>CM060944.1:342529026-352529026 GCA_030765085.1 Allium cepa
CGCTATCTTGACTCTGTTATGGACCTGACATAGAGAAATAGGCTCTATGGCTATGACAATCGATCGGTAATTTATATAAATTAACTAAGCTGTAAAAATTGCTTTATTTTTATAAAAGTTATGCAACAACTTAACATATTTCAACTTGTTTGGTAGGCCCGGGTCCCACAAAAGGCCTATCAAAAGGATTAGAACAATGCTGAGATTAATGTGCTTCGAAAGAAGATTGCACAACTACAGGAGTAGGATCGCCTCCAAGCCACGCAATGGAGCAACTGAACCAACGTTTGACTGAGTACATAGAGCGTCATGGAGCATTCCCTTCGTCTTGGTGGTTTCGGAGCAGATGATGAGTCATGAGGTACGTTTTTCAGTTTTTGTTTTTAAAACTCGTGTGTGTATATACAATGAGAGATGATGATGCAGCGCGATCTACAATTGCACAAGGATTAAGTCGGCCACGACCTAAGGGAGTTTTAGGTCGTCTACGATCTAACAAAGGCTTAAGTCATTCGGTTACTTTAGGTCATTTACGACCTATAGCTATAGGAGCTAAGGGAGAAGCAACGCGAGCTAACGAAGAGACGGCACGAGTTAACAGAGTCTTAGGTCGCGTACGACCTAAGCCCAAGGTTGTTGACTGCGAACGACCTAACTTAGGTCGTCTAGATATCACTGTTTCCTTAAGTCGCTGCAACGAGTTACGACCTAGTTAGGTCGCGTGAAGCGATGCAGAAGCTACTCTGTTAAGCCGTGTCATTTTTAAGTCGTTAAGTCGCGGCTTGCTTAAGTCGTATGTCGTTGTATTCATTAAGTCGTTATGTTCTTAAGTTGTCTGTTGCTTATGTCGTGTATTGTATATACTGTTAAGTCGTTGACTGTGTGTTGTATATATGTACTGACTTAAGTCGTTGTGTTTGTTGAGTCGCTGCTGACTAATTCGCGTCTTTTAAGTCGTTGAGTCTTATTATTTTAATTCGTGTATTCTTGTGTTGTAACTATTAAGTCGCGAGTAAATCTCTGTTTGTACTTAAGTCGTAGGTCGTGTGCATTGTATCTTAGGCCGCGTGATTGTAATTTTGTGTTGTAACTCGTTGAGTCGCTGGATGATAGGTCACGTACGACCTAACTTAAGTCGTGAGTCGTGTGGTCTTTATGTGATGAGTCGTGGATGACTTATGATAGGTCGGGTGTGTTTCTGTTGTGATGTTTTGAGTTGTGATGCCTATAAATAGGCATATTGGGTCATTTGTAAGATGATTGATTGTTGAATAAAACTTTGTTTTGATTGCTGTGTGCTTTCATCTAAATTGGTAGTTGAGTGTGATCCCCTATCTCCACTTTCGGTTATTCGAGTGCGCTCGAATCAACGATCGTTGAAGCCAATTCACGGTATCAAGTGCACTTGATCAACGTTTGAAGAATTGTAGATCTTCTTTCACGGTATCGTGCGCGATCAACGTGTCGAAGATAGCTAGAATTCGGTATCTTTGTGATCAATGAATTTGGGCATTTCAGTATCTTCAATCCACCGTTTGCTACTTTCATCGATCTATATCGTTTTGTTATTCTCCGCTGCGTCAGTTTTGGTATCAAAGCTAGACTTAGCCAATCATAGCTAAGCCGAGACTTGGAGCCAAGGAGTTTGAAGTTGAAGTTCATTTTGTTGAAGCTTTGAGCCGTGCATCATCTTGCTTGTTTAAGCCGAGTTTGAAGTTTGAAGTTGAAGTGAGTTGAGCCGAGTTAAGTGAAGGCCGTGACTTGTTGTTCAAGTTTGAGTAGAAGATTTGTGAAGTTTTGAAGTGTTTGTGTTGATTTAATCATGCCACCAAGGAGAGCTAATCGTCATCAAAATGTTGAAACATTGTATAGAAGAGAAGAGGCCGAGCAAATGGAACAACGTATTAATGAGAAATTTGATGAAGGTATTGGAAAGCTAGAGAAGTTGATGATTGATATGAATCAAACTCGAAGGAGGAGATCGCCAATATCGAACCATGGAGGAAACCGAGTTTCGCCATCGGTTACGGAAGCGAGAATGGTATCGCCACAATCTTTTAGAGAAAGAAGAGAAACATCAATTCCATCGAGGAGAGATCACCAGGACTATAGAAATGAAGAGAGAAGAACTCCACGTGAGTTCGAAAATGAATCACATCCCGATATGGATAGACAAGGTAGAAGGACCATGCATGATAATAGAGATGAAGAAAGACGGAATCGATATCGACGAATATTTGATTTTGATGAAGATGGTGATAGAGCTAGTTTTCATTATCGAGATCGAGACCAAGTTCGAAATTTATATAGGGATATAGATGATGATCGTCGATGGGAATCGGGTATGAAGATGGAAATTCCTGAATTTAAAGGTGGAATGGTAGCAGAAGAATTCCTTGATTGGTTGTCTAATGTTGAAGAGATCTTTGAATTCCAAGAAGTTTCGGAGAATCGTCGAGTGAAGTTGGTTGCTACTAGGTTGAGGGGGAGAGCTAAGGCGTGGTGGCAGCAAACCAAACTTACACGAGAACGTATGGGGAAGTCGAAGATTGAGTCATGGGAGAAGATGAAGAAATTAATGAAGGCTACATTCTTACCTTACAATTATCAATAACTTATGTACCAAAGGTTGCAGAATCTGAGGCAAGGGGCAAAGACTGTTAGTGATTATGCTGATGAATTTTATCAACTGATTGCTCGAAACGACATTATGGAGACAGAGGAACAGCCGACTGCTAGATTTGTTGGAGGGTTGAGGATGCAGATTCAAGATATGGTGAATATGTTTGATCCTAGATCTGTAGCCGAAGCACATCAGAAAGCGTTGGCTTGGGAGAAGCAGGGAAGACGAGGAGGTGGTGTGTTTACAAGTTCCAATATTCAGAACAAAGGTACTAGTGGGAGTTCCAATGTTTCTAAATCTGTCAGTAAACCAGTTGTGAATGAAGTTGCGAAGGCGAAGGTCAACAACAGTTTCAAATGTTACAATTGCCAGGAAGTGGGTCACAAGAGTAATGAATGTCCGAAGCCGAAGAAACGAACTATGATTGCTGAAGTTGAAGGTGAAAATGTTGGGGAAGGTTATTCTAGTCCAGCTGAGGAGGATGAACAGGATGTTGCGTCGGGAGATGAAGGATGTAATCTAATGATGAGGAGGTCTTGTATAATACCGAAGCAGGAAGAAGAAGCTAGTTGGTTGAGGAGTAACATCTTTCAGTCAACATGCACTATTCTGGGAAAGGTTTGTAAGTTTGTGATTGACGCAGGAAGTTGTGACAATATTCTTTCTACTGAAGCCGTGAGAAAGTTGAAGCTGAAAACGGAGAAGCATCCAAATCTTTACAAGTTAGCGTGGTTGAGAAAAGGAGGAGAGGTGAAGGTGGACAGGCGAGTTCAAGTTCCATTTTCTATTGGGAAGAAGTATAAAGACGAGATTTGGTGTGACGTTGTGGAGATGGATGTTTGTCACTTGCTTTTGGGAAGACCATGGCAGTATGATCGAGCAGTGCAACATGACGGTCGGACCAATAGCTACAGTTTTATGTTTGAAGGTGTCAAGATCATTTTAGTACCAAAGAAGAGAAGCAAGGAGAAAGCAAGTCAGAAGAGATTGAGGAGTTGAAGACTTTATTGACTTTGAAGGAATTTATTGAAGAAGTAGAGGAGAGTCCAGAGGTTTTTTGTTGATTGGACATGAAACGACTGAATCTGTTGAAATCCCAGAGGAAATAAAACCGATATTGGAAGAATTCAAAGATGTGTTTCCTGAAGAGTTGCCAACGGAGTTACCACCATTGAGGGATATTCAACATCAGATTGATCTTGTGCCAGGGGCAGTATTACCACACAGGGCACATTACAGAATGAGTCCTAAAGAGCATGAGGAACTGAGAAGGCAGGTGGAGGAGTTGTTAGAACAGGGGCGTGTTCAGGAGAGCTTGAGTCTTTGTGCAGTGCCAGCTTTATTGGTGCCAAAGAAGGATGGTTCGTGGAGAATGTGTACGGATAGTCGGGCTCTAAACAAAATCACTGTGAGATACAGATTTCCTATGCCAAGGTTTGATGATTTGATTGACCAGTTGAGTGGGGCTGTTGTGTTCTCAAAGATTGACTTGAAGACTGGATACCATCAGATTCGTATTAGACCAGCTGATGAATGGAAGACTGCTTTCAAAACCAGGGAAGGTTTATACGAATGGTTGGTTATGCCGTTTGGTTTATCGAATGTACCAAGTACTTTTATGAGAGTGATGAACCAGATTTTCAGACCATTCATTGGAAAGTTTGTGGTTGTTTACTTTGATGATATTTTGATCTACAGTCGGAGTATGGAAAAGCATGTCCAGCATTTGCGTGAAGTACTGTTGATTCTATGTCAAGAGCAGTTCTATGCAGCAGTAAAGAAGTGCGTGTTTATGACGGACAAGTGTTTTATTTCTGGGATATGTTCTATCGAAGGAAGGAATTCAAGTGGATGAAAGTAAAATAGAAGCTGTCAGGAGTTGGCCACAGCCAAAGACAATTACTAAAGTGAGGAGTTTTCATGGATTGGTATCTTTCTATCGAAGATTCATTCCACATTTTAGTAGTGTGATGGCACCAGTAACTGATTGCATGAAAGGAAAGAAGTTTGAGTGGTCAGAGGAAGCAGGGGTCGTTTTTGAGAAGATCAAAACACTATTGACGACAGCACCAATTCTAGTTTTACCGGATTTTCAGTTGTTGTTTGAATTACATACTGATGCATCGAAGGTTAGGGTTGGTGGAGTTTTGAGTCAGAAAGGAAGACCAGTTGCTTATTTCAGTGAGAAGTTGTCTGGAGCTAAGTTGAGATATAACACTTATGATGTTGAGTTTTACGCAATTGTTCAAGCTGTGAAGCACTGGAGACATTACCTGTTTCAGAAGGAGTTTGTTCTCTATACGGATCATGAAGCTTTGAAGCATTTGCAAGGGCAGGACAAAATTTCAGCTAGGCACGCTTCATGGGTCGCGTATTTACAACAGTTTACTTTTGTTGTTAAACACAAATCAGGGATGACGAATCGTGTGGCCGATGCATTGAGCAGGAGGAATCATTTGTTGACGACAATGAATGTTGAAGTGACAGGGTTTGAACTATTGCCAGAGTTGCTTGAAGAAGATCCTCACTTTATGAAATTTGTTGAGAAAGTCAAGGACGGGAGTACTGATGAATTCGTGTTGGTAGATGGGTTCTTGTTCAAGGGGAATCAATTGTGCATACCAGAAGGTAGTTTGAGAATGAAGATTATCAAAGAATTACATGAAGAAGGCCATGTGGGTAGAGATCGTACTTTGCAGTTAATTTCTCAATCTTATTTTTGGTCGTCAATAAGGAAAGAGGTTGAAAGGTTTGTGCGTAGATGTCATGTTTGTCAGGTTTCGAAAGGGACAGCTACAACTGCGCCTTTTCCTACAAAACCGTGGGTAGACATTAGCATGGACTTCGTGTTGGGTTTGCCGAGAACTCAAAGGGGAAATGACTCTATATATGTTGTGGTGGATCGATTTTCGAAAATGGCACATTTTATTGCTTGTAAGAAGACGGCAGATGCTGTTCATGTTGCTCAGTTATATTTCAAAGAGATCTATCAACTTCATGGGTTGCCAGAGTCTATTGTTTCAGATAGAGATACTCGCTTTTTGAGTCATTTTTGGCTAAGTTTGTGGAAGATGGCCGGAACGAGGCTGAATTTTAGTAGCGCTTATCATCCGCAAACTGATGGACAAACGGAGGTGGTTAACAGGTCATTGGGAAACTTATTAAGATGTCTTGTAAAGGACAATTTGAAGAGCTGGGATTCGAAATTGTGTCAAGCGGAGTTTGCTCATAATCATGCTATCAACCGTAGTACGGGGTTCAGTCCATTTCGGATTGTATATTCGAGCTTGCCAAAGGGGCCATTGGATTTAGTGATAGTGCCACACCCGAGGGGCACAGTTAAGTGGGCTATTGATTTTGTGGATGGGTTGACAGAATGCCATAGAATCGTTCAGAAACGATTGGAGAAGGCGAATGAGAAGTATAAATGATCGGCGGATCTGAAGAGAAAAAGTGTTGAATTTAACGAAGGCGATTTAGTATAGGCTGTACTAACGAAGGATCGTTTTCCAGTGGGAACGTACAATAAATTGAAGGCGCGGAAAATTGGTCCAGTTGAAATTTTGAAAAAAATCAATGAGAATGCATATCAGCTGAGGTTACCCGATGATGTTCATAATTCTGATGTTTTCAACATCAAATACTTAATTCCGTATTGTGGAAATGAGATTGATGTGGAAGAAGATGGTGAAAATTCGAGGTCGAATTTCTGTCAACCGGGAGAGGATGATGCAACACGATCTACAATTGCACAAGGGTTAAGTCGGCCACGACCTAAGGGAGTTTTAGGTCGTCTACGACCTAACAAAGGCTTAAGTCGTTCGGTTACTTTAGGTTGTTTACGACCTATAGCTATAGGAGCTAAGGGAGAAGCAACGCGAGCTAACGAAGAGACGGCACGAGTTAACAGAGTCTTAGGTCCCGTACGACCTAATCCCAAGGTCGTTGACTGCGAACGACCTAACTTAGGTCGTCTAGATATCACTGCTTCCTTAACTCGCTGCAATGAGTTACGACCTAGTTAGGTCGCGTGAAGCGGTGCAGAAGCTACTCTGTTAAGCCGCGTCATTTTTAAGTCGTTAAGTCGCGGCTTGCTTAAGTCGTATGTCGTTGTATTCATTAAGTCGTTATGTTCTTAAGTCGTCTGTTGCTTATGTCGTGTACTGTATATACTGTTAAGTCGTTGACCGTGTGTTGTATATATGTATTGACTTAAGTCGTTGTATTTGTTGAGTCGCTGCTGACTAAGTCGCGTCTTTTAAGTCGTTGAGTCTTATTATTTTAAGTCGTGTATTCTTGTGTTGTAACTATTAAGTCACGAGTAAATCTCTTTTGTACTTAAGTCATAGGTCGTGTGCGTTGTATCTTAGGCCGCGTGATTGTAATTTGTGTTGTAACTCGTTGAGTCGCTGGATGATAGGTCGCGTACGACCTAACTTAAGTCGTGAGTCGTGTGGTCTTTATGTGATGAGTCGTGGATGACTTATGATAGGTCGGGTGTGTTTCTGTTGTGATGTTTTGAGTTGTGACGCCTATAAATAGGCATATTGGGTCATTTGTAAGATGGTTGATTGTTGAATAAAACTTTGTTTTGATTGCTATGTGCTTTCATCTAAATTGGTAGTTGAGTGTGATCTCCTATCTCCACTTTCGGTTATTCGAGTGCGCTCGAATCAACGATCATTGAAGCCAATTCACGGTATCAAGTGCGCTTGATCAACGTTTAAAGAATTGTAGATCTTCTTTCACGGTATCGTGCGCGATCAACATGTCGAAGATAGCTAGAATTCGGTATCTTTGTGATCAACGAATTTGGGCATTTCAGTATCTTCAATCCACCGTTTGCTACTTTCATCGACCTATATCGTTTTGTTATTATCCGCTGCGTCAGATGGTGAGTTTGATTTGTGGACATTTTGTAACATCCCCCTACTTGGAGTCCCAAAAGAAACGACTATGGATGTTGCAGTCATCCATAGTTATTAATTTTAGGCGACCAAATAAGGCTGTGTCAGATACATTGATACACTGAAATGTGGAAAAAAACTAACTATTTAAAAACACAATTCCACATTCAAAACAAAACAATCCTTTTTCATTACATAATCCCCGAATTACGTTAATCACGTTCTGAAAAATATAATTATTACAATTATGCCAAGAGCGGCATATGAACATGCCTTCTTGGTTGATCAGAGAATATAGTAAGGCTAATAAGTCTGCCTTTACCAACAAACACACAGCGGAAAGAAAAATACTAAATAACTATCTGCCTCCAGAAGCTTTATTCGTGAGAGAAGAACCTGAGAAACTTAAATCTCAAACTACTCAAAATCACTTGAGTTCCCGAGAGCTCAAGGGGAAAACAAAAACTTCGAGTCAAACATAAAGCCTGGTATGAATAATAATCTAACATCTCAATCCTTTTTAGATATCTAGTAAGACCATGCCGCTTAGCGGAAGGGGTTTCCTCCTCAGTAGTACCATAAAACCTTTATAAACCATATTCTGTACTTCTACATCCACAATGGTTAAAACATATATTTTTAAAATATTATGATGATATGCAAACATAAAACAATTAGGATTATCCACCCCTAGTTTAATCTAACACCCTGTCATAATCACAGTTTAAGGGTCACCATTAACCTACTAGTTTTCGTGGGCTTACCGATAACATGCTTAATATTTATAGACTCATTGTCCAGTTTCATAGTTTTCGTGGGTTAACCATTAACCTATTTTTAACTTATGGACTCTCGTCCGGTTTTATAGTTTTCATGGGATCACTAAGAACCTACTGGCTCTTACCAATTAACTTACTCATTACAGGGGTTTCCCTAAACTTATTGGTAACTCTAATATCTTCTTTCTTATCCTAGTTTTCATGGGTTGACTAGAAACCTGTTGACATCTATCAATATTACATCCGGATATAGTTTTCATGGGCTAATTATAAACCTATATATCTGACAACTTCCTTTACACATAGTTTCATAGGCTAACTATGAAACTGTCATTCGACACTTACTTTATACATAGTTTTCATAGGCTAACTACGAACCTGTCTATTTGACAACTTCCTTTATAAATTGTTTTCATGGGCTAACTATGAACCTATCTATCTGACAACTTCCTCTTTTATACATAGTTCTCATGGGCTAACTATGAACCTACCGGATCCTGCCAATATCATACAGTTTTCATGGGTTTACTGTGAACCTACTGGCCTCTACCAATATCATTTCTTTATATTTTACCATCATATATTCTGATCTTCCCGACCCCCTAGATGCAATTCTGTTCATTCAGGAGTTTAATCAATTTGCGTTCACTACTGGATTAACCTAGCTAGCTCTTCTACCATTTATTCCCAAAGTACAGTTATAGGCCCATTATATAGTGAATATACTCATATTTGAAGAAGCAACATAACAATTAACAATACCACTCCTGTGGGTTTAGGGATCTTAAAATACATTTCATATAAAACATAGTTAACTCCTTTAACCTATATTTTATCAAGGCAAAACTTCTTCAAAATTACATACTTATAGTCATTACAAAACTCCTTTATTTATGCCATGGGTTTTTTTCCTTTCAAAATTTTAGTTTGGGTTTTAAAACCTTTCGATGCCTTCTAAACCAAGCTTTCGACTTCTTAGGATAATCTCCTTCGAAAGGACTTATAAACATTAAGCTCCTGCCTTATATTACCTTAAATACTACCTTTGAAACCTTTTAAATATATTAACATATTAGTATTTAACTTTAGAAGCTTAGATTCGAAACCAGTTGAAAGTACCCCTTTCGACTCTATTGGAAGTAACCCTTCCGAAAATATTGAAAGTACTCCTTTCGAAGGCATTGAGTTTATACTTAAAAGTATTACTATGGGTCATAAGTGAAAGTTTTCAAAACCACTTTCTACTTTATAAAACATTGGGGAAAACATATAAACCTTTCGACTGTATTGAAAGCTCCTTCTTTTGATCCCCTTTGGAAGGTTGGGAAGTGGCTTACATTTATAAAACCAGTAAATCTTTCAACTAAATCAAAAGCTCCTGCCTTCGACCCTTCAAAAGGTTTGAACAAAATAAAGGTTGCAACTCCTTGCAAAACCTCTTTGAAACAACCTTTCGAAGCCAAATATTTCGGAGTTTTGTCGAGAGGTATCTTAAATTCTTCCAAAACCTAACCTTTCGACTATGTCGAAAGATCTTATAAAAACAACTTATATAAACCTTGCCTTTCGGCCTTGTCAAAAGGCCTTTTAAAACAACCTTTTGAAAACCAATTCTTTCGGCCTTGTTGAAAGGTCTTTTAAAACAACCTTTTAAAAACCAAACCTTTCGGCCACATCGAAAGATCTTTAAAAAAGAGGTAAGTGATTTATCTTTTCAAATCAAAATAATCTAAGGATCCATCTCCTTCGGAAGCAACCCTTCGAATGTAACCCTTCGACACCATACTTTCGACTTTGCTTAATCAACTACATACCACCTGAATGATATCATGTGCTGCTTTTGACCTTATTGGTCATTGAAGTCGAAAGGTCTTGTTCGAGAGGTTGGTGGTGAAAGGTTTGCCAAAGAAGTCGGAACCAACTTTTTTGGGTAAAAGCTAATTTTTCCAAAATAAGCAAACTTTTTGCAACTAACTTGCCTACTTGTAAAAGTTTGATTGACTTTCATATCTTTTTAACTATTTTGGATAGTATCTGCCGCAATTTTCTCAGATCTAAACCGGTATAACATTTAATAAATAAACCCTTCCTCTTATAAAACAATTAGATCATTTAGGTCCTTCTTTCAAAATAATTTAATTTCCATACTAAACCACTTAGTAAAAATCCCTAAAAATTCTAGAAATTCACTTCAATTATGTTTTCTAACATATTAAAATTTTAGATCCAAATTCTTATTATATTTCCCAAAATAATTTATAAACCCCAATAACCATAATTTCCTTTGGAAATTCCTAATAAATTCTCCACGACTTGGAAAATTTTAAAAATTGAAATCCAACTTCAAAATCATGTTTTCGATAACATATAATTTTCCTACGACGATTAAAAATCATTTCCTCTCGGTTTTACCCTAAAACCGTGCATATCCCCTTTAAACAAACTTATTTAAACATACATAAATCAAAATCAAGCATATCATCATTCTACAAATCTTAAAACTAGATTTATCAATAAATCCGAAACCATATGATGTAAAAATCAAAATAGAGTTGTAGAAACTATTATTTTCCTTGCTTGAGATAAAGAGATTAGAGATTATTTGAGATTGATTTTCCTCTAGCTTGAATCCTAAGCTTTTCTAAAAACATTTCTCTTCTATCTTCCTATGGTCAGCCTTATTGCTTCTTACATTTTTAGTTTTTGTTTGAGAATAATAATGAGCATGTATGGTAAGGGGAGTAGTATAAGAGTGGGAAATATGGACGGCAATTACTCTTATGCCCATGTATTTAAGTACTTCACCAATTTTAAGTTCATTAAGTTTAATTAGCATGACCACTATATTTTTATTAATCAACCCAATCTACTTATCTACATTATTTTATTTAATTTATTCTAATTAAATCTTCTGAATAATGTCAATAAAAATAGGGGTGTTACAGGCTCCCCTTCTTGAAGAACTTCTTCCTCGAAATTCAGGAAGGACTAACTAGCAAACATAGCAATCATCTGTAACATCTACTAACAACCTTACTACCCTATCTGACTAGAAACTAATCTATATAAATCTAATATAGACATACCATCAAAGCAAATTAGGATAAGCCTCTCGAATCCTATTCTCTGCCTTCCAAGTACAATCTTTCTTGTTGTTGCTCCAATGAACCTTCACCAACTTGACTGTCTTGGTTTTCAGTTTCTTCTCAACTTTCGCTACAACCTGAACTGGTTGTCTATCAAAAGTCAAATCAGGCTCCATTACTAAGTCCACCAACTCTATTTGAGGAATTGTAGCATCTAGACCAGACATATACTTATAAAGATGATACACGTGGAATACATTATGGACACCTGCTACACTGCTTGACAACTCTATTCTGTATGCGAGCTTTCTAATCCTATCGAAAATGGACTAACATACCTCAGGGCTAACTTTCCCGACTTTACAAATCATATCGTATCCTTCATTGGTGATACTTTAATGAAAATCCTGTATCCTACTAAGAACACTAGGTCTTTACACCTCTTATCTGCATAACTTTTTTGTCTGGATTAAGCTTCCTTCATCCATCCTCGAATTAACTTAATCTTCTCTGACACCTCTCTAACTAAGTTCGGACCTCGCATGATCTTCTATACAAAGCTTGAAAAGGCGCCATTCCTATACTAGTCTGATAACTATTATTATAGGAAAACTCAATCATATTTAAGTGATCCTCCCAAGATCCACCAAAGTCCAACACACAAGTTCTCAATAAATCTTTGAATACCTTATTGACTCTCTCTGTCTGCCCATCAGTGTGTGGGTGATATGTTGTACTCATCTTGTGCTCGGTACCTCATACCTCTTGTAGATTCCTCCAATATTCTCTAGTGAATAATGCATCTCTATCGCTGACTATGTTACTAGGAATCTCATGAAGTCTAACTATGTTCTTCATGAACAACTTAGCCAAACTAGGTGTCCTGGTTGACTTTACTAGAATGAAATGGTCACTCTTGGTCAACCTGTCCACTGTAACCCGTATACTTTCATTTCGTCTATTTAACCATGGCAACTCGTCTATATAGTCTATCGATATCGAATCCCACTTCCAAACTGGAATATCTAAAGGCTGAAGTAACCCACTTGGCTTCTGATGTTCGGCTTTCACCTGTTGACATTTAACACACTGCCTAGCCCACAAGCCAACATGTCTCTTCATGCCTTCCAAATAGAAACTTCTCTTCATGCCTTGATACATCTTGTTCCCTCCAGGATGAATTGTAAACTTTGATCGATGACATTCTTCTAGAACTTCTCTCCTTAAGTTCTCTACATCTGGATCATATAACCGTCCCTTTTTTCTCAATCTTCCTCTTTGGTCAAGATTAAATTTCTTTAGGTCATCAATCTCTGATCCTTCCTCAAGCCTTCTTATCCTTTTGGCTAAAACTGGATCCTTACTTTGCTTAGAAGCTAGCATTTCAATCAACAATGGTCGAAGTTCTAAACAGGACAACGTGGCAGTACTCTGACCAGAACTTATCATAGATCTCAATTACACACCACAACTGGCTAAAGCTTCTAGATGTTTCCATTCTGCCAACATCGCTAACACCACATTCTGATGTTTCCTACTGAGAGCATCAGCTACCTTATTTTCTTTCCCAGGAGTACACTCTATGCCGAAAGCATAAGCTGCTAAAAATTCCAACCACCTCTAATGTCTCATATTCAACTCCTTCTGAGATAATAAATACTTTAATGACCTATGATTGGAATATAACTCAAATCTCTCACCTAAGAGATAATGCCTCCAAATCTTTAAGGAAAATATCACCGCAGCCAATTCCAAGTCATGAGTAGGATATCTTACTTCATGCGGTCTAAGCCACCTAGATGCATAAGCAATAACTTTTCCCTTATGCATCAATACTACTCCTAATCCAGTGCTACATGCATCAGTGTATACTACCAGCCCTTGGTTACCATTTTAAAATATAAACACTAGCGCACTGGTTAACAGATGCTTTAACTTAAGGAACGCTTCCTCACATTTTTCGTACCAAACAAACTTCTCGTCCTTCCCGGTCAACTTAGTCAAAGGCGATGCTATCCACGAGAATTCCTTGATGAATCTTTGGTAATAGCTAGAAAATCCAAGAAAACTCCCGATCTCGGTTACCTTCTCTGGTCTCTTCTAATTGTTCACAGCCTCGATATTATCTAGATCGATTGGCAATCCCTTCTCTGAAACCACATGACCAAGAAACTTAGGTAATGTTCGATTTAAAAATGAATTTTATGTTTTTTGTTTTCAATATGTATGTCAAATATGAGAAGAATAGAGGGACAACGGAGGAGATGAAAGAAATAAGGATGGGAGGATGAAGGGGATGGAGGGACGACGAAAGAATGAATTATTTTACATGTTTGTGTTAGTTCACAAAACACGAAAAGTACAAAAAAAGTTCTTTTCTATTTTGTATGTTTACTTTGTTTTCTAAATTGGTCATATACAGCAATATATATGTGTTATGTGCATTTTTGTATGGACGAAAATCCAAAACTAAAAACACCAAACATTACCTTAACTTCTCTCTTTCAGAAATGACACTTGGAAAACTTCACCTTCAGCTGATTCTGCCTCAGCATCTCCAACACCACTCTAAGATGAACCTCATGCTCTCTTTCACATTTAGAGTACACCAAAATGTCACCTATGAACACCAAAACAAACCTATCCAAGTGCTTTCTAAAAACTCGGTTCATCAAATCAACGAAGAAAGCAGGCACATTTGTCAATCCGAATGGCATCATCGACCACTCATACGAACCATACCTAGTCCGAAATGTCGTTAAAGAAATGCTATCCTCCATTACTCTCAACTGATGGAACCCCATCGCCAAATCCAATTACGAAAAAACTCTTGCTCTACTCAGTTGATCAAACGGATCATCTATCCTTGGTAGAGGGTACTTATTCTTGATTGTCCTTTCATTTAACTTACGATAGTCGATGCACATCCTTAATGACCAATCTGGTTTCTTCACAAACACCACAGCTGCTCCCCAAGGCAAACTGCTCTGTCTAATAAAATTCTTTCCCTTAAGATCCACTGGCTACACCTTCAATTCCTTCATCTCTGTCGGTGTATCCTGCTAGGTGGTCTATTAACAGGTTCAGCTCCTTGTACAAGATTTATCCAAAACTCAACAACTCGTTTTTGGGGTAATCTAGTAACCGGCTCAAAAACATTTGCAAACTCTCCAGCCAAACGAACCTGACTAAGCTCTTCTTCAACCTCCATAGCACTCAACAAAGAACCAACACTCTTACTGGAATTCTCCACTGAGAAGATGATTCGGTTATGACCATCTGGGTGCCTCGATGATATTTCTCCATCCTGGTGAAATATCCTAGCATCATATTTACCCAACCAATCCATACTTAAGATGATCCCGAAATCTTCGAAATCAAAGACATAAAAACGGCATGCAAACTTATGATCTAACAAATCAACTTCTAATTAGTCATATCTTATTCCAAGAGTTGCATGCCTCCTATTGGATTTGCAAATCTTAAGGAAGTAACAAGGTATGTGGGTTCTATAGATAACTTATCAACCAAATACTGAGATATAAACGAATGTGATGCACCGATATCAAATAGTACCCTAACTGGTATACTCTAAATCAAAAGCGTACCTTCCATTATGGTCTTTCCCTTTTCTGCTGTAGTGGGTCTAGAAGAAGACGGTGGTCCTATAGCAAACACCTTCCGTCTTTCCGCCCCGACTGTCTCTGGACACTGGTTCTTATAATGCCTGACCTGTTTTCACATAGGCTTCTTTCCCTTACCAGTCCTGCACTCGTTGGCGTACCTTTCTTATCACACTTATAACATATCAAATTAACCTTTGCCTTCCTAGAAGCCTCCCCTTTCTTGGCTCCCTTCTTCTTAAAGAATTTCCTTTTCCTTACTTGAGAACCTTAGGACTCAACTAGCTTCTCTCAAGCTGAAACGACAAGCATCTCCTTATGTCGGACAATCATCGCCACCATCACATGATAAGGCTTTCTAATGTGAGTCATAGCCATTCTTCCTAGCTCTGACCTCAAACCCCTAATGTGCCTCTCATTCCTCCTGACAGCTGTGTCAACCAAAGCATAAACATATCTAGATAGGTCATCGAACTTAGCATCATACTCGATCAAAAACATCTATCCTTGCACCAAGTCCATGAATTTTCTCATCAACGCCAATTTGGCAATCTCCGACAAGAACCTCTGCTCAAACCTCCTTTGGAAGTCAGCCCAAGTAAACTCCTCCTCCAGCACTCCTACTGTCACACTTTTACACCAATGTAGTGCTAACCCTTGCAACTGCCTAGAGGCTAGCCTTCTCTTCTCTCCATCATTCAAGCCTAAGTCTGTAAAGATCCTTTCACAGTTCAACAACCAATTCTCTACCT
This sequence comes from Allium cepa, assembly GCA_030765085.1. Taxonomy (NCBI): domain Eukaryota; kingdom Viridiplantae; phylum Streptophyta; class Magnoliopsida; order Asparagales; family Amaryllidaceae; genus Allium; species Allium cepa. Next base: position 342,544,797 of record CM060944.1, read on the forward strand.
CCATAGCACCTTCCGTTCCAACAAATTGCTTTCCTTTCAGAATAACATAGTCTCTACTCTGCTTAGCATAGTTATAACCACATGGAACTACAATATTATCTCCACCAACTTTCCCAATAGCTCCAGCGTGCAAAAGATGGGCCAACAACTGATACACCATCCTCGCATCTATTGGTGGATTTCCAACACCTACATTGGCTTCAGCATGATTAGCATTAGCCTGTCGACCTTAGTTTCTCCAATTATTAGGTCGAGCATTACCATTTTTTGTGATGCTTCCTCCACCTAGATTTCGTCTTCCATTTCCTGCTTCCATACCTTCTTTTCTCGTAAATATGCATATGATCCTTAGTAAGATACAAAAGAATGATCTAAGAGCAAGGGGAATACGTACTTAGATATATACCTATATATCAATTACAAGCACGTTACTATAATGTTATCCCAAAACCCTGATTATATTTCAAATTCATTGGATTAAGTTTAGAAAGCCTTTAGATTTAACTTTTCTTTTAAAGTTTCATAAACCTAATCTTTGATACCAACTTGTAACATCCCCCTACTTGGAGGCTCAAAACTAACGGCTATGGATGCTACAGTCATCCATAGTTATTAATCTCCGACGACCAAATACGGCGGTGTTAGGTATATTGATACATAGAAATATGGAAAAATAATTAACCATTTAAAAAAGAAAATTTCACATTCAAAAAAAAACATTTCTCGTTCATCACAGAATCCCCGACTTACGTTAATCATGTTCTTCAAAATATAATTATTATAATTCGCCAAGAGCGATATATGAAGATGCCCCCTTGGTTGATCAGAGAATACAGTAAGGCTAGTAAGTCTGCCTTTACAAAATCCACACAGTGCAAAGAAAAACACTAAATAACTATATGCCTCCTGCACACCTCCGAAAGCTTTATTTGTCAGAGAAGAACCAGAGAACCTTAAATCTCAAACTACTCAAAATCAGTTGAGTACAAGAGAGTTTAAGAGGAAAACAAAAACTTCGAGTTAGACATAAATCTTGGTATAAATAATAATCTCAATCCATTTTAGATATCTAGTGAGACCATGCCGCTTAGCAGAAAAGTTTTCCTCCTCACTAGTACCCTAAAACCTTTATTAACCATATTATATGCTCCTACATCCACAATGGTTGAAACATATATTTTCAAAATATTATGATGATATGCATACATAAGATAGTTAGGATTATCCAACCCCAGTTTAATCTGACACCTTGTCACACAGTTTTAGGGTCACCGTTAACCTATTAGTTTTCATGGGCTTACCAATAACCTGTTTAATGTTTATGGACTCCCGGGCTAGTTTCATAGTTTTCATGAAATAACCATTAACCTATTTTTAACTTACGGACTCCTTGTCCGATTTCATAGTTTTCATGGTATCACTAAGAACCTACTGGCACCTGCCATTAACATACTCATTTCATTGGTTCTCCCTGAACCTATTGGTAACTCCAATATCTTCTTTCTTATCCTAGTTTTCATGGGTTGACTAGGAACCTATTTGCATCTGTCAATATTACATCCGGATATAGTTTTCATAGGCTAACTATAAACCTATCTATCTGACAACTTCCTTTACACATTGTTTCATGGGCTAACTATGAATATGTCTACCTAACAACTTCCTTTATACATATTTTTCATGGGCTAACTATAAACTTGTCTATCTGACAACTTCCTCTTTTATACATAGTTTTCATGGGCTAACTATGAACCTACTGGCCCCTACCAATATCATACAGTTTTCATAATTTACTGTGAACCTATTGGCCCCTGTGAACATCATTCCTTTATATTTTAGCATAATATATTATGGTCTTCCTGACCCTCTGGATGCAATTCAATTCATTCAGGAGTTTAATCAATTTGCATTCACTATTGGGTTAACCTAGCTGGTTCTTTTACCCTTTACTCCTAAATACAGTTATAGGTCCATTATATAGTGAATATATTCATATTTGAAGAAGCAACATAACAATTAACAATACCACTCCTATGGGTTTAAGGTCCTTGAAATACATTTCATATAAAACATAGTTAACTCTAACCAATATTTTATCAAGGGGAAAGTTCTTAAAAATTACATACTAATAGTCATTACAAAACTCCTTCATTCCTTTAAAAATATGAGTTTGGATTTTAAAACCTTTCGATACCTTTGAAACCTAGCTTGTGACTTCTTAGGATAACATCCTTCTAAAGCTCTTATAAACATTAGGCTCGTGCCTTATAATACCATAAATACTACCTTTCAAAACCTTTTGAATACATTAACTTATTAGTATTTAACTTTAGAAGCTTAGCTTCGAAACCAATTGAAAGTACCCCTCTCGACTCCCACTTTCGACTCCATCGGAAGTAACCCTTCCGAAAATATTGAAAGTACTCCTTTCAAAGGCATTAGGTTTATACTTAAAAGTATTACTTTGGGTCATAAGTGAAATTTTTCAGAACCACTTTCTACTTTACAAAACATTAGGAAAAAACATATAAAATTTTCGACTATATCGAAAGATCCTGCTTTCGATCCCCTCGAAAGGTTGGGAAGCGGCTTATATTTATAAAACCAGTAAACCATTCGACTAAGTCGAAAGCTCCTACCTTCGACCCCTTCGTAGGGTTTGAAAAAGATAAAGGTTGCAACTCCTTTCAAAACCTCTTTGACATAACCTTTCGGCCTTGTCGAGAGGTGTCTTAAATCCTTTCAAAACCTAATCTTTTGATTGTGTCGAAAGGTCTCATGAAAACAATTTATAGAAACCATACCTTTCGGCCTTATCGAAAGGTCTTTTAAAAACAACCTTTCAAAAACTAAACCTTTCTACCTTGTCGAAAGGTCTTTTAAAACAACCTTTGGAAAACCAAACCTTTTGGCCATGTCTAAAGGTCTTTAGAAAACAGGCAAGTGATTTCTCTTTTCGAATCAAAATAAACTAAGGATCCATCTCCTTCGGAAGCAACCCTTCGAATGCAACCCTTCGGCACCATACCTTTCGACTTAGCTCAATTCACTATATACCACCTAAATGATATCATGTGTGTTGCTTTCGACCTTATTAGTCATTGAAGTTGGAAGGTCTTGTTCGAGAGGTTGGAGGCAAAAGTTTTTCCAAAGAAGGTGGAACCAACTTTTTCTAGGTAAAAGCTGATTTTTCCAAAATAAGCAACCCTTTTGCAACTAACTTGCCTACTTGTAATGTTTGATTGGCTTACATATCATTTAAAATATTTTGGATAGTATTTGTCGCAATTTTCTTAGATCTAAACCATTATAACATTTAATAAATATACCCTTGTATAAAATAATTAATCATTTATGTCCTCTTTTCAAAATAATTTAATTTCCATACTAAATCACTTTGTAAAAATCCCCAAAAATTCTAGAAATTCACTTTAATTATGTTATCTAACTTATTAAAGTTTTAGACCCAAATTCTTAATATATTTCCCAAAATAATTTATAAAACAAAATAACCATAATTTCCTTTGAAAATTCCGAATAAATTCTTCACGGCTTGGAAAATAATAAAAAATTGAAACCTAACTCCATAATCATGTTTTCTACAACATATAATTTCCCATGGCAATTGAAATTAATTTCCTCTCAATTTTACCCTAAAATTGTGTATTTCCCCTCTTAAACAACCTTGTTTAAACATACATAAATCAAAATCAAGCATATCGACATTCTACATATCATAAAACCAAATTTATCATTAAATCCGAAACCATATGATGTAAAAATTAAAATAGAGATGCAAAAACTATTATTCACCTTGCTTGAGAGAAGGAGATTAGAGATTGTTTGAAATTGATTTTCCTCTTGCTTGAATCCTAAGCTTTTCTTAAATTTTATTCTGCTCTTGCATCTTCCTGTGGTCGGCCTTATTGCTTCTTATCTTTTTAGTTTTTGTTTGAGAATAATATGAACGCGTATGGTTAGGGGAATAGTATAAGAGTGGGAAATATGGGTAGCAATTACTCTTTTTCCCATGTATTTAAGTACTTAACCAATTTTAAGTTCATCAAGTTTAATATGCACGGCCACTCTATTTTTATTAGTCAACCACGACCTTCTTATCTATATTATTCTATTTAATTTATTCTAATTAAATCTCCTGAATAATTTCAATACAAATAAGCATGTTACACATTTGGTACTTGATATTGATTTGTGGGGTTTGATGTTGGATGTATATATTGTACATTGATGTTGGATTTAGATATTGCAATTGGCTGATGATGGATGGTTTGGTTTGTATTAATTGTATTGTTTGAGTTTAAGATGGTAATGTTTGAGTTTTGTATTATTATTGATATTGATGATTTTAGCTTATATATCTGATATATATATATATATATATATATATATTGATTTTGATGTGTTGTGATATATATTGATATTGATGTGCTGTTGGGCTGCTGAAAATTATTTTTACCCATATTTTTGACGGCTACCGACGGTTTTTGATGGCTTATAGGTCGAAATATTCCGACGGCTTCCGACGGCTAACCGGTCGAAAACTCCGATGGCTTCCAATGGTTTTTTGGCGTGTTTATAAGCCACATGGATGTTAACACCATCGAAAAAAACATCGGAACTGCCATCGAAAAATCCATCGGAGGCCATCACAAATCCATCGGAAATTAACGAAAGTCGTGTCCTATATACCGATGGAATTTTCGATGGCCACCAACGGCTTGAAGCTGTCGAAAATGACTGTATTCCTTGTAATGTTCAGATTATACAAGGAGGCGCTCAACTTTGAAAACCAAAACAACTTATGGTGAATTTATGGTAGCTTGCAATAGGTATTGCAAAATAATTCAAGAGGTCGAAGACGAAAACATATTTCAAGCAAATCGATCTACTTTGATTCGCGTTACATATTGGAGTACCAATCAGAATTTTTCAATCATGAGGCATTTGAACTACAATACAACTGGCTTACGCATTTAGGTTAACCATGATTCATTGTATTTCCTTATGATGTTTCTCTATCCGTGTGTCTTATTTGAACTTTCAATGTATTTGGCTGTTTAAATACTATATGTATATCTCTTTAATTTTAAACTCATCTCTGATCTTTAAATTTATTAGACATATGACTTCTATTTAAGATGTTAAAATAATGACTAGGTACATGATTTCAAATATCGAAATTCAACAAATGACTTCCTCTTTGATGAAGTGAAAATTAAAAGATACATATAAAATGAAAGATAGACAGACAAAATCTAGTTAATCCTAGAGTGGATAAACATCTAGGTTGAATGATTATGAAGATGATTGTTATGGTGCATAATGTTATTGAGTTGATTATGAAGCCTCCTGATCTCTCCTTCCAACTCCGAAGTGTAAGCAATAGCTTGAGAAGAGAATGGGTCATCTATCGATTGTCCAAATATGCATCATCGGGGTAAAATGGACAACAAAAGTATTGATGACCAGCATTACCCCCATGTCGGATGACTACAATCGGTGATTCGGAATCACAAAAGCACATAATATCTAAGAATTGTACCTCATCAACATTAATTGTATTTTTTACTTATGGTGTTACATGACGGAACTCTTGTGTAGGATGGATAGATAGTTGTTGTTGGTGGTGGTATGTTTGCAGTTGTTGCATCCATGATTCAAGTCTATTTGTCACATACTCTCATAATGTCATTCTTCTATTTCTATATACACCATGTAGTAGGGATTCTAGGTGGAGATGAATTTGAATTTGATGGTACATACAAGTGATCGGTATAATTGTATGATTCTGGATAAGAAATAGGCATCTTAGGAGTTGGAGGTTTAAAGATGTAGAATGAACTCCAAAATTATATTTAAGAGGCATTTATAATGAAAATACACTTTTACACAAACGTTTACACCCTAAACCAAGCTTCTCTCTAAACTATGCTGCTCTTTCAATCATGCTACAGTATAAAGCTGGAATCTTTCCAGTGATCGTTCAAGTCACTCCTTGAACCATGTGCTTTCCATCATACGCTACAGTATAAAGATGGAATTTTTTTTCAGTGATCGATCACATCACTTTCATAACCATGCTATTTTCTATCAAACTCTACAATGCACGGTTAGTATCTTTTTAGTGATTGATCACATCTCCATGTTGTATAGTATCAGATGAAGATTTGAACGTGCTATATGGAATAGATACGCTTTGCATAGATATATACGCTTTCCTTATTTTCTTTAATACCGGTAATATTCCACAATAAGTGCCTCATTTGATTCCAGTGTCAGACTATATTTTAGTTTTCTTCAAAAGGTTTGAGCATATAATGTATATCTGTTTTTCAATAAGCAACTTGTTTTTCATGTTCTATGGCTTTTAGCTTGTTTATAATGTATCTCTCTTTTTAGTGATCGATCACATCATTCCGTGAACCTTGCTGCTTTCTATCATATGCTATAGTGTAAAGCTAAATTCATTTTAGTGATCAATCACATCACTCCCATAACTGTGCTGCTTTCTGTCATACGCTACAGTGTAAAGTTGGAATGTTTCAGTGATCGATCATCTCACTCCCATGACTGTGTTGCTTTCTGTCAAACTCATAATATGTACGATTGGAACCATTTCACTGGTCAGTCACATCACTCCCATAAAATTGTTGCTTTTTATCAAACTCAACAATTAACAACTGGAATAAAATCTGATGGAGATTTGAACTCCACGCTGTACAATGTAGATGGAGAGTTTTGATTTCCATCTTCTTTGTTCATGGAATTTTTATCCATGATTTCAAATGTATTCTTTGACTAATGATCGATTATTTTTAATAATGAATTGGATTAGAGGAAGTGGTTCAATACATTAAAAAAATTATAGATCTTGTTATATCAAAAAAATATGACAGATAAACACTAGCAAATCATTGCAAAATTAGAATCTTCTCAGTGATCAATCAAATCACTCCATGAACCATGCTGCTTCTATCATACGCTATAGTGTAAAGCTAGAATCTTTTCAGTAATCAATCACATCACTGCCTGAATCAATGTTGCTTTCTACCATGAGCTACAGAACCTAACCGGAATCTTTGGTGTGATAGATCAAATCAATAATAAATAATTCAATTAAACGTTCTACTATAATTGTTATAAATGTGGTTTGCCATAATGTCATCATCTGATTTAGTTTCTATCAAAATTATCAATATAACAATATCGAATACAAACTTGAATAACATTCCACTTATTAGTGGTTTTTATAACACAGAAAATGAACAAGTTCAAAGTAGAAGAGTCCATTGCAAATATAGAGTTGAAGCGATCATACATATCTCTAAAACACATGAAAATGCAGTTGAAGATATTTCATATGTAAGGATAATTGGAAGGGATATGGCTACTTCTAGTAGATTGATGCACAACTTTGTCGACGAGGAAGCAAGTACGTATATGAAATGCAATCAAGAGTGAGAAGATTAGAACTTGTACTCAATAATCATACCAAGTATGTGTGCTTAGTAGTACGCTTCATAGGTAATTATTGTTCTTGTTTATGTCTGTAGTATAATGTATTTTTGGTAATCATTATTATGTTTTCGATGATTAACATGATGGATCTATTTTTGAAAAAGTCAATAGTTAGTATGTGTTATAATTTATCCCTTCAATACATTCTTTTAAAGTCTAATGCAACAATAATTCATAATAAGTAAATTTATACAATGGTGTTACAACAACTGCAGTTACTACAACGTTACGACACTGAAAATAAGTACACAATAATAATTTCCTTATTACTCAAATATTACCTACAAGATGATGATAGTATTCCATTAGTTCGTTATGCAAATCTATACAGCCTCGGGATCTCTAATTTCCATAGCTCTCTTAATGTACTGTGCAAAAGTGTATGGTTCTTTTAAAAAGCAGACTCTCAAAAGCACGTGCTTGTTCTGGATAATTATGCAACTGTAATTTATAATCACCTCTCTCTTCTTCAATAATCATGTTGTGAAGTTTTATACAATCGTACATTATGTTAGATATCACTTTAAGGTCGTGGTAGAAAATGTCCATTTTTAGAATTTGGAATCTACCCTGTTGAACCCCGATAGCACGGCTAACGTCTATTCTTAAACTAGCTTGCCGTAATGTAAATTTGCTTTCCTTCTCATTATGAGTCTTTTTGAAACCATTGACCAAAGTTTTCCAAGTCGGATATATTCCACCTAAAACCTAATATTGCATGTTGTGTTGTACATTCCCTATCATGTAAGTACAAGTCGGTGCTGTATCGTTAGATAAGGAGCTAAACAAGTAATTCTGATGCAGAATATTAATGTCTTTTAAAGACATAAGTATACAAAAAAAGCGTGCCATATGTATAAATCAAATGATGCCATAGCTTCCAAAATCATTGTTGCCTTATGGTAATGTCTAAAGTATTGTCCTTGCATTGGAACTAGATAATTTTTTCTACGCTAGCGCATACAATCCAAGCTACCCAACATACCTAGAAATCCAAGTTGTTCACTATAGCAAAAAGTCGATTGATGTCATTATCATTCAACGCAAGATGCTTCGCACCAACAGCTACTACGATAGTTTTATAAAATTCTTTTATGCATTCGTTGGCAGTAGAATCTCTGATTCAGACGTACTCATCTTTCCTATCAGTGCTTTCCCAATACACCAACATTCGTAAGGCACTTGTCATTTTTTGATGCGGTGAAATACCTAATTGACCACAAGTATTACGTAATTGTGTGAAATAAGTTTATCCTCGCTAACCTTGGCATGACCCGCTTAGATATATTTTTGGACCTTCAATATCTTAATCTAAAGTTCCTTATGCAAAACAAGGATCGTCATTAAAGTAATCTGCCATAATTCGATCATGCCTTAATTGACAATCTTTTTTCTTTCTCATATCTTTACGCCCTATAAAACTACTACCTTGTTCGAAATATTCCTTCATCCGCTGTAACCGAATGAGTTGTTTTTATTAGGATGTTATTGCTTGTTGTTGAGAAACTTCTTATGTATAACTATCACCCAAAGTTGAGGAAGAGGAAGAGAAGGAAGTAAAGAAAAATAGTATTTTTATTGGATTCATGTCTGTTTGATGGGTGATTTAAGGAGAGTGAAAGAGTAGAAAAACTTAATATACTTGTTGTTGTTGGGAAGAAGTAGAATTATTTGGAAACGGGTTGTTCCGGAGAGAGAGAGAGGAAGAGTAGCTAGTTGAAGGAAGAGGCCAGATATTGTATACTAGTTTATCCGGCATTTATAATGCGGGATAAATTGACGGCCTTGATTTTCCAAGAACTCCAATGCAGATTGCCACATGGGAGAGTTTAATTTGCTCTACTCTTATCCGGCATTATAATTGTCAGATAAACCGATATATTTTTTGCTGTTGTCCAAACTGGGGGTCAGTCACCCCAAAACTGCCTAGGTAGCAATGATGACCGACCCCATTATTTGGGAATCCTGTCGCATACCACATTCACAACAACACATCACCCTCAAAGTCCAAAATGAGGTAAAAAACCATTTTAATTTTTTTTTTGAAAATCAAATTCAATACTTCACATAATAGCCCATAAGGTCTGGCGAAGAAGGGCATAACTGTTGTTGATTTGTAGAAATCAAGGTTTAGGAAATTAAGGGTAAATTATATATTAAGCGACTGCGAAGGAATCAAAGACAAGAAATGATGCATTTCTTATAATTCTTTGAATATGGTGGTTCGATCGCGATCTGAGTAAATGCGTTAATATCGGTTTAGTAGTTGAATCTTCGGTTTAAACATAATGGCAGTCTGAAGCTACCCGGATTGTAGACACTGACGGTCGATAGATAAACCACGGTCAGATTCGGTCCTGATAACCATGGTCTAGGGTTTAGATGCTTGTTGAATATGCATCTAAACTTTTTGGTGCTTGTTGACTTAGAAGTGAGGAGCTCATTGAACAATCTCTTAAACCCTAGATGCTTGTTCAATAAGCGCCTATAATTTAGGCGTTTATTCAAACAACTCCTAATATGATTACGTTTCCTAAATCAATTGAGCCAAATTTGCAAAAAATCAAAAAATGTACACTCTTTTGTAACGTGATTTGGAGTTACGTATTATATTTGATAAGTGGTAACCACCTACTGGAGATTCTTTTATAATACGAGGAAGCTTTGGCTCAAAAAAAAAAACAATACGAGAAAGCTGCTCCATAATCCTATGCTTACAATTAATAAACAAATGCCCAAATGCTTCTCCTTTAATTCCATCTTCTTCTCCATCCATAAAGTAGATGTGGAAAGAGACTACATCTCCTGCTTGCAAACCCTTCTGCTTTACAAATCTGCTCCATCGTTTGATCAAAACGTAACTGTGGCCACTATTCTACCTAAAAACCCATTTAGTTTCGTTTTAAGTTTTATGTTTAGCATTTTCAATATGCATTGCAAAATATGAGAAAAGAGGATGGCGTTTTTAACAACTTTATAATAAGAAGTAAAAGGTTAAATGTAATTTGCAAGTGAAAATTGAGAGATAAAGATTTTATAAAGGAGGAATATATTTTATTGCAATCCTTTTTTCTTCTTTTTTGCTTTTTCTTCGTCTTTCTTAAAGAATGAGAAAACTCTCCTATATTTATAATAACACATCTTTAGATGAATGATGGAGATTTTCTATCTAATACTAATGATCATTCTATAAATTTTAAAGTAATTATCATTCTTTAGACTAAATTTTAGTCTCTTCAATATAATTTAATTTTTTCATAAGCAAGTGTATTGTTGTCGCGTGCGTAGTACAGTTTCGCACTCTTATGCTGTTATTGTTAGTTTTATTTATTATGTGGTCTATGTTATTATTATGCACACATTTCATTTAAAGAATTAATGAAAAGACAACTGAATTTTTGATGGAAGAATTCATATTCTATTAATATTTATATATTGGTCCCTTAGGTTGCCTCGGAATACACACACACACACACACATACACACACACACACACCCCCCACTTCTCTATTTGGACTGATGGTATTCCAAAATTAAAACATTCTTCTGCCCATTTTGTATTTAAGGGATCATTTCAAAAGCATTCTTTTAGTCCAGTAAGTTTACAAAAGGAAAGATTAAAAAGAAAACGCGGTAGGGTCTCCATCGTTAGATCCACGGAAACCATTTGAAGATTATTAGTAACGCTTCCGCCTAAAGATGTCATTACTCCAGAATTTTAAGATTTAAATTCATTTGCTATTTTATTTTGGATTTATGGATTTTGAATTGATTGTGTTCTAACTGCAAAACATATTATGATCTTGTAAAATCTCTTTAATGTGGTATCAGAGCCATCGTAAATTTATATAAGATGAATTTTTTTACGAAAATGATTCTCATTGGTCAATATAAAAGCTATACATATTGAACTAATTTACGTATAAATTTTTTCTTATAATTTTGGATGAAAGATATGAAAGGAGAATTTTTATTCTCTATTATGTATGCGCATAAATGTTTATCAACGTATTTTACATGGAGATGTAATATGTTAACTCAAAAAATGGATTAACACCCTGTTTTGAGTGTGAAAACACAAACCCTGTTCTTACAGAGCAATAATACAGAGAATAAATGTAAAAGAGCAGAAATAGAAAGGACATAAGAGAATTTTTATAGTGGTTCAGCTGTTAATGAAGCCTACATCCACTTTATAGTTTTATCATAGATTGATTGCTGTTAAAAGTATTATTTAGTTACATGGATTTAGATTATCCTTAGCTAGATTGAATCCCCAAAGATGGAATCCACTGGAGAATCACGGTGAATTCCTTTGGAGATTGTTGTGTAGGAGGAAGAGAGTGAAGAAAGTTTCCATCAGAGCTTCAGCGACCAGTATGGATCTATGTTGTAGGTAGGATGATATTTATAGAGGTCGGAGAGCTTCTAGGCCAAGCCCGCTTGTCAGTCACCTGTAGATGGCCATAGGATGTTCCAATAGAGTTTAGCTCGTGACCCGAGCCAAAAGCATAGATCGCCAGCGATCCAATGTCTATGGATCACTGGCAATCCATAAGCCTAGCTTGCGTGCGAGCTAACTAGTTAGCTCCTCTCTACATTGTGTTTCTATGTCAGGTCGTGAGAAGTCCATGGCTTTTTATGGATCGCTAGCAATCTATACACTTAGCATACTTTGGTATTTTGTCTTCTAGGCTCCTTTGCTCCCATGTACTTCATCGACCTAGTGATCCCAGGATGAAGTATGGCGACCCTTGATGCATGGATCGCTAGCGAACCATAGACTTAGTGAATTTCTGGACTTTGAAGGATGCTTTTGTTGCTTCGCCCCTTTGCACGTTGCTCCATTTTGATGACGACCTACTAGCTGTTGTACTAGCTGCTGATCAGACTAAAAGGACGCTGGTTTCTTGGTTCTAATTATTGGTCTAGTCAAATTCAGTTGTTGCTATAGTATTATGACTTGGCTCTCTTTAGCTTACTGTTTAAACCCTTTTGATTGGGTTCTAAGCCATTCTGACTTCATTAAGTCATTCTATCTTCCTTTGGATCCTGATGGGTTAAAAACCCGGATAACATTTGCCCCCCAGAAATACGTCTTCGTTGAAAACAAGGGGTGCTCTAGAAGTAACTTCTTTTGAGTCTTAATTTTTTGAAATTAGTTTATCGTGTTGAGGTTACCATTCAAATTTAGCTTTGACTGTTGAATTTTCGATGTGAACCGTCAGAGTCCACCTCAAGATGTTTTTCTTAATTGGCTGACTATTAATAGCTGTTTGTTTTTTGATTTCAATCTGAATTTCAGTTCCTGTTATTGTGTTATTGACGATGCAATCTTTGCTTCGTAGTTTTAGGTTGGTAAGTGGGTGTATGATGTAGGTTTGGAGTCAACCTATATAGTTTTAACCCGACCGAAGGTTGTTAGCGCTAAAATTGTCACTAATACCCAACCATCCATGAAAGCACCAACTAACAATCACATATAACAGATAGAGTGTATGTAGAGAGTATAAATATGAAGATCAAAAAAAATAAAAATAAAGTAGTAATAACACAAGATTAATAGTGGTTCGGCTGACTCTGGCCTACATCCACTCTAGAAATTTCTTTTTTATCGATATCAGGATCAATTACACTTACAATCCAGAGGTTTTAGAATAATAATGACAGAGTAGCCTTAGTGAAGAAGATGAAGGGAAACAGAGTGAAGATCCCTCTTCTGAAGCCTCGCCTGTTATATTTATAGGAAAAATCTGGGTTACAGGGAATCTTGAGTGACATGGGCCCACCACAGACATAGCCGAGCCCATATACTCCGTCGATGCTGACCCCAAGTTGTATATATGCCAACCCAATTTCCTTAGATGATGACCCAAAGCATTCTCACATCTGACCTAAAGTAAAATGCCTTCTGACTTGAAGTAAAAACATGCAGACCCCAAGAATGTTGCCGACCCAAACTCATATGCTGACCTGAAGAAATGTTGTAGCCGACGTGAAGCATCCCCGCGTATGACCCAAAGTAGCCCATGCCAAAACTCAAAGAAAGATTACACCGACCCCATGCCTTCATTATGCTGTCATGAACACAACATCCTAGCCTCGACCCGAAGTACTGAGCATGCCGACCCGGAGCTAGAATAAATGCCGACCCGATACATTTCCTTTAATGCCGACCCCATACTTGCCGACCTGATCTCCTATTGCCGACCCGAAGAAATGCTATGACCGACCTAGAGTAGATAGCTCACCGACCCGAAGCAGTGCAAACACACCGATCTGGGAAAATATGCCGACCCCTTAGAGATGCCGAGCCGAAGTTTATAGCTTGCTGACCTGAAATAAGCACCGATACCTCAAAAACACACCGACCCCAAGTGACTCGGAGCATAACACTGTTTGACCTGAAGCAACTTGCTTGAAAACCCAAAGCAGGCCCAAAAGCGACTCGAAGCAAACCCAAACATTAGGAATCACCTTGACATTTTTGAAACTCATATTTCGAGTATCCGGTGACTTTTATCCCTCGGTTATTCCGAACACTGGCTTCATAATCATGATAATCATCCGTGATTAATCGTCTATCCATCCAGTTGAATCAAACCCGTCATATTCCGGCCTCGATAACCGAGCAATCGATAACCGAGCAATCGATTTAGTTAAATCCGCATGTCTATGGCCTTGCCAAAAGGTGGGTTAACATTCCATATTCCATCTAAGTCCGATAACTAAATTTTCCACTGTTCTGAGTCATTATACAATTCCGAATCCATTTTAGATCCATTAACATAATTCGCTACCCCTTCGGATTGCTTTGTCCAAGTACAAGACCTCTTCGGGTCCTATAACCTGAAACCCGAGTCCTATAATCCGAAACTGGGACCTCACCGGGTCCAAATCCATAGCCAGAACCTCGCCCGGTTCTATAATCCATATCTGGACCTCGCCGGGTCCATATTTGAAACCGAGACCTCGTCGGGCCTAATAATCCAAAATCGGGACCACTCTAGGTCCTTAGCTAGATCCATAGCTGTTCAAAGCCACTATCTAAATGCATTTCACACCTTGAAAGTCAGTAATCGAATCCTACAACCTGTCCGGATCATTGACGACCTCTCCAAACCTTGCTAAGCTCAATTCAAACATAACGATTGAATATGTGGATCCTGTCGCTTCGACGAAGCAAATTATCCCTTGCACTCCGGTTCAGTATCCATGAACATTAAGCGATGTCCAGATCCTCCTAGACTAATATCAGCCTCTCCGGACTCTTACTAGATCCCATCCTATCACTCTTCGGTGAAGGGGAAATAGCGTTGAGCGAGCCAATCCTATCGCTCTCCGATGAAAAGGCACCACTCCCTACACTCTGGTGTACTATCCCTGAACATTAAGCGATGCCATAGTCTAAGTCCTAAACCGATCACAGCCACTCCGAGCTCTTGCTAGATCCTATCCTGTCACTCTCTGGTGAAGGGGAACCAACAAAGAGCAAGTCGGTCCTGTAGCTCTCTGGTGAAGCGGCGTCGCTCCCTGCACTTTGGTTCAGTATCCCCGAACATAAAGTGATTAATTTCTAACTGACTTCCAATATCCATCCCATAACTCTCCGGTTAAGGACTTATTTCATAAAATCCGAATTCATTTATTAAATCCAATTTCCAAAAGTTCGATAAGAAAAATAGAAAAAAAATAAGTGCTACCTCTCTGGACAGAGCAGCCAACTACCATCTCAGGGCATGCCTGGTAATCGCTCTGGTTCACTTACATGTGTAAGTGGCATAACTGCTTTATTTTTTAAAACAAAATCAAAGAAATTATTCAATGACCAGAGTCTAAATCCTAAACTCTGTCCTTGCCATCGTGATTAGTTGATGACGAGTCGTGACCCCAATCCAGGGTCGTTCCTGTTTGATGCGGGCATTAGTTGCTCATGTTCTACCACTCTCTTTAGGTCCCTCACATACTATGGCAATCTACCACTCATAACATGTTCCTCCACCATGTCCTTCAAGTGGCGACATTCATCCGTGGCATGCTCTTCCATCTGAGGCAGTACTTCCCGCTACTGTGTTCTCATTACGTGGGATCACTCTTGGATGGTTTTTGATAGGGGAGCTTCCCTCGTGTTTCCATAAATCTATTCTAGATTATCTGTCAAGTCCGCATACATTTCGAATTTGGGTTCCGGATCTCTTTTTCGTTTGTCAGAACCACCATATCCATCGTCCTGCTTTCGCTTACCTTTATCCATTCCTCCTCCTTCTCTAGACATTCCTTCGCCTTGCATGTCGTTTATCTCTTGCCTTTTGGCGTGTGAATCCTCTAGCCGAATGAATCTTTCCACCTGATGATAGAACTCTCCAAGATCCTGGGGTGGATCCTGTGCCAATCAATGCTTGAACTTAGTGCCTTCAGCAATCGTTGCTACCGCCACCATCAAAATCATCGATGGATCCGGGTGATCTACTAAATCTATAGCTGCATTGAACCGCATTATAAAACCCCTCATAGACTCTTCGGTCCTCTGCTTCATAGATGCCAATGTCATTACATTCTCGGGTCGCATCACGTGGACCCTGAACTTTCTCGTAAAGCATTCCACTAGCTCATCTCATGTCCTGTTCGATCCATTCTCTAGCTGCCTAAACTAGAGCGGGACCAAATTTGTCAAGTATAAAGGAAAACATCTTGCCAGCACCTTCTCACATGCCCTCAGCACTTCCATATGTCTGATGTATCTGGTCACATGCATGGTCGGGTATGACTTCCCATCATAGGCATCTAGTGTTGGCAATTTGAATTCTTGAGTGTTCTTTGCATTTCTGATGTTTGGAGTGAACGGACTCCAACTGACTTCCTCCAAGCCTCTGCTCGGTAGCCCTTCTCTCATAATCCTTCTTATCAATCCAGCCATCCGCTTATCTCTATCCGGGCATAGTCACTGTTTGCATCTCCAACCTACCTCTGATGTCCTGGAGGGTATTTTGGGTAGTACTCTTCATGTTTCTCATTCACATTCACGTTGGTCCTAGCTCGCTGATCTTTATTCACAGTCCTTCCAGTATCCAATCCCGAGGGTCTTCCCCCAGGCCTTTGCTGATTTCCTTCAATCTCTCTATTCTGGTTCTAAATCCGACCTTTAGATATTTCTGCAGCCCTGACTCCTTGCTCTGCATTGCCAGTAGCTGGGTTGGTCGATTCCCTTTAATTTACACTCCAACTTGTCCAACCTGTCGGAATAGGTTCTATATCATGTCCTCCTGCCTCTTTAGCATCATTTCCATCTCATCTCTAGTAATATAGATAGAGGACTGATTATCTCTAGAGGAAGCCTCCCGACTTCCTTCCTGCTTACTCCTTTCCATCCTCTGTCTCCATGACGATTGATTTGCCATAGTTCCTAGATTCGGGTTCCTAAGCTTTTAAATCCAAAATGCACACTTCAGAACCCTGAGTGCTAGCTTTCTTAGTGAAAGCAACAAAATGTTAGCGTCAAAATTGGTCACTAACACCCTATCGTCGATGAAAGCACCAACTAACAATCACAGATAACAGATAGAGTGTGTAGAGAGTACAAAAATGAAGAGCAGTAAAAATTAAAAAGAAAGCTGTAATAACACAGGATTTATAGTGGTTCGGTTGACTTTGGCCTACGGCTACTCCAGAAATTTTTTTTTTATTGATATCAGAATCAATTACAGTTACAATTTGTAGTTTTTAAATCAATAATGATAGAGTAGCCTTAATGAAGAAAATGAAGGGAAATAGAGTGAAGATCCCTCTTCTGAAGCCCCGCCTGCTGTATTTTTAGGCAAAATCCGAGATATAGGGCTTCCTGAGTGATACGCCCCCCCCCCCCCACAGAAATAGTCGAGCCTATATACTTCATCGATTCTGACCCCAAGTTGTATATATGCCGACCTAAGTTTCCCTAGGTGATGACCCGAAGCAATCTCACATCTGACCCAAAGTAAAATGCCTTCTGACTTGAAGTAAAAACTTGCTGACCCCAAGAATGTTGTCAACCCAAGCTCTTATGCCGACCAAAAGAAATGTTGTAGCCGACCTGTACCATCCCAGCATGTTACCCGAAGTAGATCATTCTAGAACTCGAAGCAAGATTGCACCAACCTCATGCTTTCATCATGCCGACCTAAACTCGAGACCCAAGCTCCGACCCGAAGTTTTGAGCATGCTGACCCGAAACTAGAATAAATGTTGACCCGATCCATTTCCTCCAACGTCGACCTCGTACTTGCTGACCTGATCTCCTCTTACCGACCCAAAGAAATGCCATGACCGACCCAGAGTAGATAGCTCACCGACCCGAAGCAGTACAAACACATCGATCCCAGGAAGTAAGTCAACTCCTCAAAGATGTCGACCCAAAGTTTATAGCTCGCCAACCTAAAGTAAGCATCGTTCCCTCAAAAACACACCGATCCTAAGTACTCGAAGCACAACACTGCCTGACCCAAAACAACTTGCTTGAAAACCCGAAGCAGGCCCACAAGCGACTCAAAGCAAACTCCAAACATTACGAATCACCTCGACTTTTGAGGAAACCCATTGCCTATGCCAAACCCCAACTTCATAATCATGATTATCATCCATGATTAATCGTTTATCCATAAAGTCAAATCAAACCCATCGCATTCCGGCCTCGATAACCAAGCAATTGATTTAGTTAAATCTTCATGTCTGCGGCTTTGCTAAAAGGCAGGTTAATATTTACCCCCCTCCCCCAATCAAAACATGCCTTACTGTTGGAAGGTGTGTTTTGAATAGATTTAAATCCGATATCCAAAGTCCATATTCCATATAAGTCTGATAGCCAAATCCACTACTGTTTCGAGTCGTTATCCAATTCTGAATCCATTCCAAATCCATTAACAGAATTCACGACCCCTTCGGATCATTTTATCCAAGTTGGAGACCTCTTCAGATCGTGTAATCCAAATCCAGGACCTTGCGGGGTCCAAATACATATCTGGAACCTCGTCGGTTTCTATAATCCATAACGGGGACCTCGTTGGGTCCATCTCTGAAATTAGGACCTCGTCGGGCCCTATAATCCAAAACCGGGACTATTCCGGGTCCATAGCTAGATTCCTAGTTGTTCGAAGACGCTATCTAAATTCATTTCACACCTTGGAAGTCAGTACTTGAATCTTACGACCACTCCAAATCATTGACTCTTCGGACCCTTGCTAAGCTCAATCCAAACTTAACGATTGAATAGACAAATCCTGTCACGCTATGGCGAAGCAACCTATCCCTTGCACTCCTTTTAAGTATCCATGAACATTAAGTGATGTCTTGATCCTCCTAGACCGATATCAGCCTCTTCGGGCTCTTACTGGATCCTATCCTGTCACTCTTCGGTGAAGGGGAAACATCGTCGAGCGAGCCGATCCTGTTGCTCTTCAGCAAAGCAACTTCACTCCCTACACTCTGGTTCAGTATCCCTGAACATTAAGCGATTCCATGGCCTAAGTCCTAGACCGATTATAGCCTCTTCGAGCTATTGCTAGATCCATCCTGTCAATCTCCATTGAAGGGGATACAACGATGAGCGAGCCGATCCTGTCGCTCTCTGGCGAAGCGACATTTCTTCCTGCACTCCAGTTCAGTATCAGTTCAATATCCTTGAACATAAAGCGATTAATTTCCAACTGTCTTCCAATACCATAACTCTCCAGTTAAATCCGAATTCATTTATTAAATCATGATTCCAAATGTCTAATAAGAAAAAACAAAAAAAACTAAGTGCAACCTCTCCGGGTAGAGCGGCCTACTACCATCTCAGAGCATGCTTGGGAATCGCTTTGGTTCCCTTACATGTGTAAGTGGCATAGCTGCTTTATTTTTTAAAACAAAATTAGAGAAATTACCGAAGTCCAAATCCTAAACTCGGTCATTGCCAGAGCGATCAGTTGATGATGAGTCATGACCGCAATCCAGGGCCGTTCCTCTTTGATGCAGGCGGTCTTTGCCCTTGTTCTACCGCACTCGTATAGTTCCTCACATACTGTGGCAATATACCACTCTTAACATGTTCCTCCACCACATCCTTCAAGTGGCAGCATTGGCATGTTATTTCAGCTCTTGGAAGAGGCAGTACTTCCCGCTCCTGTGTTCCCGTTCCGTGGGATCCCTCCTGGGTAGTTTTCGATAGGGGTGCTACCCTTGTGTTTCCAAGTAAATCCATTCCAGATTATTTGTCAAGTCGGCATACGTTGCGGATTTGGGTTCCCGACCTCTCCTCCATTTGTCAAAACTACCATATACATCGTCCTGGTTTTGCTTTCCTGTATCCATTCCTCTTCCTTCTCCAGATGTTCCTTCGGCTTACATGGCTTTTATCTCCTCCCTTTCGGCATGTGGATCCTCTAGATCAATGAATCTTTCTTCCTCATGATAGAACTCTCCAAGATCCTATGGTGGATCCTATGCCAATGAATCCTTGAACACAGTGCCTTAAGCAATCCCTGCTACCAACGCCATCAAAATCATCGATGGATCCGGGTGATCTAACGTAGCTATGGCTGCATTGAACCATATTAGAGAACCCCTCATAGACGCTCTGGTCCTCTGCATCATTGATACCAGTGTCATTACATTCTTGGGTTGCGTAACATGGACCCTAAACTATTTCCTGAAGCATTCCACTAGCTCACCTCATGCCCTGATCGATCCATTCTCTAACTGCCTAAACCAGAGTGTAGCCAAATTCGTCAAGTATAAAGGGAAACATCTTGCCATGACCTCCTCTGATGCCCCCAACACTTCCGTATGTTTGATGTATCTGCTCACATGCATGGTCGGATCCGACTTCCCATCATAGGCCTCTAGTGTTGACAATTTGAATTCTAGACGGTTCCTTACATTTTTGATATTTTGAGCGAACAACTCAGACTAACTTCCTCCAAGCCTCTGCTCAGTAGCCCTCCTCTCATAATCCTTCTTATCAATCCAGTCATACGCCCTTCTCAATCTGGGAGTAGTCCTCTATTTGCATCTTCATCCCACCCCCCATGTGCTGCAGGGTACTCTGGGTAGTACTCTTCATGTTACTCATTTACATTCAAGTTGAATGGTGGTGACATTAAGTTTTGTCTTGAACGATTATGCACTCTCTTGCAGTGAAATCTTTCTCTTTGCCCTTAACTTCTCCTTTTCAAGAACCTAGTTAAGTTCCCATCGGTGTTTTTGAATTCCAATGCGACAATCTATTCCAAAATAGAATATAGTGGATGATTCAATTGTATCGCTCTTCCCATTTCTAAACTCTAATGATCCTGAAAAGTAAAGCTTCCCCCATCGCTTCAGATAGCGGCTCCGTTATCGATCGTTGATAAATAACGAGTAAGTGTAGAAGAGATAATTTCAAGGGATGATATGGATTGTTTTTCAAATGTAAGTAAGCTATCTACGCTAGATTGTTTGTTTGCAGTATTCGAGATACTAGACCCTTCTCATGTAGATAACACATTGCATCTGCCCCAGTTATCGCTCGGAACCCGACTGGTCAACATATATCGATTTCCCTCGGATTCTGGGCGTTGGTTATACGAGGATATTATTTAATGTAGAACATGCCTGGTGGGGTTGAATGCCAAGTTTTGTTGTTGAAAATGACTCTTCGTTCATCCAATCTTTAATTTGGCGGAGGAACTTCCACTCCTCCAGAAGCTAGGTCCATCGCAACTTAGGCTTCGCTTATTATTCCTATCATATTGGGATGATTGATTGCAGTCAAATTACAAGTCACAGTTTCAGTCTTGAAAAACCAGCGCATGAGTTGTTCGATTGCGATATCCTTCCTTTGCGTTTGCCAGAGTTCAACCTACACAGACGCCTTTCTCTTTAGGAACTATTGGTTTAATTGCTCGATTCTGAGCATTACTTTCTCTCACTGTTGCACCTCTTGTGTTCATGTGCAACATTTTTTTTACTGTAATTCTATATATGAAAGTAATGCTTCTGTGGTTATTTCATCATATTCCATTTAATAGCTTTGTTGAGAACTATGAAGTAGCTTGGTCTAGCTAGTTCTGTAACTAATCCCTACTTATGCTCAATTGAGTTCGTTTCAAAAAATTGTTGGTGTAAATGCTTTAGTCCGTAGGGATGATTACTTTGACTACTAAACCAACATGTTTCGGGAGTCTATGTCTCCTAAACAATAAGTTTGATTGCCCTAGTTTGATTGACATGATAGCTCCTATCTTCAGGAATTAGGGACTTTGTTGCTTGATCCTAAGATCTAAGTTTAGTAGTGATATCGGTATGTATTAGAAAGATGCATTTCCGGCATTTTTGTTAAATTAAATTCTTCTGAGTTCGGCGTTGGGATCCTAATGTGTTGGTTTCTATCTTCATAGACTCATGTATAGATAACTCAAACCCGTGGATTTTTCCTTGATGTTGTGGACCTTTGGATAACATAAGATTCTAGAATGTAGGATTAAAGAGTTGATCAAGCTTTTGCTTCTATTTCCGAAAGCCAGTTTCATTCTGGGAGATTATTCTTAGCATCACCAAACTTCAGGTAACGGCATATTCCTGCAAGTTGGAACTAATGATCTAGTTAGACCATAAGTAGGTCATCTATACTTTTCTTTATCACCATACTATGAGCAATGATTGACTTTTAAATGTTAAATCCTTCATTTCCTTTGTTGGAGATTTTGTTGCCAGAATGCTCTTTTTTGTGATACAGAACCGTGATGTAACCAACCTCGCGGTTATTCATGTGTGGACTTTGAAACATTTCTTTCGATAAAGTATCTATGTGTCTATCCCTTCTTGAGGGACTAGCTATTTCGAGCGCCTGTATTTAGGCGATTGTGAGAGATGGAGATCTGTGGGGCGAATTGCTCAATTGCCACCAGTCTGGCTCTCAATCCCATTCTAGAATTGAGGAGTTTGGTTATTTTATTTCTAACATTCTACGATTGTTCACGCCCATCCTTGGCGATGCATGCTTTTCTTGGTTGCTAACGTTGTCATGGAATTTTTGTTCATATGTCAACTCCTGTCTTTATGAATTGATAACCTAGCCGATTGGTTCTTAACAACATCTCCTCAAGGCTACCTATTTTTTGGTCGTATCTAAATTCTTTCCAAGTTGAATTTTTGAAATTCGATTGTCCAACATCTTTCATCCTTAGAAATTAGCACACGAGCAATTCAACACTGGGTTTCCTTTTGGCACTGCTTTATTCCTATGTAGTGGCTAATTACTGCGATGTTTGGTTGAACCATCTGATTGACCTTTGAAAGGTTATGTCTTCCTATTGTTGCCTATCTTCGAGTAAGAGTAATTTTTTGAAAACAAGGAAATAACTCAGTCGAGAACCAGCTTCTATCTTCGGAAGTTAGTGCAGTGATGGTTCACTATGGTGAGTGTTTCTCATCACCGCTGTAGATTAAAGTTTTCATGACATTGCCGGGGAAATACCAGTATTTAATGAATAGAAAGTTTCCCGAAGTTGCTGGGGCAACACCAATATTTATGAAATAGAAAGTTTCCCAGTTTTCTATGGCAACACCGGTATTTAGTGTGTAGAAAGTTTTCTAGAGTTACCAGGGAAACAATGGTACTTAGTGAGTTTGGGATCAGTTTTTTCCATCGATTTGGCGGTACTTTTAGTCCATTTGGGTACTAATTTCGGTCTTCAGAAACTAGCACTTCAATGGTTGGATTGTAGAAGTACTTTCTTAGTTCTAACTGTCTTCAGGCAGTGTCAAATTCATGTTGGCGAGGGTTGAATCATTCATTCGATCCTGTAAAGTTGAGAAGGTTCCTTTTAACCCAATCTGGCTATTTTTCAACGTTGCTTAAATCTGGAATACGCCATATTCTGGAAGGGTGAGGGTCCCAGGCATTTCCGTTGCCTAGCTTTGTTTATAACCGTCAAAGTATTACCATTGGAGATGCAATACTATTGCTAAACCAATTCGATAATTATTCTTATTCACAAAAAATCGAACTTCCTCCAATCGGTTTTTGTAATGATCTGACGACTATTAGCGGAACCCTTCATTTCTAGTTGTCAAACTCTAGGTTCTTATAGAAAATTTGAAATTGTAGAGCATGTCATCACATTGCCCCTAGTACGACCGCTTTCATTACTATACTGATCATGGACTGGTAGAGTTCGGTAGTGTTTGTCATGAATCCATGACACCTAACCTTGCTTGTTTCAGGCCATATGCATTATGCTGGACTAATAGCATTGTTGTGGATATCAACCTTATTCGTTGGTTCCAATCCTCGGGAATCAATGGTTTAGCTGCTCGATTTTGAGCGTTCTTTCCTTGCCATTATCCATCCTTGGATAATAACTGATTTTCTGCAAGTCAGGGTTGTGACCTCAATCAAGCACCTTCTTCTGTCTTTGGAAGCCACTGGGGTCGACGACTTGATTCTAGAAACGTCTTCTATCATTATCAAACTTTGGTGGACGGTAAGTCTCTCCTTTCATTGCTTATTTTCTAGAGATGGTGAATTTTAAGTAGTTCGATTTCTTGTTGGTATGACTATATGGAGTTCTTGATGTTGCTGAGGCAATATCGATTTCTAGCAGGTTAGAGCAGTTTCCTTTTTAATTCCATAGTCGTCCAGCTTACTATACTGTTTAGTTTTGCTACGATTGTCAAAATTCTCTATTCCACGTAATAGAACCAAGGAATGATTTTTTGTTCTGACCGAGTGTTAGTGTGTTATGTGTCGCCAGTCCACGGGCTGATTACTCTAAACACTTGATGCATGACTTGATGTTCTGGGCAGCTCTCTGGATCCCCCCAGTCATAGTTGTGTCACAGCTCCTATCTTTGGTAGCTCGTGATTTGAATGTCTTAACTTTAGAAATTTTGGTCAAAAATCGAAATTCTTTGTTGAAATCTTTGTTTGGGGACTTTATGGCATTGTCGAAGCAATATCGTTCCTTTTGGGTGATAGGGATCGGTCCTTGTTAATCTTGAAATAAACAAGTTTCCCGATGTTGTCAAGACAACACGGATTCTTAGAGAATTTTGACGATTCGGTGATGATGCCAGAGCAACATTAGGTAGTATTTGCGTAGCTTATGAGACGTGTGGTTTATGAGAGTACG
Organism: Allium cepa; assembly: GCA_030765085.1. NCBI lineage: Eukaryota > Viridiplantae > Streptophyta > Magnoliopsida > Asparagales > Amaryllidaceae > Allium > Allium cepa. The sequence continues at coordinate 342,569,462 of CM060944.1, forward strand.
TGGCTTACGAGATTTGCGACTTCTGCTAGGGCACGGCTTATGGATGGTGGAGCTTAGGAGAGTGCATGTTTTGTGGGACGCATGGCTTTTGGGGGTGCACGGCTTACGAAATGTGCATCTTATGGGATCGATATGACTCGTTGATCCAAAAAGGTTCGAAACTTCTCGACTTTGCCAATCTTTGAGTAACGTGAGGAGTTCATGCTTCAAGAGCGTGGTTCCACGGCTCAAGAAGTAATGCATGAGGGTTTGGGCCTTCCCACTTCAAGAGTATGGTTCCACGGCTCAAGTAGTGATGTGCTAGGTTTTGGGCCTTCCCGATGTTGCCGGAGCAACACCAGTTCTCAAAAGACTGGGATCGAGATTTCATGTTGATGTGCCAGCTTCCTCAGTGCTCAGACTTGCTGCTATTTCCATAGCCTCCATGCTTGTTTCGGTTCCTGTTTCCATGTCCATGTCTGGCTCGTAGCCGGGCCGAAGTCCAAAAAGACAACTACGATTCATGGCTTGGATGACCCTTATGTGTCTTTGGAGGGTGACGTAACAGTGGCAGAAGATAAGGAGTAGGAAGTTCAAATGGCGCAGCCTTGTAAGTCTCACATGAATTGATCGCTATCAAGAAGGAGAAGGTTGAAGCGATCGAAACCTCGAAGAGCTCACGCAAATCCCGGAAGCGCAAAGAAAAGGGAGAATCTTCTAAGAAGGCGGTGGAGCAAGAGGATGATGTTGTCACCGAGGAGTTTGTTGATATTATCGGTAGGGAGACCACTCCCGAGACGAGGTAGAAACTTCAAATAAAGGGTGGAAAGGGGAGCGATGGAAGGAAGCGCTGATGAGCTTGTGTGGAGGCTGATCTGATTTTGGTTCTTTTTGATTCATTTTATTCAAGTGTAGAGTCTGAACTTATTATTTTTGTCGTGGAGTTTGTATTTTCTTTTTTCTGGCCGACATTATGTGGGTACGGCCCTCATGTTTTGACCCTATGTAAAGAAAATTACAAGCAACACATTGATATTTTGACTGTACTCCTATCTGTCTGCTCATATATGTTCTGCGCACTTGTGCTTGTTTTGTTTGCACTTATCCAATTTTTGTGATTGCTGCCGAAATTTTGTTGGAGCAACAATTCTTTGTTTGGAGTAATAGAACTTGTGAACTTATTTTTTTTAATTGTTTTTATTTGAGTACCGATGTATGCCTCCCAGTTCACAGGGTTGTTTACTTCAAATGATTGGTGACTTTAGTTTAGGTAATTTTCATATTAAACTTGAAATTTGGCTAAGTCGCAGCTTGATTTTCCTTCTTTCGGAGGTTTTGAAACTTTAGCATGTAATCTAAGTTTCTTGTGGTATTCCGGCAAGTATGCGATATATGCGTGTTTTAGAGGAGCTCATTGCATAGTTTAACTGAGGGCAGTTTTAATCATTAAGTGTCGTCGGTTGAAACTTTTTTGTCGGTTTGTAGCACACCAATTTTGTTGTAGTTATGCCCATTATTCCCAATCACAGAAGTGATTGGCGCTGGTTATGAGATGGGCGGTGTTCGGGACTGATATGGCCCATCGATCCGATTCTGATGCTTCTCAGCAATGCCTATCTTCGAGCAACGTCGGCGATGTTTCTCGTTGTTGGCTATCTTTAGGCAATGTCGAGGAGTTGGCGCACGGCTAACGGGCGCGTGGCTTTTGATACTCCTCCATGTTGCCTACCTTCGGGAAACGTGAGGGTTTGCACTTTGAAAGTTAGTGCACGACTTATTGGATACACGACTTTTAGTTTTCCTCGGTGTTTCCAATCTTCAGGCAATGTGAGGAACGTACGTTTTAGAAGTTAGTGCCGGCTTACTGGATGCGCAACTTTTAGATTTCCTCGGTATTGCCTATGTTCGGGAAACGTGAGGAGTTTAAGTTTTTTAAGAGTAAGTGCACGTCTTACGAAATGCACGCTTTTCATGCTTCTCAGTGTTGCCTATCTTTGGGGAACGTGAGGAGCGTATGCTTTGGCGTGGCTTACGAAATGCGCGGCTTTTTGTGCTCCTCGATGTTGCGTATCTCCGGGCAACGCAAGGAGCATAAGTTTTGGCGTTTCTTAAGATATGCATGGCTTATGGTGCTCCTCGGCATTTACTATCTTCGAGAAATGCGAGGAGCATAAGTTTTGGGCCTTCCCATTGTTGCCTTATCAACACCAGTTTTTAGAAGACAAGGATTGGATTCAGCCGATCTAGCGGTTTGAGTCCGTTTGACCCCGTCGACTCAGCAGGTTGCTTACACGAACACGGTTTTTTTGGTTCATGAAGCTAAACTATTTTTGGTTTAAGTAACCATGGCTTGGATGATCCTTACGTGTTTCTGAAAGATGTACATGCCCAAATAGATTAGGCTGCCATGGAGGAGAGATCTGCAGCTGACCGCATGAAGATGGATTGAAGGAAGAGCCTATGGGTGTTTAGGGCATGACTCTTAGCTCTTGGTACAAACGACCTTTAGAGAATGAGTCTTTAACTGGCATACGGTCTAAGAGGAAGAGGAATTGGTTACTAAGAGCGGTAAATAGTAGTTGCAAAGAAGTGGACAAGTATTATGCTAGTATTTCGTTTGTTGCACTAGCTAGGTCATTAAGTTTGCGGTTATCAGAATGCTAGAGTTTTTGGTCGGGCATAACAGAACTATGGTATGAATATTCTCGACCTTTTTTATGGCTATTCAAGTATGTGTAGTGCCCCTCGTGCCACAGGGCTGTTGGCGTGATTGAATTGTATCCATGGTCTCCCCACAACTCGTTTGGTTGCCTACGGTCTAATGGGTGTGGTTCTACCAGTTTTCGAATCTTGACTTGATTCGAGATGGCTTCTGATTGATCACAAAATCAGTTTAGTTTTAGCTTAGTTTCTTTGAGCGGATTTGAAGCTCTAAAATTTAGCACCGTTTTTCTCATTGGTCATTAGAAGTGATTCCATTAATTTTGCGGGGTGACTGATACACACTTTGTTAACTTCAGGGAGCTCTGGATCAAATGACTGCTGATTTTCCAGTTCACCTTCGTGGATATCGGTCATACGTAAATTTCGCTGATCTACTAGCTCGCCTTCATGATGCTTTAGTTCATGAACGACCTTTCCATTCGCGAAGGGTTTTTGGATCAGATGATCGTTGATCTACCATTTTGCCTTCACAATGCTTCAGTTTGTGAAAGACCTTCACGTTCGTGAAGGGTTTATTCGATTAGATGACCGCTGATCTACCGGTTCACCTTCGTGACGCTTTAGTCTATGAAAGACCTTTACATTTGCGATTGGTTTTTTGGATCAGATAACCGCTGATCTACCAGTTTTCTTCCACGATGCTTTAGTTCGTGAAAGACCTTCCAGTTCGCGAAGGGTGTTTTGGATCAGATGATCGCTGATCTACTGGTTTGCCTTCACGATGCTTTAGTTCGTGAAATACCTTCACGTTCACGAAGGGTTTTTGGATCAAATGACTGCTAATCTACCGGTTCACCTTCATGATGCTTTAGTTCGGGAAAGGCCTTCATGTTCGCGAAGGTTTTTTGGATCAGATGACCGCCGATCTACCGGTTTGCCTTTATGATGCTTTAGTTCGTGAAAGACCTTCACGTTCGCAAATAATTTTTTAGATCAGATGACAACTGATCTACCTATTTACCTTCATGGTGCTTTAGTTCATTAAAGGCCTTCATGTTTGTGAAGGGTTTTTTAGATTAGATGACCGCTAACCTATCGTTCACCTTCATAATGCTCAAGTTCGTGAAAGACCTTCACATTCGCGAAGGTTTTCTGTGGTCGGATTTCTAGTCACTAGACGACCTTGGAATGATAATTTATCGAGTCCAAGAGGAAATTGAGGTCATGTGTCCGACAGCATGGTGGTTTTAAAGCAACAATTCATCGACTTCAAGAGGAATTTTTTGGGTTCAACTCGAGGGAACACAGTTTTATCGGTTCTTGTAGGCTAAGGTGTTGGAGAAGGAGAGTCGACAAGGATGGATGAGAATGCATTGCTTTTGGTTGTTGTCTCATTCCTTAGTCTTTACCTAGCTAGAGTGTTATTTGATAATAATATTTTCGTCTAATTTCATCAGTTAGCTGGGGCGCTTTTCTGCTGGGTTTTAGTAGCCTTGCTTAGGCAGAAGGTCCCTCGGGACTTGTAGCACCTTCACCATTCGGTATGTTCTTTGGCACACTGCCTAGTTTGCCTTCTTCTAATTGCACTACTTTTAGTCTTTAGAACCGGTTTGCCTTCCCATAGAATTCTTCTAGGGTAGTATGTTATTTCATCCTTTAATGATTCCCGAGGGCCTTGCAGTAGACTGCATCCATCGCTCTTGCTTCGTCCATATGCTAGTCATATCGATAACAATGAAATTTTGAATCTGTTTTATAGTTATACAAAAGGTATTGTTGGCATGATAGACTTCTTCAGATATTCTGCTTGTTGAACAGCTTCGGTGAATGAGTTTGAATTGGGGAAGAAGCTCTAATCGTTTTCAAACCGGTCCGTTTTCAAGTTACAGAAGTTTATAATGCTTGAGAATGATAGATGCATGATTGTCCATGCTTGAATGATTGGAAATGCCGGCTGAATAGCAAATTGCTTATGATGAGGTCATGTATAAGTGATGATCCCCAAAAAATTTCAAACTAGGTAAGATCGATCGAGGGTGACAAAGAAGGGCCCATAAGGTTGCATTCCAAATTTCAAGCTATTTGGAGTTTGCATGTTCGAGTTATGACAAAAGAAAATGGATCGACATTGATGGATCAGTGGTATTTTACTTAGAGTCCGACCCGTGAAAATTTGCCATTGGCTCGGAGTCACAGACTTTGAAGTGTTGGGTTGATGACAAATGTTGCATGGAGCCGTTTGCATGTTTGCTTAGAGGAAATCTTGGTTTTACCCGAGTTTAATTTCAGGCAAGAATTTCCTAGGTTTACTTCGAGTCGAATGGGTTATTACCCAAGTTCGACCTCGAGTCAGGACTGAAGTGAGTTTTTCAATGACCATTTGATGATTTTTGATGATTTTCCACGATGACCATTCGTAATTCGGCGATGGAAGCTCATAATTCGTTTTTTGATTTGATGCATCTTTTGATCAGAAAACGATGAAGAAGTTTCAGCCGTCCTATGGATATGGTAATTTACAAATACTAAATTGGTAATTTACATCTTTGCCCTTGAATATTATTTTTATTTAAATTTAAATTTAAATGTTTAACATTCTAACTTCAATAATTTTATATGCTAGCTCAGATTTGGACGCAGTTTCTTCTTTTGGGATCGTATCAAAATTCAGGACAATATAGAACTAGTTTTGTCGAATTCTGATACTATTAGATTTTTAGGCTTTAATTGGATTTTAAATCGTCGATAAATCAAAGGTGAGTGTTTTAACCCACTCACAAATACTAAATCATCTTATGTTAGTTAAATTAAATTTATGATATGATTAGAAATTTATTGATTACTGTTTGGTATTTTAAATTGTCATTTAAATTTATTTTGAATTTATATTGAATTTTATTGCCATTTAAATTAATATTGAATTTAAATTTCAATTTAAATTGCTTGTTAAACACTTGATAATGATAACCAATTAATTGTTGTGGTTTATTAGCTGATTTGGATGTTGATTGTGATGGATGTTATTGGTTGACATTTTGGATTATTGGATGTTTATTTATGTCTATATCTCTGTGATCATTATGGGTTGAAATAATACATACTTGAACGATTTTATAAATTAGGGGAAAATCGCTATGGGTTGAAATGATAAACCCAAGCAATTTTTTTTATTAATTTGGAAATTTTGATATGTGATACTGGTTGAAATGATATATACCCATACGATTTCTTGAATTTGGAATATGTATTGGAATTGAATTATTTGAAAGTTTTAAGTTTTAAATTTAAACTTCGAATTACTTTAATTAAGCGGTCGAAATTGGTAATTTGAATTATTTGAAATCTCTTAAGTAACTATATTCACGTTGTACACTTGATAGGAGACGGAAAATCCCATAACATCTCTAAAGCCATTGAACTCATATTTTTATTTAAGACTGATTTAACCTACATAAGATCTTTTAGTTCTGCTTGAATGATTTCTTTTCGTTACGCTCGAGTCAGCATGAGCTTTTCAGTGTTGAAGACCTTATTCTGAAGGATGAAGACGGAGTTTAGTATTATATTATTATTATTATTATTATTCCATTGTATCACATCGATCCGCTGCATTATTTATTTATTCGTGTTGTATGTATAACTCTGATATGTATCGTAAAAGTGTAATCAAATGTTATTAGTAAACGGCTTCATAAACTGTTTATTTAATTATTATATTTTGTTATTCCGCTGTGAAATTTTGTGTTTTGTTTTTCTTTCTTTCCCTTATTTTTCTTATTTATCCCATTAACAATCCTCCTTTTTGAATGGTTTAAGTTGGCATGTGTGGTATATTGTCGATTTAAACCATCCAAAAATATGGGTCGTTACAGTTGGTATCAAAGCTTTGGTTTAGAGATATCTTAGCCTATTGGGGTTAACTCATTAGAGACAGGGTTAGTAATTCCTTATAATGAGTTTGAGTGTGTGTGTGTGTGTACGAGGGCTCGTATTTGTTAGTGTTATAAAATGTTTTATATAGTTTGAAATGAAATAATTTTTTCCAATATTATATGTTATATATAAAGGAATAATTTTTTTATAACTAATATAATTATTTTTAATGTGTTTTTTTTAGGAAATGATAATATTTAATTATTATCATTTATTTTTGATTGTTTGTATTTAGTCAGTTTACAAGCGTTGGCTATTATTGGTTATTTGAATTTGTGAAATAAACACTAGCTTGATAATATTAAAGAAAATAAAGTGAATGATTATATGAACATGATTTCTATGTTTAGTCTTAAGGAAGAGAATTTAAACTGAAAATTTAAGAACTAAAATTCTGATGTTTTAGAAAATGGTTTCCTAATATTTTGTAAATAATAGTAGTATTATTCAAAAGTGAATAATTAAGATATTTTTATATGAAAATTGAAACGTTTTGTTGTGAATCTTGTTGTTTAATTGATTGGTAGTTTCTACTATTAAAGAAAAATGGAATATTTGGATATTTCGGATAGTCGAAACTTCTGAATTAATATATGAGTTGAAACTTAGTAATTTTGTAAAATTATGCAGTTGAATTTGATAACCTTAATTTGAAAGCAAGTGAAACAAGGTTTAATTAGTTATATCTATGTTTAGCAAATAAATAGAATTGTTATATATATTTTTGGCATGTAATGTAATAATATAAAAATGTGAACTTTAAGCCTTGGAATGTTTAAATTGAAATTGTTATTAAAGAAATGTTGCAAATGAGATAAAATTGTAAAAAAAGGTTATGAACTTGGTTAACAATTTATGAAATGCGTTATAAATAATTTGGGAAGTAAATGTGAATATTAATTGGATAAACAAATTTGAAAAAAAAAATGAAATGATTATAAAAAAAGTCATGTCTTCTAAATTGTTTATTAAATAAACGAACGTGCAAGAAATGGTTATAATTAAATTTTTGATAATTAAACTTGAATAATGTTATAAATGAAGTTAAGTTTTTATAAATTGGTTATAAACTTAAGGAAATTTCTTATGAAATGATCCGCAAATAAATGTATTATTAAATGAGAAATACTATATGTGAAAATGAATGTGATTTAAAATGAAGCGAGACGTAGTAATGTTATTCATTAATGATTTTGTCATTAAATGGAGAATTTTTTTATATCAATTGATAAGAGAGAGAGAACATGTGTATGAACGAATGAGATTTATAATGTGAATTGAAATTGTAATTACGATGAAACTAATTGGAATAAATAAGTAAGTTGTACATATATTGTTTTATTTGCATAACTAATTTGATCCGAGTTTGAGTACACAAGTTTGAGGTGAATTACACCATTTTATGTTAAGTTTTTTCATTCGATTCTTGATGGCGAATATTTGATATGGATTTTGGTTTGATTCTGAAATTCTCTACCAAGTATGTGGTTATGCAAGAAGAATGATGGTTTCTATTCAATAAACCTTATCAAAGTCCACACCAGGGAAGTCTAATGAACACTACTAGTTTGAAAGCGAAATTGTGCGATCGAGCGAGCGATCAAATGTGATATTGCGTGATGATGACATATGTACATCTTATTTTCTAATACAGTTGATATGCTTTGACACTGAAAACGGAAGTTGTTGGGTTGGATATCCTTTGTAATTTAAATTGAAAATTTTTATTTTTTACGCAAACCTACTATTAATTCAAACTCATTTTACAAAACTATTTTATTTTATTTTACTCAAAACTTTTTTATATACAAAAATATTTTACAAACTATTTTGTACACCAAACTATTTTATTTTATTCAAAACTATTCTAATTTAATTTATTTTATTCAAAACTATTTTATTTTATTTTATTCAAAACTATTTTACAAACTATTTGTATACAAAAAAATTTTACAAACTGTTTTATATACAAAACTATTTTAGAATCAAAACTATTCAAAATTCAAAACCTTTTAGGAAGAAAAGATGTTCAATCCCATATGGCTTTTTATGTAGCGTAATTGATTTTGGAAAAAAAATTGTTTCTTATATAAGATGGACTTTATATAAGTATAAGGTGATTTTTAATACTATTGAGTTTGGAAGGTATTCGACCTAAAGTGATAAATTTAATATACAACAGGATTTTTGTAAGAATGATTTGACATATTCGAGACTATTGATTTTGGAAAGTATTTGATCTGAAAATGATATCTTGTGTATAATGGAATTTACCTAAGTGTGATATTTGAAGTTATGATTTTCAAATGGTACTATATATGGTATGATATATTTTGAAGTAAAAGGTATGGAGAAGTACCCTCTACGAAGAAGTATAGTATGATATGCTTCGACCCGGATGGGCTTGGGGAATCCAGGAATGGATTCAACTGAAAAAACCTAATATACTTGGATGAATTCAGAAATGAATTCGAACCGATATGGTTGTTCGGATTTAAACTCATGAATTCCTTAATTTTTTAGGGTAGATGATCCTTTAGTTTACCCAATGGAGGCGCTTTCAATCCTGGAATCTGTTGTGTATGGATCTTCCGCGAAGGAAGTGCATCCATTGCATAAATCATTAAATCAGTAGCGTACCACTACAGCAGGAGTCGATGGTCCCTTGTTTATGAAATTGCTATGATATTTTTCTAGAAATCGAAAGGTGGAAGGATCTTATGGAAGGTTTTATGTCCATTGCAAAAACATTGGATCAACAGCTGGCCACTGCTGTCATAACATCATCATTTGACATCAGATTTTGAGCGGTACTTTTCATATCTGTTTTTAAGTATTTTTACTAGATGTTGAAATATGTCTACTAAGTACTTGGAGAATTCTAGCCTTGCGCCCGATCAACGCATGGCCAAAGTCTGTAAGAACGAGGATAAACTTGTTAAGACATCGAGTTATAAAATTATTTTGATAAAGTATTATATAAAGGATATTTTAGTCATTTTTTTCTTTTCTAAATACTTTAAAATGTTTAAAAGGTTGTTTATTTATGCACGACCTGGTTTAATAGTTAATTATTAATATCATAAATATTGCGAGAAATTATTAATTCAATAAAAAATATTTAAAGTTAAAGATTATTGATTTATTAATAATGTTTGAAAAGTATTTTGAGATTAAGACTAATAATTTATAAATAATGGATTTAAGGTTTTCAATGACTTCTTTTTAAATATAAGTAATGATGTAAATAATTATTATCAAATAGTTTCCATGTATTTATACAGATGTTATTTAAAAAAATTAAATGTATTTATAAATGAAGCAAGAAATTTTACAGATGAATTCTTTTGTAAAGTATTAAAATATTAAAGATGATTGATTTGCAAATGAAGTTTTTAAATGAATATTTCAAGTAAAATTTGTATAAGTTTCTTTGAATGTATAATTTAAGGATATTATATAAATGGACTATACGTTAAAAAATGTTTTATAGTTCTATAAAATAAAAATAAATGATTTGGGAAATTATTTGTAGTAATATGCTTAAAAAATAAATTGGAATCGCTATTTTTGAAAGTATGGTTTGAAATATTTACTTGATTTCCAAGTACTAATAGTAAATTTAAAGGTTTACTTACCGTTTGGATCTTGTATTAAAATAGAATAAATGTTTTTCTACGATTTGAATAATCATTTTAAAACAAGTATGTAAATGAAGATATGAATTTTTATACTTTGATTCAAAAATTTAATATAAGGTTTGAGTGTACTATTGCCTTAGTTTAATAATCTTGAGTTTATACTTATTTTAAAATAATGAGTCTAATAAATGATCGGATTTAAGGAACTTATTTCAAAACTATATTATAATGTTTTCATACAAATTTCTAACATTATTTTAAACTTTTTGGAAAATCCTTGCATAATGCTATGAGGATGCTTTAATTATGTCTTATATTTCACTAAGCTAATGAGGTTAATTGTTTTAATTTAATTTTAGATATATTGAAATATTTCTTTTCTCTTCAAGGGAGAATAACAAAAACTTAAAATTTTATTCTATAACCGAATTAAGTTATAAACTTAAGTAAGATAGTAGAAGTTTAAGTAATATTTTGTGAAATGATTCATTAATGACTTACATCTTTAATAAAAAAAATTATGTAAGTGATTGGTCTTTATATAAATAAAGGAATGAAAAAGTAATTGATTAAAAAAACTAATCGAATAAACTTCAATAATATCTCAATATGTGTTTGGCATATGGGACGTTTGGGTAATGATACGTTAAATTGTTTAAGGTTATTGAGTGTAAGGTACACTTGGTAGTTTATTTAGCACTCTTGGAGGATGAAAAGTGTTTGAACCTGAACAAACCATCGGTTTGGTTGCTATGGATGTTTGATAGCTCCTTTGCTGCATATATATAATAGTAGAACTTTTTTTATTGCATATGATTATTATATATATTTTATGTTGCTTCCACTATTAATTGGAACAACTAATATATAACCTTTTACATAATTTTTACTCTTTTGGATTATATAAGTGTGATAACCTAGGTTTTTGGACATTTGATAATTATATTTTAATTGGTTTTCGCCTTTGAGGTTCTAAATTTATTTTGTTAGATAAATAAATTTCAGATAATTAAAGATATCTGAAGGTGCATAAATGAATTTGGAATTATAAAAAGTATTGGAATTGTAATTGATAAACCTTATTAGGAAATTAATGAACTTTTATAAGTAGATATATGCAAAACTTTATAATAGCGAAATTTTCCAGAGGAAATTAAAGTATTAACAGAGATTGTAAATAGAATTTTGAATTAGAATTCAAGAATAAAAATCTTATAACGAAATATGATTTATTAACTTCATATTTTCAAAGGAACAAATAATATGATATTGAAACAAGAATTAATAAAAGCTTTAACATACATAAATACATACATACATATATATATACACACATATATATATATATATATATACATATATATATATACACACATACATATATATATCTTTTGAAATATTTTGGTTTGGATATTTTAATTTAAGTTTAAAATTTATTTTAAGATTTGATAAAAGATTTAATACTCCTCCTTTCAAAATACACATGAGATAAATTGAATGTATATATATGTAAACCTTTAAAACATAAGAGATAAATTAATTAACATATTATGAAATGATAGGGTTTAAAACATAATTTACAAATAAATTTAACAAAAGGGTTTAGGCATAAAAAACCTATTTGTTACAAATGTTTAATAAGTAAAATAGGTAATAAACAAGTGTAAACAAAATTAACAAGCGGCAAAAATAAACTTTCTTTTGATTTAGAATTTTAATGAATATGTGAGAAACCAGGATATTTTGACTTCAAAACTTCTTTCTTCATTTTCATCTTCTAAAAACATAACCTGGAAGAAAAAAAAGAAAAGAAAATCAAACCACAAATTAAATTAAAGAAAAGTCAACTAAAATCAAACAAGCTTTAGCTCATAACAATCAAGTTCAGGGCAAAGCAAGAAGATTCAAGATCCATGCAAACCAAAGTAAAACAAGTTCCAGTTTTAAATTCAAGAATACATTTCAAAATTTTCAAAGGCATGTCATTTGTTATCTTATACAAGTGAGTAAACTAAGCTTAATTTTTTTTTAAATTGATGCATATGGTAAATGTTTGGAATAGACTATGATGTATGTTTGAATATGTGTTTGCATGATTGTTTTAAAGCTAAATGTTTATATATGTATATAGAAAATTTGTGTGCATGTCTAAACACCAGAACCTCTACCCTGTTCTTCACTAACAGGCTTTCAATTTGATCAAAATCAAAAATTCAATTTTCCTAATCATTGTCAAGCTTAGATATATAAATGAAAAATGTTTATAATAAGAAAATTTGAATTTTAAAAATATTTAAATAGAACTTGATGACAGTTTTAATTGGAATGTGAGATTTACAGTAAAAACTTTTATATATCAAAAATACGATGTGATTGATTTGTGAATTCAGGTGTATAATTTGAATTGTCTTCAAAAATTAGGATTTTTAAAAGATGAATCACAATTTTTAGGTTGTAATTTTTGAGATAATGAATGTTGATCGGAAATGGGGTTTTGACCTTTTTCTGATGATCGGCTAGTTTAGGGAACTTAAGGTGATGGTTGAGGCTAGCCTGGAGGTAGGCATTGTCGCTAAAAATAATTGCCAGATTTTACAACCATCATGGCGACGACAAATGGTGAAAGTAGGATTTTGGATGAGTTTTTGGTCAAAGTGAATTGTGGTTTGCCACGCCGTCGATGGTGAATCAGAATTTTCCGATCAAGGGGGAAACGAAGGAAAGGATCATGGTGAAGCTTCAGGCGGAGGTTCGAGACCTCTGGTGGTCAGAGGCGTCGGGTAGAGGTAAATTTTGGTCGGAGGATCCTGTTCCAGTTTGAGCTTATTTGCTCGATTTCGATTCCAAGCGTATATTGGAATTTGGATGGTTGGGATCGAAGGTAGAGGCAGTAGGCGACTTGTCGGAGTGAACTTGGAGGCCGAATCATCACCGATGATCAGTGCAGGTGTACGCCGTGTCAGTGGTGTCAGTTTTGGATTGTGGGGTTTTTCTTTGGGTTTGTCTTGGGGAAAGAGAAGGGTGGGCTCGTAGCTTGATTCGAGTACGTGAGTGTTTTAAAGTATAACAGTTTTAAAGATTTAAACAAGTTTTTTTAGAAAAAAAGAGAGGAGGAAGCTCGGGAAAAGGATGAGGAAACTCGGGTATTTGTTCGAATAAACCTAGGATTTTCTCGGGTATAATGGTTATGTTTCAAGTGTTAAAAGATAACATAATTAAGTTTTCTTTAATTCACTTAAACCATTATTTTAAATAAAGGTGTTAATTTAAATGTTAATTTAATTAAATTGATTCCTAAAGTTATTTAAACTTAATTAATAATGTGATTAAATTAAGAAGATGTAATGTGTTTAATCATTAATTTAACTTAAGGGTTCAGTTAAATTTTAGATTAATGATAATTTAATTCAAAGTTTATTTAGTAAGATTTTTAATGATAATTAAGAAGTTAATTAAGATAAATAACTTATCTTTTAATTAATTAAGGTTTGGGTGATTAAGATTTATTAATTAATTAGAGATTAATTAATATAAGTAATTAAAGATTAATTAATTAACAATTAAAGGTCAATAAATTATAGGATAATTAATAAGTGTGAATAATTAATGATTGATTAAGGTTAATTAATCAATGTAATTAATAAAGTTAATTAATAAAAGTAATTAAAGAAAAATTACTTAATATCATTAATTAAGGAGGCTAATTAATGGGTGATTACTAAATGTGATTTATTTAATGATAATTACTTAATGAAAGTAATTGAGGATTAATTACTTAGTGTAATTAGTTTAAGTAAGGATTAATTTGGGTAATTAATTAAGGGTTAATTACTTAATATAATTAAAGGATAATTAATCAAGGGTGATTAATTAAGATGGATAAATAAAAGATGATTAATTAATTTGTAATTAATTAATGTTAAGTAAAGGTAATCTAAGTGATTAAAGTTAGTAATTAATTTAATTAGAGATTAATTAAATTAATTGGGAAGTGATCAATCTTTCTTATGAATGACGGAATGATATTAAATGCCTTGAATTGGTTGATATCTGTGATATGAAATGTTTTATGATATGATATGATTGGGTGGATAGTAATAATGTGGTTATCTATCGATGATAAATTGCTGTGTAAAACTGACATTCTGTATTTTAAATTGAATTGTATCACTTGAATAACTTGGTTTTTAAGATGATGATTGGATTCGAAGAGACCGGGGTCGGGTACTGGTAAGTTCCCGAAACTACTTCGATTTGTAATCTACTTTGATTCTTTATAAATTTGATATGTGAAATAAATAGGCTGGAATAGGATAGTTTAAGTAAACTGGACCATTGAAACTAAGTAAGGGTACTTAGAAATTAATTTGTGAAATGAGTTTTGAAAATAATAGGTTATGAGCTTGTAGTGAAGTACGAGTTGCTCCATGTTTTACATAAGTATATTGCATTCGTATTTCTTGTTAGATGGGTTTACTCACGTTGGTATCCAGCCTGACCCGGGTGCTACACTGATGTAATGCTCAGGTCAGACAAAGTATTACAGATTTTCAGGTAAGGACGTTTTAGAGCTCAGGAGGCGAGCTAGATGGGCGGAATGTATGGAGTGTTTTCCGATGTGATATATTGTTGTATAGCTGGGATATGTGATTTTAACTGTCCAATATTTGTCTAATGGCTGTAACTCTGATACATTGATGTAAATTTAACTGATACAGCTTCTTTGTATAACTGCTATTATTTGATATTATATTTTGATCCACTGCGAATGTGAGTTTTCTGTAAACCAAAGGTGGTTTAAAATTTAAAGTATGGCCTGATGGGCTAAGAAATGAATATGTATACATGTGTGGATATACTTAATATCAAAGATGATTTGGAATAAACTCTAAAGTGATGAGTTTTGATTTTCCCTGAAGTGTGATGTAAAAACCCAAAGTTAATTAAGTTAAGATAAACAACCTGAATTGGAAATTTCAAGATGAAAGTAAGATTTAACTTGGGAAGCTAAATGGTTGATTTGAATTGGGAGTTTGTGTGATCTCAGAATGAGTTTGAGATCTGGAAATTGGATATGGATGGATGTTTTAAAATAATTTGGATATTATTATCCTATTGTTACTAATAATCTTTAAACTGTAAATTGGATTTGTTTAAATGAATGAAGAAATGGATTGTGGTACTATATCCATTATTAAGATAAACAGGGAATTAAACTTTAACTTGAAATTAAGGATATGGAATTACTTTGAACTTAAGATTTGAATGTTAACCACTGAATTTGTAAATTAAAATTGTTTAAGAATCCGTTTAAAAGTTGGAAGATAAAATTGGGCAATAAATTGAATTTTTAAGATAAAATTGTTTTGGACTCTTATTTGAACTTTGAAATAAGTTAAGTAAAGATAATTTAAAATGGAATTTTGAAATTTGGACTCCGAATTAAATTGTTTAAAGATTTAGATTGTCGATTTAAAAATAAAAGGTTAATTTGATTTAAGGGATCAAATCAACATTTAAAATTTAGCTCGAATTTATACAATTCTAGATGGTTTAAAATTAAGATTTAAATTGAATTAGTTCAAATTGAATTTGATTTGAATTAATTACAATTGTGATTGAAGATTGATAAGTTTAAAATTCAAATGGAAAATTTGAATTGGATTAATTTGAATTGAAGGTTAGTTGGAAATTGGCAATTGACTGGAATTGAAAATTGGGAATTGAACAGTTTGGCTCCAAACTATTTTGGAATAAATTATTTTAGTATAACTATTTTTAAATCTATTTTCTTAACTATTTACTATACGACTTTTCTTTTTAAAACCCAAAACTATCTTATACTTATTTTACAACTACTTTTGGAACTATTTAACTATTTTATAGCAATTTTACAACTGTTTTATAAACTAATTACAATTTTACAACTATTTTATAATTACTTAACTATTCTACTACTATTTTGCAACTAATAACTATTTTACAACTACTTATCTATTTTAAAAAATTTCAAGCTATTTTCTAAATCTAAGCTGGACGGAGTTCAAACTGTTTATGATTAAATATCCACTTGAGATAAGAATTGAGGTGATAATCCAAATGGGGATTGAGGCAATGGTGAATAAATGAATAAGAACCTAAGGAATGTGAATAGAAAAGAGAATTGATTTAGCTAATGATCAATGAAGATAAATACGTAGGATGTACGTATATTGTTCTATTCGTATAATGATTTGATCCAGATTCGAGCACAGAATTTCGAGATAGTATATTGATCTGAGTTGGGATTTTTCAGTCGATTTTTGACAGTGAACCTGGATATGCATTTTTTGATTGGTTTTGGATATTCTCTATCATACTTATGACTATGCAAGGAGAATGACAGTTTCTGATCAAGCAACCAGATCTGCGCACTAGAAAGTCGAGGGAACGATACTAGTTCGAAAGAGAAATTGTGTGATCGAGTGAGCGATCAGATTGATATAGCGTAGGGATGATATGTGTACATCGTACGGGTTTGTATGAATTTGATATTGAAAATTTGTGGATAAGAAATGTAAAATGGTTTTTGAAATGAAGAGTATATTTTGTGAAATATATGATGAAGTAAATGGAAATTGGATAATTCTATGGTAGAAATTTACTTTATGGAAGTAAGTAATATGGTAAGTGACTTCATAAAGTAATCAAGCTTGAATACGGATTTGGCGTAAATACGTTATATATATCTGATAAACTCCCCTTATTAAATCTATATCCAGAATAAAAAGGGGTTTTTGAAGTATTTGAAGTGTAAAAAGGGAATTTATTCAAGTATGAAGTGGTCCAAAGTTTTCAGGGTAATATATATTAAAATATATAAAGGATCTTATGAGAATGATTTTGAAAAAGGTTTTGGAACCTATGGATTTTGGAAAGGCTTTTGATTTTTGGAAGAAAAAAAATCAATGTTGGACATTTGGAAAAGCCTAGTTTGAGAATTATCGATTTTGGTATAATCGGTTTTAAGAAAAAGGAGATTTATATGGGATTCATACTAGGTGTATGATTTGGAAGATACTATGTGTGTATAGTATAAAGTGTTTTGAAAATGGCTCTGGAGAAAAAGGCACTCTTTTGAAATGAAATTCTTAGAAGTACCATAGGTTGGTACTGCCTTGAGCTCCAAGGGGGAGACTCTAAAGTGGATACTGTGAGGAAGTCCGGATAAACTGAAGTTCCTGATGATTATTGAGTAGCAAAAGTCGAAGGCGTTGATGCCTACAGAGGCATTTGGGTTATGTTGTGACGACAGTGTAACTCGATGTCGTTGTGATCTACTGTGGACCATAGCGTAAATCATGTGGGGGTGAGTATCAACGATCTACGCTTGATTTTGCCGGGAAGGCAACGTAACATCGGTAGACTGCGATCTATGGTCGAGTGGAGAAGTTTCATTTTTTGGCAGCGAAATTCGAGGGCGTTGACGCCTACAGTTATATGGGTTTTTGCTATGATAGCAACGTAACCCCAGATGTAGCTGCGATCTGTAGCGGGTTCCATGTCATAATCGAGGGGCGCGGAGTGCCTACATTTATCTATGGATTTTGCCGGGATGGCAACATAACCATCAGGTTAACTGCGACCATGGATGGAGGTGATGATTTCCAGAGCATTCTCACCAAAGATGTTTCCTCTATTTTCAAAAAAAAATGTAATCTATATTTTGAATAAAATTATTTTCCAAGTATTTTCACTAGGTGTTGAAACGGGTTTACCAAGTACTTATACATTTTCAGTCTTACGCCTGATCAACGTATGACCGAATTTCTGTGAGAAAAAAGGATGGACTTGTTGAAACATCGAGTTATAAAAAGTATTTTTATAAAAATTATTTTACAACATAACATTAATTTTAAAAGAGTTTTAAAAAGTGATCAAAGAAATTTATCTGATTTTAAGCATTTTAATAGATTCTGGTTTCGTTCCTTTTCGAGGACGAAAAGATTCAAAGGGGGAAGGAATGTGATAACCCGGGTTTTTGGACATTTGATAATTATATTTTAACTGGTTTTCGCCTTTGAGGTTCTAAATTTATTTTGTTAGATAAATAAATTTCAGATAATTAAAGATATCTGAAGGTGTATAAATGAATTTGGAATTATAAAATGTATTGGAATTATAAATGATAAACCTTATTAGGAAATTAATGAATTTTTATAAGCAGATATATGCAAAACTTTATAATAGTGAAATTTTCTAGAGGAAATTAAAGTATCAATAGAGATTGTAGATAGAATTTTGATTTAGAATTCAAGAATAAAAGTCTTATAATGAAATATGATTTATTAACTTCATATTTTCAAAGAAACAAATAATATGATATTAAAACAAGAATTAATAAAAGCTTTAACATACATACATACATACATACATACATACATACATACATATATATATCTTTTGAAATATAATTAGTTTGGATATTTTAATTTAAGTTTAAAAAAAATTAAGATTTGATAAAAGATTTAATATTCTTCCTTTCAAAATACACATGAGATAAATTGAATGTGTGTGTGTGTGTGTGTATATATATGTAAACCTTTAAAACATAAGAGATAAATTAATTTACAAATTATAAAATGATAGGGTTTAAAACATAATTTATAAATAAATTTAACAAAAGGGTTTAGGCATAAAAAAATAACTATTTGTGACAAATTTTTAATAAGTAAAATAGGTAATAAACAAGTGTAAACAAAATTAACAAGTGGCAAAAATAAATTTTCTTTTGATTTAGAATTTTAATGAATATGCGAGGAACCAGGATATTTTGACTTCAAAACTTCTTTCTTCATCTCTTCTAAAAACATAAACTGAAAACAAAACAAAAAATCAAACCAGAAATTAAATTAAAGCAAATCTAACTAGAATTAAACAAGCTTCAGCTCATAACAATAAAGTTCAGAGTAAAGCAAGAAGATTCAAGATCCATGCAAACCTAAGTAAAACAAGTTCCAGTTTTAAATTCATGAACAGATTTCAAAATTTTCAAAGGCCTGTCCTCTGTTATCTTCTACAAGTGAGTAAATTAAGCTTAAAACAAATTTTAAATTTGATGCATGTGGTAAATGTTTGAAGTAGACTGTGATGTATGTTTGAATATATGTTTGCATGATTGTTTTAAAGCTAAATGTTTATGTATGTAAATAGAAAATTTGTGTGCATGTCTGAACACCAGAACCTCTACCCTGTTCTTCATTAACAGGCTTCCAATTTGATCAAAATCAAAAATTCAATTTTCCTAATCATTATTGGGCTTAGATATATGAACGAAAAATGTTTATAATAACAAAATTTGAATTTTAAAAATATTTAATAGCAACTGAGACGACCCGACTTTCTCACCACAGAAAATCGCATCATCTTGAAGAAAGAAAGGGATAGAAAAGAGAAAAGAAAGGAGAGAAAGAAGAAACAACATCAGAATCTAAACAGCGGAACGAATAAATTATATTAATAACATAAATATTACATAGTTTACAATCATTATCAGAATTACACAGATAGTACAATACATACTGGACAGTTATAAACACCTGTCTAGTTATACAACTCAATACAATACAAGAGAACTACTCAAATTTTTACGAGTAGCCAAGAGATTCAGGTTAGCTTTGACGAATTGTGGCGGAGCAATGGAGCAGGAGGCTTCTGCGTGTAGATATATAGTTTTTCGCTGTGTTGATTTCTCTGATAGAACTTGATGAAAGTTTTAACTGGAATGTGAGATTTACAGTAGAAAAACTTATATATCAAAAATACGATGCGATCGATTTGTGAATTCAGGTGTATAATTTGAATTGTCTTCAAAAATTAGGATTTTTGAAAGAAGAATCACGATTTTTAGGTTAGTAATTTGTGAGATAATGAATGTTGATCGAAAATGGGGTTTTGACCTTTTTCTGATGATCGACTAGTTTAGGGAACTCGAGGTGATGGTTGAGGCTAGCCTAGAGGTAGGCATTGTCGGCAAAAATAATCGCCATATTTTACAACCATCACGGTGACGGAAAATGGTGAAAGTAGGGTTTTGGATGGGTTTTTGGTCGAAGTGAGTTTTGGGTTGTCGCGCCGTCGACAGTGAATCGAAATTTTCCGGTCAAGGGGGAAACGAAGGAAGGGATCATGGCGAAGCTTCAGGCGGAGGTTTGAGACCTCTGGCGGTCAGAGGCGCCGGGTAGAGGTGAGTTTTAGTCGGAGGTTCCTGTTCCAGTTTGAGCTTGTTTACTCGATTTCTATTCCGAGCGTATATTGGAATTTGGATGGTTGGGATCGAAGGTGGAGGCAGTAGGCGACTTGTCGGAGGGAAACTTAGAGGCCGGATCAACACCGATTATCGGTGCAGGTGTACGTCATGTCAGTGGTGTCAGTTTTGGCTCGTGGGGTTTTTCCTAAGGAAAGAGAAGGGTAGACTAGGAGTTTGACTCGAGTATGTGAGTGTTTTAAAGTATAACGGTTTTAAAGATTTAAACAAGTTTTTTTCGAAAAAAAAGAAGAGGAAGTTCGGGAAAAGGAAGAGGAAACTCGGGTATTTGTTCGAATAATCCTAGGATTTTCTCGGGTAAAATGGTTAAGTTTCAAGTGTTAAAAGATAACATAATTAAGTTTTCTATTAATTCACTTAAATTATTATTTCAAATAAAGTTGTTTATTTAAATGTTAATTTAATTAAGTTGATTCTTAAAGTTGTTTAAAACTTAATTAATAATGTGATTAAATTAAGAATATGTAATGTGTTTAATCATTAATTTAAGTTAAGGGTTAAGTTAAATTTTAGATTAATTATAATTTAATTCAAAGTTTATTTAGTAAGATTTTTAATGATAATTAAGAAGTTAATTAAGATAAATAACTTATCTTTTAATTAATTAAGTTTTGGGTGATTAAGATTTATTAATTAATTTGAGATTGATTAATATAAGTAATTAAAGATTAATTAATTAACAATTAAAGGTTAATTAATTATGGGATAATTAATAAGTGTGAACAATTAATTATGGTTAATTAATCAATGTAATTAATAAAGTTATTTAATAAAAGTAATTAAAGAAAAATTACTTAATATCATTAATTAAGGAGGGTCATTAATGGGTGATTACTAAATGTGATTTATTTAATGATAATTGGTTAATGAAAGTAAAGAGGATTAATTAATTAGTGTAATTAGTTTAAGTAAGGATTAATTTGGGTAATCTGTTAAGGGTTAATTACTTAATATAATTAAAGGATAATTAATCAAGGGTGATTAATTAAGATGGATAAATAAAAGATGATTAATTAATTTGTAATTAATTAATGTTAAGTGAAGTTAATCTAAGTGATTAAAGTTAGTAATTAATTTAATTAGAGATTAATTAAATTAATTGGGAAGTGATCAATCTTGCTTATGAATGGTGGAATGATATAAATTCCTTGAATTGGTTGATATCTCTGATATGAAATGTTTTGTGATATGATATGATTGGATGGACAGTAATAATGTGGTTGTCTATCGATGATGAATTGCTGTGTATAACCGACATCTTGTATTTTAAATTGAATTGTATTCGCTTAAATAACTTGGTTTTTAAGATGATGATTGGATTCGAAGAGACCTGGATCAGGTACCGGTAAGTACTCGAAACCACTTCGATTTGTAATCTACTGTGATTGTTTAAAAATTTTATATGTGAAATTAATGGGCTGGAATGAGATAGTTTAAGTAAACTGGACCATTGAAACTAAGTAAGGGTACTTAGAAATTAATTTGTGAAATGAATTTTGAAAATAATAGGTTATGAGCTTGTAGTGAAGTACGAGTTACCTCGGGTTTTAAATAAGTATATTTCATTAGTATTTCTTGTTAGATGGATTTACTCAAGCTGATTTCCAGACTGACTCGGGTGTTACTCTGATGTATTGCTCGGGTCAGACCAAGAATTACAGATTTTCAAGTAAGGACGTTTGGGGGCACAGGAGGCAAGCTGGATGGTAGGAACGTACGGAGTGTTTTCCGTTGTGATATATTGTTGTATAGCTGGGATATGTGATTTTAACAGTCCAGTATTTGTATAATGGATGTAACTCTGATATATTGATGTAAATTTAACTGATACAGCTTCTTTGTATAACTGCTATTATTTGATATTATATTTTGATCCACTGCGAATGTGAGTTTTCTGTGACTTGTTTTCTGTTTCTTCTTCTTCCTCTTTCTTTCTTTTCCTAACTATCTGGGATTTTCGGCATCGAAAATTCGGGGTCGTCACAATAAGTGAAATCAGGTTTACGGAAGCAATAGGTACTACTTTTGGTTTCATAAATAAAGTTGTTTGCCTGACAAATATGTATGTTTTGGATTATGGTTTTGGAACTATATTTTTATTGTTTTTCCCATTGTTTAGTATATTTATTTTTGAATATGATATATATATATATATATGGTAATTATTGATATTATTATTTTTCGGGCATATCCGTACAATGGAAACTCTGCCGAAATTTTTCGTAAATTTAGCACTTAGAATTTTTTTGTGAAAGTGAAAATATTTTCAAACTTTTATTAAACTTGAAAATGAAAGATTTAACTGTTTAAAAATTGATATATTTTATTTAAAATACTTAATTATGTAAGTTTAAAGTGTTTATAAATTTATTATTTTGAATAAAAATATATTAGCTTCTTAATTCCTTCTTATCCCTTTTCGAGGACAAAAATTTTTAAGTGGGGGAGAGTGTAACCAACGGTAAATTTTGATAATTTTTAACTATCAAATTTAATAGGATTTTGGAATTTAATATTGTAAGAAATTAAAATTTATGATTTATTAATGAGAAAAATAATTAGAATATTATTTAATAGTGTTGTTTGGATGCTATTGATAACAATTTATTGTAATTCCAATCAATTGAAATAAATTTTAGGTTAATCTGGTTATAATTATAGAAAATAAATTAAATTAAAAGATGTATATGGTGGGATTGTATGTAATTAATTGAAATAGATTAATATAGAACGGAATCAATATTTGGTAAGTAATTCATCAACCTTTGTTGTAAAACAATAGGTTAATAGAGGTGAATTATTAATGTATAACAATTGATTCATTATCATCTTGATATTTAATCCATTGAAATTAATTGTAAATCAATTGAAATTAATCTAATTAAATATTGCAGTTAATATGAATTAAGTTGATAACTGTAGAATATTGATGTAATAAATTGTAAACTAATGTTAATTATATCCACAAGGTGATAGTTGATTTAATAATAAGAGTGTGAACCAAAATAAAAGTAATTGATTGGAATTAAAATTATAATTAACTGGAATTTTATTACAATTGAATTTGAAATCTGAAATTTATGTAATATTTAAATATTAAATTTAACATTGATTTTTTTAAAAGATTATAAATTTATATGTAATCAAGAGCTCTAAAATTTGATTGTGCGGGCTCGAAACGCGTATAAATCAATTAATAGAATTTAAATGAATATAATTCGATTTTGAAAGCTAACTTCTGTATACAATGGAATTAGGGTTGAAACTAGTTCCAATGAGTTTAAAATTATCGAAAACTTATATTTCAATATATCGGATGGTCTATTTTCATTTCAGAAACGAAACGGCTTTTTGGGTCGTCGTTATTGTTTTGACCCAATTCATTCTTTTCATTCGTTCTTATCTATATTTGCTTATATATATGCTATTATAAACTCTAGCAGCCTTTTTATTTTATATTGTGTATACGTATATTCCCTTTTCATCTCCCCTTTCCAATGACAGACGGACCAAAACCTAATTTCCAAACTCAATTTCAAATCAAAATCAAATCGAAATTCAAACTCCTCAAAACTATATCGAATTATATATCGTTAGAAAGCACTCAACGAGCGCAAACAATATTTCGTTTTTTGATTTGATGCTTCATTTGATCAGAATAAAATGTAGAAGTTTCGGCCATCCATAGGCCATGGTCTTGTTTAACAGTAGATCTTCGACCATTTGACGATCGAAAGGCATTGCCGCAAAGAGGAGGTTGAAGGATTTCGATCCATATGGTTGCATCGTCTTAAAGTCGACAGGGTTTGCCAAATATTAGCTTTGAAGCCATGGCTTTTGGTTTCGACTGGAGGCTAGGGAGACAGCGCATTTATCGCATTGGGGTCGGAGGCGGAGGCTCGGCATGAAGGAGATGGTGGCATGCTTTGATCGAGGTCGCATGGCTCCTAGTTTTGGCATCGGGTCGATATTCGATGGCGGCTGTGGACGTGTAAAGCACGATGTCGATAGGTGTGGCGACCAAGAATTTTGGTTATTTGAAATTGAAATATTTAATTTATTTTAAATACTTTAAAAGTTATTTTTTGACGTAAATTTCAAAAATAATGATTTATTGGATAATTTAACAATTGGAATTTTCTTAAATAATTGAAAATTGGTTAAATAGTGAAATTTTGAGTTTTTAGCTTGATAAAAATAATTTAAAGGCTTATAAAATTTATATTAATTATAATGAAGATAGCAAAACTTTTTAAATTGAATTTAAAAGTGATTTGTTCAATTTTAAAAATATATCGTTTGAATGAACGAGTAAAAATAGCCTTCCGGGGCATAGTCTCGGAATTCGACGAAACTAGTTTCATTAGTTCCGTAATAGTGTATTATTATCGAATTTCAATTTCGTAGCTTTTGGAGTTATTGTTTGGTTGTACAGGATAAAAATACATTGAAATTAATATTGAAAATTTAATATATAATAACTGGGTCCAAAACGCTATCGTTTCTATACGATCGAATTAGGACTCGATTTTTTTTTCATTGCATTCAAAATAGAGGTATAACATTATAAACGCCTAGCAGCACGCCTCGGTAGGGGTTTGGGATTTTGAGTTGTGTAAATTGAGATGTTTTAAAATTAAATAATATAATTTTATGTTGACTTGACTTTTTATTCACATTAACACTTTTTCCCCTCATTTCAAAACATTATAGCCAGCAAGCATCATGCAAGGCATCCTTTCCCACCTCTTTTTAAAATACTGAGCCGATCACGGTAAAAAGAAAGGAGAAAAAAATGGCCGAGCTTATTAAAAAAAGAGCGCGTTCAAAAATCAAAATTACATATATACAAATCTATAAATCACGAAACAAATTTGTAAAATTCTATTTTGCAATTCTCTTTAATTTGATATGAGGATCGATAGGCATGGCGTCTATTGGTGGTGCTTGACATTTATGTCGCACGACTATTTATAGACAGGGTTCGAGTCTATGGGGTTTTGGTTCATCGATTCATAAGTCGAAGTTTGGATTTGGCCTCGAGGTGGCCCAGTGCAGTTCATCGCTGAAATTTGGGAGAAGCGGTGAGAAAAACGATCACGTGAACAGTAGCAGGTTAAGGAGAGGATGGCGCTATCGCATTTCGATTAGGAACCATGGCCACGGCATGGTGATATGCATTCGAGTGAGGAGGCGATAGGCGACATAATGGTCGCTTTGATTCGTGGATTTAATAAATCATGGACCGTGTCAGTGATATATGCACGGCGATAGTCTTCTTCATGCTCAGGCAAAATAGTTTGGAGAAGATGAAAGGTAAGGCAGCTGGGTTTTGATTTTTGTGGTATGGGCTTTCGTTTAAAATAATAATAATAATGTAGTTT
Organism: Allium cepa; assembly: GCA_030765085.1. Lineage (NCBI taxonomy): Eukaryota > Viridiplantae > Streptophyta > Magnoliopsida > Asparagales > Amaryllidaceae > Allium > Allium cepa. Next base: position 342,595,369 of record CM060944.1, read on the forward strand.
ATATAAATTTTTGTTACAATAAAATCGTTAGTTTGTAAATCTCGTATCTTATTCGTTTTAAATCGAAATCTAACGCGGTCAGTTGCATCAAGTCCGTAATGGAGAGATCTTTGCTATGGTGGCAACTTGGTTGAGTCTAGAGGTTGTGGAATTTTCAGATAAATTCAAATGCACTCGGATTAAATCGGAACTAGAATACGAAAGCGACAATGAAAATCAACGTGAGTTAATCTCACTCATTTTTGGATTACTGATTAATTTTAAATAGTCAAAACTAATTGTTGGATGCCTGGTTGAATTGGATAATTATTATCAGTTTGAATGTTATTATATATATAGTAATATATAGAGTTGGATTGATTGTTCCCGCATATTTTAGCGGATGAGACTCTATGCATCCCGCATAATAGCGGATGACCCTATATTACCGCGATATCCCCCTCAAAGTGGGACTGGTATTTTTATGTTGTATTAACATCTATGGATGGAGGAAAACAGGTTAGAGGGATCCAACTGGATTCCTCAAAAATGTTGAATTAAATTTAATATAAATTGATATATGATTTGTTTGAATAATCTGTGGTAGATTATACTGTAATTTGAATTTATTGGATGTTATAGTAGTTTTGGCCTAGATTTTGGTATTTTTAAATGCCAATAATTTGTTAGCACCAGATTTGGTCACTAATACCCTTGAGAGAGATTGTGTAAAGAGATTAATGAAGAAAGTAAATTAAAATATAGAATCGTATGCTAAGTTAAATGCAAAAATAAGATCATCGGATTTATAGTGGTTCAGCGTAACTTACTACGTCCACTTTAGTTTCGATCTTTATTACTTTCACAAGTGATTGACTACAGGTACAATCCATACTATAAGGACTTGAATACAAGTGCTACGTAAAATAGAATAAGTCTTGAATGCCGCAGAGTCTCTCCAGTGTTCTCGAAAAAAGGTCCCTTTTATTGTGCCCCTGCCCTTCTATTTATAAACGAAGATGGGTTGGACTTCCCTCTTGGGCCTAGGAGTAAGATACCTCGGCCCGTGGTAAGTGACTTCTGTGTGCCGAGCCATAAATGCCGAACGGGAATTTCCGAACCGCATATCCAGGCCAAACGACATTCGTATGCCGATCGAGGAAGGTGTGCCGAAGGTACCTATATGCCGAACGAGGCATTGCGCTGAGTGAAGAGTGTAGGACGAACGAGACCTGTGCCGACCGAGACTTGATGCCGACCGAGGGGAGATGTCGAACGATGCGTCATGCCGAGCTAGGCCTCATGCCGAGCGAGTCTTCGTGCCAAATGAGGCCTTGTGCCGAACGAGGCTTTAGGCCGAGCGATTCTTCCATGCTGAGCGAGGCCCTATGCCGATCGACCCCTCTATGTCGAGCGAGGCCCTATGACGATCGAGGAGAGGTGTGTCGAACGATGTCTATGCTAAATGGTGCATCTAGACCGAGCCTCTTGTTACATGGTCAAACAACCGGGCAACACTTTCCCCCCAAAGTGTATCATATGGACGAACATGATGCGCTTTGATCCATGAGTATTCCGCGTTTTTCTTTGAGCCCTTGTTCTGTCTTCTCGGTAGTGATTTCCGGAATGCCGAACGAGGCATTGAATGTTCAACGAGGCATTGAATGCCGAGCGACATATTGATGCCGAACGACATTGATCCCGAATAACATAGTGATGCCAAACGACATATTAATGTCGAACGACACTAATGCAGAACGAGGGAAGTTCCTTGACCAGTTCTACTGGTCACAGTCTATTTGTCTTCCCTCCTTCCTATATAACTCAACACTTCTCTTCTTTCCCCCTTTTACTTTCACCTCTACGCTAACACCCTAGCAAACTCGTCTTCTTCTAGACTTTTGCCAACATCTCAACCTTCCTTTAGACTCCCGAGTCCTGTACGTTACTTATCGAATGCCCTCCGTAACAAATCTGAGTGGTTCCCACTTCTAAATCGAGCTCCTCACTAGACTTTGACCCCTTCTTCAAGGTACGAACCTTTCACTTACTCAACTTTCTCCAATTAGAGATTTCGGACAAGACTTGAATTTACGACCTTCCTCTAACCCATGAATAGAGGAAGTCGTGTGGATAAGGAAGGTGTATCTGAGGTTTAAACGAGCCTATGGATTAAATGGGAGGAGGATGGAAGAGGGTGTTGGCCTCAATAGGAACCGGGAAGGGTTGAGATGGCCGGTCGAAGGTGGCGTGCGAGTTGAAGTGGTGGTCGACTGGACACCTTGGAGGGTATCTAGTTTGTCCGAAGAAATAAGTTGGAGGAGGATGTATGGCTGTGGCTCGGCATGAATTCTGCCCATCGAACGATGTAAGGGAGTGTAGGAATAAAGTTGAGGTTGGGTTTAGCATGCCGAGCGATGTAGTTCGGTATAGCCACGGCTCGCCATGACCCCCTATGCCGAACGAGGTAAGAGGGAGTGCAGGAGAAAAGTGGGAGATGGGTAAAGTGTCGAACGATGCAGCTCGGCATGGCTATGGTTCGGCATGACCTGCCGCATGCCGAACGGTGGAGACGGAACATAGGAGAGTGAACTAGGCAATAAATAGTCGAGTCTTTCCTATGCCTGAACATACGACAGCAAACAGGGACAAGGACTTAAACAATCAAGCGTATTGAACAATCCAGATTGATAACTCCTCTGTCTTGACAACCATAAACATGAATGTAACTTGATTAATACAGATAATAACATTCCACATACAGTGTCGATGTCAAGCTTAAAACAGAAACCATCATACGACAAGCTCTCAGAGACGGTTAGTGATGACGGTCTTCGAAGATGAAAGTCCAAAGCTTAACTTTATTTCATTAACTTTATGACTTGTAACTCTTTGATACTTATACTTAAACGGTTGCACTAATTCACACACCATACAGGGGAGTATTTTGTTGTTGTGTCTAATGTCGACCGTTTTTCAAGTATAGTTTAAACATGTGTTTCATCGGATTCTACACTCATTAGAGATGTCTAGGAAATCCAGTTCTGCCACGATCTCGGACAGACCCGTACCATCTTCTCAATAAGAATTAGTTGAAACTTCAACTCCGTCGACTACTCCTGCACAAGATATTCCAAGCCCCACGATCGCATCCGCCGACTTGGCTCCTGATGCCCTGGATGCAGCGATCTTTTTAGACGATCCGATCGATTCTCAAGCCTAGAGAATTAACGAAAGCGCTCTTCATCGTATATGCTCGATACACGGGATTCCATTCGATGATGTGTTGGTTCCATCAGGACAAGATCGTCCTTACCTGCCCCAGTCGTTAACACGGCCTGCAACAAATTTTTGTGCTGGGTTGGTAGCGTGCCGCCATTCAACTCCTTCCTCCATGATCTGTTACAGTATATTGAGATCGCTCGATTGTAATTACATCCAAACAGTCATGCGTTCGTGTACGGCATGTGCATCCTCTTTATGAGCGTCCTCTTCAGTCTCTCGACTCCTGGCGATATCCGCTATATTTATCGTTTCAAAAGTCGATCGGGCAGCCCATCTTTTGTATTTCTTGAGACACACAAAAAGTGTCAAATTCTGACTAGGGCGTGGAGTAAATTTGCCCAGTATAAGCAGGAGTGGTTCTATGTGTGCTGTCCCTTTGGTTTCGCAAGGAGATGGGTGGAAGGAAGTAAGTTTCTTTTCTGGATCAGTACTTGCATTCGGCGGAAATTGCTTCTTTTCTAACTCTTTATCTACTTTTACAGGCATCAGCCCATGTCCCCAAGGCTTCGGTATTCTAAAGCTGTCGAGGCTATTCGAGCTATCCCGCAGGAGACCGTGACATTAGATCTCTTATTTCGAACGAATCGCTCTCGAAGTTTGGGCTGCCGGCGGTAGGCCGCCGAATAAGCCTTCCTCAAGGCATCACTGTAACTGGGTCTGCCTTGGGCAAAGGAAAAAAGCAAGCTGGGCCTTCAGCACGTGATGCCCCTGACACATCTGAGGAGGGGGAGATTAAAGAAGCTAAAACGCTCAAAGTACATGGCGAGAACGTCAGCCCCGCTCAGGAGCCGGCAGTCGAGGTGCACGATATCGAAGTAACACCTCCCCCGGCAAAGAAAAAGAAAAAAATTGACTTACAAACTGAGGAAGAAGACAATGGACGAAACCTCTAAAGTCACAATCACCCCGATGGAGAGAAAACCTTCTCCCCAACGCTTAGGGAGTTCATTGAAAGGCTTGTCGGACCTTACTATTGACAACGATTTGCTTAACTATGACTTCAAAAATCCGGAAGCCCTTAAACTTCACTCGCTCGCAAGAGGCGATGCAGACGCTCAAGCCCATGTTCAGGGATAAAAAACTCCTACAAGTAGAGATAAAGAAATTGGTGTGTTGGGGGGGAAACACTAGTACACACACGAACACATGCACTTCACCTTGCACTTCAATTTTAGCCATCATTCTACTCTTCGCTAACTTGTCGTTATTCTCATTCTGCGCAGGTGACATGGGACGCACTCACGGACTTGACCGTCTCTGTGGTTCATCTATTTTTCATCATTCTGGCCGGGATTCGGGCCTCGGCAAATGCCGAGACAGAGATGACTCTGGAGACCGAGAGTACCACCCCCGAGAATTAACTTGTCAAAGGAAAACATACATCTAGTCCTCATATTCCCATGATCATCCTTCTTAATCAGAGTAAGGCAGGGAGAAGTCGGGGCAGAAGGGGTCCCAGCCTGAGGCCCACGGAGATCAACATTCTGGTTCATTAAGCACTAGGAAATCTCGGGAATTCCATAAAACATCTGTAGTTTCCAAGCATACTCCTCCCACTCCTATACCTGATCCGTCGGTGGTAGAAAGACTTGCTGAGCTCAAGGCCACGTTCCCAAAAATATGCTTTGATGGCTTGAAATTTCTCCCGACGATTCATCACATTCCGGGACACGTCAAACAAAGCGCTGTTGCTTGTACCAACGACGTTTATGTTCAACACGACGCGTTTGTCCACTTAGCTGAAAAGTCTCGGAAGTCTCTATTGAGCGTCAACACAAGAATGATCGCCTAAAGCTCGAGGTTATTCATGATAAAGACATTATAAAGCTCAAGACGAAGAGCTTTCTTCATACAATTCTCAGCTTGAAGCTGCCCAAAAAAGCGCTGAAGACACAACGGAGGCCGTTAATCATCTGGAGTCGTCACATAAGAAAGAAATTGACGAGGCGGTCCAACGCTGTGTGGCCTTAGCTTTAGAAAAGGATTCCATTCAGAAGGAAAGGGACGCATTCATTCTGCGAGTCAAAGAGTTGGAAGATCTACTCCACAAAGAGAGAGTGGAAAAAACTACTGCTCAAGAAGAGTCGCAACGATATTGCGATGAGATCGTTGCTACGCGACTCCTGAAGGCAAAGCTCGATGACGAGCTCTCTAAGGTCGGGATGCTGAAGGATAAAGACCATGAAGAGGGAAAAAGAATAGCATCCGCGGAGATCGACTCTCGCCTTGAGGCGGCTACAGAGGCTGGCAGGGAGGAGATCAAGTGCATGTTCGATCTGCTTATTGTAGAATACAATGCCTGTATCCTCATGCATCGAGACATAACTTTTCTAGGCAGGGGTTACCTTGAATCTTTAGCTAAGGCATGAGAAACCTTGATAAAGATCAGAAAGGTTGAGACCGGCACTAAGGAGGTTGATGAGGAGGCTTTAGTAAGAGAATTCCTCAGGAGGAATGAACCTTCAGACCTATCTACAGTGAAGGCTCTCTACAGCAAAGGTTCTTCCTCGTCAAAAGGAAAAAGATGATGTTGCCGGTCCATCTGGAACTGAATCCTCGGTGCCTCCTCCTACTCACCCGGCTGATCGGTCAGTACTTGATCCGTTCGAACAACACGTTGGTTATGACCCGGAAGACCCTGGCCTTGACATTAATGTACTATCTCCCATTCCAGAGGGTGAGAGTCCATGGGCAGTTGAGAGCCAGCAAGAAACCGATAAATAACTCTTCTTCTTAAAGTTCAAAGAGCCGTTTTCATCGGCGTGAGTTCATTATATTCTAACGTTTACCTCTTGTGGTTTTTCGTAGGTCGCTATGACCCCGAGCCCACTCTAAGGAGCGATGACGCCAAGGAGAAGAAAGATAAGGCAAATGAAGCAATTCAAGCGGAAGATACTCCCGGTCCTGATGCTCAAGTGATTGAGGCGCTTGACAAGGACAAGTTCGAGACTCCGTCTCCCACCGAAGAAAGTTATGAAACTGAGATTACAGGCACCTTTGAAGACACTCTAAAAACGAGCATGAAGGAGCAACTCGCAAAGGAGAAGAAAAGGAAAGCTGAAATCAAAGTCGAGCCCCATGTCATGGATCAAGATGATCCTTTGAACAGGCCTTTGAAGGTCATCCTTCTTGGTGGGTCCAGGCCGCTAGAAGTCCCTCGTTCCTCCTCGAATGTTACTTCCCCATCAAGCAAAGTGTCTAAACGAAAATGCGTGGGGGAGGAGTCGTCTGAGAAATCAAAGAAGGCAAAGAAACCAAAGAAACCAAGGAAGTAGCTGTTACACTCGTTCAACGAGAGTTAGCTTAGATTTTATATTTATTTTTTTGTTTATTTTCATAGTCAATGTAAATAGACTTTTGACTCCGAGTTTTGGAGGAGTGTAGTAGGACCTCATTTTGGATTGATAAATAAAATTTAGTTTCTTTGTCTTTCAAATGCCTTTTGTTGTTCAGCTTTATGTATAACTGTAGTCGAAACCCAAAATCTTATGAGTTGCATAAATTCCATTTCGCTTCCATATGGCTCAGAGATTTTTCGGGAGTCGTAAGTACTCTGTTTCATGCTATGGGTACTTAGAATATTTTTGGTTCGTATTCTAGAGACTTGTAGATTTTGAATTGTTTATACTCTAGCCCGCACTCTGGGGACTCAAAGTATTCCAGTCCGTACTCTGGGGATTTGGAGAGTTGAAGTTGTTTATACTCTAGTCCTTACTCAGGGTACTCAGAGTACTCCAGTCCACACTCTGGGGACTTGGAGATTTTAAGTCATTTATACTCTAGTCCGCATTCTGAGGACTCATAGTACTCCAGTCCGCACTCTAGGGACTTGGAGATTTTAAGTCGTTTATACTCTAGTCCGCACTCTGGGGACTAGAGTACTCCAGTCCGCACTTTGGGGACTTGAAGATTTTAAGTCGTTTATACTCTAGTCTGCACTCATGGGACTCAGAGTACTCCAGTCCTCACTCTGGGGACTTGGAGATTTTAAGTCATTTATACTCTAGTCCGCACTGTGGGGACTCAGGGTACTCCAGTCCGCACTCTGGGGACTTGGAGATTTTAAGTCATTTATACTCTAGTCCGCACTTTAAGGACTCAGAGTATTCCAGTCTGCACTCTGGGGACTTGGAGATTTTAAGTCATTTATACTCTAGTCCGCACTTAAGGGACTCAGAGTACTCCAGTCCGCACTCAAGGGACTTGGAGATTTTAAGTCGTTTATACTCCAGTCCGCACTCAGAGTACTCCAGTCCGCACTCGAGGGACTTGGAGATTTTAAGTCGTTTATACTCTAGTCCGCACTCAGGGGACTCAGAGTACTCCAGTCCACACTCAGGGGACTTGGAGATTTTACTTTAGTCCGGACTTAGGGGACTCAGAGTACTCTAGTCCGCACTCTGGGGACTTGGAGATTTTAAGTCGTTCATACTCTAGTCTGCACTCAGAGGATTCAGAGTACTCCAGTCCGCACTCAGGGGACTTGGAGATTTTAAGTCGTTTATACACTAGATCGCGCTCAGGGGACTCAGAGTACTCCAGTCCGCACTCAGGGGACTTGAAGATTTTAAGTCGTTTATACTCTAGTTCGCACTCAGGGGACTTAGAGTACTCCAGTCCGCACTCAGAGGCTCAGATATTTTATCAGGGTCGTGGATGGTCGATTCACATCCACCCTGATTTGACAAGCGAGGACGTTAGATGGACGGATCTATCCTTCTCGCACTTGTTTTGGATACGGGCGAGGTCGTTAGGCGGACTGATCCACCCTTCTCGAAACTGCATTTAATGACTTATATTCTAGGTCGCACTCTAGGAATCTGGAGTTAGTAAGAGGATTGTTGTGTATCAATTAAATTTAGTCTCTAGTGCGAGGGCTTGTCCCAAACCTCGGGTTTCTCTTAACGAGTGACCGGTCATTCCATAGTCACTTTCTCTTTGAGAAAATCTCACCGTACAACGGAACTTAGCACTTTGGGCATTGTGATAGTTCTATGACACATACAATAGATCACAGCTCTGGTGCGAAGACATGGCGTTTTATTATTGAAACAAGAGAATATGGCAAAGTCAATTGCCTTATTACAAATTCAAATTTTGAAATGCGGAAACAAATTGCGAATGGCTAATATACCAAATAAATAAAGCCTGTCATGTGTAGCAATGGCGAAGATTCTCGTTGTTCCAGGCTTTTGACAAAGTAGGATCGCCAACGGTTGCTAACTTAAATGTGCCATTTTTCGAGCTTTTGTTTAATTGTGTATGTCCCTTTTGACGTTGGTTTCGTGAGCGAAGGTACCGAGTAGATTCTTTTATGGACAAAATCACCGAATTCGAAGGTTCGAGGTCGGACCTTGACATTGTGAAATCAGGGGACTTGACTTCGGCACACGGCTGCTCTCTAGTCAGCCTGATCCCCTTGAATGACCCAACCTCTATTGGCGGTAGGGAATTTTAAAGTTAGACACCACGAGACAATAACAGCCCTGAATTCAGCAAGGGCCGGTCGGCCCAAGAAAGCGCTGGCGAGTCTATGTTTAGTACAATAAATTGCAACGTCCGGACTCTCCATCGTTCTCTAGTTCCCAACTCCACTGGCATTTCCACCATCCCAATGGGTTTGGTTGCACTCCTGTCTAAGCCATGAATACGGAGTTGACAAGGCTTCAAATCTTGGGCCAACATCTCCATTACATCATAGGCTCGCTTAAATATTATATTCACAGAACTTCCACTGTCGACTAGAATCTTCTTCATCCAAGCATGACCTACTTGAGCTGATATGGCCAGTGGATCAGTTGTTGGGGCTCCGACCCTGTCGGCATCTCTATTTCGAAAGATGATGTCGTTGGTCATCGTTTTCTGTCGTTTGGTCGGGGCTCTATCTTCCAAATTACTACGACACTCAAAATCTGCACGCCTAATGGATCTGGCATACGATTTCTCTTCCTTCCATCTTTGGTCTGCTGGAAGAGGACCACCACTAACTACTTTTATTACCAATCTCCCGCCGGTACGAGCGGGTTCCTCCTACCCTGCCTGACTTGGGATATGATTTTGATTTGTTAGACCCGCACCTCTCGACTGCGGCGCTCGCACAAACTATTATAGCTTTCTTTCTCTTATCAATTTCTCAATGTGATCTTGCAAATGATGACACTCATTTGTATTGCGGCCGTAGCTTTCGTGAAATCTGCAAAATTTACCTGTCTGGATCTATCTCTCCGACGATGGCTTTGGAGCAGGTTTCTTATATTCCATAGTGTTACAGGTTTGTAGATATACATACTCCAGCGATGTATTTAGTGGAGTGTATTCGTTGTAGGTCGGAATCCTTGGTTTCCACTTTCCTGCTTCCCTTTTCTTTTTGGGACTTCCGCCTTTAGACCCTTTAGATTGCCAAAGCTTGTTCAGGACATCAACTTGAACCTTTCTCGAGTTGTCACCGGATTGTTTTACGGTGATATTGCTTTTCACGGTCTCCTGAATAGGCCCTGGTGCATTATCACACCTTGTCCACCTGGCTTCCTCTCTTCTTATGAATTGATGAGCCTTTAATAAAAACGCTCTAATGTAGTTGGAGGCTTTCCTACTAGTCAATCGCCAAACTCTAAATCCGGATCTACTCCTCGCATCACATCCATTAGAATGGCATGATCATTTGGGTTGCTAACTTCAACAGCCGCAACGTGAAATCTCTGTAAGTAGTCCTTCAACGACTCCCCTGGAGCCTGAATTACACTGGATAGGGACATCATATCCTTGGGACGAGTGGCAAGTATCCAAAACTGTTCCATAAATTTTGTCACCAATTCATCAAAGCTGGATATAGACCATGGGGGAAGTCGAGTGAATTGCATGGTGGCGATTCCAAATAAAGTAATTGGAAAGTATCTACACTTGGTTGCATCATTTTCTCTAGCCGAATCTATCATCCATTCATACCTCATCACATGTTGTCTAGGATCATTCTTTCCTTCGTAGGCCGGGATAGTTGGAATGCTAAACTTCCTAGGGTACTCGGCCTGTAGAACAGTATCTGTGAATGGAGTATGACTCCTGGATATCCCTCAATCTTATTGGTCAAGCCTTGATTCTCTCTCATCAACTGTCTGACCATAGCTGATAAGTCCGGGGTTTGTACGGAGGATAGAAGATTGGACTCCGTTCTACGGGACTGCTCGGGTTGATGTCTCCTCTGTTGGCGATCTGCCAAATGTGTATCTAGGAGACCAGCTTCATTAGGGTCTTGATAAGCTGGGTGTCCAGTTTTCACGTGTGTTCCTGCTCCTAGTTTCCTGCTCCAGCTTGGGTGTGTCTCCAAGATGCAAGTGATCCCTAGTTGATCGATCAGCAGCACCTGCTTGTGCAGTTTCTGTTTTGCAGCGTCTACGCCTGAGAGGTTCGTCGGACGAGGACGAACTATCAGACGAAGAATAAGGAACGGGGCTACCTCCAGCGTTCTGATGTTGTTGCTGAGTAAGCTGAGTCATGAGGTTAGCGTTAGCTTGAATCTTCTCAGCAAGTTGTCTGTTGCATTCCATGAGTTCTCTCATCAGGTCGTTGAACTCCATCCTAGTAACGACTTCCATCTGACTATGGGCTCCGGCAGTCCCTACGCCAGGATTAACTTGCTGATTGCTAGGTCCTATTTGTTGTATGCTAATAGCATCGTTGACGTCCGCGTAATGAGAGGATGATCTGGTACGTGGTCTTCCCATAGTATAGTTGTTGATCGAAACTCTGAGTAGATTCAGTGGACATCCTATGAATGACTTGGATCTCCTTCGGGGGATTTATTCAATCCAGTAACTACAAAGCAGATCCTAGTGGCCTGAGAATTCGGCTCTCAGTGAAAGCATCAAAATGTTAGCACCAGATTTGGTCACTAACACACCTGAGAGATATTGTGTAAAGAGATTAATGAAGAAAGTAAATTAAAATAGAGAATCGAATGCCAAGTTAAATGCAAAAACAAGAACACCGGATTTATAGTGGTTCAGCGTAACTGTCTACGTCCACTTTCAGTTTCGATCTTTATTGCTTTCACAAGTGATTGAATATAGATACAATCCGTACTATAAGGACTTGAATACAAGTACTACGTAAAACAGAATAAGTCTTGAATGCAGCAGAGTCTCCCCAGTGTTCTGAAAAAAAGGTCCCTTTCACTGTGCCTCTGCCCTTCTATTTATAAACGAAGATGGGTTGGACTTCCCTCTTGGGCCTAGGAGTAAGATACCTCGGCCCGTGGTAAGTGACTTCTGTGTGCCGAGCCATAAATGCCAAACGGCAATTGTCGAACCACATATCCAGGCTGAATGACATTCGTATGGTGATCGAGGAAGGCGTGCCGAATGGTACCTGTATGCCAAACGAGGCATTACGTTGAGTGAAGAGTGTAGGACGAACGAGACCTGTACCAACTGAGACATCATGCCAGTCAAGGGAAGATGTCGAGCGAGGACTCGTACCGAACGAGGCCTCGTGCCAACGAGGCTTTATGCAAGCGATTCTTCCATGCCGAGTGAGGCCCTATGCCGATAGACCTCTCTATGCCGAGCGAGGCCCTATGCCGATCGAGGAAAGGTGTGCCAAACGATGTCTGTGCCGAACGGTGTATCTAGGCCGAGCCTCTTGTTACATGGTCAAACAACTGGGTAACAAATATGTGTTTTTAATTTGAAAGAAATTAAAAGAAATTTGGAAGTGAAATATTATAGTGAATTTTGAATTAATTAAAAAATGAATTTTTGTAAAATAAATTGTTTGACTTTTAATTTGTACTTAAAAATTTCGGAATATGGCAAATAGACATTTGGGATAAGGATTTTAAATAATAATTCCTTAGTGATACTTGTTTTAAATAAAAAAGGTTTTTAAACCAAGATTTTAAATAGATTTGAAAAAGAAGGGCATTTAGAAATATATGTGAGATTGGATATACCGGATCTTAAATAAGATTTCTTAATTACAAATGGAAATATAATCGAGATTGGGTTGGGTTTGGAATATATTTTGGATTATTTGTGAAATTGATCTATAAATGGAATTTAATTTAGAAGTCAAGTTATAATTGATTAAAGTGATGTGAAACCGTTATAAACTAGAATTGAAAAACTATGGGATTTATAAACAATGTTTATAAATAAAGTGGAATGATTATCAGTTGATAAATTGAAGTTATAAATTCAAGGTGGGGATTTATAATGAGATGGAAAAATTGGTTTAAAGTAAAAATGATAAATTTACTTTTAGAAATGTGAAAAGGGGATTTACGAAATTAGAGCGTAAATCAAATTGTTGATAAATCGAAAAAGATTTATAAATATTAGATTGGTTATATGGGATTGAAAATATATTTTTGTCAAGAAGTTGGGTTTGTTTAAAAAAGAGGATTTTTAATTATTAAACTAAGTAATTTAAAAGGTGTTTAAAAATATTTCAGAAAACTAGTTATGTGATCATTTTAAAATTGTTTTAAAAATATATTCAATTATTAATTAAAGTTAATTTAAAATGATTATTTTAAAGTTAATTATTAATTAATCGGTATTATTATTTTAAAAGATAAATTGTTCAATATTAATATAGTTTTATATAATAACTTATTTTTAAGAGTATCTGCTAAATTAAAACTAGGGAATTTATATAGAAATTTTATAAGTATTATTTTGAGAAAATTATTAAGTAAAGTTTTCAGAAAATTGTGGTATACTTTCATGGCGAAATCGGAGGCAGAGATTGCGTGCAGCTAAGTTTTGGATTTCTTTGAGATAGAGACATAACATTGAGCTGTGAATCCATGATTGATACCGCGTGGTTCTTTCCATATTTATTTTTTAAAAATTCATATACTTTTTGACAAGAATGGTTAGTGAACGTACTTAATCCAATAAGATAAGTACATACTTTTTAATAAAGAGATTTAATTTATTGAAATTAAACTAAATAAGAATTAGTGTTTTTAGTAGAAAATGAACTCTTTGGTTGAATGATTGTTTATTTGATAGTTAAATAACCGACTATCAAATCTGGACCCAAAACATAACTTCGGAAATATCTAGAGGAAAGCGGGAATTATATGGTAAGTTAACATCGAAGGTGCTATACTGTACGTATAAACTCGTTTCGTTCTTCTAGGACGATGATAAAGAAATCCGTCCACTAATGGTTAGGAGAAGATCTCTGATCTTATTTTCGTCTGTTTTTTTCTAAAGAAACGGGGTTGAGTTTACCGAAAATATCGATTATTATTTCAAAGAGACCGGGATCGGACAAGTTATTCGAAAACCACTTCGATCCAACGAATATGTTTTCGAAGTGAAGGCAAGAGCATGTAATCAAAGATGGAGCAGTGAAGTGCAAGGGCTAATCGCTACTAATCCTGAGGATGATTCCAAAATAGATGTAATAGGAATAGTGTTTTCAGTTTCGTTCAGACCCAGAACGAACCCGAGGTGATAGCATATTCGACCTGGATAGTCCTGTCTTATGTTGCAGGGGATCTCGACATGGTTCTCGCTACACTTTCCTAGACGTGTACTGTAACAGGTGGTGCCCCAGTGCCTAATCATTTGTATGGAACTCATTCTCCAATACATGCCTTTGCGATTTTGGTTGTAGAGCCAAGTATGCTGGAATTTAATTAATGTAACGAACTCGGCTATTTGAATAAGTATTTATACTTAGACACTGCTATAATATCAGATGATTTTGATATAAAATGTTTTAGTTATCATAAGGTAAAATCTCATCGTGTTTATGTGTGACGTGGTCTTACGAGATACCTTTGTTTTCAAAGGATTTTGATAACTTTAATAATTCAAATTGAGTATGTTTTCTCACGCTGGTATTCCTGACTGACTCGGGTGTTATTTTATTATAATGCTCGGGTCAGATCGAGTATTACAGATTCAGGTTAGGATGCGATGGAGCTCAGAAGACGCGCTGGATAATGAAGATGTATTACACATATTTGTTTCTATTCCGTTGTGTGTTGTATGCTATATATTCAGCATTTGTGAGGACAAGTTGTTATAACTGTCCAGTATTGAGTTATTAATGTGTTGTACTCAAAGGATGTAATGTGTAAATAAAGTTGTAGTTCTTTTGTATAAAGACATGTTATGATCTATTATATATTGTTTCGCTGCGATTGTGAGATTATGTGCTGTTATTTCTGTTTCTTCTTCTACCTATTACTTCTTTTCCTCTAACGATCTGGTATTTCGGGCACACGATTGCTCGGCATGCTATATAGTGGACGTATTGATGTCGCTTTTTGAGGGTCGAACATCAACGTTCGTTACAATAGGGTTAGGGTTGAAGGATATTGGTAATTTACATCTTTGCCTCAGAATATTATTTTTATTTAAATTTAAATTTTGAACGTTCTAACTTTAATAACTTTTACATACGAGCTCGGATTTGAACATGGTTTCTTCTATTGGAATCGTATCGAAATTCTGGACAACATGGAACTAGATGGTCAAATTCTAAGACTGGTAGATGTTTGGGCTTTAATTGGATTTTAAATCGTCGATCAATCAAAGTGAGTGTTTTAACCCACTCACAAATACTAACCATCTTATGTTAATTAATTTAAATTTATGATGTGATTAGAAATTTATTAATTACTGTTTGGTATTTTAAGTTGTCATTTAAATTTAATTTGAATTTATATTGAATTTAATTGCCATTTAAATTAATATTGAATTTAAATTGCAATTTAATTGCTTGTTAGACACTTGATAATGATAACCAATTAATTGTTGTGGTTTATTGGCTGATTTGGATGATGATTGTGATGGATGTTATTGGTTAACATTATGGATTATTGGATGTTTATTTATGTCTATGTCTCTGTGATCACTATGGGTTGAAATAATACATACTCGAACATCTTATAGATTAGGAAAAAATCGTTATGGGTTGAAATGATAAAGGCGAGCGATTTTTTTATTAATTTGTAAATTTTGATTTGGGATACTGGTTGAAACGATATATACCCATACATTTTCGTGAATTTGGATTATGTATTGGAATTGAATTATTTGAAAGGTTTAAGTTTTAAATTTAAACTTCGGATTACTTTAATTAAGTGGTTGAAACTGGTATTTTGAATTATTTGAAATCTCTTAAGTAATTATATTCACATTGTATACTTGATAGGAGATGGAAAATCCCATAACATCTCTAAAGTCATTACACTGATATTTTTTTTTAAGATTGATTTAACCTACATAAGATCTTTTAGTTTTGACTTGAGTGTTTTCTTTTCGTTATTCTCGGGTCAGCCTGAGCTTTTCATTGTTGAAGACCATATTTCTGCAAGATGAACATGGAGTTTAGTGTTACATTATTATTATTATTCCACTATATTACGTTGATCTGTTGCATTATTTATTCATTCCCGCTATATGTATAACTCTGATCTGTATTGTAAAAGTGTAATTAAATGTTATTTGTAAATAGTTTCATGAACTATTTATTTTATTATTATATTTTTGTCATTCCGTTGTGAGATTCTATGTTTTGTTTTTCTTTCTTTCCCTTATTTTTCTTATTTACCCCATTAACATTCCTCCCTTATGAATGGTTTGAGTTGACATGTGTGGTCTATTGTCGATTTAAACCGTCCAAAAAGGTGGGTCATTACATTATCAATAGACATTTTTCCAAATTGTGAAGAATTCTACTTTTCTTCTCTTGTTCCTTGGTCATACAAAGTTGCACCACTTGAATTTCAATGAGCATTTGCTGAATATTCTTCATTTCATCCTCCATTTTAATGATCTTGGCCATAGTAGTGCTTTGGAAAGGGCCTTGGGTAGGAGAGGAGAAGGAAAATGATGGATTTTCTTCTCTAGAACGTTTGGGATTAGAGGAGGCCAATGTTTGTTTGTTTCAGAAGTTTAAAATAAAAAGAATACAGAAAAAATGAAGAAGAAAGTCGATATTTGGTTATTATATAACCAACAATTTAAATTTTGAAGGGAAGATAAAAACAGAATTTACCGTTATATGTCGACACATGAGAATAAGATATGTCAACATTTTGATTATTTTGTTTTTCTTTATATTTTGAAATTTTTACTTTGTTATTTTTATTTTTCCCATAGAGAATAAATTTCTAACTCTCTTCTTAACTTAGTAAATGGTGTTTGTTTCAATGATTTTGTTAATATATCAACTATTTGATTTTCAGTGTTTATAAATTCAAGTGATATTATTTCTTTGTTTACATTATCTCTTATAAAAGATACCTTATATCAATATGTTTGATTCTAGCATGATGAGTTGGATTTTTAGGTAGATTGATCGCACTTGTATTATTATAGTGCATTGGTGATTTAGTAAAATTTGAACTAAATTCTTTTAAAGTTTGTTGCATATAGGTAACCTGTGAGCAGACTAATGCTGCAAAAATATAATCTACTTCTATCATAGACAGAGATAAAAAGTTTTGCTTCTTACTACACCAGAAAACCAGACAGTGTCCCAAAAAGCGTCAATTTTCACTTGTACTTTTACGGTCTGATTTGCAACCAGCGTAGTCAGCATTGCTACATGAAATTAATTCAAAAGGGTCTTCTTTTAGATAAAAAAAAGCCAATTGTCTAATGTGCTATCTACATATCTGGAAAAAAAATTACGGATTTTAAATGAGTTTCTATAGGTTGAGATTGATATCTTGCACAGAGAGAAACACTATGAATTATATCAGGTCTACTAGCAGTTATATAGAGTAGGGATCCAATCATTCCTCCGTATAATTTTTGATCTACATCTTTGAAATTTCTTCTTTATTTAATTTTTCATAATTTGCCATGGGAGTTGGTTTACCACTGGTATTTGACATACCAAATTTCTTAACTAAATCTTTAGCATAATTTTTTTGACAAATAAAAATTCTATTACTTAATTGTTTTATTTGTAATCCTAGAAAGTACTTTAATTCTTCCATATGGCTCATTTCAAATTCCTTAGTCACTATTTTTTAAAACACTTTATTTATTTTATTGTTGGTAGATCTAAAAATGATATCATCTACATATATTTGTAATATCCAAATATCATTTTTATATCTTTTAATAAAAAATGTACTATCTACTTTTCCTATTTCAAAATTCGATTATCATACATAGAATTTAAGTCTATCATACCAAGATCTTGGAGCATGTTTCAAGCCATACAAAGCCATCTTTTATTTGTAAACATGATTGGGTAGTTTTTCATCTTCAAAAAGTGGGGGTTGTTCTACATATACATCTTCTTCAATAAAACCATTTAAAAATGCAATTTTGATATCGATTTGATATAACTTAAAATTACTATGATTAGGAAAGCAAGTAAATTCGTATAGCTTCTAATCTTGCTACGGGTGCAAATGTTTCATCAAAATCTATTCTTTCTTCTTGACAATAACTTTGTGCAACTAATCGAGCTTTATTTCTTACAACTTCTCCTTGTTCATTCATTTGGTTTCTATATACCCATATAGTTCCTATTATGGATTTATTCTCAGGTCTTGGTACTAATTCTCATACATCATTTCTTGTAAATTGATTCAACTTCTCTTACATGGCAAGAATCTGTGGATCATTGGTTGATGCTTCTTTTGGATTTTTAGGTTTAATAGTTGAAGAAAAAAGCAATGTTACTCATTTTATTTAGTTGATTTCTTGTTTTAACAACGAATTCAACATCTCCAAGTATATTCTCTATAGGATGATCTTTCAAGTATTTTATTCTTTTATTTAGATGTAAATTTTTTGAATTATTACTACTTTCGTTTTCGTAATCTCGTTGTTACTAATTTTGTTTGGGTTATCGATGTTTTCTCCTTCAATAATATTTGGATTATAAAATTTAAAATTTTCGTCAAATGAGACATATAATGTCTCTTCAATAGTATTAGTTCTAGTATTGAAAATTTTATATAAGCTTTACTTATATTTGAATATCCAATAAAGATTCCTTTATCTAATTTAGCATCAAAATTCTCCAAATTACCTTTAGTATTGAAAATAAAACATTTACTAACAATTTTTTTAAAGTATGCTACTTTAGACTTTTTATTATCGAATAGTCATATGGTATTTTCTTAATTAATTGTCTTATTTAAATTCTATTTAATGTATAACATGTAGTACCAACTACTTCAGACCAAAAAAATTAGGTAAATTACTATAATTTAGCATAGTTCTAGCGCATTCTTGAATCGCCCTATCTTTACGTTCTACTGCTTCATTTTGTTGTGGTATTCTTGAAATTGAAATATTATGAGTTACACATTTCTTATTACAGAAATTCTCAAATTTTCATTTTCGAATTCTCCTCCGTGATCACTCCAAATAATTTTAATTTTACTAGTCATTTAATTTTGAATTTGTTTAACAAAGATTTTAAACATTTCAAAAGCATTGCTTTTAAATTTTAAGAAAATCGTCCAGGTAAACCTAGTGTAATCATCTACGACTACAAATACATATCTATTGCTATTTATAGATTATATCTGTGAGGGACCGAAAAGAACTAAGTGAAGAAGTTCAAGGGGTTGAGAGGTAGAAATCATATCTTTTGATTTAAAACAACTTTTTCTAAGTTTTCCTAATTGGCACGCATCGCATTATTTATTAACTTTAAAATTTATTCTGGAAAGACCTCTAACTAGATCATTTTTAGCAATTTTAGATAGTAGTTTGAAATTCAAGTGACCAAATCTTTTATGCCAAATCCAAGGATCACTTGATTCAACCAAAAGACATAAGTTATCATTTTGCGATTCATATTTAATATATAGACGTTTAGTTTCCTAGTGCCTTCAAAGATAATGTTTGAATCATTATCTTCAATATGGCATTTATCTTTTACGAATTCAATTTTGAAACCCTAATCACACAATTGACTAACACTCAACAGATTATGCTTTGAATTTCTAACTAAGAAAATATTAGAAATAGTAGGAGTTTTAAAATTATCGATATTGTCGATGCCAATCACATATCCTTTAGAGTTGTCTTCAAAATTCATTAATCCACCATCTTTGTAAACCATATCCTTCAAAATTTCTGGATTTCCATTCATATGTCTTAAGCATCCACTAGCCAATATCCATTTGTCCTTTTTGATCAGTAGCGTTTGATCATCAGGTATCTATTCATCAAAAGCCATGTAACATATTTGTTCCTGTAATTCATATCTTTTTAAAAGATCATGTGGCTTTTTATAATGAATTGATGCAAATTTATGAGACAATGTTATGATGATTTTGCAAATTATCTTTTCGAAAATAGTGTTAAAAATATTATCAAAAATTTTCGTTGAAACTTTTCTAAATCAAATTATGAATATTTTGAAAACTAATACCCCGATACCAAATATGAGTCAGCAGAGTAGGGATCATAAGGCTAAACTAACACTAGAAGGGGGTAAATAGTGTTTAATGGATTATAAGAATATTATTCGAATTCTTTAATAGTTAAAATGATGGAATTAACAATCACATAAACAATCATAGAATCAAAGTAAAGATAAAAGTAAATCCAATAAAAGTAAAAAGGAAAGAACACACTAGGATTTTATACTGGTTTGGAGTTACCCTACATCCAGTCCCCCACAATTCCTTGTAAGGATTTCTTTTCAACTATTAAATGCAAATACGATCTCGATTTCAAGGCTATGAGACACACCCTCCAGAATCCCAACTATCGGTAGAGCCACTTGATTTTTGGCCACAAGCACACCCACTGGATTTACGGACTAGTAAGAACACCCAATTGATTTAACCGGGCTACAATCACACCTATTTGGATTTTAGGGATACCAAGCACACCACAGAGTATAAGAGTATGATTTGATAGAATTTACAGACTCATATATTCGATCTTGATTACAATTGATCTTATAACTCTTGAATAACACTTGATTTTGAGAGAGATGAGAGGAATAAGAGGGTATATAAAAGAGAATCAAACTAGTAATAATTGAATTTGGTTCTGGTTGAATTTCGGTAGAGTTTTGATAGAAATTTTATTAGATATCAAGAGAATGAAAGAGGAGAGAAAAATAAAAAAAAGTGGTTAATAAAAATTCGTTTGGAAGTCTGGTATATCTGGTATATATAGGAATACAACGGCCATATCCATTAGCGAAGGGAAACAATGAAAAAACTCTTCCATTCAAAATCCAAATTTTGAGATTTACAGCTAGTATGTCGACATATGGGATTTGGATATGTCGACCTATCCTTCACAAAATTGACAAATACTTTACAAAATTTATTTTGAAAAACTGTTGCTTTGTAAAATAATTTGTAATTTGTAGAATAATATAAATATAGTTCATACACATTTTTAATCAAAATATAACTTAATAAACCTTATAATATAATTTTGAAATATTTTAATAAGAATATTCAATATAATGTAAATAATATATATATATATATAATCAATATAGTTATAAATTGTTAAAGTGTAAACAAAAATTCAATATATATAAACTTAAAAACGCTAAAATAATATCTTAATAAGTATAAGAGATTTGAAAATCATTTTGGAAAATATTTTGAAAATACTATTTTAAAATTAGAATATTAAAAACAATTTTAAAACAAAATTAGAGAAGACAAAAGAGATCAGGAAAGTGCTATCAATGTTTTAATATAAATTCTATGACTCTATAACTTATCTGCAATATCTTGAAATCTTGAACTCTTCAATACTCATGAATCTTCATTTTTGAACTCTTAAAACTTTATATCAGCATCTTGAATCTACTCTTGATATTAGCATCTTGATACTGTATAGTCAACTTAATCAATATATGTCTGATATCCTGCAATATATATATATATATATATATATATATATTGATAAAATATTAGTATCTATATTTTATATAATTTCCTATAGTTGTTATCATCAAACCCAATACCTAAGGTACTAACACATACTTCTTATATACATCTCCAATAGCTTATGATCAATTGGTTTTCCTTGAGTTTGGTTGATCAATTCCAATGATGATGAGAAGAAAGCCAAGAAAGCAAGTTAACTCAATCGATAGAGGGAAGATTGTTAGAATCAACCAATAATTAATGAAAATAGCATGGGATACATCAACATGAAACTTGAAGAGCGGAACAAGAGTCTAGGTTGAATTTGCACCAATATTTATAGCTCATTACCGAGCTACATGGCACCGACCTATCTCCTTGGGTCGTGATGTTTTGATTTTTCTTGTGTAGCATTAGGCTATCTCCAGGACCTCATTGTAAGCAGGCTTCTAACCAAATACCCATGTTTCCCTATAAATACAAACCTATATGCAACTTAAGAGGATCTGGTTTCTACTAACCCCATATGTGGAAGCTCTGCCTCTTCTCCATCTCTTACCTCTACACAATAGTCATATACGTAGCTACTCTTGGCAGTTCTTAGCCATAGAACCTATCAAACCTGTAATCCAACACAAACTCTATCATATCAATCAATAAAAGCTATAAAGTGGACA
The DNA here is from genome assembly GCA_030765085.1 of Allium cepa. Classification (NCBI taxonomy): domain Eukaryota; kingdom Viridiplantae; phylum Streptophyta; class Magnoliopsida; order Asparagales; family Amaryllidaceae; genus Allium; species Allium cepa. Next base: position 342,617,155 of record CM060944.1, read on the forward strand.
TAGACTAGAGATTTCCAACTTGCTATAAAAATATTATCTCTCTACTTTATTCCTGCTATTTTTCTTTTATTTCAACAGCTATCAGCTAGAACTAGATTTTACAGGTTCCTTACAACTCGATCCTTTTTTGACGTCAACATCGATCATCCAAGACCGGGCCAAATCACCTAAATTTTAGTGTGCCAACAGGATTTTGAACCATGATAATTGTGTGTGTGTATAGACATGTTCGTATATTCATGATTTTATATTTATAATTTTAGATTACCTTCTATAGCTGGATGATCCTATTGCTAATATTCATTAATAAATCCTTTTTTTTTTTTACTATTTACTGAAGTTTACATAGATGGATCTTTGACATGGAGATTTGACATTATAATATCAGATTTTACACACACACACACACATATATATAAGCGTTCAATAGCACCTCTATTTTTGCAATACCGCTATAGCCTCCTGATTTCTATCACACATTCCAATTTAAATAATAGTATGATGTGGAAGAGAGAGAAGCAACTATTATTTAAATTGGAATGTGCGGTGGAAATCATGGGATTAGTGCGGTGCTGCAAAATAAGGGGCCCATTTAACGCTCCTACAATGTGTGTGTGTGTATACACACACACATACACACACATACATATTTATTTATTTGTTTAACGCTTCATAAGTTGATAAGACAACTAATGGAGAGATTTAGGAAGTAAAAGAAGGATCTACACATGATATTTGTTGATTCGGAGAAACTTTATGACAAAGTACCGAGAAAGATTATGTGGTCGGCTCTGAAAAAGTAGAGTGTGCCAATAAAGTACATTAACCTTATCAAGTATATATACGATGATGATGTGATTAGTGTCAGAGCTATGAAACCGGTGACTTTTCCATTTACATAGGATTACATTAAGGGTCAGTTTTGAGCCCCTACATATTTGCCCTAGTGATGGACGAGGTTACGAAAGATAATAAGACGAGATTATTTGGTGTATGCTCTTTGTTGATGATGTTGTGCTAATTGATAAAAGTATGATAGGGGTTGAGAACAACTGGAGTTGTGGATGCAGACTTTAGAATCAAAGGGTTTTAGGCTTAGTTGAACCAAAACAGAGTATATGAAATGTAGTTCAACGGTGTTAGATCAAAGGATGGAGATATTACTCTGGCCGAACAAGTAGTGCCTAAGGAGGAATCTTTTCGATATCTAGTATCAATGTTCAGTATGATTGTGAGATTGATGAAAATGTTAGTTTTAGAATTCGTACAGAATGAATGAAATGTCGGCTAGCGTCTGACATTCTCTGTAACAAGAAAGTCCCACAAAAGCTTGAAGGAAAGTTCTATACAACGGCAATCATCATTGCGATGTTGTATGATACAGAATGTTGGCCTACTAAAATACAACACGTTCAAAAAATAAGTGTAGCGGAGATACATATGCTGCGATTGAGCTGTGGTCATACAAGACGAGACTGAATTAGAAATGATGATATAAATAACAAATTTGGAGTAGCGTCAATTGAAGGGAAGCTAGTCCAACGCAGCTTAAGATGATTTGGACATCTCTAACGGAGGCCTTCTGAGGCACCTGCGTGCGTTGAAATTATAGGCCACATCAAATGCTCAAAGGGAGTTAGAGGTCGACCATGGTTAATATGGTAGGAAGTAGTAAAAAGAGACTTGAAGAATTGAAATACATCCGAAGAACCGGTGTCGGACAGGAGCAAGTGAAAGTTAACGATTCACGTACCAGAACCATGTGCTAAGATTTTTTGCTTAAGGTTGGTTTAATGGTAGTGTTATAAATTTTGGATTATGAGACTAGTGAATATGAGCCTAAGACGTGGTGTTTGGTCTTCGGTCCATATTATTATTAGTACCATTATTACTATTACTATTATTGCTGTTTTTTTTATTTCTTTATATATTTTTATTTTTGTTTTATCTTTATTTTTATTTTACTTTTTTATCATCATCATCATCAGCATCATCATCATCATTATGCATCATCATCATCATTATTTGTTTAAGTATTTTACATTATTTTATTATTATTATCACGGTTTTGTTGTTGTTGTTGCTTAATTTTAAATTGATTTTGTTATTTAGTTTTGAGTTTCATCTCTAACCGACTTCAACTTCTTTGGAAATAATGGTTTAGTTGTTGTCGTTATTGTTATTGTCGTATACATCCACAGAGACAAACACTTGATATTATTTCTGATATCGTTCTGATCATATGTTCTTACTTCTTACTCCTATTATAACATGACTTGTCTTTTATTGCATTGCATTTTATGGGAAGTTAGCGATTTTAGTTTGATACCTTGCTTTATCTTCTATGACCATGTGTATATATAGGCATAACTAAAATACCTTGACTACCATCTTCCTTCTATTTATTTTGGGACACGGTCGTTCAAAAGAATCAAAACATGATATTGAGACTGTTTGTTGAATATTCATGATAGCGGCCTCTTAATGTAATAGAGCATGGATTTCTTGATGACTGTAACCTGTAATCAAGAAGGTTCAAGTACTATGCTTCATCCATTGACAAACATGGGATTTTTCAGTCCTGTAAGCCGTCTTTTAGCCCGTGAAATCAGCAAATTAAGGGAGGAAAACACGGTAGAAAGGTATAACTAATTTTCTGCAGTACTTTGCTTATCTTAATTGTCTTTGTTCTTTACCATTTGTTGTTTGTGAGGCATCATAATAGCCCTTTTTTTGCTTCTTTAACATACATATCAAAACCGTGGCAACAACATAGCTTTGATATGTAAAATTCAGATTTACTAAAGAAGAATTTAGTTATTTTTCTTTATTTTGATTTTTCTTTCAATATGTTGGAATTAATTACTAACATCATAGCAAGACCAAACGTCAGCCAGAATTTAAGAACCCAAAGCTTGCATATTGGTTTAGTTAGGGTCATAAAGTTATTTTATGGCTGCATCAGATTGTTTTAATAGTTGGTTTCATTTTTCAGGAACATGCATATCGTAATGTATAAAAAATACAAAGCACAAATGTTTGATTTTTTTTTCTTTTTTTTTTTCTTAATGAAAAGCTTTTCTCGGTTTCACGGTCACGGCTTTCTGTTGGTGTATAATAATATTTGATCATACTAACAGGCCTCAACATTTTCTTTTGCTCAATTTGTATGCAGATGAAATTTCATTTTCAGCCTAGCCCTGATGTGGCACAACTTGGAAGATGTACAGTAGCCATCTACCCAAATGTGTGTCAGATAAACAATTGACTGGAGGAGATTTTGGAAAGGTTGTGTATTTTAAAATGTACTCAAATGTTGGCTCTATGGAATTTCCTCTGTATCTTTAATTTATAAATCCGCTCCCTTGAAACTAAATCCCTACTTTGTCATTATGTTTCAGTTATTCTTAAAGCAGCGCTATTTATACCATGTAACACACATCAATTTACCCACGGCTTTTTTACCTCAATCAGTAGTCAAATTCCATTCTTTTTTAGCATTGATTAATAATGCATGGCCCTATTTATCAATATGTTTTTGATGTACAAAGAAATGACGATAGATAATAAAAGATGGTGTTTGAAATGGTACAGTTAGCTATTCATAAATTATTTTTCACGCCCACATATAATAGATCACTTTCCTGTAGGTGTTATTCTTTTATTCAAAACCTGCTTGTCAATTCTTTGGTCCGAAAGCTTTTTTTTTTTGAAAAATTTGGTCCGAAAGCTGTTTGCCAGTGATTTACATAACAGGAAATTCAAAAACATGACACTGATACTTCCACCTAACAACTTCTCACGTTACTATTTAACGTTTATACAGCTGCTCAGAATGAACGTTTATTGGTATGTATTGTTAGAGTATTTGTTGTTTACTGCAGTTTTAATAATTCCTATAGTTTAGGTACAAGATATTTATTCCTGACCGGTTTTTTACCTACTTCTCACGTTTGGTTTGTCCTCCAAATGTCGTCCAAACGTGAGCCATTTTATCTCTGCCTCAGGTTGCTTGTAAGGTTGTAACATTGTAACGGCTAATAATATAACTGGCACTGCACAACGATGAAGAACCAACCGTTCAATTGTATAATTTAAAACAAAAGCTAACTGTAATTTTCATTAATTTAGATGAAACATGTAATGGTGATATGTTGATTAAGAAACTAATACAATAACAATCTTTAATACACCTGTTGAAAAATTTGATTTTTAAAGTGAATTATTAAAAGTATTGAGAAGAATATAGAATACCTTTTTTAGTGAATGGTCTCACCTTGTGTTAAACAAAGTGTTTCTATTTAAATATAAGATTCAAAAGAGAAAGGATATACACTTTATGCATCCGATGATTCTTTTGTATTAAGTAGAGCGACCACACTGACCATCGTAAGAGACTATACTGACCATCACATACGCACGTCGCCAACGACTACCAGGGTCGGGCTTGGCTAATGTGAGATAGAATTCTTTATTTTTGCCTTACCATACACAACTTTAACCAAGAGACTAGTCGTTTCAATATTAAAAAAGAAGTGCCCAATATCAAAGTGACAAATAGGGATACAATATCTAATATCCAGTGTACTTGCACTTTGAATGTAAATTCAATGAAGTTACACTGACAAAAAAAGGAATCAGTACATTGTTACCACAAATTAATCAAGAGAACTAGTTCTCACAAAAGTAAAGCTAAATTTAAATTTTCAAAAAGAAATCATCTTCATTTTGAGAAATGGTTCCACGTCACTTGGTAGTTTCCAAGTTAATTCTAATAAGACTAACTAAGAATTTCCTTGCAACATATTTGTTCTCTGAGATGAGATCCTCCATAAACACTTTCTCTTGTTAATCTTTTACATAACTCGACCAAAGCTGGATTCCACTCATTTTCAAGTTCTCGGAGGTTTGTAGTTTTGCCATATATGTTCACTAGCAAAAAGAGCAAAACACTGTAAAATTGTATGCTGCAAAGTGAAATAATAATAACTTCATTGCTTGAGATACGTAGATATTATGCAAGGGCCTAAACTTACACCAGTATTAACATTTAAGCTTGCTGAGAAAAATAGAGGTCCCGTTTCAATGTTCGATCAAAGCAAGTCTCTCTGTTCTCTTAAGAATGATATAATACAATGCTTAGCTTCAAATCGGAAATTGGATTAATAATAATGATTATTCAAAAGTATTGAATTCGCTGCTTCAGCTTTTTTTTTGCAAGGTTAGTATTTGAAAATTACTTTATAGGAATTTTAGTCTGAAATTGTAACGTACCCCAACAATACATTCAAATTTTCATTTGCAGCCATGCATTACAAAGACCTGTAGGAAAGAACATGTATAATAAAGGGTTTTATAACAAGTTTCGTCAACAAGATAAGTATGCTATAATGTAGGGTGAAACATGTACATATTAATAAAGATTATCCATTGGACACAATAGAAAGAAATCAATGACAACGCCACTAGTAGTAGATGCTAATATTATAATTTGATGAAAAAGTAATTTGAAGAAACAGAGATGATTTGTATTGGATGAAATTGAAGTATTGAATACAGAGTTGGACTATATTTATACAGTCATTTGTACATTATATGAGATATGGGCCTTTGGGCTTTGTTACCCATATCCGCATTATTATGATACGATACGATACATTTACATCATTTAACTCCCCCTCAAGAATCATCTAGGGTTTGTCTTCAATGGCGGCTCTGCTTCAATCTCGTGTGATCTCTTTTTTTTCTTCAAAAATTAGACTGGTTCAAGAGAAAGATGGTTGCTTGACAGCCAAATCTTACTTATTTCTTCACAATCATTGAGATCTGAGCAAGAATGAGAGACGTTGAGAAAGATATCCGATTTCATGAGGAAAAGCTCAAATCCTCTTCATATATGTTCAGATCTGCTATTTAGAACTGGATAAGTGCTCGATTTGAGATTAATAACACTTCGAGTACAAATCTGTTGTGATTTGGACAGATTTGTACTTGATTTGCTGTTGATGAGTTAATCTATATCTGATTTGGACATGCGGATGCTATCAAGTCAAACTTGTGTCCGTTTTTGAGAAGATGATTCTTCAATCACAGATTTGCAGCAATTTGGACATGCACAAGGCCTGTCAGTGTAGATCTGTCACTTTTGTGGCAGATCTATGCTTGATCAGGTCCAAAGTTTCTTGCTCTTCACCAACATTGAGTTCAGTCCTTAATCTGGTAAAGTTCTTTGCAAACAATGATTTTATGAAAATGTCTGTCGTGTGGAAAGTTGAAGGTACGTGATTTACTTACAGTTTTTCCTTCATTACTTGCTTTCGAACAAAGTACAAGTTTATTTCCATATGTTTTGTCGTGGAATTGATGTAGCCCAGGCTAGAAGGATGAGTCGTATACGAGATAAGGGCAAGTATTTAAGTCGTTCACGACTTAGGAGGGTAGAATTAAGTCGTTTCCGACTTAAGGAATCACGTGGGAAAGGAATACGAGTTAATGAAGAGGATTTAAGTCGTTTGCGACTTAACAAAGCTCAGGGAATGAATCGTACACGAGTTAAGGGAGCTTCGGGTTTAAGCCTTAAGTCGTTCACGAGTCAACCAGGGAAGGCGCGACCTAAGGAAGGACTTTTGGGTCGTCCACGACTCAATGAGGGTCGTCCACGACTCAATGAGACACGGGAAGAAAAGCTGCGAGCTAACAAGGAGATGAGTCGTTCGGAGTTAAGTTGTCTGGGAAGATAAATCGCTCGGGTTTAGGTCGTTGGACCTTGGGTGGTGATGCATATGAGATGAGTCGCTTGATCCATGAGTCGTTAAGCCTTTGTGCTGAAGGGTTAAGTCGTGACTATCTTAAGTCGTAAGTCGTCCAGGGTCATTGTGTCTTAAGTCGTGGCAATGTTAAGTCGTATCGTTTAATTCGTTGTGTCTTGAGCCGCTATGATGTACAGAGTGTGTTGTAATTTGTTAGGTCGTTAACGACTTAAGTCATAAGTCGTATGTCGTTGTGTTGTGTATATGTGCGCATGTAATGTTGTGTTAGGTCGGAGACGACCTTCTTTAAGTCGTATGCCGTGGTGTACTGGTGTTATACTGTTTAGGCAAACGCATGTTGTATTGTAAAGGAATGAGTCGTGTGTTGTTGAGTCGCTGCCGACCTAAGGTGAGTCGTGAACGACTTATAGGCCGGTTGTGAAAAACTATAAATAGCGAGTGCGTTGTAACTTTTGGGTGGTTGATTTTTGAATAAAATTTCTTGTTGATTGCTGTGTGCTTTCATCTTAAATTGGTAGTTGAGTGTAATCTCCTATCTCCACTTTCGGTTATTCGAGTGCGCTCGAATCAACGATTGTTGAAGCCGATTCGCGGAATCAAGTGCGCTTGATCAACGCTTGAAGAATTGAAGATCTTCTTTCACGGTATCGTGCGCGATCAACGTGTTAGAGATAGCTAGAATTCGGTATCTTCGGATCAACGAATTTGGGCATTTTGGTATTCATCAATCCACCGATTGCTACTTTCACTGATTGAAGTTTATTTTGATTAATCCGCTGCGTCAGTTTTGGTATCAGAGCTAGACTTAGCCAATCATAGCTAAGCCGAGACTTGGAGCCAATTTTTGAAGTTGAAGTTTGAAGTTGTTGTTCATCGTGTTCATTTTGAAGTTGCAACGAGTTGAAGATTTTGATCCATTTCATTTTGGATCAAACTTGGAGAAGTGTTTGAATTTGAAGTTGCTTAGAGACCTTGAGCCGAGCATAGTTTGTATTGAAGTACATTAAGTTGAAGTGGAGGCCGTGACTTGTTGGTCATGTGTTGAAGTTTTGTGTTCAAGTTGTTGAAGTATTTGAGAAGTTTTGAAGTGTTTATGAAGAGTTTCCAATCATGCCGCCGAGAAGAGCTAACCGTCATCAAAATGTTCAAGCATTGAATAGAAGAGAAGAAGCCGAGCTTATAGAACAACGTATTAATGAGAAATTTGATGAAGGCATTGGAAAGTTAGAGAAGTTGATGAATGATTTGAATCAAACTCAAAGGAGGAGATCACCAAACTCGAACCATGGAGGAAACCGAGTTTCGCCATCGGTTACGGAAGCGAGTAGGGTATCACCGCATTCTTTTAGAGATAGAAGAGAAACATCAATTTCATCACGGAGAGATCATCCTGACTATGGACATGAAGAGAGAAGAAGTCAACGTGAATTTGACAATGAGCCATATAGAGAAGAAGAGAGACATAGTCGAAGAAGCATGCATGAACGAAGGTATGATAATGGTCGAGATCGATGTAGGCGTACTTTTGATTTTGATGAAGAGGGTGATAGAGCTAGCATTCATTATCGAGATCGAGACCAAGTTCGAAATTCTTATCGGGATGTAGAGGATGATCGTCGATGGGAATCGGGTATGAAGATGGAAATTCCAGAGTTCAAGGGTGGAATGGTAGCTGAAGAATTTCTTGATTGGGTGTCAAATGTTGAAGAGATTTTTGATTTCAAGGAGGTTTCTGAGCATAGAAGAGTGAAGTTGGTTGCTACTAGGTTGAGGGGGAGAGCTTTGGCATGGTGGCAGCAAACTAAACTTACAAGGGAGAGAATGGGAAAGTCAAAAATTGAATCATGGGAGAAGATGAAGAAGTTGATGAGGGCTACATTTTTACCTTACAACTATCAATCACTCATGTACCAGAGGTTGCAGAATCTGAGGCAAGGGACGAAGTCTGTTAGTGATTATGCTGACGAATTTTACCAACTCATTGCCAGGAATGATATTATGGAAACGGAAGAACAGCTAACTGCTAGGTTTGTTGGAGGACTGAGAATGCAGATCCAGGATATGGTTAATATGTTTGATCCTAGATCAGTAGCAGAGGCACATCAGAAAGCGTTGGCTTGGGAGAAGCAGGGAAGGCGTGGAGGTGGTGTGTTTACTAATTCCAATAATCAAGTGAAGGGTGTTAGTGGGAGTTCTAGTGTTCCTAAACCTGTCAGTAAGCCAGTGGTGAAGGAGGCTGAGAAAGCAAAGGTTAGCAGTGGTTTCAAATGTTACAATTGTCAGGAGTTGGGTCATAAAAGCAATGAATGTCCGAAGCCAAAGAAGAGAACAATGGTTGTAGAAGTTGAGGAGGATGATGGTGAAGAGGCAGAAGTTTTAAATGCACCTTATGTTGAGGAGGAAGAAGAATTGTCTGGAGATGAAGGTTGTAATCTTATGATGAGGAGGTCATGTCTTACACCAAAGCAAGAAGAGAATTCTAGTTGGTTGAGAAGCAATATTTTTCAGTCGACATGCACTATTCTAGGGAAAGTTTGCAAGTTCGTTATTGATGTTGGAAGCTGTGACAATATTATTTCTACAGAAGCAGTAAGGAAGTTGAACTTGAAAACTGAGAAGCATCCTAAACCGTACAAGCTAGCATGGTTGAGGAAGGGAGGTGAAGTGAAGGTGTGTCGAAGGGCTTGTGTGAATTTTTCTATTGGAAAGAAGTACAAAGATGAAATTTGGTGTGACGTTGTAGACATGGATGTATGTCATCTGTTGCTGGGCAGACCATGACAGTTTGATAGAGCAGTGCAACTTGATGGTCGTGCTAATAGCTATAGTTTCATGTTTGAAGGTACTAAAATCACTTTAGTTCCCAAGAAGCAGCAACAGAAGGAAAGCAAGCTAGAAGAGATCGAAGAACTGAAAACTTTGCTATCTTTGAAGGAGTTTGTTAAGGAAGTTGAAGAGGAGCCTGAAGTCTATTTGTTGATTGGGCGAAAGTGTAGTAAAGAGGTTGAAATTCCAGAAGAAGCGAAGCCAGTTTTGAAGGAATTTGAAGATGTATTTCCAGAAGAGTTGCCAAAGGAGTTACCGCCACTGAGGGACATTCAACATCAAATTGATCTTGTTCCGGGAGCAGTTTTACCACATCGACCACATTACCGAATGAGTCTGAAGGAACATGAAGAGTTACGAAGGCAAGTGGAAGAGTTATTAGAACAGGGACGTGTTCAGGAAAGCTTGAGTCCTTGTGCAGTGCCAGCATTGTTGGTGCCGAAAAAGGATGGAACATGGAGAATGTGTACCGATAGTAGAGCTTTGAACAAGATTACTGTTCGCTACAGATTTCCTATGCCAAGGTTGGATGACTTGCTAGATCAGTTGAGTGAGGCTACTATCTTTTCGAAGATTGATTTGAAGAGTGGTTATCATCAAATTCGAATTAGACCGGGAGACGAATGGAAGACCGCATTCAAGACGAGGGAAGGTTTATATGAATGGCTGGTTATGCCGTTTGGTCTATCGAATGCACCGAGTACATTTATGAGGGTGATGAATCAAATTTTCAGACCGTACATTGGGAAGTTTGTTGTAGTTTACTTTGATGATATTCTAATCTATAGTGCGAGCACAGAGGAGCATGTAGAGCATTTGAGAAATGTGTTAATTATTCTTCGTGAGGAACAATTTTATGCAGCTACGAAGAAATGTGTGTTCATGACTCGAAGTGTATTATTTTTGGGATATGTTGTATCTGAGAAGGGAATCCAGGTGGACCAGAGTAAAGTTGAAGCTATTAGAAATTGGCCACAGCCGAGAACTATCACTGAAGTTAGAAGTTTTCATGGATTGGCATCATTCTACCGAAGATTCATTCCACACTTCAGTAGCGTGATGCACCGGTTACTGATTGTATGAAAGGGAAGCAGTTTTCTTGGTCGGAGGAAGCGGGGGTTGCTTTCGAACGAAACAAAGAACTTTTGACGACAGCACCAATTCTTATATTACCGGATTTTCAGTTGTTGTTTGAGCTACACACTGATGCAGGAGTGTTGAGTCAGAGTGGGAGGTCAGTTGCTTATTTCAGTGAGAAGCTATCAAGGGAAAAGATGAGATACAGTACATACGATGTTGAGTTTTATGCTGTTGTGCAAGCTGTTAAACATTGGAGGCATTATCTATTTCAGAAAGAGTTTGTTCTTTACACTGATCATGAAGCTTTGAAGCATTTACAGGGGCAGGATAAGATTTCAGTGAGACATGCATCGTGGATTGCATATTTACAGCAATTTACCTTTGTTGTTAAGCACAAATCTGGGATAACAAATCGTGTAGCCGATGCTTTGAGTAGGAGGAGTCATTTGTTGACTACAATGAAAGTTGAGGTGATAGGGTTTGAATTATTGCCAGAGTTGATTGACGAAGATCCTTACTTTGCAAAGTTCGTTGAGAAAGTAAAGGATGGAAGTACTGATGAATTTGTGTTGGTTGATGATTTTCTGTTTAAAGGAAATCAGTTATGTATTCCAGAGAGTAGTTTGAGATTGAAGATTATCAAAGAATTGCACGAAGAAGGCCATGTGGGTAGAGATCGTACTTTGCAGTTAATTTCTCAATCTTATTTTTGGCCATCGATGAGGAAAGAGGTTGAAAAGTTTGTGGAGAGATGTCATATATGTCAAGTTTCGAAGGGAACTGCGACCAATGCAGGATTGTATATGCCGTTACCTGTACCATCTAAACCATGGGTTGATATCAGCATGGATTTCGTTTTGGGTTTGCCGAGAACTCAAAGGGGAAATGATTCTATATTTGTTGTGGTGGATAGATTTTCGAAAATGGCACATTTTATTGCTTGTAAGAAGACGGCGGATGCAGTTCGAGTGGCACAATTATTCTTTAAAGAAATCTATCGTTTACATGGGTTGCCGGAGTCTATTGTTTCAGACAGGGATACCAGATTTTTGAGTCATTTTTGGCTTAGTTTGTGGAAGATGGTGGGAACGAAGCTGAATTTTAGTAGTGCTTATCATCCGCAAACAGATGGACTGACAGAAGTTGTTAACAGATCGTTGGGAAATTTGTTGCGATATCTTGTGAAGGACAATCTGAAGAGTTGGGACATGAGGTTATGCCAGGCAGAGTTTGCTCATAATCATGCCGTGAATCGTAGTACGGGATTCAGTCTGTATATTCAAATTTACCAAGGGGGCCGTTGGATTTAGCAGTAGTACCACGACCGAAGGGGACAGTTAAACGAGCTGTTGATTTTGTTGATGAATTAACTGAATGTCATAAGATCGTTCAGGAACGATTGGAAAAGTCAAATGAGAAATATAAGAAATTTGCAGACTTGAAGCGACGAAATGTTGAATTTAACGAAGGAGATTTGGTGCATGCTGTGTTAACGAAGGATCGTTTTCCAGTAAGCGCTTATAACGAGTTGAAACCCAGAAAAATTGGTCCAGTAGAAGTTGTGAAACGGATCAATGAGAATGCTTATAAGTTGAAACTGTCGGAGGATGTATACACTTCTGACGTATTCAATGTTAAGCATCTTGTGCCGTATTATGGAGATGGACAATCTGATGTGGAAGAATTTACAAATTCGAGGACGAATTTTTCTCAAGCAGGGGAGGATGATGTAGCCCGAGGCTAGAAGGATGAGTCGTATACGAGATAAGGGCAAGTATTTAAGTCGTTCACGACTTAGGAGGGTAGAATTAAGTCGTTTCCGACTTAAGGAATCACGTGGGAAAGGAATACGAGTTAATGAAGAGGATTTAAGTCGTTTGCGACTTAACAAAGCTAAGGAATGAATCGTACACGAGTTAAGGGAGCTTCGGGTTTAAGCCTTAAGTCGTTCACGAGTCAACCAGGGAAGGCGCGACCTAAGGAAGGACTTTTGGGTCGTCCACGACTCAATGAGGGTCGTCCACGACTCAATGAGACACGGGAAGAAAAGCTGCGAGCTAACAAGGAGATGAGTCGTTCGGAGTTAAGTTGTCTGGGAAGATAAGTCGCTCGGGTTTAGGTCGTTGGACCTTGGGTGGTGATGCATATGAGATGAGTCGCTTGATCCATGAGTCGTTAAGCCTTTGTGCTGAAGGGTTAAGTCGTGACTATCTTAAGTCGTCCAGGGTCATTGTGTCTTAAGTCGTGGCAATGTTAAGTCGTATCGTTTAAGTCGTTGTGTCTTGAGCCGCTATGATGTACAGAGTGTGTTGTAATTTGTTAGGTCGTTAACGACTTAAGTCATAAGTCGTATGTCGCTGTGTTGTGTATATGTGCGCATGTAATGTTGTGTTAGGTCGGAGACGACCTTCTTTAAGTCGTATGCCGTGGTGTACTGGTGTTATACTGTTTAGGCAAACGCATGTTGTATTGTAAAGGAATGAGTCGTGTGTTGTTGAGTCGCTGCCGACCTAAGGTGAGTCGTGAACGACTTATAGGCCGGTTGTGAAAAACTATAAATAGCGAGTGCGTTGTAACTTTTGGGTGGTTGATTTTTGAATAAAATTTCTTGTTGATTGCTGTGTGCTTTCATCTTAAATTAGTAGTTGAGTGTAATCTCCTATCTCAACTTTCGGTTATTCGAGTGCGCTCAAATCAACGATTGTTGAAGCCGATTCGCGGAATCAAGTGCGCTTGATCAACGCTTGAAGAATTGAAGATCTTCTTTCACGGTATCGTGCGCGATCAACGTGTTAGAGATAGCTAGAATTCGATATCTTCGGATCAACGAATTTGGACATTTTGGTATTCATCAATCCACCGATTGCTACTTTCACCGATTGAAGTTTATTTTGATTAATCCGCTGCGTCAGGAATGTAGAACTGAATTGGCCGATAATGAAATAGCACTTAGATTGTCATTCCATATCACTGGTATTGCATTCGTATTCACTTTCAGTTCACTTAACAATGATTGTATCCATATGACTTCTGTTATTGCACATGCTATGCTTCTATACTCTGCCTCTGTGCTTGATCTAGACACTGTTTGTTGCTTTTTAGAACACCATGAGACTGGATCGTTTCCAATATATATACAGAGACATGTAGTTGACCTTCCGTCGTTAGGATTTGTAGCCCAATTTGCACTTGCATAGCCAATTATGTTTAGATGTTTGCATGCTTTAAGCTTTAGACCATAGTTGATTGTTCCTTTTAGATATCTGAGAATTCTCTTCACTGCTTTTTAGTGTTCATCTTTTGGATCCTGCATAAATTGACACACATTTTTAACACTGTATGATATTTTTGGTCTTGTAATAGTTTCATATTATAAAGCACCAACAATACTTCTGTATTGTTTGGTGTTAAATATGGGTTCTCCCTTGTATTTTTTGATACCTGATAGTTGGTCACCATTGGTGTCGGCGATGGATTTGCTCCTTCCATTTTTGCTTTAATTAGGATTCTATTATGTACTTTCTTTGGCATAAAAACATTTCTGATTCAGATACCTTTGTAACCTCTATGACCAGAAAGTAACTTAGTGCTCCAAGATCTTTATTGAGAACCGTTGATCTAAAAACTGAATAATGTTGCTTATTTCTCACTCATCGCTTCCTGTAATAATTAGATCATCAACATATATTAGTATATATATAATTGAAGCACTATTGATTCTTATAAAAAGAGAATTGTCTGATTTAGCAGGTTGAAATCCTAAGCTTGTTAATGTTGATTTCAACTTGTTAAACAAGACTCTAGGAGCCTGTTTAAGACCATAAATGGCCTTGTTTAATTTGCAAACTAGCTCTTTATTCTTTCTATATCCTTGGGGCTGCTCTATGCAGACTTCTTCTTTTAAGTCCCCATTCAAGAAAGCATTGTTCACATCTAGTTGTTTGGTTTTTCATTTTTTGTGCAATGCTATAGTAAGCACTACTCTGATTGTGGTTGGTTTAACAACCGGTGAAAATGTTTGATCAAAATCAAACCTCTGTTGTTGTGTATATCCTTTGGCCACTAGCTTGGCTTGTATCTGGCAATGGTTCCATCTGGGTTTTCTTTAATCTGAAAGTCCACTTGCATCCCACAACATTTTTGTTTTCTGTTGGATGAACTAAACTCCATGTTTTGTTTTTCATAAGTGCATCATACTCTTCATCCATTGTCTTTTTTCAGTTTGTATTGCTTACTGCTTGATCAAAGTTACTTGGTTCCTCTGATGTGATTCATGTAGTGTATATTTTTGGTTTGAATATTCCACTTTTTAACCTAGTAACCATAGGATGTCTGCTCTCAGTAGGCTGTGATATACATGCTTGTTCACTTGTATTGTCTTGTTGTACATCTTGATGCTCATATTCTCCTTCTTGACTTGTTCTGTGTGACTAACTACTTGCAGGAGTGTGGTTGAGTTGATCAGATTGCTCTGCTTGTTCATGGCCTGGTTCATTGAGCACAGTGTGTTGTGGATCAGAGTGATTTGGGACTTCATCAATCCATTCCTTACTGTCTTCAATTTGATATAAAGGTATATCTGGTATTGAAATCTTTGGCTTGTGTACTTTCTGAGTTGTCTTTACACTTGCGCAAGAGAATAGAAAAATACTTTCATTAAAGACAACATGTCTGCTTATAAATATTTTGCCATTACTGTTCAAGCATTTGTAACCTTTTTGGTTGCTTGCATAGCCCAAAAAGGTACAGGCAGTTGATCTAAAAAATTAATTTGTGTGCATTGTAAGGTCTTAGATATGGAAAACATAGACATCCAAATATTCTTAATTAATGATAATCTAGTTTTATATTGAACGACGTCTCTAAAGAACACTTATTTTTCAAAACTTATGTTGGTAGCCTGTTTATTAAGTAGACAACAGTACTAAAGGCATCTGACCAAAACTTCATAGGTAGAGACCCTTGAGCTAATAAAGTAAGTCCACACTCTACAATGTGTTTGTGTTTCCTTTCAACTAGACCATTTTACTCAGAAGTATATGGACATGTTACTCTATGAATGATTCCACTCTTTTGAAATAAATCATTGAGTGGTTTAAATTCTATACCACCATCAGTCCGTAAGATTTTTAATTTATGATCAGTCTGTCTTTCTGCTTGTGTCATAAAATGTACTACTGCCTTATAAGTTGCTAATTTGGTTTGAGAAAGTGTATCCATGTGTATCTGTTGTGTGCATCAGCAGATGATATATAGTAGTTAGAACCATAGTCTGAATTGATTGGTGTTGGACCCCAAAGGTCAACAGCAACCAATTCAAGGGTTTCTCATACTTTATCTATGACTCAGTAAATGATAACTTGTGACTTTTTACCATCTGACAATAAGAACAAACATATGGTAGAGTAATATTTTCAAAAGAAATTTTATTATTCATTAAAACTTGCTTTACAAAATTGACATTGGGATGTCCTAACTTGCTATGCCAAGCATCAAACACACTATTTTTCTCATCAGTAACAGTGGAGAGATTATAGGATTTTTCATAACTTCTAGATTTTCTTGAGTTAGCAAGATTAAACTCGTATAATCCTTTGTCAACGTTACAACAGAATATCTTGAGTAAGTATATCTTTAAGTAGACAATAGTTAGGATAGAACTCATAGTAAACATTGTTATCACTAGCAAATTGTGACATACTTATGAGATTTTTCTTTATTTGTGGTGCTCTCAACAAATTGTTGAGATACAACAGTCTTTGACCTTTTATGCAAGTGTGTCCAGTGTGTCTGATTTCAATACTTTTACCATTGCCCATATGTATGGACTCTTTACCTCTGTACTCCTTTTGTCCCAAATTCAGATTGTCCAAATTATTTGTGATGTGATTGGTGGCCCCTGAATCAGGATACCAGCTTTTATCTGCTACATTTTCTATCTTTATACCAGAATTTTGTTGACAGTTTCTTAATGCATCTGATTGATTGTTTGAGTCAACTTGTGCCATGTTAACATTTGGATTTGCTCTTCTTTGACTATTTTGATTTTGACTTGCTGTGTAATTTGCATTGAATCTAAAGTAGCATTTGACTGCAGTGTAGCCAATTTTCTCACGTATTTGGCACTTTGGTCTATTGCTATTATTCTTTATGCCTCTGCCTCTTGCTCTGTTGTTGTAACCACCTCTTTGATATGTTTGATCTGTTCTGTTGTTGCATTGACTTTTGCCTTTGTAGTTGGCTGCATAGTAGATTGACATATCTGAATCTAATGGCTTTTTGTGATCAATTCTTCATTCATGAGCAAGGAGAGTTGAATGCATGTACTCTAAGGATGGCATAGTTTTCTTTGATGTGATCACTGCCACCACTAATTCATATTCCTCACCAAGACCATTTAGAATGGTCAAAACTAGTTCTGTGTTTGACACTTTGTGGCCTGCTTCTTCTAACATATCACATGTTACTTTAATCTTTGATAGATAATTTTTCATGGATAAGTTGTCTTTCTTTATATTTTGCAACATACTTTTATAGTGCATTACATTTGCAGCTGACTGTGTGTTGAATATCCTTTCAACAATATCCTATATTTCATTAGATGTTTTGCAGCCAAGAACCTCTTCAATGATCAAGAATCAGGTTTTTCATAACCGAACTTAGATGATGAGCCTGCTCTGATAAGTTCTTGGCATGACACTTACTTTTCTTGAAAAAAATAGACCGGGTTCTTGATTTCTTCCTTGATTTTTTCTTCTTCTTTATGTCTCTGGATTTGCCAAAGTTTGAGTTGCAATCGGAATACTGTGTTTCTAGGCAGGGCACTAAACTTTAGTGAATTCTTGATAAAAACCCAAATGATGAGATTAAACTCTGATGGGTTCTGATAATCAGATGATGACAATCAATCTGGTGATAATCAGTTTTCTCTTCTTTCATCTTTTCGATCAATGAATTAAGTTTGATGTTGTTTAGCCTTGTACGGCTCTGATACCATGTTATAATTTGATGAAAAAGTAATTTGAAGGAATGTAGATGATTTGTATTGAATGAAATTGAAGTATAGAATATAGAGTTGGACTGTATTTATACAGTCATTTCTACATTATATGAGATATGAGCCTTTGGGCTTTGTTACCCGTATCCGCATTATTATGATACAATACAATACAAGACTTTGTATTATCTCATTCATCTACATCCTTTAACTGCTAAATTTCATAGGTGGCATGTCTCTCATTTTTGAAAACAATGATTCCATCGTTGATTTTCTTTCCTTTTCCATTCAAGTTTATGTTATTATTATCACTATAACAATACGGAGAAGTCTTAAAAATGGAATTAATTCATTAAATTGAAAAACATACATCAGGAGTAAGGTTAGCTGTTGGAAAGTGTTTATGCTGAAAATAATAAACATCCAGAAAAACATGTTGAAAGAATAATTAAACCTTCGAGAGATGATTTAACTACTTAGTATTCATACTTATTCTTTATTGTCATTTTAGTGATGATGAGCAAATTATTATTAGAACAATACATATTTCATACATTCAAACAATCACCACTAGATACTTACTTTGATGATATGTATTATCTTAGAGAATTACAATTAAGCATTAAGTGATATATTAATTGATAAGAAGATACATTGTTGGCAACGTTCATTTAGCATCACATTCTCATGATGAACGCATAGTTTAACTGACCAATTACCTTTACATCAAAAAGTAAGCAAAGGCTAGTGAAATGTAAGGCTTGCGTTTACAGTCAATCAGAGCGCATTATGGTGGGGAAAATTGAAGAGTTTAGCAGGCTTTCAGTAGTATATCTTAAATCAGATTTAAGATTTCTTAAGTGTAAAAAATATAATTTTTATTTTCTATTAGCAACACTGCTAGACTTTGCGTACCAGTAATATATGGCTCAAGTGTCTCTTAGAGCATTCCCAACCGAGTGTCGGTTGGGAAGCAACCGACCCCAACATGGGGTCGGTTGAGCTCTTCTAGATTGCTTCTTAGCCGGCAAAAATAAAGCCGACTAAGGCAACGGTCAACCATATGACCATTACCAATTAGCCAGCTATATAATAGTCAGCTAAGTCCAAACGGTCATATTGTTGACTATTGGGATGATCGTTTGGACTTAGCCGATTATAATATAGCCGGCTAAGTGGCAACAGTTAGGTAAATGGCCGTTGTCTATCCCTCTCCATCCTCAACTGTATAACTTATCAATTTTAAAATTTTATTTACATCATTTCAGATATATTTCTTACCTTCATCAACGCATTTTTTTAAAATCTCAGTAACGGTGAAAAATCCAAAAGGAAAATCCCAAAAATCTTCATCTTCTAGATTTCTATCTAAAATAAGATCAGATAATCAGAATCTGACTCAATTCAATCAGAATATGTATAATTCTCAACAAGATCCATGTCAATTTCATTCTCAACAAGCTCCAAATTCATATCAGCCACAACAAAATCAAAATTTCTTTCATTCTCAACAAGATTCGAACCATTACTAAAATTCTCAAAATGCGAATTATTCGTAGAATAGTTCGTTTCAACAAAATAATAACTATGATTAAAACTATGTATCTCCCAATAGCCAATGACGGTCAGTATTGCCTTATCGTTCACAAAATTTATCAAGGAATCTCAGTAATCATTTTAGAGACAACAAATATGAAAACCAAGAAACCGAATTCAATGGCAATAAAATAACTGAAGAAGATGTTTTTAGGAATTCTAATTCATTACACCAAAACAGAGGATTACCAATAAATATAATCGTTGCTAGTAATTTTAGTAACACTTATATGTGTTGCTATAGGGGTGTGGGTATTTATTTGTAACACTTATATCTGTTACCGAATTTTGGTTGTCAACAATTATAAGTGTTGGTATATATTTATTTTCAATGGTTATAAGCGTGGGTAATAGGGTATTCCAAACAGATGTACCCGTTGCTGAATATGATCTTCCAACCGAAATAAGTGTTAGCAATGTGCATATATCAGTTGCAAATTTCATGGTACCATCAAATATAAATGTGAGCAATAAAAAAATATTAACACACATAGATGTTGGTAATTTCTATTTTCTAACATTAACAACCGTTGCAATAATTAGTATGGTATGCATGATTATAACGTAAACTATATTTAATGAATTCAAAAATAATATTATCTCAATTAACAAATTATAACTAAATCAATATCAAGAAACAACATCCATAATCATGGTAACAAATAGTGTATCAATTAACTAAAGACGAGTTCAATACATAATTAAGTTGTCAAATTTAATACATAGTTTACCAATTACATAGTAATATCAGATTAGAATAACAAAAGACAAAATATAGTTCATAGTTAAAGTCTGCAGATACGGAATACGAAACTCCGACCATATAATGAAACCTCCGTCTGAAAATTCACATAGCTTGCTCATTACCAGTGCCGGCCCGGGCATATTGGTTGCCCCAGACCAAATTTCAAGACAAAAAGAAACAGGGTGAAAAAAATAAAAATAAGTCGTATTCTAGGAATTGAACCTAGGTGCTTAAGGACAGAAGCAAGGGCATGAACCACTGGACTACAACTAATTTCTAATATATAATGCCCTGCTAAATTTTTCTAACTCAATTTTTTGAAAAGCATCCGGAACATTCCGTTGCCCCTTCCGCCATCTCCGACGGTGTTGCCCTAGGCGAAGGCCTCGCTTGCCTTGCCTTTGAGCCGGGCCTGCTCATTACATTTTGAGGACCATCGTAAATTGGTGTCTACATGCATTCAAATAATTTTTCTTTCTATTGGAACCAAAAAAATTCGCAATTGGATCATTTTTAAGATCTACTCCACCGTTACTACTAGAACTGCCATCCAGTGTAACGCCCCACTCCGAGACCCACTCTAGCATCAACCCAAATTAGCAAAAGATGATTAGGAGGCTATAAGATCAAAAAAACACATAAAACATGTGTTACCAAATAAATTTCAGAAATTAGAAAGATATAAAAATGGATTTGAGGTGGGTATTTGCATCATCTTTGCATAGAATGACTTGCATAAGCTAAAACTAGAAGGAGATGAAGATAGAGGCCATTTTTGTTAAGAAAGCTTTAGGAAATGATTAGGGTTTTGATTAGGGATGCATGAATGAGGTTAGGAGAGTTTGAGATAATTTATAGAGGAGGTCTAGGGTGGGTTATTGGGTTAAGTTTAGTAACCCAATAAGAAGAGGGTTATTTACATGTTTTCAAAAATTAGTCTAAGTGTTCATGTATGTTTATAAAACTCATTTTTCTTACCCAAACCCGTTTTAAAATCTCTCCTAAAATATTTAACTTTCCAAAAATAACATTTTATCCTCATTTTAAAATCCCATATTTCCCATTTAATTAAAATAGCCTTTTTCAAATAAATTTTGTTATTCTAAATCCTTTTACGTTTCATTAAAATAAATAAAAATCCTAACTTTTATTTATTAATTGGTAATGCAAATCCCGGGTTGTTACAGACCCCCCCCCCCCTTAAGAAAATTGCGTCCCCGCAATTCCTTAAGATAGATGTCGTCTATAACGTCAAATCCACAAAAGAAGTGATAGAGATAAAATAGAGAATTCTTACCCACAGAAGAAGATGGGAGAGAGCCAGGATAAGAGCGCTCGATAGATTCTCTGGTCTCCCAAGTGCAGTCCTTAGAATTCGGTGACCATTGAATCTTCACGAGTGGAACCTCTTTGTTGCGAAGGCGTCTAACCTCCGAATCAAGCACACGGAGAGGTTGCTGCTCCAAAGATAAATCAGGCAAGATCTCTAAATCAGGCACTGTTGACGAATGTGTTCTGAATAACACTGATTGTCTTTTGATAGTACAACTTTCCTATAATCAAATCCTCAAGAGTATATATGTGTGTGAAGATTTAGAAGGAAGATGATCACGTAGAATCGAAGTTTATGATTTAAATCAAGGATTCTAGTGATATTAAATAAGAATGAATGCTTTTTTTGCAGAAATAAATAGAGAATAGATTTCAGAATTATAAACAAGAATCGGTGATTGTAAAAGTGATTTGAACATGTTTATATAGTTGTAGAATAGTTACAATCTTTCATGAAGAGTTTCAATCAAAAGTTGTGTCTGTATCTCTTGGATTGAGGGACATTCCTCTTCATGAAACAATCGCAACTCTTCAGAAACTAGCCGTTATGTTCAGGTCAGTCGACCGGAAAAACTGGCCGGTCAGCTGAGTTTGAAATTGTGTATAAAACAGAGAGTATCTGTGCACTGACTACAGGGTCGGTCGACCGAAGATACTGGTCGGTCAGCCGACCTGTTGTTAAACAAAAACAGTAGTAGCTCATTTGGTTAGAGTACTTGCCTTTCAAACTAGTGACCCGGGTTCGATCCTCGCTCCATGCATTTTTTGTAAACTTGATTTTGATTAAAATATGCAAGCAGGTTTATTTGAATGTGAATGATGATTCTTGAGGAATGATTTTAACAATATTCTAAGACTCAATATAATAAAATATTAATACTAATCTCTGGATTGTAGTCTTGTCTCTTTTGTAGTGCACAATTTACTTTTATTCTCTTTTTGTCGCCTTTGTATAGTATTCTCTTTGTAGTTCGTCTTATGATCTCTGAAGCTTGTGTCATGAATCAAAACCCATGAATCAACATTCTCCCCCTTTTTGATTGATGACAATACTTATGTGACGAAGTGGTATATATTGTAATTCTCCCCCTGAATATATGGCGACTTTTCTGCAAAAACTTGTTAGCTTTTATATATTTCTCCCCCTTTGTCAACGACAAAAAGGAGAGTTTAACTGATGATATAAATTATATTTCACATAAGTGTTAACATAGAACAAAATAACTACTACTTATAATGTAAGGTATCAGAAAAATTAACATTTAAAGCAACCGATACCCAGGCTTCTTATAATTTTCTAAATTTTAGGAAACCATACCCATTTGGGTGTGGTTGAACCTTTATAAATATAATTTTCATTATTAACTACCATATCAAAATAATCATCAATGTATTTTTCTCTATTTTTTCCAAGTAACAGGAACCCAAATACTAAGATAATTTTTATTCATATTTCCTGCTAATGGTTTTGTACTTCTAGAAAAATTATCAACATTATAGGTCATAGTAGTATTTGAATTTCTATAAAAATTGGATTTAGGCTTTACTCGAAATTTGGTACTAGCACTATCATTTTTACTATACATGAAAGCATATCTAGTGCTATTTCTATGATCGGTTTTATTATATCCTAAACCATTTTTATCATTGTGAGTTTTTGAATTCTTAACATAACCTAATCCCTTCTTATTTGAAGCAGGTTGAGAATTTTCAATAATCCTGGATAAATTTTCTCTCCCTTTATTAAAATTAGATACATTTTTAGTTATATCATCAAATTTTATTTTAAGACTAGTTTTTTCTAACTCTAAATCCTTAATCTTAGAGTTTAGAGTTTAAACTATTATTTTTGAAAAGTAAATCATCATTTTTATACTTTTGAATTTCTAGTTCTTTAGATATTGATGAATTTTGAGATGATAAATTAGAATTTGACTGTTGAGAATTTTCAAGTTCTTCTTCTAATATTTTCTTCTCATCTTTCAGCATATCTACTTCTAAGACTGTTCTATCTAACTTTCTTTGCAACTCCTTATTTTTCCTTTTAAGTTGCTTTGTTACATTTACTAATTCAGAATTTATTTCAATTAAATCTTCAAAAGTAAAATCACTTACATCGTCTGATGAATCCATGAAGCACACATTTGCTTGTTCATTATCACTTTCACTATCTGAAGAGGATGATGAGTCAGTGTCGTCCCAAGTGACAGAAAAAGCTCTTCGTTTGGTTTTGTCCTTCTTAAAATTGCTCTTTTTGCTTTCTGAACAATCTTTCTTCATGTGACCTTTCTTGTGACATTCATAACATTCCATTGCTGAAGATGATGGTTTGCTGCTATTAGAATTGTTGTTGGAATTATTTTTGTTTCCCTTGAATTTGTTTCTGTTGAATTTCAAAAACTTTTTGAAATTTTTAGCGATCATCGCCATATTTTCATTATCTGAGTCGGAATCGTCTTTTTCTGCTTGAAAAGCCACAATTTTCTTTTCTTGTGCTCCATTTCTTTTTGCCTGCAAATTTACTTCGTAGGACATTAGATTACCTATCAATTCTTCTGGTTTTAATGTTGACAAATCACTTGCTTCTTCAATGGCTAAGACTTTTCTTCCCCATTCGTCCGTTAAAGAATTCAAGATTTTTGTAACAACATCAAAATCAGTAAACTTTTGTTCTAGTGATAATAAAGCATGATAAATATCCTGAAATCTAGAGTACATATCATTTATAGATTCGTTTGGTCTCATTTTGAAATTTTCAAATTGATTTTTCAACATAGAAATTTTGCTTAGTTTAACTTTGTTCGTTCCCTCATGTGTTATCTTAAGTGTTCTCCAAATTTCATAACCAAAAGTAGACATGCTAACTCTATTGAATTCATTTCTATCTAATGCACAAAATAAGATATTCATAGCCTTTGCATTTGATGTAGCATCTAGTTTTTGTGTGTTACTCCAAGTTGAGTATTCTCCAGTAGGAGTTATGTACTCTCTTTGTATAATATTCCAGATATCAAATCCACTAGATTGTATATAGATTCTCATTCTAGTTGACCAATAATTATAATTTATACCATTAAAAAATGGAGGTCGTGAAGTTGATTGACCCTCTGTGAAATTAGTATTAGTGTTAGCGACAATAACAGGCTATTCGGCCGACCGACCGTGTTTTCTGAGGCAAAAACACTTCATAAATTAACTCACCACTCACCTTTTCATCTCATCTTCTCATTTCCACTCACCCAAATCAGATTTTAGCCCTAACCTCAATTTCAAACAACACAAATTTCATCAATTCTTCAAATGGCTCCTAAAAAGAAAACTAAAACTACTGCTGGATCATCATCTTCCACTCCAGTAGACTCTATCATAGCTTCTTGGCTTGTTAATGATGTTGCTCTCCAAAGATGGATTCAACTTCAAAATGCCAAAATATTTGAAGAATCCTTTGTAAGTTACCCTGATTTTGCTTCATATCGAATTGAAAATGCTGCCCTTGATAGTGGTCTCGACACTTTCATTTGGTATCAGAGCCTGGTATTCTAGAGATCATAACAACATCCTAGAATAAATGGCTACAAAGAGATCTAGTCAAGGCAATAAAAAGAGGATGAGCAATAAAGAAAAATCAAAGGAGCAAACAAACAAATGCTTCATGGCAAAAGATAATGAGGTTAATGATCTAACTTTTGATGATATGAAAGAAATAAATTCACAACTTCTAGACGCTTAAAAAGTCTCAAAAGAAAATATAAGGAAACTCTGGAAAATCGGAAGAAAGCAGAATTCGAAAGAGATATGCTTAAAGACGAGAAGAAAATATTAGAAGAAGAACTTGACAAAATTCAATATTCACTCTTTGACAATTCTCAACTCGCTCTATTAAGTCAACAAACAGAAGCTCAAAAAGAAAAGAATAATGCTCTAGCTTCTGAGAATCATGAGTTAAAAACAAAAATTAAAATTGTTGAGTTAGATAACGCTGGTCTCAAAACTAAGCTTGATGACATTACTAAAAATATTTCCAATTTTAATAAAGGGAGAGAAAATTTATCCAGGATTATTGAAAATTCTCAACCTGCTTCAAATAAGAAGGGATTAGGTTATGTTAAAAATTCAAAAGCTCACAATGATAAAAGTGGTTTAGGATATAATAAAATTGATCGTAGAAATAGCACTAGATATGCTTTCATGTGTAGTAAAAATGATAATGCTAGTACCAAATTTCGAG
Organism: Allium cepa; assembly: GCA_030765085.1. NCBI lineage: Eukaryota > Viridiplantae > Streptophyta > Magnoliopsida > Asparagales > Amaryllidaceae > Allium > Allium cepa. The sequence continues at coordinate 342,642,729 of CM060944.1, forward strand.
TAAAGCCTAAATCCAATTTTTATAGAAATTCAAATACTACTATGACCTATAATGTTGATAATTTTTCTAGAAGTACAAAACCATTAGCAGGAAATATGAATAAAAATTATCTTAGTATTTGGGTTCCTGTTATTTGAAAAAATAGAGAAAAATACATTGATGATTATTTTGATATGGTAGTTAATAATGAAAATTATATTTATAAAGGTTCAACCACACCCAAATGGGTATGGTTTCCTAAAATTTAGGAAATTATAAGAAGCCTGGGTATCGCATGCTTTAAATGTTAATTTTTCTGATACCTTACATTATAAGTAGTAGTTATTTTGTTCTATGTTAACACTTATGTGAAATATAATTTATATCATCAGTTAAACTCTCCTTTTTGTCGTTGATAAAGGGGGAGAAATATATAAAAGCTAACAAGTTTTTGCAGAAAAGTCGCCATATATTCAGGGGGAGAATTACAATATATACCACTTCGTCACATAAGTATTGTCATCAATCAAAAAGGGGGAGAATGTTGATTCATGGGTTTTGATTCATGACACAAGCTTCAGAGATCATAAGACGAACTACAAAGAGAATACTATACAAAGGCGACAAAAAGAGAATAAAAGTAAATTGTGTACTACAAAGGAGACAAGACTACAATCCAGAGATTAGTATTAATATTTTATTATATTGAGTCTTAGAATATTGTTAAAATCATTCCTCAAGAATCATCATTCACATTCAAATAAACTTGCTTGCATATTTTAATCAAAATCAAGTTTAGAAAAAATGCATGGAGCGAGGATCGAACCCGGGTCACTAGTTTGAAAGGCAAGTACTCTAACCAAATGAGCTACTACTGTTTTTGTTTAACAACAGGTCGGCTGACCGACCAGTATTTTCGGTCGACCGACCCTGTGTTATATGCACAGATACACTCTGTTTTATATACTTTTTCAAACTCAGCTGACCGGCCCAGGTTTTACGGTCGACCGACCTGACAATAACGGCTACTTTCTGAAGAGATGCGATCATTTCATGAAGAGTAATGTCCTCTATTTCAAGAGATACGGACACAACTTTTGATTGAAAATCTTCATGAAAGATTGTAACTCTTCTACAACTATATAAACATCTTCAAATCACTTCTACAACCACCGATTCTTGTTTATAATTTTGAAATCTATTCTCTATTTATTTCTGCAAATAAAAGCATTCATTCTTATTTAATATCACTAGAATCCTTGATTTAAATCATAAACTTCGATTCTACGTGATTATCTTCCTTCTAAATCTTCACGCACATATATACTCTTGAGGATTTGATTATAGGAAAATTGTACTATCAAAAGACAATCAGTGTTATTCAGAACACATTCGTCAACAAACTATTTGTATTGAACTTAAAGTCCTCTTCGGCTGTTGAGGCGGAAAAATTCCTGTTCGGCTGCTCAGGTGTTGTATACCTATTCCTCCGGGTGAAGTGAGGGGTTTAGTTTAAATCCAGAGGGTATTCTGGGACTGAACGTAGAACGGGAAGTTCGAACCAGTATAAAAATTCCTGGTGTGCTTACTTTAATTTTTATTTTACTGCTATTATCAGTTTCCGCATTTATATACCATATTACACGATCCTTAGTACTACACGTACACTTTCAGGCACGACATGCGGCTCAATGATAGAATCAGGATCGCGAACACACTTGCGAAGATGAGAAACATGGAACACGTCATGCATTCCGGAAAAAATGAGCAGGTAGAGCCACACGATAAGCAACGGGGCCGATGCGTTCCGTAATAGGAAATGGTCCAATATAGCGAGGAGCCAACTTCCCTGTAGAGCTAAAACGCACAACCCCCTTCATAGGGGAAATCCGAATGAAGACAAAATCACTAATGGAGAACTCAAGAGGCTTCCTATGGTTGTCCACGTAGGATTTCTGGCGGTCATGTGCCTCTTTCATTCTCTGACGGATAAGAACAATCTTTTCAGAAGATTCCCGAACTGAATTTGGACCAAGAATAAGCTTCTCGCCAGATTCTAACCAACAAGCAGGAGAGCGACATGACCTTCCGTAGAGAGCCTCGAAAGGTGTCATGCTGATACTAGACTGAAAGCTGTTGTTGTAGAAGAACTCTACAAGCGGTAAGTGATCCTCCCAACTACCTCCGAAATTCAGAATACAAAAGCGCAAAAGATCCTCTAAAACACGATTCACCCTCTACGTCTGACCGTCGGTCTGAGGATGATAAGCAGTCGAGAGATTCAGCTTTGAGCCCAAAGCTGACTGTAGGCACTTTCAGAAGTGACTAGTAAAGATAGTGTCTCGATCACAGACGATAGAGCTAGGAATGCCATGAAGTCGAACGACTTCCTTCACATATAGCTTGGCAAGCTGAGGAGCAGTCCGAGTGGACCTAATGGGAATGAAATGAGCTGATTTGGTCAAGCGATCGACGATGACCCAAATAGAAGTATGGCCGAACCTCGATCGAGGCAGACCGTCAATAAAATCCATGGATATCTGATCTCATTTCCATAATGGAATCTCTAGCGGCTGAAGAAGACCAGATGGACGCTGATGCTCGGCCTTGATCTGTTGACTAGTCATGCAACCGCTCACATAACTTGCCACATCTCTCTTCAAACCCTCCAAATAATATAACCGGCACATATCGGCATACATCTTACTCGAACCGGGATGTATAGTGTACTTAGTGCGATGGCACTCGTCCAGAATGTCACGCCTGAGTGATAAATCAGATGGTACAACAATACGGTTCTTCCTACGAAGACACCGATGAAAATCAAGAGAATAATCCAGCAATGTCTCATCACTGGATCCCGACTCGAGAAGGTGAATAAGATGCAATACGTCTGGATCCTGCCGCTGAGCATGGGCAATGCGATCCAATAAGATAGGACGAGCTTCCAAGCTAAATAATAAGACCGGAGAATCAGAGGATGGAGCTCGATCTCTAATATCACACAAAGATAGGGCCTCGAGAATATCCCACTCGGCAATCATCATAGAAACTACCGCCGAGTGCTTGCGACTGAGCGTATCTGCAACACGATTACCCTTGCCAGGGGTATACTGAATATCTAAATCATATGAGGCGAGAAACTCAAGCCATCGTTGCTGCCTCATATTGAGATCCCTCTGACTGAATAGATACTTCAGAGACTTGTGATCGGTGTAAAGAGTGAAGCGTTCGCCTAATAGAAAGTGACGCCATGTCTCCAAGGCAAAGACGATAGCTGCTAACTCAAGCTCATGAGTAGGATAGCGAACCTCATTCAGACGCAGTTGCCTGAAAGCATAAGCAACTACCCGATCCTTCTGCATAAGCACAGCACCGAGCCCGCTACCACAAGCATCGGTGTAAACAATCAGATCCTGGTTACTCTCAGGAACCACAAGAATAGGAGCATGAGTGAGAAGTTCCTTCAGTCGCTGAAAGGAAGCTTCACACTTATCAGACCAAATAAAGCGAACACCCTTACGAGTCAACGTCGTAAGGGAAGTGCATTCGAGAGAAATCCTTGATAAACCGACGGTAATAGCCCACCAGACCAAGGAAGCTGCGAATATCATGAACGTTCTCGGGCTGTTTCCAATTCTGAATAGCTTCGATCTTGGCAGGATCGACAGAAATACCCTCAGATGATACAATATGGCCCAAGAACTTGACCTTGCTCTCCCAAAAATGGCACTTGGAGAGCTTGGCCTTAAGTTGATGCTGACGAAGAGTATCCAAGACGATCCGCAAATGATGAGCATGCTCTGCCTCGGATCTAGAATAAATAAGAATATCGTCGATGAAAACCAGAACAAATCTATCGATGTATTCCCGGAATACTCGATTCATAAGATCGACGAAGAAAGCCGGTGCGTTCGTCAAGCCGAATGACATGACCAACCACTTAAAAGAAACATAACGAGTGCGGAAAGCGGTAAGAGGAATGATATCTTCCGCAACTCAGAGCTGATGAAATCCGGTGGCAAGGTCGAGCTGGGAAAAGACCTTCGCACCGCTCAACTGATCAAACATATCGTCTATCCGTGGCAATGGATAACGATTTCTGATAGTCAACTCATTAAGCTTGCGATAGTCAATGCAAAGCCTAAGAGAGCCATCGGGCTTCTTAACGAAGACCACAGCAGCACCCCATAGCGAAGAACTGGACCGAATGAACTGCTTCGCCTCAAGCTCAACTAACTGCTTCCTGAGTTCCTCATTCTCCTTAATAGACATTCTCATAGGAGGACGCCCAACTGGGTGGGAGCCTGGAATAAGATCGATGCGGAACTCAATGGCCCGCTTTGGCGGCAAGCCTGATACTGGCTTAAATATATCGGGGAAATCCCGAACAACAGGAATACGAGATATGTACAAATCCTCATCTCGTGAATCAAGAGAAAATAAAGTAATATCAGAAATCCCAACATTCTGAAGAGCAATAGCTAACGGAGCGGACGAGTCAGGATGACGAAGAAATAATATCCGCTCCGAACAAATAATTTTGGCGTCGTACTGAGCGAGCCAATCCATGCCAAGAATCATGTCAAAGCCCAAATACTCTAAAACGTGCAGATTCGCACGGAAAGAAAATACACAAAGATCAATATCCATATCCTCACAAAGCAAGCTAAGGGTCGTGAATCCACCAATGGGATTCACAATTCTTAATGAAGAAACCAGACAAGTAACATCCAAGGATAAAGCATCTACTAGCTCCTTTGATACGAATGAGTGAGAGACACCCGTATCAAAGAGAACTCTACAAGATCTACCATGAAATAAAATAGAACCTTCGAGAACGGAAGGATGCGTACCTCGAGGCTGAGCTGAAGATGTAGGAGCCTTGGCAGCATTAAGCTTGCCAAATCTAGGAGGTGCAGTAGGACAAGTGGAGATCCTGTGTCCCTCCTTCTTGCAGAAGGTGCAATAGAGAGGTTTGGGACACTCTCGAATAAAGTGATCAGGAGAACCACAGTTGAAGCATTTCTTCGGAGGACGTGTCCCACTAGGCTGAGCAGGAGTCTGGGACTGAGAACGAGTCTGAGGCTGAGTCTGAAAAGTAGAACTGCCAGTCTTCTTCTTCTTGTTCCAAGGCTTGGTATTCTGAAATGGACCCCGCTTCTGATTGAGGTTTTTGGAACCCTCAGCATCCCCATCGTTGTCTCTCTCACGCTCCACCGCTTTAAGGTGAAGCGCTGCGTCAACTAGCTCATCAAAAGGGAGCTTAAGCTGGAGCATAGGTTGTTTCTTCAAATATTTCTTCAGGCCTTCTACAAATTTGAGATTCTTCTTATAAGGAGTGCTAATGAACTCGAGGCCATACTTAGACAGGGCCTCGAAAGATGAAGAATAGTCAGCAACAGAGGTCTTCCCTTGCTTAAGGTCAATAAAGCGGCGTGCAAGGGCTATCTTCTCGGACTCGGGAACAAAGTTGAGCAAGAAGCGCTCTCGGAACTGATCCCCAGTGAGAGTGGCCTCATCGGTCTCAGAAATAAGGAGCTCGTACCAATCCAAGGCACGGCCCTCAAGATGGCTAGAAGCAACAAGAACTCTGTCATGGTCAGGAAGGGTCATGCGAGTGAAATTACGCTCGCAAACTCTGATCCAAGCCTGGACCTCAAGAACAGTCTCGGAGCCATTGAACGGCTTCCCTCCAAGATGAATAAAGTCGCTGCAGAGGCGCACAAAAGCAGACTTGCGCGGTGCATCAGAAACTGGTGCAGGAGACTGAGAGTGCGACTGAGAGTTACGAACCAGCTCCATGATCTGGTCCGTGGTCATGTATACGCCCTCTGGGTGAGGGTTGCTGGACTGTCTAGCATCAGCAGAACGGAGGTTCCTAACTCTACCAACCATACTGAAAGATAAGGTAAGATTTAGTTAAGCACGATTCAAAGATAGATAATTCATTAAGGAATATTACGGAATATAACAGATTCCTACAACTATTCCTAACTTATCAATCTAAAGGTGGTGATGTTCAATTTGGATCGTATTGTAACGTATTATACTACGTGTCTATTCTGTGTTTGTTATGCTTAATTCTGAACCTTAGCTTTGATACCAAGATGTAACGCCCCACTCCGAGACTCACTCTAGCATCAACCCAAATTAGCAAAAGATGGTTAGGAGGCTATAAGATCAAAAAAACACATAAAACATGTGTTACCAAATAAATTTCAGAAATTAGAAAAATATAAAAATGGATTTGAGGTGGGTATTTGCATTACATTGCATAGAATGACTTGCATAAGCTAAAACTAGAAGGAGATTAAGATAGAGGCCATTTTTGTTAAGAAAGCTTTAGGAAATGATTAGGGTTTTGATTAGGGATGCATGAATGAGTTTAGGAGAGTTTGAGATAATTTATAGAGGAGGTTTAGGGTGGGTTATTGGGTTAAGTTTAGTAACCCAATAAGAAGAGAGTTATTTACATGTTTCCAAAAATTAGTCTAAGTGTTCATGTATGTTTATAAAACTCATTTTTCTTACCCAAACCCATTTTAAAATCTCTCCTAAAATATTTAACTTTCCAAAAATAACATTTTATCCTCATTTTAAAATCCCATATTTCCCATTTAATTAAAATAGCCTTTTTCAAATAAATTTTGTTATTTCAAATCCTTTTACGCTTCATTAAAATAAATAAAAATCCTAACTTTTATTTATTAATTGGTAATGCAAATCCCGGGTTGTTACATCCAGTTTCCTCTTTTCCTCCACTTCTTCTATAAGTATCAACATGTATTCACTATCACATTAAATTGAAAGTTAAAGAATGACCATCAGTAAACAAGGTGATAGCACTACCGTTACTACTAGAACTGCCATCCAGTTTCCTCTTTTCCTCCACTTCTTCTATAAGTATCAACATGTATTCACTATCATATTTAATTGAAAGTTAAAGAATGACCATCAGTGAACAAGGTGATAGCAAGTTAGTTAACAATAAAACTGAATAAAAAGGAAAATTTACACAAAAAATAAATAAATTCGTGGCCGCAAAATAGCAGGCGCAAACTAAGTTTTATCTTAGTTTAAAACCAAGTGCTCGGTTTTTAAACATTGAGTACTCAGTTTTAAAACTGAGTATCGGTTTCTAAAACTGAGTACAAACTGGTACTCGGTTTTAAACACTCCATTACTCCATTTGTATTAAGTACTCAGTGTACTCGGTTTTTATTTTTTTTAAACTGAGTACTTAAGTACTAGTTTTACAAACTACTCGTTTAAAACTGAGTGCTCAGTCTACTCAGTTTTTCAAACTGAGTACAAACTTTACTCGATATTTGTACACTGATACTCGGTCTTTAAATGATATTTTATTACTCGAAGCTACAGTTTGCTCGATGCAATCCATTTTTTGTAGCTAAGTAACTCATTCAATGTAAGCACGGAACTGATGTTTACATATACAAATAACAAATGATGCTTCTGAGGTATGAAATGTAAAGAATGCAAGATATTTATTCTACTATTTCCTTAGAGTATAAATGTGTCTATAACGAAATCCGAACTTTCATAGGTCACTTACCCTCTTAGTCAGTAGACTAATGATTTCAATTGTTAATTTTGTTGCAGCACAAATGTATAAGACAATCAATCTAGAAAAAGTGTAAGAAATGTTTTCGGTGGTATTAAGACTTGCCTCTGTATTAAAACTTGAAATTTTTTGTCAATGGAGTTCAAATTTAAGCAAAGATCGGTTTCAATGTATTCCTTCTAATTCTATATAGACCCTTATATTTTGTTGGCAAGAATATTGACCTATAGCTTCTACCCTTTGTACAATTTATAACATTACATGCTTTATGATAACATAAACTATTATACATTAATATCATCAGAATCACATTACTTGAATCTAAAAGACGCAATTAATCTCCGTTTATTTTGGAAGCAACAATAATGCAACATGAAAGGGGTTAAACATTTGGATGAAATTCACTATATAGCCAACAATTTGAAATATATAAGGTTTGTAATCATTTCTTACTACTATATTTCATTTGGATGACTTGCACAATGTACTTGAAATATTGGTTCCCCTATCGTCCATATAAAATTATAAGTATCTAATAAAGATGCATTGTTTTATGCAGTACGGGAGTTTAGTGACTTATATTTGGCCTCAAGCACTATTGATGTTGATTCAGACGATGCACGACGGATTTCTACTTTGATACCATAAGATACCTTATTTGAGATTATATCAAAGATGGAACTTGTTTAATCAATCATAAATTTTAAGATTCATTTATTGTGCATGACACTTGCCTTTTTGCTCACAACAGCACTGCGTGTGACATACTGGGAAACTTGAACAATGAAGCTGAATATAATGAACATTCATTGTTTCATGAAAAATGCATGTGAAATACTGGTAAATGTTGCTTCATTTTTAACTTTTGTGCTCCTTAATGATTACATAAAAAGGTTGAAGGTTATTAAAATATTTCAAGATTCAACTTCAAGTTCTCCAAGAACAGGTCATTAAAGAAAAAAAAAATACAACCTTGTATTTGCATAGTTACTATTTATAGTGTGACAATATAAACAGAAATTCACATTGTCTGGATGCCATGCAATGCCAGTAACAAAGGATTTATGTTTTTTTTGTAATGAGATTACTCACCCACCTGAGGTACCAATAAAACCCAGATTAGTATCATGAATATAATTATTATAAATTATGCAACTTAATGATTAATTTGTATATTTAGAAATAGTAAAGTCAAATTAAAAATGAAATATAACAAAAACATTTTGAGCTTGATATATACGATGATAATAAGACTGCAAATATAGCTTCAAACCTTGCCAACTATTAAATATTAACAAAATTAAAGGATGAACGAGGAAATGTGTACAATAAAACTGCAGATAGATGATAAATCAGTAAAATGAAGTAACGATATGTTCTCATAGCTACTCGTTCAGCTAGCTTTTCTAAGATATGGGTTTACATTGATATGCATGAAGGGACTGCATGTGATTAATAAAATGAAAAATGTAGCTGAGCATACATGAGCATAATCAAAGTCTTTCCACTGCTCTCGCATCAAATTATTCAGCATACCAACATCAAGTTTTGTTGGGAACGCTCCTACACACACAGATATATATAAGTTCTGTTGGGAACTTTTAAAATCCGTGTATATTAAACAATCAAATATGTGTTTGTTGGTTATAACAACACTTCGATTAAATCAATCTTAATTAGTAAAATCATTAATGATCAAAACGTGTATTCTAAATCCCCTCACACTCGGTACAACAGAACTCCTTAGTCCTCATTCTCGATTAAATATGCGCAGACATCATCCTCCATTCTTCCAAGCTGTAAATTTGCATTAAATGGGTTTCTTATTCTCGGAAATTCCTCATTCTTACATTCCATTGTACCATAATCAGGGTCGAACATAATGCAGGTGATTATGGGTCCATCAGTCAGCCAATATGCATATCTACGTACAGTAACACCACTATCGAAGCATATTTTTTCACGTACTGGATTAATATCAAAACAACATGCTCTTGTCACCCATCCAAATTCTGAATGATACGTATTAATGGAGTAAGCGTTGTCATCTTCATGAATGACGCAATTGATGTTATAAGATTGATCAAAGTTAAAAGAAATGATAGCATTACACAACTGATGTCGCCTTCAGGGATAGGAAGGTATGCATTTATGAACTTAGGAACATTACGAAATAAGATAGAGTTGAGGTGGTGTCGCAGCAAAGGATATGATCTCTGGAAGAAGATAAGATAGTGAAAGAACGGGATGGGCCGTAAGGGTAAAGAAGAAAAACAAGCACCTAATATATATGCATTGAACCCTATTTTAAAATGGGAAGCATACTTAAAACAAGTAGAAAAAACATAAACAAAATGATGCATAATTGTAGGGTACTACAATAAGTGGTGCATAGATATAGCAAACAGATATGGTTACTTGGTCCACTGAAATAAAAATAAAGTAAGATATCTCTAATGAAGTTTCTTTTCATTCTTAGAAAACATATAAACTGCAATTTAAAATATGGTTTCAATATTTGTATTCTTTTCCTCTTCGTTGAAATCCATTTTTGACATCTGAAGTACAATGTTTACGTGCAAATGGTTGCTACAGAAACAACAATAACATAATTCTATATAAATAGTGCTTATTAATTATTTGAATATGTGAACTCTACAAATTAAAAATCAAATATTTCAAGCCATAAAACTCGTAGCTATGTAATTTAGTTAGTTTGTTTAATTACTTGCAATAGATAGTGCTTATTTAATTAGCTTTTTTTGACTTGGAAATATGAAAAAGGGTTGATAGTTTAATATTTGTTTTATAACATTATAGATTAAAGCAAATTAATAAATTACCATCCACATTAAAGAAAATCAATCTAATCATAATTTTCTTAGTAAAAATACATAAAGACAAATCAACCGAACACTGACAAGAGGTGATCAAAACAAAATTTATAATATTGACCATATATGATTTAAATTAAATTAACCATTAGATTCAGTGCTCCATGACTCATTCCTAATTTTTTTTTTTCTTTCTAAACATGTACTGTCTTTATTGTATTTCAAGCTTGAATCCACCTCATAAAACTTTTACTAAAACATCCATCATGTCATAACTCTGTCTTACCCAAAATTTATTCCTTATTTTAATACACATTTTTTTGTAACTCTATAGTAAACCATATAATTATCTCATAGTATAGTGATAGAATTAATGTACAATCAAAACCTTTACTCTTACTAAATGGATGAAGAAAAAGTTGAATTCAATATTTGATATTAGATTATATATTCAACAAAGTCATTACCACAAACTAAGTAATCAAAAACACAATTAAAAATTTATGGTTGTTCAAAAGAGAATCAGATTTGTTGTTTTATCACAACAAAGTACGAAAAAAACTCATGGTAGCAACACACACTTGGTAGTCATATTGCATCATACCTTCACGAAGTTGCCACACTATTCACATAAGGAAAAACAAGCATTAGCAGCATACTGTTAGAACCAACCAGTCAAATTAGCACTAATATATGATGTAAGTCTGTGTTGCCTGTTCTGTGATATCCACAGTTTGAATCAAATTGTAATTATATTTATTTTATTAGGCAACAAATTAGACGCGTTCTTGGAATATGAAATTTTAGGAGGTCACATGGGTTGATAAAATTGACGAAAACTGTAACAATAAATACATAAGGCTATACATACGAGGACTGGATATCATTTGTTGGTTATAGTGACATATGTAAGGTAATAATTCAAAATTCTTAGCCAAATATATAAGGTAAGAAACAAGCATGGTAAAATATATAAGGCAATAAACTTAAACTTCCAAAATTCTTAGCCAAATCAACATTATAGACAGCAACTTCCAAAATTTTGTAGCTATAGTAAAATATATAAGGTAATAAACTTCTTAGCCAAGAATTTAATATATGAACGCTAGTTTCTTGTTAAAGGTATGACGTATACAACATATTTATTTGACAAACAATTTCTTTCACAATAAAGACTACGGTTAAAAAAGATACAACTTAAGCAATTGGAAACTCAGACCTAATCATGCACACTAATAAAGAACGTTGATAGTTCTAACTGTATCGATCAATGACCGAATGTTAATTGGATAATAAGGAGGCGATGTTCAGTACTTTTGTGATGTGTATTCTAACCATATTGTCAGACTTATAAAATATGTTATGTGCAAACTAATATGAAGCCCAGGATAATATTTGAGTCGCATAACTATGCAAAAAATGAGACATTGAATCTTTACATATGGTCAACTATATATGGATAAAAGACAAGATTTATAATAAATAATTTTTTTTGAATGCAATTATCTCTATAATAAAATATAAATTAAACCCGGTAATCTTAAATGCGTCATGCGGCTTAAGTGTAATCTTAAATGTGTCTTACGGCCTAGGTTAGGTTTAAACCAAACTATCATTTCCTACAAAAAATACAATAAATTGCCAATAAATCATGAGCATTCCAAATTCAACAGAAATGTTGTCAAATGAAGTCCATACTTCAATTGGAAGTTTTTAAAAATAAGGTGAAAAGCGTTTTTTAGATGAAAAACAAGTAATAAATTATTTGCACAAATTATGCTTTCTTATACGCTTGCATACATAATTGCACTATATGTATATAATTCTACCATGTCATCAAGCTAGATATCAAGCAACTTGTTAACTTATTGATTGAGGTAATGTAATTTTATTTTAGATCATATAAATTTCCTCACCACGCAGATTTGCACCCAATTATACATGAATTATCATATAAATAAAACAGTAAACAATTTAACTCACCTCATCGCAAGAAGATCAAAATTTGGTTATTTCAATCAAATTTGGTTTGCCATAGATGCTTCGTTCCAAGTTGTCACTAATCTTCTTCTCCAGCCAATTTTTGACCTCCGACTCCATCACCTTAGTCGCATCCTTCCTATTGCTTACGTCGCCAAAATGAGCTCTAGATTTAGCTGCTCCAACGCCTGATCTATTAGCGTGCACTACTCCGACGAGCTCCTCATCGACAAGCTTTAGGTCGCGGCTCCTTCCTTGACGCGATTAAATTATGTAGAATTTCTACATATTTCGACCAAAGAAAACCTAAATTGGTTTTTCGAATTCCACTTGAAAGACGAAAATAGATGTCCTAGAGTTTTCCCCTTTTCGTTTTATTTATGGAAGAAGCATCGAGTGGGTGGAACAAAACGTAAGAGCATAAGGAATATTTGATTTCCAGCTGTATCCATGTGTTTTCAGTTCATTTTTGCCTAGTTTATAACGGGCAAAAGTGTTGCCAAATAAATTCTGCTTCTTGGAAAATTCTTTTTCCATTTAGTAACGGATTTTAATAGGTTGTAACATTTTTAAATGTCGTTAGCCTGTAACGGCAATAGTGTTGGCAAATAAAAAATATTTGTGTTGGTAATTCCATGTTATGGTGTTGTCTTCTGCTCAAACTTGAAAAAATCAAACAACGAGAATCAACAGTGTTGAATCGGCAAATGCGGAACAAAAGTAAAATGGTTAAATTGTCGACAGACGAGCAAGCTGAATTAGCATTCTGTTGGGTTAAATGTTCTAAAGACAATAAGAAAGATATGAGACAAAGTGAAACTTCATTTTGAAATTCTGTGTGCAATATATTCAATCTTCGAAGTCCAAATAGTCTTTCACGAACGGTTGATTCTTTGAAACGGTCTTGGAAAAGAATATATGTCGCGCGCTTGTCAACGTTGGAAAAAAAATAATGGCCGGTCTGCATTCAGGACAACAAAGTAGGACAAACAACATGGATCCGGTAATGATTTTACATCTGTAGTTCAAATTATCAAGTATTATGTTATATTATTCTTATAGTACTTCATCATCTACAGCTCAATCAAGCAAATGCAGTGTATATGTCAGAGCATAATAATCAACCAGTCAACTTGCACCATTGCTATGACATACTTGCAAAAGAGGAAAAATGGAGTCGAGTGCGACAAAAACATTCAGTAATGCGTTTTCTTCCTAGAAAGATGAGCGATGAATCTATCCAGGTAGTTCTGATCCACATGAAGACATCCCCTTCATAACTAGTATAGGTGGTAGGCCATCGGGAAGATTCAAGGGTACAAAAAAAACTGCCCCTAATTACAGCGCACAATATTAACATATTGGAGAGCGTATGGCGGCTGCTGAAGATGCAAATAAATTATACCTGAAAAAAAAAGAAATAAAGAGACTTGAAATGGCAATGGAAAAACAATGACATCACGACTAAAAAAAGTTAAGAAATGACGACTTAGAGCTAAGAAAACAAGAATTAGCTCGACAACAAGGAGCTGATGATATGGCTCTTTTAACTTGCAACTTAAATGAGATCAATCTAGTGCAAAGGATGTATATGGAGAGGCAACTTGAGGAGCACTACAGACGTCAAGGGGGTTGTAGGAAACTAGTTTCCTATAATGTATCTTAGTATTGCATATATTATTTGATCTTATAAGTGTTGGTAGTAGTGTCATTGTTAGTGTTGTTGTTAATGTGATTGTCGTTGTATTTGTTGGAGTTATTGGTAATGCTATTGTTGTCAATTTTGTTGTTATTGCTATTGTTATAATTTCAAGCTCGTCTTGACTTGGCATTCACGCTGTTGTTATTACTATTAACACGTCAACAACAACTTAGTATAGTAGATATAACAAATTCAAATACAAACATTAGTACAAAACGTCAACAACAACTTATTACAATAGATAAGTGAAATGCAAACACCATCTAAATATCACATCTACTGGTGGTTTCCTATATGTTCCCGGTAGTGTTCCACTAATTCTTCTCTTAGATCAAGATGAGCTTTTGGATCTCGAATGTCTTGTATTCTTTGCAAGTATTCGGCAAAAGTATTTGGGTCCTTAAAAGCTTTTTTCTGAAATGCTACAGCAGTGTTTGGATAGTTTCTCAGTTGAAGCTCATACCGACCATGTTCTTCGTCGACGGTCATATTATGTAAAATTATACAGCGGTATATGATATTAGATAATACCGCTGGATCGTGGTAGTTTACCTCTTTTCTTAATATATGAAACCTACCTTGAAGCACTCCAAATGCTCGTTCGACGTTTTGCACAAATACTCTTGTTTTTTTTGGTGAATTTGGCTTCTTTTGCATTATTTGATCTTTTGTAAGCTTGCACAAGTGTTTTCCGTTTTGGGGAGATTCCATATACCAGATAATAACCCATACAATGATCTTTGTCTCTTATTTTGTAATTGCATAGAGGTGATATATCATTACATAAGTCGTTAAATAATATGGCTGTCGTAGAATGTTAATATCATTCAGTGAACTTGGTGCTCCAAAAAAAAGCATGTCATATATACAAATCAAACGAAGCAATAGTTTCCAAGACCAAAGTTGTCTTTTTGCAATGTCCTATGTATTTGCCCTGCAATACAACTAGATAGTTTTTCTACCTCCAATACATACAATCTTAGCTACCTAACATACCTGAAAATCCACGTTGAGATCCTATTGCTAGCAATCTATCAATGTCTTGAGGGGTAGGGAATCGAAGATATTCTTCACCGAACATACAAACAACGGTTTTGCAAAATTCTTTCATACATAATATTGTCGTTGAGTCTCCGATCCGCACTTTGTCATCTTGCGAATTACCAGAAGTTCCATATGATATCATGCGAAGTGCAGCCATAACCGTTTGCAGTGGAGAAATTCCAAGTTCGTTGATTCCATTTCTTCCGTGGGTGAAAAAATGTTTGTTTCATTTAATTTGTCGAGAACCCGATTAAAGATATTCTTCGACATACGGAATCGTTGTCTAAAACCCACGTCCCCGTACATGGGTTTTGCCGTAAAATAATTCTTGATCAGTTGATTATGACCGTCAACATAGTCACGTCCATAACACTTGTCTTTTCTTCCAATAATGCTACCTCCTTAGGATGACATAGAACTTTCAGCAATTTCATGGGCCATTAAATCCTTTATTTCAGTAGCAAACATTCTTTGTTGAGTAATACAATGTTCAATAAAATCGTCGGAAGATGATGAAGATGACGAAGACGAGGATGAGAAGCACCACAAAGTTTTTAGAGAACTCATGTAATTTAGGTAGAAGAACGGTGGTGATTAGTTTGGAAGTTTGAAGGAGTATGTTATTCAACATCCTTACTTCAATTTATAGGTTATTGATGTTTAATGGATAATGGAATGTCATAGGATCCAGTCATATGGATTAAAGAATGGTAATGTTTTAGGTCACATCAACCACTATAGCCACAACGCACTACTTTATACGCATTAAAGATTTGTCAAGTGGCTACAAAATGTTAGGAGGTTGGGTCTTGTCTGAAACAGAATTAAAGCTGACTGATTTGATTAAAGCTGATGGATGTCGGGATGTCGGGTCTTGTCTAAAACAGAATTAAAGCTAATGGACCCACTGGTCTTATCTACAACTCATCTTCCATGTGTCTACGGTCAGTTTTTATGTATGATTTGATTAGTACTAAATAATCATCGGGAGTCCAGCTTTCAGTTGCCATTGAAGATTATTGATGATGTTGAGAATAATTGAAAATGTTGTGAATTTTCAATACAAAACTTTGGTTTAAATAGAAAGTTCGTGATCCGCATCTCGTGAATTAAACGCCTTCTAATTAACCACGTAGCAAGCATCCACAAACATGGACATAAACAAACACAACTATGTTTGTTCCTTCACATAGTGATGTACACATTGTCATACAAATAGGAAACACAAAACAATGATAGCAAACACAAACAATGATAATACTACCGGTAATACCTTACAAAACACTGATACAAAACAATGCTAGTTATACGGAATAATGATAGTAAACACAAAACAATGGTAGTAAACACAAAACAATGATAATACACCAATACCAATAATTCCAGTAAACACAAAGCAATGATAGAAAACACAAACAATGATAATACACTGATACAAACTATGCTAGTACTACAAACCAGTAAAAATACACTGACACAAACTTTGCTAGGAAATATTGTACAATGATAATACACGAATACACACACTGATAGGACATACAAATAGTAATAGTACATACAACCACTACGGCTCATCAAACGGGTACTCGTCATCAAAAAGATGGACTACATCACCGTCGTCGTCGTCGTTTTCGTCATCTACTTTGCGTGAAGACTGCTCATAAGTTGTAGTAAGCTCATTAATATGAGCAGTCAATTCATCTATGCTCTGTCGATGCTTGACGTACATGATCTGGCGGAGTTCCATCTGCATCTGAAACAAATCCTCATATGAAAATACAGCTAGATCTGGATACTATGAAATCTCAGGCCAAGGAATATCAACATATCTATCAACTCCCAACATTGTCGGCACACCGACTGTCCAACCATAATCTCCTATCTAGGAAGGTTATGGAGCATGATATACCTGAGTACTCTGTGTAAGGTCCTGTAAAGAAAGGGGACAGCACTACTTCGGATGCCAGAAGGTCCTACCAAATCAACGGATGCAGCATGAACAAAAGTAGCCGTATGTGGTGGAGTGTAAAACCGACGCCAAAAAGATGCATAATCTAAATCTATGATTGTTATGGGCATTTTTGCCCACTACATGGTGAATATGAGGAGTCAGGGAAAAAAATATTCATTGTTCTGGAACAGACTCAAACTAGTTTGGAGTAATTTTCTCGAGATCGAGATATGGACATATATCAAAATCGTATCTCAATACGAGCTACGGATTAAGTGATATGATCATCTTAAGATTTGTCAACCACCGCCTCGTGGGACCGATACCGAGACGCTTTACCGCCATTCAAGGTCGACAGTCAAACAGCAAGCCAGGATCCTCAGTCCGATGACCAAAACAAAACTTTGATTCGACGCTTGCTTGGAGTCGGGGCTTGAAAATCTCGAGTCTGCTTGGAGTCGGCGCGATGACCGAACCAAAACTTTTTTTCGATGCTTGCTTGGATTCGGCGCGATGACCGAACCAAAACTTTGTTTCGATGCTTGCTTTGATTTGGGGCTTGAAAATCTCAAATATGCCTGGAGTCGGCACGATGACCGAACAAAAACTTTGGTTCGGCACTTGCTTGGAGTCGGCCCTTGAAATTCTGGAGTCTTCTTAGAGTCGGTTGTATTACCAAACGAAATCTTTGGTTTGGCGCTTTCTTAGAGTCAGGGCATGAAAATATCGAGTCTGCTTAGAGTCGACCCGATGACCGAACCAAAAGTTTGGTTCAGTGCTTGCTTGGAGTCGGGGCTTGAAAATCTGATGTCTGCTTGAAGTCGGTTGGATTATCGAGCCAAAACTTTAGCTTGACAGTTTCTTAGAGTCGGGGCTTGAAAATCTCGAATCTGCTTGGAGTTGGTGCGATGACCAAACCGAAACTTTGGTTTGGTGCTTGCTTGGAGTTGGACCTTGAAAATATAGAGTCTGCTTGGAGTCGGTTGGATTACCGAACCAAAACTTTAGTTTGATGCTCGCTTGTAGTCGAGTCTTGAAAATCTTGAGTCTGCTTGAAGTCGGGCCGATGACTGAACCAAAACAATTGTTCGGTCTTACTTGGAGTCGGGTCTTGAAAATCTTGATTCTACTTGTAGTTGATCCGATAACCAAACCAAAAATTTTGTTCGGCGGTTGCTTGGAGTCGAACTTTGAAAATGTGGATTCTGCTTGGAGTCTGTCCGTTGACCGAACCAAATCTTTGGTTCGGTGGTTATTTGGAGTCATGCATGAAAATTTTAAGGGTTTATTTAGAGTCAGCTGGGAGTAATGCTGCTTGGAGTCGGGTGAAGGTTTGCTTGGAGCTCAACCCGGGTATAACTGATCTAAAAAATAAAGTTAGAAATTTTCACCATGACACAACAATAATTCGGGGATTTCTTCATGACGAGTTTCGGGATTCTTGGAGGTGTATGGCGGTCGTCACAAGTGGAATAGCTTGACAATCATGTTAGAAAGGTTGAATCAGAGCATAGAGGAAAGAAAGTTGAACCAAATTCCAAATACTATATACTCAGCTGCCTCTCCTCATATCTTCATTCTATAAATATCAAGCACATGGCATTATAAAAAAAGAGGATGCTGAAGGGCAAAACTTTCAGCAACAACGGCAGACAACTCCGAGTGGGAAAAATCTTAGTTCTAATAGCATGTTTACTCTTATTCAAAGCTTGTAATTGTAATCAAAAACGAAAGGGATAATAAAAGAGGAACATCGGATGTAGGCACTTTCAAGCTGAACCACTATAAATTATGCGTCTTTTTACATTTAAGTCCTTTGCATATTCTTTATTGCAAATTACTGATTTTCTACCTTAAACATCCGCAACTAATTTTCATCAAACAATAGCTATATACTACAAACAATATTTACAGCTCTACAACAACGATTTGGTGTTTGCCCATTTTTTGTGCAAGTATTTTGGTGCTTTCACTGAGAGCCGAACTTTCCTTTTTTAAAAGGAAATTCTCTCTTTCTTACTTTTCTTTTTATTTTGGAACTAAATATTTCTAATTTTCAAACTTGAGATTGTCGTTTCTTCTCTTAAGAAACTCTCTCCCCTTTTCTAAGATCTAAAATCTATATTTCTTTTCAAATATACCATGATTATTTTACATAAACAAAAAATTCTCCTTTTCTCTTCAGATCTGAACATTCATTTTACTACATAGAGAAATTCTCTTGTCTACTTTTTAGATCTTACTTTTACTACCATGGACACTGTTTATTAGCAAAAAAAAAGGTCATCTCATAGATCTGAAATCCTTAGATATTCCTTTAACCATTTCGGATCCACAAACACATGTCTATTAACCAAAAAGAAACATGCACTTATTCTTTGGGTTCGAAATCGAGCCACCTCTCTTTTCTCATTTGTGATGGTTACTTGGCAAAAGAAACCCCTTTTTCTCTCTGTTTAGATCTGGATCATTATTTTCTTTCACAAAAGAAAACAAGTTTCTAGTCTTAAGATCTGAAATTGCATTTTTAATAGAATCTATAACTTTTCTTTTTAGATCTAAAGTCACGGTCTCCTTGGAATGAGAGATTTTCTTTTTCTCACTTTCCCAATTTGAGATCACCGTTTCTTGGATTAAAATACTCTATACCTCCCAGATCTAAATCTATTACTTTAGATAAATCTATTTCTCTTTTAGAATCTGCAATCACTATTACTTGGAGATAAAAAATATTATGTCTCTCTTTTCTCTTATTTTAGATCTACAAATGTTTTTCCTTAACCAACAAGAAACATGTATTCACTTCTTAGATCTGAAATCACCATATCTCCTTTCAGATCAACAAACACTGTTTCTTAAGCAAAAAGAAACATGTATTCATTTCTTAGATCTGAAATCATTATATCTTCTTTTTTTCATTTCAGATCAAAAAGCATTATTTTTGACTAAAAGAAACACTTACTCATTTTTTAGACCTAAGATCAATATAGATCTTATTCTCTTTCCATCCGGAAGCATTGCTTCTTTAACATAAGAAAACTATCTTCCTCTTTTGTATAAGAGGAATCTATTCCACTAGTAAAATATAAAATTACGGTTTTAAGAAAATCCTTTTCTCCCTCCAAACTCGAAATCCTTTCTCTTGATCTAAAGTCATTGTCTCTTTGAAATTAGAGTTTTTCTCTTTTTCTTTTTTCAAGTTTGTAATCGCCATTCCTCAGATTGAGAAGCTATACCCCTACCTCAAGATTCTCTCTTTATTTTAAGAGTTGGACCATCAACCGTTCGAAGGTAAAAAACCTCCCAACCCTTTTCGAAAATTGAATTATCTCTCTCGAAAAGTACAAACTCTCAGGGAAGGGAAGGAGAACAACTTTCCGATATGCCGCCTAAAGTGAGAGAACTCCACTGCAAAGAATGCAACAGCTATCCGGATGGAAAAAGCAGTAAGACTAGTCTAATAACCTCCCGGTGCTAAAAATTATCAGATGCAAATTCGACATGGTTGTGACTGAAATCAGTAAACAATTCACTGCTTAACATAAAGCTTTGGTGGATAAATTCTTGACACGCTTAGGGCAGATAGAAGTATTCGACCTCAGTGTCATAATACAAGGGAAGTCCCAGTCTACAGAACACAGAAGCATTCCACATAACCAAATGAACCCTAAGCACAACCCTTTTTCCATCCAGCATCAATTCAAAGTACTACTATTGGGATCCCACTGATGGATCAAAATATCACAACTTGACGACCGAAGTAATGATGATTGGACATACTCAAAGTCTAGATATGACAAGCATGACACTTCATCACTCCATCATGCACGAAGGCTTCACCAATCCAACGCATACCGGACATGATTTAAATAATGTCAATACCTCTCCTTACCTAGGGATATGTTAAATAAATATGAAAAGAGAAGGAGATAAGACCAAGAGTTGCTAGTCCACCCTCCAGGAAAACCAAAATTTTTTGAGTGTCTACTACAAAAGTTTATAAGGGGCAAACCCGACCCCCTAGACACTTGCCAAGATCTCCACACTTGCTGATAAACGGAGGGCATAAAGGAGGTACTTTATAATTACTTTTCTTTCATTCTAATCGATCTTAAGCTATAGTAGGGCTCTACCATCTACTCTTGGATCTCCATCCTTGAAAAAAGTGAAGGAAGGATTCTTAAATTCGTTGCATGTGCTGATCGAACCGAGTGTGCTTACACGCTACAAGATGCAAAGACAAAAATCAAACTAGCCCCTAAAACTATGCATAACCTCTCCTTTGGGTCAGCAAGGCACATAAAGATGAAAAAAGATCACTGTCAGGAGTTCAGATAGATGGTCACCTAGGGATGCTAGCACAGCTTGCAGCGCAAATGCTATAGAAAAATGGAAGAGATACAACTCTCTGCCTCCGAAGCTCGAATGACCAATGATCAGAGAGAAGCCATGCATTTGAGTATGGTGTTACCTTAAAGGGTAAGGAAGAGGACGTGATGGAAATGGCATTTGCCGAGAACTTGGATAACATAATAGTTTATACAGAAAGCCTTTGAAAGACGAAGCTTCGGCGATTCCAACTTATTCAGCCCACAGCAGAAAGCCGAGAGATATCCAAAATCACCACCACTAATCCTCATACCACAATACAACACGAATTAACAATATATATAGTAAACCGCTAGGACATTGCAGTCACCAATCAAGATACTAGCTTCATCACTCCATCATGATCTAATAATAAAAAAAACAATTCATATTAATTAAGAGCTAAGGATAGCAGGATGCACACTAAGGATACCCACTATAAGTCCACCAAACTAGCTGGAGTCAACTTGACAAAATGACTAGATCATTGACTGCTAAGAGGCAGCACTTAACAAGAATCTTGACCCAATAAAAACCTTATTATCAAATAGAGTACTTGTAGAAAATCCTTATAAGGAGCTCTCTGATCACACAATATGCTCGCATAAACATGTCATATTCATGACAATAGATGGTCCTACAAAGGAGGTACGATAACAAACCTCTTCTTTTATTTTTATCTAACTCGGTTGTTGTCATTTTAGGGCAATGCCATCGGCTCCTAAGTTCCAAAGAGTCTTACAAAAATACCAAGCGAGACTTCCTATCCAAGAGAACATCTTAAACCAGGCAGACTACACAACCTGGTACTTTGCGCTTCTTTCTAAGCGGCGAGTTTTGTCTAAACTACTCTCTCCCTTTGATCGAAACAAGAGACTAATGCATTCACTTAACACGTATGTAGTTATATTTACTTAACACCTATGTTATTATAACCACTACTTCTTTTGTGATTAGCAACCCAGATCACAAGCGTTTGTTAGCAGCAGTGAAAATAAGATAGCCATGACTATGGGCGCTAGCTTGGGCAGTTCACTTCTGACAACCACCCCTTTCCATGGCAATGACATACCAGTCGGGCATCCGGGCACAAATCTAGCTTGAGTAACTCAAAGAATAAATGCATTCGAAGCCTAGCATGGATTGACTCATGATATGAGTTGCCCCAGGTCAATGGGAAGGTTGAAGCTGTCAACAAAGTCTTGCAAACACTAATTAACTAAAAACTAGATAAATCCAAAGGAGAGTGAGTTGACGAACTACCCACGGCACTGTGGGACTGCAAGCCTTCTACAAAACAGCAACATGGCATATTCTATTTGCTCTAAGAATGCAGGGCTGAGGCTATGATTCCGATCGCAACAGTTGTCCCTTCACATCATAGGACACATTATAATCCAAAAGAAAATGAGGAGCTTCTCAACATGTCCTTAGACCTGATTGAAGAAAGAAGGAATAACACCACTCTCAAGACCGTCACACATAGATGGAAAGTGGCAAAGTAATACAAATCTAAGGTGAAGCCCCAAGAGTTACAAGAGGGAGATATTGTTCTCAAGCAAGTCTTTCCCCGTCTAGGCGCATTGGATCCAGGTGGGAAGGATTATTTGTTGTTTATAAGGATCTCCACAACGGAGCTTACATTCCATCGACAGTTGACAAAAAAGGTGTTTGGGAAAGGAAGGAATCTCCAGCATCTTCTCCATTGCTTCTCTCAACTTGCAAAAAGCATGTATCACTTGAAGCAATAAAAGAAAGACAGTGGACGTAGGCATATTTTGGCCAAACCACTGTAAAAATTAATGTTTTGCTCGATTGTTTGGCTGATACTTTTCCTATTGCGATAAATCGCAAGCACTCACAGGCAGCAGTGAAAGCAAGATAACCATGACTAAGGGCACGAAAATAGCCTGGGTAGTTCAATACTGACGATCGGCCCTCCAGCCAGCAATGATAAACCAACTATAAGCACGGATTAGGCACGATTATAGCCTAGGCAGTTTACCATTAGCATTTGGCTTGCTAGCAACTACGAACCAATAAAAATCCCACGATTAAGGCATGGCTGCAGCCTGGGATAGTTCGTAGTTGACAATTGGCACCCACGCTAGTCGGGCCACAATAAATCGAATAATACTCACGATACATGCCATAATGCCCCGGGTAGTTACTGTGTGCGTATCCCAGTTCTAAATTTTAAGTATGGCAGTCGCAAAAGTTACACTCCCTTGGAACATAGACTGGGTTGACAAACCATATGTCACCAAAATCCATAATCAGGGCAAGTAATTTACATACCACAAATCTTAAGTTTAGAAGGATAATCTTGATGGAGAATATAGTTCATTGTAATTAAACTAGAAGCTTCTAACAATTTCTTTTAGTCTTGTGGCATTACATACAGATAGAAGAAATATGAATTCCACTCTGCCAATCACAGCAGGATATTCATTCGCTTCCACTCCACCAGAGGAAATAAAGCATCTACTCAACTCTGTTAGAGATAGCGGAACATCAATCCAACATTGCCACAAGAATTAGAGTATTTCTTCCAGCCAACTTCGCCGAGGAAACTGTAAAGATTCTCCCAAATCTGAGCACGCTTATGGAACCTGAGAAAAACTTAGTGCAAAGGTATGACTAACTTTTGTAAGATAAGCTAAATTCAATAAAAAAATACTAAGGGGCATAGCATCACCTCACCCCTTGATTATACACATGCACTACCACGCAGCTTGGTAATAGCACATTGGAATCGTGACCTTATGTTCGTAAGTTTAAAATCTATTCATGATACAAGGCAGCATGTTGTGAGAAGCAACCAAGCGAACTATACTGGGGGCAAACCCAAATAAATAATGAGCGCTCTCGACCGACTTTTGACAACGTCGCTAGAGGGTGCTCTAGAGGATGTGATGACTATTTGAGGACTGCCATGTCCCTAAAATTACTCTCTAAACCTTAGAAATAGGGAATCACTTTGAATGATTAGGACCTCTCTAAACAGAAGTGATTCGATCTCTAACCTTCTAAATGTAATTAATTCATATCAAAGTCTATTTTAACACAAACAACTTGATACCTTTACCAAATAAATCAAGCCCAAGGGCACATGGGATGACTCTTACACATATCTATGGTAAAATTCCAAATCAAAATGCATTAATAGTTTGTAACTGATTCTAAGGCAAGGATGAAAGTCATTGACCAAACTAATCCTGAAATAACCTTAAACTTGTAGGTTGTGTAGTTAATGCCCCGCTATTACCCTGCTATAACCTCACTATATCTCATAGTGGATTTCTACCGCTACGATTTTTCCATATAGCCCCTAAATATACCCTTTCCGCTTTAATTCCCGCTATTTCCGCTATATTTTGCTATTTCCCCTAATATCTTCTTTAATAAAATGAATAAAAAAATTGCATTTATACATTATAAAAATTATGAAACTAATTTATTTGATTTAATTTTTAATATATTTTCAGAAATCAAAATACTCTAATATTCTTCTAAATTCAATTATGTTATATAACAGTTTTACGTTTATTTAAAGTATATTCGCATATTTTTTTGTTTAAAATTATTTATGTATTATTTATAATTCAATTGAATGATAATTTTTCATTTAATTACCATTTATATATTTGTAAAAGCATTATGTACGAGTTTTATATGCTATTTTAGAGCAATCCGCTATATCCCGCTATATCCTCGCTGTATCCCCGCTGTGACTTTTTGCACCTCCACCGCTTCGAATCTGCCGAGCGCTTTAACTGCATAGCTTGTACGTAAAGTCAACAGAATAAGACGATCCTCTACCGCCCAAGCCAATGAGACATTTGAACTAAAAGATTGATTCTACCTGATCAACATGAAATAATAAACCGATACTAATTAAGGTTTCCAATGTCCAAAGATTATTCCATCTAAACACCACATACTGGGGGCATCCAACATCAGCACTTGGCATAACTCAAACCAGCAATAATGAATCATTCTTACCCACAATCAGAGAATGCTTTCCAATCGAGCCATCCATAACCCACATTTTGCCGCGACCATGACTTCGCATGAGAATAATGAAGTATTCCTAGCATGGACAATTCCTCATAGACCCTAGACAGAAAAGCCAATGTCGCTCTCTCAAAGATTGGTTTAGTTATAGTCTTGTGTTAGTGCCCAACCAGAATTTTGACTCAGTCACAATCATTAGACACCAAACACAAGTTTACGATTGACACAGGCAGTGCACTAGATCATTGTTTCGACCTTGGACCATGAAACCTACCAACACTTTCGTCCGACTCCATTTTGCACCTCGGCCCGACTTCTTTTCATGTACTAGACCAAGTGGTTTGGCTATCATCTTCCACTCTCGAACCAAATTGTTTCGGTCCAATAAACTCCACCAACCCAATTTCGTGGTTCGACTATTCTTGCTCCTTCATCAAGCTTCTCAATAATCCAAAACTTATCCATTAAAACTGAAAGTGATTGTGCTATAGGATCAAGTAATATGAGATATAATAAATAACTAGTGCAGAAATTAATAGCAGTAAAGTAAAATGACACCGGGAATTTTTATGCTGGTTCGAACTCCCGTTCTACGTCTAGTCCCAGACTCCTTCTAGAATTAAAGCAAGCAACTCTCATTTAACCCAGAGGAACAGGTATTACACCGCATGAGCAACAAAACAGGACTTGACCGCCTGAGCAACCGAATAGGACTTTCTTACAAACTAGATTAACTTGACTTTATGTGTTCTAAATAACACGAATTTATCACTTGTAGTACACAATTCCTATAATCTTTTCCTCAAGAATGATGTGTATAATTGTGTGTGCACGAAGAATAGGAAGATTAGAATTGTTTATTGAATATGGAAGTGGAATTGTAAGCAATGATTGTATAGAATTTTGTAAAAAATAGAATTAAGAAAGCTATGCACTATAGATCAAGAAAGATAAGAAAATTTGGTGATTTGATAATTGAAACTTAAGTGCATGTATAGTGTATCAAGAGTTATATCCTCTGGCAAGTGTTCTCTGTGAAAAGTTAACGGATGCAACACTTGAGAAAGGAGATATCCTTTGATAATGAGAAGTGTCTTTTCATAATATTGGACTGTTATAGGATTTAGTAGATTGAAATTACTTAGTCAGTTGACTAAATTCAAAAAGTGCACAAGTCATATACACAGACTCAGTCGACTGACCAGATGTTTTCAGTCGACTAATCCGTGTTATATATAAAAATATATCTATTGATTCAGTCGATTGAATATACATGGTCAGTCGAGTGAGTAGTACAGTTCAGTACATTAAAGAATATGTGTGTATTTTGAATTTGATTAAAATAAGCTTGCATGTTTATTTGAATGTGAATGATGATTCTTGAGAAAAGATTTTAACAAAGCACTAAACTAGACTCTATATACACATTTGATGACTCTTGTTAAAATATGTAACTATACGAACCATACTTTGAGTCGTTGAGTCCTGATGTTGTCATAGTCATAGATTCGTGAATTATTGTTTCATGTTAGCTATCCAAACCTATGATCCAACAGTCTCGCCCTTTTGATGATGACAACCCCATTTTCTATGGACGAATCTTCGACAAGCTTTGTTGACTTATCTCCCCTCTGAACATATTCCTGCAATTGTGCTATAGTTTTCTTCCCCTGAATCTATGCTATATATTCTTATAAATAATTAATCTTTTCTCGCCCTTTGTCATCGACGAAAAGGAGAGTTCTTAAAGCAGAAAATATTATATGAACAATGACAAAGACACATAACATACAACAAAGATACAAATGATGATAACTTAGAAATTTAGCACACAAAACAAGAACACATCATCAATGTTTAATTATTACATTGTTAGTCTAAAATAACCACCAGAGAAAATCATAACCACATAGACATTGTTTGAAATAAAATAACATATAAGTTCATCAAAATAGCAAGAATTGAAAGAAAAATAATCGTACTCTTCATCATCGCTACCTTCATTGGAGCTTTCTCCTTCTTCATTGCCTTCGGTCTCTTCATCGCCGGATTTGCCACTAACTTCTTCTCCTTCTTCTTCTTCTTCTTCTTGTTATTCATTAGATGTCAACCATGTGAAGTGCTCAACATGTCGTTTTCCATAAGAAGTGGGCATGTGAACGAATGCGAGAGAAGGTTGAGAGCAAGTGATAGCTTCCCAAATAGTGTTGAGAAATACCTTTATATGATTGAGTTTCTTATTGACCTTTGAGACGGATTTTTCAACGTAATAAACATTTGACTTCACTCGAGATAGACGTTAATCAAGAAGTCGTTGGTTTTGGGAAAGAATAGTCATGGCTTCTTAAGGCCGAGCTCGAATATCGATTTCTTGAATCTCAGTGATTTCTCTTTATGGTGGAGGAGGCTTAGATGAAGTGGAAGCTTGAACATGAGAAGTTTTTTGTCGAAAGGAAGGTTGTTCTTGACCGAAAGATTGATTTTCAAGCCAATGGTCGTGGGTAATGATAGTATGGTCTCGATAATGCTTAGGTAGGTTCATCAAGCTAAGCATCTTGGTATTCAAGGAACCAATGGATGAGCAGTCTTAGTCGGCACAAGGAACGTCAAAGTGTTTTAGAATACGCATAATATATGTGCCATAGTGAATCATTCTCATGCGACCTTGGTTGAAGGTCTGAAATTTGTCCATGATTACTTTTTCCCAAATCACACGACGACCTACCCAAATAGCATACAAAGACTGGAAATCCCTCCTATAAACTTTCTCATAGCTCCCAGTTCTTGGGTTGACGGTATGGGTTAGTGCACGATGCATGATTCGAGCCTTGGGTCGTAGCGCAAGCGCTTTTAGTTTGGTTAAGTCGTTGAAGAGAAACATATGACTAGTATGATCTCAAGTTTCCATATTAATGGATATTCGCCCAATTCTTCTTCTTTGTCTGGGCATATTAGAATTCTAGCAAGTCATTGAAGGGGAAGAAAAATCTTGACGTCACATACCAAAGTCCGAATGGCATCGTCTAGGTTTGAAATGGTATAGTGGTCGAGATTTAGATTGGTGTAGAAAAGATTCACAAGGAGGTAATTTATTTTGTTGTTATTTGCAGCAAAATTGACTAAAGATTCTAGGCCGCAGCGATGACCTAACTCTTAGATTGCATATGGAGAAAAATTGGGAAATTTGACAAACGAACCTTCGAAAAAACGGGAGTTTTTCATTTTGTCAACTAGTTGTGTTTCTCGATCATTGTGCAACCATCCTCGAATCTGAGAATCAGAAGGACAGTGGTCGTAGAGTGGGAATGTCAAGAACTTTTGGGTGTCATTGAGTAGACTCAGGTTTGGATTTTGAAGAGTAGGCTTTAAATGTGAAAAAGTTGAGATCTTTTTTGATGAATTTGAAGTGAGAAGGAGGAGTAATGGTAGAAATTTGAAAAAGAATGAAGTAAAAAAAAGAGTTCGAATAAGTATTTTAAGTGTCGTTTAGCCAAAGGAAACATCTGTTACTAGTTTTAGCCGACAGGATATTCAAGACCAGTCAACTGACTGGGTATTTTAAAAAGATTATACTGGCCTCAGTCGACTGACTTTAGGAGTTCGGTCGACTGAAGTCATCATGAGAGTATATAGTTCAAATTTGGCAATTTCAGTCGATTGAACCAAGAAGCCAGTCGACTAACTTCAGGAAAAAATATAGTGTTCAAAAACCTGTCTCAATCGACTGAATGTATACTTTCAGTCGACTGATTCTGGAAAAATGCAGGATTTTGAGAATATTGCATTTGTTCCTAGTGTTTGAGATGGAGAACAATTAAATATAAGTTTTATTAATAAAAAGACATTCAAATACACAAATCATTCAAATAGAAAATTAAAATATGATATATATATATATATATATATATATATATATATATAATATTAAAAAAATTAGGTAAACTTGGAGGAAGAGAAAGTAGTGTGGTATTCGTCAGGTTCTACTTTGATGTTCTCCTGCAGTGGTCTCAATGGTGACAATCCATTTCTGCGTTCCCATGAGTTTGGAGAATTTGGTTGGTGAACTTGAGGTGATAATTCCCATGGGTTATGTCGTGAAGGAGAACTTGGTTGGTGAACCGTATTGTGAGATGATGATCCACAGAATTTTAGAGCCACTTGTTCTAGGAAGCTTAATCGCTTCGCATTTACCTTTTGCTCACAATACAGCTCTCGCTATAATTCCAACGTCTTACATTGATAATGGTGGATGTCGTCTATCTTAACTTTGGTAGATGGTGACTCGAAAAATAAAGATCGTTTAGCTCTTTTACCGGGAGCAGTGTGTAGGATCGATTTCACCCTAGAGGGGGGTGAATAGGGTGATACTATCAATTATAAAAATTATTGCGGAAGTTTGTATAAAATAATTTCAACACAGATATATAAAAATTATAACAGCACAGATAATAGCAGAATAATAAATGCAGAAATAGAACGACATAGAATTTACTCAGCTTCGGTAAAACCCTGCCTACGTGCTGCCCCCAAGGTTTCTACTAGAAATTAAGTAGTCACACACTTACACACGTAAACTCGCGACACCCGCTACTGACTAACCTAACTCTACGTTCAAAACCCTGCCATAACTCAGCCACTGAGTTGCGAATTCTCAAACTACGCCACGTATTTTGTGCCCTATTCACACGACTAGATATTACAACGGTTTAAAAACAAAATACAAATTAAAAGACAATTAAAAAGCAAAACCCCCTAATTTATAAACTAAAGCCTTTGTTAAAATGATAAGGCCGACCCTTTTATTTCTTTTATATTGGTCCTCTACTTTGCTCTGTTAAAAATTGGCGGCCTCGTTCATTCTCTTGTTCCTCTTTCCCTTTGCTCGAAAATTAGGGCTTTTGGAGAAATCGATGAAGTCGACTGATTGTTGGTCGATTACAATTGCTGTTCCTCTGATTTGCTTCGGCAATCGACCATTTCTTTGATTTGAACACGACTTCTTAGATTTGTTCGAGTTCGACTACAAATTGGTATGTGGTTTTTGCTTATTGCTTTATGTTAATATTCTTGAACTCGATGATTTGAAAGCCGATGATGATACTGTTTATATAGGGTTAGAATCCCTATTTTATCGTTTGTTTGAATTTGCCATTTAATTTATCTCGGCTGGTTGATTTTGTATTGATGCTTGAGATTGATCTCTGACTTGTTCAAATTACTTGAATAACACAGTTTTGATTTCTAACTTGATTCGATTCCTTGATTGCTAAGGCTCTGACTTTACTGTGACGATGATTTCTTGATGACCCACGGCTTTGACTATGTTTATCTTGAAATTCCTGATGTTATCTTTTTCCGGCTTGTACTTTGATTATTTTGAAACTGCTACTTTGAGTATTTTCTGATTTTAGTAAAACCTGCTACTTCGGTTACTTCAAATATGTGATTTTTATCACCTGGCATTGACATGGATTGAACTTGCATCTTGCACATGTATAAATATATACATGCTCACGTATGTATATAACCAGTTATATGTTGCTTGTAGTTATTTCTGGTTTTGCTTTGACTTTGGTCGCTGCTGCATATATGTATTCTTGTCCACTCATGTATATATACATGTCTTCACTTGTTCCACATGAGTTCGTTTGCACTGCACTGTCACATGATCATTTGGTTGAGACATTGTTGTTTGCTGTTCTTGTATCATAGTTTTGGTTCATCTGATTATAGTTCTGTGCACATTGTGATCTGGTATCACTGACTTCAAGTTGCTTTGATCATTTGTGTCTTTGATGTTGAGCCACTGTTTGTTCACTTTGATTCTGCTATGTATTAGTTCATTTGAAGTTGTAGCCTTGTTTGGATCATCTTGTAGTCTAGTTCATTGTTTTATTTGTTGCCAGTTGCCTCTAGTTTCATTTGTTTCTGACCTTCATGTAGAGGCTGCACTTGTTCTTTTGAAGTTCTGGTTTGAGTCACTTGTATCAGTCATTGTTCTCTGGTGCACTTGGTTTGTACTTCACTATTGACTGTTGCATTGCTCCATTAGCTATGTTCATATACATTGATGTTGGTCTGATGCTCCAAGTTGCCACCTCTGATCAGTTGCACTAAATTGTACCTGTTTTGCTGCCTTCATATACTTGTCGAGTCTTGTTGACATCACTAGTGCACTGACTTGAGTCTTTGTTGTATTGAGTTCACTGTATGGTTGTGTTCATTAGCTTGGTCGACACTTGCTCATCCAAGCTTGCACTTGTTGTTTGTCAATTTTTCTTGGGAATAGGCTTCTACCCGACTTTGTTATTCATGTTTCTAGTTGTGGTGTTGTTTTGAACATGCCCATTGCATTGTTAAGGCTGTGTTGCTTTGATCGAGCATTTTCACTTGTACTTGACAATTTTGTATTGCACCTGAGTTGAATACAGCTTAATGCTCGGGTTTGACCTTGTGCTGATATTGTGACATTATTTTTATTGCACTTGAGTTGAACCTGGTGTTTTGGGTTTGACCTGTGCTCACATGTCCCTGTAATTTTATCAAGTGTATATATCGGTGTGCACGGCCTTGTGGCATATACAATGATACACTATGCATGTCACAAGCTGTTCGTGTGTGATGAATTCGAATTTAAATGATGACGAACAACCCAAATAACTGAGGCAAATATTATTTTCAAAATCCATATTTTATTTTATACTGCAAAAATATTTTATTTTCAAATTTACTGCGTCAATGTATATTTCTGCAAATTGCTTAGATGCTGGATTCAAATTGGAATGAGGTTGAAGATAAATACGAGTGTGGGTGAATGAGTGATATATAGTGAGGTCAAATGTAAATGTGAATCATGATGTAATCAAAATTGTATTGTAATTGAAGTTGTGTATATATATAGTGAGAGCTTGAAATTTGTACTATTCAAAAATTGTAATAAATATTTGTTTGAATAAAATATCTGTTTGAATTTAAATTCTCTGTGTTATTTATTTTATTCATCAAATATTTATTTAATCTGTGAAAATAAAATAGTATATTAACAAATATATTTAAGTGAATATATATATATATATGTTTATTATCATCAAACAAAAATCATATACTCGCATATTCAACAATCTCCCCCTTCTGATGATAACAAACATATATTTAAGATTTTGAATATATTAAATGTATTTGATGATTCCATTTGCTCCCCCTATTGAATGCTTTCTCTCTACAGAAAGCTCCCCTTCATATATGCATGTAATTAAAAATATGCAAATGAGCCTAGATGCAAATAGAAAATATTTAGAACTTTGCTTGATTTTATTTGACAAAATCTTAACTTTTCTCTCCCCCTTTTGTTATCAACAAAAGAGTAATAGTGTTAGAAAAAGTAGAGATAAAGTGATCGATATTAACACAACAATAAAACTCAATCGAATATAAATATTAAATTTCAATAAAAAATCAAACAAAAATCATAAATACTCTATTAGGCGCATATTCCACTTTTAGAATGATGGGAATGATATCATCATATAAAACCATACAGTTGTGTCTATTTGTAGTATATTTATATCAGGAATTTGAATATCTACCAACCATGCATAGCCATTAGGACTTTTAAATGAGATTAGTAGTATTCCAATTTTATTTAAAAAAAATGAATTCAAGTATCTTCTAACTACGTATAACCGTGAGGACTTTTAAATGAGATTAGAATCAACTTGTTTATTTAAAAAATCAATTTTGATATGCGTTCCATACATGCATAACCGTGAGGACTTTTAATGAGCATGGAAGCACATAACAAATTCCAAGTAATTCACCCATGCATAACCGTGAGGACTTTTAAATGAGAGTGAATACTTTGGATTTTATTTTATTTTATTATTATTTTTTTATTAAAAAAATGTAAAATGAAAAACGAATGATTCCTGTTTAAAGTACCACATATTGACAAACTATATTGAATTTTGATGAGTGATGGTCGTTAGAAATATGATAGAAATAGGGATGGTCATGGAATTTTTACCAACAAAAAGTTTTATAACTCTTGTTTAAATTTCTGAAGAAATTTACTAATTATACCGTCTCGAGTCATAATATATGATAAATATCAACACTCATCACTTTTTCAATCACTATTTATCTTTTTGATAATTAATAGGGAGTCAGATTAGTCAATGTTGTAATTTAAAAATTAAATTCAAAAATAATTATAAAATCAATTTTTCTAAAAATGACCAATCTGAAAACAAGGTCAAAGATGATTTTCTAGAAGGGGTTTTATGAGAAAAATTTCTGCTAAATGAAAAATATGCAGATATTTTCTTTGAAAAACGATGCAGTTACTAAATGTCGCAACAAAAAATCACGTTCCACTAGTAATTTTTCTATCAACTAGATTACCAGTGTAATCTGCATCTGAATTTCTCTTTCACTCAAAATTATCATTTGTTGAATGTTGCAGACCAGATCATGAGTTGTGCAACAAAATATCTCAAAGTCATTTTTAACAACTTTTTAAATGAAATTCTCTTGAATTTGAATTGAAGCCGTGTAAATAATCAAAAAACCGTGAATATAGAGTCAGTCTTAAAATAACCAAATGATTATCATCCAATAAAACACTATTATTAATCCAAACTAATATATATGAAGTATTCAAAGACTCTATAGATTTTTATAGTGTTCTTGGCATAAGAATATAATAGGCCAAAAATTTTGAATAAGTCAGAATCAAAATCATCATTTATTTTATCATCACATTATTGGCTGATTTAATTCAGACTACGGTGCAGATTATCACATTTAATATATCGTTTAAAATAAATATACTATTACCTGTTTTACCTTTACGATATTTTCCGTTGTTGTCCATTGTGATTATGTCACCTTTATACTAGCATAAGGAACTTTGCTTTGTCGCCCTATTTGTTTTTATAGGTCCATGATTGTTAGTGGCAGAATATTTTGAAAATAATTTTATGAAGACCCAAACCTATTTATATATGTTCCTTTTGGCACCCATATTTGTTTAACTTTAAGAGATTTTATATTTGTGCCTTTTGGAACCCAAATTGGTATAGTTTTCACGTGTTTGGGTCTATACCAACGATTATTTTGATTGTGTCCAAATTTTCTACAAATTGTGCACATTTGATTGACTTGATTAATTTCATTTCTAACATTTTCAGATTGATTATATCCAAGTCCTTGTCTAACTGTATTAACAATTTGCTTCCCTAATAGTATATTCAACGATTTTTCACTTTTTGGAAATTTATCTAAAGTCGTTGACAATTGTTGGACTTGTGTTTTGAGAGATTCATTTTCGTTTAATAATTGTGTGCACTTTTTAATAGAATTTTCTCTTCTAGTATTTACACTCTCTTTCAAAATCAGAATTTCATTTTTAATCGATTTAATTTTGATTTTTGATTTTTTTAATTTCTTCTTAGAATGTTGGACACTTATCACACTTAGGGATCCTACTTTGATAGGTTTTAACTAATTGGTCAAGTTGTTTATTTAAATCTATCAAAGTATCTTTTTGTGATTCAAGTTTGGCATACTTCTCCATAAGTCGTTCAAAACAGCCATTTACTTTGTGGAAATATATAAGTAATTCTGAATGAGTTAGTTTTGATACCTCGCTTGGCTCGTCATTGTCGCTATCAGTTATATTACCTTGAAGGCGCATATCTGCTTTCTCACTCTCACTGCTAGTACTTTGATTATCTTCATCACTTGTATTCCACGTGGCTACAAAATTTCTCCCTTTTGATTTCTTTTCAAAGTCGTGTCAGTTTTGAGAACAATTGGGCTTGATGTATCCGAGTTGGTTGCACTTGTGACAGATGATCTTCTGTTCGTCTGAGTTGTATAGTGCTTTGACTATTCTTCTTTTCAATTTTCGATTTAGAGCTGGATTTCCGTATTTTTAATTCCACCTTTTGAATTTCTTTATTATCAGCTCCAATTCTGCTGCTCCATCATCATCATCACCATCACTTTCTGTTGTTCCTTTAAGAGCTATTGATTTCTTTCGAGTGTCACCTCCTTCACGCTCTTCCTTGAATTCCATTTCTAGCTCATAATTGGTGAGATTTCCGATGAGTTCTTCAACTTTGATTTGTTTTAAATCTTTTGATTCTTGAATGGCAGTCACTTTTTCTTCAAAACTTCGTGGAAGGACTCTGAGGATTTTTCGGACTATCTCCAACTCTGTGTATGATTTTCCAAGAGCTTTTGATTTTTATGTGATATTGGAAAGTCGTCCATACATCTCTTTAACATTTTCTTCCTTCGCCATCGTGAAGTTCTCGTATTCGCTGCTTAGCATGGCAAGGCGAGATTCTTTGACTTGCGACGTTCCTTCGTGAGTCACTTTGAGTGTGTGCCATATTTCCTGCGCAGTTAGACAATGTGAGACATGATCAAATTCAAATTGATCCAATGAACAAATAATCGAATTCATAGCTTTGGCATTAGAATTTTGTAACTTATTTTCTAGATCTGTCCATTGATCCTTTGGTTTATTTATTTCCCGATTATTTATAATTATAGTTGGTGCTCTATAACCTGTCTCGATAATATTCCAAGCGTCAATGGTTTTCAGAAAAGTTTTCATTCTATTTTTCCAGTAGGTGTATTCACCATTGAACATTGGTGGTCTAACTATGGATTGACCCTCAGCAAAAGCAGTATGAAAAGAACCCATTTTAAAAATTCAAATTTTGAAAAAAAAATTGGTTTTTGAAAAAAAAATCGAATTTTTAAAAACAAAAGTTGACTTCTATTCCTAGCTCTGATACCACTTGTAGGATCGATTTCACCCTAGAGTGGGGGGGGTGAATAGGGTGATATTATCAATTATAAAAATTATTGCGGAAGTTTGTATAAAATAATTTCAACAAAGATATATCAGAATTATAACAGTAAGATAATAGCAGAATAATAAATGCAGAAATAGAACGACATAGAATTTACCCAGCTTCGGTAAATCCCTGCCTACGTGCTGCCCCCAAGGTTTCTACTAGAAATTAAGTAGTCAAACGCTTACACACGTAAACTCGCGACACCCGCTACTGACTAACCTAACTCTACCTGCCACAACTCAGCCATTGAGTTGCAAATTCTCAAACTACGCCACGTAGTTTATGCCCTAGTCACACGACTAGATATTACAATGGTTTAAAAACAAAATACAAACTAAAAGACAATTAAAAAACAAAATCCCTAATTTATAAACTAAAGTCTTTGTTAAAATAATAAGGCCGGCCCTTTTATTTCTTTTATGTTGTTCCTCTACTTTGCTCTGTTAAAAATTGGCGGCCTCCTTCATTCTCTCTTTCCTCCTTCCCTTTGCCCAAAAATTAGGGCTTTTGGAGAAATCGATGAAGTCGACTGATTGTTGGTCGATTACAATTGTTGTTCCTCTGATTTTCTTCGGCAATCGACCGTTTCTTTGATTTGAACACGACTTCTTAGATTTGTTCGAGTTCGACTACAAATTGGTACGTGATTTTTGCTTATTGCTTTATGTTAATATTCTTGAACTCGATGATTTGAAAGCCGATGATGATACTGTTTATATAGGGTTCAAATCCCTATTTTCTCATTTGTTTGAATTTGCCATTTAATTTATCTCGGCCGGTTGATTTTGTATTGATGCTTGAGATTGATCTCTGACTTGTTCAAATTACTTGGACAACATGGTTCTGATTTTCTGACTTGTTTCGATTCCTTGATTGCCAAGGCTCTGACTTTACTTTGACGATGATTTTTTGATGACCCACGGCTTTGACTATGTTTATCTTGAAATTCTTGATGCTATCTTTTTCTGGCTTGTACTTTGATTATTTTGAAACTGCTACTTTGAGTCTTTTCTGATTTTAGTAAAACCTGCTACTTCGGTTACTTCAAATATGTGATTTTTATCACCTGGCTTTGACACGGATATGTTCGAACTTGCATCCTGCACATGTATAAATATATATATGCTCACGTATGTATATAATCAGTTATATGTTGGTTGTAGTTGTTTCTGGTTTTGCTTCGACTTTGGTCACTGCTGCATATATGTATTCTTGTCTACTCATGTATATATACATGTCTTCACTTGTTCCACATGTGTTCGTTTGCACTGCACTGTCACATGATCATTTGGTTGAGACATTGTTGTTTGCTGTTCTTGTATCATAGTTTTGGTTCATCTGATTACAGCTCTGTGCACATTGTGATCTGGTATCACTAACTTCGAGTTGCTTTGAGCATTTGTGTCTTTGATGTTGAGCCACTGTTTATTCACTTTGATTCTGTTGTGTATTAGTTCAGTTGAAGTTGTAGCCTTGTTTGGATCATCTTTTAGTTTGGTTCATTGTTTTATTTGTTGCCAGTTGCCTCTGATTTCATTTGTTTCAGACCTTCATGTAGAGGTTGCACTTGTTCTTTTGAAGTTCTGGTTTGAGTCACTTGTATCAGTCATTGCTCTCTGGTGCACTTGGTTTGTACTTCACTATTGACTGTTGCATTGCTCCATTAGCTGTGTTCATATACATTGATGTTGGTCTGATGCTCCAAGTTGCCACCTCTGATCAGTTGCACTATATTGTACTTGTTTTGCTGCCTTTATATACATGTCAAGTCTTGTTGACATCACAGGTGCATTGACTTGAGTCTTTGTTGTATTGAGTTTCACTGTATGTGTTCATTAGCTTGGTCGACACTAGCTCATCCAAGCTTGCACTTGTTGTTTGTCAATTTTTCTTGGGAATAGGCTTCTGCCTGACTTTGTTATTCATGTTTCTAGTTGTGGTGTTGTTTTGAACATGCCTATTGCATTGTTGAGGCCGTGTTGCTTTGATCGAGCATTTTCACTTGTACTTGACAATTTTGTATTGCACCTGAGTTGAATCCAGCTTAAAGCTCGGGTTTGACCTTGTGCTGATATTATGACATTATTTTTATCACACTTGAGTTGAACCCGGCATTTTGGGTTTGACCTGTGCTCACCTGTCCCTGTAATTTTATCAAGGGTATATATCGGTGTGCACGGCCTTGTGGCATGTACAGTGAGACACTGTGCATGTCACAAGCTGTTCGTGAATGATGAATTCGAATTTAAATGATGATGAACAACCCAAATAACTGAGACAAATATTATTTTCAAAATCCACATTTTATTTTATACTGCAAAAATATTTTATTTTCAATTTTACTGCGTCAATGTACATTACTGCAGATTGCTCAGATGCTGGATTCACATTGGAATGAAGTTGAAGATAAATACGAGTGTGAGTGAATGAGTGATATGTAGTGAGGTCAAATGTAAATGTGAATCATGATGTAATCAAAATTGTATTGTAATTGAAATTGTGTATATATATAGTGAGAGCTTCAAATTTGTACTATTCAAAAATTGTAATAAATATTTGTTTGAATAAAATATCCGTTTGAATTCAAATTATGTGTTATTTATTTTATTCATCAAATATTTATTTAATCTGTGAAAATAAAATAGTATATTAACAAATACATTTAAATGAATATATATATATATGTGTGTGTGTGTGTGTGTGTGTGTGTTTATTATCATCAAACAAAAATCATATAATCGCATATTCAACACAGTGTAGCCGGTGTGAGTGGAAGGTGGTGCTATTGGAATGGGCGCGTAAATAGGTGTTGGTGTAGTTAGGTTGATAGAATCCGAACTTATTGAGGTATAGGAGATAGAAGAGGAATCAGAGTTGTGTCGTGAAGACATGGTAAAAAAAATTGAAGAGGTTGAAGCTTTGATTTTTAATTGAAAGAAAAATAAAACAATCTTGAGTTTACAATAAGCAAGAGCCTTAAAATAGAGGGAATGAGTGTTAACAATAATCAAAAAAATGAAAGATAATAAATTAAAAGAAAAAAATTCTAATAACCTTAAGAAGGAATGGTTGTAAAAAATGTAAAACCAAAATGAGTGGTGATCAGAAAATGATCAGAAATAATATGAACTCAAAAATAAGTATAGATAAGAAAGAAAATATAGTGAAGTGGTAGAAAACCATCTTGTGAAGTTAGAGGTCTAATGTTCGAGTATGGCAATCTTTAAATTTTTGAAAAAATGTTATTTTTGAAAAAAAAATTACAAAAATAATTATAGATCTTTCGAAGACATAATTCCTAATTCTCTTCTAAGTTAAATAAAAATATTTTCGTTCAAAGCTTTTATAAATATATCAGCCAATTGATTTTCAGAGGATACAAATTCTAATATGACTAAATCCTTTTTAATACTATCACGAAGAAAATGATAACATATGTCGATATGTTTAGTTCATGAATGATTGACGGGAGTTTAGATAGATTTATAGCACTTGTGCTATCATTGAAAATAGTTGATTTAGATAAATTTATACCAAAATCTTGAAGTGTTTGTTGCATGTAAATGACTTAAGCACATGCTAAAGCAGGAGAAATATATTTTGCCTCACAAGTCGAAAGTGAAATACAATTTTGTTTCTTGCTAAACCAAGAGATTAAGGATTGTCCAATGAAGTGACAAGTCCCGCTAGTACTTTTTCGATCCGTTCGACATCCTCCAAAATTAGCATCAGTATATGAAACTGACTCGAAAGGGCATCCTTTTGGATAGCAAAGTCCAAAATCTTTGTTTTTGCTTAGATAACGCAATATTCGTTTCACCGCTCGCATATGTGATTCTTTAAGATTTGTTTGAAATCGAGCATATAAACAAACACTCATCATTATGCAAGGTCTACTAGCAGTTAAATAAAGTAATGATCCAATTATACTTCGATATAATTTTTCGCCGATACTTTTGTCATCTTCATCTCCATCGAGATGTATTGTTGTACTTATTGGAGTTGGCTTGGAAGAAGTATATTCCATACCAAAGCGTTTAATTAGATTATTACAATATTTTTCTTGATTAATAAAAATTCCATTTTCTAAATGTTTAATCTGTAAACCAAGAAAATAAAATAATTCTTCCATACGTGACATTTCAAATTCTTTGGTCATTATTTTAGAAAATTCCTGGCATAACTTTTCATTTGTAGAACCAAAAATAATATCATCTACATAAATTTAAATAATTACAATACCTTTTTAGTTCATTTAATAAAAGAGTTTGATCAACGTTCCTAATTTCAAAAGCAAAATCTATTAGATAGCTTTTAAGACTTTCATAACAAGCATGGGGTGCTCGTTTTAGACCGTATAAGGCTTTCTTAAGTTTATAAACATGGTGAGGAAAATTTTCATATGTGAATAAAGGAGGTTGTTCAACAAAAAAATTTCTTTTATATAACCATTTAAAAAAGCACTTTTAACATCCATTTGATAAAGTTTGAAATTAAACATGCAAAGGCCAGTAAGAAACGTATTGCTTCAAGTCGTGCGACTGGAGCAAATGTTTCTTTGTATTCAATTCCTTCTTCTTAATTATATCCTTATGCAACTAATCTAGCTTTATTTCTAGTTATATTGCCTTGTTCATCTGCTTTAGTTTTGAAGACCCATTTAGTACCAATGACTGTTTGATCACTCGGTCTAGGAACTAGTTCCCAAACTTTGTTTCGTTCGAATTGGTTTAGCTCTTTTTGCATAGCTATAGTCCAATAGTAATTAGTAGAGGCTTCTTTTTCATTTTTAGGTTCAATATTAGAAAGAAATGCTACATGACTCAATTGATTAAGTTGATTTCTAGTTCTAACATGTGAAGCAATTTCTTCTATGACATTTTCTACTGGATCATCTCATAAAATCATAGGAGGAGATCTTAATTCATTTTCATTATGAACAACATTTTCATCTTCTTCAAAACTATTTTGAGTAACCGTATTTGTGACCATCTTAGGTATTATTATTAGTCCGTGAGATGATGGTTTTGATGACAACAACCTTAGAATAGATTTTAAAATATAAATACTAACAGTATAAGTTTAGATATATATGTATATGCAGAATTTAACCATGCAGGTACCAAGAATGAAGACTGTACAGTATAGAGATTCAAGATATCAAGATTGAAGACTCATGAGTAACAAGAATATCAATATTATCAAGGGTTCAAGATTTCAAGTAATTTACTTTTTAATTAGAAATTTGTTACTTTTTAACAAGAATATCAATATTATCAAGGGTTCAAGATTGGGTGAACTTGTTGCCTGGAAATCAAGTATCTCTACCCAAAGGATTGTGATTCTGGAGAGTGTACCTTATTACCTTGAAATCGACGGTGTAATTGTAAAGATTGTTTTTGAAAGGAAATCTGTACTTGTGTGCGGGATTGGATGTAGGGTAACTCCGAACCAGTATAAAATCCGGTGTGTTCTTTCCTTTATTGTTTTTACTTTATTTGTGCATCTATGTTTGTTTCTATAATCATATCTGTGTCTAAATATTGCATACATCTGTGTTCAAATTAACATAAACTTAAAAAGATTTAGTAATTCTTTATAAACACTATTCACCCCCCCTCTAGTGTTAATCCTAGCCTAAAGATCCGTAATCCGCATTTCTCACATTTGGTATCAGAGCGAGATTTTCAAAGTTTCATAATCTGATTTTTGAAAAAGTTTTAAAATGGCTATGTTTGTTAATACTAGTTTAGAAATATTCAGATCATCATTGTCTTTTGAGTTTACATATAATCAATGTTCAAATTCAAGTTGTCTACCAAAATTGTTTGATGTGTAGGAATCATGCTTTATGGCTATTAAGGAATCAATACGCAACAGACAAATTGTGCATATCAGAAAGGACAAATGGATACTTGATAGTGGATGTTCAAGACACATGACTGGCAATCCAGATATGTTAAATGATATAATATACAAAGACGGAGGACTGGTTAACTTCGGAGA
Source organism: Allium cepa (assembly GCA_030765085.1). Classification (NCBI taxonomy): domain Eukaryota; kingdom Viridiplantae; phylum Streptophyta; class Magnoliopsida; order Asparagales; family Amaryllidaceae; genus Allium; species Allium cepa. The sequence goes on from CM060944.1 coordinate 342,685,066, forward strand.
CAATTCAAAAGGATATGTGATTGGCATCGGCAAAATCGGTAACTCTGAAACTCCTATTTTTACTAATGTTATGCTAGTTAAAAATATGAAACATAATCTTCTAAGTATAAATCAATTTTGCGATAAAGGGTATAAAATTAAATTTGAAAAAGATAAATGTCAAATTAAAGATAAAAATTACACCATAATATTTGAAGAAGTTAGGAAAAAAAATATTTATATTCTTAGTACGAAAGTTTCAAATGATAACTTATGTCTTTTGGCAAATACAAGTGACCCTTGGATTTGACATAAGAGATTTGGGCATTTGAATTTCAAACTCTTATCTAGACTGTCAAAACATGATCTAGTAAGAGGTCTCCGTAAAATAAATTTTAAAGTAGATAGTCTATGTGATGCATGACAATTAGGAAAACTTAGAAAAAGTTCCTTTAAATTAAAAGATATGATTTCAACTTCAAAACCTCTTGAATTACTTCACCTTGATTTATTTGGTCCATCTCAAATTCTGTCAATAAATCATAGTAAATATGTTTTTGTAATTGTAGATGATTATTCTAGATTTACATGGACAATATTTTTGATACATAAAATTGATACTTTTGAACGTTTTAAGAACTTTACAAAAAGGATTCAAAATCAACTTTCTCTAAAAATTATAACCATTTGTAGTGATCACGGTGGTGAATTTGAAAATGAAAAGTTTGAGGAATTCTACAATAAAAAGAGAATAACTCACAATTTTTCATTTCCAAGAACTCCATAACAAAACGGAGTAGTGAACGTAAAAGTAGGACGATTCAAGAGTGTGCGAGAGCTATGCTTTCAGACAGTAAATTACCAAAGAATTTTTGGGCAGAAGCAGTTGCTACCGCCTGTTATATTTTAAATAGAATTTTAATTAGACCTTTAACTAATAAAACTTCTTATGAACTTCTTCGCTCAAAGAAATCTAAAGTATCTTATTTTAGAATTTTTGGAAGTAAATGTTTTATTTTAAATACTAAAGATAACTTAGATAAATTTGATCCTAAATCCGACAAAGGTATCTTTATTGGATATTCTAATAGAAGTAAAGCGTATATAGTATTTAATTTAAGAACTAACACCATCGAAGAAACAATGCACGTGTCATTCGATGAAAATTTCAAAATTTTTTAAGATTCAAATGATGAAGATGATTTAATTACTCAAAATCAAGAGTCAACTTAAACTAATAATGAAATTAATCATCCTAATAAAAGGACTAAACTTTCAAAAGATCATCCTATTGAAAACATACCAGGAGATATGCAATCTATAGTTAAAACTAGAAATCAACTAAGTCAAATGAGTAATGTAGCTTTTATATCAACTATTGAAGCCAAAAATCCAAAAGAAGCATCAACTGATGATTCATGGATTTTGGCTATGTAAGAAGAACTAAATCAATTTACTAGAAATGATGTTTGGGAACTTGTTCCTAGACCTGAAAATAAAACTATAATTGGAACTAAATGGGTTTATAAAAATAAAATGAATGAACTAGGAGAGGTAGTTAGAAATAAAGCACGTTTAATCGCTCAAGGTTTTTGTAAAGAAGGAATAGATTTTGATGAAATCTTTGCTCCCGTAGCAAGATTAGAAGCTATTAGGATTCTACTTGCTTTTGCAAAGCATAATAATTTCAAATTATATCAAATGGATGTTAAAAGCGCCTTTTTAAATGGATTTGTAAAAGAGGAAGTATATGCTGAACAACCACCACTTTTTGAAAATTACCTAATCATGTTTACAAACTTAAGAAAGTTTTATATGGCCTAAAACAAGCTCCTAAAGCCTGGTATGATAGACTAAGATCTTACTTATTACAATCAAATTTTGAAATTGGTAAAGTGGATAATACTCTTTTTATTAAAAAATAAAAATGATATTCAACTAGTACAAGTTTACGTAGATGATATCATTTTTGGATCAACTAACTTTGAAATGAATAAAGAATTTTCTGAAATAATGACAAAAGAGTTTAAGATGAGTCATATGGGTGAATTAAATTTCTTGTTAGGATTACAAATTAAACAATTAGATAATGGTATCTTTATCAGTCAAGAAAAATTATGCTAAAGACCTAATTAATAAATTTGGTTTGACTACTGCGAGTGGAAAATCCACTCCCATGGCAACCAATGAGTATCTTAGTAAAGAAGATCTCTCGAAAGATGTAGATCAAAAGTTATATAGAGGAATGATTGGATCACTACTCTATATTACCGCTAGTAGACCTGATATCATGCATAGTGTTTGTCTCTGTGCAAGATATCAATCCCAACCTAAAGAGACCCACTTAAAAGCCGTAAAATCTATCATAAGATTTATTAAACACACTTCTGGATATGGCTTATTTTACCCTAAAAATGATTCCTTTGACTTAATATCTTACTGTGATGCTGATTATGCTGGTTGTAAATCAAACCGAAAATGTACAAGTGGAACTTGTCACTTTTTGGGGCATTCTCTGATTTCCTGGTTTAGTAAAAAGCACAACACGGTTTCTTTATCAACAACTGAAGCAGAATATATTTCTGCTGCTTTGGCTTGTTCTCAAGTAATATATATGCAACAAACTTCAAAAGATTATGGTTTAAAATTTTCAAAATCACCAATTTATTGTGATAATACTAGTGCGATAAATTTATCCAAAAATACTACTCAACATGCTCGAACTAAACATATTAATATCAGACATCATTTTCTCAGAGATAATATAAGTAAGGAAGTAATCACTCTAGATTATGTCAATTCTGAGAATCAAATTGCTGATATCCTAATAAAACCTTTAAATGAATCTATATTTACTAAATTAAGAAGAGAATTAGGTATTTGTTCAATAACTGAAATATAAATAAACAAAAGTATAATTAAAATTAAATCAAAATAAATCAATTAATAAAAATTTTAAAGGACCATGTCGACATACCCCCCCAACCCATGTCGACATACAATGTTTTTTATTTTTAATTTTTTCCCACCAAAATTCAAAATAATTGGTTATATATTCTTCTCATTTTCGAAATTTTATTCATCCATTCTGCTATTTCTCTGTTCTATCCTCTGAAATCAAATAATCAATGGCCTCCTCTTCAAAATCAAACAAAAATTCTACCTTTTGGTTTCCTTCTCCCACTTCTGGTCCATTTCAACGTGCTACTCTCGCTCGTATGACAAAAAATGGAGGATTCTCTAAAGGATGCACTTCAGTTAATGACTGAAATCGAAGTAATGCAACTTCGAATAGCCAAGGAACAAGAGAGGCAAGGCAAAATCCTTAGGAATTTGCAAAAATTTCTAATGGACAATCATGCTAACCCGATCTTGATTGAAGAAGACTCTTCAGGAGATCATATACAAGAGGCCAACGAAGAAGAAGAAGAACCCATGGAATATGTGCACACGGAGGATGATGACAAAGTCGTGTGCGTTGGAGAAGTGTGTTTTGGCAAAGATGGGAATATTGTCGAACAACGTGGAAATTTCTGTTTCCACTATCCAAACTGTTCGATTCATAGATCTCCTATGTTCAATAACACACATTAGTTTCTTCTCTTTCTTTACCATTGTTGTATGTTTCTTCTTACGTTTTCCATGAAAATATAAATATAACTATATGATTAATAAATAAATTGTATTCTTATATGTGTTCTTCCCTATTAATAAATATAACTATATGGTTATTATATACTTAGAATAGTTAGTAGTTTAGGATTAGGTTTATTATTAGATCTAAGTGTTGATTATTTATGATAACACTATCATTATAATCACATGTCATAGAGTATTATATTTAGGGGGAGTTCTATAGTTTGAAATTATATAGTTTAGAGTTAGTTTTTTTTGTTGATGACAAAGGGGGAGAAGTATAAAATAGGGTAGTTAGGCATAGATTAAGGGGGAGTTATTAGGATAGAAGTAATATTTTGTAAACAAAGGTTGTCATCATTAAAAAGGGAGAGATTGTTAGTCCATGAGATGATGGTTTTGATGACAACAACCTTAGAATAGATTTTAAAATATAAATATTAACAGTATAAGTTTAGATATACATGTATATGCAGGATTTAACCATGCAGGTACCAAGAATGAAGATTGTACAGTATAGAGATTAAAGATATCAAGATTAAAGACTCATGAGTAACAATAATATCAAGATTATCAATAGTTCAAGATTTCAAGTAATTTACTTTTTAATTAGAAATTTTGTTAAAACTCTTAGAAAAGCACCGGCATCTTAAAATCCAATTTATTCGTGGAATGGAATCTACTTCGAGCCTGTTAAAGGGATGGAACCCTAAGCAGGATGGAACCTACGAAAAATCTAGGGGAACATTGTTTTGTATCCATTAACTTTTTATCCAAAATGATTTTTCAAAATTATATCCTGTTTTCAAAATGATTTCAAAACCTTCCTTTTAAAAGCATCAAAAACATCTATCCTGATTTCAAATACTTTTAGCCTCAAAATAATCTTGAATTTCAAAATTAAATTATCCTTGGTTTTAAACTATCTTTTAAAATAAAATTATATTTAATTTTTTTAATATTTATATATTTAGATTTAAATATAAAATTATAGTAAAAATCTATATATATATATATATTATTCTTTATATTTACTTATGTATTTTAATTATAGTCAAGTATATTTATAAAGTTTAAAATAGTTTTAATATAAGACAAAGGTTATTTTCAAAGGAAACCAAAACACCAAAAATCCCTTTGGGATGTCGGCATGCTCAAGTACCCCATGTCGACATGGTGTAAGTTGGTTTCAAAATTCAAATTTCGAAAGAAGTGTCTATTCGCCATAACTCTTGAATGGACATGGATGTTGTTCTTCTATAAATAGGGGTTGGTTTCAACGAATTTTAATTCAGTTTTTCTGGTTTTTCACTCCTCTTCTTCCATATTTCTATATACATATTCTTACCATTACTCTGCTGAAATCAACATTGAATCAAACTAGATTATCTCTGGTTTGATTCTCTATCACTATCTCAACAAGATCCTCAGTGCTATTCAGAGTTATAGGCTTTTTGTAATCAACATAGCGAGAAAAGGTGTGATTGTGGCCTTAGAAATCAATCAAGCGAGATAAGGTGTGATTGAAGCCTTGGGAAATCAATTGGGTGAACTTGTTGCTCGAAAAATCAAGTATCTCTACCTAGAGGATTATGATTCTGGAGGGTGTATCTCGTTGCCTTGAAATCGAGGGTGTAATTGTAAAGATTGTTTTTGAAAGGAAATCCGTACTTGTGTGCGGGACTAGATGTAGGGTAACTCCAAACTAGTATAAAATCTGGTGTGTTCTTTACTTTACTGTTTTTACCTTATTTCTGCATCTCTGTTTGTTTCTGTGATCATATCTGTGTCTGAATATTGCATACATCTGTGTTCAAATTAACGTAAACCTAAAAAGATTTAGTAATTCTTTATAAACACTATTCACCCCCTCTCTAGTGTTAATCCTAGCCTTAAGATCCGTAATCCGCATTTCTCATAATTATTTCATCATCCTCAAAAAATTTATTAAATTTGAAATTTTCGCCGAATGAAACACGAAGTGTTTCTTCGTTTGTTTTAGTTATTTTATTGAAAATCCGATCAGCTTTACTTCGTTCCAAATATCCTGCAAAGATTCCTTCATCGGATTTGGATCTAATTTTCCAAGATGATCTTTTGTATTTAAAATAAAACATTTTGAACCAAAAGTTTTAAAATATGAAATATTTGGTTTTCTTTGATGAAAAAGTTCATATGGAGTGTGTTTTGTTAATAGTCGGATGGAAACATGATTCAGAACATACCAAGCAGTTGCTACAGTTTCTGCCCAAAAATGTTTTGGTAAAGTGCTTCCATTCAATAAAGTTCTTGCACATTCTTGTAAAGTTCTATTTTTTCTTTCTACAACTTCATTTTGTTGTGGTGTTTTAGGAAAAGAAAAATTATGGTAAATTCCCTTTTTATTACAGAAATGTTCAAAATCTTCATTTTCAAATTCACCTTCATGATCACTTCTAATATTTTTAATTTTTATTTTTTTGAGATTTTCAATTCTCATTGCAAAAATTTTTAAGTTTTCAAAAGCATCGCTTTTATTTTTTTAGAAAAATAGTCCAAGTATATCTGGTGAAACCATCTACTATAACAAATACGTATTTGCTATGATTTATAGATTGAACTTGAGTTGGACCATAGAGATCCAAATGCTATAATTCTAGTGGTTGTACAGTAGAAACATTTTTCTTTGATTTGAAGGATGATTTTAACAATTTTCCTAATTGACAAGCATCATAAATATTGTTTACTTTAAAATTCATTTTTGGTAAGTCTTTTACTAAATCATTTTTAGATAATTTATTGATAGCTTTGAAATTAATATGACAAAATCTTTTATGCCATAACCAAGGTCATTTTCTTTGGCTATTACACACATATTTATATTGTAATTTACATTCATATTCAAAACATAAATATTTTTATCTCTAAAACCTTCAAAGATAAGATTTTTATTTTGATAAAAAATGCTACACATATTTTCAAAAAAGAAATATTGAATCCTTTGTCACACAATTGGCTGATACTAAGTAAATTATGCTTCAAATTTTTAAGTAATAAAACATCTGTAATAAGAGGTAAATTAGATATACCGTTATTGCTCACATCACCTTTGCCGATGATATATCCTTTGTAATTATCTCCAAATGTGACAGAACCTCCATCTTAGTAGATAGTGTTAGTTAGCATCCCTTTGTTTCCTGTCATGTGTTTCGAGTAACCACTCCTAGTCTGTACAAGTACATTGAGGATTATCAAACCAAATTGTTGAAGAAGTTAGTAAAAATGATCATCACTTTACCAGACTATATGCTACACAAACAAATTACACCCTATCAGGTATGAGGATTCCAACCAAAATTTAAATAAAATATACATATCTTTGTACAAACGTCCAAGCAAAAGATACAAAACATGGGCTAGGGAAGTCATAACCAACATTCACTCAATAACACTTTGCATCATCTCCCACATACAAAGTCCCTTGAACAGAGATTATTACTCTATCAGATTCATCAATGATTGATCTTGTCAATGCATGCATATGAGTGGAGAAAGGATTAATAGAGACATACACAAACTTGGTGATCACATGAGATGGTCAGGATAGCTTGACTCAACCACACAATGAACTTGATAATGCAAAGTATACATCAGTTGGTCCGCATACTACATGAAGCCTCAACGTAGAAAACTGAAAGTCTAAGAAAAATGGCATCCTGTCAGATGAAGACTAATCAAAGATGACTTTAAAAATTTAGCAAGTCCTCCTCAGAATGAACAAAGTCTTACATTAGCAAAAGGAGACTCATCGAAAAATCAGAGGCAAAGATGAGATATAGATATTCGGATGATATAACCATTGCAAGACTAAGAAGACAATATTGGATTAAACAAAGCACACATTGTATTCATGAAAGTATGATTTGGGGGGAAAGGTTGTGGGCGTTTTCGCCCACTACATGGTGAATATGAGGAGTCAGGGTGTGATAACCCGGATTTTTGAACATCTGATAGCTGAATAATTATCTGGTTTATAGATTGAACAGATAAAAATTTTGATAATAAAAGGTATCTGGATATGTAAATGAATTTGAAAACAAAGGATATCTATGATATCCCAGAAAATTTCCAGCAAATTCAAATGTGATAATCTCTTCTATAAATTATTTAAAATTAGTAAAATTGTTATTTATTTTAAAAACAAATAATAATAATTGTTTATATATAGATATATATATATATATATTTTAAATAGAATTATTATTTCGAATTGAATTTGTATTTGAATTTGAATTTAAATTTGAAATCTAAAAGATAATTATCTTAAATAGGATTTAAATATATATATATATAAGAATGTGATTATTTATTTATGTATAAATTAGTTTCAAAATTTTCTCTTAAAGGTTATATAAATACAAATAAAGAAGAAGCATAAATATAAATTTATAACATATATATAAAAAAACATAAATATAATATAAAAGATATATGCATTATATAATAAAAAATTCTCATGTAAAAGATAAGTGTTAAGATTTTAACACAAATTAATAAATGTAAGTCATTAAGCATAGATATAGACAAGTGTAACAAATATAATATACATTTGAACAAGTATCACATTTCTTTCAATTTATTTTCTTAAATTCATAGTAAATTAAAATTAACCTTATATTAACATATCTCTTTTCTTTTCTATTTCTTTTCTCATTTTTCAAAATAAGAAACTTAACAAAATGCAAACCAGAAAATGTATTCAAGAAATCATCCAGCAAGATCATCTCTGATTTTCAAGCATGAATTTTCTCAACAACAAAAATAATTTCCAGCTCATAATCAAAGTTCCAAGCTATATCATTTCAACAACCTGTTTTCCAGTTTCAAGCATTTGCATTTCCAGATTTTAGTTCCAGCATCTCTGTTTCTTTCAAATAGGTGAGTAAACCTTGCATTTAAAAACAGTTTAAAATCTGGTTGATGCTTGTGATGAACATTGTTGTAGTATAGTATAATGTTTACAGAAATGTTTGATTTGAATGCATGTTTGAAATAAGATAAATGCCTGAATAAAGTCTCTGTATAATATAAGAACTCTGTTGTTTCCAGGCTCTAGCTTGATTTAAAATTCATATCTTCTCAAAATTTCAGAATTTGGTTTTGATTTATAAATGAAATATGATTAGCTTAGTGTTATATGGATTTTAAAAATAGTTTTAGAGTTTTATATTTAGAAAATATTTTAAAAACAAAAGAATATAGGAATGATCCGATTTTGGCTTAAAATCAAATGTTTTAAATTTATGATTCGAAGTCATAAACAAAATTGTAATGGCATATAACGAATTTAGAAACCTGAATCAAAATTTTTAGTTTAGTATCCTTTGTGATAATTGAAATTTTATGAAGGGGTTTTCACCAATATCGGGCGATCGACATGGTGAACTTCATTGGGATCTTGGTCGAAGTTGTCTGGGGGCCTGCCGACTTTGGAAAAATTGTGATCGTATTTTATTTTGGGTCGTGGTGGCCGAAATAGGGTAAACTAGGGTTTTTGGAGGTAGTTCTGTCGAGGATATTGGCAAGGTGATTTAGTCTTATTCGAAGCGTCGAGTTCAGTCGCATGGCAAGGGATCGAAGCGAGGAGACGTAATGATGCTCTGGGAGGAGGGCCGGAGTTTCCAGTTGCCGTGAACGTCGTCAACGAAGAGGTTTTGGTCCAGTGTTTGTTCCAGTTTTTTTGATCGATCATTGAATTTTCATTTGGCTATCGTATTACGATATCTGAGGTGTCGTACGTGATGTCGAGGTGATCACCGACTTGGAAGCGTCATTGACAGGGTGGCAGCGACATCCAGACTATTGTGTACGTGCACCGTGCACGTTTGAATATCAGGTGTTGAAGGATGTTTTGGGAAGAAGGTCCTGTCCCGGGACGTGCTTGTGTATTTTGCTGTGATGTCTCGAAGCAGTTGAAGACGTAGAGTTGCTCGTGTGTTGTATCGTGAATTCTGGTGTTAGAACTCGGGTCGAACTCGATACATTTGCGTGTTTTACTCAAAAGCTGGGATGTAGAGCTCGTGTGATTGCTTGAGTTTTAGTTTTGGCTCGGGATTGATTATTGGCTTGTAACAGGCTCCAAACTTTGTAAAGAAATATGTTTCAAGCTTAAAAGCAAAATGAAACAGTTTTTTTCAAGATAAATATTTTATAAAGTTTATTATCAAAGTGTTTAAAACAAATATTAAGTTATTAAAATAATTTTTTTCCAAAAAGAAGAATGTTTTATACAAGAATAAAAGTGGTTTAAAAAAATTTAATAAGTTATAAAATAGTGTTGATAAGTAAGCATTAAGGATAATCACTAAAGGAAATTGATTATGTATAATTACTTAATTGATAGAGGGTAATTACTCAATGGGATTAGTTAAAGGTTAATTACTTAGTGTAATTAATCAAAGAATTTATTAGTTAAGAAGTTAATTAATTAATGTAAGTAATTAATTACTTATTGTAATTAATTAAGATTGACTTATGAATATGATGGGTTTAAATAAGGAGGGTAATTACTTTATGGAAGTAATTAAGGAGGAATTACTTAGTGAAATTAATTAAAGGATTAATTAATGTAGGCGATTAAGATTAGTTAATTACTGAATGAAATTAATTAAGGTTAATTAATAAGTGTGATTAATTTAAGATTTCTTGTTAATTGTAATTAAGTAAAAGGGTAATTAATTAAGGAAAGTAATTAGAGGATCATTATTGAATGTAATTTTTTAATTAATGTAACGACCCAGAATTTTATTTAATTAAAATTTGGATATTTAATTAATTTTAAATATTAATAAGTGAAATTATAAGTCAAATAAATTTTTATTTGAATTATTGGATTTAATTGAATAATTAAATCGATAATTTAATATGTTAAATTATGGAAATAATTGAAAATTGAGTTAAATATGATTGAAAATGATTTGTAAAATTTTATTTTATCATATTGGAGTTCGAATGATATTTTAGAACTTTTAAAATCGAATTAAGAGTTAATTTGTGAAAATTGAATATTTTAATATTAAAATCGACTAGTGAAAATAGTCAATTTTTGAACAGTCTCAGAATTGAACGAAACCAGTTCCATTGGATCCGTAATAGTTAGTTATTACCGGATTTTAATTTTCGTGTCAATCGGAGTTACCGTTTGATCGTAGCAGCTCGAAACGCATCGAATTATTTTTAATTTTAATTTGGCGAGTTAAAATAGCCATTTTTCAAAAAGTCTCGGATTTCGACGAAATCAGTTTCATCGGATCCGTAATGTGATATTATTGTAAGGTTTCAAATTTCGTGTCAATTGGATTTACCGTTTGTCCGATACAAATTAAAACGCCTAGAAAATCGTTTAAATCGGTTTAATTTAAATTGAACGTTTATTGCCATATCTCGCACAGATGTCCGAATTAGCTTCCGAAACCTATTCCATTGTGTCCGGAACGCGGGGTAAACCCTAGAAACGCTGGTTATGGTGCGTAAATCGGAGTTCGGAATTTCCGGATGAATAGTGTTCGAAAATTCTCTATAAATAGCCAACCTCTCACAAAAAAATAAAATAAAAATATCAAAACCCTAATCTAAACGTGTAGCCGCCAGTTCAAGCTTCAATGGCCAGAAACACGCGACCTTCCTCCCTCCAAACCTTCAAATCCGTGCAACGATTCAAGAATCTTTCAACTAGAAACTCGTAGAGCACGTCGCGAACTACATATTCAACGGTCATGATCGTTTCTAGTGCTTCGGATTGGCGACAAATCTCGTTCAAAGGCCTGCAGTTCGGCCTTGAAGTGCGCGCTAGGATGAGAGCCGAGCTTCATGAGGTTGGGGCCGAGTATAGAGGAGGTGAAGGGCTTCAACATGGCAGTGGTTTGATGAAGTTTAGTCGAGTATTGGCGTTGCAAGATTAAACCCTAGTTAGGGCTTTGATGGGTTCATGTGCGGCTATGGGTTACTGGATACGTGAATGAAGGGGGGAAGGAGATGCTATGCATGGTCATGATGGAGGGATGTTGGATCCAGTGGCTAGGAATTTGTGTGGGTTAAAAAATAAAAATTTATGTTGTGAATTTGTTTATATAAATACGTGTAAACTTCATAAAATCATAACCTTTTCATACGAGGTCGAAAACGCGCGAAACTAGTTGCGTTAGAATCGTATCGTCGAGCACTACGCGATGGAGTTGGATTGGAGTCGTTTGGAGTTAGTGAGAATTTCGGGTAAAATTAAACGTCCGTTTAATTTTATTCGAAATAAATCGCTAAAACGAATTGAAATCAAGGCGAGAACTTCTCACTCAATCGAATCAGTTTCGATTTTATTTTAAATAGCTAGATTTAAAATATTTGAATGCATGTTTGAATGATGATTGTTATCTATTGATTGTTAAATTAGACATTATGCGCCGTTAGTAAGCGGATGTTATTTATTAAAAACATATACCGCGAATATTTCATATACAGTGAAATTGGTATTATATATAATAGCAATATATATATATATATTGGCATATGTATATATTGGAGTTATTGATTTCCAGCATTTGTATAGCGGATGAGACCCTATTGCGCCGTCTATTAAGCGGATAATATTTTAAATCCCATATACCGCGATAATTTCGTACTGGAGCGAAATTGGTATTGTGCTAATGTTTGTGGATGCAGGAAAACAGGTTGGAGGGATCCAACTGGATTCCTCAACAGTTTTTATTTGATTTCAGATATTTTGATATTTGATGGACTATCATATCGATATATGATGTCGTTGTAGTCGTGATTGACTATTTGGTGTATAGCATCATTGAACCAAATTTTGGGATTTTAAAATGATTTTTAAAGTGATGTTTGAAAGTATACGTTTATAAAATATTTTTGGAATTGATTTATTTTAAACGTATAATTTTTAATGTTATAAAAATTATGATTTTTGAGAAATATAGTTAAATGTTGATTTTTGAGAATATGATGCTAATGATTTTATAAAATAGTTTAATCGGGATTTTAGAATTTATTGTGAAAAGTTTAAATATAGGATTTATAAAATTTAATTATTTTATGAATCAAAATGGTGAAATAATAAAGGAGATTAAAGACGTTTTAAAGAATAATATAAATTGATTTAGATTAAGAGATTTATAAATGGATATTTATAAATTGAAATATTTGAATTATAAAACGAGTTTTTATAAGTGTTTGAATGAAGTGAAAATGAATTTTGTAAATGAATGGAATTTATAAAATTATAAATGGTGAAGTTATAAATGAAATTTATAAATAGTAAGATTTATAAATTTTGTGAAATTATTAAAGAATATACTTGGATGAATAATTGAATCTTATAAGTTATAAGATTTATAATTATGAAGTTCAAAGGAACGATTTTTGCAAACAAATAAATTATAAGTATTTAACTTATAATATGGACTTTTGGTTCATAATTGAGATATAAAGTGAATAGATTAATAAAGGAGATTTATAAAAAGTTGTTATAAAATAAATAGAAATGGAATTTATAAACGTTGTTTTATAAATTCGCAAACGACTTATTTTGATAAGAAAATTGTTGAAACCTATTAATGGAGTTATATTCACGTTTTTGACTGTGAATAACCCTTTGAAATAAAATGAATAGAAGTGATGAAAGTTGTTAACGTAATATATTCACGTTTTTGAATAGTGAATAATATGTTAAAGAAACTGTTTAGAATGTGATGTTTTAAATAGATTTAAAACGATCTAACGATGTTTTAAAATGTGTTGAGATTCGAAGCCATAGATTTCAACATTCATTGTTGAAATAGACGTTTTCGAGAAATAAAAGGAAATGGTGGACTATAACACTGTTGTTATAGTAAATGATTTCCGAAAGGAAATGTTTTGTATAGTATTGGGATTTATATATCTATTTTAATTTCGAATCCCTATACTAGTGATTTTGGGTTGTCGTAACGATGTTTTACGCAACATTCGTTTTGGCCCAAATAAATATGTTTAAGAGAATGATTTCCTTAAAGAATGAAATATATACTTAATCTCGATTTAAGTATATTGAATATTTTCCAAGTGTTGGAAATAAATAAAATTTGTGAATTACTTATGAATAAATAAGTATGGAAATGTTTTTCCAATGTGAAATGAAACGTTTTGAGAATTCATCTTTTTGAAGATAAATTGAAATGAATAATTGAAATCGTATATGCATGGATATTTTAGAATATATATTCACCAAGGAATTTATAAAAGAAAGTGGAATCTGTTTAAAAATAAATATTGATTTATTTTTGAAGTGCTGAAATTATATATCTTGTAAAGATATTTTGGAAAATAAATAATTTGGAAAATTATTTGGAATCTGGTGATGTTGTGCATATCCATTGATAGTTCAATAACCGACTATCAATATTTCCCTTTGAATGGGTAATTGATGTGATTTGTTTGAATTTAAATGCCACACTTATTTTTGAATAAGCGCTCACTATTCGGGTTAACCGGGAAAGGACCATGAGGTCGTACAACCCATTCCGAATATGTGATACGTCGTTATGTATAGCATTGAAGATCGGTGTTGAAGACCCGGTATTTGCGAGAGCGATAGGATGACCTGTCGATTGACTCTGCACCGAGTAGCTACGGTATAGAGTTCTCCATATGTGATGGTGAATCCGATCAGGATTGTGAATATCCGGATTGCAAGGACTTCTTTGTAAGTGGCTTCGGTTTTGTTCGATCCCGGAACAGACTTGTATGGATAGTATGTCTGACATTACAAATTGAGATATAAAGCCGATTTCTTTCAAATATATTTCTGTTGGTGGCGGAGAATTTATTCTTTTAGCTTAACACCCTTCTCTGAGACGTACGAGCTCAGAGGTTATGTAGTTGAAGGTTATCAGCGATATATTCCCAATTTGGTAATGTGACATACTGAGTGTTGCTGTGAAATGATCATTGTGTTGATTATTTGTGATAGGATCGTTTATTTGATCGTCTATCTTAGTGATCATTTCTATGATCATTTGTTGACCCAAAGCATGGCTTTTGTATAAAGTATGTTTTTGTGGACGTGATTTCGTCGAGCCTCACACCTCGGGAATGGTCAAAACAGGAAAGATGCGGCAAGGTTATGAGGGGTAGCGCCCTTTAGGATATGTGCATTTCCTTCTGGAAAAGGGTGGTGTCATGGTATGGAGCCCAGATACTTACTCATGTTGAAAACACTTTGTTATGATTGTGTGAATTGATTACGAGCGCTCGGTTGAAAGGTCCCAAAGGACCGGGGGATGGCATATTCGGTCAGTTGTTACTCAGTTAGGGGTAACCCGGCCTTGTGTTGGTAGAGATTCGGTTTGGTTCTCGGGGATGTCCATCCAGAGGCATTCTCATGTGGCAATGGGAAGTTCCTTGGCCTGATCATTCGTTGGAAATCCAAAGAAACAATATGAAACTTGTACGGTTTTAGTTGTATAACCTGCTATGTAATGTGGCGGTAACCTGCTATTGAACATAGTTAGCTATAGTAGGCATAGTTCGAAATGTCTATGCTGGCTAAGATTTATATTCTACTTTCGAAATGAATTTTTCCTACACTATGCACTAATAATAATATCAAATGTTCTTTTAAATGCGTATCAAGCATCTTTGACTATCATAAGGAGAAATCTCCTCCGATTCTGCGTTTGCATTGTGTGTGTGTGCGGGAGGCCTTATGGTAGTCTCATTTTTAAAAGCATTGCGAATTGACTTTAAAATATTACTCTATTTTGATTTTAAAGATAAATAAACTGTTTTGAGTTCTCACACCAGTCACATGACTGACTCGGAGTTTATTGTTTTCCTTCCTAAACTTTGGGTGCCCACCAATTTCCACACGGGCAGTCAAGAGTTAAGGTTTATCAGGATATTCTGGATATTCTGGAATTGCTGGAGGCAAGCTGGATGGCATGGCGTAATTACTAGTATATAGTTTTTCTTTTTCCGCTGCATTGTTTGATGTTGTTGTTGTTGTACACTCTGATGATATGATGTAATGAAATGAAATGTATAAAATGTAATAACTGATATAGTTCTTTGTTTAAAGATTATTCATTTATTATTATATGTTGTTCCGCTGCGAATTGTGAGATTCTGATATTGTTGTGTTGTGTTCTGTTCCGTTCTATTTTCTATTTTCTTTTCTCTCTCTATCTTTTCTCTAATTTTCTCTCTTCTTCTTTCTCTTTCTTTTTCTTAAACCATAACATTTCGGGTTTCCGGCCTTCGATTTCAAGTGAGTATCGATGTTGAATTTTCGAAAGTCGAAAATTTTCGGGACGTTACATTTGGTATCAGAGCATATGGTTAAGCGACAACCATGGTTCTGTTGGGTATTACTCATTAGAGATAGAGTCGGTAGTACTCTAGAATGAGTTGAGTGTAATAATAGATATGAGAGCGTATTTGTTAGTGAATATAAAATTGTTTTATATTGTGTTGATTGCTTTATTGAGTGGTATATAGATTCTGGTTAATACGAGTAATTAACGTTGTTGATAGGGATCTCTAAACACTTGAATAGAACAATTCGGCACGATATTGATTTTAAATTGGGTAAATGAAATAATTTTACCTTGATTATATTTTATATATGAGGAAATAATTTTTCAGAATTATTAAAAATGTATATAAGTAGATTGTTTAGTTGTTTGAATAATCTAAATTGAAGAATAATTGTATAAGAAAAAGAATTATAAGAATTGAATTATAATTAAAGTAATTTACAATTGTGAAATAAACTTATATATATAAGAAGTGAAACTATATGAATATATTTATGAATATGAGTTGTAAATGAAAATGAATTGGTAATTGAATTGAATGAATGGATTGAATATTAATCAATTAAATGTAAATAGTTGATATGAAATAATGGATATAAGTGTTAATTCATTAAAATCTAATTTATTGGAAGTTGAATAATTGAATGAAAATCAATTTAATTAAACCAAATTGAGTGAATATAAGCAAAGGAATTTGGTTGTAATTGATATACATTGGTTGTTACTTGATTGTTGATTGATTGTATATAATTCATTAAGTGTTAATGAAAGTAAATTAGCGAAATTGAAAGCTATATAATTGAATTCAAATTAAAGGTAAATAAATTTGAATGGAATTGAATTTGAATTGGAAGTGAACCAACTTGAATATGAATTAGTGAATATAAACTAATTGAAAATGAATGTTAGTAAGAACATCCACTGTTAATGAATCAAATGTGTTTTAAATTGAAAACCTATTTCATTGAATATTAATGAGGATATGAATGAATATTTATTGGTTATGGATGATGGTTGATGTTTGCATTTGTTACTTTTATTGCATTTGCTATGTTAACATATATAGTTATTATGTTGCTATATGTTGTATATCGATACTATTGTCTATATACATGTTTCTCATGTTGTTTGTTGAGTGATTAGTATGTGCGGATCGCGTTTGCTTCGCATTTGGAGCTCGCTTTCGCGCTATATTAGTCGTATATGCTTGCTAATAAAATATAAGGTACATATCTCGGATTACATACCGTACTTTTATACTTTTTCCCTTCGGGATGCCTCATTACTTGATGAGATGTATATTTGTGATATATATACTGTCATTTTTTTTTCGGATCGAGCCGCGCAAAGGAGACTATGGCGAATTTTTCCGAAAATTTAAGGCGTTAGAAAAAATTTGAGAAAATTGGAAAATTTTGAAAACTATAACTTTGATTTTGGAGTTGAAAGTTAAACAATAGTAGTTGTTTTTGAAAAGATAACTAAGTATGATTTGAAAACTTAGTAAAGTATTGTAAGAAGTTTAATTATGAATTTTTGGAAAGTTAATAGATTCTGTAACTTTTCTTACTTGTTAATTTCGAGGGCGAAATTCTTTTAAGGGGGGAAGATTGTAACGACCCAGAATTTTATTTAATTAAAATTTGGATATTTAATTAATTTTAAATATTAATAAGTGAAATTATAAGTCAAATAAATTTTTATTTGAATTATTGGATTTAATTGAATAATTAAATCGATAATTTAATATGTCAAATTATGGAAATAATTGAAAATTGAGTTAAATATGATTGAAAATGATTTGTAAAATTTTATTTTATCATATTGGAGTTAGAATGATATTTTAGAACTTTTAAAATCGAATTAAGAGTTAATTTGTGAAAATTGAATATTTTAATATTAAAATCGACTAGTGAAAATAGTCAATTTTTAAACAGTCTCAGAATTGAACGAAACCAGTTCCATTGGATCCGTAATAGTTAGTTATTACCGGATTTCAATTTTCGTGTCAATCGGAGTTACCGTTTGATCGTAGCAGCTCGAAACGCATCGAATTATTTTTAATTTTAATTTGGCGAGTTAAAATAGCCATTTTTCAAAAGTCTCGGATTTCGACGAAACCAGTTTCATCGGATCCGTAATGTGATATTATTGTAAGGTTTCAAATTTCGTGTCAATTGGATTTACCGTTTGTCCGGTACAAATTAAAACGCCTAGAAAATCGTTTAAATCGGTTTAATTTAAATTGAACGTTTATTGCCATATCTCGCACAGATGTCCGAATTAGCTTCCGAAACTTGTTCCATTGTGTCCGGAACGTAGGGTAAACCCTAGAAACACTGGTTACGACGCGTAAATCGGAGTTCGGAATTTCCGGATGAATAGTGTTCGAAAATTCTCTATAAATAGCCAACCGCTCACAAAAAAATAAAATAAAAATATCAAAATCCTAATCTAAACGTGTAGCCGCCAGTTCAAGCTTCAATGGCCAGAAACACGCGACCTTCCTCCCTCCAAATCTTCAAATCCGTGCAACGATTCAAGAATCTTTCAACTAGAAACTCGTAGAGCACGTCGCGAACTACATATTCAACGGTCATGATCGTTTCTAGTGCTTCGGATTGGCGACAAATCTCGCTCAAAGGCCTGCAGTTCGGCCTCGAAGTGCGTGCTAGGATGAGAGCCGAGCTTCATGAGGTTGGGGCCGAGTATAGAGGAGGTGAAGGGCTTCAACATGACAGTGGTTTGATGAAGTTTAGTCGAGTATTGGCGTTGCAAGATTAAACCCTAGTTAGGGCTTTGATGGGTTCATGTGCGGCTGTGGGTTACTGGATACGTGAATGAAGGGGGGAAGGAGATGCTATGCACGGTCATGATGGAGGGATGTTGGATCCAGTGGCTAGGAATTTGTGTGGGTTAAAAAATAAAAATTTATGTTGTGAATTTGTTTATATAAATACGTGTAAACTTCATAAAATCATAACTTTTTCATACGAGGTCGAAAACGCGCGAAACCAGTTGCGTTGGAATCGTATCGTCGAGAACTACGCGATGGAGTTGGATTGGAGTCGTTTGGAGTTAGTGAGAATTTCGGGTAAAATTAAACGTCCGTTTAATTTTATTCGAAATAAATCGCTAAAACGAATTGAAATCAAGGTGAGAACTTCTCACTCAATCGAATCAGTTTCGATTTTATTTTAAATAGTTAGATTTAAAATATTTGAATGCATGTTTGAATGATGATTGTTATCTATTGATTGTTAAATTAGACATTATGCGCCGTTAGTAAGCGGATGTTATTTATTAAAAACATATACCGCGAATATTTCATATACAGTGAAATTGGTATTATATATAATAGCAATATATATATATTGGCATATGTATATATTGGAGTTATTGATTTCCCGCATTTGTATAGCGGATGAGACCCTATTGCGCCGTCTATTAAGCGGATAATATTTTAAATCCCATATACCGCGATAATTTCGTACTGGAGCGAAATTGGTATTGTGCTAATGTTTGTGGATGCAGGAAAACAGGTTGGAGGGATCCAACTGGATTCCTCAACAGTTTTTATTTGATTTCAGATATTTTGATATTTGATAGACTATCATACCGATATATGATGTCGTTGTAGTCGTGATTGACTATTTGGTGTGTAGCATCATTGAACCAAATTTTGGGATTTTAAAATGATTTTTAAAGTGATGTTTGAAAGTATACGTTTATAAAATATTTTTGGAATTGATTTATTTTAAACGTATAATTTTTAATGTTATAAAAATTATGATTTTTGAGAAATATAGTTAAAGGTTGATTTTTGAGAATATGATGCTAATGATTTTATAAAATAGTTTAATCGGGATTTTAGAATTTATTGTGAAAAGTTTAAATATAGGATTTATAAAATTTAATTATTTTATGAATCAAAATGGTGAAATAATAAAGGAGATTAAAGACGTTTTAAAGAATAATATAAATTGATTTAGATTAAGAGATTTATAAATGGATATTTATAAATTGAAATATTTGAATTATAAAACGAGTTTTTATAAGTGTTTGAATGAAGTGAAAATGAATTTTGTAAATGAATGGAATTTATAAAATTATAAATGGTGAAGTTATAAATGAAATTTATAAATAGTAAGATTTATAAATTTTGTGAAATTATTAAAGAATATACTTGGATGAATAATTGAATCTTATAAGTTATAAGATTTATAATTATGAAGTTCAAAGGAACGATTTTTGCAAACAAATAAATTATAAGTATTTAACTTATAATATGGACTTTTGGTTCATAATTGAGATATAAAGTGAATAGATTAATAAAGGAGATTTATAAAAAGTTGTTATAAAATAAATAGAAATGGAATTTATAAACGTTGTTTTATAAATTCGCAAACGACTTATTTTGATAAGAAAATTGTTGAAACCTATTAATGGAGTTATATTCACGTTTTTGACTGTGAATAACCCTTTGAAATAAAATGAATAGAAGTGATGAAAGTTGTTAACGTAATATATTCACGTTTTTGAATAGTGAATAATATGTTAAAGAAACTGTTTAGAATGTGATGTTTTAAATAGATTTAAAACGATCTAACGATGTTTTAAAATGTGTTGAGATTCGAAGCCATAGATTTCAACATTCATTGTTGAAATAGACGTTTTCGAGAAATAAAAGGAAATGGTGGACTATAACACTGTTGTTATAGTAAATGATTTCCGAAAGGAAATGTTTTGTATAGTATTGGGATTTATATATCTATTTTAATTTCGAATCCCTATACTAGTGATTTTGGGTTGTCGTAACGATGTTTTACGCAACATTCGTTTTGGCCCAAATAAATATGTTTAAGAGAATGATTTCCTTAAAGAATGAAATATATACTTAATCTCGATTTAAGTATATTGAATATTTTCCAAGTGTTGGAAATAAATAAAATTTGTGAATTACTTATGAATAAATAAGTATGGAAATGTTTTTCCAATGTGAAATGAAACGTTTTGAGAATTCATCTTTTTGAAGATAAATTGAAATGAATAATTGAAATCGTATATGCATGGATATTTTAGAATATAAATTCACCAAGGAATTTATAAAAGAAAGTGGAATCTGTTTAAAAATAAATATTGATTTATTTTTGAAGTGCTGAAATTATATATCTTGTAAAGATATTTTGGAAAATAAATTATTTGGAAAATTATTTGGAATTTGGTGATGTTGTGCATATCCATTGATAGTTCAATAATCGACTATCAATATTTCCCTTTGAATGGGTAATTGATGTGATTTGTTTGAATTTAAATGCCACACTTATTTTTGAATAAGCGCTCACTATTCGGGTTAACCGGGAAAGGACCATGAGGTCGTACAACCCATTCCGAATATGTGATACGTCGTTATGTATAGCATTGAAGATCGGTGTTGAAGACCCGGTATTTGCGAGAGCGATAGGATGACCTGTCGATTGACTCTGCACCGAGTAGCTACGGTATAGAGTTCTCCATATGTGATGGTGAATCCGATCAGGATTGTGAATATCCGGATTGCAAGGACTTCTTTGTAAGTGGCTTCGGTTTTGTTCGATCCCGGAACAGACTTGTATGGATAGTATGTCTGACATTACAAATTGAGATATAAAGCCGATTTCTTTCAAATATATTTCTGTTGGTGGCGGAGAATTTATTCTTTTAGCTTAACACCCTTCTCTGAGACGTACGAGCTCAGAGGTTATGTAGTTGAAGGTTATCAGCGATATATTCCCAATTTGGTAATGTGACATACTGAGTGTTGCTGTGAAATGATCATTGTGTTGATTATTTGTGATAGGATCGTTTATTTGATTGTCTATCTTAGTGATCATTTCTATGATCATTTGTTGACCCAAAGCATGGCTTTTGTATAAAGTATGTTTTTGTGGACGTGATTTCGTCGAGCCTCACACCTCGGGAATGGTCAAAACAGGAAAGATGCGGCAAGGTTATGAGGGGTAGCGCCCTTTAGGATATGTGCATTTCCTTCTGGAAAAGGGTGGTGTCATGGTATGGAGCCCAGATACTTACTCATGTTGAAAACACTTTGTTATGATTGTGTGAATTGATTACGAGCGCTTGGTTGAAAGGTCCCAAAGGACCGGGGGATGGCATATTCGGTCAGTTGTTACTCAGTTAGGGGTAACCCGGCCTTGTGTTGGTAGAGATTCGGTTTGGTTCTCGGGGATGTCCATCCAGAGGCATTCTCATGTGGCAATGGGAAGTTCCTTGGCCTGATCATTCGTTGGAAATCCAAAGAAACAATATGAAACTTGTACGGTTTTAGTTGTATAACCTGCTATGGAATGTGGCGGTAACCTGCTATTGAACATAGTTAGCTATAGTAGGCATAGTTCGAAATGTCTATGCTGGCTAAGATTTATATTCTACTTTCGAAATGAATTTTTCCTACACTATGCACTAATAATAATATCAAATGTTCTTTTAAATGCGTATCAAGCATCTTTGACTATCATAAGGAGAAATCTCCTCCGATTCTGCGTTTGCATTGTGTGTGTGTGCGGGAGGCCTTATGGTAGTCTCATTTTTAAAAGCATTGCGAATTGACTTTAAAATATTACTCTATTTTGATTTTAAAGATAAATAAACTGTTTTGAGTTCTCACACCAGTCACATGACTGACTCGGAGTTTATTGTTTTCCTTCCTAAACTTTGGGTGCCCACCAATTTCCACACGGGCAGTCAAGAGTTAAGGTTTATCAGGATATTCTGGATATTCTGGAATTGCTGGAGGCAAGCTGGATGGCATGGCGTAATTACTAGTATATAGTTTTTCTTTTTCCGCTGCATTGTTTGATGTTGTTGTTGTTGTACACTCTGATGATATGATGTAATGAAATGAAATGTATAAAATGTAATAACTGATATAGTTCTTTGTTTAAAGATTATTCATTTATTATTATATGTTGTTCCGCTGCGAATTGTGAGATTCTGATATTGTTGTGTTGTGTTCTGTTCCGTTCTATTTTCTATTTTCTTTTCTCTCTCTATCTTTTCTCTAATTTTCTCTCTTCTTCTTTCTCTTTCTTTTTCTTAAACCATAACATTTCGGGTTTCCGGCCTTCGATTTCTTGGCGGTCGATAAAGTGAGCATCGATGTTGAATTTTCGAAAGTCGAAACTTTTCGGGACGTTACAATTAAGGTGAATAATTAGAGGTAAATTAATGTGAATGGTTGAGGTTAATTAATCTATGGGCAATTAAAGGTTAATTACTAAAAAAATCAAAAAAAAATCAAGGGTGATTAATTAAGAGGAATGATTAAAGGATGATTAATTAATTGGTTTATAATTAATTAACGTTAAGTAAAGGTAATCTAAGTGATTAAAGATTCGTATTTAATTTAATTAGATATAAATTAAATTAAATTTTGAAGTGATTAATTTTGCTTATGAATGATTGAATGATGTTCAATGCCTTGAATTTGTTGATATCTCTGATATGAAATGTTTTGAGATATGATATGTTTGGGTGGACAGTGATAAATGTGGTTATCTATCTATGATAAATTGCTGTGTAAAAGTGACATCCTATTTTAAAATTTTGAATGGTATTTCACTTGAATAACTTGGTTTAGAATGACATGAGATTCGAAGAGACCGGAGTTGGGTATTAGTAAATACCCGAAACCACTTCGATTCTTTGTAGATTGATATGTGAAGTCAATAGGTTGGAATGGAAGATTTAAGTAAATTAGACCAATTAATCTAAGTTTTGGTACTTAGAATTTGATGTGTAAAATAAGTGATGTCTTTAACAAATTGTGAATTTGTAAATCATAAGAGTTACCCCGGGTTTTCTTTAAGCTGTATGCTTTTGTATTCCTTGTTAGATGGGTTTACTCATGCTTGTTTCCAGCCTGAACTGGGTTTTACTTTGATGTAATGCTCGGGTCAGACCGAGTATTACTGATTTTCAGGTAAGGACGTTCTGGAGATCAGGTGGCGAGCTGGATGGCAGGAACGTATGGAGTGTACTCCGTTGTGATATTGTAGTTTATCTGGAACATGTGGATTGTATCTTTTCAGTGTTTGTGTATGTTGTGACTCTGATGTATTAAGGTGTAATTTGACAAGTACAGTTTTCCTTTGCAAAATGATATTATATATTATATTTTATCCGCTGCGAATGTGAGATTGTGCTTTGGTGTTTTTGTTCTTCTTCTATCTCTTTTCTTCTAACTATCTGGAATTTTTGGGATCGAAAATTCCGGGCCGTTACATTTGATATCAGAGCTGAAGGTTAAGCGAAAAACATTGGCTCTGGTTGGGGATACTCATTAAGGATAGGGTCAATGGTGCCCTAGAATGAGTTGAGAGTGTGTGTGTGTGTGTATGAGAGCGTACTTGTTATTTGCTTATATAAAGATTTTAAATAGTTTTAGAAATGACTTTTATATAAGATTATCTTTTGATATATATAAAGAAGTTGATTGTTGATTATTGGAATTAAATGATAATAAGAATTAAGGGGAATAGTAATACAACCAAATTGAAACTAAATGAAGATAAGTTTGAAATAGATCCAAACTGGACTAAAATCCTGAATTTGAAGAAGTAAGAATAAGATAAAAATGAATTGATATCCAGATATGATAATCTTGGGTATTATCATAAATAGTTATTGTGTTTAATAATGATATATTTGTTAATAAGTAAGCCAAATGAAGTAAACTTTTAAGATGAGTATAACTTATAGATTGAAGTAGGTTTCAAATTGTGAAAGTTTTAAAACCATAAGTCCAAAAACATTTGAATTGTTTCAAAATGTGGAAAGATTAAATAATATTATTCAGACTATTTTTGAATGTGATCTTATTTTAAAATAAGAAGTTGTTTGAAAACTTTAAAGAAATCTGTGTTGAATTAAAACCAAAGGTGGTTTAAATTTTAAGATTTGGCTTGGTGGGCCAAGAAGTAAATATGTGTGAATATATATAATATCACAGATAATTTGGAATAAACTCTGAAGTGATGAGTTTTGATTTTCCCTGAAGTGTGATGTAAAAAGGTAAAATAAGTTTATGAACTTTTAAATGATAAGAATTTGAAATTTGAATGGAGAATTAAAATTTGATTAAGATTAACGAGATTTAAATTAAATTTAACTTAAAAGAAGTTAAATAAGTTTGAATGATAACCTGATTTGGAAATTACAAGATGAAATTGGGATTTAACTTGGAAAGTTAAATGGTTAATTTGAATTGGGAGTTTGTGTGATCTCAAAATGGGTTTGAGATCTGGAAATTGGAAATGGATGAATGTTTATAATAATTTGAATGATATCTCCTGTTGTTATTTATAATCTTTACAAATTGTGAATTGGATTTGTTAAAATAAACGAAGGAATGGATTGTGGTAATACATCCATTATTAAGATAAATTGGGTAATAAATTGAAGTTTGAAGATAAAATCATTTTGAACTTAAGTTTGAATGTTTAAGGGAACTTGGAAATTCAAATGGTTAAGGATTGGTTTCAAAATTTAAATTTGGTGATGAATTGAATTTCAAAGATTTAGTTCTTTAAAAAGGATTTGAATTATTATTTGAACTTTGAAATAGGTTAAAATGGAATATGGATTCAGAATTAAATGGTTTAAAGAGATAAGTTGATTTGATTTAAATCAACATTTAAAAATTTAACTCGAATTTATATAATTTGGGATGGTTTAAATTTGAAATTTGAATTTGATTTGAATTAATTGGAATTGTGATTGAAGATGGATAAGTTTAAAAATTCAAATGGAAAATTTGAATTGGATTAATTTGAAATGAAACTAAAGTTGAATATGTAAATTCAAATGGAATCTGATTTGAATTTAGGAAAGAAATTTAGAACTAATTCAACTTGAATTGGGGTTAAATCAATTTCAATGGAAATTGAAGTTATTTAAATTGTAATTGAGTCAATTTAAGTGGAAGTGGAAATTTAGATTGAATTGATTGGAAATGGAGGTTGGGAATTGAACAGTTTGACTGTGGACTATTTTCAAAATAAATTGTTTTAATACAAATCTATTTTCCCAAACTACTTACTATTCAATATTTCTTCTTAAACGCTAAACTATCTTATACTTATTTAACAATTATTTTGGGACTATTTAACTATTTTGAAACTGTTTTATAAACTAATTACTATCTTTCAATTACTTATATCTAATCACTATTTTAAAAACTATTTTGTAATTATCTAACTATTTTATAACTACTTAACTATTTTACAGCTATTTTACAGACTGATAACTATTTTTTTCAACTATTTATCTATTTGAAACCTTTTCAAGCTATTTTTAAATTTAAATTGGTCAGAGTTCAAACTATTGTAATTGAAGTAATAACTCAATCAGAAATGGAAGCAATTGAGAATAAGTGAATAGAATTAAAGAAATGTGAATAGAAAAGAGAATTGATTAGGCTAATAACCAACAAAGATAATATGTAGGATGTACTTATATTATTCTATTCGCATAGTGATTTGATCCAGATTCAAGTATAGAATTTCGAGATAGTTATATCGATCCGAATTTGGATTTTCCACTCGATTTTCGAAGGCGAACCTAGATATGGATTGTTGATTGGTTATGAATATTCTCTATCATAGTTATGGCTATGCAAGGAGAATGACGGTTTCTGGTCAAGAAACCAGAACTGAGTCCGCACTAGGAAGTCGGGTGGACGATACTAATTTGGAAGTGAAATTGTGTGATCGAGTGAGCGATCAAATTGATATAGCGTACGAATGATATGTGTACATCATACGGGTTTGACTGAAATTGATACTGGGAATTTGTGGATAAGAAATGTGGAATGGTTTTTGAAATGAATGGTATATTTTGTTAAATATATGATAAATAAAGTAGAAATTAGATATTTCTATGGTAGAAATTACTTTATGGAAGTAAGTAATATGGTAAGTGACTTTATAGAGTAATCAAATTTGAATATTTGATTTGAAAGAAACAAAGTTATATATCTTTGTTATATAAGATAAATCTCCCCATGTTGAATCTTTTGCCAGAAGAAAAGGGTTTTGAAAGTATTTGAAGTATTAAAGGGATTTTATACAAGTTTGAAATGATCCAAAGATTTTTCAAAGTTATATATATTTTTATATATATAAAGGTTCTTATGAGAATGATTTTGGAGGAAAGGTTTTTGGAACCTATGGATTTTGGAAAGGCTTTTGATTTTTGGGTAAAATTAATTTGGAAAGCCTAGTTTGAGAATTATCGATTTTGGAATAATCGATTTTGAGAAAGGATATTTTTATGAGATTCGTACTGGGTGTATGATTTGGAGGATACTATATGAGTATAGTATAAAGTGTTTTGGAAATGGCTCTGGAGAAAAAGGCGCTCCCTTGGAATGAACTTCTCAGGAGTACCATAGGTTGGTACTGCCTTGAGACTCAAAGGGGGAGGTTCTAAAGTTGATCCTATGAGGAGTCTGGACAAACTAGTTCCTGAGGATTATTAAGTAGCGAAAGTCGAGGGCGCTGATGCTTACAGGGGCATTTGGGTTATGATGCGACGACAGTGTAACTCGATGTCACTGCAATCTACTGTGGACCATAGCGGAAATCGTGTGGAGGTGAGTGTTAACGATCTACGCTTGATTTTGCCAGGAAGGCAACGTAACGTCGGTAGACTGTGATCTATGGTCGAGTGGAGTGGAGAAGTTTCATTCTTTTGGCAGCGAAATGCGAAGGCGCTGAGGCCTACAATTATATGGGTTTTTGCTATGATAGCAACGTAAACCCGATTGTAGCTGCGATCTGTAGCGGGTTCCATGGCAGAATCGAAATTGTATGATTTGGGGTTTTCACCAATATCTGGCGATCGGCATGGTGAACTTCATTGTGATCTTGGTCGAAGTTGTCTGGGGGTCTGTCGACTTCGGCAAAATTGTGATCATATTTTATTTTGGGTCGTGGTGGCAGGAATAGGGTAAACTAGGATTTTCGGAGGTAGTTCTGTTGAGGATATTGACAAGGTGATTTAGTCTTATTCGAAGAGTCGAGTTCGATCGCATGGAAAGGGATCGAAGCGAGGAGACGTAATGATGCTCTGGGAGGAGGGCCGGAGTTTCCTGTTGCCGTGATCATCATCGGCGAAGGGGTTTTGGGTTGAGTGTTTGTTCCAGTTTTTTTGATCGTACATTGAATTTTCGTTTTGCTATCGTATTACGATATCTGGGGTGTCGTACGTGATGTCGAAATGATCGCTGACTTGGAAGCGTTGTCGATAGGGTGGCAGCGACATCCAGACTATTGTGTACGTGCATCGTGCACGTTTGTGTATCTGGTGTTGAAGGATGATTTGGGAAGAAGGTCTTGTCCCGGGACATGCTTGCGTATTTTCCATGATGTCTCGAAGCAGTTGAAGAAGTAGAGTTGCTCGTGTGTTGTATCATGAATTCTAGTGTTAGAACTCGGGTCGAACTCGATACATTTGCATGTTTTACTCAATAGCTGGGATGTAGAGCTCGTATGATTGCTCGAGTTTTAGTTTTGGCTCGGGATTGATTATTGGCTTGTAACAGGCTCCAAACTTTGTAAAGAAATATGTTTCAAGCTTAAAAGCAAAATGAAACAGTTTTTTTCAAGATAAATATTTTATAAAGTTTATTATCAAAGTGTTTAAAACAAATATTAAGTTATTAAAATAATTTGTTTCCAAAAAGAAGAATGTTTTATACAAGATTAATAGTGGTTAATTTTTTTTAATAAGTTTTAAAATGGAGTTGATAAGTAAGCATTAACGATAATCACTAAAGGAAATTGATTAAGTATAATTACTTAATTGATAGAGGGTAATTACTCAATGGGATTAATTAAAGGTTAATTACTTAGTGTAATTAATCAAAGAATTTATTAGTTAAGAAGTTAATTAATTAATGTAAGTAATTAATTACTAATTGTAATTAATTAAGATTGATTTATGAATATGATGGGTTTAAATAAGGAGGATAATTACTTTATGGAAGTAATTACTGAGGAATTACTTGGTGAAATTAATTAAAGGATTAATTAATGTAGGTGATTAAGATTAGTTAATTACTGAATGAAATTAATTAAGGTTAATTAATAAGTGTGATTAATTTAAGATTTCCTGTTAATTGTAATTAACTAAAGGGTAATTAATTAAGGAAAGTAATTAGAGGATCATTACTGAATGTAATTTATCAATTAAGGTGAGTAATTAGAGGTAAATTAATGTGAATGGTTGAAGTTAATTAATCTATGGGTAATTAAAGGTTAATTACTAAAAAAGAAATAAAAAAATCAAGGGTGATTAATTAAGAGGAATGATTAAAGGATGATTAGTTAATTGGTTCATAATTAATTAACATTAAGTAAAGGTAATCTAAGTGATTAAAGATTAGTAATTAATTCAATTAGAGATAAATTAAATTAATTTCGAAAGTGATTAATTTTGCTTGTGAATGATTGAATGATGTTAAATGCCTTGAATTTGTTGATATCTATGATATGAAATGTTTTGAGATATGATATGTTTGGGTGGACAGTGATAAATGTGGTTATCTATCTATGATGAATTGCTGTGTAAAAGTGACATCCCGTTTTAAAATTTTGAATGGTATTTCGCTTGAATAACTTGGTTTAGAATGACATGAGATTCGAAGAGACGGGAGTCAGGTATTAGTAAATACCCGAAACCACTTTAACTCTTTATAGATTGATATGTGAAATCAATAGGCTGGATGGGATGATTTAAGTAAATTGGACCAATTAGTTTAAGTTTTGGTACTTAGAATTTGATGTGTGAAATGAGTGATGTCTTTAACAAATTGTGAATTTGTAAATCGATAAGAGTTACCCTGGGTGTTATTTAAGCTTTATGCTTTTGTATTCCTTGTTAGATGGGTTTACTCACGCTGGTTTCCAGCCTAACCCGGGTGTTACATTGATGTAATGCTCGGGTTGGACCAAGTATTACAGATTTTCAGGTAAGTACGTTCTGGAGCTTAGGTGGCGAGATGGATGGCAGGAACGTATGGAGTGTATTCGCTGTGATATTGTAGTTTATCAGGAACATGTGGATTGCATCTGTCCGGTGTTTGTGTATGTTGTAACTCTGATGTATTAAGGTGTAATTTGATAAGTACAGTTTTCCTTTGTAAACTGATATTATTGATATTATATTTTATCCGCTGCGAATGTGAGATTGTGCTTTGGTGTTTTTGTTCTTCTTCTTCTTCTATCTCTTTTCTTCTAACTATCTGGAATTTTCGGGATTGAAAATTCCAAGCCGTTACATAGGGCAAAATCATCATTGTTCTAGAACAGACTCAAACTAGTTTGAAGGTATTCTCGAGATCAAGATATGGACATAGGTAGAAACCACGTCTAAATCCGAGCTACGGATTGAGAGATATGATAAAGTTAAGATTTGTCCACAACCGTCTTGTAGGGCTGATACTGAGACGCTCTACCGTCATTCAAGGTCGACAGTCCAACAACAAGCCAGATCCCCGGTCCGATGACCGAACCAAAATTTTGGTTCGGCGCTTGCTTGGAGTCGGGGGTTGAAAATCTCGAGTCTGCTTGAAGTCGGCACGATGACCGAACCAAAACTTTGGTTCCGCACTTGTTTGGAGTCGGGGCTTGAAAATCTCGAGTCAGCTTGGAGTCCGCGCGATGACTGAACCAATACTTTGGTCCGGCACTTGCTTGGAGTCAGGCATTGAAAATCTAGAGTCTGATTGGAGTCGGTTGTATTACCGAACCAAATCTTTGGTTTGGCGCTTGTTTGGAGTCGGGGTTTGAAAATCTCGAGTCTACTTGGAGTCGGCCCGATGACTGAACTAAAACTTTGGTTCAGCAGTTGCTTGGATTCAGGCCTGGAAAATTCGGAGTCTGCTTAGAGTCGGTTGGATTACCGAACAAAGACTTTGGTTCGGCACTTGCTTGGAGTTGGGGATTGAAAATCTCAAATCTGCTTAGAGTCGGCGCGATGATCGAACCGAAACTTTGGTTCGGCGCTTTCTTAGAGTCGGGCCTTGAAATTCTGGAGTCTGCTTGGAGTCGGTTGGATTACCGAACCAAAACTTTTGTTAGGCGCTCGCGTGGAGTCGGGGCTTGAAAATCTCGAGTTTGCTTGGAGTCGGGCCGATGACCAAACCAAAACATTGGTTCGGCGCTTTCATGGAATTGATCTTTGAAAATCTGAAGTCTGCTTGGAGTCGGTCCAATAACTGAACCAATACTTTTGTTCAGCGGTTGCTTGGAGTCGGACTTTGAAAATATGGATTCTGCTTGGAGTGTATCCGTTGACTGAACCAAATCTTTGGTTCGGTAGTTACATGGAGTCAGGCATGAGAAATTTAAGGGTTTACTTGGAGTCAGTTGGGAGTAATGCTGCTTGGAGTGGAGTGAAGGTTTGCTTGGGGCTCGACCCAGGTGTAACTGATCTAAAAAAAATTGAAAATTTTCATCATGACATGATAATACTTCAAGGATTTCTTCATGACGTGTTCCGGGGTTCTTGGAGGTGTATGGCGGCCGTTACAAGTGGAATAGCCTGGCAATCATGTAAGAAAGGTTGAACCAAATCTTGGAGGTAAGAAGGTTGAACCAAATTTCAAATACTATATACTCAGCTGCCTCTCCTCATATCTTCATTCTATAAATACCAAGCACATGACATCGTAAAAAAGGAGGATGTTGAAGTGCAAAGATTTCAGCAACAATGGCAGACAACTTCGAGAGGGAAAAATCTTAGTTCTAATAACATGTTTACTCTTATTCAAAGCTTGTACTTGCAATCAGAAATGAAAGGGATAATAAAAGAGGAACAACAGACGTAGGCACATTCAAGCAAAACCACTATAAATTCAGTGTCTTTTAACATTTAAGTCCTTTGCATATTCTTTATTGCAAATTACTAATTTTCCGCCTTAAACATCCGCAACTAATTTTCATTAAACAATAGCTATATACGACAAACAATATTTACAACTCTACAACAACGATTTGAGAGTTTGCCTATTTTTTGTGCAAACAATGATGATGAAGCAATTAGCGAACCACCATTCCTCTGCACACTCCTGTAAAGCAGCGCTGTCATACACCTTCAAAAAAGGTGTATCCGGATGTGGATAATCAGGAATAAAATCATCGTCTAACATCTGTCTTCAACTACGCTCATCGAGGAACCAATAGCATCCTAAGCTGGATGAGGATGATACCAGTGGAAAACATCTAGCAGATAGAAATGTAGCCTGCACTACGATGGGGTCGGGCATAAAAGGCAAATCATCATAAGCATCTCAAACAACACTCTCTCGTGTGGTACGTAACTCAATCTGATTTCAGACCACATCAAATATATGATGCCCTCCCCTCCTTGAACCATTGTCCGGTTCTCTTGGGCCCATGCTCTAACTCAAGGAAAGAAAATGGGTAATGTGAAGTCCAACGTCGGATAAGTCATGTTGCGAAAGTACTCATAGTACCAGTACTGTAAAAGCTCCCAAAAACCTGTAATGGATGTCGATCTACCCCTAACGATGCATTGATGATGTAATGACCCGTAATTTTTCAATAATTAAAATTGTTAATTTAATAAGATTTTTTGAAATTTAATATTGAAGAAAATAAAAATTAGTGAATTATTAATAAAAGTTGTCAAGTAATAATGAAAATAACTAAGAGGAAACGTAACATGGTTAATTAAAGTTAATAAATAATGAATTTGAATGAAATTCCAACTAAATAAAATAATTTTAATGTTATGACTTAGTTATAATGGGAATACGAGAGAAACAAGTGTAATTGTTGAATTAATGTGTGAAATATTATAATAGATAGCAGTTGTTTGTGAAAAATAAACATACAAGTATTATAAAGGGTATAATGGTGACATATGGTTATCGTTACCAGTAATTTACCAATTTAAAAATAAAAGTAATTAAATGTTACTTTAATGATAATTAATAAAATAATGGAAAGGGTGAATGTAAATTGAATAGAAACGTAAATTTATTTATAAGGCAGTAATTGATGTAATAAAAAGCATGAAACCAAGTAAATAAATTTATTGAGAATATTAAATCGTAATTAATGTATATATTTGGAAAAGATATAATAAATGGAAATAGGATAGTCAATAACAAAGGAGTTAGAAATTTGAATATATTAATGTAACATTAATACAAATGTAAGATGTTAATAGGCGTATATTAGTGTAATGGGAAATGTACTACAATGTTAGGAGTTGTCAAATTAGAGTATAGTAAAGTAATGAAAGGTTAAACAAAGGTTAACCAAATTATAGAGTAGTAATGAACTTAATAAAAGGATAGGAATTGAAACAAACCAATTTATTGAAATTTAATTTATAATAAATGAAATTTTGTAGCAAATGAAATTCAACACTAGGATGTTTAGAACTAAGAAGAAAATTGTGTAACATTAAGGTAATAGATATGAAACAAAATAGTTACACCATAAGAAGAATGTATGGAAATAAATGGAAAGCTAATTTCATTGAATTATTGGAAATTTAACTTATAATCTATAAACAATTGAAATAGAAATTTAAATCTTTGAAAGTGTGGAATATGCAACATTTAATCCATATGAAAATTTGTTATGAAGGATTGTGAATTTTTTTTCTGAATTGATAGAAATTGAAATAATAATAACTGAAGATAAAAGTGATTTAATTTAATATTAATTTATTTAATTAATGTAAAAATAGCCATTTTGGCCACTGACTTGGATTTCGACGAAATTAGTTTCATCGGATCCGTAACGGTGAATTATTGCAGGATTTCAAGTTTCGTAGCGATCGGACTTGTCGGTTGATCGTACGAATATGAAACGCTTAGAAATCAATTAAATTGAAATCAATTTGAAATAATTTTATTTTAGCATAACTTCTTCATACGATGGAATTTGGACCTGAAACCTATTCCATTGCGTTTAAAATATTTTAAAACCTCAATTTTGATATATGGGTTGACCCAATTTCATTCCGGAGGCAGAATGGGCTTTTTCGGGCCATTTTAGTCATTCAACACGTATATCAATCTGGTCAATCTATTCTATTTTCAGCCTTGCGTATATATACCTCGTTATAAACCCTAATTATTCCTCATTGTCATTTGTCTGTATGTACAATTCATTCTGCTCCTCCTCTTCCTCAATGGCAGACAAATTCCCAAAACCAAATTCCAATTGCAATTTCAAATAAAATTCAAAGCCAAAAAAATTCAGACTCTTCAAACTATATCATATTCTATATCGTCGGAAAGCTCTCGTCGAGCGTAATTCAGTGATGCAGTTCTTTTTCAATTTGAATCATCGATTTTCCAGAAATCGCAAATCAATTTTCGACTGTTAATTGTAGGGTTCGTCGTTCGACGGTGGATCTTCGTTTCTGTGACAATCAAGGGGCGTTGGAGCGTAGAGCTCAACGTATGGAGCCGATCCATACGGTTACTCATCGAAATCATCGCCACGATTCGCCTGAATCGTGCCGTGAACGGCGGTGGCCAGGTGCGCTCGAGAGGAGCCCAGAGCCGTCGCACGTCACATCAAGGGCAGGAGTAGGGTTGGCTCAGGGAGGCGGAGTTGGTGGTGGCTTCTGATTGGGGGCGCAGTGCACGGCGACATAGGAGTAAATAGGGTTTTCGGGCGGCTGAAGTTTTGTTGCGTGCGTAACCTAGGGTTCTGGAGGATGCAGTGCGTGGGGACGTGTGCGTGCTGATGCGGAGGTAGGTGAAGTGTGTTCCTCTTTTATTTATTTTAATTTAGATTTCGATAGATCTAACTTTAATAATTTCCACATACGAGGTCCGTTTCACGCGCGGTTTTCTCCCTAGTTTCGTTTCAGAATTCTAGATATTTTGACGCTGATTTGGACGGATTCTGAGACTATTCAAATTTCGGGTTTAAATTAGATTTAAATTCAAAAGGTGAGTGTTTTAACCCACTCACAACTTCTAAAATTTATTATGTGTGTTAAATTAATTTCTGATGTGACTGGAAATTTATTTATCGCTGTTTGATATATTTTTATCATCATTCCGGTTAAATTTAATTTATTGAATTAAATTTTTATTTAATTTATTATTGCATATAAACTGCCAGTTAAAGTGTTTTTAAATTTACTGTTGAATATAAACTGCCAGTAAATACCTGTTATTTATTATCTGTTCTATATTGATGTTATTATTTGAATTGGATGATGATTGTGATAAATGGTTGATGATTGATATTGGATGAATGGATGTTGTATTATATATTATTATAAACTGCAAGTTGTTATGCATTTTATTTCATTCGGGATTGCGGTTTGAAATGATATATAACCGTGGATTGAAATGATAATATCTGTATCACTTGACCATAGGGTAGAAGATTATATACAGACACCGTGATCTATATATAAAAATATTTTTAAATGATTTTCCATGTTTTGGTAAAGAAATATATGGTTTTATATCAATATTGATTTAGATACTATATAAATGTTGGTTTATTATTGATTTCTAGCTATGTGAAAATTTGTTGTTATAAATAAGTTAATAATAAAGTTTTAGGACATGATTTAGGACAACTCCTAAAGCTGTGAAAATTTGTCGGTACAAAGATCCGAATAAAATCCTAAAGCACAACTCCTAAGAAAGATTTAGGACATGATCCTTGCTAAATTATTCTACATTGTTCCGAAGTTTGGCTCTGATACCAAGCTGTGACGCCCCACCTCTATACCCACGCTAGCCAAGAACATTACTGTGAATGCTGTCGACTAGCACGGAGAATAAGGCTGTTGAGGAGCGACCATCTGTATAATTGCTTTGTGCGAGTACCGATATACCGGATAAAAATATATCTTTTCATCTCAAGAGGAAATCCGACATACCGACACAAACTCAAAGCTACTACACAGTGGCTATAATATCTTCGGAAACAAATATAGAAATAAACATAACATAAATCAGTCACAGACAATTCATATCACAAAGGCGGAAATAGATATAAATATTACACATAAAAGTGTATATCAGAGTAGTGGTCAAAAAGATCCACAATAATACAAAAGAATAGCAACACATGCTATACAAAAGAATACACCTATGAGTCTAAATCTCAAGTGTATACAACAAAATAAACTACTAATCTAAGTAGTTTGCCAAAAGTCGGGATGATAGTCCGATAAGGAGTCAAGCAGAAGCACCTGTAACATCTCGGTCTGACCCGAGTATTATTTATAAGAAAATAATAAACGGATCAGTCTAGCTATAAATATCAGATGAAGTGATATATAATAAGAGATATGACATAAACATATAATAATCACCATGCCAAGCTGTGATAAATAAGTAATTGAAAAACCAACAAGAGATTAATCAATATCACAATAATCTACTCAAGATAAAAAGGAATGTCATACTCCTAATTTCATTCACCAAGCCATAATAAATGTCATATATCAATGCCCATCGTAAAAGTTGGTGAAACATAAATTCCAGAAGTCAACACACGAAATCCAGAAATCACAAGAAAAAGGAACAACGACGTCGTACAACGGGACATCCGATGAACCAAATCACAATAAAAAGGATGGCCAATCCCCGGAAAAAGAACTGGACATCGACACACCTAAAAAGATGTGCCCCATGAACAGTCGAACATCGATGCACCTAGAAAGATACGCCCCATGCTCTAGCATCGACGCACCTAGAAAGTTATGCCCCATGCACAAATAAACATCGATGCACCTAGAAAGATACACCCCATGTAATGTCGAACATCGATGCACCTAGAAAGATACACCCCATGCTCTAGCATTGACGCACCTAGAAAGATACGCCCCATGCACAAATAAATAAACATCGATGCACCTAGAAAGATACACCCCATGTTCTAGCATCGACGCACCTAGAAAGATACGCCCCATGCACAAATAAATAAACATCGATGCACCTAGAAAGATACACCCCATGTTCTAGCATCGACGCACCTAGAAAGATACGCCCCATGCACAAATAAATAAACATCGATGCACCTAGAAAGATACACCCCATGCTCTAGAATGAGACGAAACTCAATAAAATGAGGAACAGTCCTCCACATAGACAAAGAGACATCGCACATTGCTAGTCTAAACCACAAAGATGATCGTCATGATCAAAGAGAAGTGTCAATTACAATAAGCTAGTAAATATATGAGCTTAGCTTCATGTCCCATAACCACTAGCTTAACTTAAATATTTACGAACAAATTGTAGATCTCCACTAGAAAATTGTCACAAGAGGTTCAATCGAACAAGTCCAAGAATTAACCGACGAAGTAAACGCAAGCGTTTCATACCACTTGTTTTACTAAGTCGTTTAATTAGATTTCTCATACGAGTGAGGTAAAGGTTTGTATATACTAATAGATTGGAAAACGGTTTTATAAACGAATTTGGCATTAAAATAGTATTGAAATCGTTTGAGGAAAGAGTTTTGATATTTACTACTAGTATAGAAAACCTTTATATTTTTAAAGTGACAAAGCACAAGGGGGATTGTAGAAACAATCAATCACAAAGATCACATTCGAAGATGTGAATAAAATCCAATGAAATCGATAAAGGATCCATCGAAGTGGATATATCTAAAATTCCCAAAGAAAATAAGTCATCAAAGATGATAATAAATGATGACAATAAATAGGATCATCACGAATCGATTTAAATTGGAAATTCAATCCAAAAAGGCAAATTGGATTCAAACAGCAGGTTCAGTCGACTGAACAGAGTTTTTCAGTCGACTGACCCTGTACCTGGAAATTTTCCAGGTTCAGGAAACTTTCTGTTTCCAGTTTCAGTCGACTGTGCAGAGTTTTTCAGTCGACTGAATCATGCCTGGAAACTCTCGGGTTTTAGGTTCAATCGACTGAACAGAGTTTTCAGTCGACTGAATCATGCCTGGGCTGTTTTTCAACCTTATTCAAATGAAGAGCAAACTCTTCCAAATTGCAACCGGACGGACATTGGCTCTAAGGGTTTATGCCAATCGGCAACCCGGCCCTATATGCTCCTCGGTGCATCACCAAAAACATGATCAAACATCCATAAAAGGATTTCACACAAATTTGACTTAAAAACCCAAAAATTGGAGTATTCACAAAATCAATCCAAAACAAGAGAAAATGCACATGAAGAAGTGTTAGGAATTCATACCCAACAACCAAAGATAATTATAGTCATAGATGTGAGATAAAAATCTCACCTTTGCACTAAAATTTATGAAGATGAAGCTTGGAAGCAATAGGGGAATCAACCACTCTTCAAATCCAACTCTAGAAGCTTGAATCTAAGCTTAAAAGAGAAACATTCCCAAAATTAGGTTTAGGAAATTTCTGAAATTGAATGGAGAAAGAGTTGGAGAAGAAGAAGGAGATGCTTACCAAGGGGTTCTTCTTGAGTTTGGAGCAAGGAGATGGATTTGCTAAGGAAGTTAGGGCTTGGAGTTTTAATTCTTTTTCCTCTCCACCATTTTCAGTTGGAGCTTGAGTTTGAGGAGTTGGAATGAAGTAATGAAGAGGAGAGGGGGATTGGGACTGAATACATAAGTGGTT
Organism: Allium cepa; assembly: GCA_030765085.1. Lineage (NCBI taxonomy): Eukaryota > Viridiplantae > Streptophyta > Magnoliopsida > Asparagales > Amaryllidaceae > Allium > Allium cepa. The sequence goes on from CM060944.1 coordinate 342,723,687, forward strand.
AATTGGCTCAGCCCAAACCAAAACCCTAAGCAAAAAGTAGCAAAATTCAACTTTCTCCAAACATATCGAAGCTTATACTCAAAAAGGTCGCAAACGGCATTTTGAACTCAATGGAGGTGGTCTCGAGTCCTAATTCGACCGTATGCAAAAAGTAGCTTTTCGGACTAAAATCCGACGAACGATAAAATATTTAAATATAAAATCGATAAATATGCGGGTTGTTACAGAATGGTTGATATTGAATGGTTGATATTGGATGTTGAATGATATTGGATGATTAATATTGAGTGTTTGGTTGATACTGGATGATTTGGATGTCTATGAGATATGTGATATGCTGCATTACGAGATGAATGTTGATATGAATTATCTATTGTAATGTTATTCATCCATCTGTTTATATCATCTTGAATAAGTTAAACTGTTTAAAATCCCTTAAGTACAACTTGGACATTAAAATGGCGTTTGGTTTCGGTGAGACCGGGATTGGGTTTCCATATTTGGAATCCGAAAACCACATCGATTCCAATTAAACGTTAGGTCGTTAATCCAAGTGGAGCAAATGAAGACTCGAGGTGTAAGGGCTATACGTCAGTATAACTCTGAGGTGATTCCGTAATGAGTTTGACGGAATAGTACTTATAGATTCGAGATGGAGATTTAGAGTGCAAGGGCTATGGTCGTTGACTCTGAGGGTGATTCCAATATGAGTGCAACGAGATAGTGCCTTCGGTTTCGTTCGAACCCGGAACAAACTTGTATGGATTGAATGCTTTCAGCACATCGTCAGGTGGACGATGAGCATTCTAAGAGATGTGTCCTATAAAGGTAATCGCAGCCTCAAGCCTCATCAACCGGGAATGGCTAAAACAGGGGAGGTGCAGCAAGGCTTCGTGGGTAGCTCCCACTGGAGAGCAGGATTTACCCCTGTCTAGAAGTCCCTTTTTATTCGGCTGTGTGGGGCGGTTGAATTCCGGACAACCGCCGGGGTTGTCTTGTTCGGGACTGTTCAGTAAGGAGTGGTTCCGGCCTTGTGTTGCAGGGGAGGAAGGGAGTAATCATCGGTACGGTGATCTAGGCCACGTACTGTGACGGGCGGTACCCCAGTAGCCCTGCCATTGATGGAAACCCATTTTCCCTACGAGACCCAACGGTTTTGATTGTATTACCCACTTTTGTGGCTAGTAGCTGGAATTTAATAGATGTAACAATTTCGGTTATTTCATATTTACTTGAAAACCCTAGACACTATTATAATATCACTGGATTTCCTATCAAATGTTTTGGTTAGCGTAAGGTAAAAACTTTTCCATGTTTATGTGTGGGAAGTCTTACGTGATACCTTTTCTTTTCAAAGGTTTTCTAAAGTTAAGCAATTTTAACACGTTTACTCACACCAGACCCCTGTCTGACCCGAGTGTTTATTTTCTGTTTTATTAAACTCTTGGGTACTCATATTATGTATGAGTAGTCAAGTGATTTAGGTTAGCTTGACGAGTTCTGGAGGAGATATGGAGCAGGAGGCTTCCACGTGTAGATATTATGATTACGCTGTGTATGTTGTATCCTGTCTTGTATACTTGAGTTATATGAATTAGACAGATGTTTATAACTGTCTAATTTGTGTTGAAAAGTTGTGTAACTCTGATGTAATATGATACTATGTAATATTTTATGTGTCATATTATATTTTATTCGTTCCGCTGTGAGTTCTCTGATGTTGTTCCGTTTCTTCTTTCTCTTTCTTTTCTTCTTCTATCCCTTTCTTTCTTCACTAGTGATGCGATTTCCTGGAGATAGGAAGTCAGGTCGCTATAGTTGGTATCAGAGCATTAGGCTGAGCGAATACCTAAGCTCTGAAGTGTGTCTTTCTTTAGAGAGCGTTAGGTTGGGTGAATACCTAGGCTCTGTAGTGATGTCTTCCTTGAGAGAGCGTACTTGTAATTTTTATATATAACTTTATATATATCTATGTCTACCTGATCTGTTGGGTTATCTGTTCGGATTTTCCAACATAAGTTCTAGAGGTAGATGGAGTAGTGGTGTTTGTGTGTAACACGACTACCACTCATGGATGAGGTCCATATGTTGAGATTGGAAGTATTTGTCGAGACTGTAGACCTAATACCGTCTCGAGTAAGATTTGTTGTTTGGAGTAAGGATTTCTCTGATATCCGAAGGAAATCTTTTTAAAAGATTCGGAATTTATCTTTGAAGAATAAGTTTGGATTTCGCTCGGGTGAGCGAATTTTTCTTGAGTTTGGATTTGTAGGGAGTGCAGTAAATGATGGTATCTTGGTAACTGCATGATGAGATGCAGTATCCTTGGATATTTTTCGAAGTTTTTTTCTTTTGAAGCAGTTTTGGAAATGATTGAAGAGCAGTCTTTACCTGCCTCGGGGAAGACTTATCTGAGTAGAAGTTATCTGGATCTTCAGCAAGGAGATTGGCTGTTCTGGAATATGAGACTAAGGTCTATAAGTTGTTTTGTTTCGGCAAGGTCTCATTGTCATTCCTTAAGGTGTGTGAGGTGTTGATGCTTGGTTTGGAGCCCGAATTTCTTTTGAGTTGTCTGCCATCTCGCAGGTTTTGTTGTCTGGTTTGTTGATGGTCTTGGTTGTTGAGAAGCATTTGGATTAGAAGTCTGTCGATAGCTGTGGTAGAAGTTCATCTTGAAGTGTTCGGTGTGCTGACGAGAAGGTCTTGGAGCTTTGTAGTGTCATTGAGATAGAGTTTGGAAGCTGCGGTGTAGCTTGTTTCTCCATTGGCTAAGGAATCTTTATGGTTCTTCTTGTAGCAGTCCGAGCAGATGGTAATGTATCTTGAAGAGTTAACCTTGTTTGGAAAAGCTTTAAGCTATTCTAATTGGTAAAGAAAGGACAGTTCCTTTGGAATCTGAATTAGGTCGAATCGCAAAAGTGACTTGCGATTGGTTTGGAATTTTCTTGAGCATTCTTTTGTTTGAGACTGAGGATTCTCATGAGGAAGTAGGAGCTGCTGATGTTATCAGAAGGATTGTCTGCATCTGGAGTTGAGTTCTGTATTGTTTTGGTTCCAGAAGTGTTTTGGTAGTTAGCCTAGTTGTAGGATGGTTCTTAGAGAAGTAGAGATTGGTGTAGCAGCTCAAGAATTTATTTTTGAAATTTGTATTTGGTTAGATCTAGCTTTTGAATTGGATTCTGTAGTAAGGTTGTGTGACCGAGTCGGATGTGTCACCAAGATTATATGGATTTGATGAACAAAGTTTCTGGTATATATTGGATAAGTTGTACTCATGTTCATCAACAGTATTCTCCTCTATTTCAGAATCAGAGTTGTGCAGCGGAAGCGAGCTAGCAGCTGTACAAGGAAGGAAATAAGTTCTGTTTGCTATTGCTTGAGTAGTAGTGTTTGTGTTCTGGATTTCGACGGATTATAAAGACATTTCTGTTGAATAAGATCCAGAAGCTAGTTTACTTTGGTCTTGTTGTTTCTAGAAGTATCAGCATAGGTTGAGCTGATCAGCAAGAGATTGGCAGCCCAGGATTGTCTGTTGAGATATACAGATATAAGATAAGGAGTTTCGGCATTCGAAGTTGGAGACTTTATTATTATTAAGATTTCTCTGGTTAGGAGAACAGAAATTGGATAAGAGTGGATGGCTGGTGCTGAGGCATTTGAGATTTCTTATCTGTGTTCTGATAAGATAAGATTTGTTGTTATGAGATTGAATTGCCAGTTTGGATAGCTGGAGTTTATTTTATTTCACGTATCTCTGAGGGAGTACGTGTATGACTCATTATTGGTTGTTGAATCGGTAGTTCAGTTGGATTTGGGAATCATTCTAGACTTGAGTATAATCTGATGTTTTATCCAGATTGGTGGATCTAGAGAAGAGAGGAGCTCTGGATTTTTGTAGTGTAGTTAGTTTGTTAGCTTCTGTAGAGCGAGTCACCCGGTTATTTTTACTTGGGAAACTCGAAATAGTATTAGAGTTTTATTCTGACGTATGTCAGGATAATTAGTTAAGTTTGTTTGTGTGATTGATTGCTTTGGTTGTTAGTTACTGGTTGTTAGGAATGCTTTGCTGATTGAAATCAAAATCTTTGCTGGGTTATTAAATTAACTTTGCTTTTAAATTTCGGGGACGAAATTCTTTTAAGGGGGGAGGATTGTAACGACCCGGAATTTTGGGCAATATCGATTTAATAATCTGTAATAATAATTTAATTGATTTGATAAATTTTCTTTATAATTTTAATTTAAATTTAAAATCAATCTTTTATAGACTAACAAATATTTAATCTGGTAAGTGTGATCAATATCTTTTAACAATTTAAAAGTTGGTTAGAATTATTTTTCAAAAGCTAATAAATTTTATTCTATTTATAATATATATGTTTGATATATATTGTGAATGGGAATATCTTTTGTTTTAAATTAAAAGTTGAATTTTCAAATTGTAATGTATGTAAACATATGTTTTAATTTGATATTTATTTTGAATAATTAATTTAATCTATTAATAAATTATATATGAATAAATATTGTAATTGAAGCTTAAAAACAAAATGTTTTTCAAAAGATAATTTAAAAGATTAATTTAATCTGTTTCCAAAAATATAAGAGAAATTGTTTGTTTTAAATAAGATAGATAAAAAGGATTTAAACAAGCTTTGTTTTAAAAATGCTTAATACAAATGGATAGGAATGTATAAAAATAAATGTTTTAGGTTTCTAATCCATGTAAAAGATACATTTGTTTTTATTCGTTTAGAATATTTTTATTTTAAAAAGTAAACTTGTATACTTATGTAAATGTTTATTTAGAAACTTAAGAAAGTAAGTATATTTACATTTAAACTAAATAAAATTTAATTAAAACACTTAAGAGAACATGTGGAAGCATAATATTCATTCTAACCACACATGTAAAGTAATTAAGTGGATTGAAGGACAAATGTAAATTTAGAAGAACATGTGGCAAAATTCTTATTTTAAATTTTAATAAAGATTTTAAGAAGAAAACTTGTTTCTTTTTCTTAAACTCAAATTAATGGCAACTTTCAAATCAAAACTGCAACATGCAAAGAGATCAACAGTTTCAACTTTTAAAAAAAATTATACTGCAACAATTAAAACCTGCATTTCTTCAAACTGCATTCATAGTGAAGGGCTACAGCAAGTTCATCTATTTCAACAGCAAGTCAATAGCAGTTTCAAAACTTTTTAAATCATCAAATTGAACATGCATGGATTCAACTTCACCAGCAGCTTCAAGATGCATTTCAACAGTAATCAATGTTTTTCGAAATCTGGAATAATAAGTTAAACCTGCTCTGCAACTTAAACAGGTGAGTAAAACTCTTTTAAAAACAGTTTTGATGATATCTGTGGTTAAAGTATTGCATGTGATGAATTTTTGTTGTGATAATGAATATTTGTTGACATGATTATTGATGTGTTTGCAAGTTAGAAGTGTGATAGATATCAGAGAAAACAAGTGCCTATATAATCTACCTACTCTGTTTTAGTTACTGAAGCTGTTTCCTTAAGGGAAAATTTAAAAAAAAAAATCTCAAACAAAATCAATATCAAACATCGTTTTATAAATGAAATTGGTATGTTTATATGTACTGAAGATTCTAAAATAGTTTCTGGAAATTTGAAACTAACAAATAAATTGTAAACAAGCATAACAGTAAGAAATAAAAGTATGAACATAAGTTTTACAGTAAAAAACTAAACTTTTGTAAAAATTTTACTGGCTTAAATTCGAAATTGAGTTTCATGCTTGTAATCATGCTTGTAAATCATGAATTTAGGCATATAAATTGTAAATTTTAATTGGGAATTTATAGTAAATTTTGGGTTTGAATATTTCCTGAGTTTTGTTGATTTCAGTCGAATCACTCGATGATTCGAGTTGATATTTGGTTCGAAGGTAGCATGTGAGGTGTGGAACTTGGGAAAAATGTTGAATAAATTTTTCAATATGTGATTTGTTCGAATTGGAGGAAGATAGGGTTTATTTTGGCTGTTGGGTTCGGCTGATTTTGCTTGGCCTTTGCGTCATGGATGGGGGACCGGGGGGTGTCGCGAGGATGGAGCATGGGGCTGGGGTTGTGTCGAGTTGATAAAGATGGTGGCGAGTTCAACGGCGACGAGTTGAACGTGGTGATGGGATTCTCGGTCTCGTAACAGCTGAAGGTTTTTGAGCTAATAGGTCAAATTTTGATTCGTATGTTTGTTCTTGGATCTGAGTGAATTTTATGGATCGCGAGTGATAGCGTGGTCGTCGACGAGGGTCGTGACGGACTACGGCGGCCGGGGTTGCTTGGATACGTGCACTGTGCACGTTCATGGTGTGCACTGGGAAGTTCAGTTGGAGAAGACGAAGTTTCTCGGGGGTGTTCACGTGTTTTATTCGCGTAGGACTCGAAGCATGGGAACGTGGGAGTATCTTCGGTGTTATCTCGTGAGATTTGAGTGATTAACTCGGCATTGGTTGCGTGTTTTTCTGATAGTACTTTATTATGTTTAGTACTGCTTTGATAAAGTTTACAAATTTAAACTTATTGTTGAATAAGGAAATCAAGCATTTTATTAGAAACAAGTTTTATTTAAGAAATCCAAATGGAAAGTTAAAACTTGTTGTTTAAAAGTAATTGATAATCAAACCTTAAAGTATAAATTGAATCTATTTTAAATTCTAAATTTTATTTAAAATGATTTCTTTTGAAAGTAATTTAATTACATTTTGGATTTTGAAAGAAGTATGTTTTGAATTTAAATATTGAATCAAAGATTTAAGTTCAATTTAAAAATAATGATTTGAAACTAAGTTTCCAATTTATATTGAAAATGAATAAGTTTGAATTAGATGTTTATAGAGTTTAAATTTTAAATTAGATTTCTAAATGTCTTATATCCAAATAAAGATATTGTTATAATTTAGGGAAAACCAATACAATAATTTGTTTAAGTTATTAAATTTGATTTAATCAAATAATTTAATTATGAAGATGAATAGGGTTAATTTATTTTGTTTATTAACTTGAGGATACTTGATTGAATATGATTTGTAATTAAGTAAAGAATTAATTAAGGTAAATGCTTTTTCTTAATTAATTAAAGATTTTGGAATATAAGATGTTAATTAATTGTTTAATTAATTTTAAATAATTAGTTAATTATTTATTTAATCTTAAATAATCACTTAATTATGGATTAATTAAGTGTAATTATGTAATAAAGTAGCTAATGGTTAATGTTGGAATGATTGAGAATGGAAGTAATTAATATGGAAGAAATTAGTGGAGGCTGCTCATGGGAGTAATTAAAATTGAAGTGATTTTCGGATCATCACCAAATTTTATCAATTAAGAAAATTGATTAATTGTTTAAAGTTAATTAATTATGGAGTAATTAATTAATTAATGAATTAAGATTTATTTAATGATGGAATTAATTATTGTTAAGAATGTAATTAAGATTTATTAAAGGAAGCAATTAGAGATAATTACTAATGTAAGTAATTAAGAGTTAATTACTTAATTTATTTTAGTTAATTAATTAATATGATTAATTAATTAAAGAATGAGATTAGTTTAAGCTTAATTACTAAGTGCAATTAATTAAAATGGAATTAATAAATAAAGTATTTAATTAAGGATTAATTGTTAATTTAATTGTTTATTAATTACTTAATGAAGTAATTAAGATTTATTAATTTAAGTAATTAATCAAAGGGTTAATATAATTAATTAAGAAGTTGATTAATTAAGATAAGTAATTACAAATTGTTAATTACTGTTTATGGTTAATGAGATGATTAACTACAAGTAAATTATTTAATTAATTAAAGGATTATTAATTAATAAAGATTATTAATTAATATAATTAATGAAGTAATTAATTTATGTAATTAATTTAAATATGATTAATTAATTGTAATTAATTAAGGATTAATGTAATTAATTATAGTTAATTGATTAATGAAGGATCATTAATTTTTGTAATTAATGATAGTAATTAAAGGATAATTACTGAATATGGTTAGGGATAATTACTTGAATGTAATTAAGAATAATTAATCTAAGAAGATTAATTAAAAAGGAAATCATTAAGAGATGATAATGAATTTGATTTGTAATAAATAAATGAAGCAGGAGTTAGGATAATCCAAGTGATTAAAGGATAGTAATTAATTTAATTAGAGGTTAATTATATTAATTAAAAGTTAATCAATTCTGCTATGGGTGATTGATTAATATTGAATGGTTGATATTGAATGGTTGATATTGGATGTTGAATGATATTGGATGATTAATATTGGGTGTTTGGTTGATACTGGATGATTTGGATGTCTATGAGATATGTGATATGCTGCATTATGAGATGAATGTTGATATGAATTATCTATTGTAATGTTATTCATCCATCTGTTTATATCATCTTGAATAAGTTAAACTGTTTAAAATCCCTTAACAACTTGGACATTAAAATGGCGTTTGGTTTCGGTGAGACCGGGATCGGGTTTCCATATTTGGAATCTGAAAACCACATCGATTCCAATTAAACGTTAGGTCGTTAATCCAAGTGGAGCAAGTGAAGACTCGAGGTGTAAGGGCTATACGCCAGTATAACTCTGTGGGTGATTCCGTAATGAGTTTGACGGAATAGTACTTATAGATTCGAGATGGAGATTTAGAGTGCAAGGGCTATGGTCGTTGACTCTGAGGGTGATTCCAATATGAGTGCAACGAGATAGTGCCTTCGGTTTCGTTCGAACCCGGAACAAACTTGTATGGATTGAATGCTTTCAGCACATCGTCAGGCGGACGATGAGCATTCTAAGAGATGTGTCCTATAAAGGTAATCGCAGCCTCAAGCCTCATCAACCGGGAATGGCTAAAACAGGCGAGGTGCAGCAAGGCTTCGTGGGTAGCTCCCACTGGAGAGCAGGATTTACCCCTGTCTAGAAGTCCCTTTTTATTCGGCTGTGTGGGGCGGTTGAATTCCGGACAACCGCCGGGGTTGTCTTGTTCGGGACTGTTCAGTAAGGAGTGGTTCCGGCCTTGTGTTGCAGGGGATGAAGGGAGTAATCCTCGGTACGGTGATCTAGGCCACGTACTGTGATCGGCGGTACCCCAGTAGACCTGCCATTGATGGAAACTCATTTTACCTACGAGACCCTACGGTTTTGATTGTATTACCCACTTTTGTGGCTAGTAGCTGGAATTTAATAGATGTAACAATTTCGGCTATTTCATATTTACTTGAAAACCCTAGACACTATTATAATATCACTGGATTTCCTATCAAATGTTTTGGTTAGCGTAAGGTAAAAACTTTTCCATGTTTATGTGTGGAAAGTCTTACGTGATACCTTTTCTTTTCAAAGGTTTTATAAAGTTAAGCAATTTTAACCCGTTTACTCACACCAGACCCCTGTCTGACCTGAGTGTTTATTTTCTGTTTTATTAAACTCTTGGGTACTCATATTATGTATGAGTAGTCAAGTGATTTAGGTTAGCTTGACGAGTTCTAGAGGAGATATGGAGCAGGAGGCTTCCACATGTAGATATTATGATTCCGCTGTGTATGTTGTATCTCTGTCTTGTATACTTGAGTTGTATGAATTAGACAGATGTTTATAACTGTCTAATATGTGTTTAAAAGTTGTGTAACTCTGATGTAATATGATACTATGTAATATTTTATGTGTTATATTATATTTTATTCGTTCCGCTGTGAGTTCTCTGATGTTGTTCTGTTTCTTCTTTCTCTTTCTTTTCTTCTTCTATCCCTTTCTTTCTTCACTAGTGATGCGATTTTCTGGAGATAGGAAGTCGGGTCGCTACAGAAATATATTGAAATTGAAATGGTTTATTGAAACTGGAAGTGAGTTGAAAGTTATGAATTGAGATTTAGTTTAAAGGGAATAAAATTGTGAAGTCAAGGAAATTATTTTAATTTATAAAGTAATTTTAAATTCAAACTATTTTATTTTATATACTGTTTTAATATCCAAACCATTTAAGTTTTGGAAGTTATGGTTTAAAAGCTATGAAATTCGAAGTATTATGTTTTGAAAGGTTATATTCCAAGTGTTTGATTCCGAAATGTTATAATTTAGAAAGTGCTATGATTTCAAAAAAGGGATTTATTTGAAATAAAAATGATATTATATTGATTTGGGCTTTTATTAAAATGATATCATATTGATTTGGGTTTAAAAGGGAAATGATATCGTATTTATATCACTACACCAAATCAGTGATTTTGTGACATTTTATATCTATCAATTTCTAACACTTATAAATGTTACAAAATACTAACAGTAAAAAAGTGTTAAAACAGCTGTAAAGTGTTAGTAAAAATAAATAATTCTACTATTAACCTTTTCAACACAAATAAGTGTGACAAACAATTGGTAAAATCGTAAATAATTTATTATCGAGCGGAGTCTTGTGTAATTTATCTATATCTCTTTCCTCACGCTTACCTATTCTCAGTAATATTTCAACCGCACAACTTCTAATTGAAATTAGGGTTTTTCTCGCGCACCAAAATCAACACCGACTTCGACCACTTCAACATCGACACCGACTCCAACCACTTCGATGATGGCTCAGGCGACTGGATTTACATATTGCAATCATTATTCTCGTGACAGTTCTAAGGGCGACTGGATTGAAGCTTGGGCTCGAGGGCAATGAAATAAACTTAAAATTATTGATGGCTCAGGCGACTGGATCGCGACGTGTCATTATTCAAGATTGACGTCGACGGTAATTTACAAATTCTACGCTTCTTTTCAATCTCTTTTCTAATCGAAATCTGGTGCTTTTCTGCAAATTAATTTTTGTTGTTTGAATAATTTTAGTTCATAATGATGTAGGTTGGAATATTCACGAACCCTAAAGATAGAAATCGTTGCCCTTCAATTTTTTTTAATTCACTTGGTTCTTCTAGCAATGCTTACGAGTTGTTTTTTCTCTTCCAATTTTAATTTTAGAAATATTTCTATAGCTTTTGTACCAACATATGATGATTTGGTATGTATATTATAAAATTACTTGAAAATGTTTAGATAGTTGATGAAAACTGACTCGAGATTATAGACTAAATCGATTAGTTAACCACGAATATCGACAAAAATTTACAGCAAATCTATTTTTTCTTAAAACCTCCATTGAAAGATAATTGGAAATATCATCGACTATAATTGTAGACTAAATTGACTCGGCATTGTATATTTTGTGTTAATATAGTACTAATACAATTCTATCTAGAACTATTACTGTAAACTAGTATCGTCAACTTGAAATGGTCACATTATAACCAATACCAATAACTTAGCTTATGATGCTATGATTCATTAACGTAGTGCACATTAACGTGGCTAGGAGATTTCATTAATGTATTGATATAAATGATTGTTCTTTTAATGCTGTTGTTTCACGTGGTTCTCATTGCAGTAAACAAGTTTATAAATTAATTATAATATCTTTCTAAATCATTTTTGAATTTATGGAATTGTTTCTATTGGTTCAGCAACAGTAAGTTATTGAAGAAGTGAACTATGGCTTTACTTTATGTGGCCACCATTAGTTTGTTGATCAAAATTTATCTCTGAACCCACAGATGTTAGAGGAAGAAGGAGTTGAAGTTCCAGTTACCAAAGATACAAAAATGGATACTGAAGTTGAGCCTTCGACTATTGAAACTGACGTCGATATGACTGATTCTTCTGCAGCTAAACCTGAAAATAGTGGACCAGTGCCAGAAGACAAGCTTGTTCAAATGGAAATTGACACCAAGGTATGCAATATGAAAATAAGCTATCTTTATTCAGTTACTGTTCGGATGTTTGGTCTTATATTGCTCATGAGTTAAAATGGTTAAGTAAGTACCATATCTCAGATGATGGTAGAACCAAGTGGTTTGTTGATGAACTGTTTCCTGGTTTGGTTGACTATTTAATGAGTTATAGATGCTTGTAGGTGTGAAAATACGTACATTTATGATAGTTTGTTCCAATCAGTTAGTACTAGGCTTTTGTAATGAGAACTGGGAAAATTTCTGAGCTAGTTCCTACACAATTTACTTTTTGAAACAATGATTACCACCGTAGTTTATATTGTTAGCTTTGAAATTTGACTAATATTGTTGGTTTGTAGCCTGAACCTTCTAAAAAGAAGATAAAGAAGACAAATATGCCTATTGCCGAAGCGGTTCATGGGGGCCTAGCATCTGTAAAGTTGTAGAACGCCGTGGAGAAAGAGTTTGAAATGGCTCTTCATGATCGGGTAATGGAAGACGCCAAGGACAAAAAAAATGCTGTAGAGGCATATATTCATGATATGCACAACAAGGTATGTAGACTTTTTTAAGATCGAGTGTTTATGTTGCAAACCTGGAGGAGCTTAAAAAGGTATTTAGCTTAATATTTCAGTCCATATGTCACTTTTCAATTTGAACTATATGGCTAATAATTATATGCATATAGCAAGGGGATCCTATTGAAATGCGCTAAAGGAATGGACGAAGAGAGGGCCAGCTTGTGACCAACTTACTTATTGTCTGAATATTTTCAAAGAGGCCGCTTCATCCAATGATCCCAAGTTTGATCATATTGATGCTGCAGAAAGAAGAAGGTATCATTTCAGCTATAATACATCAAAATAGCAGTTCAGATTTTCCAAATAGGTGCAGGTCCACTTATCAAAATAGCATTTTTAGCTTTGAAAACATCAAAATTTCGCGAATCATTTAGAATAAAAGTTGTTGCTCAGGTTATTAGCTTTTCGGAATGAGCGAAATCATCGAAATCGAATAAATTGTTCAAAAGTTATGGTCGAAGGAAGAAACGGTTGTTTTGAATGTTTTGCACTTTCAAAACAGCAAAACACGTCTGTTAAGTTGATTGTTGCAATTTTTCCTGTACAACATCTTAGTGTAAAAGAATTTTATGCATTCATCACCTTGAGTTAACCATTTCTCCTTAGTCTTTTGCTTGACATCCACGGCTTGTTGTGGCATTGCATATTTTAGTTGTTTCTAGGCTGCATAGTATTATGCATTGATTGTTCATCCAATTGGTCTTCATCCAGTATATAGAGGAATTTTTCACATTCATTTTAGAGATTCTCAATTGCATCAGACTGTTTAGGTCTAGTTTTATTCCAGTTTTTCAACCTAATTTTTATTTCCTTCAAAAGAATGACTAAAGTATACCATCCCTTTCCTTCAACAACATTTATGTGTATAATGTTAATTTTTTCTTCATAATTGTCAAGTAAGCACCGGGAATTAACATTATCTACATGGTTTTCCTTCACATGCTAAGTTGAATGGTTGTATTGAATACGTAGAGGAGCGTGATCATTTATCGAGCACAGCAGAACTATAACATTTAATCGAGGAATTTTGTTTAATAACTCTGCATTTACTAGAACTCTGTTAATCTACATGTTATTTTTCTTGCTTCTCCACTTCTCCACATGAATCTCAGTTCTGCATAGTTAGGCTCCATGAGCCCAACTGCCATTACACATTTGTTGAATTCCTCAGTGTGACAACTTCAATGTAAGACCTCCTTTTTTCTCATTTGTTTTCAAAACAACATTAAAATCCCCAAGCACCATCCATTGTTTATCTATGAGTTTAGATAAGCTAACATGCTCCATAATATAGTCCTAATACATGCCCAATGGTGAGCATAAACAAAGGAAATCGTCATGTATAACTTACTAACATTTGATACTTCAACAATTAATTGTTGTTCATCCACATCCAACATTTTACCAGACCAAATTGCCTTGTGTCAAACAATCATGATTCTAACTTTAGACTGCCAGGAGTTATTATTTAAAGATTTCCATTCATTACCAAAATTGTTTTCATACATTTCGAGAGATTTAATCCTCGTTTTATTTTCAAAAAAAGCCACAAAAGTAGGGTTTAACTTGTTCCTTATTTTAAAGAGGTCTAATTTTATGGTGTCACTTTTAAGACCTCTTACATTCCAGCATAGTAAAGACATTAAGAAACATATGATTTTCTACTTCTTCTTCCCTTTATTGAATTGTTTTTTTAAATTTTGGGTTCTCCTTGGTAAATTTAGTTAGGGATGGTTCAATATCTTCTAATTCTTCCTCAGTATACTCAAAGTTAATGTTCATTTTGTGTATTTCCACCATACTTGTAGGGCTATCCACCTCTGCTACTAGATCCAGTTCAGCAATGAGGCCTATCTTTTCACCCTCCTTTTGTAAATCCTAATGGACCTAGGATGTCTCCTTCGGTTGAATTCTTTAAAAAAAAATACTGTTAATCTCAAATGAGGTATGTGAACTTCATCAGAATTGTATCCCAAATTTCCTGTACCATGTAATAATATCATAAAGAATGCATTATCCCTTTTAATCTAATAAATTTGAAAGTAGCTAAATTAACATATGATATCATACATTCTAAAATTTCATAATTAGCAATCTAAGCAGGCAATGATTCAATATACCAATACACTTATACAACAGTTGGATTATAATTAATAACTCTCAGGTTGGGAGGTTATGAATTTCAAAATAAATTAACAGTTGGTGTTTTTATATTTATTTTATAATAATCTATCAACTTGTTGTATTTGAATTAATGTTATTATGAAGAGAGTTGTTTCATTAAGTTCCTTTATTATTACTGATAATCCACATAAATTATTTTGATGCTTTGTTTTTGTTTTTAATATTTGGTTACAGATTTTGAATTATAGCAACTAGCGAAACAGATTGAAACATTAACATCCTCCCTTTGCTCAAAAAGATGTTAGCGATAATATATCTATTTCGGTATTCTGGTATTTATTCTTTACCGACTTTTTTTAACATCTTTGGTACAATGTATGTGTAATGTGGATAATACTTTGCATTATATAATAACGAAGGCAAGCTTCTTTATCAGTAACTTGCCATTGCGTTTGTTATATGTGAGTATAACTAATTGGAAGGATATGCATTACGGTGTTAACTGTTAATGCATCACTGGTAATTTAAATAGCTTCTTCGCAAAATTTAGCATATTCTGTTATATGTTATAGACTTTGTTTATTTATTGTCCTAATGGCCTATATTTTGCATACTAAGATTGCGAATTCGTAAATACAAAAAAAATTAGAACTGGAGTTGTAACTCAGTCTTTAACCTTTTGATTTTGAAGGTATAAGTTTTTATCGAGTGTTTATATTAAATGCAGGAACTTGAAGGACGCTTTGGATTGTCGTATTGAACGTTGAAGAATATTCAAAACCATTAGAGTTTGGAGTGGATGATCAGGAATGGTTAGGTTAACCGTAAGTTAAACTTTTAAGTGTATTTTGAAAAAAAAAATTGAAGCTTATGTTGTAATAATTTCTGAATATATGACATTGTGGTATTTTAGATATGTAAATAATTGTTTATGATATATTATACTACATTTGCAGAGCGTTTAAACTTTGCATTGAATATGTATGATGAATTATTTGTGATATGGAAACCATTATTTGCAGAGTGTTTATATTTAAACTTTGCGTTTAAGTTTTGGGGTGTGTGTGTGTATATATAATCATTTTCCAACACTTATAAGCGTTACAGTATATTTCTGTACCAACACTTATAAGTGTTACTGTATATTTCGTTATCAACACTTATAAGCGTTACCGTATAAATCTGTACCAACACTTATAAGTGTTACTGTATATTTCATTACCAACACTTATAAGTGTTACCGTATATTTCTGTACCAACACTTATAAGTGTTATTGTATATTTCGTTACCAACACTTATAAGCGTTACCGTATATTTAGGTACCAACACTTATAAGTGTTAGTAATACGTATGTTTGTAACACTTATAAGTGTTACAAATTTGGCCGCTCCATTCCTCACAGTCCATTAGTAACACTTAAAAAGTGTTACTGAAATTATTTGTGACACTTATAAATGTTAGAATTTACCTGTTTTGGTGTAGTGTATGGTTTGAAACGAATATTATATTCTGGTTTTGAAGTATAAATTATTTTGAAATGACTGCAGTGTTATAATAACGTTTGGTTGTTTAAGAGACCGATCGAAAGTTGTTATACTCTCTGCCAACTCCGAAAACCACTTTAGCAACCGTGTACGAGATGGAGATTTCAGAATGAAGTAGGATGGTGGCGGTGTTTCCTTTGAGGTATATACGTGAACCCGACTCCCGTGAGTTGGCATAAGGTGACTAAAACAGGAGCGGTCGACGGGATAATGAGGTGGCACCTTTGATTGGACACATCCCTTCTACATTATACTTTGACTTTTGGATTGATTTGGCGGCCACTTTTGATTTTTGATTTGAGGGTGTGGCTCAAGGTGGGCGGTAGCTGCGGCTATGCGTTACCACCAGCACGGAAGCGTAATTGATATATTTACCCCGGCATTGCCTAGTTGTGCCTTGTCACCTACCCTAGCGCGCCTTGTACGAGTTTGGTTTTCTCCCGTAGCCCGTGGAGTATTTAGGGTAGTCTCCCGATCTGGAGATGCGCTGAAACTGGATGGACTACTGGGACTATTACGTGTTAAGGGCTATATGGGTAACCCCTTAATGCTATTAAAAAGTAAGTTTATTTTACTATAGACATTATTATAATAGCGAAATATTACTACATAGTAAATAGTTTAACGGATCCTTAGGAGATGTGAATCCCGAGCATCTTTTAAGTTACTGCACTCACGTTAAACATCTCTGACGTCGATCCACTCATATTATTTACCATTGTTTCAACTTACATAAGATCTTTTAGTTCCGACTCGAGTGTTTTGTCTTTTTAATTCGCTTGGGTCAGTCTGAGCATTTCAGGATTCGAAGACTTTATCTTTGGAGGACGAAGACGAAAATTTATATTACTATTATTTATTATATTCCACTGCATCACATTGTTCCGCTGCATTGTTATTTATTATTCTCTGGTATGTGTAACTCTGATATGTATTGTATAAGTATAATCAATTTTTTTTGTAAAACAGCTTCATGAACTGTTTATTTGATTATTATATTTTATCGTTCCGCTGCAAGATTCTATTTTGTTTTTTTCTTTCTCTGTTTTTCTTATTTACCCCATAACAATATGCCCTTCTGTATGGTTTAAGTATGATGTGTGTGGTTTGTCGTCGATTTAAAGCGTACAAAAAGGCGAGATGTTACATCTGGTATCAGAGCTTTGGTTTAGAGATAAACCTTAGCTTCATGGGGTTTGACTCTTTGTTAATAGGGTAGTGATACCCTAAGATGAGTCGCTGAGTGTATATATATGAGAGAGCGTATTTGTTAGTATTATAAAAGGTTTTGATGTTGTGTTAATTTGTTCCATTTTGTATTTATAAATTCTGGTTGATGCATATGATGATATGACATCAATAGGGATTTCTAAACACTTAATAGGATAGATCGACACAATATTTGTTTAGAATATAGGTGAATGAAATAATTTGCCTATTATATTTTCTATATATAAAATAAAATTTTATAAATGATATATATTTGGTTGTATTATATTGGTTGTTAGGTAGTGAAATTTATAAATATTGATTGAAAACTAGAGTTGAAGAAACTAAAATAAAATGAGAATTGGAAATTTTAGAACTCATTTTCCGGGGTATTTAAAAATTTCCTTCAAATGATTTTGGAATATATTAATAATAATATTAATTAGAAGTATTTTCTGATATAAAATATTTCAATATGATTTGAAAGAATTGTTTCGAAGAAACTTTGGAAAGTGATAAGTCTGTACTCCCCTCTCTATCGTTGGAAAATAATTTCGATGATGAGTGCACGCATCATCGACATTCATTTTCGAGTTTCGAAGTGGGAAGGCCACTGTAGTAGTTTTACTACGGATTTATTTTGATAAACAAAATATAAATTTCAAATTGTTTTAAATCTAATTGGATATATAAGTTGTAAGTATATACATTTATCTATTATCTTAAAACGATTTGTAATTTAACCCGGTATTTAGTTCTTAAGTTTCCGTTAATTAATAGTTTCAATATTGTAGTGAAATAGAATGTAACTAATTAATAATTGGAGCCTATAATTAAAATAAGAGATTTAATGCTAGGTTATGAATGAAATTAAAAGAAATCTAAAATGTGTAACCTATAAGACAAAGGATATTATTATTGAACATTAAATTAATTAAAGGAAATAGAACAAACTTGTATAACTTTCGATTACATCCTTAAAAACATATATATAACTTACTGATTATAAAAGTTGAGATGTTAATAAGAAAGTGTAATGAAATTTTTTACAAGTAAACCTAAAAGTAATGAAAGTATTAAATACATTCTTTAATAGATAAGTATTTATTGGTTGTAGTTGTTATAAACTTAAGTATAATTGAAAATTTTACTGGTCTAATATAATAGAAAGGTAAGTATTATAAATAAATGATTATAAACCTTAGTAAATGAATTAATATGCAAAGAAATTGAATTAAACATGAATATTATGAATAAATGAATATTAATAAATGAAATTATGTAATAATTAATAAATGATGGCATTAATAAATGAAATAAGATTTGTAAGTAATAAATGAAAATAAATGAAATAAACATTGAACCAATGAATAGAAGTAAAAAGTTGTAAGAAGTGAATGTAAAATAAAAAGATAAATCAGTATATGGATAAAAAAGAAATCAAACAACAAATGTATGAAATGAAATTAATAAGAATGAAATTGATCTATTATTTGAAATTGTTGTTTGTTTAGTTATGGTTGTTTGGGTAAGGATACTCTAAAATTGTTTGGATGAATAAATAGTCTATTTAGTTTCATCTAAGACTGTTGAGTAAATGGTGCACTAAGTAGTTTATTTTCCATTCTGTGCAATTTAAAGTTTGAACCCGAACAACTATTTATTTTGTTTGATATGAATGGATAATTGATTTGTGTTGATTTTATATGATGGTTGTATATTGGGTGCAAGTGATTGTTGTTTATATTGATTTGTTGGTAGTGACTGAAACAACTTTAAATATTTCATTTTATATAATTGTTAACCTTTTTGGATTATATAAGTGAAATACAGGTTATGGAAGCAATTGCTACTGCTTTTGGTTTCATAATTAAGCGTAAATTGCCCGAAAAATATATACATCTTCGAATTACGGTTTATAGCGTTATTATATTGTTTTCCCGTGTTGGGATATATATTATTTTGGAAAATATATGCTGTATATTGTTATATTTGATATTATATTTTCACCCGAGCCTCTTCGTACAAAGGAGACTCTGCCGAAATTTTTCCGTAAATATAGGACTTAGAAAATATTTTGAAAATGTTTTCCAAACTTTATTAATTTGAGTATAAAAAGATTTTATAGTTATAAATTTGTATATTTTATTTATATTAATTAATTTTGTAAATTTATTGTTTATAAAGGTAATATTTTCGGATAAAATGTATTGTTTATTTAATTCTTTTTTTTTCCATTCTTTTACCTTTTCGGGGACGAAAACTTTTGAGCGGGGGAGAGTGTAACGACCCGTAAATTGTCAATAATTAAAATTGTTAATTTAATAAGATTTTTTGAAATTTAATATTGAAGAAAATAAAAATTAGTGAATTGTTAATAAAAGTTGTAATGTAATAATGAAAATAACTAAGAGGAAACGTAACAAGATTAATTAAAGTTAATAATTAATGAATTTGAATGAAATCCCAATTAAATTAAATAATTTAAATGTTATGACTTAGTTATAATGGGAATATGTGAAAAACAAGTGTAATTATTGAATTAATGTGTGAAATATTATAATAGATAGCGGCTGTTTGTGAAAAATAAACATACAAGTATTATAAGGGGTATAATGGTGACAAATGGTTGTCGTTACCAGTAATTTACCAATTTAAAAATAAAAGTAATCAAATGTTACTTTAATGATAATTAATAAAATAACGGAAAGGGTGAATGTAAATTGAATAGAAACGTAAATTTATTTATAAGGCAGTAATTGATGTAATAAAAAGCATGAAACCAAGTAAATAAATTTATTGAGAATATTTAATCGTAATTAATGTATATATTTGGCAAAGATATAATAAATGGAAATAGGATAGTTAATAACAAAAGAGTTAAAATTTTGAATATATTAATGTAACATTAATACAAATGTAAGATGTTAATAGACGTATATTGGTGTAATGGGAAATGTTCTACAATGTTAGGAATTGTCAAATTAGAGTATAGTAAAGTAATGAAAGGTTAAACAAAGGTTAACCAGATTATAGAGTAGTAATGAACTTAATAAGGATATGAATTGAAACAAACCAATTTATTGAAATTTAATTTATAATAAATGGAAATTTTGTAGCAAATTAATTCAACACTACGATGATTAGAACTAAGAAGAAATTATGTAACATTAAGGTGGTAGATATGAAACAAAATAGTTATACCATAAGAAGAATGTATTGGAAATAAATGGAAAGCTAATTTCATTGAATTATTGGAAATTTAATTTATAATCTATAAACAATCGAAATAGAAATTTAAAGCTTTGAAAATGTGGAATATCCAACATTTAATCCATACGAAAATTTGTTACGAAGGATTGTGAATTTTTTTTTCCGAATTGTTAGAAATTGGAATAATAATAATTGAAGAGAAAAGTGATTTAATTTAATTTAATATTAATTTATTTAATTAATGTAAAAATAGCTATTTTGGCCACTGACTTGGATATCGACGAAATCAATTTCATCGGATCCGTAATGATGAATTATTGCAAGATTTTAAGTTTCGTAGCGTTCGGACTTGTCCGTTGATCGTACGAACACGAAACGTCTAGAAATCAATTTGAAATAATTTGATTTTAGCATAACTTCTTCATACGATGGAATTTGGACCTAAAACCTGTTCCATTACGTTTATAATATTTTAAAACATCGGTTTTGATATATGGGTTGACCCAATTTCGTTCCGGAGGCAGAACGGGCTTTTTGGGGTCATTTTAATCGTTCAACGCGTATATCAATCTGGTCCATCTATTCTATTTTCAGCCTTGCCTATATATACCTCGTTATAAACCCTAATTATTCCTCATTGTCATTTGTCTGTACGTACAATTCATTCTGCTCCTCTTCTTCCTCAATGACAGACAAATTCCCAAAACCAAATTCTAATTGCAATTTCAAATAAAATTCAAAGCCAAAAAAGTTCAAACTCTTCAAACTATATCATATTCTATATCGTCGGAAAGCTCTCGTCGAGCGTAATTCAATGATGCAGTTCGTTTTTCAATTTAAATCATCGATTTTCCAGAAATCGCAAATCAATTTTCGGCCGTTAATTGTAGGGTTCGTCGTTCGACGGTGGATCTTCGTTTCCGTGACAATCAGGGGGCGTTGAAGCGTAGAGCTCGACGTATGGAGCCGATCCATACGGTTACTCATCGAAATCATCGCCTCAATTCGTCTGAATCGTGCCGTGAACGGCGGCGGCCAGGTGCGCTCAAGAGGAGTCCGGAGCCGTCGCGCATCACGTCAAGGGCATGAGTAGGGTCCGCTCGGGGAGGCGGAGTTGGTGGTGGCCTCTGACCGGGGGCACAATGCACGGCGACGTCGGAGGAAATAGGGTTTTTTGGCGACTGTAGTTTTGTTGCGTGCGTGACCTAGGGTTCTAGAGGATGGAGTGCGTGGGGACTTGTGCGTGATGATGTGGAGGTAGGTGAAGTGTGTTCCTCTTTTATTTATTTTAATTTAGATTTCGATCGATCTAACTTTAATAATTTTCACATACGAGGTCCATTTCACGCGCGATTTTCTCTGCTAGGTTTGTATTGGAATTACAGACATTTTTACGCTGGTTTGGACAGATTCTAAGACTGTACAAATTTTGGATTTAAATTGGATTTAAATTCAAAAGGTGAGTGTTTTAGCCCACTCACAACTTCTAAAATTTCTTATGTGTGTTAAATTAATTTCTGGTGTGATTGGAAATTTATTTATAGCTGTTTGATATATTTTTATCATCATTCCAGTTAAATTTAATTTATTGAATTAAATTGTTATTTAATTTATTATTGCATATAAACTGCTGGTTAAAGTGTTATTAAATTTATTATTAAATATAAACTACCAGTAAATACCTGTTATGTATTATCTGTTCTATATTGATGTTATTGTTTGAATTGGATGATGATTGTGATAAATGGTTGATGATTGATATTGGATGAATGGATGTTGTATTATATATTATTATAAACTGCAAGTTGTTATACATTTTATTTCATTCGGAATTGCGGTTTGAAATGATATATAACCGTATTTTATTTTAAATTACGGATTGAAATGATAAATATCTGTATCACTTGACCATAGGGTAGAAGATTATATACAGACACCGTGGTCTATATATAAAAATATTTTGAAATGATTTTCCATGGTTTTGTAAAGAAATATATGGTTTTATATCAATATTGATTTAAATACTATATAAATGTTAGTTTATCACTGATTTTTAGCTATGTGAAAATTTGTTATTATAAATAAGTTAATTAAAGTTTGATTCTATTTAAAATATAATATGGTTAAGTATTTATTTAAATTATAATTTAAAATAGAATTTATAATGATTTCAATATATTAAGGTTGCAAGACAAATTGGAAATTGATCTGGAATTGTATTTAATTGAGAATTTTATTTAATAAAAATCGATTTGGAACTCATTGAATTTGAGGTTTTAAAGAATATGATTTTACTTGATTTTTATTTCAGGATATATAAATGAATATATCAAGTTTGAATAAAGCAAGGGAAATATTCAGTTATTTGAAATTTGAGTTTTATTTGAATGATAGTGGATTTATTATGCAAATATTTCAAAACTAAATAATAGAACATTGAATTGTTGAATTGTAATTATCAACCTTAGTTTTGAAATTGTTTAATATGCTATGTTTGAAATATTTTGAAATTGAAATGGTTTATTGAAATTGGAAGTGAGTTGAAAGTTATGAATTGCGATTTAATTTAAAGGGAATAAAATTATGAAGTCGAGGAAATTGTTTTACTTTATAAAGTAATTTTAAATTCAAACTATTTTATTTTATATATTATTTGAATATCCAAACCATTTATGTTTTGGAAGTAATGGTTTAGAAGCTATGAAATTCGAAGTATTATGTTTTGAAAGGTTATATTCCAAGTGTTTGATTTCGAAATATTATAATTTTGAAAGTGCTATGATTTCGGAAAAGGGATATATTTGAAATAAAAATGATATTATATTGATTTGCACTTTTATTAAAATGATATCATATTGATTTGGGTTTAAAATAGAAATAATATCGTATTTATATGGTTTGAAATGAATATTATATTCTTGTTTTGATAAATTATTTTGAAATGACTGCGGTGTTATAATAGCATTTGGTTGTTAAAGAGACCGGGATCGAAAGTTGTCATACTCTCTGCCAACTCCGAAAACCACTTTAACAACCGTGTACGCGGTGGATATTCCAAAATGAAGTAGGATGGTGGCAGCGTTTCCTTTGAGGTATATACGTAGACCTGACTCCTGTGAGTTGGCATAAGGTGGCTAAAACAGGAGCGATCGACGGGCTAATAAGGTAGCACATTTGATCGGACACATCCCTTCGATATAATACTTTGACTTTTGGATTGATTCGGTGGTCACTTTTGATTTTTGATTTGGGGGTGTGGCTCGAGGTGGGCGGTAGTTGCGGCTACGCGTTACCACCAGCCCGGAAGCGTAATTGGTATATCTATCCAGGCATTGCCTAGTTGTGCGTGTCACCTACCCTAGCGCGCCTTGTACAAGTTTGGTTTTCTCCCGTAACCCGTGGAGTATTTAGGATAGTCTCCCGGTCTGGAGATGCGCTGATACTGGATGGACTACTGAGACTATTACGTGTTAAAGGCTATATGAGTAATCCATTAATGCTATTAAAAAGTAAGTTTATTTTACTATAGACATTATTATAATAGCGAAATATTACTACATAGTAAATAGTTTAACGGATTCTTAGAAGATGTGAATCCCAAGCATCTTTTAAGTTAGTGCACTCACGTTAGACACTGGATAGGAGATGTCAAATCCCGTAAACATCTCCGACGCCGTTCCACTCATATTATTTATTGTTGTTTCAACTTACATAAGAACTTTTAGTTCTAACTCGAGTGTTTTGTCTTTTCAATTCGCTCGGGTCAGTCTGAGCATTTCAGGATTCGAAGACTTTATCTTTGAAGGACGAAGACAAAGATTTATATTACTATTATTTATTATATTCTACTGCATCACATTGTTCCGCTGCATTGTTATTGATTATTCTCTGGTATGTGTAACTCTGATATGTATTGTATAAGTATAATCAAATGTTTTTGTAAAATAGCTTCATGAACTGTTTATTTGATTATTATATTTTATCTTCCGCTGCAAGGTTCTATTTTTTTTTTCTTTCTCTACTTTTTCCTATTTACCCCATAACAATCCGCCCTTCTGTATGGTTTAAGTATGACGTGTGTGGTTTGTCGTCGATTTAAAGCGTACAAAAAGGCGGGATATTACAGATGATCCAAAGAGCTACAGATACGCTAATATCGGAGTCCCTTAATCATATGTGACTGGACTATCAAACGACAGCTCTGCTACAGCTGCAACATATCCAGCCGGCAACGTGTTAGATGCATTTGTAAAGAATAAGTTCCCCGTCATGTACATAATAAACAGTCGAGCAATCTCCAAATGGTTCTCTGTGCTACCGACATGTATCAATTCACTAATCGCTTGTCTAATGTAAGAGCATCTAATCTGCAATCCGGATGACAGTCCATCATGTAAGTCAAGATGTGGAAGTACATTGAATAAACGGTGAAAGCGTTGGTACTCCTCGTCATATAGTAAGATCACCCCCCTTTCAATGCCTAAACCGATAAGCATAGTAAAGTCTAATGGGGTAAAACCCAACTCTCCAAAACTAAAATGGAACGTATGATTGGTTTTCCACCAACAGACGGCTATAACACCACATAACTGAACATCCAAATTTAAAAGATTATCGATACCTATTAAAGCATTTTACGATTATTGAAAGCGCTAAAAAACATTAAATAAATAAACGGTAATTGTATAAATACATACTCAAAAAATCTCCAAATCCTATATCTCGAAGAAAAGCATGAATAATGTCGTTGGCCTCATAAAATTGGATCATTCTATAAAGACGGATTACATTAACCCAAGTGTCACGGATGCGCTCATGACGAGCCTAATTTAAAACATGTTGGATATTCAATTTTTATTATACTATTTTAACTAATAAAATAATTTGAAGGTAGATAACTTACAGAATTTTCAACACACATGACGACGTGTACTTCGTCGTCTGGGAGTATATGGAAATTGATCAAATCCTTGTCTGGCCCCAAATTTTGGCCAACGTGGGGATGCAGAACTGTGTTTGTTGTATTTCTATCCACGCGCCTACGCCTAACCAATGTGCTTCGTCGATCTCTAGTACTCATCGTCGGTATGTCTGCGCTTTCTTTGGCCGGGGTGTTTTCCACATCCAGTGGAACATTTTCACCGCCGCGACTACCGCTCTCTCGGATTCTCCTCAAAGCTCTTTTCATTTTAATAATCTTCTGAAAATTTTCTTTTAATGCAGGAATCAATAGTGACGGCTAGAAGAAGAGGGGGACTGGAGGAGGGAATGAAAATGAAATGGAGTAACCGGCTTATTTATAGTCAGTTACCCCTTGTACACTTAGCCGACTAAGTTTTAGCCAGCTAAGTGCTCGCGTGGATTGCAATCCCAATCCACAGCCAATCCCTTAGCTGGTTAAAATTTAGCCGATCAAGGAAAAGCACACTTGTGCTTTCACTCCTACATTGGGGGTTGGTTTTCGTTCGATCCAGTGGAATCGACGCAACCCAACCCGAAGCGTTGAGAATGATCTTAAGCTATATAACAAATTCATAATCCATTAAGTTGTTTTGGGTTGAATGTCAACTTAATGCAACTTGTTTGTTTTTATTGAAAATGAAATTTGACCACATACCATCCTAAACAAAAGTGGACGTCTAAAGGCACCGAATTACCACCTACTTTAAGCAAGTCAATAATTGGTCCGTACGAGTGCTGTATCATAACGAGTCATTTGCAAAATCCAAACACCCTGAACCAACTTATAAATCATACGAACAATAATTTTGATGAATTTTACAATTTTTAATTCAAATTTTGATGAACACGCATTTTTATGTAAAGTCCAAATGCTTTGCCAAATTTGACAGTGACATAGCCAAGGCCACCAAGGCGAACAAGTCTTTTTACCAAGTTGATGAAGCATTGCATGTTGCTTCGAAGGGATGTATATTGTAATTCCACCACATTGTAGTTGTGATACCGAATCCATGGATAACCTGTCGGGTATATGCACAATATACTTATATAAAATGGAAATCACAATGTATATAGGACATGTAGCAAAAACTATATCTAATGGGAAATATTCTAAGGTGGGAGAGGTATTTAATCCATATAGATCTCTTTTATTTGCAAACAGTAATTCTGAATAACCACCATTGCTTACCTTCCAAAAAGATGCCACCGTATGTAAATTTCACCAACTCTCAATAATTCTCTTCAGACTTGTCATATAATTTACAGTTGAGGCATGAAGCAGCTAACCATCCAACTCCTCCATTGTCTCCTTTGAATTCACTCACATTGCTCTACACTAATTATTTCATGTCTGCAATAAATAAAGCAAGAGACAAATGTTATATTTGATTTACTTCAATAAAAAAAGGTTACAACATTCGTGAAACTCTAACAAATGTATATGATTCCTTGGTCAAATTAAACATTTGATTCAAGCTCATGTATACCTCAGCGCATGATGTACCTGTGTGTGTCACAATTTTCAACATTAACATAGTGACTTGATGTTGCATATAACATAAGAGTGGCATATGAAAACGAAAACCAAATAATAATAAAACTAGAAAGTAATATCTTTATGGTCACATCAGTTGGTCCATTCATCATGTATGTATTTATTTTAAAATTAGCGAATGATGTCTAGTGGATTCATTTTCAGAACCTTAGGATCCACAATCCTAGGATACTTACGATTCAAAATCCTAAAGTTTATTTTGTTAGAGGTCATTGAACACATTTGAACAAGAGTGACATGTTAGAACAATAAGACAGAACTATTTCTGAGCTTATTGAGATGTAATGTGCACTTACAAAATGATTGAAACAAGTCCTCAATTAGCAATAACAAATAGTAAAAATAGTGTAAAAAAATGCAAAAGAAATTTAGGATTTTAGAAAAACTTTAACACGTATGCAACTATTCATCATAAATTGATTGACCAGCGGTAGCACCTTTGCAAGGGTGTGATCATATCTGTTTAAGTTTGTATGTATGCATCTTCAATTGGACTTAACTACAAATAAAATAAATAAATTTAACCATATCTGTCTAGGATTATACTTGAAAATAAAATCAATTCTGATGAATTTCTTTTCGCAATATTCATACATATATACCGCAAAGATGGAAATCACTGAAAACGAAGGAAACTTAAGGCAACTTATATACTAAAAGGAACATTTAAATTTAGATTCAGATACTAAAATGTATAGGCTAAATAATTTATTACCATGAATTTCAAATCCCTGTTTTCAAAAAAGAGAACAAACAATCAATAGAAAATTGTTATTTAAAATCCATGGTTTCGATGATTTTATCAAAACACCTAGCTACAAATCAAAACAGCGTATTGAAAACTAGTATCATAAGTACTAATATAATTTTAAAAAAACATGACATACCATTACCAAAGATAGAGTGGAGGATTGGAACAGCGCTGAAACGAAAGCCTCTGTTTTAACAGGCAGAAAAATGAAAAGCTCCAGATTCTGGCCAAAATCATTGGAGGTGGCAGCAGGTTCATCAGAGGTGGATGCAGGTGATGACAGGAAGCTGTCAGATGCTGGGGTTTGAGTAACCATGGCTTGAGAGGAAAGATACAAGGATGTATCAATGTGTGCGTGTGTGTACATGCTGTGCACGTTGATACAGACTTGGTTTAAATCTGTTGCTTTTATAATTGGAGATCTTGTATATTTGTGAATTGTGTGACTTGGTCAGGATGTTGTGTGGTCAAACTAGAGTAGGTTAAACTCTGGTTGAGTCAAGCACACATGTGCATGGATTGTATATTTATGTGAACATGTATTTGTGAATTGTTATACAAGTGAAAACTTCATTTCATTTCTGTTTGCAAATTCTTACTCAGTTCTTCTTAGCCTTGTTATTTAGCTTTCTAGTTGCAAATTTATTTCAATTTCAGCTTAGTTCTCGTTCATACTTCCTGCATTTCAGTTCTTGTCTTTGCTAGGAAACCTTTATTTGTTTTTCATTCCTGCAATTTATATTTCTTGTTGTATCTATTTCAGCCCTGTCATACTTGTTTTTAATTCTTGTTCTTGATACTCTTATAAATTCAGTTCTTCTTCATATCTGTGCCTGTTCACATCTCTGCAAAACACCGCATTCCAAAACTGCTACCATCCTCAACAAAACACCACGTTCCACCACCATCAGACCCACCAGCACCTTACAAGAATGATGATCGTATGAGAAATCCTAGAGAGGAGAACAACGGTTGGAGTGACAATGATCGAAGTGAAAATGATTGAAGGAAGAAAACCGAGAGCGACGTTCCAAGCAGAAGCAGGTTATGAAATCCCTAATCCTCCATCATTTTAATTTGTTACATATTTCAAATTGACTTGAATTTCACATGCATTGAAAACAAAACAGTGCAAAACCAGATTGATTCGAAAAATTAAACAAAATATAAAAATGAATCTTCATTAAAATTGGAATGACAAAGAGAAATAGACTGAAAATAGAAGACAGGAAAAGAGAAAATAAAATGTCAAAATCAACAAAAAGCAAATTGTGCTATATGTATTCCATAAATGAACCTTATTGGACAGGAAGAAGACTCTCCACAAAAATTGTATCAAAATTAGAATGGCTGAACAAATGATCAATTGCAGAAGGAATTCCATTTATTTTCAACTGCATGAATGTCTTCAATCTCCAATTATAAGAGTGATATGAGAAGCTACAACCTTTACGGGTTTTATAGACAAAATAGTTTTGACATGATTTCATGATTATTTGATTTTTCCCAGCAACCGGATGAAAAGTTAGCCATCTATCTTTGTCCCACGCAAAAGGAAGTTCAATAGCATCTTCTCTCCAACAATTCTTACTCTTGTAATCATCATCATTATCATAAAACCACAGCTTCACTTGGTAATCATCGATTCTACATGATAAAGCTAAATGACCATCCATATCTAATAAATTAACAAGACTAGTTATAGGACTATCAACATCACGAGGGTGATAAACAATGAAATCAGGGATTCTAATTACTCTAAACCTCTCTGAACCAACATCAAATACCGCTATCTTATCATTATCAAGCCAGCCAATTTTCATAAAGCTAAAAGTTTTATAATATATAGAACCATTTACATAAACTGAACTCCCCCTACGTATGTAATACCGAGTCAGACATGATGGTACATTTTCAACAGTTCTCCATTCATGGTCGCCTACTGTCAAAACCTCGCAAAATACATCATTACTGCAACGAAAATCAGAATACTTGATAATACATATGCAGGCCACTTTATAGCTTTTGGTGACAGGATCGAACCCTAATTGACAATCTGCAAGCCGTAGAACAACTTCACCTTTAGGCTTAAACTTTGCTAGGAATGTGGATTGAATCCATGGTGTTGTTTCTTGTGTACAAACATTTGACAAACGAATACCACGGTACTTCATAGAATCGTAAAAGCCGACCAAACCATTTAAAGGTCCAAAAAACCTAACAGTATCAGGCACATCAATCTCTCTTATATTATGAATGTCTAGTGCAGCAACTGCTTTTCCACTGCCTTCATCAATTGATAAGTAATCTGCTGTCACTAAAAGTGCTTTCCCAACTTCTGTTTTTTCAAGGACAACAAAGAAATTGGGACGTGTTTTGGAATGAATAAGGTGCAAGTCTCGCAAATAGGGATCGTTTTCAACTAGGAACCGCCATGGTTTACACACGCTTTTGAATCGCACAAGTGACCTAACTGGTAGTTTGCTCAGTATCTCGCATACTATTTTGTCAACTACTATTTCTTCACTATTATCGCTCTTGGGTTTTTTCATAGGAAATTCGTTATTCCTATTACCGAAATCAGTAGGGTTGAACTTGTCTGGGTTAACTTTCGCTGTGCTGCTACTCTGACGACGACGTCTATGCTGCCTCTGGAATCAAAATTCAGCATGCAGCCGCATAGACATATTAACATCGCAATACCTTAGATTTAAGGGAAACATATAAGAGAGGAGAAAAGGAGGCTAGTTAATACTTACGGGACGATCAGTAGATGTAGATCCAATCATTGGTTTGCTCCTTACTTCGTAATTTTTCCGCCGCCGCTTCCCAGGGTTCCAAAAAGCAAATTTGATATTTATTTTAACGGAGGTGACTGTATATATTACGTTGACGTGATCATGCTCCCCTAGCTTTACTGGGTATTTTTTATTTGTGGGCCGCGTTATTTTAATTTGCACTTTAGTTGTATGGGACCAATTTCCTTCTAAACAAAATCGATGTATGACAAGTTTGCTTTTAAATCCAACACTTTATTCAGAGTGTGGTCCAACCATTGCTGGTATTTTGGAAAGAGAGAAATTGAACCGTTAGATTTGTCACTTTAGTGGATCATGTACCCGTTTTTGTCGGTTCTTTAGGTATATCTCCCGCCGAACTGGTTGTACTGGGCTCAATTGGGTCGATTTTGACCCAATCTATTTTTGGTTCGTTCTTTTTTATACATTTAATACATGAGTTGATTTGATCAAATCCAACCGTTTAATAAGCGGATTACACATTTATTATAAATTAGATTTGAATAATAAGAAATCAAGAAAATATGCTAAAATTTAAATTCTAACTTTTACATTTTGAATTTCCAAAATAACCAAAAATTTAAATTTTATTTCTAATTTTCATCAAATCTTCATATTTTAAATTTTAAATTTTTATATTTTCAAACCAAAAGACAAATGTGAAATTTCAAAACTTAAATTTTCGAATGTAAATTCAAAATTCAAATTTAATATGAAATTCAAATATTCTAATGTTCAAACTTAGAATTTAATATTTAATTTCAAATATACATAACTCAAATGTTCAAAATATAAATTTCTAAAATTTCAAAATTCAAATTTTAATTCAAAATTAAAAAATATGAAATTCGAATTGTTGTGGGTTAATTTTTTGCACGATGATCTAATGATTTTGAAGACGTATGAATCATCGAAATATTTTTCAAGTCGAACTTTAGATATGGGGATATAGTCTATTATTTGCTAAGTATAAATGTCGATAACCATGGAGAACTACACTGCACATTTAGCATATGAAGTATCGGTATGAAAAATTTACTAAAATTTGAACGAAGATATAGCGACTTTTGTCTAGTCATAGTTTAAATATGGAGGTGTAGTCTGTTATTTTATAAGTACAACTAAGTGATCACCATAGAGAACTACGGTGTACATTCAGAAGATGATGTCTCCAAGTGCACCATATAGTCTGAAACTTATATGGGAGTTCATTGTCCAATGTTGGTGGAACCATGCCAGTTTACAGTGGGTAAAATAGGTAAATTTCAAAAGGATTTCTTATTTTGGATCATAGTGGATCCGTGAAGTCTAATGGGTTGTACCAGATCCAATCTAGTAAATATAAATAAAATCTAATTTTATTTAATATTTTGATTTAATTAATTGATGAGCTAATTAAAAATAAATTTTGTATATAAATTATAAGTATATCATTATATACTCAAATGTGTATAACATGCACGTGCAATATGATAATGTTTACATAGTTAATGTATATGGATTTTGGAATTTGCATTTATAACGTAAACATTGGCCATTTCTATACGCACTAGCTAATTAAAATATTATTTGGACAATATATGTGTATATATAAGCACACACACTCCCTCCCCCTCCCTCCACACAGACACACATATATTTGAAATTTATTTTATATTAAATAAAATATACCTTTTCCTTTTAATATCTACATATATTTTGAGTAAGTCGGTATAATTTGAATTGTGGAAATTAGCCACAAGGGTCTCTTTAGCAACTGCAATTAGTTTCTAGGACATACAGCTGAAATAATTACTTTTAAGGACAAAATGCAAAATAATTAGTTTCTAAGACCTAAAAACCTATAAATTATGTCCTTGAAAGTAATTGGACTGCTGACTTTGTCCTTAAAAGTAATTATTCTGCTGACTTTGGCCTTGAAATTAATTTATGTAGATGTGTGTCCTAGAAACTAATTGTACTGCAAAGTTTGTCCTTCTGGTGAAATGCCCCATTTGAATTTAAATTTAATATATAATATATCCAAGTTTGACTTATTAAAAATAATTTGAGTTTTACATATTGATATATAAAATAGAAAATAAAAATCTTTTAATTGTTTAAAATAAACAGCATTACAATAAAATACCTATGACGACTGCCGTATACCACCGGCATCAGTAGAGTATAAATAGTGCGGTGCATTTGTGCCCGATCGATATAGGATGATCATCGGGGTTTAGAATGAAAAAAGGCAGCATATAACATGTCGTATACCTCACAGTGCATGGAAAAAAATATAATATCACATATACAACAGAAGAGACAGTAATAAAGTGTGAACAAATCATCATCAGAGTATAATATCCATAGAGTTATACATCAATGGAAAGTTTATGCAACGGAAACAAACTCAACAGCTGTCTCAAATACAAATAGTAAGCAGTCACTGCTAAGACTCCCCAGCGCTGCACAACGGAATAAGCGTAGACCCCATATATGTATATAATACGAGATAACTCTATCCACCTCGTCCTTCGAACAGCTACTACGTCATCTAGACCTGTTGGCTACTCTACTCATTTAAGAGTATCTGAGATAATAAGAAGCAAAGCATAAAGTCTCGAGTAGGACAACAGTTTGGTGTGAGCAGTAAATAAATCTCAAAATATTATACAGGTAAATATGGTAAGGAATAAGAGTACACAAACTATACCTGACCTATTCCTACAACCAAAGAGTTTGCACATAACGCTATAATATGCTACTCCATGATATCAGAAGGGTACAACACAAAATACTATAGTGGATGTCCAAATGTCCCTAATTACAGTACCAACTCCCAATGATACCCCCGAGTGACATCGTAAAAAATGAAAACAACTTAAGCAACCATAACATACATCAAGCAAGACTTAACATCACTCATCTCTATGCTTTGAACATATGATAATCGTATAGCCTCCTAATTTCCAAGAACTAACGGAAATCCCGGTACTCTGTGTACTCTCGTATTACGAAGCCCAATGCTCAATACATGTCCCGTAGGCCCAAAGCTAGACACTAGACCCAAAGCGACCAGTCCAGGGTATTCAGCTCCTTGCTACCAATCCATTGGCATCCTCACTTATAATACCGTTGCTTCGAGTACACAAAAATACACTTTGAGTATCAATGATTCCTTAGCACATATATCAATTTGGGCCCCACTTTGCTTCATCCAGATTCCGAGCATTTCTTACTCAATCCAGTTTTCATTATTCACAAGGAACCCTTCCACATTCCTTGATCCTACGACACCCTCCATTCCAAGCTGTCTTCTTCGGAACCTACTGCCAACATGAGCCAATATCTAAAGATTCTAGCTTTGCATCATGTTGTTACATCACCGTCCAACCCTGATGCAAACGAGCCAACGCCTCTAGCACGATCTATAGGATCTCCTAGTATTCCCCTAGAAGTTCCACTGTTATTGGACTCACCATGAAAAGTCAGTACCGGCCACTTCATGTCGGTGTCGATCTCTCTTCTTAGTCAACTAATGGTTGAGTTTTCTTCCACTCCTACCTTACTTCTAGTACCCCATGCCTACATAGTTCGACCCCGACCTAGCCATCCTAAACATCCCGGTATAGAAATAAGTCTCCTCTTCAGAGCACTCCACTTCACATTCTAGAAACAAGTCGGCATAGTCTCCAATACTTAGCCAATCACCAATCCACCACCTTAGGCAACTTCCACTGGCCTTGCTCTTGCTCTTCCCAAAATTTATGACCAATAGGACCAACCCAAATATGTCGGTGCCAAGCTCTTCATGTTGATGCCGATATGTGTACTTCATGAATTGGAGCTCGGGACTTGAACCATATGCTCTTCCCATACTTCAGATCATCCCCTTCAAGTTTCGTCCAATTCAGACCATCTTTGC
Organism: Allium cepa; assembly: GCA_030765085.1. NCBI lineage: Eukaryota > Viridiplantae > Streptophyta > Magnoliopsida > Asparagales > Amaryllidaceae > Allium > Allium cepa. Next base: position 342,758,140 of record CM060944.1, read on the forward strand.
TTCTGATATGCTCGATTCTCCTACCTATCTTACTAAACATCCAATATACTAACAAAAAACACCAAAACATATCATACAAACATAGAACAACAAGCAACTTCATCCATTCAAACTTACAATCCATATAAATAAGATAAACAAGTCAATCTCCAATATAGATCTACATATAACATGAATATATGAACATAAACAAAGGTGATTTCTGATCAATCTATATCATATGCATGGATTAACATGTAATTAGAGTTAGAAAAGGTTTGACGCCCAAAAATCAATTTTAAACATGTTAAAACCTATAATTATACCATATAAGCATGCATAGTATAGTGAGAAGGTATAAGTCACTCACCAATTACTAAATTCAACCAATTTGTGTGTAGGTATAATCTGAACAGCGAAGAAAAGCAATTTAAGTCAAGCAAATTGATGATCTCTATCTTCTAATTGACGATCTAATCGCTATTCAATAATCTAGCTTGATTTAGAGAGAAATTTGGATGAATTTGGGGCTAATTAGGATTTATACTTGATTTGAAACTAGTGGCAAAGTTTTAATTTGGCTCCTACAGCCCCTATTTATATTGATTCTCTAATTAGACTAATGAACCAACTAATGGGTTTAATTAATTGCACACTAATCCTGGCTAGTAGTTTTTGAAACTTAAATTAAGCATACCTCCCTAACTGTAAGTCTGTTTTTCTATTATGACCACTCTACGAAATGGAAAACATCATCCTAAAGCAATGGAACTGGTTTGAGATCCTACTTTATCTCCCATCAAAAATTATAGGTCAAGAAATATTTTTAGAGTCAAAATCGTCACATAGAAATTCAGGAAAAAAATTCTAAGTTTGTAATTGTCCGTAAGAGTCATATCCTAAAATTATAGGATCATATGACCTCATACGAATAAAGTAGAAATATTGTACTATCCTTCGATATGTAAAATACGGGTCGTTATATTCTCTACCCTTTAAGAATTTCACCCCCAAAATCCCCAAACAAGCTAGACTATAAGAAACCATAGTTATCCCGCATGCCTACCAATCATAAACAACCATCACACATATCAAAAAAGCAACCATGCAATTAATAGTATAGTATAGGTGATCTATCCTACCATGCGAAATACTAACCTGTCTAATATAATATATAATGGCGAAAGTAGATACGATAAACATTAGGTCTTACCATTCAAAGAGCTCTAGACACTTAATCCTCTGCTCTCCTCCATCTCCCATATACAACTGCCATCACTTCGACTCCATTGTACCTTAACTAGTTTCACCGTCTTTCTCCTAAGTTGTTTCATATCGTACCCAACAATATGAACTAGGTTGTAAGATATAGAAACTTCTGGTTCTACCTAAATATCTTCTAGCTTATCTGGTCTAATCATTATGCTTGGGTCACAAACTTCCGGAGATGAGAGACATGAATAACGTTGGCATGTCCGTCATCTTCTTCAGTAAGTCGACCCTATATGCTAGCTTTCCTATCAATTACAATGCTCTTCGACACATGTGAAATCATACTATCCACTTTACATACAACTCCACCAGCTTGGATGCCATTCTACTTGATTTGATGGGTATAAACCTCACACTCTTGGTCAACCAATCTACTATGATCCAAATGTCACCGTACCTTGCTCCAGCCATCAACAATCCATCTATAAAATCCATTAATGCTTGTTCTCATTTTCACTCTGGAATTTATAATGGTTGCAACAATCCACTATGTTTCTTTCGCTCTTCCTTTATCAAATGGCAGTTCATACATTTCAAGATAAATGCCCTAACATCCCGCTTCGTGCCTTCCCAGTAGTAAGTTTTCTATAACGACCCGCTATTTTGGACCATTCAAATCGACAATAAAACCATACATGTCCGACTTGAATAATTCAAAATACCAAATTGTTAATTTTAATTTGGCAAAACTTAAACATATACAATGAATAAATCAATCACAGAATCACCGATACAGAGTAGTACAATAATTACGCAGCGGAATAAATAAAGAATAGTAGTTCATGAAGCTACTATATACATCAGGGTTAGAAATAAAGTACATCAGGATATTTCAAATACAGTGAAGTCTTCAGTACAAACCGATGACTCCTCTGAACCAATCAACTGGAAAAGCTGAAAGCTGAATCGATAGTTGGATCTCCAAATGAAGCTCCAAACTCCAAAGGTGAGTCTCTAATGCTGTATTACTCAGTCTGACTCGAGCATAAAGCAAAACACAAAACACTCAAGTCAGGATTAACATTCTTATATCTATAAATCCAACTCAAGTGAAATATCAACTGAAATACAAGTAACTTAAAGGATGTTTGGGATAACCATCCTCTAAGGATCCGTGGAGCTATCTACAATGTAGAAATATACACTATAACACCATGGTCATTTCAAATTTATTTATACTTCAAAACCAAACATCATTTCATTTCAAATATATTTATTTCCAATTTTATCATTTCAAAGTTACGATTTAAATCTACTAAAATTCAAAATTCAAATTTAGTCCAATCCCAATTTATCAATAAGAATTCGACTCAATTCCTAAATAACCATTTCACATTTTATCGATCTCAAATCCGGATTTGAAATCACAAAATACCCTTTTACATTTCAATATATTTCAAAACTTTAAATATTAAATGTTTCAAACTAAATTCTTATTTAATTCAGTTTTCTAAATAATAAATTCAAATTATATTGATTTCAAATACAGATCTGAATCACAAACAAACCAATTAAATTCCAGTATAGTTCAAAGCTTTAATATTCTACATTTCAATGTTCAATTGACCGTTTCATATAGAGCTCGATTTAACCCCATTATTATTTAGTCTTGAAATATTCCCTCATTAGATTCAATGTCATTTAAGTAATCTTAAATTACATTTTACTACATATTTCCTTTAATTTATTTAATGTGAAATATTCATTAAATCACTTAAATCAAAAATCCAGTTATAAAATCATACCTTTTAAATTTCCCATTCAATAATTCCAAATTGATTTAATTAAATAAAATCCTTATTTAAATACCATTTCCAATAAACCCAAATTTATCTTCCCAACCTTACTTATTCAATTTATTACAAGAAAATCTATTAAAATATAGATTTACAAAAATACTTAACCATATATATGTATTAAATCCATCTAATTTATATCAAATATTACTACTAAATCTATATATAAAATTTCCATTTATATAAAATCTTAAGAATCAATATTTATTTAATCATATATTTCTTTCCAAAAATTATAGAAATTTATTTTCAAAATATTCATATATGGACCAATGGTGTCTGTATATATTTCCTATCATATAGTCAAGTGCTACGGATATTTATCATTTCAATCCATACACTAAATATATACGGGTGGATATCATTTCAACCCGTAATCCCAAATTCAGTTAAATGAAAATCGTTTGGATTTATCATTTCAACCCATAACGATTTTCTCCTATTCTAAAGTCCGTTCGGGTATGTATCATTTCAACCCATAGTGAATACTATACTAACAGGGAACTTGCAGAGTGATAGCAGATAATAAAATAATAACAGGCAGATATCAACAATAATAAAATATAAACAATAGGATATGGTGTTATATCCCACAAGTGAACAATTACAGATAATGGCATAAATATAACAAATTAAATAACTACAGCAGCATATTTCAATCGTCGTTTCAATTGAAATTAAATTTAATAAATAAAAGAACGTTAATCGTGAGTGATTGCTCACCTTTCGAGCCTAGAGGAGAGGGCGGAATGAGAAGAGATACGAATCCAAGCACAGATTTCGAAGCAAAGAAATATTGGCAAAAAATTTAACGATCAAAGCTGATAAAGAGGAATTGACGAAATCAAATCAGAGTTGGGTCGAGGAAGATAAATAGAATAAGTGAGCTATATATAGTTGTATATATAACCATATATAAATAAAACTGTATTCAAAATTTAAACATATATTAAATTAAATATATATTTTCAAAAACCATTGGTTTAAACAAAACATATATATGTGTAGTATAGTTTGAAATAATGTATATGTTTAAACCCATATACAAACCAATATCCAAACACCATCTAAAATTTAAATCTTTATAAAAGTAACCTTTATAAATAACATATTAAAATCAATATTAAAACATATAACATAAAGTCCATATATTATATATCAATACCAAATCTAACTCCGGTATATGTAAACTAATATAAACCCATGTAAACTTTATAAAATCTATATGCTACTAAAACAGATTATATATATAATAAACCAATATATAATACTAACAGTAATATATGTTAGTTAAAGTCAGTACATAAATATACTCAACACCTTCTATACTTTACAATACTTTAAACATGCTAGCGCTGCAACTATACAAAATATACATAGTACTGTAAAACAATTATATACAGTAAAACAAAATAAAATAAAAACACACACACCTTATACAAAACGCATACAAAAAACACTAAATATATATATTTCTTTCTTTATAGCGTTATATGCATAAACTAAGCCTTACCCAAGTTTATACTGTAGATAAAAATAAGACACAGCATATGATATTATCACCTTTACAAAGTTGCTTTATAGTTTATAAATACTTAAGTTATATATATATATATATATATATATGTGGACAAGATATAGAACCAGAGAAGAATCAAGGAAGAGGACAACAAAACTCACCGCGGCAAGGTAGTGGCTCGCCGAACAACGTCGGCATGGAAGAGGAGGAGATGGAGGGCAGAGATGATCAGGTGGAGGTACGGCAGTTGAGGCGGAGAGGCTAAGGGTGCAAGCCAGAGGCGGAGGAGTGTGTTCATTTCTCTCCATTTTTGTTGTTGCTGGGTTTCAAAAGAGAAGGGAGCAATTTATGTAGAGGGAGTAAAATGTGAGCAGGTGAGTAAAAGAAGGATGCAAGCATGAGGTGGAAAGTGAAAGCAAAGTGAAGTTGCAAAAGTGGAAATTGATTTATAAACGCAATTAAAATATGAGCCTTTGCCCAATCAATGTAAAAAAAACGTACACAAATAAATGAATATGGGACAAATGAAGATGAAGGGGGAAAGAAATAAACTATTTATAGGCGATGAATTTATAAAAGGAACCATGATGTGTACAATAATTGAAACGAAAACATACACAACTAAATGAATATGAGATAAATGAAGATGAATGGGGAAAGAAATAAACTATTTATGGGCGATGAATTTATAAAAGGAACCATGAGGTGTACAATAAATAAAACGAAAACGTACACAAATAAATGAATATGAGACAAATGAAGATGAAAGGGGAAAGAAATAAACTATTTATGGGCGATGAATTTATAAAAGGAACCATGAGGTGTACAATAATTAAAACGAAAACGTACACAAATAAATGAATATGAGACAAATGAAGATGAAGGGGAAAGAAATAAACTATTTATGGGCGATGAATTTATAAAAGGAACCATGACGTGTACAAAAATTAAAACGAAAACATACACAAATAAATGAATATGAGACAAATGAACAACTTGATAGAGACAGCATATATATATATATATTTATATTTATATTATTTTTTCTACGAAATCTATATTTAAATTTATAACAATTAAAAACCATACAAATATATATGTATATATATATATATATATATCAAAATAACATATATATAATTAAAATTATCGTTTAAATAATATAATTGAGATAAATATGCATCTATATATAAACATATCACATATATATAACATAAAACAAAATCTTATATAAACCATATATATAAAACTTATGTATATATATATAAACGAATAGAACAATAAAATATATATATGTATGTAATATACCTTTAAAATAATATATATATATATATATATATATATATATATCAACTTCTTTATATATTCGGCAAAATCAAGAGAAGAAGAAAAAAACATCACTCTTTAAAGTTCCAAATATCTTCATAAATATATATACAACAAATCATATCAGATCATTACATCATAAAAGAAATCTTATGTAGTGTCATAAAGTAGTTTGTCAAACATAATGATCTAAATATAAACTGGCATATTTGGAAAAATCTATTTAAATAGCATATACAGATTATATACATATACTTATACAACTTATATGCTTAGATAAATTAATATAAAATCTGAGTTTATATATAGATCTTTACAGATCCAAATACATGCATACGCATGTGTATCTTTGCTATTATAAACAAACTATTATATATTATGTATACTAATTTATACATGGGTGATAGATTATCAAACTAGCTTACAAATCTTATATACAATTATATATATATATATATATATATATATATATATATATCCCTTCATGCACATAATCAAACGTGTCTAAAAGCTTATAATATAACTAATAGCTAACGTTATATATATATATATATATAATACTTCTTATATACAATAGTATATTTTATAAACAAATATAATATTTATAAGTAAAATACGTATGCATATCACTATATGAATGTAAACATATGGAGGCTTCTTCCAAAATCAGAAATTATAATTTTTATATATAATCCTTTTATAGTATAAAGTATGTAACTTATATAAATATATAAAACTGTAACAATATGTTTACACTAACATAAACTTATCCTGCAAATGCAATTTTTATTTTCAACAATTCTTAACTGATTTGAGTTTAATAAAATTACATAATAAATAAACTTTCATATAATTAATTGAAAATTTACCATTTGCTATATTTAATTATACGTAATCCAAATATTTTTTTTTTCAAAATTTTAGTATTAATAGTTTCTCAAAAATCTAATTCAATACGTTATAAACCAATTAAAAATTGCTAAAATTTTATGGGTCGTTACACTTTCTTTATATCTCGATAAATCTTGTTACCATCGGGATGAATAGTCAATTTAGAATGATGAAACCCTTTTAGCACTTCATCTCATAATCCATCAACATTGGAAGCAAACAACCTCCCTTTTTTACGAAGCCAACCTTCTCGGTCGAGTTCGTATTTCTTCATACCTTGATATTCTACTACTTCCTCTATCTTCGTTATGATCACAGCTAGCCTAGTATCTTGCTTATGACTAGTACAATCCTTTCTATAAGAGTACGTTTGATCGACAAACTTGCTCACATTTCAGGTTCTAGTTCATAGTGAGGTCTGAAATCAAATCAACCAATATACTCTATCTAATTCCATTCTAAGAAAATTGCTCCCAAATTAGCATGTCTTTTACTTAATGCATCGACGACCATATTCCCTTTACCCAGTGTATAGGAAATATCAAAATCATAAAAGGCTAAGAACTCTAACCACTGTTGCTAACGAAGGTTGAGATCTTCTGAGAGAAAAGGTACTTCACTGATATATGGTCCGTAAACAGCGCAAACCTCTCTCCCAATAGATAGTGCCTTCACATTTTCAAAGCAAAAACATTCGCCCCCAACTCCAAATCATGAGTTGGATAATTCCTTTCGTATGGCTTTAGCTATTGACTAGCATAAGCAACAACTCTTCCCTTCTACATTAACGTCACAAACAAGCCAGTACCATGGGAATTAGTGCATATCGTTAACTCTTCATTTTCTCTTGGAAGGGTCAACACTGGTGCACTCGTCAACCTCTCTTTCAGACTCACAAGCATATGCTTGCACTTTGCATCCAAACAAAAGTCTATCTTCTTTGTCAAATTGGTCAACGGTGCTGCCATCTTCGATAAGTCCTTGATGAAGCATCTATAATATCTCACCAATCCTAAGAAACTCCTCACATCCATAACATTCTTGGATCGGTTCCAATCTTGGACCATCGCCACCTTCGCAGGATCTACCACTATACCTATCCTAAAACGACATGACCCAAGAATCTCACTTCTTCCCTCTAGAAGTGACACTTAGAGAACTTCGCTCTCAACTTGTGCTTTCTTAATATATTTAGCACAATCCTCAAGTGCTTTTTGTGCTCCTCTTTAGTTTTGGAGCAGATTAGAATATCAGAACAGAAGTAGAATTTATTCAGTTGCTCTTTGAAAACTCGATTCATGATATCCATAGAGCATGCCGAGCATTGGTCAACCCAAATGGCATCACCAACCACTCATAAAACCCAATAACGTATGAAATGCAGTAATCGGCACATTCTTATTTGCTACTCTAAGCTGGTGAAATCCCGTTGCCAATCAATTTGAGAAAACACCTGCACCATGTAGCTGATTGAATAAGTCGTCAATGCGTGGGAGTGGATGCATGTTCTTCTTTATCACTTTGTTCAACCCATGATAATCCATACATAACCCTAAAGAGCCATCCATTTTAGTTGCGAATACAACAGGTGTGCCCCACTTAGATATGCTTCACCAAATGAACCCTTTCCTTCATAGGTCATTCAATTGCACCTCCAATTCCTTTTGCTCTCTAGGTGCCATATGCTTCGAAGGCATAATTATCGGTCTAGCTTCCTTTACCAACTCTATTTGAAACTCAATCTCCCTATGGGTTGGTGATCCAATCACTTCATCAAAGACATTCGGACACTCTCTAGCAATAGGCATAGATGACAACCCCTCTTGTGGAACATCAAGAAAATATAGAAAGATAACTATCACCCCATCCTTTGGTAGGCAGCTAATTACTACCGTTCGCCTATACACATCTCCGATTGTTACTAATAGCTTCTCGTAATTCACTATAGCCGCATACTTCTTTAGTTAGTCAATTTTGAAGATAATCCCAAACCCAACAAAATTCGAAACAAAGCAGTCACAAACAAAAGAGATCCATGACTTGATAACACTAAACCACTACAAACCATGCACAAGCTAGTTGAGCCTTTAACAGGGTATGTCAGAATCAAGGGCCAGTCTACTATCTCAGGTCTCCATCTCAATCTATCTACTAGGTCACTATATATGAATGAATGTGAAGCACCATTATCAAACAAATCTCGAATTGGAACATCAAGAATAGAAAACATATCTTGAATGACATCTTCCTTCCCTTCTCCTTCGTCGAGGGAGCACACAACGACATCAAGACCGTGTCCAAAGCATATGCCTTCACTATTAACTTATCCTTTACCGATTCTAGACAATCTTTCTTCAAATGCCCTGGTTTATCATTGTCAGAGCACTTCTTCTTATCACCTACTTTGCAATCCTTGATTAAATGACCCTTCTCTTTACACCCATAACAAATGGGTTTTCCTTTACACTTCTTCTTGTTACCCTTATCCTGGGGCTTCTTCCTCTTTCCATTCCACTTCTTCCTGCCTTCACCACCTTGCTACGGCTTTGGTTCCTCCTTCTCAGTAGAAACAACAATAACAATCCTAGCTTTGGTGTATAGGTTCTCACGGCGAAGCACCTTCTCTACTAGCTTCTCAAACGTTTCATCAACCACTAGTTTCTCCCCAAGATAGTCATCCAATCCTATGATGAAGTTTTCATTCTTCCTCAAGGGAGTATCAATGAATAATATTCCATACTTAAACATAGCATAAAATTCTATTGCTTATTCAGAAACCGTCATTTCTCCTTGCTTGAGATCAGCGAATTTCTTGAACAATACTGACTTTTGAAAAACTGGAATGAACTGCTCTTCAAACCTCATCTTAAATTGATCCTAAGAAAATTGGGCTTCTGGAGTAGCAATAGCGGCATCATCCCACCAATTCAAAGCTCGGCCTTGAAGCTGCCTCGAAGCCAACATTATTTTCATAACATCTTCCACCTCCAAATCATCGAAGATGAACTTATAAGTATCTAGCCAGTTTTGTGCTTTTATGGATAATTTTGTTCCATTGAACGGTTTCCCTCCCAAAATGGAGTAAATTTTGATTAATTTGACAAAATTGGCCTTAGTCGCTTGCACTAGAGCACCTCCTACCATCATAACTTTAGGAGTATTTCTCATCATATTAGCCATCATAGCATTGAATATGCCTTGGAAATCAGGCGCACAACTCCTGATCCCGTTCCTTCCTCCATCGTTGAAGCTGATCTAACAGTATTTCTCATATGTTGGCTCATCCTTATAACAAGAATGATTAGTCTTTCATAAAGAAAATCGTGTCTATAGTGCTCGATCATGTGCATGCGACTTATACTATACTACTATATAGTTTGGAAAACCAAATTTATAACAAGTAAGAACTCTCTCGTATATATGCACTCCAGATCTAATCTAAGGTGACAACTCCTTCCTTTTCTCTACCGGATCATGGTATCAACTCAGGTTAATCACGTAACTAAATCTCTAATACCAAATGTGACGATCGCCCTATACCACCACACCAGTAGAGTATAAATAGTGTGCTGCATTCATGCCCGATTGGTATAGGATGATCATCAGGGTGTAAAATAAACAAATGTGGCTATTACCTGTCGTATATCTCATAACGTATGGATAAAATATAATATCCCATATATAATAGAAGATACAGTAATAACAATGTGAACAAATCGTCATCACAAATATCCACAGAGTTATACATCAATAGTAGAGTTTATACAATAAAAACAAATTCAACAACTGTCTCAAATACAAATAGTAAGTAGTCACTGCTAAGGCTCCCCAATGTTTCACAACAGAAGAAGCGTAGACTCCATATATGTATATAATGCAAGATAGCTCTATCTAGCTCGTCCTCCGAACACCTACTTTATCACCTAGACCTGTTATTTACTTTGCTTATTTAAGAGTATCGGGATAATAAGGAGCAGAGCGTAAAACCTCGACTCGGACAATAGTCTGGTATAAGTGGTAAATAAATCTCAAAATACTATACAAGTAAATATGGTAAGGAATAAGAGTGCATGAACCATACCTTACTTGTTTCTGCAACCAAAGAGTTAGCAATAACAATACAATATGCTACTCTACGATCTCATAAAGGTACAATATAGAATACCATAGTGGATGTCCAAATATCTCTAACTCCAGTACCTACTCCTAATGATACCCCCAAGTGATAGCCCATTAAAGGAAAACAACCAAAGCAACTATAGGATCCATTAAACACGACTTACTATCACTCATCTATGTCTCTGAACATATGATAACTTGTATGGCCTCCTTACTACTAGGGATTGGAAACCCAGTTCATTGTGTACTCTCATATCACACAGTTCAATGCTCAATATGTGTCTTGTAGCTTCAAAGCTAGACGGTGGACCTAATGCCACTGGTCTAGGGTATTCGAATCCTCACTATCAATCCATGGACATCCCCACTTATAATATCCTTGCTTCAAGTATACAAGAAAACACTCAAGAGTATCAATGATTCCTTAGCACATACATCAATTTGAGCCCCACTTTGCTCCATTCAGATTCCAAGCCCTTCTTCCTCAATCCAGTCATTATTCATGAGCAACCCTTCCACATTCCCCAATCCTACGACTCCCTGCATTACCGAGCCGCCATCTTCGGAACATGCTCCCAACATGAGTCAACATCCAAATATTCTAGCTTTTCATCATGTTGTTACATCGCCATCAAACTCTGATGTGAACAAGCCAACACCTCCAACACAATCTACCATACCTCCCAGTATTCCCTTAGAAGTTTAACTCCCATAGGAATCACCATGAAAAGTCGGTACCAACCTCTTCATGTTGATGCCGATCTCTCTACTTAGCTAACTAATGGTTGAGTTTTCTTATACTTTTTTCCTTGCTTCTAGTACCCCATGCATAGATGCTTTGACCCCGACTTATCATCCTAAACATTTAAGTATAGAAAAATCTCCTCTTTAAAGTACTCCACTTCACATTCTAGATACAAGTTGGCATAGCCTGCAACACATAGCCAATCACCAATCCACCACCTTGGGCAACCTCCACTTGCCTTACTCTAGCTCTTCCCAAAATTGCTGATTAATAGTACCAACCCAAACATGTCAGTGCCGAGCTATTCATGCCAGTGTCGACGTGTGTTCTTCATGAATTGGAGCTTGGGACTTGAACCTTATGCTCTTCCCATGCTTCATAGCCTCCCCTCCAAGTTTCATCCAATTCCAACTATCTTTGCCTACGATATTCTCAAATTTCCTACCTATCTTTCAAAACATTTAAAACACTAATAAACATCATCAAATCATATCATACAAACATAGAACAATAAGCAATTTCATCCATTCAAACATGCAATCTATAGGAATAAGATAAACAAGCCAACATCTAATATAGATCTACATATAACATGAATATATGAATATAAACAAAAGTGATTTCTAAAAAATCAATATCATATGCATGGATTGACATGTAATTGGAGTTAGAAAAGGCTTTATGGCAAAAAACCAATTTAAAACATGTTAAATCCTATAACTCTACCATATAAATATGCATATTATAGTGAGAAGGCATAAACCACTCACCGATTACCAAATTCAACCAATTTGTGCACAGATCTATCCAAACAGCGAAGAAGCATTGCAAATCAAGCAAATTTATGATCTTTATCTTCTAATTGACGATCTAATCACTAACCAATAATCTAGCTTTATTTAGAGAGAAATTTGGATGAATTTGGTTGGTTTTAGGGCTAATTAGCGTTTAGACCTAATTTGAAATTAGAGGGGAAGTTTTAGTCTGACTCGTACATTCCCCATTCATAGTGATTAAATAATTAGACTAATGGGTTAACCAGTGGGCTTAATTAATTACACATTATGCCCGACTAACTTAAAAAAGACATTACTCCATAATTGTAAGTCCATTTTTCTATTATAACCACTCTATGAAATGGATGTTGGAACTAGGCCAGCCTGCAGCGGAAGAAATGGATAAATTTAAAATTTTTGACCATTTTAGATCATTAATGGGCCTATAAAGTATAAACGTAATTAGATCTTATCTAATTTTCTTTTAAATAAAATCAATATATTTAGTACCATATTTTGTTTTATTAATTTAGTTCTATAACAATCAAGAATGAGATACAAAATAAGGTTTGGATATAGAAAATATATTCATTCCTTAATTATGAACGGAATAGTTAAACATAAGGCAAGTATGATCAATGATATATGAACAAATAAGAATAAGTTTAAATGAAATCATATAAGGGACAAAAGGGAAAGAAATAAAAGATGAAAAAGTTGATTGATTCATCTTCTCCCTTTTGACAAACTTGATTTATGTAGCATTCAATTAACAATCAATGAATCATTATGACATAAGAATTGGAATATCTAACAATAATTCATATGCATATACCACTGCCTCATTTTAAATTGTTCGATATTAATAAAGCATTTAAATTTTACAATTTGAAATATAAACATCAAGTTTTATACGTACATATAAATATAGATGTAATTATTTTTATATAAAGATTAACCCAAAACGTCTTAATTAATTCAAAATAAATCATATTACATTTAAATTTTCTGATGTATTCATGAACTTATGTAAACTTAAATTAGTTAACAAAATATATATGTATACAATTAAATCAAGAGATTCAACCTACATGAAAAATGTTTTTTTAAGCAAAAGTGAAACATACTAAACCGAGCAATACATTAACAATCCTTTGAATACTTGAAGAAAGATATTAGTGATGTCAAATAGGGTAAAAAAAAAATTAAAAATCTATTATAATCAATTTATTATCAAAACATCTTTTAATCATGTGTGGGTTTCAATTACAATAAAATGCAGATAATAAGAACAAATAAACTTCCAAATCTAAGGAGATTCAACCTATATGAATAAATAATTTTTTTTTCATTATTATTATAAAGAAAAAGATGATACATACTGAACTCAGCAATATGTTAAAATCCTTTGAATACTTAAAGAATGATAATTGTGATGTCAAATAGGATAACAAATTTTGAAATTTATTGTAATCGATTTATTATCAAAACATCCTTTAGTCATGTGTAAGTTTCTATTGTAGTACAAATGCAAACAATAAGAAGATATAAACTTTCCACTTAAAAGATTTACACTTTGAATTGAATGTTTAAACATAGATTTAAAATTAAAATATTGTTTAACCATATACAAGTTTCATTTTTTATTTATCTAAACAAAAAACGAACTAATTCATATAATAAATAGTTCAAACTACATAAACCATTTTCAAATCAAATGAGACAATATTATACACATATAAATTATGATATTCAATTTTATTCATTAAAACATTATATCAAAATTATTAGAATAAAAATATCATATCTTAATTCCAAAGCCTTGAAGTACACCTTAAAACATTGAAATTTTCCTTTAGATGTAGCCAATGAATCGTACCTTGAACAATGAATCAAATCTCCTAGATTCAGAAATCAGCCTCCAGATGTTGCATGGATCAAGAGACAAGAACCAACTTGAATTTATTTATTTTATATGAATTTGTTTTATGGTATTCTTTATTTTTGTGGAGGACATTAAGGGAGAGGAGTAGAGCTTAAGAAAGAAAGAAGGAAAAATTGTCTGTCTAAAATAAAACGTGAATAAGAAGAGGGAATATGTTTTAAAAGAAACATTAAAACCTTTACAATTTCCTCCTTCAAAACCTTTCTTATATAATTCCAAAATTAAATCACCAAATCCTCTTCCATCCTTCTCATATTTTCGACAGAATAAAATAAAGAGAAAAGGACAAAGTTCATTTCATAAATTATATTTAAGTGATCCATAAAGGGGAGATTTATTTATTTCTTTTTTAATTTCCCCTTTAGATTTTAAAATCAAATTTGAAACCTCTCCCTTTTTTCATCATGAATGTGGGACTCAATGAAATATTTTAAAAACACATAGCAAATAATTTATTTAAATACTTTATTGATATCGAATATTAATACATGCTTTTATAACTTTTATAGACGCACTTTATTAAGTACTACGAGCAAATCAAATGAAGTTTAACAGTTAATATTTCATAAATATTAATTGATTTAATTAATTTACAACAATTTATAAATTAATTAAACCATGTAGTTCACTCAGAGTATTTATCATTACGGTTATGTGACTCAAAGGTGTAAATTCAATTAGCAATTAATGTCGAACTATTCAAATATTAACGTTCACACGCCACTTAGCAGGTGGCGTGACATTTTTGCTAAATTTATCGCTTACACATCTTTTGGTAAAATATAAATTTTACTTTTTATAAGCGGTATCTGATAGTGACAATTATTTACACCAATTCTCTTCGTCAAAACTATAACACTTTGGATTTACATAATTTGGCAATGGTCAAAATTCCAATATCGTCCACATTCAAATTTATAGTCCAAACACAAAGTCCATGGTTCAGTGATAACAATTATTATTAACTGAAATGCTCTGTCCAGAGACTTTGAGTTTGAGTCGACTCCAGTTGACCATGATACTAACCTCATATAACTGAGGAGAAGAATCCTCTCTTGAATAGTGTTTCATTTCCAATGCTTCCACTCGACCCAACTATAGTCATTGGATGGACATTGTGCTATAATTTAACTATAATCAAAGTGGAGCTTTCACATTAAAGATCAATTATATTCTCAAGTCGTGAGAACTGTGTAAATTAGTCACATCGACATTCTCTGCTAGACTTTAGTTATATCAACCAACAGAAAACTATAAAGTGAGTCATTCCATAGTTATCTAACAACTATCAATATATAACCCCATGGTGCCCTCAGTAGTCATGAGTAATGCACTGCTCAATATTTGGAGAGCATTACGTACTCTAGTCTTAATAGATGTATCGATATCCAGGCTCAATACATCTTGACCAGGAATATTTGAAATGGTATATTTATTTTCATTGTGATAAATTACTCACGGTTTCAACACTCTGTAACTACTATCACAAAATATACCATTTATGGACTTTCTATTAAATATACTTTCAATTAAATTAATTAATAAATATAACAAATTATATCAAGTATATAATAGAAAGAAAACACCTTTTAGTTTGAACAAGACTGGTCATTAAGTTAGATATATGTAACGAATTACATAATTTCCACTAGGGCATATCCTAAGTCTATCAATGGGAAACCGTCATCCTTATGCAATAGAACTGGTTTGAAACCCTAATTCAACTCCTATCAATAGTTATAATCCAAACAAGATTTTCAAGGTCAAAATGGTCACATTGAAATTCGAAAAAAATCTATGTGAAACAGTTCCTAAGAGACATATCTTAAAATTATAAAATCATATGACCTCATACAAATAAAATAAAAATATTTTATGATCCTTCGATGCATAAAATAAAGTTCGTTACAATACCTATTTCGCAACATTCAATGATTGTTGTAATAGATCTGTGACAAAGGTTGGTCGAAAGTCGTAATATGCAAAGTTGTTATAGAGGTGGAGCATTCTACGACTATTTCAGACCATTATATGGAGCCATTGTAATAAATCTTTTATAACTGTCCTTGATGTTGTAATAGATCATTTTCAATTATTTTTTCCCGATGTAATAGGTTTTTTACAACTGTTTTTTCCAGTTGTTAAAAAATGCAAAATCAAAAGAAATATCTAAGCATTGGTGTAGCATGCATCTATAAATTTAATATCATTTTAAAACTAAAGAAATTATTGTACTAACAACAACTAGAATCATTCACATTTCCTAAATTAACATGAAAGAATCACATTTCAAAAAAGCTAAAATGATTCATGTTAGCCCAAAAAATGGATCAACACCCTGGATCAAGTGTGAAAGCACCAGTGCAGATAATCAGAAGCATAAATCTTAGATAAACAACAAATAAACAGCAGAAGTAAAAAAAAGACATAGGTTTTATATAGTGGTTCGGCTGACTCTGGTCTATGTCCACTTTAATCAATTTTTATTATGATTGTACTAGTTGAATCTCTCTAGATATCAACTAGTTAGTCCTTAGATCTAAGTTACAATGGGTTAGAATAAGTCACAAGTACAAGGGTTGACTGGTGAACCACTGTAACCCCCTTATGACTACTGTGAGGGAGAAAAAAGTTGAAGAAGTGAAGGAATTCTAGTAGAGTAATAGCGGCTCTCTCTCCAAAAAAGATCCAGCTCTAGTTGCGGGTGAGTATTTATAAGGAGGTTTAGTGAGTATTGAGCCAGAAGTCTAGGTGTAGAAGAGTCTATTTCTTATGCCAAGTCATTATCAAAAATCTCAAATCAATCTGAGTCATTTTTATGGATCGCTAGCTATCCATAGGGGATGGATCGCTAGCTACCCATAGGGAAAGGATCGCTGGCTATCCATCAGCTTAGCATATTTTTCTATTATTACTTAGTGCTATGAGGGAGGTCAGAAAGTTTGAGGGCGATCCGACCTATCTTGATGGATCGCTAACTATCCATAGAGGATGGATCGATAACTATCCATCCACTTAGCATATTTTTGAGTAATCTTTGTTTGATTGTCTTCATATCTTCTATTTAAGTGCCTTGTCCAAATATCAAGTTGTTTGGAGTTAGTTTGATCATCCGTCTTCATGGGTCATCTGGTCTAGAAGAATCATTGTAACGACCCAACTTCCAAACTCCAGGAAGTCGCATAGCTAAGAAGAAAGAAAGGGATAGAAAAGAGAAAAGAAAGGAAAGAAAGAACAGACAACATCAGAATCTCACAGCGGAATGAATAAATTATATTATATCACATAAAACATTACATAGTATCATATATATCAGAGTTAAACAGCTAATACAACACAAACTAGACAGTTATAAACGTCTGTCTAGCAATTACAATTCAAGCATCTCAGAGAAAACAGATACAACTCAAACACAGCGGAACCACTACATATATCTACACGCTGAAGCCTCCTGCTCCATTATCTCCTCCAGAAACTCGTCAAAGCAATCCTGAATCACTTGACTACTCATACGTAATATAAGTACCCAAGAGTTTAATAAAACAGAAAATAAACACTCGGGTCAGACAGGGGTCTGGTGTGAGTAAACAGGAATAAAAGTTTCTTAACTTTAGAAAATCCTTTGAAAACAAAGATATCACGTAAGACTTCCCACACATAAACATGGAAAAGTTTTTACCTTACGCTAACCAAAACATTTGATAGGAAATCCAGTGATATTATAATAGTGTCTAGGGTTTTCAAAATAAAATACAGAAATAGCTGGAATGCTTACATCTCACGTTCCAACATAGTTGGGCACAATCAAAACCGTACAGGCACTTATTGGATTTTGGATTCCATACAATGGCAGGGCTACTGGGGTACCGCCCGTCACAGTACGTGGCCTAGATCACCGTACCGAGGAGTACGCCCGCTCCCCTGCAACACAAAGCCGGAACCATTCCTTACTGAACAGTTCCGAACAAGACCACCCCGCAGATTGGCCGTCGCCAACTGCCACACAACCGAATATAAAGGGACCTCTAGACAAGAGTAAATCTTGCTCTCCAGTGGGGGCTACCCACGAAGCCTTGCTGCACCTCCCCTGTTTTAGCCATTCCCGTTTGATGAGGCTTGAGGTTACGATTACCTTTATAGGACATATCAATCTTAGAATGCTCATCGTCCACCTGACGATGTTCTAAACGCATTCAATCCATACAAGTTCATTCCGGGTTCGAACGAAACCGAAGGCATTATCTCGTTACACTCGTATTGGAATCACCCTCAGAGTTAACGCCGATAACCCTTGCACTCTAAATCACCATCTCGAACCTATAAGCACTATTCCGTCAACTCATTACGGAATCACCCACAGAGTTATACTGACGTATAGCCCTTACACCTCGAGTCTTCACTTGCTCCACTTGGATTAACGACCTAACGTTTAATTGGAATCGATGTGGTTTTCGGAATTCCAAATATGGAAACCCGATCCCAGTCTCATCGAAACCAAACACCATCTTAATGTCCAAGTTATACTTTAGGGTTTTAAATAATTAACTCATTTCATTGTTATCTACTTCACACAGATAGATAAGCTACATATCACAATAGATAATCATATTCATATCATAAACAGATAATCTGTATCATCATCACAAACAGATAATCATCACAACCAGATAATCCATCACAAATCATCATACTTAAATCAATCATCCATATCATACAGATACAACTAATCTCATTACTGAGATCACAACCATTCAATCAATAACATCCATAAGTCATGATTCATTAACCATCAATTATAATTAATTTAAAATGAATTAAATTAATTACAACCATCCCTAATTAATTTGAAATAAATTAAATTAATTAACACTTCTATAAATCCTGCTTAATATCCATAAATTAATTAACCCAGATAATTGATTATTCACTAAGTATTCAACTTGATTAAACACTTTGATTAATCATTCACTAATTACAATAAGTAATTAGTCCTCAAATTAATTAACCTTATTCATAAGTAATTAACGTTTAATTACTCATTTATTAATTAATTATAATTAATTATATTTATCCTTAATTAATTACAATTAATTAATCACTTAATTAATTATTTATTTAGTCAAACAATCCTTAATTACATCATTAATTATAATAATTAATGATCTCTAATATTTAAATAAATTATTTAATTAAAATTAATTACATTTATTAATTAATCTATTTATTAATCACTTTGATTAATATTCAGTTTAGTAATTAACTATCTTTAATTACTCATAAATCAAATTAATTATCCAATAATTAATTATCTTAATTAATTAATCTCTTGATTAATTACAAAAGTAATTATCCCAAATTACTTATTACATTTCAGTAATTACCATTCATTACTTCTCTAAGTAATTCTGCTCCATTAATTACATTAAGTAATTACACTCTTAAAATCATTAGATGATTTACTTAAATTAATTAAACTAAATTAATTAACTTAAATAAATCACATATCAAAATTAATTACAATAAGTAATCAATTCCTTAATTACTTTAACAATTAATTATACTTAACAAATTACAATTAATTAATCTAGTTAATTATCAAAATTAATTACATCAATTAATTACTTAATTATCCTTAGATAATTATTTTTATTAATTAACAACATTTTCAAAAATTACTTACTTAAGAAAAATTATCTTAGATTAATTATCAATAAATCATCTCTAATTAAAATTAATCTAAACCATTATTTAAAACCAAATAATTAAGTAAATTCTTAATTATCTTAATTATTCTCAAAATAATTTATTTACTTATCAAATGACTTCATTTACATTCAAAATGTATTTAAACAATACATTTCTAAAATTAAATTCAAATTTCATTTAAAAATTTAATATTTATAATGTTTAACTATTTAAACATTAATCCAAATTTAAATAAATATAAACCTTAAAAATAAAATGAATGTTAAAAAACATTCATTACTTAAATATATAAGAAAGATTTAAAATAAATTTACTTGATTAAAATAAATCAAGCTTTGAATATAGATTGATTATTTTAACTTTAATTTTAAATTAACACTTCATATCTTAATTCAAATATTAAAAGAAATAATTCTTTTAAGTTTAAACCTTATTTGAAATCAAATTTCATTTTCAAATTTACTTTTAAAACATTTGAATATGTTCATTCATTCATTTTTTTTACAAACTGTTTTGAATCAAAACTGGTTTCCAAAGTAAACTTGAAAACTGTTTTAACTTGATTTCAAAACAAATTTAAATCTTGCTTAAAAACATTTAAATCTGTTCATAATTTAAAAACTTACAAAAATTGTTTTGAAACAAAAATCTGATTTTTAAAGCAAACCTGAAACTATTTTAATCTTGATTTAAAACTAAATTAAATCTTGATTAAATTTTAAAATTTTCATTTTAAAAAAAAACTTGAATTCAAAATTCCATTTGAATTCAGTTTCAACTTCCACTAAAATCAAACTCCTGCACTAAAATTTGAATTTCATTCAAATTCAAAAACTGCAAAACAATCAGGTTTTAAACCTGTAATCATATACCCGAGCAACCCCTTAATTTACTTCGAGTTTCCATCCCGCTTGCTTCGAGTCAAAAAACCCTGCATACCTCCAAATGTTCACCAGAAAAGTTAAGTGCACGGTGCATATGCACCGTCACTCTGATGATCTCCAACCACTCAAAACCACCTCGCCATGACGCCGACCATCACCCCACACGATCATGGCCTCCATCAGTTTGCTGCAGCTAAAAAACAATTCAAGGCAGTTGAACACAGACCTGGAAATACTCCAACACCATATACACCAAACCTGTCAACATCACATGAGCTCGCCTCCGACCATCATCAACCCTGAGACGCCAGCAAATGACCCATCTACACCCCCTCTACAACCTCCCAAATCCCACTCTTACTCGATGCAGCAGAGAGCATGTGGAGAAATTAAGAACTGCAACACTTAAAGACAAGGGTTTGAAAACCTGGAAAACCCCAATCCACATCTCCTCTCTCTCTGATCATCCATTGCCAAGAATTTCCTTCATTCTTACATCAAGACTCCACTACAGAAAGCATCTTAACCCCCAAAATTCACTAGCCTATCAGATACTTTCAAAATTCCTATTTCTGTTCATAACAAAAATGCTAATACCACAGTCCATTTAAAACGGTGAAATTTGTTTTAAAATTTCAGATTTCTAACATATATTCATGTTATAATATTGTTTTAAATAGTTAATGATGTTAATATTTTTGTTTTATTGCAAATGATTACTGCAGAGTTGTTCCAGAGGGTAACAGACTTCATCTCTAACTTATTTTTAACTAAACCATAATTTTATAAAACCTACATTTATACTAAACAACATATTTTGTTTACACATAAAATTACTAACTGAAACAATACAAATGATAAAGATTTTCTATATAAGAATATCTTAGTTTACAAGCAAACTAGATCTGCAGCTACAGGAAATCAACACATATATACATATTCATATATGTTCACATGGAACAGTCATCAATATGCAACCATCACAACATATTCTTTTCTACTGATTCATATGCACAGATATCATAGGCTTTTACATGGTGAAGTTACTCATTTCATTTTTTTCTTTTTAAAAAAAAACAAGAAACAGAACAACAATTTTTTTCTAAACAGGTTTGATTTCTGTAATTCTAAAATAAAAAACTCAGTTCTGTATTTATGTTTGACATTGATTTTTAAAAAGGAAAATCTGTTTTTAAAATAAAGAAGTTTACTCACCTTTTTTAAATTGAAGATGCAGAAATCAAATTAGAGAAGTATCACATATTCCATGACTCTGCATATTGAAGCTTCAAGTTGAATCTGGGCTTGCATTTTGATTACAGAAATTGATTTAACTTGATGATGTAATTTGTTTGAACATGCACGCAGACCTTATTCTTCTTTGCTTAGATTTGGAGTTGGATTGAGGATGAAGATTGCTTTCAGATTGTAGGTTTGAAGTTTGATTTGGCAGATTTAAGAAGGTTTTGGTTTTGCAGATTTATAAACATGCATTGTTTGCAGGATTTGATTTATATTTGGTTCTTGCATCATGAGTTAGAATTTTTGGGTTTTGAAATTCTTTTTACAAATCTGGTTCAGATTTTCAATTTGAAGAGAATGTTTTAATAAAATGCATTTTTACTTTTCTTACCTAAAAGAATAAATTAAATTTCAAAAATAAACAACAAGCCACTTGTTAACTTATTATGTCAAATGTTTTACAAGTGTCTTCTATTAGTTTAAGAATTTAACACATATGCATTTCAATATTAAAAGAAAATTCTAAATTTATAATTGTATTTAAATTTATCTAAAACTATTTCTAATTTGTTTTAGCATGTTTTAAAAATTTATTTACATTAGCCTTTAAAATGATTACATGTTTACTTATAAACTTCTTTATAACACTATACATTTTAAATGTTGCTTGAATATTTTTCAAAATAATATTCTTTCAAAACTAATTTTCAAAAGAGAAGATTTTTAAAAGAAAAGGAAATGTTGAATTAAATTTTATTCAAGAGTTTTAAATCAAATGTTATACTTTAATAAAAATGAACTAAATCTTATTTCAAAAGAAAAACATATTTTAAAACAAAACAAAACAAACTTTTATTATAAAACAAAAATTTAAACAATATTTATTTTTTTATAAACAAATAAATACTTACTTACATTTCTATGAAAATATAAGATAGACTTTTAAAACAAACTTTTTGAAAAGTTTCAATACTTAATTTAAATCAATTTTACAATTTATACATTTATATATAATTATTAGAAAATACCCTTGATTAAATTTAAATTTTGAATTAAAATCAAATCCTCTATTTACAATGTATACACATATATACATTATAAATAAATATCTTTAAATCAGTTTAGAAAGATGAATTTTATTACTTAAATATTTTTAACATTTGAAAACAATCAGATTCTCAATTTAAATTAAATTATTATAAATTTTGAAAAAATATAATTTGAAAGATTAAACAATTGTTAATCTTCAAAAGAAAATTCCTGTTTGAATTAGATTATTAAATCAATATTTCATATTTTAAAATAATTATAAATGAAATTATTAAATAATTATTGCCTAAATTTCGGGGACATCACATTCCTTCCCCCTTAAAAGAATTTCGTCCCCGAAATTTAAAAGCAAAGGTAATTTAATAATCCCATAAAGATTTTAAAATTTAGAAGAGCAAACAAATGCTATCAACCAAATACTAGCAATCATAGCAATCAATTCAAACAAACAATCCTAATTATCCCGACAAAATTCTGGATAGAATTCCCTAGAGTTTCCCAAGTATAAACACCGGGACACTCGCCCTACAGAATCTAAACTAGCTACACCACTCAGATCTAGAGCTCCTATATATCTAGATCTATAAATCTAAACAGGATACTGGACCTCAGACAAGTCCTGATCAACTTCCAAATTTCCCAGAGCTACTGATTCTAAAACCAGAGATAAACCATACACGTACTCCCTCAGAGATACGTGAAAAATAAAACAAATCCCAACCATCTGAACTGGCAATTCAATCCTGTAGATCGAACACTTAATCCTTAAGAGAAGACAGAAAGATCCAATACTCTTATCCATACATCTCTCCTGTCGATTCTGGGCTGCCTCTAACTTCTAGGTCAATCAAATTTACCACACAAACTCTATTACACGAACATCAGAAGACTTCAACACTACTCCTATTTTGAAAACAGAAAAGATGCACAAGACATCCAAGTCTCTAGATCCAAAACAAAACTCAAATTCCTAATGAATCGGGTGTTGCTTCTATCCTAGAATAGCTGCCACCATGCTTCCACTGCGCAACTCCGATTCGAGAATGCTGTTGATGAACACAAGTATAAACTTGATCAACTTATCCCGAAATATTGTTCATCAAATTCCATAAAATCTCAGTGACCTATCCGATTCGGTCACAAAAACAACAACAAAAATTCAACCAGGAAACTGGATCCAATAAATTCAACCAGTTTACCTCCAACCACAAACATCACACCCAACTGGGCTTCCAGAAGAAATGGACAAGCTTCACAATCTGCCTGGACTTCTGACAGAAGAATCACAGAGGCTTCTGAACCATCGAAGAAACAGGCCACTCACTGCTGCTGCTGCTGCCAAAACTTCCTTATCCAAAAGCTCATCGAACCTCAAAGCTACACCAGCCTCTTCACAATAGAGCCTTCCTGATAGACAGATATCTCTCAGGAAACTCGCTCCCAAACCAAGATCAAACATAGACAGAACTCCTTCCTAGGGTTACCAAGATACCATTGCCGGCTTTAGAACTTCCTACTGATCCAAACTCAAGAGAATCCACTCACACGAGTGAAATCCAGCTTACACTCCAAAGATAAACTCCGAATCTTGAAAAGATTCCCTTCAGAGATTGGTGAAATCCTTCACACCAAACTGCAGAACTACTCAAGATGCCCAATACTGCCCTAGCAGATCCACTTCCAACTTCAAACACTCGGACTCCAATCATTGGTGGTTATGTTACACACACCACTACCCTATCTACCTTTAGAACTTATATTGGAAAACCTGAACAGGTAACCCAATCTAATAGGTAGAAATATATATATATATATATATATATATATATATGTATTCAAAATTACAAATACGCTCTCTCAAGAAGGACACCACTCCAGAGCATAGGTATTCGCTCAATCTAGTGCTCTGATACCACAATGTAACGACCCAACTTCCAAACTCCAGGAAGTCGCATCGCTAAGAAGAAAGAAAGGGATAGAAAAGAGAGAAGAAAGGAAAGAAAGAACAGACAACATCAGAATCTCACAGCGGAACGAATAAATTATATTATATCACATAAAACATTACATAGTATCATATATATCAGAGTTAAACAGCTAATACAACACAAACTAGACAGTTATAAACGTCTGTCTAGCAATTACAATTCAAGTATCTCAGAGAAAACAGATACAACTCAAACACAGTGGAACCACTACATATATCTACACGCTGAAGCCTCCTGCTCCATTATCTCCTCCAGAAACTCGTCAAAGCAATCCTGAATCACTTGACTACTCATACGTAATATGAGTACCAAAGAGTTTAATAAAACAGAAAATAAACACTCGGGTCAGACAGGGGTCTGGTGTGAGTAAACGGGAATAAAAGTTTCTTAACTTTAGAAAATCCTTTGAAAACAAAGGTATCACGTAAGACTTCCCACACATAAACATGGAAATTTTTTTACCTTACGCTAACCAAAACATTTGATAGGAAATCCAGTGATATTATAATAGTGTCTAGGGTTTTCAAAATAAAATACAGAAATAGCTGGAGTGCTTACATCTCACGTTCCAACATAGTTGGGCACAATCAAAACCGTACAGGCACTTATTGGATTTTGGATTCCATACAATGGCAGGGCTACTGGGGTACCGCCCATCACAGTACGTGGCCTAGATCACCGTACCGAGGAGTACGCCCGCTCCCCTACAACACAAAGCCGGAACCATTCCTTACTGAACAGTTCCGAACAAGACCACCCCGCAGATTGGCCGTCGCCAACTGCCACACAACCGAATATAAAGGGACCTCTAGACAGGAGTAAATCTTGCTCTCCAGTGGGGGCTACCCACGAAGCCTTGCTACACCTCCCCTGGTTTAGCCATTCCCGGTTGATGAGGCTTGAGGTTACGATTACCTTTATAGGACATATCAATCTTAGAATGCTCATCGTCCACCTGACGATGTTCTAAAAGCATTCAATCCATACAAGTTCGTTTCGGGTTAGAATGAAACCGAAGGCACTATCTCGTTACACTCGTATTGGAATCACCCTCAGAGTTAACGCCAATAACCCTTGCACTCTAAATCACCATCTCGAACCTATAAGCACTATTCCGTCAACTCATTACGGAATCACCCACAGAGTTATACTGACGTATAGCCCTTACACCTCGAGTCTTCACTTGCTCCACTTGGATTAACGACCTAACGTTTAATTGGAATCGATGTGGTTTTCGGAATTCCAAATATGGAAACCGATCCCGGCCTCATCGAAACCAAACGCCATCTTAATGTCAAAGTTATACTTTAGGGTTTTAAACAATTAACTCATTTCATTGTTATCTACTTCACACAGATAGATAAGCTACATATCACAATAGATAATCATATTCATATCATAAACAGATAATATGTATCGTCATCACAAACAGATAATCATCACAACCAGATAATCCATCACAAATCATCATACTTAAACCAATCATCCATATCATATAGATACAACTAATCTCATTACTGAGATCACAACCATTCAATCAATAACATCCATAAGTCATGATTCATTAACCATCAATTATAATTAATTTAAAATGAATTAAATTAATTACAACCATCCCTAATTAATTTGAAATAAATTAAATTAATTAACACTTCTATAAATCCTGCTTAATATCCATAAATTAATTAACCCAGATAATTGATTATTCACTAAGTATTCAACTTGATTAAACACTTTGATTAATCATTCACTAATTACAATAAGTAATTAGTCCTCAAATTAATTAACCTTATTCATAAGTAATTAACGTTTAATTACTCATTTATTAATTAATTATAATTAATTATATTTATCCTTAATTAATTACAATTAATTAATCACTTAATTAATTATTTATTTAATCAAACAATCCTTAATTACATCATTAATTATAATAATTAATGATCTCTAATATTTAAATAAATTATTTAATTAAAATTAATTACATTTATTAATTAATCTATTTATTAATAACTTTGATTAATATTCAGTTTAGTAATTAACTATCTTTAATTACTCATAAATCAAATTAATTATCCAATAATTAATTATCCTAATTAATTAATCTCTTGATTAATTACAAAAGTAATTATCCCAAATTACTTATTACATTTCAGTAATTACCATTCATTACTTCTCTAAGTAATTCTGCTCCATTAATTACATTAAGTAATTACACTCTTAAAATCATTAGATGATTTACTTAAATTAATTAAACTAAATTAATTAACTTAAATAAATCACATATCAAAATTAATTGCAATAAGTAATTAATTCCTTAATTACTTTAACAATTAATTATACTTAACAAATTACAATTAATTAATCTAGTTAATTATCAAAATTAATTACAACAATTAATTACTTAATTATCCTTAGATAATTATTTTTATTAATTAACAACATTTTCAAAAATTACTTACTTAAGAAAAATTATCTTAGATTAATTATCAATAAATCATCTCTAATTAAAATTAATCTAAACCATTATTTAAAACCAAATAATTAAGTAAATTCTTAATTATCTTAATTATTCTCAAAATAATTTATTTACTTATCAAATGACTTCATTTACATTCAAAATGTATTTAAACAATACATTTCTAAAATTAAATTCAAATTTCATTTAAAAATTTAATATTTATAATGTTTAACTACTTAAACATTAATCCAAATTTAAATAAATATAAACCTTAAAAATAAAATGAATGTTAAAAAACATTCATTACTTAAATATATAAGAAAGATTTAAACTAAATTTACTTGATTAAAATAAATCAAGCTTTGAATATAGATTGATTATTTTAACTTTAATTTTAAATTAACACTTCTCATCTTAATTCAAATATTAAAAGAAATAATTCTTCTAAGTTTAAACCTTATTTGAAATCAAATTTCATTTTCAAATTTACTTTAAAAACATTTGAATATGTTCATTCATTCATTTTTTTTACAAACTGTTTTGAATCAAAACAGGTTTCCAAAGTAAGAAAACCCTGCATACCTCCAAATGTTCACCAGAAAAGTTAAGTGCACGGTGCATATGCACCGTCACTCTGATGATCTCCAACCACTCAAAACCACCTCGCCATGACGCCGACCATCACCCCACACGATCACGGCCTCCATCAATTTACTACAGCTAAAAAAAACAATTCAAGACAGTTGAACACAGACCTGGAAATACTCCAACACCATATACACCAAACCTGTCAACATCACATGAGCTCGCCTCCGACCATCATCAACCCTGAGACTCCGGCAAATGACCCATCTACACCCCCTCTGCAACCTCCCAAATCCCACTCTTACTCGATGCAGCAGAGAGCATGTGGAGAAATTAAGAACTGCAACACTTAAAGACACGGGTTTGAAAACCTGGAAAACCCCAATCCACAACTCCTCTCTCTCTGATCATCCATTGCCAAGAATTTCCTTCATTCTTACATCAAGACTCCACTACAGAAAGCATCTTAACCCCCAAAATTCACTAGCCTATCAGATACTTTCAAAATTCCTATTTCTGTTCATAACAAAAATGCTAATACCACAGTCCATTTAAAAAGGTGAAATTTGTTTTAAAATTTCAGATTTCTAACATATATTCATGTTATAATATTGTTTTAAATAGTTAATGATGTTAATATTTTTGTTTTATTGCAAATGATTACTGCAGAGTTGTTCCAGAGGGTAACAGACTTCATCTCTAACTTATTTTTAACTAAACCATAATTTTATAAAACCTACATTTATACTAAACAACATATTTTGTTTACACATAAAATTACTAACTGAAACAATACAAATGATAAAGACTTTCTATTTAAGAATATCTTAGTTTACAAGCAAACTAGATCTACAGCTACAGGAAATCAACACATATATACATATTCATATATGTTCACATGGAACAGTCGTCAATATGCAACCATCACAACATATTCTTTTCTACTGATTCATATGCACAGATATCATAGGCTTTTGCATGGTGAAGTTACTCATTTCATTTTTTTCTTTTTAAAAAAAAACAAGAAACATAACAACAATTTTTTTCTAAATAGGTTTGATTTCTGTAATTCTAAAATAAAAAACTCAGTTCTGTAATTATGTTTGACATTGATTTTTAAAAAGGAAAATCTGTTTTTAAAATAAAGAAGTTTACTCACCTTTTTTAAATTGAAGATGTAGAAATCAAATTAGAGAAGTATCACATATTCCAGGACTCTGCATATTGAAGCTTCAAGTTGAATCTGGGCTTGCATTTTGACCACAGAAATTGCTTTAACTTGATGATGTAATTTGTTTGAAAATGCATGCATACCTCATTCTTCTTTGCTTAGATTTGGAGTTGGATTGAGGATGAAGATTGCTTTCAGATTGTAGGTTTGATTTGGCAGATTTAAGAAGGTTTTGGTTTTGCAGATTTATAAACATGCATTGTTTGCAGGATTTGATTTATATTTGGTTCTTGCATCATGAGTTAGAATTTTTGGGTTTTGAAATTCTTTTTACAAATCTGGTTCAGATTTTCAATTTGAAGAGAATGTTTTAATAAAATGCATTTTTACTTTTCTTACCTAAATGAATAAATTAAATTTCAAAAATAAACAACATGCCACTTGTTAATTTATTATGTCAAATGTTTTACAAGTGTCTTCTATTAGTTTAAGAATTTAACACATATTCATTTCAATATTAAAAGAAAATTCTAAATTTATAATTGTATTTAAATTTATCTAAAACTATTTCTAATTTGTTTTAGCATGTTTTAATTATTTATTTACATTAGCCTTTAAAATGATTACATGTTGACTTATAAACTTCTTTATAACACTATACATTTTAAATGTTTGCTTGAATATTTTTCAAAATAATATTCTTTCAAAACTAATTTTCAAAAGAGAAGATTTTTAAAAGAAAAAGAAATGTTGAATTAAATTTTATTCAAGAGTTTTAAATCAAATGTTATACTTTAACAAAAATGAACTAAATCTTATTTCAAAAGAAAAACATATTTTAAAATAGAACAAAACAAACTTTTATTATAAAACAACAATTTAAACAATATTTTTTTATAAACAAATAAATACTTACTTACATTTCTATGAAAATATAAGATAGACTTTTAAAACAAACTTTTTGAAAAGTTTTCAATACTTAATTTAAATCAATTTAATCAATTTTACAATTTATACATTTATATATAATAATTAGAAAATATCCTCGATTAAATTTAAATTTTGAATTAAAATCAAATCCTCTATTTACAATGCTACACATATATACATTATAAATAAATATCTTTAAATCAGTTTAGAAAGATGAATTTTATTACTTAAATATTTTTAACATTTGAAAACAATCAGATTCTCAATTTAAATTAAATTATTTCAAATTTTGAAAAGAATATCATTTGACAGATTAAATAATTGTTAATCTTCAAAAGAAAATTCCTGTTTGAATTAGATTATTAAATCAATATTTCACATTTTAAAATAATTATAAATGAAATTATTAAATAATTATTGCCTAAATTTACGGGACATCACAATCATCCATATTTCGCTCAAATCTTAACGAAATCAAACAAAACTTTGTAGGAACACTCTAGAGGGTGTTAGACCCACCATAAAAATGAGGTGGTGGGCCCACTCTAGATGGGTCGCTAGCGATCCATCAAATCAACTCGAAATAACTTCATTTTTTGTGAGCCTTCTCCTATGCTTTTTAAATGTTCTTCCAGCATTTCAAGTCAATCCGACTTCGTATGAGTTGTGCAGTCCATTTTAAGTTAGTTGGTTCTAACCGAAAAGCTTGAATCAGATGAGTCTTCACTTCTCGAGTTAGATTGTTTGGCATGGTATGAAACTTGGCAAGCGTGCTTAGAAATGGTAATGAATTATTATACACAAGGTTTGGAGGGTCCATGAGCAAGCCTTATAGATAGCCTTATGGATCGCCAGCGATCCATTACCTTAGCTTATTTTGGAATCTTTCCTCTTGGTTCATTCTCTTCTTCTTTTTCTAGTCTTTTTGGTTGATTCTTGAGTTGTTCCAGTGTAATCCGAATGTTCTAATTCGTATTGAATTTTGATGGGTTAAAAACCTAGTTAACACTTGCCCCCAAAAGTACACCTTTTGAATGAAAGACGTGCGTGGTTTAAGAACTAGTTCATGTATCCAATCTTCGATAATTGAGCTTTTTAGCTGCTTTAGCCTTGGTGAATCGTCTAATGCCTTAAGATTCTCTTGCCAACCATAAGTTGTTTCAAACCAGTTACATCCTAAGACTTTAACTCTACTTAATGTAATATATCAATCACAATTATTCTGATTTCATTCGGAGTTATTACGGCATATATCTCTAATTAAATCACATGCTTCCAATTACATCGCAAATTTCCAATTACATCGCATATTTCCAATTACATCACATATCTCCATTTACATCACATATCTCTAATTGTCCCATGTTCATTTGGGATTTACATCATTATCATTTTTCTTCTCATTCAGAGTTGTCATATCATATATCAAAGTCACATTATATATCAAAAATCACATCATATATCGAGATCATCCTGTGTTCATCTAGGATTTATCAATTTTATTCTATTTATAGAGCATTCAAATCCTTTTATTAAATCAAATTTGTTTTAACACTCGATCTCTTCTGATCGTTTAAGTTTAATGTGTGATCTCTCCAGATTATTTAATGTTTTAAGTTATGGGGACGATCTCTCCAGATCGTTTGTTTGTTAGGTTAAGGGGGATTAAGTAAGCCCATCCGCTCACTGTCCAATGAGAGGACTTACTTCTTACACTCTGGTCCTGTCTCTTCGGTTGGGACTTTAAGGCGGTCAATATTGTACAAGTCCATCCGCTTGCTCTCTGGCAAGGGCACCTGCACCCTACACTCTGGTCCCATGGCGGTACTCTAAGGCGATCAATATCAGTCATCATAATCGATATGGATTTCTCAAAATTTAAATATTCAAATCAAAACAAACAAGAAGAAATCAAATAAGCAGGAATCAAAACAAGTAGAAATCTTAAATTTTAACCTTGGAGATGTGACTCATAGCATGCCTAGAGACCAATCTGCGTCTTGTACACGGTTAAGCGGTCCAAGGTCATTATTGTCCTAAATAGTCATCTCAAGCATCCAAATCAGAGCGTACCTAAGGACCGTTCAAGATCCCCTACACGTGTAAACGGCATGAGGTTATTATTCTAAACAATTATCCTGGGTATCCGACTCAGAGCGCGACTATGAACCAATCTAGGTTTAGCACACGTCTAAGCGATCTAGGATCATTGTTGACCTAAATATTCATCTCAGGTATCTGACTCAGAGTGAGCCTAGGGACCATTCGGGATCCTATACATGTGTAAGTAACCTAAGGTTATTAAAGGCAGAAAAAGAAGAAGGCAGAGGTTAAAGGACGAACTTGCCCCTGTTCCAACTGTAGGATTCTGGTTTCGACTTATGAGGTCATGTATTCATACTGTGATTTGTTATTCTAGCTCCAACATCACCCCCAGGCATTAAAGCTTATCCTAGATCCAAATCTATCGTGCCTCCAAGTCATGTGGGCATATTTAAGTTTGTTTTACTCTAAGTCCAGATGCTCCTGCATTGGGTCCTATTGTTGATTCCAGCATTGCCCTCAAGCATCCATTGCTTTGGGCATGGGGCCAAGACTCCACCCTATTCCAATCCAACTCCGGCAGCTTCTGTTTTTTTCCTTGAAGTTTGATTTGTATTCCTTATAGATCTAGTTATCCCTTGTTGCTCCATCCTTTGGAAGAAGCTATCCTTCATCTCTTGTTGCCTTGGCAAGATCCCATCTTGCATCTCCTTCATCATCCTTTCCATTTATTTTCTAATCACGCAAATGGGTTGATGTGAAATTATGGACACCTCTTGGCTGTCCCCGAAAACTGATTGACTTGCTACAGCTCTAGATCTAGTACTAGGCCTACTGATCTTCTCTAAATCTTAGATTCAAAGTTTAGTTCTTCAGATCTCGTTCAACGTTCTCAGTGAAAGAACTAAAATGTTAACCTAAAAAATGGATCAACACCTTGGATCAAGTGTGAAAGCACTGGTGCAGATAATCAACAACATATATCTCTGATAAACAACAAATAAACAGCAGAAGTAAGAAAAGAGGCAGTGGTTCGGCTGACTCTGGCCTACGTCCACTTTAATCAATCTTTATTATGATTGTACTAGTTGAATCTCTCCGAATATCAACTGTTAGTCCTTAGATCTAAGTTACAATGAGCTAGAATAAGTCACAAGTATAAGGGTTGACTCGAGAGTCACAGTAACCCCTTGATGACTGTTGTGAGGGAGAAGAAAGTTGAAGAAGTGAAGGAATTGCAGTAGAGTAATGGTGCCCCACT
The DNA here is from genome assembly GCA_030765085.1 of Allium cepa. NCBI lineage: Eukaryota > Viridiplantae > Streptophyta > Magnoliopsida > Asparagales > Amaryllidaceae > Allium > Allium cepa. The sequence continues at coordinate 342,791,829 of CM060944.1, forward strand.
CTTCGAAAAAGATCCATCTCTAGTTGCAAGTAGATGAGTATTTATAAGGAAGTTCAATGAGTATTAGGCCAGAAGTTCAGGTGCATAATAGTCCAGTTGTTATGCCAAGTCATCACCAAAAATCTCAAATCAATCGAGTCATTTCTATGGGTTGCTAGCTCTCCATAGGGGATGGATCGGAAGCTATCCATAGGGGATTGATCGCTAGCTATCCATCAATTAGCATATTTTTCTACCATAAGCCTTTACTTAGTGCTATGAAGGAGCTCAGAAAGTTTGAGGGCGATCCGACCTATCTTGATGGATCACTGACTATCCATAGAGGATGGATCGCTGGCTATCCATAGGGGATGGATCGCTAGTTATCCATCCACTTAGCATATTTTTGTGTGATCTTTGTTTGGTTGTCATCCTATCTTCTATTTAAGTGCCTTGTCCAAATATCAAGTCGTTTGGAGTTAGTTTGATCATCTGTCTTCATGGGTCATCCGGTCTAGAAGAATCATCCATATCTCACTCAAATATGAACGAAATCAAACAAAACTTTGCACTAACACTCTAAAGGGTGTTGGGGAGCCACCATAAAATTTCAAGGTAGTGGGCCCACTCTAGATGGCTCACTAGCGATCCATCTAGATGGATCTCTAGTGATCCGTCAAATCAACTCCAAATGACTTCATGCTCACATGAGACTTCTCCTATGTTTTCTAAATGTTCTTCCAAAATTTCAAGTCAAATCGACTTCGGATGAGTTCTATAGGTCCATTTTAACTTACCTGATTCTGGCCAAACAGCTTGAATCGGATGAGTCTTCACTTCTCGAGCCAGATTGTTTGGCATGCTATGAAACTTGGCAAGCATGCTTAGAAATGGTAATGAATCATAATACAAGATATTCGAAGGGTCCATGAGCAAGCCTTATGGATCGCTAGTGATCCACAGTGATGGATTGCTAGCGATCCATTGCCTTAGCTTATTTTGGCATCTTTCCTCTTGGGTCATTCTCTTCTTCTTTTTCTAGTCTTTTTGGTTGATCTTGAGTTGTTCTAGTCTGAATGTTTTGATTTTTATTGAATTTTGATGGGTTAAAAACCCATTTAACACTTCATATATACACACCATTCATAAAGCTTTAGCAAAGTCACACAATTTAATTATGTAAAGAACAAAATTTTCTATTATTCACCTATGATATCGCATTTCACTTAATAACATTGATCTTTCAAATAATGAATCTTTAATTGTAGACAAAATGGAAAATAAAAAAATTATGAAATGTAACATTCAAGCAGCTGTGCGTAATCAATTATAAACTTTTTCACTACCTTAATTGGTTCGGCAACTAAATCTTTTTTTTACTTGGAATAAAAAAATGGAGAAGTAGTCCATGTGTTAAACTTTATAAGCACAGTAATTCATTATAGGAATTCAAATACTCTAAAATTATTAATAACATATTTTAGGTTGTAGGAAAAAGTTATAATTTTATAACCAAAAAAATACCTGTCAAAACTAAGGCATATCCTCAATTCAAGCAAGGGCAATACCTTAGTTCAAACTGACGCATTTGCATGCCTTAGTTTGAATTGAGATGAGTACCTCAGTTTTAACAAAAAACAAATATCAGTTTACAGTTTAAGAGGATTTGAAGAGTATACATGAAAAGATCAACATATAAGGTGTATAAACAAAGCATTTAACTTAAATTAAAATATTAATATCAAACAAATAAAAAGATAGAAATGATTATATCAGTGATTGGTGCTATTAAAAAATTATGTTTTAAGGCATGTCAAATATACCTTTGTTTGATTGTAGGACCGGTGCTTTAAGTATGAAATAATATTCAATACATCTAAGAATGGTAGCGACTTCAAAAGTAGATGCATAAGAATCAGGACATAAACCACTAATAAGGCTTCTAAGATGCCTTCAGTCTAAACAGCGTAAAAAAGTATGATTAATTTCACAAAACATTATTGATCAATTTCCATGTTGTCATGAAACTACTACAAACTTATACTATTATGTATTTTGCCTTTGACCATCTTTACCGCCTTTAGACTTTAATTGTATAAGAGAAGCTACAAATTTAGATATGTATGGATGCCTCTTTTAACCTGCTTTTGATCCAAAGCAGATTTCAACCGGACTTAGAAGATTAAAACATGGATGAAATGACTTGAAATTGACAAGCACACTTAAATGAAGCAAGGAGACAACTTGGAGAAGTTTTGACCCGAAATAATCAAAGTAAACAAGTCGGCGTCAATTTGTTCATGTCGGTGACAAGTTGCTTTGCTCACCCTTTCATCCATTCCAACTTCATACGAGTAATTACTTACCTCTTTTACAAGTCTTTAAGTGATTTCCAGTGTTTTGGATGAACAATTCCAAGAATTGTAGAGTTAACAGCTAGAAAGACAGAATAAACCAAGCAATGAAGGAACGATCATCAAAATTAACCAACAATCGATGGAAACAACATGGGACATCATAAAACAAAGTAGGAAGAAGGATGCAAGAAATTTTAAAGTGTTTCGAACTAATGAAATATGTCGACATCGATATGTTTAAGTCGGTACTGACATGTTTGGTTAATACGTGGCACAATATAATTTTTCACCTGACTTTGGACCGATCTTTGAACTTTCTCCAAGTGAACTTCTGACCCAGCACAACTATTTCTCTATAACTACAAACCTACCTACAACCAAGGAGAGATCTTTCTGCTAAATTTCTCTGCCCTAACATTCAGCTCTTTACCCTGGATCTGATCTCTCTACCATTGGAGACTTCCTTTTCTTCTTCACTCCTACCCTCTACATCTCAAACTCTTTAGAAACATCATTGTAAATATGAGATCCACAAGATTATGGTCAAATATGATACAATTAGTTGTAATTTGGAGAGAGAACAACTAATAAAAAATTAAAGTGGATGTAGGCCGAAGATTATGCCTGACCACTATAAAAATTACTATGTGTTCTTTACTTTTCTACTTTTCATACTTGCTTGATCTTGGATTTCTACTACTTTTACATTTATTTTCAAAGAACCAGTGCTTCCATCTGATTTCTGAGAGTTGATCCATTTTTGGGTTAATATTTTGGTGCTTTCACTATGAACAAAGAACCATATCTGAAGACTTAAAGCTTGAATTTGAAATTCGGAGAAGAGGAAGAGGCCTAATACTAAATCTAAGGCTAGAGCGAGCCAACCAGAGCACGGTGGCAGATAGGAAATGTCCTCAAATTCTCATCAATCCATCTACATGACTGGAGAAGGAGATGTAGGATGGATTAAAATGACTCGACAATAGGAAATGCTTGAAGGATTTTTCCAAAGAGTGGGACAATAAGGAATAGCTAGAGCTGTAGGATTTCAGAATCAAGTGCAAGGAGCTAATGCAGGGGCATCTGGAGTTGGAGCAGAGAAAATTGGAACAATACCCCAACCAACAGTAAAACCAGCTTCCAAGATCATTATACCCGAGGACAACTCATGTGTAAACTTCGAACGTGCTGGAATGCCAGGAGCAAATGATGTTGGAACTAGAAATGCAAATCAGAATGTGAATGAGCAACGGCCAAAAGAGTATGAGCCACAACCTCTCTGTAGGAATAAGGACAAACTGAAATCAGAGGAGTAGGTAAGAATGCTAAGGTGCAGCAAGTGGAGTACATAATAGAGTATGTGCGGGAGCTCCCCCACTTGAGCAAAGGGTAGAATATCACTTTTGGACGAAGACCATCATTAGATGGTGAAAATCGGATTACTGAATTGATAAAGATAATAGTTAGAGGTGGACCCCAGACCAAAGTTTGGAGGATGTAAATAAGAATCCATTCATTTATAATACCCGAGACGCGAGAAATCCTCCCAATTTCAAGCCTTTGATGTTGGAAATATACGATAGAAAATCAGATCCGTTAGTTTATCTAATGAGATACATCCGACATATGGATATGTTAGGTACTTTTAAAGTGATAATAGGGCGATGCTTCCCATTGTACTTGACGGACTTAGCGACGATGTCATTCAGATAGCTAGAGAATAAGCATTTGGACAAACTTTGTGAGTAACTCCTTGAGATAGTTCAGAGTTCACATCTCACGGCCTAATAATTTGACGATGCTATTAAGTGTGGAACAAAGGCCCAAAAAGACCATTATAAGCTATTTGAAAAGATTCAATGCATCAATTGCCTCATTTAATAAGCTGAATCCATCGATAATCTTAATGGTGGTAGTATCTGGAGTCACAAGAAAATCTGACTTCAAAGTTGCACTAGAAAGGGATATCGATAGATCTTACGGAATTATACCATGATGCTGAAAGATATTTGCGTCAAGATGACGCCAAAGTAGAATATGATGAAATTAATGTTGTGGATGACAGAGGATCCAAATCAGGAAACATAAAGGACAAATGAAGGAGAAGAGCTAATGATGACTTCGGAGAACTGAAACGGTATAGGAGGAATCGAAGTTCTATTCTTACACTGATTTAATGGAGACACCATTGAGGGTATATCTAGACACTAAGAGGAAGATCCTCAATTAAAAGCAAGCTAGGAGAGATCCCACTGATTAGGAGAAAATATTTGGAAAGTTTTGCATCTTCCATGAGCTGGAGGGACATAAAACGAATGAATGTCGACACCTACAAGTTTTGATAAAAGAACTAGTTCGAAGCAATCAGCTACAGCAGTACGTGGGGAACTGAACTACAATGGCGCAGCTGGAGCAACCACCATCTATAGTGAATGCATCAAGGAACAACCAATGATCGTCCGAGATTCAAAATCCCCCGATCGGGAAAGTCGGGAGTCAGGTCCAATCCCCTCGCTCCGCTTTTTCTTGATTTGAATAATTAAGATAATAATAACCTCAGACTGCTTATACGTGTATGAGGCCTAGATTGGTCTTAAGGCATGCCCTTATTCCAATGTCTGAGATGACATTAGAACGATAATAATCTCGGACCGCTTATACATGTACGGAACTTGGATTGATCCCTAGGCACACTCTGAGTTGGATGTCTGGAATTGATAATTAGGACTTCTGCTTTTTTTCTTTGATTTAAATATTTCACTTTTAAAAATCTAATTAAATGTGATGGTTGGTATTAGTAGCTTTAAGTCCCATCTGAAGAGATGACCAGAGTGCAGGGTGCAAGTCCCCACGTCGAAGAGCGAGCGGGTGGCCTTGTACGATATTAATCACTTTAAGTCCTGTACGGAGAGACGGGACCGGAGTGCAGGGTGCAAGCTTCCTTGCCGGAGAGAGAGTGGATGGGCTTGTACAAAAAATAAGTTCCCTCATCAGAGAGTGAGTGGATGGGCTTGCTTTGTCATTGAGTTCCTTTACTAAAGAGCAAGCATATTCAGTAAGGATCTGAAGAGATCAAAAACCATATATTAGAAGCTAAACGATCCAAAGAGATTACCTCCTAACTAGAATATTAAACAATCCAGAGAGATCATCCCCTTAGCTTAAATGATAAACGATTTAGAGAGATCGCATGTTAAATTGAATGTAAAATGATCCGGAGAGACCAAACCTTAGAACGGAAACAAAATTAATAAAAGGATTTAAACACCTTATAATTAGAGAAAAAATGGATAAATCTCGAATGAACATAGGATGATTTTGACATGTGATGTAATAACTTTAAATGAAATTAGAATGATTATGATGTATAACAATGACTAAGTAAGGGCTAGAGTCCTTAGCTATAATATGTTCAGAACGACCTGTAATTTGCAAGAGAATCCAAAGGAACGATGATTCACCAAGATTAAGATCAATGGATAACCAGAGAACTTAACCATCGAAGACTAATTATTTGAACATGTTCTCAAGCAAGGCACATCTTTCATTTGAAAGGCATACTTTGAGAGGCAAATGTTAACCCGCTTTTGAGCCAAAGCAGACTTCAACTGGACTTAGAAGATCAAAATGAGGATGAAACGCCTTAAAAATTGACAATCAGACTCAGATGAAGCAAGGAGACAATTCGGAGAAGTTTTGACCCGAAATAATCAAAGCAAACAAGTTAGCACTGACTTGTTCATGTCGATGGCGAGTTTTTTGCTAACTTTCCTCTGTTCCAACTTCATACAAAATCACTTACCTCTTTCATATGTTTCCAAGTGATTTCCGGGAGTATTGGACGACCAGTTCCAAGAATTGAAGAGTTAACAACTAGGATGGTATAATAAACCAACCAATGAAGGAATGATCATCAAAATCAACCAACAATTGATGGAAACAACATGGGATGCCACAAAACAAAGTAGAAAGAAGGATGCAAGAAAATTCGAAGAGTTTCGAACAAAGGAAAAATATCGGCATCGACATATTTATGTTGGTACCGACATGTTTGGTAAATATGTGGTGCTCTACAATTTTTCATGTGACTTTAGACCTATCTCGTGACTTTGCTCTAACTGAACTTATGAGCCAGCATGAATATTTTTCTATAAATACCAGCCTACCTGCACCTAAGAAGGGACCTTTCTACTAGATATCTTTACCGTGACATTTAGCTCTTCAACCTGAATCTGATCTCTCTGCCACCGGAGACTTCTCTCTCTTCTTCACTCTTATCCTCTACATCTCAAACTCTTTAGAAACATTATTGTAAATTTGAGATCCATGAGATTATGATCAGATTTGGTATAATTAGTTGTAATCCAAAGAGAGAACAACTAAAAAAAAGTTAATGGGGACGTAGGCTAGAGATTACGTCGAACCAAAAATTTCTCATGCGTTCTTTACTTTTCTACTTTTCTTACTTGTTTGATTTGTGATTTCTACTACTTTTAGATTTATTTTAAAAGAACTGGTTCTTTCATTTGATTTTTGGATGTTGATCCATTTTTTGGGTTAACAGTCTCAAAATATCCTCACTACCGATACTATTTTCTTATCACCAAGCACGTATGTTTGTGACTCTCATCCTGAGGTGTGAAGTAAGTTTATTCCATTTTGTACTTCATTAGTTCAAGAATTAGCTCACTACCATGTCATTCATTCTAAATTTATGGAAAAGTGATGCATATTTTTGTTTGAGCCTCACAAACACATACGATGCACACAAACACCTAGACACACATTATTAGATCTTACATTAAACGCATATGGCCCTCTATGTTTTATATTTATACTTAAATTATAAAAAAAAATTACAAAAATAAACTTAAAATATTACCTTAAGAAAACTTGGAATAACCAATTTATGTTTGTGTTATCATGATTAAATTCGCCCATAGGTTGCATATTGAATTCTAATCCAAATTGGAAATCAAAGTCCAAGAAATGGTCATTAAATGTATACATATTTTTGTTAACATTACATATATCTAGTGCCATCAACTCATTAGATATATTTAGTATCAATCCAAAAGCATGCAAAGAATTTCAATCTCGATAAAAAAAATTAGCCCAAAAGAGAAAGTTAAAATGAACCTAGAAATGACATTAAAAAATTACATTTTGGGCTAGTTGCACTTATCCATAGATCAGTCTCAAGAAAGGAGATCGATTAAAATTTGAAATAACAATTACATATAATAAAAAATACTTAATTGCAAACTGAAAAAATATTTATTGACTAAAAAAACTAAATAAAAAGATTTAAATTCATTAATTTAGTAGCTAGAAACGAGGAATAGAGATTGAAATTGAGTGCCATGTAGGATGGCAATTTCCATAAAATAAAGAGAAGCATATAATAAACAATGAAAAGGAGCATTTGTTTAGTTGACTAGATTGTGGTATAATAAGTTGGGGATATGTATTGACTAAAATTGTGAATTAGCTGGATAAGTTAGATATGTGTTTATAAGAGGAAAATATGTTCCAAAATATCTTTTTCGGTAACATCTCTCTACTTTAATTGACATTTTAATTTTTTTAGCAAACCTATTATTGGAGGGCACATTTAATGTACTAGGTTTGATTGGATAACTATACCTTTGTATCGGCCTTTTAGTATAAATTTTGGGGTATAATATCAAATAAATGAAGATAGTTTCAACTTGTAAAATTAATATTTCAAAATAAAAAAAGACATTTTGCATAATCATATTCTTTAAAGGTGGTACTTTAGAGATTATAAGGTATTGTAGCGGTGATGCAAAACCTGGTGATGGTCGGATGATGCGAGACTTTGGTAATGGTCGAGCAAAAGTGAGACCTTAGTGATAGTTGTTTTTGAGTGTTTGTTATGTATTTTCTATGTTTCTATGATTGGTGTATTGTTATGTGTGTTTGATGGATGTCTTATGCTATAGGTATTCATGTGTTAGGTACCTCAATACCCACATTATACTTGGTGTAGTATGCTCATATGATAATGATGATGATGGTAGTGTAGAATGTATGTGTTATGTGCTAACTTGTTGGATGCAAGGATAGGTCGGTTATGACTCTTCATACTCAGTGTCTATGTTTTACTATATTGGCTTTTATAGCAATTTGAAATTGTTTAGCGCTCACCCTAGACTGTTGTCTAACTTGAGGTTTTAGATTTTCTTCTTATTATCTCTAGTGCTCTTAAATGAGCAGACTAGATGATAGGTTTGAGATTAGCGTATGGACCTATTCAGTGGACGAGTAGGAGGTTGATGCTTATCTATTATATATTACTACCAGAATTGTTACTTATTCTGCTATGCAGCACTGTTGAGATTTATCGAAGCTTTACTTAATTTAGAGATAGATATTTGAGTTTATTTATTAGTTGTGTAAATTCTATTACTTTTTGTATAGTTGTATTGAATCTGTGTTCTGATCTGTTATGGTTCTTATAGTTATATTTCTGTCTCATATGTTTTATATTTATGTTGATTATTTTATTTTATCCTCGCAATGTAAGATATACGAAATGTATTGTTATTAGACTTTGATTGATTTTTTCACTTGACAATAAATCTACATCAGTGGGTACCATTGCAACGCACTATTCAGGTATATTGGATACAGAAGGTGTAGGATGATCATCACAACATCACCATAAACATTTTATGTATACATGAGTAGGGGTTGCTATTTATGGGGGTTTCTCTATCCAGTTGGTTTGTTCGCCTTGCCCTAGAGTCAATGGTCACCTCTTATCTATAACTAATGAGGAAATAATAATTTGAAGCTTTTGCAATTACAAAAATAGCCTTCTAAATTTTAACCAACTAAAGGGCATTTTCGTCACTCCTTTCAACACCTCAGCATATTCTGATAACCCACTTATCATGAAACTTACTTGCCTCTAAGTTACAAATCCAACCCAAATCACCAGCATTACTTCACTGCACAAATCTTATCTAAGTAATCGGCAAAGTTTAGATTTAGTACCTACATCTATTATTTAATTCTATACTTTCAAGAATGATTTCAACATCAAAATTTTGTTTTTATAGCTTTCTTGTTTTCCTTTTCTAGTATAGGCTATTTTAACAATGAAATAATGGAGCAAGCTAAGTCTAAATTTGACTACGAAGCCATATAGTTTATTCTAATCAATCTATAGTTATTATTTCAATTTTGTTGTTTTTTCATTCCTTTTGTAAAAGCACCGATTGTTTGAATTATATTTTTTTTGGAATTAGTGAACTAATTACTATGAAATGGGTTATTATTTTTGTGTTTTCATAATGAAAATAATATAGACATATACCAATGGTTCTTGAAATAAAGTGGGATTGAAATAAAGAAGTGGTTTGAGTATCATGTGTTGGATTATAACTATTGTATAAAGTTGGAACCATTATTGGAAAAATGTGATTACTAGAATGTTTATTGAAGATACCTATGGTCAAGCTAGGGTTGCCTAAGGAGGAATTGGAGCAATATGATGAATGGTATTTTCTTTTTGGTTGATTGATGTATACATGCTTAGAAATTTGTGCGTTTGGGGGTTATTTCATCTCTCTCTCTTTTTACTTTTTGTCATTTAATGATTTTTGATGATTATGTTATTTGATAAAACTCAATTTAAATAAAGTCAGCTTTATTTGTATTGTGGTTTTGAATACATGAATTTTATCATTGAAAAAAATCACTTAAGTCTCATTGTTCATCACTTATTTTTGACACTTTTCATTTTAAAGAAAAATAATCCACTGTATTGTCAAATTTCATATACTGATAATATTGCAACTATATATTTCTTTGTCATTAATTTATAGAAACTTCATCAAATTAGTGAAATGCATGCTTTAGAAATTTCTAATCATTTAACATCTTGGCATACTGACAGTCAATACATGTCTAAATGCAAAAAGGGATGTAGCACAATTCAAGGCACACTTCTAGCATCACAAAATGCCAAGTAGAGGATATATTTCAGGATGCTTATGCAACTTTGTATTTATTGATGGAGTATGTACTTAATTTTTTTTAATTATTTTTCATAAATAATGCTATTTATTGATATTGAACTATATACTAACACTACGAGCATTGTATATATTAAAAACATACTACTTTTGGTTTAAACTATGGACTGGATATCTTTGGCTCATAGCTAAAAGATGTTTTGTGTTTTTATTCTTTAATATCATGGGTTGTGTATGGTACAATTAATTTAGTATATACAAAACCATGAATTATTAATAAAAAAATTTCTATGCACACATGCATTAGTACTGGATGTTTAAATCTAGAATATTAAAGTTTTAACTAATTAAATATGGATAGAAAACAAAGATTATATTAATACATGAAAGGCCTCTTGCATATTAATATTTTATGATAGGATTGCAACATTTTTTCACCAAGAAATGTGTGTGTTTAATTGCAATGATTATAATTTTGATTAAGAGATATTTCTTCTTTTGAAGAGTACCTTCTTTTTAATCAAGTGGTTTCTGCCTCCATATCGATTAAGTAATAGTATATGAATAGTTACATCGTTTTAATTGATGTAACATCCTATATTTTAGAGTTACATAATATGGGAATTTAATAGATAATAAGAATTTATTAAATGATAAATAAGTAAATTTGATTAAAGAAATAACTCAAGGGGAAATTAATCAATTAAGTACGCCACTTAAGGATTAATTGCATGAACTAAGATTAATTTGTATAATTGATTTTCAACTATGAATAAAAGAAATAGAAAGTGAACGTTATAATGAAGCGACTGAGGAATTAATAAGATTATGCTAGAAAAGGATTTTAGCCCAAGTTTAAACTATTAACCCTTACATTCTCTAACCATGCCTTGCTCTTCATTCCTATTCATTACACTAAAACAAAATAAAAGAAAAACCAAGGTAGACCACCATTGTAACGCCTACCTCTATACTCATAGTACCAAATAGTATCAGTAAGTACTATCTGATAATATAGAGAATGATGCGATATTAGGCTATCACATGTGAATATCTCCTTAGGTACGCATTCAGAAAATTCAAATAACTCACTCTTACATACTCGGTGTTAGCACTAAGCAATAAATATGTGTATTTTTAGGATAAAACGATACAAGATATAAAGTAAATAATACGGATCATAGAGTCATCGACGTAGCGATAAAATATAATAGATAAATACGAAAGTTTAAATGGGTCAACAAAAAGAGTCAAATGCCTATCATCATAAAATAATATGCATAGTATATGTCCATCGCATACGACTTAGCATAAACATCATTATATACTTATAAGGCAACAACTGTACATGTACATCACCTAGTTCAACTAATGACAGCCTTTGAAACTTCGCCCAACAACCATGAGCTGGTCACATTGTCCCTGAACCCAAAATGTCTTGGACTGACTTGAGTATTATAATTAATAAAGAGGAAATTAGTTAAAAGGACAAACATATTAAAAAAATTGCTACTGGGCCACGAGTTTAATTATTTGGACCTAAGGACCTGCATTTTCTAACTAACCATCTGACCTTGTTTTCGTCTCTAGGGTTTTGCCAATTCAGGGTTTTGCAGTCGTTTTCATCTAAAATCATTTAAAATTCTTCATCCAAAACCGAAAGAAAAAACAAATTCACATAGATAATCACAATCAAAAAGACAAATCGACACACTCATTCGAATCGCTCAAAAATTCTAATGGAAACTAGGTCGAAATCTTCTCTGTCGACCAACAATCAGTCTCCTAGTTCTTCACTGCAATCGAAATCCCAAATTGTATCGTAAAAATTATCGTTAGCTGCAACATAGGCTAGGAAGACTAGAGAAATGGAGAAGAAAAAACAAAAACAGGTATAATACCAAATTATTATGTATATATTGCCGATTTATAATTATTTTATAAGTAATGCAATATTATTTTGCATCCTTTTTATTCTAGCGGCCGTTTTGTCATGTGGTTTTATCTTTATTGTCGAAACTTGTAGTATTACTGAATAATTTTGTCGAAATGTTAGTGATTTTAAGCTGTGGTTTTATAATTTTTTTCTGATTTCAGCAACAATGATTATGGTACTCATTTGATCTGAATTCAGATAGGTGACATCACTATATTTTAGTAACCAAATCAGATCACTCAAAGTTATTTTTGTTAACTTTCATCACTTTAAACCTTCTTTTTTTCTACTATTTGCATTTGACTAATTTATTAGATTTTACTCATTGATTTAATAAAAATGCTAAAACTAGTTATCATATTAATTCGATTTTAAAAACATTTTCTAACAGTACAGAAGTGCTAAATAACTGTAGCATTTTCAATAAAAATTAGTATCCATTAAAAATGCTAAGAAAATTTAGAACCATTTCCAATAATGCTAGAAAAACTAGCATTTAAGAAAAATGCTAAGACTAGTTATCATCTTAATTTAATTTGGAAAAGAAATCCTTTAGTACAAAAATATGCTAAAACACCGTAGCATAGCTATTTTATGAATTAAAATCATTGCTAACTATGCTAAATAAATTAGCATCTAGTAAAAATGCCAAGACTAGTTATCATATTAATTTGATTGGGTAAACATAATCTAATGGTGCAAAAATGCTAAATAACCGTAGCATTTCCAATAAAATCAACATCCATTAAAAATGCTAAGACGAGTTACAATCATGTCCAAATATTATCAAAAAATTAGCATTTACAAAAAATGCTAACACTAATTATCATCTTAAATTAACTTGGAAACAAAACCCATTGTTACAACAATATGCTAAAACACGATAGCATTATGATTTAGCTATTTTATGAATTAAATTGATTTCTAATTATGCTAAATAAATTAGCATGTAGTAAAAATGCTAAAACTATTAATCATCTTAATTTAATTTGAAAACAGAATCCTCTGTACCAGTAAATGCTAAATCGCTGTAGCATTAAAGTTTAAGTATTGCATTAATTACAATCATTACCAAAAATGCTAAAGAAATTAGCATCAAATAAAAATGCTAAGACTAATTATCATCTTAATCTACTTTGTTAAATATATTCTTAAGTTTTAAAAAAATGCTAAATCACTGTAGTGTCATGGTTTAGGTATTGCTTATTGATGTTAAATTTTTTTATTATTGTACCATCATCATTTATTTACTCTGCAAGTCTACAAAATAAGTTTGCATAAATATAACTAACACGGTTTCTTTATTTGTATTTTGTAGGATACGAAATCTTCATTGCAAGCACAAGACGGTAAAAAACGTAGAAGAAAGACAGCAGATAAGGAAACTATGCAGTATAGGTGTAGTTTATCCGCCTTGGTTAAAATGCTTGAAAAGATTAAAAAAACAAAAGGTTTTATTGAAAATCAATTGAATTTTTTAAAACAAACACCTTTCTACAACTTTTTTAATGCTTTCTTTGAGGGTGATATAGGAAGTAAAAGCATTAGAAAATGTTCAAAAAATTTAGATGATTTAATGGACTCTTATTGTGTTGAAGAAGAGTGTTTTATTGTAGGGGAGAAAAAATTAAAGATAACAACAGAAGACATTTCTTTAATTTTTGGTTTACCCATGCAAGGAAAAAACATTTTTCCACTTCCTAAGGTTTCTTTTCAAAGCACACCAGAAAACTGCCAACAATTTGTTTTGAGAAACTTTGGCATAATTGATCATATAACAAGAGATATTATTATTCAAAAGATAAAGAACCAATTGGACAAAGAAATTCAAGAACAAGAAAACGATTTACCAAAGTTTATCATCATTCTTTCTTTCATTACATTTTTTTCCTGACAATCAAAGAATGTTAAGTTGGGGATATCTCCAATATGCAATTGATTTGAAAAAAATGAATCAAGTTTCATGGCCTTTAAGCATTCACTATTCTTTGATTAAAGTATTAAATTTTTTCAAGCAAAAACCAAGGAATATGTCAGGTTGCTCGATGATACCATTGGTAAGGATATTAATTTACATTCTACTATATTATAATAAATTGTGAAATAACATTTTATTTTTTTATATATTAGTATTTTTATGTGAACACGTGGACATAATAAAGCCAAGGAAGGAATGGTCAAAGGACTTAGCAAGATTTGCTAAATGGTCACTTAATGGGATGAAGAACATAGTCTCAAAAGACTATTTAAAGAATGTGCAAAGCAAAAAGATATATACATCTAATATTGACTGTCACTTATTGTTTACATATAAACAGTAAAAAAAGGCTAAATGATGATAGAATTATATAAAAAATGACTATATAGTGTTACCAATTTTTTTTGGTGCACTAGATTATGCAAACATACATATAAATAGGAAAAAAATGCTAAATAGTATTACAACATAATATCCGGTGTACAAAGTTAGAACACAGAAAATAGTTTTTTTCTACATCTTTATTTATGATATCTATGCATTAAATTTTTAGGAAATTGTTACTTAGTTTATTATACTTAATTATGGAAGATGTTAATGATATCTTGAATGATTCCATATTCTCATTTTTTGTATGCAAAAAAGATTTACATAATACTGAAACAGAATCTTTAGTAGAAAATGCTACATAATTTTAGCATTAATAAAATATGTGATGCTCATTGAATACAAATGTCAATTGGACTCAAAAATACAACAGCCAAAGAAAGGCTATTGCTTGAATCTTCCAAATTGCAGTTGGCAATTATTGAAACAAAACATCAAAAAACTGAAACAGATGCTGAGGAAGAGTCAGAATTGAGTGAGAAAGAAAAACAAATTCAAACACAAATCTACCACATTAAACAATTGGAAAACGATTTGCAACAAACAAAAAGAGATCTGCAAAAGGAAAAAGAAGTAAGAAAACAGAAGGAAAAGGAGTTAACTGTAATGGAGAAAGAAATCGAATTCTTGAAATCAAAACTTCAACAATTTGAGAAAGAGGAACAAAAAAGAAAACTAAAGGAAGCTTTTGAAAGTATTAGCCCTCCATCATTCAAGCTGTTGAACACACAGGATTTTGAGATACATGAAGAAGAAAACAAAGAAGAAGATATACAAGATGAAAAGAATGAAATAAGAAGCCCGCGATTGAAAAAAATCTCACCCCTTCAATGCTTAAAAGACTAAAATCGAAAAAAAAGAAAGGCAAAAGTAGATCCTCATTATCAGTTTGAGATAGTGTACCACAACAAAAAGGTGAGAAGTGAAGAGGACAGTGAAAAAAAAGAAGGAAAAAAGGAAGATAAAACAAGAAATGAGGATGAAGAAGGAGAAGAAGAAGATGGCCACACTAAAGTGTAGGATCTAGATTAACTCTAGATGGGGGAGGGGGGTGAATAGGGTTATAGCAAATTTTCTCGAATTAAACTGCAGAGAAGTTAATATGCTGAAAAGTAAATCACACACAAAATTTACCCAGCTTCGGAAACCCCTGCCTACTGCTGTATTCCCATATTTCTATTAGAATTAAACAGTCTCCCGCTTACAAACACTCTAACAGACTCACAAACCCTGCTACCGCCTATAGAGTTTTGCAAACTCGCAAACCCTGCTCACTGAACTAATTCTAACTAGACAATCTGACACAACCTAAAACCTAGGCGGTGATTTACCAAGATTTGACAACCTTAAAAGAGAATTTAAATTTAAAACAAATTTAAAAATAATTTTAAAACTAAAACCCTAATTGAAATAAACTAAAGCCCTTTTTATATTAAAACAAGGTCGACCCAATTCGTTTCTTCTGCCCGTTCCTTTTTCTTCTTGCTTTTGTAAAATAGCGGCCTTGCTTTCGTTCCTCTTTGCGCTCTGAAATTAGGGCTTGAGTTTTTCGATCCAAATTAGGGCTTTTCTGAAGCACGCCTATGTTGATCGATTCCCTGGTTTGCGTGTTGCCTTGCTCGATCGAGTGTGTTGCTCGCTGCTTCTCTGATAATCGGCCTCTTGCCTTGTGATTGCGAATCAACGTTGGTACGTTGTTCGTTCCTTTTGCTTTTCAGGATTTAATTGCTTGAATTTTTGATTATTCCTGTTTTGCACACCGCCTATGATGATTTGGGTGTGGTATTTATATGAATTCCGAGACCCTTGAATTTGTTCGTATTAATTTACTTGACTTCATCACTTTCCTAATTCTTGCATTCCTGATATCTGTGACTTACTTGATGCACACGGTCTTGATTTTGAAACGCTCGATTTTCCTTGAATGATACCGAAAAAACTTTCCTCTTTTGATTTTTGACCTTTTCAAAGATATGTATTTGATTTTGACTTGGTCATCTCTGCACTGTTGAATTTCGTTCATCCCTGTAGCATTGATTTACACGGCATTGACTTCTTTGGCACTTTCTTTCTTTTGCACTTGAACCTTAGTGTTCTTCACACTATGCGTAAATGCTTCTTTGATCTGTTCTCTGTAAGCTTGTTTGCAATTGAAAAATCTGGCACACCAACTTGTTAAGGTCACTGTATTTTGATGTTCTTATTCTGATGCATTTGAACTTGAGCATACTTGATGCACTTTACTTGATCTGCCCATTTTTGTATGGTAGCTGCATTACTCTTTCTGATATAGTTGCTTTCACTGTTTCATGTGTGTTTGCTCATGTACATATGTATGTGATGCTTTGTCCATACTGTGTTGATTGAAACCGAAATTACTTGGTCGCTGACACTACTTCATCGATTCGTATATGCAAGCCTGGAGTTGCCTCTGGCCAGTTGAATCATTAACTGTTGTTTGAGATGTGATATTGTGTACATGTTGCTGCATTTGCTTACATACCCATTACTGCACTGTTCACAGTATATTGATATTATTGTGATGTGAAATACTGTTTGTGCTTGTCTCTGATCTTTTGGTCATGTTGTTTCTCGGCTTCAATTACTGTCTTCATTGTATATGGATAATGTCATATTGTGGTTCACTGTTTGCATCACTAGTCTTTGAGGTTTGTGTAGTTTGGTCTTGCATTTGGTCTGGAGTTGTTTCTTTGATATTGAGACCTGTAGTTGTATACTTGTGTACATACTTTGTCTCTGATCTTTTGTTGCTCATATGCATATATAAGCTTTGCATTTGTGTACATGTTTACCATGTACTTGAGTCTGATTCTTGTTGCACTTCACCTGTTTTGTCTACTGTCCGGTCATTGCTGTCCTTTGAGTCAGTTTGTTAGTGGAATACTTCTTCACTATTGTCTGGTCTTTGACATTTTGTTTGCTTGGTGGCATTTCTTCGAGTCAGTTTGCATCATTACAGTGGTTTCTTGATGGTGCACTGTCACACTATCATCTGGATGCATTCACATTGTCACTTGTAGTTTGCTAATTTTCTTTGGTGCACTGTTTTGGTTTTTCTGTTTGCATGCTTGCTTTTGTTGGCTGCGCACACGAGTTGGCGAGGCAGTGCACACGTGTATAAGTGTACACGTGTGTATTTCAGCCACTCATGATTACCTGTCCCTGATAAGAATACAAGTATATATCGGTGTGCATGGCCTTGTGGCATGTACAGTGATACACTGTGCATGTCACATTGTTCGTCTATGATGAATTCAAATGCAAATGATGACGAACAACCCAAATAACTGAGGCAAATAATATTTTCAAAATCCATATTTTATTTTATATTGCAAAATATTTCTTTTTCAATTTTACTGCGTTAGTGAACATTTTTGCAGATTGCTCAGATGCTGGATTCTAACTGGAATGAAGTTGAAGATAAACTACGAGTGTGAGTGATATGTAGCGAGAAATTTATGTAAATTGAATTGTGATGTAATTGAAGTCAAAATTGTATATGTATAGTGAGAGTTGAATTTGTACTATTCAAAATTGTAATAAATATTTGTTTGAATAAAATTTCTGTTTGAATTCAAATTCTGTGTAATTTATTTTATTCAACAAATATTTATTTAATCTATGAAAAATAAAATAGTACATTAACAAATACATTTAAACGAATATATATATATGTTTATTATCATCAAACAAAAATCATATAAGCGCATATTCAACAATCTCCCCCTTTTGATGATAACAAACATATATTTAAGATTTTGACTGTGTTAAATGTA
The DNA here is from genome assembly GCA_030765085.1 of Allium cepa. Classification (NCBI taxonomy): domain Eukaryota; kingdom Viridiplantae; phylum Streptophyta; class Magnoliopsida; order Asparagales; family Amaryllidaceae; genus Allium; species Allium cepa. The sequence continues at coordinate 342,810,269 of CM060944.1, forward strand.
TTTGATCAATGAAATACTCTAATTGCTCCCCCTATTTAAATGCTTCCTCTCTACACGATGCTCCCTCTACATATATGCATACAAATAAAAATGTGCAAATGAATCTAGATGCAAATGGAAAATTATTTGACCTTTGCTTGATTTTATTTGGCAAAATCTTAACTTTTCTCTCCCCCTTTTGTTATCAGAAAAAGAATAATAGTATTAGATAAAAATAGAGATAAAGTGTTCGATATTAATCCAACATTAAAACTCAATTGAATATAAATATTAAACTTCAATAAAAATCAAACAAAAATCATAACTACTTCTTGTTAGGCGCATATTCCACTTTTAGAAATAATGGTAATGATGTCATCATATAAAACCATACAGTTGCATCTACTTGTGGTACATTTATATCAGGGATTTGAATATCTACTAATCATGCATAACCGTTAGGACTTTTAAATGAGATTAGTAGTATTCCAATTTAATTTTTTAAAAATGAATTCAAGTATCTTCTAATCACTCATAACCGTGAGGACTTTTAAATGAGATTAGAATCAACTTGTTTATTTAATAAATCAATTTTGATATGTGTTCCATACATGCATAACCGTAAGGACTTTTAAATGAGCATGGAAGCACATAACAGATTCCAAGTAATTAACTCATGCATAACCGTGAGGACTTTTAAATGAGAGTGAAGTATTTATTTATTTTTACTTAAAAAAATGTAAAATGAAAAACGAATGATCCCTGATTATAGTACCACATATCGACAAACTATATTGAATTTTTGATAAACAATGGTCGATAGAAATATGATAGACATAGAAATGGTTATGGAATCTTTACCCAACAAAAAGTTTTATAACTCTTGTTTGAATTTCTAAAGAAATTTTTCTAAAATATACTGTCTTGAGTCATGTATGAAAAATATCAACACTCATCACTTTTTTCAATCACTATTTATCTTTCCGATAATTATTAGGGTGTTAGACTAGTTAAAATTGTCATTTAAATCAAATTCAAAAATAATTATGAAATCAATTTTTCACAATGACTAATCTGAAAATATGATTAAAAATGATTTTCTCGAGGGGGTTATATGAGAAAATTTTCTGCTATTTGAAAATTATTTGAAATGAAAAATATGCAGATATTTTCTTTGAAAAACGATGCAGTTACTAAATGTCTCAAAAATCACGTTCAACTAGTAATTTTTCTATCAACTAGATTACCAGTGTAATCTGCACCTGAATTTCTTTTTCACTCAAAAATTATCATTAATTGAATTTGATCGACCAAACCATGAAGTGTGCATCAAAAACTTCAACCTCAATTTTAACAACAATTTAAATGACATTCTTTGAATTTGAATTGAAGCCGTGTAAATAATCTGAAACTGTGAATATAGAGTTAGCCGTATTATAACCTAATGTATTATCATCCAACAAAACACTATGTCTAATCCAAACGTATATGTATGAAGTAATTCAAAGAATAGTGTTTTTGGCATAAGTATAATTGGCCAACTATGTTGAACAAGTCAGAATCAAAAAATCATCATCTCTTTATCATCTCAATATTGGCTGATTTTAATTCAGGCTATGGTGCAGATCATCACATTTAGTATATCGTTCAAAAAGATATACCACTACCTGTTTTACCTTTACGATATTTTTCGTTGTTATCCATTGTGATTCTGTCACCTTTATAATAGGCTAAGGAACTTTGCTTTGTTTCCCGTTGTGTTTCTGGAACAGCCAAAATCCAGAGAACACTGTTGTTGTTCCTTAGCCTGCCACCATACCTACACGATGAAAGATTTTTGTGACCTATTTGTTTTTATAGGTCCATGATTGTTAGTGGCAGAAGTATTGTGAATAAACAATCCCTTTGGAATCCAAACTTGTTTTGTCCTTTTATTCTTGTTCCAATAGACATGAAATTTGTTTGTAGAATTCTTAGGAGCCCAAACTTGTATATATTTTGTGTTCTTGTTCCTAGTGTCAATGGTTTCCTTAAGACTCAAGTTTTCTTTTTCAAGATTCTCAAAGCTATTCTTAAGTCTTGATAATTATGAATCAAAAATTTTACATTTTTTGCAGTCTAGGTTTTGAATATTTTCAAGCTCAGTTTCTAACCTAGAATTTTCATGGACAAGTTCTCTCTTATCAGATTTCAGTTTTTCAATTTTAGATTCAAGAGTATCAACTATTTTAATAAGATCACAACACATCAAAGCAAGTTCTTTATAAGAATAGTCACCTCCCTCACTAGATTCCTCTGAGCTTGCTTCTGAATCTGGTTTTGCCATAAGACACAAATTAGCCTCCTCTGAGCTATTATTTGAAACTTCCTCTCCTTCTTCATCATCCCAAGTCGCTGCAAAGGCCTTCTTCTTCTTTTTCTTTCCTTTGTTGTTTTTGAGAAGTGGGCATTCTTGTTTGAAGTGGCCAGGTTTCTTGCAGTTAAAGCACGTCAAATCCTTATCGGAATTGTCATAATCTTTTGACCTATTACCACTTGTTTTCTTCTTGCATGGCCTGAATCTTGGCCATTTTCTAAGATTATTGACAGTCATTGCAAGCTCTTCAATTGGATCTTCTTCTTCATCGCTCTCTTCTTTGCTCTTTAAGGCAATCGTCTTCTTCTTTTATTCGGAGTTGTTGCGTTCCTCCTTTGCTTTTAGCTCAAGCTCATATGTCATCAAGTTGCCGATCAACTCCTCCATGCTTAGTTTACTCAGATCTTTCGATTCTTGTATTGCCGTGACTTTTGCCTCAAAGCTCATCGGTAAGACTCGTAGCACCTTCCTCACAAGCTCTACCTCAGTGAATACCTTCCCAAGCGCTCTAGCATTGTACACCAAAGTTGAAAAGCATCCAAACATGTCCTTTATGCTCTCGCCTTTGTCCATCACAAAGTTCTCGTATTCATTGCTGAATAGGGCTAGACGAGACTCCTTGACTTGAGAAGTTCCTTCATGTGTCACCTTCAAGGTATGCCAAATTTCCTGTGCAGTTTTACAATGAGAAATCCTATTAAATTCAGTCTTATCAAGAGCACAGATCAAAGCATTCATGGCTTTAGCATTTGTAGTTTTTAATTTCTTATCGTTAGCATCCCACCTATCCTTAGGTTTAGGAATCTTAGTATCACCAACAGTTATAGTAGGAGATTTATAGCCAGTTTCAATAATGTCCCAAACATCATAATCAACAGAACTAAGATAAATACCCATCCTAACTTTCCAATAAGCATAATCATTCCCATTAAACATGGGTAGCCTAGCAATAGATTGCCCCTCAGAAAAAGCATTATTTGGTAGATTCATGACTCTAGAGTTAAAGAAAAATACCGTGCTCTGATACCACTTGTAGGATCTAGATTAACCCTAGAGGGGGGGGGGTGTATAGGGTTATAGCAAATTTTCTCGAATTAAATTGCAGAGAAGTAAATATGCTGAAAAGTAAATCACACACAAAATTTATCCAGCTTCGGCAACCCCTGCCTACTACTGCATTCCCAGATTTCTATTAGAATTAAACAGTCTCCCGCTTACAAACACTCTAACAGACTCGCAAACCCTGCTACCGCCTATAGAGTTTTGCAAACTCGCAAACCCTACTCACTGAACTAATTCTAACTAGACAATCTGACACAACCTAAAACCTAGGTGGTGATTTACCAAGATTTGACAACCTTAAAAGAGAATTTAAATTTAAAACAAACTTAAAAACAATTTTAAAACTAAAACCCTAATTGAAATAAACTAAAGCCCTTTTTATATTAAAACAAGGCCGGCCCAATTCGTTTCTTCTGCCCGTTCCTTTTTCTTCTTGCTTTTGTAAAATTGCGGCCTTGCTTTCGTTCCTCTTTGCGCTCTGAAATTAGGGCTTGAGTTTTTCGATCCAAATTAGGGCTTTTCTGAAGCACGCCTATGTTGATCGATTCTCTGGTTTGCGTGTTGCCTTGCTCGATCGAGTGTGTTGCTCGCTGCTTCTCTGATGATCGGCTGCTTGCCTTGTGATTGCGAATCAACGTTGGTACGTTGTTCGTTCCTTTTGCTTTTCAGGATTTAATTGCTTGAATTTTCGATTGTTCCTGTTTTGCACACCGCCTATGATGATTTTGGGTGTGGTATTTATATGAATTCCTAGACCCTTGAATTTGTTCGTATTCATTTACTTAACTTATCCCTTTCCTAATTCTTGCTTTCCTGATATCTGTGACTTACTTGATGCACACGGTCTTGATTTTGAAACGCTCGATTTTCCTTGAATGATACGGCAAAAACTTTCCTCTTTTGATTTTGACTTTTTCAAAGATACGTATTTGATTTTGACTTGGTCATCTCTGCACTGTTGAATTTCGTTCATCCCTGTAGCATTGATTTACACGGCATTGACTTCTTTGGCACTTTCTTTCTTTTGCACTTGAACCTTAGTGTTCTTCACACTATGCGTACATACTTCATTTGATCTGTTCTCTGTAAGCTTGTTTGCAATTGAAAAATCTGGCACACCAACTTGTTGAGGTCACTATATTTTGATGTTCTTATTCTGATGCATTTGAACTTGAGCATACTTGATGCACTTTACTTGATCTGTCCATTTTTGTACGGTAGCCGCATTACTCTTTCTGATATAGTTGCTTTCACTGTTTCATGTGTGTTTGCTCATGTACATATGTATGTGATGCTTTGTCCATACTGTGTTGATTGAAACCGAAATTACTTGGTCACTGACACTACTTCATCGATTCGTATATGCAAGCCTGGAGTTGCCTCTGGCCAGTTGAATCATTAACTGTTGTTTGAGATGTGATATTGTGTACATGTTGCAGCATTTGCTTGCATACCCTTTACTGCACTGTTCACAGTATATTGATATTATTGTTAAGTGAAATCCTGTTTGTGCTTGTCTCTGATCTTTTGGTCATGTTGTTTCTTGGCTTCAATTACTGTCTTCATTGTATATGGATAATTTCATATTGTGGTTCACTGTTTGCATCACTGGTCTTTGAGGTTTGTGTAGTTTGGTCTTGCATTTGGTCTGGAGTTGTTTCTTTGATATTGAGACCTGTAGTTGCATACTTGTGTACATACTTTGTCTCTGATCTTTTGTTGCTCATCTGCATATATAAGCTTTGCATTTGTATACATGTTTACCATGTACTTGAGTCTGATTCTTGTTGCACTTCACCTGTTTTGTCTATTGTCCGGTCATTGCTGTCCTTTGAGTCAGTTTGTTAGTGGAATACTTCTTCACTATTGTCTGGTCTTTGACATTTTGTTTGCTTGGTGGCATTTCTTCGAGTCAGTTTGCATCATTACAGTGGTTTCTTGATGGTGCACTGTCACACTGTCATCTGGATGCATTCACATTGTCACTTGTAGTTTGCTAATTTTCTTTGGTGCACTGTTTTGGTTTTTCTGTTTACATGCTTGCTTTTGTTGGCTGCGCACACGAGTTGGCGAGGCAGTGCACACGTGTATAAGTGTACACGTGTGTATTGCAGCCACTTATGATTACCTGTCCCAGATAAGAATACAAGTATATATCGGTGTGCATGGCCTTGTGGCATGTACAGTGATACACTGTGCATGTCACATTGTTCGTGTATGATGAATTCAAATGCAAATGATGACGAACAACCCAAATAACTGAGGCAAATAATATTTTCAAAATCCATATTTTATTTTATATTATAAAAATATTTCTTTTTCAATTTTACTGCGTTAGTGAACATTTTTGCAGATTGCTCAGATGCTGGATTCTAACTGGAATGAAGTTGAAGATAAACTACGAGTGTGAGTGATATGTAGTGAGAAATTTATGTAAATTGAATTGTGATGTAATTAAAGTCAAAATTGTATATGTATAGCGAGAGCTTGAATTTGTACTATTCAAAATTGTAATAAGTATTTGTTTGAATAAAATTTCTGTTTGAATTCAAATTCTGTGTAATTTATTTTATTCAACAAATATTTATTTAATCTATGAAAAATAAAATAGTATATTAACAAATACATTTAAATGAATATATATATATATGTTTATTATCATCAAACAAAAATCATATAAGCGCATATTCAACATAAAGAAACTGAACAAATAAAAAATGAAGACAGAGAAAAAAAGATGAAAGAGAAGACAGTAAAGAAAATGATGACACGAGTGAAAACAACAGTGGAGAAAATGAAGAAGAAACCAGTGAAGAAGACAATAAAGAAGATGAAGAGTATGAAGAAGAATATGCAAAGAAGAATAAAAAAAATGAAGAAAAAACTTGCACAGATGATGAAGATGAGAAGGAAGAATTTATTGATGTGGATAATTGCTCACCTGAAAGAAAACAATATCGTCAAAGAAACATAGTAAAAAGCCACATTTTTCAAATGCTAGAAACACAGAAGAAGGATATAATAAGAGCTTTTTTTGCATGTGAGGACACATCAAAGTAAGTACTTCATATCCAGTAAAAACTTAAATAATTTCATTGGAATTATAGTTTTTCAATAATTTGAAATTTACAAATTATATAGCACGGTAGCATGGCACAAAGATGATGGTAAGAAAGGAGGGATAACAGTGGTTCAGTCCATGCTAGAAGCTTTGCTATTTGAAGAATTTACAGATGGGCAGGTATGACATTTAAAAATGCTAACAATATCAACAAATTTTGACATTACAAAATGCTAACTAGCACTAGCACCGTGACATTCTTTTTCTAATGTAGATTATTGATTGGTTTGTTGAAACTACACCAACATATGAACATAACAACATTTTCAGCACAATCATGACGAATATTATTTTGCTTTGAAATTTAATATAATGAAAAAACCAAACTAATATTCAATTTTCATTTGCAGCACGCATTACAAACAGAAACTGTAAATGTAATCCAATCATTAGTGTACTCAATAGTACAAAATATAGTAATGGATTCATTTACAGAGACTATATTTTTCCCCTTGCATTACATCAATCATTGGACATTGCTAATATTGGATTACAACCAAATGCAATGGTGCCATTATGATTCTTTAAGGCCCAGAAGATCAACAACAGCATCAAATCAACACTACAAACAAGCTCAGCTATTTGTAAGACCATATTTTATAACAAATAAAAAAATGAAAAAATCTAACTCTGTTTTTCCTTTTTTTTAACAGAGAAATAAGATGGAGAAAATATTTCAAGAAAAGTGGAGAGAGAACAACATCTTGAATAAAAAAGTTGGTACAAAGACAATAAAGCAACCACGATGTCCACAACAAGACCTTTGCTCGTAAGCAGTATTAAGTTTTTAATTTTCTTCAAGTAAACGGCACATCTATCATACTAAAAATTGCAATGCCATTATATTCAATGTATCAAAAAAAGGAAAAAAAAAGATGGGATACAGTGTATGCTAAAAAAGTGCTAAATGGTAATAGCAGTAAATAAGTATAATGTAGTAAAGTATTTATGTTCATGTAAATGCTAAATAATCATAGCATTGCAATATTGCACTGTTCAATAAAACCGAAAAATGTGACAGTTTACATTATGATTATGCAGTAGGAAATGCCATACTGTTAACAAAATAATTAATGATAATGACAGTAAAAATATGTAATGTATTTTAATGTAATTTTTTGTTTAATGCTAAAAGACTATACCATTATAATATTAAAGCACTGCCTTTTTAGTCCACTGATATGAAAAAACTCTTCATACATCCCTAAATGAATCCTAATTTTATATGTTAAGAGAAATACTAAATGGTTGTAGCATTACATCTTTTATACCAAATACTCGCTTAATCTACTAATTTGAAATCTACATCATAAATACCCATATAAGACCTTATATATCCAGCCTATGTTACTCAAGCAGATGTACAGTTCTTTTAACAGAACACAAGTATTAAATACTTACCGTGTAAAAATATTTTTAGTCTGTCTGTAATGATAAAATTATTAGCATAAATTTATTACTAGTTAACAAACAATTTTTGTCGTTTTTTCTTTTTTAAATCAACAGGAATGACTGTGCTCTATTTGTCATGAAATTCATTCAACATTTGGACAAAGACTCAAACCTCCCCACCGATTACAGCAAAAAAGATATCAACCTCATGCGAGCTGAAATGGTGTATAATATACTAAATGATCCACATAGAAGTTGGAATGTCATGGCTTTCTTTACAAATGCAACTCCTGAAGAAGCTGAAAAAGCAGTGAAGAAAAAGAACCAAAGTAAAAAGAAAATTTAAAGACTTGGAAAATTTGAAAAACTGATAATTGTAGTTAAATTTGAATTGCCTCAATTTAAGTTGAAGTACCGATTGTAGTTAAATATAAATTAGCTAAAGTAAAGATGAAGTCCTAACTGTAGTAGCATTGATACTTATATTTTGCTGAACTTCTAATTCAACTGGAATAGTGTTACTTCTTGCAAAGCTGTAATTTGTTATACCTATGTTCTATTAAATGTTTGATTTTTTTGATATAGTTAGAATTTCATATTTTGTCAATAAAATGCATGATTTTGTTCCACTTCATCAAGCATTAGATTCATGTCACGTTTCAGATAGTGATACAATTTGGACAATATACAGTTTATTAAAGAAAATAATTTGGGCACCAATCTCGAATTTTTCTTCTGGCATAAAAATAAGGTGGGAGGAAATGATAGCCAAATTAATCAAAGATGATAGACTAGAAAAGTGGCTGTTATCAAGAATACCAAATGACACCGGGTTCAAATTGAAGAAAAAATACACGATGGAGAATGAATTCATGGTCATTACAGAAAAAGGTGTACAGAGATAAGTATCCCAATACTGCACATTGATGGTACAACTAAAGTAGATTTCACCAACCTTATAACATTTGAACAATGCTTCAAAAGTGAGAACAATTTCACAGCATATACTACTTTATAAACAATCTAATAGATGTAGAGGATGTTACACTACCTAAAGAGTGTGGGATCATCGATAACAGACTTGGTACTGATCAGAAAGTTGTGGATTTTTTTAGTAATCTCTGTAGAAATATATATTCAGACAAAGAACCACATTATCTTTCTGCACTGTTTGGTTTTATAGGAAAATACTATGCAGAAAGTTGTGAAGTTTTGTAGACTGAAGAAAAAGTACCTACCAGACTATTATACAAAACCATGTTCTGGACTTTGCTTACTAATTTCAGTTATGGTAATTATAATCACATTAGTACAGGTGTTCTTTACAATTTTTTTAGAGCTATACTAACATCACTTCATCTTTACTGTAATTTTTTTAGAGCAGCATCACAGAGTTTAGTAATATATAACTGATAACCAAATATGGCAACCTTTCTACTATGTCATAAATAAAAAAGCTAAATACAAATAGCATTATTCTGATGAATTGCTCAATTAATAGAAAACATCTGATACTAACATATCAATATTTTTTCATCACATACAAATGAAAATAATATGCTCCAAAAACAAAAAAAAAAACCACAAAAAAAACTTCTTATTAAAACAATCAATCATCACAGTACATGTACTAGTATCAGAAATGAAAAAAAGTATGACCATATCAAATAAGTAAACAGTAAAGAAATACAAAGAATAAAATGACAGGAATGAAAGAAAAAAATAAAATTCAAATTTAAGTCTTCATTGAAGCTTGACAATTCCTCTTGTTATGTCCAACTTGATTGCAATTAGTGCGTTTATTCCGCTTACTCTGAGAATAAGAAAAACCGCCACATCTTTTAGTAGAAGGTCTTCCAGCACCTTGAATTTCTTTAGGCGGTTTAATTGTGACTTCATCTCCACTAACAATTGGCTTACCAACATTAGGAATTGGATTAATAGCACATGCATAACTATATCTAAAAGCATCAGCTGTAAAATAATAATCCACATAATCATATACTGACTGCCTTGACCTATTCATACACTTGATAGCATGTGCACATGGAAAACCTGTAACTTTCCACTGGTTACAAGTACACAATCTTTTTGCAAGATCAACATGATGTGATATTGGAGATCTAACTTCAAAAACATTTTCCGAAGACCTATATGTATCCCACCCAAAACCTTCATTAACTAATTGCGACAACCATTGCTCCATAAGCAGACATAAAGTAGTAATCCATTGATGACATTCTTTTCTCCTCTTCACCATTTGTTCCATTATTTTAACCCGGATTCCATCTAGACAAGATGTAATAGGCATAAATCTATCATCCACAATCCAAGAGTTAAAGCTTTCAGCCACATTAGATGAATATTCTCCATACCTCTTGCCTTGAAAAAACAAATCAGTCCAATGTTCAAAAGGTTTATCATTTAAAAAATTAATTGCAGCAACACCACCAATTTCTTTAAACTTTAACAGATAGCGATCAAAATCATGTGGATTTGAAGCTCGAGTCAAAAGTTTAAACAAATCAACAATAGAAGTATCGCCCTTGCAAGCTTTAACTACTGAACCAATGTTTTGCTCCATATGAAATGTGCAGTAGCTATGAAAAGAAGCTGGAAACACTTTTGGAACACCTAACAGCAAACCCCACTGGCGATCAGAAATGAAAACCAATTCACGATCCTCACTAAGCATCTCTTTTAAATGCTCCAAAAACCAAGACCAATTTGACTCATTCTCATGTGAAACTACTCTCATAGCAAGCGGAAAGAAGCCTGAAAAAATCAGTAGTTTTTTTCAAATGCTAATACAAGAAAATAGTATACTAATATTAGTAAAGTATATTACTTTCACAACATAAAATTTCACATATTTACATGACTGCAAGAGTGAAAATAATAATATGGTTAATCCTAAATTAATATAACATTATGTGTTTGATAGTACAGTCATATAATATTCAGAATAATAATGCTAAAATATACTAGCACTATAACATGTAATAAGATATCAAATGCTAAATTCATGTAATATTATAATTTCATATAAAGTAACAATACAGTCAACATATAAATGTTAAAATGACAATGGAGTACTAACATATATCAACATCCACCAAATGTTACTATAGTACATAGCTAAAACAATATACTAAACAACACATAGAAAAAAGAAAGAAAAAAAAACAGAACAAAAAGCAAAAGTCAAACCTTGATTGCCATTTTTTGCTGTAGCAGCTAACAAAACACCTTGTCGGCCCTTCAAAAAATGCCGCATCTAAAAATATCATGGGACGACAATGCCTAAAACCAAGTAAACAAGCACTAAACCCAATGAAAATTCTTTCAAATTGATTAGTTGACGAATCCACATCCAAAGCAACATAACTTCCTGGATTAGTTTTTTGTATAGCCTCTAGATACCAATTCAAATCATTGTAAGACATTGCATCATCTCCATAAATTTCCTTCAACGCCAATTGTTTCCCAGTGTATGCATAATAATAAGAAGGAGTGAAATTAAATTCTCTTCTGAAATCATTAATAATGTCTTTCAGTTTCTTCATCGGGACATCTCTAATTTGATCAATAATTAAAGATTTCACAAATCTACTAGTTATATGAACTTTCTTAACATCTCTTAACCCAGCACCACATGAATGTTCAAACATGTAAGTCCTAATAAAAAAACGAATAAGATTTCTAGGATCTGTAGAAGCATACATGGTGAACTTACAACCTTCTTTAAACCACGAACAAATAACAGATATTCTTTCTGGACAATTCTTAACAAAAATCAATTCCCGCCCTTCTTTTATTTGATAAGCCATAAGAAACTCTCTATAATATTCAGCACCAGCAAAACAATAACCAATAAAGTCCACAAGATTTAACTGAGATCCTTTCTTCATAATATCCTTCAAATAAGAACTTGACTCACCACAAGATTTAATATTCAAACAATCACTAGAAACTGAACTGCTCTGATGATCAGAAGAAACTGATAAACTATTATCCAAATTGAACTCCAGTGCACAAATGGTTGACTTAACAGTAAAAACAAAATACGAACATTTCTTGTATATTTGAAAGCATAGAATGGTATGCAAATCCGAATCAGTATCAACTGTGATAACCTTATTTTCCAAACTATAGGATATACCAATAGAACAAGGGGTAAGATGCGGCCAATGTTCACAAATACTATTTTAACACCAGTCGAAGAACAAGTCATATCAAGTCGAACAGAGTAGCTGTTTTCATCAAGTAAAAATAGTACAAGAATACTATCATCAACATTCCTGCCAAAGAAAAAAAGAGTGAAGTAAAAAGTTAAAAGGTAAGTAAAATGTAAAAGAATACCAACGTACAGTTAAATATAAATTGTGTTAGGATTAAAATACATTGTGCACGAGACAACAACAGAAGAAAACGGCAAAATGAATATAAAATATTTTTATAACATCAAACAGTTTGAAAATGCTAAATGGACATAGCATAAAGTATAATAAAATCATACCCGATTACGCCTCCCAATCTTGTACCCAAATCAGACATATTACATGCAAATAGTCTAAGAATTTCAAAACGGTAGTAAAATAGTCAGAAAACAAAAGAAAAGTAATCAGATCAAGCACAAAATTCAAATCGACATCAAAAAATTAGGTTAAACTTACCTATGTTACCATACGGCAAGAACGCGCGAACAAAAAAAGATGAGAAATCCAAATCGGTACTCATTATGCAACGACATCTCAGAATTAAAATTTGCAAGATGATTTGAAAGAGAAAGAAACGAGGGAAAAGGAGAAGAAAGTAAAGAGAAATAAATAATGGTTGCTCGACGAATAAAATAAACATGTTTGGACTTTAGCCCAAAAAATGGAACGTGCGTTTTTTAGCCCAAAAAAAGCGAATTTTTTGCCCTACAGCCTATTTTGCACATTAATAAATTGGTCAGACTTTGTCTAAGGGGGGAATGTTTTAAGACTTATGTTGACTAACATGGCATAAATACATAGATTATGTATACCAAACTATCCATATAAGATCGTAATATCACAAATACCATACGTAGCAAAATACTCATTATCTCATATACACATACTAGCATCGCACATCATACAAGTATAGTTAGGTAAAATAAGAAATACAAATGCTTCAGGAAACAAGCTTGGACTGTAGACGTGAACTCATCGGGTCATACACAATAGACACGTATACAACAAACCTTTAAAAAAAATGAAACATATAGTAAATCTGTAACTGGGAATGATCACATATCAGGTCAATAGTAATAGTGGACAAGCATACAAACAGTCCTATACAATACATATCATAAGCATAAAAGGGGTAACATATTCAAATATGCACACTTAACATAAATGCATCAAGAAGCTAGTAACACAAAATATAATCACCTAAACACAACATTTGACGTATCAAGTATTGGACTAAATACGGGTCATAGTTTGTGAAATAATTGAATGTACTATGAGGTAGACAGGCACACGCATTGTACTAATAAACAAGCATACAATATGTCTTAGCTAGCAACTAAGAACATATAAATTACACAATAATATCATACAAGGACTAGCACATGGAAAGTCCTAATAATGCATAGGAACATAACTAGTCGTAAGAATAGATGAGAACACATCAAGTTTTATGGGTTAATAGCTTACACCATATAATAATTGTCTAGATGAGGTATAAATAAATAATGTAATGTGTCTATATAATCATATACAATCCAAATAAGAGACTAATATGCCTACAACACTGCTCTTGGAGTTTATTGCACATAGTGTAGCACACAACTTCCTCCTATAGTCTTATGTTACTTCTGTTCATCATGACACTATGTCCACCTGCACATCGTAGCATGTTGCAAGCCTACCCTATGCACGGGCATAAGCCTACTGCCCAGTGGTAACAAGCTTCTTGGATTTGTGACATCTAGGCATATTAGCCACTATAGTATGAGCACATAACAAGTACTAACACACAACAAATATAATCTAAAGGCAATGTCATGGATTCAGGGCGGGACCCCCAATCGATCGTGTGACAACCCCACCGCTATGCCTAGTTTAGCAAAGAACATTACAAGTAACGTCATCTGCTAATCCAGAGAATACGGCTGGTTAAGGGAGATCCAATGTGAATATATCTTTATACTAACACTAACACGTCACATTTACCTCTTTAAGGATCTGAATTGACATTTAGACGTGTACAATATTAAAACAAAGTAATAAACACACCGATTAAAAATATTCAGAACCGTGTATAATATAAACAAACTAAAATTAGAGTCACATATCACAGCGGAATAATATACATCATCATATACATATTATACGAGTCTACAAAATATCAGTACTAGACCCACATAAATATATACATCATATCCAAAATCTTGTATCAGGTACAAGTCACTACTATTCAATATAAATGACATAAAATCCTATATGTCAATATATACAAGTATGAAGAAAACTAAAACTATCAAAATAGTTTACTTCAATGCTAGCCTAAAATCCAAAGCTCAACGATGCCTATACCTGTAAAGTCTCGGCCTGACCCAAGTATTAAAATAATAAACGGGTCACACTATATCTAAACAAAAGGTGAGACACTAATATCATAACTTTATGACTTAAAATAATAAGCCATATTAAATATGCCATTCAAAAATCATAATAAGGCATATTGATTAAATTCATTACTTTATAATCCATAAATGACTTAACAAAAATAAGTCATCTCAAAATATGCCTAAAACCCAAAAATCCATAAAAGGCATATCAAACCAATAATCACAAATCTCACATTTTGACTTAACAATAACCAAATAAGGCGTAAATAAAATATGCCTGAAACAAATACTCAAATAAGGTATATCCAACAAATCACCATTTCATAAATACATATCAAGTCTCAATGGACTATCATCTTAAAATATTGTGATAGCCAATTCAAAATTTCTTAGAGCCATAAAGGATGCAGAATATCCATACTAAAAATCTCTGAAGAAATAATCATCAATAATGAAATAATAATGGTAGTCATCTATCAGTTTAATATAGTGATACGAAATCTTCCGAAAGAGACACGCTACATAGGAAGGAAGCCTTTCAAAGGGACTGCCGATTAGGGACACCGCTTAAAGAAAAAACAGTCGTGTATCTAACCTGTCCTATGCAAATTTACCTTCCGAAAGAGGTAAACATAGTCTAACTGTATAAAACAAAATAAACTGACAGGTTGTAGTATCTATAGACTACGATGCATGTAAAAGTCTGTCTTCCGAAAGAGACAACCGTATTTACACCATAACAGATCTTCAAAAAGAGATCTGCCTATACAAATCTAAAAATGTATTGATTCTCAAATCGATGAAAAATGAGTTACCTTCTCTCGGGGATCTATCAGTCATAAATCTGAACACCCTAAGATAACACGACTTTAAGTCTTAATTACTGTCACTCCAGTAACTACAAGAATTTAGGCAACTGTCCCATACCAGAAAGTAAATTCAAGTATTTACTAAAAGCTAGTAAATTCCACTCAAACTCTATTTAACAAATAATAATAATAATCGAAAGAATTTTACAAAGTGTCCCATACCACCCGACAATTCAACCGTTTGTTAAAATTCTTTGTTTCATAGAAAATCACGAAATTTAACAGAAATCCAATTCAAGCTTGCATAAAATAGCCAAAAGCCAAATAGAATAAAAGCCAAAAACAATTTATAAGTTGAAATAATTAATATAATTTTATCATATAGAAAATGGTTTCTAAAATATTTTATCTATAATTCACTTTTTAAACTTTTATCGCTTTTGAAATTCAATAACTCACATATATAAAAAGAGAAGAGTTACAAAGTGATAAATCTTAAAATAAAATTTCTTTATTAGGTCTTTGAATCAAAACAATTTTTAATGATTGATAATTCAATGAATTTAAAATCTATATAGATATATATATAATATTACTTCAGAAACACTATAAAACCATAAATTAATTATAAATTTAAAAATCTTAGTTAAATTTATTTTAAAACAAAGCTTTACTTTTCAAAATTTACAACTTACTTTATTTTGAAATCTATTTAAATACATATATATACAAATGAAGATATAATTCTCTCAAAGGCTTTCAAACTCTTTTTAAAATCATTTAAATAGCTTTTATAACTAAAATTATTTGAAATTGATCTTTATTACTTTAATAATCACTTTTATAAAATACTACTATATTTTTTCTTTTGCTTCTAAGCAATTCCAAGATTATGTACTTATAAATAAAAAATTGAAATGATTTTGTAAATAAAATTACCTATTTTTGAAAGTTTTAATTGGAAATTTTGTGATAAGTAATAAGTTAGGAAGATAATATAATTTAACTATATACTTCTTAAACTAATTTCCAAATTTCATTTTTGAAATTCATATAAAAACATTTAAATAATTTAAACAATAAATCCAATGAAAATTCAATATTTAGGGTCAACATCGCTCTATGTAAAATATAATTCCATAATACGGAATTATTCATCAATCCGAATTGCTTTCTGGTGAACTCTGATTTGTATAACAACGCACAACCATCGTATAATTTACTACAAAATCAATTGTACTTTGATGGCTTTCAATATTCATATCATTCAAACACAATCAATATCATAATGTATGCATATAAGAAGAATTTGTACTCAACCAAGACTAACAGTGTTTAACTTAGAGCTAACCATACTAATTTAATAAGCCACGATTATACTGATTCATTTACTGATCAATTAATTCATAAGCAAATAAATCAAAACAATGATCATCTCAGAGGCTAAAGATATAGATTATGTGAGTTATAAAATAACTCACCTCGAATAATTGCTTGCCTTCAATCGATACAAACTGCTATCGCTTCCTTCCATTCACGTCACCATTTACTCGCCACCATCTATGCCTCAATCATCCATCTCCGATCGCACTTGCCTTAACCATCACATCTACCACCTTTGCAACCACACGAGCCATACTATATTTCAATCGCCAGTCCCATATTTCTCGTCGCGACCAATCTAGGCACAAGCAACCTCCAATCGCCTTCTCCTTCTATCGACTATGCGACGTCTTCCTCCACTGGCGATTGACGACGAGCCATCCTAGTCGCATACGAGCACGTGCTATAGTTCTTTTTTTTCGAATTATGATTTGTTCGGTTTCCATAAGGGTATATGATTTGGAGATAAGGGCAAGCAAATGAACGATAAGGATATGAGTTGTAGAACAAGGAGGTGTGGTTTTCTTGGTTATGGGCTGGGCTGGTTTAGGTTAATTTGTTTAATGATTATTTTTAAATTTCCACTTTGCTTTTAATTTTAATTCTTTTACATTTAAAATTTAAATATTAGTCCTTGTTATTTATCCACAAATATATAATTTTAATCTGATTAAAATTGATTTACCCTTTATTCTATGAAATATAATTCGATAACTACATATTCAATTCAATGTTAGTTCACTCTATTTAATTATTTATTGAATTGATATAAATAAACTTATTCGTCTTCCACAATTAATTGATTTTATTAAATAACAAATAAAACTCTTTTCATCCTGTAACGGTTCGAATTTTTCGCGTTCGAAAATCGACATCCATACTTTACATTGTACTCGAATGTCGCAGATTCGATCGTTCAAATTCGAGTCGCCGGAGCTTATAACACATTAAGTAAATAACACAGCGGAAGAAAAGGTAACACAGCAGCGGAACAAATCTCCAAAATGGCCTTCAAGAAAGAACTCCAGTATCAGTAATCTCCCTCTTCAAAGCACCAATCCAGAAATAGCTCGAACTCCCAAATCAAGATGAAGAGAAGCAACTCGATCCAATTGCCATTGCCAAATCCTAAGGCTGAAAGCTATCGAATCTACACCTACTACTGATTATCTGAAAACCCCAACTCTAGACTGCCCGTGTGGGAAATAGTGGGCACCCAGAGTTTAGGAAAGGAACAATAAACTCCAGGTCAGTCATGGGACTGGTATGAGCAAACAAAAACATTTGGTCTTTTAAAACAACAAAAGAATTTTAAATTTGAAATCCGCAATGCTTTTTGGAAAATGAAACTACCATAAGGCCTCCCGCCACACACACAATGCAAACGCAGAACTGGAGGAGATTTCTCCTTATGATAGTCAAATATGCTTAATACGAGAAAATTTCTTTGATATTATTACTATAAGTGCAAAGTGTGGAAAACCATTTCGAAAATATAATATAAATCCTAGCCAGCATACGACATTTCGTCGTATGCTTACTATAGCTACCATGTTCAATAGCAGGTTACCGCCACATTCCATGGCAGGTTATACAACTAAAACCGTACAGGGCGCGTATTGTTTTGATTGGATTTCCAATAAATGGTCAGGCTAAGGAACTTCCTACTGTCTATGGGATCGCCTCTGGCGGGACGTCCCGAGAAACTAACGTTACGGTTAGATCTCTGCCAACACAAGGCCGGGTTACCTCTGTAACTAGGTAACTACTACACGAATATGTCATTCCCCGGTCCTTTGGGACCTTTATCCGAGGCGCCTCAAAGCAACAACCACACAGTAAATGAGATTGGAGCAACCACATAGGTTAAATACCAGGGCTCCATACCTGATACCACCCTTTACCAGAAGGGAATGACACACCCTAAAGGGAGCGACCCTCATAACCTTGCCGCATCTTTCCTGTTTCGACCATTTCCGGGGAGTGAGGTCCTGATGCAGTCTCGTCCACAAAGCTACGCTTTGGCACAAAGCCATGCTTTGGGTCAACAGATGACCAAAGCAATGATCACAAAGATAAATGATCAAACAAATGATCATATCACAAATGATCAACCAATGATCATCACACAGCAGCACTCAGCATGCCACATTACCAAATTGGGAATATCACTGATAAATATCAACTACATAACCTCTGAGCTCGTACGTCTCAGAGAAGGGTGTTAAGCTGAGAGAATAAATTCTCCGCCACCAGGCAGAAATGTATTTGATAGAAATCAGTTAACATCTCAGAGTGTAATGTCGGACATACAACCATACAAGTCTGTTCCGGGTTCGAACAGAACCGAAGGCACTTCCGAAGAAGCCCTTGCAAATCCGGATAATCCCTAATCACGTCCGGACTTCCCATCACATATGAAGATCTCTATACCGGGGATCAGCCAGTGCAGAGACAATCGATGAGTTACCCTTTTGTTTTCGGAAATATCCGGTCTTCACCACCGGTCTTCAATTGCTATCCCTAACGTCGTATCACTATTCGGAATGGGCTATATGACACTAGGTCCTCTCCCGGCTAAACCGAATAATGAGCGCCATATTTTAAAACATATGGATATGGGATTTTAGTTAAGTCACAACTTATAAAATCCAAAACTTTTCTTTCAAATGGTTAAGCAAATTACCATTTTAAATCTTTAAACAAAAAGATTTATTTCACAAAGTTTCACCTAGTTTCACAAAGATCTATTCATAGATTTCAAAACAACTTCCATTTCAATTGGATTAACTCAATAAATCTTTAAATTAAAGATTTAATTTATAGCTTTCAAAACACGTCCAAAGATTTATTTATAACTTGGAATACCATTTTCATTTCAAAACTTGAATTCCTTTTAACATACATTGGAAATCCATTTCTTATATGAAAGCTTCTATTATTTGAAAACAACAGTTTTCGTTTCAGAAAAGTCCGATTTATACAAGTTGGAATCTTGGGTTAAATTTTAAATTTCAAAACATCACTTTTTAAATTGGTTTAAAACCCCATATAAACCCATTTATAAGTTGGATAACTTTTTAAACAAGGTTTCCAAATCATAGAATTCAACTTCAAATATTGAATTCAAATTTAAATCAAATTATTTAAATTTCAAAACTCAATTAAGTTATTCACATAACTTTTATTTTTGAAATCCAATTTCTTTTTCAAAAACTTCAATTCTAATTCCAAAACTATTTTGGATTCAAAAATTCAAATTTTAAAACAATTTCAAAATCTGTGACTTAACCCATTTCCAAGTGCAATCCATATTTGTGTGTGTATAAGTGTGGTCTAGGGGTTCAACACAATAGTGCACAACATCATCATCACAGATTCAATCATAAAGATAAGCGGTATAACCCATAACGCTTATCTATATTCATAGATTCATAGATAAGGTAAATTATCAATCACAAAAATTCACTAATATGATTCGATGTGGGTTTCGGATAACCAACTGGAATCCGACTCCCTGTCGCATCGAAACTCAAATGTCATTTTACGGGTCAAAGGGTTTTCATATTCATACAACAGTATATTCACCACAAATATAGCCATCACATAGCATCACATCACATATCAAATATATCAATCCATCACACAACATTCAATAACAATCAGCATCTACAATTAAGATGAATAAACTGGGTGGTTTTAAATTTATTACCTACATGATTACTTTCATTTATTACTCCCTATTAATTAACTATCCATATTTATTCAATTAATAAATCTTCAATTATTAATTTAAAATCCAATATCATTCAATTAATGATTTCTTAAATACAAATTAATTATTCTAAGAAAGATTAATCTTAAACTTTAATTAATCCAATTAAAACCCTTAATTACTTTAACTAATTATCCATTTATTAATTAATTAATTATATTAATTATCCATTTGTAATACCTTAATAATTAAATGAATTACAAATCATTATACTTTTCTTTATCTATAGATAAACATTCCTTATTTAAATTATGCATTTAAAAAAAACAAAATGTTTTTAAATTTACATTAAATTCCATTTAACATTTTCTTTTAACTTTAAGACTCAAACTTATTTAAAACAAGATTTTAAAACAATACAATTTAATCTTATATGTTTACAAGAAACATATACTTAATTAATAAATTGAAAAGGATTTAAATTTCAATTCAAATCAAATTCAGATCAATTTTAAAAATTACTTTAAAACTTCAAAATTGAAATACAACTTTCATTCTCATTTAGTTTAAACTCTCTAAAACTCTTCCTACAATTTGCACTTTCAATTCAAATGTAAATCATTTGAAAACAATTTAAATTTAAATCTTTATTTAAAAACTGAAGTCTAAATTTTAAATCCAGATTTAAAACTCAGTTTTGAATTCAATTTGAATTTCTAAATTAAATACTTAACTTTCCAATTCAATATGCAAAACAACAATGCATTTTATACTTGAGAGTTAAAATCAAATTTGAATTTAAAAACATAAATGGTTTCAAATTCTCAGACAAATCAAAATTTGAATTCACATTCAAATTCAAACTAAAACTCAGTTTTAAACCTACACCTGCAAAATTTAAATTTACCTTTATACTTAAAACAGAAAACAGTTTCTGTTTATATAAAAAAAAACATTGAATTTCCTGAAATTTTTCAACAGAATTCATACTTATTTGAATTCATATTCAAATTCAGGTTATTAAAATCTAAGTCCAAATTACATTTTAAACTTACACTTTCAAATTTTAAAAACTGCAAACAGTTTTCCTGTTTCTTCTCTTTTTTTTTTTTTATTTTAAAACCAAATTTGAATCCTGCAGTTAAATTATTTCAACATCTGAATTCTAATATTGAATTCATCTTCAGATTCAAATTTAAATCCTAAGCTAACATTTAGTTTAAATTTAAACTTAACTCTCAAATTTACTCAAAACAGAACAGTTCTGTTTGTTACAACCTGGAACAATGTAACTCGAGCAAGCAAAATTCTACTTCGGGTCAATACAACATTGACTTCGAGTTTCCTATCAAAAATCCCGAGTCCATCCCGAGCTAAAATACACTGCAACCACCAATCAACCCAAACCTGAAACAGACCAACCCCATCCACCTTCAAACCTGTCAACACCAATTCCTCCACCCCACGACCATCTTCAACACCCAAACTCCGGTGATAGCTCCATCACTACACCATCCATCAGTACCCTAAACATCTTTGACCTCGATGTATCCTTGAAGTCACAGCATTCAAAATATTTATAACCCAGTAAACTAGGGTTTTTTGACAGGAATTTCCAAATTACAAACTAAATTTTGAATTGTAAATCAATTCAATGATTTACTTATGATCTAAGATAGATGACCACTTCCAGAAACAATTTTACTCAATTCAAATACAAGGATCAAAGGATCTTGATCAAAAAGTAAAATACAGTAAACATGAAACTGTATTTTCTCTTTTCACTGTAAATTTAAATTTTAGTTTTAAAATTCTTGAATTTACTCACTGATTGAATTAATAAACCTGGAACACTACATCATAAATCTTTAAATTTATCACTCCAGTCAAATTTGTTTTGTGTAATTTGGTTTTCAGATTCCAGATATCATATGTAGTTTATATACAATTAGAACTCACACATTCTAAACAAACTTGATTTGTTCAAGCATTTAAGTTAAATTCAGTAAAAAAAAGTCAAAGAAATTTTAGAAATCAAGACATAAGTTTTGAAATTTGAAAAGCACACATGCACAGCCACCAACTTGTTTACAGTCACAACTTGCAAGTACTTCCATATATGTTTATTTAAAATTTATAAACATGCATAATTTACCTAAAAAAAACTGTTTTATAAAGAAGAGTTACTCACCTTTGTAAAATTGCAGAGCACAATCAATTTCAGGGCATTGATTCAATTTGCAGAGCAAAATAAATTGCAGGGCCCAGAGTTTTGAAATGCAGGCTTGTATGCTTGTTTCAGATCCAAATTATCTTGAAAACATGAATGCAGACCTCTGCCTTTAAAAATGATGCTAGCTTGATAATTTCAGATGCAGTTTTCCCAAGGTTCTACATGCAGGCTCTATGATTGAATTTGCAGATGCAAAGAAATGCAGGGTCCCCTTGCATTTCCAGATTATGAAAATATGAAATGCAGCCCCCTTTTGTTTCCAGAGTTTGATTGTTTGATGAGGTTCCTTGATTCATAATGATGCATGCAGATTTGAATTTTGGAAAAGAGGAGTTTTGAATACATGAATGTATGCTGCAGGTTTTGAATATGGTTGTGAATGAGATTTGTTTTGAAAAAGAGGAGGAGTTTGTTTGATTTCAAGGTTGCAGATTAGTATATGGTTTGAGAATGTGATTTGGTTTTCTTTTTGATATCTATGTTTTAAAAAGCTTTGATATTGAGATGTGTGATGCAAAATCTGTTTTTCAGATTTTGCTGAGATATGCTAAGATATGTTATATGATGGCATATGGGAAGATGTGAAGCTTCTTGTATTTATTTTTTTAAAAAAAATTTCATTATTTTAAATAAAAGTAATGATGCTATTTGTATGTATACATATATGTAAGATCTAAAGGTATGTATTTGTTTATACTTTGTAAATAAATGTATTTGTTTATTCATTTGTATGTAATATGTACATGTTCAATGTTAAAAGAATTTAATCAATATTTATGTATGTATATATATACATATATTGTATCTTAACAAATTTTTAAATGCTACTCATTTTTTTAAAACACTCATTTTAAACTTGAGATACTAACATTTGTATTTATTTTACTTTTACAAATTTTAAAAAGAAAGGAATTTAAAACAATTTGTACACTCACAAACAAATCACACACATATATATACATTTCTTAGTTTATTTTATTTTTGAATTAAGACTAGTATACCATTTAAATAAATAATTATCTATGTTTATATTATTTCAGATTTTTATTTCTTATTTTATAACCATTTTGTCCATTATTCCTACTTATTCTAATTTAAAGAAAGGAAATGAATTTTAAACTAATTATGTTTTTAATAAATAACCCATATAAAATAGTATTTAGTTTTAAACAATTGTTTTGAAAATCATTTGTATCAAATTCAAAATACAACTTTTAAATCCAACTAATTTGATAAAAATATAAATTATTGAATTTTCAATTAAAAGTTCCATTTTAAAAATACCTAAATTTCACCTTAATGATTTTAAAGGCCAAATGTTTATTTTAAAAACATTTATCTCAAATGTAGGTTCAAATCCCCAATTTACTTGAATTAAATTTATTTATATCTATTTATATACATATATTCATACATTTTCCTTTTATTTATTTATTTATTCATTCTAGAAAATTTTCTAATTAAATCACAATTTATTTCAAAAAATAATTTAATGGCCAATTTAAACTTAATGAATTTCAGGAATGTTACAGATCTCCCCCCTTAAAAGAATTTCGTCCTCGAAATTGCAAGGACAAGAAAGAAAAGACAATAGACAAAGAAATTATTGATCGCATTAGATCGAAATATTTATTCTGCATTTGGTTTACCAAATCAGAATATCGACAATAGATATGAGAACAATCTCATATAATATTACACAAGATATTTGGGTCCATTGGTCTACGAATATGCAAGAGCATTGACTAGTTCGAAGAGATAACTAATCGTTCGCAGAATATATCGGATCCCAGAGAATAGATAGATGGATCAAATCTTCATATTAGTTAACCAATTTACTAATTTAAAATTTCCAATTTATTTAATATTTTCAATTTCAAATTCATTAGAGTTTAGATCGAAAAGCTGATAAGAAACCGATGAAGATACGAAGTAAGAATTTCCTACAACAATACGTATGGCCATCATCACACCGAAACTTCTTTCTGGAGCAGTCACGAAGCCATCAAAAGAATTCGAAATCGAATCAAAGGAGATTGATAGAGAAAAGATATTCCCACTGTTGCAGGGTATTGACCATTTGTAGTGGTACTCCCCTGTCCCCTATCTCGTTCTCTTCTCGCACTCATACTCACTATCAGTGGATAGTAAGAGAATTTACTGAGGCATTCGAACGGGTATCTCAGGGATATACTCATTCTAGGGTTTACTTCACCCTATCTCTAATGAGTTACTTAATGTGTTATACTCCTGAGCTAAAGTTTTAACCATCAGCTCTGATACCAAATGTAACGGTTCGAATTTTTCGCGTTCGAAAATCGACATCCATACTTTACATTGTACTCGAATGTCGCAGATTCGATCGTTCAAATTCGAGTCGCCGGAGCTTATAACACATTAAGTAAATAACACAGCGGAAGAAAAGGTAACACAGCAGCGGAACAAATCTCCAAAATGGCCTTCAAGAAAGAACTCCAGTATCAGTAATCTCCCTCTTCAAAGCACCAATCCAGAAATAGCTCGAACTCCCAAATCAAGATGAAGAGAAGCAACTCGATCCAATTGCCATTGCCAAATCCTAAGGCTGAAAGCTATCGAATCTACACCTACTACTGATTATCTGAAAACCCCAACTCTAGACTGCCCGTGTGGGAAATAGTGGGCACCCAGAGTTTAGGAAAGGAACAATAAACTCCAGGTCAGTCATGGGACTGGTATGAGCAAACAAAAACATTTGGTCTTTTAAAACAACAAAAGAATTTTAAATTTGAAATCCGCAATGCTTTTTGGAAAATGAAACTACCATAAGGCCTCCCGCCACACACACAATGCAAACGCAGAACTGGAGGAGATTTCTCCTTATGATAGTCAAATATGCTTAATACGAGAAAATTTCTTTGATATTATTACTATAAGTGCAAAGTGTGGAAAACCATTTCGAAAATATAATATAAATCCTAGCCAGCATACGACATTTCGTCGTATGCTTACTATAGCTACCATGTTCAATAGCAGGTTACCGCCACATTCCATGGCAGGTTATACAACTAAAACCGTACAGGGCGCGTATTGTTTTGATTGGATTTCCAATAAATGGTCAGGCTAAGGAACTTCCTACTGTCTATGGGATCGCCTCTGGCGGGACGTCCCGAGAAACTAACGTTACGGTTAGATCTCTGCCAACACAAGGCCGGGTTACCTCTGTAACTAGGTAACTACTACACGAATATGTCATTCCCCGGTCCTTTGGGACCTTTATCCGAGGCGCCTCAAAGCAACAACCACACAGTAAATGAGATTGGAGCAACCACATAGGTTAAATACCAGGGCTCCATACCTGATACCACCCTTTACCAGAAGGGAATGACACACCCTAAAGGGAGCGACCCTCATAACCTTGCCGCATCTTTCCTGTTTCGACCATTTCCGGGGAGTGAGGTCCTGATGCAGTCTCGTCCACAAAGCTACGCTTTGGCACAAAGCCATGCTTTGGGTCAACAGATGACCAAAGCAATGATCACAAAGATAAATGATCAAACAAATGATCATATCACAAATGATCAACCAATGATCATCACACAGCAGCACTCAGCATGCCACATTACCAAATTGGGAATATCACTGATAAATATCAACTACATAACCTCTGAGCTCGTACGTCTCAGAGAAGGGTGTTAAGCTGAGAGAATAAATTCTCCGCCACCAGGCAGAAATGTATTTGATAGAAATCAGTTAACATCTCAGAGTGTAATGTCGGACATACAACCATACAAGTCTGTTCCGGGTTCGAACAGAACCGAAGGCACTTCCGAAGAAGCCCTTGCAAATCCGGATAATCCCTAATCACGTCCGGACTTCCCATCACATATGAAGATCTCTATACCGGGGATCAGCCAGTGCAGAGACAATCGATGAGTTACCCTTTTGTTTTCGGAAATATCCGGTCTTCACCACCGGTCTTCAATTGCTATCCCTAACGTCGTATCACTATTCGGAATGGGCTATATGACACTAGGTCCTCTCCCGGCTAAACCGAATAATGAGCGCCATATTTTAAAACATATGGATATGGGATTTTAGTTAAGTCACAACTTATAAAATCCAAAACTTTTCTTTCAAATGGTTAAGCAAATTACCATTTTAAATCTTTAAACAAAAAGATTTATTTCACAAAGTTTCACCTAGTTTCACAAAGATCTATTCATAGATTTCAAAACAACTTCCATTTCAATTGGATTAACTCAATAAATCTTTAAATTAAAGATTTAATTTATAGCTTTCAAAACACGTCCAAAGATTTATTTATAACTTGGAATACCATTTTCATTTCAAAACTTGAATTCCTTTTAACATACATTGGAAATCCATTTCTTATATGAAAGCTTCTATTATTTGAAAACAACAGTTTTCGTTTCAGAAAAGTCCGATTTATACAAGTTGGAATCTTGGGTTAAATTTTAAATTTCAAAACATCACTTTTTAAATTGGTTTAAAACCCCATATAAACCCATTTATAAGTTGGATAACTTTTTAAACAAGGTTTCCAAATCATAGAATTCAACTTCAAATATTGAATTCAAATTTAAATCAAATTATTTAAATTTCAAAACTCAATTAAGTTATTCACATAACTTTTATTTTTGAAATCCAATTTCTTTTTCAAAAACTTCAATTCTAATTCCAAAACTATTTTGGATTCAAAAATTCAAATTTTAAAACAATTTCAAAATCTGTGACTTAACCCATTTCCAAGTGCAATCCATATTTGTGTGTGTATAAGTGTGGTCTAGGGGTTCAACACAATAGTGCACAACATCATCATCACAGATTCAATCATAAAGATAAGCGGTATAACCCATAACGCTTATCTATATTCATAGATTCATAGATAAGGTAAATTATCAATCACAAAAATTCACTAATATGATTCGATGTGGGTTTCGGATAACCAACTGGAATCCGACTCCCTGTCGCATCGAAACTCAAATGTCATTTTACGGGTCAAAGGGTTTTCATATTCATACAACAGTATATTCACCACAAATATAGCCATCACATAGCATCACATCACATAACAAATATATCAATCCATCACACAACATTCAATAACAATCAGCATCTACAATTAAGATGAATAAACTGGGTGGTTTTAAATTTATTACCTACATGATTACTTTCATTTATTACTCCCTATTAATTAACTATCCATATTTATTCAATTAATAAATCTTCAATTATTAATTTAAAATCCAATATCATTCAATTAATGATTTCTTAAATACAAATTAATTATTCTAAGAAAGATTAATCTTAAACTTTAATTAATCCAATTAAAACCCTTAATTACTTTAACTAATTATCCATTTATTAATTAATTAATTATATTAATTATCCATTTGTAATACCTTAATAATTAAATGAATTACAAATCATTATACTTTTCTTTATCTATAGATAAACATTCCTTATTTAAATTATGCATTTAAAAAAAACAAAATGTTTTTAAATTTACATTAAATTCCATTTAACATTTTCTTTTAACTTTAAGACTCAAACTTATTTAAAACAAGATTTTAAAACAATACAATTTAATCTTATATGTTTACAAGAAACATATACTTAATTAATAAATTGAAAAGGATTTAAATTTCAATTCAAATCAAATTCAGATCAATTTTAAAAATTACTTTAAAACTTCAAAATTGAAATACAACTTTCATTCTCATTTAGTTTAAACTCTCTAAAACTCTTCCTACAATTTGCACTTTCAATTCAAATGTAAATCATTTGAAAACAATTTAAATTTAAATCTTTATTTAAAAACTGAAGTCTAAATTTTAAATCCAGATTTAAAACTCAGTTTTGAATTCAATTTGAATTTCTAAATTAAATACTTAACTTTCCAATTCAATATGCAAAACAACAATGCATTTTATACTTGAGAGTTAAAATCAAATTTGAATTTAAAAACATAAATGGTTTCAAATTCTCAGACAAATCAAAATTTGAATTCACATTCAAATTCAAACTAAAACTCAGTTTTAAACCTACACCTGCAAAATTTAAATTTACCTTTATACTTAAAACAGAAAACAGTTTCTGTTTATATAAAAAAAAACATTGAATTTCCTGAAATTTTTCAACAGAATTCATACTTATTTGAATTCATATTCAAATTCAGGTTATTAAAATCTAAGTCCAAATTACATTTTAAACTTACACTTTCAAATTTTAAAAACTGCAAACAGTTTTCCTGTTTCTTCTCTCTTTTTTTTTTTATTTTAAAACCAAATTTGAATCCTGCAGTTAAATTATTTCAACATCTGAATTCTAATATTGAATTCATCTTCAGATTCAAATTTAAATCCTAAGCTAACATTTAGTTTAAATTTAAACTTAACTCTCAAATTTACTCAAAACAGAACAGTTCTGTTTGTTACAACCTGGAACAATGTAACTCGAGCAAGCAAAATTCTACTTCGGGTCAATACAACATTGACTTCGAGTTTCCTATCAAAAATCCCGAGTCCATCCCGAGCTAAAATACACTGCAACCACCAATCAACCCAAACCTGAAACAGACCAACCCCATCCACCTTCAAACCTGTCAACACCAATTCCTCCACCCCACGACCATCTTCAACACCCAAACTCCGGTGATAGCTCCATCACTACACCATCCATCAGTACCCTAAACATCTTTGACCTCGATGTATCCTTGAAGTCACAGCATTCAAAATATTTATAACCCAGTAAACTAGGGTTTTTTGACAGGAATTTCCAAATTACAAACTAAATTTTGAATTGTAAATCAATTCAATGATTTACTTATGATCTAAGATAGATGACCACTTCCAGAAACAATTTTACTCAATTCAAATACAAGGATCAAAGGATCTTGATCAAAAAGTAAAATACAGTAAACATGAAACTGTATTTTCTCTTTTCACTGTAAATTTAAATTTTAGTTTTAAAATTCTTGAATTTACTCACTGATTGAATTAATAAACCTGGAACACTACATCATAAATCTTTAAATTTATCACTCCAGTCAAATTTGTTTTGTGTAATTTGGTTTTCAGATTCCAGATATCATATGTAGTTTATATACAATTAGAACTCACACATTCTAAACAAACTTGATTTGTTCAAGCATTTAAGTTAAATTCAGTAAAAAAAAGTCAAAGAAATTTTAGAAATCAAGACATAAGTTTTGAAATTTGAAAAGCACACATGCACAGCCACCAACTTGTTTACAGTCACAACTTGCAAGTACTTCCATATATGTTTATTTAAAATTTATAAACATGCATAATTTACCTAAAAAAAACTGTTTTATAAAGAAGAGTTACTCACCTTTGTAAAATTGCAGAGCACAATCAATTTCAGGGCATTGATTCAATTTGCAGAGCAAAATAAATTGCAGGGCCCAGAGTTTTGAAATGCAGGCTTGTATGCTTGTTTCAGATCCAAATTATCTTGAAAACATGAATGCAGACCTCTGCCTTTAAAAATGATGCTAGCTTGATAATTTCAGATGCAGTTTTCCCAAGGTTCTACATGCAGGCTCTATGATTGAATTTGCAGATGCAAAGAAATGCAGGGTCCCTTTGCATTTCCAGATTATGAAAATATGAAATGCAGCCCCCTTTTGTTTCCAGAGTTTGATTGTTTGATGAGGTTCCTTGATTCATAATGATGCATGCAGATTTGAATTTTGGAAAAGAGGAGTTTTGAATACATGAATGTATGCTGCAGGTTTTGAATATGGTTGTGAATGAGATTTGTTTTGAAAAAGAGGAGGAGTTTGTTTGATTTCAAGGTTGCAGATTAGTATATGGTTTGAGAATGTGATTTGGTTTTCTTTTTGATATCTATGTTTTAAAAAGCTTTGATATTGAGATGTGTGATGCAAAATCTGTTTTTCAGATTTTGCTGAGATATGCTAAGATATGTTATATGATGGCATATGGGAAGATGTGAAGCTTCTTGTATTTATTTTTTTAAAAAAAATTTCATTATTTTAAATAAAAGTAATGATGCTATTTGTATGTATACATATATGTAAGATCTAAAGGTATGTATTTGTTTATACTTTGTAAATAAATGTATTTGTTTATTCATTTGTATGTAATATGTACATGTTCAATGTTAAAAGAATTTAATCAATATTTATGTATGTATATATATACATATATTGTATCTTAACAAATTTTTAAATGCTACTCATTTTTTTAAAACACTCATTTTAAACTTGAGATACTAACATATGTATTTATTTTACTTTTACAAATTTTAAAAAGAAAGGAATTTAAAACAATTTGTACACTCACAAACAAATCACACACATATATATACATTTCTTAGTTTATTTTATTTTTGAATTAAGACTAGTATACCATTTAAATAAATAATTATCTATGTTTATATTATTTCAGATTTTTATTTCTTATTTTATAACCATTTTGTCCATTATTCCTACTTATTCTAATTTAAAGAAAGGAAATGAATTTTAAACTAATTATGTTTTTAATAAATAACCCATATAAAATAGTATTTAGTTTTAAACAATTGTTTTGAAAATCATTTGTATCAAATTCAAAATACAACTTTTAAATCCAACTAATTTGATAAAAATATAAATTATTGAATTTTCAATTAAAAGTTCCATTTTAAAAATACCTAAATTTCACCTTAATGATTTTAAAGGCCAAATGTTTATTTTAAAAACATTTATCTCAAATGTAGGTTCAAATCCCCAATTTACTTGAATTAAATTTATTTATATCTATTTATATACATATATTCATACATTTTCCTTTTATTTATTTATTTATTCATTCTAGAAAATTTTCTAATTAAATCACAATTTATTTCAAAAAATAATTTAATGGCCAATTTAAACTTAATGAATTTCAGGAATGTTACACATCCATTACAAGTAAATGAAATCATTTTCACTTTAAAGTATTTTATATTCATTAATTTTATTAAATAGGCTTTAATTGAATACAAATTTGATTTCAAAATAATAATAGTTAGAATCGAATTCAAACGCTTCTATTTTAATTAAACTAGTTAAATATTATTGCATAAAAACAAGGCTGTTACAGACCGCTAGGTTGGACTCTAACGTATATGGTAATAGAACACAACAATAACACACAACATATATAGCACACAATCAGTAGACACGTTTAAACTAATCACAAGGCACATAACCAATAGACACAAGCGATCTAGTCATGAGGCACACAACCTACCATTACATAATAATATGTGTCGAGCTCATAGCGAGCCTAGTATGCATAAAGCAACCCATATCTCTAGACACTAACCCATTTCCTGACCTCAAATATAAAGATAAGTGACATTTAATTAAAAAAATCAAAAGAATATCAAACAGGCATCCACACCATCTGTTGTTATTCACTAATTTAATTAATGCTCGTAAATTACACTTAAATAAGCAGTTATTCTTATAACTAGTCTAAAGAATAACCATAGAAAGATTACAAAAAGTCTCATACCAGACGGTATGATATCATAGTTTGTTCGGTTATCTCATCACACCAAAGATATAACCAAACAAGCACCCAGATTATTTAGAGAAGAGATTTTTATTTATAGTAAAATTATATTAATTCATCCTAAAAACTTTTATTTTATCAAATAGTCAAAATATAATTTTCTCATTTACTTAAAAAAATAGGAATTTTAAACCTTGTAATAAATTTTCGAATTCCATTTCTGTATTTAAAAATCATATAAATCTCTTTGAAAATCAACACTATTTATAAAAATCCTCACATAATTCTTTTTCTACAAAATTATTTCATATTTATGATGCAACTAATTTTACATCAAAACCCATATTTCACTTTACTTTTAAAATAATTTTTTTAAAATATACTCAACACTCACATCCTTGGACCTAAAAAGCTCAAAGGTTCATAATCGATTGATCATCTAAGTGGTTAATCGACTGACCGATCCTTTTAGGCAGTCGATAGCTAGTGACGAGCCTGGAGCTTTTAGTCCCAAGCACAAGCTTGTCGATTGACCTCATTCTTTCCCGACTTTTCCCAAATCAGTACTACTTCAATGCAACCCAATTACATAGCAAATCAAACACACAAATAAATATAACAAGCATAAAAAAATCATGGTATAGGTTTGCTTAACATTATCTGATGAATGGGTTTGTTTGCACAGTCTAACACAAAGAATCAATTAAACTACCGCAGATAGTATATACACACATTCAGCATAGATTTGTAAGTGAAGGTCACTCACCTAATCTGAAGCAACCAAAGATCATCTCTAGTAATTTACGTCCCTTCCAAAAATCCTTGTTTTCCATTCATGTAATTGCATTTGACGCCAAAAATTAACTAAAATTCCGCTTTTATTACTTGTTGGAGTGTAGCTTGTTGTTGATAAGATATTTAAATTTTAGAATTTTTGATATTTTTTTTATATTTTGATGTGAAGTTTGGAAGATGAAGATAGGGTTTTGCTTTAGCTTCAAAACATAGAAAGTGGATATGGTATTGAATTTGGAAACAAATGAATAAAGTCTCTAGACTTCTCAAGAAAATGAAGTGGCGAAAGATGTGTTGGTCGTGATTTGTTGGGATTGGGCTTCAAGATAATCATTAATTCATTTTTTATTTCTCCATTCACTTTTATAAAACAATTTTCTACTTAATCAAAATAATCAAAAATCATATTCACCTCTTACTATGTTTACCCAACATTATGCACTTTTAAAAAACCACAATTTTCCTTTTATTTATTTTTAATTTAGCAAGACTAGCCGGCTTTATAACGGGTCGTACCACTATTATTTAAAATATGAAACAAGTGTTCTGCACATGCACAAAACAGCTATAGTTGGTTTTATAGTGGCCAGATCACTATACATATGCAATGTAGGAGAAAGGCCAAAATGCCTTAACAGCCAAAAGAAAAATAAAATATAGGACATGAGTTTGGCAGCTGTCCAAAGCTACTAAAAAAAATTAGACCTCCTCCTGAGAGGATGAACTACGGCCAACATCATTTGAAATAGGCCCAATGGCATGGATAAAACCAAAGATAATAGCTGCCAAATCAGGAACAAAGTCCACTGTAACGACCCGTAAATTTTCGATAATTAAAAATTGTAAATTTAATAAAATTTTATAATTTATTGTTGGAAGAAATTAAAATTTAAGATTTATAATGAAATAATAACTAAAATGAAATGTAACAATGTTAATTAAAGTCAATCATTAACAATGTGAATGAAATTCCAATTAATTGAAAATGTTTAAATGTTATACTAGGCTATAAATTGAAAATAAGAAACCAAATGTAAATATTGAATTAAATTATGAAATAGTATGGTTAATGGTAATTTAATAAAATTAGCATTATGAAAGCAATTAAAACATTTGTTGTGAATAGTAAACCTATAAATGTGATTAAAAGTCAATGGTGACAACTATTATATGTTACCTCTTTATTTAAGCTATTAAAATAAATTGGAAATTAATTACAATAAATCTAATTAAATATTACGTTAATGTAAATTAAGGTAATAATTGAAAATAATGTTAATTTTATTCATTTTATGACAATTGGTTGAATAAAAAGAATAGAAATCCAGATTTATCAATTTATTAGAATTTAAATTATAGTAATTGGATTAATTGCAATAAATGAAATTGAATATTACGATAATGGGAATTAAGATGAAATTGGAGAACATTGGTATACTAAGACATAAACCAATGTTAATTATACCCACAAGATGATAATTGATGGAATAACAAGATGAAAGTCAAATTAAATGGATATATTTGGAAGTTAATTTATAATTTCTGAATTTACTGAAATTGAAATTAGACACTGTAATTGGTAAATTAATTAACTTTAAATTGATATATAAATTTGTTTAAATTATTGTAATTATTTAAGAAGTCAAAAATGATAAGATTTGTTAATTTTAAAATTGAAATTGAAAATTTGATTTAATTAATTTAATATTATTTTATTTAATTAACTTGTAATATAGCTATTTTGGAAACTGTCTTGGATTTTGATGAAACCAGTTTCATCGGATCCGTACCAGTGAATTAGTGTAGAATTTTAAGTTTCATGGCAATCGGACTTGTCGTTTGATCGTACATGCTCGTAATGCCTGGAAATTAATTTAATTGAAATCAATTTGAAATAAACCGATTTCAACATAACTTATGCATACAATGAAATAAGGACTTGAAACATGTTCCATTGAGTTTAAAATTATTGGGAATATCTATTTTGATATGTGGGATGATCCATTTTCGTTCCCGAAGCAAAACGGGCTTTTCGGGTTAATTATCGTTCAAAATCCAAATCAAATCTTATCGGTTCTTTCTTTTTCTGATCTACCTATAAATAGTCTGTTATAAACCCTAGCTATATCTTATTTTCATTTGTCCGTGCATACAATTCTTTCTGCTCCTCTACTCCTCAATGGTAGACAAACCAAAACAAATTCCAAATTTAATTGCAAACCAAAATTAAATCAAAAATTCAAACTCTTCCAAACCCTATCGAACTTTATTTCGTTGGAAAGATCTCGATAAATGGAGCCTATGTCTATTGTTCGTTTATCGAGACAGTGATCGGATCGATCAGAAATCGCGGTCAAAGTCAAAAATTGGGGATATGATTTCGATATCAATCCATGAAATTGATTAGAGGGTTTTGTCGCGCTCGATGTCTGGAGTGGTTTGGAGGTGGTCGCATGACCCGATAGTGGTTGTAGTGGTCGGAAATCGATGATTAGGGTTTGGAAAACCCTAAAATTGGCGGCGGCGGCTTGCACTTGGTGGGGGGTCGGACCTTGGCGGTAGGTAGAGGGAGCTAGGGCGAGCTGGATGGTGATGGCGGTGTGGCGCATGGTGGTAGGAGGCGTGGGTTATAAGCGGTCAAAGGGGGCATGTGCATTGGTCAACGTTTGGCCTGGGTTTGAACGGTAGCGGGTTCGCCAGAGAGAAGGGTGGGGTGTCATTCCTTGATTCACTAATATTCAATTATTTAATTTAATTTTCAACTCGTTATAATCAACGTAACTTTTGCATACAAGGTCGCATTCATGCGCGGTTTGTTTCTCTAGGATCGTATTGAATTTTTGGACATTTAAACGCTGGTTCGGATGAATTCTAAGAGTGTTTGAATTTGGGTAAATTAGATTTTAATTCGATTTAAAATCAAACGTGAGGGTTTTGACCCACTGTAACAACCCTGAATTTTGTGACTTATTTTATTGTTTATTTTGATTTTTTTTATTTGAAATTTTGATTTAAAATTTTTATTTTATTTATTAAAATGAATAAGTTATGTTATTTTAAATATAAATGTTGATTTTATGAATTATAGTTTCAAACTTGTGTAAATTGAATATTTTACTGAAAAGTGAATTTCTGTTCAAACTGGTCAAACTTTGACTTTAAACTTCAAATTTAAATTTTTTTAAAATCTTAAATTTTATCTTTTATTATGAAAATAGATGAAATAACTTGAACACTGATTTTTGTTTCGTTGAAAACGGAGTTAAACAGTAAAAGTTACGTATATTTCAATATTGAGTGCAATTTGTTTATTCTACAATTTTGTTATTTTAAATTGTATAAATTATATTTTCTTTGTCATATTTTATTTTAATATGTATTAATATGTTTTTTATGTATATTTTTGTCTTTTAATATTTTTAAAGTGAGGTAGGAATTTTTCTAGAGTTAGTAGTACTTTTCTTGTAATTTCCATGCCCTGTTTTCAATTTTTAAACATTTTCTTTAGTTCTTTTTCTATTTTTCTCCAATTTACTTATTTATTTTATTCTAGAAATGATAAATAAATTATTATTTTTCAAATTTTCACTTCATAATATTTTTAAAATAAAGTGGACATTTTTCCAAGACTAGTAGTGATTTATATGTAATTTCTGGACCCTGTTTTGAATTTTTAAGCAATTCCTTTTATTCTTTTTCTATTTTCTTTAAATTTTATTATTTATTTTCATATTATTTCACTTGGTTTCGGTTTTTACAAGTATTTGCTGATTCACTTTTGTTTTTATTTGATCTTTAGAAAACGGAAATGCGTTTCATTTCTAGACGTTTCATTGTCCAAAAACGTTTCAAATGCCATAACCATCTCATTTATTCATTTTGGCTGCCCATTTTCAGTCTCTAGCCGTGACTTTCATCCTATTTCTCACTCAAGAAACCATTCTTTCATTTTATTCATGGCTTCAAACATTTTGGATAATGTCTTGCTCTTATTTTCTTCTGTATTTTTGCCATGTTCTCTCCACTCTTTTGCTCGGCCTCCACTCCATAGCCATGGCCACCACCTCCTACACCTCTTCTCTGTCATCATCACCACCTACTCCTCAGATTTGAAACATGGCCAAACCACCATGATGCTAAAATCCAAAAAAAATACAACCTATGCCTTGAAAACATGCTAGTTGAGCCTTGTTGCTTCACCACCTCTTTTTCCACCAACACCACCACCTCTAGCCGCCACCACTACCTATGACCAGACCACCACACACCACTACAACATCTCTCCAGATCTGAACTTGAATGGCCAAGCCAAACCCCTACATGGTTGTGCCTTTTGTTGACCAAAAACCCACCTATTTTGCATAAGCCTCTATATATTCATGCCTAGTAACTCCTCCACCACTTCAATACCTTGTAGCCATGAATTATAGGACCCAAACCTGAACCAAAGTATTTCCAAACCTGAGCCAAAACATCCCCTAGGCCGTGCAATCGAATGTGGAAAGCAAGGCAAAAGAGTGTGTATTCGTATCTCTTTTTATTTCAAAGTTGTTTCAATTTAATGTTGTGTTGAAATGTTAATTTATTTGGTTTTGTTTTGGGTTGTAACACAAGTTCTAAGCTTGGATCTCTTCCCACTTGAGCCTATTTTTGTGTCATCGTGCCTTCTGAAATCCGTTGTGTCATTTGGATTGAAATCTCCAGCCATAAAGGTGAGTAAAACTCACACGACGTTTATACTTATGCAGTTGTGTAACAACAACAATTGAATGTGTAGAAAATCATATGATGTATAACTGCCTGTGATTTATTTTATATGATGTTAAACCTGTTAAATTTCATGTCATATCATCTTTTATTATATATATGTTGTTACTGTTCATTTATATCCATTTATCACACTGCAAGTTCCCTGTAGGTTAGAAATCACTATGGGTTGAAATGATACATACCCGAACGGACTTTAGAATAGGGGAAAACGTTATGGGCTGAAATGATAGGCCTGAGCGGTTTCCAAAATCATTCATTTTACTTGGGACTACAGGTTTGAAATGATAGAACCCGTTTTTTCTTTGTAAACTGCGGATTGAAATGATATATATCCGTATCACTTGACCTAGGCTAGGAAACTATATACAGACCCGTGGTTTATGTAATATTTTTGAAAATGTTTAAAATATTTTAAATGTAAAATGTGACGCCCCACCTCTATACCCACGCCAGCCAAGAACACTACGGTGTAGTGCTGTCAACTAGCACGGAGAATAAGGCTGTTGAGGAGCGACCATCAATAGTTAGGCCTTATACTAGTATTGGTTATCTCAATGGGAGTGGTATATAAATGTATTTTCTTTCATTTTTCATCTCTGATTTATTTTCTCCCATCGACATACCCCAATTCCAGTATAAAACGAACTACGATGGTTCGTAATAGTTTAGAACAGTAAATATAAAATATCACACAGATAATATAATGCGGAACACAAATCGAACAGAAAGTCTCATATATACAACAACTGATGTCAGTTACAATACATTTGATACAATACATATGACACGGTACATATGATACGACTACAACAGTCGACTAAGGAAGTTACATATACAAGTACATTAACGTATATAATATACATGAATACATATCTTCCTATACAATTTTACAGACTACTACAAATGACGACGACTACTCCAAAAGATATGAAAGAACTTCATAGCTCTAGCAGCAACCCAAAGCAGAATATCTACAACCTGAAATACTCGGTCTGACCCGAGTATTAAATTCAAAAGAAAATAATACTCGGGTCAGTCTAATTCAAACTCAGTTATTAGTGCACAAAAGAAATAATAATTAAAAAAATGAATAGACGATAGTAATTAAACCAAATCAGAATGCAATTCAGAATATTGAATTGAAATAAACAAAACAGTTCAAAACCATTGAAATATCAATTAAAATATTAATTCAAGTAGGGCTGCAGTACACGCACGCGTGCACTGCCTCGCCACTACAGAATATGGAATACTCAAAAGATCAATAAATCAAAGCAAAATAGAATATCTCAAAACCATACCGTGTGGCTGCAGTTCACGCTTGCGTGCACTGCCTTGCCACTACAGTGATAATGTACCCAAAAAAGATCACTGAAAATTCAAATATCAATTTAAAATGTCGATACTGAGTGGCTGCAGTGCACGCACGCGTACACTGCCTCGCCACAACAGCATATACAGAAATAGCAATGAGGCACAAAGGCCAATGCTCAAGAATTCACAGTGCCAACAAATGCAATTAAACAAGTGACAGTAGAGAAAAGTTTCAACCAAGTGAATTGAATTGGTTGACTGTCTCAAGCAACGGGAACCAAACAAATTCGAACAAGGCAGAGAAATGCCCAAGTGGACATGAAAAGATGACCACAAACTGCAGCCGAAAACCCAAATACAACAATCAAACGAATGCAGCAGGGGGGGGGGGTAAGGCTGCACAGTTAGAAAGGCCAGGCAACACAATGCAAACGAATTCGACAAAGTATTACACAAGCCCAAGACAACACAATCAAAAATGCAACTGCAAAGACCAAAATGCTACTGCACCAGATAGGTTAGCGAGGTGCAGGCTCGAGCATGATCAATACAGATGAACGCAGTCAAACATTCATAGGCAGTGCCCATATAATAAAAGTCACCAAGCCACAACTACAATTGCACAGTAAAAATAACTCAAACTTGGTACAATTCCATCAATATATGTACACACATACCTATGTATGCATGTACATATATACAGACTTTGAATAACAGGTCACCCAGCAAGGCCAAAATTAATCAACAACCGAAACAAGCAACTAAGAGAACCAGATTCGATTCAGTTTTCAATGCCACTGCCTTAATAGTTATAGTTTAACAGGTCAAGGCAGCAACTATGAAATGCAGATAACAAAATATACGCAACTGCACCAAGGAATGGCACATGTGTGCTACAGGTTTGAACCCGCAAGGGCAATTTGAAAAATGCAACAAGAAACTCAAGCGTTCAATAACACAACTCGAAATCAATTTTCATTTAAATAGAAAATGCACATGAATGTTATGGCAACAGTTCAAGGCAACAGTAACAACTAATATGCAAACTATGTCATATATGAAACAGTGGCAAATTGCATGGTCAAGTTCAAGTGTGCTACAGAGGGGGTAATGCAACCACAACAGACTCAAGAGGAATGAAACTGGGTCAAGCAACTGCGACATCAACAAGTATGACATGAAGAAGAGCAACAGAGGCCACCAAGTTCAATGTAATAAATGGTCAAAGTCGAGCACATGAATGAAACAAGTGATTATGCACCACTGACCATGAATGCAGTAGGAGTCAATTTAAATGCAAGTATTTCAAGAATGTACAAATGGTCAGTCCAGTTCTAAACATGCATCAAAAGTGGCTTTAAAAATGAAGACTGCAATTATCAAAAGTGAAGAATGGATGCAACAATACCCAAGACAAATGCACCAGAGAATCATATGTGCAGCAGTGACTATCGACTTAATGCAAAGTCGTGAAGTTGATATGATTCATGAAATCAACACAGCATAAAATACAAGTCAAACCGAAATCGAACATAATGGCCACTATA
Organism: Allium cepa; assembly: GCA_030765085.1. NCBI lineage: Eukaryota > Viridiplantae > Streptophyta > Magnoliopsida > Asparagales > Amaryllidaceae > Allium > Allium cepa. Next base: position 342,850,879 of record CM060944.1, read on the forward strand.
AATCATCAACAACAGCATGTACTCGAATGGCCGAGACGTAGTCAAGAAACCCTCGGTCGAACAAATTTGAAAATCAAACTAAGATAAAATCAAGTTTAATAAATCAGGATGATACATGAATTGAAACACACACAAAAATATAATTCACGTTACTGCCGAAGACAACAAGAAATCCGGCCAATCAAATAAACTTTAGCAACATCGAATAAAATCAAATCAAGTCATAAAAGTCAACAATCACCACAACATAATCAAATTGCCATAACATAGAACCAAGTTCAAATAGATGTGAGTGGAGGACCACTCACCTTGTCGACGAATTGTAGCAGAAATGGTTATGAATCTAGCGGCCGCGAGCACCACGAGAGACGAGCAACCATCGGAATCGAAACCCCCAAATTGGAGCGAAGAAACGAAGCCCAAATCCTCGATCGAAGAAGAACGAAAACGAGCAGCCACCATTTTTTTATTTTCCTTTTCGATTTTTGGTTTAGGGTTCGATTGAATGAAAAATAAAAAGGGGGGAAAACGGGTTATTTGCCTTAGTTAAGTTTTTCACGGCTACGATAAAAACATGGGCCACAAATTTTAATTTTTAAAGCCCATGTTTCTTGATAAAAATTTGAAAAAGAATTTTAATTCAAATTTAAAAACTTCAAATGGCAATTAGCGAAAATATTAATCGTTTAATGTCGACTATAAATTGATGTAAATATCGGGTTGTTACAGACTCCCCTCCTTAAAGAAATTGCGTCCTCGCAATCATAAGGAATAAATGGACAAAAGGTAACAACCATAAAAGCATATCATCACAAAATGACGAAATTTGAAAATAGGAGGTTCGCCACATAGAGCATGAAAGAGAAAGCCTGAACGTGTTCGCTCGATGAATTTTTCTGGATTCCTAAGTGTAATCCTTAGGATTTGAGAACCATAGAACTTCTGCAAGAAAAACATTTTTATTTCGAAGGTGCTACACCCCCGAAGCAACGATGTGAACAGAAGGTTGCTCAAGAATAAAAATCGGAAATCCTTAAGGCATTTCCGTAATTGGAAGACGTGGAAAACGTCATGAATAGCAGAAAATTGAGCCGGTACACCGGTGTGGTTCAACATAAACACCAGGGAAATCTTTTAATTTTATAAAAGAAATTCACAAATTCTCTACAAAATTTAATTATCAAATAGATAGTCAGAATATAAAAATCACAAAACAGCAATATCTAATTATCGATACGATAATTAGAAAACAGCAAAATCAGCAAATCTAATTATCAACAAAGATAATTAGAAAACACAAATCACAAATATCTACTATCAAAACGATAATCAGGAATTACCACAACGGTAATCAAATTTCAAATCAGCAAATATTCACTTATCAAAACGATAATCAAATCTTAAATCACAAATATTTAATTATCACAAACGATAATTAAATCTCAAATATTTAATTATCACAAGCGATAATCAGAAACAATAAATATCTGATTATCAAAAACGATAATCAGAAATCACAAATCAACGAATATTTAATTATCACAATTGATAATTAAATCTTAAACCGCAAATATTTAATTATCACAAATGATAATCAAATCACAAATATCTAATTATCACAAACGATAATTAGAAATAATTAATATCTGATTATCAAAAATGGTAAATCAGAAATCACCAACATCCGATTATCGAAACGATAATCAGAAATCACAAATTATTCAATTAACGAGTCCGGAATTAACCGAAATAGCAAACGCACATGACCCATAACCACGAGTTTTACTAAATCGTTTAATTCACTTCATCGTTTTCTTGAAAGTGCATAGTTGTGTATTTTAAAAATAACATTTCACATTCTCAAACGGACAAGTCCGGAATTAAGCGAATCAGTAAAAGAAAGGGGTCATAGTCCTCGATTTTTCTGAAACGTTTAATTCGCTTCCTCATTCTTTTGAAAGCGCAAATCGTAAAAATTTTGAAAACAATTTTGATTTATATTTAAAACAATTTTTTAAAACACGTGATTAAAGCAGCAACATCCGTAGCAATTTCGACATACGTCAAAATTTCATCGAAATAATTGGCATCAAAATATAATACCAATGAATTTTCATTTATCGAAAATGTCGCAGGAATCTTTTCAAAGATAGAAAGGGATATCATACCCTAAACTTGTATTCATAACAAGTCGATAACACACGAATTCACCAATGCACAAAAATTGATAAAACTTATCAATGGAAATCACGAAAATTGGTGAAGCACAAATTCTAGAAATCTACACAAGAAATCCAGATATCACAAAATGAGAGTACGAAAACTCAAATGGGAGTATGGAAACTCGAATGGGAGTATGGAAACTCGAATGGAGTATGAAAACTCGAACGGAGTATGAAAACTCGAAACGAGTATGAAAACTCAAACGGAGTATGAAAACTCGAATGGGAATATGACATAGAATAAAAGATATGGCATAACATAAAATATCCATAATGACATACTACTATAAGTATGTAAATAATGATCAACAGAAGATCAACCGATAAGAGGTATGGCATAAATATGAAATACCCATACTGACATACAACTATAAGTATGCAAATAATGATCAACAGGAGATCAACCGATAAGAGATAATAAATATCACAAGAATCTTCTCAAAGATCCAAAGAGGTATCATACCCCAAATTTGTACTCATGACAAATCAATAACATATGAATTCACCAATGCACAAAAATAGGTGAAGCATAAAATTTCCAGAAATCAACATAAGTAATCTAGAAATCACAGAAAAAGGGAAAGAGGCCTATCACATGACGGTCCGAAGACCAAGGGGAGCTACCCCACATGTGTGAATGGAATCACACAGATTGAGGTCAAGACTAACCAAAAAGCAGAAAGGTATGTGTGAATGGAATCACACAAGTGGTGTCTAGTCCGACCATCAGAACGATCATCATGATCAACGAGGAGTGTCAATTACACTAAGCATGTGTGAATGGAATCACACAGATTGAGGTCAAGACTAACCAAAAAGCAAAAAGGTATGCGTGAGTGGAATCACACAAGTGGTGTCTAGTCTAACCTTGCAATGAAAGAGACATCGCGTAATTGCTAGTCTAATTCATAAAGCGATCATCAAGATCAACGAGAAGTGTCAATTACACTAAGCTAGTGAATATAAAAGTTTAGCTTCATGTCCCATAACCACTAGCTTAACTTAAATATTTACGAACAAATTGTAGATCTTCACTAGAAAAATGTCACAAGTGGTTCAATCGAACAAGTCCAAAAATTAACCGACGAAGTAAACGCAAGCGTTTCATACCACCTGTTTTGCTAAGCCGTTTAATTAGATTTCTCATACGAGTGAAATAAAGGTTAGTATATACTAATAGATTGGAAAACGCTTTAGGAAAAGAGTTTTGTAGTAAAATAGTTTTGAAATCGTTTGGAGAAAAGGGTTTTGATATTTACTACTAGTATAGAAAACCTTATATTTTTAAAGTGACAAATCACAAAAATGATTGTAGGAACAATCAATCACAAGAATTAACATACAAAGATGTGAATAGAATCCAAAGAAATCGATACTGTATCCATCCAAAAGTATGTTCACGAAAATCCCGAAGAACATGTTATCAAAGTTGCTAATAAATGATAGCAATAAATCGGGGAATTAACAAGAATCGATTAAATTTGGAAACCAAATCAATTCACTAAAATTCACCTTCGAAGACGTGAATAAAATCCAAAGAATTCGATTCTAAATCCATCAAAGTAGGAATATCCAAAAATCCCAGAAATAGAAGTTGTCAAAGTCGACAAAGAAGATAACAACTAATCGGAAAAGAAGAATCGATTAACAATTGGAAAAACAAAGCAGAACGAGCATAAATGCATAAATGACTTCAATAAAAATAAAAATCAAGTCAATGTCGAAGTCAACAATTAATGGCCATAATAGAGTACAAAACGATTCAACATCATCATCAAAGGACTCAACGGCAAACCAAGTCAGAGTCTTGGAAATCAAGAATTTAGAAATTTCTCAAAACAAAGTGACCGAAGTCGAATGGAAATCAATCCGAGGAAAACATAAAATATCAAGTTCGGAATCACTGAGATTCGAACAAAATCAATCATCGGCTAAACCAAATCAAAGCCGAAAACACAAGAATCAAAATCAAATGCATATGAATAAGCGTTAGGAATTCATACCTAACAATCAAAGACAATCATATGCAAATATGAGAGATAAAACGTCAACAAATAGTTGTAACATATGTTCCATCCAAGTTATGTTTTATATTTGTTCTAAACCCCAGGCTCTGATACCAAGCTGTGACGCCCCACCTCTATACCCACGCTAGCCAAGAACACTACGGTGTAGTGCTGTCAACTAGCACGGAGAATAAGGCCGTTGAGGAGCGACCATCAATAGTTAGGCCTTATACTAGTATTGGTTATCTCAATGGGAGTGGTATATAAATGTATTTTCTTTCATTTTTCATCTCTGATTTATTTTCTCCCATCGACATACCCCAATTCCAGTATAAAACGAACTACGATGGTTCGTAATAGTTTAGAACAGTAAATATAAAATATCACACAGATAATATAATGCGGAACACAAATCGAACAGAAAGTCTCATATATACAACAACTGATGTCAGTTACAATACATTTGATACAATACATATGACACGGTACATATGATACGACTACAACAGTCGACTAAGGAAGTTACATATACAAGTACATTAACATATATAATATACATGAATACATATCTTCCTATACAATTTTACAGACTACTACAAATGACGACGACTACTCCAAAAGATATGAAAGAACTTCATAGCTCTAGCAGCAACCCAAAGCAGAATATCTACAACCTGAAATACTCGGTCTGACTCGAGTATTAAATTCAAAAGAAAATAATACTCGGGTCAGTCTAATTCAAACTCAGTTATTAGTGCACAAAAGAAATAATAATTAAAAAAATGAATAGACGATAGTAATTAAACCAAATCAGAATGCAATTCAGAATATTGAATTGAAATAAACAAAACAGTTCAAAACCATTGAAATATCAATTAAAATATTAATTCAAGTAGGGCTGCAGTACACGCACGCATGCACTGCCTCGCCACTACAGAATATGGAATACTCAAAAGATCAATAAATCAAAGCAAAATAGAATATCTCAAAACCATACCGTGTGGCTGCAGTTCACACTTGCGTGCACTGCCTTGCCACTACAGTGATAATGTACCCAAAAAAGATCACTGAAAATTCAAATATCAATTTAAAATGTCGATACTGAGTGGCTGCAGTGCACGCACGCGTACACTGCCTCGCCACAACAGCATATACAGAAATAGCAATGAGGCACAAAGGCCAATGCTCAAGAATTCACAGTGCCAACAAATGCAATTAAACAAGTGACAGTAGAGAAAAGTTTCAACCAAGTGAATTGAATTGGTTGACTGTCTCAAGCAACGGGAACCAAACAAATTCGAACAAGGCAAAGAAATGCCCAAGTGGACACGAAAAGATGACCACAAACTGCAGCCGAAAACCCAAATACAACAATCAAACGAATGCAGCAGGGGGGGGTAAGGCTGCACAGTTAGAAAGGCCAGGCAACACAATGCAAACGAATTCGACAAAGTATTACACAAGCCCAAGACAACACAATCAAAAATGCAACTGCAAAGACCAAAATGCTACTGCACCAGATAGGTTAGCGAGGTGCAGGCTCGAGCATGATCAATACAGATGAACGCAGTCAAACATTCATAGGCAGTGCCCATATAATAAAAGTCACCAAGCCACAACTACAATTGCACAGTAAAAATAACTCAAACTTGGTACAATTCCATCAATATATGTACACACATACCTATGTATGCATGTACATATATACAGACTTTGAATAACAGGTCACCCAGCAAGGCCAAAATTAATCAACAACCGAAACAAGCAACTAAGAGAACCAGATTCGATTCAGTTTTCAATGCCACTTCCTTAATAGTTATAGTTTAACAGGTCAAGGCAGCAACTATGAAATGCAGATAACAAAATATACGCAACTGCACCAAGGAATGGCACATGTGTGCTACAGGTTTGAACCCGCAAGGGCAGTGACAAAAAGGACCAGATTGAAACAACAATTTGAAAAATGCAACAAGAAACTCAAGCGTTCAATAACACAACTCGAAATCAATTTTCATTTAAATAGAAAATGCACATGAATGTTATGGCAACAGTTCAAGGCAACAGTAACAACTAATATGCAAACTATGTCATATATGAAACAGTGGCAAATTGCATGGTCAAGTTCAAGTGTGCTACAGAGGGGGTAATGCAACCACAACAGACTCAAGAGGAATGAAACTGGGTCAAGCAACTGCGACATCAACAAGTATGACATGAAGAAGAGCAACAGAGGCCACCAAGTTCAATGTAATAAATGGTCAAAGTCGAGCACATGAATGAAACAAGTGATTATGCACCACTGACCATGAATGCAGTAGGAGTCAATTTAAATGCAAGTATTTCAAGAATGTACAAATGGTCAGTCCAGTTCTAAACATGCATCAAAAGTGGCTTTAAAAATGAAGACTGCAATTATCAAAAGTGAAGAATGGATGCAACAATACCTAAGACAAATGCACCAGAGAATCATATGTGCAGCAGTGACTATCGACTTAATGCAAAGTCGTGAAGTGGATATGATTCATGAAATCAACACAGTATAAAATACAAGTCAAACCGAAATCGAACATAATGGCCACTATAAATCATCAACAACAGCATGTACTCGAATGACCGAGACGTAGTCAAGAAACCCTCGGTCGAACAAATTTGAAAATCAAACTAAGATAAAATCAAGTTTAATAAATCAGGATGATACATGAATTGAAACACACACAAAAATATAATTCATGTTACTGCCGAAGACAACAAGATATCCGGCCAATCAAATAAACTTTAGCAACATCGAATAAAATCAAATCAAGTCATAAAAGTCAACAATCACCACAACATAATCGAATTGCCATAACATAGAACCAAGTTCAAATAGATGTGAGTGGAGGACCACTCACCTTGTCGACGAATTGAAGCAGAAATGGTTATGAATCTAGCGGCCGCGAGCACCACGAGAGACGAGCAACCATCGAAATCGAAACCCCCAAATTGGAGCGAAGAAACGAAGCCCAAATCCTCGATCGAAGAAGAACGAAAACGAGCAGCCACCATTTTTTTATTTTCCTTTTCGATTTTTGGTTTAGGGTTCGATTGAATGAAAAATATAAAGGGGGGAAAACGGGTTATTTGCCTTAGTTAAGTTTTTCACGGCCATGATAAAAACATGGGCCACAAATTTTAATTTTTAAAGCCCATGTTTCTTGATAAAAATTTGTAAAAGAATTTTAATTCAAATTTAAAAACTTCAAATGGCAATTAGCGAAAATATTAATCGTTTAATGTCGACTATAAATTGATGTAAATATCGGGTTGTTACATAAAATTTATAATATTTTAATAATATTTTGATTTAAATTTAATTAAAAATGATTTTGTAGAAATATTAGTGATTTTCTATAAATTAAATAATGAATTAAGTAAACGGTAAAGTAGAATTTGAACTGTAAGTAAATTTTGGAATTTATGTTTTGTTTTAAAAGGGAAATTATGTAAAGTAAGAAAAATATAATATTTTTCTTTAAAAATGTATTTTAAATGATTTTATAATAATAATAATGATTTTTGAATATGTTAAAATGTTAAACAAATGAATGTTTAAGTAAATTTTGAAATATAACTTAAATGTGAAATTTTAAATTTTGTTTTAAAAAGTGAAATTTTAATTAAGTAAAATTTATGGAAATAAGTTATATTTTTTAAATGTAAACCTAATTGTTAAGTTAATAATTTAATTAAAGAAATGGAATTTAATACTTGAATTTAAATAAGAAATTATGTTAAAATTTGATTTTTGGATGAGATTTAACTTTATAAAAATCATAAAAATAAGAGTATTGAAATGATGATTTTAAAATGTGAAATTATATGATGTTTATAAGTTAAATGATTTAAACTAAAGATTAACTGTTGGTGAAATTTGTATTTAAACCCTGAATTTGATTTAACAGCATTTTTGAAGTGTAATGTAAAGGATATTACAGCATTTTGTAAATGCTGTAGTTGTTTTAAATGAACTAAAAATTAATTTGAAATAAAGGCTATTATAGCACATTGTAAGTTCTATAGTGGTTAAACTTAACATTTAAAGTTTATTTGAAATTTAAAGAAAATCTATTAAATGGTGATTTGAAATGGTGATTAATTTGAAATTTAAAGATTTAATCTTTAAATATAAACTCCTTTGAAATGTAAATTTGAAATGGTGATTAATTTCTAAATAAAATGAATGGTTTTAAATGGTATTTAAATGAATTAAAAATGAATGATATTCTGAATAATACTTTGATATTTTGATATTTTGAAATGATATTTGTTGATTTATTTAAGTTATTTGATAGATGGATATTTAAAATATATATATTGTTTGAGTTTATTTAAATAATATTGGATTTATGAAATGTGAGATATTAAAGCTTTGAAATAAAATGGTTTTGGTTTTGAAGTATAAACTATCATTGAAATGATATTTTGATATATTAAAATGATTTGAAATGAAGTTTTGGAAAGATATGATATTTTGATATTAAAAATGTTTTGAAATGAAGTTTTGGAAAGATATGATATTTTGATATTAAAAATGTTTTGAAATGAAGTTTTGAAAGATATGATATTTTGATAATAAAATGATTTAAAAATGAAGTTTTGAAAGATATGATATTTTGATAATAAAGTGATTTGAAAGGAAGTTTTGAAAAAATATGATATTTTAATATATTAAATTGATTTGAAAGGAGTTTTTGAAAGGATATGATAACTTAATTTATTGAAATGGTTAGAAATGACTTGGTATTTATTTTGATAAATATTTGAATTTGAAAGATATGGTATGTTGATATATTGAAATGGTTTTGGAAATTATTTAATCTTTATTTTGATAAAGATTTGGATTGAAAAGGATATTCTATTTTGAAGTATAAATTATTGTTTTAAAGTTATAACCACGGGTTATAATAACGATTGGTTTGCAAAGAGACCGGGTTTGGATATCTGGCATACTCTCCGTCGATATCGAAAACCACTTTGACAACTGTGTACGCGGTGGAGATTCCAGAACGAAGTAGGTTGGTTGGCGAACGCTACTGGAATGAAGTAAGAGAACGCTGATGGATGGCCTAATTATGACTAAAACAGGAGCTATACCGGGCTACACAAAGGGTCGCACCCTTTTGTCGAGCATGCTTCTTCGGAAACCATTCTATTACTTTTGTGATTCGATATGGTGGCGCCACTTTGATTCGGGGTATTGCTCGAGGTAGGCGGAAGCTGCTGGCTTGCCGTCACCACCGGTACGGGAGTGCAAACGGTGTATCCACCCTGGCATTGCCTCGCGTGCCTTGTCATATGTTCCTTATATCGAGCCCACTACGATTTTGGTTTAAAGATCCGACCGCGTTAAGGTTCACCATCCCCCTAACGCTATTTTCTATATGATTATACTTTACTGATTAGACACTACTGTATATAGCGTATATTACTATATAATAAATAGTTTAATGGATCCTTAGAGGATGGGTGGTCCTAAGCATCTTCTAAGTTACTTGTACCTTTGCTACAGTTCACTTGAGTTGGTTTACATTGTATAAGTATGTATGTCCTGACTCGAGTGTTTGTATTTTTATTTACGCTCAGGTCAGCCTGAGTTATTCATAGATTTGGATTCTACTTACTGGAGATTGGAATCGCTGGAGATTATCTGCTTACGTAATCTTATCTATTTCAGTTCGGTTGTTCCATTCAGCTTGTGCTTGGTTATCATATTGAAACTTCTGTTGTACTTTATTTCTTCTGTTGTATCTTGTTTAACTCTGATATATTTATATAGTAGCTTCATGAACTACTATCTCTTTTACTTCCACTGCATTATTAAATACTCTGTGTCTATGATCTGTGGTTATTATTTACTGTATATTCTGAGATTTGCCAAATTTTTATTTACAACGCGGTATTTTGAGCAATTCAATTCCGGCATGAGTGTCTACCTATACACTTATAATGGATGCGAATGGTTGAAAATATCGGGTCGTTACAGTTGGTATCGGAGCTCTGGTTTTAGGCAAAACTCAGTATATTGAGTAGATTTAATTTCAGAATCACTTTCGTTCGAGCTTGAATTCCTTCTTCTTCAATTCGGGTTCCTTTGAATTTTGGAACATTCCCTGCGGTTCCAAAATCCATTCATGTCCTTCACTATTTATCTTCTTTTGATTTTGGAGTATCTCATAACTCCACTTCAAAATGATCTTTATAATGAGTTGGCAGTCCCGCCAAATCTAAAAAAAATTTGAATTGTAAAAAGGGTGAAACTCCTTTACAATTAGCATCGATTCACTAGAGATTTATATCTATCATTGGTTTAGATGCTAATATTTTTTGTTATCCCAAACTCTAACTCTTGAGACCGAATGCAGATTTACCCTAGAAAAATCCACATTGATCTTATTCTTTAAGTGACGGTTGACCCGATTAAGGTTGCCCGTGAATTATTTAAGCTTATCCACCTCCCTATTTTGTTATTTAATCATCTTGTCTTTTTTTCCAACCTATCTTCAAACATTTTGAATTGTACTTGTGAATCTATGTTTTGTTTGTATATTGTGTTGTTTGAGTTGTTTATGTTGAATTGGGTTTCTGATCGATTCGTCTGATCAACGCTATCGATAAGATTTCCAAAACACTTTGATAGAACAAACTGACACAATATTATTTTAAAATTTGGTTAATGAAATAAATTTTGATATATAAGTTTATGGAACTTAATAAACTGATTTAAGTTGATAATTTGAAATGATAATACTTGATTTATCATTTATTGTTCTACAAATGAATCTATAAATAGTGTTTATAAATTTATTTGGGAACTGAAATGAATTTAAAACAAGAATTTAAGAATTTAAATTCCGATGATTTCGAACTTTGGTTTAAAGTTTCATAAAGGGATATATTATTTAAAGTATTTTCAAATAGAAATTTGTTTTCAAAAGAATTTTAAAAGTTTAAAAAAATTAGTGCTCTTCTCTTTGTCGCTGGAAAATAACTACGGTGATGAATGTAGCATCATCGATGTTCATTTTCGAGTTTCGAAGTGAAGAGACTGTTCTGTAGTCTTGCTACAGCTTTGTTTTGGGAAATCAAATTGATTTGAATTTCTAAAGTATGACTTGATTTATGATATATAGATATATGATTTTAAATCTGATTTGACATATACTGTGTACATATATATTTATTTATCTCTAAATGGTTTGAAGAAATCGGAAATTTAATTCTTAAATTCAATTATAAAAAGAAAATCAAAATTTTGGATGAGTATTCAAGGATGAAATGATTTAATTGGAAAGTTTTATTTGGATAATACTCAATTGCGTTCCAATATAACTTACCTTAATTTCAGAAGTTAACAATGTAATTGGGTAATATACAATATAAAAAGATTTTTTTAAAATAAAATTTGAGTGGTTATAATAAATGTTATACACCTAAGTTTTAATTATAAAATGATTAGCCGATGTAAATATAATAAAGGGTAATTGAATAACTTACAATAAAATAATGTTAAAAGAACTAAGAATAAAAGAAAGCAGTTATAATAAGTGTAAGTATATTTAACATAAGTGATAAATATATTGAGAGGAATAAATTTAATTTTAGCTAGGAATAAAGAAGAATAAAATTTATTAAGTACATTGTGAGTGTAATAAATGATTATTTTTCAAACCCATGGTTTTAAAAAAAACTGTTAATTTAAGATGATTGGATAATAAGATAATGAAATTTGAGATAGTTAAGATTTATTTAACTTGTGTAAAGATTTATTCTCTATTTAAATTGAGATTTTCGTGCTGTCAAATTTATTTCCTTATTTAGTTTTTCAAACTATCTTTTGGTTGTCCTTATCATCCTTATCTTGCTATAGACTGGTATAGGCATATTTCTATAATCTTTATGTTTAGAAATCGTTTTATAATCTTTGATAATCTTGGGTACTCATTTTAAATCTGAGCACTGCTCTCCATCCACAGACCGTCGGTCAAACGGAGAAGGGTGAATCAGATTCTAAAGGATCTTTTCATGCTTATGTTCTTGATTTGATCATCTCCACCTTGTCAAACTCACCTATAACCACAGTTATCAGGTATAATAACAATCTTCTGGTCACCTTGTCTTAATCCTATTTCACTTTATCTTTTTTTGTGCTTTCCCGTACATCATTCCTTTTCGGGGACGAAAAGTTTTGAGTGGGGGAGAGTGTAACAACCCTGAATTTTGTGATTTATTTTATTGTTTATTTTGATTTTTTTATTATTTGAAATTTTGATTTAAAAATTTTATTTTATTTATTAAAATGAATAAGTTATGTTATTTTAAATATAAATGTTGATTTTATAAATTATAGTTTCAAACTTGTGTAAATTGAATATTTTACTGAAAAGTGAATTTATGTTCAAACTGGTCAAACTTTGAATTTTAAACTTCAAATTTGATTTTTTTTTAAATCTTAAATTTTATCTTTTATTATGAAAATAGATGAAATAACTTGAACACTGCTTTTCGTTTCGTTGAAAACAGAGTTAAACGGTAAAAGTTATGTATATTTCAATATTGAGTGCAATTTGTTTATTCTGCAATTTTGTTATTTTAAATTGTATAAATTATATTTTCTTTGTCATATTTTATTTTAATATGTACTAATATGTTATTTTATGTATATTTTTGTCTTTTAATATTTTTAAAGCGAGGTAGGAATTTTTCTAGAGTTAGTAGTATTTTTCTTGTAATTTTCATGCCCTGTTTTCAATTTTTAAACATTTTCTTTAGTTCTTTTTCTATTTTTCTCCAATTTAATTATTTATTTTATTCTAGAAATGATAAATAAATTATTTTATTTCAAATTTTTACTTCATAATATTTTTAAAATGAAGTCGACATTTTTTAAAGACTAGTAGTGATTTATATGTAATTTCTGGACCCTGTTTTGAATTTTTAAGCAATTCCTTTTATTCTTTTTCTATTTTCTTTAAATTTTATTATTTATTTTCATATTATTTCACTTGGTTTCGGTTTTTACAAGTATTTGCTGTTTCACTTTTGTTTTTATTTGATCTTTAGAAAACAGAAATGCGTTTCATTTCTAGACGTTTCATTGTCCAAAAACGTTTCAAATGCCATGGCCATCTCATTTATTCATTTTGGCTGCCCATTTTCAGTCTCTAGCCGTGACTTTCATCCTATTTCTCACTCAAGAAACCATTCTTTCATTTTATTCATGGCTTCAAACATTTTGGGTAATGTCTTCCTCTTATTTTCTTCCTATTTTCTTATGTATTTTTGCCTTGTTCTCTCCACTCTTTTGCTCGGCCTCCACTTCATAGCCATGGCCACCACCTCCTACACCTCTTCTTTGTCATCATCACCACCTACTCCTCAGATCTGAAACAATGCCAAACCACCATGATGCTAAAATCCAAAAAAAAATACAACATATGCCTTGAAAACATGCTAGTTGAGCCTTGTTGCTTCACCACCTCTTTTTCCACCACCACCACCACCTCTAGCCGCCACCACCACCTCTGACCAGACCACCACACACCACTACAACATCTATCTAGATATGAACTTGAATGGCCAAGCCAAACCCCTACATGGTCGAGCCTTTTGTTGACCAAAAACCCACCTATTTTGCATAAGCCTCTTCATATTCGTGCGTAGTAACTACTCCACCACTTCAATACCTTGTAGCCATGACTTATAGGACCCAAACCTAAACCAAAGTATGTCCAAACCTGTGACAAAACATCCCTTAGGCCATGGAATCAAATGTAGAAAGCAAGGCAAAAGACTATGTATTTGTATCTCTTTTTATTTCAAAGTTGTTTCAATTTAATGTTGTGTTGAAATGTTAATTTATTTGGTTTTGTTTTGGGTTGTAACACAAGTTCTAAGCTTGGATCTCTTCCCACTTGAGCCTATTTTTGTATCATCGTGCCTTTTGAAATCCGTTGTGTCATTTGGATTGCAATCTCCAGCCATTAAAGGTGAGTAAAACTCACACGATGTTTATACTTATGCAGTTGTAAAACAACAACAATTGAATGTGTAGAAAATCATATGATGTATAACTGCCTGTAATTAATTTTATATGATGTTAAACCTGTTAAATTTCATGTCATATCATCTGTTATTATATATATGTTGTTACTGTTCATTTATATCTATTTATCACACTGCAAGTTCCCTGTAGGTTAGAAATCACTATGGGTTGAAATGATACATACCCGAACGGACTTTAGAAAAGGAGAAAATGTTATGGGCTAAAATGATAGCCCTGAGCGGTTTCTAAAATCATTCATTTTACTTGGGACTGCGGGTTTGAAATGATAGAACCCGTTTTTTCTTTGTAACCTACGGATTGAAATGATATATATCCGTATCACCTGACCTAGGCTAGAAAACTATATACAGACCCGTGGTTTATGTAGTATTTTTGAAAATGTTTTAAAATATTTTAAAATGTAAAATTTATAATATTTTGATAATATTTTGATTTAAATTTAATTAAAAATGATTTTGTAGAAATATTAGTGATTTTCTATAAATTAAATAATGAATTAAGTAAACGGTAAAGTAGAATTTGAACTATAAGTAAATTTTGGAATTTATGTTTTGTTTTAAAAGGGAAATTATGTAAAGTAAGAAAAATATAATATTTTGCTTTAAAAATGTATTTTAAATGATTTTATAAAAATAATAATGATTTTTGAATATGTTAAAATGTTAAACAAATGAATGTTTAAGTAAATTTTGAAATATAACTTAAATGTGAAATTTTAAATTTTGTTTTAAAAAGTGAAATTTTAATTAAGTAAAATTTATGGAAATAAGTTATATTTTGTAAATTTAAATCTAATTGTTAAGTTAATAATTTAATTAAAGAAATGGAATTTAATACTTGAATTTAAATAAGAAATTATGTTAAAATTTGATTTTTAGATGAGATTTAACTTTATAAAAATCATAAAAATAAGAGTATTGAAATGATGATTTTAAAATGTGAAATTATGTGTTGTTTATAAGTTAAATGATTTAAACTAAAGATTAACTTTTGGTGAAATTTGTATTTAAACCCTGAATTTGATTTAACAGCATTTTTGAAGTGTAATGTAAAGGATATTACAGCATTTCGTAAATGCTGTAGTTGTTTTAAATGAACTAAAAAGTTAATTTGAAATAAAGGCTATTATAGCACATTGTAAGTGCTATAGTGGTTAAACTTAACATCTAAAGTTTATTTAAAATTTAAAGAAAATCTATTACAACACTTAAATGTTGTATTTTGTTAAATTAACCGTTTTAAACTATAACTTTGCATTGCATTTTTAAGTGCTACGGAAACTGAAATTTATTATTTTATTAAATTTTAATGAGATTAATCTTTGGAATAAGATTTAAATGTTTGGAAATTAAATATTTAACTATTAAATACGAGGAATTGATTTTTTTTTGAAAGATTTAATCTTTAAATATAAACTCCTTTGAAATGTAAATTTGAAATGGTGATTAATTTCTAAATAAAATGAATGGTATTAAATGGTATTTAAATGAATTAAAAATGAATGATATTCTGAATAATACTTTGATATTTTGATATTTTGAAATGATATTTGTTGATTTATTTAAGTTATTTGATAGATGGATATTTAAAATATATATATTGTTTGAGTTTATTTAAATAATATTGGATTTATGAAATGTGAGATATTAAAGCTTTGAAATAAAATGGTTTTGGTTTTGAAGTATAAACTATCATTGAAATGATATTTTGATATATTAAAATGATTGTAAATGAAGTTTTGGAAAGATACGATATTTTGATATTAAAAATGTTTTGAAATGAATTTTTGGAATGATATGATATTTTGATATTAAAAATGTTTTGAAATGAAGTTTTGAAAGATATGATATTTTGATAATAAAATGATTTAAAAATGAAGTTTTGAAAGATATGATATTTTGATAATAAAGTGATTTGAAAGGAAGTTTTGAAAAAATATGATATTTTAATATATTAAATTGATTTGAAAGGAGTTTTTGAAAGGATATGATAATTTAATATATTGAAATGGTTAGAAATGACTTGATATTTATTTTGATAAATATTTGAATTTGAAAGATATGGTATGTTGATATATTGAAATGGTTTTGGAAATGATTTAATCTTTATTTTGATAAAGATTTGGATTGAAAAGGATATTTTATTTTGAAGTATAAAATATTGTTTTAAAGTTATAACCACGGGTTATAATAACGATTGGTTGGCGAAGAGACCGGGATCGGATATCTGGCATACTCTCTGTCGATACCGAAACCCACTTTGACAACTGTGTACGCGGTGGAGATTCCAGAACGAAGTAGGTTGGTTGGCGAACGCTACTGGAATGAAGTAAGAGAACGCTGATGGATGGCCTAATTATGACTAAAACAGGAGCTATACCGGGCTACACAAAGGGTCGCACCCTTTCGTCGAGCATGCTTCTTCGGAAACCATTCTATTACTTTTGTGATTTGATATGGTGGCGCCACTTTGATTCGGGGTACTGCTCGAGGTGGGCGGAAGCTGCTGGCTTGCCGTCACCACCGGTCCGGGAGTGCAAACGGTGTATCCACCCTGGCATTGCCTCGCGTGCCTTGTCATATGTTCCTTATATCGAGCCCACTACGATTTTGGTTTAAAGACCCGACCGCGTTAAGGTTCACCATCGCCTTAATGCTATTTTCTATATGATCATACTTTACTGATTAGACACTACTGTATATAGCGTATATTACTATATAATAAATAGTTTAACGGATCCTTAGAGGATGGGTGGTCCCAAACATCTTCTAAGTTACTTGGACCTTTGCTACAGTTCACTTGAGTTGGTTTACATTGTATAAGTATGTATGTCCTGACTCGAGTGTTTGTATTTTTATTTACGCTCGGGTCAGCCTGAGTTATTCACAGATTTGGATTCCACTTACTGGAGATTGGAATCGCTGGAGATTATCTGCTTACATAATCTTATCTATTTCAGTTCGGTTGTTCCATTCAGCTTGTGCTTGGTTATCATATTGAAACTTCTGTTGTACTTTATTTCTTCTGTTGTATCTTGTTTAACTCTGATATATTAATATAGTAGTTTCATGAACTACTATCTCTTTTACTTCCACTGCATTATTAAATACTCTGTGTCTGTGATCTATGATTATTATTTACTGTATATTCTGAGATTTGCCAAATTTTTATTTACAACGTGGTATTTTGAGCAATTCAATTTCGGCACGAGTGTCTACCTATACACTTACAATGGATGCGAATGGTTGAAAATATCGGGTCGTTACACCCACTCACAACTTCTAAAATTTCTTATTTTAGTTAAATTAAATTTATGATGTGATAGGAATTTATTTATGGCTGTTTGATATATTTAAATTATTATTCCCGTTAATTTGTTATATTTTGAATTAAATTGTCATTTAATTTATTATTGAATTTAAATTTCCAGTTAAATACCTATCATTGATAATTAGTTAATTTTTGATATTTATTGGTTGAATTGAATGATGATTTTGATGGATGTTTGATTTTTGATTTTGGATGATCAGATGTTATGGTTGATTTATATATTTTTATCACTCCGCAAGCTCCTTTAGTTGTTATTGGGAAAATCACTATGGGTTGAAATGATATATACCCGAACGATCTATAGATTAGTGAAAAATCGTTATGGGTTGAAATGATAGACTCGAGCGATTTTATGGATTCTTATATTTAATTCGAGATTGTAATTTGAAATGATATATAACCATAAAATTTTAAATTGCGGATTGAAATGATAAATATCCGTATCACTTAACCCTAGGATAGAGAATTATATATGGACACCGAATTGGTTAAATTAAATGATTTCCTTTTTTATCCAAAAGTTTTTGAATTTGGTTAAATGATATTTTGAAATAAAAATTGATTTATATAAATTGAACTATCATCAAAATTCAAGTTTTAGGTTGAAATTGGAATTAGTTCAAAGAGATCGTTTAGAGGAATTAAAGATTGAAATGGTAAAGTTGAATTTTGAAACATAAATGAAATTTTTAGAATTTTGTTATAAATTGTTTGAAATATAACTTGGAATATATATTGAATTTGGAGTAACTTAAATTGATATTTCAAACATGAGTTGAGAGCAATATAGAATTTAATAGTTTATTGAGAATTTGAATTTAAAGATTTGAAATTGGGTTTCTTGATTTGGAGATTGAAATGGTTCAGATGTGTTGAAATAAAATAAATAGATCAAATTGATATTAATTCAAAATTCATATTTTAATATAAAATGTTTAAAAATATATTATTTTAAAAATTTCTAATTATTAAGGTTTTCAAATTATTAAACTATTTTAACCTATATTAACTAAATTAAATCATTTTAACCTATTTTAAACCATTTAACTTATTTTAAATCTAATTAATCTATTATTTAAGCTATTTAATCTATTTTAATTATATTTAATCTATTTTAAATATATTTAGCTATCTTAAATCAATTTAACAGTATATCTAATATATAATTAAACTATTTTAGACTATTTAAACAATTTATAACTATCTAAACTATCTTTTTAAATTTCAAACTAAATAAAGTTGACGTGTTTATATTTTAAATCCTTGATTTTAAAGTGAATATGGTTAAATGATATTGTAAACCGAGTTGGAATTTAATTTACATATTTAATTTGAATACGATGTTTTGAAATAAGGTTTTTAACTATTTTGAAAATATGATTTTTGAAAGTAAATATAATTTCGAAAGTGATATGGTTTGAATTGAATATGATATTTTGATATCAATTATGAAATGGTTTTGAAAATGTAAAAGAACCATCCGCTATGTAATAAGCATTCGGTTGTTAAAGAGACTGGGATTGGATATTGTCATACTATTTGCCAATACGGAAAACAACTTTAACAACTGTGTATGTGGTGGAGATTCCGCAAATGAAGTAGAATGGTTTGATGAACGATTTCTGTATAAGGTATGACATGACCCTGACTCCCGTGAATCAGCATAGATGTGACTAAAACATGAGTTATACTGGGCCAAGTGAGGTCATTCCTCCGATCGGACACATTTCTTCAATACCATATTTTGATTTTGTGACTGATTTGTTGGCCGCCCTTGATTTCAATTTGGGAGTGTGTTCCAAGGAGGGAAGTAGTAGCTGCTTTGCGTTACCACCAGTCCTTGGAGTGTAATTGGTATATCTACCCTGGCATTGCCTCGAGTACCATATTCACATGCCCTAGAGCACCTTCTACGAGTTTGTTTTGTACCATACCCATGGGGTGCCCTTTGGGTAAACCTCACGGAGGAACCTACAGTACTGTATAGACTATGAGAATATATAAAATGTGTTGAGGGGGATATGGATAACGCCTCAACGCTATTTTAATACTTTTACTTAAAGTAGACATATTATAATAGCGTATTGCACTACATAGTAGATAGTTTAACGGATCCTTAGGAGATGTGAATCCCGAACATCTCTTAAGTTATTGCACTCACGTTAGACACTGGATAGGAGATGTCATACCCCGTAAACATATCTGACGCAATCACAATCATATTTACTGTTGACTTAACTTGCATAAGATCTTTTAGTTTTGCCTCGAGTGTTTTGTCTTTTCAATTCGTTCGGGTCAGCCTAAGCATTTCAGGGTTGAAGACCTTATTTCTAGAGGCGAAGACGAAGATTTGTACTATTATTATTTGATATATGTATTTCACTGCATCATGTTGTTCTGCTGCATTAATTTATTTATTCTTGTTGTTTGTAACTCTAATTCTGTATTGGGTTAGTATAATCAAATTTATTTATAAACAACTTCATGAACTATTATTTGATTATTATATTTTATCATTTCGCTGCGAGATTCTGTATTTGTTTTATTTCTTCTTTATTCTTTTTTACACCATAACAATATACCCTTTTGAATGGTTTGAGTCCGACATATTTGTCTTCTTAAAACGTCTAAAAAGGTTGGTCGTTACAGTTGGTATCAGAGCTTTCGTTTAGCGATAATTGTGGGGTCTGACTCATATTAAATAGGGTAGTAATACACTAAAAATAAGTAGCTGAGTGTATATATAAGAGAGCATATTTGTTAGTGTTATAAAATATTTTTGTATTGTGTTAATTTGTTCCATTTTGTATTCATAAATTCTGGTTGGTGCATAGGACGTTATGACATCAGTAGGGATTTCTAAACACTTAATAGGACAGAGCGACACAATATTGTTTTGAATATAGGTAAATGAAATAATTTTGCCTATTGTATATTTTGTATATAAATTAATAATTTTATAAATGATATATTTGGTTGTAATATATTTGTTTGTTAGGTAGTGAAATTTATAACTATTGGTTGAAAATAAGATCTGTAAATGAAATGAATATAAATTGGAAAATTTAGAATTTATGTTCCAAGATTTTTGAAAATTCCTTTCGAATGATTTTGGAATGTTATATTAATATTATTTGGAAGTATTTTTCGATATAAATATTTCAATGTGATTTGAAAGAAATTTATAAAGGAAATTAAAAAAAATAAGTTCTGTACTTCCTTCTCTGTCGCTGGAAAATAATTTCGGTGATGGGTGCACGCATTATCGACGTTCATTTTCGAGTTTCAAAGTGGGAAGACCGTTGTAGTAATTTTACTGCACAATTGTTTTGATAAATTAATCTTGATTTTTGAATTCCAGATATGATTTGTTATATATAAAAGATATGATTATATATATATATATTATTTTAAAATAATTGAAACGAAACCCGGTGTTTAGTCCTTAAGTTTTTGTGAAGTAGAAATTGAAATTAGGGTAATGGATTCTTGAATATATTAATAATTGGAAACTTCTGAAATGGAAATAAGAAATTTGATGTTAAAATGATTAATGGTGTGACGCCCCACCTCTATACCCACGCTAGCCAAGGACACTACGGGGTAATGCCGTCAACTAGCACAGAGACTAAGGCTGCTGAGGAGCGACCATCCATGTAATTGCTTTGTGCGAGTACCGATATGCCAGATAAAAATATAACTTGCATTTCAAGAGGGTATCCGACATACCGATGCAAACACAAAGCTACTACACAGTTACTATAATATGTTCGGAAACAAATATAGAAATAAACATAACATAAATCAGTCACAGAAGTTCATATCTCAAAGGCGGAAACAGATATGAATATTACACATGAAAGTGTATATCAGAGTAGTGGTCAAACAAGATCCACAATATCACAAAAGAATAGTTACAAGTACAACACAAAAGAATAAGTATACATCAATGAGTCTATATCTCAAATGTATAGAACCAATAAAACTACTAATCTAAGTAGTTAGCCAAAAATCATGTAACGACCCGTAAATTTTGAGAAATTAATTGCTTAATTTAATTAAGAGTTTGTAACTAAATTTAGGAAGAAATAAGTAAATACTAAAATTTTAAATAAATGAAATGCAACATTTAAAATTAAAGATAAGTATTAACAATGGAAATGAAATTACGATTTATATAAAGTAATGGAAATTGTTATAGGCTAAGGAATTGAATATAAGAAAAACAAATGGGAATATTGTATTAACTAATGCAATGATATAATTAGTAATAAATTTAATGAATTCAATGTTATAATAACCGGACGTAATATGCAATAAATGGAAAATTTTGCAATCATTGTAGGCAAGTAATTACAATGTTTATTGTAGATGATAAACATTACTTTAATGGTAATTAATAACATAAAGGAAGTGTGAAAATTGTTACATTTGGTTATTAATAGAAAATGAGTAAATAAAAAGCAACTGTTGAATAAACCAATGCAATAATTGTAGATAAGTAATTTTAAGGAATGTTGTTGATAATAAACATATTTAAAATGGTAATAAATTGAATATAAGGAAACAAAGGCAATTAGTGGATTTATTTAATGAACTCATGAAATAAAAATCAATGTCATGTAGGTAATTATAATATTGTTGGAAGTGAAAACTTATTAAGTATGAAACCAAGAAAGTAAATTAATTAAAGAATATAAATAGTAAATAATATACATACTTGGCAAATATAACTAAATTGTATGAAATAAAACATGCATTTATGATATGAAATATAAGTCAATGTTAATTTCACCTATAAATGTCAATTTATTGAATAGCAGGGTTTTAAATCAAGTAACGGATTTGTTAATGTTTCAATTGATAATTTATAAAATTTAATGTGAAATTAATTGCAGTTAATTGACCTAATTGTGTCGTTAGGGTAAATTGATTTGTCATAAAAGATTGTTAATTCCAGAGGATGTAACCAATGTTTATTTCATTTATAATATAACAAGTGGTGGATTTTAGGAGTGAAATTTTAGATTTATTTGAAAGTAAAAAAAAAATTTCAATAAGTGAATTAATTGCAAATAAGGGGGATTTAATATTAAATTTTACATTAATAGAGATGTGGATGAAATTTGTGGATATTAATGCAATAGCTACGAACCAATAAAAATTCATCCAATTGGTAACAGGGTGAGAACGGTGTATGTAATCAATTTTAACACTTGTCCGTTAGTAATAACTTAAAGGTAAATTAATGTTAATGGAGGCTAATAAACTAAAATGGGAAATCAATAGAAATGTTGGTTATAAATTGAAATATAGCCATTTGAACAAATCTAAGATGAATATAGGAGTATTGGGTAATAAATTTATTATAAGAAAAACCAATGCAAATGTTGAATTAATCAGTGAAACGATAATAATAAATATTAATTAATTCAAAATTTGTAACTTGGGAATAATGTAGATTAATATACGTTAGTTATTTAGGGTAGTGACTAAAATTGGTAATCCGTTTTCAATTAATGATAATAGTGTTGATATAAGCTAATAAGTTTAAATGTCAATGCAATTAAAAGCACATAAGTTGCAATTTTTAGGTTGCTTGTTTATTTAACGAGTTAAAATAAAATTTGGTAATCGATTACAAATA
Source organism: Allium cepa (assembly GCA_030765085.1). Classification (NCBI taxonomy): domain Eukaryota; kingdom Viridiplantae; phylum Streptophyta; class Magnoliopsida; order Asparagales; family Amaryllidaceae; genus Allium; species Allium cepa. The sequence continues at coordinate 342,874,186 of CM060944.1, forward strand.
AATCTTAATTTTACATTGGTTAATGTAAATTAAAGTAACAGTTGATGTAATAAAGGATGGAACCGAGGAAAATTAGTTAAGTGGATTTAAAATCTTAAATCGACAAATTTCAATATGTTGAATTTGGTAGTTATTACACAATTAGTGGAAATAAAATAGTAATACGAATAAAGGCGAAACGGAAGTATCAATGTAATGAAACGTAACCAAATGTAAATATGTTTATGGGATAATGACTGTTTTAATAATAAGAATGGGAATCAACATTTATTTACTTATTTGAATTTTGTGTTGAATGAATTAATTTGACTTTTAATTTGATAAATCAAAAAAAAAATTGTATATATATGAAAAAATGTTTTAATTATAGATCCATGTTTTAAACTCTTAAACCAAATTGCATTTTTTTTAGATCTAAAAGTTTATATACATATAATTTGCATTTGTGATGAAACAGAAATATTGTATACACATATTGTCACTTTATCTTGAATTGAAAATATCATGAAATTTGAATACTTTGTTGAATAAATTATTTGTTCTTAATCTAATAAATTATAATAGAAGTTTACATATGCTTAACAATTTTTCGATGATAAATCTAAACTTTGATTTTGATTACAACAATATTTAAATTTGTTACCTAAATTATTATCTCAAATGTCCTTATTTAAGGATCTTAAAGGTTTGTTACTATATTGCTTAATTTGTCGTGTTCCACTTTTGTTTTGTTAAAAAGATAAATAAATTTCATTAAGTTAAAAAGGTTTAATTTATATGTATATATGTATTTTTGACTTCAAGTATACATAAGTTTACAAATGCATTAGACAATTTAATGTGGTATGGAAGTATGCTTTGAATTAATTAATAAGCTTTGGTTTAAATCTTTATACACACATGTATGTGTGTTTGTGTGCATGTGTATACATATAAACATTTAATATTTTAATTTCAAATTGCTAAAGCATGATTTAATTTTTATTATTATTATCAAACAATTTAAAAGTGATGTAATATTATATATATATATATATATTAATTTATTGTTTGTTGTTTATGTTTTCTAGTCATAATACAACTTGCATGATAATTAAATGGCGTCACCTTTTATCTCCTTCCCTATTTGATCCTTATGTGATTGCATCTACATTTATTCTTGTTTATTCCTATATATTGTCACCAATTAATTGTACTTGATATATGTTTAGCAATTTTGACACACAGTTAAAGTATGAATATATATGATGTATTCAAACTTTTATGTATCTAGCACTTAATTAATTTAGAATCAAACTAATAAAACGTGACATTTATTTTGTCCCTCCACATTCATTCCCTTTCTAATTAATAAGGAGATTTTCACTTCAAGGGCTTATTTGTGAAGGGAATAAGTTTTAAGGACACTATTTCTGAAAAATTAGTTTTAAGGACATTTTACAAGAAAAAGATAAAAGAATTTATCATTTTCGGTTATACAGAAATAATGATAAAAGGATTTATCATTTTTCAGTATAACTTAAAAAGATAAATGAATTCATCATTATGCTGAAAATTGTCCTTAAAACTAATTATTCAGAAATGTTGTCCTTAAAACTTATTACCCTGCAAATAGAAGCCCTTCAACCTAATTTCCACAATTAATAATTACCACTTTTTAATACCTGCTACCTTTAAAAAAAAGGCTGTTCATATTTACTATATTTCAATACCAAGTTTCTTTATATTTACTTTATTTCTAATTAATAGCAGCCTCTCTTTTCAAATCTCTTTGTCCCTAAACCTAACTCTAACCTTATGAATACGATATGATGCAAACGAAACCCTAGCCTCCATTCAAATCTTCTTCTCCTTTTTTTTCTATTTTTTCAAATATCCTTATTGTATCTCATTTTAATTTTTCCTTCCTCTTCAAATATTCTTCTTCTCAAGTTTTAATCTATTTCAAACTTTCTTCTTCCTTTTCAAATCTTGATCTTCTCTAACATTTTCAGTTCTTCTTATTTCAATCCTTTTCTTTTTCAAATTCTTCTTTTTCAAATCTTTTCCAAACCTTTTAAAAATACATGCATAAATACACAGATATATATATTAATATAATAAGGAGGGAGATTAAAGTAAATCAAAATAAAAGAAAAATTACGGAACAAAGCTAGCAATCAAGAAGAAGACTAAGGAAACGTAGAGCGAAGCTATTGATTAGAAGCCTATTATTTTCAGATTCGTATAAAGGTGAGTGTTTTAACCCACTCACAATTTCTAAAATTTCTTATGTTTGTTAAATTGATTTATGATGTGTTTAGAAATTTATTTATAGCTGTTTGGCATATATTTCATCATTATCTCAGTAAATTTGCATTCATATAATTTACTTGTTATTTAATTCATTTTGCATATAAACTGCCAGTTAAAAATTTTGTCAAATTTATTAGTGCATACAAACTACAGTTAAACAGTTATTTAACTCATTATTGAAAAATTAATTGTCAGTAATTTATTATTATTTATTGATGTGATTGTTTGAATTTGGATGATGATGTGATAAATGGATGTATGATTTTGATGGATGAATGGATGTTTATTTATATCAACTGCAAGTTATTATGCATTTTCATTTCATTCGGGATTGCGGTTTGAAATGATATACAACCGCATTTTTTTATTTTTAAATTGCGGATTGAAATGATAAATATCTGTATCACTTGACCATAGGATAGAAAATTTTATACAGGCACCGCGGTATATATATAAAAAAAATTGAAATGATTTCTATGGTTTGGATAGGATACGGTTTAATAAATATTAAATTTTGATATTATATAAATATTATTTTATATATATACATATATAGTTAAATTTTTGAATTTAAGCTATATATAAATCTGTTAAATAAAATAAATAAGTTGAATAATGGAGTTTGATAATTTATATTATATGGTCAAGTATAGGTTTAAGATATGGTATATATATAGAGTTTTAATGTTTTAAACCAATTAAGATTGGAAGATAACTTGGAAATTTATTTGGAATTGAGCTTATTTAAAAACTAAACTCCATCAGTTGATTTAAAACTTATTAAACTTGAAATTTTAAAGGTATGATATTTATATCTGGATTTTTATTTAAGATAAATTAAAGGAATAATTCTAGTATAAATAAATGGAAGGAAATATTTAGTGTTAATAAATTGAGTTTTATTTTAAATGGTTATGGATCTATTACGTAAACATTTCAAAACTAAATAATAGGACAATGAATTGTTGAATTGAAATTCCCAACCTTAGTTTTGAAATTTATTAAATACTCAAAGTTTGAAAATATTGAAATCGAAGTGTTTATTTAAACTGAAAATGAATTTAAAAGTTATAGGTTTAGACTGAACTTAAAGTGAATAAAATTGTAAAAGCCGTGGAAATTATTTACTTTATAAAGAAATTTTAAATTCATCTGTTTTATTTTATATACTGTTGAATATCCAAACCATTTAAGTTTTGGAAGTATGGTTTTAAAGCTATGAGTTTCGAAGTATTATGTTTTGAAAAGTTGTAATCCTAATGTTGGTTTCGAGGTCTTATAAATTTTAAAGTGGTATGATTTTGGGAAAGAAATATATTTGAAAAGATGATATCATATTGATTTGGGTCTTTAAATTAGAAATGATATCGTATTATATGGTTTTGAAATGGATATTTTAATTTGGTTTGAGAGTATAATTATTTTTAGATGACCGCGGTGTTTTAATAACGTTGGGTTGTTAAAGAGACCGGGATCGGAAGTTGTCATACTCTCTGCCAACTCCGAAAACTACTTTAACAACCGTGTACGCGGTGGAGATTCCAGAATGAAGTAGGATGATGGCGGCGTTTCCTTTAAGGTAAATACGTGGACCCAACTATTGTGAGTTGGCATAAGGTGGCTAAAACATGAGCGATCGACGGGTTAATTGAGGTAGCACCTTTGATCGGACACATCCCTTCGATATTCTACTCTGATTTTGGATTAATTCGGTGGCCACTTTTGATTTCTTTGATTTGGGGGTGTTGTTCGAGGTGGGCGGTAGTAGCAGCTACGCATTACCACCGACCCGAAAGCGTAATTGGTATATCTACCCTGGCATTGCCTAGTTGTGCCGTGTCACCTACCCTAGCGCGCCTTATACGATTTTGGCTTTGTACCATACCTATGGAGTGCCCTCTGACGACGCCTAGTACGGGGGAGATTACGGTACTGTATAGACTATGGGAATATATTTTGTGTTAAGGGCTATATGGGTAACCCCTTAACGCTATTTAAAAGTAAGTTTTTTTACAATTAGACACAATTATAATAGCGAGATATACTACATAGTAAATAGTTTAACGGATCCTTAGGAGATGTAAATCCCGAGCATCTCTTGAGTTACTACACTCATATTTACTTCTATTGATTTAACTTACACAAGATCTTTTAGTTCTGACTCGAGTGTTTTGTCTTTTCAATTCGCTCGGGTCAGTCCGAGCGTTTCTGGATCGAAGACTTTAGCTCTGGAGGACGAAGACGGAGATTTCTATTATTATTATTATTTATTATCTTCCACTATACTCTTACTGTTCTGCTGCATTGTTATTGGTATGTGTAACTCTGATAAATGTATAAGTATAATCGAATATTTTGTAAAACAACTTTACAAAATGTATATTTGATTTTTATATTTTATCCTTCCGCTATGAGATTCTATTTTGTTTTATTTCTTTCTCGTTTTTCTTATTTACCCCATAACAATCGGCCCTTTCGTATGGTTTGAATTGGCACGTGTGTCAATTTACCGCATGCGAAAAGGCAGGACGTTACAAATCAGGATAATAATCTCAGATGAGAAGTCAAGCAGAAGCACCTGTAACATCTCATTCTGACCCGAGTATTATTTAATAAGAAAATTATAAACGGATCAGTCTAATTATAAATATCAGATAAAATGATATAGAATAAGAGATATGACAAACTTATTAAATATGAAACCAAGAAAGTAAATTAATTAAAGAATATAAATAGTAAATAATATACATACTTGGCAAATATAACTAAATAGTATGAAATAAAACATGCATTTATGATATGAAATATAAGTCAATGTTAGTTTCACCTATAAATGTGAATTTATTGAATAGCAGGATTTTAAATCAAGTAACGGATTTGTTAAATTTTCAATTGATAATTTATAAAATTTAATGTGAAATTAATTGCAGTTAATTGACCTAATTGTGCGGTTAGGATAAATTGATTTGTCATAAAAGATTGTTAATTCCAGAGGATGTAACCAATGTTTATTTCATTTATAATATAACAAGTGGTGGATCTTAGGAGTGAAATTTTAGATTTATTAATTTATTTGAAAGTAAAAAAAAATTCAATAAGTGAATTAATTGCAAATAAGGGGGATTTAATATTAAATTTTACGTTAATAGAGATGTGGATGAAATTTGTGGATATTAATGCAATAGCTATGAATCAATGAAAATTCATCCAATTGGTAACAGGGTGAGAACGGTGTATGTAATCAATTTCAACACTTGTCCGTTAGTGATAACTTAAGGGTAAATTAACGTTAATGGAGGCTAATAAATTAAAATGGGAAATCAATAGAAATTTTGGTTATAAATTGAAATATAGCCATTTGTACAAATCTAAGATGAATATAGGAGTATTGGGTAATAAATTTATTATAAGAAAAACCAATGCAAATGTTGAATTAATCAGTGAAACGATAATAATAAATATTAATTAATTCAAAATTTGTAACTTGGGAATAATGTAGACTAATATACGTTAGTTATTTAGGGTAGTGACTAAAATTGGAAATCCATCTGCAATTAATGATAATAGTGTTGATATAAGCTAATAAGTTTAAATGTCAATGCAATTAAAAGCACATAAGTTGCAATTTTTAGGTTGCTTGTTTATTTAATGAGTTAAAATAAAATTTGGTAATCGATTACAAATAAATCTTAATTTTAAGTTGGTTAATGTAAATTAAAGTAACAGTTGATGTAATAAAGTATGGAACCGAGGAAAATTAGTTAAGTGGATTTAAAATCTTAATTTGTGGGTGAAATCGACAAATTTCAATATGTTGAATTTGGTAGTTATTACACAATTAGTGGAAATAATGTAGTGATACGAATAAAGGCGAAACGGAAGTATCAATGTAATGAAACGTAACCAAATGTAAATATGTTTATGGGATAATGATTGTTTTAATAATAAGAATGGGAATTCAACATTTATTTATTTATTTGAATTTTTTGTTGAATGAATTAATTTGACTTTTAATTTGATAAATCAAAAAAAAATTGTATATATATTAAAAGAATGTTTTAATTATAGATCCATGTTTTAAATTCTTAAACCAAATTGCATTTTTTTAGATCTGAAAGTTTATATACATATAATTTGCATTTGTGATGAAACAGAAATATTGTATACACATATTGTCACTTTATCTTGAATTGAAAATATCATGAAATTTGAATACTTTGTTGAATAAATTATTTGTTCTTAATCTAATAAATTATAATAGAAGTTTACATATGCTTAACAATTTTTCGATGATAAATCTAAGCTTTGATTTTGATTACAACAATATTTAAATTTGTTGCCTAAATTATTATCTCAAATGTCCTTATTTAAGGATCTTAAAGGTTTGTTACTATATTGCTTAATTTGTCGTGTTCCACTTTTGTTTTGTTAAAAGGATAAATAAATTTCATTAAGGTAAAAAGGTTTAATTTATATGTATATATGTATTTTTGACTTCAAGTATACATAAGTTTACAAATGCATTAGACAATTTAATGTGGTATGAAAGTATGCTTTTAATTAATTAGTAAGCTTTGGTTTAATCTTGATACACACATGTATGTGTGTTTGTGTGCATGTGTATACATATAAACATTTAATATTTTAATTTCAACTTGCTAAAGCATGATTTAATTTTTATTATTATTATCAAACAATTTAAAAGTGATGTAATATTATATACATATTAATTTATTGTTTGTTGTTTATGTTTTCTAGTCATAATACAACTTGCATGATAATTAAATGGCGTCACCTTTTATCTCCTTCCCTATTTGATCCTTATGTGATTGCATCTACATTTATTCTTGTTTATTCCTATATATTGTCACCAATTAATCGTACTTGATATATGTTTAGCAATTTTGACACACAGTTAAAGTATGAATATATATGATGTATTCAAACTTTTCTGTATCTAGCACTTAATTAATTTAGAATCAAACTAATAAAATGTGACATTTATTTTGTCCCTTCACATTCATTCCCTTTCTAATTAATAATTACCTCTTTTTAATACCTGCTACCTTTAAAAAAAAGGCTGTTCATATTTACTATATTTCAATACCAAGTTTCATCATATTTACTTTATTTCTAATTAATAGCAACCTCTCTTTTCAAATCTCTTTGTCCCTAAACCTAACTCTAACCTTATAAATACGATATGATGCAAATGAAACCCTAGCCTCCATTCAAATCTTCTTCTCCTTTTTTTTTTCTTTTTTTTCAAATCTCCTTATTGTATCTCATTTTAATTTTTCCTTCCTCTTCAAATATTCTTCTTCTCAAGTTTTATTCTATTTCAAACTTTCTTCTTTCTTTTCAAATCTTGATCTTCTCTACAATTTTTAGTTCTTCTTGTTTCAATCTTTTCCTTTTCAAATTCTTCCTTTTCAAATTCTTCCTTTTCAAATCTTTTCCAAACCTTTTAAAAATACATTGATAAATACATATATATATTAATATAACAAGGAGGGAGATTAAAGTACATCAAAATAAAAGAAAAATTACGGAACAAAGCTTGCAATCAAGAAGAAGACTAAGGAAACGTAGAGCGAAGCTATTGATTAGAAGTCTATTATTTTCAGATTCGTATAAAGGTGAGTGTTTTAACCCACTCACAATTTCTAAAATTTCTTATGTTTGTTAAATTGATTTATGATGTGTTTAGAAATTTATTTATAGCTGTTTGGCATATATTTCATCATTATCTCAGCAAATTTGCATTCATATAATTTACTTGTTATTTAATTCATTTTGCACATAAACTGCCAGTCAAAAATTTTGTCAAATTTATTATTGCATATAAACTACAGTTAAACAGTTATTTAACTCATTATTGAAAAATTATCTGTTAGTAATTTATTATTATTTATTGATGTGATTTTTTGAATTTGGATGATGACGTGATAAATGGATGTATGATTTTGATGGATGAATGGATGTTTATTTATATTAACTGCAAGTTATTATGCATTTTCATTTCATTCGGGATTACAGTTTGAAATGATATACAACCACATTTTTTTATTTTTAAATTGCGGATTGAAATGATAAATATCTGTATCACTTGACCATAAGATAGAAAATTTTATACAGGCACCGCGGTATATATATATAAATTTTTTGAAATGATTTCTATGGTTTGGATAGGATACGGTTTAATAAATATTAAATTTTGATATTATATAAATATTATTTTATATATATACATATATAGTTAAATTTTCGAATTTAAGCTATATATAAATCTGTTAAATAAAATAAATAAGTTGAATAATGGAGTTTGATAATTTATATTATATGGTCAAGTACAGGTTCAAGATGTGGTGTATATATAGAGTTTTAATGTTTAAGCCAATTAAGATCGGAAGATAAATAGGAAATTTATTTGGAATTGAGCTTATTTAAAAATTAAACTCCATCAGTTGATGTAAAACTTATTAAACTTGAAATTTTAAAGGTATGATATTTATATCTGGATTTTTATTCAAGATAAATTAAAGGAATAATTCTAGTATAAATAAATGGAAGGAAATATTTAGTGTTAATCAATTGAGTTTTATTTTAAATGGTTATGGATCAATTATGTAAACATTTCAAAACTAAATAATAGGACAATGAATTGTTGAATTGAAATTCCCAACCTTAGTTTGAAATTTATTAAATACTCAAAGTTTGAAAATATTGAAATCGAAGTGTTTATTTAAACTGAAAGTGAATTTAAAAATTATGGGTTTAGACTGAATTTAAAGTGAATAAAATTGTAAAAGCCGTGGAAATTATTTACTTTATAAAGAAATTTTAAATTCAACTGTTTTATTTTATATACTGTTGAATATCCAAACCATTTAAGTTTTGGAAGTATGGTTTTAAAGCTATGAGTTTCGAAGTATTATGTTTTGAAAAGTTGTAATCCAAATGTTGGCTTCGAGATCTTATAAATTTTAAAGTGGTATGATTTTGGGAAAGAAATATATTTGAAAAATGATATCATATTGATTTGGGTCTTTAAATTAGAAATGATATCGTGTTATATGGTTTTGAAATGGATATTTTAATTTGGTTTGAGAGTATAATTATTTTTAAATGACCGCGGTGTTATAATAACGTTGGGTTGTTAAAGAGACCGGGATCAGAAGTTGTCATACTCTCTGCCAACTCCTAAAACCACTTTAACAATCGTGTACGCGGTGGAGATTCCAAAATGAAGTAGGACGATGGCGGCGTTTCCTTTAAGGTAAATACGTGGACCCAACTCCCGTGAGTTAGCATAAGGTGGCTGAAACAGGAGCGATCGACGGCTTAATTGAGGTAGCATCTTTGATCGGACACATCCCTTCGATATTCTACTCTGATTTTGGATTGATTCGGTGGCCACTTTTGATTTCTTTGATTTGGGGGTGTTGTTCGAGGTCGGCGGTAGTAGCAGCTATGCGTTACCACCGACCCGAAAGCGTAATTGGTATATCTACCATGGCATTGCCTAGTTGTGCCGTGTCACCTACCCTAGCGCGCCTTATACGATTTTGGCTTTGTACCATACCTATGGAGTGCCCTCTGACGACGCCTAGTACGGAGGAGATTACGGTACTGTATAGACTATGGGAATATATTTTGTGTTAAGGGCTATATGGGTAACCCCTTAACGCTATTTAAAAGTAAGTTTATTTTACAATTAGACGCTATTATAATAGTGAGATATACTACATAGTAAATAGTTTAACGGATCCTTAGGAGTTGTAAATCCAGAGCATCTCTTGAGTTACTGCACTCATATTTACTTCTATTGATTTAACTTACATAAGATCTTTTAGTTCTGACTCGAGTGTTTTGTCTTTTCAATTCGCTCGGGTCAGTCCGAGCGTTTCAGGATCGAAGACTTTAGCTCTGGAGGACGAAGACGGAGATTTCTATTGTTATTATTTATTATCTTCCACTATACTCATACCGTTCCGCTGCATTGTTATTGGAATGTGTAACTCTGATAAATGTATAAGTATAATCGAATATTTTGTATACAGCTTTATAAACTGTATATTTGATTATTATATTTTATCCTTCCATTATGAGATTCTATTTTGTTTTATTTCTTTCTCATTTTTCTTATTTACCCCATAACAATCCGTCCTTTCGTATGGTTTGAATTGGCACGTGTGTCAATTTAAAGCGTGCGAAAAGGCGGGACGTTACAATGTGGTATCAGAGCTTTGGTTTAGCGATAAACCTTAGCTTTGTGGGGTCTGACTCTTTATTTATAGGGTAGTAATACCCTATGGGAGTCGCTGAGTGTGTATATATATATATATATATATATATATATATATATGAGAGAGCTTACTTGTTAGTGTTATAAAAAGGTTTTGATATTGTATTAATTTGTTCCGTTTTGTATTTATAAACTCTGGTTGGTGCATGGGACACTATGACATCAATAGGGGTCTCTAAATACTTAATAGGACAAACCGACATAATATTTGTTTTTAATATAGGAGAATGAAATAATTTTGCCTATTATATTTTCTATATGTAAAATAAATTTTAAATGATATATATATTTGGTTGCAATATATTGGTTATCAGATAATAAATTAATAATTAATAGTCGAAATAAGATTGGAAATGAAATAAATGAAAATTGGAAATTTTAGAATTAAATTTCCCAGGTATTGAAAATTTCTTTCCAATGATTTTCGGAATATAATAATAATATTTTTAGAAGTATTTTCGGATATAAATATTTCAATATAATTTGGAAAAATTGTTTTAAAGAAGATTTATGGAAAGAAGTAAGTTTTGTACTCCCCTCTCTTTCGCTGGAAAATAATTTCGGTGATGAGTGCACACATCATCGACATTCATTTTCGAGTTTCGAAGTGGGAAGGCCACTGTAGTAGTTTACTGCAGACCCATTTTTGATAAACAAATATAAATTTGAGTTGTTTAAATATAAATGGATATATAAGTTGTAAGTATATATTTATCTATTATTTTAAAATGATTTGAAATAAAACCCGGTATTAAATTCTTAAGTTTCCATTAATTAATAGTTTCAATTGTTGTAGTGAATTGAAACGTAGGTAATTAATAAATCGAAACCTCTAAAGGAAATAAGAGATTTAATGCTAGGTTATAAATGGTATTAAATAAAATTTGAAATTTGTAACCTATGAGATAAAGGATATAATTATTGAACATTAAATTAATTAAAAGAAATGAGAAAACTTGTATAACCTTCAATTTCATTCTTTAAAAGCATATATATAACTTACCAAATATTAAAAGTTGAAATGTTTAGTAAGAAATGTAATGGAGATGGTAGAAGTAAAAGTATGAAATGAAAGTGTTCAGTCAATTACTTTTATTTATAAGAATTGATGTTATAGAGTTATAAACTTAAGTTATAATGGAATTCTTACTATAATAAGAATTTGGGGTTAGAGGCGTTATGAACTTAAGCACTAATTGAAAGGCTATCAATTAAAATAGAAAGGCAAGCATTATAAATCGAATTTAGTAATAAATAAAATTAAGTAGTATATATGAAAGATAATAAACTTAAGTAAATGATTAAAGCTATGTATTAATAAAATAAGCAGAAAGATGAATACTGCAAATAAATGGAAAAAAAGAGATAAACCATTATATGTATAAAAAGAAGTCAAACAACAATAGTATGAAATGAAATTGACAAGAATAAACTTAGTTTATTGTTGAAATTGTTGTTTGTTGATTTATGGTTGTTTGGGTAAGGATACACTTAGTAGTTATTCTTCATTCTGTACAATTTAAAGTGTCTAAACCTAAACAACTATTTGTTGTGTTTGATATGAATGAATGATTGTTTTTAGGGTCGTATGCCTTGTTGCAAGTGTTTGATGTTGTATTGATTTTGTTTATTGATGGTTGTTTGTATTGAATTGGATGTTTGTGGTTGAAACCATTTTTAATATTTCATTTTATATAATCCAATTAAAGTTACGATTATATATAATGATTTACATAATATATATTAATTTATAAGTTCCTCTTTTCTTTCTTTTCCTTTTCGAGGACGAAAAGTTTTGAGTGGGGGGGGGGGGTGTAACGACCCATAAATTTTGAGAAATTAATTGCTTAATTTAATTAAGAGTTTGTAATTAAAATTTAAATTTAGGAAGAAATAAGTAAATACTAAAATTTTAAATAAATGAAATGCAACATTTAAAATTAAAGATAAGTATTAACAATGGAAATGAAATTATGATTTATTTAAAGTAATGGAAATTGTTATAGGCTAAGGAATTGAATATAAGAAAAAAAAATGGGAATATTGTATTAACTAATGCAATGATATAATTAGTAATAAATTTAATGAATTCAATGTTATAGTAACCGGAAGTAATATGCAATAAATGGAAAATTTTGCAATCAATGTAGGTAAGTAATTACAATGTTTATTGTAGATGATAAACGTTACTTTAATGGTAATTAATAACATAAAGGAAGTGTGAAAATTGTTACATTTGGTTATAAATAGAAAATGAGTAAATAAAAAGCAACTGTTGAATAAACCAATGCAATAATTGTAAATAAATAATTTGAAGGAATGTTGTTGATAATAAACGTATTTAAAATGGTAATAAATTGAATATAAGGAAACAAAGGCAATTAGTGGATTTATTTAATGAATTCATGAAATAAAAATCAATGTCATGTAGGTAATTATAATATTGTTGGAAGTGAAAACTTATTAAGTATGAAACCAAGAAAGTAAATTAATTAAAGAATATAAATAGTAAATAATATACATACTTGGCAAATATAACTAAATAGTATGAAATACAACATGCATTTATGATATGAAATATAAGTCAATGTTAATTTCACCTATAAATGTCAATTTATTGAATAGCAGAGTTTTAAATCAAGTAATGAATTTGTTAATGTTTCAATTGATAATTTATAAAATTTAATGTGAAATTATTTGCAGTTAATTGACCTAATTGTGCCGTTAGGATAAATTGATTTGTCATAAAAGATTGTTAATTCCATAGGATTTAACTTTATTTCATTTATAATATAACAAGTGGTGGATCTTAGGAGTGAAATTTTAGATTTATTAATTTATTTGAAAGTAAAAAATAAATTCAATAAGTGAATTAATTGCAAATAAGGGGGATTTAATATTAAATTTTACATTAATAGAGATGTGAATGAAATTTGTGGATATTAATGCAATTGCTACGAATCAATGAAAATTCATCCAATTGGTAACAGGGTGAGAACGGTGTATGTAATCAATTTCAACACTTGTCCGTTAGTAATAACTTAACGGTAAATTAACGTTAATGGAGGCTAATGAAATAAAATGGGAAATCAATAGAAATTTTGGTTATAAATTGAAATATAGCCATTTGAACAAATCTAAGATGAATATAGGAGTATTGGGTAATAAATTTATTATAAGAAAAACCAATGCAAATGTTGAATTAATCAGTGAAACGATAATAATAAATATTAATTAATTCAAAATTTGTAACTTGGGAATAATGTAGATTAATATACGTTAGTTATTTAGGGTAGTGACTAAAATTGGTAATCCGTTTTCAGTTAATGATAATAGTGTTGATATAAGCTAATAAGTTTAAATGTCAATGCAATTAAAAGCACATAAGTTGCAATTTTTAGGTTGCTTGTTTATTTAATGAGTTAAAATAAAATTTGGTAATCGATTACAAATAAATCTTAATTTTACGTTGGTTAATGTAAATTATAGTAACAGTTGATGTAATAAAGGATGGAACCGAGGAAAATTAGTTAAGTGTATTTAAAATCTTAATTTATAGGTGAAATTGACAAATTTCAATATGTTGAATTTGGTAGTTATTACACAATTAGTGGAAATAAAATAGTAATACGAATAAAGGCGAAACGGAAGTATCAATGTAATGAAACGTAACCAAATGTAAATATGTTTATGGGATAATGACTGTTTTAATAATAAGAATGGGAATCAACATTTATTTACTTATTTGAATTTTGTGTTGAATGAATTAATTTGGCTTTTAATTTGATAAATCAAAAAAAATTGTATATATATGAAAAGAATGTTTTAATTATAGATCCATATTTTAAAATCTTAAACCAAATTGCTTTTTTTTTAAGATCTAAAAGTTTATATACATATAATTTGCATTTGTGATGAAACAGAAATATTGTATACACATATTGTCACTTTATCTTGAATTGAAAATATCATGAAATTTGAATACTTTGTTGAATAAATTATTTGTTCTTAATCTAATAAATTATAATAGAAGTTTACATATGCTTAACAATTTTTCGATGATAAATCTAAACTTTGATTTTGATTACAACAATATTTAAATTTGTTACCTAAATTATTATCTCAAATGTCCTTATTTAAGGATCTTAAAGGTTTGTTACTATATTGCTTAATTTGTCGTGTTCCACTTTTGTTTTGTTAAAAAGATAAATAAATTTCATTAAGTTAAAAAGGTTTAATTTATATGTATATATGTATTTTTGACTTCAAGTATACATAAGTTTACAAATGCATTAGACAATTTAATGTGGTATGGAAGTATGCTTTGAATTAATTAATAAGCTTTGGTTTAATCTTTATACACACATGTATGTGTGTTTGTGTGCATGTGTATACATATAAACATTTAATATTTTAATTTCAAATTGCTAAAGCATGATTTAATTTTTATTATTATTATCAAACAATTTAAAAGTGATGTAATATTATATATATATATATATATATATTGATTTATTGTTTGTTGTTTATGTTTTCTAGTCATAATACAACTTGCATGATAATTAAATGTCGTCACCTTTTATCTCCTTCCCTATTTGATCCTTATGTGATTGCATCTACATTTATTCTTGTTTATTCCTATATATTGTCACCAATTAATCGTACTTGATATATGTTTAGCAATTTTGACACACAGTTAAAATATGAATATATATGATGTATTCAAACTTTTATGTATCTAGCACTTAATTAATTTAGAATCAAACTAATAAAATGTGACATTTATTTTGTCCCTCCACATTCATTCCCTTTCTAATTAATAATTACCACTTTTTAATACCTGCTACCTTTAAAAAAAAGGCTGTTCATATTTACTATACTACAATACCAAGTTTCTTCATATTTACTTTATTTCTAATTAATAGCAGCCTCTCTTTTCTAATCTCTTTGTCCCTAAACCTAACTCTAACCTTATAAATACGATATGATGCAAATGAAACCCTAGCCTCCATTCAAATCTTCTTCTCCTTTTTTTTCTTTTCTTTTTTTTTCAAATCTCCTTATTGTATCTCATTTTAATTTTTCCTTCCTCTTCAAATATTCTTCTTCTCAAGTTTTAGTCTATTTCAAACTTTCTTCTTTCTTTTCAAATCTTGATCTTCTCTACAATTTTTAGTTCTTCTTATTTCAATCCTTTTCTTTTTCAGATTCTTCTTTTTCAAATCTTTTCCAAACCTTTTAAAAATACATTCATAAATACACAGATATATATATTAATATAATAAGGATGGAGATTAAAGTAAATCAAAATAAAAGAAAAATTATGGAACAAAGCTAGCAATCAAGAAGAAGACTAAGAAAACGTAGAGCGAAGCTATTGATTAGAAGTCTATTATTTTCAGATTCGCATAAAGGTGAGTGTTTTAACCCACTCACAATTTCTAAAATTTCTTATTTTTGTTAAATTGATTTATGATGTGTTTAGAAATTTATTTATAGCTGTTTGGCATATATTTCATCATTATCTCAGTAAATTTGCATTCATATAATTTACTTGTTATTTAATTCATTTTGCATATAAACTGCCAGTTAAAAATTTTGTCAAATTTATTAGTGCATATAAACTACAGTTAAACAGTTATTTAACTCATTATTGAAAAATTAACTGTCAGTAATTTATTATTATTTATTGATGTGATTGTTTGAATTTGGATGATGATGTGATAAATGGATGTATGATTTTGATGGATGAATGGATGTTTATTTATATCAACTGCAAGTTATTATGCATTTTCATTTCATTTGGGATTGCGGTTTGAAATGATATACAACCGCATTTTTTTATTTTAAATTGCGGTTTGAAATGATAAATATCTGTATCACTTGACCATAAGATAGAAAATTTTATACAGGCACCGCGGTATATATATATAAAAAAAAATTTGAAATGATTTCTATGGTTTGGATAGGATACGGTTTAATAAATATTAAATTTTGATATTATATGAATATTATTTTATATATATACATATATAGTTAAATTTTTGAATTTAAGCTATATATAAATATGTTAAATAAAATAAATAAGTTGAATAATGGAGTTTGATAATTTATATTATATGGTCAAGTATAAGTTTAAGATATGGTATATATATAGAGTTTTAATGTTTTAAACCAATTAAGATTGGAAGATAAATTTGAAACTTATTTGGAATTGGGCTTATTTAAAAACTAAACTCCATCAGTTGATTTAAACTTATTAATCTTGAAATTTTAAAGGTATGATATTTATATCTGGATTTTTATTCAAGATAAATTAAAGGAATAATTCTAGTATAAATAAATGGAAGGAAATATTTAGTGTTAATAAATTGAGTTTTATTTTAAATGGTTATGGATGTATTATGTAAACATTTCAAAACTAAATAATAGGACAATGAATTGTTGAATAAAAATTCCCAACCTTAGTTTTGAAATTTATTAAATACTTAAAGTTTGAAAATATTGAAATCGAAGTGTTCATTTAAACTGAAAGTGAATTTAAAAGTTATGGGTTTAGACTGAACTTAAAGTGAATAAAATTGTAAAAGCCGTGGAAATTATTTACTTTATAAAGAAATTTTAAATTCATCTGTTTTATTTTATATACTGTTGAATATCCAAACCATTTAAGTTTTGGAAGTATGGTTTTAAAGCTATGAGTTTCGAAGTATTATGTTTTGAAAAGTTATAATCCAAATGTTGGTTTCGAGATCTTATAAAATTTAAAGTGGTATGATTTTGGGAAAGAAATATATTTGAAAAGATGACATCATATTGATTTGGGTCTTTAAATTAGAAATGATATCGAATTATATGGTTTTGAAATGGATATTTTAATTTGGTTTGAGAGTATAATTATTTTTAAATGACCGCGGTGTTATAATAACGTTGGGTTGTTAAAGAGACCGGGATCGGAAGTTGTCATACTCTCTGCCAACTCCGAAAACCACTTTAACAATCGTGTACGCGGTGGAGATTCCAAAATGAAGTAGGACGATGGCGGCGTTTCCTTTAAGGTAAATACGTGGACCCAACTCCCGTGAGTTGGCATAAGGTGGCTGAAACAGGAGCGATCGACGACTTAATTGAGGTAGCACCTTTGATCGGACACATCCCTTCGATATTCTACTCTGATTTTGGATTGATTCGGTGGCCACTTTTGATTTCTTTGATTTGGGGGTGTTGTTCGAGGTCGGCGGTAGTAGCAGCTACGCGTTACCACCGACCCGGAAGCGTAATTGGTATATCTACCCTGGCATTGCCTAGTTGTACCGTGTCACCTACCCTAGCGCGCCTTATACGATTTTGGCTTTGTACCATGGAGTGCCCTCTGACGACGCCTAGTACGGGGGAGATTACGGTACTGTATAGACCATGGGAATATATTCTGTGTTAAGGGCTATATGGGTAACCCCTTAACGCTATTTAAAAGTAAGTTTATTTTACAATTAGACACTATTATAATAGCGAGATATACTACATAGTAAATAGTTTAACGGATCCTTAGGAGATGTAAATCCCGAGCATCTCTTGAGTTACTACACTCATATTTACTTCTATTGATTTAACTTACATAAGATCTTTTAGTTCTGACTCGAGTGTTCTGTCTTTTCAATTCGCTCGGGTCAGTCCGAGCATTTCAGGATCGAAGACTTTAGCTCTGGAGGACGAAGACGGAGATTTCTATTATTATTATTATTTATTATCTTCCACTATACTCATACTGTTCTGCTGCATTGTTATTGGTATGTGTAACTCTGATAAATGTATAAGTATAATCGAATATTTTGTAAAACAGCTTTATAAACTGTATATTTGATTATAATATTTTATTCTTCCGCTATGAGATTCTATTTTGTTTTATTTCTTTCTCGTTTTTCTTATTTACCCCATAACAATCCACCCTTTCGTATGGTTTGAATTGGCACGTGTGTCGATTTAAAGCATGCGAAAAGGCGGGACGTTACAAATCAGGAAAATAATCCCAGACGAGAAGTCAAGCAGAAGCACCTGTAACATCTCGGTCTGACCCGAGTATTATTTAATAAGAAAATTATAAACGGATCAGTCTAACTATAAATATCAGATAAAGTGACATAGAATAAGAGATTTGATAAAAATGTATGATAACCATAAAGCCATACTATGATAAGTATGTAATTGAAAATCAACCAGAGATTAATCAATATCACAAGAATCTTCTCAAAGATCAAAAGAATGTCATACTCTTTAGTTATATTCACCACATCACAAATAATGACATCATATCGATGCCAATCATAAAAGCTGGTGGATCACAAATTCTAGAAATCGTCAATAGAAATCGAGAAATCACAAAAAGGGGGAGGCCTATCACAAAACGGGAGCATGAAAGCTCACCAACACGTGTATCACAAATGGGACGCTATCCCATGGTCGCTAACCATAGAGCCGGTGCAACGACATAGTACAATATCGGTACACCCGAGGAACCTAAAACTCGAATAATTCGAAACAACGACGTAGTATAACGGTATGCTCGATGATCCTGATAAGCTGGTGCAACAACGTAGTGCAAAGGTACGTCCGATGGACCGAACTCCATAAGAGAACATGGGTCTCTAGCCCACAAATATTGAGTCGAAACTCCAAATAATACATAGGTCGTTAGCCTATAAAAGAAATGAGACGAAACTCAATAAAACGAGGTACCGTCCCCTACGTGGACAAAGAAACATAGCATATCGCTAGTCTAAATCACAAAAATAACCATCATCAATCATCAAGAAGTGTCAATTACACTAAGCTAGTAAATATATGAGCCTAGGTTCATGTCCCATAACCACTAGCTTAACTTAAATATTTACGAACAAATTGTAGATCTCCACTAGAAAATTGTCACAAGAGATTCAATCGAACAAGTCTAAGAATTAACCGACGAAGTAAACGCAAGCGTTTCATACCACTTGTTTTACTAAGTCGTTTAATTAGATTTCTCATACGAGTGAGATAAGGTTTGTATATACTAGTAGATTGGAAAACGGTTTAAGAAACGAACTTTGAAATAAAATAGTGTTGAAATTGTTTTGATAAAAGAGTTTTGATATTCACTACTAGTACTGAAAACCTTTATATTTTTAAGGTGACAAATCACAAAAATGATTGTAGAACAATCAATCACCAAAATTCACATTCAAAAACGTGAATAAAATCCAAAGAAATTGATACCGAATCCACCAAAATGGATATTCCCAAAAATCCCGAAGAAAATGTCATCAAACTCGATAATAGATGATAACAACAAAAGGGAATCAACATGAATCGATAAAAATTGGAATTCTTAAACAAAATAGGCAAATAGAGCCTAGACAGTAGATTCAGACGTCTGAAATCAAGGATTCAGACGTCTGAATCTGGAAAATTAAATGTTTTCCAGAACAGTATTCATACGTTTGAACCCTATATTTCGGACGTCTGAAATAGGCATTTTTTTTGCCTATTTCCTTTCTGGTTGCTCACGAGCAAATTCAGACATCTGGAATTTTGGTTCAGACGTATGAATACTGGGGAATAAAAATTCCCAGTATAATATTCAGACGTCTGAAATAAGGATTCAGACGTTTGAAATAAGGATTCAGACGTCTGAAACTGTGGTTCAGGGCATTCCCTGAACCTAGGCCAAAAATGGCCAAATGAATATTGGAAGCGATCGGACGAGCAACGACGACTAAGGATTTACGCCACGAGACAACCCAGCCTTAACGGTTGTTCGATACGCCTCAAACATCAATGTCCGAATATCCATAATAGGATTTTCATAGATTTTGATTTCAAACACCAAAAATTGGAATATACACCAAATCAATCCAAACCAAAATCAATTGCACAAGAATAAGTGTTAGGAATTCATACCTAACAATCGAAGATAATTATAGACTAAGATGTGAGATAAAAATCTCACCTTTGAACCCAAAACAAATGGAGAAGAAGCTATAGAGCAAAGGCAAGGACAATCACTCTTCAATTCCAACCCAACAAGCTTGAATCTAAGCTAAAAAGAGAAACATTTCCTAAGTTAGGTTTAGGAATTTCTGAAATTGATAAGAGAATGAGTTGGAGAAGAAGAGGAGGAGGCTTATCAAAGCTTCTTCTATTGATTTGGAGCTAGAACTTGATTTGTAGATGGAAACTAGGGCTTGGAGTTTTAATTTCCC
Source organism: Allium cepa (assembly GCA_030765085.1). Lineage (NCBI taxonomy): Eukaryota > Viridiplantae > Streptophyta > Magnoliopsida > Asparagales > Amaryllidaceae > Allium > Allium cepa. The sequence goes on from CM060944.1 coordinate 342,895,024, forward strand.
ATTCCTCTCTCCATTGTTGCTAAAGCTTGAGTATTAGGAAATAGAAATGAAGTAATGAAGAGAAGAGGGGTGAAGCTAGGGTCTAATCGGTTGAAACAAAACCAAAGCCCTAAGTAAAAAAAGTAGCAAAATTCTACTATCTCTAAACATATCGAAGCTTATACTCAAAAGGATCGCAAACGTCATTTTGAACTCAATGGGGATGGTCTCGAGTCCTAATTTAACTGTTTGCAAAAACTAGCTTTTCGGACTAAAATCCAATGATGAAATATTTAAATAAAATATTTAAATACTCAATCGTAAAATATGCGGGTTGGTACAGACTCCCCTCCTTAAAGAAATTGCATCCTCGGCATCATAAGGAATAAATGAACGAAAAGTAACAACCATAAATGCATATCAACACAAAAGGAAGAATTTTTTTTAAAATAAGAAGTTCACCTCAAAGAGCACGAGAAAGTAAGTCCGGATGTGTTCGCTCGATGAATTCTCTGGATTCCCAAGAACAATCCTTAGGATTTGAGGACCATTGAACTTTCACAAGAGGAAAGTCTTTATTTCGAAGGTGTTTAATCTCCGAAGCAATAATACGAATAGGATGTTGCTCATAAGTTAAATTAGGCGAAACTTCAATTTCTTCCACAACACCGGGCTCAAGAATAGAATCGGAATCTCGAAGGCATTTCCGTAATTGAGAAACGTGAAACACGTCATGAATAGCAGAAAATTGAGCCGGTAATGAGAGGCGATAAGCCATGGAACCAATACGTTCGGTGATGGGAAATGGACCAATATATCGAGGTGCTAACTTTCCCGATCGACTGAAACGCACAACACCCTTCACAGGTGAAACACGAACAAACATAAAATCTCCCACAGAAAATTCTAATTTTCTTCTTTGGTTATCGGCATAGGATTTTTGTTTACTTTGGGCTTCTTTCATCCTATGACGAATGAGATCAATCTTTTCTGTGGAATCACGAATAAAGTCTGGACCTAAAACCAGCTTCTCACCGGCCTCAAGCTAACAAGAAGGAGAACGACATGGCCTTCCATAGAGTGCCTCAAAAGATGCCATACCAATACTAGATTGGAAGCTATTATTATAGGAAAACTCAACAAGAGAAATATGATCTTCCCAACTTCCACCAAAATCAAGAACACATGCACGAAGAACATCTTCAAGAGTTTGATTCACACGCTCGGTTTGTCCATCGGGCCGAGGATGATAAGCGGTGCTCAAATTAATCTTCGTTCCCAAAGCTTTTTGAAGACTCTTCCAAAATCCACTAGTAAACAATGGATCATGATCACTAACAATAGAAGTAGGAACTCCATGTAATTTAACAATCTCTTTAATAAAGAGTTTGGCCAAAAGAGGAACGGTCCGGTTAGACCGAACGGGAATAAAATGGGCGGATTTAGTAAGTCTATCAACTATCATCCATAAGCTATCATGACCCGAACGAGAACGGAGAAGGCCGTCAATAAAATCCATGGAAATTTGATTCTTCCAAATTGGAATTTCTAAAGGTTGCAATAACCCACCGGGCCTTAGATGCTCGGCCTTGACAAGTTGGCAAGTCATGCAACAGTTAAAAAAGTTAGCAATATCAGATTTCATTCCCTCCCAATAATAAAGTCGCTTCATATCCGCGTACATTTTACTACTACCGGGATGAATGGTAAATTTAGAACGATGAGAATCTTCTAAAATGTCTTTTCGAAGATCACTAATATTTGGCACGATAAGCCTACCAAATTTTCGAATGCCGCCACGAGAATCAATATCAAAGTCTTTCAAACTTTCAATACCAATTTTACCCCTACAACTTTGGCTAAGAAGAGCCAATATGGGATCTATCTTTTGAGCTTCAAGAATGCGGTCTAAGAGAGAAGGATGAGCCTCAAGGCTATATAAAACAAGAGATGAACATAAATCGGATACACGATCTCTAATCTCACAAGTGGATAAAATCTCGAGATCATTCCATTCGGATATCATCATGGAAACAACCGCTTGTTGCTTGCGACTAAGTGCATCAGCAACCCGATTTCCCTTTCCGGGAGTATAAAGAATATCAAGATCACAAGATGCAAGAAATTGGAGCCAACGCTGTTGACGCAAATTAAGTTCCTTTTGAGAAAATAAATATTTAAAAGATTTATGATCGGTGTAAAGAATAAATTTTTCTCCCAAAAGATAATGACGCCAAATTCGAAGGGCGAAAACAATAGCCGCGAGCTCTAAATCATGAGTGGCATATCTAGTCTCGGTTGGCTTCAATTGCCTAGAAGCATAAGCAATAACACGTTTTCTTTGCATAAGAATGGCACCCAAACCAACGCGACTAGCATCGGTATAAACAATAAAATCTTGATTCCCCTCGGGAATAACAAGAATAGGAGCATCAGAAAGGAGTTCTTTTAATTTCTAGAAAGAAGCTTCACATTTGCCCGACCAAAAGTATTTAACTCCCTTCTTTGTCAAACTAGTGAGAGGCAGGGAAATTTTGGAAAAGTCTTTTATGAAACGGCGGTAATAACCTGCCAATCCAAGAAAACTACGGATCTCCGTCACACTCTCCGATCTCTTCCAATTTTGAATCGCTTCAATCTTTGAAGGATCCACGGAAATTCCAGATTCGGAAATAATATGACCGAGAAACTTCACTCGAGATTGCGAAAAGTGGCATTTAGAAAATTTTGCTTTCAATTGATTGCTCCTAAGAGTTTCCAACACAATTTGAAGATGCTTTTCATGCTCCTCTTCGGTTTTAGAATACACAAGAATATCATCTATAAAGATGAGAATAAATCGATCGAGGAAGTCTTTGAAAACTCTATTCATAAGGTCAACGAAATAAGCCGGAGCATTCGTTAAACCAAATGGCATAACAAGCCATTCGTACGATCCATAACGCGTATGGAACGATGTCAAAGGAATGCTATCCTCTACAATACGAAGCTGGTGAAAACCGGTTGCTAAGTATAACTGTGAAAAGACTCTAGCACCGCTAAGTTGATCGAATAGATCATCAATCCGAGGTAAAGGATATTTATTCTTCATAGTAAGATCATTAAGCTTTCGGTAGTCAATGCAAAGCCTAAGTGTACCATCGGATTTCTTTACAAAAATAGCCGAAGCTCCCCAAGGCGAGGAACTAGAGCGAATAAATTGCTTCATCTCCAATTCGGATAATTGTTTGCGCATCACCTCATTTTCCTTATTGGACATGCGATAAGGAGGACGAGTAATAGGTTGAGCTCCAGGGATGAGATTAATTCTGAACTCAATTGCTCGCTTAGGTGGCAATCCTAAAACGGGCTCAAATATGTCATAAAATTCACGAACAACGTGAATAAGAGAAATGATATCTTCCTCATCATCATTATCGTCATCATGAGGATTTAAAGAATATAAAGATGCTGTCAAGACGGAATCCGAATCTTTAAGAACAATAGAAATCTGATTAACAGATTAAGGATGTCGAAGATGAATAGTCCGCTCAGGACATAGGATTTGAGCTTCATAGCGGTTAAGCCAATCCATTCCCAAAATCATTCCAACGCCTAAATAACGCATGACATGCAAATCGGCTCGGAAAGAAAAATCACACAAAATAATCTCGACATCTTTACAAAGTAAACTAATTGTTGTAGATCCACCAACCGGATTCGCAATTCTCAAAGAGGTCATTAAAGCAACAACACTTAAAGAAAAAGTATCAATAAGTTCCTTTGATATAAAAAAAGGGGACGCACCCGTATCAAAAAGAACTCGAATAGGTTGATCACGAAATAAAATAATGCCATCAATGATAGAATGAGAAATACCTTGACCACGAGAAGTGTTGCCTGCGGCTTGTGCAACGTTTAACTTTCCGTCCTTCTTGCCTTGAAGTTTGGGACAAGAAGATAAATAATGATCCGGGCTTTTGCAATAGCGACAAGCACGGGGCTTTGAACACTTGTTTGCAAAATGATCCTTAGAACCACAGTTGTAGCGTTGCCCACTACTAGAGGAAGAAGTCTTTGCCACCGGAGTTGCTTGCTTCCCTTTCTTATTGGGATAAGGACCTTTGAACTTACTAGGCCTTTTCTTGTTGTTGAAGTTTGGTTTGGCACCCACCATTTCAACATCGCTCTCCCTATCCGCCTCTTCAAGGCGAAGAGCGATATCAATGAGTTGATCAAAAGAAACTTCTAATTTTAGAAGTAATGGCTTCTTGAGATTTTTGTTCAATCCATAAACAAATCTGTAGTTCTTCTTCATTGGGGTGTTTATGTACTCGACCCCGTATTTAGAAAGTGACTTGAATGATGCGACATAATCTGCCACAGAGGATTCACCTTGAACAAGGTCAATGAAACGGCGAGCCAAAGTCACCTTCTCAGCTTCTGGCACAAATTTTAACTCGAATCGTTCCCTGAATTTCTCCCAAGTAAGGTCCGCTTCAATAATTTCAGAAATAAGAAGCTCATACCAATCTAATGCTCTTTCTTGGAGCATACTTGAAGCCACTTGGACACGGTGAAGATCAATTAGATTCATGCGAGAAAAGATTCGATCGCATGTTCTTAGCCAAGCCTGGACTTCAATAATGGTTTCAGAACCTTTAAATGGCTTCCCACCCAAGTTGGTATAATCGTTCCACAAGCGTGCAAATCCAGACTTAGGGTGAGTGGGTTCCGGATTAGAATCGGCTGCTTGAGCATTCTTTACTAGATTAAGAAGCTGCTGGGCAGACATAAAAACTCCATCCTGGGGAGTAGCACTAGATTGACCGGCGCTAGGACGGCCTGATCTAACCATTTCTCTTCCTTAAGAAAGAAGAAGGAAGAAGAAAAAGGTTATCCACAAATTGAATATCAAACATTAATGATTGTTAAAACAAGGCGTCACAAAGAAAATAGGATAGAACGGTTCGAAGACCCGAATAAAATCCTAAGGCATGACTCCTAAGATGGACTTAGGACGATGATCCTTGTTAAATTATTCTACATTGTTCTGAAGTTTGGCTCTGATACCAAGCTGTGACGCCCCACCTCTATACCCACGCTAGCCAAGGACACTACGGGGTAATGCCGCCAACTAGCGCGGAGAATAAGGCTGTTGATGAGCGACCATCCGTGTAATTGCTTTGTGCGAGTACCGGTATGCCAGATAAAAATATAACTTGCATTTCAAGAGGGAATCCGACATACCGATGCAAAATCAAAGCTACTACATAGTGGCTATAATATCTTTGGAAACAAATATAGAAATAAGCATAACATAAATCAGTCATAGAAGTTCATATCTCAAAGGCGGAAACAGATATGAATATTACACATGAAAGTGTATATCAGAGTAGTGGTCAAACAAGATCCACAATATCACAAAAGAATAGTTACAAGTACAACACAAAAGAATCAGTATACATCAATGAGTCTATATCTCAAATGTATACAACCAAAAAAACTACTAATCTAAGTAGTTAGCCAAAAATCAGGATAATAATCCCAGATGAGAAGTCAAGCAGAAGCACCTGTAACATCTCGATCTGACCCGAGTATTATTTAATAAGAAAATAATAAACGGATCAGTCTAACTATAAATATCAGATAAAATGATATAGAATAAGAGATATGACAAAAACGTATGATAACCATAAAGCCATACTATGATAAGTATGTAATTGAAAATCAACCAGAGATTAATCAATATCACAAGAATCTTCTCAAAGATCAAAAGAATGTCATACTCTTTAGTTTTATTCACCACATCACAAATATTGACATCATATCGATGCCAATTATAAAAGCTGGCGGATCACAAATTCTAGAAATCGTCAATCGAAATCCAGAAATCACAAAAAGGGGGAGGCCTATCACAAAACGGGAGCATGAAAGCTCACCAACACGTGTATCACAAACGGGACGCTATCCCATGGTCGCTAACCATAGAGCCGGTGCAACAGCGAAGTACAATATCGGTATGCCTGAGTAACCTGAAACTCGAATAATTTAGAACAACGACGTAGTACAATGGTACGCCCGATGATCCTGATAAGCTGGTGCAACAACGTAGTACAAAGGTACGTCCGATGGACCGAACTCTATTAAAGAACATGGGTCGCTAGCCCACAAAAATTGAGTCGAAACTCCAAATAATACATAGGTCTTTGGCCTATAAAAGAAATGAGACGGAACTCAATAAAACGAGGTACCGTCCCCTACGTGGACAAAGAAACATAGCTCGCTAGTCTAAATCACAAAAATGATCATCATCAAGAATTGTCAATTACACTAAGCTAGTAAATATATGAGCCTAGATTCATGTCCCACAACCACTAGCTTAACTTAAATATTTACGAACAAATTATAGATCTCCACTAGAAAATTGTCACAAGAGATTCAATCGATCAAGTCTAAGAATTAACCGACGAAGTAAACGCAAGTGTTTCATACCACTTGCTTTACAAAGTCGTTTATTTAGATTTCTCATATGAGTGAGATAAGGTTTGTATATACTAGTAGATTGGAAAACGGTTTAAGAAACGAGCTTTGAAATAAAATAGTGTTGAAATTGTTTTGATAAAAGAGTTTTGATATTCACTACTAGTATTGAAAGCCTTTATATTTTTAAGGTGACAAATCACAAAAATGATTGTAGAACAATAAATCACCAAAATTCACATTCAAAGACGTGAATAAAATCCAAAGAAATCGATACCGAATCAAAATGGATATTCCCAAAAATCCCAAAAAAAGTCAGCAAAGTCGATAATAGATGATAACAACAAAAGGGAATCAACACGAATCGATAAAAATTGGAATTCTTAAACAAAATAGGCAAATAGAGCCTAGACAGTAGATTCAGATGTCTGAAATCAAGGATTCAGACGTCTGAATCTGGAAAATTAAATGTTTTCCAGAACAGTATTTAGACGTATGAACCCTATATTTCAGACATCTGAAATAGGCATTTTTTTGCCTCTTTCCTTTCTGGTTGCTCACGAGCAAATTCAGACGTCTGAAATTTTGGTTCAGACGTCTGAATACCGAGGAATAAAAATTCCCAGTATAATATTCAGACGTCTGAAACTGTGGTTCAGGGCATTCCCTGAACCTAGGCCAAAAATGGCCAAATGAATATCGAAAGCGATCGGACGAGCATCGACGACTAAGGATTTACGCCATGCGACAACCCAGCCTTAACGGCTCTTCGATACGTCTCAAACATCAATGTACGAATATCCATAATAGGATTTTCATAGATTTTGATTTCAAACACCAAAAATTTGAATATACACCAAATCAATCCAAACCAAAATCAATTGCACAAGAATAAGTGTTAGGAATTCATACCTAACAATCGAAGAAAATTATAGACTAAGATGTGAGATAAAAATATCACCTTTGAACCCAAAACAAATGAAGAAGAAGCTATAGAGCAAAGGCAAGGACAATCACTCTTCAATTCCAACCCAACAAGCTTGAATCTAAGCTAAAAAGAGAAACATTTCCTAAGTTAGGTTTAGGAATTTCTGAAATTGATAAGAGAATGAGTTGGAGAAGAAGAAGAGGAGGCTTACCAAAGCTTCTTCTATTGATTTGGAGCTAGAACTTGATTTGTAGATGGAAACTAGGGCTTGGAGTTTTAATTTCCCATTCCTCTCTCAATTGTTGCTAAAGCTTGAGTATTAGGAAATAGAAATGAAGTAATGAAGAGAAGAGGGGTGAAGCTAGGGTCTAATGGGCTGAAACAAAACCAAAGCCCTAAGTGAAAAAGTAGAAAAATTCTACTATCTCCAAACATATCGAAGATTATACTCAAAAGGATCGCAAAACGTCATTTTGAACTCAATGGGGGTGGTCTCGAGTCCTAATTTAACTGTTTGCAAAAAGTAGCTTTTCGGACTAAAATCCGACTAACGATGAAATATTTAAATAAAATATTTAAATACCCAATCGTAAAATATGCGGGTTGTTACAAATGGAATAGATAAGAAACTTAAATTTTGAAAACTGTAAAGGAAAAGGAATGAAGATAAGAAAATGTAACTATTGAACATTCTATTAATAAATATAATAACTTGTATAACTTTCTATTGCATTCTAAAAGATATATATATATATATATATATATATATATATATAGTTTACCAAATTATTAAAAGTTGAAATGTTAAAAAGAATATGTAATATAATATTATACTAGTAAAACTTGGCAAAAATGAAAGTGTTCGATGGACTTACTTTTATAAATTAGAACTCTAATGTTATAAATTGCTATGAACTTAAGTTGATAATGTGAAATGCTACTAACTAAAGGTAATAAAAGTTAATGAGGTAATATAAATGATTATAAACTTAAGTTAATATTTTAAGCTATTTACGATCAGATTTAATAGAAAAGGTGAATACTGTAAGTAATGGATTTTAAACTTAAATTAATGTTAAAGCCTTTTTATAATTAAAATGAGTACTATATAAATTGAATGATTGTAACTTCAGAGAATATTGGAAATGGTTTAGAAATGGAGTTAATATTCAATAATACTTTATGCGGAAAGATGAATGTGACAAAATAATAATCTATAAATGGTGAATTAAATTGTAAAGAAACTTCCCTAATAATGTATAATCCAGTAATTGAAATAAAAATAACTTACTTAAACAATGAACGTAAAATAATAATATGAAAGAAATGGCATTATCTGAATAAAGAAGAAATGAACTCTTGTAAGTAATAATGAATGTAATTTAATGAAAATACACAGTATATGAATGAGAAAAGAAAAGTAAATGAAAAAAAGAAAAGTAAATGAAAGAGAAAAAAATCAAATTAAATTGTAAATGTGAAGTAAATTGAAATAGAATGTATACAATACTTCAATAATGAATTCATTTATTATCCAAATAAGTGAAATGGATATAAATTATGTAAGTAAAGAATGTAAATTAAAGAAATAAGCCTTACATGAATGAATGAAATCTAATTTTTTTATTAATGAATGCGAATTGAAGAAAATCATTATATGAAACAAAATGAACAACAAATGATGTGAGAAAGAAAAATAAAGTAAACTTAAAATGTGTTGAATTCTTTGGTTGTGATGGTTTATGGATTGGTTGGGAAAGGATACTTCTATTTTGTTTGTAGATGTATAAATAACCTATAAAGCTTTATCTACGAATGTTATGTGTAAGGTTTAATTCATAGTTATTTATCATTATATGATTAGAAATTCTGAACCCAAACAAACAATTTTTGTTGTTGTTATGAATATAAAATTAATATTTTGACTGTATGCGATGATTGTATGATTTGTTTATATGAAATTGTTGTTATGTTGTGATGTTTTGTTTGTTATTAATTGAAACGACTTAAATATTTCTCTTTTATATAATTATTAACTTCTTTGGATTATATAAGTGAAATACAGGTTATGGAAGCAATTGCTACTATTTTTGGTTTCATAAAATAAGCGTTATTTGCCCGACAAATAGGTACGTTCTCGGATTACTATTTTCTAGCGATATTATATTATTTTCCACTACTTGGGATATATTATTTTGAAAATTATGATACATATTGTTATTATTGATATTGTTTTATCTCTCAGACCTCTCCGCACAAAGGAGACTCTGTCGAAATTTTCCGTAAATTTGGACCTAAAAAATTTTTGTGAAATATTTTCCTAACTTTTGTTAACTTGAATGTAAAGAATTTAATTATTATAAATTGATGTATTTTATGTAAATTAATTGTTCATAAATTTAATATTTTGAATAAGGTATATTGATTACTAAATCCCTTTTTCCCTTCTTTTTCCTTTTTCGGGGACGAAAAGTTTTGACTGGAGGAGAGTGTAATGACCCATAAATTTTCGATAATTAAATTTTTTTAATTTAATAAGATTTTATAATTTCATGTCGGAAGAAATTAAGTTAAGATTTATAATGAAATAATAACTAAAATGAACTATAACAATGTTAATTAAAGTCAATCATTAACAATTTGAATGAAATTCCAATTAATTTAAAAGGTTAAATGTTATACTTGGCTATAAGTTGAACATAAGAAACCAAATGTAAATATTGAATTAATTAATGAAATAGTATAGTTAATGGTAATTTAATAAAATTAGTGTTATGAAAGCAATTGTAACATTGGTTGTGAATAATAAACCTATAAATGTGATTAAAAGTCAATGGTGACAATTATTATATGTTACCTATTTATTTAGGCTATTAAATTAAATTGGAAATCAATTACAACAAATCTAATTAAATATTACGTTAATGTAAATTAAGGCAATAATTGGAAATAATGTTAATTTTATTCATATTATGACAATTGGTTGAATAAAAAAATGGAAATCAAAATTAATCAATTTATTAGAATTTAAATTATAATAATTGGATTAATTGCAATTAATTGAAATTGTTACGATAATGCGAATTAAGATGAAATTGGAGAACATTGGTGTTCTTAGATATAAACTAATGTTAATTATACCCATAAGATGATAATTGATGGAATAACAAGATGGAAGTCAAATCAAATGGATTTATTTGGAAGTTAGTTTATAATTTCTGAATTTACTGAAATTGAAATTAAACACTGTAAGTGGTAAATTAATTAAGTTTTAATTGATATCTAAATTTGTTTAAATTATTGTAATTGTTTAAGAAATAAAAAATAATTTGTTAATTTTAGAATTGAAATTGGAAATTGGATTTAATTAATTTATTTAATTAACTTGTAATATAGCCATTTTGGCAACTGTCTCGGATTTTGATGAAACAAGTTTCATTGGATCCGTAACAGTGAATTATTGTAAGATTTCAAGTTTCGTGGCAATAAGACTCGTTTGATTGTACGGGCTCATAACACCTGGAAATTAACTTGATTGAAATCAATTTGAAATACGCTGATTTTAACATAACTTCAGCATATGATGGAATTAGGACTTGAAACATGTTCCATTGAATTTTAAATTATTGAAAACATCTACTTTGATATATGGGATGACCCATTTTCGTTGCGGAGGTGAAATGGGCTCTTCGGGTTATTTATCGTTCAAAATTCGAATCAAATCTTATCCGTTCTTTCTATTTCTGATCTACCTATAAATATTTTGTTTTAAACCCTAGCTACATCTTATTTTCATTTATCTGTGCGTACAATTCTTTTTGCTCCTCTTCGCCTCAACGGCAGACAAGCCAAAACAAATTCCAAATTCAATTGTAAACCAAAATCAAATCAAAAATTCAAACTCTTCCAAACCCTATCGAATTTTATATTGTTGGAAAGATCTCGATAAATGGAACCTACATCTGTTGTTCATATTCCGAGACAGTGACCGGATCGATCAAAATCACGGTCAAAGACAAAAATTTAGCGTTTGATTTCGGCATCAATCCATGAAATTGATTGGGGTTTTTGTCGTGCTCGATGTCTGGAGTGGTTTGGAGGTGGTCGCATGACCCAATAGTGGTTGTGGTGGTTGAAAATCGATGATTAGGGTTTGGCATACCCTAAAATTGGCGTCGACTAGCACTTGGTGGGGTGGTCGGATCTTGGTGGTAGGTGTAACACTTGTTATTTCGAACCGTTCGCATCCGCACATGTCACACTTGAATTGTTCAAAACAACAGATTGTTAACTTATATTTGGCAAAACTCAGCATATACAGTAAATAAATCAATCACAGAATCACAAACACGGAGTAATATAACCATAAGTAGCGGAATAGATAAATAGTAGTTCATGAAGCTATTATATAAACATCAGAGTTTGAAACAAAATACAATAGAAATCTCAAATACAGAGTAGTCTCAAATACAAAAGTAACTTACAAGACCGAACAAAATCACTGGAAAAAACTAAAATAACCGAAAGCTGGATAGATAGATGGATCTCCAAGCGAAGCTCTAAACTCCAAAGGTGAGTCTCAAATGTTGTGACACTCAGTCTGACCCAACCATAAAGCAAAACACAAAAAACTCGAGTTAAGATTAACATTCTTATATCAGTAAATTCAACTCAAGTGAAATGTCAACTGAAATACAAATAACTTAAAGGATGTTTGGGATTTCCATCTTTTAAGGACCCGTGAACTATATACGCTATTATAATATGTCTATAGTAAATTAAAGGTATTAAAATAGCGTTAAGGCATTACCCATATCCCCCTTAACACATTTTATATATTCTCGTAGTCTATACAGTACCATAACTCCCTCCGTAAACTGGAGGGCTATCAGAGGGCACTCCATAGGAATGGTACCAACCAAACTCGTAGAAGGCACGATAGGGCATGCGACAAGGCACACGAGGCAATGGCAAGGTAGATATACCGTTTGCGTATCCGGACTGGTGGTAACGCATAGCAGCTACTACCGCCCACCTCGAGACACACTTCCAAATCAAAGGTGCACCCACTCAAATCATAAAGTAATAGAATGGTATCGAAGAAATGTGTCTGATAGGAGGAATGACCTCATTTGGCCCAGCGTGGCTCCTGTTTTAGCCACATCAAGTTGACTCATGGGAGTCAGGGCTACGTAAATACCATACAGAACCGTCACTAAACCATCCTACTTCATTCTAGAATCTTCACCACGTACACAGTTGTTTGAGTGGTTTTCGGTATTGGCAGAGAGTATGACAATATCTGATCCCGGTCTCTTTAACAACCAAACGCTTATTTCACATCGTAGTCATTTCATTTCAAATAGTTCATATTCATATCAAAATATCATATTCATTTCATAACCATATCGAATTCGTTATCATTATTCACTTTAAATAATATTCATTTCCAGAATCGTAACACTTTCAAAATCATAACCGTGTTGAAATCATAACACTTGTGAAATCATAACATTTTTGAAATCATAGCACTTTTAAACCATAACATTTTGGAAATCATGACACTTTGGAAATCGTAACACTTTCGATTTGAACAATTCAGATATTGAAAATAGTATATATATTAAAGTAGTTATAAATTAAATAGTTATATATTAAAGTAATTTATATATTAAAATAATTTGTACATTAAAATAGTTTCCTCCATTTCGCAAATCAATGCGAATCAACTTAAATTCAAAAATTCAATTTAAATCAATTCCAGTTTAACCATTTCAATTTAAAGGTCAAAGATTCAAATCAAATTCTATATAAACCATTTCAATTTATATCGACTTCAAATCCAAGTTTAAATATTCAGATATTTATAATAAGTTTCATTTTTATCTCAATTTTAGTTTTATTGTAAATATTCATTTAATCATTTTAATAACAGTTAAATAAAATATAAATTTATAAATTCAAATCAATATTAAATATTCAGTCTCAATTTTATTTAAAGTTAAGGATATTCATTTAATCACTTTCATCAATCAAGTTATAAATCATACCTTTCAAATCTCAAAATTAATAAGTTCAAACAAATTCTTATTTAAATTCAATTATTAACCAATTTAAATTTCAAGTCAATTTTACTTTATTTTTTCCAACCTCTATTCATTTAAAGTTATTATAAAAGTCTATTTAGAATATTAATGTAAAATTTTAAATAAATAGTTAAGCATATTATATATACTAAATAAATTAAATTTTACTGAAATAATTTATATTAAATTAAATCTTATTAATTAATCTATTTTTAAATCTTATTTTATATATTTTAAAAATAACGAGATTATAAGAAAAATCTTAAAATTTATATTTCAAAACTTCTTATAAATTTAAAATTTCCAAAGCATATTATTTTGAAAATCTAATTTTTAAAAATAAAATATCTTTATACTATTTTTAAAAATCAATATTTAATAAAATCCAAATATTTCCTTCGAAAACTATAAAACCATTTTCCAAATAGACCAACGGTGTTCGTATATAATTTTCTATCCTATGGTCAAGTGATATGGATATTTATCATTTCTATCCACAATTTAAATATTTATGCGTGTATATCATTTCAACCCATAATCCTAAAAATTTCAAAATCAATGAAAATCGCTTGGGTTTATCATTTCCACCCAGAACGATTTTCCTATAATCTGTTGTATCGTTCGGGTATGTATCATTTCAACCCATAAGGAATTCTAATTTAACTGGGAACTTGCAGAGTGAAAACATATAATATAACATATCAATCACATGCATATATCATTAGTAATAAATTTAAATATAATATATACAACAGGTTATGGTGTCATATGTCACAAGTAAACAATGGTAGATAATAGCATATTATATTTAACAATTAAATAATTTAATAATTCAAAAATAACAGCATATTTCAATTATCATTTCAAGTGAAATTAAATTTACTTACTATGAGAATGTTAATCATGAGTGATTGCTCACCTTTCGAGGCTAAAGATATTTGACAATGAAAGGTGCTACGAATCCAAGCACGAATTCTAAAGAAAAGCAGGATGGACATGAATTGACAAAAATCAAATATTTACATATTTGTATGAACTATATATATACGTATATATAACTGTATAAATTTTATGTTAAAAATCAATATTTAATTTAAAACACTTATTGAAATTCAAAATCTTTATATATAACATATTTGAAAAAATCAATACCAAAATCAAGCAGCTTCTCAGCTATGAAAAAAACCTTATATATTATAAAGATCAAAATATTTAAATATATATTTTAAAACTCCATATATATATATTTTTAACAATCAAAATATCAACATATATAGTTTATACATAAATAAACACGTCTGCGTTTATATATTATACTAAAAAATCAAATAAGACCTTTATATAATAAAATTCAAAATCAGAAAACAAATCTACTTATATAACCTACAAACTTATATATACATTTTGTTTTCTATTAAATTTTAAAACACATATAAAATAAACTCTCCATATATACATATTTGAATACCAGACTCATAATACCTATATATACAAACTCACATATAAGTTACATACATTAAAACCAATATTTATTATAAAAGCAATATAAAATTCCAACATATACATGCTGTAACCATGAAAAAAAGTAAATATATATATGTGCGGTCTTACATATTATAACAACAGACAGATTATTTCCAAAAACTTATATACATACATACATACATACATACATACATACATACATACATACATACATATATATATATATATATATTGTATAAACCTTTACATATGTAAGCAGACTGATTATATATAACTAATGTATATACAAATGTTATGCATAAGTGTTAAAATCAAAGTATATATACACAGCTTATGTTTTAAATATACATATATACATACATACATACATAATTCTTTTCTTTTATAAAAAGGCGCTGCACGAGTTTGCTTAGACATATAGAAAATAATGCATACTGTACGTGTATATAAACAAGCATATTATAAAATATATATCTAGTAATAGAGGAGGGGAATGCGGATTTTTGGATTGCAAAATCTATATATATATATATACATATATATATGGAATGTTAAAATAAGGTAAGCATATATATAACAGAACACTTCCAAGAGGCCAGATAGCTATGGAATGGTGGCAGGCCAACGAAGCAGAGATGGGGAATAATGGAGACTTGGCGGTATGCACGTTTGGTGCTTTGGCCGCTGTCGGGGTGCAGGAGGGTCAGTGTGGGCCGCGGCCATGGCTGTGCTTGGTGGAGAGTTGTTGGATCTGTCGAGGGTGTTATCGTGGGTTTGGAGCGTGGTCAGTCAGGGGAGGAGAAGACAAGGCTGTTGCGGTTCTGCAGCTGCTCGGGTCGGAGTAAGATGGGTTTTCGATGGAGGCTATTGGTGGCGTAGTAGGGAAATGGGTGCGGTGCCGGGCTTGGAGGAGTGGACAGGCGATTGGGGGAGAATATTTTCTGGGCAGTTCGAGTTTGGTGACATGGCGAGTAAGGGGGAGGACGTGGCGGTTAGAACGGCGGAGGAGGGAGGTTTGCAGGGCGAGGCTAGGTTTTTGGTTGAGAGAGAGAGAGTGGGAGTGCAGTGGAAAAGACATAGAGGCGGAGGGGAAGCTTGTGTTGTTCGGCGATGAGAGAGAGTTGCAGGTGGAATCATGAAAAATGAAGGCTACGCGTATACAATATTATATATATAATTTTTTTTTTAAAACAGAGCGCCGAGAAAATGAACAGCCAGATGGAAAATGAACCATCAATATAATAAATCAAACAGTGGGAATAGTGAAGGTCACATATTGATTTTTTTTTTAAATAATTAATGCAGTTGGCTATTGATTTGACAATGCAGATATACGAAAGGGCATATGAAACTCAAAAGACCGAAACATGGAACCGATACGGCTAACCGTTTTGCGGATTTCGCCGTGTACCGGATCCCGAAATACAAAGATGAATATACCGCGGAGATCAGCATGACAAGACGAACGGAATGCTATACAGATATCAGCAATATGATCAAGTTATAAAACCTCGACTTTTTGCTGCTGAAAATGCTGCTAAAACGCCGAAAATAAGGTAAATGGAGCTATAACAGCCCAAATTTGATGAAACGAATTAAGACGACTCACTCAAAAAATGATTTACATTTTTATTATAGAAAAATATTCAGTTTTGAAAATATTTTATATCCATCAAATTTAAACTGATTTTAAATTGAAACTGAAAATTACACAACGGAACTAACTTTTATATTTTCCAATGAAAATCTGCCAATAGCTATGTTTAAATAGGCGTTTCCCAAATGTCAAATTTTTATTACCAAATTTAATTGTTAATTTTTCATGAAAAATTTAGTTAATTACGTTATAAAAATCATTAAAAATTATGGGTCGTTACAGTAGGTAGTGGGAGCCAGGGCGAGCTGGATGGTGATGGCGGCATGGCGTATGGTGGTCGGAGGCATGGGTCAGTCAAAGGGGGCACGTGCACTGGTCAATGTTTGGCCTGGGTTTGAACGGTAGCGGGTTCGCGAGATAGAGGGTGAGGTGTCGTTTCTTGATTCGCTAATGTTCATTTATTTTATTTAAATTTTCAACTCGTTATAATTGACATAACTTGTGCATACGAGGTCGTATTCACGCGCGGTTTGTTCCTCTGGGATCGCAACTAAATTCCGGACATTTTGATGCTGGTTTGGACGAATTCTAAGACTGTCTGAATTTTTTCCTAAATTGGATTTTAATTTGATTTAAAATCGAACGTGAGTGTTTTGACCCACTCACAACTTCTAAAATTTATTACGTTAGTTAAATTAAATTTATGATGTGATTAGGAATTTATTTATGGATGTTTGATATATTTGAATTTTTATTCCTGTTAATTGTATTATTATGAATTATATTGTCATTTAATTTATTACTGAAGTCAAATTGCCAGTTATATACCTGTCATTAATAATTAGTTAATTATTTATTTTATTGGTTGAATTGAATGATGATTTTGATGGATGTTTGATTTTTGATATTGGATTATTGGATGTTATGTTTGATTTATATATGGTTATCACTCTACAAGTTCCCTTAGTTATTATTAGGAAAATCACAATGGGTTGAAATGATATATACCCAAATGATCTATAGATTAGGGAAAAATCGTTATGGGTTGAAATGACAGACTCGAGCGATTTTATGGATTCTTATATTTAATTCGTTGCAATTTGAAATGATATGTAATGGTAAAATTTTAAATTGCGGATTGAAATGATAAATATCAGTATCACTTGAAGCTAGGGTAGAGAATTATATACGGACACCGGATTGGTTAAATTAAATGATTTCCTTTTTTATCCATAAATTTTTGAATTTGGTTAAATGATATTTTAAAATAAAATTGATTTATATAAATTGAATTATCATCAAAATTCAAGTTTTAGGTTGAAATTGGAATTGGTTCAAAGAGACCGTTTAAAGGAATTAAAGATTGAAATGGTAAAGTTGAATTTTGAAATATAAATTAAATTTTTGGAATTGAGTTATTGAAATTGTTTGAAATATAACTTGGAATATATATCGAATTTGGGGTAACTTAAATTGATATTTCAAACATGAGTTGAAAGCAAAATAGAATTTAATAGTTTATTGAGAATTTGAATTTAAAGATTTGAAATTCGGTTTGTTGATTTGGAGATTGAAATAGTTTAGATGTGTTGAAATAAAATAAATAGTTTAAATTGACATTAATTCCAAATTGATATTTTATTATAAAATTTATAAAAATTTATTATTTAAAAATTTCTAATTATTAAGGTTTTCAAATTATTAAACTATTTTAACCTATATTAACCAAATTAAATCATTTTAACCTATTTTAAACCATTTATCTTATTTTAAATCTAATTAATCTATTTTTAAAGCTATTTAATCTATGTTGATTATATTTAATCTATTTTAAATATATTTAAGTATCTTAAATAAATTTAACAGATCTCTAATTTATAATTAAACTATTTTAGACTATTTAAACAATTTATAACTATCTAAACTATCTTTCTAAATTTCAAAATAAATAAAGTAGATGTCTTTATATTTTAATCCTCGATTTTAAAGTGAATATGGTTAAATGATATTATAACCTAAATTGGGATTTAATTTACATATTTGATTTGAATATGAAGTTTTGAAATGAGGGTTTTTAACTATTTTGAAAATATGATTTTTGAAAGTACATATAATTTCGAAAGTTATATGGTTTGAATTGAATATGATATTTTGATATCAATTATGAAATGGATCCGAAAATGTAAAAGAACCATCCATCGGGTAATAAGCGTTTGGTTGTTAAAGAGACTGGGATCGGATATTATCATACTCTCTGCCAATACCGAAAACCACTTTAACAACTATGTACGTAGTGGAGATTCCCGAAATGAAGTAGGATGGTTTGGCGAACGATTTCTGTATGAGGTATGACGTGACCCTGATTCCCGTGAATTAGCTTAGATGTGACTAAAACAGGAGCTATACGAGGCCAAGTGAGGTCATTCCTTCGATCGGACACATTTCTTCGATACTACATTCTGACTTTGTGATTAATTTTGTGGCCCATCCTTGATTTTGATTTCGAAGTGTGTTCCGAGGTGGGCGGTAGTAGCTGCTATGCGTTACCACCAGTCTGGGAGTGCAATTGGTATATCTACCCTGGCATTGCGTCGAGTGCCATGTTCACATGCCCTAGAGTGCCTTCTATGAGCTTGTTTTGTACCATACCTGTGGGGTGCCCTCTGGATAAACCTCACGGAGGATCCTACGGTACTGTATAAACTATGGAAATATATAAAATGTGTTAAGGGGATATGCGTAATTCCTTAACGCTATTTTAATACTTTTACTTTACTGTAGACATATTATAATAGCATATTGTACTACATAGTAGATGGTTTAACGGATCCTTAAGAGATGTGAATCCCAAACATCTCTTAAGTTATTGCACTCACGTTAGATACTGGATAGGAGATGTCAAACCCTATAAACATCTCTGACGCTGTCACACTCACATTTACCATTGGTTTAACTTACATAAGATCTTTTTGTTACGACTCGAGTATTTTGTCTTTTCAATTCGCTCGGGTCAGCCTGATCATTTCAGGATTGAAGACCATATTTTTGGAAGACGAAGATGAAGAATTGTACTATTATTATTTGATATATGTATTTCACTGCATCATGTTGTTCCACTGCATTTATTTATTTATTCTTGCTGTTCATAACTCTGAATCTGTATTGTATTAGTATAATTAAATTTATTTGTAAACAACTTGATAAACTGTTATTTGATTATTATATTTTGTGATTCCATTGTAAGATTCTGTGTTTGTTTTATTTCTTCTCGTTTTCTTATTTACCCGATAATAATCTGCCCTTTTTAATGGTTTGAGTCTAGCATGTGTGTCTGCTTAAAACATCCAAAAAGGCTGGTTGTTACATCCACCGAGTCAATGTAGTATAAATACTTTTGATCACAAGTATCATCTAAATTTTACCATGGTCTTCCCCATCATCTCCGAGTGAGGAAATTGCGAGGCCATCCCCAACAACATGATAATATAACCGATGACGCTCTCCATCTTCACCTAGAAACATATAATAACTACCAGACAGTGGACAATATCTCATCTAAGACTTCATATGTTCCTAAGACTTCTCTATAGCATTCGACATAATCACTGGAGGAACATCCATACGTTCTTCAAATAAGGCGATAGATTATGCAAAACCAAGATGAGTAGAAGTAGGAGATTTGGCAGGAAACAAACAAATAGGTGATAGGGCAACAATATCGACGAAGAATGAACAATCAAACTCTTAGGAACCAATTTCCTAATAAGAGGATGAGGAAGTGGGATCTTGTCCGGAATACGATCATCAATCACAAGCTTACAAGCTTTAGCCAAGTGACTAAAGGATTGGTAAACCGTGCAAATATCTGGTTTCCAACTGTAATTCACATCAAAAAAACATCATGACCTTCAGTGATTCGTACCTTGAGCTATGATGGGAGCAAGGTTTTAAATATCGGATTTCGGTCATGTTTCGTCTCGGAATTTTTACACAAGTTATCTCGTATCGGGAGAGATCTTGGACGAGATGAGTGCGTATCGGGTGTACATCTCGGATTGACATCTCGGGTCTTATAATGCATCTCGGGAATATCTCGGATGTACTTATGTGTTTAAAATTGATGTGTCAAAAATTTATTTAACGATTATAACTTTCTTAGTAAAAATAAAAATGGTAACATACTTGATTTACATGGAAAAAGAAATATTTTTAGAAGAGTAGTAGCTTGATTAGCTTAATTGATTTGGTAATGATTGAATAATATCCTTTTATTTGAACGTAATAAAGAAGTGAAACCTTTCACTATGACTCATTAAGATAAAAAGTAAAGAATATGTTCAAGAAGTTGGTAAATTATAATTGGATTGAGTAAATTATTTTGAATCAATATGAAATAAAAATTATTATGGAAAATAAGAAAAATGTATAACTTCGGGTGAGATCTCGGATTGAGATTTTGATCCATATATCGGGTGAGATTTGAATATCTCGGACGATATGAGTGTCGAGGGAGATATGGAGGAGATTTGATGTCTCGTCCCGTTTAAGTGTGAAAATGAGATCTCGGGCGAGATATAGGAGATTTAAAACCATGGATGGGAGTGGCTTATCCGGGGTTATCTCTATCAATGCCTTAGCATATACCAACTTCTTCCTAGCTACTATATTTGCGTCAAAACATTTGAGCTTGCCAACGAGGCTAGCTAACCAATTAAGAGCCGTAGAAAAGAAGGGATATAAGTAAAATGTACCTAAACAGGTCCAGACAATACCCAATCTCTAGCTCTATCAACCATCGTACTCCACGTCAAAATAATAAATGTCTTTCCAGTAATCATGGATGGTTCTGCTTTTCGAACATGAAGCCTTTCTTCCCTAAAAGAAAAATTGAAGTAAAACATGCATCAACATAATGCACATGAAGACCTCCTCTTAGTTCCCAAACACTTCGACAATGATTTTGCATGTCCAAATTAGAAGGGTTCGAGTCAAGAATGAACCCGACTAAATAATCAATCCAATAGTCTATGCTCGCTTGCATAACTTCAGTTGATGGAATCATAACACCGTCAGTTTCAATAACGTCAAAAGATCTGGGAGAGTACATCCCGGCATTTCTAGGCATGCAGTGATGAAAATAGAGTTGCCCATTTTTTAACAGTAGTGGGACTATCCGTGTTCAATACTAAAGGAGAGGTAACAGGAGCAGGTCTTCCAAGAGATTCGAATTCTGCTTCAGCAGAGGAAAACACAAGCTGTTTACTGGCAGTTATAGGGGGTGCAATTGCACAAACACTTGGTGAGCGTACAGACTTAGATAACATACCTACCTCGACTCCACATCTTCCATTACATCAACACCTACAGATGCATATCCACAACCAGTTGAGACATTTTCACCAGGACCAATAACAAATTCACCAACTTCACGCCATATCCCTTCACCGCCAAGAGAAACTACCGCAATCATAGGAGAAACAGCTGTCTCGGACAACGGTGAAGGCAATCTAGATATGGGGCCCGATGATGGGTCTATAAATGCTATAACTGCAGCAATATCACTTAAAGGATAATTACCAACAACATGTTCGATTATAGATAAATCAGCTAAATCACCTCCAGTAAGAACAGGGATCATCGATGGCACAACAGAAGCATAGGTTAATGTATGCAAGGCAGCTGTGCTCGAAGAAGGATAGGCCAAGAAAGGAAGGCCAGAACGAGTGATTGATGAGGAGAGCTTCTCGATGGAGGACACTAAGCTAGGTTTTGCTTTATGATTCTTCGCCATCAGAGAAGGAAGGGATTAAGGCAAGGGGGTGTAAGAGGCTAAGGAAGCAGGTAGGAGTGTTAGACAAGATAAGGATGAAAGACAAATCAGAGAAAAAGGATAAGAGCGCGAATCTGATGAGAAAATCACCATCTCCAAATGCCATATTTTATTTTTGACTGGAGTTATATTTGAATTAATTTATGTACATATTATAATTAATTATATCTCAATTACAGTATTTGGGCCATTTTAGTAAAAATCGTCTTTTATCCTTAATAATTAAATAAATATCCACAACAAAATAAATTTCAAAACTCTTTTATTTTCTATTATTCATCTTTATAAAATTAATAATCCATTTTTAGTTCACTTTAAAAAACATCTTTGCTCTATAAATACCATTATCGCTTGTAAAAGGCCTAATATTATCATTATTAATAATTCATTACTTTAAGAATATTTAATGCCAAAATAATTCATTTAATAACCTCTTTAAAAAATAATTTCCTCCAATACACTCAAATACCACCAATTATTTTATCTTCTCTCAATTCTAAATAATGAAAATTTTATTATTAAAGCTTCCAATTTCACGAAATACTTCATCATTTAAATCCCAAACAAATTTGTATACTCCCAAATTATCTTAAATCTTCAATATTTTGTAATTTTAACCCATTTAAATATTCTAACCTTTATTATTAGTTTTAGTTGATTTCCTATCAACATTGGGGTGTTAATCCCATTCTAAGGAGAAGAAAAAACAAACATAAGGCCAAACACAAGCTTTCATTTAATAGACGAAGGAACCTAATCAACTTTTCAAGCTTAGGTGAGTAATGCTTTACCTAACACTCCTCTCTAACTAATTAGGTTCCAATTTCACTTGTATTTACTATTTTAATTGCTAATAATCATATTAGGATGTTAATAGAATGAATATCAACATGTTTAAGTGTTAAACATCATTATTATTTTTATTTAAGAGTAAAATATTAATTAACCTTTTTTAGATACTTTGAAATTTTAGTATATTATTTATAATAATAAAACAAACATGGTTTTAATTTCCCTATTTTCCAAATGCAATAATAATTTATTATGATTTTCTAACCATTGAAATGGGCGGTTTTGGTTGTAAATTAATTTTTAAAGATATTAAATTTGATATTTTTATCTAAAATTTCTATTGAATATAAATAGAGGCACTTTTCAGTTTTGTGAACTTTTAAGAATTTTCCCATCAGTTTTCCGAATTATCATGAATCAAATGGTAAAATAGAAAATAACTTAATTGATAAAGTAATTAAGAAAGTAATTAATTAAGGTTTAGTTAAAGGAATGAAATTTGACTACCTTTAGAAGATTTCTACATAATATAACAATAGTGGATGAAAATAAGGCATGTGTAAAAAACTAGTTAAAAATAAGTTGCTTAATTAAGGAAAATAATAGTTTTTCACTTAATTACATATTTGTCATTCTATACTGTAACATTCCCCATTTTGAGACCTAAAACTAAGTGTTATAGATGCTGCAATCATCCATAGTATTAATGTTTGGTGACAAAATGTGGCTACAATAATAATATATATATCAGAAGCAAATGAACATGAAATTTTTCATAACTCAATTCGTTAAATAAACTTTGACATTTCATTCAAAACAAGATTTCATATTCATTACATAATCCCATTTGATACCTCTTTCAAAGAAAATATAATTATTACAAAATACTGCAAAAGTGACGTATAAAGACGCCCCATTGGTTAATCAGAGTTAATACTTGGCCATTTTCCATTACATTAGTTGAGCAAAATGAAAACAACACGACGGATAAAATAAAGCTCCTACATAGCTATCTTGCCTCATGCACGTCTTTGGAAGCTTATTCGTCAAACTGAAATACAAAAAACCCATACTCCTGGCCTACTCAAATGAGCACCTGAGAGTTTAAGGGGAAAAATAAAAACTTTGGGTCAGACAAACATTCTAGTGTGAATAATAATATTCCATCTCGAACCCAACAGACATCTAGTGAGACTACGCTGCTGAGCGAAACGGATTTTTCCCTCACTAGTATCTTATCAACATATCTAGACCATAAATCATAATCCTGCATCCATAATGATTAGAATAGAAAATAAACATGATCATATGCATGCATGCAATATGAGTAAGTCTGACTAATCTATAGACATAGAGTTATGCATTTCCATAGTTTACCCAATCTCCCAAAATGGTCCAACTGTCTTAAATCATAGTTTTTCTAGGGTTATTAAGAACCTATTAGTTTTCACAAGCAAACTAATAACCTATCTATGGACATAGTTAGGAGGTCTCCAAATGAGATTAGTGTAGTATCTAGATTAACCCTAGAGGGGGGGAGGGGTGAATAGGGTTATAGCAAATTTTCTCAAATTAAACGCAAAAACAAACTACAGAAAAGTAATTATGATGAAAAGTAAAACACACACAAAATTTACCCAGCTTCGGCAACCCCTGCCTACTGCTGCATTCCCAGATTTCTATTAGAATTAAACAGTCTCCCGCTTACAAACACTCTATCAGACTCGCAAACCCTGCTACCGCCTATAGAGTTTTGCAAACTCGCAAACCCTGCTTACTGAACTAATCCTAACTAGCCAATCTGACACAACCTAAATCCTAGGTGGTGATTTACCAAAATTTGATTCGAAAATTACAGACTTGAAAAATAAAAGTAAGAACAAAAGTAACTAAAACTTGAGTATAACTTTCTTTTTCCTTTTGCCCTTAAACAAACAACCCGACCCACTTCCCTCTTTTGTTATCTGATGCAATTTTAGGGTTTCTGTAAAATGTCGGCTTTGTCTCTGTTGCGGCCTGATTGAATCTCTGACTTGCCTTCAGTTGCTCCTCTTCCCTTTGAATGTCCAATTGGCCTCTGATTAAGGCTTGCGCAACCACTTGCGCTCGTTCGCAGCTGCTCCTCTGTTGATCGAGTTCGATAGATTGTGGTATGTAATCTCTTCCCTTTCGTTGCCGGTTTAATGCTTGCTTGAACTCGATTGATTGATGATTTTACCAATGATGACTGTGGGTTTATATTTGGATTTGATTCAATCTTTTCCCACACATGCCGATGATGATTTGGCGTTGTATTTATATGGACTTCGTCACTTTCCTATTTCTCCATTGCCTAATATTTTTACGACTTGATGCGCACGGCTTTGATTTTGCAGCGTTTGATTTTTCCTTGATTGTTACGGTATCAACTTTCCTATTTTACTTGGATTTGATTTTTGACTTTTTCAAAGATATGCACTTGAATTTTGACTTGGTCATCTCTGCACTGTTGAATTTTGTTCATCCCTGTAGCATTGATTTACACGACATTGACTTCTTTGGCACTTGACTTTTTAAACATGAATTTTATCACTTGACTTCGAGTTGTTTATCATCTGCATTGAATTCGAACTTGTTTTACTGCAGGCTTTGACTTTGTTATCATTACGATATTGTAGTTCAGTATTTGCATCACTGTCTAGTTCATCTTTTAACTTCCTACTGAACTTGGTTACTTCTGCTTTGACTACGATCTTGTCACCTGGTCTTTGGTACATTGTTTCTCGGCTTCAATTACTGTCTTCATTGAATTTCCTTGTTGACTTCTGTATGCTTCCATGATTTCAATTACTGTCTTCTCTGGTTGGTTTAACCTGAACTCCACTTGAGCATTGCATTCGTGAATTTTGATGTTGTCTGGTTGTTCGAACTTGTTCATGTGATTCCATGGTAGCATTTGGTATTGCTTCGACCACTGTCTTGCATTCACTCCAAATACTGTTGATACTGGGTTGTATTGAGCTCGACATGCTTCATGTTGCCTTCATGTGCTGTTGACATGTGCATTTGTCTTTGTGGTCTGCACTTGCACACTGCTGCTTGTTGCACTTGTGTACTTCATATACCTGTGTGTCTGTGCTTGTTGTAGTTCAGTTACTTGTGACTGCTGCTACACATTGTTGTATTTGGACTTGTACTCTTGATCATTCACTGTTGCCTTGTATCAATGCTCAGCCATGTCTTGATTCATTGTTTGTTATTTGAACTTGATGTTGTGTACACTGATACTCCTCTCTGATTTTTCTTTGGTCATGACACTGTAGTTGTATACTTGGGCTTCACTGAGTTTGTTGTTGCATTCATGTCTGCTGTCATCACTATATTGAAATCACTGTTGCATTGTGTTGGTCTGACTTGAACTTGATTATTACAGTATTCATGTTGTTGTGCATTGATTCTGGTTTGAGCTTCTATTTCACTAGTATTAGTGATGTTGCAACTGGTTTGAGCCTGATTTTCTTTTAGCATACTTGGTGGTCATTTTGTACTTCTGGTCTTTGCTTGATTCTTGATCATTTCATGTTGATTTTTGAAATTTCACTTGAGTTGAATCCAGTTTCAAAACACGGGTATGACCTTGTGCTGAAGTCGAGATTCTATGTATATTGCACCTGATTTGAACCCGTCTTTTTATTTGGGTTTGACCTTGTGCTCATCTGTCCCTGTAACATTATCAAGTGTATATCGGTGTGCACGGCCTTGTGGCATGTACAGTGATACACTGTGCATGTCACATTGTTCGTGTATGATGAATTCAAATATGAATGATGACGAACATCCCAAATAACTGAGGCAAATAATATTTTCAAAAACCATCTTTTATTTTATATTGCAAATATATTTCTTTTTCAATTTTACTGTGTTAGTGAATATTTTTACAGATTGCTCAGATGCTGGATTCTAACTAGAATGAAGTTGAAGATAAATACGAGTGTGAGTGATATGTAGTGAGGTCAACTGTAAATGTAAAATAGTGATGTAATTAGAATCAAAATTGTATATGTATAGTGAGAGCTTGAATTTGTAATATTCAAAAATGTAATAAATATTTGTTTGAATAAAATTTCTGTTTGAATTCAAATTCTGTGTATTTAATTTTATTCAGCAAATATTTATTTAATCTATGAAAAATAAAATAGTACATTATCAAATACATTTAACCGATTGTATATATGTTTATTATCATCAAACAAAAATCATATAAGCGCATATTCAACAATCTCCCCCTTTTGATGATAACAAACACATATTTAAGATTTTGACTATGTTAAATGTATTTGGTCAATGATATACTCTAATTGCTCCCCCTATTTAAATGCTTCCTCTCTACACGATGCTCCCCCTACATATATGCATACAAATAGAAATATACAAATGAGCCTAGATGCAAATGAAAAATTATTTGACCTTTGCTTGATTTTATTTGACAAAATCTTAACTTTTCTCTCCCCCTTTTGTTATCAGCAAAAGAATAATAGTTAGAGAAAATAGAGATAAAGTGATCGATATTAATCCAACATTAAAACTCAATTTGAATATAAATATTAAACTTCAATAAAAATCAAACAAAAATCATAACTACCCTTGTTAGGCGCATATTCCACTTTTAGAATGATGGAAATGATATTCTCATATAAAATCATACAGTTGTATCTACTCGTGGTACATTTATATCAAGAATTTGAATATCTACTAATCATGCATAACCGTTAGGACTTTTAAATGAGATTTGTAGTATTCCAATTTAATTTTAAAAATGAATTCAAGTATCTTCTAACGACGCATGACCGTGAGGACTTTTAAATGGGATTAGAATCAACTTGTTTATTCAATAAATCAATTTTGATATGCGTTGCATACATGCATAACCGTAAGGACTTTTAAATGAGCATGGAAGCACATAACAAATTCCAAGTAATTCACCCATGCATAACCGTGAGGAATTTTAAATGAGAGTGAATACTTTGGTATTTATTTATTTTTACTTAAAAATGTAAAATGAAAAACGAATGATCCCTGATTATAGTACCACATATCGACAAACTATATTGAATTTTTGATAAACAATGGTCGGTAGAAATATGATAGAAATAGAAATGGTCATGGAATCTTTACCCAACAAAAAGTTTTTATAACTCTTGTTTGAATTCCTAAAGAAATTTTCCAAATATACTGTCTTGAGTAATGTATGTTAAATATCAACACTTATCACCTTTTCAATCACTATTTATCTTTTTGATAATTAGTAGGGAGTCGAATTAGTCAAAATTTGTCATTTAAAATCAAATATTTTTTTTTTCAAAATGACTAGTCTGAAAATAGGGTCAAAAAATGATTTTCTCGAAGGGGTTATATGAGAAAAAAATTCTGCTATTTGAAAATTATTTGTAATGAAAAATATGTAGATATTTTCTTTGAAAAACGATGCAGTTACTAAATGTCTCACCATAAATCACGTTCAACTAGTAAGTTTTCTGTCAACTAGATTACCAGTATGATCTGCATCTGAATTTCTCTTTCACTTCAAAACATCACTAATTAAATTTGATAGACCAGACCATGAAGTGTGCATAAAAACTAAAACATCATTTTAAATGGCATTCTCTTGAATTTGGATTGAAGCCGTGTAAATAATCAGAAAACTGTGAATATAAAGTTAGCCGTATTATAACCAAAAATATTATCATCCAACAAAACACTATTTTTAATCTAAACTAATATATATGAAGTAAATCCAAGAATCTAGAGAATATAATTGGCCAACTATGTTGAACAAGTCAGAACCAAAATCATCATCTTTACAACATCTCAATATTGGCTGATTTCATTCAGAATACGGTGCAGATTATCACATTTAATATATCGATTAAATAAATATACCTTCACCTGTTTTACCTTTACGATAATTTTTCGTGGTTGCCCATTGTGATTCTATCACCTTTGTACTAGGCTAAGGAACTTTTGCTTTGTTGCCCGTTGTGTTTCTAGAACAGCCAAAATCCAGAGAACATTGTTGTTGTTCCTTAGCCTGCCACCGCACCTACACGGGAAAATTTTTTTGTGACCTATTTGTTTTTATAGGTCCATGATTGTTAGTGGCAGAATATTTTGAAAGATAATTTTAAGGAGACCCAAAACGATTTATATATGTTCCTTTCGGCACCCAGATTTGTTTTGTCCTTTCATTCTTGTTCCAATAGACATGAAATTTGTTTGTAGAATTCTCAGGAGCCCAAACTTGTATAAATTTTGTGTTCTTGTTCCTATGACTACAATTTTCAACACGATGTCCAATTATTTCACATCTAGCAAAGACACTCTTACCTTTTGCATTATCATCAACTTGTGTTTTCCCAAAGCCTAGTCCTTTTCTGTTGTTAGCAAAAATTTGATTTCCCAATAACATGTTGAATGATTTTTCTCCTCTTGAAAAGTTATTCAGAGATTTCTCAAGATTTTGGACTTTGGTTTTTAGTGTTGTGTTTTCAGTTACAAGTGAGGTGGATCTATTTATAAAATCCTTTTTCCTAGTGTCAATGGTTTCCTTAAGACTCAAGTTTTCTTTTTCAAGATTCTCAAAGCTATTCTTAAGTCTTGATAATTCTGAATCTAAAATTTTACATTTTTTACAGTCTAGGTTTTGAATATTTTCAAGTTCAGTTTCTAACCTAGAATTTTCATGGACAAGTTCTCTCCTATCAAATTTCAGTTTTTCAGTTTTAGATTCAAGAGTATCAATTATTTTAGTAAGATCACAACACATCAAAACAAGTTCTTTATAAGAATAGTCACCTACCTCACTAGATTCCTCTGAGCTTGCTTCTGAATCTGATTTTTCCATAAGACACAAGTTAGCCTCCTCTGAGCTATTATTCAAAACTTCCTCCCCTTCTTCATCATCCCAAGTTGTTGCAAAGGCCTTCTTCTTCTTTTTCTTTCCTTTGTTGTTTTTGAGAAGTGGGTATTTTTGTTTGAAGTGGCCAGGCTTCTTGCAGTTAAAGCACGTCAATTCATTATCGGAATTGTCAGATTCTTTTGACTTATTACCACTTGTTTTCTTCTTGCGTGGCCTGAATCTTGACCATTTTCTAAGATTATTGACATCCATTGCAAGCTCTTCAATTGGATCTTCTTCTTCTTCATCGCTCTCTTCTTTGCTCTTTAAGGCAATCGTCTTCTTCTTTGATTTTAGCTCAAGCTCATATGTCATCAAGTTGCCGATCAACTCCTCCATGCTTAGTTTATTCAGATCTTTCGATTCTTGTATTGCCGTGACTTTTGCCTCAAAGCTCATCGGTAAGACTCGTAGCACCTTCCTCACAAGCTCTACCTCAGTGAATACCTTCCCAAGCGCTCTAGCACTGTACACCAAAGTTGAAAAGCGTCCAAACATGTCCTTTATGCTCTCGCCTTTGTCCATCACAAAGTTCTCGTATTCATTGCTGAATTGGGCTAGACGAGATTCCTTGACTTGAGAAGTTCCTTCATGTGTCACCTCCAAGGTATGCCAAATTTCTTGTGCAGTTTTACAATGAGAAATTCTATTAAATTCAGTCTTATCAAGAGCACAGATCAATGCATTCATGGCTTTAGCATTTGTAGTTTTCAATTTCTTATCGTTAGCATCCCACCTATCCTTAGGTTTAGGAATCTCAGTATCACTAACAATTAAAGTGGGAGATTTATAGCCAGTTTCAACAATGTCCCAAACATCATAATCAACAGAACTAAGATAAATACCCATCCTTACTTTCCAATAAGCATAATCATTCCCATTAAACATGGGTGGCCTAGCAATAGATTGCCCCTCAGAAAAAGCATTATTAGGTGGATTCATGACTCTAGAGTTAAAGAAAAATACCGTGCTCTGATACCACTTGTAGGATCTAGATTAACCCTAGAGGGGGGTGAATAGGGTTATAGCAAATTTTCTCGAATTAAACGCAAAAACAAACTACAGAAAAGCAAATATACTGAAAAGTAAATCACACACAAAATTTACCCAGCTTCGGCAACCCCTGCCTACTGCTGCATTTCCAGATTTCTATTAGAATTAAACAGTCTCCCGCTTACAAACACTCTAACAGACTCGCAAACCCTGCTACCGCCTATAGAGTTTTGCAAACTCGCAAACCCTGCTTACTGAACTAATCCTAACTAGACAATCTGACACAACCTAAATCATAGGTGGTGATTTACCAAAATTTGATTCGAAAATTACAGAGTTGAAAAATAAAAGTAAGAATAAAAGTAACTAAAACTTGAGTATAACTTTCTTTTTCCTTTTGCCCTTAAACAAACAACCCGACCCAATAGAAAAACACGGCCCACTTCCCTCTTTTGTTATCTATTGCAATTTTAGGGTTTCTGTAAAATGTCGGCTTTGTCTCTGTTGCGGCCTGATTGAATCTCCGAGTTGCCTTCAGTTGCTCCTCTTTCCTTCGAATGTCCAATTTGCCTCTGATTAAGGCTTGCGCAACCACTTGCGCTCGTTCGCAGCTGCTCCTCTGTTGATTGAGTTCGATAGATTGTGGTATGTAATCTCTTCCCTTTCGTTGCCGGTTTAATGCTTGCTTGAACTCGATTGATTGATGATTTTACCAATGATGACTGTGGGTTTATATTTGGATTTGATTCAATCTTTTCCCTCACATGCCGATGATGATTTTGAGTTGTATTTATATGGACTTCGTTACTTTCCTATTTCTCGATTGCCTGACAATTTTACGACTTGATGCGCACGGCTTTGATTTTGCAGCGTTTGATTTTTCCTTGATCGTTACGGTATCAACTTTCCTATTTTACTTGGATTTGTTTTTTGACTTTTTCAAAGATACGCACTTGAATTTTGACTTGGTCATCTCTGCACTGTTGAATTTCATTCATCCTTATAACATTGATTTACACGGCATTGACTTCATGTCTGCTGTCATTACTATATTGAGATCACTGTTGCATTGTGTTGGTCTGACTTGAACTTGATTGTTACAGTATTCATGTTGTTGTGCATTGATTCGGGTTTGAGCTTCTATTTCACTAGTTTTAGTGATGTTGCAACTGGTTTGAGCCTGATTTTGTTTTAGCATACTTGGTGGTCATTTTGTACTTCTGGTCTTTGTTTGATTCTTGATCATTTCATGTTGATTTTTGAAATTTCACTTGAGTTGAATCCAGTTTCAAAACACGGGTTTGACCTTGTGCTGAAGTCGAGATTCTATGTATATTGCACCTAATTTGAACCCGTCTTTTTATTTGGGTTTGACCTTGTGCTCATCTGTCCCTGTAACATTATCAAGTGTATATCGGTGTGCACGGCCTTGTGGCATGTACAGTGATACACTGTGCATGTCACATTGTTCGTGTATGATGAATTCAAATATGAATGATGACGAACATCCCAAATAGCTGAGGCAAATAATATTTTCAAAAACCATCTTTTATTTTATATTGCAAATATATTTCTTTTTCAATTTTACTGCGTTAGTGAATATTTTTGCAGATTGCTCAGATGCTGGATTCTAACTGGAATGAAGTTGAAGATAAATACGAGTGTGAGTGATATGTAGCGAGGTCAACTGTAAATGTAAAATAGTGATGTAATTAGAATCAAAATTGTATATGTATAGTGAGAGATTGAATTTGTGCTATTCAAAAATGTAATAAATATTTGTTTGAATAAAATTTCTGTTTGAAATCAAATTCTGTGTATTTAATTTTATTCAGCAAATATTTATTTAATCTATGAAAAATAAAAGAGTACATTATCAAATACATTAACCGAATGTATATATGTTTATTATCATCAAACAAAAATCATATAAGCGCATATTGAACAATTAGGAGGTATCA
Source organism: Allium cepa (assembly GCA_030765085.1). Classification (NCBI taxonomy): domain Eukaryota; kingdom Viridiplantae; phylum Streptophyta; class Magnoliopsida; order Asparagales; family Amaryllidaceae; genus Allium; species Allium cepa. The sequence goes on from CM060944.1 coordinate 342,928,071, forward strand.
GGATGACCTATTCGTAATTAAACATAACAATATATACCAAAGTCTTCGGCTACGATCAGGAGAATTAAATAATAATACTAATCTCCAGATACGGTTAGGGGAAAAAACTAATACTCCAAATACGGTTATGAGTTACCAACTGTGCTCCAAACATAGTTAGGAGTCTTTTATTTACCTTGTGTGAGCATATAGAGCTACAAGTTCCTTCATGTGCGTAAGCATTCTTTCATCTCACTAAGTCCACCAAGCGGGGATTAATAGTTCAAGCATAGGGCGCGGCCTTACACCTGTAACGACCCAGAATTTGACCACTTTAAAATATACTATTCAAAATGATTTTAAATATGAATTAAGTAAGGTAACATGATTCAAACAATATTAGATAGGATTTAGAAAGAAAAGAATACACAAAATAGTAATATTTGCATATATTGACAAAAGTGACAAAATGCTGATTTTAGAAACGTAAGTTTCGATGGTTAAATAAATTATTTTTACTAATTTATAATGTTTATATTCCTAAATAGCAATATAAAAATTTATTTTTAAATTTTGTTTACATTCATTAATAAATAGTTTAACTAAATAGTCAAAATGTGACCATAAAACATTTTGTCGAAAATCAATATTATGTTGATTAAAATTTTTCGCAACATCGTTGCACCTTTATTTTCTTATATAGAAACATATATTTAAATATATAAGTATTAATTAATTCACTAATCAAGTTTACATTTACTAAACAAACTTAGAAAATTCTAGAATATAATTAGAAAAAAGTAAGCACAAAAGACAAACATGTCATTTCAATGCAAAAGGTAAACATCAAATCAAACCAAACATAATTATTATATTTCTTACTTGCTTCTTTAGTGAAAATGACATAAAGTAATGATTTAAAGTGTGATGTTAAGTGTTGAAAAAATAAGGTTGCTCAAAAAGTAAGTAAAGGGTATTTTGGTCTTTTTACAAAATATTATTTTAATCTAAAACTTTTTCATTTTTTTCACTTCTTCTTCCTTTTTCAATCCTTTTCTTCCACTCTCTAATGGCTTCTTCTCTTCCGTTTCCTTACTAACCTTTTCAAAACTATGTCAAACAAAGTCAAAACTCCAACAAACTTTACCAAAAACCTTAGAATATCACCAAAACATGGTTTATCATCTAAGAAGTAAAGAAATAATGGAGGAAGGGGTGGAATAGGAGGAGGCTGAACCTATGGAGGAGGGAGGAGCAAGCCGTGAAGCTCCAGAGCCAGAAAAAGAGAAGGAGGTGCTACCGGAATCAAAAGAAAAGTCTACGAAAAAGATTGGCGGAGTTGAACTAATCGTGAGTACTCAATATTTATTTAAAGTTAAATCATCCTTATAACTAATTTAATATGTCCATTAAAACCCTTGAATAAATTGTTTGAATGTTTGATAACTTGGTTGCAAATTGGTTGATTATGTGATTGTTTATGTAGTTGTAACTTGTTTGATAAATGATAAGAGGAATGATTAGTAATTAACCATAGTTAATTAAATGAGAAATAAATCCATACAAATATGTGTATGCAAATTATTTAGCCTCTTAATGATTTTAAATAATCTAAAATGGTTAAAAATATGGTTTAAAACAAATTTGAAGTGTTTCGAACAAGTTTCGAAGCAATTCCAAAAATTGGTCAAAATAGAGCTCGTCGAGTAGCGGTAGTTCGTAAATTTCAACCCGTAACTTTAAATTAATGTAGAGAATGATTAATAAGTCGGATTTCTTTGAAATAAATTTTTTTTGGTCCACAATGATAATAGTTTTCAAACGAAGAAATAAAACCAACATTTTATCAAGTAGAGTTTGAAATATGTTCGAAACAATTTTCTAAAAACATCGCGGTTTTGCAGTTCGGAATCCAAAATGGGATTTCTTTATAAATGGTATTTTTAAATATGGAATAAATTTTATAAAGGGGTTTTTAGGCTAAAGGAAAAAGTTAGAAATTTTTTTAGTTTCAGGGACAAGAAGTTTGTTTTTTAGGCTTAAGGACACTTTTTAGTGTAAATCACAGAATGATAGTTGTAACTATCATTTTCATTTTACACTAAAAGTGTCCTTCAGGCTAAAAAGCAAACTTGTTGTCCCTTAAACTAATTTTTTTTGCAACTTCTTCCTTGTTCCTATTTACCTGTTTTATAAATATATTAAAATGGTTTAAAAGAGATTTGAAATGGAAAATATGAATTTTCAAATATTAAAAGGTTGTTTAAATCAAATAAGCTTATATAGCACTTTCTGCAGCACTTTTATGCTGCAAATTCTATAACCTTTTGAATATGAGTTTAAACTTAACGATTTTTTCTAGAATCAATTATGAGTTATTTTTAAAAGAGAAAAATTAAGAGTCCAAAAGATAATTTGGAATCTTATAATCAAATCCAAAATAAAGCTAATAACTAAGAATGCGGAAACGACAAGTACATTTGTCCTGCTTGTGAGATCTAGGAAGATAAAAAAAGGTGTTTAACTAAGGCTAGGGATGGAGCAACCATTGCCCTGAAGTTATCTGACCTATGTTTCCTCTTTTTAGGCGAGGGGTGGAACAGATCGAAAGGAAAGCTAGATGCTCTAAAAGATCATATTTATGTTTTTCCAAGATAAAAGAAAAGAAACAAATTTTTTGAATGTTAATTAACCACTTAACATCTTTTTATCAATGATTAGCATAAAGGAACCGGATCGGATTTGAGTGATTTCTATTCGAAAAATCAGGATCGGATTTAGGTGATCCCTATCTGAAAATCCCTTCAAACTCATTTTTGAAATGAAACATATTGAAGACAAAGATCATTGAAGACAAAGATATTCATGATGTAGGATTGCTTGCCATTAGTCCCTAGAGGTGAAATTTACCATATTTAAAGTGGCAGTAGTGCTCTGTTATGAAAATCTTCGGTTTGCAAAATATATTTGAAGTGAAGTAAGAAATCTATGATCAAGATTTAATGAATGATTTGGAAATATTTTCCCTAAGTTAAAAGTTATAACTTGAATATAAGAAATCTTTAATTAAGATTTAATGAATGATTTGGAAAGGTCTTCCTAAGCAAAAGAGAAAATGATTTGGAAAGGTCTTCCTAAGAAAAAGAGAAAATGATTTGGAATTATTCTAGGATTTAAATGAAGTTTAAATAAACCAAATGATTTTATAAATGGGGCTTAATGATTCCATATACTCTTGAAAATAAAATGGAAATTGAAAAGAATATATCTAAGAAAGATATTTGATTTAAATAAAAGATGAAGTAATTGATTGATGATTAATGTCCACGTATGAACTTACATCTTTTAAAGCGATGATTGGCTTCGAGGGAACCGGAGTCAGATTTGGGTAATTCCTATCTGCAAACCACTTCGAACCAATGTATACGTTCGAATGTGAAGACATGTTGAAGATGATGATGAATGAAGACCGTAGATCTTCATAGCGTGAGGACTGCTTGTTGACATGCTCTGGGTCGCTCCCATTATAGAGTTAGTAATAACAGTGGTTTCCTCATTGTGTAGATTTTTTTGGATTGCAAGGGCATCTTGCCTAGTAATGGCCGAGGAAAGTGCCTTCGGTTTTGTTCAATCCCAGAACGAATTTGTAGGACGAATGTTTGACATTGCATTTTTGAGACACAACGTTTGACTTTTACAAATGTACATCTGCTTGGTGGCGGAGAAGGCAGCTTCTCTTAGCTTAACACCCTTCTTTGAGACATACGAGCTCAATGGTTGTATGCTTGTGGGATTCAAATAGTGATCAAAGGAATGGCAGTGTGGCATTCAAAGTGGAACTTGTTATGGTCAAACATGGTTTTGTATGAAAAGCGTGGCTTTGAAGAAATTGATCGTAGCCTCGCGAGCCTCACACCTCGGTTATGGGATTCTACGTGGTCAAATGAATGCTTGCATTTCAAATAGTAGTGATTTGGGTTATTGGATGTTTTGAGCCCTAGGTATTGGATATGTTTGGACCTCATAGCAGGAATGGGCGATGTCCGAGTCCTTGGATGTTAATCGCAGATTGTATTCCCTTTTTATCCATATGTGTTGTTGTATAACGACATCTGAGTCTTCGGTGTAAGCCACGAATATAGATTGATCTTTTCATGAGTTTTCTATCATGTTGGAAATCCAATCCCAATACGAGCTTTATGATTTTGATTGTATTCCCAAAATAGTTGTAATGACTTGCAAACATTTCAACTACCCCTTCTAGTATCTTATATTCTATTTGTTATATTCCATTGACCTAGTCCGGATATGTTACCTTAGACTTAGTCCGGGTATTGGTACCTTATTTGAATATGGTTATTTGAAAAGTGTTTTCAAAAGAATGCCATTCAAAATAATATCAAATTTATTTTCGTATAAAGTGTTTTGGTTGTCATAAGGTACGTTCATGTTTAAGTGTGGGCGTGGTTTTATGAGATACCCTTCTTTTCAAAGGTTTTAATAACATCGTCACGATCCTCATTTTTAATTTAGAGTATCTCACGCTGGTTTATCAAGCCTGGTCTGGATATTTTTAATGCCCCGGTCAGATCTGAGTGATTTTAGGTTTAGTTGAAGACGGTTGGAGTTTCCAAAGGAGACCTGGAGATCTTCTTCATCATATGGACGTATTTTATTACCCGCTACATCTATTTCATTTGTTTTGTTGTTTTCAGCATTTGTAAGGACAGAAGTTTATAACTGTCCAGGCTGAATATAGGTTATACTCAGATATTGTATTTTAAAATTTTCCGCTGTAAAGATTATTATTGAAATAATATATGTCATTCCATTCGTGTGAGATTTTATTCTATCTTTATTTTTTTCTACCCTTAACGATTCGTCTTTTCGTGCAATTTGAGTTGGACATGTGTGGTTTATTGTTGATTCAAAGGGTATGGAAAAACATGCCATTACAACACCAGTCCCACTTTTGACTGATTATCTAGTTTTAATCGTATCTTTTGATCAGTCTAAGGCAACATTACACGATTAGATCTTTTCGATATCTTGGATGTAATTCTACTCACTCGGGAGCTTAGTCTGACCATACTCACTCCTAGGACAACCTAACTAGTTCTTCTGCCCTTAAAATTTTCCTAAAATCTAGTCATGGTACATGATAATGTGAGTATGACAATAATAAACATGCAACTACAAATGATTAATGATAACAAGAACATATAGCATCTATCAATCAAATATATTCAATCAATGGCCATTAGCATCATATAATTACTTAATCTTAAGTAATAACCCCCTTTGGTAATTTCACATAAAAAATTGGGTTAAACAATAATTCAATCCTTGAAAACGTTTATCATTATATGCTTAATCCCCTTAATTCATATTTTAAAACAAGGAAAATATAGCCCATTATTTTAACAATCCCTCATGCCAATTTATAATCCAATATAAAATAGCCATGTATGTTTTTGATCTCAATACGGGGATGCTCACCTCTTCTTTATAGGGCATACCATTATTTATTAGAATATGTTCGTAATTATAAACTTGCAGCATCAATATGGCCAACTTAGGATGTCGCATCCCTTCTTATAAAAGCTTTAGTAAAGAATTATGGTCTATAACATAAGGATATAATGCCAAAATCATTGTTATCATAATATAGAAATATACAGATTATCGAATTTATTAAATATAGCTTTTTATATGTAAAATAAATGGATGCCGACATTAATGACACACAGCATCAATATTACAAAACCATTGATATCGGGTGCTTTACAACAACGGCTACTATGTTGTACATAAGGGATATTGAAACCATTATATAAAGGCATTATTGCCACAGAATAGTTAAAGTCGAAAATAATACTTCCGGCACCATTGCCTTAAGCTATGGAGTCGAAATAGGAAGCATACGACATTACCCCCTCAGTATAGCTGATATCGAAAATAGTTGATATAAAATTTAATGGTATGCAACATTATTTAAACCTGGATGAAGACTTGCGGCATCGATGCCGTATGTTATAGATTTCAAAACTAAGAAACAAAGGAGGTAAAAATAGTTCTGGTATGTTATGAGATCACCATGTCAACATTGATTTGTTGTCGAAGTCCTTATACTATATGACTTCAACCTGAACAGATTCATTCCATTACCAACGTAGCTGATATCATATGCATCCATTCACGTAGATGTCAAATTCTATAGTGGTTACATAAATGTCGGCCATTAACTAGGATTCAACATTCATATTGGAATTATGGCACTAACTAATATAAAAACTTTTATTTAAAGCAATTACTTTTCACCAACTCCTAACCCTTGTAAATTTTTTATTGATTAAAAACAAACTTCATAAATTTCTTTTCCAAAAAAATACCGAAAATTATTTTCTTTCCCCAAAACCCATTTCGCACCCAACAAATAATATTAATCATTTAATATTTATTTATAATCTTTTCTAGCTTATAAATTCATTTAAAACCATATCACTTGGAAAATTTTTCAAAATCTCCAAAATTAGAATTCATATATTCTTTAACATATAAAAATTTCGTGATCAAAATCATTATTTAATAATTTTTAATAGTTAAAACTCAAAATAGATTCCCTTTTTTCCTTAGGATATTCTTAAAATATTTCTATTAACTCGAAAAATTATGAAAATAAAAACACATCTCCAAATTTACGTTAAAAACAAATCATTGGAGATTAAATACTTAGGTTTTGCTCTTAAAACCTATCATAAAGATTCCATAAAAATTCTAATAATTTAACCAAACAATGGTATAAACAATCATGGCATATTATATAATCATCAAAAATTCAGAATAAGTCAAAATCCGAGATAAAATACATAAATATGAGATGGTTCACTATTATTCATCTTACATTGGATAAAAAGTTTGAGAATTGATATAGATTTGTTTTTATAAGCTTTTCCCCTTGATTTTCTTTAGTTTTCCTCTTCTAATATTCCTAGTAGTGGCTGGCCTCTTCTCTTTAGCTTTAGATTGCTTTGGTGTTGTAAAATGAGAATGAATGAGAAGGTGAGAGCTTAAGCATGAAACAAGGATTTATTCCTATTATGTCCTTCTCATTTATTCTTCTCTATGGTTAATTAGTTAAGGCCTAACCTAATTAATTATCAAATCTCAATCCCTTATCATACCAGACATTATTCTATATAATTTATTTACTTTAATTTCCTGAATAATGTTAATCAAAATTAGGGGTGTTACAGGCTGCTCTTCTTATGTAATTTCATCCTTGAAATTCAATAAGAACTGCACACAAGCATATCAACCATGCAAACATCTGTAATAACACATAATAACAATACTAGCCTACCTAACCGCAAAAAGTCTATATACAACAAATATAGAACATACCATCAAAACAATGCATGATAGATCTCTTTAATCTTGTCTACCATCTTCCAAGTACAGTCTTTCTCGTTGTCACTCCACTGGACTTTCACTAATTTGACTATTCTTTTCCTTAACCTCTTTTCATCTCTTACCACAACTCGCACTGGCTGTCTAATAAGAGTCATATCTAGTTCCACTATGAAATCTTCCAATGCAGTCGGAGTAGTAGTATCCTATGGATCATTCACATACTTTCTACAATGAAAAACATGAAGCACGTTATGTACTCCTGCCAAACTATTCGGCAACTCTATTCTATAAGCGAGTTTTCCCGATCCTTTCTACAATTGGGAATGGACTTACATATCTCAGTGCCAACTTCCCTGTCTTTCCAAATCATACCACACCCTTCATCGATGATAATTTAGGAAAACATGATCTCCAACTGAGCACTTTAAATCTTTACATCTCTTATCCACATAATTTTTCTGCCTAGACCAAGCTTCCTTAATCCTTGCTCGGATTAACTCAATCTTCTCAATTGCTTCTCTCACCGTATTTGGACAAAAACCAATCTGTCTCCGATCTCCATCCACCATGATGGTGATTTGCACGGCCTTCCATATAAAGCTTCAAAAGAAGCCATTCCTATACTAGTTTGATAACAATTGTTATAGGAAAACTCAACTATGTGCAAATGGTCTTCCCATAACCTACTAAAATCTAGTACACAAGCTCTCAACAAATCTTCAAGTTCCTTATTGACTCTCTATGTCTGTCCATCCATCTGTGGATGATAAGCGACACTAATTTTAAGCTTGGTACCCAATTCCTCTTGTATCCTCTTCCAGAATTCGCTAGTAAAAAAAAGTCTCCCTATCATTGACTATACTACTAGGAATCTTATGCGGTCTAACAATGTTCTTCATAAACAACTTAGCCAATACAGGTACCATTCTTATCGACTTAACGGGAAAGAAGTGTGCACTCTTGGTCAGTTTATCCACTATGACCCAAGTAATCTCATTTCGCTTATTCAACCTTGGAAACTCATCAATGAAATCCATAGATATGAAATCCCATTTCTACACTGGTATATCTAAAGGTTGAAGCAATCCACCTGGCTTCTAATGCTCAACTTTCACTTGCTGGCGATTCAAACATTGCTTTACCCACAAGCCTATATCTTTTTACATAACTTCCCAGAAGAAACCCCTCTTTGTAACTTGATACATCTTAGCTCCTCCAGGATGAATAGTAAATTTGACTGATGACACTACCAAAGAAATTTTTTCCTTAGGTCTATATTCGAAACACATATCGTCCTTCTTCCTTAACAATCCATTTTGGTCAAGACTAAATTCCTTCAAATCATCAAGCTCAGTTCCACCTTCAAGTCTTTTAATTATTTCGGCTAGTAATGGATTTCTCTCTACATAGAAGTAATCCTTTCGATCAATACTGGTCGAACTTCCACGTAAGATAACAGGGCGGTATTCAGACCAGATCTATCAGTCGATCTCAACACACACACTACAAGTAGTCAATGCCTCTAAATCCTTTCATCCTGCCAAAATAGCTAACACTACATTTTGATGTTTCCTGCTAAGTGTATTAGTAACTTTATTTCCTTTCCTTGGTACAAACACAATACCGAAATCATAAGCTGCTAAAAACTCTAGCCATCTCTACTATCTCATATTCAACTCCTTTTGAGAGAATAAATACCTCAAAGATTTATGATCCGTAAACAACTCGAATTTTTCTCCTAAGAAGTGGTGCCTCCACACTTTCAAAGAAAAGACCACCGCTGCCAACTCCATATCATGAGCCATATACCTAACTTCATAGGGTCTAAGCTATCGTGAGGCATAGGCAAACACTTTACCTTTTTTGCATTAACGCAGCTCTTAACCCTGTTTCATATGCATAAGTATACACCACCAAATCCTGACTACCATCTAGTACTACTAACATGGGTGCATTAGTCAATAAATGTATTAGCTTCTGGAATGCTTCCTCGCATTTATCAGACCAAACAAACTTACGTCCTTCCTGGTTAGTTTAGTCAAGTATGCTACTATCCGAGAGAAATCCTTGATGAATCTCCAGTAATAGACAGCTAATCCAAGATAACTTCTCATTTTGGTTGCCGTCTCGGGTCTCTTCCAATTATTAACAGCTTCTATCTTAGCTGGATCCACATATATCCCTTTTTCTAAAACTACATGATCAAGAAACTTCACTCCTTCTTTTAGAAATGACACTACAAAATCTTTGCATTTAGTTGGTTTTGCCTCAACATCTCAAGCATTATTCTAAAACAGTCTCGTTATCCTTTTCATCCTTAGAATATATCAAAATATCATCAATGAACACCAATACGAACATATCCAAGTATTTTTGGAAAATTCAGTTCATTAAGTCCACAAACAAAGCATGTGCATTAGTCAATCCAAATGGCATTACTAACCACTTGTATGAGCCATATCTTCGTCGAAACACCATTGGAGGAATACTATCCTCCACAACCCTCAATTGATGGAACCCTATCGTGAAGTCCAATTGGGAAAATACTTTGACTCCACTCAAATTATTAAATAAATCATCAATTCTTAGTAAAGGATACCAACTATTTATCATTTTCTCATTCAACTTGAGATAATTGATAAGTATTCTCAATGACCTGTTCGGTTTCTTCACGAACACCATGGTCGCTCCCCAAGGTGAACTGCTTGGTCTAATAAAACTCTTTCCTTCTAAGTCCACCACCCGCACCTTCAACTCTTTCATTTCAGTAGGTGTCTCTACTTACGGGTTCAGCTCCAGGTGCTAGATCAATCCTGAACTCAGTAGCTCTCCTAGATAGTAATCCTATAACTGGTTCAAAAACATCTACATACTCTTTGACAACAAAAACCCGATTCACTTCATCTTCTACTTTCATTGCACCTAATATAGCACAAACATTCATTCTCAAATTCTCAACTGAGTATATAATTTGATCACTACTATTAGGGTGTCTTAATGATATTTTCCTATCCTAACAAAATATCTTAGCATCAGATTTGCTCGACCAGTGCATACCCAAAATAATCTCAAAGCCTACAAAATCAAACATAAACAAACTACCGACAAAAGCATGGCCTAATAACTCAATTTCTAAATAGTTACATCTTATTGCAAGTGTTACATAACCTCCTATCGAATTTTCAACTCTTAAGGAAGTAACAGTGTATGGTGGTTCTAAACTTAACTTATCTACCGAACTCTGAGAGATAAATAAATGTGATGCACCAGTATTAAACAGTACTCTTACTGGTATGCTATGAATCAAAAGTGTAACCTCTGTTATAGACTTTCCTTTCTCAACAGCAGTCGGTCTCGATGCAGACGACTCCAAAGCAAACACTTTTCCGTCGTCGGCTTCGACTAGTTCTGGACATTCATTCTTGAAATACCCTATCTGGTTGCAGTTAAAACATGTTGCACTCTTCTTTCCTACAACCTTCTTTCTTGGGGCTTTCTTCCCATCCCTAGAGCGACACTCATTGGAAAAGTGCTCCTTTTTACTACAGCTATACCAAAAAATACCAGCCTCCTTTTTCTTGGTAGCTCCACCTTTTTGAGCTCCCTTTTTCTTAAAGAACTTTCTCTTCTTACTCTGAGAACACTGAGTCTCCACTAACTTCCCCATCCTAAAAGTCAAAAGCATTTCCCCATTCCTTATTGCCATCTCCACCACTACACATTTGGATCTCAGAGATGTGGCATTGTTGCTCTAGCAATCTTTGGCTTCAAACCCCGAACAAACTTCTCATTCCTCTTAATCACAGTATCTATGATGGTGTATCCATACCTAGACAGCTCATCAAACTTAATGGCATATTCCAACATTGACATTTCTCCTTTCTCTAGATTAGCAAACTTCCTAAACAAGGTTGACTTGGCTACCTTAGTTTAAAACCTCTCCTCGAATCTTCTTGAAAATTTAGCCCAAGTCAATTCCTCTTTCGGCATACCTATGGTTACCCCATTCCACCAGCACAAAGCAGCTCCCTGTAATTGCCTTGATGCCAACCTCCTTTTCTACTCTTCAGTCAAACCTAATCAGCAAAGATACTCTTACAGTGCAGTAGCCAATTCTACACTTCAATCACATTCTCAGTTCCAAGAAAAGGCTTTCCTCCAAGACTAGTATAATCCTGGCTCAACTAGCATTGTTGTTGCGAATAGGCACCATGAGATTAGCTCCTTCTGCATTAGCAGCGTTACCTCCATTCAAACCAGCAACGACTCTAGCTTGCATCATGTTGACAAAGAATTGACAAATAGTCACCACATCTACTGGTGGAGTTCTAGCACTCACAATAGCATTTGCATTTGGATTAGCATTTGCTTGTCGACCCAGATTCCTTCTAGTATTAGGCCGAACATTTCCATTGATCGTGGTGCTTCTGCTACCTAGATTCACTCTTCTGTTTCCTGCTTCCATATCTAGCTTTCGCGTAGTCTGCATATTAGCCTTAGTAAGATTTAGAAGAACGGTCTAAGAGAGGGGAGAATACATACTTATATATAGCAAAATACAAGTATGTTACTATAGCATTATACCATACTCCAATCTTATTCTCTGATTCATTTGGATTATGTTTTCAAAACACTTTAAATTTATTTTTTTAAGTTTCATATAAACCTATGTTCTGATACCAAATTGTAGCATCCCTCATTTTGAGACTCGAAACTAAGCGCTACGATGTTGAAGTCATCCATAGTATTAATTTTTGATGACAAAATGCAGCTATGTTAATCATATATAACATCAAAAGCACATGAATATGAATTTTTTCAAAACTCAATTTGTTAAATAAATTTTCACATTTAATATCAAAATAAGACTTCATATTCATTACAAAATCTCATTTGATTCCTCGTTCAGAGAAAATATAATTATTACAAAGTACTCCAAGAGAAACATATGAAGACGCCCACTTGGTTGATTAGTATAATACTTGGGAATTATATAGTTTGCCATTACATTCATTTAGCAAAATGAAAACAACAAAATGGATAAAATTAAGCTCCTAAATAGCTATCTTGCCTCATGCACGTCTTTGAAAACGTATTGGTCAAACTGAAATCCTGAAAACACCTACTCCTGGCTAACTCAAATGAGCGCTCAAGAGTTTAAGGAAAAACAAAAACTTTGGATCAGACAAACTGTGACATCCCGGAATTTTGACCCCATTATTATCATAGGTTTTTGATCAAATTTAAATTAAAAAAAATAATATTTTCATTTATAAATAAATAAGCTGTTGGATATTTTTAGTTGTATATGTGTTAGAAAGGAAATTTATAATTTCAAAATGTAAACTAGACTCTTTTAACAATATTCAAAAATTAAATCTGTTTTATTTAATTAAATCAAAAGTTTTGTATGAATGGCATTTAATATCAGATATAAGAATGCAGTTAATAAAAATAAGTACAATAATACAATTTTATTCATATTAAATATAAATATAAAATACATAGGTGCAAATACATTACAAATCCAATATTGGAAAATATAACTTTAAATAAAAAATAAGATTTAAGTAATGTTTCTACACAATAACTTTTATAACTAAAATAAAATAAGCTTATAAATATTTAACATGAGTTTCTATATAATATAAATACTTATAAATATGGTTATAAACATAAGCTTCTTTATATTTAACATAAATATAACATAAAGGTAGGATTACAAACCTAAGTACAAATATAATAGGTATAAGATATAAATAGAAATGAAAACATTTAGTTCAAACACAAATGTAAACCTGCAAACTGTATATGCATAAGAAATCAAAACCTGCAAACAAACATTTTGTTTATATGTTAAAATAAGAGAGAGCAAGAATTCACATCAGTAAAACATCTTAGTACAAACAATCTGCAAATATCTTTGCACCATAGGTTTGTGTCAGCAAGCATTAATAGTATATTAACATATATGTTAACACAAACATTTAATTAGCCTACTTTTATGTACTGAAAAACATAATTATTAGCTTTCAGCCGAAATGGTTGAAATGTCTTAGGCTTTAGTACATGATAAAATAAGCAAGATATTTTACTAAGCCAAAGCTTGTGCAAGAAGACAGCCTTGTTGAAAGTTATAAATATTTGTATGCATCATTTCTTATCCCTTAACTCATCTGTATCTTCAAAAGCAAAAGAAAACTTTACAAATCTGAGAAAAAGCAAAAGGAAGGAAAAAAATAAAAAAATAAACAAACAAATTTCAAGTTCAAAGGCCAGAAGCAATAAGGTTACAGGAATTTCAAAACTACATATTATCAAGCATATTCAAATTCAAGCTACAAGTTTCTTGCATCATCCTCGGTTTAACTGCAAACTTAGGTGAGTAAACATGTTTTTTTTAAAAATCTAACTTTTAATTTGTATTTCATGAAGTATTGTTGTGATTTAAATTTATGGAATGTTTGGCATAGTTTTATTTGTTCTACATCTTGATATTCTTACAGGTTTTTAATTTCTGTGAGTCAAAGAAATTAAAGAATATTTCATACTTGTATATAAGACCATCTCATGTAATTAGTAATTTAACCAAATAAAAGTTGTTTAAGCTTCGGATTAATGTTTGAAGTTGATTTTAAAATAGATGTATAATTTAAACACTGGGAACTTAAACTTGCAGTAAATAGGTAAGTAATGATCAAAATTCGAGTTGCTTAAATTGTAAATTCAAAGTTATATTTTGAAACAACATACTAAGTTAAGATTTTTAAGACCCAAATTATAATTTTTAGTGAACAAGTTTGGGAGCAGTTTGATAATAACCCATTTTTGCTTTTCTATGAATTTCAAATGATTCATTCAATAATTTTTGTTGAAATTCGACTTGTAGCTAGAACAATGTTGTAAGATCACCAGAAAATTGTAAAAATAATTTTCGAATGTAAGAATTGTTGTGGGGAATCAAAAGTAGAGTTTAAGGAGTATATGTTTTCGAGCCCTGTTCATGTGAAGGTCGCGTCGCCGAGGCTTCACCGAGTGCTATGGGATTTGGGTAGATGCTAGAGTGGGGTGTCGGCAAGATTTGATCGGAGCCACGTCGTCTATGGCGGTCGTGACAGTGGGTATGAGGTGGTTTTGTCCACTGTGTTCATGGAAGCAGTTCGACTTTTGGGCATTATTTTGATTTCATAATTGTCGCGTTCTTCTGGGTTGCGATTTCGAACGAGAGGAGAGTTTGGGACTTGTTGGTGATGCCGCGTGGCGGTGGCGCGGTGGTGGACCGCCGTGCACGTGCACGGCGGTGGGGGAAATCTGGGCATTGTCACTCGAGTGTAACTCGAGTTAGTCGCGTGTTGGCTTCGGGATTGATCTGGGTCGAGGGTCAGGGTTGCGTGTGGGTTAGCAAGTTTCAACTGTTAAAACTTTAACCTCTAAAAAAAAAGAAGAAGAAGTAAGAAACAGGAGAAGAAGGGAGACAGAGAGGGAACGCGTGAGAGGTAAGGGATGGACTTGAGACCTACCCGAGTTGAGCACGATGCATGCTTCGAGTTTTCAAATGCCTGGAATTTTGTTAACTGTAATTTGAAGTTAAAGTAAAATAAGCTAAGTATAATTATATTATTAGTATTGACCAAATTGTTTAATCCAGGTTAAACTTTAAGCTTTGCAGAAAACGAAGGGAATAATTAATTTAAATACAAAGTTAATTAAGTAGAACAACAAATTTTATAATTATAATTTCGAACGTAGTCAAAATTTTAATCAAATTTGTAATTAAAGTTTTTTTTATGATAATCTTACATAAATCATTTGTAATTAAGAATTTAATTAATCATTTGAAGTTGATTAATTAACAAATCATAGTTAACGAATTAATTAACTAATTAATGATTAAACGATTAAGTTGATGAACAATTAATGATTAATCAAATAAATAATAATAATTAATTGTGTAAATGAGTTTTATAAATCAATAATTAAGGTATTGATTAGTAATTAAGAATTAATTCATTAATTAAGTGAATAATTAATAAGTAATTAATAAAATTGAAATAAGTTAATTAATGTGTAATTGATTTAGCATAATTTATGTTTAAGTATGCAATTAAATTTAGAACAAATCAATCTTGTTGATATGAATCGATGATTATATCGATTGCCTATGATGTTTATTTATTTCTGTGATGTTCTGTGATATTCTAGATATATCTGTGATGATTGTGTATGATTTATCTGTATTAAATTGCCATATGTTTATCTGATGTTATTTATCTGTATTAAATTACTTTATGAATTCAAATGTTAAATTTAAACTGTTAAGTTAATAGAGAACTTGGACTTTAAAATGGCGTTTGGATTTCGATGAGACCGGGATCGGATATCAATTGATATTCCGAAAACCACATCGATCCAAATTAAATGTTAGGTCGTGTAATCTCAATTGAAGATCGAGATGGTGTTTCCAGAATGCAAGGGTTATCGTCATTAACTCTGAGGGTGATTCCAAAACGAGTGTAACGAGATAATGCCTTCGGTTTCGTTCGAACCCGGAACGAACTTGTATGGATTGAATGCTTTCAGCACATCGTCAGGCGGACGATGAGCATTCTAAGAAATATGTTCTATAAAGGTAAATGCAGCCTCAAGCCTCATCAACCGGGAATGGCTAAAACAGGGGATGTGCAGCAAGGTTAGGTGGGTCATGCCCAAGCAGGACGAGGTATACCCCTGTCTAGATGTCCCTTTTATTCGGCTGTGTGGGCGGTTGGTCTGCAGCCAACTGCGGGGTTATCTTGTTCGGGACTGTTCAGTAAGGAATAGTTCCGGCCTTGTGTTGCAGGGGAGTTAGGGTGGCTCCTTGGTACTGTGATCTAGACCACGTACTGTGACGGGCGGTACCCCAGTAGCCCTGCCATTGTATGGGATCCAATTTCCAATAAGCGCCGTACGTTTTGATTGTGCCCAACTATGTTGAAATGTGAGATGTAAGCATTTCAGCTATTTCTGTATTTTACTTGAAAACCCTAGACACTATTATAATATCACTGGATTTCCTATAAAATGTTTTGGTTAGCGTAAGGCAAAAACTTACCCGTATTTATGTGTGGGAAGTCTTACGTGATACCTTTATTTTAAATGATTTTCAAAGTTAAGCAACTTTAAACCGTTTAGTCATACCAGACCCATGTCTGACCCGGAGTTTATTTTCTGTTTTTCATAAACTCTCGGGTACCCAAATTTTTACGGGTAGCCAAGGGATTCAGGTTAGCTTTGACGAATTCTGGAGGAGTTAGAGCAGAAGACCAGACGTATGTAGCTATCTATATAGTTCCGCTGTGTTAGTTAGTTCATGATATTTGGGATGTATGTTCTGATAGATATGTATATGATAGTCATGTTTGTATGATATTGTATAACTCTGATGTATATAACTATGTAATAGTTATGTTGATATATTATATTTTATTCCATTCCGCTGTGAGATTCTGATGTTGTTATTCTTTCTTTCTTTCTTTTCTATTTCTACCCCTTTCTTTCTTATTGATGACACGTCTTCCTGGGCGTAGGAAGCCAGGTCGTCACAGCTGGTATCAGAGCGATAGGTTGAGCGAGTACCTATGCTCTGGAGTAATATTTATCTTGAGAGTGCGTACTTGTATTTTCATATAAATATATATATATATATATATATATATATATATATATATACTTATCTAAATTTGTTGGGTTACCTGTCTAGGAGGCCAACATGAGTTCTGGAAGAAGAGGCAGAGTTAGGGCCAGTACTTCAACTGATAATGGTCGAAGTCAAATTGCTAGAGAGGCTGTTAATCCAGTACCGTCTCAAGTTAGTTTTGCAGCCTTATGTAAAGATTTTATCGATCTTGGAGGAAAATTATTTAAAGGTTCAGAATCGATAATTGAATTTCAAGCCTGGTTACGTTCTTGTGAGCGTATTTTTAAGAGGATGAGATTGTTGGATGATCATAAGAGGGATATGGCATCGTGGCAATTGCAGGGAAGCGCAGCATCATGGTGGGATGCAACAATTGCAAATATTCCTGAAGAAGATATTTCATGGGAAAGATTTAAGGAGTTATTTGAGGAGAAATTTATGCCGACGGCAAGGAAAACTCAATTGTACCAGGATTTTTTGAATTTGAAGCAGGAAAGCATGAGCATTTCTGAGTATGAGACCAGATTCAACGAACTTTCGTGTTATGGATTAGAACTCATTGATACTCCCCTCAAGAAGAATGAAAAGTTTGTGCAAGGATTGAGGTCCGAATTCCAGAATAAGATGACGGTGCTCTTGAAAGGATCTTTTGTTGATTTAGTTGATATGGCTTTGTGGTATGAAGATTTGATGAGCAAGAAATTAGAGGCAACAGTAGCAGTTTCTAGAGGGAATTCCGTTAACCCAAATAAAAGAAAGTTCAATCCACTTTGGAAAAGGCAAGTTAAGGGAAAGAAATCGGGTAGAAGCAATAACGGACCCCGTAAGTGTTATAATTGTCAGCAAATTAGACATTTGGCGGATCAGTGTTCTCAAGGAGGATCTCAGCAGCAACAATATCAGAGTGGTCCAGGATTAGCATCAGTCCAGAGATCGTTGTGTTTTAATTGTCGTCAGCCCGGTCATATGATTAAGAATTGTCCACTTTTGCAGAGGACACTTCAGGATAAAGTTTTTGCTTTGGAAGCAGGTTCATCTTCTTCTTCTCAAGATAAAGGAGTTTTGGAAGGTACCTTACTCTTAGATGGAAAATATATTAAAGTTTTATTTGATTCGGGTGCATCTTTGAGTTTCATATCTTCAGAATCAGTAGAAAAGTTTTCTCTTAACCCTAGTACCGTGGATCGACCCATTATTGTATCTAATCCTATTGGTGGAGCAACAAAATTGGATACGATCTGTAAGGACTTGAAGCTTTCTTATTTGTCCCACAGTTTCTCTTGTGACCCGTTTGTGTTAAATTTTAAAGGATTTGATCTTATTTTGGGAATGGATTGGCTCGATAAGTATAAAGCAGTCCTGAATTGTGATGAGAGGACAGTTTCATTGGAGACTGATTTGAGTAGGATTGCCAAAGTGTCGTGCGATAGTTCGGGATTTCACTTGAGTAGTCTTTTGCTAGGAGTTGAGACTTCTCAAGAGAAAGTTGAATAAATTGATGTGGTACAAGATTTTCCTGATGTTTTTGAAGAAGTTAAGTGTCTTCCACCACATCGAGAGATTGAGTTTCGTATTGATTTGATTCCAGGAGCAGTACCGGTGATTCAACCCACTAGGAGAATGCCTCCTAGAGAGAGAGAAAAGTTGGTTAAGCAGACGCAAGATCTTTTGGAGAAGGGTTTGATTAGACCCAGTTTTTCTTGTTGGGGCTCTGCTGCGGTGTTTGTCACCAAATCGGATGGTTCGCTAAGGTTCTGTGTTGATTATAGAGAATTGAACAAAGTGACCATTCGAAATAAATATCCTTTTCCTCGCATTGATGATCTTTTTGACCAGTTGTATGGAGCTTCTATCTATTCTCAACTAGATCTAGCTTCAGGTTTCCATCAATTGAGAATAGCTGAAGATAGTACTCCCTTGATAGCATTTAGGGGACCGAATTGTTTTTATGAGTGGTTGGTTATGCCGTTCGGATTAACCAATGCTCTAGCTTATTTTTTTGACCTCATGAATCGAGTTTTTAGAGATGTGTTGAATAAGTTTGTACTGGTATTTATTGATTATATTTTGGTCTACTCCAAATCGGAAGAAGACAACATGCAACATTTGAGGATTGTATTGGAGACTCTGAGGAAGCATGTGTTGAAAGCAAAGTTTTCAAAGTGCCATTTTTGGAAATCAGAAGTTAAATTTTTAGGGCACATTGTTTCTGGTGAAGGCATTTCAGTAGATCCAGCAAAGGTTGAAACTATTTTGCAATGGAAACAGCCGGAGACACCGACGGAAGTTCGTAGTTTTCTGGGTTTGGCTGGCTATTACAGAAAATTCATTAAGGATTATTCCAAAATTTCTTCGCATCTGACCAAGCTAACAAGGAAAGGAACTAAATCCAAATGGACACCTCAGTGTAAAGAAGCTTTTCAGGAATTGAAGACAAGGCTAACCAGTGCACCAGTACTTGCTATTCCGGATGGGAAGAGCAAATTTGAAGTATATACGGATGCATGTTTAGTTGGATTGGGTGCAGTTCTGATGCAGAATGGTAGAGTAATTGCGTATGCTAGTCGACAATTGAAGTCCCATGAGAAGAACTATGCTACGCATGATCTAGAACTGTTAGCTATTGTTTTTGCTTTGAAGATATGGAGACATTATCTTTTGGGAGAAAAGTTTGAGTTATTCACGGATCACAAACCGTTGAAATATATTTTCTCTCAAAAAGATCTTAATTTGAGACAGCAGAGATGGGTCGAATTTTTGGCATCTTATGATCTGGATATTTTGTATACTCCGGGGAAAGCAAATGTCGTGGCAGATGCTCTTAGTAGAAATGATGTTTTATCTCTTTTGGAAGTTGTTCCATCTCTCCAAGAAAAGATCATTAGTAAGCAAATGGAGGATAAATCTTTTGAGGAAATGATCCTTGTAACTAGAGACGGTCGGTATTCGGATTTCAAGGTGGACGATCAAGGTGTTCTAAGGATTAATGGTCGTTTGTGTGTGCCTAATATTGATGGACTGAGGCAAGAAGTTTTAGCTGAGTGTCATCGTTCTAAATTGAATGTTCACCCGGGAATTTCAAAGATGTATAAAGATATGAGGAGAGTTTTCTGGTGGCCGAATATGAAGAAGGATGTAGCTGCTTTTGTTAATAGTTGTGCTATTTGCCAGCAAGTGAAGGGAGATCAACAAAATTCTGCAGGACTATTGCAACCTTTGGAAATTCCAGATTGGAAGTGGGAGATGATCTCGATGGACTTCATCGATGGTTTGCCTAGAACCAGAAAAGGAAATGAAGGAATATGGGTTATTGTGGATCGTTTAACGAAGAGTGCCCATTTTATTCCAGTTAGGGCAACTCGCACTGCAGTTTCCCTGGCAGAGATTTTCTTGAAAGAGATAGTCAGATTACATGGTGTTCCTGTTAGCATAGTGAGTGACCGTGATCCTATTTTCACTAGTAAATTCTGGGAAGCTCTGCAATCAGCTATAGGAACAAGTTTGAGATTAAGTACAGCCTATCATCCTCAGACGGACGGACAAACGGAGAGACTTAATTGTATTCTGGAAGATATGCTGCGAGCTTGTGTATTGGATTTTGGTGGATCTTGGGAAGACCATCTTCATCTAGTGGAATTTTCCTATAATAACAGTTATCAAGCGAGTATTAAGATGGCTCCTTATGAAGCTCTGTATGGAAGACCGTGTAGATCTCCATCTTGTTGGATTGAATCGAATGATCGACTTGTACTTTGTGACGCCCCACCTCTATACCCACGCTAGCCAAGAACATTACGGAGTAATGCTGTCAACTAGCACGGAGAATAAGGCTGTTAAGGAGCGACCATCCGTGTAATTGCTTTGCGCGAGCATCAATATGTCAGATAGTATAACATGCATTTCTTTATCAAGAGGAAATCCGACATACCGACACAAACTCAAAACTACTACACAGTGGCTAAAATATCTTCGGAAAAAAAATATAGAAATAAACATAACATAAATCAGTCACAGATAATTCATATCACAAAGGCGGAAATAGATATGAATATTACACATGAAAGTGTACTTCAGAGTAGTGGTCAAAAAGATCCACAATAATACAAAAAGAATAGATACAAGTGCTAGACAAAAGCATAAGTATACATCATAGAGTCTGTATCTCAAATGTATACAACAAAAACTACTAAACTAAAGTAGTTAGCCAAAAGTCAGAAGATGGTTCCAGATAGGAAGCCATGAGGAAGCACCTGTAATATCTCAGTCTGACCCGAGTATTATTTAAGAAGAAAATAATAAACGGATCAGTCTAGCTATAAATATCAGATAAAATGATATAGAATAAGAGATATGACTAAACGTAGAATAATCACAATGCCAAGCTGTGATAAATAAGTAATTGAAAAATCAATAAGAGATTAATCAATATCGCAAAGATCTACTCAAGATAAAAAGGAATGTCATACTCCTAATTTCATTCACCAAGCCACAATAAATGACATATATATCAATGCCAATCGTAAAAGTTGGTGAAACCTAAATTCCAGAATTCAACACACGAAATCCAGAAGTAATAAAAAGGAAAAGAGGCCTACAAAAAGATATGCGTGAGTCGAAATCACACAAATGGTGTCTAGCCTAACCTTGCAAACAAAAGATATGTGTGAGTCGAAATCACACAAATGGTGTCTAGGCTAACCAAAAAGCAAAAAGGTATGTGTGAGTCGAAATCACACAAATGGTGTCTAGGCTAGCTAAAAAGCATAAAGGTATGTGTGAGTCGAAATCACACAAATGGTGTCTAGCCTAACCTTGCAAACAAAAGATATGTGTGAGTCGAAATCACACAAATGGTGTCTAGGCTAACCAAAAAGCATAAAGGTATATGTGAGTCGAAATCACACAAATGGTGTCTAGCCTAACCTTGCAAACAAAAGATATGTGTGAGTCGAAATCACACAAATGGTGTCTAGGCTAACCAAAAAGCATAAAGGTATGTGTGAGTCAAAATCACACAAATGGTGTCTAGCCTAACCTTGCAAACAAAAAGACATCGCACAATTGCTAGTCTAAATCATCAAATGATCGTCATGATCAAAGAGAAGTGTCAATTACAGTAAGCTAGTAAATATATGAGCTTAGCTTCATGTCCCATAACCACTAGCTTAACTTAAATATTTACGAACAAATTGTAGATCTCCACTAGAAAATTGTCACAAGAGATTCAATCGAACAAGTCCAAGAATTAACCAATGAAGTAAACGCAAGACTTTTCATACCACTTGTTTTACTAAGTCGTTTAATTAGATTTCTCATACGAGTGAGGTAAAGGTTTGTATATACTAATAGATTGGAAAACGGTTTAAGAAACGAGCTTTGTACTAAAATAGTGTTGAAATCATTTGAAGAAAGAGTTTTGATATTTACTACTAGTATAGAAACTTTTATATTTTTAAAGTGACAAATCACAAAGAAGATTGTAGGAACAACCAATCACTAAGATTCACATTCGAAAATGTGAATAAAATCCAAAGAAATCGATACCGAATCCATCAAAATTGATATTCCCATAAATCACGAAGAAAATGTCATCAAAGTCGATAATAAGTGATAATAACAAAAGGGAATCAAAACGAATCGATTGAAGTTGGAATTCTCAAGCAAATAGGCAAAACTTGCAAATAGGAGCAGGTCGGTCGACCGGACTCCCTAAGTCAGTTGACCGAACCAGGGGTTGGAAGTGCCTGGGGCACCAGGTCGGTCGACCGGCCCAGGGGCTCGGTCGGCCGAAGCCTGTAACCGGCACTTCCAAACAGAGGCAGGAAGTGCCTGGGTAGCAGATCGGTCGACCGGCCCAGGGGCTCGGTCGGCCGAACATGTTGCCAGCACTCCCCTTCCCTATTTTGGATGAGGTGCAAAATCTCGATCAAATTGCATTCGCACGAGCAACGGCGCTAAGGGTTTATGCCAATCGACTACCCGGCCCTAAAAGCTCTTCGATGCACAATCGAAAACACATTCAAACATCAAAGTTAGGATTTTTAAAGATTTGAACCCAAAACACTAAAAATTGGAATATTCACCAAATCAATCCAAACCAAAAGCAATTGCACACGAATAAGTGTTAGGAATTCATACCTAACAATCGAAGATAAATATAAGCATAGATGTGAGATAAAATCTCACCTTTGAATCCGAAAACAATGAATGAGAAGCTTGAAGACAAAGGAAGATCAACCACACTTCAATCTCAACACAAGAAGCTTGAATCTAAGCTTAAAAGAGAAACATTTCCTAAATTAGGTTTAGAAGTTTTCTGAAATTGAATGGAGAAATAGTTGGAGAAGATGAACGAGATGCTTACCAATGGGTTCACTTGAGTTTGGAGCAAGAAGATGGATTTGCTAATGGAAACTAGGGCTTAGGATTTCCTAATTCTTTTTCTCTTCCCCCATTTTTGCTTGAGCTTGAGTGTTAGGAAAATAGAAAAGAAGTGAATGAAGAGGAGAGGGGTTGGGACTGAATACATAAGTGGGCTCAGCCCAAACCAAAACCCTAAGTGAAAAGTAGCAAAATTCAACTTTCTCCAAACATATCGAAGCTTATACTCAAAAAGGTCGCAAACGGCATTTTGAACTCAATGGGGGTGGTCTCGAGTCCTAATTCGGCTGTTTGCAAAAAGTAGCTTTTCGGACTAAAATCTGACTAACGTTAAATATTTAAATAAAATATTTAAATATAAAATCGATAAATATGCGGGTTGTTACAGACTCCCCTCCTTAAAGAAATTGCGTCCTCGTAATACTTAAGAAGAAAATAAGAAGTAACAACCATAGAAGCATATCAACACAAAAGAAAATTTGAAATAGGAAGTTCACCATAAAGTGCACGAAAGAGTTAGCAAGAAATCTGGTGAAACTTCAATTTCCATAATATTACCGGGCTCAAGAATGAAAACCGGAATCCCTGAGGCATTTCCGTAGATAAAAGACGTGGGGAACGTCAAGAATAGTAGAAAATTGAGCCGGTGCAATGGCGTAGTACGAAAACGGTACGCCCGAGGGACTAGAAACTCAAATAATTTGGGACATTAGCGTAGTACAAAAACGGTACGCCCAATGAACCAAATCCCGAATAATTTCGGAACCCCGACGTAGTACAAAAACGGTACGTCCAATGAATCAAATAGCAAAGACATTGATGTAGTACAACGGTACATCCAATGAATCAAATAGCAAAGACATTGATGTAGTACAACGATACATCCAATGAATCAAATAGCAAAAAAGAACATCAGACGCTAGTCCATAAAAGAAATGAGATGAAACTCAATAAAACGAAGTACATCAAAACGTCTGATGAACTTAATAAAAAGATAATCCCATTCAGACATCACCAAAGAATCAACCACTTGTTGCTTACGACTAAACGCATTGGCAACACGATTTCCCCTTTCGGGAATAAAAGAATATCAAGATCATATGATGCCAGGAACTCGAGTCGACACGAAGTTCCTTATGAGAAAATAAATATTCCAAAGATTTATGATCGAGGTAGAGAACAAATTTCTCATCCAAAAATGATGTTGCCAAATTCCAAAAGTAAAAACAATAGCCGCGAGCACTAGATCATGAGTGGCATATTTAGTCTCGATAGGCTATAATGATTTAGAAGCACAAGTGATAGCACGTTCTCCTTTGCAAGAGAATGGCATCCAAACCAATACGACTAGTATCGGTACAAATAGCAAAGTCTTGGTTCCCCTTCAGGAATCACAAGAATAAGAGTATCGAAAAGAAGGAATCTCTTTTAAATAATCTCCTTTCCTGAAAAGTTAAAACTTTCAAAATTACATTTATCATTATGTAATAATCTTTCTAGAAAAATTTACTATTTTCAAGTCAATATACTGTGTCTGATTGTCTCATCAAAGCGTTTAGGAAATTCCTATCGATAACGTTGATCAAGCGCATCGACCAAAATTCTTAAAACACTCAACGGGCAATACAATCACAAAATCATCTTTTATAGGATAAATAAATCTATTAAAAAGTTTTAAGAATATTCTTTGTTCGTTTCAAGAACAAAAATCCAGTTTTACTTATAAATAAATCTTATGAAAAAGATTTGCAAAATTTTAAATTACTATTTTCATCCAAAATCAGTAAATACAAGAATAGTCTCATCGAAATATTCATAGAATATTCGATTTATAAAATGGATGAAATAAGCTGGACAAATTGAATGACATAATAAGTCATTCATTAGAAGCGTAACGAGTGCGGAGTGCGTAAGTGGAATGCTAACTCACGCGACTCGTAGCCAAATGAAAATCGGTGGCAAGGTCAAACTGAAAAGACCTTAGCACTACACAAAAGATTACTTAGGTGATAATCCTAAGACAAGCTCAAAATACCAGAAAATTTCTCTAACTACATAAATGAGAGAAATAACACTTTCCTTATAAGTGGGCTTAAGGAAGAAAATGATGCCATCAAGTTGGAATCAAAATCATAAAGGAAAATAGAAATCTGCTTAACAGATTGAAAATGTCAAAGATGAATAGTCCTCTCGAGAAAATAGGATATAGGCTTTATTAATGATTAAGCCAATCCTATCGCACAAATCAATTCCGGAGCCTAAGTAAAAATATCGGCTCGGAAAGAAAAATCACATAAAATAATTTTCGACATCAAATAAAAGCAAATTGAGTGTTGCGGATCTACCATCCGGATTCACAATCCTCAAAGAAGTCATCAAGCCCAAAATATTCAAAGAAAATGAATCGACAAGTTCTTTTGATATAAAAATAATGAGATGGAACCCATATCAAAAAGAACTCGAATAAGAAGATCACGAAATAAAACAATGCCATCAAGGATTGAATGTAAAATACCTTGACTAAGAGGAGAGTTGCTAGGGGCTTGCAGCTTTCCTTCTCTCTTGCTTTGACGATTGGGACATGAAGATATATAATGATCCGCACTTTTGCAATAGCGGAAAGAAATAGGCCTTGGACACTTATTTATATAGTGGTACCTAGAGCCATAATTGTAGCATTCTCCGCGATTAGGGATGGGAGTGTTTGCTATAGAAGTCTCTTGCTTCGCCCTCTTGTTAGGATTAGGACTTTCGAACCTAATAAAGGGATGCCTCTTCTTATTGATGTTGGAGTTTGGTTTGACACTCCCAACCTCGACATCACTTTCTCTATCGGCCTCTTCAAGACGAAGAGCGATATCAATAAGCTGATCAAATGAAACCTCAAGTTTCAGAAGTAATGGCTTCTTAAGATTCTTATTCAAGCCATAGACAAATCTCTGATTTTTCTTCATCGGGGTATTAATATACTCAACCCCGTACTTAGAAAGAGATTCGAAAGATGCGACATAGTCTGTCACAGAAGATTCACCTTGAACAAGGTCAATAAAACGCCGGGCCGAAGTTACTTTTTCAGCCTCCGGCACAAATTTCAATTTGAATCTTTCCCGGAATTGCTCCCAAGTGAGATCCGCTTCAACGATTTCAGAAATTAAAAGCTCATACCAATCTAATGCTCTTTCTTGAAGCATGCTAGAAGCCACTTGGACTCGATGAAGGTCAATAAGGTTCATGCGAGAAAAGATGCGATCGCATGATTTGAGCCAAGCTTGAATTTCTATAACACTCTCAGATCCTTTGAATGGTCTTCCACCCAAATCGGTATAGTCTCTGCACAAGCGTGCAAAACCGGATCTAGGATGAGTAGGCTCTGGATTGGGGCCGGCAGCTTGAGCATTCTTTACTAGATCAAGAAGCTGCTGGGCAGACATAAATACTCCATCTTGGGGAGTAGCACTAGATTGACCGGCGCTGGGACGGCCTGGTCTAACCATTTCTCTTCTTTAAGAAAGAAATAAAGAAGAAGAAAAAGTTATTATCAAGATAAATATCAAGCAATTCTTGATAGATAAAACAAGGAATCATAAAGGAAAATAGGATGAATCGGTACGAAGACTCGAATAAAATCCTAAGGCACGACTCCTAAGAAAGACTTAGGACGATGATCCTTGTTATAATATTCCATATTGTTCCGAAGTTTGGCTTTAATACCAAGCTGTGATGCCCCACCTCTATACCCACGCTAGCCAAGAACATTACGGAATAATGCTGTCAACTAGCACGGAGAATAAGGCTGTTGAGGAGCGACCATCCGTGTAATTGCTTTGTGCGAGCATCGATAAGTCAGATAGTATAACATGCATTTCTTTATCAAGAGGAAATCCGACATACCGACACAAACTCAAAACTACTACACAGTGGCTAAAATATCTTCGGAAACAAATATAGAAATAAACATAACATAAATCAGTCACAGATAATTCATATCACAAAGGCGGAAATAGATATGAATATTACACATGAAAGTGTACATCAGAGTAGTGGTCAAAAAGATCCACAATAATACAAAAAGAATAGATACAAGTGCTAGACAAAAGCATAAGTATACATCATAGAGTCTGTATCTCAAATGTATACAACAAAAACTACTAAACTAAAGTAGTTAGCCAAAAGTCAGAAGATGGTTCCAGATAGGAAGCCATGAGGAAGCACCTGTAATATCTCAGTCTGACCCGAGTATTATTTAAGAAGAAAATAATAAACGGATCAGTCTAGCTATAAATATCAGATGAAATGATATAGAATAAGAGATATGACTAAACGTAGAATAATCACAATGCCAAGCTGTGATAAATAAGTAATTGAAAAATCAATAAGAGATTAATCAATATCGCAAGGATCTACTCAAGATAAAAAGGAATGTCATACTCCTAATTTCATTCACCAAGCCACAATAAATGACATATATATCAATGCCAATCGTAAAAGTTGGTGAAACCTAAATTCCAGAATTCAACACACGAAATCCAGAAGTAATAAAAAGGGAAAGAGGCCTACAAAAAGATATGCGTGAGTCGAAATCACACAAATGGTGCCTAGCCTAACCTTGCAAACAAAAGATATGTGTGAGTCGAAATCACACAAATGGTGTCTAGGCTAACCAAAAAGCAAAAAGGTATGTGTGAGTCGAAATCACACAAATGGTGTCTAGGCTAACCAAAAAGCATAAAGGTATGTGTGAGTCGAAATCACACAAATGGTGTCTAGCCTAACCTTGCAAACAAAAGATATGTGTTAGTCGAAATCACACAAATGGTGTCTAGGCTAACCAAAAATCATAAAGGTATGTGTGAGTCGAAATCACACAAATGGTGTCTAGCCTAACCTTGCAAACAAAAGATATGTGTGAGTCGAAATCACACAAATGGTGTCTAGGCTAACCAAAAAGCATAAAGGTATGTGTGAGTCAAAATCACACAAATGGTGTCTAGCCTAACCATGCAAACAAAAAGACATCGCACAATTGCTAGTCTAAATCATCAAACGATCGTCATGATCAAAGAGAAGTGTCAATTACAGTAAGCTAGTAAATATATGAGCTTAGCTTCATGTCCCATAACCACTAGCTTAACTTAAATATTTACGAACAAATTGTAGATCTCCACTAGAAAATTGTCACAAGAGATTCAATCGAACAAGTCCAAGAATTAACCAACGAAGTAAACGCAAGCGTTTCATACCACTTGTTTTACTAAGTCGTTTAATTAGATTTCTCATAGAGGTAAAGGTTTGTATATACTAATAGATTGGAAAACGGTTTAAGAAACGAGCTTTGTACTAAAATAGTGTTGAAATCATTTGAAGAAAGAGTTTTGATATTTACTACTAGTATAGAAACCTTTATATTTTTAGAGTGACAAATCACAAAGAAGATTGTAGGAACAACCAATCACTAAGATTCACATTCGAAAATGTGAATAAAATCCAAAGAAATCGATACCGAATCCATCAAAATGGATATTCCCATAAATCACGAAGAAAATGTCATCAAAGTCGATAATAAGTGATAATAACAAAAGGGAATCAACACGAATCGATTGAAGTTGGAATTCTCAAGCAAATAGGCAAAACTTGCAAATAGGAGCAGGTCGGTCGACCGGACTCCCTGAGTCGGTTGACCGAACCAGGGGTTGGAAGTGCCTGGGGCACCAGGTCGGTCGACCGGCCCAAGGGCTCGGTCAGCCGAAGCCTGTAACCGGCACTTCCAAACAGAGGCAGGAAGTGCCTGGGTAGCAGGTCGGTCGACCGGCCCAGGGGCTCGGTCGGCCGAACATGTTGCCAGCACTCCCCTTCCCTATTTTGGATGAGGTGCAAAATCTCGATCAAATTGCATTCGCACGAGCAACGGCGCTAAGGGTTTATACCAATCGACTACCCGGCCCTAAAAGCTCTTCGATGCACAATCGAAAACACATTCAAACATCAAAGTTAGGATTTTTAAAGATTTGAACCCAAAACACTAAAAATTGAAATATTCACCAAATCAATCCAAACCAAAAGCAATTGCACACGAATAAGTGTTAGGAATTCATATCTAACAATCGAAGATAAATATAAGCATAGATGTGAGATAAAAATCTCACCTTTGAATCCGAAAACAATGAATGAGAAGCTTGAAGACAAAGGAAGATCAACCACACTTCAATCTCAACACAAGAAGCTTGAATCTAAGCTTAAAAGAGAAACATTTCCTAAATTAGGTTTAGGAATTTTCTGAAATTGAATGGAGAAAGAGTTGGAGAAGATGAAGGAGATGCTTAGCAATGGGTTCACTTGAGTTTGGAGCAAGAAGATGGATTAGCTAATGGAAACTAGGGCTTAGGATTTCCTAATTCTTTTTCTCTTTCCCCATTTTTGCTTGAGCTTGAGTGTTAGGAAAATAGAAAAGAAGTGAATGAAGAGGAGAGGGGTTGGGACTGAATACATAAGTGGGCTCAGCCCAAACCAAAACCCTAAGTGAAAAGTAGCAAAATTCAACTTTCTCCAAACATATCGAAGCTTATACTCAAAAAGGTCGCAAACGGCATTTTGAACTCAATGGGGGTGGTCTCGAGTCCTAATTCGGCTGTTTGCAAAAAGTAGCTTTTCGGACTAAAATCCGACTAACGATAAAATATTTAAATATAAAATCGATAAATATGCAGGTTGTTACAGACTTGGACCCGATCTAATTCGTGAAGCTTCTGCGAAGGTTGAGCTTATCAAGAAAAGGATGAGAGCTGCTCAAGATCGTCAGAAGAAATATGCAGATAAGAGACGAAGACCCTTGGAATTTGAGATCGGAGATTTAGTTTTTATCAAAGTTTCCCCAATCAAAGGTGCTATAAGATTCGGAAAGACGGGAAAACTTGCTCCGAGGTATATTGGTCCATTCCGAGTGTTGGAAAGAATTGGAACTGTAGCCTACAGGATTGAATTACCAGAACGAATGTCTGGGATTCACAATGTATTTCATGTGTCTCATTTATGGAAATATATTCATGACCCATCATTAGTGATAGAACCAGTTGTTCAGGAAGATTTAGAAGTTGAACCCAACCTGACTGTGGTTAGAGATCCTGTTCAGATTGTAGATCAAGACGAGAAGCAGCTAAGGAATAAAGTGGTGAAACTCGTCAAGGTGCAATGGAGTGAGGATCCCAGAGATTGTACCTGGGAAACTCTTGATAGTTTTAGAAAACCTTATCCTAATTTATGTCTGGATAACTAGTAATGATGTTAGAATTGACAGTTTGATTGTTTGTTTTTGTATGGATGATATGTATGTTTAGATTGTTAATATTAAGTTTTTGAAATTAACTGTTGTTTAAATTTTGGGGACGAAATTCTTTTAAGGGGGAGGAATGTGACATCCCGGAATTTTGACCCCATTGTTATCATAGGTTTTTAGAAATTTATCATTTTAATTATTTTTAAGTGGAAAATAAATATTTATTTAAGTTAATTATGGTGGCTAATTATTTTTAAAGTAAATTAGTATTATGATTTTTAAAAGGAAACTTTAACATAAATATTTGATATAATAACTTAATTTTAAAGGGAAATTTTGGTTTGAGTATACTTGGAAACTCTTATAGAATTTCTTAAGTATTATTTTTATTTAAGTAATTTTAGTAGCCTTATTTTAAATAATTTAAGTATATATTTTTGAAAGTGATTATAAGGAGATGAAAATATGTTTTAAAAATAAAAGTGATTTTAGTTTTAAAGTATTGAAAGAATTTACGGGATTGGGATGTAAATTCAGTTGGGATAAATCGAGCAGGATTTATAAAGGATTAGATGGGCTATATTGAAATGGAAGTGTATTTCCTGAACAACCAAGTATGTTTCAAAATAGCTTTTAAGTATAAATTAAAGTTTCAAAGTTGGTTTTAAAAAGAATGTTTTGGAGAAATTATTTTCTTAAATTGTTTTAAATTTTTTAAAGTAAATATTTATATAGTTAGTTATAGTAGTAATGATTTTAAAAGGATTAGATTGGTATTATGATTAAAAAGAAATTATTAAATAGTTATATTTTATAGAGTAGCTTTATTTTAAAAAGTAGTTTTGGCTTAAGAATGTATCTGGAAATTTTATAGATTTTCATGACTATCATTTTGAATAAAGTTTTTTTAACTAATTTTATTTAAAATATTTTAAGTATATAAAATTTTGGGTAAAGTGATTTAAATTTATTAAATCTAATTTAGGGTACGTTTAAACTCATTCGTTCTTCTAGGACGTTTATAAGGAAATCCGTCCACTAACGGTTAGGAGGTGAACTCTGATCTTATTCTCGTCAGAGTATTCCTAAAAAACCGGGGTTGAGTTTACCTGGAGATAGCAAACGTTGTTTCGAAGAGACCGGAATTAGATTTGAGATTCGAAAACCACTTCGATCCAACGAGTACGTTTTCGTGATGAAGACAAGAGCTTGGAGTCGAAGATGAAGCAGTGAAGTATGAGGGCTAATCGCTACTAATCCTGAGGGATATTCCAAAATGGATGTAGTAGGAGTAGCGCCTTCGGTTCCGTTCGAACCCGGAACAGACTTGTATGGACGAATGCTTTCAGAACATTGTCAAGAGGATGGTGAGCATTCTAAGTGAGATGTGTTCTAAAAAGGTAACGCTGAGCCTCGAAACTCAACAACTGAGAATGATTGAAAATCAGGGGTATGCAGCAAGGCCAAGTGGGTAGCACCTAATTAGGGTAAGGTCATCCCTGTCTAGAGGTCCCTTTTTATTCGGCTGTGTGGGCGGTTGCTGATCCCAACCGCAAGGTGATCTTACTCGGGGTATCCAGTAAGGGATAGTCCGGTCTTGTGTTGCAGAGGAACGGAGGGGTCCTCAGTATGCTGATCTAGACCAGGTACCGTGATAGGTGGTACCCTAGTGCCTAGTCATTAGTTGTAAATCAATTCTCCCTACGTGCCTTTTACGGTTTTGATTGTAGAACCCAGTTTGTGGCTAGTATTGTTGGAATTTAATAAATGTAACAATTTCGGCTATTTGAATAAGTATTTGTACTTAGACACTATTACAATATCAGAGGATTTTATAAGAAATGTTTCGGTTATCGTAAGTTAAAAACCCGACATGTTTATTTGCGGCGTGGTCTTATGAGATACCTTTGATTTTCAAAGGATTTTGAAAACTTTAATAATTCAATTGAGTGTATTTTCTCACGCTGGCTTTCAAGACTGACTCGGGTGTTATTTTACTATAATGCTCAGGTCAGACCGAGTATTATAAATCCAGGATAGGATGCCGTGGAGCTCAGGAGACGAGCTGGATGGCGAGACGTATCACTCGTACTTGATGAATTTTCTGCTGTTCTGTATTACCTGTAAAATCAGCTGTTCTATGGACATATTAATATAACTATCCAGTAATTATTTTGATTATGATGTATTCTGGTGATGTAATGTATAAAACAGATATAGTTTCTTTTTGTGTAAAGATCAGTTATCATCTATTATATTTTGTTCTGCTGCGAATGTGAGATCCTGATGTTGTTTGTTTTCTCTTCTTCTACCTCCTTCTTTCCTTCCCTCGGCAATCTGTCTTTTTCCGGCACTTGATCGTCGGCATATTATACAATGGCGTTTTTGTGTCGATTTTCGAGGGTCGAGAAGGGCGGGTCGTTACAATGGTATCAGAGCTTAGGTTGGCGATAACCTTGGCTCTGGTGGGGAAACTACTTATTAGAATAGAGTCAATAGCACTCTAGAGTGAGCTTGAGTGTAATAATAGACATGAGCGCGCATTTGTTAGTGAATACAAAATGTTTTTATACTGTGTTGACTTATCGGTTGAGTGTTTATGAATTCTAGTCGGTACGGGAAGTACAACCATATCGATAGGGGTTTCTAAACTCTTAAACAAGAAAAACCGACATAGTATTGTTTTTAAAGCAGGTAAATGAAATAATTTTACTCAAAATTGTATTTTGATATAAAAGAACAAATTTTCTGAATTCATTGTATATTTGGATGTTTGGTTATTAATATTATAATCAAATAAAAATCTAAAATTTGAAATGGTTTATATTTATAACCAAATAGAATTATATAAGAACGAAATAATACAATGGAACATAACAAAATTTTATTTAAACCAGAATTTAAATCCCGGGAATTTTGGAAAATGTTTTTAAATGAACTAAAACAAAAAGTTTGGGAATTTTAAATCTTGGAAATTTTGTAATGTTTTCCAAAGTGTTTGAAGGAAATAATGGAGTATTATTTTGGGAAATATTTTTGAATAGAAATTGTTTTAAAAAGAATTTTTGGGAGTAAAGAAGCACTGAACTCACTTCAGTCGCTGAAAAATAATCCTGGTGATGATGGCAACATCATCAGTATTCATTTTCGAGTTTCTAAGTGATGGATTGCTACCGGATGGTTTGGTATAATTATTTGTTTGGATTTGTTGATGAACAAGTTTGTTTTAGAAATATCAAAAGGGAAATTGTTTTGGAAAAACCAAGTTGTTTTGAAAATTCGGAGATATAATTTGATATACCAAGTAGGTAGGTGTTATTTATGATTTCAAAATGGTTTTGAAATAAAACCAGGTAACTGAATTTTGGGAATTCTATTTAAATGATGTGAAAAGCAAAGGGAACCGGTATTGAACTTTTAAAGTGAAGTTGATCCAAATAAGAAGGAAAATGGAAATTTTAATCCTGGAATTAAAATTTAACTTGAGAAATAAAGATGGATAAGATATATTGGGATTTAACTTAAGATAAGTTAAATGAAATTAAAGTTTGGGTTGCATTAAATTGGATATTAAATGGAAAGGTAGGGTAATTGTATAAGTATAAGTTAAAATTATATAATGGATGAATACACTTAAGTCCTTAAGTGAAATAAATAATCTAGAATTATGGAAAGTTTAATTCTAAAGGAAACATGAATTGAAATAAGATAAAGTAAAATATAAAATGTGAATGGGCTTAAGTAAGTGAATAAGTTTTGAACTTATACATTGGGTAAGTTGGATTGAGAAATAAATTGGATCGAATTGAATTTAACTTAAATTTAATGGATTTGAGTTGAATTTGGATTGAATTGAAATCCTGAAATCCAAATTCAGATGAGCTATAAATAATATTGAATGTAACTAAATTCTTATTTAATGGAATGGATTTAAGTTGGTTAAATAAAATTTAGTTGAGGTTGAATAAAATTGAAAAGAAAATAAAACCCAAAGTAAAAATTTGCTTGATATCTTGGTAAATGAAATAAAAATCAAATGTTGATTTAAGATTGGAAGTGAATTAAAATTAGAAAACAAATTGGCATTTGATTAGATAAGAATTAAATTATAATGGAATAGAATTGAAGCAAGAAGAAATGGAGTTATTTAGGAGTTGAAATAACTTAAGTAAGTTGTGAAATTATTGTTGTCGAGCTTTTGGAATGGTTTTGAATGGAAATGAGAATATATGGGTGTAAATAATTCAGAATGGAATAAAATTAATATAAATTGAGTTGGAATTAATTTAAAATGGTAATAAGCTTAAGAAGTTGTTATTTGCTTGAATAACAACAAGCTTACATAGAAAATTAGTCGTTTGTCGTAAACGAAGTAGATGAATTAATAGAAGTGAATAAAATTGGTTTTGAATCAATTGGAATAGTTTGAAATTCAATTAAGTAGATTTGCGTATAAATGGTAGTGAATCATAAATGTGATGCAAATAAATAAATAAATTTGGAAATTGGGAAAAAGTGAAATTATGTAAGTAAGGCTTATAAATCAATTCGATATGGATATGAGATTAATTGGTGCAAAGGTGAATTGAATATAGTGACTTGGTTGTGAATCTTTCCGAATGGGATAAGATATGGATTTATAGAGGAAATTAAAATAATGTTGAAATCTTATGATTGCTTACAATATATAGTTAACATTTAGGATTATGAAGTTTATTGTTTGGGCTATGTAATTGATGTGTTAGGCTAGTAGGTAAATGAATTGTCGTTAAAATATCATATTGTTGAAACTGATGTGCTTGTTTGAGTAAGTTCAGGTACGGGAGGCAATCAGATAAAGTTTGGAGCACGTAAATGCATAATTAATTAGCCGCTCGCTTTAAAACGCTTATGAGAGGTACACCTACGCAATAAAATTAAGAAATGATATTGCTATATGTTTTGTTTTCCGACCATGTGGGTCGATGTATATATATTTATCATATTTGTGATATTGTAAAAGGCTCTCCGTACAAAGGAGACGCTGTCAAAAAAATTCGAAAATTTTGGGAGTTAGAAATTTTTTGAAAATTTTGAAAATTTTGGATTAAGTAGAAAAGTTGATTTTTGGAACGATGTGAAGAATCCAAGTTTTGAGTTAGAACGTAAACTAATGATTTTGGGATTAAACTAAACGGTTTTTGAGAAGTGAATGTAAGTTTTAATTCAATGGGGTTTTGGGTAAGTTAATGGGTTTAGGAGCATTTTTCCTACTTTAGCAAATTTCGGGACGAAATTTTTATAAAGGGGGAGGAATGTAGCGACCCAGAATTTTGGTCGTTAGATTCTGAACATTCAATTTATTTTAAATGTTGAATGTGGATTATAAATTGATTTTGAAAATAAGAAGATTTTGGTTAAATCAATAAGATTAATTATAATTTCAAAATATGGCAATTCAATTGGATTTAGATAATAATAATTTAATATTTGAAATTAGGATAATTTATGAATCTGGGTGTACAGGGATATGGAAATGGTTTCTAAATTTTATTTAAAGTCTACTTGGGTTTGAATTTTAATATTGGACCTTTGGATGGAATCCAAGATCGACAAGTTAAAATTGGTATATTTATATTAATTTAATAATTGAATTTATTATACAGTGGTAATGTAAATAATAAGATTCTGATTTAGGATGAACCAGAATGATTTCTAATGTGAATATAAATTCTGTATCATTTACAATTAAGTTAGTAAAGCCTTAAAATTGAAATTTTAAATGATTTCTATGATTTTGAAAATCGCTCGAATAAATCGACGAGTTAAAATAGCCTTCTGGGACACAGTATTAAAATTCGACGAACCAGTTTCATTGGATCCGTAATAGTTAAGTATTATCGAATTTCAAATTTCGTAGCGTTAGGAGTTACCGTTTGTTCGTACGGGTGAGAAACGTGTTGAATTTAAAATCGAAAATTTAATATTTAAAATCGATTCAAAATGTTATCTTCCACATATGATCAAATTAGCCTCCGAAACACGTTCCATTATGTTTGGAATATGGGTAAAACCTTACAAACGCCAGGCGGCATGTGTTGTTTGGAGTTTGTTTGTAAAAGTTGTTAAATTGGAAAGTATATTAATAAAATAATATTATAAACGTAGAAAAATACGTTTGCAAGCAGAACCCTAGACTCCCTCTTCTCGGCCATGATTTTCAATTTTTAATTGTTGATATTACACCACCTTCCACCTTCAAATCCTCTTCATCCAGGCATTTTTAGGTCGAGGCTCCAACTAGGAAGTGGTAGGGCTCGTCGAGGCGAAGCTATCCAATGGTGGATTTGAGCTGCGACGACTCGAGGAGGCGGCCGATCGCTGATGAAGGCCGCACGTTCATGCTTCGAATTCGTGAAAATTAGGCCACCGAGCTTGCCGTGTTTTTGACTAAGGAAGGAGCTCGAGTTGAAGGTTGAGGTGACAGTCGTCGATCGTCACGAAGCTGGTAAGAGGAGCATCGGCGATCGAGTATAGGGTGCGGCTATGGGTTTTGGAACCTGGTACGAGTGTGTTGAAGGAAGAAGGTATCAGCCTTGATTTCAAATCATACGGCCACTATTTTCTTTGTGTAATTTTAAAAGGAAATAGAAATTTTAGTTTAAATTATATATACAAATCTTTAATACTACATATCTTTTGCACGCATGGTCAGATTTCGACGAAACAAGAAGCGATGGAATTGCAGCGACGCGATCTATGCGCTGTAGCAGATCCAGAGGGGATAGAAGCTCGTGAAAATTTTAGATTAAATCGAAGGCGATCGATTTAATTTAAAATTGAAACGCTCAACGGAATTCAAGGTGAGTTAATCTCACTCATATCTAGGATTCCAGTTAATTTGAATAGTTAGAATTTAAATTATTGATTGGTTGTTTGAATGTGATATTATATATAGTAGTAGTAATAGTGTGTGTGTGTGTGTGTGTATATATATATATATATATATATATATATATTGGAGTGATTGATTTTCTGCACTATATAGCGGATGAGACCCTATGCGCCTCGCATAATAGCGTATGACCCTTTATACCGCGATATTCCACCTCGAACTGGAAATGGTATTTATATTGTGCTAATATCGGTGGATGCAGGGAAACAGGTTGGAGGGATCAATTTGGATTCCTTAGAATATTAATATTATTTCCATAATCAATGATATGTTATTTGACATCCTGTGATAGAATTGAATTGGAAATTAAATTTATTCGATGCTATGATTTGGATGAATAAAATCAGGTATTTGAAAATATAGAATTGATTGAATTGGGTTTTTAAAGTAAATTTAAACCAAGATATCAGTTTGAAATTGATTAAGTCTTTTGGGAAACTATGTTTTTAAAAGGAAAAGAGGAATGGAAATTTGTAAACTAGGTTTATAAATGAAGTGGAATATTTATCAGTGGATAAATTTGGAAGTATATATTCCGGTGGGAATTTATAAGAAAAGTTGTAATTCATTTAAAAAATAGAAAGGTGATTTTATTTTTTTAAAAGCTAGAAAATATATCTTCTTGGAAAACTAAGTATATTTTAAAGAAAAGATTTCTAAGTATAAACTAGAAGTTTAAAAATGATTTTTTTAGAATGTTTGTAGAAATTTATTATTTTAATTATTTTTAAGTAAAAAATAATTATTTATTTAAGTTAATTATTTTTAAAGTAAATTAGTATTATGATTTTTAAAAGGAAATTTTAACATAAATATTTGATATAATAACTTAATTTTAAAGGGAAATTTTGGTTTAAGTATACTTGGAAACTCTTATAGAATTTCTTAAGTATTATTTTTATTTGAGTAATTTTAGTAGCCTTATTTTAAACAATTTAAGTATATATTTTTGAAAGTGATTATAAGGAGATGGAAATGTGTTTTAAAAATAAAAGTGATTTTATTTTTAAAGTATTG
Organism: Allium cepa; assembly: GCA_030765085.1. Classification (NCBI taxonomy): domain Eukaryota; kingdom Viridiplantae; phylum Streptophyta; class Magnoliopsida; order Asparagales; family Amaryllidaceae; genus Allium; species Allium cepa. The sequence goes on from CM060944.1 coordinate 342,966,741, forward strand.
AAAGAATTTACGGGATTGGGACGTAAATTAAATTGGGATAAATCGAGCAGGATTTATAAAGGATTAGATGGGCTATATTGAAATGGAAGTGTATTTCCTGAAAAGCCAAGTATGTTTCAAAATAGATTTTAAGTATAAATTAAAGTTTCAAAGTTGGTTTTAAAAAGAATGTTTTGGAGAAATTATTTTCTTAAATTGTTTTAAATTTTTTAAAATATTTATTTAGTTAGTTATAGTAGTAATGGTTTTAAAAGGATTAAATTGATATTATGATTAAAAAGAAATTATTAAATAGTTATATTTTGTAGAGTATCTTTATTTTAAAAAGTAGTTTTGGCGTAAGATTGAATCTGGAAATTTTATTGATTTTCATAACTATCATTTTGAATAAAGTGTTTTAAGTGGTTTTATTTCAAATATTTTAAGTATATAAAATTTTGGGTAAAGTGATTTAAATTTATTAAATCTAATTTTTATAAGACTTGGAGTTTTCTAGTTGAACTAAAATAATTTGGTCGAATTGATTGTTTATTTGATAGTTAAATAACCGACTATCAAATTTGAACCCAAATATAACTTTGGAATATCTAGAAGAGGTATAAGGATTATATGGTACAATTACCGTTCGAGGTGCTATACTGTACGTATAAACTCGTTTGTTCTTCTAGGACGTTTATAAGGAAATCCTTCCACTAACGGTTAGGAGGTGAACTCCGATCTTATTCTTGTTTGAGTATTCCTAAAGAACCGGGGTTGAGTTTATCGGGAGATAGCGAACGTTGTTTCGAAGAGACAGGGATCGGATTTGAGATCCGAAAACCACATCGATCCAACGAGTACGTTTTCGTGATGAAGACAAGAGCTTGGAGGCGAAGATGGAGCAGTGAAGTGCAATGGCTAATCGCTACTAATCCTGAGGGTGATTCCAAAATGGATGTATTAGGAGTAGTGCCTTCGGTTCCGTTCGAACGTGGAACTGACTTGTATGGACGAATGCTTTAAGAACATCATCAGGAGGATGGTGAGCATTCTAAGTGAGATGTGCTCTAAAAAGGTAGCGCTGAGCCTCGAACCTCGTCAATCGAGAATGACAGAAAATCCGGGGATATGCAGCAAGGCTAAGTGGGTAGCACCCAATTAGGGTAAGGTTATCTCCGTCTAGAGTCCCTTTTTATTCGGCTGTGTGGGCGGTTGCTGATCCTAACCGCAGGGTGATTTTACTCGGGCTATCCTATAAGGGGTAGTTTGCTTTTGTGTTACAGAGGAACGAAGGGGTCCTCGGTATGCTGATCTAGACTAGGTACCGTGAGAGGTGGTACCCCAGTGCTTAGTCATTAGTTGGAAATCCATTCTCCCTATGTGCCTTTTACGGTTTTGATTGTAGAACCCACTTTGTGGCTAGTATTACTGGAATTTAATGAATGCAACAATTTATGCTATTTGAATAAGTATTTGTACTTAGACACTGTTATAATATCAGAGGATTTTATAAGAAATGTTTTGGTTATCGTAAGGTAAAACCCGACATGTTTATTTGTGGCATGGTCTTATGAGATACCTTTGATTTTCAAAGGATTTTGAAAATTTTAATAATTCAATTGAGTGTATTTTTCTCACGCTGGTTTTCTAGACTAACTCGGGTATTATTTTATTTTAATGTTCGGGTCAGACTAAGTATTATAAATCCAAGATAGGATGTTGTAGTGCTCAGAAGACGAGCTAGATGGCGAGACGTATCACTCATACTTGATGCATTTTCCGCTGTGCTGTATTAGCTGTAAAATCAGCTGTTGTGTGGACATGTTAATATAATTTTCCAGTAATTGTTCTGATTGTGGTGTATTCTGCTGATGTAATGTATAAAACAGATATAGTTTCTTTTTGTGTAAAGATCAGTTATTATCTATTATATTATGTTCCGCTACGAATGTGAGATTCTGATGTTGTTTGTTTTCTCTTCTTCTACCTCCTTCTTTCCTTCCCTCAGCAATCTGTCTTTCTCTAGCACTCGATCGTCGGCATATTATATAGTGGTGTATTTGTGTCGATTTTCGAGGGTCGAGAAGAGCGGGTCGTTACACATCCTTTCATCCTACTAAGCCCTACGCGCTGGAATCGTAGACCTTTACCAACCAGGGTTAGCAGTTGAAGCATAGGACGCGACCATACGCCAGTCCCATTTTATCCTCGTTATCTGGTTGTAATCATATCTTTTGATGAGTCTAAGGCATCCTAACACGATTAGATATTTTTGATCTCCCAGATGCAATTCTACTCACTCAGGAGTTTAGCCTAACCATACTCACTGATAACCTATATGGTTCTTCTGTCTTTAAACTTTTCCCAAAATGCAGTTATGAGCCATGATAATGTGACTATGACAATAATAAACATGCAAATACCACTGATCAATGATAACAAGAAAATATAGCATCCATCACTCAAATATTTTCAATCAATGGTTATTGGCATCATATAATTACTTAATCTTAAGTAATAACTCCCTTTAATAATTTCTTATAAAAACTAGGCTAAACAATAATTTATTCCTTGAAAACATTAATCACTATATGCTTAATCTCCTTAGTTCATATTTTAAAACAAGGAAAATATAGCCTATTATTTTTCCAATCCTTCATGCCACTTTATATTCTAATATTAAATTTGCATATATGTTTTTGGTATCAATATGAGGTTGAGCACCTCTTCTTTATTGGGCATATCGCTATTTATTAGAATATGTTAATAATTATAAACTTGTGGGATTAATATGGGATGGCATGTCCCTTCTTACAAAAGCTTTAATAAAAAATTCTGGTTTATATAACATAATGATATAATGTCAAAATCATTGTTTTCATAGCATTGAAACATATAGGTTGTCGAACCTATTAAATATACGTTTTATATATAAAATATATGGATGCTGACAACATACGACATCAATATTATAAAACCATTGATATCGATTACTTTACAACAGTGGTTACTATGCCATGTATAAGGGACATTGAAACCATGATATTGCATCATCATTGCCACAAAATAGTTAAAGTTGAAAATAATACTTGCGGCTTCATTGCCTTAAGCTATGACATCGAAATTAGAAGCATATCGCATCACTGCCTTGGTACAATTGGTATCAAAAATAATTTATATCGAAAATAATGCTATGAGCCATCATTCAAAACCCGGATGAAGACTTGTAGCATCAATGTCGTATGTTATAGATTTCAAAACAAAGAAATAAGGAAGGTCGAAAGAGTTCTAATGTGTTACGAGATCACTATGTGGCCATTGGTTTGATGATGAAGACTTTATACTATATGACTTCAACTCAGACAGATTCATTCCATACAACATAGTTGATATCATATGCATCCATTCATGTTGATGTCACAATCTATAGTGGTGACATAAATCTCGGCCATTGCCTGAGGTTCAACATTCATATTGGCATCATGGCAATATCATAATTAATATAAAAACTATTTTATTTCTATTAAAAGTAATTACTTTTCACCAACTCTTAACCCTTGTAAAAAAAATTATTGCTTAAAACAAAATTTATTGATTTCTTTTCAGAAAAACTACCGCAAATTAGTTTCTTTCCCCAAAACCCATTTCGCACCCAATAAATAATGTTGATCTTTTAATATTTATTTATAAGCATATCTAGCTTAATAAATTCATACAAAATCATAATCACTTGGAAAAATCCCCAAAAATCTCTAAACATCAGAATTCACATATTCTTTAACATATAAAAATTTCGGAACCAAAATCATTATTTAATAATTTTCAATAGTTAAAACTCAAAATAAATGTCCTTTTCTCCTTAGTAAATGTAAAAAGTGTTCCTATTAATTTGAAAAATTATGAAAATACAAGACATCTCCAAAAATATGTTTTCCACAACATATCCGAAATCAAATCAATTAAAGATTAAAAACTTAGGTTTTGCTCTTAAAGCCTATCATAATAATTCCATAAAAATTCTAATAAATCATTATTTCACCAAACCATGGTATAAACAATCATGGCATATATAATCATCAAAAATTTGGAATAAATCAAAATGCGAGAATAAAACACATAAGTATGAGATGGTTTACTATTATTCACCTTAGATTAAATAAAAAGTTTGAGATTTGATATAGATTTTTTGTCTAAGCTTTTCCCTTTGATTTTCTTTAGTTTTCCTCTTCTAATCTCCCTAGTGGTGGCCAACCTCTTCTCTTTAGCTAGAAATTGCTTTGGTATTGTAAAATGAGAATGAATGAGAGGGTGAGAGCTTATGGGTGAAATATGGCTCTATTCCTATTTTTCCCTTCTCGTTTATTTTCTCCATGGTAAGTTTAAAATAATCTTAATAGTTGATTAGTTAAGGCCTAACCCAATTAATTATCAAATCTCAGTCCCCTTATCATACCAAACATTATTCTATTTAATTTATTTACTTAAATATCCTAAATAATGTTAATCAAAATTAGGGGTGTTACATATACATGCGATGGCATATGTTTATACATATGATAGCCCTAAATTAATGCACGTGGTGCACTTAATTGATACGTGCAATAACCCTAAATTGATATAAGCGACATCTTAGATATGTGATAGCTCCAAGTAATAGCTTAGACATGTGATAACTTAATGGTATTAAAGCCTAAATGTGCAATAGTTTGGATGTATAGTAGCTTAAACATGCAATATCTAGCCTTATAATAACATTAGACTTGTGATAACTTTATTATATCGATATCACATGCTAGTTATGCAATAGCTACTAAATAAGACATTCGATGGCTATTGAGTTAAACATGAAATAATATTGTAACGACCCATAAATTTTAACGATTTTTATAACGTAATTAATTAAATTTTTCATGAAAATAAATGATTAAATTTAGCAATGAAAATTTGATATTTGGAATGCGTCTATTTCAACTTAGCAAATGACAGATTTTGATCATAAAATTTGAATGTTTAGTTCTGTTGTGTAATTTTTAATTTCAATTTAAAATCAGTTAATTTGATGAAAATTAAATATTTTCAAAATCTGAATATTTTTTATATAATAAAAATGTTAATTATTTTCTGAATGAGACATCGTATTTCATTTTGCCAAATTTAGACTGCTCTAGCTCCGTTTATATTATTTTTGATGGTTTAGCAGCATTTTGGCAGCGAATATCGACTTTTGATAGGATAATCATATCATTGATATCTGTGTACCATTCTGATCGTCCCATCATGTTGATCTCCTAGTATATTTATTTATGCATTTCGGTGTCCCATACGTGGCGAAAACAACGAAACGACTAAACGTATTGGAACCATTTCTAGAATCTTTTAGTTTCCTATGACCATTCATTCTCCACAGTGAAGATAAATGTCACTTGCTATTAATATTCCCTGATGTTCAACCATGACCATTTAATTTTCCATTATTTTAATATATGTACTAGTTCGTCTTCTGTTTCTTGTCTCTTCGTTGTTCATGTTCATGATTTTAAAAATAAAATAATATAACTTTTATATTTGTTTTGAGATAATTGCTCCACCTGAGAACTTTTTTTTTTCATCACCTTTGAACCCACGCAGCAGTACTGCCGCCACCCTCAGTAGATCCACATATCCACCAAACGGCAGACCTTGACTACAGCGGCCTCTACCCGGCCTCCGTCTGCCCTTGCCTCAAGCGACAGATCAACCCATGCAACAATCACAAGAGCGGCCTCCATATCCAAAACCGCACCTTCTTTACCTTCATCTCCACGTGTCCCATCACCATAGTCATCTTCTGCCACATAAAAAGCCTCGCCCTCACCACCATCTTCTCGAAACCATCAACCACCGACCCACCTTCCCAACCCTCTGCCTTTCCACAACTCGTCACCCTATAACAGCTTAAAACCCAACGCCTTCCACTGTTGCCACCACTTTCCATCTTGCTTCGCCGTGTTTCACTGAGCCTGACCATTGCCATAGCAGTCCACCTCTTCCCCTTCCACCAGTGCCTGGCCTTTACCGATCCGCCCACTTTTCCTCTCCACAACTTCTACATCACCAAAGAACCCTAACGACAGTCCATAACTCCACCTCCACCATTACAACAGCCTTCCTTTCTTAAGATCCGCCACCTCATAGCCTTCGCCCTCCACTTCATGTAGCACAGCAGCTCTCCTTTAGCCCGCGATCACTTCTTGTAGCCAAACCCCACTACAGCCCGTCGCCACCTGAACCGAACTCGCAACCACCTGACCACAATAGCCGGATAGTTCCAATCTTTTATTCCCTCTTATATTATTATGTATATATATAATTTAAGCTTATATAAGTTTATGATATGCTAGTTATATATAAGTTTATAAGTAATATAATCTTTTTGTATATATATAAGTTTATATAAGTTATGTTTAATCTGTTCGTTTGTATATATAGTTTATATATGATCAATTTGAGTTTATATATATATATATATATTATAATAAAGTAAGCTTATATTGATTTCTATAATAAATATTGATTTTAAAATATAATATGTATGTAAGTTTATATATTAGTTTATATATATAAGTATTCATGAGTTTGGTTTTCAAATATATATAGAGAGTTCATTTCATACGTGTTTAAATTAAATATTGATTTGGAAATATATATATATATATATATATATATATAAAGATTTTATTTTAAATATATATTTTTAAATTGATTTTAAGAGAAATACATATAGACATATAACATATATTTTGTTCAGTTTATATCAAGTTAGTTTGATTTGTTTTCATCGATTCCAAACTATCAACTTTACTCGTCGAATTCGTGTTCATCGTTTAGTGCTTTGGAATTTGCGCTTGGATTCGTTGCATCTTATTCCTGTTATTTCTCTAGCCTCGGATCGTGAGCAATCACTCACGATTGATATACTTGTATAAAATGACGATTGAACGTGATGTTAAATGTAATTGGTTAGGAATTAAATTGTTAAATATGATATGTTGATATTTTGAATTGTTCACATATGTTAATTGACAATATGACACCATAACCTGTTATATATATTATATTTAAATTGTTAACTATGATATATGATCGTTATTGATATGCTATAACATTTTATATTTTCTCATTGTTCTCATTCTGCAAGTTCCCTAAAAGTTAGGAATTCCCTATGGGTTGAAATGATATATACCCTAACGATCTTATAGATTATGGGAAAATCATTATGGGTCGAAATGATAAACCTAAGCGATTTTCATTGATTTTGAAATTTTGGGGTTGCGGGTTGAAATGATATATACCCGTAAATATTAAATTTATTGCAGATTGAAATGACAAATATCTATATCACTTGACCATAGGTTAGAAAATTATATACAGACGTCATGGTCTATTTTGAAAATGATTTCCAAAGTTTTGAAAGGAAATGGATGGTTTTAATAAGTATGGATTTTTAAATATAATATAAAGGTTTTATTTTAAATATGTGTTTTAAATGGAATATTGATTTTAAAATATAATATATAGGTTTTATTTTAATATATGTGTAAAATTTAGATTTTTAATTTATATGTTTGGAAAATTTCAAATTTATAAGTTAAGTTATGAAAAATGTAAATCTAAGATTTTACTGCTTTGCCCAAAAAAAGTTACTTATAATTTTATTGTATTTATATATATAAATAAGACTTAAATTAGATTTAATAATAATAATAAGATTTAATTTAATAATAATTAATCTTATAAAATTTAATAAGAATTTAATTTAATAATATATATTTAATATGTTTTTTAATATTTATTTACAATTTATATTAATATTTTGAAAATAGGTTTTGTATTAATGTTATTAAATAAAGCGGGAAAGATAAATTGAAATTGATTTGGAATTTTAGTTGTTTAAGGATTGTATTTAATAAAAATTGATTTGAAAACTTATTACATTTGAGATTTTAAAGATATGATTTTTATAACTTGATAACTGGATTTTGATTAATGGTGATTAAATGAATATTTACAAACTTAAATAAAATTTAAATTGAATATTTAACATTGATTTAATTTGTAATTTGATATTTTATTTAATAAAAGTGATTAAGTGAATATTTTCAAATTTAAATAAACTTAAAGTTGAATTTTGAAATATAAATGAAATTTATCAAAATGAGTATTATAAATTGTTTGAATATTGAAAAGTATTGAATTGGAAGTGGTTTGAACTTGTAATTTAAAAACTGGATTTGAAATCGACATAAATTTACAATGATTTTAATGAGAAGTAGAAATTGTCGAACTGAGATTGATTTAATTGAATTTTTAAAACTAAAGTTGATTTGAATTGACTTGTGAAATTAGAAGAAACCATTCTAATTTGAAACTATTTTTTTCGATATAAACTATTTTTAATATAGAAACTATTTTAATCTATAACCTATTTTTAAATATATAACTATTTTTAAATTTATAACTATTTCATCATATATATATATATATGCATACTATTTTTAATATTTAAACTGTTTAAGTTGGACTGTTATGATTCAGATTTAATGGATTTAAATGCGAATACTTTGATATGATGTTTTAACCTATTTGTGGTAATGATTTCAAAGTGAATTATAATTTAAGTGAATTATAATTTAAAGTGAATAAGATCTCGAAAGTGATATGATTTCGAAAGTGATATGATTTTCGAAATGAGCATGATATTTTGACATGAAGTAAAAATTGTCATTATAAATTTGATTTTATAAAATGACCACGGTGTGAAATAAGCGTTTAGTTGTTAAAGAGAGTGGGATCGGACATTGTCATACTCTTTGCCAATACCGAAAACCACTTTAACAACTGTGTACACGGTGGAGATTTCGGAACGAAGTACGATGGTTTGGCGACGTCTATATGAGGTATGAACGCTTCCATGACTCCCACAAGTCAACTTGATGTGACTAAAACAAAAGCCACACTGGGCCAAGTTAGGTCGCACCTCCATCGAGCATGCTTCTTGGATACCATTCTATTACTTTATGATTTGATTGGGTGCACCTTTGATTATGGGAGTGTGTCTTGAGGTGGACGGTGGTAGCTGCTATGCGTTATCACCAGTCCGGATCTGCTAAACGGTAGTATCCTACCCTGGACATTGCCTCGCGTGCCTTGTTACCTGCCTTATCGCACCCTCTACGAGTTTGGTTTGTGTCTTACCTATGGAGTGCTCCTTGATAGCCCACCGGTTTGGTGGAGTTTATAGCACAGTATAGACTACTACATTATATAAAATGTGTTAAGGGTGATATGGGTAACGCCTTAACGCTATTTCAATATTTTACTTTAATGTAGACATTATATATGTAGCGTATTGTACTATGTATGTAGATAGTTTAACCGATCCTTAGAGGATGGGTATCCCAAACATCCTTTTAAGTTATTTGGATTTCACTGGACATTTCATTTGAGCTGAATTTACTGGCATAAGAATGTTAATCTTGGCTCGAGTGTTTTTTGTTTTGCTTTATGCTCAGGTCAGACTATGTGTCACGACATTTGAGACTCGCCTTTGGAGCTTGGAGTTTTGCTTAAAGATCCGTCTTTATCTATTTATCTTTTAGTTATTTCAAGTTATTTCTGTTCAGTCTTGTCGGTTGCTTTGTATTTTAGAATACTCCGTATCTTGGGATTATCTGTTGTATTTTGTTTCAGACTCTGATGTTTATATGGTAGCTTCATGAACTACTATTTATCTGTTCCGTTGCTTATTGTTATATTACTCTGTATCTGTGAATGATTTATTTACTATATATGCTGAATTTTGCCAAATATAAATTAACAATCTATTTTTTTGATCAATTCAAGTCTGACATGAGTGGATGATTGTCGATTTGAATGGTTTGAAATAGCAGGCTCCTAGCCTTTACCGATCCGCCCTCTTTTCCTCTCCACGACTTCTACACCACCAAAGAACTCTACCGACAGCCTACAACTCCACCTCTACCATTGTAACAGCTTTCCATTCTTAGGATCTGCCACCTCATAGCCTTCTCCCTCCGCTTCAGGTAGCACAACAGCTTCCTTTAGCCCGCCATCACTCCTTGCATCCAAACCCACTACAGCCCATCGCCACCTGAACCGAACTCGCAGCCACCTGACCACAACAACCGAGCAGTTCCAATATTTTTCCCTCTAATATTATTTTGTGTATACATATATTAAGTTTATATAAGTTTATGATCTGTTAGTTATATATACATAAGTTATATAAGTAATATAATATGTTTGTATATATAAGTTTATATAAGTTATGTAGAATCTATTTGTTTGTATATATAAGTTTATATATGATCTATTTGAGTTTATATATATTATAATAAATTAAGTTTATATTATTTTTATAATAAATATTGATTTTAAAATATAATATGTATGTAAGTTTATATATTAGTTTACACATATAAGCAGACATGAGTTTGGTTTTCAAATATATATAAAGAATTTATTTTATACGGGTTTCAATTAAATATTGATTTGGAAATATATATATATATATAAAGATTTTATTTTAAATATATGTTTTTAAATTTATCATTAGAGGATATATGTATATATATAACATATATTTTATTCAGTTTATATCAAGCTAGTTTGATTTGTTTTCATCGATTCCAAACTATCAACTTTGCTTGTCGAATTTGTGTTCATCGTGCCGTGCTTTGGAAGTTGTGCTTGGATTCGTCGTATCATGTTCTTGTTATTTCTCTAGCCTTGGAAGGTGAGTAATCACTCACGATTGACATTCTTATATTTAGTAAGTTTAATTCACATGAAATGATGATTGAATGTGCTATTAAATGTGATTGGTAATCTACAATTTATATTAATATTTTGAAAATAGGTTTTGTTACCTTTATTAAATAAACTGGGAAAGATAAATTGAAATTGATTTGGAATTTTATTTTTTTAAGAATTGTATTTAATAAAAATTGATTTGAAAACTTATTAAATTTAAGATTTTAAAGATATGATTTTTATAACTTGATAGCTGGATTTTGGATTAACAATGATTAAATGAATATTTACAAGTTTAAATAAAACTTAAATTGAATATTTAATATTGATTTAAATTTTTAATTTGAGATTTTATTTAATAAAAGTGATTAAGTAAATATTTTCAAATTTAAATAAGATTAAAGTTGAATTTTGAAGTGTAAATGAAATTTATCAAATTGAGTATTATAAATTGTTTGAATATTGAATTGGAAGTGGTTCAAATTTGTAATTTAAAACCTGGATTTGAAATTGATATAGATTTAAATTTTGTTTAATGAAAAGTGGAAATTGTCGAACTGAGATTGATTTAAATTGAATTTTTGGAACTAAAGTTGATTTGAATCGACTTATGAATTAGAACAAACAATTCCAATTTGAAACTATTTTTCGATGTAAACTATTTTTAATATATAAACTATTTTAATCTGTAAAAAATATATATATAACTGTTTTTAAATTTATAACTATTTCAATGTATATATATATACATACTATTTTTAATATTTAATATGTTTAAGTTGGACTCTTATGATTCATATTTAATGGATTTAAATGTGAACACTTTGATACGATGGTTTAACCTACTTGTGGTTATGATTTTTAAAGTGAATTATAATCTAAGTGAATTATAATTTAAAGTGAATAGGATCTCGAAAGCGATATGATTTCGAAAGTGATATGATTTTTGAAATGAGTATGATATTTTGATATGAAGTATAAACTATTTGAAATGATTATAAACGTGATTCTATAAAATGACCATGGTGTAAAATAAGCGTTTAGTTGTTAAAGTGGTCGGGATCAGATATTGTCATACTCTCTGTCAATACTAAAAACCACTTTGACAACTGTGTACGCGGTGGAGATTACAGAATGAAGTAAGATGGTTTGGCGACTCTATATAAGGTATGAGCGCAGCCCTGACTCCCATGAGTCAGCTTGATGTGACTAAAACAGGAGCCACTCCGGGCCAAGTGAGGTCGCCCCTCCGATCGAGCATGCTTCTTCGATACCATTCTATTACTTTGTGATTTGATTGGGTGCACCTTTGATTATGGGAGTGTGTGTCGAGGTGGGCGGTAGTAGCTGCTATGCGTTACCACCAGTCCGGATCTACAAAACAGTAGTATCTGACCATGGGCATTGCCTCACGTGCTTTGTCATATGCCTTATCGTGTCCTCTACGAGTTTGGTTTGTACCGTACCTACGGAGTACTCCCTAATAGCCCACCGGTTTGGTGGAATTTACAGTACTGTATAGGCTACGGCATTATATAAAATGTGTTAAGAGGGATATAGGTAATGCTTTAATGCTATTTTAATATTTTACTTTATTGTAGACATTATATATATAGCGTATTTTACTATGTATGTAGATAGTTTAACGGATCCTTAAAGGATAGGTATCCCAAACTTCTTTTAAGTTATTTGTGTTTCACTAGACATTTCATTTGAGTTGAATTTGCTGGTATAAGAATGTTAATCCTGACTCGAGTTTTTTCTGTTTTGCTTTATGCTCAAGTCAGACTAAGTGTCGTAGCATTTGAGACTCACCTTTGGGGTTTGGTGTTTTGCTTGAAGATATGTCTTTATCTATTTAGCTTTTAGTATTTTCCAGTTATTTCTATTCAGTCTTTTCAGTTACTTTGTATTTGAGGAGACTTTGTATCTTGGATTTTCTATTGTATTTTATTTCTGATGTTTATATAATAGCTTCATGAACTACCATTTTTCTATTCCGTAGGTTATTGTTATATTACTCTATGTCTGTGATTTTGTGATTAATTTATTTACTGTATATGCTGAGTTTTGCTAAATATACAATCTGTTGTTTTGAGCAATTCAAGTCTGACATGAGTGGATGATTGTCCATTTGAATGGTTCGGAATGGCAGGTCATTATAGCTATTGAATAAGACATGCAGTGGTCAATTAATTAGATATGAAAAAGTTATTAAAGTCAAATGTATGATAAAAAATTGGGATGGATATCTATATGTGCGATAATTGATAATAACAGAGTTATTATTTGAGTATAATAATTTGGGTAGAATTTTAGAAGTGGTTTCCAAGATGTTTATTATAATTCCAAAAGGATGAAATTATGAAGAGTAATGATAAGTTAGAATGTAATAACTTGTTTAAAATTAGGAAATGGAGCTAATCTTAGTGAAGCTAAGTAATGGCATTTGAATATGTTGAAACGAAAGATAAAATTGTCTTATACAGAGAATTAAAAGATTTTGGTGTAAGGTTAATGTAGCAACAATAATGTTAAATATGTATCATTAAGAAAGGAGAAAGATGTAAGGCGAAATAGGTAACTCATAATGTTGAAACGCAACAGGTTTGTAAAAGAAATCTTGCAAGCCATTAGTGCTACCAATTGCATGTTCATGTCAATATTCAATAACATTGGTGTAAGGCCTGAGTGAAAATCAAATTTCTATTCATGGAAATATACATATGGATGGAATAAGGCCTGAGTGACAAACTAATATGTCAAAACTCAACAATAATTAGGAGTAATGAAGTGGGGATAGAAAGGTGATAGAAAAGAAATGACTACAAAACCTTGACATCATATGACAGTAAGTATAAGGAACACTTATGGATAAAATTTTATTTTATGATTATGACTCGTGATATGATGTTTACTCTATTTGTTATTATGAAAAGTTAACGTGTTGAATTAGTGAGGGGAAACCGTTCCATTAGGCAGTGTGGTTTCATTAAATGTTATGATAGAAAAATGTATTACTCATATTAGGCTTTATGTTAGACCTTTGTTTTTATTATTATTTTTCCTATGAACTCGTGGATACTCATTCGAGTAGGCTAAGCTTATGGTTTAGACGCGTTTGCTAGAGTACAAATAAAGACTCCGAAGATGAAGTGTGAGGCTTAGTAGATAACAAAGTTTGTTATGTTTCCATTATGTAAGGCCATACTATACAACCGATTAAATATTCATGTTGGCATCTTCATATGTCATGCACAACACTGTTATATATGTTCTTATTATATTTATGCCTACATAGGCATGTTTTGGATATGTAAAATGTACTGACAATTTACTAATGGAAACTATTTTAGCTATTTTTTTATTAATGTTGCTAAAAAAATTGATCATATTTCGCCACTCGAGATTAATTCTAGTGATGATTGTAGCATCATCGACATTTATTTTTAGGTCTCGAAATGAAGTTATACTTAAAGTATAATAAATATAGTTATATGTCATTGTGACAACCTCACGCCACCTTCAGTACCCAATATACATATCAAGTAGTAATGTTGATGAAAAAATTAGCCAACCTCAAAATCAGACTAATGCATTCATATTAGCAAAGGTTGCTCACTAATACTAGGCTTAAAAATATAAAATAAGGAGTAAAGAAAGAAAATAAAGTAAATGAAACAAGATGCAGAGTGGTTTGGTAGAAGCTTGCCTACGTCCACTATGAAGACCTCTTACTATGTTTATATCTTACAATTACAAAAGAATAATAATAAATTCAGCGCCTAAGTTTACAATGATACTATACTTAAGAGCTTATGAGGAATTGCTTGCTAAAATGAGAAATCTGACCATTAAAACCAACCCCTTTAATAATATATGGCAAGAGGTATTTATAGTAGTTGGTATGGATAGTGGATGGCTGAGATCGCATTGCAAATAGACGAAAACCATTCTTGATCAGAGATCCAGTCATTTGGATAGATGGAAGACAACTGGATAGAAGATATAAATATATGGTTGAGAAAAATGCCAGTAGTAATTCCATATGGGGTGCATGCTTTATGCTAAGAAAGGTGATATGGTTTAGGAGTTGGTATTCTTTTGGAAGATACATTCCAATAGTAGGTGTACTAAGTCATACTAAGTTGCACTTTTTGATGTCTAGCGTACTTCTCTAGGAAGTAAGGCCAGAGAGAAGCTTTATTACATTGTGGCGACAGTTTCCTTTATTGAAGAGTCCTAAGAAAAATAGCTGAAAATGCTAAGGTTGGGATGTGAAAGACAGGGCTGAAACATAGTGACGAGATAGGCCACTTAGGGCTGGTCATAGATGTACTGAAAGATTCGAGCCATTGGCGGGTCGCTTTGAATTGGGTCAAGTCATATGTGATGGTTCAGTCGGCTCATGTCAGGTCGAGCTATACTTAAAAGTCCAAATTGGCCTCATGGATGTACTGAAAGGTTCGGGACATTGACGGGTTGCTTTGAATCAGGTCAAGTCATATGTGACGGTTCTGTCGGCTCATGCTAGGTCGAGCCGTAATTAAGAGTTCAAATTGGCCTATCTATGATTCGCTTATTATATTTTCCAAGATGGAGCTAGGTTGAACGTAGGCCGGCCTAAATTTGATCGGGCTGAGTGCAGTTGACATGGTTTTGGTTGGGCCTTGATGTACTGGTCGGCTAATTATACTTGCAAGAAATTTGAGTAACATTAAGCCCCCTAAGACCGTCTCTATATGCAGGTGTGGGCTTAACAGATCACAAAGATCCTATCGATCAAACCCTCTGCTTTGCATTTAATGCATGCCATATGTGGTGATATATCGTTTGCTAGGACGGTTCACTTGTCAAGATGTAGCAGGAGAAGCTCATGTTTCCAAAATGCATGATGCGACAATAACATTGATTGTACCTACGGTTGCGATAATGGTCTTACAAATGCAATGAGTGATTGAGGTGGTACGTATATAAATAGCCCCCACCTTCTTTCTCTTCATTTTTACCGAAGCTACCATTGAAAACCCTCCAGACGTCCAAAACTTTTATGCTTTCAATCTTCGGCCTTTCATACTTGTAAGCATCTCTGATTCTTCCAAGTTTTTTAATGAATGGCGCTTTCGCTATTAATTATTTTTGTTTCTTTATTTTTACTGTTTTTTAAAGTGCTAGTTTGAGTTTTGATTCTGTGTCACTGCTTGCTAAAATCAATGCTTTTCTAATCATTGTTTAGGCATCAATCAATAATCGCTGCCATGTTATCGATGGTCGATTGATGTTAGTGAACTTTTCAGTGGCCTATGATTTTAGAAAACGTATTAGTGAGGCTGTAGTTTTAGGCCCAAATTAATAGCCTTAGGCTTCAAAAAAAGAAGAAAAATAGATATGGGCTATAAGGCCTAAA
This sequence comes from Allium cepa, assembly GCA_030765085.1. Classification (NCBI taxonomy): domain Eukaryota; kingdom Viridiplantae; phylum Streptophyta; class Magnoliopsida; order Asparagales; family Amaryllidaceae; genus Allium; species Allium cepa. The sequence goes on from CM060944.1 coordinate 342,982,939, forward strand.
ACTTAGCTTTGGAGAGTTTCTCTGTCATGAGTCGACCTTCATGGGTGTTAAGCCAAAAAATGGATCAACACCGTAGATTGAGTATGTAAGCACCAGCCCTGTTCATCAAGGAAAATAGAATAGAGACAAGAAATAATAACCTGCAGGTAAAGTAAAAAGACAAGAGATTTTTATAGTGGTTCAGCTTTTTATAGTGGTTCAGCTGTTAACGAAGCCTACGTCCACTTTGTAACTTTTGTTATTAACTGGCTGCAATTACAAGTTGAATATGATTATAATTTGACTAAATCTTGTAAGTTAGATCAAGTTACCAATGTCAGAGTTTACTGGAGAAGTGAACCCTTTAGATGACTGTCGTGTAGGAGGAGAAGAGGGAAGGATAGTTTTTTCAGAGTCTCAGCAGCTAGTCCAGAATATTCGCTTTATGTTGAAGGTAGGATTATATTTATAGAGGCTGGAGAGACTTGGGCCAAAGCCGATTGATCAAAGACTTACAATTGAAAATACGAAGGCGCTCCAGAAATTCCAAAATGGGCGACCTAATATGATCGACATAGATCGCTAGCGATCCATGGGGTTAGTGTATTTTTGGATCATTCCCTTTGGATCATGTTTCCTGCCTTTTGTAGATGCTCTCCATGTAATTTCATGACTAAATGCTTTTCTTTGATGATATTAATGTACTGATTGCATTGAACTATTGATGGAATCATATGAATGCTTACTTCTCGATCTAACTAGCTTGGAATACCCTCAAACTTAGTAGATATTCCTAGAATACTTATTAGGTCATGGCGCAAGAGAACTGGAGGATCCATGAGCGACCCTTATGGATCGCTAGCAATCCATTGGAGATGGATCGCTAGCAATCCATCACCTTTGAAGATTTTTGACTTCTTTCCCTTAACTCTTTCTTAGTTCCTTCTTTTAGTCCTTTTGGTTATTTCTTGAGTTGTTCTTACTCAACGTAGATGTTATGACTTCCTTTGAATTTCGTTAGGTTAAAAACCCGAATATAATTTACCCCCTAGATTATGCTTTCGTTGGAAACAAGGCATGATCTGGAAGTTACTACTTTTGAGTTCTCGTTTGGTGATGTTTGAGTGTTCATGTCGAGGCCATCATGTGAATTTGGATCTGGCTTTCTGCCGTCTATTGAATTCTGATGGGAAACTTCATAGCTTATAAAGATAAATCAATTGCAATCCCACAACTTTCAAGAGGTTTTCAAAAGGTCTTAGATAACGCTTGATGAGTTGGGAAATTTTGGTTGCTAATGTATGGATCGCTAGCGATCCTTAGTCCATGGATTGCTAGTGGTCCAAGGACTTTGCATATTTTTTTGGTGCTCTGCCTTATTTATTCCTTCCAAGCTGACTTGCTTTCCCACATATCTCCATTTAACGATTGGAGCTAATTCTCCTGTGACCCGACCTAAATCCAATCCAAACCTTAACTCCATTCGCGCCATAGTCGTTGTCGACCATCCATCACTGAAGCCTCCAACCGCCGACCTTGCCTTATAGCCATCTTGGGCCAACCTTTAGCACCGAAAACTTCGTCAATTTGGGTAGCCATCGACCTACCCACCTTGGGCCGCTGCTGACTAAAACTTTAACCATTCTTGCCCTTTGATTTTTTGTTTGCATTAGGTAGTATGGAATTTGGTACTCATTTAGCAATTAGGTAATGAAGTTGGATTAGTGGTGATCGTTATGGAGAATCCAAGTTGATTACAATTTTGTGGAAGAAGATCGTAAATCGAGTACTGAGTTTCATGGAACGATACTCGAGCTTTACCTTGGTGCTTGACATGTTTTGCTATGTTCGTCCACTTAATTAGAATTGACTTGCATTGAGTTACATTGTTAATTCGACACGACATCTTGCGAATTGGTTTTGGTTCTTCCGGGGGGCGATAACAACTTAGGGTAGCATCTCGCATGCAGCTTATGTTGTTATCACTTTTCAAAGAGTTGGGATTGGTCCCATTATCGCACACTTGGTGTACCTGAAATGGGAAGAGCTTCCCGCGCCACTTCGGACAGTAGATCCATTATCGATCGTTGATCGATAATGGGTAATTGTAGGAGAAATAACTTCAATAAATGACACAAGAAGCTCTTTTCTTTCTTTACTGTGAGTGAACTATCTACACAGGATAGAGTGTTTGTAGTGTTCAAAACACCAAGCCCATCTCACATACGTAACACATTGCACTTGCTCCGATCTATACTTAGAACCCGATGTGTCGTCTTAAATCAATACTTTTTCAAAGTTCAAGTTCGTTGGGTTACTTTTAGTTAAAGATAGAATTACCTGAAAGCGTTAGATGCAAGTTCTATTGAATAGAATGAAACACCCGTCCTCTTGCCGTAAGTCCATTGGAGGAATTCCAACACTTTCAAAAGCTAAATTATCATCCGTTGTGCCTACATCTTCAGTCTTGCAAGCTAAATACAGTCAACTGGTTATGGTTGGTTCTGGTTGGTCTTCTTGTTGACCGGTCTCATCCAAATTTTAGAGTTCTACTTAATCCCCTGTCGAGAACTTCCTCCATAATCTCCGTTAAATTTTTACATAAGATTTTCATACAACACGACATTCTGGACGATGATGTGCGCCTTCTGTCGAAGAATGAGTTTGCACATATGCCGTTGTCGGCATATATTGCTTGCCACCGATATATGTGTTTAAATGGAGCAGTACCCCCCTTCAATTGCTTCTTGAAACAAACTCTTTTGAACTTAGGAATTACTCCATTTTAAATTCATCCTAATGGGTATGCAATCTTGACCAGATTTTATGACCTATTTACGCGACATTTAATCATGCTCCGAGTTTCGATGAGTTGAGATGTTTTCTCTCATTCAAGAAGAGAGACGAGTACCCATCTTTTTTCATTATCGTGGCCTAATAAAACCACAAGATCGTGCTGCAGCTTCAAAGTAATCTATCTCATTTCAAGACCCAGTATTTCTTTGTTAGGTGTCCCAAGGGATTTAACCGCCTTTGGACAAAGGGGGGTAAGTTCTCTCTTTTACTTATTGAGTTTCAATACATAGCTTTGGGATTTCTGATAAATTGAATCATTCTTGTGGTTATTTCAGGGCTAAAAAAAGGTCCGCCACTCAATCTGATTTTCAATACTCTGAAGGCTGTGGACGCTAGGAGAGATCGGTTAAATTTTTGCTAATAGAAGAGAATTTGCTTCAGCATTGGCTATTGCATCCTGGGAGATCCGCCGTGGCCGTCAAAGTCCCGTTCCCTTCCCGTTCCAAAATACGATCACATTCCACTTCTTGAGTTTGCTTCGGTATGGAGTTTCTTTGTTATGGAATTTTCTTTGATATGGGCCGTTGCATCCTGGGAGATTCACCATGGACAAACAAGTTCCACTTCTTGAGTTCCTGAATACGAATACGTAGAATTTGCTTCGGTATGGAATTGCTGCCTGACTAGAATGCCCCCAATTTTGGAGGAAGCGGAAGAAGAATTCAAGCAACATGAAGGCAAGGTTGTAGTGGCAATAGAAATAGAGGAGGGTGAAGTTGAGGGCAGAAGCAGTTATGATTCCTCCTCTAGCGATGAAGAATTCGATGCCAGTTCCAGTGATGGAGACTTCGAACCGTGCGATGAGACTTCGGGAATGAGTCCCATTCTCTCGGATTCGCCTCTCTCCCCGAGAGATTTGCGATAAAGATGGTCCCCCAACAGCCGAGCAACTTTAGGATTCCCCGTTTAATAAAAATGGTATTGACTTTGGGGATTTGAGCAACGTTTACGTAGATATATGAACTCATAGGAGAGGATTTCGAAATTTGAGGGATCGTCTCCTCGCCCTGGTCATACTATGTATAGAGTCAGCCCAATTTCTACCATTGTGGCTTCCCATCCAGTTTGTGACGTCCTTTTAGGCCATCTAAGACATATAACACATTTCACTAGGATCACATCCACTTACACATGCATTATTTAGGTTCATTTCTTGTTGTTAAAGCTCTTTATTTATTTTCCATATCAGGTACCATGAGAAGCCGTGGACTTTATGAGGATCTTGAACAATGCACTAATTCGTAACGTTGGTCAAGACGATCTTCAAGCCGCCGCCAGCCTCATGAAACCGAAGAAGTGTAGAGAAGGCAGAAAGACTTGGAAGCTGAAGCACATCACCAGGACAACAGAGAATGGAGTAGGGTTTATAAGAGTGGTTATGAAAAGAGAAAAACCACTGACGACCGAGAAGAGCCGTCCAAAAAGCCAAAGGTAGATCGCGATTCTCATCTCTTTGAGCATAAAACTTTTGCCCCAGCCCCAATCTATGTCGGGCTTGAAGTTTTGTCTTCCACGGTTTGAGTTTCAGCTTCATCTTAAGCTCCAACAACTCACATGGTGCCCGCTTCTAGTCCTTCATGTCCTCGTAGGAGGTTGGCTTATATTCTTCCATCTGGTCCCCTTAGACTTGAAGTTGCGCTCCCTCGGTGGTTTCTAAAGAGAGTTAAGTTTGACTGCGACCTACACCCAATCCGCAAAGGTTCCTATATGCTTCATCTTTAGGTGATTCAAAGCTATTTAGATCAAGTTGAGAGATTGAAAAAGTTATGCAAGTAGCTAGCAGACACGAACCGTGGTAATTATCAAGATATCCTCTCCTTTAAATCAGAGAAAGATGATTATGAGAGAGCATTAGCGGAACATGATGCTAATATCGAGCGATTAACGCAAGACAAGGATGCTACACTCCGAGAGAGTAAGAATAACGCTAGCTTGCTAAAGGAACTAAAAGAGGCCACACAAAAATTGTGATCATATTCTGAGACGAAATCAAGAAGGCCCACACAGAGGAAGTTAAGTAAAAAAGGAGCTTCAAGCCGTGATGTGATCACTGAAGCTCGGAAGAAAGCCATCGTTGATCATAATGAAGTCGTTGACTCTAAAAAGACAATTGCTGATTACACATGAATTATGGAATCCTACGACAAGACCATTTTTATTCAAGCTCAAATGATCGCTTTGCTCCAAGAAAGGGTCGTCCAACTTAGCACCAAAAAAAACCAAGTTGAAGTTAAGAAGGCCACAGTAACAATGGACTACTTGGAGTTGCGGGATATTTTTGAAAAGAAGATGGAGGAGATGGATGATACAGTATCAGGACAGCCTCACTATTTGGGACCCAAATTTCTACGTACTCTTACCGTAGTTTGGGAAAAAGTTCTAGCACATTTCCGAGAGAACGGGGATGTATATACCGAACAAGAGTTAGATGATGCATATCTCAATGAGAAATTAAAGAAAGCACTGAGAGAGGGTCGAGCAATCATTCAAATTGAGAGGGAATAGAAGGCTGCCAATGCTGATATGACTGCAACTGTCAAAATTTTGCCAGTGCCTTTCATTTCCGGGCCTGGCAAATCATCAAAATAGCCTCGTGATCAGTTAGCGAGTACGGCCACCACTGCCCTGTCATTTTCCCTTCTAGGAGCTATCTCTGAAACTTCTAGTGGCCCTGGAACTTCTTCGAAGATCGTGTAGCCATCAAAAGAAGGAGAAGGCAGGGAACATGAGATTGAAATTCTCGACCATTCCTCTGATGCATGTAATATTTTTCCCTCGAGTTTGAGAATTTTCAGCTCATGCCATAATAACAGGATGAACTTAATGCTTTCATTTTTGATTTTATAGGTCTGATTTCTTTACTTACCGAGCTGTCGATTTCTTCGATGCATGGGCATGCCACTATTTAAACCGCCTCGATGCTTATTTCCGTAGCTGTTGTGATTGTTGCACCTTTGCCTAGCTCACAACTAGGGTCGGAATCCGAGAAGATTATTGCATTGAACGGCTTAGACGACCCTTCCATTTGAAAGGCGATTTCATAGCAACTGAAGCTCGAGAGAAAGAGGACCAAACTGGCTAGCTACATAAATCTGAATAATAAATAGAGGTCATTAAGAAGGAAATGGTCAAGGAGAGAATATCTTTGAGGAGTTCCCGTAGATCCCAAAAGCGCTAGACCAAGGGGAAGTCTTTTGAGAAGGTCGAAGAGCAAGGAGGAGATGCCGGTGCTAAGGAGATCGTTGATATTTCAGGCATCGACACTACTCTTGGTAGGGATTCTGAGAGGAAGAAGAAATTTCTAACTATAGGTGGGAAAGGGAGCGATAGAAAGAAGCATAGACAGGATCGGGTAACGGTGGAGCCATTTTTTGGGACATTCTATTTTGTTGATAGTGTTTTGTTCAAGTGCAGAGTCTGCACTTATTGCTTTGATTGTTGTAGCATCTGTATTTTCCTTTTTTCGGCCAATATTGTGTGGGTACGGCCCCTACATTTTGACTTTGCACAGAAAATGCTATAAGTAATAACATGTTGACATTTTGATTGTAACATTATCTGTCTACTCATCTACGTTTCAAGCACTTATGCCAATTTTGTTTACTGCTATTTTGTTTCATCTAGTCTTGGAAATACAACCAAAATTTTTTTTTTTGGAGTAATAGAACTGCGAAGTACTGGTTTTTTGAGTATTTTTTAAGTATCGGTGTGTTTGTGCCCCCCAGTTCACGGGGATGTTTACTTCAAACACTTGAAAAATAACCGACCGATCCAACCGATTTTTTGGATGTCTGTAACCAGACCTATTTCGCGGTTCCTATCTTCGAGAACTTGCAACTTTAGCGCCTTGATTTCATAGATATTATCGGTCAACAATCAAAATTCTCTACCAATTCATAGTTGTTTGAGAGCACGATTCTACGTCTCAGAAAGTAACGCGTGGCTTATGGAGGTGCGCGGCTTCGATAACTATGCTTGCTTGGATGTGGTTTCACAATCCAAGAAGCGATGCACGTCTTACAAAATGCGTGGCTTTTATTTAGGCCTTCCCAACGTTGCCGGAGCAACACCGGTTCTAGAAGGTGGAGATCGGGTTCTACCGATTCAACGTTTTGAGTTGATTTGCTTTAGTCGACCCGGTGGGTAAACGCAGTGTACTTGAGCATGGTTCCACTATCTCAAGCAACGATTGGATGATTCTGAGTCGATTTGATCCGGTCGACTCGGCAGGTTACTTTTGTGAACACGGTTTTATTGGTTTTGTAACGACTAAAATTTTCGATCTCGAGAATTCGACACTAATATGTTTACTGTAGAAGTGCCGAGCAATCGAACGCCAGAAATATTAGATTGTTAGGGTAAAGAAGAAAGATGTAGAAGAAGAACAGAAAACAAAACACATAATCTCACATTCACAGCGGATTAAAATATAATATCAAATAATAGCATTTATACAAAGTTAAGCAGTAATTGCCAGGTTACATTCAATATATCAGAGTACAACCATTTACAAATAAACTGGACAGTTATAATTAACTTATCCCAGACTACAATCAAATCAAACTCAAATCACAGCGGTAAACACCATACTTTCCTACCATCCAGCTCGCCTCCTAAGCTCCAGAACGTCCTAACCTGAAAATTTGTAATACTCAGTCCGACCCGAGCATTACAACAAAGTAACACCCTGGTCAGACTGGAAACAAGCGTGAGTAAACCCATATAACCTGAAATACTAAGGTATAAAATTTATTTAAAATCCCAGGGTAGCTCGTTCATTACTACGAGTTCTTAACTTGTTATACTTATTTAATAAGTCAATATCTAAGTACCATTACTAGGTTTAAATGCCATGATACTTGATTTATTTCATTCCAGCCTGATTTATTCTAAAACCAAATTCAAATCCATAAAGAACTTTTGTAGATTACTTATCGAAGTGGTTTTGGGTATTTGCTGATACCCGATCCCGGTCTCTTCAAATGTCATCTTTAATTTAAGTTGTTTAAGTGAATACAATTCAATTTAAATACATGATGACACATATACATAGCAATTCATCATCAATAGATAACCCTTAATATCACAGTTCAGCACAACATATCATATCACAGGTCATCACAGATTATCATATCATAAATATCAATCCATACATTTTACAAAATCATTCATCCATAAGCAAGACTTATTAATCCATACTATAATAATTAATTTAATTAATTCAAAATGCTTATGAATTAATCACCTTGCCCTGCTTAATTAACATTAATTAATTATAAACCCTTAATTAATTTATCATCCTTAATTAATTAATTATCCCATATTTATTCACATAAAAAAATGAATTAACTTTAAGTTAATTACATAATTAATTAACCCTTAATTAATTACATTCAGTAATTATCCTTCAATCATTAATTAACCTTTAATCATTAATTAATTCACCTTTAATCATTAATTAATTCACCTTTAATCATTAATTAAATAACCTTTAATTACACACACTAAGTAATTAGTCCTTAATTAAATAATTAACTATCCTTTAATTAAGTAATTATTCTTTAATTACTTTCCTTAATTAATTAATCTATTAATTAATCTTTTAATTATCCATCTAAATTAATTAAAGATAAACCTCTATATCTTAATTAATTACTAATTATATCATTTGAATCTTATTAAATTAAATACTTGAAATCACTTATCTTAATTAATTAACTATATTTAATTATTCCAAAACAAACCAATTTAAATTCCAATCATTATTTGAAATCTTATTTTAATAAATTACTTTTGAAACTTGGTTTACAATCCTTTGAAACGTATACATTTCAATATACTTTAGACCTAATCATGCATCTATTAAAACTAAACCTGATTAAAGATTGCATAATAAACCTGGTACATTTTCTTAAATTTTAAACTTGGTTAACTAACAATAAACAACCCGAGCCCACACTTGTTTTTCCCGAGCCCAACCCTAAATTTCATGAGTCACTGGCTTTTAATTCCCAACATCGAGGAAACACCCTATCATTCTCGAGCTAGACTCGAGAAAAACATTGTCTTCCCCAACGCCACACATCGCTCAGATTACAAAGTGCACAGGTGCATGTGCACACAGCGTCGAAGCAACGACGACCAACTTCAACGACATTTCCGAGTCACCCCCGATTTTCTCGACCCTCCTAGCTACACAGAACCCTAACCAAACACCTAAATCGAATTCGTGATCACAGAGCACCACCTGGAACATAGCCTAGTCACCAAAACCACTCGCAATGCCTAGCTCAGGTCATCAGAAGCCACATGCACACACCGATAGTTGCGCCAGACCTTCCTCTCCCTTTTCCCTCACCTCCGAGCCCACTCGAAACCATCGCGACGTCGCACAGCCTTTGAAATCAATGACGACCTGAACTATTCCTTAAACCCTAAATTGATGCCAAACATTCACCATGATGCCCGAAAATCCACAAACCAATTTTCCCAAGTGCTACGTCCCCTAAGCTTGCTTCAGCAACGATCTCGACCACCCCGACCTCGTCGATCATCAGAAATCGACCAAAACCCAATCCACGTTTAACTCGCAATCTCTCTCAATTTAAAAGCTTAAAAATCATGATTCCATTTTTAAAAATCATCGATTTCGAAAAAAAACCAGATGATATAATTGAAACTTGAATTCATGCAATTCGAAATTTTGATATGATTTGTGTTTACTGTAATTATTCTTTTAGTTAAAACTATATTCATATTTAACCCAAAAGTATTTTTAAAAATTAGATCTTGATATAACAAACAGATTTTGTTTATACATGACAGTCTAAAGAAAATCAAGGGAAGAAATATTGGATTTTGATCAAGTTTTTAAGCCTGTACAACAAGAACTGAACCAACATCCTGTATACAGACATGCACACCCATATATAATATATATACACACAATTTATATTAAACAATCATGCAAACAATTATCACTCTTTACTTCAAATATTTATTGTATGCATCTAGATTTTAAATAGATAAAATTGTTTACTCACCTTATATCTTGGAACAGAGAACACTGGACAGTGTTTTGAAATTTGGAAAAATGCTTTTGATTTTTGAACTGGAACTAGAAGCTTTTGATCTTGTAAACTACTACTTGGATTTGAAGACTTGAGACTAGATAAAACTGAATGGAACTTGCATGCTTTTGATTTTGCAACTAAACTTGAATTTACCGCTTCAGGTCTTGAGCTTACTGTTTGCCTTTGATTTCAGCAGTTTGATTTTGATTTAAGCTTCAGGTTGAAGTAGTTATGTGATTTAGTTTGTATAAAATTTTCTTTTATTTCTGGATTGAGTTTTTTTTAGTTGCTAGGTTTAAGTTTTGAATTAACTAAGAAAATAAGCAAAGGAGAGGTATGGATATATATAGCCTTGTCCTCTTTTTTATTTTTTATTTTTTTAGAAAAATAAAGAAACTAAAAAAAAGACACTTGTATTTTCATGTCACAATTAGGCTACACTTGTTTAATTCCTCATTATATGGTTTAGACTTGTTAAATATATGTGTTATTAATGTTGCACATGTCTTATTAAATTTATTTAATATGTTTTATAAAATTTTCTGTTATATTTTCAATTAATTCATTTTCTATTTACTTTAACAATATTTATAACATGTACAAATTTAAAATAAAGTATTTAAACTTTTTATTAAATCTTTATCAACTAAAACTATTATATCTAATATTAATAAATATTTATCTATAGAGTTTTTGAAAAGATAAATTTTTCCAATTTAAATAATTATATCAGGAGATTATCAAATTAATATTTATCTAGATATATATATTTATATTATTAGAATTATTTATTCAACTTATAAATCAGTGTTTCTACTAATTTAATCTAGCTAATTTATCAATTAACAAATGTCCAAAAATCTAGATTATCACATTCCTCCCCCATTTGAAGCTTTTCTTCCCCGAAAAGGAACGAAACCAGAATTTTAATTACATTGCTAATTATTAGTTAAATTATCCTTTAAGCATTTTGAACTCTGAATTCCCAAAAACTTTTAAAACACCTTTAAAATCTACATAATATTGCCAAAATAGCTTTATAAAAATACTTTGTATAACTCGATGTCTCCACAAGTCCATCCTCATTCTCACAAAAATTTGGTCATACATTGATCAGGCATAGGGCTAAAAATCTATAAGCACTTGGTAAACCCGTTTTCAACACCCAATGAAAATACTTAGAAAACATTTTTGAAAATAATGAAAACAATTTTTGAGAATATAGGAGACATTTTTGGTGAGAATTATCTGGAAATCATCACCCCCTCCATGGTCGCAGTTAACCCGATGGTTACATTGCCATCCCGCAAAAATCCACAGATAACTGTAGGCACTCCACGCCCCTCGATTACGCCATGGAACCCGCTACAGATTGCAACTACACCCAGGGTTATGTCGCCATCACGACAAAAATCCATGTAACTGTAAGCATCAGCGCCCTCGAATTTTGCTGCCAAATGTAACTTCACCACTCCTACATAGATCGCAGACTACATCAGTCGAGTCCCAATGTAGCCTGTAGGCTCTCACTGCCGCATAAATTTCGCTATGTCTTCATAGATTGCAGTCTACCGATGTTACGTTTCCATCATGGCAAATTCAAACGTAGTTCATTGGCTCTCATGGCCACACGACTTCCGCTATGGTCCGTAGTAGATCATAGTGACATCGAGTTACACTATCGTCACAGGATAACCCAAATGTCTCTGTAGGCATCAGCGCCCTCGATTTTCGTTAGCCACACACAATCCTCAGGAACTTCAATTTGTTCGGACTTCATCCCAGGATCAAATTTAGAGCCTCCCCCTTAGGCTCAAGGCAGAACCACCCCGTGGATCTCCTGTGAAGTTCATTTCGTGGGAGGGCCTTTTTTCCAAGAGCCAATCTCAAAACATTTTATACTATACACATATAGTATCTTTAAATCATAGCCCTTATGATTCAAATAAATCTCATTCACACAAAATTGATACCTTAAATCGATAGTTCCAAATTGGGCTTTCCAAATTCCCAAAATTAATTTTTTTTCCCAAAAATCAAAAGTCTTTCCAAAATCCATAGGTTCCAAAACCCTTTTCCCAAAATCATTCTCATAAAATCATTTATATACAGAGAGATTTACATAACCTTGAAAAATCTTTGGATCACTTCATACCTATATAAATTCCTTTTTATACTTCAAATCTTTTCAAAAATCTTTTCTTCTGGCTGTAGATTCAACAAGGGGAGTTTATTATATGTAATATATAACTTTACTTGTGCCAAATCAAATATTCAAGTTTGATTTCATTTATAAAATTATTTACCACATCACTTACTTTTCATAAAGTAAATTTCAATTATAAAGATATCCAAGTTCCACTTTTATTCATATATATTTCTCAAAATATACTTTTCTTTTAAAAAAATCATTTCTCTTTTCTTTCAAAATTTCAATATCAATTTCATTCAAGCACGTATGATGTACATATATCATTCGTACACAATATCAAATCCGATCGATTACTCGATCATACAATTTCACATCCGAACAAGTATTGTCCACCCGACTTCCTAGTGCGTACTCAAATCTGGTTTCTTGATCAGAAACCGTCATTCTCCTTGCATAGCCATAACAATGATAGAGAATTTACAGAATCCATCAAAAACCCATATCTAGAGTTCGCCGTCGAAAATCAAGTAAAAATTTCCAACTCGGGTCGATATACAATCTCTAAATTTTGTGCTCGAATCTGGATCAAATCATTTCGAATAGAATAATATACGTACATCCTACATATTTACCTTCATTGATTCTATTCACTTATTCATAATTGCTTCCTTTCCATTTGTGTTATCACTTCAATTATAAACAGTTTGCACTCTGACTAATTTGAATTTTGAAAATAGCTTGAAAAGTTTAAAATAGATAAGTAGTTGTAAAATAGAAATTAAAATAGTTAATTAATGATAAAATAGTTATAAAATAATTAAATAGTTGTAGAATAGTTAGATAGTTGTAAAGTAGTTGTAAAATAGAAATTAATTTGTAAACAGATGTAAAATTGTTGAAAATAGTAATTAGTTTCAATATAGTGGTAAAAGAAGTATAAGATAGTTTGGGTTTTAAAAAGAAAGGTTGTATAGTAAATAGCTAGAAAAATAGATTTAAAATAGTTTATATTAAAATAATTTATTTGAAAAAAAAAATTCAGAGTCAAACTGGTTCAATTTCCCTATTTCTCATTTCAATCACTTTCAATTTAAATTTCCATTTCCATTAAATTGATTCAATTTCAATTCAAATTAAATAATCTTCAATTCCTTTCCCAAATTCAGTTCAATTCTCATTTGAATTTAAACTTATTCAGCTTCAATCTCACTTCCAATTAATTTAAATCAAATTCAATTTGAGCTAATTTCGATTTCAATCTTAATTTTAAACCATCTCGAATTACATAAATTCGAGTTAAATTTTTTAAATGTTGATTTAATTCTTCAAATCAAGTTAACCTCTAACCTTTTATTTAAGTCTTTAAACAATTAAATTTTGAGTCCAAATTTTTTACATTTAAATTTTAAGTTCAAAGTGATTTCATCCCCATATGTTCAATCTTTATCTTAAATTCAAAATTATTTAAATAGTCTCTAATAAAAGTTTTTACTTCCAATTAATTTTAGTAATGGATATATATTATCTCAATCTAATTCTTAATTTATTTAAATAATCCAATTCACAGTTCCATAGATTAACAGTAGGATGATATCAGGATAAGCCAAGGTAAATAAACATCCAAATTATCAAATTTTATTCCTAATTAATTTAATTCAATATCAAATTTCATTTAATTCATTATAATTCCACCTTTGAATTAATTCCAATTCTATTCACAAATAAATAAAGATAATTTTATATTAGATTTACTGTCACAAAATATTGCATACATTGATAGACTACACACTAGTAGTTCAAACATTTCATCCATTTATCCAAAATAGGAGTCTTACAGAAGTCATAAATCTAGATGCCTTCTCTATTACCTAGGGGTTTGGAAAAGAATAGAGCCTTAGTATTCTTACAAGAATCCTTTCTATGGACTTCCTTCCAAAGGGCAAAGCCCGAACATACACTTCTCAACAGGATGTCTCCACTTATAACATTTACCACAAAAGGTTTCTACCCTTCCATCAATCTAGATAACCTTCACGCCTCCTGCAGGACGTTCCACAACCTTACTCTTCTTCTGTCTCTCGGGACAATTCCTAGCGATGTGACCCGACTTCTTACAATGATAGCAAATAGTTGACTCATTGACAGGTTCTACAGTTTACTCTTCGCCTTTCTTACTGCAGGGCAATGGTTTAGGAAATGTCCTTTCTTATGACACTTAAAGCACAAGATCTCAGAGCGAAACAGTTGGAATGTACCCTTCAATTCCTCCCTTGTTTTACTGCACTTGGCTACGTAATGACCCTTATTGAAACATCAGTAGCAGATGACATTATCATAAGGCCCTGGTCTAGCCCTTTCCTTAGCTTGTTTCTCATACTCCTGAATCGCTTCTTCTCGATCCTTACGTGCAGCTGCTCTTCGCTCTCTGCGTCTAGCCTTCCATTCTTCACTCTTAGCCATCTTCCTCTAAACTAGATTAGAGGAACTCCCTAACCTATATTAAACTTAATTAGTAGAATCCGAACCTAAATTCTTATTATCCTATTAAATTTTAATAATCAACAACAAATTTCCTTGATATATATTGGAAGAACTATTGCTTTACATATCAAAATGTAAGCTTGTATAAAGATTAATTTTAAATCCATTTTAATATCTTTATATAAGAGAATAACAAGTACGCCCTCATATTAATACACTCAACTCATTCTAGGGTACTGTGACCTTATCCTTAATGAGTAAACCCACCAAAGCCAAGGTTCTCACTTAACCTTCTTCTCTGATACCAAAATGTAACGACCCAAAATTTTCGACCTTGAGAATTCAACACTAATACGTTTATTATAGAAGTGCCGAATAATCGAACGCCAGAAATCTCAGATTGTTAGGGTAAAGAGGAAAGAGGTAGAAGAAGAACAGAAAACAAAACACAGAATCTCACATTCGCAGTGGATTAAAATATAATATCAAATAATAACATTTTTACAAAGATAAGCAGTAATTGTCAGGTTACATTTAATATATCAGAGTACAACCATTTATAAATAAACTGGACAGTTAATTTACTTATCCCAGACTATAATCAAATTAAATTCAAATACACAGCGGTAAACACCATACGTTCCTGCCATCCAGCTTTCCTCCTTAGCCCCAGAACGTCCTAACCTGAAAATTTGTAATACTCGGTCTGACCTGAGCATTACAACAAAGTAACTCCCGGGTCAGGCTGGAAACTAGCATGAGTAAACCCATATAACATGAAATACTAAGGTATAAATTTCTTTTAACATCCCGGGGTAACTCGTTCATTACTATGAGTGTAACGGACCGCCTTTTTGTACGCTTTAAATCGATGATAAACCACACACGTCAGACTCAAAACATACAAAAGGGCGAATTGTTATTTGGGGTAAATAAGAAAAAGAGAGAAAGAAAGAAAACAAAACAGAAGCTTGCGGTGGAACAACAAAATATAATAATCAAATAATAGTTCACAAAGCTGTTTTACAAAACATTTGATTATACTTATACAATATAGAATCAGAGTTACACATACCAAAGAATAATAATTAATGCAGCGGAACAATGTAGTAAATAATAGTAATAATACAATCTTCGTCTTCATCCTTCAGAAATAAGGTCTTCAAACCCTAAAACGCTCAGGCTGACCCGAGCGAAATGAAAAGAAAAAACACTCGAGTCAGAACTAAAAGATCTTATGTAAGTTAAACCAATGGTAAATAACATGGGTGGAACGGTGTCAGAGATGTTTACTGTAATGACCTGGGATTTTCGATCCCGAAATCCCAGATAGTTAGCAAAAAGAAGAAAGAGATAGAAGAAGAAGAAGATCAGAAACACCAACATCTCACATTCGCGGCGGATAAAATAAAATAACAAATAATAACAGTTTACAAAAGAATTCTGTATCTGTCAAATACATTTATAATACATCAGAGTTACACATATATACATACACTGGATATACACAATTTATGATGATTGTGTATATCTAGTGTCTGTATATATGTGTAACTCTGATGTATTATCTGTGTAGTTAATGCCCCGCTTTTACCCCGCTATAACCCCGCTATATCTCATAGCGGGTTTCTACCGCTATGATTTTTCCATGTAGCCCCAAAATATAGCCTTTCCGCTTTAAGCCCCGCTATATCTCATTATTCTCGCTATATTCCGTTATTTCCGCTATATCTTCTTTAATAAAATGAATTGAAAAATTGCATATATACATTATAAAAATTATGAAACTAATTTATTTGATTCAATTTTTAATATATTTTCAGAAATGAAAATACTCTAATATTCTACTAAATTCAATTATGTTATATAACAATTTTACGTTTATTTAAAGCATATTCGCGCATGTTTTTATTTAAAACTATTTATGTATTAATTATAATTCAATTGAATGATATTTTTCCATTTATTTACCATTTATATATTTGTAAAAACATTAAATACAAGTTTTATATGCTATTTTAGAGCCATCCGCTATATCCCGCTATATCCTCGTTGTATCCCCGCTATGACTTTTTGCATCTCCACCGCTATGAATCTGCCCAGCGCATTAACTGCACAGTGTGTTATAAATGTATTTGACAGATACAAAATTCTTTTGTAAACTGTTATTATTTGTTATTGTATTTTATCCGCTGCGAATGTGAGATGATGGTGTTTCTGATCTTCTTCTTCTTCTATCGCTTTCTTCTGCGTGTATAAATACACAAATTTAAATTTTAAACTAAATTAAATTTAATCAAAAACAAATACCTAACTGCCGAATGCGAGATTCCAAAACCCAAATTTTTGAACCATCCCTTCCAGGGTCCACCGTCGTTCGCCATCGTGAGATCACGAACCTTCAACCCTACGTGCTCAAACAGAATCGAGCGTCGCCCAACCCTAGAACGCCTCATGCCTCCCTCCTCTAGCCAATTCGCCGTAGTAGCAAACGAAACGCCTCGACCCTGTTCCTCCATCACGCACGCCATGTCCAGAAATCGCAACCTCCCCGGATCGCTCGTGCCTTCCTCCAGTCGCGATGTTCCTACCCGCGACCCCTCGAGCTCGCTCGAGCACATCATGACGGCAGAATCCCCATCTCTCGAGCTTGGATTCCAATCGTCGGCCTCAATTCTCTGACTCGAATTGATTTTATTTATTTTTTAGATCTGAAGAGGGGAAACTTGATTTGGGATTAAAGAAGACTCAGCCTTGCTTTTTTTTTACTCTCCTTTTATTTATCCTTCAGAGAAGACGCGAGATATAAAGACATGATGTTGAACAGGAAATGGCGTGCACGAGAAGGTTGGCTGCAGTGGTTTTGAATTGAAAGGAAAAAGCGATGAAGTGAAATAATTTCAGCTGAATGTGACCAGGATATAAATATATATATTAAATTTTAAATTCAAGTTATCTCGATAAATGCAACTTAAAATTTTGAATCCCTATCGAGACGTGCCACTAGGCATTTATAAAGTTATACCCCTATTCCGAATGCAATGGAAAAGGTTTTGAGCCCTAATTCGATCTATGGAGAAGATAGCTTTTTTGGACCCAGTTATTATATTGAATTTTCGATATAAATTTCAGCGCGTTTATATATCGTACGCTCACACAACAACTCCAAACACTACGAAAATTAAAATCCGATAATAATACAATATTACGGATCCAATGAAACTAGTTTCGTCGAATTCCGATGTGACGCCCCACCTCTATACCCACGCTAGCCAAGAACACTACACGGTAATGTCGTCAACTAGCACGGAGAATAAGGCTGTAGAGGAGCGACCACCCGTGTAATTGCTTTGTGCGAGCACCGATATGTCAGATAGCACAACATGCATCTGGTTACAGGGGAAAATCCGACATACCAATACAAACTCAAAACTACTACACAGTGGCTATATATATTCTTCGAAAACAAATATAGAAATAAACATAACAAAAATCAGTCACAGACATCCATATCACAAATGCGGAAACAGATATGAATATTACACATGAAAGTATACATCAGAGTAGTGGTCAAACAAGATCCACAATATCACAAAAGAATGGTTACGAGTACTAGACAAATGAATATGTATACATCAAGGAGTCTATATCTCAAAGGTATACAACAAAAACTACTAATCTAAGTAGTTAGCCAAAAGTCAGGATGATAATCCCAAATGTGAAGTCAAGCAGAAGCACCTGTAACATCTCGGTCTGACCCGAGTATTATTTAATAAGAAAATAATAAACGGATCAGTCTAGCTATAAATATCAGGTAAAATGATATAGAATAAGAGATATGACATAAACATATGATAACCATAAAGTCATACTGAGATAAGTATGTAATTGAAAATCAACAAGAGATTAATCAATATCACAAGAATCTTCTCAAAGATTAGAAAGAATGTCATACTCTATATTATTATCCACCAAAACCATAAGTATTGACAATAATATCAATGCCAATCACAAAAGTTAATGACACACAAAATTCACCAATGCACAAATATTGATAAAACTTATCAATGTAAATCACGAAAATTGGTGAAACACAAATTCTAGAAATCATCAATAGAAATCCAGAAATCACAAAAAGGGGGAGGCTTATCACAAAACGGGAGCATGAAAGCTCACCAACACATGTATCACAAATGGGACACTATCTCATGGTCGCTAACCATAGAGCCGGTGCAACGACGTAGTACAACGGTACGCCCAAGGAACTAGAAACTCGAATAGTCCGGAACAACGACGTAGTACAACGGTACGCCAGATGATCCAAACTCCATAAAAGAGTATGGGTCGCTAGCCCACAAAAATTGAGTCGAAACTCCAAATAATACATAGTTCGTAAACCTATAAAAGAAATGAGACAAAACTCAATAAAACGAGGTACTGTCCCCTACGTGGTCAAAGAAACATAGCATATCGCTAGTCACAATCACAAAAATGATCATCATCGATCATCAAGAAGTGTCAATTACAATAAGCTAGTAAATATATGAGCTTAGCATCATGTCCCATAACCACTAGCTTAATTTAAATATTTATGAACAAATTGTAGATCTCCACTCAAAAATTGTCACAAGAGATTCAATCGAACAAGTCCAAGAATTAACTGACGAAGTAAACGCAAGCATTTCATACCACTTGTTTTACTAAGTCGTTTAATTAGATTTCTCATATGAGTGAGATAAAGGTGACAAATCACAAAAATGATTATAGAAACAACCAATAACAAAAATTCACATTCGAAGACGTGACTAAAATCCAAAGAATTCGATTCCAAATTCATCAAAGTGGAAATGGCCTAGCGACTCAACACGACGCGACCTAGAGCATGGCGCGACCTAACATGGCGCGACACAGCAGTGGGACAACCTAAGAGTGGTGGCCTAGGTAGTGCGACCTAAGGGGTACGCGACCTAAGGAATGCGGCCTAAGAATGGTGCAAGCGGTCATAACGCGACCTAAGGGGTACGCGACCTAAGGAGGTTCGCGACCTAAGGAGGAGGTACGCGACCTAAGGAGCGCGGCTTAACAAATGGCGTGGCCTATACCATGGCGCGACCTAACAAATGATACAACCTAACAGCCGAGCGACTTAAGGAGCTAACGGCCTAAGGAAATGGATGAGCGACCTAACTGCAGAAGGTTGAGCGACCTAGTGGTGGAACGACCTAGCCGAGTGACCTAGGGAGTTAAGACCCAAGGGGAAAAGACGAGCGACCTAATAACTTAAAGGGAAAAACAAGGGCGAGCAACGACCTAAGGTGGAACAACCTAAGGGTACGACCTAGCATGGTCGCGACCTAACGACCTAAGGCATAGAAGAAGGCTGAGTGACCTAACGCATGCCGCGACCGAATGTGTATACGACCTAAGGAGATGAGGCCAAGGCAGCGCGACCTAAGGAGTTGAACGACCTAATGCCAAGCGACCTAGCGATCTATGGCATGAACGACCTAACTGCAGTAAGCCGAGAATCTCCATTGTGCAGGCCGAGCGACCTAAGGGTTTGGAGTGCAAAAACTCGCCCAATTTGCAACGGATCGAGCACGGACGCTAAGGGATTATGCCCATGGGCTACCCGGTCCTATTGGCTACTCGATGCATCACCAAAAATGTGTTCAAACATCAAAGTTAGGATTTTAAAAGATTTGAACCCAAAACACAAAAAAGTTGTGATTTTCACCAATTCAATCCAAACCAAGAGCAAATGCCTATGGAAAAGTTTTAGGAATTCATACCCAACAATCAAAGATAGTTATAGACAAAGATATGAGATAAAAATCTCACCTTTTCACAAAATTAATGAAGAACAAGCTTTAAAGCAAAGGAAGAATCAACCACTCTTCAATCTCAAGCTTGAATCAATGGCTTCTCTTTGAATTTGGAGTTGGATGTTGGATTTGCAAGTGAACTAGGGCTTGGAGTTTTAATTTCCCATTCCTTCCTCCATTTTTGATGAAGCTTGAGTGTTAGGAAATGAAAGCAAAGTTATGAAGGGAAGGGGGTTGAGCTAGAGTAAATAGCTTAGGCTAATGGGCTAAACCAAACCTAAAGCCCAAAGTGAGAAAGTAGCAAAATTCCACTGACTTCAAACATATCAAAGTTTATACTTAAAAAGATCGCAAACGGCATTTTGAACTCAATGGAAGTGGTCCCGAGTCTTAATTCGACCGTATGCAAAAAGTAACTTCTCGGACTATAATTCGACTAAAAATGAAATATTTAAATAAAATATATAAATATTCAATTATAAAATATGCGGGTTGTTACATCCGAGACTGTGCCTCGGAAAGCTATTTTAAATATCGATTTAAACGATAAATTTCAAAACTGAACAAATCAGTGTTAAATTCAATTTTAAAACTTTTACAATCTTCAGTATTATCAATATAAATTTTACAAGCCTTCAAATTATTTTTAACAGACTTAAAACTGAAGATTCAATAATTTACCCAATTACAGTTTATTAAATCCAATAACTTAATTGCTAAATAATAATAATAATTGAATTCAGGTTAAAAATTGACTTTTAAATATTTAAAATCAATTAATATTCCAATTTAAATTGTCCAAAATTTCGGGTCGTCACATTCCTCCCCCCTAAAAGAATTTCGACCCCGAAATTACTAGTTAGGAAGAATGGTCCAATACCCGTTACTATTTTTTTTCCATTACCAAACAGTTTTATCAACTTGCCATAACCTATCTTTTATTAAAGACCCACCATTACTTCAACCAACTACCCAAAACCTTCTATAGATTCCAACAACATTATTTTCTCCACTTATTCAAGTTTAATTTAAATTCAAATTTAAATTATCACAATTTTCTTAAAAAAAATTCTAACTCTCTAAATTTTCGAAATTTTTTGTCAGCGTCTCCTTTGCGTGGCTAGCTCGGTACAACTACAAAATGCCTCTACGGGCTCCAAAATTCCAAAAGAAAACAAAAGGCCAAGTGGCTAGATCAAAACCCAATCAAATTTCATATAGAAATTTAAACACATACCATTCATCGAGCAAATTCAAATTTATCTTCGGAAATCAAAACCAATTTTCTTTTCTCTTTATAATAACCGCATATTCTACTTAGCAATAATATCCAATCATAGCCTTAAAAATCGTTTTATACATTTCCTTACAGAAGTTTTCATATCTACTTCTATTCAAATTAGTTTTCCCATTTCCATATGAATTCAATTATCTTAAATTCTGAATATTGAATTTTATCTTCCATTTATAATCGATTCATATCATTATTTTAAATTAGTTTCACCCACTAATTTACTTCAATTTCCAATTTGAAAACGTTTTGTCGCTAACAAAAAAAAAATTCCAAAAAATTTCTAAGTCCCAAAATTTTGGCAGAGTCTCCTTTGAAAGGAGGAGCTTTTGCAATTTGACAAGAGATATAAATATATATACATCGACCCACACAGTCGAAAAAACAAAAACAGTTCATATTTCCTATTTTTATTGCGTAAGCGTACCTCTATTTAGCATTTTTAAGTAAGCGGCTTATTATTTTAGCAATTAGCGCGTCCAAATCCAGCCAAACGGCTTCCCGGTACCTGTACTTACTCAATTTAAATATGTAAGTGCCAAAATCATGTAACTTAACAACATTTTACATATTTAACTAGTAACCATATGAGTTTCTATAAGCTTTCTATAAGCAATGCAGGTTAAACAATATTTATAAGCAACTTATAGGGTTCCGATATTAATTTTAATTGTTTGCAACCAATTCGTATACAACTTCATTCAATTAAAATGTTACAACTCAATTTCTTACATTAAATTAATTTTTAAGCAAAACAAACTCATATTCACTTCAATTGATCTTAAAACCAATTTATTTAATCTTTATGAACTCATAGAATTTTAATTACCTTTGTTTACATCAAACGACAACTATTTTTATGTAAATTCGACGATACACGCTTAATAGAGTATCCATTTTAGTTTATAGCTACTTCAAATTAATTTTAGCTCATTTTGTATTTAATTCCATTTCATTTCTAATTTATTCACCAACCATACATTTGCGTTTCATTTCATCTCCACATTGGTTTCATTTTAAAACTATTTCATTGAGCTTGACAACATTCGATGCTTATATTAATATCCATTTTCCAAATAAATTTAACCCAAACTTTTATTTAATGGTCTTCCATTCTTACTCAAAACCAAACTTTTATTGACATAAGTAATTTTACTTCAAATTAATACGCCTCATAACTTATGTTCATTCTGATAACCCAATTCCAATTAAAACTTTGATTTAATTTTTTTTATTCAACCAGACTTCATCCATTTATTACTTAATTCAATTAACCCATTTATTCATCCCATTTTAAATTTTTAATTCACCTGCTTAATTCATTTTTGAATTTATTTTATTAATACAAAGCCATTCTCAATTTATTTCTACTCACCTGGGTTTTGTTTGCAACTCAAACCATTTCTATTATAATTCAATTCCAATTTATTTTTACAACTTCTCCACTTATTTTAATTCATTATCAAATCTAAGTCGAATTCTATTTAAATTCGAGTTCATTTCCAAACTCCATTATTAACTTACAATCCATTTTATTTAACCGAGTTAAATTTTATTAATATACTCTATTAAATAATTTATTTAGCTAATTAGCTTACTTCCAACTTTTAAATCAATATTCGATTTTATTACGAAAAAAATCACTTCATTAAATTTTCTAGAGTTCAATTTTTTTTTCATAATTCCAGTTTGAAGTTTCTTTCATTTTCCAAAATTCCAACACTTTTATTTTAAAATTTTAGAAATGCTTTTAGTTCACATAATACTATTAAAATAGCTTTTTATAAAAATACTTCTTATAACTTGATGTCTCAACCAGTCCATCCTTGTTCTCATAGAAATTCGGTCATACATTGATCAGGCGTAGGACTGAAAATCTATAAGTACTTGGTAAACCTGTTTCAACACCCAGCGAAAATACTTGGGAAAATAATTTTATTGAAATTATAGAAAACATTTTTGAAATGGAGAAATATCTTTGGTGAGAATGCTCTGGAAATCATCACCCCCATCCATGGTCGCAGTTACCTCCTGGGTTACGTTGCCATCGCAACAAAAGTCCATGTAACTGTAGGCACTCCGCGCCCCTCGATTACGCCATGGAACCCACAACAGATCGCAATTACATTCCAAGGTTACGTTGCCATCACAGCAAAAGTCCATGTAACTGTAGGCATCAGCGCCCT
Organism: Allium cepa; assembly: GCA_030765085.1. NCBI lineage: Eukaryota > Viridiplantae > Streptophyta > Magnoliopsida > Asparagales > Amaryllidaceae > Allium > Allium cepa. The sequence continues at coordinate 343,006,782 of CM060944.1, forward strand.
CGATTTTCGCTGTCAAAAATGAAACTTCTCCACTCTTACATAGGTCGCAGTCTACCAATGTAAAATCAAACGCAGACTGATGGCTCTCAACAGCACACACGACTTGCGCTATGTTACCATAGGTCGCAGGCTACCGATATAAAATCAAACGTAGACTGTTGGCTCTTAGTGGCACACACGACTTTTGTTATGGTCTGTAGTAGATCGCAGTGACATCGAGTTACACTGTCGTCACAGCATAACCCAAATGCCTATGTAGGCATCAGCGCCCTGGACTTTCATTACACACTACTCATAATCCTCAGGAACTAGTTTCGTCCGGACTCCTCACAGGATCAACTTTATAAACCTCCTTAGGGTTCAAGGCAGTACCATCCGGTGGCACTCCTGAGAATGGATGAATGCTTTCAGAACAACGTCAGGTGGGCGATGAGCATTCTAAGGGATAAGTTCTAAAAAGGTAGCGCTTAGCCTCAATCCTCATCAACCGGGAATGATTGAAAATCAGGGGTTATGTAGCAAGGCTAGGTGGGTAGCACCCATTTCAGGGTGAGGTCATCCCTGTCTAGATGTCCCTTTTATTTCAGCTTAGTGGTGCGGTTGCTGATCCGACCGTGGGGTGATCTTACTCGGGATTATCCAGTAAGGGGTAGTCCCGGTCTTGTGTTGCAGGGGGTCGGGAGTGATCCTCGGTATGCTGATCTAGACCAGGTACAGTGACAGGTGGTACACCAATGCCTAGTCATTAGTTGGAAATCCATTCTCCATATGCGCCTTTTACGAGTTTTGTTTGTATTACCCACTTTGTGGCTAGTAGCTGGTATTTAATCATGTAACAATTTCGGCTAGTTTAATAAGTATTTGTAAATAGACCCTATTATAATATCAGAGGATTTTAATAAAAAGTGTTTTAGCTATCGTAAGGTAAAAACCCGACATGTTTATTTGTGGCGTGTCTTACGAGATGCTTTTGTTTTCAAAGGATTTTAAAACTTTAATAATCAATTTAGTGTGATTTCTCACGCTGGTATTCCAGACTGACTCGAGTGTTATTTAACTGTATTGCTCGGGTCAGACCGAGTATTATAGATCATAGGAAATGATTCTGTGAAGCTCAGGAGACGAGCCGGATGGCGTTATGTACTTCCGTACTTGATTATTATTCCGCTGTGTATTCAGTTTTGAGGATAAGTTTATATGACTGTCCAGTTGTATGTTATTGATGTTGTTGAACTCTGATGATGTATATATGTAACACAGATATAGTTTTCTTTTGTGTAAAGATTTGTTATTATCTATTATATTTTATTCCGCTGCGATGGTTAGATTCTGATGTTGTTTTCTATCTTCTTCTTCTACCTCTTCTTCTTTAACCCAAATGGTTTCCTTTAGTTACATTCAAGTAATTATCTTTAATTAATTGTGCAAATTAATTATTCCTAACCAAAAACAGTAATTAATCTTTAATTATTTCACAAATTAATTATCTATAATTAATTACATTAATCCTTAATTACTTATATTAATTAATTTCTCATAAATCACTTATTATTGATTAATTAATCTTAATTAATCAATCTTTAATTACATCATTTATTACATAAATTAATGATTTCTAGTTACATTTTAATTTATCCTAATCTAAATTAATTACATTAAGTAATTAATCATTAATTAAACCACTAATATTAATCACTCTTGATTAATCTCAACCAGTAATTAACTACCTTTTTATTTATTTCATTAAATAAATTAATTACTCATTTTATAAAAGAAGTTTAAAGAATTTAAAACCAAATTCATTTTTAAACTCAATCAATTTAAAAATGCACTTTAACATTCAAGTTGTTAAAATAAGTTAAATTTAAAAACTTTATTTGTTTAAAAAACCAGATTCACTAACTTGAATTCCAGATTTCACTTTGATTTAGAACTTGTTTTAAATCTCTACTTTACAATTTAACTTCAGTTTTTAAATATCACTTTTATTTCTTTCCAATTCATTCTTATTTTATTCTATAATTATAACACTTCTAAAATTCACCCTTATATTTCTTTCAAAAATCCAATTTTATATATTTTGATAACTCAAGGTACCAAAATATTCAAGCAAACCACAGCATTCAATATTCTAATTATCAATAATATTCATCACAGAATATTAATCACTCCAATATATACTATATACTACTATATATAATATAGCACATCAAAATAATCCAATCATTCAACCAATTATTTAAGTGAGGATCTAATTCCATTCAATATGACCTATAACTCGACTGAATTTCATACCAATTCAATTCTATTTTAACTCGGATTTATTTAATTCAATTCGATTGAATTTTCTTTCTCAATCTATGTTAATTTCATTTTTAACTTTTCACTTATATTTCCTTCCTGATTTAAAAATCATCTCAATTTATAAGCTTACAACCTATCTCATCAGGATTTTTAAACACCCGGCTTTTGGTTTCAAATCATTTTGAAATCTCCAACATCTCAAAATCACACTTCTCAAAAATTTAAACCAATCCTGGTTTTTATTCCCAACAAATTTCCTTTGAATCTTAAAAACAAAACTAGTTCTTCTGAACAAATTGATTTGGCAGCAATCCGTCACTTAGAAACTCGAAAATGAACATCGATGATGCTGTAGTCATCACCGAAGTTATTTTCCAATGACTGAAGTGAGTTCAATTCTATATCCCTTCTCAAAATTTATTTGAAACAATTTTCTTTTAGAAATACCTCCAAAATAATAATGCTATAATTTATCTTCAAAACACTTCGAAAAACACTTCCAAAATCTCCAGGATTTTAAATTTTCAAATTCTGGCTTAAATCAAATTTTAACTATAATTCATTTGTATGATTTGTAACAACCCGCATATTTATCGATTTTATATTTAAATATTTTGTCATTAATCGGATATTGGTCCGAAAAGCTACTTTTTGCAAACGGTCAAATTAGGACTCGAGACCACTTCCATTGAGTTCGAAATGCCGTTTACAATTTTTTAAGTATAAACATTGATATGATTGGAGATAGTAGAATTTCACTACTTTTTCACTTGAGACTTTGGGTTGGGCTTTTAGCCTATTAGACCCAACCTTCACCCCTCCTCTTCATAACTTCATTTCTATTTTCCTAAGTCTTCAAGCTTCTTCAAAAATGGTGTAGGGAATAGGAAATTAAAATTCCAAAACTCAAATTCAATTGCAATCCATCTTTCTACTCCAAATTCAAGAAGAAGATATTGGATTCAAGCTTCTTGTGCTTAGATAGAAGAGGGATTGATTCTTGCTTGCTTAAAACTTCATTTTTTTCATTGGATTTGTGCAAAGGTGAGATTTTTATCTCACAATTCTAGCCTATAACTATATTGGACTGTTGGGAATGATTCCCTATTATTTTTGCATGCATGTTAGCATTTGGTTTGGATTGGATTGGCGAAAAACTCCAATTTTTAGCGTTTTGGTGAATTTTCTGCACTTAGGTCGTTCTGGCCATTTTTTAGCTCGTTCGGAGTTAATTCGTTCGTCCATAGGTCGTGAGTCGTTCACGAGTTAACCCTAGGTCGTTCTGGCCATTTTTAGCTCGTTCGGAGTTAAGTCGTTCATCCATAGGTCGTGAGTCGTTCGCGAGTTAACCCTAGGTCGTTCTGGCCATTTTTAGCTCGTTCGGAGTTAAGTCGTTCATCCATAGGTCGTGAGTCGTTTACGAGTTAACCCTTAAGTCGTGCAGCCCTTCAGTCACGTAACTCTTAAGTCGGTTACGAGTTATCCCGATAGGTCGTTGGACCCTTAACTCGTAGGTCGTTGGACCTTATCTCGTTAGGTCGCTCCTGGCCTAACCCTTAAGTCATGCAGCCCTTCAGTCACGCAACTCTTAAGTCAGTTACGAGTTATCCCGATAGGTCGTTGGACCCTTAACTTGTAGGTCGTTGGACCTTATCTCGTTAGGTCGCTCCTGGCCTAACCCTTAAGTCGTGCAACCCTTAAGTCATGGAACCCTTCAGTCACGCAACTCTTAAGTCGGTCACGAGTTATCCTGTTAGGTCGCGACCTCTGTTAAGTCGGCCATGTTGGGTCGTGAGTCATCGTTAGGTCGCGAACACCTCTAGGTCGCAACCACTAAGTCGCTTGACCCCTTAGACCCCTAGGTCGAACCCCGTAAGCGATGGCGTTGCCCTCGCACCCCCACCTTGGGGGGTTGCCACCCCGCTGGACCCCCCCTCCGTAGGGGATCTTATCTGAAAAACATTGAGCTGATTTCCTTGGATTTTATTCACATCTCCGTATGCGATTTTTGTGACTGATTGTTTCTACAATTGCTTCTGTGTTTTGTCACTTTATAATATAAAGGTTTCAATACTAGTAGTAAATATCAAAACTCTTTTAACAAACAATTTCAACTCTATTTTTAATAACAAAGCTCTTTTCTTAAACCGTTTTCCAATCTATTAGTATATACAAACCTTTACCTCACTCGGATGAGAAATCTAATTAAACGACTTAGTAAAACAAGTGGTATGAAACGCTTGCGTTCACTTCGTCGGTTAATTCTTGGACTTGTTCGATTGAACCTCTTGTGACAATTTTATTAGTGAAGAATTACAGTTTGTTCGTAAATATTTAAGTTAAGCAAGTGGTTATGGGACATGAAGCTAAACTTCTATATTTACTAGCTTAGTGTAATTGACACTTATCGTTGATCATGACGATCATTCTGATGATTTAGACTAGCAACTGTGCGATGTCTCTTGTGCGAGGTTAGACTAGACACCACTTGTGTGATTCCACTCACACATACCTTTTTGCTTTTTGGTTAGTCTGGACCTTAATCTGTGTGATTCCATTCACACATGTGGGGTAGCTCCCCTTGGTCTTCGGACCGTCATGTGATAGGCCTCTTTCTCTTTTCTATGATTTCTGGACTTCTTGCATTGATTTCTAGAATTTATGTCATTGACTTGTTATGAGTACAAGTTTGGGGTATGATGCCCTTTCCGAATCTTTGAGAAGATTCTTGTGATATTGATTATCTCTTATTGATTGATCTTCTGATGATCATTATTTACATACTTATAGTGGTATGTCATTATGGATGTTTATGTTTATGCCATATCTTTTATGTTATATCATGTCATCTGATATTTATAGCTAGACTGACCCGTTTATTATTTTCTTAAATAATACTCGGGTCAGACCGAGATGTTACAGGTGCTTCTGCTTGACTTCTTCCCAGGGATTCATCACTTTGACTTTTGGCTAACTGTTTAGATTAGCAGTTTTTGTTGTATACACTCGAGATATAGACTCATAGTTGTATTCTTTTGTATAGCACGTGTTGCTATTCTTTTGTATTATCGTGGATCTTACTGACCACTACTCTGATGTACACTTTAATGTGTTAGTTATATATTCATATCTTCTTCCGCCTTTGTGATATGGATATCTGTGACTGATTTGTGATATGATTATTTCTATGTTTGTTTCCGAAGATTATTTATAGCCACCGTGTGATAAGCAATTACATGGATGGTTGCTCCTCAACAGCCTTATTCTCCATGCTAGTTGACAGCACTACTTCGGAGTGTTCTTGGCTAGCTTGGGTATAGAGGTGGGGCGTCACATAATTTGTACTCATACAAATTCCCATTTGATTATATTTCAATTTATAAATCACGTTTATAATTATATTTATAAATTTCATCTTATAAATGAATTTATTTCCTTAACCTTTGGTTATATTTTCAATTTCTAGTTAAATTTTCACACAACAATGATAATAATTTAATATTATCATTCCTATTATTCACATGGATATCATCAAATTGCATAGAATGAATTGTCACTTGACGTAAACAAAGGTAATTAAAATTCTATGAGTTGATAAAGATGAAATAAATTGGTTTTAAGATCAATTGAAGTGAATATGAGTTTGTTTTGCTTAAAAATGAATTGAATGTAAGCAATTGAGTTGTGAACCAATAAAATTGAATGAAGTTGTATACGAATTGGTTGTAAACAATTAAAATTAATGTCGGAACCCTATAAGTTGCTTATAAATATTGTTTAACCTGCACTGCTTATAGAAACTCGTATGTTTACTAGTTAAATATGTAAAATGTTGTTAAGTTACATGATTTTGGCACTTACATATTTAAATTGAGTAAGTACAGGTACCGGGAAGCCGTTTGGCTGGATTTGGACGTGCTAATTGCTAAATTAATAAGCCGCTTGCTTAAAATGCTAAATTAAGGTACGCCTACGCAATAAATATAGGAAATATGAACTGTTTTTGTTTTACCGACCATGTGGATCGATGTATATATATGTATATCTCTTGTCAAATTGCAAAAGCTCCTCCGTACAAAAGAGACTCCGCCAAAAATTTCAAAATTTTGGGAGTTAGAAAATTTTTGAAAATTTTTTTATTAGCAACAAAACGATTTCAAATTGAAAATTGAAATAAATTAGTGGATGGAACTAATTTAAATAATGATATGAATCGGTTATAAATGGAAGATAAAATTCACTATTCAAAGTTGAAGATAAATTAATTTCATATGGAAATGGAAGAATCAATTTAAATAGAAATAGATATGAACTAAAGTGGTGAAGTGAAAATAAATATAAGAAGCGTATAAAATACTTACATTGAACTTAAGGAGAGATGGTAAATTCTTAAGTAATACGGGTGTCGGGAAAATATATTGAACAAGCATTTGAGTGAAGATTTAATAAAATATGTGATTGGATATTATTGCTAAGTAGGATACACAGGTATTATAAAGGGAAAGGAAAATTGGTTTTGATTTCCGAAGATAAATTTGAATTTGCTCGACAAAAGGTATGTGTTTAAATTTCTATATGAAATTTTATTGGGATTTTGATCTAGCCACTTGGCGTTTTGTTTTCTTCTGGAATTTGGGTGCCCGTGGAGGCATTTGCAGTTGTACCGAGCTAGCCGCGCAAAGGAGGCGCTGGTAAAAAAATTCGAAAATTTAGGGAGTTAGAAAAATTTTGAGAAATTTTTGATAATTCAAAATTTAGTTTTAAATTGAAATTTGAATGATTGAGCAAATAGTATTGTTTGAAAACTAAGGGAGAGTTTAGGAAGTTAGTAAGAATGGTAATGGGTCTTTTACAAAAAGATAGTTGGTGGGATGTTGAATTGTTGGTCGTAGGGAAACTAGAGGACGGGTATTGGACCATTCTTCTTAATTAGTAATTTCGGGGACGAAATTCTTTAAGGGGGGAGGAATGTGACGACCCAAAATTTTTGAGCATTCGAAATTGGAATATTTAATTGATTTTAAATTTTTAAAAGTTAATTTTTAACTTGAATTCAAATATCACCATTTATTGGGTAATTTAATTATTAAATTAAATAATTTGAGGTTGGGTAAAATGTGGAATTTGGAGTTTTAAGCCTGTTAAAAATAATTCGAAGGCTTGTAAAATTTATATTGATAGTTCTGAAGATAATAAAAACTTTTAAATTGAAATTGGAAGTGATTCGTTCAGTTTTGAAAATATATCGTTAAATCGATATTTAAAAATAGCCTTCCGAGGCGCAGTCTCGGAATTCGACGAAACCAGTTCCATTGGATCTATAATATTGTATTATTATCGGATTTCAATTTTTGTAGTGTTTGGAGTTGTTGTGGGAGCATACGATATGTAAACGCGTTGAAATTTATATCGAAATTAAATATAATAACTGATCCAAAAAGCTATCTTCTCCATACGATCAAATTAGGGATCGAAACCTTTTCCATTGCATTCGGAATAGGGGTATAACATTATAAGCGCCTAGCGGCACGCCTCGATAGGAGATTAAGATTTTGAGCTGCATTTATCGAGACAATTTAAATATAATTAAAAATATAGGTATATTCTGGTTAAAATTCTTTTCCCGTCCAAATTTTTTCCCCTCTTATCGATCACTGTAGCCATCCTTCTCCAACACGCATCTTCTCATTTAAAAGAACGAAATGCTCCCCTCTTCCTTCCTCACGAATAAAAAAAGAAAAGAAATCGAACAGAAACGAAATAAAATGGCTGAACAAAACTTCTTTGCCCAAATTTCTTTTCCTCTTCAGTTTATTATATATATATAAAAAACCCGATAAAACCCCCAATCGAATTCGGCACTCAAAATAATTCCATGGTGGCCCGCGAACAAGTCGTGATTGGAGGTCGCGTATCGAAATTTGGGCATGGGATCGATTCGCGCGCGGGATGGTGAGAAGCGTATGTATGGGGCAACGCGTTCTTGAATCGCTCGCAATCTGGAGCTCGCGCACGACGAATTGAAGGTCGCAGCATCATTTTCTGGTGGACGAGCCGAGAGCGTCGGCATGGTGAATGGGATATGGAAGCGGCGATGCATTTGGGAAGGAGAGAGCTCGGCGGCAGGGGACTAATGGGAGATTCTGGTTGTCTTGGAAGGGGTCGCGGTGTGCTGTGGGTTGTCGAACTCGAAGTTTGTTGTATAGGTTCGTCGCGATGGTGAGGAGGGCAAGCTCTGGTCGACGAGCAGGGGAGGCTCGATGGGGTGAGACTGTTGAGGTAAGGCAGCGAGGTATCTGCATTTAATTTAATTTAATTTAAATAAATGAATAAATATATATGTGTTAGATTTTATTTTACAGTAAAGAAATTTTAAAACAGTTCTGTTTATTTTATTTTATTTAGTACATGTATATAGTTTGGAAAGGAAATTTATTTTATTAAAATTTAATATGTATATATATATATATATGTTATTTTTGGTATAAATAGTTTCAAGGAAAAAAATAAAAATAATATATATATATATATATATATATAAATATACCTATTTTCATCTACTGATCGAATTTTAAAAAAATGATGTATGATGGAGATATATTTTTATAAACTTATTTAAATTATTTTAGCTACTAAAATTATTTACTATAAGAAAATCAGTTTAAACTAAATAATTAGTTAAGAAATTTGTAAAATGTGATGAACTATTCGATTTGTTCGAATATTAATAAAATCATATAAATATTTATACAAAGTCAATAACCGTGGAATCAAATCGAGAATGAAGTGGATTTGCAAATTTAAGGGGCAAATGTGAGTTAATCTCACTCTTCTGGATTTTTTAAAAGATTGGTTGAATGGTTGAATTGTTTTGATGTGCTATATTATATATAGTAGTATATAATATATATTAGAGTGATTGATATACTGTGATGAATATTATTGATAATTGGAATATTGAATGCTGTAGTTTGTTTGAATATTTCGGTACACTGAGTCGTCAAATATATATATATATATATATATATATATATATATATATATATAATTGGATTTTTTTGGAAGAAATATAAGAGTAAATTTTTGGAAGTGAAATAATTATAGCATAAAAATAAGAATGAATTTGAAAGAAATAAAAGTGATATTTAAAAACTGAAGTTAAATTGTAAAGTAGAGATTTTAAACAAGTTTTAAATCAAAGTTAAATCTGGAATTCAAGAGTGAATCTGGGTTTTCAAACAAATAAGTTTTTAAATTTAATTATTTTAACAACTTGAATGTTAAAGTGCATTTTTAAATTGGTTTGAATTTAAAAATGAATTTGGTTTTAAATTCCTTTAAACTTCTTTTATAAAATGAGTAATTAATTTAATTAACGAAGTAAATAAAAAGGTAGTTAATTACTGGTTGAGATAAATCAAGAGTGATTAATATTTGTGGTTTAATTAATGATCAATTACTTAATGTAATTAATTTAGATTAGGATAAATTAAAATGTAACTAAAGGTTGATTGATTAAGATTAATTAATCAATAATAAGTGATTATGATAAATTAATTAATATAAGTAATTAAGGATTAATGTAATTAATTATAGTTAATTAATTTGTGGAGTAATTAAAGCTTAATTACTGTTTTTGGTTAAGAATAATTAATTTGAGTAATTAATTAAAGATAATTACTTGAATGTAATTAAAGGATAATTAATCCTGGGTGATTAATTAAGATGGATAATTAAGAGATGATTAATTAATGGATTTGAAATTAATGTCAAGTGATGGAATCTAAGTGATTGAGATTAGTAATTCAATTCGAAGTGACTAAATTTATTTTGGAAATGATCAAGTCGCTTATGGATGATTGAATAGTATTGGACGCCTTGAATGAGATTCGAAGAGACCGGGGGCGGGTATTAGAAAATACCTGAAACCACTTCGAATTTTTATAGATTAATATGTGAAATCAATAGGCTGGAATGAAATGATTTAAGTGAATTGGAATATTTAATCTAAATTTTGGTACTTAGAAATTTGATGAGTGTAATAAGTGATGTCTATAACAAATAGTGAATTTGTATATTGATACGAGTTACCCCGGGTTTTATATAAGTTGTATGCTTTGTATTCCATGTTAGATGGGTTTACTCACGTTGGTTTCCACCCTGACCCGGGTTTTACTTGGATGTAATGTTTGGGTCAGACCGAGTATTACAGATTTTCAGGTAAGGAAGTCCTGGAGCTCAGGAGGCGAGCTGGATGGCAAGAACGTATAGAGTATTTCCGCTGTATTATATTATTTTATATCGGAGATATGATGATTGTGTATATCCAGTGTCTATATATATGTGTAACTCTGATGTACTATAAATGTAATTGATAGATACAGAATTACTTTGTAAACTGTTATTATTTGGTATTATATTTTCATCCGCTGCGGATGTGAGAATCTTTGTGGTGTTTCTTCTTCTTCTTAAGTTCATTCTGATAACCCAATTCCAATTAAAACTTTGATTTAAATTTTTTGAAATTCAATCAGACTTCATCCATTTATTATTTTATTCAATTAACCCATTTATTCACCCCATTTTAAATTTTTAATTCACCTACTTAATTCATTTTTGAATTTATTTTATTAATACAAAGCTATTCTCAATTTATTTCTACTCACCTGGGTTTTGTTTGCAACTCAAACCATTTCTATTATAATTCAATTCCATTTTATTTTTACAACTTCTCCACTTATTTTAATTCATTATCAAATCCAAGTCGAATTCTATTTAAATTCGAGTTCATTTCCAAACTCCATTATTATCTTATAATCCATTTTATTTAACCGAGTTAAATTTTATTAATATACTCTATTAAATAATTTATTTAGCTAATTAGCTTACTTCCAACTTTTAAATTAATATTCGATTTTATTACAAAAAAATCTCTTCATTAAATTTCCCGAGTTCAAATATTTTTCATAATTCCAGTTTGGATTTTCTTTCATTTTCCAAAATTCCAACACTTTTATTTTAAAATTTTAGAAATACTTTTAAATTCACATAATACTATTAAAATAGCTTTTTATAAAAATACTTCTTATAACTTGATGTCTCAACCAGTCCGTCCTTGTTCTCACAGAAATTCGGTCATATGTTGATCAGGCGTAGGACTGAAAATCTATAAGTACTTGGTAAACCCGTTTCAACACCCAGCGAAAATACTTGGGAAAATAATTTTATTGAAATTATAGAAAACATTTTGGAAATAGAGGAAATATCTGTTGTAAGAATGCTCTGGAAATCATCACCCCCATCCATGGTCGCAGTTACATCCTAGGTTACGTTGCCATCGCAGCAAAAGTCCATGTAACTGTAGGCACTTCGCGCCCCTCGATTACGCCATGGAACCCACAACAGATCGCAGTTACATTTCAGGGTTACATTGCCATCACAGCAAAAGTCCATGTAACTGTGGCATCAGCGTCCTCGATTTTAGCTGTCAAAAATGAAAATTCTCCACTCCTACATAGGTCGCAGTCTACCGATGTAAAATCAAACGCAGATTGTTGGCTCTCAGCGGCACACACGACTTTTGCTATGTTACCATAGGTCGCAGTCTACCGATATAAAATCATACATAGATTGTTGGCTCTCAGAGGCACACACGACTTTCGCTATGGTCTGTAGTAGATCGCAGTGACATCGAGTTACACTGTCGTCATAGCATAACCCAAATGCCTCTGTAGGCATCAGCACCCTCGACTTTCGCTACACACTACTCATGATCCTCAGAAACTAGTTTTGTCTGGACTCCTCACAGGATCAACTTTAGAACCCCCCTTAGGGTTCAAGGCAGTACCACCCGATGGCACTCCTGAGAAGTTCATTTCAAGGGGGCGCCTTTTTCCCTAGAGCCATTATCAAAACACTTTATACTATAAATATATAGTATCTTCCAAATCATACACCTAGTATGAATTTCATATAAATCTCATTTTCTCAAAATCAATTATCCCAAATCGATAATTCTCAAACTAGGCTTTCCAAATCCAAAGGTTCCCAAAACCTTTTTCCAAAATCCTCATAAGATCCTTTATATATATAGATATATATAAAAAAAAATTAAAAAAACTTTTGATCATTTCAAACTTGTATAAAATTCCTTTTATACTTCAAACACTTTCAAAATCCTTTCCTACCGACTATAGATTCAACAAGGGGAGATTTATCTTATATAATAAAGATATATAACTTTGTTTATTCAAAATCAAATTTTCAAATTTGATTACTCTTTTTTTTTATAAAGTTGTTTCCATCTTATTTATTATCATAAAAATATCCAACTTTCACTTTTATCCATGGTATATTTCATAAAATATACTTTCATTTCAAAAGAAATCATTTCACATTTCTTATTCACAAATTTTTAATATCAATTTCATTCAAATTCGTACAATGTACACTTATCATCCGTACACTATACCAATCTGATCGCTCACTCGATCACACAATTTCACTTCCGAACTAGTATCGTCCACCCGACATCCTAGTATGGACACAGATTTGGTTTCTTGATTAAAAACCGTCATTCTCCTTGCATAGCCATAACTATGATAGAGAATATCCAGAACCAATCAACAATCCATATCCAGATTCGAGCAAAGAATTTCGAGATAGTTCATCGATCCGAGTTGGGATTTTTCACTCGATTTTCAACGGCGAACCTGGATATGGATTGTTGATTGGTTCTAGATATTTTCTAAGCGGTAGTCCCGGTCTTGTTTTGTAGGGGGTCGGGAGTGATCCTCGGTATGCTAATCTAGACCAGGTACCGTGACAGGTGGTACCCCAGTGACTAGTCAATAGTTGGAAATCCATTCTCCCTACGCGCCTTTTACGTGTTTTGTTTGTATTACCCACTTTGTGGCTAGTAGCTGGAATTTAATCATGTAACAATTTCAGCTATTTTAATAAGTATTTGTAAATAGACCCTATTATAATATCAGAGGATTTTAATAAAAAGTGGTTTAGCTATCGTAAGGTAAAAACCCGACATGTTTATTTGTGGCGTGGTCTTACGAGATGCTTTTGTTTTCAAAGGATTTTGAAACTTTAATAATCAATTTAGTGTGATTTCTCACGCTGGTATTCCAGACTGACTCGAGTGTTATTTAACTATAATGCTCGGGACAGACCGAGTATTATAAAATACAAGAAAGGATGATGTGGAGCTCAGGAGATGAGCTGGATGGCGATGCGTACTTCCGTATTTGATTATTATTCCGCTGTGTATCCAGTTGTATGTTATTGATGTTGAACTCTGATGATGTACTCTGATGATGTATGTATAAACAGATATATTATTTGTTTTTGGTGTAAAGATCTGTGATTATCTATTATATTTTATTCTGCCGCGATTGTTAGATTCTGATGTTGTTTTCTATTTTCTTCTTCTACCTCTTCTTCTTTAATCCTCATGGTTCGATTTTTCGGGCGTTGGAAAATCCGGTCGTGACATTGTGATATTTCCTCTATTTTCAAAAACTTTTTTCTATATTTTCAATAAATTATTTTCCCAAGTATTTTCACTAGGTGTCGAAACCGGTTTACCAAGTACTTATAGATTTTTAGTCCTACACCTGATCAACGTATGACCGAATTTCTGTGAGAACAAGGATGGACTGGTTGAGACATCGAGTTATAAGAAGTATTTTTATAAAAAACTATTTTAATAGTATTGTATGAATTTAAAGGTATTTCTAAAATTTTAAAATAAAAGTATTGGAATTTTGGAAGATGAAAGAAAATCCAAACTGGAATTATAAAATAAAATTGAACTCAGGAAAATTTAATGAAGTAATTTTTGAAAATAAAATCGAACATTGATATAAAAGTGGAAGTAGGCTAATTAGCTAAATAAATTATTTGATAGAGCGTGTTAATAAAATTTAACTCGGTTAAATAAAATGGATTTAAGTTAATAATGATGTTTCAAAATAAATTCGAATTTAAAATAGAATTTGATTTGGATTGATAATTAATTAAAATAAGTGGAGATGTTGTAAAAATAAAATGGAATTGGATAATAATAGAAATGATTTGAGTTACAAATAAAATCCAATTTGGGTATAAATGAGTTAAGTAGTGCTTGGATATTATTTTGATTAATTGAGAAGGTGAAGTAAAAATTAAAATGGAAAGAATTTATAAATTGAGTTCAAATCAACTTAAAATGGCTATAAGCCTAAGTAATTATTTATTCACGTGGATATCATCAAATTGTCTAGAATGAATTGCTATTTGACATAAACAAAGGTAATTAAAATTCTATGAGTTGATAAAAATTAAATAAATTGGTTTTAAGATCAATTGAAGTGAATATGAATTTGTTTTGCTTAAAAATGAATCGAATGTGAGCAATTGAGTTGTAACCAATAAAATTGAATGAAGTTGTATATGAATTGGTTGTAAACAATTAAAGTTAATGTCGGAACCCTATAAGTTGCTTATAAATATTGTTTAACCTGGACTGCTTATAGAAACTCGTATGTTTACTAGTTAAATATGTAAAATGTTGTTAAGTTACATGATTTTGGCACTTACAAATTTAAATTGAGTAAGTACAGGTACCGGGAAGCCGTTTGGCTGGATTTGGACGCGCTAATTGCTAAAATAATAAGCCGTTTGCTTAAAAATGCTAAATAAAGGTACGCCTACGCAATAAAAATAGGAAACATGAACTGTTTTTGCTTTTTTCGACCGTGTGGGTCGATGTATATATATTTATATCTCTTGTCAAATTGCAAAAGCTCCTTCATACAAAGGAGACACTGCCAAAATTTTCCGAAAATTTTGGGCTTTAGAAAATTTTTGAAATTTTTTTAAAAAATTTTTGTTAGTGACAAAACGATTTCAAATTGGAAATTGAAATAAATTAGTGGATGAAACTAATTTAAAATGATGATATGAATCAGTTATAAATGGAAAATAAAATTCAATATTCAGAGTGGAAGATAAATTGAATTCATATGGAAATGGGGAAAACTAATTTGAATAGAAGTAGATATGAAAACTTCTGTAAGAAAATGTATAAAATGATTTTAGAAGCTATGAATGGATATTATTGCTAAGTAGAATATGCAGGTATTATAAAGGGAAAGGAAAATTGGTTTTGATTTTAGAAGATAAATTTGAATTGCTCGACAAAAAGGTATGTGTTTAAAATTCTGTATGAAATTTGATTGGGTTTTTGATTTGGCCACTTGGTTTTTTGTTTTCTTTTGGAATTTAGGAGCCCGTAGAGGCATTTTGTAGTTGTACCGAGCTAGCCACGCAAAGGAGACGCTGGCAAAAAAATTCAAAAATTTAGGGAGTTAGAAAATTTTTGATAATTCAAAATTTAGCTTTCAATTGAAATTTGAATGATTGAGCAAATAGTACTGTTTAAAAACTAAGGGAGAGTTTAGGAAGTTAGTCAGAATGGTAATGGGTCTTTTACAAAAAGATAGTTGGTGGGATGTTGAATTGTTGGTTGTAGGGAAACTAGAGGATGACTATTGGACCATTCTTCTTAACTAGTAATTTCGGGGACGAAATACTTTTAAGGGGGGTGGAATGTGACGACCGAGAATTTTTGAGCATTTGAAATTGGAATATTTAATTGATTTTAAATGTTTAAAAGTTAATTTTTAACTTGAATTCAAATATCACCATTTATTGGGTAATTTAATTATTAAATTAAATAATTTAAAATTGGGTAAAATGTGGAATCTAGAGTTTTAAGCCTGTTAAAAATAATTTGAAGGCTTGTAAAATTTATATTGATAGTTCTAAAGATAATGAAAACTTTTAAATTGAAATTGGAAGTGTTTTGTTCAGTTTTGAAATTATATCGTTAAATCGATATTTAAAAATAGCCTTCCGAGGCACAGTCTCGAAATCCGACGAAACCAGTTCCAATGGATCCGTAATATTGTATTATTATCGGATTTTAATTTTCGTAATGTTGGGAGTTGTTATGCAAGCGTACGATATATATACACGCTGAGATTTATATCGAAAATTTAATATAAAAACTAGGGCCGAAAAAGCTATCTTCTCCATATGATCGAATTAGGACTCGAAACCTTTTCCATTGCGTCTGGAATAGGGGTATAACGTTATAAATGCCTAGCGGCACGCCTCGATAGGATGTCAAGATTTTAAGGTATGGATTCAAAATGATATGAATTTAAATTTAAAAATAAATGTTAACCAGTCAAAAACAATTTCACATCAAAACTTTTAGCCTTCGTTTCAATTTTCACTGTAGCTAGGAAATGTCAGAACGCTAAACGATTCAAACACGTTCCCATTTTCCTTGAATCACGCTGCTTTCTCGTTCGAGAATAAAATAAAATAAAAATCATCTCGTCCTTACCTTCTGAAGGAAGCCTCTAGCCTTCGTTCTTTTAATCGAAACCTACCTCCTTTTTTTCAAAAGCATTCTGAAATTTCATCTCAAAAACAAAAGGGGGGATTTCGAAATCAAAACAAAAGGCGAAATTAAAAAAAATGATGATACGCAATTGAATTCGATTCGATTTCGAATTAGAGTCGAGTGCGACTCGTTCGGCCGAGTCTCGAGGCACGTAAAGGAGGAGGTCGACTTCGATGCGGCAAGGGGAGACTCGTGCTCGAAGGAGGGCACGCGAGGCCGTAAAGAGTGAGGCAGAGTCGCGAGATAAGGAGCGGCGACGAAGTCGCGATCGAAGCTAGGGTTTCGCTATGGGAGGAGACGGCGTGGAGATCGTGTCTCGATCTGGGCACCGATGGTGTTCGCGTGAAGCTTGGTGACGGTTGGAAGTTCACGCGATGGTGCACGAGAGGTTGAGGCGGAGGCGAGATTCATACGTTCGTGTGACGGCGAGGCTAAGGTTGGCCATGGCATGGTTTCTGGGAGTCAGTAAGGTATCTGATTTTGGGGTTTTATTTTTGATTTAAATTTATAGATAAGAATATAGGTTGGGAAATTTACTTACAGTAAAGACAACAAATTTCGGTAAGCGTTTTTTAAAATATTTAAGTTGATCTTGATTTAATTTTAATATATATATAGGAAACAGGAAAATTTTATATGGAAAGGATTTTGAAGAATATTAAAAATGTTTGAAGGTTTATATGTATAAATTAGATTTTTATGAAATTTATATAGCTTATTTTATAAAATGAATATGTATAATTTCAAGTGAAAAAGAAATTATCATAGGGAATTAGTTTAAGAATTAGGGTTTTAATTTAAAAACCAAATCATTAGTTAATTAAATAGTAATTTATTTGTTAGACTATTTCAAATGATAATAAGCTATATAATATTTGTACAAAGCCAAAAACATGAAGATAAATTTGTTTAATAAACTTAATTAATTAATTATTTTAGCCGTTGAAAATATTTTGTTTAAAGGAAATTAGTTGAAATTAAATTATTAAATGGAGATTGATTTGTCCAACTGTTTCAAATATTAATTAATTGTATAATGTTTATACAAGGTTTGAAATCAAGGGAACAAGCCAGTTTGGAATGGATTGCAAACAGTAAAATCAAAGGTGAGTTAATCTCACTCTTTTGGATTTTTATTTAAATTTAAATGGTTAAATTTAAATAATTGGTTGAATGATTGGATTGTTTTGATGTGTTATATTATATATAGTAGTATATAGTATATAGTATATATTGGAGTTATTGATATTCTGTGATGAATATTATTAGTAATTGGAATATTGAATGCTGTGGTTTGCTTGAATATTCCGGTACCCTGAGTTATCAAAATATATAAAATTGGATTTTTGAAAGAAATATAAGGGTGAATTTTGGAAGTGTAATAATTATAGAATAAAAATAAGAATGAATTGGAAAGAAATAAAAGTGATATTTAAAAATTGAAGTTAAATTGTAAAGTAGAGATTTAAAACAAGTTCAAAATCAAAGTCAAATCTGGAATTCAAGTTAGTGAATCTGGGTTTTCAAACAATTAAGTTTTTAAATTTAAATTATTTTAATAACTTGAATGTTAAAGTGCATTTTTAAATTGATTGAATTTAAAAATGAATTTGGTTTTAAATTCTTTAAACTTCTTTTATAAAATGAGTAATTAATTTATTTAATGAAATAAATAAAAAGGTAGTTAATTACTGGTTGAGATTAATCAATAGTGATTAATATTTATGGAATAAGTAATGATTAATTACTTAATGTAATTAATTTAGATTAGGATAAATTAAAAGGTAACTAGAAATCATTAATTTATATAATAAATGATGTAGTTAAAGAATGATTAATTAAGATTAATTAATCAATAATAAGTTATTTATGAGAAATTAATTAATATAAGTAATTAAGGATTAATGTAATTAATTATAGTTAATTAATTTGTGAAATAATTAAAGATTAATTACTGTTTTTGGTTAGGAATAATTAATTTGTGTAATTACTTAAAGATAATTACTTGAATGTAACTGAAGGATAATTAATCCAGGATGATTAATTAAGATGGATAATGAAGGAATGATTAATTAATTGATTTGAAATTTATTAATGCTAAGTGAAGGAATCTAAGTGATTGAGGTTAGAAATTCAATTTGAATTAATTAAATTAATTTTTAAGTGATCAGGTTTGCTTATGGATAATTGAATGGTATTGGATGTCTTGTATGAGACTCGAAGAGACCGGGGTCTGGTATTAGAAAATACCCGAAACCACTTCGAATTTTTATAGATTGATTTGTGAAATCAATAGGCTGGAATGAAATCAAATCTTCAGTTTTAAGCTTGTTAAAAATAATTTGAAGACTTGTAAAATTTATATTGATAATGCTGAAGATAGTAAAAGTGTTAGAATTGAATTCAAAGATGATTTATTCAGTTTTGAAAATACATCGTTTAAATCGATATTTAAAAATAGCCTTCCGAGGCACAGTCTCGGAATCCGATGAAACTAGTTTCTTGGATCCGTAATATTGTATTATTATCGGATTTCAATTTTCGTAGTGTTTGGAATGACTATTTGGCAGTACGATAAGCAAACGCGCTGATATTATATCAAAAATTCAATATAATAACTGGGTCCAAAAAGCTATCTTCTCCATACGATCGAATTATGGCTCAAAACCTTTTCCATTGCATTCAGAATAGGGGTTTAACATTATAAACGCCTAGCAGCACTCCTTAAGAGGAGTTCGAAATTTTAAGTGGCAATTAACGAGACGTTTTGGAAGTTTTATAATATAATAAAAATTGGAAGTCAACTAGTCAAAGATATTTTTATAAATAAACTCTCGTACTCAAGAAGCCATTCCCAATTTATAATACGTCTTCGTCTCCCTCAAGTTTTCAAACCGAAATCAAACGAGAAAAGAAAAGAAAACAAATAGGGCTGAAGCGAAATCGATTTATAATGGCCGACAAATCACCTTCATCTCTAAGAGAAAAAAAGGGAGGTTTCAAAATCAAACCAAAATGACGGAATCAAAAATTGAGGGTACGAAATTAAATTCGATTCAATTTCAAATCAGAGTCGAGTGCGACTCGTTCGGCCGAGTCTCGAGGCACGTAAAAGGGGGATGTCGACTTTGATGCGGCAAGGGGAGACTCGCGCTCGAAGGAGGGCACGCGAGGCCATGGAGAGTGAGGCAGAGTCGAGCGTGCGATGTGGGGTCAAAATCGATCAGTTGTCTGGTGGTGGGTTCGCGTGCGATGATGGCTGGAGGCAGCGAGGCGTGACGCGGCGATAGTGGGAAGGGGCTGCTCGATTATGGGAAGCACGCGCCGATGTGGGTTGCGATCTCGTCAGGTGTGGAGTCAGTGGGACTGAGGTGTCGTGAGGTGAAAGACGATGAAACTTTGGTGGTCATGCGACGGCGTGCTTGGTCGTGGATCACATTTTGGTTTAAGGTATCGATTTGTTTCTTTTGGTTTAACTGATGTAAAGTATTTAGTGTTTAAAATAATAATAATCATAATTACATATTCAAGGGTTAGATCAGAAACTTTTTTTTCTCTGGTTCGGGAAAAAAAATGAATACATATATAGCTAAATTTAGATTTCGGCATTTGTATAAGGAATTCTATTTAAAGATTCAATATGTATATATATAGGTAGTAAGTAATCTTATTTTTTTCTTACAATTAAATAGGTATATACATACATAAAGGTAAACAGAAAATATACATATAGGTCAGAGAAATATATATATATATATATATATATATATATATATATATATATATATGACTTAGTATTTGATTTTTACAATAAGGTCTATTTACTATTTATTCTTTTCAGTTTAAGGATATATATATTTTAAACAGTCAAACAGAAACTATACGTTTAATAATTTGGAAATAAATTTTGAATGTTAAAGAGTTTATATAAGATTGGATATTGTAATCTATATAGATATTATTTTTATAAGCAAATAATTTCGAAAGAAATTTGTTTAAATTAAATTAACTAATGATAATTGATTATTTGAATATTTAGAGTATTAACAAACCATATAATGTTTGTTGCAAGGTCGAAAAATCATTAAACAAGTCGAGATGGATCGGGTTGCAAAACAAATCAAAGGTGAGTTAATCTCACTCAACTGGGTTTTTATTTATGTTTAAATGGTTAAATTTAAATGATTGGTTGAATGGTTGAATTGAATTGATGTACTATATTGTATAGTAATATATAGTATGTATTGGAGTGATTGATATTCTGTGATGAATATTATTGGTAATTGGAATATTGAATGCTGTGGTTTGCTTGAATATTTTGGAACCCTGAGTTATCAAAATATATAAAATTGGAATTTTGAAAGAAATATAAGGGTGAATTTTGGAAGTGAAATAATTATAGAATAAAAATAAGAATTAATTGGAAAGAAATAAAAGTGATATTTAAAAACTGAAGTTAAATTGTAAAGTAGAGATTTAAAACAAGTTCAAAATCAAAGTTAAGTCTGGAATTCAAGTTAGTGAATCTAGGTTTTTAAACAAATAAAGTTTTCAAATTTAAATTATTTTAACAACTTGAATGTTAAAGTGCATTTTTAAATTAATTGAATTTAAAAATGAATTTGGTTTTAAATTCTTTAAACTTCTTTTATAAAATGAGTAATTAATTTATTTAACGAAATAAATAAAAAGGTAGTTAATTACTGGTTGAGATTAATCAATAGTGATTAATATTTGTGGATTAAGTAATGATAAATTACTTAATGTAATTAATTTGGATTAGGATAAATTAAAATGTAATTAGAAATCATTAATTTATATAATTAATGATGTAATTAAAGTACGATTAATTACGATTAATTAATTAATAATAAGTGATTTATGAGAAATTAATTTATATAAGTGATTAAGGATTAATGTAATTAATTATAGTTAATTAATTTGTGAAGTAATTAAAGATTAATTATTGTTTTTTGGTTAAGAATAATTAATTTGTATAATTAATTAAAGATAATTACTTGAATGTAATTGAAGGATAATTAATCCAGGGTGATTAATTAAAATGGATAATCAAGGGATGATTAATTAATTGATTTGAAATTAATTAATGTCAAGTGAAGGAATATAAATGATTGAGGTTAGAAATTCAATTAGAATCAATTAAATTAATTTGGAAGTGATCAAGTTTGCTTATGGATGATTGAATGGTATTGGATGCCTTGAATGAGACTCGAAGAAACTGGGGTCGGGTATTAGAAAATACCCGAAACCACTTCGAATTTTTATAGATTGATATGTAAAATCTATAGGCTGGAATGAAATGATTTAAGTAAATTAGACTATTTAATCTGAATTTTGGGTACTTAGAAAATTGATGTGTGAAATGAGTGATGTCTATAACAAATTGTGAATTTGTAAATTGATACCAGTTACCCCGGGTTTTATACCAGTTGTATGCTTTGTATTCCATGTTAGATAGGTTTACTCACGCTGGTTTCTAGCCTGACCCAGTGTTACTATGAAGTAATGCTCGGGTCAGACCGAGTATTACAGGTTTTTAGGTAAGGACGTTCTGGAGCAAAGGAGACGAGCTGAATGAAAAGATTGTATGGAGAGTTCCCTCTATATTATATTGTTGTATATGTCTAAGTCATGTTGATTGTATATGTATATATGTTGTAACTCTGATGCATTAAAGTGAAATTTGACAAATACAGTTTTTCTTTGTATAACTGTTATTATTTGTTATTGTATTTTATCCGCTGTGAATGTGAGATGTTGGTGTTTCTGATCTTCTTCTTCTATCTCTTTCTTCTTTTTCCCAACTATCTGCAATTTTTGGGATCGAAAATTTCGGGTCGTTACATAATTCGTATTGATCCATGATGACGCATGTCTCGTATCGATCAACCAGATGATCGATAGGAAACCATCACTTTCCATCTATACGAAACCAAAACCAAATGATCGATACAAGGAATACGTGCTAGCATCAATACGAAAGGAATGACAAATGATCGATATGAAGACGATAGCCATGCATTGAAGTGAAAAGAGGTAGGGATCGATATGAAGAACATAACAATCGATGGATACAAACGAGTAAGCAGTCAACTCGGCATAAAATATGGATTTCGCCTAAACAATCGCTTCACGTCATCATCCTGATCGATACGAATTTGGATCGATACGAATGCTCCAGCATACCAACAATATCAAACTTCGATCGATCATAACTCGAGATCCATAAGTCCAAATGCCTTCAAATTTTCACCATAGCTTGCACACAACCAGAGGAACATTCGAGATCGATCCCCGTCACCAATGGATCGTTTTTTGGTCGATATGAAATGTATGGGGAAGGATCCCAAACGAGCCTGGATCGACCACATAGGCCCACCCACATGTGAGAACAAGTATTCTGAGGTCAAAGTCGGATATTTCCATGCCACACCTATAAATAGCAGCATAGTGCCTTTAGAAAAGGGACTTTTGGCCTTTCTACGCCGTTACCTTATTGAATTCCATTGTAACTTGGATACTATCAATTGTATTCTTGTAAATCAGTAGAGAATCATAAATAATACTGCAACTCTTTAAAGTGGACATAGGCTACAACGCGGAACCAGTATAAACCTGGTGTTTTACTGCTTTTGCTTTTAAATTTTGAGCGTTATACATATTTATATTCTCTACGAATTGTCTATTTGTGATCTGTGATTATGGGTTGTTTCTTTTATCTGCAATTGGGTGTTTGTGATCAGATTTGGCACAAATAGCGGTCAAGTTATTTGATCGACTCTAAATCTTTAATCATTTCGAAAATTCTTCAAATTATCTTTGAAACACTTTATTAATCATTTAAAAACATTTATAAAATAATTGGACAAAAAATTTTAAGTTTAAAACTATATTTCAAAAGTTATAGAAAAGTGCTGCGAAAAAGTGCTTCGGAAAGTGCTTTTTAAGCTATATTGATCAAAACGACTTATTATTATTTGATAATTCATTTTTACTACTCAATAAATTTTAACACATTTTAAAACATATATAAGATTTGTACCAAATTTTTAAACAAATTTAAAACAACATTTACAAAGAATTCCAGTTTTGGATTTCGAACTGCAAAACCGCGATTTTTCCAAAACTTGTTTTACTCAAATTTCAAAATCTACTTATCAAAATCTCAATTTTATTTCTTTGTTGCAAAAATATAGGTATAATGGTTCAAAAATTTCTTATCTCGAAGAATTCGGAGCTATATTCCATCTTTTTTACTAGTTTGACCTTTACGGCACGAAATCGCGGACTGTAATTACGCGACGCGCCTATTTTTCACTAAATTTTCAATTCTCATTCAAACTTTACTAAAACACTTATTAATGTTTTTAAAACATTTCAAACTCATTTTTAAACCTTTTTAGAGAGATCTAACCTTCCATATACACCATTCATTAATATGGAGGAAAGTGAATACCTTTGTGCATATCGACGTGTATTTCCGTGACTTGCATATATATTAAACATTCTTATTTAAACAACAAAACTTGATGGTCAAAGCATATTAAACATCCATTTGCAAACATCATATAATCATTCAAAATATAATATAATAGTTAAGGAGTTCTTACCTTGAGTTTTCAATGATTAATTAAAAATTCTCTATAGCTCCGTTACTCGGTTTTTGAAGCTCACTATTCTTCAAATTTAAGCTCCTAGATGCCTTAACCAAAACTTAAGGTGGCTTGAGGGTGCACGGCCTAGGGTGGAGCAAGGATGTGGCTCGGTCTATGATGAAGTGGAGTGGAGATTATGAAAAACAAAGAGAAAACGTGGAGTTTCGGGTTTGTTTTGAGGTGTCTAAGTATATATAACTATATATTACAATTTAAATTCCTTTTGAAATAAATTTTGACATTATTTCTCTTAGGATGGAAGCCATTAAAGTGGAAGACAAAGCTTAGAAATATGAAGAAGAAAAAGATGAATGAAAATGGAGAGAAGAGGGTAGGGTATTTTAGGAAAAGAAGAGTGTAAAAGTATCCATGCATACATCATCATCTTCATCACCATTAAGTGGGTTCACCAACACACATCCCCCCTCCTTAAGCACGGCAAAAGCCACCCCCCATGTGTCCATCACTTCCATCTTCTCATGTATGTATATGTTGACTTATGTATGCTTAAGGAGTAAGAAATCATAAAATATATTATATATTTTATATTATACATTTATACTTAATTATTTTTGTACACACACACACATAGACATATATATATATATATATATATATATATGTTTATGTGCATGTTCTCATGTATGCACATGTACATGTGTACGCGTATGTTACATATTCCTACAACGTTGCGCACCTTCCACACGTTGTATCATTACAAATCCCAATTCTGATTTCCGGTCATATTTTCTCTTTTAAATTAATATGCGTATTTTTGTAAACAAATTTTGAAAATAAATTTTCTTGTCATTCTTAACTAATTAAAATGATCATATTTTATTTATAAAATAATATGAATTCGTATAAATAATTATCTGCAAAATTAGTGTTATATCGATAAAGCTAAACGGTTATTTATTTAAAGTGATATATTTATGGGTCGTTAAAGACTCTCCTCCTTAAAAGAATTTCGTTCTCGAAATTAAGATAAGAATGAAATATCTCAAAAGGAATTATATACTATAGGATGAATACATACAAAAGTATGAATAAGTGACTACACCACAAGAGATGAGTACACTACAACGACATAATTTATATAGTTCATTCTTTCATCCTAATTCGAGATATGCCTTTTTCACTCTATCCTCCATTTTCCAAGTGCAATCCTCAACATCTCCACTCCATTGAACCTTGACTAACCTTACTACCTTCCTCCTTAATTGTTTCTCATCACCATCAATAATTCGAACATGTCGTCTAATAACTAACAAATTCGATTCCACCTCCAAGTCTTCCGGAGCAGCTGTTTCTATGATTTTCTTTGGGTCATGCACATGTTTCCTTAAATGAGATACATGAAAAATATTGTGCACTCCTGCCAACCTTTCTAGAAATTGCACTTGATAAGCTAGTGGGTTGATTCGTTTAAGAATGGGAAATGGTCCAAAATATCAAGGCACTAACTCCTAGCTCTTCCAAATCTCACCACTCCTCTCATCGGAGAGACTTTCAAAAAGACTAAATCTCCCATTAAGAATTCTAGATTTCTATGCCTTTGGTCGGCATAAATTTTCTGACTGCTCTAGGCCTCCTTTATCTTCTTTCTAATCATATCGACCTTCTTTGAAGCTTCTGGTATCATATCAGGACCAAGTACTAACCGATCTCCGGTTTCGATCCAACATGCTGGTGATCTGCACAGACGGACATACAGAGCTTCATACGGTGCCATGCAGATACTAGCTTGATAACTTTTGTTATAAGAGAACTCTACTAAATGCAAATGATTTTCCCAGAAGCCTCCAAAGTCTAGAATAATGCCCTGAGAAGATCTTCCAAAGTGCGGTTGACTCTCTCCGTCGGTCCATAAGTTTGAGGGTGATAGGCTATGCTTATATTCAGCCTCGTTCCTAAAGTGGTCTGTAATGCTTCCCAAAATTGGCTAGTAAAGATTGGATCTTGATCGCTTACTATACTGCTCGGAACTCCATGCAATCAGACAATCTCCTTCATATATATCTCGACAAGGCTTGTAGCGGTCCTTGCTGATTTTACTGGAATAAAGCGTGTAATTTTAGTTAACCGGTCTATGATAACCCAAATTCCTTCGTTCCCTTTTCTCGTTCTAGGTAAACAATCAATGAAATCCATTGATATTTGATCCCACTTTCAAGATGGAATCTCCATAGGTTGAAGTAATCCTGTAATTTTCTGCTGGTCGCTCTTGATTTGTTGACAATTGGCGCATTTGGTAACATAAATGGATGTCTCTTTTCATGCTTTTCCACCAAAAGTGCGCTTCATATCTATAAATATTTTGTTAATTCTCGGATAAATGTTAAGTTTGGTTTTGTGACATTCAACTAACACCATTTGCCTAAAATTTTCCACATCTGGAACATAAACTCGCCCATTCAATCGTAATACACCATCTTTATCTACCTCAAAGCTTGAATTTTGCCCTTGGCATACATTCTTATAAATTTTTCTTCAAAACCCACCTTCCTTCTGTTTACTGGAAATTCTTTCCAAAGAGTTGGAGCTACTACCAAATAAGAAATAATAGCATACTTTCTACTCAATGCATCTGCTACTACATTGGCTTTCCCGGGTACGTATAAAATATCTAGATCATAAGGTGCGATAAATTGCAACCAACGTTGCTGCCTCATGTTTAAATCCTTTTGAGTGAAAAGATACTTTAAAGATTTATGATCCGTAAAGAGCTCAACCTTTTCACCCAGCAAATAGTGCCTCCATGTTTTTAGTGCGAACGCGACGGCTAATAATTCTAAGTCGTGTGTTATATTTGCATAGTTCTTCTCATGAACCTTTAGTTGTCTACTTGCATAAGCAATCACCTTCCCTTCTTGCATCAGAATTGCACCAACTCCTTCTCCACAAGCATCTGTATAAACGGTAATCCACTATTTCCATTTATAATTGCTAGAACTAGAGCGGTTGTTAACCTCATTTTGAGTTCCTAGAATGCTGCTTCAAATTTAGGAGTCTAGATAAATTTAGCATCTTTCATGGTCAACTTTGATAGGTGAAAGGCAATCTTTGAGAATTTTTGAATGAATCTTCTGTAATACCCTGCCCGATCTAAAAATCTATGAATCTCTTTAGGAGTTTGTGGTCGCTTCCAATTTAGAATAGCTACAACCTTTACAGGATTTACTGAAATCCCATCCCTTGACACAATATGTCCAAGGAATCTTACCACCTTTTCTCAAAAATGGCATTTTTAGAATTTGGCTTTAAGCACATTATTTCTTATTATCTCCAACATAATTTCTTGATGCCTTTTGTGTTCTTCTCCTGTCTTAAAATAGATAAGGATATCATCGATAAAGACTAACACAAATTTATTGAGTACATCTCTAAATACTCTATCCATAAGATCTACAAAATAAGCGGGCGCATTGGTTGGCCCAAAAGGCATAACCATCCACTCAAAGAAAGTGTTCAGACCATTAAATACAGTTAGATGGATGCACTCTTCTGCGATTCTTAGCTGATGGAATCCTGTAGCTAGATCCATTTCTGAGAATACCCAAGCACCATGTAACTGATCAAACAGGTGACCTATTTGAGGTAGAGAATACTTGTTCTTAATCATTTGTTTATTCAGATCTCGGTAATCTACACACAACATTAGAGATCCATCCGATTTGGTAACAAAAACTACTGCCTATCCCCAACTTGAACGACTCAGTCTTATCAACCTTTTCTTTAATAGCTCTTGAGTTTGGTGATTTAACTCTTCCCTCTCCTTCAGAGCAATCTTTTGGTCATGTTGTTTATTTGGTCTTACATCAGAAATCAAATCAATATGAAATTTGATTTCCCGATGCGGGGGTAAACTCTTCACTTCTTCAAAGACATATAGAAATTCTTTAACAACAGTTACTGTCTCTAATCCTTCCTAGGATGAATCTAATGCATATAGGAAACTTCCCCTCCTTGGACTAGACCTTCACAAGATATTTCTATAAACTTCTCGAAGCTTGTCCATAAGATTATTGTCCTACTAACGCAATCGAGAATAGCTTTATACTTAGTTAACCAATCCATACCAAGCAAAATTTCGAACCAATAAAATCTAAGACAAATATGTTGAAAGGAAATTGATGGAAAGAATGGGAAATTGGGACCTTTTCACAATTCATACAAAGGTTAGTGGTACCACCTATAGGATTCGTCACGCAAATAGGGGTATCAACTATCATAGGTTCAAGTTTTAATTCTTCAACGGTTTCCTTAGCAATAAATTTATGAGAAGCTCCTTTATCAAACAATACTCTAACTAAAACATCTTCAATAAAAATATTACCTTACAAAACTCGGTTGCCCTTCACATCCTGAGAGGTTGAAGGCTCATCCTTATTGCATAGACTTTGGCTTGCTCTCCCTTCCTCATAATCGGACAATCATTTATCATCTATCCCAGCTGATGACAATTATAGAAGTTTGTTGGTGGCCTATGAACCTTGGGGTTCTTGCAATAAGTCTCTAGGTTTCCTTTTTCTTGGCAATTGTAACATATAGCATCTTTCAAATAATTACCTTGGGCTCCCCCTCCAGATTTTCCTTGACCTAGCTTTTTCCGATTTTGATTAAACTTCCTCTTCTTTCAATTATTGTTGTTGTTGTTGTCTAAGCTACTACCGGCTTCATCTTGTCCAATGTTTCATAACGGAATCCCATATCCAACAAATCTATAAATGACCCTTAACATAGGCAGTCATCATGCTCTGGTACTTCGCGTTCATCCCGAAAATAAACTTCTTGTTTTTCTTTAAAGGCGTGTCAATTAGACCTGGCCCAAAACAAGATAATTCATTGAACTTATTTGCATGATCCTCAACAGTCATTTCGTCTTGCTTTAGATCCATAAAGCTTCTGTAAAGACGAGATTTCTCGGACGTTGGCATGTACTGCTCCTTCATAACCTCTTTAAACCTTTCCCAAGAGAAATTTTTCTTCGAACCATTAGGATAACGGACTCCCACCAAGCCAGAGCCCCTTGCTGAAGTTTCCACGAGGCCAAAAATCTATTTTTCTCATCACTGATGTTTAATGCTTTAAAGATCCTCTCGCATGATTGATGTGGACGTAAACGTGCACATTTTTACCACCATATTTAACCTATTTTAATTAAATAAATGATCATATTGGTTATTTTAACTTGTTTTAACCAAAATCCATATTAATTCTAAATTGTCACATATCGATCTTTATATAGGGACAAAACGGTCATTTGTTTGCGTATATCACTTTGAGAAAAATTAATTGGAAATTTATATACATTTGTGTAGGAATTTGATCTCAAATAGGAGTGGTTTCATGAAGACACATGCATGCACAAAATGAATACATAGGAATGAAGATGGAAATGATTCAAAGTGAAGAACATGGAGGGCCCCACTTACCCACCTGCCTTAATGTACAAATTAGAGGCTAATGCATATTCTTATGGAATTAATGGCTTCATGTACACTTAAATGATGATTAGTAGCTAATGATTACTTGGCCTCCACAATTTCTCAAGGGTAGTTTGGGCATTCCCCAAAGTATGGATTATGGTTTAACACATGTATATATACCCCTTATGTCTCATGTAACCCACTTGTTCCTTAGTCTCTCTTAGTTTTAGTTTACGCTCAAAAATAAATCAAGTTGTTTTCTTTCTTTTCATAGCTACTTAGCCATTTATTTCTTCTTTTCATGTAACTTTTTTATGCAATTTAGTATATGTTCTTTTCCTTTTCTTGTTTATTTCCTTTAATGTTGTAGTATAGATTTACATTAATGCAAAGTAGAATAGTTCTAATTCTTGTTAATTAGCTCTCTTTTTCATTAAGCTTTCATTTCCTTTCATTTAGCTTTCATGTTGTTAGCCACATTTGTTAATCAAATGACAAAAATGAGAGGTTAAACCCCTTCAAGTTACGGGTAATAAAGCTCTCTAATTATGTAGCTTCAACTATTTGTTAATTCATGCTCTCTTTTTGTGCTTAATGATGACGTTAGAAATGGTTTACTAGTTTTTTTTTGCTTTGAATTTGATAGCCTATATTGTTGACACCAAATAGGCTATGCTTAAACAATCACTAACACTAATTCCCTCTTCATCAAAATATGATTATGGCAAAAGAAAGTGATTTGAAATTCAAATTTGATGGTCTATATTTCTAATCAATAGTTAATATGTCATACTTAAAATAGATTTCATTTTCATTGTCAAGTTTCATGAAAGTTAGTAAGTGGTTTAAGGGTGTGTTATAGTTTGATGGATTATGTTGGCTAATCAATAGCATAAATATGCCATACTTATGATAAACACATCAATTAAAACACTAATAACCATAAAAGTGAGATCATGATTTCATATGTATTGAACTACATATCTAGAGAGTGGATTTATTCTCTAAATTGTCACTTAACTCTTATATTTGCTTCTCTTTTCTTTTAGCTATTTAGTTAATTCTCTAATTCTCTAGCTTAATTTTCATTTCAACTTTGGTTAATTTGATTAAGTAGGAGATTTAAATCAACAATACACTACGGATCGACCCGTATTCGCTACATACTACAAGTGTACACCGTGCGCTTGCGGATATTTTTATATCGAAATTCGTTCGGCTATTTTCTAGTTCATAGAACTTTAGTCGACACGAACAAGTTTTTGGCATCATTGCCAGGGAATTTGTTTTGATTTTGTTTTTTTATTCTTCGGATTATTTTTTATGTTTTTATTTTGTGTGTTTGCATTTTAAAAAAAAAGGTTTTGTGTTGTGTGTATGATTTTTGTTTTCATTTCATTTGTGCTTGTTGTTGTTCATTTTCTCTTGTATTTGCATTTCTAAAAAAAACATTCACAATCTCAAAACAAAAAACAAAAATATTTTATTTCCATTTCAATTTGCATTCGAATTTTACAATTTACATTGCATTTACAATTTAAAGAAAAAATCTGTTAAATTATTGTTCTCTGTTCACTACAATGCATCTCGGTGCACATTCACATCCTCTGCAGTTTTATCACCTGACATACTTCAATCTTGCTCTGACCACCTTTGTGCACAGCTTTGTGCCCATCTTTTTTTCAATACAACACTCAGACCATCTATGTGTACAAAGGGTGTAGTCTCCGACGACAACCTTCTCCACATCAACACTACAACTTCAATTCCATCCCCTTCTCCTCTCGAACAGAAACATTGTTTAAATTCCATTGTTGTGACAACCCACATTTACACATATCAACCCGTCAACTTTAACCACTTCTTAGCCCATATTCACTTCCTGTCAGTAAACCGACTCAAAACCTCATCCTATTCAAAACTGTTGAACGTCATACAACAACTTTGGCCCATACTTCCAGAACCATATCCTTGATTTCCCATCAACATACATGTGTCATCCCCTCCTCCCGCTTCTCTAAATCTACCATAAACATCACCACTGCCTTCAGAACCCCCTTTACCAATGATATCACCTCTACTTCATAGCCAGAAACTGCCTTCCTCTATCCCATCCCACTTCTTCACAAACAATCCTTCCAAGCTCCATCACCACCACTGTCTGACTATTGCCTTTCAACACCTTCCATCACCTAGTAGTCTAGAATCCATATCACCATATCACTCCTCCACACTCTAACAACTGCTACACAGCAACCATCCTGTTGTCACCCAACCACCCGAACACATCCCTACTTCCAAGCAACCTCATTACTTTTGAACCTCAATTTCACCGCAACAGTCCTACTCCAGTACCTAATCGAATCAAAGAAATCACGAAATAAATTTCACCTTAAACCCACAAATCACCCTACTTCACAGCTACCACACTTCGAAACCTTCTACTTGTCCATTCGCAGCCCCTACCACCGAGATACCACCAGTGCACTGCTCGAATCCCCCACAACCACATCATCCAACATTCTCAAGAAAAGAAGAAAAACTACCCTTCAGCGTTCACTACTTCAACAGCTGGCAGCATACAACAACACATTACAAACTTCACCCTCGAACTATTGCCAGAAACCTGTTGCTAGAAAAATGTACTCGTGTTCAACTTCGACCTACACCAAATCACTACGCCAATCCATCGCAACAAATTCCATCACGACACTCGAATTCGAACCAGTCGCGACAGTTACGACAATTCGCGACTGCAAACCATCACTTGAATACAAGTTGATTCACCATTAATTATTATTATGTCTGTCGATTTCAGTGTTTCGATTGTGAATAGAAGCGGAAACAAGTGAATTTGTTAAGAAGCGGTATGCAAGTTTTTTTAGCGGGATAGGTATAAAACTTTTGTTGACAGTCTGAATAAACCTTTTTTTGTTTGGTTTTGATTTTGTTTTATTAAATTGTTTTTAGTCCAATTCAGAAAAAATATTGTATATATCTAATTTTCAATTGTTTTCAGTTGTTTTACTTTCATTTGTTTTGTTTTTGACTTGTTTTATTTTCTTCTTTGATAAACAAATATAAAAAATATTAAAAAAAATTGTGTATATATATATATATCTTATCTTTATTTACAGGTTACCAAAGCAGATTAGAAGAGTCGCTTGTTCCACTTGGCTTGCCCAAAAAAACTGCTTGCTTATAAAAGCTTGCTGCTCTTATTCTCTATCTATTGTTTTTTATTTGTTTTGCATTGTTGGTTGATTGCATTTGCATTGATATATATATAAAAATTTCAAAAATCCAAAAAAAATCCATTCGTAGTTGCACTGTTAATACACATTTAATTTCTGCTTTGCATTTCATCTTAGAGTTTTGATTAATAATAACGATTAAAAATTGATAGCTCTTAATTGTGTATTGACAAGTTGTCTTCTTTGAACAATTTAATTTCTTGGTGTCTAGGCTATGGTAGAGCAATAATCAGTTATAAATATTACAGTGATTCGTAAATATTATACTGGATTGTTTCTCTAAAGGTACTTAAACCTTCGGTTGCATTGCTATGGTGATTCGTGGTGCACCGATAAATCTTGTCCGTTACCTGGCTAAGAACTATCTTGTTTATCTAAGATAATGTATGATTATATAATTTTGGGTTAACTTAGGATAAATAATTTGTAATTAGGCCCTTGCATTCATTCAGTTGCATCGGTTCATGCATATTTAAAAAAAATTAGTTAATTAAAATCCAAAACTAGAAAAAATTGTATATATTCTTTTTCCTTTGATTTTTTCAAAACCTTTTTCTTTGAAATTTTAAAAATCCAAAAAATTAGAAAAACCAAAATCCAAAAAAAATTAAAAAACCTTTTTATAAACAAAAAAAATTGAAAAACCTAAAAAAACAAAAAAAATCCAAAATCCAAAACTAAAAAAATTGTAAACATTTCTTAACTTAGTTTTTTTCCTTTTCCTATGAAAATTTCCAAATCAAAATTCCAAAAATCCAAAAAAATTTACTTAGTTTTTTTAGAAAATCAAAAATTCAAAAAAAATATAAAATATTTTCAAAAAACAAAAAAAATTGAAAAATCAAAAACAAAACAAACACTCAGTTTTCCATTTTGAAAAATAAATTCTATCTGTAAGTATTTTCCTTTGTAAAAAAACTAAAACGTTGTTGAAAATGTCCGAGTTTCCCCACTCACTTGAATTTTACAATAGTTGTGAAATTCAATATAATCCATATGATTTCACTCCAAATTTGTATGGACATTTTAAAGTCAACTATTCTTCAAACAATACGAATTTTGAACAACTAAGTTTTCAAAACGATGACTAACCATCGAATCTCAAAAATAGCATTTCATCTCTACTTGAATTCTCTACACAACAAAATCAAATGATAAAAGATTTGTGTAATTCATATTTGTGCAATAATTCAAGACAAAGTTTTCAAGATAATCAAAATTTGAATTTAATTCAAAATTCAAATGATTTCGAGTATAAACCATGCCTATTCAATTTCGAATTTCAAAATGAATTTCAAAATAAAAACGGAAATTTGATCCACTTTTCAAATAATTTTGGCAATGAAAATAATCTCAACTTCGATACGACTAAAAAATTTTGTTCTCAATAAATCCAAATCGAAAATTCTCAAGTTAATAACTATAAATTGGATTTTGTTGAGCAAATGAATGAAATTTACGATGGTCACATGAATTCGTTGTTTGAAACATATATGAAACAATGTGATAAACAAAATCAAATCCCAATGTATGACGAGTCAAGTGATAATCCACCTTTTGCCCAAATTGACGATTTTCAAATAACAAATTTTGAAATTGAAAACGAAAATCTTAGTGAAGTTGTTGAAAATATGGTAATTGAGTTGGATTTCAACTCTTTTGAGGGTGTGGAACCAAATTTAAAATTCGATCTTCCTTTTTTCAATTTCGAAAATTTGAATACAACAACTTTGGATTTTGAACTTAAGACATGTAATAAAGTCTTTGATTATCGACAAAGGAAGACGAAATCAATGAACACGAATTTTTTGGAATTTTGGATGACGAGTTGTTAAATTCCGACGGGGAAGATGAAAATCACCATTTTAATTTTGAAATCAATAATTTTGAAAATGTTTTCATTGATAAGCTTGAATTTCAAATTGGTGAAAATAAACTTAAACTTCAATCAATTTTTTATCAACCCCAAAGATCATTGAAAATAAAACAACTCGTATGATTTTCAAAATGACATTCGTTTTTCCAAATCAAGATTCAACTTTGAAAATTTTGACAATTTGGTTTTTCGAACTTAAGTTGTGTCTCGCATACTTGACGAGACAAATGAATCGGTCTTTAGAGTACCATTTCATTTACTTTTTAATGATATATTTTCTGATACCATGTAAATACATTTCATATTCATGTAAATAATAATAGATGTTCCTTTCACTTGGAGGATTGACTGTGGGGACAGAGTCAAAATCAAGTGTGGGGGGAGACTCGCCTTCTTTTTTGATTTTTCATAGTTTATTTTACATTTTCTTTTCGAACTCCAAAACAAAACGAAAAAAACTTAAAAAAACAAAAACTTAAAAAACAAATAAAAAATTAAGGGCCCGTTTGGTTTCGTTTTGTATTTTGAGTTTTGTTTTTCAACCTGCACTAAGAAATAGCAAAAAATAAGAGAAAAAGATTTATAATTCTTAGCCATTGCGACGACCAACGGACAGCGAATGAATTGGATTGTTCTTCAAGCTTTTGTTATCCCTCGAAACATAAAAAACAAAATAAACTTGTTTTCTATTTTACATGTTAATTTTATTTTTCAAAATTGTTTGTTTTTCAACAATACATACAACGGACGCGTTTTTGTATAGACGAAAACACAAAACTAGAAACGACAAGCCAAACGGGGCCTAAGCATTTTGATTTATTTTTAAAGAAATACTATAGGATAAATATATGGCTTTGGTTTATTAAATTGAAATTATTGAAAATTTATTTTCCTTAACAAAAATAAAAATGAAGTTTGATTACAAATAACGGTAGTTTAACTAATATATAGGGATGTTCATACGTGATAATTATGAAATATATCCTAAATGAAAATCTTTGTTTTTAGAAGTGGTTGATATAAAGTAAAGGATATAACTTTTTTGTCTTCTAAGTTAAGTGGTGCTAAGATTATTTTGCAAAATTCTCTCTTTCAAAAAAAATTGAAAAATAAAACATATAAAAAAACAAAATATTTGTATATATGTAAATATTTTCTATTAACACCTACGGTCGATAGGTGTACACACTTATGTGTGCACTGGCCATGCTCTGTACCTCCTTCAGGCTAGTCTAGATAGCCAGGGAGTGTAGGAAACTAGTTTTTCAAACTCAAGCCTAAACCTATCTCTCTAATACCCATTAGGCGGTCAAGTTATTTGATCGACTCTAAATCTTTAATCATTCCAAAAATCCTTCAGATCATCTTTAAAACACTTTATTAATCATTTAAAAACATTTATAAAATAACTGGAAAAAAGTTTAAAACTATATTTCAAAAGTTATAGAGAAATGCTGTGAAAAAGTGCTTCTTGCTGTGGGTGAATAAGTATCAAATAATCAAGTCCTTCTTTTTGGCGATGTGCTTTAGCTACAAATCTAGCTTGTATTTTTCTAAAGTACCGCGGGCCTTATTTGCTTCTTGAAAATCCATTTACACCTGATTGGTATATTACCTAGTGGTAAGTCAAATAATTCCCGTGTATTATTCTGCATAATGGATTCTATTTCACTTTGAATGGCCTCCTTCCAGTAAGTGCTTCAAAGAATTCCATAGCAGTCTTATAGGTTTGAGGTTCTTCTCCAGTGATAAAGGTCAAAAAATCAAGTCTAAGGTCTTTAATGATTCTCATTCTCTTACTTTCTCTTCTAGTTTTGGGTTCTTCAATTTCTTGAATTCAAGTTGAAGATGTACAATGCATATTACTGACACCATGTATACTTTTGTTAGTGGTGTTGTTTCTTTCTCCATTGTATAGAAAAATATATTCAAAGAATCTAACATCATTTCCTTCTATTATAGCGTTTACATGAATGCCGAAAATTTCAGATTTAAAAACAAAAAATCTATATGCTGCACAATAGTTTCCATATCCAATGAACATACGATCTTTAGTATTTGGTACAAGTTTCATCCTTTTGGGTAGAGGTACTCTAACCTCTACCAGAAAAACTCTCATTTTCATCCTTTTATACGAAGGACTTTCTTATATTTCATAAGGAGTTTTATCAGTCCTTTTGTTAGGAATTCGACTTAAGATGGTTTTAACAGCAAATAGAGCATATCCCCACAGATTATATGGTACTCCAAAGCTATTAAGCATGGAATTAATCATATCATTGAACGTTCTATTTTTACGCTATGCAACTCCATTTTGTCATGGAATATAAGTAGTGGTTGTTTGATAAATAATTCCACATGAGGGCAGAGTTATGAAAATGCATACGATTCATATTCTCCAACCTATCAGATCTTACGGCCTTAATCTTAATGTCAAGTTGATTCTCTACTTCTGCCTTATATGTTTTAAACATATCCAAGGCTTTATCTTTACTATGTATCAAGTAAACGTAACTATATTTGCTGCAATCATCTATAAAGATATAGTAATTCTTTCCTTCATGAGTCTGTGATGCCTTAAAATCACAAAGATCAGTGTGTATTAAGCCTAGTACTTCTTTTTATCTTTCAACACATTTCATAGGTGGTTTTGCAAATTTGGATTCCGTACATACTTCATATTTGTGCAAATTCACAGAGTTCAGATTGCATTTTGGAATTAGTCTTGAATTTTCCATTAGTTTTATTAAATGATAATTCATGTGTCCAATCTTTCATGCCACAAATCAGTAGACTAAAGCAAGTAAGATGAAACCTTATTGTCCATTCAAATATTTCTTGTCTTGATCTTTCATGCCACATTTTCTTGGATTTTATTGCCTTGTGGTGGCATGGCTTTTTTATGGAAACACACTTGAGCCTTATGTCCTGGTTTTCCACAGATCATATAAGCGCCTCTGATTTTGGATTTCTTCGTCTTTGGTGCGAGACTAGACCCTTTTACTAGTCCATCTCCTTTTCTTTTAGAAATTTGTTTTTGTTTAGAAGACTCGAGACATCATTCTTTTCATTTATTCTATATCCTTCCCCAACTCGAAGCTTTAGTACCAGATTCTCCATTAACAGGCCTTCGCTCAAATGTTTTAACTTATGTTTAAAATCCATCCACGATGGTGGTAGTTCCTTAATAATAGCACCCACCTAGAACTTCTTATCAAGGCTCATGCCTTTAGAATGTAACTCATGGATGATAATTGGAAGTTCCTCAACTTAGTTGAGAAAAGGCCTACTATCCACCATAGTATGGCTCATGAATATGCTAGCAATGAACTTCCCAACACTTTCCCTTGGAAATAGACACTTCTTGTCCAAATACTCTAACAAATCTTGTTTGGTTTTACAAGTTATGAAGATGTCATAAAGAGTGTCATCTAATCCGTTAAGGTTATTATTTCTACAAAGAAATTCGTTATACATCGAAGCTTCAATTTCTTTTTTAATATCCTGAGTGACTAAAAATTCGTTTGGCATATGCTTTTCATGGTTAATCATATGAGCCAAGTTCAAAGTACTAAGGTAACACAAAATTTTCTGTTGCCACCTCTTAAAGTCAACTTATTTGAACTTTTTTGGTTTTTTCGCAAGTTGAGTTTTGCTTGACAACAGATTGATCCATTCTGATAAATGAAAATGAAAATAATAAATTAAAAGCTCTATCTTAGATCGTTAGAGACAACGCTATATAGATCAATCAATTATGTAACTAGCAATATGTTTAAA
Source organism: Allium cepa (assembly GCA_030765085.1). Taxonomy (NCBI): domain Eukaryota; kingdom Viridiplantae; phylum Streptophyta; class Magnoliopsida; order Asparagales; family Amaryllidaceae; genus Allium; species Allium cepa. The sequence continues at coordinate 343,045,571 of CM060944.1, forward strand.
CAGTAATTACAGACAAATAGTAGATAATAACAAATAGGGATCAAAAAAGAAAACGGTTAAATAAAATATAGGCACTCTAACCAGAATAGTGAGAGAGGCTTGCACAGGCAATGTCTTAAGGTAGAATCTAATCCCTACACTCTGTTATAGTATGTTTAGCACTGGTGTTTATCCTGTAGGATACAACTCTCAGTCTAAGGCTATGTAGAGATAGCCTAGATTCAACTCGAACCTCAATCTATGCTCTCTTTTGATTTTCCTGCGAAGGAGTAGAATTTAGGCCCATCTTTGACCATTAAAGGTCTTCTACACACAGCCTATGTACCCTTCGCAAACTTCATTCTTAAATACTCGTACCAATTTTTTTAGTAGGTTGTGTATTAATATATAAAGAGATATACTCCTAGATGTCATGTAAGTTGGGACTTTAAACTGGAGTATAAAACCAAATTAAACAATAGTATCAAATTACACAAAGTGCTCCAAGTGATTGATATCGTGTTTCCAACTAAGGGGGAACATGTCAAAAGTGCATATGAATGCATACGATTATGATATAGTCTACAAGTAAGGAAGTGCATACCTGTATGCACATATAAAGGTGGATATATGTATTAAATAAGATGCATCAAAATTTTGAAGTTCATTACTTGAAGGTATCATGGATCAAAAGTTCCATAGATTGAGTATGTTACCTGGAGAATCGACCAGGCAACTAGAACGGTCGGCATGCAGGGTTGTACTCGGCATTGAAGAACGTATGTCCATCCAGGTTTGCACTCGGCACGAGACCTTCAGCATTTCACTCGGCACTCCCTCCACTCGGCCTGCTCTTCACTCGGCATACCCTTTTTTCGGCACATCCCGTGCTCGGCATACCCTTTTTTCGGCACATCCTGTGCTCGGCATACCCTTTGTTCGGCACATCCTGTGCTCGGCATATCCTTTGCTCGGCATGTCCTGTGTTCGGCATTCCCTCTACTCGGCGTATCCTTTCACTCGGCATCCATGCCTCACTCGGCATCCCAGCATCGTTCGGCCCGCTTCCTCCATTCAACAGAGAGATCCATCGACTTGGAAAGGAGGGCTCGGCATGCCGACCGTTCGGCATGTTCCATTCAGCATGCAGGGCGCGCCCTATCTAGACCGAGCTGTCTAGCCATCTGGCCCACCAGGGAAGTCCAACCCACATTCGTCTATAAATAGAGGGGCAGGGGCACAGAAAAGAGGGATCAGATTTCAGAGAACACAGGGGAGACTCTGCCTCATCCAAACCTCATCCAAGACTTCTACTTTTATTTCACAATTGTATTCGAATACTTAAAAGCGGATTGTATCTGTAATCATGTTTAAAGTGAAGAAATAAAGGATCAACTTCAAAGTGGACGTAGGCTACAACGCCGAACCACTATAAATTCTGTGTTCTCGTCTCCCGCATTTTAATTTATATTATCTTCTCTATTTTAATTTATCTTCTTCATTAATCTCTCTACACAAACTCTCTAAGGGTGTTAGTGACCAATTTTGGCACTAACATTTTGGTGATTTCACAGAGAATTGAACACAGGACCTCCCGCTTACCAAACGGGTGCTCTAGCCAACATCGCCATGAAAGCAACCGACGATAACCCTGGAAAGACTCAGGCCAGCGTCCAAAATAAGCCCGAGCAGTCTAAGGGAACTGGAAGTGGAAATCCTGGAAAGAAGAAGGAAACGGGGAGATGGAAGTCAAGGATCCCAACCTACAACGAATACACTCCACTGAATGCGTCTCTTGAAAACATCTACTTATCGACCTGCAACACTTTTCAATACAGAAAACCACGCCCTAAGGAATCAACAGAGGAGCAAAAGCGGACTGGAAAGTATTGCCGCTTTCACGAGTCTTATGGGCACAACACAGACAAATGCAGGCATCTCCATGACGCTATTGAGAAATTGATTAGGCAGAAGAAGCTGTAGGAATTCGTCAAAGATACGCCAGAAGGAAGACAAGAGACTTCAGACCCCGGACGTGGCCCAGCTCTACACCAACCAGAGCAACCTACTCGAACTGTGAGAAGATTGATTATTAACACAATTGCTGGTGGACCTCATCCTGCGGATAAAAATTGGCAGGAAATGGAGCGATATGCTAATTCCTTGAGACATACAGAGCATGAGTGTTGTTCAAATGTGGAGGATGGAACTCCCGCAAAGCAGCAGCGCACGATGCACGACGATATTGTATTCAGGAATAGAGACGTGGATAAGGTGGAAGCTCCCACCATCGATCCATTGGTCATATCCGCAACCATCGGACCGGCATTCATAAGGAGAATCCTAATTGATTGCGGAAGTTCCGTTAACATCATCTTCAAGAAAGCATATGACCAAATGAAGCTGGAGACTAAGGATTTGAAGCCATCCAAAGCCCGAATCCATGGCTTTAATGGCGCAGCCATAGACGCAGTAGGATATGTGGAGTTACCAGTTGAACTGGGACAAGGTGAACGCAGGAGAGTGCGAATCCTACCATTCATAGTGCTGGATGTTGATTCACCATACAACGTGTTTTTGGGACGACCAGCCCTCGCAGATTTCAAGGCAGCCTTGGCCCCGTGGTGTCTCACAATGAAATACCCGACGGACAAAGGAGTTGGCGTAGTGCATGGCGACCAAGCAACCGGACGTGCATGTTACGTCGCTGAGCTGAGAGAGGCCCAGCACAGAGAAAAGGGGAAGACTGCGGACAGCATCGTCCGCATCTCGAATTCTGATGATTGACAATTAGCGCCCGAGCCCTAGCTCGGGTGACATTCTCCGATCGTTGGAGACATAGATTCGAGAGATGACAAAGGGGAACCCAGGGAACCAAACGCGGCACCGGCCGAACTAACAATTGATATTCCAGTTAGCCACAACGACCCGACACGAGTTCTTAAAATTGGGTCACAGCTCGATCCCCTAATGGCAGAGAATTTATCTGATTTCCTCCGAGCGAATCTTGATGTCTTCTCCTGGACACACTCTGATATGCGTGGGATTTCCCCTGCAATTGCGAGCCATATGTTGAATATAGACCCGAAACACGTACCTGTGAAGCAAAAAAGGAGAGGCGTGGACCCGGAGAGTTCTACAGCTCTCAAAGAGGAGGTGGATAAACTCAAAGCCAATGGGTTTGTCTGCGACGCCCTCTACCCGGAATGGGTGTCCAACCCTGTGTTGGTAAAGAAAGCAAACGGGAAATGGAGAACCTGCGTTGACTATTCTGATTTAAACAAAGCATGCCCGAAGGATAGCTTCCCGCTACCACGAATTGATCAACTGGTCGATTCAACTGCAGGGCATGAGTTATTGTCATTTATGGATGCATACTCTGGATACAACCAAATTCCGATGCACATCCCAGACCAAGAACACGCCATCTTTGTCATAAATGTCGGGTTATACTGCTATGTAGTGATGCCCTTCGGACTGAAGAATGCCGGAGCAACTTACCAGCATCTGGTAAATCGAATGTTCAAAGATCAGATTGGGAAAAAAATGGAAGTCTATGTGGATGACATGCTTGTGAAGTCACGGCAGTCAAACGACCACATTCGAGACTTGGCGGAAATGTTCGAGATACTGAGGCTCTTCGAAATGGAAATCAACCCCCTGAAGTGTTCTTTCAGCGTAGCGTCGGGAAAATTCTTGGGTTTCATTGTGAATGCACGAGGAATTGAAGCTAACCCGGAAAAGATCCAGGCCATCCGAGATATACAAGCACCTAGAACCATAAAACAGGTACAGAGCTTGAACGAAAAAGTAGCTGCGCTCAGTCGATTCATATCCAGAGCCACAGATAAGTGTGTTCCTTTCTTCGATGTCATAAAGAAAGGAAAGAGAAACTTCGAATGGACGACTGACTGCGAGGAAGCATTCCGAGCCCTGGTAAGACACTTGGAAAGTCCTCCAGTGTTGTCAAAACCAGTAGACCACGAGACGTTGTACGTATATTTGGCTATGTCTCAACACGCTATCAGTACAGCCCTAGTTCGCGAAGAAGACAAGGTTCAAAGGCCGGTGTACTATGTTAATAAACGACTGACGAGGGCAGAAAAGAATTATCCAAAGATCGAGAAACTTGCCTATTGCCTGGTGATTGCATCACGCAAGCTTCGTCCCTACTTTCAGGCGCACTCAATCAGTGTTTACACTGACCAACCCTTGCGACAGGTACTCCAACGACCGGAAACTTCCGGTAGGATGCTAAAGTGGAACATCGAGTTAAGCCAGTTTGATATCACCTACCTGCCGTGAAGGACCATCCAAGGGCAAGCATTAGCTGACTTCGTTGCTGAGTTCACCATTCCGGATGAACCGAGTGAAAATCACAAAGTAATCCCTCCTGTCCGATGGAAGATGTTCACTGACGGGGCATCTAACGACCGTTGGTCAGGAGCTGGGATAGTTCTGGTAACTCCTGAAAATCGATCGATTTGCTACGCTTTGAAGCTCAAATTTACAGCGACAAATAACGAAGCCGAATACGAAGCACTGATTGTTGGCTTAAGACTTGCCAATGAACTGAGGGTAAAGTCCATCGAAATCTTCTGCGACTCACAGTTGGTGGTATATCAGGTACGGGGAGACTACCAAGCGAAAGGACAGAGACTGGCTCCTTACCTTGCTCGAGTCCGGGAGCTAGTAGTAAACCTGGAATATTATGACATTTCGCATGTCCCGCGCGAACAGAACAGGGAGGCCGACTCGTTAGCTAAATTCGCAAGTACTGGCGATGCACAGCAGATGGGATTGTTCCCTGTCGAGACTCTGCTTGCTCCAAGTATAGACATGATGGAGATAGATCTCGTCTTGGAGACTGAACTCGAAAGGGGATCATGGCTGACCCCGATCAAACAATACTTGCTATACGGGGACTTACCTGAGAAAAGAAGCGAAAGACGCCAAGTCCTTCGTAAGGCTTCGCGTTATGTAATGCAAGACGGGATAATGTATCTGAGGGGATTCTCGACCCCCTTACTCCGGTGCGTGGCCCATGACGAGGTAAAACGGGTGTTGGAAGAAGTCCATGAGGGAGAATGTGGTGATCATACCGGGGGGCAAACTTTGGCGAGAAAAATCCTCCGCTATGGATATTATTGGCCGACTGTAAATCAGGATGCTGCAGACTATGCGAGAAGATGCAACAAATGCCAGATATATGCAAAGATTCCGAGAGCTCCGCCAACGGAACTCACACAAATGGTTAGTCCCTGGCCATTTGCAATGTGGGGAATCGACCTAATTGGACCTCTGTCCATAGCCAAAGGAGGCGCGAAATATGCAATAGTGGCAGTCGATTATTTCACCAAGTGGGCGGAAGCAGAGCCAATGGCCACAATCACCACCAAGAAAGTCATTAATTTCGTTGTACGAAATATCATATGTCGTTTTGGCCTCCCACGGACCATCATAACGGACAATGGAACTCAATTCGAAAGCAAGGAATTCAAAGAGTTCTGTCAGAGGTATGGCATCGAGAAAAGGTTCGCAGCAGTTGCTCACCCGAAGGCGAATGGGCAGGTTGAAGCCGTCAATAAAATCATCAAGTCCATATTGAAGAAGCGTTTGGAAAAGGCTAGAGACAAGTGGGTAGATGAACTCCCAACAGCGCTTTGGGCCTATAGAACTACCCACAAGACCGCGAATGGCCACACACCATTCGCACTGGCGTACGGCACGGAAGCCGTCATACCCGTAGAACTTGAAGTTCCGTCACACCGGGTAACCTATTACGATCCTGCGTCAAACCAGGATCTCCTATTGGAATCATTAGACTTCATTGATGAGAAACGCGAAGAAGCTGATTTGAGAGCAGCCTCATACAGACACCGAGTCGCTAAATATTATAATGGAAAAGTCCAGGAAAGAACCTTTAGTGTGGGAGATCTCGTTTTGAAACGAGTCTTTCTAACCCCTTCGCACATGAATCCCGCATGGGAAGGTCCATACGTCATCGAACGGAGGCTTGGAGAAGGAACTTTCAAGCTAACGACCGTCGATGGTGCGACACTCCCCCGAGCATGGAACAGCGAGCATTTGCGGCGTTATTACACTTGGTCTATTTCCTTTAGGCGGTAGTTGCAATTATTTCCAGTATGCTTTCTTCTTGGCATGTAATAAGATAATCTAGCTTGTTTTCATCAATAAAGGCTTGAAGCCATCTTTTCCATGAATGACCAATGTCTCTTCGTATGATGTTCCTATGACGCGCAATTAAAAATTATGATATCCTGGCTAGCGTACGAACGCTTATAATAAATGACAAAAAATCTCCAAGTCCCCGGAGTACGGACTGGAGTACTCTAAGTCCTCGGAGTGCGGACTCGAGTATAAACGACAAAAAATCTCCAAGTCCCCAGAGTGCGGACTTGAGTACTCTAAGTCCCCGGAGTGCGGACTCGAGTATAAACGACAAAAAATCTCCAAGTCCGCGGAGTGCGGACTGGAGTACTCTAAGTCCCCGGAGTGCGGACTCGAGTATAAACGATTCAAAATCTCCAAGTCCCCGGAGTGCGGACTGGAGTACTCTTAGTCCCCGGAGTGCGGACTCGAGTATAAACGATTCAAAATCTCCAAGTCCCCGGAGTGCGGACTGGAGTACTCTAAGTCCCCGGAGTGCGGACTCGAGTATAAACGACAAAAAATCTCCAAGTCCCCAGAGTGCGAACTGGAGTACTCTAAGTCCCCGGAGTGCGGACTCGAGTATAAATGATTCAAAATCTCCAAGTCCCCGGAGTGCAGACTGGAGTACTCTAAATCCCCGGAGTGCGGACTCGAGTATAAACGATTCTAAATCTCCAAGTTCCTAGAGCGCGGACTGGAGTACTCTAAGTCCCCAGAGTTCGAACTCGAGTATAAACGATTTGAAACCTCCAAATCCCCAGAGCGCGGACTGGAGTACTCTAAGTCCCCAAAATGCGGACTCGAGTATAAACGATCCGAAATCTCCAAGTCCCCAGAGCGTGGACTCGAATACAAATGACTCGAAATCTCCAAGCCCCCGGAGCATGGACTGGAGTACTCGAAGTCCGGTGTATAGACTTAATTACAAGCAGTTCAGACCTCCGAGTTCCTTGAATAGGAACTACGACGCAAATGACTTGGATATGTCAAGTCCCCAACATATGGGCTATGAAATATTCTAAGTGCTTGAAGCACCAAGTAGAGACTGATCAAATCCAGGGAAGCTCCCAAGCCATGTAAAGACGAACCAAGAAGTCTAAGTTACCCATAACAATTCATATTTCAATCACAACCATAAAAGAAACTGAATAATAAAAGTCTTTTGAGAAGACAAAAGTGAAGATCAAATTTTATTCACAAAAAGCTTCCCGTTACAAAAACGCTCCGAAGTCCGGAGCCAACAGCCTATTTACACAGCCTACAAAAATTTGTACATGACTTAAACTAGTTCTCGTTGAATGGGGACGACGGTCATTTCTTGTGTTTCTTTGACTTCTTCCCGGATGGTTCTTTCCCAGAGCGCTTACTCTTGGAATCCTTCCCTGATGGAGGGGTGACGACCGAAGACGTAGGGGGAACATCCATTGGCTGGGACTTGCCAGGTAAAATGATCTTCAATTGTTTGTTCAGAGGATCGTCCAGGTCCACTTCACGCGGCTCGACCTTGACTGAGGTCGTATCTCTTTTCTCTTTCTCGAGCCGTTCCTTCATGCTCAAGTCGGATGTGTGCTCAGAAGCGCCTGTGATTTCTACTTCGAAACTCTTCGAGGAAGAGTCAGATTTGCCTTCATCCAGTGCCCCGATTACTTGAGCATCTGGACCAGGATCTCCGCCGACTTGAGTAGCCTCACTCGCCTTTATCTCCACCTCCTTGGCGGCATTGCTCCTCGGAGTGGGCTCGGGGTCAGAACAGCCTGCACAGAAGACACGAAAATAAACAAGTGTTAGAACACAACAACTTCTGAGGGAACGAAAAAGATCTTTGTGAAGCCCAGAGGTTACTCACCAGATGCCGGTGGGTTCTCAGTCGCCAGGGTGTCCCGCCCTCCGGGATGGGAGATAAAACATGAATGCCAAGCCCGGGGGCTTCTGGGTCATAACTAATGTGCTGCTCGAAGGGGTCAAATGTTGACCGACTGGCCGATTGGGTAGGCACGTGAACTGGGGGCACAACGCCGGAAGGGTCCGTAGCCACCCCTTTCCCTTTCCTGGAGGGAGAACCTTTGCTGTAGAGGCATTTAGCCGTCGATAAATCTGAAGGCTCCTTCCCCCTCAGGAATTCTTTTATCAATGCTTCTTCGTCGACCTCATCGCCGCCACTCTCAACCTTCCTGATCTGACTCAGTGTCTCCCATGCCTCGGCCAATGACTCAAGGTAGCCGTCGCCCAGAAAAGTTAGATCTCGGTGCATGAGAACTCGGGCATTGAACTCAGCGATGAGCGGGTCGAATTCGGTCTTTATCTCCTCCCTGCCTTCTTCCCTGGCCGCCTCGAGGCGAGAGTCGATGTCGACAGTTGCTGCCCTTTTACCTTCCTCACGGGCCTCATTCCTCAATGCCTCGACTTTGGAGAGATCGTCTTCAAGTTTCCCCTTTAGGAGTCGGGTGGCGACAATCTCATCACAATAATGTTGTGCCTCAACCTGGGCAGCCACTTTCTCTTTCCTCTCCTCGAAAAGTTGCTCTTCGAGTTCCTTAACCCGATAACTAAGTGTGTCCCGCTCCTTCTGAACGGAGTCTTTCTCCAAAGCTAATGCCCCACACCGTTGAACCGCTTCATCGAGCTCTTTCTTATGAGTCAATTCAAGGCGGGAAACAGCCTCGGCGGTGTCCTTAGCGGTCTGACGAGTAGCTTCAAGCTCGGACTTATAGGCGGCAATTTCTTCATCCTGGGCCTTAATGATATCCCTGTCATGAATAGCTTCAAGCTTTAGGCGGTCAATTTCGTGCTGGCGCTCCATAGAGACTTCAGAAAGTTTCTCAGCCAGATGGACGAACGCGTCATGTTGCACGTAGACGTCATTGGTACAGGCGATAGCATTTTGTTTGACATCTCCGGGAATAGGATGAATCGCCGGGAGGAACTTTAACCTATCAAAACAAATCTTCGGAAACTTAGCCTTAAGTTCGTTCAATCTCTCCGACACTGTCGGGTCTGTTACGGGAGCGGGAGGAGACAGCTTTGAAAGTTTGCCCTTCCTATGAGAATCTCGGGAGTGCCGGGTAGAAGAAGAGTCAGAGTGTTGGTCCCGGGGAGCATCAGATTGCGACCTTTTATGGCCACGTTTGTCTTTGCTTCGCTCCTAATAAGGAGAGGTCTCCTGGCGGTGTTCGGGCTGATAATAAGTTTTCTTCCGGGATGACGAGTCCCGGGCATGATAATCTCGGTCGCTGTCTCTGTCTCGGCGCTTCCCGAGGCCCGAGTCCCGACCAGACTGGCGTAAAGTCGACGAACCGCGAAGGCGGTCGTATCCGTGAGAGCGCCCCATGTCACCTGCAATCAAACAATAGCGAATTAGCGAGAGAGCAGAATGGTGAAAGAAAAGTAGGTGTAAAGTGAAATGCATGTGTCTGTGTGTGTCCTAGTGCTACCCCCCGACGGACCAGTGGCTTTGCTAACGGGAGTTTTTCCCCCTTGGATCGGGGCCGGGACGCCCGCATCACCCCTGACGGATGAGCGAAACTTAAACAGCTCCGGGTCATCGAAATCATAGTCGAGCAAGTCATCGGGAATGGAGAGGTTCGATAAGCCTTTCAGAGAACTTCCAATGCGCTGTGAAGAAGCCTTTTTCTCTGGCTGAACAGGCGTAGCTTTGGAAGTCCCACCAACCTCCTCTTTCCTCAACTTGCGCGCCAGCTCCTTTCTCCCCTTCGAAAGGGAAGATGACGTTTCGATATCATGAACTTCAGCTGCAGGACCTAAATCCTCACCTCGCTTTTTAGGTGGCTCGCCTAGAATTTCCCCTTCTTCCGGTGCTTCAAGAGAAGGGCGAACGGATGATTCAGGCAATTTTTTCCCTCTGACGGGCACGGACTTGGGAAGCGATACGCCCTCTGGAAGGCTAACCCGGCGGCCAGGGGCTAGCAAGCCGGACTTCGATAATGACTCATTGGAAATGAAGGCTCGGATATCTCGCTCTTCAGCAGGAAGAGCTCTAATGGCGTCGACAGCATCGGAGTACCCCCGGCCCTCGGGACGGGGGACGAGATCTAAAAAAATTAAAAAATAGAACAATGAGTTAGGAGAAGTTCAACCTCAATCGGGAACGGACATCAACTCAGAGAAAGGACTTACTTCCTTCAACCCACCGCCTCGCAAAGCCTTGGGGGCAGCGCATGTAAAACCACTCCTGTTTGTACAGGGCGAATTTGCTGCTCCACGCGCTAGTGAAAAGTTGGCACTTCCGATATGGCTCAAGAAACATGTAAGAGGGGCTTTCTCTTGTTTCTTGGTCATATAGATGTACCTTATATCGCCGGGAGTTGGGGGCCTGGAGAAGGCGGCCATGAAAAGCATGTACGTGCCATAAATGAAAGCGTGACCATTTGGATGAAGTTGAGACGGGGCGACGTCCAGATACTGCAGCACGTCGCGAAGGAATAGATTGAAAGGTGGCACGCTACCAACCCAGCACATGAACTTGCTACACGCCATATATCCCACTGGGGGCAGATGTGGGCGGTCATGCCCCGACGGAACGAGCACGTCAGCAAACGGAATGCCATGAATAGAACATATCCGCTTAAGAGCGGCCTCAGTGACTCTTGAAGCCTGTGAGTCAACTGGGTCATCCAGTAAAATCGACGATTCCAAAGTATCGGGAGCCCAGTCATGAGTGGGAGAAACAGACGGGTCAGTTGTGTCGGGGGCCGTTCGCTTAGAAGACGGCCCAGGTTTGTCGGAAAGTGTAGCAGAACTGGATCTTTTGGACATCTTGAATAAATAGCAGACCCAACCAAGCACCTGTGTGAACTATACTCGAAAAATGATCGACGTTAGAATTAACAACGCAGATAACCCCCCCGTGTGGTGTGTGAGCTAGTGCAATCAATCCTGCATAAGCATTTAATATAACGTCAAGCCTAAAAACACCGCTTCCGAAAACCGTCATCGCTGACCGTCTCCGAAAGCCTTCTGAATAACGACTGCAGTAAGACACTAGAGGTAATTATCCGATTATGCCAAGTAAAGACCAGTTATGAAATTGGGCAAGGAGAGTATGTTCGGAATTTGTATATGTCCGGCATTTATGTGTGCTCGGCACTTAATTATGCTCGGCATGCTAACTATGTTCGACATAAAGATAGGTCCGGTATTTATGTATGGTCGGCATGTTAAGTATATTCGGCATTTGCTTGTGTTCGGCATTTAGGTCTGTTCGGCACCTAGTTATGTTCGGCATGATAATTTGTTCGGCATTCACTTGGGTTCGGCATTAAGGTCTGCTCGGCACTTAGTTTGTTCGGCACTCAAGTACGTTCGGTATGGTGGTTTGCTCGGCATGGAGGTAGGCTCGGCATTTATGTACGCTCGGCATAACAGTTTGTTCGGCTAAAGTAGTGGCTCGGCAGGGCTAAAATTCGGCATACGGGCATCATCCGGCCCAGCTTCAGTTCGCACTGAGCTAGTATCGTTCGGCCAAAACTACGCCGTGCCAAACTAAGATTATGCCGAGTCCAAACGCTCAGCATATCCTCCATACCTTCTCCTCCTCCGCCGAACACTCACTAATGATCCTACAAGGCATTCGAATTTGGTTCTCTCTCTCTCTACAACTAGACGCTCGACCTTGGAAACATTCCAAATCGAACTTAAGTCCCCACCAACAGCGAATCGATGGGGAACTGCCAGAAGAGGAACTCGGGTAAGAAGATACCTAGTACGTGGATCGAACGTAGGAAAGTTATGAGAAACCCTTGAATTCTGATTGCACGAATGGTTTGTGAGCCCGAAATTGTAAAAGCAAGAAGTGAGAAAAGAGAAGGAAAGAAGGCGGCTTTTATAGAGAAGAAGAGGAAGATGTAGGGACTCTGACCGGCTCTACCGGTCAAAACGGTTTCACTCGGCTTCCAGTCATTCGGCACTCGCATCGTTCGGCAAGATCATTCGGCAAGATCGTTTGGCATCCTTGGCATTCGGCGCAATGCACTAATCCAGTAGTTCAAAGCACACCCTGTTCGAACACACGGTGTACTTTAGGGGGCAAAATTTAACCTGGAGAATCGACCAGGCAACTATAACGATCGGCATGCAGGGTTGTACTCGGCATTGAAGAACGTACGTCCATCCAGGTTTGCACTCGGCACGAGACCTTCAGCATTTCACTCGGCACTCCCTCCACTCGGCCTGCTCTTCACTCGGCATACCCTTTGTTCGGCACATCCCGTGCTCGGCATACCCTTTGTTCGGCACATCCTGTGCTCGGCATATCCTTTGCTCGGCATGTCCTGTGTTCGGCATTCCCTCTACTCGGCGTATCCTTTCACTCGGCATCCACGCCTCACTCGGCATCCCAGCATCGTTCGGCCCGCTTCCTCCATTCAACAGAGAGATCCATCGACTTGGAAAGGAGGGCTCGGCATGCCGACCGTTCGGCATGTTCCATTCAGCATGCAGGGCGCGCCCTATCTAGACTGAGCTGTCTAGCCATCTGGCCCACCAGGGAAGTCCAACCCACATTTGTCTATAAATAGAGGGGCAGAGGCACAGAAAAGAGGGATCAGATTTCAGAGAACACAGGGGAGACTCTGCCTCATCCAAACCTCATCCAAGACTTCTACTTTTATTTCACAATTTATTCGAATACTTAAAAGCGGATTGTATCTGTAATCAAGTTTAAAGTGAAGAAATAAAGGATCAACTTCAAAGCGGACGTAGGCTACAACGCCGAACCACTATAAATTCTGTGTTCTCGTCTCCCGCATTTTAATTTATATTATCTTCTCTATTTTAATTTATCTTCTTCATTAATCTCTCTACACAAACTCGCTAAGGGTGTTAGTGACCAATTTTGGCACTAACAGAGTAAATGCCATCAAAATTTACACATGTTCAATCTAGATGTAAAGTTTAAGAAATAGTAGAAATCCATTTAATTCAATTACAAATAATCAAATGCAACACCATAAAGGTAGAAAAAAATAAATAGAATTATTACAAAAGAAAATTTTCAACTCTTTTGGGTTCGAAACCAAAAATGCTAAAGTTTTGATACTAAGATCTTAGAATACATGCCAGCATTTTAGATATAAGATTATTAAAGGCAAGATTCCTAAATATCGAAGCAATTTGATGATTTAGGTTCTATCCAAGAGAAATCGACTCACGCAAAATGCCAACAAAAAATCTACAAAGTCGAAGAGTTTGACACTGTGATTTTTAATATATACATCACTAAGTAATGCATATGGAAGATGATCAAGCGTCAAGCATTACAATTCAACTACTAATATCATACTACTAAAAAAATTGATCGCATAAGTTTAACACCAAAACTTGGATAAGTTCGAAGTGGTAAAAAGTCACAAAAAATAAAATTTGCATAGATGCAAATCTTGAAATCAAAAAATTATTGAAATATCATTTAACTTTCTTGTAAAACAATGCGGCTAAATACTATAATAAAAAAATCCATGGAAAAAAGGAGCACAAACGTTGGGGTAGGTTAGATTGGACGAAACATTTCACATAAGTCACATAGATATGGGTCAAATGGTGTTTAATACATACCTGATCTCATATGATTTTGGTTGGAGCAAGGTAGAAGTATGGGTTGAATAGGGTAAAACAAGGTTGGGTAAGGTTAAACGATGTGTAGTCATGTTATATAAAACTAATAGACAAAATGAAAACATGATGAAAAATTCAAAATAAATGACAACTATTTTTAGAAATTAGTTTATTAACTTTGCAATACATTGTAAATGCATCACATAGAATCTGTTCATCACAATACATATTTCATTAGAGTATCATTACAAAAGACATCACGTGAAAAAAGTTGATTGCACAACCGCTTCGTTCAAAAACACATCAAAATGCCCACAAATAGTTTTGGTCAATCATATTTTACGTTTATCTTTATTCAACTATGATGGATATTGAGTGAATTTATAAAAATCGATATTTTTACACTTAGTATTTAACATGCTAAATTATTTTAATTGAATTAAAGTTCTTAAAAAATGTAACGACCCGTTTTTTGACCCTTAAAAGTCGACTTTAATACATCTACGGTATTCACGTGCCGAGCATCCAAATACTGGAAAGATAGACTGTTGGGGAAAAAGAAAGAAAAAACAGAATAGAATCTCACATCATGATGAGTAATATATATTATACAACAGTTCTTTATAAATGGAAAACTTTAATATACATACATCAATCAGAGTACACTAACCTACCATCAGCCTGGACAGTTATAATAATCTGTCCTCACAAATACTGATAAATACAACCAACCAATGTAGTGGAAAATAAATATACATGAGTATTTCATGGAGAACTCCAGCTCGTCTCTTGAAGCTCTAAAGCATTCAAAACTAAATCTAAAAGTAGCTCAATCTGACCCGAGCATTATAAGAGAATAACACCTGGATTAGTCTAGTAAACCAACGTGAGATACACACCTCAAATGGATTTTTAATGCAATAAAACTTTTAAAAATATAGGTATCTCGTAAGGCCACAGTGCTCATAAACACGGACAACTTTTTACCTTACGATAACAAAACCAATTCATAAGAACTCTTGTGATATTATAATAAAGTCCAGGGTTTAAACTAAATTATGAATATAGTTGGAATGATGGCACACGTTCCAGCATAATTGGACACAACTAAGTCTGTACGACACTTATAGGAGAATGAATTCCATACAATAATAAGACACCAGGGTTCCGCCTACACAATATACCTCTAGAAAAATGTACCGAGGGCCTCACATGAACCCTCTGCAAATCAGGACCAGCCTTCCCCTTATTGGATAGTACCGAATATTTTATCACCCCAGTTGCTTTGCAACATTTTCCCCAAGAGCTCTCATGCACAACCGAAATCCATAAATATATGTATCTAGAAGGGTGATTACAATACCTTAATAGTAGCGAACCGCATAGCCCAAAAGCATATCCTCTATATTGGTCATTCCCAGTTGTTGAGGCTAGAGGCTCCCTTTTACCCTTTTTAGCAAATCCCACTTGAAATGCTAACACTGCCCTCCAGGAAATAATGCAATGCTAACATCTATCCATATAAGTTGTTCAGGATATAAATAAACTGAAGGCAATACTTCGACTACATCCATTACGGAATACCCTCGAGATTAGTAGCAAATAGCCCTTGCACTTCAAAGAATTCCATCTTTAATGCCATCATCCTTAAGATGTCTTCAATTCGAACACTATGCCGGTTCAAAGTGGTTTTTTGATAACTCACATTTATCCGATCCTAGGATCTCTGATACGACAATGATAGTTTTAAAACGACCAAGATTTTGATAATCGGTTATTTAACTATCAAATAACAAAATAATTTCCAAAGTTTTAACCAATCATGGTTAAGCACAAAATAAACACTAAGCCTCTTTAGTTAATCATTTTGTTAATTAAAAATACTCTGTAAATTCTTATGTTATAATATTTTTACAAAAATATATTCATAAACCCTTCTCTACTCTTTTAATACTTAGAAAATATAAATATACTTATCTCCACCGTATAAATATACTCACAAAATATTCCATTTCCAAAATTAGAAAACATTTACACATACTTACATCAACAGTCTTAGTACATTCACAAAACACTTCATTTCTAATATCTAGAAAATGTATGCATATACTTATCTCAGCGCTATAAGTATATTTACAAATCTTAAGAAAGATTCCTTTTTCAGACCATGCTTTATTTCGGTTAAAACAAATGTCATTTAAACATTGATAACAATAAACATAAAAACACTTTCCTTTTGGTGTAGGTCAAACGGTCGTATAGAAATTAAACTATACATACTTTCTACCACGTCCTGGTTTCAAACAATACTATACCTCGATTAACAATGAAATCTGACAAGTTAGAAAACTATCCTTGCCTCGGTTCACATTCTTAATTCTCAAGATAGAGATGAGTTTTCATACCACGGAATTTGGTGTTAAGTATGAACAGAACATTTTTCATACCACCGTATTTTAAAAGATCATTTATGTAAATCGGGTCTCATCGTCCTATTAAAATTCTTTTATAAATTTCTTTTATAAGATTCCATTATAAAATTCCTTTTGATTTATAAAACTCTTTTATATTTACAAATTAAAGAACAAGTTAAACAAATTTTGCAAGTAAATTAATATTCCCAAGCCAACATCGCATCCTAGTTGACTAATCTGAATTGGGATTGTTTTTAAAATGCTTTGAAAATAGAGTTTTGCAGTACTCCGCTGCACAATATCTCATTCGTACATTAACCGTGAATGATGGAAATAAAAATACGATCGTGCACCAAAATGTCACATGATCACAAAACAATAATAATATACACTTGTTATCTAATTCCGTAAAATCCCAAAAATACCATCGTCTGCCAAAAATCATCAACTGACAAATATAAATATTTTCCAAATTAAAAATTATGGAAAAAACAAATAAATAAAAATACATCAATAAAATTTGAGTCATTATATTAGAATAAAATTTCTTATTATTTATTATATTCGAATCAAATCTGAACATTTAAATAAATTAAATATTCATATTCAAAATGTTAAATATTTCAAGTTGTTACATTCTTCACCCCTTAAAAGAATTTCGTCCCCGAAATTCCCAAAGGAAGAAAAGTGTCTTTGAATCCTTAATCTTATAAAACCCATATACTCAAAATGAGTTATTAAATCTTTTAAAATCTCATAAGTTACGGAAAATTTTGGCAACACCTCCTTTACGCAGCTCGATTAGAAAAACTACAATTTGCCAAAATGGGCCCAAAATAAGAAAAGAAAATAAAAGCCCAAAAGTGGTCTCCCATATCTGGGGCATAAAACCATTAATAATAGCATAAATGTATACCTATTAGTCGAGCAACTAAACTCTACCCACGAACCTAAAAGCATCAAACTAGCATTTACTTCCATATACCTGTATCTGACTTACAAATTCCATTAAACCATATAAATTGCATTTTCTAATGTAATAGCCTGTACGATGTACATATATCATTCGCATATAATATCCAATACGATCACTCGCTCGATCACACAAATTTCATTGCCAAACTAGTATTGCCCATTCGACTTCCCTAGTGCAAACTCTGATCGGGTTCCTTGATTAGAACCTCTGTTCTCCTTGCATGGCCATATATTATAATAGAAAACTTTGGAATCAAGTAAAAAATTCATATCAAGTGTCCACTGTCAAGAATCAAGTGAGAAATCCTAGTTTGGATCGTGTAAATTACCTCAAAACCGTGTACTCGAATTTGGATCCAGAATAGTTATGCGAATATGATGATCTACATACAAATTCCATTATTTTCTTAACTACACCAATTATTTCTATTTTATTCATTTTTACTTAGTATATTTCCTTTCATACTAATCATTTATGAACCATTTCATTAAACTTTCCTTAAGTTTATAAACATCTTATACAGCATAACTTATGTTTATCAACACTTTTTCGAGCATTAAGTTCATATTCATATTATACTCTTCTACATCCTAAGAGTACATATACAATTTCATATTGGTTTCACTTAACCAAGATATTCAACCAATTTAAACTTGTTTTAATTTACTATCTTCTTCGATCTATAGGTTACGAAATCTTATTCTCTTATATTTTCACAAAATCACTTAGCTCCAGTTTCTTTATCAATTTGGAAGGTTTCTACTGTCCAAAATTGCTGAAATTCAATTTCATTTCAATAAATGAAAATTGCCAAACAATATATCATAATGAGATACACAAACCCAACTATCCTAATGGATATGATATATAAGTTCATATAATAGCTTAATTGAAAATTTCATAATTTAAGCACCCGAGTTCTTATTTCAAATCATTTTGAAACACTAATGTACATATCTCCTTTGTATAAAAAATCATACTCTTGGGATTTGTAAATCAAGATATGTTTCACCAAAATACTCTATAGGAAATTACTATAGTAGCAATTCGTCACTTAGAAACTCAAAAATGAACGTCGATGATGATACAGTCATCACTAGAGTTATATCACAGCGACAGAAGTGAGTTCGGTACTTTTTATCTCTTTTTAAAATCCATTTAAAATATTTCTAGAATAGGTACTTTCAAATACTATTAACATTATTTGCTCCAAAATTTTGAAATACAATTTAAAAAAACCCTAGGATTTAAATTCTCAATTTAAATCCTTTTTATAAACCATACTTTTATAAATTCACTTTTTAAATAAAAACATTTCACAAATGTTTATCTTCATTTAGATTATAATAGACAACTTTTATTAAAATCAAATTTTAACTCTAACCTAACATTACTATAGAATGCCTTATAGTCAAACTATAAAACTGAATTCACAAGGTGTTCATATTTAATTCAACCAAAAGAATACATGCTCATAAATTATCTAAGCACAAAAATCAATCAGCAAACAATAGTCAATGCTCCTAAACTGGACGAGCATGACTAATCAAATGATAAATGATAACAACTGAATATTACCATTTCCTAACAACCAAACACATCAAAGATTACAATTTCAATTACTGAAATTATTCTTCTATGTATAAAATAAAATCCAAGTAAAATTGTTTTATTTACCAAATTAAAAACAATACCTTGTAAATTTTCCTTGTTCAAGAGTTTAGAAACCCTTATCAATATAGTTGTTCCTTCTGTATCGACCAGAATTCATAAACCACTCAACCAATAAATTGAACACAATATAAAACAATTTTATAGCACTAACAAATACGTGCTCATATGTATTATACACTCAAACTCATTCTAATGTATTACTAACCTTATCTCTAATGAGTATACCCCACCAAAGCCAAGGTGTTCGCTCAACCTGGCTCTGATACCACTTGTATCGACTGTTAGAACCTTGAATTTTGATGTTTTGATTGTAAAAATTATATGAGTAAATATTATATAAACTAACCATATTTACAGGAGAAGATACTGTTTTACTCGAGAAATAATCTAACAGATTGCAGACTAGATTCCAAATAGAAGCTTCAGTAATATATTTAGTCTGTGGTCTGAGGTTAGTGGTGAATTCATGTTGAAATCTCTCCGAAGTGGTATATGCACGTACACGCAATTTAAAAAAAAATTCAAATCATAGTTCATATGCAACAATTTCTAGTGACATAGTTCATACACAAAAGCTTTTCTAAAAAATCTTTAGTATGGCAAAAAACATGAAAATCATCTGACTGAATAGTTTAGTTCAGTCGACTGAATGTTGTGCACATGCACAACTAATCTTCAATATTCAGACGACTGAAGTTGATGATTCGGCCGGCTGAATTGCATGACTTTTGCACTATTTTCTTTTTGATTCAATTTTTAATCGATTCAGTTGGCTGGATTATTCCATTCAGACGGCTGAATCTTCATAACGGAATATTTTTAAAAGACAGTTCATTTCAGCAAATAGAAACAACTCTTGATTCAAGAGTTGCTTCCATATTCTTTCGTGGCTACTTTTCATGAATGATTGCAAGTCTTGATTTTATATATAGCCATGAAATCTATTGTTTAAACTAACTAATTCTGATTCTAATTCTCATTCTTATTGTCTAAACTATATTGCCATGTGCATTTAATATTTCATTCTAAGCGCTGGTTCATTCAAGAAAACTTCATTAGTGATTTAATAAACTTCTTATCTTCACAAATAACATGATATACCACAAAGGAGAAGATTGTGGGAAGGGTGTATGTTATTGACTTATCAGCGCTATTCAAGAGCATACTCAGTCAGAAACAATTTTACTATTTGTATTGGAAGTCCTATTGGTTGGTCAAGCGGTTGAAGTCATATTCTATTACTTAGGCGATTGAAGTCCTGCTCGGTTGCTCAGATGGTGTAATACCTGTTCCTCTGAGTTAAGTAAGGGTTGATAGTTGTATTCCAAAAGGAGTCTAGGACTGGACGTAGAATGGGAAGTTGAACCGATATAAAAATCTCTGGTGTAATTTACTTCATTATTTTACTTTTATATTTATATTCTACACAAGTAAATAGTTTAGTTATATTCAATATTGCATGATCCTTAGTCACTTTCACTTGGTATCAAAGCAAGGTCATCTTATAACCATAACACAGTTATTTGATATTCAGTTAATATGGAAAATAACACCAGCACAAATTTTTTTTAAGGTCGATCCACTGCATGACCACCACTATTTAATGGTTTGAATTACAATTATTGGTCAACTCACATGAGAATTTATATACAAGCAAACAGATATGTGGAATATAACTCAGGATGAATATAGTATACCAACAACACTATATGCACAAAGGTCAAACACACAAAAGGTAGATTCTACCTCAAATGTAAAAGTCATGAATATGTTAATTTTATGCTTTAGATAAGAATGAATTTAATAGAGTTAGCATGCGTACAACTGCTCATGAAATCTTACGAACTCTTAAAGTTACACATGAAGGAACAAACAAAGTTAAACAAGCAAGATTTCTATGCTTAAAAATCAGTTTCAAAATTTCAGAATGAAACAAGATGAGACTATAAATGAAATGTATTCTAGATTTCAAGACATAATCATTCATTATTGGCATCAGGCGAAAAATAAACAAATTTTGATATGTCTTGAAAATCTTAAACTCTTTAACAAATGAATTGGAATGGAAAGTCTTAGCTATAGAAGAAGCTAACAATATTTCTACCATCTAACTTGAAGAATTAACAGAAAATCTCATGCCGTATGAAGTGAACTTGCAAGAAAAAAAAATTAAGCACAAGACAAAAAGACCATAGCATTCCAAGCTGCACAAGAAGATTCAGAAGAAGATGAAGATGACATGGCTTTTATTATTTCTACATTACAACCCCTTGAGTTATTACATTTAGATCTTTTTGGAATAACTCAAGTTCAATCTATAAATCATAACAGATATGTTTTTGTAATTGTAGATGATTTTTCAAGATACATCTGGACAATATTTATAAAAAATAAAAGGGATACTTTTGAAAATTTTAAAATCTTTGCGAAGAGAATTCAAAATATTAAGAATATAAAATTGTAAAACATACGAAGCGATCACGGTAGTGAATTCGATAATGATATTTTTGAAAAATATTGTAATAAGAAAGGAATTGTTCACAATTTTTCATTTCCAAAAACTTCGCAACAAAATGAAGTTGTAGAAAAGAAAAATAGAACACTTCAAGAATGTGCTAGAACCTTATTAAATAGAAGCACTCTACCTAAACATTTTTGGGCAGAAGTTGTAACAACTGCATGTTATGTTTTAAATCGAGTCTCCATTAGACCATTTAAAAAAACATACTCCATATGAACTTTTTAATGGAAGCCTAACATATCATATCTTAAAGTTTTCGGTTCAAAACGTTTTCTATTAAATACAAAAGACAAACTTGGTAAATTCGATCCAAAATCCGATGAAGGAATATTCATTGGATACTTGGAACGAAGCAAGGCATATAGAATTTATAATAAAAGAACTAAAATAATCGAAGAAACGCTTCATGTGTCATTCAATGAAAATTTTAAATTTAATAATAAAAATGAAGATGAAGAAATTATTTCTGAATCAAATATCTAACAAGATGATATTGCAAATATCGAAACTAGTGTTGAAACTGAAAACAAAAATTTACTAAATGAAAATGAAATTCGATCTCTATCAAGACTTCTAAGAAATTACCTAATCGAAAATGTTATTGGAGAAATAAATCCTAACGTAAGAACTCGAAATCAATTAAATCAAATGGGTCATGCGTTTTTCCTACCAAATATTGAACCCAAAAATGCTAAAGAAGCCTCAACTGACGATTATTGGATTATAGCTATACAAGAAGAGTTAAATCAATTTGAACGAAACGAAGTTTGGGACTTAGGTCCTAGACTTAGTAATCAAACAGTCATCGATACTAAGTGGGTTTACAAAAATAAAGCAGACGAGCAAGGAAATATTATTAGAAACAAAGCTAGATTAGTCACTCAAGATTACAATCAATAAGAAGGACTAGACTATGAAGAAACATTTGCTCATGTAGCTCGATCAGAAGCAATACGTACTATATTAGCTTTTGCTTGTTTTCACAGCTTTAAATTATATCAAATAGATGTAAAAAGTGCTTTTCTAAATGCTTTTATAAAGAAAATATATATGTAGAACAACTACCTCTATTTACACATAAAAACTTTCCAAACCATGTTTATAAATTAAGGAAAGCTTTATACGGTTTAACACAAGCCCCTCGTACTTGGTATGATCATCTTAAAAGTTATCTTATAAATTCTGGTTTTAGAATGAGAAAAGTATATCAAATTTATTTATAAAACATGATAAAAAGGATATTTTAATGATACAAGTTCATCTAGATGACATAATTTTTGGTTCCAAAAATTATGTCAAGAATTTTTGAATATTATGACAAGAGAATTTGAAATGTCTCATATGGGAGAACTTTCATATTTTCTTAGATTACAAATTAAAAAATTAAATAATGTGTAACGACCCTTAATTTCGCTACTTCGGAAATGAGAGATTTCGTTCGTTTTAAATTTAAAAAGGAGTTTAAATCTTAAAATAAATATGTTATATATAATAGATAATCAATCATTCTTATAGTTAATAAATTATAAAGTATAAATTTGGATTTTAGAACAAATCGACAAAAGCTAAATTTTGTTAATAATAAATAAAGGCTTAAATAAATGGATTTAAATATTTATTTAAAAAGGTACATCTTATTTAAAACATCTAATAAAGATAATAAAAGTATATTTATATATTTAAAGATACGTTAATAATCGTTTTACAAAAATAACCAAAATTTGTCGCATTTTGCCAGTTTTACATACGCTGTAAAATTAGAAATTTTGATATTAATTAAATATGATTTTAAAATATAAAGAGACATGTTTTAATTTATTTAAATAAGTAAAAGTTTCATTTTAAAGTTTGGTTTACTTCAATATATAGCTCAACAAAAACGTCATTTTGACGGTAAAATTTGTCGACAAAAATACCATTTTCAACCAAAACAAGTTGTCGACAAGTTGTTGTAACTTGATACATTTTCTAACATACACATATGCATAAATACAACTTTACAAACTATTTAAACACTTTACATTTAGCACTAAAGACAAAAGGGTTTACTTTTGAAAAGTTTACATAAAAGAGTGTAAAAAGTGAAGGCATGATTTGACTAATTAAGTTTTATTTTAAATCTTTACAAACAACATCATTACATATATGTCATGTCTCATTTATGGGATGTTATGTGCATGCATGGAAAAGGAGCAAAAGGGTAATCATGTAATTTAAAAAGTAAAGAAAAAAGACAAAATCATTACTTAAGGACTTGACATCACATCCAAACTTCTCTTCTCATTAATCCACATCCTTTATCATCTTGGAAAGGAAACAAAGTAAGTTGAAATCTCAAAAAGTAGAAGGGTATTTTATTCATTTTGGCTAAGGTTAAAAATGTAATTTACATAGGAAATTTTTGCTACAAATACCACTACACTTCCACTCATTTTCTTCACACCTCTCATTCTTCTTCTTCTTCATTTTTTAGCTTTCTTTTGCTCATTAATGGCTTCTCCTCTTTAAGAGAGGTGGGAGGGTTAAAAATAATGGAGTGCTTAAGCACTAATCCACTTGTTACTCTCTAACCTCTTCTTAATTCACTTCTTCTTCTTCTCTTCTTAAAAAGGGCCTTAGGCCGTGAGTTTGGAAGTTTATAAGGAGAGGACGTGAGCAAAGCATGTAGAGATGGAGATGGTCAAGCACTTGGAAGAGAGGTTATGATAAGGTTTAGAAAGATTTAGTGAAGCGTTAAATTAAATAAATGTTGGTAGGAAGTTAAACTTTTTGGTTAAAGGTGAGAAATTCTCGTTGCTTTTGAATGTATATTTTAGTTATGTTAAAACAATCACATTTACACCCTTATGACATATGAATGTTTATACCAAATTGATTGTTAATATGGATGATTTGATAGTTAGTAAATTAAGTGAATTGTGATAATATATCCCGTTATGATATTAATAGTGAATGTTAGATTTGAAATCATATGCATGTGATTGGTTGAATGGATGTTATGTTAGTGATAAATATGAATATTGGATATGTTCATTTTGATTAAGTAATCACTTTGTTAGTAAGACCATATTTTAGTAATATGAGGTATTTTGAAAAAATAATTCTCTTTTCATTTAGAGGTGAAATTAAGGTTAAAATAAAAGAGAATTTGAAATTTGAAGTGAAACGGATTTGAAAATGATAGTTAATTTAAAATTGAAATTGAGATGAATAGTGAAATTGATTTTGAAAATTTGAAGTTTAGTTTGAGATTGAATTGAAGTTTAAATTGAAATTAGATTTGAAATCTAACTTTTAATTGAGTTTAATTTGAAATTAGAATTGAAATCGAATTGAAATTGGAATTTAAAATTTAATATTAAAATAATGGGAATATAATAATATTATAATGTGGTAATAGTGAAAATTCATTTTAAATACTTTAAAAGTGAAAATATTGATTTTAAATGATTTTTAATGATTTTAAAAGTAATAGAATTCTATTTGAATAAATTATTTCAAGTATTGAAAAATTAGTTAAAACTAGACGCATCGCGTAACGGTAGTTCGTGATTTCGCGCCGAAAAGTTCAAATAAATGTGTAGAGTGAAATATAGCTCGGAATTCTTCGAGATAAGAAAATTACGGACTATTATATCCATATCTTATAAACAAAGAAAGAAAATCAAAGTTTCGATGAGTAGATTCTGAAATAAGTCCAAATCAATTTTCCAGAAAAATCGCGCTAGTGCAGTTAAGTGACCATAACAGGAAATTTGTTTAAATGAACGTTTTTAATTATGGAAAAATATGGAATAAATTTGATAAATCTATTTAAATGATATAAAAGAGACTTGGATTGGAAAATATGAATTATTGAATGTTTAAAAGTTATTTAAATCAAAAAAGCTTATATGGCACTTTCCGCAGCACTTTTATGCTGTGAAATTCTATAAATTTGGAATATGAGTTTAAATGTAACGACGTTTCCCAGAATCAATTGTGAATGTTTTGAAAAAAGATAATTAAGCATTTTTGGAAGATGATTTGGAATATTTATAAGCAATTCCAAATAAAGTTAAAAATCTGGGTATGCGGAAACGACTAGCACATTTGTCCCGCCTGTGAGATCTGGGAAGATAAAACAAGATGTTTAACTAAGGTTAGAGATGGAGCAACCAGTTCCCTGAACTTACCTGGCCTATGTTTTCTTTTCTTAGGCGAGGGATGGAACAGATCGAAAGGAAAGCCTGGATGCTTTTAAATAAAATAAATTTTGTTAAGTTTTCCAAAATAAAAGAAGATTGGTATTATCCAAAAGTTAAGCAATCTCCAAAATGAATGATTTCTATGATCCAATTTACTCAAAAGTGTTTGCTAAGATTTATTTTAGGGTTTATCGTAAACGATGTCTTAAATAACATTGTTTTTGACCCGCATAAAAGTAAGAATTTGATTGAAAGGTAAGTAAGGAATTTTGAGATATTTTCTAAAATAAAAGAATGAATTTCTTAGAGTCATCCTAAGTCAAAAGGAAGAGATTTCGAAATCATCCGAAAAGAATTAAAGTGAAAAGAGACTTAATAAATCCTGTATACTCATATTTACTTTTTATCGATAATTGGATTTCGAAGGAACCAGGGTCGGATTCGGGAAATTCCTATCTGAAAACCACTTCGAACCAATGTATACGTTCGAACGTGAAGACATGTTGAAGATGATTGAAGACCGTGGATCTTTATAGCGTGAGGACTGCTTGTTGACTTGCTCTGGGTAGCTCCTGAGTTATATATAGCAATGATCTCCTCGTTGTGGAGATTTTTCGGATTGCAAGGACTACTCACCACTAGTGGTAGTAGGAGAGTGCCTTCGGTTTGTCCTGTTCCTGGACAACTTGTATGGACGTTTGTATGACATTGCATTTCTAAAGATTACGTGCATTGGTTTTTACAAACGTACATCAGTGGTGGTGGAGAAAGCAACTTCTCTTAGCTTAACACCCTCCTTGAGACATACGAGCTCAAGGGTTGTATTTTTGTGGAAGGAAATTACTAGATATATAGAATTGGCAATGTGGCATTCAAAGATGTGATATGTGCTATGTGAAAAGGTAATCGTTTGCCTCAAGCCTCATCAAACCGGAAATGATCGAAACAGGATTAGATGTAGTAAGGCCAAGTGGATCATTCCCAATTAGGGTATGATCATCCCCTTCTAGATATATTTCTTCCCGCTATGACGTTCGAGATGCTAATTAATGTGGTGTATGGAAAGAGAGCTCTCAGATAAAGGTCGGTAACGACCGATGGATGACATATTCGGTACCATCTAGTTACAGAGGTGGGCTGGTCTTGTGTTGGTAGAGATGTTGTGTGATGGTTTCTTGGGACATCCATCTAGAGGTGTACCTATTTCGGAAGGTAGATCCTGCGCCTGGTGATTTGTATGGAAATCCATTCTTCAATAAGAACCTACGATTTTGTTTGTATTGGCGTAATGAATAGCCTCGAAATGCTATATGGGTAACCATTTTGGATAAGATTAATAAGTTTATTTGCAAATTTTCAAAGAGATGTCACTAGAAATAATATCAAAGGTTTTGATATAAAAGTGTTTTAGTTATCACAAGGTAAAAACCCATTCATATTTATGTATGGGCGTGGTCTTATGAGATACTCTTTATTTCAAAGGATTTTATCCAAAGGCTGATATATGACACTGTCATTTATTATTGAGTTTTTGTCACGCTGGTTTATCAAGCCTGATCCAGGTATTTTCAATACTCGGGGCAGATCCGAGTAGTTTCAGGTTAGTCGAAGACGGTTGGAGTTTCCAGAGGAGAGTTGGAGATATTCATCAATGTATAGACATATTCTATTATCCGTTGTACTTAGTGTAATTTGTTTTATGTTTATCAGCAGCTGTAAGGACAGATGTTTATAACTGTCCAAGCTGAATCTAGGTTAGACTCTGATAGTGTATTTTAAAATTTTCCGCTATAAAGATTATTATTGAAATAATATATGTTACTCCATTCGTGTGAGATTCTATTCTGTCTACTTTTCTTCATTAACCTTAAATATCCATCTTTTCGTGCAATTTGAGTTGGACATGTGTGGTTTATTATCAATTCAAAGAGTACGGGAAAACGGGCCTTTACATAATGGAATTTTTATTAATTAAGAAAAATATTATAACAATCTAATAAAATGTTTTTGTGACGACCCAGAATTTTGGACATTTGAAATCGAAACATTTAATTGATTTTAAGGTTTGAGAGTTTATTTAAACTTTAATTTCAAATGTCGCTATGGATTCGGCAATTAAATTATTGAATTTAATAATGCGAAGTTGGGTAAAAATTTGTATCTTTAATATTAATCTGATTAAAAATATTTTTAAAGGCCTGAAAAATCTATAATGATAATACTGAAGATAATGGAAGCTATAGAATTGAATTTGAAAATGATTTGTTCGGTTTTAAAATTTTATCGTTTAAATCGATATTTAAAAATAGCCTTCCGAGGCACAATCTCGGAATTCAACGAAACCAGTTCCATTGGATCCAATGTTTGGAGTGATTGTTCGGCCGTACGATAAGCAAACGCCCTGAAATTTAAATTGAAAATTGAAAGTTTTAACTGTTTCAAAAAGCTATCTTCTCCATACGACCAAATTAGGTCTCAGAACCTTTTCCATTACGTCCGGAATAGGGGTTTAACATTATAAATGCCTAGCGGCACACCTCGATAGGAATTCAAAAATTTTAAGCTCCGAATTGGAGACAATTTAAATTTAAATTTAAAACACACATATAATTTTTCCTTAAATTCACTTAACACATCCACCATCTGTCCACCCCTAAACAACACGTGTTCCCTTTCTCTTCCAAACTCGTACAAATGTCCCTTCTTTTCTTTTTCTTTTTCTTTTTATTTTTAACAGCCGCGTAAATCAAAAGCAATCTCGAGAAAAAAAATAAACAAGCTCATACGAGCCTTCATCTTTTATTTCTTTAATTCGAATCAAAATTGATTCGGCTCTAAAAAAATAAAATTCCCCTCTTCAATTAAATTTTGACTCCTCATTTCAAAATTCGAATTCGATCTCGAGAATATTGAGAGTCGAGGGCGAAGCATTGAGGGACATGCGCACGATTCGTGAGGTTAGTGCGTTGAGCGGCTGGAAGCGACGAGCAAGTCAGGAAGGTGGAAGCTCGCGCACAGGACTGTGACATTGACCTAGGGTTCACGACGGAGTCGGCATGGCTTGCACGTCGCAACTTGAGGCGTGTGTGTAGGGGCTCGCACAAGGCTGTGGCCGATAGGGATCAGTCGACTCGATGGTGTTTGCGACGGAGAAGGGATAAGGAGGGAGCTGTCATGGTCTTCGTGGATAGGGCTTCGAGCAATGGCCTGGGTTTGCATTTTACAGTGAGGTAATCACAGTTTATTTAGTTTAATTTAATAAATAATTAGAGCAAAATATAAATGAATATACATCTAGAAAAAAAATAGGAAGTATATATAGATGAAATTTTATTAACATTAAGGTTTTAAAATAAGTAGTTTTTAAATTTTAATATGTATAAATGTATGTATGCAGAAAAAAAAATTACAGCAAAGAATTTTATACAGATAGATTTTGGAATTTTATACATATAAGAATTTTAAATACGAGGAGTATATATAACTTTATATTTTTATCTATATGGATTTATATATATATATATATATATATATATATATTATGAGTGTTTATTAAAGGGGAAATTTGGTTTTAAATTTAATTCATTTAGTCAAATAAATTTATTAAGAGGAATTGGTTTAAAATTAAAGATATTAGTCTAAATTAAAATCTTGGTTGAATAAATTTATTTGAAGGAAATCAGTTCAAATTTTAAATTATTAGTCTAAAATAAAATCATTGGTAATTAAATTTGTAAATGGAAATTTAATGGTTCGATTTATTTGAATATTAATAAAATTATATAATTGTTTATACAAGGTCAAAAAAATTCGTGAAAACAAGTCGGAATGGAAAATGGATTGCAAAATAAAGGGCAAAGGTGAGATCTTCTCACTCAATCAAATATTTCTGATTTAATTTTAAATAGTTAAATTTAAAATGGTTGATTGTGTGCTTTGATGATTAATTATTACCAGTTGTATTGAATTAGACCTATGCGCCGCATAATGGCGGATGATATTATATTAATCTCATTTACCGCGATATTCCACGTCGAAGTGGAATTGGTATTAAATATGTATTTGGAGTGGTTGATTTCCCGCATTATATAGCGGATGAGACCCTATGCGCCGCATAATAGCAGATGATATTATATTATCCCATATACCGCAATATTCCACCTCGAAGTGGAATAGGTATTTAAAAGAAGAAATTTAAATAGAAAAAGTTTAATTTTTTGAAAACTTATTGAATAAATTCCAAAATATGAGAAAAGATTTTAATAAATGGGTTTTGAGTAATATTGTTTAATAGTTGTAGAATTTATTTAAAATTCAAATTTTAAACTGTTTGGACGAGATAAAGGAATTTATTTTAAAAGGAAGTAAATTTAGAAATTAAATTTGGGATTTAATTTGGAGTTGAAATAAAATTTAGAAATTAAATTTGGGATTTAATTTGGAGTTGAAATAAATTTTAGAAATCGATTTGGGATTTAATTTGGAGTTAAAATAAAACTAGAAATCGATTTGGAAATTTGATTTGGTGTTTTGGAAATAAATTGGGAAATCGATTTGAAATTGATTTGTTGTTTTAAAATAAATCTTTAGGAAATCGATTTGGAAAATTTGATTCCGTATTGGAAAATAAAATTGGAAATCAATTTGAAATTTTGTTTGGTGTTTAAAAGTGAATATTTGAAAAACGATTTGAAAACCGTATACCAGTGGATATTTGAAAATTTAAATTCATAATGAAAATTTATAAAGGAAAGAGGAATTTGTTTTAAAAATAAATATCGGTTTATTTTTAACAGTGTGGAAAAAATCTATGAATATGGAATGTAAATTTAAAATAAATCGAGAAAGGTTTATTAATTGACGTAGATGAACCATTTTGTAATGGAAAGAGAATTCTTCCTTAGAAAGCCGAGTATATTTTTAAAGTAGCTTTCGAATTATAAATTAAAGTTTTTAGAAATTGATTTGAAAGAATATTGTTGGAGAAATTAGTTTTAAAAATTGTTTTAAATCTTTAAAGTAAGGATTTATTTAATTAATTATAGAAGGGATTATTTTAAAGATTAAATTGATACTTGATTTAGAAAATAGTTATTTAAATATTTATACTCTATTTACTAATTTTATTTTAAAATTAGTTTGGACTTGAGTATTATATGAGGTATTGGTATAATATTTTCATATCTAATATTTAAATAAGTATTTAGAAATAGTTTTATTTTAAATTTTTCCAATTATATTTTGGATAAGTATTTTAAATGATTTTAAAGTATTTGAACTCGGCAAATTTTCGGTGGAATTAAATAAATATTTGGAATTTTATTCCATGTAATTAAAGTGATTTGAAATTTGTTTTCAAAGGATTGAAATGTGAAAAGTGATTTGAAATTTGCTTTCAAAAAGATTGAAAGTTGAAAAGTGATTTGAAATTAGTTTTCAAATGGTTGAAGTGTTAAAATTATATCTTGCAAAGATATTTCGAAAATAAATAATTGGGGAAAATTATTTAAATCTTGGTGATTGTTGTCAATGTTGATTGATAATTAAATAACCGACTATCAATATTGGCCTTTAAATGGCATTTGAATTTCGATGCGACCAGGGGTCGGATTTCAAATGGATATTTGAAAACCACATCGAATCTTTGTGTTGGATCTTTTGTTTAAAAGATCAAAATGGAAATTGTTGTGATTTGTTTGAAATCAGAATATAACACTTTTTTTTTAAATAAGCGCTCGATATTCGAATTAGTCGGGAGAGGACTTTGTGTCATAAAACCCATTCCGAATAATGATACGATGAAATGGGATTGCATTTGAAGATGGTGTTGAAGACCGGGTATTTTTGAAAGCGAAAGGATTGCCTGTCGAATGTCTCTGCACCGAATTGCTTTGGTATAGAGATTTTATCACCCTTTGTGATGGGGATTTCGGACGTGATTAGTGAATATCCAGATTGCAAGGGCTTCTTTGAAGTGCCTTTGGTTCCGTTCGATCCCAGAACGGATTTGTATGGATGTGTGTCTGACATCACACTTGAGATATAAAGCTGGTTTCTATCAAATACATTTCTGTTGGTGGCGGATAATTTATTCACTTAGCTTAACACCCTTCTCTGAGACTTACGAGCTCAGAGGTTATGTGGTTGATGATTACTAGTGATACATTCCCAATTTGATAATGTGACATACGAAGTGTTGTTGATCATTTGTTGATCGAAGCTTGGCTTTTGTAAAAAGCGTAGCTTTGTGGACGAGACATCGTTGGACCTCACAGCCCAGAATGGTCAAAACAGGAAGGATGCAGCAAGGTTATTTGGGGGTAGCGCCCCCTGAGGGTATCTCATTTCCTTTTGGAAAGTGGTGGTATCAAGGTATGGAGCCTAGATATTTAACCTATGTGAATGATGCAAATTTATTACTTTGTGGTTGTTGGTGTTGAGGATCCTCGGATAAAGGTCGGTTACGACCGGGGGATGGCATACTCATGTAGTAGTTACCTAGTTACAGAGGTAACCTGGCCTTGTGTTGGCAGAGATCCGGTTAGGTTCTCGGGGCGTCCCTCCAGAGGCATACCCAGGTGGCAATAGGAAGTTCCTTAGCATGACCATTTGTTGGAAATCCAATCACCAATACACGCCCTTTACGATTGCAATTGTATAACCTGCCATTCTTAAATGGTAGCTATAGTTGGCATAATATAATGGTACCTATGCTGGCTAAGATTAATATTATATTTTTAAAAGGTTTTCTGCACTATGCACTAATAATAATATTATCAAAAAGGATTTTGCGTATCAAGCATGTTTGACTATCATAAGGAGAAATCTCCACCAAGTGTACGATTGCATTGTGTGTGTGCCGGGAGGCCTTATGGTAGTTTCATTTTCCAAAAGCATAGAGGATTTATTTTATTTTCTTTGTGAAAAATAACTGTTTCTAAAGATCTCACACTAGTCCCATGACTGACCTGGAATTTATTGTTCCCTTTCTAAATTCTGGGTGCCCATAATTTTCCACACGGGCAGCCTAGAGTCAGGTTATCGTTATTCTGGAGCAAAGTAGGAAAAGATGCTGTGGAGATCTAGAGTATCTGGAGTTCTAGTGTGATGGCGAGGCGTATCACTTATATTATATAGTGTCTGTTGCGTTTGGATTAGTGCAAGTCAAGTTTTCATGTAAGCAAGTTCTAATGAATGCCAGTGTTGTGTTTGGTGTTGTTGTAAATTCTGATAATGTGATGTATGTAAAATTGATATAGTTCTTTGTTCTAAAGATATTCATTTATCTATTATATGTTGTTCCGCTACGAAATGTGAGATTCTGTTGTTGTTTCTGTTTCTTCTTATGTCTTCTTCTTCTTAACACTAACGGTTCGATTTTCCGGCATTAGATACAGTGGACGTATCAATGTCGACTTTCGGGCGTTGAAAAAATCGGGTCGTTACAAAGTGGTATCAGAGCAATTGGTTAAGCGACAACCTTGGCTCTGGTGGGGATTACTCATTAGAAATAGAGTCAGTATTACTCTAGAATGAGTTTGAGTGTAATAATAGATATGAGCGCGTATTTGTTAGTGAATATAATTTTTTATATTGTGTTGATTGCTTTGTTGAGTAGTATATGAATTTCGGCCAATACGAGTAGTTAACGTTATTGATATGGATCTCTAAACACTTGTGTAAAACAATTTGACATGGTATTGTTTTAAAATTAGGGTAAATGAAATAATTTTACCCAAATTATTTTCGTATATGAATGAAATAATTTTTCAGTGATATATGGTTGCTTGTTTGTTAGGAAGTGATAATATTAAATTGTTATCATTGATTATTGAATAAGAAATTAAAATCATAACCAAAAGCTAAGAAAATAAAATCCATATACAAATGAGATTTATAAATATAAATTGTAAATGTGATTATAAATTGAAATAGATTCTAGAGAAATATTTGGAAATGCTTTTCAAAAGATTTGAAATTTGGGAATTTTGAAAATTAAATCCCTTTTGAGTTTGAAATTGGTTTTCAAAGGTTTTGGAAAATGTTTTTAAATGGATAAAAGCACTAAGCTCTTTTCGGTCGCTTGAAAATAATTCCGATGATGATCGCGACATCATCGGTGTTCATTTTTGAGTTTCCAAGAGAGGAGTTGCTACCAAATTATTTTAAATGAAAGTTGTTTGGAAAACTGGGTTTGGTTTTGAAATTCAAAAGATAATTTGAATTGATTTCGAAAATGGTTTTGAAATGTTGGAAAGACTCTGAAATTTGATAAAAATAGTTATGTAATAAATTTTTATAAGGTGGAAAATAAAATTGTGAATGAATAAATGAATTTACAATTGCAAGAAAATGAAAGTGAAATTGAATGTCGAAATTCATTTCGAATTTGTAAGCAAATAGAACTGGAATTGGAATTGAATTTGATTTGTGATAAACAAAGCGAAGTACTGAAATAAAATTAGTAAGTGAAACTAATTGAAGAAATGACAAAGAAAGTATGGTTTGAAATGAATTGAATTCAATAATTGTAAATGAAGGTAAATTGAACTCATATGGAATTTGAAATCCAGTTTAAATATAAGTAGTTATAAACTCCAATGGTGAAGTGAAGAATAAATATAAAAAGTTATATGAAATATTTATTGGACTTAAGAGACAAATGGAAAAATTCTTAAATAAAAATTTGGAATTGAGAATATATTCTAAATTGATAAGCGAATGAAGGATAAAATGGAAATTGTGAAATGGTAATTGCGAATAAATGAACGAAAATCAATGTGAATGAAAGAAAAGAAAATTTATAAAACTAATAATCAATTTGGAATAAATATGTGGGATGTACGTATATTATTTTTGCATAGCGATTTGATCCAAAATTCAAGCACAGAATTTCGAGATAGTTATATCGATCCGAGTTGGAATTTTTCACTCGATTTTCGACGACGAATCCAAGTTGAGGCTATGCAAGGAGAATGACGGTTTCTGATCAAGAAACCAGATCTGAGTCCGCACAAGGAAGTCGGGTGGACGATACTAGTTCGGAAGTGAAATTGTGTGACCGAGTGAGCGATCGAATTTGATATTGCGTACGAATGATGTAAGTATATCGTATGGGTTTGAATGAAATGAATATTGAAATTTCATAAAGAAATGTATAAAATGGTTTTGAATGTTGTGGTTAGACATTATTGTTAAGAAAGATATACAGGTGATATAAAGAAAATGGAATTGGATTTTGATTTCAAAAAATTGCACAAAAAAGGTATGTATTTTAAATTTCAGTATGAAATTTGGTGATTTTCTTGTCTAGCCATTTGGCCTTTTGTTTTCTTTTTGAAATCTGGGGCCCATTGTGGCATTTTGTAGTCGTACTGAGCTAGCCGCGCAAAGGAGGCGCTGGCGAAATTTTCCAAAAATTTAGGGAGTTATAAAAATTTTGAGAAAATTTTGAAAATTTAAAATTTGAATTTAAATTTAAATTTTAAATGGGAAGAAAACAATATTGTTTGGAACTTATAATTGAGTTTGGAAAGTTAGTCGAAGTAATAATGGATCTTTAATGAAAAGATTTGTTTTGGCAATTTGATAAAACTATTTGTTTTGTGAAAATGGTTAATGGGTTAAGGATCATTCTTCTTTATTAGTAATTTCGGGACGAAATTCTTTTAAGGGGGAAGGATGTGAAGACCCAGAATTTTGGACATTTGAAATCGAAATATTTAATTGATTTTAAAGGTTTGGGAATTTATTTAAACTTGAATTTCAAATGTCGCTATGGATTCGGCAATTAAATTATTGAATTTAATAATATGAAGTTGGGTAAAAAAAATATCTTCAATTTTAAGCTGATTAAAAATATTTTTAATGGCTTGAAAAATCTATAATGATAATACTGAAAATAATGGAAGCTTCAGAATTGAATTTGAAAACGATTTGTTGAGTTTTAAAATTTTATCGTTTAAATCAATATTTAAAAATTGCCTTTTGAGGCACAGTCTCGGAATTCAACGAAACCAGTTCCATTGGATCCGTAATAGTGTATAATTATAGGATTTAAATTTTCGTAGTGTTTGGAGTGATCGTTTGGCCATACGATATGCAAACGTGCTAAAATTTAAATTGAAAATTCAATGTTTTAACGGCTTCAAAAAACTATCTTCTCCATACGACCGAATTAGGCCTTAGAACCTTTTCCATTGCGTCCGAAATAAGGGTTAACATTATGACCACCTAGCGGCACGCCTCAATAGGAATTCGAAAATTTTGAGCTACGAATTGGAGACAATGTAAATTTAAATTTAAATTTAAAACATGCATATAATTTTTCCTTAAATTCACTTAACACATCCACCACCTGTCTACCCCTAAACAACACGTGTTCCCTTTCTCTTCCAAACTCGTACAAATGTCCCTTCTTCTCTTTTTATTTTTATTTTTATTTTTATTATTAACAGCCGTGTAAATCAAAAGCAATCTCGAGAAAAAAAATAAACAAGCTCATACGAGCCTTCATCTCTTCTTTCTTCAATTCGAATCAAAATCGATTCGGCCCTAAAAAAAATCAAATGCCCCTCTTCAATTAAATTTTGACTCCTCATTTGAAAATTTAAATTCAACCTCGAGAATATTGAGAGTCGAGGGCGAAGCATTGAGGGACGCGTGCGTGATTTGTGAGGTTAGCGCGTTGAGCGGCTGGAAGAAAAGAGCAAGTCAGGAAGGTAGAAGCTCGTGCGCAGGCCTGTGACGTTGACCTAGAGTTCGCGATGTAGTCGGCATGGCTTGCACGTCACGACTGGAGGCGCGCGTGTGGGGGCTCGCATAAGGCTGTGGCCGATGGGGTTCAGTCGACTCGATGGTGTTCGCGACGGAGAAGGGATAAGGAGGGAGCTGTCCTGGTCTTCATGGGTAGGGTTTCAAGCAATGGCCTGGGTTCGCATTTTACAGTGAGGTAATCACAGCTTTATTTATTTTAATTTAATAAATAATTAGAGGAAAATATAAATGAATATATATCTAGAAAAAAAATAGGAAGTATATATGGATGAAATTTTATTAACAGTAAGGTTTTAAATAAGTAGTTTTAAATTTTAATATGTATAAATGTATGTATGCAGAAGAAAAAAAATTACAGCAAAGAATTTTATACAGATAGATTTTGGAATTTTATACATATAAGAATTGCAAATACGAGGAGTTTATATAACTTTATATTTTTATCTATATGGATTATTTCATAAATATATATATATAAATGTTTATTAAAGAGTAAATTTGGTTTTAAATTTAATTTATTTAGTTAGATAAATTTATTAAGAGGAATTGGTTTTAAATTAAAGATATTAGTCTAAAATAAAATCTTGGTTGAATAAATTTATTTAAAGTAAATCAGTTCAAATTTTAAATTATTAGTCTAAAATAAATCATTGGTAATTAAATTTATAAATGGGAATTGAATGGTTCGGTTTATTTGAATATTAATAAAATCATATAATTGTTTATACAAGGTCAAAAAAAATTCGTGAAAACAAGCCGGAATGGAAAATGGATTGCAAAATAAAGGGCAGAGGTGAGATCTTCTCACTAAATCAAATTTTTCTAATTTAATTTTAAATAGGTAAATTTAAAATGGTTGATTGTGTGCTTGGATGATTAATTATTACCAGTTGCATTGAATTAGACCAATGTGCCGTATAATGGCGAATGATATTATATTAATCCCATATACCGCGATATTCCACCTCGAAGTGGAATTGGTATTATATATGTATTTGAAGTGATTGATTTCCCACATTATATAGCAGATGAGACCCTATGCACCGCATAATAGCAGATGATATTATATTAATCCCATATACCGCGATATTCCACCTCGAAGTGGAATAGGTATTTAATTATTGTGCTAACGTCTGTGGATACAGGGAAACGGGTTCGAGGGATCCAATTGGATTCCTCACATATTTGAATTTGTTTCAATATTGTGTGTTGATTATCTATAATCTGTGTGTGATTATATTTGTGATTGAAACCGTTGAAGGCTGTAATTTAGCCGAATATATTTTTGGTATCGTAGGATACCAAAAATAAATAAAATTGGATTTTTGAAATTCAAGTATAAAATTTATAATAAATTCAGTTAATGAATTGGGTGAATTTAAAAGAAGAAATTTAAATAGATAAATTTTTATTTTTTAAAACTTATTGAATAAATTCCAAAATATGGGAAAAGATTTTAATAAATGGGTTTTGAGTAATATTGTTTAATAATTGAAGAATTTATTTAAAATTCGGATTTTAAATAGTCTGGAAGAGATAAAGGAATTTATTTTAAAAGGAAATAAATTTAGAAGTTAAATTTGGGATTTAATTTGGAGTTGAAATAAAATTTAGAAATTAAATTAGGGATTTAATTTGGAGTTGAAATAAATTTTATAAATCAATTTGGGATTTAATTTGGAGTTAAAATAAAATTAGAAATCGATTTAGAAATTTGTTTTGGTGTTTTGGAAATAAATTGGGAAATCGATTTGAAATTGATTTGGTATTTTAAAATAAATCTTTGGGAAATCGATTTGGAAAATTTGATTCGGTATTGGAAAATAAAATTAGAAATCAATTTGAAATTTGATTTGGTGTTTAAAAGTGAATATTTGGAAAACAATTTGATAATCGTATATCAATGGATATTTGAAAATTTAAATTCACATTGAAAATTTATAAAGGAATGGAGAATTTTTTTAAAAAATAAATATCGGTTATTTTTAAAAGTCTGGAAAAAAATCTGTGGATTTGGAATGTAAATCTAAAATAAATCGAGAAAGGTTTATTAACTGACGTAGACGAACCATTTTGTAATGGAAAGAGAATTCTTCCCTGGAAAGCAAGTATATTTTTAAAGTAGCTTTTGAAGAATAAATTAAAAGTTTCTAGAAATTGATTT
Source organism: Allium cepa (assembly GCA_030765085.1). Classification (NCBI taxonomy): domain Eukaryota; kingdom Viridiplantae; phylum Streptophyta; class Magnoliopsida; order Asparagales; family Amaryllidaceae; genus Allium; species Allium cepa. The sequence goes on from CM060944.1 coordinate 343,084,005, forward strand.
GAAAGAATATTGTTAGAGAAATTAGTTTTGAAAATTGTTTTAAATCTTTAAAGTAAAGATTTATTTAATTAATTATAGAAGGGGTTATTTTAAAGATTAAATTGATATTTGATTTAGAAAATAGTTATTTAAATATTATACTCTATCTACTAATCTTTTTTAGAATTAGTCTGGACTTGAAGTATTATATGAGGTATTGGTATAATATTTTCATATCTAATATTTAAATAAGTATTTAGAAATAGTTTATTTTAAATGTTTCGAAGTATATTTTGGATAAGTATTTTAAATGATTTTAAAGTATTTGAACTCGGCAAATTTTCAGTGGAATTAAATAAATATTTGGAATTTTATTCCATGTAAGGAAAGTGATTTGAAATTTGTCTTCAAAGGATTGAAGTGTGAAAAGTGATTTGAAATTTGTTTTCAAAAAGATTGAAAGGTGAAAAGTGATTTGAAATTTGTTTACAAATGATTGAAGTGTTAAAACTATATCTTGCAAAGATATTTTGAAAATAAATAATTGGGAAAAATTATTTAAATCTTGGTGATTGTTGTGAATGTTGATCGATAGTTAAATAACCGACTATCAATATTGGCCTTTAAATGGCATTTGAATTTCGATGCGACCGGGGGTTGGATTCCAAATGGATATTTGAAAACCACATCGAATCTTTGTGTTGGATCTTTCATTTAAAAGATCAAAATGGAAATTTTTGTGATTTGTTTGAATTCTGAATATGACACTTATTTTGTTTAAATAAGTGCTCGTTATTCGGATTAGCGGGAGAGGACTTTGTGTCATAAAACCCATTCCGAATAATGATACGACGAAATGAGATTGCATTTGAAGATGGTGTTAAAGACCGGATATTTTTGAAAGCGAAAGGAATACTTGTAGAATGTCTCTACACCGAGCTGATTCGGTATAGAGATTTTATCACCCTTTGTGATGGGAATTCCGGACGTGATTAGTGAATATCCGGATTGCTATGGCTTCTTTGAACTGCCTTCTGTTCCGTTCGATCTCGGAACGGCTTGTATGGATGTGTGTCTGACATTACACTTTGAGATATAAAGCCGGTTTCTATCAAACACATTTCTATTGGTGGCGGAGAATTTATTCTCTTAGTTTAACACCGTTCTCTAAGACGTACGAGCTCAGAGGTTATGTAGTTGATGGTTATACATTCCCAATTTGGTAATGTGGCATACGAAGTGGTGCTGATCATTTGTTGATCGAAGCATGGCTTTTGTAAAAAGCGTAGCTTTGTGGACGAGACTTCGTCGGACCTCACAACCCGGAATGGTCAAAACAGGAAGGATGCAGCAAGGTTATTTGGGGTTAGCGCCCCCGAGAGTATGTCATTTCCTTCTAGAAAGAGGTGGTATCATGGTATGGAGCCCAATATTTAACCTATGTGAATGCTGCAAATTTATTACTTTGTGGTTGTTGGTGTTGAGTATCTTTGGATAAAGGTCGGTTATGACCGGGGGATGGCATACTCGTGTAGTAGTTACCTAGTTACATAGGTAACCCGGCCTTGTGTTGGCAGAGATCCTTAGCCTGACCATTTGGTTGAAATCCAGTCACCAATACGCGCCCTTTACGATTGCAATTGTATAACCTGCCATTCTTAAATGGTAGCTATAGCTGGCATAATATAATGGTACCTATGCTGGCTAAGATTAATATTATATTTTCGAAAGGTTTTCTGCACTATGCACTAATAATAATATTATCAAAAAGGATTTTGCGTATCAAGCATGTTTGACTATCATAAGGAGAAATCTTCCCCAAGTGTGCGATTGCATTGTGTGTGTGACAGAAGGCCTTATGGTAGTTTCGTTTTCCAAAAGCATAGCGGATTTCTTTTATTTTCTTTGTGAAAAATAACTGTTTTTAAAAATCTCACACCAGTCCCATGACTGAACTGGAGTTTATTGTTCCCTTTCTAAACTCTGGGTGCCCATAATTTTTCACACGCGCGGCCTAGAGTTAGGTTATCATTATTCTGAAGCGAAGTAAGAAAAGATGCTGTGGAGATCTGAAGTATCTGGAGTTCTAGCAGGATGGCAAGGCGTATCACTTATAATATATTGTGTCCGTTGCGTTTGGATTGGTGCAAGTAAAGTTTTCATGTAAGCAAGTTCTAGTGAATGCCAGTGTTGTGTTTGGTGTTGTTGTAAACTCTGATAATGTGATGTATGTAAAACTGATATAGTTCTTTGTTTTAAAGACATTCATTTATCTATTATATATTGATCCACTGTGAAATATGAGATTCTGTTGTTGTTTCTGTTTCTTCTTCTGTCTTCTCCTTCTTAAACCCTAACGGTTCGGTTTTCCAGCATTTGACTGCACGGCATTGGATACAGTGGACATATCAATGTCGGCTTTGGATACAGTGGACATGGAAAATACTTCTGCTAAACCAAGTCCTATGAGCACTATGGTACATCTCGATCGGGAGGAAAATGGAAAAAGTATTGACCAAAAACAATATCAAAGTATGATTGAATCTCTACTTTACTTTACAATTAGTCGTCCAGATATAATGATAGTGTATGCTTGTGTGCATGAATTCGAGTAAATCCCAAAGAATCACATTTGTGGACAGTGAACAAATTTTGCGCTACTTAAGCAAGACTAAAGACCATGGTCTCTTTTACTGAATGAATGTCCTTTTGAGTTAGAATCATCTAGTGACGCTGACTTTGGATGGTGTCGAATGGATCGAAAGTGTACAAGTGGCACATGTCATTTCATTGGACAATCTTTAGTATCTTGGTTTAGTAAGAAACAAAATTGTGTTTCACTTTCAGTGTGTGAAGTAGAATATGTTTCTACTACTTTAGTATATGCTCAAGTAATCTATATGCAATAAACACTTCAAGATTTTGGTATAAATCTATCTAAATCAACAATTTATTGTGATAATACAAGTGCTATAAATTTATCGAAAAATCCTATAAACCATTCTAGAATTAAACATACTGATATTCGACAACATTTTCTTCGTGATAACATAGAAAAAGGTAATATCTATCTTGATTTTGTATATCATCGAAAAATCAAATTGCAAATATATTTACTAAACCTCTAAATGAAAATATTTTCCTTCAATTAAGACGTGAGCTAGGAACTATGTTGTTATATGATTTATAATTTGATTTTAATGTGTAAAAAAATTATAAAATAAATAAAACTTTAATAGTGCAAAAATTGGAGATGATGGAATTAGAACTCTGCATTAATGGTAAGAAGTCTTATGTTTTTCAATGTTCGATTGTGTTACTTGATTTAAGACCTTACATTCCTTTTATTTTATATACGGCTAAAATCCTTTCATATTTTTTAACCTTACATTCTTTGTATTGGTTGAAGTTTGCTAAGGAATGTCAACTGTAAAATAAAAACTTTAAATAGAATATCATCACAATATATTACATGATTAGAATTTTTCTTGATTCATATACAAACTTTAAGAATAAATATACATTCTCTTTATAATGTCGTCTTAAGAAAGCTATGATCTCTCATTGATCGTTTTTAGCACTCCGACTGTGGATTCATCAAACAAATCTACTCTGATATATATTACAATAAATATTACTCCATCGTTGAATCATCATACTGGACATACACCGAACGAGAAGCGAGCTAAGAAAAACTTAGACTTTGGTTCACCATCTACCAAAAAGAAAATCAATGAAATCCTATCAATATTAGACTTTAGGTTTACAATGTGATATGTATTATGAACAAAAACACCATGGTAGACGATTAAATACCTTAAACAATTCGCTCTCAAATTCTATGGAACGTCTCCTAAGAAAGGTGTGCACAATCTATCTCCTCAACGACCTCACGTGTCTCCAAATTCTTGGGAACAAGGTGCTCAACATAATATTTGGTGTCCTATACATCCATTACGTGATATCACCAAAGTTGAACCAAGCTCAGAAGAATCTAAGACTTTGGGAAATTAAAACCTATATATTTTTGTATATTAATAAATTTAAAATTGTAATATGGATAAGTAACATGTTTATTGATACAAAAATTATAGTTATAGTTAACATAATAATAAAGCCAAAAAATACACAGACACATATATATGTGTATACATGTATATGTATATGTATATGTATATGTATATGTATATGTATATGTATATGTATATGTATATGTATGTATCTATATATAGTTTGTAAATTAACTAATTTAAGAATAAACTAAAAAGAAGCTTGACTTAAGCAAAATAACAGTTTCAGCCGGTTGACCATAGGGACTCAGCCGACTAGATATTCATAAGAATTTTAAAATTCTTTTAGAATTTGGTCGATTGAGTTTGAGTAACCCCAGTCAGGCAATTGAATTATACCAAATTTGAACTATATTTTAGCAGGTTGAAATTTTCTGCACATCAGCCGGCTGACATCGCATAGCAGCTGACTGAATATTCAAAACTGCAACATACAACCCAGAATTCAGCCGACTAACCACCCCCCTCAGCCAACTGAATTATGGATTTTTTAACTAGAAGCTTTGGGTTCAATTCTCTGCATTTCAGCCGACTATCATTACCAATCAGCGGACTGGCCCGTAAGTTTTCAATTTTTGAAAATAGATCTGCCCATTCTCCAACACACTTATTCACTCAAACTCTACATAACTCATATCTACCTCTTCATTCTTATTTTACCTAAATACTCTCTATTTCAAAATAAACTCAAATACAAAACTTTGCTTTATCAAAAACTTTAATTTTTTCATCCAAATTTCATAAACCAAATGGCCCCAAGATCAAAAAGAGCACAGGAATCAAAAACCGGACCTTCCAAGAGCCAAATTTAAGCTTGGTTGCACAATGAGACAACGGTCAATAGATTCAACATCATGAGAAACTCAAAGTTATTTGAAGAAGCTTTAATGAAGTTCCCCAATTTCAACAGCTATGCAATTAGAGAAATAGCCGAAGCTCACGGTTTCGATTCGCTCGTTGAGTATGATTCCAACAATGTCAAAATCTACCATCTTTTAATTAAGCTTTTCTTTGCAAATATGAATCTTGACCACCAAGATCCCCCAAAACAAAGTTGAATGCATAGGGACCTTGGTGTGGAGTAAAGATTAATTTACCTCTTCAAAGATTAGGCCATATACTAAGATGTCCATCAGAGTTGGATATTGATGATTTTGATGTTGATATGTATAATCATGATGAAGTATCACATCTCTTCTTATCGGACAATTTAACCATTTTGAAATCCAGTGCCTTACGTCCAAAGGCACGAATCATCTACCGTGCACTTATTCGATCATTACAACTCCAGACCAAAAGTTAAGAAAAGGTCTACGAAAGGGATTTTCAAGCCTTATATGCTATTTACTCATCCCAACGAGAAAATTGGGGAATATAATATAAGATAAATTTCTCACTGTCAATCACAAAAGAAGTTATAAGACCATTCATTATGGAGTTATATTATACGCATTCTACAAAATTTTGGTGTTCCATTACCCGATTCTGATTTTATAACCATATAAGAGCTTAACTCCAAGACTCTAAGTTTATTGGGTCTTCCTATGCGTCTCGAAAACCAACAAATCATTAGCTTTCTAGAATGGGTTGCTAATCGTAATCAAGTAATCCCGCAACCAAGAGACATGAATATTGCTTCTTCCTCCTCTCAGGTTCCTCAACAAGAAGAAGAGGATGAAAAAATTCAAGACTTCATGTTGACGTGCCTCTGAAGCAAGCGCTTGTGACATTATCATGGAGTCAAAGCAAACTTGTTCGATGTTTAGCTAATGTGGAAAAGAACATTTCTAAAATGAAAAAAAGCTAAACTTAATCAAAGGCTTTTTAAATAAGATTTTGGACAAGGTCTCTTGTTTCGGGTCCACAACGACCGGTGTTACTGAAAATCCGACTCCATTCTCTTGGACAACTTCGAAAGAAGAAGAAGAAAAGGTACAAGATAGTGAGGATTTTGGACTTTTTCCTTTCATTTCTATATAATTCATGAAAAACTTGTAGTACTATTATTTTGTTTTAAGACATATTCTTATGTGTTTATTGTACTTTGAGGTTTCTAGGTAAGGTGGTCATTTATTTATCAATTCTATATGCATATATATGCTTGATGTCTATGATGTTTATGATATTTATGTTTATTGTCTTCTCCTATCTATATGTTTATATATCTATATTTCTCATATCAATCATTTATTCCTTTTTGTCGATAGCAAAGGGAGAGAATATGATTGATAAGGGGAGTATTCAATCACGGGGAGTAAATTTGCTTTTATATATTTACAAACTTACATAATTGTGATCGTCAAAAAAAGGAAGAATGTTAGAAACTTGAATTTTGATGTTTTGATTGTAACGACTATATAAGTAAATATTATATGAACTAACCATATTTGCAGGAGTAGATACTGTTTTACTCAAGAAATATCTAACAGATTGCAGTCCAGTTTCCAGATAGAAGCTTTAGTAATATATTTAGTCTATGCTCTTAGTCTAATAGTGAATTCATGTTAAAATCTCTCCGAAGTGGTATATGCACGCACACGCAATTTAAAAAAATTCGAATCATAGTTCATATGCTAAAATTCTAGTAACATGGTTCACATACAAAAGCTTTTCTAAAATTCTTTGATATGGCAAAACACATGAAACTCAGCCGGCTGAACAGTCTATTTCAGTCGACTAAATGTTGTGCACATGCACAACTAATCTTCAATATTCAAACGGCTAAAGTTGATGATCAGCCAGTTGCATTTCATGACTTTTGCACTGTTTTCTTGCTGATTCGATTTTTAATCGATTCAACTGGCTGAATTATTCCATTTAGGGGCTAAATCTTCATAATGACTATATTTTGAAAAGACATTTCATTTCAGCGAATAAAAACAACTCTTGATCCAAGAGTTGCTTCCATATTCTTTCATGGCTACTTTTCACGAATGATTTCAACTCTTGATTTCTATATATAACCATGAAATCCACTATTTTAACTAACTAATTCTGATTCTAATTTTAATTCTTATTGTCTAAAATATCTTGCCATTTGCATTCAATATTTCATTCTAATCACTTGTTTATTCAAGAAAATTTCATTACTGATTTAATAAACTTCCTATCTTTATAAGTTACACAATATACCACAAATGAGAAGATTATAGGAAGGGTGTACGTTTTTGACTTATCAGTGCTATTCAAGAGCACACTCAGTCAGAAACAATTTTACTATTTGTATTGGAATTCCTATTTGGTTTCTCAAACGGTTGAAGTCCTGTTCTATTGCTTAGGCGGTTGAAGTCCTGTTCGGTTGCTAAGGCGATGTAATACCTGTCCCTCCAGGTTAAGTGAGGGTTGATAGTTGTATTCCAGAAGAAGTCTGGGATTGGACGTAGAGTGGGAAGTTCAAACCATTATAAAAATCTCCGGTGCCATTTACATCATTATTTTACTTTTATATTTATATTCCACACAAATAAATAGTTTAGTTAATATTTCATAATGCATGATGCTTAGTAACTTTCCGCCTTTTCGACCCTCAAAAATTAACACTAATACATCTACAGTATTCACGTGCCAAGCATCCAAGTGCCTAAAGGACATATTATTAGGAGAAAAAGAAAGAAAAGATATAATAGAATCTCAGATCATGATGAGTAATATATAATATACAACATATCTTCACAAAGAAAAACTTTAATATATATACATAAATTAAAATACACTAATCTACCATCATCCTTGAATGTTATAACAACCTATCCTCACAAATGCTGATAAATACAACCAATGCAGTGGAAGTAAATATACGCGAGTATGTCTTGGACGCCTCCAGCTCATACTCTAAAGCTCTAATGCATCCTTAATTAAATCTGAAAATAAGTCTGGTTTGACCCAAGCATTGTAAGAGAATAAATACACCTGAATCATTATGGTGAACCAGCATAAGAAACACACCTCAAATGGATTTTTAATGTTATAAAACTTTTAAAAGTAAGGGTATCTCACAAGACCATGTTGTCTATAAACACGGATGTGTTTTTACCTTATGATAACTAAACTATTTTGTAAGATAGCCGAAACACTTGCATATAGCTGAAACATTTGCATCTCACATTCAAACATAGTTGGGCACGACCAAGTCCGTATGGTGTTTATTGGAGAATGGATTACATACATTGATAAGACACTAGGATACCGCCTACACAGTACATCTCTAAAAAATGTACCGCGGGCATTTCAAGGACCCCCGACAAATCAGGAAAGACTTAACCTTATTGGATACTATCGAATATTTCATCACTATAATTACTTTGCAACCTTATCCCTAAGAGCTCTCATGCACAACCAAAACACATAAATATACGTATTTAGAAAGGCGAAGACAATACCCTAATAGTAGCTAACTGCAAAGCCCTGAAGCATATCCCTATTTTAGTAATTCCCGATTGTAGGAGAAAGAGGCAACATTTTACCTTTTTTAGCAAATCCCACTTGGAGTGCTAACACTGCCCCCCACGCAACAATGCAATGCCAACATTCATCCATACAAGTTGTTCAGGACATGAACAAACCGAAGGCACTACTTCTATTACGTCCATTCTAAAATCATCCTCAAGATTAGTAGCAAATAACCCTTGGACTTCAAAGAACTCCATCTTCAATTCCATTATCCTCAAGATGTCTTCATTTCTAACACTTATGTCAGTTCGTAATGGTTTTTAGATAACTCACATTTGACCAATACTGGTCTCTGCAAACTGACAACGATAGTTGCGAAACGGTCAAGATTTGACAGTCGGTTGTTTAACTGTCAAAAAACAACAATTTCTAGAGGTTTAGCCAAGCATGGTTAAGCACAAAATAACCCCTCAGCCTCTTTAATTAATCCTTTCATATATTAAAATCACTTTGTAAATTCTTATCTTATAATATTTTTACAAAAATATATTCACAAATCCTTCTCTACCCTTTTAATACTTAGAAATATTCATATACTTATCTTTACGATATAAGTATACTCAACGAAACATTACATTTCCGAACTTAGAAAACTTTTACATATACTTATGTCAATAGTATAAGTATTTTCGCAAAAAACTTCATTCTAATACCAAGAAAATGTATCCATATACTTATCTCAACGATATAGTATATTTACAAATCTTAAGAAAAATTCCATTTTCAAACCATGCTTCATTTGGGTTACAAAATATACGTTTAAACACTGATAGTAATAACCCAAAAACATTTTCCTTTTGGTGTAGGTTAACGGGTCGAGTAGAAATTAAAAATACATCAATAAAAATCAAGTCGTTATATTGAAAATAAAATTTCTTATTATTTATTAGATTTGAATCAAACTAAATATTTACATAAATTAAATATTCCTATTCAAAATGTTAAAAATTCCGGGTTGTTGCAAACAAAATAATGGCTTAAAAGATGGATTTCTTTAAAGATCGATGGATTAGGACTCGAGGGTTATTCCATTATATTTGTAATGTCGTTTATATTTGAGGAATGTATAAAGTTTGTTAAAATCAGTTCATAACGAAAAGAGAAGTTGAGGGCAAAACTATAATTTGAAAAAAAAAACTGCCTTATTAATCCTGAAATGAAGCTTCTCCTTCTTTGCTAATCATTCTCCTTCTCAAAAGAATAAATAGGTTTATGAAAATTTGATATCCAAATTCTCAATAAACAATCCCAAATTCTCAATAAAAAATTTCAAATTAGATATCTAAATTTCAAAATAGATATCTTCATCAATCCCAAATTCGATATCTTCATCACTTCCAATTCTCAAAAAACAATTCTAATTAGAATAAAGTTGGGTTTATTTAGAGCTTGGGTTTATTTGTTTTTGGTGAGTGAGATTTGTTATTTAAACTATATGATCACCATTTATGCAATGTATTTGTGTAAAATATCAAATGTTGGGTTAAGGCTTGATAAGTGAACTTGCATTAGGATTTTGGAGATAAGAAAATTGATTAAGTATGTTTAACAAGTGTTTAATCATAAAATGAATGTGTTAAAAGCTTGATAATGAATGTAGTTTATTGTTGTGATTTGATAGTGAGTTAATTGACTATTGTTGGTTTAGAGATGCTAGAATGAGCAGAGAGTAAGTAAAGGTATGTGATAATAACTTTGTTGAATGACGACTGTAGAGAATGGAATTATATCGAGCAATTACCCTTGAATGGATGCAGAAACAGTATTCACTACATCAAAGTCATTTGTTGAGTATGAAGCTATACTGATTCGAATGTCGAGCAACTTATAACAAGTGTAAAAACCAAGTCGAGAGACATTAAGGTAAAGTGTCTTGCTGACATAATCCCAAACATCGAAGACAAGAGCAGAGCTGTTTAAAAAGATTTTATATCATCGTTGAAAAATAACTTTATTAATATAGGCCAGCCCTAACTTTATAAAATACATATTAATTTATTCTTCTATCTTGTTTAAGGCTTGGTTTCATTCATGGAGAGATCGATTTGATCTAAGCCCATTTAGATGGGCTCTCCTCTACTTTATATAATAGCATATTCATGAAATCCTAGCTACCACGATTATTTCTATATCTCTTTCTCTCTCAAAATTAATATCTCCATAAGGGTTTGCTAGCTAAGAAGAAAAACTTGCAACTTTACTTCAAGGAAGGAGAAGATATCCAAAAAAACATGATTAACTTTAAGGTGTTAACAAACGACAAGAAGCTAAGTAATTAATCTCCAATCTAATAATATATTATCTTTAAAATTACTACATAATTTTTGCGTTATAGTTGATTATAAAACAATAAATTCAAATCCACGGTTTATGTCAACTTGGTTGTAAAACAATAAAGTCAAACCTATAGTTTATGTAAACTTATACACATACAAAGACACATACACACACACATACATACATATATATATGAATTTTGTTCGATGTTAACAATTTTTTTATATATTAGACTTATGACATAATATTAGATCAAAATATTCTCAAAAATTGATTGAAAAAGCATAAGTGCAAATATGGATTCTGAGGTTTAATTATAAATTTAATATATATGTAAATTTAAAGGTAGAACTTTTGAATTAATGCATTAATATATGCCCATTGTTTTAATTATATTGTAGAATCATAGTAGCAAAATAGGATATAAGATCCAATTATAAATTTAAAGTGCATGTGTATATTTTTAAAAGGTAATATGTTTTCAATCATTTAAACCATTATTTTAAAAATAATATTTTAAATTTAAACAAACTAACATTGAATGCTTATCGTGATTAGTAATTTACATTTACATATATATTAGATATGTATTTATATATACATATACATATATATGTATGTGTTTGTGTGTGTGTGTTTATGTATTAGTAAATATAAATACGAGGCCAAAAATTATAAAGATATTATATATGTGCGTGCGTGCGCACGCGTACGTATGTAAATATATATATATATGCTATTATATAGTTAATATGTAAATATTTATGTATATGCAAAACACATGTATAAATATACATTTTCAAGTAAGGTATGCACTAATAATATATATACTAAATATTGTTAAAAATCCTAATAACTATATCTATATATATTTACGTATATTTTTTGTTGGCATATGTACATGTTTGTTGCACAAGTTACCCTATGCGTGCATACTTACATACACATTATATGCTCACATCGACATATACATGTCTATATTTGGATTTACTTATATATACACATATATATATATGAGTATTTAATATCCATATATATATAAAGGATTTTCTTCTTTTTCATTAGTACACTAGAAAGGTTCTGCAAGGAGACAAATCATTTATTTATTCTTTAACATCACTGATGTTGACGATATATTTCATCAACCTCAAAGTAATGATAATGCATTATAAAAAGAAAAAGTTGATTGCTAATCACTAGGCTTAATAATAGAAAAATGAGGGGGAAAGAGCATTTAAAATAAATGACACAAGAGGTGAAGTGGTTCGATGAAGCTGCCTATAACCATTATGAAGTTCTCTTACTATATGGCTCTTCTTCAATTATAAGAAATTAAAAGAGAATAATAAGAAAAGACGATTCACCTAAGACTCATGAAGTTGCTAATCTCAGGGAGTTGTTGTATTAGGAGATTTGAGTGGCAGATTCTGGGTTCCAATCTTCTGTGTTTCAACCTTCAAGGTCCGAACCTTGTGGGTCCCAACCTTCCGGGCCCTAACCTATCGTATCCCAACCTATTTGAAGTTATCACGCATGCGGTTCTTATAGTAGTTAAACTAATGCTTGGACGACTAAGATCATGCCACCAAACAGGAATGAAGCATGCCCGACCATTAATCTGACCAAATGGATTTGATGGGAGACAACTAGCAAAAGAAAGGAGTGCGTGTTGAGATAAAGGTCAACATGAGAACTATACCAGGCGCATGCTTTGCCATGCTTTTCTACTTGTACTTGCTTTATGCTTGTAGTAAATCGAACATGATTCTTGCAAGAAGTCGGTACACCTAGTTGTACCTCTTGTCATTTTTCCTCCATATACGTAAGTGGTTGGATTGGCTGAGCTGATATGCCGAGACCACGAAGAGGGTAAAATGGCGAGAGCCGAGGGCATGCCATGCTAGGTGAGACGAGATGGAATATAGGTCGTAGGTGTTGTTATCAAAGCTGGATTAATAATGGGTTACCCTTGAGCCGGTCTCAAGCTATGCCGATCGGAATAGCTGAGGGAGATATGCTTGAGCGAGCGAGCTGGCATTGAGCCGGCTTGCAAGGGGTTGGCCTGGAGCTGGGTTGTAATCACGCTGGAGAGAGAGTCGGTTAGCTAATGAGAGATGGATCAAGCTGGGCTTATGCCTTGTCTTATCTTGAACCTAAGCATTGAAGGGCTTGAAGCCTCTCTCCCAGCTTCTTACAGACTAGTAGAGCTAAAAGGTGACTTCAGTGGGATCCATCATTAATCCAGTTTTAGCATAGCCACCTACGGCTTGCAACTCATCTCTTTATCCCTCATTTGGCTCAACATACCGTCATCTCTAAGTAATTCCCTTTTCCCTTCATGGTCCTGGCGACCAGCTACCCAACTTAGCCCGTCTTGCCATCAAGGCATATTGGAGTAAAACGACAGAGAGTACAACCAGATGTACCTACTTCTGACATGAAGAGTGTTCCATATCCCTTAACATACTACCATAGCACAAGTGCATTAAATGTGAAGCAATACAAGGCATGCATTTGGTACAGTTCTCTTATCGACGTTTATCATAGCCATATGTTACTTCCATTATAGCCAAAAGTCTCCCATCAAGACAGTCCAGCTCAATCAATGACCAAGCGCGCTTCATGCTATTTTGCAGAATGATATTAATCGTCCAAACATCAGTTTCTGATACTATATGAACCCCATGCATTGTAACATCAAAGAAGGTTCCGGCTCCCAATGCATGGAAAATAAGATGGTTGGTTGTTTGGTAAAGAAAATAGATAACCATGTGAATGTTGGAAACTATCAAAGTCTGGTACTATACACAATTCGACGCTCTTCACACAGCAAGCCCTTAAGGTTAGTTGTCTCATTAGTCTTAAGGGCCTTTTTTCTCTTGTTATTCTCTTGTAATTCCTTGTAATTATAAGAGAGTCTATAATAGAAGAACTTCATAATGGACAAAGGCAACTTTGCCAAACCACTCTACATCTTGTGTCATTTACCTTAAAATGCTTGTTTTCCTATGGTTTTCCATCCTTAAGCCCAGCAATTAGCAATTGACATTTTTTTCTTCACGACGTATTAGTCTTCTTTCGAGGTTGATGAAAAATATCGTTAATATTTTGATGCTGGAAGGAGCGAAACCTCCAGCTTTATGGTTAATAGCCATAGTGGGCCTCAACGTTCTGGTTCTAGAAGGAGGACCTTCCCCTAAAAGCTGTCAACTTTTCCTTACTTGTCTTCTCCTCTACAAGAACTTCTCATGCCTTGTGTTCCACTACCCCTCCAGTGATAAGCAAATTCCCTTAAAAAGCTGGGCCATAATCTCAATTTGGCTCTATGTCATGTGTCGCCATAGTGCGTGACCACTCCTTACATTATTATTCCTATCAAACAAGTTATGGAGGTTGCGTGCATATTTTGCGTAAGGATCGCACCAACCATGAAGGTTGAACTCCTCCGGCTCCTGTCATTCATCAACCAGTGTCCCTATACCAATGCAAGAGGCGTCCAAGGGGGCGCATGTCTCTCTCTACCCAGGGGTGCTCCCTCCCATAAGAATGCCCTTGAAGGTCCGCGCTTGCAGCTAAACCCAAGGGTAAAAAGTAATCCTGCCAATCATGGACGCTTTCCACGTGTTTCCCTTGAAGGGTTCTTACACAAGTCTACACTCCTGGTTATATCTGGATAGGCCCCGCTTGTGCCATCAAATGGCTCCCTCATTCTTCTACACCCTCAACCATGTTCGAAAGCGGCCGGACTCCCACCTACATGTTTGAAGATGTTTGAGCTTAACAGCCAATGCACTTCTCAAGCATACCTGGAACCCCGACCCAACATTACTAATAAGTTCTTACTCTTGATAAAAAGTTCTACTACCCGCTAAGTTCTTGAGAACAATGATGCTTGCTGTTCGTCTCACAATTTTACACAACAATTATACAAAGTGCTCAAGCCAGCCATGCGCTCATCATATAACTACTGGCGATGTGTCACTTGGGAGAATCCTCGAACCCTTATGCACTCTAGTTCAAGCCAGGCCCATCCGCGACTTCACACATAACTGCTTGACACCCAGGAAAACACATAGGCAAACATGCACTCCCTCTCAACGCTAGTGCCACCCAACAGCAGTACCGCCTGCCACTCAACACCTGGCTGGAAATCGTCTCATATGACTTCGAGGCTCGGTCTGCCACATAACCACATTACTATTTAACATATCTTAAAAGGAAGGAAACATCTTCTGCAAATTATGCGGGGACTACACTAGCTAGCCAAGATACGCTACTCTACAAGTCATAAGCAAACAAGCAAAGATGGAACAACAAATATCATAGAAAAAATTGGCAACAAAAGATTTGTTTCATTTGATTCAAAGAATGTGATGCACGATACCTGTCTCATAAGGCTTACAAATATTTTCCATTGCTAACTAGTTAAAAAGAAGAAAAGGAGAAAAGGAAGGAGAGGCTTATGGCTTGAAGCCCCTCGGAAGATCCAACTTCAAATCAGTAGATGAGCACCTTTTGCACCTATCGATCGGTATTTTGTTGCGTAAGTAGGGTGTGTCGCCTCCTTAAGATCCTTTCTGATCTAATCTCACAAATGATCTTGAAAAGCTACCAGACTACGTCGAGGAGTAGACTAAGACTTAAGCCATGACATCTGTGGTAGAAGCGACAACCATTGCTCTTTCCAACAAAGTAGTTGGGATCCCAAACCAGCCTTGGTTCAGGAATGTCAAAGCAAGGTGACGAGGAAGCCCACTAGCATCAGCTAGACCATCGGTTGGATCATTAACTCGACACTAATGAATAATCACCATCAAAGAGACGGCTAGAAAGTCGAGCCTAGGCCAAGCAATAAGGCAAGATTGTCTTGAAAACAAAGTTCCAAAACTACGGTCAACAAAAATAGTTCTGCACCTAAGAAGTTTTTCTCTTTTCTTTTAACTCCAAACAAGTTTGATAAACAGAGAGCGATGAAGCATTTGGAGAGGAGGAGGAAGATGAAATTAAATGTTTTTACCAATAGAAAACCATGCAAAGTTCGTGTTTTCCAAAGAAATTACATGGTAAAAGCTCCATGAGTTCAAAATGGGAGAAAATAAAGGGTATTTATATACGTCTCCCTTCAATTGCAACCATTATGCTAAAAATATGCAAAAAAGGATCTCAACTAATTAAAAATAATCAAGTACTATGTCATACTATGCACAATGGGAAGACACGTTTCTACCATGCCTCTAGAAGTACAACTGCCCCGCTAACGGCACCATACCATATGGAAAGTACATTAAATGCGTAGCAGAGCTCTCAATTGAGGAAACTTCATGATTTAACAAGCATGTGCCTGCATATAGGCACTAACTTGGAGGCAAAATGTTACTCAAATTTTTCGTAAGTAAGAAGACGAATTGATTAAGATTTCTTAGCCTGGCCCTCTCCGATCTAGGCCAACTCAAGTCAAGGTTAACCCACAAATCAGCTAAGGCTATAGCTAGGCCAGTTGAGCTTCTAAAACTAATGTCGACTAGAAACCAGGCTTGAATCCTATTATTCCATCTACTTAATTGCACATCAAGCAAGTTGTCGGCATGCACCCCATAGCAACTCCAACAACCAGCTCGCCAATTTAAGTAAGGCGTAAACATAACTCAGCCTGTTCCATTTCAACCTCTTTCTCATCTATATGTAGATCGAATCTCCTATGCCAACCCTCGTTTAGCATGGCACCAAGTCTTTCCTCCCACTAAATCCTCTCTCCCAACTATTTACTGACCGATTATCTCATGTCAACCCTCTTTCGGTACGGCACTAAGTTTATCCGCCCACTCAAGCCTCTCTTCTAGCTTCTTTCCGACAGGCATAGCTCAAGGCTGACTTCAACATAGACTGCCATCGACCCAATTCCAATACAACCACCTGTGGCTTGTAGCTTGTCTCGTCATCCCTCGCCTGGCTCAGTGTACCCTCGGCTCTCAACAATTTCATATCCCCTTCATGGTCTCGACGACAGCAGCCCAACTCGGCCCGTCTAGCCACCTAGGCATATGGGAGTGAAGCGATAGAATGTACAATTAAGTGTATCTACTCTTGACAAGAAGCATATTCCACTTCCCATAACATACGGCCATAATATAAGTGCATTAAATGTGAAATAGTGTCAAACATGCACCTGGTACAGTTCTCCTATTTGCATTTATCTCAACTACACATTCCTTCCACTTTAGCCAGTTGTCTCCCATAAGTCTGTTCAGCACTATCAACCACCAGCATGCTTCCTTCCAATTTTACAACGCAGTCTCATCTTTTAGCTGCTATAAGAACACTATGTATTACAACATCAAAGAAAGTTCCAACCCCAAACACCTATGGGCTGGTTGGTTGTTTGGTCAGAGAATAGATAGCCACACCAATATTGGAAACTATAAGAGTTCTAGGTACCATGCATAATTCAACATCCTTACATAGAAAGCCCTTAATATTATCCTTTTCATTAATCTTAAGGGTCTATTTTCTCTTATTATTCTATGGTAATTCCATGTAATTATAAGGGTCCATATAATAAGAGAACTTCACAGCGGACTTAGGAAGATTTGCTGAACACTCTACATCTTATGTTATTTACATTTAAATGCTCGTTTTTCCTTGGTTTTTTCGTCCTTAAGCCTAGTAATTAGCAAGTGACCTTTTCTCTTCATGACACATTAGTCTCATTTCGAGGTTGATGAAAAATATCACAACAAACACCTTTCAAAGCACTTTATGGAAGACTGTGAATATCACTAGCATGTTAATTGGAGATAGGAAAAAGACCAATGCTTGGTCCAGAATTAATAAAATAAGTGACATAAAAGATTGGGTCAATCTAATCAAGGACGTAGGAAGCTCAATCAAGGTAGAAAAGTTATGTGGATAAAAGGTATATGACATGGAATTATCGATTGGGGATCATGATGTTATACAATTTAGGAACTCAAAAAAGTTGGCTCCTGGATGTGGTGGCATGTTTCCTATTATAGAGAGGATCAGGAAACTCACGTATGGTGTCAAGTTACCAAATACTTTAACAGGAGTCTATAATGTTTTTCATGTTTCCCATTTGGAAAAGTATGTGCTTGTTCCAATGACTACTATAGAGCCAACGATTTTGGAAGATTTAATAGTGCAGTCTGATATGTCTATTACTAGGCGATCTATTCATATATTGGATACAAATATAAATGAGCTTATAAATAAGACAGTGAAATTAGTGAATGTCCAATGGAGGATGATGGATAAGATTATAGAGACTGATAATAGGATTAGAGAGGCCTACTAGACTTGTTTGACATATGTTCAGTATTATTGTATGGACTTCTGACTAATTTTATGCTATTAATGTTTTGGTTTATGTGCTTGTGTCACATATTTGCATGATTGGTATGTTTGATTGCTTGTACCTCATCGGAAATTCGAGGATGAAGAGAGCGGCCCATAATACCTATTGACTCGATTTTTCTTCACAAGTATGGAAAACCCAACCGAACCTTGGAATGCAATCGTGCCAGCAATGATATCACCGCATTGATGCTTATCTTACTTTTTGGATGAGTTGATCCTAGAGGAAAGACTCGCCAATGGTGGAGGGCATGGACCCATTTGAGCCACAGGGTTGGTTGCGTGCCGACCACACCTAAACGAAAGGCGGCCAGACAGGCCCTTTTTAATTGGGTTGTTGCTTAGGGGGAATGTGGATTAAGGGGGCAGGAGTGGCGGAGCCGCTTTCTCATTGTAGGGAGTATGGTGGCTAGAGCGGATAGGTAGACTTGTAGCAGGAGGCAACAGAGAATGATCCTAAGGAGATTAAGTACAGAAAGTAAATACACAACGATATATAGTGGTTCGGCCTAGTGCAGTGTATGTTCACTGCGATGTTCCTTTATTGTATTGATCTCTTACAATTTATAGACTGTTACAAGAGAATAATAAAGGAGACCGGACTAAATATTAAAAGAGTATAATATTCTAATCTAAGGGTCTCGCGGTGAGGAGGCCTAAGGTACGACCCAATGGGAGGGTCGTCCCTTAAGGAGGAGTCTCAAAGACGGAAGAGCACTTGAAGTAGGGGTTGCTGGCAGCGGTCGGAAGGTAGGCGCTTGACGTTGGTGCTGCTAACTTTGCTGTAGGAGGTGATGATAGTGGTAGAGCTTGGTGGGTAGAGCACAGTGGGTTGAGTGGTAGAGCTTGATGAAGGCTCTGTCTAACGGAAGTCTGACGAAGCCTCCATTAGAGAGGTTTTGGAGAAGGAGAGAGTGTTGAATATATGAATAAATGATTTTTGTTTGATGATGCATATATATATATTCATTTAAATGTATTTGTTAATGTACTATTTTATTTTTCAAGTAATAAATAAATATTTGCTAAATAAAATAAATAAAACATAATTTAAATTCAAACAGATATTTTATTCAAATAAATATTTATTACAATTTTGAATAGTACAAATTCAAGCTCTCACTATATATATACAATTTTGATTACAATACAAATTTGATTACATTACAATTTTTCATTTACAAATGCATTTCACTATATTCACTCATTCACTCGTATTTTATCTTCAACTTCATTACAGATTGAATCCAGCATCTGAGCAATCTGCAAAAATGTACACTGATACAGTAAAATTGGAAATAAAATATTTTTGCAGTGTAAAATAAAATGTAATTTTGAAAATATTATTTGCCTTAGTTATTTGGGTTGTTTGTCATAATTTAAATTTGAACTCATTATACACGAACAGCTTGTGACATGCACAGTATATCACTGTACATGCCACAAGGCTGTGCACATTGATATACACTTGATAAAATTGCAGGGACAAGTGAGCACAAGACCAACCCCAAATCAAAAGCTGGGTTCAACTCAAGTGAAATCACGATACGAGCACAAGGTCAAACCCGAGCTACAAGCTGGATTCAACACAAGTGCAGTCCAAAAATACAAGCACAATATGTACAAAGTCAATGCAACATTGGTGAACCTTGAAGTCAACAAAGCATCCAGACAAGCTACATGAAGAAACAACTCAAATGCATCAAGCGCAACTTACAAAGCAAACCAGACTCAAGTGAAACAAAATGAAGTTGGAGTGAGTGGATGAATACATATGCATCAGATCATAAATGCCACAGTGGTTTCAACATCAAACCAAATAAGTACAGATTCAAGCATACAATATTCAAGTGCATTGAAACCACACAACAAGTACAACCTGATATGCAAAACACACAACTGTCAACAAGTGAATCAAACTCAACGGTATACAAGTGCAAGTACACAAGATGAATGCATATCATCAATGCGCACAAAATCTATCCAGTGCAAGCTCGAATGAGCAAGTGCACAGAGGCAACGGCAAATAAATGGACGAATTTCAATATAGTGAATAATGCACCAAGTTGAAAATGCTACAGGAATGAACAACATGAATAACACATCATACATACATATGCAAGTACATGTGTGAATGTACAACTTCGGGTTCACATGAGAATCAGGCATGGTGGAATGCATCAGAGTAATGAAATGTTCAGACCAGATTACAATGTCACCAGTGAAACAAACATCATATACACATATGTACTCGAGGTAACCAGTTCAATATGCAAGTGAAGCAACCAAACCTGGCAACCAAACAAAAGACTACAGCATACTCAAATACAAATGGAGATGCACAGTACAGACTCAATCAAACAACACTGCAAACAAGTCACTTGTCCTAAACAATCGTGTACAACAAAGAAGCCGAAAGCAATATTAGTGCAACAGTTTTGAACAAAGACAACTGCAGTAAAATATCAAACATTACCAAAGTCAAGGCCAATTCAATATGAATTTATCAAGTCATGGAACAGCAAAATACAAATGAGTGCACCAAGTCAGAGCTGTGACAACCAAAGTTAACTCAAAACCATATGCAATGACCAGAGGCAGTAAACAGAGAAGCCGAAGTCATAGCATAAAGTTCAAATCAAAAATAAGGTCGCAGGGAATTTCAAACAAGTTCACATTTTAACAATATCAATTGACCGAAGTCAACAAAGAACCAGAAAAATAATGTCGTGATGACCAAGGAAGTCAAACAGGTAAGAAATCAAGCTATGTCAATCAAGAAACGAAATTATAAGAAATTGAAGAAGTCAGAGATCAATCTTGAGCATCCAAACAAAATCGAATGGCCAAAGCATAGCAAATGACAAATTCAAATTGACGAAATTATAGGAATACGATTCCTATTTAGGCCAATCATCATTCACCGTGAAAATCATTCGAGTTCAAGCGATATAACAAAGCATAGAATCAATTAAGAACTCGAATCAAAAGTAGAGTATAATTAAAATATAAAAGGAATATCATGTACCACTTTTCAACAAAGCGTCCTCGATGAATTAAAGTAGCCGAAAGCAAATCAGAGATAGAGAGTTGATTGTCAACGTAAAACAAAGCAATATCCACTATAATCGACCAACATTCAATCTGCGACTTTGAATTATCAAAAGCGCTAATTTTCGAGTAAAGAGAAGAGGATCGAACAAAATGAATCAGCCATTATCACAAATAAAGGAGTCGGCCGAAGATATAAAAGGGACGAAAGGAATAATACTTATCACTAATTTTATATTGGGTCGGCTTAATCTTTTAGGCTTTTATTATTAAAAATTAGGGTTTTGATTTGTAAATTGTTCTTTAATTGCTTTTAGTTTTGTAATTCCTTTTAAACTCTTGTAATTTCTAGTCATGTGACTAGGGGACGAACTATGGTGGTGTAGTTCGAGAATTCGCAACTCAGTGGCTGATTTGTGGCAGGGTTTTGAGCGTAGAGTGAAGGTAGTCGATAGCGGGTGTCGCGAGTTTACATGTGCAAGCTTCTAACTACTTAATTTCTAGTAGAAATCTTGGGGCAGCACTTAGGCAGGGTTTTGCCGAAGCTGGGTAAATACGTGTATTCTATTTTCTGCTTTTTATATTCTGCTGCTTATTATTATTCTACTGTGATCTGTGTTGAAATTAGTTTATATAAACTTCCGCCATAAATTTTATAATTAATAGTATCACCCTATTCACCACCTCTAGGGTGAAATCGATCCTACAAGTGGTATGAGAGCTAGGTACAAAAGCCATATTTGTTTTAAAAAGTTTGACTTTTCAAAGACTAATTTTTTTTACAAATTTGAATTATTAAAATGGCCTCTTTTAGTACTGCTTTTGCTGAGGGTCAATCCATAGTTAGACCACCAATGTTCAATGCTTATTGGAAAAATAGAATGAAATTTTTTTCGAAAACCATTGACGCTTGGAATATAGTTGAGACATGTTATACAGAACCAACTATAACAGTAAATAATCAGGAAATTGGAAAACCAATTGATCAATGGACAGATATAGAAAATAAGTTGCAGAATGTTAACGCTAAATCTATGAATTCCATTACTTGTTCATTAGATCATATTGAATTTAATCGTGTCTCACATTGTCTAACTACACAGGAAATATGGCACACACTCGAAGTGACTTACGAAGGAACGTCTCAAGTCAAAGAATCTCGCCTTGCCATACTTAGTAGAGAATACGAGAATTTCTAAATGGCCAAGGATGAAAATGTCAACGAGATGTTTGGACGACTTTCCAATATCGTATACAAATCAAAAGCTCTAGGAAAATCTACATAGAATTGCAAATAGTCCAAAAAAATCCTCAGAGTCCTTCCACAAAGTTTGAAGCAAAAGTGACTGCCATTTAAGAATCAAAAGATTTGAAAAAAATCAAAGTTGAAACACTCATCGGAAATATCACCACTTATGATATAGAAATGAAATTCAAGGAAGAGCGTGAAGGAGTGGATACTCGAAAGAAATCGATAGCTCTCAAAGGAACAACATAAAGTGATGGTGATGATGATGATGGAGCAGCAGAGCTAGCGCTGATAATGAAGAAATTCAAAAAATGGAATACTAGATACAGAAATCTCGCTCTAAATCAAAAATTGAAAAGCAGAATAATGAAAGCACTAGACAACCCAGAAAAACAGGAGACCATCTGTCATAAGTGCAACAAAGTCGGACAACATCAAGCCCAATTGTCCTCAGAATCGACACGGCCTAGAAAAGAAATCAAAATGGAAAAGTTTTGCAGCCATGTGGAACAAGAGTAATGATGATTATAAAAGCACTAGCAGTGAGAGTGAGAAAGCAGATCTGTGATTTAGAGGTGACACAACTGGTAGCGACGATGATGAGCCAAGTGAGGTATCAAAACTCCCTCACTCAGAATTACTTATATATTTCCACGAAGTAAATGGTTATTTTGAAATACTTAGGGAGAAACACGCTAAAATTGAATCACAAAGAGATAGTTTGATAGAATCAAATAAATAGCTTAATCAATTGGTTAAAAACTACCAAACTAAGAGCCTTAAGTGTGAAAAGTGTCCAACATTTGAAGTTGAAATAAAAAATTCAGAAATTAAAATTAAATCACTTGAAAATGAAATTCTAATTTTGAAAGAAAGTGAAAAACAAGGAGAGAAAACTCAATTAAAAGGTGCATATAATTATTAAATGAAAATGAATCGCTCAAAACACAAATCCAACAACTGTCTACGACTTTAGGAAAGTTTTCTAAAAGTGAAAGATCGTTAAAATTGCTTTTAGGAAAACAAAATGTTAATACAGATAGATAAGGACTTAGATATAATCAATCAGAACGTGATAGAGGTGAAATTAAACAAGTCAATTCCATGTGCACAATTTGTAGAAAATTTGGACACAATCAAAGTTATTGTTAGTATAGACCCAAACATGTGAAAACTATTTCAATTTGGGTTCCAAAAGGCATGAATATAAAATCCTTAAAGTTAAACAAGTCTGGATGCCAAAAGGAACATATATAAATAGTTTTGGGTCTCCACGAACATATTTTCAAACTCATTTGCCACTAACAACCATGGACCTATAAAAACAAATAGGTCTCAAAAACATTTTCTCGTGTAGGCGTGGTGGTAGGTTAAGGAACATCAACAGTGTTATTTGGATTCTGGCTATTCCAGAAACACAACGGGTGACAAATCAAAGTTCCTTACCCTAGTATGAAGGTGGCAGAATCACAATAGGCAACAATGAAATATTATCGGCAAAGGTAAAATAGGTAATGGTATATTGAACGATTTACTAAATGTGATAATCTGCACCTTAATTCGGCCGATAATGTGATAATGAAATAAAAGTTGATTTTGATTTTAAAAATATTGATTATGATTCTGACATTTTTAAAATTGTTGGCCAAATTATTATTTTATGCTGAGAACACTTTAAAAATCTGTAGAGTCTTTGAACTACTTCACATAGATTTGACTGATGATAATACATTTGGCTGACTCTATATTCACGGTTTTGTTTACACAGTTTCAATTCAAATTCAAAAGATGTAAAAATGAATTCAAGGTATTTGTTACAACATCATGGTCTGGTCTATGACATCAAACTAATGATAGTCTCGAGTGAAAGAAAAATTCAGATGCGGATTACACTGGTAATCTAGTTGATAGAAAAATTACTAGTGGAACGTGATTTATATTGAGACATTCAATGCATCATTTTTCAAAGAAAAAATCTGCTTATTTTTCATTTCAAATAATTTTCAAATTGCAAACATTTTTTCTTTTATAAAACCCCTTCTAGAAAATCATTTTTGTTGACCTTGTTTCAGATTAGTTATTTTTGGAAAATCTGATTTTATAACTATTTTTGGATTTGATTTTAAATGACTACATTGACTAATCTGACTCCCTGACGATTATCGAAAAGATAAATAGTGATTTGAAAAAATAATGAGTGTTGATATTAACTATATATTATATCTTGAGACAGTATAATTAGTAAATTTCTTTAGAAATTTAAATAAGAGTTATAAAAACTTTTTATTGGTAAATATTCCATGACCATTTCTATTTATATCATATTTCTATCGACTATCACACATCATAATCCAATATGTTATGTCAATATGTGGTATTTTAAACGGGAAATTATGCGCTTTCATTTTATTATATTTTTAGCAATAAAAAACATCTAAAGTATTCACTCTCATTTAAAAGTCCTCACGGTTATGCATGGGTGAATTACTTGGGAATTTTTTATTATGTGCTTCCATGCTCATTCAAAAGTCCTCACGGTTATGCATGTATGGAATACATATTGAAATTGATTGATTTAGTAGACAGGTTGATTTTAATCCCATTTAAAAGTCTTAACGGTTATGCGTGGTTAGAAGATACTTGAATTCATTTTCTAAATAAAAAATTAGGAATACCACTTGTCTCATTTAAAAGTCCTAACGGTTATGCATGGTTAGTAGATATTCAAATTCCTGAAATAAATATAACACAAATAGACACAACTATATGGTTTTATATAATGACTTCATTCCTATCATTTTAAAGTGGAATATGCACCAAACAAAGTATTTATGATTTTCATTTGATTTTTAATTGAAATTTAATATCTATACTCGATTGGGAATTAATGTTGTATTAATGTGTATCACTTTATCTCTATTTTTTCTAACACTATTACTCTTTTGCTGATAACAAAAGAGGGAGAGAAAAGTTAAGATTTTGTCAAATAAAAAAAATTAAAGGTCAAATATTTTATTTTGAATTTTCTTTATGTGTTTGCACCAAAATTGGTCACAACACTCTTCGGGAGTCTTTGAAGAGATAATAATGAAGAATATAAATTGAAAATGAGGATTATCTAACAAAAACTCCAATTAACAAGAATATAAATGCGAAGACAAGCGAGTTATAGTGGTTCGACGTGTTGCCTACGTCCACTATGAAGTTTTTGCGACTTTATTGATTCTCTTTTAATGATTACAAGCAAGTACAGCCAACAACAGCAAGTTGCAACTGGAAATTCGAAATGAACAGCAAAAGTATAGTGTAGGATGATGGAGATCTCGATCCGGCAGAGTCTGGGCGCTTGAGAGTCAAAAGATCCTTTTTCTGTAGGCTCTAGGGCTCTATTTATAGGTGTAGGAGGCTGAGACTTCGCTCAAATCTCGGAAGACTTTTTCTGGCACGTGAGTGCGCCCACGTGACCAATCTCAGAAAGTTTCGAGTCGATCTGTGATCGATACGAAATCATTTCGTATCGATCAAGATGATGTCCAATCGAGCTAAAATTTTGTGTGAACACTCCTTGGCATGTAGGCAGTCTCCTGTGAAAATTTCATGGCATTTGGATCAGTGGATTGGAAGATATAGTCGATACGAAATGAGTATTCTCGAGTGGCTGTTTGCTTCGAATCCATCTCTTCGAATCGATTGTTTCGAATCGATGGTGACACGCGTCTTCGTGATGACGTGGAGCGCAAACTTCGCCTCGATCTGGTCTTCACTCCGAGTTGACCGCATCGACTCCATATATTTCGCCTTATTCGTATCGAGGGATGACACGTCATCCTGATTTATTGACACGATGGATTCGAATAAGACCTCACTAATGGATTCGAACTACTGATGTTCATTGGTTACGAATCAAGTCTTTCCTCGATAGACATGGAACCAATCGATGCGAACTGGAACCTTTCGATGGATACGAAGTAGGATAACCTGATGGATACGAAATGCCCTGCCCATGATGGGTTCGAACAGAAGTTTCCATTATGGATATGAAGTAGTGACCGTTGCCTCAGTTGATGGATGCGAAGTAGGGAGATGCCAATGGATTCGAATAAGGAAGTGCTGACCGATACGAAGCGCGGCTTTATGATGGGTCGAAGTCCATCGATACGAACTCGATGGATTCGAACATAGCCAAGTTCATCGATACAAACCGGTGCTCTTCGATGGATACGAAACACTGCACCCATGATCGATACGAAATCGATCGATTCGAACTGAAGCATGATGATCGATACGAAAGCGGAGCTTTTCCCTTCAACTTACATCCATCATAACTTGAGCATACGAACTCGGATTGACTTGAAACTTGGAATTCTGGTTCTTATGATCTTGCTTGTCACGTCCTATCAATTGTAGCCTGATCCGGGCTCGGACAAAATTCAGCGATATCCATAGTGAAGCAAAGTATAACCAATCTTTGAGATGAACTGTCCTTTGTTTTCGATCGATCTTTTGGTATCACGGCTTTGCCAAAAAGCGGGATAACATTTTCCTCCCAAAGTACGTCTTGTGGAAACATGACGTGCTTTGAAAAGCTGCAATTTCTCTCTGAACAATCGTTGCTCTCTTTCGTTGAAAGTTGTACTCTGTATCGTTGTAACCTTGCATTGATATAACTGATTGCTGTGTAATAGTGATTGGCTGTTTGTCGCCGTAATCGTAATGAGATGAGTATTCGATCCCTGTAAATGTTGAAAACCGAATATTAGTCCGACATACATGCATATATGTTAATTTGACTCTCGTTAACGTTGCGTGTTCACGAGTCGTTGTCAGTTTAGTTTGTTATCGGATTTCGTATCGATTCTCTCCTGAACCGATTTGAAATTCAAGTTGAAACAACGCTTGATGGTTGTTTTGGACTATCCTCTTGTATCGATCCTTTCCTGAATCGATGTGAAAGGTTGAAAAGTAGTCTTTCATATCGATGTGGGTCGAATTGATGAATACAAAATGACCGTTCGTATCGATAAGTTACGATGGATACAAAATATCCATTCATATCGATGATATTTAATGGATAAGAAATTGTTGTTCATATCGATGAGCTTTGATGGATTTGAAATTGCTGATGCGAACAGGGGCTTCGAGTCGATGGGCTCCATCGTCTTCAGCTGTTCTTGCCATGCGCTTCGCATCGATAGATTCACCATTCATTTCGAATCAATAGAAATTCTCGATCAAATGGAGTCGAATAGGGCATTCGAATCAACTCGGGTTTTGACCGGTTGCGACCGGTCAAGTGGACTGGGAGGCGAATCGACCCGGTCCTTTCCTAAGTTCCATATAAATATCTAGGACTTAGCCATTTTTCACTTTTTTACTTTTCACTGCCGTCTCTAATCTTCGTATCGATTCGAAACATCGGGAAAGATAGAACTACGCCACGCCTTCGATTCGATAAGATTCATCCCTTAAATTCTTCGAATCCGACTTTCAAATTAGGTAATCAAACATGAATCCAAGCAACAAAACTATTCCAGTTCTACTCTTCTTCATTGATTATCCATTCGGGTAATTGATAAAGCCAGATCTGGTTTGGAGAAGAAAGAGTGGGGAGGACAAAATCGAATCGATTTGGGGACTCGTGTTCGAATTGATGAAGGTAGCAATATTTTTCTTTGGATTTCGCGTCGATCCCTGGGATGCTCTAATGGAGATGATGCAGTTCATACCGATAGCTATGGTGATGGATCGTATCGATACGAAATGATCGATACGAAAAATAGGTTGACGGTCGATTCGAAGTCCTCAACTTTAGATCGATAAGAACTACACCTCTGTGATCGATACGAAAAGTATCGACTCGAATGTGATCGATGTTAAGTTGAGGCCTTCCTGATCGGTACGAACCAGGCAACCAAGGATCGATTCAAAGTCATCCCACCTTCATCGATACGAAATCGGCCCTTGACCATCGATTCAAAACGTGCCCCCTTGTATCGATTCGAAGTGAAATCCCGATGGATTCGAACGAGCTTCCTGTGATCGATTCGAACCCTTACTTTGATGGATACGAAATTTTTAGCAATCGAAAGCATGATTCCGATGAGCTTCATCCTTGATTATCTGAGTTTAACTATTAAACTTCACACTTGACTATCCTTTCGAAGCTCATCGATGGAACTATAACTTAACACCATGATAACGAACTTTAACTCGAATCGATTACCAACATCTGGATGATAATGTTGTGACGATCAGCGATGATGGTCACTCCTATTAGACTCTGATTATCTTTGTTGCTTGCAAGTTTTCTTTAATTTTGCAAAATCTTTTCCAGTAATGCACAGCACTGCACAACACACACTCTTACACGTGGGGAATACACGGGTTCTTTATCGCCTAACGATAGTTTCTCATAAGTTAGCCAGTTATGGAACCATCAAGTTCGCAGCCGCAAGAAATCCAAAGTACAATTCCTTCGAGACTCGAAATTCCGGACATTGAGCCCGAAATCATTGGTCCAGCCCCGGACGAATTACCCGATGCATCTTTCATTGCCAATCCATGGGACTCCGTTCGATCCAACGTCTCTGAAGATATGCTAGGGAGAATATGCTTAAGGCATGGCCTGTCAATGGATGACGTATTATTGTCGGGACCAAATGACAGACCACACAATCCGCCAGAGGGATACACCGCATTCAATCGTCACGCGTGTGCGGCCGGAACGCTCCCTCCGTTCAATGAGTATATAAGAGAAGTATTGTCTTTTTTGGAGATCGCTCCATCTCAGCAACACCCAAATGGATATGCTTTAGTGAATATCTTGTTCATCGTCTTTATGGAGTATCTTCATCGACCACCGATCCCGATTGAGATCAGATATCTGTTCAACTCCAAAAGCCGAAACGATAACCCATCCTTTATATTCTTGGAGGCAGTAAGGAACTATCAAGTGGTCACTGGGTCCTGGACCAGGCTAAGCTACTTCAAGACAGAGTGGTTTTACGTTAGATGCCCTCCAGGGTTCACCCGGCGATGGTTATTCAGATGTGAGTATAGCTGAGTTCTCAAGTAATTATTAAGGCGATTGCAGTTGAAGTGAAACTTGTATTCTTTCTTTTTTACAGCAATAATTCAGCGACCCGAAGGCGGATACTTCAAGGAGATAGTCCGGGTGCTTCAGGAAGTCTCGAGTGAAGATAGGAATATTGAATTGCTCTTGACGGATAGAAATCTCAGAATTCTTGGGTTGATCGAGCGGAGACAAAGTATAGTGCTCGACGGTGCATTAAAAACTTCTTCAAGAGAGCGAGTCAAACGAAAAAAGCCTAAAGTTGTCGTAATCGAGGAGGATGATTCTGAGAGAACTCACACTGATGAGGAACCCCTGGGCGAATCTGCTAACGTAGCCCAGGACACTGGAGAACAAAGAAAAGGCAAGGCAGCCTTTTTAAGTCGCCTAAAAAGGGGAGATGGAAATCCGTCGTCACATCCCAGCCCGTTTCTGGAATTAGAATTTCGGAGGTGCCTCCCCCAAGAACAGAAAGTCTCTATGAAGGGCTTGCCGATCTTCCAATCCCCGACGATGTGTCTTTCCAGCATGATGCTGGGTTGGAGGAATTCCACCATACCTTAGAATTGAGCGAGCCTTTTCCCATTAGCGTGGTCGACACTTCCGGTTGGTCGGGGGGTTGCACATTCATACACATTTCACGGCACTACACAACCCTTAACCGTAGGTCAT
Organism: Allium cepa; assembly: GCA_030765085.1. NCBI lineage: Eukaryota > Viridiplantae > Streptophyta > Magnoliopsida > Asparagales > Amaryllidaceae > Allium > Allium cepa. The sequence continues at coordinate 343,114,195 of CM060944.1, forward strand.
ATGTTTCGAAAAGCCACTAACTCTATTTTCATTTTGCTTCGTAGATACTATGACTGGACGAGATTCGATGTTGGGAAGTCTTCGAAAGGCTCCTAGATCCTCTACATATTACGAGTCGCAAAGAAGGGAAGGGGATAGAGATTACGACCGTGGACACTCTGGATATTCTAGCCAAGAAAGATATGATAGAGATAGGGATTACAGACGTCGATCTCGATCTCGCACTCCTCCTCCCAGAGCTCCTGTACAACCTCCCATCTATGTTTCTCGTCCTTTCGAATCTTCGCGGCACAAGTCAGCTTCCCAGTCTTCCAGGTCCGAGCCCCATCATCCCAGATCTGAGGCAATAACTCCAGTAGTTGCGGAACAGCCTCCTACGGAAATTTCGGGGGAAGGAGCGATCAAGCTTGCTCGGCTAAAGAAGGAATTCCCAAACATTTGTTTTGATAACTACATTTTCCCTCCTTATTTGAAAAGAACCCAGGCGGAGGATGAGCAGATGGCGCACGATTACGTGCATGACTTCTATGCCCAGTACAAGGCGTGGGCTAAAGCGGCTGAGAAAGCGTCGTCATTAGCCTTTGAACGAGCGGCCACCATCAGAAGCTACAAGCCGAGTTAACTCAAAAGGACCGTATTATACAAGTGCTGAACACGGAAGCCGAGTCATCTCGAAAATCAGAGATGGAGGCTCTTAAGAAGGCTGATGAAGCTCAAGCGGCTATGGACAGAATGAAGAAAGAGCATTATGTTACGGTGGAAGACATGGGTCACCGAAACACCATTGTAACCGCCGAGTGGGATGCGGCCCTGAAGGAGCTTGATGAGCTAAAAGCTAAATTTGCCGAAATTGCTAAGGATAGGGATGACGCGGACAATGCGGCCCAAGAAGCGTGTGAACAGGCCGTAGTGCTTCGGACTGAACGAGACGCGGCAATGGCTAAAGTACAGGCGGTCGAAGCCGAAGTCGATAGAAAAATTGAGATTGTCGAGTCCAAGCTGGAGGCCGACATCGAAGACTTCCTCATCACTTATAATGCTAATGTGTTAAAGCACAGGAATTTGGCTTGGCTCGAGAATTATCCGGTATATCTTCATAGCGCTTGGGGCCGGTTGATTGAGGAGGAGAAAGCAGCGCATCCGGATGAGTCGATTGACCAATTTGAGCTTGAAAACCGGTTGCTGACCGAAGATGAAAAGAAAGTCTTTTATGACGCCATAATTTCTTATGAGAAGGAGATGGTCGGCGCCCGACATCAGAAGGTCGGGGAAGGTTCAGGTGTTGAACACCGAGCTACAGTTCTTGAGATCACCGCTCCACCCCCGTCAGAGCCTACATCTACGGTTGATTCACAGTCTATCCCAGCCTACAACCCGGAACAACCGCAGCTATCTCCTATTCGGGAGCATGTTTCTGAAGCCGCTCAGTCATCAGTAGGCCAAGTTGAGGAAGGTACTCCGAACATATCTCAAGTGTGTTCCAAATAGAGAGTTTTTTTTGAAGCGATTACTAACAACTTCTTCTTATCTTTTCTCAGTGACTGGAATTGCGCTGATTCCTGCGACTCAAGGATCAAATCAAGGGCAGAAGGCCATCACTACCGAGACGACTGTCGTGACAACAACAATGTCAACTGGGATGACGTAGGGGGGAACACTATCTCTTGATGAGCAAATGGTGAGCGAGCTACTCGGCCAACATGGTGGATCCTTCACAGACTTGTCGTTCATCATTAGTGGACTCCCGCCAGCCTCCAGCTCTTCAGTGCAGTCTACAGATGCCCCCAGCCAGGCCCAAGCAATTTGTGATGAAGAAATTCTGGCCGAGATTAATGCTGAATTAGAGGATGCGGGGCAAGGTGGTAATGTTGGTTGTGATACGGCGGTGCACAGCCCAGCACCTCTAAGGATACTATCACCGGGTGGTACTGTTGTTGATACACGGGTGTCTGTCCCATCTTCCATTGCAGATCCAGTCCCTCCAACTCCTCCGGTAGGCAGTATACACCTGGAATCAAGCTCAGAGGGGGACATTGACATTATGCCCCCAGCTGGAGAGCAACCATCGGAGGGGAAAAGCTCAAAACGGAAGATCTCTAGTGAGTCTGAGGGTTCTCCGTTGAAGAGAAGACCGAGGAAGAAGAAATAGATTGGCCACTTAAGCAAATTTTTGATAGATAGGAACTTGTTTTTGCTTCTCATTAGTAGGCCGTGTATAGATGCAGGTTCGGCCCCTTCTAGTAGGAATTTTTTGGAAGAACTTGCATATAAGCTCTTGTTTCCAGTTAGTTGAAATAAAATTTAGCCTTCTTCATTCCAACTGTTTTTCTTACTTTATTTGTTTAAGTGTTGTGATGATTATCTCATGACCGCACCTATTACAGATCTTGAGCACACGTCCACGCTCCGGGGACTTAGAATAATTTGCAAGCGATAATTTGGTTCGCACTCTGGGAATCCGATAATTATCGATGTCTATGGCATAGTTCGCACTCCGGGAACTTCGAGTTGATACTCACACTTCAATTCGCACTCTGGGAATTTGGAGTTAGCGCTTACGCTTTGGTTCGCTCTTTGGGAAACCTAAAGTCGATGTTTATGCCCTAATTCGCACTCTGAGAATTTGGAGTTAGTGTTTATACTCCAGTTCGCACTACGAGAACCTGTAGTTGATGTTTATACTCCAATTCACGCTCTGGGAACTTGGAGTTAGCATTAGTACTTCGGTTCGTGCTCCGGGAACCTGGAATTGATATTTATATTCCAATTCATGCTCTGGGAATTTGGAGTTAGCCGACAAATGGTCGGTCACATCTGTTTAAGCTTTTTAAGAATTCGTTCACACTCTGGGAACGATGGACTTATCGAGATCGTGGATGGTCGAATCACATCCACCCCGAGTCAACAAGCGAGGTCTTTAGACGGACGGGTCCAACCTCCTCAAACTTGGTTAGGATACGGCCAAAGTCGTTAGGCGGAGGTGTCCACCCTCTCCGGAACTGCATTTATATGTTTATACTCCAACTCGCACTCTGGGAGTTTGGAGTTAGTGTTTATTCTCCAGTTCGCACTCTGGGAACCTAGAGTTGAGTTTATACTCCAATTCGCACTCTGGAATTTGGAGTTAGTGTGAGGATTGTCGTGTATCAATCCTTTTAGATATTGGTGTGGTGACATATCCCTGAGCTTAGGTTTCACTTAGTGAGTGACCGGTCGTATCACAGTCACTCCCTATTTGAATAAATTCCACCGTACGATGGAGCCTAGCTTTCTGTGCATCGTGACGTTGTACATTCAATAAATCACAGCTCTGGCTCGAAGAGATGGCATTTTATTGCTGAAGTGAGAAAATACAGAAAAGTCAGTTGCCTTATTACAAATTCAAATTTCGAAATGCAAAAATAAAATGCAAAAAATGATATAAACTAAAGTAAATAAAGCCCGTCATATGTAGTAGCGACGGAGGCTTTCACTATTCCAAGCCCTCGGCAGAGAAGACCGTCAACGGTCGACAACTTGAATGTGTCGTCTCCGAGCTTTTGAACGATCATATATGGCCCTTCCCAATTTGGCTTCATATGCGAAGGGACCGGATATACTCTTTTCAGAACGACATCGCCAAGTTCGAAGGTCCGTGGTCGGACCTTGGCATTATATAATCGAGCGACTCGATTTCGATATGCGGCTGCTCTCAAATCAGCCTCTTCGTGTTTTTCATCCAGTAAGTCCAAAGATTCAGGAAGTAATATAGCGTTAGTTTTCGGATCATAGTAAGTTACCCGATGAGAAGGTACTTCCATTTCGACAGGGATAACGGCTTCTGAGCCGTAGGACAGAGAGAAAGGGGTGTGTCCGGTCGCGGACTTATGGGTCGTTCGGTAAGCCCATAAAGCCATAGGTAGTTCATCAACCCACTTGCCCCCAGCCTTTTCCAGTCATTTTTTCAGAATAGATTTGATAACTTTATTCACGGCTTTGACTTGTCCATTTGCCTAAGGGTATGCAACTGCTGAGAATTTTTTATGGATGCGGAACCGTTGGCAGAAATTTTTGAATTCGGCGCTGTCGAATTGGGCTCCGTTATCGGTGATAATAGTATGCGGAAGACCGAACCGGCAGATAATGTTGCGTATTACGAAGTTGATTACTTTCTTCGTCGTGATTGTTGCAAGAGGTTCCGCTTCAGCCCATTAGGTGAAGTAATCAACTACGACGATGGCATACTTCGCGCCACCTTTGGCTAGAGGCAATGCACCAATTATATCAATGCCCCATACTGCAAACGGCCAAGGACTGACCATTTGGGTCTCAGTAGGTGGGGCCCTAGCAATTCGAGCATGTATCTGGCATTTATCACATTTTCTTGCATAATCTGCTACATCACGGTTCACAGTTGGCCAGAAATATCCATATCGAAGCACTTTCTTGGCGAGGGCTTGCCTCCCAATGTGATCACCACATTCTCCCTCATACGCATCACATAACACCCTTTTGATTTCGTCGTGGGCGATGCGTCGAAGGAGGGGAACTGAATATCCTTTTCTATACATGATTCCATCCTAAATGGTAAACCGCGAGGCCTTTCGAATGATTTGTCTCTTTTCATTCTTACGCTCGGGCAATACCCCATGCTCGATATAGTTTTGATATGGAGTCATCCATGATTCTTTTTCAGGAGCAGCCTCAAACACGCAGTTGGTCTCCATCTGATCGATACTCGAAGAAGATAGAGTTTCAACGGGAACGAGCCCCAACTGCTTAGCTTCACTCGTACTTGCTAACTTTGCCAATGAATAAGCTTTCTGATTATGCTCTCGGGGTATGTAGAAAATGGAATAGTAATCAAACTAATCAAGCACCTCCCGGACTCGAGCTAGATAAGCGGCTAGTCTTCGATCCATGGCCTGATATTCACCCCGAATCTGGCATACGACCAATTGGGAGTCACAATAGATTTCCACAGCGGTAATTTTCAGATCACGAGCTAGCTTCAACCCAGCAAGTAAAGCTTCATATTCGGCTTCATTATTGGTCGCACGGAACTCGAACTTTAAAGCATAGCATATGGATCGGCCCTCGGGGGTTTCAAGTACTACCCCAGCACCCGAGCACCGATCGTTGGATGCACCATCAGTGTGTAACTTCCAGATGTACTCAGGAGATTCGCTGGTCTCTGGCAAGTCTTCAAGAACAGTAAACTCGGCTATAAAATCTGCTAGGACTTGATCGTGAATAGCTTTCCTCGGAGTGTAAGTGATATCGAATTGACTCAGTTCGATGTTCCATTTGAGTAACCTACCAGACGTCTCAAGCCGCGTGAGGACCTGTCGTAACGGTTGATCGGTGTACACAGTGATGGGATGAGCCTGGAAGTATGGACGGAGTTTCCTCGAGGCAATGACTAAGCAGTAGGCTAATTTCTCCAGCTTCGGATAGTTTCTCTCGTCTCCGGTGAGTCGTTTGCTAACATAATAGACTGGTTTCTGAACTCGGTCTTCCTCTCGAACAAGGGCAGCGCTGATTGCATTTTCTGATACTGCCAGGTAAAGATACAACTGTTCGTGGTTGACAGGCTATGAAAGAACCGGCGGTGTGGAAAGATGTTGAACCAATGATTGGAATGCGCCCTCGCACTCCGCAATCCATTCGAAGTTCCGCTTCCCTTTTCGGATCAAATCAAAGAAGGGGATGCACTTATCGGTGGACTTTGATATAAACCTGCTTAACGCTGCTACCTTTCCGTTGAGACTCTGGACTTGCTTTATAGTTCTTGGAGTTTGTAAATTTCCGATAGCCCAGATCTTTTCGGGGTTGGCTTCTATTCCTCTAGCGTTGACGATGAACCCAAGGAATTTTCCGGATGCGACTCCAAAATGACACTTAAGCGGATTGAGCTTCATCCTGTATCTCTGAAGGATATTGAACATTGACTCCAAGTATCTAATGTGGTCAGAGGAATATCGTGATTTCACCAACATGTCATCCACATAAACCTCCATAGTCTTTCCGATCTGGTCAGCGAACATCCGGTTAACCAAGCGTTGGTAAGTTGCTCCGGCGTTCTTCAATCCGAAGGGCATGACTTTGTAGCAGTATAGTCCCTGATCGGTTACGAAGCTTGTATGCTCTTGGTCGGGCACATGCATGGGTATTTGATTGTAGCCCGAGTAAGCATCCATAAAAGATAATAATTCATGTCCGGCCGTTGAATCTATGAGTTGATCAATTCGAGGAAGTGGAAATCTATCTTTCGGACAAGCTTTGTTTAAGTCAGAATAATCAATGCACGTTCTCCATTTCCCATTTGGTTTCCGGACAAGTATAGGGTTGGATACCCACTCCGGGTCTAGAGAATCCCGGATAAACCCATTGGCTTTCAGCTTATCAACTTCTTCTTTAAGGGCGGCAGATCTCTCTGGATCCATACCGCGCCTTTTCTGCTTGACCGGGATATACCGCGGGTCAATATTCAGGGTGTGGCTCGCGATGTCCGACGAGATCCCACACATATCAGAGTGCGTCCAGGCGAATACGTCGAGATTCGCCCGAAGAAAATCAACCAATTCCTGTTGCATTTCTTGGCTCAACTGAGACCCAACCTTCAACATTCTCGAATCATCATCATCGTCACCATCGATTGGGACATCAATCGTCGGCTCAGCCGGGGAAGCCTGACTTTCAATAGATTCTTCCTTGTTTTCATTGTCTCTTCAGTCAAGATCCCCGTGGAATTGGTTGTGGTGCCTGGGCCGAGGCCCGGGCACCAATTGTTCGTAAAACGAATGCAGAGAGATTCCTCTACGCCCTTTCCTTTCTCTCGTCGCTGTGCCTCGCGCAGCTCAGCCACGTAACAGGCTTTTCCAGCAGCCTGATCTCCCTGTATAACTCCAATCCCACGATCAGTTGGGAACTTCAAGGTCAAACACCACGGGGCAATCGCTGCCCTGAACTCAGCAAGGGCCGGTCGGCCCAAAAAAGCATTGTATGGGGATTGAATATCCAAAACAACAAATTGTAAAATCCGAACTCTTCGGCACTCTCCAACTCCTAACTCCACTGGAAATTCTACCACCCCAGTGGGTATATTAGCACTCCCATCGAAGCCATGAATTCTAGATTGACAAGGCTTTAAATCTTTGGCTTCCATTTTCATCTGGTCGTATGCTCTCTTAAACAAAATATTTACTGAACTCCCACTGTCCACCAGGATCCTCTTCATCCAAGCAGGACCAACCTAGGCAGATATGACAAGTGGGTCAATAGTTGGGGCTTCGACCCTATCTGCATCTCGGCTCCTAAATACTATATCATCCGTCGTCGTCTTTTATAGTTTGGCCGGAGCCTCTTCATCGAAATTACTACAACACTCAAAGTCCACATGCCTGATAGAATTGGCATATGACTCCATTTCCTTCCAGCTTCGGTCTGCTGGATGGGGACCACCACTGACTATATTAATAACTAACCTCCCGCCTGTACGGGCAGGTTCCTCCTGTCTTTCTTGAGCTTGCGCACAGTTTTGATTGGATGGGCCCGCACCACCAGACTGCGGCACCCGAACGAACTGATCTAGCTTTCTTTCTCTGATCAACTTCTTAATGTGGTCTTGCAAATGTCTACACTCATTGGTATTATGTCCATAACTTTCATGGAATCTACAGAACTTTCCTGTTTGGATCTGCCTCTCCGACGATGGCTTTGGAGCAGGTTTCTTATACTGCATAGCGTTGCAAGTCTGTAAATACACGTTCTTCAGCGACGTGTTCAGTGGTGTATAATTGTCAAACATTGTAGCCCTACGTCGTGGGCCACGGTTCTAATCCCGTTTTCTGTTCTGATTATCACTGTTCCTCGGTTGTTGAGTTTGTTTATTTTGAATATTTAACTGGACTTTTCCTAAACTTTCACCAGACTGTTTAACTGCAACATTACTCTGAATCCCCTCACTGCTAGGTTTTACATCGTCCTATTTCCTAAACTGTTTTGCATCCTCACGCCTCAAGAATTGAGCGGCTTTGGAATAGAAATGGTCCAATGATGCAGGAGGCTTCCCAACTAACCAGTTTCTAAACTCAGAATCAGGTCAATCCCCTTAGTTAATGCCATTAAGATCGAGTTATCATTGGGGTTACTGATCTCTGCGCAAGCGGCATTGAACCTTTCCAAATATCGCCTGAGTGTCTCTTCGGGAGCCTGAGTGACACTGGATAAAGTATTAACGTCTGTAGGCCTGGCGACATGCATACGAAACTGCTCGACAAACTTAGTAGTCAACTGGTCGAACGAAGAGATTGATCGAGGAGGCAATCGTGTAAACCACATCGTTGCGATGCCCCCCAAAGAAATGGGAAAACTATGGCACTTTACTGCATCATCAGCTCTTGCAGCACTCACCGACCATTCATATTTCAGGATATGTTGATTGGGGTCGGAATTCCCTTCGTACATGGGCAGAGTCGGCATTCTGAATCGTCGAGGGGGTTCAGCATATAATATTTCATCCATGAACGGAGTACGACTTCGGGATATTCCCCAATCGTTATTTGTCAAGCCCTGACTCTCGCGAATCATTTGGCGTATCATGGCTGAAAGGTCTGGCATCGGAGCATTCTGCACACGTTGGGCCAAAGTGTGGTCGGGTTCCACATCGCGAGGTTGGACCGAGCGCTGTCGACGGTCCGTGTCTTGCCTCCTTGGCTCAACATTTTCTAGAACGTACAGTTCAGGGGTACGCCCTTGTTAGTTACGGGGATCAATCCCTATATCAGCCGTGGTAGTAGTGGCACGATTATCCGTGGTGTATTGTGGAACAGTGCCTCCTCGGGAGGAGGGTCCGGTATGAAAACTGGCAGAAGGGCCAACTCTTAACTGCCCAATGGTCAATGCTGGCTGGTGATCAATTGCCTATGCATAATTTCCATCTAGCCTGGGACGGGTAGATCTGTGATTGCAATCGGATGAAGCAGAACTTTCAGTGGAGGAGCGAGACGCATGATCCCTTTTGGATCTTCTGCGCCCTTGGCGGTCTAGTTGATTAGCTAATTCGGCATTAACGCGCAACTGCTCAGTTAGCTGTTGCCAGCTTTTAGTCAGTTCCTGAAGCAATGTCTGGAACTCTTGTCTAGTAACCGGACCTGATGGATCGGAATGCCCGGTAGCAACTTGATTAGATGGAGGTATTTGCACGGGATTCTGTCTATCCCGGCCTTCTTGATCAGCGGCGGTAGAAGCAGTTCTTGTGCTAACCACCTTGAGAAGTGGAATCCTTTCCCTAGAATTTTGCAAATCTGAATAGAACGGAAGGAATCTGAAATTGAAATCTGGATCTCTCTCTTAGATTTATGCAATCCGATATCGATGACAGATCCAACGAGCAGGAGAAAATCTGGGTTCTCTCAGTGAAAGCACCAAAGTATTTGCACCAAAATTGGTCACAACACTCTTCGGGAGTCTTTGAAGAGATAATAATGAAAAATATAAATTGAAAATGAGGATTATCTAACAAAAACTCCAATTAAGAAGAATATAAATGCGAAGACAAGTGAGTTATAGTGGTTCGGCGTGTTGCTTACGTCCACTATGAAGTTTTTGTGACTTTATTGATTCTCTTTCAATGATTACAAGCAAGTACAGCCAACAACAGCAAGTTATAACTGGAAATTCGAAATTAACATCAAAAGTATAGTGAAGGATGATGGAGATCTCGATCCGGTAGAGTCTGGGCGCTTGAGAGTCAAAAGATCCTTTTCCTATAAGCTCTGGGGCTCTATTTATAGGCGTAGGAGGCTGAGACTTCGCTCAAATCTCGGGAGACTTTTTTTGGCATGTGAGTGGGCCCACGCGACCAATCTCAGAAAGTTTCGAGTCGATCTGTGATCGATACAAAATCATTTTGTATCTATCAAGATGATGCCCAATCGAGCTGAAATTTGGTGTGAACACTCCTTGGCATGTAGGCAGTCTCCTGTGAAAATTTCATGGCATTTGGATTAGTGGATTGGAAGATATAGTCGATACGAAATGAGTATTCTTGAGTGGCTGTTTGCTACGAATCCATCTCTTCAAATCGATTGTTTCGAATCGATGGTGGCACGCGTCTTCGTGATGACGTGGAGCGCAAACTTCGCCTCGATCCGGTCTTCAGTTCGAGTTGACCGCATCGACTCCATATATTTCGCCTTGTTCGTATCGACGGATGGCACGTCATCCTGATTTATTGACTCGATGGATTCGAATAAGACCTCACTAATGGATTCGAACTACTGATGTTCATTGGTTACGAATCAAGTCTTTCCTCGATGGACACGAAACCAATCGATGCGAAATGGAACCTATCGTAGGATAACCTGATGGATACGAAATGCCCTGCCCATGATCGGTTCGAAGAGAAGTTTCCGTGATGGATACGAAGTAGTGACCGTTGCCTCAGTTGATGGATGCGAAGTAGGGAGATGCCAATGGATTCGAATAAGGAAGTGCCGACCGATACGAAGCGCGGTGTAACGTTTGCGATTTTTCGACGCTCGAAAACCGACATCAATACGTCCACTGTATCAACTGCCAAGCAATCGAATGCCAAAAAACCGTACCGTTAGGGTTAAAGAAGAAGAAAGAGCTAGAAGAAGAGAGAGAAAGAAAAGCAACGGAAAGAAATAACAGAACAATATCAGAATCTCACAATCGCAGTGGAACAACATATAATAGATAAATGAATAATCTTTAAACAAAGAACTATATCAGTTATTACATTACATCATATTACATTACATTACATTACATCATCAGAGTGTACAACAACAAACAACAACTAACAGCGGAAAAGAAAATACTATATACTAGTAATACGCCATGCCATCCAGCTTGCCTCCAGCAACTCCTGAATTCCAGAATATCCCGATAAACCTTACTCCTGACTGCCCGTGTGGAAATTGGTGGGCACCCAGAGTTTAGAAAGGAAAACAATAAACTCCGAGTCAGTCATGTGACTAGTGTGAGAACTAAAACAGTTTATTTTTCTTTAAAATCAAAATAGATGAATATTTTTAAAGTCAATTCGCAATGCTTTTTAAAAATGAGACTACCATAATGCCTCCCGCACACACACACAATGCAAACGCAGAATCGGAGGAGATTTCTCCTTATGATAGTCAAAGATGCTTGATACGCAATAAAAAGAAACATTTGATATTATTACTAGTGCATAATGAGGAAAACATTTCAAAAGTAGAATATTAATCTTAGCCAGCATACACATTTCGAACTATGCCTACTATAGCTACCATCTAAACAGTGGTGACCACCATAAGTAAATGTCAGGTTCTACAACTAAAACCGTACAGGGTTTCGTATTGGGAATTGGATTTCCAACAAATGGTCAGGCCAAGGAACATCCCATTGCCACATGAGAACGCCTCTGGAAAGACGCCCCGAGAACTAACGTTACGGTTAGAACTCTGCCAACACAAGGCCGAGTTACCCCTAACTGGGTAACTACTGACACGAATATGTCATCCCTCGATCGTAACCAATCTATCCGAGGATTCTCAAGTTCCAACAACCACAAAATTGTGCAGCAACAACATAGGTTAAGTATCTGGGCTCATACCATGATACCACCTCTATCCAGAAGGAATGACATACACTAAAGGGGTGCTACCCCCTAATAACCTTGCTGCATCCTTCCTGTTTTGACCATTTCCGGGGTGTGAGGTCCGACGAAGTCTCGTCCACAAAGCCATGCTTTATACAAAAGCTGTGCTTTGGGTCAATCAAATGATTATAGAAATGATCACCAAGATAAATGATCAAACAAATGATCATATCACAAATGATCAAACAATGATCATTTCACAGCAACACTCAGCATGTCACATTACCAAATTGGGAATAGAATGCTAATAACCTTCAACTACATAACCTCTGAGCTCGTACGTCTCAGAGAAGGGTGTTAAGCTAAGAGAATAAATTCTCCGCCACCAATAGAAATATATTTGAAAGAAATCAGCTTTATATCTCAATTTGTAATGTCATACATACAATCCATACAAGTCTGTTCCGGGATCGAACAGAACCGAAGGCACTTCCAAAGAAGTCCTTGCAATCCGGATATTCACTAATCACGACCGGACTTCCCGTCACAAAGGGTGATAAAACCTCTATATCGGAGATCAGCCGATGCAGAGCAACTCAACGGTAATCCTTCCGTTTTCAAAAATATCCGGTCTTCAACACCGGTCATCGAATGCAATCCATTACGACGTATCACATATTCGGAATGGGTTATACGACCCCAAGGTCCTTTCCCGGCTAACCCGAATAGTGAGCGATTATTCAAAAATAAGTGTAGCATTCAGATTCAAGCAATCACAACAAATACCTATATAAAGGTAAATATTGATAGTCGGATTATTTAACTATCAATAGGCGTGTTCAACATCACCAAATCCAAATAATTTCCCAAATTATTTACTTTCCAAAGTATCTTTACTAGATATATAATTTCCACACTTTAACCATTTGAAAACAAATTTTCAAATCACTTTTCAATCCTTTATCACTTTTGAAAACAAATTTCAATCATTTTCCTTACTCGGAAATACTTTCATTTCAAAATGGTTTATTTAACCAATTAAATAAATCCTTACCGATTTATTATATATTTACGTTCCAAATCCGTAAATTTATTCCCACACTTCAAAAATAAATAAATGTTTATTTTTAAACAAATTTCCCTTTCTTTTATAAATTCCATAATGAATTTATAATTCCTAAATATCTATGAGTATACGATTTCCCAAACCGATTTCTAATATTCATTTTCAGTTTATCTTTAAAAGATAAAGCCTCAAAATATTCAGTTCATATTGGAAACATTTCCATACTTATTTAATAATAAATAATTTACAAATCCATTCATTTTCAACACTTGGAAAATATTCAATATACTTAATATCGAAATTAAGTATATATTTCATTCTTTAAGGAAAACATTCACTTAACACATTTATTTGGGTCAAAATGAATGTTGCGTAAAACATCGTTACGACGACCCAAAATCACTAGTATAGGGATTCGAAATTTAGATAGATATATAAATCCCAATACTATACAAAAACATTTCCTTTCGGAAATCATTTACTATAACAACAGTGTTATAGTCCACCATTTCCTTATTTCTCGAAAATGTTTATTTCAACAATGAATGTTGAAATCTATGTATTCGATTTATAATACATTTTAAAACATCGTTAAAACGATTAACTTCATTTTATAATATTCATTTTCCCAAGCATATCCATTTTATTTGATACTATATTCACTGTCCAAAATCATGAATATACTTCCTTAACCAATTTCAACTTTCAATTTATCAAATTCCATGGATTTCGAATTTATAAACAATGTTTATAAATTCCATTTCTATTTATAAGCTTCGATTTATAAATCTCCTTTATTAATCCAACTTAATTTATATAATTCAATTATATACCAAAAGTCCATATTATAAGTTAAATGCTTATAATCCATTTATTTACAAAATCGTTCTTTTAAAACTTCACAAATTATAAATCTTATTACTTATAAGATTTCCTTTATAACCCTATTTTCAACATTAATAGAACTCCTTTTAAAATTCTATTATTTCGATTTATAAAATATATATTTTATAAATCTCAACTATAAACCATTTTTGCTTCATCAAAGATTTCAATTTAAATGCAAAAATCCGATTTATAATTTAATTCCTTAATATCTTTTGTCTTACAACATCTATTCATTTTATAACTTCACAATTCATAAATCTATAAATTTTCATTCACTTATGAATCCATTTATACTTCATTTTAACACTTATAAAAACTCGTTTTATAATTCCAATATTTTTAATTTTAAAACATCAATTTTATACATCTTTCATATAACTCGTTTTAAAATAATTCAAAAATCCCAATTTAACTATTTTATAAATTTATAACTACTTATCTCAAAAATCACCTTATGGTTATATTTCACAAAAATCTTAATTTTTATAACATAAAAATTTATAACGTTTTAATTATTTAAAATGAATCAATTCAAAATTTTGAATGAATGTATAATTTCAAAAATCACTTTAAAAATCCCTTTAAAATCAAAATAGTTATTTTAAAACTTTAAAAATGGATCCGATGATGCAACACATCAAATAGTCAATCACGACTTTCAAACATCATATATCGATATGATAATCAATCAAATATCACAATATATATAAATAAATAAATACGGTTGAGGAATCCAGTTGGATCCCTCCAACCTGTTTCCCTGCATCCACAAATGTTAGCACAATACCAATCCCGTTTCAAGACGGGATATCGCGGTATATGGGATTTATAAAATATTATCCACTTAATAGGCAGCGTAATAGGGTCTCATCCGCTATATAATGCGGGAAATCAACAACTCCAATATATACATATGCCAAAATATATATATTGATATATATAGATATATCCTACTATATCTAATATCACAACCAAACAGCAATCAATAACTGCAATCCAAATTTTCAATTTGAGTGAGAAGGTCTCACCTTTGATTTTTATTTTTGCAATCCATTTCCTTCTTGACTCGACTTCCTTGTTTTATACCTATTTAATTATTTACACAATTCATTAATATTCAAATCAACTGAACAATTAATTTCCGTTTAATAGTTTTTGATTAGCTGATGATTCTTTTTAAACAAATTTTCTCCTTTAATAAATTTATCTAACTAATGATTAAATTCCTCCTTTTTTTAATAAATTTAATTAACCAAAAATTATATTTTAAACTAATAATCTTGGTTTAAACTAATTTCTTTTCAAACACCCAACTCTTTAAAGAATTACTTTACTTAAGATTTTCCATTTCGATTTATTTTCTCCACAATATTGACCTTGTATAAGCATTGTAAGATTTATTAATATTCAAACTAAATTTGAACAATTCAATTCACCATTTTAAAATTTTAATTCAACTAAAAATTTAATTTTTTTTTTGTTATATATTTTTTATTTATTTATTTTTAAGCTAATGGTTTAATTTTAAATTTCTAAATAAAGAATTAAATTTAAAACAAGCCAGTGAAATAAAATGTGTACATGTATGTTCATATTATTATTATTATTATTATTATTTTTAAACACTTATACTTATAAAATATCAATTTTATACTGATTAAAGATCAAGTTTTATACAGATCCTTGTATTTATCAAAAACTATATACATATAATTATAAAATTTAAATTTAAAACAAAATTATTTCTATACCATAATGCTATATTATTTTCTTCAGTAAATGACCAAACTGTAGTTTTGTTTATTAGTAAAATTTTCTTAATATATATATAATATATATCTGTAAACCGAAATTCCTGTATATTCATAAAAAAATTATTAAATTGAGAAATTAAATCGAATACCTCTGCCATCGTTGCTTCCCATCATAGCACACCGCCGCGCCTGATCGCGACTACCAGACACTTTGCTTGCCCAAATCGAACGACGTCTCGCGACGCTGCCACGAAGCGTCACTCGCCACTATCGCGAGTGCCACGCTCCCCATCGCCTGCACTCGAAGCTAAGCTACGCCGTCGCCTTCCAAATCTTGCCACGCGCCTCGCCGACGAACCCTAAATCGTATGCTCGAACGCCTGCTCCTCGAGGTTCGCCGCTCCTTCTCCTTGTTGACCACGCATACGCGAGGATGTCCCCTCCCTTCGATCGAACGATGATTCAGGGTTGCCACGATTTGAGGAAATTTGGGGCTGCCATTTTTTTTTCGAATCTGATTTTAGGGGTAGAGCGGCCATGGATTTAAATTGCAAGGAGAAGTTGTTTTTTTTTTATGCTCGGCTGTTGTTTGAATTGGAGAAGAATATTTAATATTGAATGAAGTATGCTCTGCACGATTTCCTTTCTTCCATGATTTAAGGCGTGTTTTTAGGCATGATGTTAGGGAGATAACGTGGTGTGTTGTTGACCAATTTCAAAATTTAAATTTAAATCGTATTGGATTTAATTTCAACGCGTTTATTTACCTTGTGCTCACATAACAACTCTGAATAATACGAAATTTGAAATTCGGTAACAATTCAATATTACGGACCCATGGAACTGGTTTCGTCGAATTCCGAGACTGTGCCTCGGAAGGCTATTTTTAAATATTGATTCAAACGATAAAATTTCAAAACTGAATAAATTACTTCCAAATTCAATTCTGAAGCTTTTATTACCTTCAGTATTATCAATATGAATTTTACAAGCCTTTGAAATATTTTTAATCAGCTTAAAATTGAAGATTCAAATTCTTTATTCAACTTTCAATAGATTAAATTCTATAATTTAATCGCCATATTCATTCTGATAATTTGAAATTCAAGTCAAACCATCATTCAAATATTTAAAATTAATTAAATACTTTAAATTAAATTGTTCAAAATCCTAGGTCGTTACAATCTCCCCCCCTTAAAAGAATTTCGTCTCGAAATTACAAGTTAGGAAAAAATGGTCCTTAACTCGTCTACACAATCCAATAGTTTTATCAACTTACTAACCTAAATCTTTTTATTAAAGATTCACTATTATTTCAACTAGCTTTCCAACTTCACTTATAAGTTCCAAACAACATTGTTTTCTTAACAATTCAAATTTAAATTTAAATTCAAATTTTAAACTTTCAAATTTTCTCGAAAATTTTCTAACACTCTAAATTTTCGAAAAATTTCGCCAGCTTCTCCTTTGCGCGGCTAGCTCGGTACGACTACAAAATGGCACTACAGCCCCTCAGAATCAAAAAAGAAAAGAGAAAGCCAAGTGGCTGGAGAAGAAAATCACCAAATTTCATACTGAAATTGAAATACGCACCTTTTTGTCGAGCAATTCAATTTTATCTTTGAAATCAAAATTCCAATTCCTTTATACACATGTATATCCTACTAACAGTAGTATCCATAATATCCAATAACAATATTCAAACCATTTTGCCAATTCTATTACAAAATTTTCAATATATACTTCTTATACATCTTAACTTTGCTAGTGAAGTTATATATTCAATTTCAATCAACTTTGCATTTCAATTTCATTTGAATTCAATTCACGATTTCAATTCTATTTGAATTCAATTCATTTAAACCATATTAAATTTGTCATTTCTTCAATTAGTTTTGCTCACTAATTTTTATTTCAATACTTCACTTTGTTGACTACAAATCAATTTCAATTTATTTTAGCTACTCCAAATTTATTTTCATTTAATGAATTTTCTTTAAGTAATTATTTCACTTCGTCTCCTTAGACATTTCTTCAAATTCACATTATTCAAATTTATTCACTTATACATACTTTAATTTAACTCCATTCTTTAAATTAAATTTATTCTATCAAAATTCAAATTGTATAAGTTATCAACTCATTTATTATTCCCATAAATATTTTAAATAGGATTCCAGAGTCCTTTCAATCTTTCAAAACCATTTTTGAAACCAATTCAATTTATCTTTTGAATTTCCAAAACCAAATCCAATTTTTCCAAACAACTTTCATTTAAAATAATCTGGCAGCAATTTCTCTTTTGGAAACCCGAAAATGAACACCAATGATGTCGCGATCATCATCGGAATTATTTTCCAGCGACCGAAAAGAGTTTAGAGCTTTAATTTCTCCAAAACAATTTTTCAAAATATCAAGTCATTTCAAAATACTTCTTGGAATTTCATTTCAGATTATAAATCACATTTACAAACCTTTTACTTATATAATTTCACTTCTTATATATAAGGTTATTTTACAATTGTAAATTACATTAATTATAATTTCACACGTATAATTTATTTGTTTATACAATTCTTTCTTTTTCAACTGTTGTTTTTATTTAACTTATTCAACAACCAAACAATCAATTATATACTTTAATAATTCTGAAAAATTATTCTTTTATATATAAAATATAATCAAGGTAAAATTATTTCATTTACCCAATTTAAAACAATATCGTGCCAATTTGTTCTGTACAATTGTTTAGAGATCCCTATCAACAACGTTAATTACTCGTGTTGACCAAAATCCATATACCACTCAACAAACCAATCATCACAATATAAAACAATTTATATTCACTAACAAATACGCACTCGTATCTATTATTACACTCAAACTCATTCTAGAGTACTACTGACTCTATCTCTAATGAGTAATACCCAACAGAGCCATGGTTGTCGCTTAACCATATGCTCTGATACCAAATGTAACGTTTGCGATTTTTCGATGCTCGAAAACCGACATCAATACGTCCACTGTATCAACTGCCAAGCAATCGAATGCTAGAAAACCGTACCGTTAGGGTTAAAGAAGAAGAAAGAGCTAGAAGAAGAGAGAGAAAGAAAGAAAAGCAACAGAGCAACGGAAAGAAATAACAGAACAATATCAGAATCTCACAATCGCAGCGGAACAACATATAATAGATAAATGAATAATCTTTAAACAAAGAACTATATCAGTTATTACATTACATCATATTACATTACATTACATCATCAGAGTGTACAACAACCAACAATAACTAACAGCGGAAAAGAAAATACTATATACTAGTAATACGCCATGCCATCCAGCTTGCCTCCAGCAACTCCTGAATTCCAGAATATCCTGATAAACCTTACTCCTAACTGCCCGTGTGGAAATTGGTGGGCACCCAGAGTTTAGGAAGGAAAACAATAAACTCCGAGTCAGTCATGTGACTGGTGTGAGAACTAAAACAGTTTATTTTTCTTTAAAATCAAAATAGAGGAATATTTTTAAAGTCAATTCGCAATGCTTTTTAAAAATGAGACTACCATAAGACCTCCCGCACACACACACAATGCAAACGCAGAATCGGAGGAGATTTCTCCTTATGATAATCAAAGATGCTTGATACGCATTAAAAAGAAACATTTGATATTATTACTAGTGCATAGTGAGGAAAAAATTTCAAAAGTAGAATATTAATCTTAGCCAGCATAGACATTTCGAACTATGCCTACTATAACTACCATCTAAACAGTGGTGACCACCATAAGTAAATGGCAGGTTCTACAACTAAAACCGTACAGGGTTTCGTATTGGGAATTAGATTTCCAACAAATGGTCAGGCCAAGGAACTTCCCATTGCCACATGAGAACGCCTTTAGAAAGATGCCCCGAGAACTAACGTTACGGTTAGAACTCTGCCAACACAAGGCCGGGTTACCCCTAACCGGGTAACTACTAACACGAATATGTCATCCCCCGATTGTGACCGATCTATCCGAGGATCCTCGATTTCCAACAACCATAAAATTTTGCAGCAACAACATAGGTTAAGTATCTGGGCTCATACCATGATACCACCTCTATCCAGAAGGAATGACATACACTAAAGGGGTGCTACCCCCTAATAACCTTGCTGCATCCTTCCTGTTTTGACCATTTCCGGGGTGTGAGGTCCGGCGAAGTCTCTTCCACAAAGCCACGCTTTATACAAAAGGTGTGCTTTGGGTCAATCAAATGATCATAGAAATGATCACCAAGATAAATGATCAAACAAATGATCATATCACAAATGATCAAACAATGATCATTTCATAGCAACACTCAGCATGTCACATTACCAAATTGGGAATATATTGCTAATAACCTTCAACTACATAACCTCTGAGCTCGTACGTCTCAGAGAAGGGTGTTAAGCTAAGAGAATAAATTCTCCGCCACTAACAGAAATATATTTGAAAGAAATCAGCTTTATATCTCAATTTGTAATGTCAGATATACAATCCATACAAGTCTGTTCGGGGATCGAACAGAACCGAAGGCACTTCCAAAGAAGTCCTTGCAATCCGGATATTCACTAATCACGACCGGACTTCCCGTCACTAAGGGTGATAAAACCTCTATATCGGAGATCAGCCGATGCAGAGCAACTCAACGGTAATCCTTCCGTTTTCAAAAATATCCGGTCTTCAACATAGGTCATCGAATGCAATCCATTACGACGTATCACATATTCGGAATGGGTTATACGACCCCAAGGTCCTTTCCCAGCTAACCCGAATAGCGAGCGCTTATTCAAAAATAAGTGTAGCATTCAGATTCAAGCAATCACAATAAATACCTATTTAAAGGTAAATATTGATAGTCGAATTATTTAACTATCAATAGGCGTGTTCAACATCACCAAATCCAAATAATTTCCCAAATTATTTACTTTCCAAAATATCTTTACTAGATATATAATTTCCACACTTTAACCATTTGAAAACAAATTTTCAAATCACTTTTCAATCCTTTATCACTTTTGAAAACAAATTTCAATCATTTTCCTTACTCGGAAATACTTTCATTTCAAAATGGTTTATTTAACCAATTAAATAAATCCTTACCGATTTATTATATATTTACGTTCCAAATCCGTAAATTTATTCCCACACTTCAAAAATAAATAAATGTTTATTTTTAAACAAATTTCCCTTTCTTTTATAAATTCCATAATGAATTTATAATTCCTAAATATCTATGAATATACGATTTCCCAAAACCGATTTCTAATATTCATTTTCAATTTATCTTTAAAAGATAAAGCCTCAAAATATTCAGTTCATATTGGAAAACATTTCCATACTTATTTAATAATAAGTAATTTACAAATCCATTCATTTTCAACTCTTGGAAAATATTCAATATACTTAATATCGAAATTAAGTATATATTTCATTCTTTAAGGAAAACATTCACTTAACACATTTATTTGGATCAAAACGAATGTTGCGTAAAACATCGTTACGACGACCCAAAATCACTAGTATAGGGATTCGAAATATAGATAGATATATAAATCCCAATACTATAAAAAAACATTTCCTTTCGGAAATCATTTACTATAACAACAGTGTTATAGTCCACCATTTCCTTATTTCTCGAAAACGTCTATTCAACAATGAATGTTGAAATCTATGTATTCGATTTATAATACATTTTAAAACATCGTTAAAATGATTAACTTCATTTTATAATATTCATTTTCCCAAGCATATCCATTTTATTTGATAATATATTCACTGTCCAAAATCGTGAATATACTTCCTTAACCAATTTCAACTTTCAATTTATCAAATTCCATGGATTTCGAATTTATAAACAATGTCTATAAGTTCCATTTCTATTTATAAGCTTCGATTTATAAATCTTCTTTATTAATCCAACTTAATTTATATAACTCAATTATATACCAAAAGTCCATATTATAAGTTAAATGCTTATAATCCATTTATTTACAAAATTGTTTTTTTAAAACTTCACAAATTATAAATCTTATTACTTATAAGATTTCCTTTATAACCCTATTTTCAACATTAATAGAACTCCTTTTAAAATTCTATTATTTCGATTTATAAAATATATATTTTATAAATCTCAACTATAAACCATTTTTGCTTCATCAAAGATTTCAATTTAAATGCAAAAACCCGATTTATAATTTAATTCCTTAATATCTTTTGTCTTACAACATCTATTCATTTTATAACTTCACAATTCATAAATCTATAAATTTTCATTCACTTATGAATCCATTTATACTTCATTTTAACAATTATAAAAACTCGTTTTATAATTCCAATATTTTTAATTTTAAAACATCAATTTTATACATCTTTCATATAACTCGTTTTAAAATAATTCAAAAATCCCAATTTAACTATTTTATAAATTTATAACTACTTATCTCAAAAATCACCTTTTGGTTATATTTCACAAAAATCTTAATTTTTATAACATAAAAATTTATAACATTTTAATTATTTAAAATGAATCAATTCAAAATTTTGAATGAACGTATAATTTCAAAAATCACTTTAAAAATCCCTTTAAAATCAAAATCGTTATTTTAAAACTTTAAAAATGGATCCGATGATGCAACACATCAAATAGTCAATCACGACTTTCAAACATCATATATCGATATGATAATCAATCAAATATCACAATATATATAAATAAATAAATACGGTTGAGGAATCCAGTTGGATCCCTCCAACCTGTTTCCCTGCATCCACAAATGTTAGCACAATACCAATCCCGTTTCAAGACGGGATATCGCGGTATATGGGATTTATAAAATATTATCCGCTTAATAGGCGGCGTAATAGGGTCTCATCCGCTATATAATGCGGGAAATCAACAACTCCAATATATACATATGCCAATATATATATATATTGCTTTATATAGATATATCCTACTATATCTAATATCACAACCAAACAGCAATCAATAACTGCAATCCAAATTTTCAATTTGAGTGAGAAGGTCTCACCTTTGATTTTTATTTTTGCAATCCATTTCCTCCTTGACTCGACTTCCTTGTTTTGTACCTATTTAATTATTTACACAATTCATTAATATTCAAATCAACTGAACAATTAATTTCCGTTTAATGGTTTTTGATTAGCTGATAATTCTTTTTAAACCAATTTTCTCCTTTAATAAATTTATCTAACTAATGATTAAATTCCTCCTTTTTTTAATAAATTTAATTAACCAAAAATTATATTTTAAACTAATAATCTTGGTTTAAACTAATTTCTTTTCAAACACCCAATTCTTTAAAGAATTACTTTACTTAAGATTTTCCATTTCGATTTATTTTCTCCACAATATTGACCTTGTATAAGCATTGTAAGATTTATTAATATTCAAACTAAATTTGAACAATTCAATTCACCATTTTAAAATTTTAATTCAACTAAAAATTTAATTTTTTTTTGTTATATTTTTGTTATTTTTTTTATTTTTAAGCTAATGGTTTAATTTTAAATTTCTAAACAAAGAATTAAATTTAAAACAAGCCAGTGAATTAAAATGTGTACATGTATGTTCATATTATTGTTATTATTATTATTTTTAAACACTTATACTTATAAAATATCAATTTTATACTGATTAGAGATCAAGTTTTACACAGATCCTTGTATTTATCAAAAACTATATACATATAATTATAAAATTTAAATTTAAAACAAAATTATTTCTATACCATAATGCTATATTATTTTCTTCAGTAAATGACCAAACTGTAGTTTTGTTTATTAGTAAAATTTTCTTAATATATATATATAATATATATCTGTAAACCGAAATTCCTGTATATTCATAAAAAAAATTATTAAATTGAGAAATTTAATCGAATACCTCTGCCATCGTTGCTTCCCATCATAGCACACCGCCGCGCCTGATCGCGACTACCAAACACTTCGCTTGCCCAAATCGAACAACGTCTCGCGACGCTGCCACGAAGCGTCACTCGCCACTATCGCGAGTGCCACGCTCCCCATCGCCTGCGCTCGAAGCCAGGCTACGCCCCGCCTTCCAAATCTTGCCGTGCGCCTGTTGTTTGAATTGGAGAAAATTGCAAGGAGAAGTTGATTTTTTTTTATGCTCGGCTGTTGTTTGAATTGGAGAAGAATATTTAATATTGAATGAAGTATTCTCTGCACGATTTCCTTTCTTCCATGATTTAAGGCGTGTTTTTAGGCATGATGTTAGGGAGATAACGTGGTGTGTTGTTGACCAATTTCAAAATTTAAATTTAAATCGAATTCGATTTAATTTCAACGCGTTTATTTACCGTGTGCTCACATAACAACTCCGAATAATACGAAATTTGAAATCCGGTAACAATTCAATATTACGGACCAAATGGAACTGGTTCGTCGAATTCCGAGACTGTGCCTCGGAAGGCTATTTTTAAATATTGATTCAAGCGATAAAATTTCAAAACTGAATAAATTACTTCCAAATTCAATTCTGAAGCTTCTATTACCTTCAGTATTATCAATATGAATTTTACAAGCCTTTGAAATATTTTTAATCAGCTTAAAATTAAAGGTTCAAATTCTTTATTCAACTTTCAATAGATTAAATTCTATAATTTAATCGCCATATTCATTCTGATAATTTGAAATTCAAGTCAAACCATCATTCAAATATTTAAAATTAATTAAATACTTTAAATTTAAATTGTTCGTAATCCTGGGTCGTTACACGCGGCTTTATCATGGGTACAAAGTCCATCGATATGAACTCGATGGATTCGAACACAGCCAAGTTCATCAATACAAACCAGTGCTCTTCGACGGATACGAAACCGCTGGACCCATGATCGATACGAAATCGATCGATTCGAATTGGAGCATGATGATCGATACGAAACCGGAGCTTTTCCCTTCAACTTACATCCATCATAACTTGAGCATACGACCTCGGATTGACTTGAAACTTGGAATGCTGGTTCTTATGATCTTGCTTGTCACGTCCTATCAATTGTAACCTGATCCGGGCTCGGACAAAATTCAGCGATATCCATAGTGAAGCAAAGTATAACTATTCTTTAAGACGAACTGTCCTTTGTTTTCGATCGATCTTTTGGTATCACGGCTTTGCCAAAAAGCGGAATAACATTATGCATCTAGGTTCGTTTATTTATTTATTTATTTATTTACATACATACATATATGAAGGGGGAGATTTGTTGTAGAGAGAGAGCATTCAAATAGGGGGAGCAAATTGAATGATCAAATACATTTAATAAAATTCAGAATCTTAAATACATGTTTGTTATCATCAAAAGGGGGAGATTGTTGAATATGCGAGTATATGATTTTTGTTTGATGATAATAGACTTATATATATATATATATATTCATTTAAATGTATTTGTTAATGTACTATTTTATTTTTCACGTAATAAATAAATATTTGCTGAATAAAATAAATAACACAGAATTTAAATTCAAACAGATATTTTATTCAAACAAATATTTATTACAATTTTGAATAGTACAAATTCAAGCTCTCATATATATGTACAATTTCGATTACAATAAAAATTCGATTACATTACAATTTTTCATTTACAAATGCACCTCACTACATTTCACTCATTCACTCGTATTTCATCTTCAACTTCGTTCCAGATTGAATCCAGCATTTGAGCAATCTGAAAAAATATACACTAATACAGTAAAATTGAAAATAAAATATTTTTGCAATGTAAAATAAAATGTAATTTTGAAAATATTATTTTCCTCGGTTATTTAGGTTGTTCGTCATAATTTAAATTTGAATTCATCATACACGAACAACTTGTGACATGCAGAGTGTATCACTGTACATGCCACAAGGCCGTACACACAATATACACTTGACAAAATTGCAAGGACAGGTGAGCATAAGGTCAAACCCAAATCAAAAGCCGGGTTCAACTCAAGGGAAATCACGATACGAGCACAAGGTCAAACCGAGCTACAAGCTGGATTCAACACAGGTGTAGTCCAAAAACACAAGCACAATATGTACAAAGTCAATGCAACAGTGGTGAACCTTGAAGTCAACAAAGAATCCAGACAAGCAACATGATGGAGCAACTTAGATGCATCAAGTGCAGACTTACAATGTAACATCCCGCCTTTTCGCACGCTTTAAATTGACACACGTGCCAATTCAAATCATATGGAAGAGCGGATTGTTATGGGGTAAATAAGAAAAACAAGAAAGAAATAAAACAAAAATAGAATCTCACAGCGGAAGGATAAAATATAATAATCATATATACAGTTCATGAAGTTGTTTTACAATACCTTTGATTTTATTTATACAATACATATCAGAGTACACATACCAGAGAATAATAATTAATGCAGCGAAATTAAATGGTGTAGTGGAATAATATAGTAGATAATAATATTACAAATCTTCGTCTTCGTCCTCCAGAATAAAATCTTCAAATCCTGAAACGCTCGGACTGACCCGAGCGAATTGAAAAGACAAAACACTCGAGTCAGAACTAAAATATCTTATGTGAGCTAAATCAACAGAAATAAATATGAGTGCAGTAACTCAATAGATGCTCGGGATTTACATCTCCTAAGGATCCGTTAAACTATTTACTATGTAGTATATTTTGCTATTATAATATTGTCTATAGTAAAATAAACATACTTTTAAATAGCGTCAAGGAGTTACCTAATCTCCCCCTTAACACAATAATAGTCTTAGTAGTCCATCCAATATCATAGTCTCTCCTGATCGGGAAGCCACCAGAGGATACCACACGGGCTACGGGAGAAATCCAAACTCGTACAAGGCTCGGTATGGTAGGTGACACGGCACAACTAGGCAATGCCAGGGTAGATATACCAATTACGCTTCCGGATCGGTGGTAACGCGTAGCCGCAGCTACCGCCCACCTCGGACACTCCCCCAAATCAAAGAAATCAAAAGTGAAGGTGGCCACCGAATCAATCCAAAGTCAGAGTATAGTATCGAAGGGAAGTGTCCGATCAGAGATGCTACCTCATTAACCCGTCGATCGCTCCTGTTTTAGCCACCTTATGCCAACTCACGGGAGTTGGGTTCATGTATTTACCTTACAGGAAACGCCGCCGCCAACCTACTTCATTTTGGAATCTCCACCGCGTACATGGTTGTTAAAGTGGTTTTTGGAGTTGGCAGAGAGTATGACAACTTCCGATCCCGGTCTCTTCAACAACCAAACGTTATTATAACACCGCGGTCTTTAAAAATAGTTTGTACTTTAAAACCAGAATATAATTATCCATTTCAAACCCATAAATACGATATCATTTCCAGTTCCAAAACAAACTCATTTTGATATTATTTTTAAAAACCCAAATCAATAATATCATTTTTATTTCAAATATATTTCTTTTCCAAAATCATACTCCTTTAAAATTTATAATATCTGGAAACCAAACATTTGAATTATAACTTTCAAAACATAATACTTCGAAATTCATAGCTTTAAAACCATACTTCTAAACTTGAATGGTTTGGATATTCAAACAGTATATAGAATAAAATAGTTTGAGTTTAAAATTACTTTATAAAATAAAATAATTTCCGCGACTTTATAATTTTATTCCTTTAAAATTTAGCCTAAACCCATAAATTTTAAATTCACTTTCAGTTAAATAAACCACTTCAATTTCAATATGTTTCTAACTTTGAGTATTTAACAATTTCAAAACTTAAGGTTGGAAATTTATATTCACCAATTTATTGTCCTATTATTTAGTTTTGAAATGTTTACATAATACATCAAAAATCATTTAAAATAAAATTCCAGTTACTAACAACTTAAATATTTCCTTCAATTTATTTATGCTAGAAATAATCGTTTAATTTATCTTGAATAAAAATCCAGTTATAAATATCGTACCTTTAAAATTTTCAATTTTAATAAGTTTACCCCCAACTTGTGGAGTTAAATTTTTAAATAAGCTCAATTCCAAATAAATTTCCAATTTATTTTCCAATCTTAATTGATTTGAACCATTTAAAACACTATATATATACAATATCTTAAACCTATACTTAATCATATAATATAAATTATCAAACTCCATCATTCAACTTATTTATTTTCATTTAACAAATTCATACATAGCTTAAATTCAATAATTTAATTATATATATGTATATATAAAATAAGATTTTATATAAGATCAAAAATTAATATTTATTAAACCGTATCCTATCCAAACCATAGAAATCATTTTCAAAATATATATATATATATATATATAGACCGGCGGTGTCTGTATATAATTTTCTACCCTATGGTCAAGTGATACGGATATCTATCATTTCATCCGCAATTTAAAATAAAAATGCGGTTGTATATCATTTCAAATCACAATCCCGAATGAAATGAAATGCATAATAACTTGCAGTTTATAAAAATATAGAATACAACATCCATTCACACAATATAAATCATCAACCATTTATAACAATCATCATCCAATTTCAAATAATAACGTCAATAAATAACAATTAATTACTGACATTTTATATGCAATGAATAATTAATTAAAAATTAACTGGCAGTTTTAAATGCATGAATAAATTAATTTAACAATTGACTGGCAATTTTAAATGCAATGAATAAATTAATTTAACAATTAACAATTTAATTACGATGAATGCAATTAACTGCGATGATGATTAAAAACATGCCAAAAATTTATAAATAAATTTCAAATCACACTCTAAATTAATTTAACAAACATAAGAAATTTTAGAAGTTGTGAGTGGGTTTAAGCACTCACCTTTTGAATTTAAATTGAATTTAAATTCAATTTAAACCCAAAAATTTGACAGTCTCCAAATTCGTCCAAACCGGCGCCAACAGGTCTGGAATTTCAATACGATCCTAACAAAGAAAATTTCGCGTAAAAGGATATCATACGTAAAAGTTATACGTATTAGAACGATAAAATCAAAATAAATTAAAAACAAACAAAATCAACTCACCTATTAAAACTATCGCCACGTCATCAATTTCTTGTGCACGCGAAACGCCCTCTTCCTCACGCGATTACCCAGTTCGAACCAATCTCGGCCACGTTGACCGAAGCTTTGACCAACGGTTTCGCCACCTACCGGCCTCCATCCCACCGCCGACCACCACCAATGGATAGCCCATGCCGAAGCGCCTCCACCTGATCCCCTACGCACGCCTCCGGTCGTCGCCGCCGCCGCTACCTTCCAAACCCTAATCGCCAAAACACAACGATCTGGCCGCTGCTTTGCCGTGCTACCAACCTAGATGCACTCGATATGACGCCCTCTACAACCCCGTGTCACTGATTTGACGATCCATCGAAGTCCATCACGACGTAACGAACGGCCGTGACTGGTCCTTCAGTTTCTGGACAAACCGTCGTTCAATTTGGAAAACGAATCATAGAATTGAGATGCGCGCTTCGAGAGCTTTCCAATGATATAAAATATGATAGTGTTTGAGAAGATTGATTTTCAATTTGATTTTTGATTTGTTTGGATCTAGAATTGTTTATTGCCATTGAAGAAGAGGATGAGTTGATGAAATATATATTTTTACGCGCAGATAAATGAGAATAGGCGGAGGCTAGGGTTTAGCATGGTATTTATAGGCAAATTTAAATAAATATATGGATCGGGTTGATATATGTACGTGTTAACGCTAATGTGGCCCAAAAAGCCCGTTCTGACCCCGGAACGAAATTGGGTAAACCCATACATCAAAATAGGTGTTTTAAAATATTTTAAACTCAATGGAAAAGGTTTCAAGTTCAAATTGCATCGTATGGAGAAGTTATGCTAGAATCAATATTTTCAAATTAATTTCAATTGATTTCAATTAATCAATTTCAAGGCGTTTCGAGTCTGTACGATCAAATGCCAAGTCCGATCCATACGAAACTTGAAATCCTACAATAATTCACCGCATCCGATGAAACTGGTTTCGTCGATATTCGAGTCAGTGGCCAAAATGGCTATTTTTAAATTAATTAAATAAACTTATAATAAATTGATTACATCCAAATTTTAAATTTCAATTTTAACATTTGAAAATTTTATCCCTTTATAATTCTTAAACATATATATATATAATTTAAACAAATTTAGATGTCCCCTAAATGCTGATTCAATTTACAATTCCAGCGTTAAATTTCAATTTCATTAAATTCAGGGATTATAAATTTCCAAAAATTCCATTGAATTAAATTTCATGCATATTATTCAATTCATTATTACACCGGATGAGATTATCATCGGATTCAAAATTTATTACGTTACTATTCTCGCAGTTCCTCTAAATTCCCCTTTAAATATTTAATTTATTTAAATGCAATTAGACCTTTTATTTAATTTTAAAATTCCAATAATTTAATAAAGCTTTATTCCCGATCCTTATAACTCAATAAATTTATCAAATATGAATAACCTTAACAATACTCACAAATATTATCTTACTTACATTAACGTAATATTAAATGTTGAATTTCATTTATTTCAATCAATTAAATTTATCATTAAATAAATAAATCTTTTAAATCTTTACGTTAAGCAATAGTCATATGGAATTTACGTTATCTCCAATTTTTAATTACTATCAGTTAAAATCTTACATTAGTTCCATAAATTTATATGCACTACATCAGTTACTGCATTTACCGAATTCTAATTTCGCAATCACTTCCAATCCATTAATTGGTATTGCATTGACATTTAAACTTATTAGCTTATACCAACACTATTATCATTAATTGAAAAATGGATTACCAAATTTGAATTGATTACTATTTATTATTATTGCTTAATGATTAATTCAATATTTGCATTGGTTTTGCTTATATTAAATTAATTACCCATATTAATTAAGGTTTCAAAACAATTAATACGCTCCTTTAGTCCAAGCCCTTTTTACCAATTATTTCCCTTCAAATAAATTTATGTTTCTATTAATACTTACATTTACACTTTATCATTATTTTAATATACCCATTCTAACAACTCTTAACCCTTATCTTTACGTTTCACACACTTGTAATATTTAATTACATTTATTACAATTCAATGTTGGCATTTATTCCTATTAATTAATTTAATATTTACAGCCACTTATTTACAATCTCTTCCATTTATACAGTTGCGATTCACCATTCAATAGTTACTTTTATATACTCCTTTCCTATTTTAAACCAAATATAACAAATTTCACTATTCATTATTATATTAATGAATTCCATTCTAGTTAATAAATTTTTTAATATTACACAAATTCAACGTTTCTATTGGTTTCTTATATTAAACTTATAACCAAGTATGTCAAATTTACATTATTTCAAATTTATCGCCATATAAATATTAAATTGTTAACAAATTAAGTACAATTGCTTCATCTAATTTCTACATTCGCTCCAATATAAATTATAAGATTTTCATTTTCTTTCTTCATTAAATTACAAAAATCAAATTAAATTAACAATTTAAATGGTTGAAATTTACGGGTCGTTACACTCTCCCCCGCTCAAAACTTTTCGTCCCCGAAAAGGAAAAAGAAGGAAAAAGAAAGAATTAAGAAATTGATATATCTTACTTCAAATATTAAATTTATAAACAAATAGATTTACAAAATTAATTAATGTAGACAAAATATATCAATTTATAACCATAAAATCTTTCTATACTTAAATTATTAAAGTTTGGAAAAACATTTTTTTCTTTTCTTTCTAAGTCCAAAATTTACGGAAAATTTCGGCAGAGTCTTCTTTGTACGGAGAGGCTCGGGAGAAGATATAATATCAAATATAACAAAATATCACGTATGATATCCAAAATATAATATCCCAATACGGGAAAATATGTAAAATAGCGCTATAAAACGAAATCCGAGAACATACCTATTTGTCGGGCAATTAACGCTTATTTTATGGAACCAAAAGTAGTAGCAATTGCTTCCATAACTTGTATTTCACTTATATAATCCAAAAGAGTTAATAATTATATAAAATGCAATGTTTAGCGTTATTCAAATCAATAACAAATAAATCCATACAAACATCAATCACTAGCAACAAAGCATACAACCATCATATACAAATCAACATGCATCAATCATTCATTCATATCAACAAACAACTAGTTGTTCAGGTTCACAACCTTAAATTGTATAGAATGAAGAACAAACTACTAAGTGTACCCTTCACTCAACGGTCTTAGGTGAAACCAAATAGATTATTCATACATCCAAACAATTTTAAAGTTTCCTTACCCAAACAATCATAGTCCAAAACAAACAACCATTTAAACAATATTTCCATTTCATAATTATTAATTTCATTTCGTACATTTGGTGTTTGATTTCCTTCTTATTTATACAATGATTTTCCCTTTTAATTTACATTTATTTCTAACAAACTTTTAATTTCATTTACTCATTCAATGTTTGTTTCATTTATTTTCACTTATTACTTACAATTATTCATTCATTTATTGCGTATTCTCATTTATTTTATTTACTTAAGTTTATAATCATCTATTTGTAATACTTACCTTTAATTATATTTACTTATAGTAAAATTTCAATTATAACTTAAGTTTATAACAACTGCAACACCAAATTCCTATTTATTTAAAGAATTCCATTAATTACTTCGTTACCTAAAGTTTATTACTTGTAAAATATTCTATTACCATTTCTTATTAAACATTGTAACTTTTATTGTTGGGTAAGTTATATATATCTTTAAGAATGTAATTGAAAATCATACAAGTTTATCTTATTTTATTAATAATTAGTTACAAACACTTACTTACGTTTATTATCTTTCATTCATACTACTTAATTTCATTTATTTACTTTCATTTATTCTAAATTTCATTTATAACCAAGCATTTAAATCTCTTATTCCTTTAGAGGTTTTAATTATTAATTACCTACGTTCCAATTTACTACCATAATTGAAACTATTCATTAATGGAAATCCTAGAATTAAATACCGGGTTTAAATTTCAAATTATTTTAAAATAATGGATAAAGGTTTATACTTACACTTATATTTCTAATTATATTTAAAACAATTAAAAATCTATATTTGGTTATCAAAACAAATCTGCAGTAAACTACTACAGTGGCCTTCCCACTTCGAAACTCGAAAATAAATGTCGATGATTCGTGTACTCATCACCGAAATTATTTTCCAGCAACAGAGAGGGGAGTACAACTTTTATCTTCCCAAAATTTCCTTTAAAACAATTCTTTCAAATTATATGGAAAAATTTATCTCAGAAAATTCTTCTAATAATACTATTATTATATTCCAAAATCAATTGAAAGAAATTTTCAAAACCCTGGAACTTAAATTCTAAATTCCAAATTTTCATTTATTTTATTTTCAATCTTATTTTACCTATCATTTATAAATTTATTCCTAACAACCAATATATTGCAACCAAATATAATCTTTATAAAAAATTATTTTATATATATAGAAAATATAATTGGCAAAATTATTTCATTCACCTATATTAAAACAAATATTGTGTCGGTCTATCCTATTAAGTGTTTAGAAATCCCTATTGATGTCATAGCGTCCCATGCATCAAGCAGAATTTATAAATACGAAATGGAACAAATTAACACAATATCAAAACCTTTTTATAACACTAACAAATACGCTCTCTCATATATATACTCTCAGCGACTCCCATTGGGTATTACTACCCTATTAATAAGGAGTCAAACCCCACAAAGCTAAGGTTTATCGCTAAACCTCGCTCTGATACCAGATGTAACATCCCGCCTTTTCACACGCTTTAAATCGATACATGTGCCAATTCAAACCATATGGAAGGGCGGATTGTTATGGGGTAAATAAGAAAAACAAGAAAGAAATAAAACAAAAGTAGAATCTCACAACGGAAGGATAAAATATAATAATCAAATATACAGTTCATGAAGTTGTTTTACAAAACCTTTGATTTTATTTATACAATACATATCAGAGTACACATACCAGAGAATAATAATTAATGCAGCGGAATTAAATGGTGTGGTGGAATAATATAGTAGATAATAATATTACAAATCTTCGTCTTCGTCCTCCAGAATAAAATCTTCAAATCCTAAAAGGCTCGGACTGACCCGAGCGAATTGAAAAGACAAAACACTCGAGTCAGAACTAAAATATCTTATGTGAGTTAAATCAATAGAAATAAATATGAGTGCAGTAACTCAAGAGATGCTCGGGATTTACATCTCCTAAGGATCCGTTAAACTATTTACTATGTAGTATATTTCGCTATTATAATAGTGTCTATAGTAAAATAAACATACTTTTAAATAGCGTTAAGGAGTTACCCAATCTCCCCCTTAACACAATAATAGTCCCGGTATTCCATCCAATATCATAGTCCCTCCTGATCGGGAAGCCACCAGAGGATACCACACGGGCTATGGGAGAAATCCAAACTCGTACAAGGCTCAGTATGGTAGGTGACACGGCATAACTAGGCAATGCCAGGGTAGATATACCAATTACGCTTTCGGGTTGGTGGTAACGCGTAGCCGCAGCTACCGCCCACCTCGGACAAACTCCCCCAAATCAAAGAAATAAAAAGTGAAGGTGGCCACCGAATCAATTCAAAGTCAGAGTATAGTATCGAAGGGAAGTGTCCGATCAGAGGTGCTACCTCATTAACCCGTCGATCGCTCCTGTTTTAGCCACCTTATGCCAACTCACGGGAGTTGGGTCCACGTATTTACCTTACAGGAAAAGCCGCCACCAACCTACTTCATTCTGGAATCTCCACCGCGTACACGGTTGTTAAAGTGGTTTTTGGAGTTGGCGGAGAGTATGACAACTTTCGATCCCGGTCTCTTCAACAACCAAACGTTGTTATAACACCGCGGTCTTTAAAAATAGTTTGTACTTTAAAACCAGAATATAATTACCCATTTCAAACCCATAAATACGATATCACTTCCAGTTCCAAAACAAACTCATTTTGATATTATTTTAAAAACCCAAATCAATAATATCATTTTTATTTCAAATATATTTCTTTTCCAAATCATACTGCTTTAAAATTTATAATATCTGAAAACCAAACATTTGAATTATAACTTTCAAAACATAATACTTCGAAATTCATAGCTTTAAAACCATACTTCTAGACTTGAATGGTTTGGATATTCAAACAGTATATAGAATAAAATAGTTTGAGTTTAAAATTACTTTATAAAATAAAATAATTTCCGCGACTTTACAATTTTATTCCTTTAAAATTTAGTCTAAACCCATAAATTTTAAATTCACTTTCAGTTAAATAAACCACTTCAATTTCAATATGTTTCTAACTTTGAGTATTTAACAATTTCAAAACTTAAGGTTCGAAATTTATATTCACCAATTTATTGTCCTATTATTTAGTTTTGAAATGTTTACATAATACATCAAAAATCATTTAAAATAAAATTCCAATTACTAACAACTTAAATATTTCCTTCAATTTATTTATGCTAGAAATATTCGTTTAATTTATCTTGAATAAAAATCCAGTTATAAATATCGTACCTTTAAAATTTCCAATTTTAATAAGTTTACCCCAACTTGTGGAGTTAAATTTTTAAATAAGCTCAATTCCAAATAAATTTCCAATTTATTTTCCAATCTTAATTGATTTGAACCATTTAAAACACTATATATATACAATATCTTAAACCTATACTTAATCATATAATATAAATTATCAAACTCCATTATTCAACTTATTTGTTTTCATTTAACAAATTCATACATAGCTTAAATTCAATAATTTAACTATATATATGTATATATAAAATAAGATTTTATATAAGATCAAAAATTAATATTTATTAAACCCTATCCTATCCAAACCATAGAAATCATTTTCAAAATATTTATATATATATAGACCGGCGGTGTTTGTATATAATTTTCTACCCTATGGTCAAGTGATACGAATATCTATCATTTCAATCCGCAATTTAAAATAAAAATGCGGTTGTATATCATTTCAAACCATAATCTCGAATGAAATGAAATGCATAATAACTTGCAGTTTATAAAAATATAGAATACAACATCCATTCACACAATATAAATCATCAACCATTTATAACAATCATCATCCAATTTCAAATAATAACGTCAATAAATAACAATTAATTACTGATAGTTTATATGCAATGAATAATTAATTAAAAATTAACTGGCAGTTTTAAATGCAATGAATAAATTAATTTAACAATTAACTGGCAATTTTAAATGCAATGAATAAATTAATTTAACAATTAACAATTTAACTACGATGAATGCAATTAACTGCGATGATGATTAAAAACATGCCAAAAATTTATAAATAAATTTCAAATCACACTCTAAATTAATTTAACAAACATAAGAAATTTTAGAAGTTGTGAGTGGGTTAAAGCACTCACCTTTTGAATTTAAATTGAATTTAAATTCAATTTAAACCCAAAAATTTGACGGTCTCCAAATTAGTCCAAACCAGCGCCAATAGGTCTGGAATTTCAATACGATCTTAACAAAGAAAATTTCGTGTAAAAGGATATCATACGTAAAAGTTATACGTATTAGAATGATAAAATCAAAATAAATTAAAAACAAACAAAATCAACTCACCTATTAAAACTATCGCCACGTCATCAATTTCTTGCGCACGCGAAACGCCCTCTTCCTCACGCGATTACCCAGTTCGAACCAATCTCAGCCACGTTGACCGAAGCTTTGACCAACGGTTTCGCCACCTACCGCCTCCATCCCACCGCCGACCACCACCAATGGATAGCCCATGCCGAGCCGCCTCCACCTGACCCCCTACGCACGCCTCCGGTCGCCGCCGCTACCTTCCAAACCCTAATCGCCAAAACACGACGATTCGGCCGCTGCTTTGCCATGCTACCAACCTAGATGCACTCGCTGTGACCCCCTCTACAGCCCCGTGTCACTGATTTGACGATCCGTCGAAGTCCATCACGACGTAATGAACGGTCGTGACTGGTCCTTCAGTTTCTGGACAAACCGTCATTCAATTTGGAAAACGAATCATAGAATTAGATACGCTCTTTGAGAGCTTTCCAATGATATAAAATATGATAGTGTTTGAGAAGATTGATTTTTAATTTGATTTTTGATTTGTTTGGATCTAGAATTGTTTGTTTCCATTGAAGAAGAGGAAGAGTTGATGAAATATATTTTTTACGCGCAGATAAATGAGAATAGGTGAAGGCTAGGGTTTAGCATGGTATTTATAGGCAAATTGAAATAAATATATGGATCGGGTTGATAGATGTACGTGCTAACGCTAACGTGGCCCAAAAAGCCCGTTCTGACCCCGGAACGAAATTGGGTAAACCCATATATCAAAATAGGTGTTTTAAAATATTTTAAACTCAATGGAAAAGGTTTCAAGTTCAAATTGCATCGTATGGAGAAGTTATGCTAGAATCAATATTTTCAAATTGATTTCAATTGATTTCAATTAATCAATTTCAAGGCGTTTCGAGTCCGTACGATCAAATGCCAAGTCCGATCAATACGAAACTTGAAATCCTACAATAATTAACCGTTGTGGATCCGATGAAACTGGTTTCGTCGAAATCCGAGTCAGTGGCCAAAATGTCTATTTCAAATTAATTAAATAAATTTATAATAAATTGATTAAATCCAAATTTTAAATTTCAATTTTAACATTGAAAATTTTATCCCTTTATAATTCTTAAACATATATATAAAATTTAAACAAATTTAGATGTCCCCTAAATGCTGATTCAATTTTCAATTCCAGCGTTAAATTTCAATTTCATTAAATTCAGGGATTATAAATTTCCAAAAATTCCATTGAATTAAATTTCATTCATATTATTCAATTCATTATTACACCGGATGAGATTATCATCGGATTCAAAATTTATTACATTACTATTCTCGCAATTCCTCTAAATTCCCCTTTAAATATTTAATTTATTTAAATGCAATTAGACCTTTTATTTAATTTTAAAATTCCAATAATTTAATAAAGCTTTATTCCCGATCCTTATAACTCAATAAATTTGTCAAATATGAATAACCTTAACAATACCCACAAATATTATCTTTTTTTGAAAAGCAATGGGCTAAGGGAGCCCTGCCCAATTTTACTTGATGACTCGTTTAAGATTACATGCATATACAAGATTCATACTATGAACTACATCACATACAAACAGTTACATATCAGTAAATCAGAATGAAACGTGATAGCCCAAATAACATGAAATATATCACTACAGCCTTCCTAATCTTTTTCGAATTTTCCTATCAATAATTTTAAACACAGCTGCAGCAGGTTCTACCTTCAAATCGAAGATCCTCCTATTTCTTTTTCTCCAAGTTTCATATACAAAAGCTTTCAGCATAATCATCATAACATCAGTCTTTGGGGATTTCCATCGCGTAGCTTTGAAAATATTAAACCATTCTAATTTCGAACTTTTATTTGGTTTATGAAAATCACCATTAGTTAATAGCCTACACCATATTCCAAATGTATAATAGCATTCAAAAAAAATATGAATATTAGATTCAGGATGCCTATGACAGAAAACACAATCTTCATTGTTAATGATACCCATACTTGCCAATTTCTGTTTTGTGTTGATAGCATTAGCCATGATTTTCCATAGCAAAAAATTTTCCTTTGTAGGGGATTTATCCTTCCAAATTCTTGTAGCCCATGGAAATATGTCTGCTTGATTTAACAGAGCTTTATAAACTAAATAAACTTCATGCTTTTTCTTTTTGTTTGTCCATAAAACTTTTATGTCTGAAGAAGGGAGAGACAGGGATTGAATATGTTGCCATAGAGATCGGACTTGAAAGGAACTACAATAAGGCAGAGAAATTGATCCATCAGAAATAAGAGAAGATACTTTGGTTTTGATTGGGATACCTGACTGCAAGACTAAAGAATGAGGAAGGTTTTCCTGTAGAATCAAACCAGGTTTAGCCCATGGTGAAGACCAAAAAAGAAGATCATTATCCACAGATGGATTACATTGAATGATTGGTAAGAAGGAAGGTCTTAATTCTAAAATATTTCTCCAACTCCAACTACAAAGGTTAGGAACTTCCATTAACCATAAAGCCTTTCCTTTTATGAGATTTTTAATAGTCCATTGTGTCCATAAGTCTTCAGATTTTGATAAAATCTTGTTAAAGTAGGTAGAGAAAGCTACAGAATTCCAAGTCTTAAGATTTACAATCCCCAGACCTCCATATTTCTTTGGTAATTGAATTTTACTGAAGGATATTGGCACCAATTTTTTTGAGAATGGATCACCATGCCATAAGAATCGGTTAAGAGCACTATTTATCATTGAAATAAGTTTACATGGTAGAGTAAAATGCCTCATCCAATAATTTGTCATGGCAGATGCAACACTTTGTATAACAACTAATCTTCCTGCTTGAGATAATTTTGTATTTGGCCAAATGGAAAGCTTTCTTGTAATTTTTTCATACAAAGGTAAACAGTCAGTTTTAGTAATTCTGGCACATGTAAGAGGTAATCCAAGGTACTTTGTATTATTTTGCATTTCTTTAAGGCCAGAGAAATTAATAATTTCTGCTTTTAGACTATCATTAAGCCCAGCAACTAATATGTGTGATTTATTAAAATTAATCTTTAACCCTGTAAGAGTATAGAAATTATCCATTACCTCAAGTATGACAGAAATATTTGAAGATGTTGGCTTTGTGAAGATAACAAGGTCATCAGCAAAAAGTAAATGGGTGATGAGAGGCTCCTTGCACTTTGGATGTAGTTCTAATTTCTTGGATTTCACTTGCTCAAGAAACATAGAATTTAAAACTTCCATTACAATTATAAATAAATATGCAGATATAGGATCACCTTGCCGAACCCCTTGTGTACCTTTGAAGAAACCTTTAGAACATCCATTCCTTAGAATGGAATAATGAGATGATGAAATACATGTATATATCCAAGCAAGCATAGGTTTTGGGAAATTCATTCTTGATAGAATTGCTATAATAGAGCTCCATGAGATGGAATCAAAGGCCTTTTGTATATCAAGCTTTAATATACATCTTGGTGAAATATTCTCTGATCCATATCCTCTTAAAAGTTCTTGAGTGAGCATTATATTGTCACTGATATTTCTATTAGGCATAAAAGCAACTTGGTTTGCAGATATAATTGAAGGCAGGATATTTTGAAATCTATTAACAATGACTTTCGATATTATCTTGTACAGGACATTACAGCAAGAGATTGGTCTAAAATCAGAAACACAACTTGCATTTGGAGTTTTGGGGATAAGGGCTATATTAGTAGAATTGATGCCAGTTGATAGTTTATTATGTGTGAAGAAATAAAGAACAGCTTTGATTACATCATGCTTTATAATTTTCCAAGAGTGTTGAAAGAAGAAAGCATTGTAACCATCAGGGCCCCAACTACTATCAGATTTTAATGAGAAAACTGCAGATTTAATTTCCTTAGGTAGAATTTCACTTATCAAATCACTTGCTTGTTTATCACTCAGATTGGGTAGCTGCATAGAAAATAAGGGAGATAGATTTGGGATCATAGGGGATGGATTGCCAAGAATAGATGTGAAAAAATCAATAAATGCTTTGGATATAGAATCATCATTATCTTGAATAACTCCATTCATATCAGTAATACTCATAATTCTATCTTTGCTTTTTTTGATCTTGATCAAGTTATGATAATATTTTGTGTTCCTATCACCTTCTTTGTCAATAATCTCATGCAGTCTTTCCTTCATCATTAAAGCTTCAAACTCCAAAGCTTCAATTAAATTTTTTGATATGGCTGCTTCTTGGATAGCTAAGGATGTATTCAACGGATCATCATGAAGCTGTTGTTGAATACTAATTAATTTGTCCCTTATTCCATTTGAGATATTATAGCCATCACCAAAATTCTCCTTAGCCCAACTTTTAAGCTTTATCTTTAATCTTTGTAGTTTAGCTTTTAGAATATAAAGAGGATTTCCATAAATTTCCTCTTGCTAAACTTGCATGACAATGCTAAGAAAACATTTATGATTAGTCCAGGTTTTGAAAAATTTGAAAGATGGATTACTACTAGAAGTATTATCCCCCCATGTTATGATGAATGGAGAATGATCAGAAACAGTTGGTTCTAAGAATTTGCAAAAAAGGTTTGGCCATTGATTAATAGAGTGAATATTGTGAAAAGCATGATCAAGCTTGCAATAAGTTCTAGGGCCAAGATTACTTTTATTATTCCAAGTAAACACAGCTCCAAAAGAAGGAATATGACAGAGGGAAGATTTGATAAGAGTTTGTTTAAAGGTGCAATGTCCTTAAGAGAGAGAGGATTTCCTCCAATTTTTTGATCAGAGGAAAACATACAATTAAAATCACCGAGAACAATCCATGGCAATGTTGGATAAGATAAGGAAGAGAGATTTGATAGGAAAGGTAGTCTTTTTTCAAGGTTATTTTGAGCATAAACTGAGGTAAGAAGAAATGAAATATTTGAAGATAGAGAAACAACTTTGAAATGAATGAACTGATCATCCTCCTGCAGCTTTGTCAAATTGAAAACGTCTGTATTCCACAAAACCAATAATCTTCCATATGGGGCACTTTGTAGATTATCTTCATATTTCCAGTTAGGAGCAATATTTTTACATGCTAAAACAGATTTTTTCCTTATTTAATTTTGTTTCACCAATGACTAGCAATTGTAACTTTTGATTTCTAACAAAATGCTTGACTTCAAATTGTTTTGATGGTAGATGACATCCTTTGATATTCCAATATGCTATGTTATTGCTTGACATCATAACTGTTTAGGAGAAATAAGTATAGTTGGATGTTTCCTTGTATGTCTAATGCTACTGGATTGAGCAGAAGTATCCTTGAATGTTACAGACTCTTTGTTATTCCTTGGCAAAATTTCATCAATAGTATAATTTTTCCCATTGTTTAGATCCTCAGTAATTTCATGAAATGAGACTTTGTTTTTTCCTTTTCTTCCTTTTTTATTAGATACAACTTGGTTATCAGAGTTATCCCTTGAATTGCATGGAGGAGGAAGATTCAGATGATTAGGAGGTAATATATTGATATAAGGTGAGGTTTTCTCTGTAATTACTTCAATGTTCACTGTTTCATTTTGAATATCATTAGTAGTATCAGAACCACTGGCTAAACTTTCAGAATGTACTACAGAAGCATGCACACAATCATCAACAGTATTACAATTCACAGTATAAACATTACTAATTTGTTTATTTCCAGAATGTATTATTGACTCATTGTTGACTACTTCTTCATCTAAATCAGATAAAACAAGAAAGGCATTTGATGTATGAATTTTTTCCTTATTACCCAATTCCTCAGAAATTATTTCAGAAACCAAATTTCCACCATTTAATTCTATTTCCTTTTGCTTATTCTGATCAAGACCTTTATTCATTACTCCAACTACGTCTAGTTGATCATCCAATTTGGAATCCAAATTATTGATACCTACAATTTGTTCCTTTTCCTTCCTTTTCCACACTTTAGAAGATTTCATCTTGAATTTTCCAGTAATGTTAGATATTTGTACCTTTTCTCCATCATTTGCTTGTTCCATGCATTCTCTATTAACCTCAGTATCATTACCAGACTGAATATTGTTTCCATTAATCTTACTATTCCCAGAACAATATAATGTTTCATGTCCAAACACTTTACATTTACTGCAAATTTTTGGTCTCCAATCATATTCAACTTTAACATAAGGACAACATTCACCTAAGCCATCAATGGGAATGAAATCAGGTAATTCTTGGTCCAGGGATACTTCAGTTAAAGCTTTAGCATACTTGAATCTAGTCAATCTTTCAGTACTTTCATCGAGACAAATAAGTTTTCCTACACGACATGCTAACTAGTTTATACCAATTAAAGTCCATGCAATCAAAGGTATCCTATAAAAATGGACCCATACTGGTACTTTTTTAATGGATTCTTGAAAGTAACCATAAGATGGATCCCATGTAGTAATAATGAACATTTTACCTTTAATGAAAATAGGATCAGATTGCAAGATTTTCATTCGGTCTTGATCATTTGAAAAGTTGAAAAAGAAATTCTCATTATCAGATTTAATGTCAACTTTACCTTTCAAACTCCAAATACTTCTTAAATGCCTTGAAACAGTCAGATAAGATAGAGGGCCATCCAGAAAAAATCCAACTAAATGATTACTCCAAAATATCATACCTTCATTTTTAACTTCTTCAGGTAGTGCATTCGGAACACCATTTTTCAAGATATCAAAATGCCTAGGAACAAAAGAACCAGCGTTCTTAGGCTTCTTCTTGAATAAGGAAGACCATTTTAACACAGAATCAGAAGATAAAGAAGGTCTATCCCGCTTAATATCCAAACCAGAAACCACATTATTAGTCAAAGATGGAAAATGCTTATCCAAAATAGAGGAAGAAAGATTTCCAAAATCCAAGCATGTATTCAAACCAGACAAAGAATTAGGAGAAATCAAGGAGTTCAAAGGACAAGAAGAAGGATGAGGAGAAATGGAAGGAACAAAGAGATGAGGGGGAGAGGGAGAAGGAGCAGAGGAAGGGAACTGAGATTGTGGGATCAAGGAAGAAGGAGAAAGAAAAAGAGGGTGGATTAGAGGGGGAGGAGGGATCAGAGAGGGAGGAGGAGGGATCGGAGGGGGAGGAGGAGGGATCGGGGAAGGAGGTGGGGAAGAAACCGCCATTGCACAATTCAAAACTCTGTCAGTATATTCTTTTTTGAACCACCATCCACAAATATTATCTTACTTGCATTAACGTAATATTAAATGTTGAATCTCATTTATTTGCAATCAATTAAATTTATCATTAAATAAATAAATCTTTTAAATCTTTACGTTAACCAATAATCATATGGAATTTACGTTATCTCCAATTTTTAATTACTATCGGTTAAAATCTTACATTAGTTCCATAAATTTATATGCACTACATCAGTTACTGCATTTATCGAATTCCAATTTCGCAATCACTTCCAATCCATTAATTGGTATTGCATTGACATTTAAACTTATTAGCTTATACCAACACTATTATCATTAATTGAAAAATGGATTACCAAATTTGAATTGATTACTATTTATTATTATTGCTTAATGATTAATTCAATATTTGCATTGGTTTTGCTTATATTAAATTAATTACCCATATTAATTAAGGTTTCAAAACAATTAATATGCTCCCTTAGTCCAAGCCCTTTTTACCAATGATTTCCCTTCAAATAAACTCATGGTTCTATTAATACTTACATTTACACTTTATCATTATTTTAATATACCCATTCTAACAACTCTTAACCCTTATCTTTACGTTTCACACACTTGTAATATTTAATTACATTTATTACAATTCAATGTTGGCATTTATTCCTATTAATTAATTTAATATTTACAGCCACTTATTTACAATCTCTTCCATTTATACAGTTGCGATTCACTATTCAACAGTTACTTTTATATACTTCTTTCCTATTTTAAACCAAATATAACAAATTTCACTATTCATTATTATATTAATCAATTCCATTCTAGTTAATAAATTTTTTAATATTACACAAATTCAAAGTTTCTATTGGTTTCTTATATTAAACTTGTAACCAAGTATGCCAAATTTACATTATTTCAAATTTATTGCCATATAAATATTAAATTGTTAACAAATTAAGTACAATTGCTTCATCTAATTTCTACATTCGCTCCAATATAAATTATAAGATTTTCATTTTCTTTCTTCATTAAATTACAAAAATCAAATTAAATTAACAATTTAAATGGTCGAAATTTACGGGTCGTTGCATACAAAGCAAACCGGACTCAAGTGAAACAAAATGAAGATGGAGTGAGTGGATGAATACATATGCATCAGGTCACAAATGCCAGAGTGGTTTCAACATCAAACCTAATAATTATAGATTCAAGCATACAATATTCCAGTGCACTGAAACCAAACAGCAAGTACATCCTGATATGCAAAACACACAACTGTTAATAAGTGAATCAAACTCAACTGTATACAAGTGCAAGTACAAAAGATGAATGCATATCATCAATGTGCACAAAATCTATCCAGTGCAAGCTCGAATGAGCAAGCGCACTAGA
This sequence comes from Allium cepa, assembly GCA_030765085.1. NCBI lineage: Eukaryota > Viridiplantae > Streptophyta > Magnoliopsida > Asparagales > Amaryllidaceae > Allium > Allium cepa. The sequence continues at coordinate 343,158,821 of CM060944.1, forward strand.
GGCAACGACAAATAAATGGACGAATCTCAATACAGTGAACAATGCATCAAGTTGAAAATGCTACAGGAATGAACAACATGAATAACACATCATACATACATATGCAAGTACATATGTGAATGTACAACTTCAGGTTCACATGAGAATCAGGCATGGTGGAATGCATCAGAGTAACGAAATGTTCAGATCAGATTACAGTGTCACCAGTGAAACAAACATCATATACACATATGTACTCGAGGCAACCAGTTCAATATGCAAGTGAAGCAACCAAACCTGGCAACCAAACAAAAGACTGCAACATACTCAAATACAAATGGAGATGCACAGTATAGACTAAATCAAACAACACTGCAAACAAGTCACTTATTCAAAATAGTCATGTACAACAAAGAAGCCGAAAGCAATATCAATGCAATAGTTTTGAACAAAGACAACCGCAGCTCAATAACAAACACTACCAAAGTCAAGGCCAATTCAATCTGAATTTATCAAGTCATGGAAAAGCAAAATACAAGTGAGTGCACCCAGTCAGAGCCGTAATAACCAAAGTCAACTCGAAGCAATATGCAATGACCAGAGGCAGTAAACAGAGAAGCCGAAGTCATAGCATAAAATTCGAACCAAAAATAAGGTCGCATGGAATTTCAAATAAGTTCAAATTTTAACAATATCAATTGATCGAAGTCAACAAAGAACCAGAAAAACAATGTCGTGATGACCAAGGAAGTCAAATAGGTAAGAAATCAAGCCGTGTCAATCAAGAAACGAAATTATACGAAATTGAAGAAGTCAGAGATCAATCTCAAGCATCCATGCAAAATTGAATGGCCAAAGCATAGCAAATGACAAATTCAAATTGATGAAATTATAGGAATACGATTCCTATTTAACCAATCATCATCGGCCGTGAAAATCATTCGAGTTCAAGCGATATAATAGAGCATAGAATCGATTAAGAACTTGAATCAAAAGTCGAGTATAATTAAAATATAAAAGGAATATCACGTACCACTTTTTCAACAAAGCATCCTCGACGAATTGAAGCACCGAAAGCAAATCAAAGATAGAGAGTAGATTGTCAACGCAAAACAAATAAATATCCACTATAATCGACCAGCATTCAAGCGGAAACTTCGAATTATCAAAAGCCCTAATTTTCGAGCAAAGAGAAGAGGAACGAACAAATTGAAGCAGCCATTATCACAAATAAAGGAGTCGCCGAAGATATAAAAGGGATGAAAGGAATAATACTTATCACTAATTTTATATTGGGCCAGCTTAATCTTTTAGGCCTTTATTATATAAAAATAGGGTTTTGATTTGTAAATTGTTTTTTTAATTGCTTTTAATTTTTTAATTCCTTTTAAACTCTTGTAATTTATAGTCGTGTGACAAGGGGACGAACTGCGGTGGTGTAGTTTGAGAATTCGCAACTCAGTGGCTGAGTTGTGGCAGGGTTTTGAGCATAGAATTAATGTTAGTCGATAGCGGGTGTCGCGAGTTTACATGTGTAATTGTCTGACTGCTTAATTTCTAGTAGAAACCTTGAGGGCACCACGTAGGTAGGGTTTTGCCAAAGCTGGTTAAATCTGTGTGTTCTATTTTCTGCTTTTTATATTCTGTTGCTTCTTATTATTCTACTGTGATATGTGTTGAAATTAGTTTATATAAACTTCCACAGTAAAATTTTATAATAAATAGTATCACCCTATTCACCCCCTCTAGGGTGAAATCGATCCTATAGAGAGTTAGTGAAGGAGATAGGTTGAAGAAATCATTCTGTCTATCCGTCCTTCTGTCTCGTCGTCTCTTTGCTATATGGTATGGCATCGAGTATATACAAAGGACATAAGGTGTGAATGGATGGATGAGATTAGAGAGTAACGGTGCAGGATAGGTTCTGGGCCATGGATTGGAGGGGACATGGGAATGGAGCCAACTGGAAAGCAGATTCGAGCCTAGGACTCGGATTGCTTACTAGCCGAAAAGAAGGTCTACGACAGACCTAGAAAAGACGATAGGCTTTAGTAGGTAGGGTTGCATGCATTCTGATTGGCTATTGGAAAGGTGGGAGTAAGGAAAGGGCTGCACGTGGAGTATTGTTGGTAGAGGAACAATACTTTTCTCTGATGGAATGTACTTCAAAGCAGTTGGACTGAGAACGGTTAGAGTGCATCACGGTAAGCTATTTTGGGTTAAGTGGACGGTCCTAATTGGTAGGTTTAGGGTTGCTAAGAACATAAGGCGGTCCTAGTTGGGACACACGTGATACTAGTCTGGTGTTAGCTCTGAATGGCCTAGGCATCTGACGGAGGGCGAATATGTTGGGCCCAATTATGGCAGTGTGGAGAGCAAAGTCGACGGACGGTCACGTGGGAGCGAAGTTACTTATGATACGATTATGCCGAGGGCAGACCTGGGCCTTAGAGGTGGAGGGAGGCCGCTAAGGAATGGTGTTGCATAGAAGATGTGGTACTTGGTGCATGGATTGGGATGAAGGACTGAATCGAGTAGGTGTCAAAGAGGCTAAGGTGCTCTGGCTACTAGGTAAAAGGATGTCAAAGAAAGTCCAAGAGTGCAACCTTCGGTTATGCTTCCAAGAGAGATGGGCTGACCGGCTTTAGAGGATCGTCAAAAAATGCTAGGAGTGCTCGGTGCCTTGTTAAGGAAGGTGGGTCGCCTTAGGGCTGTGCTTCCATCCATGGTGTCTCCGGATGCAAAGTAGGCACGAGTGCCATTGAAGATGACAGAGTGGTCGCCCGCTGGCGGGGTTATCCAGTTGGCTGAGCAAGGATCTGACGGACGGATCGACTTTGGGAGCTCTCGAGGAAGTTTTTGTTTACCCAAAATTTTGGATAACATTTTGCACTCGAAGTCTACCATTGCTTCCAAGGGCGGACTTGAATGCTTGGGGCTAATCCGGATCCGAAGGAACACCCACCGGGAGGGCAGTCCTTAGAAGAGGCTTTGATGAGAGCTCGTGCAAAAAGCAACATTATCCAGTCGTGATTGGGAGATGGTCACTGGAGGCGACGCTGGCCGCTTTTGCCCAAATTCTAGGATGATGAGGAATAGCTATGGCCTGCTGATGAACCGAGCAGTTGAGAATTAAAGGGAAGACTCGAGGGACTTTCTTTGTAGTTTTCTAGATTTTGAAGACGGGGTGCCCCCATACCGTAGGCGTGCTGATTAAGAGGTTAGCTAGCGTGTCCACCTTTTTGCTAACCGCAGATTGGGGGCGGATACAAGGAGGACAACCCTTGCTCGGCTCGGAGCGGTTAGGGCATTGCTTCATTCAGTGGGAGTGAATAGCGTAGTCCGTTAAAGTCTCTGGTTGCTCCAGGTAAGTTCGGGAGTCCTGGTGCTCTGGCAGTTGGAGAGCTGACGGAGGACAAACACAGATGGAGACACCTGCAAGAGTGCTGGAGGAGGACTTGCCTGGGGGGATCCATGTCATACCATCTTTAAGAGAACATCGCGTAGAAATCGAAATGCACGTTGCGGGTGCCTCACTGGTTTAAAGCTTCCTGGCATAAGTTGAAGCGCATGGCCGCCTCCGAGGTCTACGATGGGGATGCACCGTCGATTGAATGGAGATACAATCCTGAGCTTGAGAGCGCTATGGCTCGCTTGCTATTTCGGGTGAATAGGATGGGCATGTTGGATGCATTCCATAATCTCGACCAGTCCTCATGAGACCCTGGATGCATCGTAGCTTGCTTTCGCCGGACTCCCCTAGGCAGTGGTGGATGCCTCGGGTCTGGAGGAGGACATTGATGGGGGTGCAAGAACGTTGGTACTGCCCGAGTTGCTTGGAAGAAATGGAATAAGAGGTGACTCCACTTCAGGACTTCAGCGTTGATTGAAGTAGGATGTGTGACTGGGGACGCCAGAACGTTACGGGTTGCGTAGAGCATGCAGGCCAACTTTAAAGGTAGGCCATGGGGGCCCATCAAAGGGAGCAAAGAAGCTGCTACTTGTCATGTTGCTCTTAGGGAGTGCCGCGTGAGACCAAGGAGGAGATGCTTGCAAACCCGGGGAATTTTCCAAGGTTTCCCTTCGATGCTTGAATCCACTACGAATGGTCTCGGGATGAGGCCAAGGGTTGGAATTCGAGGCTGCTACATGTGGTGCAGGGAAGATGCTCCTCAACTTCGGACTCCATGTTCTGTGCTTCAGGTCAAGAGGTACTGCCCTTGGATTGTCTGTCGGTACTACAAAGGAGAAGGAATGAGAGCGGGGGGCACTCTGCTGACCACCGCAATAACTGGAGGTCCACAAAGCACACTATGAGGATGTGGGAGGGCTAAAGGACGCGAACGGGACCACATTTTGGAGGAACACGAGACTATTGCCGCTTCTCATGGGGGAACACGGAATTATAGAACACGAATCTGAATTCCTCCCTCTTCTGGCCGGTCTTCCTTTTTCTTGGTTGGAAGGAGGAAGAGGACAAGGATACTTTTGTAACTGAAGCTAGGATGTCAGTTGATGCGGGACGAGGTCACTGCTATGTGGCTTTTAACCACAAGGTCAAAGGTCGATCCCTCCTTCTAGTGCTAAATATTATCCACAAAGTCGGAGGTTCGTCCCTCCTGGTGCCAGAATGTTGACCCGATTTTTCATCACGTGTACGGAAAACCCAGGAGAACCTCCGAATGTAATCGCTCCGGCAAGGATACCGTCGCGCTGATGCTAGGTTTCTTTTTGGATGAGTCAACCTTGAAGAGAAGGCTCACCGTTGGTGGAGGGCATGGACCATTTGAGCTATAGAGTTGGTTGCGGGCCGGCCACCCCAGGCAGAGGGAGGTTAGATGGGCCCATTGCTGTTAGGCCATTGCTTGGGGGGAATGTGGATTGAGAAGGGTAGGAGCAGCCGGAGGCGCTTGCCTATGGTAGGGAGTTTGGAGGGCTGGAGCAGACGGGGAGACTTGCCCATGGAGGGAGGCGGAAGAGAATGATCCTAACAAGAACTAAGTACAAAAGTAAATACACAATGATATATAGTGGTTCGGCCTAATGCGGCCTACGTCCACTGTGATGTTCCTTTACTATATTGACCTCTTACAAATTACAAACTGTTATAAGAGAATAATAAAGGAAACTGGACTAAATATTACAAGAGTAGGATATCCTAGTCTAAGGATCTCGTGGGAAGGAGAGCCGAGGGAAGACATGTTGAGAGGGTCATTCTTTGAGGAGGAGTCTTGAAGACGGAAGAGCTCTTAAAGGAGGGGTTGTTGGCAGCGGACGAAAGGTGGGCGCTTGAAGGAGGCATCGCTAGCTGGAGTGATAAGCTTGCTATTGGAGGCGGTGATGGTGGTAGAGCTAGGTGGGTAGAGCAAGGTGGGTTGAGCAGTAGAGCTTGATGGAAGCTCTCTTACGGAAGCCGGGTGAAGCCGCTATTAAAGTGGCTTTAAAGGAGGAGAGAGTTGGGGAGTGAGATGGGTTGGAGAAATTGTTCTGTCCATCCTTCTATCCCATCATCCCGTAGCTATATGGTATGGCATCAGGTACATATTGAGGATATAGAGTGTGAATGGATGGTCGAGATCAGAGAACAACAGTGTAGGATGGGCTCTAGGCTGTGGATTAGAGGGGACATAGCCGTAGGGTGTCAACGGATACTTTCGGATATGGATAGTTCCATATCCGTATCTATATCTGAAATCATTTTCGGATATCGGATATCTTTATCCGCTTAATTCTCGGATATTGGATACCTGTATCCGCTTAATTTTCAGATACGGACGGATATCAAATATTTATCCACTCCGCCCATAATCAATAAATTTAAAAGTATAAATGAAAAGGTTTGGATCAACATAAAACAGTTTTGTACTAATGTTCATAAAAACGAAGGAATAAAAAATGTGATGATAAAGTGTTGTTTTGTACTAATATTTGTATGTGCATCCAAAAATATTCAAAAATTAAACACTAAAACTTTCTGTTTTCACTAAAAATGACCAAAAAATACTATATCGTAGTAACATCCAATGGTTAGAAAATAGTTGGAAAATCATATATTAATTAAATATAATTTTGATTAAATATATATATGCATTAGTTAATTGGACGGATATTTTTGAATATGGATACCACAATAACCATATCTGTATACGGAAAGATTTTTGAATATTAGATATCCGTATCCGCTTTTCGGATAACGGATATTTTTCATATTTTTGGATACGGATTCGGATGGATATCGGATTTTTCAGGTACCCATTGACAGCCCTAGACATAGGATAAGAGCCAGCTGGAAAGCAGATTCAAACCCACGACTTAGATTGCTTACCAACTGGAAAGATGGATCTATGGTAGACCTAGAAAAGGCGGTAGGGTTTAGTAGGTAGGGGTGCAAGCGTTCATATTGGCTATTGGAAAGATGGAAGAGAGGAAAGAGCTGTGCGTGGAGTATTGTTGGTAGAGGAACGATACTCTTCTCTAATGGCGTATACTTCGGAGCAGTTGGACTGGGAAAGGTTAGGGTACTTTGCGGTAAGCTATTTCAAGTTAAGCGGGCAGTCTTAGCTGGTAGGTTTTGGATTGCAAAGGACATAAGGTGGTCGGTTCACCGCAGTCGGACGGATCATCGTGTTGGAGTAGTTGGGCCACACGAGATAGCCAATCTGGTGTCAGCTCTAAATGACCCTGGCGTCTAGTGGAGGGCAAAAATGCAGGGCCTGGTTGCTACCGTGTGGAGTGCGAAGTCGATGGATGGTCACATGAGAGCGGAGCTACTTTTGATACTAGGATCATCCCGAGGAGGGACCCGTGCCATAAAGAGGGAGGAAGGCTGCTAAGGAATGACATTGCATAGAAGGTGTGCATGGATTGGGATGAAGGACCAGATCGAGCGAGTGCCGAAGAGGTCAGAGGTAGCTCTGGCTGCTAGGGGAAAGAATGCCAAGGAAGGCCTGGGGGCGCAACCTTGGGCTTATGCTTCGGGAGAGATGGGCTGACCGGCTTGAGAGGATCGCTAGAATTTTAGGAGCACTTAGTATCTTATTGAGGAAGGCGAGTTGCTTGAGGGATGAGCTTCCATCTATGGTATCTTCGGATGCGGAGTAGGCGCGGTTGGCCACTAAAGACGATGAACTCGTCGCTCGCTGATGGGGGTAACCAACTGGCTGAGCGAGGATTTGACGGATGGACCAACTTTGAGAGCTTTTTCAGGAAGCTTTTGTTTATCCAAAATTTTGGGTAACAATGCCCTTAGTTTTTGTAGCACATTATTTGGAATATTTAATTAGGAGATAATTAAATGAATAATGTGGGTAAGCTAGGAAATGAAGATTTTCCATAACCTGATTAATTTAGCCATTAATTATGTAATGAAGAGAATGTTTTAAAGAAAGAAAGAATTTCTAATTAACTAAATTAGAAGAAGGTAAATAAGGGAGGGAAAATATTATATCATTTTCCCCCTCTCCATTAACCCATTCGCTTTAATTTCTCAAAAATTAAAAACAAAACCAAGGTCGAATTCCACCATTAACAAAGAAAGAAGAAAAGCTAAGGAAAAGAGGAAGAAAAGAATCAAAAGAAAGCAAATTTCTTCATTTCAACTAAATCTAAGATTAATAATATCTCTATCTCTATTTAACAATGTTTGTAATTCAGATTTGTGATGAAATCCAAATGATTATTGTGATTTATCAAGCATACAACTTAGATATCATTTATATGAGTTATGTTTACCATTAGTAATTTTATGACAGGGATATTGAATTAAAAACATGGATTTTGATCTCTAATGCTTTGAATATTTTATATGATGTTAAAACTTTATTTGGATTGATTATGAATTTTCTACATTAGGAAAATGGATAATTTTGTAGTTTAATTATTTAAAATATGAAAAATAATTATTTTGCTTTGAACTTTTTATATGAAACAAATGAAGGTATTTCAAATTTTTGGGAATTTTTGGAGATTTTTCCCATGAATTTTCCAGTTACCATGAATTATTTAGTAAAGGAAGTATTTAATTATTAAGTATAATAATTAATTATTCATGGCATATGGTTATGGACTTGTAAAGGAAAAAGAAGTTTTCACTCTGATTTTACTACAAGATCACTAAAAAGAATTTGATTAACCAGTAAGGATTGAAAAGATATTGGTTTGGTAAAAAGTTATTACTTTTATAGGAAAAATAAATTGGTTTTGTAGATTGTAACATCCCCCACTTGGAGGCCCAAAACTAATGACGACGGATGCTGCAGCCATCCATAGTTATTAATCATCTACGACCAAATACGGTAACGTTAGATACATTGATACACAAAAATACATGAATATGGAAAAAAATTAAAACATCAAACAAGTTTCACATTCCATTTCAAAGCATTTCAAATTCATTACATAATCCCAATACGAGAATCATGTTCAAAGAAAATATATTTATTACAATATACGTCAAGAGCGACATATGAAGATGTCCTCTTGGATGATCAAAGTATATATACAAAAAATATAACAACTTTGCCTTTACAACAACAACCCAGCGGAATCAAAATAAAAGAGAACTCTAAGTAGCTATCAGGCCTTCTGCATGTCTCTGGAAGCTTATTCGTCTAATGAGGTACCTGAAAACCTCAACTCTCAAACTACTTAAAATCAACTGAGTACCCGAGAGTTTAAGGGGAAAACATAAACTTCGATTCAGACATAAAGCCTACTATGAATAATAGTCCACCATCTTCAACCATTTAGATATCTAGTGAGACCACGCCGCTTAGCGGAACGAGTTTTCCCCTTACTAGTATCCTAAATTCTTTATAAAACCATATACTGTGCTCCTACCTCCATAATGGTTAAAACACCTCAAAATGATATGATGATATGCAAAACAAGTAAATCAATTCTGGATTTCCCATCCACATTCATTCCAACTAACTATGTCATTTATAGTTTCTAGGGTCACTATTAACCTATTAGTTTTCATGGACTTACTAATAACATGTTTAATATTTAAGGACTTCCTGACCAGTTACATAGTTTTCATGGGATCACTAAGAACCTATTGGCCCCTGCCAATATCTTTACTATTTCATGTGTTCTCCCTGAACATATTGGTAACTCCAATTCTTTCCTTTTATCCTAGTTTTCATGGGTTGACTAGGAACCTATTGACTTCTTTTAATATTTTAATACGGATATAGTTTTCATAGGCTAACTGCAAACCTATTGCCCCCTACCAATATCAAATCATAGTTTTCAGGGCTAACTATGAACATGTCTTCCTGACATATTCGTTTATACATAGTTTCCATTGGCTTACTATGAACATATTGGCCCCTGCCAATATCTTTTCATATACACATTTTTCATGGGATTACTGTGAACCTATTGGCCCCTGCCAATATTTCCTATACACAGTTTTCATGGGCTTACTGTGAACCTCTTAACCCCTGCCAATATCTTTAATTAATTTAATCCATATTCACTACTAGGTCAACCTAGTTAGTTATTCTATCCTTCTCGAAATTACCGTTATGGGTTCATTACAATGTGAATATATTCAAATACATATATAAAGAAGCAAACATAATAATACCAACTCTTGTAGTTTAATATCCTTGAAATCATTTTGTATAAAACTTGGTTAATCCCTTTAATCCATTAATCAAGGAAAACTTCTTCAAAACTCCAATTCAAAGCACCTTATATATGCCATGGTTTTCTTTTAAAATCAGATTGGATTATTTGTTTTGAAGACTAAAGCTGTCGAAACCTTAAAACATTACTTTCAAAACACCTGGATAACTTCCTTCGAAAGCATAGAAAACTTCTTTTTAAAACACAAAATATATGCCTTTCGAAGCTCCTTATATCATCTCTTTCGAGACCAAAATGTACCTTTCGAAAGTATCAAAACATTACTGAATAGTCCCTAGAAACATAGCTTCAAAACCAATGAAATTACCCCTTTCGAAACCATTGGGTTTACTCAAAACACCTTTTGGGTCAAAGTGAATATATATGAAAGTATCTCTATCGAAACATTTAATCTTCATATAAACTTGTTTGGGGAAAGCTTGATGGCGTCGATACCATCCTTTTGAAAGCTTCAAAACCATTAAGCAAGACATTGAAGGTTAGCTTCTAAACCCCTTTCAAAGCATTGCTTTCAAAACCCTTGAACCCTTTCGAAAGTGTTTAGGAAGTGGCTCATCATATCTTTAAAACATAAGCTACCCTTCGAAAGCATTGATGACTTTAGTACTCTTGGAAGGCAAAAGAACGGTGGTAGCGTTTCGACTAGGTCAGAACCACCATTTTCGAAAGCATTATTTGATAAACAAGGATCTCATTTGAAAGCTTATACCTAAAAATGAAAGATGGCAACCTTCTTCGAAAGCTATTTAGAAAATCCCTTTCGATAACATATATTTCGACATCTTCAAAAGCTTTAGTAAAACAAAGGCAGGCGTTTAACATTTAAAAGCAAAACAAAGGTGTCGACCCCATCGAAAGCAATGCTTTCGACACCATGCCTTCCACTTTTCTCCAATCTACTCCATACCAATATCATCGATACCATGTGTATTGGTTTCGGCCTAGGTTGGTTTCGACTGGGTTGAAGCGGAAGCATTGGAGTCGAATGGCACTTCCAATAGAGGCGGAACCTACTTTTCTATGTAAATCTGATTTAATGCTAATAAAAAGCAAACACTTTCAAACTAACCTTCCTACTTGTAAGCATATGATTGGTTGCCTGAACTTTTCAAATTCTTTACACAAAATAACTGTAGAATAATTTCAAATCTAAACCAAAGTTAATTTAGCAAATAAGTCCTTCCTTTAAGCAAAACCATTAAATCATTTAGGTCCTCCTTTCAAAATAATTTAATTTTCATAGTAATTTACTTAGGAAAAATCCCCAAAATTCACAGAAATTCACTTTCAATATGTTATCTAACATATCTAAATTTCGGACCCAAATTCTCAATATAATTTCTGAAATAAATTTCTAGACCTAATTAACCGTATTTTCCTTTGGGAATTCATAAAAATCTTTTCATAGCTTGAAAAATTATCAAAATTAAAACCCAACTCCGAAATCATGTTTTACATAACATAATTTTTTTCCATAGCACTCATAAATCAATTTCAATCGGTTTGGTCCTAAAACCACATAAATCCCCAATTAGACAATTTTGTTCAAATCAAACAAATTATAATTCAAGCATATCATCATCCAAATCATCATAAAAACGAATTTAATCTTAAATCCGAAAACATATGATCATAAAAAAATAGAGATGGTATAATTTATTATTCACCTTGAATATTACATGGGATTTGGATTGAGATTGAGATTTATTCCCCTTGCTTTAATTCCTTAGCTTTAGATTTAGTTTTCTCCTCTTTTCTCCTAGTAATGGCCGGCTCCCCTTTGGCTTACGTTTATATTTTGTTTTTGCAAAATGACGTGAATGGGAAATGAAACGTGAATGGTTTAAGGAACGAAAATATATAAGGGTAAGGGGTTATGTGCGGCTATTTCCCTATATACCCTTGTGTAAATTAATTAACTTAAAAACCATCCTTAAGCCCATTCAATTTGTTAAGCACGGCCTCTTTATTATTTATTCAAACCTCAATCCTCTTATCACTTAATATACATATTATTCTACTTAATTTATCTAATTAAATCTCTTAAATAATGTTATTTTTAGTGGTGTTACATAGATATTATAGAAATGTCATTTTAACTTGCGATAGCTATCTCGGTCTTTGATAGCTATTGTCAAAGTGCAATAGATATCTTAACCTTTGGCAGCTATTGTCAGCATGTGATAACTGTTTATTTATTTATTAATATACAATAGTTAATGTTTTTATCAACATGCGATAACTTAAAATGTTTTGAAGTGTGATAACACATTATTTTTAATCTATGATAGCTTCGTATTTTTCAACATTCAATTGCCTTATTTTCTTAATCTTTGATAACTGTAAAGTTTTTAGATGCGATATCATCATAGTTTTCAACCTACGATAGCTTCATGTTTTCCATTTGCGAAACGTTATGTTCTCAACTTGCTATAGCTTGGTGTTTTTCAACATGTGACAACTTGAGTTTTTCAATAGTTTTGTTTTGATTGACACACGATATCTTTGTTTGTTGACATGCAATAGCTTCATATAGTTTAGACATACGACAGCTATGATTTATTTAATATGTGATAATCTATGTTTTTGACATGCGATAACATATGGTTTTGATGTGCGATAGCATAAGTTTTCAATGTATGATAACGCAAATTTTTGAAAAGAAAGATAGCCTAACTGTTGACACGCGACTATATTGGGATATGTTACTTCTTAAATAAAAATTTAGTTTTTGTTAAGTATTTTTGACATGATTTTTGAAAAAGAAAGAAAAGGAGTTCTAGTCCATTTTTAAAGAGTTTTGTGAAAAAATTATTACTTAAGTACAAATAATTTTTGTGTATAAATGGCTCCAATATGAACATATATTTGTGATGGATGATGCTGTTATATGTTCAATTTTGCATCATGGTCAGTATTATATATGTAAATTATTAACATGCCCGCTTATATGTTATATGATTTTACCCAACATCTATGACCTTGGGAATTGGGAACTAATCACCGATTACGGTTGTTCCAATATTGGGTATGATCGTACTTAAACTCCCAAGTGAGTAGAATTGCATTCAGGAGATTGTGAAGATCAAGTTATGTTAGGATGTTCGAACTGATCAAAACACACAATTCATTGACATGTTAAAACCAGATTTAAGGGTGGAGACTGGTGTAGGGTCGCATCCTACCTTCTACTGTAGGATCTAGATTAACCCTAGAGGGCGGGGGGGTGAATAGGGTTATAGCAAATTTTTCTCGATTTAAACACAGAAATAAACTGCAGAAATAAATATGATGAAAAGTAAATCACACACAAAATTTACCCAGCTTCGGCAACCCCTGCCTACTGCTGCATTCACAGATTTCTATTAGAATTAAACAGTATCACGCTTATAAACACTCTACTAGACTCGCAGACATTTGCTCCACGCTCACAAACACTCTACTAGACTCGCACACCCTGCTCGCAAACATTTTCTCCACGCTCACAAACACTCTACTAGACTCGCACACCCTGCTCCGCCTATAGAGTTTCGCTTACTCGCAAACTTTGCCTCCCGCCTATAGAGCTTCGCTTACTCGCAAACTCTGCTCCCGCCTATACAGCTTTGCAAACTCGCACACCCTGCTCACTGAACTAATTCTAACTAGACAATCTGACACTACCTAACCCTAGGTGGTGATTTACCAGTTCTTGATTTTAAAAGTAAAAACAATTTAAACAATAATTAAAAGATAAACAACCCTAATTAATTAAAGCCTAAAAACAAAACCCCTTTTAACATAAACAAGGCCGGCCCCCTTCACTATCTGTTAGCCCGTTCCTTTATCTCCTTGTGAAAAATGGCGGCCGTTCTTCTCTTTCGTTCCTCTCAGTTCTGAATTTAGGGCTTCGTCCCTGATTTCCAAATTAGGGTTTGTTCAAATTGAAGTCGCCGCTTGATACAGATAGTTGTAGGCTTCGTTTCTCTTCTATTAGCTCACGGCTCTTCGATTTGGATCGAGTTCGTATGTGATTTTCTGGTATGTGTTTTATTCCTTTTGCTCTGCTGATTTTGGCTTTCTCGAACTCGATGCTTTATGCCGATGATGATTTTGGGTATTTATAGGAATTCGATCTCCTTTATTTTCGTTCGTATAATCATGTTTGAATTTGTCATTTTCGTTTCTCTGCCGCTTGATTATGCTTGAACGATTGATGATTAATCTGACTTTGTCAAATTCGTATACTTGATGCTTGGCACACACGGTTTTGATTTTTGACTGGTTCACAATTGGCTTCGGCCTTTGAATTTGTGTTGATTGACTATGGCCGTGAATCTCTCTGTTGACCCGATTGCAATATGCTTTGAATTCGAGACATTTGTTTACCATGTGCTTTGAGATGATTGACTTGCTTTGAAAATTCTCTGTTCTGTTGATTTCGTGATGAATTTCTTGGCTATGTTCTTGACTTTTGGTAGCACTGGTTTTTGACTACGATATTGAACTCCCCTGTGACTTGTTCAATTTGCTTGGTCAATACGGTGTTGATCTTGACTTGGTTCGATTTGCTTGGCTGTTTGATTATTTCTTGTTGTACTCGGCTTTGACTTGATTTTTTAAAACTACTGTCAAATTTGGCTTTGGTCATTTTTGAAATTTTGATCAGCCTGTACTTGTGCATTTGCATCATGTATATATATATATATGTGTTAGCTTTAAATTTGGTCACTTGATCATCTCTGTTGATTGCCCTGTAAAATTTCATGCTGACTTCGGTAACTTCGACACGAGCTTGTACTTGGATACATGTGCTTGCTGTCTGGATATCTGCAGTGCATCACCATTGTTCTTTACATTTGTATATAATGTCATTACATGCTGCTTCACCATATCACTTGAGGTCTTGTAGTTGGTGATTTGCACTTGCACTGCTTCATAAGTTCATTTCTATCTGTTTCTTGTGTTGCACTTGTATGCTCTTGTGTATTGCCCTGTATCACTGACCCTTCCATATACTCTCTGATAAATGTTTGAACTGGTGCATACTGTTGCGGCCTGTACTTGTGTGATATTTGAACTTGACGGCTCTGGCTCGATGTTGTTATTCCATTTATGACCACTGTCTTGCATTATGTTAGTCTGACTTGTATGTTGTCACTGAGTTTGACTGCATGTTCATTGGTACTGTTTCATCAGTTCATATTGAACTGTTTCCTGTCATGTTCACTTGCACACTCGAGTTTGTAATCTCTGATTCATAGTGTATAAGTTGGCTGCAGTGTTGTGTTTGTTCTCCTGCATGTAGTCAGTTGTAATTGTATTGGACTTCATTCTGGTTAGCACTTGCATCACCACTGTAACACATATTCAACAATGCATGCTGTGCATTTCATTCAGTCTTCATGCATGTTCTCTGATCATTGCTTTGATTCATTTTATATTTCTGTTGGGGCTGTTGGTCTTCGTTGCATTCATGTCATGTTGCCTTGTGTTGAATCCAGTTTTAAAAACTCGGGTTTGACCTTGTGCTGAGAGTTGTGTCATTTATATTATTGCACGTGAGTTGAACCCGGTTTTTCATTTGGGTTTGACCTGTGCTCACCTGTCCCTGTAAATCAATCAAGTGTATATATCGGTGTGCACGGCCTTGTGGCATATACAGTAATACACTGTGTATGTCACAAGTTGTTCGTGTATGATGAATTCAAATTTAAATTATGACCAACAACCCAAATAACTGAGGCAAATCATATTTTCAAAATCATCTTTTATTTTTGAATTTCAAAAATATTTCTTTTTCGATTTTACTGCGTTAGTGAATATTTTTGCAGATTGCTCAGTTGCTGGATTCAAACTGGATTATAGTTGAAGACAAAAATATGAGTGTGAGTGATATGTAGTGAGGTTGTGATGTAAATGTGAAATGTCATGTATTGTAGTCAAAATTGTATATGTATAGTGAGAGCTTGAAATTGTACTATCAAAGTTGTAATAAATATTTGTTTGAATAAAATATTCGTTTGAATTCAAAATCTGTGTAACTTGTTCTGTTTGAATTCAAATTCAAATTCTGTGTAATTTATTTTATTCAACAAATATTTATTTAATCTATGAAAAACAAAATAGTACATTACCAAATACATTTAAATGAATATATATATGTTTATTATCATCAAACAAAAACATACAAGCGCATATTTAACAATCTCCCCCTTTTGATGATAACAAACATATATTTAAGATTTTGAATGTATTAAATGTATTTGATCGTTCAATTTGCTCCCCCTATTTGAATGCTCCTCTCTACACAATACTCCCCCTACATATATGCATACAAATAAAAATATGTAAATGAGCCTATATGCAAATTGAAAATTATTTGACCTTTGCTTGATTCTATTTGACAAAATCTTAACTTTTCTCTCCCCCTTTTGTTATCAGCAAAAGAATAACAGTGTTATAAAAATAGGGATGAAGTGATAGACATGAATCAAATATTTAACTCAATTAAATATAAATATCAAAATTTCAATAAAAACCAAACAAAAATCATAATTACCCTTGTCAAGCGCATATTCCACTTTCAGAAGTGATGGGGATAAAATTATCAAAAATCATACAATTCTGTCTATTTGTGGTATGTTTATTTCAGGAAATTTGAATATCTACTAACCATGCATAACCGTTAGGACTTTTAAATGAGATTAGTAGTATTCACAATTTTTATTTAAAAAATGAAATCAAGTATCTTCTAACCACGCACGACCGTGAGGACTTTTAAATGGGATTAGAATCAACTTGTCTATTTGAATCAATTAATTTTGATATGCGTTCCATACATGCATAACCGTGAGGACTTTTAAATGAGCATGGAAGCACATAATCAAAAATCCAAGTAATTCACCTATGCATAACCGTGAGGACTTTTAAATGAGAGTGAATACTTTGGATATTTATTTTTATTGCTAAATATAATAAGTTGAAGCACAAATAATTTCCTTTACAGATTTAAAAAATATTGAAGAACAAATGATTTCCTTTGTAAACTACCACAATTTACATACTAAATATGATCTTGATGAGTGATGGTCGATAGAAAGATGATAGAAATAGAAATGATCATGGAATTTTTTACCCAACAAAAAGTTTTTATAACTCTTGTTATGAAATTCTAAAGAAATTTTCTAATTATACTTTCTCGAGTTATAATATATGATAAATATCAACACTCATCTCTTTTTCAATCACTATTCATCTTTTTGATAATCAAAGGGAGTTAGATTAGTTAAAATAGTCATTTAAAATCAAATTCAAAAATTATAAAATCAATTTTCAAAAATGATTAAGCTGTAAATATGGTCAAACATGATTTTCTCGAGGGGGTTTTATAAGAAAATTTTCTGCTATTTGAAAAATATTTCAAGTGAAAAATATGCAGATATTTTCTTTAAAAAAACGATGCAGCAAATGAATGTTTCAAAAATTAATCACGTTCCACTAGTAATTTTCCTATCAACATATTTCCAGTGTAGTCTGCATCTGAATTTAAATTTCACTCAATATTTACTCGATGGATGTCAATGACCAGATTGTGAAATTTCAACAAACTATCTCAGAATGAAATTTGAAATGAAGCCATGATCTTACTCAAACAAATACCATGATGTTAATTTCAGAAACCGTAAGATAAACAGTTATATTTATGAGTAATCAACAATCAATCATCATAAATATTTCAAAAACAATTTCTTGAAGTTTCAATAATTTCTTAAAGTCCTTTTTAACAGCTTTCCCATGATTGAAATCGTGCAAATTTACAAGCAGTGACCACAATGTCAAAACAAATATATCTACGTGTAGCATGAGTAACCATCATTTGACTGAACAAATTTATATGGATTAGTTCAAAGTTGAAAATCTGATTGGTCATCATTTAAGCACAAATCAATGTCATAAATAAGAACAAATCAAAAAATCATATCAATTAAGTCCGAATCAGTCAACCATCATAATTACTCCAAGTGATTCTATTTAAAGGTGATTGTTCAATATTTTAAAAAAAATCATAGCATTAAAATCATCATCTTTTGTTTATCTCAATATTGGCTGATTTTAATTTAGAGTATGGTGCAGATAATCACATTTAAAAACAATTACCTGTTTTACCTTTACGATAATTTTTCGTGATTGCCCATTGTGATTCTGTCACCTTTATACTAGGCTAAGGAACTTTGCTTTGTCGCCCGTTGTGTTTCTGGAACAGCCGAAATCTAGAGAACACTGTTGTTGTTCCTTAGCCTGCCACCATACCTGCCTCACTAGATTCTTCTGAGGTTGTTTCTGAATCAGATTTTGCCACAAGACACAAGTTAGCCTCCTTTGAGCTGCTATCTGAAACTTCCTCTCCTTCTTCATCATCCTCATCACAACTGCTATTTACCAATCCTGTTAAGCACATTTCTTTAGGTGAGTCGGTTGTGGAGGAAATCTCATTGCTATTGACTTTTGCACCATATATTGCATCGAAAGTATTCCAGATTTTCTGTGCATTTTCACAAAGAGAAACGAGATTAAAAATATCACGATTAATATGAGAATATAATATATGCATAGCAAGAGCATTAATCGAGATACTTTCCTTATTTGTTCTATCACACCCATTTTCAATAATATACCAACATTTAATATTAACAGATTTTAAATAAAATTCCATTTTCAATTTCCAATTCAAAAAATCTGTTCCATCGAAAATAGAAGGAATATTATTGGAATGACCTCTAGTAAAAGTAGCCATTTTAAAAATTCAAATTTTTAAAACAAAAAATTGGTTTTTGAAATTTTTTTAAAACAAAAATGGCTTTTGTACCTCGCTCTGATACCACTTGTAGGATCTAGATTAACCCTAGAGGGGGGGTGAATAGGGTTATAGCAAATTTTTCTCGATTTAAACACAGAAATAAACTGCAGAAATAAATATGATGAAAAGTAAATCACACACAAAATTTACCCAGCTTCGGCAACCCCTGCCTACTGCTGCATTCACAGATTTCTATTAGAATTAAACAGTATCACGCTTACAAACACTCTACTAGACTCGCAGACATTTGCTCCACGCTCACAAACACTCTACTAGACTCGCACACCCTGCTCGCAAACATTTGCTCCACGCTCACAAACACTCTACTAGACTCGCACACCCTGCTCCGCCTATAGAGTTTCGCTTACTCGCAAACTTTGCCTCCCGCCTATAGAGCTTCGCTTACTCGCAAACTCTTCTCCCACCTATACAGCTTTACAAACTCGCACACCCTGCTCACTGAACTAATTCTAACTAGACAATCTGACACTACCTAACCCTAGGTGGTGATTTACCAGTTCTTGATTTTAAAAGTAAAAACAATTAAACAATAATTAAAAGATAAACAACCCTAATTAATTAAAGCCTAAAAACAAAACCCCTTTTAACATAAACAAGGCCGGCCCCCTTCACTATCTGTTAGCCCGTTCCTTTATCTCCTTGTGAAAAATGGCGGCCGTTCTTCTCTTTCGTTCCTCTCAGTTCTGAATTTAGGGCTTCGTCCCTGATTTCCAAATTAGGGTTTGTGCAAATTGAAGTCGCCGCTTGATACAGATAGTTGTAGGCTTCGTTTCTCTTCTATTAGCTCACGGCTCTTCGATGTGGATCGAGTTCGTATGTGATTTTCTGGTATGTGTTTTATTCCTTTTGCTCTGCTGATTTTGGCTTTCTCGAACTCGATGCTTTATGCCGATGATGATTTTGGGTATTTATAGGAATTCGATCTCCTTTATTTTCGTTCGTATAATCATGTTTGAATTTGTCATTTTCATTTCTCTGCCGCTTGATTATGCTTGAACGATTGATGATTAATCTGACTTTGTCAAATTCGTATACTTGATGCTTGGCACACACGGTTTTGATTTTTGACTGGTTCACAGTTGGCTTCGGCCTTTGAATTTGTGTTGATTGACTATGGCCGTGAATCTCTCTGTTGACCCGATTGCAATATGCTTTGAATTCGAGACATTTGTTTACCATGTGCTTTGAGATGATTGACTTGCTTTGAAAATTCTCTGTTCTGTTGATTTCGTGATGAATTTCTCGGCTATGTTCTTGACTTTTGGTAGCACTGGTTTTTGACTACGATATTGAACTCCCCTGTGAATTGTTCAATTTGCTTGGTCAATACGGTGTTGATCTTGACTTGGTTCGATTTGCTTGGCTGTTTGATTATTTCTTGTTGTACTCGGCTTTGACTTGATTTTTTAAAACTACTGTCACATTTGGCTTTGGTCATTTTTGAAATTTTGATCAGCCTGTACTTGTGCATTTGCATCATGTATATATATATGTGTTAGCTTTAAATTTGGTCACTTGATCATCTCTGTTGATTGCCCTGTAAAATTTCATGCTGACTTCGGTAACTTCGACACGAGCTTGTACTTGGATACATGTGCTTGCTGTCTGGATATCTGCAGTGCATCACCATTGTTCTTTACATTTGTATATAATGTCATTACATGCTGCTTCACCATATCACTTGAGGTCTTGTAGTTGGTGATTTGCACTTGCACTGCTTCATAAGTTCATTTCTATCTGTTTCTTGTGTTGCACTTGTATGCTCTTGTGTATTGCCCTGTATCACTGACCCTTCCATATACTCTCTGATAAATGTTTGAACTGGTGCATACTGTTGCGGCCTGTACTTGTGTGATATTTGAACTTGACGGCTCTGGCTCGATGTTGTTATTCCATTTATGACCACTGTCTTGCATTATGTTAGTCTGACTTGTATGTTGTCACTGAGTTTGACTGCATGTTCATTGGTACTGTTTCATCAGTTCATATTGAACTGTTTCCTGTCATGTTCACTTGCACACTCGAGTTTGTAATCTCTGATTCATAGTGTATAAGTTGGCTGCAGTGTTGTGTTTGTTCTCCTGCATGTAGTCAGTTGTAATTGTATTGGACTTCATTCTGGTTAGCACTTGCATCACCACTGTAACACATATTCAACAATGCATGCTGTGCATTTCATTCAGTCTTCATGCATGTTCTCTGATCATTGCTTTGATTCATTTCATATTTCTGTTGGGGCTGTTGGTCTTCGTTGCATTCATGTCATGTTGCCTTGTGTTGAATCCAGTTTTAAAAACTCGGGTTTGACCTTGTGCTGAGAGTTGTGTCATTTATATTATTGCACGTGAGTTGAACCCGGTTTTTCATTTGGGTTTGACCTGTGCTCACCTGTCCCTGTAAATCAATCAAGTGTATATATCGGTGTGCACGGCCTTGTGGCATATACAGTAATACACTGTGTATGTCACAAGTTGTTCGTGTATGATGAATTCAAATTTAAATTATGACCAACAACCCAAATAACTGAGGCAAATCATATTTTCAAAATCATCTTTTATTTTTGAATTTCAAAAATATTTCTTTTTCGATTTTACTGCGTTAGTGAATATTTTTGCAGATTGCTCAGTTGCTGGATTCAAACTGGATTATAGTTGAAGACAAAAATATGAGTGTGAGTGATATGTAGTGAGGTTGTGATGTAAATGTGAAATGTCATGTATTGTAGTCAAAATTGTATATGTATAGTGAGAGCTTGAAATTGTACTATCAAAGTTGTAATAAATATTTGTTTGAATAAAATATTCGTTTGAATTCAAAATCTGTGTAACTTGTTCTGTTTGAATTCAAATTCAAATTCTGTGTAATTTATTTTATTCAACAAATATTTATTTAATCTATGAAAAACAAAATAGTACATTACCAAATACATTTAAATGAATATATATGTTTATTATCATCAAACAAAAACATACAAGCGCATATTTAACATCTACCTGTTAAGCCCCTGATTGGTCAGGTTCACGATTCCAATGCATAGGGATTGTCGATGTTGAGGCTGAAATTTAGAGTTATGTTTCCAAAGGAACTCGTAGCATAGATATTTTCTCCTACCGTATTTTAAAGATCGTTGATATTTTCTCCTACTTTATTTAGGATACCATTGATATTTTTTTCATATCGTATTTAGAGGATCGTTGTTATTTTCTCCTACCAAACATTAGGAGATTGTTGTTATTTTCTTCAGAATGAGCAAAGACCATTGGATAATCAGGTATATTTGTGGCCCGAGTCAACCCGATTCGTTTTTAATTGGTCCATGGAAACTAATAGATTCATAATGACCCCGAGAAATCTATGCAGATGTATGAATTATTTTATGGGATTGGGTATTATAGGAATGTGTGACCCTTTGACCTTAGTTAATGACAGACATTTTGGCCAATTATGCATGATATTGATATTATGATTATGTTCTAATCATTCTAGTAGTAGAATATATTATGATTGACATATAGATTATAAGGATAAGAGTAAGGAAAAACCTGTTCTATGTTTCAACGATGTGGTCTCACTAGTTATCTATTTTGGTTTGAGATGATATAATATTATTCAAACCAAACTTTTTGTTTAACCCAAAGTTTTTGATTTCCCCTTAAACTCTATGGTACTCAATTAAAATTGGGTAGGTCGAAAGTATGGTTTTTCAAGTTAGACGAACAAACTTCCAAAGATGTGCCCGAGGCAAACTACCATTAAAGTTTATTTCCGACGTGCAGTTTTAACTACTTTAATTATTGGTGGTTGTATGCAATGACAAGGTTTATAATCATCTAAGTAGTTAAGACCTTAATTATCCAAGAGACATATTCATATGACGCTCTTGGAATCCTATTTGTATTTATTATATTTTATCCTAATGATGGAACCATGGGGCTATGTAATTGATATGTAATGAATTTGTAAATAAATAAATGAAATGCTTTGTTTACATTTTTGCAAACTTTTGTGCACTTGATGTTTTTTTTGAACTGGTACTTTATATACAACAAATCATTAGGACAACATATCCCATGTCAAATAAACGTTCGAAAGCAAGTTTCGAACTTGTGACATCCTGCACGAAAGCCGAATCAATTAACCACTTGGACAAAGATGCTTGTCTTGTGCACTTGATGTTAATGATACAACAATTGACCTCATTTTGTCATTTGTAAATAATGCTAAAGATGACTACAACATCATTAGTACCTATTTTCGAGTCTTAAAATTAGGGACATCGCATCTACCTTTATTAATAGTTGGCTTGGAACGCACAATCTTTTGGTCCGACTGGGAAATTCCAAATTTTTTCTTTATATATAACTCTTTAAAAAATTTCTTCATTAATTGATCCTAAAAAATAGCACTTGCACTTTTTCTAAACCCAATGCATCTATTAATTGGTCCTAAAAAATATCATCGACATACTTGATCTTAAACTCATGCATATAGCACCACACTTTTATTATGTGTAATATTACTGTCAACTGCATATTATGGTGAGCAGCGTTAAGAAGCTCAACCTTTTATCATACACTAGATTCAAAACAGGTTGAAATAGGGAGTAAATAAACTATTATTATAATTTTTTTGTTCGTGAGTTTAAGTGAAAGCATGATATTTGTCTGATATCAAAGTCAACTTACAAAAACATCTTTCTATAAATATTAACAAATGTAAATATCACTTAAAAATAGGATTTAGCAAATATACCTTTTTGCAAAGCTCTTTTACATATATATTACCAAACTTAATATCTTTAAAAATACGATTTTATAAATAAACTTTCTATACATTTTTGCTTTTTATTAATTGATAACGAAAAAAAATTCAAACTAACAAAAAATTAAACGATACAACTTAGAAATGAAAATTCAAACTAATGAAAATTTAAACAATGCAACTTAAAAATAAAAATTCAAACTGACTACGTAAGATTCCAACGTAAAATCATAGCTAAATATGTATGAAAATTATTTTTTAATATGTTAAGCATATATAATTTGTAAAAAAATCAATTTATCTATGAAGGGTGTAGTATTGTCACGTACGAAGCGTGTGCCCAAGACTCGTTTCTATAATATGTAAAAAGGTGTATATGTATGAATTTTCTAACTAAAATTGTATCCAAACTTGGGGAAGTCCAATAGTGCTGCGTACTAAAAAACTTCTGGAATTCAACTATTTTTTGTTTGTATTTCTCCAATTTTGGGTATGAGCTATTTCTGAATTTTGGCTTACCCGCGCCGATCTTATCTTTTACTACGTTGGTCAATTATGGCGGTAGCAAAAGGAGTCGGGCTTAACCACGTCGCACGCGAAACCTCAGACGTCAATCGCCTCGCCTCCTTCTATGAGCAGGTACATAGTATTTGCCACTCTCCATCGTTCTTTTTTCACTTTCGCTTCCCTTACAATGATTTAATTCCAGATTCTAGGCTTCGAGCGGATAGATGCCCCAAAGTTCGGGGATTTCCAAGTGGTCTGGCTGAAGTTGCCTCCCTTCTCTCTCCACATAATCGAAAGGAATCCGGAATCGAAGCTTCTGGAAGGTCCCTTTGGGAAATCTCAGCCACTAGATGAGCTCGATCCGAAGGAGATTGCCAGAGGGCATCATTTGTCATTTTCTGTTTCAAATTTTAACGAGTTTGTTAGGGTTTTGAAAGAGGAGAAAGGGATTAGGGTTTGTGAGAGGACGCAACCGGATGGGAAGACTAAGCAGGCTTTCTTCTTTGACCCTGATGGTAATCATTATTTCAATCATAATTTTGTTATCTAATCATCTTTTGGAGTTATGATTTTGGTAGGTTGCACAGTTCATAACTTTGATTGCCTTATTGCGAATGTGACTTTAACAAGTGAATCAACAGTACTGTATAGATGAAGTACCAAATGGTAAGATTACTAGTTAGAGCACTACCAACTGAAGTGTCAGTCGCTATTTTTTAAACAATTTATCATATTAACCCACTTCCACACTCCCCTATCCCATACCATTCGGTCTAAACTTCAACATTGAGTTGGAAAATATGAACCAAGTTATCCGGTTTTTGTAAAACCGCATAACTTGTGTGATCCACTCAAATTAACTATATAGAATCAATATATGGTATTATTTATCCACTTATCTGACATTAATTTGGCGGATAAGCTGGGCAGCTTTTTTAATGTCGGCTAAGAAGTAATTCTCACACGACAACCTTGAAGATTGATATGGCTGCTTCAAACGAAACAACTGAAACTGAGAGGTGGGTTAGTCAGCGGCCCGCCCTTGAAAGGGAAAGTGCTCTTATTTACACTTGGAGGCTAGTAAATAAATGTGATAGAAGTACAAATGTTTTTAGAAGCAACCGTGTTATGTCACAAAATGTTGAATGCTCTTGCACATAATTTAAGGAAGGTTTGTGGTTTTGCAAGATTACCACGGGGTTAGGGAACCAGGAAGATTTTGTTTTAGGACATAGTCTAGCTCAGTTGCTAAAATATATGTTAACCACTACTAAATTTTCTTTTTAGAAGTTTGTACTTTTGAACTGGCTGCTCAACCCTGTGATGAGTCAAGTTGAACCCATAGCTATTAGCGAAGAACAAAGGCTTTATGAAAGGTGTGCTAAGGCGTGCGCAATGGTGCAAGGCGTGTCACGACGTTTTCGCCTTCACTGTGACGTGGCGCACATGAAAAGACGCAGTGAATGGCGCACGACACAAAAACGACATGTCTTTTTGTTATTTTATTTTTTTATTTTTCACAATTCAAACTGCATAAAAATTAGAATTTATCGTATTATTGTGTTTGCTAATTTTTGTATTTGTTTTTTTGCTTTTGTAGGTTCTAATGGATGACTTTTTTGTATTTCTTTTTGCTTGAAAACAAGTAAACATAGTATTTGATATAGATAATATAATTATGTTTACGTAATATATTTTCAAATCAAGTTGTATTGACTATGCATAAAAAGAGTTAATGATTGAATGTATTATATTTTTTATACGATGATATGATTACACTTCGAATTAATCTCTAATAAACTTTGAACTATATATTCATATTATTGTCACACCGAACGAGGATGTGCATTAGATTTGAGATCTGTAGATCCGAATCAAATCGATGTGTACTGGTGTCGGGTATAGGCGATGAAAACTAACATGAAGAACCCATATGTGGAAGATTAGACAAAAAAGAAAGAAAATATATGCATTTTTAATGTTATTATCTAATCGGACCTGAACTGACACGACTTGAATTGAACCTTGGGTTCGGTCAATGTTTTAAAATATACAATTTAGACTTGACAAAAGCCAATCGTATTAGGATCGACATTTGCCGGGTCTAATTATTATCCATGTACCGAACAAATAATCTCGAATGGTCGCATTTTCCAAATTAATCTCGAACGTATTTCGAACTAACCGTTCTAATTACCATTGCACCGAACAGATAACCGTGAATGGATGCTTTTTACAAATTAATCTCCAGTGAATCTCCAATGAACTTCGAACTGTCGGTTCATATTATGGTCGCATCAAATAAATTGTCAATCAATATTAATCTCATTTTCGTATTATCCATTTTATAAAAATATGTAAAACTATATGTATTAGAAAGTAAAATTAAAATATTTTGGAAGAATCAATACACATGTTACGTTAGTTATGTTTACAACAAAGACTTCAAAGAAAGCCGAGAAAGAAAAAAATACACATCCGAGCCGGTTTATGATTTTGATATAGGGGAAGATGATGACAATGAATTTGACGAATATGATCATTATGGTAATCACGGTTCCCGGTAATCTCGGTCGAGATCTCGTTTTCGACCTTGAGCGATTCGAAACAAGAAAATTTGGATTAATCTCGGTTGATCTGAATCTCGGTCGAGATATTCAAATATCTGCCGAGATCTATTTGCGAGATGAGATTTATTTGCGAGATCTCGATGAAATGATGTTTTTTCTTTAAATTTTGATTTTCTTAGCGGGCTTGGCCCAAAATCCATAAAATTATTTCCTTTACTAGATATAATACATTCTTCCATCCTCTACATTCATTTCGGTCGCAAATGCATTTATTTGCAGTTTAATTCATAGTATCTTGTTAAGCTACTTAATATATTTCATTTTCATATGCACAAATTAATGGTGTTTTCATCTTTTTTTTAGTTTAAGCTACATTTCATATGGTGAAATTAGCCACTTTTGTAATTAAAATATAACTAGTGGAATGCTTGATTTAATTTTGTTGACTAATGACTATCAAGATCTTTTAGACGTTTGGAGCTTGTAGTTCTAATCATATGTTTATTTGTAAATGTAATATAGTTTTATTTTTTGTTTCTACTATGAAATGTATACAATGTAAGAAAACCATAAGTAATGTTATTGACAATTATTTGTTTATAGCGTAGAGAAGTCAAGTAACTATTTGAACAAATGAAAGTGGGGTGCCTATGTGACGTTATGTTTCATGTGCGCTTCATCTTGTTGTGATATTATATGTTGAATTCATAAATCTTCATCATTTATTTACATTATATAGTTGGATGTTTTTTCAAGCTACTCATGATGGAAGTATTATTACTACAAATTAGATCAATTAAATTATTATTTTAATTAGTATTTATACATTTAGTTGTATGCAATTTAACATTAAAGATACCAAATATTTCGAAATTGCTTCAAGATAAAATTTAGAACCCGAGATGTAAATCTGAGTTGGATGCCCGATATACATTCATCTCATCTGAGATCTCGCCCAATACAAGATCGGATCTCTAAAATATTCGAAACAAAACGTGACCGAAATCCGAAATTTAAAACCTTGATGGGAATGCATCAAAAAGTTCATGGAGCATTTCTAGTGGTGGCAAAAACAATAGCCTCAACAAGCAAGTTCCAAAAGACCAAGCAAAAAACGGTTGTATGATGTTGGAATTTCCTTTAATGTCGTGAATTATGATAGTTTAAAGTTATGATTGAATCAATTGATCAATGCGGTCCAGGTTGAGACCACCAAGTTTTCATAAGGCGAGAGTTCCTTTACTTGAAAACGAAGGTGAGCTTACAAATTTTTTTTGATGAAAGATCATGAATAAGATTGGATGGAACACGGCGGATGGATGGACCGACAAGAGTCAAAGAACTCTAATAAACTTTTTAGTAAATTCTCCACAAGGGTCGTGTTTATTGACTCTGTTGACGCTTCATCTTATTTGAAAATTGCAAATGGAATGTTTAAATTGCTCGAAAGGGTTGTGCTTTCTACTTGTTGGAGAGAAAAATGCTGTTCAACTTGTCACACATAATGCATTGTCTAATGTTTTAGCACGTAACTCATAGATCTATTACATGAATTTATAGAAACTCATATATACAAACAAGGTTACAAGTAACAGTATAATACAAGCAAGAGCACTCATATTAATTAACAGCGCATAATACACACACATATTTGTACATCATCTTTTGTTCCCTTAAGCCAAAAATTTCTGTTTGAACCATGGTATCAGGTTTCGGTCGGTACCCCGAAATTTCGGGAGTACCGTACCGGTGCCGACCTAGAGCGAGACGAAACCGAAGTCAAAAACCGGTTTCGCTTAACTCTTCGGAAAAAAAAAACCAGAAAGCGTAATCACCAAACTCTAAATTAAAGGAGTAAACAGCAAAATTAGAGGACATGAAAAAGAAAAGGCCAAAGCTAAAAATTCAAATCAACTAAAGAAGTTGAAGATGATGATTGCAGAGTGAATTCTCACTAAATGGTTCGATTTTCCCGGCTGCAAATACAATCGAAATCGAAATAAAGCAAAATACAGCAGTACCTTCGTCTTCAACGTTAGTGCGGCATCGATTTTGAACGGCGATGAAGGATTGTGCGGCGGTGGCAGCGAAGGATTGTGGGGCAGTGAAGGATTTGAGCCATCTGAGAGTCGATTTCGAACAGCAGTGAAGTATTTTAATATTTTCTTTTCTTTTTTGTCTGTCGATGCCCTAGTTTTGTGTTGAGCAGGAAGAAAGCAAGTGAAAGTATGAAACATGATTTGTTAAATGGGTGGCTTCAGATTTGGGTTATTCGTTATTTTGGGCTTTCTGGGTATTAATCAATCAACCTTTCCTATCTTATTTTATTAAGTCAATAGGATATAACGTGTTTTGGGTTGTACTTCATATTGATGTATTCAAAAGCCCCTAAAGAATATTACATAGATATTAGAAAACACACAGGAACTTAGACATTATTTCACTATATTTCACTAGATTTTTTTCCTCACATCAAAACAATATTTACTATTTCTTACAAAAACTGCACGTTTATCTGAAAATTTCAAAATTAATATTGATCAAGACTAAATAAAAAATTTGTTCCCGCAAAGTACATGCGCTGATGTGTACAAAATGACTAAATGTACACTTCTACTTACCAGATTTGGTGCCAATTTGTATAAATTATGAAGGAATCATAAAATTCAGTCTATAATAGCTAAGATTTTTGGTTGATACAATGAACAACCCATTGAAAACCGAAATCTGAACCGAAACCGAAACAAAACCGAAACTGTCAAAATTTACGAAATCATCCAAAACTAATGAAATTTCAAATGACCAAAACCGATACCGAAACCGATTTCTCGAACCTTGGTTTAAACCTTAGATTGCTTAATTTAACAGGCGTACTTTATGAGTTTACTGCTATGTATGGTGTTAATACTGTGCTGTAGAACAATTTGTGGGCATTATTGTGACCACGTCCTGCAATTAATAGAAATAGGTGACACGTCAATTCCATAACAAAATAAGCTTGTAAAGAAATGGGTGATAATGGTAGTTACATAAAATAAATCATAACAGCAATATATTGAGTTGTATATCAATTTTTTGTCATTCCTTTTATGTAGTTTCCTTAAAGCCGGATTTAAGAATTTGTATTGGCCACATGCACGTCTCATCGTTTGGATTTGATTTTAAAAATATTGGAGAAGTGAAGGAAGTGAAGTACGTCTCATCGTTTGGATTTGATTTTAGAATATATTGGAGAAGTGAAGGAAGTGAAGTGAACAGTAGAAATGGCGGTGACACTAAATAGCTCATATATACTTGCCCTTGTGTTTTAACAATGATGATGCATTTCACAAAACAAAAGGTAACTTAGGCCAGCAAGATCCTTTTTGCGACTACATTCATAACATTGTCAAGTCATCTATCAACAAAAAAACAATTTACGTTATATGTTTATGTCCGAGGAGTGGGCATATAGCAAATGCACAAAAGAGCAACAAGGAGGACGAGCTAAATGTATTGTTATGATGTTAGACTTCTGGAATTTTGTACTTTTCTACCTTAAAGTATAAAGTCCTCTTGTCCGTGTTCTTAGATTGATTCGTGGCGAAAGAAAGCCTACAATGACATATATATAGCTATGGATATTGCAAAAGAAAGCATTGCAATTTCATTCGAAAATAAGCTTGAGAAATACATATATTTGATATGTTATTGATAGGAGTTAGGATGTTCAGCTTCACTGTCCACTTCATGCAGCTGCTTATTTTTGAATTCAGAGTTCTTTTATTCGAATAATGAAATTAGCGTTGATGATGAGATAAATAAAGGGCTGGTGGATTGCATTCAAAGGTTGGTTCCAACAGTTGACATTCAAGATAAAATAACAGATGAGGCAGTAAAGTATAAACAAGCGCAACACCTTTGAAACCCCAATGACAACTAGATAAAGAAAGACCAATGCACTAGATATTTTTATAATTTACATTTTTATCTTTAAACAACGATATAAAAAATTATATTTTCATAAGGATAACATAAATATTTAATAACAATTGAGTGGTGGATGACATTTGGAACATCGACTCCAAATCTGCAATGCTTCACCATTAGAGTTTTAAGTCTTATATGTTGTGCTTCTGGTTGTGAGAGGAATTGGAACGTTTTTGGACACGTAAGTTACATAGATAGTTAAGTATAATTATACGATTAATTAACTTTGCTTACTATTTTTTTATACCTTCATAACAAAAAAGATGAATAGGTAGCTCAGGTTAAACCTAAATGATTTGGTATTTGTTAACGAAGATGTCTAGAGCATTTTTCAAAAATATCATCAGACATAATGGTGTAAACATAGAGCTTGGCATAAAAAGTTGTCCATAGAATCTAAAAAGAAATAAAATCCAAATAAAATGCAGTTATATTATAAATGCTAGCTTTTTATTCCTTTAAATCCCAAAAAAAGAATGAGACAAATAATGAAAACAATAAAATAAAGTGAAAGGTGGCATGCATCGTGTATGCCATACGGGCTATTTATGCATGCTTTCTCCATATATCCCACGACATAAGAAAAAAGAGAGCTGAGATCATTGTCATGTCATGCAACAAAAATGGCATGGCACACCATTTACAAAACCGGTTGGACTGTGGATTAAATTTAGCATATTCTTGATCCTAATAATTCAACTGTATTGGAATCATACCTTCATATTTTCCATCCTTTAAACCAAAAGCTGACCTAGTTGAAACTCGATTGAAATAGTTTTTATTGTCATTTATCTATCGAAGTCCTGCATCAGTTTGACTAAAAGGGTGTTTAGGACAAGGTAATGAAAGTTATGGAAATCAAGAAAATATTTGTTAAAAAGATGACGAAATGTTTGAACATGCTCAAAATCTTAAAATCATACATTAACAATCTTGAGAACATCTATTAATAATATCACCGTGTATTCAATTTTTCTGAACCAATGTTGTAAGAAAAGAGATTTGTTAATGCAGTATCCAATAAATTGTTTTGTATGATGTCTCTAATATGGCGAATATATATAATCATGTAAAGCTGTTCCCCAGTCGTTGTCCGATTGCCAAAATCGGACAGTAAATAAATTGATGACTGTGATTCTTCATTTTGTAATAGCGAAGGAGTCTGCTATTATACAATTTTAGTAATGATTAAGAACTATGATCATGTTGT
This sequence comes from Allium cepa, assembly GCA_030765085.1. Taxonomy (NCBI): domain Eukaryota; kingdom Viridiplantae; phylum Streptophyta; class Magnoliopsida; order Asparagales; family Amaryllidaceae; genus Allium; species Allium cepa. The sequence continues at coordinate 343,190,331 of CM060944.1, forward strand.
TATTCATGGTACTCAAAATATAATTTTTTAATACAAAACAATTGAAGAGGGTCTTGGTCGTTGTAAATTCAGATCCAACCATTTATCCAAGGACAAATTCCAGAATTAAATTTCAGAAAAAAACTAGTTCAACTATATGTTTCGTTTCAGACTTGTTACAAAAATATGTTTGATTTTTACCAGATCAGAAAACTTGAAAACCTGTTTTATTTTGTTAGTAAGTTTGAAGGGAGACTTGTCTTGATGCTTGCTTTGGCTCACGTTATCTACACACAAGAATTAAGAATGGGCTCTTTCTCCTTCTATGCAAAGCGGATCATTCAGAGTTGCTTCCCAATCTTTTGCTATTATTTTGACTTTTATTGTTTCTTTATGCGTTCTATGTAGACACTGAGCTAAAACAAAGATATTATGGTATCTATGAATAAACAACATGTAGAAAGAAAAAAAAAAATTACTAGCGTAAAGTATGCAACAATTTTGGCGCATGGAGGATGCATCAGATGATTTTGGTTTATTTATTTATTTTTGCCACTAGTGTTATGACATCGTGCATGAATTTGTGATGCTGTTTGGTTTCAAGGTTCGAGAACTTGGTTTTTTTCATGGTCTTGGTTATTTGAAAATTTAAAAGTTTGAGCAAAGTTTGTCAATTTTGGGGGTTTCGGTTTAAAATTCAAGTATTCTAATGGAAATGGATTAACATTTGCAATACTTTGCCATGATATTCTTGAATTATACAAAAATTAGATAAAACATTGTAATCATTTAGTTAACCCCAAAGTAAAAATAAATAAACACCATATATTGTTATACAATGGATGCTTACTTTAAATGTTGGTATATAGCCTTACGAACAATTAACATTGTTCCGTAACTAAATTGAACATTAACATTAAACATGTTGTTCCGTAACTAAAAAATGAACATTGAACATTAAACATTACTATTATTAGTACTAGTATGGGTCCGTGCTTCGCATACGGGCTGTTTGTGTTATTGTATACGTTGATATTTTGTTTGAATGCAAATATGTAAACAGAAAACAAGGGCATTTTTGAAATTTCAAAAAGACACCGAGTAAATTAGTTTAATGAATTTTCTTTATTAATAGCAGAGATGTGTGTAACATATCTAAACTTAATAAAAAACATTAAATTAAATACACAAAATATAAACCCAACAAGCCCAACCCAAATAAAACTCAAATAAAAATGCTCAATTATATGTGATGACCCTAAGACTTCGTTTGGTAGTTTTATAGTGACGATTATGAGAGGTTTTGGAAGTACCGGTTTTGATCATTAATGATCGTAGCGGGTTTGATTGGTTTACATGAAGTGGTCTTATAGCGGATCAATACACGCTTGAAAGTTTAATATGTACTGGTTTTAAAAGTTTTTCACAAAATAATATTACATATATATTCTTATATTTATTCTCTAGTTTTATGAAGGTTAATTTTATAATATGATTTGGTAGGGGTATGACTGGAATAAAAAAATTAAAAAGCCTCAAAATAACTCAATTTGATTGGTTGAGAATTACCATCAAAATGAAATATATACCGATTTTCATCGATTTTATAACCAACAATAACCGCGTGAAAAAAACTTGCAAGTAAGGTAATGACAACCCTTGAAATACAGAGTCGTCCAAAAACTTTCAAGCGGAGCGTTGTAGTAACTAGAAAGCGTTGACATCGGTGATACATGTATCGAGAAAATTTGTATGAGGGGAATGTAGAAAAGCTGATTTTATTCATTGCTGACCTGTAGTCTAGGTTCTTACATGTATGGTACTTGTATTGGTTAGGCTTGCTTTATAATTGTTGTTAACGTTCTTAACTCTGATTTTAGTTTACGAGGCCACACATTCGAAACTTGCATAGCATTATTCGAACCGTGAACATATATTGACTATTGTGTACTGCCCTCGATTGCATATAAATTTATCCAGTTTATTTTTTATTTAATTTTAACTTTTTTTTTCACACACTCTTCAATATATTTTTTCCTCGTCTGGATTAATTTTTAAGGTCTATAGCTTGTAAACTAAGTTTCAGTTTGGAAAGAATTTTTCATATGTTCTACTCAAAAATTTAGGACGTTGAAAGAATTTTAGTGCTACTTTTTTTTTTGTAGGGAATGGCTTGGAGGTTGGCAGTTTTGATACCCCGCTATCTTGAACAAGCAATGGCAGGACAAGAAGAATGTGTATCTAAATAGGTATTAATAATATAATAGTGGTCCTGTATTATTGTACAGTATGTTGTATTATGTTTGATCTTCTCCAATGTTGAGTGCAGAAGTGCAGGGGTAGTCAAATGCATGGGTGTTGCATATTATACATACATGGTGTACTGGTTAATTTGTTTCATAATCTTGTGTTTTTTCTGGGATTGTCTGCAATGTTAATGCAAGTGCTGTACGCATTGAATGATACATCCTCGCCTTTTTATATTTACTGTATTTTCCTTGCCTTTTTATAGTTATTATGTTTACCATTTGCACGCAAGATCAAACATTTGCAATTTTGTCAAATTTGAGACAATCGAAATCTTAAACATTTGCAGTTTTGTCAAATTTGAAACAATTGAAATCATTATTTTTATTTTTAATAAAGTTTCATTTTCATGTATGTATGTGTGTGTGTGTATGTGTGTGTATGCGTGCAGACATATGCATATTTACAAACAAAGAAAATACATGTACACTCAAGCTTTGAAACTAAAGGGCTAGAGTGGGTAATACGGCAACTTAAATCAGCACATGCACAAACTGATATACATACTAATGCTGTAATACGAATCGGGTAAAAACCAACAGCTTTCATTTGAAATCTCGATCCGTCTATACGGAAAAGAAAGAAGTTTTATCTTCCCCTTTCCTCAATTAGCATTTTAATGGTGGCATCTACATTTCTGCCATCGTCGTTTCACTCTTATGCCAAATTGGCGCCGATTTTCTTCCTAAAAGTCATCCACTTCCACACCAAATCTGAGATATATTCTTACACTCACCACAATTGCAACGGTCGACAATATAGGCTTCTAATTTCCCCATCGTTCAAAACATGTCGTTCCTTCTCACCAATTGCACCATAGAGCTTTTAAGATCCAATTCGTCCTCTGCTTTGCTCGTATAAGATAAGTGTTTATTCAGGGCAGGATATTGGTGATTGTATTCTGATCGCTCATGTAGAGGTGATAGGTATAAGCACGAAGAACAAGATGAACATGTGCATTAAAATTGATATAAGGAATGCCTATGGTCAAAAGGGAATTTGTATTGCATATGTCAAGGGCCTTAAATTTCATTGACAGATGAATTAGGTGTTGGAATTGAATAAGTATCTGAGACTAAGTCGTTGTTAGTGTTGCGTTATTTTTGGTTGTTTCGATCAATAAGGTATAGGAATTGAGCCACGTTAACTTTGTTGTCCTGGTTTTTCTCATTTTCAGCTTGTTGTAAGGCTATTTAAAGCCATTTCTATTTCAGTTTAATAAAATTAGAGAGAATACTTTCTCAGAAATATGCAAGTCTTGTTTTACATTGTGGTATCAGAGCCACCCTCAAAAGGGATTTGAAGGAGTGAAATACAAGTGAGAAAGTGTGTAGGAGTGAGCAAAGAAAAACAAGTGAGAGATGACTGTTGAATCTAATAATTTCAGTGCCCCGTGTGTGCCAAAATTCGATGAAGATTATGATCATTGGAGTTTACTCATGGAGAATCTGTTGCGTTCAAAGGAGTATTGGAGTGTGATTCAACCAGGCTACAAGGAACCTGGATCTGATGACATGCTGTCGGCAGCATAACAGAAGACATTGGAGGAAGCAAAGCTGAAGGACTTGAAGGCAAAGAATTATCTGTTCCAGTCCATTGACAAGTCCATTCTGAAAACAATCACTCAAAAGGAGACAGCAAAGCAACTTTGGGATTCCATGAAAGTTAAGTACCAAGGGAATGATAGAGTAAAGCGTGCTCAATTGCAGAGGCTGAGAAGAGTGTTTGAAACGTTGGAGATGAAGACGGGAGAGACGGTGATAGATTATTTCGGGAGAGTCATGGTCACATCCAATGATATGAGAAATTGTGGAGAGGATATGAAGGATGTGAAGATAGTCGAGAAAATTCTTCGAACGTTGACGGAGAATTTCAACTATGTCGTGTGCTCAATTGAGGAGTCGAAGGATATCGACAAGATTTCTGTTGATGAATTACACAGCTCGCTGCTCGTACTTGAGCAGAAGATACAGCGAAAGAGACCTGAAGAACAAGTACTCAAAGTCGAGTACGATTACAATTCTGGACGAGGAAGAGGAAGATGTAATGCTGGAAGGGGTGGTGGCAGTGTTTCAAGAGGAAGAGGAAGAACAGGCCTTAACAAAGCCAATATTGAGTGTTTCAACTACCACAGGTTGGGACACTTTCAATATGAGTGTCCAATGGCTGAAAAGGGAGCAAATTATGTTGAATTTAATGAAGGAGAAGCGTTACTTCTGATGGCACATGCAGAGATCAAAGAAGCTGAGCATAAGGGAATATGGTTTTTCGATTCGGGCTACTCTAATCACATGACGGGAAACAGAGAGTGGTTTATGGAGCTTGATGAGAGTTTCAGGCATGCAGTGAGACTGGAAAACAGCTAAAAAATGGATGTTCTGGGAAAAGGAAACATCAAATTTGAGGTTCAAGGGGTGATTCAAATGGTAAGTGATGTATTCTTTGTTCCAGATTAACAAATAATCTACTGAGTATTGGGCAATTACAAGAGAAAGGTGCGGAGTTTTTGATCAGCAAAGGAGTGTGTAAGGTTTTTCATCCTAGAAGAGGCTTGATTGTGAACACTAGGATGACTGCAAACCGTATGTTCATAGTGTCTGCAACCATGAAAGCTGGTCAGAGTACATGTCTGAAGATTGAAGACGACGAAACTGCGTGTTTGTGGCACAAATGCTATGGACATCTAAATAACACATCCATTCGGATCATGCACGGCAAACAACTTGTGAAAGGGCTGCCTCAAATGAAAGAAGTCTCGAAAGTTTGTGAAGTGTGCAACATTGGAAAACAGCATCGTGAAGTCATATCCAAGAAGAGTCAATGGAGAGCAACGGAGAAGTTAAAGCTCATTCATGCGGACTTGTGCGGTCCCATATCTCCAATATCTCACAGTGGAAGGAGGTACATTTTTCTTCTGATTGATGACTTTAGTCGCAAGAGCTGGATATATCTTCTCTCGGAGAAAAATGAGGCGTTTGAAGCTTTCAAGGCATTCAAAAGTCTTGTGGAAAAGGAAGCAGGAACTGGTATATGCTTCTTAAGGACAGATAGGGGAGGAGAGTTCACTTCAAACATTTTCAATCAATTCTGTGTGGAACACGGGATTAGGAGATAACTAACCGCAGCTTATACGCCACAACAAAATGGTGTTGCCGAGAGAAGAAACCGCACAATAATGAATATGGTTCGATGTTTGCTCACAGAGAAGAACATGCCAAAGAGTTTTTGGCCTGAGGCTGCAAAATGGACATGTCATGTCCTAAATAGAAGTGCGACAAGTACAGTAAAAGATATGGTGCCAGAAGAATGTTGGAGTGGGATCAAACCCAATGTGAGCTATTTCAGAGTCTTTGGCTGCATTTGTCATGTGCATATTCTTGAGCAACGAAGAGTGAAGTTTGATAACAGGAGCCGCAAGTGTGTTCTTCTTGGAGTGAGTGAAGAATCCAAAGCATATCGACTTATGATCCAATCTCAAAAGAAGTGGTCATAAGTTGAAATGTAGTATTTGAGGAAGAAGGAAAATGGAATTGGAATACAGACGAAAATGATTCCGATGACATTCTGGACTGGGGAGAAGAAAATCCAATAGGAGAGGGAGACGCAGAAGAAGTTGAAGCTGGTGAAAGATGTGATGCAGGAGAGGATCAGCTTGTGAATGGAGAAAATGCGGAAAATCTCGAAGAGGGGTCAGATTGTTAATGAAGAAAATGCAGGAAATTCTCCACAATCAGAGATTCAGCAGAAAAGAGATAGGAGACAACCAGCATGGATGCAAGATTACGAGAGCGATGAAAGGATCTCAGATGAAGAGGCTGAAGCAGAAATGGCGATGACACTATTTCTGTCTCACGATGATCCAGTGAGATTTGCAGAGGCAAGTAAAGAAGAAAAATGGATGGAGGCAATGAGAAGTGAGATTCGATCCATAGAGGAGAACAAAACTTGGGATCTTGTAAACTTACCAGCAGACGCGAAGAAGATTGGAGTCAAATGGGTCTTTAAGACCAAACTGAATGAGGAAGGCAATGTCGATAAGTATAAGGCGAGATTGGTCGTGAAAGGTTATGCACAAGAAGAAGGCATCGACTATGAGGAAGTTTTTGCGCCAGTAGCTCGTTGGGATACAATTCGATTTTTTTTGGCTGTGTCTGCGCAAAGAGGATGGAAGGTATACCAGTTAGATGTAAAAAGTGCATTTCTTTACGGAGAATTGAAGGAAGTGGTGTGTGTGGATCAGCTAGAAGGATTTGTCAAGAAAGGTGAAGAAGACAAGGTGTATCGTTTGAAAAAGGCGTTATACGGATTAAAACAAGCTCCTAGAGCCTGGTTTAGTCGAATTGAAGAATACTTCAAGCAAGCAGGCTTCAATAGAAGCAGCTATGATAATACTCTTTTCATCAAAAGGGAAGGAGAGAAACACATCATGGTAAGTATTTATGTTGATGATTTGATATTTGCTGGGAATGATGAGTCTCTGCTTGAAAGTTTCAAACAATCGATGAAGCAAGAGTTTGAGATGACCGATCTCGGGTTAATGAGATGTTTTCTGGGTGTGGAAGTTCGTCAAAGTACAGATGGAATTCACTTGTGTCAAAAGAAATATGCTCAGGAGGTGTTAGAAAGGTTTAAAATGGAGGACTGCAATCCGGTCAAAAACCCGATTGTTCCACAGGAGCTAAACTTTCAAAAGAAGGAGCTGGGAAAGAAGTGGAAGCTACTCTGTACAAGCAGTTTGTCGGGTGCTTAATGTATCTTACGGTTACAAGGCCTGACATGATGTATGTTATTTGTTTACTCTCTCGTTTCATGGCAAAACCAAGGGAAGAACATATGATGGCGGCAAAAAGAGCTTTGAGATACTTGAGAGGTACGCTGGAGCTTGGTATCTTTTATAAGAGAAGGGCTGAGTTGAAAGTAGAAGTTTACACAGATAGTGACTACGCTAGAGACGTTGATGATCATAAAAGCACTTCAGGCTAGGTGTTTTTACTAAGTGGAGCAGCAGTGTGTTGGAGTTCAAGAAAACAGGAAGTTGTGACTTTGTCTTCTACAGAAGCCGAGTACGTTGCTGCAACATCATGTGCGTGTCACTGCGTTTGGATAAAAGGAGTCATAGAGCAAAATTTCGGTGAAGAATGCAAGTGTATGGAGATTTTTTGTGACAACACTTCTTCCATTAAGTTGTCAAAGAATTTGGTAATGCATAGGCGAACAAAGCATATCGATGTGAGGTACCACTACCTACGTGATCTTACAAATCAAGAAGTTGTGAAGTTGGTGTTTTGTGGAACAGAAGAACAAATTGCAGACATCATGACGAAACCGGTGAAGTTAAAGACATTCATCAAGCTGAGAAGTCTTATAGGAATGCAAGCACAAGGAGTTTAAACTGGATGTTAGTATAACATGTCCAGTTTAAGGGAGGGATTTGTTGGAATTGAATAAGTCTCTGAGACTAAGTCGTTGTTAGTGTTGCATTATTTTTGGTTGTTTCGGTCAATAAGGATAAGTTATAGGAATTGAGCCACGTTAGCTTTGTTGTCCTGGTTTTTCTCATTTTCAGCTTGTTGTAAGGCTATTTAAAGCCATTTCTATTTCAGTTTAATAAAATTAGAGAGAATACTTTCGAAATCTGCAAGTCTTGTTTTACATTAGGCTGACTCATGAAATGATATGCTGCCATGTTTCTTATTACTGTGGAATGACTCAGTCTTTGACTACTTGGGTAGCTCCATTCGATCTCAGACAAGGTGATCACTTGTTGTCTCTGCTGTTCATTTTGGTGGTGGAATTTTTTTCTTGGAAATGGAGAAGAGGGTGAAGTTAGGAAAACTAGAACGGTTGTAGTTATTAAGGAGGATTCAAAGCTAATCCATCTCATATATGCTGATGATGTGAATCTTTACGAAGGCAAACGTAGAGGGGGCCAAAGCAATTAGAGGAGTTTTGGTTGAGGTTCATAGGGCGACTTGTCAACTCAACAAAATCAACTGTATTTTTTGGTGGTGGTGTTCCAAATATGGAGGAGATATGTGAGGTTTTAGGCATTAATGAAGGGATCTTACCAATCAAATATCTGCGGGCACCATTATCTAATCTAATATCAATATTAAAGACAGAGATTGTTCATGAGTTGCCTGAAAGAATATATTAATAGAGTGGAAGGTTTGGAAGACAAATTGCTAAGTATAGAAAGGCGCATAGAACTAATTCGGTCAGCGATCTGTCCCATGATTCAATATTAGATGCAGCGTTTTAAGACCCCGAGGGCCACCTTAAGGAGTTTCATGTGGTTGCGTTCAAAGTTCTTATAAAAGGAAGAGCTGGTAAAATTCCTTGGGATGTTATGTCTAGACCGAAGGAGGAGGGTGGTATGGGTTTGAGGAAATTCAGACAACATTAATGGTTAAATTAATGTGGAGAGTGTTGGATAAGGAAGGAATTTAGGCTGATGTACAAAATAAGTATGTGAGAGATCAATCCATATGGGAAATATGCAACTACAATGATGGTACCGGTACATGGAAGCTCCTATTAAGTATAATGATGGAATCAATGAAGTGTATTGGTAGGAGGATCGTGGATGGTAAGACCACGTCATTGTGGTTTGATCCGTGGATATAGGATGGGAAATTAATTGACAAACCGAGGATAAATACAATGCTACGGTTTAGGGGTGAAAATCTAGTGGTAGAGTACATTTTAAATGAAGGATTGTGGAGAGCCGATCGTTTCAGCTTTATGGGAAGCATGAGATGCCAGATAGAGGAGATACAACTATACGAAGACGGAGCTTTTGAAGTGGATATGGAATATGGGTAGAAAAGGCAAATATAGTTTTAAAGATGTTTGGTTAAGGAAGTAAAAAGGAAATTTGATAAAGCAACTTGGTGTAAATGAATTTGGGACAAAATATCTTGTCCCAAAACGACAGTATGCGCTTAGAAAGCTATAACTAGTTCACTACCTACCAAGGAAAGACCGATCCAAAAAAACATTGTAGTGGATCCAGCATGTGTTTTGTGTAATGTACATACGGAGATTGTGTATCTTTACTTTGAATGCAATGTTAGTGCGTATAGTTGGAAGTGGTGCAAGATCAAGTTAATATGGACAACGCAACATGCTGAAACTATTTCGATCAATTCGGAAATAAGCAACATCATGAATAAATTCAAACATTATAGAAAAGGATAATTTGTTAATTTAGGCCAATTTTAAAACCTAATTACAAATTTAGACCAGTTTAATAACTTATTACAAAAATAGGCCACTTTGTGCCACATCAGCGAAAAATGCACTGGAGGCATCTCAAATGCCGCCAATGCAATTTTTTTTTGCTTTAAATAGTTCGCGGCATTTCAAATGCCGCAATCTATTTTACAAAAATAACAACTCTGGGCGGTATTTCGAATGCCGTATAATGGCGGTTTCTCAAATGGCGCAAACTTTTTTTAAATTTTTTTTTGTATTGGCGGCATTTCGGATGCCTCCAGTGCATTTTTCGCTGATGTGGCACAAAGTGACCTATTTTTGTAATAAGTTATTAAACTGGTCTAAATTTGTTATTAGGTTTTAAAATTGGCCTAAATTAATAAATTATCCTATAGAAAAAGAATAGACATGGCTAGATTAGCGTTCACAACTTGTTTTTGGTCAGTCTAGAAGGAGAGGAGCGGCATGATTTTTAACCAAAACAGACCAAAAACGATGTTGGACGCATGCATATGCATCATGGATTTAGTTAAAATCAGAGCGGAAAAGTCCATTTCCACTTATTACATCAATATAAATGATGAAAATATATGTAATGAATGAATGGGCGCATAATTAATGTAACTCACCCCCTGCCCAAGTTGGACAAGGTTTGCATGGTTTGGCTAATGACCATATGGCTATAATAGGCATGGGTTCACATCCGGTCATGCTCAAGGCAGGTAAACTTATTTTCCTAAATGAATATTGCTATGATGGAGGTTGGCAGTTTTAATACCCTACAATCTTGAACAAGCAATTGAAGGACAAGAAGAATGTGTATCTAAATAAGTAATAATAATGTAATAGTAGTCGTGTATTATCATACAGTATGTTGTATTCAGTTAAATCTTCTCCAATGTTGAGTGCAGAAGTGCAGGGGTAGTCAAATGCATGGGTGTTGCATATTATACGTACATAGTGTACTGGTTAATTTGTTTCATAATCTTGTGTTTTTTCTGGGATTGTCTGCAATTTATATGCAAGTGATGTACGCATTGAATGATATATCCTTTGCCTTTTTATATTTTCTATATTTTCGTTGCCTTATTATAGTTATTGTGTTTGCCATTTGCACGCAAGATCAAACATCTGCAATTTTGTCAAATTTGAAACAATTGAAATCTTAAACATTTGCAGTTTTGTCAAATTTGAAACAAATGATTTTGGTTGAGGTTCATAGAGCGATTTGTCAACTCAACAAAATCAATTGTATTTTTTTGGTGGTGGTGTTCCAATTAAGGAGGAGATATATGAGGTTTTAAGCATCAATGAAGGAGTCTTACCAATCAAATATCTATGGGCACTATTATATAATATCAATATTAAAGACAGAGATTATCATGAGTTGCCTAAAAGAATATTTTAATAGAATGGAAGGTTGGGAAACCAAATTGTTTAGTATAGCAGGGTGCATAGAACTAATTCGGTCAGCGATCTATCCCATGGTTCAATATTAGATGCAGTATTTTAAGATCCCGAGGGCCATCTTAAGGAGTTTCACGCGGTTACATTCAAATTTGTCATAAAAGGAAGATCTAGTAAAATTTCTTGGGATGTTATGTCTAGACCAAACGAGGAGGGCGATATGGGTGTAAGGGAGTTTGAGGAAATTTAGACAACATTGAAGGTTAAAGTAATGCGGAGAGTGTTGAATAAGGAAGGAATTTGGGCTAAACTTGTACGAAACAAGTATGTGAGAGATCAATCCATATGGGAAATATGTAGCTACAATGATGGTACCGGTACATGGAAGCTCCTCTTAAGTATAAGGATGGAATCAATGAAGTGTATTGGCAGGAGGATCGTGGATGGCAAGACTGCGTCATTATGGTTTGACCCATGCATATAGGATGAAAAATTGATTGACAAACCAGGGACTAATACAATGCTACAGGTTAGGGGTGAAAAGCTTGTAGTAGAGTACATTTTAAATGAAGGACTTTGGAGAGCTGATCATTTTAGCTTTCTGGGAAGCATGAGAAGCTAGATAGAGGAGGTACAATTACATGAAGATGGAGCTTTTGAAGTGGATATGAAATATAGGAAAAATAAAGGAAAATATAGTTTTAAAAACTTTGGGAGGAAGTAAGAAGGAAATTTAATAATTAACCTGGTAATGTACATGCAGGGAATATGAATCTTTATTTTAAATGCTATGTTAGTGCGTATATTTGGAAGTGGTGTAAGATTAAGTTAATATGGCCAATGCAACATGATGAAACTATTTCAATCAATTCGGAAATTAGTAACATCATGAGTAAATTCAAACATCATAGAAAAAGCATGGATATGGCTAAATTAGCGTTCACAACTTGTTTTTTGGTCTATCTAGAAGGAGAGGAGCAGTAGAATTTTTAACCAAGACAGACCAAAAACGATGTTAGATGCATGCATGTGCGTCGTGGATTTAGTTAAAATCAGAGCAGAAAAGTCCATTTTCGCTTATTGCATTGATATAAATGATGATAATATATGTAGTGAATGAATGGACACACAATTAATGTAACTTACCCCCCGCCCAAGTTGGACAGGGTTTGCATGGTTTGACTAATGATCATATGGCTATGACGGGCATAGGTTCACATCCGATCATGCTCAAGTCGGGTAAACTTGTTTTCCTAAATGAATATTGCTTATTTGTTTTCACACTAACCACACAAATATGCTACAACAAAGTAACAAAGAGGAATGATTCAACTTTCAAAGCGTGCATGAAGCCTATAAACACCCAATAAGTCAACAAAAATCTTATACTCAGATCAGAAAAGAATGAAAAACAGTGATTGGACGGTAATCGCCAAGTGATGCATCTTTGAAGCCATGTAGTCCACGTTCTTCCTTCTCCGATGCCAAGCTAGATTTGAAAGCAAATATGTTTTAATTTATATGTATATACGTAGTAAGCGTTAGTTAAATAAACAATTGAAATCTAGCTTTCACAAACAAATTATAAAGTTTAAACTTTGTAACAATATTTATGTGACTTGTTAAACCTTTTGGTGCAAAGTTTTATTTTTATTTTTATAGAAACTATAAATATATTCAATACTTACAACTTTTGGTTGTTTAGCAGCGAAAAGTGTAAATATTTATAATTAACATGTGGATTGAATAGTCACTACATATTTTCTGCTTTTACATCTCATTTTCAATATTTGGTTGGATCTTGTTTTTAATATTATATCACAACTATACGACATTTCAACAAGATTTAATGTCATATACTTCAATAAAATTTTGTTGATGAGTACATGTGTGTATTTATATCAAATATTTACTATTTTCTTGCAGTTTGACTAATTTTTTCCACGATATATGGATCTTTTTAGAATAGCTCTAAAAGTATGGTTTAGGGCAAAAATGAAATGACATTTCAACTTTTCTAGGAATATATATTTACAATTATGTATGTTAAAAATGACAATAATGTTCGATTCACCATGATATATAATTCTTAAAACAATAAATCTTGGTACCCTTTCACTTACTTGGATTTTAATTAGGGTTTTAGTTTAGGCTTCCTAGGTTTACTTAATTGGTTCAAGGGCTACAAAAAATTAGGATAATGTAACTTTAATGTGATACTTTAAAATTTGAACTTAACTTGTAGGTTTTAAGTATGAGGGATTTAAATCATATTTTTGAAAGTTAAGGACTTTTGACATAAGTTCCCTTATATTTTTTTTTCCAAGATAGCTCGTATTGTTTTGAATGTATATGTTGATATGTGTATATGCGTGTTATCCTGCGTTTAAACCAAGCAATATTTCAATGAATTTGGACTATGAAACGATGGAGAAGTTTATAAAGAAGCTCGATAAATATCAAGGTTAAAGAATACAAGAATTCTAGCTAAGTATGTATAAGGGAAAATGAACTGGTACCTATCCATATAAATCGGTATCGAACCATATGGAAAGTGAACCCAGCTAGCTTGGACAAGGTTCATTGCATGAGGATGGGAAAAAAGATGCAAGTATGAAACTTCAAAATGGATTGGTACCGAACCATATGGAATTTTTGTGGGTCCCACTATTTTAGCTTGAATCCATGTACTAGGTCGTTGAAGAGCATAAGAAAAGTCAAAGAAATGGATCTATACTGATCCATACCAATCGGTCCCAGACAATGTTGGCTGCGACATATCGTGTGTTTGACGAGTTTTTCATGTTTAAACTTTGGATTTGAAAATATTTACTTGTTCAAACCGACTCCAATGATTTTTTTCGTTGAATTCGAGCTCACAAATACTAGAAACGAATCTTTGGATTTTGTACTGATTACGCAAGGAGATTGTTACATTTGAATCCAATAGATTTGAACCAAATCGTTGTAATTTGATTGTAATCGCAAGAGTAAATTGGTAATAAAGTGGATAATAGATGTAGACTTAAGATTCTAATCGAACCATTTTAAAAGTTTTGTTTTCTCTCTCTATCGATTCTTAGTCTTTCATCTTTAATTCACTTAGGGTGTTTGGCTATATTTTATGCTAACACTTTTGGTGTTTTCACTAAGAGCAAATCTCTTAAGTATAGATCTATTGTTATTTGGATTTGAATAATGTCTATTATTAGATTTAAGAAGATAATGGCTCCAAGGAAAGAGAAAGGTACTAGATCTGGAGCTATGGCTAAAGGGGATCATGAAAGATTTCACTATAATGAACAAGAAACCAACGAACTGGTTGTCTTGTCAGAATCTTCATCTTAGCAACAAGTTGTGACAAAAGCAGAGGTGGAGAGGTGATATTAGATATGAACTCGAAGATGCTGCAATAGCAGGAAGTTCAAATGAATATAAATGGCTAAAACGCAAGAGCAACTGGAAGCGTTGGCTCAACCTTTGCGATTAGAATGAATCTCGCAAGCAAAGGAAGAGTAGAATAACTTCATCATCTTTTGATTCCAATGAAGAAACTCATCTTCAACTGCATGAAATAGGAGACCAGATAAACGATTGATGTAGAATGGGGCTTGAGTAATGCAGTAGAAGACAATGGGAGATGGAGTCTCTCAACCAAAGTCAAAACCGATCGACATCGATCGATCAAGACCAATCGGTTGGTTGAGAGGCTACTTCTTTCTAATAATGAGGATTTTTAAGTTGTTGATGCTTGTGAAGGGCAAGCTATATGTCCATAGGATGTTGGTGTTCAATCTAACCTTGGTGAACCGGCTAGAAGAGGACGAAATACGACAAGGCATCAACATGAGACAGAGGAACCTAGACGTCATTAACTAACCGAGAGAATTTTCAAAGCAAAGCACTCAGGTAAGTTCATGATGATCATTATCTGACGGGCTAAGCCAGCGAAGAGTACATTCTGATATGATTAAGAGGTTGGTGAGTTAGAATCAACAAAATAGGATGACGAGTAGGGTTCATTAGTTAGCGAGACCCTATTCATTGAAGAGATTCTCAAAGCAAGGTATCCGAAGAAGTTATGATGTCGACCATGCTGAGCTATAACGGCATGACTGCAACGTCTACTGAAGTATGGATAGAATATTTATAGCGTCCATGTGACAGATGCTATAAGGTGTTAGTATTTTTCCATATTCCTTAAGGGATTGATGACGATATAGTTCACTCAGCTTGAATCTAAGTCCATATCTATATTTGATCAATAAGCGAAGCGATTTATGGAATAGTATAAGGTTTATGCTATTCAACCGATAGAGGTTGTATCACTATCGAATGTGCATCTGAGGTTCGTAGAGATCTTGAAAAGTTTTTTGAAAAGGTTTAATGTCGTTGCCACATAAGTGAGCAACCCCAAGGAGGTGATTATGCTGATGGCGCTTATGAATGGGGTTCATCCATGAACTAATTTTGGTAGATGAATCAAAATAAGGAACCATCTACTTTGAAAGAGTTTTATCGAAAGGTATCCCAGTATCTGTGCTTGGAAGTGGTGGATCTGGAGGCAGGATTGGCTGCTGGTGGCCAGAAAGGATCAAGCAATGTGATTCAAAGCAATATAGCTATCAAGAAAAATGGAGATAGTGTTGGAAATATTATGGTGAATGTTGGAAATTACAACAAATGGAAGAACCATAACGCTGGTGGAAAAAAACAAGATACCAAGAAGCCTTCAAGGTTCACTCGTCGAGGAGACTACACAAAATTGATGGATTCCGCTTAAATTATCTACCTTGCCATGCAAGGTATAGAGCATTATAAGAAGCCGCCCCCATAGGAGCCTACTGAAGAGGAAAAGTGTTATGGAACGTATTTTTGTTTTCAAAAAACCCATGGGCACAATACACATTATTGTTGACTTTTTAAGTATGTCATCGAGGACTTGATCTGGAAAAAGAAGCTGCCGTTATATGTTCCAAACCCGTAAGCAAGAGGGCAAGCTAATGACCAATCCTAGAGGCAACCAACTCAAGGTGATTAGGTTGGATCCAATAGATAAGGATCAAGATAGTCGGCTACGGGTATAGTTATCAATACTATACCGGAAGGTCCGCATCATGTGGAATGAAGTTGGAATGAAATAGGATGTTATGGTAGCTCCTTGAGACACGCACCTCAGGATATGTGTTATGCTATAGAAGAGGGTGCTCTAGTAAAACAATGGAAAAGCATATATGATGACATCATTTTCATAATAGAGAAGTTGATGGTGTCGAAGCGCCGGCGCTTGACCAAATGTGATTACGGTCGCGATAGGTGTAGCTATAGTTCACAGAGTCCTTATTGATTATGGGAGCTTGATAAATATCTTGTGTAAATTGACATTTGATAAGAAGCATCCCGATGAGAAGGTTCCATATCCATGTAAACCTCACATTCAAGGATTTATCGTAGAGGTCAAGGATCCGATAGGATGCATCAAATTTTCTATTGAGCTAGGAGAATGAGCCTTAGGTAATGCGATTGAAGAGTTTTTTTGTGGTTGATGGATTTCCAGCTTACAATTCTTTCTTGAGTTGACTAGTCCTAGCTAATTTTTCAATTGTACTTGCTCCATAGTGCTTGATGATGAATTTTCCTATAGATAACGGAGTGAGGGCAGTTCAAAGTGACCAAAGCACATGTCATGAATGCTATATTGTTGAGCTCAGAGAGGAAAAGCAATGAGAGAAAAGAAATAATACGGAAAAGACTCTCTGCATCAAATCTTCAAAAGCATAGCAACTACCGTCGAAGCCTTGGCTCGGGTCCAACAACAAATTCTATAAATTTTTGGGCCCATAGAAGGAGCCAGAGGAGGCGAGGGCAGTCCTGTTAGAGCCCATGATTTGTGTCCCAATTAATGACGACAATCCTACAAAGGGTCTCATAGTCAGGTCTCAACTTAGCTTGAAGATCAGAAAGGAATTGGTACGGTGTCTCAAGACAAGCATGAACATATATTCTTCTACGAATTTTGATATGTGTTGGATATCACCTAATATTGCATGTCACGCACTAAATGTAAACCTACGTTACTCTCCTGTGAAATAGAAAAGATGCAGTATGGAACCTAAGCGATCTACTTTGTTGAATGAAGAAATGAATAAGATAAAGGCAAATGGGTTCATCCGTGATGCACTATACTCAGAATGGGTATAAAATCTAGTGTTGGTCAAAAAGACAAATAAGAAATGGTGGACATGCATCTATTATTATGATTTGGATAAAGCATGCTGGAAGGATTGCTTTCCGTTGCCGTGGATATACGAATTGATGGATGGAATGACCGAACATGAACTACTATCTTTTATGGATGCATACTATGACTAAAATCAGATTGCGATGCATGTCCCATATAAAGAGCATACGATTTTTATCATAGGTTTGGGGCTGTATTGTTACAGAGTCATGTCGTTCGATTTGAAGAATGCTGGAGCTACTTACCAGCACTTGGTCAACAAAATGTTTAAAAAACTATGAGACGAATGATAGAAGTCTATGTGGATGATATTCCTGTGAAGTCATGGTGATTGGCAGGTCATATGGTCGACCTTTCAAAGATGTTTGATGTCCATTGAAAGTATGGAATGAAATTGAATCCACTGAAGTGTTCTTCTAGAGTCGCCTTGGACAATTTTTTGGGTTTCAGTGTAAACTCAAAGGGCATCGAACCTAACCCAAAACAGATTGAAGTACTAAAGCTGGTCATTGACCCGAAAAAGAGGAGGAAAACGCAGAACTTGAATAGGAAAGTCACTATATTAAGTCGATTTATCTCGAAGGCGACCAATAAGTGTATACCGTACTTTGATGCCCTCAAGAAAGAAAGTGGAAAGTTCCAATGAACAAGCGAATGTGAACTGCATTTCAGAATTCGTTGGAGCATCTGAAGAAGGTGCCCAATTGTCTAAGCCTTTGAAGGGAGAAGATTTGTATGTCTACCTTGAAGTATTGGCTCACATACTAAGTGTAGACTTGGTGCGTGAGGAGTATAAAACCCAAAGGCCTACTTATTACTATAATAAATGGTTTACTGTAGCGGAAAAGAACTATCCGGATCTAGAGAAAGTTGCATGCTTTTTGTTGATTATGTCGAGGAAGCCAAGGCCATATTTCCAGGCTAATCGGATAAAATATTAATTGATCAGCCACTT
Organism: Allium cepa; assembly: GCA_030765085.1. Lineage (NCBI taxonomy): Eukaryota > Viridiplantae > Streptophyta > Magnoliopsida > Asparagales > Amaryllidaceae > Allium > Allium cepa. Next base: position 343,208,438 of record CM060944.1, read on the forward strand.
AAGATCGATAAAGTGGAATATGGAGTTGAGCTAGTACGACATAGCTCATCATCCTAAGAAGGTGTTTCGAGGACAAGCATTGACATATTTCATTACGAATTCACTATTTGGGATGATGAAGTGGAAGAGGAATTGGTCGAACTTTCTTAATGAAAGTTATAAGTGGATAGGGCATTAATGAACATGAATTTTGGGGCAAGGGTTGCTCTCAAAACTCTAGAAGGTTGGAGGATATGTTATTCTTTGAAGCTAGAGTTCCAAGTGATAAACAATGAAGCTGAGTATGAGGCATCGATTGTGTGACTCAAGATAGCAAAAGAGATAAGGGTCAAGAAACTGCATATCTTCAGTGACTTTTAGTTGGTAACTTGTCAAGTTAAGAAGGAAGACTCACCCCTTACCTGTCCAAAGTGTTGGAATTATCGTGTGATATTGAGCATGCCATAGTAATCACATCCTCAAAGAGGAAAATACAAATGTCGATTCATTTTCCAGATCAAGGAGCTCTAAAGTTGCGCATCAGCTAGGGATCATGCTAGTAGAGGTTTTGATGACTCCAAGCATTGATGAGATGGATGTTGATTGGATCTTAGAGGTCATAGAAGGGGAGTTATGGATGATCCGATTAAAGATTATTTGCTCATGGGGAGTCTCTCAAAGGGAAGGAACAAATACCGCTCCTATATAAAGAACCTCAATTTATTATGTAAGAAGGAGTGTTATATGGAAGCGGATTCTCAACTGCCTTACTAAGGTGTGTTGCCAAAGACGAAGCTAAGAAGGTCCTTGTGGATGTATATGAAGGAAGCTATGGTGATCATGCCAGGGGGACAAAATTTAGCAAAGCAGATTCTTCGCTATGGATATTTCTGATCGATTGTCAATTAAGATGCAACTGACTATTCAAGGAGCTGTGACAAGCGTTAGAAATTTACAAAGATGCAAAGAACCACATACATAGATCTTACGCAAATGGTTAGTCCATATTCACTTTTAGTTTGGAGTATAGATGTTATTAGAGTGTTGCTAATGTCAAGAAGTGGAGCAAAATATAAGTGGTTTTGGATTTCTTCATAAATTAGATCGAAGAAGAACCGCTTCTACCGATCACTTCGACGAAAGTGGTCAAATTTTCAGTGAAGAACATTTTATGTTAATTTGAAGTTCCACCGAAGATAATCACTTAAAATGAGATTTAATTTGAGAGCATGGAATTCTGTGATCGATATAGGATTGAGGAGAGCTTTACAGTAGTGGCACATCCACGTGTTAATGGCTAAGTGAAGGCAGTGAATAAAATCGTTAAGTCCACCATTAAGAAGAGACTGAAGAGAGCTAAGGGAAGTTGGGTGGATGAGTTTCCTTTGGCATTATGGGATTATCAAACAACCCATAAGTCTGCAACTGGTCATACTCCATTTGCCTTGGCTTATGGTATTGAGGCTATGATATCAATTGAAGCTGTAGTCCTTTCTCATATAAGATTGCATTATGATCCCAAGGTGAACGAGAAACTCATGAGTCCCTTCGACTTGGTCAAAGAAAAGCAAGAAAAAGGCTAAACTAAAGGTACCTACTTACCAGTAAAGAGTCTCAAAGCAGTTTCCAAGGTTAAAAACCGTACCTTTGAGATAAGCGATCTCATTTAGAAACAAGTATTTTGGGGTATGGGGTAATTGTTTTGAATTCGGAAGCTCCCTACATGATTGCACAAAAGCTTGGAGATATAACTTTTAAGCTGTCAATAGTAGATGGGGTCCCAATTCTATGGGCATGGAATAACAAGGATCTATGATGTTATTTCACTTGATTTCCTTTTTGTAAATAAGGCATCTTATTCATCAGGATTTGATGAAATAAGGCGATAATTGCCAATTTTTTCATTAATAAATTCACCTTTTTGAATCAGTGGAATTGTACTCTTAAGGTTATACTTTATAGTGCAAGAGTAGTATCACAATCAGACATTTTATGTTTTGAAAACCGAATGTCTAGGTACTCGGGATAGCTATTGGCGAACTCCTCTGATCCATGATTGGACCGTTGGAGTATAATCGACCTAGGGCTGATTGGATAATTCATCTTTAAGCCTCACATATTTGACCAAGACTAAGACTTAGGCACGGTCGTAGATGGTGCCCAAGGATAGGAATAGGTTTACAAATGAATTTTTCTTACAGGTATACCATTGAGTTATATCATTTCCCATGTTGATAATAAGATGTACAGTCTCAACCGCATCGATGGAACATAATTGTGTTTTGTTTAATGAAAAAGGTTTGGTCGATAATGAAGAAACTAAGTAACAGAACAACACCGGGCAATGGCAGATGCTTGTTTACTTCTATAGAGTTACAACAAATAAAAGCATTGTAAGATTACTAACACATGTAAATATGGTATATAAGCAATTTAATTACAGATAACTATATATTTATACTTTAGGAAAGTACATAGTCAAAGAAATAAAGGTATAATAAAGTAAAAGAAACATAATTGAACAAAGAACAACTTTCATTACTTTCACTTTTTGAATGCAAAATCGAGGGTTTCATACTGCACAATAATGGCCTATGTACATGAATACAAAAACAAAAGGCGAGAAGAAACTATCCTCCATGGTGGTTCACCTACTTCGATTCCTCTTCTCATTCCTAAAAGTCGAAGATTTTCCTTTCTTGGTGTCGATATCCTTGGGAGGTGTGAGTCATCCTTTGGGGTCTTCATCCTAGTCGTAGTCATCCTCTTAATAAAATGGGGACTTAGGAAATTCTAAGGAAGTTCCAACCAAAAGAGAGGCGGAGTCGAGATTTGAAAAGGAGGGACTAACAAGGACATTGACAGTGGAGGTGGAATACTCTCCAAGCATGGTTCAATCTTAATGTGCTTCAACTTGGAGATTTGATAGCCTTCTTTGCCACCATTGATGGTCTATGTCTCCGCTCCCTTATATATATTAAGCACGTTGTCATCACTATTGAGAGTTCGGGCTTGCCGGTGCTTTTATCATTTATAGCAGCAATCTTTTCTGCCTCAGGCCCATAGGAGCAGATCGCGTAGAGGAGGTCAGAATGAAGGGTGAAGCAGAAGTAATGATTGAAGTGGTGATTAAAGCTTCAACACCTAGAGCAACGATCATATCCAATAGAGGAGCTATAGGCGGCTGACCTGAAAGTTGACGGGGGAAAAGAGAAGGGAGAGACATCTTCAGATAACATTTAAAGCTTCTTGAGCATAAAATAAGTCAGAGACATACCTCTAGGGTTAATATTGGAGTCATAAAAGGTGCCGTAATCTATCCTTACTCAAGAGAAGGTGATAGAGTGGGACGTTTAGAGGCAATTGGTGGCGGCAAAAATCCGAGATCAAAAGGGTTGTACCTCCTGGAAGCCGAAGCTGATAAAGTGGTGGTGGTGGTCGTTTTCGTTGTTGTTGTTAAGGTAGAAATGGAAAGCATGGATGCAGATGACCAAGATGTAGGAATTGCGATGAATTCTAAGCCGACAATCACTAGTTCTGGGATTCCTGTTGCATAGGAATCGAGTTTTCTACTGAATTCTTAGAGATGGATTTGATTGGAAACCCAATAGGCACCTGGGTGAAGGTAGAAGCTTCAAAAGCCCATTCAACCTAGCCCTTGGCTAGGGCATCCACATCATCTTCATCGAGGATGTCGACTTTGAGTTCTTTTTCATCGATTATGTTGACATGTTCCCTCTCTTATTTGAGTATTTGCTCCTAAGCGAGAGCTAATGCCTAGGGATATCTTTTTTCTAGCCACTTGGTATTTCCATTTTTGATCATGTTGGCATAAAATCATACCAAGTTGGCTATAATTTTAGCATGAAGTTCTTCGTTTTCTTTTTCATTTTTGATAACACGAGCTTTCAAGAGTTTCTTTTCATCGATGGTTCGGATGGTCTCGAGCATGTGTTCTTCAACTAATGCGAGCACTACATCATTTTCCTTCTTTTCCTTATCTACCTTAGCCTTAAGGTTTGTATTAGTAAAAGCTTGAATGTCGACAGTGGTTTGTATTCTTTGTCCAAATTGCCACTCTTGTGATAAGAATTTTGAACCCACTCTTCTATCACCTTTTACTTTTTCTTAATGGCCTTTAATTCATCTTAATGCTTCTTTATGGCATCTTCTATCACTCTTTACTTCTTAGCTACCACTTCCTTCAATTACTCAGACTCCTATTATTGAATAATAAGTTGGTTGGCTTTTTTGGTGTCTAACATTGCATGAGCAAGCCTCTTTAGATGTTGTATTGATTGATGACACAATGATGATTGCCACGGTTTGAGTTGCCACCTAAGAAGGAATATTTTTCAAATGGTAATCAAACCTTACCACGACGAAGAAAAGATATGGGAAAGCATGCTGTATCTCTCTTAGAGTAAGGATTGCGATCGAGGTTGAAGTAATGGAAGTATCTTGTTTGAGAGGAACCTTAGAAACATTCTCCTTACTAGACCTTTAAAGGAAAGGCTCATAAGTTGAGGAGTGTGTTTTTTTTGAAGTCTATTTGGATTTGTAGGAAGGCACCAAAGTTTATGTGGAGGTGGTGCAGAAACGGGAGAAGCAGGAGCTCTGGAAATTGGATGGAGGCTACCAAGTCTCTAAAAATGGGTATATTGGAAATCAGGAAGTGGACAGTGTTCGTGATGTAGAGAATATAACATTCTTATTAACCTAGTGCAGTCACGGTGGTCTCTGTCACGATTCACATGATATTTCCTCTCCTTTTCATCTCATCTTTTCTTCTCCTTCGCTCGGGTCAATCACTCTATATGATTCGCATCTATAGTAAGAAGCTTGAGGATTTGCGATCGTAGAACTTTTCCAATTTACTCTTGAGACCTTTGAAGAGATTGGAGCATCCCATTGTACTTAAAAGAGATAGAATTGAGTCAGAACTTTGGAAGTTGGATAAGGGTATGTGTAGAGTGGCGTGCTTTGATTCTAAGTGCCGTGTAAAGTGTCAGTGCATCCTATTGATTATATGGACATACTTAAGGGGTCGAGTGATCGAAGTAACTTCACCATGGAAGTATGGGGCATATCGATCGTAGTTCGGTTCAAAGAAGGAACGTCTGGGATGCTAAAGTTCCCAACGTTAAATTCTAGGATAATGCCTGGATATTCCCAAAGTTGTTAAGCAAGACATTCCTCATCATTCAGAAGCGGTGTTGACTCTCCAGTTGGAGTTTGTGGTGGTATAGGAATTAGTTGAGGGAATAGAATTGTGGTGTGGGAGGTGAAATTATTTTATCTTCGCCATTTCCTTGGTAGACTCGTATTTGTTATTGATATCTTCATCCTCATCCTCATCTTCCGCTTTGTCCTTCTCTCTGTTATTAGAGTTGTTTTGTGTCGCATGTGGAGTATTTTAGTGTACAGGAATTGAGGGATCGATTTCAGCTTCCTAAGCAGCTTGGGCAGCCCTAGGTGCGAGGCATGTGCAGTTGATCTTTTGGTCGTTATGTTGTATGTGGAACCGATGCATTTGAAGGTAATTTAGAAAGTTTGTTCTATTTCTCTAGTCCTCTAGGATAATCTTTACGAGTTGAAGTGTTCAGGCCGAAGCAGTGTTTGTAACCTTTTGTGGGTTATCTGTTAGATTTGAAGTATAAGAAAGTCAACAAATTGAGTGAAGTAGACTCTAATGGATCAGGGTGTAAAAAGTGGAACTTACATCCAAACATCCACTTTTGAGAAAAACAGTTTGGACGGTGGATGAAGAAGTTTTCGTCCTTGAATTTACTAAGCTTGTTATGGACGCTGATGACGACTTGGCAGCCTGTGAATGATTCGAAAAAAGTTAGAGATGCGTGTTAGGCTTTCTTCTTGAAATTGTAAAGGCAATTGATTTCTCGACAGGTGGGCAACCTGCCTATGTGTTTGATGAAAATACATACATGCATACATGCATACATGCATACATGCATACATGCATACATGCATACATGCATGCATGTAATTTATGGTAGCATTCCCATTTGAGTGAAGCGGGGCAAAGGCAAGCTTCGTGAACTAGAGGATCCATCAGAGACAATGATTGAATGGAGGTACGGCTCTAAAGAAATCCATATATTTGTTATAGGCAGTGTAACCTTTCAAAGGATTGTGCGCTCTTTGATAGGGTAGCAGAGTTAGATTTTCTTATACGGAGATCCTTTTAATGTCTACAGCCAATAACCTCATGGTTGGAGAGTCTGAGCTGTTGTCGAGGATCATCATGCCTTGTAGATTGACATCAGGGCAATGCTAATGTAAAGTTCCTCCATAGCTACAAGTGGGATGACTGATAAAGATTGTTTGGGTTGACAACAAGATTGCTAAGGCCTGGAACATGTTAAAGTGGAAGTTGGGGTAGAGAATGAGCTTGCTGTCAGGGGAATAGATCCAATAAAAGAGGGACTTGTCATTGCCAGTAGAAATACAACCATAGCATCTAAGAGGTTCCATTTACTACTGAAAGCCTAAGATTTAAGCATGGTCATTTATGATTTAAAATCAGTACTTATGTGATTAAATCCTAAGTAGCCACTATAAAGGTTCCAATGGATGTCAACGTGTGTTGACTAATCAGGTTCTATATATCGACCGGGGGAGTGAATTGTGATTCACTTTATATAGTGTGTTTCTTATGTCGTTGCATGATGAACAGATCAATTTGTATAGATAGCATGCTTATGTTGGCAAATGAGCTCCAGCATGTGACAAAACTGCGTGTCAGATACTACCCATTATTGTAGATGCTATGATAATGGAACCACTATGTAAAACGGTACAGAGCTCTTCTTCGTAGGATTGCAAGGATATGGTTTCGATTTGAGCATCTATTGGGAAAGCATCCTAGAGTGCATCGACCCATGAAAATGTGCCAAAGTGCATTTGGAAATGTAATCTCTGGAATCATCCCGGCTAAACATCGAACGCCAATCCATTTGCAACTCCGATCCGAAGAAGAATGGATCTTGGTCTTTCCTTATGCCACCACTATCTTCGATGATTGACTATTGTAACCTTAGCTGAATGGGAGGAGACATAGGTGAAGGCTAGCAGGGAAGTCATTGTGAGTTGGAGGCGCTGATGTGTGGATGTCGAGATAATGACGGCACTCAAAGCTAATGGTGGCGCCTACCACAAAGTTGGGGTCTAGATTTTAAGCAAAGGAGATGGCTGGAATTGAGTTAGTTCGAATCATTTGGTGTTGTAGAAGAGATTCCTATGGATGATGGTGAAGACCGAGTCGGATCCGGTGATGCAGCATTGAAAGCTTGATGCGGCGGTGGAGTTGAAGTTGCAATGGAAGATCTTGAGTTACAAAAGCATAAGAGAAGAAAGGGCTGAAACGATAAAGAATCAACTTAGATAAAATTCTAAGCGTTTACTTATATATTAAAAGCTTTAATTATTCAATACGGATCCATAAGGATCGGTACCGACCGATATGAATTTTCATTTTTTTTTTAAAAACTTTAAAAGTAAAAGAAATAGAGACCTACCCGACTAGGGAATGAAATAGCCTTTAGGAATTATCAGTGACGATCAAAGATTTCTGACTTTAGAATCTAATATTTATATTTTTTGATGAGATGTGATCGATAATTGTTTTGAGCAATGTGTCAATATTCTCAAGAGAGATGCAATATTTTACAAAAACAGTTCAAATGATAGAAATGTCTCTGCGGATTTTGATTTGGTCGCTTGTCTTGGTCCAAAGCATGCTTTGTTGTCATAGAACAATACCTTCGGGGTGAGTGTTATTCCATGTTTGAACAAGCAACATTTCGATGAATCTAGAAAATGGAATGATGGAGAAATGGATCAAGAAGCTCGACGGGTATCAAGATTGAAGAATATAAGAATTCTAGCTAAGCAAAGATAAGGAAAAATGGATTAGTACCAATACATATGGATCGATACTGAATCATATTAATAGTGGACCCACCTAATGTAGACAAGATTTGTTACATAAAGATGAAAAAAGGAGGTAAACATAGAAATTTGAAATGGATTGGTAGTAAACCACATGAATCTTTTATTGGCACCACTTTTTAAGCTTGAAGTCATGTTCTAAGTCCTAGAGAAGTATAAGAAAAGTCAAAAAATAGATCGAAACCGATCGGTACCCCATACTGATAGGTACCGAACCATGTTGATTGTGAGATTTCATGCATTTTGACTAGTTCTTCATGCTAAAACTCCAGACCTAAAGACATTTACATATTCAAACTGATTTTATTGGTTTCTATGGTCGAATTCATATATAAATACGGAGCCTATAACAATTAGAAATAGAACATCGAATTTTATATAGATTTTGCAAGGAGATTTTGTCAAAATCGAATTCAGTCGATTTTAATAGTCAAATCATTGTAATTTAATTGTAAGTGCAAGAGTAAATAAGTAATAAAGTGGATAGTGGATATAGGCTTAAGCCTCTAACTAAAGCTCTTTAACAATTGTGCTTTTCCTCTCTTTCTATTGATTCATAATCTTTTAGTTTTCAATTTTAATCCAATTTGGGTGTTTTCCCATATTTTGTGTAAACAATTTTGCATGTACATATTAAGAATTTATAATTGATGTTGGAAATATTCAAACCTAAGAATTTTCTATTTTTACAGGATGGATTTTATTAGTGGTCCTTTATGATTATATTTACATAGAAGAGTTTCAGTATACCCTATTAACCCTCTTGAACTCTAGAGCTATACGTTTCAAGATCAAATGAAAATTTATAAATAGTTCTCAGTGTCTCAAAAATCATCTTCATAAAACTTTGGATTATACAAAATTTTCAGAATAATATTTCAAGTGCATGGTTAAAATAAATGTTTTTCGGTAGATATTGATTTAACCTTTTTAACATGCTAGAAGTTTCAAAATGATCACATTTTTTGCAAATATGATGTGCATAATATTGAATGAATAGTTCCAAATTTCCATTAGATTTTAAAATGTGTAATTTTAAAAAAAAGAAGTGCAAAATAAAGTGTAGCAAAAAAGGGACAAATGGGTTAATTTTGAATTGTAAATATTATACGATCACGTAAAATATTTGATAGAGCTAAGAGTGCGCCCTAGGGGTAATTTTATCATTTATTATACAACTTGACCCTTGAATGAAGATTTTGTTTGAAATAAATTTTTGGTCTTTTTTTTTGCTATATGTATTGTTATATTATGATAGAAATAATGATTTTATGATAAGTTAAACATATATAAGCAAAAAATCTTGCAAAAAGTATTTACCGATTTTAGTAGTGAATGTGTTCATAATCATGAGTTTTGAATCTAATATTTAACATATTTATCCTTAAATTGTTCCTAGCCAAGTTGTATCGGGAAAATAACATCGACACTTCTGTTGAGACTAATTTCGTAATGCTTTCCATATGATGGACCATGTATTAGTCATGAACATTAGGGACATAAGGGGATTACATAGCTATGAGTAATTAGAACAATCATATAATGACTCAACGTGAATCTTCTATAAGTCAATACAATCGAGTCATTATTGAAGATCTCATGTAATGATGTGTAGTAGTCTTCAGATTTCAGAGTAATTTTGATATCAAATATCTAGATAATAATTGATTATGGTCAATCACACGACATCACGATCTTGTAACACCATAGTTGGGCACACACTTGGCCACTTGAAGTGAAATGCTACTAAAGAGAAGATTCATCTCCTTTGCCATAGAAGGTTAGTATTACCATAAATTATAGTCAACTCAAAGTAAAATTCTCTTGTCATATTTGATTAATCAACAAATGTTATTGGATTAAACTAAGGACTTCAAAGCTGCACTATGCAAATATGCATCAGTATTATTGGAGTTTTTAACCATTGACCAAACTCTGAATATCTTACAATATAGTGATGATGAAAACAAATTATGCACAAAGGGTTCAGTTTAATAAGGACTAGAAATTAGGTTCATCTATATAATCTATAAGTAACTGAACTTTTTCCCAATAGTATAGTTTAGCAAAATCCATACATCTTTGATATTTAGTTTCTTTAAATATTACCGAGGACCGAGTATACACTAGGAAGTCAACACAATAATGTTGTTAGCAATTTTCCATGTTAAATTTGTTTAAATTAATATATAAATATTATAAATTAATGGAAATTAGAACAAATGTTTCGCTAATCTTTATGCCCGTTGATTATTTATTTAGCGCTTAAGAATTAATTAAAATAATATAATAATAGTTATACACTAATTTAATTTAATATATGGATGAAATAAATATTTTATAATTAAGATATATGATATTAATTAAGCCCAACGTTATGGAACTCGACCACACTTAGGCACATAAATGAGGTATAATAGTGGTTTAATTCCTCTTTTTGACTAAGTAACTTAGAATTATGATATGAGAAAAACGAGGAGACATTTTCAATGTTTGTTGGCTATAAATACTGTTGCCCCACCTTTTGGTCAAAGCCGGGATATCAACAAATTGGCTAAAAAGGATGGATACCAAAATTGTAAATCGATTGGAAACAAGGATATCATCGATACTATCAAAATTGGACCGAGCTCCAATCGAAGTGGGATCGATTGAGAATGATGAACAAGGTGTAATGACCCGTTAATTTTAGTGGTTTTATTTTTTTTAATTAATCAAAATTTTGTGAAATTTTAAATAATAAAATTTTGAATTGAAAATCTAATATTTGGGATACGTCTATTTAAACTTAGCAAATGGTAAGGAAGTTTATTTTATTGTGTAATTTTACTTCAATTCAAATCAGTTAAAATTGATGATAATAAAATGTTTTCCAAACCTGAATATTTTTATACAATAAATTTGTAAATCTTCTTCTGAGTGAGACATCATATTTCGTTTCTCAAAATTTTGAATGCTATTACCCCGTTTATGTTATTTTCGGCAAAATAGCAGCATTTTCGGTGCCCAATATCGACTTTTGATTTGATGGTCGTACCATCGATATCTATATACCATTTTGATCGTCTCGTCGTGCTGATCTCTTCGGTATATTCAAATATTAATTTCAATGCCCGGTGCATGGTGGAATCTGTGAAACGATTTAACCGTACCAGTATCCAATCTCAACCTTTTGGGCTTCTCCTCTTTTCGTCTATCTAACTGTTGAAACAAATAGTCATTAGCTATTTTTTTCTTTCGAACTTTGACGTAGTTGCTTTTTGGTATTCTCACTTTATTAAATTATACTTTGGTTCACGTTATTTTCTAGTCTCTTTCCTTTCCCTTCTGTTCTCTCTACAGTTTGCTTCTGAAAGAAAATAATATTTATATAATCCAAAGTTGTTATTATTATTATTCAAACCTTACCTGCTCTTTCCTCTTCCATTTGCCTGAGATCCACTTAGTTTCTTCCGCATAAACAATCAAACATGCAAACGCTCTTTCATTTCGCTCCGACACAGCCTCTCCTCGTTTGACAACCCACGCCGGTCTCCAAACAACGACCGTTCCTTCTTATCCGCTTCCACCATCAACCGCCCATGTCTAAGGCCTAGTACCTATGCCTCTAAGCCCAAAGCTCTTCCCCTCCTCCTCAATAGCCGAGCCTCATCAAACCCGAGCTAACCTCTGGCCATCTCTTATTTGGGTTAGTACTCAGTTATATAAATTATATATGCTACTAAGTTACTATATGTTATGTTATATACGCTGTATGATCTATGTGTTTAAATACACACACACACACACGACAGTTATATATATATAAGTTTTGCATAGGTGTATATATATGTGTTTATGTGTGTGTGTATATATATGTAAATTGATATTTGATATATGCTCAGCTTATGACCTCTCTGTTTTTAAGTAAGATATATGTGTTTACGTGGTTTGGTTTAAGTATATATATGTATTTGTATAACAGTTCGTATATATATATTTTGTATATTTAGTTATAAGAAATCAATGTTATATTTCAGTTTATGTACATTATTTTATAAATTTATATATATATATATATATTGTTTTGTTTGTTTTATATATGGTATGTTAGTTTATATATGTTTTAAACTGTTAAGCACAAGTTAAGTATGTATATATATAAGTTATATATTCTATTTATATTGTTTACATAACCTGTAAGTTATACATTGGTTTTGTTGTTTATATGAAGTATATGTATATCATAAGATCTATCACATGTATATGCATATCTTATAAATTGTTGGTTAGATCTTGAATACAATATTTATATGTGTTTTTGATTTTTGTATATGAGTTTGTATACCTAGTTTGTACTTTATATATAGAAGCAGTTGTTGAAAAGTATGAGTTTTTCTTCTTCTATTTTATACTATAGATTTATGCAAGTTACAATATACGTCAGTTTATATGTTATAATAATAATGCTGTAAAACATATATGTATAAGTTAGTATCGATTTTAAATTACATACGTATATATGTTTGAATTTTGGAGTATATAGGTATTACGTTTATTAGTGACCTTTAAATTATACGTATATGTTTTGATTTTTTAAAATTTTAATATTGAATTTTTTATTAGTATATACATTTTGATTTAAAATATAGGTGTGAACCAAGTAATGACATTTTAATATAATACATACAGATTTTACATTGATAATGTGACGACACGAAATCCGTACTCTTTGAATCGACACTAATCCATACATGTTCGACCCAAAAAGCATAGACTGACGGAAAGTCAAGAGAAAGAAAAGAAGAAAGAAAAAGAGAAGGAAAGAAAGAAGATAGAACCAAACAGACAATACAGAATCTCACAACGCAGCAGAAAATATATAATATCATGTCAATGATCTTTACAAAACAGAAACTATATATATATATACACACATCAATCGGAGTTCAACAATCAATCAATAGTTATCAGCCTAGACAGTTATAATAACATGTCCTCACAAAAGCTGATAATATACAACAAACAAAAAAAGATATGCAGCAGACAATCAAGCAAATACGGATGTACGAAAATAAAGGTCTCAGCTCTCCTGCTGAAGCTTCAAAAGCATCAAAATTGAACCTGTAAATATACTCAGTTTGGCTCGAGCATTGAAACGGAAGAACGCCCGGATCAGTCTGGTAAACCAGCGTAAGAAACAAACTCAACTGAATTTATTAAATTACCAAACTTTTCCTTAGTTTTCAAAACAAAAGTATCTCGTAAGACAAGTCCACACATAAACACGGACATGTTTTTACCTCACGATAACTAAAACATATCATATCAGACTCATGTGATATTATACTAGTATCTATTATACAAATAATATTCAAAATAGCCGAAATTGTCACCATTATTAAATTCTAGCATATTAGGCTCTACAATTAAAATGGCAGGTACATAGTGGAGTTTGGATTTCCATACAAATGACCAGGTGAAGGGACTAGCTTCCGAAGGGGTAAATCTCTAGATGGATGTCCCGAGGCATAGAACTTCTGCCCTCTACCAACACAAGACCGGTCCACCTCTATAACTAGATGGTACCGAATATGTCATCCTCCTATCGTTACCGACCTTTACCAAGGGTCCTCTAACATACAAACCACAATAATCAGATACACGACGTCATAGCGTGCAAAGATATATCTAGAAGAGGATGATCATATCCTACTTGAGAATGACCCACTTAGCCTTGCTGCATCTAACCCTATTTTGGTCATTTTCGGTTGATGAGGCCTGACGAGGTAATGATTACCTTTCGCAATCACATATCACATCACTTTCAATGTCACATGGCCATTTCCATTGACTACTAATTGCCTTCAACAAAAATACAACCCTTAAGCTTATACATCTCAAGGAGGGTGTTAAGCTAAGAGAAGTTGCCTTCTCTGCCACCACTGATGTACGTTTGTAAAAACCAGTGTACGAAATCTTTAGAAATGCAATGTCAGACAAACATCCATACAAGTTGTCCAGGAACAGAACAAACTGAAGGTACTTTCCTACCACATCTTGTCGGAAAATCCCTAGGATTAGTAGCGAATAGTCCTTGCATTGGATATTTCATAATAAAGAGACCACTGCAACTGGATGTATATTGGCATTTTAACTCCAAACGATAAACAAGCAATCCCCTATTATGAAAATCCGAAATATCAATATCATCACAAGCAATCTGCACAATCGTCCCATATACATTGGTCCGAAGAGGTTTTCAAATAAAACCGATCTCGGTCTCTTCGCACCAACAACGCAAAAGCGTTTCTCAACCTCACACAGAAACTAAGTCCCATAGACTTATCACGTCTCCAACTTTCAACTTTCTATCCTTCGGGCCAAGAAGGAAGATCGTTAGATTGGAGTAATACTCTGCACTATATGAATCAACATCCTCAACACAAACGATAATCAAGCCTATATAGAAGGCTGTGTACTAAGTGTATGACTAAATAGTTCCCACATCAAGTCGAGGAACTAAAATTTTGGCCAATTTGATAGTCGGTTATTTAACTATCAAAGCAAACAAACAAATATTCAGCACCATAACAATCAGTGGGCCCTTTAATTAATCTTTCATTAATTAAATTGCTTACCAAATACTCACTTCAAATTATCTTCAAAATGATATAATCCCAAAAGCATTTCAACTTCTATATTGGAAAACATTTTCATATACTTATTTAATAATAAGAAATTCACAATTCTCTTTATTTTCAACACTTAGAAAATATTATATATACTTAAATCACGATTAAGTATATATTTTATTCTTTTAGGAAAAGATTCTTTTAAACATCTTTACTTTGGGTTAAAATGAATGTTGCGTAAAACATCGTTACAACAACCAAAAATCAATAGTATAGGGATTTAAAAATAAGATAGATATATAAATCCCATATACTATATAAAAACATTTCCTTTCGAAAATCATTTACTATAACAACAGTGTTGTAGCCCATCATTTCCTTATTTCTCGAAAACGTCTATTTCAATAATGAATGTTGAAATATATGGTTTTGATACTTAACACATTTTAAAACAACTTCAAATCGTTCAACTCCATTTAAAAGATCACATTCAAAATATTTACTTAATTTCAAAAGTATTCACTGTCCAAAATCGTGAAAATAGTTCGTTCACCAAATTCAATACTTCTACACATTTTATTTTAAAGTAAAATCCACTATCCAAAATCGTGGATTTAATACTTAATCAATTTATTACTATTGCACTTTTATTAAAGGATTACCCACTGTCCAAAATCATGGATATAATTCCTTTAATAACTATAATAATTAACTTATTAAATTCAATTGATTTCGGAATTTTAAAACAATGTTTAAACTCCATTTGTATTTTATAAAAACTTCAATATACAAAATTCCTTTATTAACCCATTCTATATATATTTCAATTGTATGCTAAATCCAATTTATAAGTTAATTACTTATAATTCTTTTTGTTTACAAATTCATTCATTTATAACTTCATAAATTATAAATCTATAAATCTTAATTCACTTATAAAATCCATTTATAACTTCATTTTAACATTTATAAAACTCCTTTATAATTCTAACACTTTGATTTATAAAATATCAATTTTATAAATCTTATATATATACCGTTTATTTTAACTTCAAAAATCTCCATTTAAACTATTTTACAAAATACTTCATTTCATATTCCAAAAATCATAATTTACTATATTTCACAGAAATCATAATTTTTATAACATAAAAATTATAATATTTATTTATTCATTCAATTCGTTTACAATTTAAAAATCAATAAAAACGTTTATTTCCAAAATCACTTTAAAATCCTTTTAAATTTCGAAATCATCAGTTAAACATTTTTAAACTTTCAAAAATAGGCCCAATGCTGCAACAGCACCAAATACATCAATCACGACATCCAAAACATCATATATCATATGATAACAGAATATATAACAATATATGCAAATAAATCAATACTGGTGAGGAATCTAGTTGGATCCCTCCAACCTGTCACCTGCAACAAATATACATATTAGAATATGTGTACAATGTCCGCTTCAAGGCAGACGCGCATACAAAGGGTTATCCGCTCATACACGGGAACGTATAGGGTCATCTGCTCCACTAGACAGGTATGTATATATATATATCCAAATACAAATCAATATATCATATATCATCCAAACAATTATCAATCATCATAAATAATATTTATTCTCATTTAAACAAACATATCAATGAGCCAGAAAGAGTGAGTCGTACTCACCTTGCTTGTAATCGTCGCGATGACGATTTATTCCAATTAAAATTAAACAAGCGTTTAATTTCAACCAAAATTTACACTAGCTCCAATCAACTCCAAACCAGCTCCATCGCGTAGTGTTCGTCCATACGAACCCAATGCAATTTGTTTCGTCAATTTTTGACCTCATATGGCAAAGTTATAACATTAGAAGTATGAACGAATTTATATTATATAATTTATAATTTTATTTCTTATTTTCAACCTTTTATACATCCTGGCCGTTCGATTTTCTTCACACCAGATCTGGCCGCTACTTTCATCTTCTTCTCACCCCCAAACTCACGTACGAAACCGAACCCATAGCCGCCATTTCCTCATCAATTTTCGCTCGACCATCGTTCGCCCATACGTCGATCAACCACCTACATCACGAAGCCAAAGCCGGGCACCACCTTCACCATAAAGCATGTCGAACTCCACCCCTTGTTCCTCTTTGAAAATGTGCATGAACGAATGGCGTTCATGGCCGCTTTTGCCGTCAGTTCATTGCCTTGATTTTCATCATCACCGTTGATTATCTAGATCTCATCGTGCTCTACAATTTTGTAGTTGGAAGTTTCGCTCAAAAGTCGATGGATTGGAAGAAAAATGAAGAAAAAATATCGAGCATTTTCGGCCATTGGAAAGTTTAGTGGCGGCTTGCCCTAGTTCATTTAGGGTTTGTGAAAAATGAGGATAATGGGGTCCTTTTATATAAAATTTGACGACGCTATACATCAGAAAATTTTCCGAACTCCAATCGAAGCATGCCTCTTGGAGTTTATAATGTTTCACCCTTATTCCGAACACAATAGAATATATACCGGGAGCCAGTTCGATCATATTTGAAAGACATGTTTTCGATTCAAATTATTTAAATTTAAAATTTACTTAAACAGATTTCTACGTGTTTTAGCTTGCCTCAGACAAATCGTAAATCCGATTGACACGAAATTTAAAATCTTACAATAATATAACATTACGGATCGATGAAACTAGTTTCGTCCAAATCCGAAACTGTATGAAAAATGACTATTTTTACCCGTCAATTAAATATTAAAATATTCAATTTCTAGAATTTAAATTTTAATTCGATTTTAAAAGTTTACTAACATCGTTCTAATTCAAATAGAATTTAATTCAACTTTATAAATCATTTTTATTCACATTCAATTCAAATGTCAAAATATTTTCACAATTTCAAATATTAAATTAACAATTTAATTA
Organism: Allium cepa; assembly: GCA_030765085.1. Classification (NCBI taxonomy): domain Eukaryota; kingdom Viridiplantae; phylum Streptophyta; class Magnoliopsida; order Asparagales; family Amaryllidaceae; genus Allium; species Allium cepa. Next base: position 343,225,927 of record CM060944.1, read on the forward strand.
TCTAATTAAATCCAGATATCCGAAATATAAGTTATTTGACTTACAAAATTTACTTGTGAATATTTAAAATCAATTAAATATATGAATTTCAAGTGACAAAAATTCTGGGTCGTTACATTCTTCCCTACTTAAAAGAATTTCGTTCTCGAAATTACCAAGTAAGAAAAAGTCACAAAATCCATTAACTTTTAAAAAAACAAATCGTTCAAATTAGATAACTAAAAGTTTAAACCTTTTAACCTTTTTCAAAATCCAATAGTTAAACTAACAAAAACTTTTCTAAGTTTTCCAAATCCATTCTTAGTTATCTTTTCATAACAACTGATATCGTTTAATTTTTAACTCGAAATCAAAATTTTGGTTATCAAAATTTTTTCTAACGCCTTAAATTTCAATAAAATTCACCAGCATCTCCTTTGCGCAGTTCGATCATAGTAGGATCACAACTTATATATATCACAAATATACATCACATCTATGTGGATGAGGCGTCCCGAAGAGAAAAAAAGTATAAAAGTACGATATGTGATCCGAGATATGTACCTTATATATTATTAGCGAGCATATACGGCTAATATAGCGCGAAAGCAAGCTCCAAATGCGAAGCAAGCGCCATCCGCACCTACTAAACACTCAACAAACAAATGAGAAACATGTATGTAGAAAGTAATATCAAAATACAACATGTACCAATACAACAATGTAATCAAAAGCAACAAATCCAACCATCAAACAACTATCATCCAACAAACCATATCTATCCAATCAATCCACAACCAAATCAATATACATTCACTTTTCATTAATATTGGATTCCTATAATATTCATTTATTCATATTCAATTAGTTTACATTCATTAATTTACATTCAAGTTTGTTTGCCTCCAATTAAAATCAAATTCTATTCTATTCAGATTTACTTACTTCCACTTTGGATTCAATTATTCAGCTTTCAATTTATTTATTCAATTCCATATGAATTTTTATTCAATCAACTAGCATCCATCTAACAATCAATGCATATCCAGCATTACCAAATTAATTTACTTTACATTCATTCAATTTGGTTCAACACTTTTAATTTCAATTGGTTGATATTCAATTTCTAATTTATTTAACTACTACATTTTCATTCGATTGATTAACATTCAATCCATACTTCATTCACTAATTCATATTTACAATTAAAGCTGAATTTCATTTTATAAGTCAAATTCACATTCATCACTTCGTTTTATTAATTCACTTTATTAATTTACTTCGATACCAAAAATTTACTTCATCCACATTTTCTTTCACTTATACAACTTAAGTTTACTACTACTTTAATTCAAATTCTATTTTATTTAACTTTACTTAAGTCAAGTTCATATCACTATTCAAATTCAGATTTTGTTTTTCTTAACAAGATTGTTTAACCATTTTAACATTTGTTTTACTTAACATTTTCTCATTTTATAAGTTATACAGCTTATTATTTATCCTTTCACAAACATTTACCTAAGTTTACTTCCATTCACAAAACTCATTTTATAATTTCAATTCATGGTTATGCAATCACTTTACAACTTAGGTTTATCTTAACTTTCAAATTCAATTATATAATCACTTAACCACTTACATTTAATTTCAAATCATATATTTATTATGCTAACTCACATTTATTTCAACTTTACCAAAGCTAAAATTTTATTGTCTCATATATTATAAGTCCAAAACTTGTTTTACTTATATTTATCAATTACAACTTGGATTTTATATCAAATTTGTTTATCATAACAAATTTAAATTTTCATTTACTATTGGTAGCAAATCCATCACATAGAAACTCGAAAATGTTATCGATGATGCTGCGGTCATCACCCTTATTATTTCCCAGCAACATTAGTGAATTCAGTGCTTTATATTCTTTTAAAAATTTCTTTTTTATTCATAAATCACATTTATAAATCTTTTTACTTATATAATTTCACTATTTCACTTTAATTACATAAGATCATTTCAAATTCTTTTATTTTATTAAGATTTATTATAATATAATCTCTTTAGTTTTGAAAATAACTTCCAAAATAGACGGGATTCAAATTTTCATTTAAACTTATATTTATTAATATACTCATATAGTTTTACTTCTTATATATAAGATTATTTCACAATTGTAAATCATATTAATTATAATTCCATACTTAAAATTCTTTTGCTCATATAATTTATTCTTTTACAGTTGTTGTTTCTATTTAGATTATTCAAACAACTTTTATTTATTTACTTTTTTAAACAACCAAACAATTCAATTTATATACCCTTTAATAATTCTCAAAAATTATTTATTTATATATAAAATATAATAGAGGTAAAATTATTTCATTTACCCAATTGAAAATAATACTATGTCGAGTTGCCTCATTTAAGTGTTTGGAGATCCCTATCGATAATATGACATCCCACATACCGACCAGAATTCACAAACAGCTCAATGGATAAGCAAACACAATATAAAACATTTTATGTTGACTAACAAATACACGCTCATATATATAATACACTCAACTCAATCTAGGGTGCTACTGTCCCTATCTATACTGAGTACACATCAAAGCTTAAGAATATACAAAATCTAAGCTCTGATACCTCGTGTGACGATCTAGGCTTTTCAACCATCGACAACGGCCACTTTCCGCCATAGCTCACACTGGTACCTTATGGTTTGATTTTACAGCCAGCCTCTCGACAAAACCAACCCTTCGATACTCGATCTCAAGGACATGTAGGAGTAAGAGTCATCCATTCGCTGCCTAACAAGAAGCGAGAACCCCCTATCATGTACGAACCTCACTAAGCAAAGAGGATAATCAAGAAAATATGGATGTATGAAAATGAAGATCTCTAGCTCTCCTGCTGAAGCTCCAAAAGCACTAAAACTAAACCTGTAAATATACTCGGTCTGACCCGAGCATTAAAAGGGAAGAACGCCCTGATTGGTTTGGTAAACCAGTGTGAGAAACACACTCAACTGAATTTATTGAATTACCAAACTTTTTCTTTGTTTTCAAAACAAAAGTATCTCGTAAGACAAGTCCACACATAAACACGGACATGTTTTTACCTTACGATAACTAAAACGTATCATATCAAACTCATGTGATATTATACTAGTGTCTAGCATACAAATAATACTCAATAGCTGAAATTGTTACCATTATTAAATTCCAGCATACCAGGCTCTACAATTAAAATAGCAGGTACGTAGCGGAGTTTGGATTTCCGTACAAATGACCAGGTGAAAGGACTACCTTCCGAAGGGGTACAACTCTAGATGGATGTCCCAAGGCACAGAACATCTGCCCTCTATCAAAAAAAGACCAACCAACCCACCTCTATAACTAGATGGTACCGAATATGTCATCCTCCGGCCATTACCGACCTTTACCGAGGGCCCTCTAGCATACAAACCACAATAATTAGATACACGATGTCATAGAATGCAAAGATATATCTAGAAGAGGATGATCATATCCTACTTTGGAATGACCCACTTAGCCTTGCTGCGTTTAACCCTGTTTTTGTCATTTTCGATTGATGAGGCTTGGCGAGGTAATGATTACCTTTCACAATCACGTATCACATCACTTAGAATGCCACACGGCCATTTCCGTTGACTACTAATTGCCTTCCACAAAAATACAACCCTTAAGCTCATACGTCTCAAGGAGGGGGTTAAGCTAAGAGAAGTTGCCTTCTCCGCCACCACCGATGTACGTTTGTAAAACCCAATGTATGAAATCTTTAGAAATGCAATTTCAGACAAAACATCCATACAAGTTGTCCAGGAATATGACAAACGGAAGGTGCTTTCCTACCACATCCTATCAGGAAATTGCTAGGATTAGTAGCGAATCGTCCTTGCATTGGATATTTCATAATAAAGAGACCACTGCTACTGGATATATATTGGGATTTTAACCCCAAAAGATCAACAAGCAGTCCCCTACTATGAAAATCCAAAATATCAATATCATCACAAGCAACCTGCACAATCGTCACATATATGTTGGTCCGAAGTGGTTTTCAGATAAATCTGATCCCGGTCTCTTCTCACCAACAACGCAAAAGCATTTCTCAACCTCACACAGAAACTAAGTCTCATAGACTTATCACGCCTCTAACTTTCAACTTGCTATCCTTCAGGCCAAGAAGGAAGCTCGATAGATTGGAGTAATACTCTGCACTGTACGAATCAACATCCTTGTTATCCCGCTTCTTGGCAAAGCCGTGATACCAAAAGATTGGCCGAAAATAAAGACAGTTCCTCTCAGAGATTGGTTGTACTTCACTTAGCTATAGATATCGATGAATTTTGTCTGAGCCTGGATCAGGCTACAATTGATAGGACATGACAAGCAAGGCCATGAAAGCCAGCGTTTCAAATCTCAAGTCAATCGGAGCTCGTATGTACAAGTTATGATCGATTCAATCTAAGGAAAGAGCATGTTGTTCGTATCCATGAAGAGGTCGAGATGATGGTCATTCGAATCCATCAGGTTCGAACCCATCAGCATGACAACGCCTCGCTCCATTCGAATCCATCAGGTTCGAATCCATCAGCATGACAACGCCTCGCTCAATTCGAATCCATCAGGTTCGAATCCATCAGCATGACAACGCCTCGCTCCATTCGAATCCATCAGGTTCGAATCCATCAGGAGTTAGTCACTTCAATCCGATCTTGTTCATATCGATCAAGTTCGAACCCATTGGGATGCCTCAGTTCGAATTGGTCACTCTCAAATCCACGAACAATCACTTGTTCGTATTCCACCAAGTCAACTAGCTTGGATGACGTGTCACTCCACGATAACAAGTCGGCGAGATCTAAGGGATCGAAGCGTTCAACCCGGAGAGAAGACCGGATCGACTCAAAGGACGCACGCCACCACATCACGGAACCACGTGAGCTGATGGAGTCGAAGACATCGATTCGAAGGAATCGGTTCGAAGCAAACAGCAACCGAAAGACTTCATTTCGAATCCACGATAACTCGAGATCTACTGATCCAAATAAAATGAAATTTTCACAGTAGCTTCCATTCAAGGTAAATTTTGTTCCTGCCAAGTTTCACTCGATTGGGTCATTTTTTGATCGATTCGAATGGAGTTCGAATCGATCTCAGATCGAGTCGAAACTTGGTGGGGTCGGTCTCGTGGACCCACTCACGTGCCAGAAAAAGTCTCCTGAAGTTTGAGCGAGATCTGGGCCACCAACGCCTATAAATAGCACCCTGAAGGCTACAGAAAGGGGATCTACCACCATTGAACGTCCAGACTCTGCCGGATTCAGTTGTACATCTTTCTATCACCATTGTAATCAAGTATTAGAGCTACAACTTGCTGTAATCTGATGTAATCGATTGAAATCATCAAGTGAATCAATAAAATCATAAGCTTCAGAGTGGACGTAGGCAAGATTGCCGAACCACTATAAATCCTGTGTTTGTGATTGTTATTTGCGAATTATTGTGATTGTTATTGCTTAGATCTGAGTTCTATATTGATTGTTGCTGATTTGTGTTCATAAACGGGTGCTTTCACGATATTGGGTGTTTGTGGCCAATTTTGGCGCAAACGTTTTGGTGCTTTCACTGAGAGTTGAACTCAGGAGTTCTACCAATTAGAAGTTGATTCAGAAAGTTTGAAAGTCTAGATTTGAGAAATTATGACGAGACAATCGAGCAGAAGGCCAAGGCCAGAGCGAAGTGAACATTAAGGGAGTCAAGAGGCTTCCTCAGGAGCGAATCAAGCGTCGATCTTCATCACTAGGGACGAGATGGAGACAATGATGAAGAAACAAGAGGAGTTGATCCAGAGCTTATTTCAACAGATAGGACAACTTGGAGCACAGAATAGAGAAGCTGATGGAGTTCAGAACGGAGTAGGACCATCCGGCGTAGCACCTGAACTAGGGGCACGCACATGGAGAATGTTGATCCAATCTCGGAAAGAGAGAGAGGTACATCTGCGCAACCTGGGAGTAGCAGAGGAGTGAACGCTCAGTCAAGGGGGCAGATCCCAGAGTTCCCTCGTGAACTCGGGGGACAGGTTGAAAGTGATGAACGAAGATTGCGTCTCGGAGACAATGACAGATTGGCGGAGATGGTTAGAAGAGCTATGAGAGGCGGTTTGGTAAACAAAGATTTGGAGGATGTTAATAGGAGTCCTTTTACTCCAGCAATCAAACGAGCTAGAAACCTACCGGATTTCAAGTTACCATCATTGGACATGTATAACGGGAGAACGGACCCCACAGTTCATCTGATGAAGTATATGAGGCATATGGAAGTGCTGGGGGCATCAGAGGAGGTTATGGCCTGGTGCTTTCCGTTGTACTTGGCGAATATTGCAGCGTTATGGTTTAGACAACTAGAGAGTGGATCTATCGGAACATGGAACGATTTAACTGAGAGATTTATGAGGCAGTTCAGGGTTCACATTACAAGACCCAAGAATGTGATGACTTTGGAGACCCTAAAGCAGAAAACCGGAGAGACTTTAAGGAGTTATCTAACGCGATTCAATGCAGCAGCAGCTTCGGTGGATCGAGCAGATCCATCTATGGTTGTGATGGCAGCTGTGTCCGGGGTAGCTGATGGCACAGAGTTCAAAAATTCATTGACTAAAGATCCACCTGTGGATCTAGGGGAATTCTACGACGAGGCAGAAAAGTTTTTACGATTAGAGGATGTGAATGCAGAAAGAGAAGAAGGAGAGGGAATAGAAGTTTATGTGCTTAAAGACAAAAGGCCTCTCGAAAAGGACTCAGGCAAGGATAAAGAAAAATGAAAGGCCGAGGATAGTGGTAACGGGCCAAAGCGACTGCAGAGAGAGGCACGATTCACCACCTATTCAGAGCTGAATGAGAGTCTGGAACGAATTTATCAGGATACCAAGGAGCAGGTTCCGTATCGTAGACCAATGCGAAGGGATCCAACCTCTGACGAAAGAAAATCAGATAAGTTTTTTGTATTTCATGAATTAAACGGTCATAACACTAATGATTGTAGGCATCTGAAGGACGAGGTGGAAGGGCATATCAGGAACTGTATGCTCCTTCTGTATGTGAGGAGGCAAACTCCAGCCGTGGAACCAGAGCGACCACCGTCTACATCAGCTAGAGGCGACCCTGAATCAAGGCACCGCTTGATTATCAATTGATTGAAATAACGATGGACAAGTCGTAAGCTTCCTACTAACACAATTAAATCATTTACACATGTATGAGATCGCGAACGATCCTCAAGCATGCTCTGAATGATCATTGACCGTTTCGTAGTGGGAAGTTACACTTTGACATCCTTACTTTGCTTTTGTTTCATTTTGATCTGGACATTTAGTCTTGGTTTGTTTGGACATTTCTGTTTTAAAACTCATCTGTTGAATAGATATTTGATTCTGATAACTATGAAATGGCTAAGCTACTTACACATGTATGGGGTCGCGAACGGTCCTTAGGCATGCTCTGAGATGGCGATATGCCGCCCTGACAAACGATCCAGGGACCCACTCGAACGTGAACTTGGTATCAACAATACCAAGCCCTCCCGGGCACACTTATTCGCCTCCAATAGGCACACAAACGATCCGAGAACTCACCCGAACGTGACCCTGGCATCGATAACACCAAGCCCTCCCGGGCACAAAATTCGCATCGAACGGCACCCGACCGTGAACGGTCACAATTCGCCTTGAACGGCACCCGACCACGAACGGTCATAATTCGCCTCGAACGACACCCGACCTCGAACGGTCACAATTCGCCTCGAATGGCACCCGACCTCGAACGGTCACAATTCGCCTCGAACGGCATAAATCGCCTCGAATGGCACAACTCGCCCCGAACGGCACAACTCACCTCACCTCAAATGGCTCGATCACGAACGGTCGTCATTTGAGGTCCGCCACTTGACCGCGCACGGTCGCACCTCACCTCAAATGGCTCGATCATGAACGGTCGTCATTTGAGGTCCGCCACTAGACCGCGCACTGTCGCACTTCACCTCGAATGGCTCGATCCTGAACGATCGTCATTTGAAGTTAGGCGCTTGACCACGAACGGTCGCACTTCATCTCAAATATCTCGATCCCGAACGGTCGTTATTTGCGGTCACAAAAAACTGTAAATTCCTTTGCAGGACATCAACAGGGTATGAACATCCAGCTCATGGCATTATAAAACACGCCTTCCTACCGCAAGGCATATTTTGGTGGGCAAATGTTATCCTGCTTCTTGGCAAAGCCGTGATACCAAAAGATTGGTCGAAAATAAAGACAGTTCGTCTCAGAGATTGGTTGTACTTCACTTCGCTATGGATATCGATGAATTTTATCCGAGCCCGGATCAGGCTACAATTGATAGGACATGACAAGCGAGGCCATGAAAGCCAGCGTTTCAAATCTCAAGTCAATCGGAGCACGTATGTGCAAGTTATGATCGATTCAATCTAAGGAAAGAGCATGCTGTTCGTATGCATGAAGAGGTCGAGATGATGGTCCATTCGAATCCATCAGGTTCGAATCCATCAGCATGAAAACGCCTCGCTCCATTCGAATCCATCAGGTTCGAATCCATCAGGAGTTAGTCACTTCAAACCGATCTTGTTCGTATCGATCGAGTTCGAACCCATTGGGATGCCTCAGTTCGAATCGGTCACGCTCGAATCCACGAACAATCACTTGTTCGTATTCCACCAAGTCAACTAGCTTGGATGACGTGTCACTCCATGATACGAAATCGGCGAGATCTAAGGGATCAAAGCGTTCAACCCGGAGAGAAGATCGGATCGACTCGAAGGACGCGTGCCACCTCATCATGGAACCACGTGAGTCGATGGAGTCGAAGACATCGATTCGAAGGAATCGGTTCGAAGCAAACAACAACCGAAAGACTTCATTTCGAATCCACGATAACTCGAGATCTACTGATCCAAATACAATGAAATTTTCACAGTAGCTTCCATTCAAGGTAAAGTTTGTTCCTGCCAAGTTTCAGCTCGATTGGGTCATTTTTTGATCGATTCGAATGGAGTTCGAAACGATCTCAGATCGAGTCGAAACTTGGTGGGGTCGGCCGCGTGGGCCCACTCACGTGCCAGAAAAAGTCTCTCGAAGTTTGAGCGAGATCTGGGCCACCAACGCCTATAAATAGCACCCTGAAGGCTACAGAAAGGGGATCTTCCGCTATTGAACGTCTAGACTCTGCCGGATTCAGTTCTACGTCTTTCTATCACCATTGTAATCAAGTATTAGAGCTACAACTTGTTGTAATCCGCTGTAATCGATTGAAATCATCAAGTGAATCAATAAAATCATAAGCTTCAGAGTGGACATAGGCAAGATCGCCGAACCACTGTAAATCCTGTGTTTGTGATTGTTATTTGCGAATTATTGTGATTGTTATTGCTTAGATCTGAGTTCTATTGATTGTTGCTGATTTGTGTTCATAAACGGGTGCTTTCACGATATTGGGTGTTTGTGGCCAATTTTGGCGCAAACAATCCTCAACACAAACGATAATCAAGCCTACATAAAAGTCTATGTACTAAGTGTACGACTAAATAGTTTCCACATCAAGTCGAGGAACTAAAATTTTGGCCAATTTGATAGTCGGTTATTTAACTATCAAAGCAAACAAACAAATATTCAGCACCATAACAATCACTGGGCCCTTTAATTAATCTTTCATTGACTACATTGCTTACCAAATATTCAATTCAAATTATCTTTCAAAAGATATAATCCCAATAGCATTTCAACTTCTATATTGGAAAACATTTCCATTACTTATTTAATAATAAATAATTCACAATTCTTTTTATTTTCAACACTTAGAAAATATTATATATATATATACTCAAATCACGATTAAGTATATATTTTATTCTTTTAGGAAAAGATTCTTTTAAACATCTTTACCTTAGGTTAAAACGAATGTTGCGTAAAACATCGTTACTACAACCCAAAATCAATAGTATAGGGATTCGAAAATAAGATAGATATATAAATCCCATATACTATATAAAAACATTTCCTTTCGAAAATCATTTACTATAACAACAATGTTATAGTCCATCATTTCCTTATTTCTCGAAAACGTCTATTTCAACAATGAATGTTGAAATCTATGGTTTCAATACTTAACACATTTTAAAACAACTTTAAATCGTTTAACTCCATTTAAAAGATCACTTTCAAAACATTTACTTAATTTCAAAAGATTATCCACTGTCCAAAATCATGAATATAGTTCGTTCACCAAATTCAATACTTCTATACAATTTATTTTAAAGTAAAATCCACAATCAAAAATTGTAGATTTAATACCTAATCAATTTATTACTATTACACTTTTACTAAAGGATTATCCACTGTCTAAAATCGTGGATATAATTCCTTTAATAACTATAATAATTAACTTATCAAATTCAATTAATTTCGAAATTGTAAAACAGTGTTTACAAACTCCATTTACATTTTATAAAAACTTCAATATACAAAATTCCTTTATTAACCAATTCTATATATATTTCAATTGTATGCCAAATCCAATCTATAAGTTAATTACTTATAATTCTCTTTACTTACAAATTCATTCATTTACAACTTCATAAATTATAAATCTATGAATCTTAATTCACTTATAAAATCCATTTATAACTTCATTTTAACATTTATAAACTCCTTTATAATTCTAACACTTTGATTTAGAAAATACCAATTTTATGAATCTTATATATATATATATATATATATATATATATCGTTTATTATAACTTCAAAAATCTCCATTTAAACTATTTTACAAAATAGTTCATTTCATATTCCAAAAATCATAATTTACTATATTTCACAGAAATCATAAATTTTATAACATAAAAATTATAATATTTATTTATTAAAAATAAATTCAATACCTTTACAATTAAAAGATCAATAAAAATGTTTACTTCCAAAATCACTTTAAAATCCTTTTAAATTTTGAAATCATCACTTAAACATTTTAAAAATTCCAAAAATAGGCCTAATGCTGCAACAACACCAAATACATCAATCACGACATCCAAAACATCATATATCATATGATAACAGAATATATAACAATATCTGCAAATGAACCAATACCGATGAGGAATCCAGTTGGATCCCTCCAACCTGTAACCTGCAACAAATATACATATTAGAATATGTGTACAATGTCCGCTTCAAGGCAGACGCGCGTATAAAGAGTCATCCGCTCATATACAAGAACGTGTAGGGTCATCTGCTCCACTAGGCAGGTATATATATATATATATATCCAAATACCAATCAGTATATCATATATCATCCAAACAATCATCAATCATCATAAATAATATTTATTCTCACTTATAAAAACATATCAGTGAGTCAGAAATAGTGAGTTGTACTCACCTTGCTTGTAATCATCGCGATAGCGATTTATTCCGATTAAAATTAAACAAAACGTTTAATTTCAACCAAAATTTACACTAGCTCCAATAAACTCCAAACTAGCTCCATCACGTAGTGTTCGTCCATATGAATGCAACGTAATTTGTTTCATCAATTTTCGACCTCGTATGACAAAGTTATAGAATTTAGAAGTATGAACGAATTTATATTGTATAATTTATAATTTTATTTCTTATTTTCAACCTTTTATTCATCCTGGCCGTTCGATTTTCTTCCCACCTGATCTGGCCGCTATTTTCATCTTCTTCCCACCCCAAAAATTTACGTACGAAACCGAACCCATAGCCGCCATTTCCTCATCAAATTTTGCTCGACCATCGTTCGCTCATACGTCGATCAGCCACCCACATCACGAAGCCAAAGCCGAGCACCATCTTCACCATTAAGCACATTGAACTCGGCCCTTTATTTCTCTTGAAAAACGTGCTTGAATGAATGGCGTTCAAGGTCCCTTTGCCATCAATTCATTGCCTTGATTTTGATCATCACCATTGATCATCTAGATCTCACCGTGCTCTACGTTTTTGCAGTTGGAAGTTTCGCTTAAAAGTCGATGGATTGGAAGAAAAATGAAGAAGAAATATCGAGCAATTTCGGCCATTGGAAAGTTTAGTGGCGGCCTGCCCTAGTTTATTTTGGGTTTGTAAAAAATGAAGATAATGGGGTCCTTTTATATAAAATTTGATGACATTATTCATCCGAAAATTTTCCGAACTCCAATCGAAGCATGCCGCCTGGGGTTTACAATGTTTTACCCCCATTCCGACCACAATGGAATATATATCGGGAGCCAGTTCGATTATATTTGAAAGATAAGTTTTCGAACCGAATTATTTAAATTTAAAATTCACTTAAACATATTTCTACGTGTTTTAGCTTGCCCCGGACAAACCGTAAATCCGATTGACACAAAATTTGAAATATTACAATAATATAAAATTACGGATCCGATAAAACTAGTTTCGTCGAAATCCGAGACACTATGAAAGATGGCTATTTTTACTCGTCAATTAAATATTAAAATATTCAATTTCTAGAATTTAATTTTGAATTTGATTTTAGAAGTTTACTAACATCATTCTATTTCAAATAGAATTTAATTCAACTTTATAAATCATTTTTGTTCACATTCAATTCAAATATCAAAATATTTACACAATTTCAAATATTAAATTAACAATCTAATTATCCAATTAAATCCAGATATCCAAAATATAAGTTATTCGAATTATAAAATTTACTTGTGAATATTTAAAATCAATTATATACACGAATTTCAAATGAATGAAATTCTGGGCCATTAAAGATAGATTTGAATTAAATATTCATATTAATAGATATAAAGAAATGGTTTTGACATGTGTTTTAAATTAAAAAAATAATTTTGAAATAAATATATATTTATAATTTAATATGTTTTTGAATATAGAATATGTATTTAGTTATATATAGTTATATGAATTAACTTATACCATTATCTTCATCGATCTAGTTCTGATTTAATGTCGCTTATTCCTATTTATCAGCTTGTCCGTCGAACTCGAGTCCATCGGGATTTGCTTCGAAATCCATGCTTGGATCTTTAACTCATTCTATTCCATACTCTCTCTAGCCTCGAAATGTGAGAAATCACTCACGATTAACGTTCTTATATTTATTAAATTTGATTTTAATTGAAACGACAATTGAAATATGCTGCTGTAGTTATTTACATTTCTATATATGTGCTATTATGTGTATCCGTTCACCTGTGACATCTTACACCATTATCTGTTATTTATATCAATGGCATATACCTCTTATGTTATTATCATATCTGTTATTGCTCTGCATGTTCCTTGTTAGTATAGAATTCCCTATGGGTTGAAATGATACATACCCGAACGATCTGTAGAATATGAGAAAATCATTATGGGTTAAAATGATAAACCTAAGCGATTTTCATTGAATTGAATTTAGGATTGTGAGGTGAAATGATATATACCCGTATATATTTAAATTATGGATTGAAATGATAATATCCGTATCACTTGACTATAGAATAGAAAATTATATACAGACACACCGTTGGTCTATATATATAAATATTTTGAAAATGATTTCTATGGTTTTGGAAAGATATGTATGGTTTAATAATTATTGATTTTAAGAAATTATATATAAATATATTTTCATAAATTTTTTAAAATTTAGATATTTAAATTTATATGTTTTGAAATTGTATAGTTATAAGTTGATTTTGAAATTATAAATTTTAAGAATTTATTTATGATTTTACTATTTTAGAATATATAAATTTAATAAGATGTTTAAGTATTTATATAAGATTTTATTTTATAATAGATTTTATAATGGTTTTATAAGTTAAGGTTGGGAAGATAAATTTGGGCTTATTTGAAATTGTGTTTAATTAAGAATTTTATTTAATTAAATCGATTTGAAATTTATTGAATTTGAGATTTTAAAGATATGATTTTTTAGCTTGATTTTGGTTTAGGGCGATTTAATGAACATTTCAAGTCTAAATGAAATATTTAGTGATTTGAAATTTGAAGTTTATTTAAATGACATTGGATTTATTAAGCGAACATTTCAAAACTAAATTATAATGAAGTTAAATTAAGATATATATGAAACTTTCAGATTTAGTTTTGGAAATGTGGAATAATTAAAGCTTTGAAATATATTGAAATTGAAATGGCTTATTTTGTGGTTCAAATCTGTTTTTGAAATTGATAAAATTTGACATGGTTTATTTTGAAACTGAATTGAATTGAAATTCATGATTGGGATTGAATTAAAGTTGAATTTTGAATTTGAGTTCATTTGTAATCGATTTATGAAATCTGAGGAAGCTATTGTATTATATAAGTATTTTTGAATTATGTTTAAAACTATTTATATATTTTACTTTATAAATTATTTTCATATAAACTATTTTTAATATAAACTATTTTGATATAAACTATTTTAATATACTAATTAATTTAATATAAACTATTTTAACTTATAACTATTTTATATAAACTATTTATTCTATAAACTATTTTATTATATATACTTTTATTAATATCTAAACTGTTTAAAGGAAAGTGTTATGGTTTTCCAAAGTGCTATGATTTTGGAAATGGATATATTTGAAATGGAAATGATATCGTGTTTGGTTTTGAAATGGAAATGATATTGTATTGATATGGTTTTGAAATGGTAATGCTATGTTGGTTTTGAAGTATGAACTATTTTGAAATGACCGCGGTGTTATAATAACGATTGGTTGTTAAAGAGACCGAGATCGGATATTGTCATACTCTCCGCCAATACCAAAAACCACTTTAATAATCGTGTACATGGCGGAGATTCCAGAATGAAATAGGATGGTGGTGACGTTCTATTGTGGTATATATGTGGACTCCTCCCTTGAGTTGGCATAAGGTGGCTAAAACAGGAGCGGTTCTCAGGCCAAGTGAGGTCATTCCTCCGATCGGGCACATTCCTTCGATATTGTATTCTGGCTTTGTGATTGATTTGGTAGCCATCCTTGATTTTGATTTGGGAGTGTGTTCCAGGTGGGCGATAGTAACTTCTATGCATTACCGCCAGCCCGAATGTGTAATTGGTATATCTACCTTGGCGTTGCCTAGTTGTGCTATGTCACCTACCCTAGTGTGCCCTCTACAAGTTTGATTTTTGTCATACCTATGGAGTATCCTCTGGTGGCCTGCTGATTTGGAGGTATTACGGTACTGTATAGACTATTGGCACTATAAAATGTATTAAGGTGGAAAATGTAAAGCCTTAATGCTATTTTAATAGTTCACTTTACTTTAGAAGTTATTATAATAGCGTATATTACTACATAGTTGTAGTTTAACGGATTCTTAGAGGATGTTTATCCCAAACATCCTTTGAGTTACTTGTATTTCAGTTGTTATTTCACTTGAGTTGGATTTATTGATATAAGAATGTTAATCCTGACTCGAGTTTTTTGTTTTTTGCTTTACACTCAGGTCAGATTGAGTGTACCAGTATTTGAAACTCACCTTCGGAGTTCGAGCTTCGCTTGGAGTTCCATCTATCGATTCTACTTTCAGTTATTCAATTGATTCCAGTGATGTATTCAGATTTTGTATTTGACTATTGTATTGAGACATCTATGTATTCGAGACTTCTGTTGTATCGTGTTTAACTCTATTATATATGTAGTAGCTTCATGAACTACTATTCTATTGTTTCCGCTACATTATTGTTATATTATTCCGTGTTTGTGTGATTATTTTATTTACTGTATATGCTGAGTTTTGCCAAATTTAAATTAACAATATGATATTTTGAGCAATTCAAGTCCGACATGTGCAGATGCGAACGGTTGAAAATATCAGAAAGTTACATCTGGTATCAGAGCTCTGCTTTTAGGCAAAAATCAATATATATAGTAAATTTAATTACGGAATCACTTTCATTCGAGCTTGAATCCCTTCCCCTTTGACTCGGTTTCCTTTGAATTTTGAAACTCCCTTATTCGTTCTGAAATCCACTCTGATCTTCCCGTATCTAAATTGTTCTGGATTCTGGAGTATCCCATAGCTCCACTTAATGATTGTTAAGGGGTGAAACTCCTTTACAACAAGCATTGATTCACCGAAGATTTCTGCATCCTCGGTTTACGATGCTATTTATCTCCTGCTATGCCTGAATTCTATCTCTTGTAATCGAATGTCGATTTGCCTTAGAATTCTGCATCAATCTTATTCTTGAAGTCTAGGTTGACCCTGCTAAGGTCACCCATGATTAATATCAGTATATCCATCTCCCTTTTTTGTAATTCAATTATATATATATTCAAGCCTATCTTCCTAGCTAGAATTCTTTTGATCGGGTTCCTCTAATTTGAATCCTTATCTTTGCTTTGAAACCCATTCTATGTTATCAAATGAGGGAGTGTATTTGTAAGTCAATATAAATGTTTTATATTGTGTTGTTTGAATTGTTGATGTTTATTTGGATTTCGATCGATTCGTCTGATCAACGCTATCGATAGGAATTCCAAAACACTTAAATAGAGCAAACCGATACAATATTGTTTTCAAAATTTGGTAAATTTAAATAAATTTTGTATGATTATATATAAGTAAATTTTTTTAAATTAAAAGTTAACTGAATTGGTTGTTTATAATGATAAGATTTGATTTTATTTATTATTTTGTAAACCATTGATTTTACCAATATACAAATAAATGAATTTATAAAATATGGTTTATAATTTGATTTGAAATTTAAATGAATTTAAATTAGAATTTGAGAATTTAAATTCCGGTGATTTCAAACCCTGGTTTTAAAGTTATAAAATGTATATTATTTAAAATATTTTCGAATAGAAATCGTTTCCAAAGAATTTTTAAAATGTTTAAATCAGTACTCTCCTCCATTGTTGCTGGAAAACAATTTTGGTGATGACTGCACATCGACATTCATTTTCGAGTTTTAGAGTTGAGAGGGCATTCTGTAGCTTTGCTACACTTTTGATTTGGAAAATTAAATTGATTTGAGTTTCTAGAGTATGACTTGATTTATAATATATTGGTATATGACTTTAGACCTGATTTGATAGATATAGTATATATTGATATATATATCTCTAAATGGTTTGAAATTAATCGGAATTTTAAGTATAAAATAAAGCCAAAATTTTGAATGAATATTTAAACTTGAAATTATTGAATAAGAAATTTTACTTGTATAATATTAAATTGCACCGCAATATAACTCACCTAAATCATTCATAAGATGAATATGTAATTGAATAATTTACAATGTGAAATGATGTTAAAAGAATTTATAAATAAATTGAGTGTTTATAATAAATGTTATACACTTAATTTTTGATTATAAAAGTTATTAATAGAGACAAATAGAATAGTAAGTTAATTGAATAATAAATAAGATATATAAAATAAACTTTGTTGAAGAAGTTAATAAATTGAAATTAGATCAACTTAATGAAATAAGTTGAATTTAAAATCAATTATTGAATATTAATTAATGTAAACTGAAATTTATATGGTTTAAATCAATTACTTTATTTTGTATTTCAAACCTATTTTTCTTTCTGGTTGTATATATTCTCCTATCTCGTTCCTTTTCGAGATGAAAAGTTTTAAGTGGAGGAGAATGTACCGACTCGTAAATTTTAGTGGTTTTATTTATTTATTTAATTAAGATTTTGTGAAATTTTAAATGATAAAATTTTGAATTAAAATTCTAGTATTTGTGATACGTCTATTTAAATTAGCAAATGGTAATTTTCCAATTAATAATATGGAAGTTTATTTTATTGTGTAATTTTATTTCAATTCAAATCAGTTAAAATTGATAATAATAAAAAAATTTCCAAACCAGAATATTTTTATACAATAAATTTGTAAATCTTCTTTTGAGTGAGACGTCATATTTCGTTTCTCAAAATTTTGAATGTTATTGCCCTGTTTATGTTATTTTCGGCAAAATAGCAGCATTTTCGGTACCGGATATCGACTTTTGATTTGATGGTCGTACCATCGATATCTGTATACCGTTTTGATTGTCTCGTCGTGCTGATATCTACTGTATATTCAATTTTCAATTTCAATGTCCGGTGCACGGTAGAATTTGTGAAACGATTTAACCATTCCGGTATCCAATCTCAACCTTGTGGGCATCTCCTCCTTTCATCTATCTAACTGTTGAAACAAATAGTCTTAGCTATTTTTTTTTGAAATTCAATATAATTTCTTTTTGGTATTCTCACTTTATTAAATTAGACGTTGGTTCACGTTATTTTCTAGTCTCTTTCCTTTCCTCATCTGTTCTCTCTACAGTTTGCTTCTGAAAGAAAATAATATTTATACAATCTAAAGTTGTTATCATTATTATTGAAACCTTACCTGCTCTTTCCTCTTCCATTTGCCTGAGATCCACATAGTTTCTTCCGCACAAACAATCAAACGTGCAAACGCTATTTCATTTCGCTCTAACACAGCCTTTCCCCATCTGACAACCCACGCTGGTCTCCAAACATCGGTCGTCCCTTCTTATCCGCTTCCACCATCAACCGCCCATGTCTAAGGCCGAGCACCTACGCCTCCAAGCCCAAAGCTCTTCCCCTCCTCCTCAACTGCCGAGCCTCATCAAACCTGAGCTCGCCTCTGTCCATCTCTTGCTTGGGTTAGTACTTTATATAAATTATATATGCTACTAAGTTATTATATGTTATGTTATATAAGCTGTATGATCTATATGTTTTAATACACACACACACATGACCGTTTATATATATATATATATATATATATATATATATATATATATATATATATATATATATTAGTTTTGCATAGGTCTAGTGTACATATATATAAATTGATATTTAATATATGCTCAGCTTATAACCTCTCTGTTTTTAAGTAAGATATATGTGTTTATGTGGTTTGGTTTAAGTATATATATTTTTATAACAGTTCATATATATATATGTGTATATTTTGTATATTTAGTTATAAGAAATCAATGTAATATTTCAGTTTACGTACAATATTTTATAAATTTGTGTATATATATTGTTTTGTTTGTTTTATATATAGTATGCTGGTTTATATATATTTTAAACTGTTATATATGTGTTATATATATAAGTTTTGATATTCTATTTATATTATAAACTTATATATATATATATATGTTTTTATATTTCGAAGTAAGTTTACATAACCTGTAAGTTATATATTGGTTTTGTTGTTTATATGAAGTATATGTATATTATAAGATCTGTCACATGTATATGCATTTCTTATAAATTGTTGGTTGGATCTTGAATAAATATGTATATGTGTTTTTAGTTTTTGTATATGAGTTTGTATATCCAGTTTGTACTTTATATATATATAAGCGGTTATTGGAAAGTATGAGTTTTTACCTTCAGTTCTATACTATAGATTTGCGCAGGTTACAGTATACGTCAGTTTATATGTTATAATATTACTGGTGTAAAACATAAATGTATAAGTTAGTGTCGATTTTAAATTACATACGTATAAATGTTTTGGATTTTGGAGTATATAGGTATATACATTTATTATTGACTTTTAAAATATAGTATATGTTTTGATTTTTAAAAGTTTAATATTGATTTTTTATACATTTTGATTGAAAATATAGGTGTGAACCAAGTAATGACATTGTAATATAATACATATATATTTTCCATTGATATATTTGAATTAAATATTGATATTAATAGATATAAAGAAATGGTTTTGACATGTTTTCTAATTTAAAACAATATTTTTGAAATAAATATGTATTTATAATTTAATATGTGTTTGAATATAGAATATATATATATATATATATATATAGTTATATATAGTTTTATGAATTCACTTATACTATTATCTTATCGATCCAATTTTGATTTAATTTCTACTATTCCTATTTATCAGTTTGTCCGTCGAACTCGAGTCCATCGGGCTTTGCTTCGAAATTCATACTTGGATCCACAACTCATTCTATTGTATACTCTATCTAGCCTCGAAAGGTGAGCAATCACTCACGATTAACATTCTTATATTTATTAAATTTGATTTCAATTGAAACGCCAATTGAAATATGCTGCTATAGTTATTTACGTTGCTATATATATATATATATATATATATATGCTATTATCTATATTTGTTCACCTGTGACATCTGACACAATTATCTATTATTTATGTTGATGATATATTCCTGTTATATTATTATCATATCTGTTGTCACTCTGCAAGTCCTCTGTTAGTATAGAATTCCCTATGGGTTGAAATGGTACATACCTGAACGATCTGTAGAATAGAAAAAAATCGTTATGGGTTGAAATGATAAACCCAAGCGATTTTCATTGAATTGAATCTAGGATTGCGGGTTGAAATGATATATACCCGTATATATTTAAATTATGGATTGAAATGATAAATATCCGTATCACTTGACCATAGGATAGAAAATTATATACAGACACAGTTGGTCTATATATAAATATTTTGAAAATGATTTCTATGGTTTTGGAAAGATATGTATGGTTTAAGAATTATTGATTTTAAGAAATTATGTATAAATTTATTTTTATAAAGTTTTAAAATTTAGATTTTTAAATTTATATGTTCTGAAAATTGTATAGTCATAAGTTGATTTTGAAATTATAAATTTTAAGAATTTATTTATAATTTTACTATTTTAGAATATATAAATTTAATAAGATGTTTAAGTATTTATGTAAGATTTTATTTTAAAATATATTTTATAATGATTTTATAAGTTAAGGTTGGGAAGATAAATATGGACTTATTTGAAATTGTGTTTAATTAAGAATTTTATTTAATTAAATCGATTTGAAATTTATTGAATTTGAGAATTTAAAGGATATGATTTTTTTTAACTTGGTTTTGGTTTAAAGCGATTTAATGAATATTTCAAGTCTAAATGAAATATTTAATGATTTCAAATTTGAGGTTTATTTAAATGACATTGGATTTATTAAGCGAATATCTCAAAACTAAAGAATATTGAAGTTAAATTAAGATATATATGTTCAGATTTAGTTTTGGAAATGTGGAATATTTAAAGCTTTAAAATATACTGAAATTGTAATGGCTTATTATGTGGTTCAAATCTGTTTTTGAAGTTGATAAAATTTGACATGGTTTATTTTGAAACTGAATTGAATTCAAATTATTGATTGGGATTGAATTAAAGTTGAATTTTGAATTTGAGTTGATCTGGAATCGATTTGTGAAATTTGAGGAAGCTATTATATTATATAAAGTATTTATATATTATATTTAAAACTATTTATATATTTTAATTTATAAATTATTTTCATATAAACTATTTTTAATATAAATCATTTTAAGATAAACTATTTTTAATATAAATTTTGATATAAAATATTTTGATATACTAACTAATTTAATATAACTATTTTAACTTATAACTATTTTATATATATTGCTTATTTTATGAACTATTTTATTATATATACTTTTATTAATATCTAAACTGTTTAAGGGAAAGTGTTATGGTTTTCCAAAGTGCTATGATTTTGGAAATGGATATATTTGAAATGGAAATGATATCTTATTTGGTTTTGAAATGGAAATGATATCCTATTGATATGGTTTTGAAATGGCAATGATATTTTGGTTTTGAAGTATAAACTATTTTAAATGACCGTGGTATTATAATAACGATTGGTTGTTAAAGAGACCGGGATTGAATATTGTCATACTCTCTGCCAATACTGAAAACCACTTTGACAACCGTGTACGCGGTGGAGACTCCAGAATGAAGTAGGATGGTAACAACGTTCTATTAAGGTATATACTTGGACCCAACTCCCAAGAATTGGCATAAGGTGGCTAAAACAGGAGCGATTCTCGGGCCAAGCGAGGTCATTCCTCCGACTGGGCACATTCCTTCGATATTATGTTCCGACTTTGTGATTGATTTAGTGACCACCTTTGATTTTGATTTGGGGATGTGTTTCGAGGTAGACGATAGTAGCTGCTATGCGTTACCACCACCTCGGATGCGTAATTGGTTTATCTACCCTGGCATTGCCTAGTTGTGCCGTGTCACATACCGTAGCATGCCTTCTACAAGTTTGATTTGTGTCGTACCTATGGAGTATCCTTTGGTAGCCTCCCAATCCGGAGGTATTACGGTACTGTATAGACTATTGGCACTATAAAATGTGTTAAGGTGGAAATATAAAGCCTTAATGCTATTTTAATAGTTCACTATACTTTTGACATTATTATAGCGTATAATACTACATAGTAGATAGTTTAACGGATCTTTAGAGGATGGTTATCCCAAACATCCTTTGAGTTACTTGTATTTCAGTTGATATTTCACTTGAGTTGGATTTATTGATATAAGAATGTTAATCCAGACTCGAGTGTTTTGTGTTTTGCTTTATGCTCGGGGTCAGACTTAGTGTACCAGTATTTGAGACTCACATTTGGAGTTGGAGCTTCACTTGGAGATCCATCTATCGATTCTGCTTTCAGTTATTCAGTTGATTCCAAGGATGTATTCAGATTTTGTATTTGACTATTGTATTGAGACATCTATGTATTCGAGACTTCTGTCGTATCTTCATTAACTCTATTATATATATATAGTAGTTTCACAAACTATTATTCTGTTGTTTCCACTGCATTACTCTGTGTTTGTGATTCTGTGATTATTTTATTTACTTTATATGCTGAGTTTTGCCAAATTTAAATTAACAATCTGATACTTTGAGCAATCCAAGTTCGACATGTGCGGATGCGAATGGTTGAAAATATCAGGATGTTACGCAAGGCTAGGGCAAGCTACATTTTAAATTTTAGTTCAAGCGGAGTTCATAAATTCGAGCTATCGATGGATCAAGATTCGTGGAAACTGGTTTGTATCGATTACTTGACAGTATGGATATGGGAAGGGTGCTATGGTTTTGGATCAATAGTTGTAGCTCGTATCGATATGATTCGTATCAATACGAAGAACAAAACAGCTAGATGGATGTGAATATGGATAACACACATAGTTTGGATCGATAGTAACTCATATTGATCAGGAATGGACTCAGCATTTCAATTTGAATCGATGGCTTCATATAGATGCAATATGCATCAATTTGGTTGGACATGGCATCGGTATGGAAACATACTCCGTATGATCAAGGCTGAGATCGATATGAAGAACGAAGCAGCGAGAATTTGGAAGAGCGCTTCGTATTGATCAGGTATTGGATTGATACGAAAGACACACAAGAAACAACAGCGTTGGATGGATACGAACAGCACATGCTGATGGATACGAAGCATGGATATGAAAGGCTATTCACTGATGGATATGAAGAGGGTCAAGGCAAACGAAGCGGTCACGGAGCATGAAAAATAGATCTACATGCGATTATCGCTCCGTGTCATCCATCCAAGAATGATCGTTGCAAAGAATTGATCGATACGAAGACCCTGATCGATGCAGAATCCCATCGGTATGAAATGGGATCCATACGAACAGCTTAGACTACTACAAGCTCAACCTTGGATCGATCATAACTTGATATCTACAAGTCCAAATGTCTTCAAATTTTCACCATAGCTTGCATACCACTAGAAGTATGTTCGCGATCGATCCCGTCGCCATTGATCATTTTTGGATCAATACGAAATGCATATTGATCAATCATGGATCGATCCTAAACCAGCCTGGATTGATCATGTGGGCCCATCCACGTGTAAGAAGGAGCATTCCAAGTTCAAAGTTAGATATTTCCATGCTACGCCGATAAATAGTAGCCCAATGCCTCCAGAAAAGGGATCTTTTGGCTCTTCTACGCCATTATTCTGCTGAACTCCATTGTAATTCAGATACTATCAATTGTACTCTTGTAAATAAGTAGAGAATTAACAATAAAACAGTAACTCTTCAAAGTGGTCATAGCCTACAACGCCGAACCACTATAAATCTTGTCTTTCTACTGCTTTCCTTTTAATTTTTTGAGTGTTCTTCATATTTGATTCTACTACATACAATCTACCTGTAATCTATGACTGTGATTTGGTGCTTTCGTCTGTAATTGGCTTTTTGTGACCATTTTTGGTGAAAAAATACCACATCCCTTCCTCGTTTTTCCTATACAACCTATACCCAAACCCCTAGACCATATTGACAACAAGTTGAAGCCTACGACTAGGATTTTTGAATCAAGCTAAGATGAAGATAGAACCATACCAAGAGGAAAGGCTAGCAATATGTGTTAATAATTGGCCAATCTAGAGGTGAATGTACTTGATCTAAATTTGAATTTTACACACACAAGTGCACATACACGCATATGTCCGTGCACGCACGCGCACGGATACATATATCTTTGTGTGTGTGCAAATATTTGTTTTTTCCTTCGGTTAAAAAATTGAATAAATTGAAATTAAATACATATATATGTCTCTGTATATATATGTATCAATTTTTTTTTTCCTTTTTATACTTTCTGCCTATGATGTGCGTGTATATAATATGCATACATACACACATACATGCATACATACATAGATACATACATACATACATACATACATACATACATACATATATATATATATATACTTGAGAGAAATGTGTAAGCCTCTAAAGTAGAGGAGAGCACACATATACATATATATGACACCAATAACAAAGGAGCTACCAGCATGCTTGGCAGGTGACAAATCGTAATACAAAAAAAGTAAAACTAACTTTAGGAACTTCTTGAATGAGCTCCGGCAAAGCCACCGTCGGTTACACCTTGATATCAAGCTCCGGCAAGGCCACGACCCGATAATGAGGTGTCAGAAGAACCCAAACAAATTCAACAAAAATGATCTATGAATGGTCCCCCAAAGATGGATGCCCCATTGCAAATGCAATGAATCAGAAAGAAGGCCTCACTGCAAATACGGTGATCCAAAATGAGTGACTATGTACAAACTCGAAAGATCCATGGTGTGACCTAGTGCACTGCAAATGCAGATGATCCAGAATGAACGTCTCTCTACAAACTCGGAAGATCCATGATGTGACCAAGTGCACCTACAAGCAAGTACAACAGAGTAAGAACGCCTGCTGCAAACGTGGATGATCCAAAAAAAAAATGTCTCATTGTGAACATGGAAGACCCATAATGAACGCCTCGCTGCAATCTTGATGACAACAACCCTGAAAACCTGCAAATAGCAATCTAGCACCATATTTAGCCTATATCTGTATCTAAAGATGGTACTAAACAAAAATATAAGAACAATACACATATATGTATATAAATGAAATTTATATACATATATATGTCTTAATGAAGTAAAAGTAATAAAGCCAAAAAAAGAAACAGACTAAAAAGAATCCAAGCACATTATGCAACATCCTAACCAACTCTAAAGATGTGAAATAGAGATTTCAAAATCAAAAGGTAAAAAGTTAACAAAATATGAAGTTAAAATCCTATAAATTATAAAATCTTAAAAAATTTCTTATGCACCTTTTATCAATATAGAATTATGATAATTAGTAAAATCATCATTCAAATTTGAGAAAATGTTAATGCTATAATTACTAATGTTAAAAATATTGTTATTTTTTTAATTGCATAATGCTATTACTAACCTTATTAAGATATTCTTGGAAATGATTTATTTTTAGCTAATATAAATTTATGATTTGATATCCAATTAAAACAAAGTGATGATATTATGAATATCAATCTATTAATATGACTGTTAATATTATTGTTAAAAAGTCTTTGGTTTCTCTCAAACTAAATGTACCAACATATTATAATGAGTAAAGTATCTAGTAAAAATCCATTTTCCTTTTTAAACTTAAAACTTGAATTATTCAAGTAATATTCACAATCGGTAACTTTAGTTGTAAGAATAAAGTTAAAGATTTTAGGATTTTTTTAAGAATGTAACAAGTATCCATACAATCATAATACACATGCTCTATATCTTTAAAATATAATTTACAAAAAGTACATTTATTATCAATTTTGCATATTCTTTCTTTTAAAAAATTCAATAGTATTTAGTTTCCCATGCATGATTAACCACATATGAATCTTAGCTTTAGGAGGAGCATTTGTTTTCCAAATAGTTTAAAATAGTTATTAGTTGCACACGAGAAATTAAGAAATTTTAAAATGAATTTGTAGTGATTTTCTTACTTCTATCCCATTCCTAGTTAATAATATCATTTTCGTTATCAATATTACATAAATTCAATCTAGCACATAATAAAGAAAATTGTCCAAGAGTTGTACCTTCTAACAATCTATTGAAACTAAAGTTCCATGGGGGATCATTTTATGGAGAAAAACATCTAAAATTAAAGCATTCTTAAAATTACAAATTTCAAAAAGCTCTTTAAATTCTTCCTCAAGAAGAATGACAGTTATCCAACGATCATGCCAAAAAGAAGTATTATTTCCCAAATGAACAATTGTATTAGTACCAATGTTAAAATCTCGTGACATTTTAAAATAAATTTCCATAAACTAGACATTAATTGATAACAAAAGGATGGTACTTTTTTATAAATTATTACTACCATTATAATAATGTTTACAAATAATTTCTTTCCAAATAGAGTTATCATTAATATCTTTAAGTTTCCATAACTACTTCCCTAATAAAGATAAATTCATGCTATGTAAATAATAACTCCTAAACAACCTTTTTTTTCGATTTACAAACAGTTTTCCAATTAACTAAACATTTAAGACTACTGTTAGAATTATCATCACTCCATAAGAAGTCCCTTCTAATTTTTTCAATTTTATTAATCACCCAATATGGGAAAAGATGCGTTGACATCTAGTAGGCCGGAAGAGCAGATAAAACATAATTATTGAGAACTAATCTACCCGCTCTAGATAAAAACCTCCCATTCCATTTAGAAATTCTATTTTTAATTTGATTTATAATAATTAGCCAATCATCGTGTTTAAGTTTAGTTGGTCTAATCAAAAAACCAAGATAATCAAAAGGAAAATTCATAGTTTTACAATTAAGCGTATTAGTAACTAAACCTTGAACCTTATCAATATCATTTAAAACTAAAACCGAAATTTTATCAAAATTTATTTTTATCCCCGAAAGAAGTTCAAAGAGGTATTAAATAAATTTAAGGGTTATGAATGATTAGAAAATGAGAGGTAAATAATAAGGCATCATCCGCAAACCGAAGAATAGAGGGTCCGTTGCGTGGGATTTCACTACCAGTGCTTTCTAAAGACCCATTACCATCCGTTTATTTAATTATCATAGTGAAAACATCTATAGCTAAGTTAAACAATAGAGGCAATAAAGGATCACTCTGCCTTAAGCCTCATTTAGATTGAATTTTCTCCCTAAAATACCATTTACCATTATACTAGAATTATCAGCTTTAAGCAAAACCATAATCCAACCAATCCATTTGCGACTAAAACTGTAACGACCCAGAAATTCTATCATTTGAAATTCGTATATTTAATTAATTGTAAATATTAACAAGTAAAATTTATAAGTCAAATAAATTATATTTCGAATATCTAGATTTAATTGGATAATTAAATCGATAATTTAATATTTGAAATTACAGAAATAATTGGAAATTGGGTTTAATGTGATTAAAACCGATTTATAAAGTTGTATTTAATCATATTGGAGTTAGAATGATGTTATAGAACTTTTAAAACTGAATTAAAGGTTAATTTGTGGAAATTGAATATTTTAATATTTAATTGACGAGTAAAAATAGTCCTTTTTCAACCAGTCTCGGATTTCGACGAAACCAGTTTCATTGGATCCGTAATGTTAAATTATGGTAAGGTTACAATCTTCGTGTCAATCAGATTTACGGTTTGTCCGGGGCAAGTTAAAACGCGTAGAAATCGGTTTAAGAGAAATTTAAATTTAAATTAGTCGGTTTGAAAACTTATCTTCCAAATACGATCGAATTGGCTCCCGATATATATTCCATTGCGTTCGGACTAGGGGTAAAACATTATAAACGCCAGACGGCATGCTTCATTTCGAGTTCAGAAAAATTTCGGGTGAATAGTGTCGCGTAATTTTCTATATAAGGACCTCAATTCTTTCATTTTGCACAAACCCTAGGGTTTCTGGTTACAGCCGCCTTTTGATTTTTAATGGCCGAAAATTGCCAAATATTTTCTATTAATTTCTTTCAATCCATCAATCTATTCAAGAAACTTCCAACTGCAACTTTGTAGATCACAACGAGATCTTATATTCTATACGGTGATGAAGGGATTTCGAGTGTTGTACGGGGAGATATCTGCTCGCGTTCGCCTACCGGTCGCGTACGTTTTTCCACGTGATGGGTCGACCGAGCTTCGAGGTGTTTGGGCCGATGGTGCACGTGCGTGAGGGCTTCGCATTGATGAACTTTGATCGTCGTCTCGACGAGCATGTGAACATGGAAACTTGGAGATGGAAGAAGAAGATAGTCGCGGCCACGATTTGCCAAAGGGGAACGAACGGCCCAGATTGAAATTAGGTTAAAATTTAAAAAGAAAATAGTAATTAATTTATTTAAAATTCGTGTAATCTTTGTAACGTGATATCTTTGTCGTACGAGGTCCGTTTTGGACGAAACAACTTGTGTTGGAATCGCATGGACGAACACTACGCGATGGATCTGGATTGGGGTTGATTGAAGCTAGTGTGAATTTTGGGTAAAATTAAACGTGTGTTTAATTTTATTCGAAACGAAAACACTGAAAGCGTTATTGGAAGCAAGGTGAGAACTTCTCACTCAATCGAATTTGTTTCGATTTAAAATTTTAAATAGTTAAATTTTAAATTGCTTGATTGTATGCTTAGATGATAAATTGCTATCTGTTGTATTGAAATAGACCCTATACGCCACATATTAAGCGGAGGTTATTATATTAAACACATATACCACGATATTCCACCTTGAAGTGGAATTGGTATTATATATGTCCTTGGAGTTGATTTTCCCGCATTACATAGCGGATGAGACCCTATTGCGCCGTATAATAGCGGATAATATTTTATAAATCCCATATACCGTGATATTCCGTCTCGAAGTGGAATTGGTATTGTGCTAATATCTGTGGATGCAGGGAAACAGGTTGGAGGGACCAACTGGATTCCTCAAATAATTGAATTTATTTCAATGTTGTGTGTTGATTATTTATAATCTCTGTGTGATTATCTTTTTGATTGAAATCGTCGAAGGTTAAAATTTAGCCAAATTTTTTTTTGGTATCGTTAGATACCGAAAATAAATAAAAAATTTATTTTTGAAAATTCAGGTTGAAAGTTTATATTAATTTTTTTGATGTTTTGAGAAATATAGTCGAAAGGTGATTTTTGGAAATATGAAGTTGATTATTTTATAAAAATAATTTAAATGGTGATTTTTGAATTTATTATAAATTTTTTATATATAAGATTTATAAAATTAGATTTTTATAAATCAAAATGATGGAATTATAAAAGAGTTTTAAAGACGTTTTAAAATGATGTTATAAATGGATTTATAAAAGAATAGAATCTACGATTTGTGAAGTTGTAAAATGAATGAATTTGTAAGTAGAGAATTATAAGTAATTTGTAATTTGGATATTGGCGTGTAAATGAGATATGGATAGAATTTGTTAATAAAGAGATTTTATAAGTTGAAGTTATTATAAAATATAAATGGAATTTATAAATATCGTTTTATAAATCCGAAATCGACTTATTTTGATAAGTTAATTATTATAGCTTATTAAAGGAGATATATTCACAATTTTGGACAGTGGATAATCCTTGAAAATAAAATGTGTAGAAATGTTGAATTTGGTTAAAGAAGTATATTCACGATTTTGGACAGTGGATAATCCTTGAAAATAAAATGTGTAGAAAGGTGAATTTGGTTAACGAAGTATATTCACGATTTGGACAATGAATAATATATTAATGAAATGTTTTGGGGAAGTGATATTTCAAATAGAATTTAAACGATTTAAAGGTGTTTTAAAATGTATTAACTATCGAAACCATAGATTTCAACATTCATTGTTGAAATAGACGGTTTCGAGAAATAAAAGGGAATGGCGGACTATAACACTGTTGTTATAGTAAATGATTTTCGAAAGGAAATGTTTTATATAGTATTGGGATTTATATATCTATCTTAAGTTCGAATCCCTATACTAGTGACTTTGGGTTGTCGTAACGATGTTTTACGCAACATTTGTTTTGACTCAAATGAATGTGTTTAAGAGAATGTTTTCCTTAAAGAATAAAATATATACTTAATTGCGATTTAAGTATATTGAATATTTTCCAAATGATGAAAATAAATAGATTTGTGAATTACTTATTATTAAATAAGTATGGAAATGTTTTCCAATATGAAGTGAAATGTTTTGAGACTATGTCTTTTAAAGATAAATTGAAAGTGAATATTTGAAATCGATTTGAAAATCGTATATCAGTGGATATTTGGAAATTTAAATTCACCATGGAATTTATAAAAAAGGGAAATTTATTTAAAAATAAACATTGATTTATTTTTGAAGTGTGGAAATAAATTACGAATTTGGAACGTAAATTTAAAGTAAATCGGTAAGGATTATTTAATTGGTTTAAATGAACCATTTTGAAATAAAGTGTATTCTCCATGGAAAGCCGAATAAAACTTCAAAATAGCTTCAATGTATATATATATATACACACACGTATATAATTCTAGAACTGGTTTCGAAAAGGATACTTTGGAGAAATTAACTTCTTAAGTTGTTTTAAATCCTTTAAGTAAAGATTTATTAAGTTGATATAGAAATGATTATTTCTAAGATTTAATCAATAATTGTTTTAGAAAATAGTTATTTAAAATAGTTATACTCTATCTACTAATTTTATTTTGAAAATTAGTTTGGACTTAAGTTATATGTAATATTGGTATAATATTGTTATAACTAAAATTTTAAGTAAAGTGTTTAAAGAAAAATAGTTTTATTTCATGGTGTTTTCCAGTTATATTTTGGATAAGTGTTATAAAGTATCATAAAATATTTGAACTCGGCAGATTTCCAATGAAAATGAATAAATATTTGGAAGTGTTTCCGTGTTAGGAAAATGATTTGAAATTGGTTTTCAAAAGTTGTAAAGGTGAAAAGTGACTTGAAATTTATTTTCAAATGGTTTAAGTGTGGAAAAATATATCTTGTAAATATATTTTTGGAAAATAAATAATTGGGAAATTATTTGGAATCTGGTGATGTTGGCATATCTATTGATAGTTAAATAACCGACTATCAGTATTTACCTTTAAATGAGTATTTGCCGTGATTTGCTTGAATTCGAGTGCTACACTTATTTTAAAATAAGCGCTCATTATTCGGTTTAGCCGGGAGAGGACCTTTGTGTCATGAATCCCATTCCGAATAGTGATACGTCATAATGGATAGCATTTGAAGACCAGTGTTGAAGACCGAATATTTTCAGAAACAGAAGGATTGCCATCGAATGTCTCTGCATCGGTTGGTCTTCGATATAGTGATTTTATCACCCTTTGTGTTGAGAAGTCCGAACGTGATTAGTGAATATCTAGATTGCAAAGGCTTCTTTGGAAGTGCCTTCAGTTCCGTTCGATCCCGGGACGGACTTGTATGGATGTTTGTCTGACGTTACAATTTGAGATGTAAAGTTGGTTTCTATCAAATACATTTCTATTGGTGGTGGATAATTTATTTTCTTAGCTTAACACCCTTTTTTGAGACGTATGAGCTCAGAGGTCATGTAGTTGATGGTTACTAGTGATACATTGCCAATTTGGTAATGTGGCATACGAAGTGCTGCTGATCATTTGTTGATCAAAGCATAGCTTTTGTGAAAAGCGTAGATTTGTGGACGAGACTTCGTCGGATCTCACACCCCAGTAATGGTCAAAACAGAAAAGATGCAGCAAGGTTATAGGGAGTAGCGCCTCTTAGGGTATGTGCATTTCCTTCTGGATAGAAGTGGTATCATGGTATGGAGCCCAAATACTTAACTTATGTGGATATCGCAAATATATATGACTTTGGGATTGTTGTTGTTTGAGGATCCTCGAATAAAGGTTGTTTACAACCGGGGATGACATACTCGCTGTAACATCCCAAAATTTTTGAATTTAAAATTCGATAAATTATTTGAACTTTGGAATTTAATTAGTGAAATTCAACCTAAATTTAATATTGTTGAGATTGATATTACAGGTTGGATGGAATTAAATAAATTTTGATAATAAAGTTTAAATAAATAATAAAAATAATAACAATAATAATTAAAGAAAACAACACTTATCAACAAGAAATTGTTTACAACAATAAAATAAAATATGAACAAATGAAATGTTTTCAGTTAAAACCTTTAAATAGAACTAAATCAAATTTTGTAATAGAAATCATATAGTTATAAAATGTTAATAACTAAAATAAATTCCTTACCTTTAGTAAAGCAAACTTGTACTTCCAAAAGAATATACAAACCAGTAAGTAGTTTGCCGTGAGTTGCATGCAAACAAGAAGATAGCATAGAAAACAAAATCTATGCAAGAAAGTATTTTTAAAACAAAACACTTTTATTTTATAAAGTAAATTAGGAAATAAGTTAACCAAAGAAAATAAGATATGCAAGATCTGCCAAACAATAATAATTAAAACAAACACCTTTATTTAGAAGTAAAATAAGAAATTGTTTTAAAACCATCAAATGAAATATGGGTTATAAATTAATAATTGATAGTTTGAGTTTTAAATAAATAATGAATAAATTATGTAACAAACAAGAATTTGTAATTAACAATAAAATAAAAAGTATGGATAAACAAAACGTTGCTGTAAGTATATTTATATGCAAACAAAATTTTATGTAAAAATGTACTTATAATAATCAAATGGAACATAACAATGCTGTAAGTATTCAAGACATAGGAATACACATAAGATTTTAAACAGAAATGTAAACCAGGTAATAAGGCAAACAAGAAATAAAATAATAATAATAATAATAAAGTAAGACTGCTGTAAGTATACAGGGGAGCAAAGGAGCATTACATACATGCTTCCATTTAATGCTCTCATTTAATGCCCTTTACTCTAGTATCCTCAAACAAGACATCAACTGTAAATACATGCTTCATTAAATGTTCTCAAATACACCCATACACAAGTACAACTAAAAAGAAAAAAAATATTGCCTCAGCACAACATAGGGAGCCTGCACATCTACTTATATAAGAGTGTAGCCTCCAAATTTGTTTAAAACTTTTTACTGAAGAAAGAAAGGAAAATAAGAAAAGAACAGAAAATAAACTTAGAAAAAATATATACAAGTTCAAAACAAATTGCTGAAGAAAGAAAAACAAACCAGAGAGGAAGATTCAAGACTGCAGTTTCAAAACCAGTATAGCCTCTGTTTCAATATTTGCCAATGTGAGAAAACTTGTTTTTTTATATTGAAAACTGAGTAAGAATCCCATAGAAAATTTGTGTTGTTGCATATGAATTTTTTTTATTCTGTAAGAATCTTTGTGATTCAGGAGTTTGCTTTATGATCTGCTCTCCCTGTTTTGGGTTTCAGAGTAAAGAAAGTTAGAAAGAAGTCAAATGAACCTTTATACAAACATGTTAAGATTTGGATTTTTAAAACAAAATGAATTGTCTAAATTTAACTCACAGTTTACAATTTTGTTTTAAGTTTGAAGTGAAAACTTTTGACTGTGCAACCTCAAAACCTTACAGTAAAACAAAATTTATGATAAATTCAAGTATGATAAATCATTGATTTGATTATATAATTCGAGTAAGTATACAAAAATAGGATTTTTAAACTAAATATGATGATTTTTACTTTGGTATCTTAGGTGCAGTTCATACTTGAACAAATTTTGCTTTTAAATCGGTTCCTGTTAATCAAAGGATCTTTGAATGTTGTAATTTCGCGTGGAGCTAGTTTGATACTCAATAATGTTGGGAAAAATATTAAAAAAATTGATTATTGCAAGAATTTTCGGTAAGAGATCAAGTTAGGGTTTAAGAACCCATATGCGTTCGTGTCAGAAAACACGGTGCTGCGCCATAAGTAGGCGATCGGACTTCGAGACTCTGGTGGGAATAGAAGCATCATGTCAAGGTGAAGCTTCAACCGAGATTTCGCGGCCTCTAGTATCCGGAGGTGGGAGGACGATGCGTTGACAGGGACGGGTGGTGGTTCCAGTTTATGTTACAGGTTTCGAGCTCGAACTCGATTTCGATTCGAGATGATGAAGGAATTTAGGTGATCGGGGATTGGATTAGGGAGGATTATTGACTTACTCGTCGATGCAGCGACGCCTGATGATGATTAACGGCGTCGTGCACGTATACGTGCACGAATTGATAACCTGGAAATTTGTTAGCCTGAAGTGTTTCAGGTTTGCACTCGTGTGGGTTGACTCGAAGTTTTGATCGGGGAAATAGGGCAGAAACTCGAAGGGGCACTCGAGTGGTTTCAGGGTTGTATCGGGATGAATTTGGGACTTAAAACAAATTTGGTGAAAAATTTAGTACTCGGGTTAGTTTAGCTAAAAACTCGAAGCAGGGTGCCGTTTTGATCGGGGATGACTCGAAGAACCTCTCGGGTTGGACCTGAATATAACAAATTCCAGTATTTGCAACAAAATTTAAATGATTTTCTAATTTGTTCTTCGTAGATAATGATAGTTGGTTAATCTAATGTAATTTTTTTTTACTTAATAAAATATTCAAAGAGTATGTTCAAATTTATTAACTTAAACAAATATATTTAAAATGGTTAAATAATGATTAAATAATTAATGATAAAAATTACTTTGTAATTAAAGGCTGATTAATTTAAAGAATAATTAGCAAATAAAAGTAATCAAGATGTAGTTAATTAACCATTAAGAGTAAATAAATTAAGATAGTTAATTAAAGATTAAATAGTTAATAAAGCCAGTTTAAAATTCAATAAATTTATAATTAAGTCAAATTTTAAACATCGATTTAAAATAATTAAGAAAGATAATTTTATGGTCAATTCACTTTAATCACGACCACCTTAATCAAAGGTGATTTATTATCAAATATTATGTATTGAATTGATATTGCCATTGTGATACTGTGATTGCTTTGTGATGAACAGTAATTTGTGATTTGTTCCTATATGGATGTGGAAACCTTTTGCCCATAAAACGGCATTTAAAATTCGATGCGACAGGGAATCGGATTTCAGTTTGTCATCCGAAACCCACATTGAACCTGTGAATTTTTGTGAACGACATATCCACATGTTTTTTTTTAAAATTGACGCTCACTATTCGGTTTAGCCGGGAAAGGACCTTTGTGCTGTATAACCCATTTCGAATATGTGATTCGACGTTATGGATAGCATTTGAAGACCGGTGTTGAAGACCCGGTATTTGCGAGAGTGATAGGATGACCTATCGATTGTCTCTGCATCGAGTAGCTACGGTATAGAGATTTCCTAAGTGATAGGAAGTTCGATCGGGATTGTGGATATCCAGATTGCAAGGACTTCTTTGGAAGTGCCTTCGGTTCTGTTCGAATCCAGAAAAGACTTGTATGGACTGTATGTCTGACATTGCAAATTGAGATATATAGCAGATTTCTTTCAAATATATTTCCGTTTGTGGCGGAGAATTTATTCTCTTAGCTTAACACCCTTAGAGGTTATGTGGTTGAAGGTTATCAACGATATATTCCCAACTTGGTAATGTGGCATGCTGAGTGTTGCTGATCATTTGTTAATCGAAGCATAGCTTTGTGAAAAGCGCAGCTTTGTGGACGAGACTTCGTCGAGCCTCACACCCCGAAATGGTCTAAACAGGAAAGACGCGACAAGGTTATTGGGGGTAGCACCCCTTAGGGTATGTGCATTTCCTTCTGGATAGAAGTGGTATCATGGTATGGAGCCCAGAGACTTAACTTATGTTGATATCGCAGATATATATATATATGTATTACTTTGTGATTTGTTGCTGGGGCCCCGGTTAAAGGTTGGTTACAACCGGGAGATGGCATACTCGTGTTAGTAGTTAACCAGTTAGGGGTAACCCGGCCTTGTGTTGGCAGAGATCTAGTTAGGTTCTCGGGTCGTCCCTCCAGAGGCGTACCCATGTGGTCCAGGAAGTTCCTTAGCCTGACCATTGTTGGAAATCCAATTCCCAATACGAAACCCTGTACGGTTTTAGTTGTAGAACCTGCCATTTACTTATGGTGGTCACCACTGTTTAGATGGTAGCTATAGTAGGCATACGATAATGGTCGTACGTTGGCTATGATTAATATCCTACTTTCGAAATGTTTTCTTCACTATGTACTAGTAATAATATCAAAGAATTTTTTTCTCGTATCAAGCATATTTAACCATCATAAGAAGAAATCTCCTCCAATTCTGCGTTTGCATTGTGTGTGTGGCGGGAGGTCTTATGGTAGTTCCATTTTTAAAAGCATACCGAAAATTCCTTTATAAATCTAGTTTCTTTAAAAGTAACTGTTGTTTTTTTTGTTTACTCATACCAGTCCCATGACTGATCCAGAGTTTATTGTTTTCTTTCCTAAACTCTGGGTGCCCATTATTTCCACACGGGCAGCCTAGTAGCAGGTTTCTGTATTTTGGAGTAGCAGTTTTTTTGGAGCTCTTATCTAGGAGATATCTTGGGAGCTTTTGGAGATTTCAGGTGTTTATCTTTTGGGGGTCCGATAACACCTCTCTCAATTGAGGACATTTGGATATATAATCACTGTTGTATTATCATGATGTTGTATTTGGAGATGTGGTGTATGTATTATATACTCTGTTGTAGTATGGATATTATGTTGATGTTGTAACTGTGATGATATTTATGATATTGATTCAGTTCCGCTGTTTTATATTCATCTAATTGTTGTTATAAGCTCCAGCGATGCGAATTTGATGTCGTTTATCGGACATCGAGTTTGGGTCGTCACACTCGTGTCAGTAGTTACCTACTTTTGCAGAGGTAACCCGGCCTTGT
This sequence comes from Allium cepa, assembly GCA_030765085.1. NCBI lineage: Eukaryota > Viridiplantae > Streptophyta > Magnoliopsida > Asparagales > Amaryllidaceae > Allium > Allium cepa. The sequence goes on from CM060944.1 coordinate 343,263,072, forward strand.
ATTGGCAGTGATCCGGTTAGGTTCTCGGGGCGTCTCTCTAGAGGCGTATCCATGTGGCAATGGGAAGTTCCTTGGCCTGACCATTTGTTGGAAAATCCAAAGAAACAATACGAGCCCTGTACGGTTTTAGTTGTATAACCTGCCATGGAATGTGGCGGTAACCTGCTATTGAATATGGTAGCTATAGTAGGCATAAGCGCAGAATGTTTATGCTGGCTAAGATTTATATTATATTTTCGAAATGTTTTCCTACACTTTTCACTTATAGTAATAATATAAAAGAAATTTTCTGCGTATCAAGCATGTTTGACTATCATAAGGGGAAATCTCCTCTGATTCTGCGTTTGCATTGTGTGTGTGCGGGAAGCCTTATGGTAGTTACATTTTCTAAAAGCATTGAGGAACTATTTTAAAATATTTATTTTTTTTAAAGATAAACTGTTTTAAGTTCTCACACCAGTTCCATGACTGACCTGGAGTTTATTGTTTCCTTCCTAAACTCTGGGTGCCCACCAATTTCCGCACGGGCAGTCTAGAGTCAGTTATCAGGTCATTCTGGAATTCAAGAGATGCTGTGGAGATTAGGAGCATGCTCGATGGCGAAGCGTATCACTCGTATATGGTATTATCTTTTCCGCTGTGTATTCAGTTGTGAGGACAAGTTCATATAATTGTCCAGTTGTGTTGTGTTGTAAGTTGAGTCTGATGATGTAATGTATAAAATGTTCAGTTCTTTTGATTTAAAGATTATTCATTTATCTATTATACGTTGTTCCGCTGCGATTTTGAGATTCTGATATTGTTCTGTTGCTTTTTCTTTTTTCCTTCTTCTACCTCTTCTTTTTAAACTCTAAGGGTTTGGTTTTCCGGCATTCGATTGTTCGGCAGTTGATACAGTGGACGTATTAATGTCGATATTCGGGAGTCGAAGAATCGGGTCCTCACATATGGTATCAGAGCATTTGGTTAAGCGTCAACCTTGGCTCTGTTGGGAATTACTCATTAGAGATAGAGTCAGTAGTACTCTAGAATGAGTGTGAGTGTAATAATGGAGAGCGTGTATTTGTTAGTGAATATAAAAAAAATTATTTTATATTGTGTTGATTGGTTTGTTGAGTGGTTTATGGATTCTGGTCAATACGAGTAATTAACGTTATTGATAGGAATCTCTAAACACTTGCACAGAACAAATTCAACACGATATCGTTTGAAAATAGGGTAAATGAAATAATTTTACCTAAATTATTTTCGTATATAAAAGAGTAAAATTTTCTGTGAATTATTATAGTGTATGATTGCTTGATTGCTAGAAAGTGATGATATTAAATTATTATCATTAAAGTTGAAAAAGAAATTGCAATCGTAACTCCAAAGTTAAGAAATAAATTCACGTACAAATAGAATTGGAGAATATAAATTGTAAATATGATTTGTAATTTGAAGTAAAATTCCAGAGGAATATTTGGAAATGTTTTGAAAGGGTTTGCAATTTGGAAAAGATTAAATTTCTTTTTGATTTGAAAATGAATTTCAAGGGTTTAGAAAAATGTTTTTGGAGGGATAAAAGCTCTAAACTCTTTTCCGTCATTGGAAAATAACTTCGGTGATGACTGCAACATCATCGGTGTTCATTTTCGGGTTTCCAAAAGAGGGATTACTGCCAAGTTGTTTTAAATGGAAGTTGTTTGGAAAATTTGGGTTTAGGTTTTGAAATTCAAAGGATAATTTGAATTGGTTTCAAAAATGGTTTTGAAATATTGGAAAAACTTTGGAATCTGATAAAAATAGTTATGGAATAAAATTTATTGAGTTGAAAATAAATTAGGGGTAGAAAAAAATGGATTAAAATTGAGTTTGAATTATGGAAATAAATTTATGAATGAATGAATTTACAATTGCGAGTAAATGAAATTGGAAACTAAATGTTGAAATTCATCTTGAAATTGCAAGTAAATTGAAAATTTGTCAAGTTGGATCAAATGAAGCTAAGTATTAAAATAAAATTAGTATGTAAAACTAATTGAAGAAATGACAAATTTAATATGGGTTGAAATGAATTGAATTCAACATTTATAAATAAAGGGTAAATTAAATTCATAGGGAATTTGAAATCCAGTATAAATATAAGTGGTTATAAACCGAAATAGTGAATTGAATTATGTTTGGGAACGAACAAAAGAATGAAAACTGAAATTGAAAACTGAATATTGGAAACCAATTTGAATTGTGCGAGATGAAATGAGTTCGAACTTGTAATGAATTAGTAAAAGAAACTAATTTAAAATAGCAAGATGAATCAGTTGTGAATGGAAAATAATTGATAAAATTCAATATTCAGAAGGTAAATTGAATCCATATAGAATTGCAATTGTAAATTGAATTCAAATGAATTGATAATGTAAGATTGAATGAAAATGGATATTATGGTTAGCAGGATATACAGGTGGATTAAAGGAAATTGGGATTTTGATTTCGAAGAAAAATAAAATTGAATTTCTCGACAAAAGGTATGTATTTGAATTTCTGTATGAAATTTGATGATTTTCTTGTCCAGCCACTTGGCTTTTTCTTTTCTTTTAGAAATCTGGGGGCCGTGGTGTCATTTTTATAGTCGTACCGAGCTAGCCACGCAAAGGAGACGCATGCAAAAAATTTCGAAAATTTAAGGCGTTAGAATATTTTTGAGAAAATTGGAAACTTTTGAAAATTATAACTTTGATTTTGGAGTGAAAAGTTAAACGATATAGTTGGTTTTGAAAAGATAGCTAAGTATGATTTGAAAACTTAGTAAAGTTATTGTAAGAAGTTTAACTATGGATATTAGAAAAGTTGAAATGTTTAAATGAATTTGAAATTTAACTTGAACAAATGGTTTTGAAAAGCTAATGGATTATGTAACCATTTCTTACTTGGAAATTTCGAGGACGAAATTCTTTTAAGGGGGGAAGTTTGTAACGACCCAGAATTTCTGTCATTTGAAATTCGTATATTTAATTGATTGTAAATATTGACAAGTAAAATTTGTAAGTCGAATAAATTATATTTCGAATATCTAGATTTAACTGGATAATTAAATCGATAATTTAATATTTGAAATTACAGAAATAATTGGAAATTGGGTTTAATGTGATTAAAAATGATTTATAAAGTTGCATTTAATTATATTGGAGTTAGAATGATGTTATAGAACTTTTAAAATCGAATTAAAGATTAATTTATGGAAATTGAATATTTTAATATTTAATTGACGAGTAAAAATAGCCCTTTTTCAAACAGTCTCGGATTTCGACGAAACCAGTTTCATTGGATCCGTAATGTTAAATTATTGTAAGGTTTCAAATTCCGTGTCAATCGGATTTACAGTTTGTCCGGGGCAAGCTAAAACGCGTAAAAATCGGTTTAAGTGATTTTTAAATTTAAATTAGTTGGTTTGAAAACTATCTTCCAAATACGATCGAATTGGCTCCCTATTTATTCCATTACGTTCGGAATAGGGGTAAAACATTGTAAACGCCAGGCGGCACGCTTCGTTTCGAGTTTGGAAAATTTCGGTTGAATAGTGTCGCGTAATTTTCTATATAAGGACCTCAATTCTTTCATTTTGCACAAACCCTAGGGTTTCTGGTTACAGCCGCCACTTGATTTTTAATGGCCGAAAATTGCCAAATTTCTTCTATTAATTTCTTTCAATCCATCGATCTATTCAAGAAGCTTCCAACTGCAACTTTGTAGATCACAACGAGAGCTTCGATTCTATACGGTGATGATGGGATTTCGAGTGTTGTACGGGGAGATATCTGCTCGCGTTCGCCTACCGGTCGCGCAAGTTTTTCCACGTGATGGGTCGACCGAGCTTCGAGGCGTTTGGGCCGATGGTGCACGTGCGTGAGGGCTTCACGTTGATGAACTTAGATCGTCGTCTCGACGAGCATATGAGGCGCGAAACAATTAGGGTTGGAGGCGGCCGAGATGGGTTGTTCGAACGTGGAAACCTGGAGATGGAAAAAGCAGACAGCCGCGGCCACGATTTGCTAAAGGGGAACGAACGGCCCAGATTGAAATTAGGTCAAAATTTAAAAATAAAATAGTAATTAATTTATTTAAAATTCGTGTAATCTTTGTAACGCGATATCTTTGTCGTACGAGGTACGTTTTGGATGAAACAACTTGCGTTGGAATTATATGGAAGAACACTACGCGATGGAGCTGGATTGGGGTTGATTAGGCTAGTGTGAATTTTGGGTAAAATTAAACGCGTGTTTAATTTTATTCGAAATAAAAACACTGAAACTGTTATTGGAAGCAAGGTGAGAACTATCACTCAATCGAATTTGTTTCGATTTAAAATTTTAAATAGTTAACTTTAAAATTGCTTGATTGTATGCTTAGATGATAAATTGCTATCTGTTGTATTAAAATAGACCATATACGCCGCATATTAAGCGGAGGTTATTATATTAAACACATATACCGCGATATTCCACCTTGAAGTGGAATTGGTATTATATATGTACTTGGAGTTGATTTTCCCGCATTATATAGTGGATGAGACCCTATTGCGCCGTATAATAGCGGATATTATAAATCCCATATACCGCGATATTCCACCTCGAAGTGGAATTGGTATTGTGCTAACATCTGTGGATATAGGGAAACAGGTTGGAGGAATCCAACTGGATTCCTCAAATAATTGAATTTGTTTCAATGTTGTTTGTTGATTATTTGTAATCTCTGTGTGACTATCTTTTTGATTGAAATCATTGAAGGCTAAAATTTAGCCGAATAAAATTTTGGTATCGTTAGATACCGAAAATAAATAAAAATTTGATTTTTGAAAATTCAGGTTGAAAGTTTATATTAATTTTTTTGATGTTTTGAGAAATATAGTTGAAAGGCAATTTTTAGAAATATGAAGTTGATTATTTTATAAAAATAATTTAAATGGTGATTTTTGAATTTATTATAAAAGTTTTATATATAAGATTTATAAAATTGGATTTTTATTAATCAAAATGATGGAATTATAAAGGAGTTCTAAAGACGTTTTAAAATGATGTTATAGATGGATTTATAAAAGAATAGAATCTACGATTTGTGAAGTTATAAAATGAATGAATTTGTAAGTAGAGAATTATAGGTAATTTGTAATTTGGATATTGGCGTGTAAATGAGATATGGATAGAATTTGTTAATAAAGAGATTTTATAAGTTGAAGTTATTATAAAATATAAATGGAATTTATAAACATCGTTTTATAAATCCGAAATCGACTTATTTTGATAAGTTAATTATTATAACTTATTAAAAGAGATATATTCACGATTTTGGACAGTGGATAATCTTTGAAAATAAAATGTGTAGAAATGTTGAATTTGGTTAATGAAGTATATTCACGATTTTGGACAGTGGATAATCCTTGAAAATAAAATGTGTAGAAAGTTGAATTTGGTTAACGAAGTATATTCACGATTTTGGACAATGAATAATATATTAATGAAATGTTTTGGGGAAGTGATATTTCAAACAGAATTTAAATGATTTAAAGGTGTTTTAAAATGTATTAACTATCGAAACCATAGATTTCAACATTCATTGTTGAAATAGACGGTTTCGAGAAATAAAAGGGAATGGTGGACTATAACACTGTTGCTATAGTAAATGATTTTCGAAAGGAAATGTTTTGTATAGTATTGGGATTTATATATCTATCTTAATTTCGAATCCCTATACTAGTGACTTTGGGTTGTCGTAACGATGTTTTACGCAATATTCGTTTTGACTCAAATGAATGTGTTTAAGAGAATGTTTTCCTTAAAGAATAAAATATATACTTAATTGTGATTTAAGTATATTGAATATTTTCCAAATGATGAAAATAAATAGATTTTTGAATTACTTATTATTAAATAAGTATGGAAATGTTTTCCAATATGAAGTGAAATGTTTTGAGATTATATCTTTTAAAGATAAATTGAAAGTGAATATCTGAAATCAATTTGAAAATCGTATATCAGTGGATATTTGGAATTTTAAAATCACCATGGAATTTATAAAAGAAAGGGAAATTTGTTTAAAAATAAACAATGATTTATTTTTGAAGTGTGGAAATAAATTTACGAATTTGGAACGTAAATTTAAATTAAATCGGTAAGGATTATTTAATTGGTTTAAATGAACCATTTTGATATAATTCTAGAATTGGTTTCGAAAAGGATACTTTGGAGAAATTAACTTCTTAAGTTGTTTTAAATCCTTTAAGTAAAGATTTATTAAGTTGATATAGAAATGATTATTTCTAAGATTTAATCAATAATTGTTCTAGAAAATAGTTATTTAAAATAGTTATACTCTATCTACTAATTTTATTTTGAAAGTTAGTTTGGACTTAAGTTATATGTAATATTGGTATAATATTGTTATAACTAATATTTTAAGTAAAGTGTTTAAAGAAAAATAGTTTTATTTCAAGGTCTTTTCCAGATATATTTTGGATAAGTGTTATAAATTATCTTAAAATAATTGAACTCGGCAGATTTCCAGCGAAAATGAATAAATATTTGGAAGTGTTTCCGCATAAGGAAAATGATTTGAAATTGGTTTTCAAAAGTTGTAAAGGTGAAAAGTGATTTGAAATTTGTTTTCAAATGGTTGAAGTGTGGAAAAATATATCTTGTAAAGATATTTTTGGAAAAATAAATAATTTGAAAATTATTTGGAATCTGGTGATGTTGTGCATATCTGTTGATAGTTAAATAAATGACTATCAATATTTACCTTTAAATGGGTACTTGTTGTGATTTTCTTGAATTTGAATGCTACATTTATTTTAAATAAGCGCTCGTTATTCGGTTTAGCCGGGAGTGGACCTTTGGGTCATAAATCCCATTCCAAATAGTGATACGTTATAATGGATAGCATTTAAAGACCGGTGTTGAAGATCGGATATTTTCGGAAACAGAAGGATTACCAACGATTGTCTCTACATCGGCTGATCTCCGATATGGAGATTTTATCACCCATTGTGATGGGAAGTACGGACGTGATTATTGAATATCTGGATTGCAAGGGCTTCTTTGGAAGTGCCTTCGGTTCCGTTCGCTCCCGGGATGGACTTGTATGGATGTGTATCTGACGTTACAATTTGAGACGTTAAGCTGGTTTCCATCAAATACATTTCTGTTGGTGGCTGAGAATTCATTCTCTTAGTTTAACACCCTTTTCTGAGACGTACGAGCTCAGAGGTCATGTAGTTGATGGTTACTAGTGATACATTCTCAATTTGGTAATGTGGCATACGAAGTGTTGCTGATCATTTGTTGATCAAAGCATAGCTTTTGTGAAAAGCGTAGCTTTGTGGACGAGACTTCGTCAGACCTCACACCCCGGTAATGGTCAAAACAGGAAAAATGCAGCAAGGTTATAGAGAGTAGTGCCCCTTAGGGTATGTGCATTTCCTTCTGGATAGAAGTGGTATCATGGTATGAGCCTAGATAGTTAACTTATGTGGATATCACAAATATATATGACTTTGTGATTGTTGTTGGTTGAGGATCCTCGAATAAAGGTTGTTTACAACCGGGGGATGGCATACTCGTGTCAGTAGTTACCTACTTTTGCAGAGGTAACCCGACCTTGTGTTGGCAGAGATCCGGTTAGGTTCTCGGGGTGTCTCTCCAGAGGCGTACCCATGTGGCAATGGGAAGTTCCTTGGCCTGACCATTTGTTGGAAAATCCAAAGAAACAATACGAGCCTATACGGTTTTAGTTGTATAACCTGCCATGGAATGTGGCGGTAACCTGCTATCGAGCATGGTAGCTATAGTAGGCATAAGTGCGGAATGTCTATGCTGGCTAAGATTTATATTATATTTTTGAAATGTTTTCCTACACTTTGCATTTATAGCAATAATATCAAAAAAAAATTCTACGTGTCAAGCATGTTTGAGTATCATAAGGAGAAATCTCCTCCGATTCTGCGTTTGCATTGTGTGTGTGTGCGGGAGGCCTTATGGTAGTTAAATTTTCTAAAAGCATTGCGGAACTGCTTTAAAAAATTTCTTTGCTTTTTTTTAAAATAAACTGTTTTAAGTTCTCACACCAGTCCCATAACTGACCTGGAGTTTATTATTTCCTTCCTAAACTCTGAGTGCCCACCAATTTCCACACAGGCAGCTAGAGTCAGGTTATCAGGTTTTTTCTGGAATTCAGGAGATGCTGTGGAGATCAGGAGCAAGATGGATGGTGAAGCGTATCACTCGTATATGGTATTATGTTTTCTGCTGTGTATTCAGTTGTGAGGACAAGTTCATATGATTGTCCAGTTGTGTTGTGTTGTAAGTTGACTCTGATGATGTAATGTATAAAATGTACAGTTCTTTTGATTTAAAGATTACTCATTTATCTATTATATGTTGTTCGCTGTGATTGTGAGATTCTGATATTGCTCTGTTGCTTTTTCTTTCTTTCTTCTTCTACCTCTTCTTCTTAAACCCTAAGGGTTCGGTTTTTCGGCATTCGATTGTTCGGCAGTTGATACAGTGGACGTATTAATGTCGATATTCGGAAGTCGAAGAATCGGGTCCTCACAAAAACCTTTAGCCAGTAATATATCAATTAAAAAAATCCCAATCAACTGAATCAAAAGCTTTCACAAAGTCTAGTTTTAGTAAAGCACATGTAATGTTATAATTACAATAATGATTAATGTATTCCTAAACAACAATCATTCCATCTATGATATTTCCACCCTTAATGAAAGCAGTTTGTAAACAATTAATTAAATCATTCATTCTTGTGCTAAGTCTATTAGCTAAGGCTTTTGAGATAATTTTAACAGAACAATTAATTAGAGAAATCGGTCTAAAATCTTTTAAGTTATTAGCATCGATTTTTCTATGTAATAGAATGTTAGCAAAATGATATCCTCCTAATTGTTTTTTCCTAATACAAAATTCATTCAACATACTAATTAAATCAAACTTTAAAACATCCCAAATAATTTGAAAAATAAAATAGGAAACCCTTCAGGGCCCGATGCTTTGTCACTAGGCATATCATTAATAGCCTTCAAAATTTCCTCTTCAGTAAATGGATTATCAAAATCAGTAAGATCAATTCTAGATGCGGTGGGATAAAGATCATTTCATCTAACATTAATTCTATGCTTATTCTTATTACGAGAAATATCCCTATAATAATTAGTTAATGCCTCATTAAGATCCCTTTGATCCACTAATTCAACATTATTCATAAAAATAGAATTTATCATGTTACTATGTTTTCTACCATTAGCCATATTCTGAAAATAATTAGTATTATTATCACCTTCATCAATCCATTGAATTCTAGATCTTTGTTTCCACATAATCTCTTCTTTATCTAAAATTGAATTAAGCTCTTTTTTTAAAATTAGCGAGCACATTATGCTCTATAATATTTAGTTGTCTAGTTTCTTCTATCTTATTAATATTAAGCATTTCAGAAAGTAAATTTTCTTTTTTAATATTAATACTACCAAAAGCATTCTAACTCCAAATTTTAAGAAAATTTCTAGGACCCCTATATTTTAAAACAAAATCATTAGTAGAGTTATCTGTATTTCTGATATTATAAAAATTCATAGAGATCAATTTATTTTTAATTAGATTAAAGAAATTAAATTCTAGTAACCACATTTTTCTAAATCTAGAAGTTTTATTTACAATTTTATGATGATCACACATAAGAACGATAAGGAAATGATCAAAATAAGTATAGGGCAAACTGGAGATTGTACAAATGAGAAATTTATCCTCAATTTCATCACTGACGAAAAATCAATCGAGAACTGCCATAGACGGGGATTCTCTAGTATTATTCCAAGTGAATTCTTTATTAAAAAGAGGTAATTCTACTAAATTAGTATTAATAATAAATTGGTCAAACTCTTCCATAGAAGAGAAGTCTTCCATCCGAGGTGAACGTTCTCCTAAAAAACGTGTAACGTTGAAGTCCATATCCATAATCTAAGATCCAGGAGCGAATGATCTAAATTCCAAACATTCATTCCATAGAACTCTACGACCAATTTTAGAGTTTGGACCATAAACATTAGAAATATTTAATAAAGAGTTATCATAAGGTTATTGAGAATAATACGTAAGGAGTGTTGGTTAGTAATAGCTTGAAGAATTTTAAAAGGGTTATCCCGCCACCCTATAAGTAAACCCATAGAAGTTCCAATAAAGGGTAAACATGCCAGTGTCTAAAATAATAGCCACCTAATCTTCTATAAAAGCGAATATCGAGAAATCCTATTTCGTATCCTGTAAGAGAGCAATAGCAATAGAATAATCCTTAAATAATGCTCTAATTTTATCACATTTATTTAAACATTTAAACCCCTAATATTCCAACTAATAATCCTCATGATCTAGAAGATCTAGCCCTCTCTATCTCCCTATTCCTAATATAATTAGTCTAATTCAACGTTAGTGAAAACAAAAGCGGCATCCCAAGCTAACTGACATAACTCAATGGAAGACAAACTACCCAAATCATATTTTAAACATATTTATTACCATTGTTTGTTATTAATTTTTTTTTCATTTTCTACATAAAAAGATTATATTTTTTAGGCTTAATGTAATGACCTGTATTTCTAACATTTAAAGTATTAAATTAAATAAGATTTTTGAATAAAACTGTTAAAAAAATTTAAGACTGTACTGATACAAATTAAATTATAATACAAGTTACGAGCTTAAGTAAAATTTCTATTAATGCAACATGTTTGCAATAATGTAAGGATGAAAACAAATTCTAGTGTTTATTTTAATAACATTGGTTTGAGTGAAATTAACTATTGTCTGAATGTAAATTTCCAATTGATTGGAATAATAAATGTTAATAAGGAATAATAAATGTTTCTTTATAAAAGAAGAAATCATATGTTTATTTATTTGAAATGTTTGGTAGTTGAAAGATTGATTGTAGAGATGAGAAATTATTATTTGGTAAGAAATATATAATTCTTGTTTGTATCCAATAGTGTACAAATATGTTTAAATTACTATTAGACAGGAAATAATTGTTCTATTTCTCATTCCAATTATTTTGTCCATTTTGAAATTCATCTTTGTAAACAATTGAATTAATGTAATTGAATAATTTCAATTAATGATAGAGAGGATTACAAATTGTAAATTAATAGGTGTAATTAAACGCGGCTTATGTTTTGTGAATATAAAAGGAAAGTAGGTTTAATGAAAAGAACATTTATGTCAAATAAAATGAATGTTTCATTTGTGAATGCACGTTTAGTTTCATTAAAATATAGAATACAACGATTTATTGAAAGGAAGAAATATATGTATATTTGAACTATATTTTAGCATATAGATGGATTATAAGAGTAGAAAAATAATTGTTTTAGTAAGTTATTTATTACTTTGTCGTATGAACAACAAATTTATAAACATGTTTAAATAAATAAATGAAACAATTATTATATTTTTCATCCATTTTAGTTGTCTGTTTTGAAGTTTAACTTTGTAAGTAAGTGCAATTAATGTAGTTGAAATATTTCAATTAGAAGGGAAGAAAACGTCGATTGCAATTAATAGATTTAATAAAAGAAATGCACCTTTTGTGCTAAACCGAAAAGATGTTTTAATGGAAATAAAAGACCATTTGGGAAAAACAAAATTGAACATTTTCATTTCTATAGTAAGTAATTTTATTTATTATGCATAAAAAAAAGGCGTACAAATTTGAATATTATATGAGTTAATGAAGTTAATTTGGTTACGTTTCATAAATTGAATTTCAAAAAGGTTGTGCAATGTACATGGTCCCTTCATTTCTTTTATTATTAATTGCTGCATGTACGTTTTAAAATAGTACCTCATTATTAATACTTAATCCATTTATTTCTCCTTCTGTCTAATACATAAGCCAAGACGTTTAGGTTATATTTAATTATTTCCACCTTATTTTCGCGTATAAAAAATTTCACTTTCCTTTGCTTTGCAAACTTTTCCATTTGTACGTACATTTCTTTATGCATTATTAATGCCTAAAGATTTCAAAATAAAATGTGACATTTTTTTTTCTCCATCTTAGTTTCCTAATTATTAAATTACCCACAGCTTATTTCTTTCATTTGTAGTGTATATTTGTGTTCTTTTTTTTTGGGCAAAGTCTTATCGGGTTTGTTTTAGACTAACGGGCTCCTTAGTAAACCAAGAGACCCTAGGAACCTTAAGAGACTTTGGATCCTTCCTTTTCTCACACATTGACCTTCTATTTTCCTACCTGACTAAAACCAAGTACGCACAAAAATTGCTCATTTGAGAAACTTTCTGCGTACTCTTCTTCTTCTTCCTTAAATCTGCCGAAAACTCCAGACCCCAAAAATCCTAAATGTCCAAATCAATTTCCATCCTTCCTCCTTCAAAACCCTAGTCTACCTCTTACCGCCACCTACTTCCATCACAACCCACGACAGTAACCCATGGCCAATGCCCTATCTTTCCTCTTCTCTTCTTTCTCTTTTTTCCCTTCTTTTTCCATATTTCCATGGCTTCTATATTCCAACAAACTACTCCAAATCAATTTTTTTTTTTTGAAACCGTGTATAATTTCAATGGCAACAACTTTGTTGTTAAACCCTTCTTCCCATTTCGAATATTTCTATATCAAAAACTCTACTTTTCAAGTCCTTTCCCGAGTCCAGTTTGGATGAAAATACACCATATTGCATCAAACATATCTCCTTAAGTAATGTTCCAAATTATGTGACTCTTTTTTATAATCATTTATTTTTCCAATGGCTTCAACTTTCTTTTAGATCAGTTCTTCGAATTCCTTAACTTTCTATGCCAAAAACTCAAATCTTTTCGAAGTATATTTGAACTCAGGTTTTCAACTCAGAAAACACCTCTATTTGTTTTGACTATAGCTTCCTCAAGGAAAAGGCTTTTTCAGTGATTCTTTTTTTGAAATGGAGAGAAAAAAATTTGCAACAACTTTCTATTTAGTCACCTTTATAGATTCAGTAATAATATGCTGGTCCGTATATTTTCTTAAAGATGGCCTAGTATTTGGTTTGTCCGCTGTTCAAATCTGAGCATTTAATTGCATTTTTAATCGTTGACAAATCAAAGGTGAGTGTTTTAACCCCTCTCACACTACTAAATTATCTTATGTTGGTTAAATTAGATTTATAATGTGATTAGAAGTTTATTAATTGTTGTTTGGTGTTTTAATTTGTCATTTAGATTTAATTTGAATTGATATTGAATTTTATAGCCATATAATTAATATTGAATGTAATTTCTAGTTAAACACCTAATAATGATAACCAATTAGTTGTTGTGATTTATTTTCTAATTTGGATGTTGATTGTGATGTATGTTATTGGTTGAAATTTTGGATGGTTGGACATTTATTTATGCTTAATTCTCTGTTATCACTATGGGTTGAAATAATACATACCCGAATGATCTTGTAGATTTGGGAAATCATTTTGGTTTGAAATGATAAACCCGAGCGGTTTTCATTGATTTGAAAATTTTAAGTTTAGATATTGGTTGAAATGATATATATATATCTACAAATTTTTTGAATTTGGATTATGTATTGGAATTGAATTATTTAAAAGGTTTAAGTTAAACTTCGAATTTTCGTAAATTAAAGTGGTTAAAATTAATACCTCGAATTGTTTTAAATCTTTTGATAATTATATTCACGTTGTACACTTGAAAGAAGATGAAAAATCCCCTAACATCTCTGAAGCCATTGCAATCACCTTTTATTTTGGATTAATTTTACTTACATAAGGTCTTTTAGTTCTGACTCGAGTGTTTTGTTTTCATTACGCTCGGGTCAGTTTGAGCTTTTCAATGTATTGAAGACTATTTTCTAGAGGGCTAAGACGAAGATTCAGTGTATTATTACTATTTATTATAATTATTCCACTACATCATGTATTCCGCTGCATTATTTGTTTATTCCTGCTGTATGTATAACTATGATTTGAATTGTAAAAGTGCAATCACATGTTATTTGTAAAACAGCTTCATGAATTGTTTATTTGATTATTATACTTTGTCATTCCGCTGCGAGATTCTGTGTTTTATTTTTCCTTCTTTTCTTTTATTTTCTTATTTACCCCATTAACAATCCTCCCTTTGAATGGTTTGAATTAGACATGTGTAGTTTATTGTCGATTTAAACCATCCAAAAAGGTGGGTCGTTACAGTTGGTATCAGAGCTAGGTTTAGACATACCTTAGCCTGTTGTGGTTAACTCATTAGGGATAGGGTAGTAATACCCTAGAATGAGTTGTCTGAGTGTATATACGAGAGCGCGTATTTGTTAGTGCTATAAAAATATTTTGTATAAATTTTGAAATGAAATTATTTTTCCTAATATTATATGATATATATAAAGGAATAGTATTTTATGACTAATATTGTTATTTGTAATGTGTTTGATTTATGAAATGGTAATATTTAATTATTATCATTTTTGTTAAGTTGTTGTATCTAATCAAATATAAACATTAGTTAATTATTGTTGATTGAATTAATGGACTAAACACTAGTTTAATAATGGTGTATTAAAGAGAATAAAATGAATAATTAGGATATTTGTTTATGAAATTGAAATGGTGTAAATTTTGTTGTTTGTTGACATGTAGTTTCGACTATTGAGAAAAATGGAATATTTGGTTATTTTGGATAATCAAACCTTTTGAATTAATACATGAGTGAAACTTGATAATTGGGTTGAATCATATAGTTGAATTGATAACCTTAATATTAAAGCAAGTAAAACAAGGTTTAATTTGTTATATCTATGTTTAGTAAATGAATAAAATTGGGGTATACATTCTTAGCATGTAATGTAATAATATACAAGTGTGAACTTTAAGCCTTGGGATCTTTAAATTGAAATCATGATTAAGGAAATGTTGTAAATTAGATTAAATTGGAAAAATATGCTTATAAACCTAATTGACATTTATGAATCGTGTCATAAATAAATTCAAAGGTAAAGGTGAAATTAAATGGAATAAGCAAATATGAATTAAAACTGAAATGATTTCAAATAAAGCCATGACTTGTAAATTGTTATGAAATAAATGGATTTGCAGTAAATGGTTATAAATAAAGTTGTGATAACTTTAAACTCGAACAATGTCTTATAAAAAGGAATTAAGTTTAATAAATTGGTTATAAACATAAGAAAATTTCTTATGAAATGATTTGCAAATAAATGTAGTATTAAATGAGAAATTTTACATGTGAAATGAATGTTTTAAATTAAAGAGAAATATAAGCAATATTATGAGAATGGATATATTAATGTTTATATTAAAAGAAGAAATTCTATGAAACAAATATTAAGTATGAAGTTGATTTGAAAACTATTGGTTTGGAAAGGTACTCAATTTGAAAGCGAAATATTGTACAATCAAAGTCTATATAAGTGTGATTTGATACTATTGATTCTGGAAAGTATTCGATCTGAAAATGGAATCTTATATACAATGGACTTTATGTAAGTGTGATATTTGAAATTGATTTGAAAAGGTACTATATGATACATATTTTTGAAGTAAAGATATGGAAAGTGCCTTTTGCTTGATATCCGCTTTGTGGCCACATTGTGAATTCATTCTATCGATATTATTCTCTCTGATTTTGGTTTTTCAGATGTGATACTCGAGTGTCCTACCATGGCGTAACCCATGGTCCTTTTTTAGGTAGCGTAATCCGCAAGGTAGAGATTGCTTAAAGGGTATGGATGTTTCCTAGGGGATCCAAGCGTAACTATTGTTATATATCCTGCGGTCAACTGGTTTTGTTGTCGTGGTGTAATCCGCAAGGCAGAGATT
Source organism: Allium cepa (assembly GCA_030765085.1). Classification (NCBI taxonomy): domain Eukaryota; kingdom Viridiplantae; phylum Streptophyta; class Magnoliopsida; order Asparagales; family Amaryllidaceae; genus Allium; species Allium cepa. The sequence continues at coordinate 343,278,955 of CM060944.1, forward strand.
GCTTAAAGGGTATGGATGTTTCTTGGGGGATCCAGGCGTAACCATTGTTATGTATCCTGCGGTCCACAGTTTTGGTCATCATGGCGTAATTCGCAATGCAGTGATTGCTTAAAGGTACAGATGTTTCCTAGGGGATCCAAGCGTAACAATTGCGTGTCTGCAATCCAGATGATTTGTTTGGATTGTACCTTCCATATCGGTTTTTAAAGTTTTTCAAGTATTTTCACTGGGTGTTGAAATAGTTCTACTAAGTACTTGGAGAATTCTAGCCTTGCACCTGATCAACGCATGGCCAAAGTCTGCAAGAACAAGGATAAACCTGTTAAGACATCGAGTTATAAAAGTATTTTGATAAAGTATTATATTGAAGATATTTTGGTCATCTTTTTTTTCTTTTCTATATACTTTAAAATGTTTAAAATATTATCTATTAATGTACAACATGGTTTATTAGTGTTGTAAATATCGTGAGAAATTATTAATTCAATAAAACGTATTTAAAGTAAATGATTATTGATTTATTAATAATGTTTGAAAAGTATCTTGAAATAAAACTAATAAGTTTATAAATAATGGATTTAAGGGTTTCATTAGCTTCTTTGTAAATATAAGTAATGATGTAAATAACTATTTTCAAATAGCTGACATATATTTATAAAGATGTTATTTAAAATATTTAAATGGTATTTAAAAATGAAGCAATAAATTTTACAAATGAATTTTTGAAAAGTATTAAAGTATTAAAGATGATTTATTTGCAAATGAAGCATTCAAATGAATATTGCAAGTAAAATTTATGTAAATTTCTTTGAATGTAGAATTTAAAGATATTATATAAATGGAAAGAAAATTGATTTGAGAAGTTTATTTACAGTAATATACTTGGCAAATAAATTTTAATCTCTATTTTGCAAGTATAGTTTGGAATATTTAATTGATTTCGAAGTACTAATAGTAAATTTTTTGGTTCATTTACTGTTTGAATTTTTGTATTAAACCATAATAAATGTTTTTCCATGATTTGAATGTTCATTTTAAAACAAGTGTGTAAAATTAATTATGAAGATATGAAATTTTAAACTTTGATTTAGAAATTTAATGTAAGATTTGAGTACTCTATTAGTTTCAGTTTAATAATCTTGAGTTTATATTTATTTTAAAAATAACGAGTCTAATAAATTATCGGATTAAGGAACTTTATTTTAAAGTTTATTATAATGTTTTGATATAAATTTCTAACATTGTTTTAGACTTTTGAAAAATCGTTGCATAATGCTATGAGAATGTTTTAAATATATCTAATATTTTTACTAAGCGAATGAGGTTAAATGTTTTAACTGAATTTTTGAAATATTTCTTTTCTCTTCAAGGGAAAATACCAAAAACTAATTTTTTTATTCAATAACCGAATGGAGTTATAAAAATAAGTAGGATAGTAGAAGCTTAAGTAATATTTTTTTGAAATGATTCATTAATGACTTAAATCCTTAATGGAAAACAAATTATGTAAGTGGTTGATCACTATATAAATAAATGAATGGAAAAGTAAATTTAAATTACAATTTTAATTATTGTAATGGAATAAAATTTTAACTATTTAATAACTGGAACTTCTAAAGTTGAAAGTAAGAAATTAAATGCTAAGTTATAAATGAAATATACATGGAATTTGAAATTTGCAACTTGTAAACAAAAAGGATATGAAAATAAGAAATGATAACTATTGAACGTTTATTTACTAAAATGAAATAAGATAAACTTGTGTAATTTTCAGTTACATTCTTAGATATATATATATATATATATATATATATATATATATATATATATATATATTACCAGAATATTAAAAGTTGTAATGTTAAATAAGGATATGTAAGGGAATATTATACAAGAAAAACTTAAATAATGAAAGTGTTCAATGAAATTTACTTTTATAAATGAATTTTTTTGTTATGAAAGTAGTTATAAACGAGTTATAATTATAGTGCTAATAAATAAAATGAAATAGAAAGTGAATATTGTAAGCAAAGAATTATGAACTTAAGTGAACGTTTGAAGCTATTGATAACTAAAGTAAATAATAAAATGAATACTATATTAAATTTAATGATTGTAACTTCAGAAATGGTTGATTACCTTGATCCCTTATAAAGATTATATGTTTGTTTTCTAAAGATTGTTGTTATGTTGTATTGATTTTGATTTTATATGATGATGGTATGCTTTTGGTTGAAAGTGATTGTTGTTATGTTATATTGATTGTTTGTTGTTAATTTAAACAATATGATCATTTCACTTCTATATAATTATTAACCTCTTTGGATTATATAAGTGGAATACAGGTTATGGAAGCAATTGCTACTGCTTTTAGTTTCATAAAATAAGCGTTGTTTGCACGACAAATAGGTATTTTTTCAGATTATGGTTTTCTAGCGGTATTATATTGTTTTCTCGAGATTGGGATAATTTATTTTCAAATATGTTATATATATGGTTATTATTGATATTATTATTATTATTCGAACCCCTCCGTACAAATGAGAATCTGCCGAAATTTTTCATGAATTTTAGACTTAGAATTTTTTTATAGAAGTGAAAATATTTTTTCAAACTTTATTGAACATGAATATGAAGGTTTGATTGTTTATTAATTAGTATATTTTATTTAAAATACTTAATTACGTTAATTCTTTATAAATTGACAGTTTCAAATAAAATATAACAAATTTTTGGATTCCTTTTTGTTTCTTTTCGAGGACGAAAAGTTTTGAGTGGGGGAGAGTGTAATGACCCGTATTTGTAAACATTTAAAATTATTAAATTAAATAAGATTTTTGAATAAAATTTTTAGAAAAAAAATTAAGACTTTACTGATACAAATTAAATTATAATACAAGCTATGAGCTTAAGTAAAATTTCTATTAATGAAACATGTTTGCAATAATGTAAGGATGATAACAAATTCTAGTGTGTATTTTAATAACATTGGTTTGAGTGAAATTAACTATTGTCTGAATGTAAATTTCCAATTGATTTAAATAATAAATGTTAATAAGGAATAATAAATGTTTCTTTATAAAAGAAGAAATCATATGTTTATTTATTTGAAATGTTTGGTAGTTGAAAGATTGATTGCAGAGATGAGAAACTATTATTTGGTAAGAAATATATAATTCTTGTTTGTATCCAATAGTGTACAAATATGTTTAAATTACTATTAGACAGGAAATAATTGTTCTATTTCTCATTACATTTATTTTGTCCATTTTGAAATTCATCTTTGTAAACAATTGAATTAATCTAATTGAATAATTTCAATTAATGATGGAGAGAATAACAAATTGTAAATTAATAGGTGTAATTAAACGCAGCTTATGTATTGTGAATATAAAAGGAAAGTTGGTTTAATGAAAAGAACATTTAAGTCAAATAGAATGAATGTTTCATTTGTGAATGCACGTTTAGTTTCATTAAAATATAGAATAGAACGATTGATTTAAAGGAAGAAATATATGTATATTTGAACCATGTTTTAGCATATAGATGGATTACAAGAGTAGAAAAATAATTTGTTTAAGTAAGTTAAGAACAACAAATTTATGAACATGTTTAAATGAATAAAGGAAACAATTATTATATTTTTCATCCATTTTAGTTGTCTGTTTTGAAATTTAACTTTGTAAGTAAGTGCAATTAATGTAATTGAAATATTTCAATTAGAAGGGAAGAAAACGTCGATCGCAGTTAATAGATTTAATAAAAGAAACGCACCTTTTGTGTTAAATAGAAAAGATGTTTTAACGGAAATAAAAGATCATTTTGGGAAAACCAAATTGAACATTTTCATTTTTATGGTAAGTAATTTTATTTATTATGCATAAAAAAAAACTAAATGCGCACAAATTTGAATATTATATGAGTTAGTGAAGTTAATTTGGTTACGTTTCATAAATTGAATTTCAAAAAGGTTGTGCAATGTACATGGTCCCTTCATTTATTTTATTATTAATTGTTGCATGTACATTTTAAAATAGTACCTCATTATTAATACTTGATCCGTTTGTTTCTCCTTCTGTTTAATACATAATCCTAGACTTTTAGGTTATATTTAATTATTGCCACCTTATTTTCGCGTATAAAAAATTTCACTTTTCTTTGGTTTGCAAACTTTTCAATTTTTACGTACATTTCTTTATGCATTATTAATGCCTAAAGCTTTCAAAATAAAATGTGACATTAACTTTTTCTCCACCTTAATTTCTTAATTATTAAATAACCTGCAGCTTATTTCTTTCATTTGTAGTGCATATTTGTGTTCTATTTTTTTTGGCAAAGTCTTATCGGGTTTGTTTTAGACTAATGGGCTCCTTAGTAAACCAAGAGACCCTAGGAACCTTAAGAGACTTTGGATCCTTTCTTTTCTCACACATTGACCTTCTATTTTCCTACCTAACTAAAACCAAGTACGTAAAAAAATTGCTCATTTGAGAAACTTTCTGCGTACTCTTCTTCTTCCTCCTCAAATTTGCAGAAAACTCCAATCCCTAAAAATCCTAAATCTCCAAATCAATTTCCATCCTTCCTCCTTCAAAAGCCTAGCCTGCCTCTTTCCTCTTACCGCCATCCACTTCCATCACAACCCACGACAGTAACCCATGGCCAAAGCCCTATCTTTCCTATTCTCTTCTTTCTCTTTTTTCCCTTCTTTTCCCTTATTTCCATGACTTCTATATTCCAATAAACTACTCCAGATCATATTTTTTTTGAAACCGCGTATAATTTCAATGGCAACAACTTTGTTGTTGAACCCTTATTCCCATTTCGAATATTTCAATATCAAAAATCTACTTTTCAAGTCCTTTCCCGAGTCCAGTTTTGGACGAAAATACACCATATTGTATCAAACATATCTCCTTAAGTATTGTTCCAAATTATGTGACTCTTTTTTTTTTCAAATCATTTAATTTTCCAATGGCTTCAACTTTCTTTTAGATAAGTTCTTAAAATTCCTTAACTTTCTATGCCAAAAACTCAAATCTTTTCGAAGTATATTTGAACTCAGATTTTCAACTCAGATAACACCTTTGTTTGTTTTGACCATAGCTTCCCCAAGAAAAAGGCTTTTTGAGTGATTCTTTTTCTGAAATGGAGAGAAAATAATTTGTAAGAACTTTCTATTTAGTCACCTTTATAGATTCAGTAATAATATTCTGGTCCGTATATTTTCTTAAAGATGGCCTAGTTTTTGGTCTATCCGCTGTTCAAATTTGGGCATTTAATTGGATTTTTAACCGTCGACCAATCAAAGGTGAGTGTTTTAACCCACTCACAACTAGTAAATTATCTTATGTTGGTTAAATTAGATTTATGATGTGATTAGAAGTTTATTAATTGTTGTTTGGTTTTTTAATTTGTCATTTAGATTTAATTTGAATCGATATTGAATTTTATAGCCATGTAATTAATATTGAGTATAATTCCTAGTTAAACACCTAATAATGATAACCAATTAGTTATTGTCATTTATTTGCTAATTTAGATGTTGATTGTGATGTATGTTATTGGTTGAAATTTTGGATGATTGGACATTTATTTATGCTTATATCTCTGTTATCACTATAGGTTGAAATAATACGTACTCGAATGATCTTGTAGATTAGGGAAACCGTTTTGGGTTGAAATGATAAACCCGAACGGTTTTCATTAATTTGAAAATTTTAATTTTAGACATTGGTTGAAATGAATATATATATATATATATATATATAGTTTCTTGAATTTGGATTATGTATTGGAATTGAATTATTTAAAAGGTTTAAGTTAAACTTCGATTTTTTTTTAAATTAAAGCGGTTAAAATTAATACCTCGATTTTTTTTAAAATCTTTTGATAATTATATTCACGTTGTACACTTGATAGGAGATGGAAAATCCTCTAACATCTCTGAAACCATTGCACTCACCTTTGATTTTGGATTAATTTTACTTACGCAAGATCTTTTAGTTCTGACACGAGTGTTTTGTTTTCATTACGCTCGGGTCAGTTTGATCTTTTCAGTGTATTGAAGACTATTTTCTAGAGGACGAAGACGAAGGTTCAGTATATTATTACTATTTATTATAATTATTCCACTACATCATGTATTCCGCTGCCTTATTTGTTTATTCCTATTGTATGTATAACTCTGATTTGAATTGTAAAAGTGCAATCACATGTTATTTGTAAAACAACTTCATGAACTGTTTATTTGATTATTATATTTTGTCATTCTGCTGTGAGATTCTGTGTTTTATTTTCTTATTTACCTTATTAACAATCCTCCCTTTTGAATGGTTTGAATTAGACATGTGTGGTTTATTGTCAATTTAAACCATCCAAAAAGGTGGGTCGTTACACTTAAATAATAAATATACATGTATATTTTTTATGCTCTAGTAATAATATAATGTTTCAAATTTAAAATTTAAATGAATTACATGATTATATAAATATATATATATCTTTAAATTTAGAAACCGGAAAATCATTATTTTTACATAGTTAAACCCCATCAAACTATATATATGCATACCAAATTTTAAAATATTAATTATTATTTATATATGCATTTTATATATAAACAAACACATACGCACGCACTACTTTTCCAAGCCGTGAGCTTTACTTGTTAATTTTTTTTAACATAGGCCAAAATACTATATGCATGTGTGTATGTGCACGTATATATTTATATATCTATTGAGTTATATTTATGCAACACAATTTGAATTATACACATTACCTTAAACGTGATCATAAATCCGAAGATCATATATGCACTCTATGTTATTTACTTTATGAATAATTTGGAATATAATATATAAGATATTTGTGTACTGCATCACATTAACAATATTGTACATGAAATCTTAAATAGTAAATATATATAAATCAATCAAATGTATTAGATTGATTATATTTAAAACTGAAATGGCACAAAATTTATCAAATAAAATGTTAAGGTTGAAATTAAAATAAAATTAGTTTCAAAATACAAAACTTGGTTTTTTTGAAAATATATCAAATATGATTTAGTATGATTCTATTATTCAGGTTATAAGAAAATCAAATCTAGTGTAATGAAAGGAATTTATTTTGAAATTCACCCATTTAGCCCCGCTGCAAATGCACTTGACCGAACTTTGATACTAGACCTTATGTTATGTTAACATAAATAATTAACCAATACATAAGGCATGCACTTGAAAAACCTAACCGGATGGGTGTCTAGCAAAAGGTGTTTAATTTAGAGAATATTACTCTAATTAAGAAATATTCTTATAAATTGAAAACCTCCAAGCTTGTGGCCCTTACATGGCTTATCGAATTGGTCCTTTACAAGGGAATACCCTTAGTGCAAGGCCTAAAATTGTTTTTTGCCCAAGGTTGATTCAAATATGCATACTTAGGTATTATAAATTTAACAATAGTTTTGTTTTGAATTTAGAAAAAATTAAGTTTGAAAAAAGTTACAAAATGCAAACTTAAAATTGTTTTAAAGTATATAAATTCAAAAGTTGTATCAACATTAATTAAAAGGATTAATTAATTAAGAATAAGATATGTGTGATAACCACCTTACAATTCCTGTGACGACCCGGAACTTTGAGCAATATCAATTTAATAATCTTTGATAATAATTAAATTGATTTGATCATTTTACATTTTAAATTGACAAGTTAAATTTATTTTAAAGATCAATAATAATTTGTTAATATCTATTAATATTTTCTTAACAATATAAATAAGCAAGGTTAAATTCTTTTGAAAGTTAATAATATTTTGTTTTTAAAATATTTAGTTTGGTAAATAAGAAGTTTTAATGTAATAAAACTTTATATTCAAATTATAATATATATGAATGTATATATATTGTGATTTGAGATTTGTTTTAAAATTTAATTTGGAAATCAACAAATTTAATGTTAAATTGTTTTTCTATTTAAAATGTGTATATATTTGTATATATATTTGAAATAGGAAAATTATAAATTTGAATTTAATAAGTATTTTCAAACTTTATTTGTTAATTAAAATGATTAATTTGAATTGATACCTTTGAAATGATATTTGAAATTTAAATTTTAAATAATAAAGTTAATTTCTTATTTTATAAACATATATTATATAATATAAATCAAAACTATAAGTTATTTGTACTCACATGCATATTTATTAAAAGATAAGTTCATAATATTACATAATTACTTAGATATAACTTAAATAAATTTATAAATAAGAAGATAACATTTAAAAATATTAATTAGATATTAAAACACTTGTTAACATTTTGATTTATGCAAGGACATTTGTAAACATAGGTGTAAGTAAATTAGAGTTTCTTTGTGACAAATGTCTCTTTCATTTATAATAATAAAATTTAAAATCTAATTATAAATAAAAGTTAGGTTTTATTCTTCAGCTGAAAAACACTTTCTTCAAACTCAAACTTAATCAAAGCAAAGATCTGAAAAGAAAATGAAAACTGTAATCCATGAAATCAAAAGAAATCCGGAATTGGAAATCTTCAAGAGGTTGGGAAGTAAACATTCATCATGCAAAGGATAATTCAGAAGAAACATCAACATGCAATTTCATTTTCAAGTCCATCAGTAATCAATGCAAAGAATTCTGTTTTCAACATACAAATAAAATTGAAACCTGGAAAATGGAAAAAATTGCAGTTCTGTCTTCTGAAAATTTACAGGTGAGTAAAAGGAATTTTTAAAAACAGATTTTGATTCTGAATTCCATCTTGATCTAATATATGTAATCATGATGATTTGTCTGATTCTTGGAAGCATATGGATGCATGCTTGAGTTCCTGTGCAGTTGAAATTTATACTCTGTGATAATAGCAGGGTTACAATTTGATCATAAATTAAATAACTTGAATTTAAATTCGAATTAGACTTGGAATTGTAAATAGATGTTGATTGTAATCACATAAGCTATCATCTAAAAATAATAACAAAATTTTAAATTGAATGATTTATTATAAATAGTTAAATTTATAGTACATGTCAAATTTGGTCAGAAATTCATGAATTCAATTTTAAATTTTGGATTCATAATTGAATTGCAAATGGAAAATGATGATTTTTAGTACTTGAATCACAATTTTTAATGTGGGAATTAGTGAGCATTTTGGGATTCACTGATTTGGGGTTTTCGGCCAAATCACGGCAAACCACGGCGAAGTGGATATCGCCGTTGAACTCGAAGGTGGAGGAGGCTTCAGTGATCATGCGAAAAATGCTTCATGAATTTTTAATTGAGTGGGAAGGCCGATAATTGAGGAGTTAGGGTTTTATTACCTGTTTTTGGCCGATGTGTTCAATATGGTTTCACGGTGTCGTGGGGATACCGGAGGCTGTCGCGAGTGAAGCTATGGGTTCGAGGTGGCGTGGGAAGGCTACGGCAGTGGTGGCAAGTTTGCTCGAGTTTGGAATTGCCGTGGAGGTTGGTTTTTCCGGTGAGGGTGTTTCGAACTAATGGGTTCGAAGGCTAATTTTTGATTCTTAAGCGTAATTGTTTTTCTGGATTGAGCGTTGGGATGGAGGGGTTGATCGTGACTTGTCGAGGTCGGAATGATGGTCGTTGGTGGCTGGAAGAGCGGTGCACATTGCACGTGTGTATAAGTGTGTCAGGAGTGGAAAGGAGTTTGTGAGGGAAGTGGATTTGCTCGGGTTTTTGTTCAGGGTGTTTCGAATTTTACTCGAAGCAGGAAGAGAGGTGGGGAGACTCGAGGTAAGCACGGGAAAATCAGTGGATTGCCCGGTGTTGCCGTGAGTTTTTGCAGTGGGGGTGTTCGGGTTGTTTTGTGCTAGTTTTGTTTGATGGGTTCAATAGTTAAATTCTGAAGTAACTTAAGATTTTTTTTAGAAAAAGCTTTTAACAAACTAATAATGAATTGTATATGATACAAGATGTAATACAAAAGAGAACTATTTTTATTTATAAATCAGATTTTTTTTTTCAAAAATCATACTTTAAACATGTCTTATATATATGATTTATGGAAGCTCTAATAAGTAAATTTTGAAATAAATTAGTATTAATTTTTATTAAATAACTTTGGAAAAATATATTTAAAAGTTAAAGGTAATTTAAAATGTGTTTATTTATAAATTGATATTTTATTTTAAATGAAGTATAATGATTAAGAATTTGATAATCAATTATAATAAAGATTTATATTATGTAAATTAGAATTTTTATTTATCTAAAGATAAATAATTGTGAGAAAAATTATGATAATTCAATTATAATTAATATAAATGATTTAATTAAGATAATGGTTTCTTAATTAAGAATCTTTTAAAATAGTAAGTTAAGAATCATTTAATTAATTTTAAATGATTAAGTTAAATAGTTAATTAAGAAATTAACTTGTGATAAATTAAAATAATCCCTTAGAATTAATCTAATATAATTACCTTGGGAAGTAATTAAGTAATTAAGTGGTTAATTATTTAAGGTAATTAAGTAAGAGATAATTACTGTAACGATCCTGAATTTTTATTTAATTTAAATTAATAATTAAATGAAATTTTGAATAAAAATTTATAAAATTAATTATAAATAGTGATGTGAGTTTCCCCGAGTTCAAATATATTCTATATAAATCATTTAAATTTTTTATTATTATATATATATGTATATATGTGAATATATATATATATACATATGTATATTTGGGTATATATGAGTCAATTTGAAATTTTAAAATCTTGTGTGTATATATATATATATATTTTGATTTGAATTTAAATCTTATATTAATGGTTTGAAAAATAAATATTAAAGTATATACATTGACACAAATACGAAATGAATAAATAAGTGAATTGTTAACTTATTATTGATGGTTAAAATATATATAATAAATACAAGAAAATAAATAAGAAGTAAATAAAATATAAGATATAACAATATAAAGTAAATATATATATATATCTTAATCTCATATTAATAAATCAATACAAGATAATACAAATGGAGTAGGCTACAAAAGTAATAAGAGTAAAATAAAAATAGAAGTTCACTTATTTTGTAAAGTAAAATAATTCATATTTAAGCTATGAATAAAAATAAGAACAATTATATATAAAACAAAAACAATAAGTAAACATATATAGGAAGTATTACAAAACAAAAATACATACAAGTATGTACACTTGTAAATGAAAACAAAGCAAGCATGGAAAACAAAAATATAAATAAGCAAAGTAAACAAAACAATGTAAGGTAAAGAAAAAAAAAACAAAAGAAAAGAAAGTATAAAAGTAATCAGGCAAAAGAATGTTGCCTGTAAAAAAATTGCAAAACACAATCTTCTCAACACAAAACATATCAGCCGAGCAAATACATGCAAGTAGAAAACAAATAAATAAAAATAATAACAACAAGTATGGAGAGGAAAGTATACCTGTATAAGGCAATAAATGCCATACACCTCAACAATTAATGCAACATACCTATTGTACTTAACCTCAACCTGCACACTATCTTTTATATACATCCACTTCTCATTTTAAATTCGTTCATTCTTGTCTAAGGAAAACTGAAGTAAAACATCTCAAACTTAAACCAAAATTTTGCTTTGAACAAAACAACAATTTAACTGAATCCAGAGATCAAAGAAGATGTGCTCTGTGCCCTGTTCAACATTTGCAAGCTCTGTCTTCTTCTTCCTTTGGAAATACTGTGAGCAACTTCACCTTTAAACCCTTAAGTATAATTTTGGTTCATATTATTTCTGTGTTCCATCTTGTAGTGTGAAGTACATTTGGATATTTATCTTGTTGAACTACTGAAGTATGATGAGTGTATGTTTGTATGACCTGAAGAAGACCTCTGTTCCAAAAGATTTCAAACTCAGGTTATCTTTCAAAATTATTTCCTCTTGATCCAAGGAAAATCTGGACTCGTAATTTAAACAAAAGTTGATTGTTTTACCTTAAGCTTTAATTTAAAATTTTATTTAAGATAAAACAACTAGTTAATGTTTCTGGAAAATCAAGATACTGAGTAAAACATAAATTTGTCAAAATTCAAATTTTCTAATTTACAAGTTCAGGTTTGTAACTTGAATTCACATTCTATAACATGATTTTTAAAGTAAAAATCTTGATTTTTAGATCAAAGATAAGAGAGTAGTTTGAGTTTGTCTGATTTGAGCAATTCAAGTCGTCTCGATTGATCTAGAGGGTTGGAGATGTCGTGTTTCTTCCTAGAGGTAGTGGAGTGACCAGAGACTTTGGCAAAAATGTCAGGTAGTCGATCGAAGCTCGGTGGAGGTGGTGGTTGACATTTTTTGTCTGGAACCCTAGTTTTAGAGATGTAAAATGTTTTGGATCGTGCGCCTTCTCTAGTCGATCGAGTCTGGCGAACTTTGGGGAGAAGGTAGAGCGAGCGTAGGTGAGTTGATGGCCGGTGTTTCAGAGGTGATAGTGGTCGGAGCACCGAGAAATTGATGTTGACAGGTTTGCTAAGTGATGGGTCTCGCGTGTTCCAGGTTTGGGTTGTATGCTCGTTTTTGATTTTGGGGTTCGATGTGGTCTCTGGGTGGTCGATTGGGTTGAGGTGGTCGGCGAAGACTTGTGAGTGGCAATGGTGATGGTCGGAGAGGTGGCGGACGCTGGTGCATATGCACACGTATCAGCGTGTATCAGTGAGGAGTTTGGGGAAGAAGGTAATGCACTCGGGTTCAGGCTTGTTCTCGTGTGGGATGACTCGAAGTTTTACTCGGGGCTTTGTGAGTTGAACCCGAAGCAGGGGCTGGTGAGACTTGGGTAGGTCTTAGTTTCAGGTTTTAACCTGTTTTGTTTTGAAATTTAAAACCAAATTTGAATTTTAAAACTTTATTAAAAATAAATTTGTATTTATTTTAAAGCTTGAAATTTAATTCGGAATTTGATTTGAGAATTGAAATCAGTGTTTCCAAACACATTATAATTAATCATTAAATCATAAGTATGAATAAGTTTACTTTAAGTAAAGAAGATTTAATGATCTATAATTCATTAATTATTAAGTTAATAAAAAAAAAACTAGATTAATTAAATAAGTAATTAAAGAGTAAAGTGACATGTGAAGGGTTAAAGATTAATTAATTGGTAACTAAGGATCTTTTAATTAAATATTAATTAATGATTAAAGTTGATTAATCAAGTGATTAAGCAATAATTAATTCATGAATAATGTGATAAATCAATCAAGGTAATTAATCTAAGATTAATTAATGTAGTTAAAGGTTAATCAAATGAAAATGATTTAAGGATAAATTACTAAGTTAAAAAGAAATTAATTAAATGGTTAGAGTTAATAAAGTAATTAGGAATAATTACTTATTATGATTAATTAAGGATAATTAATCAAAAAGGAGATAAATTAAAGATTAATTAATAAATATGATTAATTAAGAATAATTTAATTAATTAAGGTGATTGATGAATTAATTTATATCAAATGATTTGTAAATTGATAAATCAGAATTTGATAAGTAATTAATTTACTTGGAAATAAATTGAATTAATTAAGATTAAATAAATTATTAATCCTGTTTATAAATGATTATTAAATGCTTGACCTTACTTATGAATGATCGCATTATATGTGATGCCTTGAATTGATTGTCTTATCTGATTTGTGATATTTTGTTATGTAGATTGAGCTGTGTATATTTATTTACATCTGTATATTATCTGTGAATCTGTGAATGGACGATAAGCGTTATAGTTTATATCGCTTATTAAATATATTGTTGTATTTGAATCTGTGGTGATTGAATGATGTTGCACTATTGTGTTAAACCCCTGGACCACACCATACCCACACAAATATGGATTTCACGAGGAAATCGATTTAAGTCGCAGATTTGTGAAATAGTTAAATTTGAATTTTTAAATTCAAATGTTTTGGAAATGGAATCGGAATAAATGTGAAGAGCTTTTGGAATGGAATTTCAAAATAGAATTTATTATTTTTAAATTACTTGATTAAGTTTTGGAATTTAAATAAGTTGGTTTAAATTTAAATTCAATACTTGAAATTGAATTCAGTAATTTAAAATTAGGGATTAATGATATTATACTAGTCATTATGAGTTAAACCATTTTTAAAATATTATTTTTGGGAATTTGAATTTAACTCAAGGATTTCAACTCGTATAAATGAATCAGATTTCCAAAAAGAAAACTGTTGTTTTCAAATGATAAACACTTTTAGATAAGAACTGAGATTCCAGTTAATTAGGGGAATTTCAAGATTGAATAGAGAAATGATTTTCCTAAGTTATGAATGAATTCTTTTTGAAAGCTATGAATTAAATCTGTTTATTTTTAACAGATTTAAATTGATGATTTGTTTAAATCAAATTGAAATGAAATTGTTTTGAAGGCTATAAGTTAAATCTTTGATTTAAAGATTTAACGAGTTAAATCAAATTGAAATGAAAATTGATTTGGAAAATATGTGAATGAATCTTTTGTTTAAAAGATTTAAATGTGAAAATTGTTTAAACCGTTAAAGGTTGTGAAAATGAATCTTTTTGTTTAAAGATTGAAAATGGTAATTTGTTAAACCATTTGAAAGAAAGTTTGAATTATTAAGTTGTGACTTAATTGAAATCCCATATCCATATGTTTTGAAAATATTTTCGCTCACTATTCGGTTTAACCAGGAAAGGACCTTTGTGTCGTATAACCCATTCCGAATATGTGATACGTCGTTATGGATAGCATTTGAAGACCGGTGATGAAGACCGGGTATTTGTGAAAGCGATAGGATGACCTATCGATTGTTTCTGCACCGAGTCGCGCCGGTATAGAAACTCCCTAAGTGATGGGAAAATCCGATCGGGATTGTGAATATCCGGGTTGCAAGGACTTCTTTGTAAGTGCCTTCGGTTCTGTTCGAACCCAGAACAGACTTGTATGGATTGTGTGTCTGACATTACAAGTTGAGATGTAAAGCCGATTTCTTTCAAATATATTTCTGTGGTGGCGGAGAATTTATTCTTTTAGCTTAACACCCTTCTCTGAGACGTACGAGCTCAGAGGTTATATAGTTGAAGGTTATCAGCGATATGTTCCCAATTTGGTAATGTGACATGCTGAGAGTTGCTGTAAATGATCATTGTGTTGATTATTTGTGATAGGATCATTTATTTGATCGTCTATCCTGGTGATCATTTCTATGATCATTTGTTGACCCAAAGCATGGCTTTTTTATAAAGTATGTTTTTGTGGACGTGACTTCGTCGAGCCTCACACCCCGGAAATGGTCAAAACAGGAAAGATGCAGCAAGGTTATGAGGGGTAGCACCCTTTAGGGTATATACATTTCCTTCTGGATAGAGGTGGTATCATGGTATGGAGCCCAGATATTTAACCTATGTGGTTACTACGAATTTATTACTTTGTGATTTTTGGTTTTCGGGATCCCGTGAGAAAGGTCGTTTACGATCGGGGAATGGCGTGCTCGTGTCAGTAGTTACCCAGTTAGGGGTAACCCGGCCTTGTGTTGGCAGAGTTCCGGTTTGGTTCTCGGGGATGTCTTTCCAGAGGCATTCTCATGTGGCAATGGGAAGTTCCTTGGCCTGACCATTTGTTGGAAATCCAAAGAAACAATACAAAACTTGTACGTATTAGTTGTAGAACCTATCATTCACTTATGGTGTCGCAACACTGTTTGGATGGTAGCTATAGTAGGCATACGATAATGGTCGTATGTTGGCTAAGATTTATATTCTACTTTCGAAATGAATTTTTCCTACACTATGCACTAGTAATAATATCAAATGTTCTTTTTAATGCGTATCAAGCATCTTTGACTATCATAAGGAGAAATCTCCTCCGATTCTGCGTTTGCATTGTGTGTGTGTGCGGGAGGCCTTATGGTAGTCTCATTTTTCAAAAGCATTGCGAATTGACTTTGAAAATCCTTTGTTGAATGTTTTTAATAGATAAACTGTTTTTGTTGCTCACACCAGTACCACGACTGATCCGGAGTTTATCGTTTCTTTCCTAAACTCTGGGTTCTCATTATATTTCTACACGAGCAGTCTAGAGTTGGGTTTTTTTCAGATAGTTGGATATAGTGGATTATCTGGAGTTAGTTTAGTCTTTGGATCGCACCAGTCTTGCTCGTCTTGGTGCATCGTTATTGGGAGTTCGAGCTATTGCTGGATTGATTCTTGGAGATGGAGTTCCGATTTGGAGTTCTTCGTTGAAGACTATTTTAGAGTTATATTGTTCCGTATGCTAGATGTTATCTATTTTCTTTTCCGCTGCTATTTTGTTGTATCATATCTCTGATGTATATTGATATCTATTGGATCATCTGTTGTGTCAGATATTGTATCAAAGCTGTATATCAATGTATTATTCTTTTATTCCGCTGTGTTAATTACTTAATGATTGTTATAAGCTCCGGCGAATCGGATTTGAACGGTCGAATCTATGGCATTCGAGTACGATTTGAAGTACGGATGTCGATTTTTGAGCGGGCAAAATCCGTCTCGTTACATTTGGTATCAGAGCTAAGGTTGAACTTTAGCTCAGGAGTATAACACATTAAGTAACTCATTAGAGATAGGGTGAAGTAAATCCTAGAATGAGTAATCCTTAAGATATCCGTTTTAACGCCTCAGTAAATTCTCTTACTATCTACTGATAGTAAATATGAGTGCAAGAAGAGAACGAGATAGGGGACATGGGAATACGACTATAAATAGTCAATACCCTGCAACAGTGGAAATAACTTTCTTATCAATTTCCTTTGATTCGTTTCTAAATTCTTTTGATTGCTTCGAGACGGCTCTAGAAAGAAGTTTCGGTGTAATGGCAGCCCTACGAATCGTTGTGGGAAATCTTTACTTCGTATCTTCATCGGTTTCTTATCGGTTTTTGATTTTAAACCTTAATGAATATGAATTGGAAATTTGGAATTGAAAATTTTAAATAAATTGAAATTTTAATTTGAGTTAAATTGATTAGTAGAATATGAAGAATAAATTGAATTGTATCGATAAAACGACATCGTTTAAAACCGAATTTGAAATTCTATTATAATTTCTTGTATCTATTGTTGATATTCTGATTTGATGAGCCAAATCCAGAATCGATATCCAGTTTGATCTGAAAAGATATTTCTTCTATCTTTCGTCTATCTCTGTATTGTTTTCGTGCCTGCGAATTTCGAGGACGAAATTCTTTTAAGGGGGGAAGTCTGTAACGATCCAGAATTTTTATTTAATTTAAATTAATAATTAAATGAAATTTTGAATAAAAATTTATAAAATTAATTATAAATAGTGATGTGAGTTTCCCCGAGTTCAAATATATTCTATATAAATCATTTAATTTTTTTATTATTATATATATATGTATATATGTGAATATATATATATATATATGTATATTTGGGTATATATGAGTCAATTTGAAATTTTAAAATCTTGTGTGTATATATATATATATATTTTGATTTGAATTTAAATCTTATATTAATGGTTTGAAAAATAAATATTAAAGTATATACATTGACACAAATACGAAATGAATAAATAAGTGAATTGTTAACTTATTATTGATGGTTAAAATATATATAATAAATACAAGAAAATAAATAAGAAGTAAATAAAATATAAGATATAACAATATAAAGTAAATATATATATACATATATCTTAATCTCATATTAATAAATCAATACAAGATAATACAAATGGAGTAGGCTACAAAAGTAATAAGAGTAAAATAAAAATAGAAGTTCACTTATTTTGTAAAGTAAAATAATTCATATTTAAGCTATGAATAAAAATAAGAACAATTATATATAAAACAAAAACAATAAGTAAACATATATAGGAAGTATTACAAAACAAAAATACATACAAGTATGTACACTTGTAAATGAAAACAAAGCAAGCATAGAAAACAAAAATATAAATAAGCAAAGTAAACAAAACAATGTAAGGTAAAGAAAAAAAAACAAAAGAAAAGAAAGTATAAAAGTAATCAGGCAAAAGAATGTTGCCTGTAAAAAAATTGCAGAACAAAATCTTCTCAACACAAAACATATCAGCCGAGCAAATACATGCAAGTAGAAAACAAATAAATAAAAATAATAACAACAAGTATGGAGAGGAAAGTATACCTGTATAAGGCAATAAATGCCATACACCTCAACAATTAATGCAACATACCTATTGTACTTAACCTCAACCTGCACACTATCTTTTATATACATCCACTTCTCATTTTAAATTCGTTCATTCTTGTCTAAGGAAAACTGAAGTAAAACATCTCAAACTTAAACCAAAATTTTGCTTTGAACAAAACAACAATTTAACTGAATCCAGAGATCAAAGAAGATGTGCTATGTGCCCTGTTCAACATTTGCAAGCTCTGTCTTCTTCTTCCTTTGGAAATACTGTGAGCAACTTCACCTTTAAACCCTTAAGTATAATTTTGGTTCATATTATTTCTGTGTTCCATCTTGTAGTGTGAAGTACATTTGGATATTTATCTTGTTGAACTACTGAAGTATGATGAGTGTATGTTTGTATGACCTGAAGAAGACCTCTGTTCCAAAAGATTTCAAACTCAGGTTATCTTTCAAAATTATTTCCTCTTGATCCAAGGAAAATCTGGACTCATAATTTAAACAAAAGTTGATTGTTTTACCTTAAGCTTTAATTTAAAATTTTATTTAAGATAAAACAACTAGTTAATGTTTCTGGAAAATCAAGATACTGAGTAAAACATAAATTTGTCAAAATTCAAATTTTCTAATTTACAAGTTCAGGTTTGTAACTTGAATTCACATTCTATAACATGATTTTTAAAGTAAAAATCTTGATTTTTAGATCAAAGATAAGAGAGTAGTTTGAGTTTGTCTGATTTGAGCAATTCAAGTCGTCTCGATTGATCTAGAGGGTTGGAGATGTCGGGTTTCTTCCTAGAGGTAGTGGAGTGACCAGAGACTTTGGCAAAAATGTCAGGTAGTCGATCGAAGCACGGTGGAGGTGGTGGTTGACATTTTTTGTCTGGAACCCTAGTTTTAGAGATGTAAAATGTTTTGGATCGTGCGCCTTCTCTAGTCGATCGAGTCTGGCGAACTTTGGGGAGAAGGTAGAGCGAGCGTAGGTGAGTTGATGGCCGGTGTTTCAGAGGTGATAGTGGTCGGAGCACCGAGAAATTGATGTTGACAGGTTTGCTAAGTGATGGGTCTCGCGTGTTCCAGGTTTGGGTTGTATGCTCGTTTTTGATTTTGGGGTTCGATGTGGTCTCTGGGTGGTCGATTGGGTTGAGGTGGTCGGCGAAGACTTGTGAGTGGCAATGGTGATGGTCGGAGAGGTGGCGGACGCTGGTGCATATGCACATGTATCAGCGTGTATCAGTGAGGAGTTTGGGGAAGAAGGTAATGCACTCGGGTTCAGGCTTGTTCTCGTGTGGGATGACTCAAAGTTTTACTCGGGGCTTTGTGAGTTGAACCCGAAGCAGGGGCTGGTGAGACTTGGGTAGGTCTTAGTTTCAGGTTTTAACCTATTTTGTTTTGAAATTTAAACCAAATTTGAATTTTAAAACTTTATTAAAAATAAATTTGTATTTATTTTAAAGCTTGAAATTTAATTCGGAATTTGATTTGAGAATTGAAATCAATGTTTCCAAACACATTATAATTAATCATTAAATCATAAGTATGAATAAGTTTACTTTAAGTAAAGAAGATTTAATGATCTATAATTCATTAATTATTAAGTTAATAAAAAAAAAACTAGATTAATTAAATAAGTAATTAAAGAGTAAAGTGACATGTGAAGGGTTAAAGATTAATTAATTGGTAACTAAGGATCTTTTAATTAAATATTAATTAATGATTAAAGTTGATTAATCAAGTGATTAAGCAATAATTAATTCATGAATAATGTGATAAATCAATCAAGGTAATTAATCTGAGATTAATTAATGTAGTTAAAGGTTAATCAAATGAAAATGATTTAAGGATAAATTACTAAGTTAAAAAGAAATTAATTAAATGGTTAGAGTTAATAAAGTAATTAGGAATAATTACTTATTATGATTAATTAAGGATAATTAATCAAAAAGGAGATAAATTAAAGATTAATTAATAAATATGATTAATTAAGAATAATTTAATTAATTAAGGTGATTGATAAATTAATTTATATCAAATGATTTGTAAATTGATAAATCAGAATTTGATAAGTAATTAATTTACTTGGAAATAAATTGAATTAATTAAGATTAAATAAATTATTAATCCTGTTTATAAATGATTATTAAATGCTTGACCTTACTTATGAATGATCGCATTATATGTGATGCCTTGAATTGATTGTCTTATCTGATTTGTGATATTTTGTTATGTAGATTGAGCTGTGTATATTTATTTACATCTGTATATTATCTGTGAATCTGTGAATGGACGATAAGCGTTATAGTTTATATCGCTTATTAAATATATTGTTGTATTTGAATCTGTGGTGATTGAATGATGTTGCACTATTGTGTTAAACCCCTGGACCACACCATACCCACACAAATATGGATTTCACGAGGAAATCGATTTAAGTCGCAGATTTGTGAAATAGTTAAATTTGAATTTTTAAATTCAAATGTTTTGGAAATGGAATCGGAATAAATGTGAAAAGCTTTTGGAATGGAATTTCAAAATAGAATTTATTATTTTTAAATTACTTGATTAAGTTTTGGAATTTAAATAAGTTGGTTTAAATTTAAATTCAATACTTGAAATTGAATTCAGTAATTTGAAATTAGGGATTAATGTTATTATACTAGTCATTATGAGTTAAGCCATTTTTAAAATATTATTTTTGGGAATTTGAATTTAACTCAAGGATTTCAACTCATATAAATGAATCAGATTTCCATAATGAAAACTGTTGTTTTCAAATGATAAACACTTTTAGATAAGAACTGAGATTCCAGTTAATTAGGGGAATTTCAAGATTGAATAGAGAAATGATTTTCCTAAGTTATGAATGAATTCTTTTTGAAAGCTATGAATTAAATCTGTTTATTTTTAACAGATTTAAATTGATGATTTGTTTAAATCAAATTGAAATGAAATTGTTTTGAAGGCTATAAGTTAAATCTTTGATTTAAAGATTTAACGAGTTAAATCAAATTGAAATGAAAATTGATTTGGAAAATATGTGAATGAATCTTTTGTTTAAAAGATTTAAATGTGAAAATTGTTTAAACCGTTAAAGGTTGTGAAAATGAATCTTTTTGTTTAAAGATTGAAAATGGTAATTTGTTAAACCATTTGAAAGAAAGTTTGAACTATTAAGTTGTGACTTAATTGAAATCCCATATCCATATGTTTTGAAAATATTTTCGCTCACTATTCGGTTTAACCGGGAAAGGACCTTTGTGTCGTATAACCCATTCCGAATATGTGATACGTCGTTATGGATAGCATTTGAAGACCGGTGATGAAGACCGGGTATTTGTGAAAGCGATAGGATGACCTATCGATTGTTTCTGCACCGAGTCGCGCCGGTATAGAAACTCCCTAAGTGATGGAAAAATCCGATCGGGATTGTGAATATCCGGGTTGCAAGGACTTCTTTGTAAGTGCCTTCGGTTCTGTTCGAACCCAGAACAGACTTGTGTGGATTGTGTGTCTGACATTACAAGTTGAGATGTAAAGCCGATTTCTTTCAAATATATTTCTGTGGTGGCGGAGAATTTATTCTTTTAGCTTAACACCCTTCTCTGAGACGTACGAGCTCAGAGGTTATATAGTTGAAGGTTATCAGCGATATGTTCCCAATTTGGTAATGTGACATGCTGAGTGTTGCTGTAAATGATCATTGTGTTGATTATTTGTGATAGGATCATTTATTTGATTGTCTATCCTGGTGATCATTTCTATGATCATTTGTTGACCCAAAGCATGGCTTTTGTATAAAGTATGTTTTTGTGGACGTGACTTCGTCGAGCCTCACACCCCGGAAATGGTCAAAACAGGAAAGATGCGGCAAGGTTATGAGGGGTAGCACCCTTTAGGGTATGTACATTTCCTTCTGGATAGAGGTGGTATCATGGTATGGAGCCCAGATATTTAACCTATGTGGTTACTACGAATTTATTACTTTGTGGTTGTTGGTTTTCGGGATCCCGTGAGAAAGGTCGTTTACGATCGGGGAATGGCGTGCTCGTGTCAGTAGTTACCCAGTTAGGGGTAACCCGGCCTTGTGTTAGCAGAGTTCCGGTTTGGTTCTCGGGGATGTCTTTCCAGAGGCATTCTCATGTGGCAATGGGAAGTTCCTTGGCCTGACCATTTGTTGGAAATCCAAAGAAACAATACGAAACTTGTACGGTATTAGTTGTAGAACCTATCATTCACTTATGGTGTCGCAACACTGTTTGGATGGTAGCTATAGTAGGCATACGATAATGGTCGCATGTTGGCTAAGATTTATATTCTACTTTCGAAATGAATTTTTCCTACACTATGCACTAGTAATAATATCAAATGTTCTTTTTAATGCGTATCAAGCATCTTTGACTATCATAAGGAGAAATCTCCTCCGATTCTGCGTTTGCATTGTGTGTGTGCGCGGGAGGCCTTATGGTAGTCTCATTTTTCAAAAGCATTGCGAATTGACTTTGAAAATCCTTTGTTGAATGTTTTTAATAGATAAACTGTTTTTGTTGCTCACACCAGTCCCACGACTGATCCGGAGTTTATCGTTTCTTTCCTAAACTCTGGGTGCTCATTATATTTCTACACGAGCAGTCTAGAGTTGGGTTTTTTTCAGATAGTTGGATATAGTGGATTATCTGGAGTTAGTTTAGTCTTTGGATCGCACCAGTCTTGCTCGTCTTGGTGCATCGTTATTGGGAGTTCGAGCTATTGCTGGATTGATTCTTGGAGATGGAGTTCCGATTTGGAGTTCTTCGTTGAAGACTATTTTAGAGTTATATTGTTCCGTATGCTAGATGTTATCTATTTTCTTTTTCGCTGCTATTTTGTTGTATCATATCTCTGATGTATATTGATATCTATTGGATCATCTGTTGTGTCAGATATTGTATCAAAGCTGTATATCAATGTATTATTCTTTTATTCCGCTATGTTAATTACTTAATGATTGTTATAAGCTCCGGCGAATCGGATTTGAACGGTCGAATCTATGGCATTCGAGTACGATTTGAAGTACGGATGTCGATTTTTGAGCGGGCAAAATCCGTCTCGTTACAATTACTTTATTAAAAGTAATTAGGTAGATGTGATTAAGAGTTAATCACTTTAGTTATTAATTAAAGACTTAATTAATAATTGGTTAAAGATTTAAATTATTTGATTAATGATTAATTAATAAAAGGATTAAGAGTAATTAATTAAGTGATTAATTACTTGTTAAAGTAAATAATTAAGAAAGAAATTTAATTAATGAAGTAATCATTAATTAATGATTATAATTAATTATTAATTTATAATTTAAGAATAATTAGTTTATAATTAAGTTTTAATTTCTAAATGTAATTAAAGTAATTAATCAAAGGTGGTTAATTAAAGGTAATTAATTAAGTATGATTAATTAAGAGTAATTAATCAAGTGTGATTATTTAAAAGTGATTGATCAGGTGTAATTAATTAAAGGTAATTAAGGAATAATTATTAGGATAATTATAGAATAATTAATCGAAGTTGATTAATTTTTGAAGGTAATTAAGAGGTAATTACTTAGTATAATTTGAAAGTAATTAATCATGATGATTAATTAATATGAATTACTTAAAGTAATTAAGTGATAATTAATCAGGGAAGATTAATTGAAATGGATAATTAAGTGATATTAGTTGATTAATTTGTAATTAATTAATGAATAGTAAAATGGATTGAAGATACTTAATTAATTATTTAACCTATTGTTATTAAAAACCCGAGCAAATCATTCAATTTAAAATTTTGTTATTATTTTTAGATGATAGCTTATGTGATTACAATCAACATCTATTTACAATTCCAAGTCTAATTCGAATTTAAATTCAAGTTATTTAATTTATGATCAAATTGTAACCCTGCTATTATCACAGAGTATAAATTTCAATCCATTTTTAACAAAATAATAACAATAGGTTAAATAATTAATTAAGTATCTTCAATCCATTTTACTATTCATTAATTAATTACAAATTAATCAACTAATATCACTTAATTATCCATTTCAATTAATCTTCCCTGATTAATTATCACTTAATTACTTTAAGTAATTCATATTAATTAATCATCATGATTAATTACTTTCAAATTATACTAAGTAATTACCTCTTAATTACCTTTTAAAATTAATCAACCTCGATTAATTATTCCATAATTATCCTGATAATTATTCCTTAATTACCTTTAATTAATTACACCTGATTAATCACTTTTAATTAATCACACTTGATTAATTACTCTTAATTAATCATACTTAATTAATTACCTTTAATTAATCACCTTTGATTAATTACTTTAATTACACTTAGTAATTAAAACTTAATTATAAACTAATTATTCTTAAATTATAAATTAATAATTAATTATTTTCATTCGAACCCGGAACGAGATAGTGCCTTCAGTTTCGTTCGAACCCGGAACGAACTTGTATGGATTGAATGCTTTCAGCACATCGTCAGGCGGACGATGCGCATTCTAAGATAATTGGTCCTATAAAGGTAATCGTAGCCTCAAGCCTCATCAACTGGGAATGGCTAAAATAGGGGAGGTGCAGGAAGGCTTCGTGGGTCGCTCCCACTGGAGAGCAAGATACATCCCTGTCTAGAAGTCCCTTTTTATTTCAGCTGTGTGGGCAGTTGGTCTGCAGCCAACTGCGGGGTGGTCTTGTTTTGGACTGTTCAGTAAGGAATGGTCCTGGCTTTGTGTTGCAGGGGAGTGGGAGTACTCCTCGGTATGGTGATCTAGTCCACATACTGTGACGGGCGGTACCCCAGTAGCCCTGCCATTGATGGAAACCCATTTTCCTTACGAGACCCTACGGTTTTGTTTGTATTACCAACTTTTGTGGCTATTAGCTGGAATTTAATCATGTAACAATTTCGGCTATTTCATATTTACTTGAAAACCCTAGACACTATTATAATATCACTGGATTTCCTATCAAATGTTTTGGTTAGCGTAAGGTAAAAACTTTTCCATGTTTATGTGTGGGAAGTCTTACGTGATACCTTTTGTTTTCAAAGGATTTTCTAAAGTTAAGCAATCTTAAACCGTTTACTCACACCAGACCCTGTCTGACCCAAGGGTTTATTTTCTGTTTTATTAAACTCTTGGGTACTCATATTCTGTATGAGTAGTCAAGTGATTCAGGTTATCTCTTGACGAAATCTGAAGGAGCTATGGAGCAGGATGTTTCAGCGTGTAGATATATGGTTAGAGTTTCCGCTGTGTGTTATTCTGTGTTGATGTTCTTGTATTGTATATTAGACAGAAGTGTTATAACTGTCTAAATTGAGATATATAGTTGTGTACTCTGATGTATATGATACTACGTATATGTTCTATATTATATTTAAATCGTTCCGCTGTGAGATTCTGATGTGTTGTTTTCTCTTTCTTCTCTTCCTTTTCTTCTTCTATCCCTTTCTTTCTTAATTAGTGATGCGATTTTCCGGGAGTGGAAAGTCGGGTCGCTACAATTCCAACACCTAATATATCTGAAGAGTGCTCTGTAACGGTGTCCGGCCGATGTAGGACAATTGTTAAGGGCAAGATGGCTAACTATAATCATAACCTATTGTATATCTCATAGCACATCAAGTAAAATATAATATTAAAATAGATATAAAATAAGAGAGACATATAATTATGACTAAATGAACCAAAACAAACAACAGAGTGCGAGGTTCGCATTGCCATACAAAGCAAATAGTGTAGAGTTTACTCATCATTAAAATAAACTCAAAGGAAATTTGTCTCTAAATAAGATAAAGCACCGATAAAGTTTTATAGTGCTACACAGTGGAGTAAGCAATAAACTTTAGTAATAAATATAATAGCCCCAACCTCTTTGTCATCTTCTGAACAGCTCAATGCACTAGTCTTAAACCTATTATCTTGTCTACTCATTTAAGAGTACTTGAAATAATAAAAAGCAAGACATAAAATCTCCAATCAGGTAATAGTTTGGCATGTGTGATAAACAATCTCAACATACTATGAAAACCGTTTAGTATAAGACACAGGGTATGGATATTTATACTTGACCCATCCCTGCATTTAATAAGTTAGCACATAAACAAAGTATATGCTAAACTACCATCATATATGAGTATACTACACTAAGTGTAATATGAGCATTTGGGTTCCTAACTCAGATATACCTAGATCACAAGACATCCATATACCAATCACACCAATCACAACAATCATAGCAATCAAACCAACATAAGATAACATACATTGACAATCGTCATCTAGGTCTTGTATTAGTACATCTATCACCAAGATATAACTACACCATACACCCTTTTTGTAGTCTCACTTCATAACAAACCTTACTGAAGCCTCACTTCACTATAGTAATCACCGAGGTTTCACTTAATCGTGATCATCACCAACATTTTGCGTCACCATGACTTTCATAAAGTCTCATACTATTATGATCATCACAGAAGCCTCGCTTCACTACCAATTTCCTAAAGTCTCTGGCCACCATGACTTAACTAAAGATTTGCTTCATCTTGACCTTCCTAAGGTCTTCATCTCAATGACTTTCCCAAAGTCTTGCTTTAGCTTGACCTTTCCAAGGTCCTTTACATAAATGATAATTCATTCAACGACCTCCCAGGCCGACAACACCTCATGTCATAATTGGATTCAGTATTCATTTAAATAACCATCCTATAAGTATTGCCCTCCTAGGGCAAGCCAAACCATCCTGGTCCAGGATACACAGGTGAGCATCCTCACATACCCTTACCCATGAAACATCCATCAATTCAGAGTAACCAATGATTCCCTCGACACCTGACTCGATCCAAAACATCTCATGCCCCTCTACATCACCTAACCTTGTCGAATGTGCTTCCACCAACTACTTTAGTCTTATACATTGACTTACCATTTGAAGTGCCCGATTAAATACCTTGGGTTATTAGAGTTCCTAACATCTTTATATGCCCATCTCATGTCACAAATCCATCTTGTTACAGCTTCGAATGCATTTTGTCGAAGCATTATGCCTTCACTTTGTCGTTTATCATCAATCTTCATTGTGCTGTAACAATTAAAAAATGAACGTCAAACAATTGAATGAACACACATACACGAACATTAGAACAACATGTGCATGGTCCTCGAGACTCGAACACATAAGCCACAACAAGAGTTGTCAATACTGACCACAAATGGTCGGTTCTGATCACTTTGGTCTGCTAAATATTTCATGAAGTCGAAGACCTTTACGCCATAGGGGCAATTACATAATTTGTTACATATATGTAACTCAATAACTAATCTTGTTCAAATTGAAAGACTAAAAGGTGTGTACTCGATATAATGCATTAATTATATTAATTAATTTAATTAAAAGTCTATTTAATAGAATCCTTAAATGGTATGTTTTGTGACAGTAGTTACAAAGTGTTGTAATCATAAGTATTTTATCACAGTGAAATTAAACATGCCGTTTTAAATATTCCTAGTCAGGATGTATTGAGACTGGATATCAATGCATCCTTTGAAACTAGACTATGTAACGCTCTCCAAATGTTGGATAGTATACTACTCATGAATGTTGGGGGTACCAAGCGGTTACATACTAATAGTTATTGATTAACTATATAATGACACCCTCGATAGTTTTCTATTTGTTAATATAACTAAGGTCAAATAGAAAATATGAATGTGTTAAAATACATTGTTTTCTTGACTTGAGAATACTATTGGTCTTCAATATGGAAGCCCTGCTTTGATTATAGTTAAATCCGGGCACAATATCCATCGAACGACAATAATTGCATCGAGTGGAAGTATGATGACCCAAATTTTTGGCAACATGAATTTAATAATCTAATTTGTTTAATTTGGTTAATTTATTCTATTTTTCAAACAAATGAAATGTGTATTTGTTTATACATATGTAAGAGTAGATTTAAAATAAGATTTGAACTTGAATTTGAAATTCAGATGTAAACATCTTAGAAATAAATTGGATTTAAAAATAATATGTATGTATGATAATTTTTAGTATATAATTAGTTTTATATCATTGTCTTTAGAAAATTTTATACATATGAATTAAGGATATTTATTAAATTAGTATATTTGTATAATTAGTTTTAAGTATATAATTGGGTTTTGTTTCATTTTCTTAAGTAATATATAGATAAATAAAGGAAAAAGGTTAAATATACAGACATGAATAAATGTAAACTAAATTATAGATATCATATAAAAATATATATTAAAACATATTAATACATTATAATTACAAATGTAAGCTTAGGAATTCATGTAATTACAAGTGTATGTTATTTCAACAAGTGTCATTCTTTCCTTTTTATTTTCTTTAAATAATAAATAAAAGATTAGCTAGGCTATATATTTCTCCATCCCTCTCTTTCATTTTCTTTTTTTATCTCTTCATATTCAAAACATAAGAAAAACTAAAGCTTGTAACTAAACCAGAAAAGAAAAATTTGAAAAAAGTAAAAATCAAACAAAAAATAAAATTCTTTCAAGTTCTCACACCTGAAGCTCAATAAATTTCAAGTGAATTCAACTTTGTTTCAAATCAAGATCAGTAAGCAAGTCTAAATCAAGTGGCAAGACAAATTTCAGTTCATCATCAGAAGCCTTCTCTGTTCTTTGTTTTCCAATGGCATGTGAGTAAACAAATTTCTAATCTATTTTAAAAATCTTGTTGCATGTTGTAAATTTGAAGTGAAGTGTGATAAATGGTCATATGATTATTTAATATGAATTATATAAATATATGAATTGAATGGGTGTGCATGTCTGTATACAAGACATTTGTTCTTTTCTTGTTGTTCAGGTTTAAGATTTGATAAAAGAAAATTATATTCTCCTTTCCCGATCTTCTTGAGGACATAATGTATAAACAGAACTTGTTTGTTATACCATGATATAAATTTAAAAAATATTTTCAAGATAAATCAGTAGTTAGATTTTTACAGAGAGGCAAAAGTACAGTGAAATCCGAATCTTATCAAATTTTGACTCGAATTATTTCTTGTTTCAGGTTTATAATTTGATTTGTAATCGAAACCTAAGATTTTTTTTGAAAAATAAGATGTTTAGGCTTTTAAATCGAGAGGAATTTAGAGTTAAACGTGTTTGGGTTTTTATTTTTTCTCTGATGGTCGGAAAGGTTAGGGACCTCGTGGTCAGTGTTGAAGCAAGCTGGGGGTTGGGGGTCTCAGCAAAAATTGGTCGAAGTGATTATCACCCGCCGTGGTGGCACGGTGAGGTGTATGTAGGGTTTAAGGACTTCGAGGGTCGAGGAAGTTCTCGGGTTCGCCGTGACAACTATGGTTCATCAGACTTGGGCAGAGTGGGGGAATTAGAAGCGTTGGTCATCAGGGAAGGTTTGGGCAGGGAGTCGAAATTTCTAGTGACGGTGGGAGGCATCGCGGGGAAGTTTTTGGGTAATGGTTTGTTCCAGGTTTGGTATCACAGGCTCGATCGGGTTTTCGAGTTCGATTTGAACACTGATGATCGTAATCGAGTAGGGGGGTCATGATGGACTGTCTGGCGAGGATGGTGTAGGTCGGAGTTGCTCCAATCGTTGGTGCATGTGTACGATATCGATTGGTGTATTAGTGATTTTTGGGTTTGCTATGTTTTGGGGGAAAGGGATAGCTTTCTCGAGTTAGACCCGAGATAAAACGAGGGTTGCCTGGAAGATGAGTTGATGCGCATGTGTTTTAATACAATAGTTTTTTAATTTAAACCAAGTATTAAAAAAAGAGAAGAAGAAGAAAGAACTCGGGATATGGAGAGAAATGTTTGGGTTTTGTTTGAGTAAATCTCGAGTTAGTCTCGATTTATTAACCAATTTGTTAATAAGTTTTTTTTTTAAGTTTAACAAAGTTAAGTTTAAAATTTATTAGCTTTAAACTATTTTAAATAGTAATTGATTTTTTTTAAATGTTTGTTTATTAAAGTCGAAAATTTTATTTTAATTTATTAATTAAGTTTATCCTTAAGATGTTTTTAAAAAAAAGCTTAATTAACCAGATAATTAAGTAGTTTAAATAAAATATTAAGTGTTTTAAATTTTTAATTAAACTTAATGCTTTTATATTAATGATAATTAGTTCCCATGTTTATTAAATTCTGATGATGATTAAGAAGGTGATTAAGATAAATGAATTATCTTAAAATAATTTAGGGTTGGGTGACTAGGATAGTTAGTTAGTTAATTAATTGATTATTAATTAAAGGTTAATTTATAAATGTAGTCAATTAAAAGAATAATTAATTAAGAAAAGTGATTAGAGAATCATTAATTAATAAATTAAGGAGATTAATTAAAAGTTAATTAATGTGAATATGAATGGTTAAGGCTAATTAATCTATGTGGTATTTAAAGGATTAACTTGTTTAGAGTTAATTAGTAATTAAAGGATAAATTAATTAATAATAAAAGGTTAATTAATTGAGGATAATTAACTAATGAAATAATTACTTGATCAAAGTAATTAAAGGAAAATTACTTAATGGAAGTAATTAAGGATTAATTACATAGTGTAATTAATTAAAGATTGATTAATTAAGGATTGATAAATTAGGGAAATTAATCAAGGGTAGTTAATTAATGAGTGTGATTAAGTAAAGGATAATTAATCAATGTAAGTGATTATGGGATAATTAATTTGAGTAATTAATTAAGGATAAATGTAATTAGTGTGAATGGGTGAAGGTTAATTAAGTTGTGTTATTAATTGAAGGCTAATTACTTAACGTAATTAAAGAGGATAATTAAGGGATGATTAATTAATGGTTTTTAATTAATTAATGTTAAGTAAGCAGGGTTAAAAGTGATTAAAGAAATTAATGAAATTTATTTTGCTATGATTGGCTTATCTTGCTTATGAATAATTGAATGATATTGTATGCCTTGGATTGTTTGATATCTTTGATAAGTGATTTGTGATGCTATGTGATATGTTATGTTTGGGTTGAACTGTGATAATATGGTTTGTCTATCTATGGTGAGTGATAATGTAAATATGTAATTCCGGATATAAATGGAATTGATTAAAACTTAAACAGCTTTGTTTTAAGATGATTAGAAGAGACCAGGGTCGGATATCAGTACATACCCAAAACCACTTCGATTTGTAATCTATAGTTCTTACAGATTTGATATGTGGAATCAATAGGCTGGAATGAAATAATTTAAGCGAACTAGACCATTGAAACTAAGGGTACTTAGATGTTTAATTTGTGGAATAAGTATGTTGACTATAACATGTTAAGACCCTGTAGTGAAGTACGAGTTACCCGGGTTTTAAAATAAGTTTCATGTATTAGTATTTTAGGTTAG
The DNA here is from genome assembly GCA_030765085.1 of Allium cepa. NCBI lineage: Eukaryota > Viridiplantae > Streptophyta > Magnoliopsida > Asparagales > Amaryllidaceae > Allium > Allium cepa. The sequence continues at coordinate 343,310,585 of CM060944.1, forward strand.
ATAGGTTTACTCACGCTGGTTTCCCGCTTGACCCGGGTGTTACTTTGATGTAATGCTTGGGTCAGACCGAGTATTACAGATTTTCAGGTAAGGACATTCTGGAGCTTAGGAGGCGAGCTAGATGGCAGGAACTTATGGAGTGTATTCCGCTGTGATATATTTTTATTTATCTAGGACAAGTTATTTTAACTATTCCAATGATTGTGAAATATTGTAACTCTGATGTATTGATGTAAATTAACTGATACAGTTTTTCCTTGTATAACTGTTATTTTATTTGATATTATATTTTGATCCGCTGCGAATGTGAGATTCTGTGTTTCATTTATGTTTCTCCTTCTTTCTCTTTTATTCTTTTTCTAACTATCTAGAATTTTCGGGATCGAAAATTTCGGGTCGTTAAAGGAAGCATTGGAAATGAAACTCTATTTAAGAGTAGATTCATCTCCTCGGTTATATATGGTTAGTTTCATGGTCAACAGAAGTCTACTCAAAGATAATGTTTCCGGCCAGAGTAGTTCGATTACTAGTAATTGTTATTATCAAGCCAAGGCTTCATATTTGGACGATGGAATTGATTATGGATGATATTGGAATTTTGACCATTAATAAATTCATAGTCCAAAGTGATATAGTTTTGACAAAGACAATTGCTGTAGATTATCTTTATTAAAAGGTGCTGCTTAAGTATTTGTGAAATTTGATTTTTCGAAAAAGACATAAAAGTGATGAATTTGGCCAAACTATCATATCACTGGCTAAGGTGACATGTGAATGTTGGTATTTGAATTGTTCGATATTAATCACTGACTAAATCACACCTCTGAGACACATAACCATAATTGTGGTTTCTCCGAAAACCATGCCATTTTTTTAATTTAAAAAATGCTATAAATTAATTAGTATTTATGAAATATTAATTAGTATTAATTTATTTAATATTTTTAATGTTGATGGTAATTATTTAAATGCATAAATTAAAGTTATGTTTGCATATAATGATATATGGTATTTGTATAATTTTAAACAAGATTTAAATAATAAAAATATTACATAAAAGTTTTTATTTTGAAAATTTGCACATTACAAATGTACTTAGACCGGCTATATAATGGTGAGAGGAGGAAATCCATTAATTGAATTTATTGAAATTTAAAAAGGAATTAAAAAAGGAAGTTGTGATAAGAGAATGAGAAAGGTTCCTTTAATTGCATTAAAACAAAGTCTCCTCATTTGGTTTCTCTAACGGAACACAATTTTCCCACCTCTTCTCTATCATTCATGACTGGAACATCTTCCAAAAAAACATCAAAACAAATTCGGATCAACATCAAATTAAATTAAAGAAAGGTGGTTTATCCTTCTTTTGCAAGATGGAGTAACGATTTATTTGAAATCTGAGGAGAAGCGACAAATCAAGGTGTGATAAAGGGCAAGGTTTATTAATTAAGTTTATAATTCATGATTTATACAATTTTGACATATATGTAAACTATAGCCACTTATTAAAATCAATTTTAAAACAACTCTATGTTTTGTATTAACTGTTAGTTCTATTTGTGTGCGGTTTTGAATGTTTATAATTTAGTTGGATCTGAAATAACTAATTGTTGTGGAATTGATTTGTTGAATCTTTTTTATAATTGGTTAATGGTTTGTCTAACCACATATTTTATGTTTTATTTCATTTGAGATGCGAAACAAGTCCTCTTGTTTGTTATCTAATTTGTTTTGCTGCAAATCTTCTTTGTTTTAATAAATTACTCTTGTTGTCACACTTACTTCTTTTAATCGAGGATCAAATTTTAGTAAATTTAAACATGAAATTATGTGCATATATCACATGTGTGTATGTATAAATTAATCAAGTCTTCTTCATACCTTGAAATTGTAAACTAATATTAAATTAAATTTTACTTAGTTGATTTTTTTAGATTAACTTAGTTTCATGTTTCAAAATAAGATTTCAGTTTATTACGTAAAATAATCATATAAAAGTTTTATATGTTATCTGTGACGAAGCTTGCCGCTTACCCCTATATGTTTTGCGATGGCTATGCTAGTCGAAAGGCTGCATGTAAAACTCGCTTGTTAGGGACTTAGTTGTGTCACCTTAAAAGAGTTTGGGCTGCGAAAAACAATGGTACTAGAGCCAAATGGTCTATATAAGTTAGTCATGCTAGGGCTAACTAATTAGGATTACCAATTTAGTAGGATGTTTAGAAAGTAGTGTTTAAGCTTGGGTTTCGGTAATCAAGTACTCTACCCTCTTTGTCTACTGGCCTACGTCAAAAAGTAAAGTAAGCCCAAAGGTTGCCTCTAATAGAATAGACCCAACTTCAGTTGGGCCCTTCTCCAATTTTCAAAATTGTTTTGAAAACTAAAAATGAAATTAAAAATTGAAAAGTTAAATTTAAAATAGGAAATACATTATAATAATGTGATTTTAGAACTGATTTGAAGTTAAAATAAGATTTTAAATTTGAAAGTTAAATTAAAAAAGAATCACATTATAATGATTTTTAAAGTTGGCTTTGAAAACAATATACATTATAAATGTTATATTATAGTTTCCAAAATGCTTTTAAAATATAATATACATATTTCAAAACTTTTAGTCTTTGTTAATAATATTCATAAAATAAATTAACCAATCAAATAGGTAATTAATGAAGGTAAATACATGTACAATACATATAGATATATGTTACATTATTTTGCTCTTTTTAATTTATTAATGGCAGCAGATCAAATTCCCGCCCTATCCAATCCTTCTCTATCTCTTTCTTGTATCATAAGCGACACCCCTCCATTCCTTCCCTATCTCCTCCGCCTCCCTCCCATCCACCTGACCCAGTACCAATCCCTCCTAACATATCACATCTTACTGCACCTGCCATACCTTCTTCTACCCTCCCACCTTCTAATCACTTCAACCCACATGCTTCTAATGTCTCTTCAAATCATTTTCCATCACTCTTTGAGTCTGATAACCTCGCTTGGTCATCCCTTTTTAAGAACCTTCCTTGAAACGCGGGCAAGTACTCTCCCATGCATATGGACATAACCTTCAATGGCGATGCAATGGTCTCTCCTTCTCAAATCATTGATGCATGTGTCGTTATCTGGCAAGATTATGTGGTTGGTTTTTTCCTTGACAAAACCTTGTCATTCACTTATGTGATTGAAAACCTAAAATGCAGATGGCGCTTGAAAGGTAACGTTCAAGTCAAATTTGATTGCTCTATTTTTCCCTTCCTCCTCTTTGATGGATCTGATAGAGATAAAATCATAAGAAGTGACCCTATTATCATGAAAACTAAGCTATTTATTCTTAAATTGTGGGATCCTACCATAAGTAAAGTGTGTGGAACAATAAGAGCTGTTACAATCTAGGTACAAATGATGAATATTACTATATAACTATGGTCACCACTTGGAATCAACTGGTTAGCTAATAGATTGGGAAAGTTGGTGTGTCTTGATGAGGAAATATATTCAGTACAGAGAATACAATATGCTAAATGTCTTGTTGAAATATCCCCCAATCATGAACTAGTTGATTCATTTCTTGTGTTGAATGCAAATGGCATAAGGCAGATCATTTAAGTAACATATGAAACCAGATATATGCACTCTCTGTAAAGTATTTGGTCACAAATAAGAACTTTCATTTAAATTAAGAGGAAATAGTATATAAAGCAAATGGTAAAGAAGATGAGTTGCCAATACTGACAGATTTAAATGATGAGAAGAAAAAAATAGATTAGAACCTGTATAGAGGGAAAAAAAGTATGGAAAAAGATAGTGAAAAAGAATAGGAAACTAAATGTTGAAAATGTATAAGCATCTGTTGATGTTTATGGTAAAATGATGAGCAATGAGGAAACGAATACAGAATAGTCAAACGGCGGGGAGGAAATAGCAATAAATATGAGTGGAGAAGATAGAAGACAAGAAAAAGGAGATAGAAATGATAATGCTATTAAAGTTAGCAACAAATATTCAGTACCGGACTTACAAGAAGACGGGGAAATAAATGAGAATTAAGAGGGAGAGTGCAATGAAATAGAAATGGAAGAAGAATTAGTTGAAATAAGAAATAAATCTAATGTTGATGGTAAAAGGACTCATGACATAAATAGGAAGAATACAACTGCAATAAATGAAAAAGACAGAGAAAAAATTCTCAAAGCAAAAGTGTTTGGAAAGGAATTGACACAGCAACAACACAAATACAACAAGCAAACAATGCTTGGTAATGTGCATGTCCACAGTTCTTATGAGCATAACCAATTGGTCACAGCTACTTCTTAACAAAAGACTCCTGTACATGCTGAACACATTTTTTAACCTTCTCGACCCACCTCTGCTTCAATCTCCACTGAAACTGCTCATGTATTTTTCACACATCCTTCCAATATTCATTCAATTAACTCCAATTCTATATTACCTCCTCTGCTACCTACTCCTACTTCAAAACAACATCAATGCATATCACCTGTTCGTGCACACGTGCACGATACAACATAAATATCCTACCCTACTAACCATACTCATACTGATCTGTTTTCCATTGGAGGAAACTGCATGTTCTCTCCTACTGAAAGCTCTAAAAATCAAATACCACCCTTTGCTAGTGATGATAATCCCCACCTTCCTCAAACCACTCTGGCTACTTCTGTTATCCCACCCTTTGATTAAGGGTAGAATATCAACAAATAAGCTGGAAAGGATGGATATCGGGATTGGAGATCAATTGGAAACATGGCTGTGGTCGATGTCGTCAAAGTTTGGCCAAACTCCAATCAAGGCGGGATCGATTGGGAATGATAATCAAGGCTAGGAGAGGCTACATCTCAAATTTCAAGTCAATCAAAGTTCGTACGATCAATATATGATCGATGCAATGTCAACAAAAAACAATGTTCACGTCGATCTCTTTGTATCCATCAATCAACCAAAGGAATCCCTCTTCGTATCATTCTTGTTCGAATCCTTCAGGCGCTCCCATATTCGTATCGATCGGGAAAACTACGCTCTTCAAATCGATTGAAACGAGCTACTGTTCTATCCATCAAAGGTAAGGTCTCGTTCGTGTCCACCTGTCGGTCTTGTTCATACCCATGAAGTCATATCCATCAACTTACACCTTCTTTGTATCAATCCTGTACGCACTCCATTTCCATTATCTAATATTACTTCATATCGATCAACACATGTAAGATCAATACGAAGCACACTGCTAGCATTAATACGAGAATACACATCACTTCGATGGACACGGACCGACGATGCGAATGAAGGCCGAAGTAAATGGATGCGAATGGAAGGATATGGATCGATATGAATGGAGTTCAAGAGGGATGAAGGCTCAGTCAACGTGGCAAGAGACGTGGATCCACCCCAATTTATCGCTCCATGTCAATAGGTAGGCATGTGCCTATGATCAATGCAAATAAGAGGGAGGCAAAGGCATCGATACGAAGTCGTATCCATATCAGAGAACCCAATTCGTATCGATCATATCTAGAGATCCACAAGTCCAAATGCTATGAAATTTTCATAGGAGCTTACGTAACGTAGGGAGTGTTTATGCCAAGTTTCGGCTCGATTGGGCCAAATCTTGATCGATACAAAATTGGTTCATATTTATCACGAATCGAGTCGAAATTGTGTGGGATCAATGGTGTGGGCACACTTATGTGCCAGAAGAAGTCCCCCGAAGTTTGAGCGAGATATTTGCATGGAGCGTCTATAAATAGCACCTTAGAGCCTACAGAAAAAGGGTCTTTTTACGATCTGACGTCCAGACTCTGCCAGAAACATTTTTGCACTACAAGGCTGATGTTGTACTCGAATTTTATCACTGTAATATGCTGTAATCGTTTGTAACCAGCGAGAAAAATCAGTAAAAGATTAACTTTTGAAGTGGACGTAGGACGGAGATAGCCGAACTACTATAAATCCTATGTCTCTGTCTATTTCTTTCCGCTTCAAGTTACTCCTCATCATTTTTCATTCTCTACATTACCTGAATCTGTGATCTGTGTTCATATACTAGTGCTTTTACGATATTTGGGGTTTGTGATCACTTTTGGCGCAAACACTTTGGTGCTTTCACTGAGAACAACTAGCGCTCGCTAAACCAGATTTGGAGTCCAGATTTGAAGGCTTAAGGATATAATCTAAAAAAAACCATGACAAGGCAATCGAGTAGAAGAAAAAGAATATAGAGAAGTCAGCATGAAGAAAGCCAGGAGGCTTCATCAGGGGCCAATCAGACTTCAGCTTTCATCACCCAAGACAAATGGAAATAATGATGGGAGCAATGCATGAAGAATTTCCAAAAAGGAAGGGGGAAATGATGCAGAACCTCCTCAGATAGTTTGGATAAGCATGAACAATTGGAGCTTCAGGAGTTCAGATCCACGGCATTGGAACAGAAGGACCCAACAGGAAATCGAATGAAGCTGCTCAATAAGGCGAATCCCTAATCAGCACACACCTGTTAATCTGGATGGACCCAGGCTCGGGGGCACGCCACTTGTAACGATGGACCAATTCATGGAGAAATTCTACGTGACACCGCACAACAAGATGTAGGAATACAAGGGCACGTGATGAAGAGTACATGCCGGAATTCCCTTGAGGACTCGGGGGCAACCCTTGACGGATAACGCTGGATTGACTGAGATTATCAAACGATATATGCATGGAGGATTGACAAAAAGAGATCTGGAAGGAGTAAACATGAGTCCGTTTACTTGTGAAATCAGAATGGCTCGGAACCCACCAGAGTTCAATCTACCTACGGTAGAGGTATACAATGGCAAGGATGATCTAACTAATCATTTGATGAGATTCACAAGACATATGGAAGTGCTGGGGGCCTCGGAGGAAGTGATGGTCGGATGTTTCCCTTTGTACTTAACGGATATAGCTGCTATGTGGTTCGGACAGCTGGAATAGTGATCTATTAGGACATGGATAGAATTGATGGACAGGTTTCTGAAGCAGTTTCGGGTTCATATCAAAAGGCTGAAGAATGTAATGACACTAAAATCGGTAAAGAAAAGGACACATGAATCGCTCAAAGCTTTCTTAACTCTGTTCAATGCAACGGTTGCTTCGGTAGATCGGCCAGATCCATCAATGGTTTTAATGGAAGCAGTGTTAGGAGTTAAAGAGAATTCATATTTCAAAGTGTCTCTAATACGAGACCCACCAATGGATCTTAGGGAATTCTTTCATGAAGCTGAGAGATTCCTTCGGCAGGAAGATGCATGTTCAGACATGAAACTAAACGAAGGGAACGCGGCCGAGGATGGAGGGCCATCCAGCGGAATCTTGGACAAAGGTTGGGAAAAGGAAAAAAGGAAGCTGGATGATGAAACGGGAAAAGCTAGGAAGCGGCGGGGAAAGCCAAAATTCTACACTTACACAGGGTTGAACGAGACGTTAGAGCGGATATTCATGGAGACTCGGAATCGCCTTCCCTGCTGAAGGCCAGTACGGAGAGAACCCTCAGAATGTGAAAGGGCATCAGGAAGGCACTGTCTCTTCCATGATTTGGACGGACATGATACCAACAGCTGCATGCATCTAAGGGATATAATCGAGGAGCATGTAAGGAATGACGAGTTACGACAATATGTCGGGGCTCAGAATGCGGTGGTGGAGCAGGAACAACCACCATCTACCTCAAACAACGATGGCACGAGGCCTAGGAATGATGGTTGCTTGGTTATCAACTGACAGGGATGATACGAAATAAGTAGCAAACTATAGGCAAACGGCCAAGTCATTTACTCATGTACGGGGACGAAGATGGCTCCTAGTCATGCTCTGAATGATGATAAACCGCGGTGCTATAGTTTGTGAGATCTTTTTCTTTGTTTTTGGATTGGACGCTCGTTTTCTGCTTTGATTTTAGAGTTTGGTTTGAACTCCTGATTCTATTTGTTTCCTAGTTTGGACTTCTGTTTGGATGATTGTTTTCATGTTTGGATATTAGTTTGGATTTCTGGTGTGGATTTTTGGTTTTCTGATTAGGATTGGATTTTGTTTGGATTTTTATCTGGTTTTTTGGTAAATGGTCGTCGAGTATGGACTATGCTCGGCAAGGGTCCGGAAAGATCGGGATTTGGTCTAGGACTTAGGTCCTATATTATCGGTTACTATTTCAGGTCATCGTGTATGGACTATGCTCGGCAAGGGTCTGGAGTGCCTAGGATTCGGATTAGGACTTAAGCCATGGCGTTACTTAGTGTTCAAGGATAGTGGACCATGATTGTCAGGTGTGGATTGTGCTTGACAAGAACCTGAAGAGGTTATGAATACAAATATCGGCTATGAACGACAAAAGATTTGGATATCGATCCAGAGAGGTCTTGGATTCGGTTATCGGTTTTGACTATGGACGGAATATGGATTTCGGATATCGGATTTGGAACTATTCAAAACAAACCTTCTTATTACAAGGCATGTTTTAGGGGGGAAATGAGATCCCACCCTTTGGTCAAGGCTAGAATATCAACAAATTAGCTGGAGAGGATGGATATCGGGATTGGAGATCAATAGGAAACAAGGCTGAGGTCGATGTTGTCAAAGTTTGACCGAGCTCCAATTAAGGCGGGATCAATTGGAATGATAATCAAGGCTAGGAGAGGCTACGTTTCAAATTTCAGACCAATCGGAGTTCGTACGATCAAGATATGATCGATGATGCAATCTCAACAAAAAACCATGTTCGTATCGATCTCTTTGTATCCATCAAGCAACCAAAGGAATCCCTCTTCGTATCGTTCTTTTTCAAATCCTTCAGGCGCTCCCGTCTTCGTATCGATCAGGCATGCTACGCTCTTCGAATCCATTGAAATGAGCTACTGTTCGTATCCATCAAAGGTGAGGTCTCGTTCAAGTCCATCTATCGGTCTTGTATGTATTCGTGAAGTCATATCGATCAACTTACACCTTCTTTTTATCGATCCTATACGCATTCCATTTCCATTATCTAATATTACTTCGTATCGATCAACACATGTATAATCGATACGAAGTATATTGCTGGCATCGATACGAGAATACACGTCACTTCAATGGACACAGACTAACGATGCGAATGAAGGTTGAAGTAAATGGATGCAAATGGAAAGATATGGACGGATCTGAATGGAGTTCAAGAGGGATGAAGGCTTGGTCAACGGGGCAAGAGACGTGGATCCACCCCAGTTTATCGCTCCACATCAATGGTTGGCACATGCGTATGATCGATGCGAAGTAGAGGGAGGCGAAGGCATCGATACGAAGTCGTATCCATATCAAAAAATCCAATTCGTATCGATCATATCTTGAGATCCATATGTCCAAATGCTATGAAATTTTCACATGAGCTTATGTACAACCTAGGGAGTGTTCATGCCAAGTTTTGGCTCGATTGGGCCAAATCTTGATCGATACGAAATTGGTTCGTATCGATCACGGATAGAGTTGAAATTGTGTGGGATCGATAGCGTGGGCCCACCCATGTGCCAGAAGAAATATCCCGAAGTTCGAGTGAGATATTTGCATGGAGCGCCTATAAATAGCACCTTAGAGCCTACTAAAAAGGATCTTTTTGCGATCTGATGTCCAGACTCTACCGGAAATATCTTTGCACTACAAGGCATCCGTTGTACTCGAATTTTATCACTTTAATATGCTGTAATCATTTGTAACCAGCGAGGAAAATCAGTAAAAGATTAACTTTTGAAGTGGACATAGGTCGAAGATAGCCAAACCACTATAAATCCTGTGTCTCTGTCCATTTCTTTCCGCTTTAAGTTACTCCTTATCATTTTTCATTCTCTACATTACCTGAATCCGTGATCTGTGTTCATATACCGGTGCTTTCACGATATTTGGGGATTGCGACCAATTTTGGCACAAACAACTTCCTCCTCTATCATCAATCCAACTAACAAAAATCACCTTGCCAACAAAAAGAAACCTACCACTTTGAATGCTTCATTGAAGGATAGCAAAACGAAAAAGACTGCAAGCAACAACAAAATTAATTATCTACAATCCCCAATCTCTCTTTCACCAATTGAATCAGAAAATGATTTAGATACTCCCGTGCATCAAATTCTAAAGAATACACCATCTTCCATTTTCAGAAGAACGAGAATCTTGAATAAAAAACCCAACAAAGTTTATCAATGATGAACAACATAGCAGCTTGGAATATATGAGGAGCCCACCATTATATGAAGCTTGACCAAATCAGATCTCTTATTCGAAACCACAACCTCTCATTAGTCTCAATTTATAAAACTAAGCTAGACACTACTCTAACTCAGAGAGCTGCCAAATACATAAACAAAAGCTGGACTCACGTATCTAATCTTCTCAAGCTCATATGGCAGACTGCTAGTACTAAATGATCCATTAATATATAGGTTGTCCCCTATCTTAATTGACTCACAATTTATTCATACTCATGCTCTTCACCTCCCTTCAAATAATTCAATGTATTACACCTTCATCTATGCCTCAAATTCTCCTCAGATCAGAAAAAGAATGCATGAATGCATACCTTATTTTAGACAGTCAATGCATCGTTGCATTCTAAATGGTGATTTTAACTGCTTATTCCTTTCTACTCATCGAAGTGGTGGTAGGAAACTAACCATGACTGAGCTCTCTCCATTAAATAATACCATTTAAAAAGCTTCCCTGATAGAAATCCCATACTCTGGATCTGATTATACATGGACCAACAAAGCCAACAAAAATCCTCCAACTCTATCAAAAATTGATCATGGCTTTATGAACATCTCATCTCTACTTCTATTAAACATACACATCCCCATGCCGTTCCTATTTAATCACTATCCTTTAATACTCAACTTTGGATTTGCTACCATCCTCAAATAGGTAAACTTTAAATTTTATGATGAATGGGCTAATAATGTCAACTTGAAACAGGTAGTTACTGAAGCTTGGAAAATACATACCTATGGGAAGCCAATGCACTCATTGTAGAAAAAACTAAAGAACACTAAAGAAGCATTCAAATTATGGGCTAGAAAAATTTATGGACAAGGAAATAAAACTTCCAATAATATAGCAGCGCAACTAGATCAAGTACAGCAGATGATTTTAAACTCAAACTCCAACCCAGCCTTAATTCGAAAAGAAAATGACTTGACTGCACTGTTTGAGAAAGCTTACACAATAGAGCCGAATATGGAAAAGCAAAAGAATAAGCAATAAGGGTCTACTTATGGAAATAGAAACTCTGAACACTTCCATGCATCATTGAAGATCAAACAAGCTAAGTCTACGATATATCAGAAAAATGACATGCATGGTGTAACTCATACCACCCAATATTAGGTTGATGCTGCATTCCTTAACTACTACACAAACTTAATTGGTGGCCTCCCTTCTTCCCTTGACATTTCAATAATAAATAATGCCCAATCCTAAAGCTCTCTTTTGATATGCGGAGTTCACTGATTAGTCTTATAACCGATGAGGAAATAAAAAAATTCTATATTCACAATGAGAAAAGCAGCATCCCATGTCCCTGGTGGTTTCACTGTTTCCTTCTTCACACACTACTGGGACATTATATCAGGTGATGTATACAAGGCAACTCGTAATTTCTTCAACAAAAATGTGTTACTTTCCTCTATCAACTCTACTAATCTTGTCCTTGTCCATAAAACTACTTCTCCTTCTGATGTCTCCTAATATAAACCAATTGCATGTTGCAATGTCATTTACATGTCCATATCACGTATTCTAGCTTCTCATCCCAAAAATGTGCTTCAACATATAATTTCTCCTAATCAAGCAGCATTCCTCCTAAACAGAAGTATCCTCGATAATGTCCTATTGTCTCATGAATTATTGAATGGCTACTCTTCATCATACGAATCCCCAAAAGCCATTTTGAAAATAGACATAAGAAAGTACTTTAACATAGTTAATTGGTATGCTATAATGAATGTTCGTGATAGGATGGATTTTCCACTAGCTTTCAGTAAGTGGCTGTACATATGCTTCTCGATAGTCAGATATTATGTGGTTTCAATGCTCACAGTGTTGGGTATTTCAAAGGCAAAAATGGCCTTAGACAAGGATATCCAATATCTGCATACATATTTATAATGATTATGGAGATTTTCACCCTTGCAATACAGATTCAAGTAGAATTGAAGAATTTTGCTCTACATCCGAAGTGTAGAAACATGATGGTAACGGCTCTTGCCTTGGCAGTTGAATTGATAATTTTCACCAAACCAACAATTAAGTCATTACAATCCATAATTAATACACTTTCCTTCTTCTAAAACTTTTCTACGCTTTAAACAAACCCAAAAAATCCCACGTTCTTTTTAGCTGGTTTGATCGATCTTCAAAAACCAGTTTGCTTAAACATAACAAAAATGCTACCTCTTAACTTTGATATGGCTTATCTTAGGATTCCTCCGACAACTAAAAGAATAACAGTTGCCCAATGTGTTCCTCTATATGAGAAAATCATGACAATCATGAATAGATGGGAGAATAGGTACATAACTCAACCGGACAGCTCATTATTATTAATGCTGTCATTCTCTCCATGATAGTTTACTGGAGTAGAACATTCCTCCTGCCTACCAAATTAATAGCCATAATTAGGTCTGCTATAATAAAATTTATATGGATCGGTTCAATACACACTGTAAAATTATCTCCCATAACATACAAGAAGCTGGAAAAACTAAAGAAACATGGGGGATTGGGGATAAAGAATATGAAATTATGGAATGTGGTTGCCTTGTCTATACACTTCCATAACCTCATAACCAAGTTTGATTCACTATGGAATCAATGGTCAATCAGAAACAACTTGAAAGGAGATGATATTTGGCTAGCAAAAAGTAAACAATCTCACAGCTGAGTCTGGAAAACCATGTTAAAATTACAAGATATATCGATGCCTCATAAAAAACTCCTACTTGCCTCTGGCAGCACTTCTAAATTCTAGACTACTCCCTGGATCAATCATAGCTTGGTCCTACAGAAGATCCTTTCATATGACAATATGACACAAACGGGTATCTCCCTTAAAGCCAAAGCTACAAGCTATATGGTCAATGGTAGAATTAACTTGCATCACACAAGCAATACTACAGTAGATGCCCTATGGGATAAATATAATGGCCAACCTTATATCTACACTCACATAAAAGATTATAAATGGTCAGACGAACTCAAAGATCACTCCACCAAAACAGTATATACAACGCTTGCTGGAGAGATAAACCATGGTTGTTTTCCGTGGTATACATGTATATGGAATAAATATGCAGCTTTATGTTGTGGTAGGTTTTTAGAAATGCCCTGCATACTTTAAGAAATCTTTCCTATATAGGGCTTAATGTCCCTGTTGGTGTAAACCAAAATTAAGAGTCGTGTCTGCTGATGTGAAAAGTCATGTCTATTCGAATGAAGAGTCATGTCTATTCGAATGAAAAGTCATATCTATTCAGTGAAGAGTCGTGTCCGTTCACTGAAAAGTCGTGTCTATTGAAATAAAGAGTCGTGTCTATTAAGTAAAAGTCATGTCTATTGAAGTGAAAGGGTGTCTGTTCAAAAAGGTTATGTCCGTTTGTAAGGGTTGTAAACCACTATATATATGTGGTCATTTTGTTGTGTTGAAAGAAAGTTGTAGACAAGACAAAAAGCAAGTTATATAAAAAAAAAATTGTCTATTCTCCTCTAAAATTATAATTCTCTCTCTTTTTTCTACTTTAACAAATTGGTATCAGAGCTTGGTTGAAAAATGTCAAACAACCTTGTCTCCCTTGTTCCTCGATTCAATGGTGAAAAGTTTGATTATTGGAGCAATCTAATGAGGCTCTGTCTTGAATCTCAAGACTTGTGGACAGTTGTTGAAGAAGGTGTTGGTGCGCCGGAAGATGAAACGCAACTCACAGTTGCCCAAAGAGATCTTCTGAAAAGCAAAAAACAGAAAGATCGGAAGGCTCTCTTCCAAATCTACCAGACACTTGAAATTCAAGTTTATGAGAGAATTTCAAAAGTTGCAAATGCTCAGGAGGCTTGGAAAATATTGAATACAACGTATTCTGGTCAAGATCAAGTAAAAAAGGTTCGCCTGCAGTCACTACGAGCTGAATTCGAAAAGCTCGAAATGAAGGATAGTGATAAAATCTTGGAGTATTTTACTCGTCTCACTTCCATCATAAATCAGATGGCTTCAAACGGAGAAGTCGTGGAGACTCAAAGAGCCGTTGAAAAAATTCTACGGAGCCTACCAATCAAGTTCGATCATATTGTGGTTGCAATTGAGGAATCAAATGATATTGCTTTACTTTCTCTTGAAGGCTTGCAAGGAAGGCTGGAAGCTCATGAGGCTAGAATCTTGATGAGAAGTAAACAAACAAATTCTTCTCAAGATCAAGCCTTAAAATCTCAATTCACATCCATAAAAGTTCAAGGCCCATCCCATGGCAAAAGTAACAGCAGGAATAGTGGAAAATTTGAAGAATCAAAGGAGGAGAAACGATCATTCCAAAGTAACAAGGCGCGAGGCAAATACAAAGGCAAAAAATCATATTTTGAATGCAATTTCTGTCACAAGCCGGGTCATAAAGCAAATGATTGTTGGGAGAAACATCCTGAAAAGAAGCCAGTTGCTAGTTTTATGCATAATGAAGCAGAAAAATCTGAATCTTTGTTGATCGCTTCGGATGGAAATGTTGAAAACGTATGGTACTTGGATAGTGGTGCAAGTAGGCATATGACTGGAAATAAAAATCTATTTTCAAGTCTTGTGGAAGCTGATGATGGTCAGGTTACTATTGGAGATGCAAAATCATACAAAATTCAAGGTGTTGGCGAAATTTCTTTCAAAACCAAGGCTGGAAAAGTTGAAAAAATGTCGGAGGTTCTTTATGTACCAGGCATACGTAGCAATCTTCTTAGCGTCGGTCACTTGCTGAAGAAAGGATTTGATTTTCGATTCGTTGGAGATCAATGTAGCATGAAGAAGAACGACCAACAAGTGGCAAATATTGTGATGGGATCCAACAAATTATTTCCGATCAAACTTGACATCGTAAGCAGTACGTGCATGATTGCTACTTCTAACGATGAAGTTTCCAAGTTATGGCATGAGAGGTTTGGTCATTTAAACTTCCGGAGTTTGAAGGAAATGTCTACCAAAGAAATAGTCCGAGGGCTGCCTAAACTTGAAGTGATAAACGAAGCATGTGAGGAATGCCAATTGGGAAAACAACATCGTGAATCTTTCCCATCTAAATCGAAGTGGATTTCTCAATCACCTCTGGAGCTTGTTCACACCAACCTCTGTGGACCAATGCAAGTGCCATCGCTTGGAGGCAGCAGACATTTCTTGTTATTTGTTGACGATTACACAAGAAAAATTTGGGTTTATTGTGTCAAAGAAAAATCAGATGCCTTCTCTTGCTTCAAAGAGTTCAAATTTCAAGTTGAAAAACATTCCGGTCATCAAATAAAAAATATAAGGAGTGACCGTGGAGGAGAATACATGTCCTCTCAGTTTGAAGAATTCTGCCAAAATCATGGAATCCGCCATGAGTTAACTGCTAGGTACTCACCTCAACAAAACGGAGTCGCAGAGCGCAAAAATCGAACAATAATGAATATGGTCAGATGCATGTTGAAGAATAAGAACTTGCCTGCATGTTTTTGGGCTGAAGCGGTCTCTTGTGCCGTTTACTTAATTAACCGATCACCAACGAAGAGCTTAAAGGATTCCACTCCAAATGAAGTCTGGTATGGCAAGAAACCAAATGTTGCTCATTTAAAAACTTTTGGTTGTCTTGCATACTCTCATATTACTGATGCTTTAAGATCGAAGCTCGACGACAAATCTGAAAAAGGCATTTTCATTGGTTATAGTCAAAGGACTAAAGCTTACAAGCTTTACAATCCGAAGACGAAGAAGATGATTATCAGCAGAGATGTTCGCTTTGATGAAAATGGTTGTTATAATTTTTTAGATTTTGCAGAATTACCTGGATGGCAAACTCTAAATCTTGAAGAGGAAACTTCTTTGGAACAAGGTGTTGATGCTGATCTTGGTATTGAAGAACAACAGCCTAAAAATAATGGGGTTGAGCAGGAGCAAAATTCACCACCAACGGCGGAAAGAAGGACGCGATCCTTGAGAGAAATCTATGATACAACCGAAGAAGTTGACACTATGGATCATGTATATTTTGCATTTTTTGCGGGAGAAGATCCAATCACTTATGAAGAAGCATCAAAGGAAGAAAAATGAGTGAATGCAATGAAGGATGAAATCAAGTCTATTGAGAAAAATGGTACGTGGGAGCTTACCACATTGCCTTCACACAAATCAGCCATTGGTGTAAAATGGGTGTTCAAAACCAAAACAAATCTTGATGGCTCCATCAACAAGTACAAAGCACGTTTGGTTGCGAAGGGGTGTAAGCAAAAGGAAGGGGAAGATTTCAATGAGGTATTCGCTCCTGTCTCTCGACTTGATACAATTCGATTATTGATTTCTCTTGCTGCCCAAAATGGCTGGAAGCTGCTGCATATGGATGTGAAATCAGCTTTCTTGAATGGTTTTCTTCAAGATGAAATTTATCTTCAACAACCTCCTGGTTTTGTGAAGAGGGGCGAAGAGGAAAAGGTGTATAAGCTGCGGAAAGCTTTATATGGGCTGAAGCAATCCCCCCGTGCATGGTATGATCGTATCAATAATTTCTTCTTAAAGAATGGCTTTGAAAGGTGTCCTTTTGAACACACTCTTTACATGAAGAAGCATTCAAAAGGAGGTTTCATGATCGTGAGTTTATACGTGGATGATCTGATTTTTACTGGAGATAATATGAAGATGTTATCTGAATTCAAAAATTCAATGATGAAGGAGTTCGAGATGACGGATTTGGGAGAATTACATCATTTTCTAGGGATAGGTGTTCAGCAATCAAAATGTTTGAAATTGTGCAAAAATGGTGAAGGAAAGTTTGTGGATCCAACTATTTTTCGAAGCCTAGTTGGAAATTTGATGTATCTCACTGCTACAAGACCCGACATCATGTACGCAGTAAGCTTGATTAGCAGATTCATGGAGAAGCCTTTCTCAAACCATTGGGAAGCTGCAAAAAGAATTTTACGATACGTTAAAGGAACTATTGACTATGGCATTTTCTATGAAGCTCATGTGCCTGTGAAGCTTGTTGGATATACGGACAGCGATCTAGGTGGAAGTATCGATGATTCAAGGAGTACTTCAGGTTATGCATTTAACCTTGGAAGTGGAATTATTTCTTGGTGTTCAAAAAAACAACCAGTTGTGGCACTTTCTACCACCGAAGCGGAGTACATCGCAGCATCTCTAGCAGGATGTCAAAATTTATGGCTAAGAGGAATTCTTGAAAATCTAAGCTTCAAGCAAAAAGATCCTACGATCATTTATTGTGACAATAGTTCTACTATCTCTGTCTCAAAGGATCCTATTTTGCATGGAAGAACAAAACATATTCGTTTACGTTTCCATTTCCTACGAGAACTCGTTCGTGAAGAAGAAGTGAGTCTTGAGTATTGTCGAAGTGAAGAACAAATTGCTGATATCTTCACAAAGCCGCTTGGAGGGACTGCTTTCTCAAGAATTGTTGCTGCATTAGGTGTTCGAAGGAATTTTGGTTTAGGGGAGGCATTGTTGGTGTAAACCAAAATTAAGAGTCGTGTCTGCTGATGTGAAAAGTCATGTTTATTCGAATGAAAAGTCATGTCTATTCGAATGAAAAGTCATATCTATTCAGTGAAGAGTCGTGTCCGTTCACTGAAAAGTCGTGTCTATTGAAATGAAGAGTCGTGTCTATTAAGTAAAAGTCATGTCTATTGAAGTGAAAGGGTGTCTGTTCAAAAAGGTTATGTCCATTTGTAAGGGTTGTAAACCACTATATATATGTGGTCATTTTGTTGTGTTGAAAGAAAGTTATAGACAAGACAAAAAGCAAGTTATATATAAAAAAAAAATTGTCTATTCTCCTCTAAAATTATAATTCTCTCTCTTTTTTCTACTTTAACAGTCCCTACCTCTTGCAAATTTTGCTCCTCTACGGTTGAAGGTGTCCATCACTTCATTTTCAAACGCTCTTTTACTCATTTTATATGGACTTAAATCGAAACAGATGTGGCTATGGATCTATTAGGAGAGACAACAAGATTGAATGGATGAGAATATATAAAGCAACAAGGTGGAAGCAGCAATCGACATATCAACTGTTAATTATGCTCAAAGTCATGGTCACTGTGATTTGGGAGGACAGGACTAGCATAATCATCAACTAGATAAGAAAGAATAGAATGCAGATCTATTATGAAATTTGCAGGAAAATACACAATATGATAAATCTATTTACCTTCCCTTTTGATCAGGCCGCTCTGGTCAAGTGGTCTTAAAATATCTACAACCCCTGTTTTATTTTATTTTATTTTCTTCCTTTCTGCATGTATATTTTCACTTTTACCTTCCCCTCTTATATGCTTTATCTATTTATATTGTAAGGTTTTCTTTACGATATAAATAAATGGTAGGGGCTACTCAATCCTGCTGGCTTTGGCAAAAAAATTATTTGAGATGATGCAAGTATATATGTAGATGCATAAGAAATTTTCAAAATTAATATTTGAATGAAATTTCTAATTAAATAAGTTAATTAAATATTAATCAATAAATAATAAAATACATACAAATATAAGTATATATAGATATATGTGTATAACCATAAATGCTATGGTATACATATCCAATTAAAATGTTTAATTGAATAACATAAAATTAATTGAAATGTTAATTAATTAAATTAATTACATAAGATTTAATTAATGTAAATGTGCATAAGACTATTATAAAAGTTAATTAAATGATAAAGTTATATAATAATTAAACTTACATAATATGAATGTATAAAATCGAATGGAACAAGAAAAGAACCCAATTAGACTTAAGGATTAAATACATGATTATAGTATGCATCCCGTGACTGTAATGTGTCTACGCTTGAATCACGTGGGTATTTCATAAGAAATACATTATTCCATAAGTAGATATAACTCAAATAAATATATTAAAGATTATGAATCTTTAATATAATAATTGTCCTCTGCCATATATATATATATATATATATATATATATAAATCACTTGTATACTATCTAGTTTTTGAGCAAACTCAAGCTAGGGATGTTATGTGATGTAACGATCCATAATTTTGCTACTGCAAAAATGAGAGATTTTGCTTATTTTTAAATTTTAAAAGGGTTTAAAACAAATAAATAAGTTATATATAATAAATATAAATAGAGAAATTATTTATTCTTGTAGTTAATAATTTAAAAAGTATAAATTTGAATTTTATAACAAACCAGCAAAAGTTAAGTTTTGTTAAAAATAAATAAACGCTTAAATGAATGAATTTAAATATTTGTTTGAAAAGTTAAATCTTATTAAAAAATCTAATAAAGATAATAAAAGTATATTAAAAGATTTAAAAGTATATGAGTAATCGTTTTACAAAAATATCCAAAATTTATCGCATTTTGTCAGTTTTACATACACTGTAAATTTAAAGATTTTGGTATTATTAAAATGTAATTTTAAAATATGAATAGATATGTTTTAATTTATTTAAAAAGAGTAAAAAGTTCATTTTTAAGTTTGGTTAACTTTAATATATAGTTTAATAAAAACGTCAAATTATGACTCTAAAATATGTGAACAAAAACATCGTTTTTCAACCAAAACAAGTTATGGTCAAGTTGTTGCAACATGATATGGTTTCTAACACATATATACACTTAACAAACCATGTTACATGTTACATTTAATATATAAAAAACAAATTCACTTTGAAAAGTCAAAGTTTACAAATAATTCAAAAAGTAGCATGATTTGACAATTTATAATTAAAATTAAATTATTAAACATAATCATTACTTAGATATCATATCTCATTAATGAGATGCATGGAAAAGGAGCAAAATGTAGTTTAAGTGTTTTGCAAGTTATGGAAAAGTAACCAAATCATTACATAAGGACTAAAATCTATCTTCTAACCATTAATGCAAGTCTCTTTCATTCATGGAAACTAAGAAAATTAATATTTAAATATTTTTTACATTAATAAAAAGAGGCAAGCATCATTACATGAATCAAATCATGACATCTTTCACCATAAATGCACTTCTTATCATGTTAAGCAAAAGTCAAAAAGTAAGGCAATGGTATTTGAGACATTAGCTACTCAAACTCCACTTATAAATACAAGCCTAAACCCCTTCTTTCTTTACTACATTTTTATTCTACAAATTTTTAAACTTCATTCTCTTCCTCTTCCATTACTTCCTTTACTTTAGCCGTGCCCTACATCCCTCCACCCAAGCTCCACCTTGGCACAACACCCCTTTCCACCTCCTACACCACCTACCCACCTCCTCCAAGCCTCCAACACCTCTCACCCACCACCTATAACCAAAGCCGAGTCTCCCAAGCTCCTACCCACATCCTACACCCCCATGCCCCCTTCAAAACCCATGCACACTCCACCTACCCGCCTACCCAAAACCACGCACACCCCATAGCCTAAGTCGTACCCTCCACACCCACTCCCAAGCTCATGCACCCACTAATAAGAAAAAATAAAGAAAACAAAGGAAAGAAAGAAAAGAAAGAAAAGAGAGCAATGCGCGTTAGCTCGGTAGGCATAAACACGCCAATTCACCTAAAGATTGTTGGAGTGGAAATATAGGTGAGAAAATTCTCATCGCTTTTAAAAGATCATATTTTGATTTTGTTATAATAATCGTCTTATTGCATATGCAAGTAGACACCCATTTGAAATGTTGTTATGGATATTTGGATATGTATGTGTTATGTTTGAACAGTTGCAAGTGTTTATGGTTGTGATTATTTATCATATTAATTTGTGTATGGGCCATGGTTATGTTAGTGATAAATGTTAAACTTGGTTATGCTCATTTTTGATGAAGTGATCTCTTTGTTAAAAAAGACCCAATTTTGATGATATGATATACTTTGGAAAAATAAGTCTCTTTTTAAGTAGAACTGAAATTAGAGTTAAAATAAAAAAGAATGTGAAACTGGAAGTGAAACGAGATTAAAAAGGAAAGTTAGAATTGAAATTGAAATTGAGATGGACAGTGAAAAATTATGATCAAAATGTAAGTTTAAATTGAAGTTAGATTTGAAATCTAAGTTTTAATTGAGTTTAGTTTGAAGTTAAAATTGAAATTGAATTGAAATTGGAATTTAAAATTTAATATTAAAATAATAAGAATAAAATAATATTATAATATAGAAATAGTGAAAATACATTTTAAATGCTTTAAAAAGTGAGAATACTGATTTAAAATGATTTGTAATGGTTTTATACGTTAATAAATTTAATTTAGATAAGTTATTTCAAGTATTGAAAAATAAGTTAAAACTAAGCGTGTCGCGAAACGTAGTTAGCGATTTCACGCCGAAAAGTTCAAATGAATCTGTAGAGTGGAATATAGCTCAAAATTCTTCAAGATAAGAAAATTTCGGATTATTATATCCATATCTTCTAAACAAAGAAAGAAAATCAATGTTTCGTAAGTAGATTTTGAATTAAGTCCAAATCAATTTTCTAGAAAAATCGAGCTAGTGTAGTTAAATGACCATAATGGGAAATTTGTCTAAATGAACATTTTAAACTATAGAAAAATATGGAATAAATATGATAGATACATTTAAATAATTTAAAAGGAATTTGCATTCGAAAATATGAATTATCAAATGTTTAAAATTGTTTAAATCAAATAAGCTAATATAGCACTTTTCGCAGCACTTTTTTGCTGCGAATTCTACAATTGTTGGACTATAAGTTAAACGTAATGATTTTTCCTGGAATCAATTATGAATATTTTAAAAGGATAATTAAGCATTTAAAAGATAATTTGGAATCTTTATAATCAATTCCAACATAAAGTTGATAACCGAGTATGCGGAAACAACTAGTACATTTGTCCCTCCTGCAAGATCTGAGAAGGTAGAACAATGTGTTTAACTAAGGTTAGGGATGAAGCAATCAATGCCTTGAACTTACCCTAGCCTATGTTTTCTCTTCTTAGATGAGGGGTGGAACAAATCGAAAGGAAAGCCTAGATGCTCTAAAAAGATTATATTAAGTTTTTCTAAAATAAAAGAGGATTAGATTATCCAAAATTTAAGCAATCTCCAAAATTAGAATAATTTCTTTGATCCTATTTACTCAAAAATGTTTGCTAAGATTGATTTAGGGCTTATCGTAAATGATGTCTTAAATAACATTGTTTTTTTACCCGCCTAAAAGATAAGGAATTTGGATTGAGAGTTAAGTGAGGAAATTTAAAAGAATGGATTAACTTAGAATTATTCTAAGACAAAAGAATGAGAATTCAAAATCATCCGAAAAGAATTAAAGTGAAAAGAGAATTAATAAATACTATGTACACAAATTCACTTTTTATCGATAATTGAATTTCAAAGGAACCAGAGTCAAATTTGGGTGATTCTATTCGAAAACCACTTCAAACCAGTTTATATGTTCGAAGAATGTAGATGTTTGAAGACGAATATATTGAGACAAATAATAATGAGGGACTACTTGTTGATTAATTAGGGATAAACTCTCGGTTCACTATAATGTAGAAATGGTCTCTTTGTTATGAAAAACTTCAAAACCACAAGGTCTTCTAGCCTAGTAATGGCCGATAAAAGTTCCTTCAGTTTTGTTCAGTCCCAGAATGAATTTGTATGGATGAATGTTTGACCTTGCATTCCAAATCATAATGACTGATCTCTATAAAAGTATATTAGTCGGCGGTGGAGAAGATACCTTCTCTTAGCTTAACACCCTTTCCTGCGACATACGAGCTTAGGAAGTTATGCGTTTGTTGAAATAAGTCATGTGAATGTGGAATGACATTGTGGCATTCAAAGTGAAAGAAAATGTGCTATGTGAGAAGGTTATCGTTGCCTCAAGCTTCATCAACCGAAAATGCCCGAAACAAGGTTAGATGCAGCAAGGCTAAGTAGGCATTCCTGTTGAATCATGAGTTTGATTCATGACAAAAAGCTTAGCGATCAGTGATGAGTCTATACGATCTAGAGACAAAAAGAGAATGAGATATGCAAGCTATTAAACTACAAAGGAGTTGAGACTACAAGTCTGAGTATAGTTTGATTATTTACTGAAGTTTTAGTCTTAGATATGGTTTATAATTGTTAAAACCTATCCTCAAGTAGTTTTCACATACTCAAGTAGTTTTAAAGTTCAAATTTTTTAAATATGTGCAAACTGTTGGCTGACCGAAAACAAACCGTCGACTGAACCTATTCAGTGCATAGATATGCACCATTTTACACTATTTTTGAAAATTCAGTTGACTGGTCGATTTTTCTCGATCGACTGACTAGATCTAACGGCTATTTTTATTGAAAAGTCACTTCTAATTGCAAAGAGTTTCGATCCAAATTGAAGAGATATGGATGCACCTTTTGATTGAAACTTTTTGTGAATAATTGTAACTATTTGTTCACTATATAAACACGTTAGAATCACTTCTCAAATTACAAAATTTTATTTTGATTTCTTGCTATATTCTCTACTATCTATCTCTGCAATCCAAAAGAAATCACAATCTATATATTGCTTGAATCTTCGAAGTAATTAATATATTCTTCAATTCCGAGCAATATCTTCTTTTCATCTCTTCACATACATACTATATACTTGAGGATTTGATTATAGGAAGGGTGTACTATTAAAGACATATCCGTATTATTCAAAATACAAGCGTCAACTATTTACTTGTACTAGTAGAAGTCCTGTTCGGTTGCAGGCAGTAAAAATCCTCTTCGGCTGTTTGAGGCAGAAAAATCCTGTTCGAATTCTTAGGTGTTGTATTCCTATTCCTCTGGGATAAGAAAGGGGTTTATAGAGTTTAAATCCAGAGCGTAGATTGAGATTGGACGTAGAACTGGAAGTTCAAACCAGTATAAAAAGTCCCGGTGTGCTTATTTCATTTACTTTATTACTATTATCTAGTTTATATTTTCGCACTAACATAATATTCCACATTACACGATCCTAAATGTTAACTAGCTACACAACTTACACATCTTCAATTCCTAATTAAGGTATGATCATCCCCTTCTAGATATATTTATTCTCGTTATGACGTTCGGGGTGTAAATTAATGTGGTTTGTATGCTAGAGCATGCTCGGTTAAAGGCCGGTAACGACCGGGGGATGACATATTCGGCACTATCTAGTTATAGAGGTAGGCCGGTCTTGTGTTGGTAGAGGAGCTTTATGATGGTACCTCAGGACATCCATCTAGAGGTGTACCCATCAGAAGGTAGTTCCTTCACCTGGTCATTTGTATGGAAATCCATTCTTCAATAAGAACCTACGGTTTTGTGTGTAGTGGCGTAATGAATAGCCCTGAAATTCCATATGGGTAACTATTTCGGCCAAGATTAATAAGTTTATTTGCAAATATTTTTAAAGAATGTCATTAAAAATAATATCAAATGTTTTGATATAAAAGTGTTTTAGTTATCATAAGATAAAAACCTGTTCGTGTTTATGTGTGGGTGCGGTGTTATGAGATACTCTTTCTTTTCAAAAGATTTTATTTAAAAGCTAATATATGACACTATCTTTTATTATTGATTTTTTCTCATGCTGGTTGATCAAGCCTGATCTGGGTACTTCAATACTTGGGTTAGATCCGAGTAGTTTCAGGTTTAGTCGAAGACAGTTGAAGTTTCCAGAGGAAAGCTGGAGATATTCATCTACGTATGGACATACTCTATTATCTGTTGTGGTTTGTTTGTTTTTGTTTGATGTTTGTCAGCAGTTGTAAGGACAGATATTTATAGCTATCCAAGCTGAATTTAGGTTAGACTCTGACATATGTGTTCTAAAAGTTTTTCGCTGTAAAGATATTGTCCAATATTATCTATCATTGCATTCATGTGAGATTCTGTTCTATCTTATTTTTCTTTTTACCCTTCATGTTCCACCTTTTCATTCAATTTGAGTTGGACATATATGGTTTATTGTCAACTTAAAGGGTACAGAAAAATGGCTCGTGACATTTGGTACCAGAGCTGGAGGTTAAGCGAGAACACCTTGGCTTTGGTTGGGTAAAGTCTCATCAGAGATAGGATTAGTAATATCCTAGGACGAGTAACTCATTAAAGATATAGTAACACCCTAGATTGAGTTGTGAGAGTATTATATATATTGAGGCATATTTGTTAATTTTATAAAAATGATTTTGTTTTAAAGAAGTTGGTAAATGAAATAATTTTATCTTGGGTTTATATTTTAAATATCAAAAGGGGACATTATTATTTGTGGGTTAGAAATTAATGATTGTTTGAAATTTGGCTTACAAAACTAAAATATAAATATATTGTGATTAAAATTGCATGATTTAACTATAAAGATAAGAATCAATTAGTGAAAGCTAGAATTTAGAACTTTAATCATATACCCCTAGACATTTGGTTATTGAGAAATAATGATCTAATGATCATCAAATTTAATGGTTTAAAAGCTAAGTACAAATATCTTGTGAAGTAAAACTCACAATTTAACTATAAGATATTTGATGATAATATTGAAGCTAGATGTTTTAATTAGAGAAAGTGAAAGGAAAATACACACTTAGAAAAATTCTTATCAACAAAATAGAAAAAGATAAGCCGAAATTGAGATTTTGGGTAAATATAATATAAAAGGGTAAGTTCTATAACTTATAACGAAGATAAGATAATTTGAAATTTAGACCCTTTGGTTAGATTAAAATGAAAGTGTAAATTAGGAATAAGAGTTATAAGAAATATTATCCTTATATAAAACTTTGAAGTAGTGATACATTCAAGGTAACATTTGTAATTCAAGAAAAAGTAAGATTGGAAGTGAATAGGTTAGAAAAGGTTAAAAAGGGGAAAATTTGAATAATATGGTTAGTAGGCTAATTGTTGGATGAAAATGTTTAAGTATACAAATACCATGTGAATTAAGTTTCATAATTTGACTATAAGGTATTTGATGAATTTAAGGTTAAGAAATTTGATTTAGAAAATAGATAGGTAAATAAGTTAAGTTGATAATTATAAGATTAGTAAGTAAAAGATGTACACTTAGTAAAGTTGTCTTATTTATATATGGATAAGATAAATAATATTAGCTAAATTAAGACCTTATATAAATAAAACTAAGGATTAAGTTTTATAGCTTACTAATTTGAGATAATAGTAGAATTCCACATTTGTTAAACACCCTAACTGAAGTATAACACTTTGAAATATGGGGATATGTATATATACTCTTAGGAAGTAAAGGAATATTATACAAGTTTAAGTCATATTTGTATGCTTAAGTAATAATGTGTTTAGTAAAAAATAAATGGCCGTGAAATAAACTTAGATTAATAGAAATTTTTAAAGAAATATATTACGTAAAAATGAATGTGAATAAATACATAAGTTATACATAGATCATTTTGGCACAAAAATTTTTGATCTAAGATTTGAGTACAGAACTTTGAGGTGTTTGCACCAATACGAAAAAAGATTTATCACTCGATTATTGATGGCGAACATTGATGAGGGTTTGTGATTATGTACTCAAGTTTTCTATCATAGTTAAAAGTTATGCAAGGAAAGCAAGGGTTTGTGATCAGGAAGTCTGATCAAAGTCCGTACTAGAAAATCAAGAGATCGATGCTAGACCGGAAGTAAAGTTGTGGATTCAAATAAAAGATCGAATAACATATCACTTATAGTATGTTGTTTTTCGGTCTGTCTACATAATAGTTGGATGGTTTTCTTAAATAGCAGATACTAAGATATAGGGATTAGACGTATGTTTTGTTATGTGTGTGTGTGTGTATAGACCTTAAGTATAGTACATGCTCAGGTCAGGGAATGAGTTATGTGGATATATTCATTTATGTTGATATAGTATCGGTTTGGTTGTTTTTGGATGTATAGTCTTGTTTGGTTGTTGACATATTGTCTTAATATGAAATATGCACTAAGATGGGTAAGATAGAAGTCTGGTTTGATGTATGTATATATAACCTTAAGTACATGATAAGTACTCGGGTTATTGTGGAGAATCTTTGTATGTATGTTTGGTATCATTTATTTTAGTGCTGTTACGGTATCAACCTTCCTTTTATATATGCCTTTTTTTCATCAATATAAATAAGTCAAAATGTTTGAGAATACGAGTATGAGACAGATTCCTTTATCCAACTTTCATTTCGAGGACGAAATGCTTTTAAGAAGGGAGAATATAACGACCCATAATTTCGCTACTTCAAAAATGAGAGATTTGCTTATTTTCAAATTTTAAAAGGGTTTAAAACAATTAAATAAGTTATATATGATAAATAATAATAGAGAAATTATTTATTTTTGTAGTTAATAATTTAAAATGTATAAATTTGAATTTTAAAACAAATCAGCAAAAGTTAAGTTTTGTTAAAAATAAATAAAAGCTTAAATAAATGAATTTAAATATTTATTTGAAAAGTTAAAACTTATTAAAAACATCTAATAAAGATAATAAAAGTGTATTAAAAGATTTCAAAGTATATTAATAATCGTTTCACAAAATATCCAAAATTTGTCGCATTTTGTCAGTTTTACGTACACTGTAAATTTAGAGATTTTGATATTATTTAAATATAATTTTATAATGTGAATAGAGATGTTTTAATTTATTAAAAAAATAAAAAATTCGTTTTTAAGTTTGGTTAACTTTAATATATAGTTTAACAAAAATGACAAATTTTGACTGTAAAATATGTCGACAAAAAAACCGTTTTCAACTAAAACAAGTTGTCGTCAAGTTGTTGCAACATGATATGGTTTCTAACACATACATACACCTAACAAACTATGTTACATGTTAGATTTAACATATAAAAAATAAATTCACTTTGAAACGTCAAAGTTTATAAGTAATTCAAAAAGTAACATGATTTGACAATTTAAATTAAAATTAAATTATTAAATATAATCATTACTTAGATATCATATCTCATTAATGAGATGCATGAAAAAGGAGCAAAATGTAGTTTAAGTGTTTTCTAACTTATGGAAAAGTAAGAAAATCATTACATAAGACTAAAACCTATCTTTTCACCATTTATGCAAGTCTCTTCATGCATCAAAACAAAGAAAATTAATATTTAAACATTTTATAAATTAAGAAAAAGAGGCAAGCATCATTACATGAATCAAATCATGACATCTTTCACCATAAATGCACTTCTTATCATGCTAAGCAAAAGTCAAAAAGTAAGGCAAGGGTATTTAGGACATTAGCCACTCAAACTCCACTTATAAATACAAACCTAAACCCCTTCTTTCTTCACTACATTTTCATTCGACAAAATTATAATCTCCATTTTCTTCCTCTTACATCACTTCCTCCACTTTAGCCGTACCCTACATCCCTCCACCAAAGCTCCACCTCGGCCCAACCCCCTTCCCTAAGCTGTACCCACCACCTACCCGCCTCCTCCAAGCCTCCAACACCTCACAACCACCACCTATAGCCAAGGCTGAGGCCCTCAAGCACCTAGCACCTCCTACACCTCCATACCCCCTGAAAACCAACGCACGCCCCACCTACCAGCCTACTCAAAGCCACACACACCCCATAGCCTAGGCCGTACCTTCTATACCCCCTCCAAATCTCATGCACCCACTAATAAGAGAAAAAAAGAAAAAAGAAGGAAAAGAAAGGAAAGAAAGAGAAGAGAACAATGCGCGTTAGTTCGTTATCCGTAAACACGCCAATTCGCCTAAAGATTGATGGAGTGGAAATAAAGGTGAGAAAATTATCATCTCTTTTAAAAGATCATATTTTGATTATGTTATAATAATCATCTTATTACATATGCAAGTATAATAAAAAAGAATGTGAAATTTGAAGTGAAATAAGATTAAAAAGGATAGTTAGAATTGAAATTGAGATAAATAGTGAAATCGAAATCGAAATCGATTTTGAAAATTGAAAGTGAATTAAGGTTGAAATTTAAGTTTAAATTGAAATTAGATTTGAAATCTAAGTTTTAATTGAGTTTAATTTGAAGTTAGAATTGAAATTGAATTGAAACTGGAATTTAAAATTTAATATTAAAATAATAAGAATAAAATAATATTATTATATGGAAATAGTGAAAATACATTTTAAATACTTTAAAAAGTGGGAATATTTGTGATATCCCGGAATTTCAAACCAAATTTAAATGTGATAATCTTCTTTATAAATTAATTAAAATCGATAAAATTGTTATTTTAACAATAATAATTTTGTTGTATATATATATATATAGATTTTTATGGAAATTATTTCTCATAAGTTGAAATTGGATTTGTTTAAATTATATGTATATATCAAATTGGATTTTTAAATTGGATTTAAAATTTAATTTGAATTTGGATATTTAAATTGAAATTCAAAATATAGTTATTTATATCTTAAGTCATACTTGGTTTTAAAATATATTTTCATGATTTTTTTTAGAACATAGAATTGTTTTATATTATTATCTTTTTAAAGAGACTAATTTATATAAATTAATAATCAAATTAAATAAAATTTTAAACATTTATAAAAAATAGGAGTTATTTTAATATGGAAATAAAACATGTGTAAGGGAATTAAAGCATGCAATTACACTTGGAGGCATTCTACAACTTAAGGTAACAAATGGCATAAGTTTTTTTTTCTTCTAAAATTGGAAACCATACTATTGTGAAAAGAAAAAAAAATTAATTCCTGAAAGGAAAACCAGAGAGGATTGAAATCCAAAAAATAATCAAAAAAAAGAAAAGAAAAATATATATATATATATATATATACTGGAAACAAATATACAACCAGAAAATTCAAGTCTCTGAAGCATTTCCAATCTGTAGCCAGATCATCACCAACGAGATTTCATTCTTAATCAAACATATAGCCTAGGATTCCAGTTCAAAAACATCAAACTTCCAAAGATCAAACAATTGCTTATTTTCAGAGTTCAAAGAAGAATAAACAAATTCCAGATTTTTAAACAAAGGCTTCTTTGTTTTCCTCATAAACAGGTGAGTATACTCAACATTTTAAGGATTAAAAAAATCTTTATATACCCATAGATCTGTGAAATGATATTGTATAGTTGTATTCTGTTGATTATAGTGGAGTTCACTGTGTGTAGAGTTGTGCATGCTTGTGAATATCAATATAAGTGCTCTGTTGTAATAACAGGCTAAATATCATCTTAGAAAATTTATATCATTCCAAAAATTTAGATTTGGGTTATGATTTAAGATACTGTAATATAAATTTTAGGACAGCTTCAGGAGTTATATTTGGGAATGATTTCAAAGGATGATTAACAGTGAGGAACCTTAGTTTGAACGTAGAATTTGAATTGTTCTGATAGTTGTAAACTGTGAAAATTTGGTTCATCCAAACATTCAAAAATCTAGATCACATTACCTAGTCTATATTGCATGTTGATGATAACTAAGAAAATGTTTATTTCTTAATATAGTTTTATTTAAAAATTGATTTTTGTGGAAATCATACTGTAGAGTTCATTTATGTCAAAATTTACAGTAAATATCATATTTTGGTGAAATTTCAATATAATTGAATCAAAGTTTTAAGCATGCAGGTTGATTTCCTTTGTAGAAATGGGATTTTTGAAGGTTAAATTGTGATTTTTAACAATCTAGATAGTAAGGAATTTGGGGTTGAACGAATTGAAGTTTTTGGGCAATTTCAGGCGAACAGGGTGATGGTGGTGGGCGACATTTGGCCAAGAGGTGGATCGGGTAGTGGAGCACATAGGAAAAATGCCAGTGCATTTTATAAAGGGTCTGGGTGTGGCGTCGGAATAAATTTAGGGTTTAATAAAGGGTTTGGGTTGACCATGGTTATTTGTTAATGGTGTAGAAGTTGGGAAGGTAGGGATGTAGGGTCCTGGTGGGAATGGAAGAGGGAAGGGTGGCGCATTTCCCAATGAAGTTGCATGGATGGTCGATGTCAGGTATGGTGACAATCGAGCAATTTGTTGTACGGAATTTTTGTTACAGGGCGTTGGGGGTTCGAATTTCGTTTTAATGTTTTTTGGTCGCGTTCCAGGCAGTGGAACATGGAGAGGAGGTCGAGTGTGATTTGTATGGATGGTCGGCGAAGAGTTCGATGGTCGAGGCGTCGTGGAGGAGTGCACGGTGTACATGTTTCTGATCAAACAAGAGAACTGGAAGATAGAGTAAGGAAGATGGGATGAAGGGGAATGTTGGAAAGAAATCGAGGGAAAAGGAGAAAGGGTTTTGGGCCGATGAAGATATTGGGCCAGGTTAGGGAAGTTAAGTAAATATTTAACAAGTTTTTAAAATAAAGAAAATATGAATCAATTTGTTAAAAAAAAACTTAACCTGGTTTGGAAGAAATTTGGATAACAGGTTTTACATTAACTATCCAACAAGTTTCCAGGTAAATATTTATCTAGTTTATTGTAAATCAAATGATTTTGAAAATATGATTTGTTTGATTTC
Source organism: Allium cepa (assembly GCA_030765085.1). Taxonomy (NCBI): domain Eukaryota; kingdom Viridiplantae; phylum Streptophyta; class Magnoliopsida; order Asparagales; family Amaryllidaceae; genus Allium; species Allium cepa. The sequence continues at coordinate 343,342,285 of CM060944.1, forward strand.
TAAACAAATAAATTAACTAATTATATTCTTAAAGGTTACAAATGTTTCAAATTATGGTAATTAGATAATTACATAAGGAGTTAATCCTATATGTTTTTTTCAAGGGTAAAGTAAATGAGGAAATTTAATAAAGTATTAATTATTTAATGTTTTAAAGGTGGGTAATTGATAAATGTTATCAGTTAAGGAAGTAATCAATTAATTTAATCATTAGATAATTAATAAAGTTTTAGTAATTTGAGTATTCAATTTTAAGAATTGATTTGTTAATGTGATTAAGTAATTAAAGTAATAATATAACGATGATTAATTAAAATTTATCACTTAATGAAATTTGATTAATGAGTATGGAAGTAATTAAAGGATAATTGCTTAATGTCATTTATTAAAGGAAATAAATGGAGATTACCAAATGTGATTATTTAATGATAACTACTTAATATAAGTAATCGAGAAGTAAGTATTTAGTGTAATTAGAAGTATGGAATTAATTAAGGAAATTAATTAAAGGGCTAGTTAATTATTGTATGTGATTAATTAAGGGATAATTAATCAAAGTAAGTATATATAGGATAATTAATTAGAGTAATTAATTAAGGATCAGGGAAATAAATTTTGTTAATTGATTAAGGAGATTTATTCAAATATAATTAATAGGAATGGTTAGGCTAATTAATCTGTGTGATAATTAAAGATTAACTACTTAATGTAATTAAAAGTTAATTAGTCAAGGATGATTAATTGATATTGATGATTAAGGAATGATTAATCAATTGGGATTGTGATTAATTAATGTTAAATGAGTAGGATTTAGAATGATTGGTGTAATTCATTTAATTTGTTTTAATTAAATAGAATGGTATAACTGATTTATCCTGCTTATGAATGATTGGATAATATTGTATGCCGGAGATTAGTGGATATCTCTGATATGTGATGCTATGTGATATGAGATGATTGGTTAAAAAGGGTGATAATGCAATTATCTATTGATAGTAAATTGCAGTGCAAGAAGTGACATCCTATTTGAAGTTAAATTGTATTTCACTTGTATAACTTGGGTTAATATGGAATTGAATTCGAAGAGACCGGAGTCGGGTATTAGTAAATACCCGAAACCACTTCAATTCCTTATAAATTAATATGTGAAATCAGTAGGCTGTAAGGGAATAATTTAAGTGAATTGGATTTTTAATCTAAGTTTTTTTTGGCACTTAGAAATTGATGTGTGAAATAAGTGATGTCTATGACAACTTGTGAAGTTGTAGATTGATATAAGTTACCTGGGTTATATATAAGCAGTATGATTTTGTAATTCATGCTAATGGGTTTACTCACGCTGGTTTCCAGCCTGACCCGGGTGTTACTTTGATGTAATGCTCGGGTCAGACCGAGTATTACAGATTTTCAGGATAGAACGTTTTGGAGCTCAGGAGGCGAGCTGGATGGCAGGAGCGTATGGAGTATATTCTGCTAGGGTATTGTGGTTGTTATCTGGACAGGTTATTATACTATCCAGTTTTTATGAGACGTTGTAACTTTGATGTATATAAATATAAATTGACAGATACAGTTTTCATTTGTATAACTATTATTATTGTTTGCTATTATATTTTATCCGCTGCGAATGTGAGATAAGTTTTTTTTCTTTTTCATTTCTAACTATCTAGAATTTTCGGGATCGAAATTTCTGGGTCGTTACATTTGGTATCAGAGCTGAAGGTTAAGCGAGAACCTTAGCTCCCGTGGGATTACTCATTAAGGATAGGGTAAGTGGTACCCTAGGATGAGTTGAGTATATATAAATATGAGAGCGTATTTGTTATTTTCTTATATAAAGATTTTAAATGATTTTGTAGAAGAATATATTTTGATATATAAAGAAAATTTCTTTCTAATAAATATTAAGTTAATTGGTTGTTAAAATTTTGAAACTAAATTAAATAGTAATAGAAATACAACCGAATTGAAGTTAAATAAAGATAAGTTCGAAATGGATTCAAACTGAAATCATCTTGGATTAGAGAAGGAGTTTTAGAATAAGATAACTATGAATTGGTTTCCAGATATGATAAGCTTGGTTATTATCATAAATGATTGTTGTTTTTAATAATAAAGTGTGTATTAATGAGTAAGCAAAATGAAATGTTTTAAGGAAATAAAACATTTAGGTAAGTATGACTTATAAATTGGAATTGAAAATGATCTGAATTGTAAAGATTTAAATTTGGATCCAGCATTTGAAAATTGTTTCAAAGTGATATAGAAATAATAAATAATATTATTTAATGTGTTTGAATGAAGGGGTCCTATTTCAAACAAGAGTTGTTTGAAAATTTAAAGAAATTTGTTTTGAATTAAAATCAAAGGAGGTTTAAATTTTAAAATTTGGTTTGGTGGGCCAAGAAGTAAATATGTATATATATGTGTGGATATACATAATATTTTAAGATAAACTCTAAATATTGAGTTTTAAATTGGGAGTGAGATATGATACCCAAAGTGATAAGTTTTTGAACTTAATAAGTGGGAAGATTATTTATGAGAAGTTTAAAATTTGAAATGGAAGGTCAAATTGGGTAAGATTGACTGGGTTAAGTGAATTAAGTTTAACTTGGGAAAAAGTTAAATAAGTTGGAATGGTCAACCTGATTTGGAAATTTCAAGATGAAATTAAGATTTAACTTGGGAAGTTAAATGGTTGATTTGAATTAGGAAGTCTAAGTGATCTCAAAGTGGGTTTGAGATCTAGAAATTGGAAATAGATGGATGTTTTAAAATGAATTGGATGATATCATCCTATTGTTATTAATAATCTTTAAATTGTGAATTGAATTTGTTTAAACGAATGAGAAGTGAAGTGTGGTAATATATCCATTATAGAGATAAATAACATTTAACTTAAATTTAAAATTAAGATATGGAATTCCTTTGAACTTAAGATTTGAATTTAAGAAATAAATTTGTAAATTAAAATTGTTTGAAACTCTTACTTGAACCTTGTAATGAGTTAAGAAAAGATAATTTAAAATGGAATTTTGAAATTTGAACTCAGAATTGAATTGTTTAAAAACTTTAAAAGAAAATTGATTTATAGTAATTAAATCAACATTTGAAGTATTAACTCGAATTTATATAATTCGAGATGATTTAAATTTGAAATAGTTCAAATTTAATTTGATTTGAATTAATTGAAATTGTGATTGAAGATGTATGAGTATAAGATTCAAATGGAAAATTTGAATTGGATTGATTTGAATAATTTGGAATTATAATTAAAGTTTAATAGTTTTAAATTCAAATGGAATTTGAATTGAATTTGGAAGGAAATCAAGAATAATTCAACTTGATTTGGAAATAGAGTTTGAAATTGAGAATTAATTCAAACTGGAGTTGAAATAAATTTAAATTGGAACTAGTTCAATTGAAATTTATTTGAATTAGTAGAATTTTGAGATCAAGGTTGAATAAAGTTAAATTTGGAAAGAAACTGAGGTCAATTCAACTTGAATTGGGGTTGAATCAATTTCAATGGAAATTGAAGTTATTGGAGTTAAATCAATTTAAATGGGAGTGGAATTTAAATTGATTTAATGGGATTGGAAATCGAACAGTTTGGTTGGACTATTTTCAAAATAAATGGTTTTAATATAAATCTATTTTTCTAAACTACTTACTATACAATCTTTCTTTTTAAAGGCCAAACTATCTTATACTTATTTTACAATTATTTTTGGAACTATTTACCAATTTTTCAACTGTTTTATAAAATTACTGTTTTTCAACTACTTATTAACTAATTTCTATTTTATAACTATTTTGCAATTATTTAAAATTTCTATAACTATTTGACTCTTTCTTTTCCAACTATTTTACAATTACTTAACTATTTTACAGCCATGTTACAAACTAATAATTATTTTTCAACTCTTATTTATTTTAAAAAATTTTCAAGCTATTTTCTATATAAACTGGTCAGAGTTCAACCTGTTATTGGTCAAATACCCGATCGAGATAAGGATTGAAGTGATAATCCAATAGAATTGGAAGCATTATGATTATGTGGATAGAAATTAAAGGAAATGTGAATAGATAAGAGAAATTGATTTAGTTGATAATCAATGAAGATAAATACGTAGGATGTATGTATATTTCTATTCGCATAGTGATTTAATCAAGATTCGAGATAGAATTTCGAGATAGTATGTCTATCCGAGTTGGGATTTTTCACTCGATTTTCGACGGCGAACCTGGGTATGGATTGTTGATTGGTTCTGGATATTCTTTATCATAGTTATGACTATGCAAGGAGAATAACGGTTTCTGATCAAGAAACCAGATCTGAGTCCGCATTAGGAAGTCGGGTGGACGATACTAGTTCGGAAATGAAATTGTGTGATCGAGTTAGCGATCAGATGAGTATAGCGTACGAATGATATGTGTACATCGTACGGATTTGAATAAAATTGATACTGGGAATTTGTGAATTAGAAATGTGAAATGGTTTTTGAAATGAAAGTTATATGTTGTGAAGTATATGATGAAGTAAAGTGGAAATTGGATATTTCTATAATAGAAATTTACTTTATAGAAGTAAGTGATATGATCTGTGGTTTTGTATAGAGTAATCAAATTTGAATATTTGATTTGGAAATAAACAAAGTTATATATCTTTGTTATATAAGATAAATCTTCCCTTGTGGAATCTATTGCCAGAAGAAAAGGATTTTGAAGGTGTTTTGGAGTATAAAAGGATTTTATACAAGTTTAAAATGATCCAAATATTTTTATCAAGGATTTTATATATATATATATATATATATATATATATAGGATCTTATGAGGACTTTAGAAAAAGGTTTTGGGAACCTTTGGATTTGGAAAGCTTTTGACTTTTGAGTAAAATCAATATGAGAATTTGGAAGGCCTAGTTTGAGAACTATCGATTTTGGGATAATCGATTTTGTGTAAAGGAGCTTTGTATGAGATCATACTAGGTGTATGATTTGAAAATACTATATGTGTAGAGTATAAAGTGTTTTGATGATGGCTTTGGGGAAAAAGGCGCTCCATTAAAATGAACTTCTCAGGAGTGCCACCGGGTGGTGCTGCCTTGAGCCCCAGGGGGGGAGGGGGTTCTAAATTTGATCCTGTGAGGAGTCCGGACAAAACTAGTTCCTGGGGATTATGAGCAGAGTATACGATAGCGAAAGTCGTGTGTGCCGCTGAGAGCCAACAGTCTGCGTTTGATTTTATATCGGTAGACTGCGACCTATGTAGGAGTGGAGGAGTTTCATTTTGATAGCGAAAATCAGAGGCCGCGGAGAGCCTGCAGTTACATGGACTTTTGCTGTAATGGCAACGTAACCTTGGAATGTAACTGCGATCTGTTGTGGGTTCCATGACATAATTGAGAGGCCGCGGAGAGCCTACAGTTACATGGACTTTTGCTGCGATGGCAACGTAACCCTGGAATGTAACTGCGACCATGGATGAGGGTGATGATTTCCAGAGCATTCTCACCAAAGATATATCCTCTATTTTCGAAAACGGTTTTCTATATTTTCAGTAAAATTATTTTTCCAAGTATTTTCACCGAGTGTTGAAAACGGATTTGCTAAGTACTTATAGATTTTCAGTCTTACGCCTGATCAACGTATGACCGAATTTTTGTGAGAACGAGGACGGACTTATTGAAACATCGAGTTATAAAAAATGTTTTTATAAAACTATTTCGGCAATATTACAGATTTTAAAAGTGTTTTAAAATGATTAAATAATATTTTAACCGGTTTAAAAATATTTAATAAATTCTGGCTTCGTTCCTTTTCGGGGACGAAAAGATCCAAAGGGAGGAGGAATGTGATATCCCGGAATTTCAAACCAAATTTAAATGTGACAATCTTCATTGTAAATTAATTAAAATTGATAAAAAATTTATTTTAACAATAATAATTTTGTTGTGTGTATATATATATATAGATTTTTGTGGAAATTATTTCACATAAGTTGAAATTGGATTTGTTTAAATTATATGTATATATCAAATTGGATTTTTAAATTGAATTTAAAATTTAATTGGTATTTGGATATTTAAATTGAAATTAAAAATATAGTTATTTATATCTTAAATCATACTTGGTTTTAAAATATATTTTCATGATTTTTTTAGAACATAGAATTGTTTTATATTATTATCTTTTTAAAGAGACTAATTTATACAAATTAGTAATCAAATTAAATAAATTTTTAAACATTTATAAAAAATAGGAATTATTTTAATATGGAAATAAAACATGTGTAAGGGAATTAAAGCATGCAATTACACTTGGAGGCATTCTACAACTTAAGGTAACAAATGGCACAAGTTTTTTTTTCTTCTAAAATTGAAAACCATACTATTGTGAAAAGAAAAAAAATTAATTCCTGAAAGCAAAACCAGAGAGGATTGAAATCAAAAAAATAATCAAAAATAGGAAATATATATATATATATATAGCCTGGAAACAAATATACAACCAAAAATTTCAAGTCTCTGAAGCATTTCCAATCTGTAGCCAGATCATCACCAACGAGATTTCATTCTTAATCAAACCTGTAGCCTAGGATTTCCAGTTCAAAAACAGCAAACTTCCAAAGATCAAACAATTGCTTATTTTCAGAGTTCAAAGAAGAATAAACAAATTCCATATTTTTAAACAAAGGCTTCTCTGTTTTCTTCATAAACAGGTGAGTACACTCAACATTTTAAGGATTAAAAAAATCTTTATATACTCATAGATCTATGAAATGATATTATATAGTTGTATTCTGTTGATTACAGTGGAGTACACTGTGTGTAGAGTTGTGCATGCTTGTGAATATCAATATAAGTGCTCTGTTGTAATAACAGGCTAAATATCGTCTTAGAAAATTTATATCATCCCAAAAATTTAGATCTGGGTTATGATTTAAGATACTGTAATATAAATTTTAGGACAGCTTCAGGAGTTATATTTGGGAATGATTTCAAAGGATGATTAACAGTGAGGAACCTTAGTTTGAACCTAGAATTTGAATTGTTCTGATAGTTGTAAACTGTGAAAATTTGGTTCACCTAAACATTCAAAAATCTAGATCACATCACCCAGTCCATATTGCATGTTGATGATAACTAAGAAAATGTTTATTTCTTAATATAGTTTTATTTAAAAATTGATTTTTGTGGAAATCATACTGTAGAGTTCATTTATGTCAAAATTTACAGTAAATATCATATTTTGGTGAAATTTCAATATAATTGAATCAAAGTTTTAAGCTTGCAGGTTGATTTCCTTGTAGAAATAGGATTTTTGAATGTTAAATTGTGATTTTTAACAATCTAGGTTGTAAGGAATTTGGGGTTGAACGAATTGAAGTTTTTAGGCAATTTCAGGCGAACAGGGTGATGGCTGTGGGCGACGTTTGTCCAGGAGGTGGATCGGGTAATGGAGCACACAGGAAAAATGCCGGGGCATTTTATAAAGGGTTTGGGTGTGGCGCCAGAATGAATTTAGGGTTTAATAAAGGGTTTGGGTTGACCTTCGTTATTTGTTAATGGCGTAGAATTGGGAAGGTAGGGATGTGCGGTCCTGGTGGGAATGGAAGAGGGAAGGGTGGCGCATTTCCCAATGAAGTTGCGTGGATGGTCGACATCAGGTATGGTGACAATCGAACAATTTGGTGTACGGAATTTTTGTTACAGGGCGTTGGGGGGTTCGAATTTCGTTTTAATGTTTTTTGGTCGCGTTCCAGGCAGTGGAACATGGAGAGGAGGTCGAGTGTGATTTGTATGGATGGTCGACGAAGAGTTCGATGGCTGAGGCATCGTGGAGGAGTGCACTTGTACGTGTACACCGGTGTACAAGTTTCTGATCAAACAAGAGAACTGGAAGATAGAGTAAGGAAGGTGGGAAGAAGGGGAATGCTGGAAAGAAATTGAGGGAAAAGGATAAAGGGTTTTGGGCCGATGAAGATATTGGGCTAGGTTAGGGTAGTTAAGTAAATATTTAACAAAATTTTAAAATAAAGAAAATATGAATCAATTTGTAAAAAAAAAACATTTGACCTGGTTTGGAAGAAATTTGGATAACAAGTTTTACATTGACTATCCAACGAGTTTCCAGGTAAATATTTATCTAGTTTATTGTAAATCAAATGATTTTGAAAATATGATTTGTTCGATTTCTAAATAAATTAATTAACTAATTATATTATTAAAGGTTATAAATGTTTCAAATTGTGGTAATTAGATAATTACATAAGGAGTTAATCCTATATGTTTTTTTCAAGGGTAAAGTAAATGAGGAAATTTAATAAAGTATTAATTATTTAATGTTTTAAAGGTCGGTAATTGATTAATGTTATCAATTAAGGAAGTAATCAATTAATTTAATCACTAGATAATTAATAAAGTTTTAGTAATTTTAATATTCAATTTTAAGAATTGATTTGTTAATGTGATTAAGTAATTAAAGTAATAATATAATGATGATTAATTAAGATTTATCACTTAATGAAATTTAATTAATGAGTATGGAAGTAATTAAAGGATAATTGCTTAATGTCATTTATTAAAGGAAATAAATGGAGATTACCAAATGTGATTATTTAATGATAACTACTTAATATAAGTAATCGAGAAGTAAGTATTTAGTGTAATTAGAAGTATGGAATTAATTAAGGAAATTAATTAAAGGGCTAGTTAATTATTGTATGTGATTAATTAAGGGATAACTAATCAAAGTAAGTAAGTATAGGATAATTAATTAGAGTAATTAATTAAGGATCAGCAAAATAAATTTTGTTAATTGATTTAGGAGATTAATTCAAATATAATTAATGGGAATGGTTAGGCTAATTAATCTGTGTGATAATTAAAGATTAATTACTTAATGTAATTAAAGGTTAATTAGTCAAGGATGATTAATTGAGATTGATGATTAAGGAATGATTAATCAATTGGGATTGTGATTAATTAATGTTAAATGAGTAGGATTTAGAATGATTGGTGTAATTCATTTAATTTGTTTAAATTAAATAGAATGGTATAACTGATTTATCCTGGTTGTGAATGATTGGATAATATTTTATGCCGGAGATTAGTGGATATCTCTGATATGTGATGCTATGTGATATGAGATGATTGGTTAAAAAGGGTGATAATGCAATTATCTATCGATAGTAAATCGCAGTGTAAGAAGTGACATCCTATTTGAAGTTAAATTGTATTTCACTTGTATAACTTGGGTTAATATGGAATTGAATTCGAAGAGACCGGAGTCGGGTATTAGTAAATACCCGAAACCACTTCGATTCCTTATAAATTAATACGTGAAATCAGTAGGTTGTAATGGAATAATTTAAGTGAATTGGATTTTTAATCTAAGTTTTTTTGGCACTTAGAAATTGATGTGTGAAATAAGTGATGTCTATAACAACCTGTGAAGTTGTAGATTGATATAAGTTACCCATGTTATATATAAGCTGTATGATTTTGTAATTCTTGCTTGATGGGTTTACTCACGCTGGTTTCCAGCCTTTCCCGGGTGTTACTTTGATGTAATCCTCGGGTCAGACCGAGTATTACAGATTTTCAAGATAGAACGTTTTGGAGCGCAGGAGGCGAGCTGGATGGCAGGAGCGTATGGAGTATATTCTACTAGGGTATTGTGGTTGTTATATGGACAGGTTGTTATACTATCCAGTTTTTATACGATGTTGTAACTCTGATGTATATAAATATAAATTGACAGATACAGTTTTCATTTGTATAACTGTTATTATTGTTTGCTTTTATATTTTATCCGCTGCGAATGTGAGATAAGTTTTTTTTCTTTTTCTTTTCTAACTATCTGGAATTTTCGGGATCGAAATTTCTGGGTCGTTACAATATTGATTTAATGATTTGTAGTAGTTTTATAAGTAAATAAATTTAATTTGGTTAAATTATTTCAAATATTGAAAAATAAGTTAAAACTAGGCACGTCGCGCAACGGTAGTTCGCGATTTCGCGCTGAAAAGTTCAAGTGGGTATGTAGAGTGGAATATAGCTCGAAATTCCTCAAGATTAGAAAATTTCAGACTATTATATCCATATCTTCTAAAAAAAGAAAGAAAATCAAAGTTTCGGTGAGTAGATTTTAAATTAAGTCCAAATCAATTTTCTAGAAAAATCACGCAAGTGTAGTTAAGTGACCATAACGGAAAATCAGTTTAAATGAACATTTTTAATTATAGAATAATATAGAATAAATTTAATAAATCCATTTAAATAATTTAAAAGAAATTTGGATTGGAAAATATGAATTATCAAATGTTTAAAAGTTTTTTAAATCAAATTAGCTTATATAGCACTTTCCGCAGCACTTTTATATTACGAATTCTATAATTGTTGGAATATAAGTTAAACGTAATGATTTTCCTAGAATCAATTATGAATGCTTATAATTAAGCATTTAAAAGATAATTTGGAATCTTTATAATCAATGCCAAAATAAAGTTAATAAATGAGTATATGGAAATGACTAGTATATTTGTCACGCTTGTGAGATCTGGAAAGATAAAAGAAGATGTTTAACTAAGGTTAGGGATGGAGCAACCAGTGCCCTAAACTTACCTGGCCTATATTTTCTCTTCTTGGGCAAGTGGTGGAATAGATCGAAAGGATAGCCCGGATGCTCTAAAAAGATTATATTAAGTTTTTCCAAAATAAAAGAAGATTAGTATTATCCAAAATTTAAGCAATCTCCAAAATTAGAATAATTTCTTTGATCCTATGTAACAACCCTAGTTTTTGGCTATTTATTTCTTTTAATTATTTTTAATTTGAAATATAATTTATATAAATTGTGTTTAACAATATAGTTTAATTATTTAATTTGGAGATATATTTTATACAATTGTGAATGTCAATTAAATTAAATAATAACTGTGGAAATTTAAGCTATGTTTGAACTGTTAAATTTCGCGTTCAAAAGACGCGTCAATTATAGGGTATAAGCAACGTAATAAAACGTGTGATTTTAAAATGTTATTTTTTTACAGAAATTTTTGATGTTCTAGACTGTGTCTGTTTAACGTAGTATAAAAATCAAGTTTTCAAATAAATTTGAAGAAAAAAATATCAGTCAGTAGTTTTATAGCAAACGTTATTTTAGACCGACAGTTTGATTTTAAATTTAATCTGTATACGTTCTTTCCTAAAGCTTTGCAAAAATTCTTGCCATTTCATTTATTGTTTTCAAACCAAAAATCTAAATGCATAAAATGAAATGAAATTAACATGAAGTAACGTACAAAATTTGTAACTAGACATAAATCACGCATGTTAAAACTTTTGAAACTGATACTTTAAAACCTTTTAGCTGCTTGATTTTTTTTTTCCCATTTTCCCATTTGATTCCGACTCAAACAAATCCTTTATCTGCAAACCATCAGTCTATAATCACGCCTTAATAAATGAGAATGTGAAATCAAATATTTCTTAAAACTGGCAGCAGTTTGAATCACGCAAGCCATTTACTCTTTCCTTTATCAAAGCTTGCCATTAATCTGGCTTTTAAAACATCAACAAACTTTCAAGTTGAAACCTCTCGGCTTTGAATTCACACGTGAATTAGGCAAGAGACATAACGTATTGCCAATCAAATTCAATGCCTGCCTTTCCATTTGATCGTGCAGAGGATCAATGCGTGTAGCATTCTTTTGTAACTGATGAGAAAATTTGCGTCCATATCAACAATATTAATATCAATATAACTGATACGTTTCCTCTCCCATAAATTTTTCTCACTGCCTATATGTATTTACCCACTCCATCATTTTTCTTTCCTGGATCTCAACTCCTCTGCTTCTTCTCGTGAATCCAGATCAGGTAATATTCACCTTGTTCCTTTGATTCTTTCAGTTTCTTCTCCTTTCTTTGGCAGTTTGCTCGGCCAGTCCACCATTGTTTCACGACCAGACCTGAAATCAAATAAGGTGTTATTGTTGTCTGCATATTTGTTAGGCAGGGGCCGTGAGTTTTAGCTTTCATCTGAAAGAGTATTTGCATAGTGTAGCAATCGGCAAGGCATGTTTATTTGGCATTAGTATAGGAAGTTTCAGTGGTGATTTTGATTTAGTTAGCATGCTTTTGATTTATTTTAACAAAGCCTAGGATTTTCATAACATGAGTGATTATGACTGTTTTTGTTTTTAGAACCTGGGAAGTCCCAATTGTGAAAAATTTTAAAGCTTAGTATTTTTGTTGGACCAAGCCTAGTGAGTTTTCAGTTGCTTTTATGTTTAGAAAATATATATATACCTTAGAACTACATGAACTCAGAGAACAATAGATGATGTGACCAGAGCCGTGCTTTGCCTAGAGTTGCCTGTATATTCATTTCCAATAATTAATTTATAAGTTAGTTGTACATATCAGGGATGCCAGTAAATGAAGTAGTGAAGTTTGTTTGCATTTTAAGTCCAAACTTGTATTAGTAGACATTGTAAAGTATGTAACGAGTAGGTGAGTTTCAGATCTGCATTCACATCTTAAGATTAAGTCTGCATATATACAAAAATTTGTAATAGGACATACATGTTGGGTACCACTGAGTGACTTGATACTGGTAGGTGGGAAGCATAGTGAGATGAGTTGGGTCTGCATATGTATATGGGCTGTGCAACTTAGGGTGTTGACTGGACAGTTGAGAAGCTGGGAAGAGGTAGGCATGTTTGATTCTGTGCACACGTGCACGTCTGTGCGCATTCATAGCACCATGGATATTTCAGAGGGGGAAAGTTCTTACTTTGCTTATATTCACATTTTACTTGGTAGCAAATAGGATTGCCAAACCTGGAAAGTAAATTTGAAATGGGACTGGGTAAAGTTTGTTTGCATTTTAAGTCCAAACTTGTATTAGTAGACATTGTAAAGTATGTAACGAGTAGGTGAGTTTCAGATCTGCATTCACATCTTAAGATTAAGTCTGCATATATACAAAAATTTGTAATAGGACATACATGTTGGGTACCACTGAGTGACTTGATACTGGTAGGTGGGAAGCATAGTGAGATGAGTTGGGTCTGCATATGTATATGGGCTGTGCAACTTGGGGTGTTGACTGGACAGTTGAGAAGCTGGGAAGAGGTAGGCATGTTTGATTCTGTGCACACGTGCACGTCTGTGCGCATTCATAGCACCATGGATATTTCAGAGGGGGAAAGTTCTTACTTTGCTTATATTCACATTTTACTTGGTAGCAAATAGGATTGCCAAACCTGGAAAGTAAATTTGAAATGGGACTGGGTAAAGTAGTGTTGAAATTTGTGCATAGGAGTGGGCATATTTTGATAGGAGAATTCATATATAAGTCTGGAAAGTTGTTTTGAATTAAAGTGTAAAGCAAATATTGTAAGACCAAGTTAAGAACGAGCAGTAGGAGATGAAGTAAGGGACAGTAGCATGATGTATCCATTTACAGAGCAGATTAGGACTAAGATGCGAGTTTTTTGATTTCATTCATGCCATAAGAGGAAGTCTGCATGTTCTTTTCCAGGATTTGTATAAAGTTACAGATGTGGGTAGGCTAGAACTATAGTGTGGAAATTTTAGCAGTCTGCATATTCCATCTAGCCTAAGTGTTCAGTTGAAAATCTGGGAGTAGTTGTGACCAAGTTGCAGTAGGTGTTTATTTGAAGTTTACATATTTTACCCGAAGCTTTAGCATATTTTTCTCGAAGCAACGACCTGTGTGACTCGAAGTAATTGCCTAGCTGTCTCGAAGCACTGTAGTTTGCCTGTTACAGTTTTAGCCTGGGAAGTTTAAATTTAAAGAGGGATTAAACTGTAAAGCAATGTTTTAAAACTAAGTCTAAACTTAAGATTGAAACTGAATACAAGCTGTAAATTTAAGTTTGAAGTATGTTAGGCAACAATAAGATGTTTGGCGTGTGTTCATGTACATGAGCAAGTTGAAATTTAAAGTGTGCACGTGTACATGTGTATCACGACATAGTAGAGAGACGTCCCCATATTTTCTGGTCCGACTTTAGGAAATTTTGTCGTAAATTTTTGTGTTAGCACGGTTCACGTAGTTGGGTATATGTTGGTCATATTTACACGGTGGAGTGGTCGAGCAAGTCAACCAAATTCTCGTTTTGTTTTAATTTTTCTTTGACCGTAAATTCTAAAGTCGCGTATTCAATATTTTGAATCCTGTTATAGATTTGAATCTAGGCGACATCCGAGAATTTTGATCGTTACCCTCTGTCAGTCTTTACCGGTGAATCGTCGTTTTTGAATTCAAATTTTCTGCAACATCCAGGTGAGTATTTCTCACCAGACATACGTACATATATTTTGGTAAATTATCGCAAGTGTATGTGTAAAAATTTCTATTTAGATATTATCTGTCTGTAGAATGATGAACCCCATTTTAATTGACACCTCATCAGTTATTTATCTGTTGTATTATTTCTGCAGTTATATTATATTATTGTTTATTTACTGCTTAAATCACCACTGCAAGTTCCCTGTTAATTTAGATTTTTATGGGCTTAAATGATAGGCTTAAATGATTATTATTGTTCAATTATTCTGTTAACTGCTTAACTGATAACTTGGGATTGCGGGTTTGAAATGATAGAACCCGGGGTTTTGTAAATTACGGATTGAAATGATATAAATCCGTATCACTTGACCTAGGCTAGAAAACTATATACAGGCCCGTGGTTCTTATAATATTTTCTGAAATATTTAAAATTATTTTGAAAGTTAAATATTTGATTTAATATCTTTAAAGGATTTTATTTTGATTTTGAATGAGTTATAAATGATTATAAATAAATAAATATTTGAATAAAATTTTGGAATATAACTTATTTTGGAAATTCTGGATTTTTGAAAGGATAAGATTTCAGTTAAGAAATATATAAATAAATAAGTTATAGTTGGAAATATTTATTAAGTAAATAATACTACAGCATTTAAATGCTGTCTTTTTGAAATTGGACTGGTTTTACCCGTAACTTTAGGTAGCATTACATAAGTGCTACAGAATCTAGAATTTGATTGTTTTAAAATTTATGGAAATAAATTTTGGGAAAAATTGTAAATTTTGGAATTTAATAGGTAACAAGTTAAGAATTTGTTTTGTGGTTTTAAAGGAAGAATTTAAACTTCAAAATTTGGTAAAGGCTATAAATTCCAAAATGGATTGAATAAATTTAAATGGTATATTATAACATGAAATGTTAAATCAATATTTTGATATTGAAGGAATTCGAAATTTATTTTGATTTCAAAGTATAAATACCATTTTTAAAGTAAAATTTCCAAAATATTATGTTTTGAAGATAAAATTCAAATATTTGGTTTCCAGATATTATAAATTTTGAGCAGTATGGTTTTGGAAAAGAATTATATTTGAATATAACGATATCATATTGTTTTGGGTTTTAAAATGATATCGTATTTATAGTTTTGAAATGGAAATGTTTATTCTGGTTTTAAAGTATAAACTGTTTTTAAATGACCACGGTGTTATAATAACGATGGGTTGGCAAAGAGACCGGGATCGGATATGGACATACTCTCTGTCGATACCGAAAACCACTTTGACCAACCGTGTACGCGGTGGAGATTCCAGAATGAAGTAGGTCGGTGGTGGCATTTCCTGTAAGGTAAATACGTGGACCCGACTCCCGTGAGTTGGCATAAGGTGGCTAAAACAGGAGCGATCGACGGGTTAATGAGGTCATACCTCTGATCGGACACTCCTCTTCGATATTATACTATGATTTTGGATTGATTCAGTGGCCACTCTATATTTGATTTTGGGGAGTTGTTCCGAGGTGGGCGGTAACTGCGGCTACGCGTTTCCACCGGCCCGGATGCGTAATTGGTATATCTACCCTGGCATTGCCTAGTTGTGCCGTGTCACCTACCATACCGAGCCTTTACTACGAGTTTCTATTTGTGTCGTACCTATGGAGTATCCTCTGGTAGCTTCCCGATCAGGAGGTATTACGGTACTGTATAGACTATTGGCATTATTCTGTGTTAAGGGCTATATGGGTAACCCTTTAACGCTATTAAAAAGTATGTTTATTTTATAAATAGACACTATTATAATAGCGCAATATACTACATAGTAAATAGTTTGACGGATCCTTAGAGGATGGGCGGTCCCAAGCATCCTTTAAGTTACTTGCTCTATATTACAGTACACTTGAATTAGCTTACATTATATAAGTATGTATGTCCTGACTCGAGTGTTATGTTTTATTTTTACGCTCGGGTCAGCCTGAGTTGCAGCTTCAGTTTTTCTTTCCGGAGCTAGGTCATCCTGTAGATCACTCGTGCTGCCGGAAGCTTTTCAGTCTTTATCTTATTTGCAATCAAGACTTTGGAAGACTCTGATTCTATTTATGTCTAAAGCTGTATTGCAGATTCTGAACTATGTAATTCTATTTGGTTAAAGTTTTATAGTGGCTTCATGAACCACTGAATATTTTATATCCGCTGTAAGTTTTGATATCTGTGTCTGTGATTCTGTGATTTATTTACTGTATATTCTGAGTTTTGCCAAATTTATTCTACAACGCAGTATTTTGAACAATTCAAGTCCGACATGTACGGATGCGAAGGGTTGAAAATACTGGGTCGTTACATTTGGTATCTGAGCTTTGGTTCTAGGCAAAACTTAGAATGTATGGTAAATTTGATTTACAGAATCACTTTCATTCGAGATTGAACCACTTTCTTTTTGAATTTGTGGAACATTCCCTACGGTTCCAAAGTTCATTCGTGTCCCTCACTTTTCATCTTCTTTAGATTCTGGAGTATCCCATAACTCCACTTCGGATGATCTTTATAGTGAATTGGCGGTCTCGCCATTTTTCTAATTAAGGGGTGAAACTCCTTTACAATTAGCATTGATTCACCGGAGATTTATATTTATCCTCGGTTTATATGCTAGTATCTTTGGTTATTCCGAACTCTATCTTTTCAGAAAATGTAGATTTACCCTAATCACATCGATCTGACTCTTTAAGTCACGGATGACTGGGTCAAGGTTGTCCGCGATTTATATAGACTTACCCAGTTTCCTTATTCTGATTTTATCATCAGATCTTCTGATTCCAACTTATCTTGAATTCTATTTGATTTGAGTTCATCAAATTTGAGTCTCTATCCTTGTTTTGAAAGATTTATTCCTATATTGAAAAAAAAAAATCTAATATTATATATAAGTATAATTTTCAGAATTTTATAACTATTTGTCGAGAGATAATAGTTTTGATTTTATTTATGATTTTGTAAACCATGTGTTTTGTCTAATAAATGATTGAATATAAACAATGGTTATAAATTAATTTGGAAACAGAAATGAATTTAAAACTAGAACTTGAGAATTAAATTTCCGATGGTTTCGAACCTTGAGTTTAAAATTTTTAAAAAGGATATATTATTTAAAGTATTTTCGAATAGAAATTTGTTTCCAAAGAATTTTAAAATTTAGTGCTCTTCTCTTTGTCACTGGAAAATAATTTCGGTGATGACTGCAGCATCATCGACATTCATTTTCGAGTTTCGAAGTGAAAAGACCATTCTGTAGTCTGGCTACAGTGTTACCTTGAGATTTTAATTGATTTGAATTTCTAGAATATGACTTAATTTATAAAATTGATTTGACATATTATGTATATCTATCTCTAAATGGTGTGAAGGGAATCAGAAATTTAATTCTTAATTTTTTTTTCTTAAGAAAAATTTCAATAAAATAAAATAAAATAAAATTTTGAATAAGAAATTCCAATTAGAGATAATTGAATTTGAAAGTTTTAGTTGTATAATACCCAATCTCATTTCAATATAACTTACCTTGATTTTTAAAAGTTAACAATGAAATTGGATAACATACAATATAAAAGGATTTTTATAAATAAACCTCGAGTGGTTATAATAAATGTTATGCACTTAAGTTTTAGTTATAAAAGATTAATGGAGGTAAATAAGGAATTTAAGGAATTTATTTAAATAACTTAATAATCAAAATTGATTTAATATGGAACCTTAAATATAACTAAGAAATGTTAATAAAGGTTATTTCCTGAAATGAATATGTTTGTGTAATAAACAATGTATCTTTGAATAAGAAAAATATATTTGAAAGGGATATTTTGTAGTAAGGATTATTATCTTAAAATCATAGTTTAAGTGATGTTTAAATAGGATTTAAATAGTTAAGACGGATTTTAATATCACTAAAATTTGATAATTGAGAATTTGTTTTTTTATGAAAATTTCAAGTGTAACTTATTGAAGGAACATCTTATTTATAAAATAGGTATTTTAAATAAAGTGGTAGGTTATTTATTAAAAATTAAGAGTAAAATAATGAACGGATTGGAGATACCATTATATCTACTGTAGCATAGTATAAGTGCTGCTGTTTCTAAAAATAAAATGTTTTGGAAAATTTATAATTGAATAAATGAAGATTATTTTAAAAGTGTTATGATTTTAGTAGTATGATTTCCAAATGATAAAATCTATAAAATCTTAATGACTTTCAAAGTATTACGATTTCAAAAGCATTATGATTTCAAAGTTATTATCTTATTTTGTTTTCAAACTATCTTTAAATATCCTTGGTTTCCCTATCTGCTACGGATTGGGAGACTATTGCTTATACCAGTCTATTTAGGAATCTTTCGATAATCTTTGAAATCTTTGTTACTCATCGGGGTCTGAGCACCGCTTACCACCCATAGACTGGCGGTCAAACTGAAAGGGAAATCCGATTCTAGAGGATCTTCTTCGTGCTTCAAAATCCGGAACTATTCGTTTACGGTACTTGTTGTCTAGCTTATCTTCCTTTGTTTCTTTTCTTTCGCTCCTTTTCGAGGACGAAAAGTTCTTAAGTGGGGGAGAGTGTAACAACCCTAGTTTTTGGCTATTTATTTCTTTTAATTATTTTTAATTTTGAAATATAATTTATATAAATTGTGTTTAACAATATAGTTTAATTATTTAATTTGGAGATATATTTTATACAATTGTGAATGTCAATTAAATTAAATAATAACTGTGGAAATTTAAGCTATGTTTGAACTGTTAAATTTCACGTTCAAAAGACGCGTCAATTATAGGGTATAAGCAACGTAATAAAACGTGTGATTTTAAAATGTTATTTTTTTACAGAAATTTTTGATGTTCTAGACTGTGTCTGTTTAACGTAGTATAAAAATCAAGTTTTCAAATAAATTTGAAGAAAAAAATATCAGTCAGTAGTTTTATAGCAAACGTTATTTTAGACCGACAGTTTGATTTTAAATTTAATCTGTATACGTTCTTTCCTAAAGCTTTGCAAAAATTCTTGCCATTTCATTTATTGTTTTCAAACCAAAAATCTAAATGCATAAAATGAAATGAAATTAACATGAAGTAACGTACAAAATTTGTAACTAGACATAAATCACGCATGTTAAAACTTTTGAAACTGATACTTTAAAACCTTTTAGCTGCTTGCTTTTTTTTTCCCATTTTCCCATTTGATTCCGACTCAAACAAATCCTTTATCTGCAAACCATCAGTCTATAATCACGCCTTAATAAATGAGAATGTGAAATCAAATATTTCTTAAAACTGGCAGCAGTTTGAATCACGCAAGCCATTTACTCTTTCCTTTATCAAAGCTTGCCATTAATCTGGCTTTTAAAACATCAACAAACTTTCAAGTTGAAACCTCTCGGCTTTGAATTCACACGTGAATTAGGCAAGAGACATAACGTATTGCCAATCAAATTCAATGCCTGCCTTTCCATTTGATCGTGCAGAGGATCAATGCGTGTAGCATTCTTTTGTAACTGATGAGAAAATTTGCGTCCATATCAACAATATTAATATCAATATAACTGATACGTTTCCTCTCCCATAAATTTTTCTCACTGCCTATATGTATTTACCCACTCCATCATTTTTCTTTCCTGGATCTCAACTCCTCTGCTTCTTCTCGTGAATCCAGATCAGGTAATATTCACCTTGTTCCTTTGATTCTTTCAGTTTCTTCTCCTTTCTTTGGCAGTTTGCTCGGCCAGTCCACCATTGTTTCACGACCAGACCTGAAATCAAATAAGGTGTTATTGTTGTCTGCATATTTGTTAGGCAGGGGCCGTGAGTTTTAGCTTTCATCTGAAAGAGTATTTGCATAGTGTAGCAATCGGCAAGGCATGTTTATTTGGCATTAGTATAGGAAGTTTCAGTGGTGATTTTGATTTAGTTAGCATGCTTTTGATTTATTTTAACAAAGCCTAGGATTTTCATAACATGAGTGATTATGACTGTTTTTGTTTTTAGAACCTGGGAAGTCCCAATTGTGAAAAATTTTAAAGCTTAGTATTTTTGTTGGACCAAGCCTAGTGAGTTTTCAGTTGCTTTTATGTTTAGAAAATATATATATACCTTAGAACTACATGAACTCAGAGAACAATAGATGATGTGACCAGAGCCGTGCTTTGCCTAGAGTTGCCTGTATATTCATTTCCAATAATTAATTTATAAGTTAGTTGTACATATCAGGGATGCCAGTAAATGAAGTAGTGAAGTTTGTTTGCATTTTAAGTCCAAACTTGTATTAGTAGACATTGTAAAGTATGTAACGAGTAGGTGAGTTTCAGATCTGCATTCACATCTTAAGATTAAGTCTGCATATATACAAAAATTTGTAATAGGACATACATGTTGGGTACCACTGAGTGACTTGATACTGGTAGGTGGGAAGCATAGTGAGATGAGTTGGGTCTGCATATGTATATGGCTGTGCAACTTAGGGTGTTGACTGGACAGTTGAGAAGCTGGGAAGAGGTAGGCATGTTTGATTCTGTGCACACGTGCACGTCTGTGCGCATTCATAGCACCATGGATATTTCAGAGGGGGAAAGTTCTTACTTTGCTTATATTCACATTTTACTTGGTAGCAAATAGGATTGCCAAACCTGGAAAGTAAATTTGAAATGGGACTGGGTAAAGTTTGTTTGCATTTTAAGTCCAAACTTGTATTAGTAGACATTGTAAAGTATGTAACGAGTAGGTGAGTTTCAGATCTGCATTCACATCTTAAGATTAAGTCTGCATATATACAAAAATTTGTAATAGGACATACATGTTGGGTACCACTGAGTGACTTGATACTGGTAGGTGGGAAGCATAGTGAGATGAGTTGGGTCTGCATATGTATATGGGCTGTGCAACTTGGGGTGTTGACTGGACAGTTGAGAAGCTGGGAAGAGGTAGGCATGTTTGATTCTGTGCACACGTGCACGTCTGTGCGCATTCATAGCACCATGGATATTTCAGAGGGGGAAAGTTCTTACTTTGCTTATATTCACATTTTACTTGGTAGCAAATAGGATTGCCAAACCTGGAAAGTAAATTTGAAATGGGACTGGGTAAAGTAGTGTTGAAATTTGTGCATAGGAGTGGGCATGTTTTGATAGGAGAATTCATATATAAGTCTGGAAAGTTGTTTTGAATTAAAGTGTAAAGCAAATATTGTAAGACCAAGTTAAGAACGAGCAGTAGGAGATGAAGTAAGGGACAGTAGCATGATGTATCCATTTACAGAGCAGATTAGGACTAAGATGCGAGTTTTTTGATTTCATTCATGCCATAAGAGGAAGTCTGCATGTTCTTTTCCAGGATTTGTATAAAGTTACAGATGTGGGTAGGCTAGAACTATAGTGTGGAAATTTTAGCAGTCTGCATATTCCATCTAGCCTAAGTGTTCAGTTGAAAATCTGGGAGTAGTTGTGACCAAGTTGCAGTAGGTGTTTATTTGAAGTTTACATATTTTACCCGAAGCTTTAGCATATTTTTCTCGAAGCAACGACCTGTGTGACTCGAAGTAATTGCCTAGCTGTCTCGAAGCACTGTAGTTTGCCTGTTACAGTTTTAGCCTGGGAAGTTTAAATTTAAAGAGGGATTAAACTGTAAAGCAATGTTTTAAAACTAAGTCTAAACTTAAGATTGAAACTGAATACAAGCTGTAAATCTAAGTTTGAAGTATGTTAGGCAACAATAAGATGTTTGGCGTGTGTTCATGTACATGAGCAAGTTGAAATTTAAAGTGTGCACGTGTACATGTGTATCACGACATAGTAGAGAGACGTCCCCATATTTTCTGGTCCGACTTTAGGAAATTTTGTCGTAAATTTTTGTGTTAGCACGGTTCACGTATTTGGGTATATGTTGGTCATATTTACACGGTGGAGTGGTCGAGCAAGTCAACCAAATTCTCGTTTTGTTTTAATTTTTCTTTGACCGTAAATTCTAAAGTCGCGTATTCAATATTTTGAATCCTGTTATAGATTTGAATCTAGGCGACATCCGAGAATTTTGATCGTTACCCTCTGTCAGTCTTTACCGGTGAATCGTCGTTTTTGAATTCAAATTTTCTGCAACATCCAGGTGAGTATTTCTCACCAGACATACGTACATATATTTTGGTAAATTATCGCAAGTGTATGTGTAAAAATTTCTATTTAGATATTATCTGTCTGTAGAATGATGTACCCCATTTTAATTGACACCTCATCAGTTATTTATCTGTTGTATTATTTCTGCAGTTATATTATATTATTGTTTATTTACTGCTTAAATCACCACTGCAAGTTCCCTGTTAATTTAGATTTTTATGGGCTTAAATGATAGGCCTAAATGATTATTATTGTTCAATTATTCTGTTAACTGCTTAACTGATAACTTGGGATTGCGGGTTTGAAATGATAGAACCCGGGGTTTTGTAAATTACGGATTGAAATGATATAAATCCGTATCACTTGACCTAGGCTAGAAAGCTATATACAGGCCCGTGGTTCTTATAATATTTTCTGAAATATTTAAAATTATTTTGAAAGTTAAATATTTGATTTAATATCTTTAAAGGATTTTATTTTGATTTTGAATGAGTTATAAATGATTATAAATAAATAAATATTTGAATAAAATTTTGGAATATAACTTATTTTGGAAATTCTGGATTTTTGAAAGGATAAGATTTCAGTTAAGAAATATATAAATAAATAAGTTATAGTTGGAAATATTTATTAAGTAAATAATACTACAGCATTTAAATGCTGTCTTTTTGAAATTGGACTGGTTTTACCCGTAACTTTAGGTAGCATTACATAAGTGCTACAGAATCTAGAATTTGATTGTTTTAAAATTTATGGAAATAAATTTTGGGAAAAATTGTAAATTTTGGAATTTAATAGGTAACAAGTTAAGAATTTGTTTTGTGGTTTTAAAGGAAGAATTTAAACTTCAAAATTTGGTAAAGGCTATAAATTCCAAAATGGATTGAATAAATTTAAATGGTATATTATAACATGAAATGTTAAATCAATATTTTGATATTGAAGGAATTCGAAATTTATTTTGATTTCAAAGTATAAATACCATTTTTAAAGTAAAATTTCCAAAATATTATGTTTTGAAGATAAAATTCAAATATTTGGTTTCCAGATATTATAAATTTTGAGCAGTATGGTTTTGGAAAAGAATTATATTTGAATATAACGATATCATATTGTTTTGGGTTTTAAAATGATATCGTATTTATAGTTTTGAAATGGAAATGTTTATTCTGGTTTTAAAGTATAAACTGTTTTTAAATGACCACGGTGTTATAATAACGATGGGTTGGCAAAGAGACCGGGATCGGATATGGACATACTCTCTGTCGATACCGAAAACCACTTTGACCAACCGTGTACGCGGTGGAGATTCCAGAATGAAGTAGGTCGGTGGTGGCGTTTCCTGTAAGGTAAATACGTGGACCCGACTCCCGTGAGTTGGCATAAGGTGGCTAAAACAGGAGCGATCGACGGGTTAATGAGGTCATACCTCTGATCGGACACTCCTCTTCGATATTATACTATGATTTTGGATTGATTCAGTGGCCACTCTATATTTGATTTTGGGGAGTTGTTCCGAGGTGGGCGGTAACTGCGGCTACGCGTTTCCACCGGCCCGGATGCGTAATTGGTATATCTACCCTGGCATTGCCTAGTTGTGCCGTGTCACCTACCATACCGAGCCTTTACTACGAGTTTCTATTTGTGTCGTACCTATGGAGTATCCTCTGGTAGCTTCCCGATCAGGAGGTATTACGGTACTGTATAGACTATTGGCATTATTCTGTGTTAAGGGCTATATGGGTAACCCTTTAACGCTATTAAAAAGTATGTTTATTTTATAAATAGACACTATTATAATAGCGCAATATACTACATAGTAAATAGTTTGACGGATCCTTAGAGGATGGGCGGTCCCAAGCATCCTTTAAGTTACTTGCTCTATATTACAGTACACTTGAATTAGCTTACATTATATAAGTATGTATGTCCTGACTCGAGTGTTATGTTTTATTTTTACGCTCGGGTCAGCCTGAGTTGCAGCTTCAGTTTTTCTTTCCGGAGCTAGGTCATCCTGTAGATCACTCGTGCTGCCGGAAGCTTTTCAGTCTTTATCTTATTTGCAATCAAGACTTTGGAAGACTCTGATTCTATTTATGTCTAAAGTTGTATTGCAGATTCTGAACTATGTAATTCTATTTGGTTAAAGTTTTATAGTGGCTTCATGAACCACTGAATATTTTATATCCGCTGTAAGTTTTGATATCTGTGTCTGTGATTCTGTGATTTATTTACTGTATATTCTGAGTTTTGCCAAATTTATTCTACAACGCAGTATTTTGAACAATTCAAGTCCGACATGTACGGATGCGAAGGGTTGAAAATACTGGGTCGTTACATCCTATTTACTCAAAAATGTTTTCTTAGATTGATTTAGGGTTTACCGTAAACGATGTCTTAAATAACATTGTTTTTTTGGCCTCTACCTAAAAGATAAGAAATTTGGATCGAGATTTAAGTGAGGAAATTTAAAAGAATGGATTAACTTAGAATTATTATATGAAAAAATAAAGAGATTTCGAAATCATCTGAAAATAGTTAAGGTGAAAAGAGACTTAATAAATCTTGTATACTCATATTCAATTTTTATCCATAATAGGATTTCGAAGGAACTGTGGTCGGATTTCGGTTATTCCTATCCGAAAACCACTTCGAATTAGTTTATGTGTTTTAAGAGTGAAGATGTTTGAAGACGGAGATGTTAAGACGAATAATAATGAGGGACTACTTTTTGATTAATTAAGGATAAACTCCCGATTCACTATATTGTACCAGTGGTTTCTTTATTATGAAAAACCTCAAAACCACAAGGGCTTCTTGCCTAGTAATCCCCGAGGAAAGTTCCTTCGGTTTTGTTCGGTCCCAGAACAAACCGTATGGATGAATGTCTGACATTGCATTCCAAATCATAATGAGTGATCTCTATAAAAGTATATTAGTCGGTGGAGGAGAAGACACCTTCTCTTAGCTTAACACCCTTTCCGGCGACATACAAGCTTATGAAGTTATGTGTTTGTAGAAATCGTCATGTGAATATGGAATGACAATGTGGCATTCAAAGTGAAAGAAGATGTGTTATGTGATAAGGTAATCGTTGCCTCGAGCCTCATCAATTGGAAATGAACGAAACATGGTTAGATGTAGCAAGGCTAAGTCGGTCATTCCCAATTAGGGCATGATCATCCCCTTCTAGATATATTTCTTACCGTATGACATTCATGATGTAAATTAATGTGGTTTATATGCTAGCGCGCACTCGGTTGAAGGTCGGTAACGACCAAGGGATGACATATTTGGTGCTATCTAGTTATAGAGGTAGGCCGGTCTTGTGTTGGTAGAGGAGCTTTGTGATGGTTCCTCAGAACATCTATCTAGAGGTGTACCCATCGAACGGTAGTCCCTTTACCTGGTCATTTGTTTAGAAACCCATTCTCCAATAAGAACCTGCTGTTTTATTTTTATTGGCATAGTGAATAGCCCCGAAATGCTATATGGGTAACCATTTCGGCTAAGGTTAATAGGTTTATTTGCAAATGTTTCAAAGAATGTCATTACAAATAATATCAAATGTTTTGTATAAAAGTGTTTTAGTTATCATAAGATAAAAACCCGTCTGTGTTTATGTGTGGGTGCGGTCTTATGAGATACTCTTTCTTTTCGAAAGATTTTATTTAAAGGCTGAGATATGACACTGTCATTTACTATTGAGTTTTCCTCACGCTGCTTTATTAAGCCTGATCCGGGTATTTTCAATACTCGGGTCATATCCGAGTAGTTTCAGGTTTAGACGATGACAGTTGGAGTTTCCAAAGGAGGGCTGTAGATATTCATCTACATATGGACATATTCTATTATCTGTTGTGGTTTTTTTGTTTTTGTTTGATGTTTGTCAGCAATGGTAAGGACGAATATTTATAACTGTCCAAACTGAATTTAGATTAGACCCTGACATATGTATTTAAAAGTTTTCCGTTGTAAAGATATTGTTTAATATTATATATTATTCCATTCATGTGAGATTCTGTTCTGTCTTATTTTTCTTTTTACCCTTCATGTTCCGTCTTTTCGTTCAATTTAAGTTGGACATGTATGGTTTATTGTCAACTTAAATGGTATGTGTTAGCACTAGAATTGGTCACTAACACCCTTAAGAAAGATTGTTAGAGAGATTAACGAGGAAAGTAAATTAAAATAGATAATTGTATGCTAAATTAAATGCAAAAACAAGAACACCGGATTTTATAGTGGTTCGGCGTAATTTCCTACGTCCACTTTGAGTTTTGATCTTTATTGCTTTCACAAATGATTGATTACAGATATAATCCATACAATAATGACTAAGTACAAGTGCCAACTGAAAAGAAAGAGTCTTGAAAGCGGCATAGTCCCCCCAATGTTCTCGAAAAAATGTCCCTTTCACTGTATCCCTACCCTTCTGTTTATAGACGAAGGTGGGTTGGGCTCCCCTCATGGGCATAGGAACAAGGTACCTCGACCCGCAGTAAGTAACTTCTATGCACCGGGCCATAGATGCCGAACGGCAATTGCCGAGCGATGTTGGTCGAACCAGAGAATGCCAAGCGAGGTCTCCGTGTCGAAAGGCACTCGTATGCCAAGCCATACATCCAGGCCGAACGGCATTCGTATGCCGAGCGAGGGATGCGTGTTGAACTGCACTTGTATACCAAACGAGGCGATGTGCCGAACGAGTGGATATGCACTGAGCGAGGCTTGTGCCGAACGAATCATCTATACCGAACGAGGCATTGATGCCGAGCGACTTTCTATGCCGAGCGAGGCTTCATGCCGAGCGACCTTTCTATGCCGAGCGAGGTATTGTGCCTAGCGGGGGGAGGTGCGCCGAGCAAAGCCTGTGCCGATCGAGGTATCTATGCCGAGCCTCTTGTTACATGGTCAAAAAACTTGGTAACACTTACCCCCAAAGTGTATCGTGTGGACTAACATGATGCGCTTTGAACTGCGAGCACTCTGTACTTTTCTTAGAACCCTTGTTCTGTTCTCCCGATAGTGATTCCTACGATCTCCTGAATGCCGGACGAGGCATTGGATGCGGAATGAGCCCCTAAATGCCGAACGAGGCATTGGATGCCGAACGAGCCCCTGAATGCCGAGCGAGTCCCTGAATGCCGAACAAGGCATTGGATGCCGAACGAGCCCCTGAATGCCGAACGAGGCATTGGATGCCGAACGAGCCCCTAAATGCCGAACGAGCGAGGTGCCTTGACTGGTTCTATCGGTTACTGTCTATTTTACTTCCTTCTTTCCTATATAACCTAACACTTCTCCTCTTAGCCCCTTTTAGTTTTACCTCCATTTTACAAGGCTTCCGAACTCGTCTCCCATCAAACTCCTGCTAACACCTCAACTTCCCTTTCCCTTCCGAATTCGATACGTTGCCTCTCAACTGCCCTTAACAACAATCTTGAGTTGATTCTAATTCCAAATCGAACACTTCACTAGACTTCGACCCATTCTTCTAGTTATGGACCTCTCAATTGTTCGACTTTCTTCAATTAGGGGTTTTATACAAGATTCAAATTCATGTTCTTCCTTTAACTCATGAATAATGGGAGTCGTGTAGATATTGAAGATGGATCTAAGGTTTAGACATCCCTTAGGATTAGATGGAGAGGAAGAAGGAAGAGGGTGTTAGCCCAGTAGGAATCGGTGAGGTATGGACTGTTGGTAGAGGGTGGCATGTGAGTTGAAGTGGTGGTCGACTAGCCATCTAGGAAGGTATTTAGTTTTTTCAAAGAAGTGAGTTGGAGGAAGACGTATGGTTGTGGCTCGGCATGACTTCCGCATGCCGAACCATGGAGAAGAAGTGCAGGAGTGAGATTGACGTTAGGGTTAGCATGCCGAGCGATGTGGCTTAGAATGACCACGGCACGGCATGACTCCCTTATGCCGAACGAGGTAATGGGGAGTGCAAGAGAGAAGTAGGAGTTGAGGGAAAAGTGCTGAGTGATACGGCTCGGCATGACTTGTCGAATGAGTCATCTATGTCGATTGATAGAGAGGGAGTGTAGGAAGGAAGTTGGAGTTGGGTTCAACGCACCGAGCGATGCGGCTTGGCATGGTTGTGGCTCGGCATGACTTATCGCATGCTGAACGGTGGAGAGGGAATGTAGGAGGGTGAAGTAGGCAATAAATAGTCGAGTCTTTGCAATGTCGTTCGGCATTAAGTCTGTTAGTAGGCCACAACAGTCAGAACCATCTCAACTCGAACACAATGCATGTTGACTTAATTTACTTCTTATTCCCGAACATATGACAGTAAACATGGACAAGGACTTAAACAATCAAGCATATCGAACAATCCAAACTGATAACTCCCCTGTCTTGATAACCATAAACCTGAACTTATCTTGACTAAAACAGATAATAACCTTCGACATACAATGTCGATGCTGACTTCAAAATAGAAACCATCATACGACAAACTCTCGGAGACGGTCAGCGATGACGGTCTTCGAAGATGAAAGTCCAAAGCTCAACTTTATTTCATCAACTTTATAACTTGTAATTCTTTGGCACTTATACTTGAACGGTTGCAATAGTTCACACACCACATGGTGGGAGTATTTTGTTGTTATGTCTAATGTCGATCGTTTTTCAAGTATACTTTAAACAGATGTTTCATCAGATCCAACATTCATTAGAGATGTCTATAAAATCCAGCTCTGCTACAGTCTCAGATAGACCCGAGCTAACTTCTCGACAAGAAGTATTTATAACTTCGAATCTGTCGACTACTCCTATACAAGATATTCCAAGCCCCACGATTGCATCCATCGACTTGGCTCCCGATGCCTTGGAGGCAGCGATCTTTCTAGACAATTCGGTCGATTCTCAAGCTTCGAGAATTAATGAAAGCGCTCTTCGTCACATATGCTCAATACATGGGATTTCTTTTGATGACGTGTTGGTTCCATCAGGACAAGTTCATCCTCACCTACCCCCAGTTGGATATACAGCCTGCAAAAAATTTATGTGCTGGGTTAGTAGCGTGCCGCCATTCAACTCCTTCATTCGCGACCTATTACAGTATACTGAGATCGCTCCATCAAAATTACATCCGAACAGTCACGTGTTCGTATACGGCATGTGCATTCTCTTCATGAGCGTCCTTTTCAGGCTCTCGACTCCTGGCGATATCCGCTATATTTATCGTTTCAAGAGACGACTGGACAGCCCATTTTTTGTATTTCTCGAGCCATACAACAAGTGTCAAATTCTGACCGAGGCGTGGAGCAAATTCGCCAACTATAAGCAAGAGTGGTTCTACGTGCGCTATCCCCCTAGCTTTGCAAGGAGATGGGTGGAAGAGAGTAAGTCTTTTTTATGGATCAATAATTGCATTCAGTGGGAATTACACCTTTTCTAACTCTTTTTCTACTTTTACAGGCATTAGCTCACATCTTGAAGGCCCCGGGTATTCCGAAGCCGCTGAAGCTGCCCGAGCTATCCCCGCGGAAGACCGGGACATTAGATCTATTATTTCCAATGAATCGCTCTCTAGATTCGGGTTGCTGGCGGAAGGTTGCTGGATAAGTCTTCCACATGGTATGAATATAACCGGGTATGCCTTGGAAAAAGGCAAAAAACCAGCCGGGCCTTCAATAAGTGATACCCCCGACACATCTGAGGAGGGTGAGATTAGAGAAGCTAAAGAGCCCGAAGTACCGGGTGATAATGTTAGTCCTGCTCGGAAGCCAGTAACGGAGGTTCACGATATCAAAGTAACGCCTCCCCCCGCGAAGGGAAAGACAAAATGGCCTACAAATTGTGGAAGAAGACAGTGGGTGGATCCTCTAAGATCGTAATCACTCCGGTGGAGAGAGAGCCTTCTCCTCAACACTTAGAGAGTTCTTTAAAAGGCTTGCCAAACCTCACTATTCCCGATGATTTGCTTAACTATAGCTTCGATGATCCGGAAGCCCTTAAGCATTATTCGCCTATGAGAGGCAATGCATGCGCTCAAGCCTAAAATAAAGCAGAAAAAATTCCTATAAGTAAAGACAAAGAAACTAGTCCATGGGGGGAAACACTAGGACACACACGGACATGCGCACTTCACCTTGCACATAAATTTTAGCCATCACTCTACTCTTTGCTAACTTGTCGTTATTCATATTTAGCGCACGTGACATGGGACGTACTCACAGACTCGATCGTCTTCGTGGGTCATCTATTTTTCATCATTCTGGCTGGGATTCGGTTTTCCACAAACGTCGAGACAGAGATGACACCGGCGATCGAGACTACCGCCCCCGAGAATCATCTTATCGAAGAAAAACCTACAGCCAGTCCTCCTATTCTCACGATCTTCCTTCTCAATCAAAGCAAGGCAAGGAGAAGTCCTCGCAGAAGGGGTCCCAGCCTGAGGCCCACTGAGATCAACATTCTGGTTCATCTAGCACCATGCAATCTCGAGAAACCCATAAAATCTGTAGTCCCCAAGCAACCTCCTCCCGCTCCTATACATGATCCGTCAGTAGCAGAAGGACTTACTGAGCTCAAGGCCACATTCCTGTAGATATGCTTTGATGGCTTGAAATTTCTTCCGGCGATTCATCACATTCTGAGACACGTTAAACAAAGCTCCATTGCATGCAACAACGACGTTTACGTTCAACTTCATATGTTTGTCCATCTAGCTGAAAAAGTCTCAGAAGTCTCTATTGAGCATCAACACGAGATTGATCGCCTGAAGCTTGAACTTATTCACGACAAAGACATCATTAAAGCTCAGGATGAAGAGCACTCTTCATACAAGTCTCAGCTCGAAGCTACCCAAAAAAGCGCTAAAAACACAGGAGAGGTTGTTAATCGTCTGGAGTCATCACATAAGAAAGAAATTGACGAAGTGGTTCATCGCTGTGGGGCCATAGCTTTAGAGAAAGATTCCATTCATAAGGAGAGGGATGCATTTGCCCTGCGAGTCAAAGAGCTGGAAGAGCTACTCCTCAAAGAGAAAGAGGAAAAAGCCGTTGCTCAAGAAGAGTCGCAATGATATTGCGATGAAATTGTTGCCACATGACTTTTGAAGACAAAGCTCAACAACAAACTCTCTAAAGTTGAGATGATGAAGGGTGAAGCCCATGAAGAGGGCAAAAGAATAGCATCCATGGAGATTGGCTTTCTCCTTGAGGCAGCTACGGAGGCTGGCAGGAAGGAGATCAAGTGCTTGTTCGACCCGCTTATTGCAAAATTCAATGCTTGTGTCCTCATGCATCGGGACTTAACCTTTCTAGGTGAGGGTTACCTCGAATCTCTAGCCGAGGCATGGGAGACTTTGATAAAGATCAGAAAGGTCGAGCTGGGCACCAAGGAGGTTGACGAGGTGGCTTTGGTAAAGGAATTTCTCAAGGGGAATGAGCCTTCAGACCTGTCTATAGCGAAGGCTCTCTACTGCAAAGGTTCTTCTTCATCAAAAGGAAAGAATGACATTGCCGGTCCGTCTGAAATCGGGTCCCCAGTTCTTCCCCCTACTCAATCGACTGGTTGGCCAGTACTTGATCCGTTCGAGCAACATGTTGGTTATGACCTGGAAGACCCTTGCCTCGACGTTCATGTTCTATCTCCCATTTCAGATGGTGAAACTCCTCGAATGGTTGAGAGTCAGCAAGAAATTGGTATATAACTCTTCTTTTTAAAATTCCAAGAGCCATCGTTTTCGACGAGAGGTTATTGTATTCTAACATTTGTTTCTTATGATTTTGCATAGGCCGCTCTGACCCCGAGCCTACTCCAAGGAGCAAAGATGCCAAGGAGGAGAAGGGGAAGGCGTGTGAGGCTATTCAAGTAGGAGAGACTCCTAGTCCTGATGCTCAAGTGATTGAGTCGCTTGATGAGGACAAGTCTGAAACTTCGTCACCCGTTGAAGAAAATTATGAAATTGAGATTACAGGCGCCTCTAGACACACTTCAAAAATGAGCATGAAGGAGCAACTTGCGGAGGAGAAGAAAAAGAAAGTTGAAATCAAAGTCGAGCCTCGATTTGTGGACTAGATGATCCTTTGAATAGGCCTTTGAAGGTCATCCTCCCGGGTGGGTCCAGGCCACTAGAAGTCCCTCGTCCTTCCTCGGTTGTTACTTTCCCATCAAGCAAAGCGTCTATGTAACATCCCCGAATTCTTGCCCAGTCTAATATGATAATTGAATTAATTTTTGAAATTAAATTGTGAATTATATAGAGTTTTTCTAAAATAAAAACAAAATATTGGTTATTTATATATATATATTAATTTTAAATTCAATTGAAAATTTATTTGAAGATTTGAGAATAAAATATAAATTGTGTTTGAATTTTCAAAATTAATAAGATGTATGTTTATTTATTTTTAATTTGGAATTTGATTTAAAAATTGTATAAGTACAAACAAAGTGTGATTTTGAAATTTAATAAGATATCTGTATATAAAATT
This sequence comes from Allium cepa, assembly GCA_030765085.1. NCBI lineage: Eukaryota > Viridiplantae > Streptophyta > Magnoliopsida > Asparagales > Amaryllidaceae > Allium > Allium cepa. The sequence goes on from CM060944.1 coordinate 343,375,221, forward strand.
AATTTTTAATTGAATTGTGAGATTGGAATACAAGAATTGAAATTTAATTTGGAAATTTAAAAGTATAAAATATATAAATAAGTATGAAAGGTTTAATGTTGTTTCTTTTAAAAATACATTTGAATTAAGGTTTGTGTATGTATTTAAAACACTAAAACAAAACAAGTATAATTTGAAAATATACATATGTGAATATAAAGCAATTTATAAAATGATAGGGTTTAAAAACAAATTTTAGCAACTAATTTAAAGATAAAGGACTTAAACATAATTTAATGGGTTTTTGACAAAAGTTAAATAAGTAAAATATAAACTTATATGTGTAAGCTTTGTAGCTTATGAGATAACAAGTGTCATACTTTATTTTCTTTAAAATTTAAAACATAAATAATATGAATTTAAGAGTAAAACTAGGTTGCATGTTTTCTTCTATCTTCAACCTCAAATTCTTCATCTTCAAAACCAGTTAAAAACAATAAAAAATCTAAAAATGAAACCATGAAATCAAAATCAGTAAAACAAAAAAAAATCATCTCAAACCAGAAAATGAAATTCGAACCAAAACAAAATCTGAAACAAGCTTCAAACCTGGAAGCTTTAGAGTTGAAAACAAAGAAAAAACCAGAAAACAAATGTTGTCTCAAATTCAAAAGCAAAGAACAAATCAAACAGCAAAATTAAACAAGAATATATCATCATCAAGTTCTTCAACCTGATACTGATCTGAGACATGCAAATGCATCTTAGTCAAGCATGTGGATGATCAGATTCAACTAAGCTAAAGGTAAATTTATTATCCTGAAGCAATATCAAATTTTTCAAAAAACATTTCAAGCGTGGAAACAAAAGCTTCAATCAGCTCAACAAGCTTCAACCTGAGTTAATGCAGTTCGCAAAGAATCTAGTTTTAAATCAAAAATAAAATTCCAAATTCCAGGCCTCTACCTTCATTTATAAGGTGAGCAAACATTTCAACCTTTGATTTATTCCTCTGATGCTTGTAAGTAAACCCTTTGATCTCTGAATTTAAATTTGTTGCTTGAAAAACATGCTAAAGTAGGTTGGAAAATCACTTGCATGTGTATGGATTTGTGAATATATGTGTGTATGTAGTTCGACATGCCTGAGAACAGACCTTAGTCTCTGTTTTGAGTATTACAGGGTTCAATCCTGTTCAAAAATCAAGAACTCTCCATATGATAATCTATTGGCCTTAATGTTCAAATAAAATATGTTTGAATTGTCAAGATCTCTTCCCTAAAAATATTTGTAGGCACTAGATATTAATAGGTGTCCTGTAAAAAAATAAAACACAGTGGAATCTCATTTTTTATAAAATTGTAATTGATAAAAATTTAAGTTTTGAAGGTATGATCTTGTTCACCTTTGCAAATCATGATTTTTAAAATAAAAACCTAGATTTTTAGTTGCGAGTTAAGGGGGTAATTGTGGGATGAATGGAGAATGGTTTTCTGTCAAATTCATGCAATGGGGAAAGGATTGGACCTCGAGTTCATGGGTGAAGTTAGCTTGGGTATGGGCGATTCAGGGAAAAATACTCATGCATTTTCTAGTCGATCGTGGTGATGGCGTGAGTACATTTTGGGGTTTAAGTGGAAATTTAGTGGTGCTCGAAAATTTGCGTCGCTGCGTCATCATTTGGGGTTTTCGGTCGATCGCACCTAAAAAGATGGATGTGTGGGGCTTTGACGGTGCTCTGGGTGGAAAGGCAAGTTCAACGGTGGTCGGTGGCATTGGCGCGGGGAAGTGGTTGTTCGAGTTGTGGGTTCTGATGGGAAGAAACCTGCTCGATTTTGATTCCCAGTTAAATTTGGAGACCCGTATGCTTGCAATGCTTGGGGATGTAATCGATGACGTGTTAATGATCGGAACGATGGCGGTCAACGGTGCACGTGCACGCGTGCCATTTGGGTATCTGGGTTGTTGAAGTTGGGGAAGAAGGTGTCATCTCGGAGTGGTCTCGAGATTTTAACGCGTAAATTCAAAGGTGTACTCGAAGTAGTCGCGAGGGTTAACAAATGTAAAAGTTTAAAATATAAAAGGAAAAAAAAGAAAAAAAAGAAGCAGGAGTGGGAAACTTTCTCGGGGAAGATTCGATTGGAACTCAAAGTTCGGTACGGGGAAGAACAGGGAATGGCTCGGGTTTCCTGAGTTGATAATTTAAAGCAAGTTAAAAAATTATGAAAGGATTTAGTTTTAAAACGAATTAAAACAATGTTATATAAATTATATTTCCAAAAGAAAGTTATTAACAAAATTTCCAAACAAAACCAAAATCTAAATTTAAATGATTTTAAAACTTGTTTTAGTTTTGAATAATCATATTGAGTTAATCATTTAAATTTACCCTAAGTGTCTTCAAATTTAATTTGATGTTGTAATTAAGTGATAGTCAAGATAAATGATTTATCTTAAATATTTGGTGTCTTATTAATAAAATTAATTAAAGATTAATTACTCAAAGAAAAATTACTTAATTAGAGGTTTAATTAAATATTAATCAAAGATTTATTTAAAGATTGATTAAGGTTAATTAATTACATAATTAGGTAATTAATTAATGATTAAAAGGTTAATTAATTAATGAAATTTATTAGGGATAATTTCTTATCGTGATTAATTAAATGGTAATTAATTAATGGTTTATTGATCAATGTAAATATTTAAAGGATAATTATTTAATGATTAAAGGATAATTAATAATTAATTAAGAATAATTAATCAAAGGATTAATTATAAATTAAAATTTAACTAATAAATGATTAAGGAGTAATTAATCAAATTGATTTGTAATTAATTGATATTAATTAACCAAGATTAACAATTTTTCATAAGTAAATAATTTGATTAAATTTAAATCAGATAGTTTAATTTATTTTTACTTATGGATGTTTGGATTCTATTGGATGTTTGGATGGTTGATATTCCTCATATTTGATGCTTTGTGATATTTTGTGATGTGAGTTGCTGTGTATCGATCTGTGATATCTGTGATATGTTTTTGTGTAAATACCCCTTGGCCCGTAGAATGGCATTTGGAATTCGATGCGACAAGGAGTCGGATTCCAGTTGGTTATCTGAAACCCACATCGAATCGTAATGGTGAATCTTGGTGATTGATAAATTTACTTTATCTACGAATCTGTGTATATAGATAAGCGTTATAGGATATACCGCTTATCGATATCGATGTGATTGTAATCTGTGATGATTGATGTTGTTGCACTATTGGGTAAAGCCCCTGGACTACACGATACACACACAAATATGGATTTCACGAAGAAATTGGTTGTCACAGATATTTGAATTTAATATTTTGAAAATGGTTTTTAAAGTTGAATTTTGAATCCAAATGGTTTTGGAAATGAAATTGGGTTGAATTTGAAAAGGATATTTGAAGATAAAAGTTATTTTAAATAACTTGATTTAGTTTGAAATCTGAAATATTTTGATTGAGTTTGAATTCAATATTTGAAATTGAATTCAATGATTTGGAAATTTTGGTTTAAAAAGACTATAAAAGTTATAAAAGGTATTTATATGGGTTTTTAAACCATTTTAAAAGTATGGCTTTGAGAATTTGAATTTAGCCCAAGTTTATATTTGAAAGGCCTTAATTCATGCAAATATAATTGGGTTTTCCAAAACGGAAACAAGTTGTTTCAAATAATAATAGCTTTTATATAAGAAAAGAATTTCCAAAATTATGATGAAAAGATTTCAATTTTGAAATTGAATGGTTTTGAAAGCTATAATTGAATCTTTGTGAAAGATAGTTGAACCCTATTTTGAAATTGAAAGGGATTTTTAAATGGTGTATTTTTTATATATAAAGGATTTGAAACTGGAATTGTTTTGAAAGTTATGAATGAATCTTTGGAAATGGTTATGAAAGCTATAAAATGAGTCATTAATTTAAAGACCGGATGAGTTAATCCAACTTGAAATGGAATTGTTTTGAAGGGCTATGAATGAATCTTTGTTAAAGATTGGTGATCCTTGCTTTAAATTGAAAGGGGGTTTTAAAGCGAATCTTTTGTTTAAAAGATTAAAGTGTGGAAATTGTTTAAACCATTGAAAGGTTTCTGGAAGTAAATCTTTTTGTTTAAAATATTTGTAAATGGTAATTTGTTTAAACCATTTGAAAGAAAAGTTTTGGGTTTTTAAGTTGTGACTTAACTGAAATCCCATTATCCATATGTTTTTAAATATTGTGCTACTTATTCGGTTTAGCCGGGAGAGGACCTTGTGTCATATAACCCATTCCGAATAATGATATGACGATATGGATAACATTTGAAGACCGGTGGTGAAGACAGGATACTTTCGAAAGCGAAAGGATGACCTGTCGAATGTCTTTGCACCGAATGGCCCCAGTATAGAGATTTGAGCACCATTGTGATGGGGAGTCCGGACGTGATTAGAAATTATCCAGATTGCAAGGGCTTCTTCGGAAGTGCCTTCGGTACTGTTTGAACCGGAACCGACTTGTATGGATGTGTGTCTGACATTACACTTTGAGATGTAGAACCGGTTTCTATTAAATACATTTCTGTTTGGTGGCGGAGATTTATTCTCTTAGCTTACCACCCTTCTCTGAGACGTACGAGCTCAGAGGTTATGTAGTTGATGGTTACTAGTGATACATTACCAATTTGGTAATGTGGCATACGAAGTGATGCTGATCATTTGTTGATCAAAGCATGGCTTTTGTGAAAAGCGTAGCTTTGTAGACGAGACTACGTCGAGCCTCACACCCCGGAATGGTCGAAACAGGAAGAATGCAGCAAGGTTACAGGGGGTAGCGCCCCTTAGTGTAACGACCCAGAATTTATATTAATTAAAATTTGAATATTTAATTGAATTTTAATATTAATAAGTGAAATTTATAGGTCGAATAAATTTTATTTCGAATAATTGGATTTAATTGAATAATTAAATCGATAATTTATTTGTGAAAATACAGAAATAATTGAAAATTGGGTTAAATATGATTGAAAATGATTTTTAAAATTTTATTATATCATATTGAAGTTATAATGATGTTATAGAACTTTTAAAAATCGAATTAAAAGTTAATTTGTGAAAATTGAATATTTTAATATTTAATTGACTAGTAAAATTAGCCATTTTTCAAACAGTCTCAGAATTGGACGAAACTAGTTCCATTGGATCCGTAATAGTTTGTTATTATCGGATTTCAATTTTCGTAGCAATCGGAGTTGTCCTTTGATCGTGGTAGCTCGAAACGCATCGAAATGGTTTTAATATTAATTTGGCGAGTTAAAATAGTCATTTTTCAAAAAGTCTTGGATTTTGACGAAACCAGTTTCATCGGATCCATAATGTGATATTATTGTAAGGTTTCAAATTTCAAGTCAATCGGATTTACCGTTTGTCCGGTGCAAGCTAAAACGCCTAGAAAATCGTTTAATCGGTTTGATTTTAAATTTAACGTTTATTGCCATAACTCGCACAGATGACCGAATTAGCTCCCGAAACACGTTCCATTGTGTTCGGAACATGGGGTAAACCCTAGAAACGCCGGTTACCGCGCGTAAATCGGAGTTCGGAAAACCCGGGATGAATAGTGTTCGTTTTATTTCCTATAAAAGCACCTTGATTTTTCATTTTTTGGAAAAATAAAATAAATTAGGGTTTTATAACCCTAGCTGCCATATATGGTTTCAAAGGCCAGAATTTAACGATCTTCCTCCCTCCAATTCTTCAAATCCATGCAATAATTCAACAAGCTCTCAACTAGAAAAGTGTAGAGCTCGTCATGCTCTTCGAAATCAACGGCTATGATCGGGTTTCACGCGATGGATTGGCGGCAAACTGAGCTCAAAGTGCGCACGTTTAGGTGGTGATTTCTCATTGACGGCGGCTCTAGGGGAGTGCGGCCTCTGGCCGTGGGTAGCTATGGGCGTCGGCGTTCGAATGGGGGTGAGATGATGGGGTTTCGTCAATGTTTAGGGGGCGCGATGTAGTCGAAATCGAACGACTCGGTGGGTTTGCGTACGCGTTTCCTATTGGAGAAGGAAAGGGGGACGTGCGGCCACGATTTGGTCTCTGGAATGCACGGCTGGGATAATAGGTTGATATTATAAAAGGGAAATTTATAATTTGTTTTTATTTAAAATTCGTATAACTTTAAAATGCCATAACTTGTTCATACGAGGTCGGAATTCGATGAAACTTTTTGCGTTGGCTTCGTTTCGTCGAGCACTATGCAATGGATATAAATTGTTTTGTATTGTGATGATTGGTTTGTTGAGTGGTATATGGATTTTGGTCAACACGAGTAATTAACATTGTTGATAGGGATATCTAAACACTTACTCAGAACAATTCAGCACGATATTGTTTTAAGTTGGGTAAATGAAATAATTTTACCTTGATTATATTTTATATATAAAAGAATAATTTTTCGGAATTATTAAAGTGTATATGAATTGATTGTTTGGTTGTTGAATAAGTTAAATAAAAACACATTGTAAAAGAATGAATTGTATAAGCAACTGAATTATAAGTATGGAGTTATAATTAAAATGATTTACACTTGTGAAATAATCTTATATATAAGAAGTGAAATTATATAAGTAAAAGATTTATAAATGTGATTTATAATCTGAAAATGAAATTCCAGAGAAGTGTTTGAAAGGATTTGATATTTTGGAAAATTATTTTGGGAGAAATTAAAGCTCTAAACTCTTTTCGGTCGCTGGAAAATAATTTCGGTGATGATCGCGACATCATCGGTGTTCATTTTCGGGTTTCCAAAAGAGGGATTGCTGCCAAATTATTTTAAATGAAGTTGTTTGGAAAATTTTGAGTTGGTTTTGGAAATTCAAGAGATAATTTGAATTGATTTCAAAAATGGTTTTTGAAAGGTTGAAAAGACTTTGGAATCCTATTTAAAATATTTATGGGAATGATAAATAAGTTGAATTTTGGTATCGAAGTAAATTAATAAGTGAATTAATGAAGTGAAGTCATTAAGAATTTGAACTTGATTTATATGAAAGAAATTCAACTTTATATTGTTAAAGGAATTAGCAATTGAATTGAACTAATGAATTGAATGAAAATCAATCGAATGTAAATAAATTTGATATGGGATAATAGATGAAAGTGTTAATTCATTGAAAGCCAATGTAATTAGAAATTGAATAAATTGAATGAAAGTCAATTTAATATGATCCAATTGGAATTAAATGTGTTGAACCAAATTGAATGTAAAGTGAATAAATTTGGTTGTATTGAATAAACATTGGTTGTTATTTGATTGTTGATTGATGTATATAAATTCATTAAGTGTTAATGAAATTAAATTAGCGAAATTAGAAGCTAAAGTAATTAAATTCAAATTGAAAGTTAATAAATTTGAATAGAATTGAATGTGAATTGGATTTAAATTAGTGAATGTAAACTAATTGGAAATGAATGTTAGTAAATCCAATGTAAATAAATCAAATATGATTTAAATTGAAAACCAATTCAGTGAATATTAATGAGAATATGAATGAATATTGATTTGGTTATGGATGATAGTTGGTTGATGTTTGCATTTGTTGTTTTGTTGCATTTGCTATATTGGCACATGTAGTTGTTATGTTGCTATATGTTGTATATTGATACTATTTTCATATATGCATGATTCTCATGTTGTTGTTGAGTGTTTAGTAGGTGCGGATGGCGTTGCTTCGCATTTGGAGCTCGCTTTCGTGTTATATTAGCCGTATACGCTCGCTAATAATATAATAAGGTACATATCTCGGATTACATACCGTACTTTTACATTTTTTCCCTGCGGGATGCCTCATCACTTGATGAGATGTATATTTGTGATATAAATACTGTCATTTTTTTTCTCGGATCGAGCCGCGCAAAGGAGACTCTGGCGATTTTTTCCGAAAATTTAAGGCGTTAGAATATTTTTGAGAAAATTGGGAATTTTTTTTTTGAAAACTAAGTTGGATTTGGAAACTTAGTAAAGATGTTGTAAGAAGTTTAACTATGAGTTTTGGAAACTTTAAACACTTAAGAGATTTGAAAAATCTAAATTGAACGGTTTGTTTTGCAAAGTTAAAGGATTCTGTAACTTTTACTTACTTGGTAATTTCGAGGACGAAATTCTTTTAAGGGGGGAAGATTGTAACGACCCAGAATTTCTATTAATTAAAATTTGAATATTTAATTGAATTTTAATATTAATAAGTGAAATTTATAAGTCGAATAAATTTTATTTCGAATAATTGGATTTAATGAATAATTAAATCGATAATTTAATTTGTGAAAATACAGAAATAATTGAAAATTGGGTTAAATATGATTGAAAATGATTTGTAAAATTTTATTATATCATATTGAAGTTATAATGATGTTATAGAACTTTTAAAATTCGAATTAAAAGTTAATTTGTGAAAATTGAATATTTTAATATTTAATCGACTAGTGAAATTAGCCATTTTTCGAACAGTCTCAGAATTGGACGAAACTAGTTCCATTGGATTCATAATAGTTTGTTATTATCGGATTTCAATTTTCATAGCAATCGGAGTTGTCGTTTAATCGTGGCAGCTCGAAACGCATCGAAATTGTTTTAATGTTAATTTGGCGAGTTAAAATAGTCATTTTTCAAAAAGTCTTGGATTTCGACGAAACTAGTTCAATCAGATCTGTAATGTGATATTATTATAAGGTTTCAAATTTCAAGTCAATCGGATTTACCGTTTGTCCGGTGCAAGTTAAAACGCCTAGAAAATCGTTTAATCGGTTTGATTTTAAATTTAACGTTTATTGCCATAACTCGCACAGATGAAAGAATTAGCTCCCGAAACACATTCCATTGTATTCGGAACGTGGGGTAAACCCTAGAAACATCGGTTACCGCGCGTAAATCGGAGTTCGGAAAATCCGGGATGAATAGTGTTCGTTTTATTTCCTATAAAAGCACCTTGATTTTTCATTTTTTTGGAAAAATAAAATAAATTAGGGTTTTATAACCCTAGCCGCCATATATGGTTTCAAAGGCCAGAATTTAACGATCTTCCACCCTCCAATTCTTCAAATCCGTGCAATAATTCAACAAGCTCTCAACTAGAAAAGTGTAGAGCTCGTCATGCTCTTCGAAATCAACGGCTATGATCGGGTTTCACGCGATGGATTGGCGGCAAACTGAGCTCAAAGTGCGCACGTTTAGGTGGTGATTTCTCGTTGACGGCGGCGCTAGGGGGGTGCGGCCTCTGGCCGTGGGTAGCTGTGGGCGTCGGCGTTCGAATGGGGGTGAGATGATGGGGTTTCGTCAATGTTTAGGGGGCGCGATGTAGTCGAAATCGAACGACTCGGTGGGTTTGCGTACGCGTTTCCTATTGGAGAAGGAAAGGGGGACGTGCGGCCACGATTTGGTCTCTGGAATGCACGGCTGGGATAATAGGTTGATATTATAAAAGGGAAATTTATAATTTGTTTTTATTTAAAATTCGTATAACTTTAAAATGCCATAACTTGTTCATACGAGGTCGGAATTTGACGAAACTTTTTGCGTTGGCTTCGTTTCGTCGAGCACTATGCAATGGAGCTAGATTGGAGTCGATTGGAGTCGGTGAAAATTTTGGGTAAAATTAAACGTCCGTTTAATTTTATTCGAAATAAAAGGCTGGAACGGAATTGAAATCAAGGTGAGAACTTCTCACTCAATCGAACGGTTTCGATTTAAATTTTAAATAGTTATATTTAAAATTGCTTGAATGTATGTGAATGAGGATTGCAGTTATTGATTGCTGTTTGGTTGTGATAGTATATATAGTAGAATATATCTATATATAACAATATATATATTGGCATATGTATATATTGGAATTGATTTCCCGCATTATATAGCGGATGAGACCCTATTGCGCCGCCTATTAAGCGGATAATATTTTATAAATCCCATATACCGCGATAATTCCGTACTGGAACGGAATTGGTATTGTGCTAATGTTTGTGGATGCAGGGAAACAGGTTGGAGGGATCCAACTGGATTCCTCAACTGTATTGATTTATTTTCAGATATTTTGATATTTGTTGACTATCATATCGATATATGATATTTGGATGTCGTGATTGACTATTTGGTGCTGTTGCATCATCGGATCCATTTTTGAAGTTTTAAAATAATGATTTTGGTTTTTAAAAGAATTTTTAAAGTGATTTTTGAAAGTATACGTTTTATTTAATTTTGAATTGTTAAAAATAAATAAACATTTTAATTTTATGGTTATAAAAGTTATATTTTTAGGAAAATAATACTTAAGTGCAATTTTGGAGTTATATAAGTTTTAAATAACGTTTTGTAAATTAATAAAGAGACTGGTTTATTTAAATTAAATTTTTTGAATTATTATAAACGGTTTATATAAAAGATTTATAAATTTATTTTTATAAGTTAAAAATATTGGAATTATAAAACGAGCTTTTATAAGTGTTAAAGGTGAAATAAAGATGGATTTCATAAGTAAACGGAATTTATAGATTTATAAATTGTGAAGTTATAAAAATGAATAGATTTTGTAAAATAGAAGATTTATAAGTAATTATCTTATAAATCGGATTTTGGCATTTAAATGAGATATAAATGGAATTTGTTAATAATGAGATTTATAAATCGAAGCTTATAAATAGAAATGTAATTTATAAACATTGTTTATAAATTCTAAATCAATTTAATTTGACAAATTGAATAGTGAAGTTTATTAAAGGAAATATATTCACGATTTTGGACAGTGAATACATTATTGAATAAAATAGTCATGTTTAGCAAAATGAATATTATAGAATGAAGTTAATTATTTTAAAGATGTTTTAAAATGTATTATGAATCGAAATCATTGATTTCAACATTTATTGTTGAAATAGACGTTTTCGAGAAAGAAGGAAATGGTGGACTATAACACTGTTGTTATAGTAAATGGTTTCCGAAAGGAAATGTTTTGTATAGTATTAGGATTTATATATCTATTTAAACTTTGAATCCCTATACTAGTGATTTTGGATCGTCGTAACGATGTTTTACACAACATTCGTTTTTGATCCAAATAAATGTGTTAAGAGAATGATTTCCTTAAGGAATGAAATATATACTAAATTTTGATTTAAGTATATCGAATATTTTCAAATGTTGAAAATAAATAGATTTGTGAAGTACTTATTATTAAATAAGTATGGAAATATTTTTCCAATGTGAAATGAACGTTTTAGAATTTATCCTTGTAAAGATAAATTGAAAGTGAATATTGAAAATCGATTGAAAATCGTACATCATAGATATTTTGGAATTATAAATTCACTATGGAATTTATACATGAAAAGGGAATTGGTTTAAAAATAAACGTTGATTTATTTTTGAAGTGTGGGAATTAATTTACGGATTTGGAACGTAAATATAAAGTAAATTGTTAAGGATTTATTTAATTGGTTTAAATGAACCATGTTGAAATGAAAGAAATTCCGCGTAAGGAAAATGTTTGAAATTTGTTTTCAAAAGTGGTAAAGGTGAAAAGTAATTTGAAAATTAGTTTTCAAATGTTGAAGTGTGGGAAATTTTATATCTAGTAAAGATATTTTGGAAAATAAATAATTTGGGAAATTATTTGGAATCTTATGATGTTGAGCATCTCTATTGATAGTTAAATAATCCGACTATCAATATTTACCTTTAAATAGGTATTTGTTGTGATTTGCTTGAATTTGAATGCCACACTTATTTTTAGAATAAGCGCTCACTATTCGGGTTAGCCGGGAAAGGACCTTGGGGTCGTATAACCCATTCCGAATATGTGATACGTCGTAATGGATTGCATTTGATGACCGGTGTTGAAGACCGGATATTTTTGAAAACGGAAGGATTACCGTTGAGTTACTCTGCATCGGCTGATCTCCGATATAGAGGTTTTATCACCCTTAGTGACGGGAAGTCCGGACGTGATTAGAAATTATCCGGAATGCAAGGACTTCTTTGTAAGTGCCTTCGATTCTGTTCGAGCCCGGAACAGACTTGTATGGATTGTATGTCTGACATTACAACTTGAGATATAGAGCTGATTTCTTTCAAATATATTTCTGTTGGTGGCGGAGAATTTATTCTCTTAGCTTAACACCCTTCTCTGAGACGTACGAGCTCAGAGGTTATGTAGTTGAAGGTTATTAGTGATATACTCCCAAATTGGTAATGTGACATGCTGAGTGTTGCTGTGAAATGATCATTGTTTGATCATTTGTGATATGATCATTTGTTTGATCGTTTATCTTTGTGATCATTACTTTGATCATTTGTTGACCCAAAGCACAGCTTTTGTATAAAGTGTGGCTTTGTGGGCGAGACTTCGTCGGACCTTACACCCCGGAAATGGTCAAAACAAGAAGGATGCAGCAAGGTTATTAGGGGGTAGCGCCCCTTTAGTGTATGTCATTCCTTCTGGATAGAGGTGGTATCATGGAATGGAGCCCATATACTTAGCCTCTGTGGTTACTGCATTATTATTCTTATGTGGTTGTTGGAAATCAAGGATCCTCGGATAGATCGGTTACGATCGGGGAATGACATATTCGTGTCAGTAGTTACCCAGTTAGGGGTAACCCGGCCTTGTTTTGGCAGAGATCCGGTTTGGTTCTCGGGGACGCCCTTCCAGAGGCGTTCTCATGTGGCAATGGGAAGTTCCTTGGCCTGACCATTTGTTGGAAATCCAAAGAAACAATACGAGACTTGTACGGTTTTAGTTGTAGAACCTACTTCCTTAGGAGGTAGCTATAACAGGTATAACATAATGGTACCTATGCTGGCTAAGATTTATATTCTACTTTCGAAATGTTTTCTACACTATGCACTAATAATAATATCAAAATTGATTTGATTTTGCGTAGTAAGCATCTTTGACTATCATAAGGAGAAATCTCCTCCAAGCCTGCGTTTGCATTGTGTGTGTGCGGGAGGCCTTATGGTAGTCTCATTTTTAAAAGCATTGCGAATTGACTTTAAAAATATCCCTCTATTTTGTTTTAAAGATAAACTGTTTTGAGTTCTCACACCAATCACATGACTGACTCGGAGTTTATTGTTTTCCTTCCTAAACTCTGGGTGCCCACCAATTTCCATACGGGCAGTCAAGAGTTTATTTATCAGGATATTCTTGAATTCAGGAGTTGCTGGAGGCAAGATGGATGCATGGCGTATTCACTAGTATATAGTATTTCTTTTCCGCTGTTGATGTTGTTTGTTGTTGTACACTCTGATGATGTAATGAAATGTAATGCAATGTAATAACTGATATAGTTCTTTGTTTAAAGATTATTCATTTATGTATTATATGTTGTTCCGCTGCGAATTGTGAGATTCTGATATTCTATTGTTCTTTTCTGTTCTTCTTCTATTTTTTTCTCTCTTCTTCTACCTTTTCTTCTTCTTTAACCCTAACATTTCTGTTTTTCGGCAACGAAAAATCGCAAACGTTACCCTTAGGGTATGTGCATTTGCTTTTGGATAAAAGTGGTATCATGGTATGGAGCCCAGATACTTAACTTATGTGGATATCGCAAATATATATTACTTTGTGATTGTTGTTATTGAGGATCCTCGGATAAAGGTTGTTTACAACCAGAGGATGGCATACTCGTGTCAGTAGTTACCTATTTTTTCAGAGGTAACCCAGTTTTGTGTTGGCAGAGATCCGGTTAGGTTCTCGGGGCGTCCCTCCAGAGGCGTACCTATGTGGCCCAGGAAGTTCCTTAGCCTGACCATTTGTTGAAAATCCAATCATCAATACGCGCCTTGTACAGTTTTAGTTGTAGAACCTACTATCTAACATGCTAGCTATAGTAGGCATAATATAATGGTACGTATGCTGGCTAAGATTAATATTATACTTTCGAAATGTTTTCCACTATGCACTAATAATAATATCAAATGGTTTTCGCGTATCAAGCATGTTTGACCATCATAAGGAGAAATCTCCTCCAAGTGTGCGATTGCATTGTGTGTGTGCCGGGAAGCCTTATGGTAGTTTCATTTTACAAAAAATCATTGTGAATTTCAATTTAAATTCTTTTGTTGTTTCTTAAAAGATAAAATGTTTTTATTTGCTCATACCAGTCCCATGACTGACTCGGAGTTTATTGTTCCCTTCCTAAACTCTGTGTGCCCACCATTTTCCGCACGTGAAGTCTAGAGTTTGGTTTTTCAGATAGTAGATAAAGATATCGATTGGCTTTTTCTTTGGTATTCTTTGAAGACTTTGGATATTGAAATATTTGGTTAGGACGACGGACGATACTTATTTAGCTTGGTGTAACTTGATGATAGTTCGAGCTATCTTTGGAGATTGCTGATATTAGTGTTTGTTCTGGTGTTTCAAGTTCTTGTGTTTCCGCTGCTTTTTCATTGAGTTTTCTGCTGTGGCATTTTCTTTATATCTCACATATTGATATCATCGTTGTATATCATTGAATATTGTATTCATTGGAGTTGTATATGATGTTCATTCTTTTCTTCCGCTGTGTTGTTATACTTAATGTGTTATAAGCTCCGGCGAACCAGATTCGACGTTTGGATCTGTGGCATTGGAATACGAGTGTCATATTCGGTGTCGATATTCGAAGGTTGAGTCAGGGTCATCACATTTGGTATCAGAGATGAAGGTTGAAACTTTAGCTCAGGAGTATAACACATTAGGTAACTCATTAGAGATAGGGTGAAGTATACCCTAGAATGAATATATCCCTAATATATCCGTCTGAATGCCTCAGTAAATTCTCTTACTATCCACTGATAGTGAGTATGAGTGCGAGAAGAGGACGAGATAGGGGAGTACAAATACAAATGGTCAGTACCCTGCAATAGCGGAAACAATTTTCTATCAATTTCCTTTATCATCGTCTCTTTTCAATTCTTTGATGATTCCTAGCAGCTCCAGGAAGAAGATTTGATATATTTACATGAGACATAAACTCTAGATGGGTCAGAATTGTTTATTTGGATAAATTGTTTGCTTTGTTTGCTATGGTTGATAGGTATATTTTGGTTGTTTAAACTAGAAGTTTTGGGATTGCATCCATATATCTGTTTGTTCTTTTGGGTCTCGATATATTCTATGAGGGGTAAGTTATCCTTTGAACTAATCAATACCCCTGTATATTCGTAGATCTGGTGACCCGAGTGTCTTGTATTGAATGAGTTCATTCTCATAATTATTAGTGATATTCTGATTTGGCAAGCCAAATGAAGAATAGATACACAGTTTGATTTGGAAACTGTATCTCCGTCTTTGTGTATCCATCCTTTGTTGTCTCCCTGCTCTCAAATTTCGAGGATGAAATTTTTCTTAAGGGGGAATCTGTAACATCCTCGGATTTTAGCCCAGTCTAATTTGATAATTGAATTAATTTTTGAAATTAAATTGTGAATTAAATAGAGTTTTTCTAAAATAAAAACAAAATATTGGTTGTTTATAGATATTAATTTTAAGTTTGATTGAAAATTTATTTGAAGATTTGAGAATAAAATATAAATTGTGTTTGAATTTTCAAAATTAATAAGATGTATGTTTATTTATTTTTAATTTGGAATTTGATTTAAAAATTGTATAAGTACAAAACAAAGTGTGATTTTGAAATTTGGTAAGATATCTGTATATAAAATTAATTTTAAATTGAATTGTGAGATTGGAATACAAGAATTGAAATTTAATTTGAAAATTTTAAAAGTATAAAATATAAAAATAAATATGAAATGTTTAATGTTGTTTCTTTTAAAAATACATTTGAATTAAGGTTTGCGTATGTATTTAAAACATTAAAACATAATAAGTATAATTTGAAAATATACATATGTGAATATAAAGCAATTTATAAAATGATAGGGTTTAAAAACAAATTTTAGTAACTAATTTAAAGATAAAGCACTTAAACATAATTTAATAGGTTTTTGACAAATGTTAAATAAGTAAAATATAAACTTATATGTGTAAGCTTTGTAGCTTATGACAACAAGTGTCAAACTTTATTTTCTTTAAAATTTAAAACATAAATAATATGAATTAAAGAGTAAAACTAGGTTGCATGTTTTCTTTTATCTACACTCTCAAATTATTCATCGTCAAAGCTAGTTAAAAACAATAAAAAATCTGAAAATGAAACGATGAAATCAAAATCAGTAAAACAAAAAATCATCTCAAACCAGAAAATGGAATTCGAACCAAAACAAAATCTGAAACAAGCTTCAAACCTGGAAGCTTTAGAGTTGAAAACAAAGAAAAAAACCAGAAAACAAATGTTGTCTCAGATTCAAAAGCAAAGAACAAATCAAACAACAAAATTAAACAAGAACAGATCATCATGATCAAAGCAAGTTCTTCAACCTGATACCGATCTGAGACATACAAATGCATCTTAGTCAAGCATGTGGATGATTAGATTCAACCGAGCTAAAGGTAAATTTGAAAGCCTGAAGCAATATCAATTTTTTCAAAAAATATTTCAAGCCTGGAAAAAAAAGCTTCATTCAGTTCAACAAGCTTCAACCTGAGTTAATCCTGTTTGCAAAGAATCCAGTTTTAAATCAAAAACAAAATTCCAAATTCCAGGCCTCTGTCTTCATTTATAAGGTGAGCAAACATTTCAACCTTTGATTTATTCCCTGATGCTTGTAAGTAAACCCTTTGATCTCTGAATTTAAATTTGTCGCTCGAAAAACATGTTAAAGTAGGTTGGAAAATCACTTGCATGTGTATGGATTTGTGAATATATGTGTGTGTATAGTTCTGCATGCCTGAGAACATACCTTAGTCTCTTTTTTGAGTATTACAGGGTTCAATCCTGTTCAAAAATCAAGAACTCTCCCTAGATAATCTATTGAACTTAATGTTCAAATAAAATATGTTTGAATTGTCAAGATCTCTTCCCTAAAAATATTTGTAGGCACCAGATATTAATAGGTGTGCAGTAAAAAAATAAAACACGGCGGAATCTCATTTTTTGTAAAAATGTAATTGATAAAAATTTAAGTTTTGAAGGTATGATCTTGTTCACCTTTGCAAATCATGATTTTTAAAATAAAAACCCAGATTTTTAGTTGCGAGTTAAGGGGGTAATTGTGGGATGAACGGAGAATGGTTTTCTGTCGAATTCGTGCGATGGGGAAAGGATTGGACCTCGAGTTCGTGGGTGAAGTTAGCTTGGGTATGGGCGATTCAGGGAAAAATACTCGCGCATTTTCTAGTCGATCGTGGTGATGGCATGAGTACGTTTTAGGGTTTATGTGGAAATTTAGTGGTGGTCGAAAATTTGCGTCGCTACGTCATCATTTGGGGTTTTCGATCGATCGCACCTAAGGAGATGGATGCGTGGGGCTTTGACGGTGCTCTGGGTGGAAAGGCAAGTTCAACGGTGGTCGATGGCGTTGGCGCGGGGAAGTGGTTGTTTGAGTTGTGGGTTCTGATGGGAACAAACCTGCTCAATTTTGATTCCCAGTTAAATTTGGAAACCTATATGCTTGCGATGTTTGGGGATGTCATCGATGACGTGTTAATGATCGGAACGACGATCGAAACGGTGGCGGTCAATGGTGCACGTGCACGCGTGCCATTTGGGTATCTGGGTTGTTAAAGTTGGGGAAGAAGTTGTCATCTCGGGGTGGTCTCGAGATTTTAACGCGTAAACTCGAAGGTGCACTCGAAGTAGTCGCGAGGGTTTACTAATGTAAAAGTTTAAAATATAACAGGAAAAGAAAAAGAAAAAGAAGAAGCAGGAGTGGGAAAGTTTCTCGGGGAAGATTCGATTGGAACTCGAAGTTCGGTACGGGGAAGAATAGGGAATGGCTCGGGTTTCCTGAGTTGATAATTTAAAGTAAGTTAAAAAATTATGAAAGGATTTAGTTTTAAAACGAATTAAAACAATGTTATATAAATTAAATTTCCAAAAGAAAGGTATTAACAAAATTTCCAAACAAACCCCAAATCTAAATTTAAATGATTTCAAAACTTGTTTTAGTTTTGAATAATCATATTGAGTTAATCATTTAAATTTACCCTAAGTGTCTTCAATTTTAATTTGATGTTGTAATTAAGTGATAGTCGAGATAAATGATTTATCTTAAATATTTGGGGTCTTATTGATAAAAGTAATTAAAGATTAATTACTCAAAGAAAAATGACTTAATTAGAGGTTTAATTAAAGATTAATCAAAGATTTATTTAAAGATTGATTAAGGTTAATTAATTACATAATTAGGTAATTAATTAATGATTAAAAGGTTAATTAATTAATGAAATTTATTAGGGATAATTTCTTATCATGATTAATTAAATGGTAATTAATTAATGGTTTATTAATCAATGTAATTAATTAAAGGATAATTATTTAATGATTAAAGGATAATTAATAATTAATTAAGAATAATTAATCAAAGGATTAATTATAAATTAAAATTTAACTAATAAAGGAGTAATTAATCAAATTGATTTGTAATTAATTGATATTAATTAACCAAGATTAACAATTTTTCATAAGTAAATAATCTGATTAAATTTAAATCAGATAATTTAATTTATTTTTACTTATGGATGTTTGGATTCTATTGGATGTCTGGATGGTTGATATTCCTCATATTTGATGCTTTGTGATATTTTGAGATGTGAGTTGTTGTGTATTGATCTGTGATATCTGTGATATGTTTCTGTGTAAATATCCCTTGGCCCGTAGAACGGCATTTGGAATTCGATGCGACAGGGAGACGGATTCCAGTTGGTTATCCGAAACCCACATCGAATCGTGATGGTGAATCTTGGTGATAGATAAATTTACTTTATCTACGAATCTGTGTATAGATAAGCGTTATAGGATACACCGCTTATCGATATCACTGTGATTGTAATCTGTGATGATTGATGTTGTTGCACTTTGGGTAAAATCGACTACACCATACACACACAAATATGGATTTCACGAGGAAATCGGTTAAGTCACAGATATTTGAATTTAATATTTTGAAAATGGTTTTTAAAGTTGAATTTTGAATCCAAATGGTTTTGGAAATGAAATTGGGTTGAATTTGAAAAGGAGTTTTGAAGATAAAAGTTATTTTAAATAACTTGATTTAGTTTGAAATCTGAAATATTTTGATTGAGTTTGAATTCAATATTTTAAATTGAATTCAATGATTTGGAAATTTTGGTTTAAAAAGACTATACAAGTTATAAAAAGGTATTTATATGGGTTTTTAAACCATTTTAAAAGTATGGTTTTGAGAATTTGAATTTAACCCAAGTTTATATTTGAAAGGCCTTAATTCATGCAAATATAATTGGGTTTTCCAAAACGGAAACAAGTGGTTTCAAATAATAATAGATTTTATATAAGAAAAGAATTTTCAAAATTATGATGAAAAGATTTCAAATTTGAAATTGAATGGTTTTGAAAGCTATAATTGAATTTTTGTGAAAGATAGTTAAACCCTATTTTGAAATTGAAAAAGATTTTTAAATCGTGTATCTTATATAAAAGATTTGAAACAGGAATTGTTTTGAAAGTTATGAATAAATCTTTGGAAATGGTTTTGAAAGCTATAAAATGAGTCTTTAATTTAAGGACCAGATGAGTTAATCCAACTTGAAATGGAATTGTTTTGAAGGGCTATGAATGAATCTTTGTTAAAGATTGGTGATCCTTGCTTTAAATTGAAAGGGGGTTTTAAAGTGAATCTTTTGTTTAAAAGATTAAAGTGTGGAAATTGTTTAAATCATTGAAAGGTTTCTGGAAGTAAATCTTTTTGTTTAAAATATTTGTAAATGGTAATTTGTTTAAACCATTTGAAAGAAAAGTTTTGGGTTTTTAAGTTGTGACTTAACTGAAATCCCATTATCCATATGTTTTTAAATTTTGCGCTCGTTATTCGGTTTAGCCGGGAGAGGACCTTGTGTCATATAACCCATTCCGAATAATGATACGACGATATGGATAGCGTTTGAAGACCGGTGGTGAAGACCGAATACTTTCGAAAGCGAAAGGATGACCTGTCTAATGTCTTTGCATCGAATGGTCTCGGTATAGAGATTTGAGCACCCATTGTGATGGGGAGTCCGGACGTGATTAGAAATTATCCGGATTGCAAGGCCTTCTTCGAAAGTGCCTTCGGTTCTGTTTGAACTCGGAACTGACTTGTATGGATATGTGTCTGACATTACACTTTGAGATGTAAAATCGGTTTCTATCAAATACATTTCTTTTTTGTGGCGGAGATTTATTCTCTTAGCTTAACACCCTTCTCTGAGACGTACGAGCTCAGAGGTTATGTAGTTGATGGTTACTAGTGATACATTCCCAATTTGGTAATGTGGCATACGAAGTGTTGCTGATCATTTGTTGATCAACGCATGACTTTTGTGAAAAACGTAGCTTTGTGGACAAGACTTCGTCGAGCCTCACACCCCAGAATGGTCGAAACAGGAAGAATGCAGCAAGGTTATAGGGGGTAGCGCCCCTTAGGGTATGTGCATTTCCTTTTGGATAGAAGTGGTATCATGGTATGGAGCCCAGATACTTAACTTATGTGGATATCACAAATATATATTACTTTGTGATTGTTGTTGTTGAGGATCCTCGAATAAAGGTTGTTTACAACCGGGGGATGGCATAATCGTGTCAGTAGTTACCTATTTTTGCAGAGGTAACCCAGCCTTGTGTTGGCAGAGATCCGGTTAGGTTCTCGGGGCATCCCTCCAGTGGCGCACCTATGTCGCCCAGGAAGTTCCTTAGCTTGACCATTTGTAGGAAATCCAATCATCAATACGCGCCTTGTACAGTTTTAGTTGTAGAACCTGCCATCTAACATGGTAGCTGTAGTAGGCATACTATAATGGTACGTATGCTGGCTAAGATTAATATTATACTTTCGAAATGTTTTCCACTATGCACTAATAATAATATCAAATGGTTTTCGCGTATCAAGCATGTTTGACTATCATAAGGAGAAATCTCCCTCAAGTGTGCGATTGCATTGTGTGTGTGTGCCGGGAGGCCTTATAGTAGTTTCATTTTCCAAAAAAGCATTGCGAATTTCAATTTAAATTCTTTTTTGTTTCTTAAAAAATAAAATGTTTTTGTTTGCTCATACCGGTCCCATGACTGATCCGGAGTTTATTGTTCCCTTCCTAAACTCTCGGTGCCCACAATTTTCCACACGGGCAGTCTAGAGTTTGGTTTTTCAGATAGTAGATATAGATATCGATTCGGTAGCTTTCGGATTTCTCTTTGGTATTCTTTGAAGACTTTGGATATTGAAGTATTCGGTTAGGACGACGGACGAGACTTGCTTAGCTTGGTGTAACTGGATGATGGTTGGACCTATCTTTAGAGATTGCTGATAGTAGTGTTTCTTCTGGTGTTTCAAGTTCTTGTTGTTTCCGCTGCTAGTTCATTGAGTTTTCTGCTGTGGCATTTTCTTTATATCTCTCATATTGATATCTTCTTTGTATATCATTGGATATTGTATTCATTGGAGTTGTATATGATATTAATTCTTTTCTTTCGCTATGTTGTTATACTTAATGTGTTATAAGCTCCGACGAATCAGATTCGATGTTTGGATTTGCGACATTGGAATACGAGTGTCGTATTCGGTGCCGATTTTCGAAGGTCGAGTTAGGGTCATCACAGTCTAGACTAAAATGCGTGGGGGAGGAGTCGTCTAAGAAAACGAAGGAGAAAAAGAGACCAAAGAAACCAAAGAATTATCTATTACACTCGTTCAATGAGAGTTAGCTTAGATTACGTAATTATTTTTATTTATTTTCATAGTCAATGTAGATAGACTTTTGACTCCGAGTTTTGGAGGAGATGTAGTAGGACCTCATTTTAGATTAATAAATAAAATTTAGTTCCTTTGTCTTTCAAACGACTTTTATTGTTTAGCTTACTGTAAAATTGTAGTCGAGACCCAAAATCTTGTGAGTTACATAAATTCCAGTTCACTTTGATAGGGCTCGGAGATTTTTTGGAAATCGTAAGTACTCTGTTTCATGCTATGGGTACTTAAAATATTTTTGGTCCACGCTCGGGGGACTTGTAAATTTCAAATCGTTTATACTCTAGTCCGCACTCCGGGGACTTGGAGATTCTAAGTCATTTATACTCTAGCTCGCACTCTGGGGACTCAAAGTACTCCAGTCCGCAATCAGGAGACTTGGAGATTTTAAGTCGTTTATACTCTAGTATGCACTCTGGGGACTCAGAGTACTCCAGTCCGCACTCTAGAGACTTGGAGATTTTAAGTCGTTTATACTCTAGTCTGCACTCTGGGGACTCAGAGTACTCCAGTCCGCACTCTGGGGACTTGGAGATTTTAAGTCATTTATACTCTAATTCGCACTCTGGGGACTCAGAGTACTCTAGTCCGCACTCTGGAGAGTTGGAGATTTTAAGTCGTTTATACTTTAGTCCTCACTCTGGGGACTCAGAGTACTCCAGTCCGCACTCTGGGGACTTGGAGACTTTAAGTTGTTTATACTCTAATCCACACTCTGGGGACTCAGAGTACTCTAGTCCATGCTCTAGGGACTTAGAGATTTTAAGTCGTTTATACTCTAATCCGCACTTTGGGGACTTAGAGTACTCCAGTCCGCACTCTATGGACTTGGAGATTTTATGTCGTTTATACTTTAGTCTGCACTTTGGGGACTCAGAGTACTCTAGTCCGCACTCTGAGGACTTGGAGATTTTAAGTCATTTATACTCTAGTCCACACTTTGATGACAGTATTCCAATCCGCACTCCAGGGACTTGGAGATTTTAAGTTGTTTATGTGCGTTCGTACGTCAGATAGAATAATGTAACTCTAGTTTTTTGGCATAGAATTATCATGCACGGAAACATCAATAATTCTAGGAAAAGATGGCTTCAAGCCTTTATTAATGAAAACAAGCTAAATTGTCTTATTACATATCGAAAACTAAGAATCAACGAAATAAAAACAAATTAAAAATAATTGAAACAAAGATAGAAAAGGAATAGACTAAGTATAATAATTCCGCTATGCTCGCTATTCCATGCTCAGAGGAGTGTCGCGCCATCAATGGTCACTAGCTTGAAAATTCCCTCTCCAAGCCTTCGTTCAACGACGTATGGACCTTTCCATGTGGGATTCAAATGCGACGGGATCGGGAAAACTCGTTTCAAAACGAGGTCGCCCACATCAAAGACTCTTGGCCGGACTTTTTCATTATAATATCGAGCGACTTGGTGTCTATATGCGGCAGCTCTTAAATCAGCTTCTTCACGTTTTTCATCAATGAAGTCCAATAATTCCAACAAAAGATCCCGATTCGTCTTGGGGTCGTAATGCGTTACCCGATATGACAGAACTTCAAGTTCTACGAGTATAATAGCTTCCGTGCCATATGCCAATGCGAATTGAGTGTGGCCAGTCGCGGACTTGTGGGTGGTTCTATAAGCCTAAAGTGCTGTTGGAAGTTCATCCACCCACTTTCCTCTAGCCTTTTCCAAACGCTTTTTCAATATGGACTTGATTATTTTGTTCACGGCTTCCACTTGTCCATTGACTTTTGGATGAGCAACTGCTGCAAACCTTTTTTCAATGCCATACTTTTGACAAAATTCTTTGAACTCTTTGCTTTCGAATTGAGTTCCATTGTCTATAATGATAGTCCGTGGAAGGCCAAAACGGCATATAATGTTTTGTACAATGACATTAATGACCTTCTTGATGGTGATCGTGGCTAAGGGCTCTGCTTCTGCCCACTCGGTAAAGCAATCGACCGCGACTATCGCGTATTTCGCACCACCTTTGGATATGGGTAAAGAACCGATTACGTCGATCACCCACATTGCAAACGGCCAGGGACTAACCATTTGTGTGAGTTCCATTGGCCGATCTCTCAGGATTTTTGCATACTTCTGCATTTATCACATCTCTTTACGTAGTCTGCAGCATCCCGGTTTACAATTGGCCGATAATATCCGTAGCGGAGGATCTTCTTTGCTAACGTCTACCCTCCAGTATGGTCACCGCACTCTCCTTCATGGACTTCATTCAGGACTCGTTTTATCACATTGTGGGCAATGCACCGGGCTAAGGAGGCCGAGACCTTCCGAAACATTATTCCGTCTTGCATTACATATCGCGAAGCTTTACGAAAAACTTGTCGTCTTTCGCTTTTTATTTCGAGCAAGACCCCGTGTAGCAAGTATTGCTTGAATAGGGTCATCCGCGATCCCTTCTCGATTTCTGTTTCTGACACGAGATCTATCTCCATCACATTTATACTCGGAGCATGTAAGGTTTCGACGGGAACTAATCCCATTTGCTGTGCATCGCCAGTACTTGCAAATTTTGCCAATGAATCGACTTATCTATTTTGTTTACGTGGGACATGCAAAATATCATAATATTCGAGACTTGCTAGCAGTTCTTGAACCCGTTCAAGGTATAGGGCAAGTCTCTGTCCCTTCGCATGATAGTCCCCCTGCACCTGGTATACCACCAATTGTGAGTCACAAAAGATCTCAACCGATTTTACCTCCAGCTCTCTGATAAGTTTCAAGCCAGCAATCATTGCTTCATATTCGACTTCGTTATTTGTTGCTGGGAATTCGAGCTTCAAAGCGTAACAAATCGATCGGTTTTTGGGAGTCACTAGAACTCTACCAGCTCTAGAGTAACTTCCATCGAATAGGAGGTATGACGTCGTGACTGTTTGATTAGTCTGACATGGTGAATTCAACGACGAAGTCTGCTAGCGTTTGCCCTTGTATAGCCCTTCGTGGCAGGTGGGTAATATCGAACTGACTCAACTTGGTATCCCATTTCAACATTCTTCCAGAGATTTCTGGTCGTTGGAGTACCTGTCGCAAGGGTTGGTCGGTATAAACACTGATTGAGTGTGCCTGAAAGTATGGACGAAGCTTGCGTAATGCAATCACCAAGCAGTAGGCTAGTTTCTCAATCAGGATAATTTATTTCTGCCCCCGTTAAACGTTTATTGACATAGTAAAATGGCTTTTGAACTCGGTCCTCCTCACGAACCAAAGCCGTACTGATAGCATGCTAGGATACAACCAAGTACACATACAACATCTCATGGTCTACTGATTTCGATAGCACCGAGGGACTTTCTAAATGCCTTACCAGAGCTCGGAATGCTTCCTTACAGTCGGATGTCCATTGTAAATTTCTCTTTCCTTTCTTTATTACATCGAAGAAAGGAATACACTTATCTGTGGCTCTGGATATGAATCGACTCGGCGCGGCCACCTTTCCATTCAAGCTTTGTACCTGCTTTATAGTTCTGGCCACTTGTATGTCCGGAATAGCTTGAATCTTCTCCGGGCTAGCTTTGATTCCCTACGCATTTAAAATGAAACCTGAAAACTTCCCTGACGCGACGCCAAAAGAACACTTCAAAAGAATTGATTTTCATTCCATAATGTCTGAGTATATCAAACATCTCTGCTAAGTCTCAAATGTGGTCGCTTGACTACCGTGACTTCATGAGCATGTCATCCACATAGACTTCCATTGTTCTACTAATCTGATCTTTAAATATTCGATTCAGCAGACGCTGATAAGTCGCTCCTATGTTTTTCAATGCGAAAGGCATCACTACATAGCAATATAGCCCAACGTCTATGAAAAAATTGGTGTGTTCTTGGTCTGGAATGTGCATCGGGATCTGATTATATCCAGAGTACGCATCCATAAATGACAATAACTCGTGTCCGGCCACTTAGTCGACCAGCTGGTCAATTCTAGGTAAAGGGATACTATCCTTCGGGCATGATATTTAAATCAGAGTAATCTACGCAAGTTCTCCATTTCCCATTTGCTTTCCTTACTAGCACAGGGTTAGACACTCATTCAAGGTAAAGGGAATCGCGGACGAATCCATTGGCTTTGAGTTTGTCCACCTTCTCTCTGAGAGCAGCGGACCTCTACGGTTCCATGCCTCTCCTTTTTTGTTTCATAGGAACGTACTTCGGGTCTATGTTCAACATATGACTCGCAATAGCGGGAGATATCTCACACATATCAGAATGTGTCCAAGCGAAAACATCCAGATTCGTTCGGAGGAAATCAGTGAGATCCTCGGCCACTGAGGGGTAGAGTTGTGATCCAATCTTAAGTACTCGCGATGGGTCATCTCAATTGACTGGAATGTCAATAGTCAGTTTAGCCGGTGTTGCATTTTCTTCCCTAGGTTCCCCATCATCATCCCTTGGATCTATGTCTCTATAGATCCGAGAATATTGCCCGAGCCAGGGCTCGAACACTACTTGTCAATTGTCAGCATTCCAGATGTGGATGGATTTGTCCGCAACCTTTCCTTTCTCTCTCCATTGGGCCTCTCTCAGCTCAGCCACATAACATCCATGCCCGGTCGCCTGATCGCCATGCACCACATCAACTCCTTTGTCTGTTGGAAATTTCAAAGTCAAACACCATAGGGCCAAAGCTGCCCTAAACTCTGCCAGGGCCGGTCGACCCAGAAACACATTATATGGAGAATCAACATCCATAACTATGAAAGTTAGGATTCGAACCCTCCTACATCCACCTTGTCCCAGTTCAACTGGTAATTCAACACCCCACCGCATCAGTCGCTGCACCATTAAAGCCATGGATGCGGGCTTAGATGGCTTTAAATCCTTCGTCTCCATCTTCATTTGGTCATATTCTTTCTTGAAGATGATATTGACAGAACTTCTGCAATCAATCAAAATTCTCTTCATGAATGCTGACCCGATTGTCACTGAGATGACCATCGGGTCAACGGTAGGAGCCTCAACATAGTCGGCATCTCTGCTCCTGAAAACTATATCGTCCGTTATTGTCCGCTGCTGAAATGACCCTCTCTGATTTGTACCTAAAATTTTGCTTAGGATTTTTTTTTAACATAGTGATATATATATTTATTATCCTATATATATATATATATATATATATACTTTTAAAGCCCAGAGTCATTTTTCCTTTTTCATGTAAACAAACTTTATCCAGGATCAACGAGTTTTACCAATATAAACATATCAGTATATTCACAACATATACACACACATGTGAAGATGCATGTGCACCTCTTGTTCAAATCAGAGTTATGGTAAAACAAGAGGATAATTTAATTGATTAAATTTAATCAATTCTCACATAGCTATATTCAATACATGTGATAAAATTACATTCATATGAGCATCAGCCTGATTTTTTTTAGTCTTAATTACTGGGTAGATTCCTAAAAAAATGATTCTAAGAAATCAGATAATTATGTGATATTTATCTTTAAAATTTAATGGTGTAGTGCTTGTGCTCTGAAAATGATATATGTCTTTATCATTTTCTTTGTTTGCTTTTCTATAAATCTGCCCTGGGATGCAACTCTTTCCTGGAAAACTTTTAAGTAAAATACTTCATTTCTAAAACTTAATTTTTTTGATGTCATGATGCAGCACTAAATGAAATGCAAACCAGGGTTAGTTTCCTGAGACCTGTGGGTACTTAACAAAGAAAAACTTGGCTCACATAAACTCTTTGTTCAGGCATACCTCATAGGGTCTTAAAAAGGTATGTATTTTTTTTTCAAGTCTCAGTAAAAAGAACTTCAGATTCATATTAATATTTCAAAGGTACTGATGTACTAATATCTGAACAAAACATAGTGTATATATATACATGTTATCATGGACATTGTTTTCAACTCTTATGCTACAGATTCATCCTTTATTCCAGCATAAGACATAAAGCATTTACATAGTGTAGAATTTGCATTTCAACAATATGCAGACACATCATACATTTTCCCTATGCTTTTAAACTTTTGCATTCACTTGTCATAAAGCAAGATTAACTACATGTGTTCTTCAAGACCTAACTGTTTCTACTCTCTCTATACTTAAAATTCTTCATAGACTCAAGATTGACTAATACATTTATAAAGTGTAACCCTCCCATTCACATAACATTCTTACTCAGTTTACTTACAGAATTATAGATAAAAAGATTTTCAACATTCCAGATAATGAAATTCAGATCTTTTTTTTTAAAACTCTAGTTACAAGTCAAATTCTTAACAAAATACTTGACCAATATCCAACTTAATTCAGTGCTTACTAACATGGAAGTTTTAAAATATCAATACGTGCAAATTTCATCTTTTAAGCTCTTATCTATCTAATTCTAGCATGCTATAATATTCTTCTCAATGCCTTGCTCCTACTCCTACTTAGAGGCTGTTGTTCCTGAAAAAGCATTTGAAGCTGCCCCATATAAAATGAGACACCCCAGATGCCATTAGCACACTAGGGTCAGACACATGTCTGGTATGAAAAAAATCACTAAAATAATTTGTTAATTAAATTAAAATTTAATTAAGTACATATGCATATAGTTCTGCCTTTTGAAAACAAATAATACTGGTGTGCATATTCGGTGTCATTGCATGTGCTCATTTTAATCTTTCTTTCCAGAGACTTATATAGAGATGGCACATTTCATGCATGCAATTCAATTATAAATCAAATAATCATTCACACAGAACAGAAAAATCACCAACATGAGTTAAATCATTTATTCCCTCCTCATATTTCATTTCTGGGAAAACTCTAGTTCCTCATCATATCAAATATTCTTTCCTTGATATATTTATCTATCCTGGTCTCATCTGCAATCATATGAATCAATGGACACACTGTAATGAACTAATTCACTCCATTACACAAAGATCTCAGGACTTAAACAAGCCATGTGTCAACTTGCATTACTCAAGAACACAAGTCATTCCTATAGTGATCTTGACCATATTTCCTAATCAGGTTCTTAGGTACTTTCTCTTTTAAGTTTTTCATGGCAAACCCATTCAGTGAATCATTTCACTACAACAAGCATTTATCTCATGGCATGTCACATCATTCATATAAACAAACAGAGGCAATCCAGCAATTTAAATATTGGTATTTATTTAAATAATTTCTACATATATATATACATGTTCTTGCAATTTAAAAGAGGTGTAGACAACTAACATTGGTTTATGGCTTTTGAGAAGGTTCTCCTTTTTTTTCTTCTGTTGCAAACATCTGTGCCTTAGTTAAACTCAGATTGACCAAGCTTACTAAGTCACACAACTTATTTGCTAAGTATATGGATATTACATATTTTCTTTGAACCAGGAGTATCAGCACATAGGAAAACCTATTGCACCCCCAATTCCTTTTTCATCTTAAGCCTCGGCACATATACATATGTATATTGCAGCTCACATGCTCATCAATTCTTCTGGGTGGAGCCAAAACCAACACCACTTGCCTATATTCAACATTTTATTTTCTGGGTATTTATTTATATTTCTAGACAGTATCTTATCAGAAAGAGATCTGGGTTTTTAAGATACTTATTTATGCATATTGATCATATTTAAGATAATCACAAAACAAAACAAACAAAACAACAATCTAGCATTAAAGCATCTTTAATTTCTGAAAGACAATCACATATATATTTATATATATATTTTAAGAAAAATTAATTCATGAACTGGCTGCCTTCATTAGGACTTAGTGCCTTAAATTTTTAGTGAGTTTTCTCACCTAGCTCTCTTCTTTGCTTCCTTAGTTACTTGATAAACCTCTGCCTCTTGCCTCAAGCTCTTTTCCTTCACTTGCCTTATATTTTTATATGGTGTGTTTAATATATTTTTCTCTTCCAAAATTCCTCTGGGAAGGAGAGGAGGCTGCTGCATATATATGCAGAGTTCTCCTTAGGGTTTTGGGTATTGGCTAAAGCCATTTTTGCCCACCAGAAAATTATGTTATCTGCATTCATTTGAACCCAAAACTCTACCCTCCCCGGCTTTATTTGGTGAAGAGAAAAGTGGTTATCCACTTTGGTTATTTTCAGAAATCTTACCTTTCCATAAAATGCTTTTTCTCTTGTCTATTTGCATGCTAAATGTGTGATCTGATTTCTAGCAATATAATATATTTACATATATTTTTTTTCCTTAATTCATCCCATACAAAATACATTTTTGTTTTCCTCCCACTTTCTATTTTTAGCCTTCACTTTATTATTTGGTGCTTCCTTTTTATTTTCACAAGAGGATTGCTTCTTTTCACATCTTCATTCTTTCTGTTTTTATTTAAAAACATATTGGTGTGTTTCTTTTTACTAGTTTGAATTTTAATACTTAATTAGTATACTTGCATATATGTTTTATAGACAATAACTTGTATACATATATACATCTATATTATTTTATACTGACACACACATGCACATGTATGTTTAGTTACATTTTCATATATTTCTGCATATAGCACATTTGAGGGTTTTCTTTATTTATCAGTAAATATATATTTTCCATACATAGCATCATGTATTCATTCATAGTATCCAGGGATCTAGCTTTACTCATGTGTACTTTCTGTGCACAATTGCACATCATTTTATTATACTATACCAAGCTATTTCATCTTTCCTTAAAATGATTTTAAAAACTATCTTAAAATTATTTTAAGCTTATTTATATTTTCCAAAATAAATTTCTAAAATCTTGGGTCATTACATACACCCCACCTTTTAGAAATTGTGTCCCACAATTTTTCTCAGCTTACATTAATCTCAAGCTTAAATCAGAAAGCAAGTATTCTTCAACCACTTAGATTTTTAGTTCTATCATAATAATTAAAAAAAATACATGCATCCAAAAGAAAAGCAAATTAAAAAAAATTATAATTACCTCTAATCTGAAAATAGCTTAGGGTAGTTCATCTTAACTTTGTCTTCTAATTCCCATGTGCAGTCACTGGGATCAAGACTCCACTGTACTTTCACAAGTTTCAGTGATTTATTCCTTAATTTCTTCACATCCTTTGCCAAAATTCCCACCGGATCTTTTTCATAAATCAAATTAGGGTTTATTTGCACTTGGGTTGGGGTCTCCAGAATTTCTGCCTTGTCATGTACCCACCTTCTCAGTTGTGATACATGAAAAACATCATGTATTCCTTGCATGTTTTCTGGCAACTCCAACTTATATGCCAAAGAACCAATTCTTTCCAGAATTTGGTATGGCCCAATATATCTTGGGGTTAACTTTCCTTGTTTTCCAAATCTCAGTACATTTTTCATAGGTGAGATTTTGATGAACAAAATTTCCCACTTCATATTCTACCTGCCTTCTTCTCATGTCTGCAAATTTCTTTTGCCTATCTTGTGCTGCTGCCATTCTTCTCCTTATCAACTCAATTTTCTCCTTAGTTTCTTGTATATACTCAGGCCCTAAAATGGCCCTTTCTCCTGCTTCTACCCAACAAACAGGTGACAAACAAGGCTTACCATATAAGGCTTCAAATGGAGCCATTCCTATGGTGCTTTGATAGCTGTTATTGTATGAAAATTCAACTAAATGAAGATAATCTTCCCAGTTGCCCCCAAAATCCAATACACATGCTCTCAACATGTCCTCCAAAACCTTGTTTACTACCTCAGTCTGCCCATCTGATTGAGGATGGTAGGCAGTACTTAAGCATAGTTCACTTCCCATTGCTTCTTGAAAGCTTCTCCAGAATTTTGAGGTGAAGATGGTATCCCTATCACTCACAATGGTTTTGGGAATGCCATGTAATTTTACCACTTCCTTCATAAAAACTTGAGCTAATTTTGGTGCTTTCCTTTCTGACTTGACTGGGATGAAGTGTGCTACTTTGGTTAGCCTATCAACTATCACCCATATGCTTGTATTTCCTCTCTTAGATCTAGGCAGTCCATCTATGAAATCCATAGATATATCTTCCCACTTCCACTGTGGTACACTAAGAGGCTGCATCAACCCTAATGGCCTTTGGGTTTCAGCCTTGACTTGTTGGCAAGTCATACATTTGGCAATGTATTTAGCTACATCTGATTTCATCCCCTTCCACCAGAAGTCTCTTTTCAAATTTTGGTACATCCTTGTGTTGCCTGGGTGTACAGAGTATTTACTTCTGTGATATTCATCCAATATCTCCTTCTTCAATTCTATATTCTCTGGCACACACATTCTATTTTGGTACCTTAAATAACCATTTTTATCAACATGGTGATTCATCACTTCCTCCCCTTTTGAGATGAGAGCTTTCTTCTCTAATAAGTTTGCATCCTGTTCTTGCATTTTCCCTATCTTCAAAATTAAATCTGGTTGAAGTGTCATTAAGCTTAACTTCCCTTTATTTTCTTGTGCACCATGCATCTGCACATCCATGCGCACACAACCATTCTCCCCAATTTCTAACTCAGTCAGCAAAGACAAGTCCTTAAACTCTTCTATCATCATCATAGCCAATTTAGCATGCTTTCTACTTAGAGCATCAGCAACTTTGTTTGCTTTGCCTGGGGTATAGAGTATGTCAAAGTCATAGGCAGCTAAAAACTCCACCCATCTATGTTGCCTCATGTTCAAATCTTTTTGTGAAAATAAATATTTTAAAGACTTGTGGTCAGTGTAAAGTTTAAGCTTAGTTCCTAACAAATAATGTCTCCAAAGTTTCAAAGCGTATATCACAGCTGCTAATTCAAGATCATGTATGGCATATCTTGCTTCATGGGGTTTAAGTTGTCTAGATGCATATGCAATGACTTGGCCTTGTTGCATCAACACTGCACCCAAGCCAAACCCACTAGCATCAGTGTATACAACTAATTCTTCATTTCCACGAGGTACATTTAAAATTGGAGCATTCACTAATGCCTCCTTCAACTGTTCAAAAGAATTTTCACATTTTTCTGACCAAACAAAAGCTTGGTTCTTCCTGGTTAGGTTAGTAAGTGGGGTAGAAATTTTTGAAAAATCTTTTATAAATCTCCTATAATACCCTGCCATCCCCATGAATGACCTCACTTCACTCACAGTGCTTGGCCTCTTCCATGCTTGAATAGCCACTACTTTATCGGGGTTCACAGAAATTCCTTGGGAAGATATAACATGGCCAAGAAAATGCACTTCTTCTTTCCAAAATTCACATTTTGAGTATTTTGCCTTTAAGTCTTTTTCCCTTAGTCTAGAAAAAACCATGTGCAGATGACTTTCATGCTCTTCCACCGTTTTGGAATAAATTAAAATGTCATCTATAAAAATAAGCACAAATTTGTCTAAATAATCTCTAAAGGTTCTATTCATTAAATCTACAAAGTATGATGGTGCATTGGTCAAGCCAAATGGCATAACCAAAAATTCATACAACCCATATCTAGTGTTAAAGGCAGTATACTTGTTGCTTGATTCTTCCACCTTCATTTGATGAAAACCAGATGCTAAATCTAGTCTAGAGAATACTTTTGCTTGATCAAAAGGATCATCTACTCTTGGCAGTGGGTATTTATTTTTAATGGTTACCTTGTTTAATTCCCTATAATCTATGCAGAGTCTCAAGGTACCATCTTGTTTCTTAACAAATACCACTGGTGCCCCCCAGCAAGAATTACTGGGTCTTATAAAACCCTTATTTTCTAATTCTTCTAATTGTTCCTTTAATTCTTTTAGCTCATTTGGCCCCATTCTTGTTGGCTTTTTAACCACTGGGCTTGCTCCTGGAACTAAATGAATTTGGAATTCCACTGGCCTATGGTTTGGAACACCATTTACCTCCTCAAAAACGTCCAAGTATTCATTGACTATGGGAATTTCCTCAATAATATGTTCACTGATATATTTACCCAAATCAATCAAATGACACAATTTTCTTCCCTTAGACACTTCACACAAAATTGTGATCCTCTGGCTTCCATGGTTTTGCAATGATATGGTGGATGAGTCTAAGTTAATTATGGCCTTAAATTGCCTTAACCAGTCTACTCCCAAAATGACACCTATATTTGGGTAATTTAAAACATATAAATTGGAAATAAAAGTATCTCCTCCTATGTTTAATTCCACATCCACACAAATCATGTTTAAAACACTAGAACTTCCCAGTGGACTTTGTATATGTAAAGGGATTTCAACCAATATGCAACTTAATTTCAGCATTTTAACTAATTTATAGGAAATTAAAGAATGAGTTGCCCCAGTATCATATACTACTGCTATGGGTATATTACAAATAAATAGTATACCTTCCACTTGTCTGTGTTCCTCAGCATTGGTCTCCACTGTTTTTCCTTTTCCTTCCAAATTTGCTAATTTCCCTTGCTGCTTATTCTCAGGACAATTTCTTTTCATATGCCCCTCTTTCCCACATAAATAGCACTTAAAAGCTCCTCCTTTCAATTCTGGACATCTTGGTTTGATATGTCCTTCTTTTCCACATTGATTACACACAATTTTCTTCTTGGTTTCCTTAGCTTTAATATCCCCAGTAGACTTGTTACTGGCCTCTTCTTTCTTCTTATCATAAGGATGATATCTCCCCTTACTCTTCTTACTGTTATTGTTCTTGAAATTTCTGAATTTTCCCCTTTCCTTGTCATGCTGCTCCAATCTCAAAGCTAAGTCTATCACTTGGTCAAAGGTCCTGTCAGCATAAGGTAACATAGCCCTGCTAAGTCCTGGGTTCAAACCTTTTATGTACCTATCATTTTTGGATGCTTCATCTGCCACCAGCATTGCTCCATATGTGGAAGTCCCTCAAACCTTTGAGTGTATTCTGTGACAGTCATAGTTCCTTGCCTAAGTCTAATAAATTCTTCTAGCAAGGTAGCCTTAGCTGATGCTGGTACAAACCTTGCTTCCAACATCTCCTTGAATTGATTCCAAGTGATTTCATTCTCATTTCTTCCTGCAATGATTACTTCCCACCAGCTTAAAGCTACTCCTTTTAGCTGTCTTGAAGCCACTTGTCTCCTTCTTTGATCATCAAGTTGCATGTCATTAAAAATTCTATCCAATGTTCTCAACCATGCTTAAATTTCCATAATACTCTCCGTCCCTTCAAAGCTTTTGCCTCCTAAATGAGTATATGTCTTGAGTAATTTTGAGAGCTCTTCATGGGGATTTTCTTGCCTTTGTCCTTCCCCGTCCCTAAATGCTCTCACCAAGTCTTGCAGATTGACCATTGGTGGTGCATTGGAAGATCCTGCTCCCTGGTTTGGTGGTCTTCCTACCATAGTTTGCTAATAACAATTTACATAGCTGGTTAGTTTGATTGGTAATTTAACTATTTCGGTGGTTTTATTTTCACTGAAAACATTGTTATGCATTCAGTCTTTTTAATTTTTTTTTCTATCAGAGAACATGATCTTTATTTCCGCTATGTTTAATAACACAGCTCTAATACCAAAATGAAATGACCCTCTCTGATTTGTACCTAAAATTTTGCTTAGGATTTTTTTTTACATAGTGATATATATGTTTATTATCCTATATATATATACTTCTAAAGCCCAGAGTCATTTTTCCTTTTTCATGTAAACAAACTTTATCCAGGATCAACTCTGAGTACCAAAATGAACCGACTATCGTGTTTATGGCTAGTCTACCCACAGTTCGAGCAGGTTCCTCTGGATGGTGTGTGGCCGGCCCACGTCCGGGGTCCTATGTTCCTTGCGTAGCTTCTTGCGGGTTGTTGACAAACTCCTGTAATTTTTTCTATCTAATCAGCTTTTCTATGGCATCGTGAAGGTGTCTGCACTCCTTTGTATTGTGTCCATAAGTCTCATGGAAGCGGCAATACTTCCCGATCTGCTTTTTCTCCTTTGTCGACTCCTTCGGGTGTGGCTTTCTGTATTGGAAAGTATTACAGGATGATAGGTAAATATTTTCGAGAGTGCATTCAGTGGGGTGTATTCGTTGTACGTTGGAATCCTTGGCTTCCATTTTCCTGCTTCCCTTTTCTTTTAGGATTTCCTCCTCCGGACCCTTTAGATTGCCTGAACTTGTTCTGGACATTGACGTAAAATTTCCATGAATTGTCACCAGATTGTTTTACAACGATATTTCTTTTCACATTCTCATGAACATGCCTTATTGCCTTATCATGCCTTGTCCACCTAGCTTCCTCTCTTCATATGAACTGATGAGCCTTTGAATAAACGCTCTAGCATAGTCGGAGGTTTTCTTGCCAACCAATCTCCAAACTCTGAGTCCGGATCCACTCCTCGCATTACATCCATCAGAATTACATGGTCATTAGGGTTGCTAACTTCAGTAGCCACAACATGAAATCTCTGTAAATACTCCTTCAGCGACTCCCCTAGAGCTTGGATTACACTAGATAGGGACATCACATCTTTGAGACGAGTGGTATGTATCCTAAACTATTCTACAAATTTCCTTGCCAATTCGTCAAAGCTAGATATAGACCGTGGATCGCAATTCTGGACAAAGTTATTGGAAAGTATCTACACTTGAATGCATCATTCGCTCTAGTCGAATCCATCATCTATTCGTACCTCATCACATGATGTTTGGGATCAGTCTTCCCTTCGTAGGCCGGGATAGTTGGCATGCTAAACTTCCTAGGGTCCTCGGCCTGTAGAATAGTATCGTTGAATGGGGTATGACTACTAGATATCCCCCAATCTTCATTGGTCAAGCCTTGATTTTCTCTCAACAACTGTCTGACCATAGACCATAGGTCCGGGATTTTTATTGAGGATGGAAGGTTGGACTCTGTTTTACGGGACCGCTTGGGTTGGTGTCTCCTCTGTTGGCGATCTGCAAAACATGTATCTTGGGGACCACCTTCATTAGGGTCTTGGTGAGCCGGGCGTCCAGTTTCCACACGTGCTCCTGCTTCTAAGTTTCCTGCTCTAGCTTGGGTGTGGTCTCCAAGATGTAAATGATGCCTAGTTGATCGATCGGCAGTATCTGCTTGTGTAGTTTTAGTTTGCGGCATCCATGCCTGGGAGGTTTGTCAGACGAGATTGAACTATTAGATAAAGAACAAGAAACGGGGCTACCTCCAGCATTCTGATGCTGTTGTGAGTAAGTTGAGTCATGAGGTTAGTGTTAGCTTGAATATGCTCAGCAAGTTATCTCCTGATTTCCATGAGTTCTCTCATCAGGTCGTTGAACTTCGTCCTAGTAACAACTTCCATCTGGCTATGGGCTATGGTGGTCCTACGCCAGGATTAACTTGCTGATTACTAGGTCCTATTTGTTGTACGCTAGCAGTCTCGTCGACATCTGCGTTATGAGAGGCTGATCTGATGCGTGGTCTTCCCATAGTAGAGTTGTTGATAGAAACTCTAAGTAGAATCAACGGACGTCCTGTGAATGACTTGGATCTCCTTCAGGGGATTTATTCAATCCAGTAGCTACAAAGAAGATCCTAGTGGCATGAGAATTTGATTCTCAGTGAAAGCACCAAAATGTTAGCACCAGAATTGGTCACTAACACCATTAAGAAAGACTGTGTAGGGAAATTAATGAAAAAAGTAAATTAAAACAGAGAAATGTATGCTAAATTAAATGCAAAATCAAGAACATCGGATTTTATAGTGGTTCAGCGTAATTGCCTACGTCCACTTCGAGTTTTGATCTTTATTTCTTCCACAATGATTAATTACAGATAAAATCCATACAATAATGACTTGAGTACAAGTGCCAAATGAAAAGAAAGAGTCTTGAAAGCGGCAGATTCTCCCCAGTGTCCTCGAAAAAAGTCCCTTTCATTGTGCCCCTACCCTTCTATTTATAGACGAAGATGGGTTGGACTTCCCGCATGGGCTTAGGAACAAGGTACCTCGGCCCGCGGTAAGTAACTTCTGCGCACCGAGCCATAGATGCCGAACGGCAATTGCCGAGCGAGGTAGGTCGAACCAGAGAATGTCGAGCGAGGTCTCTGTGCCGAACGACACTCATATGCCGAGCCATACATGTAGGCCAAACGACATTCGTATGTCGAGCGAGGGATGCGTATTGAACTGCACTCGTATACCAAACGAGGTGTTGTGCCAAATGAGTGGAGGTGCGCAGGGCGAGGCCTGTGCCGAACGAATCATCTATACCGAACGAGGCATTGATGCCCAGCGACCTTTCTATTCCGAGCGAGGCTTCATGCCGAGCGACCTTTCTATGCCGAACGACCTTTCTATGCCGAGCGAGACTTCATACCGAGCGAGGCATTATGCCGAGCGAGGGAAAGTGCACCGAGCGAAGCCTGTGCCGACCGAGGTATCTATGTCGAGCCTCTTGTTACATGGTCAAACAACTGGGTAACAGTATGGAAAAATGGGTCGTGATGGTAATATTATTTATATATAAAATAAACGAGGTAAGATAAATATATGCATTTGTTGAGCCAACTCAAGATACATATACTATAGTGAGGCTGTCATGAAATGTTAGGTATGAATGAATAATTTATTTTAATATAATAAGCAAACTCAAGGTCGAAATAAGATTAGAATAAGGAAATATGGGTTATGAGTTGTATACTATATGACCGATATGGAGTTATCCATCATTTGTAGAGCGATGATTTTTTGGGCAAACTCAAGTTTAAATCCTAAGATAAACGAGTCCTAACACCCACTAGTGAAGTCGAAAGACTTCTACATTTTGTCTTAAGGTTTGAAGAAACATAAAAGAATAGTGGGAGCCTTATTAGAAAAATAATGATAACATTTAACCTTTCTAATATTGTAAAAACATCTGCTGTATAAAGTTATAATAATCTACATTAATAAATTTGTGCATTGAATATAATTGCTAAAATGTTTAACAATTAAAATGTATAAATGAACTGAATTGATGATTAACATATAGAAATGTAACATGTACTTAGCGATAAAAATTATTTGGATGTTATTGTTTCAAGGCCCATACAAACAACAAATTTTAGGACTACTAAATACATTCATAATTATCTTTTACATATTTATTTTCCCAAGATTGCATATTATCCTTTATGAGATTCAAACTCTAGGAACAATAATTGGACATGGATGTCTGATTCATATTCATTCACATATAAATGTTATATGGTGAATGGTCGCATTTCATAATGTACGAAACTTCGATAAAATCAGTGCTGTCGAAATAAGCAAGTAAACCATGATGTGAGATCATTTTTCGAAAAATATTTTGAAATTACTAATATATTTTTAGCATTAAAATAGCCCAGTCGAAATAAGCAAGTAAACCTTATTCTGGTACTAAATATAGTTTGAAATTATTTAATATAACAGTATATTACTAGTTTTATTCGATCTGGAGTATAAAATTGGTTGAAGAATAAAATTATTAATTTATTGAAAACAAAGCTATAATTGGTTTTAAATAGTTATTTAAGAAGTTTATATGATTTCAAAAAATAAGAAACATTTTATACATAACATTATAGGCAATTTAAAAGTTATTTTATAATTCATAATAATAGCTAAGAGTATAAGATGTTTATTCTACTTATTTGTTTATGATTTCTTATTTCTTCCACATTGATTTTTGTGGTTATGAGTGATTCACCATTAGATATTGATTTGATTAATTGCTTTTGATGTGATTTCATACGTTAAGGTCATCGTTCTGTTTGATTTTTTGATATTTCATTCTGCATGACAAGAAATCTAAATAAATGGAGTTATAATACTTTCTGGTATGGGACTCCCGGTAATATTTTTCGGTTGTTCTTTGGACTCATTATATAGAATAATTTTGTATTGTGATTCTAGATTTGAGAGATTTGGGTAAATGGATTAGTAATACCATTTGGTATAGAACTCTTAGTAATATTTTTCCAGTTACTCTTACGACTCATGATATAGAATACTAAAGGAGCAAGTGTAATGTATGAGCACTGAATAAATGGACTAATAACAAGTGGTGGTATGGGAAGTCACTGTGCTCATTATTTAGTTATTTTTCCTCGTGAATTATACTCATATGGTGACTGGCATGATGAGATTTTGATACGGATCTCACTACTGACACACCCCAAACCCCTTAGTATACCCAAAATAAGCACATTAAAGAATGTGGTGCGTTATAGGTATAGCAAAAACATCATAGAGACTAAGATTCACAAGACAAGTAGGTAAAAGCAGCAAAAACATTTAAATAGTAATTCATTATTTAGAATTAAACTTCATCAATATGTCATAAAAATAGAGTATACCCAAATTCTCATATCTTATGAAAAACATATCTCAGTCTCACATCATCGGAGTACATAAATAATAATAATCATCCCTCTCATAAGTACAGTACATCAAAAGCCAAATGAAAAGTAAAATGAAAAGAAGAAGAATACATGAACAACTCCGGGAATGTATCTCCAAGACATCTGAATCTACTGTCCTGAATCTACTGGCCTATGAGGGAGAAAAGAGGTAATAGGGGAGTGGGTCAGACAACAAGTCTGGTGAGTGACAGTAATGATAAAGATAATAGACTAAGAAATAGCTCTAGTATGGAAAGAAATACTAAAAAGATAAAACCATGGTAAAATACTGTTTCTGATTCTATTTGACTGTTTGCTTTGATTATTTCGATTGT
Source organism: Allium cepa (assembly GCA_030765085.1). Lineage (NCBI taxonomy): Eukaryota > Viridiplantae > Streptophyta > Magnoliopsida > Asparagales > Amaryllidaceae > Allium > Allium cepa. The sequence continues at coordinate 343,415,693 of CM060944.1, forward strand.
TTGCACTTGTCTTTAATTGTTGTGATTAGGCTGAAACCCTAATCCTATTTCGGTTGCTAATTTGATTAGGCCAAAATCCTAATTCTACCCGTTGATTGGCCTACTATCTCTGTTGTGCCACTGTGAACCAATCCTGTTGGTCATAGCAAAAGACACCTCTTAGCGCTTGAAATGCAGTAGTGACCTCACCTAGCAGTTGTGAGAACATCAGTCCTAGTCCTCAAAGGGAATGCTGCCGTTACTGGTCCTAACAAACAAATTCTAGTTTGAGCCTCTTGTCCAAATCCCTAGATTTGAGCTTTTATCTATTGCCCACTTATTTGCCGTAATCAGCATAAGCCTGCAGCCTCACCTGCTACTGTGAGGCTATCAGTCCTAAAATTGAAAGGGAATGCTGCCGGTACGGAACACTACTTCTATGTTTACTTATTAACTTATTCTATGTTTTAAAATAAACCTCTTCTGTTATTTCTTTCTTTTTAATTATAACCTATGTGTTATAACTATGCTTTTGCTTATTATCTTAATCCAAGATCTAAGTTATAAATTAAGCCTCTTCTGTTACTCTTCTATTTTCTCTTTTTTTAGTTATAATCACTTGTTATAATTATGCTTGCAAATATCTCAAATTTGCCTATTTCAATCTATCTCCATCTTATTAAGTTCTTTTTATTTTACATCTGATTTCTGTAAATTTAGTGTTTTTCTATATTAATCCATATTTTCGAATTGTTTTTCTTTTTAATATTTTATTCGCATAAAAAGGAATAAAAAGAAACAAACATTTACAGGCTAAATTTCAACTTAAAACAGATGTAAATAACTAAATAAAATAACTGAATAAAAATAGTTGAATAAAATAGACTGAAAAGAACTTCTGCAATTTACTTAAAAGTTAACTGTAAATAACTTATATAAAAACTGTCTTAAAATTGTAGAAAAACTACAACTATTGAGAACCGTATTATTTTAAATTACTTAAAAATATAGAATAATTAAAAAACACCGAGCTATGGTCTTTAGATCTAGTCCTTGGCCTTCCTGGATCCACTCTTAGGGCGTAGATTATTTTTATCAAAAAGATCTCCTCTTTAAAAAAAATTCTATTTAGGGTCCAGTCTCAGGTAATGAACCCAAATAAGAGAAAATTTGAATGAGAAAAATAGCCATGCCAAGGGTCTTATTTATAGTGTGACTTGGGGATCACAGACCGTTGGATTTGAAGATTAAATCTGGTGCAAACACGTCGTAGGCTCTCTAGGAACTGCCAGATGGAAGCACGAACGCACACGATCGCTCAAAAATCAAAATATGACATTTTCGCTTCGACCTGGATGAATCTACGTCCATTAAAAGAGGTGGATCGACCTAGGCATAATAAGTGTCGACCCTAAGGTCGACCTGACCCATGCTTGGGTCGACCTAGGCCTTAGTATATTCTTTTTTTGTATATAATTCTGAATTCTTATTTCTCTCATAACTTCTCCATACTTAATCGGATTTCGACAGGTTATATATGGAAATTGATAAGAAAATCACCACGGACCAATGAAGCTGCTCTTGTAGCTCGTTTCTGAAAATTTCATGAACTTATTTTATTGTTTAGTTAATTCGTTAATTAATTATTATAGCTCAAATTTTGGGTCGTTACATTCTCCCTTCCTTGAAGGATTTTGTACCCGAAATCTCCAAGCACAGAAGAATGAAATAAATATTTTAATCCAAATTCTACAACCATATATTCAACCATCATCCATTGAATCTATCGACCTTAAGTTTTCTAATGCATTTTATGATATATGCAATAGTGTAGTGTCAACGTCCCAAACTAATGAAAAAGATTAGACGGTCTACTGATTCAGTCGACCTCCTTTTTATGCAATCATGTCCGTGCCATGAGTCCAAATGAATGCAAATTTTCTAATGATAACTGAGAGTTCTATATGCGTGCTACAATCATCACCCAAATGCAACAATCATGTGCTACTCACTCATTATAGCAACCATGAAAATAATATAAAAATGCAAGTGCACACACATCTATATGCATATGCTTTAGTGACCTAGTTAGGATGATCCCTAAGAGATAATAACATCTAGTGTGTGTATATGCGTCCATTAGCAACTAGCAAACACTTGCAACTACTAGCGTCCAACATGCATAACATATTCTAGTAACATGTTTACATTCAGTCCTACCATCCGTAGGTTGAATCCTAAGATCTATCCTTCCAAATGATACTAAAGGAAAGAACCTATTCAAAACTATAAATGGAAATAGGAAATTCAAAACGTACTGTCTAAGAGATGTGGATATGAGATACATATTTTCTCCTCAGCCTCTCACGTAGCGTCCTCAATACTATCTCCCCATTGCACCTTAACTAATGGGACTTCCTCATTCCTAAGCTTCTTGATATCATGTGAAACTATCTTGGTAGGAATGCGACGATCCGATGCTTCTCTCTTCACTTCAACTTCCTCAAGTTGGCTAGGTTCCACTACCCCTACTGAATTGTGCAAGCACTTTCTTAAGTGCGAAACATGAAAAACTTCATGAATTCCTGTGAGCCTCTTTGGTAGCTTTATCCGATATGCCATCTTCCCTACTCTTTCCACAATGGGGAACGGTCCTACAAATTTGGAAGCAAGTTTCCCACTTGATCCAAACCTCACTACCATTCTTAGCGGAGATACCTCAATGAAAACCACTCAATATCCCTTCTTTGCTTATATGGATAGGATTTCTCTTATCTTGGGCCGTCTTCATTCTTCTTTTAATCAAATCAATCTTTACTAAAGTCTCTCTAACTATGTCGGGACCAAGTAGCAATCTCCTTAGGCTCTAACCAAGATGAAGGCGACTAGCAAGGTCTTCCATAAAGAGCTTCAAAAGGAGCCATCCCAATGCTACCCTAAAAACTAGCGTTATAAGAAAATTCCACTAAAGGAAGGCGCTCCTCCCAAGTTCCACCAAAATCAAGAATGCAAATCCTTAACAAATCCTCAATAACTCTATTAACTCTCTCCGTTTGTCCATCCTCTTGAGGATGATACGCCGTACTCAATCTAAGCTATGTTCCTGAAACCTCTTGCAAGCTTCACCAAAACTTGCTAGTAAAGATAGGGTCTCTGTCGCTCACTATGTTAGAGGGAATCCCATGAAGTCGGACTATCTCACGAACGTATATGGATGCCAAATAAAGTGATGTCCTCTTACTCTTGACCGCAACGAAGTGGACGCTCTTAGTCAAACGAACTACAATCACCCAAATACTGGTATTCCCCTTCCTAGATCGGAGTAAACCATCTATGAAATCCATCAAAACACTATCCCACTTCCACTTGGGTACATCCAGTGGTTGAAGTAATCCGCCGGGCCTTTGCTGCTTCGCCTTAACCCTTTGGCATACAAGACACTTAGCTACAAACTCTGCTACATACTTCTTCAAGCCACTCCAATAAAATACTCTCTTCATGTCCCTATACATCTTATCACCACCCGGATGAATAGTCATTCGAGAATGTGTTCTGCTAGAACTACTCTCATCAAATCATCAGTGTGAGGGACATAAAGTCTTCCATCTCTACTTAGCCACCCATTACCATCGATGGTATAGCGTAGGAAATGTCTAGTGACCTCTCCTCTTCTAACCCTCTCTAGAATATCCATAACTCTGAATCCTCTTGCTGCCTTGAGCCAATCTGATCTATGAGGGTAGGCTTAATCTCAAATGCTACCAATAATTTAGAAGTAATGTCTGTAAAGGGCTTAAAATCAAAGGTGGAAATAAACTCTAGGCTCTTCCACTCCACGAACATTGGACTAAGGGTTGCTCTCTTCCTAATCAACGCATCCGCAACCACATTTCCTTTACTAGGGGTACAAGCTATCTCAAAGTCATATGATGCCAGAAAATCCATCTAAAGCTGCTGCCTCATGTTTAAATCCTTCTGCGAGAATAGGTACTTCAATGATTTATAGTCCGTGAAAAGCTCAAACCATATCCTAGCAGGCAATGTCTCCAAGACTTGAGTGCGAAAACAATAGTAGCCAACTCCATATCATGGGTGGGGTAGTTCTTCTCAAGAGTTCTCAATTGTCTACTCCTATAGCATAATACCATTCCCTCCTGCATCAATACTGCCCTAAGGCCACTCCCATCTACGTTAGTGTATGCTGTAAAAGGCTTAGTTCTGTCGGGTAAAACAAGCACCGGTGCATTAATAAAGGCTCTCTTTAGCATCATGAAGGATTTCTCATAATCCATGTCCCACACAAATGTCGCATTCTTCTTAGTGAAGCGAGTAAGCGATGCTGAAATCTTAGCGAAATCTCCGATAAATGTCCTATAATAACCGGCCAAACCTAGGAGGCTTCTAACTTCGGTAGCGTTATTGGAGGCCTTCCAATCTTTTATTGCTATTATCTTAGCGGGATCCATCGCTAGACCCTCTTTAAGACTATGTTCCTCAAGAAACGCACCTCCTTATGGCAAAAGTGACACTTCGAGAATTTTGCTCTCAATTGATGAACACAAAGTGTACGAAGAACCTCCTCAAGATAAACAGCATGTTCTTCCATACTCTTGGAAAACACTAGAATGTCGTCTACGAACACTTCTACGAACTTATTTAGGACATCTCAAAAAGCACGGCTCATCAGATCTACAAAATAGGATGGGGCATTGGTCAGCCCAAATGGCATAACCAACCACTCAAAGAATCCATCAGGTGTCCTAAATGTTGTCTTATCGATGTTATCGTCAACGACCCTAAGCTGATGAAATCCAGTGGCAAAGTTAAGCTGAGAAAATACTGAAGAGCCAACCAACTGATCAAAAAGATCGTCTATCCTAGAAAGTGGGTAACGGTTCTTCTTCGTGAGCTTAATCAACTCTCTATAGTCTACACAAAGTCGATGGGAACTATTTGCCTTTGTAGCGAAGACGACTGGTGCTCCCCACTCGGATATGCTCTGTCCGATGAAGCCTTTCTCCAATAGCTCACCAATCTGTCTCTAACATCTGGAACTGAACTAACTCTTCAAGTGACGAATCAAGCGAATAAAGTAAGCTTAACAAGACTGACCCCAGTCGCAAGAAACCTCGATCATCCATCCGCTATACGTCTCTTGTCTAACGACTCTCCTCTCACAATTTAATATCGCACCATAAGTGGATAACTAGTCCATCCCCAAATTCATCCTATATCTTGAAGATCCCAGTACGTACGCATTACAATCAAACTCTACCCCTAGTATAGATTTTTTCAAACTCCTACAAATCATGGATAAATGTGTCGATCCTCCTATGGGGTTTGAAACAACTATAGGGTCTACAACTAGAGAAATATATAAGTGCAAACAATCAAACAAGGAACGAGAAATGAAAGAATGTGATGCTCCAGAGTAGAAAAGAGTCCGAATAGGAAAATCCGAAGTTGGGATCAAACCTTATACAGAAACTTTCCTACCTCGATCTAGTCCACTTGAAGGTGCTGAATCCAAAGCCAGTACTTGCACAGTAAGTGCACCAGCGCTCTGCCCTGCCCTTTGAGGACAAGCTCTACTATGGTGCCCAGGCTGGCCATAATTGTAATAACTCCCCTTCATCATGTCCTTCTTATAGTCCTTTGTTCTGATTTTGAGGTCCTCCTCCTTTCTTCTTGTCCTTATCCTTTTTGTTCTTTCACCACTGCATCTTAGAGTTTTCTGATTTAGGAACCTCCTTAACTTCTTCTTCCTTCTAACATGAGAGCCATTTCCATAAGTGAATTATATGTCGCTCCCATAGGTACATGTGTCAGTGTCAATCCGTGGAGGGGTTAGTTCAAGCCCTTAGCAAACTTGACGGCCTTCTTATGTGGTGTATTAACAAGCTTCATCCCGAACCGCGACAACTCATTAAACTGATTTATATACTCTTTCATCGAAGGACTCCTTCACTTTAGACTAATGAACTTCTACAACTGCATGATTTCCTTGGCTTGTGACAAGAAATTTCTCTCAAACCTTTCCCGAAATCCAAACCAACCAATATCTCTACCCTCCATTTCTACAATCTCCCACCAGTAAGAAGCCTCTCCCTTCAGCTGTCAAGATGCATTGGGCGCTCCACCTGCTATTGCTGCATTAGGCTCTTGCCCTTGCACCTCTGGTGTTATAGCTTAGAGGTATCTATGGAACCAGCCAGGGACTTGGACACCCTCTGGAAGATTTAGGGCATTCGCCATTCTATGCAACGAAAAGAAATTTAAGGCTCGAAAGAATCGAACTAAGGTTAAATTGGACTTTAAGGGGATTTTTATAAAAGCTCTCCTATACTTGAAAACTATTTTTATAATACGAGTTTCTTTCTGAAAAATACTTTTAAAGATATGTTACGTTTTAAAAATGCTTTACTTTTAAAACAAGTTTTTAGGACTCCTGTAACCTGGTTCTGATACCAAGTGAAACATCTCACATCCCTTAGTATACCCAAAAAGGGCACACTAAAGAATGTGGTGCATTATAGTTATAGCTAAAACATCACAGAGACTGAGATACACAAAACAAATAGGTAAAAGCAGCAGAAACGTTTGAATAGTAATTCATTTTTCAGAATTAAACTTCATCAATAAGTCATCAAAACAGAATATGTCTAAATACCCAAATCTCTTATCTTATGAAAAATATATCTCAATCTTACATCATTTAGAGTACATAAATATTAATAATCATCCCTCTCATAAGTACCAGTACATCAAAAGCCAAATGAAAAGAAAAATGAAAAGAAGAAGAATACATGAAGAACTCTGGGAATGTATCTCCAAGAAATCTGAATCTACTATCCTCGATTCTGTTGGCCTATAGGGGAGAAAAGGGGAAATAGAGGAGTGGTCAGACAATAAGCCTTGTGAGTGAATGTAATTACTAGCATTTCTAAGCAAGATAAAAATAATAGACTAAGCAATAGTTCTAGTATGGAAATAAAACTATGGTAAAATATTGTTTCTAATTCTGCTTGACTCTTTGCTTTGATTATTTCGATTGTTTGCACTTGTCTTTAACTACTGTGATTAGGCTGAAACCTTAATCCTATTTCAGTTGCTAATTTGATTAGGCTGAAATCCTAATTCTACCCATTGATCGGCATTCTATCTCTGTTGTGCCACTGTGAACCAATCCTATTGGTCATAGCAAAAGACACATCTTAGTGCTTGGAACGCAGTATCGAATTATTTACCCTAATCGATGCCACACGCTCGGTCATCGGCTAGTACACACTAAACATCGCCCCCCTGTTGTGACCTCTTATTTACCCTAATCGGCATAAGCGTGCCTACCCTCACCTAACTATTAAGAGACCATCAGTCCTAGACCTAAACGGGAATGCTGCCCCGCCTCACCTAGCTGTTGTGTGACCATCAGTCGTAGAATGTTGACGGTACCGGTCCTAACAAAAAAATTCTAGTTTGCACCTCTTCTCCAAATACCCAAATTTGAGCTTATATCTATTGGCCGCTTATTTATCCTAATCAGCATAAGCATGCAGCCTCACCTGCTATTGTGAGACCATCAATCCTACATCTGAAAGGGAATGCTGCAGGTACAGAACATGAACTCTGTGTTTGCTTATTAACTTATTCTAATTTTTAAAATAAGCCTCTTCTGTTATTTCTTTCCCTTGGATTATAACATATATGTTATAACTGTTCTTTTGCTTATTAACATAATCCAAGATTTAAGTTATAAAATAAGCCTCTTCTGTTACTCTTCTATTTTCTCTTTTCTTAGTTATAATCATTTGTTGTAATTATGCTTGCAAATGTCTCAAATTTGCCTATTTTAGTCTATCTCCATCTTATTACAGTTCTTCTTATTTTATATTTGATTTCTGTAAATTTAATGTTTTTCTATTTTAATCCGTATTTGAGAATTCTTTTTAATATTTTATTTGGGTAAAAAGGAATAAAAAGAATCAAACATTTACAAGCTAAATTCCAACTTAAAATGGATATAAATTAAATGTAAATAACTGTAAATAACTATAAATAACTGAATAAAATAACCGAATAAAAATAGCTGAATAAAATAGACTGAAAAGAACTTTTGAAATTTACTTAAAAGTTAATTGTAAATAACTTATATAAAATCTATCTCAATATTGTAGAAAAACTACAACTATTGAGAACCGTATTATTTTAAATTACTTAAAAATCTAGAATAATTACAAAATACTCACATGTGGTCCTTAGCTCTAGTCCTTGGCCTTTCTAGATCCACTCCTAGGGTGTAGAATATTTTTATAAAAAAAATCTCCTCCTTAGAAATTTTTTCTATTTAGGGTCCATCCTCAGGCAATGAACTCAAATAGGAGAAAATCTAAATAAAAAAAATAGCTAGGCATAGGATCTTATTTATAGTGTGACTTAGGAATCTCAGACTATTGGATTTGAAGATTAAAACTGGTGCAACCACGTCATAGGCTCTCTAGGAATCGTCGGATGAAAGCATGAACACACATGATCGCTTAGAAATTAAAATATGACATGTTTTGTAACATCCTGGTATTTTTAGCCATTCGCATCCGCACATGTCGGACTTGAATTGCTCAAAATATCAGATTGTTAGTTTATATTGGGAAAAAATCAGTATATACAGTAAATAAAGATCATAGAATCATAGACACGGAGTAATATAACAATAATGCAGCGGAAACTAAAGAATAATAGTTCATGAAGCTACTGTATATAACAGAGTTAAAAAAGATACAATAAAAGTCTCGAATACATAAATGTCTCAATACAATAGTCAAATACAAAATCTGAATAAATCATTGGAACCAACTAAATAACTGAAAGCAGAATCGATAGATGGATCTCCAAGCGAAGCTCCAACTACAAAAGTGAGTCTCGAATACTGGTACACTCAGTCTGACCTGAGCGTAAAGCGAACCACAAAATACTTGAGTCAGGATTAACATTCTTATATCAATAAATCCAACTCAAGTGAAATAACAACTGAAATACAAGTAACTCAAAGGATGTTTAGGATAACCATCCTCTAAGGATCCTTTAAACTATCCACTATGTAATAATATACGCTATTATAATAATGTCTAAAGTAAAGTAAACTATTAAAATAGCGTTAAGGCATTACCCATATCCCCCTTAACACATTTTATAGTGCCAATAGTCTATACAATACCGTAATACCTTCAGAGGCTACCAGATGATACTCCATGGGTACGACAGAAAACAAACTCGTAGTGATCTCGCTAGGGTAGGTTACACGGCACAACTAGGCAATGCCAGGATAGATATACCAATTACATATCCAGGCTGGTAGTAATTCATAGCAGCCACTACCGCCTACCTCGGAACATACTCCCAAACAAAAAATCAAGTATGGCCACGAAATCAATCACAAAGTCAGATTATAGTATCGAAGGAATGTGTCCGATCGAAGGAGCTACCTCACTTGGCCCGTTGATTGCTTCTATTTTAGCCACCTTATGCCAACTCACGGGACTTGGGTCCACGTATATACTTCATATAGGATCGTCGCCACCATCCTACTTTGTTACGGAACCTCCACCGCGTACACGGCTGTTAAAGTGGTTTTCGGTATTGGCAGAGAGTATGACAATATCTGATCCCGGTCTCTTTAACAACCAACCATTATTATAACATCGCGGTCATTTAAAAATAGTTTTAACTTCAAAACCAAAATATCATTGCCATTTCAAAACCATGTCAATACGATATCATATTCATTCAAATATATCCATTTCAAAAATCATAGCACTTCAAAGTTATAACACTTCGAAACCAAAACACTTGAAATCATAACACTTTGAAAATCGTAACACTTTGAAATCATAATACTCTGGAAAACCATATCACTTCCCTTTAAACAGTTTAGATATTAATAATAGTGTATATAATAAAGTACTTTATAAAATAAAATAGTTTATATTAAAATAGTTAGTATAGTTTATATTAAAAATAGTCTATATTAAAATGATTTATATAAAAATAGTTTGTATTAAAAATGGTTAGTATATTAAAATGGTTTATATTAAAAATAATTTATACTAAAATGATTTATATTAAAATAGTTTATATTAAAATAATTTATAAAGTAAAATATAAGATAGTTTTTAAATATAATTTTAAAATACTTTATATAATAAAATAGTTTCCTCAAATTTCACAAATCGATTCAAAATCAACTCGTATCAACTCGAATTCCAAAATTCAAATTTAACCAAATCTCAAATCAACAATTTCAATTTATTTCAGTTTCTCAATAAACCATTTCAAATTATATCGATATCAAATATAGATTTTTAACCACAAAATAAACCATTTCAATTTCAATATTTTCAAAGCTTTAAATATTCAAATATTTCAAAACTAGATTTGATAATTCCATATATATATATATATATATCAAATTCACTTTACCATTATTTATTTTGAAATATTTACTTAATCATTCAAATAACATTAAAATAAAACTTCAAATTTAAAATTTAAATAAAACTAAATATACCGTTTCAATTTATGTAAATTTGAAATGTTCTCTTAAATCACTTTTAATCAAAAATCAAGTTATATATCTTTAAAATCCTAAATTTAATAAATTTCAAATCAAACTTATTTGAGTATAATTCTTAAATAAACTCAATTTCAAAACCTTGGAAATCATTTCAAAATATATATATACATTAGCCGGCGGTGTTTGTATATAATTTTCTATCCTATGGTCAAGTGATACAGATATTTATCATTTCAATACGCAATTTAATATGTATACAGATATATATCATTTCAACCCGCAATCCCAAATTCAATTCAATGAAAATTGCTTCGGTTTATCATTTCAACCCATAATGATTTTCTCCTATTCTACAGATCATTCGGGCATGTATCATTTCAACCCACAGGGAATTCTATACTAACATGGAACTTTCAAAGTGATAACAGATATGATAATAACATAATAGGCATATATTATCAGTGTAAATAGTAGATATTATCAGTATAAATAATAGATAATGGTGTTAGATGTCACAGGTGAGCAGATACGATAATAGCACATATAATAGTGTAAATAACTAACAACAGCATATTTCAATTATCGTTTCAATTGAAATCAAATTTAATAAATATATGAACATTAATCGTGAGTGATTGCTCACCTTTCTAGGCTAGGGAGAATAAACAATGGAATTAGATACGGAATGCAAGCATGACTTCCAAATCGAAACCAGATTGGCATGAATTTGGTGGACAAAGCTGATAGATAAGAATCGATGAGAAAAAAATCAATCAGTTTGATAGAACCAGAATATATATATTTATATATATATATTATTTTATTAAAAATCAATATTTAAATTTTAAACACCTATAAAATACCTCTTTAGAAATATACAAAACTAACTCATGTATATATGTATTATATTTATAACAATATCTATATTTATTTAAAAATGACAATACCCATATTCCACTCAAAATTAAATTTTCACAACAACTTTCCATAACTGCAACTATTGTTTTAAGAACTATATATGTATGAATTATTAAACTTGTCAATTAAACCCAAAATAATATATATATATATATATATATATATATATATATATATATATATATATATATGAACATATGTAAATCTTATATATAACAGATCATAAATAACACTAATATAAACATATATATCACGAACATCTATAAAACCAGAAACAAATAATACTATATATTTTAATACTTCATACATCATATATATTATAAAATCAGCACTCTTTATAAAACAACACAACTGGCCAAACTATGCTTACTAATATATAAATAACAAATGTATATACTTAAATCCATATAAATCATACTTATATATAACTAATATCATACATGGCTTATACAACCTATATATAACACAAAACATATATTTAGTAAACACATGAAATCTCCCTTTCAGATCAAAATATGGTCTTATATAAATGATATGGTTTATATAAAACACAGTACATATAAATACCTATATAACATAAATAACATATATATAAGCTTATATATATATTATAACCATACGACAACAATATGTATACCTGTATATTATAATATACTTCAAAATCTGAACTATACCGACACACACAGTATTTACCTAATATGTATAAACAGTATAGCCTATATAAACTATTCTATGTAAATCAATATATAACCAAACCCAAAAGTGAAATAGAAGCTACAACAACTAAAATATATCTATATACTTACATAGGTTTATATTGGCAATAGGTAGGAATGCATCTGCTTAATGCATGAAGGCTAAGCTTCTCAGGCAAACGAAATAGAAGAAAAAAGAAGGGAGAGTTGGAACCACGGCAGAGCAGCCATAGAGGCAGAGGCTGGCTGCTGCTGCTTCAACTGGGGTCTCAGCCAGTTAAGGAGAGAGGACAGAGGTAGTGGTGAGAGAGTGGAGGGCTCGGGTGATGGGTTAAGCTCGGGTTCGAAGATGAGAAGGGGAGGCATGGTTTCAGGCGAAGTGGAAAGTACGGTTGTAGTTTTAAAGAGGCGAGATGACGTGGTGGTCGAGATTTTGGTGGCAGAAGTCAAAATGAAGGGGGCTGGAGAGGCGAGAAGGGGTGCTGAGGCTTGCAGCGTTCGGCGGCAGTTGGAGCATGGTTCGACGAGGTGGAATGTTGGCCAAAAGGGAGAGGAATTGGAAAAAGAAGCGACGAACCAGATTACATCTTATATGATGTTATATATTGTTTTTAGCTTAAAGGAAGATGAATAATATAAAATGACAGAGAAAGTAAGTGAACCAGCAGATAATAATCAAACATGGGAAAATCTACGGTCAATTTGATGAATTCAAAGAGTATTAATTGCTAATGGCTGATAGCTATCATACAAAGGACACAAAAGGACAAAGGAATACAAAAGGTTCAAAACGAGAACCGATACGACAATTCGTATCACGGTTTCGTTGCAGAACGGATATTAAAACACGGAAACAAACATACCGCATGGATTGGCACGACGAGACGATCAAAACTGTATACATATATCCGTGGTACGACCGTCGTATCAAAAGTCGATAATCGGTAATGAAAAATGCTGCTAAAACGTCGGAATTAAGATAAACGGAGCAATAGCAGTCTGAATTTGACGAAACAAAATATGACGTCTCACTCAGAAGATGATTTACAAATTTATAGTGTAAAAATATTCAGGTTTGGAAAACATTTTATCATCATCAATTTTAACTGACTTGAATTGAAATAAAATTACACAAAAGAAATAAACTTCCATATTAGCAGATGAAAATTTACCATTAGCTATGTTTAAATAGACGTATTCCAAATATGAATTTTCATTTCCAAATTTTATTATTTAAATTTCATAAAAATTCAATTAATTATGCTATTAAAACCTTTAAAATTTATGGGTCGTTACATGTTTGCTTCGACCTGAATGAATCTACGACCATTAAAAGAGGCGGGTCGACTTAGGCATAGTGGAGGTCGACCTGACCCAAGCTTGGGTCGACCTAGGTCTTAGTATATTCTTTATATATATATATATATATATATAATTCCAAATTCTTATTTCTCTCATATCTTCTCCATACTGACTCGAATTTCGACAAGTTATGTATTGAAATTGATCAGAAAATCGCCACGGACCCAGTGGTATAACTCCTATAGCTCGATTCTGACAATTTCACAACCTTATTTTATTGTTTAGTTAATTCATTAATTAAATATTATAGCTCAAATTTTGGGTTGTTACAACCACAGTGAGCAATATTTATAGTTTTAGCCATGTATTGGCCGATACGTATATGGTGCTGCGTATTGGTATATGTATTTAGCCATGGGTCAGCAGATTCATTGTGTCATGTCTCAGTATATGTAAGTTGACCTCTATATATATATTACCTGTGTTTGTCCATTACTATCTGACACCCTATCAGGTACGGGAGAGTGAACCAGATTGGCTGGTATCTATCCTAGTGGCCTGATTGCGGCAGTCGTTCTCCGAATCCGTGACACCTTATTCTTATAGCTATTTGTCGACAATGTATAGAGCCATATGTCGGTAATGCCTCGCCCCTTGTGTCACTTAGGCCGTAGTCTATTACTATTTAGGGGTATGTGTAAGGTCAAGATCGAGTCCCCACGTTGATGAGCACACTGATGTATATTAGTCATGATCGTCGTTGAGATAACTAAGACTATATGAGCTTTGTCAGACGGACACATGTAAGTCTCCTAGTGCAAGTATGTATTGTTAGTCTCCCGTCTGGTTCTGGTGTGTGTGATATATAGACATATTACTTACGCCTCTATTAGAGATGACAAGCTGTGATTATAGCTGAAACAGTGTCCAACATATAGTTAATCCCCATACCCTTATATGGCGTATGTCACCAACTATATCTTTATTGGCATGTGTCGCCTACTCCCTTTATTGGCATGTGGCGCTAACTATCTTTCATTGGCATTTGTTTCCTACAATCTTTCTAAGCATGTGCTGCCGATGATTATTTATAGGCATGTGTTGCCAATTGTATGATGGATGTATGGTTGTTTACTTTGTTCATTTTATGAGTATAATAGACCTGGAAAAGTCAATCTCGTTATTATTTGAGAGTTCTACTTTGGCATTGCCGTATGCTAGTGCAATTATACTTGACGATTATTCCTATATTGATGATGTTTGTATATTTAGATGTTTCATACACATGAAACTATTTTACATTATCTATATTTTGAATATGTTTACTTGGGTGATGATATGTGTATGACATTAGATTGGTTGTTATATCATGCTAGTTGTTACTGTATTTTGACATCTACATTTTAGACATAGTCTGATCCGTGTATTATTTATATAATACTCATATCCTTAGACATTTCAATTCCATGGACGATGAGACCAGCTTGTGTTTCTTGGCATAGAGGAGATTAGATATTTAGTTTTGTAGATTATCATCCTGTATTGTATAGTCTCTTGTGTGTGTATCACTGTTATGCATATTAGATTTATGTTGTATATTTTATATTATATAAATTATCACTGTGATATTAACTCTGTGATCTCTGATATTACTGTATATTGTGTATTTTCCTATCGTTGTGGTATGCATGTTTATCGCTTTATGCTGATACTGTGTACATATAGATGAGATATTTATTCATGTTTAAATACTTACCAGTGTTAGCCCAAGGAAATATTCGCATGCGTACCTAATATAGTCTCATTCCCCATATTATCCAATAGTACTTAGTAGTACTCTTGGATAGTATGAATATAGAGGTGGGGAGTTTCAACTCTACTTATTCTTATAGGATCAAATTAAACCTAGTGAGGGTGAATAGGTTTACAAATTTACAGTTTAATGGTAATTGTAACACATATAAAAAAATAGTAGAAATAAAGCTAGCACATAAATTTACCTAGCTTTGGCAAACCTGCCTACATCTACCTCCAATATTTCTACTAAGACTAAAAAATTGACTGCTTAGAAATTCATTTGTGAACTTACGACTATCACTTACCCGATTGTTCTAACCCTGTGCCCAAAAATCTTGCCTCAACTCTATCACAAAGTCGAGAATTTTCTGAACCACAAACATAATTTATCCTAGATAAATAAGATTCGAAAATAAAAAGTGAAAATAAAAAATAAAATAGTGTTGCCCTTAAAAGTTAAATATATAAATTATAAATCTTAAACAATTAAAGGCCTAAATGTTAAGATCTCCCTTCCACGTTCTCATATTAATCACGTTCCTTATTTAGATCTAAATGCAACGCTCTAGAAAAAAAGTAATTTCCTCATTCGATGATGCTGCCGTCATTTGGAAATTCGTCCTACTTGAATTAATTTAGTTAATTCGATTGTGCTTGTCTCGAGTACTTCCTTGTCGATTATCTAGACTTGATGATTGAGAAGGATTGAGAATTATTGAGTATGTTTTTCTTTTTGCCGATTTGCTCTTTTTTTTATTTTCTCTTTTGAACTCGATTACTTTAATAGCCGATGACGAATTGGTTTTTATAGTAATGAAATAAAGAAAAATATTTTTAGATTATCCTTTTCTTATGGCTCTGCGTATTTGAATTAATCAATAGAAAGATTAGGGTTTGATTTGATTTCGATTTTTTTCCTAAATTCTACTATATATTTAGTTTTGACTTGATTCCTCTTTTTGCATGCTTGTAGCTTTGTATTGTTCAGCGTTCATTTTAAATATTTTAGTGCGTATTTTTGGACATGCTTCTGACACCTTATTGTATACCTTATTAAAACATTTGATTATAAAAAAATGCTTGTAGCATTGTACATAGTCCCACCTGAAACCGTTACGTGCATTTGAAATTGTTTTGTCCTGTACTTCTCCATACTATACTTATACCTTGTTGCAACTTGTATTTACCTAGTTATTCTTTAGATTATGGTTTTTGATGTTGCACATGTATCACTCTGTACAAGTCCTATTTGTATGTTTCAGTGTGCATTTCATTTTAGGTACCTGAACTAATTGTTTGGGCAATTTTTTATATTGTCGCATCTTGAATTGTGAATTTGTGAGTTTGGGTTTGGTCGTTGATAAATTTCTAGGCTCCTTTGGGCACTGATAATGTTTGCTTGTTGATGAATTTCTGAACATGCTTTTTTGAGATGGTTGATGTTTGCACAAAAGATGGGCAAACACCTCCAAGTCGTATGAAGTAGTTGATTTTACGTTGTTTCTAGTGATTTGGGTGATTTACGCAGATATATAAAAAGCAGGGACTAAACTGTAAAAGACACACAGATTTATAGTGGTTCGGCCAGAACGTGCCTACGTCCACTTTATATGTTATTCTCCTTTTCTATTCAGATTACAAGTACAAAGCTTTGATTACAAGTAACTGAAAGTTGTTTGAAAGTTCTCTCCGTGCTTGAGCTCTCAAACTTGTCTGCCATTGTTGTACCCCTGCCCCTCTATTTATAGAGTGAGGCTGGGGGCAGGGGTTCTGGATGTATATAGCTGCTGATGGGCCTAGGCTGAAACGATCTGGCCTGGCAATGTTGGTTCGGTGTAGGTTGGATAGGTGGTCCGGTTAGGATGGTTCGGTGGTAGGAGATGAATGGACCAGTGGGGCTTTGGTTCGGTGTAGGTTGGATAGGTGGACTGGTTAGGATGGTTCGGCAGGAGCTTGGAGGAGGTTGGTTCAGCAGGAGCTTGGAGGAGGTTGGTTCGGCAGGAGCTTGGAGGAGGTTGGTTCGGCGGTGGGTGGTTCGGCGATTGGTTTGGCGGTGGGTGGTTCGACGAGACCTTGGCTCGGTGAGGCTTTGGTCCGGTCGAAAACATACCCAACACTTGCCCCCCAAAGTAGGGCATGCGCATGTGCATGGCGTACTTTGTTTTGGCTGGGTCACTTTCATCCGGCCTTGTGTGCCGAGCCAGCTGGTCCGGCTTATTCATGTTTCTCCTATAAATATGGGCCTAAGGCCTTCGCCATTTTCCACCAGCCGAACCAGTGTAACACCGAACTAAACTCTTTTGCTTCGAGATAGCCGAACCAATCAACCGCCGAATCAACTCTACTGCTAGACCAGGTGAGTCTTCTATCGCCGAATGAGATTGACCTGCCGAATGGACCTCGTGGGTTTCAAGTACCGAATGCCACATTCGTTCTTGAGTCGCCGAATGAACTCCGGGGCCCCAAGTACCGAATGAGATAAGGAGCATAGCACCGAACGGCCCTTCGTCCTCGTACTGCTAGATGTGTTTGAGAAGTGCGAGGCCGAATGGTCTTTGGTCCCAAACTTTTATGTTTTGAATTGCGAATGAGACTCCAGGCTGCATGTATTTTGCTCGTTTGTATTCCTGTACTCCTTGTTCTAACAATATGTTCTTCTGGTGTTGTAGATAAATGTCTCACAAAGTGAAAACTCGATCAGAAAAGAGAAAATCTATGGACAGAGGTGAGTCTTCCGCTGTGCCCCCAGTCCAGCCGGGACCAGCGCGACATGGACTTGCCCCGAGGTCATTAGCGGACGGATATGGCCCTCAGGAGCTTCTGAACTCTCCTCCCGACTGCTTTCCGAGCTCCCTCAAAGAAGAGCAACTTGATGTCATTGCTCGCTCCTTTGGGATTGACAGGGAGAGTATGCTGGTGCCGGGAGATGGTGTGATGCCGTATGATCCTCCTGAAGGATATTTCGCTTACAGCCGATACCATTGTATGTGCGGGGTCATTCCCCCAATCAATGCCTGGATAGTCAGCTTTCTTACCTATTTGAAGGTGGCCCCATTCCAACTTCAGTCCAATTCCTATGCTATCCTGGTGTGCTTGTTCATCATTTTTCAGAGGAAATATAGGCGTCCCCCTTCCAAGCAGGAGATCCGGTATTTGTACAACTTGAGAGGCTATAAGAAGGGGTCTCCATACATCAGCTTGGAAGCGGCCGTGCCTTTCAAGCCGGTCCTGGATTTGTATTCGAAGCTCAGTATGTTCAAGAAAGAGTGGTTCTTCATCAAGGATGACTCTGTTTCCTTCCGTCTTTTCACTTCCGGCTGTAAGTTGAACTTCATTTATATTTTCCTTGTTTCGACCGCAATGCTTCTTCTTATATGCTTTTATTTCTTGCTAGCGACAGGTGGCTTTGCGGTCGTGGAGAATGATTCCTTGGCTCGGATGGCTGCGGAAATAAAGGCCATTTCGGGACGAGATAGGTCGGCTTCTTACCTGATCGGGAATGCCACTCTCCTGGAGTACAGCTTAATTCTGCCACATCAATTTGTGGTTAAGCAGATGGATACAGCCGAGGAGAGGGCTGCCAAAGCTAAAGACGGGGCTACTGCGAAGAGTAGTAAGAGAAGACCTTTCTCGGTACCTCCAGTCGTCGAGGGGAAGAAGCTTAAGAAATCTGATGGACCCTCTCCCAGCACATGCCCAGATGCACCGGAGGAGGAAAGTGGAGAGGAGGAAAGAGGCGAGGAGGAGAGCGGAGGCGATGGAGAAGGTGATGGTGGTAACGGTGGCGAAGGTCAGGGTGGTAGTGGCGTTGGTGCCCTGACCTCTGGGCAAGCGGGTGAGATTCAAGAGTGGACGGATGATGCTTTCCGCCAAGCCTTTGAGGGGTTGGGGAAGGCCGGCCTTGGTGGAGAAGTCGAAGAAGTCTGATAAGGCCGGGACTGGTGCCAGTCTATCTTCTGAGAGTATTTCAGCTAAGGCAACTTCGGCGGTTCAAGGTGAATTCTTAACTCCTTCTTTTAACTTCATATGTTTCTTGAATCATAGTTTCATGCATTCTTGTAACACTTGGTTTTTATTCCAGGAATGGGTAAGGTGGCCAAGACATCAGATATTCGGCACCGCCTTGAGCAGTACAAGCTACTCAAACCTTCCGCCAAACCAAAGCCATCAACTAGCCGTCCCGGAGATGTGGTTGGCTATCATCCTCTTCTCGGAGTTATTGAAGAAGATATGCAAAAGAGGAAGAGGGAGCGATCTTCGTTCGAACCTTCACCTGGTCCTCAGCCTCCAGTCCAGCCTATCCATGATATTACTGAGGAAGATACTGAGTTTATGCCTTCCCCACACCCGTCCGAAAATCCAACCGTCACCCCGATAGACCACCCTGGTTTGGTTCGCAACCCATTTGCCGGCCACCCGGATCTGGACCCGAGTTTTCAGGACATTTCTTTTGACGAGGCCACGGGTGAGCATCTTCTTCCCCGCAATCCCATGGTACGGGTGCTTGATGAGGCTAAGTCCTTAGACCTTGATTTGCTTACTACTCGGATTGTGACCATGGGGGATGAAACCAAGGCAAAATCGGGTGGCTGAAGAGACCAAGAGGCTAATGGAGCATCACGCTCGACTGGCCAAGGCTGGAGAGGAAATCGGAAGTGCTAACATTCGGTTGCGGCTAAAGTTCTCTGATCAGGCCAAACAGTTTGCTGATCAGGCTATCCAAATATCCCAGCATGAGGCGGCCTCCAGACGGCTAAAGAAAACCATGGAAGAGGCTAGCAAGGATGAGTTGCGAAAAATGGAGGCTGCTTGCAAAGAACGAATTGATATGGCCATCGCAACGGTGGATGAGGTTCGGAGCGCGGATCTTGAGCAGGTAGAGGAGTTATCTGGGAGGCTTGAGGCCGCAGAGCTTGCTTAGGCCAAGCTGAAGGAGGAGATGGAAGTGATGCGGAAATCCCTTCAGGCTGACTGCTCGAGATACCGATTGGAGAGAGATGTTGTCGTCGCACGACTGTCGGCTTCTGAGGCCCGGACGAAAGAGTTTGAGGAGAACGAGGGGATGATGGACGAGATGCTCCAGGACATGTATTTCTGAACTTGGAGGCAGGGCAACCTATTCTGGATGGACGACTATCCCCGGGTCATGGCTAGAATATATCTTTGGGCTTTGGAGGAGGCTAAGGCCGATGCGGATAAGGAAGGTGGTGCGGCTTTCAGGATGGATGTGGTTACGGCCCAATTCACTAAGGAAGAGAAGGTGGCGGTTAAGGAGGGCATGCGGCTGCTTGCTGAGGATGAGGTAGGCGTGCAGCTAGATGATGATGATCAGGGAGAAGACGCTGGTAAGTCTTCCTTTTTAGTCTTTTCATGATTTGATTGCTTATATTTCGTGACTATTGATGGATTCTCTTCTGAATTGGGCAGGCGGGACCTCTAGAGTACATGCGGGGAGTTTTGACCCTGCAGTTAAGTAGATCCGGAAGGCGGGCAGGATAGAGGCGGAGCCCCGATATAGTTGACTTTTTTATTTGGCTTGTTAGACGTTCCTGTATATACTAGTCCAAAACATTATTGTATTTCCAGGCTGTCATTATGTCATTGCAACGAACGTCTTTATGTAACTTTATAACATAAGCAGATTCTGTCATGTTCGAATGTGGTTGTTATTTTGATGTGTTGCATAAGAAATACAGCTGCGTGTTTATGCATGTGATTTAATCGTATTTTATGCTAAGTTTCTGCTCAAAATATTATTTCATGTCTTGCAATGCCAATATGATGTGTGAACAAATTAAAGCTACATATTTGTATACAAGAGAAGATAGTACCGCCCTTCGTGTTTTAGTTGTAGAGGGTTGCTTTGAACGTCTTGCGTGATTGAGTAGGAATTTAGCTGAGTGTTGCGTCATCCGGATGTGAGTTCATATTTCCTCAAGCGAGAGTTCCTCTATTTTGTGACCTGTACTTTAGGGATTGTTATATAGGATAGGAGAAAAGTTTTTGAATGAAATGGAAATATGAGAAACAGTAAAACTTCCAATCACGCAAGGCCGTCGATAAGCTTAAGTTCGTGGCAACCGGGTTTTGTAGTCACTTTCCCTAGCTGTGGGTCTTGGAGACATTTGTCACCCATCTTACGCCTCTGCGGGGAGTTTATCTTTTTTACCACAGTCGTACTTAAGACATATCAGAGCCGAGATCGCGCACAGTAACTACCCGAGCCATTATGGCCCGTAATCGTGGGTATTATTCGATTTACTGTGGCCGACTAGCGTGGGTGCCGATCGTCAACTGTGAACTACCCCTGGCTGGCCACACCTTATGTTGGGGCTTAAAGTAGGTTCACAGTTGCCGGCGAGCCGAACGCCGTAATGAGCCGCCATTGGCTATAGTCGGCCTTCTTGATGGCTTATAATCGGCTCATTACAGTTGGCTTTGAGGGCAGTCGCGAGCAATGAGTTAACCCGCAGCAGAGGGATGCTGGAGCAAAAGTGTCTCATTGGCGAGTGCATAGAATCGTATAGTACCTGTTAGGTCCTGTCCAGGTGAGGTTGTGCCGCTAAGTGTCCAGAATGGGAATGTCGCTATACATGATTTTGTTCAAAAGAAAAGGATAAAGCTTATCAAGCAGCCAAGATATAAAGGAACAAGTTAAAAAGAGACAAGATTTTTAAAGTGGTTCAGCACGAAAATGCCTACGTCCACTGATTCTCTTTGTTAATTCACTTCATATGGGCAGTACAAGTTAAGAAAAGTATCGACGGAGGTGTTGGATGTTCAATGCCCTCTGGAACACCTCTCCGTCCACTGTTGACAAAATATAAGCTCCGTTGTGGAGATCTTTATGAATTACATAGGGTCCGTCCCAGATTGGATCTAGCGCTCCGGGGCGCGGGAAGATCCGTTTGAGGACAAGATCTCCTTCTTTTAAGCTGCAGTGTTTGACTTTGGAGTTGTATCGTGCTGCTACTTTTTGCTTGTGAGCTGCTGCTTTGAGTGCTGCATCATTTCTTCTTTCCTCAATTAGATCCAAAGACATGTGGAGGAGTTCTTCGTTCTCTTCTGGGTTGTAGTGGATCCTACGGTGGGAAGGCACTACAGTTTCAACTGGGAGCATGGCCTCCGATCCGTATGCCAAAGAGAAAGGAGTATGCCCTGTTGATGTTCTGTAAGATGTGCGGTAGGCCCAAAGTACCGTAGGAAGTTCATCCACCCAAGCGCCTTTTGACTTTTCAAGTTTCTTCTTGATTAGGGTTTTGAGGATTTTGTTGACAGCTTCGACTTGTCCGTTTGCCTGGGGATAAGCCACATATGAGAAGCTTTTGTGGATTCCGTGCTCTTGGCACCAGTCGGTGAATTCCTCGCTGTCAAATTGAAGCCCATTGTCCGATATGATTTTGAGTGGAACCCCGTACCTGCATAAAACATTTTTGATCAAGATGTTAATAACTTTTTCCGAAGATATTTTATTTAGAGGCTACGCTTCCACCCATTTGGTGAAATAGTCAACTGCCACTATGGCATATTTGGCTCCGCCTCGGCCCATTGGCAGTTCGCCAATCAAGTCAATTCCCCATATTGCAAAGGGCCAAGGGCTGGTCATTTGAGTAATCTCATTCGTGGGCAGTCGAGGAATCTTAGTAAATTTCTGACATCTGTTGCATTTTTTGACGAAGTCCAAGGCGTCTTTGTTTAAAGTGGGCCAGTAATACCCGTATCAGAGTGTCTTCTTGGCTAGAGTCTGCCCTCCGGTGTGATCTCCGCAACTTCCTTGATGGATGTTGGACAAGACTTCCTTGGCTTCCCTTCCAGCGATACACCTTAATAAGGGATTAGAGAAGCCGCGCCGATAGATGATTCCTTCTTGTAATGTGTAGCGGGAAGCTTTCCGTAAGATTTTCTTATCTTCATTACGCCCGTCGGGCAGTGTGCCACTTTGTAAGTACTTCCGGATGGGAGTCATCCAAGTTTCCTCTTCAATTGCAACTATCATATTCATTGGCTCGTAACTCGGGGCCAGTTGCCTTGAAATAGTTACTGTTCGGGAAGCGGCGCCGTCCTTCATGCTAGCTTGCTTTGCCAGTTCGTCGGCCTCCTGATTCTCTTCTCGAGGAATGTGTTTGATTAAATAGTGATCCAATTGATTGAGCAGCAGCTTGGTCTTCTTTAGGTATGCTGTGAGTCGTTCTCCTCGAGTCTGGAATTCTCCCAGTATTTGATTTACAATGAGTTGAGAATCACTGTGGAGACATAAAGAACTGACTCTAATTTCCAGGGCAAGTTCTAATCCGGCTATCACTGCTTCGTATTCTGCGTCATTGTTGGTGGCAGCGAATTCCAACCTTACGGTGTAGTGCAGCTTCCTTCCCCTGGGGGTAATTATCACGACACCTGCCCCCGAGCCTTGTTCATTTGACGCTCCATCTACGAAGAGATTCCACTTGATATCTTCTACTGTTTCAGATTGCTCCTTACCTTCGTTAGTAGTGAATTCGGCAATGAAATCAGCTATGGCTTGCCCCTTGATAGCGGTGCGAGGATGGTAGGTGATATCATATTGACTCAGTTCAATGCACCACTTAAGTAGTCGCCCAGAAGTGTCGGGGCGATGGAGTACCTGCCTTAGCGGTTGATCGGTTAAAACTCTGATGTAATGAGATTGGAAATAGTGTCGCAGCTTCCGTGACGTGATTAGCAAACAGTATGCTAGCTTTTCAAGTTTAGGGTATCTGGCTTCTGCCCTGTAAATCTCTTGCATACAAAGTATACGGGCCGCTACGTGCGGTTGTCTTCTCTCACCAAAGCGGCGCTTAAAGCATGGGACGATACAGCAAGGTATAGGTATAGTTCCTCG
This sequence comes from Allium cepa, assembly GCA_030765085.1. Taxonomy (NCBI): domain Eukaryota; kingdom Viridiplantae; phylum Streptophyta; class Magnoliopsida; order Asparagales; family Amaryllidaceae; genus Allium; species Allium cepa. The sequence continues at coordinate 343,439,808 of CM060944.1, forward strand.
CCTTCATTTGGAGTTGAGAGTACTGGTTGTTTCTGGAGGTGTTTGATTAAATTAAGGAAGGCTGTCGAGCATTCGTCAGTCCATTCGAACTTTCCTTTGTCTTTCTTTAGAGCTTCAAAGAAAGGGATGCATTTGTCGGTTGCTTTAGAGATGAACCTGCTTAGGGCAGCCACCTTCCCGTTTAGGCTTTGCATCTCTCTTCGAGTGGACGGTATCTTGATATCTTGCAAAGCCCGGACTTGTTCAGGGTTCGCTTCAATCCCCCTGGCATGGACGATGAATCCCAAGAACTTTCCCGACGATACTCCGAAGGAGCACTTTAGAGGATTAGTTTCATTCCATATTGGCGAAGTACTTGAAACATCTCGTTCAGGTGGTTTATATAATCGTTGGCTTTCCTTGATTTTACCAGCATGTCATCCACATAAACTTCCATAGTTCGCCCTATTAACTCCCAAACATCTTGTTGACGAGGCGCTAATAAGTAGCTCCGGCATTTTTAAGTCCAAAAGGCATTACTTTGTAGCAGCACAATCCCTGGTCAGTGATGAAACTAGTGTGGTCTTGATCGGGGGCGTGCATAGGGATCTGGTTATATCCTGAGTATGCGTCCATAAAGGATAAGAGTTCGTGTCCGGCTGTGCTGTCCACGAGTTGGTCGATTCGGGGGAGTGGGAAGCAGTCCTTCGGGCAAGCGTCATTTAAGTTGGAGAAATCGATGCATGTTCGCCACTTCCCATTAGCTTTCTTTACCAGTACCAGGTTGGCGATCCATTCTGGGTAGATGGCTTCTCGTATGAATTCATTGGCAAGTAAGTTCTTTACTTCTTCCTCGAAGGCTGCTGATCGTTCTGCCCCCATGCTCCTCTTTTTCTGCTTCACTGGCACCTTGGTAGGATCGATGTTCAGTATGTGGCATGCTACGTCTGGAGAGATTCCTGTCATGTCGGCGTGCGTCCATGCAAATACATCCATGTTGTGGCGAAGAAAATCGACGAGTTGATCTTTCAACTCTGCTCTTAACTGAGACCCAACTCTCAGCAGTCTACTTGGGTCGTGTTTGTCTACAGATACAAATTCCATAGCCTCTGCAGGCTCGGTGGTGGCCTCCTCCTCTTTGTCCCTGGGGTCTAGTTCGTTGAAAGGATCGCTGGTATATCGAAAAGGAGGGGCTTTCTTTAGTTGCTATGCTTCCAAGTTTTTCATGCAGAGAGTAGTCTCTGCATTTTTTCCTTTATCTTTTCTGCGGTTATTGCGAAGTTCAGTCACATAGCAGTCTCGAGCAGCGTCTTGATCTCCCTCTATTTCTCCTATTCCGTTATCTGTTGGAAATTTCATCTTCAGGCACCATGGGGCTAGGACAATTCGAAAGTCAGACAAGGCTGGTCTTCCCAAAAAGGCGTTGTAGGCCGAGTGGTTCTCTATTAGTACAAATGTTTTTTTCGCACAGCGGAGCGGGGATGACTTCCTATTTCGACAAAGAGATCCAGTTGCCCGAGGGCATATTCGCATCTCCAGTGAAACCATGTAGTGGTTTGTTGCAGGGAGACACATCCTTCATTGATAGCTTCATTTTGTCGAAAGCATGCTTGAATAGGATATTTACTGAGCTTCCAGTGTCTATTAAAATTCAAAAAACTTTGGCTGGACCGAACCAAGTAGAGATGACCATAGGATCCATGTGTGGGTACTGTCTTCCCTCTAGGTCACGCCTACTGAATGTGATGTCGTCATTCTCTTTCCGTTTCGGATGGCGTTCTTCCATGATAGAATCAACGTAGCCTTCATCGTTCCTAAGTGACTTACCGTATCTTTCCATCTCTGCCCAGCTTCTGTCGGCGATGTGCGGTCCTCCTGATATGGTATGGACCACTATCTTCTCTTGACTAGAGCCGCTGGTGTTGCGATTTCCTCCGCCCACTTCTGGGAGGGGTAGCCCTGGGTTTTCATTGGCGGGAGCTGGAGTCCTGTTCTGGCTTTTTACATAGCGCTCCAGTCTCCTCCTTCTAATGTGTTCTTCAATCAAGTCTCGGAGATGGTGGCATTCATTGGTGTCATGTCCATGGGATTCGTGGAAGCGGTAGAACTTTCCAGACTTGAGTGCGTTATCTGACTCCTTCTTGTGCGGGGGGCGCTTGTATCTAACTTCGTCTTAAGTGGCTAGGAAGATGTTTTCGATCGTTTCATTCAAAGGAGTGTAGGAGTCAAATCTTGGTCCTGGTCGATATAAGCGCTTTTCTCCCTTCTTGCCCCCAGCATTGCCTCTAGAGTCACTTCTCCGAACATCCTTTGCTGCAGCGGGGACCCTGTCTGGGGCTGTCTTAGCCTGTTGCTCTGACTGCCTCTCAGTGGCAGCGTCTTCAAGTCTCATATACTTTCCAGCTTCGTGGAAGAAATCAGGTAAAGTAGCTGGTTTTTCCTTGGTTAGTCTTCTAGCAAATTTAGTATCCGGGTGCGCACCAAAGCAGAGGGCCATTAGGATAAGTTTCCCATCGACATTTTGAACTACAGCCGTTGCGGCATTGAATCGGGTTAAATATTGCTGCACTGTCTCTCCAGGCTTTTGTTTGATATTAGATAAGGAGTAAGCGTCCTTGGGTTGTTCCACATGAATGCGGAACTGGCTGATGAACTTTTCTTTCAACATTTCCCATGAGCTGATGGAACCTTGGGGTAGGTGGCAGAACCAGGAGGTAGCTAGATCTGCCAAGAAAAGTGGGAAGCATTTACACAATACTCCCTCCGTTGCTCCGCTCATGAGCATATGCTGGGTGTATCTCTGTAAGTGTACGATGGGGTCAGAGGTTCTCTTGTAAGGCTCCATTGTTGGCATTTTCCATTCCCGGGGGGTGATGGCAGTTTCGATACTGCGGGTGAAGGGGCTGGTTACCCTAGCACCTATCCCCCGATCCCTTTGCTCCCGTTGGACGCACTCTCTGAACAATCGCGCCATCCTTTCATCAGAACTTGGAGCGGATAGAAATGAGTTTGGTTCTTCCCTGCGGGACTGATTCCGTCCAGACGACTTGTATGGATGGTATCGTCTGTCACTCCTAACATTCTCCAATGGCTGCCTCTGGTCTTCTGGGGGCATGCTGGGGTCAGCCATAGTTGGCCCTTGCTTTGATCTTCCCCTGCTGGGTTCTGTTCTCAGCACTTCCTCGGGTCCAACTTCGAGCTGGACTCCTGCTCGGCCCCGTCTACTGGTGTTTTCATGGTTAGGTAGCATGACAGGCTCAGCTACATCCGACCCCTTCTTGGCACCTCTCCCGTTGGGTTCGGTTCCAAGTGTTCCCTCGTGTCGGAATTCGGGCTGAGTCCAGGCTCGGCTCCTACCATGGCCGTTTCTGTTGTTAGCCTCTTCGAAGAAGAAAGACCCTTGTCGCCTCCCAGATCCTCCAGACCGGGACTCACCCCATGATTCAGTGTTGCGGTTGGATTCTTCAGCATCCCTTAAGCGTGACATGAGTTGGTCCACCAAGGCTTCTTGTTGAGATGCGAAGCGGTTAGTTACTTCAGCCACAACCTTGTCCAGATCCGCCCTTGTAATTGGTTGTTCCGTAGCAGGGGCTGTCGGATTTGCTTGATTAAAATTTGCTGTTGGAACTGGACGATTGTCTTGGTCTCTGATCACTAGATCTCGGATACTGCCAGTTGCGATGTCCTTTCCTTTGTTAGTATCTTTCTTCCGTCCGGGAGGCATGTTTTCCAAGCAATGGACGATGTTGATAAAAAAGGGTTGGGTGGGAGAAGCTGAAGCTTCGAGCTCCTGAGTTCAATTCTCAGTGAAAGCACCATAAATGTTTGCACAAAAAATGGGCAAACACCTCCAAGTCGTATGAAGTAGTTGATTTTACGTTGTTCTTAGTGATTTGGGTGATTTACGCAGATATATAAAAAGCAGGGACTAAACTGTAAAAGACATACAGATTTATAGTGGTTCGGCCAGAACGTGCCTACGTCCACTTTATATGTTATTCTCCTTTTCTATTCAGATTACAAGTACAAAGCTTTGATTACAAGTAACTAAAAGTTGTTTGAAAGTTCTCTCCGTGCTTGAGCTCTCAAACTTGTCTGCCATTGTTGTACCCCTGCCCCTCTATTTATAGAGTGAGGCTGGGGGCAGGGGTTCAGGATGTATATAGCTGCTGATGGGCCTGGGCTGAAATGATCTGGCCTGGCAATGTTGGTTTGGTGTAGGTTGGATAGGTGGTCCGGTTAGGATGGTTCGATGGTAGGAGATGAATGGACCAGTGGGGCTTTGGTTCGGTGTAGGTTGGATAGGTGGACCGGTTAGGATGGTTCGGCAGGAGCTTAGAGGAGGTTGGTTCGGCAGGAGCTCGGAGGAGGTTGGTTCGGCAGGAGCTTGGAGGAGGTTGGTTCGGCGATTGGTTCGGCAGTGGGTGATTCGGCGAGACCTTGGGTCGGTGAGGCTTTGGTCCGGTCGAAAACATACCCAACAGTTGACAACTTATAGTATATAGTTAGGACATGGTTGATGCTTTAGTCAAGGGTTTGGTTGCACATATATTGCTATGATATTGGTAGTTGGTCTGAAATTAAACTTATATCCCTCCAAACTTCAAATGAATATGTCGTGCAGGTCCTTATGTATACCTGTTGCATTGGCCCATGTTCATTGCTTTTAGTGCCCATTCGATACATGAAAAGAATAAAACCAAAATTCATGGCTAAGTCGAGTTTTAAACACTTTCCCTTCCTTCTGCATTTTTAGTTTGTTCTGATTGCTTTTTACTCCTTTGTTATTTATTAGGAAAAAACAGCCATCTGGATATTCATTGTTCATTTTAGATGCTTTCTGGATGGAAGTTGGAATAAGGAGATACTCATGTTGATTTTGACCTTTTAAAAAAAAATAATGCTGTATTTGAGTGAGTGGGTGAAGCATTTGGTATGAAAGAGTGAGATGAGGGCTTGTACCAATCACAGTTTGTACTTTTAAAATCTTTATCGAAATGAATAATCTGTTTGTTTTTTCTTCTATTGAATTTCATGATTTCCTTTCCATGATCCTATAATCTGCATAGAAACTTAACAAATACGTTAAATTCAAAAAAATATATGTTTATTAGTATTAAACAAAAACCATAGACTGCAATATTCTATAATCTCCCCTTTTTTATAATAGCAAATGTGTATTAAGATTTTGTAATCTTAGACTATAATTGTGTTTGATATGAAAAGAAAATTCTATGCCCTATTCATAAGCTCCCTTAACTAAGATGCCCCCTACAATGATACTTTCCTTATATACATGCTCTAAATAATAGACCCTTATTGATGCCTAGATTCCTTGGTGCCTTACTATTCATGCCTAAATACCTTGATGCCTAGATTCCTTGGTGCCTTACTATTCATGCCTAAATACCTAGATGCCTAGAAGCCAAAAATATCAATAAAAAATCAATACATCTTGAATATCAATAAGCTTTTTACTCATCCACCAAAATCTTAACATCTCTCCCCCTTTAGTTACCACAAAAAATTATAAAGTATTTGTAACGACCCGTATTTTTAACTATTTAAATTATTGAATTTAGTGTAATTATTGAATAAAAATGGTTAAAAATATTTCTTTTAATGATTCTGAATGTAAGTTACCGGATATGAACTTGAATAAAATTTTGAAATAAACTAATTTCAAAGATTTAAAAAGTATTGAAATGAAATTATATACATATAAACTGGGTTTATAATCAATAACTGAAGTTGGATAATAATTGTGGATTATTTATATAAAAATAAAATGATGTTGATAACTAAAATTTTATTTGGAACTTAATGATTTGTTTATATTGATTTCTAGTATAATTAGATTATTTAAATTTAATATTGAAAATTATTTGAATAATTGAATTTTGAATTTAATATGATTGAAAATGGTATCGAAAGTTGATGTAAATTTTATTTAAACAACAATGAAGATTGATGACATTTAAAATTGAATTTAAAAATGAATAGTTAGAATTTGGAAATTTTATATTATAATCGAGACGTTAAAATAGCAATCCGAGGCACAGTCTTGGATTTCGATAAAACCATTTTCATTGGATCCGTAATAGTGTATTATTATCGGTTTTCAAATTTTGTAGCGTTCGGAATTATCGTTTGGTCGTACGGGATAAAAACGCGTCGTACTTAATATCGAAAATTTAACATTTTAATTGGGTTCAAAAGGCTATCTCCCACATACGATCAAATTGGACCTCGAAACATGTTCCGTTGTGTTCGAAATAGGGGTAAAACATTATCAATGTCAGGTGGCAGCTTCATTTGGAGTTCGTCTGGAAAAAAGTTGAAAATAATAATAAAATAATAGATTTGCACGCTTATATATACGTGCACAGTAAAAACCATAGACCTAAAACTGTGGCCGCCGTTGCCTTCTATTTCAATGGCCGAAAAACATGGTTCTTCTCCTTGATATATCTCTGTATCCATTACTTTTACCAAAATCTTCTAACTAGAAAATTGAAGAGCTCGTCGAGCTCGCCATATCCAACGGCGGCGATCGATTTTCATGACCTCGTTTGATCGCAGTTTGATCGAGAAGGGTACGAGTTCATTCACGTTTTTCTATGCTTTAGTTTGACCGAGTTCAGCAAGGCTTAGGGCGGTGGTGCTAGGCGGCCAGGCGCACGCGGTGAGGATCAACTTCTGGTGAGGCATGGAGGTAGCGACATTCATGATGGTTTCGATCGAGCTTTGAGTTTTAGTGCTCGCGACTTTGCATGTACGCGTTTGGGAGAAGAATCCTTATGAGGAATAAATCTGGGAGTATTACGGCTTTGATTCATTTGAGGTTAAAAAATAAGAAATTTGTTTATGAATTGCATACAAACTTTAAAATTGTATAACTCCTTCATGCGTTATCAGAATTAGATGAAACAGGCGGCGATGGAATTGTAGTGAGGAGCACTACGTCATGGAACTGATTTGGAATCGTTTGGAGCTAGTTAAAGTTTTAGGTTAAATCAAACATCGTTCGATTTGATTTAAAATTGAAAATCAAGGTGAGTGTTTTATAACGCTCACAAGTACTAGAATATTTTTATGCTAGTTAAATTTGAAATTATGAAGTAATATAAATATTGATCTTTGTTCGATAAATTGTCATTGAATTAACCGTGGAAAAGAAAATTAATTGACAGTTAAATTTGAAATTGGAATTTAATTGCCAGTAAAATACCCAATAATAATAACTAAGAAATTATTGTGAATTATAGTGACTGTTTGGATGATTGTGATGTATACCAATTGATTGATATTTGGGTGATTTGGATGTTTATTTATTCTGATATAGCCTATTATCACCCTTTATGTTATTTACATTATATAGACTGTAAATTGGATTATTTCATATAAATTAATAAATACGTCGAAATGATATATACCCTTGCACTGTAATTTGGATTGAAATGATATATATCCATCCCGAAAATTAAATTGAAATAACTGATCACTTGGCCACATGATAGAAAATTATATACGGACACCGGATTGGTTAAATTAAATGATTTTAAAAATTTTGATTTGTTATTATATAAATGGTTTTGATTTAAAAGGAATAAAAATTAAATTCATAGAAATCAAATTATTTTCGAACTTGAGTCGTGAATGTTGAAATTTTAAATTTGGTAATCGAAATTAATCGAAGTTAAGATTTTGAAGTTATAATCGAAATATAATTTGAATTTTTGGAAATCGATTTGTTTCTAAGGATTGAATTTTTATTCGAATTTTTAATACTACTAAGTAAAAGTGATATAAAAACGATATTTCGAATTGAGCTCGAAATTGAATTATATTTGAAGATTGGGATTTTAAACTAAGTATTGAAGGATAATTTGATTTAAATGTTTTGAATCGATATTTTGAAAATCAAGCTCAAAATCGATATAAATTGGAATTGAAATTGAATTAATTGGATTTGAAAGTAGAATTGAATCAATTTGAAATCAAAATTGAAATTGATTTGAATTGAAATCGAAATCGAAACGATTGAATCAAAATTGGAATTGATTTGAATTGGGAAGTTGGAATTGAATTCGTTTGACTTTGAAATTATTTTCAAATACATTATTTAATATAAAACCATTTAAAAGCCATCTTTTTAAATATACAAATTATATTGGTTTTCCAAATTATTTTGCTATATAAACCATCTTAATACTTAAACTATTTTATAAACTATTTTTACTATTTAAACTATTTTTAATTATTTTAACCATTTACACTATTTTTAACTATTTTAATTATTCAAACTATTTTAAACTATTCAAATTATTTTTCAAAATTTCAAACTGGTCAAGGGTGGAATGTTTATTTTTTTAAATCATGGATTTAAATACGACTTAGGTTAACATGAAGTTATAACCTAAATTGGAATGCGAAACGATTTTGGAAGCAAAACCGAGATATTAAGGCGAAAGTCATTTTGAGCTGGAATAGTATATTTTGAGTAAATATGATGATTTCGAAATGGATTTGACTTTGAAGCGAACATGATAGTTTGATATCAAGTATGAACAGGTTTCGAAATGTAAAAGTATCAACCGGTGTGTAAAACGATGTTTGGTTTCTAAAGACACCGGAGCCAGATATGGGCATACCGTCGGTTAAAATCGGAACCACTTTGACAACTATGTACGTGGAGTGATGATCCAGAATGAAGTGGTTGGATTTGACGTCATTTGATGGGTTTGAAGAAAGAGAATGATGATGGATTAGCCTGGCACTTGTGCCAATTTGAAATGACTAAAACAGGAGCCATACTGGCCAAGTAGGCTAGTTACCCCGAGAGGACGCACTTCTTCGTATTACCATCATTTACATTGTGATTGATTGGTGCGTACCCTCTGGATTATGGGAGTGTTGGACGCAATGAGCGATCATGGCTATGTTGCGTTACGACCAGCCGGGAAGGGTAAACTTGTAGTATCATACCTTGGGCATTGCCTCACGTGCCTTGTCATACTTTTATCCCTAACAAGACCCCTACAATTTTCATTTACTGTTGTCATATCACGGCGCATCCCTATCCACCGACCGTTTAACTAGTGTTTTATATGCAAACTGTATGACAATGCTTAAAAACGCATTAAGGGGGTCAATGTAAAGTCTTAACGCTAAGAAAAATATTTACTTTACTAACTACACATTATATATATATCGTATTATATTATATTTGAATATTTTGACGGATCCTTAAAAGATGGAAAATCCTGTAACATCTCTTGAGTTATTGCTCCCACGTTATACATTGGATAGGAGATGTGAAAACCCGTAAACATCTCTGACGCCGTTACACTCATGTTTGTGTGATATCGATTAGACTTACATAAGGATATTTTAGTCCTGACTCGAATGTTTTGTCTTTTCATTACGCTCGGGTCAGCCCTGAGTTTTTCCGCTTATTGAAGATTTATTCTGGAGGATGAAGAGAAGATTTGGTATATTACTGCTATTACTAGTCCTGCATCATGTTGTCTAATGCATTATCTATTTATCTCTGTGTGTGTGTATAACTCTGATAGATGTTGTACAGCTTAAAACCAAATGTATTGTATAAACAGCTTCATGAACTTTATATTTGATTATTGTATTTTATCGTTCCACTGCGAGATTATGTGTTTTTTTCCTTCTTATACTCTTATTCTTCTTAATTGACCTCATTGATTATCTATGTTCAGTACTGTTTAAGTTGAACTATATGGATTATTGTCGATTTAAACCTTTTGAAATATGGGTCGTCACAATATTAATCAACACAGTAATAGAATATTGAATGATATTATGAATCATGTAAAGATAAAAATATGAAATATTTCAATTTATCAAACAAAAATCACAATATTCTATTGGTTAGACAACATCCCACTTTAGACCGACGATTCGATTGTAATTAAGAAGGAATTTTATATAGTGGGAGTAGCATGGTATATTTGAATAATAAGATTTAATATAAATATTAAAAAACTATCAAGCACTTTCCAACCACGTATAACTATTAGGACTTTTAAACGAGATTAGAAGTTACTTGAGTATTTATCTTTTAATTATATATGTTTTCCATCCATACATAACACGAGGACTTTAAATGAGAATGGAAGCACATATCTTGTGGTCAAAAGTTATTCACACATACAAAACCGTGAGGACTTTTAAATGACACCAAACACTTTAAGATAGTTTATATTGCTCAAGTAAAATCAAAATATAATTAATTATTTTCGAAATACCAATTTTAGCATACCACAGTAAATTTGGGTATATGGATTATAAGAAGGATGATAGGTATAGAAATGATCCTGGAATGTGTACTAAAAGGAGGAATACCACAAAAACTTGTTTAATTTTCAAGAAATATTAAAACATCCTTCCTCTTATTATGAAACATAATTCAAATAATACCTACAAATTATGCAACCAATAATTTGGATAAAGTAATTAGTGAGATTTTTCCTTGATTCAAGCCCCTTTATCAGGCAGTTTGTGATCATTGTTGCCGGTATTAGAATATTGGAGGTAGACTTCAAATTCACTTTGATAACTGCATGTTCTCTTTCAAGTTCTTTAAAAAATAAGAAAGACTCCATGTGCTTTAGGTGGATCCCTCCATTATAGTCGGTAAACCTTTCATTATTACCCTTAGAGTCTTACGGTCGACAAAGCAAAGGAACAGATTCTCTCTATTCCGGTATGGGTTCATTTCAATTATTTTTCATCTGTGCTGCAATCCATGATTGTGTTAAATTAGTTGGCGAGTGTTTTTTGGAAAGCTCAAATGTTATGATGCTAATACTGTTTCTTGAAATAAACTAGTGCATGCAAAGGCACTTATTGAAGTAACCCCTAAAAGGCCTCTTTCCTCCAAGATTTTGGTTCGTATTACTGAGGGAACGCTTCAATTGTTGATGTCCATTACAGTTGGAAATCAGATATTTGGTCATCTTATCACACATTTGGTCACCTTATGGAAGCCCGTACTCTGCATTCTAATGTTGTTCCTATTCTGATTTCTCTTAGGATCCCCCTTCGTCATCTAATCATGAAGTGGGATCTGATAGTTTGGCCAGCTACTACGGTATCTCCTTCTAAGATCGTGCCTCCAATAATCGATGATCTATGTGATGATCTTTTTGAAGACAGTTTTAAGGTTAATCCGGATGCAGCTCTTCCTTCCTCGGATGATTTCTTTTGGGGTTCACTGAGGAGTCTTGGATTCATAAGCCTTCTGAAACGAGGTTTGACTCTAAGGGTGGTAGGTTGTATTAGTACGCTGGTGGAGATGAAGAAGATATGAGGCTATTTTATTATGTTGAGGACGAAGGCCTTACGTTATTGATGCTTAGTCCGTTAGGTGGTTCGAATCGATCTATTTTACCGGATGTCTCATGGGATAGGAAAATACCTATACTGCACAGATTCAATGGATTTTGTTCCTACCTTAGCGACTCTTTTCTCTTGGTGTTATCATGTTATTGGGCCTGAAGCTTTGGATGAGGGGAGCGGATCTTCCTCTTAAGTGGGACTAGTTTTTTTAGGTTTAGTAGTTTGGCATCTTGGCTAAACTCTTGTGCTTTATTTTTCTTATAGTTGTTCTAATGCATGTACTGAACATCTATTTTTAATTCATTTATACATATGGACGGTCCATAATAAACGTCGGTTAGCTTTGCTAAACTTTTGGTAAATTTCAAAAGTTCAAGCAGTCAAACATGATCTATTCCAGAGTAAATTCCTTATCAAATAAAACAAGAGTATCTTTTATTAGAAAAAGAAAAAATGAAGGAAATAGAAAAAAGAAAAAAATATAAGTTATTTTTAAAACTCCCAAATCCAAATTAATTTATGAAAATCTTTTTTCTAAAAGAGGTTTTATGAAAATTCCCATTAATTGAAAATTAGTTGAAATGAATTCAATGCAAATATCTTCTTTTGAAATATGATCTCGAGTGAAGTGATGTCTCACATCTGTGTCTATTATGAAAGTGATGCATATGATTGTTCGACAAATCAGTGACACTTTTATTATCACATTTTAAAGGAACACGTTTAAGTATTAGGCCAAAATCTAATAGTGTTTGCATCAACCATAAAATTTGAGCATAAGAACTTCTTAATGCAAATATTCTGCTTCCTTGGTAGATAATGCAACATAATTTTGCTTTCTACTTGACCATAAAACAATTCAATTTCCTAGTAAGGAACATGTTCAACCAATGCCATTTCTACCAACATGACAACCAACATAAACTGCATCATATTAACTGGCCAAATCAAAACTGCTAGAAGATGGATAAAAATATTAAAATTCTATATGTACAAGAGATATCCCAAAAAAATTCACTACTTTTAAATGAAGTTCTTTTGGATTTGCCTAGAAACAAGCACATAAACATACTGAAAACATGATATTAGGCTATGTTGCAGTAAGATAAAATAGAGAACCAATCATACCTCGATATTTCTTTTGATCAACTATAACACCTTTTTTTTATATTATCAAGTTTGATCGAAGGACCAATAGAAGTCTTTAATGGTTTTGCATTTGCTGCTCCGAATTTTCCAATAGCTCTTTCGCACGCTTTGTTTGTGAAATAAAAGTCCCCTTCTAACTATGCTTGATTTGAAATCCTAGAAAAAAATTCAATCCTTCAACCAAGCTCATTTCAAATTTGTCCTGCGTGAATTTTTCAAATTTCTTGCATAAAAGGTTGTAAGTGGCACCATAGATACTATCATCAACATAAATGTAAATAATCAAGGTACCATCTTTATCGTTGAAGAGAAACTAGGTAGTATCTGCACAACCCTTTTTTAAAATCATTTTCCAAAAGATATGTACTAAGGCAGTCATACCAACCCCTAAGAGCTTGTTTTACATCATATAATGCTTTTTTATGTTTATACATATTATTTGGAAATTCTTAACTTTCAAAATCCGAGGGTTGTACAACATAAACATTTCCTTTTAGAAGTTCATTTAAAAAAGCTGTTACATCCATTTGTTTTAATTTAAATCTATGAAAACATTCAAAAGCTAACAAAATCCTAATGGATTCTAATCTAACAAATGGAGAAAACATCTCATAAGAAAAAATGCCTTCTATTGGTTGTATCCTTTAGCGACTAACCTAGTCTTGTTTCTAATTACATTCTCAGATTCATCAAATTTGTTTATAGAAAACTATTTGGTTCCTACTACTAGATAATCGCTTGGTCTAGGAACTAATTTCCAAACATCGTCTCACTCAAAGTAATTTACTTCCTCCTATATAGCCATAATCGAACTTTCATCACTAAATGTTGTACATACACTTTGGGTTCGATTTCTAAAATGTAACCACTATAAATACATAAAGTACAAATATTTTTAGTAAATGAAGATCGGATTTGAATACTTACTATTGGATTGCATATCTCCAATTATAGAGGATAACCTATTTTGAACTTTATTTTTCAGCCACCAAATTTCTTTTAGGTTGCTCTGTAGTTACATCGCCTTTAGGGGCATTATCCGTTGATTCCTCAGTTTCTTCCTCCTCTTTATTACTTTGTTCTTTTCTCCACCTCCTTCAGCATCTACTTCATCAAACTTGACATTGATCATCTCTACACTAATTCTGGTCCTTTTTTTGTACATCCTATAATCTTTCTTCTTGAAGAGTTTCCCTTGAATATACCTTCAACTGCTTTGGGTTCAAACCTATTGATCTGATCACCTATGTTAAGGACAAAACATGGACATTCAAAAACTTTGAAATAACCATAACTCATAAGAATTTTATTAAGCACCAGTGTAATCATTACTCTATTCATTATATGGCATGAGGTGTTTACTGCCCCTACACAAAAAGACAAAAGGAAGTTTATACTCATTTGTCATCGATCTAGTCATTTCTCGTAATGTATAATTCTTTCGCTCGATCACCTCATTTTTGTTGAGGTGTTCATAGAGCAGAGAGTTCATGTTTAAAACAATTTTCTTCACAAAACTTTTTAAATTTTTATTTAAATTCTCCACATGGTCACTTCTTAAAGTACCAATTGAAACCCTTTTTCCATTTTGACCAATTTTGCAAAATTTGAAAAATAGTCGAAAGTTTTCGACTTTTTGGCTTGAAATAAACCCTTGTAAACTGTAATGACCTAGAATTTAATCACTATTTAAATAAATATTTCTTTATATTTTAAATAATAAATAAATCAATTTTTATTAATAAATACAACTATTTTAAATAGTAACCTATAATGATAAAATCGTTTTCAAGTTTTGTTTACCAATATATATACTTTATAGAGAAATAGAAAATGTGACTGGAAATTATTTTTCGAAATCTTGATTTTTCATTGATTAAATTTTATCTAAAATTTGATAACACTATTGTAAATGCACATCACACACTACAAAATATTTTAACACGGTGTATCCATGTATATATGCATGTACATATTTTCTCACTTTAGTATATAAACATATAAGGTAAAAGAATATTTTGTTTATAAAAAGTGTGTGTGTGTATGTGTGTGTGTGTATATATATACATGTATATTAACATATAAAAATATTTTTTTTAACAATAAGGACATGGAGAATGGCATGAATAATTACATGAAAGAGGGATGGGGTACAAGGGTGGACAAAAATTAAGGGGAGGGGATGGAGATGCAAGCATGTATACATATTATGTTCAAAGCAATTATATATTTTTAAGTATTTTTATAAACTTATAAATACCTCTTGCCTCTCATATTTCTCATTTTGTAATCTCCATCTTCACTTTAAATTCCTAAAAGCTTGAGAAAAACATATTCATGGCTTCTCTTCATAAATTATAATTTAAGAAAAACCACATCTTTTCACTTAAAAACACTTCTACAAGCTCTCAACACCTCCTCTTCGAAAATACAAGCACCATCCTCCATTAGCCTACATGGCTGAGCCCAAACTCTACCATGCTGAGCCCAACTAACCCTTGGACAAGCCTATATTAGGTGTTTAAGCATCCAAAGTCTTCAATTTTTCAAGACCCTAGGTTGTTTCATAGTTTTAGCAAAAATTCGCTTTCAAATTAGTAAGCTACGGTGAGTAAACCTCTAATTTTCTGAAAAGAAACAACTTGATTTTAATAAACTATATGTTGTAAAAATTTAGTGTTTATTGTATTGAAATATCATGTTGATTTGATGGCATATGGTTACAAGTTTATGATTGAGCTTGGATTTGTGATTTTGATGTTAAATGATATGTTTGGATATGGATATATGAATGGTTGGCTTATGATATGATGGTGGTACGTTTGTAAAAAAAAACAAGTTATGTGATGAAATGGTTATGAAGTTAGTACCTTTAAAAGTCGCAAAGGACTTGTGATCCGATTTGAAAAGAAAGGTTATGTTTTCTACTTTTGATTTTTTTAAACGTTCTTTCCAAATTTATACCTTTTGTTTAAGTTTTCGAAATCCTTCGTTTGAATTTTTGTATATGTAGTAGCTAGAGTTAAAGTGAAGTTTTCACCTTAAAATAAATTCTAGCGAACCGCATTCAAAGCGATAGTCGCTATGGATGTAGTTTGGGAAATTTCAGGATTTCAGGTTTTAAAGTGATTTCTTTTGCATTGTTTTTGAAATCTCATTTCAAATCAATGAAGTAAACAATAAGTTAAGTTTTATTATTTAAAAATCTATTTATTTAATTTATTAATTAGGGTAATTATTTGTTTAATTAATTAATTAAGTAATTAGAGTTTATGAAATTATTAACCAAGTTAATTATTTTTAATTAAGGAAGTTTTAAATAATGATTAAATAAGATAAAAGAAATTAATTTTTATTTAATCAAGTTAATTTAATTTAATTAATTAGTTAATTAGTTATTATTTAATTAAAGGTTAGATATTCACTTAAATAATGTTATTTAATTAAAGATTAAGTGTAAATAGTTTATTTATTAATTAATTTCTAAATTTGATAAATTTTTATTTAATTAAGATTATTAAGGTCTAGTTAAGTTTTTAACTTACAATTTAGTTAAAGTTTATTATTGATACGAAGTATCTTAAAATTAAACTGTTATTTGTTTTAGACCAACTTTCTTATTTATGTAAATTGTTTTTAAACTAGAGGATTTCTTGTCCGTGCTATTAGCCAACTGAATTAAAGTAGTTGTAATAAAACGTTGACATGTTTTATTGAAAGTAAATTGACTTGTACTTATCACAAATAGTGCATTTTGGAAACAATATGAATACAAGGAGGTTAATTTCGATAAGCGGGCCATGATAATCTAAGCGTATAGGACGTATGTTCGTATGTAAATCTTTACACCCTCATAGTGGAATGGTCCACTATAAACAAATTAAACCTTTAGAATGATAGAATGTTGGTTTGGAGAGACCGAGATCGGATAACAGTTGTCGTCCGACAACCAAGCATTCAGATTGAAAATAGTGAAGGTAGGGTCCAAAATGAAGACTTTGGAGTGCAAATACCGTTTGCTACTTACCCTTAGGGTGATTTCAAAATGGGTGTAGTAGGAGTAGTGCCTTAGGTTCATTCATCCTCTGAACGACTTGTATGGATGATTACTGACATTATGTCAACATCCGGAAGGCAATGTTAGCATTCCAAGTGGAAAAGCTATAGTAAAGGTCAACACAGCCTTAAGCCACTTTAGCGGGGAATGATTAAAACATGGGATATGCAGCAAGGCTAAGTGGATCGCTCTCATTAGGGTAAGATCACGCCTATCTAGAGTCCCCACTATCAACTCATGTATGCTTTGGTACGGTTGCTGATCCCGACCAAAAGGTGATCATATTTGGTACTATCCAGCAAGGGGTAGGCCGTTCTTTTGTTGGTAGGGGGTCCTGTGAGGTCTTTGGTGTTATTTTATCTAAAGATGCACTATGATGGGTGTTACATCTGTAGCCTAGTCATTGTATGGAATCCATTCTCCAATAAGTGTCATACGGATGTATTTATACCCAAATATATTGAAATGTGAGATGCAAGCATTCCAGCTTTGTTCTATTTTACTCGGATAACCTAGACATTATGATAATATCACTGAAAGTTTTATAAAAGTTTTCTGGTTATCATAAGGTAAAAGTCGTCCGTGTTTATGTGTGGCGTGGTCTTACACCATACCCATGTTTAACCTAGAATTTATTTTCTTTTCTCTAAAACTCTTGGACACTCAAATTTGTATGAGTAGCCAAGTGATTCAGGTTTCTCACAAAAGAATTTTAGGGGAGCTGGAGCAGGTGGCTTCACCGTTAGCTAGTTATTATTTCTATTTCCGCTATGTTTATGTATGATCTATGTATTTTTTATGGGTAGATAGCTATAACTGTCAAGTTAAGGGTTGTAAAATAATGACTCTATTGTATTATTATTATGGAAATGACTACGTAATATCCTATGTTATCTATTATATATTGTTCTGATTCATGGTGAGATTCTATGATTGTGTAGTTTCTTATTATGTTTTGTTTTCTTTTATTCTTAATGACTCGTTTTTTTGGTGTAAGAAAGGCGGTTCTTTACATTTGGTATTAGAGCCTAGGTTAAGCGAACACCTAGATTTTCAGGCTGGGGGAAACTTAGAGAGTGTGTATTTGTAATTTTTATTTGCATATATACGTATGTGTGTGTATGTGTATATATATCTCTGATAGACAGATCAACTTTATAGGTTTGATTAGTACCCTTCTTTCAAGATTATCTTATCTAAGTAATCTAAGAATTATCTTACTATGTCCAGGTAGTTAGACATGAGTGACAGAGGTAGATGAGATAGGGAAGCAAGTAGCACTATGACTACAAATGGTCGAACCCTAAATATTGGAGGAGTTCGAATTGTCGAGGAGGCAGTACCAGAGCCGCCAAGATTGAATTTCTCTACCTCATGTAAGGATTACCAAAATCTAGGAGGGAAACCGTTTAAAGGAACTGAGCCTATCATGGAAGTGCAAGCTTGCGATCTTGAGAAATTTTATTTATAGGTCTTGGCTTATCAGATGAACAGAAAAGTTCTTAGCAACATGGAAAATGCAAGAGGGGCAGCAACTTAGTGGGAATCCCTTACTGTAATATTCTAAATGAAAAGTTTTCGCGGACCTGATTTAAAGAAGTTTTTGAGGACCAATTATTGCCAACAGTAGGAACGACCAAGATGTACATGAAATTCATGGACTTGAAGTAAGGGGATCTATCTGTAGCAAAAAATGAGATAAAGTTCAACGAACTATCTTGTTTTGGACCGGAATTGATCGACACCCTGTTAAAGAAAAACATGATGTTTGTTTTGGGCAGAAGAGTGCCATAAGAGAGTGACTAAGAGTACTTTTGTCGATTAATTATTATGTCTCTAAGGTATGAGGCCTTGGAAAAGAAGAAGCCTACTCCAGTTACTCCTAGTGGAAATGGTTCTGACAAGAGGAAGTTTAATCCTAATTGGAAGAAGCAAGGAAAAGGGACACATACAAAAGTTTAAGAAGGTAAGACTAAGGATAGTGGTTTTTATATTTGTAAGCAGAAAGGACATATTGCTAGGTACTGTCCGAATCGTGAATCTCCAAAACAGCATAGTGGACCCTTCTCCCCAATGGTCAGAAGACTCTCTATTTTAATTGTCATCCGCCCGGCCATATGTTGAAGGACTTACCACTCATAAAAAAGATGCAACACCCTAAGGTGTATGCTATTAAGAATGAACCGTCGACTTTAACAGCTGTGAAGGGGAAAGGCATCCTTGAAGGTATCTCACTGATAAATGGTATTTTTGTTCGAGCATTATTTAATGCTGGCTCTTCTCATAGTTTTATTTCTTTAGAATCAGTAAGCAAGTTTCACCTTATTCCAAGTATTGTAGAAAACTCTATCTATGTCTAACACCATAGGCCTGGTAACCCATTTGAATATGATTTGTAAGAATGTTCAAATTTCCAACCTTTCTCATCACTTTTCTTGCGATCCGCATGTCTTTGACTTTAAAGGGTTTGGCATTATTCTCAATATGGATTGGTTACCGAAATATGGAGCTGTTTAAGATTGTAATGAAAGAACTATATCATTAGAAACCAATTTGGGAAAAATTGCTAAATTACGGAATCCTGTATTCATATGTGTAGTTTCCTTTATGCCCTAGAAGCATCCCAAGGTAATTTAGGATCTATTGAAGTTGTTAAGAAGTTTCCCGATGTATTCGAAGTGGTCAAAAGTCTACCCACACATCGAGAGATAGAGTTCTACATTGATTTAGTCCCTAGTTAAAGTCCCGTGGTTCAACCTAAGCGTAGGATGGCTCCGAGGGACAGAGAGGAGTTGGAAAGTTAAACCTAGGACCTATTAAGGAGTGGATTGATTAGACCCGTTTATTCGAGTTGAGGATCGACTACTGTTTTTGCGGCAAAATCTGATGGATCTTTAAAATTTTACGTAGATTATAGGGAGTTGAATAAGCTGACCATTAGGAATAAGCATCCCTTACCCCTCATTGATGATCTTTTTGACCAACTTCGTAGAGCTACGATATTTACTTAGATGGATCTGACTACTGGATTCCACCAGTTAAGGGTTGATGAAGATATTATACCCTTAACTGTGTTTAGGGGTTCTAATTTTTTCTTGGAGTGGTTAGTTATGCCTTTTGGGCTAACCAATGCACCTGCATATTTTATAGACCTCACGAACTACGTTTTCCAAGAAGTTCTTAACAAGTTTGTGCTAGTTTTCATCTTATCTACTCTAAATCTGAGGAGGAGGAGCATACACATCATTTGGAAGTAGTGCTGGAAACATTAAGGTGACATGTCTTGAAGATGAAGTTTTATGAGTGCCATTTCCGACAATAGGAGGAGAGATACTTAGGGCATTTCAGTTGACCCAATGAAGGCGGGAGCTGTTCAGAATGGAAGCGACCGCGGACTCCTATCGAGGTTCATAGTTTCTTAGGTTTGGCTGAATACTATAAGAGGTTTGTTTAAGATTGTTCTAATATTTCCTCCCATTAGACAAAGCTAAATAAGAAGGGAGAAAATTTTATATGGACTCCAAACTGTTAAGAAGCATTTGTAGAATTGAAGAACCAATGCACCAATTTTGGCTGTTCTAGATAGAAATAATGGATTCAAAGTTTACATAGATGCTTGTGGAGTAGGGCTAGATGCTATTTTGATGCAGCATGGTACAGTGGTTGTGTATGCAAGCAGGAAGTTGAAGCCTCATGAGAAGAACTATGCTAGCATGACTTGGAGTTGTTGGTTATTGTCTTTACATTGAAAATATGGAGGCACTACTTGTTGGGTAAGGATCCTTTTATTCCTCTTAGTTTCTTTCTGATCTTTAGAGATTCTAGGAGTAAATTTCTTCCATTAATCGGGTGAAAAATTCAAGCTCTTCATGGATCATAAATCCCTGAAGTACCTCTTTACTCAGAAGGATCTAAGGCCCAGGCAATGGAGATGGTTTTGGAGTTCCTGGTGATTTATGACTTGGATATTCTCTATATAGCAGGAAAGGCTAATGTGGTGGCGAATGCCTCAAGCAAAAATGTTATTTTGACTCTCTTGGAGGTTACCTCGACAATTCAGAAAAGGATTATGGAAAATCATAGGAAAGATGAAATAATGGAAGGGTTAATTTAAGAGGTGAAGGGGAGATTTTTAGATTTTAAGATGGATAGTCGGAGTGCTTTAAGGATGAATAGATGATTTTGTATTCCAGAAGTGGGTGGGCTGAGGAGGGAAATTTTGTCAAAATGCCACAAATCAAAGTTAAGTATCCATCCGGGAGTTCGTACAATGTATAAGGATATGAGGCAAGTGTTTAGATGGCTGAGAATGAAGAAAGACACCTCTATATTTGATAGGAGTGTGCGAGCTGTCAACAAATCAATGGTGATCATTGAAAGACAGCCGGATTACTTCAACCTTTGAGAACTTAGTTGGAAATAGGAAATGATATCAATGGATTTTATCGACGGTTTACTAGAACCAAAAAAGCGAATGAAGGAGTATGGGTTATCATGGATCAGCTAACAAAAGCGCATATTTTATTCCGGTAAAACCAACAAAGACCGCTACTTCTTTAGCTGAAATTTTTGTGAGAATGATAATTAAATTGCATGGAGTTCCTTTAAGTATAATAAGTGATCAAGACCCCATATTTACTAGTCAAATTTGAAAAGCATTGTAGACAACTCTAGGAACAAAGTTGAGCTTAAGCACAAGATACCACCCTTAAACAAATGAACTGATAAAGCGATTAAATCGGATTCTAAAAGATCTCTTAAGAGCGTGTATTTTGGATTTTGGTGGATCATGGGAGGATCATCTACTTTTGTTGAATTCTCCTACAACAATAGCTTCCAAGAAAGCATCGGTATGACACCTTATGAAGCCCTATATGGTAGACCATGCAAGTTATCGGCATGTTGGGTTGAGATAGGAGATAGATTAGTACTTCGATCGGACTTGATCTGAGAGGCTACCGAAAAAGTTGCAGTGATTAAGAAAAGAATGAAGGAAGCCTAAGATCGCCAAAAGAGTTACACCGATAAAGGCGAAGAGAATTGGTATTTGTGGTTAGGGACTTAGTGTTTGTAAACATATCACCAATAAGAGGAGCTGTTAGATTTGAAAAAGCTGGGAAGTTCGCTCCAAGGTATGTTGGACCTTTCCATATTCTTGGAAGAATCAGATGCTTACTTATAAGTTCGAGATGCCAAAGTGATTGGCAGCAGTTCATAATGTGCTCCACGTATCTCATTTAAGAAAATATGTTAATGACCCATCTTTGATTGTGGAGCCATCGGTTCAAGAAGAATTGGAAATAGAACGAACATAATAGTGATTAGACGTCCAATTTATATTATGGATCAGGATGAAAAGATGTTACGTAACAAGGTGGTGCGACTAGTCAAGATTCAGTGGAGTGAGGATCCAAGGCACTGCACTTGGAAGACCGTGGATCGTATTAAAGAAGCCTATCCCTAGTTGATGTTTGGATAGCTAGTCGTAGGTTGTATGTATAATGTGTGTATGTTTGCTATGGATGATTAGTGTATGTCTTTGTATGTGATTTATGATATGAATATATAGCTTTTCGCATAGTTTGAATTATCTTTTTGTTTGCTAATTTCGGGACAAAATTCTTTTAAGAGGTGGGGAGAGTGTAATGACCTAGAATTTACTCACTGTTTAATGAATATTTCATTATATTTTAGATTATAAGTAAATGGATTTTTATTAACAAATAAAACTATCTTAAATAATAACTAATGATGATAAACATTTTCAAAATTTGTTTTTCAATATATATTGTTCATAGAGAAATAGAAAATGTGATCAGATTTTTTTTTCGAAATATTGATTTTTCATTGGTTGAAAGTTGTCTAAAATATCATAACATTATTGTAAATAAACATTCACACACTACAAACTATTTTAACACGTTGTGTACATGTATATATGCATGTACGTATTTTCTCACTTAAGTATATAAACATGTAAGGTAAAACGAGATTTTATTTATAAAAAGTGTGTGTGTATGTCTATATATATATTAACATACAAAAATATATTTTTTCAATACTAAGGACATAGAGCATGGCACGAATAGTTGCAATAAAGAGGGAAAGGGGTACAAGGTTGGGCGAAAATTAGGGAGAGGGGATGGAGATGTATGCATGTATATATATTATATTCGAAGTGCTTATATATTTTTTAAATATTATCCTAAGCTTATAAATAACCCTTACCTCTCATATTTCTCATTTTACAATATAGATCTTCACTTTAAATTCATAAGAGCTTGAGAAAAACATATCCATGGCTTCTCTTCATAAATTATATTTGAGAAAAACCACTTCTTTTCACTTCAAAACACTTCTACAAGCTATGCAACATCTCCTCTTCCAAAATACAAGCAAATCCTCTAATAGCCTACATGGTAAAGTGCAAACTCCACTAGGTTGAGCCTAATAGCCAGTCCCATTTTAGGTGTTCAAGCATCCAAAGTCTTCAATTTTGCAAGACCTCAGGTTGTTCAAAGTTTTATCAAAAGTTCGCTTTGAAATTAGTAAGCTACGGTGAGTAAAAAGCCTATTTTTTTGAAAAGAAACAACTTAATTTTGATAAACTTTATGTTGTCAAAATATAGTGTTTATTGTGTTGAAATATCATGTTCTTTTGATGGCATAGGGTTACAAGTTTGTGAATGAGCTTGGATTTGTGATTTGGATGTCAAATGATATGTTTGGAGGTTGGCTTATGATATGATGATAGTGTGTTTGGGAAACAAAAACCAAGTTATGTGATGAAATGGTTATAAAGTTAGTGCCTTTAACAGTCGCAAAGGACTTGAGATTCGATTTGAAAAGAAAGGTGTTATTTTTTAGTTTTGGTTTCTAAAAATGTTCTTTCCAAGTTTATACCTTTTGTTTAAGTTTTCAAACCCTTCATTTGAATTTTCTAATATGTAGTAGCTAGAGTTAAAGTGAGGTTTTCACCTAGAAAGTAATTATAGCGAACTGCGCTTATAGCGATAGTTGCTATGCATGCAGTTTGAGAAATTTCATGATTTCAGGTTTTGAAGTATCTTCTTTTGTATTGTTTTTGAAAAATCATTTCAAATCAATTAAGTATAATTTAAGTTTAATTATTTGTTTAACTTATTAATTAGAGCAATTATTATTTAAATAAATAATTAAGTAATTAGAGTTTAAGAAATTATTAACTAATTTAATTACTTTTAATTAAGGAAGTTTTAAATAATTAATTAAGATAAAAGGAAACTAATTTTTATTTAATCAAGCTTATCTAATTTAGTTAACTACTTAATTTGAGTTAATTACTTAATTAATTATTATTTAATTAAAGGTTAATTACTCACTTAAATAATGTTATTTAATTAAAGATGAAGTATAAATCAATTATTAATCAGTTAAGGTTTAAATTTGATAAATTCTGATTTAATTAAGAACTGTTAAAGTCTAATTAAGTTTTAAACTTATGATTTAATAAATTTATTATTGATAAGAAGTATCCTAAAACTCTACTGGTTATTTATTTTAAACCACCTTTCTTATTTACATAAACCGTTTTTAAACCAGAGGATCTCTTGTCCATGTTATTAAGTAGCCAAATGAATTAAAGTAGTTATTATTAAACATTGGCGCGTTTTATTGAAAGTAAGTCGACTTGTACTTATCATAAATACCGCATTTTGGGAACATGATGAATACAAGGGGGTTAATTTCGATAAGCGGGCCATGTTAAACTAAGAATATGGAACATATGTTCATATGTTAATCTTCACACCCTAATAGTGGAATGTTCCACTATAAACAATGCGACGACTCGACTTTCTACTCCCAGAAAATCGCATCATCATGAAGAAAGAAAGGGATAGAAGAAGAAAAGAAAGAGAAAGAAGAACACAAACAACATCAGAGAACTCACAGCGGAACGAATAAAATATAAAATATCACATAAAATATTACATAGTATCACATTACATCAGAGTACACAACTTAAACAACAGATAATAGACAGTTATAAACTTATGTCTAACTATTCAACTCAAGTACAAGAAACAGATATCAATCAAACTCAGCGGAACCAATATATATCTAAACGTCGAAGCCTCCTGCTCCATATCTCCTCCAAAATTCGTCAAGCAAACCTGATCCACTTGACTACTCATACATAATATGAGTACCCAAGAGTTTAATAAAACAGAAAATAAACACTCGGGTCAGACAGGGGTCTAGTGTGAGTAAACGGGTTAAAATTGCTTAACTTTAGAAAAACCTTGAAAAGAAAAGGTATCACGTAAGACTTTCCACACATAAACAGGGAAAAGTTTTTACCTTACGATAACTAAAACATTTGATAGGAAATCTGGTGATATTATAATAGTGTCTAGGGTTTTCAAGTAAATATGAAATAGCCGAAATTGTTACATCTATTAAATTCCAGCTACTAGCCACAAAAGTGGGTAATACAAACAAAACCGTAGGGTCTCGTAGGAAGAATGGGTTTCCATCAATGGCAGGGCTACTGGGGTACCGCCCATCACAGTACGTGGCCTAGATCAACGTACCGAGGAGTACTCCCACTCCCCTGCAACACAAGACCGGAACCATCCCTTACTGGACAGTCCCGAACAAGACAACCCCGCAGTTGGCCGCGACCCAACTGCCCACATAGCCGACTAAAAGGGACTTCTAGACAGGGGAAAATCTTGCTCTCCAGTGGGAGCTACCCACGAAGCCTCGCTGCACCTCCCTTGTTTTAGCTATTCCCGGTTGATGAGGCTTGAGGTTACGATTACCTTTATAGAACACATTTATCTTAGAATGCTCATCGTCCAACTGACGATGTTTTGAAAGCATTCAATCCATACAAGTTCGTTCCGGGTTCGAACGAAACCGAAGGCACTATCTCGTTGCACTCATTATTGGAATCACCCTCAGAGTCAACGACCATAGCCCTGGCTCTCTGATTCGCCATCTCGAATCTATAAGCACTATTCCGTCAACTCATTACGGAATCGCCCATAGAGTTATACTGACGTATAGCCCTTACACCTCGAGTCTTCACTTGCTCCATTTGGATACACGACCTAACGTTTAATCGGAATCGGTGTGGTTTTCGGATCCCAAATATGGAAACCCGATCTCGGTCTCACCGAAACCAAATGCCATTTTAATGTTCAAGTTGTACTTAAGGGTGTTAAACAATTTAATCCTATATTTAGGATGATATATAAACAGATGAATGAATCGTATTATTACAATAGATAATTCATATCAATATTCATCTTCACAAAGCAGCATATCACATAACATATATATCCAAATCATCCAGTATCAAACCAATGTCAAACATCCATTATCAACCAATCATACAATATCAATCCTAAATATTGATCATCCAATATCAATCAATTAACCAATATTAATCAATCAACCCATATTAATCAATTATCCAAGCAGAATTGATTATCACCTAATCAATTGGATTACCATAATCCTTCTACATTAATTATTAAAATTAATTAATCATCTCAAATGATTTTCCTTAATTAATCTTCCTTGATTAATTATATTTAATTATTTTTGAGTAATTGTCCTTAACCATATTCAGTAATTAATCCTTAATTACTATAATTAATTATAATAATTAATGATCCTACATTAATTAACTATAATTAATTACATTAATTCTTAATTAATTACAATTAATTAATCATATTTAAATTACTTATATTAATCAACCTTGATTAATATCATTAATCATATTAATTAATGATCCTTATTAATTAATTATACTTTAATTAATTAACCAATTAACTTATAATTAATCAACTCATTAATTAATAATTAGTAATTAACAATTTGTAATTACTTATCTTAATTAATTAACTTCTCAATTAATTTCTAATTTAATTATATTAATGCTTGATTAATTAATTCAATTAATTAATCTTTAATTACTTCATTAAGTAATTATTAACCAATTTAAATTAATAATTAATCCTTATTTAATTACTTAATTAATTAATTACTTTTTAATTAATTACCCTTAGTAATTAATCTTAAATTAATCATATTCATAAATTAATTAATTACATTAATTAATTATCTAAAATAATTAATTAATTAACTCTTAATTACTTACATTAATAAGTCTTAATTACTTCCTTAATTAATCACTTAACAAACAATTAACTTCCTCATTAAATAATTCTTAATTCTTTAATTAATTACTTCATAATTAATTATCTTTGAAATAATTAAATTAATCAATTTCTCAATTGATAACATTAAGTGATTATCCATTAGTCACCTCCAACTTAAATACTCCCATTAATTACTTCCATGAGAAATTACTATTAATTACTTCCATAAGTAATTAACTTCCTTAATTACATTCAACAGTTAATCATCAATTACTTTATTAAGTAATTCCACTTAATTAATCCATAACTAAGTGATTATTTAAAATTAATTAACTAATTATTTAAAATTAATTAAATAAATAATTAATTAACATCTTATATTTAAAAATCCTTAATTAATTAAGAAAACATTATTCTTGATTAATCTTTTACATAATATCAAATCATTAAGTATTATTAAATTTATATCCAAATAATCTAACCTTATTTATTTCCATAAATAGGTTATTTGAATTTAATCAAATTTTAATAACTCAAAGCAAATTATTCAATTAAGATTTCAAAATCATAATAACAACCTTATCTGAAAATAAGGAATTTAGAAATCAAATTAAAATACTTTAATTATCCAATTTAAACATATCTATTTGAAAACTTTGTTATTAAAACATTACTTCAGAATTTAACTTAAAACTTTGGTTTAATAATTAAATTCAAATTACTCTTTTAAATTTGAATTTTAAAACTTAATTAAGATAATTATTTTCAAACAACAACATAAACATTTTCTTAAATTTGAAATATAAATTCAAATTTCACTTTTGAATGTTTGATTTACTTTCACTTCAAAATAACAAGTTTATCTTTATTTTTCACTTCCTTTATAAACTTGTCCTACAACTTAAACTTGATTTTTTATATTTTATTTTATTTTAATCAACAAGTATTAACTTAGCATTTTGTTTCTTTACTATAAAACTTGATCAAGTTTAAATGCTTACCTATAATTTATACAACTAAAGTTCATAGCAACCTAATACTACATGGCAACCAGCCACTACACAGACCAACCCCAAAGACGAACACGCAGCTCAAAAAGAAAACCCGAGACAAACACCCCACAGTCTCGTGCCTACCCCGAAGCAATACCCCACTCCACTTCCTTCGAGTAGATCCCGCGACCCACACGAATGTTTCCCCGAGCCCCAACTTATCTTCTCCAAATGAATTCTCCTCGTGCACACACGTCCACTCGTGTACGTGTCCACTCAACTCCGGCTGCCAACGATCAACGCGCCGACCCACTGCGGTCACGAATTCACATGCGAGCACGATCCCAAACCCAGAATGAAGGAAACCATCTCGAATCGAATTTGAGCATTGAGCATGAACACCAGCAGAAAACTCAAGCATAACCAAACCCACCGCCAGTCATCGCCACCACCGGAACCTCCATCAATCCCTCGAAACCTCGCCAAAACATCCATGCCACTATCCCCCTCCTCGCGATCACACTCAATCATCAATCCAATACACAGCAGCCTCTGCAAACAACCTAAAAACAAAACCATACCAAACCCTACTTCCATCAAATCCCAACGATCCACTTAATCGAAAAATGCTTTCACATTTTTCCTTAGATCCTCAACTCATATACTTGCTTCAAACCAAATCCTAGCTAAAATCATCAAGTCATTTCTCGGCAATTTACAAAAACCCAATTTCCACACAAACACCAAATTCACAGGAATTTCTCAATTAAAAATTATGATATATACCTTAAAAATCATAATTTTTGGTTCTTAATACATTCATGAAATCCAAATTTAAAAACAAGGTGGTTGATTTTTGGCATGAAACAAGGTTTTACTGTAAATTTCATTTTAAAATTTGATTGTTAATTTAAATTTTCAGAAACTATTTTTAATATTACCAACAAACATTAATCTACAACTTTCATTCACATCACAAGTTCAATAGAGTATAGATTGGAAGATTTGAGATTTTTATTTCATAAATAATCACTGTAAAGAACAGAGATGAAAGTTTACAGATAATTACCAGACACTCCACACTTTTAATATGCATGTATATAATATTTCATATACACATAAATTCATCATCTTAACACAATTCAACATATGCATCCATATTCAACAATAGATTTATTAAAACTGTTTTTAAAAAAGGGTTTGCTCACCTCATTGAAATATGCAGAGCAGGTTTTGAACTTCTCAATTTCAAATTTCCAGGTTGTATCTTAAATCTGAAAATTGTGCTTTGGTTTGCTGTCGAAAACTTTATTGCATGCTTTACAATTCTTGATTAAACTTGCAGAATTTTGGAGTTGCAGGTTGATTCTTCATCTTTGAAATGCAGATTGGATTTGCAGATTGAGGTTTACAGATTTGCAAGTTTGAATTTTTTTTTTTTTTGATTTTCATTGTTGCAGGTTTTGATCATTTCAGATTTGTAGTTAAGATTTTTTTTCTTCTGTTTTGAGCTTTAGAAAAGAAACAAAGGAGAAACAATTTTTCTTTTTTGTTATAAATTTCAAATAAATGAAAGATGAATGCCACATGTCTTTATGCATTTACATTTGTCATATGCTTGCTTAATTTACTTACATGTGTTTTATTAAGGTAATTAACATGCTTACACATGTCTTTAAATGTTTTGAATAAATTTTAATTCAATTTAAATGTTAACATAAACTAACATATTTAATTTACTTTATTAATTAATACTTACATATGTGAATATAAATTCACCTTTATAAGAAAAATGTTCTAAAACAAATTATAATATAAATATATCTTCTTAACATGTTATTTTAAATATAAAACATTCATTTATACATTTATAACCATTTAAATTAAACACTTTAAAGAAATAAAACAAAACTTTATTTAAATCCTTTTTATAAACTATCATATTAAAATAAACCATTTTAAATTTGAACATTTTAAAGAAAACAAAATAAACATTGATTAATTTCCTTTATAAATTATCATATTTAAAAATAAACAATTATCTTACATTTTGAAAACAAATGAATAAATCTTTAAATTAATCTTTGAAAAATATTTAGTTTTAAAACAAAGCTTTTAATTTAAAATTCATACACATAAAATTTAATAGATTAAATTAAAATTTTAAAAAAACTCAAATTATAACATATACATACATATATATTACAATTTGCAAAACCCAATCTTTAATTTTAAAAAAAAGATCTCCTATTCACAATATATATCAAATGTATATATTATAAATAGAATAAAATATGATTAACTTGACAAAAATAATTCTTATCAATTTAAATTATCAGAAAGATATTGAACACCATTAACAAATTAAATATTTATTAACCTTAAAAATAAGTTTATCCATTTAAATTAAAATTATAAAGAAAAAAAATTATCAAATCAATTTAATTATTAATGCGGATTATTAAATTTATATTGCCCAAAATTCCAGGTCGTTACAATCCTCCCCCCTTAAAAGAATTTCGTCCCCGAAATTTAAAAGAAAAGGTAATTTAATAATCCAATACAGATTTTAATTTCAATCAGCAAAGCATTCTTAACAACCAGTTACTAATATCCATAGCAATCAATCAAACAAACAAACCTAACTAATTATCCCGACACAAATCAGAATAAATCCCTAATACTATCTCGAGTTTCCCAAGTAAAAATCACCGGAAGACTCGCTCTTCAAAAGCCAACAAACTGACTATACAACCAAAATCCAAAGCTTCACTCATCTCCAGATCCATCAATCTGAACAGAACATCAGACTACTCTCAAATCCAGCTCAACATCCAACTCCAACTGAACTACAGACTCAACAACCAATTGATGAATCATACACGTATTCCCTCAGAGATACGTGATACACAATGAATTCCAGCTATCCAAACTGGCAATTTAATCTTATCCTATCAGAAACACAGATAAGAAATCTCAAATGCCTCAACACTAACCAGCCAATCTTATCCAATATCTGTTCTCTTAACCAGAGAATTTCAACAACTCTGAAGTCTCTAACTTCAAATTCCAAACTCCTTATCTCATATCTGTATAACTCAACAGATAATCCTGGGCTGCCAATCTTCTTCCTGATCAGCTCAACCTATGCTGAAACTTCCAGAAATAACTAGACCAAAACAAACAGTTCCTAGATCCTATTTAACAGAAAAGTCTTCCAAAATCCATCGAAATCCAGAACACAAGCTCTACTACTCAAGCAATAGCAACAGAACTCGCTTCCTTCCTTGCACAGTAGCTACCTTGCTTCTGCTGCACAACTCTAATTCTAAAATAGATAGGAATACTGCTGATGAACACAGATACAAACTTATCCAATATATGCGGAAAACTTTGTTCATCAAATCCATAAAAATCTGAGTGACTCATCTAACTTGGTCACCCAACTTCAAAACAGAGTCCTATTCCAAAAGCTAGATCAGTCCAATTCCAGTTCCAAAAATTATGAGCTGTTATACCAACTCTGCTTTCTCCAAAAACCATCCAACTATCAGGCTAACTACCAAAATTGCTTCCGGAATCAAAACAATAGGGAACTCAACTCCAGATGCAGACAAACTTCTGATTACATCGGTAGCTCTTACCTCCACATGAGAATCCTCAGTCTCAACATAGATCACCCAAGATAGCCTAAGAAAATTCCCAACTAATCGCAAGTCACTTTTGCGATCCTACCTAGTTCGGATTCCAAATAAAACTGTCCCCTCTTTACCCATTTAGAACAGCTTAAAGCTTTTCCAAACCAGGTTAACCTTTCAAGAAAACTTCCACCACTTGCTCGGACTGCTAAAAGAGAACCACAAAGATTCCTGAACCATCAGAGGAACAATCAACACTGCTGCTTCTAAACTCCACCTCGATGATATTGCAAAGCTAAAAGACCTTCTCGAAAGCACTCCGAACACTTCGAGCTAAAACCACTACCACAGCTAACCAAAGACTCTAATCCAAAGGCTTTCCCTAAACCAAAACCACCAACAAACCACGCAACTGACCTCCGAGATGGCAGACATTCCAAAAGAAACTCGGGCTCCACATCCAAGCAAAGCATCCATATCTCATTTTCCTTAAAGAATGACAATGAGACCATGTCGAAGAAAAAAAACTCCTAGACCTTAGTCTCACATTTCCACAACAGCTAACCTCCATGCCGAAGATCCAAAAACTTCTACACAAACGAGTCTTCTCTGTGGCAGGTAAAGACTGCTCCTTAATCTCTTCTAAAACTGCTTCAGAGAAAAACACCTTCAGAAAATATCCAAGGTTACTGCATCTCATCACGCAATTATCAAGATACCATCACTAACTCCTGCACTTCCAACAAATCCAAACACTAGAAAAGTTCGCTCATCCGAGCGAAATCCAAACTTATACTACAAAGATAAACTCCGAATCTTCAAAAAGATCTCCTTCGGATATCAGAGAAATCCTTACTCCAAACTACAAATCTTCCTCGAGACGGTATTAGGTCTATAGTCTCGACAAATACTTCAAACCTCAAACATATGGACCTCTTCCATCAGTGGAAATCGTGTTAAACACAAACACCACTACTCCATCTACCTCTAAAAATTATATTGGAAAATCCGAACAGATATCCCAACAAATCAGGTAGATACATAAATACATACATATATATATATATATATATAGTTATATATAAAAATACAAGTACGCTCTCTCAAGAAAGACACCACTACAGAGCCTACGTATTCACTCAACCTAATGCTCCCTAAAGAAAGACACACTGCAGAGCCTAATGCTCTGATACCAAGTGCGATGACCCGACTTTCTACTCCCAGAAAATCGCATCATCATGAAGAAAGAAAGGGATAGAAGAAGAAAAGAAAGAGAAAGAGAAAGAAGAACACAAACAACATCAGAGAACTCACAGCGGAACGAATAAAATATAATATATCACATAAAATATTACATAGTATTACATTACATCAGAGTACACAACTTAAACAACATATAATAGACAGTTATAAACTTCTGTCTAACTATTCAACTCAAGTACAAGAAACAGATATCAATCAAACTCAGCGGAACCAATATATATCTAAACGTCAAAGCCTCCTGCTCCATATCTCCTCCAGAATTCGTCAAGCAAACCTGATCCACTTGACTACTCATACATAATATGAGTACCCAAGAGTTTAATAAAACAGAAAATAAACACTAGGGTCAGACAAGGGTCTGGTTTGAGTAAACGGGTTAAAATTGCTTAACTTTAGAAAAACCTTGAAAAGAAAAGGTATCACGTAAGACTTCCCATACATAAACATGGAAAAGTTTTTACCTTACGCTAACCAAAACATTTGATAGGAAATCTGGTGATATTATAATAGTGTCTAGGGTTTTCAAGTAAATATGAAATAGCCGAAATTGTTACATCTATTAAATTCTAGCTACTAGCCACAAAAGTGGGTAATACAAACAAAACCGTAGGGTCTCGTAGGAAGAATGGGTTTCCATCAATGGCAGGGCTACTGGGTTACCGCCCATCACAGTACGTGGCCTAGATCAACGTATCGAGGAGTACTCCCACTCTCCTGCAACACAAGACTGGAACCATCCCTTACTAGACAGTCCCGAACAAGACAACCCCGCAGTTGGCCGCGACCCAACTGCCCACACAGCCGAATAAAAGGGACTTCTAGACAGAGGAAAATCTTGCTCTCAAGTGGGAGCTACCCACGAAGCCTTGCTGCACCTCCCCTGTTTTAGCTATTCCCGGTTGATGATGCTTGAGGTTACGATTACCTTTATAGAACACATATATCTTAGAATGCTCATTGTCCACCTGACGATGTTTTGAAAGCATTCAATCCATACAAGTTCGTTCCGGGTTCGAACGAAACCGAAGGCACTATCTCGTTGCACTCATTATTGGAATCACCCTCAGAGTCAACGACCATAGTCCTTGCTCTCTGATTCGCCATCTCGAATCTATAAGCACTATTCCGTCAACTCATTACGAAATCACCCATAGAGTTATACTGACGTATAGCCCTTACACCTCGAGTCTTCACTTGCTCCATTTGGATACACGACCTAACGTTTAATCGGAATCGGTGTGGTTTTCAGATCCCAAATATGGAAACCCAATCCCGGTCTCACCGAAACCAAATGCCATTTTAATGTCCAAGTTGTACTTAAGGGTGTTAAACAATTTAATCTTATATTTAGGATGATATATAAACATATGAATGAATCGTATTATTACAATAGATAATTCATATCAATATTCATCTTCACAAAGCAGCATATCACATAACAGATATATCCAAATCATCCAGTATCAAACCAATATCAAACATCCAATATCAACCAATCATACAATATCAATCCCAAATATTGATCATCCAATATCAATCAATTAGCCAATATTAATCAATCAACCCATATTAGTCAATTATCCAAGCAAAATTGATTATCACCTAATCAATTGGATTACCATAATCCTTCTACATTAATTATTAAAATTAATTAATCATCTCAAATGATTTTCCTTAATTAATCTTCCTTGATTAATTATATTTAATTATTTTTGAGTAATTGTCCTTAACCATATTCAGTAATTAATCCTTAATTACTATAATTAATTATAATAATTAATGATCCTACATTAATTAACTATAATTAATTACATTAATTCTTAATTAATTACAATTAATTAATCAAATTTAAATTACTTATATTAATCAACCTTGATTAATATCATTAATCATATTAATTAATGATCCTTATTAATTAATTATACTTTAATTAATTAACCAATTAACTTATAATTAATCAACTCATTAATTAATAATTAGTAATTAACAATTTGTAATTACTTATCTTAATTAATTAACTTCTCAATTAATTAATTTCTAATTTAATTATATTAATGCTTGATTAATTAATTCAATTAATTAATCCTTAGTTACTTCATTAAGTAATTAACCAATTTAAATTAATAATTAATCCTTATTCAATTACTTAATTAATTAATTACTTTTTAATTAATTACTCTTAGTAATTAATCTTAAATTAATCATATTCATAAATTAATTAATTACATTAATTAATTATCTAAAATAATTAAGTAATTAACTCTTAATTACTTACATTAATAAGTCTTAATTACTTCCTTAATTAATCACTTAACAAACAATTAACTTCAGCATTAAATAATTCTTAATTCTTTAATTAATTACTTCATAATTAATTATCTTTAAAATAATTAAATTAATCAATTTCTCAATTGATAACATTAAGTGATTATCCATTAATCACCTCCAACTTAATTACTCCCATTAATTACTTCCATGAGAAATTACTATTACTTACTTCCATAAGTAGTTAACTTCCTTAATTACATTCAACAGTTAATCATTAATTACTTTATTAAGTTATTCCACTTAATTTGTAGTGACCCGTAAATTTCGACGATTGAATTTTAGTTAAAAAGGGATTATGTAATAAAAAAAATTTGTAAAGAAAAATAAAGATATATATAAAAGAGATAAAATTTATGCTGGAATGAACGCTAAATGAAAATCCAATGATTGAGATAGTGTAAGATGTATACCAGTGTGTAAGTTGAATAAATAAAGGAGATTTAAATTTATAACTAACAATGAATTGTAGAAATGGGTATTTAACTTAATTGTTGAAAGTTAGGTGAAATATCAATAAAGGAATAGCGTAAATTGTCGCACTTGAATAAAATGTAAATTAAAGAAATAAAGACAAAATTTAAATTACCTATGTATTAATATATTAAAAAGGACTGTAATTGTATGTGAATTAAGGTGGTAATATAGATGGCAGTTGATGGATAACCAATTTAATGCAAATCCAAATGCAATTGAAACGGCTATTTGAGTTTTGGAGTGAAAATGGGAATAGTGAATACAACATTATAACCTCTTAATTAAATACGATTGTTTAATTAATACTAAAAGTAATAAAAGTTGGTTAATAGTATTAATGAAATAATAATAAGAAGAATTGAAATTGTATAATGGAAAATTTGTTAATAAATGGATGAAAATATTGGATGAACTAATTGATGGAAATAAAATCTAAAAGAATGTTGGATAGAACATAAGTGATTGAAATTTGGTAGTGTGTATTGGAAATAAAGTTCATCTAAATATTGAGAAATTTTAATGTTGTTAGTATGAAAATGTTACTTTAGTAATTATTAAAATAGTAACGGGAAGTGTGAAGGTAAATTTATAAACGTAAAACTTATTTTAAGGAATTAATTGAGTGTAGACTTATGAAATAGATTTAATGACAATAATTATTATATGTATTTATTCTATTTGTTGGTTAAGTTTTATTTTGATCAATTTCAATTAATGCACTAAATTATTGCAGTTAGTGTGGAATATTGGTAAGAGAATAAATAAGATGTAACCAAAGGAAAGGTCCATTTTATAATATAATAATTAGTGTGATCTTAGGAATGAATTAATTGAGGTTTAAGCTTTTATTTATGTGTAAAGTTAACAAAATTTCAATTAAATCGAAATCCAGTAATTTATGAAAATAAAGATGAGAATTGGGAAATATTACTGTAATGAATCATAAAAATGTTAACTGTGTGGTTGAGTAATAATTGATTTATTTTGAGTTGTAATCCAATAAAATCAAATTTATTAGAATTTATTGCAATTAATTGGATTAATTGCAGTAACCTTTGGAAATTGGAACTTAGTAAAAATAATCTGGATTGGATTTCAAATAAATAGGTTAGAGTGAGTAACTGAATTACATACTATGAATAAGTAAACCAGGAAGATTAAATTTAATTAATATAAAATAGTTGATTTATTGCAAATAAAAGATTATGTAAATATTTAGTTAGGTGGAATTAAAGTTAATTACATAATAAGGTATGAATCCACTGCTAATTTTATTTATGGAAATGAAAAGAGTACCAAAAACAAGCTTTGTCAGTATATTTAAGTTTAATGTATAATAGTAAGTTAATGGTAATAAAAGAAGTTTAAACATCTAAATATTCTGTTAATAGAGAGTTGAGTTTAAATCTAAGAATATTAAGAAGTAGATTTTTGAATACAACATTTGATCCATCCACTTAAAATGTATAGATAGGATAATCGCTGATTTTTTGATTTAAGTAGTGCAAACGGAGATTTATCTATTTATTTGGAATTGGAATTTATAAGTGTATAAATAGGAAATAAGTGAAATTTATTTTTAAATATTCATAAATGAAGATTTAGATGAAGGTGAGAATGGTAATGCTTTAAATAGTAGAGACGTACACAAATCAATGTAGGTAATTAGAAATAAAATGTTATCGAAACGATAAAACGTTTCTTGTGAAAAATGGATGACATAACGAAAAGGGTAATGTATTCACTTGAATATAAATTGAAACTTATTTAAGGTATTAATTACAATGGATAGAGATTTTGGGTAACATTGTAAATGATATGTAAGTAATGCAAATGTATGTCAATAGTAAGGGATTAGGATGAATTAAAAATTTGTAACATAGGAATTACCTGCCTATTTGTTAATAAAAATTTGAATGGTTAGTAAGTGATAATAGAATAAGTGTACATTAGTGGAATTGAGGTAACGTTGGTTTTAATGTTGAGAAAATAAATGGGTATAGTAAAGTTTAAGTGGAATTGTAAGTATGTATAGGGGAATGAATTATTGCAGGGAAATATTTGGTAACCATTGCAATAAATGTAAATTAGTGTGCATTAATATGAAATTTAGTAATAGGTGTGAATAACTTAAATTTCTTCATAGGATAAAGAATGATGGAAATAACGTTTATTTAATATATCGGGATTTAATTGATCATAAAAGGTTGATTGTAAATCAAATGAAAAATGCTTAAATGATAATTAAGTTATTTATTCATTTGGATTTAAAGCATGATTGAAATTATTGGAAACTGAATAAAACGTTTTATGTTGATTGAAATTTAAGTTGGAAGTAATTAAGATAAATAAAATATGTATAATATGGAATTCAAATGTACATAGAAATGTGGATTTTAGTATGTAAACGTAAATCTATTGAGAATGGATAGAAATTTAATCTGTAATTATTACAGTAATTTAGAAATTTAGTTGAAATTGGAAATTTATCTATGTATTTGGAAATTTATGGAATTGTGAATATATATATGGAAATTTAAATGAAGCATCTAATTATACATGTGTGAATACGCTTAAAATGCATTGTAAATGTTGAGAAAGAAATAATTTAATCCGTAACGTGTATAATTAATATCCTTTTGGGACCACTTCTGTTTGCACGTTAAAATTCGTGCACACCTATCCTTTTGCGATCTATCTATAAATATGCTGTGATAAACCCTAGCCTCCTTTCTATTGTCAATTGGCTGTACGTTCATTTTTCTTCATCTCTTTCTCTTCCTCAATGGTTACAAAACCTAATCTATCTACAATTCAAATTTTCTAATAAAATTCAAACTCTCCACAAAAATTCCAGAAAATTTTATGATAAAGTTCTCGAGACACGTAATCTGCTGGTACAATTCGTTTTCTGTTTTGGATAATCGTCTGACCAGAAAAAATTCGACAATGTGCTGTAGCTTTTAGCTGACGTGGCCATTGAAGTTAAGTGGGTTTTGTTTTGTTTTGTTTTATTTTATTTTTATTTTTGTTTTCAAATCGTTTAAAATGAATATCTTTTTCATACGTTCTCCGATTCACGTGAAATTTCTTTTGTTAGGATCGTAATTTAGTTCCGGATCTGATGACGCTGGTTTGGACAGATTTGGGGACCGTCGGATTTTTGAGTTTAAATCGGGTTTAAATTCGATTTAAATTCAAAAGGTGAGTGTTTTAACCCACTCACAACTTCTAAAAGTTTTTATGTTTGTTAAATTCATTTTAGATATGAGTAGAAATTTAGTTATGACTGTTTGGCATGTTTTATTCATCATATCTGTAAATCGCATTTATTTAATATAACTGTTCATTTAATTTTATTACTGCATATAGATTTACAGTTATAGTTATTTATTTGCATATAAACTGTTAGTTTAATAGTGTTAAATTTATTTTTGAATATAACTGCCAGTTATTACAGGTCATATATTCTCGGATATATATTGATATTGATTTAGTATTGGATGATGATTTTGATTTGGATGATGATGGATGAATGGATGTTTTATTTTATATCATTTAACTGCAAGTTATCATGCATTTTTCGTTTCATTCGGGATTGTGGTTTGAAATGATATACAACCGTAATTTTTTTTTAAATTGCGGATTGAAATGATAAATATCCGTATCACTTGACCATAGGATAGAAAATTATATACAGGCACCGCGGTCTATATATAAAATATTTTAAAGTGATTTCTATGGTTTGGATGGGATACGGTTTATAAAAATTTTAAGTTTTGATATTTTATAAATATTATTCTTCTACATATATACATATGAAGTTAAAATTTTTGAATTTAGGCTGTGTATAAATCTGTTAAATAAAAATGGAAAAAATTTAGAAAATGGAATTTGATAATTTATATTATATGTTTAAGTTTGGAAATTTTGAGGTATGATATTTATAACTGGAGTTTTTCCAAGATAAATTAAATTGAATATTCTAGTATAATTAAATTTAAGGAAATATTAAATTTCTAGAAATTGGAGTTGTATTTATGGATTTTATGTGAATATTCAAGACTAAATAATAGAACAATTGATTTGTTGAAAGAATAAAATTCCAACTTTAGTTTTGAAATATTAATACTCCAAATGGATATATATATATATATATATATATATATATATATATATATATATATATATAGAAATTGAAATGGTTTTGGAACTTGAAAGTGATATTTAAATTATGGTTTAGACTTTAAATAAGGAAATATATTTGTAAAGCCATGGAAAATATTTTTCTTTAAAAAGTAACCTTAAAGTCAAACCATTTATTTTATATACCGTTGAATATCCAAACCATTCAAGTTCTAGAAGTTATGGTTTTAAAACTATGAATTTTCGAAATATTATGCTTTGAAAATATAATGTTGGTTTCCAGATATTATAGATTTTAAAGCAGTATGATTTTTGGGAAAGAATTATATTTGGATAAAATGATATCATATTGTTTTAGGTTTTAAAATGATATCGTATTCATAGTTTTGAAATGGAAAATTTTATTCT
Organism: Allium cepa; assembly: GCA_030765085.1. NCBI lineage: Eukaryota > Viridiplantae > Streptophyta > Magnoliopsida > Asparagales > Amaryllidaceae > Allium > Allium cepa. The sequence goes on from CM060944.1 coordinate 343,479,772, forward strand.
GGTTTTAAAGTATAAACTATTTTTAAATGACCGTGGTGTTATAATAACGATGGGTTGGCAAAGAGACCGGGATCGGATATGGACATACTCTCTGTCGATACCGAAAACCACTTTGACTAACCGTGTACGCGGTGGAGATTCCAGAATGAAGTAGGTTGGTGGCGACGTTTCCTGTAAGGTAAATACGTGGACCCGACTCCCGTGAGTTGGCATAAGGTGGCTAAAACAGGAGCGATCGACGAGTTAATGAGGTCATTCCTCTGATCGGACACTCCTCTTCGATATTATACTTTGACTTTGGATTGATTCAGTGGCCACTTTTACTTTGATTTTGGGGGAGTTTGTTCGAGGTGGGCGGTAGCTGCGGCTACGCGTTACCATCGGCTCGGAAGCGTAATTGGTATATCTACCCTGGCATTGCCTAGTTGTGCCGTGTCACCTACCCTAGCGCGCCTTATACGATTTTGGCTTTGTACCATACCTATGGAGTGCTCTCTGACGACGCCCAGTACGGGGGAGATTACGGTACTGTATAGACTATGGGAATATATTCTGTGTTAAGGGCTATGTGGGTAACCCCTTAACGCTATTAAAAAGTAAGTTTCTTTTACAAATAGACACTATTATAATAGCGCAATATACTACATAGTAAATAGTTTAACGGATCCTTAGGAGATATAAATCCCGAGCATCTCTTGAGTTACTGCACTCATATTTATTTTTGTTAATTTAACTCACATAAGATCTTTTAGTTCTGACTCGAGTGTTTTGTCTTTTCAATTCGCTCGGGTCAGTCCGGGCGTTTCAGGATCGAAGACTTTAGCTTTGGAGGACGAAGACGAAGAACCCGTATTATTATTATTTATAGTTTTGCACCACACTCATACTGTTCTGCTACATTGATTGTATTGGTATGTGTAACTCTGATACTTATTGTATAAAGAAGAATCAAGTGTTTTGTAAACCGTTTACGAACTATATATTTATTATTGTATTTTATCCTTCCGCTGTGAGATTCTGTTTTGTTTTATTTTCTTCTCTGTTTTCTTATTTACCCCATAACAATCCGCCCTTCTGTACGGTTTGAATTGCCACGTGTGTCGGTTTAAATCGTGCGAAAAGGCGGGACGTTACAGTTGGTATCAGAGCTTTGGTTTAGCGATAAACCTTAGCTTTGTGGGGTTTGACTCTTTATTAATAGGGTAGTAATACCTTATGGGAGTCGCTGAGTGTATATATATATATGAGAGAGCGTACTTGTTAGTTTTATAAAAGGTTTTATATTGTGTTAATCTGTTCCGTTTTGTATTTATAAATTCCGGTTGATGCATGGGACGCTGTGACATCAATAGGGGTTTCTAAACACTTAATAGGACAGACCGACATAATATTTGTTTAATATAGGCGAATGAAATAATTTTGCCTAATCTATTTTCTATGTATATAAAATAAAATTTTCAAATTATATCTATGATTGGTTGCTATAGATTGGTTGTTAGGAAATAGAGTAAATAATAATAGAAATAAAATTGAAGAAAATAGATAAATGAATTTGGAAATTTAGAACTGAAGTTCCGGGGGTTTTGAAAATTCTTTCGAAAAAATTTTGGAATATAATAATATTATTTATAAGTATTTTCTAATATAAGTATTTCAATATATTTCGAAAGAATTGTTTTAAAGGAAGATTTTGGAAAATAAGTTTGTACTTTCCTCTCTGTCGCTGGAAAATAAATTTCGGTGATGAGTGCACGCATCATCGACATTCATTTTCGAGTTTCGAAGAGGAAAAGGCCACTGTAGAAATTTACTGCAAATTTGTTTAAGAGAACTTTATCGTTTGATTATAATTAAAGTTATATAAGTAAAAAGAATATGTGTATCTACTATTTTAAACAATTTGGAATTAAACCCGGTATTTGGTTCTTAAAATTCCAGTTAATTAATAGTTCAATTTAGTATAGAAAATGTGAACCTTTAATTAAAGAAAATTTAATACCATAGGAAGATAAGAAATGTAAATAAACAATTGTAAACATTAGTAAATGAATTAGTAAACTTCTTTATTTATAAGAATTAATGTTATAGGGTAGCAAATTTAGTGTAATTAAATTTTTACTATTATTAAATATAATAGTAACGTAAACCTTTAAATAAATAAATGAAATTAAAGGTAAGTTGAAATTGAAATTTATAAAACGAATATATTTATTTAACCATTAATTAATTAAAGAAATCGAGAAGAAACTTGTATAAATTTCACTTACATTCTTAAAACATATATAACTTACCATATAATAAAAGTTGCAATGTTAGTAAGGAAATGTAAGAGAAAACTTACAAGTGAAGATTGAGGAAATGAATAATTCAATGAATTTGCTATAATTAAGGAGAATTTAATGTTATTAATTTAAGTTATAATTGAAATTCTATCGAATAAATATAATAAAAAGGTAAGTATGACAGATAGATGATTTTTAAACTCAAGTGATTAAAGTGTGAATAAATAAGATCATGAAATTTTAGTAAATAGTTCATGAAGAAGAAATAAACATTGGAAAAAGATTGAAGCTATTTGTTAACAAATAAGTATAAAGGAATAATTATAAGTAATAAGTAAATTAATGAAACAAACATTAATGAGTAAATGAAATTTAAAGGTTACGTGAATCATAAAAGGAAATCAAACAACTAAGCATGAAATCAATGTATAATAAGTGAATTTGGTCGTTGTTTTGAAATTATTATTGGTTGATTTATGTTTGGTTGGGTAAAGAAATGTGAAGTTGTTGGATGAATAAATAATCTATTTTTGTTCCATCTAAGACTATTGAGTAAAGGATGCACTTGATAGTTATTTTCATTCCATACAAATTTCAAGTTCTAAACCCGAACAACTTCTTGTTTGTTGGATAAATGGTTGCTTTGTCTTGTGTATGTATGCTGTTTGTAAGGTTGATGGTTGTTATTTGATTTGGTTGATTAATGGTGAAATCACTTAAATATTTCACTGTATCTAAATTTGTATATTTTAGCTAAATTAACTAATTTTGTAAACTTAAAATATTGATTTCGAAATTCTTCTTTTCCCTTCTTTTCCTTTTCGGGGACGAAAAGTTTTGAGTGGGGGAGAGTGTAACGACCCGTAAATTTCGACGATTGAATTTTAGTTAAAAAGGGATTATGTAATAAAAAAAAAATTTGTAAAGAAAAATAAAGATATATATAAAAGAGATAAAATTTATGCTGGAATGAACGCTAAATGAAAATCCAATGATTGAGATAGTGTAAGATGTATACCTGTGTGTAAGTTGAATAAATAAAGGAGATTTAAATTTATAACTAACAATGAATTGTAGAAATGGGTATTTAACTTAATTGTTGAAAGTTAGGTGAAATATCAATAAAGGAATAACGTAAATTGTCGCACTTGAATAAAATGTAAATTAAAGAAATAAAGACAAAATTTAAATTACCTATGTATTAATATATTAAAAAGGACTGTAATTGTATGTGAATTAAGGTGGTAATATAGATGGCAGTTGATGGATAACCAATTTAATGCAAATCCAAATGCAATTGAAACGGCTGTTTGAGTTTTGGAGTGAAAATGGGAATAGTGAATACAACATTATAACCTCTTAATTAAATACGATTGTTTAATTAATACTAAAAGTAATAAAAGTTGGTTAATAGTATTAATGAAATAATAATAAGAAGAATTGAAATTGTATAATGGAAAATTTGTTAATAAATGGATGAAAATATTGGATGAACTAATTGATGGAAATAAAATCTAAAAGAATGTTGGATAGAACATAAGTGATTGAAATTTGGTAGTGTGTATTGGAAATAAAGTTCATCTAAATATTGAGAAATTTTAATGTTGTTAGTATGAAAATGTTACTTTAGTAATTATTAAAATAGTAACGGGAAGTGTGAAGGTAAATTTATAAACGTAAAACTTATTTTAAGGAATTAATTGAGTGTAGACTTATGAAATAGATTTAATGACAATAATTATAGTACGTATTTATTCTATTTGTTGGTTAAGTTTTATTTTGATCAATTTCAATTAATGCACTAAATTATTGCAGTTAGTGTGGAATATTGGTAAGAGAATAAATAAGATGTAACCAAGGGAAAGGTCCATTTTATAATATAATAATTAGTGTGATCTTAGGAATGAATTAATTGAGGTTTAAGCTTTTATTTATGTGTAAAGTTAACAAAATTTCAATTAAATTGAAATCCAGTAATTTATGAAAATAAAGATGAGAATTGGGAAATATTACTGTAATGAATCATAAAAATGTTAACTGTATGGTTGAGTAATAATTGATTTATTTTGAGTTGTAATCCAATAAAATCAAATTTATTAGAATTTATTGCAATTAATTGGATTAATTGCAGTAACCTTTGGAAATTGGAACTTAGTAAAAATAATCTGGATTGGATTTCAAATAAATAGGTTAGGGTGAGTAACTGAATTACATACTATGAATAAGTAAACCAGGAAGATTAAATTTAATTAATATAAAATAGTTGATTTATTGCAAATAAAAGATTATGTAAATATTTAGTTAGGTGGAATTAAAGTTAATTACATAATAAGGTATGAATCCACTGCTAATTTTATTTATGGAAATGAAAAGAGTACCAAAAACAAGCTTTGTCAGTATATTTAAGTTTAATGTATAATAATAAGTTAATGGTAATAAAAGAAGTTTAAACATCTAAATATTCTGTTAATAGAGAGTTGAGTTTAAATCTAAGAATATTAAGAAGTAGATTTTTGAATACAACATTTGATCCATCCACTTAAAATGTATAGATAGGATAATCGCTGATTTTTTGATTTAAGTAGTGCAAACAGAGATTTATCTATTTATTTGGAATTGGAATTTATAAGTGTATAAATAGGAAATAAGTGAAATTTATTTTTAAATATTCATAAATGAAGATTTAGATGAAGGTGAGAATGGTAATGCTTTAAATAGTAGAGACGCACACAAATCAATGTAGGTAATTAGAAATAAAATGTTGTCGAAACGATAAAACGTTTCTTGTGAAAAATGGATGACATAACGAAAAGGGTAATGTATTCACTTGAATATAAATTGAAACTTATTTAAGGTATTAATTACAATGGATAGAGATTTTGGGTAACATTGTAAATGATATGTAAGTAATGCAAATGTATGTCAATAGTAAGGGATTAGGATGAATTAAAAATTTGTAACATAGGAATTACCTGCCTATTTGTTAATAAAAATTTGAATGGTTAGTAAGTGATAATAGAATAAGTGTACATTAGTGGAATTGAGGTAACGTTGGTTTTAATGTTGAGAAAATAAATGGGTATAGTAAAGTTTAAGTGGAATTGTAAGTATGTATAGGGGAATGAATTATTGCAGGGAAATATTTGGTAACCATTGCAATAAATGTAAATTAGTGTGCATTAATATGAAATTTAGTAATAGGTGTGAATAACTTAAATATCTTCATAGGATAAAGAATGATGGAAATAACGTTTATTTAATATATCGGGATTTAATTGATCATAAAAGGTTGATTGCAAATCAAATGAAAAATGCTTAAATGGGAATTAAGTTATTTATTCATTTGGATTTAAAGCATGATTGAAATTATTGGAAACTGAATAAAACGTTTTATGTTGATTGAAATTTAAGTTGGAAGTAATTAAGATAAATAAAATATGTATAATATGGAATTCAAATGTACATAGAAACGTGGATTTTAGTATGTAAACGTAAATCTATTGAGAATGGATAGAAATTTAATCTGTAATTATTACAGTAATTTAGAAATTTAGTTGAAATTGGAAATTTATCTATGTATTTGGAAATTTATGGAATTGTGAATATATATATGGAAATTTAAATGAAGCATCTAATTATACATGTGTGAATATGCTTAAAATGCATTGTAAATGTTGAGAAAGAAATAATTTAATCCGTAACGTGTATAATTAATATCCTTTTGGGACCACTTATGTTTGCACGTTAAAATTCGTGCACACCTATCCTTTTGCGATCTATCTATAAATATGCTGTGATAAACCCTAGCCTCCTTTCTATTGTCAATTGGCTGTACGTTCATTTTTCTTCATCTCTTTCTCTTCCTCAATGGTTACAAAACCTAATCTATCTACAATTCAAATTTTCTAATAAAATTCAAACTCTCCACAAAAATTCCAGAAAATTTTATGATAAAGTTCTCGAGACACGTAATTTGCTGGTACAATTCGTTTTCTGTTTTGGATATTCGTTTGACCAGAAAAAAATTCGACGATGTGCTGTAGCTTTTAGCTGACGTGGCCATTGAAGTTAAGTGGGTTTTGTTCTGTTTTATTTTATTTTATTTTTATTTTTGTTTTCAGATCGTTTAAAATGAATATCTTTTTCATACGTTCTCCGATTCACGCGAAATTTCTTTTGTTAGGATCGTAATTTAGTTCCGGATCTGATGACGCTGGTTTGGACATATTTGGGGACCGTCGGATTTTTTGAGTTTAAATCGGGTTTAAATTCGATTTAAATTCAAAAGGTGAGTGTTTTAACCCACTCACAACTTTTAAAAGTTTTTATGTTTGTTAAATTCATTTTAGATATGAGTAGAAATTTAGTTATGACTGTTTGGCATGTTTTATTCATCATATCTGTAAATCGCATTTATTTAATATAACTGTTCATTTAATTTTATTACTGCATATAGATTTACAGTTATAGTTATTTATTTGCATATAAACTGTTAGTTTAATAGTGTTAAATTTATTTTTGAATATAACTGCCAGTTATTACAGGTCATATATTCTCGGATATATATTGATATTGATTTAGTATTGGATGATGATTTTGATTTGGATGATGATGGATGAATGGATGTTTTATTTTATATCATTTAACTGCAAGTTATCATGCATTTTTCGTTTCATTCGGGATTGTGGTTTGAAATGATATACAACCGTAATTTTTTTTTTAAATTGCGGATTGAAATGATAAATATCCGTATCACTTGACCATAGGATAGAAAATTATATACAGGCACCGCGGTCTATATATAAAATATTTTAAAGTGATTTCTATGGTTTGGATGGGATACGGTTTATAAAAATTTTAAGTTTTGATATTTTATAAATATTATTCTTCTACATATATACATATGAAGTTAAAATTTTTGAATTTAGGCTGTGTATAAATCTGTTAAATAAAAATGGAAAAAATTTAGAAAATGGAATTTGATAATTTATATTATATGTTTAAGTTTGGAAATTTTGAGGTATGATATTTATAACTGGAGTTTTTCCAAGATAAATTTAAATGAATATTCTAGTATAATTAAATTTAAGGAAATATTAAATTTCTAGAAATTGGAGTTGTATTTATGGATTTTATGTGAATATTCAAGACTAAATAATAGAACAATTGATTTGTTGAAAGAATAAAATTCCAACTTTAGTTTTGAAATATTAATACTCCAAATGGATATATATATATATATATATATATATATATAGAAATTGAAATGGTTTTGGAACTTGAAAGTGATATTTAAATTATGGTTTAGACTTTAAATAAGGAAATATATTTGTAAAGCCATGGAAAATATTTTTCTTTAAAAAGTAACCTTAAAGTCAAACCATTTATTTTATATACCGTTGAATATCCAAACCATTCAAGTTCTAGAAGTTATGGTTTTAAAACTATGAATTTTCGAAATATTATGCTTTGAAAATATAATTCAAATGTTGGTTTCCAGATATTATAGATTTTAAAGCAGTATGATTTTTGGGAAAGAATTATATTTGGATAAAATGATATCATATTGTTTTAGGTTTTAAAATGATATCGTATTCATAGTTTTGAAATGGAAAATTTTATTCTGGTTTTAAAGTATAAACTATTTTTAAATGACCGCGGTGTTATAATAACGATGGGTTGGCAAAGAGACCGGGATCGGATATGGACATACTCTCTGTCGATACCGAAAACCACTTTGACTAACCGTGTACGCGGTGGAGATTCCAGAATGAAGTAGGTTGGTGGCGACGTTTCCTGTAAGGTAAATACGTGGACCCGACTCCCGTGAGTTGGCATAAGGTGGCTAAAACAGGAGCAATCGACGGGTTAATGAGGTCATTCCTCTGATCGGACACTCCTCTTCGATATTATACTTTGACTTTGGATTGATTCAGTGGCCACTTTTACTTTGATTTTGGGGGAGTTTGTTCGAGGTGGGCGGTAGCTGCGGCTACGCGTTACCATCGGCCCGGAAGCGTAATTGGTATATCTACCTTGGCATTGCCTAGTTGTGCCGTGTCACCTACCCTAGCGCGCCTTATACGATTTTGGCTTTGTACCATACCTATGGAGTGCCCTCTGACGACGCCCAGTACGGGGGAGATTACGGTACTGTATAGACTATGGGAATATATTCTGTGTTAAGGGCTATATGGGTAACCCCTTAACGCTATTAAAAAGTAAGTTTATTTTACAAATAGACACTATTATAATAGCGCAATATACTACATAGTAAATAGTTTAACGGATCCTTAGGAGATGTAAATCCCGAGCATCTCTTGAGTTACTGCACTCATATTTATTTCTGTTAATTTAACTCACATAAGATCTTTTAGTTCTGACTCGAGTGTTTTGTCTTTTCAATTCGCTCGGGTCAGTCCGGGCGTTTCAGGATCGAAGACTTTAGCTTTGGAGGACGAAGACGAAGAACCCGTATTATTATTATTTATAGTTTTGCACCACACTCATACTGTTCCGCTGCATTGATTGTATTGGTATGTGTAACTCTGATACTTATTGTATAAAGAAGAATCAAGTGTTTTGTAAACCGTTTACGAACTATATATTTATTATTGTATTTTATCCTTCCGCTGTGAGATTCTGTTTTGTTTTATTTTCTTCTCTGTTTTCTTATTTAACCCATAACAATCCGCCCTTCTGTACGGTTTGAATTGGCACGTGTGTCGGTTTAAATCGTGCGAAAAGGCGGGACGTTACATTAATTAATCCATAATTAAGTGATTATTTAAAATTAATTAATTAATTAACATCTTATATTTAAAAATCCTTAATTAATTAAGAAAACATTATTCTTAATTAATCTTTTACATAATATCAAATCATTAAGTATTATTAAATTTATATCCAAATAATCTAACCTTATTTATTTCCATAAATAGATTATTTGAATTTAATCAAATTTTAATAACTCAAAGCAAATTATTCAATTAAGATTTCAAAATCATAATAACAACCTTATCTGAGAATAAGGAATTTAGAAATCAAATTAAAATACTTTAATTATCCAATTTAAACATATCTATTTGAAAACTTTGTTATTAAAACATTACTTCAAAATTTAACTTAAAACTTTGGTTTAATAATTAAATTCAAATTACTCTTTTAAATTTGAATTTTAAAACTTAATTAAGATAATTATTTTCAAACAACAACTTAAACATTTTCTTAAATTTGAAATATAAATTCAAATTTCACTTTTGAATGTTTAATTTACTTTCACTTCAAAATAACAAGTTTATCTTTATTTTTCACTTCCTTTATAAACTTGTCGTACAACTTAAACTTGATTTTTTTTATTTTATTTTAATCAACAAGTATTAACTTAGCATTTTGTTTCTTTACTATAAAACTTGATCAAGTTTAAATGCTTACCTATAATTTATACAACTAAAGTTCATAGCAACCTAATACTACATGGCAACCAGCCACTACACAGACCAACCCCAAAGACGAACACGCAGCTCAAAAAGAAAACCCGAGACAAACACCCCACAATCTCGTGCCTACCCCAAAGCAATACCCCACTCCACTTCCTTCGAGTAGATCCCACGACCCACACGAATGTTTCCCCGAGCCCCAACTTATCTTCTCCAAATGAATTCTCCCCATGCACACACGTCCACTCGTGTACGTGTCCACTCAACTCCGGCTGCCAACGATCAACGCGCCGACCCACTACGGTCACGAATTCACATGCGAGCACGATCCCAAACCCAGAATGAAGGAAACCATCTCGAATCGAATTCGAGCACTGAGCATGAACACCAGCAGAAAACTCAAGCATAACCAAACCCACCGCCATAGTCATCGCCACCACCGGAACCTCCATCAATCCCTCGAAACCTCGCCACAACATCCACGCCACTATCCTCCTCCTCGCGATCACACTCGATCATCAATCCAATACACAGCAGCCTCTGCAAACAACTCGAAAACAAAACCATACCAAACCCTACTTCCATCAAATCCCAATGATCCACTCAATCAAAAAATGCTTTCACATTTTTCCTTAGATCCTCAACTCATATACTTGCTTCAAACCAAATCCTAGCTAAAATCATCAAGTCGTTTCTCGGCAATTTACAAAAACCCAATTTCCACACAAACACCAAATTCACAGGTATTTCTCAATTAAAAATTATGATATATACCTTAAAAATCATAATTTTTGGTTCTTAATACATTCATGAAATCCAAATTTAAAAACAAGGTGGTTGATTTTTGGCATGAAACAAGGTTTTACTGTAAATTTCATTTTAAAATTTGATTGTGAATTTAAATTTTCAGAAACTATTTTTAATATTACCAACAAACATAAATCTACAACTTTCATTCACATCACAAGTTCAATAGAGTATAGATTGGAAGATTTGAGATTTTTATTTCATAAATAATCACTGTAAAGAACAGAGATGAAAGTTTACAGATAATTACCAGACACTCCACACTTTTAATATGCATGTATATAATATTTCATATACACATAAATTCATCATCTTAACACAATTCAACATATGCATCCATATTCAACAATAGATTTATTAAAACTATTTTTAAAAAAGGGTTTGCTCACCTCATTGAAATATGCAGAGCAGGTTTTGAACTTCTCAATTTCAAATTTCCAGGTTGTATCTTAAATCTGAAAATTGTGCTTTGGTTTGCTGTCGAAAACTTTATTGCATGCTTTACAATTGTTGATTAAACTTGCAGAATTTTAGAGTTGCAGGTTGATTCTTCATCTTTGAAATGCAGATTGGATTTGCAGATTGAGCTTTACAGATTTGCAAGTTTGAAAAAAAAATTTCAAATTTTCATTGTTGCAGGTTTTGATCATTTTAGATTTGTAGTTAAGAATTTTTTTTCTGTTTTGAGCTTTAGAAAAGAAACAAAGGAGAAATAATTTTTCTTTTTTGTTATAAATGAAATATGAATGCCACATGTCTTTAAGCATTTACATTTTTCATATGCTTGCTTAATTTACTTACATGTGTTTTATTAAGGTAATTAACATGCTTACACATGTCTTTAAATGTTTTGAATAAATTTTAATTCAATTTAAATGTTAACATAAACTAACATATTTAATTTACTTTATTAATTAATACTTACATATGTGAATATAAATTCACCTTTATAAAAAAATGTTCTAAAACAAATTATAATATAAATATATCTTCTTATACATGTTATTTTAAATCTAAAACATTCATTTATACATTTATAACCATTTAAATTAAACACTTTAAAGAAATAAAACAAAACTTTATATAAATCCTTTTTATAAACTATCATATTAAAATAAACCATTTTAAATTTGAACATTTTAAAGAAAACAAAATAAAACATTGATTAATTTCCTTTATAAATTGTCTATTTAAAATAAACAATTATCTTACATTTTGTAAACAAATGAATAAATCTTTAAATTAATCTTTGAAAAAATATTTAGTTTTAAAACAAAGCTTTTAATTTAAAATTCATACACATAAAATTTAATAGATTAAATTAAAATTTTAAAACAACTCAAATTATAACATATACATACATATATATTACAATTTCAAAACTCAATCTTTAATTTGAAACAAAAGATCTCCTATTCACAATATATATCAAATGTATATATTATAAATTGAATAAAATCTGATTAACTTGACAAAAATAATTCTTATCAATTTAAATTGTCAGAAAGATATTGAACACCATTAACAAATTAAATATTTATTAACCTTAAAATAAATTTATCCATTTAAATTAAATTATAAAGAAAAAAATTATCAAATCAATTTAATTATTAATGCGGATTATTAAATTTATATTGCCCAAAATTCCGGGTCGTTACAAACAACTTGACCCTTTAAAATTATCGAACGTCAGTTTGAAGAGATGGGGATCAGATAGCAGTTGTCGTCCAAAATCACTTCGAACCAACGTAAGCATTCAGATTGGGAATAGTGAATGTAGAGCCCAAAATGAAGACTTTGAAGTGCAAGGATTATTCACTACTAACCCTGAGGGTGATTCCAAAAGGGGTGTAGTGGGAGTAGTGCTTTTGGTTCGTTCATCTCCCGAACAACTTGTGTGGATGAGTGTTAACATTGTGTCAACATCTGGAAGGCAATGTTAGCATTCCAAGTGGTAGTGCTATAGTAAAGGTAAACGTAGTCTCAAGCCTTATCAAATGGGAATGACTAAAACAGTGGATATGTAGAAAGGCTAAGTGGGTCACTCCCATCAGGGTAAGATCACCCCTATCTAGAGTCCCTACTGTCAACTCATGTATGCTTCAGTACGGTTGCTGATCCCAACCCATGGTGATCATATTCAGTACTATCCAGCAAGTGGTAGGCCGACTTGTATTGGCAGGGGATCCTGGCGAGGTCCTCGATGTTATTTTATTTAAAGATGCATCCAGTAGCCTAGTCATTGTATGGAATCCTTTCTGCAATAAGCGCCGTAGGGAGTTAGTTATACCCAAATATGTTGAAATGTGAGATACAAGCACTCCAGCTATGTTCTATTTTACTTGGAGAACCTAGACATTATGATAATATCACTGAAAGTTTTATAAAAATGTTTTAGTTATTGTAAGGTGAAAACTCATCTGTGTTTATGTGCGGTGTGGTCTTACGAGATATCTTTTATTTTCAAAGTGTTTTATAAAAGTAAAATTTAAGTTGTTTTGATTTTACTAACACCAGACCCATGTTTGAACTTGAGTTTATTTCCTTTTCCCTAAACTTTTTGTTACTCAAATTTATATGAGTAGCAAGTGATCTAGGTTTCTTACGGAAGCATTTTTGGGGAGCTGGAGCAGGGGGCTTCATCATTAGCTTGTTATTATTTCTATTTCCATTGTGTTTATGTGTGATCTATGTATTTGTATGGCTAGGTAGCTATAATTGTCCAGTTGAATGTTTTAATGGAAGCACTCTGATGTATTATTATTTTGAAAACGACTATGTAATATCATATGTTATCTATTGTATGTTGTTCTAATTCATGGTGAAATTCTATGATTGTGTAGTTTCTTCTTTTCTCTTTTTTTCTTCTACCCTTAGTAACTTGTCTTTTGGTGTAAGAAAAGAAGTTCGTTACATAAACCTAGAGTACTCATCGTCTAACACATAACAATACTTCTTATCATCAAAACTAGTAACATCATTTGAACCAAAAAAATCCATATGAATCAGCCCAAAAACTCCGAATGTACTAATGATGTGTTTGGCATGGAAAGATGATCTTCTGAACTTGAACAAATCAATATGAATCAGCCCAAAAACTCCGGATATACTTATGTTTTTTTGGCATGGAAAGATGATCTACTGAACTTACCCATCATGCAAGCTTTGCAGATTTTACTAGATTCAAAATTTTGTTGCAGTAATCCTCGCACCAAATATTTTCCTTAGCTTCTTTAATAAGCTCATGCTGGCATGTCTTAGTCATACGTGCCATAAAGGAGTTCCCATAAAGTAGCTTCCTTGTCCTTAACTACTAGACATCTTGATAGTGTAAGGCAATCAAACAACAAGGAATATGCAACAACCCGGGATTTTGAAGGTTACTGTTAATATTAAAATATAATGAAAGTTATAATTTAATATTTTGTTTAAAAATGAATTGGATAATAAAACGAGTGATTATATTTTTTATTTTATATAAGCAATATCTTGATGAATATAATTTGGGATTTGAAATTTAAATAAGCCATATTATTTTATTTGAAGCCTATTTCAACATTTGATGGTTGAAAAAAAAGTGTAAATGAATGAAACAAAGTTTGAAAAATTTTATTTTTGGGTTTGGATTGAAAATAAATAATTGAGATGGTTTAATTTTAGTTAATTAGTAATATTGGAAATTTATTCCAATGTTAGCCTTCTATTGTAAAATAAAAGGAATAATATGAAGAAAATAAAATTTAGAAGTGTGTTTAGGCTTGGAATGATGTATTAATGTTATAAAAATGTTAAAACATTTTAATACACTTCATTAGACTTAAAAATAAATTTTATTTGGTTGAAATGGATGAAAATAGAGATTTTTCACTAAAAATGGGAATATTGGTAATATTGTGTTATATGGGTAAAATAATATTTTTAATTGGAAAAAATATATTTTGATGGTTAAAAAGTGTTAGAATGATTTATTGCAATTTATTTGATCCGAAAGAAATTTTTGTTTAAGTTATTCCATTAAAAATAGTGTTTTTACACTAAAATGATGTAATTTGTAAAATATTGTAAAAGATAGAGTTTTATTTATAAAAATAACTTTTTATTATCGATTTTTTTTTTATATATAATAAAAATTTTGTTGTAAACAATTTGTTGTAGATATTTTGTTTGGTTAAATATGAGAAAACTAGTATATAAATTGATTAAATAGGTTAAATATGTATATAACATAGAAATATCTCTAAGTATATTTGTCTTGGGCTTATTTGGGTAAGGTTTGAATCCATTAACCTTCTCTAGAACCATCTAGAAAAGACGAAATATGTGTAAAGTAATTTTTTTCTCTCATCTTCCTCCCCAAAACAAAAGATACAGTAAATAGAAAGAAAGAAAAACAATGGCTTTCTCTAATTGAATCTCAATTCCACTCAATTTTGTTGTTAATTCAAGAAGAACTTCACCAAAATAAGAATAGAGAAAGGACTTCACCTTCAAGCTCCTATCTTTCTTCACAAATTTGGATGTTTGCTATATAAAATCAAAGGTGAGTTTTAAAACTCACATTTTCTAGCTTTGATTGAGATTTCAAGGTAAGAAATCTCAATTTTGTTTGTTGCATGTTTAATTTTGAAATTTCCATCAGTAAATTGGACATATCTCTTTCGTTTTATGTCGGAATTCAATAATCTTGGATGATCTGGAAAGCATGGACAGATATATACAAGTTTGTTGTTTTGATTTTTGATTATTTTTGATGTTTATAAGGTGAAAAATCCATATCTTTGTGACTATCCTGTCATTGACAGAGAGTGTTTATATATTCAACTGGAAAGAAATTTGATCATAACTTTCTTGTTACCAGTCGGAATTTAGAAATTTTTGATTTTCTGAAAACCTTATGATTTAGGCTATAACTTTGATGTTTTGAGTTTTGACTATTTTTTACGTTTATATGGTGAAAAATCCATAAACTTTATGACTGTCCTGTCATTGACAGAGAGTGTTTATATATTCACCTAAAAAGTAATTTGATCGTAACTTTCTTTTTACCTATTGGAATTTATAAAATTTTGAAGTTCTGGAAACTTGAGGATTTAGTCTACAACTTTTATTTTATAATTATTCTCAGATTTTGTAGATTTTATGTGAAAATATATATTCTTTACAGTAGAACCGAAATATACATAGTGTTTAATTTCCGTGTTTGATGATATTCTGACGATTTCTATGATTTCAGTCGCATTATTTTTTTAAAAACTTGATGTTATTAGATGGGAATGATGTCCATGAATATATTATCTTATATTTGAAGAAGTTTGAGATTAAATTTTTATTTAAATTCCATTTAAATTTAAATAACGGTTAATACCGATATGTGAGTATTTTGAGGGTTTTAAATGATTTTAATTTCAAATAAATTCTTGAAAATTTCTTAAATAAAAATAAATCATTGTTTATGAAATATGTATTTTGTAGCATTTTTAAGAGATTTTTTTTGTTAATTATTCATTATTTTAAAGTTTTTGTATAATAGACGTTCTCTTTAAAATAGTGGATTTTTCTGTACAAAGCTTTTAAAATGGTTTCTAGATTGTTTAAGAATTCTATTTTCTCTAAAAAATTATTTTAAATATAATTTAGCCTATGTTTATAAGTTTTGACGTATAAGAATGAGAATTAAATAATTAAGTAAAAAAAAATGTGGTATGGGACATGTATTTTTGCTTTATCGCTTAGTATCGGACTTGTACGATCGAAACCAATTTGAAGTGTTATTTTGAGTTGATTTAGAAATTACCAAATTTTGGTGAAGGTCATTGGTTTGAGAATTACTTTTTGAGTACATTCGACGACGAACCAATCTAGATGCATTTTGTGATGGCCGATGAAATGAGGCAATATTGATGTTAGGTTTTAATTTGCAACCATGGTTAGAAATAACCATCACGATGTTCTTTTACTTGCCTAGGAGATGAGGCAAGTTGTTATGATGGACTGATGATGATTTCGATATTTACGATGAATTTTTACTTGTCCATGAAATGAGACAAGTCTCGATGTCACTTAAAACTCGTCCAAGTAAGAGATAAGACGAGTTAGGTATCTTACACTCGCCGATGAGATGAGGCAATGTTTATTTGATGATGTTTTATGATGGTTTTCTAATGTGGCATCGACTAACGATTAGTAACCAATAGTTACGATCGTATGGTATGGGACGTATGTTGACGCCTATTGGGTTCCTATTCGAGAAGTTGAGACACATTCACGATGTTACTAGTGCTACAAACCGAGTACTCGATTGGAGTCATCACGATGTTCATGAAGTTATTACCCGACTCCAATCATCACGATGTTATTACTCGGGTTTTTGTGACTGGGTGTCATCAAGATGTTTCCGACTATAGTCAATCAAGATGATCACGATGTTATGATGTTATGTGACCCCAAGTCATCACGATGAATGGTACCAAATAATGGTAGTACTAGTCAAGATGTAAATGCATGTGCTGTTTTCCATGATGTTTTAGGTTTTTCGATTTCACTATATTGATGATGATGCTTTAGTATAGCCTTATGTAAGAAAAAGGCTTATTGACATACATGGTTTTATTTGTGATTTCGAATATGATGTTTTGGATTCTTTCCGGGCTCTATCAAGATGGATTTGAGACATTATATATATATTTATACCAATGAGATGAGGTATAAATTATGGTAATGCTTTTATGATGAGTGTTGTTAATAGATTTAAGATATATTTATATTTATACCAATGATATGAGGTATAAATGATTATGAAGAATCTTTATAATGAGTTTAATGATGGATTTGAGATGTATTTGTATTTATACCGATGAGATGAGGTATAATAATTAAGAAGTTTCCATTATATGAGTTTTATTTATGATGCATTCTTGATGTTTTAATTATCTTATGAAGATTCACTTTATGGTTCATATCCTTACCCATTTCATTCACTTATATATATAATTAGATGAACCGTGTCTATCTAATATATATATTGTATTCCTTTATGCAATCATGATGAACCATTGATGTATCACTCTGGAGATAAATTGATGACCTATATCATTTCATTGATAATGATGGAATGGTTTCCCCTTATCTCTTATCATCACCTTTACTAATGATAAGTTCTAGCTAGCCTGACCCGTGTGTTTTCACTCGGGTCAGACCGAGTTGTTTCAGGTATCATCTGTTGGGCTTAGCTTGAAGTTGATGTTGGCTAACAGCTCTTCTTTCTCTTGAGTAGTTTATTTCTTCCGTATACTCTGATGTTTTTACATTTGATTCGATGTATATGGTGTGGTCGTGTACCACCGTTATTGTATTCATATTGTATAATACTGAATGTGTATCAGTGTATATGTATATATATGATGTTGGTTACCGTTCTGTGATGTGATTTACATTCAGTTATTATATTTTGTTCTGATAGATCCGTTAGCCACCTATAGTTTTGGATTAAGCATTTACTGGGTATGTCGATCCACTTGAGTTGAAAAATTATAATGCAATAATCGACGTATTCAATAGATGTTTAAGACAAAATTATAGATGGTCGCCCTTAACCAGCCCTATTCTCTGCTTTAGTAGATAGGATTACTTGTTAATTCTCTTTGCTAAGGTGGGTCTCGGGGTGGGGCGTTACAGCATGGTATCATAGCTGTGGTCAGAACAAAGTAGAATAAACACAGAATAGTACGTATATCACGATACATTAAAGTACAATATGAGTGAACCATCGTCCTTTATTCGAGCTTATTTTCGAATCGTGCTTTGATTCTTTTTCGAGTTTTGGGATATGTTGAGATGGAATATGTCTAAGAATATAATTGTATTTTGTAGTGTTCCATAATTGAGTTTGAAGTTGTCTTATCTTATGTAAAATCTTATTTGGGATTATTAGATTCTTATTTTTGTCGATACGAGTGAGTTCGTATCGATGGAACTGATTGATTTCTTTGGGCATTCTTGTTGCATTCCTTTGAGAGTTGTGAATCCTATTGATGGGATCCACAACAATTGGCTTCTTGTGAGCATTCTGAGTTCTTTATTTGTTGTTGTTTTAGTGAGTGTTTGTTTATTACTCACTATCTTGAGATGTATCTGATTTGAGATGGATTGACTTATTTGATGTAAAGTTTGATCATTTTGTTGTTATAGGATCCTATATTTATTTAGACATCCTAATTTGATTGGTTTATTAATTCTATCACTTTGGAATGTTAATGATGATTCCAAAGTTTCTGAATTCGCTCTTGAGTATCGAGATGTCGATGATATATCTCAAGTTCTCGTCATGGTGACTTTTTTGAGTTTTTTTGAGTCCGTTTTGATTTGACATCCAATTAGGCAATCAAGTGTTGAGGTAACCTTATTCCTGGCTCTTAGCTCTTCGGTTTTCCTTCCACGAAGATATCCACTGAGGAATGAGGTGAGTTTCTAGATCGTTCGAGTTTGATTGAGTTTATCATTCAGCTTCACTGAGTGTTCTTTTCAGATAATCAATCAGTGTTATCTTTGTAGCATTACTTTGTTTGAAGTAATGATTTGTTGTTGTGTGCTTCATCTCCTTTGAGAAGAATATCTTGCTTATCCTGTATCTTGATGACTTTTGGGAGTGGCTCATGACATCGTAAGATTGACTAACACTCTGTCTCCTCCTGTTGATTTTGAGAATCGTGTATTCTAGGAATATCTCGATGCATTCACTAAATGTTCTTTAGTTTGAGTTTTTGAAGCTATATATATATATATATATATATATATATATGAGTTTTAAAAAGAGAAATTGGAGTTTTGAGATATTTTAAAAATCAAAGAATATTTTGAGAATATATTTACATGAGTAGTATTTCTTTTATAGAAAAAAATTTGAGAGTGTTGGGTTGTCCGTCGAGTAGTTAAGAATTCTAGTCGATACGCCTGATCAATGTTATTGATAGGAATCTCCTAATGCTATGATGAGACAATCAAACACGATGATTTGTGTTTTAAAAAAATTAAGATTTGAAAATTAGAAATTTGAGATTAAATATTAAATTTATATTTGAATGGTAATTGCAGCCATTGATTTTACAGACAAGTAATAGAGTGGCGAGGCAGTTATGATCATTCGGTCAACTCTGTAGCCAATAGATATATTTATTTACTAGAGACTCAATGGCAAGGCAATGCCATTTATTTATTTTTAAATTATAAAGAAGAGAATATAAATGAGATTATTTTTGAGCTTTGCTTTATTGGAAGTATATTTTGAGATTTTAGAAACTATATTATATACATTGGATGTTTTAAGAGAAGAGTTATAAGATAATTTAAAGATTGTTTTTAAACTATTTAAGTGGTTTAATAAAAAGAGTAAAGAGAATTTAAACCCTTAATTAATTTTGAGGAATATTATTATGGATTTACAAATTTCTTTGGAAATTAATTTTGAAGTAAGATAATAAATTTGGACTTTTAATTTGAGTTTTAAATAACTTACTAAGTAATATAGTAAAAAGTTTGAAAATTTTCAAATGTTGAAAATTGAGATTTGAAATTTAAAAGATGTTGAGATTTAAAAATTCTAAATATCTTGGATTAAAAGATAGTTCGAGCTTATATCCTTGTTCTTGAGTATATTCTATTTTTGAGCTATTATTAACGACATGCATTTTTCATGGTCGTTCGATTTGGTAGCCTTGTGAGAAGCCATCTTGTGATTTACCAATCTTGTCTATTGTGTCTACCCTATTGTGAGGATGTTCTTTCCATATATTTATGCAAAAATTCTTATCGATGATCTTCTTTATTGCTTAGAGTTTGGGTTTAAGTGAGTTTGGTCCCGACTCTACTCGTAGAGTTCTTTTTGAAATCAATCATTTTCGATTGATTAGTAGTTGAACATTTTAATGAGTTTTGATTCAAAGACGGGATATCTTCAAAATTCTTTCGAGTTACTTGGAAAATTCGAAGTTTTGCTAATCACTACATTAGTATTTGATGGTCCATTGGATTAACCAAGTGAGTTTTTTCTTGTTTCTCTCTACCATTCTATGCTGAGAGCATGAATGTTTGAGTTTTGAGCTTGTCTTTTATCCTTTTTCGATTGAATTTTTGTGTTGCTTACAGCCTTTTTCCACTAGAAATTGCGAGGACGCAATTTTGTTAAGTGGTGGAGTCTGTAACAACCCGGGATTTTGAAGGTTACTATTAATATTAAATTATAATGAAATTATATTTTAACATTTTGTTTAAAAACGAATTGGATAATAAAACGAGTGATTATATTGTTTATTTTATATAAACAATATCTTGATGAATATAATTTGGGATTTGAAATTTAAATAAGCCATATTATTTTATTTGAAGCCTATTTCAACATCTGATGGTTGAAAAAAAAAGTGTAAATGAATGAAACAAAGTTTGAAAAACTTTATTTTTGGATTTGTATTGAAAATAAATAATTGTGATGGTTTAATTTTAGTTAATTAGTAATATTGGAAATTTATTCCAATGTTAGCCTTCTATTGTAAAATAAAAGGAATAATATGAAGAAAATAAAATTTAGAAGTGTGGTTAGGCTTGGAATGATGTATTAATGTTATAAAAATGTTAAAACATTTTAATACATTTCATTAGACTTAAAAATAAATTTTATTTGGTTGAAATGGATGAAAATAGAGATTTTTCACTAAAAATGGGAATATTAGTAATATTGTGTTGTATGGGGAAAATAATATTTTTAATTGGAAAAAATATATTTTGATGATTAAAAAAAGTTAGAATGATTTATTGTAATTTATTTGATCCGAAAGAAATTTTTGTTTAAGTTATTGCATTAAAAATAGTGTTTTTACACTAAAATGGTGTAATTTGTAAAATATTGCAAAAGATAGAGTTTTATTTATAAAAATATAGATATTTTGTTTGGTTAAAAATGAGAAAACTAGTGTATAAATTGATTAAATAGGTTAAATATGTATATAACATAGGAATATCTCTAAGTATATTTGCCTTGGGCTTATTTGAGTAAGGTTTGAATCCATTAACCTTCTCTAGAACCATCTAGAAAAGATGAAATATGTGTAAAAGTACTTTTTTTTCCTCATCTTCCTCCCTAAAACAAAAGATACATTAAATAGAAAGGAATAAAAACAATGGCTTTCTCTAATTGAATCTCAATTCCACTCAATTTTAATGTTAATTCAAGAAGAACTTCACCAAAATAAGAATAGAGAAAGGACTTCACCTTCAAGCTCCTATCTTTCTTCACAAATTTGAGTGTTTGCTATCTAAAATCAAAGGTGAGTTTTAAAACTCACATTTTCTAGCTTTGATTGAGATTTCAAGGTAAGAAATCTCAATTTTGTTTGTTGCATGTTTAATTCTGAAATTGCCATCAGTAAATTGGACATATCTCTTTCGTTTTATGTCGGAATCCAATAATCTTTGATGATCTGGAAAGCATAGACAGAGATCTACAAGTTTATTGTTTTGAGTTTTGATTATTTTTGATGTTTATAAGGGGAAAATCCATATCTTTGTGACTGTCCTGTTATTGACAGAGAGTGTTTATATATTCACCTGGAAAGAAATTTGATCATAACTTTCTTGTTACTTGTCAGAATTTAGAAATTTTTGATGTTCTGAAAACCTTATGATTTAGGTTATAACTTTGATGTTTTGAGTTTTGACTATTTTTTATGTTTATATGGTGAAAAATCCATATCTTTATGACTGTCCTGTCATTAACAAAGAGTGTTTATATATTCACCTAAAAAGTAATTTGATCATAACTTTCTTTTTACCTATCGGAATTTTGAAAATTTTGAAGTTCTGGAAACCTGAGGATTTAGTCTACAACTTTTATTTTGTAATTATTCTCAGATTTTGTAGATTTCTATGTGAAAATATATATTCTTTACAGTAGAACCGAAATATACGTAGTGTTTAATTTCCGTGTTTGATGATATTCTGACGATTTCTATGATTTCAGTCGCATTCTTTTTTTTTTAAAACTTGATGTTATTAGATAGAAATGATGTTCGTAAATATATTATCTTAGATTTGAAGAAGTTTGAGATTAAAGTTTTATTTAAATTCCATTTAAATTTAAATAACGGTTAATACCGATATGTGAGTATTTTGAGGGTTTTAAATGATTTTAATTTCAAATAAATTCTTAAAAATTTCTTAAATAAAAATAAATCATTCTTTATGAAATAAGTATTTTGTAGCATTTTTAAGAGATTTTTTTGTTAATTATTCATTATTTTAAGGGTTTGTATAATAGACGTTCTCTTTAAAATAGTGGATTTTTCTGTACAAAGCTTTTAAAATGGTTTCTAGATTGTTTAAGAATTCTATTTTCTCTAAAAAATTATTTTAAATATAATTTAGCCTATGTTTATGAGTTTTGACGTATAAGAATGAGAATTAAACAATTTAGTAAAAAAAATGTGGTATGGGACATGTATTTTTGCTTTATCGCTTAATATCGGACTTGTACGATCGAAACCAATTTGAAGTGTTATTTTGAGTTGATTTAGAAATTACCAAATTTTGGTGAAGATTATTGGTTTGAGAATTACTTTTTGAGTACATTCGACGACGAACCAATCTAGATGCATTTTGTGATGGCCGATGAAATGAGGCAATATTGATGTTAAGTTTTAATTTGCAACTATGGTTAGAAATAACCATCACAATGTTCTTTTACTTGCCTAGGAGATGAGGCAAGTTGTTATGATGGACTGATGAAGATTTCGATATTTATGATGAATTTTTACTTGTCGATGAAATGAGACAAGTCTCGATGTTACTTAAAACTCATCCAAGTAAGAGATAAGACGAGTTAGGTATCTTACACTCGCCGATGAGATGAGGCAATGTTTATTTGATGATGTTTTATGATGGTTTTCTAATGTGTCATCGACTAACGATCAGTAAACCAATAGTTACGAACGTATGGTATGGGACGTACGTTGACGCCTATTGGGTTCCTATTTGAGAAGTTGAGACACATTCACGATGTTACTAGTGCTACAGACCGAGTACTCAATTGGAGTCATCATGATGTTCATGAAGTTATTACCCGACTCCAATCATCACGATGTTATTACTCGGGTTTTTGTGACTGGGTGTCATCAAGATGTTTCCGACTATAGTCAATCAAGATGATCACGATGTTATGATGTTATGTGACCCCAAGTCATCACGATGAATGGTACCAAATAATGGTAGTACTAGTCAAGATGTAAATGCATGTGCTGTTTTCCATGATGTTTTAGGTTTTTCGATTTCACTATATTGATGATGATGCTTTAGTATAGCCTTATGTAAGAAAAAGGCTTATTGACATACATGGTTTTATTTGTGATTTCGAATATGATGTTTTGGATTCTTTCCGGGCTCTATCAAGATGGATTTGAGACATTATATATATATTTATACCAATGAGATGAGGTATAAATTATGGTAATGCTTTTATGATGAGTGTTGTTAATAGATTTAAGATATATTTATATTTATACCAATGATATGAGGTATAAATGATTATGAAGAATCTTTATAATGAGTTTAATGATGGATTTGAGATGTATTTGTATTTATACCGATGAGATGAGGTATAATAATTAAGTTTCTATTATATGAGTTTTATTTATGATGAATTCTTGATGTTTTAATTATCTTATGAAGATTCACTTTATGGTTCATATCCTTACCCATTTCATTCACTTATATATATAATTAGATGAACCGTGTCTATCTAATATATATATTGTATTCCTTTATGCAATCATGATGAACCATTGATGTATCACTCTGGAGATAAATTGATGACCTATATCATTTCATTGATAATGATGGAATGGTTTCCCCTTATCTCTTATCATCACCTTTACTAATGATAAGTTCTAGCTAGCCTGACCCGTGTGTTTTCACTCGGGTCAGACCGAGTTGTTTCAGGTATCATCTGTTGGGCTTAGCTTGAAGTTGATGTTGGCTAACAACTCTTATTTCTCTTGAGTAGTTTATTTCTTCCGTATACTCTGATGTTTTTACATTTGATTCGATGTATATGGTGTGGTCGTGTACCACCGTTATTGTATTCATATTGTATAATACTGAATGTGTATCAGTGTATATGTATATATATGATGTTGGTTACTGTTCTGTGATGTGATTTACATTCAGTTATTATATTTTGTTCTGATAGATCCGTTAGCCACCTATAGTTTTGGATTAAGCATTTACTGGGTATGTCGATCCACTTGAGTTGAAAAATTATAATGCAATAATCGACGTATTCAATAGATGTTTAAGACAAAATTATAGATGGTCGCCCTTAACCAGCCCTATTCTCTGCTTTAGTAGATAGGATTACTTGTTAATTCTCTTTGCTAAGGTGGGTCTCGGGGTGGGGCGTTACAGCATGGTATCATAGCTGTGGTCAGAACAAAGTAGAATAAACACAGAATAGTACATATATCACGATACATTAAAGTACAATATGAGTGAATCATCGTCCTTTATTCGAGCTTATTTTCGAATCGTTCTTTGATTCTTTTTCGAGTTTTGGGATATGTTGAGATGGAATATGTCTAAGAATATAATTGTATTTTGTAGTGTTCCATAATTGAGTTTGAAGTTGTCTTATCTTATGTAAAATCTTATTTGGGATTATTAGATTCTTATTTTTGTCGATACGAGTGAGTTCGTATCGATGGAACTGATTGATTTCTTTGGGCATTCTTGTTGCATTCCTTTGAGAGTTGTGAATCCTATTGATGGGATCCACAACAATTGGCTTCTTGTGAGCATTCTGAGTTCTTTATTTGTTGTTGTTTTAGTGAGTGTTTGTTTATTACTCACTATCTTGAGATGTATCTGATTTGAGATGGATTGACTTATTTGATGTAAAGTTTGATCATTTTGTTGTTATAGGATCCTATATTTATTTAGACATCCTAATTTGATTGGTTTATTAATTCTATCACTTTGGAATGTTAATGATGATTCCAAAGTTTCTGAATTCGCTCTTGAGTATCGAGATGTCGATGATATATCTCAAGTTCTCGTCATGGTGACTTTTTTGAGTTTTTTTGAGTCCGTTTTGATTTGACATCCAATTAGGCAATCAAGTGTTGAGGTAACCTTATTCCTGGCTCTTAGCTCTTCGGTTTTCCTTCCACGAAGATATCCACTGAGGAATGAGGTGAGTTTCTAGATCGTTCGAGTTTGATTGAGTTTATCATTCAGCTTCACTGAGTGTTCTTTTCAGATAATCAATCGGTGTTATCTTTGTAGCATTACTTTGTTTGAAGTAATGATTTGTTGTTGTGTGCTTCATCTCCTTTGAGAAGAATATCTTGCTTATCCTGTATCTTGATGACTTTTGGGAGTGGCTCATGACATCGTAAGATTGACTAACACTCTGTCTCCTCCTGTTGATTTTGAGAATCGTGTATTCTAGGAATATCTCGATGCATTCACTAAATGTTCTTTAGTTTGAGTTTTTGAAGCTATATATATATATATATATATATATATATATATATGAGTTTTAAAAAGAGAAATTGGAGTTTTGAGATATTTTAAAAATCAAAGAATATTTTGAGAATATATTTACATGAGTAGTATTTCTTTTATAGAAAAAAATTTGAGAGTGTTGGGTTGTCCGTCGAGTAGTTAAGAATTCTAGTCGATACGCCTGATCAATGTTATTGATAGGAATCTCCTAATGCTATGATGAGACAATCAAACACGATGATTTGTGTTTTAAAAAAATTAAGATTTGAAAATTAGAAATTTGAGATTAAATATTAAATTTATTTTTGAATGGTAATTGCAGCCATTGATTTTACAGACAAGTAATAGAGTGGCGAGGCAGTTATGATCATTCGGTCAACTCTGTAGCCAATAGATATATTTATTTACTAGAGACTCAATGGCGAGGCAATGCCATTTATTTATTTTTAAATTATAAAGAAGAGAATATAAATGAGATTATTTTTGAGCTTTGCTTTATTGGAAGTATATTTTGAGATTTTAGAAACTATATTATATACATTGGATGTTTTAAGAGAAGAGTTATAAGATAATTTAAAGATTGTTTTTAAACTATTTAAGTGGTTTAATAAAAAGAGTAAAGAGAATTTAAACCCTTAATTAATTTTGAGGAATATTATTATGGATTTACAAATTTCTTTGGAAATTAATTTTGAAGTAAGAGAATAAATTTGGACTTTTAATTTGAGTTTTAAATAACTTACTAAGTAATATATTTGAGACATTATATATATTTATACCAATGAGATGAGGTATAAATTATGGTAATGCTTTTATGATGAGTGTTGTTAATAGATTTAAGATATATTTATATTTATATCAATGATATGAGGTATAAATGATTATGAAGAATCTTTATAATGAGTTTAATGATGGATTTGAGATGTATTTGTATTTATACCGATGGGATGAGGTACAATAATTATGAAGTTTCTGTTATATGAGTTTTATTTATGATGCATTCTTGAAGTTTTAATTATCTTATGAAGATTTACTTTATGGTTCATATCCTCACCCATTTCATTCGGTTATATATATAATTAGATGAACCATGCCTATCTAATATACAAATTGTATTCCTTTATGCAATCATGATGAACCATTGATGTATCACTCTAGAGATAACTTGGTGACCTATATCATTTCATTGGTAATGATGGAATGGTTTTCCCCTTATCTCTTATCATCACCTTTACTAATAATAAGTTCTAGCTAGCCTGACCCGTGTGTTTTCTCTCGGGTCAGACCGAGTTGTTTCAGGTATCATCTATTGGGCTTAGCTTGAAGTTGATGTTGGCTAACAGCTCTTCTTTCTCTTGAGTAGTTTATTTCTTCCGTATACTCTGATGTTTTTACATTTGATTCGATGTATATGGTGTGGTTGTGTACCACCTTTATTGTATTCATATTGTATAGTACTGAATGTGTATCAGTGTATATGTATATATATGATTTTGGTTACTGTTTTGTGATGTGATTTACATTCAGTTATTGTATTTGTTCTGATAGATCCGTTAGCCACCTATAGTTTTGGGTTAAGCATTTACTGGGTATGTCGGTCCACTTGAGTTGAAAAATTATAATGCAATTATTTTTGTATTCAATAGATGTTTAAGACAAAATTATAGATGGTCGCACTTAACCAGCCCTATTCTCTGCTTTAGTACATAGGATTACTTGTTAATTCTCTTTGCTAAGGTAGGTCTTGGGGTGGGGCGTTACAGAATATGTGTTGCATTTCCTCTTAGCTATGATCAAAACATCATTTGAAAATTTGTGAATTATTTTGTACAAATTAGCATCAAAAACAAAATTCATACCTATGTCACATAGTTGGCTGATAGAGATGAGATTATGATGTAAGTTATAGACATATAGAACATCAATCGATGTAAAAGTATTGTTTCCTACTTTACCTTTACCGATAATCTTACATTTACCATTATTTCCTATCATTACACTCCCACGTCTGTAATCTCCAAGGATAAGGAATTTTGATTTGTCACTTATCATGTGTCTGGAACAGCCATAATCCAAGAATCATTTTTTCTGTTCCTTAGCCCGCCAACATACCTAAATAAGAGAAGAATAAAACGACCTAGAAGTCCTCATAGATCCATTAATGTTATTGACAAAGTATTTAGGTACCCAAACTTGTTTAAATTTTTGAAAATTTGCATTTTTACCTTTAGTAACGCAGATTTGTTTAACAGATTTATTTTCATTCCTATTCCAACATTTATTTTGTTCATGTCCAATTTTTCCACAAACTAAACACTTTGATAATTCTCCGCGAGATTTTATATCGTCAAAATTCTTTTTCTTAGTTTGTTCATCTCTATTATATCCACATCCTTTTCTATTTTTGAATATAGTTTGACTATCTAACAATATAGTCAGTGATATTTCTCCTTTAGAAATTCTTTCTATGTCAATTTAACTTGTGAACATTAGATCTAAGAGCAATGTTTGCATTCAAAAGTGAGGTGCATCTTCTCATCAAATTTTCACTTTTGTGTCATCTTTATTCTTTGAAGATAAAATTTCATTTTCAAGGATTTCATTTATAGTCCTATATCTGTTTGTTTCTTCCTCTAAAGACCGACACTTTTCACACTCAGAGTTAAGTTATCTAATGTTCTGAATTATAAATTCTAACTCATCGTTTAAACAAAATAGACCACTTTTATTAGATTCGAGATCATTATTCCTTTCTTTAAATCTGTAGTATTTCCATTTAACTCATGATATAACAACAGTAAATCAGTACAAGATAAGTGTGTCCTTATTAGGCTTATCATCGCTGTCAGTTCCCATTAGACATAAATTTTCCTTATTTTTCTCATTGTCATTGTTCTCCTCCTCTTCTTCTTCACTCTCATCCTAGTTGGTTGTGAAAGTCCTCCTCTTCTTCTTTCCTTTATCAGGTCAATTTAGCAGACAATTTTGTTTAATGAGTCTTGGCTTCTTACATCTATAACATATGATTTCTTCCTCAAAATCATCCAATGCTTTAACAATACAAGATTTTATATATCAGTTTATTGATTGATTTCCATGCTTTTTGGTCCACATTTTGAAATGCCTCATTAATACTGGTAGTTCATCTCTAGCTCCGTCTTCTTCACCACCGTCGATTGTACTCTTCAAAGCAATTTATTTCTTTTTTAACTCTCCATTTTTACGCTCCTCCCTGGATTTTAGCTGCATCTCATAATTGACGAGTTTTACTGTTAATTCCTCTAACTTTAGATTTCCTCGGTCTTTTGATTCCTATATTGCTATCACTATTACTAAAAAAGCTACAGATTCTTAGAATTTTTCAGACCATCTCTAATTTTATGTAAAATTTTCCTTAAGTTACGAATTCGAACACTAGATTTGAAAAACATCCATACATCTACTTTATATTCTCTTCCTTTGACATTGCAAAATTGTCATATTTATTGCTGAGCATGGCTAGATGAAATTCCTTGACTTGTGATGTATCTTCGTGGGTCGCCTCAAGTGTATGTCAAATTTCCTGTGCAGTCACATAATGAGAAACACAATTATATTCCATTTTTCTAAGGCACATGCAATAGAATTCATGGCTTTAGAATTTGAGAAATAAAGTTTAAGTTCATTTGCAGCATACTAATCTTTAAGCTTAGGAACTTCACGATCATTTATTTTTACTAAAGCCAACCTATAACCAGTTTCAACTATATCCCATGTCGCAATAGTATCTAGAAAAATATTCATTCTAGTTTTCCAATAAGCATAATCATTACCATTAAATATGAGTGGCCTCGCTATGGATTGGCCTCTAGAAAAAGCATTATTTGGACTATAAATATTTTAAAAACGTGAATTTAACTACATAGCTATGATACGACTTGTAGGATCAAGTTACCCCTAGAGGGGGAAGGGGGAAGGGGTTGAATAGGGTTTATAAATTCATAGTTTAATAGTAAATACAGCATAGACAAAATGATTGCAGAAATAAAGATAACACAAAAATTTATCCAGCTTTGGCAAACATGCTACTACTGCCTCCACGATTTACAAATTATTCTACAAACTTGCGACTATCGCTAGCCTGGTTATTCTAACTCTATATTTATGAATCCTTCCTCAACTCGATCACCAAATTGAGATTTTTATGAAACACAAATGTAATTCAATGCTAGATAAATATGGTTCAAAAATAAAAGGTGAAAATACAAAAAATGAAATAGATTTGCCTTTAAAAATTAAGATATATAAATTATAAAGCTTAAACAATTAAGGGCCTAAATATTAAGATCTTCCTTCCATATGCTTGTATTAATAACATTCCTGTTTCTTATTCTTTAGATCTAAACGCCATGATCTTGAAAAAAATTAATGTCCTCATGGATGATGCCGCCTTTTTTTGGAAAATTTTCCTACCAGAATCCATTAGTTGATTCGATTGCACTTGCATGGATTACTCCCTTGTCAAGTGTTTCACCGTGATAATTGAAATGTATTGGAAACTATCAAGAATGTTTTTCTTTTTACTAATTCCCTCCTACTTTTATTTTCTCTTTCAAATACTGACCTCAATAGTCGATGATGAATTTTTTTCATAGTGATGAATAAAAGAAATTTTTTTAGATTTTACTTTTCTTGCTGCTTTATAAATTTGAATTGATCGACAAAAAGCTTTAACTTGATTCCCTTTTTTTATTCTTGCGGCTTTGAATTGTTTAACGTTCATTGCGAATATTTTCATGCGTATTTTTGGGCATGCTTCAGAAACCTTATTGGGTACCTTCTTCAAACATTTGGCATTAAAAAGTGCTTGTATAACTATACACCATCTCACGTAAAACCCTTGTATGCATTTGAACTTTTTTAGCATGTACTTCTCCCTGTTGTACTTGTACCTTATTGCAACATGCATGTACCTAATTATCCTTTACATTGTGGTTTTTGATGTTGCACATGCATCACTCTTTACATGTCCTATTTACATGTTTCAATTTGCATTTTTTTTTGTACCTAAAATATTTGTATCTGAACTGATTGTTTGGGCAATTCTTAATCTTGTTGCATCTTGACTTGTGATTTTGTGAATTCAGGTTTAGTGTTGATTAAGTTCTAGTCTTTTTTGTGCACCGATAATGTTTTGTTTTTGATGAATTTTTGAACTTTCTTTTCCGAGATGGTTGAAAATTCCAGTGTGTAGTTTGGATGTGGTTGATGCTGATATCGTGCCTTTGGTTGTATATAAGTTGCTCTAATATTGGTTGTTGGCTTGAAATTGAATTTATGACCCTATGAAGTTTGAATAAAGATGTCGTACTGGTCCTTGTTTATACCTGTTACGCTTGTCTATGCTCATTGCATTTGGCGCATGTTTGAAACATGAATAGAATGAAACCAAAATCCGAGGCTAATTCGAGCTTTAAACACTTTCCCTTCCTTTTGCAGTTTTAATTTGTCTCTATTTGCTTTCTACTCGTTTGTTATTTGTCAAGAAATGACTGCCATTTGAATTTTTGTTATTCATTCCGATGCTGTCTGGAGGAAGCAGGAACAAGGAAATACTCATGTAAATTTTAACCCTTTTCTTAAAAAATGTATTTGAGTGAGTTAGAGAAGTAATGTGTATGAGAGAGTTAGAGGAGGACTTATATCCATCACAGTTTGTGCTTCTGAAATCTTTGTTGAAATGAATAAAATATCTATTTGTTTATTTTTTTTGTTGAATTTCTTTGTTTCCTTTCTAGGATTCTGTAATATGCATAACAACTTAACAAACACATTAAATACAAATAAAATGTTTATTAGCATCAAACAAAAATCATAGACTGCAATGTTCTATAATTCTTTTATGGTCCTGAGCAGTCACTCTTTAAGTGCCCATGCTTATCATAAACAAAGCACTACCTCTCCCCACATCTTAGGGCCTTTCAGTCTTTGCTACGATAACCCGCCTTAATACAATTAAAGCACTTTTACTCCCTCCTACTTTTCTTTTAGCCATCCTTCTCATGAGACTGCTTCTTCTCGCCTTCCTCCTCATAAGACCGCTTCTTCTCTTTGTCGTTCAGTCCCTCTTGCCTTCATTGCTCGCTTGCGGTATTGGTTCTTCCTTTGAGTCAATAGATTTAACCTTTGGTTTTGGGTACATGCTCTCTTGCCTCAAATTTTTCTCCACTAGCTTCTCGAAGGATTTGTTATTATGTCCCACCATCTTCTCCCTCAAATAACTGTCCAAACCCATGATAAACTTCTCGTCTTTTTTTAGGAAGGGTATCAATCAAAGATAAACCATATTTCGGCAGCATGTCAAATTCAACCACATACTCCAAGACATTCTTCTCTCCTTGCTTCAACTTTATAAACTTCCTAAACAATACCGATTCAGGATGGCCGATATGAACTTCTCTTCAAATTTGGTCTTAAACAACTCCAAAGTGAACCAATCTTTTCGAATAGCAATCTTATCAACATTCCACCTTCCCATGGCTCGATCTTGAAGTTTCCTAGAGTCTAACTTCCTCTTCATTGCAGTTTACAACTCTAAATCATCAAATATATGATTGCAGGTATCCAACCGATCTTCCACTTCTACAACCGATTTCATTCCAAGGAATAATTTTCGTCCAAGGCAATAATAGTTCTTGTATTACTTAGCAAAGTCGGCTTGGGCACGTGTATTGGAGAACCACGACTACCAATAGCTAGAGTGACACCTTGAGTATTCTAGAACATGTTCCCCCTCATCTCTATGAACATAGCTTGCATATCGATGTTAGCTGCCCTTAAGCGTGCTCCTTCTATTTCTACTCCTGACATATAATTCCTAGCAGTGTTCATTGTATGTTGGCTCATTCTTAAACTCTGTAATACGAATGTTCGGTCTCTCATAAAGGAAAAATACATCTATGGCGCTCAAGTGTGCAATGCGACTTATACACTATATATACTACTATCATATAGTTTTGCAAACCAAAATATATGACAAGTACGCTCTTTCATATATCGCTCGATCCATTCTCAAACGTTTCATTTACCTTAGCTCTAATAGATCAAAGTACAAACTTAGGTCGATTGTTCAATCTAATCATTGATACCATGTGTGACGACGACCCTACATCTCCAACACCCAATATACCTAAAGAATGCTCTATAATAGTAGTCAATCGATTTTGGACGATTGTCTAGGATGAAATGGATAACTCCAATCATAAGTTATCGTATATCTTAGAGCGCATCGAATAAAATATAATATCACATAGATATAAAATAGATGAGATTGATGTATATAACTAAATGAACCAATAAATAATAGAGTGCAAGATTCAAGTAGCCATACATATCAAATGAAGTAGATTTTATACATCATCAAAGTAAAATCAAAGGAAATTAGTCTCCAAATAAGCCAAAGCATCGATAAAGATTCAAGGTGTCGCACAATGGAGTAAGAAAAAGCCTCTAGTATTAAATATAATAGCACCAACCTTCTGCTCATCCTATGAACAACTCCATTCACTAATCTCAAACATATTATCTTGTTGACTCCTTTAAGAGTACCTAAGATAATAAGAAGCAAACATAAAACCTCGATTCAAACAACTGTTTGGTATAAGCAATAAACAATCTTAAAATACTATGGACAATGATATAGTATAGGACATAGAGTATGGATACTCATACTTGTCCCATCCCTATATCTAAAGAGTTATCACATAAATATAGCATATGTTAAACTACTATCGGGTATGGGTATGCTTCAATAAGTGTAATATGGGTGTCGAGGTACCTAACTCAGGAATATCTACATCATAAGACATCTATGCAACAATCATACTAATCATAGCAATCAGACCGACATAAGATAAAGCACAAGGACAATTATCATCCAGGTCTCATATTGCTACATTTATCACTAAGGTCTGACCTTGCCATGCATCGTTTTTGAAGTCTCACTTCACTCATTGGAGCCTCACTTCGTCGCAGCCATCACTGAAGTCTCACTTCTTCAGCATGATAATCACCGCCATCTTACGTCGTCATAACTTTCTTGAAGCCTTACATTATAAATATCACTACAGAATCCCTGCTTCCCTATGACTTTTCCAATGTCTCTTGTCACCATGAAATTCCCGAAGTCTTGCTTCATCTTAACATTCCCAAGGTCTTTATCTCCATGACCTTCCCAAAGTCTTGCTTCATCATTATCTTCGAAGGCCTTTTGGACAAAAGATAACTCTTTCAACAACCTCCTAGACCGAAGACCCTCGTGCCACAATTGGATTTAGTATTCATTTAGATATCCATCAGATAGGTACTTCCCTCCTAGGGTAGGCTAAACAATCCCGCAGTCCAGGGCAGACTAGTGAATATCCTCACATACCCTTGTCCCATGAAACACCAATCAATCCATAGTTATAAATGATCCCTTCAGGCTTCCAATTCGATCTAGAACATTTCATGCCCCTCTACATTGCTTACCTTGTCGAACATGGTTCCTCAAAATAATCTAGTACCATAAATTTACTTCTACTTGAAGTAGTCGACTAAATGCCTCACATCATTGAAGTTTGGAACATCTCTACATGCCCATCTCATGTCATTGATTCATCTCATCACGGTTCCAAATGCATCATGTCGAAGCATTATGCCTTTGCCTTTTCATTTATCCTCATTGCATTATAACCATCGAAAAAATTTCATCAAATAATCGAATGAACACATGTACACAAACACTAGAACAACACGTCATGTCCCCTGAGCCTCGACCCCATAGGCCACAACCAAGAGTGGCGGTACCGACCACAAATAGTCAGCCGTAATCAATTTGGGCCTTAGGTCATCTAAAAACTCAACTAAGTAAAATTCCTTCACTTCCTTATTTCATCCTAAGTTGACCTAAGTTCTTGCTTCCTGAGCCGAAGTGACTGTTTGAAAAACATGAAGCAAAAAGAGGTCCTTGGCCCCTTGATTCAATTAAACATTATCTTCCCATGCCACTTAGAGCTAAATTTGACTAATTCTAAAAAAATTCATCCCATGCCAATTAGAGCTTGACCGAAAGTGAACCATCCAAAACCCCAAAGTCCTTAGCCTCTTGATTCGAAGCATACCTATGCCGACCACTTTTGCCACGAACCAATTTTTTTCTTAAATCCTCTAACACTGATCTGTTTTCCCCTAGGCCTAACCTAATCCTCCAGATCTGAAGTATCCATTCCTGTGACTCGAAGCATGGTCACCATCGACCTCTCCTTGCCCACTACCGACC
This sequence comes from Allium cepa, assembly GCA_030765085.1. Taxonomy (NCBI): domain Eukaryota; kingdom Viridiplantae; phylum Streptophyta; class Magnoliopsida; order Asparagales; family Amaryllidaceae; genus Allium; species Allium cepa. The sequence goes on from CM060944.1 coordinate 343,515,141, forward strand.
AATTTCAATGACCACTTTTTGGGTATCAATCAACTTTACATCACTTGAAATTTTCTAAATAGACCTCCCAAAGCTTCCAGTATAATGTATTTAAATTTCATCGCGTTTCGACCACTTTGGTGTCATTTGCACCGAACGACGTATCACTCTCCTTACTACACAACACGACTAGGAAACGCATCAAAACAATTCATTCAAAAATCAAACATCTTTCCATATCATCCAAACAATACATTCAAGTCATCCAAATATAAATTATAAGCATCGTTCTAGACCTACTTTTCTAAATAATATCAATTGTGATTGACAAATGATATAAAACATATCAAAATTCAATTCTGTCTATTTAAACATGGGTATAAGGTGTTATTAACATTAGATCTAAGTTTTAAACCATTTAATTTCAAAAATCACTTTAATATCACAATCTGACCATATCTACCTATATAGTATAGTAGGAGAAGGATTATCACTCACCTTGGATTAAAGAACATGAATCTTAAAGAAGAACAGTCCCAACATGAATCCCAGAGTCCCAAACCTTAAAGAGTCCCAAACATGAATCCCAGAATCCCAGAGTCCCAACATGAATCCCAGAGTCCCAGAATCTTAAAGAAATGGTGTGTTTTAGGTCTAATATGGATTAGTGAAGGTTAGAAGGTGATTAGAAATGAAGAGGAATGATTAATCATAGTTGCGTGGAAGTGGTATTAACCTTAATAGTGATTGGGCTAATATGCTGTACTAATCACCCTCTAATTACAAACTAATCTACTCAAAATTAGTCAAAATGTCAAATAGACGTATCTTCTAAATGGTATGTGTAACGACCCAGTTTTCGGTCATTAGAATTTTAAATATTTATTGATTTTATATATTCAAAAGTTAATTTTATACGTTGAATAACTTATATTTCAAATATAGTTTTTTATTTGGATATTTAAATTGTTTAATTTAATATTCAAAATTGTGTTAATAATTGAATTTGGAATCTAATATGGATAAAATGATTTATAACTAAATCCTATTTGAATTTGAATGGAGTTAGAGAACTTTTAGAATTGAATTAAAAGTCAAATTACAGAAATTGGAAATTTTTATATTTAATTAACGGTAAAAATAATCATTTTTGACAATGTTTTGGATTTCGATGAAGCCAGTTTCATTGGATCAGTAATAGCGTATTATTGTAGGATTTCAAATTGTATGTCAATCGGACTTACGATTTGGTCGTACGAAGCTGAAATGCATAGAAATATATTTAATTAAATTGAATTAAAATAAGTTGATTCGAAAACCTATCTTCCAAATATGATGGAATTGGCTCTTGATATATATTCCATTGTGTTTGAAATAGAGGTAAAACATTATAAACGCTTAGCGGAACACTTCATTTTGAGTTCAAAACTTTTTCAAATGAATAATGCGTGAAAATTTTCTATATAAGGCCATAATGTTTTCTATTTGAAAAACCCTAATCTCTTTGAACCCTTGCCGCCATTTTCAAACCTATGGCCAGAAATGCATCTTCATTGTGATGACCTGGAATTTTCAAGCATTGTAATAGAAATATTTAATTGATTTTAAATATTTAATAGAGTAATTTTAACTTAAATTACGAATATCACAATTTATTTGATAATTGAATTATTAATTTAAATAAGTGTAGTTGAGTAAATGCTGAATTTGGAGTTTTAAGCCTGTTAAAATATAATTTGAAGGCTTATAAAATTTATATTGATAATACTGAAGACAATAGAAGCGAGGAAATCAAATTTAAGAATGGTTTGTTAAATTTTGAAATTTAATATCGTTTAATTGAATTTAAAAATAACCCTCCGAGGCACAGTCTCGGAATTTGACGAAACCAGTTCCATTTGGATCCGTAATATATATTATTGTCGGATTTCAATTTTCGCAAGGTGCGGAATTACCGTTTGATCGTAAAACCGTAAATGCATAAAGGAAGCTAATTAACTTAAATTTACCTAGTCAAATCTTTTTATTGAAGTCTCAACCGCTAGCTTCTAATGCAAGCCTTATTTTCACTTTAGTAATTACGGTCGAAGCCCTTTCCTACAGAATCAAAAACCCTCTCCTTCATTCGAAATTAAGGCATGACCGAACTTGTTTCCTTTTAGTTTCCGAATCAATGCCGATCCTCAATATAAAAAAAGGGGGGAATGGCCGCTCTGCAGGAATTGAGTTCGAACATTTGGGAAAGGCGCGAGGCTGAGCGACAAGATTCGCGATTCAAGTCAGAAATTATTGGAGGGCGGGCCGATGTCGCGGCGGGAATCTCGTTCGATCGAGTTGGGTTAGTCATGTTGCGCGCTCGCGTTCAAGGGGGGTTGCTCGCGCACGCGAGGCAGCGTGGGCCGAAGGCGATGGACGTCGCCAATTAGGGTTTCGGTCGCGACGTTAGGGTTCGGCAGAGTGGGAGGGAGCAGGGGTTCGAGCTGTAGGTATAATTTACCTTTGTTTTTATTTTAGTTAAATTAAATTTATATATGTATGTGCATATAGATTAGAAATTTTTTTTATCTATAGAGATAAGCTGAAAAAGAGATAGTAATTTTAAATGTTGATAGAATTTATATAAGTTAGGGTTGATGAAAACTATATATGTGTAGATGTATGCGTAGCTTTAAAAAGGAAATAAATACATATGTATGTGTTAAAGTTATTAGTTGTTTTAGAATAAAATATTATGATGATTAGCTTGTTAAATTATCCTATTCAAATTTTAGTCCATAGAAGTATTAAAGAAAATTAGTTTATAATCAAATTATTAGTCAAGATAAATCATTGGTTAATTAAAATTTCCAATAAAAATTTTAATTGTTCGATTGACTCGTATATTACTAAAATTATATAAATATTTATACAAGGTCCAAAACTGGGAGATAATAGACGAGATGGAATTCGATTGCCGAACGAAAAGCAAAAGGTGAGTTAATCTTAGTCGGTTTAAATTTAAATTTAAATGATTAAATTTAAATAATTGTTTGAAATGGTTGAATTGTTTATGGATGTTGTGTGGTATAGATTTGGAATTTGCATTTTATATTGTGCTAATATCTGTGGATGCAGGGAAAACAGGTTGGAGGGATCCAACTGGACCCCTCAACTTTATTTAATTATTTAATATTCTCTGTTCGGAATATTTGATATTCTGTAATGAACTACGGCTTGATTGTTATAATCGGGCAATAATGAATTACCAAATATATAATTTGAGTTTGGGAATGAAAATAAAAGAAGCGAGGTTGTAAGTAAAATAATTATAGAAAAATTGATTTAATTTATGAATGAACTGGAAAGGGAATAAAGCGATTTTAAAATTTTAATAAATAAATCTTGAGTATGGGAAGGAAAATTTAAATAAACAGAAAGTTAACGAAACTTAAACTTCAATGTTATTGTTTAAAGGAACAAAACATTTATTTTAAATTTAGTATTTAAATTATTGAAGAAGAATAAAGAAGAAATTGGGAATCACTTGAAATTTGTATATTTCAGCTAAAGGATTTAAAAATTAGACTGAAAATAATAATAAAGTCCATAATTAATGAATTTTTAAATGAACTGATAAGTAAAGAAATTTATTTCAAATAGAGTAAATTGGGAATCAATTTGGGAAATTGATTCAAGTGATTGAGATTGGAAATTTCTCTCTGAATAACCAAGTACGTTTTCAAAGTAAATTTTTGAATATAAATTAAAAGTTTAAAGTTGTTTTAAGAAGTATGTTTTGAAAAATTTACTTTTTCTAAATATTTAAATTCTAAAGTAAGTATTTCCTTTTAATCTATTATAGCAATAATTATTTAAATAGTAAGTTAGTATTTTATTTTATTTTTTTAAAAAAAATGAAATGAAAATTTAATTTTTATAAGTAACCTTATTTTCAGATATTCATATATTATGTATTTTTTTTTCAAAACATTGAAGTAGTTTTAAAATAATGTTTAAAGTATATTTCAAAGGAAAGTGTTTTAAATTATTTTAAAATCTAGTTTTGTGCTTGGTGATTTCAAAAGAGATAGAAAATAATTGGGAAAGTTTATTCTGAAAAGAAAGATGGTTTTGAAACTGTTTTCAAAGGATTGAAAATAGAAATATATATTGTGAAGATATTTTGAGGTTAATAAATAATTTTGGAAATTATTTATTGTTGGATGGATGTTTGTGAATATTAATTGATAGTTAAATCACCGACTATCAATATTGGACAAATGCGATGATCGTTTCGAAGAGACCGGGATCGAGATTTATTTCTCGAAAACCACTTCGATCCGGTTTGTACGTTTCGTGTAAACGATTTTGGATTCGAAGGTGGAGCAGTGAAGTGCAAGGGCTAGTCGCTACTAATCCTGAGGATATTTCCAAAATGGATGTAGTAGGAATAGTGCCTTCGGTACCGTTCGAACCCGGGACGGACTTGTATGGATGAATGCTTGTGAAACATCGTCAGGTGGACGATGGGCATTCTAAGGGATATGTTCTATAAAGGTAACACTTAGCCTCAAGCCTCATCAAATAGGAATGGCAGAAAATCAGGGGATATGCAGCAAGGCTTCGTGGGTAGCCCCCACTGGAGGGTAAGGTCATCCCTGTCTTGATGTCCCTTTATTTCGGCTTAGTGGGCGGTTGCTGATCCCAACCGCGGGGTGATCTTGCTCGGAACTGTCCAGTAAGGGATGGTTCCGGTCTTGTGCTGCAGGGGACTTAGGGTGGCTCGTCGGTACGCTGATCTAGACCAGGTACTGTGACAGGTGGTACCCCAGTGCCTAGCCATTAGTTGGAATCCATTTTCCCTACGTGCCCGTATGGTTTTGATTGTGCCCAACTATTGCTGAAACGTGAGATGCAAGCATTTCAGCTAGATTCTATTTTACTTTCTATAGACACTATTATAATATCATAGGACTTTAATAAAAATGTTTTAGCTATCGTAAGGTAAAAACCCGACATGTTTATTTGTGGCGTGGTCTTACGAGATGCTTTTGTTTTCATAGGAGTTTTGAAACTTTAATAATCAATTGGGTGTGATTTTCTCACGCTGGTATTCCAGACTAACTCGGGTGTTATTTAACTGTAATGCTCGGGTCAGACCGAGTATTATAGGATACAGGATATGATGCTGTGGTGCTCAGGAGACGAGCTGGATGACGATACGTATTCTCGTACTTGTATATTTATATATATTTATTTCCGCTGTGTTGAGTTGTTGTGTATCTGTTTGTATGACATTGATATTGAGCTGTGATTGTTGTACTCTGATGATGTAATATATAAACAAAGATATTTGATGTTGGGTAAAGAGTATTATTATCAATTATATTTTATTCCGCTGCGATGGTTAGATTCTGTTGTTGTTTTCAATTCTCTTCTCCTACCTCTTCTTCTTTAACCCAATGGTTCATATTTCTGTACGACTTGAGTTGATTGTTGTAGAATAGTGTTGACTCAAGGGGTACGGATTTGCGGGTCGTTACACTTGGTATCAGAGCATAGGTTGGAGATAACCTTGGCTCTGGTGGGAACTACTCATAAAATAGAGTCTATAGTACTCTAGAATGAGTTTGAGCGTATTAATATATATGAGTGCGTATTTGTTAGTGAATATAAATTATTTTAATATTGTGTTGGTTGGTTTATTGAGTGGCATATGAACCTTCGTCGGCACAGCCTGGACAACTGTATTGAAGGGGTTTCTAAACACCTGAAGAGAACAATCGACACGATATTGTTTTAAATATGGGCAAATGAAATAATTTTACTCAAAAATATATTTTGATATAAAGAAAAGATTTTGTAAACTATTTAGCTAATAAATGGTTGCTTGGATGTTAGGAAGAATACTATTAAAGTATTATCATTGTTAAGTGAAAATTTAACTAGAATTGGAAAATATAACCAAAGTTAAGGAAATAAATACATTATAAATTATAAAATTCATAAACATGAATTATAAAATGAAATTTATAAATATGAATTATAGATGTAGATTATAAATTGAAATATAATTAAATGGGAACTTGAATAAGCATAAACAATGCAAATGAATTGTGGGTAAAATTGATTTAAGCAGGATTTGGAAATTTAAAATCCCGAAGATTTTTGGAAGAATTTGTCGAAATGTTTTGATGATAAATGATAGCATTATTGACTTGGGGTTGTTTCTGAAAGGAAATTGTTTTAAATGGATTTTGAAAGTGTAATAGCATGGGAATCACTTGGATTATTGGGAAATAATTTTGATGATGACGGCCGCATCATCAGTATTCATTTTCGAATTTCTAAGTGACGGATTGCTGCCAAAAACTGATTTGTTCAAAAAGCTAGTTGTTTTTGAAAATTTCAAAAAGGAAATTTGTTGTAATAAAAGCCAGGATTGGTATAATTTTTTTGGAGAATTGAGAATTGAGATGTTGGAAATTTCGAAATGATTTGAAACCAAAGCCGGGAGTTTAAAAATCCTGATAGGATGGGTTGTAAGCTTATAAAATTGAGATGATTTTTAAATCAGGAATGGAATATAAGCTTTGAAGGTTGGAATTTAAATTTAAAGAGAAAAGTTGAAAATGAAATTAACTTGGATAGGAAATAAAAATTTAACTGGATTAAAAATTGATTCGATACGTTGGAATAATATCTAGTTGTTTTCGAATTAAGTTGAAATTGAATTGAGTTAAATAATACCGAGTTAAAGTAGAAATTGAATTGGAATAAGAATTCAATTGAATTAATGAATGGAATTAAATTCTTACTGGAATGAATGGGAAATAAATTGAATAAGGATTGGAATTGAAGTAAATAAATTAGAATAACTTATAAAGGAATCAGAATTATATTGCTGGGAATAAAAATATGCTTGGGATATAAATAAGCATAAGACTTGAGTTAAAATAAAAGAACAATATATTCAAGCCAATGACAAATGGAATTGTGTAAATAATAAGTTGTGGCTTATAAAATTTGTAAATGGAATACAAAATCCAAAATAAAAATTGTTTGATGAATTGAAAAATAAACCGAAGATAAAAACTTGAAAATTTTAAAGTAAATTGAACTTAAGCAAATTTAAATGAAGAGATTTTGAGACTTAAAATCAAGTTCTGAATTATAAGTTGGGAAAAGACTATTTAGATAATGAAATATGTATTGAGAACCCAATGTAGTTAAATAAAGTTGAATTGTGAGTTTAAGATGAAGTTTGGAAATAAACCCAAGTGATAAATTAAATTCGACTTAAATTGTTGGTGAAATGAAATTGAACTGTGAGTTCATAAAATTGGGTGGTAAATTGAGAATGGATAGAAGATTCAGAACTTGAGTTATTAATTTAAATTTAACTTGAATTGGTAATAAATTAAATATAATTGGAAATGTAAAGAATAGAAATGAGAGTGGATTAAAATAGTAATGGTATGGTTTGCAAATAAAATCCAAATACATAGAAATAAATTGAAATGACCTTGTAATTTATTAAGCGAACTGAGAATGAATCGAGCTTGGAAATTTGAAATTTATAATAACTAATCAAGTTAAATTGAAAAGAGAATTTGTTTGCAAAATGAGAATGAGCTTAAGTATAAAATTTGAATAAATTGAAGTAAATCGACTTAAGCTAAATGAATGAAAGAGAGTTGAATTGAATTCAACTTAAACCAAGTTTAATAATAGTGGATTGGATTTAAATCAAGTAAAAATGGGTTTTAACTGAAGTAAAATTCGATGAGTTGCCGATAATATTTAATGAAATGAAAATCCTTAAATAAATAATTGTAAACCATTTAAATTGTTAAGGATTTGAAAGAACTTGGTGACTATAAGGAAAATTGAAATGGATATTGAAGGAAATAGCTTGGGTTGTTATGAGCTAAATAAAATATTATGGAATAAAACGTTAATGAATGGATTGTGAATAAATTTAAAATGGAATAGAATTAGGTATAAATTGAGTTGAAGTCCATTTAAATTGGTTATAAACATAAATACTTATTTATTCACATAAATCTTGTCAAATTGTATAGAATAAATTGTCATTTGATGTAAATGGAAGTAATTAAGAATTCTATGGATTGATAGGAGTAAAATAAATTGATTTTGAAAGCAATTGAATTAAATATGAGTTCATTTTGCTTAAGAATAAATTAAATGTAAGCGATTGAGTTTTAAACCATTCAAATTGAGGAGATTGTATATGAATGGATTGAAAACCCTTCAAATTGAATGAAAAGGGTTTGTAAAATAATTGGAACAGTTGAATTAGCATGGAAACTATATTAATTGCTTACAGAAAAATGTTTGGTATGAGTTTCTTTTAGAATTCATATGTTTTAACTATTGTAAACAAGTGAAATGTAGTTAAATTTCATATATATGGCACTTACATGTTTAAATTGAGTAAGTACAGGTACCTGGAAGCCGTGTGGCTGGATTTGGTTGTGCTATTTGCTAAAAATAATAACCTGTTTGCTTAAAATGCTAAATAAGGTACGCCTACGCAAATAAAATTGGAAATATGAACTGTTTTTGGTTTTTCCAACCGTGTGAGTCGATGTATATATATTTATATCTTTTGTCAAAATGCAAAAGCTCCTCCATACAAAGGAGACTCTGCCAAAAAATTTCAGAAATTTTGGGAGTTAGAAATTTTTTGAAAATTTTGAAAAATTTCGGTTAACGACAAAACAATTTCAAACTGGACAATTGAAATTAGTTAGTAAATGGAGCTAATTAAAATCATAACATGAATCAGTATAAATGAAAAATAAAAATTTAAAGTTTAGAGTTGAAACTAAATTGAATTCGTATGGAAATGAAAATAAATATAAGAAACATATATAATGTTTATACTAACTTAAGAAAGGAATGGTAAATTCTAGATTGGAAATTGATATTACAATTATAATCTAAGATAATATTGAAATAAATAGATAATGACATTTTGTCAGAAAGTCGATAAAATGTTTTGGGAATATTGTGATTGGATATTAGTGCTAAGCAGGATATGCAGGTATTATAAAAGGGGAAAAGAAATTGGATTTGATTTCAAGAGATAAATTTGAATTGCCCGACAAAAGGTATGTATTTAAATTTGGTATGAAATTTGATTGGGGTTTGGACTGAGCCACTTGGCGTTTTGTTTTCTTTTTGGATTTGGGAGGCCGTAGAGCCATTTTGTAGTTGTACCGAGCTAGCCGCGCAAAGGAGACGCTGGCAAAAATTTTCGGGAATTTAAGGAGTTAGAAAAATTTTGAATTTTTTTTGATAATCCAAAATTTTGTTTTCAAATTGAAACTTGAATGGTTAAACCAATAGTATAGTTCGAAACTATAGAGAAGTTTGGTAGGTTAATAAGAATAATAATGAGTCTTTTATAAGAAGATACTTGGTGCGATGCTGAATTGTTAGAAACTGTATGGTTTTGGGAAATAGTAAACGGGTATTGGACCATCCTTCCTAATTCGTAATTTCGGGGACGAAATTCTTTTAAGGGGGAAGGAATGTGATGACCTGGAATTTTCAAGCATTGTAATAGAAATATTTAATTGATTTTAAATATTTAATAGAGTAATTTTGACTTAAATTACGAATACCACAATTTATTTGATAATCGAATTATTAATTTAAATAAGTGTAGTTGAGTAAATGCTGAATTTGGAGTTTTAAGCCCGTTAAAATATAATTTGAAGGCTTATAAAATTTATATTGATAATACTGAAGACAATAGAAGTGAGGAAATCAAATTTAAGAATGGTTTGTTAAATTTTGAAATTTAATATCGTTTAATTGAATTTAAATATAACCTTCCGAGGCACAGTCTCGGAATTTGATGAAACCAGTTCCATTTGGATCCGTAATATATATTATTGTCGGATTTCAATTTTCGCAAGGTGCGGAATTACCGTTTGATCGTAAAACCGTAAATGCATAAAGGAAGCTAATTAACTTAAATTGACCTAGTCAAATCTTTTTATTGAAGTCTCAACCCCTAGCTTCTAACGCAAGCCTTATTTTCACTTTAGTAATTACGGCCGAAGCCCTTTCCTACAGAATCAAAAACCCTCTCCTTCATTCGAAATTAAGGCATGACCGAACTTGTTTCCTTTTCGTTTCCAAATCAATGCCGATCCTCAATATAAAAAAGGGGGGGGGGTGAAATGGCCGCTCTGTAGGAATTGAGTTCGAACGTTGGGAAAGGCGCGAGGCTGAGCGACGTGATTCGCGATTCAAGTCAGAAATCAATGGAGGGCAGGCCGATGTCGCGGAGGGAATCTCGTTCGATCGAGTTGGGTTAGTCGTGTTGCGCGCTCGCGTTCAAGGGGGGTTGGTCACGCACGCGAGGCGGCGTGGGCCGAAGGCGATGGACGTCGCCAATTTGGGATTCGGTCGCGACGTTAGGGTTTGGCAGAGTGGGAGGGAGCAGGGGTTCGAGCTGTAGGTATAATTTACCTTTTTTTTTATTTTAATTAAATTAAATTTATATAAGTATGTGTATATAGATTAGAAAAAAAATTATCTATAGAGATAAGCTGAAAAAGAGATAGTAATTTTAAATGTTGATAGAATTTATATAAGTTAGGGTTTGTGAAAACTATATATGTATAGATATATGCGTAGCTTTAAAAAGGAAATAAATACATATGTATGTGTTAAAGTTATTAGTTGTTTTAGAATAAAATATTATGATGATTAGCTTGTTAAATTAACCTATTCAAATTTTAGTCCATAGAAGTATTAAAGAAAATTAGTTTATAATCAAATTATTAGTCGAGATAAATCATTGGTTAATTAAAATTTCCAATAAAAATTTTAATTGTTCGATTGACTCGTATATTACTAAAATTATATAAATATTTATACAAGGTCCAAAATTGGGAGATAATAGACGAGATGGAATTGGATTGCCGAACGAGAAGCAAAAGGTGAGTTAATCTCACTCAGTTTAAATTTAAATTTAAATGATTAAATTTAAATAATTGTTTGAAATGGTTGAATTGTTTATGGATGTTGTGTGTTATAGATTTGGAATTTTCATTTTATATTGTGCTAACATCTGTGGATGCAGGGAAAACAGGTTTGAGGGATCCAACTGGACCCCTCAACTTTATTTAATTATTTAATATTCTCTACTCGGAATATTTGATATTCTGTAATGAATTATGTGGAAATATTGAATGCTACGGCTTGATTGTTATAGTCGGGCAATAATGAATTACCAAATATATAATTTGAGTTTGGGAATGAAAATAAAAGAAGTGAGGTTGTAAGTAAAATAATTATAGAAAAATTGATTTAATTTATGAATGAACTGGAAAGGGAATAAAGTGATTTTAAAATTTTAATAAATAAATCTTGAGTATGGGAAGGAAAATTCAAATAAACAGAAAGTTAACGAAACTTAAACTTTAATGTTATTGTTTAAAGGAACAAAACATTTATTTTAAATTTAGGATTTAAATTATTGAAGAAGAATAAAGAAGAAATTGGGAATCACCTGAAATTTGTATATTTCAGCTAAAGGATTTAAAAATTAGACTAAAAATAATAATAAAGTCCATAATTAATGAATTTTTAAATGAACTGATACGTAAAGAAATTTATTTCAAATACAGTAAATTGGGAATCAATTTGGGAAATTGATTCAAGTGATTGAGATTGGGAATTTTTCTCTGAATAACCAAGTACGTTTTCAAAGTAAATTTTTAAATATAAATTAAAAGTTTAAAGTTTTTTTAAGAAATATGTTTTGAAAAATTTACTTTTTCTAAATATTTAAATTCTAAAGTAAGTATTTCCTTTTAATCTATTATAGCAATAATTATTTAAAGAGTAAGTTAGTATTTTATTTTTTTTATTTTAAAAAAAATGAAATGAAAATTTAATTTTTATAAGTAACCTTATTTTCAGATATTCATATATTATGTATTTTTTTTCAAAACATTGAAGTAGTTGTTTAAAGTATATTTCAAAGGAAAGTGTTTTAAATTATTTAAAATTCTAGTTTTGTGCTTGGTGATTTCAAAAGAGATAGAAAATAATTGGAAAAGTTTATTCTGGAAAGAAAGATGGTTTTGAAACTGTTTTCAAAGGATTGAAAATAGAAATATATCTTGTGAAGATATTTTGAGGTTAATAAATAATTTGGGAAATTATTTATTGTTGGATGGATGTTTGTGAATATTAATTAATAGTTAAATCACCGACTATCAATATTGGACAAATGCGATGATCGTTTCGAAGAGACCGGGATCGAGATTTATTTCTTGAAAACCACTTCGATCCGGTTTGTACGTTTCGTGTAAACGATTTTGGATTCGAAGATGGAGCAGTGAAGTGCAAGGGCTAGTCGCTACTAATCCTGAGGATATTTCCAAAATGGATGTAGTAGGAATAGTGTCTTCGGTTCCGTTCGAACCCGGGACGGACTTGTATGGATGAATGCTTGCGAAACATCGTCAGGTGGACGATGGGAATTCTAAGGGATATGTTCTATAAAGGTAACGCTTAGCCTCAAGCCTCATCAAATAGGAATGGCTGAAAATCAGGGGATATGCAGCAAGGCTTCGTGGGTAGCCCCCACTGGAGGGTGAGGTCATCCCTGTCTAGATGTCCCTTTATTTCGGCTTAGTGGGTGGTTGCTGATCCCAACCGCAGGGTGATCTTACTCGGAACTGTCCAGTAAGGGATGGTTCCGGTCTTGTGTTGAAGGGGAGTTAGGGTGGCTCCTAGGTACATTGATCTAGACCAGGTACTGTGACAGGTGGTACCCCAGTGCCTAGCCATTAATTGGAATCCATTTTCCCTACGTGCCCGTACGGTTTTGATTGTGCCCAACTATTGTTGAAACGTGAGATGCAAGCATTTCAGCTAGATTCTATTTTACTTTCTATAGACACTATTATAATATCAGAGGACTTTAATAAAAATGTTTTAGCTATCGTAAGGTAAAAACCCAACATGTTTATTTGTGGCGTGGTCTTACGAGATGCTTTTATTTTCAAAGGAGTTTTGAAACTTTAATAATCAATTGGGTGTGATTTTCTCACGCTGGTATTGCAGACCGACTCAGGTGTTATTTAATTGTAATGCTTGGGTCAGACCGAGTATTATAGGATACAGGATATGATGCTGTGGTGCTCAGGAGACGAGCTGGATGACGATACGTATTCTCGTACTTGTATATATATATTTATTTCCGCTGTGTTGAGTTGTTGTGTATCCGTTTGTATGACATTGATGTTGAGCTGTGGTTGTTGTACTCTGATGATGTAATATATAAACAAAGATATTTGATGTTGGGTAAAGAGTATTATTATCAATTATATTTTATTCCGCTGCGATGGTTAGATTCTGTTGTTTTTTTCAATTCTCTTCTCCTACCTCTTCTTCTTTAACCCAATGGTTCGTATTTCTGTACGAATTGAGTTGATTATTGTAGAATAGTGTTGACTCAAGGGGTACGGATTTGCGGGTCGTTACATTCGTCCTCCTCCATTATCTCTCGATCCACTCGTTTTCATGCTTTACTCAAACTACAAAATTGTAGAACGTAGAGAGATCTTCAACTTCCACGGTCGAGATCGAGAATGGTGAAGCGGATTGGCGGCAATCCTCGCTTAAAGGCAGCACATTCAAGCATGGAAATAGAGGCCAATATTGCCCCAGGCTTCAAGCATTTCAAGCATGGGGGCGGTGGGGGACGACCCACGATGTGGCGGTCGACGATCATCTTCTAATGGACGATGGAGGAAGTGGCTTCGAGATGTTGTGCGTGATTTAATGGGTTCTTGGATACGTGACTTACCTGGGAGTTTGAACGCATGGAGAAAAAAGTGTGTGTAGCAACAATTTGCTACAATGGCCCAGATTTAGTTTGAGCTCAAATAAAAAAGGTTATAAATTATATTATATAAAAATCGTGTAAACTTATGAAATTCATAACTTGTTCATACGAGGTCGAAATTGGACGAAACAAGCGGCGTTGGAAAGGTGTTCGTGAACACTGAATTTTAGAGATGGATTGGGATTTATCCGAGCTAGTAAAAATTTTGGTTAAAATTAAACGCTCGTTTAATTTTAATTGGAATAAATCGCAACTACGACGACTGCAATCAAAGTGAGTGAAACTCACTCTTTCTGACTCGCTTATATTTTATATAAGTGAGAATAAATTCATTTATGATGATTGATGATTGTTTAGATGATATATGATATTATATATATATATATATATTAGTTGTTTTGGATATATTCCTGCATATTTTAGCAGATGAGACGCTATACGTTTCCATGTATGACTGGATGACCCTTTGTACGCGTGTCTGCCTCAAAGCGGACATTGTACATATTTTCTAATAGCATATTTATTGCAGGTTACAGGTTGGAGGGATCCAACTGGATTCCTCACCGTTATTGATTTTATTTGCAGATATTGTTATATATGATGTTATCATGTGATATATGGTATTTTGACACCATGATTGATATGATTGTTGTTAATTCCCTTATTTAGCGCTTTTGCAGCATTAGGCCATAATTTTTAGAATTTTAAAAATATTAAAACAATGGTTTCAATTTAAAAAGGATTTCAAAATGATTTTGAAAATATATATGTTTTTAATAATTTTTTAATTGTTAAAGAAATGGATTTATTTTAAATAAGTAAAAATTATATTTTTGTGTTATAAAAATTATGGCTTTGTGAAATATAATCAGAAAATGATTTTTTTAAAATATGAAGTTAACTATTTTGTTAAAATAAGTTAAAATGAGAATTTTGAATTTATTATAAATGATTTATTTATAAGATTAATAAAATTATTAAAAAAGTTAAACTGAGAATGTTGAACTTATTATAAATACTTTATATATTAGGTTTATAAAATTGATATTTTATAAATAAAAGTAAGGGGATTATAAATGGTATTTTATAAATATTAGAAATGGAGTTGTAATCAAATTTTTATATGGATTTGCAACTAAGATTTAGAAATGAATTTATAGTGGATTTTATAAATAAAGAGATTTGAAAAGAATTGATTTGCAAATAAGAGATTTATAAGTAATTAACTTATATTTGGCTTTTGACTTATAAATGAGATATAAATGAAATTTGTTAGTAAAGGAATTTTTTATATAGAAGTAAATAAAATATAAATGGAATTTAGAAACATTATTTTATAAATATGAAATCAAGTTAATTTGATATATGAAAGTTTATTAAAGGAATTATATTCATGGTTTTGGACAGTGAAAAATGCTTTAAATTAAATGTGTAGTAGTAATGAATTTGGTAAAGAAATTATATTTACGATTTTGGACAGTGAATAATCGTCTAAATAAAATGAATGGTTTGGAAAGTGATATTATAAAGTGGAGTTTAAATGGTTTGAAAATAAAATAAGTTTGGAATTTACTTATTATTAAAATAAGTATATGAAAATGTTTTTCAAATATCCAATAAGTGAAATTGTTTTGAATATTATCTTTTTAAAGATATTTTGAAGTGAATAATTGGGAAGTGTTTTGAATTATAAAACGGTCAATGAAATCTGGCCTAGTGACTACTTATGTGCTAGATTTTGTTTGTTGCTTTAATATTTAAATAACCGACCATCAAATTTGGACATTTTAGTTTCTCGATTATAATCTCTTCATTATGAAATATCCATTGCAAGGGTGGTTGCTACTAATCCTAGGGATTTTTTGACAGGATGTGATAGGAAAGTACCTTCGTTTTGTCATGTTTCTAGACAACGTATATGGATGAGTATCTGTCATTGCATTTCTATTATTACGTACATTGGTTTTTACAAAATTACATCTATTTGGTGGCGGAGAATGCAACTTCTCCTAGCTTAACATCCTTCCTCGAGACGTACGAGCTCAAGGGTTGTATTTTTGTGGAAGGCAATTGGAAGTCAACGGAAATGGCAATGTGGCATTGAAAGATGATGTGATATGTGAAAGGTAACGATACCTCTTTTGGCCTTACTCCTCGAAAAATGACTGAAACAGGGATAGAAGCAGCAAGGCTAAGTGGGTTGCTCCCACTTAGGAGATGTCATCACTCTTCTAGATATATCTTTACATGCTATGATATCGTCTATGTATTGTTGATGTATCCTTGTGTCCATGGATTATAGGTCGGTAATGACCAGAGTGATGACATATTCGGTACTATCTAGGTATAGGTAGGCTGGTCTTGTGTTGGCTTAGGTGGGCAGTATCTACTCCCTAGGTACATCCCTCTAGAGATGTACTGTGTTGGTTCTAAAAGGTAGTCCCTTTACCTAGTCATTTGAATGTATTCCGAAATCCACTACGTGTCTGCCATTTTGTTTTGTAGAGCCTAGTATTATTGGAATTTAATAATGGTAATAATTTCAACTATTTAATTTATTATTTTTATAATTGACACTATTATAATTTAATGTGATTTGATATGAAAAGGTTTTGGTTATCCTAAGTGAAAATCTGTCCGTGTTTATCTGTGGGCATGTCTTACGAGATACCTTTTGTTTTGATAAAGGAAAAGTTTTGATAACTTTAAAATTTAGTTGAGATGTATTTTTCTCATGGTGGTTTACCAAATTGATCCGGGCGATCTTCCCTTTCGATTCTTGGGTCAAACCGAGTATATTTACAGGTTCAGTTTCGATGCTTTTGGAGCTTCAGCAGATGAGTTGGAGATCTTCATGTCGTATACACGTATCTGTTTATTTTTCCACTGCATTGCATGTTGTTGTTGAAAATTATCGGCATTGTGAGGATAGGTTATTGTAACTGTCTAAGCTGATGATTACCTATTGTGTACTCTGATGTTGACTTATGTATATTATATTTTCTCTTTGTAAAGATTATTGATCTATATTATACGTTATTCAGTTGCGATGTGAGATTCTGTATTGTTTTGGTTTTGCTTCTCTCTTCTTCTTCTCTCCTCTTCTCTCTTTCTTCTCACCCTCTCTTTTCTTTCTCATGATCATCTGCAATCGGTGCATTCTCGATCAGACACGCATGGTTTGGTGTCGGATTCAGACGGTGCCAAGTGCGAGTCGTCATAGCGTTGTATCAGACCTTAGGTATAGTATACTCCTATGATGTATACTCAGTATAGATAAGGTCAGTAGCGCCCTAGATTGAGTTCGAGTGTGTGTTACACACACATACACACACAGATATATATATATATATATATATATATATATATATATATATATATATATATATATATATATATCTGTGTGCGTGTGCGTATTTGTTAATGAATATAAAAATGGTTTATATTGTGTTGATTGAGCTATTGAGTGGCTTATGGGTTCCGATCATTGCATCTAGCTAATGTTATAGATAAGAATCTCTAAACACTTGAACATGGAGATTGGACTTGAACATGGAGATTGGACACAATATTGTTTTCTCAATTGGGTAAATGAAATAATTTTATCTTGATTATATTTTATATAGTAGTATATAAATTAATTGATTGTTAATGAATGGTAATATTTAATTATTATCATTTTTATTTGTTAAGTTTAATAAAAAGTTGTTATTGATATAAATCCAAATAAGAAAAATAAATTGAAATGAACCTTTATAAGAAAAGTGAAATAAGAAGTGAAATTATATAAGTAAAATATTTGTAAATATGATTTATAAATAGAAAGATTTTTAAAGAATTTAAAGCACTGAATTCATAACCATTGCTGGAAAATAATAAAAGCGATGGCTACAGCATCATCGGTATCATTTTCGACTTTCTATGTGATTGATTTGCTACCATTAATAAATTGAAGATTTACGTTTCATTGTGATAAACAAATTTGAATTTAAAATCCAAGTTTAAAATTGAAAAATAAAAGTGAAATGAGTTTTGGACTTATAATATGAAATTAAAATTTAATGTAAGGTTAAACTGAATTGAGTTAGCATAATAAAATACATGATTTGGAAATGGTATGTATAAGAATTTTTTTTTCAAATTAAGCTATGAAGTTAAAATTTTAACTTAAGTAAAAGTTTAATAAAATTTAGTTATTAAAATGAATTACAAGAATTGGAATCTAACTTAAAGTAAGTTAAATGAAATCGAACTGAAACTGGAGTAAATTTGATAAACAACCAAATTGAATTGGATTTGGAATTAATAAGATAGATATTTGAAATGAATCAAATAAAATTAAATATAAATTTGAGTGGAAGTAATTATATAACCATGATTTGAAATTATAAAGTGTGAATGGAAGTGGACTTAAGTAAATTTTCATGATTGTTAAGTAAATATGTTTTATAACTTATAATTTGAGAGATAGTAAGCAAAACAAATTTCTGTCTGATTGAATAAGAGTGGTAAGAAATGAAATCTGAATTTGAATTGTAAGATGAAACTTAAGTAGTATAAAATGAAGTTTGGAAAGAAATTTAACTTAAGATATGTTGAATAAAAGTTGAAAAGGAATTTAACTTAAGTAATATTAAATGAAGTTGAATTTGATGTTCAAAATGAATTAATTAAGTGAATTAACAAAATGAAGTAATGGAATATGGTTTAGAATGTTATTTATTAGAATTGAAGGTGACTTAAGTGGTGAATAAATAATAACATTAGAAACGTTGTATATAAAATATGAAATTGGACTTAAGCAATTGATTTACGAAATAAATCAAGTGTATTAGTATTAAAAGAAATATACTAAAAAATGAATAAGTTTTAAATAAGAATAAGTGTAAATGAAATGAAAGTAAAATATATTGAATGATTAATGGATGTGATGATTAATAAGTTGTCTGTAAATAAAAGGAATGGATTGTGAATAGAATTTAAACAAATCAATCAAATCTAATTGAATGTGAATAAATTGAAAACCAAATCAAGTGGATGTTAATAAAATTTGGAACGAATATTGATTTGTTTATGAACCAGTTTGGTTGTAAATTTGTTGGATGGTTATTAGTTGGATGTTAGTTGTTTGATATTTTCTTATGTTTCATTTCCATATGACAGTTGTATAGTATATGTTATATATATATATATTAATATTATGTGCTATGTAAAAGTACTTATTATTTGTTGTGTATTGAGAAGGACAGGTAGATAAATGGATTCACGGATACGCTCTCCTACCTAAAAGGTTGGGCAAAACGACTAGATATTGAAAATCGGTTTATATCCTAGATTCCTTATTGTCGACATAAGCAACAATAGTTTGGATCTGTCCTAGGCACTTGCTTCACATTTGGAGCTCGCTTTCACGCTATATTAGCCATATATGCTTGCTATTAATATATAAGGTAAATATCTTGGATTACATATCATACTTTTATATTTTTTCCCCTTCGGGATGCCTCATCCTCTAAGATGAGATGTATATTTATGATATTATACATATTGTGATTTTTCAGATCGAACCGCCAAAAGTAGACTCTAGTGAAATTTTTTGAAAATATAAGGCATTAGAAAATTTATGGAAATTTTGGAAAAAAAATTTGATTTTAAGTTATAATTTGAAATGATATTAGTTGATTTTGAAATAGTATTAGGTAATAACTATGAATTAATTGAAACTTAGAAAAGGTTTAAAAAGGGTTGTAGCTAATTGATTTTTTGAAAGTTAAGCACTTAAAAGAATTGATAACTATTTCAACTAAATTGTTTTGAAAGTCAATGGAGTTGTAGCATCTTTTCTTACTTAGTAATTTCGAGGACGAGAATATAACAACCTAGCTTTTCAATCATTCGAATTTTAAATATTTAGTTGATTTTAAATATTAAAAAATTAATTTTATAAATTGAATAACTTATATTTCAGATATAGCGATTTATTTGGATAACTAAATTATTTAATTTAAAATTCAAAATTGTGTTAATATTTGAATTTGGAATCTAATATGGATAAAAATGATTTATAACGTTGTTTTAAATCCTATTTGAATTTGAATGGAGTTATTGAACTTTTAAAATTGAATTAAAAGTTAAATTACAGAAATTGGAAATTTTATATTTAATTAACGTGTAAAAATAGTCATTTTTCACACCGTCTCGGATTTCGATGAAACTAGTTTCATTGGATTTGTAATAGTGTATTATTATAGGATTTCAAATTTCATGTCAATCGGACTTACGATTTGGTTGTACGAAGCTGAAAAGTGTAGAAATTTATTTAAGTAAATTTAATTAAAATAAGTCGACTCGAAAACCTATCTTCCAAATACGGTGAAATTGGCCCTCGTTATATATTCAATTGTGTTCGAAATAGGGGTAAAACGTTATAAATGCCGAGCGGCACGCTGTTTGGAGTTTGAAAAAAATTTCGGACGAATAGTGCGCGAAAATTTTCTATATAAGGCCACAAGATTTTCTATTTGCAAAACCCTAATCTCTTTAAACCTTAGCCGCCATTTTCAAACCTATGGCCAAAAATGCATCTTCGTCCTCCTCCAATATCTCTCGATTCATTCGTTTTCATGCTTTAGCTCCAACTACAAAATTGTAGAACGTAAAGAGATCTTCAACTTGAACGGTCTAGATCGAGAATGGTGAAGTAGATTGGCTACAATCCTCGCTCAAAGGCGGAACATTCAAGCATGGAAATCGAGGCCAATATGGCATCGAGTTTCAAGTGGTTTAAGCACGGGTGCAGTGGGGGACGGCGCATGATGTTGCACTCGGCGATCATCTTCTAGTGAACGATGGAGGGAGTGTCTTTGAGATGTGGTGCGTGAGTAAATGGGTTCTTGCATGCGTGACTTACCTAGGTGTTCGAACATGTGGAGAAGAAAGTGTGTGCAGCCACGATTTCTATATTCAAAACGAACGGCCCAGATTTAATTTGAGGTTAAATAAAAAAAGTTTTAAATTATATTGTATAAAAATTGTGTAAATTTATAAAATTCATATCTTGTTCATACGAGATCGGAATTGGATGAAACAAGTAGCGTTGGATTCATATCCGTGAACACTAAATTTTAGAGCTGGATTGTAATTTATTTAAGCTAGCGAAAATTTTAGTTAAAATTAAACGCTCGTTTAATTTTAATCAGAATAAATCGCTATTACGACGACTGCAATCAAAGTGAGCACAACTCACTCTTTCTGACTCGCTTATATTTTTATATAAGTGAGAAAATTCATTTATGACGATTGATGATTATTTGGATGATATATGATATATTACATATACATTGGTTGTTTCGGATATATTCTCGCATATTTTAGCGGATGAGACCCTGTGCGTTCCTGTGTATGAGCGGATGACTCTTTGTACGTGCGTCTGCCTCGAAGCGGACATTGTACATATTTTCTAATATGCATATTTGTTGCGGGATACATGTTGGAAGGATCCAACTAGATTCCTCACCGTTATTGATTTTATTTACAGATATCGTTATATATGCTGTTATCATGTGATATATGATATTTGGATGCCATGATTGATATGATGACGTGAATTCCCTTATTTAGCACTTTTCCAGCATTGGGCAATAAATTTTGGAAATTTAAAAATATTAAAAAGATAGTTTCAATTTAAAATGGATTTCAAAGTGATTTTGAAAATATATGTTTTCAATATATTTTTTAATTGTTAAAGAAATGGATTTATTTTAAATAAATAAAAGCTATAATTTTTATGTTATAAAAATTATGGCTTTGTAAAATATAATCAGAATATGATTTTTTAAAATATGAAGTTAACTATTTTGTTAAAATAAGTTAAAATGAGAATTAAGAATTTATTATCAATGGTTTATTTACAAGATTAATAAAATTGTTAAAATAAGTTAAATTAAGAATTTTGAACTTATTATAAATGATTTATATATTAGATTTATAAAATTAATATTTTATAAATAAAAGTAAGGGAATTATAAATGGTATGTTATAAATATTAGAAATGGAATTGTAATAAAACTTGTGTACGGATTTGCAATTGAGATTTAGAAATGAATTTATAATGGATTTTATAAATGAGGAGATTTGAATAGAATTACTGGTAAATAAGTGGTTTATAAGTAATTAACTTATAATTGGATTTTGGCTTATAAATGGAATTTTTTAGCAAAGGAATTTTGTATATAGAATTAAATAAAATATAAATGGAATTTACAAATATTGTTTTATAAATATGAAATAAATTTAATTTGATAAGTTAAATATGAACGTTTATTAAAGGAATTATATTCACGGTTTTGGACAGTGAATAATCCTTTAAATTAAATGTGTAGAAGTAATGAATTTGGTAAAGGAACCATTTTCACGATTTTAGATAGTTAGTAATACTTTAAATAAAATGAATGGTTTGGAAAGTGATACTATAAAATGGAGTTTAAATGGTTTGAAAATAAAATAAAGTGGGAACTTATTATTAAAACAAGTATGTGAAAATGTTTTCCAAATATCCAATAAGTGAAATGGTTTTGAAAATTATCTTTTTGAAGATATTTTGAAGTGAACAATTGGGAAGTGTATTGAATTATAAACGATTAATGAAATCAGGCCCAGTGACTACTTACGTGCTAGACTTTGTTGCTTTGATAGTTAAATAACCGACTATCAAATTTAGACAATTTATTTTCTCGACTTAATGTAGAAACTAATTAGTTTTACACTTAGTAAGTAACTGACTGTATATGCTTGATTATCGTTTGTGTTGAGAATGTTGATTCGTGTAGTGCGGAGTGATTACTCCAATCTATCGAGCTTCCTTCTTGGCCGAAGGATATCAAGCTGAAATTTGGAGATGTGATTAGTTTATGAGACTTAGTTTCTGTGTGAAGTTGAGAAACTCTTTTTCGTTGTTGGTGCAAAGAGACCTGGATCGGATTTATCTGAAAACCACTTCGGACCAACATATATATACGACGATTTTGCAGGTTGGTCGATGATATTGATATTTAGGTTTGCCATAGTGAAGGACTGCTTGTTGACTTTTTGGGGTAAAAATCCCAATATACATTAGTAGCAATAGTCTCTTCATTATGAAATATCCATTGCATGGGCTGTCGCTAATAATCCTAGGGATTTTTCAACAGGATGTGGTAGGAAAGTACCTTCGGTTTATCATGTTCTTGGATAACTTGTATGGATGAGTATCTGACATTGCATTTCTATGATTACGTGTTAGACCCTCAATTATTGGATTTTAAAGACAACAACTATACAATTGTGTCAAAAAATCTCTAAGCTAATTTGAAGGTACATGAGCATCAGAAAGAGATAAAAAAATACATTCAAAACAAAGATACACAGTACATAAAAGATGAAAGTATGTATATGGAGATACAAGAAGAGATATACACGATATATACAAGATGAAGGTGACAAACAAGTATTATTGGTCATATAGTGTCATATCTAGAGTTTACAAATGTTAAAATCTTCTCCAAATGGTATACACACATATACATTCATATTTTAAATGAAAAATCAAGTTTTCAAAAATTGTATGGAGCGGGACTCGAACCTGGGTCACTAGTTTAGAAGGCAAGTGCTCTAACTATTTGAGCTATGGTAATTTTTTGTTACAGGCTAAATTCAGACGTCTGAATAACTTCATTTAGACGTCTGAATGTTGAAACAAAATTATGCTTCCATAATATTCAGATGTCTGAATGAAAATATTCAGACAGCTGAATAAGGCCAAAAATAGACTATTTCCATGCTGTTTGCATTTCAACTTAATTCAGAAGTCTGAATTATATTATTCAGAAGTCTGAATATTCTTAACTGCTATTTTCATGAATAGACGCTTCTCTTCATCGAAGAGATACATTTTCAAAATCAATGGATGCACCTGTTCTTTTCAATATAACTTTTCATCTATAGTTGCAACTCTTTATACACTATATATAGATTACAGAATTCAACAAACAATTAACTGAAACCGAATTTACTTTTAGCATTCTTGAATTCTCATCTATTCTCAAGCTTTCAAATTGCACCCAAATTGCTTACATACTTTGATCATTAATCACTTTATCTTCCACAATTCTCAAAGCACGTCATATTATATATCATAAAGGAGAAGATTATAGGAAGATTGTACTTAGTTGACTTATCAGTGTTATTTAAGAACACACTACAGTCAGATACATTTGTTATTTGTAAAGAAGTCCTGTTCGATTGCTCAAGTAGTTGAAGTCCTATTCGGTTGCTTAGGCGGGTGAAGTCCAGTTCGGTTGCTCAGGCAATGTAAACCTGCTCCACCAGATTGAGGGTTGTTGTAGTTGAAATTACAGAAGGAGTCTGGGACTGGACATAGAATGGGAAGTTCAAGCCAGTATAAAAATTCCTGGTGTGCTTATTTTATTTTACTTATTCACATTGCTATAGTAACTTAGTTTATTTCCGCACTAGTATAATATAATTCCATATAGCATGATCCGCACTGCCTTTTCATTTGGTATCAGAGCATAGCGATTTTCATTTAATATCAGAGCCTGGAATTCTATCGATCGTCACAACATCATAGAATAATGTCTTAAAAACGATCCAGTCGAAATACAACAGGTAAAATCCTTATCAAAGCCGCCAATGAGGACTACAAAAGGGTACTTTCTGATTTACAAATTTCAATAAAAGATAATAATGAATTAGTTAGTACGAGCAATAAGATTTCAAAGCTTAATTTTATTATTTTAGAAAAGATGAAATCTATTGAACTTGAAAATGAGAAATTGAACAATGGGAATTTAAATTTAAAAATCAACTTACTGTTTTAAAGAATAATTTTATAAGTGTTAAAGATTTTCTAGATGAACAAAACACCATTTTTGAAAAGGAGAGAGAAAAATTGTCAAAAGAAATTTTTGATTTGAAAAGACAAATGATTTATTACAATCCTCTTTAGATAATTCAGAATCTCAAAATTTCCTTCTCAAAAATGAGAACCATACGTTAAAAAACGAGAATTCTGAATTAAATGTGAAAATTGATATTTTGAATAATAGTTATATTTCTTTTGAAAATAATAATTGTGACTTTAAAGATAAATTTGATAAACTTAACACTAAAGTCACAAAATTTAATAAAGGTCAAAAAGATTTAAACATGTTTTTATCTACTTCTAGACCTTTACAAGATAAAAGTTGTTTAGGATATAATAAAAATGATCATAGAAATAGCACTAGATACGCTTTCATGTATAGTAAATATGTTAGTGCTAGTACTAAATTTCGAGTAAAGTCTAAATCCAATTTTTATAGAAATTCAAATACTGCTATGACCAATAATGTTTATAATTTCCCTAGAAGTACAAAATCATTGATTGGAAATATGAATAAAAATTATCTAAGTATTTAGGTTCCTGTTAATTGGAAAAATAGAGAAAAATACATTAATGATTATTTTGATATGGTAGTTAATAATGAAAATTATATTTATAAAGGTTCAACCACACCTAAATGGGTATGGCTTCCCAAGACCTAACCCCCGGACCCTAACATAATAAGTGGGTACCGAAAATGATTTTTATTTATTGCAGGTACTCGGAGAAACAAAAGGAAAATGATAGATTTTGAAATTTAAAAGAATGTTTCATACGTTTAATAGAATTACGTGCTTACAATGAAATATGGACTTCAGCAAATATGGTAAAATCTATTTTATTTTTTCTCCATAATTAATGTTGAGTTTACCCCACTATATTTATTATATTCCCCAGTTCTTTTTTATAATGACAAAGGGGGAGAAACTCATATGCATATTGGTAGAGGGAGATGTTATACTTTGGGGGAGCTTTAAACATATTAATATTTTTTTATATAGAATGAATATTTCTTAAAATTGTATAGTTGTCATCATCAAAAAAAGGGAGAATGTTAGACCCTCAATTATTGAATTTTAATGACAACAACTATACAATTGTGTCAAAGAATCTCTAAGCTAATTTGCAGGTGCATGAGCATCAAAAAGAGATTAAAAAATACATTCAAAATAAAGATACATAGTATAAAAAAGGTTGAAAGTATGTATTTGGAGATACAGGAAGAGATACACACGATAGAGACAAGACGAGACAAACAAAGTATTATTGGTCATATAGTGTCGTGTCTAGAGTTTACAAATGTCAAAATCTTCTCCAAATGGTATACACAGATATACATTCATTTTTAAATGAAAAATCAAGTTTTCAAAAATTGAAAGGAGCGAGACTCGAACCCAGTCACTAGTTCAAAAGGCAAGTTCTCTAACCATTTGAGCTATGGTAATTTTTTGTTATAGGCTAAATTCAGACGTCTGAATAACTTTATTCATACGTCTGGATGCTGAAACAAAATTATGCTTCCATGTTGGTTTGAGTTCTTTTTGATTGTTTGAGATCTTCATGTTACATGTTTTTGGACTTGAGTCATTGTTGTTGTGTTGCTTCATGTACTGCCTTGTATTTGTTGTCTCCTTTTGAGTTGCAGTCTTGTTGTTGTTTTTGGACTTGCATTCTTGTACATTTGGAGTCTTTTGCATACTTTGAGTAATGGTGGTCTCATACATACATACATACATACATACATACACACACACACACACATACATACATACACACACACACAGACATATGTATGGATGTATGTATGTATGTGTTTGTTGACTTGATTGCATCTCTTTGAAAAAAAATTGTCACTCAATTACATGTTCACAACTGCTTGTGCACTGCTCCGTTGCTCGAGTGCTTGCTTCATTTGACCTTTGTTGACGGGTTCATTGAACTGATATATGAATATACACTCTTATATGTATACATGTGTATGTACTTCATGTTGTCTCTGGTGTAGTTCTTGTAATTTGCATTTCATTTGAAATTTGGTTATAAGTCTGCACTTGTATATTTTGTTTATTTAATGATCTTGTTGCACCGAACTGCTAGCTCGATTTGGTTTTGAACTAGTGTTTTCTTTACATTGCTTCAAGTTGAACTGCTACTTGCATATTCATATATACTGATGTGTGTTTGTTAGCCTGATTCAATTATGAGCCTTCATGTGTGAGCATTTACCACTTTGAGTCAGTTGTTTTTCATCCATTCAGTTCGCCACTACTGGCCTTAGTTTGGTTCATTGAGAATATGCTTCCAGTGTGCTTACTTTGAACATGTGGTGGTCTGGGTTCAAGTGTTGTTTTAACTTGAGTCTGGACTGGTTCTTGTTGGTTGAGTCCATTGCTCTATTGCTTTGAGTCATACTTGAGATAATTCACGTGCTCACTTGTCTTAAGTTACAACTGAACACATTCCTTTGGTCTGGTTTAATATTGAATCTGGTTTTATTCATATTCATGTGTAAAGATTTCTCTTGGCTAAAATTCAAGATGCTCCGGCAATGCACATGTGTACGTGTACACATGTGTATATGTAGGCTCTAGTGCATTTGAAATTTTGTGACTTGTTTTTGTATTGCACATGAGTTGAATCCAACCTCGGCTCGGGTTTAACCTTGTGCTCACCTGTTCCTGTAGTTTTGACATGCAAGTGTATATCAATGTGCACGACCTTATGCATGTACAATGATACACTGTGCATGTCATAAGTTGTTCGTGTATGATGAATTCAAAACGAATGACGACGAGCAACTCAATAACCGAGGCAAATAATATTTTCAAAACAGACATTTTATTATACACTACAAAATATTTCTTTTTCAATTTTACTACGTTAGTGTTTATTTTGCAGATAATTCAGATGCTGGATACAAACTGGAATAGGGTTGAAGATAAAAATATGAGTGTGAGTGAGTATGTATTGAGGTGAAAGTTGTAGATTGAAAGAAGTGTTGTAATTAAAATTGTATTGTAACTGAAAATGTATATATGCAGTGAGAGCTCCAATTTGTACTATTCAAAATAGTAATAAAATATTTGTTTGAATATGAATTCTTTGTTATTTATTTTATTCGTCAAATATTTATTTGATTACGTGAAAAAATAATATAGTACAATAACAAATACCTTTAAATGAATATGTATATATATATATATATATATATGTTTATTATCATCAAACAAAAATCATATACTAGCATATTCAACAATCTCCCCTTTTTGATGATAACAAACATATATTAAGATTTTGAATTTATTAAATGTATTTGATCATTGATGAATTCTATTTTCTCCCCCTATTTGAATGTGCACCCTACAACAAAGCTCCCCCTTCACATATGCATAAAAATAAATAAAAATGTGCAAACGAACCTAGATGAGAAAATAAAATATTTGAACTTTATTTGTCGAAATTTTAACTTTTCTCTCCCTCTTTTGTTATCAGCAAAAGAGTAATAGTGTTAGAAAAATAGAGATAAAGTGATAGATATTAATACAACATTAATACTTGATTAATAGAGATAAAGTGATAGACATTAATACAACATTAATATCTCAATGAAAATCCAAACAAAAATCATAAATACTCTGTTAGGCGCATATTCCATTTTAGAGTGATAGGAGTGATGTCGGTATATAAATCCACATAGTTGTATCTAGTTGTGGTATATTTATTCCAGAAAATTGAATATCTACTAACCATGCATAACCGTTAGGACTTTTAAATGAGAACAGTAGTATTCCCAATTTAAAAAAAAACTGAATTTCAAGTATCTTCTAACCATGCATAACCATGTGAACTTTTAAATGGGATTAGAATCAACTTGTCTATTTAATAACCAGTTATGATATGTATTCCATACATGCATAACCGTGAGGACTTTTAAATGAGCATGAAAGCACATAATCAAGGATTCCAAGTAATCCGCCCATGCATAACCGTGAGGACTTTCAAATGAGAGTGAATACTTTGTATGTTTCTATTGCTTAAATATTTTTTTTTGTTTTTAAAAATGAATAATTTCCTGTTTAAAATACTACATTTTAACATACTATATTGGATTTTGATGAGTGATGATCGTTAGAAATATAATAGAAATAGAGATGGTCATGGAATTTTTACCAATCAAAGTTATTAAAAATTTTGTTTAAATTTTTGATGAAATTTACTATATATACTCTCTGAGTCCTAATATATGATTAATATTGACACTCATCACTTTTTCAATCATTATTTATCTTTTCGATAATTAGTATGGAGTCAGATTAGTTAATGTATTCATTTAAGATCAAATCCAAAAATAAATATAAAATCAAATTTCTAGAATGTCTATTCTGAAACGAAGTCAACAAAAACTATTTTCTGGAAGAGGTTTTCAATAAAATGTCTATTAATTGAAAATCATTTGAAATGAAAAATATGCATATATTTTCTTTGGAAATGATGCAACTAATGAATTTCTCAACATAGAACACGTTCCACTAGTACTTTTTCCATCAATTACGCTATCAAAATAAATACATCTGAATTCCCCTTTGACTCAAAGTTATCATTAGATAGATATCGTAGAGCAAACTGTGAAGTGTGAAGCAAACACTATATAATCATTTTACAGCCCTTAAAATGTGATTCGTTAAGGATTTGATTGAAAATGTGCACATAAACAACTAGTGAACATAGTGTCATATCTAGAAGTAGTAAGATAAACAAATATATCCACGTGTATCTAGAGTAATTATCAACCAATAAAATAACATCATTGATCAAACAAATTTATATGAACTAGTTCAAAGACTCTGGAGGTACTTACAGTGCTCTTGGCATAAAAAAGATAATTGGCCAACAATTTTGCATAATTCAGAATCAAAATCAATATTTATTTCCTTGTCACATAACTAGCTGATTTAAATCAGGTTATGGTGCAGATTTTCAACATATAATATATCATTCAAGACAAATGTATCGTTACCTATTTTACCTTTGCAGATAACTTTTCATTGTTGCCCATTGTGATTCTGTCACCATTATGCTATGCTAAGGAACTTTATTTGTCGCCCATCGTGTGCCTGGAACAGCTAGAATCCAGGTATCACTCTTGCTGTACCTTAGCCTACCACCACATCTACACGAGGAAAGATTTTTGTGACCTATTTGTTTTTGTAGGTCCATGATTGTTAGTGACAAACGATTTTGAAAAATAAGTTTGTGTAGACCCATGACAGTTTTTATTTGTTCCCTTTGACATCCAGATTTGTTTGACTTTAAGCGATTTTATATTCATGCCTTTTGAAACCCAACCCAAATTGGTAGGGTTTTCACATGTTTGGGCCTATACCAGCAATTATTGTGCTTGTGTCCAGTTTTTCCATAAATCATTCACCTGGAATTGACTTGATTAATTTCACGTCTAACCGTTCAGATTGATTATATCCAAGTCCTTGTCTAACAGCATTGATAGTTTTTTTCCTATTAGCTTATTAATGATTTTTCTCCTCTGGAGAATTTTTTAAATTTGTAGACAATTGTTGGAATTTGTTTTGAGTGATTCAGTTTCATTCAATAACAAGGTGCAGTTTTTAATAAAATTTTCTCTCGTAGTGTTTTCACTTTCTTTCAAAATCATTCATTTACAAGTGATTCAATTTTAGTTTCTGATTTTTTAGTTTTTTCTTCAAGTGATGGACACTTATCGTACTTAGGGCTCTTATTTCGATAATTTTTAACCAATTGATCAAGCTGTTTATTTAGTTCTATCAAACTATCTCTTTGTGATTCAATTTTAGCATACTTCTCCATAAGTCTTTCAAAAAAGCCATTTACTTCATGAAAATATATAAGTAATTCTGAATGAGTAAGTTTTGACCCTCGCTTGGCTCATCATCATTGCTGTCGGTTGTTTCTTCTTGAAGACACAGATTTCAATTTTCACTCTCACTGCCAGTGCTTTTATCATCTTCATTAGTTTCATCCAAGTAGCTGCAAAACTTCTCCTTTTCGTTTTTTTCCTTGGATGAGTCGATTATGAGGACAATCAGGCTTGATGTGACTAGGTTTATTGCACTTGTGACAAATGATCACTTGCTCTGCTGAGTTGTCTAGTACTTTGACTATTCTGCTTTTAAATTGTTAATTTTGAGCTAGATTTCCATATTTGTGGTTCCACCTTTTGAATCTCTTATTAACAGTGCCAGTTTAGCTTCTCCATAATCGTCGTCGTCCTCATCACTTTCCATTCTTCCTTTGAGAGCTATTGATTTCTTTCGTGTATCATCTCCTTCGTGTTCTTCCTTGAATTTGATTTCTAGCTCATAAGTGGTGAGATTTCCGATGAGTTCTTCAACTTTAACTTGTTTCAAATATTTTAATTCTTGAATGGCAGTAACTTTTGCTTCAAAATTTCATGGAAGGACTTTGAGGATTATTTAGACTATTTCCAATTTTGTGTATGGTTTTCCGAGGGTTTTTGATTTGTATACAAGATTAGAAAGTCGTCCATACATCTCTTTGACATTTTCATCCTTGGACATTGTAAAGTTCTCGTATTCGCTACTAAGCATGGAAAGGTGAGATTCTTTGACTTGAGAGGTTCCTTCGTGAGTCACTTCAAGTATGTGCCAAATTTCCTCCATAGTCAGACATTGTGAGACACGATTAAATTCGATTTGACCCAACGAACAAATAATAGAAATCATAGCTTTAGCATTAGCATTATGCAGTTTGTTTTCAAGATCTGTCCATTGATCCATTGGTTTTTCAATTTCTTGATTGTCTACCACTATAGTTGGTGTCCTATATCATGTATCAACAATATTTCACGCATCTGTGGTTTTCTAAAAAAATTTCGTTCTATTTTTTCAGTAAGCATATTCACCATTGAACATAGGTGGTCTAACTATGGAATGACCCTCAGCAAAAGCATTACTAAAAGAAGCCATTTAAAAAAACAAATTTAAAAAAAAATGGTTTTTGAAAAATCAAAATTTTAAAACAAAAATGGTTTTTGTTCCTAGCTTTTATGTCACTTGTAGGATCGATTTCACCTTAGAGGGGGGGTGAATATGGTGATACTAATAATAATAAAAATTAATGCGGAAATAAATATAATAATTGTAGCACAGATAAAAGCAGAATAATTAAAGCATAAATAGAACAACAAGTGTGACGCCCCACCTCTATACCCACGCTAGCCAAGAACACTCCGGAGTAGTGCTGTCAACTAGCACGGAGAATAAGGCTGTTGAGGAGCGACTATCCATGTAATTGCTTATCACACGGTGGCTATAAATAATCTTCGGAAACAAACATAGAAATAATCATATCACAAATCAGTCACAGATATCCATATCACAAATGCGGAAGAAGATATGAATATATAACTAACACATGAAAGTGTACATCAGAGTAGTGGTCAGTAAGATCCACGATAATACAAAAGAATAGCAACACGTGCTATACAAAAGAATACAACTATGAGCCTATATCTCAAGTGTATAAAACAAAAACTGTTAATCTAAACAGTTAGCCAAAAGTCAGAGTGATGAATCCCTGGGAAGAAGTCAAGCAGAAGCACCTGTAACATCTCGGTCTGACCCGAGTATTATTTAAGAAAATAATAAACGGGTCAGTCTAGCTATAAATATCAGATGACATGATATAACATAAAAGATATGGCATAAACATAAACATCCATAATGACATACCACTATAAGTATGTAAATAATGATCAACAGAAGATCAATCAATAAGAGATAATCAATATCACAAGAATCTTCTTAAAGATTCGGAAAGGGCATCATACCCCAAACTTGTACTCATAACAAGTCAATGACATAAATTCTAGAAATCAATGCAAGAAGTCCAGAAATCATAGAAAAGAGAAAGAGGCCTATCACATGACGGTCCGAAGACCAAGGGGAGCTACCCCACATGCGTGAATGGAATCACACAGATTAAGGTCCAGACTAACCAAAAAGCAAAAAGGTATGTGTGAGTGGAATCACACAAGTGGTGTCAGTCGAACCTCGCAACAAGAGACATCGCACAGTTGCTAGTCTAAATCATCAGAATGATCGCCATGATCAACGAGAAGTGTCAATTACACTAAGCTAGTAAATATAGAAGTTTAGCTTCATGTCCCATAACCACTTGCTTAACTTAAATATTTACGAACAAACTGTAAATCTTCACTAATAAAATTGTCACAAGAGGTTCAATCGAACAAGTCCAAGAATTAACCAACGAAGTGAACGCAAGCGTTTCATACCACTTGTTTTACTAAGTCGTTTAATTAGATTTCTCATCCGAGTGAGGTAAAGGTTTGTATATACTAATAGATTGGAAAACGGTTTAAGAAAAGAGCTTTGTTATTAAAAATAGAGTTGAAATTGTTTGTTAAAAGAGTTTTGATATTTACTACTATTATTGAAACCTTTATATTATAAAGTGACAAAACACAGAAGCAATTGTAGAAACAATCAGTCACAGAAATCGCATACGGAGATGTGAATAAAATCCGAGGAAATCAGCTCAATGTTTTTCAGATAAGATCCCCTACGGAGGGGGGGTCCAGGGGGGTGGCAACCCCCCAAGGTGGGGGTGCGGGGGCAACGCCACCGCTTACGGGGTTCGACCTGCCCGGTCAGGTCGCGGGGGTCCAGGGGGCAGCGCCCCGTCCAAAACGGTACGACCTAGTAAAGACAAAAAGGGGGTCTAACGACCTAAGAGGGATAGGGTCGAGCGACCTAACGGTTGCGACCTAGGGGTCTAAGGGGTCAAGCGACTTAGTGGTTGAGACCTAGAGGTGTTCGCGACCTAACGATGACTCACGACCCAACATGGCCGACTTAACAGAGGTCGCGACCTAACAGGATAACTCGTGACCGACTTAAGAGTTGCGTGACTGAAGGGTTCCACGACTTAAGGGTTGCACGACTTAAGAGTTGCACGACTTAAGGGTTAGGCCAGGAGCGACCTAACGAGATAAGGTCCAACGACCTACGAGTTAAGGGTCCAACGACCTATCGGGATAACTCGTAACCGACTTAAGGGTTGCGTGACTGAAGGGCTGCACGACTTAAGGGTTAACTCGTAAACGACTCACGACCTATGGATGAACGACTTAACTCCGAACGAGCTAAAAAATGGCCAGAACGACTTAGGGTTAACTCGTGAACGACTCACGACCTATGGACGAACGACTTAACTCCGAACGAGCTAAAAATGGCCAGAACGACCTAGGGTTAACTCATGAACGACTCATGACCTATGGACGAACGACTTAACTCCGAACGACCTAAAAATGGCCAGAACGACCTAAGTGCGGAAAATTCACCAAAACGCTAAAAATTGGAGTTTTTCGCCAATCCAATCCAAACCAAACCAAATGCTAACATGCATGCAAAAATGATAGGGAATCATTCCCAACAGTCCAATATAGTTATAGGCTAGAATTGTGAGATAAAAATCTCACCTTTGCACCAAATATCAATGAAAATGAAGTTTTAAGCAAGAAAGAATCAATCCTTCTTCTATCTAAGCACAAGAAGCTTGAATCCAATGTCTTCTTCTTGAATTTGGAGTAGAAAGATGGATTGCAATTGAATTTGAGTTTTGGAATTTTAATTTCCCATTCCCTCCACCATTAATGCCAAAGCTTGATTAGTTAGGAAATTTATGAAGAGTGAGGAGAAGAGGGCTGGAACTTGGGCTTAATAGGCTAAACTAACCCAAAGTCCAAAGCGGGAAAAGTTAGTGAAATTTCACTAACTCCAAACCTATCGATGTTTATACTTAAAAAAGTTGTAAACGACATTTCGAACTCAATGGAAGTGGTCTCGAGTCCTAATTTGACCGTTTGCAAAAAGTAGCTTTTCGGACCAAAATCCGATTAACGAGTTAATATTTAAATAAAATATTTAATACAAACTCGATAAATATGCGGGTTGTTACAACAAGGATCAACCCAGCTTCGGCAAAACCCTACCTACATGCTGCCCCAACGGTTTCTATTAGAAATTAAGTAGTCAGATGCTTACACACATAAATTTGCAACACCCGCTAATGACTAACCTAACTTTACGCTCAAACACCACCACAACTCAGCCACTGAGTTGTGAATTCTTGAACTAGACCACCATAGTTCGTAACCTAGTCACAAGAGGGTTACACAATTTTAAATGGAAAATTACAAAATAAATAAAAATACTAAACAAAACCCTAATTTAACACTTTTAGCCTAATATGAAATAAAAGAGTTGCCTAAACAATAATTAGTGCTGTAAAAATAAGATGCTCATTCCCTTTTCTTTTCCTTCTATTGTGCGGCCGCCTTCTTTGTTCCTCTTCAAAAAAGGAATTAGGGTTTTCCTAAATTGAAACGGCGCTTTATGATCAATCGATTGATTTGAGAAATTTGCTTTGCATTGCTTTGTCAATCGACTTTCGGTCGGTCCAATTATATCGAGTTCGGATACAACTAGTATGTGATTTTTTACTTTGATTCTCTGTTTGATGATGCTTGAACTCAATGCTTTGAATGCCGATGGTGAAATGGGATTCAATAGGGATAAAATCCCTAAATACACGTTCGTATATTTTTCTTTGAATTCTTCGTGATTTGTACTTGTCCATTCATTTTTGCTTGAGCACTTGGGATTTATTCCGACTCATTCATCCCATACATGTTGCTCCATGACTTTGAATTTACTTCGTTTATTTCGGCCTTGACTTGTTCATTTTACTCTTCATGAGTTTGAATTTTCATGAATTGATTTCAGTCAGTTCCTATGGTTTCAGCATTTTAAATTATGACAATATTTTGGGTAAATTTTGATTTTCTGGCTAGGTTCGAATTTTTTACCTTAGCATTTAAATTTGTATTTGAAACAACTCGGACTTGTTCAAAATGCTACTTGCAATTGTTTGATTATTTCTTTTGTAACTTTGTCCACCCGAGCATGTTGACATGGTCTTTGCATTGAGTTGAATTTGGAGTTTAATCTTCAAATCTATGTTGTATCCATGTTCACAATTGTTATGCTCTGTCCATTTTTTTATTTTTGAGTGCTGATAGTTTCTTCGAGTCGGCTGTGCATGTGTGTGTTCATGCCTTCATACTTGTTTGAATTCTTGTGTACAGTTGTTTGATTTTCCACAGCTTTAATGGCAATTGTTATTCGAAATGCTAAGTTCTCTGTCCACTTCAGTGCTTGTTCATGTTGTAATTATGCTTGTACTTTTGTTGAAGTCTTGTTGCATGTTGACTTCGACTGGTCAGCATTTCTTCGAGTCATACTTGTATTGCTTCGAGCTTTATGTGTATTCTCATGTATATGTATACATATATATATGTGTTATATGTCATGTTCTTATTATCAATGTTGGACTTAATTCTTGTTGATTGCTTGAGATCTTCATGTTACATGTCTTTGGACTTGAGTCATTGTTGTTGTGATGCTTCATGTACTGCCTTGCATTTGCTATCTCCTTTTGAGTTGCAGTCTTGTTGTTGTTTTAGGACTTGCATTCTTGTACATTTGGAGTCTTTTGCGTACTTTGAGTAATGATGGTCTTATACATACATACATACATACATACATACATACATACATAAATATATATATATATATATATATATATATGTCGATACGTATGTATGTGTGGTTGACTTGATTGCATCTCTTTGGAAAAAAATAGTCACTTGATTACATGTTCACAACTACTTGTGCACTGCTCACTTACTCGAGTGCTTGTTTCATTTGACCTTTGTTGACTGGTTCATTCAACTGATATATGTGCATACATATATATGCATATATGTATCCATGTGTATGTACTTCATGTTATCTCTGGAGTAGTTCTTGTAATTTTCATTTCATTTGAACTGTGGTCATAAGTTTGCACTTGTACATTTTGTTTATTTAATGATCTTGTTGTACTGAACTGCTAGCTAGATCTGGTTTTGAACTAGTGTTTTCTTTGCATTGCTTCAAGTTGAACTACTGCTTGCATATCCATATATACTGATATGTGTTTGTGAGCTTGGTTCAATTATGAGCCTTCATGTGTGAGCCTTTACAACTTTGAGTCAGTTGCTTTTCATCCATTCAGTTCACCAATACTGGTCTTGGTTCGGTTTACTGAGAAACTCCTTCCAGTGTTCTTATTTTGTACATGTGGCAGTCTGGATTCAAGTGTTGTTTTGACTTGAGTCTGGATTGGCTCTTGTTGGTTGAGTCCATTGCTCTATTGCTTTGAGTCATACTTGAGATAATTCACGTGCTCATTGTCTTAAGTTACAACTGAACACATTTTTTGGTCTGGTTTAATATTGAATCTGGTTTTATCATATTCATGTGTACTGACGCCTCTTGGCTGAAATTCAAGATGCTGAGGCAGTGCACATGTGTATATGTACACATGTGTATGTAGGCTCTAGTGCATTTGAAACTTTGTGACTTGTTTTCGTAATACACCTGAGTTGAATCCGACCTTGGCTCGATTTTGACCTTGTGCTCACCTGTTCCTGTAGTTTTAACATGCAAGTATATATCAGTGTGCACGACCTTGTGGCATGTACAGTGATACACTATGCGTGTCATAAGTTGCTCATGTATGATGAATTCAAAAGGAATGATGATGAACAACCCAAATAAATGAGGAAAATAATATTTCCAAAACACACATTTTATTGTACACTGTAGAATATTTCTTTTCAATTTTACTACATTAGTGTTTATTTTGTAGATAATTCAGATGCTGAATACAAACTGGAATAGACATAAAGATAAAAATACGATCGTGAGTAAATATGTAGCGAGGTGAAAGTTGTGGATTGAAAGATGTTTTGTAATTAAAATTGTATTGTAATTGAAAATGTATATATGTAGTGAGAGCTCAAATTTGTACTATTCAAAATTGTAAAAAATATTTGTTTGAATATGAATTCCATGTTATTAATTTTATTCATCAAATATTTATTTAATTATGTAAAAAATTAAAATAGTATAATAAAAAATACATTTAAATGAATATATATATATATATATATGTTTATTATCATCAAACAAAAATCGTAGACTAGCATATTCAACATTCTAGGTCGGACATGCATGGTTTGGTGTCGGATTTAGAGGGTGCCGAGTGCGGGTAGTCATAGCATGTCCAAATTCTTAATATATCTACTCTTTGAAAATAAAAGCATCATCCTAATCTAATGAAAGTTATCTCAAACCCTAATTTGACTCCTCTCAAAAGTTATAGGCCTTATAAGAATTTCGCAATAAAAGCTGTCCATCAAAAATTCTAATGATAAGAAATGTCAATAGTTGACATATTCCACAGTTATAGAGCCATATGACTTCATATGAATTTAAAAATAATATTTTACGATCATCCGATATGTAAAATACCAGTCGGTATAACATGACTATGTGTTATATATTAAAATTTATATAATATACATAATAGTGGTTGTTGAGTACCATCAAGCCATAAAATATTTATAGTGCTATTTGTTTTGTTCCTACATTATAAGCATATTTTGTAACTTTGTTGAGCACTCTTAAGGTTTATAAAATTACCCTTAGGAAATCGCGAATTAGCAGATTACGATTATTTAATGTACTTTATGTTTTGTTCACCACCCTCAAAGATCATAAAGATGATTAGAAGAAAATATACGTAGATAATAATTATATATGATATATAATTAATAAAGTGTTACTTATCATTTATGGGGACCACAACTTGTTGGGCACCCTGAAAGTTGTAGTAACTTAATAAATGGATCCTCATAACCACTAGAGGAAATTGAAAAAAATCTCACATCCCTTTTAGGGTTTGTTAAAGATGAAAAATCTAGTGGGATCCTTATTTGAAAAAAGATAATAAACCAATATAATAAGTATAAGAACAAATGTGATGTTACCTAATTTACTCAAAATAATTTGTATATATAAAATAGCAACAATAAAGTTATTTCTAGAGGAAAACATGTTGAATGGCATGAATTATAAAGCCAGGTTAACAAACGTTAAAATCAGACCCACCTGTGAAAAAGTCTGGCATGTGATTACAAATGAGCCAAAGACTAAACCTAGCAAGATTGCAACACCTAAAGAAAAATTATCCTAGGAATCCGGGTCGTGAACTATCTCGGTGCTCCATATTACCTACTATGAGCATTGAAGTCTAAAGACAACACGAGAATATGGAAATTCATTCCATATTTGAGCACCTATAAAAATTTATGATGAGCAATCTCATTCTAAAGGTACGAAATCAAATGAAAATTATTTCATGTGAAGATGATCAAAGAAGCTCTCATTGATGATCGCATACTTAATATGATTGGTTACATAGAGAGATTTGATTAATTACAATGATACTAGATCAATAACTATATATTGACTTGATTATTGGATCGCTGATGCTATAGTTTAAACTATTCATATTGAACTTTAACATTAAATCATTGAAATGTACTGTCATGGATCTCCTTAATAAGTTAAGGATAGTTGAAAGTACATTTATGAAGGAACCAAGTGTTATACTCATGATTTACGGCGCTTTTTCTTCTAATGGTTTGAAAAAGATAAAATGTAGGTCAAAAGGCATCAAAGGTAAAGAGAAAGACAAGGAAGAGAAGGATAAATGTCGCCATTACTCAAAAAGGGACATTGGACAAGGAACTGTCTAGATATTTGAAGATGCTTAAAGGGAAGGAATCTAGTTCTGCTCCTAATGGTACTTTCTTTATAGAAAAAATGATTATCTACAAGTTCTTCATGTGTTTCAGATACTAGATTTGGAACTCATATTTCTATTCACTATAGGGACTAAGAAGCAAGAGGTCCATAGCACAAGGGACCATGGAAATTTCAAATTGCAAATG
Organism: Allium cepa; assembly: GCA_030765085.1. Lineage (NCBI taxonomy): Eukaryota > Viridiplantae > Streptophyta > Magnoliopsida > Asparagales > Amaryllidaceae > Allium > Allium cepa. The sequence goes on from CM060944.1 coordinate 343,554,864, forward strand.
GAGTAACTATTGCTATCATAGCAGTGGGAGATTACCATGTGAAGCTTGCTAGTGGACGTGATTTAGCTTTACATGATTGTTTATACCGAATTTTGTTAATGCAATAATTTTTGTTTCATGTTTGATGGAAAATAGTTATACTTTTATTTGTAATGACAATATTATTAATGTTGCGAAAATAAAGCTGTGTTTATGGTGCTCGTATAGATGTAATTTATATAGTATAGTGTAACTATGTATTTGCTATGGAAGATATTAATGCATCTAACATTATTGACAACCACTTGTGGCTCTACATACTAGGCATATAAGTGAGAAATGTTTAAACAAATAAAGGAACAATGGGTATGTGGACCCACCTTTTCGAGCCACAGAAAGTGACACTAATGCGTCCACGGTATTCACTTGTCGAACATCCAAGTGCCGGAAAGATAGATTGATTAAGGATAAAAAGAAAAATAAAGATAAAATAGAATCTTACAGGAATGAAATAACATATATTATTTCAATATATTATCTGTACAACAAAAATTTTAAATACATACTTCAAAGTCTCCTAATCCTAGCCTGGAAAATTATAAACCTTCGTCCCTACTAATGATGAATACAAACATTAAACAAATGCAACCAAAATGGAAATGGATAACTATCCACGGAGGAAACTCCGCTTCCACTCCAGGCTCCTCCAAAATGTTCTAAGCTGGATCTAAACTACTTGGCTATTCGAAAAAATAGGACACCTAGATTTTAAGGGAAAAGAAAATAAGCTCCGGGTCAGTCATGGGACCGGAGTGAGAAAACTCAAAACACAGATAATTTTGAAAACAAAGGGTACCTCATAAGACCATGCCGCATATAAACACGGACGGGTTTTTACCTTATGATAATGAAATCATTGGTATGTAAAATCAAGTATTGCCAAGATTACAAATACATATCAATCATAGTCGAAATTGTTACATTAATTAAATTCTAGCACAATAGGCATACGACTAAGTCCGAAGGCACTTATTGGACAATGGATTCCATATAGTGACAGGTAAGGTATTACCTTCTATACAGTACATCTCTAGAGTAATATACTAAGGATCCACAGATGATCCTCCGCATCTAGCAAGATCGGCCTACCCCTTTTCGGTGATCAACACAATGATCCAGGATAGTACCGAATATGAAATCACGTGGTCATTCCCGACATTTCCGTGGCCATAAAATACACAACAAACCAGATATATGGAGGGTAATCTAGAAAGGTGACAACCGTACCCTAATAGGTGTGATCTACATAGCCTTGTGGCATACCTTGTTTCAGCCATTTCTAGGTAGAGGCCCAAGGTAACGTATTATCCTTCCCAAAACGTATCCCACTTTGAATGCCACAATGCCATCTTTAATAAAACACCATTGATTTCCATAAAAGTACCACCCTTAAGTTCATACACCCTAGGGAGGGTGTTAACTATAAGAGGGGTTACCTCCTACCCCACCAAACAGATGAACATTTGTAAAAATCGTTATACTTGGTCTTAGAAATGCAATGTCAGACACTCATCCATACATATTGTCTAGGAACAGGACAAACCGAAGGCACTCCTCCTACTACTCCCTATTTTTGAATTACCCCTAAAATTAGTTGCAACAAGTCCTTGCATCGATGATTTCAAAATGAAGATTCCACTGCCACCATATATATGATATGGAAACTACCCCATAGGTTAGTGGCAAGTATCCCTACATTATAAAGACCTTTATCTTCAAAATCATTGTCTTCAACACGTCTTCACTTTAGAATGCATATGTTGGTTCGAAGTGGTTTCCTAGTAGTAATCTTCCAAATTCGATCTCGCTTTCTCTACACGAATTACCGGTTAAAGATGTCAAGTATTTGGGTGATTATTATTCAATTAATCAATATCTTTTATCCAAGTAAAATATCTTCTTAGAGATATATGTCTTTAAAGAATTTTTTCAACATATACAAGATTATTAAACCTTATTTTAATTTTGAAATTACCAAATCATTTCTTTTCAATTACATAGGAAAACATTATTGAGTAAAAAGGGATTTATAGAAATTATACTAATTATACTCAATAAAAATTTCCGTATTAAATCCGTACTATTCATCGAATAACGATCAAATCACCTTCTAAATTCACACGGATAGTATGAGTCCCTTCCTTGGAATTTAACATACGACTTAACCAGAACGTTCCCTATATCACTAAACATCTTATTATTTTAAAATCTTGTTTTACCTTTGGATAACCCCAAATCTCATTTTCTTTTATCCTAGCAAGACATGGTCTTAGTAAATCAAATTTACTATCCCCTCGGTAAGGTCAGTCCAGATAGCTAGGGAGAGAAGGAAACTAGTTTTCCAAACCCAAGCCCAAAAATTATCTCTCTGCCAACCATAAGGTAATCAAGTTGTTTGGCCAACTTAAAACTTTTAAAATGCTTGATTTATTATTCAAAAAATATTTATAAAGGATTCAGGTAGAAAACCCAAGTTTAAATCTTACTTAAGAAATTTTCAAATTCCTCTGTTAAATTGCCGATGAATAGTGTTTTAAGGGCTTCATGTCACAAAATTCCATTTAAAACCTTTTATATGTCCAATTTTTCCATTTAAAACTCTTTTTAAAATATTTAACATATTTTTATAATTTATCTCATACTTTTAAAGATTTAAAAATATCCATCTTTATGAGTTAAAATTCATATTTTATGAATTACCAAAACGCAATGATTTTAAAAAACTGATTTAGGTACATCACAAATTTTACAAAATGAAATCTTTATTTTTCTCCTTTACTATAGTCATAAGTGTATGAAAAATTCTTATTCTGAATAATTCCGAGCTATATTCCACTCTACACATTGACTTAAATTTTATGGCACGAAATCGCGAACTGTCGTTACACGACGTGTCTATTTTGAATTTCATATGTTTTCAAAACTTTTCCGAAATGAGTTTTAATTTTATGAAACATTTATTCATGTTTAAAGAGGTTTAACTATGCCGTAACACTTTTATAATTCATAAGAGATAGTGTTTTCTTTGTGTAAATTCGATTGTATTTACCGTGAATTATTTTCATAACCAAGAAAACATATTATCGCATCCAAAAAAAATGATCAAACATAGAAAACACTTATAGTAAACATTTCACATCATACATGATTTATAAAATAAACCGACAGAGTTTCTCACTTTAATTTGACATATTCAACAATATATCGCTATTTACTTCTTAATCAACCATCAAACATCGTTAATTAACCAACCAAACATCATAATCGTTTTTAATAGTCTTGCTAACTTATTTAAAACTATTTCATAATTAATTTATAATTGTAAGAAGTATATTTTTAATCAAGTACACACAATCATCTCCACTCGTCGTTGTAGCTACTTACAATTATTGTGGCGATATTCCGACAGCATTTCTCTCCACTATCCTCACTCTGGAGCTTCTCAGATCTTCCTCCTTTCTTCTTGCATGCTATGCCATAACCCTTCTGAGGGTGTTAGCTCGGCCAAGGGTGAATGGTGGTAGTGGCTGTGAGATTGATAGTGGTGGAGAAGTGTTTTGGCACTTGTTTGGACTTGAAATGATTTTGTGTGTATATATCTATATATCTTCTTCTTCTTGCTATATTCTTTTGCATTATTTTTATGAAGAAGAGAGGCGTTCAGGGAAGCCATTAGAGGCTCAAGAGAGAAGAAGAGAGCTTGGAAGTTGATTATGTAAATTATGAGAGGTGTAGGTAGGATTTTAAGTATTTCCATGCCTTAACCATGAAGTAATCACCAAAATATCTCCAAAATCATCATGCATCCCCCCATCACTTCCGTGGCCATGAATCCCCTTGTCACTGTCTCACATCATCACCATCTCAACTTGTCCCTCGCTTAATCTTTAAGTAAAGCTCCTTTGACTTTTGTTTATAAATATCATGGTACTTTCTCCTTTTTACTTAAAGAAAAATTATAAATGCACATGATATCTTCTAATATGTATGCACATGTCATGTGCATGTATATATGCACATATATGTCTTATTTGACAAATCATGGTACAACATGCGATTACAGCTTCTATTTGATAAACCGTTGAAAATCTAGAATCCGAATTCCGAACATATTTTTACTTCTTTGTTAAAATATTTATTTATGTAAAAAAATCAAAAATAGAATGTATACCTTCAAGAATAATTAAGACGTGCTCATTTGAATTAGAAAACTATTTTTATAAATTATAAAGAAGTATTGCAAAATCTCTCCGTTAAATAGCCAAAGTGCGACGAAATTTCCATATATTTATAAAGAAAATTGTACGTATTTATAAACTATTGTAAATCACTTATTATCATTACATAGTAATTGAAATGAATTATTTATCATTTAAAAAAATTATATGAATATTTAAATACCCAAAATACAGAAACTTTCCTGTAACTCATTTTTTAAAATAATCATTGCTGACATCATAATTATTTCCAAAAGTGGAAAAATAATTTTGTTCCTTATTTTTGTTTAAATAGTTAAATAAGCATGTGTAAAAAAATTGTGCACGACCTCTAATGGTTAAACAGCTGTTTATCGATAAAATAATTTTCGGTCATATTGTCGATATTTTTTCAAAAAATATTTTTTTTTAAAAAAATTCCAAAACAAAATCACCATTACTATTTATCGCATAAAACATAATTATTTATATTTAATAAACCTGTATTCAAACATTTAAAATTAATTAAATACTCAAAATCAAAGTGAGAAAATTACGGTTCTTTCCTTCTTAAAAGAATTTCATCCCAGAAATTTAGCTACAACCCTGAACGCAAAAGAGTTTACCCAAAATTTATCTTTAAACTACATTCCATACAATATACACAGATCATCCGTAATATCTAATTCGATCAACTACTCAAATACACGTCTTTATTTTCAAACTAATATCGTTTCCTCAATCCTCTAGTGCTGGACTTTGATCAGACTTCTTAATTAGAAACCCTTGCTTCACTTACATAGCTCTCAATTATAATAGAAAATGCAAGTGTCCAACCACAAATCCACATAAATGATTTTATAATCAAAAATAGAGTGATAAATCCTTTTTCAGACCAGTGTAAACACCTTAAAGTTCCGTACTCGAATCTTAGATCAGAATCGTGCAATAAAGTGATCTATGTCTCTCATACGTACTTAGTCATATCAAATTACTTTTTCAAAATTTTTTATGAAAACATTTTATAAAATCCTATCCAAATGTTTTATAACTTTTTGTATACCTCGAATATTTTTACCCTTATTTAGAAGATATATAGAAGATATCTTTTAAGCGCTATTCTTCTTATTTAAATATACTTTTTAAATGTTTTACAAAAAACGACTTTTAATCAAACAGGCTTTAATAAAATCTCTACCAAGTTTAACTTATCAAAATCACATTTATCAAAACACTTATTTGTTAAAACACTCATTTTCAAAATATATTTTATTTTAGATCAACTTTCCTAAGAATTCAGATACCAATTTTATTATCTCGAAATATCACTATATATCTTTTATTCAAACATTTTTATAAAGATGCTTCTTTATATATGATCAAAAATTTCTTTCTTCTTTCCAATAAAATCGTTTCAATTTCAAAGATAAATTATCTTTTATAATAAACTCCTTATATTATAATATACTCCCTTTAAACAATGTTAAATGCAAACACCACCTTGATAAAAATTAACAATCACTCATTGATATATCAATTAATGATTCACATTATCTTTTTAACTTTAGAAAATTATATAGATCGAGTAACAAAAAAATGGTACCAAGGAACTGGGTACTACCAATAGTGTCATATATTCTCTTAATAAGAAGGGGGATACTTAAGAGAAGTGTTTACCATCCGAACACATCTCCTGTCTATTTTTAGTTACTTCTGAGCCACTCGAACTAGTTAATCATCGAATTCTTTTCAAAAATACAGGGATTTAAATTCTCAGAAATTTCTTATAAAACACGTTTTGTAAATACAATTTAGAAGATCACTTATTTTTATACAACATTTGTAAAATCATTTATCTTGAAATTTTATCTAACCTTAAACCAATACTATTTATTGAACACCACATAGTCAAATTGTAAAACTGAATTCACAAGGTGTTCATATTTAAACTTTTTAAATCAAACAACCAATCAATTAATGATAATAACCGAATATTATCATCCTGAAACAACCAAACACTACATAAATAATTATATCATTTGAGAGATATTCCTTTAAATTAGAATATAATCCTAAGTAAAACTATTTCATTTACCAATTTTGTAAAACAAAAATTATTTTTATATAACATCAACAAATATGCGCTCATATATAAACTCTCAACTCATTCTAGGGTGTCACTTACCCTATCTCTTATGAGTTACTTATCTATAAGGTGTTACCAAACCTATCTCCGATGAGACTTTACCACTACCAAGCTCAGGTGTACACTCAGCTATGCTCTGATACCAACTGTATTGACCCACTTTTCGACCCTCAGAAATCGACACTAATGCATCCACGGTATTCATATGCTCGAACATCTATGTGGCGAAAAGACAGATTGACCAAGGGTGTAAAGAAAAATAAGGACAGAATATAATCTTACACGAATGGAATAACATATATTATTTCAATATATAATCTTTACGGTGGACATTTTAAATAAATACATCAGAGTCTATCCTAATCTCAACCTGGACAGCTATAAATCTCTATCCCTACTAATGCTGAATACGAACAACAAACAAATGTAGCGAAAATGGAAATGGATAACTATCTACAGAGGAAACTCCAGCTTTTGCTCCAAGCTCCACCAAAATGTTCCAAGCTAGACTTAAACTACTTGGCTGTCCAGAAAAATAGGGCAATCAGAATTCAAGGGAAAAGAAAATAAACTACGGATTAGTCAAGAGACTGGTGTGAGGAAACTCAAAACATGGATATTTTTGAAAACAAAGGGTATCTCGTAAGACCATACCGCACATAAACACAATGATATTTAACCTTATGATAACTAAAACATTGCTACGTAAAACCTAGTAATATATAATAGTCTCTAGATTACAAATACGTATTAATTATAGCCAAAATTATTACAATAATTAAATTCCAATATAATAGGTATACAACTAAGTCCGAACGCACTTTTTGGAGAATGGATTCCATACAATGACAGGTAAGGGACTACCTTCCATATAGTACAACTTTAGAAGAAAGTACAGAGGATCCACAAACGATCCTCTGCATTTGGCAAGATCGACCAACCCTTTTTCGGTGATCAACACAATGATTTTAGATAGTACCAAATATGACATCACCCCAGTCGCTCCCGACCTATCCTTGGCCACAGCATACACAACAAACCTGATGTATAAAGGATAATCTATAAAGGTAGTGATTATACCCTAATGGGTGCAACTCACATAGCCTTGCGACATATCCTATTTCAGCCATTTCCAAGTGTGAGGGTTGAGATAACGTGTTACCTTTTACAAAAAAAATCCCACTTTGAACGCCACATTTCCATTTCTAATAACACACTATTGATTCCTACAAAAGTGCAACCCCCAAGTTCATAGGCCTTGGGGAAGGGTGTTAAGTGTAAGAGGGTTTACCTCCTACACCACCAAACAGATGTACGCTTGTTAAAATCAATATACGTGGTCTCAGAAATGAAATGCCAGAACCTCGTCCATACAAATTGTCCAGGAACATGACAAACCGAAGGCACTCCTCCTACTACATCCTGTTTTGAAATCACCCTTTGGATTGGTAGCAAGTAGTCCTTGCATTGAAGATTTCAAAATGAAACAACCACCTTATATATAATATGGGAGTTGAATTAGAGGTTATTACCAAGTAGCCCTACATTATGAAGATCTATGTCTTCAAAATCATTGTCTTTAACATGTCTTCAATTTCGAACGCATACGTTGGTACGAAGTGGTTTTCGAATAGGAATGAACCAAATCCGATCCTGGTTTCTCCGAATCAATTATCGATAAAAGAGATGTCAAGTATGCGGGTGATTATTGTTCAATTATTATTATCTTTTATCCAAGTGAAATATCTTCTTAGTGATATGTCTTTAAACCATTTTCTTTTTCAGCATACACGAGATTATTAAATCTCTTTTTAATTTTGGAAATACCAAATCATTTCTCTTTAATTACATAGGCAAACATTACTGACTAAAAAGGGATCCATAAAAATTATACTAAATACCGATTTCCATATTCAACCCATACTATTCTTGGAATAATGATGAAATCATCTTTTAAATTCACATGGATATACGAGTTTCCTCCTCAGAATTTAATACAGAATTTAACCAGAATGTTACCTATATCACCAAATGTCTTATTATTTTAAAATCTGGTTAAACCTTTAGAAAACTCCAAATATCCTTTTATTTTATCTTAGAAAGATGCATTCCGAGTAAATCAAATTTATCATCCCCTCCGTCGGGCTAGTTTGGATAGCAAAGGAGAGTAGGAAATTGGTTTTTCAAACCCAAGCCTAGATACTATCACTCCGTTACTCGTAAGATGTTCAAGTTATTTGATCAAATCTAAATTCTTTAAAATTCTTGATTTATTATTTGAAAAACATTTATAAAGGATTTGAAAAGAAAACCCAAGTTTAAATCTTATTTTAGAAATTTTCAAATTAATTTGTTAAATTGTTGGTGAGTAGTGCTTTTAAGGGCATTATATTAGAATTCTCATTTAAAACCTTTTATAAGTCAAAAATTTCGATTAAAAACTCTTTTGAAATACTTTAACATGTTTTTAGAATTTACCTCATATTTTTAAAGATGTAAAAATATCTATTTTTAGTAGTTGAAATCCATATTCTACGAACTGCCAACAAGCAATGATTTTAAAAATGTGATTTGGATATATCACAAATTTTACAAATTGAAACCTTGATTTTTCTCCTTTATTTGGAAACTATAGTTATAAGAGTCCGGAAAATTATTATTATGAATAATTCCGAGCTATATTCCACTCTACATGATTTAACTTTTATGGTATGAAATCGCGAACTACCGTTACGCGACGCGTCTATTTTGACTCTAATTTCATATTTTTTTCAAAACTTTATCAGAATGAGTTTTAATGTTTATAAATCATTTATAAACCACTTTAAACATTTATGTTCATGTTAAAGAGGTTTAACTACGCTGTATTACTTTTATAATTCATAAGGGAAAGTGTTTCTTTTGTATAAATTCGACATGCATTTACCGTGAATTACTTTCATAACTAGGCAAACATATTATCACATCCAAAACAGGATGATCAAATAAAGAAAACACTTATAGAAAATGTATCATATCACCACGTGATTTATAAAATAAACTAGTAGAGTTTCTCACTTTAATTTGACTTATTTGACCATATATCCCTATTTACTTCTTAAGCAACCACCAAGCATCATTAATTAACCAACCAAACATCATAACCATTTTTAATAGTCATTCTAACTTATTTTAAACCATTTCATAATTAATTTATAATTACAAGAAATATATTTTTAATTAAGTACTCATAATCATATCAACTCCTCGCCGTAGCTCCTTGAAATTATTCTAGCGATATTCCGACAGCATTTCTCTCCACTATCCTTACTCTGGAGCTTCACGGATCTTCCTCCTATCTTCTTGCATGCTAGTCCATGACCCTCCTAAGGGTTTTAGCTCGACCAAAGGTGAATGGTGATGGACGTGTATTTGATAGAAGTAGAGGAGTGTTTTCGCATTCATTTGGACTTGAAATGATATTCTTTATGTGTGTGTGTGTGTGTGTGTGTGTATTTTCTTCTTCTTGCTGTATTTTTTGTATTATTTTTATTAAGAAGTGAGGCCTTCATAGAATCCATTAGAGAGCTCAATAGAGAAGAAGAGAGCTTGGAAGTTGAATATGTAAATTATGAGAGGTGTAGGTGGGTATTTATAACATTTTAATGCCTTAACCTTGAAGTAATCACCAAAAATATCTCCAACATCATCTTGCATCCCCATTACTTCCTTGGCTATGATTCCTCCTCTCACATCAACACCATCTCCTCTTGTCTCCTCTTAATGTTTAAGTAAATAAACTATGGCTTTTGTTTATAAATATCATGATATTTTCTCCATTTTACTTTAAATTAATTTGTAAATGCACATGATAACTTCTTATATGCATGTACATGTCAAGTGCATGCATATATGCCATATATTTCTTATTTGACAAACCATGGTACAACATTCGGTTATAGTTTCTATTTGATTAGCCGTTGAAAATCCGAAATCCGAATTCCGTCATATTTTTACTTCTTTGTTAAACTAACTATTTTTGTAAAAAAATCTTAAAAATAGTTTTTCTATCTTCACAGAATAATTAAGACATGCTCATTTGAACTATAAAATTATTTTTATAAATTATAAACAAGTGTTGTAAAATCCTGCCCTTAAATTGTCAATGCGCGACAAAATTTTCATATCCTTATAAAACAAGCATATATATATATATTGAACTATTATAAATTACTTAGTATCATTATAGACTCATTTTTGAAAATGATGACATTATTGCTGACATCTTAATTATTTCCAGAAATGAAAAAATATTTGTATTCCTTATTTTTGTTAAAATATTTAAATAAGCATGTGTTAAAAAAGTTGTGCGCGACTTTTGATGGTTAAAGAGCTTTTTATTGATAAAATGTTTTTTGGTCATATTATCGATATTTTTCTAAAGAATATATTTTTGTAAACATTTTTCCAAAACAAAATAACCATTATTATTTATCACATAAAACATGGTTATTGATGTTTAATAAACCTATACTCAAATATTTAAAATTAATTAAATATTCTAAATCAAAGTGATAAAATTACGGTTCATTACAAAAGGTTTCTATTGTCATTTTATCTTGAATTATTTGATATTTTTTAAATCATGTCTCAAACGTATAATGACTAAGGATTCAATCAGTTGGAGCAACAAAGGAGTTACTAAACTATTAGGACTAGTACATACAAATGAAAGTGGTCGTAAGTTTGTAGCAACCAACGATGGATCCTTATACTACTTTACATTCACCAACGATTTGTTTGGATATGGATATATGTACCTAATAAAACAAAAAAAACCAAAGATTCAAAGGTCTACGATAAACATATAGAATATAAAATTGAAGTTGAAAACTTAGAAGAAAAATAAAATACTTTGATCTAATCAAGGAGGTCGGTACAGCGAAAATAACCTCCAAGGGTATCAAAAAGAGAATAGGTTCCCTCTCAAGTCACTCATTATACTCCTCAACACAACCGTGTTTCAAAAAGGAGATATCAAATTCCATTGGACATGATTTGGTAGATGATGCGTGATAGAGAGTTACCTCTTTCCTTTTGGTAATATACACTTAAAACCGCAACATATATGTTGAACTCTATACCATATAAATCTATGTTTGAGACACCGTATGAGATGGGTTGGTTAGAAACCTCATCTTAATTATCCTATGGTATAAGGTAGTTTGGCTTACGTTAAGTATATAAACCCCAGTAAACTTAATGCAATATCAAATTTATGTCATCATATAGGGTATCTGAGAAATCTTACAAATACATATTCTATTATACCAATGAACAAAAAGTGTCCATTTCTGTAATGGACCACCTTTTTAATTATCTTGAATATATGCTGATTAATACATATGCTTTATAATACCGTAGTAGGCGTACCACTAGTAAGTTTAAACAAAACTAAAATTTGTACTTTGGCATGACCTCCGTGCAGATCTTGCATCGGAAAGACAATATATAGTATAACAGGCATGCCAGTGCACGATGGCATGACCAATGCATAAAGGCATGATAGTCAAATGCTCGAAGGTATCACAAATATTAGGTATTTGTGAGCATGTGTGTATATGTGTGTGTGTGTATATACACGATTGGATATGGATATCAAATTGATAGAATCATAACAAAAATTAATCAATTTACATAAGCTTCATATGCACGGAGTACTGAATAAATACATCAAGTACAGTACATAGTCTCTTACATGAATATAATATTTGATACACATAGTTATACATGGCCTAAATAAGAAACGCCTCAGTATCTCCAAAAATCCAGCTCTCCAACTAGCGCACCCTAAAATAAACTTGTCCATCAGCCTACTCATATGAGTAACCAAAAATTTTCCACGTAGGAAATAAAAAAGAGAAAACGTAGGTTAGATAAAGGCTAGGTGGAAGAAACTAGCCTCATAATTTTGTAGTCAAATAATATACACATCCTAGCAAGTAATAGGTCTATATGGTAATATTTTAAATTAAACAGCATATTTCCATATAGGATATCAACAACATGAATAGATGAGTGCAGGAGTAATAACGCACTTCATGGTCAAAGATGTCATAGTTCTCCAGTCCTAATTAAAACTACAATGTAAAGTAATATAATGATGTAATAATGTTAAATATAAGCATACCCACACCGAACGGTTGTATGAATCATATATGAGTAGTACCCTAGACTAGCACTATTCGAGTATCAAAAACCAATACCTATGTGATGAATTGCCATTAGCTACCCAGAGAGACTTATCATAGATCCAACTTACTCTGATTCAACACTCAGTGCTATTTATTCATACAGGCCCCATCGCAACACCTTGTGCTATGGGAAATATATAACCAACTCTAAATGGAATCCCAATTTATTTTTGCCCCTTATCGAGGATCACATCTGTAGGTTGGCCATCCCTCGTGGTACAATAGTTTATGTAACAATCCTAAATTTATAACATTCGAAATTAGTGTCAAAATTGTGTAAACAAAGTTGAACATAAATCTCAAACGTTAAAAAAAGCGAGTTATTGGTTGAACAATTTAAAACACTATTTCAAATATACTTAATTATCTCGTAGTGGAATACAATAAGGCAACCATGTCCATCTTATTAATCCTAACATGAAATACAAAATAAGTAATAAATCTTATACACATACACCGACAAAAGTAATCGAATCTTTATATCCCTATATATGCCAATCAAGTGTTGATCTAACTCTAATTCTTAGTCCTAAAAGTGAATATACTAATACATAATTAATAGTCACAATAGACACATTGCTTACAATAATAACAAACATCGATGATAACTAATAATCAGACATACTAATAAACATTAAATACAAACAATCATATATCCCATCATCGAGTAAATATAAACAAATAACAATTACTCATATGAATAGTAATCGCCCCCAAATAGCATGTCCACAAACGGTAAACACCGACTCGCAAAACAAAATAAATAATAATTTTTTTGATGAAAGAGTGGTCCTCAGCATGGAGAGAACACTCTTACAAAATGAACAATAATAAGTGATGTCACTTCACTTCTAGCGTACTGAAATCGTTCTATTATAATTTAAAATCTTTTCTTAAGTTCATATTATTACTAACCTCAAAATAGTAGCAATAATAATAAATAATGTTTTACAATATATATTTGAATTTATGTTATCATTGTTGTTGTCCTCTAAAGACGTTAACTCTATTTTAAGTTCATTTATTAAACTTCGAATTCATTTATCTTAATGATAATTCATTTAACTTGAATCAATTTTGCTATTATGTATTTAAAATATACTATTTCTTTTCTTATATAAACCTTCTTAATTATTATTCTTTTACCTGGCTTTAAACAGCATTTTAGCATAAAACATTACTTCATACCTAATATTAATTTACTGTTATTATTTATAAATTTCCCTAGAAGTTTATAAATAGTAATTTTACAAAAAATTACTCTTTATAATAATCTTACTATAAGTGTTATTTGTAAATAATCGTATGTTCTTCTTCCTATGATAGTTTCATGTGTAGAATAAAATAATCTATCATCGTCCGGTATTTGCTTGCCTTGATATTACAAATAATCATCATTACATGGTACAAATTATAGTCTGAGTTAGCTAACTATACCCTAGCACAACTAATGCATTTAATTATAAAATATTATTAATTTAATAGTTTAATATATATGCATCCATCCAACTAAAATAACAATTATATAAGTAAAAAATCCAACCCAACCATATATCATAAGCAAAAACATTAGAATGCACAAACAATCTCCAATGGAACATAATACTACATATTAGTTGGGGCGGCGGGAGAGGGGGCATGTGTGTCTGAATGGATATATATATATGTATATGTATATGTATATGTTTATATATTTAATGCTTTGAAAATGTAAATCTTCGGACCTTTGAATCCTGCAGAGATATTTTCACCAACAGTCCCAAAAACTTGCTAACCATATACTAAAATATTTTAAATTCTCGCCATGAACACAATGTAATAGTCCACGTGGAACGAATGTCGTATGCAAAAGTGATAATGATTAGAAGTTATGGGATTTAATTTTTAATTAATGAAAATAATAGGTCTAAACTACAAAATCAACTTTCCTTATATCTCTCAACCGAACATGCTGAAACATTAGCCACTGAATTTGTTCGCCAACTACTACAACGTCGAGCTATTAAACCCCGATCCGACCTCACCACCACGACATTGTAACAATCCATTATTCCCGACCCTCTAATTTAGCACAATTCAAGATGTGTGAACCTCAAAAATTTGAAATGAAAAGTCATTGGTGATATATAACAAGAGATAAACAATAAATATAGTCTATCTATCTCTTTATGAACTCAGAGTGGAAGGTAATAACATATAATAAAGCCAAATATCACTACATTACAAACTGATAAAGTCAATGTATATATACAAGTCAAATGTTATCAAATCCAATACGGATACATATACATAAATCCAAACAAATGTCGGATGAGTAATTATTTACATGTTTATATGCACAACCAATGCCACTCATCCGTACCTTCGTACATTACTTGACGAAGCACATAATATTCCATCAACCTAGTAATGAAAACAAAATGGAAAAAACAGAGATGGTCAGATTACAGCCCAATGAGTGATGTATGTCTACTCTAATACGTAATCTAATTACTCCTAAATAATACTAAGACAACTATGGTAAACATATAGTCAAACAATCACTAACTATAGCAATCCACTATCCATACATACATACACACACACGCATGCAAGTGTGTGCACACACACATACATATATTACATACTTACATACATACACACAAACACACACACACACACACACATATATATATATATAAATCACTATATATATGTCCAAACATTCTATCAAATCAAATAGGGAGAATCACATCAAAACGTGATTCAAAACATTGGCCTAAAACTCCAGAGACGCCCCTAATTGACCCTGACCTTACCATGTTGGATCTCGGTTTTTTGGACTCAACATAGGTTCACCGGTGCGCCATTAGAGTGTTAGGCTGTGAAGAGGAGGATGAAAATTGTGTATTTTCAGCACTTAAGATATTTTTTCTTCAATTTTTGTTTCTTGAATTCCTAAGTCATTTTTTGATTCATTTTTCATTTTGTTTTATCTCAAATCTTGATATGATCATATGCTATCACAATACTTTAAATTAGTTAAAAAGTTGCATTGAAATCATTTTAAAGTTGCTCAGAAACCCATGTTTAAAAACACTTTCCAACAAATACGTATACGATATTTCCACATATGTACTTTAAAATACACTTAAAAATCAATATAAATTCTAAATAAAATCATACTATGACCTGAAACATCATTTAGCAGATATTTTTATATAATTTTTATACATACTTTATTGTACATGTCTCGCTACAATCAATATTCATTATATATACCTACATTTCCAATATCTTTCCTATTTCCTTATAAAATCTATTTTATTACATACATATTCTCTGAAATAAATAATTTTATTTTTGTAATATTTTATAACATTTTGATACGATTTATATATACATTTTATATCATTTTCTCCATACAAAGTAGTTTCTATAATTTAAACATTATACTTCAAATCCTTACTACAAAGTCTATACAAATTATTGTTGTTTCATATAAAATATATTTTTATCTCTGAAATGTACTATTTTCCTCCTGAAATCATTCCCACAATTTATTTATAAGATTAACCAAAGTATTTACACAAATTATACATGTGTATGTCTCAACATACATATGTCAAATATCCTCTTCATTAAAAATCAATTTAATATTATATTATATTATACTGATTTCGAAATTATTCCTCTAATTAATTTAATTTTTTATTTATAATTTTAGATTTCCATTTGTTCATTCATTTCCTATGAATATAAATAAAAATCTCCAAACACTCCTTCTAACATTTATTGTTAATCACTAGTTTCGCTATCTCAATCCATTTATTATTTTTAATATTCACAGTAACTAGCTCCCTTTTTTTATTTTTAGATTTAGACTATTCTTAAATATTTCATTAATTACTCGTATTAGCCTTAAATCCAAACCCTAAGCCATAATCATCATAGAATTAAGAGAGAAACATTAATTATACACTAGATTTGGCATAAACCACTCATAATGATTAGAAATACCTTTTACTCACCATATGGAATTTGTCTTCCCTCCAAATCCAAGTATTTGCAACTGAAATTAGTTTAGACTACAGCTCTAGCATTGATCTCGATTTGGTTGTGGGATTATCAAATTTCATTAAGTTTTTGAAAAAGGATTTTCGGTTTGATGAAGACATGATTTCTACCTTTTTGAGAAGAAAAATACATGTTTGAGGAAAATGATTTTAACGTTTTAAAACAAAGGGACTACCTGTTGTAAATGGAAGAGATAAAGTGTCTGATCATTTATGCTGACTTGGCCCAAATTAAAAATTCAAAT
This sequence comes from Allium cepa, assembly GCA_030765085.1. NCBI lineage: Eukaryota > Viridiplantae > Streptophyta > Magnoliopsida > Asparagales > Amaryllidaceae > Allium > Allium cepa. Next base: position 343,571,778 of record CM060944.1, read on the forward strand.
TTCGATTTACAAAAACGTTCGTCGCTTCATCGTCCGAACTCTGATTCAAAAAGATTAATGTACGACGCATATCAAAAAGACGAGAAGGTCATAATGGCGCTATTTTAATTTTCAATTTTTTTTAAAATATCGGTTTTCTCTTTGGTCAAAATTAATAAATTTAATTTATTATGTAAATTATTGAAAAATATGGGTTATTATACTTTCCCCTTAAAAGGAATTTTTCCCTCAAAATTACTAAGGTTGCATCCAATTAAAACAATCGAAACGTTTATTCAAAATCAAACATATCAATGTATACATTAGCAACCATTTAAATAATCATCCATACGTATCCTTATAATTCTTTCACCAAATTTTCTAGTAAACACTAACTTTAGCAACATATTAACAACACATACATATATGGATGCATGATCACGACATTTATGATGCTTAACTAATGCAAATTTGTAACTGGTAGTTAGCCCCCTAACTAGCTGATTTCATGGAATATAAGAAAATGATATGGTGTATGAGGCATGATGTAATACATCCTGGTATGAGCATATAATATTTTTACAACTGTTTTCCAATGCAGCATGTCAAAAGTTAGATAAGAAATGAGTAACTTTCACAAATAGAAACATAATAACACTATCAAAGGTCAAGTAGCATAGCCTATAGCATAACCAAAATAACTATATCAATTAAGAAAAAGTTGTATCCTAACAGAGAAAAGATTAATTATATAAACCATACAAACATCATTCTCATCGCCTAATCATGACTGCTTCTGCGTCGAGCTTCCCTCCTTCGCATGCACGACCAAAGTCACGACCTTCCAAACATTGTCGATGACAATAATCACGATCGCACCTTTCCCTAAACGTCACCTGGTCGTTATCCTTGAGTCGCGCCATCGCTTTCACACCCGAGCGGCCAATGTGGGCTCTTTTTTTAATGTAACGTCGCGATTTTGAGAATTAGGGAAATTAGGGCAAAGTATGGTATTAGTTGGGGTATGGCTTGTGTGAAGTAGGATAGAAAAGTTTCCAGAGAAAAGGAGAGATGAATGAATTAAACGAGCTTGATTTGGTTAGGGCCGTAGAACTCTAATTCAATCAAAATTTAAAATTTCCATTTCATTACTTCTCTCGTCACAATTCCTATTTAATTTATTTGTAAATAAATTCCAATTTGATTTAAATTAATTTACACTTCATTATACAGAAAATAAGACATTAATTGCCTAACTTCAGTAAATTTGATGCCCGCTTATCAATTTTCTACTATTTAAAGCATCAACAGTTATTTACACTTATAAAAATATTTTGTATTCAATAAAACAATTTATTCAATTTCAATATATTATTTGGAAATAATTTATAAATTACTTCGATTTAATTGAACAAAATCATTTATTAAATATATTTCAAATAAATAATAATTATAAAAATATTGAATTCGAATATTTTTATTTTAATAAATTTATTTATTTACGGTGTAAAATGTATGGTTGTTATAGACTCTCTCTTTAAGAAAATTGCGTCCTCATAATTTTTTATATGGAAACGTCATATACAACTCAAATCCTGACTTTCTTCATATTTTACAAACTACTATAAGTTTACACAGTCATCCATGTGGCTCCACACAGTAACTCATCTTATCGTATGCAACTATGACAAATAAATTCAATTAATGCTTTTTATTTTCATATGCGATATATTTTTGTGAAAATATTCTAAGTGTCGGATTTTTCAAAATCTTTCGACAGAGTCATTTGCATGGAGAGCATTTTGAAAAATCAAAATACAATTTATATACATCCCAATCAATGGGGCATCCCCAAACACGAGAAAATAATATAATATCATAATATATATATATATATATCAATATACAGTAACGTACCTTTTAATTAGCATTTAAGCGGCAATTTCACTTTTATGCGGGCAAAAGTGAGCAATCGTTTGCAAAGTAATCTACATAAGCTTCAAATGTACCTACTTGCAACTCACATTCAGATATTAGTCGCATATGAATAAGTATAAGAAGTATACGTTCATATAACATAAAACAACATTTCATTCTTATTTCACTCACTTTCTGACAAACTTTCAAAGGTCAAGACTACAAAATCTGGTTATGGTTTCAAAAAGTAAATTATAATATGGCGTGTTAGATTTTAAAAACAACTTTCGAATCACAAAAATGTGGATTTCAATTGAAGTTTCGGGGAAGTTAACAATGGTAGCAGCTCAGATTTTTCCCATGTAAGCACAGGCCAGCTAACAAAACATAATTTCTTCTATAGAAAACTTCAAAATTTTGCAAAACCCTTAATAAAAAGTTATTGCTTATGTTCTTTGCTTTACAGAATGTGCAAGATTATTGAAATCAGATAAAGCATTTGAAAATTACGGCTACAACAATTCGACGCTGTTTTGGACGTTCACGTTTTCGGGACAGTGAGCACTTCCTGTTTTAACTTATATTTAAACCATCACTAACCTCAAAATTCTAGAAAGTGATAAATAACAAAGTTGTTACCAATGAAAATCGCTTAACGAATGAAAGAAGAATCGAAAAAATTGGATAAAAACTGCTTAAATTATGACCATTATCATAGATCATATTGTTGAATATGCGCTTATATGATTTTTGTTTGATGATAATAAACATATATACATTCGTTTAAATGTATTTGATAATATACTATTTTATTTTTTTTCACAGATTAAATAAATATTTGCAGAATAAAATAAATAACACGAAATTTGAATTCAAACGAATATTTTATTCAAACAAATATTTATTACATCTTTGAATAGTACAATTTCAAGCTCTCACTATAACTATACAACTTTGATTACAATTACATCACATTTCACATTTACAATTCACCTCACTACATATCACTCACACTCGTATTTATCTTCAACTGCATTCAAGTTTGAATCCAGCATCTGAGCGATCTGCAAAAATATACACTAACGCAGTAAAATTGAAAAAGAAATATTTTTGCAATATAAAATAAAACGTGAATTTTTGAAAATATGATTTGCCTCAGTTATTTGGGTTGTTCGTCATAATTTAAATTTGAATTCATCATACACGAACAACTTGTGACATACACAGTGTATTACTGTATATGCCACAAGGCCGTGCACGCCGATATATACACTTGATAATGCTACAGGGACAGGTGAGCACAAGGTCAAACCCAAATATACGGACAGGTTCAACTCACATGCAATAACATTGAAAATACGACACGAACACAAGGTCAAATCCGAGTTTTGAAACTGGATTCAACACAAGTGAATCGAGTTCAAGTCAGACCAACACTGCAAGTACATGAATGCAAACTACAAGTACAGGTTCAAGGCCAAAATGTCAAAGTGGCAACTGGCAATAACAACTACACATATGCATACCACAGATGCAACCGATCAGTTCGACATATACATGAAAGCAACAAGTTTCGACCAAAACCAGTGTATACAACATAATGAAGCAATAACACAAAGGGCCAGAGAAATGCCACAAATGTATACAGATGATCAGTGTGCAAAATGAAGCAAACTACTGGATCGAGTTCAGCAAGGCAATGCAATATGCAGTGTACTACAACAAGTCAGCAGATACATGAAGAATGCACCAATGCAAACTGAACAACAGATCAGCCATGACAGCAGACCAGTGTCAAAAATCAAGTGATCAACACAGCAACGAAAGCAACAAATTTACAAAGTGCATGAACACAGTGAACAACAAAAGTACAGTGTCAATCTCATGTATGTAACAGATAACGATGCAAGTGTCGACCAAGTAACAATGCAAGCACAGTCTCAAACATGAAACAAAATGCATTATGAATACTATAGGCCGAGAACCAAACCAGAGAAATATACAGAGACCTGGTGCAAATAACAACAAGTAATACAAATGCACAACAACATGAATACTGAAATAATCAAGGACCGAGCAACTGTACATATGCACATATATGAAGATCAATACCAAATGAAGACTCATGAACAACCTGAACCAAACCCAGTACATCTGACTCAAACCAAATGCACCAGTGCAACAACTCAAGATTTCAATAACTACAACATGAGATGCAGAAATACTTATACAGGACAAAGCATAACCGAAGTCTACTCGAGATGTACAAGATGAGATTTCAATAATAGAAATACTACAGTGCGAACAAATGCATAGCCCCAACAATGCAGAGCTACTCGAGATGGAGATGTACAAGATGATAACACATGACAGTCAAACAGGTCAAGTATGCTACAACAATAAATTCAATCAAAACAAATGTCTCGAATTCAAAGAATATTGCAATCGGGTCAACAGAGAGATTCACGGAGATAGTCAAGCATCTCAAAATTCAAAACCGAGAATTACAAACCAAGTCGACCGAGCAGTTTCAAATATATACGCATGTGAATCAGTCAAGGAAAATATCAATCATCAAAGTGAAATCAAACGGCCGAAGACAAATTCAAATATATTTATGCGAACGAGAAAATAGGGTAACGAACCCTATAAATGCCCTAATCATCATCGGCAATCAATCATCGAGTTCAAGCATCGAGTTCAAATACGAAAAATCAGAAGAAGCAAAAAGCACAAAATTACATACCGGAGCAACATCAAACTCGATCATCGAAGGAACCGTAAGCAAAGTAAAGAGACAATCGTTTGCCGACGCAAATCAGAAAATCAATTGCAATCGATCAACAAATCATTCGGGTCCTTCGATAAACGAAGCCCTAATTTGCAAAAAGCCGAAGCACTAGCATATCTCACAGGAGCGAACGCGAGTCCAAAGACATAGCAAATCTCACAGGAGCGAACGCAAGGACAAAACCCTAATTTGGTTAAGAGGAACAAACAAAAACGAGGCCGCCATTTATTTTTCACAAGCTAGAAGAAGACCGGGCTAAAATAAAAGGAAGAATAGGGCCGGCTAAATAATAATAATAGGAATTAAGGGTTTTGTTTATATTAGGGCTATTTTATTTTAATTTGATTTTTGTTTTGTATTTTCATTTTTAAACCGTTTAAATTTCTAGTCGTGTGACTAGGGTACAAACTACGGTGTGTAGTTTGAGAATTCGCAACTCAGTAGTTGAGTTGTGGCAGGGTTTTGAGCGTAGAGTTAGATTAGTCAATAGCGGGTATAGCGAGTTTACGTGTGTAAGCGAGGGACTATCTAATTTCTAGTAGAAACCTTGGGGGCAGCACGTAGGCAGGGTTTTGCCGAAGCTGGGTAAATTCTGTGTTGTTCTGTTTTATTCTGTTATTTATATTCTACGATATATGTGCTGCTATTCTGTGATCTGAATTGAAATTAATTTATAAGCTTCCGCGATTAATTTTTATAATTTACACTATCACCCTATTCACCCCCCCTCTAGGGGCGATCCTACAAGTTGTATCAGAGCTAGGAACAAAAGCCATTTTTGTTTTAAAATTTTGATTTTACAAAAACCAATTTTTGTTTAAAAAATTCGTGTTTCAAAAATCAATTTTTGTTTTAAAAATTCGTATTTCAAAAATCGGTTTTTGTTTTTAAAAATTTGAATTTTTTAAAATGGCTTCTTTTAATAATGCTTTTGCAGAAGGACAATCCATAGTTAGACCACCAATGTTCAATGGTGAATATGCTTACTGGAAAAATAGAATGCAAATTTTTCTGAAAACCATTGACGCTTGGAATATTGTTGAGACAGGTTATAGTATACCAACTATAACTGTAGATAATCAGGAAATAGAGAAACCAAAGGAACAATGGACAGAACTAGAAAATAAATTACAGAATACTAATGCCAAAGCTATGAATTCTATTATCTGTTCATTGGATCAATTTGAATTTAATCGTGTCTCACATTGTCTAACTGCGCAGGAAATATGGCACATACTAGAAGTGACTCACGAAGGAACATCTCAAGTCAAAGAATCTCGCCTTGCAATGCTAAGCAGCGAATACGAGAACTTCAAAATGGCGAAGGAAGAAAATGTCAAAGAGATGTACGGACGACTCTCCAATATCGTATACAAATCAAAAGCTCTCGGAAAAACATACACCGAATTAGAAATAGTCCGGAAAATCCTCAGAGTCCTTCCACGAAGCTTTGAAGCAAAAGTAACTGCCATACAAGAATCGAAAGATTTAAAACAACTTAAAGTTGAGGAACTCATCGGAAATCTCACCACTTATGAGCTAGAAATGAAATTCAAAGAAGAGCGTGAAGGAGGTGACACTCAAAAGAAATCAATAGCTCTCAAAGGAACAACCGAAAGTGATGATGATAATGATGAAGATGATGTAGCAGCAGCATTGGAGCTGTTAATAAGGAAATTCAAAAAATGGAATCAAAAACATGGAAATTCAGCTCGAAATCAAAAAGCAAAAAAGCAGAATAGTCAAAGCACTAGACTACTCAGAAGAACAAAAGTTTATTTGTTATAATTGCAACAAACCCGGCCATATCAAGCCCGATTGTCCACAAATTAAATCCAGCCATGGAAAGAAACAGAAAAAGAAAAGTTTTGCAGCCACTTGGGATGAAATAGACGAGAATGATCAAAGCACTGGCAGTGAAAGCGAAAAGGCAGAATTGTGTCTTCGAGGTGATACAACTGACAGTGATGATGACGAGCCAAGTGAGGTATCAAAACTTACCCATTCAAAGTTGCTTATATATTTTCATGAAGTAAACGGTTGTTTTGAACGACTTAGGGAAAAATATGCCAAACTTGAATCTCAAAAAGATACTTTGATAGAATGTAATAAACAACTTGATCAATTAGTTAAAACCTATCAAAGTAGGATCCCTAAGTGTGATAAGTGTCCAACATTTGAAAAGGAAATTAAAAAATCAGAAATCAATATAAAAACACTTGAAAATGAAATTCTGATTTTAAAGGAGAATGAAAATACTAGGAGAGAGAATTCTATTAAAAAGTGCACACAGTTGTTAAATGAAAATGAATCTCTCAAATCACAAGTCCAACAATTGTCAACAACTTTAGATAAATTTTCAAAAAGTGAAAAATCGTTGAATATGCTATTAGGAAAGCAAACTGTTAATTCGGTTAGACAAGGACTTGGATATAATAGTTCGAAAATTGTTGAAAGCAATATTAGTCAAGCTAAATCCATGTGCACGATTTGTAGAAAATTTGGACACGATCACAATAATTGTTGGTATAGACCCAAACATGTGAAAACTATACCGATTTGGGTTCCAAAAGGCACAAATATAAAATCTCTCAAAGTTAAACAAATTTGGGTTCCAAAGGGAACAATTATAAATAGTTTTGGGTCTACACAAAATTATTTTTCAAAATTTTCTGCCACTAACAACCATGGACCTATAAAAACAAATAGGTCACATAAATCCTTTTCCGTGTAGGTGTGGTGGCAGGCTAAGGAACAACAATAGTGTTCTCTGGATTTTGGCTGTTCCAGAAACGCAACGGGCGACAAAGCTAAGTTCCTTAGCCTAGTATAAAGGTGACAGAATCACAACGGACAACAACGAAAAATATCGTAAAGGTAAAACAGGTATGGTATGTTTTAAACGATATATTAAATGTGATAATCTGCACCATATTTTGAATTAATTCAGCCAATATTGAGATTGATAAAAGATGATGATTTTTGATTCTGAATTATTCAAAATTGTTGGCCAATTATATTCTTATGCCAAAAACACTATAAAAATCTCTAGATTCTTTGAATTACTTCATATATATCATTTTGGATTAAAAATAGTGTTTTGTTGGATAATTATACAATTGGTTATAATTCGGCTAACTCTATATTCACGGTTTTTCGATTATTTACACGGCCTCATTTCAAATTCAAAAGAATGTCATTTAAATTGCTGAAAAAATTGAGTTTGAATTTTTTGATGCACACTTCATGTTTTGGTCTATAAAATTCAATTGATGATAATTTTTGAGTGAAAGAGAAATTCAGATGCAGATTACATTGGTAATCTAGTTGATAGAAAAATTGCTAGTGAAACGTGATTTTTTTTTGAGACATTTAGTAACTGCATCGTTTTTCAAAGAAAATATATGCATATTTTTCATTTCAAATAATTTTCAAAAAGCAGAAAATTTTCTTTTAAAAACCCCCTGGAGAAAATCATTTTTGACCATATTTTCAGATTATTCATTTTTGAAAAATTAATTTCATAATTATTTTTGAATTTGATTTTAAATGACTATTATGGCTAATCTGACTCCCAAATGATTATCGAAAAGAAAAATAGTGATTGAAAAAGTGATGAGTGTTGATATTGATTATATATTATAACTCGAGAAAGTATAATCAAAAAATTTCTTTAGAAATTTAAACAAGAGTTATAAAACTTTTTGTTGGTAAAAATTCCATGACCATCTCTATACCTATCATATTTCTATCAACCATCATTCATCAAAATTCTATATAGTTTGTCGATATGTGGTATTTTAAACAGGAATCGTTCGTTTTTCATTTTTTTAAATAATAATAAAAAAAAATATAAAAAATATATATATAAAATAAAAATTAATAACAATAAATAAATACCAAAGTGTTCACTCTCATTTAAAAGTCCTCACGGTTATGCATGGGTGAATTACTTGGAATTTGTTATGTGCTTCCATGCTCATTTAAAAGTCCTCACGGTTATGCATGTATGGAACACATATCAAAAGTTGATTTTTTAAAAAAAAAAATAAACAAGTTGATTCTAATCCCATTTAAAAGTCCTCACGGTTATGAGTGGTTAGAAGATACTTGAATTCATTTTTTTTAAGAATAAAATTGGAATACTACTAATCTCATTTAAAAGTCCTAACGGTTATGCATGGTTAGTAGATATTCAAATTCCTAATATAAATATACCACAAATAGACACAACTGTATGGTTTTATATGATGACATCATTTCCATCATTCTAAAAGTGGAATATGCGCCTAACAAAATATTTATGATTTTTGTTTGACTTTTTATTGAAATTTAATATTTATATTCAATTGAGTTTTAATGTTGGATTGATATCGATTACTTTATCTCTATTTTCTCTAACACTATTATTCTTTTGCTGATAACAAAAGGGGGAGAGAAAAGTTAAGATTTTGTCAAATAGAATCAAGCAAAGGTCAAATAATTTTTCATTTGCATATAGGCTCATTCACACATTTTATTTGTATGCATATATGTAGGGGGAGTCATATATATAGGGGGAGCATCATATAGAAAGGAAGCATTCAAATAGGGGGAGCAATTGAAATTATCAAATACATTTAATATATTCAAAATCTTAAATATATGTTTGTTATCATCAAAAGGGGGAGATTGTTGAATATGCGCTTATATGATTTTTGTTTGATGATAATAAACATATATACATTCCTTTAAATGTATTTGATAATATACTATTTTATTTTTTTTCACACATTAAATAAATATTTGCAGAATAAAATAAATAACACGAAATTTGAATTCAAACGAATATTTTATTCAAACAAATATTTATTACATCTTTGAATAGTACAATTTCAAGCTCTCACTATAACTATACAACTTTGATTACAATTACATCACATTTCACATTTACAATTCACCTCACTACATATCACTCACACTCGTATTTATCTTCAACTGCATTCAAGTTTGAATCCAGCATCTGAGCGATCTGCAAAAATATACACTAACGCAGTAAAATTGAAAAAGAAATATTTTTGCAATATAAAATAAAACGTGAATTTTTGAAAATATGATTTGCCTCAGTTATTTGGGTTGTTCGTCATAATTTAAATTTGAATTCATCATACACGAACAACTTGTGACATACACAGTGTATTACTGTATATGCCACAAGGCCGTGCACGCCGATATATACACTTGATAATGCTACAGGGACAGGTGAGCACAAGGTCAAACCCAAATATACGGACAGGTTCAACTCACATGCAATAACATTGAAAATACGACACGAACACAAGGTCAAATCCGAGTTTTGAAACTGGATTCAACACAAGTGAATCGAGTTCAAGTCAGACCAACACTGCAAGTACATGAATGCAAACTACAAGTACAGGTTCAAGGCCAAAATGTCAAAGTGGCAACTGGCAATAACAACTACACATATGCATACCACAGATGCAACCGATCAGTTCGACATATACATGAAAGCAACAAGTTTCGACCAAAACCAGTGTATACAACATAATGAAGCAATAACACAAAGGGCCAGAGAAATGCCACAAATGTATACAGATGATCAGTGTGCAAAATGAAGCAAACTACTGGATCGAGTTCAGCAAGGCAATGCAATATGCAGTGTACTACAACAAGTCAGCAGATACATGAAGAATGCACCAATGCAAACTGAACAACAGATCAGCCATGACAGCAGACCAGTGTCAAAAATCAAGTGATCAACACAGCAACGAAAGCAACAAATTTACAAAGTGCATGAACACAGTGAACAACAAAAGTACAGTGTCAATCTCATGTATGTAACAGATAACGATGCAAGTGTCGACCAAGTAACAATGCAAGCACAGTCTCAAACATGAAACAAAATGCATTATGAATACTATAGGCCGAGAACCAAACCAGAGAAATATACAGAGACCTGGTGCAAATAACAACAAGTAATACAAATGCACAACAACATGAATACTGAAATAATCAAGGACCGAGCAACTGTACATATGCACATATATGAAGATCAATACCAAATGAAGACTCATGAACAACCTGAACCAAACCCAGTACATCTGACTCAAACCAAATGCACCAGTGCAACAACTCAAGATTTCAATAACTACAACATGAGATGCAGAAATACTTATACAGGACAAAGCATAACCGAAGTCTACTCGAGATGTACAAGATGAGATTTCAATAATAGAAATACTACAGTGCGAACAAATGCATAGCCCCAACAATGCAGAGCTACTCGAGATGGAGATGTACAAGATGATAACACATGACAGTCAAACAGGTCAAGTATGCTACAACAATAAATTCAATCAAAACAAATGTCTCGAATTCAAAGAATATTGCAATCGGGTCAACAGAGAGATTCACGGAGATAGTCAAGCATCTCAAAATTCAAAACCGAGAATTACAAACCAAGTCGACCGAGCAGTTTCAAATATATACGCATGTGAATCAGTCAAGGAAAATCTCAATCATCAAAGTGAAATCAAACGGCCGAAGACAAATTCAAATATATTTATGCGAACGAGAAAATAGGGTAACGAACCCTATAAATGCCCTAATCATCATCGGCAATCAATCATCGAGTTCAAGCATCGAGTTCAAATACGAAAAATTAGAAGAAGCAAAAAGCACAAAATTACATACCAGAGCAACATCAAACTCGATCATCGAAGGAACCGTAAGCAAAGTAAAGAGACAATCGTTTGCCGACGCAAATCAGAAAATCAATTGCAATCGATCAACAAATCATTCGGGTCCTTCGATAAACGAAGCCCTAATTTGCAAAAAGCCGAAGCACTAGCATATCTCACAGGAGCGAACGCGAGTCCAAAGACATAGCAAATCTCACAGGAGCGAACGCAAGGACAAAACCCTAATTTGGTTAAGAGGAACAAACAAAAACGAGGCCGCCATTTATTTTTCACAAGCTAAAAGAAGACCGGGCTAAAATAAAAGGAAGAATAGGGCCGGCTAAATAATAATAATAGGAATTAAGGGTTTTGTTTATATTAGGGCTATTTTATTTTAATTTGTTTTTTGTTTTGTATTTTCATTTTTAAACCGTTTAAATTTCTAGTCGTGTGACTAGGGTACAAACTACGGTGTGTAGTTTGAGAATTCGCAACTCAGTAGTTGAGTTGTGGCAGGGTTTTGAGCGTAGAGTTAGATTAGTCAATAGCGGGTATAGCGAGTTTACGTGTGTAAGTGAGGGACTATCTAATTTCTAGTAGAAACCTTGGGGGCAGCACGTAGGCAGGGTTTTGCCGAAGCTGGGTAAATTCTGTGTTGTTCTGTTTTATTCTGTTATTTATATTCTACGATATATGTGCTGCTATTCTGTGATCTGAATTGAAATTAATTTATAAGCTTCCGCGATTAATTTTTATAATTTACACTATCACCCTATTCACCCCCCCTCTAGGGTGAAATCGATCCTACACATATAAAATTGAAAATTTTAGCAGCTTACTTTTCAAAATTTCTACTTGCTTCACTTTAATTTTCAAAACCACATGAATAAAAATTCCATTTAGTGTTTAACACCAAAGCCTTGTTAAAGAACATGTAATTTACTTTATTTTTATCATTTTCATTTTTCATCATTCCATCTTGTATACACATTTTCCAAAACAAAATAATTGTAAATTTCCTTATAGAAAGTTGCTTTTAAAAATATTTCACAATATATAATTCACATCGAAACTATAGTTAATTTAAAAAAATTTGTAACAACCTGCCTTTATGGATGGTTTAAATTGATGGTAAACTACACACATCAGACTCAAACTATACAAAAGGAAGATTGTTATTGGCGTAAACAAGAAAAGTAGAGAAAGAAAAAAACAAATACAGGATCTTCCAGCGGAATGACAAAATATAATAATCAAATAACAGTTCATGAAGCTGTTTTATAAATACATTTGATTATTCTTTTACAACACAAAAATCAGTGTTATATAAAATAAAAATAAATAAATAAATGCATAGGAACAACATTATGTAGTGGAATATATATCATAAATACCAATAGTACAATTCTTCGTCTTCGTCCTCCAGAAATAAGGTCTTCAACCCTGAAACGCTCAAGCAAACCAGAGCGAATTGAAAAGACAAAACATTCGAGTCAGAACTATAAGATCTTATGTAAATTAAATCAATGATAAATATGAGTATGACAGCGTCGGAGATGTTTACGAGGTTTGGCATATCCTATCCAGTGTCTGACGTGAGTGCAGTAACTTAAGATATCTTCGAGATTACCATCTCCTAAGGATCCATTAAACTATCTACTATGTAATAGAATACGTTACTATAATAGTGTCTATAATAAAGTAAAGTATTAAAATAGGGTTAAGGCGTTACTCGTATCCCCTTAACACATTTTATATATTCGCATAGTCTATACAGTACCGTAAGCTCCTTCGTGAGGTTTACTCAAAGAGCACTCCATAGGTATGGTACAAACCAAACTCATAGAAGGCGCTCTAGGGCATATGAAAACGTCACTTGAGGCAATGCCAGCGTAGATATACTAATTTTGGACTGGTGGTAATGCATTGTAGCTACTACCGCCCACCTCGAACACACTCCCAAATCAAATCAAGGGTGGTCTCCAAATCAATCACAAAGTAATAGATTGGTATCGAAGAAATGTGCCCGATAGGAGGAATGACCTCACTTGGCCCGGCGTGGCTCTTGTTTTAGTCACATCTAAGCTGACTCACGGGAGTCAGGGTCATATCAAACCTTATACCGAAATTGTTCACCAGACCACCCTACTTCATTTCTGGAATCTACACCACATACACAGTTGTTAAAGTAGTTTTCGGTATTGGAAGAGAGTATGAAAATATCGGATCTCGGTCTCTTTAACAATCAAACGCTTATTTCTCACTGGATGGTTCTTTTACATTTCAAAGGTCAATTCATACTTAATATCATATTCTCAAAACCATATTATTTTAAATTATATTCGCTTTCAAATCACATTCACTTCCAAAATCATATTTACTCAAGTATGCCGTTTCGCAAAAAATTTCAATTTTAGATTTCAACTTAAGTTATATCATCATCAAGGATTTAAATATAAATACTTCAACTTTATACAGTTTGAAATTTTAAAAAATAGATTGGGTAATTATAAATAGTTTATATAGTTTTAAAATAGGTTATATAGATTTAAAATAGTGAAAGTAGTGAAAATAGTTTAAATAGATTTAAATTTGATTTAATTAGTTTTAACATGATTTAAATAGATTAAATATCGATTAAATAGATTTAAATTTTATTAAACAGATTTTTAAATAAATTTAAACAGATTAAATAGATTTAAATTATATTAAATAGATTTAAAATAGATTAAATAAATTTAATTAGTTAAAAATAGGTGACATAGGTTAAATTGTATTAAATAGGTTGTAATAAAATAAAATAGTTTTAAAATTGATTAAAATAGTTAATTTGATTAAAATAGTTTAAATTAGTTTAAATAGATTTTTTAAAGTTATGTCCAAACATTTCAATAACTCAATTCCAATAATTCATTTATATTCGACACTTCAAGCTAGAAATTCCAATTTAAATCCTTTGAACAATTTTATTAAATCAGTTCCTTTTTCAGCATTAACAATTGGATTATCGAAAATACTTCAGTTTATATAAACCAATTTCTTCTTCAAAATATATTAGTCAACTGAATTTAAAATTTTAAAGGTTCAAAATCATTTAATATTTGCTATCTTTCTCTTCGAATGAGATCTCAATTCTAGTTAACCAATGCAGTGTCCATATATAATTTTCTACCCTAGGGTCAAGTGATATGGATATTTATCATTTAATTCGTAATTTAAAATTTTACGGTTATATATCATTTCAAACCGCAATCCCGAGTTAAATAAAATCCATAAAATCGGTTGAGTCTATCATTTCAACCCATAACGATTTTTCCCTAATCTATAGATCGTTCGGGTATATATCATTTCAATACATAGTGATTTTCCTAATATAATAATTAAGGGAACTTGCAGAGTGACAATAGTATATAAATTAGCAGAACATCCAATCATCTAATACCAACAATCGAACATCCATCATAATCGTCATCCAATTCAACCAATAGACTACAACAAATAACAGATTATCATTAACGGGAAATTAATTTGCAATTTAAATCCAAAAATAAATTAAATGACAATTTAATTCAATATAAATTCAAATTAACTGGAATGACAATTTAAATATACTAAACAACCATAAATAATTTTCAAATCACACTATAAATTTTATTTAACCAACATAAGAAATTTTAAAAGTTGTGAGTGCGATAAACACTCATCTTTGAATTCAAATCGATTTGAAATTCAAAAATAAGGCACAATTTGAACAGTCTCAAAATTTATCCAAACCGGCGCCAAAACGTCCATAACTTTGATACGATCCCAATAAAAAAGATCACACATGAATTGATCCTCGTACGTGAAAGTTATATGAGTTAAAAGTAACATAATTTCAATTTAAATTAAAATAATAAAATAAAATGAAAGAAGACACATCATACACACGCGCCCCAAGCATGAATTGTAACGACCCATAAAATTCGATGATTTTTAAATGAGTTAATTTAATAGGATTTCTAATTTAATTTAGAAAGAAATAAAAAGTCTCATAATTGATATTGGAGCGAATGTAGAAATTAGATGAAGCAATTGTAATTAAATGTTAACAATTTAATATTTATATGGCAATAAATTAAAATAATGTAAATTGGCATACTTGGTTATAAGTTTAATATAAGAAACCAATAGAAATGTTGAATTGTGAAATATTAAAAAAATATTAACTAGAATGGAATTCATTAATATGATAATGAATAGTGAAATTTGTTATATTTGGTTTGAAATAGAAAAGGAGTAAATAAAAGTAACTGTTGAATAAACCAATGCATTAATTGTAGATAAGTAATTATAGTGTGTGTTGTTGATAATGAACGTACTTAAATGGTAATAAAATTGAATATAAGAAAACAAAGGCATATAGTGAATTATTTAATGAATTCGTGAAATAAAAATCAATGTCCTGTAGGCAATTATGATATTGTTTGGAAGTGAAACGTACAAGTATGAAACCAAGTAAGTAAATTAATTAAGAACATTTAATAGTAATTAATGTATATATTAGGCAATTGACAATTTATGGATTTGTTAAGATTACAAAGTTATAATTGAGTGTAAACAGGAATATTTGGTAATTAATTAATATAAGAAAAAGTGTAAATGTTATAACTTGGTTACAAAATTTATATATACAAAAGTGTATGTAAATATGAATTAATTAATGTGCGCATTAATGTATAATGGGATAAAACTTAAATTAGTGTAATAAGGATGATGCAGGTTGATAAGTATTCATACGGTTGTTGTTTATAACAAACGTTACTTTAATAATTATTAATATAGAAACGGAAGTATGAATGTAAATTTAATAGAAGTGTAAATTTATTTAAGTAGTAACTGGCGAATTGGGAAATAAGTTCAAATTATGTAAATTGAGAAATTAATTTGTAAAGTTTTATAAAGTAATTAATAGAATGTAAATTTAATGTTGTAAGTTTAATAGAATGTAAAGTATTTAAAAACCTAAATTAATGTGTCCAATTTGATGGAAGTACACATTTTAAAACGTAATATTCATTCAAATATAAAATGTAACTAGACGTATATTAATGCAATGAAATAAAATTAGCGTTATATATTGAATTATGGTAGTTATATCATAATAAGTGGAAGTAAAATAGTTAATACGGATAAAAGTGAAACGGAAAATATCAGTGTAACAGAACGTAACCAAATGGTAAGTATGTTTGTTGAATAATAAGAATGAGAATCGGGTTTTATTTATTTGAATAAAAAAATTAGGTAATTGGGTTTATTGCAGTTTAATGTAATAAAATCTCTGATTTTTGCGCTATATGGGATGTAAGAATAGTAAGGTAATAGTTTATAAATCCAATGTTTAATTTATCCTTTAATAATGATGAATTGAATAATAGAATGGAATAAATTAGGGTATATATGGAAAGTTCAATAATTGGATTAATTGTAAGTAAATGAAATTGGATATAGCTGAATAATACATTATTTGAAGTGAAGATGAGATAGGAGAAAATTTATGTAATATTTTTAAATCCAATAGTAAACCCATCTATTTGACAATAATGAATGTAATAATTATTGGTAATATAATTAAATGGGAATTTTGGTAATTTTATTTATAATTTTAAAATTTAATAAAATTGGAAGTTAACATTGAAATTCATAAATTTATCCACTTTACAGTTTCATCTGAATTTGTTTAAAACACTCTAAATTTTTAAGAAATTAATAATGATAAGATTTGTCGATTATAGGATTGGAAATTGAAAGTTGATTTAACTAATTAAAATTTTAACTTATTTAATTAAGTGTAAAAATAGCCATTTTGGCCACTGACTCGGATTTCGACGAAACTAGTTTTATCGGATCCGTAAAGGTGAATTATTGTAGGACTTCAAGTTTGGTAGCAATCGGACTTTTCGTTTGATCGTACAGACTCGAAACGCCTTGAAATAAATGCAACTGAAATCAATTGAAATCAATTTGGAAAATGTTGTTTTTAGCATAAATTCTACATACGATGGAATTTGGACTTGAAACCTTTTCCATTACGTTTAAAATGTTTTAAAACACCTATTTTGATATATGCGTTTACCCAATTTCGTTCCGGGGTCAGAGCGGGCTTTTTCTGGGCCACTTTGTCGTTAGCGCGTATTCAACCCGATCCATTTACTCTATTCAAACTTTCTCAATAAATGTCCTGCTATACACCTGTTTGCGCAAAAAATGGGCAAACACCCCAAAGTCGTACGATTTAGTTGATTATATGTTGTTCTTAGCGATTTGGGTGATTTATGCAAATATGTAAAAAGCAGGGACTAAACTGTAAAAGACACACAGATTTATAGTGGTTCGGCCAGAACGTGCCTACGTCCACTTTATATGTTATTCTCCTTTTCTCTTCAGATTACAAGTACAAAGCTTTGTTACAAGTATATGAAAGTTGTTTGAAAGTTCTTCCGTGCTTGAGCTCTCAAACTTCTCTCCATTGTTGTACCCCTGCCCCTCTATTTATAGAGTGAGGCTAGGGGTAGAGGTTTTGGATGTATATAGCTACTGGTGGACCTGGGCCGGAGCAATTTGGCGTGGCAGTTTGGTTCGGTGTGCCTTGGTTCGGCCATGCTTGGAGAAGGTTGGATCGGTGGAAGGAGCATGGAGCTGGACACGTGTTGGTTCGGTGAGTGATGGTCCGGTAGTGGTTTGGTCTGGTGATGAGTTGAGGAGTTGGTCCGGTATAGGTTGGTCCGGGGGTAGGTGAAGTAGGTTGGTTCGGTGGCATGTGGTCCGGTGGAGCATGGAAGTGGTGAGTAGGTTGATTCGGTGAAGGTGATTCGGTGGCGAGTTGATGGAGCCTGGTTCGGCCGTGCTTTGGACCGGCTTTGTTTGGATAGGGTTTGGATCGGTAGTAGTGTTGGGAATGCCGAATGGACTATGCCGAAACTTTAAACCTTTGATACCGAATGGACTTTTATACTTGAATCATGAGTGAAATCTTAGACTTATATACGCTGGCGTGAAATCCCAGACTTATATACGCTGGCTGGCTGCTTCTTCTTGGTTCGGTCGTGGTGGAAATGCACACAACATTGATATTCCAGTTTTGACCAAAAATGGGATAACACTTTGCCCCCCAAAACATGCCTTGTGATAGGAAGGCGTGTTTTGTAATGCCATGAGCTGGATGTTCTTATCCTGTTGATGTCCTTGCGGTAGGAAGGCGTGTCTTGTAATGCCATGAGCTGGATGTTCATATCCTATTGACAACTTGTAAAGAGCTTGATATTTTATATGGCCCCAAATGACGACCGTTCGGGATCGAGCTACTTGGGATGAAGCGCGGTCGTTCATGGTCAAGCGCCTAACTTCAAATGACGACCGTTCGCGATCGAGTCATTTGAGATGAAGTGCGACCGTTCGCGGTCAAGCGTCTAAATCCATGCGACTATCGTTCGAGATCGAGTCATTTGCGGTGGAATGTGATCGTTCATGGTCAAGCGCTTTACTTCAAATGACGACCGTTTGGGATCGAGCCATTCAAGGTAAAGTGCGACCGAGCCCGGTCAGAGGGCGGACCTCAAATGGTGACCGTTCGCGATCAAGCCACTTGGGGTGAAATGTGACCGTTCACGGCCGGTGCCGTTCGCGGCAAAAGATGAAATGGGACCGTTCGCGGTCAAGCGCCTTACTTCGGATGACGATCGTTCGAGATCGAGCCATTCGTGGTAAGGTGCGATTGTTGGCGGTCAGGGGGTGGACCTCAAATGGCGACCTTTCACGATCGAGCCATTTGTGGCGAGATGAGTTGTGCCGTTCGAGGCGAGTTTGTGACTGTTCGAAGTCGGGTGCCGTTCGAGGCGAATTGTGACTGTTCGAAGTCGGGTAGCGTTCGAGGCGAATTGTGACCGTTCGCGATCGGGTGCCGTTCGAGGCGAATTGTGACTGTTTGAAGTCGGGTGCCGTTCGAGGCGAATTGTGACCGTTCGAGGTCGGGTGCCGTTCGAGGCGAGTTGTGACCATTCGCGATCGGGTGCCGTTCGAGGCGAATTAGTGTGCCCGGGGGGGACTTAATAATATCAGTGCCGGAGTTATTGTTTGGGGGAGTTTCCGAATCAAAGGCTTCGGCAGTTCGCTGCCATGCAAGAGGTGCTCGTGGACCGTTCACGATCCAACGGGCATACAAGTAAATTTTTCCATAGAATTGTAAATGTTAAAGCAATAATCATATGCATCCTACAGCAGAAATGTCCAAACAGGAAGAATTTAAATGTTCAAATCAAAATTAAAGCAAAAAGCAGAATGAAGATGTCAAAGCGTAAATTCTTACTATAACGCGGCTGGTAGTCATTCAGAGCATGCCTATGGATCGTGCGCGATTGCTTACATGTGTAAATGATTTAACCGTGTTAGCGAGAGGTTTACAACTTGTTCATCGTTATTTTAATCAAGCAATCAATGGATAATCAAACGGTGCCCCGATCCAGGGTCACCTCTAGCCGATGTAGACGGTGGTCGCTCTAGCTCAACTGCTGGAGTTCGCCTCCTCACGTACTGAAGGAGCATACCGTTCCTGATATGCCCTTCCACCTCGTCCTTCAAATGCCTACAATCATTAGTGTTATGACCGTTTAATTCATGGAATACACAAAACTTATCTGATTTTCTTTCGTCAGAGGTTGGATCCCTTCGCATTGGTCTACGATACGGAACCTGCCCCTTGGTATCCTGATAAATTCGTTCCAGACTCTCATTCAGCTCAGTGTGAGTGATGAATCGCGGCTCCCTCCTTTGCCGCTTTGACATGTCATCATTATCCTCAGCCTTTCTCTTTCCTTTGCTAGTCTCCGCACCCTTTCCAGGTGGGTTTCCGCTCTTGATTGCGTAAACATCATCTTCTTCCTCTCTTTCTGCACTAGCATCTTCCAAACGCAGAAACTTTTCAGCCTCATGATAGAACTCTCCCAGATTCATAGGCGGGTCCTTGGTTAATGAATTCTTGAACTCTGTGCTATCAGCTATTCCAGATACAGCCGCCATCATGACCATAGATGGATCTGGTCGATCCACTGATGCTGCCACCGCATTAAATCGCGTTAGAAAGCTCCTCAAAGTCTCTCCAGTTTTCTGCTTCAAGGTTGCCAAAGTCATCACATTCTTGGGTCTCGCAATATGAACCCTGAATTGCCTCATGAATCTCTCAGTTAAATCTGCCCACGTTCCTTTGGAGCCGCTCTCCAGTTGCCTAAACCATAACGCTGCAATGTCCGTCAAATACAGTGGAAAGCACCGGGCCATGATCTCCTGTGATGCCCCCAGCACTTCCATGTGCCTCATATACTTAGTAAGATGGACCGCAGGGTCTGTCCTCCCATCGTACATCTCTACTGATGGTAGCTTGAATTCTGGTGGGTTCCTAGCCATCCTAATCGTAGAAGAAAAAGGACTCCTGTTTACATCTTCCAAGTCTCTGTTTACTAAACCGCCTCTCATAGCTCTTCTAACCATCTCTGCTAATCTGTCATCGTCTCCGAGATGCAATCTTCGTTCAACACTTTCAACCTGCCCCCCGAGTTCACGAGGGAACTCTGGGATCTGCCCCCTTGACTGAGCGTTTACTCCTCTATTGCCACCAGGTTGTTCGGATGCCCCCGTCTCTCTTCCCGGGATCGGATTAACATGCTCTGCGTGAGTGCCCCTTAGCTCTGGTGCTACGCTAGATGGTCCTGCTCCGTTCTGAACTCCAGTTGCTCCTTGGTTTTGTGCTCCAAGTTACCCAATTTGCTGAAGCAAGTTCTGGATCATCTCTTCTTGTCTTCTCATCATAGCCTCCATCTCATCCCTGGTGATGTAGGTTGAAGATTGGTTTGATCCTGAGGAAGCCTCTTGACTCCCTTCCTGTTGACTCTGCTCTGGCCTTGGCCTTCTGCTTGATTGTCTCGCCATGACTCTTCCAATCTAAATCTCTAAACTCTCAAATTCAACTTCCAAGCGGTAGGTCCTTGTGTTCAACTCTCAATGAAAGCACCAAAATGTTTGCACAAAAAAGGGGCAAACACCCCAAAGTCGTACGATTTAGTTGATTATATGTTGTTCTTAGCGATTTGGGTGATTTATGCAAATATGTAAAAAGCAGGGACTAAACTGTAAAAGACACACAGATTTATAGTGGTTCGGTCAGAACGTGCCTACGTCCACTTTATATGTTATTCTCCTTTTCTCTTCAGATTACAAGTACAAAGCTTTGTATACAAGTATATGAAAGTTGTTTGAAAGTTCCTTCCGCGCTTGAGCTCTCAAACTTCTCTCCATTGTTGTACCC
The DNA here is from genome assembly GCA_030765085.1 of Allium cepa. Classification (NCBI taxonomy): domain Eukaryota; kingdom Viridiplantae; phylum Streptophyta; class Magnoliopsida; order Asparagales; family Amaryllidaceae; genus Allium; species Allium cepa. The sequence goes on from CM060944.1 coordinate 343,593,481, forward strand.
CTGCCCCTCTATTTATAGAGTGAGGCTGGGGGTAGAGGTCTTGGATGTATATAGCTGCTGGTGGACCTGGGCCGGAGCAATTTGGCCTGGCAGTTTGGTTCGGTGTGCCTTGGTTCGGCCATGCTTGGAGAAGGTTGGATCGATGGAAGGAGCATGGAGCTGGACACGTGTTGGTTCGGTGAGTGATGGTCCGGTAGTGGTTTGGTCCGGTGATGAGTTGAGGAGTTGGTCCGGTATAGGTTGGTCCGGGGGTAGGTGAAGTAGGTTGGTTCGGTGGCATGTGGTCCGGTGGAGCATGGAAGTGGTGAGTAGGTTGATTCGGTGAAGGTGATTCGGTGGCGAGTTGATGGAGCCTGGTTCGGCCGTGCTTTGGACCGGCCTTGTTTGGAGAGGGTTTGGATCGGTAGTAGTGTTGGGAATGCCGAATGGACTATGCCGAATGAGATATGTGATGTACTACCGAATGAAATTTTAAACCTTTGATACCGAATGGACTTTTATACTTGAATCATGAGTGAAATCCCAGACTTATATACGCTGGCGTGAAATCCCAGACTTATATACGCTGGCTGGCTGCTTCTTCTTGGTTCGGTCGTGGTGGAAATGCACACAACATTGATATTCCAGTTTTGACCAAAAATGGGATAACAACACCCTAGCCTTCCTAATTCTCATTTGTCTGTACGTAAATTCATTCTATTCCTCCTCTTCCTCAATGGAAGACAAAATTTTATATTTCCAGATCCAATTGCAAATCAAATCCAAAGCATAAAATTCAAAGTCCTCAGAAAAATCTAAAAAAAATATATGTTGAAGCTCTCGACTAGCGTAATTCAATGGTAGTGTTCGTTTTTCGATTCAGTTTGTCATTTGATTGGTAAAAAAATCGAAGAAGTCTCGGCCGTCCATCACGCGTCGGTGAAAGTTGTCGGATCGACAAACCCTTTCTGGGTTTTGCAGAGGGGACTGAGGGGAGTCGATCTATGTGGTTTGTTTCGAGAATCAATGGCTAGATCGTCGGGAATTTGTGGCTAGGGTTTAACATTTGGTGGCGGCGGCTGTCATTGGAGGGGTGCTGCATTCGATTGACGCGAGGAGGTGCATGGGGCCGACGATCTCGGGGGTGGAGGTGCGCGCTAGGCGCGGCTGACTGTAGTGAATGGCAAAATTTTTTGGCTCACGTTGGGTTCGGTTGTCACTGGAAGGCTCGTGCATGCTAGGTGCCGATCCGGGAGATAACTGTTGCGTGCAAATTTCTTGATGACGTGGCATTGGGGGGGTGAGAATGTGTTCTTTTGTTTTATATTTTTTATTTGGTTTCAACTCACAATTGTCTCTATAACTTCTACGTACGAACTCTGTTTCATGCACAATTTTTTTTGTTAGGATCGTAATAAAATTCCGGACCTTTTGGCTCTGGTTTGGACAAATTTGGAGACTGTCAAATTTTTGGGTTTAAATTGAATTTAAATTCAATTTTAATTCAAAAGGTGAGTGTTTTAACCCACTCACAACTTCTAAGATTTCTTATGTTTGTTAAATTCATTTATGATATGATTTGAAATTTATTTATGGCTGTTTGGCATATATTTCATCATTATCTCAGTTAATTTGCATTTATTTAATTAACTGTTATTTAATTCAATATTGCATATTAACTGCCAGTTAAACAGTTATAATTTATTTTTGAATGTAAACTGATAGTTGATACCTGTTATTACCACCTGTTATATATTGATGTATTGTTTGAACTTGGATGATGATTGTGATAAATGGTTAATGGTTGATATTGGATGAATCGATGCTGTATTTATATTATTATAAACTGCAAGTTATTATGCATTTTCATCTCATTCGGGATTGCGGTTTGAAATGATATATAACCATAATTTTTATTTTTTAAATTGCGGATTAAAATGATATATATCCGTATCACTTGACCATAGGATAGAAAATTATATACAGGCACCGCGGTATATATATATAAAAATTTATTTTTGAAATTTTTTTCCTATGGTTTTGTAAAGAAATATATATATGGTTTTATGAAATATTGATGTCGGATATTTGATAAAGGTTACTTTATATATGGTTAAATTCTTGGTTAAACTATGTATAAAATTATTTAAAGTACGAAGTAAGTTAAATAATTAAGTGGATTTTATTAAATTATATTATGGATAAGTATTTACTAAAATTATATTTTAATAGAGTTTATATTGACTTTTATAAATCAAAGTTGAGGAGATAGTTTGAAATTGATTCGAGATTTCATTTAGTTAAAATCTTATTGAAATTTAGTTTTAAAAAAGAATATGGTGTTATAACTAAATTCGGGTTTAAGATGATTTAAGTGAATATAACTAGTCTAAATAAATTGAGGAATATTCAATTATTGAATTTGGAAGTTTTATTTAAAGGATACTGGATTTATTAAGCAAGTATTTCAAATTAAATAATAGTAAAAGGAATTTGACATATATATATGAATTAAAAATTTAGTTTTGAAATTTTGGAATATTTGAAACTTTGAAATATATGGAAATTTAAATGGTTTATTTGGGAATTCAAATCTGTATCTAAGAAATTAAAAAGCTATTTACTTTATAAAGTAATTTATTATTAAACCATTTAAGTATTGAAAATTTTGTTTCGAAGCTATGGGTTTAAAGTATATATATTTTAAAAGTACTATGATTTTTGAAAAAGGGATATATTTGAAATATAAATGATATCATATTGATTTTTGTTTTAAAATAGAAATGATATCATATTTATACGGTTTTGAAGTGGATATTTTATTCTGGTTTTAAAGTATAAACTATTTTGAAAAGACCGCGGTGTTATAATAATGTTTGGTTGTTATAGAGACCGGGATTGGAAGTTGTCATACTCTCTGCCAACTCCGAAAACCACTTTAACAACCGTGTACGCGGTGGAGATTCCAGAACGAAGTAGGATGGTGGCTGCGTTTTCTTTGAGGTAAATACGTGGACCCAACTCCCGTGAGTTGGCATAAGGTAGCTAAAACATGAGCTATTCTCGGGACAATTGAGGTAGCACCTTTGATCGGACACATCCCTTCGATTTTATACTTTGACTTTTGGATTGATTCGGTGGCCACTTTTGATTTTCTTTTTGGGAGTGTGGCTCGAGGTGAGCGGTAGCTGCGGCTACACGTTACCACCAGCCCGGATGCGTAATTGGTATATCTACCCTGACATTGCCTAGTTGTGCCATGTCACCTACCCTGGCATTGCCTAGTTGTGCCGTGTCACCTACCCAATCGCGCCTTGTACGAGTTTGGTTTTCTTCCATTGCCCGTGGAATATTTAGGGCAGTCCCGTTCTGGAGATGCGTTGATATTGGATGGACTACTGAGACTATTATTGTGTTAAGGGGGAGATTGGGTAACTCCTTAACGCTATTTAAAATTAAGTTTATTTTACTATAGACATTATTATAATAGCGAAATATACTACATAGTAAATAGTTTAATGGATCCTTAAGAGATGTAAATCCCGAGCATCTCTTGAGTTACTGCACTTATATTTATTTCTGTTGATTTAACTTACATAAGATCTTTTAGTTCTGACTCGAGTGTTTTGTCTTTTCAATTCGCTAGGGTCAGTCCGAGCGTTTCAGGATTTGAAGACTTTATTTCTGGAGGAAGAAGACGAAAATTTCATCATCATTATTATTATATACTATATGGTTCCACTATACACCGTATTCCGCTGCATTGATATGTATTGGTATGCGAACTCTGATATTTATTGTATAAAGAAGAATCAAATGTTTTGAAATCAGTTTTTGAACTGTATATTGATTATTATATTTTATCCTTCCACTGTGAGATTCTGTTTTGTTTTTTCTTCTCTGTTTTTCTTATTTACCCCATAACAATCCGCCCTTCCGTATGGTTTGAATCGGCACATGTGGCGATTTTAAGCGTAGGAAAAGGCGGGACGTTACATCTGGTATCAGAGCCTTGGTTTTGCGATAAACCTTAGCTTTGTGGGGTATGACTCTTTACTAATAGGGTAGTAATGCCCTATGGGAGTCGCTGAGCGTATATATATGAGAGAGCATATTCGTTAGTGTTGTAAAGTTTTGATATTGTGTTAATTTATTCCGTTTTGTGTTTATAAATTCTGGTTGGTACATGGGACGCTATGACATCAATAGGGATTTCTAAACACAAAATAGGACAGACTGACATAATATTTGGTTTTAATATAGGTGAATGAAATAATTTTGCCTATTATATTTTCTATATATATAACATTTTATAAACGATAATATATATTTGGTTGTCTTATATTGGTTGTTAGGTAATGAAATATATAAATAATATTTGAAGTATGATTTAAGATAAAATAAGTCAAATTGGAAACTTAAAACTTAAGTCCGGGGTTTTGGAAAAAGTTTTCGAATGATTTTGGAATATAGTAGTGATATTATTTAGAAGTATTTTACGATATAAATATTTCAATATAAATGGAAAGGACTGTTTTAAAGAATTGGGAAAAGAAACAAGTTATGTACTTCTCTCTCTGTCGCTGGAAAATAATTTCAGTGATGAGTGCACGCATCATCGACATTCATTTTCGAGTTGGGAAGGCCAGTGTAGCAGTTTTACCGCAGGTTTATCTGGATAAACAAATATAAACTTTAAATTGTTTAATTATAATTAAATATATAAGTTGTAAGGATATACCTTTATCTATTATTTTAAATGATTTTTAATAAAAACCCGATATTTAGTTCTTAAGTTTCCATTAATTAATAATTTCAATTATTATAGTGAAATTGAATGTAACTAATTTATAATTATAACCTTTAATTAAAATAAGTAATTTAATGCTAGGTTATGAATGAAATTAAAGGTAAGTTGAAACTGTAATCTATGAAACAAAGAATAATATTATTGAACAATGAGTTAATTAAAGAAAATGAGAAAATTTGTATAACTTTCAAATTACATCCTTAAAAACATATATATAGCTTACCGAATATTAAATGTTGAAATGTTTAATAAGAAAATGTAATGGAAGTGGTACAAGTAAAAGTATGTAATGAAGTGTTCAATAAAAATTTCTTTTATTCTTAAGAATTGATGTTGTAATTGTTATAAACCTAAGTATAATGGAAATCTTACTATAATGAAATACGATAGAAGGTAAGTGTTGTAAATAAGTAATTATAGACTTAAGTAAATGTTGAAGTTAATTATTTTAATAAACAGAAAGATGAATACCGTAAATAAATGAAATTAAGCAGTAAATAAATGAAGTAATATGCAAAGGAATCGAATTAAAAATGAAAATTTGCAAGAAATAATGTAAAATTAAAAAGATAAATCAGAACATGGATAAAAAGGATATCGAACAACAATAGTTTGAAATGAAATTAACAAAATTTAACTTGATTTATTGTTTGGAATTTGTTGTTGTTTGGTCTATGGTTGTTTGGGTAAGGATACTTTAAAATTGTTGGATGAATGAATAATCTATTTAGTTTTACCTAAGATTGTTGAGTGAAGGGAACGCTTAGTAGTTTATTTTTCATTCCGTACGATTTAAAGTTTTGAACTCGAACAACTACTTGTTTTGTTTGATATAAATGAATGATGGATGCGTGTTGATTTATGTGATGGTTATGTGCTTGTTGCAAGTGATGGTTGATTGATTTGTTTGTGGTGATTAAAGCAACTTTAATATTTCATTTTATATAAATTGTTAACCTTTTGGATTATATAAGTGAAATGCAGGTTATGGAAGCAATTGCTACTGCTTTTGGTTTCATAATTAAGCGTTAATTGCCCAACTAATAGGTACGTTTTCGGATTACGGTTTTTAGCGTTATTCTATTGTTTTCTCGAGTTGGGATATATATATTATTTTGGTAAATATATGTCGTATATTGTTATATTTGATATTATATTTTCGCCCAAGCCTCCCCGTACAAAGGAGACTCTGCCGAAATTTTTCGGAAATTTTGGACTTAGAAATTTTATGAAAATGTTTTCCCAAACTTTATTAATTTGAGTATAAAAGGAAATAATTGTTATAAATTGGTATATTTTATTTTAATTAATTAATTTTGCAAATTAATGTTTATAAAGTTAATATTTTTGAATAAGATATATTGTCGATTTAATCCTTCTTTTCCCTTCTTTTCCTTTTCGGGGACGAAAAGTTTTGAGTGGGGGAGAGTGTAACGACCCATAAAATTCAATGATTTTTAAATGAGTTAATTTAATAGGATTTCTAATTTAATTTATAAAGAAATAAAAAGTCTTAAAATTGATATTGGGGCGAATGCAGAAATTAGATGAAGCAATTGGAATTAAATGTTAACAATTTAATATTTATATGGCAATAAATTAAAATAATGTAAACTGGCATACTTGGTTATAAGTTTAATATAAGAAACCAATAGAAATGTTGAATTTGTGAAATATTAATAAAAATATTAACTAGAATGGAATTCATTAATATAATAATGAATAGTGAAATTTTTTATATTTGGTTTAAAATAGAAAAGGAGTAAATAAAAGTAACTGTTGAATAAACCAATGCAATAATTGTAGATAAGTAATTATAATGTGTGTTGTTGATAATGAACGTGCTTAAATGGTAATAAAATTGAATATAAGAAAACAAAGGCATTTAGTGAATTATTTAATGAATTCGTCAAATAAAAATCAATGTCCTGTAGGTAATTATAATATTGTTCGGAAGTGAAATGTACAAATATGAAACCAAGTAAGTAAACTAATTAAGAACATTTAATAGTAATTAATGTATATATTAGGCAATTGACAATTTATGGATTTGTTAAGATTGCAAAGTTATAATTGAGTGTAAATAGGAATATTTGGTAATTAATTAATATAAGAAAAAGTGTAAATGTTATAACTTGGTTACAAAATTTATATATATGAAAGTGTATGTAAATATGAATTAATTAATGTGCGCATTAAGGTATAATGGGATAAAACTTAAATTATTGTAATAAGGATGATGCAAGTTGATAAGTATTCATGCTGTTGTTATTGATAATAAACGTTATTTTAATAATTATTAATATAGAAACCGGAAGTGTGACTGTAAGTTTAATAGAAGCATAAATTTATATAAGTAGTAATTGGTGAATTGGGAAATAAGTTCAAATTATGTAAATTGAGAAATTAATTTGTAAAGTATTGTAAAGTAATTAATATAATGTAAATTTAATGTTGTAAGTTTAATAGAATATAAAGTATTTAAAAACCTAAATTAATGTGTTCAATTTGATGGAAGTACACATTTTAAAACGCAGTATTCATTCAAATATAAAATGTAAATTGACGTATATTAATGCAATGAAATAAAATTAGCGTTATATATTGAATTATGGTAGTTATATTACAATAAGTGGAAATAAAATAGTTAATACGGATAAAAGTGAAACGGAAAATATCAGTGTAATGGAACGTAACCAAATGGTAAGTATGTTTGTTGAATAATAAGAATGAGAATCGGGTTTTATTTATTTGAATAAAAAAATTTAGGTAATTGGGTTTATTGCAATTTAATGTAATAAAATCTCTAATTTTTGCGTTATATGGGATGTAAGAATAGTAAGGTAATAGTTTATAAATCCAATGTTTAATGTATCCTTTAATAATGATGAATTGAATAATAGAACGGAATAAATTAGGGTATATATGGAAAGTTCAAAAATTGGATTAATTGTAAGTAAATGAAATTGGATATAGCTGAATAATACATTATTTGAAGTGAAGATGAGATAGGAGAAAATTTATGTAACATTTTTGAATCCAATAGTAAACTCATCTATTTGACAATAATGAATGTAATAATTATTGATAATTTAATTAAATGGGAATTTTGGTAATTTTATTTATAATATTAAAATTTAATGAAATTGGAAGTTAACATTGAAATTTATAAATTTATCCACTTTACAGTTTCATCTGAATTTGTTTAAAACATTGTAAATTTTTAAGAAATTAATAATGACAAGAATTGTCGATTATAGGATTGGAAATTGAAAGTTGATTTAATTAATTAAAATTTTAACTTATTTAATTAAGTGTAAAAATGGCCATTTTGCCCACTGACTCGGATTTCGACGAAACCAGTTTCATCGGATCCGTAACGGTGAATTATTGTAGGACTTCAATTTTCGTAGCAATCGAACTTTTTGTTTGATCGTACGGACTCAAAACGCCTTGAAATAAATGCAATTGAAATCAATTTGGAAAATATTATTTTTAGCATAACTTCTTTATACGACGGAATTTGGACTTGAAACCTTTTCCATTGCGTTTAAAATGTTTTAAATCACCTATTTTGATATATGGTTTACCCCATTTCGTTCCGGGGTCAGTACGGGCTTTTTTGGGCCGCTTTGTCGTTAGCGCGTATTCAACCCGATCCATTTACTCTATTCCAACTTTCTTTATAAATATCCTGCTATAAATCCTAGCCTCCCTTATTCTCATTTGTCTGTATGTAAATTCATTCTATTTCTCCTCTTCCTCAATGGCAGATAAAATTCTATATTTCGAGATCCAATTGCAAATCAAATCCAAAGCATAAAATTCAAAGTCCTTATAAAAATCTGGAAAAAATATACGTTGAAGCTCTCGACTAGCATAATTCATTGGTGGTATTCGTTTTTCGATTCAGTTTGTCGTTTGACAGGTAAAAAAATCGAAGAAGTCTCGGCCGTCCATCACGCGTCCGTGAAAGTTGTCGGATCGACAAACCCTTTCTGGGTTTTGCAGACGGGACTAAGGGGAGTCGATCTATGTGGTTTGTTTCGAGAATCCACAGTTAGATCGCCAGGAATTTGTGGCTAGGGTTTAACATTTGGTGGCGGCGGCTGTCATTGGAGGGGTGTTGCGTTCGATTGACCCGAGGAGGTGCAGGGGCCCGACGATCTCGGGGGTGGAGGCGCATGCTAGGCGCGGCTGACGGTAGTGAACGGCAAAAATTTTTGGATCACATTTGGTTCAGTTGTCACTGGAAGGCTCGTGTGTGCTAGGTGCGGATTGAGGAGATAACTGTTGCGCGAAAATTTCTTGATGACGTGGCATTGGGGGGGGGAATGTGTTCTTTTGTTTTTTATTTTTTTATTTGATTTCAACTCGCAATTATCGCTATAACTTCTACATTCGAACTCTGTTTCATGCGTGATTTTTTTTGTTAGGATCGTAATAAAATTCCAAACCTTTTAGCTCTGGTTTGGACAAATATGGAGACTATCAAATTTTTGGATTTAAATTGAATTTAAATTCAATTTAAATTCAAAAGGTGAGTGTTTTAACCCACTCACAACTTCTAAGATTTTTTATGTTTGTTAAATTCATTTATGATGTGATTTGAAATTTATTTATAACTGTTTGGCATATATTTCATCATTATCTCAGTTAATTTGCATTTATTTAATTAACTGTTATTTAATTCATTATTGCATATTAACTGCCAGTTAAATAATTATAATTTATTTTTGAATATAAACTGATAGTTGATACCTGTTATTACTACCTGTTATAAATTGATGTATTGTTTGAACTTGGATGATGATTGTGATAAATGGTTGATGGTTGATATTGGATGAATGGATGTTGTACTTATATTTTTATAAACTGCAATTTATCATGCATTTTCACCTCATTCGGGATTGCGGTTTGAAATGATATATAACCATAATTTTTATTTTTTAAATTGCGGATTGAAATGACTTGACCATAGGATATAAAATTATATACAGGCACCGCGGTGTGTGTGTATATATATATAAAATTTGAAAAAAAATTCTATGGTTTTGTAAAGAAATATATATATGGTTTTATGAAATATTGATGTCGGATATTTGATAAAGGTTACTTTATATATGGTAAAATATTTGGTTAAACTATGTATAAAATTGTTTAAAGTACGAAGTAAGTTAAAATATTAAGTGGATTTTATTAAATTATATTATGGATAAGTATTTACTAAAATTATATTTTAATATAGAGTTTATATTGACTTTTATAAATCAAAGTCGAGGAGATAGTTTGAAAATGATTCGCGATTTCATTTAGTTAAAATCTTATTGAAATTTAGTTTAAAAAAAGAATATGGTGTTATAACTAAATTCGGGTTTAAGATGATTTAAGTGAATATATCTAGTCTAAATAAATTGAGGAATATTCAATTATTGAATTGGGAAGTTTTATTTAAAGGATACTGGATTTATTAAGCAAGTATTTCAAAATTAAATAATAGTAAAAGGAATTTGACATATATATATGAATTAAAAATTTAGTTTTAAAATTTTGTAATCTTTGAAACTTTGAAATATATGGAAATTTAAATGGTTTATTGGGAATTCAAATCTGTATTTGGAATTGATTTAAGAAATTAAAACGCTAATTTACTTTATAAAGTAATTTATTACTAAACCATTTAAGTATTGAAAATTTTGTTTCGAAGCTATGGGTTTAAAGTATATATATTTTGAAAGTACTTTGATTTTTGAAAAAGGGATATATTTGAAGTAAAAATGATATCATATTGATTTGGGTTTTAAAATAGAGATGATATCGTATTTATTCGGTTTTGAAATGGATATTTTATTCTGGTTTTAAAGTATAAACTATTTTGAAAAGACCGCGGTGTTATAATAAAGTTTGGTTGTTAAAGAGACCGGGATCGGAAGTTGTCATACTCTCTGCCAACTCCGAAAACCACTTTAACAACCGTGTACACGGTGGAGATTCCAGAACGAAGTAGGATGGTGACGGCGTTTCCTTTGAGGTAAATACGTGAACCAAACCCCCGTGAGTTGGCATAAGGTGGCTAAAACAGGAGCGATTCTCAGGCCAATTGAGGTAGCACCTTTGATCGAACACATCCCTTCGATTTTATACTTTGAATTTTGGATTGATTCGGTGGCCACTTTTGATTTTCTTTTTGTGTGTGTGGCTTAAGGTGGGCGGTAGCTGCGGCTACGCATTACCACCAGCCCGGATGCATAATTGGTATATCTACCCTGGCATTGCCTAGTTTTGCCGTGTCACCTACCATATCGTGTCTTGTACGAGTTTGGTTTTCTCGCGTAGCCCGTGGAATATTTAGGGTAGTCTCCCGATCTGGAGATGCGCTGTTATTGGATGGACTACTAGGACTATTATTGTGTTAAGGGGGAGATTGGGTAACTCCTTAACTCTATTTAAAAGTAAGTTTATTTTACTATAGGCACTATTATAATAGCGAAATATACTACATAGTAAATAGTTTCACGGATCCTTAAGAGATGTAAATCCCGAGCATCTCTTGAGTTACTACACCCATATTTATTTCTGTTGATTTAACTTACATAAGATCTTTTAGTTCTGACTCGAGTGTTTTGTCTTTTCAATTCGCTCGGTTCAGTCCGAGCGTTTCAGGATTTGAAGACTTTATTTCTAGAAATTGATTATTTTATTTTATCCTTCCGCTGTGAGATTCTGTTTTGTTTTTTTCTTCTCTGATTTTCTTATTTACCCCATGACAATCCGCCCTTCCGTATGGTTTGAATCGACACGTGTGTCGATTTGAAGCGTACGAAAAGGCGGGACGTTACACGAATCCTAGTTCCATCATCATGCATTTGACCTGATATAAACTACACTTTCCGCCTAAGATCGAAAAACGCCGCCATACACTAGCTATCGACTAGACCAAGTGACTCCGATGCAACCTACAAGCCATGCCGCACCTACCACTGTCTCGCGTAACCCTCCACCCCCATGTACGACCAGCGCCACCGGGAAGAAAGAAGGCCAATTTCTGGCGAATGGAAGTGCCTCCAACCCAAATGAACCGTATCAATGTGCTCTGCTCACCTCCCTTTACAAGCCGACACCTCCTGATCGTCCCAAGAATGACGATCCACCATTAAACAAGGCAGTGAACTATGGACGGCCGAGAACAAATCATGGATTTGTGGACAAAAAGTGAATCCGATTGAAAAACGAATCACCCCTTTGAATTACAATCGTCGAGAGTTTGAATCGATATATAATTCGATATGTTTTGGAGGAGTTTGATTTTGAATTGGATTTGAAATTGAATTTGCAATTTCGGAATTAGGATTTTGTAATTTGATTTGGTTCTGCCATTGAGAATGAGAAGTAGACAAATGAAATGTATGTACTGAAAAGTAGAACAAGAATATAGCTAGGGTTTATAACAGGCTATTTGTAGGCAGATCAGAAATAGAAATGAATGGACAAGATTGATTTGACAGTTGAACGATAGATGACCCGAAAAGCTTGTTCTATCTCCCGAACGAAAATGGATCATCTCATATATCAAAATAGATGTTTTCGGTAATTCTAAACTCAATGGAATAGGTTTCAAATCCTAATTCCATCATATGAATAAGTTAGCTAAAAATCAGCATATTTAAAATTGATTTTAATTAAATTGATTTCTAGGCGTTTCGAGTCCGTATAATCGAATGACAAGTCTGATCGCTATGAAACGTGAGATCCTACAATAATCCATCGTTACGAATCCGATGAAACTGGTTTCAATGAAATCTGAGACAGTGGCCAAAATGTCTATTTTCACATTAATTAAATACATTAAAATTAACTAATTAATCTTTTTTAAATTCAAATTTTATAATTTATAAATTTCTATCGCTTTAGATTACTTAGTACTTTATAAATTCCTTAGAACAAATTTCTATATCAATTCAACATTCAATATTGCACAAATTACAGTATTTTATTTCAATTTCAATAAATTCGGTAATTATAAATTAAATTTCCAATAAATCCATTTGTTTGACTTTTCAACCTTGTTACTGAATCAATTATTACTCTAAGGATATAATTATTAGTAGTTTATTTCTTACTACATTAATAATTACAATTTCATCTTAATTTCCATTATCGTAGTATTTAATTACATTTAATTGCAATAAATCTAATTATTATAGCTTAAATTCCAATAAATTGGTCAAACCTGATTTCAATTCTTTTTATTCAATCAATTATCATATTATGAATAAATTTTACATTTTTTACATCTTATTGAATTAATATTCTACAATTATCAATTTAATCTACATTAAATGTACTAATTAAGTGAATTAATTGCAATTGATTTCTAATTTAATTTAACAAGTTAAATAAATAGGTAACATATAATAATCATCACCATTTACCTTTAGTCACAATTTATAAGTTTATTATCCACAACAAGTGTTATAATTACTACTATAGCACTAATTTTATTCAATTACAATTTATTTCACATTATTTCATAAATTAATCAACGTTTAATTTATCAATTTCTCTTTTAATCTAATAATACATACATTACTATAATTCATTTACAATTTATATCAATTATAACTCTTAATCTTTTTAATTAATTTGGAATTACATTTAAAGCGGTTATAAATTACCTTAAGTTAATACTATTACCTTTCATTTCAGTTATATTCTTATTAATAAACCACAAAATTTATTTCTTCCAACATTTAATCACAAAACCTCATTAAATTAACAAATTTTTATTATCCAAAATTATGGTTCATTACAATTTTACATTAAATTACAAAAAAAATGTTTCTTTAATGACACAGCTTTCCAACGAAATTATAATAATCCAAAATGGATCACTGGTTTGAGATTTACTGTTATAACAAATCATTACTTAACTTACACAACTTTTACATATTATCAAAAATCTTTTATATACCCTAAGCATGCTTCGAATAACAAATGCCAAGTTAGATAGTAATTGGTTTTTCAAATAGGCTTATAGTGTCTTGAAAATATACCCAAAATTATTTAAATCACTTCCAAATAAATATCTCTGTCATTTCAAAAAATTTCAATAATTTGAAATCAATTTTCAAAACTTTCATCGAATCTATTCAACAATTTTTTTTTCCAAATTACCAAACATTTCTTTGAATAATTCATTCACAACTCAAATTTCAAATTCATAAAATACTTGTTACTCATCTTTTTCTAAAATTTCACTTCACATTGTTTATAGTTCAACTATACATATATTTTTATTTTCCTTTCCCAAAAATCATTATTTATTCAAATATTTGAATAACGTATTTATTTTTTAGAGTTACTTTGAATTAGAAATTCATATGTGCATTTTATTAAACAAATATATTTATATCACTTTCCAAAACATTGTATCCATATGTCTCATCTTAGTGTTCAAGAATTCTTATCGATAAAGTTGGCCAGATGCAGCATTCAGAATTCTTGAATCACTCAACAAACAAACTAACACAAAATCAACTTGAAAAACCTCTTTGAATATCCATATTTAAATATTTTCAAATAGAAAATTATTATTTTTAAAGACCATAACATTTCTAGTTTTACATAAATATATGCACCTTTGATCGAAAATGTTCCAATCACAATATACGCTCGCTTTAAAATATTATTCTTTCTTTAAACCATCATTTCCAAATCAATACAAATGTTTTCATCTAATATTTCAATCTCATTAAAACTACTATTCTGCTTGACTCAAACTATATTTTTTTTTTCAAAGTCTCAAACATCACTCGATAGTGTGATTTTTAATCAACTTATAAAATGATGTCACTATTTTTAACTAATTATTTATTTCTTGAAAGAAAAGAGTTACTTTCAAAATTCATATATGTATCCGATTCATCAACCATCAACAATGAAAATACTCACATCATTCATAAAATCAAATAAGCATCAGTACAAAAACACACATTTTCAAACAAGCAAACAAATGCCTTCAGCAGAAAGCTATTTATAAATCTCCGTTGTGCACTCTAATCAATACCGGATCACTTCATTCATATTCAAGCAATACACAGGTTTATTCATCATCATTAATGTTGACACCACTCGTTAGATTGACTACTTCTACCATCACAACCTACATCAGCTACTCTGTATCTCATATAGAGATTTACACTCCAAAAAAGATAGGAGAAATATATTATATATCATAAGCAAAATACAAAAACGTCCCTATATGATTACCTGTAATGACCAAGAATTTAATTGCTATTTAAATGAATATTTAATTATATTTTAAATGTTTAATAAATGGATTTTTATTAACAAATAAAACTATTTTAAATATAACTAATGATAATAAAATCACTTTCAAAATTTGTTTACCAGAATATACTGTTCATAAAGAAATAGAAAATGTGACCAAAAATTAGTTTCGAAATATGGATTTTTAATTAGTTAAAAGTTATTCAGAAGGTCATAACATTATTGAAAACATTTATGCACACTACAGACCATTTAAACATGTGTACATGTACACATATATTCATGTACATGTTTCTTCTTAAGCGTGTGTATATATAACAATAAAAGGAGATATTTACAAAGGAAAATGCACACACAAATACACACACACACACACACATATGTATGTATATATGTATAAAATGCTTCTTTTTAACATAAGTGCACATGACATGGTATGAATAGTTGAAAGTAGTGGGGAAGTCAAATGGATAGTTTTGAAGGGGAGGGAAAGGTATGGCTATGCATAAATACTTTATATTTAAATATAAATGACTTATTACTATTTTAATCAAATCATAAGCCTAAATATACCCCTTTATCTTCATGTTTTTCATTTTACAAACCTACTTCTTTATTTCAAAATCCTAAGAACTTAAGAAAACTTAGCCGTGGCCTCCTCTTCATAAATTCTAAAACAAGAAAAATTGGTTCTTTTGGTTAAAATCTCCTCTTTTATTCACAAAATCAGTTCTGCATCTCCTACAATACCTCATCTTCCAAAATACAACACTCCATCCACCAAAGCACGCTATGGATAACCCAAAACCAATGATAGCTAAGCCCAAACATCACCAGGTCGAGCCATATTAGCCTAGGCCGTGCCAAATTCAAGTGTCCAAGCATCCAAAGTCTCATATTAGCAAAATTTCATTTTGATTTAGAAAAGTTTCGGTGAGTAAAATTTTTTTTGGAAAAGAAATTTACTAGATTTATGATGGACTAGATGTCGCAAAAATATGGTGATTGTTATGTTGAATTATCATGTCGTATTGATGGCATATGAAGATATGTTTATGTTTGAACTTTGATTTGGCAATTAGCTGATATGTGGATATGTTTGGATATGAATATGGATATGGGATATTTTATGGTAGCATGTTAATGAAACAAAATCATGTGTTTGCGATGTAAATGTTGTGAAGTTTGCGCCTTGAAAAGTCTCAAAGGACCTGAGATCCGATTTGTAAACGAAAACTCTTTTTCTATCTTTAGATTTTTGAAAATGTTTTCCAAGATTTCACCTTTATTTATAGATTTTAAAACCTTTTCATTTGTGTTTTCAAAGATGTAGCAGCTAGAGTTAAGTAAAGTTTTTGCCTAGAAATCAATTTGTGCGAAATGCACTCATAGTGATAGTCACTATGGATGCAGCTCGGAAAATTTCACGATTTCTAGTTTTTAAGTGTTTTCTTTTGGATTGTTTTTAAAAAATCATTTCAAAATTATTAAATAAGTCAAATTTTAATTTTTAATTATTTAACAATTTGATTAGTTAATTTACTAATTATAATAGTTATTAATTAATTAATTAAATAATTAATTAGGTTAAGTAATTAGAGTTTCATAATTATTAACTAAATTAATTACCTTTAATTAAGTTTTAAATCATGATTAATTAAGATAAAAGAAAATTAAATTTTATTTAATCAAGTTTATTTATTTTAATTTATTTATAGTTAACTATTTAATGAATTATTATTTAATTAAAGGTTAATTTAGGGTTAACTTCTGAAAGAACTGTTATTTACTTAAAATAGAATTAAGGTTTAAATATAGAAAAATTAGACTTATTAGTAACTTAATTTTGATTTAATTAAGATTGATTAAGGTTTTAATTGAGTTTTAAACTTATGATTTAATCAAGTTACTTATTTTTAAACTCCTTTTAAAACCTTATCGGTTATTTATTTTTAGCCAAGTTTCTTATTTAAGAAAATTATTTTAACCCAAGGATCTCTTATCCATGCTATTAAGTAGCCAAATGAATTAATGTTGTTTTAACAAAATGATGACACGTTATGTTGAAAGTAAATCTACTTGTACTTATCACAAATACCACACTTTGGGAACGTGATGAATACAATGGGGATAATTTCGATAAGCGAGTCATGATAATCTAAGCATATGAAACTATGTCCATATGTAAATCTTTAAACCCTGACAGTGGGAAAGTCAACTATAAACAACTTGGCCCTTTGAAATTATCGAATGTTGGTTTGGGGAGAATGCGATCGGGTATTAGTTGTTATCCGAAAACTATTTCGAACTAATGTAAATGTTCGAGTAGGAAATAATATAGGCAAGGTCCAAGGTAAAGACTTTGAAGTGTAAAGGCTAGTTGCTACTAATCTTGAGGGTGATTTCGAAATGGGTGTAGTGGAAATAATATCTTCTATTCATTCATCTCCTGAACGACTTGTATGGATGAATGCTGACATTGTGTCAACATCTGGATGGCAATGTTAGCATTCTAAGTGGCAATGCTATATTAGAGGTAAACGTAGCCTCAGTCCTCATCAACTGAAAATGATCAAAACATGATATGCAGCAGGGTTATGTGGGTTGCTCCCATGAGGATTTGTCATCACCGTATCTAGAATCGATTATTTCACCCATTTTTGTATGCTTTGGTATGGTTGCTGACCCCAACCGTGGTGGTGATTTATTCGACACTACTAGTCAAGTGGTTGGCTGACTTTGTATAGTAGAGGTACAGGATGTTCTTGTCAGACCCCAGGTGTATTTTATCTAGAGGTGCATTTTCGAAAGGTAGTTCCTTACCTGGTCTTATATGGATCCATTCTCCAATAAGTTCCATAAGGAATTAGTTGTGCCCAAATATGTTGAAATGTGAGATGCAAGCATTTCCGCTATGTTGTATTTTACTTGAAAATCCTAGACATTATTATATTATCATTAGATTTCTATATAAAATGATTTGGTTATCGTCAGGTAAAAACCTGTCCATGTTTATGCGTGTCCATGTTTATGGGTACTCAAATTTTTGTGAGCAGCCAAGTGATTCAGTTTTCTTACGGAAGCTTTTTAAAGGAGCTGGAGCAGGTGGCTTCACCATTAGCTATTTGTTATCTTATTCCGTTGTGTTTTGTGTATTTCCTATATATTTTGTATGGGAAGGTAGTTATAACTGTTCAATTGAAGTTGTGATGTAATGAACTTTGATGTATTAAATATTATGGAAATGACTATGTAATATCCTATGTTATCTATTATATGTTGTTCTGATTAGTAGTGAGATTCTGTGATTGTGTAGTTTCTTCTTATTTTGTTTTCTTCTCCCTTAATGGGTGGTCTTTTGGTGCAAGAAAGGCGGTCGCTACATTGTCGTATCAGAGCCTAGGTTGAGCGAGTACTTTGGCTTTGGGTTAGGGTCAACTACGAGAGTGCGTATTTGTAATTTTTATTCATATACCTACACATAGATATGTGTGTGTGTATAATAGATAGGTCAGCTGGTAGGTTTGGTTAGTTCCCTTCTATCAAGATTTATCTCCTCCAAGTATTCTAACGTTATCTTACTATGTTCAGGTAGTGAGACATGAGTAACAGAGGCAGACGAGGTAAGGGAGCAGGTAGCACTACAACTATAAATGGTTGAACCCCAAATCCTGAAGGAGTTTGGATTACCAAAGAGGCAACACCGGAGTAGCTGAGTGTGAATTTCGCAACATTATGCAAAGATTAACCTAACCTCGAAGGGAAACCATTTAAGGGGACTGAGTCTATCATAGAAGTGAAAGCTTAGTTGCGATCTTGCGGGAAGAATTTTAAAGGACTTGGTTTATCCGATGAACGGAAAAGGTTCTTAGCAGCATGGAATCTGCAAGAGGGAGCAATTGCTTGGTCAGACTCCTTTACTGCAAATGTTCCATAGGAAGAATTCTCATGGACTCGATTTAAAGAAGTTTTTAAGGATCAATTCTTGCCAATAGCAGGAAGGACCAGGATGTATAGAAACTTTATGGATTTGAAGCAAGGGGATCTATCTATAGCAGAGTATATGAGAAGAAATTTAACGAGTTATCTTTCTTTGGGATGGAATTTATCAACATCCCTTAAAGTAGAATGGAATGTTTGTTTTGGGTATGAGATAAGAGCACCATGAAAAAATGTTTGATCACATTAAGGGCACTTTTGTGGATTTAGTTGATATGACTCTAAGGTACGATGCCTTGGAAAAAAGGAAGCCAACTCCAGTAGCACCTAGTGGAAATACCAATGGAAGTAGTTCTAACAAGAGAAAGTCCAATCCTAATTGGAAGAATCAAGGAAACGAAAGCCTGGTGGTATAGCTCAAGGAAATAATTTTAAGGATTTTATTTTCCATAATTTTCAATAGAAAGGCCGCATCGCAAAATTTTGCAAGAACTCTGAAATTCAGCACTAGTAGTAACAGCAAAGTGGACCTATCTCTCCGATGGTCCAGAAGACTCTTTGTTTTAATTGCCATCAGCTCGGGCATATTGTAAAGGACTACGCACTCACGAAGAAGTTGCAGCAACCTAAGGTGTACGCCATTAAGAATGAACCATCGACTTAAAAGGATGTGAAGGAAAAGGCATCCTTGAAGGTACTTTACTGACTAATGGTATTTTTGTTCAAGCATTATTTAATACCGGTGCCTTCCATAGTTTTATCCCTTGTGAATCAATAGGAGAAAGTTTCTAAGTGCCATTTCTGAAAACTAGAGGTTAGATTCTTAGGGCATATTGTGACGGAAGAAAGTATTTTTGTGGAACCAGTGAAGGTGGAAAATGTTCTGGAATGGAAGCAACCGCGGACTCCTACCGAGGTTCGTAGTTTCTTAGGTTTGGCTGGATATTATAGGATGTTTATTCAAGATTATTCCTAGATTTCCTTCCATTTCACTAAGCTGACAAAGAAGCAGGAGAATTTTGTCCCCTAGGTATGAAGAGGCATTTATGGAATTGAAGAAGAGATTGACCAGTGCACCAGTTTTGGCTGTTCCAAATGGAAATAGTGGGTTCACGGTTTACAGGATGCACGTGGAGTGGAACTTGGTGCTATTCTGATTCAGCATGGTAGAGTGATTGCATATGCAAGTAGGAATTTGAAGTCTCATGAGAAGAACTATGTTATGCATGACCTGGAGTTGCTAGCTGTTGTCTTTGCATTGAAAATGTCAAGACACTACTTGTTGTGTAAGGATCCTTCTATTCCTCTTAGTTTTTTTCTAATCTTTCAAGATTTTAGGAGTACGTATTCTTTCTTTGATTAGGTGAAAAAATCAAGCTCTTCACGGATCATAAATCCTTGAAGCACCTCTTTACTCAGAAGAATCCGAACCTGAGGCAACATAAGTAATTAGAGTTTCCAGTGGTCTATGACTTGGATTTTCTTCATACACCAGGAAAGGCTAATGTGGTGGCGGATGCCTTGAGTAGGAATGCCGTTTTGGCTCTTTTGGAAGTTACCTCGACACTTCAGGAAATGATTATGAGAAATCAAAGGAAGAATGAGATACTGGAAGGGTTATTTCGAGGTGTTGAGGAGGGTAGATGTTCAGATTTTGAGATGGATGGTCGAGGTGCTTTAAGGATGAATGGATGATTGTATATTCCGGATAAGGATGGTTGAGGCAGGAAGTTTTGTCGAAATGCCACAAGTCTAAATAAGTATTAATCCAAGTGTTCATAAGATGTATAAAGACATGAAGAGAGTATTTTGGCAGTCGGGAAGGAAGGACATTTCCATCTTTGTTAGCAGGTGTTCATGCTATCATCAAAACAAATGTGATCATCAGAAGACAGCCAGATTATTACAACCTTTGGAAATACCCAATTGCAAATGGGAAATGATATCAATGGATTTCAATGGTATGCCCAGAACCAGAAAGGAAATGAAGCAGTGTGGGTAATCATGGATTGGCTAACGAAGAGCGCACATTTTATTTGGGTAAACCAACAAGGACCGCTGCTTTTGTAGCAGAAATTTTTATGAGAGAGATAGTCAGGTTACATGGAGTTCCTATGAGCATAGTAAGTGATCGAAGCCCCATATTTAGCAGTTAACTTTGGGAGCATTTCAAACAACCCTTGGAACAATGTTGAGCTTAATCACAACATATTATCTCCAAACCAATGGACAGACAGAGCGAGTGAATCAGATTCTAGAGGATCTCTTGAGGGCGTGTATTTTGGATTTTTGTGGATTATGGTAGGATCATTTACATTTGGTTGAGTTCTCCTATAATAATAGTTCCAAGGAAGCATCGATATGGCAACATATGAAGCCCTATATGGAAGATCATGCAAGTCGCCAGCATGTTGGATTGAGATGGGAGATAGATTAGTTGTCACACCGAACATGATCCAAGAGGCTACAAAGAAAGTTGCAGTGATTAAGAAAAGAATGAAAGAGTCCAAAATGGCCAAAAGCATTATGCGGATAAGAGGCGAAGGGATTTGGAATTTATGGTTGGATACTTGGTGTTTGTAAATATTTCACCCATAAGAGGAGCAGTTAGATTTGAGAAAGCTGGGAAGTTAGCTCCCAAGTATGTTGGACCCTGCCATATTCTTGAGAGGATCATATCGCTTGCTTATAGCGTGGAGTTACCAAAGAGAATAACAGCATTTCATAGTGTATTCCAGGAGTATCATTTATGAAAATATACTCATTACCCATCTTGGATTGTGGAGCCATCCATTTAAGAGAATTAGAAAAGGAACCAAACCTGACAGTGGTTAGAAATCCAATGTATGTTGTGGATCAGGACTAAAAGAGGTTGCGTAACAAGGTGGTGCGACTAGTTAAGATTCAATGGAGCGAGGATCATAGAAGAACCTTGGGAGATGGAGTGTGATACCCCACCCCGAGACACACATTAACAAAGAGAATTACTCGGTAATTCTGTCTTCTAATGCATAGAAGGTTAAGGGCGACCATCATAATCTTGCATTAGATAAGAGCTAAGTATGTCGATTTGGTATCATTTTTTTCATTTTATATCAAGAGTTACATACTTAATTCTATCTAATACACCACTATGGTGGCTACATGATCAATGCAGAAACAAAATATAATAATAATAACAATCTCAAGTCACAGAACAGGACATAGATAATATACATATACACAAACTTCGAATGTAATGCAACATGTTCTCAAGTGGATTGAACCGAAATATATACATACATCCCCACAAAAGAATAGATACAACAAAAAGTTCCCAACAAAATGACTACTACACAAAAACTATGCCATCTGTCCAAAGTCAAAGGAGAAGTCCAAAAGATATAGCTATCAAAGGTATAAAAGTCTAACTTGCAGCTCGGTCTGACCCGAATAATAAATACACAGGCCAGGCTAACTAGAACTTTATATTAGCAAGAGATAAATGGATATACATGCATAAGGGAAACATTCCTTTAAATAGAAAGGAACGATAAAAATGAAGTCCTATTCATAATTCTAAGGGTGGCAATGGTATAATGGCTCAACAATAACTCATGAATAGGTTTAACATACCATAATTGATTCCTACCCAATTTTATTCAGCATAAGTGTAAATAAGAAACATGATAACCATAAGAGGAAACATCAAAATCTCCAACCCCATTATGCCTCATTTCATCGGCATATAAATACATATATTCAAAATCAAGGAGCCATGAAAATTCAAAACTCAAGGAACTCAATAAGAGTCCAAAACATCATAAAATGAAATCACCATATATGTATAACATCTCAAATAGCTCTAGGCTGTTGATGTACAAAAGATACCTTGAATGGTGAAATCATAATAAAAATCAGAAAACCTGGATTAGCCAGATCCTTGATTGCATGCCGAATCAATGTTGCACGTGACAAACTCAGACCGGTTATATATTTTAGGTATACCAAAGTTGTAGAACTCAGACGACCGAAGTCGTAAATCCCAAACGACCGAATTCATAAATCCCAAGTGACCGAAGTCGTAAATCCCAGACGACTGAAATCGTAAACCTAGATAACCCAAAGGTTTATAGTACTGTTTAACCTAGAAGTCACAAACTCCCAAAGAGGGACCCAAAGAGTGGTAACAGTGTGTCCCATACCACAAGTTCTCACTTAAGTTTCCTAAACACTAGTCAATGCCACAATAAAAAATAAAATCATAAAAAATCAAAACTCAGAAATCTTATGAATCGCCTCATCTCATCGGCAAGTAAAATAATATATCAGGTTCTCATAAATTATAGCTCTAAAAGTAAGAGATCTCAAACTGCAAATCTTGCCAAATATTGGCCATCTCAGGTAATTCCCAAAAATAGTAATTATAAATCTCAAAGCATGCCATAAAATGGCAAATCCCAGAAATCATCTCAAATCAATATCCCAGAATTGCTTCGATCGTACAATTAGGAATTAACCGAAAAATTAAATGCACATGTCCCATACCACATGTTTTACTAAATCATTTAATTCTCTTCCTTAACATTCGATAAGTGTAAAAATAATATATATTATTTATAAATAATTTTCTAGAGAAAACGAGATTTTAAAACAATTTTTCGAAATCATTTTCAAAGCAATTTGTTGAAATTTCTCCTTATTATAGAAAATAAATAAATTTTAAATATTTTAAAATTATTTGAAAACATTTAAAAATATTATATAATAATAATTTCAAAAGCTTTTATTTAAATATTATCTCAAAATTCGTTTGGAAGAAACAACGCTTGAAATCGAAGAAAACATCGAAATTACAACAAAACTGTTATTCACATTTAATTCAAATTTAAATTTCAAATTCCACCAAATCTTGGCTAGCCCATTGATGGACATCATACCTCTCAAACACATCAAAAATATCACAGGATTGCAAAAAAATGGTGTCAAAACATAGCATAAAAGACCAAATGTTGCGAAAAACAGGGAAAAGAAGGCCCAGAACATCAGTACATAGGTCGATAAGGGGGTCGACACCCTTCTTTGGGCATGTAACCTCTAAGTCAACCTGGAGAGAAGGACGGTCGACAGTAAGGTCGACCTAGGCTACGTGAACTATTTTCTGCTGCAAACCTTGCTCGTATTGATTTTCTGGATGCAGTTTGACATAAAAAACAGATATATTTTTCAATGAAAATTGGCATGCAAAAAGATCAACAAATAAAATACACTTCGGAAAAGATCCAGTAGCAATTCAAAATAAAAATCAAGAAGTTATGGGTGCTCAAAGTAGCAACCAGAAACGAGAAACTCACCAAAACAACTCTGAGAAATATACATAAACAAAAGCTTTTCTGAGTAAAATTTCATACAATAACTAAAGTTTTATTTAGCATTTGTGAGTTTTGAACTCACCTCAGTGATTTAGTAAAGTTTTGATAGCAAGCAATGATCTTTGGTGAAGATAAGAAGCTCTAAGAACCTTTAATAACTGAAACAAAAGCATGCACAACAAAAGGAAATTGTTACAGACAAATTCATATCTAATTCCAAACTTTTGATGAAATTTGTTTAATATTAGTGGAAATTACCTTCTACAGTCTTGTTTTGATTAATTTTCTCTTTTATTTGCAGCAATTTTTAGTGAAAATTGAAATCTAGTTGAAGGAGGCCATGGTTTCTCTTATTTTTCTTTTACTGTATATTTTTGTTTGAGAAGAAGGATGATGAGGGAAAGGAGTACGTACTAAATGTCTTCTCTACACTTTGGATTCAAATCTTACCCAAATGAGTCCAAGACTAAAATAATTAGAGAAATTCCTATGTTATATACATATTTAACCTATTTAATTAATTAATACACTAGTTTTCTCATTTTTAACCAACTAAAATATCCACAACCAATTGTTTGCAATAAAAATGTTATTTTAAAAAATAAAAAATATAACAATAAAAAGCTATTTTTACAAATAAAACCATATTGTTAAAAATATTTGTCAATTTACACTATTTTATTACAAAACACTATTTTTAATTCAACAATTTGTACAAAAATTGTTCTTTTGTCAAATAAATTACATCAAATCATTTTAACTATTTTTAATCATCAAAATATTATTTTAAACCACATTTCACTTTCTTATATCAATAAATACATAATTACTTCATATTTCTCCTTTTTAAAATCAATAAAAGACTAATATTGGCAATATTTTCCAATATTGTTGTATTTACCCAAATAAAATTGCAATTTGATTTTTTTGTACTCAAATTCTCTAAATAAAGTTTTTAAAACTTCATTTTCATTATTTTGGATTTATTTCAACAATTTAACATTGAAATACATCACTTAATAATTTATTAGATCCAAACTAACAAGTACCCAATATTTCAATTTATTTAAATCAAATACTTATCCACTCAACATTTAATCCCATATTTGTACCAAATAAACAAAATAAAGTTCCGAACTTTATTTTTATCATTTTATTTAAAAAATTCATTGTTTATTCCAAATAAACAATTTAAAATTTCCAATTATATTTTAATTTATAATATAAAATTATAACTTTCGTTATAATTTAATATATACAGGTAATCTCCATACTAGGGTTGTTACAAACTCCCACTTAAAAAAATTGCGTCCCCGCAATTTTTAGAGAAGAGTTTGTATTGGAAATATTAATTTCGTCATTAAAGGAAGGATAGACAAGCACGAGATCAAAATTCCTCATTTTGTATTCAAGACGAAAGAAGACCAAGGTAAAATTGCATGGTAAATTCAATGATTTTCCTAAGTATAAATACCAAGACTTGCAGACCATTGAATTTCTTTGAGCAATACATCATGATTTCAAAAGTATATCACTTTCGAAATAAAAACACAATGGGGTGCTACTCAAAAATCTATCGAAGGAGAACGATTTCACAAAATTTTCTCGAATAGAATTAGGACTTAACATCGCTTTATCCAAACTCCAACCACAAACTGATGATTTTCTATATGTCACTACGGAAGGATTCATACTGATACTAAGATACCAACCATTAAGGTAAGAAAACCCAATGAGAAGTGGTTACTACAAAGACCACCCTACTTAAACGATCCCAAAATGCTACCATTTGGACTATTGCACTATGGCGAGACAATCACGAGGAATACAATAGATATAAATTTTAATTTACAATCAAAATTTATTAGACTTCGAAATTCATTATCTTCAAAACCATAATCAAAATTTTTGTTTACAATCAAACTTCTAAAGTTCCAAAACTCACTGCCTTTAAATCCAAAAGGTCAATTTTCAACACTTGGAAATTTTCCAAACTCCTTCCTATAGTTCTTAAAAAATGACAAATAATTTCAAAATCATATTCCCCTTTTTATTCTGAAATTAAATTTTTGAAAGAATTTTTATAATTTCATTACAAAAATTCTTAAGATAAAATTTTAAATTTACTACTCTTTATTTTCAAATGCACAAATTCTCATAACAAACTCCATCTTTAACATGTATAACTTATTTTAAAATATACAATAAACATTTATTCTTAAAAAAAGTATTATCTCATCATTTCAATAAGAAAACATAACTGTATTCAAAATCATACATTTCAATTATCATAATGGCATTCCCTTGCCGTTGATTTATAATAAATAACCCTATCAATTGGCTACAGCTTTGACCAAATGATCAAAACCACCTCGTCACTCATCCAATCCCACTATGGTTCAATGGCTGCATATGTCATCCAAAATAAAATTTAATTCACAAAACTTTTTAATTTATTTCCAAATTTGGTCTCATTAAAACTTAGTTTATCGTGTTTGATTCTCTCATCACAACGTTTAGGAAATTTCTATTGATAACGTTGATCAAGCGTATCGATTAGAATTCTTAAAGCACTTAATGGACAGCCTAACGCAAAAATCATCTTCTATAAAAGAAGTATCTCATATTTAGATCTCAAAATGTTCTTTATTTATCCCAAAAACAAAATCCAATTCCTCTCAGAAATATATCTTCAATTTTTGAAAAATTTGAAAACACAATTCGTTACATATACCTAAAATCAGAAACACAAAAAGAGACTCATCGAGATATTCCCCAAATATACTCGATTCAGGAGATTGAGGGAATAGATTGGAGTGTTCATCATTCCTAACGGTATAATAAACTATTCAGAAACCCATAACGAGTGTGGAAAGTGGTAAAAGTACTCCATCCTCGACAACTCCTAGCTAATTAGAATTGATGTAGGGTCAAGCTGAAGAAAGACCCTAGCACTACCCAATGGACCGAATAAGAAATCGGCGAGATATAAGGGTAAGGGTAAAATATCTTCTTGAATGAAAAGAAGAACACCAATGGCAAATCATTACTTCAAGTGAAGTAATATTACTAAGCCGATAAATGAGTATCCAAAAAGGTTATCACAAAAGAGGTAAGAATGATAATATCAATTAAATTCCAAGGATCACCTCATTTTCTTAACGTGCATCCTCGTGGAAGGATGACCGAAAGGCTAAGAATCAGGAATGAGGTCAATACAATATTCGATTGCCTGATTGGATGCCATACCCGAATGGACTTATAGAAATCAACAAATTCACAATGACATGAATTCGAAATATATCATCAACATCTCGATACTAAAGAGTAAATACAGAGACTTTGGGATCATAATCAATATTTCGAAGATAATAATCAACCAATTACCTGAATTAGGATACCCAAATATAGGGCTCTTCAAATCACAGAATGTGGCTTGATAAAATGCAATCCACTCTCTCTAATTACCCCAAACTCAAGATAGAAAATAGCATGCTAATATGCATGCAAAGGTAAGCTACAAGGAACAAATCCCAAAGTTCCCATATCAAGTATTACAGATCCCCTCAAAAGGATCACAATCCTTAAGTAAGCAAGATGACTAGAACATCTAATAGCATTAACAAATTTCTCTGGTATGGATAGATTCCAAGCACCCGTATCGAAGAGGAGTTGAATAGAATGGTCATGAAAAAGAATAGAACCTTCCAAAATGGTAGGAGATATACCTCGAGACTAAGCCTTCACCATATTCAAATTCCCCGATCTAGAACCTTCCCCTTTCTTAGGACACAAAGAAACCATATGTCCTTCCTTCTTACAATAGGCACACTTGTAGGGATGAGGACACTCTCTAGCTAGATGATCTTGAGAAACACAATTGAAGCATGCTAAAACTCTAACCGAACAAGGTGCTTCATGTGGATGAAAACCAGAATTGCCTTGCTTTTTTTTCTTCCTCGGAGGAAAAGATTAAATCCCTAAAACGGAAGTTTCTTCTTATTTGGGTTCTTTCAAACCTCGGCCTCATCACTACCATCTCTTTCTTTTTCGACGACTTTGAGGTGAAGCATCGAATCCATAAGCTCCTTGATGGAGAGCTTAAGCTGAAGCATGAGTGACTTCTTCAAATATTTCTTAAGTCTAGATATGAATTTAAGATTCTTCTTGTACGAAGTACTAATGAACTCGACCCTATACTTGGATAAGGATTTGAAGGAGGATACATAATCTGAGATAGAGGATTTGCCCTGCTTTAACTCTATGAAGCGATGAGCAAGGAAAGCCATCTCCGATTTTGGTACAAAGTTAAGCTCAAAATGATTTCGAAAATGCTTCCATGTAAGAGCAGACTCATCTATCTCAGCTATAAGAAGCTTGTGCCAGTCTAGTGCTCGTTCTTGCAGCATACTCGATGCCACAAGAACACGATGATGATCAGAAATCTCCATATGAGTGAAGATGCACTCGCATGTTCGGAGCCAAGCATGATCCTCTTAAACTATCTCGGAGCCTTTGAATGGCTTGCCTTCGAGATGGGTGAAGTCGCTACACATACGCGCAAATGCGGATTTGTACGAAGGAGAGGAATGAGTAGGAGCAGGAGGCTGAGTGCTCCTAAGAAGCCTAATAATCTGATTGGTCGACATATAGACTCATTCAGGATGAGGACCACTGGACGGTCCCGCCTCTAAAATGCGACCTCTTCTTATTCTAGCCATGAGCTGAAAGTTAAAATAAGGTAGGATTATTCATAGGGGTAGATATTTGTAAATCAAATTCGTTAAGTAGGAATACTACGGAATTAAAATTGACATTCCAAGACATATTCCTTTCTACCTACCCACAAAGAACTCAAAAGGTTAAGGACAAGGCTGGGTTCAATTACGATTTGGGGATGATGTTTACACTTTTATTATACTTGATGTATAGTAATTATGTACACTGTTCTGTGTTTATTACATTTTCATTCTGAATCCTGCTCTGATACCAAGATATGACGCCCCATCTCGAGACCCATATTAACAAAGAGAATTACTAGATAAATTTTTCTGCTAATACGGGGAATAGGGATGGTTAAGGGAGACCATTATAGTATTGCAATAGATAGGAGCTAAGTATGTCGATTTAGTATTCATTTTTTTTTTGATTTTATCTCTAGAGTTCGACATACTTAATTCATATCTAATACATTACTATGGTGGCTACAGGATCAATTCCAAAACAAAATATAATAGCAATAACAATCTTAAGTCATAGAACAACAACATAGATAATATACATATACATATACATCAAATGTAATACAACATGTTCACGAGTGCTATTCAAACATAGGATATACATACATCCCCACAAAAGAATAGATACAACACAAAGTTCCTAATAAAATGATTACTACACAAAAACTATGCCATCTATCCAAAGTTAAAGGAGAAGTCCAAAAGATATAGCTAGCAAAGATCCAAAAGTCTAACCTACTACTCGGTCTGACCCGAGTAATAGAAATACGGGTCAGGATAGCTAGAACTTGATATTAGCAAGAGATAAATGGATATACATACATGAGGGAAACATTCCTTTAAATTGAAATGAATGATAAAAATGAAGTCCTATTCACAATTCCAGGGGTGGCAATGGTATAATGGCTCAATAATAACTCATGAATATGTTTAACATACATAGGTGATTCCTACTCAAGTTTATTCAACATAAATGTAAATAAACAACATGATAACCACAAGAGGTAACGTCAAAATCTCCAAATCAATTATGCCTCAGTTCATCGGCATATAAATATATATACTCAAAATCAAGGAATCACAAAAACTCAAAGAACTCAATAAGAGTTCAAAACATCATAAAAATGAAATCACCATATATGTATAACATCTCTTATATCTCTAGGCTATGCATGTACAAAGGATATCTCGAATGGTGAAATCATAATAAAAATTGGAAAACTTAGTAAACCCGGACTGGCCAGATCCCTAATTACATGTCGATGCAATGCTGTACGTGCCAAACTCAGACCAGTACTCTGTGTGTGTGTGTGTGTGTGTATATTAGGTACCTATCCTAGTCGATCGAAGTCAGAGAACTCAGACGACCAAAGTCAGAGAACTCAGACGACCGAAGTCATAAATCCCATACAATCAAAGTTGTAAATCCTAGACGACCGAAGTCATAAACTCAGATGACCCAAAGGTCTATAGTACTGGTAAACCCAGAATGTGTCACAAACTCCCAGAGAGGAACCCGAAGAGTGGCAACGGTGTGTCCCATACCACACGTTCTCACTTAATGGTTTTCTAACCACTAGTCAATGCCACATTAGAAAATAAAATCATCAAAAATCTCAAAGCTCAGAAATCTCATGACTCGCCTCATCTCATCGGCGAGTCAAATAATATATTAGGTTCTCATAGATTATAACTCCAAAAGTAGGAGATGTCGAACCGGAAATCTCATGGAATATTGGTCATCTCAGATAATTCACAAAAATAGGAATTATAAATCTAAAAACACGTCATAAATGGCAAAACCCAGAAATCATCTCAAACCAATATCCTAGAATTGCTTCGCTTGTACAAGTCTAGAATTAACCAAAAAAGTAAACGCACATGTCCACGTGTTTTACTAAATCATTTAATTCTCTTCCTCATACATTTGAAAAATGTAAAAATAGTATATATTACTCATAAAATAGTTTTCTAGAGAAAAAAGGATTTTAAAACAATTTTTCGAAATCATTTTGAAAGCAATTTATTAAAATTGCTCCTTATTATAGGAAATAAATATATTTTAAATATTTAAAATAATTTAAAAATATTTTAGAAATATTATATAATAATGACTTCAAAAGCTAATTTATTTAAAAATTATCTCAAAATTTGTTTGGAAGAAACAACGCTTGAAATAGAAGAAAACTTCGAAATTACTCCAAAACCGATATTCAAATTTAGTTCAAATTTAAATCAAATTTAAATTTCAAATTCCTCCAAATCTTGGCTAGCCATTAATGGACATCATAACTCTCAAACACATTCAAAAACATCACAAGATTGCAAAAGAAATGGTGTTAAAACATAGCATAAGAAGGCCAAATGCTACGAAAAACAAGGAAAAGAAGGCCCAGAACATCAGTACACAGGTAGACTGAGGGGTCAACACCCTTCTTTGGGCCTGTCAACCTCCAGGCCGACTTGAAGATAAGCCCGGTTGATAGGCCTGTCGACCAGGTGGGTAGCTTGATCGAAAATGAGGTCGACCTAGGCTACGTGAACTATTTTCTACTGCAAACCTTGTTGGTATTGATTTTCTGGGAACGGCTTGACATATCAAACGGATATATTTTTCAATGAAAATTGAAATGTAATAAGATCAAAAACTAAACTACATTTCAAAAAAGATCTGGTATCAATATGTGATAAAACCAAGAAGTTATGGGTGCTCAAAGTAGCAACCAGAAACGAGAAACTCACGAAAATAACTAACAGGGAAATATAGATAAACAGAAGCTTTTCTAAGCAAAATTTCTTACAATAATTCAAGTTTTATTTAGCATTTGTGAGTTTTGAACTCATCTCAGTGATTTAGAAAAGATTTGAGACCAAGCAATAAACTTTGGTGGAGATAAGAAGCTCTAAGAACCTGTAATATTTGAAACAGAAGCATACACAACAAAAGGAAGTTGTTACAGGCAAATTCATATCTAATTCAAAATTTTTGATGAAATTCATTTAGTATTGGTGGATATTACCTTCTATAATCATGTTTTGTTGAAATTTCTCTTTATTTGCGGAAATTTTTAGTTAAAATTGAAATCTAGTTGAAGAAGGCCATGGTTTCTCTTATTTTTCTTTTACTGTATATTTTTGTTTGAGAAGAAGGGATAAGGGAAAAGAGTACGTACCGAATGTTTTCTCTACACCAGAAATTTCCAGGTTAAGGATTTTGGATTCAAACCTTACCCAAATAAGCCTAAGACCAAATATACTTAGAGAAATTCCTATGTTATATACATATTTGACCTATTTAATCAATTTATACACTAGTTTTCTCATTTTTGACCAATTAAAATATCTACAATCAATTATTTGCAATAAAATTGTTATTTTAACAAATAAAATTTATTTTAACAATAAAAAGCTATTTTTACAAATAAAACCTTATTTTTAACAATATTTTGCAATATACACTATTTTATTACAAAACACTATTTTTAATTCAACAATTTGTACAAAAATTGTTCTCTTGTGAGACAACAAAGCATTTTAACTCTTTTTAATCATCAAAATATTATTTTTAAACCACATTTCACTCTTTTATATCAATAAATACATAATTACTTAATATTTCTCTTTTTAAAATCAATAATAGATTAATATTGGCAATATTTTCCAATATTGTTGTATTTACCCAAATAAAATTGCAATTTGATTATTTTCTACTTAAATTCTGAAAATAAAGTTTTTAAAACTTTCATTACTTTAGATTTATTTCAACAATTTAATGTTGAAATACATCACCTAATTAATTTATTAGCTCCAAAGTAATAAATGCCCAATATTTCAATTTATTTAAACCAAATACTTATGCAACCAACATTTAATCCCATATTTCTACTCGAATAAAGAAAATAAAGTTCCAAACTTTATTTTTCTCATTTTATTTACAAAATTTATTGTTTATTCCAAATAAACAATTTAAAACTTCTAATTATATTTTAATGTACAATATTAAATTATAACTTCAATTATAATTTAATATATATAGATAATCTCCAAACCAGTGTTGTTACATGGTGGATTGTATGGGAGAAGCCTATCCTGGGTTGATGTTAGATTAGTTATTTAATTGTTTATTGTATGTATAGCGTATATTTGTTTGCTATATATGGATTCTTAGTACGTGTCTCTGTACGTGTTTATGATATAAATATATAATTTTTGCATGGTTTAGAATATATCATTGATTGCTAATTTCGGGATGAAATTCTTTTAAAAGGGGGAGAGTGTAATGACACAAAATTTAATCTCTATTTAAATGAATATTTAGTTATATTTTAAATAATCAATAAGTGTATTTTATTTACAATAAAATTGTTTTGAATAATAAATAATGATAATAAAATCACTTTCAAATTTTGTTTACCAAAATATGACTTCATAGAGAAATAGAAAATGTGATAGGAAATTATTTTCTGAAATACTGATTTTTCATTAATTAGTTATTCAAAAAGTCATAAGACTATTGTAAACATTTGTGCACACTACAAACCATTTAATAATGTGTACATGTACACATAAATACATGTACATGTTTCTTCTTAAGTGTGTGCCTATATACATAAGAATAAAAGAATATATTTAAAAAGGAATATATATATATAATGCTTCTTTTTCAACATAAGTACACATGAATTCCATTTAAAAAGGAATATGGCCTCCTCTTTATAAATTCCAAAATAAGACAAATCACTTGGCTAAATTCTCCTCTTTTCTTCACAAAATCACTTCTACATCTCCTACAACATCTCCTCTTCCAAAATACAACATCCATCCACCAAAAAACACAATGGCCTAGCCAAAACCCATGATGACCTAGCCCAAACATCATTAGGCCGAGCTATATTTTAAAGTGTGCCATGGATCGTGTAATATGGATATATGATAATACAGAGTGTAATGATGATAGCTATACAGTAAATAGTGTGGAATGTAAAAGTAGTATAATAAAAATGACACCAGAGATTTTTATACTGGTTTGTAGCTTCGTCCTACGTCCAGTCCCAGACTCCTTCTAGAAATTCGCTAAAACAACCCCACATAACCTAGATGAACAAGTCTGTACAACCCTTGAGTAGCCGAACAAGGACCTAAGCAGCGGATTAGGATTTCACCTCAACGGTCGAAGAGGACTTCACACGCCTGAGCAGCAGAACAGGACTTGAACAAATACAAATAATTGTTTTACCTTTTGTATTCTGATAACACAGATAAGTCTGTTCATAGTACACCCTTCCTATGATCTTCTCCTCAAGTATATATATATATATATATATATATATGTTTGTAGTTTATGAAGAATAGAAAGGTATAATGTTGCCTAGAGTATGTTAATGCAGAATATTTGAAAGTATAGTTGCAAGTAGATTCAAGAGAGTCAGATAAGAAAGATAAGAAAATTCGATTGTTTGGAATCAAGTTAGAGTATGTATTTATGGATGTTAAAAAGCAGCAATTATTGGTGAAGAGTTTCGGTTGAAGTGTTGCGTCCAAATCTTTTTGCAGAGATTCGTAATTCTTCGAAAATAGTAGTGTCTTTTTAGAAAATATAGCTGTTCTAGAAATTCAGTCAATTGAACTTCTGGATCAGTCAACTGGATATTCAAACGAATTTTTTAATATATATTTTTTTATTTGTGCACCTATGCATGTTGCAAAGAAATTGTCAGGTCAGTCGACCGACCTACCAGGTCAGTCGACTGACCTGGTAGTTTCTGTTCAATTTGCACAGTTTTCATAGGTTTATATATATATATATATATATATATATATATATATTATGTATGATTTTAAAGAAAAACTTTGATAATATATATATATATATATTCTATGCTTATATGTATAAATCATTAGGAAGATTATATATAAGCTAATATATACGTTAACCAGGGAGAGATCTTAACAAAATTGACTTAAGACTTAAAAGAAGATAATATAAAAATTGATGCACCGATTTTGATGTCTTGTCTCCATGTAGTATATATTCTCTTTTTGTCGTACCATTTTTCAAATATATATGTCGTAGTGATAGATTTGTGTCATGAATCAAAACCAAGTCTCAACAATATTAACCTAGGCCGGGCCAAATTCAGGTCTCCAAGCATCCAGAGTTTCATATTTGCAAAGTTTCTAAAGCATTTTTCGAGTTTCGGAAAAAGTTCGTTTTGATTTAGAAGTTTCGGGAAGTAAAACTTTTGTTTTTGGAAAAGAGATTTACTTGAGTTTTGATGGACTTTATGTTCGGAAAATGTGGTGATTGTTTTGTTGAATTATCATGTGACATTGATGGCATATGATGATATGCTTATGTCTGAACTTGGATTTGGTGATTGGTTGATAAGTGAATAAGTTTGGATATGAATATGGACATGGACATGGATATGTGATATTGGGTATGATATTATGGTACTATGTTTGTGAAATAAAACCATGTATTTGCGATGTAAATGTTGTGAAGTTTGCATCATGAAAAGCCGCAAAGGACTAGAGATCCGATTTGAAAATGAAAGCTTCTTTTCTAGCTTTGGATTTTTGAAAATGTTTTCCAAATTTTCACCTTTGTTTAAAGATTTCAAAACTTTTCCATTTGTGTTTTCAAAAATGAAGTAGCTAGAGTTAAGGTGAAGTTTTTACCTAGAAATCAATTCTAGCTAACTATAGTCATAGCGATAGTCGCTACGGTTGTAGTTTGGAATATTTCACCATTTCAAGTTTTTAAGTGTTTTATTTGGGATTTATTTGGAAAATTCATTTCAAAATAATTAGATAAGTCAAAAGTTTAAGTTTTAATTACTTAGTAATTTATTTATTTAATTTGTTAATTATAGTAATTATTAGTTAGTTAATTAATCTAAGTATATAGAACATATGTCCATATGTAAATCTTTACACCTAATAGTCTAGTATGAACAACTTGGCCCTTTAAAATTACCGAATGTGGGTTCAAAGTGATCGGGATCGGATATTAGTTGTTATCCAAAAACCACTTCGAACTAACGTAAACGTTCGAATTGGAAATAGTAAAGACAAGTTCCAAGGTAAAGACTTTGAAGTGCAAGAGCTAGTATCTACTAACCTTGAGGGTGACTCCAAAATGGGTGTAGTGAAAATAGTACCTTTGATTTGTTCATCTCCTAAATGACTTGTATGGATGAATGCTAACATTATATCAACGTTGAGAAGGCAATGTTAGCATTCTAAGTGGCAGTGTTATATTATAGGTAAACGTAGCCTTAGGCCTCATCAACTGAAAATGACCAAAATAGAGTATGCAGCAGGGCTATATCGGTCGCTGCCATAAGGGTATGTCATCGCCATATCTAGAATCGATTATTTGACCCATTTTTGTATGCTCCGGTGTGGTTGCTTATCCCTACCATGTTGGTGGTGTATTCGGTACTACTGGTCTAGTGGTAGGCCGGTTCTGTGTAGCAGGGGTACAAGATGTTTTTGTCAAACCCAAGTGTATTTTATCTAGAAGTGCATCTTCAGAAGGTAGTTCCTTACCTGGTCATGTATTGAATCCATTCTCTAATAAGCGTCGTACAAAATTATTGTGCCTAAATATATTGAAATGTGAGATGCAAGCATTTCCGCTATGTTCTATTTTACTTAAAAACCCTAAACATTATTATAATATCATTGGATTTCTATACAAAGTGTTTTGGTTATCGTAAGGTAAAAACCTATCCATTTTTATATGCGATGTGGTCTTACAGATACCTTTGATTTTCAAACTATTTTATAAAAGTAAGAATTAAGTTGTATGAGTTTACTCACAATAGACCTATGTCTAGCCCGGAGTTTTATTTTCTTTTCCAAAAACTATTGGGTACTCGAATTTTATGAGTAACCGAGTGATCCAGGTTTCTTACTGAAGCATTAAAGGAGCTAGAGCATGTGGCTTCACCATCAGCTAAGTGTTATCTTATTCTGCTGTATTTTGTGTATAACCTATGTATTTTATAGGGATAAGTAGTTATAACTGTCCAGTTGAAGTTGTAATGTAATACTCTGATGTATCAAATATTATGGAAATGACTATGTAATATCCTATGTAATCTACTATATGTTATTTTTGTTCACGCCAAAATTGGTCACAAACCCCAAGTATTGTGAAAGAACCAATGTACGAATACAAATCAACGGTATCCAAGCACAAGTCACAGATCCAAGCTAACAACAAACAACAATCCAGAAATAACGAATGGCAACACAAGATTTATAGTGGTTCGGCTATCTCCGGCCTATGTCCACTCCAAATAGTAATCTTTTATTGTTTTTCCTTGCTGATTACAGATGATTACAGCGATTACAACGAAGGAATTCAAGTACAACAGTAATGGTGAGGTGTAGAATTGAATCCAGGAGAGTCTGGACGTTGAACCGCCAAAACATCCTTTTTCTATAGGCTTCAGGGGGCTATTTATAGGTGTAGGAGGCTGATATCGCGCTTAAACTTTGGGAGACTCCTTCTGGCACATGAGTGGGCCCACGCGACCGATCCCGGAAAGTTTCGACTCGATCCGTGATCGATACAAACTAATTTCTTATCAATCAAAAAATGATCCAATCGTGCTAAAACTTGGCAGGAATGTTCTTTAGCTTGTATGTAAGCTCCTGTGAAAATTTTGCAGCATTTGGACCTATGGTTTAGGAGATATGATCGATGCAAGATTGTGTTTTCGTGAGCACTATTGCGTTCGAATCCATCATTCGCATCGACCCATTTCGACTCGATCCGGGCATGTGAGTGCGTGGTGATGTGGCGTGAGATTCTGGGATCGCCCCACCTTTTATGCCGAGTTGATCGAGTCGTTCCTGAGCTTTCACCTCGTTTGCATCGACGCATTCGCATCTAAGGCTCATACTCCGTTTCGTATCTATGAAACTCTGTTTGCATCGATGGCTGTATCGATACTTGGGGTGCTATTTCGTATCGATCACTAATTCTAAGGGTCGATACGAAAGGCGAATCTAGGATCGATGCAAATAAGACTCCCACGACATGGATACGAACAGATAACCTTGATCGATTTGAACATGAGGATATGAACAGGACGAGGTTCTCTCTGATTGATATGGACCTGATGGATTCGAACTATGCAGAACCTAATGCATTCGAATAAAGCGAGGCGAAGTCATTCTGATGGATACGAATCTGATGGATTCGAATAGACTATCACCTCCACTTTGACGGATACGAACATTATATTTTCTCTAAATTGTATCGATCATATCTCGTTCATACGAACTCCGTTTAACTTGAAATTTGAAATGCTGGCTTTCACGGCTTTGGTCGTCATGTCTTGTCAATTGTGGCCTGATCTGGACTCGGACAAAATTCATCGATATCCATGGTGAACCTGCAATGCATAATTGATATTCATGACCAGTAACCATTGATTTTCAGTTAATTTTTGGGTATCTCAGCTTTGCCAAAAGGTGGGATAACACTTTGCCCTCCAAAACATGCCTTTTGGTAAAAGGTGTGTTTTGAATAACTTCAAATCGAATACAGTGAGTCCATGTTTAATTCAAAGCTTATGGCATTGTCAATCAAGTTTGCGGCTGTTCGAAGCCAAGGGATTATTCATTTTCCCCAGTGGAAGTTAAGAATGAAATTCTGTACTCTCTCTTGACTATCAGTGGTCACTCCGGACCCTCGCCAAGTCAATTCCAGACTTAGCGATCAGATAGAAAGATCATGTTGCACTCCGGCGTTGCCTTCCATCCCTTGCACTTTGGCCCCAGCCAAGGCGTATAGCGATGTCTTGGTTGTTCTAGAGCGATCATAGCCTCTCCGGGCTCTTTTTGAATCCCATCATGTCACTCTTCGGTGAAGGGGAAACAGCGTTGAGTGTGTCGATCCTATCGCTCTCCGACGAAGCGCAGCACCCCTTGCACTCCGGTTCAGTGTTTCTGAATATTATGCGACATCATGGCCTAAATCGTGGGCCGATCATAGCCACTCAGGGCTCTTATCGAATTCCGATCAAATCACACTCCGATGAATGGGAAACAACGTTAAGTGAGTCGATCCTGTCGCTCTCCAGCGAAGCAACTCACTTCTTGCATCCGGACCCCGCCTCTCTGGGTCGGGTCATAAAGCGATCATTTTCGAGCTGGTTTTCAATATTTATCCTTTAACTCTCCAGTCAAAGGTTTTATTTCAAGAAATTCAAGTACATTTATTAAATTCAACTCCAAAATGTTCGATCTCAAACATCAGGGAAAACTAGACATTGTCTCTCCAAGCGGAGCGGTCTATTACCATCTCAGGGCATGCCTAGGGATCTCTCCGGTTCCCGTACATGAGTAAGTGGAATAACCGTTTATTTTTGAATCAAATCTAAGAGATCTAATCGACCAAAGTCCAAATCCTGAACTTGGCCATTGCCATCATAATCAGTTGATGACGAGTCGCGATCCCGATCCAGGATCAGTTCTGTTAGGCGGAGGCGGTAGTTGTTCAGGTCTTATAGTCGCTGTCCGTTCTCTGGTATATTGTGGCAATCTACCACCCCTGGTATATTCTTCCACCTCATCCTTGAGGTGGCGGCATTCATCGGTAGTGTGCCCATCCAACTCATGGAATATGCAATATTTTCCACTTCTACGCTCCCGCTCTATGAGATCTCTCCTGGGTGGTTTTCGATAGGGGAGTTGCCCCCGAGTTTCCGTGTAAATCTGTTCCAGGCTTGCCGTCAGATCTGTGTATTGCCTGAATCTGGGCTCTCGGAATTTCTTCCATTTATCAGGACCATCATGTCTGTCATCCTACTTTCTCTATCCTTTGTCTGCTCCAAACTGTTCTCTAGCGGTTCCTTCGCCCTGCACAGCATTTGTTTCTCGCCTCTCGGCTCGTGATTCTTCTAGTCGAATGAATCTTTCAGCTTCATGATAGAATTCTCCAAGATCTTGTGGTGGATCTCTTGCCAAAGAATCTTTGAATTCAATGCCTTCCCTAACTCCTGCCACCGTCGACATCAAAATCATCAATGGATCCGGGCGATCTACAGAAGCCACCGTTGCGTTGAATCGCGGTAGAAAATCTTTTATGGACTCTTTAATCCTTTGCTTTATCGAAGCCAAAGTCATCACACTCTTGGGTCGCGTCATGTGGACCCTGAACTACCTCATAAAGAAATCTACAAGCTTGCTCCATGTTCTGATCGATCCAGTTTCTAGTTGTCTGAACCAAAGCGCAGCCAAATCTGATAAAAATAAGGGGAAACATCGTGCCATCACTTCCTCGGATGCTCTCAGCACTTCTATGTGTCTGATGTATCTGGTAATGTGCATGGTCAGGTCTGACTTCCCATCATAAAGGTCCAGCATTGGTAGTTTGAACTTTATAGGGTTCATTGCATTTCTGATATTCGGAGTGAACGGACTCCGACTGACTTCTTCCAATCCTCCACTCGACAATCCTCCTCTCATGATTCGTCGCATTAGACCAATCATTCTTTCATCTCCATCTGGGGGTTGCCCCTTGTCATGTTTCTATCCTACCCCCCAGGTCTCGAAGGGAATTCTGGAACATACTCTATGTGTGGCTTGTTAGCAATAGCATTGACTCTAGCCTGTTGAGCTCCATCCATTGGTCTTCCAATATCAGATCCTGAGGGTCTGCCCCCAAGTCCTTATTGATTGCCTTCTGGTTCTGCATTCTTACCTTGAGCTTGATCTCTATTCTGCAATCCTAACTCCTTGTTCAGCATTCGCAGTTGCTGTAGTTGGTCCAAGGTTTTGCACATTCGCCGCCCTCATCTGCTCGAAGAAATTCTACAGCATCTCCTGTTGACTCTTCATTATTCTTTCATGCATTGAATTAGCCATAGCCTCCATCTCATCCCTGGCGATGTAGATCGAAGCTTGTCCTTCTCCAGCTCCAGAGGATGCCTCCTGGCTCCCTTCTTGTTGGCTTCTCTCAGCTCTTTGTCTTCTACTTGTTTGTCGAGTCATTGTCTCTAAATCTGAATCCTTCAAGCATTTAAATCTGAACTTCAAATTTGGTGTAGCGGGTGCTGGTTGTTCTCAGTGAAAGCACCAAAGTGTTTGCGTCAAAATTGGTCACAAATCCCAAGTATTGTGAAAGCACCAATGTATGAATTCAAATCAACAATATCCAAGTACAAGTCGTAGATCTAAGCTAACAACAAACAACAATCCAGAAATAACGAATGACAACACAAGATTTATAGTGGTTTGGCTATCTCCGGCCTATGTCCACTCCAAATAGTAATCCTTTATTGATTTTCCTTACTGGTTACAGATAATTACAGTGATTACAACAAAGGAATTCAAGTACAACAGTAATGGTGAGGTGTAGAATTGAACCCGATAGAGTCTGGACGTTGAAAAGCCAAAAGATTCTTTTTCTATAGGCTTCAGGGGGCTATTTATAGGTGTAGGAGGCCGATATCGCGCTCAAACTTCAAGAGACTCCATCTGGCATGTAAGTGGGCCCACGCGACCGATCCAGAAAGTTTCGACTCGATCCGTGATCGATACGAACCAATTTTTTATGGATCAAAAAATGATCCAATCGAGCTAAAACTTGGCAGGAATGTTCTTTAGCTTTTACATAAGCTCCTGTGAAAATTTACAGCATTTGGACCTGTGGTTTAGGAGATATGATCGATGCAAGATTGCATTTTTGTGAGCACTGTCGCGTTCGAATCCATCGTTCGCATCGACCTATTTTGACTCAATTTGGGCACGTGAGTGCGTGGTGACGTGGTGCGAGATTTTGGGATCGCCCCGCCTTTTGTATCGAGTCGTTCCTGAGCTTTCGCCTCGTTTGCATCGACGTGTTCGCATCTATGGCTCGCACTCCATTTTGTATCGATGAAGCTCCGTTTGCATCGATGGCTGTATCGATATTTAGGGTGCCATTTCGTATCGATCACTAATTCTAGGGGTCGATACGAATGGCGAATCTAGGATCGATGCGAACAAGACTCCCACGACATCGATGCTAACAGATGACCTTGATCGATTCGAACATGGGGATATGAATAGGACGAGGTTCTCTCTGATTGATACGGACCTGATGGATTCGAACTATGCAGAACCTGATGGATTCGAATAAAGCGAGGCAAAGTCAGTCTGATGGATACGAATCCGATGGATTCGAATAGACCATCACCTCGACTTTGATGGATACGAACAACATATTTTCTCTAAATTGTATCGATCATATCTCGTTCATACGAACTTCGTTTAACTTGAAATTTGAAATGCTGGCTTTCATGGCTTTGCTCGTCATGACTTGTCAATTGTGGCCTGATCCGGACTCGGACAAAATTAATCGATATCCATAGTTAACCTGCAATGCATAATTGATATTCATGACTAGTAATCATTGATTTTCAGTTAATTTTTGGGTATCTCAGCTTTGCCAAAGGTGGGATAAAATTTTTGATTCATGTACTCGATTTAAAGAAGTTTTTGAGGATCAATTCTTGCCAATAGCAGGAACAACCAGGATGTACCGAAACTTTATGGATTCGAAGCAAGGGAATCTATCTATAGCAGAGTATGAGATGAAGTTTAATGAGTTATCTTATTTTGGGTCGAAATTGATCAACACCCCGTTAAAAAGAATGAAATGTTTGTTTTGGTTACGAAGGAAGAGTACCATGAGAAAATGATTGCTCACATTAATGACACTTTTGTAGATTTAGTTGATATGGCTTTAAGGTATGAGTCCTTGGAAAATAGTAAGCCTATTCCAGTAGCACCTAGTGGAAATATCAATGGAGGTGGTTCTAACAAGAGTAAGTTCAATCGTAATTGGAATAATCAAGGAAAGGGAAAGCCTGGTAGTGGAGCTCAAGGAAGTTGTTTTGAGGATTTTATTTGCCACAAGTGTCAACAGACTGGCCATATCGCAAAGTTTTGCAAGAATCATGGAACTCAGCAGCAGCAGCAGCAGCAGCAAGTGAACTTATCTCTCCGATTGTCTAGAAGACTCTTTGTTTTAATTACCATCAGCTCAGGCATATGGTAAAGGACTGACCACTCATAAAGAAGGTGCAACAGCCCAAGGTGTACGCTAATTAAGAATGAACCGTTGATATCAATGAATGTGAAAGTGGAAAGGCGTCCTTAAAGGTACCTTACCGATTAATGGTATTTTTTATTCGAGCATTAGTTAACACTTGCGCCTCCCATAGTTTTATCCCTTATGAATCAGCAGGTAAATTTTATCTTATTCCTAGTATTATAGAAAACCATATGTGTGTGGCTAACCCTATAAGCGGGGTAACCCATTTGAGTATGATTTGTAAGAATGTTCCAATTTTCTACCATTCCCGTAACTTTTCTTACGGCCCATATGTCTTGGACTTTAAAGGATTTGACATTATCTTGGTATGGACTGGTTATCAAGGTATGGACCTATCTTAAAGTGTAATAGAAGAACTGTATCTTTAATGACTGATATAGAAAGGAAAGTTAAGGTATCATGTAAGGAACCCAGTATTCATATGTATAGTTTCCTATATGCCCTTGAAGCAGCCCATGAGAGTTTAGGATCTATTGAAGTTGTTAGGGATTTTCTTGATGTTTTCAAAGAGGTTAAAAGTTTACCCCTGCATCGTGATATAGAATTTCACATTGATTTGGTCCCTAGTGCAAGGTCTGTAGTTCAACCTAAACGAAGGATGACTCCGAGGGAGAGAGAGGAGCTAGTAAGTTAAACCCATGACCTGTTAAGGAGAGGATTGATTAGACCCAATCATTCGGGTTAGGTGTCTGCTATAGCGTTTATGGATAAGTCTGATGGATCTTTAACGTTATGTGTGGACCATAGGGAGTTGAATAAGCTGACCATCAGTAACAAGTATCCTTACCATGCTTTAATGATCTTTTTGATCAACTTCATGGAAGTACGGTATTTTCTCAAATGGATCTAGCTATGGATTCCTTCAATTGAGGGTTGCTGAAGATAGTATACCCTTAACTGCTTTTAGAATCCCAGACTATTTCTTTGAGTAGTTGGTTATGTCTTTTGGGATAACCATTGTACCTGCATATTTATAGATCTCACGAACCATATTTTCTGAGATGTTTTTAATAAGTTTGTGTTAATTTTCGTTGATGGCATCCTTATCTACTATAAATCCGAGGAGGAGGATAAACATCATTTAGAAATGATGTTGGAGACATTGAGAAGACATGCCCTAAAGGAGAAATTTTCTAATAGCCATTTTTGGAAATTGGAGGTAAGATTTTTATGGCAAATTGTGATGGGAAAAGGTATTTCAGTGGACCCGGTGAAGATGGAAGCTTGTTCGAAATGGAAGCAACTATGGACTCATACCGAGGTTCGTAATTTCTTTGGTTTGGCTGGATATTA
Organism: Allium cepa; assembly: GCA_030765085.1. NCBI lineage: Eukaryota > Viridiplantae > Streptophyta > Magnoliopsida > Asparagales > Amaryllidaceae > Allium > Allium cepa. The sequence continues at coordinate 343,638,007 of CM060944.1, forward strand.
TAGGAAGTTTATTCAAGATTATTCCAAGATTTCCTCCCATTTGACTAATCTGACTAAGAAGGAGGAGAAGTTTGTATGGACCTCTAAGTGTAAAGAGGCATTTCTGGAATTCAATAAGAGGTTGACCAATGCACCAGTTGTGGCTGTTCCAGATGGAAATAGTGGGTTCATGGTTTACACAGATGCATATGGAGTGGGACTTGATGCTGTTATGATGCATCATGGTAGAGTGATTGCATATGCAAGCAGGCAGTTGAAGCCTCATGAGGAGAAGTATGCTATGCATGACGTGGATTTGCTAGCTGTTGTCTTTGCATTGAAAATATGGAGACGCTACTTGTTAGCTAAGGATCCTTCAAGTCCTCTTAGTTTCTTTCTAATCTATAGAGATTTTAGGAGTTAGTTTTCTTTCTTTAATTAGGTGAAAAATTCGAGCTCTTCACGAATCATAAATCCCTGAAGTACCTCTTTACTCAGAAGGATGTGAACCTGAGGCAACAGAGATGGTTAGTGTTTCTGACCGCTTATGACTTGGGTATTCTTTATATGTCAGGAAAGGCTAATGTGGTGGTGGATGCCTTGAGCAGGAATGCCTTTTTGACTCTTTTGGAAGTTACACTGACACTTCATGAAAGGATTAGGATAAATCAGAGGAAGGATGAGATACTGGAAGAATTAATTCGAGATGTTGAGGAGGGTAGATGTTTGGATTTTGAGATAGATGGTTGAGGTACTTTAAGGATGAACGGATGATTGTATGCTCCAGATATGGATCGGTTAAGGCAGGAAGTTCTGTCAGAAAGCCACAAGTCTAAGTTAAGTGTTCATCCAGGGGTTCATAAGATGCATAAAGATATGACGAGGGTATTTTGGTGGTCGAGAATGAAGGAAGGAATTTTCGTCTTTGTTAGCATATGTTCGTGGTGTTAACAAATCAAAGGTGATCATCAGAAGGAAGCTAGATTATTGCAAACTTTGGAAATACTCAATTAGAAATAGGAAATGATATCAATGGATTTTTTCGATGGTTTACCCTGAACAAGAAAAGGAAATGAAGTTATGTGGGTTATCATGGATCGACTAACAAAGAGCGTGCACATTTTATTCTGGTAAAAACAATGAGGACCGCTGCTTCCTTAGCTAAATTTTTATAAGAGAGATAGTCTGGTTGCATGGAGTTCCTATGAGTATAGTAAGTAATCGAGACCCTATATTTACTAGTCAATTTTGGGAAGCATTGCAAACACCCCTTGGAACAAAGTTGAGCATAAGCATAGCATACACCCCCAAACCAACGGACAAACGGAGCGAGTGAATCAAATTCTAGAGCATCACTTGAGGATATATATTCTTGATTTTGATGGATCATGGGAGGATCATTTACATTTTGTTGAGTTCTCCTATAAAAATAGTATCCAAGCAAGCATCGGTATGGCACCATATGAAGCCCTATATGGAAGACCGTGCAAATCGCCAGCATATTGGGTTGAGAAAGGAGATAAATTAGTTCTTTCGCCGGACATGATCCGAGAAGCTACAGAGAAAGTTATCGTGATCAAGAAAAGAATGAAAGAGGACCAAGATCTCCAAAAGAGTTATACAGATAAGAGGAAAAGAGATTTGGAATTCATGGTTGGAGACTTGGTGTTCGTAAAAATTTCACCCATAAGAGGAGCGGTTAGATTTAGGGAAGTTGAAAATTAGCTCCAAGGTTTGTTTGACCCTTCCATATTCTTGAGAGAATTAGATCGCTTGTTTATAGGGTCGAGTCACCAGAGAGTTTGGTAGTAGTTCATAATGTGTTCCACGTGTCTCATTTGAGAAAATATATTCATGACCCATCTTTGATTATGGAGCCATCAGTTCAAGAGGAACTAGAAATAGAGCTGAACCTGAAAGTGGTTAGACATCCAATTTATGTTGTGGATCAGGATGAAAATAGGTTGCATAGCAAGGTGGTGCGATTAGTTAAGATTCAGTAGAGGGAGGATCCTGTAGACTGCACTTAGGAGGCGGTGGATCGTATGAGAGAAGCCTATCTAGAGTTGATGTTTAGATAGTTAGTTTATTTTCTGTTGTATGTATACTTTATGTTTGTTTGCTGTGGATGCTTAGTACATGTCTTTATATGTCTTTATGATATAAATATATAGTTTTGGCATGGTTTAGATTCTCTTCTTGATTACTAATTTCGGGACAAAATTCTTTTATGGGGGAGAGTGTAACGACCCAGAATTCAACCGCTATTTAAATGAACATTTAATTATACTTTAAATAATTAATAATTGGATTTTTATTAACAAATAAAAGTATGTAAATAATAACTAATGATAATAAAGCCACTTTCAAAATTTATTTACCAAAATATATAGTGCATAGAGAAATAGAAAATGTGACTGAAAATTATTTTTCGAAATATCTGGTATTGGCAAAAGTTATTCAAAAAGTTATAAAACTATTGAAAACATATTTGTACACTATAAACCATTTAAACATGTGTACATGTATACATATATTCATGTACATGTTTCTTATTAAGTGTATATATAAGAATAAAAGAAGATATTTATAAATGAATATATATATATATGTATGTATGTATGTATGTATGTATAAAATGCTTCATTTTCAACATAAGTACACATGGCATGGTATGAATTGTTGAAAGTAAGGGGGGAAGTCAAATGGACGGTTTTGAAGGGGCGGGAGAGGTATGGTGATGCATGCCTACTTATATTTAAATATAAATAACTTATTATTATTTTAATCAAACCACTTATTATATATATACCCCTTCATCTTCATGCCTTTCATTTTAAAAACCTCCTTCTTCCTTTCAAAATCCTAAGAACTTAAGAAACTTTGTCATTGGCTCCTCTTTATAAATTCTAAAACAAGAAAAATCGCTTCTTTTGGCTAAAGTCTCTTTATTCACAAAATCACTTTTACATCTGCTACAACACCTCCTCTTCCAAAATAGAACACTCCATCCACCAATACACACCATGGTCGAGACAAAAACTATGATGGCTGATCCCAAACATCACTAGGCCAACCATATTAGCCTAGGCGGAGCCAAGCTCAAGTGTCCAAGCATCCAAAGTTTCATATTTGCAATGTTTCTAAAGCATTTTTCAAGTTTTGAAAAAAAGTTCATTTTGATTTAGAACAGTTTGGTTGAGTAAACTTTTGTTTTAAGAAAAGAAATTTAATTGATTTTTGATGGACTATATGTTGCAAAAATATGGTGATTGTTATATTGCATTATCATGTCGTATTGATGGCATATGATGATATGTTTATGTTTGAACTTAGATTTGGTGATTGGTAGATATATGGATATATTTGGATATGAATATGGATATGTGATATTTTATATGATTTTATGGTAATAGGTTTATGAAACAAAACCATGTGTTTGTGACGTAAATGTCATGAAGTTTGCACCTTGAAACTTCGCAAATGACTTGTGATCCGATTTGAAAACGGAAGCTCTTTTTCAAGCTTTGGATTTTTGAAAATGTATTCCAAGTTTTCACCTTTGTTTAAAGATTTCAAAACTTTTTCGTTTTTGTTTTTCAAAGATGTATTAGATAGAGTTAAGGTGAAGTTTTCACCTAGAAATCAATTCCAATGAACTGCGCTCATAGCGATAGTCGCTATGGATGCAGTTTGGAAAATTTCACGATTTTAAGTTTTTAATTGTTTTCTTTTGGATTGTTTTTAAAAAATCGTTTCAAAATAAATAATTAAGTCAACAGTTTAAGTTTTAATTATTTAATAATTTATTTAATTAATTTATTAATTAGGGTAATTATTATTTATTTATTTAATTAAGTAATTAGGTTAAGTAACTAGAATTTAAGAATTAATTTTATTTAATTAAAGGTTAGTTATCCACTTAATTAGGGTTAATTTCTTACATAAATATTATTTAATTAAAATATGATAAGGTTTAATCATAGATAAAATTTGGATTATTAGTGATTTAATTTTGATTTAATTAAGTTTTTAATCGAGTTTTAAACTTATGATTTAATCAAGGGTTATTTATTTTTAAACTCCTTTTAAAACCAAATTGGTTATTTATTTTTAACCAAGTTTCTTGTTTAAGTGAATTGTTTTAACCCAAGGATCTCTTGTCATGCTATTAAGTAGCCAAATGATTAAAGTAGTTGTAATAATACGATGATATGTTTTAGTGAAAGTAAGTCGACTTGTACATATCACAAATTCCAAACTTCGGGAACATGATGAATACAAGGGGGTTAATTTCGATAAGCGGGTCATGATAATTTAAGCATCCTGAACATATGTCCATACGTAAATCTTTACACCCAGATAGTGGCATAGTCCACTGCAAACGACTTGTCCATTTAGAATTATCGAACGTTTTTTTGAAGATACCGAGACCGAATATTAGTTATTATTCGAAAACCACTTCGAACTAACATAAATGTTCGAACTGGGAATTGTAAAGGCAAGGTCCAATATGAAGGTGCAAGGGCTAGTTGCTACTAACCCTGAGGGTGATTACAAAACGGGTGTAGTGGAAATAGTACCTTTGGTTCATTCATCTCCTGGACGACTTGTATGGATGAATCTTGACATTTTTCAACATCTAGAAGGAAATGTTAGCATTCCACGTGGCAATTCCATATTAAAGGTAAACATAGCCTCAGGGCTCATCAACTAAAAATGACCAAAATAGGGTATGCAGCAGGGATAAGTGGTTTGCTCCCATGAGGCTATGTCATCACCGTATCTAGAATCGATTATTTGACCCATTTTTGTATGCTCTGTTAGGTTGTTGATCCCAACCATGGTGGTGATGGATTCAGTACTACTAGTCAAGTGGTAGGTCGGTTCTATGTAGCAGGGTTACAAGATATTCTTGTCAAACCTTAGGTGTATTTTATCTAAATGTACATCTTCGGAAGGTAGTTCCTTACGTGGTCATGTATGAAATCCATTCTCCAATAAGTGTCGTACGGAATTAGTTTTGCCCAAATATGTTGAAATGTAAGATGCAAGTATTTCCGCTATGTTCTATTTTACTTGAAAACCCTAGACATTAACTATAATATCATTGGATTTCTATTTTAAGTGTTTTGGTTATCTTAAGGTAAAAACCCGTCCGTGTTTATGTGCGACGTCGTCTTACGAGATACCTTTGATTTTCAAATTGTTTAATAAAAGTAAGAATTAGTTTGTTTGATTTTACTCACATCAGATCCATGTCTGACCCAAAGATTTATTTTCTTTTTCTAAAACTCTTGTGTACTCAAATTTGTATGAGTAGCCAAGTGATCTAGGTTTCTAACGGAAGCATTTTGAAGGAGCTGGAGTAGGTGACTTCACCATTAGCTAATTGTTGTCTTATTCCGCTTTGTTTTGTGTATGACATATGAATTTGGTATAGGCCGGTAGTTATAATTGTCTAGTTGAAGTTGTAATGTGATAAACTTTGATGTATTAAATATTATGAAAATGACTGTGTAATATCCTATGTTATCCATTGTATGTTGTTCTGATTCATGGTGAGATTCTATGGTTGTGTAGTTTCTTCTTATGTTTCCTTTTCCTCCGCCCTTAATGGCTTGTCTTTTGATGCAAGAAAGGCGATTGTTACACTACCCTTGTAACCATTGTATACAGTAATTATCACTTGAGTATAAACATCACTCTACCACACAACCATGGGGACAAGGACTCTAAGTGGCATCTAAGGCTAGGACTCGTGCCTCTAATACTATGTATTGTTCTAAAGCAACTCTAATACAAAATTTAACACCCACCACCATACCTGTACTTCCAAAAGTTGTATAGTGTAATACTATCTAATAATATAGAGAATGAGACGATATTGGGCTTACATACGTGAATATTTCCTTGGGCTAACACTGGAATATATGTCAATAATCAAACCACTCACCCATATGTATATAGTATCAGTACAATGCAACAAATACGTGCATCTCTAGGATAGAGCAATACACAATATAAAATAAATCACTGAGATCATAGAGTCATTAACGCAACAATAACATATAATAATAAATATACATGAGTCCAAGTGGGTCTAAAAAAATAGTCAAACACCCACTATCATTAATAATATTCACAATATATCTAATATGCATCTTGACAACACATGAATACATGTAAATACAAATATACAAATAATATACAAATAATTTATCCTCCAATTATGCCTAACCTCCACATATCGATCATCTATCCCTAGATGTGAAATGTCTTGGACTGACCCGAATATTTTATAAATAACATATGGGTCAGACTATGTCTATAATATAGATGTCAACACAAATAACATCGAGCATGGGTGGTATAAGCAAGTGCAAAACAAGTGGCATGTGCATATCCCAAGTGTCAATATATATTTTTAAAATGCACACAAAAGATAACTCGATCTAAGAAAAGTCAATCAACACACCAAATGGGCTTATAATCAAGTGGGTGATATAATCATAAACTAACTTCATCGAGTATAAATCTCAAAAACAATACAGTACATTCTCTCAGCAATGCCTTAGATAATTTCTCAGATAATCGTAATGTAGACATACCTGATGTCTATCCTATTTAATATATTAATGTATAACATATAACAATCACTTAAATCAAACATACATGAAATATAAATATGGCATACCCTTGGTAGCCAGGTCATCTCTCAGATAATCATGTAAAAATGGGAACATGGTCCAACTGCATGCTCTCAGCATCTCTAGCTATTCTTGATAGCTGTATAATCGATTTGTATGGGTTTACACAACTACATAGACTCTCAATCGCATAAATAATCCAAGTGATTGATAATCACATAATCATCATCTAAACTTTCGACCTAATAGTAATCAAATTGGCTCTCAACCAATGAAATAATCATACAGTCCCTCATACTTCTACTAATCCACTCGACTCTCAGTTTTATGGGTAATCGTCTGGACTTTCGATCCTATATGCTCTCAACATCATGAATATCTAATATGGCATCAGTCTCGATAAATGCTAAATCGATTCTCAACTGTAAAAAAATGATCTTATATAGGTAAATAAGTAGGTGTCTATAGCATTTCATGCTATCTCAATAATACCAACGAAATGAGGATTGATAGCTCTCAGCCTGCTGTAGGAGCTTTCCTCACTTGCTCTCAGCTTTACTCCTACGGTCTTAGTTACCTCGACGGCCATCGTGACCCTAATATCCATCAAATGCAAGATTACGCTTGCATTGATCACTACCCCATAAGTGCCCCTAACGGTAACTAACTGCTAGTGTAAGAGATATATGGTTAATGGCTCCCAACCATGGCTCTCAGCTGTTGTTCCTAGCCATATACATCAATAGGTATACCATGGATTTGGGGAGTGACCTCGCAATCTATCCGTTAGGATGGATACTAGCCAATCTGGTTTACTCCTGAACGTATAAGGAGTACGTGTAACAAATAGACACTCTTACGGCTCTCAACCTTTACACTCTCAATGTGCATCACCAGAAATATAATACCTCGTATACTTGACCCAGTTACAGTGACATATATATATATATATATATATATAGAAGGTAATCGAACAAATATGAGCTCAGATGTCCCATACTGCCAGTATTACTCGCTCATTTACTAAATGCTCTTAAATTGCACTCAATATCACATAATTATTCTATATAACAAGTCCAAAGAATAACTGGAGATATATTATTGAAAATTTTATACCCGATGGTATTATAACTTCGTTTATTCTACTTCTCATTACATCGAAATATAAATCAATCAAACCATACAATACTATTATTTATTGATTCAAAAAGGGTTTACAAGTACATTTTCTCAAAATTTTCAAAAATTCCAAATATAAATTCTCAATAGAAAAAAGACCAATTTATAAAATTTCCATTCTTTCTTCGAAATCCATTTTCCGTTTCAAAACAAATAGTCGCAAAACTATTATTCCATTCCAAGGAACTCTATACACTACAATTCAATTCCAAATCACTTGAAAACTCTTTCTAAGAGTAACTCATGCATTTTTAAAAATTCTTCTTTAACAGCTGAAAATAATATTAATATTAAATAAGTTTTATAATTCAAGGTTTCTTTTAAAAAACAATTTTATATAATTTTACTTTATACAGTAAATTCTCAAAATAATTAAGTGATGTAACACAATAATTTGTTACTTTAAAAAAAATTCACATAGCTTAACAACACCCAAAAATAATAATTTCCATTCGATAAATAAATTAAGTTCAACTTACTATTTTTTTCAAAATATTATTTATATACTTCCAAATTCATTAAATTAAAAATAAAAATAATTTATCAGTTCTAAAATTAAAAATTCGAAATATCATTCCATAAATGTCTTTAAAATATTTTTATAATCGATAATAAGCAAATAAAAATAATTGTTCTAAATTTAACTTATTTTAATCAAACCCAAAAAATTTATCATTTTCCAAAAAATTTCTATTCAAAGAATACTCAAAATAATTTACTTAAAATATTTTTCCGTAATAAATAATATTTCCAGTTTCAAATTAAAAAATCATTTGGAAATTTACTGTTTACCACCAAAAATATTTTATTTTATTCAAATTCTTCTATTTCAATTTATTCTCCCCTTCTTAACTAGTGTGATCTCATCACAACAATAATCAATCGAAAGTAAGTGATCTCATTGCAACAATAATCCACCGAAATAATGCAATCCACTTTCATCCAATTCAATCCATATCAATAAACACACATCACCAAACAACTGGCAAAATATAGAAAATATGATCTATATCATATTGGTGAGTTATCGATATATAACTCACCCAAATAATGTCAATATTGAATTAGTTATCCAATAGTACTTCTCAATTAAGTAATTGCAATTAAGCAACAAATGCATAGCGATAGACAACAGTTATGAGTAAAAGGATTTGCTTACCTTAATGATGCTTTCCCTTCCTTAATTTTTTATGCTTAACTTTCCTTCATCACAACCTCTACTCTGACCTAGCTCAGTCTAAAAAAATCATCTTCAGCCTATTACCAAAGAATTATAAAGCACACCTAAGCCCCAAAACTAAGATCGGCGTCCACCTTGTTGTTGCTCACTCAACAGCTCCTCCACCTCCTTATCATCACCTAACCACGACCGCTTTTGTACCGAGCTTCCCCCTTTCGCATGCACACCCAAATTCATGACCTTCCAAGCATCATATACGACCATAGTCATGGTTGCACCTTTCCTTAAACATCGCCTAGTCCTCATCCTTGAGTCGCACAATTATTGCCATGTCCGAGTGACCACCATGTGCTTTTTTTAACGTAAGTGTTGTGATTTTGAGAATTGGGTAATTTGGGGTAATGTTTGGTATTAGCTTGGGTATAGGCTTTCATAAAGTAGGATGGGGAAGTTTCTAGAGAAAAGGGGAAATGAATGAATTAAATGGGCTTGATTTGGTTTAGGCCGTAAAATTCTAGTTCAATCAAATTTTAGTTTTTTTCATTTCATTACTTCTTTCTTCACAACTCCTTTTAATTTATTTTTAAATAAAGTTAAATTTGATTTAAATTAATTTACACTTTATTACATAGGATATAAGGCATTAACCGCCTAACTTCATTCAATTCGATGCCCGCATATTAATTTTCCATTATTTTAATCACAAACAATTATTTACACTTATAAAAATGTTTTTATTCAATTAAAACAAGTTATTCAATTTTAATATATTATTTGAAAAGAATTTATAAATTTACTTCACTTTATTTATAATAAAATCTTTTATTAAATATAATTCAAATAAATAATAGTGATCAAAAATTGAATTTGAATATTTTTCTAATGAATTTTTTTATTTACGATGTAAAAAGTTGGGTTGTTACAGTTAATAAGAAGACCGCTTCAGCTAACAAAAGTCAATGTCATCATTATCACAAGAAGGGCCAATGGAAATGGAATTATCAAAGTACTTAGATCATCAGAGAGAAAAAACAAAAAGTTCTGCTACTCCTATGGGTATATTTTCGATTCAAAATTATTTTGCAATCAGTAATCATCTATGCTTTTAGATATCGGATCTGGAACTCACATCTGGAATTCTTTACAAAGGCTTAGGAATAGGTGCCATGTGGAAAAGGGAGAGATAAGGCTTCAAGTTACTCATGTATCTCTAGTAAATGTAATGATAGTTGGAGTTTATCGTTTAAGTTTTCCTAACAGATTAGTTTTGGTATTTAATAGTTGCTATTATGTAAATTCTTTAGTATTTTTCTATGTCTAGACTATCTAAAGCCGGTTATATTTTTCACCGTGCTAATAATGGTATGAACATTATGTTTATTAAGTCTTAAAGGTATTTTAGATAATGAAATTTAAGCGATCAATACTGATTGTGTTTCTGCTGTAAGTAATTCTTTAAATAAGATGTAAATAAAAATTATTTTTGGCATTGTAGGCTAGGTCATATAAGTGAGAAACGTCTACACAAATTTAACACCTAGGGTTTTCTATCATCATTTAATTCTGATTCATTTGGTTTGTGTGAGTCGGATCTTAATGGTAAAATGACTATGCACCCTTTTAGTGGTAATGATAAAAGAGTTAACAAACTTACGTCTCATACATAGTGACGTATGTGACCCGACCCCTATAGTTTCTAAAGATAACTGTTCTTATTTTGTAACCTTTATATATGATTTCTCAAAAATATGATATGTGTATCTTATGAAGAGAAAATCTGATGTCCATTAGAAATTTATTGAGTATGAAAATGAGGTTTATTTGACCCATAAGATTAAACTACTTAGTTCTGATTGAGGAGGTGAGTATGTTGGATAAGAGCTCCAAAGGTACTTAAAAGACAATGGGATTATCTCTTTGATTACTCCACCATATACTCTGACATACAACGGTGTTTCGGGTTGAAGGAACTAAACCTTATTAGAAGTAGCTTATTCCATGTTGAGTAAGGTTGAGTTACCTCTATCCTATTAGGGTATGCGCTAGAAATCGTAGCACATATATTGGATTTGATGCCCACTAATATTTTTCCTAAGACGCCATATAAGATGTGATGTGGAAAGAAACCTTAACTCAAGTATTTGATACTGTAGGGTTTTCATCTGGTCTATGTTAAGAATGTTGGTTCCAATAAACTCAAGACAAGTTAGCATTGTTTAAATTTATAGGTTATACCAGAAACTCAAAGGGATATATTTTCTATAATATGAGGAACGGAAGGTTATTTTTTCTTAGCATGTTGTATTTTTGGAAATTGCTGAAAAAAGAAGTTAACAGCAAGGTTGTAGACTTGGATGAGATCCAAGAAATCAACAGTAAGGCCAAACCAGTGAGAGAGTCAAATTCACATATATACGAAAACGAGTAGTGTATTAGTAGGTCGGTGGGGAACCTCATGCACCGAAGATATATTATGGTTTTCTCATGGATGGTGAGAAAGAGGACCATGTGTTAGATGATGATACTCCTATATCACGCCAACAAACATTAAAGAGTGAAGACTCTACACTTTAGCTTGAAGCTATGAAATCTGAATAGATTCCATGTATGGAAACAAAGTATGGAGTTTGGCTGACATACCTAAAGGTATAAAAACCATCAACTGCAAATGGGTTTTTATGAAAAAGCTAAATATAGATGGACAAGTGGAGACTTATAAGGAAAGGTTAGTTGTGAAAGGATTTCAGACATTCGGGTTGTTGATTATAACAGAACTTTTTTGCTCATAGCAATGCTTAAATTCATTTGAATAATGTTGGTTGTTGCTACATTATGATTGGGAAAAATCACAAATGGACATAAAGATGTCATTTCTAAATTTTTATTTAGAATAGGTTGTCTATAATTTTCAGTCTGAGGGTTTCGAGGCCAATGAGAGCAAGGGCATGGCTTGAAGGTTGTTATGTTTAAATTTGTGGACTTAAACAAGCTTCATGAAGTTGCAAAAGTGTTTTTATAAAGTAATCAAATAATTTGTTTTTATCAGAACATAAAGGAAGTGTGTGTATACCGAAAGGAACAAGGAAATGCTATCGTATTCTCAGTGTTATATGTTAATGGTCTTCTGTTGATTAGCAGTGAAATTTCGTTATTGCAATTAGTGAAAGCTTGGCTTTCCATGAGCCTCTATATAAAGGATTCATGAGAAGCATCCTATATACTAGGTACAAAGATCTATAGAGATGGATCTAAGAGGCTGTTGGGATTGTCCCAATCCTCATACATAGACCATACTTAAAAGGTTCGGTATAGAGAATTCCACATATGGAAATGCACCAATGCACTCTGGAATCGTCCTGTGTAAGAATGACACTCCTCAAATTGATGAGGAGAAAGAGCATATAAAGATGATACCGTATGCTTTAACAATCTATTTTATAATGTATGCTATGTTATAATAGACCAGATGTGGCATACACATTAGGATATCTAAGCCAATACTAGTCTAATCCTGGAGTAAAGCATTGGATGATGGTTAAGTGTATACTAAAATATTTAAGAAATAATAAGGACTTATTCCTGATATGTGAGAATTGAGACCTCCTTATGAAGGGTATACAACTCTAGCTTTAAGAGTGATATCAATGATATTAAGTCAAGATTGGGTTAAGTTTTTTACTATTAATGGTGGAACTATCATTTGGAAAAGTTCTGAGCAGGAAACAATAGCTAATTCCATGATGTAGGCTGAGTATATCGTCATCAATGAAGCAGCTAAAGAAGTGGTATGGATGCGCAAGTTTTTAAGCGCGCTAAGAATGATTCCCAACACCGAGAATTTGATGGCATTGTTTTATGATAATAATGCAATAATGCAAATTGCAAAAGAGCCTAGAGCACACAACAAATCATGACACATTCTTCAAAAATTCCACTTAAATAGATAATTCATTGAGAAGAAAGAGGTCGTGGTACAAAGCGTAGATACTAAGAACAACATAGCGTATCCATTCATGAAGGGACTAGCTCGATCGGTTCTCATCAAGTCGATCGAAGGGATGGTATTGATATTTCATAACTAGCCCCACCTCCCAAGTGCAAGTGGGAGATTGATAGAATTAGGGGTATGCCTTATTAGGAATTCTAATTTATTATAAATTATTAATTCAATAATAAAATCTCATTTGAAATAAAAAAATGTTTTTCTTTTTGTTATGTACTTGTTATAATGTGCTATAATCAATTAATTATATAATTTATGTAAATTTAATAGAAAATTCATAAATGGTGTGTTTTATGATAGTAATTGCAATACCATGAGCAATATTCACAATATGATAAACACGTTATTTTAAATATTCCTGTTCAAGTTGTATCGAGATTGGATATTGATGCATCCATTGAGATTGAAATGCTTGACGCTCTGCAAATGTTCGACAACGTATTACTCATAGCTGCTAGGGAAACTAAGCAGTTATGTACTACTAGTTATTAGATAACTATCGAATGACTTATTCGATGGTTTTCTATTGATTAGTATAACAAGGTCAAACAAAAAATATCAATGTGACAATATTACACAATTCTCTTGATTTGAGAATACTACCGAGCTTTAATGTGGATACACTTTGATTGTATTTAAATCATGGCATGCCGTTCATTGAATGATTATAGTTAGGTCACATGGAAGCATTGGAAGTGAAACATTATTCAATAGAGAGTTCATCTCCTTATAGACAAATCAAAGTCAAAGTTTTTGGCTATGGCATTTCAATTAATAACAATTTTTGTACCAAAATTTGATGCAACACCCCAATATCAATTAAATCCAAACTAAAAAAGGCTAAATTAGAGAAGTCGAAAGAAGATCAAAACGTAATTTTATAATGGTTCGGGAAATATTCCGACCCACGTCCACTTATTTCTTTTCTTTTGATATTTTCTCTCTGGAGTACAAATTTTACAATCAAAATCCAACCACAATATAGTAGATCTCAGATTTGCTTGAGTTTCTAAGATCCAAACTTCTCCTCTATATTGCTTTAAGTTTCCTATCGATAATCAAAAATCGTCAATCATAGTTGCTAGATCATAAAATACTAGGTAAGAGTTTAGATCTGAGAAAGCGATAAAGAAGAACGGTTCAATCTGGAACACTAAAATCATGTTGGTATCAATCATAATTATGATCGATACCGATCAAATTCACTTGGTACCAAAACATCCCCCATTATATGCATATTCATCAACCTCCACACATAAGACCACACTTCAAGAATCATATCCGTATCAATCACAATTTTGATTGAATTGAGCGCACTATTCCCTTTTAAGGCCAAATTTCTTTTGTGGCTTCATATCATCATTCAATGCACGCCCCTATGTCATTGATCGATTTTGTCTTCGTCTCCACTCCTAGATTCAATTAGAAGTTGCTTAGTTAAAACATCGGATAACGCTAACCAAATCAAGTCGCTACCAACCAAATTATGGTCGATACTAACCAAATCATGCATTTTCGAAATTTGGCCAAATCTTTTATTTCTTCAGTCTTGACATCTTCAAGCTTCTTGACCCATTATTTTATCATTTTATAGTCCATTTCATCTGTTTGAGTCCATTTCTAAAGTATGGAAAATTTGTCAGCAATAATAACTGTTATTATTGAACTAAGGAATTTATATTTGGACTCTAATTGAGTGTGGACAATACTGGAAATTTGGCCATTACTAAATTCCTTAAGTCCTAATGTGATATAGTTTTGACGAAGAAAACTAGTATAAATAATTGTCATATTCGAGTAATGCTTAAAATAAGTAAAACTGGATTTTACCGAAGCTATGAAAGCAATAAATTTGGCCATAATGTCACACCACTAGCTAAGGTGACATATGAACGTTAATATTCAAGTTGTTTGATATTAATCACTGATCGAACGTACAGCTAAGAGTCACACAATTGAAATGTCGAATCCAACTACCACTCAATTTAATTAAATTATTTTTCCAAAATTAATTAATATTTATGAAATATTAACTATGTAATTTTTTTTGATTTTTTGAAAACAGCGCATATATAAAATTTTCATACATACGTATCGATATATGATAGGACTTAGAAGATCAAAAAAGACAAAATGATTCGAAAACTTGCAAGTACACCTAAATGGAGTAGATAAACAACTTAGATCTGTATCGAGCTATGATCTTAGTCCGTGAGACTCTGACCTCTCTAGCACAACAATAGGCTATCTCGTGGACCTCAGTGCAAGTGGGCTTCTAACCAATTAACTCTGTTTCCCTATATATACAGGCTTAGATACAATCAAAATGGGATATTATCTCCCTGCTATTGGAGACTTCTTCATTTTCTTCACATCTAACCCCTCTTCTATTAGAGTCACCTAGGATGCTACTATTTACTGTTATAGGATTTAGATCAACAAATCTCTAGTATTAGCGACTCTCAAACTCTTTAGAATATCATTGTAAATCTGAGGTCCACTAGATTATAGTAAGATTTGAGATAATTAGTTGTAATCCAAAGAGAGAATAACTAGCAAGAAGGATTAAAGTGGACGTTAGCCTTTGAGACTATGCCAAACCACTATAAAAATTCGTGTGCCTCCTTTTACATTTTGTGTTTTTTCTCCTTTACTTTTAATAGATTTGGTGCTTTCACCTGATTTTATTGATCTATTTCTCGGGTTAACATTTTTGTGCTTTCATTGAGAACAAAATTAGATTTCACAACCTAAAGTTCACATTTGAAATTTGGAGAAGATGAGGAGATCTAACACTAGATCTAAGGTTGGAGGAAGCCACCTAGAGCATGGGGTTAGCCAGGAGGTGTCATTAAATTCTCAATAATCCATCTATGTGACCATAGAAGAAATGGAGAAAATGATGAAGGAGATGTAGGATGGATTAATGACTCGACAGCTGAAAATGCTTGAAGGATTTCTTTAAAGGATGGGACAATAAGGAATAGCTAAAGCTGCTTGAATCCAAAACCAAGGACAAGGAGCTAATTCATGAACAATTGGAGTTAGAGCATAACAAACTGGAACGATGCCCCTGTAAGCAGAATAACTCAGTACCGGCCTAAATCAACTCGGTACTATGAGAACGATACTAGTGAGTAATGTTTGAGTAACAACTAGGATGCTAGGAACTGATGATGCTGGAGCTAAAAGCGCAAATCATAATGAGAATGGTCAATGACCAGAAGAGTATGTGTCAGAGCTTCCCCATAGGAATGGAGGACATAATGAAGCCATAGGAGTGGGTTAGAACACTAATGTGCAACCAGAGAAGTATATTCTAGAGTATGTGCTAGAGTTCCCCTATAGAAGCAGTGGTAGAACATTGTTTTTAATCGAAGACCATCATTGGATAGAAATAATTGAATTTCTATGTTGGTAAGGCAGATAATTAGCAGTGGACCCCTAGATCAAAGCTTATAGGATGTGAGTAGGAATCAGTCACTTCTAATATCCGAATTGCGAGAAATCCTCCCGATTTTAAGCTTCCGATGCTATAAGTGAATGAGGGAAAGTCAGATCTAATGGTGCATAATGAGATGCATCTAACAAATGGAGGTATTGGGTACTTCTGAGGAGATAATAGGGCGGTGCTTTCCATTATACTTAACGGACTTGGTGGCAATATGGTTCAGACAACTGGAAAATGGGTCCATAACCACATGGACCGATATGGTGAATAAGTTCATAAGACTGTTCAGAGTTCATGTCTCATGAATGAAGAATGTGGCTATCAAGCATGAAACAAAGGCCCGGAGAGACCATAGCAAGCTATTTGACAAGATTCAATGCGGTAGCTGTAGTTGTAGCTTTCGATAAACCGAATCTATTTGTAATCTTAATGGCCGCAGTATCTGCAGTCGCAAGCAAGACCGAGTTCAAAGTTGCACTGGAAATGGATCCACCGATGGATTGTGGAATTCTACCATGAAACTGAGAGATACGTGTCAGGAAGATGCAGAAATTGAGGATGTTGAAATTAATGCTATTGGTGATAGAGGACTATCCAGAGCGAGAAATGAAAAGGACAAAGGAAATAGAAGAACTGGTGACGACTTCGAAGAACTAAAGTGGTAAAGGGGGAAACCAAAATTCACTTCTTGCGATAAGGTAACAGAATCCCCCGAGAGGGTATATTTGGACATTGGAGGCATATCCCCTATCGGAAGAAAGCTAGGAGAGTGCCCACTAATCGAGAGAAAAGATCTAGAATGTTTTGCATCTTCCATAACCAAGATGCACATAAAACTAATGAGTGCTAACGCC
Source organism: Allium cepa (assembly GCA_030765085.1). Classification (NCBI taxonomy): domain Eukaryota; kingdom Viridiplantae; phylum Streptophyta; class Magnoliopsida; order Asparagales; family Amaryllidaceae; genus Allium; species Allium cepa. Next base: position 343,655,303 of record CM060944.1, read on the forward strand.
TTCACAATCTGATAAAACAACTAGTTTGGAGCAACTAGCTACAGCGGTACGTGAAGAACCGAACTGCAATGGTGGGGATGGAGAAAGCACCAAGTACAGGGAACACATCAAGAAAAAACTAGGGATCCGGTTCGAGACTTGAAATCCTATGATCGTTATGATCATGAGTCAGGTTCAACTCCCTCGCTTTTCTTTTCTTGATTTGAATAGTTAGGATAATAATAAACTTAAATCGCATGCATCTGTATGTGACCTAGATTGGTCACTAGGCATGCTCTGAGTCAGACGTCTGGGATGACTATTAAGAATAATAATAACCTCAGACCACTTAGACACGTATGGGATCTAGATTGGTCCTTAGGCATGCTCTGAGTCGGATGTCTGAGATGGATAATTAGGACTCCTAATTGTTTGCCTTGATTTCAATATTTGACTTTTGAAAAATTCACATTGAATGTGATGACCGATATTGATCGCTTTAATCCTCATCCATAGAGGCGAGATCAGAGTGTAGGGTGCAGGTACCCTCGCCAAAGAGTAAGCGGATGGACTTGTATGATACTGATCGTTTCAAGTCCCGTCCAAAAAGACGGGACCAGAGTGCAGGGTTCAAGTCCCCTCCTTAGAGAGCTGAGTGGATGGGCTTGTATGAAAATTAAGTTCCCTTCTTGGAGAGTAAGCAGATAGGCTTGCTTAGTCATTCAGTCAAAACGGTCACATAGTAATTTGAAAAAAAAATCACAGATTTAAAAAATATCCCAACAGGCACTCCTCAAAATCTTAGAGTCATACGACCTCATACGGATAAAATAAAAAATATTTTATGTGCCTTTGATATGTAAAATACAGATTATTACACTCTCCCACCTTTAGGAATTTTTGTCCTCAAAATCCCCAAAGAAACATAAAAAATCAGTCATAGTTGCCCTGCATGCCTAACAATCATGTACATCATCAAACATGTCAAACGTGCAACCATCCAATCAATAGTATAGGTAAACCTATCCTAGCATGCGGAATACTAAACTATACTATATGATATCCAAAGTGAAAGTTAAATGTGATAACCAATAGGCCTTACCATATGAAGAGCTCCGGATAAGTGCCTCTCTTACTCTCCTTTGTTTCCCATGTGTAATCGCCTTTACTTTCGCCCTACTAAACTTTCACTAACTTTATTGTCTTCCTCCTATGTTGTTTCGCATCACATCTGGCAATACGAATAAACCTACGAGGACTCGAAGTTCTAGTTTAATGTCGATATAATCAAGCTGCTCTGGGGCGATGGTTATGCCTGAATCATATGCATATTTTCGCAAATGGGGGATATATAAGTCATGTACTCTCGCCTTTCTTTGAAGTAAGTCAACTCTATAGGCAATGTTTCAGATCCTCTCTAATATCGAAAAAGCATTAACAAATCTCAGTGCCAAATTTCCTCATCTTCGCAACCAAATAACTTTCCTTAAAGGAGAAATCTTTACGAATACCATATCTCTAATAGAGAATTCTAAATCTCTACGCCTTTTATCAACATAAATCTTCTGTCTATCCTATGTAGCTTTTATTCGTTGCTGAAAGATCTCTACCTTTTCTAAGGTCTCCTTAACCATATTCGATCCAAGTATCAGTTTCTCGTTCACTTCTAGTAAATATAAAGGGACATTACATGGTCGGCCATAGACGGATAGCTATTATTGAATTTGAACTCTACCCAATGCAAGTGATAGTCCCACGAGCCTTCAAAATCAAGGATGCAAGCTCGCAAAAGTTCTTCCAATATATGATTCACTCTCTCTGTTTGGATGTTAGTTTGAGGGTGATAAGATGTATTGATATGTAGCTCGGTACTCAACGCCTCATGTAAGCTCTTTCAAAACCCACTAGTGAACAATGGGTCATGGTCGCTCACAATGCTTTTTGAGCCATCATGAAATCGTACAATCCAATCTATGAACAATGGGTATGGATCTAGTGCTCTTAATCAACCAATCTACTATGACTTAGCTGCTAACACACTCTGCTCGAGTTCTTAGTAGTCCATCTATGAAATCCATCGATGTTTGATCCCACTTCCACTCGGAAACTTAAAGTGGTTACAAAAGAAACAAAAGACCACTCGGTTCTTTTGTTCTGCCTTTACCTACTGGAAATTCATACACTTCGATATGAATGACCTGACGTCCTTCTTCATTCCTTACCAGTAAAATGTCATCTTATTACCATTGGGTTGTATGGTCAACTTGAAATGGTTACCAGTAAAATGTCATCTTATTACCATTGGGATATATGGTCAACTTGAAATGGTGGCACTCTTTGAGGACCTCATTCCTCAATCCGTCAACATCGGGAGTAACCAATCTCCAATTCTTACATAGTTAATCACCTCGATCGAGTCCGTAAGTTCATGTCCTTAAACTCTAACCCCACTTCCATCTTCGAAATAATCTTGGCTAATTCGGCATCATGCCTCTAACTAATACAATTCACCCTATAATAGTAGGTCAGATGGTCAAGGTTGCCAACATATCCGGCTCCAACTCGCAATGAGGTCTGAAGTCATAACCAACAATATACTCCAACAATTTTCACTCTAGGAATATCTCTCCCAAATTGGCATGTATTCTACTTAGTGCATAGGCGAACACATTCCCTTTACTAAGTATATGGAAAATCCTAAAGTTGTCGGAGGCTAAGAATTCCAACCATCGTTGTTGTCGAAGGTTGAGATCCTTCTAAGAGAAAAGGTACTTCAAAGATTTGTTGTCTGTGAACAACTCAAACACTACCCTAATAAGTAATGCCTCCAAATCTTCAAAGCAAATACTATCGCTGCAAAATCTAAATCATAAGTTGGATACTTCCTCTCGTGCGCCTTCGGATGTTGACAAGCGTAGGCGACAATTTTTCTCTTTTATATCTATACCACACCCAACCCACTACCACAGGCGTCTATGTATTCCATCATATCCTCATTCCCACTTGGAAAGGTCATTACAGGTGCGCTTGTTAACCTCTTTTTCAAACTCACTAATGCCTTCTCACATTTCACATCCCAAGTAAAAGTGTGATTTTTTTTCAAATTAGTTAAAAGTACAACTACCTTCGAGAAGTTCTTTATAAAGCGCCAATATTATCTCGCCTGTCCTAACAAACTCCTTACATCGGTTGCATTCTTAGGTTGGCTCCACTCCCGAACTACCAGCAACTTGGTAGGATCGACTGTGATACCCTGCTCAGAGATGACATGACCCAAGAATCTCACTTCCTTTCTTCAGAAATGACACTTTGAAAACTTTGCTTTTATCTTGTGCTTCCTCAACACTTCGAGCACAATCCTCAAGTGCACATAGTGTTCCTCCTATGTCCTAGAATAGATCAGGATATCATCCATGAACACAAGTACGAATTTATTGAGCTGATACCTGAAGACGCAGTTCATGAGATCAACAAAGTATGTCGAAGCGTTGGTTTGCCCAAAAAGAATAACCAACCACTCATAGAATGAAGACGGTGTACGGAACGTGGTAATTGGCATGCTCTCCTTTGCTACTCTTAACTAGTGAAATCCTGCCGCCAAATCCATTTTGGAGGACACCTTCGCGCCATGGAGCTGATCGAACAAGTCATCAATATGTGAGAGTGGGTATTTATTCTTCCTTGTCACTTTATTCAGCTTACGGTAATCAATAAATAATCTAAGGGAGTCATCTTCCTTTGTGATGAATACTACATGTACACCCTACTTAGATATACTCCTATGAATGAACCATTTTCTCAATAGGTCATTCGCTTCAACCAACAACTCCTTCTCTCTAGGCGCCATATGCCTCAATGGTATAAATATAGGTCTAGCACCTCTTGTTAAGTCTATATAATATAGACCTGGATCTCTCTATGCGGTGGTAATTCGTTCACTCCTCAAGCATGTCTAAATACTCTCTAACGATAGGCATGGATGACAACACATCACGTGGAATCTCAAGTTAATATAGAATGCTAACCATAACACCATCCTCTGGCAGGAAGCCAATCACTACCGTCAACTCGTTCATAGCCCAATTTTCACTAAAAGCTTCTCGCAATCTACTACTGTAGCATACTTTCTTAGCCAGTCCGTTCACAAGATAATCCCAAACCTAAGGAAATTCAGAACAAAGAAATCATAAGTAAAAGAACATCCATGACTCCATAAGACCAAACCACGAAAAACCATACACAGGCTAGTAGAATAGGGTTCATCACAATCAATGGTCGGTCAACAATTTTGTGTTTCAATCCTAACCTATCTACTAGGTCGCTAGATATAAAGGAATGTGATGCCCTGGTATTGAATAAAACATGTATGGGAACATCATAAAGAGAAAGCATACCATGAATGACAATGCCCTTCCCCTTCTCTTTTGTCGAGGGAGCACTCGATGAAGTTGGAACAACATCTAAAGCATATATCTTCACCACCTGTTTCTGCTGCAATGGTTTCGGACAATGCTTCTGTATATGCTGGGGCTTGCCGTAGTTATAACACTTTCTCTTCCGTCGACCTTGCGGGCTTTTATCTTGTGACCCTTTTCTCCATAACCATAATAAATTGGATCCCATTTACCCTTCTTTTGAGCATCTTTCCCCTAAGATTGCTTCCTCTTTCCAAACCACTTCTTCTTCTTGCCTCCTCTACTCTATTGCAGTTTCTACTCTTCCTTAACAACAACAGCTGATTTAGACTTATGATGTAAACTCTCCTGGGCAAGGTCTTTCTTGATGAGTATCTTAAATGGCTCATCAATATGACTCATCAGCTTCTCCCTCAAATTTTCATACAACCCATATGAACTTTTCTATCTTTCTCAATGGAGTATCGATGAAGGACATCCCATACTTTGACAGGGCATCGAACTCAACAATGTATTCAGTAACAAACATATCTCCCTACTTAAGATCAGCGGATTTCCTGAATAGTACCAAGTTTTGATTTGTCAGATTCTCTTCAAAGCTAGCTTTGAACCGATCCCAAGCGAACTGATCCTCGGGAGTAGCAGCAGTGATAGAATTCCATCAATTCATGACGCTCCCTTGAAGTTGTCTAGAGGACAACCTCCTTTTCATGGATCATCAATCTCCATATCACCAAAAATACACTCCCAAATGTCCAATCAATCCTGCATTTCCATGATAGGCTCCATCCTAATGGATGACTTGCCTTCCAAAGTAGAATAATCTTTGTATAGCTTGGCGAAGTTAGCCCTCGGCACTTGCACTTGAGCACCACCGCCAACAACATTCAGAGGGGCCGCTTAAGAATTCTAAAACATATTCTCCATCATTGTGTTGAACATAGCTTGCAAGTCAGAATTAGCAGCCCCCCAAACTCGTGCCTTGCTCAACTTCTGAGAGGGAGTTCCTAACAGTGTTTCTTATTTGTCGAATCATTCTACACTTGTAACAAGAATGATCAGTCTCTCAAAAAACTACATTAATGGTACTCTTATGCATATGCGACTTATATTATATATACACTACTAACATAGTTTTAAAAATCCAATTATGTAACAAGTATGCGCTCTTATACATATATACACACATTCTCTTGCTTCAGTCTAGGGTGAAAGCTCCTTCCGTATCTCTACTGAATAACGCTCTCCCTTAGGTTAAACAATGCAACCTAAGCTCTGATACAAAATGTGACGACCGCCTAACACTAACGGCACTCAATATACATAAGGTAGTGCATCGCTGTCGTGCCGATCGATGTAGAGTGATCAACAAGGTTTAAAAATGAAACAAAACATTACAGAACCTTTAGTATATCTTACATCGCATGGAATAAATTTAATATCATAGACATAAAATAGGATAGATAGTAATAACTAAGTGATTCAAATATCAAAATGCAGATACAAAGAGTTACATATATCATGAAATAGAGTTTATACTACCGAAATAAACTCAAATAACTATCTCATATATTAATAATAAGCGAATACTGCCAAGGCTCCATAGTGTTGCACAACGGAATATGTATAAAAATCCATATATAATACAAGATAGCTCTATCCTGCTCATTCTCTACACAGCTACTGCATCGCACCTAGACCTGCTATCTAATCTATTCATTAGAGCATCCGAGAAAACAAAAAGCAAAGTATAAACCCTCGATTCAAACAACAGTCTGGTGTGACCAAGAAATGAATCTCATTACACTATACAAGACGATATAGTAAGGAGCATGGTATATAAATCATACCTAACCTGTCCCTACAACCAAAATTTTAGCACATAATAACATAATATGCTACTCTGTATATCATATGTGATAAAGGGTGCCTTGGTATCCTATCTCCACTATCTATCTCCGATGACAACCCTAGATTGACAGGTGTCTAGTGAATAAACCATAACAGACATAACATCCATCAAACAATACTAACTTTCGCTTAATATACTCTGGATATGTGATAGCTTGTATAACCATGCTTCTGCTAGGGACTAATGGAAATTTCGTTTTCCAACTGTATTTTCTTTAGCCTAAAGCTTTTACTCGAATCATTCTTCCAATCTAGGGTACACGAATCCATTCTTCTGATCTGGGGTAGCCTGTCTTCATTACCCATCCTCAAGATACCCCTGCTTTTAATACAAAAGAAAACACTCAAAGTATCAACGAACCCTTAGTACACGTATCTGAGCCCTTCCTTTAATCTATTTAACTTCCATTATCTTAGAGGAACAATTCTTCATTCCTCCACTTAATGACTTCTTTCTTCATCATGGCGTTATTCTTGACGAACCATTCTACATTCCCCACTCTACTCCACGACACCTTTCTCCATCGAGTTGTTATCTTCGAAACCTAACTCCATTCTTCATCGACTTGCTATTCGAAGACTCTAGCTTTCATCATGATGTTATGCTATTATCAGACATCATATGAACAAGCCAACATTCTAGCATTACATCAAGAACCCCAAAACCGTGCTCTAGAAATTTGGCCCCTATTGGACCAAGGATAAGAACTTGTTATCGAATTCTACAGGTCGACACCATCTTTTGTACTTAGCCAACTAGTGGCTAAGTCTTCTTCCATCCCATTTCTTGCCACTAGTACTTCATGTCTTGGTGCTTCAACCCGAATTCTCTGCTTTAATTTAAGTCATTATGTTTTCCAAACACCTAAGTCAAAATCCTTGAGTGAAGTCGTCATAGCTTCAAGTACTTAGCCAATTTTTGATCCAACTTCATAGAAGACCTCTACTAGCTAGCATCTTGCACACCCTAAGTCGCTGTCGACTCAGAGCAAGCTACAAAACTTGGTACCTACTTAAGAATATTGGCACCAAATTTTTTACTTTGTGAGTTGGAGCTTGTGGTTTTAACTGCGAGCTCCACCCATGCTCTAGGTTCTGCCTTCCAAGTTTCATCCACTTCAGTCCAGTTTTGCCTCTGATTTGCCTGATTTCTTAACATATCTACCTAACATCCAAAACACTAGAAAACAACATCAAAACACAACAAATAATCATGGAATAACATGCATATACATTTATTCATACAATCAATATATGAAGGTATGATAATCAAACAAGTTTTGCCCTAAATCCAATTTTGACACTAAGATACGCATTTGAGTGACAGAAATTATACTAGCAAGTGAATAGGTGTTAATAGTTTACAAAACCCCTTTCTAAAATCAATAAAAAAATCTAACAATTTGTTCATAAACATTGATGAACAAGTGGTTAAAGTTAGAAAACCATTTTAGACCCAAAAACATGTTTAAAACAATCTTTTTAACTATATAAACAAGTATAGACGAGTGAGAGGCCAAGACCACTCACCAAATACCTAAATTGCAATTTCTCTCATTAAATGTGAATTGGAAAACAAAGTAGATGAACCCAAATCAACAAAAATGATAATCTTAAGTTTCCTTATGCTAATCTCCTTTCTAGTCAATAATTTAGCTAATATTAGTAAGGAAAAGGTGTGACTTTTGATGAAATTACGGCTAATGGAGGTTTAGATCTATTTTTGAAAAGGAGGAAATTACTTAGGTTCATTCATACAGCCTCCTATTAGCACAAAATTCAAAGTAGGTTAATGGACCTAAGTTCAGACTTAGTTAACTACCTACTAAAACTGGCCAGCAGTAGACAAAACTTGAAACTGCGGTAACTTTCAAACGACACATCCGTTTTTCTATTATAATCACTCTATAGAATGTGAAACTATCATCTTGAAGCAATGGATGTGCTTTGAGACACCATTATCATGTAAGCTCTTCCAAAACCCATTAGTGAATATCGGGTCGTTGTTGCTCATAATGCTCTTCGGCACACCATGAAATCGTACAATCCTTTTCACACACAACTTGGCTAGTTTGGCTGCCGTTCTACTTGACTTGATGGGTATGAATTAGTGATCTTAGTCAATCGATGTACTATGACCCAGATGTTGCCGCACCCGACTCGAATTTTTGGCAGTCAACTATGAGATCCATCAATATATGCTTCCACTTCCGCTCGAGAACTTCAAGTGGTTGCAAAAGACCACTCGGTTTCTTTTGTTCTTCCTTTACCAACTGGAAATTCATGTACTTCGATATGAATGTCCCTACATCCTTCTTTATCCCTTACCACTAATAGGGTTACTTCATATCATGGTACATCTTATTACCGTCAAGAAGTATGGTCATCTTTGAATGGTGGCTCTCTCTGAGCACCTCATCCTTCAATCCATCAATATTGGGAACAAACAGTCTTCCATTCTTACAAAGCCAACTATCTCAGTTGAGTCCATGCCATCTTATGTCCTTATACTCTACCCTCATTTCAATCTTGGAAATGATGTTGGCTAACCGGGCATCGTGCCTCTGACTAATACCAATCCGCTCTATAAGAATAGGCCAGATGGTTAAGCTTGCCAATCTCTGGCTCCAACTCGCAACGTCGTTTGAAATCATAAAAAAATATACTGTAACTATTTTCACTCTAGGAACATCACTCCCAAACTGGCATATCTTCTACTTAGTGCTTAGGCGACTACATTCCCTTTACTATATGTATAGGAAATGCCATAGTCATAGGAGGCTGGGAATTCCAACCATCGCTGTTGTTAAAGTTTAAGGTCCTTCTGAGAGAAAAGGTACCACAGACGAACCTCTACCTCTAATAAGTAATTCTTCCAAATCTTTAAAGCAATTCCTCCAAATCTTTAAAGCAAATACTATCGTCTCTAACTCTAAGTCATGAGTTGGATACTTCCTCTCATGCGCCTTCAGTTGTCGATTAGCGTAGGCGCCAAATTTTCTCTTCTGCACAAATACCGCACCCAATCCAATACCACAGACATCTATGTATACTATCAGCTCCTCATTACTACTTGGAATGGTCAATACAGGTGCGCTCATCAACCTCTCTTTCAAACTCACAAATGCCTACTCACATTTCACATCCCAAGTAAAAGTTTGATTTTTCTTTATTAAATTTGTTAATGAGGCGGATACCTTTGAAAAGTCTTTTACAAAGTGCCTATAATATACCACCAGTCCTAAGAAACTCCTCACATAGTTGCATTCTTGGGTTAGCTCTAATCTTGAACTACTGCAACCTTGGTAGGAGCTAATGTGATACCCAACTCAAAGATGACGTGGCCCATGAATATCACCGCTCTTCTCCAAAAGTGACACTTTGAAAACTTTTCCTTCAACTTGTGCTTCCTCAACGCTTCGAGCATAATCCTCAAGTGTCCCTTGTGTTCCTCCTTTGTCTTAGAATAGATCCATCATCATCCATCAACCCAGGTGCGAATTCCTTGAGTTGATCCCTGAAGATGCGGTTCATGAGATCAACAAAGTATGCCGAAGCGTTGGTTAGCCCGAACGGCATAACTAACCACTCATAGAAACCAGACGGTGCATAAAATGCAGTAATCTGCACAATCCTTTTTGCTACTCTCTACTAATGAAATCCCGTCTCCAAATCCAATTAGGAGAACAACATCGCACCATGGAGCTGATCGAACAAGTCATCTATACATGGGAGTGGGTACTTATTCTTCCTCGTCACTTTATTCAGCTTATGGTAGTCAACACATAATCTAAGAGAGCCATCCGCCTTAGCAGTGAATACTACAGGTGCACCCCACTTAGATACTCCTATAAATAAACCTTTTTCTTATTATGTCATTCACTTGCACCTCCAACTCCTTTTGCTCTCAAGGTGCCATTTTCCTCAATGGCATAACGATAGGTCTGGCATCCCTCGTCAAGTCTATACTAAACTCGATCTTTATATGCGGTGGTAATATGGTCACCTCTTAAATTTGTCCGGATACACTCCAACGTTAGGCACATATGACAATTCATACTATGGAATTTCAAGCAAATATAAAAAGCTAACCATAGCCCAATCCTCTAGCAAGAAGCCAATCACTACCATCCGCTCTTCTACAGCCTCAACTATCACTAACAACTTCTCGCGAGCTGCTACTGCCATAAACTTTCTTTGCCAGTCCATTCCCAATATAACCTCGAACCCTACGAAACTCGAAAAAAAAAACAATCATAAACAAAAGAAAATCAATGACTTGATAAAACCAAACCACGACAAACGATACATAGGCCAGTGGAGCCTCCAACAGGGTTTATCGCAATCAATGGTCAGTCAACTATTTCAGGTTTCAATCCTAGCCAATCCACTAGGTCACTTATATAAAGGAATGTCTAGCCTTAGTATCAAATAAAACACGTATGGAAACATCATAAAGGGAAAGCATACCTTAAATGTAGCACCCTTTCCTTTCTTTTTGTCGAGGGAGCACTCAATGAAGTTGGAACAACATCTAAAGCATATGCCTTCACAACCTGTTTTTTCTGCAATGGTTCCACACAATGCTTCAATGTATACCCAGGCTTACCACGGTCATAACACTTTCTCTTCCCGTTGAGCTTGTAGTCTTTTTTCATGTGACCTTTTTATCCACAACCATAACAAATAGGATCCCATTTATCTTTTTTATGATCATCTTTCCCTTGAGATTGCTTCCTTATTCCAAACCACTTCTTCTACTTCTTGCATCCACTGCTTTGTTACGGTTTCGGCTCTTCCATAACCACAACAGCTAATTTGGACTTAGGGTATAAACTCTTCTAGTGAAGGGCTTTCTCGACGAGTCTCTCAAATGGCCCAACAATATAACTCACCAGCTTCTCCCTTAACTAGTCGTCCAAACCCATAATGAACTTCTCTTTCTTTCTTAGTGGAGTATAGATGAAAGAAATCTCATACTTCGATAGGGCATCAAACTCGGCTATATGTTCGGTAACGGACAAATCTCCCTGCTTAAGATCAGCAAATTTCCTGAATAGTACCGACTTCTAAGCAGCAGGAGCAAACTTTTCCTCAAACCTAGCCTTGAACCAATCCCAGGTGAACTAATCCTTGGGTGTAGCAGCAGTGATGGCATTGCACTAGTTCATGGCCCTCCCTTGAAGTTTTCTAGAGGACAACCTCCTTTTCATAGCATCATCAATCTTTATATCACCAAAAATACGCTCATAGGTGTCCAACCAATCCTGCTCTTCCATGGCAGATCTCGTCCCAAGGAATGACTTGCCTTCCAAAGTAGAATAATCTTTGCACAGCTTGGAGAAGTCAGCCCTCAGTGCTTAAACTTGAGCACTGCCACCAACAGCAACATTTGGAGTAGCCACTTGAGCATTTCTGAAGCATGTTCGCCATCATTGTGTTGAACATAGCTTGAAAGTTAGGATTAGCATCCCCCGAACCTGCTTCTTGCTCAACTCCTGAGAGCGAGTTCCTAACAGTAGTTCTTGCTTGCCAGCTCATTCTCGGTCTACAACAAGAATGATCAGTCTCTCAAAAAGTAAACTGCATCAATGGTACTCATATGTACATCTATATATACTACTTAATAGATTTCATTTTCAAAACATATAATAAGTACACAACCTCGTATATATATACATTCTCTCTTGATTCAGTCAAAGATGAGAGCTCCATTCCTTCTTTGATGAACCACGGTGTTCCTTAGGAATGCAACCTAAGCTCTGATATCAAATGTGATGACCGCCCTACACCATTGGCACCAAATATACATATTATAGTATGCTGCTATCGTGTCAAATCAATGTAGAGCGACTATCAAGGTTTAAAAATTAAACAAAACATCATAGAACCTATGGTATATCTCATAGAGCATGGAATAAAATAAAATATCATAGATATAAAATAGGAGAGACAAAAATAACTAAGTGGTCCAAATATTAGAGTATAGATACACAGTTACACATGCTGAAATAGAGTTTATACAAAATAAATGAACTCAAATAACTGTCTCATATGACTAATAATCAATGAACATTTCCAAGGCTCCATAGTGTTGCACAGCAGTATAATCATAGGAATACATATATAATACAAGATAGCTATATCATGTCATCCTCTGTACAGCGATTATGTCGCACCATGACCTTCTATCTAGTCTACTCATTTAAGAGCACCCGAGATAATAAAAAGAAAAGCACTTAAGTCAGACAACAGTCCGGTGTGAGCGATAAATGAATCTCAAAATACTATACAAGTCGATATAGTAAGAAGCAAGGTATATAAATCATACCCGACCTGTCCCTGCAACCAAAGAATTAGCATAAAATAAGGTATTATGCTACTCTACATATAAAAAAGGTATAACACAATGAAGTGTGATAAAGGGTGTCTAGGTATCCCTATCCCCATTACATAACTCCAATGACAAACCTAGAATGACAGGTGTCTAGTGAACCATCCATAACAGACATAGCATCCAACAAACAATACCAAACGTCACTCAATCTACTCTGGATATATGATAATTCATATGACCATTCTTCAGTGAGGGACTAATGGAAATTCTAGTTTGTACTCCTTTTAGCCTAAAGTTGGTACTAGACTAGTCTAGGGCACATGGATCCATTCTTCTAATCTAGGGTAGCCATTCTTCACTACCCATGAGCATCTTCACAATACCCCTGCTTTGAGTATAAAAGAAAACACTCCGAGTATCAACAATCTCTTAGTACGCGTATTCGAGCTCTTCTATTGCTCCATTTAACTTCTATTATCTTGGAGGAACCATTCTTCATTCCTTTGCTTAACGACTTCTTTCTTCATTGAGGCGATATTGTTTAGGAACTATTCTACATTCCCACTCTACGACTACTTTCTTCATCAAGCCTTTATCTTCGAAACATAAATTCATTCACATCGAATTATTATCTGAAGACTCTAACTTTCATCATGCTGTTATACTACTATCAACCATTATATGAACAAGCAAACACCTCCAGAATGACCTTTAGAACTTCAAAACCATGCTTTAGAAATTCGATCCCTATTGGACCAAGGATAAGAACTCGGTATTGACTTTTACACTTGGCCAGTTAGTGGCCAAGTCTTCTTTCATCCCGCTTCTTACCTCTAATTCTTCATGTCTTGGTGCTTGAACCTCAACTACTCTACTCTAACTCAAGTCATAATGTCTTCCAAACACCGAAACCAAAATCTTAGAGTCAAGTTGTCATAGCCTCAAGTACTTTTCCAATCTCTGATCCAACTTCATGGACAACCTTTACTAGTTAGCACCTTCCACCCCCAAGGCACTACTGACTTGGATCAAGCTACAGAATTTGGTAGCGACTTGAGAAGTTGGCATCGACTTTTGTACTTTGTTAGTTAGACCTTGCAGTTTGAACTGTGAGCTCCACCTATGCTTCAAGTTCTTCCTTCCACGTCTCATCCAACTCCGACCAATTTTGCCTCTGATTTGCCCGATTGCTCAACCTATCTGCCTAACATCCAAAACACTAGAAAACAACATCAAATCATGACATACAATCATGGAATAACATGCATATACATCCATTCATACAATGAATATATGAAGATATGATAATCAACTATTTTTTCCCTAAACTCAAGTTTTACACTAACATATGCATATGAGTGATAAAGATTACATTAGCAAGTGAATAAGCGTAAGTTTACAAAAACCCATTTCTAAAATCATTTAAAAATCTCATAATTCTTGTCATAAACATACACGAATAAGTGGTTCAAATTAGAAAACAATTTTAGATCCAAAAACATGTTTAGGACAATCATTTTGTCTATATAAACAAATATAGATAAGTGAAAGGTCAAGAACCATTCGCCAAATACCTAAAATACCAATTTCTCTCCTCAAATATAAAGTAGACTACAAAGAAGATGAATCCAAATTAGTAAAAATGATAATATTAAGTTTCCTTATGCTAATCCCCTTTCAAATCAATGATTTAGCTAAGATTAGTAAGGAAAATTTGCGATTGTTGATGAAATTAGGGCTAATGGAGGTTTAGATCTATTTTGGGGAAGAAGGAAATGACTTAGGTCGGTTTCTAAAGCTTCCAATTAGCACAAAATTCAAAGTGGGTTAAATGGTCCTAAGTTTAGACTTAGTTGATTACCTACTAAAACTGGCCAACAACAGTCAAAATTTGAAATTTCCATAACTTTCAAACGACATGTCCTTTTTTCTACCATGACCACTCTACGAAATGAGAAACCATCACCCTGAAGCAATAGAAATAATTTGAGGCCCTATTTTAGCTTCTACCAAAAGTTACAGTCCAAATAAGATTTTAAGGACCAAAATCGTCACATAAAAACCCAGAAAATCATAGATGAGAAGAATGTCCCTATGATCACTTATCAAAATCATATAGTCATACCTCCTCATATGAATAAAAAAATTACAGTCCTTTGATATGTAAAACATAGGTCATTATAGTGCTTGACCATATCCTGCATGACTTTCTCCCACGCCAACACTAAGGGGCAATGATAAGCTTTACCATGCCACGACAAGTCTTGGAATTTTAGGATGTTGGCATTATAATTGGTAATGAGTGGATCAAAACTATCATTGATTTGTCTTTCCACCGAAGGTACTAATTTGTCCACTCTCTTCGCCTTGTCTAATGCGTTATCTCTTTCCTTAAGCACATTGTCTCTCTCATCGTACGCACCGAGTAATTCTTCGCAGTAAGTTTGTGAATCTGAAGAGCCTCATCATTTTTATCTTACTTTCAAGCTGTGCTTCGACCGCTCAGACTTTCTCGACTAAATCATGACCCCGGTGTTGAATAGACTCCACTTTGGTCTTGTGATTCTTTCTTTCCTGCTCGATTGTAGCCGTTGAATCCTTGACCTTTTGATCAGCCTCCTCTTTGGCCTTCTTTAACTCAGCAACTTGTCTATCAAGCTGAGCGATGATCTCGTCATTTTGATTCGCTGTAAGTTTCATTCTCATGATCTTAGCCTCTATGTTCTCAGAGTATTCATAAATAACCTCATCCAGCCTCCTTCAAGTGAATTACTGATCATACACACCCCTAACGTTGACCCCTCACCTCATGTGGGATATCCTTTAGATTGGGAACAAATTTGCAGGCTTTAAAGTTGATCCTTGGGAAATGATGTTGTAATTTGGCAATCTAAGGGTTTGAAGTGATCAATCATTCCTGTTCAGTAGAAGTATGTTCAACCGACTTCTCAACAGGTTGATGGCCGCTGAGACTGCTAGGAAGTGTGGGATGGTGCTGGCTACTTGGTAAAGAGAGAAGCATGAGATGTGCCATCACGTGGATGGTCGTCTAGACAACTAAAATGCCTTTATAAACCCCAAGATGGGGGAGATCTGGATCTAAAACGATGCCTAGACAACGAATCATGTGGCCTGTAGTCTTCTTCTCTATCCCCACTATTATGAGCTGAACGTTGGTTGGAATTAGGTTCATGATTGGGCTTAGGTGTAGCACAGTTGGTTTGCACCTAGGTTGATATCCCACTTGATCCTGGAAATCCTAATATAGTCCACTTCGTTCCATGGAACCAACGAGCGAAATGAAGATAAGTTATATTTGATGATACAAGAGCACCGCATGAGCTGTATGGAGTGTAGTGCATGTGTGTGTGTATGCAGATGTCCTAGTGTCCCCCCGAGGGACAGTGGGTTTGGATTTTGCTGACAAGAGTAATCTCCCCTGCTTTGGTACAAGTCACGTCTTCTTAAAATCAAATGGGGGATCCAACATCCTCGATACTTATATCGGCAAGGTCAAAACGGTCGATTTTACTTGAGATCGACCCAAAGCCAGCAAAGGGATCCTTCGAAGTCTATATGGAAGTCTCAAAGATAAACATAATCAGTGGAGGTGGGGTTGGAGTCTTCTTTTAGGAAGCTTAATCTAATGAATTTTTCTTTGAAGAGGTTGCTGATCGTCATCGTCGTCACTTTCTTCACTACGCCCTCCCGCTTCTTCCTCTTCACCTTTGATTTTGCCCTCTTCGATGTGCTTCTGTACATCGCCAGTCTCAATCAAAGGACTTTGAACAGAGGGCACCGACGATTCACCTCCTTTATTCATGATCAATTATTCATCCTCCTCGCTATCTGTGACAATCAAAGTAGGACAAGCACTACGGTTAGGTCCGACAAGTGGTAAGCTAAGAGATTTTTGTGAGCAAGAAATAATTTGGCTCTTCTCTCCGCTACTTGGAGTGCCTGAAGTTGCCACATAGTCTTGGCCAAGGTAGCATTACCAGCTTTATATGGAACGTCTACAAAATGCCAAAGGTTAATTAGAAACCAAAAGGTCTATATATCTCAAAGATATGGCCAAAGACTTACATTTGGATAACCATCATTGTGTGATTCTTGGAGGATAGCGAACGAAAAAGAACTACTCTTTGAAATAACTTAGCTTGTTCCAAGTTCCAGTCACAGCTTTACACTTCCTAGATGACTCTAAGAAGATATGAAAAGGACTCCCTTTATGATGCTTGAAACTATATAGGTATCGGATCTCTTGTAAAGTCGGGACCGATTGGAAGTGACGAGCAAAGAGGACGTACAAGCAGTTGAGAAAAGCATAGCTATTCGAATGGAGTTGAGTAGGAGCTAGTTTCATTTGATGAAAAATGCATCTTATGAACCACATGAATAGTGGAATTCCCCCCAGCATGCATGTGTATTTGTTGCAAGAAATATATCCTTCGAGAGGGTGATGTGCCCTCTAGTGAAAAGTAAGGACAGTCACATTGTCAAATGGGATGTTATGCTTCTTGCATATTCTCCTAAGCAATGCCTCATCAACTTTGAAGGCAACAGAATCAATAGGATCTTCCAATATAACCTAATCCCTGAGTGTGTTAGGAGCCGGCTCTACTTCTAGTTCTTGTTCAGGCTCTTCACGAATTCCCTGAGCTGGCTGATCTTCCTAAGGAATACCGGGTTGAACGACCGACTGCACTGAAGTTTATTGCCTAGAAGAAGCTCTTGTTAAGCTAGATTTTATATTAGAGTCATCATAATGGACCATCGATGGACCTTTGGCAATAGTTGAAAGACACCCAGAGTGTTTGACGTTCAGAGCTATCAGAACACAAAATAATCAACAATAGGTAAATTAAAACCAATGCCTCCATGGCTCGGTGAAATCTAATGTAGCGTTGTGCAACATAGTGAAATGCAGATGTTGTACAATAGTCTATTTCAAAGATTAGAGATTTCCCGAAGTGGTCATCATTATTGACCATTCAAACGAGCTTCACGTCATCAAGAGCACGCTTGGAATTTATTGGGGCTTGGAGTGTCGAGTTCACCGAAGTTTGGTGGAACTTGAACAAAGAGAACTAGAAAAATCCCCCCGAGGGGATGGTTTTGCATCGAACCATCCCATTTAGATAATTTCAAATTTTCTTCTCCCCTCCTCTTGTTGCAAGCACTTCAGCTCTATCCTCCAAATCTAGGCATGCTCCTCAACAATGTTCATCTCCAGCCATTCCCCATCATAATCACTCACTAAAGTATGCTCAAGTTAGAAGTTATTGGATTCGGAATATAGCTTATGTTTTGTATGGATAGGGCTTAGGTTCAAGGCAATATTGAGTGATGTAAAATTCAATTAAGAGGCAGAAGAAGATCGACTGCCAAGGAGGCAGCAAAATAGTCAACTCGAAGATCGGTAGCATTCCAAGTCAGTCCAATTTTCAAGTTTCTTCAATGGCAAGCTCGAGGTTCAAGGTAGTGGAAGAAAGAAATGAAGGAGCAAGATGGGTCGGTCGAAGTTTTATAAATCATAAGCCAAGTTTTTTGGCTATAAAAAAGCATGATTCCTTAATATATGGATCGGTGTGGAACCATGATGGTTCGGTATTGAATGATCATATTTAAAAAAAAGGAGAAGAGGAATAGATGAACAACTCCATATGTGCCTGCCCATCTGTGCTCGCATGTTCCTAGACCCTAGTGATCATGTGCATGCATATGTTTGTGCCCATGTGTATATAACATCTAATTTCAAAATTCAAACAACATAAAGTCCGAACTTGGAAATTTGATAAATGGGAATGCTCAAGAGTGCTAAATTTGGAATGACAAGCCATGGAGGAAATTTCCAGTTTTAAAATCATGCATGCTTTTGAAGCATCACAACAAATGAAATGGGGATAGTCATTCATAGCAACGGATATAAGGAAGGATAGCAACTTTTTGAAGCATAAATTAGGATTCAACACGATGATCCTAAAATAGCTCAATTCAAAACACATCACTTTTGAAACTAGATGTACCTTAGAGAGCAAGTGTTGTATGGCCTTTTGACTTGGAAATATTTAGTCATATTAGACAAGTCGCATATTCTAGGTTATCGAGGCAAGCTACCCAGAAATATAGCCAAATCACTAAGGGGAGAGGCCCAACTAAGTTTGAAAAGCTAAGCACAAATTACCATGCAAAAGATAGGACGATGTCCAGCCAAGTACATGGCTCGGTACGGAACCATGTTACTTCGTGGATTTAGTTCCATCTTCCTACAACATGACGACCAAGATGTAGAAGCCCATTCCATGCAGAAGATCTGGAAATTATGCATCCACTATGAGTTGGATGGACATGAAATGAACAAGTGTCGGAAACTTCACGATTTGATAGAATAATAGCTAGGAGCAAGCAGTTGCAGCAGTACGCGAAGAACCAAACTACAATGGTGCGGCCGAGAAACCACCATCTACAACAAATGCATCAAGAAACAATTACGGATCTGGTCCGAGACTCGAAATCCTATGATCGTGATGGTCGGGAGTTAAGTTGGACTCCCTTGCTTTGCTTTTTCTTGCTTTGAATATTAAGGATAATAATAACCTCAGACCGCGTACATGTGTACAAGGCCTAGATTGGTCCCTAGGCATGCTCTGAGTCGGATGTTTGGGACGACTATTTAGGGCAATAATAACCTTTGACTGCTTACACATGTACGTGATCTAGATTGGTCCCTAAGCATGCTCTGAGTCTGATGTATTAGATGGATAAATAGGATTTTTGCTTGTTTACCTTGATTTGGATATTTGACTTTTGAAAAATCCACATTGAATGTGATGACAATATTGATTGCTTCAAGTCCCATCCAGAGAGGCAGGACTGGAGTGCAGAGTGCAAGTCCGGAGAGACGGAACCAAATCCCCTTGCAGGAGAGCGATCAGATGGGCTTGTATGATATTGATAGATTTAAGTCTCATTCGATAAGATGGGACCGAAGTGCGAGGTGAAAGCTCCCTTACTGGAGAGTAAGTGGATGGGCTTGTATGTAAAGTAACTCCCCTCATCGGAGAGTGAGCGGATGGGATTGCCTGGTTATTGTGTCCCTTACCGAAGAGCGAGCAGATTGGACTTGGTAAGAATCTAAAGAGATTAAAACCCTATATTAGACGATGGACAATCCAAAGAGATCAAACTCTAGATTGGAAGATCAACAGTTATGTGAGACCAAACCCCAAAGCTGATGCATACTCGATAAAAGGATTTAAATGACTTACAACCAAAGAAAGAAAGATAAGCCCTAGGCGAACGCTTGATGGCTTGGATATGTTAAATGACATTTTTGGATAATTTACTAAGATTAGGATCAATGAATAGCTAGAGTACTCGACTATTGAAGAAAGAAAGATAATTTACACCAAGTTAAATGCCGAACGGCAAAAGCAGTTTAACTCTTGCCCCCTAAAGTACGCCTTTCAACTGTAATGTGCGCTTTGCTCAAGTTAAAGGCGTACTTTAGGTCCCTAACCATGTTTCTTTGCTTTTGCCGCTCGGCATTTAAAATGGGCTTAGAAGATAAATCAAAGACAAAATGATTCAGAAACTTGCAAGTGCACCTAAATGGGGTAGATAAACAACTCAGGAAAGTTTCACCCAATTTGGAGCTAAGTGCATAGCTTGGTACAGAGCAATTCATTGGTTGGTATGGACCTATCCATTCCCCCCATTTCACTTTTCAAGCTCCATACATCTCCTACAACACTCTGAATACTCGTGATCAAGTGGTTTTTCCATGATTTAGATGAGCAATTCTAGGGATTGACGAGAAGAAAGCAAAGTGCTCAACTATCAAAAAGATCTTTAGAATCAACCCAAAGTCGATAGAAAAGAGCTTGGAATAACTCAACTAGAAGACAGAAGAGCAACGTGAGTAAAATAAGTATACTTGCACCAAGATATATAGGTCAGTACTGAGCTAACTTAATCGGTACTGAGCTATGATCTTGAATCATGGGACTCTGATCTCTCCAGCATAACATCGGGCAACCTCTTGGACCTCAGTCCAAGTGGGCTTTTGACCCATTACCTTTGTTTCTCTATAAATACAAGCCTAGCCGCAACCAAAATAGGATTGATCTCTATGGGATTGGAGACTTCTTTCTCTTCTTCACATCTAACCCCTCCTCCATTAAAGTCACCTAGGAAGCTACTATTTGTTTTTCTAAGACTTAGATCAGTAAATCTCTAGTATTAGTGATTCTCAGACTCTTTAGAAGCATCATTGCAAATATGAGATCCACTAGATTGTGGTCATATCTGAGATAATTAGCTATAATCCATAGAAAGAATAACTAATAAGAAAGATTAAAGTGGACATAGGCCAGAGACTACGCTGAGCCACTATAAAAATTCTTGCGTCATCTTTCACATTTTATGCTTTTTCCTTAACTTTCAATAGAATTGGTGTTTTCATCTGATTTTTGGGTGTTGATCCATTTTCTAGGTTAACAATGGTTGACCATAGTGGTTAAAATGAGGGGTTGAATTTGATTCAAAAGGATTTGAAATGGAAAGAGAAAATAGTAGATCTGGATCCACCTTTTTATTCTCTATCTCTCTCTACTATTTAAACAGCCTTAACCCCTCATTTTGCTATTCTCTTTTCGAGCTCCTACTCATCCCTTCTTTGGTCAAATTTGCAGCCGTCCTCCTTCTTTAATTCAATCTTTAAAAAAAAACAAATTTAAATGAAATCAGGGCAACGATGCGTAGTGCTTATAATTTGTTAGCTCTATCTAGAAGGATCTGAATTCAAATTCAAGTGGAACCGATGGATTCAGCATTCAACATGTACTAATTGGGCTATAGTCAAGGTAACTAATCTATTATAATTTACATATTTATTTAATAATTATCTTGATTCATATATTCTTAGGTTAAATCATGATATTATGAATCCCTATGTATATGTGCTCTCAACATTAAATATGAATATGTATATACATAGTGAGATTAAAAAAATAATTATATATGCAAGTGCATATAGCTTTCAGTAAGGAAAAAAAATTAATTTTTTTTAAATTTAGTAATAATTTAAAAGATTTTTGAAACAAGGTTAACTTTAATATATATGTATGTACATGTGTGTGTAGTATGAGCTAGGACCAATAGACCCCATTATTTAGCATCATTTTATAGGCCTCTGATTTCAGCTAAAATTTCTATTTAAAATTTTGAACTTTCTCCCTCTTATCACATGTACCAAATATTTAAATACAAACTTATGAAAAATGTTAAGGGAAATAGTGCTAAATAATAGGGTTATTGATCCTAGCTCATATGAGCTAGGTTAATAACCCCCTTTACATAATATATATTTATATATTTCGTTGAATCATATACATGTAATCATTTTTAAAATTAATATATATATATATATGTATTATTTAAAGGTCGTAAATAAATATATGCATGTTATTTATTTCAAAATATAAGAGTTACATTAATATATATTGTTATCTGGCCTTTTGACCCAACAATATTTAGCCAAATTAGACAAGTCGCATGTGCTAAGTTATCGAGGCAAACAAATTATAAAGATAGCCAGAAAACTCAAGAGAGAGGCCTTACGAAGTCCAAAAAGCCAAGCCCGAACTACCGTGCAAAAGATAGGATGAGACCAACCAAGTACATGGCTCGGTACCGAACCATCCATGTTTCGGTACCAAACCATGTTGCTTCATGGGTTCGGTCCCAACTTTCCTACTACATGATGAAAAATATCCTAAAAGCCCATTTATGTCTTCAAAATACCGTTCGCATGCTCTATTTCATCGGTCTCCTCAGGCTCCCTGAGTCAGCAACTTCACCATAAACCCATCAATTGGACTCGAAAACAAGCTAATAATGGCTCAAACAACTCTGGAACCATAAAGCTAAAGATAAACCGACCAATCTCCAAAAGTTCATGACAATGATTGATGAAGTTTTATGGGTTGGTATCGACCCATTACTATGGTTAGGTACCAACCCATACAGATTGCTGAGCTGGCTGCATTTTCTTCTCTAGCAACAACCGAGAGATCATGAAGAGCGTGAGAATGGACATACCTTAGACTTTTCCGCTAACCTACACCTACAAATAAACCATGAGAGGGTTCATTTGGGGGATATCTTTCACTTTTCAGCATTTATCCTTGTTTCTTGTAATCACTTATCATTTGGCAACGAACCTAGGAACACCTGTTGTACTTTCAATAATAAAATGAGAAGAATTTTAAGTGGATGTAGGCACACCTTTAAAACCACTATAAATAATTTTTCTACCGTTTATTTCTCATTCACAATTTACTTTTCATCACTTTTATTTCTCTACATAATCTTACGGGTATTAGTGCCATTCTTGATGCTAACATATATATATATATATATTTGTGTGTGTGTGCATATATGTATATATGTATGTATGTATGTATGTATATTATAAAATATGTATGTATGTATATTTTAAGATACACTAATTGCATACGAAAATGTTTTGAATGAAAAAACAAACTTTTATAGCCATAAGGATTTGAAAAAATATTAAATTTTGTTAAAATATATTTTGGTCAAAGTATATATGAAAATTCAAATACATATATTTTACTCATTTACATTTAAATATATAATGTTATTTTTGTATTCGAATTTCAAATATTGTTTAAATACACATAAGCATATAATTCCAAAATATCTTTTTAGTTCCATAAATATATATGTGTGTGTGTATTTGTTTATTTATTTTACTAAAATATAATTTATTATTTTAAATTTGAAATTAGAATATATTTTAAAATTTAGGTCTATATCTAAAATATGAAATTTGAGTTTAAATTTATAATTTTAGTTTTTGTATCTATACATGTCACTATTTTATGATGTTATGTATATATATAATAATTTATATTATTATAGATATGTTTTTATATCACATTAAATTATATATATATATTGTACAATGTGTGTATATATATGTATACAGATGGGTTAACATGACCGTTACGATGTAAATCCTAACACTTATATACGGGCATGTTAAACCATGTACACTTTATATGTTACATGTGCACGTACATACACATGTATATGATACATATATTATATAACATGAATATAATATAAATAGAAACTTTATTTACAAATAAAATTAAATAATAAATTTATTTAAAATTAATTTAGATTGGATCTGAATAAATTTAGACTTCGTAGGCCAAATAAAATTCAAAATGATAATGTTTTTTAAATTTACCCATTTAACCTACTATTTGCTAGCCTAGATCCAACACCAACATTATTACGGAACCATCAACAATGAAAGAATGAAGGAATGCACCAAATTTTACTAAGTTTTGGGTAACAAAAACACATTACTAATGATATGATTTAGTAGGTACCAACATGATATGGAATGTTGATTTAGCTACATTGGAGGCTTGGACTCAAGCTATGAAGGAAAACATGAAGTGTTGGAATACAAAAGCATGTCAGTACTAACATATTTTGGTTAGAACCTTGTTTGGTTGCCTTGGAAAACATACGCGATGACCCGTTCTTTGCGTTGAAACTTCAAATATGAGGAAATAAATTCGTTCAAACCTGGAATGGCAAATTTCATGCTGGATCTCGAATACAAATAGCATTCAACCTTTAACTCAAAAGGGATCAATCTTTTTCATCTTTTTCTCATAAGACTTTGACAAAACTTAGATTTACTAGATTGTGAATTGGATTTGATTGTAAGTTGTGTATTCTAGAGAGAATTCATAAACAAATTATATTAATTGGACGTGGGTCGGAGATTTTGTTGAACCATTATAAAAATCTTATGTTTGTTCTCTTTCTGTTTGATTTCTTCATTTTCATATTTGTTGATTTAGATTTTAATTATATTGGGATGTTGTACCAATTTTCGGCATAACATATATCTATCGGAAACACCTTCTTTATATAATCTCAATAACAACTCGGTCCAAACTATGCTTTACCAACGTAGCCTAAATTTTTTACGATTCCTTGACTTTCCAAACCAAGCTTATTTGGCTTAATTTACTTCATCCTACAATGTCGATAACACTAACACATAAAATCTTAGTACTAATGTATAGGGAATATCTTTTACATATCCATAAATCGAACTCAAATACTTCTCTTCACACCAACACACTAATGGTACTTCTTTCAGCATCTTTTTTGATCGTTGACAACACATTCACATAAGATCTTAGTACCAACTTAGTCCGAGCTATCCTTTACAATCCAGATCCAAATTAATAATTTCTTTATACAATCCCATTAATGGCATATTTCCTGATTTTAATTTCCTATCATTTTACTTCGACTATATTATGGTTCAGACAACTCGGTACAAGATAATGTCTCTCCATGCCAATCCAGCAAACAATGAAGATAACATCATACAGTTAAACCATATCTAGGGACATCAGATATGGATGAGGTCCTAACATAAATGAACTTGATATGAAAATCATGTCACATCTAATCTAAGCAATACGGTTTTAGTTGGTATCAGTACTTCATAAATATCGCCACAAAATATATACAAACGACAACTAACAAGCCTAGTGATCTATAATCACCCAAGCCAAAACAAATATGTTTAGTGTAACATTACCCGAAACGTCGGATGAACGACGTGGACCCACGAACCAATCCAAATCGTCTACCTTTACTAGCAATATCAAATAACAAGTCAACTATACATTATTTGCCTTCATCATCAACCATTATCATATAAATTTAATCTATAGATCGATCATCAAGTTGGATCATATAGGAATAATATTGGTCACTTGGACACTATTACGAAAAAAAAAATTAGGCCCTAAAAATATAAATTTTTTAATCACATCTTACAAAATTCTCAATCGGTTTGTTAATGGGAACTAATCAACTGAAACTTCAATACCATTAATGCCACTTTTACTATCCAACTTTCCAAATGGAACTCTACTTCAACTATATCTCCAAAACTTTAAATATCATATGGGAATAATTTCGGTCCAGTCTCCTTCATAATAATGCAAACCAAATTATTTTGCTATTCGATTAGCACCTCTTCTCTATATGGTTACAGCAAAATAATTTAGACTTACTTCCCTCTAACCAAAATATGCTGTCTATATCTTAACTCAGAAATTTATTATCTAGCCTCTGCTCCTTCTAGAGTTATATGTATAAGTGGCATATCAGTGGACCAGATGGGCTTTGTCTATTTAGGGAGGAAGATCAGAATATTCAACAAAGGAATATGAGATTCTTAGGTTATAGGATAGGCAATAATTTATCTTCGTGGGACCATTGGGATCACAACATACAATAAGATCGTTCCCTGTCACTTCTTATCATCCAATCCAAATTCTTGTCTTCATCCAACATCATTCCATAACTAGTCATCCAATCTATTTTAGAATAAATCCATATTCCAGCGGACTCAATATATATGATTCACAAACGAACTCTACACCTTGGATAACAAATTCGAAATCATGGTAATAAAAGATAAATTGTTTGATCCTTTGGAAAAATTCAACGCCATAGTAGGTCTTAGCACTTGTGAGGTTTAAGGTTTAAAATATCCTCTATGACAATTATATCCAAAAGTTGGAACTCTCTTTCCATCATGGTCCGCTCCCCATTTTCTTGGTAGATGACGATACACTTGCACCTAAGACAACGCCTAATGCATAGGATTTAACTATCTAACCTTCCTCATTCACTTCCTAATCCATTAAACTATTTCTTTAAAGATAATAATCAATAATTTGGAGTTTACTTCCATAATTTTAAAATTAAAATAAATAGGTTCACTAAAATTAGAATTCATCAGATGTCGAAATTTAAAACTTCCCTTCACGTTTAACATATTATTTCGCCAAAACTTCCCATTTATTTGGAATATCATAAAACAAACCCTTTTACCAAATATTTCACTTACTTCTATATTTTTATATTTTTACTTCAAAACTAATCGTATTCCTCTAACTTCAATAATTCAATACTAATCACCCAAAATATATTTAAACTCCAAATCACTTTAGTTATTTTTAGAAATACATATGCTTCATTTTTACAACATCATTCATATAATTTATAACCATTTTGTTATATATATGTAACAACCAGGTATTTTCAACCATTTGCATCCGCACATGTCGGACTTGAATCGCTCAAAATACCGCGTTGTAAATAAAATTCGGCAAATCTCAGAATATACAGTAAATACATAATCACAGACACAGAGTAAATAATAATGCAGCGGAAGTAAAGGAATAGTAGTTCATGAAGCTACTATATAATAATAAGATACATCAGAGTTAAAAAAAATACAGTAGAAGAGTAACAAGATACATCAGGTACAAATCATAATAAATCACTGAAATTACTGAATACTGAAAGCAGAATATATGGCTGGATCTTCAAGGAAAGCTCCAACTCCAAAGATGAATCTTGAATGCTAACTCACTCAATCTGACTCGAGCGTAAAGCAAAACACAAAACACTCGAGTCAGGACATAAATACTTATGAACTGTAAATCAACTCAAGTGAACAGTAACAAAAATGCATCAGTAACTTAAAGGATGCTTGGGATCACCCATCCTTTAAGGATCCGTTAATCTATTTACTATGTAGTAATATTGCGCTATTATAATAATGTCTACAGTAAAATAAACATACTTTTAAATAGCGTTCCGGGCTACCCATATCATCCTTCACACATAATAGTCCCAGTAGTCCATCCAGTATCAGCATATCTCCAGATCGGGAGACTACCCTAAATACTCCACGGGCTACGGGAGAAAAACAAACTCGTAGTAAAGGCTCGGTATGGTAGGTGACACGGCACACAAGGCAATGCCAGGGTAGATATACCAATTACGCACACGGGCTAGTGGTAACGCAGCAGCCACATACGCCCACCTCGGAACACACTCGCATATCAAAATCGGAGGATGTCCATCTAATTAATTACAAGTAAGAGTATAGTATCGAAGGAATGTATCCGATCGGAGGAATGACCTCACTTGGCCCGAGATCGCTCCTGTTTTAGCCACCTTATGCCAACTCAAGGGAGTTGGGTCCACGTAATATACCTCAAGATCGTCGCCACCATCCTACTTCATTCTGAAATCTCCACCACGTACACAGTTGTTAAAGTGATTTTCGGAGTTGGCAGAGATTATGACAACTTTCGATCCCGGTCTCTTTAACAACTAATCGTTATTATAACGCCGTGGTCATTTCAAAATAGTTTATACTTCAAAAATCAAATCATTTCATTTCAAAATTATACCCCTTCCAAAATAGTTATACTTCAAAACCAAAACCATTTTATTTCAAAACTATTTATTCAATCAAAATAGTTTATACTTCGAAACCAAAACCATTCAAATCAAAATAGTTTATCATGTCCATTTCAAACATATATTCACCTTTAAAAAAATTCATAATGCTTTCAAAGTACAACTTTTTTGAAACCAAAATACTTGAAATCATTACACTTTGAAAATCATAACATTCCAAAATCATACATATGAAATCATCCTTTAATTGTTTACACTTTATAAATTTATTCCATTAAACCAAAATTTCAAATTTCCAATTTAGTTCAATTCAAACCATCAGTTTCAATTCAATTTAGTTTTCTAACAAAACATTTCAAATCTTATAAATTTCAAATATAGATTTGATCTACAAAATAAACAATCCAATTTTAATATATTTCTAAACTTTAATATCCCACATTTCAAAACTAAACTTTATAATTCCATATATTCATATCTCAAATCTAATTTCATTATTATTTAGTTTTGAAATATTCATTTCATAAATCCGACATTATTTGAATAAACTTAAATTATAATTAAACCAAACATCTTTTCATACAAATATAAACTTCAAATAGTCCTTTATCAAATAAATCAAAATCAAATATTATTCCACATTCATATTCTTTATTAAAATAAAGATCAAATCATTTCCAAACCATTTCAAAATCATAAAAATATCAGATCATTTCAAAACCTCATTATTAGATCATTATTTGAACTCAAATTCAAATACTCAAATTTAAATATCATTTTTAAATCAAATAAGTCATTCATTTATTATTTCAAGTATCATTACAAATTACATTCAAAATTCCATTCAAAATTTCATTTATCTCATTACATTTCATTCCATTTAACACATAACCAAGTAAACCCTATTTAAATTCAAATTCAACTTTAAATTCCTTAAAAATTAGAAATTAAATATTAAAATATATTCAAAACTTCTAAAATTTACAAATAATTCCATTTCAAAAGTTAAATCATTTAACACTTTAAAATATAACACAAACAGTGTTAAAATCTATAACATTTCAAAACATTGTCAAATTATAGCAACGACGACATTTATAAAGTGTTATCATAGCTTATAGTTTTCAAAATAGTTTAGTGTAGGAATAACGGCATTTATAAAATACCGTAATAGATATTTAGTTATTTCAAACATAGTTAAATTCAAAAACAACAGCATTTAAAAATGCTGTCAAAAGACTACAACATTTTGAAAATGCTATAAAATTCTAGATTTCATTTTAGCTTTTCAAAAGTAATAATAAAACTCCAAATTTTATTATTATAACTTGAAAACCACATTTCTAGACTTCAGAATTTCACATTTAAATCATTTTAACATATGATTTATCATAATAAAATTCTATAATTAAATATCCAATTTAAAACTCAATTCATTTGTTAAGTCAATTTTCGCTGTTTTTCTTAACTTATAAATTTAATAAAACTTAACATTTTATTTCAAATATCATTTCAAAACTTTAAATTAAATTTCCATTATTTATTTACATTTTAAAATAAAATTTAAAGCCAAAAAAATCACATTAACTTCAAATTTACGTACTTAAATTCACAATTTCAAGACTTAATATTTAATTTTCTTAAAACCATAAAATATATATTTTTAAATCAAATTTCATACCCTTAAAAATACATATCTTAATAAAAATCATTTAAAAATATACCACGGGGTTTGTATATAATTTTCTAACCTAGGTCAAGTGATACGGATATATATCATTTCAATCCGCAATTTAAAAAGAAAACCGGGTTCTATCATTTCAAACCCGCAATCCCAAGTCAAATAAAATACAATAAAAATCGCTCAGGCCTATCGTTTCAGCCCATAATGATTTTTTCCTATTCTAAAGTCCGTTCGGGTATGTATCATTTGAACCCATAGTGATTCTATTCTACATGGAACTTGCAGTGTGATCATATGCATAAACAGCATAAATAATGTCAATGTCACAATATAATGTCATATATCAGATGTCAGATGATAATTAACAGTTTTAACATGTTAATAACAAAGCATAGCATATCATATAATCATCATCAACTTGTATAAACATTTTTAATTACTAAACACTTGTTATCGATTACCATTCCATAAGTAAATATGTCAGAGTGAGAAAGACTCACTTTTCAAGCTGAAGACCACTACGACACCCAAAACGATTCCAAAGGCACGAAAAGCACGATATAGCACGACTAGTGATTCAAATGAGTGGAGAGAGACAATATATCATCTTGTAAGCAACCCAAAACAAGACAATATAACATATGAATATTCAACACAAAATTATATAGAAACAAGTTGAAATACAAGGCAATAAAGACAAGACCTTGTCTTTACCATTCGAATGCTCGACCAAGGTGGATCATGAGCTCAGCCAATGATGTGTAAAGCTTAGGTTTTGCATCATACAGGCCAGGTTTGGGTCAGGTATGGCATCAAAACAAGTGGAGATGAAGGTGTAGTGGTGCTAACATGAAGCATACCAAAGACAATGCAAAAAAAGGGCAAGTTGTTTAACTTTTTGGCTCGGCTTAGGTCAATTGGAGCTCGGCCATAGGGGGTTTCAAATCTAGTCAGTGGTCATGTGGCAGCCAAAAGTAATGTAGATGATGGTGGTGGTGGCTAAAGAGTGGCCAAAGGAAACTACGAAGGTAATAGTGGAGTATAGGCTTGGCTAGCATTGTTTTGGTGAAGTTTGGCAAAGCTTTGCAATGTTTTTGTGGTGAAGCTTCATGTGAAGGGTCATGGCCTGAATTTTTGGTCAGAGGAGGGGCTAATGGCTGCTGTAGATGGAGGAGGTGATGGTGGAGATGATGGAGTGGAGAGGAGGTGATGGTGGAGCTGATGGAGTGGAGCCGAGCCTAGAAGTTAAAGAAAGCAATGCAAATAACATAAGAAACAAGAAGGAAAACATGAAGAAAAGAAATAGAAATTTTACCAAAACTTTTTCTCAGGTTGATGGCCGATCTTTTTGGAGTTGAGAAGCTTAAATTTTCGAAAAAATTAAGAGGAAAAAGATACGGCTGAAGCAATGGAGTTAAGGCAGCAAAAATGAAAAGGTAATGGTTGATAATGAAAAGGTGAGAATACAAAGAGGCTTAAGCAAATAAAGAGTCACAAACCTTTCAAATTTCCACCATTTCTTTTTAAATTTTAAATAAATGTAAAATATGTATAAATAAAGGTAAAAATACGAAAATATAGTAAATAAAAAAATATTAATTAAATATAATTAAATTAAGAAAATAGCAAAGAAAATGTAAACTAGGCTTGAAAATTTGAAAATAAATGAAATGAACTTTGGAAAAATTGTATGTACATGAAAAATATTATAAATAAAGATAAAAACATAAAAATAAAATGCATGCATAAAAGTGAATAAATAAATTTTTATTAAATATAATTTAAATGAAGAAAATAGCAAAAAAATGGGAACTAACCTTTAAAAATAGAAAATAAATTCAATAAGCTTTGGAAAAATTCAAACATCACTTTAAAAATATTTAGAAGGTAAAAATATATGTAACATAACATATAATACAAATTAGAATAAGATATGACAAATAAAAAGATTATTTATAAAATTTAAAATAAACAATATTGTTAAATAAAACAATTTACACCCAAATTTATAAAAAGCATAACTTTCGCAATATTATTCGGATTTCAATAAAACGAAAAGCAGTGTTCTTGAAATTTTATTTATTTTCATAATAAAAGATAAAATTCAAATTTTAAAATATTTAAAATTTAAATTTAAAATTCAAAGTTTGACTGTATTGACCATCACATTTTTTGGAAAATTTTCAATATATGCATGTTTGAAATTCTAATCCACATCAAAATCAACATTTATATTTCAAATAACAAAATTTATTCATTTTAATAAATAAAATAAAGTATTTAAATTAGTAATTTAAATTAAAATAATTAAAATATACAATTACAATAATAAAAAAGATACAGGGTTGTTACACTCTCCCCCACTTAAGACTTTTCGTCCTCGAAAAGGAATGAAGTACGAAAAAGCACAGAAAAAGATAGAATGAAATAATATTAAGACAAGATGACAAGAAGACTAAAATTATACCAGATAACTGTTGCTATAGGTAAGTTTAACAATGTGGAGATGATCTTTCCAAGATCTTCTAGAATCAAGAACACAAGCAAAAAAAATCTTTTAGAATCTTATTCACCCTTCCCGCTTGACCGACGGTCTGTGGATGGCAGGCAGTGCTCAGAGTCAAAGATGAATACCAAAGATTATCAAAGATTATAAAAAGGTTTCTAAGCAGATTGGTATAAGCATAGCTTTCCCATTCCATAGCAAGATAAGGGAAATAAGGACAACCAAAAGATAGTTTGTAAAAAAAAGATAATAAATTTGAAAACCTGAAATTTCAACTTAAATTTATAACTAATCTTACATAAGTTAAATAAATCTAAACCATCTCTAATTTCATTATCTTATCATCTAATTATCTTAAATTAACAAATCCCTAAAATCATGGATTTGAAAAAATCATTTATTATACTCAAAATATATTTAATAATTTAATTCTTCATTATTCCTAATTAAAATTAAATTTACTCCTCTTAATATATTTTATCACCTATGTTAAATATATTTATACCTATTATAACTGTTTTATCTTATTCTTATTTCTTTTAACATCATTTTATATTGTAAATTATTCCATTACCCTTTTTCTTTATTTACATCTGTCAATCATTTTATAACTAAAATTCAAATGTATAACATTTATTATAACTGTAACAACCTGCATATTTATCAATTGTATATTTAAATATTTTATTTAAATATTTTTTAGTTCGTCGGATTTTGGTCCGAAAAGCTACTTTTTGCAAACAGTCGAATTGGGACTTGAGACCACCCTCATTGAGTTCAAAATGCCGTTTGCGACCTTTTTGAGTATAAGCTTCGATATGTTTGGAGATAGTTGATTTTTTCTACTTTTTCCCGCTTAGGGCTTTAGTTTGGGCTGAGCCAATTAACCACTTACGAACTCAGTCCCAATCCCCTTCTCCTCTTCATTACTTCATTCCAACTCCTAACTCTCTAGCAAAACTGAAAATGGAGGTGGAGAGTGGAAATTAAAACTCCAAGCCCTAGCTTCCTTTGTAAATCCATCTCCTAGCTCCAAAGTTCAAGAGAACCCATTGGTAAGCTTCCTCTTCTTCTTCTCCAACTCTTTCTCCATTCAATTTCAGAAATTTCCTAAACCTAACTTAGGGAATGTTCTTCTTTTAAGCTTAGATTCAAGCTTCTTGTGTTGAGATTGAAGTGTGGTTGATCCTCCTTCATCTTCAAGCTTCTCATTCATTGTTTTCGGATTCAAAGGTGAGATTTTTAATCTCACGTCTTAGTCTATGATTATCTTCGATTGTTAGGTATGAATTCCTAACACTTATTCTTGTGCAATTGCTTTTGATTTGGATTGCTTTTTGAGAATATTCCAATTTTAGTGTTTGAAAGCCAAATCCTTAAAAATCATAGCTTTGATGTTCAAATGTGTTTTTGGTGATGCATCGAGGAGCCAATAGGGCCGGGTAGCCGTTAGGCATAATTCCCTAGCGTCCGTGCTCGTTCGGTTGCGAATTGGAGGTTGCACATCAATTAAATGGGCATCAATTTGCAGAGCATCAGGTTCGGCCGACCGACCCCCTGGTCCGGTCGACCGACCTGCTAGTAAAAGTGCAGTTTGCACTTCTCTGTTTCTGGTTCGGTCGGCCTGCTGCAGGGCTTGGTCGACCGACCTGATGTCCCGAGAAATTTTCAAAACAGGGTCCGATCGACCGAGCCCTGCAGCCGGCCGACCAACCTGTGCAATTTTGCCTATTTTCGCCTAGTTGCTTGAATTTCCAACTTTAATCG
This sequence comes from Allium cepa, assembly GCA_030765085.1. Lineage (NCBI taxonomy): Eukaryota > Viridiplantae > Streptophyta > Magnoliopsida > Asparagales > Amaryllidaceae > Allium > Allium cepa. The sequence continues at coordinate 343,689,259 of CM060944.1, forward strand.
ATTCGTGTTGTTTCCTATTTTCTGTTATCATCTATTATGACTTTGATGACTCTTTTTAGGGATTTTTGAATATCCATTTTGATGGATCCTCTATCGATTTCTTTGGATTTTATTCACGTCTTCGTAGGTGAATTTTAGTGATTGATTGTTTCTACAATCATGTTTGTGATTTGTCACTTTAAAAATATAAAGGTTTCTATATTAATAGTAAATATCAAAACTCTTTCTTCAAATGATTTCAACACTATTTTATTACAAAGCTTGTTTTCTAAAACCGATTTCCAATCTATTAGTATATACAAACCTTTACCTCACTCGTATGAGAAATCTAATTAAACGACTTAGTAAAACAAGTGGTATGAAATGCTTGCGTTTACTTCGTCGGTTAATTCTTGGACTTGTTCGATTGAAACTCTTGTGACAATTTTCTAGTGGAGATCTACAATTTGTTCACAAATATTTAAGTTAAGCTAGTGGTTATGGGACATGATGCTAAACTCATATATTTACTAGCTTATTGTAATTAACACTTCTTGATGATCAATGATGATCATTTTATGGTTTAGACTAGCAATGTGCGATGTCTCTTTGTCTATGTGGAGGACCGTACCTCATTAAATTGAGCTTCGTCTCATTTCTTCGTGGGCTAGCGACCCATGTACTTTCTAATGTGTTTCGATTCATTGGATGTACCGTTTGTACTACATCGATGTTTTGGCTTTTGGATTCATTGGATGTACCGTTTGTACTACATCAATGTCTTGGACATCTTTTTCTTGTGATTTCTGGATTTCTATTGATGATTTCTAGAATTTGTGCTTCACCAATTTTCGTGATTTTAATTGATAAGTTCTATCAATATTTGTGCATTGGTGAATTTGTGTGTCATTGACTTTTGTGATTGGCATTGATAAGATTGTCAATATTTATGGCTTTTGTGAATGAAATTATAGAGTATGACATTTTTTTATCTTTGAGAAGATCTTTGCGATATTGATTAATCTCTTATTGATTTTTCAATTATTTATTTATCATAGCTTGGTATCAGAGCCAAACTTCGGAACAATATGGAATATTATAACAAGGATCATCATCCTAAGTCTTTCTTAGGAGTCGTGCTTTAGGATTTAATTCGTGTCCTCGTACCGATTCATCCTAATTTCTTTATGATTCCTTTTTTATAAATCAAGTTTGATTGAAATTTATTCCGAGAATAACTTTTTCCTCTTCTTTCTTTCTTTCTTAAAGAAGAGAAATGGTTAGACCTGGCCGTCCCAGCGCCGGTCAATCTAGTGCTACTCCCCAAGATGGAGTTTTTATGTCTGCCCATCAGCTTCTAGATCTTGTTAAGAATGCTCAAGCTGCCGGTCCCAATCCAGAGGCTACTCATCCTAGATCCGGTTTTGCACGCTTGTGTAGAGACTATACCAATTTGGGTGGACGGCCATTCAAGGGATCCGAGAGTGTTATTGAAATTCAAGCTTGGCTCAAATCATGCGATCGCATCTTTTCTCGCATGAACCTTATTGACCTTCATCGACTCCAACTGGCTTCTAGCATGCTCCAAGAAAGAGCATTCGATTGGTATGAGCTTTTAATTTCTGAAATCATTGAAGCGGATCTCACTTGGGAGCAATTCCGGGAAAGATTCGAATTGAAATTTGTGCCGGAGGCCGAAAAAGTAACTTTGGTCCGGCGTTTTATTGACCTTGTTCAAGGTGAATCTTCTGTGACGGACTATGTCGCATCTTTCGAATCTCTTTCCAAATACGGGGTTGAATATATCAATACCCCATTGAAGAAAAATCAGAGATTTGTCTATGGCTTGAATAAGAATCTTAAGAAGCCATTACTTCTGAAACTTGAGGTTTCATTTGATCAGCTTATTGATATCGCTCTTCGTCTTGAAGAGGCCGATAATGAAGGTGATGTTGAAGTTGTGCGTGCCCAATAGGACTTCGACAATAACTTGAAGAGGCCTATCAAATTCAAAGGCCCCAATTCTAATAAGAAAGGGAAGCAACCAACTCCGGTAGCAAAGACTCCTACCTCTAGTTGTGGACAATGCTACAATTGTGGTTCCACAGACCACTATGCAAGGGAGTGCCCGAAACCCCTCTTTTGTCGTTATTGTAAAGGTTCAGGTCATCTTTTATCTTCATGACCTAAGCTTCCAAGCAAGAGAGAAGGAAAGCTGCAAGCCCCTAGCAACTCTTCTTTTGGTCAAGGTATTTCTCATTCAATCCTTTATTTTGTTTGTCTCGTGATTATTCTTTTCAAGTTCTTGTTGATATGAGTTCATCTCATTATTTTATATCAAAAGGACTTGTTAATTCTTTTTCTTTAAATATTTTAGGCTTGATGACTTCTTTGAGAATTGCGAATCCGGATGGTAGGTCCGTAACACTCAATTTGCTTTCTATTGATTTCGAAATTATTTTATGTGATTTTTCTTTTCGAGCCAATATTTTTGCTTAGGCTCCGGAATTGATTTGTGCGATAGGATTGGCTTAATCATTAAGAAGTCCATATCCTATTTTCTAAGTTGACTCTTCATCTTCGACATTTTCTATCTGTTAAGCAGATTTCTGTTTTTCCTTTGTGATTTTGATTCCAATTTGATGGCATCATTTTATTCTTTAAGCCCTTATGGTGAGGAATGTATTATTTCTCTTATCTAAATAATTTGTGAAACTTTTCCGGTATTTTTGAGTTTGTCTTAGGAATATCTCCTAAGAAATCTTTTGAGTGGTGCTAAGGTCTTTTCAATTTGACCTTATCACCGGTTTTCGTTTGCTACGAGTTGCGGAAGTTAGCATTCCACTTACCGCATTCCGTACTCGTTATGATTCTTATGAATGACTTATTATGTCATTCAATTTGTCCAGCTTATTTCATCCATTTTATAAATCGAATATTCTATGAATATTTCGATGAGATCATTCTTGTATTTATTGATTTTGGATGAAAATAGTAATTTAAAATTTTGCAAATCTTTTTCATAAGATTTATTTATAAGTAAAACTGGATTTTTGTTCTTGAAACGAACAAAGAATATTCTTAAAACTTTTTAAGAGATTTATTTATCCTATAAAAGATGATTTTGTGATTGTATTGCCCGTTGAGTGCTTTAAGAATTTTGGTCGATGTGCTTGATCAACGTTATCGATAGGAATTTCCTAAATGCTTTGATGTGACAATCAGACACGATATATTGACTTGTAAATTGTAAATTTTTCTAGAAATATTTTTACATTGAAATAATTGTGATTTTGAAAATTTTAGCTTTTCGAGAAAGAAGATTATTTAAAAGAACTCTTCCTTTCGATATTCTTGTTCTTGTGATTCCTGAAGGGGAACCAAGACTTTGCTATTTGTACCGATACTAGTCGTATCGGTTTGGATGTCGTTCTCTTGCCAAAGAGAACGTGCTTGTGACGACCCGGAATTTTCAAGCATTTAAATTTGGAATATTTAATTGATTTTAATTATTTAAAGGTTAATTATTAACTTAAATTACAAATATCATAATTTAATTGACAATTAAATTGTTGAATTAAATAATTTGAATTGGATAAAATATGAAATCTGAGATTTTAGGCCTGTTAAAAATGAATTGAAGGCTTATAAAATTTATATTCGTATTACTGAGGATAATAGAAGTTGTAAAATTGAAATTTACAGGGGTTTGTTCAGTTTTAAAAATATATCGTTTAAATTGAATTTAAACATAGCCTTCCGAAGCACAGTCTCGGAATCCGACGAAACCAGTTCCATTGAGTCCGTAATGTTGAATTATTATCGGATTTCAAATTTCGTATTTATCGGAGTTAGCGTGTGAGTGTACGACATATAAAAGCACTGAATGTTTATCGGAAACGCAATATAATATACATTGTTGACTAGTCACCTTGTCACATCGGTTTTTATTTTTTTTTATTTTAAATCACTATAGCTAGATATTTTCTTACGCAAAGCTTTCTTTATACGCCACCACTTTTTCATATCGCGTCCTCCTATTTCTTTCCAGCGGAGACAATATAAACAAGTATTCGGCTACTCGTTACACTCATTAAATCCCCTTTCTTCTTCTCAACCAAATGGAGATAAATCAATGCCGAGCAGAAGCTTTTCATCGAAATCATGTCGCTTCCCTCTTCTATTTCTCTTCTTCTATTAAATCATATACGAAAAGAAAAAAGAAAAAAAAATTATCGGCCGAAGACTTCTCGAATTAATGGCGGCCGCAAATCACGAGGGTTTTCGAAATCAAATTGGGGGAAGTTTTAGTTTCGGGTTGTGGCGTTGATTTGGGGGCGCGAGTGATTTTGGGCGAGAAGGTTCGTGGTTGAATCTCGAGGAAATGATGGTCGCGTGAATGACAGTGGCGCAAGTTGGTCTCGGTAGCACGACAATGGAGGGAGGCGGTTCCACGCATGCTATGAGGCGAGATTGTTTGGAGGAAACTCGCGAGACGAGAGGCTGAAGCACGCACGTTTGTTCATAGCAATTTTGGTGAGTTGCCGTTCGTTTTGCCTGGAACGTTTGATAGGTAATTAAAATTTTACCCTTAATTTAATACAGATGGGTTACAATAAATATCAAGTAGTATGTTTTTAATTTAGTTTGAAATAAAATTGCACAGTCTATGTTACTGGTTAGTTTAAATATATATATGCATGGATAAACAGCAAATATATTATAAGAATGTTAATATGTTTGAGAAATAAATAAATAAAATAAATATAGGTACCTTCACTTACTAGTTATTTGTAAATAATAAATTATGGAGATGGATTTGTTTATTAAACTTATTCAATTATTTTTATTGCTAAAGATATTTTTTTAATTAAAGACAAATCTGTTTAAAATTTAAATTATTAAGTTTAAAATAAAAAGTTTTGGTTAATTAAATCTTGGAATTTGATATAACCTGTATTTGACTTTCATAGTAAGACAGATACATGTATATATGTGGAAACTTACAGATTTTTAGTAAACTGGAAATAGAATTTGTATAAAATAGATTTCTAATAGAAAATAAATAGTAGGCAGACAAAGAAAGATAATTTTAGAGGAGCAACATTTAGTCTGGTTATTTAATATACCTACAGTCTAAAAATAATAATATATAAACCACTTTGACATTTAGATTTAAACAGTTATTTTTAATTTAACAAGATCAAAACAAATCTTTAATATAAAATTTCAAAATAAAAATAAAATGAATAGTAATTAATTTTCCAATCAGGTCAAATGTTAATAAACTGTAAATTGTTTATACAAGGTATAAAATCATGGGAACAAGCTGGATTGAATTGGATTGCTAGTAAAAGCAAAGGTGAGTTAATCTCACTCAGTTTAAATTTAAATTTAAATGATTAAATTTAAATAATTGTTTGAATGGTTGAATTGCTGATGTGCTATTGTATGCTATATTTGAGAATTGATGCAATTCATTGCGCTAACGTCTGTGAATGCAGGGAAAACAGGTTGGAGGGATCCAACTGGACCCCTCACATTTATTTAAATTATTCATTATTCTCTGTTGTGATTATTTGATATCTTATGATGAGTTATATTGGGATATTGAATGTTATGGTTTGATTGGATAATTGGGTATAATGAATTAACAAATTATATGAATTGGATTGTTGAAAGAAATTAAAAAGAATTAAATTTGTAAGCAAAATAATTATAGAAAGTTTGAATAAATTAAGAATGAATTGAAAAGAAATAGAAGTAATATGAAATAATATTAAATAACTTCGAGTATGAAGAGAAATATAATTTTTAATAAAATGAAATTAATGAATTGTAAACTTAAGTTATATCAATAAGAAAAAAGAATTATCTTAAAATTTAAAGTTTAAATTTATTTAAAAGAATAAAGAAGTAATTGAGAAATCTAAAAATGGAAATTTTTAGTTAAAGTATTTTTAAATTGTAATCAAGAAATGAAATCTGAAATTAATAGATTCCGAATAAAAAGGAAATAAATTGGAAATCAATTTGGGAAATTGATTTAAGTGATTGAAGCTAGAATTCTCCCTGGATAACCAAGTACGTTTTCGAAGTAAATTTTTAAATATAAGTTAAAAGATTAAAGGTTGTTTAAAAAAAAAACAAGTGTGGAAAATTTCTTATTTCTAATATTTAAGTTCTTAAGTAAGTATTTCTCTTTATCTATTATAGTAGTATTATGTTTTAAAAAGTATAAATCTGGTTTTATATTTATTAACTTTATTTTCAAAAATTTATATAGTATGTATTTTTAACAAATTATCAAAGTAGTTTTTAACTTAAATGTTTTAAAATATAAATATATATTTCAAAGTAAAGTGTTTTAAATTATTTTTTTAAAAAAAAAATCTAGTTTGTGCTTGGTAAATTTCAGAGGAGATAGAAAATATTTGGGAAAGTTTATTCTGAAAGGAAGATGGTTTTGAAACTGTTTTCAAAGGATTGGAAATAGAAATATATCTTGTGAAGATATTTTTGGAGATTAATAAATAATTTGGAAAAATTTATTTATTGGTTGATGGTTGTTGTGTGAATATTAATTGATAGTTAAATAACCGACTATCAATATTGGACAATGCGTTGATCGTTTCGAAGAGTCCGGGATCGAGATTTATTTCTCGAAAACCACTTCGATCCGGTTTGTACGTTTCGTGAAACATGTTCGGAGTTGAAGCTGGAGCAGTGAAGTGCAAGGGCTAGTCGCTACTAATCCTGAGGATATTTCCAAAATGGATGTAGTAGGAATAGTGCCTTCGGTTCCGTTCGAACCCGAGACGGACTTGTATGGATGAATGCTTGCGAAACATCGTCAGGTGGGCGATGGGCATTCTAAGTGAAACGTTCTAAAAAGGTAACGCTTAGCCTCAAGCCTCATCAAATGGGAATGACTGAAAATCAGGGGATATGCAGCAAGGTTAGGTGGGTCATACCCAAGCAGGACAAGATAATTCCCCTGTCTAGATGTCCCTTATATATATTTCGGCTTAGTGGGTGGTTGGTCGCGCCAACCACGGGGTTTATCTTGTTCGGAACTGTTCAGTAAGGAATGGTTCCGGCCTTGTGTTGCAGGGGATGAAGGGAGTAATCCTCGGTACGGTGATCTAGGCCCCGTACTGTGACAGGTGGTACCCCAGTGCCTAGTCATTGTTGGAAATCCATTTTCCCTACGAGCCTTGTACGAGTTTTGTTTGTATTACCCACTTCGGTGGCTAGTAGCTGGAATTTAATGAATGTAACAATTTCGGCTATTTTATAAGTATTTGTATATAGACCCTATTATAATATCAGAGGATTTGTATAAAAATTGTTTTTGCTATCGTAAGGTAAAAACCCGACATGTTTATTTGTGGCGTGGTCTTACGAGATGCTTTTGTTTTCAAAGGATTTTTGAAACTTTAAAAATAAATTGGGTGTGATTTTCTCACGCTGGTATTCCAGACTGACTCGGGTGTTATTTAACTGTAATGCTCGGGTCAGACCGAGTATTATAGGATACAGGATATGATGCTGTGGAGCTCAGGAGACGAGCTGGAGGACGATACGTATTCTCGTACTTGTATATATATATATTTCCGCTGTGTTGAGTTGTTGTGTATCCATTATATGACATTGATGTGAGCTGTGACTGATGTACTCTGATGATGTAATGTATGTAAACAGATATATTTGATTTTGAGTAAAGTGTATTTATTATCTAATATATTTTACTCCGCTGCGATGGTTAGATTCTGATGTTGATTTTGTTTTCTCTTCTCCTACCTCTTCTTCTTAAACCCAAATGGTTCGTATTTCTGTACAACTTGAGTTGTTATGTGTAGAATAGAGTGACTCAAGGGGTGCGGATTTGCGGGTCGTTTCACTTGGTATCAGAGCTTAGGTTGGTGATAACCTTGGCTCTGGTGGGAATTACTCATAAATTAGAGTCCATAGTACTCTATAATGAGTGTGAGCGTATTAATAGATATGAGCGTGTATTTGTTAGTGAATATAAACTGTTTTAATATTGTGTTGGTTGCTTTATTGAGTGGCATATGAACCTTCGTCGACACAGCCTGCGCAACTGTATCGAAGGGGTTTCTAAACACTTGAATAGAACAATCGACACGGTATTGTTTTAAATGTGGGTGAATGAAATAATTTTGCCCAAAAATATATTTTGATATAAGAAAAAGTTTTCTTGAACTATTTATTGAATATATGGTTGCTTGGATGTTAGAAAAGATAATATTAAAGTATTATCATTGTTAAATGACAATTTAACTAGAAATTGAAAACATAACTAAAGGTTAAGGAAATAAATTCATTATAAAATGAAATTCATAAATACGAATTATAAATGGAATTTATAAATTGAAATATAATCAAATAAGAATTTGTATGAGCATAAGCTATGCAAATGGAGTATATTTAAAATTTATTTAAGCAGGCTTTTGAACTTTAAAACCCGGAGATTTTGGAAGTATTTTGAGGATAAATTGTAGCATTGTTGTTTGGGAGTATTTCTGAAAAGAAATTGTTTTAAATAAATTTTGAGAAGAGATTTAGCATTGAATTCACTTCAGTCACTGGAAAATAACTTCGGTGATGACTGCAGCATCATCGATGTTCATTTTCGAGTTTCTAAGTGATGAATTGCTACCAAATTGATTTGTTTAGAGAAGCAAGTTGTTTTTGAAATTCCAAAGAAAATTTGTTGGGAACAAAATAGGATTGGTTAACTTTTGAGAAATGTGATTTGAGATGTTGAAGATTTCAAAAATAATTTGAAACCAAAAGCCGGTGTTTTTAAATTCCTGATGAGATGGATTGTAAGCTTGTAAATTGAGATGATTTTTTTTAAATCAGGAAAGGAATATAAGCTTTGAATGTTGGAATTTAAATTTAAAGGGAAAAGTTAGAAATGAAATTAACTTGGATTGGGAAATAAAAATTTAACTGGATTGAAATAAATTGAATAAGTTGAAAATAGTATCCAGTGGTATTTGAATCAAGTTGGAATAGAATTGAATTAAATAAGACTGAGTTAAAATAAAATTGAATTGGGAGGAGAATTCAATTAAATTAATGAATGGAATTAAATTCTGACCTGGATAAATGACAAGTAAATTGAATAAGGATTGGAATTGAAATAAATAAATCAGAATAACTTATAAGAGAGTTAAAAATCCATAGAAATAAAATATGCTTGGACTATAAATAAATAGCAGGCTTGAGTTAAAATAATGGATGAATATATTCAAGCCTAGAATGAGTGTGATTGCATGACATATAAGTTGTGACTTATAAAATTTAAAATGGAATACAAAGCCAAAATTTAATATTTTGATGAATTGGAAAATGAAATTGAGTATCCAAACTTGAATTATAAAGTATATTGAACTTAAGGAAATAAAATGAAGTGATATTTGGAGGAAAAAAAAAATATAAAAAAAATATAAAATAAAAAAAATTCGAGTGTTGGATTATAAATAAGGGAAGAACTATAAATTAGTTAATGAAATTGAATTGTAAGTTTATGATGAAGTTGGAAATAAACTCAAGCTATAAATTAAAATTGATTCAAATTGTTGATGAAGTGAAAGTAATTGAGAATGAGGTTGAATTGTGAGTTAGTAAATTGGATGGTAAATTAAAAGTGAATAATAGAATCAGAACTTGAGTTATTAATTAAAATTAACCAATCAAATGAAAATGCAAATTTAAAATGAGATTGGATTGAAATAGAATCAAGTGAAAATAAATTTTTAATCGAAATAAAATTCGGTGAGTTATGAATAATATTAATGGAATGAAATTCCAGAATAAATAATTGTAAACCATTTAAAATTATTAAAGGATTGATATAACTTGAGACAATAAGGAAAATAGAATGTTTCGAGTTTTTTAGAATGGTTTAAGTGAATGTGGATAAACTAATTATATTAAATAAATGATGGAATAAATATGAATAAAATGAAATGTAATTTAAATACGTTGAGAAATGGTTATGGAATGAAATAGCTTGGATTGTTTTTGAGCTAAATAAATAGTTCCGAATAAACAGATGTGAAATGAAATGTAAATGAATGGATTGTGGATGAAATTCAAATAGAATGTGTCGAGCTAAATGAATGGTCGTGAATGAATTGAAATTAAAAGGAAATTTAATTGGCAATGAAGATGAACGTAAGTGTTAACTTAAGTAAATGGTTAAATAGTTGTTATTGAAATTTATAAATGGTTTTGACTGAAACTGGTATGGTTAACAAAGAAATGCAGGAGAATGGATTCAACTTTAAAATGCAATGAAAATGAGAATATATAGATTGTGAATAAATATGAAATGGAATAGAATTAAGTGTAAGTTGAGTCGGAGTCCATTTAAATTGATTATAACACTCAAGTGCTTATTTATTCCCATGGATATTGTCAAATTGCATAGTAATAAAATTGTCGTTGGATGAACCGAGATTAAATAAATTCTATGAATTGACAGAAGTGGAATAAAATTAATTTTGATATCAAGCAAATTGAATATGAGCTGGTTTGGATGAAAACTAAAATTGAATGCAAGGAATGAAATTGTACCATTTAAATTTGAATGAAATGGCGTGTGCACTAGTTGAAAACAAGTGCGTAAGTGTTAAAAACCATATAAGTTACTTATAAACATTGTTAGTTACATTGTTTTTATTTTTTATGTGTTGTAGTTGTTTAAAAAGAGTGGAATGTTAATAAACTTCATATATTTGGTACTTACATGTTTAAATTGAGTAAGTACAGGTACCTGGAAGCCGTATGGCTGGATTTGGGTTGTGCTATCTGCTAAAAATAATAAGCCGCTTGCTTAAAATGCTAAATAAGGTACGCCTACGCAATAAAAATAGGAAATATGAACTGTTTTTGATTTTTCCGACCGTGTGGGTCGATGTATATATATTTATCTCTTTTGTCAAATTGCAAAAGCTCCTCCGTACAAAGGGGACTCTGCCAAAAATTTTCAGAAATTTTGGGAGTTAGAAAATTTTTGAAAATTTTGGAAAATTTTGTTAACGACAAAACTATTTAGAATTGGAAACTAAAATAAGTTAGTAAATGAGACTAATTAAAGTAATGACTTAAATTAGGAATAAATGAAGCATAAAATTAAAAATTCAAAGTTGAAAATAAATGAAATACATATGTAATGTGGAAATCGTTTTGAATAGAAATAAGTATAAACTAAAAATAAAGATAAGAAACATATAAAATGTTTATACTAACTTAAGAGAGGAATGGTAAATTCTAGATTGGAAATTGATATTACAAATATAATCTAAGATAATATTGAAATGAATAAATATTGACATTTTGTAAGAAAGTCGATAAAATATTTTGGGATATTGTGATTGGATATTAGTACTAAACAGGATATGCAGATAGTATAAAGGGAAAAGAGAATTGGATTGATTCTAAAGATAAAAATTTGAAATGCTCGACAAAAAGGTATGTATTTAAATTTGGTATGAAATTTGATTGGGATTTGGATTGAGCCACTTGGCTTTTTGTTTTCTTTTTGGATTTGGGAGGCCGTAGAGCCATTTTTGTAGTAGTACCGAGCTAGCCGCGCAAAGGAGACGCTGGCAAAAATTTTCAGGAATTTAGGGAGTTAGAAAAATTTTGAGAAATTTTTGATAACTCAAAATTTGGTTTTAAATTGAACTTGAGTGGTTTAACAAATAGTATAGTTTGAAACTATGGGAGAGTTGAGAGGTTAATAAGAATGATAATGGGTCTTTTATAAAAAGATAGTTAGATGTTGAATTGTTTGATTTTGGGGATAAGTAGATGGGTATTGGACCATTCTTCCTAACTAGTAATTTCGCGGACGAAATTCTTTTAAGGGGGAAGGAATGTGACGACCCGGAATTTTCAAGCATTTAAATTTGGAATATTTAATTGATTTTAATTATTTAAAGGTTAATTATTAACTTAAATTACAAATATCATAATTTAATTGACAATTAAATTGTTGAATTAAATAATTTGAATTGGATAAAATATGGAATCTGAGATTTTAGGCCTGTTAAAAATGAATTGAATGCTTATAAAATTTATATTCGTATTACTGAGGATAATAGAAGTTGTAAAATTGAAATTTACAGGGGTTTGTTCAGTTTTAAAAATATATCGTTTAAATTGAATTTAAACATAGCCTTCCGAGGCACAGTCTCGGAATCCGACGAAACCAGTTCCATTGAGTCCGTAATATTGAATTATTATCGGATTTCAAATTTCGTATTTATCGAAGTTAGCATGTGAGTGTACGACATATAAAAGCACTGAATGTTTATTGGAAACGCAATATAATATACATTGTTGACTAGTCACCTTGTCACATCGGTTTTTATTTTTTTTTATTTTAAATCACTATAGCTAGATATTTTCTTACGCAAAGCTTTCTTTATACGCCACCACTTTTTCATATCGCATCCTCCTATTTCTTTCCAGCGGAGACAATATAAACAAGCATTCGGCTACTCGTTACACTCATTAAATCCCCTTTCTTCTTCTCAACCAAATGGAGATAAATCAATGCCGAGCAGAAGCTTTTCATCGAAATCATGTCGCTTCCCTCTTCTATTTCTCTTCTTCTATTAAATCATATACGAAAAGAAAAAAAAAATTATCGGCCGAAGACTTCTCGAATTAATGGCGGCCGCAAATCACGAGGGTTTTCGAAATCAAATTGGGGGAAGTTTATTTTCGGGTTGTGGCGTTGATTTGGGGGCGCGAGTGATTTTGGGCGAGAAGGTTCGTGGTTGAATCTCGAGGAAATGATGGTCGCGTGAATGACAGTGGCGCAAGTTGGTCTCGGTAGCACGGCAATGGAGGGAGGCGGTTCCACGCATGCTATGAGGCGAGATTGTTTGGAGGAAACTCGCGAGACGAGAGGCTGAAGCACGCACGTTTGTTCGTAGCAATTTTGGTGAGTTGCCGTTCGTTTTGCCTGGAACGTTTGATAGGTAATTAAAATTTTACCCTTAATTTAATACAGATGGGTTACAATAAATATCAAGTAGTATGTTTTTAATTTAGTTTGAAATAAAATTGCACAGTCTATGTTACTGGTTAGTTTAAATATATATATGCATGGATAAACAGCAAATATATTATAAGAATGTTAATATGTTTGAGAAATAAATAAATAAAATAAATATTGGTACCTTCACTTACTAGTTATTTGTAAATAATAAATTATGGAGATGGATTTGTTTATTAAACTTATTCAATTATTTTTATTGCTAAAGATATTTTTTTTAATTAAAGACAAATCTGTTTAAAATTTAAATAATTAAGTTTAAAATAAAAAGTTTTGGTTAATTAAATCTTGGAATTTGATATAACCTGTATTTGACTTTCATAGTAAGACAGATACATGTATATATGTGGAAACTTACAGATTTTTAGTAAACTGGAAATAGAATTTGTATAAAATAGATTTCTAATAGAAAATAAATAGTAGGCAGACAAAGAAAGATAATTTTAGAGGAGCAACATTTAGTCTGGTTATTTAATATACCTACAGTCTAAAAATAATAATATATAAACCACTTTGACATTTAGATTTAAACAGTTATTTTTAATTTAACAAGATCAAAACAAATCTTTAATATAAAATTTCAAAATAAAAATAAAATGAATAGTAATTAATTTTCCAATCAGGTCAAATGTTAATAAACTGTAAATTGTTTATACAAGGTATAAAATCATGGGAACAAGCTGGATTGAATTGGATTGCTAGTAAAAGCAAAGGTGAGTTAATCTCACTCAGTTTAAATTTAAATTTAAATGATTAAATTTAAATAATTGTTTGAATGGTTGAATTGCTGATGTGCTATTGTATGCTATATTTGAGAATTGATGCAATTCATTGTGCTAACGTCTGTGAATGCAGGGAAAACAGGTTGGAGGGATCCAACTGGACCCCTCACATTTATTTAAATTATTCATTATTCTCTGTTGTGATTATTTGATATCTTATGATGAGTTATATTGGGATATTGAATGTTATGGTTTGATTGGATAATTGGGTATAATGAATTAACAAATTATATGAATTGGATTGTTGAAAGAAATTAAAAAGAATTAAATTTGTAAGCAAAATAATTATAGAAAGTTTGAATAAATTAAGAATGAATTAAAAAGAAATAGAAGTAATATGAAATAATATTAAATAACTTCGAGTATGAAGAGAAATATAATTTTTAATAAAATGAAATTAATGAATTGTAAATTTAAGTTATATCAATAAGAAAAAAGAATTATCTTAAAATTTAAAGTTTAAATTTATTTAAAAGAATAAAGAAGTAATTGAGAAATCTAAAAATGGAAATTTTTAGTTAAAGTATTTGTAAATTGTAATCAAGAATTGAAATCTGAAATTAATAGATTCCGAATAAAAAGGAAATAAATTGGAAATCAATTTGGGAAATTGATTTAAGTGATTGAAGTTGGAATTCTCCCTGGATAACCAAGTATGTTTTCGAAGTAAATTTTTAAATATAAGTTAAAAGATTAAAGGTTGTTTAAAAAAAACAAGTGCGGAAAATTTCTTATTTCTAATATTTAAGTTCTTAAGTAAGTATTTCTCTTTATCTATTATAGTAGTATTATGTTTTAAAAAGTATAAATCTGGTTTTATATTTATTAACTTTATTTTCAAAAATTTATATAGTATGTATTTTTAACAAATTATCAAAGTAGTTTTTAACTTAAATGTTTTAAAATATAAATATATATTTCAAGGTAAAGTGTTTCAAATTATTTTTTAAAAAAAAAAATCTAGTTTGTGCTTGGTAAATTTCAGAGGAGATAGAAAATATTTGGGAAAGTTTATTCTGAAAGGAAGATGGTTTTGAAACTGTTTTCAAAGGATTGGAAATAGAAATATATCTCGTGAAGATATTTTTGGAGATTAATAAATAATTTGAAAATTTTATTTATTGGTTGATGGTTGTTGTGTGAATATTAATTGATAGTTAAATAACCGACTATCAATATTGGACAATGCGTTGATCGTTTCGAAGAGTCCGGGATCGAGATTTATTTCTCGAAAACCACTTCGATCCGGTTTGTACGTTTCGTGAAACGTGTTCGGAGTTGAAGCTGGAGCAGTGAAGTGCAAGGGCTAGTCGCTACTAATCCTGAGGATATTTCCAAAATGGATGTAGTAGGAATAGTGCCTTCGGTTCCGTTCGAACCCGGGATGGACTTGTATGGATGAATGCTTGCGAAACATCGTCAGGTGGGCGATGGGCATTCTAAGTGAAACGTTCTAAAAAGGTAACGCTTAGCCTCAAGCCTCATCAAATGGGAATGACTGAAAATCAGGGGATATGCAGCAAGGTTAGGTGGGTCATACCCAAGCAGGACAAGATAATTCCCCTGTCTAGATGTCCCTTATATATATTTCGGCTTAGTGGGTGGTTGGTCGCGCCAACCACGGGGTTTATCTTGTTCGGAACTGTTCAGTAAGGAATGGTTCCGGCCTTGTGTTGCAGGGGATGAAGGGAGTAATCCTCGGTACGGTGATCTAGGCCCCGTACTGTGACAGGTGGTACCCCAGTGCCTAGTCATTGTTGGAAATCCATTTTCCCTACGAGCCTTGTACGAGTTTTGTTTGTATTACCCACTTCGGTGGCTAGTAGCTGGAATTTAATGAATGTAACAATTTCGGCTATTTTATAAGTATTTGTATATAGACCCTATTATAATATCAGAGGATTTCTATAAAAATTGTTTTAGCTATCGTAAGGTAAAAACCCGACATGTTTATTTGTGGCGTGGTCTTACGAGATGCTTTTGTTTTCGAAGGATTTTTGAAACTTTAAAAATAAATTAGGTGTGATTTTCTCACGCTGGTATTCCAGACTGACTCGGGTGTTATTTAACTGTAATGCTCGGGTCAGACCGAGTATTATAGGATACAGGATATGATGCTGTGGAGCTCAGGAGACGAGCTGGATGACGATACGTATTCTCGTACTTGTATATATATATTTCCGCTGTGTTGAGTTGTTGTGTATCCATTATATGACATTGATGTGAGCTGTGACTGATGTACTCTGATGATGTAATGTATGTAAACAGATATATTTGATTTTGAGTAAAGTGTATTTATTATCTAATATATTTTACTCCGCTGCGATGGTTATATTCTGATGTTGATTTTGTTTTCTCTTCTCCTACCTCTTCTTCTTAAACCCAAATGGTTCGTATTTCTGTACAACTTGAGTTGTTATGTGTAGAATAGAGTGACTCAAGGGGTACGGATTTGCGGGTCGTTTCAGTGCTATCACTTGTGCTTCTAAATCATTATAGCTTATCGAGACTAGATATGCCACTTATGATCTAGTGCTCTCGGCTATTAATTTTGCTTTTGGAATTTGGCATCATCATATTTGGATGAGAAATTTGTTCTCTACCTCGATCATAAATCTTTGGAATATTTATGTTCTCTTAAGGAACTGCATGTTGACTCGGGTTCCTAGCATCTTATGGTCTTGATATTCTTTTTATTCCCGAAGGGGAAATCATGTTGCCAATACGTTTTGTCGTAGGCAATAAGGTGTTGATTCTTTGATGATGTCGGAATGGAATCATCTTTTTACCAAATTCATCGGGCGTTTTGGTGTACTTCGTTTTATTGAGTTTCATCTCATTTTTTTATGGACTAGCGTCCGATGTTCTTTTATTGCGTTCGGTTCATTGGATGTACCGTTTGTACTACATCAATGTCTTTTCTTTTTGGATTCATTGGATGTACCATTTGTACTACATCAATGTCTTTGGTGTTTGATTCATTGGATGTACCGTTTGTACTACATCAATGTCTTTGCTATTTGATTCATTGGATGTACCGTTTGTACTACATCAATGTCTTTGGTGTTTGATTCATTGGATGTACCGTTTGTACTACATCAATGTCTTTGCTTTTGATTCATTGGATGTACCGTTTGTACTACATCAATGTCTTTGCTATTTGATTCATTGGATGTACCGTTTGTACTACATCAATGTCTTTGGTGTTTGATTCATTGGATGTACCGTTTGTACTACATCAATGTCTTTGCTTTTGATTCATTGGATGTACCGTTTGTACTACATCAATGTCTTTGCTATTTGATTCATTGGATGTACCGTTTGTACTACATCAGTGTCTTTTCTTTTTGGATTCATTGGATGTACCGTTTGTACTACATCAATGTCTTTGTTGTTTGATTCATTGGATGTACCGTTTGTACTACATCAATGTCTTTGCTATTTGATTCATTGGATGTACCGTTTGTACTACATCAATGTCTTTGCTTTTGATTCATTGGATGTACCGTTTGTACTACATCAATGTCTTTGCTATTGATTCATTGGACGTACCGTCTTTGTACTACGTCGGTGTTCCAAATCACTCGAGTTTCTAGTTTCCCGGGCGTACCGTTTTTGTACTACGCCGTTGCACCGGCTCGATTTTCTGCTATTCTTGACGTTTTTTTCACGTCTTTTAACTATGGAAATGCTTTTATGTTTCCGGTTTTTATTCTTGAGCCCGGTGTTATTGAGGGGATTGAAGTTTCACCAAATTTGACTTTTGAGCAACATTCTATTCGCATCATTGCTTCGGAGGTTGAGCGCCTTTGATATAAAGATATTCTTTTTGATAAAATTTCAATGGTTCTCAAATCCTAAGGATTGCTCTTGTGAAATCTTGAGAATTCATCGAACGAAAACTTTCGGATTTACTCCTTCGTGCTCTTTATGGTGAACTTCTTGATTCAAATTTTCTTTTGTGTTGATATGCTTCCACGGTTGTTACTATATATTTCCTTCTTAATTATTGCGAGGACGCAATTTCTTTAAGGAGGGGAGTCTGTAACGACCTGCATATTTATCAATTGTATATTTAAATATTTTATAGTTCGTCGGATTTTGGTCCGAAAAGCTACTTTTTGCAAACAGTCGAATTGGGACTTGAGACCACCCCCATTGAGTTCAAAATGCCGTTTGCGACCTTTTTGAGTATAAGCTTCGATATGTTTGGAGATAGTTGATTTTTTCTACTTTTTCCCGCTTAGGGCTTTAGTTTGGGCTGAGCCAATTAACCACTTACTAACTCAGTCCCAATCCCCCTCTCCTCTTCATTACTTCATTCCAACTCCTAACTCTCTAGCAAAACTGAAAATGGAGGTGGAGAGTGGAAATTAAAACTTCAAGCCCTAGCTTCCTTTGCAAATCCATCTCCTAGCTCCAAAGTTCAAGAGAACCCATTGGTAAGCTTCCTCTTCTTCTTCTCCAACTCTTTCTCCATTCAATTTCAGAAATTTCCTGAACCTAACTTAGGGAATGTTCTTCTTTTAAGCTTAGATTCAAGCTTCTTGTGTTGAGATTGAAGTGTGGTTGATCCTCCTTCGTCTTCAAGCTTCTCATTCATTGTTTTCGGATTCAAAGGTGAGATTTTTAATCTCACATCTTAGTCTATGATTATCTTCAATTGTTAGGTATGAATTCCTAACACTTATTCTTGTGCAATTGCTTTTGATTTGGATTGCTTTTTGAGAATATTTCAATTTTAGTGTTTGAAAGCCAAATCCTTAAAAATCATAGCTTTGATGTTCAAATGTGTTTTTGGTGATGCATCGAGGAGCCAATAGGGCCGGGTAGCCGTTAGGCATAATTCCCTAGCGTCCGTGCTCGTTCGGTTGCGAATTGGAGGTTGCACATCAACTAAATGGGCATCAATTTGCAGAGCATCAGGTTCGGCCGACCGACCCCCTGGTCCGGTCGACCGACCTGCTAGTAAAAGTGCAGTTTGCACTTCTCTGTTTCTGGTTCGGTCGGCCTGCTGCAGGGCTCGGTCGACCGACCTGATGTCCCGAGAAATTTTCAAAACATGGTCCGGTCGACCGAGCCCTGCAGCCGGCCGACCGACCTGTGCAATTTTGCCTATTTTCGCCTAGTTGCTTGAATTTCCAACTTTAATCGATTCGTGTTGTTTCCTATTTGTTGTTATCATCTATTATGACTTTGATGACTCTTTTTAGGGATTTTTGAATATCCATTTCGATGGATCCTTTATCGATTTCTTTGGATTTTATTCACGTCTTCGTAGGTGAATTTTAGTGATTGATTGTTTCTACAATCATGTTTGTGATTTGTCACTTTAAAAATATAAAGGTTTCTATATTAATAGTAAATATCAAAACTCTTTCTTCAAATGATTTCAACACTATTTTATTACAAAGCTTGTTTTCTAAAACCGATTTCCAATCTATTAGTATATACAAACCTTTACCTCACTCGTATGAGAAATCTAATTAAACGACTTAGTAAAACAAGTGGTATGAAATGCTTGCGTTTACTTCGTCGGTTAATTCTTGGACTTGTTCGATTGAAACTCTTGTGACAATTTTCTAGTGGAGATCTACAATTTGTTCACAAATATTTAAGTTAAGCTAGTGGTTATGGGACATGATGCTAAACTCATATATTTACTAGCTTATTGTAATTAACACTTCTTGATGATCGATGATGATCATTTTATGGTTTAGACTAGCAATGTGCGATGTCTCTTTGTCTATGTGGAGGACCGTACCTCATTAAATTGAGCTTCGTCTCATTTCTTCGTGGGCTAGCGACCCCTGTACTTTCTAATGTGTTTCGATTCATTGGATGTACCGTTTGTACTACATCGATGTTTTGGCTTTTGGATTCATTGGATGTACCGTTTGTACTACATCAATGTCTTGGCCATCTTTTTCTTGTGATTCCTGGATTTCTATTGATGATTTCTAAAATTTGTGCTTCACCAATTTTCGTGATTTTCATTGACGACTTCTATCAATATTTGTGCATTGGTGAATTTGTGTGTCATTGACTTTTGTGATTGGCATTGATAAGACTATCAATATTTATGGCTTTTGTGAATGAAATTATAGAGTATGACATTCCTTTTATCTTTGAGAAGATTCTTGTGATATCGACTAATCTTTGGTTGATTTGTTACATACTTATTATAGTATGGCCTTGTGGTTATCATACCTTTATCTCCGTCATATCTCTTATTCTATATCATTTTTTCTGATAATTATAGCTAGACTGATCCGTTTATTATTTTCTTCTTAAATAATACTCGGGTCAGACTGAGATTTTACAGGTGCTTCCTCTTGACTTCCTATCTGGAACCATCGTCTGACCTTTTGGCTAACTACTTTAGTTTAGCAGTTTTGTTGTATACATTTAAGATATAGACTCCTTGATGTATACATACTTTTGTCTAGCACTTGTATCTGTTCTTTTGTGATGTTGTGGATCTTATTTGACCACTACTATGATATACACTTTTATGTGTAATATTCATATCTATTTCCGCCTTTGTGATATGAATTGTCTGTGACTGATTTATGTTATGTTTATTTATATATTTGTTTCCGAAGATATTATAGCCACCGTGTGATATCTTTGAGTTTGTGTCGGCATGTCGGATTTCCACTTGAAAAGAATTGCATGTTATACTATCTGACATATCGATGCTCGCACAAAGCAATTACACGGATGGTCGCTCCTCAACAGCCTTATTCTCCGTGCTAGTTGACAGCATTACTTCGTAGTGTTCTTGGCTAGCGTGGGTATAGAGGTGGGGCGTCACAATAACCATTCAAAATTTATTTATAAAATCTTTTTTATATTGTATATTATCCAATTACATATTCAACTTTTGAAAAATTAAGGTAAGTTATATTGGAATGAAATTGTGTATTATACAAATAAAACTTTCCAATTCAATCATTTCAAACTTGAATATTTGTCCAAATCTTGAAATATACTTTAAATTATCCTTCAAAATAAAATTTAGGAACTAAATTTCCAATAAATTCCAAACTATTTAGAGATAAATAAATGCACATATACTATATATATATATATCCATTCAAATTTAAATCATATGTCAGTGGATGTTATAAATCCAGTCTATTTTATAAATTCAAATCAACTAAATTTCCCAAACAAAACTGTAGCAAGACTACAGAACGGTCTCTTCACTTCGAAACTCGAAAATGAATATCGATGATGCTGCAGTCATCACCGAAATTATTTCCCAGCGACAACGAGAAGAGTACTAATTTTAAAATTCTTTGGAAACAAATTTCTATTCAAAAATTCTTTAAATAATATATCCTTTAAAACTTTAAATACAAGGTTTGAAATCCATCGGAAATTAAATTCTCAAATTTTTGTTTAAATTCATTTTAAATTTCCAAATAAATTTATAACCTTGTTTTATAGTTTAGTTATTTATAAATGAAACAAGAGATAATGATATATATAAAATCAAATACTATTTCTTAACAATCAATTCAATTAAATTCGGAAAATGATTTATAATATAGCTAAAAAAATTATTTCACAAAATTTATTTCATTACTAAATTTGAAAACACATTGTGTCAGTTTGCTCTGTTCAAGTGTTTTGAAAATCTTATCGATAGCGTTGATCAGACGAATCGATCAGAAACCCAAATCAACATCAACAACTCAAACAACACAATATATAAAACATTTTAAATATTAGTTTACAAATACACTTCAAGAATGATTTGAAGATAAGTTGGAAAACAAAGATGAGATAATTAAATAACAGAATAAGAAGATGGATATGCTTATATAAATCGCGGACAATCTTAACCGGTCAACCGCGACTTAAAGAATAAGATCGATGTGGATTTCTGGGGTAAATCAACATTCGATCTCAAGAGATAGAGTTTTAGGATAATAAGAGATACTAGCATCTAAATCAAGGATATAAAATCTTTTGGTGAATCGATGCTGTTGTAAAGGAGTTTCACCCCTTTACTAATCACTTTGAGATTGGCGTGACCACCGTCTCACTATAAAGATCATTCGAAGTAGAGTTATGGGATACTCTAGAATCAAAAGAAGACGAATAGTGAGGGATCTGAATGGAATTTTGGAACCGTGGGGAACGTTCCAAAATTCAAAGGAACTGATTCAAAAGGAAGAGATTTAAACTCGAATAAAAGTGATTCTGTAAATACATTTACCTTATATACTAAGTTTTGCCCAGAGCTATCAAAGCTCTGATATCAACTGTAACAACCAGGTATTTTCAACCATTCGCATCTGCACATGTCGGACTTGAATTGCTCAAAATACCGCGTTGTAAATAAAATTTGGCAAATCTCAGAATATACAGTAAATACATAATCACAAATCACAGACACAGAGTAAATAATAATGCAACGGAAGTAAAGGAATAGTAGTTCATGAAGCTACTATATAAAAATAAAATACATCAGAGTTAAACAAAATACAGTAGAAGAGTAACAAGATACATCAGGGACAAATCATAATAAATCACTGAAATTACTGAATACTGAAAGCAGAATATACAGCTGGATCTTCAAGGAAAGCTCCAACTCCAAAGGTGAATCTTGAATGCTAACTCACTCAATCTGACTCGAGCGTAAAGCAAAACACAAACGCTCGAGTCAGGGCATAAATACTTATGAACTGTAAATCAACTCATGTGAACAGTAACAAAAATGCATCAGTAACTTAAAGGATGCTTGGGATCGTCCATCCTTTAAGGATCCGTTAATCTATTTACTATGTAGTAATATTGCACTATTATAATAATGTCTATAGTAAAATAAACATACTTTTAAATAGCGTTCCGGGCTACCCATATCAACCTTCACACATAATAGTCCCAGTAGTCCATCCAGTATCAGCATATATCCAGATCGGGAGACTACCCTAAATACTCCACGGGCTATGGGAGGAAAACAAACTCGTAGTAAAGGCTCGGCATGGTAGGTGACACGGCACACAAAGCAATGCCAGGGTAGATATACCAATTACGCACACGGGCTAGTGGTAACGCAACAGCCACATACGCCCACCTCGGAACACACTCCCATATCAAAATCAGAGGATGGCCATCTAATCAATCACAAGTAAGAGTATAGTATCGAAGGAATGTGTCCGATCGGAGGAATGACCTCACTTGGCCTGAGATCGCTTCTGTTTTAGCCACCTTATGCCAACTCATGGGAGTTGGGTCCACGTAATATACCTCAAGATCGTCGCCACCATGCTACTTCATTCTGAAATCTCCACCACGTACATAGTTGTTAAAGTGGTTTTCGGAGTTGGCAGAGAGTATGACAACTTTCGATCCCCGGTCTCTTTAACAACTAATCGTTATTATAACGCCGTAGTCATTTCAAAATAGTTTATACTTCAAAAATCAAATCATTTCATTTCAAAATTATATCCCTTTCAAAATTGTTATACTTCAAAACCAAAACCATTTTATTTCAAAACAATTTATTCAATCAAAATAGTTTATACTTCGAAACCAAAACCATTTTTATTTCAAAACTATATTCAAATCAAAATAGTTTATCATGTCCATTTCAAACATATATTCACCTTTAAAATATTCATAATACTTTCAAAGTATAACTTTTTCGAAACCAAATTACTTTAAATCATTACACTTTGAAAATCATAACCTTCCGAAATCATACATTTGAAATCATCCTTTAATTGTTTACACTTTATAAATTTATTCCATTAAACCAAAATTTCAAATTTCCAATTTAATTCAATTCAAGCCATCAGTTTCAATTCAATTTAGTTTTCTAACAAAACATTTCAAATCTTATAAATTTCAAATATAGATTTGATCTAAAAAATAAACAATCCAATTTTAATATATTTCCAAACTTTAATATCCCACATTCAAAACGAAACTTTATAATTCCATATATTCATATTTCAAATCTAATTTCATTATTATTTAGTTTTGAAATATTCATTTCATAAATCCGACATTATTTGAATAAACTTAAATTATAATTAAACCAAATATCTTTTCATACAAATATAAACTTCAAATATTCCTTTATCAAATAAATCAAAATCAAATATTATTCCACATTCATATTCTTTATTAAAATAAAGATCAAATCATTTTCAAACCATTTCAAAATCATAAAAATATCAGATCCTTTCAAAACCTCATTATTAGATCATTATTTGAATTCAAATTCAAATACTCAAATTTAAATATCGTTTCTAAATCAAATAAGTCATTCATTTATTATTTCAAGTATCATTATAAATTACATTAAAAATTCCATTCAAAAATTCATTTATCTCATTACATTTCATTCCATTTAACACATAACCAAGTAAACCCTATTTAAATTCAAATTCAACTTTAAATACCTTAAAAATTCAAATTTAAATATTAAAATATATTCAAAATTTCTAAAATTTACAAATGATTCCGTTTCAAAAGTTAAGTCATTTAACACTTTAAAATATAACACAAACAGTGTTAAAATCTATAACATTTCAAAACATTGTCAAATTATAGTAACGACGGCATTTATAAAGTGCTATCATAGCTTATAGTTTTAAAAATAGTTTAATTCAGGAATAACGGCGTTTATAAAATACCGTAGTAGATATTTATTTATTTCAAACATAGTTAAATTCAAAAACAATAGCATTTAAAAATGCTGTCAAAAGACTACAGCATTTTGAAAATGCTATAAAATTCCAGATTTCATTTTAGCTTTTCAAAAGTAATAATAAAACTTCATATTTTATTATTATAACTTGAAAATCATATTTCTAGACTTCAAAATTTCACATTTAAATCATTTTAGCATATGATTTATCATAATAAAATTCTATAATTAAATATCCAATTTAAAACTCAATTCATTTGTTAAGTCAAATTTCGCTGTTTTTCTTAACTTATAAATTTAATAAAACTTAACATTTTATTTCAAATATCATTTCAAAACATTAAATTAAATTTCCATTATTTATTTACATTTTAAAATAAAATTTAAAGCCAAAAAAAATCACATTTACTTCAATTTTACGTACTTAAATTCACAATTTCAAGACATAATATTTAATTTTCATAAAACCATAAAATATATATTTTTAAATCAAATTTCATACCCTTAAAAATACATATCTTAATAAAAATCATTTAAAAATATACCACGGGGTCTGTATATAATTTTCTAACCTAGGTCAAGTGATACAGATATATATCATTTCAATCTGCAATTTAAAAAGAAAACCGGGTTCTATCATTTCAAACCCGCAATCCCAAGTCAAATAAAATACAATAAAAATCGCTCAGGCCTATCATTTCAGCCCATAATGATTTTTTCCTATTCTAAAGTCCGTTCGGGTATGTATCATTTCAACCTATAGTGATTCTATTCTACAGGGAACTTGCAGTGTGATCATATGCATAAACAGCATAAATAATGTCAATGTCACAATATAATGTCATATATCATATGTCAGGTGATAATTAACAGTTTTAACATGGTAATAACAAAGCATAGCATATCATATAATCATCATCAACTTGCATAAACATTTTTAATTACTAAACACTTGTTATCGATTACCATTCCATAAGTAAATATGTCAGAGTGAGAAAGACTCACTTTTCAAGCTGAAGACCACTACGAAACCCAAAATGATTCCAAAGGCACGAAAAGCACGATATAGCACGACTAGTGATTCAAATGAGTGGAGAGAGCCAATATATCATCTTGTAAGCAACCCAAAACAAGACAATATAACATATGAATATTCAACACAAAATTATATAGAAACAAGTTGAAATACAAGGCAATAAAGACAAGACCTTGTCTTTACCATTCGAATGCTCGACCAAGGTGGATCATGAGCTCAGCCAATGATGCGTTAAGCTTAGGTTTGGCATCATATAGGTCAGGTTTGGGTCAGGTATGGCATCAAAACAAGTGGACATGAAGGTGTAGTGGTACTAACATGAAGCATACCAAAGACAATGCAAAAAAAGGCAAGTTGTTTAACTTTTTGCCTCGGCTTAGGTCAATTGGAGCTCGGCCATAGGGGGTTTCAGATCTGGTCAGTGGTCATGTGGCAGCCAAAAGTGATGTAGATGATGGTGGTGGTGGCTAAGGAGTGGCCAAATGCAACTATGAAGGTAATAGTGGAGTATAGGCTTGGCTAGCATTGTTTTGGTGAAGTTTGGCAAAGCTTTGCAATGTTTTTGTGGTGATGCTTCATGTGAAGGGTCATGGCCTGAATTTTTGGTCAAAGGAGGGGCTAATGGCTTCTATAAATGGGGGAAGTGATGGTGGAGCTGATGGAGTGGAGGGGAGCCGAGCCTAGAAGTTGAAGAATGCAATGCAAATAACATAAGAAACAAGAAGGAAAACATGAAGAAAAGAAATAGAAATTTTACCAAAACTTTTTCTCAGGTTGATGGCCGATCTTTTTGGAGTTGAGAAGCTTAAATTTTCATGAAAATGATGAGGAAAAAGATACGGCTGAAGCTATGGAGTTAAGGCAGCAAAAATGAAAAGGTAATGGTTGATAATGAAAACGTGAGAATACAAAGAGGCTTAAGCAAATAAAGAGTCACGAACCTTTCAAATTTCCACCATTTATTCTTAAATTTTAAATACATGTAAAATATGTATAAATACGGATAAAAACACGAAAATATGGTAAATAAACAAAAATAAATAAATAAGTATTAATTAAATATAATCAAATTAAGAAAATAGCAAAGAAAATGTAAACTAGGCTTGAAAATTTGAAAATAAATGAAATGAACTTTGGAAAAATTGTATGTACGTGGAAAATATTTATAAATAAAGATAAAAACATAAAAATAAAATGCATGAATAAAAATGAATTAATAAAGCAGAAAAATGGAAACTAACCTTTAAAAATAGAAAATAAATTCAATAAGCTTTGGAAAAATTCAAACATCACTTTAAACTATTTAAAAGGTAAAAATATATGTAACATAACATATAATAAAAATTATAATAAGATATGACAATTAAAAAGATTATTTATAAAATTTAAAATAAACAGTATTGTTAAATAAAACAATTTACACCCAAATTTATAAAAGGCATAACTTTCGCAATATTATTCGGATTTCAACGAAACAAAAAGCAGTGTTCTTGAAATTTTATTTATTTTCATAATAAAAGATAAAATTCAAATTTTCAAATATTTAAAATTTAAATTTAAAATTCAAAGTTTGACCGTATTGACCAAAATTCACATTTTTTGGAAAATATTCAATATATGCATGTTTGAAATTTTAATCCACATCAAAATCAACATTTATATTTAAAGTAGAAAAATATATTCATTTTAATAAATAAAATAAAGTATTTAAATTAGTAATTTAAATTAAAATAATTAAAATATACAATTACAATAATAAAAAAATACTGGAATATATAATAGTAAACTTTCAAAATTCGTTTTTAGATACCAACTATATCTATATTTGATCTAGAGGTCATTTCCCAATTTTAAATCAAATATATATAATCTTCTATAACAAGCTCTCCAATTTGTAAACTCTCTTGCGAACAAATATAACAATTCCACTTTCGAAAAAAATCCCTTTCCAATAATTTCTTAAATATATTCTTTTTTAAATATTATATTTCCAAGACTATGCTCTTTTGAGAATTTCATCACCTCTTTATATGATATATCTATAAATCAAGTCCAAAAGGTCGAAGATTTTCTTAAGTGCCAAAATGTGTCTGCAACGTTGAATAGGATTCAGTTCCAACATAGGGTTTCCAACCAAACTAGAGAAATTCCTATACCTTTTCTTATATAGTAAGTGATGGCTCTATGACGTTTACACTGGATTAGCTTATCGCTCCATGGAATCAAATAAGAATGTTCACAATAGAATATCTTTAATATCGATTTAATACCATTTCCAGTTATAGATTACACCCTATTAGTATTCTTTGTTCCAATCTTTATTTCTACAAATATAGTCATCCTTTGTTATCCTAAATTAAGATTTATTACCAACTCCCCAATGGAATGTTAACTTAACTGGAAGAGAAAATAGTGTATGTGTATGTACTCAATACATATGTAAGTTTAAAAAAATATAAATATTTTTTCTTGATATATTCCTAGTCTTAGATATTAGTGAATATTTTAATTTGATACCAAATGTAACAACTTGCTTTTTTTTACCCTTTGATTTAACACAGTTCAAAATGTGTAAACCTTGAAAAGCCTAAAAGACAAGTCATTGGTGATTGTTGACAAGCGACAAAAAATAAACATATTCTATATATCTCTTTCTAAACTCATGGCGGAAGGTAACAGTATATATTATAATCAAAATTACTATATTCCAAACTTGTAGATTCAATATATATATGTACACACATATATACACAAACATTATCGAATCTAATGTAGATAGATGTATGTAAATTCAAACCAATGTTAGATGAGTATTTATTTATAAGTTATATGCACAAGTAGTACAATCATCATACGCACCTTCAAATGTTGTTTGACAAAGTACACAATATTCCATCAACCTAGTGATGAAAAAAGGAAAAATATAGAGAGGGTCAGATTATAGTCCGATTAGTGATGTATGTCTACTCTAATTACTCCCAAAAAACAGTAAGACAACTATGGTAAACATCATACCTTAGTAACGTTTCACCTACATCCAACAAGTCATTCAAACAATACAATAAACTTAATTAACTCATGAAACAAAGTCTTTGTCTAGTACAATTATAGCGGTCGATGAAATGTTCAAAGGCATATACAAAGACAAGTCTACTCTATTGCATTAACATTTGGCTAAACCACCGAATAGACATAGTTCCATATACAGCTTACAGACCATTTCTATACTATAGCACCACCTTAGAAAATCCTATATACCGAGCGATCGTGTTACCCTGATAACCAATATAGGTCACAAAATTATGTAGTCAAAAAATTCACTAACAATAGCAATCCACTATCCACATACACACACATATATAATGTGGGCTAGGGTTTTGAGTCGCCTGAATGGGTTGATTTTTTTGGAATATTCTCCATCTAACGGTCTTAGTGTGCCTCAGCCACGATTACTAAGAGCCTAGCCACCTCATTCTTTCCATACAAATCTTAAGCCATCAATAAAACTATGTCATTCTCTTCTCTATGATAAAACTTATTCAACAAAATAAATATATACATGCAAGGATTAGAGGAAGATTAAAAGAAATCTGGTGAAAGAGAAAGGTAATTTAATATATATATATATATATATATATATATATATACACATGTGTATGTATGCATATATCTCTTCTTCCCTAATCTAATATGCATAAACAAATTTATTATATAATAAAAAGGAAATAGCTTAGAGAAAATAAAAAGCTACAACTCAAAGCAAATCCATATTACATTATTTATGAGTGGGAATCTTTAATTTTTCCTTGATAATATCGTATAGTTAGATATTTGGATATGTCATGTGCCTGGGTGGATTGTGTATGTGAAAACTATCAACTTAAATCCTAAATTCTCCTAATAATATATGAATTTGGGAATTGTATGGAATTTTTGTTGTTTTATTTTAATGTTGTAGAATTTAATTCAGGAATATTTACAGTATAAATAATTTGTATTCTGTTTGATTTCATTTTCCTATTTTTGATCGAAATAGCAAAGAATTTCAAACAAAAAATAGATAGAGGAGTGCAAAGTAAGGGATGGGATATTTTTTTCTCTTGTCCGTAGTTTGCACCACATATCTAAATAATTAAAAACAAATGTGATTTCTTTGTTATTGCCACATTACTAATTTAAAAAGCTTGTGTGGAATACAAAAGATTTGCAGTGTAAATTGGCTTCTTGGAAAGGGACGTATAATTCTATTATATTAATGTAAAACAAATCATATGCTTGGATTCCTTTTTTGTATGTAAGTCTATTTTATGTACAAAATTCATTAGTAATGTGGTTATTGTGTAATTGTGGTAATGAATTTACTTATATAATTATTGCAGTTGTTAATATTAAATAATATAATATCATAAATAAGAAATGAATAAATTACCAAAGTACGCATAAAACAAACTAAGCGTAGATATAATACTAACATATTCCTTAAAATCCTAAAATTTAAAAATTATAACTATAAATTGGTAACATATATAATTAACCATTAATAATTAATCAAATAAAAAAGAGTTAGGATAATTATAGAATTTTATCCATAAATAAATGCGAAATAAGAAGGTTTCCTTATAGGGCCTTTAATGCATAAATATAGGTGGGGTATATTAGTAAGTTCCAATGGTGGGTGCTAGGTTAGTCCTAATTCTGTAGGATGAGTTTGCCCAACTAATCTAGCTATCAGCATCTACGGATACTCGAACTAATGTGGTACGTCACGATTTGGATTATGGATTCTAGAACGGATATCCCAGGATGGACTTGCTTTGGGGACTAAGGTATTAAGGGGTTGTGTTAAGTATGCCTCCTCCTATATAAGAAGTATTAAATGGTCATGCTTTTCTAGCAGGTATGTATTATATGGTTGAGGTTTTCGCTCATAGCGTCAGAGGTAATTCCTTTGGAGAGGTCCACTTCGAGGACTGAGCTAGGTATTAAATGGTTGTGTTAGGGTCTGCCTCCTACTTATCTAAAAAGTAGTAAGTGGACTAGAAGGGGTTGCATACAATGTTGATTAAGGAGTATCAAGATGGGCTCACCTGGGTTAGGTATTAAATATTTGAAGGTCCTGCCTATTTCCTAATATACGGGTAGTAAGTAGCCTAGGTACTTATCCTTAGCATCGTTTCGATATGATAAAATGGGAAAAGTGTGGTTGAACTTAATATAACCAGCGTATATGGTCATCGTTAGACTTGTAGAGCTGCTAGTCAGTAATTGGAAATATATGTAGAGATTGACGCCTGCAGTGGAGATATACATTGGGAAATACCAATAGTTAGAGGTATACGTGAAGAATGTGACAATTATGTTGGACATAATACTTATCTAAATACAAACTACCCATATATTATTATTGTAAAACATGAGATTTTCATTCATCAGACATTGTTGTTCTGACTCCGCCTCATTGCAACGTTTAAGTTAGATTTAATGATGATGCGTGTAGGGAAGACGCGATGTTTTGTTGGCACTATTAGTTATCTATTTATATTTTTATATGGCTAAATAACAATGTACTTGACTTAGTTATTGTGTTTTTTTATATTGTAATTTTGAGACATGGTTTTATATAATATGTACTTATTTGATTATTATATTTTATTTCTTTTGCTATGAGATGCTAAAACTGTAGAAGATAGTACTATGAGTCGTTTATTTATACTAACAAATGGTCGGCTCTAGAATAGACCTAAGTTTGATGGGCTTTTATGGGTCAAAAATTAAGCCAACTTTGGAGTGGATTTTTACATTTGGTATTAGAGCATAGGTTACCAATCAATGGGAATAGGAATAAGCGAAAGTACATACTTGTTATTTTTGAAAATATTTTTCAAGACCACATGAATATATGTAAGTATACATATTTGGACATACACGAAAACCCCAAGAAATTTCTTAATTCAACAAGTAAAACTATCGTAGGATATCATGACTAAACTTTGAACCTACAGATAGTTGATTATGGCTGAAACAACGGCTCTGAAGTCAGGAATCCCACCACTTAGGAAATACCTACCATACGAGGTATGTCAAAGTGGTTTCAACAATACTTAAGTGATGTAGGGGAAATCCCCATTCCCCGGCAAGCTGAACTAGAAGCTTGGTTGCTTTGCCCAATAAGCTAGCATTATGACCACCAGATTTCCCTAAGTTATGTAAGGATTTTCAAAGTACGGGTGGCTGAGTACTCCTATGCTCAAAGGACTCGTAGAAACCAAAGTTTTGATAAATGATTATGACCGCATATTCAAGGAACTCAAATTGGAAGAATGAGACAAGAAGAAGTTAGCCACATGGCACTTGAAAGGGGAGGTGCCATATTGGTGGAATATAGTGATCATGGAGAAAGCTGAGAAGGCAAAGCTTGGGCGGAATTCTAGGCTCGCTTCGAGTCACGATTCATGTCCAATGTAAAAGTGAACCAACAATGGAGAAGTTCATCTTCCTGAACCAAGGGTATACAACAGTAAAGGAGAACATTGGCAAGTTCATGGAATTGGCCAAATTTGGAATGAGTTTGATTGACACCTAAGCAAAGAACGTGATGAAATTTGTAGAGAGTCTAAATTCTCCCTTGAGGGAACTGCTCTTAACTCAATTTCTCGTAGGTGCCATTCATGAGGCATTATTCCAAATGGCCTTACTTCAAACAATTCTTAAGGAAAAAATGGAGAGAGTATAGCAGTTTGATAATCAAGGTGGAACAAAGAAGGGGAAGTTTTGGAAAGATAAGAAGGCCAAGGAAAGTTTAAGAAGAAGATATGATATGTCGTAGATGCCAAAAGAAGGGACACATCACTAAGGATTGTACAGTGAGCTTGATGACGGAGGAGCTAAAAGTAAGGTGCTATAATTTCAACAAGGAAGGGCACTACAAGAATCATTGTCCAGAGGCTTAAGCCATTGAAGTTGTACCTGTCTCATGCAAACCTCTTCCCAAAGACAAAGGAGAATGGGCATCTTTCAGGGGATTATCCAGTTATGGAAAAGTGCTTCAACTATGATAAGAGTAGGCATTTTAGAAAGGATTGTCCAGAAACAAATGTTGAAAGCTTATGTATTGAATATTATTCCCAACTCATTGAAGGCTCTATCTC
The DNA here is from genome assembly GCA_030765085.1 of Allium cepa. Taxonomy (NCBI): domain Eukaryota; kingdom Viridiplantae; phylum Streptophyta; class Magnoliopsida; order Asparagales; family Amaryllidaceae; genus Allium; species Allium cepa. The sequence goes on from CM060944.1 coordinate 343,721,981, forward strand.
AAAGGAAAAGGGGGAAGGTAATAATGATCTGTGGCATGCTTTCTATAGACGATATACATGTATATGTTTTGTATGACATAAGAGCTTCACAATCATTTTTATATGATTACTTAGTAAATAGGTTAGAGTTGATACCTGTTCTATTTGATAGACCCTTGGTAGTGTTGAATCTCATGGGAGGTTCTGTTAGTTTTCATGGTTTTTCACGATGTCAAGTTATCGCATCATGGATGCACGTTCGTTGTAATTTCTTTAAACCTGGCTTTTTTGAGTTTAGGAATAAATTGGGGATGGATTAGCTTTAGAGATATAGAGTAATAGTTGCCCATGAAAGGCAACTGGTAGCGGTAGGAATGATGATGGGCATAAACTAGAGTTGAGCTGGATGCTAGATACCGTAATGGTTACTTTTATATATTCGCTTGAGATCTTGCATAATGAATTATCATCAGTACCTACTATGAGATAACATCATGGTATGTTTGAGAAGTTTACAAGATTACCAATACATAGAGAGATTAAGTTCCATATAGATCTTGTGAAAGATAGCATGCTTGTTATTATGCTTTCAAAATGGATGGCACCCAAAGTGCAACAAAAAATGGAGGTGCAAGAGAATGTGTTGCTAAAAAGATATTTATTTAGAAAAGTACTTCTAATAGGGAGCGCTTGTATTATTTGTCACTAAGGCGGATGGTTCTTTGAAACTTTGTTTAGACTACCTTGAGCTAAACAAGCTGATAAGAAAGAACAAGTATCCTCTACCACATATAGATTAGTCATAAGACTAACTCTCTGATACGAAGGGTTTTTCTCAATTAGATTTGATGATAGGTTTTCACCGATTGAGAGTGGCGAATGATAATATGTCGATTACCATATTTCGTACACCATTTGAATTTTCTGAGTGCTTGGTTATGTTATTTGTTCTCACACATGAATTGACATGATTTGTTCATCCCATGAATAGAATTTTTAGAGATCATATTTAGAAGTTCGTACTTCTAAATGTCTAGGATATTCTTATCTATTTATAGATAGAAGAGGAATACAAGATGTACTTGAGAGTGGTGCTTAAGACATTGAGAAAGTATCAACCGAATTCTTTTAGGGGTGAGATGTAAGATTCTTGGCTCATGTTGCTTCAGACTAGGGCATGGTCATAGACCTTGCCAAACTAACGATGATCCAAGATTGGGAAAGACCTAATAATGCAACGGATGTGAAAAGTTTTCTTGGATTAACAATTTACCATAAAAGGTTCACTAAGGACTTCGGTCACACTGTTACTCATTTGATGAAGAAGAATCATATTTTTACTTGGGACATGAGCTGTGAGCATGTGCTTATTAGCCTAAACGAAAGGTTAATGAGCACATCAATGTTAGTCATTCCAAACAGGATTGGGGGGTTGGATATATACACAAATGCATGTTATATTGGACTTGGGTCAGTTTGATCATAAAAATAGGGATGTCACTTATGCTAGTAGGCAGCTGAAGCTTTATGAGAAGAGATATTAGATCCTTGATTATTATTTTTGGCATAGCTATCGAGGTTAAATGGGCCCCTACCATTTTATTAAAATAAAAAAAGATACAAGGAAAGAAAGCAAAGAGGAAAAAACCCAACAAAGGGCAGATTACAATTAACTATCACAACCAGTGAAATCCTAGATAATAACCAAGGGAATCAGCCATGCTTTCAGTTTTGGACCTTAAGATTCTTAACTAGCAAAAGTAATAAAATAGTACATGTTCTTTCTATTCTTGAGAGCAGTCTAATATTTCTTTCTTCCTATATTATGTAAGCAAATTTCTTTAGAGATTTAAGAAGCAACTTTCCTTTGACCAATCAAACTTAGAATTATATAAAGGACAGTGCAAGCCAAGGATTTGAAGAAGTCTTTTCCAAATGTAGAAACAATAAGCACATGAAAAAAAGGTGGCTAGTGTTTTTCAGAGAATTATGGCATAGCAAGCACGAGGAGACTGAGAGTATTCCTTTATGCACCATGTTATCATGAGTATGAATTGCATTTCAAATAACCTTCCAAAGAAGCAGGTTCTCCTTAGGCATAGCATTAGAATACCAAATTCTGGAATGCCAAGGAAACAGAGCAACATCAAAGTGGTTGACAATGGCTTGGTAAACATTGGAAACAAAATGTAGTTTATCACACCAATAAGATTGGGTTGTAGAAGATGGAAGGTTGCAATTTTCCACCTTGGATCAGATAGATCGAATAACAGCAGAGCTAGAATAAGGAAGGGAAACCTTGCCTTTATGAAGGAAACTGGCTGCTCTAGAGGATTTAGGAATAGTAGAGAGAAGTATAAGATTACAGCCAATAAGTTTAGAGAATATGACTCCCTTATCAGGCCAAGGATCATGCCAGAAGTGGAGTGTTGGCATCAGATAAGGATTATTGGAAGTGAGGAAGAAAAGTAGGTCTAAGATGAAGAATGCACCTCTAAGTCCAGCTACAGTCAAGTAGAGCCTGCATCAACCAAAATAATTCCTTCTTGTTCAAGTTTTTCCTAGTCCAATGAGCCCATAGGTTCTGTTTATTAGTAAGAAGTTTTCTGATGAGAGTTGAAAAGACTGCCATGTTCCAATGTTTTAAATTTAGTATATCCAAACCACTATGAACACAAGGCTTAGAGACCTTCTTAAAACAGATAGGAATGAGTTTATTGGAGTGAGGGTTTCCATGCCATAAGAAGTGATTTAAGGCAGAATTGATCACGTTGATCAGTTTAAAAGATAGGATGTATATTCTTGCATAAAAGACACATTGATGTGGCAACTGATTTAACAAGGACCAATCTGCTGGCAGTGGATAATTTAGGACTAGGTCATGAGATAATTCTACTTATGGTTCTATTATTTAGAGGAAGGCATATAAGGAGGAGATTTTGGAGATTAGAAGGGGAGCACCAAGTTAAGTTTCATTAGCAGGGAGAGTAGTTAGAGAGGATAGACTAACTATATCATTCAAGAGATTAGGAGAAATTCTAGTAGACATAATATTAGATTTAGCTTTGTCAATGGTAAGACCAATCATGACATAGAATTTTTCAATAGTGACCAAGGCATTGTTAATTGACTTGTAGTTAGGTTTATAAAAAAATCAAGTCATTTGCGAACATCAAGGTAGAAATCCTTATATTTTTACAAAGAGGACGAAGAGCAATGAAATTTTGTCAATTTCCTTATCGAACATTCACTTCAATAGTTAAGGGTACGGGGTGTCCACTTACCTGATTCCTTGAGTAGCTTTAAAATAACCAAAAATACCACCATTGGTAGCTAGAGAGTATGTAACTAATGAAATGACAGTGTAGACCAAGGCAAGAAAAGGAAAAGGGAAATTCATAGCAAAGAATATGTTAATTATAGATTTCCGTTGTAGGGAGTCAAAAATCTTTTTATATGTTAAGTTTAAGGAGGCATCTAGGTGATAGATTCTTCTTGTATATCCTCTTATAAGTTCTTGAGCCACAAGAATGTTATCGATTATACTTCTGACCGGTAGAAAAGCACGTTTTAGGACAAGAGCATATTTCATCCTAGAAGCCACAATTTTAGAAATGCATTTATAAATGATATTACAACACGCAATAGGATGGAATTATGACATTAGTGGGAAATTAGGCCTTAGGAATGAGAGCAAGTCTAGTAGCATTAATCCAAGATAATACTTTGTTGCTCTTGGAGAAGTTCCTGATAGCCTTGATAACATCCTGGCAAATAATATCCTAAGAGATTTACAGAAGTGTGCATTTAACCCATCAGGGCCTGCAGAGCTAGAAGCTTTCATAGATAAGATTGCTTGTTTGATTCCATTAGGGGTTACTTCGAATATAAGACTGGTTTTAGAGTTCTCAGATATTGTAGGTAGGTTAAAGTGAATGATATTAGCAAATGCAGGGGGGAGAGATTTTGGTTGGCCACTTTGATAATACTCAAGGAAAGCATGTTGAATATCATCAGGTTTATTACATAGGTATCATTCATGCCTTGAATAAAAGGAATGTTGCTTTTATTTTGCCTGTTCTTAAGAGACCAGTGAAAGAGGGAAGAACCTCTATGTAACAACCCGCAAACCCGAACCCCTTAAGTCGACACTATTCATCAACATATCAACTCAAAGAGAACGGAAATACGAACCATTGGGGTTAAGAAAGAAAGAGATAGAAGAAGTGAAAACAACCAACAACATCAGAATCTTAACAACGCACCGGAATAAAATATAATAGATGATAATAGACCTTTACACAAAAGCATATCTATTTATACATTACATCATCAGAGTACACATAATACATAACCGGACTGTAATCATAACATGTCCTCACAAAACTGAATACACAGCTAGTCAACACAGTGGAACATTTAAAACTAGTATGGAATTTACGTATCGCCATCCAGCTCGTCTCCTGAGCTTCACAGCATTCTTTCCTGTATTCTATAATACTCGGTCTAACCCGAGCATTATAGTGAAATAACACCCAAGTCAGTTTGGAACACCAGCATGAGAAAAATCACACTCAATTTGATTATTAAAGTTTCAAAATCCTTTGAAAACAAAAGCATCTCGTAAGACCACGGCACAAATAAGTATGTCGGGTTTTTACCTTACGATAGCCAAAACACTTTTTATCAAATCTGTCTTATATTATAATAGTGTCTATAGAAAGTAAAATAGAACCTAGCTGAAATGCTTGCATCTCACGTTTCAGCAATAGTTAGGCACAATCAAAACCGTAAAGGCATGTAGGGAGAATAGATTTCCAACTAATGACTAGGCACTGGGGTACCATCTGTCACAATACGTGGCCTAGATCACCGTTCCGAGGATCCACACTAAATCCCCTGCAACACAAGACCGGAACTACCCCTTGTTGGATAATCCCGAGTAAGATCACCGCGCAATTGGGATCAGCAACCGCCCAAACAGCCGAAATAAAAAGGGACATCTAGACAGGGATGACCTCACCCTAATGGGTGCCACCCACTTAGCCTTGCTGCATAACCCATGATTTTCTGTCATTCCCGGTTGACGAGGCTCAAGGCTAAGCGTCACCTTTTTAGAACATATCACTTAGAATGCTCATCGTCCGCCAAATGATGTTCTGAAAGCATTCATCCATACAAGTCCGTTTCGGGTTCGAATGAAACCGAAGGCACTACTCCTACTACATCCATTTTGGAATCACCTTAGGATTAGCAGCGACTAGTCCTTGCACTTCACTGCTCCACCTTCGAATCCAAACTCGTCTTCCTTACGTAAATGTACAAACCAGATCGAAGTGGTTTTCGAGAATTTAATCTCGATCCTGGTCTCTTTGAAACGATCAACGCATTGGCCAAATTGATAGTCGGTTATTGAACTATCAATTAACATTCAAAACAACCATCCAATATAAATAATTTCACCAAATTATTTATTAATCTCAAAATATCTTCACAAGATATATTTCTACTTTTCAACCCTTTGAAAACAGTTTTCAAACCACAGTCTTCTCATGGAATGAATTTCCAAATATTTATTTCCACTGGAAACACCAAGTACAATACTTTAGATTTTTAATATAATTTAAAACACTTTATGTAACGACCCGAAATTTTTGAAGCCGAAAATTCCAAATAGTTATGAAAAGAAGAAAGAGATAGAAGAAGAAGAAGAAGAACAGAAACATCAACAACTCACATTCGCAGCAGACAAAAATAATAATAAATAATAACAGTTTACAAAAGAATACTATATCTATCGATTACATTTAATATACATCAGAGTTTCACATTTATATAGTCACTGAATATATATAATTATCATGTCTCAGATCAACAATAATATAAATACAGCGGAAATACTCTATACGCTATTGCCATCCAGCTCGCCTCCTGAGCTCCAAAAACGTACCTACCTGAAAATCTGTAATACTCGGTCTGACCCGAGCATTACACCAAAGTAACACCCGGGTCAGGCTGGAAACCAGCGTGAGTAAACTCAACTAACATGGAATACCAAATCAATCAACTTATATAAACCCGGGGTAACTTATATCAATTTAACTAATTCACAATATACTATAGTCAACAATTTTCCCACATATCAATTTCTAAGTTCCAAATTTAGATTAATTAATCCAATTCACTTAAACCATTCCATTTCAGCCTATTGTTTTCACCAATCAATTTATAAAAATTCGAAGTGGTTACGGGTATTTCCCAATACCCGACCTCGGTCTCTTTGAATCTCATATCATCATATCTCAAGTTATCTAAATGAAATACACAACATTTCATATCGGAGTTATCAACTCCATCAAATCATATAATACCATCCAATCGTCCATAACAATTTAGGCCACTCCCAAAATAATTCAATCGATTCTAATTGAATTTCTAGCCTCAATCCTTAGATTCCTTCATTTAACATTAATTAATTCCAAATCATTTACTTTGTCAGCCCTTCATTATTCATCTTTATTAATCACTCTGGATTAATTATTTTTCAATTACATTCAAGTAATTATCTTTAATTAACTTCACAATATTTCTTAGTACCAACCAAGATCATTAAGTAATCTTTATTACTTTTATTTAGTTAATTGATCCTTAATTACTTATACTAAGTAACTTCCCTTAAGTCGCTTATTTCTGATTAATTCATCTCAATTAGTCAAACTTCAATTACATCGTTAATTATATTAATTAATTATTTCCAATTATATATTAATTTATTCCCATCTAAATTAATTACTTTAATTCAACCACAATATTAATCACCTTCGAATTATCTCAACCTATAATTAAATATCTGTTTGTTAAATAATTCCTCCTTAATTAATTACCTTTATTAATCCCTTGGTTAATTCCACAAAGTAAATATAGTTTATTGATTACATTAGGTAATAACCTATCGAACATCCATTGATTATTTTACCTTCATTAAACTTGATAAATGAACTTAAACCTTCATTTATTAATTAATTAATTCAAACTCTTACTTACTAAATTTATCGGCCTAAACCATTAATTAATGGAATTAATTAATTATCTATTTAATTTCCCCACTGACTTGACGAACCAGAAAGCATTAATCTCAACAACTTTAGAATGACCATGTTGTCTTATTTATAACTTTACATCTAACCAATTTAAAAACCCAAATACTTCGAGTCAACCCACAATAAACTCGAAATCCAACCCAAACCAAAGTCCCAACATCATCAGCACACATTCAATAAATTTATTCATCCAACAAATCATTTAAGTTTAAACGTAAATCCAACAGTGTGAGATTTACTCACCTTTGCCCCTTAAATTTGCAATCCACTTCATTCCCGACTTGGTTTCTCGGGTTATAACCTTGTATAAACATTACGCGTTTATTATTAAAATTTGAAATAATCGAACAACCCATTGCTATTTAAATTAATTTAATTAACATTCACGACTAATTATATATATACATCCTCGTTTCTCAAATAAATGTACTGATCAACCTGAGTTAAGTGTTTCATACATATATGTCATTATTATTTATTTATATCATTATTTTATTATTATTTTTTTCTACAATAAATAGTTAAAATATAATGTCACTTTGCTGAAATAAATCTTCCCATTCTTATCAGTTTATAACCAAAATTTTATTATCATTATTGTTATTTAAAAAAAAATAGAGTACCCTTTTAAAAATTCAAAAATACATCAAAAGGGAAAAACAATAAACTGCTCACCATAACAAGCTGCGACCCCTAGCCGTGACCTCCACCTCGACAAAGCTACAACACTTCCCACTTGAAGCCCCCATTGTCCAAGTCGTCTCGTCCCCAAGTTGCCATGACCAAGCTTCGCATGCCTCCTGCCTCCTCGCGACCTCACAATGGCCGCCCTACCTCCACTGAACATCGCGATTTCCCCTTGCTTCTTCTCAGATTGAAACCCTAGTTTCCCCCTCCATCAATCGATCGCGACTTCCTCCAGTAGCGGTGCTCCTCCACGCGGCCCCCTCCTAAGCTCACTCGATCGAACTCGATTAAGCTCGCGTCGCCTTTTTTTTTTTGACGAGATCGATTTTGAAAGAAAATGGAGAGGCACGGCTTCATTTCTGTTAGTAGATTACAGAGTGGATGAAGAATAAATATCAGCTGGAAATATAGCTTCTTGAGTACGCTTTATATTATAAAATTAAATATTGAAAAATATCACGTGATCTATAACGTGAAATACCGAACTCTGAATTAGACATGCCGACCAATTTTTATAAGGTTCTACCCGTGTTTCGAACACAATAGAATGGGTTTCAAAGGCTAACTCGATCATATGCGCGAGTTACGGAAATAAACGATCGATTTTAAATTAAATCGATTAAAATAGTTCTAAGCGTTTTGAGTTGCCAGGGTCAAACGACAACTCCGATTGCTACGAAAATTGAAATCCGATAATAACTAACTATTATGGATCCAATGGAACTGGTTTCGTCGAATTCCGAGACTGTGCCTCGGAAGGCTATTTTTAAATTCCAATTTAAACGATATAATTTCAAAACTGAATAAATTACCTTTAGATTAAATTTCAAACATTCTATTATTTTCAATATCATCATTATAAATTTTATAAGCCTCCAAATTAATTTAAACAGGTTTATAATCTTAGATTCAACAATTTACCCAATTTTCAATTATTAAATTCAATATTTAAACTATATAATTCAATAACTTAATTATCAAGTAAATATTGATATCTTGAATTCAAGTTAAAACTGACTTTTAAATATTTTCAAAATCAATTAATTATCCCAATTTAATTTGTCAAAATCTCCGGGTCGTCACACTTTATTATAAATTATACTTTAAAACATTGAAAATAAAAACTACCTTAATACTTTATTTAAAAATATATACTTTAAGAATATTTAAAATACAGCTACTTTATAAAATATAAAACTAAATTTTTCTCTTTTAGAAACATAGTACCAAGCCACCTTTAAGTAATTACTACTAAGATAAATTTGAAAAATACTTACTTTAAAATTTAAACATTTAAAAATAATAAATTTTCTAAAACATGCTTTTAAAACAACTTTAAAACTTTTAAATTATACTTAAAAATTTGCTTCGAAAACGTACTTGGCTATGCAGGGAAATACACTCCTCTTTCGCATCCTTTAAAAATAAATCACTATTTATTTTTAAACAAATTTACCCATTCCTTTAACAAATTCCCACCGTGAATTTATTTTCCAAATATCCACCGATATATTACTTCACTTTTATAAACCCAGTTTATAAATTTCTTAGTCTCATTTCCCTTTTAAAATTCCAATTTTAAACACTTAAATCAATTTTCAAATTGATTTCCAAATTACTCCATTTTGATATAAATTCCTTTACTCACTCAATTTATTTCAAAACCCATTAACTTCAGATTTTATTTCTTAATTATGATTTAAAATCTTTTTAACTGAAACACCAATTTTAGATTCCCCAAATTCCTTCTTTATCCTTTTAAAATAAATTAAAACCTTGAATTTTAAAATAAATTCTTTATTTCTTGATATAGCATCACTTAAGTTTAAAATTCGTTATTTCTCTGTTTATTCAAATCCATTTTTCATACCCGGAATTTATTAGGATTTTAAAAATCACTTTTACTCCTTTCCAATTCATTCTTATTTTTATTCAAATTCTCTATAATTATTTCACTTAAAAATTTACTCTTATATTTCTTTCAAAAATCCAATTCTATATATTTGATCACTCAGTGTACCGAAATATATTCAATCAAACCATGGTATCCAATATTCCAATTATCAATATAATTCATCAATGCATATCAAATAATCCAATCGCGCAATATTAGAACAAATCTAAATGTTTTGAGTAATCCCGTTGGATCTCTCCAACCTGTTTCCCTGCATCCACAGATGTTAGCACAATACAATAATACCATTCCACTTCGAGGTGGAATATCGCGGTACATGGTTTTATATAATATCATCCACTATTATGCGGCGCATAGGGTCTCATCCACTATATAATGCGGGAAATCAATCACTCCAATATATACTACATACTACTATATATAATATAGTAAATCAAATCAATTCAATCATTCAACCAATTATTTAAATTTAACAATTTAAATTTAAATAAAACCCAGATGAGTGAGATTTACTAACCCTTGTTATTGATTTGCAATCCATTCCATCTCGATATGTTTTCCATGATCTTCAGACCTTATATAAACATTAGGTGTTTTATTAATATTCGAGTCAATTGAACAATTAAATTTCCATTTGATAATTTAATTAACCACACGTTTTATTACCATTAACAAAATTTAATTTACTAATAATTTAATTTAATTTAAACTAATAATTTCCCTTTAAAAATCTTTTAGTAACTAAAATAAATTAAATAGGTCAATCATACAATTTTATCACCAAATCCCTTATATAATTTTCTTCCAAAATCTTATATATATTTCTTGTGTATATATATATATATATATATAAATTTAAAATCTGGAATTTTAAAACTAAACATTCTTTACTGAAAAACAATATACTGAGTTATATACTTATATATTCTGATAATTAATAATGAACAAATCGAATTCAAAGAGTTTTAAACTTATTTAACTAAAATAAAATTTAATTACCTTACTGCGATCAGACCCGAGCACACACCCCCCTGTAACTTGACTTCGATCACTTCAAGTTGCCACCGCTAGCCTCTTCCAGGTTGAGTCCCCTTCCCACCATCGATCGCGTCACAACGCAACTCCAGGCAACGCTGCGGCCCTTCTATCTACGCCCTCGATTACTCGCGAGTGCACGAGAATGGACTCGTGATGGTTTCGCAACTTTCCCCTTCCTCTTGCGATTCGTGATCCATTCGCGGTTTCCCCTGGATCGAAGTCGAAATCGACTTCGATTCACTACTTTTTTTTAACGAACAAGATTGTGTACGATTTCGAAAATCGATTATTACGTTCTACCATTTTTTCCTGGTTTTGATTTTATTTTATTTTTCTCTGGGCATTTCAAAATTGGGAAAAAGGAAGAGGGTAGGGAAGATGTTTACGCTTACAGAAATGGGAATAGAACTATACTTATTTTTTTTATTCTCTTTCTTCCTGGTTTCAAAGAGGAGACAGGATTAGATGGTAATGTAATTGAATTAACCAGTTACAATATCCTGAAAAGAAGGAAAGTTTTTGATGTGAAGGGATTTTGACTGGTCAAACAGTACATGCGTATTATATTTAAATTTATATTTAAATCGACGGGATAAATGCAACTCAAAATCTCAACATCCTACCGAGGCGTGCCGCTAGGCGTTTATTATGTTAAACCCCTATTCCGAACACAATGGAAAAGGTTTCGAGTCCTAATTCGATCGTACGTAGAAGATAGCTCTTTGGATCCGTTATTATATTAAATTTCCGATATAAATTTCAATGTGTTTACCTATCATACAGCCAAACGATAACTCCAAACACTACGAAAATTGAAATTCAATAATAATACACTATTACGGATCCAATGGAACTGGTTTCGTCGAATTCCAAGACTATGCCTCGGAAGGCTATTTCTAAATATCAATTTAAACGATATAATTTCAAAACTGAACAAATCACTGTTAAATTCAATTTTAAAACTTCTATTATCCTCAGCGCTATCAATATAAATTTTACAAGCCTTTAAATTATTTTTAGCAGGCTTAAAAATCCAAACTTTATATTTTACCCAATTACCAATTTTATAATTCAAAGGTCGAATTTTCCAATAAATCATTATATCTTAGATCTTGAATTTACTTTATAAATGAAAACCATACTTTCCATATTCAAAATCAATTCATAATCCAAATCAAATATTTGAATCTATTTAAATATCTCAAATTAACCGTTCAAAAAATCTGGGTCGTTACACTCTATCCCCTGTAATTCCCATTGAACTTTGCATTTTTTCTTGCTCATCTTGAGTTCATTTTGGATAGCTTTTGGAGAGATTTCTCATGCCCCAATCCAGAATAATTGGAGAGTGGTTCAGGAGGGATGGGGGAAGACTATTAGCATAGAGGTTAGGCAAGGTGCAAAAGGAGTAATAATTTTGGTTTGGTCTATCAAGCCAATAGAATGTTTTATTTCCTGATCTACAATAGTTGTTCCAGGTGAAGAAACACCAAGAAGAGTTTATGGGGAGTAATTCAGAGTTGTGGATAACATTGTTGAGAGGAGATGTAGCCTAAAGTGTTAGAGGGTTACCACCACGTTTGTCAGCTACATATTGCATGTAATTCCAATCCCCTAAACAGATCCAAGGGGAGTTAGATGGGGATAGGATTTAAAGCAGATCAAGAAAAATTTGCCTTGGATTTTTATGGTTATCAACATATATATGGTGAAGTGAAAGGATGACTTTTGGTATGGATATAGGAGATTAGAGAATGGATAAACTTCCTATGAACTAGGATGGGATAGATCATGAAAATACAAGGATTCCTAACGAGAAGAATTCTACCATAAGATGCTTGAGGGAGATTATGACGGGATTATCCTGAAGAATGATGTAACTTGGCAGTTTATATGTAACATCGTGATTAAGCTTAATTTCATCTATGCCCAATAGTTGGAGATTGTGAGAAAGGATAATGTTTTTAATTTCAATGTGTTTATCAATAGAATGAGCTCCTATGACATTCCAAAACCAATTGTATTTATCATCAAAAAGTTTGGGTTTTTGATTTGGTTAGCTACCAAATAGAGATGAGAGGTTAGTGTTTGTCTGTTGCAGCCATGTAAGGCCATCAAGAAAGATTTTCCTTTATCCAAATCAGAGGGAAAAGAGTGATGAGCTTGGAGCTTTATTGGTCTACCTTTCTATCTAGCAAGGGTGGTGGAAGAAAGATAAGTGTCAACGTGAGCAGACTGCTGTAGGTCAGGGAGAATACTGGTAGGAGGTTTCAAGGTAGAATAAGGACTGTTTGGGATAGAAGTAGATAGAATATATTAGCAGCTAAAGGAGGATCAACTGGGAATGTAAGAGGATAAGTGTGCAAAGAAGAACATGCATTGGATAACGAGGAAACATGAAGAATGGGTAAGATAGCGGGGGGATTAGTAAGATTGTTAGATATAGAGTTAACATTAAATAGACAAGGCTATATATATCATCAGCATAAGCAAGAGAATCGAGGGAAGAAGGGTCAAGGATAGCGCGCATGGAATTGAATATGTGCATGTCAGTGACAGGTTCAGTGTGAAGTAAGTTCTAGGGAGAGATGGAGATGTTGGAATTAGTAGAGATTGAGGAATCAAACATAAGAAGGAAGGGAATGTTGATTAGGTGAGGATGCACGGAGGAAACGGTAGAGATATCATGCACACAGAGAATATGCCCATGTACATAGGAAATATGAATAAGTAAAAGAATGCTCTTGACTAGTATAATGAAAGAGTTCACCCTCTAGGATAGAAAATTTGTTTGAGAAGGGAGAAATATTTGAGGTAGTAACATTTTCCTGGATATCAGTACCATCAGTAACTGTTTGGGATTTAGATGTACTATCATGGTCGTTAGATGTAGTGGTTTTAGATACAAGGGTTATATTATTTTGGAATGCATCAGTTTTGGCCCAGTCATTTTGAAGTGCAGGAACACCATGTACATGAGCTGGGTTATCAGCATAAATAACAGGTTCAGGCACAACAACCTTACCTCAAACACGTCCAACAACTAATTTTTTTGCTTTTCTCCATATCATATTCTTAGGTTTTAGTTTCCTTTTGATCTCGATAAATTTTGAATTGTTATCACTCATTCCTACATTCTTATCCGATATCCCAACTGTTTGTTTCTCTTTCCTACCAACATTTATATGCTCAATAGTCTTTCCTTCACCATTATCTTGACCATTTCAGTTTACCATTTCCTTTCCTTTATATCATCAACAGAAACTCTAACTTCACAGTTCTCATCAAAAAGTCCAAACACCTTACACCGAGTGCAAATCAGAGGTCTCTAGGACTACTCCACTTGTATATTTTCACAAGAATCGTCCCCAACACAAATATAATCAGGAAAAGCTCTATCTTGGGAGATATCAATCAAACACTTAGCATATGATTTCATTTTTTTATTGTTTTCATCTAAACACACCGGCTTACCAATGTGGCAAGCTATCCAATTTATAACAATGAGATTCCAGGCCATCATGGGAATTTTGTAGAGATGGACCCAAATAGGGACAATTTAATTTGGGCCTAAGCCAAACCAAAGCTAAGGGTAAAGGGAGAGATGATGAATATTTGACCCCTAATGGAAGTAGGATCCATTTTGAGAACTCTTTGCCTATCTTCATGGCAGGAAAATTTCATATAGTAGCTATGCTTATCTCTTAGCATTTCATAGGTTCCACTGATCTTTCATATCCAGTTTAAGTGACTTTTCATTGCTATGTAGTTGACTAACCCATTAAAGAAGACTCCTACCAAATATTTAGACCGTGAATGTAGACCTGTAGTGTGACGCCCCACCTCTATACCCACGCTAGCCATGGACACTATGAGGTAATGCCGTCAACTAGCACGGAGAATAAGGCTGTTGAGGAGCGATCATCCGTGTAATTGCTTTGTGCGAGCACCGATATGCCAAATAGTATAACATGCATTACATTTCAAAAGGAAATCCGACATACCGATACAAACTCAAAGCTTCTAAACAGTGGCTATAATATCTTCGGAAACAAATATAGAGATAAATATAACACAAATCAGCTATAGATATTCATATCACAAAGGCGGAAATAGATATGAATATAACACATAGAATTGTACGTCAGAGTAGTGGTCATACAAGATTCACAACATCACAAAAGAATAGTTACAAGTGCTAGACAAAAGAATAAATATACATCGATGAGTCTATATTTCGAGTGTATAACAAAAAAAACTACCAATCTAATGTAGTTAGCCAAAAGTCAGATAATACTCCCAAATGAGCAGTCAAACAGAAGCACCTGTAACATCTCGGTCTGACTCGAGTATTATTTAAGAAGAAAATAATAAACGGATCAGTCTAGCTATAAATATCAGATAAAATGAGATAGGATAATAGATGCGATAAAAACGTATGATAACAAAAATGTCATACTATAAAAAGTATACATTAACTAACAACAAAAATCATACAATATCACAAGAAATCTCAAAGCACTAAAAAGAATGTCATATTCTTTATTTTATTCACCAAACCACAAATATTGACAATCATATCAATGTCAATCGGAAAAGTTAGTGAAACACAAATTCACCAATGCACAAAAATTGATAAAGCTTATCAATGCACATCACGAAAATTGGTGGAGCAAAAATTCTAGAAATCAATCAATAGAAATCCAGAAATCACAAAAAGGGGAAAGAGACCTATCACAAGAACGGGAGCATGAAAACTCCCAACACGTGTATCGCAAACCGAGCCGAAGCTCCTCCAAACGAGCCGAAGCCCCTCCAAATGAGCCGAAGCTCCTCCAAACGAGTCGAAGCTCCACAAACGAGGTACCGTCCTCTACGTGGACAAAAAGACATCGCACATTGCTAGTCTAAACCATAAAATGACCATCATCGATCGTCAAGAAGTGTCAATTACAGTAAGCTAGTAAATATATGAGTTTAGCTTCATGTCCCCTAACCACTAGCTTAACTTAAATATTAATGAACAAATTGTAGATCTCCACTAGAAAAATTGTCACAAGAGATTCAATCGAACAAGTCCAAGAATTAACCGACGAAGTAAACGCAAGCGTTTCATACCACTTGTTTTACTAAGCCGTTTAATTAGATTTCTCGTACGAGTGAGGTAAAGGTTTGTATATACTAGTAGATTGGAAAATGGTTTAAGAAATGAGCTTTGTAATAAAATAGTGTTGAAATCGTTTTGATGAAAGAGTTTATATATTTACTACTAGTATTGAAACCTTTATATTTTTAAAGTGACAAATCAAAGAAATGATTGTAGGAACAATCAATCATCAAAATTCACATATGAAGACGTGAATGAAATCCAATGAAATCGATACCGAATTCATCAAAATGGATATTTCCAAAAATCCATAAAAAGAAGTCATCAAAGTCGATAATAAGTGATAACAATTAACCGGATCAACAAAAATCGATAAACCTTAGAAATTTACTCAAAAATATCCAAAATAGGCAAATTGAACAGTTCCAGACGTCTGGTAGGTGTTCCCGGACGTTTGGCCCTAGTATCCGGAAGTATATGTGTTTTCTCCCTTCTATTTTTAATTCTTGGGCCATTTTAGACGTCTGAAATTTTCAACCAGACGTCTCAATTTGATTTCAGACGTCTGGATTTAGTTTCAGACGTATGGATTTATTCTCTGCCTTTTTCAGACCCCTTTCCAGACGTCTAGATTTGGTTTCAGACGTCTGCAATTAAATTCAGACGTCTGAAATTTCTTGCTAGGCAAAAAAACAGCCTAGACCAAAAATGGCAAATCCAAACCAAAATGCGATCGAACGAGCAATGGATACTAGGGTTATGCCAATCGGCAACCCAACACTATAGGCTCTTCAATCCATCACCAAAAACATGTTCAAAAGTCAAAGATTGGATTTTTAAAGATTTGACAACAAAACACCAAAAATTGGAATATTCACCAATTCAATCCAAATCAAAAGAAAATGAACATAAATAAGTGTTAGAAATTCATACCCAACAATCAAAGATAGTTATAGACATGGATGTGAGGTAAAAATCTCACCTTTAACCCAAAAACAAAGAAGAAGGAGCTCAATTTGCAAGGAGAAGACCAACCAATCTCCACTTCAACTCAACAAGCTTCAATCTAAGATCAAAACAAGTATTTCCTAAATTTAGGTTCAGGAATTTCTTAGATTGAACAGAGAAAGAGATAGAGAAGATGACGAGGAGGCTTACCAATAGCTTCTATTTGATTTTGAAGCAAGAATTCAAGTTTGCAAGAAGAAATTAGGGCTTGGAATTTCTAAATCATCTTCCTTTCCTCCATTTTCAGTTTTAGCTTGAGTTTGAGGAGTGGGAATGAGTGAATGGAGAGGAGAGGGCTGAACCCAAACGCAAAATCCAATAGAAAAAGTAACAAAATTCGACTTACTCCAAACATATCGAAAGTTATACTCAAAAAGGTCGCAAAAATCATTTTGAACTCAATGGGAGTGGTTTCGAGTCCTAATTTGACCGTTTGCAAAAAGTAGGCTTTTGGACTAAAATCCGACGAACGGTGAAATATTTAAAATAAAATATTTAAATATGCGGCTTGTTACAGACTCCCCTCCTTAAAAAAATTGCGTCCTCGCAATACTTAAGAAGAAAATAAATAGTAACAACCATAAAAGCATATCAACACAAAAGAAAATTTGAGATAAGAAGTTCACCTCAAGGAGCACGAAAGAGTAAGTCCGAACGTGTTTGCTCGCTAAATTCTATGGATTCCCAAGAGCTATCCTCGAGATTTGAGAACCATTGAACTTTCACAAGAATTACATCTTTATTTCGAAGGCGCTCAACCTCCGAAGAAATGATGCGAATAAAATGTTGCTCAAAAGTCAAATAGGCGAAACTTCCATTTCTTTAGTAACACCGGGCTCAAGAATAAAAATCGAAATTCCTAAGGCATTTCTAAAGATAAAAGACGTGGAAAACGTCATGAATAGCAGAAGATTTAACCGTTGCAACGGCGTAGTACAATAACGGTACGCCCGATAAACTAAAGCTCGAATAATTTCGGAACACCGACGTAGTACAAAAAGGTACGTCCAATGAACCGTTAAACCGTAACAATGATGTAGTATAATAACGGTACATCCATTGATCCAGATAAGATGGAACATCGATGTAGTACAATAACGGTACATCCGATGAACCGAACACCATAGAAGAACATCAGGCGCTTGTCCAAAAAAGAAATGAGACGAAGCTCAACAAAACAAAGTACATCGAAACGTTCGATGAACTTGGTAAAAAGTTCATAAGATACAAGGAACTCGAGCCAATGGGGTTGACGCAAATTAAGTTCCTTTTGAGAAAATAAATACTTCAAAGATTTATGATCGGAGTGGAGAACAAATTCCTCCCCTAAAAATGATGATGCCAAACTCTAAAATCAAAAACAATAGGCGCGAGCACTAGATTGTGAGTGGCATATCTAGTCTAGATAGTCTTTAATGATTTATAAGCACAAGTGATAGCACGTTCTCTTTTGCAAGAGAACGGCATCCAAACCAATATGACTAGCATCAGTATAAACTATAAAGTCTTGGTTCCCTTCGGGAATCACAAGAATAAGAGTACCGGAAAAGAGTTCTTTTAAATAATCTACTTTCCCAAAAAGCTAAAACTTTCAAAATCACAATTATCTTTATGTAATTGTCTGTCTAGAAAAATTTACATTTTTACAAGTCAATATTTCGTGTCCGACTGTCACATAAAAGCGTTTAGGTGATTCCTATCGATAACGTTGATCAAGCGCATCGACCAGAATTCTTAGAACACTAAATGAGCAATACAATCACAAAATCATCTTTTATATGATAAAAATATCTCTTAGAAATTTTTAAGAATATCCTTTGCTCGTTTAGGAACAAGATCCAATTATAATCATAAATAAATCTTATAAAAAAGATTTGCAAAATTTTAAATTGCTATTTTCATCCAGAATCAACAAATACAAGAAAGGAGTCATCGAGATATTCGTAGAATACTCAATTCATAAAATGGACGAAATTAGCTAGACAAACTGAAAAACATAATAAGTCATTCATAAGAATCATAATGAGTGCGGAATACGGTAAATGGAATGCTAACTTCTGCAACTCGTAGCAAATGAAAACCGGTGGCAAGGTCGAGCTGAAAAGACCTTAACACCACTCAAAAGATTGCTTAGGAGATAATCCTAAGACAAGCCCAAAAATACTGGAAAATTTCACAAACTATTTGAATGAGAGAAATAACACTTTCCTCATCACGTGGGCTTAAAGAATAATAATGATGCCATTAAATTGGAATCGAAATCACAAAGGAAAAATAGAACCTGCTTAACAGGTAGAAAATGTCGAAGATGAATAGTCCACTTGGAAAATAGGATATCAGCTTCACAATGATTAAGCCAATCCTTTCACACAAAAAAATCAATTCCGAAACCTAAGTAAAAAAAAATATCGGCTCGGAAAGAAAAATCACATAGACATCAATTCAAGCAAATTAAGCATTGCGGATCCACCAATTCGGATTCACAATTCTCAAAGAAGTCAACAAGCCCTCAGAAAAATGTTTTAAAGAAAAGAAACCAAAAACTTTTGATATAAAATATGAGGAGATGAACCCATATAAAAAAGAACTCAAATAGGAAGATTACCAAATAAAACAATGCCATCAACGATTGAATGAAAAATAACTTGACCAAGAGAATAGTTGTTCAGCTCCCTCTCTCTCTTGCTTTGAAGTTTGGGACATGAAGACATATAATGGTCCTCACCTTTGCAATAGCGGTAAGAGATAGGTCTAGGACACTTATTTATATAGTGGTCCTTAGAGCCATAATTGTAGCATTCTCCATGATTAGGGATTGGAGTCTTTGCTACCGAAGCTTCCAGCTTCCCCTTCTTATTGGAATTGGGGCCTTTGAACATAATAGGCCTCTTCATGTTATTGTTGAAGTTTTGTTTAGCACCCACGACTTCAACATTACACTCTCTATCGGCGTCTTCAAGACGAAGAGCGATATCAATAAGCTGATCAAAAGAAACTTCTAGTTTCAGAAGTAATGGCTTTTTAAGATTCTTATTCAAGCCATAGACAAATCTCTGATTTTTCTTCAATGGGGTATTTATATACTCGACCCTATACTTAGAGAGAGATTCGAAAGATGCGACGTAATCCGTCACAGAAGATTCACCTTGAACAAGGTCGATAAAACGCCGGGCCAAAATTACCTTTTCAGCCTCCGGCACAAACTTTAATTCGAATCGTTCTCGGAATTTCTCCCAAGTAAGATCCGCTTCGGTAATCTCCGAAGTCAAGAGCTCATACCAATCTAATGCTCTTTCTTAGAGCATGCTAGAAGCCACTTAGACTCGATGAAGGTCAATAAGATTCATGCGAGTAAAGATGCGATCGCATGATTTGAGCCAAGCTTGAATTTCTATAACACTCTCGGATCCCTTGAATGGCCTTCCACCCAAATCGGTATAGTTTCTACACAAGCGTGCAAAACCGGATCTAGGATGAGTAGGCTCTGGATTGGGTTCGGCTGCTTAAGCGTTCTTTATTAGATCAAGAAGCTGCTGGGCAGACATAAATACTTCATCCGGGAGTAGCACTAGATGGACCGGCGCTAGAACGACCAGGTCTAACAATTTCTCTTCTTTAAGAAAGAAAGAAGAAGAAAATTTATTCTCAAAATAAATATCAAACAATCTTGATAGATAAAACAAGGGATCATAAAGAAAATAGGATGAATCGGTAAGAAGACTCGAATTAAATCCTAAGCACGACTCCTAAGAAAGACTTAGGACATGATCGTTGCTAGATTATTCTACATTGTTCCAAAGTTTGGCTCTGATACCAAGCTGTGACGCCCCACCTCTATACCCATGCTAGTCATGGACACTACGAGGTAATGCCGTCAACTAGTGCGGAGAATAAGGCTGTTGAGGAGCGATCATCCGTGTAATTGCTTTGTGCGAGCACCGATATGCCTGATAGTATAGCATGCATTACATTTCAAAAGGAAATCCGACATAGCGATACAAACTCAAAGCTTCTACACAGTGGCTATAATATCTTCAGAAACAAATATAGAAATAAATATAACACAAACCAGTCACAGATATTCATATCACAAAGGCGTAAATAGATATGAATATAACACATAGAATTGTACGTCAGAGTAGTGGTCATACAAGATCCACAACATCACAAAAGAATAGTTACAAGTGCTAGACAAAACAATAAATATACATCGATGAGTCTATATTTCGAGTGTATAACAACAAAAACTACCAATCTAATGTAGTTAGCCAAAAGTCAGATAATACTCCCAGATGAGGAGTCAAACAGAAGCACCTGTAACATCTCGGTCTGACCCGAGTATTATTTAAGAAGAAAATGATAAACGGATCAGTCTAGCTATAAATATCAGATAAAATGAGATAGGATAATAGATGCGATAAAAACGTATGATAACAAAAATGTCATACTATAAAAAGTATACATTAACTAACAACAAAAATCATACAATATCACAAGAATTCTCAAAGCACTAAAAAGAATGTCATATTCTTTATTTTATTCACCAAACCACAAATATTGACAATCATATCAATGCTAATCGGAAAAGTTAGTGAAACACAAATTCACCAATGCACAAAAATTGATAAAGCTTATGAACGCAAATCACGAAAATTGGTGGAGCACAAATTCTAGAAATCAATCAATAGAAATCCGAAATCACAAAAAGGGGAAAGAGGCCTATCACAAGAATGGGAGCATAAAAACTCCCAACACGTGTATCGCAAACCGAGCCGAAGCTCCTCCAAATGAGCCGAAGCTCCTCCAATCGAGCCGAAGCTCCTCCAAACGAGCCAAAGCTCCTCCTAATGAGTTGAACCTCCAAAAACGAGCCAAAGCTCCTCCAAACGAGCCGAAGCTCCTCCAAACGAGCCGAAGCTCCTCCAAACGAGCCGAAGCTCCAGAAATCACAAAGAACTAAAAAGAATGTCATATCTTTATTTTATTCACCAAACCACAAATATTGACAATCATATCAATGTCAATCGGAAAAGTTAGTGAAACACAAATTCACCAATGCACAAAAATTGATAAAGCTTATCAATGCACATCACGAAAATTGGTGGAGCACAAATTCTAGAAATCAATCAATAGAAATCCAGAAATCACAAAAAGGGGAAAGAGACCTATCACAAGAACGGGAGCATGAAAACTCCCAACACGTGTATCGCAAACCGAGCCGAAGCTCCTCCAAACGAGCCGAAGCCCCTCCAAATGAGCCGAAGCTCCTCCAAACGAGCCGAAGCTCCACAAACGAGGTACCGTCCTCTACGTGGACAAAGAGACATCGCACATTGCTAGTCTAAACCATAAAATGACCATCATCGATCATCAAGAAGTGTCAATTATAGTAAGTTAGTAAATATATGAGTTTAGCTTCATGTCCCATAACCACTAGCTTAACTTAAATATTTACGAACAAATTGTAGATCTCCACTAGAAAAATTATGACAAGAGATTCAATCGAACAAGTCCAAGAATTAACCGACGAAGTAAACGCAAGCGTTTCATACCACTTGTTTTACTGAGCCATTTAATTAGATTTCTCATACGAGTGAGGTAAAGGTTTGTATATACTAGTAGATTGGAAAACGGTTTAAGAAACGAGCTTTGTAATAAAATAGTGTTGAAATCGTTTTGATGAAAGAGTTTTGATATTTACTACTAGTATTGAATACTTTATATTTTTAAAGTGACAAATCAAAGAAATGATTGTAGAATCAATCAATCTTCAAAATTCACATATGAAGACGTGAATCAAATCCAAACAAATCGATACCAAATCCATCAAAATGGATATTTCCAAAAATCCATAAAAAGAAGTCATCAAAGTCGATAATAAGTGATAACAACTAATCGGATCAACAAAAGCGATAAACCTTGGAAATTTACTCGAAAATAGCCAAAATAGGCAAATTGAACAGCTCTAGACGTCTGGTAGGTGTTCCCAGACGTCTGGCCCTAGTATTTGGAAGAATATGTGTTTTCTCCCTTCTATTTTTAATTCCTGGGTTATTTCAGACGTCTGAAATTTTCAACCAGACGTCTGAATTTGATTTCAGACATCTGGATTTAGTTTCAGACGTCTGGATTTATTCTCTACCTTTTTCAGACCCCTTTCCAGACGTCTGGATTTTTCAACCAGACGTCTGGATTTGGTTTCAGACGTCTGGATTGGTTTCAGACGTCTGGATTTGGTTTCAGACGTCTGGATTTGGTTTCAGACGTCTGGATTTGGTTTCAGACGTCTGGATTTGATTTCAGACGTCTGAAATTTCCTGCTAGGCAAAGAAAACAGCCTAGACCAAAAATGGCAAATCCAAACCAAAATGCGATCAAACGAGCGACGGATACTAGGGATTTATGCCAATCGGCAACCCGGCACTATAGGCTCTTCGATGCATCACCAAAAACATGTTCAAACATCAAAGGTTGGATTTTTAAAGATTTGACTACAAAACACCATAAATTGGAATATTCACCAAATCAATCCAAATCAAAAGCAAATGAACATAAATGAGTGTTAGGAATTCATATCCAACAATCAAAGATAGTTATAGACATAGATGTGAGGTAAAAATCTCACCTTTAACCCAAAAACAAAGAAGAAGGAGCTCAATTTGCAAGGAGAAGACCAACCAATCTCCACTTCAACTCAACAAGCTTCAATCTAAGATCAAAACAAGTATTTTCTAAATTTAGGTTTAGGAATTTATGAGATTGAAGAGAGAAAGAGATAGAGAAGATGAAGAGGAGGCTTACCAATAGCTTCTATTTGATTTTGAAGCAAGAATTCAAGTTTGCAAGAAGAAACTAGGGCTTGGAATTTCTAATTCCTCTTCCATTCCTCCATTTTCAGTTTTAGCTTGAGTTTGAGGAGTGGGAATGGGTGAATGGAGAGGAGAGGGCTGAGTTAGGGTATTAAGTTAGCTAGTGGGCTGAACCCAAACCCAAAACCCAATATAAAAGTAGCAAAATTCAACTTACTCCAAACATATCGATGTTTATACTCAAAAAGGTCGTAAACGTCATTTTGAACTCAATGGGAGTGGTCTCGAGTCCTAATTTGACCGTTTGCAAAAGGTAGGTTTTCAGACTAAAATCCGATGAACGGTGAAATATTTTAATAAAATATTTTAATATACAATCGATAAATATGCAGGTTGTTACATGTAGTGATAACTTCTTGGGAAGCAGTTAAAGGTGTGCCAATATAGGAGATGTCAAAGTGATGGGAAAGGAAAGAACCGACATTCTTTGGCTTGCTGTTAAATAGCGAGGACCATTTGGAGGGAGATGGATTAGGGAGTATGGGTGAGGAGAAAGATGGGGCAGAGGAAACTGGAGGTGAAGGACGGGTGGAAGCTGTAGGGAGTGGAGGGAAAGGATCATGAGGTACCGGAGGAAGGTTAAAGGGCGGGACAGTCTAAGAAGGGACAAAAAGGATAGGTGGAAGTGGAGAAGTGACAAGAGATGGACGCAGGATGGTTTGGTCAGAAGGGAGCATGGGAAGATGGTTAGAACCATGATTTAGAGTTAGCTACTATAGTATTTACTTTAAAATCGTGGAGGCATTACTTTTTAGAAGAAAGGTTTGAACTATTTTGTTCTTAGTTTTCCATATCTTTGATATTTTTGTATGCCTGCTAAGGGAAATGTAGTCATAGATGCATTGAGTCAGAGACATGACACTTTATAAGTTATTCTTCCGTGGTAAACCTAGTTAGAGTATATAGTTGGATATAATTTTGAACCAAAATGCGAGCTTGAGCTAGAGATTTAGGCACGCTTGACAATTAGACCCATTTTTATAGAGCGGATTGGTGCTAGTTAGAGGCATTTGCAGAACTAGAAGAGATTATTATCAAGCTAGAAGGGGATAAAGTGTGATAGAATAAATCATAATACTGCATAACACTAGCTTCCATGGAACTAATATAAGTTGATAACATCATATTCTGCTCTGCCACCACAATCAATCCTTATAAACATAGCATAACGATAATAAAGGCAACACACAACCATCAAACACTGCACAAATTTAAAAAATGATCAATGTAAATAGAAAACATCAAATAAATTAACAATGTATGTCATCATATACATGTACTAATCACCCATTATTAGTAACACAACATCAATGGCATAGATGCGAGCAAAAATCCACCAAATATGTATTAAACACTCCATATTAGCAACAGAACATCAAACTCATCAAATGTGTATTGATTATTGTATACTAGTAACACAAACATCAAACTCATCAAACATATATTAAGTACTCTATATTAGTGACACAAACATCAATGTCATCAATAAAAAATCATAACAAACTACATAATATCCATGTAGTAGAAATGCTAAAACTTTGCATAACTTGTCATAATATGATTCCACTCAACACAACAAACGTAAATGATAATTCTAATCAAAGTTAATGCATCTATCATAACGATCTAAAATGGTGTGCCTATACTTGTTATTTCCACTTAAGTAGGAAATCATCTCATTAATGTTTAGTATTTAAGTGCGCTTATTTGTTTAGTATTTAAGTGCGTTTATTTTTATTAATTCAAAACTATAATATTTCTCAAAATGATAATATGCTTCGAAAATCATTTATTATTGAAATTTTACTTTAGATATCTCAAAATTTTCTTACTCAATCAATATAGTAATTTTCACCCAATTACTTTCAAAAATAATGCTTTCCATCAAAATAATGATATTAACTTAAATCTTCTATTATCTTCCGCAACCACTTTATTGTGAATTACAAAAATAATAATATCCTTCATCAAATCTCAAAAATCCCATTATTGTTATTTATTTCAAAAATAGTAATATGTTAACCCAAAATATTTCTTTATTATTATCCTTACAAAATCTCTTAATTCTATTACTTTAATAATAAACATATAACATCCAAATGAGGAAAAAAATGGCATCCAAATCTAAGCGATTATCTCTAAAATCCATAGTCTCATCTTTCGCTGCCTTTCCTCTTGTATCTCCTTCCTAACCTTCGAAGCTGCCTTTGTCCCTTTCCTTCCCTTCCCCTCTTTTCTACCTGTAATTCTAGATCTTAACCAATGTCTACGGCATCTATTTCTCCTCCAATCTCTAGATCTGATGCAAAGTCATTAACCCCATTATTGCTAAATGACGTTTCACACTTCTCCCTACTTGCCTTACCTCAAATATTCCCTAATTGAAATTCAGCCTATGACCTAGTTTCTATCAAACCATTAGACGATTATCTATGCTCTGAAATGCCTACTGAATCAAATGAGTCTACCACTCTATCCAGCAGCTGATTACCTACTCAGATATCCCCTCTTATCCCATATACAAAAGATGATAGTTCTATTATATGGTTGGTAATTTGTCTTGTGAGTAGAATGGGCTACTATTTCAAGGCAGGAGCATGGTTAGTTATCTCTCTTTAAAAAAAAACATTGGAAATTCTAGCTTATTTTCCCTCAAATAGTATGTAGTTGATTTTGTCAATAAACCTATTCCCCCTCCCTAAGCAGTCATTGATGTCGCTATATCTTTTTAGGACTATCTTGTTGGGTTCTTCCTTGATGGATCTCCTTGTTATTCTATTGTGTAAATGCACATTCCCACTATATGGAGATTGAGAGATATAGTTGAAGTCTTATGTGATAATCTATGTATTTTTTTCAAACCCCAGGTCTGCAATAGAGAATTCGTCTTTTGGAAGCAAAGCCAATCATTATTGAAGGAAGGGTTTTCATCGTTACCTAATGGAACCCTTCAGTTGGCCTTACCTACGAGTAGGTTCTCTCAAACCCCGCCTGGGCACATCACTTAAATATCCCATATGTTTTTAAATCGGTAGAAGGTATAAATTGAATGGCCATCTACATTTGTTAGCCGATTTGTTTTAACATTTCTATAGAGCATAGGCATCGGATTGAGTTCGCCAAAATACTTATTGAAATAACACCGTTCAGACAACTTCTTGCCTATATCCGTATCTCCTTCACTGAAGGTAGAACTACTTATATTGATATTGCATACTAATGGAAACTAGTTATATGGGACATGTGCCACTCTTTTGACCGCTCCATATCATCATGCCTCCATTCTGATGCCTTTCCTTGGACATTATGCCCTAAGATACTTCTCCCAAAGGCTATATGTAGTTGGCAAATAAAGCATAAGGATAACACCTCTCTCATTTGAAACTTCACCCTGTAGTCAACCATTCATCCTTCCCTTGCCATTCCCAAACGATCCTCCCTCGATTGACAACCTTTCTTATATGTATTTGCATGGTGATCTTTATTATTACTACTATTATCCTCAAAGTATCCCTACTTATGTTACCTAAATAATAATAATAAACTTATAAAATTCAAATAGCAAAAAAAATATCTTGCTCTGGGTAATTATCTCCAAAATAAACAGTCTTATCTTGCGCATCCTTTCACTTGTATCTCCTAACCCACCCTTGAATCCACCTCCATCTTACTAATTTTTCACCTAACCATATGTACATGTACATATATATTTTCTTTTAATCCTCTTAATGACCTTGAGGGTGATCAATAAATCACAATGTACATTACATACACATAACCTACCATTTCCTGATTACCTAAGGACAATTTTGCAACCCCTAAAGGTGCTCAATAAAGTTACAAAATATCCTTATCAATCTAGAGATCATACCAACATCACCATAAACAGTTTATGGTTTGAGGTTGCTCAACAGAATAGGTATGTATAATACTATATTTATATTATAAACGATGTGAAGCACCATTATTTCAAATTCCTAAATTTTAAAAGAAATATTGTAGTACTATCGACATTTTAAAGGCGATCAATATACTATCTCATGAAATCATATATCTACATCTTATGTATACTCCCATAAGCCTACATGGGTGTTAATTCATTTAGCCTCCTATCATATATCTTATAATATCTATAATTTATTAATTTATACACACTCATATACATTCATAAATAATTATTTATTAATTAAATCCTTTTAATTAATATGAATATAACTTTTATATTTATATAAAATATAAAACAATTTTAATTTTACTTTCATGACTTTTATAATTTTGACTTAAATTCAAA
Source organism: Allium cepa (assembly GCA_030765085.1). Lineage (NCBI taxonomy): Eukaryota > Viridiplantae > Streptophyta > Magnoliopsida > Asparagales > Amaryllidaceae > Allium > Allium cepa. Next base: position 343,749,975 of record CM060944.1, read on the forward strand.
TAAATTTTAAATTTAAATCCATTATATTCAAATATGCATATTTAAACAACCCAATGCATGACTATTTTTAGGCCTTCCTCTAGGTATGCCCTAAAAAAATTCATTTCGACTAGCTAAGTAAATGCTAGGAGTAAGGATGATTTTCATTCATAAGAACATTTCATAATTAGAGTAACACTCCCTTTAGTTAAACATCCTTTACTAGATGCCCGTCTAATTAGACTTTCGATAGACTGTAGCTTAAATTTTATGTTAACACAACGTGGAATCTATACCATTGTTAGATTAGGTGCATTGGCAATAAGGAAAAAAGGGGTAAATTTCAAAAGGTTTCATTTTGTTATTTATTGCACTTAATCGTTAATATGTGTTAACATGACACTTTTCATACTTAAACCATGTTTGATGTTAATTTGATATGAGAAGATTTGGTACTTTAAATTTGATTTAACTATGACAACCTGCACTTTCAGACACACGATTCGAAGCCTAAAATAACTTTCCAACTCGCATTGTGCCAAGAAGTACAGGCTGTCAAGATTTTAGAACATTACATGATAACTGTGCAGTTAAAGCGCTCGGCAGATTCAAAGCGGTGGAGGTGCAAAAAGTCATAGCGAGGATACAGCGAGGATATAGCGGGATATAGCGGATAGCTCTAAAATAGCATATAAAACTCGTACTTAATGTTTTTACAAATACATAAATGGTAATTAAATGAAAAATTATCATTCAATTGAATTATAATTAATACATAAATGATTTTAAATAAAAAACATATGTGAATATACTTTAAGTAAACGTAAAACTGTTATATAACATAATTGAATTTGGTAGAATATTAGAGTATTTTCATTTCTGAAAATATATTAAAAATTGAACTAAATAAATTAGTGCCATAATTTTTATAATGTATGAATGCAATTTTTTAATTCATTTTATTAAAGAAGATATAGCGGAAATAGCAAACTATAGCGGGAATAACGGGATATAGCGGAAATAGCAGAGATTAAACCGGAAAGGCTATATTTTGAGGCTATATGGAAAAATCGTTGCGGTGGAAATCCGCTATGAGATATTGCGGGGTTATAGCGGGGTAATAGCGGGGCATTAACTACACAACATGATAAGAAGACTAACATAAAATTTTAAAAAATTCTATAGTTTCAAATCTCACAGTGGAAAGAAATAAAATATAAATAAGGGAATAAGCCAAATTAGCTAATGGTACCAGCATACATAGTCCATACTATAATATCTCTAAATAAAAACATAAATTCTAACCGATAGAACGGTATAATATAAAGTACATGAAGACTAACTATAAATAATATAGCATCGACGCCAAGTCTTCGCCTCCACGCACCGCATCTTGGCCAAATCACTTATGGCCTATCCTCCTGTAGTGGTTATAAAAGGGAAAGAAAAAGAGTGGACCAGACAAAGTCTGGTGGATGAATTGTGTTAGTAGTGTATGGTATTCACTGATATAATTAGGGGTATGCCCTAGGGGTAATTATGAAATTTGTTACACATATCTAATTCGTTGACCAATCTTATTTGAAATAAAAGGTGTTTTGTTTCTATTATATACTTGCTATAATATGTTATATTAAGTAATTATTTAATTAAAAATATGTTTAATAGAAAATTCATAAACGATATATTTGTGATAGTAGTTACAAAGTGTTGTAACCATGTAATTTATCACAATGCAAACAAATATACCATTTTGAATGTTCCTCATTAAGATGCATCGAGACTGGATATCAATGTATTTGTTGAGATTAGAGTACGAAGGTTAGGCAGTATATTATTCATGACTAATGGGGGCGCCTATGGTTTACATACTGATAGTTATTGGATAATTATGGAATGACTCATTCGATAGTTTTCTGTTGGTTAATATAACTAAGGTAAAATAAATATTATCGATATGCTTGATTTATACGGTTCTCTCGACCTAAAAATATCATGGATCTTCAATATGAAAGATCCACTTTGACTACAGTCAAATCATGTCTTGGTAGTAGGTAATTAGGAAAGAAAAAGGAAAGATATGATCCTCTTTTATCTCTCTCAAACATTATAAAAGGCCTCTCTAACCCTAATCTAAATAGAGATTTTGAGTTTCTCCATCTTCTAAATTATGGCCTCCATTGCCTTCTTATTGTTTCCAAAAAAAATCTCTATTTTTCCCCAAAATTCTCAAATCAAATTCAAGTTAAAACAAAACTATTCGATAGTGAAAGGTCACTGATTTCAGACTAGCAGTCTTACGCATCAAGGAACTATTGGAGAAAGAGAATTCATTATTTCAATGTGGACTTAAGGGAATTTGTAGTAGGTAACCTTTATTTATATAGATATTAAATAGATTATCATGTTTTATATTATGTTAATCATATATGCCTGTAGATATTTACATATCATTGTTAATGTATTAGTTAGGTGAGATTTTTATATGTGATGTTGTTGTCACAATGGAGATTGGTTATATGCATAAATTTTTATGCTTATATTCATAATTTTGTTTGTAATTTGATACTAACAAAATTTTTGTTTAATTTTATATTAGTTTATATTCATATAAATATTCATTTGTGTATTACTACTAATGTACCGTTTGCATTAAAGCATATATGTTTATATCTACTTTATAGAGTTGATCTAAAAAATTTCTTATACATGCTTATGTTTATTATTAATTATAAGTACTGAAAATAAATTTTTATATTATTAATATATATTTTTTTATCAAAATTTATTGCATATTTGATTTAATAAATTCATATAAAATAACAGGATTTTCAAAAATTCAATTTTATAGTTTAAAATAGTTTGTAATTTTAGATACTCGTTAAAAAAATTAGAATTTTTTAACTTAACTTATATATTTAAAAATTATTTTAAATTCGACCGTATATTAATTAATTAACTAAACATATTATTTTAATTCCTAAAATTATGGAAGTATTTCCCGATACCTAATATATGATCCTAGATTTTATAAAATTAAAATTTTGAATTTTTGCCATGTAGTTATTTTATATAATTAATTAAGGGTCGAAACTAATTATTAATTCATGATATATATGCATAATAAGATATTAAAATCATATTAACTTTAAATCTATGATTCGAACTAAAAAAATTATTTTATTTATCTATATTTATATTTCTAATATATATTATAAATTACGTTTATATTAATTATTATGTTGACTAGCTATGCATATACGTATATATGCATATATAAAATAAAATAATTTATTTAATTCATATTAAAAATATTATTTTATCATATATATATATATCTTAATTATTAATTTAATATAACATGTAAATTGCATAAATATATTTTCTATAATATTATAATAATGGAATATATTTATATATATTTACTATTGTATGTAGACACACACACATATATATAATCGTTTGGAATTTAAACTATATGTACATGCACATATTTGACAATATAAAATGAGCTAATATGTCCGTTGTAATGTAAATTCCAACATCAATATTTGGGCATGTTATACCTTGAACAGATTACTGTGCTACACATGCGCACAAACGCGCGCGCGCACACACACACACACATATATACATATATATGATACAAATATATATATCTGTTTAAACCAAAATTAGTCAATCATCCAAAAATGTAAGCACTAGAGTTCGAATGAAAAAGTAAATGAAAAATAGAAGAAATCAGACAGAAAATGAGCACACACATATTTATAGTGGTTTGATAATCGTCACATATATCCACTTGAATAAATTTATTGCTTTTGCACTTTTTTGTGATTACAAGAGAGTGGGACTAGAATAGATCCTTGAATACGAGAGAGTAAGAGTGTAATGGTAGCGTAAAGATACCTAGAATGAACCATGCATTCTGTATTTATAAGGGTAGACCACCAAGTATCTCGTTGAAACTTCTCCTACAGAACCTCATCGCCAAGATCAAGTCTCCTAAAAAACTCAACTCCATATCACCTGTGGTTGGGGATCAGTACCGGTCCTCATTTATGTAGTATAGGGTCTTGTGATATCTAATGTTGATTCGTCTTGTTGTTGGCTTTAGGATTCCAATGTTGTTTTTGCATAGTCGTCTAGATGTTTTTCGGTCCAAGCAATGGATCTATAGAAGGTTGAACCGCTGCTCTAGATTATACAAAGAGATTGCCAATATGACGCATAGGAATTCTGGAACAACACTTAAATTAGGCTTTATGGAGATAGAGAAGAGTGGCATAGGAGTGGGAGCCACTTTGGATATATCCCTAGGGATTGGTACTGATCCCCTATATAGGGTGGAACACTAATCCTTACTTAGCGTATTCCAAGGTATTGTATTTCTAAGCTTGTTCGACCATCGTCTCGTGGTCTTTTCCGTACTTGGTTCCTGGACCCTAGGATTACCTCTCTAGGATACTTTCCTTGAAAATCTTTGGGAATAACTTAACCAGCCAGTTTGAATATAGCTGGGCTAAAATGCCGGATAACAATGCCCACCAAAGTGCACCTCGTTTCGAACATGATGTGCTTTTAATAAAGACGAGCTAGAATCGTTGTGAAGGATTACATTCTGTATTCTGAATGGTCGTTATCCTTTCATTGAATTGTTTCTGTGAAAAGTTATATCCATAGTGATCCGTTGTGGTGTTCTGCTAGCATCTGGCACTATAAGTACTGGAGTACACTCTCTTAATAATTGGTCATGCTTGGTTCCATTAAGCTAATTGATTGATTTAGTAGATTTCAACCATCCAAACTGATTTCTTTTCTGAAAAAACCAGTTAAAACTCCAATTCCATCAATTCAGGAAATTGAATGTTAACGGTGGACGCATGCTCACATATTCATGTATGCACTGTTGTCATTAGCTCCTAAGCGGTTTCATGTGCTCATAGGTCATGGACAAGTTTTACGTAAATGCAATAATAAAATTGTTACTTTTTACTTGATACCGGTCCTTATAGGAGGGATCGGCATCGACCACGTACTCAACCATTTTGGACTTGAATATATCAGGTTATGCTTAGGGACAAAACCCATTGTCTCTCCTCTTTCTCCCTACTTGTCTTCTTTTTCTCATCACCGAACCCTATTACCGAGGCAATCATTAAAAGCTTGAAATGGAGGAAATCAACTAATCATTTAAACCTATCATCAAACTGATCTAACCCCACCTCTTACATCATCGCGGCTTTTCCATGATCCAAATCCATCAATCTTCATTGCAATTGCCCAGTTCTTGGGGTTTAATCCCTTTGAGTTTCGAAACCTGCCCTGCTTTAGGTTGATTCTTGAATTGGATTGATTGCAGTTTCACACAAAAGTGGGTTTTTGATCTCAGGTAGAGGGTGGGTCATGTACAATGGAGATGAGGTTGGCTTGGGGGCGATTTCCTACTAGTCGAGATAGGTTCAAGGATCGGCCGTAGGAAGATGGAGTTTGATTTGCATAAGGACACAAAACTCCCCTAGGTATTGGATCAACATTGATCCCATGCTTAGGAAAATTTCATGTCTTTTGCCTTGTACACTTGCTTATGGACTTGGACTCTTAGACGTGAACATTTGTTTGCCTATATGAACTTATGTATGTACATGAATGATCACATATGACATTGGACTTGAACATGAATGCACATGCATGCTTGTATAGAGTAGAACCTAGACGAATGCATATGTCTCGAATACAGACATCATATCTAACATGCTAATAGCTGATCCTTAAACATAGACAAAATCCTTACGTACAAGCATCGACACGAAGGCCAGTTAGGATGGATAGCGAAGATAGTCACTCCGGTCGAACTCCCGAATCTCATCGCTGTTATTGTGTAATTATAAACTATATAACACTGCACCGTACAACACCGCAATAGATAACAATTAGCATGGGGGATAGGTTAATTCATCTAAATATGACTATCTGCTGAGTTTAATAACTATAGGTTCCAGACGCTCCGAGAAAGTTTAGCCGCAATGACTAGTGATGAAATATCTATGCATGTCGAATCGGACATTGAGTCGAGTTTTCATATGGTATTATAGAGTTAGCTCTTGATACACCTGAGGATGTCGTATTCTTCAAAGATCCAATGCATTCGACTACTTCGAAAGTTAACGAGGCATCTCTTCATCGAATTTTCATTAAGCACGGAATCCTATATAATCACGTATTAGTCCTACCTCATGGCCAAAGGGCTCAACTTCCTCCAGAAGGGTATACTAAATGGAATAGGTATATGTGCCTAGCTCGGGGTGTACCACCATTTAATCCATTCATACGTCGAATGATTTATTTTATGAGACTTGCTCTAGCTCAACTGCATCCAAACAGCTACACATTTCTGCAGGGTACATATATGGTTTTCATTGAATTCTTAAATCATGAGCCAATCAGAGAAGATATTCAATATACCCACAGCCTTAAGTGATGAAAAGGAAATCTATCATTCACTCTTCTTGAGCCAGTCAGTGGTTGTCAAATTGTGACTAACGCTTGTAATAAGCTTAGTTATTTCAAAAGCGAATGGTTTTATGTGCGCTCTTCACCTAGGTTTACATAACGATGGTTAGTAGGACGTATGCACTTTTTCGAACTATAGTGTGAAATCTTCAGTTAAGTTGCATTTGAATTAATACAATTTTTTTAATCGTGCAGATGTTCCTTTGAGACCCAATGGTGATATTTATCAAAATTCCATTACGACACTCCAGAACATTCCAAAGGAAGATACGAAGATCAAGTTGCTTATTACTGAGAGTGTCTATTAGTCTTCAACTTGCTAGGAGAGGGTCGTAGCACCGGCCAGGTCGGGGATGATGAAGTAGTAGTAGTAGTAGTAGTTGGCTATATTTAGCTATAAGCAGATCATGTTGGCCCTGATATGCCTCTAGTCTCTTGTGAGGAAGTCGAGGAGGCTGAAGGCAACGTCGAGGAAGGTGAAATATTAGGCAGTGATAATAAGGCTGGCGATGACGACGTACATTCAAGTCATGAACTAATGGATGAACAATCTTCAGATGAGCAACCACTAGCTACCTGGAGAAAGCTCATTGTTAAGCGTTGTAAAGGGCAATTTTCTAGGAAACTCCACTAGTTACAACTATAGGGAATTGATCCTTCCATTTTTTCAACAAACACATTCATCGACTTGGGATCGATTCCACAGGATTATTCCATCTTTCGGTCTCGATAACATTCGTCTTGAGTGTATTGATTCCCCAATTCATTTCAAGAAGGATGACATTCCTACCAACGTGGGAGAAAGTACTCCCATGAAAAAAGCTCCAATATATGGTCCAACGAAAGGGGGGACACAAGGATACTCACACTCACGTGCATTTCACAGCACGGTATCGCATATGTCATTTTTTCTGTTTCTTTGAGCCTAATTCACTCTCTCTTTATATGCAGGTTCCATGGAGAGGAAAAAATACAAATATTGATCCTTTGAGGAAAAGGCGTATAAAGCTCACAGGCCTCGGTTGAGCTCGCACCACCAGGTGAGTGGTCACGACTCTAGCCGAGATAGAGATGATCAGGATAGAGACAGTTATGATAGAGATTAATCATCTTGCAACTCTACTTCCAAGCGCCGACTTAGATCTAGATCACCTTCTCCTAGAGGTTTATATGAGCAACCTAATCGAACTGCTGAGATTCCACCGGCTGACACTTCTTGAGCTCCACCTCCTACCTTTATTCCTATACGGCCCATAACGCTATCTCATTCCAGTCGGTCTTTCAAGCGCAGACAACATGAAGGTGGTTTCGAGACTCCTCATCAAAGGTGTAACGATCTACCTTTCATGCTACTAAAAACGACACATAATATCCTCTGTATTCGTGTGCTGATCATTTACTCGTCTAATTGACAGGTCATTTGAGGTGATAGAAAGAAAAGATAGAAAATAATCTCACAAAACATGACGAGTAGTATATAATACTAAACAAGTCATTATAGAAAGAAAAGGACTTTAATATACATGCATAAATCAGAGTACAACACTAATGCACCATCAGTCCTAGATAGTCGCAACACTCATCCTTACAATTGCTAATAACTACAACAAGCACAAAACCAAAAGCAGTGGAAGATAAGAAATATGAAACTACATTTTAGAGGCATCAAGCTCATCTCTTGAAAGCTCTAAAGTCTCCAGCTAACTCTAAAAAACATACTCGGGCTGACCCAAGTATTTTAAGAAAACAATGCCCAAGTCAGCCTGGTAAAACCAGCATAAGAAACACGATCGAATGAATTTCTTAGTGTTATAAAATGTTTTTGAAATAAAGGTATCTCGTAAGACCATGTTGCACATAACCATGGAAATGTTTTTACCTTACGATAACCAAACCATTTTTATTATAAAATCCATTGTTATAATAGTGTTTAGATGGAAAAATAAATATAGAAAATAGCTAGAATGGTTACCTATAATTACATTCAACAGTACTAGGTTTTACAATCAAAACTGTAAGGCATGTATTGGAGTTTGGATTTCCATCAATGAGTGGGCTACTAGGGTACCGCTCGCCATGGTACACCTCTAAAAAATATACCTAGAGCCACACATGGACTCTTACCAACATAGAGTTGACTGCCCTTTTAACATGGCACACCGAACTACATTATTTCCTGGGACCAATGCTCTATACAATGTGTACCCTCCATGGCCCCACTCTCATGCGCATACAAAACTGTAAATATCGATTCCAGATCAAGGAATAACTGCACCTAAAGGTAGCGAATCATATAGCTCTGCTGCATATCCCATATTTTAGTCATTACCACGTTGTGAGGCTTGTAAGGTCACGATTACCTTTTTCCTTTCTTAGCAATTCCCACTTAGAATGCTAAAACTACCTTCTAGGAACCAATGCAGTGCTAGCATTGGTACATACAAGTTGTTCAGGATAAGAACAAACTGAAGGCACTACTTCTACTACATCCATTCTGGAATCACCGATAGGAATAGTAGCAAGTAGCGCTTACACTTCAAAGAACTTCGCCTTTGATCGGATCATCTTTATGATGTCTTCAATTCAAACACTTAAGCTGGTTTGAAGTGGATTTCAAATAGAATATCTAATCCCGATCTCTTCGTACCAATAATAATCAATGATTTTTGGTAAACTCAACTCCGGTTCTTTTGGAAAAAAAAGACAAGATAAGAGCAGGGATCACCCCCTAAACGTTTAAGTGGATGGATCTCCTTATCGTTTGTCCTAGGAGAACAAAATGAGATTTATACTCATAGTATAGCATCATTGAAGATATCTGTGTCAAATGACTCACGTGTTTCTCGTAGATATCTTTAGCTTTATATTTTAGCCAAGGTTCGATAGTCGGTTATTTAACTATCAAATAAACAACAACCATAGGTTAAATTCCATATGGAATCCATTAAGCCTCAATTTAATTAATATTCATTAATTAAACACTTCAATTATTTAAAAAATATTCATATACTTATCTCGTTGGTATAAATATATTCTCAAACCATTTACTTTCTATATTTGGAAAATTCTATATTCTTACACCATGGTATAAGAATATTCATAAATACTTTTAAGAAACATTTCTTATTTTCAAAATCCTACTAACTGGATCAAAAATACTTTCTTTTGAAAAAACTAAATTTTACGAATCTAAATCACTAATCCTTTGGTGTTAAGTAGGGAATAGGGCTCCTCAAAATTAAGAAGGACTACCTTATGAAATTCATAAATTCAAATTTGTAAGTGATCCAATTCATATAAACCAAAGTTTATAACCAAATCTTATTTCCCAAAATCAAAGATCTTTTCAAATTTAATAACATTCTCAAACCCTTTAATTTAAAAGAATACTCTATTAAAATAATTACAAAATTTAAACACCTATTAAAAACAAAATTATTATTAAAATACGTCACTTAATTAACTTAACTTGAACAAATTAACTAACTTTTAACATTTTAGCAAAAAAATTAATTAGTATTAATTATCATCATTAAAAAATTGTTAATTAACTCAAATATTATTAAACAAATAAATTATCAATTTTAAACATTAAATAGTAAATAACTAATTAATCTTTAAAAATTTAAGTAAATAGATAATCAATTAACCTTTAAGACCTTTTTAATAAATAAATAAATAATTAAATGTTAACACAATTATTTAAACTATTAACTTTAAAACATTATAGTTCAAGTAATATTAACTTAGCCTTTTCAATTCTAGAAACATTTTACTTTAAAGTAATATAAGAGTAAAATTCAAATCCATTTCTTTTTCAAAATTGAGAAGAGGATTAGCTATCACAATAGTACGTGACAAGCTACCAATTATTATAGTTCAATAAATTTAGATCAGATCATTGATATTTATATAAGCAACACATACGTAAATAAATTCAAATCAACAAACAACGGACACTTTTCATTTGTCCAAGCTAACTGTCATGTAAATAAATGTACAAATTAATAAAATAGTAGAACATAGTTTTATTCTACCTAATAGACGTCCTATAATATTTATTTAACATAAATATAGCAGAACGATGTTTTATTCTGCTACCAGGATGTCAGTGATAAAAATATAATTACCGGTTGACGTTATTGTTTCTATGCTTGTTAAGTTATAAATATATTGCTACTTGATAATTCTACCAAATAACTTTACAAGCATGATCTATTAGAAAATACGAATCTAATGTCGCAAATCGTAAGTCGAACGGATTTAAATTAAACACGTTATTTAAATTTAAAGTTTGAAACCCTTTTAAATTAAAAACCTTTTAACTTAAAAAAACACCTCATTCTCAAACCAGCCCAAACGAATAAACCCCAAAACAATCTCCTTCCTCCTAAAAATTATTATACAAATTAAAATCTATTCCTCCAAATCAAATTTCAAACCTAGAAATGACATAAACGTGCACGCAACTGCACATGCACATCATCTCCGGGCATTGCACCGATGAACCGTGGACACTCACGAAGGCGCCATTGCATCCTCGTCCACATGGCACCATCGCCATCACCTCTAGCCACTTCATTCCCTTTTTGGCCTTGAACTCCGCAAAAGAATGCAACTTGCCACAAAACTTCACCGCAAACATCCTACTACCCCAGTCGCTCCACCCTCTTATAGGCCATTCCTCCATTGCCAAATGCTCCTTCACCACTTCGTGCATCCCTAGCTCCGCTCTGTCCAAGTTCAACCTTATCAATAGCCATCGCCATGCTAAAACCTAGAACCATAACTCAAAAGCCACCTATACCATAAACCTAGCTCGTCCCTCGACCCTCCAACTCCCTGCAACCATTCAACCTTCACCCATGTCTTCCCCTTGTCCCAATGTTGCTCCATCCTTGACCATTCCACTCATCGTCAACAAATTCATTGGAAAACCATACTTCACCCAATTCTGGTCAACTCATTACCAAGCCTAAAAACTCGAACATCATCAAAAATATTGAATCGATGAGATGAGCATGATAGTATTGCCCATTCATCGAATCATGATTGTTAAAAATATCACTTCATAGCTTGCTTCTACAAAAAACCCATTTTCTGCCACCATAGTAAAGGAAATGTCAAATGGACATCTAGACCTTGGTGAAAAACTTTGTAGTTGATGGTTTGAGCAAATACTCTTTGGTTTAGGAAATTTTTGATTTTTATAGATGGATGGCTTGTGTATTCATATTTTTGAAAACAAGAAACAAAGAAGAAAGTGTAATCTATAAGTGTGTTTTGCATATATGTAGTGTCTTCTCTTCATAAGTCGGTAACTATAATTTTGAACAAGCACTTAAGCATGCATACATATTTAAACAATCTATAAAACAAAATATTCAACCTTTAATTCACCAAAGATTTAATATTTCACAATTCATATGTTTCAAATTTAAAACCAGGGTAGTGAATCTCACCTTTCCTAATGAATTGCTAACCTAAGTTAAACTTGCTTTGAACAAAAGATGCGAGATCTTGCTCTTTACAAATATTTTTGAGTGAAAATGGTAATAAAAAAAAGACTTGAAATGAAAGTGAGCTTAAGGAGGATGGAACAGGGTAATTATATATAAAGTGTTTTAATTTTAAAATTTTTAAATAAGAAAAATCATTTGAAAACTTGCTTTCGACTTTAACGTCAATTCCCACATCGCCAAGTACTTTACGCATAAATGCATATTGGATATTAGTGTTTGCGCCAAAATTGGTCACAAACACCCAATATCACGAAAGCACCCGTTTGCGTATTCAACTTGATAATAATCAACACAGAACTCAGCAACAATCAATATAGAATTCAGCTCTAGGTAACAAATCACAGTAATTCACAAACAACAATTACAAACACAGGATTTATAGTGGTTCGGCGTTCGTGCCTACGCCCACTTTGAAGGATTTCTCTTTATTGCTTTGCTCGATTCAATCGATTACAACGGATTACAATTGATAATAGCTTTGAAATCTGAATACAACAGTGATTCTGGTGAATAGATTTGAATCCGGCAGAGTCTCAGCGTTCAATGGCAGAAGTTCTCGGCAGATCCCTTTTCTGAAGGCTTCAGGGTGCTATTTATAGGCGTTGGAGGCCCAGATCTTGCTGAAACTTCGGGAGACCTCTTCTGGCACGTGAGTGGGCCCACGCGACCGACCCCACCAAGTTTCGTCTCGATCTGACATCGATTCGAAGTCATTTCGAACCCATCAAGAAATGGTCCAATCGAGCTGAAACTTGGCAGGAACAATCTTTACCTTGTATGAAAGCTATTGTGAAAATTTGGTTGCATTTGGATCAGTGGTTTAGGAGATATGATCGGTTCGAAATGATGATTCTCTGTTGGCTGTTGAGTTCGAATCGATCACTTCGAAACCACGTACTTCGAATCGATCGGCTCACGTGGCTTCGTGATGAGGTGGCGCGTGCTCTTCGAATCGATCCTGCTTTATCTCCGAGTTGACCGCTTCGTACCCATGGATTTCGCCTCGTTCGTATCGTGGAGCGACACGTCATCCAAGTTAGCTGACTTGGTGGGTACGAACAAGTGAATGTTCCTGGGTTCGAACGCGACCGTTTCGAACTGAGGTGTACTCGTGGGTTCGAACTCGATCGATTCGAACAAGATCGATTCGAAGCGACTTGGATTCGAAGCTGGTGGGCTTGAATGGATTCGAAGATGATGGTTTCGAATGTAATGGAGTCGAAGTTAATGGTTGTGAGGCAGGCACTGGTTGATGGATTCGAACAAGATGGGTTCGAAGGAAGGATACCGGATGGGTTCGAACTGGATGGTTTCGAGGTAGGGGTATTGGATGGGTTCGTAGGTGATGGTTTCGAACCAGACAATGACTACCTCTCTCAAATTGAATCCATCATATCTTGAGCGTACGGACTCGGATTGACCTGAAATTTGAAATGACGACTCCTTCGACCTTTCTTGTCATGTCCTATCAATTTTGGCCCGTTCCGGACTCGGACAGAATTCATCGATATCCATAGCAAAGTGAAGTATAATCAATCTCTGAGGTGAACCGTCCTTTGCTTTCGATCAATCTTTTGGTATCACGGCTTTGCCAAAAAGCGGGATAACATTTTGCCCCCCAAAACATGCCTTGCGGTAGGAAGGTGTGTTTTGTAATGCTTCGAGTTGGACGTTCGTATCCGATCATCAACCTTCAAAAAACTTGATAGTTTCATATGGCCTCAAATGACGATCGTTCGGGATCGAGTTATTTGAGATGAAGCGCGGCCGTACGTGGTCAAGCGCTCAACTTCAAATGACGATCGTTTGTGATCGAGTCATTCGAGGTGAAGTGCGACCGTGCGCGATCGAGCGTATAAATCCATGCGTCGATCGTTCGGGATCGTATGCTGTTTGAGGTGACTTGGGACCATTCGCGGTCCGTGCCGTTCGTGGCATAGGATGGAATAGGACCGTTCGCGGTCGATGCCGTTCGCGGCAAATGGTGAGATGGGACCGTTCGCGGTCGTCTGCTGTTCGTGGCAAATGATGATCGTTCGCGACCAAGTGCTGTTCAAGGCGAATGGTGACCGTTCGAGGTCGGATTTTATAATTAGTAAACCATGACCGTTCGCGGTCGGTGCCATTCAAGGCAGAAAGTGACCATTCGCGATCGTGTGCCGTTCGAGGCGAATTTGTGACCGTTCGCGGTCGGGTGTTGGACCTCAAGTGGCGACCGTTCGCGATCAATCCATTTGAGGCGAGGTGAGTTGTGACTGTTCAAAGTCGAGTGCCGTTCGAGGCGAATTGTGTGCCCGGGAGGGCTTGGTATTATCGATGCCAGGGTCACGTTCGGGTGAGTTCCTGGATCGTTTGTCAGGGCGGTTCATCGCCATCTCAGAGCATGCCTAAGGATCGTTCGCGACCCCATACATGTGTAAGTAGCTTAGCCATTCCAGAGTTATCAGAATCAAATATCTATTAAATGGATGAGTTTTCAAAACAGAAATGTCCAAACAAGCAAAGTTTAAATGTTCAAATCAAAATGAAACGAAAGCAAAGCATGGATGTCAAAGTGTAAGTTCCCACTACGAAATGGTTAATGATCACTCAGAGCATGCCTGGAGATCGTTCGCGATCTCGCGCATGTGTAAATGATCTAACTGTGTTAGTGGAAGCTTACAACTTGTTCATCGTTGTTTCACTCAATTGATAACCAAACGGTGCCTTGATTCAGGGTCGCCTCTAGCTGATGTGGACGGTGGCCGTTCTGGTTCCGCCACAGGAGCTCGCCTCCTTACATATTGAAGGAGCATACCGTTCCTGATATGCCCTTCCACCTCGTCCTTCAGGTGCCTACAATCGTTAGTGTTATGACCATTTAATTCATGGAATACACAGAACTTATCTGATTTCCTTTCGTCAGAGGTAGGGTCCCTTCGCATCGGCCTACGATACGGAATCTGCTCTTTGGTATCCTGATAAATTCGTTCCAGGCTCTCGTTCAGCTCAGTGTAGGTGGTGAATCGCGGCTCCCTCCGTTGCCGCTTTGATCTGTCTCCGTTATTCTCAATCCTTCTTTTACCTTTATCCTTGTCCGAGTCCCTTCTAGGGGGCTTTTCGTCTTTGAGTGCGTAAACTTCTATCCCATCTCCTTCTTCTCTTTCCGCATTTGCATCCTCTAATCGTAAAAACTTTTCTGCCTCATGATAGAATTCTCCCAGATCTACGGGTGGATCCTTAGTTAATGAATTTTTGAACTCCGTTCCGTCTGCTATTCCGGACACAGCCGCCATCATAACCATGGATGGATCCGGTCTATCCACGGAAGCTGCCGCCGCATTGAACCGTGTCAGGAAACTTCTCAATGTTTCTCCAGCCTTCTGTTTTAAAGTTGCCAACGTCATCACATTCTTGGGTCTTGTAATGTGAACCCTGAATTGCCTCATAAATCGCTCAGTTAAATCATTCCATGTTCCGATGGACCCACTATCTAGTTGCCTGAACCATAACGCCGCAATATCCGCCAAGTACAGTGGAAAGCACCGGGCCATAACCTCCTCTGATGCCCCCCAGCACTTCCATATGCCTCATATATTTTGTCAGATGGACCGTGGGGTCCGTTCTCCCGTCATACATATCCAACGATGGTAATTTGAAATCCGGTGGGTTTCTAGCTCGTCTGATTGCCGGAGTGAAAGGACTCCTATTAACATCCTCTAGGTCTTTGTTCACCAAACCGCCTCTCATTGCTCGCCTAACCATCTCTGCCAACTTGTCGGTGTCTCCAAGATGTAACCTTCGTTCGTTACTTTCATCCTGCCCCCCCGAGTTCACGAGGGAACTCTGAGATCTGCCCCCTTGACTGAGCGTTCATTCCTCTGTTGTCTCCAGGTTGCGCAGATATTCCTCTTTCTCCCTCCGAAATTGGACCAACATTCTCCATGGGTGTGCCCCCTAATCCGGGTGCGACGCCGGATGGTCCTGCTTCGTTCTGGACTCCATTGGCTTCTCTATTCTGTGCTCCAAGCTGTCCTATCTGTTGAAACAAACTCTGGATCAACTCCTCTTGCTTCTTCATCATCGTCTCCATCTCGTCCCTAGTGATGTAGATCGAGGGTTGATTCGCTCCTGAGGAAGCCTCCTGACTCCCCTGCTGTTCACTCCTCTCTGGCCTTGGCCTTCTACTCGATTGTCTCGTCATAATTTCTCAAATCTAAACTTTCAAACTTTCTCTGAATCAATTACCAACTGGTAGAACTCCTGAGTTCAGTCTCTCAGTGAAAGCACCAAAATGTTTGCGCCAAAATTGGTCACAAACACCCAATATCACGAAAGCACCCGTTTGCGTATTCAACTTGATAATAATCAACACAGAACTCAGCAACAATCAATATAGAATTCAGCTCTAGGTAACAAATCACAGTAATTCACAAACAACAATTACAAACACAGGATTTATAGTGGTTCGGCGTTCGTGCCTACGCCCACTTTGAAGGATTTCTCTTTATTGCTTTGCTCGATTCAATCGATTACAACGGATTACAATTGATAATAGCTTTGAAATCTGAATACAACAGTGATTTTGGTGAATAGATTTGAATCCGGCAGAGTCTTAGCGTTCAATGGCAGAAGTTCTCGGCAGATCCCTTTTCTGAAGGCTTCAGGGTGCTATTTATAGGCGTTGGAGGCCCAGATCTTGTTGAAACTTCGGGAGACCTCTTCTGGCACGTGAGTGGGCCCACGCGACCGACCCCACCAAGTTTCGTCTCGATCTGACATCGATTCGAAGTCATTTCGAACCCATCAAGAAATGGTCCAATCGAGCTGAAACTTGGCAGGAACAATCTTTAACTTGTATGAAAGCTATTGTGAAAATTTGGTTGCATTTGGATCAGTGGTTTAGGTGATATGATCGGTTCGAAATGATGATTCTCTGTTGGCTGTTGAGTTCGAATCGATCACTTCAAAACCACGTACTTCGAATCGATCGGCTCACGTGGCTTCGTGATGAGGTGGTGCGTTCTCTTCGAATCGATCCTGCTTTATCTCCGAGTTGACCGCTTCGCACCCATGGATTTCGCCTCGTTCATATCGTGGAGCGACACGTCATCCAAGTTAGCTGACTTGGTGGGTACGAACAAGTGAATGTTCCTGGGTTCGAACGCGACCGTTTCGAACTGAGGTGCACTCGTGGGTTCGAACTCGATCGATTCGAACAAGATCGATTCGAAGCGACTTGGATTCGAAGCTGGTGGGCTTGAATGGATTCGAAGATGATGGTTTCGAATGTAATGGAGTCGAAGTTAATGGTTGTGAGGCAGGCACTGGTTGATGGATTCGAACAAGATGGGTTCGAAGGAAGGATACCGGATGGGTTCAAACTGGATGGTTTCGAGGTAGGGGTATTGGATGGGTTCGAAGGTGATGGTTTCGAACCAGACAATGACTACCTCTCTCAAATTGAATCCATCATATGTTGAGCGTACGGACTCGGATTGACCTGAAATTTGAAATGACGACTCCTTCGACCTTTCTTGTCATGTCCTATCAATTTTGGCCCATTCCGGACTCGGACAGAATTCATCGATATCCATAGCAAAGTGAAGTATAATCAATCTCTGAGGTGAACCGTCCTTTGCTTTCGATCAATCTTTTGGTATCACGGCTTTGCCAAAAAGCGGGATAACAATTAGGGTGTCTTAAGTCATTTTATTAATTTTGGCACTCAAGAAATCAAAGTGCCATCTCATCTCACTTTTAAAATTCAAATGTATTTTATCTTTATTATAAATTTTCTATCTAAATTCAAAAGCGTAAGTTTTTCAAATTTAAAAGTAAATAAGTGATTAAACATGTTTTAGAGCATTTACGACCTTTTAGAACTTAATGTTCGATAAAAGCTACAAAACAAAAAAATTCATTTCGATCACATTTCCAGTTTTCCATCGAATCATATATTTATTTAGACCAAATTTTAAAAATAAATTTTATATATTAGATATAAATTAAAAGTGGTTTATTAAATTAATAAAAACTTTAACCCAATATTTAAATAAAATTAAATCTCGCAAATTAAAGCGATAAAATTTCGAGTCATTACATTCTCCCCCTTGAAAGAATTTCGACCCTGAAGTTTACCACAACCCCAAACCCAAATTGAAAAAAACTAATCATATGAATATTTAAAACTATTCGTATGTCTTTATGACGTGCGTAGATCATTCTGATTCAATCACCTATTTGAATGCATAACTCTATTTCTGAACTAGTATCATCCACCCGACTCCTTATTGCAGACTTCAGTCAGGCCTCTTGATTTGAACTCTCTGTTTTCGTTATATAGTCGTATACTATGGTAGAAAACCTTGGTTCCAAATCAAAAGCTCTCACTATTCGCCATCAAGAATCGAGTGAAAAATCCTTACTCGAAACGTGTGAAACACCTCAAAGTCACGCACTCGAATCTTAGATCAAGAATTATGTGAATAAGAGAACAATCGACGTGCAACTACATACCTCTCCATATCGTTGTCTACCTACCCAGCTTTCTTTTACCTTTCCAAAATATTTAACGAAATATTCACAAAATATTTTATTAGATTTAAGTATTAAATGATACAACTTTATTTATGAACCCTATTTTATAAAAAATATTTTACTTTATTAATTTGTTTAATGTTTTCCTATAACTTAGTAGTATATACAAACATTTGATTTAAGACTTGTTAAATATTATGAAAAGACTATTTTTTAAATAAAATCACTTTAGAACTTTACTAAACACTTTCTAAGTTAAAAGAGAGAGTTTACAGTAAGCCAATAATACTACATATCATACCAAAATACACCCAAGATACATTAGACATAACTTCTAAAACATAATGCATACTAAGGGTTCTTCCCAAAGATCCTATCCAAATTACGGTCCTCTAGACCTACCCATGGATACTTCTCCTATCTTTTCCCTATTATGAGGGATGATTTTTTAATATTCCCGCAGCATGTTGTACCCTTTCCAAAATGGAGCAATTCTTCTTAATGTGACCTAAATGATGGCAGAAAAAGCAATGTTTTTCCCAAACTTTGTGGACCCCCGCCCCCTCACTCCTTCGGTACAATAATCCCTGATATACCCTGCCTTATGACACCAGTGATAAGTAATTTCTTTTCCCTTCTTAAAAAACATCCTTTGCAGGGCACTTTCTTCTAATTTTTTCTCCCATGGCTTCTTCCAATGCAGTAGAAATTTCCTCTTTTGTGATTGTTATTGCTGCTCTCCAGAGAGGTTGTTAGCTTCTTCTGATCTTCAAAAACTTCAACCTTTTGGTCCACAACTGTTTTGACAATCTAATTAGTGACCCTGCCATCCTTAGAGGCTATCCTATTTGATCCTTTTTCCCATCCACATCCTTCTTGTGTACTCATTCCTTACTACTAGAATATAGTAAGAGATATCCTTAGGATACACTTCCAAATGGGATTTATACTGGAAAAGGTATCGTCTACAAATGGTAAACGATATTTTCATTTCCTAACAACAATCACAATCAAATAGCTACACTAATTTTCAAGATTATTCCTTTTTACATAAAATATAAACCTATATAAAATTATTTTATTACCAAACTTCAAAACAATACCACGTCGGTTTGCCTTATTTAAGTATTTAGAAACACCAATCAATACCATGGCGTCCCATGTGTCAACCAAAATTCATAAATCACCCAACACGAATAAAATATTTTTATAGCACCAACAAATACATGCTCTTATATACACTCAACTCATGCTAGGGTGTCACTTACCCTACCTCCAATTGGTTTTTACCCCACTAAGGTCTAAGTGTTCGCTCAATCTAAGCTCGGATGCCACATGTAACGATCTGTCTTTCTTACAACTAAAGACGACACATAATACATTCTTGATATTCATGTGTCGATCATTACTTGTCCGAAAGAGAGGTCATTAGGGTGATAGAAAAAAAGATAGAACAGAATCTCACAAAACATAACAAGTAATATATAATACTAAATAAGTCTTTACAAAAAGAAAAGGACTTCAATATACATGCATAAATCAGAGTACAACACTATCACATCATTGGTCTTGGATAGTTACAACAACATTTCCTTACAATTGCATATAACTACAACATGACAAAACTAAAAATAACGGAAGATAAGAAATATGGAAGTATGTCTTGGTAGCTTCTAGCTTGTCTTTGACAGCTCCAAAGTATCCAGCTAAATCTAGAAAACATAAGTCTGGTAAAACCAGCATGAGAAACATAGTCAAATGGATTTCTTAATGTTATAAAACCTTTTTAAAATAAAGGTGTCTCGTAAGACCACACTACGCATAAACACGGATGCGTTTTTACCTTATGATAACCAAACCTTTTTTATAATAAAATCCAATGATATTATAGTAGTGTCTATATGAAAAAATTAATATAGAGAATAGTTGGAATGGTTACCCATAATTATATTTAATAGTACTAGGTTTTACAATCAAAACTGTAATACACGTATTGGAGTTTGGATTTCCACTAGTGACCGGGTTACTAGGGAGTTGCCAACCACAATAGACCTCTAGAAAAATGTCCTGATAAAAACTTATGGACTCCTTGCCAATACAAAGCCAGCTGTCCCTTTAACATGGCATACCAAATTACTTCATTCCCCAAGACCAATGCCCTAAAAAATATGCACCCTCCTTAGACCACTCTCACGTGTATACCAAAAATGTAAATATCGAATCTAGATCGAGGAATGATTTCTCGTAATGGTAGCGAACTACATAGCTCTGCTGCATATCCTCTGTTTTAGTCATTATCGGGTTGTATGGCTTGTGAGGTCATGATTATCTTTACCCTTTCTAAGCAATTCCCACTTGGAATGCTAACACGACCTTCCAAGAACCAATGTAATGCTAGCAATCATTCATACAAGTTTTCCATGATAAGAACAAACCAAAGACAATACTTCTACTGCATCCATTTTGGAATCACATTCAAGATCAGTAGCAAGTAGCCCCTGCACTTTAAAAAACTCCATCTTCGATCCCGTCATCTTCACATGTCTTCAATTCGAATGCTTAAGCCGGTTTGAAGTGGTTTTCGGGTAACGTATGTGATCCTAGTCTCTCCAAACTGAAAATCAATAATTTTAGGTGAACTCAACTCCATTTCTTTTAGAAATAAATAGACAAAATAAGAGAGGGATCACCCTTAAATAGTTCGAGTGGATGGATTTCCTTATCATTTGTCCCAAGAGAACAAAATGAGATTTATATGCATAGCATGACATCATCGAAGATGACCACGCCATATAACTCACGTGTTTCTACTAGATATCTCTAGAGTTATATGTTGGCCAAGGTTTGATAGTCGGTTATTTAACTATCAAATAAACAACAATCATTGAAGATTAAATTCCATATGGATGCCACCAAACCTCAATTTAATTATTCTTCATTACTTAAACACTTTAATTATTCATTGAAAATATTCATATACTATCTCATTGGCATAAATATAATCTTAAACCATTTACTTTTTATATTTGGAAAATTCCATATTTTTATACCATGGTATAAGAATATTCACAAAATATTTCAGAGAAATGATTTCTTGTTTTAAAAATCCTACTAACTAGATCAAAAATACTGTCTTTTGAAATATTGATTCTTATGAACTCAAATCACTCAGCCTTTGCTGTTATGTAGGGAAAGTGGATCCCTTCCACAAAAATTAAGGACATTTTTATTAGATTCATAAACTTAGAACTGTAAGTGAACCATTTCATATAAACTAAAATTTATACCGAAATCTTATTTTCCAAAATCCAAGAACTTTTTCAAATTTAATAACATTGTCAAACCCTTTAAGTTAAGAGAATACTTTTGAAAAAAAGTTATAAAATTAAACATCTTTTTTAAAAAAATTATTATTAAAACATATTACCAAATTTACTTAAACAACTTGAATCAATTAATTAACTTTAAACATTTTAGCAAAAAAGTTAATTAGTATTAATTACCGTTATTCAAAATTTACTTAAAAATTATTACATAAATTAATTATCAATTTTAAACATTAAATAATAAATAAATAATTAACCTTTAAAAAATTAAAGTTAATAGATAATCAATTAACATTTAAAACCCTTTAAATAAATAACTAGTTAATTAACTTTTAACATAATTATTTAAACTATTAACTTTAAAACGTCAAAATTCAAATATTATTAACTTAACCTTTCTAATTCTAGAAACATTTTACTTCAAAATAATATAAGGGAAAATTTAAATCCATTTCTTTTTCAAAATTAAGAAGAGGGTTAGCAACCACAATAGCACTTAACAAGCTACCAATTGTTACAATTTAATAAATTCAGATCAGAGCACTGATATTTACATAAGCAACAAATATGCAAATAAAATTCAAATCAACAAACAACGGATTCTTGTCGTTTTTCAAGGCCAATTGTCATGTAAATAAATGTCCAAATTAGTAAAATAGCAAAACGAGGTTTTATTCTATCCAACAGATGTCCCATGAGATTTATTCAATATGAATATAGTAGAACGGTGTTTTATTCTACTACTAGGATGTTGGTGATAAAGATATAATTAATGATTAACATTATTGTTTCTATGCCTGTAAATTATAAATATATTACTCCTTAACAATTCTGTCAAATAACTTTACAAGCATGATCTACTAGAAAATGTGAATCTAATATCGTAAACCGTAAGTCGAACAGATTTAAATTGAACATGTCATATAAATTTAAAGTTTAAAATCCTTCTTAAATTTAAAATATTTTAACTTAAAAAAACACCTCGGCCTCAAACTGGCCCTAGGCCCAAATTAGTAAACCCCAAAACAATCTCCTTCTTTCAAATATCATTCCACAAATTTAAATTTATTCCTGCAAACCAAATTTCAAACCTAGAATCAAAATACACGTGCATGCATGTGCACTTGCACATCATCTTTGACCATCGCGTCGTTGAACCGTGGCCACTTACGAACGCATCATCACCTCCTCGTCCATATGGCACCACCGCCATTACCTCTAGCAGCCTCATTCCCTGTTCAACTCTGAATCCCATAAAAGAACACAACATGCTACTTAACTTCACTACGATTATCCTCCTACCTTGGTCGGGCCACCCAACTACAGGCCATATCGCCACCGCTAAACGCTTCTCCATTCCTCTGTGCATCCCTAGTTCCACCTTGTCCATGGTCGACCTCACCAATAGTCACCACAATGCTAAAAACCGAACCTATAACCTAATAACCACCTAAGCCCTAAACTTAGCTCATTACCGACCCTCCAACTCCTTGTAACCATGCGACCTTCACCTACGTCTTCCTTTCGTCCTAAGGCTGCTTTAACCTTGACCATTCCATCCATCGTCAACAAATTCGTCGAAAAATCATGATTCACCCAATTTTGGTCAACTTATCCCTAAGTCTAAATCCCTAGCCTAAAAATTCCCAAAACGTCATCAAAAATCCTGAATCAATAAAACGAACATGATAGTATTGCTCGTCCATCAAAATGTGGTTGTAAATAGTATCACTTTATAGCTTGCTTACTGTAAAAACCCATTTTCTACTGCCATACTAAAGGAAACGTCGAACGGACATTTTTAAAAATAAATATAGACTTTGCTGAACAACTTTGTATTTGATGGTTCGAGCTAATACTTTTTGGTTTAGGAGATTTTTGATTTTTATAAATGGAAGGTTTGTATATTCATATTTTTGAAAATAAGAAACAAAGAAGTAAGTATTTCCTGTATGTGTTATTTGCATATACACAGTGTTTTCTCTCCATAAATCGGTAAGTATAACTTTAAACAAGCACTTAAGCATGCATATCATATTTAAACAATCTATAAAACCAAATATTCAACTTTTAATTCACCAAATATTTAAGATTTCACAACTCATATGTTTCAAATTTAAAGTAAGGTTAGTGAATCTCACCTTTGCTAATGAATTGCAAACCCAAGTTAAACTTGCTTTTGAAATAGAGATGTGGTCTTGCTTAATATAAATACTTTTGAGTGAAAATGAAAAAAAAAACTTGAAAAGAAAGTGAGTTAAAGGAGGAATTCAATAAGGCATATATATAAGGTGTTTTTAATTTTTAAATAAGAAAAATCACTTTAAAATGTGCTTTCAACTTTAACATCAATTCCCACATCACTAAGTACTCTTACAAAAATGGATATTGGATATTAGAATATCTTAAGTCCTTTTATCCATTTTGACACTCAAGGAATCAAAATGCCATTCACTTTTAAAATTCAAACGTATTTTATCCTATATTATAAATTTCCTAATTTAAATTCAAAAGTGTAAGATTTAGAGCATTTACAACCTATTATAACATAAAGTTCGATAAAAGTTAAAAAACAAAAAATTTCGTTTTGGTCACACTTTCAGTTTTCCATCGGACCATCTGTTTAAGTAAACCAAATTTTAAAAATAAATTTTCTATTATCGGTTATAAATTATAAAGGGTAATTAAATTAATAAAAAATATTAAATAAATAATTTAATTAAATTAAATAAAATTCTGGGTCGTTATAAAAGGCCTGGCAAAGAGACCACAGTCCCTGCGGTCGATAGAGTAGGACAACTTGTGGCCAACACTTGTATGGCCGAACATAAGGATCATTTCCCAAACATATGTTTTGATGGGCTTATGTTCATGTCCAACTTAAATAGAGTTCCAATGGAAGTCCAAGAAAGGACTATGGCCTGCATGACCGACATTCACCACTAGTATAATGAGTATGTGCGAGTTATTGAGAAGATTTCTGAAGTTTCAAGAGATAAGCTGCAGGAGATTAAGAATCAAAAGCTTGTCGAGCCCGACAATAAAACAATCAAACTGCCTTTGATATTGAAATCGAGAATCTAAGAAAATCTTAGGCAGAAGCAGTAAAGAAAACCGAGGAGGTTATCAAAGCGCTCGAAGCCGAAAAGACTAAGCATGTTAATGAAATCGAAGAGGCACATCACCAAAATCATAAGCTAGTTCTTCAAAGAGATGCCACCAGAAGGAATCGATTGAGCCAAAAACCAAACTCGAGAGCAAAACCAAAGAAAAAGTGGAAGTGCGACAAATTGCTCAAGATTTGTAACTCTTAAGGAAGTAACTAGGTATGAAGGTTCTAGGTTAAGCTTATCAACCAAACAATGAGATATAAAAGAATACGATGCATCAGTATCAAACAGAACTCTAACTGATACACCATGAATCAAAAGCGTACTTCCCAACACTACTTTTCCTTTCTCCCCGGATGTTGGTCTCGAGGTAGCTGGTTCCAATGCAAACATCTTGACTTTTACATCTTTAGCTGGCTCTTTGCACTGGTTCTTATAATGTCCAATCTGATCACATTTAAAGCACCTCACTTCTTTCTTCTAAGCATCTTTCTTCCCTTTTCTCGTCTGACACTTACTGTCACTTCTTATCACACTTAAAGCAAACTAAATTACCCTTTGCCTTCTTAGCAGCTTCTCCTTTCTAAGAACCCTTCTTTTGGAAAAACTTCTTTTTCTGGTTCCGCCCACTCTGAGCTTCCCCTGCTTTGTTACCACCATGATAAGCAAGAATCTCCTCATACTTCAAAGCCATCTCAACAACTACATCACATTGTTCCCTGGTATGCCAAAGTTGCTTTAGCTAGTTCAGATTTCAGTCCACGGACGAACTTCTCATTTATTTTGAGAACCGAATCAACCGTAGCATAGCCATACCTTGATGATTCTTCAAATATGGTAGCATAATCAAGCACTATTATATCTCCCTGCTCCAACTCCATAAACTTCATGAGAAGAGTTGACTTAGCAATCTCTATCATGAACCTTTCCTCAAACCTCCTTCTAAATTCAGCCCAAGTCACGGTCTCCTAATTATTGTTAGAAATGCGGATTATGGATCTTAAGGCTGGAATAATACTAAACGGGGGTGAATAATGTTTTATGGATTTTCTAAATCTTTTTGAAACTTGTGTAATTTAATCATCAACAAATGCAATTCACGGACACAGATATAATCACAAAATCAGACATAGATGCAAATACTAAATAAAAGCAGTAAAGGAAAGGTAACACACCAGGATTTTATACTGGTTTGGAGTTACCCTATATCTAGTGCCATACAAGCATACGAATTTCTTTTCAAAATAATCTCCCATATTACACCCTCGGTTTTAGGGCTATGAGTTACACCCTCATGTATTCGATTTCAGGGTTACTCTCCTGATTTAACCAGGCTACAAGATGAACTAATTGATTTCCAGGA
Source organism: Allium cepa (assembly GCA_030765085.1). Lineage (NCBI taxonomy): Eukaryota > Viridiplantae > Streptophyta > Magnoliopsida > Asparagales > Amaryllidaceae > Allium > Allium cepa. The sequence continues at coordinate 343,776,307 of CM060944.1, forward strand.
CCACAATCACACACAATTGATTTCAAGGCTCAACCGCACCTTTTACTCAATAGTTTGATTTACAAAAGATTTTATAACTTTGAATAGCATTGAGATCTTATGGAGAGAGTGGCAGAGAATCAAATAAGAGATAATCAAGTTTGATACACTTGGTATTTCGGTAGAGTATATTTTAGGATTCTTTAGAATAAATATGGAAGATGAAGAGGAAAGAAAACAAGTGAAATCTAATAAATAATTCGTTTAGAACTACGGGTGTTTGTAGAAGATCAACAACCATATCAATTCGTAAAAGGGTGCGATGAATAGACACATCTTTTGAAAATTTGAATTTAACGGGCACCATGTCGATATGGGGGGTTGATGGATGTTGACATGCTCTACGAAAAATTGGTAATTTTGATTTTTTAAATTTGTTCTATAATTTGTTAAAACAATTTTTAAACTTCATAAATATATTTGAATATAGTTTAAACATATTAAAGTAATTTTTAATATATATATATATATAATCTTAATCTATAAAGTGATTTAAAAAATCGAGTATAAATATTTAAAAGACAAATATTTAAAACAAGAGATAGTTTAAAATCGAGGAAAATTTTGAAATCAAAATATTAAAAATGGTAAAGATAATCTTAAGGCTAAAATATTTCAAACAAGGGAGATGTCTTTTTGAAAAGAAGGTTTTGAAAACATTTAAAATAGGAGACATATTTTTGAAAATCATTTTCATAAAATTAGTGGATATCAAAATAGGACCACTATGTTCCACTAGATATTGTCGTGGTTTCCATCCCACTAGGGTTCCATCCCTTTAACGGGCTTGAAGTAGATTCCATTCCACGAATACATTTCGAATAAAGATATAAATACCTTTAAGAAGTTTTAACATAATTCTAGACTCAATACTTATCTTGTATTCTTAAAATCTTCAAATCTTGATATCTTGATACTCATGAGTCCTTAATCTTGATATCTTCAGTCTTGAATCTCTATGCTGTATAGTCTTCATTCTTGGTACCTGCGTGATTATGTCCTGCATATACATATATATCTAAATTATAATGTTAATATTTATATTTTACAACAAGTCCTAAGGTTGTTGTCATCAAAACCATCATCTTAAGGACTGAAAATCTCTCCCTTTTTGATGATGACAACCTATGTTTATAAAATATACTTTACCTTCACTATAACTCCCCCTAAAACTAATAATTCCCCCTACAACTAATAACTCCCTCTTAATCTAAGCCTAACTACTCTAAGTACTCTATTTTATACTTTCCTAATTTGTCATCAACAAAAACTAATCCTAAACTGATATAACTTCCCCTTAATCTAATACTATCCAAAATGAATACTAATAAGTATAATAAGTGAAACAAATATTTTACTATGTACGATGTTATATTTAAATATATATATATATATATATATATATATATATGGAACATAAACACACAATTATATTTAAGTACATAAACTATAGAATAACAGTACTAACGAGAGTTTTTGACAATTGGAAATTTGTGAATTGAACAATTTGGATAATGAAAACAAAACTTTCCACGTTGTTCAACCAAATTCCCATCTTTGTCAAAACATACTATGCCCACGCAGAAAACAACATTGTCGTCTTCTTCCGTAGGTGCTTCTTCCTCCTTTTCTTCTTCTCCTCTTTGTTGTGCTCTAAGGGGTTATGCACTTGAATATTGGGAGAATTTCTTCAATCACAATAGGATTTGCATGGTTATCCATTAGGAATTTTTGCACATTTCGAAGAATTTTGCCATGCTTTTCTTGTTCTTTTACCATCCTTATTTGCACAGATTGAAGTTCAACCAACATTTGCATGACATCCTTCATAGACTCTTCAACCTTTATCACACGTGCCAGTGTAGTGCGTTGAAATGGACTAGAATGAGGAGAACGGAAAGAAATGGTGTCATTTTGGTTTGATTTAGTGGAGGAGGCCATTAGTTTTAATTTTCAGAATTTTAATATAGAGAAAGAGAAGTGAGAAGACAGAAAAATTCAAAATACATAGGTTTATTTAACTACCAAATTAATTTTAGAGGGAAAATCAAATTTTCAAATTTTATCATTGTATATCGACATGGGTGATAGGGGTATGTCAACATCCCTATGAAATTTTTTATTTTCGTGTATATCTCTGTTTATTAAAATATGTGTTACTATATCTATATTCTATATCTTAGTTATTAAACAAATGCCTAGTTCTCTTCTTAACTTATTAAGTATAGATTGATTTAAGGGTCTGGTTAAAATATCAGCAATTTGATTCTCGAAGTTGATAAATTCAAGAGAAATAATCTCTTTACTTATATTATCTCTGAGAAAATGATGTCGGATATCAATATGTTTAGTCGTAGCATGATGAGTAGGATTTTAGATAAATTATCAATATGTTTAGTCGTAGCATGATGAGTAGGATTTTTAGATAAATTTACTACACTAGAATTATCACAGTAAATTGATGATTTTGAAATTGTTAATCCAAAATCTTTTAGGATTTGTTACATACAAATGACTTGATAGCAAGCCAAAGCTGCGGAGATATATTTTGCTTCGGTTGTTGATAAAGAAATAGTGTTTTGTTTTTACTAAACCATGAAACCAGAGCATGCCCTAAAAAGTGACAAGTTCCACTTGTACTTTTTCGGTAATATTTACAACCAGCATAGTCAGCATCACAATAAGAGATTAAATCAAATGAATTATTTTTAGGGTAGAATAAACCATAGTCAAAAGTATGTTTAACATATCTTATGATACGTTTCACAGCTTTTAAATGAGTCTCTTTGGGTTGAGATTGGTGTCTTTCACAGAGACAAACATTATGCATGATATCAGGTTTACTCGGAGTGATACAGAGTAGTGATCCAATCATTCCCCTATCTACCTTTTGATTTACATCTTTTGAAAGATCTTCTTTATTTAAAGCTTCATTGGTTGCCATGGAAGTGGGTTTTCCACTCGCAGTAGTCATACCAAATTTACTAAATAGATCCCCAACATATTTTTCTTGACTAATAAAAATACAATTATCTAATTATTTTATTTATAAACCTAAGAAGAAAGTAAGTTCAACCATATGACTCATCTCAAATCTTTTGTCATTATTTCAGAAAATTATTTTTCATTTCATGATTAGTTGAACCAAAAATAATATCATCTACATAAACTTGGAAAAGCAAGTAGAATTCTAATGGCTTCTAATCTTGCTATGGATGCAAAAGTTTCATCAAAATCGATTCCTTCTTCTTAATAATAACCTTGTGCGACTAATCGAGCTTAATTTCTAACGACCTCACCTAGTTCATTAATCTTATTTTTATAAACTCATTTAGTTCCTATTATAGTTTTATCCTTGGGTCTAGGAATAAGTTCCCAAACATCATTTCCCAAACATCATTTCTAGTGAATTGATTCGGTTCTTCTTGCATAGTCAGAATCCATGAATCATCAGACGTTGCTTCCTCTGGATTTTTAGGTTCAATATATCATATAAAAGCTACATTACTCATGTTATTTAGTTGATTTCTAGTTCTAATGATAGATTCAATATCTCCTAGTATATTTTCTATTGGATGGTCTTTTAAAAGCTTAACCTTTTCATTTAGATGAATAAACTCATTATTTGTTTCAATTGATTCATTATGTAGGGTAGTAAAATCTTCTTCATCATTAATTTGTTCAATATCTTTGAAATTTTCATCAAACGAAACATGCATTGTTTCTTTAATGGTATTAGTTCTTAAATTTAAATTCTGTATGCTTTGCTTCTATTAGAATATCTGATAAAGATTCCTTTGTCGGATTTAGGATCAATTTTATCCAAATTGTCTTTTGTATTTGGAATAAAACATTTACGTCCAAAGATTCTAAAATAAGATACCTTTGGTTTTTTCTTGCAAAGAAGTTCATAAGGTGTTTTATCAGTTAATGGTCTAACTAATATTCTATCCAAAATGTAATAAGCGCAGCGACTGCTTCAGCTCAAAAATATTTTGGTAAATATTCTAGCACACTTTTGAATCGTCCTACTTTTACGTTCCACCACTCTGTTTTGATGTGGAGTTCTTGGAAAAGATAAATTATGAGTTATTCCCTTTTATTGCAGAATCTCCTAAAAATTTTATTTTCAAATTCCCTACCTTGATCACTACGAAGAGTTATAATTTTTAAAGAAAGTTGGTTTTGAAGTCTTTTTGTAAAATTTAAATGAATCAAAAGTATCATTTTATGTTTCATAAAATTTGTCCACATAAATCTAGAGTAATTATCTATAATTACAAAGACATATTTATTGTGATTTATTGATTGAATTTGGGACGGACCAAACAAATTTAGATGACGTAATTCAAGAGGTTTTGAAGTTGAAATCATATCTTTTAATTTGAAAGAACTCTTCCTAAGTTTTCCTAATTGACAAGCATCACATATAATACCTATTTTAATATTCATTCTAGGGAGACCTCTTACTAGATCAAGTTTAGAAAGTCTAGATAAGAGTTTAAAATTCAAATGCCCAATTCTTTTATGCCAAATCCAAAAGTCACTTTTATTAGCTAAAAGACATAGATTATCATTTGAGATTTTCATACTAAGAATATAAATATTTTTCTTCCTAATTCCTTCAAATATAATATTTGAATTATTATCTTCAAAGTGACACTTATCTTTTTCAAATTTAATTTTGTATCCTTTATCGCAAAGCTGACTAATGCTAAGCAGATTATGTTTCAGATTCTTAACTAAAAAACATTAGAAATAATAGGAGTTTTAGAGTTACCGACATTGCCGATGCCAATCACGTATCCTTCTGAGTTGTCTCCGAAATTAACCAATCCTCCATCTTTATAGATAATATTATTCAGCATATCTGGATTATCAGTCATGTGTCTTGAACATCCACTATCAATTATCCACTTATTCTTCTTGATTTGCACAATATTTCCATTGAGTGTTGATTCTTCAAAGGCCATATAACATTTTCCTTTTTGCACAGAATAAAAACTCGGTAAATAACTTGATTTTTTCTATAATAACTATATGCAGACTTATGAGACAATGATGATTTGAAAAGTTGTAAATTAGAGTTAACAAAATCCCCAAAAATAGCCATTTTAAAAACTTTTTTAAAATTCAGATTATGAAAATTTTAAAAACCTTGCTCTGATACCAAATTATAGAAACGCGAACTGCGGATCTTAAGGATGGAATAACAATAGAGGGGGGTGAATGTTGTTTTGTGGATTTTCTAAATCTTTTTAAAACTTGTGTAATTTAATCAACCAAAAATGCAATTCACAAATACGGATATAATCACAGAATCAGACACAGATGCAAATACTAAATAAAAACAGTAAAGGGAAAACACACTAGGATTTTATACTGGTTCGAAGTTACCCTACAACCAGTCCCGTACAAGCATACAGGATTTCTTTTCAAAATAATCTTCCAAATTACACTATCGGTTTCAAGGCTACGAGATACACCCTCCTGTATTCGAGTTCATGGCAACTCTCTTGATTTAGCTAGGCTACAAGATCACCTAATTGATTTTCGAGGCCACAATCACACCCAATTGATTTCAAGACTCAACTGCACCTTTTAGTAACGGTTTGATTTATAAAAGATCCTATAACTTTGAATAGCACTGAGATCTTATGCAGAAAGTGGTAGAGAATCAAACAAGAGATAATCAAGTTTGATACAGTTGGTATATATTTTAGGATTCTTTAGAATAAATGTGGAAGATGAAGAGCAAAGAAAACAAGTGAAATCTGATAAAAAATTTGTTTAGAACCACTAGTATTTATAGAAGATCAACTGTAATATCTATTGTGAAAGGATACGATAAATAGACACTTCTTTTAAAAATTTGAATTTTGAATTTAACGGGCACCATGTCGATATGGGGGGTTGAACGATGTCGACATGCTTTAGGAAATTGGTAATCTTGATTTTCTTATTAAAATTGGTTTTTCTATAATTTGGTTAAAAAAATTTAAACTTTGTAAATATATTTGGATATATTTTAAACATGTAAAAGTAATTTTTAATATATATAATCTTAATCCATAAAGTGATTTTAAAAACCGAGTATATAAATGTTTAAAAGCTAAATATTTAAAACAAGAGATAGTTTAAAATCAAGGACAATTTTGAAATCAAAATATTAAAAATGATAAAGATAATTTTGAGGCTAACATATTTCAAACAAGAAAGATATCTTTTTGAAAAGAAGGTTTCGAAAACATTTAAAATAAGAGATATATTTTTGAAAAGCATTTTCATAAAATTAGTGGATATCAAAATAGGACCACTTTATGTTCCACTAAATATTGTCGTAGGTTCCATCCCACTAAGTTCCATCCCTTTAACGGGCGTGAAGTGGATTCCATTTCATGAATAAATTTCAAATAAAGATGTAAGTGCTTTCAAGAAGTTTTAACATAATTCTAAACTCAATACTTATCTTGTATTCTTGAAATCTCGATATCTTGATACTCATGAGTCTTCAATCTTGATATCTTCAGTCTTGAATCTCCATGCTGTACAGTCTTCATTCATGGTACATGCATGGTTATTCCAACATATACATATATATCTAAACTATAATGTTAGTATTTATATTTTATAACAAGTCCTAAGGTTGTTTTCATCAAAACCATCATCCTAAAGATTAACAGTTAACTCCCACAGTAACACTATTCCACCAATACAGTTCTGCTCCTTGCAACTGTCTAGAAGCAAGCCTCCTCTTCTACTCATCATTAACCCCAAATCAAGAAATATCCTCTCATAATGAAGTAACCAATTCTTCATTTCAATTGCATCTTCAGTCCTGATAAACGGCTTTCCTCCAAGCCTAGCATAGTCTCTGCTCAAGATTGCGTAGTTACTAACCACTACAGCTCCCTGATTTCCTCTTTCCACATTTCCTTCGACTAATCCCATAGAACCTCCAGCCTACATCATATTAACAAAGAACAGATACATAGCTCCCATATCAGCTTGCGACACTCATGTTAGGTCTTTGCTTAAGATTGCTTGCCAGTCGACCCATGTTTCTGGTCGAGCGTTTTCGTTGGTTGTGATGCTTCCTCCACCAACGTTAACTCTTCCACTCCTACTGTCCATATCTTACGTCCTTAAAATCTACATTCGAGCCTTTATAAAATACAAAAGAATATCCTAAGAAAGATGGAGAATAAAGATAGGGTGCATACTTATATATAGCAATACAAATACGTTGCAATAGCATTATCCCATACCTCAATCTTTTCTCTAATTCCTTAGGATTATGTTTTCAAAATTATTATTTTTAAGTTTGAAATTTTCTTTTAAGTTTATATAAACCTATGCTCTAATACCAAGTTGTAACATCTCATACCTTGAGGCCTAAAGCTAAGCGCTACAGATGCTGCAGTCATTCATAATATTAATGTTAATGGTATTCATAATATCAAAAGCACACAAATATGAATTAAAATTGACATAGATATTAAAACAGCTTTTCTGATTGCATTTCAAATCAACATTTCATACTCAGTTACATAATCCCAAACGATTCCTAGGTTTGGATCAAATATAATTATTACAGTTTATACCAAGAGCGACGTATGAAGATGCCCCCTTGGATGATCAGAGTACTAAATAGACATATCAGTCATAATACATCACAACGAAAATAAAACTAAATATCTTCTAACTTTGCCTCCTGCATGCCTTCGGAAGCTTATTTGTCCAACCTACTAAACTTGAAAAAGCTAAACTCTCAATCTACTCAAATCAAACTTTGAGCAGCCAAGAGTTTAAGAGGAAAACGTAAACTTCGAGTCAGACATAAAGCCTGGTGTGAATAATACAATTACATCTCGGTTTACCGATATTAAGTGAGACCACGGGGCTTAGCGGAACAGATTTTCCCTCACTAATATCCCTTTAAAAAGCATATCTTTTGCAAATAAAAAATCAACGATAAAACAGATTATAACAATAATAGCAAGCACATATATGCATACAATCTGGAAATCGATGGACTATCCGTCCACACTATAGTTTTGCTTGGCTAACTATTAGCCCCCTGACTAAGGCCTACGAGACATACTTAATAACCAAACTTCTGTTAGACATAACACTAGACTGGCTGCCCTTAACTTTCTTTTCTGGGGTCAATTGAACCAAATGGTTTTACGGCTCACCAATAACCTATCTTTACTCTATATATTCCCTTTTGTGTGTAACCTCAATATAGTCCCACCTATGACAAGCCCTACACACTAGAATTTTGGACTTACTTTGGCTATGGGCTAGAAGCTAAAGAATAGGGTGTGACCCTACACCTGTCTCATCTGGTTTTCTAATATCTGAGTCATATACTTAGGGTTAATTACCCTATCCATGATTCATTTCCTACCTTACGTTAACTACCCTGTTAAAACTCTATTTCCTTACAAATAATCTTTACAAATGATTTACCCCTAAAATCATACTTTTATAAAACAAAGAAATTATATACTTTGCTTTACTTGCAACGCATATGCCATGATATATATACTTTACACAAAACCATGTTGATGAAATCTGATCAATGCGATTATCTATCCCTATAAAGTAAGTTAAAACCCTTTTTAACATAAAAGATTTTAGGCCATGAAGCCAAGGCAAACCTTTCGAAACCTTTGTTTTAAAAACTTTAAACAATTCCTTTCGAATCCTTTGAAAGTACCGCTTAAAAAATAGTTTAACTACTATACCTTGAAGCACTAGACCAAAAGGCCAAAACATACATTTCAAAACCTTTGAAAATAGACCTTCCAAAGTCATTTGTTTAAACCTTAAACATCCTCTTTCAAAACCATTAAACTTGTCATTTGAAAGCATTGGAAACCCTCTATTCAAATAGTCAAAGTAAGCCATTTGAAAACGTTAAGGAACTCCCTTTAGAAGCCATATTATATACCTTTTGAAAACATTGAAAATTTTCACTCAAAACAAACCTTTCCAAAGTATTGGGTTCAAGTAAAAGTTTGTGGAAATATTTTTTCGAAACCATTTAAAAACCATTCCTTTCGAAACCTTTTGGTTTAACTTTTAATATGACTAGGGGTCTTAAAAGAACATAAGCGAAAGCATTGCTTTCGAAAGCATTGGTCTTAAGTAAAAGAAAGGAGATGGTTTCGAAACTAACCTTTCGATAGTATTGAGAAGCAGCTTCAAAGTATTAAGGAAAAAGCACCCTTTTGAGAACACTATTAAAGGTTATAAAGAAAACGAGCTTAACTAGGTCGAAGGTAGAACACGACAACTAGGTTTCAAATACGGTTAAAGCTATCCTTTCGAAAGCTTGTTTTAAAACAAAAGGCAACAACTCATTCGAAAGCTTTTTTATATAAATGAAAGCAAGTTGGTTAAGTTGATAGCTAATTCCACTCGTTCGAAAGTATCATTTATAAACAAGAATTGTTCAAAGTTAATAAAACCGAAAGCTTGGTTCGATTATGTACCTTCCATCTTTCTCCAATTCACTATGTATCAATTGTTGATACCATGTGCATTGGTTTCGATTTGGTCAAGGGCTGAGGTATGGTGTCGGAAGCCTTTGATGGAAGTGGCGAAGTAGTAAATATAAGTAAAACTGTTTTATAGCCTTGTAAAGTAATTGCTTTTCAACTAACTTGCCTTATTTGTAAAGACATAGTTGGTTGCCACTTCTTTTCAAAAATCATCTTTTCTAAACAGCTACCAAATTCATAAATTAACAATTTAAAACATTTAACAATTAAGCTCTTCTCCTTTACAAAACATTTAAGTCCCAGACCATAAATAATTTCATTTCCATAGTAGAATTCTTAGGAAACCCACTAAAAATTCCAATAATTCACTTCTAATATGTTTTCCAACATTTTAAATTTCAGACCCAAAGCCAACACATGATTGCCGAAAATATTTTAAACCCAAATTTAGCTATTTCTTTCATAGAAAATTTATAATAAATCCACAAGAACATAGAAAAATATAAAACTTGAAACCCACTTCTAAAATAATATATTTTTTTACCTTATACCAAAAATGCAAGTCATGTGGATGTCATTTAAAGGTATTTCAAATCTAAACTTATCATAAAATACATATGAAGCAAAATAATTCATCAACAAGCATATATATCCATTTAAACAATCAAATCATGGCATATTATTTGCAATATCAATTTGGATCTTAATTAGAAACCAAAAGCAATAATAATGTGATGTGAAAGAATATTCACCTTAACTTGGGGTTAAGAAGGTTGAGATTTGCTCTTTGTTTGATTTGCTTAAGCTTTCTACTTGAATCCTTCCTTGTCCTCCTTTTAATTTCCCTTAAGGTGGCAATCCAATCTTTTAAATGATTTAGTTTTTGTTTGCAAATGTTTAAAATGAGTAAGGGGTGAAAGTAAGAAGCAATATTCTTCCCTTATCATATTCCTCCTACTTTCTTTTTTTGAATTCTTTTTTGTTTATACATTAGTTAAGGCATGGCAACTTTATGATCAAACAAATATCATTCCCTTAATCATTTATGTTATCTCATTTAATTTATCTAATTAAATGTCCTAAATAATGTTAATCAAAATTAGGGTCAATACACTTAAAGATGATTATCACAAACTCCTTGTATATGCCTAGAAGCTAATCATTGAGGAAATGAAGAAATTTCTCCACGGCGCTGAAGTGGATCTGAAATAGTTGGAGAAAGAGATCCTGGTGAATGATAGGCCCTAGATTTTACACAACCGCCTGCTTCATATCCATTCGGAACTTGCCATAACCACGCAAAAGGAAATAGGTGAAGGTTCTGGACCAGCGTTGGACGATGCTTTGGCTAGTCAAGCTCTTAGGACTCATGCTACTACTGACTCCACCATTGATTTTGAGTATGATCTGGAGATGCCTTAGATTCAAAAATCTACTGCTCTCTCTTCTATTCCGAAAGAGGCCTCTAGTGACACTCCATCTCATGTAGAGCTCTAGACTGAAGAAGGTATCTCTTTTACTTCTCCCGTATTCGGGAGAGTCGACATGTCATCGATCAACATTGCTAATCTCTCTTTTTATGTTTCCTAGCTTTAGGTCAACCTATAATTGCTCTGTTTCCTCCAAAAGATTTCCAGCGGGGGCAACAGGCGCCTATAACAGAGTCGATAACCATCTACTTCGACAACAATCCTTAACGCTCCACCTAAAGCTACTCCTAGCCATGACGAGTGGGTGACTGATGCTCTGTTAGGTAAGGGAGCTACTGAGTTACAAGGAGCCCATCTTGATGATGATGATGTGACTATCACCAAGGTTTCTGAGTTTTTATCGAGCCGCACAATCGTCAAACTTAAGCAGAAACTCGAGATGGATATCCTCCTTGCCATACAGATCAAGCAAGAGAAGTTGGAAGTCATTCCTCCTCCTTTATCCACTTCTTTGTCCGAGCAGACCATTTACACTCCAGTCTATATTCCTATGCTTAGGGGTGCTCAGAGCATACCTATTGGATCCTTAAAGAGTACCCCAGCCTCCAATCCTTCACTTGAAAATGCTCAAAGTGTGCCTTCTAGTTCATCTCAAAGGACTCCACCATATAGTAAAGGAAGTGAGGGGAAAATAGCCGGAAGGATCTAGTTCACCTTCTTCTGCGGAGAAGAAAGAGAGGAAAGAAAGAAAGAAGAGGCTCTAGAACCGATTGCTTGTCTTCTTTGTTCTTTCTAATCGTTTAGCAATATTTTGGCTTTTCTAGTTCCATGCTTTGGTTTTGTTTGCCTGTGTAGTGCGCGTTTGGTCCTCGATTTTGCTTTTTGTTTCCAGTGTTAATAACACTTATATTTAGCTTTTAATTATCATGCTAATATTAAATGTTTTTGGATTCATCGACTCTTTATTTGAAACTTTCCTAAGCACTTAAGAAATATGCTTTCAATTCAATGAACTTACGGCAATTTCTTTAAACAATTGTTTTTAGATTAAGCCCTTAGCCTGTTTCATAGTTCATCGGCCGTCACTTTCCTAACAAATGTAAGGTAACCATTGAAATATAAAATGCTGGGATTTAGTTAGTGTTATCCACTTAGGATTAGTGATTTAAATATCCTTTTATAGGATAATTATTTTCAATCATACAAAACTCCATGTGCTGGTATAAGTCAACCACTTAGGTTGTAGTCCATGCTTCCTCATCTAGGATGTTTATACCCAATCGTGCCTAACTCCAAGCATTGATTGAAGGCTTCCAAGTTAAATCCCACCTTACTCTAGGTACGGACCTTCTATCTACCTACTTTGGGCAAGAGGTTAATAGTTGGACGGTCTTATCACATCCACTTTGGTTTGTGCTCCCGTCCATAATCCGAAGGCAAGAGTTTGTGCGTGGACGGTCATATCGTGTCTAGTTTAGTTTATACTCCTACCCTCAATCTAAAGGCAATAGTTGGCTTGCGGATGGTCATGTCACATCCATTTTAGGTTTATACTCTTTCCCCTAGCTTGAGGAAAAGAGTCGGTCGACGGATGGTTGGGTCACGTTCATTTAGATTATACTCCTACCCTTAATCCGAGGGCAAGAGTTAGCAAGCAGGCAGTCATGCTATGTCCGACTTAAATTTATACTGCCATCTCCAATCCGAAGGCAGTAGTTGGTTGGCATCATTCTTTGGACACCAAAAGTGACTTTATACGCCCAATCATGGGCCTCAGAAGTTTGATCAGCACTTATCTTCGGATACCTGCATACCTGCATTAATCGTATGCAGATTCATTCAAGTGGGTCAAGTCATAATTTTTAAGTAATGGAGAGATGGATTTTAATGTTGGAAAACCCGTTTTGTTTTGGAAAAGACAGAAAATGATAGAATTTGTCTTATTACATGGCTCTAGCAAATTATTTACAAGTTTTATCATAAGTGAAATAGCACCGAAAGCGCTCGCTATTCCACGCCTTTGGGAGTGAAATCCCATCCATGGTTGCCAACTTAAAAATACAATCTCTAAGCTTTTCCTTTATTGCATATGGACTTTCCCAACTCAGGCCCAAGTTCTTAGGGCCCATGAAGATTGGAAGATTAAGTAGTCAATTTCAATTGTTCGACTCCTGACTTTGTTATAATATCAAGCGGCTTGTTGTATGTATGTCGCTGCTTTTAACTCAGCTTCAGTCAACTTCTCATCAACCATATAAAGGGACTCTAGAAGGAGCTGCTCGTTGGTCTGTGGATTGTAATGCGTCACTCAATGAGAAGGTACTTCCAGTTCGATCGGAATCATATCCTTTGATCTGTATGCCAAGGTGAATAGAGAGTGACCAATCGCTAACTTATGGACGGTTTGATAAGCCAGAAGTTTTAACAGAAGTTCATCAACCCACTTGCCCTTGTCCTTCTCCAATAACTTCTTAAGAATGGACTTAATAATTTTGTTTACAGCTTCGACCTATCCATTTGCCTGAGGATGTGCTACTGCTACAAATCTCTTCTTTATACAACATGGACGGCAGAAATCCTTTAATTCTGTGCTATCGAAATTGGTCCCATTATTGGTAAAGATTGCTTGTGGAATTCCAAAGCATTAGATAATATTCCTAACTATAGTGTTAATTACTTTCTTCCTGGTAATCATGGCCAATGGCTCCGCCTCAGGCCATTTAGTAAAGTAATCAATCTCTACGATGGCGTACCTTGTGCCACCTTCAGATATCGATAGAACATTGATGATATCAATGCACCAAACTGAAAATGGCCAAGGGCTAACCATTTGAGTAATTTTTGTCAATGGGGATCTTAGAATATTAGCAAATCTCGTGCACTTGTCACACCTTCGAGTATAATCGGCTGCATCTCAATTGATAGTTAGTCAGAAATATCCATATCGAAGAATCTCCTTTGCTACGGACCCCCATTGTGGTCCCCATAATCCCCTTTGTGAACATCTCTTAGGACTTATTTGGGCTCGTTGTAAGCGACACACTGAACCATGAGGATAGAGAAACCCAACCTGTATAGTAATCCTTCTTGCAAGATGTATCTCGAGACTTGGCGAACAATTTTTCGTCCTTCCTTCCTGCTCTTCGGAATGATCCCTCTTTGCAAATAATTCTAAATCAGAGTCATCCATGACTCCCTTTCTGGTTCAATCTCCAAGATTCAATCAACATCCATCTGATCGATGCTCGAAGCTAAAAATACTTCCACCGAACCAAGATCATGAGCTACGCATCTCCAGAGCTGGCCATCTTAGCCACTGAATTGGTGTTTTCATTCTGGTCTCTAAGAATATGTGTTATCATATAATATTCAAAGTCATCGAGCAGCTTAAGAAACCAGTTCAGATAAGGAGCTAACCTTGCTCCCTTTGCCTGATACTCTTTTCTACCCTGGCATACCACTAAATGGAAGTCATAGAAAATATGCAAAGGCTTTATTCCTAGTTCCTTGGCTATTTTGAGTCCTACAATCAAGGTCTCCTATTCAGCTTCGTTGTTCATCACCGAAAAGTCGAGTTTTAAGGGGTAATTAATCGGGTATCCTTTAGGAGCGATAAATATGATTCCAGCACCAGAATACCGACCATTATATGCACCATCCATGTACATCTTCCATCCAACTTCCTTTTCTCCACTGCTCTTTGGAGGATCATCTCGTGCAGTGAATACAACTATGAATTCTGTGAGGGCCTAACCTTGGATTGCTCTCCGAAGGTGATAGGTGATATCATATTGACTTATCTCAATGTTCCATTTCAATAGCCTTCTACAAGTCTTGGGTCTTTGTAAGACTTATCACAAAAGCTGGTCTGTGAGGACATAGATCAGATGAGCCGGAAATAGGGGCAATTTTTTTTAGAAGCAATCAACAGGCAGTAAGCGAGCTTTTTCAATCTCGGATAATTTCTTTCTACTTCAGTCAACCACTTATTGATATCGTAGAACGGTTGCTGGATGCAAGTTTCCTTACATAAAGTGCGGTAGTCAGGGCATGCATTGACATTACTAGAAATAAGAAAAAATCCTCATCTACTTGTTTCAAGAGAATGTGAGGTCTCTATAAGTGATTTTCCAATGCTTAGAATGCGTCCTTGTTGTCTTGATTCTACTCGAAGTTTCTCTTCCCTTTCTTGATCACTTCGAAGAAGTGGATGCACTTAGGTTTGGAGATGAACTGGCTCAGGGTGGCCTCCTTCCTATTTGAGGTTTGGACCTCATTGATCATATTTAGGGCTTTAATCTCTCTCAAACCCTTGATCTTTTCTAGATTGGCTTCAATCCCATTGAGCTGACAATGAAGCCCAAGAACATCATTGGTGCAATGCCGAAAGAGCATTTCAAAGGATTAAGCTTCATCCCTATTGCCGAAGGACATCAAACATCTCGCCAAATCATTAACGTGGTCTCTCGAATTCCATGGCTTCGCAAGCATGTCATCCATGTAAACTTTCATCGATCGTCCAATCTAGTCTTTAAACATCCAGTTCACAAGTCTCTGGCAAGTTACTTCCGCCGTCTTTAATCTTAAGGGCATGACCAGATAGCAATAGAGTCCGTGGTCGGTAATTAAGCTGGTGTCTTCCTGATATGGGACGTGCATCAGAATTTGATTGTTCCCGAAGTACTTGTCCACAAATGAAAGTAACTCGTGTCCAGTGGTCAAGTCGACTAGCTGATCTATCCTCAGAAGCAGGAAGTTGTCCATCGAGCATGCCTTATTCAAGTCCGACTAGTTGATGCATATACTCCACTTACCATTTTCTTTTTTCCTAAAGACAGGATTTGAAACCAAATCCGAGTATAAGGCATGAAGCTATTGTCCTTCAGCTTATTCACTTCATCTTTGAGTGCAGTGGATCTTTGTGGACCCAAGCTGCAGTATTTCTGTTTCATAGGAATGCATTTAGGAGTGTTGTTTAATGTATGGCTCGCTATCTTGGGCATGTCTCACACATATCCAAGTGTGTCCAGGAAAACACATCCAGGTTTGCCAAAAGATCTTAAACCAATTCCTTTGTCACACTATTACCGAGCCGAGATCCAACCATCAGGACTTTGCTTGAAGCATCCCTGGTGATCGAAACAATGATCGTTAACTCGCTGGAGCTAATCATCCATTGTTTAGCTCTTTTCATCGGTCCATATCATCGTAGGCCAATTATTCTGCCCGAGCTTGGGCTCAGGCTATAGTTGCTATGCATCCAAAGCCTTTATGTAGAGGGCCAACTCTACATTATTTCCTTTTTCCTTTCGCATTCCATCCTTTAGCTCGGCGATTAGCATTCACGACCAACCACTTAATCTTCTTGCACAACTCCATTGTCTGTAGGAAACTTCATAATTAAACACCAGGGAGCAATGGCCACTCTAAATTTAGCTAGGGATGGTCAGCATAAAAATGCATTATAAGAAGAATATATATCCAACACACAAAAAATGCACGACCCACACTCGCTGGCGGTCGCCCTCACCAAGTAACACGGTAATTCATCTTATGGCCTCGGTAGCCATCTTATTGAATTGCAATATTCGAGATATAAAAAGCTTCAAATCTTTCTCCTCTAACCTCATTTGATCATAAGCTTTCTTGAACAAGATATTGACTAAAATACTGTAGTCAACAAACACCTTCCGTAAAACAGCAAGTCTATTAGTGGCTGAAATCATGAGTGGGGCAATCGTCGGAGCTTCACTTCATCAGCATCTCTATTTAGAAAAACAACGTCATCTATTATGGTTCAAAATTGTTTTACCATAGCTCCATCCTCAACAACATAGAAACTTTCATTGTCAGCATGATTTACAGCTCCAATGTATGTATCCATTTCTGCAAAGCTTTTATCGGCAGGGTGTGGCCCATCGATGACAGTGTCAATCATCAAACGTCTTTTTGGCCGCTTGGGTGAATTAGCATCACGTTGAGCTTGTTGCTGCTGGGAAGATGGCCTAGGTGGGTTAGAAGCTCCTTACCCGTCACTCTACGAGGCTTTTGCATATTGCTATAATTTCTTTTTTCTAATCAAATATTCAATCATGTCACGTAGGTTCTTGCACTCATTGGTATTATGACTGTGGGTCTCATGGAATCTACGAAACTTACTCGACTTCTTCTTCTTCTAGGTTGACTCCCTAAGAGCTGGCTTCCTATATGGTTCAGTATTTTGAATAGCCAGATAGATGTTCTTTATTGAATTGTTCATTTTAGTGTAATTTTCATACTTAGGAGTTCGAAAATGATTCTGATTATCCAGCTTAAGCTTCTTGGTCCCATCATTGTTCTATTTCTGACCTTCATTCTGATTTCTAACCTTCATATTTAATCTTCTCCAGTTTGCTTTATAGTGACATTACTTTATATTACCTCATCTAAATTTCCTGCAACGGTCCTCCATGAACGCTTGCGTGCATCCTCCTGACGTAAATATTCGTTGGTTTTTCTGTAAAAAGCTTCTATTGTCGACGGCTGCTTCCTTTCCAACCAGTCTCCAAAATCTAAGCCAGGGTGAACACCCTAACATAATACCATCAGTACCATATCTTCCTTACGATTCTTACTTCTATTACAGCCATATGGAACCGATTCAAAAAGTCCCTTAAGGATTCTTCTTCGGCTTGATAAATGTTGGATAGATCATGTGCTTCGGATGTGAAGCGTGTAAGCGGAATTGCTCCACGAACCTTTGGGACAACTCAGTAAAAGATGATAGGACTTAGCAGAAGCCGAGTGAACCACATCATAGCCACCCCCTCTAGGAAAATTGAGAAATAATGGCACTTCACAGCATCTGAAGCTCTGGTTGAATCCATGTGTCATTTATATCTCAATAAATGTTGTCTGGGATCAATCGTTCCTCTATACGATGGCATCGTTGGCATATTAAATCTCCAAGGATATCTTGCACTAAGAATGTCCTCCATGAACGGGTTCCAACTTGCATTGGCACCCCGGTCATCATTGGTTTTGAATGTCTTTCTACTCATGTAATGACCCGCAAATCCGTACCCCTTGAGTCAACACTATTCTATCTAAATCAACTCAAGTGGTATAGAAATACGAACCATTTGGGTTAAAGAAGAAGAGGTAGAAGAAGAAAATAGAAAACAACATCATAATCTAACCATTGCAGCGGAATAAAATATAATATATAATAAAAGGTCTTTACACAAAACAAATATATATCTGTTTTATACATACATTATCATCAGAGTACATCATCAGAGTTCAAAAACATCAATAACATACAACTGGATACACAGCTACTCAACACAGCAGAATGTATATATATATATATATATATATATATATAACAAGTACGAAAGTACGTATCATCATCCAGCTCATCTCCAGTGCTCCACAACATCATATCCTGTATCCTATAATACTCGGTCTTACCCGAGCATTATAGTTAAATAACACATGAGTCAGTCTGGAATACCAGCGTGAGAAAATCACGCTCAATTGTTTATTAAAGTTTCAAAAATCCTTTGAAAACAAATGCATCTCGCTAGACCACACCACAAATAAACATGTCGGGTTTTTACCTTACGATAACTAAAACATTTTTTTTATAAAAATCCTCTGATATTATAATAGGGTCTATATACAAATACTTATAAAATAGCCAAAATTGTTACATGATTAAATTCCAGCTACTAGCCACAGAGTGGGTAATATAAACAAAACTCGTACAAGACTCATAGGGAGAATGGATTTCCAACTAATGACTAGGCATTGGGGTACCACCTGTCACAATATGTGGCCTAGATCACAGTACCGAGCAGTACGCCCGCTCTCCTGCAACACAAGAACAGGACTACCCCTTACTGGATAATCCCAAGTGAGATCACCCCGCGGTTGGGATTAGCAACCGCCTACTAAGCCGAAATAAAAGGGGACATATAGACAAGGATGACCTCACCCTACTTGGGTGCTACCCACCTAGCCTTGCTGCATAACCCCTGATTTTCAGTCATTCCCGGTTGATGAGGCTTGAGGCTAACAGTTACCTTTTCAGAAAATATCCCTTAGAATGCCCATCATCCACCTAACGATGTTTATGAAGGCATTCATCCATACAAGTCTGTCCCGGGTTCGAACGGAACTGAAGGCACTATTCCTACTACATCCATTTCGTAAATATCCTCAGGATTAGTAGCAATTAGCCCTTGCACTTCACTACTCCTTCTTCGAATCCAAACTCGTTTTCATGAAACGTACAAACCGGATCGAAGTGGTTTTCGAGAAATAAATCTCGATCCCGATCTCTTCGAAACGATCAACGCATTTGTCCAAAATTGATAGTCGGTTATTTAACTATCAGTTAACATTCACAAACATCCATCAAACAATAAATAATTTTCCAATTTATTTATTAACCTCAAAATATCTTCACAAGATATATTCTATTTTCAAACCTTTGAAAACAGCTTCAAACCATCTTTCTTTTCAGAATAAACTTTCCCAAATATTTTCTATCTCCACTGAAATCACCAAGCACAAAACTAGATTTTTAAAATAATTTAAAACACTTACTTTTAAATATACTTCAAAACATTTAAGTAAAAAAACTACTTCAACAATTGGTTAAAAATACTTACTATATGAATATTTGGAAAAAATATTACTTTATAAAATATAAAACTAGGTTTTCACTTTTAAAACAAAATACTAAGTCACTTTTTAAATAATTACTACGATAATAGATTTGAAAATATTTACTTTAGAATTTTGATATTTAGAAATAATAAATTCCTAAAATATGCTTTTTAAAACGTAATTAAAACTTTTTATCTTATATTTAAAAATTTACTTTGAACGTACTTGGCTATCCAGAGAAATATACTTCTCATCACATTCTTCTTTAAATTTTCCATTTCAAACACTTGAATCAATTTTCCAAATTGATTTCCAATTTACTCCCTTTTATTCCAAAATATATTAATTTCAGATTTTATTCCTTAATTATGATTTAAAAAATATATTTAACTGAAAATACAAATTTTAGATTTCTCAATTTACTTCTTAATCCCTTTAATAATTTAAACTCTTAAATTTAAAATAATTCTTTATTCCATTAAAATAATATCACTTAAATTTACAATTCATTAATTTTTGTTTATTTCAAAATCTTATTTCTTTCATACTCGAAGTTATGTATTAGTATTTTAATATCACTTCCATTTCTTTCTATCCATTCTTAATTTATTCAAATTTTCTATAGTTATTCCGCTTACAAATTACTTCTTTATTTTCTTGCAAAAATCCAATTTATATAATTTTGGTAACTCATTATACCCAAATACATTCAATCAAATTAAAGCATTTAATATTCCAACATAATTCATCATAGAATATCAACAATCCCAATAGAGAATATTAAATAATTTAAATAAATGTTGAGGGATCCAGTTGGATCCCTCCAACCTGTTTTCCCTGCATCCACAGACGTTAGCGCAATATAAAATACCATCCAAAATATACCATACTATAGCACGACAATCAAATTAACCATTTAATGAATTATTTAAATTTTACCATTTAAATTTAGATTTAAATTCAACTGGGTGAGATTAACTTACCTTTGATTTTTGTAATTGCAATCCACTACAGTCTTGCCTTGGTTCCTGATTTTTCTGACCTTGAATATACATTAGATGGTTTTTATTAATATTCAAACTAATCGAATAATTAACTTCTCATATATGAATTTAATTACCAATGATTTTATTTGAAATCAATAATTAAATTTTAATCTGATTCCCTTTTTTATTAATATATATATATATATATATATATATATATATATATATATATATATATATTAACGGCTAAGATAATTGAATAAGTTTATTAAACAAATCTATCTTCATAATACATTATTAACAATAAACGAGTTAGTGAAGGTGTGTGTGTGTGTGTGTGTGTGTGTTTAAGTAGATAAATTTACATCTATATTTTTTTTGAAACTCATGCACTTATAGAAATTCATTTACATAGATCTAAAAATTTAACTTATATAAATTCTTTTCCAACAATTTAAAATTCCTATCATTTTTTCCAAAATCTCCTATGTATATATTAAATTAAAACAGAAAGCTTTTATACTATAACATATATTTTTAAACAAAGCTAATCTTTATGTACAAAGAAATTTCTTCTCTTTTTTTTGTAAACACTTCCTTTTTCCCAAAAATAAAATGAAATTTACCTTATTGAGATGAGACCCGAGCATACACCCAACAACTAAAAGGAGATGCCGAAGATCGAAGTTTCCATAGTCGTGATACTCCCTCGCGAAATCGAGATCTGAACGCAACTCAGTTCGCTCACCATCACTCGATTGGCATGCCCTTCCATATGCCGACAATGCAGTCTCCTATCACTGCGAGTTCGACTTGAGCGCGCCACCATACTTAAGCGTGCTGCCTCCCCTTTCAACCCTCCATTTGCAAATCTTGATTTGTATTATTAACACTCGTGAAATTCACGCTATCTCCCTCGTTCTCGTTATTTTTTTAAACAAATCTTGATTTTCGAGATTTCTTTTGAACGGAACTAGAAGGTGGGTTTATTTGAAGAAGAAGAAGAAGAATCGTTCGGCCATTTTTATATTTTTTTTAGATCGAACTGATTTCATTGGAACTGAAATGAAAAGGGTACGAAGTGTGGACAAGGAAAAGAATGGAATCAAAGAATATGTTAAGCGTTTAAGGGAAGATATATTTATTTTGTTTGAACCTTACAAAAAGGAGGACTTTGAATTTATTTGTGAAATGCATATCGACTTGATTCAAACAGAGTGAAACGACGTGATATAAAGAGAGAAAAATTGATAGGAGACAAGATTTATGTGAGATAATTTCAACTGTAGTTGACTAGTATAAATATTCAATTTAGACTCGAATTCAAACCGTTTCGATAGATTTTAGCGCGTTTACTTATCGTACGCTCACACCACAACTCCAAACTCTACGAAAATTGAAATCCGAATGATAATACAATATTACGGATCCAATAGAACTGGTTTCGTCGAAATCCGAGATTGTGCCTCAGAAGGCTCTTTATAAATTCAATTTAAAACTATAAAATTTCAAGATCGAACAGATCACTGTTACATTCAATTTTAACACTTCTATTATCTTCAGTATTATAAAAATAAATTTCATAAGCCTTCAATTTATTTTTAACCGGCTTAAAACTCTAGATTCAACATTTTACTCAACTTCAAATTATTTAATTCATTAAATTTAATTATCAAATAAATTGCGATATTCATAATTCAAGTTAAAGTTACTCTATTGAATATTTAAAATCAATTAAATATTCCAATTTTAAATGCTCAAAAATTCCGGGTCGTCACATTCCTCCCCCTTACAAGAATTTCATCCTCGAAATTATTAGTTAGGAAGAATGGTCCAATACCCATTTACTTTTCTCAAAACCAATAATTCAACAATCTATCAACTATCTTTTTATAGAAGACCCCTTATCACTCTTACTAACTTTCCAAACCCTCCCACAGTTTTAAACTTTACTATTTGTTTAACCATTCAAGTTTCAATTTAAAACCAAAATTTGAATTATCAAAATTTTCTAACTCCCTAAATTTCCGAAAAATTCCGCCAGCGTCTCCTTTGCGCGACTAGCTCGGTACAACTACAAAAGGCCTCTACGGGCTCCCAAATTCCAAAAGAAAACAAAAGGCCAAGTGGCTCGATCAAAAACCCAATCAAATTTCATACTGAAATTTAAACACATACCTTTTTGTCGAGCAATTCAAATTTATCTTCTGGAACAAAAACACAATTTTCTTTTCCTTTTATAATGCCTGCATATCCTTCTTAGCACTAATATCCAATCACAACTTTCAAACATTTTATTGCCTTTCTTACAAAATGTCAATATTTATTTATCCAAATATTAACTTAGAATATATTTGTAATATCAATTTCAAATCAAGAATTCACCATTTCTTTCTTAAGTTTAGTATAAGCATTTAATATGTTTCTTTATTTATTTTCACTTCACCACTTTTAGTTTATATCTATGTCTATTCAAATTGGTTCTCCCGTTCTATATGAATTTAATTTATTTTCAACTCTGAACATTAAATTTTGTCTTCCATTTATAACTGATTCATATCATTATTTTAAATTAGTTTCACTCCCTAATTTATTTCGATTTTCAATTGAAATTGTTTTGTCGTTAACAAAAAAATTTCGCAAAAATTTTTCTAACTTCTAAAATTTCTGAAATTTTTTGGCAGAGTCTCCTTTGTAGGGAGGAGCTTTTGCAATTTGACAAAATATATAAATATATATACATCGACCCACACGGTCGGGAAAACCAAAAACAGTCCATGTTACCTATTTTTATTGCGTAGCCGTACCTTATTTAGCATTTATAAGCAAGCGGCGTATTTATTTTAGCATTTAGCGTGACCAAAATGCAGCCAAACGGCTTCCCGGTACCCGTACTTACTCAATTGAAACATGTAAGTACTATATATAGGAAGTTTATTGCATTTCACTTAAATTTAAATAGCTAAAACATCGATCCTGTAACAATGCATGTGTTATACTGGCATAAACACATAAATTTCACATATAATGCATGTTATATAATTTCCATAAGCATATATAAGGTTCCGACACTTATTACAATTGCTTATAATCAATTCTCAAACCATTCCATTTGGTTGAAGTGATTTTCAACTTACTTGCTTTTATTTAATTCATTCTAAGCAAAACAAACTCATATTCATTCCAATTGATGCAAAAACCAATTTATGAAACTGCTATTGATTCATATAGTTTTGCTTACTTCTGTTTATGTCGAACGACCAATTTTCTAATGCAATTCGACAATATTAATGTGAATAAATAATAACATAAGCTTTATAACCATTTAAATTGATTCCAACTCAATTTACACTTAATCCCATCCCATTTTAAATTTATTCACAAACTTACATCGCATTTCTTTCATGTCCAAAAAGTTTGATTCCAACCCATTTTATTATACTGGACATCACATGCTTCTATTAATTTTAAACTTAAGTTAATTTACTTCAATTCACTACAATTTCATAACCTAAGTTCATTCTCCTTTTAATTTATTCATACTCGAATTGGATTTATTTTCATCTCAAATCATTTTTATTTTAATCCAATTCCATACAACTCAAGCTTTATTTCCAAGCTCTATTACCTATTCACAATATTTGATTTGATTTTCCTTTGATCAAATCCCAACCATTTCACTAATTTATATGATTAGTTTATTCTATTATCCATTTAAAATTTTAATTTACATTAACAATTCATTGTTGAATTTATTAATAATAAGGCCATTCAATTTATATTTGAATTGGATTTGTTTATATTTCACACCATATCCATTTTAATCTAATTCAATTTTCATTCAACAACACTTCCAATTATAATCCCATACTTGATTTTCTTTTTCATTTATCTTGAAAATCATTTTATTTGATTCTCTTGAGTTCAATCTTACTTAATATCACAAGTTTGGATTTTTTTAGGGTACCAACACCTTTATTCTTCTTACTTATTCCCCTTTTATAAACTACTCACTTATTAATATTCACTCCTCCCCAACTATTTACAATCGATTATATTCACATTCTACTTTTAAGTAGGGGTTATATGTATACATTTTTTTCAATGCTTTTCAATTCTTTTATAAGATTCCGAAGCTTATTTATTCTAATTCAATACTTGCTTAATTTAAATTTATTTGTTTGAGTAGAATTTATTCCAGTCAGTATTATATATGATTCGACTGAATTCATCTAAATTCAGTTTTATTCCAACTCAACTGCAGTTAAATCTAGTTACATATCATTCTTTTAAATTTTATTAAGCCAGAATTTAATTCCAATTAATATCATTCATGACACAACTGAATTTTGATTCAATTCAATCCAAATTTTAACTAAATTTTATTTCTCAATATATGAGTTCAAAACTAATTTATTTATTTAAAAGCTTATATTGCTCAGTTGAGTCATTTCATCTTATAACCAAATTCCAGATTATATATATAACACTCACTAGCTTAAGGTATAAATTTTCATTTTACAATTATAATCATTTTACCTTTCAACTTTATAGCCAATTTAATTACATTTTCAATTTCAATTTTATTTAACTTATCTCAAGTTAGATTCAAATATATTTTCTTCACTTTCATTCACTTAAGTTAAATTTTAATTCCCGGATTAAAATTTCTAAATATTAATTATTTTTAGTCCATTTGAACTAATTCTGGACTTATTTTTATTCAATTTTAAACAAACATCATCCAATATTGAATTTTATTTCATTTGCATACCATATTAATTAATCAGTTACTTATAAATTTTAATCTTAAAACTTTGTTTATTTAATCCAACTTGACTAATAATTTTTTTTTCAAACTTAAGTTCAACATTAAATTTTGAAAACATATATATCTAACCAAGCTACTCCTTTGCATTTTCAAAATCAACCAAATTTCTCCAACGAACTTTAATCCAAAACATCCTGTTAGCAATCCCTTTTTTTGGTACCTCGAAAATGAACATCGATAATGCTGCAGTCATTACCGAAGTTATTTTCCAGCGACCGTAAAGAGTTCAATGCTTTTCTCTCTTTTAAAATTCTTTCAATATTTTTAAATTCAAAATCTCTCAAGATCTCACATCCGATTTAAAAATATTTCTCACATGCATTTTATTTTTCCCAACCTTTGGGAACCATTTCCAAATTCAAAGGAACTTAAACTCCAAATTTTCAAATTCCAAACTCTTTAAATTTATATTCAACATTACCTTGGAACCACATTATAATTTACATTTATAGTTTATATTTACAAATTTCATTCGTATACCAATTGGTTTCTTAGTTTTTAATTATAGTTTCAATTCCTTAATCAATTATAATCACATTTACAAATTTCATTAATTTATTAATTTATCCCTTAATCTTGGTTATTATTTCAATTTCTTATTCAATTCTCATACAATAATGATAATAATTAAATATTATCACTTTCACCATCCAAGCATCCATATATAATGATAACAATTTACGAAAAATTATTTCCTTTATATACAAAATAATTTTGGGTAAAATTATTTCATTTACCCTATTTAAAACCATACTGTGTCAGTTTATCTTGTTCAAGAGTTTAGAAATTCCTATCGATAACATGGCATCCTATATATCGACCAGAATCCATAAACACTCAACAGATAAGTCAACATAATATAAAAACAATTTTATATTCACTAACAAGTACGCACTCATATCTACTAACACTCTCTAACTCATTCTAGAGTACTACGGACTCTATTCTATGAGTAATTCCCACTAGAGCCAAGGTCATCACCAACCTAAGCTCTGATACCAAGTGTAACGATCCGCAAATCCGTACCCCTTGAGTCAACACTATTCTACCTAAATCAACTCAAGTGGTACAGAAATATGAACCATTTGGGTTAAAGAAGAAGAGGTAGAAGAAGAAAATAGAAAACAACATCAGAATCTAACCATCGCAGCGGAATAAAATATAATATATAATAACAGATCTTTACACAAAACAAATAAATATCTGTTTTATGCATACATTATCTTCAGAGTACATCATCGGAGTTCAACAACATCAATAACATACAGTTGGATACACAGCTACTCAACACAGCGGAATATATATATATATATAACAAGTACGGAAGTACGTATCGTCATCCAGCTCGTCTCTAGAGCTCCACAGCATCATATCATGTATCCTATAATACTCGGTCTGACCCGAGCATTACAGTTAAATAACACCCAAGTCAATCTGGAATACCAGCGTGAGAAAATCACACTTAATTGATTATTAAAGTTTCAAAAATCCTTTGAAAACAAAAGCATCTCGTAAGACCACGCCACAAATAAACATGTTGGGTTTTTACCTTACGATAGCTAAAACATTTTTTTTATCAAAATCCTCTGATATTATAATAGGGTCTATATACAAATACTTATAAAATAGCCGAAGTTGTTACATGACTAAATTCCAGCTACTAGCCACCGAGTGGGTAATACAAACAAAACTCGTACAAGGCTCGTAGGGAGAATGGATTTCCAACTAATGACTAGGCACTGGGGTACCACCTATCACAGTACATGGCCTAGATCACAGTACTGAGGAGTACGCCTGCCCCCCTGCAGCACAAGACCGGGACTACCCCTTACTGGATAATCCCGAGTGAGATCACCCCGCGGTTGGGATCAACAACCGCCCACTAAGCCGAAATAAAAAGGGACATCTAGACAGGGATGACCTCACCCAACTTGGGTGCTACCCATCTAGCCTTGCTTCATAACACCTGATTTTCAGTCATTCCTGGTTGATGAGGCTTGAGGCTAAGCGTTACCTTATCAGAACATATTCCTTAGAATGCCCATCGTCCACCTGACGATGTTTACGAAAGCATTCATCATACAAGTCCGTCCCGGGTTCGAACGGAACCGAAGGCACTATTCCTAATACATCCATTTCGGAAATATCCTCATGATTAGTAGCAACTAGCCCTTGTACTTCACTGCTCCATCTTCGAATCCAAACTCATTTTCACGAAACGTACAAACCGAATCGAAGTGGTTTTCGAGAAATAAAACTCGATCCCGGTCTCTTCGAAACGATCAACGCATTTGTCCAAAATTGATAGTCAGTTATTTAACTATCAATTAACATTCACAAACATCCATCAACAATAAATAATTTTTCAATTTATTTATTAACCTCAAAATATCTTCACAAGATATATTTTATTTTCAAACCTTTGAAAACAGCTTCAAACCATCTTTCTTTTCAGAATAAACTTTCCCAAATATTTTCTGTCTCCACTGAAATCACCAAGCACAAAACTAGATTTTTAAAATAATTTAAAACGCTTACTTTTAAATATACTTCAAAACATTTAAGTAAAAAAACTACTTCAACAATTGGTTAAAAATACTTACTATATGAATATTTGGAAAAAATGTTACTTTATAAAATATAAAACTAGGTTTTCACTTTTAAAACAAAATACTAAGTCACTTTTTAAATAATTACTACGATAATAGATTTGAAAATATTTACTTTAGAATTTTGATATTTAGAAATAATAAATTCCTAAAATATGCTTTTTAAAACGTAATTAAAACTTTTTATCTTATATTTAAAAATTTACTTTGAACGTACTTGGCTATCCAGAGAAATATACTTCTCATCACATTCTTCTTTAAATTTTCCATTTCAAACACTTGAATCAATTTTCCAAATTGATTTCCAATTTACTCCCTTTTATTCAAA
Organism: Allium cepa; assembly: GCA_030765085.1. Taxonomy (NCBI): domain Eukaryota; kingdom Viridiplantae; phylum Streptophyta; class Magnoliopsida; order Asparagales; family Amaryllidaceae; genus Allium; species Allium cepa. The sequence continues at coordinate 343,804,697 of CM060944.1, forward strand.
AATATATTAATTTCAGATTTTATTCCTTAATTATGAATTAAAATATTTTTAACTGAAAATACAAATTTTAGATTTCTCAATTTACTTCTTAATCCCTTTAATAAGTTAAAATCTTAATTTTAAGATAATTCTTTATTCCATTAAAATAATATCACATAAATTTACAATTCATTAATTTCTGTTTATTTCAAAATCTTATTTCTTTCATACTCGAAGTTATTTATTAGTGTTTTAATATCACTTCCGTTTCTTTCTATTCATTCTTAATTTATTCAATTTTTTTATAGTTATTCCGCTTACAAATTACTTCTTTATTTTCTTGCAAAAATCCAATTTATATAATTTTGGTAACTCATTATACCCAAATACATTCAATCAAATCAAAGCATTTAGTATTCCAACATAATTCGTCATAGAATATCAACAATCCCAATAGAGAATATTAAATAATTTAAATAAATGTTGAGGGATACAGTTGGATCCCTCCAACCTGTTTTCCCTGCATCCACAGATGTTAGCACAATATAAAATACCAATTCCAAAATATACCATACTATAGCACGACAATCAATTTAACCATTCAATCAATTATTTAAATTAACCATTTAAATTTAAATTTAAATTCAACTGAGTGAGATTAACTAACCTTTGATTTTTGTAATTGCAATCCACTACAGTCTTGCCTTGGTTCCCGATTTTTCTGACCTTGAATAAACATTAGATGGTTTTTATTAATATTCAAACTAATCGAACAAATAACTTCTCATTTATGAATTTAATTACCAATGGTTTTATTTGAAATCAATAATTAAATTTTAATCAGATTCCCTTTTTTTAAATATATATATATAGCAGCTAAGATAATTGAATAAGTTTATTAAACAAATCTATCTTCATAATACATTATTAACAATAAACTAGTTAGTGAAGGTGTGTATGTATATATATTTTTAAATAGATAAATTTACATTTATATTTTTCATGAAACTCATGCACTTATAGAAATTCATTTACATAGATTTAAAAATTTAACTTATATAAATTCTTTTCCAACAATTTAAAATTCCTATCATGTTTTCCAAAATCTCCTATGTGTATATTGAATTAAAACAGAAAGCTTTTATACTATAACATATATTTTTAAACAAAGCTAATCTTTCGATACAAAGAAATTTCTTCTCTTTTTTTTGTAAACACTTCCTTTTTCCCAAAAATAAAATGAAATTTAACTTACTGAGATGAGACCCGAGCACACACCCAACAACCAAAAGGAGATGACGAAGATCAAAGTTTCCCCAGTCGCGATACTCCCTCGCGAAATAGAGATCTGAACGCAACTCAGTTCGCTCACCATCACTCAATTGGCATGCCCTTCCACATGCCAACAACGCGGTCTCCTATCACATTTGCGAGTTCGACTTGAGTGCGCCACGATACTTAGTGTGCTGCCTCCCCTTTCAACCCTCCATTTGCAAATCGTGATTTGTATTATCAACACTCGCGAATTTCATCATATCTGCCTCGTTCTCGTTATTTTTTTAAACAAATATTGATTTTCGAGATTTCTTTTGAGCGGAACTGGAAGGTGGGTTTATTTGAAGAAGAAGAAAAAGAATCGTTCGGCCATTTTTATATTTTTTTAGATCGAACTGATTTTGATTGGAACTGAAATGAAAAGGGTACGAAGTGTGGACAAGGAAAAGAATGGAATCAAAGAATATGCTAAGCGTTTAAGGGAAGATATATTTTTTTGTTTGAACTTTACAAAAAGGAGGACTTTGAATTTATTTGCGAAATTTCTACCGACCTGATTCGAACAGAGTGGAACGACGTGATATAAAGAGAAAAAGAATTGATAGGAGACAGGATTTATGTGGGATAATTTCAACTATAGTTCACTAGTATAAATATTCAATTTAGATTCGAATTCAAACCGTTTTGGTAGATTTTAGCGCGTTTACTTATCGTACGCTCACACCACAACTCCAAACTCTACGAAAATTGAAATTTGATGATAATATAATATTACGAATCCAATGGAACTGGTTTCGTCGAAATCCGAGACTGTGCATCGGAAAGCTATTTTTAAATTCAATTTAAAACGATAAAATTTCAAAACTGAACAGATCACTGTTACATTCAATTTTAACACTTCTATTATCTTCAGTATTATCAAAATAAATTTTATAAGCCTTTAATTTATTTTTAACTGGCTTAAAACTCCAGATTCAACATTTTACTCAACTTCAAATTATTTAATTCAATAAATTTAATTATCAAATAAATTGTCATATTCGTAATTCAAGTTAAAATTACTCTATTGAATATTTAAAATCAATTAAATATTCCAATTTTAAATGCTCGAAAATTGCGGGTCGTCACAACTCACTAACTTCTTAGACATATCTTCCAAGTAGTCCGAGTCAACAGGTTCAACCGAACGGCGATAATAGAGTCCTGTCTAGAGTCATCTTTTTTGAAATTTTAGAGAAAAGATTTTTCTATAATTTTTCTCTTTACCACTTTTTCAAAATTCGAGAGTAAATAGTCCAAAAACCAGTTGGAAAATGACCTATTTTTGGGATTCATTTTTAAGAACTCGATGATTATCCAAAGTCATTCCACTTTACTAAAACAAGTTTCACTTTCTTCTTCTTTCAAGCCTGAGCCTACCTAGTATATTAAGGGTCCAAGACTCCATCTTTTTCTTAGGAATGGAAGTGTTAGGTCATACCCCAAGCTAGTGAGGGTTTGGATAGCTTTCGATGAGTAAACCTACACCTTCTTAAACCAATTTTATTCAATGTTAACGTTCATGTTAATAGCCTATGAATGCTTCTTTTATATGTGAAGCGTTGGTTTGGTTGTTTGTTTGTCTCATGCTTTGAAAAGTTGTCTCATTTTAAAGTTAGTAAGAATGTGGTTAGTTATATGAAAAGTTGGTAGTTAAAGTTAATATAATTGTTAGTAAATACTTATTACATGTTGTGTCATCATTATTTACTATTTATTGTGCTTAAATCATTGCTATGTGATGTTTGGTTGTATGGCTAATGTCATAAGTTTGTTTGCCAAACTGCTTGTATAGCAGTAGTAGCTATATGATCACTTTTGGAAAATCACCTTTTATTGAAACCGTTTGGTTTCATTATCATGCTTGGAATTATTTTACAAGTTGAGCGAGTTTTTGATTAGTGATATTTTCAAAAAATAATTAATTATTTTAATATTGATTATGTAGTTAATTAATTACTTAATTAATCAATTACTTATTTAATAAGGATTAAGGTTAATTAATTACTTAGTTAATGATTTGTTTTAAATTTAACTAATTACCTGATTAATGATTGTTTAAATTAATTAATCATTTTATCTAATTATGTTTAAATTTAATTAATTATTCTATTTAATGATTTTTAAGGATAATTAACCATTCAATAATGATGAATTAAGTTAATTAATTAGTTTGCTAATGATGCTTATAAATTTGTAAATCTTTTAATAAATGATTTTTAAAATTTATCTACTTCTTTTCACTCTAACTTATCTTTTATTTTTATAATTAATAAATAATTTATAAATAATGAGAATTAATTAATTAATTATATTTAAATCTATTAATTAATTGAATTAATGATGTTTTAAAGGTGATTTATCCTTTTGATTAAAGGTTATTAAACTTAATTAATCAACTTATTTTATGAAGTTTCAAAGTGAATTTATCAAAGAAACAGGAATGTTTTGACTTTGTTATTGATTTTAAATAATGATAATTAATTAATTATATTTTACTAAATAATTGAATTAATAAGGTTTAAAAGTGGTTTACCTTTTTATTATTTAAAGATGTTTAAAGTTCAGAAATCATGTTTTGTGATGAAGTTCAAAGTAAATTAATCAATGCATTAAGGATTTTTTAAGTTATTAAATCCTTTTTAAATTAATGTGAGGCCAAGCACAAATTCAGGTTTTTAAAGGAAGAAGTTCTATTCGTTTATGGAAATGAATTAATTTCCACAAAGCGATTCACTTATATGGTAATGATTTGTTTGTATACTTAGCACTAAACATCGAAGAAGTAGACATGTCATTGTTTTGAAAGTTAAGAATGATCGTGAGACATGACTTTGAGGTAACACTACCTTGACTTGTCCGGTATTATTGTTAACCGAGAAATAGTACAAATTGGAATTCGATGAGTGGTGGTAAATATACAAGACTTAATTTTCATATATGATCATTTTATATCCTCGACGGTTGGTTTTTCAGCTATCGGTTACTTCAGCTTCTTTATTATCGTCATTCTAAGATGATGTGTTGCTCCATTGAGCTTTGATATCCTTTTTCGGAAATGACCAAAACCAAAGCGCGAGAAGGTGCCATGCTATGTGGGATTTCTCCTATTAGGGTACTTTTCACATCTCAACTAGACTTTTCTATACCATCATGTAAAAAAAGTTAAGGTTCAGAAGCGAAATCGACTACTCGGTAAGGTTGGTGAGATTCGGCTTGGAGGTTTCTGAGAAGTGTCATCGAGTAAATGAGCTTCTCAAAAGTATATTACTAGAAGTATACTTCAAGTGGAGGGTGCACCCTCTTAGTCATTGTTGAAAAAATTTCCTTTCCATATTTGATTCGAACCATTGATTGTTTTTCTATAATTGCGATGGGATGAGTCAACCAACCTTCACGATGTTTAATTATAGGTTTTGTCCATTTTATTAGGTTTGGACTATTATCTTCTTTTATCTATTTTCCTAGTTTGGATTTTGTTTAGACTATTTCCATTCTTTCAAGTCTGGATCTTTATACTATTTTTTCCTATCATGTATGTTTTTATTTGTTTCCTATTGTTCTTTTCCATTCTTATGTTTGGTTCTTGTTTATGTGGGAGAAAACCCGTTCCACGTTAGAGGCACGATCTTACATAATATTATTAAATACACTTCCTTTTATTTTAGAATTTTACTCATACCAGACATTTTGTCTGACCCAAGTTGTTTATTTTCTTTAAACTCTCGGGTACTCAATTATATTTTGGTAGCTCGAGAATTACAAGTTTTCTTTGGAGCTCTTTGAAGATGGTGATCAAGAAAGCGGCCCGTTAGTTATCTAACTATTTATTTCTACTGTATAATTATGTTGATATATTTTGCATCTTAGAAATGAAAAGTCAGAATGTGTAGAAATTAATCTATTAGATGTAGTATTTTTTATAACTCTGATAACTCCTTATAAGGAGTAACCTTTTGTACTTATCATTTTGTATTATATGTAACCATTCCAATGTGAGTTTTATCTATTATGTCTTGTTCGGTTCTTTGTTTTTGTGACGACCCACCTTTTTGGGTGGTTTGAATCGACAATAAACCACACGTGTCTAAATCAAACCATTCAAAAAGGTGGATTTTCAATGGGGTAAATAAGAAAACAAGAAAAGAAGGAAAAACAAAACACAGAATCTCCCAGTGGAATAACAAAATATAATAATCAAATAAACAGTTCATGGAGCCGTTTTACAAAATACATTTGATTACACAATTTTTACAACACAATCAGAGTATAATCACAACATACCAAATAATGATGCAGGAGAAAATTACTAATAATATAGTGTACCAAACTCCGACTTCATCTCCAAAATTAAAGTCTTAAAACATTGAAAAGCTTAGGCTGATCCGAGCGTAATGAAAAGGCAAAACACTCAAGTCAAAATTAAAAGTTCATATGTAAGTTAAATCAAGCAAATAAATATGAGCATAATAGCTTTAAAGATGTTTACGAAATTTCACATCTTCTATCCAGTGTATAATGTGCATGCAATAACTTAAGAGATGTGGGATTTTCCATTTCTTAAGGATCCGTTAAACCATCTATATGCAGTAAAATACACTATATATGTAATGCCTATCAGTAAAGTATAATATTGAAAGTAGCGTTAAGGCATTACCATATCCCCCTTGTAGCCTATACAGTGCTGTAAAATCCACCGTAAACTAGTGGGCTATCAAAGAGCACTTCATTGGTATGACACAAACCAAAATCATAGTGGGCTCGATAAGGATAATATGGCAAGGCATGCGAGGCAATGCTCAGGGTAGGATTCTACCTTTTTGCACTCTCGGACTAGTCGTACTGCGTAGCAGCTACTACCACCCACCTTGGAACACACTAGCATAATCAAGGGTGGCCACCAAATAATCATAAAGTAGAAGATACGGTATCGAAAAAGCGTTTTCGATCGGAGGAGCGACCCCACATGGCCTGGTATAGCTCTTGTTTTAGTCATTTTAATTATGACCCAAAAGTCAAGGCTATCCGTCATTGTTCTCTTACTTCATTCGAGCAAATGCCTTCAATTCAACCTCTACATTTTGGATAACATCCACCATGTACATAGTTGTTAAAGTGGTTCCAATATTTATAGAGAGTACGTCAATAAGAGGCCTTGGTCCCTTTAACAACCAAACATCATTTTTCACACCGCTTGGTTCTTTACATTTTAAAACCAATTCACGTTTTATATCAAAATATAATATTCAACTCAAGATATCCTTCATTTCAAAAATACATATTTACTTAAAATATATCATTTCCACTAAAATATCATTTCAAATTTCAACTTAGGTTATAACCTCATTAACGACATTCACATTTAAATCAGCGATTTAAATATGAACATCTCAAGCTTGCCAAGTTTGAAATTTTAGAAAATAGTTTAAATAGTTTAAATAGCTTAAAATAATTTATATAGTTTAGATAGTTGGATATAAAAATGGTTTGAGTATTGAAAATGATTTATATAGTAAAATGGTTTGGAAAAATCAAAATAATTTGAATATTAAAAAGATAGATTTTTAAATAATTTATATTAAAATAATTTATTTTGAAAATAGTATCAAACCAAACTTTAAAATAATTCAATTTTTCGAATTAAAGTCAAATAACAAATTTAACTTCACATTTCCACCTCAATTTTAAAAAAAAAATCTTTTAACCAATTTCAGTTTCAACCTTTTGGAAACTTGGATTAGAAAATAATTCAATTTATATAAATCCAAAATTTATTTCCTTTAAAACAATATCATTTAACCAAAAATCCAAACTCAAGATTTAAAGAAACTAATTAATATACAGCGTGATAACACAGATATATATATATATATATATATATATATATATATAAAAACATCCCATCATCTAACATGTCAACAAATATACATCCATCACAATCAACATCCACACCAGCCAATAAATCACAACAATTAACTAGTTACCAATATCATGTACTTAACTAGCAACTAAAATCAATATTAATTTAGACGTTAATTTAATTCAATATAAATTCAATTTCAATTAAAATGTCAACTTCAACATTAAACAGCAACCAGTGACATTCTTATCACTTGTAAATTTAATTCAACTAACATAAGATGATTTAGTATTGCTAAGTGGTTTTAATCACTCACCTTTTATTTTAGCCCATAAAAATCCAAACAGAAGCGCAAAATCTTAGCAGTCTCCAAATTCAACCAAATCAGTTTCATGTTGGCCGGAATTTAAATATGCATCCAACAGAAAAAATTGCATGTGAATCGAATTTATATGCAAAAAATATTCATATTATAAGAAATGTTATTAAAATAATATTTGGTACATGTTTAATAAAAAATAAACAAATTTTAATGCTTAAGTTTTTCTCAAGATGGGGATTCATGCGAAGATGGAGGAACAAACTAAGATGATGGCAGGATATGTGGAAAAAATGAAACAAAAAGGAAACTCATGTTTCATAAAAGAAAGCTTTTGAATTTGCAGAAATGAGAGCTTTTGAATTTTCTCACATTAGAAATGATATGAGGAAAGAAAGATTTGAAATGAAGATCTAAACACGGGAAATGAGGCGATGACAAAAAAAATGAAGGGACAAGTTTAAAACATGAACAATTTTATAATAAGAATATACCTTTAGGAAGAACAAGTTGAACTAAATGAATATGAGGTGTAAGGAGAAAATAAAAATGTAGAAATAAAATTGCAGGTTATTTAATAATGAGGAAATAAAGGAGGAGGGACAAAAATGAATGTCACGATTTGTTTTGAAAACATCAGGCATTATAATGCATAAGGAAATGTACGTAGGAATGGGAAAGTTTGGAAACCAAAGAAAAATGAAATTTTGTAAAAGTAAAAATGAGATAGCAAGAATTAAATATAGCCTAAAAGTCTAGGCTTAGGTATTAAACAAAAGGAGAAATAAATGGATTAAGTATTAACAATGAGGTAACTATTTTAAAACGTACATGCAATAATTAACAATAAAATAAATGAAGGGACCATATACATCGCCCAACCTTTTGAAATTCAATTTTTTTTGAAACGTAACCAAATTAATTTCATTAACTAAAGTAACACTCATTTTTTACACATTTAATTATTTTTTTCAATACATTATAAATAAAATTATACTTACCTTAAATATGAAAATGTTCTATTTGGTTTTCTCAAAAATGATCTTTTATTCCAATTAAAGAGCCCCTTCTGTTTAACACAAAACGTGTGTTTCTTTTATTAAATCTATTAATTGCGGTCAATGTTTTCTTTCCTTTTAATTGAACTATTTTAATTACATTAGTTGCAATTAATTATAAAGTTAAATTTCAAAATAGACAACTAAAATGAATGAAAAATAGAACGGTTATTTCCTTTAGCCATTTAACACATTTATAAGTTCGTTGTTTATACAACAAAGTAATAAATAACTTACTTAAATAAATTATTTTCCTATTCTTGTAATTAACCTGTATGCTAAAACACTATTCAAATAAACATATATTTCTTCCTTTAAATCAATCGTGCTATTCAATATTTTAATGATTAAGCCTACATTCACAAATGAAACATTCATTTTATTTGATATAAATGTTCTTTTCGTTAAATCAAACTTTCCTTATATTTTCACAAAACATAAGCTACGTTTAATTACACCTACTAATTTACAAATTAGTTTTCTCTCTCCTATTAATTGAAATTATTCAATTACATTATTTTCAGTTGATTAAACTTCAAAATGGACTAAATAAGTGTAATGAGAAATAGAATAGTTGTTTCCTATCTAATAGTAATTTAAACATATTTACACACTGTTAGATACAAACAGTAATTATACATTTCTTAATAAATAATTTTAATGACCCGTGATTTTCGATAATTAAAAATAGTTAATTTAATAAAATTTTGTAATTTAATGTTGGAAGAAATTAAAATTTTTGATTTAATTAATGAGAAGAATAAGTAGAATGAAATTTAATAATGTTAATTTAAGGCAATTGATAATTATCTTAACGCATTTTCAATAAATCAGAATAATTGTAAACATAAAATTTGTTATAGATTGTAAATAAGGAAATAATTTAAATGTTGTATTAATTGGTGAGAAAATATGTAATTAATTGTAATTGGATGAAATCAGTGTTATGTTAGTATTTATAACATTTGTTTGTATATAATAAAACTATAAATGTGAATAAATTAAGTAAAAGGTGACCATTGTGATATGTTACCTATTTATTTAAGTTGTTGAATTAAATTGGAAACCATTCGAAACTAAATGCAATTAGATATTACGTTAATGGAAATTAAGATGAAATTGGAGGATATTAATGTAATAAGATATAAACCAATGTTAACTATGCCCATATAGTAATGATTTATCGAATAAAAAGACTGAAATCAAATTAAATCAATTCATTGGAAATAATTATAATTAATTGGATTTAATTCAATTGAAATTGAACATTGTAATTAGTGTAATGCTTAACACTGAATTGATATGTAATTTTTTTAAATTATTGTAAATGTCCAAGTAATCAAAAATGATGAAAATTGTTAGTTATTAAATTTGAATTTAAAAAGTGATTTAATCAATTTAATAATAATTTATTTACTTGATGTGAAAATAACCATTTTGGCCACTGTCTCGGATTTTGAAGAAACCTGTTTCATCGGATCTGTAACAATGAATTATTATTGGATTTCAAGTTTCATAGCGATCGGACTTGTCGTTTGATCGCACGGGTTCGAAACACGTTGAAATCAATTTAATCGGAATCAATTTAATTGAAATTAAATTGAATAAGCTGATATAAAGCTAACTTCTTCGTACGATGAAATTAGGACTTGAAACATGTTCCATTGATTTTAAAAATATCAAAAACATCTATTTTGCTAAATGGGATGACCCACTTTCATTTTGGAGGCAGAACGGGCTTTTTGGGTCGTAGTTCGTCATTCGTACGAATTCGATATTTGTTTATTTTCTTATCGGGCTTTGTTAATATAAATAGTCTTATTTCCTAAACCCTAACAGTCATTTTTCTTATTCTGTACGTACATTAACTTCTGTCTATCTCCTTCTTTTCAACGGCAGAAATCAAATCCAATTTCAAAATTCAAACTCTTCAAACCCTATCATATTATATACCGATTCGAAGCTCTCGATGAGCGCAAGTCAAATATGCTTTTTTTTTTGGGTTGGGTCTCTATGTGTCCAGAATTTTATGGTTTATTCTCGGCCATTCAAACAGGAGTTGATCATCGTCGTTCGATCATGAATCAAGGGTACAGGGTTATGGAGATTCGAGCGGGGTCATCTGCGTGGTTCGTGGGTGAAGATGACGGATGGATTATCGCTTAAAATTGAAGTAAGGTTCATAATTGTAAGGTGGCAGCTGTCCCTAGTGACTTCAGCGGAGGTGCTCAAGGAGGCTTCGGACGTCGTGGGAGGATGCGGAGGCATGACGCCCTGATGGTAGGCGCCGGCCGCAATCGGCCGTACAGGCGTGCTTTTGTGATGAAGTCGGCGGCTACATATCGAACGAAAAGGGTTTCGTGTGCATGGATCAGAGCTGCTAACGTGGACGTGGTAATGTTGTCTTTTTGTTTATTTTAATTTAAATTTTATTATTAAAACTTTCTAATGTTAATAACTTTTACATACGAGGTCTGATTCACGAGCGGTTTGTTCCGTTGCGATCCTATCAAAATTTCAGACATTTTTGTGCTGGTTTGGAAGAATTCTGAGACTGTTCAAATTTGGGCCTTATTTTGAATTTCAAATCGATTTGAAATCTAAGGTGAGTGTTTTACCACCCTCATAACTACTAAATTTTGTATGTTAGTTAGATTGTATTTATGACGCAATTAGAAATTGATTGGTTGATGTTTGGTATATTTAAATTGTCAATTGAGTAAAATCCGACTTTTATTGAATATTATCCCCATTAATTTAATATTAAATTCTAAATTTCTAGTTATACCCTTTATTGATAATCATTCACTTGTTATTGTTTATTGATTGGTTTTAATGGTGATTGTGATGGATGTTGATTGTTAATATTAGATGATTAGATGTTATATTGCTATATTGTTTTAACACTGCAAATTCCCTATGGGTTGAAATGATAAATACCCAAACGATCTGATATATTACGGAAAACCGTTATGAGTTGCAATGATAGACTCAAGTGATTTCAGGGATTTGTAATTAAATTCAGGGTTGCGGGTTGAAATTACATATACCTGTTCTTAGCACGAAAATTGGTCACTAACACCATTGAGTAGAGTTATGTAGACAGATTAATGAAGAGAGTAAATTATAACAGAAGAATAGGGCAATTCAATGCAAAAGGAACAACAAAACTGAGAACAGCAGATTTATAGTGGTTCAGAGTAATTGCCTACGTCCACCTTGAGTTTAATCTTTATTGCTTTCACAATCACTTGAATATAGATACAATCTGTAAACCAATCACTTGCATACAAGTTTGAATTAAAAAGAGGAGAGTATAAAAAATGGCAGGGCCTCCCCAGTGCTCTCGAAAAAAGGTCACTTTCACTGAGCCTCTGCCCTTCTACTTATAGACGAAGATGGGTTGGTCTTCCCTTATGGGCTTAGGAACAAGGTACCTCTGCCCGCAATAGGTGACTTCCATGCACTGGGCCAGGGATGTCGAAACATGTCGATTGCATCAAACCCTTATACCTTCAGGCTCTTCTTGGTCAGAATCTTGTCTAGTGCTAATAATAATATCTTCAACTATCGTTTTGTAGCCGGCCCAACGTGTCGGGTAACATTTGCCCCCCAAAGTGTGTCGTGTGGGGCAACATGACACGCTTTGAATCAGCGAGTATTCCTTGTTTATAGAAAAAAATCGATCATGTTTCTTGAATAGTCATTATCCTTCAATTTTATCCTCCTAAGGTGTCATGTCATTCTTTGGTCATCATGCCGCTTGGTCGATTCCTAATATTATAAATACAGGGTTGTAGTTCATTAGTAGCCATCTGTGTTCAGTTCTACAGGGCCAGTAAGCATCGGCTATTTGATCCAGCCTTTTCTTAATAACTTAAAGTGAGAATTCAGTTTCTGTTGATTTCAAGAAGTCGAACTTTTCCGGACGTACACATGCATGTTCGGGTACATGTTCTTGCCATCGGTTCTCGGATGCATCTTATATGCTCATAAGTCATCACCATTTCTATCTATTTTGATTGCAATTCAATCGCGATTCCTTCTTTCTATTTTCTGTGAAATAAGGGTTGTAATCAGCCACTTGATGAGAGCGAACTTCAAGTTTTACATGGATGATGATCTCAGTGCAGTGAGCAAAGTCGAATGGGATATAGCCAGTTACGGAACCATGGGTAGTTCTATAAGCCCATAATGCTATTGGGAGTTCACCCACCCATTTACCTCTAGCCTTTTCCAAAATTCTCTTTAGGATAGAGTTTATAATCTTGTTCATAGCTTCAACCTGTCCATTTGCAGTTATAATGGACATGGAAGGTCATAAGAACAAATGAAGCTATGGACAATGAAGTTGATTATTTTCTTCATCTTGGTCGTGTTTAAAAGTTCTTCATCTGCCCATTCGGTGAAGCAATCAACAGATATGATGGCATATTTCGCACCACCTTTAGGATCGGTAAGAAGATGATGTCCATGCCCCCAAATGGCAAATGACTATGGACTAGCCATTTGAGTAATTTCCATCGACAGGGCACCCGGATTTTTTGCAAGCATCTTGCACTTGTCGCATTTTCTAGAATGATCAACCGCATCTGGATTGATAGTTGGCCAGTAATACCCGTAGCAAAGTATTTTCTTTATCAAGGTTTTCCCTCTGATGTAATCGCCACATTCTTCTTCATAGACTTCGCTCAAGACTCATCTTATATCATCATGGGTGATACACCGAAGTATGGGAATGGATAAACTCCTTTCTACACATGACTTCTTCTTGGATGATTTGGCATGAATCTTTGAGGAGGATCTATCATTTTTCATTCCTCCATTCAGTAAGAATTCCTTATTATAGATAGTCTTTGATAGGAGTCAACCACGACCCATTTTCTGGCTCTGTTTCCAAGATCCAGCCGATCTTCATCCGTCAATGCTTGGAATATTAAGTATTTCAACAGAAACAATGTATGTCAGTTGTGTGTCCCTAAAACTGGCCAGCTTGGCCAGCGACTGGACTCATTTCATTTTGTTCGCAGAGTATGTGCGTAATGATGTAATACGCGAAGTCGGCTAGTAGCTCTTGGACCTGGCCCAGATAAGGAGCAAGACAATGCCCCCTAGAAAGATCAACTTCTTAACTTTGCATACTATCAATCAGGAACCACAAAATATATGTAAAGTTTCCACTCCAAATCCTCTAGAAAGTTTGAGGCTGACGGTCGAGGCTTCATACTAAGCATCGTTGTTTGTTACAGGGAAATCAAGTTTCAGGAAGTAGCAGAACGATCATTCCTTGGGAGTCATTACCATGACTTCTGCACCATAACACTGATCACTGGATGCTCCATCTGCGTACATTTTCCACCTATTGGTTGGTTCTTTACTACTCTTCTAGTAGTCATCTGATGCAATGAATTCGGGTATGAGGTCTACTAATTTCCGCCTTGCATAACTCTTCGAGGGAAATAAGTGTTATCGAATTGGCTTAGTTCGGCATTCTATTTAAGTAGTCTTTCACACATCTCAGGTCGTTGTATGCCCTGTCGCAATGGCTAGTAGGCATAGACATTAATGGTTACTCTAGTCGAATTATAGAATCTTGTAATGAGTTATTAAGTCTAATAGTGATGGGCTCTGAATGCTCTAATCGATTATCTACAAATGGCCAAAGATCAGGCCTAAAAGCACGTTGAAGGAAATGTCGAGTAGGGGTCAACCTCAAGTTGCTGCAGCTACGTAGTCGGATCTTTCAATGAGTTTGAATTTGCTTGTATATTCGAGCAACGCACTTTCTATTCAATGCATTCATGATCCTTTACCAATGCTTTGGGTTGTAGTGACAGCCAGTTGCCCACGATCTTAGGTATCGATTTAATGAGTCTATCTCTAGGCATTCTTTCGGTCATAGCCTTCAATAGCTCTAAGCACTATATATAAGTTTCAATATTGAGCTATTGCAGCCAGTCTTTGGATGACCATGCGTCTGCTCCTAGTCTCGGGTAGAAAAATGCACTGCATGGATGGTTGAGTCTCGCCCTAGCTATGTTTATATTCCTACCTAAACTCCAAAGACACAAAGTTCATCGGTGAATAGTCGGTTCACATTCATCTTGCTTATCGCTCGTGCCCATAGGTCTGGGTCATATATCGATAAGTAGGAAGGCCAGCCATGCCCACTTTAGCTTTACTCTCTTTCCCGTTGAATCGTGTGATTAGGTCAGTCGATGGGAGGCTGGGTCTCGCCTATCTTGGATTATATTGGGGTTTTTCATTCCAAGAGGAATACTTCGATGCCTCCTCAGTTTTAGGGCGTTATTTGGATAATGGATGGTCAGGGTCAGCCACATCCACTTTGGTTCATGTTCTGTATTCAGATCTCCAGGTAAAGTTGGCTCAAATGCAGTCGGGTCATGCTCATCCAGTTTCATACTCCTCCTAACGGATTGAAGGAGGGTGCTGGAGAATTTTTTACCAAGTGTTCACGGTTTAATCTCCTTTCCACACTCTAGAGGTCATAGGTTTTCAAGGAATATATGAGGCACATTCTTATGTGGTTGGTGCAGATCGGTATTGACCCTCGATCTGAGGTATGATATAGTCGGTTGCCCGTAGCTTTGGATGTTGTTTCGATTGGTTCTATATTGAGGCCTCCCTGTAGTCATTGCCTTAAGTTGTAAAGAACGCCAAGCTAGAACTATAGTAAACTGTCGTATTCAGCTTTTAGAGATTTGAAATCCTGCTCCCAGCATTGATTTGGCCACTAGTTGGATGGTCGAACTCCATCCTTTGCGAGTTAATAATCCTCCTGTTGATTTCAAGCTGAAATTTGTGGATTAGAGAACGGCCGGAATCCACTTGTCTATTTATTGATGTTTACACACTACTCTGCATTCTGGTAACTTACTGTTATTCTCCCTTCAGTCGACTCGCGCCCAATTTGTGTTCATGCTTCGGTCCCTTCTCCGGGGATTTAGAGATTTGTCAAACGGTTTATGCTTTAGTCCATAGTTCGAGACGTAGAGATTTTCATCAATTCGTTTATACTCCAGTTTGCACTCTAGGGACATAGAGTACTCTAGTCCGCGTGTGGGACTTAGAGATTTTTCTCAAGTTGTTTATACTCTAGTCCGCACTCTGAGGACTGAGAGTACTCTAGTCCACTTCAGTAACTTAGAGGTTTTAAGTCGTTTATAATCTTGTCCACGCTCTGGGGATTTAGAGTATTCTAGTCTGCACTCTGGGGACTTAGAGATTTTTAAGTCATTTGTACTCTAGTCCGCACTCAGGGGACTGAGAATACTCTAGTTTGCTTCAAGGACTTAGAGATTTTTAAGTCGTTTATACTCTAGTCCGCGTTCAGGGGACTCAGAGTACTCTAGTCCACACTCAAGGGACTTAGTAAGACGTTTATACTCTAATCCGCACTCAGGGACTGAGAGTACTCTAGTCCGCTTCATCGACTTAGAGGTTTTTAAGTCGTTTATACAATAGTCCACGGTCTGGGGACTCAAAGTACTCTAGTCCGCACTCTGGGGACTTAGAGATTTTTAAGTTGTTTATACTCTAGTCCGCACTCAGGAGATTAAGAGTACTCTAGTCCGCTTCAGGGACTTAGAGGTTTTTTAAGTCGTTTATACTCTAGTCCGCACTCAGGAACTTAGAGTACTCTAGTCCGTACTCAGGGGACTTAGATATTTTTAAGTCGTTTATACTCTAGTCTGCACTCAGGGGACTGAGAGTACTCTAGTCCGCTTCAGGGACTTAGAGTTTTTAAGTTGTTTATACTCTATTCTGCACTCAGGGGACTAAGAGTACTCTAGTCCACACTCAGGCTTAGAAGTTTTTAAGCCGTTTATACTCTAGTCCACACTCAGGGGACTGAGAGTACTCTAGTCTACTTCAGGGACCTGGAGGTTTTTAAGTCGTTTATACTCTAGTCTGCACTTAGGGACTTAGAGTACTCTAGTCCGCACTCAGAGGACTTAGAGTCGTTTATACTCTAGTCCGCACTCAGAGGACTTAGAGTCGTTTATACTCTAGTCCGCACTCAGAGGACTGAGAGTACTCTAGTCCGCTTCAAGGACATAGAGGTTTTTAATTCATTTATACTCTAGTCCGCACTCAGGGGACTTAGAGTACTCTAGTTCACACTTTGGGGACTTAGAGGTGTTTAAGTCATTTATACTCTAGCCACACTCAGGGGACTTAGAGTACTCTAGTCCGCTTCAGGGACTTAGAGATTTTTATCGAGAGCAATCGTACTTCCACCCGTTTAATTTGTATTTCATTTGCCGTAACGAGGCTAATGCTGTCCAATGAACGATCAGACTGCGTTTGCTCATGGAATGGGACTCTGCCCCAGCGTGAAGGACGAAACTTGAAGAATGGATGGTCGATTCTCGTCCGCTTGGTGATTATAGCTCTTCAAATCAAGTCAAGGAAGGAGGTACATGACAGATGGTTGGATCACATCCATGATGGGTTAGATATTCAAGTCTCGCAAAATTTGCTTCGTATCTCTTTCTAGAAAATAAGGATAATAGAATATTGAGTAGACAAAGTAAGTTGCATTTTTTTTCAAGGTGCGGTCATGTCCACATATTGAGAGCGATGGTTGGCGAGTAGGTAATCCATCATAGCTACTCCAAGTCAGGGTTTCGAACAAACTTTTGTGTGCAGGGTAGGATTTGATGTGTATATGATCAAATCACGTCCACTCTAGATAGATCCCGGTGTCACAGAGCTTCAGGAGAGGCATTTGTATTTTTTCGAACTTTTATTTATGTCTCGATTTGAGTGGATGATCGGGCCATTTTCATTCTAAGCCTTTCTTAGGACTTCAAGTCAAATATGGAGGTCGACGAATGGATGGCCGGTCGTGTTGACTTTGTATTGGGCTCTGATCGTGATGAGCTTTTCAATCCCTAGTCCATAGCCCTAAATCGAGGCATATGGTTGATGGTAAGCAGTTGAATCATGCTCATCTTGATGAAACTCCACAGGTTCGATCACGGTCTGCATGGATTGGTTAGTGGTCAAATCTGAGTACTCGGTCACCTGCATGGTTTTGAAAGAAGTTTAGTTCAAGTCGATCGTAATTCAAAGCATAATTGAAATCAACATATCCAAAGAAGATTGGTATAAATCTCATTGATAAAGAGGGGTAGTATCGTGTGCTCGCTATTCAACTCTGCCCCTAGCCCCTTCTAGCAAGGTGTCGACTGCCAACGGTCCAATAGATAATTGGAGTTCTTTATTGATGGGCATCTGAAGGTCCTGGCTCGCCATTCTGCAAGGCTTGCACATACTATTCAAGCTTTTCTTTCTGAATCCGCTTTCTGATGACACCTCGGAGGCGTTTGTAATCACCAGTGTTAGGATCAGTGTGCATCTTGGAATATACAACATTCCCCTGATTTCCTCTGGACTTCGATGGAATCTCTTGAGGTCAGTTTTCATTACCATTTTAAGTCGTGATTCTTCAAATAGAGGCTATCGATTAAATCTTTCAAAGAGCATATGAGTCTAATTTTGAGATCTTTTTTTGTCTACTGGAATCAGTGTTCTCAGCCGACGGGCCTGCATTGTTATTTTTCCTTGTCTGCTCCACTCCTTCTCACTTTGATTCTGATTCATTTTGTAACAGAAGCAATCCATGGTCGTAGGAGGCTCTCCAGCTAACAAGCTGCCAAAATATATCTGGAGGTCAACTCTCCTTAAACATGATTAGTATGATATCCTTGTTAGCATTTGGAATAATTTCTTAGAGCCAAACATTGGCCTACTTGGAGTCAGTAAATTTGAAGTGCTGGGTCAGTGAAGAATGGTGCTTGGAGTCATCTTGGCATTTTCCTAGAGGCATATCATCTATGTTCTCCAACCTTTGGGAGTATCGTTTGAGTAGCGGTTGCTTGTCCATTCCCTTGTTGTCATTCAGAAACTATTGCTAGATCGTCTATGCTTTGGTCGATCATGGGATGTAAGGGAAGTGGATAGAATGTTCCTTTATTAAGTTGAGTTTTAAATTCACTATCTAGAGGCACTACGCTGCGGCTAAGGTTCTGAAATTTGGTTCGTACCCGAAAATATTTTATTTTTTTAAATAGGGGCCATACCCGATCCAATTTTTTTGTATATGCATGGGTCAGTATACACGCGATCGGTAACACTTGCTCGGCATACATTGGGTCGGTCGGCATACTCTCGCTCGGCAGGCACTGGGTCACTCGGCATACTCTCGCTCGGCATGCACTAGGTCGCTCAGTTAGGGTCGTGCAGCATACCCTCGTTCGGAATGCACTGGGTCGCCCGGCATACTCTCGCTCGGCATGAACTGGGTCGCTCGGCATACTCTCGCTCGGCATAGGGTCGCTCGACATACTCTCGCTCGGCATGTATTGGATCGCTCGGCATACTCTCGCTCGGCATGCACTGGGTCGCTCGGCATACTCTCGCTCGGCAAGCACTGGGTTGCTCGGCATACTCTCGCTCGGCATGCACTGGGTCGCTCGGCATACTCTCGTTCGGCAAGCACTGGGTCGATTGGCATACTCTTGTTCGGCATGCACCGGGTCGCTCGGCATAGGGTCGCTCGGCATACTCTCGCTCGTCATGCACTGGGTCGCTCGGCATACTCTCGCTCGTCATGCACTGGGTCGCTAGCCATACTCTCGCTCGACATACTCTCGCTCGACATACTCTCGCTCGACATGCACTTAGTCGCTCGGCATAGGGTCACTCGGTTACTCTCGCTCGGCATGCAATGGGTCGCTCGGCATACTCTCGCTCGGCATGCACGGGGTCGCTCGGCATGCACTAGGTCGCTCGGCATGCACTGGTTCGCTCGGCATGGATGTGCCACGGCATGGATTCACTCGGCCTGATTGTGGCTCCGTATGAATGTGGCTCGGCATGGGAAGGATTGGCTCGGCATATGTCTTTTCTAGGGCGATCGGCATACACCTTTTCTGGGACGATCGGCTGAATTTCCTTTAGAGGATGGTCGGCCTTCATTCAACTTGAGTGCAAACTTCAACATCCAATCCCCAGATCTTGTATACATCAGTGAATCCAATCTACGGCTATCAGCTTCCTTTAGATTTCTTTCAAATCTGAGTAGAATAGGAAGTTTTCTAGTAAACAACTGGGTGAATATGGAAATCCACTAGTCAACGATGAGATCCAATCAAGTTGAGAATTCAACTCTTAATGAAAGCACCAAAATGTAGCATGAAAATTGTTCACTAACACCCTTGAGTAGAGTTATGTAGAGAGATTAATGAAGAGAGTAAATTAGAACAGAAGAATAGTGTACTTCAATGCAAAAAGAACAACAAAAACGAGAACACCAGATTTATAGTGGTTCGGCGTACTTGCCTATGTCCACTTTGATTTTAATCTTTATTGCTTTCTCAATCACTTGAATATAGATATAATCTGTAAATCAATCACTTGCTTACAAGTTTGAATTAAAAAGAGGAGAGTATAAAAAATGGCAGGGTATCCCCAGTGTTCTCGGAAAAGGTCCCTTTCACTGTGTCCCTGCGCTTCTATTTATAGACGAAGATGGGTTGGACTTCCCTCATGGGCTTAGGAACAAGGTACCACGACCCACGGTAGGTGACTTCTACGCACCGGGCCAGGGATGCCAAAACATGTCGATTGCATCAAACCCTTATACCTTCAGGCTCTTCTTGGTCAGAATCTTGTCTAATGCTAGTAATAATATCTTCATCTATCGTTTTGTAGCCGGCCCAAGGTGCCGGGCAACACATGTGTATATAAAATAATTGCGGATTGAAATGATAAATATCTTATCACTTGACCATAGGGTAGAGAATTATATACGGACACCGGATTCATAAAATTAAATGATTTTAAATCCTTAAATTTTGAGCTTAGTTAAATGATATTTTGAAGAAAATTTGATTTATATAAACTGAATTTTTTCTGAAAATCCAAATTTTAAATGTTAAAATTGGAAAATGTTTTAAATTGAAATTTTAAAGTTAGATTTGAAGTATGTATAAAATTTATCGAATTGGGTTACTGAAATATTTGAATATTTAAACTTCAAAATCTACTAAATTTAAAATAGATTGAATTTATAGTTCAAACATGGATTTGGAATTGATATTGATTAAATGGTTTAAAGATAAGTTGAAACGAAAGAAGTGGTAAAATTTGATATCAATTTAAAATTTATTATTTTAATATAAAGAATTTAAATATATTATTCTTAAATGTCGATTACTAAGATTTTCAAACTGATAAACTGATTTAATCTATTTTAAACTATTTTAGTCAATTTAAAAACTATTTCAACTTATTTTAATCTATTTTATCTATTTAAATCCAATTTAATCTATTTTAATCTATTGTAAACTAATTAACCCATTTAAATCTAATTTAAATCTATTTAACCAATTTTAAATTTACTTAAATCATTTTAAATCGATTTAAACTATTTTTAATCTATTTAAAATAATTTTAATCTATTCTAAACTATTTTAGGGAACTTTAACAATTTGAAATTTATTTTTAAACTATGCTAAACTGCTTAAACTATTTATAACTATCTAAACTATTTTCTAAATTTTCAGATTGTGTAGAGTGTAAGTGTTTATATTTAAATCCTTAATTTTAGAGCGAATATGATTAAATGATGTTATAACATAAGTTGAGATTTAAAATGATATTTGCTAGTGGAATGACATATCTTAGTAAATATGATGGTTTTGAAATGAGGATTTAACCTATTTTGTCGATATGATTTCGAAAGTGATATGGTTTGAATTGAATATGATATTTTGGTACCAGTTATGACTTGATTTTGGAAATGTAAAAGAACCAACCGGTGTGAAATAAACATTTGGTTGCTAAAGAGACCGGGATCGGATATTGTCAAACTCTCTGTCAATACCGAAAACCACTTTAACAACTGTGTACGTGGTGGAGGTTCCAGAATGAAGTAGGATGTTTTGGTGAACGATTCTGTATGAGGTATTTATTGTAGCCCTGACTCCCGCGAGGCAGCTTGACGTGACAAAAACAGGAGCCATGCTGGGCCAAATGAGGCTGCACCTCCAATCGGTCACATTTCTTCGATGCCGTATTATGACTTTGTGATTGATTTGTTGGCCACCCCTCGATTTTGATTATGGAAGCGTGTTCTGAGGTGGGCGGTAGTAGCTATTATGCGTTACCGCCAGTTTGGATCCGCAAAACGGTAGTATGCTACCTTGGGCATTGCCTCGCGTGCCTTGTCAGATGCCTTATCGCGTCTTCTATGATTTTGGTTTGTGTCATACATATGGAGTGCTCCCTGATAGCCCACCAATTTACGGTGGATTTTACAATATCTGTATAGGCTACGACATTATATAAAATATGTTAAGGGAGATATAGGTAACACCTTAATGCTATTTATAGTTTACTTTACTGTAGACACTATTATAATAGCATAGAGTACTTTGTAGGTAGATAGTTTAACGGATCCTTAGTAGATGAAAATCCCAAACAACTCTTAATTTATTGCATACTCGTAGACATTGGGTAGGAGATGTTAAACCTCGTAAACTTCTCTTACACTGTTACATTTATATTTATTTATTATTGATTTAACTTACGTACGAACTTTTAGTTCTGACTCGAGTGTTTTGTCTTTTCAATTCGCTCGGGTCAGTCTGAGCTTTTCAATTTATTGAAGATACTTTCTAGTGAACAAAGACGAAGATTTAATACTGTTACAATTTATTATATCTATTCCACTACATCATGTTGTTCTGTTGCATTATTTATATATTTCTATTGTATGTAACTCAAATCTATATTGTAAAGGTGTAATCAAATATACTTATAAAAAAACCTTCATGAACTGTTATTTGATTATTATATTTTTTTCATTTCACTATGAAATTCTGTATTTGTTTTATCTCTCTCTCTTTTTTTCTTATTTACCCCATAACAATCCTCTCTTTTGAATGGTTTGAGTTTGACATGTGTGGTTTATTTTCGTCTTAAACCTTCCAAAAGGTGGGTCGTTACATTTGGTATCAGAGCTTTGGTTTAGCGATAAACTTAACTTTGTGGTGTCCGACTCATTAAAGATAGGATAGTAATACCCTAGAATGAGTTATTGAGTGTATATATAAGAAAGCTTATTTGTCTATGTTATAAAGGGTTTTCGTATGGCGTTAATTTGTTCTATTTAGTATTTATAAATTTTGGTCGGTACATGGGACGCTATGGCACTGATAGGGATTCCTAAACATCTAATAGGGCAGACCGATGCAATATTGTTTTGAAACATAGGTAAATGAAATAATTTTTCCTAGTATTATATTTTGTATATAAAAGAATAATCAATATAAATATATATAATGGTATCTGATATGTTTGTTTGTTAGGAATTTAAATTTTATAAATATTGGGTGTAAAATAGGATTTACAAGTAAAGTGAATATAAATTGGAAAATTGAGAATTAATGTTCTGGGATTTTGGAATTGTTTTTTTCAAAAGTTCTTGGAATATGATATTAGTATTATTGGGAAGTATTTTAGCTATAAATAACTTTATGCGATTTAAAAGAAATGCTTAAAGGAATTTTAGAAGGAAGTAAGTTCTGTACTCCCCTCTCCGTCATTGGAAAATAACTTCAATTTCCAAATATTATTTTATATTTATAAAAGAAATGATTATATATATATATTATTTTAAAATAATTGAAAAGGAACCTGGTATTTAGTTCTTAAATTTTCTATAAATTGGAAATTTTCAATTATTATAATAAAATGAAATTTTGACAATTTTAATAACTGAAAACCTTTAATATATGTAATTAGAAACTAGATGCTAAATGATTGATGAAAATATAAGAAATTGAAATTTTGTAAATTGTAAATCAAAAGGATATGAAAAATGAGAAATGATAACTATTGAACATTTTATTTATTAAATGAATAAGATGAACTTGTGCAACATTCCATTACACTCTAAAAGACATATACATATATATAACTTACCAAAATGTAAAAAGTTGTAATGTTAAATAGGAATATGTAATTACAAGTAAACTTTAGTAAATGAAAGCGTTCAATGGAATTACTTTTATAAATAAGAATTTTGATATTATAAATTGTTATAAATTAAGGTAAATAGTCTGAAATCTTACTGATCGAATGCAATAGAAAAGTGAATAATATAAGAAAAATGATTATAAACTTAAGTTAACTTTTTAAGCTATTTTATAATCAGATTGAACAGTAAAAGATGAATATTGTAAGTAAATAATTATAAACTTAAGTTAATATTGAAGCCAATTATAATTAAAGTGAGTACTATAGTAATTAAATGATTATAACTTCAGAAAACATCGAAATGATTTAGAAATGGATGTAATATTCAGTAATACCGTATAGTGAAGAATGAAAGTGTGACGTCCCGGAAATTTTAACGGTTTTTTAACGCATTTAACTGAATTTTTCATGTAAATTAAATAATTAAATTTAGCAAAATAAATTTGCTATTTGGTGCAGGTCTATTTAAACATAGGAAATGGTAAATTTTCATCATAAAATATGGAAGTTAGTTTTGTTGTGTAATTTCCAATTTCAATTTAAAATTAGTTATTTGATGGAAATAAAATGTTTTCCAAATATGAATATTTTTACATAATAAAAATGCTTATTATTTTTTGAGTGAGACATCATATTTCGTTTCACTAAATTTGGACTATTATATCCCTGTTTATCTTATTTTCGGCGGATTGGCAGCAGTTTGGCAGCGAATATCGATTTTCACAGGTTTATCATATCGCTGATATCTGTGTACTGTTCTAATCATCTCATTATGCTAATCTTCATAGTATATTCATTTCTGTATTTCAGTGTCCGTTACACAATGAAAACCACGAAACGGATAGCCATATCGGTTATGAAATTTCAACCTTTTGTTTTTCTGTATCCATTCAATTGTCCATCGGCTTAAGCTAATGGACGTTAGCTTTTAATATTTTCTAAATTCTCATGCTTGACATTTGCTATTCCTGTTGTTATAAATATACATATGATGGTTGGCTTTCTAGCTTTATTGGTTCTGTAGTTCAAAACAAAATATACATATATAGTTGCATTTTTTGTTTCAGAAACTGTTCAATCTCCATTCTTCTCTCCTCTTCTGTTTTTTGTTCTGAAATTTTTTTATATAATAATATTATTTGCATATAAAAATAAGCAGCCGTTTTCCTCTCTCCAGATCAGCGCCTTTCCCCTCAACTCACATGTAGCCTTCCTTTTCTCCTCGCTGACCGGTCATTGCTCCAACTTGCCATCGACTTCCCTTGCTCACATCGCTTCACCCATTTTCCATCAACATGGACTCCGTACCTTCCTCCACATCACATGAGAGCCAATGCAGACCTCCTTTCCACCATTCTTGATCACCAGCCATCCCACTTCCCTCAACATTACTGACCAAACAACCACCCAGCCTCGCGTAGTTTGCCAACCACAACACCAGTGCGTCACCTCCCATTGCAAGCCCATCACTCCACCCATCACCTCCTCCAATCATGCATGTCCTTTCACCTTCCATACCCGAACCCACTAACCACCAACCGTCGTGTTTCCTCATCCACCACTTCACCACAGCCCGGCCACTAGCAGCACGCCCATCGCCTTTCCACTGATAGCCTGACTCCTATCTACCCTCCACCTTTATTGCCATGAAGCCATATCTTCGAGCTCATAGCTCCTTGACCTCCATAAACACAAACTAACTTGAAGCCGAATAGCCATCCGCCGCTTCCTCCAATCAAACACACCTGCTAGCACGCCATCCGCCTTTGTCACTCAAACACCCACCAACGTTCTTCTTCCTGTTCGCTAGCAGTTAACCCATAGCAGTTTTTTTAATACATATTATATATATACATATGTACTTTGATTTGTAAGATATGTGTTAAGAATTATAATATTGGTTTGTATGTATATATATATACATATATATAGATTGCGTATATAAGTTTAAGCAGCCACATATACCTAGGTTTTCATACACAAATTTTCTGCATATATTATAGTCTATGCATATATATATATATATATATATATATATATATATATATATATATATTGTTGCTTATATTTATATGGTCCGTATATGATTTTTAAATAGCATATATATGTATATGATTTTGCTTTTTATTATATATGTTTTATAAATGTTGTTTTTATCAAGATTTTATTTTGTGTTTTTATCTAAATATTGATTTTGAGAAAGAAAAATAATACCATATATATTTTTCATCCATATCTAGCTAGTTTGACTTTTGATTTCTATAATTCGGGTCCCTTCGTGCTTGCTTTGGAATGTGTGCTTGGATTGCCACATCTTGTTTTTGTCTATTTCTCTAACCTCGAAAGGTAAGCAATCACTCATCATTAACATTCTTATATTTATTAAATTGATTTTCATAGGAAATGACAATTGAAATATGCTATTAAATTTGAATTGTTGGTTATTTAATTGTTAAATATGATACGCCATTATCTGCAATTGTTCACTTATGGCATATGACACCATAACCCTATTGTATATACTATATTTAAATTTATTGTTGGTGATGTATGTCTGCTGTTGATCTATTATATTATTATCATATTTGTTCTCACTCTGCAAGTTACCTGATAGTTTAGAAGTCCCAATGGGTTGAAATGATACATATCCAATGATAGTATAGATTAAGGGAAAATCGTTATGGGTTGAAATGATAAGCCCAAGCGATTTTCATTGATTTTGAATTTTGGGATTGCAGGTAGAAATGGTATATACCCATAAATATCTAACTTTTAGATAGAAATGATAAATATCCATATCACTTGACCACAGGGTAGAAATTATATACAGACACCGTTGGTCTATATTTTAAAAATGATTTCCAAATTCTGAAAGGAAATATATGGGTTTTAATAAATATTGATTTTTAAAATATAATATAAAAATGTTATTTTCGGCTGTGTATAAAATTTATATTTTAAAATAATATGTTTTGGAAATACTAATTTATAAGTTGGCTTTGAAAAATACAAATTTTTAGATTTTACTTATAATTTTATTCTATTTTTAAAATATATAAAATAAGATTCAATATAAAAAAATTAATAATAAGATTTAATTAAATAAGATTTAATTTAATTGGTTTATAATATGTTTAAGTATTTATTTAAATTTATATAAACATTTTAAAAATAGGTTTTAAAACTTTAATAATGGAGGTTGGAAAGATAAATTAATGTTGACTTGGAACTTAAGTTGGTTAAATTTAAATAAGAGTTGATTTGTACTATCGACTTGGAGATTTTTAAAGATATGATTTATAACTTGATTTGATAAAAAGTGATTAAATGAATATTCTCAATTTTAAATAAAATTGATACTGAATATTTAATAGTGATTTAAATTTATAAATTTAGATTCTATTTAATTGTTATTAAAATGATTAAGTGAATATTTTCCAATTTGAATAAAATTAAAGTTAAATGTTGAAAAATAAACGAAACTTATATAGTAAATGTTGGATATTTAAACTTCGAATCTTATTTGAATTGAAGTGATAGTCAAACCTGGATTTGAAATCGACAAAAATTGAAATGGTTTATTGAGAATTTGAATTGAATCTTTAACCTTTTAACTTGAAAGTGTTGAACTGGGATTGATTTAAATTGAATTTTGGAATTTAAGTTGATTTGAATTGATTTGTGGAATAGGTGAAACAATTCTAATTTGGAACTATTTCAGAATAATATCTTCAAATAAATATAAACTATTTTTTATTTATTTACAACTATTTTAATATATATAAATTATTTTAATATATAAACTATTTCGATTTATAAATACTTTAATATATATACTATTTTCAATGTCTAAACTGTTTAAGTTGGAAGTGTTATGATTTCAGAAGTGTTACGGTTTCAAAAGAGTTATGATTTCGAAAGTGTTATAATTTTGGAAGTGTTATGATTCTAAAATGAATATTAGTTAAAGTGAACAATGATATCGAATTGATATGGTTTTTGAAATGAATATGATATTTTGATACTAAGTATGAACTATTTGAAATGAATGACCACGGTGTGATTGGATGAAACAATTATAATTTGGAAACTATTTCAGTATAATCTCTTTAAATAAATATAAACTATTTTATTTATTTATTTACAACTATTTTAATATATAAATTATTTTAATATATAAACTATTTTAATTTATAACTATTTTAATATATATACCATTATAAATATCTAAACTGTTTAAGTTGGAAGTGTTATGATTCTAAAATGAATATTATTTAAAGTGAATAATGATATTGAATTGGTATGTTTTTTAAATGAATATGATATTTTGATATGAGTTATGAATTATTTGAAATAAAATGACTATGGTGTGAAATAAGCGTTTTGTGTTTAAAGAGACCAGGATTAGATATTGTCATACTCTTTGCCAATACAAAAAAACCAATTTAACAACTGTGTACGTGGTGGAGATTCCAGAATGAGATGGTTTGATGATTTTTCTATATGAGGTATTTACATAGCCCTGACTCCCGCGAGTCAACTTGAAGTGGCTAAAACAGGAGCCATGCCGGGCCAAGTGAGGTCATTCCTCTATCGGACACATTTCTTTGATACCATTCTATTACTTTTTGATTTGATTGGGTGCACCTTTGATTTGGGAGTGTGTCTCGAAGTAGGCGGTAGTAGATGCTATGCGTTACCACCAGTCCTCGGTATATCTACCTGGGGCATTCTTCATGTGCCTTGTCGCGTCCCTTATCGCGTCTTTTACGAGTTTATTTTGTACCGTACGTACGGGGTGTCCTTTTGGTAAACCACCGGTATGGTGGAGCATACGACATTGTATAGACTACAGAACTATGTAAAATGTTTTAACGGGGACATGCGTAATGCCATAACACTATTTTAATACTTTACTGATAGATATATTATAATAGCGTATATTACTATATAGTAGATAGTTCCACGGATCCTTAAAGGATCGAAATCCCAAACATCCATAAGTTACTTGTATTTTAGTTGACATTTCACTTGAGTTGAACTTACCGGTATAAGAATGTTAATCCTGACTTGAGTGTTCTGTATTTTGCTTTATGCTCGGGTCAGACTGAGTGTCAAAACATTTGAGACTCACCTTTAGAGATTGGAGCTTTGTCTGAAGATCTATCTATCTAGTTTTCAGTTATTTCCTTTTACTCTAGTCATTTATGTTCAGACTCGTCAGTTGCTTATGTATTAGAGATTCACTTGCATTTAAGATTTTGTTATATTTTGTTTCAGACTCTGATGTTTTATAGTAGCTTCATGAACTATTATTTGTGCATTCCGCCGCTTATTGTTGTAATACTCCATGTCTGTAATTCTTTGATTGATTTATTTACTGTATATGCTAAGTTTTCCCAAATATAAATGAATAATTTGTTGTTTTGAGCAATTCAAGTTTGACATGTGTGGATGCGAATGGTTCAAAATATTGGGTCGTTACAGCAGGTATCAGAGCTCTGGTTTAGGCAAAACTTAGCATATGGAGTAAAAATTAATTATAGAATCATCTTTTTTTAAGCTTGAAATCCTCTATTTGAATTATCCTTTATATGGATTTTCTTTGATATTTTGGAACATACCTTGTTTTGAAGTACATTCTTGTCTTGTCCTGTTTGTGTTTGATACCGTAACATCCCATAGCTTCAAACTCAACTATCAAGTTCATCCTTATGGGACTAGTCCCATCTATGGTTCCGTCAACCTTGGTATGATGTGTAAAGGAGGAAACCCTTTACAACAGGCGTCGATTCATGGGATATTTCTACGTCCTCAGTTGTGATGCTGTTATTTCTTGAAAGCCAAACCATTTCTCTAGTAGATGACCCGGGTAATTCTCTTCTTATTCAATGTCGAATGCCTTAGAATTTTGTAGGCAGTTTCACCTTTTGCTTGGATCTTAGCCTAGTAATTTTAACTCCACTCCGATAATTAGGAATTATCCTGATGTTAGAGTGAAGTCAATTCTCCTTCCTAAGCGGGAATTCAAATTCCTCTTTGATCCTCTTCCTGTAACTCGATCTCATGAATCGCGGTTTCCGCAATGTTCTCAACAATCCATCCTGGTTTCCGTTGATGATATTCTTGTTTTTCTATGTCTTGGTTGACCGGTTTAGGTCGTCGCGTCTAAAAGTCTGTCCATTTTTTCCATTTTGCAATTTAAATATCTTATCTTACTTTCGAGCCTATCCTATTAGACAGGAATTTTCTTTGATTAGGGTCTCTCTAAATTTGGATCTCTATGCTTTTTTTTGAAACTCTTTCTTGAATCAACCTGGATTGTATTCGTAATTGATATAAAAATTGTTTTATATTGTGTTGTTAAGCTTGATTTGGAGTCTGGATTGATTCGTCTGGCTACGCTATCGATAGAAATTCCAAAACACATGAACAGAGCAAACTAATACAATATTGTTTTTGAAATTGGTAAATGAATTAATTTTGTCTAACTATATTTTATATATATAAGGCTAATTTTTCTGAAACTAGATAGTTAAATGAATTGGTTGTTAGTAAACGATAATCTAGATTATCATTTATTGCTTTGTCAACATTTCCTAAACCATTAACTATTGTTGTTATAAGGAGATGAATTTGATAAAAGGGTTTATAAATTTGATTTATAATTGAAATAAATTTAAATTTAGGATTTAACAATTTATTTCCGGTGATTTCCAAAAATTTGGTTTTCAAAGTTTTGAGACTATATATTTTTTGAAAGTATTTTCGAATGTAAATTGTTTTCAAAGAACTCTAAAAGAAGTCGGTACTTTCCTATTTGTCGTTGGAAAATAATTTTAGTGATGACTGCAGCATCATCGACATTTATTTTGAAAGTGGAGAGACCGCTTAGTAGCTTTGCTGCACTTTTGTTTTGAAGATGGATTTGGTTTGAATTTTCCGAGCATGGTTTGAAGAAAAAAATATATATACATACAAAATTGGTTCAAAGTGAAACCAATTTTTAAACTGATGTCAAAGGACGGTTTTTAATTATTGAAGTGTAGCAAATTTTTTGAAAAATTGAAGTATTTAAAATGGGAATTGGAATTTAAACAACTTGAGTAGTTGAACTAGGATAAAATTATTTGTATAATAATCTTTCGCATTCTAGAACATATACAACTTACCTGAAATATTCTAAAAGTTAAATGATGTTGTGAATATGTAATTGAAGGTTATACAAGAAACTTAGGTAAAAAAATATTCAAACTAAATTATTGTTTAATTGAGGTGTTGTAAATAAAATATAAATTTGTATAGTGTTCGATTACATTCAAAAACATTAATAAAACTTTCATGGAAAGGATTTGAATGTAACTGAATAATATACAATATGATATAAGTAATATGATGTCCAAAATGAATTTTGTAAGGGAACTTGTAAATAAAAATTTGGGTAATTATAATAAAAGTTATACACTTAACCTATATTGCAAGATATGTTAGTGAAATAAATTGAATAATAAAAGGGAAATGCTATCTAAATAAATAAATATGAACTTAAGAATAATTAAAGTTGAATGTTGAGGTGGAACTAACTATAGTTCGATCAAATGGATTTAATGAATAATAAAAAAAATTGTAAAAATTTCAAAAAAATGTTAATAAATTGAAAACAAACCAATTGAACAAAAATACGTTGAATTGAAATAAATCAAATGTGAACGCAATAAATTTTATTGATTAAATAAAATGGATCAAAACCAAATTAGTTGAATATAAGTCAACTTATAGGGTTTTAAATTAATTGTTGTATTTTGTATTTCAATATATCTTTTCTTTCTGTTTGTTTCTAATCTCTTATCTCGTTCCTTTTCGGGGAAGAAAAGTTTTGAGTGGGGAAGAGCGAAACGACCCAGAAATTTTAACGGTTTTTATAACGTATTTAACTGAGTTTTTCATGTAAATTAAATACTTAAATTTAGCAATGTAATTCAATATTTGGAATACGTCTATTTAAACACAGCAAATGGTAAGGTTTCATCAGAAAATATGGAAGTTAGTTTTGTTGTGTAATTTCCAATTTCAATTTAAAATCAGGTATTTGATGGAAATAAAATGTTTTCGGAATTTGAATATTTTTAAATAATAAAAATGTTTATTATTTTTTGAGTGAGACGTCATATTTCGTTTCGCCAAATTTGGACTAATATAGTCCCGTTTATCTTATTTTCGACGAATTAGCAGCAGCTTGGCAGCGAATATCGACTTTTGATAGGATTATCATATCGCCGATATCTATGTATTGTTTTCGTCGTTTAGTCATGCTAATCTCCATAGTATATTCATTTCTGCATTTCAGTGTTTGTTATGTGACAAAAACCGCGAAACGGATAGCTGTGTCGGTTACGAAATTTCAACCTTTTGTTTTCCTGCGTCTATTCAATTGTCCATCGGCTTAAGCTAATGGACATTAGCCTTTAATATTTGCTGAATTCTTGTGCTTGATATTTTCTATGCCTACTGTTATAAATATATATGATGATTTGTTTTCTTACTTTATTGTTTGTCGTTCAAAACAATATATATGTATGTATGTATATATGTATGTATGTATGTATGTATGTATGTATGTATGTATGTATAGTTGCATTTTTTATTTCAGAAACTGTTCAATCTCCATTCTTCTCTCCTCTTCTATTGTTTAATTCTGAATTTTTTTATATAATAATATTATTCGCATATAAAAGTAAGCAGCCATTTTCCACTCTCCAGATCAACGCCTGTCCCCTTAACTCAGTGTAGCCTTCCTTTTCTCCTCACTGACCGGTCCTTGCTCCAACTTGCCGTCGACTTCCCTTGCTCACGCCGCTTCACCCATTTTCCATCAACCTCGCCTCTGTGCTTTCCTCCACATCACATGATAGCCAAGGCAAAACTCCTTTCCACCATTCTTGATCACCATCCATCCCACTGCCCTCAGCATTACCGACCAAACAACCACCCAGCCTCGCATAGTTTGCCCACCTCAACCTTTGCCACCTCCCCTTGCAAGCCCATCACTCCACCCATCACCCACTACAACCATGTGCGTCCTTTCACCGGCCACACCCAAACCCACTGACCAACGAACGCTGTGCTTCCTCGTCCACTACTTCACCATAGCCCGGCTACCAACAGCATGCCCATCGCCTTTCCATTGACAACCTGCCTCCTCTCTACCTTCCCCCTTTATTGCCATGAAGCCTCACCTACTATCTCGTCGACCACCATAAACAAAAAATACTTGAAATCGACCCGCCATCTGCCGCTTCCTCCAGTCGAACACACCTGCTAGCACGTCCTATTCGCCTCTGTCACTCAAACACGCACCACCTTTCCTCTTCGAGTTCGCCAATAGTTAACCCATAACAGTTTTTTAAATATTTATATATAGTATATATGCTTTTACTTTTAAAATATGTGATAAGAATTATATTATTGGTTTGTGTGTCTATGTGTGTGTGTGTTTTGTTGCTTCTATATATATGGTCTGTATATGACTTTTAAGTAGCTTATATGTGTATATGATTTTGCTTTTTATTATATGTGTTTTATAAAAGTTGTTTTCATGAAGATTTTATTTTGTGTTTTTAACTAAATATTGATTTTAAGAAAGAAAAATAATACCATATATATTTTTCATCTATATCAAGCTACCTTGATTTTTGAGTTCTTCAATTCGAATCCATTATGCTTGATTTGGAATGTGCGCTTAGATTGCCGCATCTTCTTCTTATCTATTTCACTAGCCTCGAAAGGTGAGCAATCATTCATGATTAATATTCTTATATTTAGTAAATTGATTTCATACAAAATGACAATTGAAACATGCTGTTAAATTTGAAGTGTTAGTTATTTAATTGTTAGATATGATATGCCATTATCTACAATTGTTCACTTATGACATATGACACCATAACCCGGTTGTATATACTATATTTAAATTTGTTGTTGGTGATATATGTCTATTGTTGATCTATTATATTATTATCATATTTGTTCTTACTCTGAAAGTTCTCTGATAGTTTAGAATTCCCTATGGTTTGAAATGATACATAATTGATTGATAGTATAGATTTAGGGAAAAGCGTTATGGTTTGAAATGATAAACCTAAGCTATTTTCTTTGATTTTGAATTTTGTGATTGCGGGTTGAAATGATATATATCCGTAAATATTTAATTTGCGGATTGAAATGATAAATATTTGTATCACTCGACCACATGATAGGAAATTATATACAAATACCGTTGGTCTATATTTTGAAAATGATTTCCAAAGTTTGAAAGGAAACATATGGGTTTTAATAAATATTAACTTTTAAAATATAACATATAAATGCTATTTTTTTATGTGTATAAAATTGGTATTTTAAAATAAAATGTTTTGGAAATATTAATTTATAAGTTAGTTTTGAAAAATATAAATTTTAAGATTTTACTTATAATTTTATTCTATTTTTAAAATATATAAAATAAGATTCAATATAAAAAAATTAATAAAAAGATTTAATTAAATAAGATTTAATTTAATTGGCTTATAATATGTTTAAGTATTTATTTAAATTTATATAAACATTTTAAAAATAGGATTTTATTACTTTTATAATAGAGGTTGGGAAGATAAATTAATTTTGGCTTAGAATTTAAGTTGGTTAAATTTAAATAAGAGTTGATTTGAACTATCGACTTGGAGATTTTGAAAGAAATGATTTATAACTTGATTTGATAAAAAGTGATTAAATGAATATTCCCAATTTTAACTAAAATTGAGACTGATTATTTGATAGTGATTTAAAGTTATAAATTTAGATTCTTTTTAATTGTTATTAAAAAGATTAAGTGAATATTTTCCAATTTGAATAAAATTCAAGTTAAATGTTGAAAATTAAATGAAACTTATATAGTAAATGTTGGATATTTAAAGTTTGAATCTTATTGGAATTGAAGTGATAGTCAAACCTGGATTTGAAATTGGTAAAAATTGAAATGGTTTATTGAGAATTTGAATTGAATCTTTAACCTTTTAAATTGAAATTGTTGAACAGGGATTGATTTTGAATTTTGGAATTTAAGTTGATTTGAGTTGCTTTGTGGAATAGGATAAAACAATTCTAATTTGGAAACTATTTCAGTATAATCTCTTTAAATAAATATAAACTGTTTTTTATTTATATACAATTATTTTAGTATATAAATTATTTTAATATATAAACTATTTTGATTTATAAATATTTTAATATATGTACTATTTTCAATGTCTAAACTGTTTAAGTTGGAAGTGTTATGAAAATTGTTATGGTTTCAAAAGAGTTATGATTTCGAAAGCGTTATAATTTTGAAAGTGTTACGATTCTGAAATGAATATTATTTGAAGTGAATAATGATATCGAATTGATATAGTTTAGAAATGAATATGATATTTTTATACTAAGTATGAACTATTTTAAATGAATAGCCATGGTTTGAAATAAGTGTTTGGTTGGTAGAGAGACCAGGATTGGATATTGTCATACTCTCTGCCAATACCAAAAAACACTTTAACAACTATGTATGTGGTGGAGATCCCAAAACGAAGTAGGATGGTTTGGTGACGATTCCATATGAGGTATTTACATAGCCTTGACTCCCACGAGTCAGCTTGATGTGGCTAAAGCAGGAGCCATGCCGGGACAAGTGAGGTCATTTCTCCTAGCGGACACATTTCTTCGATGCCATTCTATTACTTTGTGATTTGATTGGGTGCACCTTTGATTTGGGAGTGTGTCTCGAGGTGGACGGTAGTAGCTACTATGCATTACCACCAGTCTGATCTGCAAATGGTATATCTACCCTGGGCATTGCCTCATGTGCCTTGGCGCATGCCTTATCGCACCTTCTACGAGTTTGTTTTGTACCATACCTATGGGGTGTCCTTTGGGTAAACCACCAGTTTGGTGGAGCATACGACATTGTATAGACTGCAAGAATATATAAAATGTATTAAGGAGGATTTGAGTAACTCCTTAAAGTTATTTTAATACTTTACTTTACTGATAGACATATTATAATAGCATATATTACTACATAGTATATAGTTTTACGGATCCTTAGTGGATGGAAATCTCAAACATCCTTTAAGTTACTTATATTTCAGTATACATTTCACTTGAGTTGAATTTACTACTCTAAGAATGTTAATCCTGACTCGAATGTTTTGTATTTTTCTTTGTACTCGGGTCAGACTAAGTTTCACAGCATTTAAGACTCACCTTTGAAGATTGGAGCTTTGTCTGAAGATCTATCTATCCTGCTTTCAGTTATTTCAGTTTATTCTAGTCATTTATGTTCAGACTTGTCGGTTGCTTTTGTATTAGGGATTCAATTGCATTTGAGATTCTGTTATATTTTGTTTGATTCTGATGTTTTATATTAGCTTCATGAAATACTATTTATCTATTCTGCTACTTATTGTTGTAATACTCCATGTTTGTGATTCTGTGATTGATTTATTTACTCTATATGCAAAGTTTTGCCAAATATAAATTAACAATCTATTGTTTTGAACAATTCAAGTCTGACATGTGCGAATGCGAAATGGTTCGAAATTTCGAGTCGTTACATAATGTGAAAAGAAATAATCTATTAATGGTGAACTTAATTGTAAAGAGACTTACATAATAATGGATAATCTAATAATTGAAATGGAAATAACTTATGTAAGAAATGAATGCAAAGTAATGAAAAGAGAAAACGACATTGTATAAACGAATGGGAAATGGATTTTGTAAAAGGTGAACGTAAATTAATTAAATAAACACTATATGAATGAATGAAACTGAAGAACAACAAATAATATGAAATGAGATTTATAAGAATAAACTTAATTGATATTCGAACTTTTTGTTTGCATTGGCTTATGCGATGATCGGAAAAGGATACTTTTAACTGTATAAAAATGTATAAATAATCTATTGAGTTTTATCTAAGACTGTTGAGTGTATGGTATACTTAGTTGTTTATTTATCATTTATACGATTAAAATTTTCTGAACCAGAACAAACCGTTTGTTTTGGTTGCTATGGATGGATAATTGTTTTCTTTGTTGAAAATGATGTTTGTACTGTTTATTTGCAAATGATTATTGTTATGTTGTGAACATTTTGTTGTTATTAGTTGAAACAACTTAAATATTTCTCATTACATAATTATTAACCTCTTTGGATTGTATAAGTGAAATACAGGTTTATGGAAGCAATAGCAACTGCTTTTGGTTTCATAAATAAGCGTTGTTTGCCCCACAAATAGGTACATTCTTGGATTACGGTTTTCTAGCGGTATTGTATTGTTCTTCCCGTAGTTTGGGATATTTTATTTTGAAATATATAATATATATTTTTATTATTGATATTATTATTTCTCCCAAACCTCTCCGTACAAAGGAGACACCGCCGAAATTTTCTACGAATTTTGGACTTTGATAAAAAAAATTTCTCGCGCCCCTAGGTATTCTCTACCTACCCACCTGTGTCGGTTTCGGGTACAGGTACCCTTTTGTTGAAGGTCGTTCGAGCTTTTCCTGGGAGTATGGCATGGGTTACTTCAGCGACGTAGCGCCTGGTACTCGAACATTGGCTCGAGGCATTTTTGTGAAATGTTTTTCAAAATTTTATTAACTTGAATATAAAAGGGTTTAACTGTTTAAATTGATATTTTATTTAAATTATTTAATTATATAAATTAATCTTTATAAATTTAATATTTTGAATAAGATATATTAATTCCTTAATCCCTTCCTTTTTCTTTTCGAGGATGAAAAGCTTTGAGTGGGGGAGAGTGTTACGATCCATGATTTTTGATAATATAAAATAGTTAATGTAATAAGATTTTTTTAATTTAATGTTGGAAGAAATTAAAATTTGTGATTTAATTAATGAGAATAATAACTAATAATGTTAATTTAAGGCAACTGAATATTATCTTAGCACAATTTCAATAAATTGAAATAATTGTAAACATAAAATTGGTTATAGATTGTAAACAAGGAAATAATTTAAATGTTATATTAATTAGTGAGAAAATGTGATTAAATTAAGTAAAAGGTGACCATTGTGATATGTTACCTATTTATTTAAGTTGTTGAATTAAATTGGAAATCAATTGAAATTAAATGTAATTAAATATTACTTTCATGGAAATTAAGATAAAATTAGAGGATTGTAATAAGATATAAACCAATGTTAACTATGCCCATAGAGTAATGATTGATCGAATAAAAGATTGAAATCAAGTTAAATCAATTCATTGGAATTAAATTACAATTAATTGGATTTAATTGCAGTTAAAATTGAACATTGTAATTAGTGTAATATTTAACACTGAATTATTATGTAAATTTGTTTTAAATTATTGTAAATGTCCAAGTAATCAAAAATGATGAAAATTGTTAGTTATTAAATTTGAAATTAAAAAATGATTTAATCAACTTAATAATGATTTATCTAATTAACATGAAATAGCCATTTTGGCCACTGTTTTGGATTTTGACGAAAACAGTTTCATCGGATCTGTAACAATGAATTATTATAGGATTTCAAATTTTGTAGCGATCAGACTTGTTGTTTAATCGTACATGCTCGAAACGCGTTGAAATCAATTTAATTAAAATCAAATTGAATAAGCTGATTTTAAAGCTAACTTCTTCATACGTTGAAATTAAGACCTGAAACTTATTCCATTGAGTTTACAAATATCGAAAACATCTATTTTGATATATGGGATGACCCACTTTCGTTTTGGAGGCAGAATAGGCTTTTTAGGTCGTTGTTAGTCGTTCGTACAAATTCGATAGGTGTTTATTTTTTTATCGGGCTTTGCTAATATAAATAGACTTGTTTCCCAAACCCTAGCAGTCATTTTTAAGTTTTGTACGTACATCAACTTTTGTTTATCTCCTTCTTTTCAATGTCAGAGACCAATTTAAAATTACAAATCCTAAATCCAATTTCAAAACCAATTTCAAAATTTGAACTCTTCTAATCCTATCATATTATACAGTGATTCGAAGCTCTCGACCAGCGCAAGCCAAATCTGCAGTTTGTTTTTCGAGTTGGGTCTTTATGTGTCAAGAATTTGATGGTTTTATCTCCGCCATTCAAATAGGATTTGATCATCGTTGTCCGATCGTCGAATCATGGGTACTGGATTGTGGAGATTTGAGTGAGGAGTTCATCTGTGTGGTTCGTGGGTGAAGATGATGGTTGGATCATCGCTTAAAATTGAAGTAGGGTTCATAATTGTAAGGCAGCGGCTGTCCCTAGTGACTTCGACGGAGGAGCTCATGGAGGTTTTGGAGGTCGTGGGAGGATGCGGAGGTGGTGACGCGACAATCTAGTGGTAGGCACTGGAGGCGACCAGCCGTGCCGGCACGTTTTTGTGATGAAGTCGGTGGCTTCATATCGAATGAGAGGGGTTTCGTGTGCATGGATCAGAGCTACTGACGTGGACGTAGTAATGTTTTTTGTGTTTTTGTTCATTTAAATTTAAATTTTGTTTTTAAAACGTTCTATTATTTATGACTTCTACATGCGAGGTCGGACTCCCACATGGTTTGTTCTGCTACGATCGTATCGAAATTTCGAACATTTTTGAGCTGGTTAGGATGAATTCCGAGACTGTTAAAATTTAGGCCTTATTTTGGATTTCAAATCGATTTGAAACCAGAGGTGAGTGTTTATCCCATTCACAACTACTAAATTTTCTTATGTTAGTTAAATGAATTTAAGATGCGATTAGAAATTGATTGGTTAATTTTTGGTATAATTAAATTGTCAATTTAGTAAATCTAACTTTTATTGAATATTATCCCCATTAATTTATTGTTCTAAATTGCCAATTAATACCCGTTATTGATAATCAGTCACTGTTACTGTTTATTGATTGGTTTGAATGGTGATTGTGATGGATGCTGATTGTTAATATTGGATGATTGGATGTAATATTGTTATATTGTTTTAACACTGTAAGTTCCCTATGGATTGAAATAATACATACCCGAACGATCTAATAGATTAGGGGAAATCATTACGAATTGAAATGATAGACTTAAGTGATTTCATGGATTTGTAACTAAATTTAGGTTTACGGGTTGTAATGATTTGTATCCATGAATATAAAATCATTTCGGATTGAAATGATAAATATTTGTATCACTAGACCAAAGGGTAAATTATTATATACGGACACCAGATTGATAAAATTAAATGACTTTAAATCCTTAAATTTTGAATTTAGTTAGATGGTATTCTGAAGAAAATTTGATTTACATAAACTGAATTATTTTTGAAAATCAGAGTTTAAATGTTGAAACTGGAATTGGTTTTAAATTGAAATTCTAAATTTAGATTTGAAGTATAAATTAATTTTATTGAAATTGGGTTACTGAAATATTTGAATATTTAAACTTTGAAATTTACTAAATTTGAAATAGTTTGAATTTATAGTTCGAATAAGGATTTGGAATTGACATTGATTAGATGGTTTAAAGATGTGTTAAAATGAAAGAAATAGTAAAATTTGATATTAATTTCAAATTTATTATTTTGATATAAACTATTTAAATATATTATTCTTAAATCCTAATTACTAAGATTTTCAAACTATTAAACTAATTTAATCTATTTTAAACTATTTTAGTCAATTTAAACACTATCTCAACTTATTTTAATCTATTTTATCTATTTAAATCCAATTTAATCTATTTTAACCTATTTTAAACTAATTAACCCATTTTAATCTAATTCCAATCTATTTCATCTATTTTATATTTAGTTAAATCATTATAAATTTATTTAAACTATTTTTAATCTATTTACAACTATTTTAATCTATTTTAAACTATTTTAGAGCACTTTAACTATTTGAAATTTATTTTTAAACTACGCTAAACTATTTATAACTATCTAAAAAAATTTCTAAATGTTCAGATTGTGTAGAGTGAAAGTGTTTATATTTTAATCCATGATTTTAAAGAGAATACGATTAAATGTTATCATTCCAGTCAGGAGAAGAGAAGAATGGAAATCTAACATAAGGTGGGATTTGAAATGATATTTGCTAGTGAAATGACATGTCTGAGTAAATATGATGATTTTGAAATGAGGATTTAAACTATTTTGTCCATATTATTTCGAAAATGATATGGTTTTAATTTAATATGATATTTTGATATCAATTATGAATTCATTTTGGAAATGTAAAAGAACCAATCAGTGCGAAATAAGCGTTTGGTTGTTAAAGAGACCGGAACGAATATTATCATATTCTCTACCAATACCGACAACCACTTTAACAATTATGTACATGGTGGAGGTTCCAGAATGAAGTAGGATGGTTTAGCGAACCTTTTTTATGAGGTATTTATCGTAGCCCTAACTCCCGCGATTCAGCTTGATTTGACTAAAACAGGAGCCACGCCGGGCCAAGTGAGGTCGCACCTCCGATCGGGTACATTTCTTTGATACCATATCATGGCTTTGTGATTGATTTGGTGGCCACCCCTCGATTTTGATTATGGGAGTGCGTTTCGAGGTTGGCGGCAGTAGCTGCTATGCGTGACCACCAGTGTGGATCTGCAAAATGGTAGTATCCTACCCTAGGCATTGCCTCACGTGCCTTATCACATGTCATATTGCGCCTTCTACGGGTTTGGTTTTTGTCATACCTATGGGGTGCTCCCTGATAGCCCACTAGTTTACGGTGGATTTTACAGTATCTGTATAGACTACAGCATTGCATATATGTTAAGGGGGATATGGGTAACGCCTTAACGCTATTTTAATAGTTTGCTTTACTGTAGACACTATTATAATAGCCTATTGTACTATGTATGTAGATAGTTTAACGGATCCTTAGGAGATGGGAATCATGAACATCTCTTAATTTATTGCATGCACATAGACATTGGGTAGAGGATGTCGAACCCCATAAACATATCTGAGGTCGTTACACTCATATTTATTTACTATTGATTTAAATTACGTAAAATCTTTTAGCTTTGCCTCGAGTGTTTTGTCTTTTCAATTCGCTCGGGTCAGTCTGAGCTTTTCAGTTTATCGAAGACTACTTTTTGGAGGGCAAAGATGAAGATTTAATACTTTTACTATTTGCTATATTTATTCCACTACATCATGTTGTTCTGCTGTATTATTTATATATTTCTATTGTATGTAACTCTGATCTGTATTGTAAAGGTGTAATCAAATATAGTTGTAAAACATCTTCATGAACTGTTATTTGATTATTATATTTTTTTCATTCCGCTGTGAGATTCTGTGTTTGTTTTATTTCTTTCTCTTCTTTTTCTTATTTACCCCATAACAATCATCCCTTTTGAATGGTTTGAGTCTGACATGTGTGGTTTATTGTCAATTTAAACCTTCCAAAAGGTGGGTCTTTGCAATAATAGTTTCTCGTCTCGGCAATTAATCTTTCAGCTATCAAACATTTCAAATAAATAAACATATAATTTCTTCTTTGATAAAGAAACATTTCTTGTTCTTTATTTACATTTATTATTCCAATCAACTGGAAATTTATATTCGGATAGTTATTAATTTCATTCAAACCAATGTTATTAAAATACACACTAACATATGTTATCATTCTTACATTATTGCAAACATATGTCGTTAATAGAAATTTTAATTAAGCTCTTAACTTGTATTATAATTTAATATGTATCAATAAAATCTTAAATTTTGTTATTTTTCTAACAACTTTATCCAAAAATCTTATTTAATTTAATATTTTTAAACTGTAAAAAATACATGTGGTTACAATCTCCCCCACTCAAAACTTTTCGCTCCCGAAAAGGAACAAGAAAGAATCAAGAAATTTGATATATGTATTCAAAATAATCCTTTTACAAAAATTGAACGTATATATTTAAGCTTATATAAATGTGGAAATAACTCAACTTCTATGAAAAAATTTCTATGTCCTAAATTTATGGGAAATTTCAGCAGAGTCTCCTTTACATGGATAGGTCCGAAAAAAAATATCATATTTCAATAATAAACATCCCAAACCATGGGAAAAACAATAAAATATCATTCCAAAAACTGTAATCCAAGAACGTACCTATTTTTGGGAAAATAACTTTATTTATGAAACCAAAAGAAACAGCTATTGCTTCCATAAACTTGTATTTCACTTATATAATCCAAAAGAGTTAAAACTACGTAAAAAGAGCAATATATTAGTTGTTTCAATTAATATCACATGTAACAAAACAATGTATAATAACCATATGCAACAAAAGCAGCACGACTATTATAGGCAACCAAAGAATCCATCACACATCCATAGCAACCAAAACTAATGGTTTGTTTAGGTTCAGAAACCTTTCATTGTAAAGGGTGATAAATAAACTACCAAGTGTACCTTAAGCTCAACTGCCTTAGATAATTACTTACTAGATTATTCATACAACCTCAAACAATTTGAAGTATCATTTTCCAACATCACACAAGCCAAACGGCAATGAATTATAAATATTATTCAAATTTATTCTATTGGTTTCTTTTTTTCATCATTTACTTTTCATTTGTTTTATTTCATTTCTACAAGAATATCTTCTTATTAATTTACATTCATTTACTTATTTAAATTGTTTCTCATTCAATATTTAAAATCATCAATGAATTCATTTTTGAAGTATTACATACATTCAATTGCAGTTTATTTCACATTTATTTACTAATATAACTTGATTTTCATTTAATATTAATATTCACTAGTGAATCATTTCAACTTAAGTTTCTTAACTTGATAGTCATTTTCTTAAATTTATAATCATTTACTTAAATAGTATTCACCTTTTTACCATTTAATTTAATTATTAGCATTTCAAAATATTAATTTATGTTTATAACGTTTCTTGTACATCCTAATTCTTATGGACATGATTCCATTTGAAAACATTATCATTACTTAAGTTTTACTTGTATAATGTTCTATTACATATTCTTATTAACATTACCACTTTTTAAATGTTTCTGGTAAGTTTTATACATGTTTTTAGAATTAACTAAATGTTATACAGAGTTATCTTACTCTTTTTAGTTAACAAAAATATTCGGTAGATTACATCTTTTTAATTTCCAAATTAATCCCTACAATTACATTCCAAATTAGACTTTACCATTACAATAATTGAAATCCTCAAATTACAGAAAACTTAAGAACTAAATACCGGGTTTCATTTTGAATCAACTTGAAATATAAACACGCACACACACATACACACACTTATATCCTTTGTGTATCAAATCATACTTAGGAAATTTAAGTCAAATCTTGTATATCAAGACAAATGGCTAGCAAAGCTACTTTAGTGGTCTTTCCACTTTGAAAATCGAAAATGAAAGTTGATGATGTCGCGATCATCACCAAAATTATTTTCCAATGACAGTTGAGGGAAGTACAAAACTTATTTCCTTTTTAAATTCCTCTTTACAAACATTTCATTTAAACCACTTTTGAAATATTTCTTTTTGAAAATACTTCCAAATAATACTTATATTATTTATCAAAATCTTTGAAAACCCAATTTAAAAACACCGGAACTTAAGTTCTTAAATTTCAATTCATATTTATTTTATTTACAAATTTATATTTCTCATAACATATAGTAGTCAATAGTTTTAAGAACCTTGAC
This sequence comes from Allium cepa, assembly GCA_030765085.1. Lineage (NCBI taxonomy): Eukaryota > Viridiplantae > Streptophyta > Magnoliopsida > Asparagales > Amaryllidaceae > Allium > Allium cepa. Next base: position 343,849,022 of record CM060944.1, read on the forward strand.
CAACCAAATAATAAATGACAATAATTATATATCATCATTTACCAACATCCAACACAAAAAATTAACAAAATCAATTTATGAAAAATTATATATATATAATTACTTGGTAAAATGATTTCATTTACCTATTTCAAAACAATATTGTGTCCGTCAACGCCGTTCAAGTGTTTAGAAACCCTTATCGATGCCATAACATCCTATGTACCGACCAGAATTTATAAATACTCAATGGGACAAATTAACACAATACAAAATATTTTGTATAACACTAACAAATACGCGTATATATACACTCAGATGCATTTTAGGGCTTTATTAACTCTATCTCTAATGAGTTAAACCCCGAACAGGCTAAGATATATATAAACCAAAGCTCTGATACCAACTGTGGCGACCCACCTTTTTGGACGTTTGAATTTAAAATAAATCACAAATGTTTCTCTCAAACCATTCAAAAGGGAGGATTGTCAACGGGGTAAATATGAAAATAAGAGAAAAGAAGGAAAAATAAAACATAGAATCTCGCAGCGGAATGATAAAATATAATAATCAAATAAACAGTTCATGAAGCCATTTTACAAAATACATTTGATTACACAATTTTTGCAACATAATCAAACTACAATCACAACATACAAATAATGATGCAGTGGAAAATTACTAATAATATAATATACCAAACTCTGCCTTCATCCTCTAGAATTAAAGTCTTCAAACACAGAAAAGCTTAAGCTGACCCGAGCGTAATGAAAAGACAAAACACTCGAGTCAAAATTAAAAGTTCTTATGTAAGTTAAATCAATAGCAAATAAATGTAAGTGTAATAGCTTGAGAGAAGTTTACGGGTTCACATCTCTTATCCAGTGTATGACGTGCATGCAATAACTTAAGAGATGTTACGGGATATATCATCTCCTAAGATCCATTAAACTATCTATATGTAGTAAAATACGGTATATATGTAGTGTCTATCAGTAAAGTATAATATTGAAAATAGCATTAAGGCGTTACCCATATCCCCCTTAACACATTTTCATATAAGCATCGTAGTCTATACAGTACTGTAAATTCGACCATAAAGTGATGGGTAATTAAAGAGCATTCCATAGGTAGGACATAAACCAAAATCGTAGTGGGCTTGATAAGGATAATATGACGAGGCATGCGAGGCAATGCCCAGGGTAGGATTCTACCGTTTTGTACTCTGAACTGGTGGTAACGCGTAGTAGCTACTACTGCCACATCAAAACACACTACCATAATCAAGGGTGGCCAACAAGCAACCATGAAGTAAAAGATACGGTATCGAAGGAGCATGTTCGATCGATGGTGCAACCCCACTTAGCCTTGTATAGCTCCTGCTTTAGTCATTTTAATTATGACTCGAAAGTCATGGCTGTAACAACCCAGAATTCTAGTGATATGAATATTGAAATATTTAATTAATTTTAAATATTTAAAAGTTAATTTAATAGATTTAATAACTTTGAATTTCAAATATAAAGACTTATTGGATGATTTAATTGTTAAACTTAATAATTGAAATTATTTAAATAATCGAAACCTTGGATTTTTTCGGATAAAAATGATTTTAAGACTTATTTAATTTCTATTACTAGGAAGGAAGAAAATTAAATTTTTAAATTAGATTTATAACTAATTTACTCGATTTTAAAAGTAACTCGTTTAAATTAACAAGTGAAAACATTCTTGTAGGACACTATCTTGGATTTTGACGAAACCGATATCATTGGATCCATAATTGTGTATTGTTGTCAGATTTCAAATTTCGTAGCATTTGAAGTTAACATTTGGTCGTACGGGATAGAAACGCGTTGAGAATAATATCAAAAATCTAATATAATAATTGGGTTTAAAAACTATCTTCTCATACGTTCGAATTAGGTCTCGAAATTTGTTCCATTTCATTCGGAATAGGGGTATGTGATTAGGAACGCCAGGCGGCATATCTCGATCAGGGTTCGGAATAAATATCTAGATATTTTGGAATTTTTCTTATATATATTATCACGTCAGCCTACAAAACTTACCATCTCAGCCAATCTATCCTGACCAAGCCGCCATCCTATACTGTTCCTTTTATCATTTCCCTCCCTATGAATTTTTTTTCAATTTAAATTACATTTGCAGAATTCTTTTCTCATTAAAAACTCGAAATAAATTCAATCCTTGATGGAAAATTTGTAAAACGAATTTTAAAATGCTTCACTCAATTCGGTCTTCATTTGGTATGAATCTGGGAGGCCGCATAGTAGTTTTGGGATGATCGAATTTGGATGTGAGCTAGGGCTAGAAAATTCTCGTCAATGGTGAAGTTAGTGTACGAATCGAGGATGTACTCGAGGTCGTGGGACGAAGGCGCATCAGCGGCCTCAAGTCTGTTGACTTCGATTACTGTTTGGTCATCGTGACATTTCTATAATCGTACTCGAACACGAGCATGTCATATTTCGATCAGGGATGCGGTACTGTGGCGAAGGGTTTCGATCGAAGGAGGAGATTTGGAGCGACGTGTGGGTGTGATCGAATTGGCCGTTGGTTGCTTGGAGGCTCGTGCACATGCATGTCATGGTCATGCATTTGGTTCTGGAAGAATGAGAAGGAGAGGGGAGAAGAAGAAGTGTAGCGGTTGAGTTTGTGGATGGGCCAAGCCCGTTTGTAGGGTAATTAGAATTTGATATGTGATAAAATAAATTATTTATTTAGTTTGTAAGTCGTTTAAACCCAATATCTCATTTGTTTTAGGTCCAAATCCAACATGGTCAGTCGCGTTAGGTTCGTATTAACGTGATTTTACTACGGAATCAAATTGGTTGAATTTAGGGCTTGTAGAATTTTCATTTAAATTCGAACGTCATTCAAATTTAATCGGAACCGGAACGCTTAAGCACTAATTGGGATAAAGGTGAGTAAATCTCACTCATTTGGATTAATGGATTAAATTTATAATAATTAAAATCAATTATTTGATGATTGGTTGAATTGACAAATTATTATCAGTTGGATATTATATTATATATATTAGCAGTTGGACTGAATATTCTCGTCGTTGGAGCGGAAGAGGCCCTTTACTCCCCGCATAATAGCGGATGACCCTATATTACTGCGATATCCCTCCTCAAAGTGGGATTTGTATTTTATGTTATATAACATCTATGGATGCAGGAAAATGGGTTAGAGGGATCTAACTGAATTCCTCAAAATTGTTGATTTTTGATTCCATACATATAGATATACGATGTATTTTGAATAATCTGTGATAGATTATAATGTGATTTGAATTTATTGGATGTTATAGTAGCATTGACCTTAATTCTGGTATTATAAATCCCAAATGATATTTTTGAATTTTAAAAAGAAAATGCAAGGTGATTTTGGAAATGAAAATATTTGTATTGAATTTTGGAATTATTTAAAAGAGAATTGAATAGAGTAGAATAAATGATTGGATTTTGGATATTTATTTATCTATTTCATAAAACGGTTTCAAATAGAGAGTTTTAAATTGAGGATTTTCAAACGGATGGATTTTTAATAAGATTCTTAAAACACGAAATGGAAGTAGAAATCGATCTGCAAATAGATTTTTGTAATATAAACCTGTATAAAATAGGAAGGAGTTTACGAAATTTATAAACAATGTTTATAAATAAGTGGAATGATTATCATTCGATAAAATGGGAATATAAATTTATAGTGAGAAGTTTATAATAGGATATGGAAATTGGATTAGAAAGAAATAGTGGATTCTATTTTGGAATTTGGAAGAGGGTTATGAAATTGGTAACGCAAATCAATTTGTGATAAATCGAGAGAGATTTATAAATGTAAAATTGGTTATTTAAAAATATATTTGTATCAAGAAGTGAATTTTGGTCTTTAAAAGGGATTTTTACATATTTAACTATGTGGTTTTAAAAAATGTTGTCGGTATTAAATTATTTCGGAAAGTTTATTTTCAAATATTTAATATTAGTGGAAATGAATTTTTAATTTTTAATAAGCTTTGTAATTCGATTAGTTTTATATAAATTGAATTGGAAATGAGTCATCATTGATTTTTTAAAATGGGTTTTGATATTTTAAATAATTAATTAAACATGTTTTAAATATAATTTATTCTTTAAAAATACTTATTATTGCTATATACAGGATAAAAAGGTAAGTGTTTGGAATATATTTATAAATCTTCTGGAGATTTGTAAATAAGATTTATTTTACGGATGAAATTTGATAAGAGAAATCTTATAAAGGAATTCTGAAAATTTAAAAGAAATTTCCAAATTGTTTTGATACGGGAACTTCGAAAATGAATCCGAATTCATTAAAGGACTTATAACTCATTAGTTGGGTTGTAATTAAGTACAATCGATAAATTTTAGAAATTCTAAAAGGAATAAATAGAAATTCTGGAGATTTATGAAATAAGTATGAAATATTTCCTAAGTATGGATATTAGGAATGATTTTGGGAAATAGACTTATAATATTTCATAAGTATTGGAATTAATGGTTTTGAAGATATTTAGTGATGAAATGATTTATATAGAAATACTTTTCTAAATAAGGAATTATAAGTTGAATTTGAAAATATTTCTATATGTCGAAATGGTTTAAAATATCCTATTATGGATAGGTATTGGAAATTGTTTTCAAATGATGGAATGATAAAAGAGGGTTGAATATATGTCATTATAAGATATTTTAAAATGAATAGTTTGAAAGATTTATAATTTGAGTCTTGTAACTGCTTATGTGTGTAATTTGATAGTTAAATAACCGAATATCAAATCTAGACAATTTCGTTGATTGTTTCGAAGAGACCGAGATCATATTAAATTATCCGAAATCCACTTCGATCTGATTTGAGTGTTATGAATTGTGATATCATGAAGATAATGAAGATGGTGATTTTGAAGATTCAGTTTGTTCCGACCCAGAACAACTTATATGGATGAATGCTATCAGCACATTAGCATTGGAGGGCAATAAGCATTCAAAGTATAAACTTCTTGAAAGGTAATCCTTGCCTCAAGCCTCATCAACTGAGAACGATTGAAAATCAGGGAAGATGCAGCAAGGCTAAGTGGGTCGCATTGGTTTTCATTATAAGGATTTTTGAAAATAATTAAATTCAAATTAAGTATGTTTTCTCACACTGGTTTTTCAGACTGACTCGGGTGTTATTTTATTATAATGCTCGGGTCAGACCAAGTATTATATTTTCAGGTTAGGATGTTACAGAGCTCAGAAGACGAGCTGGAGGAGTCTTAGGCATACTGCATGTATTTGATTATATTCCTCTATATGTGTATGTTGTATATTTAGCACTTGTGAGGACAAGTTATTATAACTGTCCATATTTATTTGTTGATTGTTGTACTCTGATGATGTTATGTATATTGATAATTACAATTTCTTTGTATAAAGGTCCATTATTACTTATTATATATTTTTTCGCTGCGATTGTGAGATCCTGTGTTATTATTTTTTTGTCTTTCTTTCTTCTACAACCCTAACAATCCGCCATTTTGTTCAATTTGAGTTTACATGTGCGATTCATTATTAGCTTAGACTGTACAGAAAAGTGGGTTATTACAATGGCTATCCATCATCATTCTCTCACTTCATTCCAGCAAACGCCTTCAATTCAACCTCTACATTCTGGATAACATCCACCGCGTACGCAGTTTTTAAAATGGTTCCAATATTGATGAAGAGTATGCCAATAAGAGGTCCTGGTCTGTTTAACAACCAAACGACATTTTTCACACTGGTTGGTTCTTTTACATTTCAAAACCAATTCATATTTGATATCAAAATAAATATTCAATTCAAGTTACCCTTCGTTTCAAAAATACCATATTTACTCAAAATATGTCACTTGCACTAAAAAATATCATTTCAAATTCCAACTTAGGTTATAACCTTATTTTACAACATTCGCATTTAAATCAGCAATTTAAATATAAACATCTCAACCTTTCCCAGTTTGAAACTTTAGAAAATAGTTTGAATAGTTTAAATAATTTGATATAAAAATGATTTGATTACTGAAAATGTTTTTTATAGTAAAATAGTTTGAAACATCTAAATAATTTGAATATTAAAAAGATAGAATTTTAAATAGTTTATATTAAAATAATTTATTTTGAAAATAGTATCAAATCAACTTTGAAATAATTTAATTTTTCAAATTAAAGTCAAATAACAAATTTAACTTCACATTTCCACTTCAATTCTTAAAACAATTTCTTTTAACCAATTTCAACCTTTCGAAACTTGGATTAGAAAATAATTCAATTTATATGAATACAAAATTTATTTTATTTAAAGCAATATTATTTAACCAAAAATCCAAATTCAAGATTTTAAAAAACCATTAATTTAACCAATCTGGTGTCCATATATAATTTTCTATCCTATTGCCAGGTGATCAGTTATTACAATTTTAATTATAGGGATGGATGTATATCATTTCAATCCAAATCAAGGTGTCATAGGTATATATTATTTCAATCTATTTCTCAATTTATTCGAAATAATTCAACTAATAGTTTATATGCTTTCAATTAATATACAGGGTGATAACATGGATATATATATATATATATATATGTATATAAACATCCAAAATGTTAAGAAATGGACATCCCTCACAATCAACATCCAAATTAGCCAATAAATCATAACAATTAACTAGTAGTAATATCATGTACTTAACTAGCAATTAAAATCAATATTAAGTTAAACATTAATTTAATTCAATATAAATTCATTTTCAATTAAAATGTCAACTTCAACGTCAAATAGCAACCAATGACATTCTTATCACTTCATAAATTTAATTCAACTAATATAAGAAGATTTAGTATTGCGTGAGCGGTATTAATCACTCACCTTTGATTTTAGCCCATTAAAATCCAAACAGAAGTGCAAAATCTGAACAGTCTCCAAATTCAACCAAATCAGTTTCATGTTGTCCGAATTTAAATATGAATCCAGTAGAAGAAATCGCACGTGAATCGAAGTCTATATGCAAAAGATAATCATATTATAAGAAAATTTATTAAAATAATAATCGGTACATGTTTAGTAAAAATTTAAACAAAATTTAATACTTACGTTTTTCTCAAGGTGAGGCTTTAGGCAAAGATGGAGAAACAAACTAAGATGAGGGCAGGATGTGTAGGAAAAATGAAAAAAATGAAACTCATGTTTCATCAAAGAAAGTTTTTGAATTTGCAAAATTGAGAGCTCTTGAATTTGCTCACATTAAAATGATTTGAGGGAAGAAAGATTTGAAATGGAGATCTAAATATAGGAAATGAGGCAGTGACAAAAAAATGAAGGGATAAGTTTAAACATGAACAATTTTATGATAAGAATATACCTTCAGCAAAGAACAATCTGAACTAAATGAATATGAGGTGTAGGGAGAAAAATGCAAATGAAGAAATAAAATTGTAAGTTATTTAAGAATAAGGAAATGAAGGTGGAAGGACAAAAATGAATGTCACGTTTTGTTTTGAAAGTTTCAGGTATTAATAATGCATAAGGAAATGTACGTAGGAATATGAAAGTTTGCAAACCAAAGGAAAATGAAATTTTTCACAAGTAAAAATGAGATGGAAAGAACTAAATATAGCCTAGAAGTCTAGGATCAGGTAATAAATGGAAGAAGAAATAAACGGATCAAGTATCAGTAACGAGTTAACTACTTTAAAACGTACATGCAATAATTAATAACAAAAGAAATGAAGGGACCATATACATTGCACAACCTTTTGAAATTCAATTTTTTTGAAACTTAACCAAATTAATTTCAATAACTAAAATAGTACTCAATTTGTACACATTAATTTTTTTTTCAACACATAATAAATAAAATTTTACTTATTTTAAAAATGAAAACGTTCAATATGGTTTTCTCAAAAATGATCTTTTATTTAATTAAAGCGCCTTTCTATTTAATAAAAAACATGTGTTTTTTTATTAAATCTATCAATTGCAATCAACATTTTCTTTCCTTTTAATTGAATTATTTCAAGTACATTAGTTGCAATTAATTACAAAGTTAAATTTCAAAATAGACAAACTAAAAAGAAGGAAAAATAGAACAATTGTTTCCTTTAGTCATTTAAACACGTTAATAAGTTTGTTGTTTATACACCGGAGTAATAAATAACTTACTTATAAATTATTTTCCTATTCTTGTAATCAATTTGTATGCTAAAACACAGTTCAAATAAACATATGTTTTTTTCCTTTAAATCAATCAATCTATTCTTTATTTTAATGAAATTAAACCTACATTCACAAATGAAACATTCATTTTATTTGATATAAATGTTCTTTTCATTAGTTCAAACTTTCCTTATATTTTCATAGAAACATAAGCTATGTTTAATTATACCAATTAAATTACAATTTACTGTTCTCTCTCCTATTAAACGAAATTATTCAATTACATTAATTTCAGATGGTTAAACTTCAGAATGGACTAAATAAATGTAATGAGAAATTGAACAATTGTTTCCTATCTAATAGTAATTTAAACATATTTATACAATACAAACAGTAATTATACATTTCTTACTAAATAATAGATTCTCGTCTCTACAATCAATCTTTCAGCTACCAAACATTTCAAATAAATAAAAATATGATTTCTTCTTTAATAAAGAAACATTTATTATTCTTTATTAACATTTATTATTCCAATCAATTGGAACTTTATATTAAGACTGTTATGACTTTCATTCAAACCAATATTATTAAAATACACACTAACATATGTTATCATGCTTATATTATTGCAAACATATGTCTTTAATAGAAATTTTAATTAAGCTTATAACTTGTATTATAATTTAATATGTATCAATAAAATCTTAAATTCTGTTTTTTTCTAATAACTTTATTCAAAAACCTTATTTTATTTAATAGTTTTAAACTGTAAAAAATATGGGTCGTTACAATTTTAGCCTAAGACAACTTATTTTTTGGACGCTTGGGCAATGGCACATGAATACCATGGAGGTATTAAGCGTCATTCCTAGGAATCAGAAAGGTGGGTCATCACAGATGGTATCAGAGCTTAGGTTTAGCGAACCCTTAAGCCCTAGTGGGGTAAACTCTCTAAGGATAGGATTAGTTATATCTTAGGATAAGTCTGAAAGTATAAATATATATTGAGTGTGTATTTGTTAGTGCTATAAAAATGTTTCATATTGTGTTGTTTGGTCCGTCGAGAGGTATATGAATTTTGCTCGATGCGTCTGATCAGCATTATTAATAGACATTCCTAAACACTTAAAAAGATCCACCAATACAGTGTTTTAAAATGGTAAATGAAATAATTTTACCTAGGAATATTATATATATATATATATATATATATATAAGAATGATTTTTCAAATTTAATATAATTGTATAGTTGATTTGATTATTTGGAAATGATAATATTTTATTGTCATCATTTAGGATTTGATTAGTTATGCTCATCCAGTTTGAGCGTTAACCATAGTTGAATAGTTTATGAGGAATTTTCCTTAGTAAGAAATAGGTCGAGTAGATGGAAATTAGGGAATCTTGGAATGAACCTCTTGTGAATTAAGTTCACGGTTTGACTATAAGATGTTCGGCGAAAGGGTTAAGTTAAAATTCATTTTTTAATAATGTTAAGCTAAAAGTAAAGATGTAATAAAAATTTATTTAGTATAATCTAAATGGTAGAAAAAAACAAAAAAATACTAGAAAATCATAATAATATAAAATAAATAAATAAATAAATAAAAATTTAGAGGATAAATACTTGAGAAAAATTTAATTATAATAAAGGAGAATCGTTCAAATGTAAGTTCTACTCACATCCAAATTTGCTATGTCATATCTATGATGTTATAAACAATTTTTTGATTCCACGGATGATAGTTAGATTTGTTTGATTGATTAATTGAAATTAATCTAGTTTCCATTTGAATTGTTTAAGTGTCGTTGTAGTAATTTCCGCTATAATGTCATTTATTAAATATCATTCCCTAAACCCTTGTGTGTGTTTGAACTTAAGCTTGTGTTTTTCCATAAGTAGATGTTTAATATTCATTAATCATGTTTATTAATGATATTTTAAATTTATCAATCATTTCAATTAATGGTGTTTAAAATTAATTAATCTTTTTGATTAAGGGAAGTTGAATTTAAGTAGATAAATTTAATTATTAATATTAAATTTAATTAATCATTTTAATTAATGTTTGGTTAAATTTATTTTATTTATTTAACTAATAGAGATTTGAGAATTTTGTTAATCATTTTAATTAATGATATTTGAAATGCAAGTAATCATTTTGTAAATTTGATTAATTATCTTTTGTAATAATTGATATTGTTTTAGATTTATAAAAGATATTATAAATTTGATTAATTATCTTTTCGGGATAATCATTGTTATTTTAAGTTTAATAAAAGATTTTAAGTTTAATTTATTTTCTTAGAGAAAATTCATGTGGTTATAATTTAAAAAAGAATTTTATAAATCATCCCCCGTGATGATTAATATTGTTTAATTTATATATGATGTTTATAAATGTGAAAATCCTTTAATAGGAATAAAGCTTAGTGTAAATTGTTCTATGTTTATGGTTTAAAATGTTATTTGGTTTTTGGCCCTTGTTTTAATACACTTAGTATTATAAATTTGTTCTTTAAAAGAATATTTTAAAGAGTTTTTGAAACATTTAGATCTTGGAATTGTTTGAAATAATTTCAAAAGATTTTGTGAAAAGTAATAGTGATATTGTTTCAAATATTTCTAAGTATAAATAATTTGAATTTTTTTAGTGAAATGCATTTTCTTTGAGGTAATTCGGGCGAAACATTTTGATAAGTTTTATGGTAATCTGAATAATCTTCTAAGTGACGATCAAATGTTTGCTTAGGCGAACATTGTGTAGTACTTGGTAAATTATTCTCTTTATCATTTTTCGATTGAAGAATATTCAAGTCCGAACAAATCCAAAGTGATATTTAGCAAATAAAAATTGTTTGAAGTTATTTTATAAAGAAAAAGTAAGGAATATACTTTCGGAGATGTGTTTTGAAACTAAAAATTGGGTATTTAATTTTTAAGCTCCCTAAAAGTGAATTGATTTCCAAAATAAAAAGTGTTTTTATAAAAGATTGTTTTGATAAATGAATTTTACCCTTAAATAATATATGAGGGTAATTTAACACAGATTTAAATGGGTTAGATTGGATATGAAGGTTTTGATAACGTTATTTATTCAAAACCAAAGATATCATTTAAGTATCTAAACAGTGTAAACTAGTTGGTGTTATTGGGTCGGTCCATAAACATGATTCACTATAGCACCTTAATGTGAAAAGGTAGGAAGGTTCTAATAGACATTATTTTATTAAAACCGTAACTTTTTTAAAAAAAAACATATAAGTAGTGTAAACTATTTTTATTTGAGTCAAGCCATAAACATTATCCATCTAAATGCTCTAAGTTAATGAGGTTGAGAGGTTGACTCGGTTTTAAAAGACCTATTGATTTGATCTTCACCTAAACTATGAAAAGAAAAAAAAATTGTGTTTTATATATGCTCTAAGGATTTAGGAGAGTATTATACAAGTAAATAAAGTGGAATAAGCTATTATTTGGTCTTTTATAAAGAAACGACTTTATAAAATATTGTTAAACTTGGACGAAAATTTATGAAATAATTCATCAACAATTTTGGTATTGAATAAATATTAAATGCAAATTTAAGTGATTTAGAAAGATTGGTATAGTCAAGAAACCAATAATTTGGGAGTATAACTTTCAATCTTGTCCGACTAAGTTTGGATAATCTTCTAAGCAATAGCCAAAGGCTAATGAGCAAAGAATGATACGCTTAGATAATTATCTATATTTTGGGCAATCAAGAAAGTTTTGGACCTAAGTTAAGAGTTTATTGTTAATCGTGTAACATTATAAATAATGTTAGTAAAAAAATAGAATTTGAATGGTTGATAGTGTTAGTATATACCTTTATGGAATTTGGTTAGTTTGATTTAATTCACTTTGATTTATTTTATTTAATTGAATTTGATTGGTTGATTGTGTAGTCTTATGTACCATAGTTTATAAAGTTAAATCCATAAACCAAGGTTTTTGAATTGTTGTTTATGAGGAATTAAATCCCGGTGCTTTTGAAAAAAAAAAGTGATTTTGAAATTTTTTGGAAAGAAATAATGATTGTTCGCTCTAGTTGTTGTATTTGGAGGACCCGGAATACCACTGGATGCTCCAAGTTATTTTGATTCTGGTGTTTTACAAGTTTTGCTAGGAGGACACCATCCTAATCATTTTTTGTTTTGGCTTTAATACATTTCTTTTTTAAGAAATTTGAAAATAAAATTTTGAAAATAAGAGCTTGGGCCTTTAGTTCTAAATTTAATTTTTGATATGATTGTATGCGTAGTATTTTATTTCAAGGTATTCTCTGCATTTGGTTGCATATAGATTTATATAATACTAGTTTTTTTTGGATGAGTTACATCCAATTAATATGCTTGGTATTTCTAGGATAGTTTGTTTTCTCAGATAGGATTGTGATAAATTTCGGGGACGAAATTCTGTTATGGGGAAGAGTGCAACGACCCAGACTTTCACCATATTAATTTTCAAATATGCAATTATTATTAAATATTCAAATAATTTTTATAATTAAAATAAAAACTCTTTTAAATAATAAATATCGAAGACAAAACAGTTTTTAAAATTATTTTACAAAAATATTTATTTCGAATAAAAATCTAAAATGTGACTGGAATTCATTTTTTGAATTTTCGACTTTTCGTGAGTTAAAGTTGTCGGAATGTTGTAAACTCTTTTGTATAATATACAAAAATATTTATAAATGAGTTAGCATATGCTATATGAGTATATTAGTGCATTTATATATGTATTCATACATAAGTATATAAAGTTTAAAATATAAATATAAATGTCACGTCATTAGAAACATTTTGGCAACTAAGTACAAAACATGTTTAAACATGTTTTCTCATGAAATGAAGGGAGGGGAACCAAATGGGACTAGGAATACATGGGGAGGAGAAGGTTAGGTGAGGTGGTAAGAGGGCAGTGTAGGGTAATGGACAAGGGCATTTAGGTAATTCACATTGTTCTCTTGCTTACAAATAGCCTTTTATCTCTCTAAATTTTCCTCTTCTTCCACTAATCATATGTCTCATATATTTTGTCCAAACAAAGTTAATCTTTTTTTTAAACCATGTCAAATCCCAGTGGCTACAAATTTTATGTTGATCACTTCTTCAAATTTTGAGCAGACTATGTCAAAATATCAATTGCTTACAGAGTGTTTTTGGACCCATAATTTTAAGTCCGGAAATGGTCCTTCTTCTTTTGATCTTATATTCTTGAAAATTAATGAAAATTGAGTGAGTACATTTTTTGAAATTCTATAGAAAGGAATTTTCTAAAATTTTCCTCTTTACTACTTTTCCAAAATCTAAGCATAAATAGTCCAAAAACCAATTGCAAAATGAACTATTTTCGAATTCATTTTTGAGAATTCGATGATTAGTCAAAGTCACTCCACCTTGCCAAAACAAGTTCTACTTCCTTCTTCTTTCCAGGCCAAGCCTACCTAGTACATTAAGGGTCCAAGACTCCATCTTTTGCTCGGGAATGGAAGTGCTAGGTCATACCTTAAGTTAGCATGTGTTATCCCGCCTTTTAGCATGGCCGTGACACCAAGGAATTGACTAGAAATCAAAGACAGTTCGTCTCGAAGATCGGTTGTAGGCTCGCTATGGATATTGCTGAATTTTGTCCGAGTTAGGATCAAGCTACAATTGGCAAGACATGACAAACAAATCTATAAAAGGAAGCATTCCAAATTTCAATCCAATCCGAGTTCGTATGCTCAAGATATGTCGATGCAAATTTGAACACTGTTCTCGTTCGTATCTATCAAGCGCACACTGTTCGTATCTATCAAGCATACACTATTCGTATCCATCAAACATACATTGTTTGTATCCATCAAGCTTGCCCACGTTGTATCAGTCCAAGCTCATCCTACTTCGCATCTATCATCACCGGCTAATTCGTATCCATGGGAAGTTGTCGCTTCGTGTCGATCATTCCATGTACGTCGCATCGACCATCCTACACATAAAGGATCGATACGAATGACATCCCCTTTTTCGTTCGATACGAGGAGGCTATTGAATCATCGATACGAAATAAGCATCTTGGGAGCGACATGAAGTGGAGTACATTAAATCGATACGAACAGAACCACGCCACTCGATACGAACAAGGTGTTGGGATCGGACGATACGAACAGAATGGTACAGTATCGATACGAACAAGGCGCAAACCTTGGATTGATTCGGTCAATTCGGCAATGAAAGTGGATCGATCCAAGAACCTAGCACCATGACAACATGTAGACACGTGCTCCGATCGATACGAAGTGAGTGATATGAAAGGATCGATACGAACCAAATGGCCGACCAAAAAATAAAATTTGTATCGATCGTAACTCGCCATCCACAGGTTCAAATGCTATGAAATTTTCACAGAAGCTTACGTTCAACCCTAAGAATGTTCCTGCCAAATTTCAACTCGATTGGATCAAGTCTTGATCAATATGAAATTCATTCGTTTCGATCTCAGATCAAGTCGAAATTTCCTGGGATCAATCTCGTGGGACTACACACGTGCCAGAAGAGGTCTCCTAAGATCTAAGCGAGATATTTGCAGCCTATGCCTATAAATAGCATCCTAGAGCCAATAGAAAAGGGACTTTTTGATTCTTCTACGTCTATACTTTGCCAAATTCGTTTTTGCACTTCAAAGCTACTGTAGCAGTCAAAATTCATCATGGTAATCCGAAATAATCAAATGTAATCAGCAATAAAACATCAATAAAGTGGTCAACTTCAAAGTGGACGTAGACCGGATTGTTGAACCACTATAAACTCTGTGTTCTTTACTGCTTTTTTCTTAATTTTCTGAGTGTTCTTCATTTTTAATTCTCTACATACTTGTTATCTGTGATCTATGATTGTGAACTGGTGCTTTCATCGGTTATTGGGTGTTTGTGACAAATTTCGACGCAAACATTTTGGTGTTTTCAATGAGAACGCTAGCATTCAGGGATTCTATAGCTTGGATCTTGGATTTGAAGACTTAAAGACTTTGATCTGGAAAGCTATGAGAAGACAATTCGCAAGGAGACCAAGAGCAGAAAGAAGCCAGCATGAAGGAAGTCAAGAGGCTTCCTCAGGAGCAAATCAGGCTTCAGTCTTCATTACCCGAGACGAGATGGAGATGATGATGGGGGCTATGCATGAAGAGCTTATGAAAAGACAAGAAGAGATGATGCAGAATCCACTTCGACAAGCTGGACAAAATGGAGTGCAGAATCAAGATAACGCAAATGCAAGAGATGCTGGAGATAGAGATCAGGAGCATGGAGCAACCAGAATTCAGAATGGAGCAGGACTATTCGGCACAACCCCAGAACTAGGGGGTGCTTACCCAGAGCATGTTGACCCAATCCTGGGCAGAATACCAGGTGGAACAGCGCAACACGGTATTGACAGAGAAATGAATGCTCATTCAGGAGGGCAGATTCCAAGAATCCCTCACGAACTCGTGGGGTAAATCAGAAGCAACAGACATGGGCTACAGCTTCACGATAGTGACAGATTAGTAGAGATGGTCAGACGAGCCATGATAGGTAGACTAGTGAACAGAGATCCTAAAGATGTTAGTAGGATCCCCTTTGCTCCCGCAATTAGACGGGCTAAAAATCCACCAGAATTCAAGCTACCAATGTTGGAGATGTACGATGGAAAGACAGACCCTGTCGTTCATCTGACAAGGTATATGAGGCACATGGAAGTACTAGGGGAATCAAAGGAGGTCATGGCCTGGTGCTTCCTGTTGTATTTGACAGACATTGCAACGCTATGGTTCAGACAAATGGAGAGCGGCTCCATTGGAAGATGGACCGATTTGACTGAGAAGTTTATAGGCAATTCAAAGTTCACATTTAGAGATCCAAGAATGTGATGAGTTTGGAAACACTAAAGAAAAGAATTAGGAAATCTTTGAGGAGCTTTCTGACGCGATTCAAAGCAGCGGCAACATCAGTGGATCGACCAAACCCATCCATGGTTTTGATGGTAGCCATATCTGGCATAGCCGATGGCACGGAATTCAAGAATTCATTGACAAGGGATCCCTCTATGGATCCAGGAGAATTTATCATTAGGCTGAAGGATTTCTATGATTAGAGGATGCAAATGCTGAAAGAGAGGAAGGAGAAGGAGTCAATGTTTATGCAGTCAAGAGCGGAAATCCTCCTGAAAAAGGTGTAGGAATTGGTAAAGGGAAATGAAAGGCTGAGGATAACGGTGATGGACCAACGCAACCACGAAAAGAACCAAGGTTCACCTCTTACACAAAACTGAATGAGACTTTGGAGCGAATCTACCAGGACTCCAAGGGGAAGATTCCTTATCGAAAGCCAATGAAAAGGGATCCGACCGGCAGTGAAAGAAGATCAAACAAGTATTGCTTGTTCCACGAGCTGAATGGTCATAGCACGATTGATTGCAGGCACTTGAAGGATGAGGTTGAGGGGCATATCCGAAGTGGTCTACTATCGCAGTATGTGAGAAGGCGAACAACAAACGTGAAACGAGAGCGGCCATTCCCTGCATCAACTGGGAACGACTCAGGATCGGGGCTTCAGCTTGTCATCAATTGATGGAAATAATGACGAATAAGTGGTAAACTCCACTCCAATGTGATTAAGTCATTTACACATGCACAGGACCACGAACGCTCCTTAGACATGCTCTAATATGACTACCAATCGCATCGGTGTAGGTGTTTGCACTTGGACGTCTCTATTTTGCTTTTGTTTTCTATTTCTCATGTTATAACTTGATTTTGAGGAACATTTCAGTGGAAAGATTTAGTTGAATGAATGGTTTTAATAATTCTGTAAAGGCCAAGCCACTTACACATGTACAGGATCGCGAACGGTCCCCACGCATGCTCTGAGATGGCGATAAACTGCCATAACAAACAGTTCGGAGATTCACTCGAACGTGAAATCTGATATTAACGATACTAAGTCCCCCTGGGCATACACATAATTTGCTGCGAATGGTGCCCGACCGCGAACAGTCGCAATTCGCCTCGAATGGAATCCGACCACGAACAGTCATAATTTTCCTTGAACGGCACCCGATCGCGAACGATCATCATTCATCGCGAATGGCATCCAACGTCAAACGGTCACAAACCACCTCAAATGACATACGATCTCGAGCGATCGTCATTCAAAGTCAGGTAAGACTGTCAATCTCTTTTACAGGTCATTAACGGGATATAAACATCCAGCTTATGGCATTGCAAAAGGCACCTTCCTACCGTAAGGCATGTTTTGGAGGGCAAGTGTTATCCCGCCTTTTGGCAAGGCTGTGACACCAAGGAATTGACTAGAAACCGAAGACAGCTCGTCCCAAAGATCGATTGTACGTAGGCTCGCTATAGATATCGATGGATTTTGTTCAAGTTCGGATCAAGCTACAATTTACAAGACATGACAAACAAAGCTATAAAAGCTAGTGTTTCAAACTTCAAGTCAATCCGAGTTCGTATGCTCAAGATATGATCGATGAAAATTTGAACATTGTTATCATTCGTATCCATCAAGCGCACAGTGTTCGTATCCATCTAGCGTACACTATTTAGATCCACCGAACATACACTGTTCGTATCCATCAAGCTTGCCCATTTCGTATCGGTCCGGGCTCATCCTACTTCGCATCCATCATCACCGGCTAATTCGTATCCACGGGAATTTGTCGCTTCGTGTCGATCATTCTATGTACGTTGCGTCGATCATCCTGCACATAAAGGATCGATATGAATGTCATCCCCATTTTTCGATCGATACGAGGAGGCTATTAAATCATCAATATGAAATAAGCATCTTGGGAGTGACACAAAGTGGAGTCCATTAAATCGATACGAACAGAACCATGCCACTTGATACGAATAAGGCGTTGGGACCATACGATACGAACAAAATGGTACAATATCGATACGAACAAGGCGCAAACCTTGGATTGATTCGGTTAATTCGGCAATGAAAGTGGATCGATCCAAGAACCCAGTGCCACGTTAACATGTAGACACATGCTCAGATCGTTACGAAGTGAGCAATATGAAAGGATCGATACGAACCAAACGGCCAACCGAAAAATTCAAGTTTGCAACGATCGTAATTCGCAATCCATAAGTCCAAATGCTATGAAATTTTCACGGGAGCTTACGTACAACCCAAAGAATGTTCCCGCCAAATTTTGACTCGATTGGATCAAGTCTTGATCGATACGAAATTCGTTCATATCAATCCCGGATCGAGTCGAAATCGCCTGGGATCGATCGCGTAGGCCCACACATGTGCCAGAAGAGGTCTCCATATATCTGAGCGAGATATTTGCCGCCTACGCCTATAAGTAGCAACCTAGAGCCAACAGAAAAGGGACTTTTTGATTCTTCTACATCCAAACTTTGCTAAGTTCACTTTTGCACTTCAAGGCTACTATTGCAGTTAAAATTCATCATGGTGTTCCAAAGTAATCAATTGTAATCAGCAATAAAACATCAATAAAGTGGTCAGCTTCAAAGTGGGCGTAGGCTGGATTGCCGAACCACTAAACCTCTATGTTCTTTACTGCTTTTTTCTTAATTTTCTAAGTGTTCTTCATTTTTAATTCTCTATATACTTGTTATCTATGATCTGTGATCTGTGATTGTGAACTTGTAACGAGTTGGATTTTGCCCGCTCGAAAATCGACACCCATACCTCAAATCGTACTCGAATGTCATAGATTCGACCGTTCAAATCCGATTCGCCGGAGCTTATAACAATCATTAAGTAAACAACACAGCGGAATAAAAGAATAATACATTGATATACAGCTTTGATACAATATCTGATACAACAGATGATCCAATAGATATCAATATACATCAGAGATATGATACAATAAAATAGCAGCGGAAAAGAAAACGATAGATAACATCTAGCAGCGAAACAAATAACTCTAAGATAGTCTTCAAGGCAGAACTCCAGAAATAACTGCAACTCCATTTCCAATAATCAATCTAGTAATAGCTCGAACTCCCAATAACATATCACCAAGCTCAGCAAGACTGGTGCGATCCAAAGACTGAACTAACTCCAGATAATCTACCAATCTGACTATCTGAAAAACCCAACTCTAGACTGCTCGTGTAGAAATATAATGAGCACCCAGAGTTTAGGAAAGAAACAATAAACTCCGGATCAGTCGTGGGACTGGTGTGAGTAACAAAAACAGTCTATCTTTTAAAACATTCAACAAAAGAATTTCAAAGTTAATTCGCAATGCTTTTGAAAAATGAGACTACCATAAGGCCTCCCGCACACACACACACAATGCAAACGCAGAATCGGAGGAGATTTCTCCTTATGATAGTCAAAGATGCTTGATACGCATTAAAAGAAACATTTGATATTATTACTAGTGCATAGTGTAGGAAAAATTTATTTCGAAAGTAGAATATAAATCTTAGCCAACATAGACATTTCGAACTATGCCTACTATAGCTACCATCCAAACAGTGTTGCGACACCATAAGTGAATGATAGGTTCTACAACTAATACCGTACAAGTTTCGTATTGGGAATTGGATTTCCAACGAATGATCAGGCCAAGGAACTTCCCATTGCCACATGAGAATGCCTCTGGATGGACATCCCCGAGAACCAAACCGGATCTCTACCAACACAAGGCCGGGTTACCCCTAACTGAGTAACAACTGACCGAATATGCCATCCCCCGGTCCTTTGGGACCTTTATCCGAGAGCTCTCTAATCAATTCACACAATCATAACAAAGTGTTTTCAACATGAGTAAGTATCTGGGCTCCATACCATGATACCACCCTTTTCCAGAAGGAAATGCACATATCCTAAAGGGCGCTACCCCTCATAACCTTGCCGCATCTTTCCTGTTTTGACCATTCACGAGGTGTGAGGCTCGACGAAGTCACGTCCACAAAAACATACTTTATACAAAAGCCATGCTTTGGGTCAACAAATGATCATAGAGATGATCACTAGGATAGACGATCAAATAAATGATCCTATCACAAATAATCAACACAATGATCATTTCACAGCAACACTCAGTATGTCACATTACCAAATTGGGAATATATTGCTGATAACTTCAACTATATAACCTCTGAGCTCGTACGTCTCAGAGAAGGGTGTTAAGCTAAGAGAATAAATTCTTCGCCACCAACAGAAATATATTTGAAAGAAATCGGCTTTATACCTCAACTTGTAATGTCAGGCATACTATCCATACAAGTCTGTTCTGGGTTCGAACAGAACCGAAGGTGCTTACAAGGAAGTCCTTGCAATCCGTATATTCACAATCCCGATCGGATTTCCCATCACTTAGGGAGTTTCTATACCGGCGCGACTCGGTGCAGAAACAATCGATAGGTCATCCTATCGCTTTCGCAAATACCCGGTCTTCATCACCGGTCTTCAAATGCTATCCATAACGACGTATCACATATTCGGAATGGGTTATACGACACAAAGGTCCTTTCCCGGTTAAACCGAATAGTGAGCGAAAATATTTTCAAAACATATGGATATGGGATTTCAATTAAGTCACAACTTAATGATTCAAAACTTTCTTTCAAATGGTTTAATCAATTACCATTTCAAATCTTTTAACAAAAAAAGATTTATTTTCACAACCTTTAACGGTTTTAAACAATTTTCACATTTTAATCTTTTAAACAAAAGATTCATTCACAGATTTTCCAAATCAATTTTCATTTCAATTTGATTAACTCGTTAAATCTTTAAATCAAAGATTTAACTTATAGTCTTCAAAACAATTTCATTTCAATTTGATTTAAACAAATCATCAATTTAAATCTGTTAAAAAAATAAGCAGATTTAATTCATAGCTTTCAAAAAGAATTCATTCATAACTTAGAAAAATCATTTCTCTATTCAATCTTGAAATTCCCCTAATTAACTGGAATTTCAGTTCTTATCTAAAAGTGTTTATCATTTGAAAACAACAGTTTTCATTTTGGAAATCTGATTCATTTATACGAGTTGAAATCCTTGAGTTAAATTCAAATTCCCAAAACCATATCTTTAAAATGGTTTAAATTCATACAAACATGTTTATAATATCTTTAACCATAATTTCCAATCATTGAATTCAATTCCAAATATCGAATTCAAATTTAAATTGAATTATTTAAATTTCAAAACTTAATCAAGTAAATTAAAATAAATTTTTAACTTGAAATTTCATTTCAAAAGTTTTTTCACATTTATTCCGATTCCATTTCCGAAACATTTGAATTCGAATATTCAACTTTAAAAATCGTTTTAAAATCTGTGACTTAATCGATTTCCTCGTGAAATCCATATTTGTGTGTGTATGGTGTAGTCCAGGGGTTATACACAGTAGTGCACATCATTCAATCATGACAGATCAAATACAACAATATATCTGATGAGCGATATAAATTATAACGCTTATCTTCATTCACAGATCACAGATAATATATGGATGCAAATAAATATACACAGCTCAAAACAAAGCATCACATATCAGATAGGACAATCAATTCAAGGCATTTCATACAATATAATCATTCATAAGTAAGGTCAAGCATTCAATAATCATTTATAAACAGGATTGTTTAATCCTAATTAATTCAATTTATCTCTAATTAAATTAATTACTTGTGAATTTATTATCCAATTCTGATTTATTAATTCCAAATCATTTGATATAAATTAATTTATCAGACACTTTAATTTATTAAATTATTCTTAATTTATCACATTAATTTAATCAACTCTTAAACCAATTTCCTAATTAATTAACTCTAATTAATTAGTTAAAGAAATTTAACCTTTAATTACTTACCATAAAGTAATTATACTTACACCATTTATAATTGATTATCTAAACTAATCAATCCACTTTATTATTAAAATTAATTGCCTTAATTAATACTTAATAATCCTTAGTTAATTATCTTATTAACTAATAATATTTCTTAATTACTTTCTTAAGAAATTATCTTAGATAAATTCATTATTAATCATTTCTAACTAAAATTTAATCTAATTATTTATTTATAAATTAAATGAATCATTCTTTAATTACTTATTAATTAAATCATTTTATTACCTTAATTATCCCCTAATTAGTTAACTATTATTTATTATATAACTTTAAGAAATTAAATTAAATTAACCTTTAAACCAATTTCATAATTCATTATCCTTACTAAATCAAAATATCCAACATTAATCTCAATAAGTGATTAATCCTTAAGATCATTTCTTAATCACTTTCATTTACTTATTTAACCTTTAGTGAATAAATTCTTCTCAAATTAATTACTTTAATTAGTGATTTGAACCTTTAATTACTTATTAAATTATAAGTCATTAATTAATTTAAATGATTAAATTATCCATTTTAAATTCACATGTTAAAGTAATATTTGGTTATGAAAGAATTTTAAAACAGTTTAAAATCAAATCCCTTTTTAAATTTAACATTTTTTTAGAGATTTACTTTAAAATCTTAACTTATGTAAACATTTGAAGTTATAAAACTATTTAATTTCAAAATCTGGAATTTGTAAAACAGGATAACAGGTTTCCTGTAAAACCTGTAACCAAACCATCAACCCGAAGCAACACTCTTCTGCTTCGAGTTCTACCCCTCAAAATCTCGAGTAAAGCCTCGAGTCAACACACGCGAGTTCACCCTGCTTCTTCCCCACTTCCCAAAATTTCCAGACTTCAAAACAAATGCACGGTGCACGTGCACGTCGCCTCTGGCGATCTTTCCGACACCGCCACTACGTCGAACAAGTCGACGCTTTCCCACGTGCAGATCTCCGACCATCCGAACCTCCATCTTCATCACGTATTCGAATTCAAGTGTCAAGTCTAACCTGGAAACACGATTCAGGTCCACGCCCCCAAAACCTGTCATCGCGCCGTTCACCCAACCTCGGTCATTAGAGTTCGTGCAACTCCGGTCACGTGATCGTCAACTACCCCTCTACCATCACCCACGGTCGCGTGCAACTCGGTGCACAAGAGAAGCCACGTCAATCGATTCCCTGATCACTCAAAAAATTAGGTTTACAAATTTAAAACGTTGGCCGCTGCTTCCACGTTGAACTGGAGCACTTCCCCTCATTTTTCCCCGGCACACAGTACTCCCCTCTACCTTCACTCGAAACCCCAAGGTCCCTCAACGACGAGATCACTCGAATTCATCAAAAACCCAAATATTGTTCCACTTCGATTTTCTCGTTCCATAGTTAATTAAAAATCGTGATTTTCCTTTCAAAAATCATTATCTTCGATGTCCTTTAAAAGGGTCCACCTGAAACTAAGATTCATGATGTTTGAATTCTGGACATATTTTAAATGATGTCTGTATTTTCAAAATTTTCAAGAGAAACTTCCTTTGTTTTACTTAAATATATTTTTGATATTTGAACCATATTAAAACTAACAACTTTTATTTAAGGTCTGAAGTTTAACAATAATCAGAAGAGAGGGAATTTGATTTCAAAACATATTTGGGAACTTGTTATGTTCAAACTGAGAACATGTCTGTTCTCTGACAGGCATAGTTCATCATACTCATATACATACCTATCTGTATGCATACAATACTTCATCACTTTTACTTTATTATGATGATTAAAACAACCAGCTAAATTTATATTCAAAAGTTTACTCACCTTTGATTTGCAGCAGAGGCAAAGAATTTGATATTTTTGAGAACTGGAAGTTGGACAGAGAAGCATTTTGTTTGTGTCTAGCTGCCTGTAGCTTTGAATTTACAGTTTGAATTTGTTTTAAAGTTTAAAATTTTTTTTTTCTTTATCTCCAGGTTACAGGCTTTACTCTTGAACTTGATATCAACTTGCTTGACCCTCTGGTTTTGATGAATTCATATAGTTGTTGAAGCTTAAATTGAATTTTTGTTTGAGTTTTCACTAATGTGCTTGCTCCCATTTTACTCAGTTGTGATAATGAACTGAAAGGAGGGTTGATGTGTATAAAAGATAGTGTGCAGGTTGAGGTTAAGTACAATAGGTATGTTGCATTAATTGCCTTACTTCATTCCATACTTACTTGTCCTTGTTTATATGTGAATATATTTTACTTCTATGCTTTTGTTTTTCTTCCTTTACAAGCCTGCAGGTTGCATACCTATACATGAATACATTCTATTTTGTTTTATTTAAGTGTACATAGATATTTTATTACTTTGCTTTGTTTTAACCTTAGCTTTTCAAGACACTACAGGCATATTTATTTGCCTACTACTTTACATTTTTACTTACCTGCACATTTTATTTACAAGATCTTTTTACCAGTTTTTTTTTTCCCCCTTTTTTCCAAATTCTTCACAGTATTTTACTTATTCTAGCCTTTGTATTTTCTTACTTCATGTATATTATAAAGTTACTTTAGTTATTGATATAAACTTTTAGCTTAAGTTTTAGGTTTCATTCTAACATAATTGCTTATCTTATCTCTCTTTTATATTTGTTAGCAAGCTTAGTTATATCTCTTATATTTGTATCTGTTTGAATCTATCTTTTTGCTTTGTTTCTTATTTTATTTGTTTGAATACTTATTGATTATATTTTATATATCAATGTTCTTATTTTTATTCATAGCTTAAGTATGAATTATTTTACTTTACAAAATAAGTGAACTTCTATTTTTATTTTACTCTTATTACTTTTGTAGCCTACTCCATTTGTATTATTTTGTATTGATTTATTAATATGAGATTAAGACATATATATATATATATATATATATATATATATATATATTTACTTTATATTGTTATATCTTATATTTTATTTACTTCTTATTTATTGTCTTGTGTTCATTATATATATATTTTTTAACCATCAATTATAAATTATAAATTCACTTATTTATTCATTTCGTACTTGTGTCCATGTATATACTTTAATATATATATTTTTCAAACCACAAATATAAGATTTAAATGCAAGTAATTTAACACATTTTTTTATTTGAGATCGGGGAAACTCGCATCATTTAAAAATCAATTTTTTACAAATTTTAATTAAATTAAAATCTAGGATCGTTACAAACTTCCCCCCTTAAAAGGATTTCGTCCTCGAAATTCGCAGGCACGAAAACAACACAGATAGATGAAAGATAGAGAAATATTATCTCAGATCAAACTAGATATCAGTTCTGCATTTGGCTCACCAAATCAGAATATCAACAATAGATACAAGTAATTATAATAAAATTTCAAATTTGGTTTTAAACAAAATCGTTTAATTGATTCAATTCAAATTATTCTTCATATTCTATTAATCAATTTAACTCAATTTTTTTAAACTTCCAGTTTATTCAAAATTTTCTAATTCATTTAAAATTTCCAATTCATATTCATTAAGGTTTAAATCAACAACCGATAAGAAACTGATGAAAATATGAAGTAAAGATTCTTCTACAACGATTCGTAGAGCATCACCGCACCGAAACTTTTTCTTGTAGCTGTCACGAAGAAATCAAAAGAATTTAGAACGAATCAAAGAAAATTGATAAGAAAGTTGTTTCCACTGTCACAAGGTATTGACCATTTATAGTCGTATTTCCCTGTCCTCTATCTCGTTCTCTTCTTGCACTCATACTTACTATCAGTGGATAGCAAAAGAATTTACTGAGGCATTCAAACGGATATCTTAGGGATATACTCATTCTAGGATTTACTTCACCCTATCTCTAATGAGTTACTTAATGTGTTATACTCCCGAGCTAAAGTTCAACCCTTAGCTCTGATACCAAATGTAACGAGTTGGATTTTGCCCGCTCGAAAATCGACACCCATACCTCAAATCGTACTCGAATGTCATAGATTCGACCGTTCAAATCCGATTCGCCGGAGCTTATAACAATCATTAAGTAAACAACACAGCGGAATAAAAGAATAATACATTGATATACAGCTTTGATACAATATCTGATACAACAGATGATCCAATAGATATCAATATACATCAGAGATATGATACAATAAAATAGCAGCGGAAAAGAAAACGATAGATAACATCTAGCAGCAAAACAAATAACTCTAAGATAGTCTTCAAGGCAGAACTCCAGAAATAACTGCAACTCCATTTCCAATAATCAATCTAGTAATAGCTCGAACTCCCAATAACATATCACCAAGCTCAGCAAGACTGGTGCGATCCAAAGACTGAACTAACTCCAGATAATCTACCAATCTGACTATCTGAAAAACCCAACTCTAGACTGCTCGTGTAGAAATATAATGAGCACCCAGAGTTTAGGAAAGAAACAATAAACTCCGGATCAGTCGTGGGACTGGTGTGAGTAACAAAAACAGTCTATCTTTTAAAACATTCAACAAAAGAATTTCAAAGTTAATTCGCAATGCTTTTGAAAAATGAGACTACCATAAGGCCTCCCGCACACACACACACAATGCAAACGCAGAATCGGAGGAGATTTCTCCTTATGATAGTCAAAGATGCTTGATACGCATTAAAAGAAACATTTGATATTATTACTAGTGCATAGTGTAGGAAAAATTTATTTCGAAAGTAGAATATAAATCTTAGCCAACATAGACATTTCGAACTATGCCTACTATAGCTACCATCCAAACAGTGTTGCGACACCATAAGTGAATGATAGGTTCTACAACTAATACCGTACAAGTTTCGTATTGGGAATTGGATTTCCAACGAATGATCAGGCCAAGGAACTTCCCATTGCCACATGAGAATGCCTCTGGATGGACATCCCCGAGAACCAAACCGGATCTCTACCAACACAAGGCCGGGTTACCCCTAACTGAGTAACAACTGACCGAATATGCCATCCCCCGGTCCTTTGGGACCTTTATCCGAGAGCTCTCTAATCAATTCACACAATCATAACAAAGTGTTTTCAACATGAGTAAGTATCTGGGCTCCATACCATGATACCACCCTTTTCCAGAAGGAAATGCACATATCCTAAAGGGCGCTACCCCTCATAACCTTGCCGCATCTTTCCTGTTTTGACCATTCACGAGGTGTGAGGCTCGACGAAGTCACGTCCACAAAAACATACTTTATACAAAAGCCATGCTTTGGGTCAACAAATGATCATAGAGATGATCACCAGGATAGACGATCAAATAAATGATCCTATCACAAATAATCAACACAATGATCATTTCACAGCAACACTCAGTATGTCACATTACCAAATTGGGAATATATTGCTGATAACTTCAACTATATAACCTCTGAGCTCGTACGTCTCAGAGAAGGGTGTTAAGCTAAGAGAATAAATTCTTCGCCACCAACAGAAATATATTTGAAAGAAATCGGCTTTATATCTCAACTTGTAATGTCAGGCATACTATCCATACAAGTCTGTTCTGGGTTCGAACAGAACCGAAGGTGCTTACAAGGAAGTCCTTGCAATCCGTATATTCACAATCCCGATCGGATTTCCCATCACTTAGGGAGTTTCTATACCGGCGCGACTCGGTGCAGAAACAATCGATAGGTCATCCTATCGCTTTCGCAAATACCCGGTCTT
This sequence comes from Allium cepa, assembly GCA_030765085.1. Taxonomy (NCBI): domain Eukaryota; kingdom Viridiplantae; phylum Streptophyta; class Magnoliopsida; order Asparagales; family Amaryllidaceae; genus Allium; species Allium cepa. The sequence goes on from CM060944.1 coordinate 343,876,846, forward strand.
CATCACCGGTCTTCAAATGCTATCCATAACGACGTATCACATATTCGGAATGGGTTATACGACACAAAGGTCCTTTCCCGGTTAAACCGAATAGTGAGCGAAAATATTTTCAAAACATATGGATATGGGATTTCAATTAAGTCACAACTTAATAATTCAAAACTTTCTTTCAAATGGTTTAATCAATTACCATTTCAAATCTTTTAACAAAAAAAGATTTATTTTCACAACCTTTAACGGTTTTAAACAATTTTCACATTTTAATCTTTTAAACAAAAGATTCATTCACAGATTTTCCAAATCAATTTTCATTTCAATTTGATTAACTCGTTAAATCTTTAAATCAAAGATTTAACTTATAGTCTTCAAAACAATTTCATTTCAATTTGATTTAAACAAATCATCAATTTAAATCTGTTAAAAAAATAAGCAGATGTAATTCATAGCTTTCAAAAAGAATTCATTCATAACTTAGAAAAATCATTTCTCTATTCAATCTTGAAATTCCCCTAATTAACTGGAATTTCAGTTCTTATCTAAAAGTGTTTATCATTTGAAAACAACAGTTTTCATTTTGGAAATCTGATTCATTTATACGAGTTGAAATCCTTGAGTTAAATTCAAATTCCCAAAACCATATCTTTAAAATGGTTTAAATTCATACAAACATGTTTATAATATCTTTAACCATAATTTCCAATCATTGAATTCAATTCCAAATATCGAATTCAAATTTAAATTGAATTATTTAAATTTCAAAACTTAATCAAGTAAATTAAAATAAATTTTTAACTTGAAATTTCATTTCAAAAGTTTTTTCACATTTATTCCGATTCCATTTCCGAAACATTTGAATTCGAATATTCAACTTTAAAAATCGTTTTAAAATCTGTGACTTAATCGATTTCCTCGTGAAATCCATATTTGTGTGTGTGTGGTGTAGTCCAGGGGTTATACACAGTAGTGCACATCATTCAATCATGACAGATCAAATACAACAATATATCTGATGAGCGATATAAATTATAACGCTTATCTTCATTCACAGATCACAGATAATATATGGATGCAAATAAATATACACAGCTCAAAACAAAGCATCACATATCAGATAGGACAATCAATTCAAGGCATTTCATACAATATAATCATTCATAAGTAAGGTCAAGCATTCAATAATCATTTATAAACAGGATTGTTTAATCCTAATTAATTCAATTTATCTCTAATTAAATTAATTACTTGTGAATTTATTATCCAATTCTGATTTATTAATTCCAAATCATTTGATATAAATTAATTTATCAGACACTTTAATTTATTAAATTATTCTTAATTTATCACATTAATTTAATCAACTCTTAAACCAATTTCCTAATTAATTAACTCTAATTAATTAGTTAAAGAAATTTAACCTTTAATTACTTACCATAAAGTAATTATACTTACACCATTTATAATTGATTATCTAAACTAATCAATCCACTTTATTATTAAAATTAATTGCCTTAATTAATACTTAATAATCCTTAGTTAATTATCTTATTAACTAATAATATTTCTTAATTACTTTCTTAAGAAATTATCTTAGATAAATTCATTATTAATCATTTCTAACTAAAATTTAATCTAATTATTTATTTATAAATTAAATGAATCATTCTTTAATTACTTATTAATTAAATCATTTTATTACCTTAATTATCCCCTAATTAGTTAACTATTATTTATTATATAACTTTAAGAAATTAAATTAAATTAACCTTTAAACCAATTTCATAATTCATTATCCTTACTAAATCAAAATATCCAACATTAATCTCAATAAGTGATTAATCCTTAAGATCATTTCTTAATCACTTTCATTTACTTATTTAACCTTTAGTGAATAAATTCTTCTCAAATTAATTACTTTAATTAGTGATTTGAACCTTTAATTACTTATTAAATTATAAGTCATTAATTAATTTAAATGATTAAATTATCCATTTTAAATTCACATGTTAAAGTAATATTTGGTTATGAAAGAATTTTAAAACAGTTTAAAATCAAATCCCTTTTTAAATTTAACATTTTTTTAGAGATTTACTTTAAAATCTTAACTTATGTAAACATTTGAAGTTATAAAACTATTTAACTTCAAAATCTGGAATTTGTAAAACAGGGTAACAGGTTTCCTGTAAAACCTGTAACCAAACCATCAACCCGAAGCAACACTCTTCTGCTTCGAGTTCTACCCCTCAAAATCTCGAGTAAAGCCTCGAGTCAACACACGCGAGTTCACCCTGCTTCTTCCCCACTTCCCAAAATTTCCAGACTTCAAAACAAATGCACGGTGCACGTGCACGTCGTCTCTGGCGATCTTCCGACACCGCCACTACGTCGAACAAGTCGACGCTTTCCCACGTGCAGATCTCCGACCATCCGAACCTCCATCTTCATCACGTATTCGAATTCAAGTGTCAAGTCTAACCTGGAAACACGATTCAGGTCCACGCCCCCAAAACCTGTCATCGCGCCGTTCACCCAACCTCGGTCATTAGAGTTCGTGCAACTCCGGTCACGTGATCGTCAACTACCCCTCTACCATCACCCACGGTCGCGTGCAACTCGGTGCACGAGAGAAGCCACGTCAATCGATTCCCTGATCACTCAAAAAATTAGGTTTACAAATTTAAAACGTTGGCCGCTGCTTCCACGTTGAACTGGAGCACTTCCCCTCATTTTTCCCCGGCACACAGTACTCCCCTCTACCTTCACTCGAAACCCCACAGTCCCTCAACGACGAGATCACTCGAATTCATCAAAAACCCAAATATTGTTCCACTTCGATTTTCTCGTTCCATAGTTAATTAAAAATCGTGATTTTCCTTTCAAAAATCATTATCTTCGATGTCATTTAAAAGGGTCCACCTGAAACTAAGATTCATGATGTTTGAATTCTGGACATATTTTAAATGATGTCTGTATTTTCAAAATTTTCAAGAGAGACTTCCTTTGTTTTACTTAAATATATTTTTGATATTTGAACCATATTAAAACTAACAACTTTTATTTAAGGTATGAAGTTTAACAATAATCAGAAGAGAGGGAATTTGATTTCAAAACATATTTGGGAACTTGTTATGTTCAAACTGAGAACATGTCTGTTCTCTGACAGGCATAGTTCATCATACTCATATACATACCTATCTGTATGCATACAATACTTCATCACTTTTACTTTATTATGATGATTAAAACAACCAGCTAAATTTATATTCAAAAGTTTACTCACCTTTGATTTGCAGCAGAGGCAAAGAACTTGATATTTTTGAGAACTGGAAGTTGGACAGAGAAGCATTTTGTTTGTGTCTAGCTGCCTGTAGCTTTGAATTTACAGTTTGAATTTGTTTTAAAGTTAAAATTTTTTTTTTCTTTATCTCCAGGTTGCAGGCTTTACTCTTGAACTTGATATCAACTTGCTTGACCCTCTGGTTTTGATGAATTCATATAGTTGTTGAAGCTTAAATTGAATTTTTGTTTGAGTTTTCACTAATGTGCTTGCTCCCATTTTACTCAGTTGTGATAATGAACTGAAAGGAGGGTTGATGTGTATAAAAGATAGTGTGCAGGTTGAGGTTAAGTACAATAGGTATGTTGCATTAATTGCCTTACTTCATTCCATACTTACTTGTCCTTGTTTATATGTGAATATATTTTACTTCTATGCTTTTGTTTTTCTTCCTTTACAAGCCTGCAGGTTGCATACCTATACATGAATACATTCTATTTTGTTTTATTTAAGTGTACATAGATATTTTATTACTTTGCTTTGTTTTAACCTTAGCTTTTCAAGACACTACAGGCATATTTATTTGCCTACTACTTTACATTTTTACTTACCTGCACATTTTATTTACAAGATCTTTTTACCAGTTTTTTTTTTTCCTTTTTTCCAAATTCTTCACAGTATTTTACTTATTCTAGCCTTTGTATTTTCTTACTTCATGTATATTATAAAGTTGCTTTAGTTATTGATATAAACTTTTAGCTTAAGTTTTTAGTTTCATTCTAACATAATTGCTTATCTTATCTCTCTTTTATATTTGTTAGCAAGCTTAGTTATATCTCTTATATTTGTATCTGTTTGAATCTATCTTTTTGCTTTGTTTCTTATTTTATTTGTTTGAATACTTATTGATTATATTTTATATATCAATGTTCTTATTTTTATTCATAGCTTAAGTATGAATTATTTTACTTTACAAAATAAGTGAACTTCTATTTTTATTTTACTCTTATTACTTTTGTAGCCTACTCCATTTGTATTATTTTGTATTGATTTATTAATATGAGATTAAGATATATATATATATATATATATATATATATTTACTTTATATTGTTATATCTTATATTTTATTTACTTCTTATTTATTGTCTTGTGTTTATTATATATATATATATTTTAACCATCAATTATAAATTAAAAATTCACTTATTTATTCATTTCGTACTTGTGTCCATGTATATACTTTAATATATATATTTTTCAAACCACAAATATAAGATTTAAATGCAAGTAATTTAACACATTTTTTTATTTGAGATCGGGGAAACTCGCATCATTTAAAAATCAATTTTTTACAAATTTTAATTAAATTAGAATCTAGGATCGTTACAGAACTGGTGCTTTTATCAATTATTGGGTGTTTGTGACCAATTTCGACGCAAACAGCGTGGGTTTGGATAGCATTCGTTGAGCAAAACTACACCTTCTAAAACCAAGTTTGTATGTTAATGTTCATGGTAATAGCCTATGAATGACTTGTTTTATATGTGAAGTAATGGTTTGGTTGTTTGTTTATTTCATGCTTTGAAAATTTGTTGCATTTGAAAGTTAGTAAGCATATGGTTAACTATATGAAAAGTTGGTAGTTAAAATTAACATAATTATCGGTTAATACATTACATGTTGAATCATCATTATTTACCTTGTATTATTCTTAAACCATTGCTATGTGATGTTTGGTTGTATGGTTAACGTCATAAGTTTGTTCGTCGAACAGGCCATATAGCGATAGTCGATATATTGACACTTTCGGAAAATCATTTTTATCGAAATCATTTGGTTTCATTATCATGCTTGGACTTATTTTACAAGTTAAGCAAGTTTTTGATTAGTGATGTTTTAAAAAAATAATTATTTTAATAATGATTATTTAGTTAATCAATTACTTAATTGATTAATTTATTAATCAATTATTTAATTAATAAGGGTTTAGGTTAACTAATTACTTAGTTAGTGATGTGTTTAAATTTAACTAATTACCTAATTAATGATTGTTTAAATTAATTAATCATTTTATTTAATGATGTTTAAATTCAATTAATAATTTTATTTATGATGTTTTTAATTAAAGTTAATTAATCAATTTGCTAATGATGCTTTTAATTAGTATAATTTTTTAATAAATGATTTAAAAATTTTATCAGCTTTTTTATTCTAATTAATCTTTCCTTTAATGATGCTTATAATTAATAAATATTTTTAAATAATGAGAATTAATTAATTAGTCACTTAATTTAATTAATTATATTTAAATTAATTAATTAATTAAATTAGTGATGTTTAAAAGTTATTTACCCTTTTTAGTTAAAGGTTATTGGAGTTAATTAATCAACTTAATTTATGAAGTTTCAAAGTGAATTTGTCGAAGCAGCAAGGATGTTTTGATTTTGTTCACATTTTTAATAATGATAATTAATTATTTATTAATTCAATTAATGATAATTGTAATGATCCAGAATTTTGTTCATTCGAAATAGGGATATTTAATTGATTTTAAATATTCACAAGTTAATTTTATAAGTTGAATAACTTATATTTCGAATATAGTGATTTAATTGGATAACTAAATTGTTAATTGAATATTTAAATTTTTAGAAATAATTGGAAATTGGATTTGTTGTCAATAAAACGATTTATAATGTTGAATTAAATTCTATTTGAATTAGAATGATGTTAGTAAGCTTTTAAAATTGAATTAAATGTTAAATTGCAGAAATTGAATAGTTCACTATTTATTAACGTGTAAAAATAGTCATTTTTCACACGGTCTTGGATATCGACAAAACCCATTTTATTCGATCCATAATGTTATATTATTGTAGGATTTCAAATTTTGTATCAATCGGATTTACGGTCTAGTCGTGGCAAACTAAAACGCGTAGAAATTTGTTTAAGTAAATTTTAAATTTAAATAGTCGATTCGAAAATGTATCTTTAAAATACGATCGAATTGGCTCTCGGTATATATATTCCATTACGTTCGGAATAGGGGTAAAACATTATAAATGCCAGGTGGCACGCTTCGTTTGGAGTTTGAAAATTTCTTCGATAAATAGTGCGCGTAAATTTTCTATAAAAGCCTCATTATTTTCTTACTTTCACAATTCTAAGGTTAGAAACCCCAGCCTCCACCTAGCTTTCTATGACCAAGAATGCTTTATTCTTTCTCCTTTATTATATTCCGATCCATAAATCAATCCGAGAAACTTCCTTCTGTAATATTGTAGAGCACATCCTGATCTTTAAATCCAACAGCTATGATTGGATTTCACGATGTAGGTTGGTGGAAATCTTCGTTCAAAGGCCATGCATTTGGGTTCTTTTATCAAGAAGAGATGGAGGCTGTGCTTCATGATATGGCGGCCGATGGTGGAGCTAGGCGAGGCGAGTGCGGTGATGGTCTTGGATCATCGTAGAGTGGAGTGGTGGGGTCGCGAAAATTCGAGAAAGAAGGCGGCCATTAGGTTTGTATGAATATGTTGGGGGAAGAAGAACATCACGATTGGCCTAGATCTAAGCAGCAAGATTGAACGACCACGATTGAAAAAGGTTTTAAAAATAAAAGAAAAAGTGTAAATTAATTATCTTTTAATTGTATAAACTTTAAAACACCGTAACTTTGTCATACAAGGTCCTTTTTGACGAAACAAATTGCGTTGGGTCTATATTAACGAGCATTACATTTTAGAGCTGGTTTGGAATTGATTGGAGCTAGTGTAAATTTTTGGTAAAATTAAATGACTGGTTCATTTTATTCGCAATAAAACAATGCAGCTGCTATTGGAATCAATGTGAGTACAACTCACTCTTTCTGACTCACTGATATTTTTATATAAGTAAGAATAAATTTTATTTATGATGATTATGATTGTTTGGATGATATATGATATATTGTATATATATTGATTGGTATTTGGATATATTCCTTCCTATTGGAGTAGACGAGGCCCTATACGTTCCCGTATATGACCGGATGACCCTTTTGTACGTGTGTCTGCCTCGAAGCGAATATTATACATATTTTCTAATATCTATATTTGTTGTAGGTGACAGGTTGGAGGGATCCAACTGGATTCCTCACCACTGTTGATTTATTTAAGGATATTGATATATATGCTGTTATCATATGATGTTTTGGATGCCGTGATTGATGTATTTGATGTTGTTCCAGCATTGGGCCTGTTTTGGTAATTTTAAAAATGTTAAAGTGATGATTTCAAATTAAAAGGGATTTTTAAGTGATTTTGAAAAAAGATGTTCTATTTAAATTTTGAATGGTTAAGGAACGAATTTATTTTAAATAAATTAAAGTTATAATTTTTATGTTATATAAATTATGATTTTTGGGTGAAATATATTAAAATGTTATTTTTGAAATATGGAGTTAATGATTTTGTAAAATAGTTTAAATTGAGATTTTTGATTTATATAGATGGTTTATATAGAAGATTTATAAAATTGTTATTTTATAAATTAAAATATTAGAATTATAAAACGTTATAAGTGTTAAATTGAAGTATAAATGATGTTATAAGTGAATAAGATTTATAATTTGTGAAGTTATAAAAGAATGAATTTGTAAAATAAAGAGAATTATAAGAACTAACTTTTGGATTTTTGGCATATAATTGAGATACAAATAAAGGTTTATTAAAGGAATTTGGTATATGGAAGCTTTTACAAAATATAAATGTGAATTTGTAAACACAATTTTATAAATCTAAAATCAACTTATTTTGATAAGTTAAATATGGAAGTTCGTTAAGGGAATTTCATCCACGATTTTGGACAGTGGATATCCTTTAAATTTAATGTGCAATAGTAATGAATTTGGTTAGAGAATTATATCCATGATTTTGGATAGTGGATAATCCTTTAATGAACATATAGAAGTAATGAATTCGGTTAGAGGATTATATTCACGATTTTAGATAGTGAATAATATTTTAAATTAAATAAATGTTTTGGAAGTGATATTTTAAATGGAGTTAAATGGTTTGAAGATGTTTTAAAATATCTGAAGTATCGAAACCATAGATTTCAACATTCATTGTTGAAATAGAGGTTTTCGAGAAATAAGGAAATGATGGCCTATAACACTGTTGTTATAGTAAATGATTTTCGAAAGGAGATGTTTTGTATAGTATATGGGATTTATATATCTATCTAATTTTCGAATCCCTACACTAGTGATTTTAGGTTGTTGTAATGATGTTTTACGCAACATTCGTTTGACCCAAAAAAGCATGTTAAAGAAAATGTTTTCCTTGAAGAATAAAATATATACTTAATCGTGATTTAAATATATGTAATATTTTCTAACTGTTGAAAATAAATTGATTGATTTGTGAATTACTTATTATAGAATAAGTATATGGAAATGTATTAGTTAAAGTGTTTTGAGAATATATCTTTTTAAAGATAATTTGAAGTGAATATTTGGCAAATGGTTTGATCAATAAAAGATTAATAAAAAGGGCCTAGTGATAGCTTATGGTGCTAGATATTTGTTGTTTGCTTTGATAGTTAAATAACTGACTATCAAATTTGGTCATTTTAGTTCCTCGACTTGATGTTGGAACTATTTAGTCATACACTTAGTACATAGCCTTCTGTGTAGGCTTGATTATCATTTTTGTTGAGGACGTTGATCGTGTAGTGCGGAGTGTTACTCCAATCTATCGAGCTTCCTTCTTGGCTTGAACAATAGCAAGTTGAAAGTTGGAGACGTGATAACTCTATGAGACTTATTTTCTTTGTGAAGTTGAGAAACGCTTTTACCATTTGGTGCAAAGAAACCGGGATCGGTTCATCCATAAACCACTTCGGACCAAGGTATATGCGTTCAATTGTGCAGGTTGGTTGTAATGATATTGATACTCAGGATTTTCATGGTGGAGGACTGCTTGTTGATCGTTTTGGATTAAAATATCAATATACATCCAGTAGTAGTAGTCTCTTTAGTATGAAATATCCAATGCAAGGACTATTCGCTACTAATCCTAGTGATTTCCCGATAGGATGTGGTAGGAAAGTACCAACGGTTTGTTTTGTTCTTGGACAACTTGTATGGATGTTTTTCTGACATTGCATTTCTAAATATTATGTACATTGGTTTTTACAAACTTACATAAGTGGTGGCGGAGAAGGCAACTTCTCTTAGCTTAACATCCTCCTTGAACGTATGAGCTTAAGGGTTGTATTTTTGTGGAAGGCAATTAATAGCCAATGGAAATGGCCGTATGGCATTCAAAGTGGTGTGATATGTGATATGTGAAAGGTAATCGTTACCTCAGGCATCATTAACCGGAAATGACCAAAACATGGTTAGATGCAGCAAGGCTAAGTGGGTCTGTGGCGACCTGGAATTTTCAAGCATTTAAAATCGGAATATTTAATTGATTTTAAGTATTCAATAGAGCAATTTTAACTTGAATTACGAATATCACAAATTATTTAATAATTTAATTATTGAATTAAATAATTTGAAATGGGGAAATTTATCGAATCTAGAATTCTAACCCGATTAAAAATAACATGAAGGCTTATAAAATTTATATTGATGATAGTGAGAGTAGTAAAAGTGTTAAAATTGAATTTAATAGTGAATTGTTCAGTTTTGAAAATTTTATCGTTTAAATATTATTTAAAAATAGCTTTCCGAGGCACAGTCTCGGAATTAGACGAAACCAGTTCCATTGGGTCCGTAATATTGAATTATTGCCGGATTTCAAATTTCGTAGTAATTGGAGCAGTTGTGGGAGCGTACGTTACATAAACATGTCGAAATTTACAACGAAAATTTAATTTAAATTTCATTTTGATCGGGATTGTCGTGTGAGCGTACGATAAGTTAACGCGTTGAAAATTTAATATAACTTAGGTTGATCAAATTAATATCATCGGTGTGTTCTTAAACACGTTTTTCTTTTTATACTCAGCCGAAATACCTTCTCAATTAGCTGCCTTTCCTTCAAATCCTTGTCCCCTCTCGTACATGCCATCATCATCGTGTCTTCCTTTCTCTTATCACGCAAGCTTCATCTTCCTTTAAAAAAAAATCACCGAAGCCTCTTTCGAAATGGAAGACTCATAAAACAAATAAATAAGTAAACAATAATAATAATATATGGCCGAAAGCTTCAACTCCTCAAACTAAAAATCATCAGTTAAACAAAAGGGGGGGCCCGAGCTTTCCAATCAACTCACGATTCGATTTCGCTAATGGGAATTAGGGTTTGGGCGTCGCGTTTTGGGATTCGAGCTCGGCTGAAGCTTTGTGAAGCAGTGGTAATGGTGGCGACGCTGCGCCGAGGGCATCGCAAAGGGGGAGGTGGACGTGCGGGGCTGTTTGGGTCAACGTAGAGGAAGGTCGCGACTGTCTACACGCGTACGCGCGTGGGTTTGGCCGAAAGTCGATCGTGGATTGGTGGAGACTTCGAACTCAAGTTAATGGCGATTTCTTCGCGTTGATCTGAGCGACTTGGGGATAGGGGATGGTCTGGGTTCCTTCGACAGTAAGGTAAAATTTCATTTTTTGTTAATTAAAATTAATTATATGTATATATCTTAAAAAAATGGGGGAACATTCAGGGAACTTAAAAATTTTGATGCTGAAAAATGAGTTTTATTTATGAGGCCTGAAGAGAAGAGGGAATAAAAATAAATTGTTATAGATTGTAAAAGATTTACAGTAAAATAAATTACTGATTTATAGTAATAATAATTATTATTGTTCTACCGGAACGATAAGCAGGAAGAAAAGAAATTAATTTGACAGCTAGATTTAAAATAGTCGTGTTTTTAAATTTTAAATTTGGGTTATTAATTACTTATGCAAAAAAATTAAATATATGTACAAACAATTTATATAAGGTTTAGAAGGAAATTATAGACGGGATTTGTGATAAAAAAATTACGATTTACGAATTTAATTTATTTTGTTACCAAAAGATGTAATAAAGGAAAATTAATTCAAAATTAAATTGAATGGTAATTAGGTGTTCGATTTATATTTCGAATATTAATAAATCATATAATATTTATTCAATGTTAGAAATTGCGGAAAACAAGGCGGATTTGAGGTGAATGGCAATCTAAGGCCAAAGGTGAGTTAATCTCACTCAGTTTAAAATTTAAATTTAAATGATTAAATTTAAATAATTGGTTGTATGGTTGAATTGATTGATGTGATATAGTATAGTATAATTTGTAACTGGAATATTATGTGATGCTAACGTCTGTGGATGCAGGGAAAAACAGGTTGAAGGGATCCAACTGGACCCCTCAACTTTTATTTAAATTATTTTATATTCTATTCTCTGATCTGATTGTTTGATATTCTATAATGAATTATGTGGAAATATTGAATGTTATGGCTTGGTTGATATAATTGGGTATATTGAATTACCAAAAATATAAATTTGATTTTGGAAATGAAAATAAAAGACGTGAAATTGCAAGTGAAATAATTATAGAATAAATTTAAGAATAACTTGGAAAAGAAATAAAGTGACTTTAAAATTCTAATAAATGAATCTTGAGAATGGAAAGGAAAGTTGTATAAACAGAAAGTTAATGAATTTTTAAATGCAGTATTATTAATTAAAAAGAACAAACAATTATTTAGAATTTAAGATTTGGATTTATTGAAAGAGTAAAGAAGAATAAAATAATAATAATAAAAATAAAGACCATAACTACTGAAATTGGAAATGAACTGATAAGTAAAAGAATTTATTTCAAATAAAATAAATTGGAAATCAATTTGGGAAATTGATTTAAGTGATTGAGATTTGAAATTCTCCCTGGATAACCAAGTACGTTTCAAAGTAAATTTTTAAATATAAGTTAAAGGATTTTGAAGTTGTTTTAAAGGTATGTTTTGTAAATTTATCATTTCTAATTTTTTAAAGTCTAAAGTAAGTATTTTCTTTTAACCTATGTAACAGTAAATATCTAAAGAATGATTTGATATTTTGATCAAAGAAGAAATCTAATGTTTAGTTATAAGGTAACCTTATTTTAATTATTTCTAGAGTATTATTTAAAATTAAGTATTAAAGTAATTTTTCTAAATTAAATGATAAATTTATTTTTCAATAAAGTGTTTTAAATTATTGTAAAAATCAAGTTTTGTACTTGGTGATTTCAGTGGAGATAGGAAATATTCGGGGAAGTTTATCCTGCAAAGCATGATGATTTGAAACTGTTTTCAAAGGAAATTGAAAAGTGAAAATATATCATATGAGGATATTTTTGAGATAAATAAATAATTTGGGAAATTATTTATTGTGTGATGGTTGTTTGTGAATGTTAATTGATAGTTAAATCACCGACTATCAATACTGGACAAATACGTTGATCGTTTCGAAGAGACCGGGATCAAGATTTAATTCTCGAAAACCACGTCGATCTGGTTTGTACGTTTCACAAAAACGAGTGTGGATTCGAAGATGGAGCAGTGAAGTGCAAGGGCTAGTCGCTACTAATCCTGAGGATATTTCCAAAATGGATGTAGTAGGAATAGTGCCTTCGGTTCCGTTCGAACCCGGGACGGACTTGTATGGATGAATGCTTGCGGAAACATCGTCAGGTGGACGATGGGCATTCTAAGGGATATATTCTAAAAAGGTAACGCTTAGCCTCAAGCCTCATCAAATGGGAATGACTGAGAATCAGTGGTTATGCAGCAAGGCTAGGTGGGTAGCACCCAAGCAGGGTGAGGTCATTCCAGTCTAGATGTCCCTTATTATTTCGGCTTAGTGGGCGGTTGCTGATCCCAACCGCGGGGTGATCTCACTCGAGATTATCCAGTAAGGGGTAGTCCCAGCCTTGTGTTGCAGGGGAGCGGGCGTACTCCTCGGTACGGTGATCTAGGCCCCGTACTGTGACAGGTGGTACCTAGTGCCTAGTCATTAGTTGGAAATCCATTCTCCCTACGAGCCTTGTACGAGTTTTGTTTGTATTACCCACTCTGTGGCTAGTAGCTAGAATTTAATCCTGTAACAATTTCGGCTATTTTATAAGTATTTTATATAGACACTATTATAATATCAGAGGATTTCTATAAAAATTGTTTTAGCTATCGTAAGGTAAAAACCCGACATGTTTATTTGTGGCGTGGTCTTACGAGATGCTTTTGTTTGCAAAGGATTTTTGAAGCTTTAATAATCAAATTGGGTGTGATTTTCTAACGCTGGTATTCCAGACTGACTCGGGTGTTATTTAACTATAATGCTCGGGTCAGACCGAGTATTATAGGATACAGGATGTGCTGTGGAGCTCAGGTGACGAGCAGGATGGCGATACGTACTCCCGCACTTGTGTGTGTGTATATATATATATATATATATATATATATATATATATACATACATATTCCGCTGTGTTGAGTTGTTGTGTACCCATTTGTATGATATTGATGTTGAGCTGTGATTGATGTACTCTGATTGATGTAATATATAAACAGAGATACCTTTGATTGAGTAAAGATTATTTATTATCTATTATATTTTATTCCACTGCGATGGTTAGATTCTGATGTTGATTTTGTTTTCTCTTCTTCTACCTCTTCTTCTTAAACCCAAATGGTTCGTATTTCTGTACAACTTAAGTTGATTATTGTAGAATAGTGTTGACTCAAGGGGTACGGATGTGCGGGTCGTTACAGTTGGTATCAGAGCGTAGGTTGGAGATAACCTTGGCTCTGGTGGGAATTACTCATTTAAATTAGAGTCCGTAATACTCCATAATGAGTTTGAGCGTATAAATAAATATGAGTGCGTATTTGTTACTGAATATAAATTGTTTTTATATTGTGTTGATTGATTTATTGAGTGGCATATGAACCTTCGTCGGCATAGTCTGCGCAACTGTATCGAAAGGGTTTCTAAACACTTGAATAGAACAATTCACATGATATTGTTTTAAATGTGGGTAAATGAAATAATTTTACCCAAAAACATATTTGATATAAAGAATAGTTTTTGAAAACTATTTAGCTAATATACGGTTGCTTGGATGTTAGAAATGATGATATTAAAGTATTATCATTGTTAAGTGGAAAATTTAACTAGAAATTAAAATATAACTAAAGTTTAAGGGAATAAACTCATTATAAAATGGAACTTATAAAATATGAATTATAAATGTAATTTATAAATTGAAATATAATCAAATGAGAATTTGTTTGAGAATAAACTGTGCAAATGAATTATAGTTAAAATTTATTTAAGCAGGCTTTAGAAATTTAAAATCCCGGAGACTTTGGAAGTGTTTTAATTATAAATAATAGTATTATTGTTCTGGAGATATTTCTGAAAGGAATTTGTTTTAAATGGATTTTGGAAGTGATATAGCATTGAAATCACTTGGATTATTGGAAAATAATTCTGATGATGATGGCCGCATCATCAGTATTCATTTTCGAATTTCTAAGAGACGGATTGCTGCCAAATTGATTCGTTCAGAAAGCTAGTTGATTTTGAAAATTTCAAAGGAAATTTGTTGGGGATAAAAAATTAGGATTGGTTTAATTTTTGAGAAATGTGATTTGAGATATTGGAGAATTCAAAATAATTTGAAACCAAAGCCGGGTGTTTAAAAAAAATCCTGATAAGATAAGTTATAAGCTTATAAATGGAAATGATTTTTAAATCAGGAAGGAAATATAAGCTTTGAATGTTGGAATTTGAATTAAAAGTGTAAAGTGAAAAAAAATGAAATTAACTTGGATTGGGAAATAAAAATTTAACTGCATTGGAATAAATTGAATAAGCTGAAAATAATATCCAGTTGTATTCGAATTAAGTTGAAATCGAATTGAGTTAAATAAAACTAAGTTAAAATAAAATTGAATTGGAATAAGAATTCAATTGAATTATTGAATGAAATTAGATTCTTACCTGAATAAATGGAAATTAAATTTGTTAAGGATTGGATTGAAGTAAATAAATTAGAATGACTTGTAAAAGAATTAAAAATCCATGGAAATAAAAATATGTTTGGGATATAGATAAGCATAAGGCTTGAGTTAAAAATAAAAGAAGAATATATTCAAGCCTATAATAGAATGGAAATGTGTAAAACCATTAGTTGTGATTATAAAATTTAAAATGGAGTGCAAAGCACAAAATTAATATTTTGGTGAATTGGAAAATGAAAAGAAAATCCAAACTTGAATTATAAAATAAATTGAACTAAGAAAATTAAATGAAGTGCTATCTTGAACTAAAAATAAAATATTGAACTATAAATAGGAGAGAACTAATTTTATAATAAATCAGTTAATAAAATGTATAATTGGGAATGTAATGTTGTTTAATAGAAGCTGAATTGTGAATGTATGGTGAAGTTTGGAAATAAAACTCAAGTTATAAATAAGATTCGACCGAAATTGTTAGTGAATGGTAAATTGAAACGGATAATGGATCCAGAACTTGAGTTATAAATTAAAATTTAACTTGAAGTGTTAACAAATTAAATATAATTGGGAATGTATCGAATAAAAATGTGATTGGATTAAAATAGTAATGGTATGGATTGCAAATAAAATCCAAATACGTAGAAATAAATTGAAATGACCTTGTAATTTATTTAAGTCAACTTAGAATGAATCGAACTTGGAAATTTGAAATTTATAATAACTAATCAAATAAATCTGTAGTTTGAAAGGAGATTGGATTGAAAAAGAATCAAGTAAATTGAAAAGAGAACTTTGTTTGCAAAATGAGAATGAGCTTAAGTATAAAAAAAATTGGAGTGAATAAACTTAAGCTAAAAGATGGAAAGGAGTTGAATTGAATTCAACTTAAAATTAAGTTTAATGTATTGGATTGGTTTTAAATCAAGTAAAAATAAATTTTTAATCGAAATAAAATTCGATGAGTTTTAAATAATATTAATGGAATGAAATTCTAGAATAAATAATTGCAAACCATTTAAATTGTTAAGGAATAGAAATAACTTGGGGTCTATAAGAAAAATTGAAATGGTTATGGAATGCAATAGCTTGGATTGTCTTCGAGCTAAACATAATAGTTTGGAATAAACAAATCTGGAATGGAATGTGTCGAGTTAAATAAATGGTTGTGAATGAAGCAAAAAAAAAAGGAAATTTAATTTGGTAATGAAGATGAACCTAAGTTGTTAATGGTTTTGAATGAACTAGTTTGGTTAATAAAATGAAATGCAAATGAATGGATTCAAATCTGAAATGCAATACAAATGAGAATATATGTGAATTGTGGATAAATTTTAAAAATGGAATAGAATTAAGTACAAATTGAGTTAAAATCAATTTAAATTGGTTATAAAACATAAGTACTTATTTATTCACATAGATCTCGTCAAATTGCATAGAATAAATTGTCATTGGATGTAAATGGAAGTAATTAACATTCTATAAATTGATAGAATTAAAATGAACTGATTTTGAGAGCAACTGAATTAAATATGAGTTCAGTTTGCTTAAGAATAAATTAAATGTAAGCAGTTGAGTTTTAAACCATTCAAATTGATGAAGATGTATACGAATGGATTGAAAACCATTCGAATTGAATGAAAGTGGTTTGTAAATTAATTGGAACAGTGGAATTAGTATGAAAATTGTATAAGTTGCTTATGGAAAAATGTTTGGTGTGAATTTCTTTTAGAATTCATATGTTTTAACTATTGTAAATAAGTGAAATGTAGTTAAACTTCATTTATATCGTACTTACATGTTTAAATTGAGTAAGTACAGGTACCTTGAAGCCGTGTGGCTGGATTTGGTTGCGCTAACGGCTAAATAAATAAACTACATGCTTAAAAATGCTAAATAAGGTACGCCTACATAATTAAAATAGGAAATATGAACTGTTTTCGGTTTTTCCGACCGTGTGGGTCGATGTATATATATTTATCTCTTTTGTCGAATTGCAAAAGCTCCTCCGTACAAAGGGGACTCTGCCAAAAAATTTCAGAAATTTTTTGGATTTCGAAAATTTTTGAAAATTTTGGAAAATTTTGTTAACGACAAAACGGTTTAAACTGGAAAATTGAAATAAGTTAGTAAATGAAACTAATTAAAGTAATGACATAAATTAGTTATAAATGAAAGATAAAAATTAAAAATTCAAAGTTGAGAATAAATGAAATTCATATGTAATGTGGAAATCAATTTGAATAGAAATAGATATTAACTAAAGTGGTAAAGTGAAAACAAACAAAGAAGCATATTGAATGCTTATACTAAACTTAAGTAAGGAATGGTGAATTCTTAATTGGACATTGATATTACAAATATATTCCAAGTTGATATTTGAATGAGTAAATAATTGACACTTGTAAGGAAGTCGATAAAATGTTTTTGGAATATTGTGATTGGATATTAGTGCTAAGCAAGATTTGCAGGTATTATAAAGGAAAGAAAATTGGATTTGATTTCAAGAAGATAAATTTGAGATGCTCGACAAAAAGGTATGTATTTAAATTTGGTGTGAAATTTGATTGGGATTTGGATTGAGCCACTTGGCTTTTTGTTTTCTTTTTGGATTTGGAAGGCCGTAGAACCATTTTGTAGTTGTACCGAGCTAGCCGCGCAAAGGAGACGCTGGCAAAAAAATTCGGGAATTTAGGGAGTTAGAAAAATTTTGAAAATTCAAAATTGGTTTTATGATTAAAACTTGAATGGTTGGGCAAATAGGATTGTTTGCAAACTAGGGAAAGGTTTGGAAAGTTAATAAGAATGATGATGGTCTTTTGTAAAAAGATGGTTGGTTAGATGTCGAATTGATTGGTTTTGAGGATAAGTAAACGGGTATTGGACCATTTTACCTAACTAGTAATTTCGGGGACGAAATTCTTTTAAGAGGGGAGGAATGTGACGACCCGAAATTTTCAAGCATTTAAAATCGGAATATTTAATTGATTTTAAGTATTCAATAGAGTAATTTAAACTTGAATTACGAATATCACAAATTATTTGATAATTTAATTATTGAATTAAATAATTTGAAATGGGGAAATTTATCGAATCTAGAATTCTAACCCGGTTAAAAATAACATGAGGGCTTATAAAATTTATATTGATGATAGTGAGAGTAGTCAAAGTGTTAAAATTGAATTCAACAGTGAATTGTTCAGTTTTGAAAATTTTATCATTTAAATTGAATTTAAAAATAGCCTTCCGAGGCACAGTCTCGGAATTCGACGAAACCAGTTCCATTGGGTCCGTAATATTGAATTATTACCGGATTTCAAATTTCATAGTAATTGGAGCAGTTGTGGGAGCGTACGTTACATAAACATGTTGAAATTTACAACGAAAATTTAATTTAAATTTCATTTTGATCGGGATTGTCGTGTGAGCATACGATCAGTTAACGCATTGAAAATTTAATAAAACTTAGGTTGATCAAATTAATATCATCGGTGCATTCTTAAACACGTTTTTCTTTTTATACTCAGCCGAAATTCCTTCTCAATTAGCTGCCTTTCCTTCAAATCCTTGTCCCCTCTCGTACATGCCATCATCATCGTGTCTTCCTTTCTCTTATCACACAAGCTTCATCTTCCTTTAAAAAAAAAATCACCGAAGCCTCTTTCGAAATGGAAGACTCAGAAAACAAATAAATAAGTAAACAATAATAATAATATAAGGCCGAAAGCTTCAACTCCTCAAACCAAAAATCATCAGTTAAACGAAAGGGGGGGCCGAGCTTTCCAATCAACTCGCGATTCGATTTCGCTAATGGGAATTAGGGTTTGGGCGTCGCGTTTTGGGATTCGAGCTCGGTTGAAGCTTTGTGAAGAAATGGTAATGGCGGCGACGCTGCGCCGAGGGCATCGCGAAGGGGGAGGTGGACGTGCGGGGCTGTTTGGGTCAACGTAGAGGAAGGTCGCGACTGTCTACACGCGTACGCGCGTGGGTTTGGCTGGAAGTCGATCGTGGGTTGGTAGAGACTTCGAACTCGAGTTAATGGCGATTGCTTCGCGTTGATGTGAGCGACTTGGGGATAGGGGATGGTCTGGGTTCCTTCGACAGTAAGGTAAAATTTCAATTTTTGTTAATTAAAATTAATTATATGTATATATCTTGAAAAAAAAGGGGGAACATTCAGGGAACTTAAAAATTTTGATGCTGAAAAACGAGTTTTATTTATGAGGTCTGAAGAGAAAAGGGAATAAAAATAAATTGTTATAGATTGGAAAAGATTTACAGTAAAATAAATTACTGATTTATAGTAATAATAATAATTATTGTTCTACCGGAACGATAAGCAGGAAGAAAAAAAATTAATTTGACAGCTAGATTTAAAATAGTCGTGTTTTTAAATTTTAAATTTGGGTTATTAATTACTTATGCAAAAAAATTAAATATATGTACAAACAATTTATATAAGGTTTAGAAGGAAATTATAGACGGGATTTGTGATAAAAAAATTTACGATTTACGAATTTAATTTATTTTGTTACCAAAATATGTAATAAAGGAAAATTAATTCAAAATTAAATTGAATGGTAATTAGGTGTTCGATTTATATTTCGAATATTAATAAATCATATAATATTTATTCAAGGTTAGAAATTGCGGAAAACAAGGCGGGTTTGAGGTGAATGGCAATCTAAGGCCAAAGGTGAGTTTATCTCACTCAGTTTAAAATTTAAATTTAAATGATTAAATTTAAATAATTGGTTGTATGGTTGAATTGATTGATGTGATATAGTATAGTATAATTTGTAATTGGCATATTATGTGATGCTAACGCCTGTGGATGCAGGGAAAAACATGTTGGAGTGATCCAACTGGACCCCTCAACTTTTATTTAAATTATTTTATATTCTATTCTCTGATCTGATTGTTTGATATTCTATAATGAATTATGTGGAAATATTGAATGTTATGGCTTGGTTGATATAATTGGGTATAATGAATTACCAAAAATATAAATTTGATTTTGGAAATGAAAATAAAAGAAGTGAAATTGCAAGTGAAATAATTATAGAATAAATTTAAGAATAACTTGGAAAAGAAATAAAGTGACTTTAAAATTCTAATAAATGAATCTTGAGAATGGAAAGGAAAGTTGTATAAACAGAAAGTTAATGAATTTTAAAATGCAGTATTATTAATTAAAAAGAACAAACAATTATTTAGAATTTAAGATTTGGATTTATTGAAAGAGTACAGAAGAATAAAGTAATAATAGTAAAAATAAAGACCATAACTACTGAAATTGGAAATGAACTGATAAGTAAAAGAATTTATTTCAAATAAAATAAATTGGAAATCAATTTGGGAAATTGATTTAAGTGATTGAGATTTAAAATTCTCCCTGGACAACCAAGTACGTTTCAAAGTAAATTTTTAAATATAAGTTAAAGGATTTTGAAGTTGTTTTAAAGGTATGTTTTGTAAATTTATCATTTCTAATATTTTAAAGTCTAAAGTAAGTATTTTCTTTTAACCTATTATAACAGTAAATATCTAAAGAATGATTTGATATTTTGATCAAAGAAGAAGCCTAATGTTTAGTTATAAGGTAACCTTATTTTAATTATTTCTAGAGTATTACTTAAAATTAAGTATTAAAGTAATTTTTCTAAATTAAATGATAAATTTATTTTTCAATAAAGTGTTTTAAATTATTGTAAAAATCTATTTTTGTGCTTGGTGATTTCAGTGGAGATAGGAAATATTCGGGGAAGTTTATCCTGCAAAGCATGATGATTTGAAACTGTTTTCAAAGGAAATTGAAAAGTGAAAATATATCATATGAGGATATTTTTGAGATAAATAAATAATTTGGGAAATTATTTATTGTGTGATGGTTGTTTGTGAATATTAATTGATAGTTAAATCACCGACTATCAATACTAGACAACTACGTTGATCGTTTCGAAGAGACCGGAATCAAGATTTATTTCTCGAAAACCACTTCGATCCGATTTGTACGTTTCGTAATAACGAGTGTGGATTCGAAGATGGAGCAGTGAAGTGCAAGGGCTAGTCGCTACTAATCATGAGGATATTTCCAAAATGGATGTAGTAGGAATAGTGCCTTCGGTTCCGTTCGAACCCGGGACGGACTTGTATGGATGAATGCTTGCGGAAACATCGTTAGGTGGACGATGGGCATTCTAAGGGATATATTCTAAAAAGGTAACGCTTAGCCTCAAGCCTCATCAAATGAGAATGACTGAAAATCAGGGGTTATGCAGCAAGGCTAGGTGGGTAGCACCCAAGCAGGATGAGGTCATTCCAGTCTAGATGTCCCTTATTATTTCGGCTTAGTGGGCGGTTGCTGATCCCAACCGCGGGGTGATCTCACTTGAGATTATCCAGTAAGGGGTAGTCCCGGCCTTGTGTTGTAGGGGAGCGGGTGTACTCCTCGGTACGGTGATCTAGGCCTCGTACTGTGACAGGTGGTACCCCAGTGCCTAGTCATTAGTTGGAAATCCATTCTCCCTACGAGCCTTGTACGAGTTTTGTTTGTATTACCCACTCTGTGGCTAGTAGCTGGAATTTAATCCTGTAACAATTTCGGCTATTTTATAAGTATTTGTATATAGACACTATTATAATATCAGAGGATTTCTATAAAAATTGTTTTAGCTATCGTAAGGTAAAAACCCGACATGTTTATTTGTGGCGTGGTCCTACGAGATGCTTTTGTTTGCAAAGGATTTTTGAAACTTTAATAATCAAATTGGATGTGATTTTCTCACGCTGGTAATCCAGACAGACTCGGGTGTTATTTAACTGTAATGCTCGGGTCAGACCGAGTATTATAGGATACAGAAGGTGCTGTGGAGCTCAGGTGACGAGCAGGATGGCGATACGTACTCCCGTACTTGTATATATATACATATACATATTCCGCTGTGTTGAGTTGTTGTGTACCCATTTGTATGATATTGATGTTGAGCTGTGATTGATGTACTCTGATTGATGTAATATATAAACAGAGATACCTTTGATTGAGTAAAGATTATTTATTATCTATTATATTTTATTCCGCTGCGATGGTTAGATTTTGATGTTGATTTTGTTTTCTCTTCTTCTACATCTTCTTCTTAAACCCAAATGTTTCGTATTTCTGTACAACTTGAGTTGATTGTTGTAGAATAGTGTTGACTCAAGGGGTACGGATGTGCGGGTCGTTACAGTTGGTATCAGAGCGTAGGTTGGAGATAACCTTGGCTCTGGTGGGAATTACTCATTTAAATTAGAGTCCGTAATACTCTATAATGAGTTTGTGCGTATAAATAAATATGAGTGCGTATTTGTTAGTGGATATAAATTGTTTTAATATTGCGTTGATTGATTTATTGAGTGGAATATGAATCTTCGTCGGCATAGTCTACGCAACTGTATCGAAAGGGTTTCTAAACACTTGAATAGAACAATTCACATGGTATTGTTTTAAATGTGGGTAAATGAAATAATTTTACCCAAAAACATATTTTGATATAAAGAATAGTTTTTGAAAACTATTTAGCTAATATACGGTTGCTTGGATGTTAGAAATGATGATATTAAAGTATTATCATTGTTAAGTGGAAAATTTAACTAGAAATTAAAATATAACTTAAGTTTAAGGGAATAAACTCATTATAAAATAGAACTTATAAAATATGAATTATAAATGTAATTTATAAATTGAAATACAATCAAATGAGAATTTGTATGAGAATAAACTATGCAAATGAATTATAGTTAAAATTTATTTAAGCAGGCTTTAGAAATTTAAAATCCCGGAGACTTTGGAAGTGTTTTAATGATAAAAATAATAGTATTATTGTTCTGGAGATATTTCTGAAAGGAATTTGTTTTAAATGGATTTTGGAAGTGATATAGCATTGAAATCACCTGGATTATTGAAAAATAATTCTGATGATGACGGCCGCATCATCAGTATTCATTTTCGAATTTCTAAGAGATGGATTGCTGCCAAATTGATTTGTTTAGAAAGCTAGTTGATTTTGAAAATTTCAAAGGAAATTTGTTGGGGATAAAAAATTAGGAATGGTTTAATTTTTGAGAAATGTGATTTGAGATATTGGAGATTTCAAAATAATTTGAGACCAAAGCCGAGTGTTTAAAAAAAAATCCTGATAAGATAAGTTGTAAGCTTATAAATGGAAATGATTTTTAAATCAGGAAGGAAATATAAGCTTTGAATGTTGGAATTTGAATTAAAAGTGTAAAGTTAATAAAAATGAAATTAACTTGGATTGGGAAATAAAAATTTAACTGGATTGGAATAAATTGAATAAGCTGAAAAGAATATCCAGTTGTATTCGAATTAAGTTGAAATCGAATTGAGTTAAATAAAACTGAGTTAAAATAAAATTGAATTGGAATAAGAATTCAATTGAATTATTTAATGAAATTAGATTCTTACCTGAATAAATGGAAATTAAATTGGTTAAGGATTGGATTAAAGTAAATAAATTAGAATGACTTGTAAAAGAATTAAAAATCCATGGAAATAAAAATATGTTTGGGATATAAATAAGCATAAGGCTTGAGTTAAAAATAAAAGAAGAATATATTCAAGCCTATAATAGAATGGAAATGTGTAAAACCATCAGTAGTGATTATGAAATTAAAAAAAAAAAAAGAAAGAGTAACCGAACTCTTAAAATTTCGGCCAAGTTCCCCCGTTTTGGTATCAGAGCAAGGTTCTTCCTTTACTAGTAAAACAAGTTTTGTATTACTGATAAGTCTAACGCAGGTAGCCAGGAAGAGCGTAAAACCTAATTAGGTTAGGTAAAGGTAATATAAGACTTAGCTTACCCAAAGGAAAATCAAGCTCGTAATTAAGACATTATTAGTTGCTTATTTTGAATATGTTTGTTTTACTTTTTTGATAAAATCGAGGAACGAGTAATTAATTTATGAAATAAAGAAGATGATCTTTTCAAAATAGATTCTCAAAACTTCGTTAAACGCTTGCAATATTTAAATTTAGAATACTCTTTCAAACAACAAAATATTGTCACTCTAGACAACTACAAATTTCCTTGTTATTTTAAACACCAATTCGGTCATCAGCTGCACGGTAATAACATTCAAATAAATAGTATTGTAGATTTTTTAATCAGTCAGGCAAGTAATCTAGAAACCTATAATAACACAATCACTAGGGCAATAAATAACTTAACAGAAACTATCAAAGAGAAAAACAAAGTTTTAAAACAGATTAGCTCCAATCTAGATTTTCTTAAAGACCAGAATAATACTATTCAAAACCAGTTAGGTCATATAAAAAAGAGCATACCCACTAGAGACGAAATAATTCAGCTTAAGTTCTTGCTAGAAACTAATAAACCAAAACATTTAGAAACAGAATCAAAAAGAATATTAGAAGACTTACAAAAACAAACAGTTAACTTTGATCATAAGATTAGAAAGGTAGAACAAGTAATAAACGAAATAAAAAAGGTAGTAGCAAGTTAATGAACAAAGAATTATTAGAAGCAAAAAGGAAAGCAGACGAATTTAAAGCAGAAAATAATTTACGACCAGTTCATGAGCAAGGCTTTTCTAAATATTCTGGACATAGTCAATCAGATCAAGAGTATAAGCATTTATTCAATATTTTAACAAGTTTAAATCTTCAGTTAAATCGTACAAAACATAGCAAGTAAAGGAATTCAAATGATAGAACCTAGAAGAATTAATCCAGAAGATTTAGCAGGACTCGAATTGTCCTTAAAAGATTTTGTCACCAATGATAAAACACTATTAGTTCCAGAATCGCATAACATATATAAAAATCAATATAACGAACCAAGTATTAGGTTTAATAATTATAAAACAAAACAATCTGAAATAGAACAACATAGTGATGAAGAAACAGAATATAATAACTTAAATTGGGAAGAAGGACCAATTTATGATGAATATGATAGTGACATAGAACTAGAATATGATGAACTGGAAGACGTAATAGGATATTTACCAATAGACGAAGAGATAATACAGCAGATAGATGAAACCCAAATTGAAGACGATTTTATTAAAGAAATCGAAAGTTTAGAAACAGGATTTAAAACAGAAACGAAAACATCCCTAGTAGAAATAATGAATAAAAAGCTAACAGTTGAAAATTTAAGAGAAGAAATTGATAATATGATAATACAATGTATGATGAACCTCCAAATGGATTATCAAACAGCATTTAACACTTTAAGTGAATATTATAACTTAGCGTTAGTAGATGATATAAGTACAGGAAAAATTCCTTTCAGTGATATATACACTCAAAAAATGAAACAAATTATCAAGATTCAATGATTACAGAAGCATCATCAAGTAAACGACCAAGAAGTGAATTTACAAGACCAGGAGTAGGATATGATGAAAAAACATTTGAAAGAGAACAAGGGAATCCTCCTAGTATTAGTTATACAGAAGGAAATAACAAAATAGGAAAAGGAAGTAGAAAATCATATACAAAGATTTATAGCTCTAATATGTTACTATTAGAAAATCAAAGCCCTCAATTATGGCCAGATGAGATATTAATTTGGGAACAAAATGTTATACGCTACTGGGAAGTTAATAAAAGAGGAGATATGGATATGTTTGCAGTACTAGAAACCACTTTAGGCCCAATGGCTTTAGGAATATATCAGAGTTTTAAAGCAATAAATCCAGAAGAAATAATTAGACAAAAATCATTAGGAGATAATCCATATAATTTTACATCAATGATCAGAACAATAATAATTGGTATGGATCCAGCTAAAGGAAATACAACATTACAAGATACAGCTATAAGGAATCTAGAACAATTAAGCATTAGTGATTTCAAATATATTAAAGAATTTAGTCAAGATTTCGCAACAATGATAGCACAAACAGGTAAAGCTTTTGATGATGAATTATGTGACAGATATTTTACAAAATTACCGGGGATTTGGGACGAAATATACATAAACAATGGAAAGACAATCATGGCACAGAACATGGGTTAGGCATAGGAATTAGAATTACTTTTGTTTTTCGCAAATTAGAAGAACTATGTAAAGAAGCCACTATGCAAGAACAAATTAAAAGACAAGCATGGGCATTTTGTAAAACCTCAATATATACACCTCAAGCCTATGGTTATAAAAAGAAAAAGAAGTTTTTAAGAAAGTCAGTAAAATATGACAAGCGTAAACACAGTAAATATGTTAAAAAACAAAGACCATACAATAAAAAATGTACCTGCTATATATGTGGCGATCCAAACCATTTAGCTAACAAATGTCCAAATCGTGCAAATAATCAGTATAGAGCCAATTTAGTAGACGAATTAGGAGAATACGATATTCAAAGTGTAAATGATAACTCTGACAATGAATCTATTTACAGTATAGTTTCTGAAGAAGATAATAACCATCCTGATCCTATAACTTATACCTTAATGAATCGAGAAAATTGTTCACATGAATGGATACAAAATAAAGGAAGTGATCATATACCCTGCTACAACTGTAATAGATACCCAACAATTAATAAAAGATTTCAGTGTAATGAATGTTACAAAGAAATATGTTTTTTATGTGCCAAACAAATTTTTAACATAGAATTAACCAAAAAAGAAATAGAAATACTCAAAAATAGTTTCTTACAAGAAAGGGTAGATAAACATGAAGTTCAAATAAGATTACTCCAGTACGAATTAAATGAAATAAAATAAGAATTGGCAAACCTAAAACAAAAAAAGAAAGATACAGGAAAGGAAGTAATAACTGAGGTAAATGAAGAAAACTTTCAACAAACAACAGAAATAATTCAAGTAAAAAAAATTTTGACAACCCTACTAACCCTAGAATGTAAACTATGGTTTGATAACAAGAATTTTATAACTACAACAGCTATAATTGACACTGGCAGTACAAAAAGTCTAATAGCACATAAACTAATTCCTAAAGAATTCCAATTACCTTTAACATATAAGCTATTCACGAAAACAGCTGAACAACGAATTATGCAATTAAAATATAAATTACCCGACCATACATAAATTCAATTCAAAGACTTTTCTGGTAATTACAGTAGTAAATATGATTTAGGACAAACAAATATTACACCACCTGAGATTAATAGCTCTGAGTTTTTATTAGGCCTTAATTTTATATTAAATCTTAATGGCAGTATTTCCATTAGTAAAAATAGCATTACCTTTAATAAAAAAACATACACTTTACCCACCAACTTTTACCAAACAAAATCAGAGTTGCTGCAGAAGCATGGTGATACCCCGGAATTAGATTTTTTCAAACAACCTAAATACCAAAAATTCATGTCAAATGCCCAAAAACTAGAAGTGTTTAGTCTATTAGCACAAGAAAAGGCAAAAACATTAGAGAAGGGGCCAGACATTTTTGATTCAATTAATTACCCATTAATTCAAAAATTAGAAAAACTAGGCCTTATAGGCGACGACATTACCAAAAGCAGAATACAGTACATAGCAAAAATAAAAATAAAAAACCCAGACATAACAATAAGAATGGCAAATATAGAATATTCACCGGCAGATGTTGCAGAATTTAAACTCCAAATACAAGAAGTGCTAAAACAAAACTTAATCAGAAAATCAGAAAGCCCACACAGGTCAGCCGCTTTTATTGTTAGGAATCACGCTGAAGTTAGTAGAGGAAAACCCAGAATAGTATACAACTACAAAAGACTCAATGATAATACAGAAGATGATGGTTATAATATCCCAAATAAAGATACATTAATAAATTTAATCCAAAACAAGAAGATCTTTAGCAAATTCGATTTAAAATCAGGGTATAATCAGCTAAAGTTAGAAGAGACTTTTAAACCATGGACTGCATTTACATGTTCGGAAGGACATTTCGAATGGAATGTTCTAAGCTTTGGATTAAAAACAGCCCCAGCGGTTTTTCAAAGATTCATGGACAGTAAATTCAAAAAATATGAATTTTGTTTAGTTTATATAGACGACATCTTAATAGCCAGTAATACAATTCAAGAACATGAATACCATTTAAAAACAATTTTTTATGAAATATTAAAGAATCGAATAGTAATTGCAAAAAAGAAAATGGAACTATTTAAAAGAAATTTTTCGTTTTTAGGACTAGAAATTGAAAATGGTAGAATAGAATTACAACCGCATATTTCCCAGAAAATTTTAGAGTTTCCAGATAAATTAGATAGCATAAAAAAGATTCAAGCATTTGAGGACTAGTAAATTATGCCAGAAAGTTTATCCCAAACCTTGCCAAACTAGTAGGACCATTATATGGTAAAATATCCAAAAATGAAGAAATAAGATTTAATAATGAAGATATTAAGCTAATAAAAACAATTAAGGAAGAAGTCAAGAGAATTAAACCATTAGAACTCCCATTAACTACAGATTATATTATAATTGAATGTGATGGATGTAAAGAAGGATGGGGTGCTATCCTTATTTGCAAACCAAACAAATTTGCAGCCAAATCATAAGAAAAAATAGCGTCATATGCTAGCGGTACATTTAATAAAATTGGGCAAAATTGGACCAGCATAGATTTTGAAATACAAGCCCTTATTAATGCATTAGACAAATTTAAAATACATCTAACCAAAGAATTTACTGTTAGAACAGATTGTGAAGCCACAGTTAAATTCATCAATAATGAAAATTCAAAAAAGATAAATAAAACCAGATGGTTAAATTTGCAAAATTTAATTCAAGGATGTGGCTGTAAAATTGTTTTTGAACATATAAAGGGAAAAGACAACCATTTAGCAGATTTACTTTCCAGGCAATTAGCTAAATGTTTTTTGCATTATTTCCAGGTAACAATGATGAATGCAGAAGTAAAAACAGAGATTAAAGAGGCTAATACCTCTCCAGATGTTCAAAAAACAGAAAAGGAGGTTAAAACCCCTACTATGCCAAGTAGCTCACAAACAAATATAGCACCAGCAAATACCTTCAAGATTCCTACAATGACCTTTGGTCAATACAACATAGCTATTTTCCAAGATAATGACCCAAGGAAATTTAGACCTATGATCAGAATTACAGATAAATCACAACAGTGCCTGTTAGACTATTTATGGAATTTAAAAACAGTAGACACAGACCGTAAGCACAAAATGATTTTAGCAAATTGTTTTGCAAATTATTTTTCGAAAATACAACAAAAACCATTATCAAAAACTTTTCCTGTTATGTAGTCTTTGAAGGGCTATAAGTTGGAATTTTTAAACATTTTAGTCAGGTACAAAATTCAGTTCAGAATTATCCTAATCCAAGATTTAGAGGGTTTTACTCTTTAAACGAAGCCATAGAAGCAGCCAGATAGCAATTGGGTCTAAACTTCTACATAGATCCACAATGTCAACAATCATATTCCC
The DNA here is from genome assembly GCA_030765085.1 of Allium cepa. Classification (NCBI taxonomy): domain Eukaryota; kingdom Viridiplantae; phylum Streptophyta; class Magnoliopsida; order Asparagales; family Amaryllidaceae; genus Allium; species Allium cepa. The sequence goes on from CM060944.1 coordinate 343,906,548, forward strand.
AAGCTACAACTTCAATACCAAGATCTCCAGAGCATATAATGAATGACCAGGCAGCGCAAATCTATGCCCTGCAAGCTCAGTTAAACCAGAGTCAGCAGCAATTGTTTATACTCCAAGACAAAGTTAAAGAATTAGAAGACTGTAAAAGGGAACTAGCCTACATACAGCAAACAAATCATCATTATGAGACAAGAATTTTTACTTTATCCAAGGAGGTAAAACAACTAAAGCAGGAGACAAGCACTCCTAGTACCACTCTATCCTATGACCAGCTCCAAGCCATGCTCAAACTTAAGCCTAGAAAAGCATTAAAGCCATTATACGATAAATGTCCTGATTTGGAAATCAAGATTAATGAATTAGTAGCACGGAGATGGGAAGAACAGATGCAGAGTTTGCAAGAAAAATTGAAGGAATGGGCGGATAATTCACCAGGAGGATGTAAAGTAGTGCAAGACTGTAGGTCCAACATGCTTAGAGCAAGGATTGATTTTGACCTAACTCCAATAGATTTTGACACGATAATAGCCTTATTCGACAATGGTATGCTTTCAAGACTTAAACTCAATATAGACTGTAATACAGAGTACTTAGATATGTTCGGATGGAAGCTCAGCTTAATACTCCACAGCATGCTCTCCTTCGGAGATCCAGTAACATTGTGTATTAATTCTACTTGCCCGAAGTTTTTGTTTGACAACAAAAACACTGAATGACCAGCTAAGCACAGAATTTCTATTTTTGTTAATAAAAATTCACAGCCTTATGCAGTCCCTCAAGGAGCACAAATTTATGAAAGAAAGCCAATCTGGTTCCACAGTCATAGATCATGGGAATTTCACCAGAGAGAAGAATTATTATCACCACCACTCCATTGGCGTGAGCTTTATCTTTATGCTGAAACCACCACAAAACAAACATGGGGTTCCACAGGTTTTAAATATTTACTACCATTTTATCATGTTGACAGTTTTGATCCGCACAGACATGTGATTAGATTTGCAGAAGACAGTGATCTAGAAGCAATGGAAGACGTAAGTGACATCATGGATGACGATTCTGATGATCTGTCAATACCATCCACCCATAGGGCCACATAAAAGCAGTAGAAGCCTCTACGTAAATCCAGCGCACGAATACCAACAAAGGAAGGTTCCAGCACTAAAACAACTTTAAACACATGTCGGGCCAATTTTAAAAGATTCCTGCCAGCTATGTACTTTAAGTGTTCTGTAAAAGTTAGTAGGTGTAAGTAAGTAAATGACCGGATTACCGGTTAAGTGCCTATATAAGGCAGCTATGTAAGTCAGTATCTTGAGATCTAATAAAATCTTCGAGCTTTCTGCAAATTAATGGCAGCCTAAGCACTTCTGTTCATCTTCTTCTATTTTACGCTCTTCCTTGGGTCATTATCTTGAAAAATAGCTATGTTGTATTGACCAAAGGTCATTGTAGGAATCTTGAAGGTATTTGCTGGTGCTATATTTGTTTGTGAGCTACTTGGCATAGTAAGGGTTTTAACCTCCTTTTCTGTTTTTTGAACATCTGGAGAGGTATTAGCCTCTTTAATCTCTGTTTTTACTTCTGCATTCATCATTGTTACCTGGAAATAATGCAAAAAACATTTAGCTAATTGCGTGGAAAGTAAATCTGCTAAATGGTTGTCTTTTCCCTTTATATGTTCAAAAACAATTTTACAGCCACATCCTTGAATTAAATTTTGCAAATTTAACCATCTGGTTTTATTTATCTTTTTTGAATTTTCATTATTGATGAATTTAACTATGGCTTCACAATCTGTTCTAACAGTAAATTCTTTAGTTAGATGTATTTTAAATTTGTCTAATGCATTAATAAGGGCTTGTATTTCAAAATCTATGCTGGTCCAATTTTGCCCAATTTTATTAAATGTACCACTAGCATATGAAGCTATTTTTTCTTCTGATTTGGCTGCAAATTTGTTTGGTTTGAAAATAAGGATAGCACCTCATCCTTCTTTACATCCATCACATTCAATTATAATATAATCTGTAGTTAATGGGAGTTCTAATGGTTTAATTCTCTTGACTTCTTCCTTAATTGTTTTTATTAGCTTAATATCTTCATTATTGAACCTTCTTTCTCCATTTTTGGATATTTTACCATATAATGGTCCTACTAGTTTGGCAAGGTTTGGGATAAACTTTCTGGCATAATTTACTAGTCCTAAAAATGCTTGAATCTTTTTTATGCTATCTAATTTATCTGGAAACTCTAAAATTTTCTGGGAAATATGCGGTTGTAATTCTATTCTACCATTTCCAATTTCTAGTCCTAAAAACGAAAATTTTCTTTTAAATAGTTCCATTTTCTTTTTTGCAATTACTATTCCATTCTTTAATATTTCATCAAAAATTGTTTTTAAATGGTATTCATGTTCTTGAATTGTATTACTGGCTATTAAGATGTCGTCTATATAAACTAAACAAAAGTCATATTTTTTGAATATACTGTCCATAAATCTTTGAAAAACCGCTGGGGCTGTTTTTAATCCAAAGCTTAGAACATTCCATTCGAAATGTCCTTCTGAACATGTAAATGCAGTCCATGGTTTAAAAGTCTCTTCTAACTGTAGCTGATTATACCTTGATTTTAAATCGAATTTGCTAAAGATCTTCTTGTTTTGGATTAAATTTATTAATGTATCTTTATTTGGGATATTATAACCATCATCTTCTGTATTATCATTGAGTCTTTTATAGTTGTATACTATTCTGGGTTTTCCTCTACTAACTTCAGCGTGATTCCTAACAATAAAAGCGGCTAACCTGTGTGGGCTTTCTGATTTTCTGATTAAGTTTTGTTTTAGCATTTCTTGTATTTGGAGTTTAAATTCTGCAACATATGCCGGTGAATATTCTATATTTGTTGTTCTTATTGTTATGTCTGGGTTTTTTATTTTTATTTTTGCTATGTACTGTATTCTGCTTTTGGTAATGTCGTCGCCTATAAAGCCTAGTTTTTCTAATTTTTGAATTAATAGGTAATTAATTGAATCAAAAATGTCTGGTCCCTTCTCTAATGTTTTTGCCTTTTCTTGTGCTAATAGACTAAACGCTTCTAGTTTTTGGGCATTTGACATGAATTTTTGGTATTTAGGTTGTTTGAAAAAATCTAATTCCGGGGTATCACCACGCTTCTGCAGCAACTCTGATTTTGTTTGGTAAAAGTTGGTGGGTAAAGTGTATGTGTTTTTATTAAAGGTAATGCTATTTTTACTAATGGAAATACTGCCATTAAGATTTAATATAAAATTAAGGCCTAATAAAAACTCGGAGCTATTAATCTAAGGTGGTGTAATATTTGTTTGTCCTAAATCATATTTACTACTGTAATTACCAGAAAAGTCTTTGAACTGAATTTGTGTATGGTCGGGTAATTTATATTTTAATTGCATAATTCGTTGTTCAGGTTTATTTTACGCTCTTCCTGTCATCATATGTTACCTGGAATTAAAAATCAAATATTGAAATATAAATAGGAGAGAACTAATTTTATAATAAATCAGTTAATAAAATGTGTAATTGGGAATGTAATGTTGTTTAATAGAAGCTGAATTGTGAATGTATGGTGAAGTTTGGAAATAAAACTCAAGTTATAAATAAGATTCAACTGAAATTGTTAGTGAATGGTAAATTGAAACGGATAATGGATCCAGAACTTGAGTTATAAATTAAAATTTAACTTGAAGTGTTAACAAATTAAATATAATTGGGAATGTATCGAATAAAAATGTGATTGGATTAAAATAGTAATGGTATGGTTTGCAAATAAAATCCAAATACGTAGAAATAAATTGAAATGACCTTGTAATTTATTTAAGTCAACTTAGAATGAATCGAACTTGGAAATTTGAAATTTATAATAACTAATCAAATAAATTTGTAGTTTGAAAGGAGATTGGATTGAAATAGAATCAAGTAAATTGAAAAGAGAACTTTGTTTGCAAAATGAGAATGAGCTTAAGTATAAAAAAATTGGAGTGAATAAACTTAAGCTAAAAGATGGAAAGGAGTTGAATTGAATTCAACTTAAAATTAAGTTTAATATATTGGATTGGTTTTAAATCAAGCAGAAATAAATTTTTAATCGAAATAAAATTCGACGAGTTTTAAACAATATTAATGGAATGAAATTCTGGAATAAATTATTGCAAACCATTTAAATTGTTAAGGAATAGAAATAACTTGGGGTCTATAAGAAAAATTGAAATGGTTATGAAATGCAATAGCTTGGATTGTCTTCGAGCTAAATATAATAGTTTGGAATAAACAAATTTGGAATGGAATGTGTTGAGTTAAATAAATGGTTGTGAATGATGCAAAAAAAATGAAATTTAATTTAGTAATGAAGATGAACCTAAGTTGTTACCTCGGTACGGTGATCTAGGCCCGTACTGTGACAGGTGGTATCCCAGTGCCTAGTCATTAGTTGGAAATCCATTCTCCCTACGAGCCTTGTACGAATTTTGTTTGTATTACCCACTCTGTGGCTAGTAGCTGGAATTTAATCCTGTAACAATTTCGGCTATTTTATAAGTATTTGTACATAGACACTATTATAAAATCAGAGGATTTCTATAAAAATTGTTTTAGCTATCGTAAGGTAAAAACCCGACATGTTTATTTATGGCGTGGTCTTACGAGATGCTTTTGTTTTCAAAGGATTTTTGAAACTTTAATAATCAAATTGGGTGTGATTTTCTCACGCTGGTAATCCAGACAGACTCGGGTGTTATTTAACTGTAATGCTCGGGTCAGACCGAGTATTATAGGATACAGAAGGTGCTGTGGAGCTCAGGTGACGAGCAGGATGGCGATACGTACTCCCGTACTTGTATATATATATATATATACATATTCCGCTGTGTTGAGTTGTTGTGTACCCATTTGTATGATATTGATGTTGAGCTGTGGTTGATGTACTCTGATTGATGTAATATTTAAACAGAGATACCTTTGATTGAGTAAAGATTATTTATTATCTATTATATTTTATTCCGCTGCGATGGTTAGATTCTGATGTTGATTTTTTTTCTCTTCTTCTACCTCTTCTTCTTAAACCCAAATGGTTCGTATTTCTGTACAACTTGAGTTGATTGTTGTAGAATAGTGTTGACTCATGGGGTACGGATGTGCGGGTCGTTACAGGGTCGCTCCCAAGTAGGATATGATCATCCTCTTCTAGATATATCTTTACACGCTATGACGTCGTGTATCTGATTATTATGGTTTGTATGCTAGAGGGCCCTCGGTAAAGGTTCGCAACGACCGAAGGATGACATATTCGGTACCATCTCGTTATAAAAGTGGACTGGTCTTGTGTTGGTAGAGGAACTTTATTATGGTTTCACTACACCATATTGGCAGTTTTGCAACTCCTCCATGCGGAAGAATTGCAACGGTTCTGAGCCGTTGCTAAATAGCAACGGTTATCAGCCGTTGTAAATGATTTAGGAACGGCTATGGACCGTTTTGATTTCGCAATGGCTAATAGTCGTTCTTTAGTTTTCCTATATTTTTTCTAATTTGTTGACCATCCACTTACGTGCAGAAACACCCCCGTTCCCAAAACTAAACGCCCAAATTACTTTCATTTTCCTCCTCCGCCGCTTTGCCCTAATTAATCGCCCCCATTTCCCTCCTCCGCCGCTTTATCATCGATCCAATTTGAACCCAAAATCAGCTCGAGAATTTCCAATGCTTTCAAATTCAGCTCAATTCCAAGGCTTTTATCCAGATTTCAAGTGAGATTTCAAGTGATTTCAAGTGAGATTGGGCAGCGGAAGAGGGCTGGAGCTTTGATTTCGATGCGAAGCTTTTGGGTGAGTTTTTCGGAGCACGCTTTTCCCATTTTGTTTTCTTAATACCGCTCTAATGGGATGAAAATCAATCGTCTTCCACTTCATTCCTTAACCCCACTGCTCGATGGTTAGGTATTATTATGTTGATGGGTTGCTATTTCTATTTGATTTCACATTGCATTCCAATTTTCATCTCCCGTGAAATTTTAATTTACTACTCTCTCTCAATCATAAATCAACTTCTCTCTCATCTCATCGTCTACGTCTCTCTCCAGATGCCATGGCTGATTTCGCGGACTCATGCCTACGTCCAGATATGGACGAAAACAAAATGCGATTGCGGATCTCGCCTGAGAAACCGGCGGATGTGGCGTCTCCATATGCTATTTCGTCTTCTCTTCTGGAGGCTGCGAAGAACGACGATGAAGAATTTAAGAAGCTACATCAATCTCATAGAGAGGCGTCAGAGGCATCATGGAAATTAATTTCATGTAAGTGGTTTAGTAATTTTGATAATTTGTTAATACTATGTGTTAATTGGTTTTCTACTCATTATCTGGATTGGATGTGGTGTTAATGTTGAGTTACAAATTTACAGTAGAAATTCTTTATTAATTTTTTTGATTATCCTATATAATTAATAATTAATCATGACAATGAAATTTTAGTGAGTGGGTTTTAGGATAGAGAAATCAGTTTTTCCATCACGGTGATGTTGATTCAATAGTTACACTGACTCGGATGCTTTGATTCAGTCGTCACTCTGATTATATCTGTACAGTAAAAATACTCTTAAACTATTTAAGGTGACACAGATTATTAGTACTTTGATATACATTAAGTAAAATTTCAAATTTTACAATTTTATTCTACATACACTGGAGATTGAAAATTGCATTTTTATTCAAACACATGAGCTATGAACACAATAATCAAAAGGATAGGTATTTGATTGAAGTTATACTATATCCAACCATCTTTATAAATCATCCAAAACCAACATAGGGTAATTATAACCGCATGTGTTAACACTTCAAATCGACACAATTGCACCCTTACAGGTATTCTTCGTTTCAATTATTTTTACCCCCCTAACTCATATGTTATTCAGTTAATTTTTTTTACCCATTTTTTTCCAAGATTCAAATGATTCAAATTTTGTACATTTCCTTTAAATTTTAATATTAATATATATTTTAACTCAATATATCTGAACACACTCGTCTCTCTCTTTCAATCTATATATATTTTCTCACAACCCGAACTCAAACTATAGGTTCTTTCTATGAGTTATTACAGCCAGGTATGAGTTCTTAAGTAGAGTTGAATTTTTGTTTCCATGGACTATCATTTATTATTTAAGCGTAAGTGAAAATTTCCAATTTGAGATTTCTTGCTAAATATTAGCTCTAAAGAACTGTACAGTACCGAGGTACGTAGGAAAATGAGCTGATCTGATATATCATGACAATGCTGCTTGTTTCTGACCATTTATTTTTAAGGGAATCCGAAAACACTCCAAAACTTATGTGTAACTAGGTTGCTTAGGCGAGGAGGTTGGTATGTGCAGTTGTATTGAGGCAGAGGAGGAGCATCAGTCTCGAGTTGCAGTTTATTGAAATGTCGAAGTCTTTTGTTGATGGAAGATGGAAAAGTGATGGAGAAGATGTGTAGTTGTTATGTATACAAGGGTCGTTTGATGTCAGTTTGTGTGGTTGTGGTCATTGGTAGAACGAGCAGGCACTTCAAGTGATAAGATTGCAGATGGTAGATTGGGTTGTGGGATGATGAATGTTTTATGGAGTAGAATGGAGGAAGCAATGTTTGTATGCAGGTATGTTGATGCACTGATTTTTATGTAGTGGGATGAAGTGATGTTAAAGCAAACGACGATGACATAGGGAAGTTTTGGTGTTAGAGGCGGTATGGAAGATGGCAGAGTGGTAGTTTGGGCGATGCAGTAGCGAAGAATGTTGAAGGGTATGGAATGATGCTTGGAGATTGAGAATAAAGGTAAAAGACATTAGCAAGTTCAAACTATTCAGACCGTATCTGGATTGAACTAAAATGGTTCGATTTGGTTTAGTATAACAGTTTTTGTTTGCAAAATTTTGTTATGTGGAATGATAACAAATCATTGTATATTTATTTTGCACTTGTTTCAAGGTACCAAACTCTTCCGAATTATTTTGCATCAATTTTGATAAATTTCGAGCTGAATTTTGATTTGATCTCAGGATCGTTGTGTGTGTAATGTTTACTTTCAGATGGCAAGAGTACAAAATAATAGTTTGTGTTTGATGTGGTTATTTTCCATTTGAACGTCAGTTTATATGATTTATGCGCATGATGGCTAATAATATTTTTCACATGATATCTCTTTTATGCAGGTTCATGTTGATCTAAAAGGGCATGATCTTTCATTCATAATTGTACCTCATTTAATTGTATATAGAATCTGAGTAACTTCTTTGTTCTTGATTACAGAAAGTAGACAACGCGAGCAAGAGAAGACAGAAAAACGTCTGCAGAAGTATGTGAAATTGTGCTCAGAACAAAAGGTTCATCTTTTGTTGTTTGTATTTGTACTCTTTTGCTTTTAGATAGCATTTTGATACTGCGATTGGGTAGAAACACGCCCTTAATGCAATGCAGGCTAGAAATAATGAAGTTAAATAATGAAGCTATTGATATAGTGAAAGAGCAAGCAATTGTGCTTGGAGATTGCAAGTGTATGTTCAGGGCAGTGGTATTGTATATGGTGGAGGGGTGATAGTAAATGTTGTAGTATGATGATGTGTGGAAGATTGCATCAAAGTATGATGACTGAGTATATGCACACTGAAATGTGCATAGAAGGATGATGTCAATGAAATGTGCACTGAAATGTTCAGGGCAATTGTGTTTGCTGTGAGGTTTATGATGTCTGGTTGAAGCAAGTGGAAATGTATGGTTGTAGGTGATGAAGTTGATGGTGTGGTGGATGGCAATGCACTGTTGTTCAGTGAATTGTTGTTGAATATATGCATTTTGTTTATTTCGTTAATTGTGGTACCGAAGAAAACAAATTAGCAACACTAATGGCTCGGCTATAAACGGGTAATTTAAGCATGATCGCTTTGAGAAATGCATATCATGGTGGAAGTGCTGGAACTATTGGTCTGACTGCCCTACATACCTGGAACTATTGTATAAGATGACATAACTTTTAATGAAATTTATCTGATTTTGTCTTACATATTTTCTATTTTCCATAGGGTGAAATTCATCCTGTCATGAATCCTGATCCATATCGCGGTGCATTTGGATCCGATGCTTCCCGTTATGCCAAAGAGGTTGAAGATCACATCACCTATGGAACTTCAGGAAAAGTTGCAGGATTTATTGTGGAAAATTTTCAGGTTTTTGACAAGAATATTTTATTACATTTATCTCAAAAATTATGATAAATACAGTTTCATACTGATCATGATAGATTTGAAAGTCGAACCATAACTTTGAATTAATGCCATCGACTTATATGGTATATACTTGGCTGAAGATTCCAATTCTGAAAAGAATAAAAAGAATAATAAACTTCATATAAAAGAATAAAAGACATTATCATTACTTTTGTTTTCTTACATCGCAGTCATCATGTATGTTTCCACTCGGTCATGCACAACATTTTATTTTCGATGTCAGTATCCATCATAACTTTTATTTAACTCGCTATGTATCACATAAAATAAAATAGAAAGACCATAACGATGGAAAAAAACATACCTATTTGGTCTGATCTTGGACATAAGCGATGTAATTATCATGCCACTTAGACATATAACTAAGCACATAACTCTACAAGTCTAATTATAGTTACAACTCATGTATGCTTACTTTTCCAAATTTGAGCAATATCAGTTTCTCCAGACTCGACTAACACTCAGTTTTGTAAACCGAATAATCGTAGTTTTGAAAAAAAAATGCTGAGTAAAACAACAAAATTTCCAAAGTGATCTTTGGCACATAATAACAATATAGTTGAATGTTAGATATGCTATGTAATTAACAACATCCAACAATAAATAGACAAGGTGGGAAACATGCCCAAAATTTGCTGTACAGTTTCTAAAGTGCATGCTCATTTTGTTATGTATAAAATATAAAATGACATAGGTTTATGCTCTTCAAAAGTTATGTCCAACATTGTTGTTTACTGATATAGATATAAATTGATGTGCAACTGTCATTTACTTCATCTAATATAAATTGATATAGTTTTCTATGTATATAAACTCATATAAAATGTTCAAAAAGCATACAAAAGAGTACAGCTGTCAGTTACTTCACTTTATAAACAAACATCTGGCATCAATTTCTTGTTTTGCGCAGGCATGGAACTTATGCTGGCGGGAGCATTAGACGATTGGAGGAAGACGTTATATACCATATGTATTGTACTATGCATGTAGTATTATGTAGTGATGTCGTTGTTGTACTATGTATGTTATGTATACTTGTTGAACTATATAATGGTATGTGCTGATGTTGAACATTATAATTCAAACATTTGTTATGTTTGGTTTTTGTGTTTAATCTATAAATAATATTTGGTTTAATAATCTTTCTTTTATGATAGTGTTAAATTTCCAAATTTTTGTATTAATTATGATAATGAAATGACTGTCACTGGTGCAGAGAATAATTTTGAATTTTTTAAAATAAAAATAAAAATAGTAATTAGCAACGGATCAAAGCCATTGCTAATATTTAAAAAATCAATTATACATCTACATTTCGCAACGGCTTTAAGCCGTTGCAAAATAAAATCCGGAATGGCTACAAGCCGTTGCTAAAGAACATTTTGCAACGGCCCTTAGCCGTTGCAAAATATATATTTCGCAATGGATTTGAGCCGTTGCGAAATTTTTACCACTGCCGATTTCGCAACGGCTCATAGCCGTTGCAAAATTGTTTTGCAACGGCTAAAAGCCGTTGCGAAATTAGGATTCTGGTGTAGTGTCTCTTGGGACATCCATCTACTGGTGTACCCATCGGAAGGTAGTCCCTTCACCTGGTCATTTGTATGAAAATCCAAACTCCATTATGTGCCTGCCATTTTATTTGTAGAGCCTAGTATGCTGGAATTTAATAATGGTCACAACTTCGGCTATTTTGAATATTATTTGTATAATAGACATAGTATAATATCAGATGATTTGATATGAAATGTTTTAGTTATCATATGGTAAAAACATGTCCGTGTTTATGTGTGGGCGTGTCTTACGAGATACTTTTGTTTTGATAAAGTAAAAATTTAGTATTTAATAAATTTAGTTGAGTTTGTTTCTCACGCTGGTTTACCAGACTGATTCGGGCATTCTTCCCTTTTAATGCTGGGGTCAGACTGAGTGTATGTATAGATTTAGATTGGTGCTTTTGGAGCTTCAGCAGAAGAGTTGGAGATCTTCATTTTCGCATATACGTATCTATTTTATTATCCGCTGCTTAGTTGTTGTGTATTATCGACAATTGTGAGGATAAATTATTATAACTATCGAAGCTGATAACTATTGTTTGATTGTTGAGCTTTGATTGATGTATGTATATTTAGTTTCTGTTTTGTAAAGCTCATTGATATGATAATCTATGTTTTCCGCTGCGATGTGACATTTTGTATTGTTTTATTTGCTTCTAACTTCTCCCCTTTCTTCTATTCTCTTCTTCTCTCTACTTTTCTTTCACCCGACTTTCCGTCAGTCTGTACTTTTGGGTCAGACATGTGTAGTCTATTATTGATTCAAAGAGTATGGATTTGCGAGTCGTCACATTTGGTATCAAAGCCTAGATTCTGTATATTCCTAAGCTTTGATGTGTACTCACTATAGATAGGGTCAGTAGCATCCTAGATCGAGTTTGAGTGTATTATATATACGAGCACATATTTGTTAGCGATATGAAAATGTTTTATATTGTGTTTGCTTATCCGTTGAGCTGTTTGTGAATTCTGGTCGGTATGTAGGACATCATATTATCGATAGGAATTTCTAAACATTTAAATGAGGCAAGTCGACATAGTATCATTTAAATTGGGTAAATGAACCTCTATTATATTTTATATATAAAAATAATAATTTTTCAAAAATTATAAAAGTGTATATAAATTGATTGTTTAGTTGTTGAAAATGTGTGTATATATATATATAAGTTAATAAAAACTATTTGAATAATCTAAATAAAAACACCAATTGTAGAAGAACAAATTATATAAGTAAATAAATTATAAAGTATGGAATTATAATTGATATTATTTACAATTGTGAAATAATCTTATATATAAAAAATGAAACAATAGGAATATGTTTATGAATATGAGTTATAAGTAAAAAGAGATTTAAACTAAGAATTTGAAAATTTGAATCCTATTTATTTTGAAAGATATTTTTCAAAGTTAAAAAGGTTATATTGTTATAAATCTAGATAAGATGAATAAATTTTTAATGATCTTATATAAGTGAAGTAAAATAGTGAAATTATATAAGTAAAAGAATTCATAAATGTGATTTCTAAATATAAAAATAATTATTAAAAGAATTTAAAGCATTAAATTTACTACTATTTTTGGAAAATAATAAGGGTGATGACTGCAGCATCATCAGTATCACTTTCGAGTTTCTATGTGAATGATTTGCTACCAATAGTAAATTGAAATTTAAGTTTTGTTGTGATAAACTAATTTGAATTTGAAATCCTAGTTGAAATTGATAAATATAAGCGAAACAAGTTTTGGACCTATAATATGAAATGATGTAATAAAAGATATTTTAACTTTAGTGAAGTTAAATAAATTAAATTGGATTTAAACTGAATTAGTTAAATTATTGAAGTGGAAATTAAACTTAAGGGTAAGTGATTATATAATATGAATTTGAAAGTTTGAATAAATAGGTTATATAACTTATAAAGTGAGAAAATGTAAGTAAAACCAATTGTTAAAATGGTTAAACGATTTTGTTAAGCAAAACAAAATCTGAATTTGAATAAGTGATGAATTTGACTTAAGTAAAAGTTAAATAAAATGACTTAAGAAATTAGCTAATAAAACAAGCTAACTAAGATAGAATTTGAAATAAATTAGTAGTGAACTTAAGTTGTATAGTGGAAGTAAGTGCAAATGAGTTAGAATGAAACATAACTTAAGTGATGTTGAATGAAGTTGAATTTGATATCAAAAGGAGTTAATAAAGTGAATTAATGAAATGAAGTAATTAATAGAGCTATATAAGGAAATTCAACTTTAAATTGTAAAGGTGAATTAGTGAATAAACATGCATTGGAAATATTGCTGTTAAGAATTTGAAAAAGAAACTTAAGTAATAAATGTGTGAACTTAGTGAATACTAGAATCCAATGTGAATTGAATATTAATCAACCGAATGAAAGTGAATTGATATGGAATTAGTGGATGTAGGTGTTAATTCATTAAACGAGAATGAAATTGGGAATTCGATAATTGAATGAAAGTCAATTAGATATTAAACCAATTGAAATTAAATGTGTTGAACCAAATTGAATATAGGCGAAGCAAATAAATTTGGTTATGATTGGATATACATTGGCTATTAGATGGATGCTAGTTGATTAAATAGAAATTCATATGAAGTTAAATTAATGAAATTGAGAGCTAAATAATTTAATCCAAATCGGAAGTTAAGTAAATGTAAATAGAATTGAATTTAATTTGAATTGAAAGTGTGATGACCAGGAATTTTGGACAATAGCAATTTGATAATCTTCATTAATAATAAATTTAAATTTTGACAACATTAGTTTAATAATTTTCTTTTATAATTATTTTAAATTGGCAAGTTTATTCTTTTCAAAGCTAATAAATATTTAATTTGGCAAAATTAATCTTTTCAAAATCCAATAATATTCAATTTGGTAATATTCATTTTTCAAAGTTAACAAAAATGTTTTCTAGTTTTAATATATATATGTATATATATTGTGGATAGAAAGCTTTGGTTTGAATTTAATTCAAATATGTTGTCTAATTATAGTATGCGTGTGTGTGTGTGTGTGTGTGTGTGTATATATATATTTGTATGTATATATATTGTGATTGGAACCCTTGTTTTAAATTCAATATAATACCTTTCAAAGGCTATTTAAAAGTTAATCATGTATCTTCAAAAAAACTAAGGTAAATATTTATTTAATAAAAAATTATTTTAGCTTAAGTTTAAATAAAATTAACAAAAGGTTTGTTTTACTTTCTTTTTAAATATTGCTTGATTTAAGTAAATATATATAATAGTTTAAAATATAATTCATTTCAAAACATTTAAAACATATAAAACATAAGAAGAGATTTAAATTAAAGATTAATGCTCTTTCTTTTTAAAATACACATGAATTTAGTATATATATAAAAAGAAAACATAACATATATCAATAATAAAACATAAGTATATATTTAACAAAGGAATTAAGACATTTGTAAGACCATTATAACATGCAAAAAAGATTTGTAAGCTAAGGATCACTTGTAGTTAACAAGTGGCCACATTTATTTTCTCTTAAAATTAATTTATAAATAATAAGTATTAGAGAAACTTGACCATTTTTATTTTAGTTCAAAGTCTTCTCAACTCTTTTCTCTTCATCTTTTCAAAACTAAAACAAAACCTATAAACTAAAATCAAAAGAAAATAAAATTTCAAAGAGTTGTTCAACATCAAGCAGAAAATCAAGCTAAGTTCAACTCAACATAAAATAGAATTCAACTCAACTAGTAAAAAATGTCAAGAACAACTCAAACTCGGGTAATCAAGCTCCAGATTTTCTCAAATTAATTTCCAAATCAAAGAACAGAGCCTGCTCTGTTTGAAATGGTGAGTAAACTTTTAAACTTAATCTGATTTATCTTTGATTCATGTGGTATAATCTTGGAGTAATGTAGTGAATGAAGTTTGCATGTGTGAAATGAATGTGGATATATGTATATATATTATGATATGTCTGGGAATATCTGTATATATATAAGCCTATGTTGTTTTCACAGGCTTAAGAACAGCCTTTAAAAATCCATATCTACTCATGTATTCGATTTTAGGCTTTGATTCCTAAATGAAAAATGTTTATAACAATGTAGAATCAATTCTAAAAATAGTTTCAGGTATTAAAACATAGTAATTATTTCAAGAATTAAAAAGTAGAGTAATAAACATATGTATGTATCAAAAATCAATATTCTTAACTTCATGCTTCGATCATCTAAACTGAATCGGGTTGTGAAATGAAGATTTTTGACATTAATATCATGATTTTTTGCATTGTAATTGATGAGATATTTTGGGTTGATCAGATTCAACATTTTTGTCAATTGCTGATGAACGGCAACGAGATTTTCATCGGGTCTGGTCTGGAGATGGTCAATATGTTGAGGATCGAAGGAAAAATGGTTTGAGATTTTTCCAATGGCCGAGGCGGTTCGTCGGAGGTGAATTAGGGTTTAAGGATAAGTTTATGTCATCGATGTTGTAGTGGGTCGTACGTCATCGTTGGATCACTGGAGTGGATCGCATGAGGGGGAAACAAAGCTGGAGGTCAAGGTATGGCTCTACTAAGGCGGCGTGGGTTTCGGCGGTTGAATCATCGTAGCGAGGCGAAATTGTCAAGGTGTTGGGTTCCTGTAGTATGCTGAGTTGTTTGTTTTCATTTCACAGGCGAGTTCGTTGAATCAGGGGGTCGTGTAGGAGGGCGAGGTTGACGATGACATGTGGATGGCCTCGGCTAGGTGTCGGAGTCGACCAGAATGACGTGCATGTGCACGTGCACGCGTGCACATTTGTGTCTGGTGAAGTTTGAGATGGGGACGATGATGGGTTTCTCGGGGCTAAGCTCGAGACATTTGATGGACGACTCGAAGTGGAAGGAGATTGTGAGTTGCTCGGTGCTTGGCTCGTGTAAATTTCTTTTTGTCTCGGGTTATTGATAAGTTTCCAGGTTTTAAAAAAAAGTGTATCAGGTTTTCAAAATTTTGAAGCATTCCAGGTTTGAAATTTAAAAGGAATCATGACCAGATTTTAAAAATTAAAAAGAAGAAAAATGTTTAGACAAAGTTTTAAAGTTATAAAGATATTTTAGTTTTCAGAGAAATGTTACTAAGTTTTAAAAGTGTATTTTAAATAAATATATTTTCAAAGAAAAAGTAAATCTAATTTCAAAAATATATTAACTAATTTTAAAAAGAAATTTAAAATCAAGTTTTAAAGTTTAATTAAAATGAATAAGTTTTCAATAGAAATGATACCAAGTTTCTAAATAAAATTTTAAAACAAGTTTTAGAGATTTAATTTTAAAGTCAAAATTTGTTTAAAATTTGTTTTGTTTTAAAGTAATTTATTAGGATAATTAACTTAATTAATTCCTAAATGTTTCAAATATGATTTAATGATGAATTAGGAAGTGACTAAACTTTAGTTAACCAAAAAGATTTCAAAATGATTTTGTATGTTAATAACAAATCAATTTCAAGTATTTAATTTAGTAAGATCTAATTGGGAAATTAAGTAATTAATTAAGATAAATAGTTTATCATAGATAAATTAAGGTTAATTACTTAGTAAAAATTAAATAAAGCATAGTTAATGAATGTAATTAATTTAAGGATCATTAACTAAGATTAAGGGATAATTAATTAATGTAATTAATTTAAGATAATTAATTATTATAATTAATTAAGGATAATAACTTAATGAAATTAATTAAGTATAATTACTTAATGTAATTAATAAAGTGTAATTACTTAGTGAAAGTAATTAATGGATAACTACTGAATGTAATTAATTAAAGGGAAATTACTTAATGAAAGTAACTAAACAATAATTACTTAATGGAAGTAATTGAGGATTAATTGCTTAGTGTAATTAATTAAAGGATTGATTAACTAAGGTAATTAATTAAAGGGTTAGTTAATTAACGAATGTGATTAATTAAAAGATAATTAATCAATGTAAGTGATTATAGAATAATTAATTAATGTAATTAATTAAGGATCAATGTAATTAATTATACTTAATTAATTAATGAAAATAATTAAGGGTTAATTAATGTGAATGGTTAAAGGATAATTACAAAATTACTTAATGTAATAATTCATTAAGATGGATAATTAAGGGATGATTAATTAATTGGTTTGTAATTAATCAATGTTAAGTAAGCAAGATTTAAAAGTGAATTAATTAATTAATTTAGTTTAATTAATTAGAAATAGTGTGACTAATTAATCTTGCTTATGGGTAATTGAATGATATTGAATGCCTTGGATTATTAGATATCTCTGATATGTGATACGTGCTGCACCGTGATATGAGATGCTTGGGTTGAATTATGATAATATGGATTATCTATCTATGTGAACATGTTATTCTAAATAGTAAATTGAATTATTAAAACTTAAAACAACTTAGCCTTAAAAGACGGCGTTTTGGATTTCGATGAGACCGGGATCGGATTTCCAAATTGGATATCCGAAAATCACATTGATTCAAATTAAACGATGGGTCGTGAAATGTCAGGTAAAGTTTAAGATGAAGACTCGAAGTGCAAGGGCTATTGTCGTTAACTCTGAGGGTGATTCCAAAATGAGTGTAACGAGATAGTGCCTTCGGTTCCGTTCGAACCCAGAACGAACCTGTATGGATTGAATGATATCAAACTATCGTCACTGGAGGACGATGAGCATTCCGTCATATGTGTTCTAAAAAGGTAATTGTAGCCTCAAGCCTCATCAACCAGGAATGGATAAAACAGGGGACATGCAGCAAGGCTAAGTGGGTAGCACCCAAGTAGGATAAGATTTTCCCATATCTAGAGGACCTTTTTATTTGGCCGTGTGGGCGGTTGGTCACGCCAACTGTTGGGTTGTCTTATTCGGGTTTATCCAGTAAGGGATGGTTCTGGCCTTGCGTTGTAGCGGATCAAGGCGGATCATCGGTACTCTGATCTATACCAGGTACAGTGACGGACGGTACACCAGTAGCCCTGCCATTGTATGGAATCCAATCTCTAATACATGTCGTACGTTTTGATTGTGCCCAACTATGTTGGAACGTGAGATGTAAGAGTTCCATCTATTTCAGCATTTTACTTGAAAACCCTAGACACTATTATAATATCATTGGATTTCCTATCAAATGTTTTGGTTATCGTAAGGTAAAACCCGACATGTTTATTTGTGGCGTGGTCTTACGAGATACCTTTGATTTTCAAATGATTTTCGAAGTTAAACAACTTTAAACCATTTACTCAAACCAGACCCATGTCTGACCCAGAGTTTATTTTCTATTTTCTTAAACTCTTGGGTACTCAAATTTTTACGAGTACCCAAGGAATTCAGGTTAGCTTTAACGAATTCTAGAGGAGATTTGGAGCAGGAGGCTTCAGGGTATTTAGATATATAGTGTTTCCTCTTTGTTGATGAGTTGTAATGGATTCTGAATTTTATGATGGACAGGTCTTCAAGACTATCTAATATGTGATGTCTAAGTTGTGTAACTATGATAGATGTTGTATATTATGTAATAACTATGTGATTAATATAATTTATTCATTCCGCTGTGAGATTCTGACATTGTTCAGTTCTTTCTTTCCTATCTATTCTCTTTTTTATCCCTTTCTTTCTTATTGATGATATGTCTTTCTATGGAATGAAAGGTGGGTCGTCATAGTTGGTATCAGAGCTCTAGGTTGAGATAATACCTAGGCTTTGGAGTGATATCTTTCTTGAGAGAGCGTACTTGTATTATTATTATATATCTCAATCTACATGTTTGTTGGGTTACCAGTCCGGGTTACCCACATGAGTTAGGCCGGTAGCTTGAGTTCTAGAGGTAGGAGGGGTAATGGTGTGAGTAGCACGACTACAACTAATGGGAGAGGTATGAGTGTTGAAGGTGGAAGAGTATCTGCCGAGGCTGTAGATCCAATAACGCCTCAAGTAAGCTTTGCAGCTTGGTATAAGGATTTCATCAATCTCGGAGGAAGTCTTTTGAAAGGTAAGGAGTCTACCATTGGAGTGTAAGCTTGGTTGCGCTCGTGTAAGCGGATTTTTCTAGAGTTTGGGTCTAGCGGAAATTCATAAGAGTGTGATAGCATCTTAGCAACTTCAGAAAGGATCAGCTGCGTGGTTGGATGCAGTAACCATGGATGTTCCCAAAGATGTTTCTCTTGGAGCAAGTTTGAGGAAGTACTTGAGGAGCAGTTTTACCTACCGTGGGGAAGATCAGATGTATAGGAATTTTCTGGATATTAAGCAAGGGAATTTTTTTTGCTTGGGAATATGAGACTAAGTTCAACGAGTTATCGCTAGGGACCTGGTCTTATTGACACACCCCCTTAAGGAGAGCGAGATGTTTGTGCTTGGTTTGAATCCCAAGTTTCATGAGAAGATGAGTGCCATCTTAAGGATTTGTTTATGGAATTGGTTGATATGGCTTTGAGGGTCGAAAAGATTATGGATTAGAAGTCCAGTGGCATCTGCGTCAACACCAAGTGGGAGTTCTTTCAACCAGAACGAAATGAATTTCTATCTGAATTGAAAGAAGCAGAGTAAGGGAACTCGGAGGCAGCAGTGCAGTTCGGAGTGTTCTGTGTGCCACCAGGAAGATCTTTTGGCTAAGAAGTATCCTAGAGGTGAAATTCTAAGCAGCGGACTGGACCCATTTCTTCGGTGGATTGGTTAGATAAGCATGAGTTGTTCTAATTTGTGAAGAGAGAACAGTGTTTTTGAGAATTGAACTGGGTAGGATTGCAAAAGTAACTTTCGATAGTTCAGGAGTTCTCTTGAGCAATCTTTGTTTGGGATTGAGGCATCTTAAGAGGAGGTAGAAGCTATCGAAGTTGTCAGAAATTTTCCGGATGTCTTTGAAGGAGTCAAAAATTTGCCCATGTTAGAAGATTGAGTTTCCGTATCGACCTGGTTCCTGGAGCAATACCGGTGGTTCAGCTAAGTAGAAGGATGGCTCCTAGAGAGAGGAATTGGTGAAGCAGACTCAGGATTTCTTGGTACTTCTATGTTTTCTCTATTGGATCTGGTTTCGAGTTTTCTCCAGCTAAGGATAGTTGAAGTCAGTATACCCTTGACTGCATTCAAAGAACCCATCTGTTTCTTTGAGTAGTTGGTTATGCTTTGGATTAACCAACACTCTAGCTTATTTTATGGATTTGATGAACCGTGTCTTCCGGGATGTGTTGGGCGAGTTTGTGCTCGTGATCATCGGTGGCATTCTCATTCACTCCAAATCAGAGTTGCAGCGAAATCGTCATTTGGAGATAGTCTTTGGATTTGGTCAGGGTAGTAGCTGTTCAAGAGTGGAACCAACCTCAAACTCCTCGGAAAGTTCGCAGTATTCTTGGATTAGCGGGTTTCTACAGGAAGTTCATTTATGATCTGAAGGCTAGGTTGTCTAGTGCACCTGTTCTGCTATTCCCGATGGGAGGAGTTTGTTCAAAGTTTACTAATGTGTGTGGAATAGAGCTTGTGTTATGGATTTCGGCGAATCTTGGGAGGACCATCTTGTTGGGAAGAATCCGGAGATCATCTTATTCTTGGTCCATATTTGTTTTGAGAGGCATCTGCGAAGGTTGAGCTGATCAAGAAAGGATGAGGGCACCCCAAGATCGTCAGAAGAGTTATGCGGATAAGAAACAAAAAGAATTTGGAATTCGAAGTAGGAGATTTGGATTTTGGATAAGGTTTTCTCCGATCAAAGGAGCAATAAGATTTGGTTAGACTTGAAGGCTAGCTTCGAGATATATTGGATTTCTTTCCGTGTTCTCGAAAGGATAAGTTCTTTGGCCTACAAGATTAAATTGGCAGTTCGAATAGCTGGGATTTACAATATATTTCACATATCTCATCTAAGGAAATACGTCCATCTCTGGTTATAGAACCAGCGGTTCAGGATGATTTGGAAGTTGAGTCGGACTTATCTTTGGTCGGGCATCTTATTCAATTTATAGAACATGTTGAGAAGAAGTTCCGGATTAGAGTAGTGTAACTAGTTAGGTTTAGTGGAGCAGGGATCCCAATGATTGTATTTGGAAAACTCTAGATAGTATTAGGAAGTCCTATCCAGAATTTTGTTTGGATAGTTAGATTTGTTTGTTTGAATAAATTGGTTGCTATGGTTGTTAGTGTATGGCTGGTATGTATGCTTTGATGTTTGTAAATAAAACTTTTGTTGGATTGTTAAATTATCTTTGCTTTTAAATTTCGGGGACAGAATTCTTTTAAGGAGGAAAAATGTGATGACCCGGAATTTTAGGCAATAACAATTTGATGATCTTCATTAATAATAATTTAAATTTGACAACGTTGGTTTAATAATTTTCTTTTATAATTATCTTAAATTGGCAAGTTTATTCTTTTCACAGCTAATAAATATTTAATTTGGAAAAATTAATCTTTTCAAAAGCCAATAATATTTAATGTGGTAAATTTCATTTTCCAGAGTTACTAAAAATGTTTTCTAATTTTAATATATATATATATGTGTGTGTGTGTATGTATATATATTGTGGATAGAAATCTTTGGTTTGAATTTTATTAAAATATGTTGTCTAATTATAATATATATATGTGTGTGTGTGTGTGTGTGTGTGTGTGTGTATTGTGATTGGAAGCCTAGTTTAAATTCAATATAAAGGCTATTTAAAAGTTAATCATGTATTTTTAAAACAACTAAGGTAAATATTTATTTAATTAAAATGTATTTTAGCTTAAGTTTAAATAAGATTAACAAAAGGTTTGTTTTACTTTTTTTTAATATTGCTTGATTTAAATATGATTTGTAAATGCATATGAAAGTTTAAAAGATAATTTATTTCAAAACATTTAAAACATGTAAAACATAAGAAAAGATTTACATTAAAGATTAATGCTCTTTCTTTTTAACATACACATGAATTTAGTATATATATAAAAAGAAAACATAACATATATTAATAATAAAACATTAGCAAATATTTAATAAAGGAATTAAGACATCTATAAGACCATTATAACATGCAAAATGCATTTGTAAGCTAAGGATCACTTGTAGTTAACAAGTGGCAATATTTAAATTATAAATAATAAGTATTAGAGAAACTTGACCATTTTTATTTTAGTTCAAAATATTCTTACCTCTTTTCTCTTCATCTTTTCAAAATTAAAATAAAACCTGAAAACTAAAATCAAAAGAAAATCAAATTTCAAAGAGTTGTTCAACATCAAGCAGAAAATCAAGCAAAGTTCAACTCAACATAAAATAGAATTCAACTCAACTAGTAAAACAAAGTCAAGAACAATTCAATATCAGGCAATCAAATTCCAGATTTTCTCAAATCAATTTCTAGATCAAAGAGTAAAGCCTGCTCTCTATTTTCTTTCTGAAATGTTGAGTAAGCTTTTAAACATAATCTGATTTATCTTTGATTCATGTGGTAGAATCTTGTAGTAATGTAGTGAATGAAGTTTGCATGTGTGAAATGAATGTGGATGTATGTATATATATTGTGATATGTCTGGGAATATCTGTAAATATATAAGCCTCTGTTATTTTCACGTGCTTAAGAACAGCCTTTAAAAATCCATAACTTCTCATGTATTCGATTTTAGGCTTTGATTCCTAAATGAAAAATGTTCGTAACAATGTAAAATCAATTCTAAAAATAGTTTCAGGTATTTAAATATAATAATTATTTCAAGAATTGAAAATTACAGTAATAAACATATATATGTCGAAAATCAATATTCTTAATTTCACGCTTTAATTATCTAAACTGAATCATGTTGTGAAATGATTATTACATTAATATCATGATTTTTAGCATTTTAATTGATGATATATTCTAGGTTGATTGGATTTGACATTTTTTTCGATTGCCGATGAACGGTGACTAGATTTCCGTTGCGGTTTGGTCTGGAGATGGCCAGTGTGTTGAGGATCAAAGGAAAAATGGTTAGAGATTTTTTCGATGGCCGAGGCGGTTCGTCGTAAGTGAATTAGGGTTTAAGGATTAGTTTATGTCGTCGATGCTATTGTGGCCAAGGCAGCGTGGTTTCCAAAGGATTGGATCGTCGAAGCGAGGCGAAATTGTCGAGGTGTCGGGTTCCTATAGTATGCTGATTTGTTCGTATTCGTTTCGTAGGCGAGTTCGTCGAATAAGGGGTTCGTGCAGGTCGGCGAGGTTGACGATTACGTGTGGATGGCCTTGGCGAGGTGTCGGAGTCGACCAGAATGACGTGCACGTGCACAAGTGCATGTTTATGTCTAGTAAAGTTTGAGATGGGGACGATGATGGGTTTCTCGAGGTTAAGCTCGAGACATTTGAGGGACGACTCGAAGTGGAAGGAGATCGCGAGTTGCTCGGTGCTTGGCTCATGTAGATTTCTTTTGGCTCGGGTTTGTTGATAAGTTTTCAGATTTTAAAAAAAGTGTATCAGGTTTTTAAATTTTGAAGCATTCCAGGTTTGAAATTCAAAGGGAATCATGACCAGATTTTAGATAAAGTTTTAAAGTTATAAAGTTATGAAGATATTTTAGTTTTCAAAGAAATGTTACTAAGTTTTAAAAGTGTTTTTTAAATAAATATGTTTTCAAAGCAAAAGTAAATCTAGTTTCAAAAATATATTAACTAGTTTTAGAAAAAGCAAGTTTAAATCAAGTTTTAAAGTTTTATTAAAATGAGTAAGTTTTCAATAGAAATGATACCAAGTTTCTAAGTAAAATTTTAAACAAGTTTTGAAACAAGTTTTGAAACAAGTTTTACAGATTTAATTTTAAAGTTAAAATATGTTTAAAATATGTTTTGTTTTAAAATAATTATGTTAGATAATTAACTTAATTAATTCCTAAATGTTTCAAATATGATTTAATGATGAATTAGGAAGTGACTAAACTTTAGTTAACCAAAAAGATTTCAAAATGATTTTGTATGTTAATAACAAATCAATTTCAAGTATTTAATTTAGTAAGATCTAATTGGGAAATTAAGTAATTAATTTAGATCAATAGTTTATCTTAGATAAATTAAGGTTAATTACTTAATAAAAATTAAATAAAGCATAGTTAATGAATGTAATTAATTTAAGGATCGTTAACTAGAGATTAAGGGATAATTAATTAATGTAATTAATTTAAGATAATTAATTATTTTAATTAATTAAGGATAATCACTTAATGAAATTAATTAAGTATAATTACTTAATGTAATTAATAAAGTGTAATTACTTAGTGTAAGTAATTAATGGATAACTACTGAATGTAATTAATTAAAGGGAAATTACTTAATGAAAGTAATTAAACAATAATTACTTAATGGAAGTAATTGAGGATTAATTGCTTAGTGTAATTAATTAAAGGATTGATTAATTAAGGTAATTAATTAAAGGGTTAGTTAATTAACGAATGTGATTAATTAAAAGGTAATTAATCAATGTAAGTGATTATAGAATAATTAATTAGTGTAATTAATTAAGGATCAATGTAATTAGTTATAGTTAATTAATTAATGAGAGTAATTAAGAGTTAATCAATGTGAATGGTTAAAGGATATTTAATTTATGTTATTAATTACTTAATATAATTAAAGAATAGTTAATTGAGGATAATTAATTAAGATGGATAATTAAGGGATGATTAATTAATTATTTTGTAATTAACCAATGTTAAGTAAGCAAGATTTAAAAGTGTATGAAGTAATTAATTTAATTTATTTAAATTAATTAGAAATGATGTGACTAATTAATCTTGCTTATGGATGATTGAATGATATTTAATGCCTTGTATTATTTGATATCTCTAATATGTAATATGTGATGCTCTGTGATATGAGATGCTTTGGTTGAATTGTGATAATTTGGATTATCTATCCGTGATAATAAATTATCTATCTGTTTGAATATGTTATTCTAAATAATAAATTGAATTGTTAAAACTTAAAATAACTTGGCTTTAAAAGACGATGTTTTAAATTTCGATGAGACCGGGATCGGATTTTCGAATTGGATATCCGAAAACCACATTGATTCAAATTAAATGATAGGTCGTGAAATCTCAAGTAAGTTCAAGATGAAGACCCGAAGTGCAAGGGTTATTGCCGTTAACTCTGAGGGTGATTCCAAAATGAGTGTAACGAAATAGTGCCTTCAGTTTCGTTCGAACCTGGAACAAACTTGTATGGATTGAATGCATCAGACCATCGTCAATGGAGGATGATGAGCATTCCAAGACATGTGTTCTAAAAAGGTAATCGTAGCCTCAAGCCTCATCAACCAGGAATGGCTAAAACAGGGGAGGTGCAGCAAGGCTAAGTGGGTAGCACCCAAGTAGGATAAGATTTTCCCCTGTCTAGAGGTCCATTTTATTCGACTGTGTAGGCGGTTGGTCGCACCAACTACAGGGGTTGTCTTATTCGGGATTATCCAGTAAAGGATGGTTCTGGTCTTGTGTTGCAGGCAATCGGGGTGGATCCTCGGTACTCTGATCTAGACCAGGTACTGTGACGGGCGGTACTCTAGTAGGCCTGCCATTTACGGAATCCAATCTCCAATAAGTGCCGTACGTTTTGATTGTGCCCAACTATGTTGGAACGCGAGATGTAAGCATTTCAGCTATTTCTATATTTTACTTGAAAACTCTAGACACTATTATAATATCACTGGATTTCCTATCAAATGTTTTGGATATCTTAAGGTAAAAATTCGACATGTTTATTTGTGGCGTGGTCTTACGAGATACCTTTGATTTTGAAATGATTTTCAAAGTTAAACAACTTTAACCTGTTTATTCACACTAGACCCTTGCCTAACCCAGAGTTTATTTTCTGTTTTCTTAAACTCATGGTACTCAAATTTTTACGAGTAGTCAAAGGATTCAGGTTAGCTTTGATGAATTCTGCAAGAGATTTGGAGCAGGAGGCTTCAGCATATGTAGATATATAGTGTTTCCATTGTGTTGATGATTTGTAATGGATTCCGAATCGTATGATGGACATGTCTTCAAGACTGTCTAATATGTGATGTCTAAGTTGTGTAACTCTGATAGATGTTGTATATTATGTAATAACTATGTGATTAATATATTTTATTCATTTCGCTGTGAGATTCTGACATTGTTTAGTTCTTTCATTCCTATCTACTCTCTTTTCTATCCCTTTCTTTCTTATTGATGATACGTCTTTCTATGGAATGAAAGGCGGGTCGTCACAGAAAGTGAACTAGTTTGAATATGAATTAGTGAATGTAAACTAATTGAATTTGAATAAATGAATATTAGTAAAATCCAATGTTAATGAATCAAATTTGATTTAAATTGAAAAACCAATTCAATGAATATTAATGAGAAGTGAATTTATATTGATTTGATTATGGATTGGTTGGATAGAGATTGGTTTGTTGGTCGCTAGTGGGATGATAGTTGTTTGATGATTGGATTTGTTGTTTTTGATTATATTTGCTACAGTGGCATATATAGTTTTTGTATTGATATGTGTTGTATTTTGATATCATTTTCATATATACATGTTTCTCATTTGTTTGTTGAGTGTTTAGTAGGTGCGGATGGTGTATGCTTCGCATTTGGAGCTCACTTTCATGCTATATTAGCCGTATATGCTAAGCTAATAATATACAAGGTATATATCTTGGATTACGCATCATACTTTTATACTTTTTTCCCTATGGGATGCCTCATCCTCGAAGTTTAGATGCATAATTTTGATATATATATATATATATATATATATATATATATATATTTGATATGTTGTGATCCTACTACGATAGAACCGCGCAAAGGAGGATATGGCAATTTTTTGAAAATTAAAGGCGTTAGAAATTTTTTGAGATTTTTCAAATTTTATTTTAGATAGCTAAAATTTTTGGTTTTGAGTTATAAGTTAAACTGTATTAGTTGGCTTTGAAAAGAATAACTAAGTATGATTTGAAAATTTAGAAAAAAAATTTATAAGAAGTTTAACTAATGGATATTGGGAAAAGTTAAAATGTTTAAATTGATTTGAAATATAATTTGAATGAGTAGTTTTGAAAAGTTAACGGATTTTGTGATTTATTCTTACTTGGTAATTTCGGGGATGAAATTCTTTTAAGTATGGTAGAATGCAACGACCCAGAATTTTGGTCATTCAAAACTGGGATATTTAATTCAGTTTAAATATTCACAAGTTAATTTTATAAGTTGAACAACTTATATTTCGAATATAGTGATTTAATGGGATAACTAAATTGTTAATTGAATATTTGAAATTTCAGAAATAATTGGAAATTGAATTTAATGTGAATAAAAATGATTTATAATGTTGAATTAAATTCTATTTGACTTAGAACAATGTTAGTAAACTTTTAAAATTGAATTAAAAGTTAAATTGGAGAAATTGAATATTAATATTTTAAATTAACGTGATTTTGACGAAACCTATTTCATTGGATCCGTAATGTTATATTATTGTAGGATTTCAAATTTCGTGTCAATCGGATTTACGGTTTAGTCGTGGCAAGCCAAAACGCGTAGAAATTTGTTTAAGTAAATTTTAAATTTAAATAGTCGATTCGAAAACCTATCTTTCAAATAAAATCGAATTGGCTCTCGGTGTATATTCTATTGCGTTCGGAATAGGGGTAAAATATTATAAATGTCAGGCGGCACGCTTCGTTTGGAGTTCGAAATTTTTTGCAATTCTGAGGTTAGAAAGCCTAGCCGCACCTAGCTTTCTATGGCCGAGAATGCTCGATTCTTTCTCCTCTATTATCTTCCAATCCATAAATCAATCTGAGAAACTTCCTTCTGCAATACTGTAGAGCACATCCCGATCTTTAAATGCAATGGCTATGATTGGATTTCACGATGTAGATTAGCGGCAATCTTCGTTCAAAGGCCGTGCGTTTGGGTAGTTTATCAAGACGTAATGGAGGCCGAGCTTCATGATATGATGGCCGATGGTGGACCTAGGCAAGGCGCGTGCGGTGATGGTCTTGAATCATCGTCGAGTGGAGTGGTAGGGTCGCGAAAATTCGAGAAAGAAGGCAACCATTGGGTTTGTTGCGTATGTGAATATGTTGAGGAAAGAAGAATATCACGGTCGGCCTAGATCTGAGCAGCAAGATCGAACGGCCACGATTGAAAAAGGTTATAGAAATAAAAGAAAATGTTTAAATTAATTATCTTTTAATTGTATATACTTTAAAACATTGTAACTTTGTCACACGAGGTCCGTTTTTGACAAAACAAATTACGTTGGGTCCGTATTGACAAGCACTACATTTTAGAATTGGTTTGGAATTGATTGGAGCTAGTGTAAATTTTGGGTAAAATCCAACGATTGTTTAATTTTATTTAGAATAAAACACTAAAATTGCAATTGGAATCAATGTGAGTACAACTCACTCTTTTTGACTCGCTGATATTTTTATATAAGTGGGAATAAATTTTATTTATGATGCTTGATGATTTTTTGGATGATATATGACATATTATATATATATTGATTGGTATTTGGATATATTCCTTCCTATTGGAGCATATGAGACCCTATATGTTCCCGTGTATGAGCAGATGACCCTTTTGTACGTGCGTTTGCCTCGAAGAGGACATTGTACATATTTTCTAATATGTATATTTGTTGCAGGTGACAAATTGAAGGGATCCAGCTGGATTCCTCACCACTGTTGATTTATTTACAGATATTGATATATATGTTGTTATCGTATGATATATGATGTTTTGAATGTCGTGATTGATGTATTTGGTGCTGTTGTGGCATTGGGCCTATTTTGATAATTTTAAAAATGTTAAAGTGATGATTTCTAACTAAAAAGGATTTTCAAATGTTTTTGAAAATATATGTTCTATTTAAATTTTGAATGGTTAAGGAATGAATTTATTGTAAATAAATTAAAGTTATAATTTTTATGTTATAAGAATTATGATTTTTGGGTGAAATATATTAAAATGTGATTTTTGAAATATGGAGTTAATGATTTTGTAAAATAGTTTAAATTGAGATTTTTGATTTATTATAAATGGTTTATATAGAAGATATATAAAATTGATGCTTTATAAATTAAAATATTGGAATTATAAAATGAGTTTTATAAGTGTTAGAATGAAGTATAATGAATCTTATAAGTGAATAAGATTTATGGTTTGTGAAGCTATAAAAGAATGAATTTGTAAAATAAAGAGAATTATAAGTAATTAACTTATAATTTGGAATTTTGGTGTATAATTGAGATATAAATAGAAGTTTATTAAAGGAATTTGGTAATGGAAGTTTTTATAAAATATAAATGTGAATTTATAAACACTGTTTATAAATCCGAAATCAACTTATTTTGATAAGTTAAATATGGAAGTTTGTTAAAGGAATTTAATCCACAATTTTGAGCAGTGGATAATCCTTTAAATTTAATGTGCAATAGTAATGAATTTGGTTAGAGAATTATATCCATGATTTTGGACAGTGGATAATCCTTTAATGAATATATAAAAGTAATGTATTTGATTAGAGGATTATATTCACGATTTTGGACAGTGAATAATATTTTTAATTAAATAAATGTTTTGGAAGTGATAAATGGAGTTAAATGGTTTGAAGATGTTTTAAAATGTGTTAAATATTCAAACCATAGATTTCAACATTCATTGTTGAAATAGATTTTTTGGGAAATAAGAAAATGATGGACTATAACACTGTTGTTATAGTAAATGATTTCGAAAGGAGATGTTTTGTATAGTATATGGGATTTATATATCTATCTAATTTTCGAATCCCTATACTGGTGATTTTTGGGTATTTGTAATGATGTTTTATGCAACATTCGTTTGACCCAAATAAGTATGTTTAAAGAGAATGTTTTCCTTAAAGAATAAAATGTATACTTAATCGTGATATAAGTATATGTAATATTTTCTAAGTGTTGAAAATAAATAAATTGATTTGTGAATTACTTATTATTGAATAAGTATATAGAAATGTTTTCCAGTGTTGAAATGTTTTGAGAATATATCTTTTTAAAGATAATTTGAAATGAATATTTGGCAAATGGTTTAATCAATGAAAGATTAATAAAAAAAGGCCTTGTGATTGCTTATGGTGTTGGATATTTGTTGTTTGCTTTGATAGTTAAATAACCGACTACCAAATTTGGGCATTTTAGTTCCTCGACTTGATATGGGAACTATTTAGTCGTACACTTGGTACATAGCCTTCTGTGTAGGCTTGATTATCATTTGTGTTGAGGATGTTGATTTGCGTAGTATGGAGTATTACTTCAATCTATCGAGCTTCCTTCTTGGCCCGAAGGATAGCAAGTTGAAAGTTGGAGACGTGATAAGTCTATGATACTTAGTTTCTGTGTGAAGTTGAGAAACGCTTTTGCGTTGTTGGTCTGAAGAGAACAGGATCGATTTATCCGAAAACCACTTCAGACCAATGTATATGTGTTCGATTGTGTAGGTTGGTTGTGATGACATTAATACTTAGGATTTTCATAGTGGAGGAATTCTTGTTGATTGTTTGGGATTAAAATCCCAATATACATCCAATAGCCGTAGTCTCTTCGTTATGAAATATCCAATGTAAGGACTATTTGCTACCAATCCTAGATTATCCGATAGGATGTGGTAGGAAAGTACCTTCAGTTTGTTCTGTTCCTGCACAACTTATATAGATGTTTGTCTGACATTGCATTTCTAAAGATTACGTACACCGGTCTTTACTAACGTACATCAGTGGTGGCAGATAACGCAACTTTTCTTAGCTTAACACTCTCCTTGAGATGTATGCGCTAAAGGGTTTTATTTTTGTGGAAGGCAATTAGTAGTCAATAGAAATGGTCGTATGGCATTCCAAGTGATGTGATATGTGATACGTGAAAGGAAATCATTACCTTAGGCCTTATCAACCGGAAATGACCAAAACAGGGTTAGATGCGGCAAGGCTAAGTGGGTCGCTCCCAAGTAGGATATGATCATCCTCTTCTAGATATATCTTTACACGCTATGACGTCGTGTATCTGATTATTCTTGTTTGTATGCTAGGGGGCCCTCGGTAAAGGTCGGTAACGACCGGAGGATGACATGTTCAGTACCATCTAGTTATAGAGGTGGGCCGGCCTTGTATTGGTGGAAGAACTTTGTGATGGTTTCTCGGGACATCCATCTATAGGTGTACCCATCGAAATTTAGTCCCTTCGCCTGGTCATTTATATAGAAATTCAAACTCCACTACGTGTGAAATTCAAACTCCACAACGTGCCTGCCATTTTATTTGTAGAGCCTAGTATACTGGAATTTAATAATGGTAACAATTTCGGCTATTTTGAATATTATCTGTATACTAGACACTAGTATAATATCAAATGATTTGATATGAAATGTTTTAGTTATCATAAGGTTAAAACATGTCTGTGTTTATGTGTAGGCGTGTCTTACGAGATACTTTTGTTTTGATAAAGTAAAAGTTTGGTAATTTAATAAATTCAGTTGAGTGTGTTTCTCACGCTGGCTTACCATATTGATCGGGCGTTCTTCCCTTTCAATGCTCGGGTCAGACCGAGTGTATTTACAGGTTTAGATTGGTATTTTGAAGCTTCAGCAGGAGAGCTAGAGATCTTCATTTTTGTATGCACGTATCTATTTTGTTATCCGCTGTACAGTTGTTATGTATTATCGGCAATTGTGATGACATGTTATTATAAATATCCAAGCCGATAACAATTTTTTGATTGCTGAACTTTGATTGATGTATGTATATATAGTTTTTGTTTTGTAAAGATCATTGATATGATATTATATGTTTTCCGCTGCGATGTGAGATTCCGTATTGCTCTGTTTGGTTCTATCTTCTCTCTTTCTTCTATTCTCTTCTTCTATATTCTTTTCTTACTACAGACTTTCCATCAGTCTGAGCTTTTTGGGTCAGACATGTGTGGTTTATTGTCAATTCAAAAGGTACAGATTCGCAGATCGTCACATTAGTTTACTAATTAATTTAATTAATAAGGTTTAAAAGTGGTTTACCTTTTTATTATTTAAAAACATTTGAAGTTCAAAAATCAAATTTTGTTATGAAATTTAAAGTAAACTAATTAATGTAATAGGGATGTAGTAAGTTATTAAATCCTTTTTAGATTGATGTTTTGAAGTTAATAAACTCTTTTAACATAGTGTTTTAAAGCTAACACTTGTAATGTGAGGCCAAGCATAAATTCAGATTTTTAAAGGAAAAGCTTTGATTCACTTATGGAAATGAATTAATCCGTAAAGCGATTCACTTATATGAGAACGATTTATTTGTATACTTTGCACTAAACGTCGAATAAGTAGACTAATCGCTATTTTAAAAGTTAAGAATAATTGTGAGACATGATTTTGAGGTACCACTACCTTGACTTGTCCTGTATTTTTGTTAACCAAGAAGTTGTATAAGTTGGAATTAGATGAGTGGTTGATAAGTATGCAGGAATTAATTTCCACATATGGTCGTTATATATCCTCGATAGTTGGTTTCTTAACTATCGGTTACTTTAGCTTCTTTATTATCATCATTTTAAGATGATGTTTTGTTCTATTGAGCTTTGACATCCTTTGTCGAATCTCATCCAGTTTTTTTTGCGCCGTCTTGCCAAAAACTGTTAAGATTTAGATGTGAAATATTTGGATACTCGGTAAGGTTGGTGGGATCCGGCTTAAAGGTTTCGGAGAAGTGTCACAGATTAAATGAGCTTGTCAAAAGTATATCACTAGAGGTATACTTCAAGGATTGCACCCTCCTAGTCATTGTCGGAAAATTTTCCTTTCCTTATTTGATTCAAACCCTTGAATTGTTTTTCTATAATTGAAATGGGAAGAGACAACAACTCTTCATGATGTTTAATTATAGGTTTTGTCAATTTTATCAAGTTTGGACTGTTATCTTGTTTTATCCATTTTGTCCAGTTTGGATTTCCATTCTTATTTTTGGCTAGACTATTTCCATTCTTTCAATTCTGGATCTTTATATTATTTTTGCCCATCATCTATGTTTGGATTTGTTTCCTATCGTTCTTTTCCATTCTTATGTTTGGTTGTTGTTTATGTGGGAGAAAACCTGTTCCGCGTTAGCGGCACGGTCCCACATATTATTGTTTAATACATTTCCTTTTATTTTAGAGTTTTACTCATACTAGACATTTTGTCTAAGCCGAGTTGTTTATTTTCCCTAAACTCTTGGGTACTCAATTATATTTGGGTAGTTTGAGAATAGTAGGTCTTCTTTGGAGCTCTTTGAAGACGGTGATCGATCAGGCGGCACCTTAGTTATATAGTTATTTATCTCGGGTGTATGATTATGTTGGTATATTTTATATCTTAAAATAAAAAGTTAGAATGTGAGCTATAAATCTATTAATTTTTCATAACTACGATAACTCCTTATAAGGAATAACCTTTTGTAATATATCATTTTATTTTATATGTAACCATCCCTATGTGTAGTTTGTCTACTCTGTCTTGTTCTGTTCTTTATTTTATTCTAAGACAACTTATCTTTCGAATGCTTAGGCACTGATATATAAATACCATGGGGGTATCAAGCGTCGTTCCTAGGGGTTAGAAAGGTGGATCATCACACTTTTGCACTTTTTTTTGTGATTACAAGTGAGTGGGATCGGAATAGATCCATAAATGCAAGAGAATAAGAGTGTAATGGCAGCGTAAAGATCCTTGGAATAAACCATGCATTATGTATTTATAGGGGCGGAGCACCAAATATCTCTTTGAAACTTCTCCTGTAGAACCTCGCCGCCAAGACCAACTCTCTTGGAAAATCTCAACTCAATATCACCTATGGTGAGGATTGGTACCGATCTATATAGGGGGATGAGTACCACTCCCTATATATGTAGTATATGTTCTTGCAATTTTTTGTATTGGCTTACCTTGTTGTCGGCTTAAGGATTCCAAGGTTGTTTTGCATAGTCGCCTAGATGTTTTTAGGTCCAAATGATGGATCTACAGAAGGTTGAACTGTTACTCTAGACTGTATATGGAGATTGCCAATACAAAACACAAGAATTCTAGAATAACACTTCAATCATGTTCTATGGGGATAGAGAAGAGTGCCATAGGAGGGAGGCCACTTTAGGTGTACTTCTAGGGATCGGGACCGATCTCTTATATAGGGTGGAACATCGATCCGTACTTTGCATATTCCAGGGTATTGCGCTTCTGAGCTTGTTCACAGCCATCGTCTCGTGATCTTGTCTGTCTCCTTGACCCTAATATCACATCGTTGGGCCAGTTACCTTGACAATCGTTGGGTTTAACTTATCCAGCCAGTTTGAATGTAACCCGGCCAGAACACTAGACAACAATATATATTTATATATTAAGTAAAACCAAAATCAAGTAAATTTCAAACTACAATTTATAAATTTAAAAAAGTACATGATTTTATTTAAACTAAAGTTAAAAAATTTCTAAATGAATTTGACTTTATATGTACAATAAAGATCCAATTGGGATTTTTTTTTTAAATTCACCCATATCTTTGTCTACGGGCTGGTCCAGTTCCAATATTCACAAAAAAT
This sequence comes from Allium cepa, assembly GCA_030765085.1. Taxonomy (NCBI): domain Eukaryota; kingdom Viridiplantae; phylum Streptophyta; class Magnoliopsida; order Asparagales; family Amaryllidaceae; genus Allium; species Allium cepa. Next base: position 343,941,011 of record CM060944.1, read on the forward strand.
TAACTTCATCTATAATCTACCGCAACTTGCAAAGGTTTCCAACTGTGGGTTGGATAATAAATAACTAATAACTCTAGGTCAATTCCTAGTATATGATCATGATAAATAACGTCGTAACTAACATTGCGTTAACATCACAATGAAGAATCATGTATATCACACTTACACACTGAGCGAACATCATAATGCTTGGGCTCGCCCGAGTATACTACCTCGACGATTTAAAGCCTACCAAAGCATTCATGTTACCTTATCAACGGTAAATATGTCCTATGCTCCTTATCATTCAACCTAAAGCTAAATAAATAACTATAGAAATTATCCTAGGTCCATCCATTGCCCAATTGTATACCCCTACTATTGCGGATATCTCTGTCTCCCTTGTTAAATCTATGTTTCTATGTTTTAATGATGATAACTATATCATTATACATTTGCAGTTTATAACTATATTTCAGGAGAAAGAGCTACAACAAAGACAATATGACTACCACTAAGAAGGATTGATCACAATCAACAAATTCAAAGATCGTTAAACTAGAGTATGTATATCGTCATAGAATTATGGTATCCCATATATACACATAAATACGCCTTCATACAAAACTGGTTACAAAGAGATCGTTTATATCTATGTTTCAATAAAGAAAAAATGCATAGTTTTTTGAATTTACCAGTTCAATCGACTGAGGTGTTTTCTTAGTTGACTGGGGTAGTCGATTAAGAAAACACCTCAAATCGATTAAACCTTATTATTTTACCATACTTCAGATTTTTTGAATTTTTAGCGCGAACTCTTCTTTTCTTATTTAGTAGGCTGAAGTTTATACTTACTGACTGAACACTGTATAACGACTATTTTCTAAAGAATACTTTGAAAAGTTGCAACCTTTGTAACAGCAATATTCATCTACGAATGATTGCAACCTTTGCTATACCTCTTTGATTTCTATATATACACTACAATACCAAAAATTCCAAATCCAACTTACTTACTTGCTATTTTTATATTCTCTGATCGCTTAGTACTCATTGCAATTTAATTCTCAATATTCACTCAAACTACTTCCATAATTACAAACTATACACTTCCACATTACCAAGGAGATTATAGGAAGAATTATACTAGCAGTCAACATCCGTGTTATTTGGAATACAAAGTTTGTGAAGCTCTTTTATATTAGCCTATTCCTCCAGATGTATCCATTTAAGAGGACATATTGAATATATGTAATATTAATTTTAATTTCAAACTTAAAGTGAATTAATTTTGTAATAGGTACTTGAATCATCTAAAGAAAAAAGTTAGATAAAAATTATGAGTTAAAGGTTCAATTTGCAAATAATATCTTAAAGAAGAAGCTTTATTCTCTTTCTCTCATTATTTCAATGACCGTATGAGCTTATCATTTGTAAGTGTTCCTTGTAATAATGAAGTCATTGAATAAGATTCTTCTCAAGCAATGTTATCTGTTTTAAAACAACATAGCAGACTACTAGAGAATGTGTGGGACTATGGTTAGACGATGAGATTGCCGTATAACACACACATATGTTCTCTTAATTGTGCGTCAGTTGCACTATTTTTAGGTAATACCAAATAGAATTCCCAATATATGAATTTCCAAATTCATATTTATTTCAATTATACTTATAGATTATAATGCAATATATTATATATTTGCATTATTTAGGAATCACAACATCCATGCGACGATCTCAGTAAAGAATTGCCAATTGTTTTTTGAACTAATTTTATGATCCAAGAAACTGTATCGGTGCTGAAGGATTAAAACATCTTGCGGTAGGACAAGAAAGAAATGTCTAGACTTATCTAATATTCTTGGTCGATGGATTTATATTCAGCACCAAGGAAAAGATTTTTACAGAACATTAGTTTTATAATTGACATATTTTATACGACTTGTAGAGAAAAAATTTATTCAAATGCAATTGTTTCAACAATGTTTCTGATTCTGGAATCAACGTGCACAAAGGTTATAAGCTTACTGAAATAAAGCATACCTCACAGTACTATAAGTATGATACGTTCTTATTGGTCAAACAAGCATTACAAGTTTATTTTGCTCTATATCCTACACTAAAAAGAGATAAAGTAGATAGTCGGCTGTTTTAAAATAAAGGCAAGATTTACGTTTGACGGAAATAATATTCTGGATGAAGCAACTTATCAAGTAGATCTTGAGCTAAATAATGAAGTGATAATACCCGCGATCATACTGATTTTGGTCCGTTGAATGATAAATCAAATGATTTAGTAGAAGTATTTAAGTACAAAACCATATAGAGTACAAGTCTGAGTCTGAATCAGAAAACGATTAATCGATTATTAATTACTGATGATGTATATTTGTATCTCTTGTTGTATAATTTATATTTTTAGTTTCTGATGTTATTAATGATGGTGATTATGTTGAAGCTATGTATTATTATATTTTATTAACTTAATGTCTTTATGAGATCTTGTTCCATTTTTATAGTTTTAGTGGAAGTGTATGTGATTATTAATCAGACATGTTTTCTAATGAAAATGATATGTTTATGGCAGATATTATGTCTTATAGAAGAATTTCTAGATCTCATTTTTCAGGTTCTCCTGCTGTTGGCGAGGGTGCTAGTAGCTTGGCTGATTCATGACCAAAGGCGGGTATGACTCCTAAAATGGGAGGGTAAGCGTTGAATTTATTGCAACATCATTAATATTTAGTGCATTTATATTACTTATGATTTATTAAATGTCTAGATCAAAACTAATGTAGGGGTTTTGAGCTGGAACCTCCTGACTGTACTCTGGATGTCTCTAGGAAAACGTACATAAGTCGGACGTCGGGTTGTTGGCCGACGTAGGATGAAATCCCACCTTATATTAAAGATGACATACAGGCCGACATGTTAGTAAGTATAAATTCATAATTTGTTGGAAAATGACATCATTAATCTTTGAAAATTAGTATACTTTGTACAATTCATTTTAATTTCAATATATAAGCTGCGGTTGTTGTAGACGACGAAGACCAACGTCTATTTAGGAACTACTAGAACAAGAAAATGAGAAAAAACTATAGTGACACCCTTTTAAGCGCAAAACATAAAAATAAAAACCCTGACTGGATGAGTGCAAATGTTTGGACCAATTTTCTTGAGCAATGAGAAACTCCACCGTGAAAGTAAGTTTTCTGATTTCGTATGTTTATTATAATTTGTTTAAAGTTTTTCAAATAATTGCATTAATTTAGTCAATAATATATTAGGTAGTTACAGTTGGTAAATATAATTTTTATGTTAAATTTATAGGAGGTATCTGCATGAAGCAAACAGAAATAAAAATCCTGTTACGCACTAAGGCGGATCAAAATCTTTCCAACAATGTCAAAAGGAAATGGTAAATTTTTAACTTGCGATTGTAAATATTTTTAACATTGTTTAATCATATTTGTACATTGTTTGATCATATATTATTTTAGACGAATGAGAATGGTCATAAGCCAACATACATGGAGGTTTTCACATCGATTCATGTCATCGAGCACACCAATGAATATGGCCCATTTACTTTTACTTAGATAGACCATAAATCTCAAGCTATAATAGTAAACATGCTTTAATTTTTTCTCTTATTTCACATTATATAAATTGTAAACTGAATAATTATTGTGGCAAAATTATATTCCTAATCGCAAGAAAGGTTTGAAATGGAGTAAGCTCGAGTGCAGCAGGCAACCGACTAAGTGGGGTTGACCCCCCTGAGGAGGAGGATAGAACTTTTAATGTTGTGACCGACAGGCCGATGCGAAATATGTGATACGATTACGGCAATCAGGATGCGATGTTTATTTAGTGTTACTACTTTATTAACTAATTTATAAATTTTATTTAATATTACATATAAATTATAACTAGCTATTAACTAATTTACAAACGAGGACTTCTTAGGCCAATTATCGAAAATCACAAGCCAAAGAGGATACAACACAACTGAGAGCTTAGATAGTAGAGTTGAATGATTAGCGGAAGAGTGGATTTACTACGATGTTAGATGAGCGCATTGCGACGTACATGACAGAGCATGGGACATTTCCTTCGCAGGGGTTGAGAAATGGTGGAAATGATTATGAATAGGTATGGCTGTGTTTTTTGATGGATGTTGGATTGTTTTGGTTTGTTCTTATTTGACATATGTTGATGGATTTGATACTTGTTTGATGGTTGTGTTGTTTGTGGATGTTTGATGTTAAACTTGGGTTTTCGTAAATGTTCGATGACTGTTTTGTTTGATGAAAATGAGGATTGTAGGTATGATTATGTTGTTTGATGAATTGTTGATGAGATTATGGATTTTTGTGATATAAACTTGGTTTTGTGTGATATGTATGATATCATGCGATGTATGTGATATTTATACTTGTGAAATTGGGTTTATATGTGTTGTGTGTATGAGTTGTACGGATGGATGAATATATGTGTGGTTTAATGTATGAAAGAGTAGATGTTTTGTAAAACGGCATTTCTAGTATAATAGCGGCTAAAGACTGCTTAATGGTTCCAAGTTAGCAACGACTTAATGTTTTCAGGTTAGCGACGGCTAGCGATGCCCCATTGGCACATTCGTGATCCTTAGATTCTTGACATGTGTCCTTCGGCTAGTGTCGACTGTGTTGTTGATATACATTGAAAAGATATCGATGAGGTCGTCATTAAGGCCGTCGCTCTTTCTTGTATCGGCTATTATTTGGATGATGGGTAGCGACATCAGCCGACAGCTATTTAGTGCGTTCCTTGTAGTGTCTCCATATTCAAATTTCTTAGAATAGTATCAAATATCTATAAGTTGTAGTCCTGGTTATGGGATGTACATTGGTCGAATTAGCTTTATAATTTGAGTCGATGAAGAAAAGTTACGAAGGTTCAAAGTTTTGATTTGTACATGATATAGGTAAGTTCAATCAAGTGAAAATCTTAGGTTTGCTTCAAGTTGATCCCACACCAAGTGTCAGCTTGACGTGAAGATCGGTCTTCTCCAAAAGCAAACAAACTTCATGTAACTTGAAATAAACTATAAAATTGGCCCAAGTCGCGTCAAAATCCAAGTTCAGATGAGAAATATGTCATTCGTCGAAGTACTGATCCAATGTTTTCTCGGCTCAGCATACGCTCGTGTCACATAATGGGCGAATCATGACTTCCCATAAGTCTGTCCAGAGTCTATCCTCAGCCCGCTTATTGTCATAATCCATAATTTTAATGTACATAATTTTAATAATTGATTTAAATTATATGAAGTTGATTCAAACGGTTGATCCAAAATTAAACTTTTAAATATAAATCAACTAAGAATTGAAATCCTTTCCATTTTGTTTGGAATGTCTTTTAAGTGAAGAAAAAACATATAGAATTCAGTCTTTTGGAGTTATAAAGGAGAAGATACGAATGAAACGCGGCTTGCAAACTTTTAAGAAACTTTCACTTTAGCCAAAAGGCCCAAAGTAAGCTTGTTTAAGTGCTAAGCCCACAAATTCATTTTCATTTCATTTGCAAATCCCCAAGGCTTCATCTTCTACTTTCTCTACTCTAAACCCTAGACCCCCCACATATTCCATAAGTAAAATTTCAAAATTAAATAAAATTTATTATAATCCTAATTTAGAGAAAATAAGAAAATCCAATTCAAGAGAAGCAACTTAGTGAAGGTTGAAATAATAGAATTAAGAAACAAGTTACCAAAGAGTGGGGTTTTAGCTACTTTGGCGATCTAAAGTTTAATTGGCTGAGTGGGAATGATCCTCCTCGCTTATTATGGTTATAATCCTTTAATTTTGGCTATACTGAATTATATGCTTGAATGAAAATGTTAGGAAGTTTATTAGGGATGATTTATAGTTGTATTGGTGTTGTAAAAAAGAATTTTTAGTAAAGCTGTTAACTTTAAACCCTAAAAATGACAATAAGATGAGTTAGTATAGTGTTAGGCTATATTTGTTTCACTTGTGTTGGTATGGTGGTTGTAACACATTCGTTTGAAGCTATTTTATTTACATGGACATGGTTATGTGGTTAAACAGTTACTAATGCACCCATAAGATGTGTATGGAAAACTAATAAACTAAATAAAATATGCTAGTTGAACTATTATCCAAGTTGTATAGAATTGAACTACAATTGCTATGTTGGTTGGATAGCATATCGAATACATGTTTGGTCGGTGTAGTTGAATGTGTTTGGGTGTGTATGAGTTATTCGAAGTTGAATGGTTTCTTTCAAGAGCTTATTGAGTGATTAGAGTATTCTAGCCTTGAAACTGATTATTTGAATGCTATGGATAAATGACTACTCAAATTAAAGGAAGGAAACTTCAAGGGTTTGCCAGAAGAAAGGTTGTGAGAAGTGTTATTAAAGAGGAACAACTCCCACATTAGTGTCTTATATCAAAGACGAGATGGAGATAATTGATATTTTGGGGGTTAAATTGGCGCATAATTCAGATAGAACTATAGTAGATCAAAAAATGGTAGGGTTCAGTCGATTGGCCATCATAAGGTATCTAACTGAACTAATTTAGGAACTAGCCTAAAAAATTTCAGTGTGAGGCAGGATTAAATAGTGCAAATTGCACTAATATTAATTGATTAGTCATGTTAAATAATCAGTCTACATAGGAAGAATTTGGATGATAAGGATTCTACCGTGAATGGTGAAATTCTAGTGCATAAAGACATGATTTCAAAGTGGAGGCTTAAGTGGTTGACATTGTAACAGAGGAAGTAATCAGGGCATGATCGAGTCAAAGAAACAGATGTTTTAAGTCATTCCCTATATTTTAGTATGCATGCATTTGTAGGCAAACTTTGAATATGCCCATTACAAATTGAAGGCATGCTTTACAGGGTTCGACCCCCTAACTCCTTATTTTATGATGGGAATTAGTGAAAATTAGAGTTTTCATTAGTAATACGAGGAATGTCATGATTTCTGCATCACTCTGTAATAAGTCAAATGAGCTTGCTCAATTAGGTTGGTGAGTTGATGAAATCTACAGGAGTATTTGGAATAGTTTTTACATCTTTATGTTTATTCTTAACACATATATATCTAATGAAAATATATAGTGACATTTATAATTAAGATTCATGCATGCTTTGCTTGAAGGTAGTGAATGTGTGGATGTTATTATATGGCACCGTTGACTTAGTAAAACCTACATTATATTGTTAGTTTGGCCTAGGCCAGGGAACCCTTGACACTACAAGCCTTGGAGTGTAGTATTGTCCCATACTCACGTATGTCTTTTACAGTAGTCAAGTTACTAACTATATTTATTTGTCTACAAGGTAAGCAGGGTTGGATGGTCCCTTCCATTTTTATAAATCAATTTCAAATAAAAGAGAGGCTAAGAACCTCAACGACTACAACTCACATTACACTGCATAAATGACTCACCTTCATTGCGTATTGTCTTGTAATGATAGCACTATATCTTATTGTGTTGAATCATTGGTGCAGGTGAGTATGATAATAGTAAGGGCCTCTAAGATACCTTTCTCATGTCATATATGTTTATTATTTTACATGCACAATATTCTGAGATAGTTCCCATCACACCCTACTTATTTCTAACTAGCATTTTGTCTCTATTTGCTTCTATTTTTGAAAGGATACTCTCATGGCTGCGCTAGGAGTCTGGTGTTATGGTGACACGCTGGTAGAGTTTCTGAATTTTTTGAGGCAAGGAGAACATTGCTTTTATATATTAATTATTTAGTTTCATGCATGACAAGCTTTGTTGTTTATGTATTAGACTATGTATTATATTTGATACTTAGTATCCTATATGCTTGAAGATGATGACGCACACTGAATTTGGAAGTTGGGATCTTATCAGTTGATTTGTCATACACCATCTCATATATATTACATCAACCATGTTTCTATGTATGTATATTTTAGTATATTATATTTTATTCTTCCACTATGATGATTGACTACAAATTGTAACCTCAATGCACTAATAAGTCACGCTGACAACAAATTCCTATAACCCTCACAAATGATACTTAGGTGGGTAAATAGCATATTAGAAGATGATTGAAAGACCAAAATCCTGGGGTAGTGAAGTTAAATGATCGATGTTCTATAGACTGCTTTTGAAACAGTTGGAATTTAATGTGCAAGAGAGTAATTAAAGAGCATGAGAATATAATTCAATGTTGTTTTTTCATTATGGATGATGGATATTTATTTGGTTGAGCATGAGATGCTTAAAATAGTTGCAATGCTTCGAAAATGAAGAAAAATGTTAGTTAGAATGAAGTAAAATGATTCTAGAATGAAAGCGAACAAGTAGGAAGAAATAATGATTCAAACTCATGCACAAGGATTCACCACAGTTTGACATATGATGTTCACATGTTGAATTGTGGTTCATTGTAATGCTCCTGAATTTTGATTAACATTATTCGAGATATTTAATTGGATAAATTAAATATAATAATGTGAATAATTAGGGAGATGAGATTAATAAATCCTATAGCTGTGTCTGAATGAACGGACTAAAATAAATGACTTAAATAAATTAAGAAGGAGAAATTTTTCCTAAGGGCTAAACTTGGAAATGGGGTTATATTTCTTAGTGTATCTCTTCTTCCACTTGAATAAATTTTCACTTTCTCATTCCTAACTCCTCATCACTTCGGCCGGCCATTAAAAAGCTCCAGGGAGAGTTTAAATGGAAGAACAAGCTAAGGAATTAAAACTTGGAAAGTATCTCATTCTTCAATCAACTAATCAAGGTGAATAATCATGTTTATCATCTCATTTTTCTATGTTTGAATCGGTTATGGGTTATACCCGATTCACATTTATGATTTTGGTTAGGATACACCACTTAAACCTTTGTTTGGATAAGACATAGGTGTTTTAAAATATTAATGGGCTAATTAACACGTTTTCATTCGATTTTGGCTAAATTTCGAGTTGTTTTGATCTTCATATGCTTTTAAATTTTAATATGTTGAAGTATATGATTTATCTGATTTCCGCTGATTTTTGGGAATTCTTCCTTTGTGATTTACTAAGGTAATTAAATTATTTACACCCAAGGACTAAACTGAAAAGTGGCTTCCGTGTCTATTTAAAACCAGAGGGAAATTCGCTTCTGGAAATATTTGGGGAAGAAGTAGTACAGTGTTTTAAGAAAAAGGTTGACTTTTGTGTAATTTTTACTGTTCGGAAGTACAGAAGAAGGTTCCTCAGCTAATTAAAATTAGAAAAACATGATATAACATCACTTCAGCGGACCTATCTGCCTTCGACTCCAACAAGCCCGCTTTTACCCTTTTGACGAAGTCAAAAGGTACCTTTCATCTAAACGGAAGGTAAAAAGTTACCTTCCGCCCAAGTCGTAAGGTAGGCATGAGGCTGAAGGGAAGAAAAGGGAAAAGGGATGGGGAGCTACGTCTTTTGCTTTCGGATAGAAATAAAAAAAAAATTGTTTTTGAATAAGTTGAAAGGGGATCCTTTGACTCTATCATTTTATGAAGGACTAAAATTTTATATTCAAGAAGGGTTTTGAAAGGGATCTTCGAAAGCTTAAAACTTCAAAAGTACTATTTTAAAATGTTTTCTAAAAAGGTGTTTTAATACATTTTGGCAAGACGAAGGGTAAACCTTTCAAGATGGTCGGAAATATACTTTCGAAGGGTTGGTTTCAACACCAACACTTCATTATTTTTGAATGTTTCGAAAGGTTTTAATTTCGAAAGATTTTGATTTCGAAAGGTTTAATTTCAAAAGTTTTTGATTACGAAAGGTATATTTTGAAAGGTTTTGAAGGGGCTATCTTCAATAATTTCAAAAGGTTTAATTTCGAAAGGATTTGATTTCGAAAGGTTTAGTTTCAAAGGGTTTTGATTTCGAAATGTTTTAAAGGGGATATCTTCAATAATTGTGAAAGGTTTTGAGTTTCAGTGATTTCAAAAGGTTATGATTTCGACAGGTTTTGAAGGGGTTACCTTCAATGATTACGAAAGGTATGATTTTGTGATTCTTTCAAAGAATGGTTTCAGAAACGAAGGGTTATTTTCTTTCTAGTGGGACTTCATTCGAAGAGTTTTATAGGGCTATTTTAGCCATTTTCCTTAAGTAAATGTTTGCTAATTTGAAAGAGTTACTTAGAAGCATTATAGCATAAAATATTTATTTTGTTTGAACATGTAAGGAGAAGCCTTATATATATTTGAGGTTATTAAACCTTGGTGACACTAGGGTGGGATAACTGATTTCGGTACATAGTTTGGGGTTACTAACAGAAATATGCTTTCGAAATAATACATTGGGGCTGTCAATGTGTTTTTATTTAATTTAACCAACTTGGTGCAACCAATGGGAATACGTTAAACCAGTGGAATACCTGGGGAAAAATATATAATCATGGGGATCATGAGTTTTATAAATAATCATGGGGATCGTGATATTTTTGCCAAGTGATGGGTTCTTGGTTTACCTAGGAAAACCATGAAATGTGCGGTGGATAGCCCACATCAAATTTCTAAAGTAAAGAATGTTTTGCCAGAGGTGGTTAGCCTTGGGATTTGGCACCCAAGGGTTCATAGTCATCCTAGAAAAACTATGGAGTGTGCGGTGGATATCCCACGCCATCTTTTATAAAACAATGTACGACGGATAATTTGCATTTATTTTCAATGGATTTGGGATGGATAGTCCTATTAAATTATGGCGGGTAATCATTTTAAATATTTTAGAGGGGAACTCTAATAAATTGATTTTTAGATGAGAAATCTAATAAATTGCTTTTAGATGGAATATCAAATAAATTGGTGGATGGGATATCCAATATATATGATTTATGGCTTTATCTCATATTATGTTAAGACTAATCATTTTGGGTGCAGGGGCATAGTGAATGATTTGCATTCTGTTTTGGACACTAGTGAGGGGAAACCCGTTCCGCTAAGCGGCGTGGTCTCACTAGCTATCTATTTATGATAAGAGACGATAAGGGATTATTCATACCAGACTTATTGTCTGACTCAAAGTTTGTGTTTCTCCATAAACTCTCGGGCATTCAAAATTAATTTGAGTAGTTTGAGAGTGGGAGACTTTCAGGTTTTGGACAAATAAGCTTCCTGAGACGTGCAGGAGGTAGTATTAGCTATATAGGAGCTATTTTTGCATTCCGCTGTGATGTACTAAGAACTATAAAATTCATATTTATTAGTTCTCTGAACATCATAGGGGGACATCTTCATATGTTACTCTTTTCGTATTTCATGCATGTATATGTGATCTGAACATGGTTAACCTTTGGGGTTATGTAATTAAATCTAAAATTGAAATTTATAAGAAATAAGAAATTCTATTTTGTTGAAGTTTAAAAATTTTCATATTCCCGTGTTTCTGTGTTGCCAGTAGTTTCACGATTTCAATTTCGATTACTCAATAATAACATTTGTGGATGACTGCAGCATCCGTACCAGTTAGTTTTAAACCTCCGGAAGAGGAATGTTACATTCATCACAGGTCAACATGTGAAAATGTCGCATTTTGACCTATATTGAAGCACGATTTTCTACCCTAGTTCGTTCACTTCTTTACTTCATATCTTACTTCTTTGCTTCTTTGAAAAATATGAATTCTCAAGAATGCTTTAGGATGTCTCAATCATTATATCAATATTGGCTGTGATACCGTTTGTGTGGTTTAAAAAATCTAAACTCTAAGGACTAAACATAGATTCGATAAATGATATAATTGATATGAGCTCTTTAATCCATCCTCGAGCCTTTCATCCACCCCATTGTATTTGTTGATACCGTTGAATGTTTTATCGCTTTTTCTCCACTCTATACATCTTCCTTTGCTTTATTTGATATGCACTCGTATATAATAATATATTCTTGCAAATATATTATTTTAGCTTTTCTTTTCAACTTGCAATCTTACAAAGCTTACGATTAACCCATAAAATTTGATAAAAACATTATTAACTTTGTCAAATGGTTGTTATCACGAAAACACCAAAATAGAGTTCTAACTAGATGTCACTGAACTTTATAAATGATAACCAAGACAGTAGAAATCCAATGGAAACATTTCATTGAATTCCCAGTGACGATGATGAAGTATTTTCATTTAAATAGTGATAAAGTATGGATGATCAATTTTGTGATTCGAAAATTTTCATTAGAAGTATAGGAGAAGGATGTAAAAAATGGAAAAAATAAATAAATAGTGAAATAAAGGAGATACAGAGACTCGAAGAGGCAAAACAGCATCTCAAAACGACTTAGAGGATCGACTCGACTAAGGGACTCACCCTTTGCTGACCCAAAATGATCGATTGGCTTATTGTATACGACCCATCTCATGCTAAAATAAGCTTAGGAAACTGACCCTACCAATGGTAGTTGTCCCTCCACCAAATAGCTGACTCTGCCTCCTTGTAGCTAACCCTATCGCTTACTACATTTTTTGAGCCTCTTCTACTCTCTTTCCTAGCAAGTCCACTTTGCATCCTTGGTCAGTTCACTTATCTACCTAAATCTCTATATAAACAAGAAAATTTTATCAACAAAGATCAATTCTCACTTCTCCTTTTTTGGATTTGATCAAATCTGATTCTAATGGCAAATGAAGATGATTTTAACTTGAAAAGCAGCTCTTAAACATGTCAAATCCACCTATAAATACCATACCAAAACCAACATGAAAGATATCATATAATTATTCTTTGTGATAATTTGGAACACACCATTATTTTAGTTTTTATTTTTCTTTCTCCATGCATCATTTATTTTAAATGTAAATGTATAAAAAAACATCAACATAGTACTAAAACATTTATGTACTAATTTTTTTCATTTTAAGCATTATTTTACAATTATAGCAGAAGTAAATTTAATACAATATTTTTTGTTTTACTTTTTACACATGCTGGAGAGATGGTAGCATATACCACATATAATCAACTCATATCTCTTTGATTTTTGATATATAAAAGTGTTACAACTCCTGTATTTACTTATTTATTTTATACTCTTTTATTTCTTCATTTCTAGTTAATTAAAATAAGCTTTTTAGTAAAAAAATCATAGTTTTATGAAAATAGAGGTATCGGGATATAAGACATGGAACCCCATCTAATTTGGAATAACATGTTATTTAATTTAGTTTCTAGATTAAATTTATTTGTTCTATTATAATGGTGTTATTCTTCATCCAGTTAATAAATTTTCTTTATAATTGATTGTCTAGTATGTTTTCAAGTATGGCTTATTCAGAATTGGTAAAGCTAATTTTTGTTTATTCTTAAAGAAGTTATAAATAAGAAGACAACTATATAGTACTACCAACAAAGGGATCTATAATTATGGCTCACTATGAGTGCAATCATCTAACTAGAAATAAAAAGTCGAAGAATTAAACATAAATTTGCATTAAAGAAGTGTGATATGAATATCTTGTATTTTGGATCTACATTTTAGTGTTTTTGTGCATTTTCCATATTGAATATTGATTATGATTATGTACCTTTGTTTTGGTTATCAACTACTAATTTTTTCATTATTATTTTACTTAATGTTTCGTAAATTTAGTTGATTTGAATCTATCTACCATAAGATAAACTTCTTGCATGCTTTGTATTGATATAGAATCTATTAATATGTTACAACATCTAATTGATTAAGTTGATATGTTTCCTTTAGTTTTCCTTTATATATGCATTGCCTTGAAATGATAGCGTGACTCTTTCAATAAATATTCTGATTCCATCTCTGTATTTGAGCATCCATATGCTGGTCCACTTACATTAATGGTTATGTTTTCTTCTTGTTAATCAAGTTTTTAACCCAACAGAATTCAGAAGGAGTAAGAACGTTCAAATTGCCCCAGAATGATTTGAAACTTGGCTGGAAGGCCTAAAAGTACATGACAAAGAAACCCCAAAAGTTTGAACTAAAAGTACGCCAAATATTTGGATGGACACTGATCTGATCCAAATTGATCGGTTCCGATCCAAATTATTAACCTTTGGATTCTCCAATATATATGTATTATATTTGTTCATCCCTCCTAAAGTTATCTACCAAGTTGATAACATTCTGAGCATCCGAGTTGAAGAAGTCAAGACTTATCTGATTTGGATTACAGTTCAATCTAATTTACAGGTGAACCATCGTCAAAACAAGTCATTAAGCTATGAAATCATACGGGGAACCTTGCATGCAAGAAAAAAAATCCAATGAACAAGGAGTTATGCCAAAATTGCACAACATTTTGGATCGGTACCGATCTAATCCAATTGGATTGGTACCAATCAAAAAAGTTTGTTCGAAATCGCCCCAAACTTTATGTGACTCCTCATATGGATAACTACAGGCTTTAGATACTCTAGTTCCGTACCAAGTTTTATCTAAATCCTATAAATACTATCCTATCTTCAACAAAGAGGGGGCAGCTGCTCTGATCACTGGGGAAATCTTGCTACTAAGATTCTTCAACCTTCTTTCTTCTCACAATGGTCGTAATGGAACAATTGAGATCCTTCCTTTTGTCTTCATTAATGGCGGCCTAATCTTTTATCATTCAGTTATTAGAATTACAAATAACTTGTCCTTGAGATCAATAGTCAATCTATCAATAAAATCTGTAAAGTGGACGTGGGCTTCGTTAATAGCCGAATCACTATAAAAATCTTATATTTCTCTACTTTATTCTGTCTATTCTGCAATTTGGAGACTGTTTTGCTCTACTTTATTTATCCTGATAAACAGGGCTGGTTCTTTAATACTCAAACCAAGATTTTGATCCACTTTTTGGGTTAACATTTTGGTGCTTTCATTGAGAAATAAAAATATAAGCTTAGATCTAGCTATCTACCTTGGATCGGATAGGTTTAGAAGTTAGATCCTCAATCTCTGCTCAAAAGATATTCTGCTGAGAGTCAATGGTATCAGAAAGAAGGAGAACTGCTTTCGAATGATCCATAGGAGCTATAATTGCTGGAGGAGAGATCAATGCTCAGCAAATTGAGGTCAATGGCGCCAATACAGGAGATCAGGTGTCGGGATCCTCTATTCACCATGAAGTTGTCACTAAAGATGAATTAAATAAAATGGTTGATGAAATTAACCAGAAGATGGAGAATAGCCAAAGAGATCTTATGGACAAATTGAATGTCCTATTGACCTTACAGTTACTTGTTTCTCCAAGAACCATGATAGAGCCTGCAGTTGCCATGAAAAAAGAAAATTCTTCCATCTCTGGCTTAAATAGGAGAGACAGAAGGCAACAACAAAAAGAAGTGATAGGTGGAACCATAGGAATCAATATGGAAGGAAACATAAGCAATTCACCAACTGTGTGGCAACCTGCCACAAACTTGAATCTATGGGAAAAAACAGCACAAGAAGATATAGCAATGGATCTCTCCGACTCAGAAGATGGTGAGCGACCTGACGACAACAAGTTGGAAGGAAAAACAAATGCATTCTATAACGCCAGGGGGATCAAAAATGCCCCTACTCGGCCAACAATGAAACAACGAAACTCTAAGGGACTAGCTCTCCCAAAGACAAGAGTTCCTAGGCTTCAGCTCACTCACCAAGATCGTTTGCAAAATCAAACACTTTGTATAGTCACTGATAGCCAACCCATAGATTCCCGGACATTTGAGGCATATATCATGGACATCTTCAAGAGACTAATGGATGAAAGTAAGGATAGAAGGAATGATGAATGGGGATCCGCTCCAAGTCAGACATCCTTCACCGATGACATTCTGAATGAGAAATACCTTGAAAATTTCACTATGCCAACTATTTCGTCTTATGATGGGACGAGAGACCCAAAACCCCCTTGTATAAGTAAAGTTAGCATACGGATGGAGCGAATGCTTTGAATACCGCTCAATGTTGATGTTTCCTGACATTCCTGGAGGAAGTTGCTTCTATGTGGTTTACTAGGTTCTACCAAGATCCATCTTCACCTTCGATCAACTAGCAATAAGATTATGACGACCCGCCATTTCATACCATTCAAATCGACAATAATCCATACATGTCGGACTTGAATGATGAAAAATAACAGACTGTAAATAAATTTGGAGCAAATGAAATCAAATACACAGAATCACAGACACAGAACAATCATAATAACTCGCAGCGGAATATAAAATAGCATAGTAGTTCATGAAGCTACTATAACAAAGTCTCAAAACAAATACGTAATATTAGCCTGGAAACAACATAATAGAAATCCCAAATATATTGAAGTTCACTAATACATGAGATAAACTAGAACAACTGAAACAGAAATAGATATAAATATAGATAGGCAGAATCTCCAGCAAAGACCAGCTCCAGAAAGAGAATCCAAAGCTACGAATACTCAGGCTGACCCGAGCGTAAAGAAAAACACAAAACACTCGAGTCAGGACATATATATATATATATATACTTATATAATGTAAACCAACTCAAGTGAACTGTAATAAAGATACAAGTAACTTAAAGGATGCCTGGGACCGCCTATCCTCTAAGGATCCGTTAAACTATTTACTATATAGTAATACTGCGCTATTCTAATAATGTCTATAGTAAAATAAACTTACTTTAAATTAGCGTAAAGAAGTGACCCACTATTCCCCTTAACACGTAATAGTCCCAGTAGTCCATCCAGTATCAGCGTATCTCCAGATCGGGAGACTACCCTAAATATTCCATGGGCTATGGGAGAAAAACAAACTCGTAGTAAAGGCTCGGTATGGTAGGTGACAGGCACACAAGGCAATGCTAGTGTAGATATACCAATTACGCACACGGGTTGGCGGTAATGTAACAGCCACTACGCCCACCCCACATAGCACTCCAAAATCAAGAGGTGCACCCAATTAATCACAACAGTAATAGAATGATATCGAAGAAGTGTGTCCGGCCAGAGGTGCTACCTCTTTTGGCTAGAGATCGCTCTTGTTTTAGCCATCTTAAGCCAACTCACGGGAGTCGGGTCCACGTAATGCACCTCAGGAATGTCATCACCATCCTACTTCATTCTGGAATCTCCACCGCGTACACAATTGTTAAAGTGGTTTTTGGTATCGACAAAGAGTATGTCCATATCCGACCCGGTCTCTTTAACAACCAATCGTTATTATAACCCGTAGTTATAATTTAAAAAAGGTATTTATATTTCAGAAAATCTAATATCATTTCAACAATTAAAAATCCTTTCAAATCCATTTCAAAATATCTAAATATCATATCATTTCAAAACTATATTCATTTTATTTAAATTTAAAATAACATTTCAACTCACATTTATAAATAGTTTATATTTCAAAACAAATTACTTCATCTTAAATCATTAAAATGAAGTTACTATATTTAATAATTAACTCATTAAATTTCCAAAATTTTAATCTTTAAAAATTCATTTATTCACTTAAATTAATCAAAACAGTGAAAATTTCACTTTTCGCAGCATTTAGAAAATGCTATAGAAAGTTACCTTCAAAACAATTCAATTTAACAAAAGACAACATTTAAAATGCTGTAATAAGGTTACTTTAGTTCAAATAAAAACCTTGGTTAAATTCAATAATTATAGCACTTACAAAGTACTATAATAGTCCTTAATTAAGTTTAACCATTTAGTTCATTTCTATCAACTACAGCATTTACAAATGCTGTACTATACTTTACATTAGAAAATAATAGAATTTCAAGATGTTGTTAATTAAATTTCAAAAAAATCAGCATAATTTCTCAAACAATTATATTTTTATTTAAACAATTTTAAATTTATAAAATCATACATTTTATCTTTTAAAGCAATCAATTAATTACCCTTATATTCATGATTTTATAAAGTTAACTTTCTATTCAAAAATCAATATTTAATAATAATTTACTTATTAAATTCAAACATTCAATTTCAATTCTTTAAATTAAATTTTAACTTAACATTTAAGTTTAAATTTCCAAATACAACTTATTTTTCATCTTATTTACTTAATTTAAAATTCATTTTTAAACAAAATTCACAAATTTCCAACTTAAGTTACATTTCAAGTTTCAACTTAAATATTCATTTATTTAACCTTTTAACTTATTCAAAAATCATTAATACCTCATATAAATCATTTAAATTCATTTTAAATCAAATTTTATATTTATTTATCATATTTTCCTACTTAATTTCAATTCCATTTATAATCAAATCAAAATTTCTAAAATAAATTATGTTTCAAATTTCTAACTTTACCATTTATTTATTTCACTTATAAATTCTTAGAAAATCAATAATACTTTACAAAATCATTTTTAATTATGTTTTAAATCAAAATACTATAATATTTACATTTCAAACATATTTTAAAATTTTAGAAAAAATATATTTTAACCACGGTTCTGTATATTATTTTCTACACTAGGTAAAGTGATACGGATAATATATCATTTCAATCCGTAATTTGCAAAGAAAACTGGAGTTTTATCATTTCAAACCCGCAGTACCAAGTAAAATGAAATAACTGAAAATCGTTCAGGCCTATCATTTCAGCCCATAATGATTTTTCCCTATTCTAAAGTTCGTTCGGGTATGTATCATTTCAACTCATAGTGATTCTCATCTAAAGGGAACTTGCGGTGTGATAAACTGATATAAATAACAGAATAGCATTATATAACAGTAGCATATGATATAACAGGTTTTAAGAATAGGTGAACATCATATAATCATAGCATAGCAGATATAGCATGGTGATATGAGTTTGCAAATTCAAATGTGATCAGTTTACTAGTCATATAAGTATAAAACTGTATGGTGAGAATAACTCACCGGTATAAGCTGAAGGCAACAACCAAAGCACACAACAAAGATCTTCAAAAGCATGAATGCACGAATAAGATCTGAGATTGGGAGAGCCAAATTTAATCTTCTTGAATACATTCAAACAAACAAAACAAATATAAACAACATAAGTTTCAAACCAACATATAATTAAACAATGTTATAAATGGATGCACAACACAATGCCAAAGTATTTGCACTTGCATTCAACCACTTGTGCTTCAGCTATGGATTGGAAAGGCACAGCAAAGAGATGGTTTTGGATCAGGTTGGATCAGGTTATGGTCATGAAGGGGTCGGCCATAACAATTACAAGAGATGAAGACATATGTGCTTGAATTCACAAAACAAGGCAAATACAAGAGGTTTCAAGGCCTAAATGCTTCGGCCAAGCATGAAATTGGGCACGCCCCTTCTGGTGAGTGCATTTACAGGTGTGGCGTGGTCTGAAACTTAGGTTTGTGGCTGGAGTAGGTGGTGTATGGGTAGGCCAAGCATGATGGTGGAGTGGTGGCAACAAGTAGCTCAGCTACGGTGTTTTAAATGGAGTTTTTGTTCATTTTTAGGTGGATCTTCAACATAGGATGGCTCAGCTTGGAAATGGCAGTGGAGAGGAGGTAGTGGTGACTGGTTGTGGTGATGGTGGAGGCGGCTAAGGTGATGGAGGTGGCAGGCCAAACCAAAGAGACAAAGGCAAGTGCAAATTTACAACAAAAAAACAATAAAAAGTGAAAAGAAAGAAGAAGTTTTTACTAAATTTTTGCAAGGATGGTGGTCGAACTTTTTCTTTGTTTGTGCGTGAGAAACAAATGGAGAATTCGGCTGAAGAGTGGGGAGTTATGGCAGCAAAAATGAAGAGGTGGTGGTTGATAATGAAAAGGCAAGAATATAAAAAGTCTAAGTATATAAAAGGTCACAAAACTCTTCATATATCCATATTTTATTTTAAAATTTTAAATAACAAAAAAATATGTATAAATACAGATAAAAAATGCAGTAAATAAACAAAAATAAATAAATTAATAAATTAATTTAAGAAAATAGCAAAAATTGGAAACTAGGCTTAAAAATTTGAAAATAAATGCAATAAATTTTGGAAAAATTTTATGTACCTAAAAAATACTTATAAATAAAGATAAAAAAATAATATATAATATCATAAAAATAAATAAATAAATTTTAATTAAATGAAGAAAATAGCAGAAAAATGGAAACTAGCCTTTAAAAATAGAAAATAAATGCAATAAATTTTGGAAAAATTTTGTTATCACTTTAAAAATATTTATAAATGAAATCTTACAATAAAAAAATTTAAAATAGTTTCAAAATAAAATAAAGTCAAATTTTAAAATTATATTCAAAATCTAGGGTTGTTACACTCTCCCCCCACTCAAATCTTTTCGTCTTCGAAAAGAACGGGTAAGGAAAATAAAGAAAAACAAGATAGAAAACAAAATAGTACCTAAAATGAACAATTCCGAATTCGTAAGAATGCTCTCCTCCGTTTTCCAGGTACAATCTCGATCGTCAGTACTCCACTGTACTTTGACCAGATTAAAAGATTTCCTTCTGAGCTGCTTCGTACCTCTGTCGAGAATACGAAGTGGCTTCCTCTCGAAAGTCAGATTAGGCTCAATATCCAAACTATCAAGAGTAGAAGGCTGGACAATAAGAGATGGATCATAAAGACGTCGGCGAAGGTTCGAGACATGGAATACATCATGCACTTTAGAGAGCTTCTCGGGCACATCCAGATGATAAGCCAAAGAACCAACTTTTTCCACAATATGGAAAGGACCAATGAACCTAGGAGAAAGCTTCCCTCTACGACCAAAGCGAATGACATTCCTCAAGGGAGAAACCTTAAGGAACACCTGATCACCAGCAGCAAATTCCAAATTCCGCCTACGCCTATCAGCATACTTCTTCTGCCTATCCTGAGCGGCTCTCAACCTCTTCTTAATCTCCTCAACTCTCACAGAAGCTTCCAAAATCATATCAGGACGAAGAACCAAACGATTACCGGATTCAAGCCAGCAAGATGGGGATCTTCAAGGTCGTCCGTATAGAGCAGCAAACAGAGACATTTTGAGACTGGCCTGATAGCCATTATTGTAGGTGAATTCGGCAAGATGGAGATGATTTCCCAAGATCCTCCATAATCAAGCACACAAGCACGAAGAAGATCCTCGAGAATCTGATTACTCTTTCCGCTTGACCGTCGGTATGTGGATGGTAGCGGTGCTTAGATTCAGACGAGTACCCAAAGATTCTTGAAAAGCCTTCCAAAACTAACTGGTAAAGATAAGGTCACGATCACAAACAATACTGAGAGAAACACCATGGAGACGAACGATCTCTCTCATGTAGATCTCAGATAAGCTAGAAGTAGATCGAGTAGATTTGACCGAAATGAAATGAGCGGACTTGGTCAGTCTATCAACAATAACCCAGATACTCTCATTACCCCTTCGAGTCCTTGGTAAACCATCGATGAAATCCATGGAAACCTGTTCCCACTTCCAATTGGGAATCTCAAGGGGATGCAACAAACCAGGGGCCTTCTGGTGATCGGCTTTGACTTGTTGACAAGTCGCACACCGACTAAAAAGATAGAAATATCCCTCTTCATCCCCCTCCACCAATAAAGCCTCTTCATATCCTGATACAAGTTCGACAAACCAAGATGAATAGAAATCCTGGATCGGTGATTCTCCTGAAGCAACTCCTGCCTCAAACCATCAACATTCGGGACACAAATCCTGCCATTGATCCTCAAAATCCCTCTATCATCAATCTGAGCTCCACTACCACTACTACCAACCCTGCTACGAACACTCTCCTTCATCAATCTAAGCATCTCATCCTCATCCTGCTTAGCCATGATACGATCCAGAAGAGGAGAAGAAGAAACAACAAGCTGACACAACAAAGCCTTCTTCCGACTCAGAGCATCGCCACAACATTAGCTTTACCGGGAGTATAACTAATATCGAGGTCGTAAGAAGTCAAAAACTCAAGCCAACGAACTTGCCTCTGATTCAAATCCTTTTGGGTAAAGATATATCTCAGAGACTGATGATCGGTGAAAAGCTCAAACTTGGTTCCAAGAAGATGATGTCTCCAAAGCTTCAAAGCAAAGACGACAGCAAGCAACTCTAAATCATGAGCAGCATAATTTGCTTCGTGGGTTTTCAATTGACGGCTGGCATAGGCAATGACCTTACCATCCTGCATGATAACAGCACCCAAACCCTCACGACTAGCATCAGTGTATTCCGTCAATCCCTCACTTCCGTTCGGAACGGTAACTGGTGCAGAAGTTAGCTTGCTCTTTAACTCATTGAATGCAGCCTTACACTGATCACTCCAGACAAATTTGGCATTCCTACGAGTCAAAGCAGTGAGAGGTGCAGCACGCCGAGCGAAATTCTCAATGAATCACCGGTAGTAACTGGGAAGGCCTAGAAAACTACGAATATCAGATGGAGTCTTTGGAGTTTTCCAATCCTGAAACAGAATAGGGAGAAAATAAGGACAACCAAAAAGATAGAATTATTAAATGATAAAGAAAAGAGAAGGAAGAAAGACTTACATTGATCGCAGCGATCTTGACTGGATCAAGGGAAACTCCATTACTAGAAACAATATGCCCGAGATAGCGGACTTTATCCTTCCAAAAATGGCATTTAGAAAATTTAGCCTTCAACCGATGATTTATGAGAGTCTCCAAAACAGATTTCAATTGTGACTCATGCTCTTCCTTGGTCTTAGAGAAGACAGGGATATCATCAACAAAGACTAGAATAAATTTATTAAGCACATCACGAAAAACACGATTCATCAAATCAACAAAGAAAGCAGGAGCATTAGTCAAACCGAAAGGCATGACTAAGAATTCATAAAAACCATTCTCGATGTGGAAAGAAGTCCAGGGAATGCTATTCCCAGCAACCCTGAGCTGATGAAAACCTATGACAAGATCAAGCTGAGAGAAAACAGTGGCACCATAAAGCTGATGAAACATATCATTGATATGAGGCATTGGATATCTGTTTTTCATAGTGAGCTTGTTCGGCTTCCTATAATCAACACACATCCGAAGAGAACCATCAGACTTGGTGACAAAAACCACCGCAGCTCCCCCATTCAGAAAAGCTAGGCCTAATCAGGCCTTTGGAAGACAAGTCCTCAATTTGCTTTCCCATCTCAACCTTCTCGCGGGGTGCCATTCTTCTAGGAGGAAGAACAACAGGTCGAGCACCAGGAATAAGATCAATCCAATAATCAATTTCCCGCTTAGGAGGCAAAGAAGTGACTTCACCAAATACATCGGGATATAATCTAACCACAGGAGTCGAATCAAGATCACTGGGAGAAGAATGCAGAGAATAAATAAAGTTGCCAGCAAAATCCTGAGACATGCGGCACTGAATAATCGAGGAATTCCCTTGGTCATCTACAAGGTGAACAGTCTGGGCTTTATAAGAGATATGAGCATCATGATTCACCAACCAATCCTGACCAAGCAATAAATCAAAAGCGTTGAATCCCAAAACATAAAAATCACCACTAAAGCGATGATCAAAATGGAGAAGCTTCACTTGCTTACAAATCCGGTTAAGGTTAGCAGGACCCCCAATTGGATTTGAAACACATAATGGAACAGAAGCATACTCAGGAGATAGGAGATGCTCAAACTCATCACACAAATCAACAGAAACAAAACTGTGGGAAGCTCCAATATCAAATAAAACACGAACAGGATGATGGAATGAAGTAAATGAACCCTGGAGAGTACCTTGGTCATCACTAGGAGCATGAGCAGGTGGAGGAACTGGAGATGAGGCAGAAGTGACAGCAAATATACCAAAAGGCGTTCCTCTCTACAGTCCTTCTTAAAATGACCAGGCTGGAGATAGATATGGCAGAGATCATGCCTAGCCAACTGAGCAGGTAGAGGAACAACAGCACCAGCTAATGTAGGACAGCTATTGGCATAGTGTCCCTTCTGATCACACCTAAAGCAAGTGATAGAGGAGAGATCAACTGGTTGCCTCTGAGCAGGAGCAGATGATGAAGATCCCAAACCAGGATGCCTTTGCCAATTCTTCTTCCGCTAATGGAAATTAGGCTTACGCTTCTTGGAATTAGCAGAGGAAGACTGAGATGGAGGAGCACCAGAAATAACAGGACCTTTAGATTTGGGGTTCTCATAGCGAATAGCCATATCCATAAACTGGGTGAAAGAGCCATGAACATGAAAAATGAGGCGACTATAATACTCTGGACGAGCACCGGCAATAATTTCTCATTCTTCTTGAGAGGAGTATCAATCAGGCTAGGACCAAACTTGGGAAGTTCATTGAACTTCTTCTCATCTCAGCAAAAGACATGCTACCCTGCTTAAGATCCATAAATTCACGATAAAGCTGAGATTTCCTGGCTTCTGGCATCCATTTTGCCACAAAAGCCTCCCTGGAAAAGAGATATAGAAAATAACTTAAGATAGATTGAAAAGAAAAGGAAAATAGGAACAAAATTCGAGATAACACAAAAGATACCTAAACTGTTCCCAAGTAATATCAGCCTCGACGGTGTTAGCCGTAACGGACTCCCACCAATCTAAAGCAGAATCACGCAACTGCCAAGCTGCTAACTGATGCTTTTGGGCATTAGTAATATCAAGACCAGTAAATATCCTCTCTAGACTCTGCAACCACTGCTGAGCCTCAATGATACTCTTTGAACCGGTGAATGGGGTTCCACAAAGTAGAGAGAATTCCTTACAGAGAAACAGTGAATCTAACAGGAGTAACAGGCTGAGGAGCTAGGGCAATACCATGACCCCTACCTCTGGCATTTCCTCGATTCATCCTGAAAAATCAAGAATGAATTTAGGACAAGATAAAGACAAACCAAAGATAAATTAAGATAAGACAAGAGAATTCATTTGGATGAATATCCTAAAGAAAGAAAAATCTAACAAGGTAGATACGAAAGAAAGGAAGTTAGAAAACATTTGAAAATCCTTTAAAACAAGAAAACTTTTATATATCAAAATAATCTTTGAAAATCTTTTGAAAACATTTTGAAAATCATTTTACACTTTGAAAATACATCTCTCACAAAGATATGATTCTGAGATTGATTTCACTCATTCTAGGGTATTCCAACCCTATCTCTAATGAGTTTTTGCTCCGCAGAGGCAACAGTTTGCCAAAAACCAAAGCTCTGATACCAAATGTAATAGGCCATGCCAGTGGGGTAACGCCCACAGCAGCATTCATTGGTACCTGTGTTCTGCCTTTACGGCCAGCCTCTCGACTGCATCACCAACCCCTGCGGGGACATGTAGGAGTAAGAGTCAACCGTTCGCTACCAAACCAGGAAGCAAGAACCCCCTATCATGTTGCACCCTCCAAGTGCAATGGCTGACACACATAACGGACTTGAATGATGAAAAATAACATATTGTAAATAAATTTGGAGCAAAAGAAATCAAATACACATAATCGTAGACACAAAACAATCAGAATAACTCGCAGCGGAATATAAAATAACATAGTAGTTCATGAAGCTACTATAACAAAGTCTCACAACAAATACATAATATCAGTCTGGAAACAACATAATAGAAATCCCAAATACATAGAAGTTCACTAATACATGAGATAAACTAGAACAACTGAAACAGAAATAGATATAAATATCAATAGGAAGAATCTCCAGCAAAGACCAGCTCCAGAAAGAGAATCCAAAACTGTGAATACTCAGGCTGACCCGAGCATAAAGAAAGACACAAAACACTCGAGTCAGGACACACACACACACACACACACACACACACACACACATATATATAATGTAAACCAACTCAAGTGAACTGTAATAAAGATACAAGTAACTTAAAGGATGCCTGGGACCGCCCATCCTCTAAGGATTCATTAAACTCTTTACTATATAGTAATACTGTGCTATTATAATAATGTCTACTGTAAAATAAACTTACTTTAAAATAGCGTTGAGGAGTGACCCAATATTCCCCTTGACACGTAATAGTCCCAGTAGTTTATCCAGTATCAGTATATCTCCAGACCCGGAGACTATCCTAAATACTCCATGGGCTACGGGAGAAAAACAAACTCGTAGTAAAGGCTCGGTATGGTAGGTGACACGGCACACAAGGCAATGCCAAGGTAGATATACCAATTACGCACATGGGCTGGAGGTAATGTAGCAGCCACTACGCCCACCCCGAACAACACTTCAAAATCAAGGGGTGCACCCAATCAATCACAATAGTAATAGAATGGTATCGAAGAAGTGTGTCCGGCCAGAGGTGCTACCTCTTTTGGCCTGAGATCGCTCCTGTTTTAGCCGCCTTAAGCCAACTCATGGGAGTCGGGTCCACGTAATGTACCTCAGGAACATCGTCACCGTCCTACTTCATTCTAGAATCTCCACTGCATACACAGTTGTTAAAGTGGTTTTCAGTATCGACAGAGAGTATGTCCATATCCGATCCTGGTCTCTTTAACAAGCGATCGTTATTATAACCCATAGTTATGATTTAAAATGGTATTTATATTTCAAAAAATCAAATATCATTCCAACGATTCAAAATCCTTTCAAATCCATTTCAAAATTTTGAAATATCATATCTTTTCAAAACCATATTCATTTTATTTAAATTTAAAATACCATTTCAATTCACATTTCTAAATAGTTTATATTTCAAAACAAATTACTTCATTTTAAATCATTAAAATGAAGTTATTATATTTAATAATTAACTTGTTAAATTCCCAAATTTTTAATCTTTCATAATTCATTTATTCACCTAAATTTATCAAAACATTGAAAATTTCACCTTTCGCAGCATTTAGAAAATCCTACATAAAGTTACCTTCAAAACAATTCAATTTAACAAAAGACAGCATTTAAAATGCTGTAATAGGGTTACTTTAGTTCAAATAAAAATCTTAGTTAAATTGAACAATTATAGAACTTACAAAGTGCTATAATAGTCCTTAGTTAAATTTAGCCATTTAGTTCATTTCTACCAACTACAGCATTTACAAATGCTATAATATCCTTTACATTAGAAAATAATAGCATTTCAAAATGCTGTTAATTAAATTTCAAAAAAATTCAATATCTTTTCTCAAACAATTAAATTTTTATTAAACAATTTTAAACTTATAAAATCATACATTTTCTCTTTTAAAGCAATCATTTAATTACCCTTATATTCATGATTTTATAAAGTGAACTTTTCATTCAAAAATCAATATTTAATAATAATTTTGTCATTAAATTCCAACATTCAATTTCAATTCTTTGAATTAAATTTTTAGCTTAACACTTAAGTTTAAATTTCCAAATATAACTTATTTTTCATCTTTTCTACTTAACTTAAAATTCATTTTTAAACCAAATTCACAAATTTCCAATTTAAGTTACATTTCAAATTTCAACTTAAATATTCATTTGTTTAACTTTTTAACTTATTCAAAAATCATTAATACTTTATAAAAATCATTTAAATTCATTTTAAATAAAATTTTATATCTATTTATCATATTTTCTTACTTAATTTCAATTCCATTTATAATCAAATCAAAATTTCTAAAATAACTTATATTTCAAATTTCTAACTTTACCATTTATTTATTTCACTTATAATTCTTAGAAAATCAATAATACTTTACAAAATCATTTTTAATTAAGTTTTAAATCAAAATATTATAATATTTACATTTCAAACGTATTTTAAAATTTTAGAAAAAATATATTTTAACCACGGGTCTGTATATCATTTTATACACTAGGTAAAGTGATACGGATAATATATCATTTCAATCCGCAACTTACAAAGAAAATCCGAGTTTTATCATTTCAAACCCGCAGTCCCAAGTAAAATGAAATAATTGAAAAGCGTTGAGGTCTATCATTTCATCCCATAATGATTTCCCCTATTCTAAAGTCCGTTCGGGTATGTATCTTCAACCCATAGTGATTCTAATCTAAATGGAACATGCAGTGTGATAAACTGATATAAATAACTGAATAGCATTATATAGCAGCTGCATATGATATAACAGGTGTTTAAGCATGGGTAAACATCATATAATCATAGCATAGCAGATATAGCATGGTGATATGAGTTTACAAATTCAAATGTGATCAATTTACTAGTCATATAGGTATAGCAGGCCGAACCAAAGAGATGAAGGCAAGTGCAAATTTAGAACAAAAAAACAATAAAAAGTGAAAAGAAAGAAGAAGTTTTTACCAAAATTTTTGCAAGAATGGTGGTCGAATTTTTTCTTTGTTTGTGCATGAGAAACAAATGGAGAATTCAGCTGAAGAGTAGGGAGTTATGGCAGCAAAAATGAAGAGGTATTGGTTGATAATGAAAAGGCAAGAATACAAAAAGTCTAAGTATATAAAAGGTCACAAAACTCTTCATATGTCCATATTTTCTTTTGCAATTTTAAATACCAGAAAAATATGTATAAATACAAATAAAAACATGAAAATATAGTAAATAAACAAAATAAATCAATATTAATTAAATATAATTAATTTAAGAAAATAGCAAAAGTTGGAAACTAGGCTTAAAAATTTGAAAATAAATGCAATGAATTTTGAAAAAAAATTATGTACCTGAAAAATAATTCTAAATAATGATAAATACACAAAAATAAAATGTATGCATAAAAATAAATAAATAAATTTTAATTAAGTATAATTAAATGAAGAAAATAGCAGAAAAATGGAAACTAGCCTATAAAAATAGAAAATAAATGCAATAAATTTTGAAATTTTTTTATTATCACTTTAAAAATATTTTAAATGAAATATTACAATAAAAAAATTTAAAATAATTTCAAAATAAAGTAAATTCAAATTTTAAAATTATGTTCAAAATCTAGGGTTGTTACGAAGATTCCTTGATCAATTTCGAATTCACACGGCACAACCAAAAAATGTGATGTTCTTATTCGGCATACTCCAGGGATGGAATGAATCTCTAATCATGAATCGGTTCAACACCATAGTGACTAAAATAAGTAATCCAAACGGGAATATGTTTTTCATTGCCTTGGTCCGTGCAATCCACCCCAAAACTAAGTTCAAGAAATGGATCAAAATGGAACAGACTACATTAGAAAGGACATCAATCGAAAGGCGAGCCAGTATTTGAGATTGGAAAAGACATAGGAATTGGAAAGGAAATCTATATAACCAACATTAGGCAAGGTGGTATGGCGACAAACCAAGGCATAAATACCTCCAGGACTGCTGAAGGAAACGTAAGGAAATATGGAAATCGAAAAAGAAAGAACCTAAACTCCAACAAGTGAAACGAAAGTAACAAGCGACTTAAAGGTTTGAGACCCGACCGCTTAACAATACTCCAAAAAACATCTATCTTGCTACATAGATGATGGAAGAGTACAAGAAGCCGCAAAAAAGGAAGCAACTGATATCAAAGGCGTTTCAAAAAGTGTCGTTGCTTCCATGAAATACGTAGCCATAACAAGAATAAGTATTGTCACCTAAAGAACTTGATTGAGGAGCAGATTCAGGAAAACAAGCTTCAGCGATATGTGAGGAAACTATAGAATCCTAAACAACCCGCAGTGTCCCAAGCTTCTAGAGATAGAGGGAATCAAGCTCGAACTAGTGAAAAGGGACCCAGATGGACTGATCAGAGACTCATCATTGGAATAATATCTGAAGGACCCATCCCGCATAGAAGAATTGGGGAGAAATTGAGTACTATGCACGCTCATTAAAGCATGCTCCAAAAGATTCGTGCTTTGCAATCGAAGATGGAACCCCTGCTAAGCAGTAGAGAAACCTGAACGATGACGTAGTATTATGAAATCGAGACACTTAAGGGATAGAAGTTCCAACTCTTGACCCCATAGTCATGATAGTAGCAATCAGACTCGCATGGTCTGACATGTATTGGTAAGCAGTGGTAGTTCTGTGAATATTCTTTTCAAACGCGCCTTTAATCGGATAAAGATCAGTATGAAAGATGTATCTGCTTTCCAAACAAAGATCCAAGGATTTATTGATGAACCAAACAACCTGTCAGAATAATTAATTTACCCATAGAACTCAGGGAAGGCAATCGAAGAGTTACCCTTATCCATACCTTTGTGATCATAGATGAAATCTCCGTCTACAATGCCTTCTTGAGGCAGCCTGCCTTGGTAGATTTCAGGATTGCTTTAGCTCAATGGTGTCTAACAATGGAATTTTCGATAGAGAATGGAGTCAGAGTGATCAAAGGAGACCAAAGTGCTGCTAGAGAATGCTATATTGTGGAGCTACATGAGTCTAAAAAGGTAAAAGGGAAAGAATGTGGGGGAGAACTCTCCATATTCATGAACCTACCGAATAGCAACTATAAAGCTGCCCCTGGCTTGGGACCGTAGTCGATTCAATAAGGCTTTGGACCCTAGAAAGAAGAGTTCAGAGAAGGAACGGGCAGCACAGGTAGAATTGACAGTGTCTGTCCTAGTTAATATGGATGACCCAACACGGGTCCTGAAAATTGGATCACATCTTGGAAACAAGATGCAACTGGAACTCGTCAAATTTCTTCACACGAACCTGGACACATTTTCTTGTACGCATTCGGATATGTGTGGGGTTTCACCAGAGATTACATGTCATGCACTTTATATTGATCCTAAGTATACACTAGTGAAGCAGATGAGAAAAGCCTAGGAACCAAATGGTCAAAAGCGCTGAGAGAAGAAGAGGATAAGCTGATGGAAAATGGTTTTATCTGTGATGCAGCTTATCCCGAATGGGTATCCAAGCCGTTCTTGGTCAAGAAGTCCAATGGAGAATAGCGAACTTCTATCAACTACCCAGACGTAAACAAAGCCTACCCAAAAGACAGCTTTACTGTGATGTCCCGGAATTTTGGGCAATACTTATTTAATAATTTCCATTTATAATTTATTTTAAAATATGTTGTATTGATTTAAAATCTAAATTAACTAAATATTATATATTGAAAACTAATAATTAATTTAATTTAACAAATGATTATCTTTTCAAAAACTCAATAATAATGATAGTTTAATTTGAAATGCTTATTCTTTTCAAATTATAATAATAATTTATATCTAATTAATAATAATTGATCTTTTTAAGTTAATAAAAATATTATATTTGTAACGTATATATGTATACATTGTAAAAAGGAAATTGGTTCAATTTAAATTTAATAAAAATATTTTCAAATTATAATATATATGTTTATATATTGTGATTTGATGTTTTGTTTTAAAATTCAAATAATTTCTGAAGCTAATATTTAAAATGTTTTATTTATAATGAATATTTATATTTGTATATACATATTGTAAATAGAAAATAATGGATTAAACTTAAATAGAAATGTGTTTTCAAATTTATAAGGTACATATGTTTTTAAGAGATTTGGAAGATCTTTGATTTGATTTAATAAAATGCTTTTCAAAAGCTATTTAAAATTAATTTTTATTTATAAAACACTTAGGGAAGATTAGTTTTTAAAAAAGAATAATAGTTTGAAAATAGTAAACTATTATAAAAGTATAAATTGTTTCTTTTAAATTGACTTTTGAATATAAATTTAGATTTTTATATATAATATCGATGTTAGTTATAGAAATTTATGTTTAAATTTTTAAATAAAGTTTTTAAATAAATGTTACTTTCTTACTTTTAAACTTATTTTTAGGAAAGTGAGTTTTAAATAATTATAAATTAAATCATAAAGTTGTAAATACATTTCATAGTTTTATATATATATATATATATATATATAACATGAGTATTAAATTAATATGGTGACTATGGTTTATTCATTTATAAAAAATAATCAAGATAATCTTAAAACACATGGCATCATAAGAACTTAGTAGAATACACTTTTTACAAATTAATAAAGTTTTGGACATTTGTTAATACATGGTTCATTCATGAAACAAGTGGCATCTTTATTTTAAAAGAAAATTTTGTTTTTATTAAAGTTTAAAGAAAATGATCTGTTTTGTTTATTTTTCTTCAACTAAACTTCTTCAAATTTTTCTTCCACTAAAATAAAAATAAGAAAGAAATCAAATGCAAACTTAAAAGTTGGAACTTGAAAACAGAATTCAAATCTGTACCCAGATAAAGAAAAAAAAGGGGAGAAATCTGAAGCTTTACAACCCAGATCCAAATTACAACCTCAACTGGAAATCTACAGCAATCTACATGCAAATGCAAAAGCTAATTCAATTTGAATATTCAATCAATAGCAAAATTCAAGTTCAGGAAAATTAAAAAAAATGCAGTAATACAGAGTGTTCTCAGCTCCTAAATTCTGTGAGTAAATTTCTTTTTAAAAATAGTTTTAATCCTTTATATATTTGTTCTGTGAAACGTTTGATATTGTAAATATGATATCAGTGCTTGCATGTTGGATATGATGATGTTAAATCATGTTGTTGCTCAGAATTATCATCTTAAATTTTATTTGTGCTGTACAAACTAGAGTACGTATCTGTAATCTTCGTAAATTCTGTTGCAAGATCAAGTAAAATATCTCAAATCTTTCTGTATAATCAAAATTAAACTTTGATTTCTGAAGTAAAGATGTTATAAACATGTTATTCTTGTTTTTAAAATTTATTACAAGAAGTGTATTTGGATAATACTCTGTAAATTATGAATATACGGTTGACATTCAAAATTGAGTAAAATTCATGTTTGATAAATTTTGAATTCACTTAGATAATCTGAATCATACTATCAAATTATGAGTTTTAATGTAAAATTTGTAATTTTTAATTTAGTATTTAGAGAGGAATTTAAAAATACCTGAATTTGGGATACTGGTTGATTTCTGTTGATTGGAGTTGAGTTGGAGGTCGAGCTTCGGCATGGAGGTGGTCTTGGTTTTAGGTGATGCAAGAAAAATAGTGGAAGATTTTTGTGGCGACAGTGGTGGCCATGGAGGGGATTATTAGGGTTTAGTGTTTGTTTGTGTTTAGGTCAGAATGGTGTTGATTTCGTCGTTGTCATTGACTTTGGGCGAATCACATGGAGGGGGATCGCGTTGTCGAAGTGCAAGGTGGCTCTGGAAGTGAAGCCGTGGTCTCCGGCGTTGGGATTCGCCATTGACGATGAACTTTTGGTTCGTGTGTTTTTTCAGGTTGAGGACGTTGTAGCCATATTTTGATTCGATGGCCTTTTCTTCGATTTCGAGGGACGAGGGGGTTGCCGAGGTCATGGTGGAGTTGTGGGACATGCCGGCGTTGATCGCTGTCGACCGGCTCCACTGTGCATGTGAACGAGGCCAGAATTTGGTGTTCTGCTGTTGTTTTGTGAAGGAACAATTTTGCCATGGGTTTCGTTGTTTTGCTCGAGTGTAGCCTCGTGTTAGTATCGCGTGTGACTCGAAGTTTGAAGAGGGAGTGTCATGTGTGTTTTGGGTTTCCAGGATTTTGCTCCTGTTCAAATTTTAACTACAAATTGAATTTTTTGAATTCAAAGCAAATTGATTTTTTTAAAACAAAGCTTTAAATAGTTTAAAGATGTTTGGATGTTTAAATTTAAAACTTTGCATTCAAACAAGTTAAGGTAAATTTGTTTTTAAAATAGTTTGTTTGTTTTAAAGCTTAGTATTAACCAGATTTTTATACTTTATAAAAATGAAGTTTCAAATTTGAAAGCAAATTGATGTTTAAACAAAGTGTTTTAAATTAGTTTTATTAATAATGAATGTTTGACTTCAAAAGAATTTTTGTTTTAAAGTTTGGGTTTTTAAAATTTAAATCTTTGTTTTAAATAGATTGTTTTCAATTTTATTTTGTTAATGATATAATACTATTTTCAAATAAAATTTGTATTTGAATTGATTTATAATGTGATTAAGGTAGGGTATTTAATGATGATAAATTAAAATATGGTGTTTTAGTGTAAACCAAATACAAGTTTTTGGATTTAAAAATTTAATTTTTTTAAAATTGATAAAAGTAAATGAAAAGTATGGTTTATATTAATCAAGTTTTTGATTATAAAGGTAATTAAAGTAAATTACTTAATTAATTTAAATTGATTAATGTGAGTACTTAAATTAAGGTAAACTAGATGAGTAACTAATTAAGTGTAATTAATTACTTAATTAAAATTTAATTAATCAAGGTTAATTAATTAAGTAATAATTAGTTCATAAGTAATTAAGAAGTTAATTATTTAATGTTTAAGAAGAATTATTTAAACATAATTACTTAATGAAGTAATTAAAGTAATTAATTAATCCGTGTAATTAATTAAGTTATTATGGTTAATTTTAGTTAAATAATTAAGTTTAATTAATTAAAAAGAATTACTTAATGATGGGATTAAGTATAATTACTTAATGTAATTAAAAATGTGTAATTACTTAGCGAAGTAATTAATGAATAATTATTGAATGTAATTGATTAAGGGAATTATTTAATGGATAGTAATTAAAGAGGTATAATTACTTAAAGAAGTAATTTAAGAGATAATTACTCAGTGTAATTAAAGGATTGATTAATGAAATTAATCAAGGTGTTTGTTTAATTAGTGAAGTCATTAAGTAACTTAATTACTGATTTTGATTAATCAGGTTTGATTAATAATTGTAATTAAGTTATAATTAATATTTAAATGTAATTTTGAGAAAGATTGATTAATAAATTAACTAGATGTCACTAATAAATGTAATTAATGAATAATTAATTGTTTAATTAATTAATAAATGTGATTAATTTTAAGATAATTAATCAATGAAGTGAGAAAGAAGTAATAATTAATTAATGAAATTAATTAAGGATTTTTGTAATTAATTATTGTTAACTAATTAGAAATTAATTAAGATTAATTGATTTGTGTAATTAATTTAAAGGCTAATTACATAGTGTAATTAAGCATAATTAATCTAGGTGATTAATTAAAGATATGATTGAAGGATAATTAATCTATATTTGAAGATCAATTAATTGGATTATGAAGATGATAAAGAGTGATTAATTAATTAATTGTAAATTAATTAATGATTGTTTAAGAAGGATTAGTTGTTTAATTCTCAAGTAATTAATTTAATTTAAGATGATTAAATTAATTATAAGGAATTTATGATGCCTGTTTGTGTATGATTGTTGTGGAATATCTGGATTAGTTGATATCTATTGGATGATATGTTTTGGTATTCTGTGATATGATATTTGATATATCAATGATAAATGTGTGATATTTATCTGTTAATGATGCTGTGTGAATTCAATGTTTAAAATGAATTAATTTGTTAAACTTAAATCACTTGGACATTAAGATGGTGTTTGGATTCGATGAGACCGGGATCGGGTTTCCAAATTTGGAATTCCGAAAACCACATCGATCCAAGTTAAACGTTAGGTCGTGAATCTCAAGTGAAGAGTGAAGACTCAAGGAGTAAGAACTATTCGTCAGTATAACTCAGGGGGTGATTCCGAGATGAGTTTGACGAAAATAGTACTTACAGATTCGAGATGATGATTCAAAGTGCAAGGGCTATGGTCGTTAACTCTGAGGGTGATTCCAAAATGAGTGTAACGAGATAGTGCCTTCGGTTTCGTTCGAACCCGAAACGAACTTATATGGATTGAATGCTTTTAGAACATCGTCAGGTGGACGATGAACATTCTAAGATAGATATGTCCTATAAAGGTAATCGCAGCCTCAAGCCTCATCAACCGGGAATAGCTAAAATAGGGGAGGGGCAGCGAGGCTAAGTGGGTCATGCCCAAGTAGGACGAGATTTACCCCTGTCTAGAGGTCCCTTTTTATTTCGGTTGTGTTGGGCGGTTGATCATGACAACTGCCGGGGTGGTCTTGTTCGGGACTGTCCAGTAAGGGATGGTTCTGGCTTTGTGTTGCAGGGGAGCGGGCGTACTCCTCGGTACGGTGATCTAGGCCACGTACTATGATGGACGGTACTCCAGTAACCCTTCCATTGTATGGAACCCAAAATCCAATAAGTTCCTGTACGGTTTTGATTGTGCCCAACTATGTTG
Organism: Allium cepa; assembly: GCA_030765085.1. Taxonomy (NCBI): domain Eukaryota; kingdom Viridiplantae; phylum Streptophyta; class Magnoliopsida; order Asparagales; family Amaryllidaceae; genus Allium; species Allium cepa. The sequence goes on from CM060944.1 coordinate 343,976,983, forward strand.
GAACGTGAGATGTAAGCATTCCAGCTATTTCTGTATTTAATTTTGAAAACCCTAGACCCTATTATAATATCACTGGATTTCCTATCAAATGTTTTGGTTAGCGTAAGGTAAAAACTTACCTATGTTTATTTGTGGGGAGTCTTACATGATACCTTTATTTTCAAAGGATTTTCAAAGTTAAGCAACTTTTAACCGTTTACTCACACCAGATCCCTGTCTGACCCGAGTGTTTATTTTCTGTTTTATTAAACTCTTAGGTACTCATTGTTAGCTTTTATATATTTCTCCCCCTTTGTCATCGACAAAAAGGAGAGTTTAACTGATGATATAAATTATATTTCACATAAGTGTTAACATAGAGCAATATAAAACAAAATAACTACTACTTATAATGTAAGGTATCAGAAAAATTAACATTTAAAGCATGCGATACCCAGGCTTCTTATAATTTCCTAAATTTTAGGAAACCATACCCATTTGGGTGTGGTTGAACCTTTATAAATATAATTTTCATTATTAACTACCATATCAAAATAATCATCAATGTATTTTTCTCTATTTTTCCAATTAACAGGAACTCATATACTTAGATAATTTTTATTCATATTTCCTGTTAATGATTTTGTACTTCTAAAGAAATTATCAACATTATAGGTCATAGTAGTATTTGAATTTCTATAAAAATTGGATTTAGGCTTTACTCGAAATTTAGTACTAGCACTATCATTTTTACTATACATGAAAGCATATCTAGTGCTATTTCTACGATCGGTTTTATTATATCCTAAACCACTTTTATCATTGTGAGTTTTTGAATTCTTAACATAACCTAATCCCTTCTTATTTGAAGCAGGTTGAGAATTTTCAATAATTCTGGATAAATTTTCTCTCCCTTTATTAAAATTAGATACATTTTTAGATATATCATCAAATTTTATTTTAAGACTAGATTTTTCTAACTCTAAATCCTTAATCTTAGAGTTTAAACTATTATTTTTGAAAAGTAAATCATCATTTTTATACTTTTGAATTTCTAGTTCTTCAGATATTGACGAAATTTGAGAGGATAAGTTAGAATTTGATTGTTGAGAACTTTCAAGTTCTTCTTCTAATATTTTCTTCTCATCTTTCAGCATATCTACTTCTAAGACTGTTCTATCTAATTTTCTTTGCAACTCCTTATTTTTCTTTTTAACTTGCTTTGTTACATTTACTAATTCAGAATTTATTTCAATTAAATCTTCAAAAGTAAAATTACTTACATCGCCTGATGAAGCCATGAAGCACACATTTGCTTGTTCATTATCACTTCCACTCTTTGAAGAGGATGATGAGTCAGTGTCGTCCCAAGTGACAGAAAAAGCTCTTCGTTTGCTTTTGTCCTTCTTAAAATTGCTCTTTTTGCGTTCTGGACACTCCTTCTTCATGTGACCTTTCTTGTGACATCCATAACATTCCATTGTTGAAGATGATGGTTTGCTGCTATTAGAAATGTTGTTGGAATTATTTTTGTTTCCCTTGAATTTATTTCTGTTGAATTTCAAAAACTTTTTGAAATTTTTAGCGATCATTGCTATATCTTCATTATCTGAGTCGGAATCATCTTTTTCTGCTTGAAAAGCCACATTTTTCTTTTCTTGTGCTCCATTTCTTTTTGCCGGTAAATTTACTTCGTAGCACATTAGATTACCTATCAATTCTACTGGTTTTAATGTTGACAAATCACTTGCTTCTTCAACGGTTAAGACTTTTCTTTCCCATTCGTCCGTTAAAGAATTCAAGATTTTTGTAACAACATCAAAATCAGTAAACTTTTGCTCTAGTGATAATAAAGCATGATAAATATTCTGAAATCTAGAGTACATGTCATTTATAGATTCATTTGGCCTCATTTTGAAATTTTCAAATTGATTTTTCAACATAGAGATTTTGCTTAATTTAACTTTGTTTATACCTTCATGTGTTATCTTAAGTGTTCTCCAAATTTCATAACCTGAAGTGCACATGCTAACTCTATTGAATTCATTTCTATCTAATGCACAAAATAAAATATTCATAGCCTTTGCATTTGATGTAGCATCTAGTTTTTGTGTGTTACTTCAAGTTGAGTATTCTCCAGTAGGAGTTATGTACTCTCTTTGTATAATATTCCAGATATCAAATCCACTAGATTGTATATAAATTCTCATTCTAGTTGACCAATAATTATAATTTATACCATTAAAAAATAGAGGTCGTGAAGTTGATTGACCCTCTGTGAAATTAGTATTAGTGTTAGTGCCAAAATCGTTAGTTTGTGTCGTTGCCATATTACTAGAGATAAATATCAAATAACTTTGTGACGGTTATAGGATGACCTTGCTCTGATACCAAATGAAAGTGTACGTGTAGTACTAAGGATCGTGTAATATGGTATATAAATGTGGAAACTGATAATAGCAGTAAAATAAAAATTAAAGTAAGCACGCCAGGAATTTTTATATGGTTCGAACTTCCCGTTCTACGTCCAGTCCCAGAATACCCTCTGGATTTAAACTAAACCCCTCACTTCACCCGGAGGAATAGGTATACGACACCTAAGTAGCCGAACAGGAATTTTTCCGCCTCAATAGCCGAAGAGGACTTTAACTTCAATACAAATAGTTTGTTGACGAATGTGTTCTGAATAACACTGATTGTCTTTTGATAGTACAACTTTCCTATAATCAAATTCTCAAGAGTATATATGTGTGTGAAGATTTAGAAGGAAGATAATCACGTAGAATCGAAGTTTATGATTCAAATCAAGGATTCTAGTGATATTAACTAAGAATGAATGCTTTTATTTGCAGAAATAAATAGAGAATAGATTTCAGAATTATAAACAAGAATCGGTTATTGTAGAAGTGATTTGAACTTGTTTATATAGTTGTAGAATAGTTACAATCTTTCATGAAGAGTTTCAATCAAAAGTTAAATCTGTATCTCTTGAATTGAGGGACGTATCTCTTCATGAAACAATCGCAACTCTTCAGAAAACTAGCCGTTATATGCAGGTCGGTCGACCGGAAAAACTGGTCGGTCAGCTGAGTTTGAAATCGTGTATAAAACAGAGAGTATCAGTGCACTGACTACAGGGTCGGTCGATCGAAGATCCTGGTCGGTCAGCCGACCTATTGTTAAACAAAAACAGTAGTATCTCAGTTGGTTAGAGTACTTGCCTTCCAAACTAGTGACCCGGGTTCGATCCCCGCTCCATGCATTTTTTGTAAACTTGATTTTGATTAAAATATGCAAGCAAGTTTATTTGAATGTGACTGATGATTCTTGAGGAACGATTTTAACAATATTTTAAGACTCGATATAATAAAATATTAATACTAATCTCTGGATTGTAGTCTTGTCTCCTTTGTAGTGCACAATTTATTTTTATTCTCTTTTTGTCGCCTTTGTATAGTATTCTCTTTGCAGTTCGTCTTATGATCTCTGAAGCTTGTGTCATGAATCAAAACCCATGAATCAACACTCATATTACATATGAGTAGTCAAGTGATTCAGGTTTTCTTTGACGAGTCTGGAGGAGATATGGAGCAGGTGGCTTCAGCATGTAGATATATATATATATAGAGTTTTCCATTGTGTTTGAGTTGTATCATTTCTATTTCCTGTTATGTACTTGAGTTGTAATATCTAGATAGGTGTTATATCTGTCTAGTTTTGTGTAGTTTGAGCTGTATAACTCTGATGTATATGATACTATGTAATATTTTATTTGATTAATATAATTTATTCGTTCCGCTGTGAGATTCTGACGTTGTTTGGTTCTTTCTTTTCTATCTTTTCTCTTTTCTATCCCTTTCTTTCTTCTTAACGATGCGTCTTTCTGTGTTATGGAAGGCGGGTCGTTACATTGTGGTATCAGAGTGCTAGGTTGAGCGAATACCTAGACTCTGGAGTGGTGTCGTTCTTGAGAGAGCGTATTTGTAATGTTGACTATATATATATACACACACATTTATTCCTACCTATTTTGTTGGGTTACCTGTTCGGGTTTGCCAACATAAGTCCTAGAAGTAAGAGAGATAATGGTGTGTATAGCACGACTATAATGGAAGAAGTCCGAGTATTTGAGGTTGGAAGAGTATCTGCCAGAGCAATTTTGGGCATCTTGAGTAAGTTTGGCAGCTGGGTGTATGGATTTCATCGATCTCTGAAGGAAATCTTTTAAAGGTGCAGAGTTTATCTTTGGAGTATAAGTTTGAATTGCGCCCATGCGAGTGGATTCTCTAGAGTTTGGATCAGTTGGAAGAATTGAAGCAAGTAATGATATTTTGACAACTGTAGGAAGAAGTCTTATCTGTATTGAAGTGGGAGACTCAGTTCGGCTAGGTGTTGTGCTTGGTCTGAAGCCCGGGTTTTTTAGAGGTTTCTACTCATCTTGAAGACTCTTTTTGTGGAGTTGGTTGATGTAGCTTTGGGATTCAAGGAGCTTTTGGATAAGAGGTCTGTGGTAGCAAGGGCAGTTCAGAGGGGTTGAATGTGCTGTCAAGAAGATCTTTTGGCTCAGCAGTATCCTAGAGGTGGAGTTCGAAAGCATTTGTGTGGTCCGTTTCTTCGATGGTTCAGAAGTCTTTGAGATTCTTCTGTTAGTAGATTAGGCAAATGATGAAGGCTTGTTCCCTTTTTCTGGAAGCTCAGTTAGGTAAGATGTTTGTGGTTGAGGTGGACCATTAGTTTCTTCTTTTGAAGGGCTTAAGCTGTTCTGTTATATAAGAAAGAATAGTTTCTTTGGAATCCGAATTGGGTAGTATTATCGCAAAAGTGACTTGCGATGGTTCGGAAGTTCTTTGACATCTCTAAAGATGTTGGAGCTATCGAGGTGGTTTGAGACATTCTAAATATCTTTGAGGAAGTCAAAGGAGTTTGTCCACATCGGGAGATGGAGTTCTGTTTCGATTTGGTTCTTGGATTTTCTGTTGGTTTGGCCTAGTAGAGAGAAGACTCCAGGAAAGCAATTAGAATTGATTGGATCTAGTTTTATGAATGGGTTTCTGCTGTAGTATTTGTGACCAAATCTGATAGGTCATTAAGCTTTTATGGAATTTGATGGACAATGTTTCTGGATAAGTTGATCAAGTTTGTGTTTGTGTCCATCAAAAGCTTTCTCATCTTCTTCGGATCAGAGTTGTGTAGTGGAAGCATGGTGGAAGCTATCCCAGAATGGATCACCTCGGATTCATCGAAAGATTTGTGTTTTTTTTGGATTTAAGGTTTTCTTCAGGAAGTTCTTTCGGGATCTGAAGGCTTGGATGTTGAGAGCATCTGTTCTGTTTCCCGGATAGGAGAAGCTAGTTTGAAGTTTTTGATGCTTGTATGGTAGATTGGTGTTTTGAATTTCGATGGATTTTGGGAGAATCGCCTTGTTGAGTAGAATCATGAGGTCATCTCATTCTTGATCCAACTTTGATTTGAGAAGCATCTGTGAAGTTTGGTTGATCAGGAAGGCTGAGGGCAGTCCAGGATCGGCAAAGGTTGTGGACAAGAGACGAAGAGATTCAGAATTCGAAGTCGAAGATTTAATTTTTGGATAAGTTTTATCCGATCATAAGAGCGATGAGATTGGATAAGATGGGAAGCTAGCTCAAGAGTGTTTGGAATCATTTTGTATTCTCTTAAGGATAAGTGTTTGATCTATCACTGGTTTAGAACCAGCAGATCATGGAGATTTGGAAATCGATCGGGATTGTCTGTGGTCCGCTAACCTGTTTAGATTGTATATCTGGATATATAGGAGTTCTAAATCTGAGTAGAGCAGCTAGTTTTAGATTATGTACTAGTTTTAGATTCTGTAGGGCGAGTAACCCGATGTTGGTACCTGGGAAACTCAAGAAAATTTCGTCCAGAATTTTGTCTGGATAGTTAGAATTGATTGTTTGAATTGGATGTTACGGTTTCTAGTATGGTTGATAGCATTCGTTGCTATTATAAAATTAAAATATGTATGGAATTATTAAATTATCTTTGCTTTTAATTTCGGGGATGAAATTCTTTTAAGGGGGAAGGAATGTGATGTCTCGGAATTTTGGGCAATACCTATTTAATAATTTCCATTTATAATTTATTTTAAAATATGTTGTATTGATTTAAAATCTAAATTAAGCAAATATTATATATTCAAAACTAATAATTAATTTAATTTAACAAATGATTATCTTTTCAAAAACTCAATAATAATGATAATTTAATTTGAAATGTTTATTATTTTCAAATTATAATAATAATATATATCTAATTAATAACAATTGATCCTTTTAAGTTAATAAAAATATTCTATTTGTAATTTATATATTTATACATTGTAAAAAGGAAATTGGTTCAATTTAAATTTAATAAAAATATTTTCAAATTATAATATATATGTTTATATATTGTGATTTGATGTTCTGTTTTAAAATTCAAATAATTTCTGAAGCTAATATTTAAAATGTTTTATTTATAATGAATATTTATATTTGTATATATATATATATATATATATTGTAAATAGAAAATAATGGATTAAACATAAATAGAAATGTGTTTTCAAATTTATAAGGTACATATGTTTTTATAGAGATTTGGAAGATTTTTGATTTGATTTAATAAAACGCTTTTCAAAAGCTATTTAAAATTAATTTTTATTTATAAAACACTTAGGGAAGATTTGTTTTTATTTAAAAAATAATAGTTTGAAAATAGTACATTATTATAAAAGTTTAAATTGTTTCTTTTAAATTGATTTTTGAATATAAATTTAGATTTTTATATATAATATCGATGTTAGTTATAGAAATTTATGTTTAACATTTTAAATAAATTTTTTAAATAAATGTTACTTTCTTAATTTTAAACTTATTTTTAGGAAAGTGAGTTTTAAATAATTATAAATTAAATCATAAAGTTGTAAATACATTTCATAGTTATATATATATATAACATGAGTATTAAATTAATATGGTAATTAAGGTTTATTCATTTATAAACAAATAATTAAGATAATCTTAAAACACATGGCATCATAAGAACTTATGAGAATACACTTGTTTACAAATTAATAAAGTTTTGGACATTTGTTAATACATGGTTCATTCATGAAACAAGTGACATCTTTATTTTAAAAGAATTTTTTTTATTAAAGTTTAAAGAAAATGATCTGTTTTCTTTATTTTTCTTCAGCTAGATTTTTTAAATTTTTCTACAACTAAAATAAAAATAAGAAAGAAATCAAATGCAAACTTAAAAGCTGGAACCTGAAAACAGAATTCAAATCTGTAACCAGAAAAAGAAAAAAAAAGAGGGAGAAATCTGAAGCTTTACAGCCCAGATCCAAATTACAACCTCAACTGGAAATCTACAGCAATCTACATGCAAATGCAAAAGCAAATTCAATTTGAAGATTCAATCAACAGCAAAATTCAAGCTCAGGAAAATTAAAAAAACTGCAATAATACAGAGTGTTCTCTGCTCCTAAATTCTGTGAGTAAATTTCTTTTTAAAAACAGTTTTAATCCTTTATATGTTTGATCTGTGAAATGTTTGATATTGTAAATATGATATCAGTGCTTGCATGTTGGATATGATGATGTTAAATCATGTTGTTGCTCAGAATTATCATCTTAAATTTTATTTTTGCTGTACAAACTAGAGTACATATCTGTATTCTCTGTAAATTCTGTTGCAAGATCAACTAAAATATCTCAAATCTTTCTGTATAATCAAAATTAAACTTTGATTTCTGAAGTAAAGATGTTATTTACAGTTATTCTTGTTTTCAAAATTTATTACAAGAAGTGTATTTGGATAATACTCTGTAAATTATGAATATACGGTTGACATTCATAATTGAGTAAAATTCATGTTTGATAAATTTTGAATTCACTTAGATAATCTGAATCATACTATCAAATTATGAATTTTAATGTAAAATTTGTAATTTTTAATTTAGTATTTAGAGAGGAATTTAGAATTACCTGAATTTGGGATATTGGTTGATTTCTGTTGATTGGAGTTGAGTTGGAGGTGGAGCTTCGGCATGGAGGTGGTCTTGGTTCTGGGTGATGCAGGAAAAATAGTAGATGATTTTTATGGCGACAGTGGTGGCCGTGGAGGGGGTTATTAGGGTTTAGTGTTTGTTTGTGTTTGGGTCGAAATCGTGTTGATTTCGTCATTGTCATTGACTTTGGGCGAATCGCATGGAGGGGGATCGTGTTGTCGAAGTGCAAGGTGGCTCCGGAAGTGAAGCCGTGGTCTCCGGCGTTGGGGTTCGCCGTTGACGACGAACTTTGGTTTCGTGTGTTTTTCAGGCTGAGGACGCTGCAGCCATATTTTGATTCGATGGCATTTTCTTCGATTTCGAGGGACGAGGGGGTTGTCAAGATCATGGTGGACTTGTGGGACATGCCGGAGTTGATCGCCGTCGACCGGCTCCGGTGTACACGTGCACGAGGCCAAAATTTGGTGTTCTGCTGTTGTTTTGTGAAGGAACAGTTTTGGCTATGGGTTTCGTTGTTTTGCTTGAGTGTAGCCTCGTGTTAGTATCGCGTGTGACTCAAATTTTTAAGAGGGAGTGTCGCGTGTGTTTCGGGTTTCCAGGATTTTGCTTCTGTTCAAATTTTAACTGCAAATTGAATTTTCTGAATTCAAAGCAAATTGAGTTTTTAAAACAAAGCTTTAAATAGTTTAAAGATGTTTGGATGTTTAAATTTAAAACTTTGCATTCAAACAAGTTAAGATAAATTTGTTTTTAAAATAGTTTGTTTGTTTTGAAGCTTAGTATTAACCAGATTTTTATACTTTATAAAAATAAAGTTTCAAAATTGAAAGCAAATTGATGTGTAAACAAAATGTTTTAAATTAGTTTTATTAATAATGAATGTTTGACTTTAAAATAATTTTTGTTTTAAAGTTTGGGTTTTTAAAATTTAAACCTTTGTTTAAAATAGATTGTTTTCAATTTTATTTTGTTAATGATATAATAATGTTTTCAAATAAAATTTGTATTTGAATTAATTTATAATTTGATTAAGGTAGGGTATATAATAATGATAAATTAAAAGATGGTGTTTTAGTGTAAACCAAGTACAAGTTTTTAGATTTAAAATTTTAATTTTTTTTAAAATGATTGATAAAAGTAAATGAAAAGTATGGTTTATATTAATCAAGTTTTTGATTATAAAGGCAATTAAAGTAAATTACTTAATTAACTTAAATTGATTAATGTGAGTAATTAAATTAAGGTAAATTAGATGAGTAATTAATTAAGTGTAATTAATTACTTAATTAAAATTTAATTAATCAAGGTTAATTAATTAAGTAATAATTAGTTAATAAGTAATTAAGAAGTCAATTACTTAATGTTTAAGAAGAATTATTTAAACATAATTACTTAATGAAGTAATTAAAGTAATTAATTACTCAGTGTAATTAATTAAGTTATTATGCTTAATTTTAGTTAATTAATTAAATACTGAATGTAATTGATTAAGGGAATTACTTGATGGATAGTAATTAAAGAGGTATAACTACTTAGGGAAGTAATTTAAAAGATAATTACTCAGTGTAATTAAAGGATTGATTAATGAAATTAATCAAGGTGTTTGTTTAATTGGTGAAGTAATTAAGTAACTTAATTACTGATTTTGATTAATCAGGTTTGATTAATAATTGTAATCAAGTTATAATTAATATTTAAATGTAATTTTGAGAATGATTGATTAATAAATTAACTAGAGGTCATTAATAAATGTAATTAACGAATAATTAATTGTTTAATTAATTAATAAATATGATTAATTATAAGATAATTGATCAATGAAGTGAGAAAGAAATAATAATTAATTAATGAAATTAATTAAGGATTTTTTAATTAATTATTGTTAATTAATTAGAAATTAATTAAGATTATTTAATTTGTGTAATTAATTTAAAGGCTAATTACATAGTGTAATTAAAGAATAATTAATCTAGGTGATTAATTGAAAATATGATTAAAGGATAACTAATCTATATTTGAAGATTAATTAATTGGATTATGAAGATGATTAAAGAGTGATTAATTAATTAATTGTAAATTAATTAATGATTTTTTAAGAAGGATTAGTTGTTTTAATTTAATTTAAGATGATTAAATTCATTATAAGGAATTTATGATGCCTATTTGTGTATAATTGTTGTGGAATATCTGGATTGGTTGATATCTATTGGATGATATGTTGTGGTATTATGTGATATGATATTTGATATATCAATGATAAATGTGCGATATTTATCTATGAATGCTGCTGCGTGAATTCAATGTTTAAATTGAATTAATTTGTTGAACTTAAATCACTTGGACATTAAGATGGCGTTTGGATTCGATGAGACCGGGATCGGGTTTCCAAATTTGGAATTCCGAAACACATCGATCCAAGTTAAACGTTAGGTCGTGAATCTCAAGTGAAGAGTGAAGACTCGAGGTGTAAGAACTATTCGTCAATATAACTCTGGGGGTGATTCCAAGATGAGTTTGACGAAAATAGTACTTACAGATTCGAGATGGTAATTCAGAGTGCAAGGGCTATGGTCGTTAACTCTGAGGGTGATTCCAAAATGAGTGTAATGAGATAGTGCCTCCGGCTTCGTTCGAACCCGGAACGAACTTGTATGGATTGAATGCTTTTAGAACATCGTCAGGTGGACGATGAACATTCTAAGGTAGATATGTCCTATAAAGGTAATCACAGCCTCAAGCCTCATCAACCGGGAATGGATAAAACAGGGGAGGTGCAGCAAGGCTAAGTGGATCATGCCCAAGTAGGACGAGATTTACCTCTGTCTAGAGGTCCCTTTTTATTTCGGCTGTGTGGGGCGGTTGATCATGACAACTGCCGGGGTGGTCTTATTCGGGAATGTCCAGTAAGGGATGGTTCCGGTTTTGTGTTGCAGGAGAGCGGGCGTACTCCTCGGTACGGTGATCTAGGCCATGTACTGTGACGGGAGGTACCCCAGTAGCCCTGCCATTGTATGGAATCCAAAATCCAATAAGTGCCTGTACGGTTTTGATTGTGTCCAACTATGTTGGAACGTGAGATGTAAGCATTCCAGCTATTTCTGTATTTTATTTTGAAAACCCTAGACCCTATTATAATATCACTGGATTTCCTATCTAATGTTTTGGTTAGCGTAAGGTAAAAACTTACCCATGTTTATTTATAGGGAGTCTTACATGATACCTTTGTTTTCAAAGGATTTTCAAAGGTAAGCAACTTTTAACCGTTTACTCACACCAGACCCCTGTCTGACTCGAGTGTTTATTTTCTGTTTTATTTAACTCTTGGGTACTCATATTACGTATGAGTAGTCAAGTGATTCATGTTTTCTTTGACGAGTCTGGAGGAGATATGGAGCAGGTGGCTTCAGCGTGTGGATATATATATATATATATATATAGGGTTTTCCGCTATGTTTGAGTTGTATCATTTCTGTTTCCTGTTATGTGCTTGAGTTGTAATATCTCGACAGGTGTTATAACTGTCTAGTTTTGTGTAGTTTGATCTGTATAACTCCGATGTATATGATACTATGTAATATTTTAGTTGATTAATATAATTTATTCGTTCCGCTGTGAGATTCTGATGTTGTTTGGTTCTTTCTTTTCTATCTTTTCTCTTTTCTATCCCTTTCTGTCTTCTTAATGATGCGTCTTTTTGCGTTATGGAAGGCGGGTCGTTACATTTACCCTACCCAGAATCGACCAACTTGTGGACGGGACAGCTGGACATGAACTATTATCATTTGTGGATGCATATTCGTGGTACGACCGAATCATAATGCATGAACCTAACTAGGAGAAAACTAGTTTCATTATTGATTTGGGACTATACTGCTACAAAGTGATGCTATTTGGCTTAAAGAATGCTGGAAAAACCTACCAACGACCAGTGAATTCCATGTTTAAACATCAGATCGAGAAAACTATAGAAGTTTATGTTGATGATATGTTGGTTAAATCATGCATAGCTACAAATTACTTGGACAACTTCGCCGCAATGTTTGAAATATGTTGCAAATATGGAATGAAGCTCAGTCCACTTAAATGTCACTTTGAGATAGCCTTTATAAAGTTCTTGGGATTTATAGTAAGCGGTAGAGGCATCGAAGAAAATCCCAAACAATTTACCGCTTTGCGAGAAGTCGAGGCCCCAAGGAACAAGAAAGAATTACAAAGCTTAAATGGAACGGTTGTTGCGTTGAGCCGGTTCATCTCAAAAGCAATGGACAAATGTATACCATTCTTTGACACACTGAAGAAGAGAAAGAAGAACTTCGAATGGAATCAAGCTTGTCAAACTTCGTTCGAAGAGCTGCTACGACATATGAAAACCTCACTGATCCTGTCCAAGCCGGTAGATGGATAAGATCCGTACATCTATTTAGCAGTCTTGTCCCATGCATCGAGTGCCGTGCTCATATGAGAAGATGCTAAGATCCAGCGACCCATATATTAAATCATTACAAGGTTCACTGGAGCAGAAAAGAACTATTCAAAATTGGAAAATTTGGCATATTGCCTCTTGATCACATCCAAAAAGTTACGACCTTACTTCCAAGTACACCTGATCAAAGTGCTGACAGATTAACCTTTGAAACAAGTGTTATACCGCCCCGAGACTTTTGTACGACTTACTAAATGGAACATTGAATAAGTTGGTATGAAATCACATACCATCCTCGAAATACGATCAACGGGGAAGCGCTGGAAGATTTCATTGCTGGCAGAATACGAAGCATTGATAGTCGAGCTAAAAGTTATGAAGGAACTCAAGCTAAAGTCCATACACATCTATAGCGATCCTCAGCTAGTCATTTATCAGGTGAAAGGTGAATACCAGGATCAGGGAAAAACCTTACCCTATAATTATCTAAATGCAAGAACTGCCGACGACATCGAGCATTAAACCATAACTCATATCGCGGAGAAACAGAATACGAAAGTAGATTATCTAGCCAAACTTGCTAGTTTCGGGGAAGCTAAGTCACTGGGGCTAGTCTCCGTCGAAACCCTGACCACTCCAAGCATGAATGAAATGGATATCGACTAGATTTTTGAGACAACCAGAGAACCAGAAACATAGATGACGCTAATTAAGGACTACCTGCTCGGAGGAACTCTCTCGCATAGAGGAATCCGCAGAAAAAGCTTCTCCGAAAGGATCTATAATTTGCAATATAAGATGGAATACTCTACCAAAGGTGAATCTCTACCCCTTGCTCGGATGTGCGACCAACGATAAAGCTTGAAGGATCCTAAGAGAAGTTCACGAAAGTGACTACGAAGATCACAACTGGGGGCAGATCCTTGCAAAGAAAGTTCTTCGATATGGATATTTTTGGCCAACAGTAAATCACGATGCAGCAGGTTATGCCAAACGGTGCGACCAATGCCAAAGATTCACTAAGATCAAAAGAACACATTTGACAGAGCTAACACGGATATTTAGCCTATGGCCATTTGCAATCTGGGAAATTGATCTGATTGGTATATTACCAATGGCTAAAGAAGGAGCCAACTATGCTATTGATGTTGTTGACTATTTCGCCAAGTGGACCGAAGCAGAACCACTGGCCATTATTACCTCAAATAAAGTTATTAACATTATTACCAAAAACATTATTTGTAGGTTTGGAGTGCCATAGAAAATCATCATGGATAACGGGACTCAATACGAAAGCGCTAAATTCAAAGACTTCTGCAAATGCTTTCGAATCGAGAAAAGTTTTTCCGTTTCGCACATTCGCAAGCAAACGGTCAAGTGGATGCAGAAAACAAGATCATCAAGTCCACCATCAAAAAGCAGCAAAGTAAAACGAAAGGAAATTGGGTCGATGAACTTTCACTTGTACTATGGGCTTACAGGACAACACATAAATCTGCAACTGGGCACTCTCCATTCGCTCTGGCATATGGTTCAGAAGCAATAATCCCAATTGAGCTATAGGTCCTTTCTCATCGAAGGCAAAACATCGACCAAAAGCAAAACGAGTAGCTCCTATTGGCTCTTGATATGGTCGATGAGAAGAGGGAAGAAGCCGAATAAGGACTACCGCTCACAAGAAAAGAGTTGCATGGTTCTTTAACTCCAAAGTTTATAACTGCACCTTTGATTTAGGAGACCTTATCCTCAAGAGAGTCTACCTAGCACCAGGACCATTTGGACAAAACTAGGAAGGACCCTATGTGATCGGTCAGAAGCCAGGGGATGACACGTTCAAGCTAACAACCGTTGATGGACCTTAATTCCACGAGCATGGAATAGTGAATTGTCGCGTCATTATTTTATCTAAAATTATCTTACATATTTTCTATTTTTCGCAAAAAAGCCATCCCAGAGCACCGTGGGCATTGTAAGTAGGTAGAGTTTACCCAAATTTTATTAATAAAACTTCTTTGCTTTCTAAAATAATAAAACTTCATTCACAAAAGTAATCTGCTAAGTCGGCGGGGTCAAATTGAGTCAAAACCATCTAATCACTGCTTGAGATGGTGGAACCATGCTCAAGCACACCCCATCTACCTATCGGAACGACAGAAGAAAATTGACTCAAACCGTTAGATCGACGGAACTCGATCTTGCCTTCTAAAAACCAGTGTTGCTCCGGCAACACCGGGAAGGCCCCAATTGAAGTCGCGCACATCCACAAACTGCATTGTAACACCGCATATTTTCAGTGGCATTATTTAAGAAATTTAATTAGTTAAATTAAATAAATGATATGGGTTGATTAATGGATTGATATTTGTAAGTTAATTAATGGGTAGTCATTCCATGTTGATGATTAAACAATGAATCAAAGAATCAAGGTGTTAGGAAATAAGGAAGGGAAAAATAGAAAAATGATTAAACTTATACCCTAAACCGTTAAAAAACCAAAGCACACGTTCATTTCATATTTTCTTAAACAAAAACACTTTAAGGTCGACCACCATTAGCAATATCAAGAGAAAATAAAGCAAGGATTCAAGAGAAGAATCATATCAATTAATCAAGATCAAATCTCACATACTTAATCACAAAGCTAAGGTGAATAATGATTACATCTCATTTTTCTTAATGATTTTTGGTTTAAGGTAAAATCCAAATTATTTGCATGATTATGCCATGTTTTTGAATAATTGAATGATGTGTGTATATATACACACACTTCTTGATGATTTATGCTTATTCATATAGATCTTTATGACATGTTTTGATACGAAAAACCTATTTAGTGACCTCCAAATGCGTTGCTAATTTAGATTTAGATTAGAAATGATACTTTAGAGGTGGGTTGCAATTTTCATAATTTTCTAAATTAACGTGGATTTTATACTAATTTTTCAGTGAAGAAAATGATTTATCGGTTTATAAATTATTTACGGATAAATAATTAATTATTTGGATCTAAAATTTGCATATGTTAGAAAATATATTGAAAATGATTTTCTGGAATCTTTATAGAATTTTCCAAAGTGTTTTGCTGAATATATAAAATTATTTAAGGTATGGGACTTAAATGTTTTATATATTTATAAAAGGAGAAGGGGTATTTTATGAAATAAAAATTATTGTTTATTTCTGAAAACTATGGCAGTAATTTTAAGAAAAAAATTAAGCAACCAATAAGATTTTAACGAAAAAAGCAGGTTAGTCAAAAATTATTTCTCTTTTTAATTAATGACAAAATTTACTTGTTTTTAGCCTATTTCGCCACTTTTAGCACCTTGCTTTTAACACAGATGGCCTTCAACTTAGTTCCTTTGCCTCCATCTTTAACGAAACCAATGCACATGGCATCAAAGACATGGTGCGGTGTGAATTGGAAAGAAGGTATGAGGTCGAAACCCAGGGGTTCCGAAAAGGCTGAAGCACGCCTTTGTTTTAAGGTGAAAAATGTGCCTACTTTGCTTTCGACTATGTTGCTTTCGACATGATTGGCTTCTGACCGAGTCAAATGGTTTAAAGAAATGGTTTTAAGAAGGTTGTGCATTTGTTTTTAAATATAGGCTTTCGACTAGATTGAATCCCTTTAGTTGCCGCTTTTCTACCTTTCGAAATCAATGGTTTCAGAAGGTATACTTTGTTTTTGAACTTGGCCACTTCTCCATTGCTTTCGAAGGCATGGTTTCGACACCATCACTTCTTTGCTTAGGAATAGCTTTCGAAAGGAATGCTTTCGACTCTAATGGATTTTAGATCCTTTTGCTCTACTTGAAGGCATAATCCAAATGGTTTCAACCGAAACGGTTTTAAAAGGTTTCGAAGGGGTAAATTTTGAATGGTTTTGAAAGTTGTTTTCCAAATGTTTTTAAATTGAACCCAAATGATTTTTAAAGGATTGCTATTTTAAAAGGTTTGATGCTTTTGCAAGGTTTTAAATGATGGTTTCAAAGGGATGCTTCCCTAATTCTTTCGAAAGGTTTAAAGAAAGGATTCGAAGGGGTAGTTCCCTAATGATTTCGAAAGGTTTTGAATGAAGGTTTTCCAGTGGATTTAAAAGGTCCAAAAGGAAAGATTTTTCCAATATTTTCGAAAAAAAATAAAAGTGTTTTAAAAGGATGATGTATATGGATTGAAAGCTTTTGAAAGGAAGGTTTTTCATGGTTTCGAAAGTTTTACATGAATGGTTTCGAAAGGAAGGTTTTGGCGTTTCGGCCTAGGTTGAATAAAAGGGTTTTACTTGGTTTCGAAAGAGGTGCTTTCAATGGATTCAAATGGGGTACTTTCAACAGATAAATGTTCTCATCAACAAACATTTGAGCAAAGATTTTGTGTGTGTGTGTGTGTATGTATGTATGTATGTATGTATGTATGTATGTGTGTATAACATGACAAGGTGATTTTGAGTAAAGCATATAATATAAATGTTTTCCTTATTTAAGTTTGGTTTAAAAGGTTTTGAATCAATTTCAGATGAAAAGGTTTTCAGGGAAAATTATAGGAAGGTGTCTCTAAGTAAAGACTCGGATATTAGAATACCAAGGGATTGGTATGGCGTCGCGCCCTATGCATTAGCTATTGGCCTCGACTAATTTAGCCCAAATTTCCAATGTGTAGGGGTATGTCACTGGTAAGACTAAAATTATGATGTAGAAGGGAACATATGTTGTATACAGATTGGTTATCAGTGAGACTTCAAAACCATTAGGACCAGGTGTCCTTGGGAGATGTTAAATTAGGGACAAACTGTCCAGAAGAGAAGAATTTAACAAATAGTAAAAACAGACCGTCCAGAAGATGTGTGTCTAACAGATGTTAGATTATTTTGTTATTTTGTCTGGTAGGCCCGATAAGGCAAAGGTTAATAGTAAGCCAAGAACAACTATAGTGTTTGGACAGATAGTCCATTTATTACCTGTTATGTATGTTTACATCATAATGCTTTACAGTTTTGACCAGATTTGGTTGCAAGATTATGACTTGCAAAAGATATGTTTTAAAAGGACGTTAATGAGGGAAAACCCGTTTCGCTAAGCGGCGTGGTCTCATTTAACATAAAATAATCGAGATGTATGTATTATTCACATCAGGATTTATATCTAACTAGCCGTTTACATTTTTCCCCTTAAACTCTCAGGGTGGGCTGAGGGTTGAGGTTTTACATGTTTTAGTAGGTTAACGAATAAAGCTTCTGAAGGCAAGCAGGCGGCTGGCGGATAGCTATATAGGAGTTATTGTTTTGTTTTGTTTTCCACCGTGTTGCATTTAAGACAATTATGTCTATGTAATACTCTGGTCTACCAATGGGGCGTCAACATATGTTGCTCTTATCTTATTTATGTAATAATTATATTTTATCTGATATGGAAAACGAATGTGCGATTAAGTAATTTGAATGTGAAACATGTGTTTTGAAATGTAATCGTTAAAATTTTTTTTTTGAAATCTGTGATTTTGTTTCATATTCAAGTGCTTCTGATATTATGAATACCATTAACATAGCCATATTTAATCGTCAAAAATTAATACTACGGATGACTGCAGCATTTATAGAACTTATCTTTGGGACTCTAGATAGAGGATGTTACAACTTGGTACTAGAGCATTGGTTTATGAAAAAATTTAACTAAAAATGGTTTTTGAGAACATAATCCTTCGGAATTAAAGTAAGATCGAGGTATAGGATAACACAATAGTAACGTACTTGTATTTGCTATATATAAGTATACGCTATATCTCTATTCTCCTACCTCTATTAGGCTGCTCTTTTGCATGTCACGAGGCTTGAATACAGATATGGATGCTAAAAGAGGCAGAGTTAACCTAGGAGGGGACAATGCACCACCAATGGAAATGCCCAATCCAATACAAGGAGGACTCAAAGTCAGGCTTAAGCTGAGAATGTTGGTGCTGGAGTCCCACAAGTAGATATGAAGGCTATGTATCAATTTTTGTAAACATGATGCAAGCTGAGATTACTGCTAGGGTTGTTGGAGGAAATGCTGCAAAAGGAGTCCAGGAAGCTTCGGCTGCTAACCATTATGCTAACTTGAGTAAGGACTATACTAGGCTTGGAGGGAAGCCATTTGTTGGAACTGAGGATGCTATAGAAGTAGAAAACTGGTTGTTGCACCGTGAAAGGATATTTGCCGACTTGGGGCTTAATGACCAACAGAAGAGGAGGCTTGCTTCGAGAAAAATTCAAGGAGCAGCTTTGTTTTGGTGGAATAGTGTGATTTCTAGGGTAAGTGAAGAAGAGTTGACATGGACTGAGTTTAGAAGGAGGTTCTAGGAGAGGTTCATATCAGTAATGGCGTAGATAGTTTTGATCAGGAAGTTTGCTTAGTTAGAACAAGGAGAAATGTCAGTTTTGGAGTATGCTAACAGGTTTGAAGAGGTTGCTAGATATGGGTATGCCACTATTAATACAGTGATGAAGAGGAATGAAAAGTTCATCAAGGGATTGAAGCCTGAGTTGGCTAGAGCTACCTTACCGCATATTAGAGATCCCTGTGATGTGGTAGTGGAGATGGTGTTAAGACATGAAGAGATGCTTGCTTGTTTGGAGAAGAAGAAGGAGAAGGAGGTCTAGGTTGGGGAAGGTCAGAAGGGAAAGTTGTTTCAGAAGAAAGGTGCTTAGAAAGGTGGGACAACGGAGAAAGGAAAGTCTGAAGTCGTATGTTACAAGTGTGACAAGAAAGGCCGTTATGCTCATGAGTGCCGGACAGACAAAGGAAAGAAGACTGCTAAGAAGAAAGGAGCTAGATATTTCAACTATGATCAAATTGGGCACTACAAGAACTAGTGCAAAGAACTAGCTAAAGGATAAAAAGGCCAAGTATTTGCATTGGAACCTGCATCAAAGCCAATAGTGCAGGGGAAAGGAAAGGTAGTTTTGGAAGGTACACTTCAGATCTATGATATGTCTGTTAATGTTTTATTTGACATTGGGGCATCGCATTCTTTTATATCTCAATTTTTGGTAGATAAACTTAACCTAGAACTCACATATTTAGTTACTTTCTTAAGAATTGCAAATCCGATAGGAGGGTATGCGACACTTGGGATGAAGTGTGACCACTTAGAGTTTGATTTGTTAGGTCATACTTTTGTTGCACTTTGCATATATTTGACTTTGTAGGGTTCGGATCTATATTGGGTATGATTTGGTTAAGTGAATATGATGTTAGGATATTTTGCCAAGAGAGGAAAATATCACTTAGACATCTGGACTACTGATCGGATAGTTTACACCGTAGAAAAAACTAGCTGTAAGGTGAATGCTTTGTTGGGCTTTATGGAGTTAGAAGATGATTTGAATCGCGTTTTCGTGGTTAGAGAATTCGTAGATGTCTTCAAGCCGATAGTAGAAATTCCACCAAACCAAACCATTAAGTTTCAGAAGATTTGGTGCCCGGAGAAAAACCGATAGGTAGACCGCCAAGAGGGATGACACCTACAGAGATGTGGGAGTTGAAGTCTCGGTCGATAGATTTGGAAGGCAAGAGTTTTATCAGACCGAGCAGTTCACCTTGGGGAGCAGCCGCAGTATTCGCTAAAAAGCCAGATGGATCGTTAAGGCTATGTATTGATTACCGTAAGTTGAATGAGAAAACAATAAAGAATCGATATCCATTGCCTAGGATTGACGATTTGTTCGATCAGTTGAGTGGAACCATGATATTTTATCAGTTGGATTTGGCTACAGGTTTTTATCAGCTTAGAGTGGTAGAACATAGTATACCTTTGTGGCATTTAGAGCAAGGTATGGGTCATACGAATGGTTAGTTATGCCATTCAGACTCACTAATGCACCGCATTCATTGTGGATTTGATGAACCAGATTTTTCTAGAGCTCTTGGATAGGTTCATGTTGGTTTTCATAGATGATATTCTGATATACTCTATGGATAAGAAGGAGCATGTAGTTCATCTAAGGATTGTGCTTGAGACGCTAAGGCAGCTCAGCTAAAGGCAAAGCTTTCGAAGTGTCATTTTTGGAAGAAGGAAGTGAAATTCTTAGGTCACGTAGTCTCAAACAAAGGGTTGTCAGTCAATCTAGATAAGATCGAAGCTGTTAATAATTGAAAGAGACCAGAAACGGAAACTAATATAAGAAGCTTCCTTGGATGGGCTAGATATTATCGGAGGTTCATTTAAGATTCTTCACAGATAGCAACACCGATGACCAAGCTAATACGGAAGGATGTGAAATTTTTGCGGACCGATAAGTGTGAGGAAGTGTTCCAGAGCTTGAAACACTTGTTGAACCATGCAACTGTGTTAGTGGTTCCAAAGGGTCGGACTTGGTAGTTTATATAGATGCGCGTGATACTAGATTAGGGGTCATGTTAATGCAGAAGGGCAAAGTGATTGCTTATGCTTCTAGATTGCTTAGACCGCATGAGGTTAGATACCCGACACATGACTTGGAGTTAACTTCGGTTATTTTTATTTTGAAGGTATGGAGGCATTACCTTTTGGGAGAAAGGTTTGAGCTTTATACGGATCATAAGTCATTGAAGTATTTGTTCTCTCGAATTGTAGTCCCGTCCACATGAGGGCGATGACTTGAAGGATTGTTGTCTTGACCAAAGTGGATGGTTAAAAAAGAAGGGCAGGTTATGTGTTCTAGATGTGGAAGGCATAGGGAAGGAAGTTTTGAGGGAATGCCATCGTTCGAAGTTCACTATTCATACAGGAGGAATGAAGATGTATCAGGATATGAAGAGAAGTTTCTTCTAGAAAGGAATAAAGAGGGATGTTGGCTTATAAGCGAAACAGTGTTTAAAATATCAACAGGTGAAAGCCGAGCATCAGAAGCCAAGTGGGTTACTTCAGCCATTGGATGTTAAGGTTTGGAATGGGATTCTATTTCTATGGATTTCATATGTGGGTTGACGAGATCTAATAGTGGAAATTAAAGTATATGGGTCATAGTGGACAGGTTGACCAAGAGTTTCCATTTCATTCATGTTAATCAAATAGGACGGCTCTTGTATTGGCTGTGTTATTTATGAAGAATATGGTTAGACTTTACGGAATTCCTAGTAGTATTGTTAGTGATAGAGGTTCTTTATTCACTAGTGAATTTTGGAAGAGTCTATAGGAGAGTTTTGGGACAAAGCTCAAGATGAGTACCGCTTATCATCCGCAAACAGTTGGGCAAACAGAAAGAGTTAACAAGATCTTGAAAGACATATTAAGAGCTTGTGTATTAGACTTCGGAGGATCATGGGAAGACCATCTACACCTAGTCGAGTTTTTGTATAACAATAGTTATCAAATTAGTATAGGGATTGCATCGTTGGAGGCTTTGTATGGAAGACCATGAAAATCTCCCATATGTTGGTTAGAGACCGTAGATGGATTGATCCTTGGTCCCAATTTGGTAAAAGAAGCAACAGAAAAGATTGAGCTGATAAAGGAGAGAATGAAGGTAGCTCAATCTAGGAAGAAGAGCTATGCAGATAGAAGAAGGAAAATATTAGAGTTATCTGTTGGGGATCATGTTTTCGTCAAAGTATCGTTGACGAAGGGTGTTATCAGGTTCGAGAAGTCGGTGAAATTAGCACCGAGATTCGTAGGACCATTCCCTATTTTAGAAAGGATCATGAAACTTGTGTATAAAGTAAAGTTCTTGAGTAGTTTGGCAGGAGTCCACGATGTTTTCCATGTATCTCATCTGAGGAAGTGTGTTAGGTATCTAGAAACTACTATTGCACCAACTGTTAGAAAATTTAGTATTGGAACCAAACATACCTATAGTTAGGAAGCCTATCCAGATAGTCGCGAGAGATGAGAAGAAGTTGAGGAACGAGACAGCCAGATTAGTAAAGGTCTAGTGAGTGACGATGCTAAAGACTGTACTTGGAAAACTGAGAGCAAGACTAGAGACACTTATCTTGATCTATTTGATGCTATGTTTTACCTTTGATTGTTTTGATGTGTACCTTATCGTAATTTTGAGGACGAAATTCTTTAAGGAGGGGGGATTGTAACACCCCCTATTTTTGGTGATATTATTTAGGAAATTTAATTAGTCAAATTAAATTAAATAAAGTGGGTTGATTAAGGTATTGGGATTTGTAAATCAATTAAGGGGTAGCCGAGCCATGTTAATGAGTAAACAATGAACCAAAGAATTAAAGTGTTAGGAAATAAGGAAGGGAAAAATAGGAAAATGATTAAACTTATACTCTAAACCTTAGGAAACCAAAACACACGTTCATTTCATATTCTCAAACAAAAACACTTCTGAAGCTGGCCACCATTAGCAATCTCAAGAGAAGATAATGTTAGGATTCAAGAGAAGAATCAAACCAATTAATCAAGATTAAATCTCACATCCGTAATCACAAAGCTAAGGTGATTAATGACTATATCATTTTTTCTTAATTATTTTTGGTTTTAAGATAAAATCTGAATTATTTGCAAGATTATGCCATGTTTTTGAATGATTGAATGATATATATATATATATATATATATATATATAAATATATTTGCTTGTTGATGATTTATGCTTATTCATATAGATTATTATGATATGTTTTGATATGAAAACTCTATTTAATGACATCCAAATGCCTTGAAACTTTAGATATAGATCAGAAATGATATTTTAAAGAAGGGTTTCAATTTTCATATTTTTTTTGAATTAATGTGGATTTTATATTAATTTTCTGGTGAAGAAAATGATTTATTGGGTTATAAATTATTTACAGCTAAATAATTAATTATTTGGATCTAAAATTTATATATGTTAAAAAACATATTGAAAATGATTTTATGGAATTTTTTAAAGTGTTTTGATGAATATATAAAATTATTTAAGGTATGGGACTTATATGTTTTATATATTTATAAAAGGAGAACGGGTATTTTATAAAATAAAAATTATTGTTTATTTCTGAAAATTATGGCAGTACTTTTAGAAAAGAAAATTAAGCAACCAATAAGATTTTCACAAACATAGAAGGTTAGTTAAATCTTAATTCTCTTTTCAGTTAAAGACAGAATTTACTTGTTTTTAGCCTGTTTTGCCACTTTCGGCCGGCATAGATGGCCTTCGACTTAGTTCCTCCACCTCCACCATTAACGAAACCAATGCACATGGAATCATAGACTTGGTTGGCTTCCGACCAAATCAAATGGTTTAAAGAAATGATTTGAAGAGATTGAAGCACGCCTTTGTTTCAAAGTGAAAATGAGCCTGCTTTGCTTTCGACTATGTTGCTTTTGACTTGGTTGGCTTTAGACCGAGTTTTGTTTTTAAATATAGGTTTTCGACTAGGTCGAAGCCTTTAGTTGCAACTTTTCTTACCTTTCGAAATCAATGGTTTCGGAAAGTATACTTGTTTTTAAACTTGACCGCTTCTCCAATGGTTTTGAAGGGATGGTTCGACACCATCATTTCTTTACTTAGGAATAGCTTTCAAAAGGAATGCTTTAGACTCTAATGGGTTACGGAACCTTTTGCTCTACTTGAAGGCATAATCTAAATGGTTTCGACCGAAACGATTTTCAAAGGTTTCGAAGTGGTAAATTTTGAATGGTTTCGAAAGGTGTTTTCCATATGTTTTAAATTAAACTCAAATGCTTTCGAAAGGTTTGCTTTTTTTAAAGGTTTGATGCTTTCGAAAGGTCTTTGATGGTGGTTTCGAAGGGATGCTTCCCTAATGCTTTCGAAAGGTTTAAAGAAATGTTTCCGGAGGGTGGTTCCCCAGTGATTTCGAAACGTTTTGAAGGAAGGTTTTCCAGTGGTTTTGAAAGGTCTAAAAGTAAAGGTTTTTTCAATGTTTTCGAAAGGAAATTAAAGTGTTTTAAAAGGATGATGTCTAAGGTTTTAAAGCTTTCGAAAGGTTTCTATGAATGGTTTCAAAAGGAAGGTTTTGGCCTTTCGACCTAGGTTGAATAAAAGAGTTTTACTTAGTTTCGAAAGAGTTGCTTTCAATAGATTCGAAAGGGGTACTTTCAAAAGATAAATGTTTTCATCAACAAAGATTTGAGTAAAGTATATATATAACATGGCAAGGTGATTGTGTAAAGCATAGAGTTTAAATATTTTCCTTGTTTAAATTTGGTTTAAAAGGATTTAAATCAATTTCAGATGAAAATGTTTTCATGGAAAATTTTGGGAATGTATCCCTAAGTAAAATAACTTGTATATTAGAATACCTGATGGGACTGGTATGGGTCGCGCTCTATACATTAGCTATTGGCCCCAGCTAATTTAGTCCAATATTCTAGTGTGCAGGGCGTTGTCGCGGGTATGATATAAATTTGATTACACATAGAAGGGAATATATGTTGTTTACAGATTGGTTATTAGTGAGCCCGCAAAACCATTAAGATCAGATGATGACCCAGAGAGATGTTAAATTAGGGACAGACCGTCCAGAAGAGAAGTACTTAATAGATTGTTAAGGACAAACCGTCCAAAAGAGGTTTGTTTGATAGATGTTAGATTATTTTGTTATTTTGTCATGTAGGCCCCAATCAGCCAAAGATTAATAGTAAGCCAAATAAATCTACAGTGTTCAGATAGATAGTTCATTTGTTACCTGATATGCATGCACTACAAAAAACAGATCTTTTATTAGCATTTAATAACCGCTGTTAAGTTTTCTACAGCGTTTCTACAAACGCCATAGATCATGTAATAAGTCTGCTAGATACAATAGCGTTTCAAATTTGCAATGGAAAATGGACTTTAACAACGTTTTTGTTGCCATCTTAGACTATGCGTATCGGTACAACTATTTTTCTATAGCTTTGAAGCTTGCTATAGGACTTTTACACGAAGTTGTGTTTTATGATACTAACAATTATGACATCATTGCTGTAATATGTTAACATGCCATATTATTATAGCGTTTTAAAATGATGTGGAAATATTATGTCAACCTTTTATGACGCATTGAAACGCTATAGAAAATTCATCACAATCTATTATAACATTGTTTTTTTACTGTGAAAACTGTTTAATCATCCCAAAATATTGTGTAGCATTAGCATAATGCTATAATATATGAATGCGGTAACATTTTTCTTTTCGTAGCATAGTTAAAACGTTATAAGAAAATTTTCCATTACATTTTTTATTACCATATACATTTAAGCTTACTATATATATATATATATATATATATATATATAAATAAATAATATTTCATGAAGGCTTTTGATATATCCATAACTAATCGAACAATCACAATACATACCGTTAAACTACATTTAAATATATTTCAACTAGTTATTATTCATAATACATTCGAATCAAACCCAAAAACTATCATATAAAAACAACTATTAATCATTTCCATAAACTAAGTGTAACACGATATTCATAAACTAAGACACCATCCATAAACCAAGTTTACATAATATCCATAAATAGAGATAGCATCCATAAACTAACTTCACACAATATTTATAGACAAAGTCACAATATCCATAAACAAAGACACAATATCCGTAAAGCAAGTTTGCACCAAATACTAACAAAATGCGGAATCAAAAGGTTTCATATTCTTAATATACCAAAATCAGCTTCAAAAGCTCGAAGAATGTGTCATCTTGTCCATTTTTGCATCCAAAAGCCTTTAATTACCTATAATAAAAAATTTAAAATTTAGTTATCGAGCACAAATTTAAAATAATGCACGTAAATTGAAACTGAAACTAATGATAAATATACAAATCAAACACAAAGTTGGTGTTTGGTGGGTTTTGGTGACCGGGCTACTTCAAATATCATGATAATTTATAACACTGAGGTGCATTTAAATCCGGAAAGGAAAAGAAAATGGTCGAAGTGTATTGTGGGTGTAATAAGATGACATCTATTTGGTGGAGTTTCTGGACATATGCAACCATTTACGCCATGATATTAGTATTGTGCCAATCATAGTAATGTAATTTAGCATCTTCAACTCTTAGTCTATATTATATACATATATTTGCACCGTTATTTTGTATCAGAAACATTCATGGCATCTACAAATGCTCTCACATGTAAGGTCAGTTATTTTCTCCTTGGTATAAACAAGTGAAGGTAGCAGGAACTACATAGAACAGATATAGTATTGGAAGAAAAAGAAAACACGAATGAGAGTCAAACAATATGGTCGATTTGGCATAAATTTACTTCTGGTTATTATTATAGTCAGAAATAATTTATAAGCTTCATTTTTGTGTAACATGAAACAAAAAGGGTACAATACCATATATTAAAAACTGAAGTGAAATAAAAATATTACCTTCCAGTGTAGTTTGACAGACTATGTGAATATTTGATTCTTCGATACTTCCTTGGAGTTTGTAGATGCGGACCTATAAAATAAAAAATAAATATCAGCATATTGGAACTATAACCTAAGTTGCTCACCGTATGTTATATAAATATAAACATAAAAAAGAAGGGGAAAAACCCTAACCAAACCACAGTTATTTCCAACAGCCAAGCTCATAGTTGTGGGACAAAATTCTAAAGCTGATACTACTTTGTTTACTCACCTCAATACCTGGTATTTGAAAAACAAAACGTATCAAACAATTGTCTGAGGCATTTATACATGTACTGCTAGTTTAGTATTACTCCCTTCTTCAACTACGAGTATAAAACAAATAGCAGCTATATCCCTATAAATGATTGATTAGCTTGTGTTATTACCCTTCAATATCCAAAATCAGGAGTATGAGTACGAACCAAAAATTTATATAGCAGGTAGTTAAACAAAACACACATCAGTAAAAAAATTTAGTTTTTTTTTCAAATATTTCAGCTATTCCATGTGAGAATGAAGAGTTGAATTCCACCGTAGCTTAATGTAGCGTGGCAGTGCATACTTTATGAAGAGTTTACGAAGCCTGTCTTGTTTATTTGGATACTGAAAAACATAATTAGCACTAGTATACAACATACGTATGTGCATATAATATCCAAAAATGTTTACCTTGAATTGATATGCATTCTAAGTGCAAATGTTTTTGTAGTCACGACACATTTAAGTTGTTTTGTTGGTAATATCGATGACAAAATAATAATAAAACTTCGTTGATGGGTAGACGGAAAAGGTGGTGAGATTTCATTAACGAATGGGGTAAGCTTGGAATTTCAAAATGATGTTGTGTAAATTACGTTGATTGAATTCTCATTAATGGTAGAGAGTAGAGATGTGATCTCTTCATTCTTACTGATGAATCTGTTGATAATAATTTTAGTATTATTATTCTTTTGTGACTTATTATTGAAACTTGTTGGCAACTTGCTTACTGGAAAGGCCCCAACTGAATGCTTACTTTTACATTCATCACTATTTTTTATTATTTACATAATAATGTACTCTGTGTATCGAAGACATTTCATTTTTCTTTGTAGAGCTTTTGGAATGGGCCTACTAAATTATGTACTGACCCAATCATGTTAGATTTGACACATTTCTAAGAGGATTCTCACTTGTTTTCTTGTTTTAACAATGAACTATGATTGTGTAGATCACAATGTTAGGCCCATCAAAGTAGAGATGGTATGAATTAAAGCTGAAGAGTAGATTAAGTAAATGGTCTATATTTCACCCTTGGTATCACTTTGCGTCGTAGGCGTGCATGTAAATATTTGATGAAAATGAATACATGTACACGAATGTCTATTCAATTTACAAAATAATGATGTTGTGTTTTTTGTAATTTTATTCATGTGCTCTTTCTTCGGCATAAAGGAGCATAACACCTTATACAACCCAAGCTATTGTAAGAAAGTAGTTGTAATATATTAAACACATTCTAATTGTTTTAATTTGTCTCACATCGTCAAACATACATAAATTGTTGTTGTATATAAGCTAAGGGATGAAGAAAGAAGTTGTTCCAATGACATCTAATTTAGTTAAGATGACGCCGTAAAGTTTAATAATACATCCCACGAACATTTGATATGCAAATTGAAAACAAAATAAATTTAACCACTATGGAGATGTCAAGGGCATTTTAGAAAATTCAAAAAACACGGTTGAATCACATTCATGGAATTATCATTATTAATAGTAGAGATGTAGCATGTTTCCTTTTTTTACAGGTACTATCAAGCTAAGTGATTGATTAGCTTATGCTATTACCTTTCAGTATACAATTCCTTCAATTACCAATCAATGTTGATAGAATGGAAATTTATCATCAATTTAAGTTCAATCAGTCAATTTAATCAATTAATACAACATATTTTGTTTCCTTCAGACAGGCAAGTTCCATGAAGAATCATCATGAATTTTTACAATAGAAGAAAATCAATGGATGTCTGATTAATTTATACACAAAACTTGTAAGGTTATAGAAATGCTTTGCATATATATTCATTTTTCACTACAATAGTGCACAACTTGTAAGGATATACAATAGTGGCGAAAATGTGCCCTTGGTATGAAAATAATCCATGCATGTGCCAGTGAATTAAAAATTAAAATGATGATTGGCAGAGATCTGGCAAAGCATGTTCTAGTACAGATAACTGCATCTAAATAATGATCGTTGTCATATTTTGCTGCTAATAAGTAGTTTTCTTATAGTGGTAACTGTTTTATGTTTAACCAAAATTTTCTATTTATGTTTTTAAATTTATTAATATTTAGCAAATAGGAATATATCGCTATCCACGGATACAAATATTCGACCTACATAAACACAATTTATTAATTGTTTTCTAAATTTTGTTAATTTTTATAAACTTAATTAATTAGCCAATTTTTATAAGAATTTAACAAAAATTTCAAAATAGAGAACATGAGTTTTATAAAACTAAATTAAGTTTCATAACTTTTGTTAATTTAATTAAAAAAATTAAATTTTGTTGATTTTTATAAAATTCAATTAACTTAATTAATTTTTATAAAACTCACTTTTTATAAAACTCACTTAATTAACTTAGTTGAATATTTATAAGACTTACTTTATAAATTAGTTAATAATTTTGGTTGATTTTTAAATAACTTGGTTAAATTTTATAAGAATTAGTTAATTTTAATAAACTTTTAGTTAATCTAGTTAAATTTGTATAAAACTTGATAACGTAGTTAACCATTATAAAAATTAGTTAATTTTTGTAAATTAGGTTAAAAAAATTATTTTTAATTATTTTTATATATAACTTAGTTGTCTTAGTTTAATTTTCATACTTAGTTAATTTTCATAAATTTATTTAAATTTTATAAAAATTATTAGTATTTAGATATTAATTTAATTTTATAAAACTTAGTTAATTTTTATAAAATTATTTAATCTTTATAAAATTGGTTAACTTAGTTAATTCTTATAAACTTTGTTGATTTTTATAAACTTATGTGATTTCACGGCCATGGGCCAAGTCAAATATAATACCGGTAAGCTAAAGTTTCAATTTCTTTTTCCCCCATACGTAAACTGCTGATTCGGCCCAATTTGAGGTTCCTATTCCAATTTTAATGTCGTTCTACAGATCCATATAAAAGTTTCAATACAACTACAAATGTTACTTATTTTTGCTCTTTTTAAAAAACATTCTGCAACCTGCATGTCCAAATTCAAATTGATTAAATTTGATGCTTTTAGGATTAGATTTTTCTTTCCTATGATAAAGCTGCTAATTCAAACCTTTTAGGTTCCAATTCCAGTTTTAATGTAGTTTTACTGATCCATGTAAGAAGTTTCAACGCAGCAACAAATATTACTTATTTTTGCTCTTTAAAAAGGTATTGGGGCTTGCATGTTCAATTTCAAGATACTTGACTAAAATTAATATTTTTAGGATTAGAGTTCTCTTTTCCTAAATCTAGGAAGTGCATGTGTTATTAAGTATCTTGTTACAGTAGGTATATTACAAATGCTACAAGCAACAAAACTTTAAACAATTTTATGTAGATATACATAGTTAATAAATCGTATAAAATTTGAACAAAAGAAAATTCTTATTAAGTCGTTACAATCTCCATAGTAGTCAACTATAATGAAAAATTTTACCCCTCTCCTCCTCCATAGCCCTCCATGTTTCTTCCAGAGTTTGAAGAGAGAGAGGGGAGTGTTCAAGTGACATTCCTCGGCCTAAAGAGGATTCACTACTGCTACCAATCATACAAAATGGTAATAAAAAGTAGCAATGTCCCTAGATTAAAATTAATTTTAAAAAACAATTATTCTTTATACTCCATGCAACACTTGAGAAGACTACATCTGAAAATAGTTAACATTCCCACGATAAAATCGCATGCTTCAAACTCCATGTAGCAGAGGCAATTAAGTTGTAAAGCATATGTGTTTCATGAAGCCAAAGGTAGTTGGACATTGTATACACATGCAAGGCCATGTGTAAATTATAGGATAATTCTTTTTGATATATTGCAAAGCTCTGTGCGATAGCTTTTTTAATAACTAATGTCACAATGTCCTACATATATTGAAATTTGTAGCCATGATCTTTTTGAAAAACCGAAAAGTAGTTTCATAAACAAAATCCTTTGAATACTATTAAAGAGTAGTACAAAACCAAAGAACTATATATAAGATCATTGAAATAATGAGCATTGTCATGACCCGGAATTTTAAAGCAGTATCAATTTAATAATCTGAAATAAAAATTAAATTGATTTGATAATCTTTATGTAAGAATTGAATTAATTTAATAATCCAATAAAATAAATATTTAATTGATAGATTTTATCCTTTTAAATATAATAATTGTTTTATATTTACAATGTATATAGAATATGTATATATTGTTAATAGATCTTGTTTTAAATTTAATAATTAAATAAATCCTGTTTTCTTTAAAAATATGTATCTTTAGTAAAAATTGGGAATTTTGATTTTATTTAAAAGTTAACTTTTAAAAGGTTATTTAATAAATAAATATGGTTTTTAATTGATAAGATAAAAATTTAATTTGTTTAAATTAATTTATTTGATATTAAGTTTCTAAAAGTATAATAAATAACTTTATGATTTTAAATGCATAAGGTAAATGTTGAAATGATTTAAAATATGTTTTAAATCAAGTTTAAATTTAAATAAAATAACAATAAGGGTTATTTTGATATAGTGTGATAAAATAAATAATTTATTTATAAAGAAGTCAATTTCTTTTATAAATTATTTATAGTTATCAATTTTGTTATTTTTAAAATATAATAATACATTGTTTTAACAAATAGATTTTTTTATGAAAATAATTGTTTGCTCAAAATTTTATTGTAAAGTTATATATGTATATATATAACTTGATTTGAATTTGAATTCAAAGCTTTTAAATTTAAAGTTTAAATATTTTTAATTTGTTTTGATTTTAAAATATTAGTATAAACCTTTATTTTATAAATTAAATTGGAATTATTCATTTTAAAATTTATCTACATATAAATAAATACATATTAAATAATTAATTAAATATGGATTTACATTTATCTAGTATTAACATGTAATAAAATACAAATTAACCTAATTATAACTTATTAACTTTAAAAAGAAACATGTGTTAATCAATTAACACTACAACTTGACAAATGTTGGAATTAGAGACATGTGGCATTTTTTAATATTTGCTTTTTCTTTTTATTTTTATTTCAGTTTTTATAAACAAATTCTCTTTCATTTTATTTCTTTTATGAATCTAAATGCAAAAGGAAAACACACTTCCTTAAAAACTAAAAAAAATTTGAATCATCTTCAACAAATCCTTCCTTTTACTCCCTGGGAACACTTTCTAAAAGCACCCCCACTAAAATCAAATGCAAGTCATTTTTTTCCAAATTGAATCAAAGCATGCAAGCCAAACTGTTTTAAACCTGCATTTCTAAAATCTGAAGTCTCAAAGAAGCATGCATGCAACTGTATTGTTAATCTGGGAAGAAAATCTGTAGCATTCAAGGAAAACTGTTTTAAACCTGCATATTTTCAAGTATGAAAGCACTGCATCATTTCAATCTGGAAGCAGCATGCGTACAATTTTAAGTAAGGAAGCAATTCAAGTTTTATAAAGAAGAACCGCATGTTTCCAATTAAAGGCATAAAAGTCTTTTTCAAAATCATTGCTCTGTCCATCAAGTTCAGGTGAGTAACATTACTATTTCTAAAAGATTAAGCTTATGAATAAGGTTGCATGTTAAATCTCTGTGATAAAAATGTATTGTATGCATATGAATGAAATCTGTTGTGAATATAATGGATGTATGATATGCTTGTGTTTTTCAGAGTACTCTCTGTTTTATAGCTCATAGGTTCAAGTTTTAATTTAAATTCAAAATCCTTAGAGTGTGCCTCTGTTTAAACTTTAGATTAAATAAAACTTGTTTGTTTAATCTTAAACTTTAGTTTAGAATTTTAGTTAAGATAAAATAACTTGTATTATCTCTGTAAACCAAAAATTTACTGATCAAGTTTTAAAATATATGAAAATTCAAACTGGATAATTTATAAATTCAGTATTATGAATTGAATACTAAGATCAAATCATGATTGTTAGAACAAAAGTTAGGATTTTTAGTTAAGGGGTTAGGGTGCAGTTCTCTGTTGAAACAGAAAAGGGGAATTTGGTGATTTCTGATGATCTGTCGATTTTGGAGGCTCGGGATTCTTCTTGAGGATAGGGGAGAGATAAGTGATGCTTGGAAAAATAAGTGATGGTGATGCAAATCACCATGGAAGCAGTGATGTTGATTTCTTGTCTGTTGCCCTAGTTTAAACTAGGCCTCTTGTTTGAGTCAGAACTACCTGTAGGTATGATCGAGTTGAACGGGGTTTTAGGTGTTGATAGTTTGGTCGTAGGCGAGGCTGTGGATGGAGGTGGAAGTTCTCTGGTAGTTGGAGCATCGTGGGGGAAGCGATGACAGGTTCTGATGGGTTTTGGTTCTGTTTCTAGGTTTTGGAATTTGAACTCGAATTCAAATTCGAGTTGTTTGTGAGCATTGTGATGATCATAATGGATTGGAAGGTTGATCATCGATGTTGGGAAGCCACCGGAGGTGGATGAAGATGGCCGGAGGCACGGTGCATGTGCACCGTGCATTTTTGGGTTCTGATGAACTCTGGGTGGCAGCAGTTTTTTTGACTCGGGTTTTTACTCGAGATTTTAGGAAGTTGTTAGGAGATGTTGGTCTGATGACTCGAAGCAAATTTCTTTTTGCTCGGGTTAGTGAAGTTGTTGCAGTTTTTCTGCAACCTGCCTGTAGGTTTTAAATTTAAATCAAAATTTAAATGAATTGCAAGTTTTTGAATTTTAAGAGTTAAAAACCTGACAGATTTCAAGATTTTGAAATTTTCAATTTAAAATATGAAATATATTTTAAATAGTGGTTTATATTCAAAGACTAAGCTCAGTTTCAAATAACTTTTGAATTTTAAGAGTTTAAAATGAAATTTGGGTTTAAATAACAAGGTTTAAAACCAAGGTTTAAAACAAAGATTAATTCAAGTTTTAAATCAAAAGTTTTAAACAAATAATGGATTCAAGTATCTTGAATTCAAATCTGGATATTTGAATAAGTTTTATAAATTCTGAATGTTTTCAAACACTGTTTAAATTTAAATTGTTTATTAGAGGTAAATGTGTTTTCAAACAAATACTTAAACTTGATTCTTTTAAAATGAAGTTTTTTATAAAAGGTTTATAAATGGAAGTTAAATGGTAATGTACTAAAAACTTAATTTTAAATAAAATTAAATAAATTAAGGCTTATCTTGTATAAGTTTTAAATGTAAGTAATAAATGTTATTTACATTTATTTTTAAGGATTATAAATGGAATTTAAATTTGATCAATGTTTAAATAAATATCACTTTGAGTTTTAGATTCAAAATGGAATTTGAATTTAAAATTAAAATGCAATGTTCTAAGTACACTTAAATATTTATGAAATTATTAATAAGAAATGGATTATCTTAGAAATTGTTAAGGTATGAAAATAATTTAAATAAGGCAATTAAGGAATGACTTATTTATTTAACTTATAATTAACAATTTGGATTAATTTAAAATTAGAGGTTAATTAAGAAGTAAATTAAAGTAATTAAAGAATGATAAATAGTTAATGAAGGTCATTAACTTAAGGATTATTTAGTAATTAATTAATATGATTAATTTTTAATAATTAATTAGATTAATTAATTTAATGATAATCAAATATGAAAATTATTTAAGTTAATTACTTAATTGAAGTAATTAAGAAATTAATTACTTAATGTAATTAATGGAGTTTATTGTGATTAGTTTAAATTAATTAATTAATTAAGTTTAATTAATTTTAAACACTGGATTAGTTAATAATTACTTGATGTAATTAATGAAGTACAATTACTCAATGAAGTAATTAGTGATAATTACTGGATGTAATTAGTGGAAGATGGCTTAAGTGTGGAAGTAATTTAGATTAAATTACTTTATAATTAATCAAGGGATTAATTAAAGAAATTAATTAAGGAGTAATTAATTTGATAAGTAACTAAGGGTAGTTAATTATTGAATACGATTAATCAAGAGAGATCAATGATTGATTTTAACAGAGATTAATTACTCAATGTAATTAATTTAAATAAGATAATTAATTAAGTAAAATTAAGGATCATTAATTAAAATAATTAATGATGTAGTTAAGATTGATTAATTTAGACTAATTAATCATTAATAAGTAACTAAGGGTAATTAATTAATGTAATTAATTAAGGTTTATTATAATTAGTTATAGTTAATTAATTAATGAAGTAATTAAAGGGTAATTACTGTATTTGGTTTAGAATAATTAATTTTATGAAATTAATTAAGGAATAATTAATCAAAGGTGATTAATTAAGTTGATTAACTAGAGGTTAATTAGTTAATTAATTTGTAATTAATTAATGGTGATGTAAGAAAGATTTATATTAATGTAAGTAATTAACTTAATTCATTTTAAATTAATTAGAGATGGAAGTAATTAATTTAATTCATTTTAAATTAATTATAGATGGTGATTATAGATCATTGCTTATGAATGGATGACATTGGTTGCCTTGAATGGTTGTACTCTCAAAAAATGAGATAAGTAATGATGTGCGATATGAATGCATTGGTTGCATTGTGATGATGATTTGGATTACTTTTTTGATAGTGATAATATGGATTATCTATTGTGATGATAATGATAATTATCTGTTGTGAATCTATGAATTATCTATCTGTGTGTATATAGATATTGAAATTGAATTGTTTTAAACTCTAAAACAACTTGGACCTAAAAGACACGCTGTGGATTTCGATGAGACCGGGATTGGGTTTCCAGACTTGGATATGAAAACCACATCGATCCCAATTAACGATAGGTCGTGAATCTTATGTGAAGAGTGAAGACTCGAGGTGCTAGAACTATTCGTTAGTATAACTCTGAGGGTGATTCCGTGATGAGTTGACTGGTAGTACTTTCAGATTCAAGATGAAGATTTAGAGTGCAAGGAATATCATCGTTAACTCTGAGGGTGATTCCAAAATGAGTGTAACGAGATAATGCCTTCGGTTTCGTTCGAACCCGGAACGAACTTGTATGGATTGAATGCTTTCAGAAAATCGCCAGGTGGACGATGAGCATTCTAAAATAAATGTGTCCTATAAAGGTAATCGTAGCCTCAAGCCTCATCAACCGGGAATGGCTAAAACAGGGAAGATGCAGCAAGGCTAAGTGGGTCATGCCCAAGTAGGACGAGATTTTCCCCTGTCTAGAGGTCCCTTTTTATTCGTCTTAGTGGGCGGTTGGAATTGCGCACCAACTGCGGGGTTGTCTTGTTTGCAACTGTTCAGTAAGGAATGGTTCCGTCCTTTTGTTGGAGGGGAGCAGGCGTACTCCTCGGTACGGTAATCTAGGCGACGTACTGTGACGGGCGGTACCCCAGTAGCCATGCCATTGTATGGAATCCAAAATCCAATAAGTGCCAACGGTTTTGATTGTATTATCCACTTTTGTGGCTAGTAGCTGGAATTTAATAGATGTAACAATTTCGGCTATTTCATATTTACTTGAAAACCCTAGACTTATTATAATATCACTGGATTTCCTATCAAATGTTTTGGTTAGCGTAAGGTAAAAACTTTTTCATGTTTATGTATGGGAAGTCTTACGTGATACCTTTTCTTTTCAAAGATTTTTCAGAGTTAAGCAACCTTAACCTGTTACTCACACCAGACCCATGTCTGACTCGGAGTTTATTTTTGTTTTTCATAAACTCTTGGGGACTCAAATTTTTACGAGTAGCCAAGGGATTCAGGTTAGCTTTGACGAATTATGGAGGAGCAATGGAGCATGAGGCTTCAGCGTTGTAGATATGTATAGTAGTCCGCTGTGTTTGGTATCTCTGAGCTATTTGTTGATGTTGTATTGAGTTGTACAACTAGACAGGTGTTTACAACTGTCTAGTATGTCATGTGTGTCTGTGTAACTCTGATAATTGTTGATACTATGTAATATTTTATGTTATTAATATAATTTATTCGTTCCGCTGTTTAAATTCTGATGTTGTTGTTTCTTCTTTCTTCTCTTTCTTTCTCTTTTCTATCCCTTTCTTTCTTATTAATGATGCGTCATTCTTTGGTGATGAATGGCGGGTCGTTACAAGCATCCAATATGATTTAGAAGGAATAATATTCCTTTAAGTAATAATTTCCAGTATCAAAGAGGATTTGTAATGAAAATGTTATGGTACAACTTCAAATAACTAAATGGTTAAAGTAGCATTGATTTCTAACACAACAACTTCAAATAACTAATCGGTAATCATAAAAGCAGGTATATAAGTTACTATACCATTATAGTATCAAAGAGAATTTACAGTATCTAAATGGTTAAATTAGCATTGTTCTAACATAACAACTTCAAATAACTAATCAGTAATCATAAAAGAAGGTACATAAGTTACTATACCATTAAGTATCTTGAGCATATGATCAGTTATGGGTTTTTCAATAGTTTAATCATGTATATGCAGAGCTTTTATACTTTAGTTTTTCAATAGTTTACCATTAAGTATCTTGAGCATATTATGTTTTTTCTCCTACAATTATTAGATAGAGGAACTATTTAGTTGAGACCTATTACAAAATAAATAAATTATGATACGGTAATGAAAATTATTTTTTCAAAATACATAAGATAAATTGTAAAAATTAATCATAATCAATAGATATGCAATAAGTAAATGACTAAATAGTAAATATAAAACTCATTAAACATTAATATTAGTCAACTTCAAGTGGTGAACGAAGGCTTTATTGGTAGGTATGAAATATTTCTTCTCAAACTAACAAACCATTGGCATTATGGAATTTGTTCCTAAGATAAGAAAAGCAAATTAATTAATTTTTTACAATGTTCCTATGATTGTTTATTATAACAGAGCTCTAAATATAATCTCAAGAATTCATATCAACTGAAGTTGCTAGCATAGAACAACCTTTCATAAATTGGATGTACATATAAACTTTGATAATATAATAGATACAATTGGAGTTGCAAGATGAAACGGGTTGAAATTCTGATAAAAGAGAAACGAAGGGGCAATCTTGGCCACTAATTTTTTTAGGATAGATGTCATTGTGTGGAATTTTTGGGAGGATTGGAATTGAAAGGCCATGCAAATATAAATTGAGATTTTATATAGTATAATAGATAAATTATGAATATTGCAAGATATCATTCATTTTACGTGACAAAGAGAATAAATAACTTATTCACATTCAAATGGTATGAGATGTGAATCAAAAAAAGTATCCACCAACATGTATGTGCTTTCATGTTAAAAAATATAATATTTATTAATATATAGTAATGATAACTTTTAAAAGTGTGAAGATACACACATGAAGCAACTGATACACAATTAATAAAAGTATTTCAAAGAGAAAAGATGCAAAACCACATGAGTATATGTGAAACAGTTGTATTCATATCAAGAATGTGTTAAGAGAATCGAAGGTCATACAGCATAGCAGAAGAAATGTATGAGTTAATATTTTGATTATTGGTCCTGTATATATGGATGTGTGGTCTCCAGACTCTTTCAAATGCTCAAGGGACAATATCGTGCTCCTTTCTATCAATGGTATAGATGGTAATTAGACCCATTAGATTAGATCCAGACCTGACTTGGTAGGCCTGATTAGGTAGGTCAGATTTTAGTGGGTGTTGTGACCGAAATGCAACCTAAGCCCGTCAAACTGGAATAAGGTTTAGAACTTCTAACTTCAGCTTGGGTTTGCTTCAAATGTTCAGTTCTTTTGAGAACTTTTGAGCACTTCAAATTTACATTTTAAATCAACCTTTAAAATAAATATTTTATCCTTTCTCATTTAAGTCTGATTTGAAATTATACAAAATACTATGAAAACTATCCATGTTATATCCACCAAAAATTAGTTTGGTTGAACCTTTTTAATATTAATAAACTGGTTAATGAGGGAATAAGTAATAAGGATATGGAGACACATGCTAAATATATGTATGCATGTTTATGGTTAGATGCATTTATATAAATTATTTCCAATGAACTTCATTCTTTTGCAAAACCTATTTGGATTCAATCGCCAAAATTATGAGTTGCAGTGCCCATATTTAATTTTAGTTTTTAAGTATGTTATCTTTTATATATTGATTAAGTGTGGGAATATATTCCAGTTCTAGTAACCGCAGTTTTGGACAATTTAATTGTACAATGGAAGTATCATCATATTATACTATGAAGTACAACCATAATTGATTAAACATGCTCAATATCATGTAGTTTCAATATATTTGACAGATTTTTGAATCACGAAGTAAATTTACCAAGATATATATACAAATGATATATTTGTTTTTCCCAAAAACGATATCATATGTGGGAAAGCTTTGCTCATTAATGTACTTATAAATAAATAAAATTCAATTATTATAAGATGTGTGCATATAAGATTGGTTAATAATACAAACAACAGTATATGTTGAACAACGCGTTTGAGGTATTGAGACAATGAATAATAAAACCAAATAAGAATGTGGCCATTAGATTTCTTTAAATATGTTCCACTGATTGCATGTAATTTTAATGGATTATTTCTTTCAACAAATATCTCACAACATATGTTACTTTTATATTTTTTTATGCATTTTAACTCTCATATTTTCTATCACCGCATAACAAAAGTAAGCTGACATGCATTGAACATTGTTTGGTCCAATAATCCATATTAAATTCCTCATAATGTTAATCAATGATGTCTCAACCTTCTATGAATATCATTGCACACATCAGCTTTTATTGTCTTTATAGAAACATAAAAAATAAACGATATGCACATGTATAAAGAGATGAATAATTTGTATTAAAACTAATCTTTTACCTCAAATTTCTTTATTCCAAACTCCAACTTTGATCTTTATATGATTTTCCTGGACTTTAATTATATACTAATCGTGTCACTAATTTTACCTAGAATTAGTAGCAAAAGTTGGCAAGTAACCATGAATTTACCTTAATTTAGAATTTTCAGCTGAATCCAACAACTCTTAATAATCAGTTCATATGCATAGTTAATCATGTCATAAACAATATAATATTATTTGTCTTGCAAATGTTTAATGCATAGACAATTTAGATAAAAGTGGGAGAGAAGAGACCTTAAAATAATATTTAACTATGTTTGGTAGACTATGCATTTGTAACTGACTTGGTTATATGCAGATAAACTAACAAAACAAATCCCTTCGAATTTCTAGTAGATAATCAATAGCAATTAGTCTATAACCCCATAGGTCTATTAATATATAAAAATAAAGAGAGAGCACAAAACTGTGATTTGATGATAAGTGGGCATAGTAAAAAGATAGCCGGTACAACAGGACAGTAGAAAAAAAATGTCCCGGTACATTGATTATACATGATAAATACGGTCAACAATTAGGTCTCTAATTTACTTGAAAACTTTATAATTTACTTGACAATTGATTAAACTTCAAAGTGTTTCTATCTATATGGCAAGACCAAATGATATTGCCAAGTGTAGATGTAAAAGAATAATGTCATTATTGTACATCCATCAAATAATCAATCAAAGAAAAATAAATCAATCAAACAACCATCAAATAATCAAGAAAAGTTTTTTAAAACGATAACAATTGGACAGTAAGAACAGTAAATCTACATAATTTAAAATGATAACAATTAA
The DNA here is from genome assembly GCA_030765085.1 of Allium cepa. Classification (NCBI taxonomy): domain Eukaryota; kingdom Viridiplantae; phylum Streptophyta; class Magnoliopsida; order Asparagales; family Amaryllidaceae; genus Allium; species Allium cepa. Next base: position 344,017,645 of record CM060944.1, read on the forward strand.
AACAACCATCAAATAATTAGTCGAACAAAAATCAAGAACAATAAAGTAATTACAATTTTAAAAAGTTTCAATCAATCCAGTAGTTTATGGCTAGCTAAGAACAAAAATTTAAAAATATACCTAAAGTCGATATGTGAAATCGCGCTTCAGCTGTATTAAGGAATCGAACTTGGTTGAGGAAGGAATCATGCTTAAGCTACCTTGAAGAATCCCAATTCAACTTCGTGGAGTATTCACGCTTTAGCTTTGTGAACGAATTGACTTCTTTGAGAAATCGCTGAAATTGAGCTTTGAGGAATCAAGCGGGTTGCAAATTGACTGGGTTACAAAATCGAGTTTCAGAGTGAGGACCGATTCGTGATTGAAGAGGGATTTGTGAGTGAAGAGAACATTCCTGAGCAAAGAAGTCATGTAATTTTGGATTTGCAATTGAAGGTCAAAAAGGTGAATGTTCAGGGCATCTCCAGTGGTGCAATTCAACGCTGAATTGGGCAAAAAAAATCTCTAGTCGTTCGATTAAGGCAAAAGATTAAGCTAAATTATCAGGATTCAATTCAGAATCCTGAACTGGGCTTGTGCGCCTATTTAATGGACGTCCAAGCCCTGGCGCCCTTGGACACCCATTAAATGGGCGCCCAAGCCCCCCTTCCCCAACACTCCCGCGTCTTCCAACGGCTATAACTGGCCCCTACGTTTGAATTCAAATAGCTAAAAACGATCATATTTTGACCCTAATGGCTATAAACGGTCATATTTAAAATTACAACGGCTATAAACGGTCATATTGAAAATTACAATGGCTATAAACGGTCATATTTATGATTTCACTACATATATCGGAATATTATTCAGATTGTAATACACACATCTCTTCTTCTATTACAATTCTATTCTCAATTCCTTAATATTTAAAGTATGTCTCATCCGTTTCAATCATATACCGAAGCGATGAATATGGATAGCTTGGATTTAGATTCTCAACCCTTTCAAACACCGCAAAAAGCTTAAGAGATGTCCAGACGAAGTCAAAGGGGAAGAAAAAAACAAGTAGATCTAATTACAATTCTAGCCCAGGAAATTCTTCTCATATGGACTCAAATGTATGCCCATATAACGAAGACGAAGAAGTAGTACCCGCATTTGATGAAGACGCTAGACCGATTGGGCAACGAGCAGCTAAGAAGAAAATTGTTGTTCAATCTCAAATCGATTCTCATTTAGCCCTAATACATGAAAAAAATTCAAGAGAAAATGCAGAACGTCAAAAAGAAAGTGCAGAAAAGCTTGTCGTGTTAAAAGAATTGATTGAGATTGAGAAGGGCCGGTTTGAGCTAGAGCGGCAACGCCAAGAGACCTTAGTAATGGAAAAGGATGTCACCAGAATGGACCCAATTACAATGCAATATTAGATGGACTACAAACAACGCATTGTTGAGAGTAGATCTTGAACAAAACATATGTAGTTGACGTATTAATGTGATATTTTTAGTTATTGCAGTCTAAATATCCATGTACCTTTAGTTCATATTTGCTATCAAGTGCTATTTTCAGTTTTACAATATTCAATGGTATATCATTTTTTCGATGCATTATGTAGATATCAATATAGATTTACTTCATCAAATATAAATGATATTACAAACATAAAAACTGAAGCATTCTGCACTTCGTTACAGAAATAAAAAAGGCAAACATATGTAATTAAACAAAGATCCACCATCCCCAAATACTGATTTCCATGAGAATTCCAAATATGCTCCATTAAATCCCTTTGGAGTCTATTATGAATAGCTGCATTATGATATACTTAATGATGATCATCATGAATTGCGTACTGTCCTTCATTTTGTAATGTGGCTGTGTGAAACAACTTAGGGGGTTGTCTTGCCCCATCATACTCGAAATCGGGATAATCCATACCGCGTTCATCTTCAATGATTATGTTATGCAATATTATACAACAGAACATAATTGTAGCCATTTTTGATCTCTTCCATAATCTACATGGATTGCTGACCATTGCAAACCTTACGCCCTTTCTACGTCCTTCCTTTGTCCTTCCTACATTGCAACAAATTGTTTCTGTTTTGTCGTTATTGGGTTTGCAAATGTCTTTACAATCGTACTCCATTTGGGATAAGTTCCATCTCCTAAATAGTATCCATGCTCATATGTGTTATGACCAAGAGTAAATGATATGGGAGTTGACTTACCTTGCGCCAAATCATTAAACAAATGAGATCGTTCGACAACATTTAAGTCATTAAGAGAACCTGGCATTCCAAAGAAAGCATGACAAATCCACAAATCAAGAGAGGCAATTGCTTCTAAGATGATAATTGGTTTTTTTTTCTTTGTCGTTATATGCTCCATGAAAAGCTTTGGACAGCTCTTCAACTCCCAATGCATACAATCTAGACTTCCAAGCATTCCAGGCCAGCCCTTGCTTTCATGCATTTCATGCAAGCGCGTTACATCTGCCTCGAGGTGATCTAGGTTTTTCAATGTTGTACTCTCTGCAATACGATATGCGTCGTTAAGGGCATCGGTGGGTGTACCGTATGCTAACATCCTCAAAGCTGCGGTCATCTTTTGATGGCCACTCAAACCTTGTTTTTTTGCAGAATCCTGCTTAAAAACAAAATAATTATTATTCTGTTGAATACTTTTGAGAATTCTTATAAATAATGGACGAGTCATTCTGAATCGTCATCTAAACATCTCTGGACCGTAAGTAGGATCACGGGCAAAGTAATCTTGCATAAGTGTTTTTTGAAATGTTTGCTGGTTACAGTCGATATATTTCCGACTCACGACGGAACCACCATGTTTTGCAGAAGTTGATCCGTATGCTTCAGGTATATCTCCATCAGTTCCTCCCCCTCTTGTTGATGCGCTAACGCGTACGTTTTTCTTCAGAGCCACTGTCGCATAGCAACATAGCTTTTTGTAAACTTCCAGACATTGTTTGATATTTGAGGATAGTTGTTTGATATTTGAATGTTTTGTTAGACTAAATTGTGGTGAACAAGTATGATATCCATATGGTTATATATATATGACTAATTCTTGAGTGGAGAGAAGGGAGGTCGGTTTGCGGTCACCATCACGTACTGTAGCCATGTTAATTTGTCGGTTAAGAATCTCTGCTTTGTTGAGCGGAGAGAAGGGGGTCAGCGTGCGGTCAAATCACGTACTGTATCCACATTCATTTGCCGGTCAAGAATATCTGCTATGTTGAGTGGAGAGAAGGAGGGTCATTGTGCGGTCAAATCACGTATTGTAGCCACGTTTATTTGCCGGTCAAGAATTTCTGCTATGATGAGCGTAGAGAAGGTTGATCAGTGTGCGGTCAAATGAAGTACTGTAGTCACATTCATTTGCCGGTCAAGATTCTCTACTTTGTTGAGCAGAGAGAATGTGTGTTAGTGTGCGGTCAAATCACGTACTGTACCACGTTCATTTTTCGGTCAAGATTCTCTGCTTTGTTGAGAGGAGAGAAGGAACATCCATTATATAAATTCACAAATTGTTATATGTTTAAATCGTTTTAAAACCAAACATTATTCAAACTACATTGTCCAACATGACATTTACGTCTCATGAATTGAAGTTGCTTATGCAGTATTACGTTCAAACCGATGAGATGTGCGATAATCAGGAGTCAGTGGTAATTAATTTTTGGGACACTCTGGCCGAACTCTACAACAACGACGTGGGCTCTCAAGTCAGACGTACGGATCAAGAGGTCAGGACTGCATACAGAAACTTTACTAAGGCATGCACACGTTACACAAAGATTATTAATGAGGTAATATTGAAAAATGTGTTTGAGACTACACGTTCGACTTATGACGGTCGATACAATTTAAAATATCGCACGCCCTTCATTGCCCATGATGCGTACTTCATATGTCAAAACTGCCTAAAAAGATTTGGATGGCCTTAAGATAACAGTATTGCTAGTTGGTTATGTAACGTTCGTTAATGTGTCAAGAGCTTTCTGAATTGTCTTTTCAAATGATAATGTCTGTTGTTGTTTTCAAATCTAATGCCTATGTATAATGTTTGTTAATATATGCCCTTGTGTATTGTATGTTGTCAGATCAAAAAGTAATGGTAGCACAAGTGTAATGTTTGTTTATATATTCTCTTTCTGCCTTACTTATTCATAATTCATAATCATCTTCTTCCTCACTCACAACAATAAATTCTTCAACGCAATGCCTTCTTGGCCTTCTTCTATCAGTTCAGATGCAGGTTACGTGCCTACAGAAAGTCCACATACTGATGAGGATTGACTTATCGATTATCAAGAACAACATATGAAGATGTCCGCGGTCAGTTTCAAAACCTTGAGCAGCTGAGACTTCAGGAAGTGGTTGAACCACCATACAAACAACATGTTGTTCGTATGGCATATGAAAAACCTGAGAACCAGGATCAAGTAGTTCAACCTCCCACTGAGCAAGAAGTTGAATCGCACCTAGTTTGTTGTCAATGTAGGTGTGAAGTTAAAGTTGTAGTACGTGCGGATGGAGAAAATATTGGTCGTCGAATCCAACTATATCAATTCTGGCCGAATGGTTGCAATTACGCGGAATGGTTGCAATTACGCGGAATGGTTGGATGATCCTTTATGTCCAAGGGGCATAACCTATGCAAACGAACTAGAACAGGAGATAAGACGTCTTTGACTTTCTATACAGGAGTTGCAGTTTAATCGTCACGTCTAGCTTCTTCATATTTTTGGTCTATTATTACTGTGTCGTTTTTTATCAGTGTTCTATTTTCGTATATGTCACTAGTAGTTTTTTTATGTCACTAGTAGGGTTTTACAAGTTTTCTATCTACTGTCACTATTGGTTTTTTTTGTATGTTTATATGTAACTAGTTAGTGCTTTTAAGTATACACAAACATGAAGAATTCACATTGTATACCAACATATATAATTCATAGTTAAACAGACATATACAATTCACATTATACACCAACATGTATAATTCACAGTATACACAGACATATAGAATTCACAGTATACTCGAGCAGTATAATAAAAAATCCAAGAAAGTGAAAGTATATAAACATAAAGAATACACAGTATACTCAAATAATGACATAAGTACATAAGCTATAGGAACTGCAACATATAATAAAACGTCTACTACCCATAAACTAAAAGATATACAGCTAAAGGGATGCAACGTCATCGTCGACAGCATCATCACCATCATCATCATCTCCGTCATCGTCATCATCATCATCTCCATCACCATCATCATCGCTATCACCATCATCATCTTCTCCACATCATCATCGTCATCCCCATCACCGTCATCCCCTCGTCCTCATCATCCCCATCATCCTCATCTAAACCACCAGCATCATACCCACTGGGACCAACATCACCTCCGCCTTGTGATCCGAAAGGCTTATATACAGTAAGTCTAGCTGATAGCCGATCAATCTGGGCCTCTAGCATCTGTGTATGCTGCATGTACATATCATGCATGGTGTGTGTATGTGCAAGAGTCATATCACGAAACACACCAAGTGAAACTCTGGCCTGGTCCAATCTCGCAGCATACTACATAAAGATGATATTTGACATAGTAAGAAACCAAGCATAAAATAAAGGAAAAATGACAATAAACAACAAACGTACCTCATACGGAGAATATAACCCGACTGAAGGCACACCAGGATAGTCGGGGTGATCTGGAAAGACTAAAGGCTGCTCAATCAAAGTACCTGTCACGTTATTGCTCTAAAAGTAGTATCAGGCTCCAACAGTATGGGAGTCTGGGAGAACTGTGATGGAATCGGGTCAAATGAAACCTGCGGTACCTGAACTCTACCGGCTGCCGGATGTGGTCCTATATGATCAGAGTTGACGCCACGAACATTATCTGGTACGATGAATCTGCTGGGTGCTACTCTAGCCCAATAAGCATCGTAATCCCCATCAATGAAGAAAGTACTACTATCCACCCATCCAGCCTGTCGTAGAGCATCTAAGTACTGATCACCGATCACCCTATGTCTACCAAATATGTCCTCGCAAGATAAAGGATCATATGGTATACGACGATCACCCGTAATCTGATAAGCACATCTCTCTTCCAAATACCACATAGGCATAAATGAACGTGTATGCAAAGCAACCCTACGTCTAGATAGTGAATACGCAACCATCAAGGGATGGTCGTCCACCAAAAGCCTGCATCTGCTATATGAGTCCAATGTGAGGCCCAAGGAGTCCGAATGATGTTACCTCGACTATGCATATCAAGCTGTGACCTAGCCTCCATCAAGTCATTCCGTACACCTAAGGGGACATGATGTACGTACTGCATAGTCTCCCATCATCTCATCCTAGGGAAGTAATGCTCAGTAGCCTGACTAGCCGTGTCTTGGATGCGGAGACGCATGTTTGTCGTGTACTCGTAGTACCATAACGACAAAATATACCAAAAAGCATACATCTTCCTGACATCGCCAAGCGCAAATGAATCTAGAGCGGTATATAGGGTGCCTAATATCGCTGTGCCCCAATCAATAGTATGTAGCTGTTCTAATCTGGCAAGAGATGCTAAATAGCCTAGTCTAACCGTACCTTTCTGGTTCGAAAAAAGGTCGAACCATACAGGTACAACAGAAATGCTCCAGTAAATGCATCCATCATATCGGCTCTAGCTATATAACTGGTAGTGTACTGGTGCAAGTAAGTCAATTTAGCATAACCACTAGTGACGCAGGTAACATCTATCAGTGGTAAAAAAATAGTAAACAAATTATGCAACTCGTATAAATCATCAAATGGAAAAGGTCGAAGATCAATCTCAATCCCAGTAAACATGTAGAAATCAACTGGGGTGATACCAAGCTCAAAATCGGAAAAATGAAACGTATGCGTGGTGGGCCACTACCTCTCAGCTAATGCCTGAATGAGAGGTCGATCAAAGGACTGAACAGGCCTAATCGACAAAATATACCAAAAGGGCTAGCCTGTAGCCTCTAAATAATAGGACCGGGAAGATAGTCATAAAACTGGGTAATGCACTTAGCCCAACTACCCCGACAGTGAATGTAATGGTCCTATAGATAATTTATGAATTAACAATTTTTGGTAGAGTAAGGGTTCTTTAATATGAGTATGTAATGTACATATTAAAATAACAAGTTATAGTAATTTGCAATTTATACATGTATGGTCATCAAAGCGGTTTCGGCTATATGCCGATAACCATTTGGCAGCTCATGTAGAACACGTAGATCGTTGGGTGAAACTCCAGGTGGTGGCGGAACGTGTAATGGTCCAGCTTGCTCGCTGGATGTCTGTGAACCGTTCTTTGGGCGATTTTGGTTGGACACAGCTGCATTTCGTTTAGATTTTCTAATTTTTAAAAAAAAATTAAAAGGAAAAGATGAGAGTAAAGTGAGGGGGAGGGGAGGCGGTACCCATTTTATGGGCGCCTTTGTTCATACACCCATAAAATGGGCGCCTAATTGTCAGGCGCCCATTAAATAGGCGCCTAATGCCAGGCGCCCTGAATATTCAGCCCTTAATCCACTAGAGATGCCCTCAGCGGCAAAGGAATAAGGAGGAGGAAATAAAATATTGGACCGCCAAATTTTCTTTTCGTTTAGCGATGACATGAACACAAGCTATCTTTTTAGGCTAAATCACCATTAACTATCTAGCCATAGAATGTTGAGTTTTCATGCAATCCTTGCTTGCTGTTGATAGAACATTTAATAATTACAGTTTTAACCAGTTTTGGTTGCAGGATTATGATTTGAAAAAGATATGTTTTAAAAGAATGTTAATGAGGGAAAACCCGTTCCGCTAAGCAGCATAGTCTTACTTAACAAAAAATAATCGAGATGTATAGTATTATTCACACGAGTCTTTATGTCTGACTTGAAGTTTATGTTTTTCCTTTTAAACTTTCAGCACAGACTGAGGGTTGAGGTTTTACAGGCATTAGTAGGTTGACAAATAAAACTTCCGAAGGCGAGAAGGTGGCTGACGGATAGCTACATAGGTGTTGCTGTTTTGGTTTATTTCCCGCTGTGTTGCATTTAAGATGGTTATCTCTATGTAATACTCTGATCTATCAAGGGGGCATCATCATATGTCGCTCTTGGCGTATGTATGTAATAATTAGATTTTATCTGAAATTGGGAAACGATTATGGGATTATGTAATTTGAATGTGAAACATGTGTTTTTAAATGTGATTAGAAAATGTTTTTTCTTTTAATCTGTTATTTTTTTCATATTCAAGTTCTTCTGATATTATGGATACCATTGTATTTAGTCATCGAAAGTTAAGGCTGTGGATAACTACAGCATCTGTAGTGCTTAGCTTTGGACCTTTAGATAAAGGATGTTACACGCGCATTGCTTCTTGATTCATGGAACCACACTCTTGAAAAATGAACTCCCCGCGTTACCCGAAGATTGGTCATGTTGAGAAATTCCAAACCACTCCGGACCGACTAGTCATATCGATAACAAAAGCCGACATCCCAAAAGCCGCGCACACGTCCAAAAGCCACGCATTTTGTATGTCACACACACTTTTAAATGTCATGCATTTCACAAGCTACGCACACTCTTAAGTACTGGTATCATCCTGGTAATGCTGGAAAACTCGTCTATTGCAGGACTAACAAGAAACTATCCACTCTCACTATCAGGAGTAATGGGCATGAATCCAACAATGTCGCACGACCATGAATCAGCAAATAATTCTGATTGTTGACCGAAAAAATCTCAAGATTCGAGATTGTCAAATCACAAGTTTTCGAAGATAGGAACCGCAAAACATACTCGGTTACAGATATCCAAGGAATCACATGGCTAAACCGGTCATTTGTCAAGTGTTTGAAGTAAATAGCCCTGTGAACTGGTGGTACACAGACCAATACTCAACCGAAAAACCAAGTACTTCACAGTTATGTTACTCCAAACAAATAATTTTGGCAGTGATTATAGGACTAGATAAACTAATGATAAATAAATTTGGCATAAGTGCATGGAACATAAATAAGTAGACAAATAAAGTTACAATCAAAATGTCAACATTGTATTACTTATAACATTTTCAATGTACAACAACAAACAGCGAGTGTTGTGCCCGCACAATATCAGCCAAAAAAGGGAAATACAAAGTATTGCCGTGTCAACAACAAGAAAAATGCTATGTGCAGACTCTTCACTTATACAAAAAGTGATAAAAAACAACAAAAAAGAAAGAAAAGACAAATTAAGACGTCTTCTCACTACTTCCTCGGTCGCCTTTCCCGCCCCTAATTTGCAATTTATTAGGCTTATCTGTAACGATCCCAGATTTTAAATAAGTTTAAATTGAATATTTAATTTAAATTTTGAATAAAAATTGAGAAATTAATTGAGAAATGTATTTGAATTGGGACTTCAAAAAAATAATGTAAAGATATTTGAATTTAATCTTATAAAATGGATTTTTTAAAAGTTGTGTAAATATAACGAATGAATGCAAAATGTAAAAATAAGACAATAAATATTAAAGTTAAAAGTAAATACTTAAATTAGAAATAGAAATAGATATATATATAAGATAAATTAAAATATAAAGTGAATACATTAGAAAAATTATAACAACATATTAACTATAGAAATATATTTATATTATAAAGCCATAAGACAAGATATCTTTTATACATTCAACTACATTCAAGCAAAATAGGGTATGTGTGTAGACAAAGAAAGAAAATATAAATATCTGTGAGCTTGCAAAAGAAGACACTAATATATATTCAAGTATGAACAAACAAGAATTTATAAGTATCTACGAACAACATAATAACTATAGGATAAGTATGTAAGCTTGGAAGAGAAGACAATAGCAATTAATATTAGGATCTTTAGCACACAAAGCATATCATCTCAGCACAAATAAAATATGTCAGCCAAAACAAGAAATTGGCTTAGCCACCAAAACAAGAAAAATCTCTGATCCTATATTGTACTAAAAATATAATATAATTATCCTGTAAGCTTCTTCCTATATATATCAATCATCTTCATTTCAGTATTTCCATCAAAACTTTAACAAAACTTAAACTTAAACACCATTACAACTTAAACAACAAGAAGATTAAAGAAAGGATTTTGTATTGCTAGCAGCTCACATGCTGTTTCAACATAGCAAGCTCTGTTCTTTCTTCCGAAGCAAGGTGAGTAAACAACTTAAAAAGAAATTTAAGTATATTTATTTGTTGCCTGTTAATCTGAGATTTGAAATTGCTTTATTATGTATATGCATATACAAATCTCCTCTGCCTGCATATGTTAACATTCCTGTTTCTTGCTTCAGAGCATAAGGCTCGATCAAAAATTCAAATATTAAATCACTTGATCACCATTAGACTTTGATTTCCAAACAAAACAGGTGTATTTAAGCATGAACTATAATTTAAAAATAGTTTCAAGAAAACAAAAGAATATACAGTATGAACAAATTAGGTTTTATAGTGAAAATTCAAATTTTGACATAATTCGACCATAGTGATTTGAAGATTTAATTATATAATCTGAATCCTTGCTTAAAAATAGGATTTTTGAGAATTTTTTGGTGATTTTTAGCATCATGGTTTAAGAGGAGTTCAAAGATGAACGAAAAATGGGTTTCGATCAAATTCCACGGTCGGAGGCACTAGAGAGGTCGGGGTTTCATGTGGAGGTGGAGGAGTCTACGGCGCTGCTGGGAAAATGGTTGGAGGTGTACTCGATCATCGAGGCGACGACGGTGAGGAATTTTCGTTTCTTTATCTAGTTTTGACGTAGGTTTGTATTTCATTTCTTTCGTCGTCGGTGATCGATCGAGTGCGACGTGGTTCTGGGGGATGGAAGAGGGGAGGTTGACGAGGTCATGGCCGGAGTTGTATGAATTCTGGTGGTCGGAGCTGCGAGAACGAGGCGATGACAGGTTTGGGTGGTGGTGGGTCTTGCTGTTTCCAGGTTTGGGTTTTAACTCGAATTCAATTTCGAGGGGATGATGGAGTTTCTGATGGTCGGGGACTGGAGCATGGAGGATCGCCGACTTGTTCGATGATGCAGCGTCGAACGGAGAAGATCAACGGAGTTGTGCACGTGCACGGGGCAGTTGTTCTGGTGATCTGGAATTAATATTTGGGTATATGCAGGTGGAACTCGAGTTTCTCTCGAGTTACTCAAGTATTTTACTCGAAGGGTTTTCGTTTAGGCTCGAAGCAGGAAATGGTAAGGGCTCGAGTAGATGATTTTTACAGGGTTTAACCTATCCAGTTTCCAAATTCAAGAAAATAAAATAATTGAATTTAAATTTATAAATCAAAGTTGAAAATTAAGTTTAAATCAAAGTTTTACTATGAATTCTAGTTTAGTCTGGAAACTTAGTTTGTGAATAAATAAAGTTTTTTTTTCAAATTGTTTTAATAACTAAAGATGTTTAAATAATTAAGTGTAGAATTTGGGATTAAAATGAATTTAAAATTGAATTGAATATAAATGTTTCAACATATTTATAAGCAATAATAAAATCATTAGTAAGAATGAGATTTCTCTTAAGTTAATGAAGATACAATAATGATTTGTAATTCATAAATTATTAAGTTAACTAGAATGGTTAATTAATGTTTGACTTAATTTAATTAGTAAATATAAGTTTTAAATTTATTAATTAAGGTTTATGTTAATTAATGATTAGAAATTAATTAAATTGTAATTAAGAACTAATTAAGTTACAATTAACACTTAATTAACTAATTAGGATTAATTAATGAGTTATTAATGGTTAATTTATTTTAATTAATAATAATTAATGTAAGGAATTTCGTTAGCAAAGTAATTAAAGGATTGTTATTAGTTAATGAAGGTCATTAACTAAGATTATTTAAATAATTAATTAATGTGAATAATTTTTAACGATTAAATTAGATTACTTAATTAATGATAATCATTTATGAAATTGTGTAAGTGTAATTACTTTATGAAAGTAATTAAGAAATTAATTGCTCATTGTAATTAATTGAGTTTAATTTGATTAATTTAAGTTAATTGTCAAATATTGTGTATTGGATTGATATTTCTTATATGTGACTGTGATGTTGTGTGATGCGAATTACTTTGTGCTGAACTGTGATTTGTGAATTGTTTCTGTATGTATGCGAAAACCCTTTTTGCTCGTAAAACGGCATTTAAATTTCGATGTGATAGGGAGTCGGATTCCAGTTGGTTATCCGAAACCCACATCGAATCGTAACGGTGAATCTTCGTGATTGATAAATTTACTTTTTCCATGAATCCGTGAATGAAGATAAGCATTATGGATTATTCCGCTTATCGAGATTGATATGATTGAATCTGTGATGATTCATGATGTTGCACTATTATGTAAAACCCTTGGACTACACCATACACACACAAATATGGATTGCACGTGGAAATTGGTTAAGTCGTGGATTTTTGAAATAGTTTTGAATTTGAATTTTGAATCCAAATAGTTTTGGAAATGGATTGGGATTAAAGTAAAAAGTTTTAAAACGGAATTTCAAAGATAAAAGTTATTTTGAATAACTTGATTACGCCTTGAAGTTTAAATAATTTGATTTAAATTTATATTCAAATTTTGAATCTGAATCCTATGATTGGAAACTAGGGATTAAAGAAGTTATACAAGTTATATATGGGTTAAACCATTTTAAATGTATGGATTTGGGAATTTGAATTTAATTCAAGGACTTTAACTCGTACAAATATAATTCTATTTTCCTGAAATGAAAACTATTGGTTTTCAAATAATAAAAGCTTTCATATAAGAAATGGAGTTCCAATTTGTGTTAAAGGGATTCCAAATTTGAAATGAAAATGTTTTTCCAAGTAATGAATAAATCTTTGAAAACGAGTTTGAAAGCTATAAGTTAAATCCTTGTTATAAAGATTGGATGAGTTAATCCTAATCGAAATAGGAATTGTTTTGAAATCCGTAAATGGATCTTTGTGAAACTGGGTGAACTTTGTGAAATAAATCTTTTTGTCTAAAGATTTGAAATGTTAATTTGTTTAACCATTTGAAGAAAAGTTTTGGATTTTATAAGTTGTGACTTAACTGAAATCCCATATCCATATGTTGTCAAATTCTGCGCTCATTATTCGGTTTAGCCAGGAGAGGATCTTGTGTCATATAACCCATTTTGAATAGTGATACGACGTTATGGATTGCATTTGAAGACCAGTGTTGATGACCGGGTGTCTTCGAGAATGATAGGATAACCTATCGATTGACTCTGCATTGAGTTGCTCCGGTATAGAGTTCTTCATATGTGATGGGAAGTCCGATTGGGATTGTGGATACCCGGATTGCAAGGGCTTCTTCGGAAGTGCCTTCGATTCTTTTCGAACCCGGAGTAGACTTGTATGGTTGTATGTCTGACACTACACTTTGAGATATAAAGAAGATTTCTTTCAAATACATATCTGTTGGTGGCGGAGAATTTATTCTCTTAGCTTAACATCCTTTTTGAGACGTATGAGCTCAGAGGTTATGTAGTTGAAGGTTATCAGCGATATACTCCTAATTTGGTAGTGTGGCATGCTGAGTGCTGCTGTGTGTTGATGATCATTTGTTGATCATTTGTGATCAAATCATGGATTTTGTATAAAGCGTAGCTTTGTGAACGAGACTGCATCAGGACCTCACACCCCAGAAATGGTCAAAATAGGAAAGATGCGGCAAGTTTATGAGGGTCGCGCCCTTTAGGGTGTGTCATTTCCTTTTGAAAATGGGTGGTATCATGGTATGGATCCCAGATGCTTACTCACGTGGATACTGCAGATCTATTACTTTGTGATTGCTTTGTGGTTTAGAGGCGCATCGGATAAAGGTCCCAAAGGACCGGGGGATGGCATGCTCGAGTAGTAGTTACCTAGTTACAGAGGTAACCCGGCCTTGTGTTGGCAGAGATCCGGTTAGGTTCTCGGGACGTCCCGCCAGGGGCATATCCATTGACGGTAGGAAGTTCCTTAGCCTGACCATTTGTTGGAAATTCAAGCAAAATAATACGTGCTCTGTACAGTTTTAGTTGTATAACCTGCCATGGAATATGGCGGTAACCTGCTATTGAACATGGTAGCTATAGTAGGCATAAGGGCGAAATGCCTATGCTGGCTAAGATCAATATTATACTTTCGAAATGTTTTCTGCACTATGCACTAATAATAATATTGAAAAGAATTTGCGTATCAAGCATGTTTGACCATCATAAGGAGAAATCTCCTCCAATTCTGCGTTTGCGTTGTGTGTGTGGCGGGAGGCCTTATGGTAGTTTCATTTTCCAAAAGCATATCGGATTTTCTTTTATAAATCTTGTTTATTTAAAAGATAAAATGTTTTTATTTGCTCATACTAGTCTCACGACTGACCTGGAGTTTGTTGTTCCTTTCGTTAACTTTGGGTGCCCACAATTTTTCCTACACGGGCAGTCTAGAGTTGGGTTTTCAGATAGTCAGGTTTAGTAGATTATCTGGGGTTAGTTCAGTCTTTGGATCTGAACTGCACTTGCTTATCTTTATGCATCTTTATTGGGAGTTCGAACTATTTCTGGATTTGTGCCTTGGAGATGGAGATTTCCAATACTGGAGTTCTCTCATGAAGGCATATTGGAGATTTTGTTCCGCTACTGGTGTTATTTTTTTCTTTCCGCTGCTATTGTCGTGTACCATATCTCTGATGTATATTGATATTCACTGTATCATTCAGTTGTATCATTTATTGTATCAATGTTGTATATTGATATATATTATTTTTCTTCCACTGTGTTGTTATACTTAATGTGTTATAAGCTTCGACGAACCAGATTTGACGTTTGGATCTACGACATTTGAATACGAGTGTCGTATTCGGTGCCGATTTTCGAATGTCGAGTCAGGGTCGTCACATTTGGTATCAGAGCTGAAGGTTAAAACTCTAGCTCAGGAGTATAACACATTAAGTAACTCATTAGAGATAGGGTGAAGTGTACCCTAGAATGAGTATATCCCTAAGATATCCGTCTGAATGCCTCAGTAAATTCTCTTGCTATTCGCTGATAGTGAGTATGAGTACAAGAAGAGGACGAGATAGGGGACAGGGAAGTACCACTATAAATGGTCAATACCCTGCAATAGTGGAAACAATTTTCTTCTCAATCTCCTTTGATTTGTCTTCCCAATTTATTTGATTTGCTTCGTGGCAGCTACAGAAAGAAGTTTCGGTGTGATGGTGGCCCTACGAATCGTTGTAGAAAATCCTTACTTCGTATCTTCATCAGTTTCTTATCAGTTTTTCGATTTAAACTTTAAAGAATTTGAAATTTGAAATTGAAAATTCTAAATAAATTGGTTAACAAATATAAGTCTAAATTTGAGTTGTATCGACAAAACGATTTCTTTTAAAACCAAATTTAAAATTCTATTGTAATTTCTTGTGTAGACTGAAGTCCAAAGAGGGACAAGTTGGTATATACTTTGGGGTGTTCCGACCTAAATTGAAATCCATATCTTGTGTTTGAGAAATCATATAAGATTTAATCTATCTATCTATTCTATGGGGTCCGATATATTCTACGAATGCTTAGTTATCCCTTCAAACTAAGCAGTGCCCTTGCATATTCGTAGATTTGGTGACCCGGGTATCTTGTGAAGAAATTGTATGAGTTTATTCTCATATTGTCGATATTCTGATTTGGTAAGCCAAATGCAGAATTGATATCTAGTTTGATTTGGAAAGATATTTCTCTATCTTTCATCTATCGTTGTTATCTCCCTGGTAAATTTCGAGGACAAAATTTCTTTAGGGGGGAATCTGTAACGATCCCAGATTTTTACTAAGTTTAAATTGAATATTTAATTTATTTTTTGAATAAAAATTGAGAAATTAGTTGAGAAAGTATTTGAATTGGGACTTAAAAAATAATAATGTAAAGATATTTGAATTTAATCTTATAAAATGGATTTTTTAAAAGTTGTGTGAATATAATGAATGAATGCAAAATGTAAAAATAAGACAATAAGTATTAAAGTTAAAAGTAAATATCTAAATTAGAAATAGAAATATATATATATATATATATATATATAAGATAAATTAAAATATAAAGTGAATACATTAGAAAAATTATAACAACACGTTAACTATAAAAATTTACTTATATTATAAAGCCATAAGACAAGAATTTTTTTTATACATTCAACTACATTCGAACAAAATAGGATATGTATGTAGACATAAGAAAGAAAATATAAATATCTTTGAGCTTGCAAAAGAAGACACTAATATATATTCAAGTATGAACAAACAAGAATTTATAAGTATCTATGAACAACATAATAACTATAGGATAAGTATGTAAGCTTGGAAGAGAAGACAATAGAAATTAATGTTAGGATCTTTAGCGCACAAAGCATATCATCTCAGCACAAATAAAATATGTCAGCCGAAACAAGAAATCAGCTTAGCCACCAAAACAAGAAAAATCTCTGATCCTATATTGTACTAAAAAACAATATAATTATCCTGTAAGCTTCTTCCTATATATATCAATCATCTTCATTTCAGTACGTCCATCAAAACTTAAACAAAACCTAGACTTAAACACCATTACAGCTTAAACAACAAGAAGATTAAAGAAAGGATTTTGTATTGCTAGCAGTTCACAGGCTATTTCAACATAGCAAGCTCTATTCTTTCTTCCGAAGCAAGGTGAGTAACAACTTGAAAAGAAATTTAAGTATATTTATTTGTAGCCTATTAATCTGAGATTTGAAATTGCTTTATTATGTATATACATATACAAATCTCCTCTGCCTGTATATGTTAACATTCTTGTTTCTTGCATCAGAGCATAAGGCTCCATCAAAAATTCAAATATTAAATCACTTGATCATCGTTAGACTTTGATTTCCAAACAAAACAGGTGTATTTAAGCATGAACTAAAATTTAAAAATAGTCTCAAGAAAACAAAAGAATATACAGTATGAACAAATTTGGTTTTACAGTGCAAATTCAAATTTTGACAAAATTCGACCATAGTGATTTGAAGATTTAATTATATAATCTAAATCCTTGCTTAAAAATAGGATTTTTGAGAATAGTTTGGTGATTTTTAGCATCATGGTTTAAGAGCAGTTCAAAGATGAAAGAAAAATGGTTTCGATCAAATTCCGGCGGTCGGAGGCACTAGAGAGGTCGGTGTTCCATGTATAGGTGGAGGAATCTACGGCGCTGCTGGGAAAAATGTTTGGAGATGTACTCGATCATCGAGGCGACGACGACGAGGAATTTTCATTTCTAAAATCTAATTTTGACGTCGGTTTGTATTTCGTTTCGTTCGTCGTCGGTGATCGATCGAGTGCGACGTGGTTCTGGGGGATGGAAGAGGGGAGGTTGACGAGGTCATGGCCGGAGTTGTATGAATTCTGGTGGTCGAAGCTGCGAGAACGAGGCGATGACAGGTTTTGGTGGTGGTGGGTCTTGCTGTTTCCAGGTTTGGGTTTTAACTCGAATTCAATTTCGAGGGGATGATGGAGTTTCTGATGGTCGGGGAGTGGAGCATGGAGGATCGTCGACTTGTTCGACGATGCAGCGTCGACCGAAGAAGATAACCGGAGTTGTGCACGTGCATGGAGCAGCTGTTCTGGTGATCTGGAATTGATATTTGAGTATATGTACGTGGAACTCGAGTTTGTCTCGAGTTACTCAAGTATTTTACTCGGAGGATTTTCGTTTTGGCTCGAAGCAGGAAATGGTAAGGGCTAGAGTAGATGATTTTTACAGGGTTTAACCTGTTCAGTTTCCAAATTCAAAAAAAAATTGAATTTAAATTTATGAATCAAAGTTTAAAATTAATTTTAAATCAAAGTTTTACTACGAATTCAAGTTTAGTCTAGAAACTTAGTTTGTGAATAGATAAATTTTTTTTTTTCAAATTGTTTTAATAACTAAAGATGTTTAAACAATAAAGTGTAGAATTTGGGATTAAAATGAATTTAAAAGTGAGTTGAATATAAATGTTTCAACATATTTATAAGTGATAATAAAATCATTAATAAGAATGAGATTCGTCTTAAGTTAATGAAGATATAATGATGATTTTTAATTCATACATTATTAAGTTAACTAGAACGGTTCATTAATGTTTGGATTAATTTAATTAGTAAATATAAGTTTTGAATTTGTTAATTAAGGTTAAAGTTAATTAATGACTAGAAATTAATAAGATTGTAATTAAGAACTAATTAAGTTACAATTAACACTTAATTAACTAATTAGGATTAATTAATGAGTTATTAATGATTAATCAATTTTAATTAATGATGATTAATGTAAGGAATTTCTTTAGCAAAGTAAATAAAGAATTGTTATCAGTTAATGAAGGTCATTGACTAAGATTATTTAAATAATAAATTAATGTGATTAATTTTTAACGACTAAATTAGATTAATTAATTAATGATAATCATTTATGAAATTGTGTAAGGGTAATTACTTTATGAAAGTAATTAAGAAATTAATTGCTCATTGTAATTAATTGAGTTTAATTTAATTAATTTAAGTTAATTGTCAAATATTGTGTATTGGATTGATATTTCTGATATGTGACTATGATGTTGTGTGATGCGAATTACTTTGTGCTGAACTGTGATTTGTGATTTGTTTCTGTATGTATGCGAAAACCCTTTTTGCCCGTAAAACGGCATTTAAATTTCGATGCGATAGGGAGTCGGATTCCAGTTGGTTATCCGAAACCCACATCGAATTGTAACGATGAATCTTTGTGATTGATAAATTTACTTTTTCCATGAATCTGTGAATGAAGATAAGCGTTATGGATTATTCTGCATATCGAGATTGATATGATTGAATCTGTGATGATTGATGTTGTTGCACTATTATGTGAAACCCTTGGACTACACCATACACACACAAATGTGGATTGCACGTCGAAATTGGTTAAGTCGTAGATTTTGAAATAGTTTTGAATTTGAATTTTGAATCCAAATAGTTTTGGAAATGGATTGGGATTAAAGTAAAAAAATTTTGAAACGGAATTTCAAAGATAAAAGTTATTTTGAATAACTTGATTACACTTTGAAGTTTAAAAATTTTGATTTAAATTTATATTCAAATTTTGAACCTGAATCCTATGATTGGAAACTAGGGATTAAAGATGTTATACAAGTTATATATGGGTTAAACCATTTTAAATGTATGGATTTGGGAATTTGAATTTAATTCAAGGACTTTAACTCGTGCAAATATAATTGGATTTTTCTGAAACGAAAACTATTAGTTTTCAAATAATAAAAGCTTTCCTATAAGAAATGGAGTTCCAATTTGTGTTAAAGGGATTCCAAATTTGAAATGAAAATGGTTTTTCCAAGTAATGAATAAATCTTTGAAAATGGGTTTGAAAGCTATAAGTTAAATCCTTGTTATAAAGATTGGATGAGTTAATCCTAATCGAAATAGGAAATATTTTGAATTCCGTAAACGGATCTTTGTGAAACTGGATGAACTTTTTGAAATAAATCTCTTTGATTAAAGATTTGAAATTATAATTTGTTCAACCATTTGAATAAAAGTTTTGGATTTTATAAGTTGTGACTTAACTGAAATCCCATATCCATATATTGTCAAATTTTGCGCTCATTATTCGGTTTAGCCGGGAGAGGACCTTGTGTCATATAACCCATTCCGAATAGTGATACGACGTTATGGATTGCATTTAAAGACCGGTGTTGAAGCCGGGTGTCTTCGTGAATGATAGGATAACCTGTCGATTGACTCTGCACTGAGTTGCTCCGCTATAGAGTTCTCCATATGTGACGGGAAGTCCGATCGGGATTGTGGATACCCACGTTGCAAGGGTTCTTCGGAAGTGTCTTCGGTTCTGTTCAAACCCGGAACAGACTTGTATGGTTGTATGTTTGACACTACGCTTTGATATATAAAGCAGATTTCTTTCAAATACATATATGTTGGTGACGGAGAATTTATTCTCTTAGCTTAACACCCTTTTCTGAGACGTATGAGCTCATAGGTTATGTAGTTGAAGGTTATCAGTGATATACTCCCAATTTGGTAGTGTGGCATGCTAAGTGCTGTTGTGTGTTGATGATCATTTGTTGATCATTTATGATCAAAGCATGGCTTTTGTATAAAGCGTAGCTTTGTGAACGAGACTGCGTCAGGACCTCACACCCCATAAATGGTCGAAACAGGAAAGATGCTGCAAGGTTATGAGGGCCACACCCTTTAGGGTGTGTCATTTCCTTCTGGAAAAGGGTGGTATCATGGTATGGAGCCCAGATGCTTACTCATGTGGATACTGCATACCTATTATTTTGTGATTGCTTTGTGGTTTAGAGGCGCCTCGGATAAAGGTCCCAATGGACCGGGGGATGGCATGCTCGAGTAGTAGTTACCTAGTTACAAAGGTAACCCGGCCTTATGTTGGCAGAGATCCGGTTAGGTTCTCGGGACGTCCCGCCAGAGGCGTATCCATCGACGGTAGGAAGTTCCTTAGCCTGACCATTTGTTGGAAATCCAAACAAAACAATACGTGCCCCGTACGGTTTTAGTTGTATAACCCGCCATGGAATGTGGCGGTAACCTTCTATTGAACATGGTAGCTATAGTAGACATAAGTGCGAAATGCCTTTACTGGCTAAGATTAATATTATACTTTCGAAATGTTTTCTGCACTATGCACTAATAATAACATTGAAAAGAATTTGCGTATCAAGCATGTTTGACTATCATAAGGAGAAATCTCCTCCGATTCTGTGTTTGCATTGTGTGTGTGGCCGGAGGCCTTGTGGTAGTTTCATTTTCCAAAAGCATATCGCATTTTCTTTTATGAACCTTGTTTATTTAACAGATAAAATGTTTTTGTTTTTTCATACCAGTCCCATGACTGACCTGGAGTTTATTGTTCCTTTCCTAAACTCTGGGTGCCCATAATTTTCCCCACACGAGCAGTCTAGAGTTGGGTTTTCAGATAGTCAGGTTTAGTAGATTATCTGGGGTTAGTTCAGTCTTTGGATCTGAACTGCACTTGTTTATCTTTGTGAATCGTTATTGGGAGTTTGAGCTGTTTCTAGATTGGTGCCTTGGAGATGGAGATTTCCAATGCTGGAGTTCTCTCATGAAGGTCATATTGGAGATTTTGTTCCGCTGCTGGTGTTATTTTTTTCTTTCCGCTACTATTGTCGTGTATCATATCCCTGATGTATATTGATATTCACTGTATCATTCTGTTGTATCGGTTATTGTATCAATGTTGTATATTGATATATATTCTTTTTCTTCCGCTGTGTTGTTATACTTAATGTGTCATAAGCTCCGGCGAACCAGATTCGACGTTTGGATCTACGGCATTTGAATACGAGTGTCGTGTTCGGTGCCGATTTTCGAAGGTCGAGTCAGGGTCATCACATTATCCTTTCCCGAGGCAATCTAACTTTCCAAAGCATGGTCGTTGGCGGACCCTTATTTTCCTTTATTCTTGTGGGATCGGTGAGATCTCTTCAATGACCTCTTCTGTGCATCAACCTTTTCCTTTTTCACCACAATCATCTGTTGCTCTATCTTCGACTGCTCGGTTTTTGTTCTGTCTAGTTGGCTGCCTTTGTCTACTTGCTCTTGAGCATCTACCACTTTCAAGGCGCTAAGAATAGGGCCAAGCATCGGATCTTTGTTAACCTTCGGGAGAACTACAAAAGAATAAGAAACTAAAGGAAATTCCATGCGTGGTGAAATAAACTTACCGCCATGGTTAACAGACGAGTGAATCCCTTAGGACACTTGGCAAAAAAAGAAACTCATTTCTGAATGAGGGAACCTTGCTAGGAAGATCAAGTACAAGCTTTCGGCCACATTGCGCCTTAATATAAACGAGTTAAAGGTTAGCCTATCTCTTTTTAAATACCTAAAGATATTGTAGCTCGGCAAAGCTTGGGGCGCGATTAAGTGTTCACATGAACATAATATACAAGTAGTTTGCATGGCGTAACTATTCGGTAGGATTTGGAATGGAGCCAACGCCATGTTCTAAAGAGGCTCCGTAAGAAAGTGGTTAAATGAGGGCACCGCACCATACATACACATGTAGCACTGGCAAGCTATTTATCCGGAAGGTGGCCTATGAGTGAGTTTTATTTAGATGGCAGAAGCACGTCATCCTCCAGGATGCCCGTATTGCGAGAAAATGCTTTGCTCGCCCTATATGTAAGGATCGAAGATGCTCTCTCTGGAAGATCAAGAAAAACCTTGAAGTTAGAGGGAGAGCGGTCGATAATGGTGCCAACTGGAATTAGACGTCCATATTGCCCCGAAGCTATGGAAGTAGCATGTCCAAACAGAATCAACGAAGACTTCGCTTCAGAAATAGGTGAGCTACCTTCAACTGATTTGCACCAGGTGGATTTGTGGATCATTCTACATAAGAAAGCTTGTGTTCAAAATGTTCAGATTTGTCAAATCATTATACTATAAACACCTAACCCGGTTGATACATGGAATTTGGAGGTAATTAACGTGTACCAATCACTGACCGGATTCCAAATATTAAGCGTGAGCGTGTTTGATGTATACTCTATGTGAGAGCGAGCTTGGCATCCTAAACGCTGTGAACAAACCATTTCGTGTAGATAGCCTGTCAACGGATGCTTTCGGATGTGGATAGTGTCATATCTGCATCCGTATCCGAAATCATTTTCGGATATCGGATATTCGCATCCACAGATATGGACGGATATCAGATAATTATCCTATCCGCTAACGACTGATAAAACAAGAATTATAAACATAAAATTTCAGCTTAACATAAATATTTTTCAATGCATCGCTTATAAAAGTGTTAAAAAATTAACAAATATAATGATAATAAATAACTTCGAGCAGTTAAAAAGCATTAAGTGCATATAATATAAACTACTGACTTAATAAAATAATAAACAAATATCTTTTACTGCACTAAAATATGTATAATTTGCACTATAATCTTGACAAAAACCAGACAGATAATTTTCGGATGCGGGTGTCTTCGTATCCACATCCACATCCGTTTTTTCGGATATGGATATTTATCCGCTTTTCAGATGCAGATGCGGATGGATTTTGGATTTTTCGGGTATCCATTGACAGCCTTACGTGTAGATGGCTCACTCACAATGGAATAAGCGATCAGTATTAGCTATTAATCTCTTTTCTTCTACACTTACCAGTTATCGATCAAAGATCGATAATGGATCCGTTGTCTGAAGAGACACGAAAAGCTCTTTCTATTCCAGGTACTCTGACTGTGCAATGACGAGACCAAATTAATGCGATCAAGTATAGGTCGATGAGTCCGAATCGGGAAGAAAAATTATCAGCATAATTCGATTTTAGTTTCCTAGAAAGTGATAACAGCCTAAGCTGCATGCAAGACA
Organism: Allium cepa; assembly: GCA_030765085.1. Lineage (NCBI taxonomy): Eukaryota > Viridiplantae > Streptophyta > Magnoliopsida > Asparagales > Amaryllidaceae > Allium > Allium cepa. The sequence goes on from CM060944.1 coordinate 344,041,148, forward strand.
TTATCCTAATTTATTATCACCTCCCAAAAAACCCAAAATCAATCTACAATCCGCAAGATGTCATGCAGGAATCCGTGGTGAAACTTAGTACAAGTTAATTCTGATTTTGTGGATAAAGATAACAAAACATGTCTAGCACCGAGGAAAAACCCTGGCTTCATTCCATGAATAATTTCGGACTCAATTTACTATCTTCTTCTACAAAATCACAATCGGCTTGAATCTTCCACTACATCCGTCATCAACATAGCCACACCATTGATCGATGTGTAACAACACTTCAAAATACACTTCACCGACCTTCAAAATTGAGAAAAGCGATGAGTTCTTCAATTCGGGATGGGATGAACCAAAGTATTTGGATCGGCAGCGCATCAAGGCATGCAAAATCAAGGTAGCAGGTAGTGTTAGGTGTGAGGATCGACGACGACGACACTCCAGCGATGGCAGAAGTTGGATCAGCGAAGTTTGGTTTCCTTTGGATTGGCTCACTCGAAAATGTAAAATGAAAAAAAACGGAGATTTGATCCCTCTTATAAAAGAAGGAAGAAGAGAGAAAGGTATAAAAAATTGCTCAAAACTTGGATCGGTACTGATCTGATCCAATTGGATCAGTATCGATCCAATTTATTTCCCCAAATGACCTTAAACTTTCCTTTTATTGAATATGCGAATATATGATTTTTGTTTGATGATAATAAACATATATATATTCGTTTAAATGTATTTGTTAATGCACTATTTTATTTTTCATAGACTAAATAAATATTTGCTGAATAAAAATAAATAACACTGAATTTGAATTCAAACAGAAATTTTATTCAAACAAATATTTAATACAATTTTGAATAGTACAAATTCGAGCTCTCACTATTCACTATACAATTTCAATTACAATACAATTTCTGATTACATTACAATTCAATTTACATAAATTCCTCACTACATATCACTCACACTCGTAGTTTATCTTCAACTTTATTCCAGTTAGAATCCAGCATCTGAGCAATCTGCAAAAATATTGACTAACGCGGTAAAATTGAAAAAGAAATATTTTTGCAATATAAAATAAAATATGGATTTTGAAAATATTATTTGCCTAGTTATTTGGGTTGTTCGTCATCATTTACATTTGAATTAATCATACACGAACAACGTGACATGCATAGTGTATCACTTTACATGCCATAAGGCCATGCATACCGATATACACTTGATAATGTTACAGGGACAGGTGAGCACAAGGTCAAACCCAAAATAAAAGGACGGGTTCAAGTCAGGTGCAAATATAAATAAAATCTCGACACGAGCACAAGGTCAAACCCGAGTGTTTAAGTTGGATTCAACTCAATGTACAAATTATAATACACCAATGCCCAAATCAAATGAACACAGTGAAATGCACAAAGGCATAGCAACTACAACAAGACCAGAATGTATACTCAAAGCAATGCAAGCTAGTAACTCATCATAATCAAACTGCAATTTCAAACCAGTCTCAACCACTTCAGCAAAACTCATATATGCAGCCTCGACCAAAAATCAAAATAAACCAAACTCAAAGAAACAAGACTCAACATGTATATGAATGGTCAGGCAATATGCATCAGGTTAGAACATACAAGCAGCAGCCTTAACAAGCAAAGACCACAAAGCCAAGCATGATACAGGCATGAACACAGGAATACATGTATGCAGCAGAGTCGAGTCAAAGCCGTGGGTTATCAACAAAATAATACAACATGATTATCAAAGTGTATACATAGTGAAGCAACTAGAGTATCACAAATACATAAACAATAGTAACACATGATGCAAGAACCAAAATGGAACTGGACTCAAAACTATTCAGACTAATGTCACTGAAACAAAGAATGGCCAAAACCAAGGAAAAAATGTGTACATACTTCAAGCCATGCACAGGTCAGGGAAGCAACCAATACGCAGGGGATATATGAAGTACACAAGTACAACAATAACAGCAGTATACAAGTATAGACCGTAACAAAATGCACAAAGCTGCTACAGGTGAAAGTACGAACTAACCAGACAAGCATCAACCACTGCAACAAAATTCCACTAATAATATAGCAAGTTTGAACATAATGATATACATGCAATAGCAAATCGATTTTATCAAGGCCAAGGTCAATGCAAAGCAAAACCGAAGTCACAGTGAAATCGCCACAGTCATGTCAATGAACAAAGCAACCAAGTAAACTGGCCGAAATCAACAATTGGCAAAGATTCAACTATGACCGAATTCAAATGCAACCAAGTCGTGGTGGCCATGAAATTCAACGGTGTCGTGATAGCCAAGTAAACAAACCAAATCAAAATCAACACCGTGATTACTCAAGTAAATAGAAGAAGTCAGAAAAATCATCAGCATCAAAGTGAAATCGAACGGCCGATCAAATGAAATTGAGAAATTCAAATATATTTGTACGAATGCAAATCTAGGGTTACAAACCCTATATAAACAAATCATCATCGGCAATTTCAGCATCGAGTTCAAGCAAGCCAAAATCAGGAAAGGAAAAGAGAAAATTACGTACCGGTATCAGACGAACTCGATCAAGAGGAGGAGTTGCTAACAATTCAACTAATCGACGAAAGATAGTGAAGCATCATTCAATCAAGAAATCTAAGTCAGCAACTCAATTTTAAAATCGCTAATTTAAGAGAAAAAAGGAACGAGATCGAACGAAGCCGCCATTCTAAAGAAAAAGAACGGGCCGGAAATAAAAAGAGAAAGGGAATTTTTTAGCCGGCCTTTCCTTTTTCTTTGGGGTTTATTTTTTTTAAAAGGCTTTAGTTTGTATTTTAATTAGGGTTTTAGTTTAAGATTGTTTTTAAGTTTGTTTTTGAATTTAAATTCTCTTTTAAAGTTGTATTTACTAGTCGTGTGACTAGGGGACAAACTACGTGGCGTGGTTTAAGAATTCACAACTCAGTGGCTGAGTTGTGGCAGAGTTTTGAGCGTAGAGTTAGGTTTAGTCGATAGCGGGTGTCGCGAGTTTACGTGTGTTAGCGTCTGACTAACTAATTTCTAGTAGAAACCTTAGGGGCAGCACGTAGGCAGGCTTTTGCCAAAGCTGGGTAAATTCGGTGTCGTTCTGTTTCTGTTATTTATATTCTGCAATATCTGTGCTGCTATTATTCTACTGTGAACTGTGTTGAAATCTGAATTGAATATTTTATAAGCTTACGCAATAAATTTTGATAACTGATAGTATCACCGTATTCACCCCCCCTCTAGTGTGAAATCGATCCTACAAGTGGTATTAGAGCTAGGAATAGAAGTCAATTTTTTTTTTAAAAATTCATGTTTCAAAAATCGGTTTTTGTTTTAAAAATTTGAATTTTTAAAATGGCTTCTTTTAATAATACTTTTATTGAGGGTCGTTTGAATATTATTCCTTCTATTTTTGATGGAATAGATTTTTTGAATTGGAAATTGAAAATGGAATTTTATTTAAAATATGTTAATAATAAATGTTGGAATATTATTGAAAGTGGGTGCAATATAACAGACGAGAAAATTATCTCGATTAATGCTCTTGCTACGCATTTATTATATTCTGATATTAATCAAGATAATTTTAAAATCATCTCTCATTGTGAAAATGCACAGGAAATCTGGAATACTTTAAATGCAATATATGGTGCAAAAGTCAACAGCAATGGGAAATCCTCCATAACCAACTCAGTTAAAGAAATGTGCTTAACAGGATTGGTAAAAAGCAGTTGTGATGAGGATGATGATGATGGAGCAGCTGAGCTGGCATTAATCATGAAGAAATTCAAATGGTGGAACGACAAATACGGAAATCCAGATCTTAATCAAAAATTAAAAAGCAGAATAATCAAAGCACTAGACAACTCAGAAGAACATGGGATCATTTGCAAAAAACCCGGTGATATCAAGCCCAATTATCCCCGATTTCAACTCGACAAAGAAAAGAAATCAAAACGAAGATATTTTGCAGCCACGTGGAATAAAAGCGATAGCAGTGAAAGTGAGAAAGCAGATATGTGCCTTCATGGGAATATAACCGATAGCGACGATGACGAGCCAAGCGAGGTATCAAAACTTACTCACTCTAAATTACTTATTTATTTCCACGAAGTAAATGGCTGTTTTGAACGACTTAGGGAAAAATACGTTAAACTTGAATCATAAAAAGACACTTTGATAGAATTAAATGAACAACTTGACCAATTTGTTAAAAACTATCAAAAAAGGATCCCAAAGTGTGATAAGTGTCCAACATTCGAAGAGGAAATTAAAAAAAAACAGAAATCAATATAAAATCACTTGAAAATGAAATTCTGATTTTAAAAGAGAATGAAAATACTAGGAGAGAGAATTCTATTAAAAAATGCACATAATTGTTAAACGAAAATGAATCTCTCAAAACACAAGTCCAACAATTGTCAACGACTTTAGATAAATTTTCAAAAAGTAAAAAATCGTTGAATATGCTATTAGGAAAGCAAACTGTTAATACAGTAAGACAAGGACTTGGATATAATCATTCTGAAAATATTGAAAGAAATATACATCAAGTTAATTCTATGTGCACGATTTGTAGAAAATATGGACACAATCATAATAATTGTTGGTATAGACCCTAACATTTGAAAACTATACCGATTTGGGTTCCAAAAGGCATAAATATAAAATCTCTCAAAGTTAAACAAATTTGGGTGCCGAAGGGAACAATTATAAATAGTTTTGGGTCTTTACAAAATTGTTTTTCAAAATTTTCTGCACTAACAACCATGGACCTATAAAAAAAAATAGGTCACATAAATCTTTTCCTGTGTAGGTGTGGTGGCAGGCTAAGGAACAACAACAGTGTTCTCTGGATTTTTGGCTGTTCCAGAAACACAACAGGCGACAAAGAAAAGTTCCTTAGCTTAGTATAAAGGTGACAGAATCACAATGGACAACAACAAAAAATATCGTAAAGGTAAAATAGGTAATGGTATATTTATTTGAACGATATATTAAATGTGATAATCTGCACCATATTCTGAATTAAATCAGCCAATAATGAGATTATTAAAAAATGATGATTTTTACTCTGACTTATTCAACATAGTTGGCCAAATTATATTCTTATGCCAAAAACACTATATAATTCTCGAGATTCTTTGAATTACTTCATATATATTAGTTTGGATTAAAAATAGTGTTTTGTTGGATAATACATTTGGTTATAACACGGCTAACTCTATATTCACGGTTTTTGATTATTAACACGGCTTCAATTCAAATTCAAGAGAATGTTATTTAAATTTCTGTTAAAATTGAGTTTAAAATTTATGGTGCACAATTTATGGTTTGGTCGATCAAATTCAACTGATGATAATTTCGAGTGAAAAAGAAATTCAGATGCAGATTACACTTATAATCTAGTTGATAGAAAAAATTACTAGTGAAACGTGATTTGCTGAGACATTTAGTAACTGCATCGTTTTTCAAAGAAAATATCTGCATATTTTTCATTTCAAATAATTTTCAAATAGAAAAAAATTTTCTTATAAAACCCCCTCGAGAAAATCATTTTTGACCATATTTTCAGATTAGTCATTTTGAAAAATTGATTTCATAATTTTTGAATTTGATTTTAAATGACTATTTTGACTAATCTGACTCCCTAATAATTATCAAAAAGATAAATAGTGATTGAAAAAGTGATGAGTGTTGATATTTATCATATATTATGACTCGACACGGTATAATTAGTAAATTTCTTTAGAAATTTAAACAAGATTTATAAAATTTTGTTGGTAAAAATTCCATGACCATCTCTATTTCTATCATATTTCTAACGACCATCACTCATCAAAATTCAATATAGTTTGTCGATATGTGGTACTTTAAACAGGAATCGTTCGTTTTTCATTTTATATATTTTTTTAAAATAATAATAATAATAAATACCAAAGTATTCACTCTCATTTAAAAGTCCTCATGGTTATGCATGGGTGAATTACTTGGAATTTGTTATATGCTTCCATGCTCATTTAAAAGTCCTCACGGTTATGCATGTATGGAACGCATATCAAAAGTTGATTTTTTTTTTTTAAAATAAACAAGTTGATTCTAATCCTATTTAAAAGTCCTCACGGTTATGCGTGGTTAGAAGATACTTGAATTTATTTTTTAAAAATAAAATTGGAATACTACTAATCTCATTTAAAAGTCCTAACGGTTATGCATGGTCAGTAGATATTCAAATTCCTGGTATAAATATACCACAAATAAACACAACTGTATGGTTTTATATGATGACATCATTCCCATCATTCTAAAAGTGGAATATGCGCCTAACAAAATATTTATGATTTTTGTTTGGTTTTTTTATTGAAATTTAATATTTATATTCAATTTAGTTTTTAATATTGGATTAATATCGATCACTTTATTTTTTTCTCTAACACTAATACTCTTTTGCTGATAACAAAAAGGGGAGAGAAAAGTTAAGATTTTGTCAAATAAAATCAAGCAAATGTCAAATAATTTTCTATTTGCATTTAGGTTCATTTGCATATTTTTATTTGTATGCATATATGTAGGGGGAGCTTTGTGTAGAGAGGAAGCATTTAAATAGGTGGAGCAATTAGGATATATCTATGATCAAATACATTTAACATATTCAAAATCTTAAATATATGTTTGTTATCATCAAAAGGGGGAGATTGTTGAATATGCGATTATATAACTTTTGTTTGATGATAATAAACATATATATATATATATATATATATATATATATATATATTCGTTTAAATGTATTTGTTAATGTACTATTTTATTTTTCATAGACTAAATAAATATTTGCTGAATAAAAATAAATAACACAGAATTTGATTTCCGTTATATTCAAACAATATTTATTACAATTTTGAATAGTACAAATTCAAGCTCTCACTATTCACTATACAATTTCAATTACAATACAATTTCTGATTATGTCACAATTCAATTTACATAAATTCCTCATTACATATCACTCACACTCGTAGTTTATCTTCAACTTCATTCCAGTTAGAGTCCAGCATCTGAGCAATCTGCAAAAATATTCACTAACGCAGTAAAATTGAAAAAGAAATATTTTTGCAATATAAAATAAAATATGGATTTTGAAAATATTATTTGCCTCAGTTATTTGGGTTTTTCGTCATCATTTACAATTGAATTCATCATACACGAACAATGTGACATGCACAGTGTATTACTGTACATGCCACAAGGCCGTGCATACCGATATACACTTGATAATGTTACAGGGACAGGTGAGCACAAGGTCAAACCCAAAATAAAAGGACGAGTTCAACTCAGGTGCAAATATAAATAAAATCTCGACACGAGCACAAGGTCAAACCCGAGCATTTAAGCTGGATTCAACTCAATGTACAAATCATAATACAACAATGCCTAATTCAAATGAACATAGTGAAATGCACAAAGGCATGGCAACTGCACCAAGACCAGAATGTATACTCAAAGCAATGCAAGCTAGTAACTCAACATAATCAAACTGCAATTTCAAACCAGTCTTAACCACTTCAGCAAAACTCATATATGCAGCCTCGACCAAAAATCAAAATAAACCAAACTCAAAGAAACAAGACTCAACATGTATATGAATGGTCAGGCAATATGCATCAGGTTAGAGCATACGAGCAGCAGCCTTAACAAGCAAAGACCACAAAGCCAAGCATGATACAGGCATGAACACAGGAATACATGTATGCAGCAGAGTCAAGTCAAAGCCGTGGGTTATCAACAAAATAATACAACATGATTATCAAAGTGTATACATAGTGAAGCAACCAGAGTATCACAAATACATAAACAATAGTAACACATGATGCAAGAACCAGAATGGAACTGGACTCAAAACTATCCATACTAATGTCACTAAAATAAAGAATGACCAGAACCAAGGCAAAAATGTGTACAAACTTCAAGCCATGCACAGTTCCGGGAAGTAACCAATACACAGGGGATATATGAAGTACACAAGTACAACAATAACAGTAGTATACAAGTACAGGCCGCAACAAAATGCACAAAGTTGCTACAGGTGAAAGTACGAACTAACCAGACAAGCATCAACCACTGCAACAAAATTCCACTAAGAATATAGCAAGTTTGAAGATAATGATATATAGGCAATAGCAAATCGATTTTATCAAGGCCAAGGTCAATGCAAAGCAAAACCGAAGTCATAGTGAAATCGCCACAGTCATCTCAATGAACATAGCAACCAAGTAAAGTGGCCGAAATCAACAATTGACAGAGATTCAACTATGACCGAAGTCAAATGCAACCAAGCCGTGGTGGCCACGAAATTCAATGGTGCCGTGATAGCCAAGTAAACAAACCAAGTCAAAATCAACACTGTGATTACTCAAGTAAATAGAAGAAGTCAGAAAAATCATCAGCATTAAAGTGAAATCGAAAGGCCGATCAAATGAAATTGACATATTCAAATATATTTGTATGAATGCAAATCTAGGATTACAAACCCTATATAAACAAATCATGATTGGAAATTTCAGCATCGAGTTCAAGTAACCCAAAATCAGGAAAGGAAAAGAGAAAATTACGTACCGGTATCAGACGAACTCGATCAAGAGGAGGAGCCGCTAACAATTCAACTGATCGACGAAAGATAGTGAAGCATCATTCAATCAAGAAATACAAGTCAGCGAATCAATTTCAAAATCCCTAATTTAAGAGCAAAAAGGAACGAGATCGAACGAAGCCGCCATTCTCAAGAAAAAGAACGTGCCGGAAGTAAAAAGAGAAAGGGAATATTTTTAGCCGGCCTTTCCTTTTTCTTTGGGGCTTAATTGTTTCTAAAAGGCTTTAGTTTGTATTTTAATTAGGGTTTTAGTTTTAAAATTGTTTCTAAGTTTGTTTTTAAATTTAAATTCTCTTTTAAGGTTTTATTTACTAGTCGTGTGACTAGGGGACAAACTACGTGGCGTAGTTTGAGAATTCGCAACTCAGTGGCTGAGTTGTGGCATGGTTTTGAGCGTAGAGTTAGGTTTAGTCGATAGCGGGTGTCGCAAGTTTACGTGTGTAAGCATCTGACTAACTAATTTCTAGTAGAAATCTTGGGGGCAGCATGTAGGCAGGGTTTTGCCGAAGCTGGGTAAATTCTGTGTCGTTCTGTTTCTGTTATTTATATTCTGCAATATCTGTGCTGCTATTATTCTGCTGTGAACTGTGTTGAAATCTGAATTCAATATTGTATAAGCTTCCGCAATAAATTTTTATAATTGATAGTATCACCCTATTCATCCCCCCTCTAGGGTGAAATCGATCCAACACCTTTTTGTCCAACTTGATGCTCGTATTCATCCTGGAAGTTGTCTAGTCAAGATCACACCATAATTACAACTAATGAAGATTTATACTAAGGACTGGACAGTTAGCTGGAACATCATAGGAAACTACTCAAAAAAAGCTAGATACGCACCAATAAAGCTCCGAGAAAAGGAAACTGAAAGATAAATAATTCCAAAGCACGCCTTGTTTCCAATGAAAGTATGCTCTTGGAGGGGCAATGTCAACCGGGTTTTTAACCCAACAGAATTCAAAAGGAGTCAGAAGATTTAAATTACGCCAGAATGACCCAAAACTTGGCCGGAAGATCTAAATGTAAATGACAAAGAAACCCTAGATGTTTGGACCAAAAATATGCTAAGTATTTGGATTGACACCGATCCGATATGAATCGGTACAGATCCAAATTATTAATCTGTGGATTCTCCAATCCACTTGCATTTTATTCCTATATCTCTCCTAAACTTGTCTACCAAGTTAAGACTTATCCGATTCGGATTATAGTTAAATCTAATTTACAGGTGAACCACCATCAAAACGAGTCAATAAGCTATGAAATCACATGGGGAACGTCGCATGCACGTAAAGAAGCCAACAAAGAAGGGGTTGTGCAAAATATTGCACAACATTTTGGATTAGTATTGATCCAAAAAGTTTGTTCGAAATCGCCCCAAACTTTACGTGCCTCTACCTATGGATAACTACATGCTTCTAGTACTCTGGTTCTAATCCAAGTGTTATCTAAATCCTATAAATATCATCCTATCTTCAACAGAGAGGGGGCTGGCTACTCTGATCACTGGGGAAACCTTGCTACTAAGATTCTTCAACCTTCTTCCTCCTTACAATGGCTGCCATGGGACAATTGAGATCCTTCCTTTAGTCTCAATCAATAGTGGTCTGATCTTTCTTTATTCAGTTATTAGAATTGTAAACAACTTCTATTTGTGATCAATAGTCAATCTATCAAAAAAATCTATAAAGTGGACATAGGCTTCGTTAATAGGCGCACCACTAAAAAAATCTTTTGTTTTTCTATGTTATATAGTTTTTTCTACAATTTGAAGAGTGTTTCGCTCTACTTTATTTGTCATAAACAAGGCTGATGTTTTCATACTCAAACCAGGATGTTGATCCATTTTTTGGGTTAACACTTGTATTTTCAACTTAGAACTAAATCACATTTTGAAGTTACGATACTATTTAGCTCATTATTTTCTAACCATAGATACTGATAATTTAAATAGTATATGCATACATGCCTAATGAATTTTGTGTAATACTATGCTAAACAACTTAATTTACTTTCGTCACTATTTGTATTATACAACTATAGTCTATACAATGTTCGATTATATTAGATCAACAATATATCTGATACTATAATATTGAATGCAATGTTTTGAATTCTCACAAACAACGATACATAGTTTTATTTGAATTTGCACCAACTTTTTTGCGGAAAGGTAGAGCATGTAAAATTCCTTGGGAGATAGTTTGTAAGCCAAAATAGGAGGGTGGAATGGGATTAAGGAATTCTGAAGGGTTCCAAATAGCTATGGGGATCAAATTAATATGGAGGATTCTTAAGCGCGAGGACATTTGGTCAGAAATTATCATAAATACTTACATAATCAATCTTTTTGGGAATATAGCAGAATGGGTGATTGCTCAAAGTTTTCAGTTCGCATTAAAATAGAAGGCAGAAGTGCATTGGTAGACAGATTGTAGATGGGAAAAGCATGAGTTTATGGTTTGACCCTTGGTTGTATTAGAACCTCATACATTGATGTTTTGATAATGATAACTAAACAAGAATATGTTGTGTATAGTAACAATTACTACAGGAAAGATATCAACTAATCGAAGGGATCTACATAACGAAGATAAGACAATAATGACATAAAATGTTATATTAGTTATAGAGTCAATAGTTTTGAGTTTATATATATTAAAAATCTCTTCAAAGTGGTATATACACACACTTGTTTGATCAAAAAGTCCTTTATATAATTTTAAACAAAAATCATTCAGGTCAGTTGACTAAAACAATTAGGTCAGTCGACTGAATCTTTGCACTCGGTACACAGTATTTGCTAACACATATCAGTCGACTAACTATTCAATTCAGTCGACTAACCATGTTTTCAGTCGGTTAAACCAATAATTCAAGTCAAATGAAAAGGCTGCTTTTTGCAACATTTCCTTTCAAGAAATTCGTGTCAAATTTAATTAAAATTTCAATCGGCTGGTTGAACTAATTTAGTTGATTGGTTAATGTAACAACTATTTTTTAGTTAGTCTATTGATTAAAGTAACAACTATTTTTTATTTCAAAATTCTGAAGAGATTTTCTTCTCTAAGAAGAGACACTTCTCTGCGGTAATGGCTGCAACTCTTCCATAAGTCGATTGTAACGACCCGCAAATCCGTACCCCTTGAGTCAACACTATTCCACCACATTCAACTCAAGTTGCATAGAAATACGAACCATTTGGGTTAAAGAAGAAGAGGTAGAAGAAGAAAATAGAAAACAACATCAGAATCTAACCATCGCAGTGGAATAAAATATAATAGATAATAAATGATCTTTAATCAAATCAAATATATCTGTTTATACATTACATCACAAGAGTACATCAATCACAGCTCAGCATCAATATCATACAAATGGATACGCAACAACTCAGCACAGCGGAATATATATTTATATAAACAAGTACGAAATACGCATCGTCATCCAGCTCGGCTCCTGAGCTCCACAGCGTCAAAATCCTGTATCCTATAATAATCGGTCTGACCCGAGCATTAAAGTTAAATAACACCCGAGTCAGCCTGGAATACCAGCGTGAGAAAATCACACTCAATTGATTATTAAGGTTACAAAAATCCTTTGAAAACAAAAGCATCTCGTAAGACCACACCACAAATAAACATGTCGGGTTTTTACCTTCCGATAGCTAAAACAATTTTTATAGAAATCCTCTGATATTATAATAGGGTCTATATACAAATACTTATAAAATAGCCAAAATTGTTACATTATTAAATTCCAACTACCAGCCACAGAGTGGGTAATACAAATAAAACTCGTACAAGGCTCGTGGGAGAATGGATTTCCAACTAATGACTAGGCATTGGGGTACTACCTGTCACAGTACGTGGCCTAGATCACAGTACCGAGGAGTACGTCCGCTCCCCTGTAACACAAGGCCGGGATTACCCCTTACTGGATAATCCCGAGTGAGATCACCCCACGGTTGGGATCAGCAACCGCCCACTAAGCCGAAATAAAAGGGACACCTAGACAGGAATGACCTCACCCTGCTTGGGTGCTACCCACCTAGCCTTACTGCATAACCCCTGATTTTCAGTCATTCCCATTTGATGAGGCTTGAGGCTAAGTGGTACCTTTTCATAACATATCCCTTAGAATGCCCATCGTCCACCTGACGATGTTTCACAAGCATTCATCCATACAAGTCCGTCCCGGGTTCGAACGGAACCGAATGTACTATTCCTACTACATCCATTTTGGAAATATCCTCAGGATTAGTAGCGACTAGCCCTTGCACTTCACTACTCCATCTTCGAATCCAAAACCGTTTTCCACGAAACGTACAAACCAGATCGAAGTAGTTTTCGAGAAATAAATCTCGATCCCAGTCTCTTCGAAACGATCAACGTATTTGGCCAATATTGATAGTCGGTTATTTAACTATCAATTAATATTCCCAAGCAACCATCCAACAATAAATAATTTTCCAAATTATTTATTAACCTCAAAGATATCTTTACAAGATATATTTTCACTTTTCAAACCCTTTTTGAAAACAGTTTGCAAAACTATCTCCCTTTTCTGAATAAATTTCCCAAATATTTTCTATTTCTTCTAAAATTACCAAGCACAAAACTTTAGATTTTTTAAAATAATTTAAAATGCTTACTTTGAAATTTACTTTAAAATATTTAAGTTAAAACTACTTCAATAATTTTTTAAAAATACATACTATATGAATATTTGAAAATAATGTTACTTTATAAATATAAAACTAGGTTTTCACTTTTTAAAACAAAATATTAAGTCACCTTTAAGTAATTATTGCAATAATAGATTTGAAAAATATTTACTTTAGAATTTTAAAAATTCAGAAATAATAAATTTTCTAAAACATGCTTTTTAAAACAACATTAAACTTTTATCTTATATTTAAAAATTTACTTTAAAACGTACTTGGCTATCCAGAGGAATATACTTCTCTTCACAACCTTTAAAAATAAATCACTATTTATTTTTAAACAATTTTCCTCATTCCTTTAATAAATTCCCACCTTGAATTTATTCTTCCAATTATCCAATTTCAAACACTTAAATCAATTTCCAAATTGATTTCCAATTTACTTCATTTATTCAAAAATCCTTTAATTTCAGATTTTATTCCTTAATTATGATTTAAAATACTTTTAATTGAAATACCAATTTAGATTTCTCAATTTACTTCTTATTCCTTAGATAAATTTAAAACTTTAAGTTTTAAAATAATTCTTCATTCATTTAAATTAATATCACATAATTTTACAATTCATTAATTACTGTTTATTCAAACCCTTTTCTTTTCATACTTGAAGTTATTTATTAGTATTTAACGTACTTTCATTTCTTTTTCAATTCATTCTTAATTTATTAAATTCTCTAGAATTATTTCGTTTACAAATTTACTTCCTCTATTTTTTTTCCAAAATCCAATTTGTATAGTTTCGGTAATTCATTTTACCCAAATATATCCAATCAAATCATAACATTCAATATTCCAATATATATTCATCATAGAATATCAAGTAATCACAACAGAGAATATTAAATAATAAATGTTGAGGGGTCCAGTTGGATCCCTCCAACCTGTTTTCCATGCATCCACAGATGTTAGCACAATATAATATGCCAATTCCAGAATATACCATACTATAGCACATCAATCAATTTCAACCATTCAAACAATTATTTAAATTTAATCATTTAAATTTAATTTTTTAATTCAGCTGATTGAGATTAACTCACCTTTAATTTTTTTGTTTGCAATCCAACCCAACCAGCTTGTTTCCTTTCAGATTTTGACCTTGTCACACATTAAATGATTTTATTAATATTTGAATTAATCAAATAATTAATTACACCTTTTAAATAAATTTAACTTAACCAATAAATTTTATTTTAACTAATGATTTAATTTTTTGACAAATAATTAAATCTTTAACTAATTTTCCTTTAATCAATACTTTCTAGTAACTGAAATAATTAAATTAGTTTTTTATAGAATTACTAATCACCCTAACACATATTTTAGAATAAACTACTAATTTTAAAATGTGCATAGGTATATTCCTTTTTATTTATTAATTTTTCTTTCCACTTTGAAAATACATATATATATATATATTAAAAATAAATCATAGATTTTTTAAAAAGAAAATCTAATCTTTCATAAATTTTACCACTTTAAAATTCCCATATTATATTTTCATATCTTTCTATATAAAGATTTTCCTCAAAATTACCCGAAATAGTAAGTACTATTATGTAAATATATATTTGTGCCATTTAAAAATCTAGGTTTTAAAATTCTTTCCTCTGTATAAATGTATTTTTAGATATATGTAAAATCAAATTCTAATAAAGAAAACAAAATCCTATGCCTTACTGTAAGTTTTATTTTTCTAAATCTTAAACTTGCTGGTTTTTTTTTAAATTCGATTCGTTGAAAAAAGAAAGCTCAGACAAAAAGGTTGCCAGAAACCCCACCACGGCTTCGCGACTTCACCGGAGAGCTCGCCTCGCTTCTTCCTACCGTCGACGCCGCAGGCTTCCCCCACCTCGAATCGAATTCACGATATAGCTGCTTCACTTCGACCGATGCCTCGCGACTCCAGACCTATCAAGCCTCCGTGCCTTGCCAGCCCTGACGTCACTCACGACCGATGCCCCGTCCTCGATCTAAATTCGCTCGCGAAGTCACGAAGCTTGGATGAGATTCTACTTCCCTTCCTACGCGATTGAATAGAATCGCGAACTGATTCCCCCTCCCTTTTTATTTATATACGAGAACGAGTTTGTAGTTTCCAGTTCTCTAGCGGCCATGTTTGATTTTGGTTTTTCTTTCTGAATACATTTTGAGGAGGTGAAGACGTAATTTTATTCCTTGGATTTGTTTTAAAAAAGGAAAGTGTGTTCGAGAAGGCTCTGTCAGCTACAGTGACAATTGAAAGGATGGAAAACTGCAATGGGAAGAAGGAAAAATATAGGCCGATGTGAGATGAATTTGACCAGTCGATATATATTATGTTTAAATTTTGAATCGATTAACAATAATTAAAATTTCAGCTCGTTTATATATCGTACGCTCACACAACAACTCCGATCACTACGAAATTTGAAATCCAATAATAATTTAATATTACGGACCTAATGGAACTTGTTTCGTCAAATTCCGAGACTGTTCCTCGAAAAGCTATTTTCAAATATCAATTTAAACGATAAAATTTCAAAACTGAATAAAATACCTTTAAATTCAATTTTAAAATTTCTATTACGTTCAGTATTATCAAAGTAAATTTTCCAAACCTTCAAATTATTTTTAACCGGCTTAAAACTGAAGATTCAATAATTTATCCAATTTCAAATTATTAAATTCAATAACTTAATTAATAATTAATTAGTGATATTTGAATTCAAGTTAAAAAAATTCTTTTAAATATTTCAAATCAATTTAAATATTCCAATTACAAATGCTCAAAAATTCCGGGTCATCACATTCTTCCCTCCTTCAAAGAATTTCGTCCCCGAAATTACTAGTTAGGAAGAATGATCCAATCCCAGTTTACTATCTTCCCAAAACCAACAATCCCACATCCTACCAACTCTCCTTTATAAAAGACCCATTACCATTCTTCTAACTTCCCAAATTCTCTCACAATTTTCAATTTAAAACCAAATTTTAAATTTTCAAAATTTCCCAAAAATATTCCAACTCTCTAAATTTCCGAAAAATTTCGCCTGCGTCTCCTTTGCGCGGTTAGTTCGGTACAACTACTAAATGGCTCTACGACCCCCAAATCCAAAAAGAAAACAAAAATCCAAGTGGCTAGATCAAAAACTCAATCAAATTTCATATAGAAATTTAAAAACATACCTTTTTGTCGAGCATTCTAATTCATTATCTGAAATCAAAACCAATTTTCCTTTCTCTTTATAATACCTGCATATCTTGCTTAACAATAATATCCAATCACAACATTCAAAACATTTTATTGACTTCTTTTACACAATTTCAATATTTGTTTTACTTAAGCCCGTACGATGCACATATATCATCCGTACGCAATAATGAATCCGATCGCTCAGTCGATCACACAATTTCACTTCCGAACCAGTATCGTCCACCCGACTTCCTAGTGCGGACTCAGATCTGGTTTTTTGATTAGAAACCGTCATTCTCCTTTCATAGTCATAACTAAGATAGAGAATTTCCAGTATCAATCAAAATTCATATCCATGGTTCGCCGTCGAAAATCGAGTGAAAAATCCTAACTCGGATCGATATAACTATCTCGAAATTCTGTGCCCGAATCTGGATCAATATAGCTATGCAAATAAAATAATATACGTACATCCTACGTATTTGCCCCAATTGATTACCAATTATATCAATTCCCTTTTTATTCACATTTATTTTGATTGTTATTCACTTATACTCACTTTTCCTTATCACAACTTCCAGTTTTAATCTTCATTCAATTATTCACTGAGTATATTTCCAATTTACTCCCTTCTTTTTTTTAAAACCCAATAATTTCAAATATAAATATTTCTTCCCAATTTTACTTGAATTCAATTCATTTCCAAACATTGAATATCGAATTTTGATTCACCCTATCTCAATCCATATTTAATTAACCATTTCCTTTATTAGTTTTACTTACTAATTTATTTAAAACTTTAAATAAAAGTTTATTTGCAAACTTTTTTCTTCTTTTAGTTTCTTTGGACAATACTTCGGTTCATATTACTTTACTTATTCAATTTAAATTAAATTTCAACGTTCAGTTATAATTCTATTTGCTTAACAAATTTTAATTCATTTGTTGTTAGTGGAAATTTACAAAAGATTCAAAAAAATTCTAACTTCCAAAAATTTTGAAATTTTTTGGCAGAGTCTCCTTTGTACGGAGGAGCTTTTGCAATTTGACAAGAGATATAAATATATATACATCGACCACCACGGTCGGAAAACAGAAAAACAGTTCATATTTCCTATTTGTATTGCGTAGGCGTACCTTATTTAGCGTTTTTTTTAGCAAAGCGGTTATTTATTTAGCATTTTGCGTGATCAAATCCAGCCATACGGCTCTCCTGTACCTATACTTACTCAATTTAAACGGGTAAGTGAAAAATATACAAATTTTATAGCATTTCACTTATATATAAATAACTAAAACATGGATTCTATAAACAGTGCATACTATATACTTCCGTAGGCACATATGAAATATTACGACACTTATTTTGAATGCTTCCAAACAATATTCAAACCATCCCGTTCAATTTAAATGATTTCACAACTCTCTTACTTAACTTAAATTCATTTTAAGTCCTAGCAAACTCATTTAAATTAAATTAATTTCAAAAGCAATCTAACTTCCATTTTATTCCAAGTCAAATTCTCATTAATATAACTTAAGTTAATTAACTCAATAACTAATTTCATTTACCAAACAAGTTTTATTTAAAATCATTTCATAAAACTCGACACAACCATTTCACAATTTTACTTAAATCAAGCTTTTATTCAAATATTACTTAAGTTATTTTATTTTTCGTCAAGTTATTTCAACTTTAAAACTCAAGTTTTATATATATATATATATATATATATATATATTAATCACTTTCCAAATTAAATCCCTAATTTGATTTCAATTACCAACCAATTTCATCTACTAACTAATTTAAATTAGTTTATTCAGTCAACCATTTTTAATTTCATACTTCCAATTACATTCAATTCACCGACAATCCAAGCTGAATTCATTTACACTTCATTGCTTACATTCAATTTACTTTTCATCCAAACAAGCCCATATTTATTACAATTGATTCAAAAACCAATTTTATTGGCTTTTGTTAACCCATAGAATTTATATAATCTCATTTACGTTAAACGACAATTATTTTTATGCAAATTCAGTGATATTTACTTAAAGAATATCCATTCCTATTTATAACTATTTTAAATTAATACCAATTCAATCTATACTTAATTTGATTTCATTTTAATTGATTCCGTTCAATTTATTTCGCATTCTATATTCTCATTCATTTATTTAAATCCATTTATTAATCTTGGAACATTTCATATTGGCTACATCAAATATCATTCCACAATTTATTTGAAATCTAAACATTTGCCACATTAAATTGGTATTCGACTTCATTTGACCAATTCAAGTTCCATCTCCATATTTCATTACCAATTAATTATTAATTTGTTTATTCAAGGTTTATTCCCAATATTTTATTTTTATCTCAAACCACTTTAACTATTTTACCGGAGGTTAATTTATTTTATAATTTAAGTTTTGGATTTTTCATTCACTCCCCATATTCAAATCAATTTTATTTTGGCTTATTTATTTCACTTCTAGATTTTATAAATCACAAACTTATTTATTTTCATACTTTCATCAATGGACAACCAATCCCATTCACATTTTACTTTTAACTCGGAATTATACATTTATTCAGCCAATATATTTATTATTCCATAAACATTTTAATTAAGATTACAGAATTCAAACAATTTCCCAAAATCTCAAAATCACCTTTGAAATCAACTATATCCAAAATCCTTCGGCAAATTCAATTATCCCTTTGAATTTCAAAGCCAAGCCCAGTTCACAAACAATTCCAATTTAAAACAACTTGGTAGCAATTTCTTGTCTAGAACTCGAAAATGAACATCGATGATGCTGCAGTCATCACCAAAATTATTTTCCAGCGACCGAAAGAGTTTAGTGCTTTTATCTCTGTAACAACATTTCAAATATCTTTAATTTCCAAATCTCACAAGATTTCAAATTCAACACAAAAATATTTCCAAAATATTACTGTTATTCCGCCAATCCTTTTGAAAACCGTTTCAAACCCAAAGGAATTTAAATTTTTCCCAAAATTCCAAATTACAATCTCTTTAAATTTACATTCAAACATTCTCTGGAATTTTATCTCATTTCAATTTTCAAATGTTTCTCTGGAATTCTATTCCAAAATTATAATCACCTTTACAGTTTACATTAACAAATCTCATTTGTATATGAAGTTCATTTCAATTTATAAATTACATTTATAATCTATATTTCAAATTCCATTTGTTATATAAATTTATTCTTCAACTTTGGTTATAAGTTTTCGATTTCTTATTCAATTTCTACACAATAGTGTTAATAATTTAATATTATCATTCCTTAACAATCAAGCATCCAAATATTATAATACTTTACAAAAATTATATCCTTTATATACAAAAATAATTTGGGTAAAATTATTTCATTTACCCCACTTTAAAACAATACTGTGTCGAATTATTCTATTCAAGTGTTTAGAGATCCCTATCAATAACGTTAATTACTCGTATTAACCAGAATCCATAAACTACTCAATAAACCAATCAACACAATATAAAACCATTTTATATTCACTAACAAATACGCGCTCATATCTATTAATATGCTCAAACTCATTCTAGATTACTATTGACTCTATTTCAACGAGTAATTCCCACCAGAGCCAAGGTTATCGCTAACCTAGGCTGTGATACCAACTGTAGGGACCCGCAATTCCGTACCCCTTGAGTCAACACTATTCCACAACATTCAACTCAAGTTGCATAGAAATACGAACCATTTGGGTTAAATAAGAAGAGGTAGAAGAAGAAAATAGAAAACAACATCAGAATCTAACCATCGCAGCGGAATAAAATATAATAGATAATAAATGATCTTTACTCAAATCAAATATATCTGTTTATAAATTACATCATCAGAGTACATCAATCACAGCTCAACATCAATATCATACAAACGGATACTCAACAACTCAACACAGCGGAATATATACGTATATAAACAAGTACGAAATACGCATCGTCATCCAGCTTGACTCCTGAGCTCCACAGCATCAAAATCCTGTATCCTATAATACTCGGTCTGACCCGAGCATTACAGTTAAATAACACCCGAGTCAGTCTGGAATACCAGCGTGAGAAAATCACAGTCAATTGATTATTAAGGTTTCAAAAATCCTTTGAAAACAAAAGCACCTCGTAAGACCACGCCACAAATAAACATGTCGGGTTTTTACCCTACGATAGCTAAACAATTTTTATAGAAATCCTCTGATATTATAATAGGGTTATATACAAATACTTATAAAATAGCCGAAATTGTTAAATTATTAAATTCCAGCTACTAGCCATAGAGTGGGTAATACAAACAAAACTCGTACAAGGCTCGTAGAAAGAATGGATTTCCAACTAATGACTAGGCACTAGGGTACCACCTGTCATAGTACGTGGCCTAGATCACAGTACCGAGGAGTACGCCCGCTCCCCTGCAACACAAGGCCGGGAATACCCCTTATAGGATAATCCCGAGTGAGATCACCCCACGGTTGGGATCAGCAACCGCCCACTAAGCCGAAATAAAAGGGACACCTAGACAGGAATGACCTCACCCTACTTGGGTGCAACCCACCTAGCCTTGCTGCATAACCCCTGATTTTCAGTCATTCCCATTTGATGAGGCTTGAGGCTAAGTGTTTTCAGAACATATCCCTTAGAATGTCCATCGTCCACCTGACGATGTTTCGCAAGCATTCATCCATACAAGTCCGTCCCGGGTTCGAACGGAACCGAAGGCACTATTTCTACTACATCCATTTTGGAAATATCCTCAGGATTAGTAGCGACTAGCCCTTGCACTTCACTGCTCCATCTTCGAATACAAAATTGTTTTCCACGAAATGTACAAACCGGATCGAAGTGGTTTTCGAGAAATAAATCTCGATCTCGGTCTCTTCGAGACGATCAACGCATTTGGCCAATATTGATAGTCGGTTATTTAACTATCAATTAATATTCCCAAACAACCATCCAACAATAAATAATTTTCCAAATTATTTATTAACCTCAAAGATATCTTTACAAGATATATTTTCACTTTTCAAACCCTTTTTGAAAACAGTTTTCAAAACTATCTTCCTTTTCTGAATAAATTTCCTAAATATTTTCTATTTCTTCTGAAATTACAAAGCAGCACAAAACTTTAGATTTTTTAAAATAATTTAAAATGCTTACTTTGAAATATACTTTAAAATATTTAATTTAAAACTACTTCAATAATTTGTTAAAAATACATATTATATGAATATTTGAAAATAATGTTACTTTATAAATATAAAACTAGGTTTTCACTTTTTAAAACAAAATACTAAGTCACCTTTAAATAATTATTACAATAATAGATTTGAAAAATATTTACTTTAGAATTTTAAACATTCATAAATAATAAATTTTCTAAAACATGCTTTTCAAAACAACATTAAACTTTTATCTTATATTAAAAAATTTAATTTAAAACGTACTTGGTTATCTAGAGAAATATACTTCTCTTCACAACCTTTAAAAATGAATCACTATTTATTTTTAAACAATTTTCCTCATTCCTTTAATAAATTCCCACCTTGAATTTATTCTTCCAAATATCCAATTTCAAACACTTAAATCAATTTCCAAATTGATTTCCAATTTACTTCATTTATTCAAAAATCCTTTAATTTTAGATTTTATTCCTTAATTATGATTCAAAATACTTTTAATTGAAATACCAATTTTGATTTCTCAATTTACTTCTTATTCCTTAGATAAATTTAAAACCTTAAGTTTTAAAATAATTCTTTATTCATTTAAATTAATATCACATAATTTTACAATTCATTAATTACTGTTTATTCAAATCCTTTTCTTTTCATACTCGAAGTTATTTATTAGTATTTAACATACATCCATTTCTTTTTCAATTCATTCTTAATTTATTAAATTCTCTAAAATTATTTCGTTTACAAATTTACTTCCTCTATTTTCTTTCCAAAATCCAATTTATATAGTTTCGGTAATTCATTTTACCCAAATATATCCAATCAAATCATAACATTCAATATTCCAATATATTCATCGTAGAATATCAAGTAATCACCACGGAGAATATTAAATAATAAATGTTGAGGGGTCCAGTTGGATCCCTCCAACCTGTTTTCCCTACATCCACAGATGTTAGCACAATATAATATGCCAATTCCTGAATATACCATACTATAGCACATCAATCAATTTCAACCATTCAAACAATTATTTAAATTTAATCATTTAAATTTAAATTTTTAATTCAGCTCAGTGAGATTAACTCACCTTTAATTTTTTTGTTTGCAATCCAACCCAACCAGCTTGTTTCCTTTCAGATTTTGACCTTATCACACATTAAATGATTTTGTTAATATTTGAATTAATCAAATAATTAATTACCCCCTTTAAATAAAATTAACTTAAGCAATAAACTTTATTTTAACTAATGATTTTATTTTTTGACAAATAATTAAATCTTTAACTAATTTTCCTTTGATCAATACTTTCTAGTAACTAAAATAATTAAATTAGTTTTTTATAAAATTTCTAATCACCCTAACACATATTTTAGAATAAACTACTAATTTTGAAATGTGCATATGTATATTCCTTTTATTTATTAATTTTTCTTTCCACTTTGAAAATACATATATATATATATATATATATTAAAAATAAATCATAGATTTTTTTATAGAAAATCTAATCTTTCATAATATTTACCACTTTAAAATTCCCATACTATATTTTCATATCTTTCTATATAAAAATTTTCCTGAAAATTACCCGAAGCAGTAAGTACTATTCTGTAAAACCTTCCTTCCTTAATATATTTATAAATATATATTTGTGCCATTTAAAAATCTGGGTTTTAAAATTCTTTCCTCTGTATAAATGTATTTTTAGATATATGTAAAAATCAAATTCTAATAAAGAAAACAAAATCCTATGCCTTACTGTAAGTTTTATTTTTTCTAAATCTTAAACATGCTGTTTTTTTTCTAAATTCGATTCGTTGAAAAAAGAAAGCTCAAACAAAAAGGTTATCAGAAACCCCACCACGGCTTCACGACTTCACCGGAGAACTCGCCTCGCTTCTTTCTACCGTTGACGCCACACGCTTCCCCCCTCTCGAATCGAATTCGCGATATAGCTTGTGACGCCCCACCTCTATACCCACGCTAGCCAAGAACACTCCGGAGTAGTGCTGTCAACTAGCACGGAGAATAAGGCTGTTGAGGAGCGACCATCCATGTAATTGCTTATAACACGGTGGCTATAAATAATCTTCGGAAACAAGCATAGAAATAATCATATCACAAATCAGTCACAGATATCCATATCACAAAGGCGGAAGAAGATATGAATATATAATTAACACGTGAAAGTGTACATCAGAGTAGTGGTCAGTAAGATCCACGATAATACAAAAGAATAGCAACACGTGCTATACAAAAGAATACAACTATGAGTCTATATCTCAAGTGTATACAACAAAAACTGCTAATCTAAACAGTTAGCCAAAAGTCAGAGTGATGAATCCCTGGGAAGTAGTCAAGCAGAAGCACCTGTAACATCTCGGTCTGACCCGAGTATTATTTAAGAAAATAATAAACGGATCAGTCTAGCTATAAATATCAGATGACATGATATAACATAAAAGATATGGCATAAACATAAACATCCATAATGACATACCACTATAAGTATGTAAATAATGATCAACAGAAGATCAATCAATAAGAGATAATCAATATCACAAGAATCTTCTCAAAGATTCGAAGAGGGCATCATACCCTAAACTTGTACTCATAACAAGTCAATGACATAAATTCCAGAAATCAACACGAGAAATCCAGAAATCATAAAAAGGGAAAGAGGCCTATCACATGACGGTCCGAAGACCAAGGGGAGCTACCCCGCATGTGTGAATGGAATCACACAGATTGAGGTCAAGACTAACCAAAAAGCAGAAAGGTATGTGTGAATGGAATCACACAAGTGGTGTCTAGTTTAACCTTGCAATGAAAGAGACATCGCGCAATTGCTAGTCTAATTCATAAAGCGATCATCAAGATCAACGAGAAGTGTCAATTACACTAAGCTAGTAAATATAGAAGTTTAGCTTCATGTCCCATAACCACTTGCTTAACTTAAATATTTACGAACAAACTGTAAATCTTCACTAATAAAATTGTCACAAGAGGTTCAATCGAACAAGTCCAAGAATTAACCGACGAAGTAAACGCAAGTGTTTCATACCACTTGTTTTACTAAGTCGTTTAATTAGATTTCTCATCCGAGTGAGGTAAAGGCTTGTATATACTAATAGATTGGAAAACGGTTTAAGAAAAGAGCTTTGTTATTAAAAATAGAGTTGAAATTGTTTGTTAAAAGAGTTTTGATATTTACTACTAGTATTGAAACCTTTATATTATAAAGTGACAAAACACATAAGCAAGTGTAGAAACAATCAGTCACAAAGATCGCATACGGAGATGCGAATAAAATCCAAGGAAATCAGCTCAATGTTTTTCAGATAAGATCCCCTACGGAGGGGGGGTCCAGGGGGGTCGACTGATGCCTCGCGACTCCAGACCTCTCAAGCCTCCATGCCTTGCCAGCCCTGACGTCACTCACGACCGATGCCCCATCCTCGATCCAAATTCGCTCGCTAAGTCACGATGCTTTGATGAGATTCTACTTCCCTTCCTATGCGATTGAATAGAATCGCGAACTGATTCCCACCTTTTATTTATATACGAGAACGAATTTGTAATTTCGTTTCCAGTTCTCTGGCGGCCATGTTTGATTTTGGTATTTTCTTTCTGAATAGATTTTGAGGAGGTGAAGACGTAATTTTATTCCTTGGATTTGTTTTAAAAAGGAAAGCATGTTCGAGAAGGCTCTGTCAGCTACAGTGACAATTGAAAGGATGGAAAAACTGCAATGGAAAGAAGGAAAAATATAGGCCGATGTGAGATGAATTTGACCAGTCGATATATATTATGTTTAAATTTTGAATCGATTATCAATAATTAAAATTTCAGCGCGTTTATATAACGTACGCTCACACAACAACTCCAATCATTACGAAATTTGAAATCCGATAATAATTTAATATTACGGACCCAATGGAACTGGTTTCATCGAATTCCGAGACTGTGCCTCGGAATGCTATTTTCAAATATCAATTTAAACGATAAAAATTTCAAAATTGAATAAAATACCTTTAAATTCAATTTTAAGAGTTCTATTACCTTCAGTATTATCAAAGTAAATTTTCCAAACCTTCAAATTATCTTTAACCGGCTTAAAACTGAAGATTCAATAGTTTATCCAATTTCAAATTATTAAATTCAGTAACTTAATTAACAATTAATTAGTGATATTTGAATTCAAGTTAAAATTTTCTTTTAAATATTTCAAACCAATTTAAATATTCCAATTACAAATGCTCGAAACTTCTGGGTCATCACAGGTCGATAGTTGTAACCATTTGTTTTCTATATAATGCAATCTCATTCTTGGATTCAATTAACAATAATACCCTCTCCCCATTTTGTATCTTGTCTTGAATTCTCTATGCACTCAATATATTCACACTGCTTTTAATTTGATCACTTGCACATTCATATATACTTTTCTTGTAATCAAATCACTTCCATATTTTTAAGGATGCACTTCATACTACTAAGAAGAAGATTATAGGAAGATTCTATTTATCGACTCATCCATGTTTTACTATAGCACATGAAGTCACAAACTTTTCTACTCTTTTGTACTCGAAGTCTTATTGGATCTTCCAGCATGAAGTCTTGTTCAGTGCTTAGGCGGTTGTAATACGTATTCCTCCAGGTTAAGTGAGGTAGTTGTTTTAAATCTAGAAGGAGTCTTAGACTAGACGTAGAACGGAAAGTTTGAACCAATGTAAAAATATATGGTGCACTTAACTATTCAGTATTTTTATCCCGCATAAGCTACAACTTGGATAAATTTTCATATTACTAGATCCTTAGTTTCTTTCATTTGGTATCAGCGCAAGATCACATATAAATGTAACAAAGTTTATGATACTTCAAGTAATATAGATAACACTACTTCAACTTTTGTTGAAGGTCAATTTACTGCATGACCACCTCTACTTAATCGATTAATTATAATTATTGGTCAACAAGGATGAGAATGTGTATGCAAGCAAATGGTTATGGCACATGGAATATCACTCAACAAGAATACATTGTACGTACCAGTGATTATGCACAATGGTCAAACACTCAAAAAATTGATGCTACTACTAATGCTAAGGTAATGAGTATGTTATTTTGTTCATTAGACAAAAATAAGTTTAGTATAGTATGTTTTTATGCGTCCGCATACGAAATTTGGCATGCTCTTCAAATAACCTATGAAGGTACAAATAAGGTCAAACAAAGTATGATTTCAATGCTTAAAAATTAGTTTCAAAACTTTAGAACGAAGCAAGATGAAATAATAAATGGCACGTACTCTTGATTTCAAGACATATATCGTTCACTTCTAGCATTAGGAGAAAAATACATCGATTTTGATATTGTTTTAAAAATTCTAAACTCTTTAATGAATAAGCGAGAATGAAAGGTCTTAGCTATCGAAGAAGCTAATGACATTCCAACCAACCAAAAGAGTTATTAGGAAATCTCATGTCCTATGAAGTGAATTTGCAGGACAAACTAGTACAAGCTCAAGATAGGAAAACAACTGCATTTCAAGTAAAGAATGAAGAATCCAATGAAGATGATGATAACATTGCATTTCTAGTTAAGAATTTCAGAAAGATTCCGAAGTTCAAAAAGAATAAGAAGTTTGGCAACAACAGAAATAGCAACAACAATCAGTCAACTTCCTCACTTAAGTGCTATGAATGTGACAAGACAGGTCACATAAATAAAGATTCTTCAGACCTTACGAAGGAGAAGGATAACTTCAAGAATAAAAAAGAAAATAATTCATCAAAAGATGAAGCAAGCCTTTGCGGTAACTTGGGATAATCCAAATTATTCTTCTTCGTAAAATAGTGATAGTGACTCCGAACGAGAAAATCTAAGTTTCATGGCTACTAATGACGATGTAAGAAAACTCTCTTTGATGGTCTCGTTAAAATAAATTCTGAGTTATCTAATAAGCTAAAAGAATTGAAAATAAAATACAAAGATGAATTTGGAAATTTAAATAGAAGTGAAATAGAATTTGATATGCTAAAAGATGAAAAAATTTCTAGAAGATGATTTAGTAAAATCACAAGATTCATGTGTTAATATAACATCTCAAATTACTATGCTAAGTAATGAAATAAAAATTCAAAAAAAAAGAATGGTATATTAACAAAAGAGGATCATAATTTAAATTCTAGTGTTAATATATTAGAATTAAAAGTGGTAGGAATTAAAACTAATTGAAAAACATTACTAACAGGGTTTCGAATTTTAATAAAGGTAGAGAAAACTTATATAAAAATATTGACAACTCTCAATCATCTTTTAATGAAATAGGTCTAGGTTATCATAAAACAAAAAAAGAAGTAAAGACTAGTCCTAAAAGATATAGCTCACTACATACAAATTTAAAAAAAGGACGACGTTAAAAGAAACCGATAAAATTTATTAAGATTTGGGTTCCAAAGACTAATAATCATTTGATAAGAAATATGTTTATAGAATATATTTTACATATATTCTAGGCATTAGAATATTTTCTGATATTACCTGCATTTATTCTCTGATATTTCCTTCATTTATTCTCTGATTTGACTTACTCTTTATTTGGGAAATATTTATTTAGTTACCTTTCTTTTAGCAAATCAGTTGATTTGACGATATCTTTATTTAGGAAGTATTTATTTAGTTACCTTTGTTTTAGCAAATCAATTGGCTAATTTGTAGCCTATCTTAACTCTTGTAAACCATATATATATGATTGAAAGTTGGAATACAATGGCAAGCAAATTGATTTCTAAATAGATTTCTTTCATGGTATCAGAGCTATTCTCCTTACCCTGGCCTCACCTATCTTCTTCTCCGTTCTTCTTCTTCTATCTTTAATTCTTTTCCATGGCAGACTCATCCAAGTTTCATCCCGCACTCACTATCACTAATGTTAAATCTATTATTCCCATAACATTAGACAATGAGCAAGCCCTGTATCATTCTTGGGCTACTCTATTTACCAATCTTACTATGGTTCATGATCTTTACGATCACTTGGTTCCACCAATGGAGGAGAAGGCTATGGCTGCCTATGTTCAGGCTAAGTCCGTTGATCCAGCACTTTGGAGGCGTTTGGATGCCGTTGTCTTGCAATGGATTTACAGCACCATTTCTTCCGATCTTCTCCTCGCTATTCTCAAACGTAATGACACAGCAGAGGGGGCATGGAACCATCTTGAAGCTCTTTTTCAGGACAACAAAGCCTCTCGGGCTACCCATCTCGAGGAGGACTTTACAAATGCTGCTTTTGAGGCTTTCAACTCGATCGACAATTATTGTAATTATCTACAATCTTTGGCGGATAGGCTGGCTGATGTTGATGCTCCGGTGAAAATGGTCATCTGGTTTTACATCTCACCAGGTCCTTACCAGAAGCATATAGTGGTACGGTGGACTATACACAAAATCAAGAGCCTTTTCCATCCTTTGAGAGTTGTGGTTCAAGGTTGAACATGGCTGAGCGTGCTATCAAGGCTCGTCAAGCTTGTGAAATTGGTAGTTCTAGTAGTCGGTCCAGAGGTGTTGCCATGGTTGCCACCAATTCATCTGCAAGCAACAAACGCAACAACAATAATAAATGGAGGAACAATTTCAAAAACAATGGGAAGAAAAAGGTCCACCAAAGTACTAATGGGTCCAGTCCTAGTCAGCCGCCATATCAGCAGCACCAGTGGCAGTCACGTCAGCAGGCCCCACCACCACAGTGGCAGCAGCCTGGTTAGGGAGGGTGGACTATTCCTCCTTGTCCATTTCCTGCATACTCTTGGCAGCCAAGGCCCAATCCAGCGGTCCAACGTCCCTCCTTTTCTGGATCAGGCTTACTTGTGTCCAGACCTCAAGATTTCAATGCAGTTGCTCCTCCTACTCCTAGCTACATGCCCACCGACATTGAGGCCGCTATGCATGCTCTTTCATTCTCTCAACTAGATGGAAACTACTACATGGATACTGGTGCTACATCTCACATGACGGCGGATGCAGGTATTCTCACTTTTTATTTCAATTCAAGCAATAAGTATCATAACATTGTTGTTGGTAGTGGTCATTTAATTCAAATTATTGGTCATGGTCGCACTACATTGCCTCCACCTTATCCACCATTTACCCTAAACAATGTGTTACATGCTCCTAGGCTCATTAAAAATCTGGTCTCTGTTCGTAAATTCACCACAGATAATATGGTTTCTATCTCTTTTGACCCTTTTGGTTTCTCTGTAATGACTTACAGACCGGGAACAGACTAATGAGATGTGATAGCACTGAGGGCTTATATCCACTTTTCTCCGGCTCTCAAGCCATTTCTTCCAACAATCATTCTGCTTTTACTGCTTTGCCTTCGAATATTTGGCACAATCATTTAGGTCATCCTGGCGATGCTATTCTTAAGTCTCTTTGTAGTAAAAAGTTTATTGATTGTAATAAGGTTTGTAAAACCTTTTGTTCTTCTTGTCCTCTTGGAAAACATTCTAAGCTACCTTTTTATGATTCAGTGTCATATACTTTTCTTCCATTTGATATTATTCATAGTGATCTTTGGACTTCTCCTATTGTTAGTACTTCCGGCCATTGTTATTATGTTCTTTTTCTTGATGGCTGTAGCAAATTTTTATGGACATTTCCTATTGCAAAAAAAATCTCAGGTCAAACAACTTTTCTTAGCGTTTCATGCATTAGTCAAGACATAATTTTAACATAATATTAAGACTTTTCAGTGTGACAATGGTACGGAATACATTAATGGCACTTTTAAGGATTTTTTTTGAGAAACATGGTATGCTTTTCCGTCTCTCATGTCCTCATACATCTCCTCAAAATGGGAAGGCCGAAAGACACATAAAATCCATAAATAATATCATCCGGACTATTCTTGCTCATGCATCTATGCTACTCTCCTTTTGGCATCATGCTCTCTCCATGGCTACATACCTTCTTAATATCCTTCCTTCCAAGGTATTGAATTACCAATCTCCCGCTCAAATCCTCTATCAAAGTGTTCCCGATTATTCAGGTTAGCGTGTTTTTGGTTGCTTATGTTTCCCATTATTCCCCTCTTCGACTATTCATAAATTACAAGAAAGGTTGACTCCTTGTGCTTATTTAGGTCCCGCTCCTAATCATCGTGGCTCCAAATGCTATGACATGTCTAGTGGTAAAATCATAATTTGTCGTCATGTTCGTTTTGTTGAAACAGAATTTCCATTCTCAAAACTCCACAAAACAAAACCTTCAAATTATGATTTTTTGAATGACAATATTAATCCTCAATTAATACATCATTTATCTCAAAATAGCACATCATAAAATATACAGCTTGACCCAACAACACTGCCCAACGACTCGTCCTCTCTTCCCTCAATCTAGGTCACAGTCTCACAAAGACCCAGATTCCACACCTCCCACTGCTACCCACACTCGGTCCTCTATTTCCTCCTCTGACCCATCCTCTTTTCCCCACAGTCCGACTCCATCTATGACCTCCCCCACTTCGACCATTCCTCACACCACCCCAACGCCTCCCAATCCCATTTCAACCGCATGACAACTCATGCATCAAATGCATTTTTAAACCCAACCCCAAATACACTTCTAATTACCATACTACCACCACTACAGATATTTCTCCTATTCCGAAAAATCCTGTTAGTACGCTTAGTGACCATAATTGGAAAAGTGCAATGTTGGATGAATTTAATGCTTTAATTGACAATAAGACTTGGGAATTAGTGCATAGGCCGCCTAATGTTAATGTTACTCAGTCTATGTGGATTTTTCGTCATAAATATAAGTCTGACGGCTCTTTTGAGCGTTATAAAGCTCGTCTTGAAGGTAATGGAAATACATAGCAACAGGGCATTGATTGTGATGAAATGTTTAGCCCCGTGGTTAAACCAGTCACCATTAGAGCAGTTCTCAGCATTGCTCTTTCTAAATCTTGGCTCATTCATCAAATGGATGTCAAGAATGCTTTCTTGCATGGTCATCTCAATGAAGCAGTTTATATGCATCAACCCATGGGTTTTCGTAACAAAAATTATCCGAATCATGTTTGTCTTTTGAAGAAATCTTTGTACGGATTAAAACAGGCTCCTCGAGCTTGGTACCAAAGATTTGCTGATTTTGTTGCTACCATTGGGTTCTCTCATAATTCATCAGATCACTCTTTATTCATCTACAAGAATGGTTCTGATATTGCTTATATTCTGTTATATGTGGATGACATTATACTTACAGCTTCTTCTGATCGTCTCCGTAAGTATATTATGACTCTCTTAGCTTCTGAATTTGCTATGAAGGATCTAGGTAGTTTGAGTTTCTTTTTGGGTATTACTGTCACTCATTGTGCCCATGGTCTTTTCTTATCTCAGACACAGTATGCTGCAAAAATTATTGAACGTGCCGGAATGTCTAACTGCAGTTCATGTCCTACTCCTGTTGACACTAAGTCCAAACTAAGTGCCACCGTAGACACTCCTTATGATGATCCGACTAAGTATCATAGTCTTGCAGGTGCTCTTCAGTATCTTACATTCACTCAGCCAGACATTTCCTATGCCGTGCAGCAGATCTGCCTTCATATGCATGCCCCGACTAATGAGCATATGAAAGCTCTTAAGCGTATCATACGCTAAAATCTCCAGGGTACCCTTTCTTTTGGTCTCCACTTGTAAAAATCCAATATTAATCGTATTATCTCATATACAGATGCAGATTGGGGTGGTTGTCCTGACACCCGTCGTTCTACCTCTGGTTATTGTGTATTCCTTGGAGATGATTTGATTTCTTGGTCTTCGAAACGGCAACCTACTCTTTCCCATAGTAGTGCTGAAGCGAAGTACAGGGGTGTTGCTAATATTGTTTCTGATTTATGCTGGATCAGAAATTTTCTTCTAGAGTTGCATTGTCCTATTCAAAAGGCTACTCTAGTTTATTGTGATAATGTGAGTGCTATATACTTATCCGACAATCCTGTTCAGCATCAATGCACTAAACACATTGAGATGGATATTCATTTCGTCCATGAGAAAGTAGCTCGTGGTGAAGTGCATGTGCTTCATGTACCTTCCCGTTACCAAATTGCTGATATTTTTAAAAAAGGGCTTCCGCGTGTATTATTTAATGATTTTAGGGACAGTCTAAGCATACGAGAACCTCCCGCTTCGACTGAGGGGGTGTGATAGAATATATTTTACATATATTCTAGGCATTAGAATATTTCCTGATATTACCTGCATTTATTCTCTGATATTTCCTTCATTTATTCTCTGATTTGACTTACTCTTTATTTGTGAAATATTTATTTAGTTACCTTCCATTTAGCAAATCAGTTGATTTGACGATATCTTTATTTAGGAAGTATTTATTTAGTTATCTTTGTTTTAGCAAATCAATTAGCTAATTTGTATCCTATCTTAACTCTTGTAAACCATATACATATGATTGAAAGTCGAATACAATGGCAAGAAAATTGATTTCTAAATAGATTTCTTTCATATGTATATAGATGCATTTATGTCTACTATTCATAAAAAGTTCTAATTTCATTTTTAAAGGGAACTCCAAACTCTACTGGTATAGCTTCCTAAGACCTAACTCTTAGGGCCGTAACGTAGGAAGTGGATACTAATACAATTCATTATTTTTTGCAGGTACCAAATAAAAAAGAAGGAAAACAGATACTAGACTGCGGTTGCTCCAAGTATATGACAGGCAATAAAGACTGCTAACGAATATTATCTACTCAGATGGATGATCCGATACTTTTGGGGACAACTCTAAAGGATATGTCATTGGAAAAAGAGAAGTGAGCAACAACGGTATACCTAATTTAGCTCTCATTGCTAATGTATTATTAGTTACAAATCTAAAACATAATTTATCAAATATTAGTCAAATATTTGGTAAAGGTTCTAGTATATCTTTCTTAAAAGATAAATGTAATATTTTTGATCAAAATAAAAATCTATTATTTAAAGGAATTAGAGAAAGAAATATTTATGTTTTAAATATGAAAATTAATCACAACACAGGCATATGTTTAATAGCCAAAGATAATGATCCATGACTATGGCACAATAGATTTTGTTATATAAATTTGAAGCTATTAATGAACTATCTGAAAACAATTTAGTAAAAGGTCTACTAAATATGAGTTATAAAGTAAATAATATCTGTGATGCATGCCAGTTAAGAAAATTAACTAAATCATTTTTAAATCTAAGAAAATCATTTCTACGTTACAATCTCTCGAACTACTACATTTGGATCTATTGATCCAACTCAAGTTCAATCTATAAAATATAGTAAATATGTATTTGTAATCCTAGATGATTTCTCTAGATATACACGGACATTGTTTTTGAAAAATAAAAGTGATACTTTTGAAGCATTAAAAAAAATTTGGTAAAAGAATTCATAATCCAAAAAGTTTAAAAGTTAAAATTTTAGAAGCGATTATGGTGGCGAATTTAAAAATGAATTATTTGATAACTTTTGTAACAAAAAGGGTTCTAGCCACAACTTCTCATTTCCTAAAACTCCACAATAAAATGGAGTTATAGAAAGAATCATACGTTTTATAGAAATTGTGCTAGGACTCTACTTAGTGGTATCCAACTACCAAAACATTTCTGGGAAAAAGCCATGTGTACTGCATACTATATCTGAAATCGTGTCACCATTTGACCCTTAACTAAACATATACCATACAAACATTTTAACAGTAGAAAACCTATATATCATATCTAAGAATTTTTGGATTAAAATGCCTTCTATTAAATACAAAAGATCAACTAGGAAAACTAGATCTGAAATCCGATGAAAGAATATTTAACGGATATTCAGAATGAAGAAAAGCATATACAGTCTATAATAAACGCAAAGAATAATAATAGAGGAAACACTGTATGTTTCATTTTATGAAAATTTCAAAAACAGTATTGACAATGAACAAGAAGTTATAAAGCAATCAATCGTACAAAATCCACATCAAAATACTACAATTTAAAATTAAGAACAATAAACTGTAGAAAATTCAATTGAAAATGAACTTAAAATTCCTCTATGAATTTTAAAAATTCATCCAATGGAAAATATAATTGGTGAAGTAAATACAAATGTCAAAACTAGACATCAATTAAATCAAATGGGTCATATTGCGTTTATATCCAATATAGAATCTAAAAATCGTAAGAATGGTTCAACGGATGACTATTGGATTTTAGCTATGCAAGAAGAGCTAATCAATTTGAACGAAATGACGTTTGAGAATTGGTTCCAATACAAATGATCAAATTGTCATTGGTACAAAGTGCGTATATAAAAATAAAGCTGATGAAAATGGTAATATAACTCGAAACAAGGCTAGATTGGTTGCACAAGGTATAATCAAGAAGAGGGAATAGGATATGAAGAAACATTTGCTCCTATCGCAAGATTAGAAGAGATACGTATCTTACTAGCCTTCTCTTTTTATTATAAGTTTAAATTTTATCAAACGGACGTTAAAAGTGCATTATAAATGGTTTTATTAAAGAAAATATGTTTGTAGAACAACCATCTCATTTTAAACATGGAAAAACTACAAACTTAAGAAAGCTCTTTATGGTATGAAACAAGCACTCTATGCTTGGTGTGAAGGACTAAAAAATTGTCTTATAGCTTCAGGGTTTGAGATTGGAAAAGTTGATCAAACTTCATTTATTAAACGTGATAAGAAAGATATATTAAGTATACAAATTTATGTAGACAATATCATATTTGGTCTACAAATGAAAATTTGTGTTATGAATTTTTAAATATAATGAAAAGTGAATTCGAGATATCTCATATGGGAGAACTCTCACATTTTTCCGGTTTACAAATAAAATAATTAAGTAATGGAATTTTTATTAATCAAGAAAAATATTGCAATAAATTAATAAAACGATGTGGAATAGAAAATACATCAAGTAAACCGACACCTATGAGCACTACGATTCATCATAACAAAGGTGAAAATGGAAACAGTATGGATCAAAAACTCTATGGAAGTATGATCAACTCTTTATTATATCTAATAGCTAGTCGCCCCGATATTACGATGAGTGTTTTCTTGTGTGCACGATTTCAAGCAAATCCTAAAGAATCACATTTGAGTGTCGTGAAATAAATTTCATGCTGCTTAAACAATACTAGAAGCTACATACTCTTTTATCCAAAAATTGTCCTTTCGAACTAGAACCTTATAGTAATGCTAACTTTGAAGGATGTCAAATGAAAAGAAAGAGTACGAGTGGTACTTGTCACTTTATCGAGCAGTCTCTAGTATCATGGTTTAGTAAGAAACAGAATTGTGTATCGCCATCGACATGTGAGGCAGAATACATCTTTGCCAGTTTAGCATGTGCATATGTCATATACATGCAATAAATGCTTATGGATTTTGGAATACATTTACAAAAATCACCAATTTATTGCGATAATGCAAGTGTTATAAATTATCAAAAAATCCAATAAATAATTCGCGAACAAAAAACATAGATATACGACATCATTTTCTTAGAGATAACAGTGAAAAGGAAGTAATTTCACTCGAGTTCGTATCTTCTGAAAACCAAATTGTATATATTTTTACCAAACCACTAAATGAAAGTACGTATTAATTTATAAATATCCAATGAAATATCCAATGTTTACTTTTGAATTAAAATTTCCTTTTCAACAAACTTTTTACCTATTTTTAATATTCTATATAATGTACATTATTATAAACAGTTCCATTAAAAATTAATGGATGATAAATGAAAACCATAAAACCTATGCTATTTATATATCCCAGGCTATTATAAAAACCAGGAAAATCATATTTGAAATTACAAGAAAAGTTTTTACTAATAAAACTTTCTAAAAAGAATTTTAACATAAAATTAATGGCAACTGGGAATGATTCATCTTACTTCGCAACAGATTATAGCTCCACATCCTCTAAATATACAAGTTCGTCATTCTCTAAAAACAACTCTATCCTCTACTTTGTCCTTTCTAAAATAATTCCATCACCTACATATCACACTGGTTTCTCTCCGGAAGGAAAGAAAGTCAAAACAATCAATTAACTTCAACGTGATAACATCGCCTCATAATGACCACTCATTAAGTTACATCATTATAAAGAAATGATGTTCTTTAATAAAATGTACTGGAAACAACAAAGACTAGGAACTCTCTTAATTTCCTTGAAAGATCCATGTTGGATGTAACAACCCGCATATTTATCGATTTTATATTTAAATATTTTATTTAAATATTTTATCGTTCGTCGGATTTTGGTCCGAAAAGCTACTTTTTGCAAACAGTCGAATTGGGACTCGAGACCACCACCATTGAGTTCAAAATGACGTTTGCGACCTTTTTGAGTATAAGCTTCGATATGTTTGGATAAAGTTGACTTTTGCTACTTTTTCCCGCTTATGACTTTGGTTTGGGCTGAACCCATTAGCCACTTACTAACTCAGTCCCAATCCCCCTCTCCTCTTCATTACTTCATTCCAACTCCTAACTCTCTAGCAAAACTGAAAATGGAGGTGGAGAGTGGAAATTAAAACTCCAAGCCCTAGCTTCCTTTGCAAATCCATCTCCTAGCTCCAAAGTTCAAGAGAACTCATTGGTAAGCATCTTCTTCATCTTCTCCAACTCTTTCTCCATTCAATTTCAGAAATTTCCTAAACCTAATTTAGGAAATGTTTCTCCTTTAAGCTTGGATTCAAGCTTGTTGGGTTGGAATTGAAGAGTGATTGTTCTTAGCATTGCTCTATAGCTTCTTCTTCAATCGTTTGGGTTCAAAGGTGAGATTTTTAATCTCACATCTAATTCTATGAATTATCTTCGAATGTTAGGTATGAATTCCTAACACTTATTCGTGTGCATTTGCTTTTGGTTTGGATTGATTTGGTGAATATTTCAATTTTTAGTGTTTTGAGTTCAAATCTTTAAAAATCCTAACTTTGATGTTTGAATGTGTTTTTGATTGTGCATCGAAGAGCTTTTAGGGCCGGGTAGTCGATAGGCATAAACCCTTAGCGCCGTAGCTCGAGCGAATGCAATTTGATCGGGTTTGCACCTCCTTTGAATTAGGGCAGGGGAGTGCTGGCAACAGGTTCGGTCGACCAAGCCCCTGGGCCGGTCGACCGACCTGCTATCCAGGCACTTCCTGCCTCTGTTTGGAAGCGCCGTTTACAGGCCTCGGCTGACCGAGCCCCTGGGCCGGTCGACCGACCTGGTGCCCCAGGCACTTCCAACCCTTGGTTCGGCCAACCGACTTAGGGAGTCCGGTCGACCGACTTGCTCCTATTTGCAAGTTTTGCCTATTTGCTTGAGAATTCCAACTTCAATCGATTCGTGTTGATTCCCTTTTATTATTATCACTTATTATCGACTTTGATGACATTTTCTTCGTGATTTATGGGAATATCCATTTTGATGGATTCGGTATCGATTTCTTTGGATTTTATTCACGTTTTCGAATGTGAATCTTAGTGGTTGGTTGTTCCTACAATCTTCTTTGTGATTTGTCACTTTAAAAATATAAAGGTTTCTATACTAGTAGTAAATATCAAAACTCTTTC
This sequence comes from Allium cepa, assembly GCA_030765085.1. Lineage (NCBI taxonomy): Eukaryota > Viridiplantae > Streptophyta > Magnoliopsida > Asparagales > Amaryllidaceae > Allium > Allium cepa. The sequence goes on from CM060944.1 coordinate 344,079,603, forward strand.
TTCAAATGATTTCAACGCTATTTTAATTACAAAGCTCATTTCTTAAACCGTTTTCCAATCTATTAGTATATACAAGCCTTTACCTCACTCGTATGAGAAATCTAATTAAACGACTTAGTAAAACAAGTGGTATGAAACGCTTGCGTTTACTTCGTCGGTTAATTCTTGGATTGTTCGATTGAAACTCTTGTGACAATTTTCTAGTGGAGATCTACAATTTGTTCGTAAATATTTAAGTTAAGCTAGTGGTTATGGGACATGAAGCTAAGCTCATATATTTACTAGCTTACTGTAGTTGACACTTCTCTTTGATCATGACGATCATTTGATGATTTAGACTAGCAATTGTGCGATGTCTTTTTGTTTGCAAGGTTAGGCTAGACACCATTTGTGTGATTTCGACTCACACATACCTTTTTGCTTTTTTGTTAGCCTAGACACCATTTGTGTGATTTCGACTCACACATATCTTTTGTTTGCAAGGTTAGGCTAGACACCATTTGTGTGATTTCGACTCACACATATCTTTTTGTAGGCCTCTTTCCCTTTTTATTATTTCTGGATTTCGTGTGTTGATTTCTGGAACTTATGTTTCACCAACTTTTACGATTGGCATTGATATATATGTCATTTATTGTGGCTTGGTGAATGAAATTAGGAGTATGACATTCCTTTTGATCCTTGAGTAGATTATTGCGAAATTGATTAATCTCTTGTTGATTTTCAATTACTTATATATCACAGCTTGGCATTGTGATTATTATACGTTTAGCCATATCTCTTATTCTATATCATGTTATCTGATATTTATAGCTAGACTGATCCGTTTATTATTTTCTTATTAAATAGTACTCGGGTCAGACCGAGATGTTAAGGTGCTTCTGCTTGACTTTACATCCGGGATTACCTCCTTGACTTTTGGTTAACTACTTTAGTTTAGTAGTTTTTTGTTGTATACATTTAAGATATAGACTTCTTGATGTATACATATTTTTGTCTAGCACTTGTATCTATTCCTTTGTATTATTGTGGATCTTTTTGACCACTACTCTGATGAACACTTTCATGTGTTATATTCATATCTATTTCCGTCTTTGTGATATGAATTGTCTGTGACTGATTTATGTTATGTTTACTTCTATATTTGTTTTCGAAGATTATTATAGCCACTGTGTAGTAGCTTTGTGTTTGTATCGGTATGTCGGATTTTCCTCTTGAAATAAAATGCATGTTATACTATCTGACATATCGGTGCTCGCGCAAAGCAATTACACGGATGGTCGCTCCTTAACAGCCTTATTCTCCGTGCTAGTTGACAGCATTACATCGTAGTGTTCTTGGCTAGCGTGGGTATAGAGGTGGGGCGTCACAGCTTGGTATCGGAGCCAAACTTCGGAACAATATGGAATATTATAACAAGGATCATCGTCCTAAGTCTTTCTTAGGAGTCATGCTTTAGGATTTAATTCGAGTCTTCGTACCGATTCTTCCTATTTTCTTTATGATTCCTTGTTTTATCAATCAAGTTTGATTGAAATTTACTTTGAGAATAACTTTTTCCTCTTCTTTCTTTCTTTCTTAAAGAAGAGAAATGGTTAGACCTGGCCGTCCCAGCGCCGGTCAATCTAGTGCTACTCCTCAGGATGGAGTATTCATGTCCGCCCATCAACTTCTTGATCTAGTAAAGAACGCTCAAGCAGCCGGACCCATTCCAGAGCCCATTCAATCCTAGATGGCATTGTTTTATTTCGTGATCTTCTTATTCGAGTTCTTTTTGATATGGGTTCCATCTCACTATTTTATATCAAAAGAACTTGTTAATTCTTTTTCTTTAAATATTTTGGGCTTGACGACTTCTTTGAGAATTGCGAATCCGGATGGTAGATCCGCAACACTCAATTTGCTTTTATTTGATGTCGAAAATTATTTTATGTGATTTTTCTTTCCGAGCCGGTATTTTTACTTAGGCTCCGGAATTGATTTGTGCGATAGGATTGGCTTAATTATTAATGAAGCCTATATCCTATTATCTCTAGAGGACTATTCATCTTTGACATTTTCAATCTGTTAAACAGATTTCTATTTTCCTTTATGATTTTGATTCCAACTTGATGGCATCATTTTCTTCCTTAAGCCCACTTATAAGGAAAGTGTTATTTCTCTCATTTATGTAGTTAGAGAAATTTTCCGGTATTTTGAGCTTGTCTTAGGATTATCACCTAAGTAATCTTTTGTGTAGTGCTAAGGTCTTTTCAGTTTGACCTTGCCACCAATTTTCATTTGGCTACGAGTTGCGGAAATTAGCATTCCACTTACCGCATTCCGCACTCGTTATGATTCCTACGAATGACTTATTATGTCATTCAAATTGTCCAGCTTATTTCATCCATTTTATAAATCGAATATTCTATGAATATTTTGATGAGACTATTCTTGTATTTACTTATTTTGGATGAAAATAGTAATTTAAAATTTTGCAAATCTTTTTCATAAGATTTATTTATAAGTAAAACTGGATTTTGTTCTTGAAACGAACAAAGAATATTCTTAAAACTTTTTAAGAGATTTATTTATCCTATAAAAGATGATTTTGTGATTGTATTGCCCGTTGAGTGCTTTAAGAATTTTGGTCGATGCGCTTGATCAACGTTATCGATAGGAATTTCCTAAACGCTTTGATGTGACAATCAGACACGATGTATTGACTTGTAAAACGTAAAATTTTTCTAGAAAGATAATTACATAAAGATAAGTGTAATTTTGAAAGTTTTAACTTTATGGGAAAGAAGATTATTTAAAAGAAATTCTTTCTTTTCGAAACTCTTATTCTTGTGATTCCTAAAGGGGAACCAAGACTTTGCTATTTGTACCGATACTAGTCGTATTGGTTTGGGTGTCGTTCTCTTGCAAAAGAGAACGTGCTATCACTTGTGCTTCTAAATCATTTTAGCTTATCGAGACTATATACGCCACTCATGATCTAGTGCTCTCGGCTATTGTTTTTACTTTTGGAATTTGGCATCATCATATTTGGATGAGAAATTGTTCTCTATCTCGATCATAAATCTTTGGAATAATTATTTTCTCATAAGGAACTTCGTGTCGACTCGAGTTCCTGGCATCTTACGATCTTGATATTCTTTTTATTCCCGAAGGGGAAATTGTGTTGCCAATACATTTTGTCGTAGGCAACAAGGTGTTGATTCTTTGATGATGTCGGAGTGGAATTATCTTTTTATCAAGTTCATCGAATGTTTTGATGTACTTCGTTTTATTGAGTTTCATCTCACCTCTTTTATGGACTAGTGTCCGATGTTCTTTTATGGTGTTCGGTTCATCGGAGGTATTGTTATTATAATACATCGATGTTCCATCTTATCTGCATCAATAGATGTACCATTATTTTACTGCATCGTTGTTCCGGTTTATCGGTTCATTTGGCGTACCGTTTTTGTACTACGCTGATGTTCCAGATTATTTGAGTTTCTAGTTTCTCGGGCGTACTGTTATTATACTACGTCGCTGCACCAGCTCAATTTTCTGTTATTCTTGACGTTCCCCACGTCTTTTATCTACGGAAATGCCTTAGGGATTCCGGTTTTCATTCTTGAGCTCGGTAATATTGTGGAAATTGAAGTTTCACCAGATTTCTTGCTAACTCTTTCGTGCACTTTATGGTGAACTTCCTATTTCAGATTTTCTTTTGTGCTGATATGCTTCTATGGTTGTTACTTCTTATTTTCTTCTTAAGTATTGCGAGGATGCAATTTCTTTAAGGAGGGGAGTCTGTAACAACCCGCATATTTATCGATTTTATATTTAAATATTTTATCGTTCGTCGGATTTTGGTCTGAAAAGCTACTTTTTGCAAACAGTCGAATTGGAACTCGAGACCACCCCCATTGAGTTCAAAATGACGTTTGCGACCTTTTTGAGTATAAGCTTCGATATGTTTGGAGAAAGTTGATTTTTGCTACTTTTTCCCACTTATGACTTTGGTTTGGGCTGAACCCATTAGCCACTTACTAACTCAGTCCCAATCCCCCTCTCCTCTTCATTACTTCATTCCAACTCCTAACTCTCTAGCAAAACTGAAAATGGAGGTGGAGAGTGGAAATTAAAACTCCAAGCCCTAGCTTCCTTTGCAAATCCATCTCCTAGCTCCAAAGTTCAAGAGAACTCATTGGTAAGCATCTCCTTCATCTTCTCCAACTCTTTCTCCATTCAATTTCAAAAATTTCCTGAACCTAATTTAGGAAATGTTTCTCCTTTAAGCTTAGATTCAAGCTTGTTGGGTTGGAATTGAAGAGTGATTGTTCTTACCATTGCTCTATAGCTTCTTCTTCAATCGTTTGGGTTCAAAGGTGAGATTTTTCATCTCACATCTAAGTCTATGAATTATCTTCGAATGTTAGGTATGAATTCCTAACACTTATTCGTGTGCATTTGCTTTTGGTTTGGATTGATTTGGTGAATATTTCAATTTTTAGTGTTTTGAGTTCAAATCTTTAAAAATCCTAACTTTGATGTTTGAATGTGTTTTTGATTATGCATCGAAGAGCTTTTAGGGCCGGGTAGTCGATAGGCATAAACACTTAGCGCCGTAGCTTGAGCGAATGCAATTTGAACGGGTTTGCACCTCCTTTGAATTAGGGCAGGAGAGTGCTGGCAACAGGTTCGGCCGACCGAGCCCCTGGGCCGGTCGACCGACCTGCTATCCAGGCACTTCTTGCCTCTGTTTGGAAGCGCCGTTTACAGGCCTCGGCCGACCGAGCCCCTGGGCCGGTCGACCGACCTGGTGCCCCAGGCACTTCCAACCTTTGGTTCGGCCAACCGACTCAGGGAGTCCGGTCGACCGACCTGCTCCTATTTGCAAGTTTTGCCTATTTGCTTGAGAATTCCAACTTCAATCGATTCGTGTTGATTCCCTTTTGTTATTATCACTTATTATCAACTTTGATGATATTTTCTTCGTGATTGGTGGGAATATCCATTTTGATGGATTCGGTATCGATTTCTTTGGATTTTATTCACGTTTTCGAATGTGAATCTTAGTGGTTGGTTGTTCCTACAATCTTCTTTGTGATTTGTCACTTTAAAAATATAAAGGTTTCTATACTAGTAGTAAATATCAAAACTCTTTCTTTAAATGATTTCAACACTATTTTAATTACAAAGCTCGTTTCTTAAACAGTTTTCCAATCTATTAGTATATACAAGCCTTTACCTCACTCGTATGAGAAATCTAATTAAACGACTTAGTAAAACAAGTGGTATGAAACGCTTGCGTTTACTTAGTCGGTTAATTCTTGGACTTGTTCGATTGAAACTCTTGTGACAATTTTCTAGTGGATATCTACAATTTGTTCGTAAATATTTAAGTTAAGCTAGTGGTTATGGGACATGAAGCTAAGCTCATATATTTACTAGCTTACTGTAATTGACACTTCTCTTTGATCATGACGATCATTTGATGATTTACACTAGCAATTGTGCGATGTCTTTTTGTTTGCAAGGTTAGGCTAGACACCATTTGTGTGATTTCGACTCACACATACCTTTTTGCTTTTTGGTTAGCCTAGACACCATTTGTGTGATTTCGACTCACGCATATCTTTTTGTAGGCCTCTTTCCCTTTTTATTATTTCTGGATTTCGTGTGTTGATTTCTGGAATTTATGTTTCACCAACTTTTACGATTGGCATTGATATATATGTCATTTATTGTGGCTTGGGGAATGAAATTAGGAGTATGACATTCCTTTTGATCCTTGAGTAGATTATTGCGAAGTTGATTAATCTCTTGTTGATTTTCAATTACTTATGTATCACAGCTTGGCATTGTGATTATTATATGTTTAGCCATATCTCTTATTCTATATCATGTTATCTGATATTTATAGCAAGACTGATCCGTTTATTATTTTCTTATTAAATAATACTCGGGTCAGACCGAGATGTTACAGGTGCTTCTGCTTGACTTTACATCCGGGATTACCTCCTTGACTTTTGGTTAACTACTTTAGTTTAGTAGTTTTTTGTTGTATACATTTAAGATACAGACTTCTTGATGTATACATATTTTTGTCTAGCACTTGTATCTATTCCTTTGTATTATTGTGGATCTTTTTGACCACTACTCTGATGAACACTTTCATGTGTTATATTCATATCTATTTCCGCCTTTGTGATATGAATTGTCTGTGACTGATTTATGTTATGTTTACTTCTATATTTGTTTTCGAAGATTATTATAGCCACTGTGCAGTAGCTTTGTGTTTGTATCGGTATGTCGGATTTTCCTCTTGAAATAAAATGCATGTTATACTATCTGACATATCGGTGCTCGCGCAAAGCAATTACACGGATGGTCGCTCCTCAACAGCCTTATTTCCGTGCTAGTTGACAGCATTACACCGTAGTGTTCTTGGCTACCGTGGGTATAGAGGTGGGGCGTCACAGCGGCACTATGTGATGATCACCAATAAAGGATAGTATTCGTAGAAGCTCTTCTTATCTAACAGAAGCTCCAAACAAAGATCACGACTCAAAACCAAGAAACTCGTGGGAGCCAGAAACATCGAATGAAGATTAGTATCCATTAAAAAATAAATAGATTGTCATTAACCTGATGTATTTCATATTGATGTATAATCCAACCCAAGTAAAGAGAAATAAATAAATATAATCTCTTCGTATTGTATAACGTATTAATTTATATTTCTATAAATAAAATATATTTTTTTATATTCTTGAACAAATAAACTAAACTATCATGAACAAACATAAATTAATCAACCTTAAGAATATAGGACCAACATAAAATGATTCATGAACAAAACTAGTCTCCAATAATCATTAAAAACAGAAAACTACAGGAGCAATCAACTAAACCAATGCGCTTAGTCGACTGGATGAGAGCATTTTTAAATTTCCTGAACCAACAAAAAATTCAGTCCACTAACCCCTTTAATCAGTCGACTGGCTACAAGGATTCAAAATTAAATACCCAATATTCAGTCGACTAAACCCCCAACTCAGTTAACTGGCTGTAAAGAAATTATATTTTCTACACGAATTCAATCGATTGAATTTCATCTTTCAGTCAACTAGTCATGTATATTCCTCTTTTTGGAAAAGAGAAGATCGGTCAAACGTACATATTGAGAAATCTACCTATTCACAACAATTACACCCTTTCATTTCCTATGTCTTCTGACCAACAAACTCTCACTCATTCATCTTCTTCTCCAAAAAGCAAAACAAAACCAAAATTTCTATAAATCCTTACTCTAAAAATCCTAACCTTTTGAAATGGCACCAAGGAAACAACAAAGAGACTTTTCATCAACCACCACTAGACCATCGAAAGCTCAAATCGGAGGTTGGCTATACAGTTATCCCACCGTTCATAGGTTCAACAATATGAAGAATATGCAAATTTTTGAAGGCTCGTTTATCAAGTTTTGAGATTTTCGGAGCTACACTATCTAAGAATTTATGGAGGCTAACCATATTCACTCTCGCATCAACTTTGATGCCAATAATGTCAAGATTTAACCCTTATTGGTAAAATTAGTTTATGTTAATTTGAATTTTGATTTTATGACACCACATAATATAGAAAATTTTATATGGACTCTTATATATGGGGTCAAAATCTATCTACCCATAGATAGATTTAGTTCCATTTTAAACTGTCCTTCGGTCGGAGAAGACCAAGATTATATTGAAGTCAACAAGAACGACTGTAATGAAATTAGTCGTCTTTTTCTGGACAACAACCTACAAGTCTTGAAAGCAAAATTGCTACATCCGAAAGGTAGAATTATGCACAGGGTACTTATTCATTCCCTACAACCATGGACTAGTAGTTAAGAAATGGTTTATAAACATAACTTTCAAGCACTTTACACTTTATGGGGACATTGTAATGTAAATTGGGCTAAAGTAATAATAGAGGAATTTTAAACATTCCATCAACGTGGAGTAAAAATAACTTTTTACGGAAAAAATATCATGCGCATCCTGCTTAGTTTCCATGTACCTCTTCCAAATACCTAGTTTACTACCGTTGGTTCTCGAAACCCTAAACCTCACGAGACTTCTAAAAAGAGTTAAGAACCACAACATCATCTCCTTTGAAAAATGGAAATTGAATAGGGACACCAGGAACCCTCAACTCACTCACCCAATACCAGCTTCTTTATCTCATGCACAACAATCTGAAGCTAGCGACGATGAAATACAACAGATTAGAATGGAAAAAAGTGCTAGGAAATCTTATGCCATCCTTTCTCGTAACCAAAGCAAACTTGACCGTCATCTATCTCGAGTTGAAAGCATAGTAACCAGATTTGATAGCACGCTGGATAAAATCAAAGGGTTTATGAACAAAATTTGGAACAAGATATCTTGTGCTTAACCTAATTCATCTTCTCTACCTATAAGAGAGAAACCAAAAGCTTCAGACACATATGGATGGACTATGGATGAGAAGGAAGATGAGGACAATGTAGAGGCCGGTGAGAGCAGTCAAAGTCACGATATCCAGGCATGGTAAACTCATCCTTCATATCTATCTTTATTTGTGCCTTTTCTACTTTCAGTTTTATGAGTAAATATGTATGGGAGATAATCTTGTAAAAATTTTTATTAGTTTTTGTTGTTGAGTGTTTATGGATTTGACACTCTGTTGTTTATTTATGGCAATTTGGTAAGTAGTACGTTTATTGTGGCATGTGATGTTGTGGTTGTGACTATGGCAAGTGGTATGTTCTTTTAAATATCTTAACATATTTTTTTGTTTTGTATATTTATGAATTTATATTAGAGAGTTCTACCCTTATAAATATTCATATTACTCCTATCGATATCTTTTTCCTTTTTGTTGATGACAAATGGGGAGAAAAACTAGACACGAATGGCTATATCGATCGGGAGAGTATAGTCGTAGAAGGAGAACTATCTATAGTTTGAGTTATTTCAAAATTAACTTGTATAATTGTTGTAACAACCCTGATATTGGTGATTACCTATAAAATTGAATTATAGCGATAGTTATAATTTAATATTGAGAATCAAACAAATTTGAGAAGAAGAAGAATTTTTATTAAAGTTGTTTATTTGGTCGTCATAATTCAATTTTATAGGTAATCACCAATACCAGGGTTGTTACAGTTGTCATCATCAAAAAGTGTTAGAGCACCATACTTTGATGTTTTGATAGTGACAACTAAATAAGAATATGTTTGCACCAAAAATTGTTACAAACACCCAAGAATATTTTTGTAGATAAGTAAATGAAGATAAGAAAATCAAACTGAGCAAAAGAACAAGTAAGCAATAGAGATTAAGCAGTAATCAAAGACACAAAGGTTTATGGTGGTTCAGCATTGTATGCCTACGTCCAGTTTGAAGATTATCCTTTATTACTCTTTTGTGAATTTGATTACAACAGTAGAAAAAAGCTAGCATTTGATTACAATAGAGTCTAGAGTAACAAGTAGCATAAACCACCTAAAAATAAACTAATAGGTCTGTATTTATAGGGTGAGATGACAAGATATTTCGCTAAGATTTCGATAGAAGGCTCTGTAGGTCTATAGGGACCCATTATAACGATCGGTGAACATAACGTACTGTATTGGAACGATCGGTATAAATTGTACCGATCATTATTTTTGGCTCTGATTGCCATATGATCATTTATGGGGCGTCGCACATTCCTCTTTGTCGTGCTCCTAAAACATGAATTCGTTCTGAGTTGTAGATTGCGAGATATGGATCAACCTTTGTTGGATCTAGATCACTTGCTGAGTTACACCGATCATTAGGAAGGATCATCATAAGACGATCGGCACTTCTTGAACCTTAGAATTTTGACCTGCGAACATTTTTATGGGCTCCATTCTTTAATATATAGATGCCCTGAAAGCTTCAAGTGAATTGGCCTTTTGGGTTTTAAGATATCGATCGATCTTCACTAATTTGAGCTGTTTTATGAATCGTTCCTGATCGATCCATATAAATCCTTGCTTTATCCGTAACTCGAGCATATGAACTCTGATCAACTTGAAATATGGAATATAACTTCATGGGGCTATGCCTATCAGTCCATACTGATTTCACCTTGATTTGGTTCTAGGTCCAGATCTGCTCGACTGTCATCCATAGTATCGTATAGAACCGATTCTCAAGGTTGGTAACCATCGTTTCTAGCCAAGTTGATAATATCAGGACCTTGCCAAAAGGCATGATAACATTCCTAAAGTACGTCTTATTCGAACGTGACATGCTTTGAAAAGTCGCAAACTTCAATCGTCGAAAAAGAATTCCATTTAGTTCGTTAAATGGTCATTATCCTTTTGTTAAGTCGCTTTCTTATTGAGACTCGTGTCTCCTTTCATTTATTATGATTATTGGTCGATTTTAAATAATATAAATACCAGATCACGGCTTATCAATGATTATCTTATTGTTTTTTATTATCATGCCATAAAAATTTATTTTTTGATCTTCCTTTGGTTGATTTCAGGTGCGTATTCAATTTCTGTTGATTTCAAAAAATTGAACTTTTGAACGTATATTGGTTCGTATACATATTCATACCTAACCCCCAATCACGGTTGCACATCCGAGGGTGGTTTTCAAGTTTCAAAGTTGTTCCTTGTCTGTGTGAACATCCACGGCGGATCGTTATTTATTAAATGGAAAGTTGGATTGCCTTTGCACGATTGTTTTATATAAAAAACTAATGACCAAGGCCAATTGTTATCTGAATGGATTTTCGTACCCATCTATTTACGATCATCCTTGTAAGATCATTATCATCTTCTATATGTGTATATATATTGTTATTATTACCAATCTTTAGTTCGCATAAAGGAGCTTATGGATCGTTCCTGGTGGTGGAACGACCGGTAGGAACTCTAGTTTAAATGATTGGTATATCTCATGGGTTGAATGGTTGGTATATGCTCTTTCTATAGAGCTTTCACACTAACCATTTTTTATAATCTTGCCCAACCATTGCTAGGCTTCTAGAATTTTGGATCACTTTAGAATGATTGGTATAATTTCTAGGCTACGAAGGATCGACATATCCATCCATATAAAAGTATTTTACTTAGCAGCTTCAATCTCCACTTCTCACTTTTGCATCGTTCAAACTTTCAACCAGAAAAGAAAAAGAACGAATCGTTCTACCACTTTTCTTCCATCGCTTCAAACAACGATTGGTGCTTTCTTGCACATGAAAGTTACTCTAATGAGCAAAGCTCCTGCACGTGGTTTATCGAGGGGTAACACAAGGATTCTTGCACACACTTGCACCCCTCAACAATTGCATAATGCTCAACTTGTGCGATTTAATGCTTAATGTTCATTAATTTTTATTTTCCATTGTAGAAACGATGGTAAAGAAAAGGAACATGTTAGATTCCAATTGGGATATACACGACCAATTCTTTGGTTCATGCTCTAGTTCATACTGTCAAGGTGGTAGTCGAGAGTATTATGATCCTAGTTACTGCTTTGGTTAGGACTGTGGTCATCAAGATTGGGGTGATAGGGATAAACCCTCTCAAGATAAACATCGATCATGATCTAGGTCCCCTCCTCTAAAGTTTTTTGATAAGCTAACTGATCATCGGGACCCACCTATAAATCCTTCTCGTGGTCCCCCTCCCATATTAGTTCCTCCACTGCCTTTAGTTCTTTCTCACTCTCAAAGCTCCAGTGATCTTCATCGCCATAGTGAACATGTTGCTGCTCATAGGCCCGACAAGGAAAGTATTGAAGTTGAAATCACCATCGAAGATCCTATTATTGATCCAGTTGCTCGCAAGGAACAACTTTGAGAAGAGTTTCCAAACCTATGCTGTGAAGGGTTCTTTTTTCCTCCTAATCTGAAGGGGGTCGCAGACCATGTCTAGAAAATGACCATATATTTCATTGCCAATATCCACATGCAATACCGTGAACGGATGAAAGCAGCGGAGAAAATGTCAAAGTTATCTTTCGAGCGCGTGGCGGCAATTGAAACGTTAAAATGCCAGGAAGCTCAAAATAAAAGAATAATCGATACTTTGACAAATGACTTAGAGGCTTCTAGGACTTTCCTAATAAAGGTCGAGCGAAAAGCTAATCCTACCATCAAATCCATAAAGGAGATAAAGTACAGTCATCTTGATATAGTCCAGGTGATGCATCATCAAAATCAAGAAATAGCACTAGGAGAGACACAGCTAGAAGTACTGAATCTATAGCCTTGAAGGAGATAGCGAAACTCAAGGCTAAGCTCGGATATGCAAACAAAGAGAAAGATGATGCTCAAAATATCGCTCAAGATGCTTGTGATGAGATGAAGAGTGTTAGACTTAAGAGAAATACGGCCGTTGAAAGGGACAGAGACGTTGATGCACTCATTCAAAGTAGAAGCTACCAAGGATAATGTTAGGGAAGAGAAAATGAACAAGCTTGATCCACTTCTTATTCTTTACTACGCCAACGTTCTCAAGCATAGAAATCTAACATGGCTTGGCAATGATTACCCTTACTAGCTCTAATGTGCGTGGAAATTTCTCATTGTAGAGGAAAAGAGACTCCTTAATGTTGGGAGAATTGACCTATCCAGGCTTGAAGGTGGCGATGAATCCAAAACATTGCATGATATCCGGCTTAAATTTTAGAAAGATTATGCTAGTGCATCTTTACATGAAGCGGGTAAAGGCTCTGGGTCGGCACAACCAGACGTTACAACTGAATTGCCTCCAACATCTCAGTCTATCCCTAGTTCCATGTTAAACTCTTCAACCATCCTTGGATATGATCCGGACGAGACTTAGCATTCTCCAATTCCTGAACGTTTTGAGGTTATTTTGGCTCAACTTAGGAGCCATTGAGGAAGGTATTTTACCGACATCTTCCATCTTTTAAAGAGTTAGAGTGTTATCAGTTGATATTTATAATTTTTTGCCTATTTTTTATCAACTTTAAATCTATCTAGTGTCCTTCCTCTTCCCTAGCAAGAGCCTCAATCAGGAACGCAAGCAGTCGTGATAGAATCCATTAAAGTTGCAACTTCAATCGCTGCTCAGGGTGCTTAAGACCTTCATAATCGATAATCAATTCATGGAGGCACTATTCAAGGAAGGAGGCGACCCACACCAAGAAATTCCTTTTGATGAGGATTTCGTAATCATGTTCGCTTCCAACCTTACTAATGGGCTCAGCATTAAAAAGCGCATTGAGAAGGAAGAGTTGTTGAAAAAGAAGGCAAAAGCTGAGCCTGTTAATATGGATTTCAATTAGCCGATTCCTGTCCTGCTCCAGATGATCCTTCCTAGCCAAATAATTCCTCAAGATAAGGTCCCTCTGCTTCTGGTGTTGAGAGTGCATCGATCCCTCCTACTTCTAAGGATGATACCGCCTCGATCCACATAACTGAAGATGTGTCTTCGAAGAAAAGCCGAGGCGAAAAAGGATCGAAGAGAGGATCAAGTAGCAGTTCGGATGGAGCCACTTCCAAGAAACAAAAGAAAGATATGAAATCCAAAAAAGAATCGTTAGGTTGATGTGATGTGTAAATAGCTTGGATGGCTACTTTTTCCTTTTGTTGTCCATGCTTGTTGGGGGTAAGAACCCTTTTTTACTTCTCATTTTGGATAAACTTGTATTGTGAACAACAAGTTTAGTGTGAATAAGAATTATGTTATTCTTATGTAAAATTCCCACATATGCTTGTTTAAATGATCGAGCTATTATGTTTTCCATTTAACGTATTTGTGATTCGCTGCTCGTCGGGTTAGATATCGATCAGACTTATCCACCCCAAGACCTCCCTGAGGTCGTGGCCTCAAGTCGTATCAAACATTGGCTTGTGACCTAATGTTACGCCGTCAAATTCAGGGGTTTGAGTAATTATACTCATGTCCCCAGTCTCAGGCTAGTGAAGTTTGATATGGATGGTTGAACTTCATCTTAGCGAGTTTATACTCCTCTCAGTTTCAGGCCATAGTTTATGGGATAGTAAGTGGTCGAACCGCACTCATTTATTTGTTTGTACTCATATTCAGATAAGAGTTAGTTAATAAGTGGTCGGATCACACCCTTTTAGCATCTATAATCACATCCGCACTCTGGGAATATGAGTTATTTCATAAGTGATCATTCGCACCCACTTAGCATTTATACTCATATCCGCACTCTAGGGATGTGAATTATTCGAAAAACAATCGAGTTCGATTTCGTTTTGTCAATCGTTCTGCCCTCAAATATAGGGTTTGACTCAATAAGTGACTGACCGAATCTCAATCACTCCAAATTTATGTCGGTCCCACCGAATAGTGGGTCACAATTAACTTGTACTGCAATAGCAGTTCACAGACATGATGGAAAATTCAAGGCTCTATTGCTGAATAGAAAGAAATGACATAATTTATCTTATTATATATATATTTGAAAAACAGAATGCTAAAGCAAATCCTGAAATTAAATACAATTGAATAAAAAGGAAAAACTAAGTGAAATAGCATCGTAAATGCTTGCTATTCCACGCCCTTGGGAGTATGATGCCATCAACAGTCGCTAACTATAAAGTTCCTTTGCCAAGCCTTTACTCAATGACATACAGTCCTTCCCAAGTTGAATTCATATGCGACAGGATAGGAAAAACCCATTTTATGATAGGATCACCGATTTCAAAGGTTCTAGGTCGGACTTGTGTTGTAGTATCAGAGGGCTCGGTGTCAATGTGCTGCTTCCCTCAAATCAGCTTCCTCACGCTTCTTATCTATAAAGTCTTGAGATTCCAGAAGGAGATCTTTGTTTGTTCTGGGATCGTAATAAGTTACTCGAAGAGAGAACTTTGAGCTCAACAGGAGTAACGGCCTCGAAGCCGTAAATTAGGGAGAATGGAGTATGACAAATCGTGGACTTGTAGGTGGTCCTATAAGCCCATAGTGTCATCGAAAGTTCATCCACCCACTTGTCTCTAGCCCTTTCCAAATGGTTTTTAAGAATGAATTTTATTATTTTGTTCACGACTTCAACTTGTCCATTCGCTCAAGGTTGAGAAACAACTGCAAAGTTGTTTCATATACGATACCGAAGGTAGAAGTCTTTAAATTTAGTACCATTGAATTGCGACCCATTGTCTGTTATAATAGCTCATGGAAGACCAAAACGACAGATGATGTTCAGGGCATGAATTTGATTACTTTCTTGGTTATGATCGTGGTCAAAGGTTCCGCTTCAGCCTATTTGTTGAAGTAATCAATTGCGACAATAGCTTACTTTACACCACCTTTAGAGATCGATAAGGAACCAATAATATCTATTCCCACATGGCAAACGACCATGGGATGATTATTTATGTAATTTCTGTCGGTGTCTTGGAACTTTCATATATATATATATACACACACACATATATATATGGAAGTTTTCGCAACACCTGACATAATTGGCAGCATCTTGGTTAACGGACCGCTAATAATACTCATAATAGAGTATCTTCTTTGCTAGGGTTTTCCCCCCTATGTGATTGCCACATTCCCCTTCATGAACTTCGTTTAGTACTCGTTTTATTTCATCATGAGTGATACATAGGAGAAGGGGAATGGAGAAACTCTTTCTGCACATAACTCCTTCCTATGTGATATACTATGAAGCTTTGCAAAGGATTTGTTGCTTTTCATTCCTTCATTTGAAAAGAACTCATGTAGCAAATAATCATTAACCGAATTTGTCCACAATTCTTCTCAGGATCCGTCTCTAATGCCTGGTCAATTTCCATTAGACTTATACTTGGAGCACCGGAACTAAGCCCATCTGCTGCGCATCCCCGGTGCTTGCAAACTTTGCCAATGAATTGGCCTCTCTGTTTTGATCCTGGGGAATGTGCGTAATGTCATAATACTCAAAGTCAGTTAACAACTCTTGGACATGGGTAAGGTATGGAGCAAGTCCCTGCCCTTTAGCTTGGTAATCTCCCCTGACTTGGTATACTACTAATTGTGAGTCGCAAAATATTTCAAGGGATTTTATTCTCAATTCTTTGGTAAGTTTAAATCCAGCAATTAGAGCCTCACACTCGGCCTTGTTGTTTGTTGTAGGGAAATAAAGCTTTAAAGCATAGTAAATTGACTGATCTTTGGGAGTTACAACCATAATCCCAATGCCTGACCCTGGATAGTCCTCCGAGGTAGGGATTTCATTGTTCTTCGGGAAATCATCCTACACGGTAAATGCTGCTATAGCCTGACCCTGGATAGTCCTCCTAGAACGATAAGTGATGTCTAATTAGCTAAGTTTAATTCCACTTGACTAACCTCCTAGACGTTTCAGGTCGCTGCAAGACATGTCGTAATGGCTGGCCGGTGTAAACATTAATAGGGTGTTCCTGAAAGTAAGGGTGAAGCTTTCGTGAGGTAATCTGCAAGCAATATGTCGGTTTCTCTATCTTTGAATAATTCCTCTCAGCCCTTGTCTATCGCTTGCTAACATAATAGATCGGTCTCTGAATTCGATTCTCTTCACGAAGCGACGTGGCATTTATAGTGTGTGCCGATATGGCTTAAATAGATAGGAGGTCTCTCCAAGTGGTTTACCAAAACTTAAAATGCATCTTTAAAATCCTGTGTCCATTCATAGTTCCTTTTTCCTTTCCTAATAAAGTCAAAAAAGGAATGCATTAATCAATAGCCTTAGAAATTAATTGGCTTAAAGCAACGACTTTTCCATTAAGGATTTGTACTTGTTTAATAGTCTTTGGCGCTTTGATATTGTGAATAGCTTGGATCTTCTTGGGATTAGCCTCAATTCCGCGGACATTAATGATGAAACCGAAGAACTTTCCTCATGCAACGCTAAAAGAACATTTTAGGAGATTAATCTTCATTTTATAATGTCGGAGCATGTAGAACATTTCTACCAAGTCTCTAATGTGGTCGCTAGACTATCATGACTTCACGAGCATATCATCCACATATACCTTCATCGTTTTTCCGATTTGATCTTCAAACCTTCTATTAACTAAGCGCTGGTAGATCGCTCCTGCATTCTTTAGCCCAAATGGCATCGCCGCATAGCAATATAAGACAACATCGGTGATGAAGCTGGTGTGCTTTTGATCGAGAATGTGCATCGCAATTTGGTTATACCCTGACTACGCATCCATTAAAGATAGCAATTCATGTCTCGCGGTTGAGTCTACCAGCTGTTCGATCCTTAGAAAGGGAAAACTATCTTTTGGGCATGCCTTGCTCAAGTCTAAGTAGTCAACGCATGTTCTCCATTTTCCATTTCCCTTTCTCACAAGTACAGGGTTAGATACCCATTCAGGGTAGAGAGTGTCATGAATAAACCCGTTGTCTTTGAGTTTATCTACCTTCTCTTTAAGAGCGACAGATCTCTTCGAATCCATGCCACGCCTTTTTTGTTTCACTAGACCATACCTTTGGTCGATATTCAAGCATGGCTTGCAATGGCAGGCAAGATGCCATACATGTCAGAGTGAGTCCAAGCGAACAGGTCAAGATTCACTGGGAGAAATCTAGCAAGTTCTTTCATCATTGGGGGGGTGAGCTATGATCTGATCTTTAGGACCTATGACGGATCATTGTGGATAATTTTAATATTAATCCTCAGCTCAGCTGGTGCAGCCTTGATCTCTTTAGGCTCCTTTTTGTCATCTCTCGGACCAGTATCTCTATAGAACCGACAATGGTGCCCGTCAATCTTCATAGCTTGGATGTGGACTGACTTGTCCACTCCTTTACCTTTTTCCCCTCTGTTGAGCATCCCTTAACTCGGCTACATAACAGGCATGTCCAATCACCTGATCACCATGAACAACTCAAACACCATTTTCTGTTGGTAACTTCAAAGTCAAACACCATAGGCCAAGAGCTGCTCAGAACTCGCTACGGCTAGTCAGCCTAAAAAAGCGTTATATGGAGAGTTAACATCCAAAACAACAAAAGGAAAAATTTACACTCTCCTGCAATCACATTCTCCCAACTCTACAGGTAATTCAACAAAACCAACAGCTTCAGTTGTAGCACTGTTAAAGCTATGAATGCAGGCTTTAGACAGTTTCAAGTCCTTTGCTTCCATCCTCATCTAATCATAAGCTTTCTTTAAAGTTATGTTTACAGAACTTCCATAATCAACCAATATTCTTCTCACAAAAGCAGTGTCGATCATGGCGGAAGTGACCATTGGGTCAATCATCGAAGCCTCTAGCTTGTCTATATCTCTGTTTCTAAATATGATATCATCTGTCATTGTACGTTGATGTTTTGACTTAGCTCCATCCTTCAATTTGAATAGAATTCAAAATCCACATGCTTAATCGTGCTAAAATAGCGCTCTATCTCGTGTCAACTTTTATCAATCGGATGCGGTCCTCTGACTATTGTATTGATCAGTAATCTTCCACCAGTTCGTGCAGGTTCCTTAGCCCTATGTGATGCTTGTCCTTGGTTGGGGTCAGATGTCCCTTGCCTACCATCTAACAGGGTTTTTATGAACTACTATATCTTCCTTTCTCGAATTAGCTTTTCGATAACATCCTGGAGATGCATGCATTCATTGATGTTATGTCCATAACATTCGTGAAACCGACAATATTTCCCTGTTTGTTTATGCTTCTTTGTTGATTCTTTTGGAGACGGTTCCTGTACTGCATAGTATTACAGGTAGACAAATAGACATTCTTTGGGGACATATTTAGTGGCGTGTAAGTGTTGTACATTGGAATCCTAGGTTTTCCTCTTCCAGAATCCCTCTTTTTTCTCAGTTCCTATCTCCACCTTTCTTTTGCTAATTCGGTTTGTTCTAGACATTCACTTTTACTTTTCCAGAGCTTTCATCGGACTGTTTTACCGCAATATTAGTATGTAAACCCTCTCTACTTGGTCTTTCAATGTTCTTCTTCCTGGAGGATCTGGCTTCATCTTTTCTTAAATATTGAGCCGCCTTTGCGTAAAAGCATTCCAACATGACGGGAGGTATGCCAGCTAACCAACCGAAAAAATTAGATTCTGGATCAACCCTCTTGTCATGGCCATCAATATTGCATGATCATTCGGATTACTGATTTCCATAAAAGCTGCGTGGAATCTCTCAAATAATCTTTCAACTATTCTCCCTGAGCCTAGAGACGCTGGACGGGGACATTACATCCTTGGAGCGAGTTGCATGCACTCGAAACTGCTCCACAAACTTTGTTTCCAAATCATTTAATTTAGAGATTGATCGTAGGCGTGGCCTTATAAACCACACCGCTGCTACTCCAGAGAGAGTTATAGGAAAACACCTACACTTAGTTGCATCATCTGCTTGTGCGGAATCCATCGGCCATTCATATCTCATGATGTGCTGTTTGGGGTTGGTCTTATAAGCAGGCATCGACGATTTGTTGAACCTCCTTTGATATTCTGCATGCATGACATTATTAGTGAACGGGGTATGGCCTCTCGAGATTTACCAATCATCATTAATCAAGCTTTAGCTTTCTCTCACTAGTTGTCCGACCATAGCCGACAAGTCTGGTGTTTGGATAGTTGGCGCCAAGCGGTGGTCATGTTTGACCTCACATAAATGGTCCGGTCGATGTCTACGAGTTATTCCATGCCTTTTTGGTTCAGCATCTTCTCGATGTGAATCTTGTAAATTCACTTCATCATCATCTCAATGAAGCATTTGATCAATATTTACTTGAACTCCATCATTCAAATCAGTCGCAGTAGCTCCAGTTTGAATCCCAATGTGCATAGGTAAGTTCCCTTCTCTAGTGGACGGATCGGCACTAATCGTTCCTAGAAGACCATAATGGTTTGCCTATTGATGCCCTGAAGTTTCTATGTGATATCCATTTGTTTGGTGATACCTACGCCTATGAAATTCATCCGATAAACTAGTACTCTCTGATGCCAAGTAAGGGGTAGGGTCCCTTGAGATGACCCACTTTCTTTCCCTAAATTTTTTTACATATGTAAAGTGGTCATCTAAAATAAGAAAATTATAATCTCTCTTATTTTTCTCCTCTCCAGGATCTTTCTTCCAATAAATATTGGTTTGTTTTAAATCATCTTAAACTTACATATATGAAGATATGTAAATTATTTTCTACTTAAATCAGAGTACAGATATTTAGAAGTAGACATCTTCTTCGAAAATTATTAGGTAATTTATACATAGCAAATTTATTCCTAAGAATCCAGTTTTCCTTAGCACAACTTATTGTTGCATCACTTCTGATATTATACCTTCTAGACTTAGCATTTGTATGTATTTCCCATAGTTTTATTTCTAAATGAACTGTGCTTTTAGATTTGTACATGTGCGTGCAGGTTCCTGTGGCATGTTTATTCACTGGGAAAATTTTTTGAGTGCTTAAATTCTTTTCAAATAATGGTTAACTTGAAATGATGAGACCTACCCTATATATTTGAGTTATTGAGCTTTACTGCAAACCGAGTTCAAAACAATTAAAGATGGTTGAACCCAGGCTTGGAAAAATGGTCAGGATAGCCTTGTTTATTTATACACAAATTTACAAGTATTTATGGGTTCTTCCTATGGTAATTCAAACTTGTATATGCCAGATTTTTACATCATCTTTAAAACTGGGTTTTTCATATCCAATATTGAGTTAGTCCTTCAATTCTTACATGATTGCATCTTGGACTTTCTACTATTATAATTATATTATTATGAAGCTAAGAAAGGAAACTACATTACTTAGTTGAAACATTTTCAAAAGCAACTCACAAGTTTCAACTGAATTATACCTTTAAGTTTAGTACTTACAGAACAGAAAATGACATTGCATTTGATTCTTTCTAAACAACTTGAACAACATAGCATAACGTAATTTGACTTAAACTTCTGTTCTTAATTTCAGAAAAATCTGTAGCTATTGCATCCAAAATCTCTAAGCAGTTAAACATCCAAGCTTGATCAAGAAAAGCTCTCCTAAACTTGCATTATATTCCTATATCTCTCCTAAACTTGTCTACCAAGTTAAGACTTATCCGATTCGGATTATAGTTCAATCTAATTTACAGGTGAACCACCATCAAAACGAGTCAATAAGCTATGAAATCACATGGGGAACATCGCATGCAAGTAAAGAAGCCAACAAAGAGGGGGTTGTGCAAAATATTGCACAACATTTTGGATCAGTACTGATCCAAAAAGTTTGTTCGAAATCGCCCCAAACTTTACGTGCCTCCACCTATGGATAACTACATACTTCTAGTACTCCGGTTCTAATCCAAGTGTTATCTAAATCCTATAAATATCATCCTATCTTCAACCGAGAGGGGGCTGGCTACTCTGATCACTGGGGAAACCTTGCTACTAAGATTCTTCAACCTTCTTCCTCCTTACAATGGCTGCCATGGGACAATTGAGATCCTTCCTTTAGTCTCAATCAATAGTGGTCTGATCTTTCTTTATTCAGTTATTAGAATTGTAAACAACTTCTATTTGTGATCAATAGTCAATCTATCAAAAAAATCTATAAAGTGGACGTAGGCTTCGTTAATAGGCGCACCACTAAAAAAATCTTTTGTTTTTCTATGTTATATAGTTTTTTCTACAATTTGAAGAGTGTTTCGCTCTACTTTATTTGTCATAAACAAGGCTGATGTTTTCATACTCAAACCAGGATATTGATCCATTTTTTGGGTTAACACTTGTATTTTCAACTTAGAACTAAATCACATTTTGAAGTTACGATACTATTTAACTCATTATTTTCTAACCATAGATACTGATAATTTAAATAGTATATGCATACATGCCTAATGAATTTTGTGTAATACTATGCTAAACAACTTAATTTACTTTCGTCACTATTTGTATTATACAACTATAGTCTATACAATGTTCGATTATATTAGATCAACAATATATCCGATAATATAATATTGAATGCAATGTTTTGAATTCTCACAAACAACGATACATAGTTTTATTTGAATTTGCACCAACTTTTTTGCGGAAAGGTAGAGCATGTAAAATTCCTTGGGAGATAGTTTGTAAGCCAAAATAGGAGGGTGGAATGGGATTAAGGAATTCTAAAGGGTTCCAAATAGCTACGGGGATCAAATTAATATGGAGGCTTCTTAAGCGCGAGGGCATTTGGTCAGAAATTATCATAAATACTTACATAATCAATCTTTTTGGGAATATAGCAGAATGAGTGATTGCTCAAAGTTTTCAGTTCGCATTAAAATAGAAGGAAGAAGTGCATTGGTAGGCAGATTGTAGATAGGAAAAGCATGAGTTTATGGTTTGACCCTTGGTTGTATTAGAACCTCATACATTGATGTTTTGATAATGATAACTAAACAAGAATATGTTGTGTATAGTAACAATTACTACAGGAAAGATATCAACTAATCGAAGGGATCTACATAACGAAGATAAGACAATAATGACATAAAATGTTATATTAGTTATAGAGTCAATAGTTTTGAGTTTATATATGTTAAAAATCTCTTCAAAGTGGTATATACACACACTTGTTTGATCAAAAAGTCCTTTATATAATTTTAAACAAAAATCATTCAGGTCAGTTGACTAAAACAATCAGGTCAGTCGACTGAATCTTTGCACTCTGTACACAGTATTTGCTAACACATATCAGTCGACTAAACTATTCAATTCAGTCGACTAACCATGTTTTCAGTCGGTTAAACCAATAATTCAAGTCAAATGAAAAGGCTGCTTTTTGCAACATTTCCTTTCAAGAAATTCGTGTCAAATTTAATTAAAATTTCAATCGGCTGGTTGAACTAATTTAGTTGATTGGTTAATGTAACAACTATTTTTTAGTTAGTCGATTGATTAAAGTAACAACTATTTTTTATTTCACAATTCTGAAGAAATTTTCTTCTCTAAGAACTGACACTTCTCTGCGGTAATGGCCGCAACTCTTCCATAAGTCGATTGTAACGACCCGCAAATCCGTACCCCTTGAGTCAACACTATTCCACAACATTCAACTCAAGTTGCATAGAAATACGAACCATTTGGGTTAAAGAAGAAGAGGTAGAAGAAGAAAATAGAACACAACATCAGAATCTAACCATCGCAGTGGAATAAAATATAATAGAAAATAAATGATCTTTACTCAAATCAAATATATATGTTTATACATTACATCACCAGAGTACATCAATCACAGCTCAACATCAATATCATACAAATGGATACGCAACAACTCAGCACAGCGGAATATATATGTGTATAAACAAGTACGAAATACGCATCGTCATCCAACTCGATTCCTGAGCTCCACCGCGTCAAAATCCTGTATCCTATAATAATCGGTCTGACCCGATCATTACAGTTAAATAACACCCGAGTCAGTCTGGAATACCAGCGTGAGAAAATCACACTCAATTGATTATTAAGTTTACAAAAATCCTTTGAAAACAAAAGCATCTCGTAAGACCACGCCACAAATAAACATGTCGGGTTTTTTACCTTCCGATAGCCAATTTTTATAGAAATCCTCTGATATTATAATAGGGTCTATGTACAAATACTTATAAAATAGCCAAAATTGTTACATTATTAAATTCCAGCTACCAGCCACAGAGTGGGTAATACAAATAAAACTCGTACAAGGCTCGTGGGAGAATGGATTTCCAACTAATAACTAGGCATTGGGGTACTACCTGTCACAGTACATGGCCTAGATCACAGTACCGAGGAGTACGTCCGCTCCCCTGCAACACAAGGCCGGGATTACCCCTTACTGGATAATCCCGAGTGAAATCACCCCACGGTTGGGATCAGCAACCGCCCACTAAGCCGAAATAAAAGGGACACCTAGACAGGAATGACCTCACCCTGCTTGGGTGCTACCCACCTAGCCTAGCTGCATAACCCCTGATTTTCAGTCATTTCCATTTGATGAGGCTTGAGGCTAAGCGGTACCTTTTCAGAACATATCCCTTAGAATGCCCATCGTCCACCTGACGATCATCCATACAAGTCCGTCCCGGGTTCGAACGGAACCGAAGGTACTATTCCTACTACATCCATTTTGGAAATATCCTCAGGATTAGTAGCGACTAGCCCTTGCACTTCATTGCTCCATCTTTGAATCTAAAATCGTTTTCCACGAAACGAACAAACCGGATCGAAGTGGTTTTCGAGAAATAAATCTCGATCCCAGTCTCTTCAAAACGATCAACGTATTTGGCCAATATTGATAGTCGGTTATTTAACTATCAATTAATATTCCCAAACAACCATCCAACAATAAATAATTTTCCAAATTATTTATTAACCTCAAAGATATCTTTACAAGATATATTTTCACTTTTCAAACCCTTTTTGAAAATAGTTTGCAAAACTAACTCCCTTTTCTGAATAAATTTCCCAAATATTTTCTATTTCTTCTGAAATTACCAAGCACAATACTTTAGATTTTTTAAAATAATTTAAAATGCTTACTTTGAAATTTACTTTAAAATATTTAAGTTAAAACTACTTCAATAATTTTTTAAAAATACATACTATATGAATAATTGAAAATAATGTTACTTTATAAATATAAAACTAGGTTTTCACTTTTTAAAACAAAATATTAAGTCACCTTTAAGTAATTATTACAATAATAGATTTGAAAAATATTTACTTTAGAATTTTAAAAATTCAGAAATAATAAATTTTCTAAAACATGCTTTTTAAAACAACATTAAACTTTTATCTTATATTTAAAAATTTACTTTAAAATGTACTTGGCTATCCAGAGAAATATACTTCTCTTCACAACCTTTAAAAATAAATCACTATTTATTTTTAAACAATTTTCCTCATTCCTTTAATAAATTCCCAACTTGAATTTATTCTTCCAAATATCCAATTTCAAACACTTAAATCAATTTCCAAATTGATTTCCAATTTACTTCATTTATTCAAAAATCCTTTAATTTCAGATTTTATTCCTTAATTATGATTTAAAATACTTTTAATTGAAATACCAATTTAGATTTCTCAATTTACTTCTTATTCCTTAGATAAATTTAAAACATTGAGTTTTAAAATAATTCTTTATTCATTTAAATTAATATCGCATAATTTTACAATTCATTAATTACTGTTTATTCAAACCCTTTTCTTTTCATACTCGAAGTTATTTATTAGTATTTAACATACTTCCATTTCTTTTTCAATTCATTCTTAATTTATTAAATTCTCTAAAATTATTTCGTTTACAAATTTACTTCCTCTATTTTTTTCCAAAATCCAATTTGTATAGTTTCGGTAATTCATTTTACCCAAATATATCCAATCAAATCATAACATTCAATATTACAATATATATTCATCATAGAATATCAAGTAATCACAACAGAGAATATTAAATAATAAATGTTGAGGGGTCCAGTTGGATCCCTCCAACCTGTTTTCCATGCATCCATAGATGTTAGCACAATATAATATGCCAATTCCAGAATATACCATACTATAGCACATCAATCAATTTCAACCATTCAAACAATCATTTAAATTTAAATTTTTAATTCAGCTGAGTGAGATTAACTCACCTTTAATTTTTTTGTTTGCAATCCAACCCAACCAGCTTGTTTCCTTTCAGATTTTGACATTGTCACACATTAAATGATTTTGTTAATATTTGAATTAATCAAATAATTAATTACCCCCTTTAAATAAATTTAACTTAACCAATAAATTTTATTTTAACTAATGATTTAATTTTTTGGCAAATAATTAAACCTTTAACTAATTTTCCTTTAATCAATACTTTCTAGTAACTGAAATAATTAAATTAGTTTTTTATAAAATTACTAATCACCCTAACACATATTTTAGAATAAACTACTAATTTTAAAATGTGCATAGGTATATTCCTTTTTATTTATTAATTTTTCTTTCCACTTTGAAAATACATACATACATATATATATATATATATATATATATATATATTAAAACTAAATCATAGATTTTTTTTTAAAAAAGAAAATCTAATCTTTCATAAACTTTACCACTTTAAAATTCCCTTATTATATTTTCATATCTTTCTATATAAAAAATTTCCTGAAAATTACCCGAAACAGTAAGTACTATTATGTAAATATATATTTGTGCCATTTAAAAATCTAGGTTTTAAAATTCTTTCCTCTGCATAAATGTATTTTTAGATATATGTAAAATCAAATTCTATAAGAAAACAAAATCCTATGCCTTACTGTAAGTTTTATTTTTCTAAATCTTAAACTTGCTGGTTTTTTTTTTTAATTCGATTCGTTGAAAAAAGAAAGCTCAGACAAAAAGGTTACCAGAAACCCCACCACGGCTTCGCGACTTCACCGGAGAACTCGCCTCGCTTCTTCCTACGGATGACGCCGCAGGCTTCCTCCATCTCGAATCGAATTCACGACATACCTGCTTCACTTCGACTGATGCCTCGCGACTCCAGACCTCTCAAGCCTCCGTGCCTTGCCAGCCCTGACGTCACTCACGACCGATGCCCCGTCCTCGATCCAAATTCGCTCGCGAAGTCACGAAGCTTGGATGAGATTCTACTTCCCTTCCTATGCGATTGAATAGAATCGCGAACTGATTCCCCCTCCCTTTTTATTCATGTACGAGAACGAGTTTGTAATTTTGTTTCCAGTTCTCTGGCGGCCATGTTTGATTTTGGTTTTTCTTTCTGAATAGATTTTGAGGAGGTGAAGACGTAATTTTATTCCTTGGATTTGTTTTAAAAAAAGGAAAGTGTGTTCGAGAAGGCTCTGTCAGCTATAGTGACAATTGAAAGGATGGAAAAACTGCGATGGAAAGAAGGAAAAATATAAGCCGATGTGAGATGAATTTGACCAGTCGATATATATTATGTTTAAATTTTGAATCGATTAATAATAATTAAAATTTCAGCGCGTTTATATATTGTACGCTCACAAAACAACTCCGATCACTACGAAATTTGAAATCCGATAATAATTTAACATTACGGACCTAATGGAACTGGTTTCGTCAAATTCCGAGACTGTGCCTCGAAAGGCTATTTTCAAATATCAATTTAAACGATAAAATTTAAAAACTGAATAAAATACCTTTAAATTCAATTTTAAAAGTTCTATTACCTTCAGTATTATCAAAGTAAATTTTCCAAACCTTCAAATTATTTTTAACCGGCTTAAAACTGTAGATTCAATAATTTATCCAATTTCAAATTATTAAATTCAATAACTTAATTAACAATTAATTAGTGATACTTGGATTCAAGTTAAAAAAATTCTTTTAAATATTTCAAATCAATTTAAATATTCCAATTACAAATGCTCAAAAATTCCGGATCGTCACATTCTTCCCTCCTTAAAAGAATTTTGTCCCCGAAATTAATAGTTAGGAAGAATTATCCAATCCCAGTTTACTATCTTCCCAAAACCAACAATCCACATCCTACCAACTCTCCTTTATAAAAGACCCATTACCATTCTTCTAACTTCCCAAATTCTCTCACAATTTTCAATTTAAAACCAAATTTTAAATTTTCAAAATTTCCCAAAAATATTCCAACTCTCTAAATTTCCGAAAAATTTCGCCTGTATCTCCTTTGAGCGGTTAGCTCGGTACAACTACAAAATGGCTCTACGGCCCCCAAATCCAAAAAGAAAACAAAAATCCAAGTGGCTAGATCAAAAACTCAATCAAATTTCATATAGAAATTTAAACAACCAATTTTCCTTTCTCTTTATAATACCTGCATATCTTGCTTAACACTAATATCCAATCACAACATTCAAAACATTTTATTGACTTCTTTTATACAATTTCAATATTTGTTTTACTTAAGCCCGTACGTGCACATATATCATCCGTACGCAATAATGAATCCGATCGCTCACTCGATCACACAATTTCACTTCCGAACTAGTATCGTCCACCCGACTTCCTAGTGCGGACTCAGATCTGGTTTCTTGATTAGAAACCGTCATTCTCCTTACATAGTCATAACTATGATAGAGAATTTCCAGTATCAATCAAAATCCATATCCAGGGTTCGCCATTGAAAATCGAGTGAAAAATCCTAACTCGGATCGATATAACTATCTCGAAATTATGTGCCCGAATCTGGATCAATATAGCTATGCGAATAAAATAATATACGTACATCCTACGTATTTGCCCCAATTGATTACCAATTATATCAATTCCCTTTTTATTCACATTTATTTTGATTGTTATTCCCTTATACTCACTTTCCCTTATCACAACTTCCAGTTTTAATCTTCATTCAATTATTCACTGAGTATATTTCCAATTTATTCCCTTCTTTTTTTTAAAACCCAATAATTTCAAATATAAATATTTCTTCCCAATTTTACTTGAATTCAATTCATTTCCAAACTTTGAATATTGAATTTTGATTCACCCTATCTCAATCCATATTTAATTAACCATTTCCTTTATTAGTTTTACTTACTAATTTATTTAAAACCTTAAATAAAAGTTTATTTGCAAACTTTTTTCTTCTTTTAGTTTCTTTGAACAATACTTCGGTTCATCTTACTTTACTTATTCAATTTAAATTAAATTTCAACGTTCAGTTATAATTCTATTTGCTTAACAAATTTTAATTCATTTGTTGTTAGTGGAAATTTTCAAAAGATTCAAAAAAATTCTAACTTCCAAAATTTTTGAAATTTTTTGACAGAGTCTCCTTTGTATGGAGGAGCTTTTGCAATTTGACAAGAGATATAAATATATATACATCGACCACCACGGTCGGAAAACAAAAAAACAGTTCATATTTCCTATTTGTATTGCGTAGGCGTACCTTATTTAGCGTTTTTTAGCAAAGCGGTTATTTATTTAGCATTTTGCGTGATCAAATCCAGCCATACGGCTCTCCTGTACCTGTACTTACTCAATTTAAACAGGTAAGTGACAAATATACAAATTTTATAGCATTTCACTTATATATAAATAACTAAAACATGGATTCTATGAACAGTGCATACTATATACTTCCGTAGGCACATATGAAATATTTCGACACTTATTTTGAATGCTTCCAAACAATATTCAAACCATCCCGTTCAATTTAAATGATTTCACAACTCTCTTACTTAACTTAAATTCATTTTAAGTCCTAGCAAACTCATTTAAATTTATTAATTTCAAAAGCAATCTAACTTCCATTTTATTCCAAGTCAAATTCTCATTAATATAACTTAAGTTAATTAACTCAATAACTAATTTCATTTACCAAACAAGTTTTATTTAAAATCATTTCATAAAACTCGACACAACCATTTCACAATTTTACTTAAATCAAGCTTTTATTCAAATATTACTTAAGTTATTTTATTTTTCGTCAAGTTATTTCAACTTTAAAACTCAAGTTTATATATATATATATATATATATATATATATATATATATATTAAGCACTTTCCAAATTAAATCCCTAATTTGATTTCAATTACCAACCAATTTCATATACTAACTAATTTAAATTAGTTTATTCAGTCAACCATTTTGAATTTCATACTTCCAATTACATTCAATTCACCGACAATCCAAGCTGAATTCATTTACACTTCATTGCTTACATTCAATTTTCTTTTCATCCAAACAAGCCCATATTTATTACAATTGATTCAAAAACCAATTTTATTGGCTTTTGTTAACCCATAGAATTTATATAATCTCATTTACGTTAAACGACAATTATTTTTATGCAAATTCAGTGATATTTACTTAAAGAATATCCATTCCTATTTATAACTATTTTAAATTAATACCAATTCAATCTATACTTAATTTGATTTCATTTTAATTGATTCCGTTCAATTTATTTCGCATTCTATATTCTCATTCATTTATTTAAATCCATTTATTAATCTTGGAACATTTCATATTGGTTACATCAAATATCATTCCACAATTTATTTGAAATCTAAACATTTGCCACATTAAATTGGTATTTGACTTCATTTAACCAATTCAAGTTCCATCACCATATTTCATTACCAATTAAATATTAATTTGTTTATTCAAGGTTTATTCCCAATATTTTCTTTTTATCTCAAACCACTTTAACTATTTTACTGGAGGTCAATTTATTTTATAATTTAAGTTTTGTATTTTTCATTCACTCCCCATATTCAAATCAATTTCATTTTGGCTTATTTATTTCACTTCTAGATTTTATAAATCACAAACTTATTTATTTTCATACTTTCATCAATGGACAACCAATCCCATTCACGTTTTACTTTTAACTCGGAATTATACATTTATTCAGCCAATATATTTATTATTCCATAAACATTTTAAATAAGATTACAGAATTCAAACAATTTCCCAAAATCTCAAAATCACCTTTGAAATCAACTATATCCAAAATCCTTTGGCAAATTCAATTATCCCTTTGAATTTCAAAACCAAGCCCAGTTCGCAAACAATTCCAATTTAAAATAACTTGGTAACAATTTCTCTTCTAGAACTCGAAAATGAACATCGATGATGCTGCAGTCATCACCAAAATTATTTTCCAGCGACCGAAAGAGTTTAGTGCTTTTATCTCTTTAACAACATTTCAAATATCTTTAATTTCCAAATCTCACAAGATTTCAAATTCAACACAAAAATATTTCCAAAATATTACTGTTATTCCGCCAATCCTTTTGAAAACCGTTTCAAACCCAAAGGAATTTAAATTTTTACCAAAAATTCCAAATTATAATCTCTTTAAATTTACATTCAAACATTCTCTGGAATTTTATCTCATTTCAATTTTCAAATGTTTCTCTGGAAGTCTATTCCAAAATTATAATCACCTTTACAGTTTACATTAATAAATCTCATTTGTATATGAAGTTCATTTCAATTTATAAATTACATTTATAATCTATATTTCAAATTCCATTTTGTTATATAAATTTATTCTTCAACTTTGGTTATAAGTTTACGATTTCTTATTCAATTTCTACACAATAGTGTTAATAATTTAACATTATCATTCCTTAACAATCAAGCATCCAAATATTATAATACTTTACAAAAATTATATCTTTTATATACAAAAATAATTTGGGTAAAATTATTTCATTTACCCCACTTTAAAACAATACTGTGTCGAATTATTCTATTCAAGTGTTTAGAGATCCCTATCAATAACGTTAATTACTCGTATTGACCAGATCCATAAACTACTCAATAAACCAATCAACACAATATAAAACCATTTTATATTCACTAAAAAATACGCGCTCATATCTATTAATATGCTCAAACTCATTCTAGATTACTATTGACTCTATTTCAATGAGTAATTCCCACCAGAGCCAAGGTTATCGCTAACCTAGGCTGTGATACCAACTGTAACGACCCGCAAATCCGTACCCCTTGAGTCAACACTATTCCACAACATTCAACTCAAGTTGCATAGAAATACGAACCATTTGGGTTAAAGAAGAAGAGGTAGAAGAAGAAAATAGAAAACAACATCAGAATCTAACCATCGCAGCGGAATAAAATATAATAGATAATAAATGATCTTTACTCAAATCAAATATATCTTTTTATACATTACATCATCAGAGTACATCAATCACAGCTCAACATCAATCATACAAATGGATACTCAACAACTCAACACAGCGGAATATATACGTATATATACAAGTACGAAATACGCATCGTCATCCAGCTCGACTCCTGAGCTCCATAGCATCAAAATCCTGTATCCTATAATACTCGATCTGACCCGAGCATTACAGTTAAATAACACCCGAGTCAGTCTGGAATACCAGCATGAGAAAATCACAGTCAATTGATTATTAAGGTTTCAAAAATCCTTTGAAAACAAAAGCACCTCGTAAGACCACGCCACAAATAAACATGTCGGGTTTTTAACCTACGATAGCTAAAACAATTTTTATAGAAATCCTCTGATATTATAATAGGGTCTATATACAAATACTTATAAAATAGCCGAAATTGTTACATTATTAAATTCCAGCTACTAGCCATAGAGTGGGTAATACAAACAAAACTCGTACAAGGCTCGTAGGAAGAATGGATTTCCAACTAATGACTAGGCACTGGGGTACCACATGTCACAGTACGTGGCCTAGATCATAATACCGAGGAGTACACCCGCTCTCCTGCAACACAAAGCTGGGAATACCCCTTACAGGATAATCCCGAGTGAGATCACCCCGCGGTTGGGATCAGCAACGGCCCACTAAGCCGAAATAAAAGGGACACCTAGACAGGAATGACCTCACCCTGCTTGGGTGCTACCCACCTAGCCTTGCTGCATAACCCCTGATTTTCAGTCATTCCCATTTGACGAGGCTTGAGGCTAAGCCTTTTCAGAACATATCCCTTAGAATGTCCATCGTCCACCTGACGATGTTTCGCAAGCATTCATCCATACAAGTCCGTCGCGGGTTCGAACGGAACCGAAGGCACTATTCCTACTACATCCATTTTGGAAATATCCTCAGGATTAGTAGCGACTAGCCCTTGCACTTCACTGTTCCATCTTCGAATACAAAATCGTTTTCGACGAAATGTACAAACCGGATTGAAGCGGTTTTCGAGAAATAAATCTCGATCCCGGTCTCTTCGAAACGATCAACGCATTTGGGCAATATTGATAGTCGGTTATTTAACTATCAATTAATATTCCCAAACAACCATCCAACAATAAATAATTTTCCAAATTATTTATTAACCTCAAAGATATCTTTACAAGATATATTTTCACTTTTCAAACCCTTTCTGAAAACAGTTTTCAAAACTATCTTCCTTTTCTGAATCAATTTCCCAAATATTTTCTATTTCTTCTGAAATTACCAAGCACAAAACTTTAGATTTTTTAAAATAATTTAAAACGCTTACTTTGAAATATGCTTTAAAATATTTAAGTTAAAACTACTTCAATAATTTGTTAAAAATACATATTATATGAATATTTGAAAATAATGTTACTTTATAAATATAAAACTAGGTTTTCACTTTTTAAAACGAAATACTAAGTCACCTTTAAATAATTATTACAATAATAGATTTGAAAAATATTTACTTTAGAATTTTAAACATTCATAAATAATAAATTTTCTAAAACATGCTTTTCAAAACAACATTAAACTTTTATCTTATATTTAAAAAATTAATTTAAAACGTACTTGGCTATGTAGAGAGATATACTTCTCTTCATAACCTTTAAAAATAAATCACTATTTATTTTTAAACAATTTTCCTCATTCCTTTAATAAATTTCCACCTTGAATTTATTCTTCCAAATATCCAATTTCAAACACTTAAATCAATTTCCAAATTGATTTCCAATTTACTTCATTTATTCAAAAATCCCTTAATTTTAGATTTTATTCCTTAATTATGATTCAAAATATTTTTAATTGAAATACCAATTTAGATTTCTCAATTTACTTCTTATTCCTTAGATAAATTTAAAACTTTAAGTTTCAAAATAATTCTTTATTCATTTAAATTAATATCACATAATTTTACAATTCATAAATTACTGTTTATTCAAATCCTTTTCTTTTCATACTCGAAGTTATTTATTAGTATTTAACATACTTCCATTTCTTTTTCAATTCATTCTTAATTTATTAAATTCTCTAAAATTATTTCGTTTACAAATTTACTTCCTCTATTTTCTTTCCAAAATCCAATTTATATAGTTTCGGTAATTCATTTTACCCAAATATATCCAATCAAATCATAACATTCAATATTCCAATATATTCATCGTAGAATATCAAGTAATCACCACGAAGAATATTAAATATTAAATGTTGAGGGGTCCAGTTGGATCCCTCCAACCTGTTTTCCCTGCATCCACAGATGTTAGCACAATATAATATGCCAATTCCTGAATATACCATACTATAGCACATCAATCAATTTCAACCATTGAAACAATTATTTAAATTTAATCATTTAAATTTAAATTTTTAATTCAGCTCAGTGAGATTAACTCACCTTTAATTTTTTTTTTTTTTGTAATCCAACCCAACCAGCTTGTTTCCTTTCTGATTTTGACCTTATCACACATTAAATGATTTTGTTAATATTTGAATTAATCAAATCATTAATTACCCCCTTTAAATAAATTTAACTTAAGCAATAAATTTTATTTTAACTAATGATTTAATTTTTTGACAAATAATTAAATCTTTAACTAATTTTCCTTTAATCAATACTTTCTAGTAACTGAAATAATTAAATTAGTTTTTTATAAAATTTCTAATCACCCTAACACATATTTTAGAATAAACTACTAATTTTGAAATGTGCATATGTATATTCCTTTTATTTATTAATTTTTCTTTCCACTTTGAAAATACACATATATATATTAAAAATAAATCATAGATTTTTTTTATAAAAAAAATCTAATCTTTCATAAACTTTACCACTTTAAAATTCCCATACTATATTTTCATATCTTTCTATATAAAAATTTTCCTGAAAATTACCCGAAGCAGTAAGTACTATTCTGTAAAACCTTCCTTCCTTAATATATTTATAAATATATATTTGTGCCATTTAAAAATCTGGGTTTTAAAATTCTTTCCTCTGTATAAATGTATTTTCAGATATATGTAAAAATCAAATTCTAATAAAGAAAACAAAATCCTATGCCTTACTGTAAGTTTTATTTTTTCTAAATCTTAAACATGCTGTTTTTTTTCTAAATTCGATTCGTTGAAAAAAGAAAGCTCAAACAAAAAGGTTATCAGAAACCCCACCACGGCTTCGCGACTTCACCGGAGAACTCGCCTCGCTTCTTCCTGCCGTCGACGCCACACGCTTCCCCCCTCTCGAATCGAATTCGCGATATAGCTGCTTCACTTCGACTGATGCCTCGCGACTCCAGACCTCTCAAGCCTCCATGCGTTGCCAGCCCTGACGTCACTCACGACCGATGCCCCATCCTCGATCCAAATTTGCTCGCTAAGTCACGATGCTTGGATGAGATTCTACTTCCTTTCCTATGCGATTGAATAGAATCGCGAACTGATTCCCCTTTTATTTATATACGAGAACGAATTTGTAATTTTGTTTCCAGTTCTCTGGCGGCCATGTTTGATTTTGGTTTTTCTTTCTGAATAGATTTTGAGGAGGTGAAGACGTAATTTTATTCCTTGGATTTGTTTTAAAAAGGAAAGTGTGTTCGAGAAGGCTCCGTCAGCTACAGTGACAATTGAAAGAATGGAAAAACTGCAATGGAAAGAAGGAAAAATATAGGCCGATGTGAGATGAATTTGACCAGTCGATATATATTATGTTTAAATTTTGAATCGATTATCAATAATTAAAATTTCAGCACGTTTATATATCGTACGCTCACACAACAACTCCAATCACTACGAAATTTGAAATCCGATAATAATTTAATATTACGGACCCAATGGAACTGGTTTCATCGAATTCCGAGACTGTGCCTCGGAATGCTATTTTCAAATATCAATTTAAACGATAAAATTTCAAAATTGAATAAAATACCTTTAAATTCAATTTTAAGAGTTCTATTACCTTCAGTATTATCAAAGTAAATTTTCCAAACCTTCAAATTATTTTTAACCGGCTTAAAACTGAAGATTCAATAGTTTATCCAATTTCAAATTATTAAATTCAATAACTTAATTAACAATTAATTAGTGATATTTGAATTCAAGTTAAAAAATTTCTTTTAAATATTTCAAATCAATTTAAATATTCCAATTACAAATGCTCGAAACTTCCGGGTCGTCACAGGTCGATAGTTGCAACCATTTGTTTTCTATAAAATGCAATCTCATTCTTGGATTCAATTAACAATAATACCCTCTCCCCATTTTGTATCTTGTCTTGAATTCTCTACGCACTCAATATATTCACACTACTTTTAATTTGATCACTTGCACATTCAAATATACTTTTCTTGTAATCAAATCACTTCCATATTTTTAAGGATGCACTTCATACTACTAAGAAGAAGATTATAGGAAGATTCTATTTATCGACTCATCCATGTTTTACTATAGCACATGAAGTCACAAACTTTTCTACTCTTTTGTACTCGAAGTCTTATTGGATCTTCCAGCATGATGTCTTGTTCAGTGCTTAGGTGGTTGTAATACGTATTCCTCCAGGTTAAGTGAGGTAGTTTTTTTAAATCTAGAAGGAGTCTTAGACTAGACGTAGAACGGAAAGTTTGAACCAATGTAAAAATATATGGTGCACTTAACTATTCAGTATTTTTATCCCGCATAAGCTACAACTTAGATAAATTTTCATATTACTAGATCCTTAGTTTCTTTCATTTGGTATCAGCGCAAGATCATCATATAAATGTAACAAAGTTTTTTATACTTCAAGTAATATAGATAACACTACTTCAACTTTTTTTGAAGGTCAATTTACTGCATGACCACCTCTACTTAATCGATTAATTATAATTATTGGTCAACAAGGATGAGAATATGTATGCAAGCAAAAGGTTATGGCACATGGAATATCACTCAACAAGAATACATTGTACGTACCAGTGATTATGCACAATAGTCAAACACTCAAAAAATTGATGCTACTACTAATGCTAAGGTAATGAGTATGTTATTTTGTTCATTAGACAAAAATAAGTTTAGTATAGTATGTTTTTACGCGTCCGCATACGAAATTTGGCATGCTCTTCAAATAACCTATGAAGGTACAAATAAGGTCAAACAAAGTATGATTTCAATGCTTAAAAATTAGTTTCAAAACTTTAGAACGAAGCAAGATGAAATAATAAATGGCACGTACTCTTGATTTCAAGACATATATCGTTCACTTCTAGCATTAGGAGAAAAATACATCGATTTTGATATTGTTTTAAAAATTCTAAACTCTTTAATGAATAAGCGAGAATGAAAGGTCTTAGCTATCGAAGAAGCTAATGACATTCCAACCATAAAACCAAAAGAGTTATTAGGAAATCTCATGTCCTATGAAGTGAATTTGCAGGACAAACTAGTACAAGCTCAAGATGGGAAAACAACTGCATTTCAAGTAAAGAATGAAGAATCCAATGAAGATGATGATAACATTGCATTTCTAGTTAAGAATTTCAGAAAGATTCTGAAGTTCAAAAAGAATAAGAAGTTTGGCAACAACAGAAATAGCAACAACAATCAGTCAACTTCCTCACTTAAGTGCTATGAATGTGACAAGACAGGTCACATAAATAAAGATTCTTCAGACCTTACGAAGGAGAAGGATAACTTCAAGAATAAAAAAGAAAATAATTCATCAAAAGATGAAGCAAGCTGTAACGCCCCACTCCGAGACCCACTTTAGTAAAGAGTATTACAGAGTAATACCGTCTACTAGAACGGAGAATAGAGTATAATGGAAGCGACCATATGTAATCAAGCTATAACTATCTACTGAATACGTCGAATAGGTGGTTTTCTTTTCTCAAGTGGTTCGACATATTCAATAAATATTTAAAACGAAACTACAATGGCTAAGAAAATAGGTTCAGAACAAACATAATACAAAATGATAACATCATCATCACAGAACAGTCACAGAACATAGGTACAATATATCGTCAATACAGATCCAAGTATCAAAAGGTGGGTACAAAGCCACCGCTCACACATGTGAGTCAAAAATATGTACATAAGAGTCTGAAATAACAGAGTAGCTGAATAGTGGACAAATAAAAGAGCTATCTATCAGCATAGCAGATAATGTCCAAGCGGAAGCACAGAAAGCTAAGTCCAGAGACCTAACCTGAAACAACTCGGTCTGACCCGAGCGAAAACACTCGGGTCAGGCTAGCTAAACAATCAGTAATAACTGAGATATATATAATAATGCAGTACATAAATAAAACAGTACTTCTCCAAAGAGAAGAGTAATATGGACTACATGAATATAATGACGATCCCTAATCATCAATCAACAGTAAAAATCTCCAAAGAGAAAATCAACACCAAAGTGTAGAATAAATAAAATCGCCTCATATCATCGGCGTAGCCAAAACTATAAAAAGTTGCCCATAGGCAATAATCCCAAAAGTGACCAGAGTCTGTAATCAATGCCCAAGCAAAGATCGATGCTCCAAAGAGCAATAGGGATATACTGAAAAGTCAATGAAATCGAATACAGAAATGCAGTGTCCAAGACACTGTGAATCCATAGGGTAATCGCACTTACATCGTATGGTTCCATAGAACCAACATCGAATGGCGATACTCGAATGGATATAAAAATCATCAGATAATACAAATATTGCACGTGCACCGACCAGAGTCGTTGTTGCCAAGTACTGTAGAGTTGTGATCGATCACTCGCACAGATGCGGAACGCGCGAAACGGCGAGATCCTTCCCAGAAGGATAAAGGCCCAGAGGAGCACGCCGAAAAATAAACTGCTCCATAGAGCAGGTGTCCAGAGACGGTTGCCCAGAGGCGTGGTGACCCAGAGGTCCAGTACTGGCCGCCCAGAGGCTAATGTGCCACTAACTTCTTGGAGAGGAACCCGTAAAGTGTTAACAATGAGTCCCATACCCCACGTTCGCACTAAACGGTTTCCTAACCAATAGCAAGCTCACACTCCAAACAATAAAAAGTCCACCTCATATCATCGGTAGACTAGACCCAAAGGTCAAAACGATCAATCGAATAGGTCGGGGATTAACCGGAAAGAAAATACACACGGTTTCCATAGGCCGGATATTTCCTAACCGTTTAAGCACCTTTCCACTTCGCTCGACGTGATAAAAGTGAGTGTAAGATTTTTATTATAGAAAATAATGGTGTAAAACGGATTTGTAATTGATTTCGAAATCACTTTTAAAATGGTCTTTTGAAAAGTCTCCTATTATGGAGTAATTAATTTAATAATTAAAAATAATATTATATAATAATTTTCAAAAGCCATTTTGGAGTGAAAAATCCTTTTAAATCCTTTTTATAAAGCCCGTGTACGAAATCCAGAGACAAATCTCGAAGAAATCGACGATAACTAGAAAATCATCAAAAATATTCGAAAACCAGAAAATCATCAAAAATATTCTAAGTGTTTGAAACCATTCAAAAACTGCTGCGAACCCAAGTTCGGCAATTTATTTGGACCAGCAAACTGTGTCCAAATGGAATGAAAACTGGTAGGCATATAGTCCAACATCCCTACTTTAAGATGCAAAAAGAATTTCCGGATTCCGAGTTGAGACGAAGTGGCAGCGACGT
Source organism: Allium cepa (assembly GCA_030765085.1). Taxonomy (NCBI): domain Eukaryota; kingdom Viridiplantae; phylum Streptophyta; class Magnoliopsida; order Asparagales; family Amaryllidaceae; genus Allium; species Allium cepa. The sequence continues at coordinate 344,118,878 of CM060944.1, forward strand.
CTCAAAGTTGAACCCAGAGAAAGATTCATACTGTTTTCCAACAACGACCAGAGTCTAACTTTGGCACGAAAATCGAAGTACCAAACAAACTCCAATGTTGCCCAAATTTTCCAGAGATGGAGTTCGGAACTCCCCCTTTCCAACGAGACCAAAAACGTCGAATTCCGACTTGGTATGCGATCAGGGCGGCATCACGAAGTGGAGGCAGAAAACTGGTAAACACAGTTGATTTTTTTTTTTTTTTTGGACGCGGGCCCGGCCCGCGTCAGTCCTCCCCAGCCCGCCAGCCCAGGCGGGCTGGGCGAGCAGCAGCCCCAGCCCGCCTGGGCTGGGGAGCACCCAGCCCACGCAGGCTGGGTTTATTTCCTAGCCCACGCGGGCTGGGAAGCACCCAGCCCACGCGGGCTGGGTGTATCTGCCCAGCCCACGCGGGCTGGGTTTATTTCCCAGCCCACGCCGGCTGGGAAGCACCCAGCCCACGCGGGCTGGGTGTATCTGCCCAGCCCACGCGGGCTGGGTTTATTTCCCAGCCCGCGTGGGCTGGGTGTTTATTTCCCAGCCCACGCGGGCTGGGAAACACCCAGCCCACGCGGGCTGGGTGTATATCTGCCCCAGCCCGCCTGGGCTGGAGTTCAATAGATATGGCCAGCCCATGGTGGGTTGTCCTGCTTCTGGCTAGCCCAGCTGGACTAGCCTCACCTGGGCAGAGCCTGCGTGCAACCCAGATCTGTTCTGGTGCACCCAGATCATCAATTCAGCCCCATTTCAGCCTGCACACAATTCCAGCCAGCAATCTTTTGCATTTTTTGACATTTAGGGGTGTTTATTTCAATTTTGGGCATCAAAAAATCACTAATAACAATCATTAATCACCATATAAAGATTATTACACTAAATTAAAGGAAACCAAGGCCAAATCTTAGCATTACAACTAGCAATAATTACTAATCCATAGTAATTACCTCAATTAAGCAAAGGATCAAATGGTTTTAGTGCACAATATCAAGCAAGCCAAACTCCTCAACTCCAAAGCAAAGATCAAGAGGCTTCAAGGACCCAAAATCAACAAAGAAAACAAAATAATGATTACTATAAGATGATAGAGATAAATGAGGATTAAGAAGAAGGATTAGAGAATAGGAGAGATTGCATTACGTTTCTTCTTCTCTTTTCTTTTTCTTCTAGGATTAAACTAATTTATGAAGAGAAGGAGATGGAGCTTCTAAATGGAGGCCATTAATTATGTTTAGATCTAGGTTTTAGGAATTTATGCAGAGGAGGAGGGTTAGGGTTATGAGTTTAAGATATTATATAGGAGGTGGTTAGGCTAATGGGTTATGGTAAGAGGGTTTAGAAACCTATTAGGACTTAGTTTATTTTCTAAGTTATCATGTGAAAAAAAATCCTAATAAGCATCCTAGTTTTAATTAAAACCATGTAATTATCTCATTTGGCCCATTAACCCATAATCACTTTTTATTTAAAAATTCCCCATTTCAACCCAAAATATTTTAATTTGCAAACCAATTGCAAATTTAAATTCTAAAAAATTTGTTTAGTCCCCTTTTTAACTTAAAATCATAATTTTTAACTTATCATTCGGTAATTGCAATCTCAGGGTTGTTACAGACTCCCCCCTTAAGAAAATTGCGTCCCCGCAATTCCTTAAATATAGAAGTCGTCTATAACATCTAATCCACACAAGGAATACAGAAGATAAAATATAGATGCTCACCCGTACCGGAAGATGAAAGAAAACCAGGATAAGTACGCTCGATGAATTCTCTGGTCTCCCAAGTGCAGTCCTTAGGATTAGACGACCATTGAATCTTCACAAGCGGAACCTCTTTGTTTCGAAGACGTCTGATCTCCGAATCAAGCACACGAAGAGGTTGCTGCTCTATAGATAGATCGGGTGAGATCTCCAAATCAGGTACGATATGAGGCTCGATAATAGAATCAGGATTGCGCACACACTTGCGAAGCTGAGAAACATGGAACACATCATGTATTCCAGAGAAATGAGCAGGTAGAGCCACTCTATAGGCGACAAGGCCGATGCGTTCCGTGATAGGAAACGGTCCAATATAGCGAGGGGCCAGTTTCCCTGTAGAACTGAAACGCACAACCCCTTTCATAGGAGAAACCCGAATAAAGACAGAATCGCCAATGGAGAACTGAAGAGGCTTCCTACGGTTGTCCGCGTAGGATTTCTGGCGGTCCTGTGCCTCTTTCATTCTCTGACGGATAAGCACGATCTTCTCAGAAGATTCCCGAACTGAATCTGGACCAAGAATGAGCTTCTCGCCAGACTCTAACCAACAAGCAGGAGAGCGACATGGCCTTTCGTAGAGAGCCTCGAAAGGTGCCATGCCGATACTAGACTGATAGCTGTTGTTGTAGGAGAACTCTACGAGCGGTAAGTGATCCTCCCAACTACTTCCGAAATCCAGAATACAACAGCGCAAAAGATCCTCTAAAACACGATTCACCCTCTCCGTCTGACCGTCGGTCTGAGGATGATAAGCAGTCGAGAGATTCAGCTTTGTGCCCAAAGCTGACTGTAGGCACTTCCAGAAGTGACTAGTAAAGATAGTGTCTCGATCACAGACGATAGAGCTAAGAATGCCATGAAGTCGAATGACTTCCTTCACATAGAGCTTGGCCAACTGAGGTGCAGTCCGAGTGGACTTAATCGGAATGAAATGAGCCGATTTGGTCAAGCGATCAACAATAACCCAGATAGAAGTATGGCCTGACCTCGATCGAGGCAGACCGTCAATAAAATCCATGGATATCTGATCCCATTTACATAATGGAATCTCTAGCGGCTGAAGAAGACCAGATGGACGCTGATGCTCGGCTTTGATCTGTTGACAAGTCATGCAACGGCTTACATAACTTGCAACATCTCTCTTCAAACCCTCCCAATAATATAGCCGGCACATATCGGCATACATCTTACTCAAACCGGGATGAATAGTGTACTTAGAGCGATGACACTCGTCTAGAATGTCACGCCTAAGTGATAAATCAAATGGTACAACAATACGGTTCTTCCTACGAAGACACCGATGATAATCAAGAGAATAATCCAGCAATGTCTCATCACTGGATCCCGACTCGAGAAGGTGAATAAGATGCAATAAGTCTGGATTCTGCCGCTGAGCATGGGCAATGCGATCCAATAAGATAGGACGAGCTTCCAAGCTAAATAATAAGACAGGAGCATCAGAAGATGGAGCTCGATCTCTAATATCACATAAAGATAGAGTCTCAAGAACATCCCACTCGGCAATCATCATAGAAACTACCGCCGAGTGCTTGCGACTGAGCGCATCTACAACACGATTACCCTTGCCAGGGGTATACTGAATATCTAAATCATATGAGGCGAGAAACTCAAGCCATCGCTGCTGCCTCATATTGAGATCCCTCTGACTGAATAGATACTTCAGCGACTTGTGATCGGTGTAAAGAGTGAAGCGTTCGCCTAATAGAAAGTGACGCCACGTCTTCAAGGCAAAGACGATAGCTGCCAACTCAAGATCATGAGTCGGATAGCGAACCTCATTCGGACGTAGCTGTCTGGAAGCATAAGCAACTACCCGATCCTTCTGCATAAGCACGGCACCGAGCCCGCTACCACAAGCATCGGTGTAAACAACCAGATCCTGATTACTTTCAGGAACCACAAGAATAGGAGCATGAGTGAGAAGTTCCTTCAGTCGCTGAAAGGAAGCTTCACACTTATCAGACCAAATAAAGCGAACACCCTTACGAGTCAGCGTCGTAAGGGGAAGTGCAACTCGAGAGAAATCCTTGATAAACCGACGGTAATAACCCGCCAGACCAAGGAAGCTGCGAATATCATGAACGTTCTCGGGCTGCTTCCAATTCTGAATAGCTTCGATCTTGGCAGGATCGACAGAAACACCCTCAGATGATACAATATGGCCCAAGAACTTGACCTTGCTCTCCCAAAAATGGCACTTGGAGAGCTTGGCCTTAAGCTGATGCTGACGAAGAGTATCCAAGACGATCCGCAAATGATGAGCATGCTCTGCCTCGGATCTAGAGTAAATAAGAATATCGTCGATGAAAACCAGAACGAATCTATCGATGTATTCTCGGAATACTCGATTCATAAGATCGACGAAGAAAGCCGGTGCGTTCGTCAAGCCGAATGGCATGACCAACCACTCAAAAGAACCATAACGTGTGCGGAAAGTGGTAAGAGGAATGCTATCTTCCGCAACTCGGAGCTGATGAAATCCGGTGGCAAGGTCGAGCTGGGAAAAGACCTTCGCACCGCTCAACTGATCAAACATATCGTCTATCCGTGGCAATGGATAACGATTTCTGATGGTCAACTCATTAAGCTTGCGATAGTCAATGCAAAGCCTAAGAGTGCCATCGGGCTTCTTAACGAAGACGACAGCAGCACCCCATGGCGAAGAACTGGATCAAATGAACTGCTTCGCCTCAAGCTCAACGAACTGTTTCCTGAGTTCCTCATTCTCCTTAATAGACATCCTCGTGGGAGGACGCCTAACAGGATGGGAGCTTGGAATGAAATCGATGCGGAACTCAATGGCCCGCTTTGGCGGTAGGCCAGATACTGGCTCGAATATATCGGGGAAATCCCGAACGACAGGACTACGAGATATGTCCAAATCCTCATCTCGTGTATCAAGAGAAAATAAAGTAACATCAGAAAGCCAACATCCTGTAGAGAAATAGCTAACGGAGAGGACGAGTTAGGTTGACGAAGAAATAAAATCCGCTCCGAACAAATGATTTTGGCATCGTGCTGAGCGAGCCAATCCATGCCAAGAATCATATCAAAACCCAAATACTCCATAACGTGCAGATTCGCACGGAAAGAAAATCCACAAAGATCAATATCTATATTCTCAGAAAGCAAGCTAAGGGTCGTGGATCCGCCAATGGGATTCGCAATCCTTAGTGAAGAAACCAGACAAGTAACATCCAACGATAAAGCATCTACTAGCTCCTTTGATACGAATGAGTGAGAGGCACCCGTATCAAAGAGAACTCTAAAAGATCTACCATGAAATAAAATAGAACCTCCGAGAACGTAAGGATGCGTACCTCGAGGCTGAGCTGAAGATTTAGTTAAGCACGATTCAAAGATAGATAATTCATTAAGGAAGATTACGGAATATAACAGATTCCTACAACTATTCCTAACTTATCTATCTAAAGGTGGTGATGTTCAATTTGGATCGTATTATAACGTATTGTACTACGTGTCTGTTCTGTGTTTTTTATGCTTAATTCTGAACCTTAGCTCTGATACCAAGATGTAACGCCCCACTCCGAGACCCACTCTAGTAAAGAGTATTACGGAGTAATACCGTCTACTAGAACGGAGAATAGAGTATAATGGAAGCGACCATATGTAATCAAGCTATAACTATCTACTGAATACGTCGAATAGGTGGTTTTCTTTTCTCAAGTGGTTCGACATATTCAATAAATATTTAAAACGAAACTACAATGGCTAAGAAAATAGGTTCAGAACAAACATAATACAAAATGATAACATCATCATCACAGAACAGTCACATAACAGTCACAGAACATAGGTACAATATATCGTCAATACAGATCCAAGTATCAAAAGGTGGGTACAAAGCCACCGCTCACACATGTGAGTCAAAAATATGTACATAAGAGTCTGAAATAACAGAGTAGCTGAATAGTGGACAAATAAAAGAGCTATCTATCAGCATAGCAGATAATGTCCAAGCGGAAGCACAGAAAGCTAAGTCCAGAGACCTAACATGAAACAACTCGGTCTGACCCGAGCGAAAATACTCGGGTCAGGCTAGCTAAACAATCAGTAATAACTGAGATATATATAATAATGCAGTACATAAATAAAACAGTACTTCTCCAAAGAGAAGAGTAATATGGACTACATGAATATAATGACGATCCCTAATCATCAATCAACAGTAAAAATCTCCAAAGAGAAAATCAACACCAAAGTGTAGAATAAATAAAATCGCCTCATATCATCGGCGTAGCCAAAACTATAAAAAGTTGCCCATAGGCAATAATCCCAAAAGTGACCAGAGTCTGTAATCAATGCCCAAGCAAAGATCGATGCTCCAAAGAGCAATAGGGATATACTGAAAAGTCAATGAAATCGAATACAGAAATGCAGTGTCCAAGACACTGTGAATCCATAGGGTAATCGCACTTACATCGTATGGTTCCATAGAACCAACATCGAATGGCGATACTCGAATGGATATAAAAATCATCAGATAATACAAATATTGCACGTGCACCGACCAGAGTCGTTGTTGCCAAGTACTGTAGAGTTGTGATCGATCACTCGCACAGATGCGGAACGCGCGAAACGGCGAGATCCTTCCCAGAAGGATAAAGGCCCAAAGGAGCACGCCGAAAAATAAACTGCTCCATAGAGCAGGTGTCCAGAGACGGTTTCCCAGAGGCGTGGTGACCCAGAGGTCCAGTACTGGCCGCCCAGAGGCTAATGTGCCACTAACTTCTTGGAGAGGAACCCGTAAAGTGTTAACAATGAGTCCCATACCCCACGTTCGCACTAAACGGTTTCCTAACCAATAGCAAGCTCACACTCCAAACAATAAAAAGTCCACCTCATATCATCGGTAGACTAGACCCAAAGGTCAAAACGATCAATCGAATAGGTCGGAGATTAACCGGAAAGAAAATACACACGGTTTCCATAGGCCGGATATTTCCTAACCGTTTAAGCACCTTTCCACTTCGCTCGACGTGATAAAAGTGAGTGTAAGATTTTTATTATAGAAAATAATGGTGTAAAACGGATTTGTAATTGATTTCGAAATCACTTTTAAAATGGTCTTTTGAAAAGTCTCCTATTATGGAGTAATTAATTTAATAATTAAAAATAATATTATATAATAATTTTCAAAAGCCATTTTGGAGTGAAAAATCCTTTTAAATCCTTTTTATAAAGCCCGTGTACGAAATCCAGAGACAAATCTCAAAGAAATCGACGATAACGAGAAAATCATCAAAAATATTCGAAAACCAGAAAATCATCAAAAATATTCTAAGTGTTTGAAACCATTCAAAAACTGCTGCGAACCCAAGTTCGGCAATTTATTTGGACCAGCAAACTGTGTCCAAATGGCATGAAAACTGGTAGGCATATAGTCCAACATCCCTACTTTAAGATGCAAAAAGAATTTCTGGATTCCGAGTTGAGACGAAGTGGCAGCGACGTCTCAAAGTTGAACCCAGAGAAAGATTCATACTGTTTTCCAACAGCGACCAGAGTCTAACTTTGGCACGAAAATCGAAGTACCAAACAAACTCCAATGTTGCCCAAATTTTACGGAGATAGAGTTCGGAACTCCCCCTTTCCAACGAGACCAAAAACGTCGAATTCCGACTTGGTATGCGATCAGGGCGGCATCACGAAGTGGAGGCAGAAAACTGGTAAACACAGTTGATTTTTTTTTTTTTTTGGACGCGGGCCCGGCCCGCGTCAGTCCTCCCCAGCCCGCCAGCCCAGGCGGGCTGGGCGAGCAGCAGCCCCAGCCCGCCTGGGCTGGGGAGCACCCAGCCCACGCGGGCTGGGTGTATCTGCCCAGCCCACGCGGGCGCGTTTATTTCCCAGCCCACGCGGGCTGGGTGTATCTGCCCAGCCCACGCGGGCTGGGTTTATTTCCCAGCCCGCGTGGGCTGGGAAGCACCCAGCCCACGCGGGCTGGGTGTATATCTGCCCCAGCCCGCCTGGGCTGGGGAGCCCCAGCCCATGCGGGTTGGGGTTCAATAGATATGGCCAGCCCATGGTGGGCTGGCCTGCTTCTGGCTAGCCCAGCTGGGCTAGCCTCACCTGGGCAGGGCCTGGGTGCAACCCAGATCTGTTCTGGTGCACCCAGATCATCAATTCAGCCCCATTTCAGCCTACACACAATTCCAGCCAGCAATCTTTTGCATTTTTTTTGACATTTAGGGGTGTTTATTTCAATTTTGGGCATCAAAAAATCACTAATAACAATCACTAATCACCATATAAAGATTATTAAACTAAATTAAAGGAAACCAAGGCCAAATCTCAGCATTACAACCAGCAATAATTACTAATCCATAGTAATTACCTCAATTAAGCAAAGGATCAAATGGTTTTAGTGCACAATATCAAGCAAGCCAAACTCCTCAACTCCAAAGCAAAGATCAAGAGGCTTCAAGGACCCAAAATCAACAAAGAAAACAAAATAATGATTACTATAAGATGATAGAGATAAATGAGGATTAAGAAGGAGGATTAGAGAATAGGAGAGATTGCATTACCTTTCTTCTTCTCTTTTCTTTTTCTTCTAGGATTAAACTAATTTATGAAGAGAATGAGATGGAGCTTCTAAATGGAGGCCATTAATTATGTTTAGATCTAGGTTTTAGGAATTTATGCAGAGGAGGAGGGTTAGGGTTATGAGTTTAAGATATTATATAGGAGGGGGTTAGGCTAATGGGTTATGGTAAGAGGGTTTAGAAACCTATTAGGACTTAGTTTATTTTCTAAGTTATCATGTGAAAAAAAATCCTAATAAGCATCCTAGTTTTAATTAAAACCATGTAATTATCTCATTTGGCCCATTAACCCATAATCACTTTTTATTTAAAAATTCCCCATTTCAACCCAAAATATTTTAATTTGCAAACCAATTGCAAATTTAAATTCTCAAAAATTTGTTTAGCCCCCTTTTTAACTTAAAATCATAATTTTTAACTTATCATTCGGTAATATCAATCTCAGGGTTGTTACAGAAGCCTTTGCGGTAACTTGAGATAATCCAAATTATTCTTCTTCGTAAGATAGTGATAGTGACTCCGAACGAGAAAATCTAAGTTTCATGGCTACTAATGACAATGTAAGCAAATTCTCTTTGATGGTCTAGTTAAAATAAATTCTGAGTTATCTAATAAGCTAAAAGATTTGAAAAGAAAACACAAAGATGAATTTGGAAATTTAAATAGAAGTGAAATAGAATTTGATATGCTAAAAGATGAAAAAATTTCTAGAAGATGATTTAGTAAAATCACAAGATTCATGTGTTAATATAACATCTCAAATTACTATGCTAAGTAATGAAATAAAAACTCAAAAAAAAAGAATGGTATATTAACAAAAGAGGATCATAATTTAAATTCTAGTGTTAATATATTAGAATTAAAACTGGTAGGAATTAAAACTAATTGAAAAACATTACTAGCAGGGTTTCGAATTTTAATAAAGGTAGAGAACTTATATAAAATATTGACAACTCTCAATCATCTTTTAATAAAATAGGTCTAGGTTATCATAAAACAAAAAAAGAAGTAAAGACTAGTCCTAAAAGATATAGCTCACTACATACAAATTTAAAAAAAGGACGACGTTAAAAGAAACCGATAAAATTTATTAAGATTTGGGTTCCAAAGACTAATAATCATTTGATAAGAAATATGTTGATAGAATATATTTTACATATATTCTAGGCATTAGAATATTTTCTGATATTACCTGCATTTATTCTCTGATATTTCCTCCATTTATTCTCTGATTTGACTTACTCTTTATTTGGGAAATATTTATTTAGTTACCTTTCTTTTAGTAAATCAGTTGATTTGACGATATCTTTATTTAGGAAGTATTTATTTAGTTACCTTTGTTTTAGCAAATCAATTGGCTAATTTGTAGCCTATCTTAACTCTTGTAAACCATATATATATATGGTTGAAAGTAGGAATACAATAGCAAGCAAATTGATTTCTAAATAGATTTTTTTCATGGTATCAGAGCTATTCTCCTTACCCTAGCCTCACCTATCTTCTTCTCCGTTCTTCTTCTTCTATCTTTAATTCTTTTCCATAGCAGACTCATCCAAGTTTCATCCCGCACTCACTATCACTAATGTTAAATCTATTATTCCCATAACATTAGACAATGAGCAAGCCATGTATCATTCTTGGGCTACTCTATTTACCAATCTTGCTATGGTTCATGATCCTTACGATCACTTGGTTCCACCAATGGAGGAGAAGGCTATGGCTGCCTATGTTCAGGCTAAGTCCGTTGATCCAGCACTTTGGAGGCGTTTGGATGCCGTTGTCTTGCAATCGATTTACAGCACCATTTCTTCCGATCTTCTCCTCGCTATTCTCAAACGTAATGACACGGCAGAGGGGGCATGGAACCATCTTGAAGCTCTTTTTCAGGACAACAAAGCCTTTTGGGCTACCCATCTCGAGGAGGACTTTACAAATGCTGCTTTTGAGGCTTTCAACTCGATCGACAATTATTGTAATTATCTACAATCTTTGGCGGATAGGTTGGCTGATGTTGATGATCCGGTGAAAATGGTCATCTGGTTTTACATCTCACCAGGTCCTTACCAGAAGCATATGGTGGTACGGTGGACTATACACAAAATCAAGAGCCTTTGCCATCCTTTGAGAGTTGTGGTTCAAGGTTGAAAATGGCTGAGCGTGCTATCAAGGCTCGTCAAGCTCGTGAAACTGGTAGTTCTAGTAGTCGGTCCAGAGGTGTTGCCATGGTTGCCACCAATTCATCTGCAAGCAACAAACGCAACAACAATAATAAATAGAGGAACAATTACAAAAACAATAGGAAGAAAAAGGTCCACCAAAGTACTAATGGGTCTAGTCCTAGTCAGCCGCCATATCAGCAGCACCAGTGGCAGCCACGTCAGCAGGCCCCACCACCACAGTGGCAGCAGCCTGGTTAGGGAGGGTGGACTATTCCTCCTTGTCCATTTCCTGCATACTCTTGGCAGCCAAGGCCCAATCCAGCGGTCCAACGTCCCTCCTCTTCTGGATCAGGCTTACTTGGATCCAGACCTCAAGATTGCAATGCAGTTGCTCCTCCTACTCCTAGCTACATGCCCACCGACATTGAGGCCGCTATGCATGCTCTTTCGTTCTCTCAACTGGATGGAAACTACTACATGGATACTAGTGCTACATCTCACAGGACGGCGGATGTAGGTATTCTCTCTTTTTATTTCAATTTAAGCAATAAGTATCATAACATTGTTGTTGGTAGTGGTCATTTAATTCCAATTATTGGTCATGGTCGCACTACATTGCCTCCACCTTATCCACCATTTACCCTAAACAATGTGTTACATGCTCCTAGGCTCATTAAAAGTTTGGTCTCTGTTTGTAAATTCACCACAGATAATATGGTTTCTATCTCTTTTGACCCTTTTGGTTTCTCTATAATGACTTACAGACCGGGAACAGACTAATGAGATGTGATAGCACTGAGGGCTTATATCCACTTTTCTCCGGCTCTCAAGCCATTTCTTCCAACAATCATTCTGCTTTTACTGCTTTGCCTTCGAATATTCGGCACAATCGTTTAGGTCATCCTAGCGATGCTATTCTTAAGTCTCTTTGTAGTAAAAAGTTTATTGATTGTAATAAGGTTTGTAAAACTTTTTGTTCTTCTTGTCCTCTTGGAAAACATTCTAAGCTACCTTTTTATGATTCAGTGTCATATACTTTTCTTCCATTTGATATTATTCATAGTGATCTTTGGACTTCTCCTATTGTTAGTACTTCCGGCCATTGTTATTATGTTCTTTTTCTTGATGACTGTAGCAAATTTTTATGGACATTTCCTATTGCAAAAAAAATCTCAGGTCAAACAACTTTTCTTACCGTTTCATGCTTTAGTCAAGACATAATTTGAACATAATATTAAGACTTTTCAGTGTGACAATGGTACGGAATACACTAATGGCACTTTTAAGGATTTTTTTTAAGAAACATGGTATGCTTTTCCGTCTCTCATGTCCTCATACATCTCCTCAAAATGGGAAGGCCGAAAGACAAATAAAATCCATAAATAATATCATTCGGACTATTCTTGCTCATGCATCTATGCTACTCTCCTTTTGGCATCATGCTCTCTCCATGGCTACATACCTTCTTAATATCCTTCCTTCCAAGGTATTGAATTACCAATCTCCCACTCAAATCCCCTATAAAAGTGTTCCCGATTATTCAGGTTTGCGTGTTTTTGGTTGCTTATGTTTCCCATTATTCCCCTCTTCGACTATTCATAAATTACAAGAAAGGTTGACTCCTTGTGCTTATTTAGGTCCGGCTCCTAATCATCGTGGCTCAAATGCTATGACATGTCTAGTGGTAAAATCATAATTTGTCGTCATGTTCGTTTTGTTGAAACAGAATTTCCATTCTCAAAACTCCACAAAACAAAACCTTCAAATTATGATTTTTTGAATGACAATATTAATCCTCAATTAATACATCATTTATCTCAAAATAGCACATCATAAAATATACAGCTTGACCCAACAACACTGCCCAACGACTCGTCCTCTCTTCCTCAATCTAGGTCACAGTCTCATACAGGCCCAGATTCCACACCTCCCACTGCTACCCACACTCGGTCCTCTATTTCCTCCTCTGACCCATCCTCTTTTCCCCACAGTCCGACTCCGTCTATGACCTCCCCCACTTTGACCATTCCTCACACCACCCCCAACGCCTCCCAATCCCATTTCAACCGCATGACCACTCGTGCATCAAATGGCATTTTTAAACCCAACCCCAAATACTCTTCTAATTACCATACTACCACCACTACAGATATTTCTCCTATTCCGAAAAATCCTGTTAGTGCGCTTAGTGACCATAATTGGAAAAGTGCAACGTTGGATGAATTTAATGCTTTAATTGACAATAAGACTTGGGAATTAGTGCATAGGCCGCCTAATGTTAACGTTACTCAGTCTATGTGGATTTTTCGTCATAAATATAAGTATGACGGCTCTTTTGAGCGTTATAAAGCTCGTCTTGTAGGTAATGGAAATACATAGCAATAGGGCATTGATTGTGATGAAATGTTTAGCCCCGTGGTTAAACCGGTCACCATTAGAGCGATTCTTAGCATTGCTCTTTCTAAATCTTGGCTCATTCATCAAATGGATGTCAAGAATGCTTTCTTGCATGGTCATCTCATGAAGCAGTTTATCTGCATCAACCCATGGGTTTTCGTAACAAAAATTATCTGAATCATGTTTGTCTTTTGAAGAAATCTTTGTACGGATTAAAACAGGCTCCTCGAGCTTGGTACCAAAGATTTGCTGATTTTGTTGCTACCATTGGGTTCTCTCATAATTCATCGGATCACTCTTTATTCATCTACAAGAATGGTTCTGATATTGCTTATATTCTGTTATATGTGGATGACATTATACTTACAGCTTCTTCTGATCGTCTCCGTAAGTATATTATGAGTCTCTTAGCTTCTGAATTTGCTATGAAGGATCTAGGTACTTTGAGTTTCTTTTTGGGTATTGCTGTCACTCGTTATGCCCATGGTCTTTTCTTATCTCAGACACAGTATGCTGCAAAAATTATTGAACGTGCCGGAATGTCTAACTGCAGTTCATGTCCTACTCCTGTTGACACTAAGTCCAAACTAAGTGCCACCATAGACACTCCTTATGATGATCCGACTAAGTATCATAGTCTTGCAGGTGCTCTTCAGTATCTTACATTCACTCAGCCAGACATTTCCCATGCCGTGCAGCAGATCTGCCTTCATATGCATGCCCCGACTAATGAGCATGTGAAAGCTCTTAAGCGTATCATATGCTAAAATCTCCAGGGTACCCTTTCTTTTGGTCTCCACTTGTAAAAATCCAATATTAATCATATTATCTCATATACATATGCAGATTGGGGTGGTTGTCCTGACACCCGGCGTTCTACCTCTGGTTATTGTGTATTCCTTGGAGATAATTTGATTTCTTGGTCTTCGAAACGGCAACCTACTCTTTCCCATAGTAGTGCTGAAGCGGAGTACATGGGTGTTGCTAATGTTGTTTCTGATTTATGCTGGATCAGAAATTTGCTTCTAGAGTTGCATTGTCCTATTCAAAAGGCTACTCTAGTTTATTGCGATAATGTGAGTGCTATATACTTATCCGACAATCCTGTTCAGCATCAACGCACTAAACACATTGAGATGGATATTCATCTCGTCCGTGAGAAAGTAGCTCGTGGTGAAGTGCATGTGCTTCATGTACCTTCCCGTTACCAAATTGCTGATATTTTTAAAAAAGGGCTTCCGCGCGTATTATTTAATGATTTTAGGGACAGTCTAAGCATACGAGAACCTCCCGCTTCGACTGATGGGGTGTGATAGAATATATTTTACATATATTCTAGGCATTAGAATATTTCCTGATATTACCTGCATTTATTCTCTGATATTTTCTTCATTTATTCTCTGATTTGACTTACTCTTTATTTGTGAAATATTTATTTAGTTACCTTTCATTTAGCAAATCAGTTGATTTGACGATATCTTTATTTAGGAAGTATTTATTTAGTTACCTTTGTTTTAGCAAATCAATTGGCTAATTTGTAGCCTATCTTAACTCTTGTAAACCATATACATATGATTGAAAGTCGAATAAAATGGCAAGAAAATTGATTTCTAAATAGATTTCTTTAATATGTATATAGATGCATTTATGTCTACTATTCATAAAAAGTTCTAATTTCATATTTAAAGGGAACTCCAAACTCTACTGGTATAGCTTCCTAAGACCTAACTCTTAGGACCTTAACGTAGGAAGTGGATACTAATACAATTCATTATTTTTTGCGGGTACCAAATAAAAAAAAAGGAAAACAGATACTAGACCGCAGTTGCCCAAGTATATGACAGGCAATAAAGACTGCTAAAGAATATTATCTACTCAGATGGATGATCCGATACTTTTGGGGACAACTCTAAAGGATATGTCATTGGAAAAGGAGAAGTAAGCAACAACGGTATATCTAATTTAGCTCTCATTGCTAATGTATTATTAGTTACAAATCTAAAACATAATTTATCAAAATATTAGTCAAATATTTGGTAAAGGTTCTAGTATATCTTTCTTAAGAGATAAATGTAATATTTTTGATCAAAATAAAAATCTATTATTTAAAGGAATTAGAGAAAGAAATATTTATGTTTTAAATATGAAAATTAATCACAACACAGGCATATGTTTAATAGCCAAAGATAATGATCCATGGCTATGGCACAATAGATTTTGTTATATAAATTTGAAGCTATTAATGAACTATCTGAAAACAATTTAGTAAAAGGTCTACTAAATATGAGTTATAAAGTAAATAATATCTGTGATGCATGCCACTTAAGAAAATTAACTAAATTGTTTTTTAAATCTAAGAAAATCATTTCTACGTTACAATCTCTCGAACTACTACATTTGGATCTATTGATCCAACTCAAGTTCAATCTATAAAATATAGTAAATATGTATTTGTAATCCTAGATGATTTCTCTAGATATACACGGACATCGTTTTTGAAAAATAAAAGTGATACTTTTGAAGCATTAAAAAAATTTGGTAAAAGAATTCATAATCCAAAAAGTTTAAAAGTTAAAATTTTAGAAGCGATTATGGTGGCGAATTTAAAAATGAATTATTTGACAACGTTTGTAACAAAAAGGGTTCTAGCCACAACTTCTCATTTCCTAAAACTCCATAATAAAATGGAGTTATAGAAAGAATCATACGTTTTACAGAAATTGTGCTAGGACTCTACTTAGTGGTATCCAACTACCAAAACATTTCTGGGCAAAAGCCATGTGTACTGCATACTATATCTGAAATCGTGTCACCATTTGACCCTTAACTAAACATATACCATACAAACATTTTAACAGTAGAAAACCTATATATCATATCTAAGAATTTTTGGATTAAAATGCCTTCTATTAAATACAAAAGATCAACTAGGAAAATTAGATCTGAAATCCGATGAAAGAATATTTAATGGATATTCAGAATGAAGAAAAGCATATGCAGTCTATAATAAACGCAAAGAATAATAATAGAGGAAACACTGTATGTTTCATTTTATGAAAATTTCAAAAACAGTATTGACGATGAACAAGAAGTTATAAAGCAATCAATAATACAAAATCCATATCAAAATACTACAATTTAAAATTAAGAACAATAAACTGTAGAAAATTCAATTGAAAATGAACTTAAAACTCCTATATGAATTTTAAAAATTCATCCAATGGGAAATATAACTGGTGAAGTAAATACAAATGTCAAAACTAGACATCAATTAAATCAAATGGGTCATATTGCGTTTATATCCAATATAGAATCTAAAAATCGTAAGAATGGTTCAACGGATGACTATTGGATTTTAGCTATGCAAGAAGAGCTAATCAATTTGAACGAAATGACGTTTGAGAATTGGTTCCAATACAAATGATCAAATAGTCATTGGTACAAAGTGCGTATATAAAAATAAAGCTGATGAAAATGGTAATATAACTCGAAACAAGGCTAGATTGGTTGCACAAGGTATAATCAAGAAGAGGGAATAGGATATGAAGAAACATTTGCTCCTATCGCAAGATTAGAAGAGATACGTATCTTACTAGCCTTCTCTTTTTATTGTAAGTTTAAATTTTATCAAATGGACGTTAAAAGTGCATTATAAATGGTTTTATTAAAGAAAATATGTTTGTAGAACAACCATCTCATTTTAAACATGAAAAAAAAATTCCTGATCACATCTACAAACTTAAGAAAGCTCTTTATGGTATGAAACAAGCACTCTATGCTTGGTATGAAGGACTAAAAAATTGTCTTATAGCTTCAGGATTTGAGATTGGAAAAGTTGATCAAACTTCATTTATTAAACGTGATAAGAAAGATATATTAAGTATACAAATTTATGTAGACAGTGTCATATTTGGTCTATAAATGAAAATTTGTGTTATGAATTTTTAAATATAATGAAAAGTGAACTCGAGATGTCTCATATGGGAGAACTCTCATATTTTTTCGGTTTACAAATAAAATAATTAAGTAATGGAATTTTTATTAATCAAGAAAAATATTGCAATAAATTAATAAAACGATGTGGAATAGAAAATACATCAAGTAAACCGACACCTATGAGCACTACGATTCATCATAACAAAGGTGAAAATGGAAACAGTATGGATCAAAAACTCTATGGAAGTATGATCAACTCTTTATTATATCTAACAGCTAGTCGCCCCGATATTACGATGAGTGTTTTCTTGTGTGCACGATTTCAAGCAAATCCTAAAGAATCACATTTGAGTGTCGTGAAATAAATTTCATGCTGCTTAAACAATACTAGAAGCTACATACTCTTTTATCCAAAAAATGTCCTTTCGAACTAAAACCTTATAGTAATGCTAACTTTGAAGGATATCAAATGAAAAGAAAGAGTACGAGCGGTACTTGTCACTTTATCGAGCAGTCTCTAGTATCATGGTTTAGTAAGAAACAGAATTGTGTATCGCCATAGACATGTGAGGCAGAATACATCTTTGCCACTTTAGCATGTGCATATGTCATATACATGCAATAAATGCTTATGGATTTTGGAATACATTTACAAAAATCACCAATTTATTGCGATAATGCAAGTGCTATAAATTATCAAAAAATCCAATAAATAATTCGCGAACAAAAAACATAGATATACGACATCATTTTCTTAGAGATAACAGTGAAAAGGAAGTAATTTCACTCGAGTTCGTATCTTCTGAAAACCAAATTGTATATATTTTTGCCAAACCACTAAATGAAAGTACGTATTAATTTATAAATATCCAATGAAATATCCAATGTTTACTTTTGAATTAAAATTTCCTTTTCAACAAACTTTTTACCTATTTTTAATATTCTATATAATGTACATTATTATAAACAGCTCCTTTTAAAATTAATGGATGATAAATGAAAACCATAAAACCTATGCTATTTATATATGCCAAGCTATTATAAAAACCAGGAAAATCATATTTGAAATTACAAGAAAAGTTTTTACTAATAAAACTTTCTAAAAAGAATTTTAACATAAAATTAATGGCAACTGGGAATGATTCATCTTACATCTCAACAGATTATAGCTCCACATCCTCTAAATATACAAGTTCGTCATTCTCTAAAAACAACTCTATCCTCTACTTTGTCCTTTCTAAAATAATTCCATCACCTACATATCACACTGGTTTCTCTCCGGAAGGAAAGAAAGTCAAAATAATCAATTAACTTCAACGTGATAACATTGCCTCATAATGACCACTCATTAAGTTACATCATTATAAAGAAATGATGGTTCTTTAAAAAAATGTACTGGAAACAACAAAGACTAGGAACTCTCTTAATTTCCTTGAAAGATCCATGTTGGCACTATGTGATGATCACCAATAAAGGATGGTATTCGTAGAAGCTCTTCTTATCTAACAGAAGCTCCAAACAAAGATCACAACTCAAAACCAAGAAACTCGTGGGAGCCAGAAACATCGAATGAAGATTAGTATCCATCAAAAAATAAATAGATTGTCATTAACCTGTTGTATTTCATATTGATGTATAATCCACCCGAAGTAAAGAGAAATAAATAAATATAATCTCTTCGTATTGTATAACATATTAATTTATATTTCTATAAATAAAATATTTGTTTTTATATTCTTGAACAAATAAACTAAACTATCATGAACAAACATAAATTAATCAAACTTAAGAATATAGGACCAACATAAAATCATTCATGAACAAAACTAGTCTCTAATAATCATTAAAAACAGAAAACAGCAGGAGCAATCAACTAAACCAATGCGCTTAGTCGACTGGATGAGAGCATTTTTAAATTTCCTGAACCAACAAATAATTCAATCCACTAACCCCTTTAATCAGTCGACTGGCTACAAGGATTCAAAATTAAATACCCAATTCAGTTAACTGGCTGTAAAGAAATTATATTTTCTACACGAATTCAATCGATTGAATTTCATCTTTCAGTCAACTAGTCATGTATATTCCTTTTTTGGAAAAAGAGAAGATCGGTCAAACGTACATATTGAGAAATCTACATATTCACAACAATTACACCCTTTCATTTCCTGTGTCTTCTGACCAACAAACTCTCACTCATTCATCTTCTTCTCCAAAAAGCAAAACAAAACCAAAATTTCTATAAATCCTTACTCTAAAAATCCTAACCTTTTGAAATGGCACCAAGGAAACAACAAAGAGACTTTTCATCAACCACCATTAGACCATCGAAAGCTCAAATCGGAGGTTAGCTATACAGTTATCCCACCGTTCATAGGTTCAACAATATGAAGAATATGCAAATTTTTGAAGGCTCGTTTATCAAGTTTTGAGATTTTCGGAGCTACACTATCTAAGAATTTGTGGAGGCTAACCATATTCACTCTTGCATCAACTTTGATGCCAATAATGTCAAGATTTAACCCTTATTGGTAAAATTAGTTTATGTTAATTTGAATTTTGATTTTATGACACCACATAATATAGAAAATTTTATATGGACTCTTAAATATGGAGTCAAAATCTATCTACCCATAGATAGATTTGGTTCCATTTTAAACTGTCCTTCGGTCGGAGAAGACCAAGATGATATTGAAGTCAACAAGAACGACTGTAATGAAATTAGTCATCTTTTTCTAGACAACAACCTACAAGTCTTGAAAGCAAAATTGCTACATCCGAAAGGTAGAATTATGCACAGGGTACTTATTCATTCCCTACAACCATGGACTAGTAGTTAAGAAATGGTTTATAAACATAACTTTCAATAACTTTACACTTTATGGGGACATTGTAATGTAAATTGGGCTAAAGTAATAATAGAGGAATTTTAAACATTCCATCAACGTGGAGTAAAAATAATTTTTTACTGAAAAAATATCATGCGCATCCTGCTTAGTTTCCATGTACTTCTTCCAAATACCTAGTTTACTACCGTTGGTTCTCGAAACCCTAAACCTCACGAGACTTCTAAAAAGAGTTAAGAACCACAACATCATCTCCTTTGAAAAATGGAAATTGAATAGGGACACTAGGAACCCTCAACTCACTCACCCAATACCAGCCTCTTTATCTCATGCACAACAAGCTAAAGCTAGCGACGATGAAATACAGTAGATTACAATGGAAAAAAGTGCTAGGAAATCTTATTCCATCCTTTCTCATAACCAAAGAAAACTTGACCGTTGTCTATCTCGAGTTGAAAGCATAGTAACCAGATTTGATAGCACGCTGCATAAAATCAAAGGGTTTATGAACAAAATTTGGAACAAGATATCTTGTACTTAACCTAATTCATCTTCTCTACCTATAAGAGAGAAACCAAAAGCTTCAGACACATATGGATGGACTATGGAGGAGAAGGAAGATGAGGACGATGTAGAGGCTGGTGAGAGCAGTCAAAGTCATGATATCTAGGCATGGTAAACTCGTCCTTCATATCTATCTTTATTTGTGCCTTTTCTACTTTCAGTTTTATGAGTAAATATGTATGGGAGATAATCTTGTAAAAACTTTTTGTTAGTTGTTGTTGAGTGTTTATGTTTTTGACACTGTGTTGTTTATTTATGGCAATTTGGTAAGTAGTACGTTTATTGTGGCATGTGATGTTGTGGTTGTGACTATGGCAAGTGGTATGTTCTTTTAAATATCTTAACATATTTTGTTGTTTTGTATATTTATGAATTTATATTAGAGAGTTCTACCCTTATAAATATTCATATTACTCCTATCGATATCTTTTTCCTTTTTGTTGATGACAAATGGGGAGAAAAACTAGACACGAATGGCTATATCGATCGGGAGAGTATAGCCGTAGAAGGAGAACTATCTATAGTTTGAGTTATTTGAAAATTAACTTGTATAATTGTTGTAACAACCCTGATATTGGTGATTACCTATAAAATTGAATTATAGCGATAGTTATAATTTAATATTGAGAATCAAACAAATTTGAGAAGAAGAAGAATTTTTATTAAAGTTGTTTATTTGGTCGTTATAATTCAATTTTATAGGTAATCACCAATACCAGGGTTGTTACAGTTGTCATCATCAAAAAGTGTTAGAGCACTATACTTTGATGTTTTGATAGTGACAACTAAATAAGAATATGTTTGCACCAAAAATTGTTACAAACACCCAAGAATATTTTTGTAGATAAGTAAATGAAGATAAGAAAATCAAACTGAGCAAAAGAACAAGTAAGCAATAGAGATTAAGCAGTAATCAAAGACATAAAGGTTTATGGTGGTTCAGCATTGTATGCCTATGTCCAGTTTGAAGATTATCGTTTATTACTCTTTTGTGAATTTGATTACAACAGTAGAACAAAGCTAGCATTTGATTACAATAGAGTCTAGAGTAACAAGTAGCATAAACCACCTAAAAATAAACCAATAGGTCTGTATTTATAGGGTGAGATGACAAGATATTTCTCTAAGATTTCGATAGAAGGCTCTGTAGGTCTATAGGGACCCATTATAACGATCGGTGAACATAACGTACTGTATTGGAACGATCGGTATAAATTGTACCGATCATTATTTTTGGCTCTGATTGCCATACGATCATATATGGGGCGTCGCACATTCCTCTTTATCGTGATCCTAAAACATGAATTCGTTCTGAGTTGTAGATTGCGAGATATGGATCAACCTTTGTTGGATCTAGATCACTTGCTGAGTTACACCGATCATTAGGAAGGATCATCATAAGACGATCGGCACTTCTTGAACCTTAGAATTTTGACCTGCGAACATTTTTATGGGCTCCATTCTTTAATATATAGATGCCCTGAAAGCTTCAAGTGAATTGGCCTTTTGGGTTTTAAGATATCGACCGATCTTCACTAATTTGAGCTGTTTTATGAATCGTTCCTGATCGATCCATATAAATCCTTGCTTTATCCGTAACTCGAGCATATGAACTGTGATCAACTTGAAATATGGAATATAACTTCATGGGGCTATGCCTGTCAGTCCATACTGATTTCACCTTGATTTGGTTCTAGGTCCAGATCTGCTCGACTGTCATCCATAGTATCGTATAGAACCGATTCTCAAGGTTGGTAACCATCGTTTCTAGCCAAGATGATAATATCAGGACCTTGCCAAAAGGCATGATAACATTCCTAAAGTACGTCTTATTCGAACATGACATGCTTTGAAAAGTCGCAAACTTCAATCGTCGAAAAAGAATTCCATTTAGTTCGTTAAATGGTCATTATCCTTTTGTTAAGTCGCTTTCTTGTTGAGAGTCGTGTCTCCTTTCATTTATTATGATTATTGGTCGATTTTAAATAATATAAATACCTGATCACGGCTTATCAATGGAAAGTTGGATTGCCTTTGCACGATTGTTTTATATAAAAAACTAATGACCAAGGCCAATTGTTATCTGAATGGATTTTCGTACCCATCTATTTACGATCATCCTTGTAAGATCATTATCATCTTCTATATGTGTATATATATTGTTATTATTACCAATCTTTAGTTCGCATAAAGGAGCTTATGGATCGTTCCTGGTGGTGGAACGACCGGTAGGAACTCTAGTTTAAATGATTGGTATATCTCATGGGTTGAATGGTTGGTATATGCTCTTTCTATAGAGCTTTCACACTAACCATTTTTTATAATCTTGCCCAACCATTGCTAGGCTTCTAGAATTTTGGATCACTTTAGAATGATTGGTATAATTTCTAGGCTACGAAGGATCGACATATCCATCCATATAAAAGTATTTTACTTAGCAGCTTCAATCTCCACTTCTCACTTTTGCATTGTTCAAACTTTCAACCAGAAAAGAAAAAGAACGAATCGTTCTACCACTTTTCTTCCATCGCTTCAAACAACGATTGGAGCTTTCTTGCACGTGAAAGTTACTCTAATGAGCAAAGCTCTTGCACGTGAATTGGGATATACACGACCAATTCTTTGGTTCATGCTCTAGTTCATACTGTCAAGGTGGTAGTCGAGAGTATTATGATCCTAGTTACTGCTTTGGTTAGGACCGTGGTCATCAAGATTGGGGTGATAGGGATAAACCCTCTCAAGATAAACATCGATCAAGATCTAGGTCCCCTCCTCTAAAGTGTTTTGATAAGCTAACTGATCATCGGGACCCAACTATAAATCCTTCTCGTGGTCCCCCTCCCATATTAGTTCCTCCATTGCCTTTAGTTCTTTCTCACTCTCAAAGCTCCAGTGATCTTCATCGCCATAGTGAAGATGTTGCTCCTCATAGGCCCGACAAGGAAAGTATTGAAGTTGAAATCACCATCGAAGATCCTATTATTGATCCAGTTGCTCGCAAGGAACAACTTTGAGAAGAGTTTCCAAACCTATGTTGTGAAGGGTTCTTTTTTCCTCCTAATCTGAAGGGGGTCGCAGACCATGTCTAGAAAATGACCATATATTTCGTTGCCAATATCCACATGCAATACCGCGAACGGATGAAAGCAGCGGAGAAAATGTCAAAGTTATCTTTCGAGCGCGTGGCGGCAATTGAAACGTTAAAATGCCAGGAAGCTCAAAATAAAAGAATAATCGATACTTTGACAAATGACTTAGAGGCCTCTAGGACTTTCCTAATAAAGGCCGAGCGAAAAGCTAATCCTACCATCAAATCCATAAAGGAGATAAAGTACAGTCATCTTGATATAGTCCAGGTGTTACATCATCAAAATCAAGAAATAGCACTCGGGAGAGACACAGCTAGAAGTACTGAATCTATAGCCTTGAAGGAGATAGCGAAACTCAAGGCTAAGCTCGAATATGCAAACAAAGAGAAAGATGATGCTCAAAAAATCGCTCAAGATGCTTGTGATGAGATGAAGAGTGTTAGACTTAAGAGAAATACGGCCGTTGAAATGGACAGAGACGTTGATGCACTCATTCAAAGTAGGAGCTACCAAGGATAATGTTAGGGAAGAGAAAACGAACAAGATTGATCCGCTTCTTATTCTTTACTATGCCAACGTTCTCAAGCATAGAAATCTAACATGGCTTGGCAATGATTACCCTTACTAGCTCTAATGTGCGTGGAAATTTCTCATTGTAGAGGTAAAGAGACTCCTTAATGTTGGGAGAATTGAACTATCCAGGTTTGAAGGTGTCGATGAATCCAAAACATTGCATGATATCCACCTTAAATTTTAGAAAGATTATGCTAGTGCCTCTTTACATGAAGCGGGTAAAGGCTCTGGGTCGGCACAACCGGACGTTACAACTGAATTGCCTCCAACATCTCAGGCTATCCCTAGTTCCATGTTAAACTCTTCAACCATCCTTGGATATGATCCGGACGAGACTTAGCATTCTCCAATTCCTGAACGTTTTGAGGTTATTTTGGCTCAACTTAGGAGCCATTGAGGAAGGTATTTTACCGACATCTTCCATCTTTCAAAGAGTTAGAGTGTTATCAGTTGATATTTCTAATTTTTTGTCTATTTTTTCTCAACTTTAAATCTATCTAGTGTCCTTCCTCTTCCCTAGCAAGAGCCTCAATCAGGAACGCAAGCAGTCGTGATAGAATCCATTAAAGTTGCAACTTCAATCGCTGCTCAGGGTGCTTAAGACCTTCATAATCAATAATCAATTCATGGAGGCACTATTCAAGGAAGGAGGCGACCCACACCAAGAAATTCCTTTTGATGAGAGTTTCGTAATCATGGTCGCTTCCAACCTTACTAATGGGCTTAACGTTAAAAAGCGCATTGAGAAGGAAGAGTTGTTGAAAAAGAAGGCAAAAGCTAAGCCTGTTAATATGGATTTCAATTAGCCGATTCCTGTCCTGCTCCAGATGATCCTTCCTAGCCAAATAATTCCTCAAGATAACGTCCCTCTGCTTCTGGTGTTGAGAGTGCATCGATCCCTCCTACTTCTAAGGATGATACCGCCTCGATCCACATAACTGAAGATGTGTCTTCGAAGAAAAGCCGAGGCGAAAAAGGATCGAAGAGAGGATCAAGTAGCAGTTCGGATGGAGCCACTTCCAAGAAACCAAAGAAAGATATGAAATCCAAAAAAGAATCGTTAGGTTGATGTGATGTGTAAATAGCTTGGATGGCTACTTTTTCCTTTTGTTGTTTATGCTTGTTGGTGTAAGAACCCTTTTTAACTTCTCATTTTGGATAAACTTGTATTGTGAACAACAAGTTTAGTGTGAATAAGAATTATGTTATTCTTATGTAAAATTCCCACATATGCTTGTTTAAATGATCGAGCTATTATGTTTTCCATTGAACGTATTTGTGATTCGCTGCTCGTCGGGTTAGATATCGATCATACTTATCCACCCCAAGACCTCCCTGAGGTCGTGGCCTCAAGTCGTATCAAACATTGGCTTGTGACTTAATGTTATGCCGTCAAATTCAGGGGTTTGAGTAATTATACTCATGTCCCCAGTCTCATGCTAGTGAAGTTTGATATGGATGGTTGAACTTCATCTTAGCGAGTTTATACTCCTCTCAGTTTCAGGCCATAGTTTATGGGATAGTAAGTGGTCTAACCGCACTCATTTATTTGTTTGTACTCATATTCAGATAAGAGTTAGTTAATAAGTAGTCGGATCACACCCTTTTAGCATCTATAATCACATCCGCACTCTGGGAATATGAGTTATTTCATAAGTGATCAGTCGCACCCAATTAGCATTTATACTCATATCCGCACTCTAGGGATGTGAATTATTCGAAAAACTGTCGAGTTCGATTTTGTTTTGTTAATCGTTCTGCCCTCAAATATAGGGTTTGACTCAATAAGTGACTGACCGAATCTCAATCACTCCAAATTTATGTCGGTCCCACCGAATAGTGGGTCACAATTAGCTTGTACTGCAATAGCAGTTCATAGACATAATGGAAAATTCAAGGCTCTATTGTTGAATAGAAAGAAATGACATAATTTATCTTATTATATATATATTTGAAAAACAGAATGCTAAAGCAAATCCTGAAATTAAATATAACTGAATAAAAAGGAAAAACTAAGTGAAATACCATTGTAAATGCTCGCTATTCCACGCCCTTGGGAGTATGATGCCATCAACAGTCGCTAGCTATAAAGTTCCTTTGCCAAGCCTTTACTCAATGACATACAGTCCTTCCCAAGTTGAATTCATATACGACAGGATAGGAAAAACCCATTTTATGATAGGATCACCGACTTCAAAGGTTCTAGGTCGAACTTGTGTTGTAGTATCAGAGGGCTCAGTGTCAATGTGCTGCTTCCCTCAAATCAGCTTCCTCACGCTTCTTATCTATAAAGTCTTGAGATTCCAGAAGGAGATCTTTGTTTGTTCTGGGATCGTAATAAGTTACTCGAAGAGAGAACTTTGAGCTCAACAGGAGTAACGGCCTCGAAGCCGTAAATGAGGGAGAATGGAGTATGACAAATCGTGGACTTGTAGGTGGTCCTATAAGCCCATAGTGTCGTCGGAAATTCATCCACCCACTTGTCTCTAGCCCTTTCCAAATGGTTTTTCAGAATGAATTTTATTATTTTGTTCACGACTTCAACTTGTCCATTCGCTCAAGGGTGAGCAACAACTGCAAAGTTGTTTCAAATACGATACCGAAGGTAGAAGTCTTTAAATTCAGTACCATTGAATTGCGACCCATTGTCTGTTATAATAGCTCATGGAAGACCAAAACGACAGATGATGTTCAGGGCATGAATTTGATTACTTTCTTGGTTATGATCGTGGTCAAAGGTTCCGCTTCAGCCCATTTGTTGAAATAATCAATTGCGACAATAGCTTACTTTACACCACCTTTAGAGATCGATAAGGAACCGATAATATCTATTCCCACATGGAAAACGGCCATCGGCTGATTATTTATGTAATTTCTGTCGGTGTCTTGGAACTTTCATACACACACACACACACACACACACACACACACATATATATATGGAAGTTTTCGCAACACCAGACATAATTGGCAGCATCTTGGTTAACGGACTGCTAATAATACTCATAATAGAGTATCTTCTTTGCTAGGGTTTTCCCCCCTATGTGATTGCCACATTCCCCTTCATGAACTTCGTTTAGTACTCGTTTTATTTCATCATGAGTGATACATAGGAGAAGGGGAATGGAGAAACTCTTTCTATACATAACTCCTTCCTATGTAATATACTATAAAGCTTTGCAAAGGATTTGTTGCTTTTCATTCCTTCATTTGAAAAGAACTCATGTAGCAAATAATCATTAACCGAATTCGTCCACAATTCTTCTCAGGATCCGTCTCTAATGCTTGGTTAATTTCCATTAGACTTATACTTGGAGCACTTAATACCTTGACCGGAACTAAGCCCATCTGCTGCGCATCCCCGGTGCTTGCAAACTTTGCCAATGAATCGGCCTCTCTGTTTTGATCCCGGGGAATGTGCGTAATGTCATAATACTCAAAGTCAGTTAACAACTCTTGGACATGGGTAAGGTATGGAGCAAGTCCCTGCCCTTTACCTTGGTAATCTCCCCTGACTTGGTATACTGCTAATTGTGAGTCGCAAAATATTTCAAGGGATTTTATTCTCAATTCTTTGGTAAGTTTAAATCCAGCAATTAGAGCCTCACACTCGGCTTTGTTGTTTGTTGTAGGGAAATAAAGCTTTAAAGCATAGTAAATTGACCGATCTTTGGGAGTTACAACCATAATCCCAATGCCTGACCCTGGATAGTCCTCCGAGGTAGGGATTTCATTGTTCTTCGGGAAATCATCCTACACGGTAAGTGCTGCTATAGCCTGACCCTGGATAGTCCTCCTAGAACGATAAGTGATGTCGAATTAGCTAAGTTTAATATTCCACTTGACTAACCTCCTAGACGTTTCAGGTCGCTGCAAGACATGTCGTAATGGCTGGCCGGTGTAAACATTAATAGGGTGTTCCTGAAAGTAAGGGTGAAGCTTTTGTGAGGTAATCAGCAAGCAATATGTCGGTTTCTCTATCTTTGAATAATTCCTCTCAGCCCCTGTCTATCGTTTGCTAACATAACAAATCGGTCTCTGAATTCGATTCTCTCCACGAAGCAACGTGGCATTTATAGTGTGTGCCGATATGGCTTAAATAGATAGGAGGTCTCTCCAAGTGGTTTACCAAAACTTAAAATGCATCTTTCAAATCCTGTGTCCATTCATAGTTCCTTTTTCCTTTCCTAATCAAGTCAAAAAAGGAATGCATTATTCAATAGCTCTAGAAATTAATTGGCTTAAAGCAACGACTTTTCCATTAAGGCTTTGTACTTGTTTAATAGTCTTTGGCGCTTTGATATTGCGAATAGCTTGGATCTTCTTGGGATTAGCCTCAATTCCGCGGACATTAATGATGAAACCGAAGAACTTTCCTCATGCAACGCTAAAAGAACATTTTAGGAGATTAATCTTCATTTTATAATGTCGGAGCATGTAGAACATTTCTACCAAGTCTCTAATGTGGTCGCTAGACTATCATGACTTCACGAGCATATCATCCACATATACCTTCATCGTTTTTCCAATTTGATCTTCAAACATTCTATTAACTAAGCGCTGGTAGATCGCTCCTGCATTCTTTAGCCCAAATGGCATCGCCGCATAGCAATATAACCCAACATCGGTGATGAAGCTGGTGTGCTTTTGATCGAGAATGTGCATCGCAATTTGGTTATACCCTGACTACGCATTCATTAAAGATAGCAATTCATGTCTCGCGGTTGAGTCTACCAGCTGGTCGATCCTTAGAAAGGGAAAACTATCTTTTTGGCATGCCTTGCTCAAGTCTATGTAGTCAATGCATGTTCTCCATTTTCCATTTCCCTTTCTCACAAGTACAGGGTTAGATACCCATTCAGGGTAGAGAGTGTCATGAATAAACCCGTTGTCTTTGAGTTTATCTACCTTCTCTTTAAGAGCGACAGATCTCTTCGAATCCATGCCACGCCTTTTTTGTTTCACTAGACCATACCTTTGGTCGATATTCATTGCATGGCTTGCAATGGCAGGCAAGATGCCATACATGTCAGAGTGAGTCCAAGCGAACAGGTCAAGATTCACTGGGAGAAATCTAGAAAGTTCTTTCATCATTGGGGGGATGAGCTATGATCCGATCTTTAGGACCTATGACAGATCATTGTGGCTAATTTTAATATTAACCCTCAGCTCAGCTGGTGCAGCCTTGATCTCTTTAGGCTCCTTTTTGTCATCTCTCGGACCAGTATCTCTATAGAACCGACTATGGTGCCCGTCAATCTTCATAGCATGGATGTGGACTGACTTGTCCACTCCTTTACCTTTTTCCCCTCTGTTAAGCATCCCTTAACTCGGCTACATAACAGGCATGTCCAATCACCTGATCACCATGAACAACTCAAACACCATTATCTGTTGGTAACTTCAAAGTCAAACACCATGGGCCAAGAACTGCTCAGAACTCGCTACGGCTAGTCAGCCTAAAAAAGCGTTATATGGAGAGTTAACATCCAAAACAACAAAAGGAAAAATTTACACTCTCCTGCAAACACCTTCTCCCAACTCTATAGGTAATTCAAGAAAACCAACAGCTTCAGTTGTAGCACTGTTAAAGCTATGAATGCAGGCTTTAGACAGTTTCAAGTCCTTTGCTTCCATCTTTATCTAATCATAAGCTTTCTTGAAAATTATGTTTACAGAACTTCCATAATCAACCAATATTCTTCTCACAAAGCAGTGTCGATCATGGCGGAAGTGACCATTGGGTCAATCATCGAAACCTCTAGCTTGTCTATATCTCTGTTTCTAAACATGATATCATCTGTCATTGTACGTTGATGTTTTGACTTAGCTCCATCCTTCAATTTGAATAGAATTCAAAATCCACATGCTTAATCGTGCTAAAATAGCGCTCTATCTCGTGTCAACTTTTATCAACCGGATGCGGTCCTCTGACTATTGTATTGATCAGTAATCTTCCACCAAGTTCGTGCAGGTTCCTTAGCCCTATGTGATGCTTGTCCTTGGTTGGGTCAGATGTCCCTTGCCTACCATCTAACAGGGTTTTTATGAACTACTATATCTTCCTTTCTCGAATTAGCTTTTTGATAACATCCTGGAGATGCATGCATTCATTGATGTTATGCCCATAACATTCGTGAAACCGATAATATTACCCTGTTTGTTTATGCTTCTTTGTTGATTCTTTTGGAGGCGGTTCCTGTACTGCATAGTATTACAGGTAGACAAATAGACATTCTTCGGGGACATATTTAGTGGCGTGTAAGTGCTGTACATTGGAATCCTAGGTTTTCCTCTTCCAGAATCCCTCTTTTTTCTCAGCTCCTATCTCCACCTTTCTTTTGCTAATTCGGTTTGTTCTAGACATTCACTTTTACTTTTCCAGAGCTTTCATCAGACTGTTTTACCGCAATATTAGTATGTAAACCCTCTCTACTTGTTCTTTCAATGTTCTTCTTCCTGGAGGATCTGGCTTCATCTTTTCTTAAATATTGAGCCGCCTTTGCGTAAAAGCATTCCAACATGACGGGAGGTATGCCAGCTAACCAACCGAAAAAATTAGATTCTGGATCAACCCTCTTGTCATGGCCATCAATATTGCATGATCATTCGGATTACTGATTTCCATAACAGCTACGTGAAATCTCTCAAATAATCTTTCAACTATTCTCCCTGATCCTAGAGACGCTGGACGGGGACAATACATCCTTGGAGCGAGTTGCATGCACTCGAAACTGCTCCATAAACTTTGTTTCCAAATCATTTAATTTAGAGATCGATCGTAGGCGTGGCCTTATAAACCACATCGCTACTAGTCCAGAGAGAGTTATAGGAAAACACCTACACTTAGTTGCATTATCTGCTTGTGCGGAATCCATCGGCCATTCATATCTCATGATGTGCTGTATGGGGTTGGTCTTATAAGCGGGCATCGACGATTTGTTGAACCTCCTTTGATATTCTGCATGCATGACATTATCAGTGAACGGGGTATGGCCTCTCGAGATTTACCAATCATCATTAGTCAAGCTTTAGCTTTCTCTCACTAGTTGTCTGACCATAGCCGACAAGTCTGGTGTTTGGATAGTTGGCGCCAAGCGGTGGTCATGTTTGACCTCACATAAATGGTACGGTCGATGTCTACGAGTTGTTCCATGCCTTTTTGGTTCAGCATCTTCTCGATGTGAATCTTGTAAATTCACTTCATCAAGCATTTGATCAATATTTACTTGAACTCCATCATTCGAATCAGTCGCAGTAGCACCAGTTTGAATCCCAATGTGCATAGGTAAGTTCCCTACTCTAGTGGACGGATCGGCACTAATCATTCCTAGAAGACCATAATGGTCTGCCTATTGATGCCCTGAAGTTTCTATATGATATCCATTTGTTCGGTGATACCTACGCCTATGAAATTCATCTGATAAACTAGTACTCTCCGATGCCAAGTAAGGGTTAGGGTCCCTTGAGATGACCCACTTTCTTTCCCTAATTTTTTTTACATATGTAAAGTGGTCGTCTAAAATAAGAAAATTATAATCTCTCTTATTTTTCTCCTCTCCGGGATCTTTCTGCCAATAAATATTGGTTTGTTTTAAATCATCTTAAACTTACATATATGAAGATATGTAAATTAGTTTCTACTAAAATCAGAGTACAGAAATTTAGAAGTAGACATCTGCTTTGAAAATTATTAGATAATTTATATATAGCAAATTTATTCCTAAGAATCCAGTTTTCCTTAGCACAACTTATTGTTGCATCACTTCTGATATTATACCTTCTAGACTTAGCATTTTATGTATTTCCCATAGTTTTATTTCTAAATGAACTGTGCTTTTAGATTTGTACATGTGTGTGCAGGTTCCTGTGGCATGTTTATTCACTGGGAAAATTTTTTGAGTGCTTAAATTCTTTTCAAATAATTGTTAACTTGAAATGATGAAACCTACCCTATATATTTGAGTTATTGAGCTTTACTGCAAACCGAGTTTAAAACAATTAAAGATGGTTGAACCCAGGCTTGGAAAAATGGTCAGGATAGCCTTGTTTATTTATACACAAATTTACAAGTATTTCTGGGTTCTTCCTATGGTAATTCAAACTTGTATATGCCAGATTTTTACATCATCTTTAAACCTGGGTTTTTCATATCCAATATTGAGTTAGTCTTTCAATTCTTACATGCTTGCATCTCGGATTTTCTACTATTATAATTATATTATTCTGAATCTAAGAAAGGAAACTACATTAATCAGTTGATACATTTTCAAAAGCAACTCACAAGTTTCAACTGAATTATACCTTTAAGTTTAGTACTTACAAAACAGAAAATGACATTGCATTTGTTTCTTTCTAAACAACTTGAACAACATAGCATAACATAATTTGACTTAAACTTCTATTCTTAATTTTAGAAAAATCTGTAACTATTGCATCCAAAATCTCTAAGCAGTTAAACATCCAAGCTTGATCAAGAAAAGCTCTACTTGCCTGCAAGACCACCATAAACTGCCCCATGTAAACATGAGACACCCCAATGGTGCATAGAACACACTAGGGTCAAACTTAGTCTAGTATGAGTAATCCAACCAAAAACATAAATTTATATAACTTTTCTCATATTCCAATAACTTTAAAATAGATAAAAGAATGATATATTGCTCTTGTGCGCATTTCTGTGTAACCTGTGCATGATCATTTGTGCCCAACAAAATGATACTTGACTCAATGATTTATTGCAGAGAAAACAAACCTAGAACTCATCCATAGAATACCTTAAAACAGTCAACACAATCATCAATTAAGTCATCATTCCTAATCTACAGATTTTCTGGCCATCAGGGATTTTACCCAAGCCTTCACATGAACCTATTTCTAATGTTCAATATCAAGTATTTTTTTTCTTTATGGTCTTTAGCTACTTTCCCCTTTGTTAAACCACACACTGTCTGGGACATATTCACTGTTAACCCAGCACACTCAGGCCCCTGGGTATAAATATACCATGTGTGAGCTTGCAATGTTCACCTTGCCAAGCTATATTTTGTAGCCCTAAGATCCCAAGTCCTTAGTTAAGTTACTAAGTGTAACTTCCCTTTTTAATGTTGTGTTAATTCCTCTCTGCATCTCATGTTCAAGCAGTGAAGAAAACATTCAGTCACATGTGTACATCCAGAGATTAACAAGTCATGCTTTCACAAGCAAGCACTTCATCATAGCAACAGAGGTGATTTTTTAAACATGTTATTTTTCCTATGAATTTCAATAGATCCTAATACAAACATATGGTCATAGATAATTTTCCTATTGGTTTCTTCCTACCTCTGATTCAATCAGATCCATGTAGATCTTCCAATCTAACAAAATCACAAGTATAAGATTTATTGGATAGTTCATAGAATGTAGAGTTTCAGCACATGTATACATTGCACCTCTATATTTTTATTTTCTGTTGATATGAGACATAAGCAACAATACAATGTTGCAGCCCCATATCCTCCTTCATTTTTAGACCATATATCCATATTAAGCATCCTGGGTTTTAAACTAATAAATGTATAAAGAAAAACCCATATTAACTACTTCATCTCAAAGTTAAATCATAACACAGAGAAACATATTTAAACATTAAATCCATGGCTCTTTCATTCTGGGTAAATCAATATAAAAGGGTTTTCATTTAAACGGATCATAAAACAAGTCAAAGTTACCAACTCATAAAAACAAACATAGCTTGCAAACAAATGAAAATATGAATTTAGTCAGGCTGCCTCAATATTCAGGACTTGTTGCCAATGTTTCCAGTGAGGTTACTCACCTTAATTTCTTTTCCTAAGCCTTCCTTTTCCCTTTGATCCTCTACTTCCTCTTAACTCTAATGGTCAGTGCTCTTCATTGCCTGTGGTTTATATTTTTATTGCTACTCTTTCTTTTTTTCTGTTTTTAAAAGTGGTGACAGAACTCACTATCCTTAAGCCTTCTTATACTAGACCCTGGCTGCCACTAGGGTTTTAGAAAATTACCCAATGTCAGTTTTACCCCATTAATATGATTTGCCTTTAGTCTTAATTTAAATGAAAGAAGAAAAAGGGTATGTGGTCCTCATTATATTTTCAGAAAAATAAAGCTTACTCTTTTAATCCTACCCCGGGTCATGTTATATGCATGACTAAATTTTTCTAAGTAAAAGAATTACTGAAAATAGCTAAAGTGGTTTACTAAAGATTCATACTATTTCCATGCAAGCCTTGTCTTCTACCAGCAGTGCTTTCTTATGCTCCTGCATATCATATGTAAACTTATTTATTTATTTATTTATTTATTTTTAAGTACTTACTATCTTCTGCATATGTTTATTCTAGTCTACCTATTTTTATTTTCTTTATACTAAACTTGTTTTAAAGACATATTCATGTCTGCAATAATCATGTCTCCATGCCTATGTATTTGTAATTTATTTATTCTAACTTACAAATTAATTTCTGCCTATTTTATAATGCAGAAAATATGTGTATGTGTGTGTACTGTCTTGTGCACCAGTACATACTTTTGACCATTCATTGGCAATAAGTCTCTATTCCTATTTTTCTTCAATTATTAAACAATCATAAACTAAATTGTATCATAAAATTACCCATAAAATCAGGATTATCACATATACCCCTCGTTTTAGGAATTGTGTCCCACAATTCTTTCATACTTAACTCAAGTATTTTCAATCCAGAAAATCAATCATTTTCAAACTAACCTCTTAGTTAAACTCTATGCATATATGTAAAAAAGAATTCACAATGCATATTTAATCAAAGCATCTATCAATATTTATATAGTTTACCTTTCATTCAATCAAACAGTTGTGGATAATCATTTCTAATTTTATCTTCCACTTCCCATGTGCAATCACTTGGGTCTAGACTCTATTGCACTTTCACCAACCTCATTTCTTTATTTCTCAACCTCTTAATTTCTCTTGAAACTATGCCTACTGGCTCCTTTTCATAAATCATTCTGGGATCAATATGTACATCTTTAGTGGATTTTAAGATTGTCTCTGCATCATGAACCCATCTTCTTAACTGAGACACATGAAAAACATCATGTATTGCTCTCATTTCTTCTGGAAATTCCAACCTCTAGGCTACATTTCCTATTCTTTCTAAAAATTTATATGGTCCTATGTATCTGGGAATTAACTTTCCTTGTTTCCCAAATCTTAGAACCTTCTTCATAGGTGATATTTTAACAAATACGAAATCTCCAACATCATATTGTACTGCCTTTCTCTTCTGATCTGCATATTTCTTTTGCCTATCTTGGGCAGAAGCAATTCTTTTTCTAATCAAAGTTATCTTTTCAGAAGTTTCTTTTACATTTTCTGGTCCTAAGACCACCTTCTCCCCAGATTCAATCCAACTTGAGGGTGATAAACATGGCCTACCATAGAGTGCTTCAAAGGATGCCATGCCTATGCTGCTGTGATAGCTATTATTGTATGCAAATTCTGCTAGAGATATGTGATCTTCCCAGCTTCCTCCCCAATCCAATACACATGCCCTCAACATGTCTTCAAGCAATTTATTCACAATTTCTGTTTGACCATCAGATTGAGGGTGATATGCCGTGCTCAAGCATAAATCAGTCCCCATTGCTTTGTGAGAACTTTGCCAAAATTTTGAAGTGAAGATGGTATCTCTATCACTTACTATGGTCTTTGGTATTCCATGCAATCTAACTACTTCTTTAATAAATAGTTGAGCTAATGTGCATGCATTCCTTTCTGATTTTACAGGTATGAAATGAGCTGATTTAGTTAGCCTATCAACTACAACCCAAATACTATCATTTCCTCTCCTAGTTTTAGGCAAACCATCAACGAAATCCATTGATATATCTTCCCATTTCCACTGTGGTATTTGTAAAGGTTGAAGCATCCCTGAAGGTCTTTGGTATTCAGCTTTTACCTGTTGATAAACCATGCACTTAGACACATAAGTTGCCACTGCACTCTTCATACCTTTCCACCAATAATCTCTCTTGAGATTATGATACATTCTTGTGCTTCTTGGATGTATGGTATATTTACTTTTATGATAAGCATCCAATATTTCTTTCTTCAATTCATCAATGGCAGGAACACATATTCTTTTTCTTTTCTCCAATTGACCTTGTTTATTCAACTGAAAACCTTCCGCTGCCTCTCCATTTAATATCTGAGTTTTCTTCTCAAATAAAAATGGATCTTGGTCTTGTAACTTTTCAACTTTAGATTTTATTTCTGACCCTAAAGTAATAAAGCTTAACCTTCCCATCTCTACATTCTCACTGCATACTCATATTTTCTACACTTTCACTTTCTACTTCTGAGTCAATCAATAGTGATAGAGTGTTAAATTCTTCTATCATTAACCTAGCTACATTAACATGTTTTCTACTTAAAGCATCTGCTACTTTATTAGCTTTGCCAGGTGTGTATAATATTTCAAAATCATATGAGGCTAGTAGTTCAACCCACCTTTGTTGCCTCATGTTTAATTCTTTTTGTAAAAACAAGTACTTAAGTGACTTATGGTCTGTGTAAACTTCAAATTTAGCCCCTAACAAATAATGTCTCCATAATTTAAGAGCATACACTATAGCAGCTAATTCAAGGTCATCTGTAGCATACTTTACCTCACTGGGTTTTAACTGTCTAGAGACATAAGCTATCACTTGATGTTGTTGCATCAATACTGCCCCAAATCCTTGTCCACTTGCATCAGTATATATCACCAAATTTTCATTTCCCTCGGGTACTTTTAGTATTGGAGATTGTATTAGTGCTTCCTTTAACCTCCCAAAGGCTTTCTCACACTCCTCAGTCCAAGCAAATACCTGATTCTTCCTAGTCAATCTAGTTAATGGGATTGAAATTTTTGCAAAATCTTTTATAAACCTTCTATAATAACCAGCCATTCCCATAAAAGATCTGACCTCTGTGACACTAGTAGGCCTTTTCCAAGCTTGAACTGCAATTACCTTATTGGGATCCACAGATATACCTTCTTCTGATATCACATGTCCTAGAAATTTTATTTCATTTTGCCAAAAAGTGCATTTTGAAAATTTTGCCTTCAAATTTTCTTGTCTCAAATTCTGTAGCACTATATGTAAATGATTATCATGCTCTTCAACTGTCTTAGAATAAATTAGTATATCATCAATAAATATCAATACAAATTTATCTAAGTATTTTCTAAAAATTCTATTCATCAAATCATCAAAGTAAGAGGGAGCATTTGTCAAGCCAAATGGCATCACTAAAAATTCATAAAGTCCATATCTAGTGTTGAAAGCTGTGTATTTAATGCTTTCCTCTTCTACTTTCACTTGACGAAATCCTAAAGCTAAATCAAGTGTAGAAAATATTTATGCACCACTTAATTGATCAAAGAGATCATCAATTCTTGGTAAGGGGTATTTGTTTTTAACTGTGATTTTATTTAACTCCCTGTAATCAATACATAATCTAAGAGATCCATCCTGATTTCTTAACAAAAACCACTGGTGCTCCCCATGATGAGCTACTGGGTCTGATGAAGCCTTTTTCTTCCAGTTCAACTAGTTTCTTTTTCAATTCTATCAATTCTTTAGGCCCCATTCTAGTTGGCCTCTTAACTACTAGGTTAGCTCCTGGAATTAGTTTAATTGAAAACTCTACCGGCCTATGGTTATTTTTTCCATCAGAAGTTTTTAATGATATGGTGGAGGTCTCCATATTTATGACATCATTATATTTTCTTAACCAATCAACTCCTAAAATAACCCCTATGCCTGGGTATTGCAACACATATAGGTCTGCACTAAACACAAATCCCCCTATATTTAATCCCAGATGCATACACCCAAAACACAGGAACTACCCAAAGGACTTCTAATGAGAAATGGCTATCGACAATCATACAATTTAATTTTAGTTGTTGTGCAATATCATGGGAAATTAATGAGTGTGTAGCCCCAGTATCATACACTACTGCAAAAGGTATTGAGTGAATGAGCAAAGTACCTTCAACTTGGCCAAGATTCCCAACATTTGGTTCTTCTGTTGCTTTGCCCTTCCCCTTCAAAGTTCCCATTTTCCCTTGCTTAAAATCTGGACAATTCCTCCTTATGTGACCTTCCTTCCCACACTGGTGACATTTGAAGGATGCTGGTTTGGGATTTGTGCACCTATTCTTCATATGCCCCTCTTGTCCACAATTATAACAAGTGATCTTCTTCTTAACTTCAGTAGTCTTGGCTTCTTCTGGTATCTTGATGGAAGCTACATCTGTTTTCTTTTTTTCATAAGGGTGAAACTTACCCTTTCCTTTCTTATTTTGATTATTCCTTGTGCTCTGAAATTTTCCCTGGCTTTATCAGGCTGTTCAATACTCAAAGTCAAATCCAAAACTTGATCAAATGTCTTGTCCTTATATGGCAACATAGCTCTACTAAGGCTAGCATTCAGTCCTCGGATCTATCTGCCATTTTTAGCCTCTTTAGTTGTGATAAGCACTGCACCATACTTTGCTAGCGATTCAAACTTCTGTGTATACTCAGTAACACTCATAGTTCCCTGCCTTAATTTAATGAATTCTTCTAGCAGAGATTCTTTAGCTGATGCAGGTACAAATCTTCCTTCCAACATTTCTTTAAATTGATTCCATGTCACTTCTCCTTCAGGTCTTCCAGCTATGATAACTTCCCACCAGTCCAGAGCTGCTCCTCTCAATTGTCTAGATGCTATTTGCCTCTTATTTTGGTCTTCAACTTGCATATCTGTAAAAATTCTGTCCAAAATCTAAGCCAGTTTTGAACTCCCATGATCCCCTCTGTTCCATCAAAAGTTTTGCCTCCAAGATTGGTAAAGGTCTTGAGTAGTTTGGAAAGCTCTTCATGTGGATTTTCTTGCCTGTTGCCTACTCCGTCCCTTATGGCTCTCATAAATTCTTGCATATTCACCATAGGTGGTTCACTTGGTCCTACATCTTGTTGTCTAGGTCTCACCATGGTTCTATGGACATAACACTTAAGTTAGTTCATCTTGCCTAACCCTCTATAAATTAATTTACTTCAATTTATCCTTATTTAGTTATAATAGATATTAGTAATATATGTACTAACAGAACAAAGCATCCAAAGCAATCAACACACCATACATCAATGCAAACAAGTTCATACAAAATTATGCTTTGTTATTTAGCAACATAGCTCTGATACCAAATGAGATGACCCACTTTTTTTCCCTAAATTTTTTTTTTCCATATGTAAAGTGGTCATCTAAAATAAGAAAATTATAATCTCTCTTATTTTTCTCCTCTCCAGGATCTTTCTGCCAATAAATATTGGTTTGTTTTAAATCATCTTAAACTTACATATATGAAGATATGTAAATTATTTTCTACTTAAATCAGAGTACAGAAATTTAGAAGTAGACATTTGCTTTGAAATTATTAGGTAATTTATACATAGCAAATTTATTCCTAAGAATCCAGTTTTCCTTAGCACAACTTATTGTTGCATCACTTCTGATATTATACCTTCTAGACTTAGCATTTGTTTGCATTTCCCATAGTATTATTTCTAAATGAACTGTGCTTTTAGATTTGTACATGTGTGTGCAGGTTCCTGTGGCATGCTTATTCACTGGGAAAATTTTTTGAGTGCTTAAATTCTTTTCAAATAATTGTTAACTTGAAATGATGAGACCTACCCTATTTATTCGAGTTATTGAGCTTTATTGCAAACTGAGTTTAAAACAATTAAAGATGGTTGAACCCAGGCTTGGAAAAATGGTCAGGATATCCTTGTTTATTTATACACAAATTTACAAGTATTTCAGGGTTCTTCCTATGGTAATTCAAACTTGTATATGCCAGATTTTTACATCATCTTTAAACCTGGGTTTTTCATATCCAATATTGAGTTAGTCTTTCAATTCTTACATGCTTGCATCTCGGATTTTCTACTATTATAATTATATTATTCTGAAGCTAAGAAAGGAAACTACATTACTCAGTTGAAACATTGTCAAAAGCAACTCACAAGTTTCAACTGAATTATACCTTTAAGTTTAGTACTTACAAAACAGAAAATGACATTGCATTTGTTTCTTTCTAAACAACTTGAACAACATAGCATAACATAATTTGACTTAAACTTCTATTCTTAATTTCAAAAAAATATGTAACTATTGCATCCAAAATCTCTAAGCAGTTAAACATCCAAGCTTGATCAAGAAAAGCTCTACTTGCCTGCAAGACCACCATGAACTGCCCCATGTAAACATGAGATACCCCAATGGTGCATAGAACACACTAGGGTCATACTTATCTGGTATGAGTAATCCAACTGAAAACATAAATTTATATAACTTTTCTCATATTCCAATAACTTTAAAATAGATAAAAGAATGCAATATTGCTCTTGTGCACATTTCTGTGTAACCTGTGCATGATCATTAGTGCCCAACAAAATGATACATGATTCAATGATTTATTGCAGAGAAAACAAACCTACAACTCATCCATAGAATACCTTAAAACAGTCAACACAATCATCAATTAAGTCATCATTCCTCATCTACAGATTTTCTGGCCATCAGGGATTTTACCCAAGCCTTCACATAAACCTATTTCTAATGTTCAATATCAAGTATTTTTTTTCTTTATGGTCTTTAGCTACTTTCCCCTTTGTTAAACCACACACTGTCTGGGACATATTCACTGTTAACCCAGCACACTCAGGCCCCTGGGTATAAATATACCATGTGTGAGCTTGCAATGTTCACCTTGCCAAGCTATATTTTGTAGCCCGAAGATCCCAAGTCCTTAGTTAAGTTACTAAGTGTCACTTCCCTTTTTAATGCTGTGTTAATTCCTCTCTGCATCTCATGTTCAAGCAGTGAAGAAAACATTCAGTCACATGTGTACATCCAGAGATTAACAAGTCATGCTTTCACAAGCAAGCACTTCATCATAGCAACAGAGGTGATTTCTTAAACATGTTATTTTTCCTATGAATTTCAATAGATCCTAATACAAACATATGGTCATAGATAATTTTCCTGTTGGTTTCTTCCTACCTCTGATTCAATCAGATCCATGTAGATCTTCCAATCTAACTAAATCACAAGTATAAGATTTATTGGATAGTTCATAGAATGTAGAGGCTCAGCACATGTATACATTGCACCTCTATATTTTTATTTTCTGTTGATATGAGACATAAGCAACGATACAATGTTGCAGTCCCATATCCTCCTTCATTTTTAGACCATATATCCATATTAAGCATCCTGGGTTTTAAACTAATAAATGTATAATGAGAAACCCATATTAACTACTTCATCTCAAAGTCAAATCATAACATAGAGAAACATATTTAAACATTAAATCTATGGCTCTTTCATTCTGGGTAAATCAATATAAAGGGGTTTTCATTTAAACAGATCATAAAACAAGTCAAAGTTACCAACTCATAAAAACAAACATAGCTTGCAAACAAATGAAAATATGAATTTAGTCAGGTTGCCTCAATATTCAGGACTTGCTGCCAATGTTTCCAATGAGGTTACTCACCTTAATTTCTTTTCCTAAGCCTTCCTTTTCCCTTTGATCCTCTACTTCCTCTTAACTCTAATGGTCAGTGCTCTTCATTGCCTCTGGTTTATATTTTTATTGCTACTCTTTTTTTTCTATTTTTAAAAATGGTGACAGACCTCACTATCTTAAGCCTTCTTATACTAGACCCTGGCTGCCACTAGGGTTTTAGAAAATTACCCAATGTTAGTTTTACCCCATTAATATGATCTGCCTTTAGTCTTAATTTAAATGAAAGAAGAAAAAGGGTATGTGGTCCTCATTATATTTTCAGAAAAATAAAGCTTACTCTTTTAATCCTACCCCGGGTCATGTTATATGCATGACTAAATTTTTCTAAGCAAAAGAATTACTGAAAATAGCTAAAGTGGTTTACTAAAGATTCATACTATTTCCATGCAAGCCTTGTCTTCTACCAACAGTGCTTTCTTATGCTCCTGCATATCATATGTAAACTTATTTATTTATTTATTTTTAAGTACTTACTATCTTCTGCATATGTTTATTCTAGTCTACCTATTTTTATTTTCTTTATACTAAACTTGTTTTAAAGACATATTCATGTCTGCAATAATCATGTCTCCATGCCTATGTATTTGTAATTTATTTATTCTAACTTACAAATTAATTTCTGCCTATTTTATAATGCAGAAAATATGTGTATGTGTGTGTACTGTCTTGTGCACCAGTACATACTTTTGACCATTCATTGGCAATAAGTCTCTATTCCTATTTTGCTTCAATGATTAAACAATCATAAACTACATAAAATTACCCATAAAATTAGGGTTATCACATCCCTTCTAGCTTTTCCTCATTGTTGCTTACTGGGTTGGTTCATTAGATTGATATTGACCTGAATCTATTGATTTAATTCGCGATGGCCATTCATTAGCTCTCGCATTGGATTTGGTAGTTCCATACTAGTAATAGAATCAGTTGGATTCTGTACTTCAACTGTTCAGCATTCGGCCAACTTTTTGAAGATAACTATGGATCTCCTTCGAGGGATTTATGTAATCCAGTAGCAACAAAGAGATCCTAATAAGCTGAGAATTAAGGTTTTCATTGAAAGCACAAAAGTGTTTGCTCCAAAAATGGTTACAAACACCCAAGAATATTTTTTTTAGAAAAGTAAATGAAGAAAAGAAAAATTAAACTGAGCAAAAGAACAAGTAAGCAATAGAGGATAAGCAGTAATCAAAGACAGAGATTTATAGTGGTTCGGCGTTGTATGCCTACATCCACTTTGAAGATTATCCTTTATTACTCTCTTGTGAATCTGTTTACAACAGTAGGACAAAGCTAGCCAAGTAAACAAACCAAATCAAAATCAACACCGTGATTACTCAAGTAAATAGAAGAAGTCAGAAAAATCATCAGCATCAAAGTGAAATCGAACGGCCGATCAAATGAAATTGACAAATTCAAATATATTTGTACGAACGCAAATCTAGGGTTACAAACCCTATATAAAAAAATCATCATCGGCAATTTCAGCATCGAGTTCAAGCAAGCCAAAATCAGGAAAGGAAAAGAGAAAATTACGTACCGGTATCAGACGAACTCGATCAAGAGGAGGAGCTGCTAACAATTCAACTGATCGACGAAAGATAGTGAAGCATCATTCAATCAAGAAATCTAAGTCAGCGACTCAATTTGAAAATCCCTAATTTAAGAGCAAAAAGGAACGAGATCGAACGAAGCCGCCATTCTAAAGAAAAAGAACGGGCCGGAATAAAAAGAGAAAGGGAATATTTTTAGCCGGCCTTTCCTTTTTCTTTGAGGTTTATTTTTTTTAAAAGGCTTTAGTTTGTATTTTAATTAGGGTTTTAGTTTAAGATTGTTTTTAAGTTTGTTTTTGAATTTAAATTCTCTTTTAAGGTTGTATTTACTAGTCGTGTGACTAGGAGTCAAACTACGTGGCATGGTTTAAGAATTCACAACTCAGTGGCTGAGTTGTGGCAGGGTTTTGAGCGTAGAGTTAGGTTTAGTCGATAGCGGTTGTCGCGAGTTTACGTGTATAAGCGTCTGACTAACTAACTTCTAGTAGAAACCTTGGAGGCAGCACGTAGGCAGGCTTTTGCCGAAGCTGGGTAAATTCTGTGTCGTTCTGTTTCTGTTATTTATATTCTGCAATATCTGTGCTGCTATTATTCTGCTGTGAACTGTGTTGAAATCTGAATTGAATATTTTATAAGCTTACGCAATAAATTTTGATAACTGATAGTATCACCCTATTCACCCCCCTCTAGTGTGAAATCGATCCTACAAGTGGTATCAGAGCTAGGAATAAAAGTCAATTTTTGTTTTAAAAATTCGTGTTTCAAAAATCGGTAACGAGACAAATATTTAAAATGTCTTCTTTTAATAATACTCTTATTGAGGGTCGTTTTAATATTATTCCTTCTATTTTTGATGGAACGGATTTTTTGAATTGGAAATTGAAAATGGAATTTTATTTAAAATCTGTTAATAATAAATGTTGGAATATTATTGAAAGTGGGTGCAATATAACAGACGAGAAAATTATCTCGATTAATGCTATTGCTATGCATTTATTATATTCTCGTATTAATCAAGATAATTTTAATTTCATCTCTCATTGTGAAAATGCATAAGAAATCTGGAATACTTTAAATGCAATATATGGTGCAAAAGTCAACAGCAATGGGAAATCCTCCACAACCGACTCAGTTAAAGAAATGTGCTTAACAGGATTGGTAAAAAGCAGTTGTGATGAGGATGATGATGATGGAGCAGCTGAGCTGGCATTAATCATGAAGAAATTCAAATGGTGGAACCACAAATACAGAAATCCAGCTCTTAATCAAAAATTAAAAAGCAGAATAATCAAAGCACTAGACAACTCAGAAGAACAAGGGATCATTTGCAACAAACCCGGTGA
Organism: Allium cepa; assembly: GCA_030765085.1. Classification (NCBI taxonomy): domain Eukaryota; kingdom Viridiplantae; phylum Streptophyta; class Magnoliopsida; order Asparagales; family Amaryllidaceae; genus Allium; species Allium cepa. Next base: position 344,163,332 of record CM060944.1, read on the forward strand.
TATCAAGCCCAATTATCCCCGATTTCAACTCGACAAAGAAAAGAAATCAAAACGAAGATGTTTTGCAGCCACGTGGAATAAAAGCGATAGCAGCGAAAGTGAGAAAGCAGATATGTGCCTTCATAGGAATATAACCGATAACGACGATGACGAGCCAAGCGAGGTATCAAAACTTACTCACTCTAAATTACTTATTTATTTCCACGAAGTAAATGGCTATTTTGAACAACTTAGGGAAAAATACGCTAAACTTGAATCATAAAAAGACACTTTGATAGAATTAAATGAACAACTTGACCAATTTGTTAAAAACTATCAAAAAAGGATCCCAAAGTGTGATAAGTGTCCAACATTCGAAGAGGAAATTAAAAAAAAGAAATCAATATAAAATCACTTGAAAATGAAATTCTGATTTTAAAAGAGAATGAAAATACTAGGAGAGAGAATTCTATTAAAAAATGCACATAATTGTTAAACGAAAATGAATCTCTCAAAACACAAGTCCAACAATTGTCAACGACTTTAGATAAATTTTCAAAAAGTAAAAAAATCGTTGAATATGCTATTAGGAAAGCAAACTGTTAATACAGTAAGACAAGGACTTGGATATAATCATTCTGAAAATATTGAAAGAAATATACATCAAGTTAATTCTATGTGCACGATTTGTAGAAAATATGGACACAATCATAATAATTGTTGGTATAGACCCTAACATTTGAAAACTATACCGATTTGGGTTCCAAAAGGCACAAATATAAAATCTCTCAAAGTTAAACAAATTTGGGTGCCGAAGGGAACAATTATAAATAGTTTTGGGTCTTTACAAAATTGTTTTTCAAAATTTTCTGCACTAACAACCATGGACCTATAAAAACAAATAGGTCACATAAATCTTTTCCCGTGTAGGTGTGGTGGCAGGCTAAGGAACAACAATAGTGTTCTCTGGATTTTTGGCTGTTCCAGAAACACAACAGGCGACAAAGCAAAGTTCCTTATCTTAGTATAAAGGTGACAGAATCACAATGGACAACAACAAAAAATATCGTAAAGATAAAACAGGTAATGGTATATTTATTTCAACGATATATTAAATGTGATAATCTGCACCATATTCTGAATTAAATCAGCCAATAATGAGATTATGAAAAAATGATGATTTTTACTCCGACTTATTCAACATAGTTGGCCAAATTATATTCTTATGCCAAAAACACTATAAAATTCTCTAGATTCTTTGAATTACTTCATATATATTAGTTTGGATTAAAAATAGTGTTTTGTTGGATAATACATTTGGTTATAACACGGCTAACTCTATATTCGCGGTTTTTGATTATTAACACGGCTTCAATTCAAATTCAAGAGAATGTTACTTAAATTTCTGTTAAAATTGAGTTTAAAATTTATGGTGCACAATTCATGGTTTGGTCGATCAAATTCAACTGATGATAATTTCGAGTGAAAAAGAAATTCAGATGCAGATTACACTTATAATCTAGTTAATAGAAAAAATTAATAGTGAAACGTGATTTGCTGAGACATTTAGTAACTGCATTGTTTTTCAAAGAAAATATCTGCATATTTTTCATTTCAAATAATTTTCAAATAGCAAAAATGTGACGCCCCACCCCAAGACCCACATTAACAAAGAGAATTACTGGGTAATTCTGTCTGTTAATGCGGAGAATAGGGCTGGTTAGGAGCGACCATCTATAATCTTGTCTTAAATATCTACTGCATAGGTCGATAAATGCTCTATATATTTTTTTTCTATTTCAAGTGGATCGACATATCCAATAAATGTTTAATACAAAACTATAGGTGGCTAATGGATCTATCAGAACAAAGTACAATAACAGAATGCATATCACATCACAGAACAGTAATCATTATATATATAAATACATATACACAGATACATCCCAGTATGATACAAACTAATATACAAAAGTGGTACAGAGACCACACTATATACATCTAATCAAATACATATCAGAGTCAAGCGGAAAGAAATATAAACTACACAAAAGTGCTAGGCTGATATCCAAGCAGATGCATCAAAGCTAAGTCCCGTAACTGATTGCTAACCTGAAACAACTCGGTCTGACCCGAGTATAAAATACGCGGGTCAGTCTAGCTAAAACAATCAGTTCATAAGGATAGAAGATAATATGAAGCAAAAGATACAAGGTGATAATTCTTCTCAAATGAGAAGAGGCAATAGAAAATACACATACTCATGACTTAAGTGAAACAATGTAATTTAAGTATACAAAGGCCTCAAAAGAGGTAAACTCTACAATACACTCAAATAACATAAACAATCGCCGATGATAATCTCCAAATAAAACTTATGAAACTCAATAAGAGTTTATAATCCCCATATCGAAATCACCATAAAACAACATACATATACATATACATACATACATACATACATATATATATATATATATATAAGCCTTTCTCTAACTCAAGGCTATAGGTAAAATCATTATTTCAAAATTGGTGAAATCAAAATCAAAAACTCATAAAAATTCCCCGGATTGGCCAAATCCCATTTGCATGCCGAAGCGATGCTGCACGTGCCATTCTCAAACGGTCGAAGCCTCTGACAAGGTCGCTAACACCTCCCAAAGCAGTTCGTCCTCATGACAAGGTCGCTGACACCTCTTCAAGCCATTTTGTCAGCCCTAACAAGTTCGCTAACACCTCCCTAAGCAGTTTGTCCTCATGACAAGGTCGCTGACACCTCTCCAAGCTATTTTGTCAGCCCTAACAAGGTCGCTAACACCTCCCTAAGCAGTTTGTCCTCATGACAAGGTCGCTGACACCTCTCAAAGCAATTCTGTTAGGTAAACATCGTGAATGTGTCACAAACTCACGGATAGGAATCCGAAAAGTGTTAACGTGTGTCCCATACCACTCGTTCGCACTTAGCGATTTACTAGCCGCTAGTCGGTGCCACACAAGGAACATCATAAAACTCATAAAATCATATCTCGCCTCATCTCATTGGCGAGTGATAAAGAGACACCATACTCGTCTCATCTCATCGACAAGTGTTAAATACATCATAACTTGTCTCATTTCATCGACAAGTGGAAACATCGTAATGGTTCCTCATAAACCATAAATCTCAAAATATGAAATCATATACTCAAGACTTGCCTTATATCATTGGCAAGTAAATAAAACATCGTGATGCTTCTCATCGATCATACTCCTGCTTAGGAGATCCCAAACCATAATACTTGCCAAATATTGGCCATCTTAAATAATTCTGGTAAATAGGAATTATAAAACTCAAAATATGCCCTAAAATGGCAAACATCTCAAAATCAATAATCTCAAATAGCTTCGATCGTACAAGTCCGGAATTAACCGAAACAGTAAACGCACATGTCCCATACCACGTGTTTTACTAAATCGTTTAATTCTCTTTCTCATACGTTCGAATAGTATAAAAGTGTGTATTTTATATATAAAATAATTTATTTGAGAAAATAAGCTTTTAAAACTTTTTCCCGAAAATATTAATAAAACCAATATTTAAAATTTCTTTATTATAGGAAATAAATAGATTTTATATTAGAAATATAATTTTAAAGTACAATGTAATAATAATTTAAAATGTCCACTTATTTCAAAAATCACTTCAAAATGGTTTAGTGAAAATCATGCTCGAAAATAATGAAAAACAAGAGAGATTACTCAAGACCGATAACTTGAATTCAATACGAATTCAATTCAAATTTAACCTAAAGTCAATTCAAATTCTATTTAAATTTGCATTTCAAATTCTCTAAATATAGATAACCTATTGATAGGCATCATAGCTCTCAAAACATCTCAAAAACAACATCAAAATCTAACAAGAATGAGAGCAAAATTAAGCCAATACAATTCTCAGTTCAATGATTGTTATTGATGTCGTTTTGCTCTCGAGACAGCAACAAACAAATATAGTTTTGACCAAGCTAACTTCGAAATTTCAAAAAACTCAAAACATAAAACTTCTAGCACAAAGTCTAAGCTTTCTGGAACATCTTGAATTATTAAATTTGGATAAGAAACATGAAAGATATGGCCAAAACAAATTTCAGATATGAATTTCGCTACAGCTGTTGTTTTAGTTTTGGGACAGCGATAGTAGAATGAACTTTCGACCATGTAAACATCAAAATTTGACAAAAATCAAAACATGAAAATTTTAGCATATAATCTAAGCTCTCAGGAGAATCAAGAATCATCAAATTCCGACATCAAACGAAAACGATATGTTTAAATTTCCAACAGCACTTAGCACAGATATCACAATTTTACAGTGACAGAGCTGAGAGTTTGTAACAGGATTTCGATCAAACTATGCTTAAAATATGCAAATGTGTTCAACATAAAAGTTTTCACACACAAAATATTCTTTCCAGAACATCAAATATCACCCAAATCCGATAAGAGACAAGGAAGATATGTCTAATTTACTAACTATGTTTAGTTTGGATAACGTAATTACTAAAGTGACAGAGCTGAGAGTTTGCAACAGCATTTTGGTCAATCTATGCTCAAAATATACAAATGTATTCAACTGGAAAGTTGTCACACATAAAATAAGCTTTCCAAAACTTCAAAAATCATCCAAATCCGATAAGAAAAATGGAAGATATGCTCAATTTACTAACTGTATTAAGCACAGTTTTACAATTACAGGCCAGTGAGTTTGTATTGGGTTTTTCGACCTTCTATGATCAAAATTTTCGAAAGTGTTTAACATAAAAGTTATCACCCTCTCTTCATGCTTTCCAGAACATTAAACAAAATCAAATTCCAACTTAAAACGAAAAAGTTATGCCCAACTTACTAATAGCGGTTTTGCAAATGAACATGCAATAAAAATCAAATTGAGATTTCTAACCTTGAAATCTCCAATTATGCTAGAAAATGTGAGTTTTCAACTCACCTTTGATTTAGATAGCAAATACCCGAATTTTTGAAGAATGATTGAAGCTTCAAGGTGAAACTAGTCTTCAAGAGCCTTTGAATTTACTATCATTTGAAGAAGTTTCATCTTGAATTGAAGAAAATTAGCTTGAGATTTGATTTTGAAAGAAGGGTTTTCTTTTTACTGTTTTTGTCTTAGGGAAGAAAGAAGAAGAGGAGCTGAAGTATGAACATACAGGAACTAAATTTCTTCTTTTCTAACCTGGTTAAGATTATAATGGGCCTTGGACCCAAAATGAACAAAAGAAACAATAAGTCCAAATTTTTATTCATGCTTAAACTAAAATGCATATATTTATATTTAAACATATGCAATTAGCAAATGCCACTATCTTTCAAATTTTTACACAAATAAAATTCTAAACTTACACACTTATAAACTAAATCATTTTCCACCATATAAAAAGATAAATTTATATTTATAAAACATTTTTATTATTAAAATCTTTTATTTCACAAAAATGCACTATTTCCACAATTAAATGCAAAAGCATACATTTTTGACTTTTAAAATTCCATAAAAATTATTTTCTTACTTAGAAAAATATTACAAACGGTATCCAAACTTTATTTATAACCAACACTCATTTTTAAACCAATTTCCATCTTTTTACTTAATTAAACACCCTTCAAAAAAATCAAATACTTCATTTAAAAATTATTAAAAGAAGTAATTGACAATAATTTATAAAAATTATTTCATTTTCTCTAAACAAAGATCATTCTCCATCACCATTAGTCCAAATAAATAAAATGAAGTTCCAAACTTTATTTTTCTCATTTTATTTTCAAAATTCATTGTTTATTGCAAATAAACAATATAAAACTTCCGATTTTATTAAATTTACAATATTAAGTTATAACTATTAACAGGTAATCTCCAAAAGCAGGGTTGTTACAGACTCTCCCCCTTATCAAAATTGCGTCCTCGCAATTTCTAAAGAAGAGTTTGTATTCAACATAAGTATTTCATCAATCGTAGAAGGATAGACAGGCACAAGATCACAATTCCTCACTTTCAACTCAAGATGAAAGAAGACCAAGATAAGATTGCTCGATTAATTCTGTGGTTTTTAAAGTGCGAATATGGAATTAGCGAACCGCTGAATTTTCCAATCAGCACATAAGATTTCGAAGGCGTCTCACCTTCGAATAAGAGCACAACAAGATGCAAGAAAAAGGATCAATCAAATGAGATTGATTTCTCATAAGCTCCTCAAGTAGAGTCGGGATTTAGCACACTTCAACCCAAACTCTAATCAACAAGATGATTATCGATATGATCTTTCCGTATGACACTACGGAAGGAACAACACCAATACAAGATAGACATAATAGAGGCAAGATAGTTCAACCAAAAGGTGGTTTCAAACTCGAATGACCGCATAAATGCACGTCATTAGAAAATAGCACAAGAGTAAGATACTCATAAGGAACTAAAATATATGTATATACTCTCAATCAAAAATTCTTAGAGTTTCAAAAGATCGATACTTTATAGTTATAACCACAATTTTCAACACTTGAATTTTTTTTTTTCAAAACTTCTTACTTAGATTTTAAATTTATTACTCTTCACTAGTGTAAATAAAGTTTAAGTTGTTATTCTCTAATTCTTCCACAGGTACACTCTAGTTTGCAACATATTATTTTTCAATTTGTTTCTCAAATTTTCTAAGTGTTTGCAATTTTTGAAAAAATTGACGGAGTCTCCTTTGAACGGAGGGCCATATACAATATTACAAAAATAAATTATATAATATACATCGACCATTAGGTCGAAAACACAATATATATCATTATTTAACACTTAAAATTAATCCGAAAACATATCTTTCCCTTTAAGCATTTTAAAGCGATTTTGCACAAACTTACATCTATAATCTTTTTGATCAAAATATATTCCATCTATCATATTTTCACCTGTACTTAACTCAAATAGATGATATTAGTTCATGATCATAAATAAGAAATGCTACACTTAACTATTGAGGGGAAATAAATCAATTTCAGTTCAGACCTGTTGTAAAGAAGACCTATTTTTACCGAGAAAACAACAAAATTTGAAGAATTTTATAGAATGAAAGTTGTTCTAATTAATCTGGGCTTTCCGTAAATATAAAGATCATCAAAATCGGATTTACGGTTTGAATGTTATGTTAAATTTACTTTCAGCTTAATCTTAGAGAATTTTGTAATAGGGCAGAATTGTCTATCTCCATTCAAATCCATTTTAGAGTTAGTAAATAGCAAAATATTTAAAAGTGGTACAAAGAAACTCTATAGCTTACTGAAATCTCTTTCATCTGAAAAAAGATTGAGCTCATTTGGAGTAATAAATCTCTAGTTATTGCTGTTTTCGTACATCACTTTTCTAAATAAAATTTTTAGCTTTTAAAATCAATTTGAAATTTGAAATTCTCGCAAACCATTTTAATTTCAAACTACAATTTCAAACAAGCTTTTGGATAAATCATTTATTAAATGATCCTCCTTTTTTCTTGGAAAGCTAAGACATATAAAATTATGATCAACTTTACATAATCACCACAAAACATTTTATTAAGTGGAAATATGTTCATTACTTTCCAAAATCTAGCTTTAAAAACAATTAACTATGAAAACTCATTTTCGAAGAGATACTAATTTCTTGCATTATAAAGAGATGATTATTGATTATCCATCAAAATAAATTTTTATAGTCATCATTAATAACTTGTACTAAAATATTCAATTAATAAATTAATTTTCAAACCAATGTATTCTTTTACCTTAAATACATCATTTTATCAATCAAAACATCAAATGATATTTTCTTCTAATTAAGACATCCCCTTAATTAGAATTATTCACTTTACTTACACAAATTACCATATTTAATTTCTCAAATTTCAAATAATATAAGGGTGTTGCCTCACCATTGATTTATAGTGAATGACCCCATCGATTGGCTGCATAGTTGATCAAACGATCAAAAATGCCTCGCCACTCCTCCAACACTCACCATGATTCAATGGTTTTATTAAACAATAAAAAAAAATTAATACTCTACCCTATTAATTATTATCAAAATTTACTAATTAAAACTAAATTTACCGTGTCTGACTGTCTCATCACATCGTTTAGGAAATCCCTATCGATAACGTTGGCCAAACGCATCGACCAGAATTCTTAAAGCACTAGACGGACAACCCAACACAAAAATTCATTTTCTTTAAAAAGAAATACCTCATATATAATACTTAAAATATTTTTTTGTTTTTCCCTAAAAATATAAACTAATTTCTCTTAGAAACATATCTTAAGTTTGATTTTTTTTTTTGAAAACACCTCATTTCCCTAGTGGACATCCTCATGGAAGGACGACCGACAGGCCAAGAACCGAGAATGAAGTCAATACAATATTCGATTGCCCGATTGTGTGTCATACCCAAAACGGACACACAGAAACCAACAGAGTCACAATGACAGGAATTTGCGATAGATCATCAACATCTCGAAACTCAAGAGTGAATACAGACACTTCAAAATCATCAATAACATTCCGAAGAGAAAGAAACAACAAATCAGTTAAAATTAGGATACCTAATTTTAGCTTCCTTTGGATTAAAGAATGCAACTAGAAAATACCCAAGCTAGCCCAACTCAAATCATTCCAAACTCTAAAGAGGAAAAAGCATGCTAATTCACTTGAAAAGATAAGCTATAAGGAAAAAAAATCCAAAATCCTTAACATCATACCAAATATTGCAGATCCCCTTAATAGGATTGGCAATCCTCAAAGAAATCACAAAATAAGAACGTCAAAGATCATCAACAAACTCCTTCAATACGGAAGGGTGTCAAGCACCCGTATTGAAGAGGACTTGAATAAAACAATCACGATTAGGATTACTCCTAAGATAAGATTTCATCAATTAAACTTGGGAATATTTCGGAATAAAACATATTCCTAGACATATCCCAAATTATCTACTCCAAAAGGCAAGATAAGGTAAAGGACACGATGATTAAGGAATTCGTAACACTTGTATTACACTTAGATGTACCTTCATATGTGTTTCTGTTCTGTGTTTCTGTTCTGTGTTTATCATACTTTGTTCTGAACCTCGCTCTGATACCAAGCTGTGACGCCCCACCCCAAGACCCACATTAACAAAGAGAATTACTGGGTAATTCTGTCTGTTAATGCGGAGAATAGGGCTGCTTAGGAGCGACCATCTATAATCTTGTCTTAAATATCTACTGCATACGTCGATAAATGCTCTATATATTTTTTTTTCTATTTCAAGTGGATCGACATATCCAATAAATGTTTAATACAAAACTATAGGTGGCTAATGGATCTATCAGAACAAAGTACAATAACAGAATGCATATCACATCACAGAACAGTAATCATTATATATATAAATACATATACACAGATACATCCCAGTATGATACAAACTAATATACAAAAGTGGTACAGAGACCACACTATATACATCTAATCAAATACATATCAGAGTCAAGCGGAAAGAAATATAAACTACACAAAAGTGCTAGGCTGATATCCAAGCAGATGCATCAAAGCTAAGTCCCGTAACTGATTGCTAACCTGAAACAACTCGGTCTGACCCGAGTATAAAATACGCGGGTCAGTCTAGCTAAAACAATCAGTTCATAAGGATAGAAGATAATATGAAGCATAAGATACAAGGTGATAATTCTTCTCAAATGAGAAGAGGCAATAGAAAATACACATACTCATGACTTAAGTGAAACAATGTCATTTAAGTATACAAAGGCCTCAAAAGAGGTAAACTCTACAATACACTCAAATAACATAAACAATCGCCGATGATAATCTTCAAATAAAAACTTATGAAACTCAATAAGAGTTTATAATCCCCATATCGAAATCACCATAAAACAACATACATATATATATATATATATATATATATATATATATATATATATATATATAAGCCTTTCTCTAACTCAAGGCTATAGGTAAAATCATTATTTCAAAATTGGTGAAATCAAAATCAAAAACTCATAAAAATTCCCCGGATTGGCCAAATCCCATTTGCATGCCGAAGCGATGCTGCACGTGCCATTCTCAAACGGTCGAAGCCTCTGACAAGGTCGCTAACACCTCCCAAAGCAGTTCGTCCTCATGACAAGGTCGCTGACACCTCTTCAAGCCATTTTGTCAGCCCTAACAAGTTCTCTAACACCTCCCTAAGCAGTTTCTCCTCATGACAAGGTCGCTGACACCTCTCCAAGCTATTTTGTCAGCCCTAAAAAGGTCGCTAACACCTCCCTAAGCAGTTTGTCCTCATGACAAGGTCGCTGACACCTCTCAAAGCAATTCTGTTAGGTAAACATCGTGAATGTGTCACAAACTCACGGATAGGAATCCGAAAAGTGTTAACGTGTGTCCCATACCACTCGTTCGCACTTAGCGATTTACTAGCCGCTAGTCGGTGCCACACAAGGAACATCATAAAACTCATAAAATCATATCTCGCCTCATCTCATTGGCGAGTGATAAAGAGACACCATACTCGTCTCATCTCATCGACAAGTGTTAAATGACATCATAACTTGTCTCATTTCATCGACAAGTGGAAACATCGTAATGGTTCCTCATAAACCATAAATCTCAAAATATGAAATCATATACTCAAGACTTGCCTTATATCATTGGCAAGTAAATAAAACATCGTGATGGTTCTCATCGACCATACTCCTGCTTAGGAGATCCCAAACCATAATACTCGCCAAATATTGGCCATCTTAAATAATTCTGGTAAATAGGAATTATAAAACTCAAAATATGCCATAAAATGGCAAACATCTCAAAATCAATAATCTCAAATAGCTTCGATCGTACAAGTCCGGAATTAACCGAAATAGTAAACGCACATGTCTCATACCACGTGTTTTACTAAATCGTTTAATTCTCTTTCTCATACGTTCGAATAGTATAAAAGTGTGTACTTTATATATAAAATAATTTATTTGAGAAAATAAGCTTTTAAAACATTTTCTCGAAAATATTAATAAAACCAATATTTAAAATTTCTTTATTATAGGAAATAAATAGATTTTATATTAGAAAAATAATTTTAAAGTACAATGTAATAATAATTTAAAATGTCCGTTTATTTCAAAAATCACTTCAAAATGGTTTAGTGAAAATCATGCTCGAAAATAATGAAAAACAAGAGAGATTACTCAAGACCGATAACTTGAATTCAATACGAATTCAATTCAAATTTAACCTAAAGTCAATTATAATTCTATTTAAATTTGCATTTCAAATTCTCTAAATATAGCTAGCCTATTGATAGGCATCATAGCTCTCAAAACATCTCAAAAACAACATCAAAATCTAGCAAGAATGAGAGCAAAAATAAGCCAATACAATTCTCAGTTCAATGATTGTTATTGATGTCGTTTTGCTCTCGAGACAGCAACAAACAAATATAGTTTTGACCAAGCTAACTTCGAAATTTCAAAAAAAATCAAAATATAAAACTTCTAGCACAAAGTCTAAGCTTTCTGGAACATCTTGAATTATTAAATTTGGATAGGAAACATGAAAGATATGGCCAAAACAAATTTCAGATATGAATTTCGCTACAGCTGTTGTTTTAGTTTCGGGACAGCGATAGTAGAATGAACTTTCGACCATGTAAACATCAAAATTTGACAAAACTCAAAACATGAAAATTGTAGCATATAATCTAAGCTTTCAGGAGAGTCAAGAATCATCAAATTCCGACATCAAACGAAAAAGATATGTTTAAATTTCCAACAGCACTTAGCACAGATATCACAATTTTACAGTGACAGAGCTGAGAATTTGTAACAGGATTTCGATCAACCTATGCTTAAAATATGCAAATGTGTTCAACATAAAAGTTGTCACACACAAATTATTCTTTCCAGAACTTCAAATATCACTCAAATCCGATAAGAGACAAGGAAGATATGTCTAATTTACTAACTATGTTTAGTTTGGATAACGTAATTACTAAAGTGACAGAGCTGAGAGTTTGCAATAGCATTTTGGTCAAACTATGCTCAAAATATGCAAATGTATTCAACTGGAAAGTTGTCACACATAAAATAAGCTTTCCAGAACTTCAAAAAGCATCCAAATCCGATAAGAAAAATGGAAGATATGCTCAATTTACTAACTGTATTAAGCACAGTTTTACAATTACAGGCCAGTGAGTTTGTATTGGGTTTTTCGACCTTCTATGATCAAAATTTTCGAAAGTGTTTAACATAAAAGTTATCACCCTCTCTTCATGCTTTCCATAACATTAAACAAAATCAAATTCCGACTTAAAACGAAAAAGTTATGCCCAACTTACTGATAGCGGTTTTGCAAATGAACATGCAATAAAAATCAAATTGAGATTTCTAACCTTGAAATCTCCAATTATGCTAGAAAATGTGAGTTTTCAACTCACCTTTGATTTAGATAGCAAATACCCGAATTTTTGAAGAATGATTGAAGCTTCAAGGTGAAATTAGTCTTCAAGAGCCTTTCAATTTACTATCATTTGAAGAAGTTTCATCTTGAATTGAAGAAAATTAGCTTGAGATTTGATTTTGAAAGAAGGGTTTTCTTTTTACTGTTTTTGTCTTAGGGAAGAAAGAAGAGGAGCGGAAGTATGAACGTACAGGAACTAAATTTCTTCTTTTCTAACCTGGTTAAGATTATAATGGGCCTTGGACCCAAAATGAACAAAAGAAACAATAAGTCCAAATTTTTATTCATGCTTAAACTAAAATGCATATATTTATATTTAAACATATGCAATTAGCAAATGCCACTATCTTTCAAATTTTTACACAAATAAAATTCTAAACTTACACACTTATAAACTAAATCATTTTCCACCATATAAAAAGATAAATTTATATTTATAAAACATTTTTATTATTAAAATCTTTTATTTCACAAAAATGCACTATTTCCACAATTAAATGCAAAAGCATACATTTTTGACTTTTAAAATTCCATAAAAATTATTTTCTTACTTAGAAAAATATTACAAACGGTATCCAAACTTTATTTATAACCAACACTCATTTTTAAACCAATTTCCATCTTTTTACTTAATTAAACACCCTTCAAAAAAATCAAATACTTCATTTAAAAATTATTAAAAGAAGTAATTGACAATAATTTATAAAAATTATTTCATTTTCTCTAAACAAAGATCATTCTCCATCACCATTAGTCCAAATAAATAAAATGAAGTTCCAAACTTTATTTTTCTCATTTTATTTTCAAAATTCATTGTTTATTCCAAATAAACAATATAAAACTTCCGATTTTATTAAATTTACAATATTAAATTATAACTATTAACAGGTAATCTCCAAAAGCAGGGTTGTTACAAAAAAAATTTCTTATAAAACCACCTCGAGAAAATCATTTTTGACCATATTTTCAGATTAGTCATTTTGAAAAATTGATTTCATAATTTTTGAATTTGATTTTAAATGACTATTTTGACTAATCTGACTCCCTAATAATTATCAAAAAGATAAATAGTGATTGAAAAAGTGATGAGTGTTGATATTTATAATATATTATGACTCGATACGGTATAATTAGTAAATTTCTTTAGAAATTTAGACAAGATTTATCAAACTTTTGTTGGTAAAAATTCCATGACCATCTCTATTTCTATCATATTTCTAACGACCATCACTCATCAAAATTCAATATAGTTTGTCGATATGTGGTACTTTAAACAGGAATCGTTCGTTTTTCATTTTATATTTTTTTTTAAATAGTAATAATAATAAATACCAAAGTATTCACTCTCATTTAAAAGTCCTCATGGTTATGCATGGGTGAATTACTTGGAATTTGTTATATGCTTCCATGCTCATTTAAAAGTCCTCACGGTTATGCATGTATGGAACGCATATCAAAAGTTGATTTTTTTTTAAAATAAACAAGTTGATTCTAATCCTATTTAAAAGTCCTCACGGTTATGCGTGGTTAGAAGATACTTGAATTTATTTTTTAAAAATAAAATTGGAATACTACTAATCTCATTTAAAAGTCCTAACGGTTATGCATGGTTAGTAGATATTCAAATTCCTGATATAAATATACCACAAATAGACACAACTGTATGGTTTTATATGATGACATCATTCCCATCATTCTAAAAGTGGAATATGCGCCTAACAAAATATTTATGATTTTCGTTTAGTTTTTTTTATTGAAATTTAATATTTATATTCAATTTAGTTTTTAATGTTGGATTAATATCGATCACTTTATTTTTCTCTCTAACACTATTACTCTTTTGCTGTTAACAAAAGGGGGAGAGAAAAGTCAAGATTTTGTCAAATAAAATCAAGCAAATGTCAAATAATTTTCTATTTGCATTTGGGTTCATTTGCATATTTTTATTTGTATGCATATATGTAGGGGGAGATTTGTGTAGAGAGGAAGCATTTAAATATGGGGAGCAATTAGGATATATCTATGATCAAATACATTTAACATATTCAAAATCTTAAATATATGTTTGTTATCATCAAAAGGGGGAGATTGTTGAATATGCGATTATATAACTTTTGTTTGATGATAATAAACATATATATATATATATTCATTTAAATGTATTTGTTAATGTACTATTTTATTTTTCATAGACTAAATAAATATTTGCTGAATAAAAATAAATAACATAGAATTTGATTTCTGTTATATTCAAACAATATTTATTACAATTTTGAATAGTACAAATTCAAGCTCTCACTATTCACTATACAATTTCAATTACAATACAATTTCTGATTATGTCACAATTCAATTTACATAAATTCCTCATTACATATCACTCACACTCGTAGTTTATCTTCAACTTCATTCCAGTTAGAGTCCAGCATCTGAGCAATCTGCAAAAATACTCACTAACGCAGTGAAATAGAAAAAGAAATATTTTTGCAATATAAAATAAAATATGGATTTTGAAAATATTATTTGTCTCAGTTATTTGGGTTGTTCGTCATCATTTACATTTGAATTCATCATACACGAACAATGTGACATGCATAGTGTATAACTGTACATGCCACAAGGCCGTGCACACCGATATACACTTGATAATGTTACAGGGACAGGTGATCACAAGGTCAAACCCAAAATAAAAGGATGGGTTAAACTCAGGTGCAAATATAAATAAAATCTCGACACGAGCACAAGGTCAAACCCGAGCATTTAAGCTGGATTCAACTCAATGTATAAATCATAATACAACAATGCCTAATTCAAATGAACACAGAGAAATGCAAAAAGGCATAGCAACTGCATCAAGACCAGAACGTATACTCAAAGCAATGCAAGCTAGTAACTCGTCATAATCAAACTGCAATTTCAAACCAGTCTTAACCACTTCAGCAAAACTCATATATGCAGCCTCGACCAAAAATCAAAATAAACCAAACTCAAAGAAACAAGACTCAACATGTATATGAATGGTCAGGCAATATGCATCAGGTTAGAGCATACGAGCAGCAGCCTTAACAAGCAAAGACCACAAAGCCAAGCATGATACAGGCATGAACACAGGAATACATGTATGCAGCAGAGTCAAGTCAAAGCCATGGGTTATCAACAAAATAATACAACATGATTATCAAAGTGTATACATAGTGAAGCAACCAGAGTATCACAAATACATAAATAATAGTAACACATGATGCAAGAACCAAAATGGAACCGGACTCAAAACTATCCAGACTAATGTCACTAAAATAAAGAATGACCAGAACCAAGGCAAAAATGTGTAGAAACTTCAAGCCATGCACAGGTCCGGGAAGCAACCAATACACAGGGGATATATGAAGTACACAAGTACAACAATAACAGCAGTATACAAGTACAGGCCGCAACAAAATGCACAAAGTTGCTACAGGTGAAAGTACGAACTAACCAGACAAGCATCAACCACTGCAACAAAATTCCATTAAGAATATAGCAAGTTTGAAGATAATGATATATAGGCAATAGCAAATCGATTTTATCAAGGCCAAGGTCAATGCAAAGCAAAACCGAAGTCACAGTGAAATCGCCACAGTCATCTCAATGAACAAAGCAACCAAGTAAAGTGGCCGAAATCAACAATTGACAGAGATTCAACTATGACCGAAGTCAAATGCAACCAAGCCGTGGTGGCCACGAAATTCAATGGTGCATTGATAGCCAAGTAAACAAACCAAGTCAAAATCAACACTGTGATTACTCAAGTAAATAGAAGAAGTCGGAAAAATCATCAGCATCAAAGTGAAATCGAACGGCCGATCAAATGAAATCGACATATTCAAATATATTTGTATGAATGCAAATCTAGGATTACAAAACCTATATAAACAAATCATGATTGGAAATTTCAGCATCGAGTTCAAGCAAGCCAAAATCAGGAAAGGAATAGAGAAAATTACGTACCGGTATCAGACGAACTCGATCAAGAGGAGGAGCCGCTAACAACTCAACTGATCGACGAAAGATAGTGAAGCGTCATTCAATCAAGAAATATAAGTCAGCGAATCAATTTCAAAATCCCTAATTTAAGAGCAAAATGGAACGAGATCGAACGAAGCCGCCATTCTCAAGAAAAAGAATGGGCCGGAAGTAAAAAGAGAAAGGGAATATTTTTAGCCGGCCTTTCCTTTTTCTTTGGGGTTTAATTTTTTTCAAAAGGCTTTAGTTTGTATTTTAATTAGGGTTTTAGTTTTAAAATTGTTTCTAAGTTTGTTTTTAAATTTAAATTCTCTTTTAAGGTTTAGTCGTGTGACTAGGGGACAAACTACGTGGCGTAGTTTGAGAATTCGCAACTCAGTGGCTGAGTTGTGGTAGGGTTTTGAGCGTAGAGTTAGGTTTAGTCGATAGCGGGTGTCGCAAGTTTACGTGTGTAAGCATCTGACTAACTAATTTCTAGTAGAAATCTTGGGGCAGCACGTAGGCAGGGTTTTGCCGAAGCTGGGTAAATTCTGTGTCGTTCTGTTTTTGTTATTTATATTCTGCAATATATGTGTTGCTATTATTCTGCTGTGAACTGTGTTGAAATCTGAATTCAATATTGTATAAGCTTCCGCAATAAATGTTTATAATTGATAGTATCACCCTATTCATCCCCCCTCTAGGGTGAAATCGATCCAACACCTTTTTGTCCAACTTGATGCTCGTATTCATCCTGGAAGTTGTCTAGTCAAGATCACACCATAATTACAACTAATGAAGATTTATACTAAGGACTGGACAGTTAGCTGGAACATCATAGGAAACTACTCAAAAAAAGCTAGATACGCACCAATAAAGCTCCGAGAAAAGGAAACTCAAAGATAAATAATTCCAAAGCACGCCTTGTTTCCAATGAAAGTATGCTCTTGGGGGGGCAATGTCAAACGGGTTTTTAACCCAACAGAATTCAAAAGGAGTCAGAAGATTTAAATTAAGCCAGAATGACCCAAAACTTGACCGGAAGTTCTAAATGTACATGATAAAGAAACCCTACATGTTTGGACCAAAAATATGCTAAGTATTTGGATTGACACCGATCCGATATGAATCGGTATAGATCCAAATTATTAATCTGTGGACTCTCCAATCCACTTGCATTATATTCCTATATCTCTCCTAAACTTGTCTACCAAGTTAAGACTTATCCGATTCGGATTATGGTTCAATCTAATTTACAGGTGAACCACCATCAAAACGAGTCAATAAGCTATGAAATCACTGGGGAACGTCGCATGCAAGTAAAGAAGCCAACAAAGAGGGGGTTGTGCAAAATATTGCACAACATTTTGGATCAGTACTGATCCAAAAAGTTTGTTCGAAATTGCCCCAAACTTTACGTGCCTCCACCTATGGATAACTACATGCTTCTAGTACTCTGGTTCTAATCCAAGTGTTATCTAAATCCTATAAATATCATCCTATCTTCAACAGAGAGGGGGCTGGCCACTCTGATCACTGGGGAAACCTTGCTACTAAGATTCTTCAACCTTCTTCCTCCTTACAATGGCTGCCATGGGACAATTGAGATCCTTCCTTTAGTCTCAATCAATAGTGGTCTGATCTTTCTTTATTCAGTTATTAGAATTGTAAACAACTTCTATTTGTGATCAATAGTCAATCTATCAAAAAAATCTATAAAGTGGACGTAGGCTTCGTTAATAGGCGCACCACTAAAAAAATCTTTTGTTTTTCTATGTTATATAGTTTTTTCTACAATTTGAAGAGTGTTTCGCTCTACTTTATTTGTCATAAACAAGGCTGATGTTTTCATACTCAAACCAGGATGTTGATCCATTTTTTGGGTTAACACTTGTATTTTCAACTTAGAACTAAATCACATTTTGATGTTACGATACTATTTAGCTCATTATTTTCTAACCATAGATACTGATAATTTAAATAGTATATGCATACATGCCTAATGAATTTTGTGTAATACTATGCTAAACAACTTAAGTTACTTTCGTCACTATTTGTATTATACAACTATAGTCTATACAATGTTCGATTATATTAGATCAACAATATATCGGATAATATAATATTGAATGCAATGTTTTGAATTCTCACAAACAACGATACATAGTTTTATTTGAATTTGCACCAACTTTTTTGCGGAAAGGTAGAGCATGTAAAATTCCTTGGGAGATAGTTTGTAAGCCAAAATAGGAGGGTGGAATGGGATAAAGGAATTCTGAAGGGTTCCAAATAGCTATGGGGATCAAATTAATATGGAGGATTCTTAAGTGCAAGGGCATTTGGTCAGAAATTATCATAAATACTTACATAATCAATCTTTTTGGGAATATAGCAGAATGGGTGATTGCTCAAAGTTTTCAGTTTGCATTAAAATAGAAGGCAGAAGTGTATTGGTAGACAGATTGTAGATGGGAAAAGCATGAGTTTATGGTTTGACCCTTGGTTGTATTAGAACCTCATACATTGATGTTTTGATAATGATAACTAAACAAGAATATGTTGTGTATAGTAACAATTACTACAGGAAAGATATCAACTAATCGAAGGGATCTACATAACGAAGATAAGACAATAATGACATAAAATGTTATATTAGTTATAGAGTCAATAGTTTTGAGTTTATATATGTTAAAAATCTCTTCAAAGTGGTATACACACACACTTGTTTGATCAAAAAGTCCTTTATATAATTTTAAACAAAAATCATTCAGGTCAGTTGACTAAAACAATCAGGTCAGTCGACTGAATCTTTGCACTTTGTACACAGTATTTGCTAACACATATCAGTCGACTAAACAATTCAATTCAGTCGACTAACCATGTTTTCAGTCGGTTAAACCAATAATTCAAGTCAAATGAAAAGGCTGCTTTTTGCAACATTTCCTTTCAAGAAATTCGTGTCAAATTTAATTAAAATTTCAATCGGCTGGTTGAACTAATTTAGTTGATTGGTTAATGTAACAACTATTTTTTAGTCAGTCGATTGATTAAAGTAACAACTATTTTTTATTTCAAAATTCTGAAGAGATTTTCTTCTCTAAGAAGAGACACTTCTCTGCGGTAATGGCTGCAACTCTTCCATAAGTCGATTGTAACGACCCGCAAATCCGTACCCCTTGAGTCAACACTATTCCACAACATTCAACTCAAGTTGCATAGAAATACGAACCATTTGGGTTAAAGAAGAAGAGGTAGAAGAAGAAAATAGAAAACAACATCAGAATCTAACCATCGCAGTGGAATAAAATATAATAGAAAATAAATGATCTTTACTCAAATCAAATATATCTGTTTATACATTACATCACCAGAGTACATCAATCACAGCTCAACATCAATATCATACAAATGGATACGCAACAACTCAGTACAGCGGAATATATATGTATATAAACAAGTACGAAATACGCATCGTCATCCAGCTCGACTCCTGAGCTCCACAGCGTCAAAATCCTGTATCCTATAATAATCGGTCTGACCCGAGCATTACAGTTAAATAACACCCGAGTCAGTCTGGAATACCAGCGTGAGAAAATCACACTCAATTGATTATTAAGGTTACAAAAATCCTTTGAAAACAAAAGCATCTCGTAAGACCACGCCACAAATAAACATGTCGGGTTTTTACCTTCCGATAGCCAATTTTTATAGAAATCCTCTGATATTATAATAGGGTCTATATACAAATACTTATAAAATAGCCAAAATTGTTACATTATTAAATTCCAGCTACCAGCCACAGAGTGGGTAATACAAATAAAACTCGTACAAGGCTCGTGGGAGAATGGATTTCCAACTAATGACTAGGCATTGGGGTACTACCTGTCACAGTACGTGGCCTAGATCACAGTACCGAGGAGTACGTCCGCTCCACTGCAACACAAGGCCGGGATTACCCCTCACTGGATAATCCCGAGCGAAATCACCCCATGGTTGGGATCAGCAACCGTCCATTAAGTCGAAATAAAAGGGACACTTAGACAGGAATGACCTCACCCTACTTGGGTGCTACCCACCTAGCCTTCCTGCATAACCCCTGATTTTCAGTCATTCCCATTTGATGAGGCTTGAGACTAAGCGGTACCTTTTTAGAACATATCCCTTAGAATGCCCATCGTCCACCTGACGATGTTTCACAAGCATTCATCCATACAAGTCCGTCCCGGGTTCGAACGGAACCGAAGGTACTATTCCTACTACATCCATTTTGGAAATATCCTCAGGATTAGTAGCGACTAGCCCTTGCACTTCACTGCTCCATCTTTGAATCCAAAATCGTTTTCCATGAAACGTACAAACCGGATCGAAGTGGTTTTCGAGAAATAAATTTCGATCCCAGTCTCTTCGAAACGATCAACGTATTTGGCCAATATTGATAGTCGGTTATTTAACTATCAATTAATATTCCCAAACAACCATCCAACAATAAATAATTTTCCAAATTATTTATTAACCTCAAAGATATCTTTACAAGATATATTTTCACTTTTCAAACCCTTTTTGAAAACAGTTTGCAAAACTATCTCCCTTTTTTGAATAAATTTCCCAAATATTTTCTATTTCTTCTAAAATTACCAAGCACAAAACTTTAGATTTTTTAAAATAATTTAAAATGCTTACTTTGAAATTTACTTTAAAATATTTAAGTTAAAACTACTTTAATAATTTTTAAAAAAAACATACTACATGAATATTTGAAAATAATGTTACTTTATAAATATAAAACTAGGTTTTAACTTTTTAAAACAAAATATTAAGTCACCTTTAAGTAATTATTACAATAATAGATTTGAAAAATATTTACTTTAGAATTTTAAACATTCAAAAATAATAAATTTTCTAAAACATGCTTTTAAAAACAACATTAAACTTTTATCTTATATTTAAAAATTTACTTTAAAACGTACTTGGCTATCCAGAGAAATATACTTCTCTTCACAACCTTTAAAAATAAATCACTATTTATTTTTAAACAATTTTCCTCATTCCTTTAATAAATTCCCACCTTGAATTTATTCTTCCAAATATCCAATTTCAAACACTTAAATCAATTTCCAAATTGATTTCCAATTTAATTCATTTATTCAAAAATCCTTTAATTTCAGATTTTATTCCTTAATTATGATTTAAAATACTTTTAATTGAAATACCAATTTAGATTTCTCAATTTACTTCTTATTCCTTAGATAAATTTAAAACTTTAAGTTTTAAAATAATTCTTTATTCATTTAAATTAATATCACATAATTTTACAATTCATTAATTACTGTTTATTCAAACCCTTTTCTTTTCATACTCGAAGTTATTTATTAGTATTTAACATACTTCCATTTCTTTTTCAATTCATTCTTAATTTATTAAATTCTCTAAAATTATTTCGTTTACAAATTTACTTCCTCTATTTTTTTCCAAAATCCAATTTGTATAGTTTCGGTAATTCATTTTACCCAAATATATCCAATCAAATCATCACATTCAATATTCCAATATATATTCATCATAGAATATCATGTAATCACAACAGAGAATATTAAATAATAAATGTTGAGGGGTCCAGTTGGATCCCTCCAACCTGTTTTCCATGCATACACAGATGTTAGCACAATATAATATGCCAATTCCAGAATATACCATACTATAGCACATCAATCAATTTCAACCATTCAAACAATTATTTAAATTTAATCATTTAAATTTAAATTTTTAATTCAGCTGAGTGAGATTAACTCACCTTTAATTTTTTTTTTTGCAATCCAACCCAACCAGCTTGTTTCCTTTCAGATTTTGACATTGTCACACATTAAATGATTTTGTTAATATTTGAATTAATCAAATAATTAATTACCCCCTTTAAATAAATTTAACTTAACCAATAAATTTTATTTTAACTAATGATTTAATTTTTTGACAAATAATTAAATCTCTAACTAATTTTCCTTTAATCAATACTTTCTAGTAACTGAAATAATTAAATTAGTTTTTTATAAAATTACTAATCACCCTAACACATATTTTAGAATAAACTACTAATTTTAAAATGTGCATAGGTATATTCCTTTTTATTTATTAATTTTTCTTTCCACTTTGAAAATACATATATATATACATATATATATATATATATATATTAAAAATAAATCATAGATTTTTTTTTAAAAAGAAAATCTAATCTTTCATAAACTTTACCACTTTAAAATTCCCATATTATATTTTCATATCTTTCTATATAAAAAATTTCCTGAAAATTACCCGAAACATTAAGTACTATTATGTAAATATATATTTGTGCCATTTAAAAATCTAGGTTTTAAAATTCTTTCCTCCGTATAAATGTATTTTTAGATATATGTAAAATCAAATTCTAATAAAGAAAACAAAATCCTATGCCTTACTGTAAGTTTTATTTTTCTAAATCTTAAACTTGCTGGTTTTTTTTAAAATTCAATTCGTTGAAAAAAGAAAGCTCAGACAAAAAGGTTACCAGAAACCCCACCACGGCTTCGCGACTTCGCCGGAGAACTCGCCTCGCTTCTTCCTACAGACGACGCTGTAGGCTTCCCCTATCTCAAATCGAATTCACGATATAGCTGCTTCACTTCGACTGATGCCTCGCGACTCCAGACCTCTCAAGCCTCTGTGCCTTGCCAGCCCTGACGTCACTCACGATCGATGCCCCGTCCTCGATCCAAATTCGCTCGCGAAGTCACGAAGCTTGGATGAGATTCTACTTCCCTTCCTACGCGATTGAATAGAATCGCGAACTGATTCCCCCTCCCTTTTTATTTATGTACAAGAACGAGTTTGTAATTTCGTTTCCAGTTCTCTGGCGGCCATGTTTGATTTTGGTTTTTCTTTCTGAATAGATTTTGAGGAGGTGAGGACGTAATTTTATTCCGTGGATTTGTTTTAAAAAAGGAAAGTGTGTTCGAGAAGGCTCTGTTAGCTACAGTGACAATTGAAAGGATGGAAAAACTGCGATGGAAAGAAGGAAAAATATAGGCCGATGTGAGATGAATTTGACCAGTCGATATATATTATGTTTAAATTTTGAATCGATTAACAATAATTAAAATTTCAGCGCGTTTATATATCGTACGCTCACACAACAACTCCGATCACTATGAAATTTGAAATCCGATAATAATTTAATATTACGGACCTAATGGAACTGGTTTCATCAAATTCCGAGACTGTGCCTCGAAAGGCTATTTTCAAATATCAATTTAAATGATAAAATTTCAAAACTGAATAAAATACCTTTAAATTCAATTTTAAAAGTTCTATTACCTTCGGTATTATCAAAGTAAATTTTCCAAACCTTCAAATTATTTTTAACCGGCTTAAAACTGAAGATTCAATAATTTATCCAATTTCAAATTATTAAATTCAATAACTTAATTAATAATTAATTAGTGATATTTGAATTCAAGTTAAAAAAATTCTTTTAAATATTTCAAATCAATTTAAATATTCCAATTACAAATGCTCAAAAATTCCGGGTCGTCACATTCTTCCCTCCTTAAAAGAATTTCGTCCCCGAAATTACTAGTTAGGAAGAATGATCCAATCCCAGTTTACTATCTTCCCAAAACCAACAATCCCACATCCTACCAACTCTCCTTTATAAAAGACCCATTACCATTCTTCTAACTTCCCAAATTCTCTCACAATTTTCAATTTAAAACCAAATTTTAAATTTTCAAAATTTCCCAAAAATATTCCAACTCTCTAAATTTCCGAAAAATTTCGCCTACGTCTCCTTTGCGCGGTTAGCTCGGTACAACTACAAAATGGCTCTACGGCCCCCAAATCCAAAAAGAAAACAAAAATCCAAGGGCTAGATCAAAAACTCAATCAAATTTCATATAGAAATTTAAACACATACCTTTTTGTCGAGCATTCTAATTCATTATCTGAAATCAAAACCAATTTTCCTTTCTCTTTATAATACCTGCATATCTTGCTTAATAATAATATCCAATCACAACATTCAAAACATTTTATTGACTTCTTTTACACAATTTCAATATTTGTTTTACTTAAGCCCGTACGATGCACATATATCATCCGTACGCAATAATGAATCCGATCGCTCACTCGATCACACAATTTCACTTCCGAACATGTATCCTCCACCCGACTTCCTAGTGCGGACTCAGATCTGGTTTCTTGATTAGAAACCGTCATTCTCCTTGCATAGTCATAACTATGATAGAGAATTTCCAGTATCAATCAAAATCCATATCCAGGGTTCGCCGTCGAAAATCGAGTGAAAAATCCTAACTCGGATCGATATAACTATCTCGAAATTCTGTGCCCGAATTTGGATCAATATAGTTATGCGAATAAAATAATATACGTACATCCTACGCATTTGCCCCAATTGATTACCAATTATATCAATTCCCTTTTTATTCACATTTATTTTGATTGTTATTCACTTATACTCACTTTCCCTTATCACAACTTCCAGTTTTAATCTTCATTCAATTATTCACTGAGTATATTTCCAATTTACTCCCTTCTTTTTTTTAAAACCCAATAATTTCAAATATAAATATTTCTTCCCAATTTTACTTGAGTTCAATTCATTTCCAAACTTTGAATATTGAATTTTGATTCACCCTATCTCAATCCATATTTAATTAACCATTTCCTTTATTAGTTTTACTTACTAATTTATTTAACACCTTAAATAAAAGTTTATTTGCAAACATTTTTCTTCTTTTAGTTTCTTTGAACAATACTTCGGTTCATCTTACTTTACTTATTCAATTTAAATTAAATTTCAACGTTCAGTGATAATTCTATTTGCTTAACAAATTTTAATTCATTTGTTGTTAGTGGAAATTTTCAAAAGATTCAAAAAAATTCTAACTTCCAAAAATTTTGAAATTTTTTGGCAGAGTCTCCTTTGTACGGAGGAGTTTTTGCAATTTGACAAGACATATATATATATACATCGACCACCACGGTCGGAAAACAGAAAAACAGTTCATATTTCCTATTTGTATTGCGTAGGCGTACCTTATTTAGCGTTTTTTTAGCAAAGTGGTTATTTATTTAGCATTTTGCGTGATCAAATCCAGCCATATGGCTCTCCTATACCTGTACTTACTCAATTTAAACAGGTAAGTGACAAATATACAAATTTTATAGCATTTCACTTATATATAAATAACTAAAACATGGATTCTATAAACAGTGCATACTATATACTTCCGTAGGCACATATGAAATATTTCGACACTTATTTTGAATGCTTCCAAACAATATTCAAACCATCCCGTTCAATTTAAATGATTTCACAACTCTCATACTTAACTTAAATTCATTTTAAGTCCTAGCAAACTCATTTAAATTAAATTAATTTGAAAAGCAATCTAACTTCCATTTTATTCCAAGTCAAATTCTCATTAATATAACTTAAGTTAATTAACTCAATAACTAATTTCATTTACCAAACAAGTTTTATTTAAAATCATTTCATAAAACTCGACACAACCATTTTACAATTTTACTTAAATCAAGCTTTTATTCAAATATTACTTAAGTTATTTTATTTTTCGTCAAGTTGTTTCAACTTTAAAACTCTAGTTTTATATACATATACATACATACATACATACATACATACATACATACATACATATATATATATATATATATATATATATATTAAGCACTTTCCAAATTAAATCCCTAATTTGATTTCAATTACCAACCAATTTCATCTACTAACTAATTTAAATTAGTTTATTCAGTCAACCATTTTGAATTTCATACTTCCAATTACATTCAATTCACCGACAATCCAAGCTGAATTCATTTACACTTCATTGCTTACATTCAATTTACTTTTCATCCAAACAAGCCCATATTTATTACGATTGATTCAAAAACCAATTTTATTGGCTTTTGTTAACCCATAGAATTTATATAATCTCATTTATGTTAAACGACGATTATTTTTATGCAAATTCAGTGATATTTACTTAAAGAATATCCATTCCTATTTATAACTATTTTAAATTAATACCAATTCAATCTATACTTAATTTGATTTCATTTTAATTGATTCCGTTCAATTTATTTCGCATTCTATATTCTCGTTCATTTATTTAAATCCATTTATTAATCTTGGAACATTTCATATGGGTTACATCAAATATCATTCCACAATTTATTTGAAATCTAAACATTTGCCACATTAAATTGGTATTCGACTTCATTTAACCAATTCAAGTTCCATCTCCATATTTCATTACCAATTAATTATTAATTTGTTTATTCAAGGTTTATTCCCAATATTTTATTTTTATCTCAAACCACTTTAACTATTTTACTGGAGGTCAATTTATTTTATAATTTAAGTTTTGGATTTTTCATTCACTCCCCATATTCAAATCAATTTTATTTTGGCTTATTTATTTCACTTCTAGATTTTATAAATCACAAACTTATTTATTTTCATACTTTCATCAATGGACAACCAATCCCATTCACGTTTTACTTTTAACTCGGAATTATACATTTATTCAGCCAATATATTTATTATTCCATAAACATTTTAAATAAGATTCCAGAATTCAAACAATTTCCCAAAATCTCAAAATCACCTTTGAAATCAACTATATCCAAAATCCTTTGGCAAATTCAATTATCCCTTTGAATTTCAAAACCAAGCCCAGTTCGCAAACAATTCCAATTTAAAACAACTTGGTAGCAATTTCTCTTCTAGAACTCGAAAATGAACATCGATGATGCTGCAGTCATCACCAAAATTATTTTCCAGCGACCGAAAGAGTTTAGTGCTTTTATCTCTTTAACAACATTTCAAATATCTTTAATTTCCAAATCTCACAAGATTTCAAATTCAACACAAAAATATTTCCAAAATATTACTGTTATTCCGCCAATCCTTTTGAAAACCGTTTCAAACCCAAAGGAATTTAAATTTTTCCCGAAAATTCCAAATTACAATCTCTTTAAATTTACATTCAAACATTCTCTGGAATTTTATCTCATTTCAATTTTCAAATGTTTCTCTGGAATTCTATTCCATAATTATAATCACCTTTACAGTTTACATTAACAAATCTCATTTGTATATGAAGTTCATTTCAATTTATAAATTACATTTATAATCTATATTTCAAATTCCATTTTGTTATATAAATTTATTCTTCAACTTTGGTTATAAATTTTAATTTCTTATTCAATTTCTACACAATAGTGTTAATAATTTAATATTATCATTCCTTAACAATCAAGCATCCAAATATTATAATACTTTACAAAAATTATATCTTTTATATACAAAAATAATTTGGGTAAAATTATTTCATTTACCCCACTTTAAAACAATACTGTGTCGAATTATTCTATTCAAGTGTTTAGAGATCCTTATCAATAACGTTAATTACTCGTATTGACCAGAATCCATAAACTACTCAATAAACCAATCAACAAAATATAAAACCATTTTAGATTCACTAACAAATACGCGCTCATATCTATTAATATGCTCAAACTCATTCTAGATTACTATTGACTCTATTTCAATGAGTAATTCCCACCAGAGCCTAGGTTATCGCTAACCTAGGCTGTGATACAAACTGTAACGACCCGCAAATCCGCACCCCTTGAGTCAACACTATTCCACAACATTCAACTCAAGTTGCATAGAAATACGAACCATTTGGGTTAAAGAAGAAGAGGTAGAAGAAGAAAATAGAAAACAACATCAGAATCTAACCATCGCAGCGGAATAAAATATAATAGATAATAAATGATCTTTACTCAAATCAAATATATCTGTTTATACATTACATCATCAGAGTACATCAATCACAGCTCAACATCAATATCATACAAACGGATACTCAACAACTCAACACAGCGGAATATATACGTATATAAACAAGTACGAAATATGCATCGTCATCCAGCACGACTCCTGCGCTCCACAGCATCAAAATCTTGTATCCTATAATACTCGGTCTGACCTGAGCATTACAGTTAAATAACACCCGAGTCAGTCTGGAATACCAGCGTGAGAAAATCACAGTCAATTGATTATTAAGGTTTCAAAAATCCTTTGAAAACAAAAGCACCTCGTAAGACCACGCCACAAATAAACATGTCGGGTTTTTACCCTACGATAGCTAAAACAATTTTTATAGAAATCCTCTGATATAATAATAGGGTCTATATACAAATACTTATAAAATAGCCGAAATTGTTACATTATTAAATTCCAGCTACTAGCCATAGAGTGGGTAATACAAACAAAACTCGTACAAGGCTCATAGGAAGAATGGATTTCCAACTAATGACTAGGCACTGGGTACCACCTGTCACAGTACGTGGCCTAGATCACAGTACCGAGGAGTACGCCCACTCCCCTGCAACACAAGGCCGGGAATACCCCTTATAGGATAATCCCGAGTGAGATCACCCCGCGGTTGGGATCAGCAACCGCCCACTAAGATGAAATAAAAGGGACACCTAGACAGGAATGACCTCACCCTGCTTGGGTGCTACCCACCTAGCCTTGCTGCATAACCCCTGATTTTCAGTCATTCCCATTTGACGTGGCTTGAGGCTAAGCGTTTTCAGAACATATCCCTTAGAATGTCCATTGTCCACCTGACGATGTTTTGCAAGCATTCATCCATACAAGTCCGTCCCGGGTTCGAATGGAACCAAAGGCACTATTCCTACTACATCCATTTTGGAAATATCCTCAGGATTAGTAGCGACTAGCCCTTGCACTTCACTGCTCCATCTTCAAATACAAAATCGTTTTCCACGAAATGTACAAACCGGATCGAAGTGGTTTTCGAGAAATAAATCTCGATCCCGGTCTCTTCGAAACGATCAACGCATTTGGCCAATATTGATAGTCGGTTATTTAACTATCAATTAATATTCCCAAACAACCATCCAACAATAAATAATTTTTCAAATTATTTATTAACCTCAAAGATATCTTTACAAGATATATTTTCACTTTTCAAACCCTTTTTGAAAATAATTTTCAAAACTATCTTCCTTTTCTGAATAAATTTCCCAAATATTTTCTATTTCTTCTGAAATTACCAAGCACAAAACTTTAGATTTTTTAAAATAATTTAAAACGCTTACTTTGAAATATACTTTAAAATATTTAAGTTAAAACTACTTCAATAATTTGTTAAAAATACATATTATATGAATATTTGAAAATAATGTTACTTTATAAATATAAAACTAGGTTTTCACTTTTTAAAACAAAATACTAAGTCACCTTTAAATAATTATTACAATAATAGATTTGAAAAATATTTACTTTGGAATTTTAAACATTCATAAATAATAAATTTTCTAAAACATGCTTTTCAAAACAACATTAAACTTTTATCTGTTATTTAAAATTTTAATTTAAAACGTACTTGGCTATCTAGAGAAATATACTTCTCTTCACAACCTTTAAAAATAAATCACTATTTATTTTTAAACAATTTTCCTCATTCCTTTAATAAATTCCCACCTTGAATTTATTCTTCCAAATATCCAATTTCAAACACTTAAATCAATTTTCAAATTGATTTCCAATTTAATTCATTTATTCAAAAATCCTTTAATTTTAGATTTTATTTCTTAATTATGATTCGAAATACTTTTAATTGAAATGCCAATTTAGATTTCTCAATTTACTTCTTATTCCTTAGATAAATTTAAAACTTTAAGTTTTAAAATAATTCTTTATTCATTTAAATTAATATCATATAATTTTACAATTCATTAATTACTGTTTATTCAAATCCTTTTCTTTTCATACTCGAAGTTATTTATTAGTATTTAACATACTTACATTTCTTTTTCAATTCATTCTTAATTTATTAAATTCTCAAAAATTATTTCGTTTACAAATTTACTTCCTCTATTTTCTTTCCAAAATCCAATTTATATTGTTTCGGTAATTCATTTTACCCAAATATATCCAATCAAATCATAACATTCAATATTCCAATATATTCATCGTAGAATATCAAGTAATCCCCACGGAGAATATTAAATAATAAATGTTGAGGGGTCCAGTTGGATCCCTCCAACCTGTTTTCCCTGCATCCACAGATGTTAGCACAATATAATATGCCAATTCTTGAATATACCATACTATAGCACATCAATAAATTTCAACCATTCAAACAATTATTTAAATTTAATCATTTAAATTTAAATTTTTAATTCAGCTCAGTGAGATTAACTCACCTTTAATTTTTTTGTTTGCAATCCAACCCAACCAGCTTGTTTCCTTTAAGATTTTGACCTTATCACACATTAAATGATTTTGTTAATATTTGAATTAATCAAATAATTAATTACCCCCTTTAAATAAATTTAACTTAAGCAATAAATTTTATTTTAACTAATGATTCAATTTTTTGACAAATAATTAAATCTTTAACTAATTTTCCTTTAATCAATGCTTTCTAGTAACTGAAATAATTAAATTAGTTTTTTATAAAATTTCTAATCACCCTAACACATATTTTAGAATAAACTACTAATTTTGAAATGTGCATATGTATATTCCTTTTATTTATTAATTTTTCTTTCCACTTTGAAAATACATATATATATATATATATTAAAAATAAATCATAGATTTTTTTTTATAAAAAAATCTAATCTTTCATAAACTTTACCACTTTGAAATTCCCATACTATATTTTCATATCTTTCTATATAAAAATTTTCCTGAAAATTACCCGAAGCAGTAAGTACTATTCTGTAAAACCTTCCTTCCTTAATATATTTATAAATATATATTTGTGCCATTTAAAAATTTGGGTTTTAAAATTCTTTCCTCTGTATAAATGTATTTTCAGATATATGTAAAAATCAAATTCTAATAAAGAAAACAAAATCCTATGCCTTACTGTAAGTTTTATTTTTTCTAAATCTTAAACATGCTGTTTTTTTTCTAAATTCGATTCGTTGAAAAAAGGAAGCTCAAACAAAAAGGTTATCAGAAACCCCACCACGGCTTCGCGACTTCACCGGAGAACTCGCGTCGCTTCTTTCTGCCGTCGACGCCACACGCTTCCCCCCTCTCGAATCGAATTCGCGATATAGCTGCTTCACTTCGACTGATGCCTCGCGACTCCAGACCTCTCAAGCCTCCGTGCCTTGCCAGCCCTGACGTCACTCACGACCGATGCCCCGTCCTCGATCCAAATTCGCTCGCGAAGTCACGAAGCTTGGATGAGATTCTACTTCCCTTCCTATGCGATTGAATAG
Organism: Allium cepa; assembly: GCA_030765085.1. Lineage (NCBI taxonomy): Eukaryota > Viridiplantae > Streptophyta > Magnoliopsida > Asparagales > Amaryllidaceae > Allium > Allium cepa. The sequence goes on from CM060944.1 coordinate 344,195,166, forward strand.
AATCGCGAACTGATTCCCCCCTTTTATTTATATACGAGAACGAATTTGTCATTTCGTTTCCAGTTCTCTGGCGGCCATGTTTGATTTTGGTTTTTCTTTCTGAATAGATTTTGAGGAGGTGAAGACGAAATTTTATTCCTTGGATTTGTTTTAAAAAGGAAAGTGTGTTCGAGAAGGCTCCGTCAGCTACAGTGACAATTGAAAGGATGGAAAAACTGCAATGGAAAGAAGGAAAAATATAGGCCGATGTGAGATGAATTTGACCAGTCGATATATATTATGTTAAAATTTTGAATCGATTATCAATAATTAAAATTTCAGCGCGTTTATATATCGTACGCTCACACAACAACTCCAATCACTACGAAATTTGAAATCCGATAATAATTTAATATTACGGACCCAATGGAACTGGTTTCATCGAATTCCGAGACTGTGCCTCGGAATGCTATTTTCAAATATCAATTTAAACGATAAAATTTCAAAATTGAATAAAATACCGTTAAATTCAATTTTAAGAGTTCTATTACCTTCAGTATTATCGAAGTAAATTTTCCAAACCTTCAAATTATTTTTAACTGGCTTAAAACTGAAGATTCAATAGTTTATCCAATTTCAAATTATTAAATTCAATAACTTAATTAACAATTAATTAGTGATATTTGAATTCAAGTTAAAAAAATTCTTTTAAATATTTCAAATCAATTTAAATATTCCAATTACAAATGCTCGAAACTTCCGGGTCGTCATAGGTCGATAGTTGCAACCATTTGTTTTCTATATAATGCAATCTCATTCTTGAATTCAATTAACAATAATACCCTCTCCCCTTTTTGTATCTTGTCTTGAATTCTCTACGCACTCAATATATTCACACTGCTTTTAATTTGATCACTTGCACATTCAAGTATACTTTTCTTGTAATCAAATCACTTCCATATGTTTAAGGATGCACTTCATACTACTAAGAAGAAGATTATAGGAAGATTCTATTTATCGACTCATCCATGTTTTACTATAGCACATGAAGTCACAAACTTTTCTACTCTTTTGTACTCGAAGTCTTATTGGATCTTCCAGCATGAAGTCTTGTTCAGTGCTTAGGCGGTTGTAATATGTATTCCTCCAGTTTAAGTGAGGTAGTTGTTTTAAATCTAGAAGGAGTCTTAGACTAGACGTAGAACGGAAAGTTTGAACCAATGTAAAAATATATGGTGCACTTAACTATTCAGTATTTTTATCCCGCATAAGCTACAACTTAGATAAATTTTCATATTACTAGATCCTTAGTTTCTTTCATTTGGTATCAGCGCAAGATCATCATATAAATGTAACAAAGTTTTTGATACTTCAAGTAATATAGATAACACTACTTCAACTTTTGTTGAAGGTCAATTTACTGCATGACCACCTCTACTTAATCGATTAATTATAATTATTGGTCAACAAGGATGAGAATATGTATGCAAGCAAAAGGTTATGGCACATGGAATATCACTCAACAAGAATACATTGTACGTACCACTGATTATGCACAATGGTCAAACACTCAAAAAATTGATGCTACTACTAATGCTAAGGTAATGAGTATGTTATTTTGTTCATTAGACAAAAATAAGTTTAGTATAGTATGTTTTTACGTGTCCGCATACGAAATTTGGCATGCTCTTCAAATAACCTATGAAGGTAAAAATAAGGTCAAACAAAGTATGATTTCAATGCTTAAAAATTAGTTTCAAAACTTTAGAACGAAGCAAGATGAAATAATAAATGGCACGTACTCTTGATTTCAAGACATATATCGTTCACTTCTAACATTAGGAGAAAAATACATCGATTTTGATATTGTTTTAAAAATTCTAAACTCTTTAATGAATAAGCGAGAATGAAAGGTCTTAGCTATCGAAGAAGCTAATGACATTCCAACCATAAAACCAAAAGAATTATTAGGAAATCTCATGTCCTATGAAGTGAATTTGCAGGACAAACTAGTACAAGCTCAAGATAGGAAAACAACTGTATTTCAAGTAAAGAATGAAGAATCCAATGAAGATGATGATAACATTGCGTTTCTAGTTAAGAATTTCAGAAAGATTCTGAAGTTCAAAAAGAATAAGAAGTTTGGCAACAACAGAAATAGCAACAACAATCAGTCAACTTCCTCACTTAAGTGCTATGAATGTGACAAGACAGGTCACATAAATAAAGATTCTTCAGACCTTACGAAGGAGAAGGATAACTTCAAGAATAAAAAAGAAAATAATTCATCAAAAGATGAAGCAAGCCTTTGCGGTAACTTGGGATAATCCAAATTATTCTTCTTCGTAAGATAGTGATAGTGACTCCGAACGAGAAAATCTAAGTTTCATGGCTACTAATGACGATGTAAGCAAATTCTCTTTGATGGTCTAGTTAAAATAAATTCTGAGTTATCTAATAAGCTAAAAGATTTGAAAAGAAAATACAAAGATGAATTTGGAAATTTAAATAGAAGTGAAATAGAATTTGATATGCTAAAAGATGAAAAAAATTCTAGAAGATGATTTAGTAAAATCACAAGATTCATGTGTTAATATAACATCTCAAATTACTATGCTAAGTAATGAAATAAAAACTCAAAAAAAAAAGAATGGTATATTAACAAAAGAGGATCATAATTTAAATTCTAGTGTTAATATATTAGAATTAAAACTGGTAGGAATTAAAACTAATTGAAAAACATTACTAACAGGGTTTCGAATTTTAATAAAGGTAGATAAAACTTATATAAAAATATTGATAACTCTCAATCATCTTTTAATAAAATAGGTCTAGGTTATCATAAAACAAAAAATGAAGTAAAGACTAGTCCTAAAAGATATAGCTCACTACATACAAATTTAAAAAAAGGACGACGTTAAAAGAAACCGATAAAATTTATTAAGATTTGGGTTCCAAAGACTAATAATCATTTGATAAGAAATATGTTGATAGAATATATTTTACATATATTCTAGGCATTAGAATATTTTCTGATATTACCTGCATTTATTCTCTGATATTTCCTTCATTTATTCTCTGATTTGACTTACTCTTTATTTGGGAAATATTTATTTAGTTACCTTTCTTTTAGCAAATCAGTTGATTTGACGATATCTTTATTTAGGAAGTATTTATTTAGTTACCTTTGTTTTAGCAAATCAATTGGCTAATTTGTAGCCTATCTTAACTCTTGTAAACCATATATATATGATTGAAAGTATGAATACAATGGCAAGCAAATTGATTTCTAAATAGATTTCTTTCATGGTATCGGAGCTATTCTCCTTACCCTAGCCTCACCTATCTTCTTCTATCTTTAATTCTTTTCCATCGCAGACTCATCCAAGTTTCATCCCGCACTCACTATCACTAATGTTAAATCTATTATTCCCATAACATTAGACAATGAGCAAGCCATGTATCATTCTTGGGCTACTATATTTACCAATCTTGCTATGGTTCATGATCTTTACGATCACTTGGTTCCACCAATGGAGGAGAAGGCTATGGCTGCCTATGTTCAGGCTAAGTCCGTTGATCCAGCACTTTGGAGGCATTTGGATGTCGTTGTCTTGCAATGGATTTACAGCACCATTTCTTCCGATCTTCTCCTCGCTATTCTCAAACGTAATGACACGGCAGAGGGGGCATGGAACCATCTTGAAGCTCTTTTCAGGACAACAAAATCTCTCGGGCTACCCATAAGTGCCACCATAGACACTCCTTATGATGATCCGACTAAGTATCATAGTCTTGCAGGTGCTCTTCAGTATCTTACATTCACTCAGCCAGACATTTCCTATGCCGTGCAGCAGATCTGCCTTCATATGCATGCCCCGACTAATGAGCATATGAAAGCTCTTAAGCGTATCATACGCTAAAATCTCCAGGGTACCCTTTCTTTTGGTCTCCACTTGTACAAATCCAATATTAATCGTACTATCTCATATACAGATGCAGATTGGGGTGGTTGTCCTGACACCCGTCGTTCTACCTCTGGTTATTGTGTATTCCTTGGAGATAATTTGATTTCTTGGTCTTCGAAACGACAACCTACTCTTTCCCATAGTAGTGCTGAAGCGGAGTATAGGGGTGTTGCTAATGTTGTTTCTTATTCATGCTGGATCAGAAATTTGCTTCTAGAGTTGCATTGTCCTATTCAAAAGGCTACTCTAGTTTATTGTGATAATGTGACTGCTATATACTTATCCGACAATCCTATTCAGCATCAACGCACTAAACACATTGAGATGAATATTCATTTCGTCCGTGAGAAAGTAGCTCGTGGTGAAGTGCATGTGCTTCATGTACCTTCCCGTTACCAAATTGCTGATATTTTTAAAAAAGGGCTTCCGCGCGTATTATTTAATGATTTTAGGGACAGTCTAAGCATACGAGAACCTCCCGCTTCGACTGAGGGGGTGTGATAGAATATATTTTACATATATTCTAGGCATTAGAATATTTCCTGATATTACCTGCATTTATTCTCTGATATTTCCTTCATTTATTCTCTGATTTGACTTACTCTTTATTTGTGAAATATTTATTTAGTTACCTTTCATTTAGCAAATCAGTTGATTTGACGATATCTTTATTTAGGAAGTATTTATTTAGTTACCTTTGTTTTAGCAAATCAATTGGCTAATTTATAGCCTATCTTAACTCTTGTAAACCATATACATATGATTGAAAGTCGAATACAATGGCAAGAAAATTGATTTCTAAATAGATTTCTTTCATATGTATATAGATGCATTTATGTCTACTATTCATAAAAAGTTCTAATTTCATTTTTAAAGGGAACTCCAAACTCTACTGGTATAGCTTCCTAAGACCTAACTCTTAGGACCACAACGTAGGAAGTGGATACTAATACAATTCATTATTTTTTGCAGGTACCAAATAAAAAAGAAGGAAAACAGATACTAGACCGCGGTTGCTCCAAGCATATGACAGGCAATAAAGACAGCTAAAGAATATTATCTACTCAGATGGATGATCCGATACTTTTGGGGACAACTCTAAAGGATATGTCATTGGAAAAGGAGAAGTGAGCAACAACGGTATATCTAATTTAGCTCTCATTGCTAATGTATTATTAGTTACAAATCTAAAACATAATTTATCAAATATTAGTCAAATATTTGGTAAAGGTTCTAGTATATCTTTCTTAAAAGATAAATGTAATATTTTTGATCAAAATAAAAATCTATTATTTAAAGGAATTAGAGAAAGAAATATTTATGTTTTAAATATGAAAATTAATCACAACACAGGCATATATTTAATAGCCAAAGATAATGATCCATGGCTATGGCACAATAGATTTTGTTATATAAATTTGAAGCTATTAATGAACTATCTGAAAACAATTTAGTAAAAGGTCTACTAAATATGAGTTATAAAGTAAATAATATCAACCATCTCATGGATGACTATTGGATTTATATCAAATGGGTAAAAGGTCTACTAAATGTCAAAACTAGACATCAATTAAATCAAATGGGTCATATTGCGTTTATATCCAATATAGAATCTAAAAATCGTAAGAATGGTTCAACGGATGACTATTGGATTTTAGTTATGCAAGAAGAGCTAATCAATTTGAACGAAATGACGTTTGAGAATTGGTTCCAATACAAATGATCAAATAGTCATTGGTACAAAGTGCGTATATAAAAATAAAGCTGATGAAAATGCTAATATAACTCGAAATAAGGCTAGATTGGTAGCACAAGGTATAATCAAGAAGAGGGAATAGGATATGAAGAAACATTTGCTCCTATCGCAAGATTAGAAGAGATATGTATCTTACTAGCCTTCTCTTTTTATTATAAGTTTAAATTTTATCAAACGGACGTTAAAAGTCCATTATAAATGGTTTTAGTAAAGAAAATATGTTTGTAGAACAACCATCTCATTTTAAACATGGAAAAAAAATTCCTGATCACATCTACAAACTTAAGAAAGCTCTTTATGGTATGAAATAAGCACTCTATGCTTGGTATGAAGGACTAAAAAATTGTCTTATAGCTTCAAGATTTGAGATTGGAAAAGTTGATCAAACTTCATTTATTAAACGTGATAAGAAAGATATATTAAGTATACAAATTTATGTAGACAGTATCATATTTGGTCTACAAATGAAAATTTGTGTTATGAATTTTTAAATATAATGAAAAGTGAATTCGAGATGTCTCATATGGGAGAACTCTCACATTTTTCCGGTTTACAAATAAAATAATTAAGTAATGGAATCTTTATTAATCAAGAAAATTATTGCAGTAAATTAATAAAACGATGTGGAATAGAAAATACATCAAGTAAACCGACACCTATGAGCACTACGATTCATCATAACAAAGGTGAAAATGGAAACAGTATGGATCAAAAACTCTATGGAAGTATGATCAACTCTTTATTATATCTAACAGCTAGTCGCCCCGATATTACAATGAGTGTTTGCTTGTGTGCACAATTTCAAGCAAATCCTAAAGAATCACATTTAAGTGTCGTGAAATAAATTCATGCTGCTTAAACAATACTAGAAGCTACATACACTTTTATCCAAAAAATGTCCTTTCGAACTAGAACCTTATAGTAATGCTAACTTTGAAGGATATCAAATGAAAAGAAAGAGTACGAGCGGTACTTGTCACTTTATCAGCAGTCTCTAGTATCATGGTTTAGTAAGAAACAGAATTGTGTATCGCCATCGACATGTGAGGCAGAATACATCTTTGCCACTTTAGCATGTGCATATGTCATATACATGCAATAAATGCTTATGGATTTTGGAATACATTTACAAAAATCACCAATTTATTGCGATAATGCAAGTTCTATAAATTATCAAAAAATCCAATAAATAATTCACGAAAAAAAAACATAGATGTACGACATCATTTTCTTAGAGATAACAGTGAAAAGGAAGTAATTTCACTCGAGTTCTTATCTTCTGAAAACCAAATTGTATATATTTTTGCCAAACCACTAAATGAAAGTACGTATTAATTTATAAATATCCAATGAAATATCCAATGTTTACTTTTGAATTAAAATTTCCTTTTCAACAAACTTTTTACCTATTTTTAATATTCTATATAATGTACATTATTATAAATAGTTCCTTTAAAAATTAATGGATGATAAATGAAAACCATAAAACCTATGCTATTTATATATCCTAGGCTATTATAAAAACCAGGAAAATCATATTTGAAATTACAAGAAAAGTTTTTACTAATAAAACTTTCTAAAAAGAATTTTAACATAAAATTAATGGCAACTGGGAATGATTCATCTTACTTCTCAACAGATTATAGCTCCACATCCTCTAAATATACAAGTTCGTCATTCTCTAAAAACAACTCTATCCTCTACTTTGTCCTTTCTAAAATAATTCCATCACCTACATATCACACTGGTTTCTCTCCGGAAGGAAAGAAAGTCAAAACAATCAATTAACTTCAACGTGATAACATCGCCTCATAATGACCACTCATTAAGTTACAACGTTATAAAGAAATGATGGTTCTTTAAAAAAATGTACCGGAAACAACAAAGACTAGGAACTCTCTTAATTTCCTTGAAAGATCCATGTTGGCACTATGTGATGATCACCAATAAAGGATAGTATTCGTAGAAGCTCTTCTTATCTAACAGAAGCTCCAAACAAAGATCACGACTCAAAACCAAGAAACTCATGGGAACCAGAAACATCGAATGAAGATTAGTATCCATCAAAAAATAAATAGATTGTCATTAACCTGTTGTATTTCATATTGATGTATAATCCAACCCAAGTAAAGAGAAATAAATAAATATTATCTCTTCGTATTGTATAACGTATTAATTTATATTTCTATAAATAAAATATTTGTTTTTATATTCTTGAACAAATAAACTAAACTATCATGAACAAACATAAATTAATCAAACTTAAGAATATAGGACCAACATAAAATGATTCATGAACAAAACTAGTCTCTAATAATCATTAAAAACAGAAAACAGCAGGAGCAATCAACTAAACCAATGCGCTTAGTCGACTGGGTGAGAGCATTTTTAAATTTCCTGAACCAACAAAAAATTCAGTCCACTAACCCCTTTAATCAGTCGACTGGCTACAAGGATTCAAAATTAAATACCCAATATTCAGTCGACTAAACCCCCAATTCAGTTAACTGGCTGTAAAGAAATTATATTTTCTACACGAATTCAATCGATTGAATTTCATCTTTCAGTCAACTAGTCATGTATATTCCTTTTTTTGGAAAAAGAGAAGATTGGTCAAACGTACATATTGAGAGATCTACCTATTCACAACAATTACACCCTTTCATTTCCTGTGTCTTCTGACCAACAAACTCTCACTCATTCATCTTCTTCTCGAAAAAGCAAAGCAAAACCAAAATTTCTATAAATCCTTACTCTACAAATCCTAACCTTTTGAAATGGCACCAAGGAAACAACAAAGAGACTTTTCATCAACCACCACTAGACCATCGAAAGCTCAAATCGGAGGTTGGCTATACAGTTATCCCACCGTTCATAGGTTCAACAATATGAAGAATATGCAAATTTTTGAAGGCTCGTTTATCAAGTTTTGAGATTTTCGGAGCTACACTATCTAAGAATTTGTGGAGGCTAACCATATTCACTCTCGCATCAGCTTTGATGCCAATAATGTCAAGATTTAACCCTTATTGGTAAAATTAGTTTATGTTAATTTGAATTTTGATTTTATGATACCACATAATATAGAAAATTTTATATGGACTCTTACATATGGAGTCAAAATCTATTTACCCATAGATAGATTTGGTTCCATTTTAAACTGTCCTTCGGCCGGAGAAGACCAAGATGATATTGAAGTCAACAAGAACGACTGTAATGAAATTGGTCATCTTTTTCTAGACAACAACCTACAAGTCTTGAACGCAAAATTGCTACATCCGAAAGGTAGAATTATGCACAGGGTACTTATTCATTCCCTACAACCATGGACTAGTAGTTAAGAAATGGTTTATAAACATAACTTTCAAGCACTTTACACTTTATGGGGACATTATAATGTAAATTGGACTAAAGTAATAATAGAGGAATTTTAAACATTCCATTAACGTGGAGTAAAAATAATTTTTTACGGAAAAAATATCATGCGCATCCTACTTAGTTTCCATGTACCTCTTCCAAATACCTAGTTTACTACCGTTGGTTCTCGAAACCCTAAACCTCACGAGACTTCTAAAAAGAGTTAAGAACCACAACATCATCTCCTTTGAAAAATGGAAATTGAATAGGGACACCAGGAACCCTCAACTCACTGACCCAATTCCAGCCTCTTTATCTCATGCACAACAAGCTGAAGCTAGCGACGATGAAATACAATAGACTACAATGGAAAAAAGTGCTAGGAAATCTTATGCCATCCTTTCTCGTAACCAAAGAAAACTTGACCGTCGTCTATCTCGAGTTGAAAGCATAGTAACCAGATTTGATAGCACGCTGGATAAAATCAAAGGGTTTATGAACAAAATTTGGAACAAGATATCTTGTGCTTAACCTAATTCATCTTCTCTAGTTATAAGAGAGAAACCAAAAGCTTCAGACACATATGGATGGACTATGGAGGAGAAGGAAGATGAGGACGATGTAGAGGCTGGTGAGAACAGTCAAACTCACGATATCTAGGCATGGTAAACTCGTCCTTCATATCTATCTTTATTTGTGCCTTTTCTACTTTCAGTTTTATGAGTAAATATGTATGGGAGGTAATCTTGTAAAAACTTTTTATTAGTTTTTGTTGTTGAGTGTTTATGTTTTTGACACTGTGTTGTTTATTTATGGCAATTTGGTATGTAGTACGTTTATTGTGGCATGTGATGTTGTGGTTGTGACTATGGCAAGTGGTATGTTCTTTTAAATATCTTAACATATTTTGTTGTTTTGTATACTTATGAATTTATATTAGAGTGTTCTACCCTTATAAATATTCATATTACTCCTATCGATATCTTTTTCCTTTTTGTTGATGACAAATAGGGAGAAAAACTAGACACGAATGGCTATATCGATCGGGAGAGTATAGTCGTAGAAGGAGAACTATCTATAGTTTGAGTTATTTCAAAATTAACTTGTATAATTGTTGTAACAACCCTGATATTGGTGATTACCTATAAAATTGAATTATAGCGATAGTTATAATTTAATATTGAGAATCAAACAAATTTGAGAAGAAGAAGAATTTTTATTAAAGTTGTTTATTTGGTCGTTATAATTCAATTTTATAGGTAATCACCAATACCAGGGTTGTTACAGTTGTCATCATAAAAAAGTGTTAGAGCACCATACTTTGATGTTTTGATAGTGACAACTAAATAAGAATATGTTTGCACCAAAAATTGTTACAAACACCCAAGAATATTTTTGTAGATAAGTAAATGAAGATAAGAAAATCAAACTGAGCAAAAGAACAAGTAAGCAATAGAGATTAAGCAGTAATCAAAGACACAAAGGTTTATGGTGGTTCAGCATTGTATGCCTACGTCCAGTGTGAAGATTATCCTTTATTACTCTTTTGTGAATTTGATTACAACAGTAGAACAAAGCTAGCATTTTATTACAATAGAGTCTAGAGTAACAAGTAGCATAAACCAACTAAAAATAAACCAATAGGTCTGTATTTATAGGGTGAGATGACAAGATATTTCGCTAAGATTTCGATAGAAGGCTCTGTAGGTCTATAGGGACCCATTATAACGATCGGTGAACATAACGTACTGTATTGGAACGATCGGTATAAATTGTACCGATCATTATTTTTGGCTCTGATTGCCATACGATCATTTATGGGGCGTCGCACATTCCTCTTTGTCGTGCTCCTAAAACATGAATTCGTTCTGAGTTGTAGATTGCGAGATATGGATCAACCTTTGTTGGATCTAGATCACTTGCTGAGTTACACCGATCGTTAGGAAGGATCATCATAAGACGATCGGCACTTCTTGACCCTTAGAATTTTGACCTGCGAACATTTTTATGGGCTCCATTCTTTAATATATAGATGCCCTGAAAGCTTCAAGTGAATTGGCCTTTTGGGTTTTAAGATATCGATCGATCTTCACTAATTTGAGCTGTTTTATGAATCGTTCCTGATCGATCCATATAAATCCTTGCTTTATCGGTAACTCGAGCATATGAACTCTGATCAACTTGAAATATGGAATATAACTTCATGGGGCTATGCCTGTCAGTCCATACTGATTTCACCTTGATTTGGTTCACGGTCCAGATCTGCTCGACTGTCATCCATAGTATCGTATAGAACCGATTCTCAAGGTTGGTAACCATCATTTCTAGCCAAGTTGATAATATTAGGACCTTGCCAAAAGGCATGATAACATTCCTAAAGTACGTTTTATTCGAACATGACATGCTTTGAAAAGTCGCAAACTTCAATCGTCGAAAAAGAATTCCATTTAGTTCGTTAAATGGTCATTATCCTTTTGTTAAGTCGCTTTCTTGTTGAGAGTCGTGTCTCCTTTCATTTATTATGATTAGTGGTCGATTTTAAATAATATAAATACCAGATCACGGCTTATCAATGATTATCTTATTGTTTTTTATTATCATGCCATAAAAAATTATTTTTTTGATCTTCCTTTGGTTGATTTCAGGTGCGTATTTAATTTCTGTTGATTTCAAAAAATTGAACTTTTGAACGTATATTGGTTCATATACATATTCATACCTAACCCCAATCACGGTTGCACATCCGAGGGTGGTTTTCAAGTTTCAAAGTTGTTCCTTGTCTGTGTGAACATCCACGGCGGATCGTTATTTATTAAATGGAAAGTTGGATTGCCTTTGCACGATTGTTTTATATAAAAAACTAATGACCAAGGTCAATTGTTATCTGAATGGATTTTCATACCCATCTATTTACGATCATCCTTGTAAGATCATTATCATCTTCTATATGTGTATATATATTGTTATTATTACCAATCTTTAGTTCGCATAAAGGAGCTTATGGATCGTTCTTGGTGGTGCAACGACCGGTAGGAACTCTAGTTTAAATGATTGGTATATCTCATGGGTTGAATGGTTGGTATATGCTCTTTCTATAGAACTTTCACACTAACCATTTTTTATAATCTTGCCTAACCATTGCTAGGCTTCTAGAATTTTGGATCACTTTAGAATGATTGGTATAATTTCTAGGCTACGAAGGATCGACATATCCATCCATATAAAAGTATTTTACTTAGCAGCTTCAATCTCCACTTCCCACTTTTGCATCGTTCAAACTTTCAATCAGAAAAGAAAAAGAACGAATCGTTCTACCACTTTTCTTCCATTGCTTCAAACAACGATTGGAGCTTTCTTGCACGTGAAAGTTACTCTAATGAGAAAAGCTCCTGCACGTGGTTTGTCGAGGGGTAACACAAGGATTCTTGCACACACTTGCACCCCTCAACAATTGCATTATGCTCAACTTGTGCGATTTAATGCTTAATGTTCATTAATTTTTATTTTCCATTGTAGAAACGATGGTAAAGAAAAGGAACATGTTAGATTCCAATTGGGATATACACGACCAATTCTTTGGTTCATGCTCTAGTTCATACTGTCAAGGTGGTAGTCGAGAGTATTATGATCCTAGTTACTGCTTTGGTCAGGACCGTGGTCATCAAGATTGGGGTGATAGGGATAAACCCTCTCAAGATAAACATAGATCAAGATCTAGGTCCCCTCCTATAAAGTGTTTTGATAAGCTAACTGATCAACGGGACCCACCTATCAATCCTTCTCGTGGTCCCCCTCCCATATTAGTTCCTCCACTGCCTTTAGTTCTTTCTCACTCTCAAAGCTCCAGTGATCTTCATCGCCATAGTGAACATGTTGCTGCTCATACGCCCGACAAGGAAAGTATTGTAGTTGAAATCACCATCGAAGATCCTATTAATGATCCAGTTGCTCGCAAGGAACAACTTTGAGAAGAGTTTCCAAACCTATGTTGTGAAGGGTTCTTTTTTCCTCCTAATCTGAAGGGGGTCGCAGACCACGTCTAGAAAATGACCATATATTTCGTTGCCAATATCCACATGCAATACCGTGGACGGATGAAAGCAGCGGAGAAAATGTCAAAGTTATCTTTCGAGCGCGTGGCGGCAATTGAAACGTTAAAATGCCAGGAAGCTCAAAATAAAAGAATAATCGATACTTTGACAAATGACTTAGAGGCTTCTAGGACTTTCCTAATAAAGGCCGAGCGAAAAGCTAATCCTACCATCAAATCCATAAAGGAGATAAAGTATAGTCATCTTGATATAGTCTAGGTGTTACATCATCAAAATCAAGAAATAGCAATCGGGAGAGACACAGCTAGAAGTACTGAATCTATAGCCTTGAAGGAGATAGCGAAACTCAACGCTAAGCTCGAATATGCAAACAAAGAGAAAGATGATGCTCAAAAAATCGCTCAAGATGCTTGTGATGAGATGAAGAGTGTTAGACTTAAGAGAAATACGGCCGTTGAAAGGGACAGAGACGTTGATGCACTCATTCAAAGTAGAAGCTACCAAGGATAATGTTAGGGAAGAGAAAACGAACAAGCTTGATCCGCTTCTTATTCTTTACTACGCCAACGTTCTCAAGCATAGAAATCTAACATGGCTTGGCAATGATTACCCTTACTAGCTCTAATGTGCGTGGAAATTTCTCATTGTAGAGGAAAAGAGACTCCTTAATGTTGGGAGAATTGGCCTATCCAGGCTTGAAGGTGGCGATGAATCCAAAACATTGCATGATATCCAGCTTAAATTTTAGAAAGATTATGCTAGTGCCTCTTTACATGAAGCGGGTAAAGGCTCTGGGTCGGCACAACCAGACGTTACAACTGAATTGCCTCCAACATCTCAGGCTATCCCTAGTTCCATGTTAAACTCTTCAACCATCCTTGGATATGATCCGGACGAGACTTAGCATTCTCCAATTCCTGAACGTTTTGAGGTTATTTTGGCTCAACTTAGGAGCCATTGAGGAAGGTATTTTACCGACATCTTCCATCTTTCAAAGAGTTAGAGTGTTATCAGTTGATATTTCTAATTTTTTGTCTATTTTTTCTCAACTTAAATCTATCTAGTGTCCTTCCTCTTCCCTAGCAAGAGCCTCAATCAGGAACGCAAGCAGCCGTGATAGAATCCATTAAAGTTGCAACTTCAATCGCTGCTCAGGGTGCTTAAGACCTTCATAATCGATAATCAATTCATGGAGGCACTATTCAAGGAAGGAGGCGACCCACACCAAGAAATTCCTTTTGATGAGGATTTCGTAATCATGGTCGCTTCCAACCTTACTAATGGGCTCAGCATTAAAAAGCGCATTGAGAAGGAAGAGTTGTTGAAAAAGAAGGCAAAAGCTGAGCCTGTTAATATGGATTTCAATTAGCCGATTCCTGTCCTGCTCCAGATGATCCTTCTTAGCCAAATAATTCCTTAAGATAAGGTCCCTCTGCTTCTGGTGTTGAGAGTGCATCGATCCCTCCTACTTCTAAGGATGATACTGCCTCGATCCACATAACTGAAGATGTGTCTTCGAAGAATAGCCGAGGTGAAAAAGGATCGAAGAGAGGATCAAGTAGCAGTTCAGATGGAGCCACTTCCAAGAAACAAAAGAAAGATATGAAATCCAAAAAAGAATCGTTAGGTTGACGTGATGTGTAAATAGCTTGGATGGCTACTTTTTCCTTTTGTTGTTCATGCTTGTTGGGGTAAGAACCCTTTTTTACTTCTCATTTTGGATAAACTTGTATTGTGAACAACAAGTTTAGTGTGAATAAGAATTATGTTATTCTTATGTAAAATTCACACATATGTTTGTTTAAATAATCGAGCTATTATGTTTTCCATTTAACGTATTTGTGATTAGCTGCTCGTCGGGTTAGATATCGATTAGACTTATCCACCCCAAGACCTCCCTGAGGTCGTGGCCTCAAGTCGTATCAAACATTGGCTTGTGACTTAATGTTACGCCGTCAAATTCAGGGGTTTGAGTAATTATACTCATGTCCCCAGTCTCAGGCTAGTGAAGTTTGATATGGATGGTTGAACTTCATCTTAGCGAGTTTATACTCCTCTCAGTTTCAGGCCATAGTTTATGGGATAGTAAGTGGTCGAACCGCACTCATTTATTTGTTTGTACTCATATTCAGATAAGAGTTAGTTAATAAGTGGTCGGATCACACCCTTTTAGCATCTATAATCACATCCGCACTCTGGGAATATGAGTTATTTCATAAGTGATCATTCGCACCCACTTAGCATTTATACTCATATCCGCACTCTAGGGATGTGAATTATTCGAAAAACAATCGAGTTCGATTTCGTTTTGTCAATCGTTCTGCCCTCAAATATAGGGTTTGACTCAATAAGTGACTGACCGAATCTCAATCACTCCAAATTTATGTCGGTCCCACCGAATAGTGGGTCACAATTAACTTGTACTGCAATAGCAGTTCACAGACATGATGGAAAATTCAAGGCTCTATTGCTGAATAGAAAGAAATGACATAATTTATCTTATTATATATATATTTGAAAAACAGAATGCTAAAGCAAATCCTGAAATTAAATACAACTGAATAAAAAGGAAAAACTAAGTGAAATAGCATCGTAAATGCTCGCTATTCCACGCCCTTGGGAGTATGATGCCATCAACAGTCGCTAGCTATAAAGTTACTTTGCCAAGCCTTTACTCAATGACATACAGTCCTTCCCAAGTTGAATTCATATGCGACAGGATAGGAAAAACACATTTTATGATAGGATCACTGACTTCAAAGGTTCTAGGTCGGACTTGTATTGTAGTATCAGAGGGCTCGGTGTCAATGTGTTGCTTCCCTCAAATCAGCTTCCTCACGCTTCTTATCTAAAAAGTCTTGAGATTCCAGAAGGAGATCTTTGTTTGTTCTGGGATCGTAATAAGTTACTCGAAGAGAGAACTTTGAGATCAACAGGAGTAACGGCCTCGAAGCCGTAAATGAGGGAGAATGGAGTATGACAAATCGTGGACTTGTAGGTGGTCCTATAAGCCCATAGTGTCGTCGGAAGTTCATCCACCCACTTGTCTTTAGCCCTTTCCAAATGGTTTTTCAGAATGAATTTTATTATTTTGTTCACGACTTCAACTTGTCCATTCGCTCAAGGGTGAGCAACAACTGCAAAGTTGTTTCAAATACGATACCGAAGGTAGAAGTCTTTAAATTCAGTACCATTGAATTGCGACCCATTGTCTGTTATAATAGCTCATGGAAGACCAAAACGACAGACGATGTTCAGGGCATGAATTTGATTACTTTCTTGGTTATGATCGTGGTCAAAGGTTCCGCTTCAGCCCATTTGTTGAAGTAATCAATTACGACAATAGCTTACTTTACACCACCTTTAGAGATTGATAAGGAACCGATAATATCTATTCCCACATGGCAAACGGCCATGGGCTGATTATTTATGTAATTTCTGTCGGTGTCTTGGAACTTTCATATATATATATATACATATATATATATGGAAGTTTTCGCAACACCTGACATAATTGGCAGCATCTTGGTTAACGGACCTCTAATAATACTCATAATAGATTATCTTCTTTGCTAGGGTTTTCCCCCCTATGTGATTGCCACATTCCCCTTCATGAACTTCGTTCAGTACTCGTTTTATTTCATCATGAGTGATACATAGGAGAAGGGGAATGGAGAAACTCTTTCTGTACATAACTCCTTCCTATGTAATATACTATGAAGCTTTGCAAAGGATTTGTTGCTTTTCATTCCTTCATTTGAAAAGAACTCATGTAGCAAATAATCATTAACCGAATTCGTCCACAATTCTTCTCAGGATCCGTCTCTAATGCCTGGTCAATTTTCATTAGACTTATACTTGGAGCACTTAATACCTTGACCGGAACTAAGCCCATCTGCTGCGCATCCCCGGTGCTTGCAAACTTTGCCAATGAATCGGCCTCTCTGTTTTGATCCCGAGGAATGTGCGTAATGTCATAATACTCAAAGTCAGTTAACAACTCTTGGACATGGGTAAGGTATGGAGCAAGTCCCTTCCCTTTAGCTTGGTAATCTCCCTCGACTTGGTATACTACTAATTGTGAGTCGCAAAATATTTCAAGGGATTTTATTCTCAATTCTTTGGTAAGTTTAAATCCAGCAATTAGAGCTTCACACTCGGCTTTGTTGTTTGTTGTAGGGAAATAAAGCTTTAAAGCATAGTAAATTGACCGATCTTTGGGAGTTACAACCATAATCCCAATGACTGACCCTGGATAGTCCTCCGAGGTAGGGATTTCATTGTTCTTCGGGAAATCATCCTACACGGTAAGTGCTGCTATAGCCTGACCCTGGATAGTCCTCCTAGAACAACAAGTGATGTCGAATTAGCTAAGTTTAATATTCCACTTGACTAACCTCCTAGACGTTTCAGGTCGCTGCAAGACATGTTGTAATGGCTGGCCGGTGTAAACATTAATAGGGTGTTCCTGAAAGTAAGGGTGAAGCTTTCGTGAGGTAATCAGCAAGCAATATGTCGGTTTCTCTATCTTTGAATAATTCCTCTCAGCCCCTGTCTATCGCTTGCTAACATAATAGATCGGTCTCTGAATTCGATTCTCTTCACGAAGCAACGTGGCATTTATAGTGTGTGCCGATCGGCTTAAATAGATAGGAGGTCTCTCCAAGTGGTTTACCAAAACTTAAAATGCATCTTTAAAATCCTGTGTCCATTCATAGTTCCTTTTTCCTTTCCTAATCAAGTCAAAAAAGGAATGCATTAATCAATAGCTCTAGAAATTAATTGGCTTAAAGCAACGACTTTCCCATTAAGGCTTTGTACTTGTTTAATAGTCTTTGGCGCTTTGATATTGCGAATAGCTTGGATCTTCTTGGGATTAGCCTCAATTCCGCGGACATTAATGATGAAATCGAAGAACTTTCCTCATGCAACGCTAAAAGAACATTTTAGGAGATTAATCTTCATTTTATAATGTCGGAGGATGTAGAACATTTCTGCCAAGTCTCTAATGTGGTCGCTAGACTATCATGACTTCACGAGCATATCATCCACATATACCTTCATCGTTTTTCCGATTTGATCTTCAAACATTCTATTAACTAAGCGCTGGTAGATCGCTCCTGCATTCTTTAGCCCAAATGGCATCGCCGCATAGCAATATAACCCAACATCGGTGATGAAGCTGCTGTGCTTTTGATCGAGAATGTGCATCGCAATTTGGTTATACCCTGACTACGCATCCATTAAAGATAGCAATTCATGTCTTGCGGTTGAGTCTACCAGCTGGTCGATCCTTAGAAAGGGAAAACTATCTTTTGGGCATGCCTTGCTCAAGTCTAAGTAGTCAACGCATGTTCTCCATTTTCCATTTCCCTTTCTCATAAGTACAGGGTTAGATACCCATACAGGGTAGAGAGTGTCATGAATAAACCTATTGTCTTTGAGTTTATCTACCTTCTCTTTAAGAGCGACAGATCTCTTCGAATCCATGCCACGCCTTTTTTGTTTCACTGGACCATACCTTTGGTCGATATTCAATGCATGGCTTGCAATGGCAGGCAAGATGCCATACATGTCAGAGTGAGTCCAAGCGAACAGGTCAAGATTCACTGGGAGAAATCTAGCAAGTTCTTTCATCATTGGGGGGGTGAGCTATGATCCGATCTTTAGGACCTATGACGGATCATTGTGGCTAATTTTAATATCAATCCTCAGCTCAGCCGGTGCAGTCTTGATCTCTTTAGGCTCCTTTTTGTCATCTCTCGGACCAGTATCTCTATAGAACCGACTATGGTGCCCGTCAATCTTCATAGCTTGGATTTGGACTGACTAGTCCACTCCTTTACCTTTTTCCCCTCTGTTGAGCATCCCTTAACTCGGCTACATAACAGGCATGTCCAATCACCTAATCACCATGAACAACTCAAACACCATTATCTGTTGGTAACTTCAAAGTCAAACACCATGGGCCAAGAGCTGCTCAGAACTCGCTATGGCTAGTCAGCCTAAAAAAGCGTTATATGAAGAGTTAACATCCAAAACAACAAAAGGAAAAAATTACACTCTCCTGCAATCACCTTCTCCCAACTCTACAGGTAATTCAACGAAACCAACAGCTTCAGTTGTAGCACTGTTAAAGCTATGAATTCAGGCTTTAGACAGTTTCAAGTCCTTTGCTTCCATCCTCATCTAATCATAAGATTTCTTGAAAATTATGTTTACAGAACTTCCATAATCAACCAATATTCTTCTCACAAAAGCAGTGTCGATCATGGCGGAAGTGACCATTGGGTCAATCATCGAAGCCTCTAGCTTTTCTATCTCTGTTTCTAAACATGATATCATCTGTCATTGTATGTTGATGTTCTGACTTAGCTCCATCCTTCAATTTGAATAGAATTCAAAATCCACATGCTTAATCGTGCTAAAATAGCGCTCTATCTCGTGTCAACTTTTATCAACCGGATGCGGTCCTCTGACTATTGTATTGATCAGTAATCTTCCACCAGTTCATGCAGGTTCCTTAGCCCTATGTGATGCTTGTCCTTGGTTGGGGTCAGATGTCCCTTGCCTACCATCTAACAGGGTTTTTATAAACTACTATATCTTCCTTTATCGAATTAACTTTTCGATAACATCCTGGAGATGCATGCATTCATTGATGTTATGCCCATAACATTCGTGAAACCGACAATATTTCCGTGTTTGTTTATGCTTCTTTGTTGATTCTTTTGGAGGCGGTTCCTGTACTGCATAGTATTACAGGTAGACAAATCGACATTCTTCGGGGACATATTTAGTGGCGTGTAAGTGCTGTACATTGGAATCCTAGGTTTTCCTCTTCCAGAATCCCTCTTTTTTCTCAGCTCCTATCTCCACCTTTCTTTTGCTAATTAGGTTTGTTCTAGACATTCACTTTTACTTTTCCAGAGCTTTCATCGGACTGTTTTACCGCAATATTAGTATGAAAACCCTCTCTACTTTGTCTTTCAATGTTCTTCTTCCTGGAGGATCTGGCTTCATCTTTTCTTAAATATTGAGCCACCTTTGCGTAAAAGCATTCCAACATAACGGGAGGTATGCCAGCTAACCAACCGAAAAAATTAGATTCTGGATCAACCCTCTTATCATGGCCATCAATATTGCATGATCATTCGGATTACTGATTTCCATAACAGCTGCATGGAATCTCTCAAATAATCTTTCAACTATTCTCCCTGAGCCTAGAGACGCTGGACGGGGACATTACATCCTTGGAGCGAGTTGCATGCACTCGAAACTGCTCCACAAACTTTGTTTCCAAATCATTTAATTTAGAGATCGATCGTCGGGGTGGCCTTATAAACCACATCGCTGCTATTCCAGAGAGAGTTATAGGAAAACACCTACACTTAGTTGCATCATCTGCTTGTGCGGAATCCATCGGCCATTCATATCTCATGATGTGCTGTTTGGGGTTGGTCTTATAAGCAGGCATCGACGATTTGTTGAACCTCCTTTGATATTCTGCATGCATGACATTATCAGTGAACGGGGTATGGCCTCTCGAGATTTACCAATCATCATTAGTCAAGCTTTAGCTTTCTCTCACTAGTTGTCTGACCATAGCCGATAAGTCTGGTGTTTGGATAGTTGGCGCCAAGCGGTGGTCATGTTTGACCTCACATAAATGGTCCGGTCGATGTCTACGAGTTGTTCCATGCCTTTTTGGTTCAGCATCTTCTCGATGTGAATCTTGTAAATTCACTTCATCATCATCCCAATGAAGCATTTGATCAATATTTACTTGAACTCCATCATTCAAATCAGTCGCAGTAGCTCCAGTTTGAATCCCAATGTGCTTAGGTAAGTTCCCTTCTCTAGTGGACGGATCGACACTAATCGTTCCTAGAAGACCATAATGGTCTGCCTATTGATGCCCTGAAGTTTCTATGTGATATCCATTTGTTCGGTGATACCTACGCCTATGAAATTCATCCGATAAACTAGTACTCTCCGATGCCAAGTAAGGGGTAGAGTCCCTTGAGATGACCCGCTTTCTTTCCCTAATTTTTTTTTACATATGTAAAGTGGTCATCTAAAATAAGAAAATTATAATCTCTCTTATTTTTCTCCTCTCCAGGATCTTTCTGCCAATAAATATTGGTTTGTTTTAAATCATCTTAAAATTACATATATAAAGATATGTAAATTATTTTCTACTTAAATCAGAGTAAAGAAATTTAGAAGTAGACATCTGCTTTGAAAATTATTAGGTAATTTATACATAGCAAATTTATTCCTAAGAATCCAGTTTTCCTTAGCACAACTTATTGTTGCATCACTTCTGATATTATACCTTCTAGACTTAGCATTTGTATGTATTTCCCATAGTTTTATTTCTAAATGAACTGTGCTTTTAGATTTGTACATGTGTGTGCAGGCTCCTGTGGCATGTTTATTCACTGGGAAAATTTTTTGAGTGCTTAAATTCTTTTCAAGTAATTGTTAACTTGAATGATGAGACCTACCCTATATATTTGAGTTATTGAGCTTTACTGCAAACTGAGTTTAAAACAATTAAAGATGGTTGAACCCAGGCTTGTAAAAATGGTCAGGATAGCCTTGTTTATTTATACACAAATTTACAAGTATTTCTGGGTTCTTCCTATGGTAATTCAAACTTGTATATGCCAGATTTTTACATCGTCTTTAAACCTGGGTTTTTCATATCCAATATTGAGTTAGTCTTTCAATTCTTACATGCTTGCATCTCGGATTTTCTATTATTATAATTATATAAAGGAAACTACATTACTCAGTTGAAACATTTTCAAAAGCAACTCACAAGTTTCAACTGAATTATACCTTTAAATTTAGTACTTACAAAACAGAAAATGATATTGCATTTGTTTCTTTCTAAACAACTTGAACAACATGGCATAACATAATTTGACTTAAACTTCTATTCTTAATTTCAGAAAAATCTGTAACTATTGCATCCAAAATCTCTAAGCAGTTAAACATCCAAGCTTGATCAAGAAAAGCTCTACTTGCCTGTAAGACCACCATGAACTGCCCCATGTAAACATGAGACACCCCAATGGTGCATAGAACACACTAGGGTCAGACTTAGTCTAGTATGAGTAATCCAACCGAAAACATAAATTTATATAACTTTTCTCATATTCCAATAACTTTAAAATAGACAAAAGAATGACATATCGCTCTTGTGCACATTTCTGTGTAACCTGTGCATGATCATTAGTGCCCAACAAAATGATACATGACTCAATGATTTATTGCAGAGAAAACAAACCTAGAACTCATCCATAGAATACCTTAAAACAGTCAACACAATCATCAATTAAGTCATCATTCCTCGTTTACAGATTTTTTGGCCATCATGGATTTTACCCAAGCCTTCACATGAACCTATTTTTAATGTTCAATATCAAGTATTTTTTTCTCTTTATGGTCTTTAGCTACTTTCCCCTTTGTTAAACCACACACTGTCTGGGACATATTCACTGTTAACCCAGCACACTCAGGCCCCTGGGTATAAATATACCATGTGTGAGCTTGCAATGTTCACCTTGCCAAGCTATATTTTGTAGCCCTAAGATCCCAAGTCCTTAGTTAAGTTACTAAGTGTAACTTCCCTTTTTAATGTTGTGTTAATTCCTCTCTGCATCTCATGTTCAAGCAGTGAAGAAAACATTCAGTCACATGTGTACATCCAGAGATTAACAAGTCATGCTTTCACAAGCAAGCACTTCATCATAGCAACAAAGGTGATTTCTTAAACATGTTATTTTTCCTATGAATTTCAATAGATCCTAATACAAACATATGGTCATAGATAATTTTCCTGTTGGTTTCTTCCTACCTCTGATTCAATCAGATTCATGTAGATCTTCTAATCTAACTAAATCACAAGTATATGATTTATTGGATAGTTCATAGAATGTAGAGTTTCAGCACATGCATACATTGCACATCTATATTTTTATTTTCTGTTGATATGAGACATAAGCCACAATACAATGTTGCAGCCCCATATCCTCCTTCATTTTTAGACTATATATCCATATTAAGCATCCTGGGTTTTAAACTAATAAATGTATAAAGAAAAACCCATATTAACTACTTCATCTCAAAGTTAAATCATAACACAGAGAAACATATTTAAACATTAAATCCATGGCTCTTTCATTCTGGGTAAATCAATATAAAGGGGTTTTCTTTTAAACAGATCATAAAACAAGTCAAAGTTACCAACTCATAAAAACAAACATAGCTTGCAAACAAATGAAAATTTGAATTTAGTCAGGCTGCCTCAATATTCAGGACTTGTTGCCAATGTTTCTAGTGAGGTTACTCACCTTAATTTCTTTTCGTAAGCCTTCCTTTTCCCTTTGATCCTCTACTTCCTCTTAACTCTAATGGTCAGTGCTCTTCATTGCCTGTGGTTTATATTTTTATTGCTGCTCTTTTTTTCTGTTTTTAAAAATGGTGACAGACCTCACTATCCTTAAGCCTTCTTATACTAGACCCTGGCTGCCACTAGGGTTTTAGAAAATTACCCAATGTTAGTTTTACCCCATTAATATGATCTGCCTTTAGTCTTAATTTAAATGAAAGAAGAAAAAGGGTATGTGGTCCTCATTATATTTTCAGAAAAATAAAGCTTACTCTTTTAATCCTACCCCGGGTCATGTTATATGCATGACTAAATTTTTCTAAGCAAAAGAATTACTGAAAATAGCTAAAGTGGTTTACTAAAGATTCACACTATTTCCATGCAAGCCTTGTCTTCTACCAACAGTGCTTTCTTATGCTCCTGCATATCATATGTAAACTTATTTATTTATTTATTTTTAAGTACTTACTATCTTCTGCATATGTTTATTCTAGTCTACCTATTTTTATTTTCTTTATACTAAACTTGTTTTAAAGACATATTCATGTCTGCAATAATCATGTCTCCATGCCTATGTATTTGTAATTTATTTATTCTAACTTACGAATTAATTTTTGCCTATTTTATAATGCAGAAAATATGTGTGTGTGTGTGTATTGTCTTGTGCACCAGTACATACTTTTGACCATTCATTGGCAATAAGTCTCTATTCCTATTTTTCTTCAATTACTAAACAATCATAAACTAAATTGTATCATAAAATTACCCATAAAATCAGGGTTATCACATATACCCCTCCTTTTAGGAATTGTGTCCCACAATTCTTTCATACTTAACTCAAGTATTTTCAATCCAGAAAATCAATCATTTTCAAACTAACCTCTTAGTTAAACTCTATGCATATATATATAAAAGAATTCACAATGCATATTTAATCAAAGCATCCATCAATATTTATATAGTTTACCTTTCATTCAATCAAACAGTTGTGGATAATCATTTCCAATTTTATCTTCCACTTCCCATGTGCAATCACTTGGGTCTAGACTCCATTGCACTTTCACCAACCTCATTTCTTTATTTCTCAACCTCTTAATTTCTCTTGAAACTATGCCTACTGGCTCCTTTTCATAAATCATTCTGGGATCAATCTGTACATCTTTAGTGGATTTTAAGAATGTCTCTGCATCATGAACCCATCTTCTTAACCGACACACATGAAAAAAAATCATGTATTGCTCTCATTTCTTCTGGCAATT
The DNA here is from genome assembly GCA_030765085.1 of Allium cepa. Taxonomy (NCBI): domain Eukaryota; kingdom Viridiplantae; phylum Streptophyta; class Magnoliopsida; order Asparagales; family Amaryllidaceae; genus Allium; species Allium cepa. Next base: position 344,219,939 of record CM060944.1, read on the forward strand.
CCAACCTATAGGCTACATTTCCAATTCTTTCTAAAAATTTATATGGTCCTATGTATCTGGGAATTAACTTTCCTTGTTTACCAAATCTTAGAACCTTCTTCATAGGTGATATTTTAACAAATACAAACTCTCCAACATCATATTGTACTGCCTTTCTCTTCTGATCTGCATATTTCTTTTGCCTATCTTGGGCAGAAGCAATTCTTTTTCTAATCAAAGTTATCTTTTCAGAAGTTTCTTTTACATTTTCTGGTCCTAAGACCACCTTCTCCCTAGATTCAATCCAACTTGAGGGTGATAAACATGGCCTACCATAGAGTGCTTCAAAGGGTGCCATGCCTATGCTGATGTGATAGCTATTATTGTATGCAAATTCTGCTAGAGATATGTGATCTTCCCAGCTTCCTCCCCAATCCAATACACATGCCCTCAACATGTCTTCAAGCAATTTATTCACAACTTCTGTTTGACCATCAGATTGAGGGTGATATGCTGCGCTCAAGCATAAATCGGTCCCCGTTGCTTTGTGAAAACTTTGCCAAAATTTTAAAGTGAAGATGGTATCTCTATCACTTACTATGGTCTTTGGTATTCCATGCAATCTAACTACTTCTTTAATAAATAGTTGAGCTAATGTGCATGCATTCCTTTCTGATTTTACAGGTATGAAATGAGCTGATTTAGTTAGCCTATCAACTACAACCCAAATACTATCATTTCATCTCCTAGTTTTAGGCAAACCATCAACGAAATCCATTGATATATCTTTCCATTTCCAATGTGGTATTTGTAAAGGTTGAAGCAACCCTGAAGGTCTTTGGTATTCAGCTTTTACCTGTTGACAAACCATGCACTTAGACACATAAGTTGCCACTGCACTCTTCATACCTTTCCACCAATAATCTCTCTTGAGATTATGATACATTCTTGTGCTTCCTGGATGTATGGTATATTTACTTTTATGATAAGCATCCAATGTTTCTTTCTTCAATTCATCAATGGCAGGAACACATATTCTTTTTCTTTTCTCCAATTGGCCTTGTTTATTCAACTGAAAACCTTCCGCTGCCTCTCCATTTAATATCTGAGTTTTCTTCTCAAATAAAAATGGATCTTGGTCTTGTAACTTTTCAACTTTAGATTTTAATTCTGACCCTAAAGTAATAAAGCTTAACCTTCCCATCTCTACATTCTCACTGCATATGCTCATATTTTCTACACTTTCACTTTCTACTTCTGAGTCAATCAATAGTGATAGAGTGTTAAACTCTTCTATCATTAACCTAGCTACATTAACATGTTGTCTACTTAAAGCATCTGCTACTTTATTAGCTTTGCCATGTGTGTATAATATTTCAAAATCATATGAGGCTAGTAGTTCAACCCACCTTTGTTGCCTCATGTTTAATTCTTTTTGTGAAAACAAGTACTTAAGTGACTTATGGTCTGTGTAAACTTCAAATTTAGCCCCTAACAAATAATGTCTCCATAATTTAAGAGCATACACTATAGCAGCTAATTCAAGGTCATGTGTAGCATACTTTACCTCACTGGGTTTTAACTGTCTAGAGGCATAAGCTATCACTTGATGTTGTTGCATCAATACTGCCCCAAGTCCTTGTCCATTTGCATCAGTATATATCACCAAATTTTCATTTCCCTCGGGTACTTTTAGTATTGGAGCTTGTATTAGTGCTTCCTTTAACCTCCCAAAGGCTTTCTCACACTCCTCAGTCCAAGCAAATACCTGATTCTTCCTAGTCAATCTAGTTAATGGGATTGAAATTTTTGCAAAATCTTTTATAAACCTTCTATAATAACCAGCCATTCCCATAAAAGATCTGACCTCTGTGACACTAGTAGGCCTTTTCCAAGCTTGAACTGCAATTACCTTATTGGGATCCACAGATATACCTTCTTCTGATATCACATGTCCTAGAAATTTTATTTCATTTTGCCAAAAAGTGCATTTTGAAAATTTTGACTTCAAATTTTCTTGTCTCAAATTTTGTAGCACTATATGTAAATGATTCTCATGCTCTTCAACTGTCTTAGAATAAATTAGTATATCATCAATAAATATCAATACAAATTTATCTAAGTATTTTCTAAAAATTCTATCCATCAAATCATCAAAGTAAGAGGGAGCATTTGTCAAGCCAAATGGCATCACTAAAAATTCATAAAGTCCATATCTAGTGTTGAAAGCTATGTATTTAATGCTTTCCTCTTCTACTTTCACTTGATGAAATCCTGAAGCTAAATCAAGTCTAGAAAATATTTTTTCACCACTTAATTGATCAAAGAGATCATCAATTCTTGGTAAGGGGTATTTTTTTTTAACTGTGATTTTATTTAACTCCCTGTAATCAATACATAATCTAAGAGATCCATCCTGTTTCTTAACAAAAACCACTGGTGCTCCCCATGATGAGCTACTGGGTCTGATGAAGCCTTTTTCTTCCAGTTCAACTAGTTTCTTTTTCAATTCTATCAATTCTTTAGGCCCCATTCTAGTTGGCCTCTTAACTACTGGGTTAGCTCCTGGAATTAATTTAATTGAAAACTCTACCGGCCTATGGTTATTTTTTCCATCAGAAGTTTTTAATGATATGGTGGAGGTCTCCATATTTATGACAGCATTATATTTTCTTAACCAATCAACTCCTAAAATAACCCCTATGCCTGCGTATTGCAACACATATAGGTCTGCACTAAACACATATCCCCCTATATTTAATCCCAGATGCATACACATCATACCCAAAACACAAGAACTACCCAAAGGACTTCTAATGAGCAATGGCTTATCGACAAGCATACAATTTAATTTTAGTTGTTGTGCAATATCATGGGAAATTAATGAGTGTGTAGCCCCAGTATCATACACTACTGCAAAAGGTATTGAGTGAATGAGCAAAGTACCTTCAACTTGGCCAAGATTCCCAACATTTGGTTCTTCAGTTGCTTTGCCCTTCCCCTTCAAAGTTCCCATTTTCCCTTGCTTAAAATCTGGACAATTCCTCCTTATGTGACCTTCCTTCCCACACTGGTGACATTTGAAGGATGCTGGTTTGGGATTTGTGCACCTATTCTTCATATGCCCCTCTTGTCCACAATTATAACAAGTGATCTTCTTCTTAACTTTAGTAGTCTTGGCTTCTTCTGGTATCTTAATGGAAGTTACATCTGTTTTCTTTTTGTTATAAGGGTGAAACTTACCCTTTCCTTTCTTATTTTGATTATTCCTTAGTGCTCTGAAATTTTCCCTGGCTTTATCATGCTGTTCAATACTCAAAGTCAGATCCAAAACTTGATCAAATGTCTTGTCCTTATATGGCAACATAGTTGTACTAAGGCTAGCATTCAGTCCTCGGATGTATCTACCATTTTTAGCCTCTTTAGTTGTGATAAGCACTGCACCATACTTTGCTAGTGATTCAAACTTCTGTGTATACTCAGTAACACTCATAGTTCCCTGCCTTAATTTAATGAATTCTTCTAGCAGAGATTCTTTAGCTGATGCAGGTACAAATCTTCCTTCCAACATTTCTTTAAATTGATTCCATGTCACTTCTCCTTCAGGTCTTCCAGCTATGATAACTTCCCACCAGTCCAGAGCTGCTCCTATCAATTGTCTATATGCAATTTGCCTCTTATTTTGGTCTTCAACTTGCATATCTGTAAAAATTCTGTCCAAAATTCTAAGCCAGTTTTGAACTCCCATGATCCCCTCTGTTCCATCAAAAGTTTTGCCTCCAAGATTGGTAAAGGTCTTGAGTAGTTTGGAAAGCTCTTCATGTGGATTTTCTTGCCTGTTGCCTACTCCATCCCTTATGGCTCTCATAAATTCTTGCATATTCACCATAGGTGGTTCACTTGGTCCTACATCTTGTTGTCTAGGTCTCACCATAGTTCTATGGATATAACACTTAAGTTAGTTCATCTTGCCTAACCCTCTATAAATTAATTTACTTCAATTTATCCTTATTTAGTTATAATAGATATTAGTAATATATGTACTAACAGAACAAAGCATCCAAAGCAATCAACACACCATACATCAATGCAAACAAGTTCATACAAAATTTTGCTATGTTATTTAACAACATAGCTCTGATACCAAATGAGATGACCCACTTTCTTTCCCTAATTTTTTTTTTCATATGTAAAGTGGTCATTTAAAATAAGAAAATTATAATCTCTCTTATTTTTCTCCTCTCCAGGATCTTTCTGCCAATAAATATTGGTTTGTTTTAAATCATCTTAAACTTACATATATGAAGATATGTAAATTATTTTCTACTTAAATCAGAGTACAGAAATTTAGAAGTAGACATCTGCCTTGAAAATTATTAGGTAATTTATACATAGCAAATTTCTTCCTAAGAATCCAGTTTTCCTTAGCACAACTTTGCATCACTTCTGATATTATACCTTCTAGACTTAGCATTTGTATGTATTTCCCATAGTTTTATTTCTAAATGAACTGTGCATTTAGATTTGTACATGTGTGTGCAGGTTCCTGTGGCATGTTTATTCACTGGGAAAATTTTTTGAGTGCTTAAATTCTTTTCAAATAATTGTTAACTTGAAATGATGAGACCTACCCTATATATTTGAGTTATTGAGCTTTATTGCAAACTGAGTTTAAAACAATTAAAGATGGTTGAACCCAGTCTTGGAAAAATGGTCAGGATAGCCTTGTTTATTTATACACAAATTTACAAGTATTTCTGGGTTCTTCCTATGGTAATTCAAACTTGTATATGCCAGATTTTTACATCATCTTTAAACCTGGGTTTTTCATATCCAATATTGAGTTAGTCTTTCAATTCTTACATGCTTGCATCTCGGATTTTCTACTATTATAATTATATTATTCTGAAGCTAAGAAAGGAAACTACATTACTCAGTTGAAACATTTTCAAAAGCAACTCAAAAGTTTCAACTGAATTATACCTTTAAGTTTAGTACTTACAAAACAGAAAATGACATTGCATTTGTTTCTTTCTAAACAACTTGAACAACATAGCATAACATAATTTGACTTAAACTTCTATTCTTAATTTCAAAAAAAATCTGTAACTATTGCATCCAAAATCTCTAAGCAGTTAAACATCTAAGCTCGATCAAGAAATGCTCTATTTTCCTGCAAGACCACCATGAACTGCCCCATGTAAACATGAGACACCCCAATGGTGCATAGAACACACTAGGGTCATACTTAGTCTGGTATGAGTAATCCAAATGAAAACATAAATTTATATAACTTTTCTCATATTCCAATAATTTTAAAATAGATAAAAGAATGCAATATTGCTCTTGTGCACATTTCTGTGTAACCTGTGCATGATCATTAGTGCCCAACAAAATGATACATGATTCAATGATTTATTGTAGAGAAAACAAACCTAGAACTCATCCATAGAATACCTTAAAACAGTCAACACAATCACCAATTAAGTCATCATTCCTCATCTACAGATTTTCTGGCCATCTGGGATTTTACCCAAGCCTTCACATGAACCTATTTCTAATGTTCAATATCAAGTATTTTTTTCTTTATGGTCTTTAGCTACTTTCCCCTTTGTTAAACCACACACTGTCTGGGACATATTCACTGTTAACCCAGCACACTCAGGCCCCTGGGTATAAATATACCATGTGTGAGCTTGCAATGTTCACCTTGCCAAGCTATATTTTGTAGCCCTAAGATCCCAAGTCCTTAGTTAAGTTACTAAGTGTAACTTCCCTTTTTAATGTTGTGTTAATTCCTCTCTGCATCTCATGTTCAAGCAGTGAAGAAAACATTTAGTCACATGTGTACATCCAGAGATTAACAAGTCATGCTTTCACAAGCAAGCACTTCATCATAGCAACAGAGGTGATTTCCTAAACATGTTATTTTTCCTATGAATTTCAATAGATCCTAATACAAACATATGGTCATAGATAATTTTCCTGTTGGTTTCTTCCTACCTCTGATTCAATCAGATCCATGTAGATCTTCCAATCTAACTAAATCACAAGTATAAGATTTATTGGATAGTTCATAGAATGTAGAGGCTCAGCACATGTATACATTGCACCTCTATATTTTTATTTTCTATTGATATGAGACATAAGCAACGATACAATGTTGCAACCCCATATCCTCCTTCATTTTTAGACCATATATCCATATTAAGCATCCTGGGTTTTAAACTAATAAATGTATAATGAAAAACCCATATTAACTACTTCATCTCAAAGTTAAATCATAACATAGAGAAACATATTTAAACATTAAATCCATGGCTCTTTCATTCTGGGTAAATCAATATAAAGGGGTTTTCATTTAAACAGATCATAAAACAAGTTAAAGTTACCAACTCATAAAAACAAACATAGCTTGCAAACAAATGAAAATATGAATTTAGTCAGGTTGCCTCAATATTCAGGACTTGTTGCCAATGTTTCCAGTGAGGTTACTCACCTTAATTTCTTTTCCTAAGCCTTCCTTTTCCCTTTGATCCTCTACTTCCTCTTAACTCTAATGGTCAGTGCTCTTCATTGCCTGTGGTTTATATTTTTATTGCGACTCTTTTTTTTCTTTTTTTAAAAATGGTGACAGACCTCACTATCCTTAAGCCTTCTTATACTAGACCCTGGCTGCCACTAGGGTTTTAGAAAATTACCCAATGTCAGTTTTACCCCATTAATATGATCTGCCTTTAGTCTTAATTTAAATGAAAGAAGAAAAAGGTTATGTGGTCCTCATTATATTTTCAGAAAAATAAAGCTTACTCTTTTAATCCTACCCCGGGTCATGTTATATGCATGACTAAATTTTTCTAAGCAAAAGAATTACTGAAAATAGCTAAAGTGGTTTACTAAAGATTCATACTATTTCCATGCAAGCCTTGTCTTCTACAAACAGTGCTTTCTTATGCTCCTGCATATCATATGTAAACTTATTTATTTATTTATTTTTAAGTACTTACTACCTTCTTCATATGTTTATTCTAGTCTACCTATTTTTATTTTCTTTATACTAAACTTGTTTTAAAGACATATTCATGTCTGCAATAATCATGTCTCCATGCCTATGTATTTGTAATTTATTTATTCTAACTTACAAATTAATTTCTGCCTATTTTATAATGCAGAAAATATGTGTATGTGTGTGTACTGTCTTGTGTGCCTATGTATTTGTAATTTATTTATTCTAACTTACAAATTAATTTCTGCCTATTTTATAATGCAGAAAATATGTGTATGTGTGTGTACTGTCTTGTGCACCAGTACATACTTTTGACCATTCATTGGTAATAAGTCTCTATTCCTATTTTTCTTCAATTATTAAACAATCATAAACTAAATTGTATTATAAAATTACCCATAAAATCAGGGTTATCACATCCCTTCTAGCTTTTCCTCAATGTTGCTTACTAGGTTGGTTCATTAGATTGATATTGACCTGAATCTATTGATTTAATTCTCGATGGCCATTCATTAGCTCTCGCATTGGATTTTGTAGTTCCATGCCAGTAATAGAATCAGTTGGATTCTGTACTTCAACTGTTCAGCATTCGGCCAACTTTTTGAAGATAACTATGGATCTCCTTCGAGGGATTTATGTAATCCAGTAGCAACAAAGAGATCCTAATAAGCTGAGAATCAAGGTTTTCATTGAAAGCACAAAAGTGTTTGCTCCAAAAATGGTTACAAACACCCAAGAATAATTTTTGTAGAAAAGTAAATGAAGAAAAGAAAAATTAAACTGAGCAGAAGAACAAGTAAGCAATAGAGGATAAGCAGTAATCAAAGACAGAGATTTATAGTGGTTCGGCGTTGTATGCCTACGTCCACTTTTAAGATTATCCTTTATTACTCTCTTGTAAATCTGTTTACAACAATAGGACAAAGCTAGCCAAGCAAACAAACCAAATCAAAATCAACACCGTGATTACTCAAGTAAATAGAAGAAGTCAGAAAAATCATCAGCATCAAAGTGAAATCGAACGTCCGATCAAATGAAATTGACAAATTCAAATATATTTGTACGAACGCAAATCTAGGGTTACAAACCCTATATAAACAAATCATCATTGGAAATTTCAGCATCGAGTTCAAGCAGGCCAAAATCAGGAAAGGAAAAGAGAAAATTACGTACCGGTATCAGACGAACTCGATCAAGAGGAGGCTGCTAACAATTCAACTGATCGACGAAAGATAGTGAAGCATCATTCAATCAAGAAATCTAAGTCAACGACTCAATTTGAAAATCCCTAATTTAAGAGCAAAAAGGAACGAGATCGAACGAAGCCGCCATTCTAAAGAAAAAGAACGGGCCGGAAATAAAAAGAGAAAGGGAATATTTTTAGCCGGCCTTTCCTTTTTCTTTGGGGTTTATTTTTTTTAAAAGGCTTTAGTTTGTATTTTAATTAGGGTTTTAGTTTAAGATTTTTTTAAGTTTGTTTTTGAATTTAAATTCTCTTTTAAGGTTGTATATACTATTCGTGTGACTAGGGGACAAACTACGTGGCGTGGTTTAAGAATTCACAACTCAGTGGCTGAGTTGTGGCATGGTTTTGAGCGTAGAGTTAGGTTTAGTCGATAGCGGGTGTCGCGAGTTTACGTGTGTATGCTTATGACTAACTAATTTCTAGTAGAAACCTTGGGGGCAGCACGTAGGCAGGCTTTTGCCGAAGCTGGGTAAATTCTGTGTCGTTCTGTTTCTGTTATTTATATTCTGCAATATATGTGCTGCTATTATTCTGCTGTGAACTGTGTTGAAATCTGAATTGAATATTTTATAAGCTTACGCAATAAATTTTGATAACTGATTGTATCACCCTATTCACCCCCCTCTAGTGTGAAATCGATCCTACAAGTGGTATCAGAGCTAGGAATAGAAGTCAATTTTTGTTTTAAAAATTCGTGTTTCAAAAATCGGTTTTTTGTTTTAAAAATTTGGATTTTTAAAATGGCTTCTTTTAATAATACTTTTATTGAGGGTCATTTTAATATTATTCCTTCTATTTCGATATAACAGATTTTTTGAATTGGAAATTGAAAATGGAATTTTATTTAAAATCTGTTAATAATAAATGTTGGAATATTATTGAAAGTGGGTGCAATATAACAGACGAGAAAATTATCTCGATTAATGCTCTTGCTATGCATTTATTATATTCTCATATTAATCAAGATAATTTTAATTTCATCTCTCATTGTGAAAATGCACAGGAAATCTGGAATACTTTAAATGCAATATATGGTGCAAAAGTCAACAGCAATGGGAAATCCTCCACAACCGACTCAGTTAAAGAAATGTGCTTAACAGGATTGGTAAAAAGCAGTTGTGATGAGGATGATGATGATGATGGAGCAGCTAAGCTGGCATTAATCATGAAGAAATTCAAATGGTGGAACCACAAATACGGAAATCCAGCTCTTAATCAAAAATTAAAAAGCAGAATAATCAAAGCACTAGACAACTCAGAAGAACAAGGGATCATTTGCAACAAACCCGGTGATATCAAGCCCAATTATCCCCAATTTCAACTCGACAAAGAAAAGAAATCAAAACGAAGATGTTTTGCAGCCACGTGGAATAAAAGCGATAGTAGTGAAAGTGAGAAAGCAGATATGTGCCTTCATGGGAATATAACCGATAGCGACGATGACGAGCCAAGCGAGGTATCAAAACTTACTCATTCTAAATTACTTATTTATTTCCACGAAGTAAATGGCTGTTTTGAACGACTTAGGGAAAAATACGCTAAACTTGAATCATAAAAAGACACTTTGATAGAATTAAATGAACAACTTGACCAATTTGTTAAAAACTATCAAAAAAGGATCCGAAAGTGTGATAAGTGTCCAACATTCGAAGAGGAAATTAAAAAAACAGAAATCAATATAAAATCACTTGAAAATGAAATTCTGATTTTAAAAGAGAATGAAAATACTAGGAGAGAGAATTCTATTAAAAAATGCACATAATTGTTAAACGAAAATGAATCTCTCAAAACACAAGTCCAACAATTGTCAATGACTTTAGATAAATTTTCAAAAAGTAAAAAATCGTTGAATATGCTATTAGGAAAGCAAACTGTTAATACAGTAAGACAAGGACTTGGATATAATCATTCTGAAAATATTGAAAGAAATATACATCAAGTTAATTCTATGTGCACGGTTTGTAGAAAATATGGACACAATCATAATAATTGTTGGTATAGACCCTAACATTTGAAAACTATACCGATTTGGGTTCCAAAAGGCACAAATATAAAATCTTTCAAAGTTAAACAAATTTGGGTGCCCAAGGGAACAATTATAAATAGTTTTGGGTCTTTACAAAATTATTTTTCAAAATTTTCTGCACTAACAACCATGGACCTATAAAAACAAATAGGTCACATAAATCTTTTCCCGTGTAGGTGTGGTGGCAGGCTAAGGAACAACAACAGTGTTCTCTGGATTTTTGGCCGTTTCAGAAACACAACATGCGACAAAGCAAAGTTCCTTAGCTTAGTATAAAGGTGACAGAATCACAATGGACAACAAAAAAAAATATCGTAAAGGTAAAACAGGTAATGGTATATTTATTTGAACGATATATTAAATGTGATAATCTGCACCATATTCTGAATTAAATCAGCCAATAATGAGATTATGAAAAAATGATGATTTTGACTCTGACTTATTCAACATAGTTGGCCAAATTATATTCTTATGCCAAAAACACTATAAAATTCTCTAGATTCTTTGAATTACTTCATATATATTAGTTTGGATTAAAAATAGTGTTTTGTTGGATAATACATTTGGTTATAACACGGCTAACTCTATATTCACGGTTTTTGATTATTAACACGGCTTTAATTCAAATTCAAGAGAATGTTATTTAAATTTCTGTTAAAATTGAGTTTAAAATTTATGGTGCACAATTCATGGTTTGGTCGATTAACTGATGATAATTTCGAGTGAAAAAGAAATTCAGATGCAGATTACACTTATAATCTAGTTGATAGAAAAAATTACTAGTGAAACGTGATCTGCTGAGACATTTAGTAACTGCATTGTTTTTCAAAGAAAATATCTGCATATTTTTCATTTCAAATAATTTTCAAATAGCAAAAAATTTTCTTATAAAACCCCCTCGAGAAAATCATTTTTGACCATATTTTCAGATTAGTCATTTTGAAAAATTGATTTCATAATTTTTGAATTTGATTTTAAATGACTATTTTGACTAATCTGACTCCCTAATAATTATCAAAAAGATAAATAGTGATTGAAAAAGTGATGAGTGTTGATATTTATCATATATTATGACTCGATACTGTAACGACCCGTAAATTTTCGATAATTAAAATAGCTAATTTAAAAGATTTCGTGATTTAATGTTAGAAAAAAAAATTTGTAATTCGTTTGGAATAATAATAACTGGAATGAATTGCAACAATAATTATCCAAGTAATGAAAAATGAATGCTACTTAGTGAATGCCTTTGAAATCAATAGTTGAATAGGATAATAAATGTTGAAATTCATTGGGTATAATAGAGTGATTGATTGACAAGTAAAATCTATTTAAATCAAATATTGAATATTGAACAGGTAAATTGTTTAAATTAAATATTTAAAACTTATTGAATAATTGAATAACTGTAAAATGAAAATAGTGTTCTAAATTGTGAATTGGTTTTAAAAGTTGAATCTTATAAGTTTGATTTCAATATTTCAAAAGATAGTGATTTAAGAATAATCAAATTTGTTTAAATTTAATATTACAAATGTTTGTATAATTAAATTCCGATTTCGATATGATTAATTTGATATTGAAATTAATATATGAAAATAGAGTGAATAATTAAAATTTGATTTAATATGATTCAAACTGGTTTCCAAAGTAAATGTAAGTTATATTGGGATTATAATAGAGTTAATAAGATTTTACAATTGGAATTTATTGGATAAATTGAATAACGGGTTTAATATGATTAAAAATGATTTGTAAAATTTTATTTCATCATATTAAAGTTTGAATGATGTTGTAGAACTTTTAAAATCGAATTAAAAGTAAATTTGTGAAAATTGAATATTTTAATATTTAATTATCGACTGGAAAATAGCCAAATTTTGAACAGTCTCAGAATTGGACGAAACTAGTTCCATTGGATCCATAATAGATAGTTATTATCGGATTTCAACTTTCGTAGCAATCGGAGTTGTCGTTTGACCGTGGCAGCTCGAAACGCGTTGAAATTATTTTAATATTAATTTGGCGAGTTAAAATAGTCATTTTTCAAATGGTCTCGGATTTCGACGAAACCAGTTTCATCGGATCCGTAATGTGATATTATTGTAAGATTTCAAATTTCATGTCAATCGGATTTACCGTTGTCCGGGGCAAGCCGAAACGCATAAAAATTCGTTTAATTGGGTTCATTTAAATTTGATCATTTATTTTCGTAACTCGCGCATACGATCGAATTAGGGCTTGAAACATTGCGTCCGGAATAGGGGTATAGCATTATGAATGCCTAGCAGCACGCCTCGTTAGGGGGTTCGAGATTTTGAATTGCGTATTCGAGACGGTTTGATAGTGTGTGTGTGTGTGTGTGTGTGTGTGTGTGTGTGTGTGTATTTGTTGACTTGACCTTTTGTTCACATCAGCACCTTTATCTCACTTCAAATCACTGTAGTCTTTCCCACTTCAACACGCAAGAGGCAACTCCCTTCCTTTTATTAAGCTCGGCATGCACAGACAGTAAAGAAAATATCAACATAAAACTTCAAAAATCTATATCTAAAAATCTACTAAATAGAAAAATGCGAAATCAAATTCAAAAATCAAGTTTTGCCCTGATCTTCGATCTATATGGCTTTCGATGGATGCGGCACTCGTTGGTGTAGATCGACAGTGGGTAAATAGAACTAGGGTTTCGGTTTCTGGATGTTTGGATTCGAGTTTGCTCGAGGAGAGGGTGGATTCGTGATCAGGAGACAAGGGAGCGCGTGGGGCCATAGTTTGGTGGTGCGCGGTCGTGGTTTGGTGAACGCGACATTGGCTCAGTCGCGTGCGTACGGTGAGGAGGTCACGGTCGCGCTTGTCTATGGAGGTCTGGGCGGCGATTTTAGGACCTGGGCAGGTGGAGTTTGTCGTGAGATTTTCGTTGGCATCGTCGGAAAGTGTATTGGGTGAGCCGTGCTCCGTGTCACTATCGAAAGTGCACGCGCAGGGATGGGTTCTCTCTGTTCGTGTACAGGCATTGGCAAAGAAGGGAGAATGAGTTTGTAGTTGGGCTGGGCCTATTAGTGTGGGTATGCTTTGTTTAAAATGTAATTTAAAATTGTTTATAAATTAAATGTTGATAACTTATAAAGTGTATAACTCTCACATACGAGGTCCGATTGGAGCGAGAATTTTTGCGTTGCGATCGTAATGACGAGAGCTTCGAAATGAAACTGGTTTGGAATCATTTAGAGATAGAGCAAATTTCGGGTAAAATTAAACGCTTGTTTAATTTTATTCGAAATAAAGCGCTGGAACAACAGAAAATCAAGGTGAGTGTTTTATAACGCTCACAACGTACTAAATATCTTTATGCTAGTTAAATTTGATATTATGAAGTGTTATGATTTTATTTGTCGTTGTTTGATAGAATTTAATTGTCATATAGATTGTCATTTGAATTAACCGTTGAAAATTAAATTGACAGTTAAATTGAAATTGAAATCGAATTGCGATAAAATTACCTGACATTGATAACTATGAAACTGCCATGAATTGTATTGTTTATTGGATGATGTATTTTAATGGATGTTGTTGGTTGATAATTGAATGTTTGAATGTTTATTTGCTTATATAGATCCTGTTATGCACACATATGATACTGTGATTTAATTTAAGTAATATATACTCATACCTGACATTTAATTGAAATAAATAATTACTTGGCCATAGGATAGAAAATTATATACGGACACCGAATTGGCTAAATTAATAATTTTGAAATCGTCGATTTGAAATTTATTTAGATGTTTCGATTTAAAAGTTATAAATAGAAATCAATTTATAGAAATCGAATTTATTGAAAATTTGAGTTTGGAATGTTGAAATAAAATTTTGGTTAAAAGAAATTGTTGTATAAAATTTAAGTGGAGACTTTGAGATTTAAAATTTGGATATGATTGAATTTCGGAAATTTATTTGTTTTAAAGGTTGAACATTAAATTTGAGCTTTGAATATTACCAAGTAAAAGTGACGTAAAAATGATATTTGAAATTGAGCTTGGAATTGAATCATATTTGTAAGTGGGATTTAAATTTGAATATTGAAGGAAAATTTTGTTAAGTGTTAAAAATTGATATTTTGAAAAATCAAGCTAAAAATCGATATACATTGGAATTGAATAAGTTGAAGGTGAATGTAATATTGAATAAATTTGAAGTCAAAGTTGACATTGATTTGAATTGAAATCGAAATTGAATCGGTAAATTGGAAATTGAAATTTATTTGAATTGGGAAGTTATAATTGAAATGGATTGGTTTTGAAGCTGTTTTAATTTGTTTTCCAAATTACTCTGTTATATAAACCATTTTGAATACTTAAACTATTTTAATCTATTTTAAATCTACTTAACCCAATTTAAATTATTTTAAACTAATTTATCTACTTTAAATCCATTTTAAAGATTTTAAGTATTTTAAGTATTTTAATTATTTAAACTACTTTTAAACAACCTAAAACTATTTTTCTAAAAATTTCAAGCTGGTTAATAAGGTGAAATATTTCTATTTAAATCTTGAATTTAAATACGAATTAGATTAAATGAAGTTGCAACCTAAATTGAGATTCGAAATGATATTGAAATCGAAATAAAATATTGAGACGAAAATGATGTTTGAAACGAAATCCTACATTTGAAAAGATACGATGTTATTTGAAATGGATATGATTTTTGAGGCGAATATGATATTTTGATATGAATTACGAATCGATTTGAAATGTAAAAGAGCCAACGGTGTAATAATACGTAGTTATTAAAGAGATCGGGATCGGATATGGACATACTCTCTGTCGATACCGAACACCACTTTAATAACTATTATACGCGGAGTGTTGATCCAGAATGAAGTGGATGGTTTGGTGAACGCGTTGACTGAAGAAAGAGAACGATATTGGATGACCCCTGACATGAGTAAAACAGGAGCCGCGCCGGGCCATTGAGGTTCGCCACCTCTAGCGGACACGCTTCTTCGATACCATTTCTATTACATTTGTGATTCGATTTGGGTGCACCCCTTGATTTCGGAGTATTGTTTCGCGGTGTTGGGGTGGCTGCTGGTATCCCCAACATCAGTCCGGATCACGCAACTACTAGTATCCTAGTTGGTATCGCCTCATGTACCTTGTCATACTGATTATCCTATTCATGACCACTACGTTTTTGATTTGTACCTTGAGTATATGGATTGCCCTCTGGTGACTTCCGGTTTTGGGGAAACTACGATCTTGTATATGCTTTTGGGAATATAAAATGTGTTAAGGGGGATTATGGTAACGCCTTAACGCTATTTTGATACTTTATATTACTGATAGACATTATCTACTTAGCGTACATTACTACATAGTAGATAGTTTAACGGATCCTTAAGAGATGGAAAATCCCATAACATCTCTTGAGTTATTGCACGCACGTTGACACTGGATATGAGATGTCAAACCCCGTAAGCATCTCCGACGCCGTTACACTCATATTTATTTACGATTGATTTAACTTTCATAAGGGTATTTTAGTCCTGACTCGAGTGTTTTGTCTTTTCATTACGCTCGGGTCAGACCTGAGTTTTTCAGATTTTGAAGATCTATTCTGGAGGACGAAGACGAAGATTTGGTATACTATTACTATTATTACCCTTGCACCATGCTGTATGCTGCATTATTTTAATTGTTCTGTTGTATATGTTTAACTCTGGTAAATGTTGTATAAATAATTGTCAAAGTATAGTAAACAGCTTCATGAACTGTTTATTTGACTATTATATTTTATCGTTCCGCTGCGAGATTCTGTGTTGTTTCATTTCCTTTATTTCTCTTTCTTTTCTCTCCTTATTTACCCCAATAACCATCTGCCCTTTTGAATGGTTTGGAATCGACATGTGTATTTGATCGTCGGTTTAAACTGTCCAAAAAGGCGGGTCGTTACAGTTGGTATCAGAGCTTTGGTTTAGCGATAAACCTTGGCTCTAGTGGGGAATAACTCATTGAAATAGAGGTAAACTATATGAATGAGTTGAGTATATATGAGAAAGCGTATTTGTTAGTGATATAAAATGTTTTATATTGTGTCAGTTGATTTGTTGAGTGGCTTATGGATTCTGGTTAATACGAGTAATTAACGTTATTGATAGGGATCTCTAAACACTTAAGCAGAACAATTCGACATAGTATTGTTTTGAAATTGGGTAAATGAAATAATTTTACTCTAATTATATCTTATATATAAAGAAAAAATTTCAGAAATTATTGTGACTTATCTAGCTTACCTGATTGTTAGGAATGAAAATATTGGTTATTATCATTAATTGGATATTGTAATTTAATAAATAAGATGAATTACGAAATGAACAATGATACAACAACTTGTAGAATGTTTTAAGAAAGAAAAATCCTATAAGAATATTTTATAAAGGTGACTTATGAATTAAAATAGATTTAAATTGGAAAATATTGAATTTGAGACCCGGAGATTTTGAAAATGGTTCTCAAGGTTTTGAAGAAAAGTATAGTAATATTAGTTGGAAAATATTTATGAGAAATATTTTGGAAGGATTTTAAGAAGGAATGAATTCGGTACTCCTCTCTTATGTCGCTGGAAAATAATTTCGGTGATGACTGCGCAGCATCATCGACGTTCATTTTCGAGTCTCAAAGTGGGGGAGACTTCTAAGAAGCTTTGTTTTTCTTCAAAATTATTTTGGATAAATGGGTTTTGGTTTAAACTCCAAAGGTATGATTTGATATATTAAAGATATAAGTGAATATATTTATTTCAAACGATTTGAAAAGAACCGGGCATTTAAATTTCTAAGTTATGTTAATTAATAATTTTCAAATTATTTGAATGAAATGTGAATAACTAGAATTTATAAAATAAGAGGATTAAGATATCTAAGCTTATTTTTTGGGAAAACTTTAAAGTTGAAAGGTAAAGAGGATTTAAATAAATCAAATGTGTGTACATTCTAATCAAGAAAAATGAAATTCTATAAATTTGTATAATACCGAATTTGCATTCTAATAACATATAATATGACTTACCAAATATTAAGAAGTTGAAATAATGTTTTGGATATGTAATGAGATGTTGTACAAATAAACAGAACCTGAAAGTAATTGAAATATACAAGTAAGGAAAACTCAAAAGGAATTAAAATGTATATAAATGAAAAAAATTTGGTTGTGATAAAAATGTTATATACTTAAATATAACCTGAAATGATGAATGGATAAATGGAATAAGTAAGTGAACTTAAGAAAGAAGACAAGTGAATTGTATATGTTTTGTAAATTGGTTATAGAAAATAAATATAAATTGCATAGAGAAAATTTTTGAATTTGTAACTTTGAGATAACCGTAAACTAAGAAAAGTCATATATGAGAAGTTAGACTTTTATAGGATGATTAATAAACTAAAGTGCTGGTAAATAAAATGTTCCATAAATAAATTTGTTATTAACTAAAATTATGAAATTGAAGTAAATGAAAACAAAAGAATTTGGTATAGCTTAGAATCAATAGGGAAAGGAAATTGAGTTTAATTAAATTATTTAGAATGTTTAAAATGAACTTGAGTAAGCAAATTCTTTGATATGATGTTTAAGAAAAGATAATGTTAAAGAACATGCTATGTAAAGAAATGAATATACTAACTGAATAATAGATTGATAATAATTAATCGAAAAAAGGGAAGTCAATAAAATAATTTAGTATAGATAAATTGGATAGAAATCCATAGGAAGGTAATAGGTGAGATTGTACGTATATTATTTTATTTGCATAACGATGTGATCCAAATTCGAGCACAAAATTTCGAGATGATTTATATCGATCCAAGTTAGGATTTTTCACTCGGTTTTCGACGGCGAACCCTAGATATGGATTTTTAATTTGATTCTGGAATTCTCTATCATAGTATATGGCTATGCAAGGAGAGTAACAGTTTCCAATCAAGGAACCAAATCTGAGTCCGCACTAGAGAGTCGGGTGAACGATACTAGTTTGGAAGTGAAATTGTGTGATCGAATAAGCGATTAGATTGATATTGCTCACAGATGATATATGTACGGCTTACGAACTTAATTAAAGTTAATATTGGAAATATATGATGCCAAATATAAAATGATTCTTTTAAAAATTATATAACAGGATATATATATAAAAGAAATAAACCAAATTGAATGTAAAATAAAAAAAATTTGGTTATGTTGGGTATGATTTGGTTGTTATATGATTGTCAGTTGATTGTATATAATTCATTAAGTGTTAATGGAATTGGAAGCTATAAATCATTGAAATCAAATTGGAAGTTAAATGAATTTAAAAGAATATAATTTGATTCAAATTGGAAGTGAACTAATGTAAATATAAATTAGTGAATGTTAACTAATTGAATTAAGAATGAATGTTAGTAAAATCCAACGTTAATGAATCAACTGTGATTAAAATTGAAACCCGAGTCGATAAATATTAATGAGAAGAGAATTTATATTGATTGGTTATGGATTTGTTGGATGATAGTTGATTGATGGTTGCATTTGTTGTTGCATTTTCTATGTTGGCACATGTAGTTATATGTTTCTATATGATGTATATTGATATTATTTTCATATATGCATGTTCTCATGGTTTGTTGAGTGTTTAGTAGGTGCGGATTGCGCTTGCTTCGCATTTGGAGCTCGCTTTCGCGCTATATTAGTCGTATATGCTCGCTAATAAAATATAAGGTACATGTTTATTTTATCATGGGATTTGGTGATTTTTTGATGAGCCACTTGGTTTTTTGATTTTCTTTTGTTGGTTTGGGGCCCGTAGAGGCGTTTTGTAGCTGTACCGATCGAGCCGCGCAAAGGAGACTCTGCCGAAATTTTCCGTAAATCCGGTGTTAGAAAAATTTTCAAGTTTCAAATTTTTTTTATATATATAACTTGTTTTGATAACTAACTTTTAAAGTTAGAAGGTCGTTCAGGGTAACTTAGTGGAAGTGTAGTAATGACTTTATAAATGGAATGTCATTGTTTATAAGTCGGTAACTTTGAATAAAATAAATCTAATGTTGAATTCTATACTTAGTTCCTTTTCCCTTCTTTTTCCTTTTCGGGGACGAAAAGTTTTGAGTAGGGGAGAGTGTAACGACCCGTAAATTTTCGATAATTAAAATAGCTAATTTAAAAGATTTCGTGATTTAATGTTAGAAAAAAAATTTGTAATTCGTTTGGAATAATAATAACTGGAATGAATTGCAACAATAATTATCCAAGTAATGAAAAATGAATGCTACTTAGTGAATGCCTTTGAAATCAATAGTTGAATAGGATAATAAATGTTGAAATTCATTGGGTACAATAGAGTAATTGATTGATAAGTAAAATCTATTTAAATCAAATATTGAATATTGAACAGGTATATTGTTTAAATTAAATATTTAAAACTTATTGAATAATTGAATAACTGTAAAATGAAAATAGTGTTCTAAATTGTGAATTGGTTTTAAAAGTTGAATCTTATAAGTTCGATTTCAATATTTCAAAAGATAGTGATTTAAGAATAATCAAATTTGTTTAAATTTAATATTACAAATGTTTGTATAATTAAATTCCGATTTCGATATGATTATTTGATATTGAAATTAATATATGAAAATAGAGTGAATAATTAAAATTTGATTTAATATGATTCAAACTGGTTTCCAAAGTGAATGTAAGTTATATTGGGATTATAATAGAGTTAATAAGATTTTACAATTGGAATTTATTGGATAAATTGAATAACGGGTTTAATATGATTAAAAATGATTTGTAAAATTTTATTTCATCATATTAAAGTTTGAATGATGTTGTAGAACTTTAAAATCGAATTAAAAGTAAATTTGTGAAAATTGAATATTTTAATATTTAATTATCGACTGGAAAATAGCCAAATTTTGAACAGTCTCAGAATTGGGCGAAACTAGTTCCATTGGATCCGTAATAGTTAGTTATTATCGGATTTCAACTTTCGTAGCAATCGGAGTTGTCGTTTGACCGTGGCAGCTCCAAACGCATTGAAATTATTTTAATATTAATTTGGCGAGTTAAAATAGTCATTTTTCAAATGGTCTCGGATTTCGACGAAACCAGTTTCATCGGATCCGTAATGTGATATTATTGTAAGATTTCAAATTTCATGTCAATCGGATTTACCGTTGTCCGGGGCAAGCCGAAACGCATAAAAATTCGTTTAATTGGGTTCATTTAAATTTGATCATTTATTTTCGTAACTCGCGCATACGATCGAATTAGGGCTTGAAACATTGCGTCCGGAATAGGGGTATAGCATTATGAATGCCTAGCAGCACGCCTCGTTAGGGGGTTCGAGATTTTGAATTGCGTATTCGAGACGGTTTGATAGTGTGTGTGTGTGTGTGTGTGTGTGTGTGTGTGTGTGTGTGTGTGTGTGTGTGTATTTGTTGACTTGACCTTTTGTTCACATCAGCACCTTTATCTCACTTCAAATCACTGTAGTCTTTCCCACTTCAACACGCAAGAGGCAACTCCCTTCCTTTTATTAAGCTCGGCATGCACAGACAGTAAAGAAAATATCAACATAAAACTTCAAAAATCTATATCTAAAAATCTACTAAATAGAAAAATGCGAAATCAAATTCAAAAATCAAGTTTTGCCCTGAGCTTCGATCTATATGGCTTTCGATGGATGCGGCACTCGTTGGTGTAGATCGACAGTGGGTAAATAGAACTAGGGTTTCGGTTTCTGGATGTTTGGATTCGAGTTTGCTCGAGGAGAGGGTGGATTCGTGATCAGGAGACAAGGGCGCGCGTGGGGCCATAGTTTGGTGGTGCGCGGTCGTGGTTTGGTGAACGAGACATTGGCTCAGTCGCGTGCATACGGTGAGGAGGTCACGGTCGTGCTTGTCTATGGAGGTCTGGGCGGCGATTTTAGGACCTGGGCAGGTGGAGTTTGTCGTGAGATTTTCGTTGGCATCGTCGGAAAGTGTATCGGGTGAGCCGTGCTCCGTGTCACTATCGAAAGTGCACGCGCAGGGATGGGTTCTCTCTGTTCGTGTACAGGCATTGGCAAAGAAGGGAGAAGGAGCTTTGTAGTTGGGCTGGGCCTATTAGTGTGGGTATGCTTTGTTTAAAATGTAATTTAAAATTGTTTATAAATTAAATGTTGATAACTTATAAAGTGTATAACTCTCACATACGAGGTCCGATTGGAGCAAGAATTTTTGCGTTGCGATCGTAATGACGAGAGCTTCGAAATGAAACTGGTTTGGAATCATTTGGAGATAGAGAAAATTTCGGGTAAAATTAAACGCTCGTTTAATTTTATTCGAAATAAAGCGCTGGAACAACAGAAAATCAAGGTGAGTGTTTTATAACGCTCACAACGTACTAAATATCTTTATGCTAGTTAAATTTGATATTATGAAGTGTTATGATTTTATTTGTCGTTGTTTGATAGAATTCAATTGTCATATAGATTGTCATTTGAATTAACCGTTGAAAATTAAATTGACAGTTAAATTGAAATTGAAATCGAATTGCGATAAAATTACCTGACATTGATAACTATGAAACTGCCATGAATTGTATTGTTTATTGGATGATGTATTTTAATGGATGCTGTTGGTTGATAATTGAATGTTTGAATGTTTATTTGCTTATATAGATCCTGTTATGCACACATATGATACTGTGATTTAATTTAAGTAATATATACTCATACCTGACATTTAATTGAAATAAATAATTACTTGGCCATAGGATAGAAAATTATATACGGACACCGAATTGGCTAAATTAATAATTTTGAAATCGTCGATTTGAAATTTATTTAGATGTTTCGATTTAAAAGTTATAAATAGAAATCAATTTATAGAAATCGAATTTATCGAAAATTTGAGTTTGGAATGTTGAAATAAAATTTTGGTTAAAAGAAATTGTTGAATAAAATTTAAGTGGAGACTTTGAGATTTAAAATTTGGATATGATTGAATTTCGGAAATTTATTTATTTTAAAGGTTGAACATTAAATTTGAGCTTTGAATATTACCAAGTAAAAGTGACGTAAAAATGATATTTGAAATTGAGCTTGGAATTGAATCATATTTGTAAGTGGGATTTAAATTTGAATATTGAAGGAAAATTTTGTTAAGTGTTAAAAATTGATATTTTGAAAAATCAAGCTAAAAATTGATATACATTGGAATTGAATAAGTTGAAGGTGAATGTAAAATTGAATAAATTTGAAGTCAAAGTTGATATTGATTTGAACTGAAATCGAAATTGAATCGGTAAATTGGAAATTGAAATTTATTTGAATTGGGAAGTTATAATTGAAATGGATTGGTTTTGAAGCTGTTTTAATTTGTTTTCCAAATTACTCTGTTATATAAACCATTTTGAATACTTAAACTATTTTAATCTATTTTAAATCTACTTAACCCAATTTAAATTATTTTAAACTAATTTATCTACTTTAAATCCATTTTAAAGATTTTAAGTATTTTAATTATTTAAACTACTTTTAAACTACCTAAAACTATTTTTCTAAAAATTTCAAGCTGGTTAATAAGGTGAAATATTTCTATTTAAATCTTGAATTTAAATACAAATTAGATTAAATGAAGTTGCAACCTAAATTGAGATTCGAAATGATATTGAAATCGAAATAAAATATTGAGACGAAAATGATGTTTGAAACGAAATCCTACATTTGAAAAGATACGATGTTATTTGAAATGGATATGATTTTTGAGGCGAATATGATATTTTGATATGAATTATGAATCGATTTGAAATGTAAAAGAGCCAACGGTGTAATAATACGTAGTTATTAAAGAGATTGGGATCGGATATGGACATACTCTCTGTCGATACTGAACACCACTTTAGTAACTATTATACGCGGAGTGTTGATCCAGAATGAAGTGGATGGTTTGGTGAACGCGTTGACTGAAGAAAGAGAACGATATTGGATGACCCCTGACATGACTAAAACAGGAGTCGCGCCGAGCCATTGAGGTTCGCCACCTCTAGCGGACACGCTTCTTCGATACCATTTCTGTTACATTTGTGATTCGATTTGGGTGCACCCCTTGATTTCGGAGTGTTGTTTCGCGGTGTTGGGGTGGCTGCTGGCTATGCCCAACATCAGTCCGGATCACGCAACTACTAGTATCCTAGTTGGTATCGCCTCATGTACCTTGTCATA
This sequence comes from Allium cepa, assembly GCA_030765085.1. Taxonomy (NCBI): domain Eukaryota; kingdom Viridiplantae; phylum Streptophyta; class Magnoliopsida; order Asparagales; family Amaryllidaceae; genus Allium; species Allium cepa. The sequence goes on from CM060944.1 coordinate 344,243,441, forward strand.
CTGATTATCCTATTCGCGACCACTACGTTTTTTATTTGTACCTTGAGTATATGGATTGCCCTCTGGTGACTTCCGGTTTTGGGGAAACTACGGTCTTGTATATGCTTTTGGGAATATAAAATGTGTTAAGGGGGATTATGGTAACGCCTTAACGCTATTTTGATACTTTATATTACTGATAGACATTATCTACTTAGCGTACATTACTACATAGTAGATAGTTTAACGGATCCTTAAGAGATGGAAAATCCCGTAACATCTCTTGAGTTATTGCACGCACGTTGACACTGGATATGAGATTTCAAACCCCGTAAGCATCTCCGACGCCGTTACACTCATATTTGTTTACGATTGATTTAACTTTCATAAGGGTATTTTAGTCCTGACTCGAGTGTTTTGTCTTTTCATTACACCGGGTCAGACCTGAGTTTTTCAGATTTTGAAGATCTATTCTGGAGGACGAAGACGAAAATTTGGTATACTATTACTATTATTACCCTTGCACCATGCTGTCTGCTGCATTATTTTAATTGTTCTGTTGTATATGTATAACTCTGATAAATGTTGTATAAATAATTGTCAAAGTATAGTATAGTAAACAGCTTCATGAACTGTTTATTTGACTATTATATTTTATCGTTCCGCTGCGAGATTCTGTGTTGTTTCATTTCCTTTATTTTTCTTTCTTTTCTTTCCTTATTTACCCTAATAACCATCTGCCCTTTTGAATGGTTTGGAATCGACATGTGTATTTGATCGTCAATTTAAACTGTCCAAAAAGGCGGGTCGTTACAGATACGGTATAATTAGTAAATTTCTTTAGAAATTTAAACAAGATTTATAAAACTTTTGTTGGTAAAAATTCCATGACCATCTCTATTTCTATCATATTTCTAACGACCATCACTCATCAAAATTCAATATAGTTTGTCGATATGTGGTACTTTAAATAGGAATCTTTCGTTTTTCATTTTATATATTTTTTAAAATAATAATAATAATAAATACCAAAGTATTCACTCTCATTTAAAAGTCCTCATGGTTATGCATGGGTGAATTACTTGGAATTTGTTATATGCTTCCATGCTCATTTAAAAGTCCTCACGGTTATGCATGTATGGAACGCATATCAAAAGTTGATTTTTTTTTTAAAATAAACAAGTTGATTCTAATCCTATTTAAAAGTCCTCACGGTTATGCGTGGTTAGAAGATACTTGAATTTATTTTTTAAAAATAAAATTGGAATACTACTAATCTCATTTAAAAGTCCTAACGGTTATGCATGGTTAGTAGATATTCAAATTCCTGATATAAATATACCACAAATAGACACAACTGTATGGTTTTATATGATGACATCATTCCCATCGTTCTAAAAGTGGAATATGCGCCTAACAAAATATTTATGATTTTTGTTTGGTTTTTTTATTGAAATTTAATATTTATATTCAATTTAGTTTTTAATGTTGGATTAATATCGATCACTTTATTTTTTTCTCTAACACTATTACTCTTTTGCTGATAACAAAAGGGGGAGAGAAAAGTTAAGATTTTGTCAAATAAAATCAAGCAAATGTCAAATAATTTTCTATTTGCATTTAGGTTCATTTGCATATTTTTATTTGTATGCATATATGTAGGGGGAGCTTTGTGTAGAGAGGAAGCATTTAAATAGGGGGAGCAATTAGGATATATCTATAATCAAATACATTTAACATATTCAAAATCTTAAATATATGTTTGTTATCATCAAAAGGGGGAGATTGTTGAATATGCGATTATATAACTTTTGTTTGATGATAATAAACATATATATATATTCGTTTAAATGTATTTGTTAATGCACTATTTTATTTTTTATAGACTAAATAAATATTTGCTGAATAAAAATAAATAACACAGAATTTGATTTCTGTTATATTCAAACAATATTTATTACAATTTTGAATAGTACAAATTCAAACTCTCGCTATTCACTATACAATTTCAATTACAATACAATTTCTGATTATGTCACAATTTAATCTACATAAATTCCTCATTAGATATCACTCACACTTGTAGTTTATCTTCAACTTCATTCCAGTTAGAGTCCAGCATCTGAGCAATCTGCAAAAATATTCACTAACGCAGTTGTTATCCCATTTTTTGGTCAAAACTGGAATATCAATGTTGTGTGCATTTCCACCACGACCGAACCAAGAAGAAGCAGCCAGCAAGCGTATATAAGTCTGGGGTTTCACTCATGATTCAAGTATAAAAGTCCATTCGGTATCAAAGGTTTAAAGTTTCATTCGGCAATGTAGAGCGAAGTCTCATTTGGCATTCAAGATGCCTTGGTACATCCGGCGTTCCCAATACAAGAGCTCATTCGGTACTCCATGTACTGCCGAACGAGCTCCACCGAATCACCTCCACCGATCCAGGAGGAAGGCACCACCGGTCCAAAAGCTTCTCCATCTTCCACCGAACCAGACCTTAGCCACTGCCGAACCACCATACTCCTACCACCGGACCAAAGCCCTACCGGTCCAACACCACTCCCTGCATAGCCGAACCAAGCACCATACTCCTACCACCGGACCAAAGCCCTACCGGTCCAACACCACTCCCTGCATAGCCGAACCAAGCTCCATCCACTCACCACCGGATACACCTTCACCGAACCAACGTCCCACCGGACCAACTCCACTTCCATGAACTACCGAACCAAGCCCTTGCCGAACCAAAGTTACCAGTCCAGATTGCATCAGCCCAGGCCCACCAGCAGCTATATACATCCAAGACCTCTACCCCCAGCCTCACTCTATAAATAGAGGGGCAGGGGTACAACAATGGAAGAGAAGTTTGAGAGCTCAAGCACGGAAGGAACTTTCAAACAACTTTCATATACTTGTATACAAAGCTTTGTACTTGTAATCTGAAGATAAAAGGAGAATAACATATAAAGTGGACGTAGGCACGTTCTGGCCGAACCACTATAAATCTGTGTGTCTTTTACAGTTTAGTCCCTGTTTTTACATATTTGCATAAATCACCCAAATCGCTAAGAACAACATATAATCAACTAAATCGTACGACTTTGGGGTGTTTGCTCATTTTTTGCGCAAACATTTTGGTGCTTTCACTGAGAAATGAACTCAGGGACCTACCGCTTGGAAGTTGAATTTGAGAGTTTAGAGATTCAGATTGGAAGAGTCATGGCGAGACAATCAAGCAGAAGGCCAAGGCTAGAGCAGAGTCAACAGGAAGGGAGTCAAGAGGCTTCCTCAGGAGCAAACCAAGCTTCAGCCTTCATCACCAGGGATGAGATGGAGGCTATGATGAGAAGACAAGAAGAGATGATCCAGAACTTGCTTCAGCAAATTGGGCAACTTGGAGCACAAAACCAAGGAGCAACTGGAGTTCAGAACGGAGCAGGACCATCTGGCGTAGCACCAGAGCTAGGGGGCACCCACACTTGGAGCATGTTGATCCAATCCCAGAGAGAGAGATAGGGGCCTCTGAGCAACCTGGTAAGGAATGAACGCTCATCCAGGGGGCAGGTAAAATTCCCTCCTGAACTCGGGGGGCAGGTCGAAAGCGATGAACAAGTCGCAAACCTCTCACTTGCACGGTTATATCATTTACACATGTAAGCGATCGCGCACGATCCATAGGCATGCTCTGAATGACTACTGACCGCACCATAGTAAGAATTTACGCTTTGACATCCTCTTCTTGCTCTTGCTTTGATTTTGATTTGAACATTTAAATTCTTCCTGTTTGGACATTTCTTCCGTAAGGTTCATATGATTATTGCTTTAACATTTACCATTCTATGGAAAAATTTACTTGTATGCCCGTTGGATCGCGAACGGTCCACGAGCACCTCTTGCATGGCAGCGAACTGTCGAAGTCTTTGATTCGGAAACTCCCCCAAACAATAACTCCGGCACTGATAATATTAAGCCCCCCCCCCCCCCCGGGTACACTAATTCGCCTCGAACGGCACCCGACTTCGAACAGTCACAATTCGCCTCGAACGGCACCCGATCGCGAACGGTCACAACTCGCCTCGAACGGCACCCGACTTCGAACAGTCACAATCGCCTCGAACGGCACCCGATCGCGAACGGTCACAATTCGCCTCGAACGGCACCCGACTTCGAACAGTCACAATTCGCCTCGAACGGCGCCCGATTGCGAACGGTCACAATTCGCCTCGAACGGCACCCGACTTCGAACAGTCACAAACTCGCCTCGAATGGCACAACTCATCTCGCCACAAATGGCTCGATCGCGAAAGGTCGCCATTTGAGGTCCACCTCCTGACCGCCAACAGTCGCACCTTACCACGAATGGCTCGATCTCGAACGATCGTCATCCGATGTAAGGCGCTTGACCGCGAACGGTCCCATTTCATCTTTTGCCGCGAACGGCACCGGCCGTGAACGGTCACATTTCACCCCAAGTGGCTTGATCGCGAACGGTCGCCATTTGAGGTCCGCCCTCTGACCAGGCTCGGTCGCACTTTACCTCGAATAGCTCGATCCCGAACGGTCGTCATTTGAAGTAAAGCGCTTGACCGTGAACGATCGCATTCCACCGCAAATGACTCGATCTCGAACGATCGTTGCATGGATTTAGACGCTTGACCGCGAATGGTCGCACTTCACCTCAAATGACTCGATCGCGAACGGTCGTCATTTGAAGTTAGGCGCTTGACCATGAATGGCCGCGCTTCATCCCAAATAGCTCGATCCCGAACGGTCGTCATTTGGGGCCATATAAAATATCAAGCCCTTTACAGGTTGTCAACAGGATATGAACATCCAGCTCATGGCATTACAAAACACGCCTTCCTACCGCAAGGACATCAACAATATATGAACATCCAGCTCATGGCATTGCAAAACACGCCTTCCTATCGCAAGGCATGTTTTGGGGGGCAAAGTGTTATCCCATTTTTTGGTCAAAACTGGAATATCAATGTTGTGTGCATTTCCACCACGACCGAACCAAGAAGAAGCAACCAGCAAGCGTATATAAGTCTGGGATTTCACTCACGATTCAAGTATAAAAGTCCATTCGGTATCAAAGGTTTAAAGTTTCATTCGGCAATGTAGAGCGAAGTCTCATTCGGCATTCAAGATGCCTTGGTACATCCGGCGTTCCCAATACAAGAGCTCATTCGGTACTCCATGTACTGCCGAACGAGCTCCACCGAATCACCTCCACCGATCCACGAGGAAGGCACCACCGGTCTAAAAGCTTCTCCATCTTCCACCGAACCAGACCTTAGCCACTGCCGAACCACCATACTCCTACCACCGGACCAAAGCCCTACCGGTCCAACACCACTCCCTGCATAGCCGAACCAAGCACCATACTCCTACCACCGGACCAAAGCCCTACCGGTCCAACACCACTCCCTACATAGCCGAACCAAGCTCCATCCACTCACCACCGGGTACACCTTCACCGAACCAACGTCCCACCGGACCAACTCCACTTCCATGAACTACCGAACCAAGCCCTTGCCGAACCAAAGTTGCCAGTCCAGATTGCATCAGCCCAGGCCCACCAGCAGCTATATACATCCAAGACCTCTACCCCCAGCCTCACTCTATAAATAGAGGAGCAGGGGTACAACAATGGAAGAGAAGTTTGAGAGCTCAAGCACGGAAGGAACTTTCAAACAACTTTCATATACTTGTATACAAAGCTTTGTACTTGTAATCTGAAGAGAAAAGGAGAATAACATATAAAGTGGACGTAGGCACGTTCTGGCTGAACCACTATAAATCTGTGTGTCTTTTACAGTTTAGTCCCTGCTTTTTACATATTTGCATAAATCACCCAAATCGCTAAGAACAACATATAATCAACTAAATCGTACGACTTTGGGGGTGTTTGCTCATTTTTTGCGCAAACAGCAGTAAAATTGAAAAAGAAATATTTTTGCAATATAAAATAAAATATGGATTTTGAAAATATTATTTGCCTCAGTTATTTGGGTTGTTCGTCATCATTTACATTTGAATTCATCATACACGAACAATGTGACATGCACAGTGTATCACTGTACATGCCACAAGGCCGTGCACACCGATATACACTTGATAATGTTACAGGGACAGGTGAGCACAAGGTCAAACCCAAATAAAAGGACGGGTTCAACTCAGGTGCAAATATAAATAAAATCTCGACACGGGCACAAGGTCAAACCCGAGCATTTAAGCTGGATTCAACTCAGTGTACAAATCATAATACAACAATGCCTAATTCAAATGAACACGGTGAAATGTACAAAGGCATAGCAACTGCACCAAGACCAGAATGTATACTCAAAGCAATGCAAGCTAGTAACTCATCATAATCAAACTGCAATTTCAAACCAGTCTTAACCACTTCAGCAAAACTCATATATGCAGCCTCGACCAAAAATCAAAATAAACCAAACTCAAAGAAACAAGACTCGACATGTATATGAATGGTCAGGCAATATGCATAAGGTTAGAGCATACAAGCAGCAGCCTTAACAAGCAAAGACCACAAAGCCAAGCATGATACAGGCATGAACACAGGAATACATGTATGCAGCAGAGTCAAGTCAAAGCCGTGGGTTATCAACAAAATAATACAACATGATTATCAAAGTGTATACATAGTGAAGCAACCAGAGTATCACAAATACATAAACAATAGTAACACATGATGCAAAAACCAAAATGGAACTGGACTCAAAACTATCCAGACTAATGTCACTAAAATAAAGAATGACCAGAACCAAGGAAAAAATGTGTACAAACTTCAAGCCATGCACAGGTCAGGGAAGCAACCAATACACAGGGGATATATGAAGTACACAAGTACAATAATAACAGCAGTATACAAGTACAGGCCGCAACAAAATGCACAAAGTTGCTACAGGTGAAAGTACGAACTAACCAGACAAGCATCAACCACTGCAACAAAATTCCACTAAGAATATAGCAAGTTTGAAGATAATGATATGTAGGCAATAGCAAATCATTTTTATCAAGGCCAAGGTCAATGCAAAGCAAAACCGAAGTCACAGTGAAATCGCCACAGTCATCTCAATGAACAAAGCAACCAAGTAAAGTGGCCGAAATCAACAATTGACAGAGATTCAACTATGACCGAAGTCAAATGCAACCAAGCCATGGTGGCCACGAAATTCAATGGTGCCGTGAAAGCCAAGTAAACAAACCAAGTCAAAATCAACACTGTGATTACTCAAGTAAATAGAAGAAGTCAGAAAAATCATCAGCATCAAAGTGAAATCGAACGGCCGATCAAATGAAATTGACATATTCAAATATATTTGTATGAATGCAAATCTAGGATTACAAACCCTATATAAACAAATCATGATTGGAAATTTCAGCATCGAGTTCAAGCAAGCCAAAATCAGGAAAGGAAAAGAGAAAATTACGTACCGGTATCAGACGAACTCGATCAAGAGGAGGAGCCGCTAACAATTCAACTGATCGACGAAAGATAGTGAAGCATCATTCAATCAAGAAATATAAGTCAGCGAATCAATTTCAAAATCCCTAATTTAAGAGCAAAAAGGAACGAGATCGAACGAAGCCACCATTCTCAAGAAAAAGAACGGGCCGGAAGTAAAAAGAGAAAGGGAATATTTTTAGCCGGCCTTTCCTTTTTCTTTCGGGTTTAATTTTTTTAAAAGGCTTTAGTTTGTATTTTAATTAGGGTTTTAGTTTTAAAATTGTTTCTAGGTTTTTTTTTTAAATTTAAATTCTCTTTTAAGGTTTTATTTACTAGTCGTGTGACTAGGGGACAAACTACGTGGCGTAGTTTGAGAATTCGCAAATCAGTGGCTGAGTTGTGGCAGGGTTTTGAGCGTAGAGTTAGGTTTAGTCGATAGCGGGTGTCGCAAGTTTACGTGTGTAAGCATCTGACTAACTAATTTCTAGTAGAAATCTTGGGGGCAGCACGTAGGCAGGGTTTTGCCGAAGCTGGGTAAATTCTGTGTCGTTCTGTTTCTGTTATTTATATTCTGCAATATCTGTGCTGCTATTATTCTGCTGTGAACTGTGTTGAAATATGAATTCAATATTGTATAAGCTTCCGCAATAAATTTTTATAATTGATAGTATCACCCTATTCATCCCCCCTCTAGGGTGAAATCGATCCAACACCTTTTTGTCCAACTTGATGCTCGTATTCATCCTGGAAGTTGTCTAGTCAAGATCACACCATAATTACAACTAATGAAGATTTATACTAAGGACTGGACAGTTAGCTGGAACATCATAGGAAACTACTCAAAAAAAGCTAGATACGCACCAATAAAGCTCCGAGAAAAGGAAACTGAAGATAAATTATTCCAAAGCACGCCTTGTTTCCAATGAAAGTATGCTCTTGGGGGGGCAATATCAACCGGGTTTTTAACCCAACAGAATTCAAAAGGAGTCAGAAGATTTAAATTAAGCCAGAATGACCCAAAACTTGACCGGAAGTTCTAAATGTACATGATAAAGAAACCCTACATGTTTGGACCAAAAATATGCTAAGTATTTGGATTGACACCGATCCGATATGAATCGGTATAGATCCAAATTATTAATCTGTGGACTCTCCAATCCACTTGCATTATATTCCTATATCTCTCCTAAACTTGTCTACCAAGTTAAGACTTATCCGATTCGGATTATGGTTCAATCTAATTTACAGGTGAACCACCATCAAAACGAGTCAATAAGCTATGAAATCACTGGGGAACGTCGCATGCAAGTAAAGAAGCCAACAAAGAGGGGGTTGTGCAAAATATTGCACAACATTTTGGATCAGTACTGATCCAAAAAGTTTGTTCGAAATTGCCCCAAACTTTACGTGCCTCCACCTATGGATAACTACATGCTTCTAGTACTCTGGTTCTAATCCAAGTGTTATCTAAATCCTATAAATATCATCCTATCTTCAACAGAGAGGGGGCTGGCCACTCTGATCACTGGGGAAACCTTGCTACTAAGATTCTTCAACCTTCTTCCTCCTTACAATGGCTGCCATGGGACAATTGAGATCCTTCCTTTAGTCTCAATCAATAGTGGTCTGATCTTTCTTTATTCAGTTATTAGAATTGTAAACAACTTCTATTTATGATCAATGGTCAATCTATCAAAAAAATCTATAAAGTGGACGTAGGCTTCGTTAATAGGCGCACCACTAAAATATCTTTTGTTTTTCTATGTTATATAGTTTTTTCTACAATTTGAAGAGTGTTTCTCTCTACTTTATTTGTCATAAACAAGGCTGATGTTTTCATACTCAAACCAGGATGTTGATCCATTTTTTGGGTTAACACTTGTATTTTCAACTTAGAACTAAATCACATCTTGAAGTTACGATACTATTTAGCTCATTATTTTCTAACCATAGATACTGATAATTTAAATAGTATATGCATACATGCCTAATGAATTTTGTGTAATACTATGCTAAACAACTTAATTTTACTTTCGTCACTATTTGTATTATACAACTATAGTCTATACAATGTTCGATTATATTAGATCAACAATATATCCGATAATATAATATTGAATGCAATGTTTTGAATTCTCACAAACAACGATACATAGTTTTATTTGAATTTGCACCAACTTTTTTGCGGAAAGGTAGAGCATGTAAAATTCCTTGGGAGATAGTTTGTAAGCCAAAATAGGATGGTGGAATGGGATCAAGGAATTCTGAAGGGTTCCAAATAGCTATGGGGATCAAATTAATATGGAGGCTTCTTAAGCGCGAGGGCATTTGGTCAGAAATTATCATAAATACTTACATAATCAATCTTTTTGGGAATATAGCAGAATGGGTGATTGCTCAAAGTTTTCAGTTCGCATTAAAATAGAAGGCAGAAGTGCATTGGTAGATAGATTGTAGATGGGAAAAGCATGAGTCTACGGTTTGACCCTTGGTTGTATTAGAACCTCATACATTGATGTTTTGATAATGATAACTAAACAAGAATATGTTGTGTATAGTAACAATTACTACAGGAAAGATATCAACTAATCGAAGGGATCTACATAACGAAGATAAGACAATAATGACATAAAATGTTATATTAGTTATAGAGTCAATAGTTTTGAGTTTATATATGTTAAAAATCTCTTCAAAGTGGTATATACACACACTTGTTTGATCAAAAAGTCCTTAATATAATTTTAAACAAAAATCATTCAGGTCAGTTGACTAAAATAATCAGGTCAGTCGACTGAATCTTTGCACTCTGTACACAGTATTTTCTAACACATATCAGTCGACTAAACTATTCAATTCAGTCGACTAACCATGTTTTCAGTCAGGTAAACCAATAATTCAAGTCAAATGAAAAGGTTGCTTTTTGCAACATTTCCTTTCAAGAAATTCGTGTCAAATTTAATTAAAATTTCAATCAGCTGGTTGAACTAATTTAGTTGATTGGTTAATGTAACAACTATTTTTTAGTTAGTCGATTGATTAAAGTAACAACTATTTTTTATTTCAAAATTCTGAAGAGATTTTCTTCTCTAAGAAGAGACACTTCTCTGCGGTAATGGCTGCAACTCTTCCATAAGTCGATTGTAACGACCCGCAAATCCGTACCCCTTGAGTCAACACTATTCCACAACATTCAACTCAAGTTGCATAGAAATACGAACCATTTGGGTTAAAGAAGAAGAGATAGAAGAAGAAAATAGAAAACAACATCAGAATCTAACCATCGCAGTGGAATAAAATATAATAGATAATAAATGATCTTTACTCAAATCAAATATATCTGTTTATACATTACATCACCAGAGTACATCAATCACAGCTCAACATCAATATCATACAAATGGATACGCAACAACTCAGCACAGCGAAATATATATGTATATAAACAAGTACGAAATACACATCGTCATCCAGCTCGACTCCTGAGCTCCACAGCGTCAAAATCCTGTATCCTATAATAATCGGTCTGACCCGAGCATTACAGTTAAATAACATCTGAGTCAGTCTGGAATACCAGCGTGAGAAAATCACACTCAATTGATTATTAAGGTTACAAAAATCCTTTGAAAACAAAAGCATCTCGTAAGACCACGCCACAAATAAACATGTCGTTTTTTTACCTTCCGATAGCTAAAACAATTTTTATAGAAAGCCTCTGATATTATAATAGGGTCTATATACAAATACTTATAAAATAGCCAAAATTGTTACATTATTAAATTCCAGCTACCAGCCACAGAGTGGGTAATACAAATAAAACTCGTACAAGACTCGTGGGAGAATGGATTTCCAACTAATGACTAGGCATTGGGGTACTACCTATCACAGTACGTGGCCTAGATCATAGTACCGACACTACTACAAAACAGGCCATTTGCATCGGTTGTTTACCCCCCTTTTGCATCAGTTCAACAACCGATGCAATAGGCTTAACACTTTTGCATCAGTTCTGAAACCGATGCAAAAAGATCCTTTTTGCATCGGTTATTACTAACAACTGATGCAAAATATCATGGTTGGTTGCTTGAATACAGCCCACATGTTGCATCGGTTGTAATGAAAACCGATGCAACAAAGGAACTTGTTGCATCGGTTGTTGTTGAAAACCGATGCAAACTAATCCCTCTATTGCATCGGTTTTTTATAACAACCGATGCAAACTAATCCCTCAAAAACCATTATTACAGTACTCAAATAGACTATATATATATATTATTGATAATCTTTATATATATATATAAAAGAGAAAACATACACAAAAAATTAAAAAAAAGATTATTTCATTATCATTTACAAATTCTGCTTTGGTTTACAAATTTGACAAATTAAATCACGCTCAATCGCTTCAAACAACACCTCCTTCTCAAACATTGCTTTAATGTATCAACGAATAGAACAAATGTCAAACAAAATTCTCTCTCAAGTCTCTGTATTGTTTAATCATGTCCAATACCTTATAAAAGTGGTATTGACCATTTTTCATCATGATAATACAAGTTAAACAGAAGTTAGCAAGCAACATAAAAGCAATGCAGCAGAATTCCAGCGAGGTTGCAGTATAATACGACAGTACTTGTATTCCAAATAGTGCATTTGCAGTAAACTGCTTGAAATGTAAATTGATTATTAAGTCACTAACCTGTTGAATTCAGAATCTTCAGATGATCAAAATGAATGCATCAGTGTCTAATTGGGTTTCAAGCTTCAGCTCCCTCTCAGTATTTATGCTCTTGTTATTTGCATTGCAATTCTGTCCTTCCATGCTATCCAAACTTCTCTGCGTTTTTGCTCACTTCATTAGCTACCTCAGTCTACAACACTCTTCATCGCCGTTTCAGCCTCTGTTCAATGCTCTTGCCGGATTCTTTAAACCCCGAAGACTTCAACTATACCTCCTGATCATCATGTCTCTGCTGCATGTTCGTCATTTTTGCTGTAGAAACATATCTGCTCTTTCTCTCTCAAGTGCAAATTCCTCAACATGCATGGGCATCCCTTCTGTGCATCGCACACTGCTACCTGCAGGCACCCAATCAACAGGATCAGCTATAATGTTCCTATGTGACTATTAAGTTGATCTAAAAAAAACTATTTATATAGACTTTTTAATTACCTTAAGGTCAAATCATATTTTCCTTATGCACCTGCTGTGTTGGTTACTGGCCATGGTAGCGCTATTGTCACGTCTTCACAGTAGAACTGTTCATAGAATTGAGTCGATGAAGTTGAACCTGATTTGTTTCCGTTTGCTTTAGAATCTGATGCTTCGCATCTCCATATGTACACATGAGAATCTTCACTTGCAGATACGAGATATTTTCCATTTGCAGTTGAATATGCTGAAATCTGGCTGCTGGTATTGCGGAAACCTACAACACAACAATAAATATATAGTTACTAGAAAGTTGCATAGAGGGATAACATAGAATTGGTATATATAATGCTGTAATACCTTTGAATTTATGCACAACATCCACACCATTGACAACTCTTATTCGTGAGTCTGCGGATGTAATTATCACATCCGTTGAACTCCCCGCTGAAAACTGAACGAGTATCAAAATTTAAGGTTCAAAATGCATGGACATGGAAGATGAATTTTTTTTTTCTCTTCCCTGAAATCAATTTGAATGTTATCATATAACTGAAGTCATCTAGCTTCATTACCTGAAAACCAGTGATTTTCTTAAGACTGGACTTCTTTTTCTTGTTCTGTAAGCCTAACTTTTTTCTCTTCAGCAGCTTATTTTTTGAAATAGGAAACAAGTATTATTAAAAGTGACAATATATAGTGCATCGTGATATATGCTTTTCTACATTTGTGTGCCGACAACACTGTTTGATCATACCTGATGTGTTGTACAGGTAACAGTTTCCTCTATGTGAACCAACGAATGAGCTCTACACAGTTTACTGTGAATCATCACATAAATTGAACAGACATGATAAGAGAAAGTATATTCAAACACCTTAAAAGTGTGAACATACCTTCCCATCAGGAGTAAAACAAACAGCAGTGATCATTTCATGCAGATCATCTAAGTCGACTACTTGTCTGTTTGGAATGTTCCACAGTCGAACTTTCTCATCCAAGGACCCGCTTATGAAATAGTTTTCATCGATGGGATTGAACTGGATGCATGTCACTGCACAAAAGCTATTATGTTAACATCTAATAGCAATCCAAGCATACATTGATAACATTTTTTTCTGCCTTGAATTTATAAAGCTAAAATATTTCCCATAGACTCCCTTAGGGCCAGCAAAATAAATTGCTCATTCAATTGCTGTAAAGATGGTTCTACACTTCCGCAGATGAAAAAAGGGAACTAGATAAATCTGCAAGTTATGTTGCATGAGATCAAGAAATACCTCCAGCAATACCTGCAGCAGTATTTGCTACTAGATTTCCATACAAGTTAGGTGTGAATTGAGGAGAGTAGCAGAGTTCATACAAATCAATTAAAAGAGAACCTAAGTTAATAAAAAAATACAATGGTAAAACATAAATCACTATGTAGAAAAAAGTTTATACCATAACATCAAACTGCTCAGGCTTTGAAACAATTTGCATGCAGCAGTTGTCCACAATGATCTCATTATACTTGATACCAAGGTATTTTGTTGCAATTCTTCAACCTCCAGTATCATTTCCACTGACAATCCACGCCAAACTTCACCAGCAACATTACTCATTCACTACTCTTCATTGACAAAGTTCATTGACATCAAAACTGTCCAAACATATCAAATGTTACTGAAACAGGAAAACAGTTCATATACCTGGATGGCTCAATATCTAGAGTGCTTGAAGCAAGCAGATAGATAGCCTGCGAGGATAAGAAAATTTAAATTATAGTCTTCCTTATTATCGCAGAATGGCTTAAAATGAACTTGTTAAACAATGGCTGATTAGTTTAAGAAGAAGAAAATCAAAGACAATATAACAATCATGGTAGAACCAACCAATGGTTGTTATCTTTGTGCACACTTTGATGGGTAGAGCAAAATGAGTACAATAACTTTGTGATCCAACTGCAAAGTCCAGTCACAATGTAAGAAAGATACATGAGTTGTGATAATTAATATAAATATTATCTTGCGATCCATTTAGAAGTTACAAAATTTTGTGGCTATCTGTAACTCTTTTATCATGTTTTTAGAAGTCACGCTCGATATAAACAAAAAGTAGTTTCTTTGTTTTATGGTTTATTCCTAACAGGAAATTGTTTACATCATATTTGAAAATATGATTCTGATATTATGTACACAATTTGGGACTGATCAGATACCACATATCATTCTTTAAAATTTGGTCTTTTAAAATATTTTGAAATCGAATTTCAATCTCTAAAGTTTGAGATTAAAATTTCATTAAAAATCTTTTTTGAGACTAAGAATCCGAAGAGTGAAAACTTCAATAGCTAAACAGTCGTCTTTATATTAACACTTTCATATAGTGTTATGATCAATCAGCGCTCGCCAAACCAGTGCTATCATAGCTAGTCCAATGCTTCTCTACTCTGTTGCTACCTTTTATTGTTACTATTTCAATTTTATTGTATGTGAGGTTGCTAACTCTTTTATAAACCTGACATAACAGGTGAACATATTATTTTTTATTTTGTTTATGAGGATTCATTTCATTCCAGTGCAATTCAAGAATAATATTATAATTTTCCTGCACATCAAGTGAGCTGCGAATCCATAATATTATCACTGAAAGCCTTCTACACGTGACATACAAAGAAAGCAAAAGGAATATATAGATGGGATTCAAAGGAAGATACAGCTAGTAATTTTTATAGACGGGATATGAATTCCTAAACTATGAATTCTTGGATTCCAAACAATTGAATAAAGTACAAATTTTCAATATAGATTTCTCAAGAAAACTTATTATGAAAACATGAAGCTTATTATAAAAGTAGACCTACTTTTCACCATTAAAGCTTTCCGTATATGTGCATTTTAAAATACGCAAGTATAAAGTTTATTTCAAATAATAAACGAACATACGCACTACAAAAGTTGAATTTACAAATTCTGACCTATTGAAATCATGACATTTTTTTATAATAAGTTTTTAATGAAGTCTATTTTGACAATAAGTTTTTTTTAGGAGTCTATGTTGAAAATTTGTCTTTGAAGTAATCTTCAAAATAATAGGAAATTCACTAACTCATCTCCACACCTACACTAAAACACTGATGGTAATCATATGTGTATTTGAATATTTGAATTTAAATGCAAAACAACTAAAATAAAGTTTTACCATGTTAACCTAGTGTATAAAAATTGCAGTCAGAAGAAAAAAATTTAATCATTGTAAAATATGTAAAGATTTAAAACATATTAGGACAACAAAAATAAAAGTGGAAATACCTAAACTGCATGGGAAATTCAAAAATCTAAGTAACACCAGAGGTGGATTGAAACTGAAAGCAAGAGCTTAAAAAGGTCGGTAGGAATGAAACAAATAAGTACACAGATAGAGATTTACAAAATTATGAGAAAATGCTGTAAATTAAAGAAGAATTGGAAAGTCGGAGTTACCTCTAACGCCAACAATACGAGGGACGAAAAGCAAGAAGGGTGAGATGGAAGGAGCTGTCCCAATATACGGAATTAACTGGATATTGAAACGGCAAGGACCCAGGAACGTTGGAGAGGGGATCAAAATTCTCTTAAAGTTGTGTAACGCATGGACAAAACTGGAGAAATTTTTTACTCTAGTAAATTAGGATTTAAGCTGAAACTTAGTGAGAGTTGAGATAAACGAAGGTCCAATATTATATGTATACATACATGTGTGTGTATGATGATCAATAATCCCTTTCACTTAGGCATCATTTCGTAGCTTTCTGATATCAGCCACAAGTTCTATTTAAATATTTGTTCTTCCTCTCAAATCAATGAGGGAATGAGATTTCAAATGAGAATAAATGAAAAGAAAAAATAGAAAGGGTTCAGTATTCCCCTTAAACTCAAGGGATTTGACACTGCATAAACATGTAGTGGAGTTTTTCTTTGTAGAAGACAAATAATTATCCGGCTCTCTTAAAGTTGTGTACCTCTATTTTTCATTTTTCAGCTAATAGCAACGTTTCCATTTGCTGTGGGGTTCGCTCAGAAGTTTGACATCATTCACATAATATTTCACGCAGTGTTACGAAAACCGAATAAATCAATGATATTGAGAT
The DNA here is from genome assembly GCA_030765085.1 of Allium cepa. Classification (NCBI taxonomy): domain Eukaryota; kingdom Viridiplantae; phylum Streptophyta; class Magnoliopsida; order Asparagales; family Amaryllidaceae; genus Allium; species Allium cepa. The sequence goes on from CM060944.1 coordinate 344,260,160, forward strand.
TCCATATCCGAACTCTCAGTATCTTTCCACGTACCAAATATTGAAGCATAGGCTTAAGATTGGATATTAGAGTACATAAGCACTGACCTATTGTCAGCAGGGCTCTTATAAACCGTCTCTTATGCAAGCATAGATATAACAGATGGTTAGATTAGAAAGCATGTAAAATTATACATGAGCAAATATAGTGTTGGAGGGCAGTAGCTCAGACTAGTTAAATGGCAGATTTAAATAACAACATTAGAATACATTAAAATCCATATTGATATAGAGGTAGATTACTAGCATTGAAAGATCACAAAAGATGGAAATTTTAGTTACAGTTGTGAGTGGTAACACAAACATGTAGTCACATTCATTGTAAGTATATTCATGCTATATAGAACTATCACAACACAATACTGATAAATACTAACAGTAGTAAGCTAGCTAATACAAAAAGGAGCAATCAATTATCATTCATGTAAACTTTGTTATGAAAATGGGAAAGCGGTACTACGTACATGAGCGAGTTTATAAAATTTCTTATTCAAGTTTATATTAGCAATGGCCAATAAAACAGAATGTCTTGCTACTTGAAATTTACAAATATAATGCCATAAAAAGTAACACTAGATTGCGGGTCTGAACTGTATAATTAAAAAACTAAACAGCAATGTATACTTCGTATTGCATTTATCAACTTTTTGCAAGGCTTTACGTCAAAGCATCTATGTATTCTAATATAATCCCATTCATTCATGTTAACTTTAGTGATAAAATGATTAAACACAGCTGTTTGTTGCACCTACCCACTTGGTCTATAACATATCCTTTTTCCACCAAGCATCCAGTTCGAACTTTTCCTATGTCAAGTCAATCCATGGACATAGTATTCATCGCAGCAAGTCTTAATTCAACATTATTAGTAATTGCTATGAAATCTCAAAGTAGATGAAATAAACTTCAAGAAACATATCTCAAAAGCTTACCATTCTCCTCCTCGCATCATTCTTCGTCCTCTCCCTATCGGATTCAGATGACTTCTGCATACCCGACCCGGGTCCAGCGCCCAATCGCATCAAATTCACCCATCTACCCACGTACCCATGCAAAGACCCATCAAATGTCACCGCCGAAGACTTCACTTTTTCGAACATCACAAATCCAGGTCTATTCTCGCCATCTACCGGATTTTCCGGGAATGCAGTTAACCCGACTTTATTTCCCGCTTTGCACACGCTAGGCATGTCATTCGCACGTGCGGATTTCGATATCGGCGGGTTCAACCTGCCGCACTACCATCCGAGGGCGACGGAAACGGCGCTGGTGGTAAGTGGATCGATCTATTCCGGGTTCGTGGATTCGGGCGGGAGAGTTTACGCGAAGGTGGTTAAGAAGGGGGAGGTTGTGGTGTTTCCGAGAGGGATGGTGCATTTTCAGATGAACGTTGGGGATGAGATGGCGACCATTTTTAGGAGTTTTAATAGCGAGAATCCGGGGTTGATTAGGTTGCCCGGGACGCTGTTTGGGTCGGGCGTGAAGGAGGAGTTGCTGGAGAAGGCTTTCGATTCGAGTGCGAAGGAGGTTGAAAGGTTGAAGAGGAGGTTTGGGGCCAAATGATTGATGTCCCAATATTTAGATTTTCTTTTGTTTGCAACGGAAGTCAGTTGGATCTTAAATCGACTAAAACTACTTGCATCAGTTCTATTTTAATAACCGATGCAAATTTGATTTTCTGTTGTTTATTGTTTTCCATGTACCAATTGCATCGGTTATTAAGATAGAACTGATGCAAATAGTTCTATTTGCATCAGTTTTTACTTCAACCGATGCAAATGAGGCGAAGCAATATGCACTTTTGTACTAGTGCGAGGAGTACGTCCGCTCCCCTGCAACACAAGGCCGGGATTACCCCTTACTGGATAATCCCGAGTAAGATCACCCCACGGTTGGGATCAGCAACCGCCCACTAAGCCGAAATAAAAGGGACACCTAGACAGGAATGACCTCACCCTGCTTGGGTGCTACCCACCTAGCCTTGCTGCATAACCCCTGATTTTCAGTCATTCCCATTTGATGAGGCTTGAGCCTAAGCGGTACCTTTTTAGAACATATCCCTTAGAATGCCCATCGTCCACCTGACGATGTTTCACAAGCATTCATCCATACAAGTCCGTCCCGGGTTCGAACGGAACCGAAGGTACTATTCCTACTACATCCATTTTGGAAATATCCTCAGGATTAGTAGCGACTAGCCCTTGCACTTCACTGCTCCATCTTCGAATCCAAAATCGTTTTCCACGAAACATACAAACCGGATCGAAGTGGTTTTCGAGAAATAAATCTCGATCCCAGTCTCTTCGAAACGATCAACGTATTTGGCCAATATTGATAGTCGGTTATTTAACTATCAATTAATATTCCCAAACAACCATCCAACAATAAATAATTTTCCAAATTATTTATTAACCTCAAAGATATCTTTACAAGATATATTTTCACTTTTCAAACCCTTTTTGAAAACAGTTTGCAAAACTATCTCCCTTTTCTGAATAAATTTCCCAAATATTTTCTATATCTTCTGAAATTACCAAGCACAAAACTTTAGATTTTTAAAATAATTTAAAATGCTTACTTTGAAATTTACTTTAAAATATTTAAGTTAAAACTACTTCAATAATTTTTTAAAAATACATACTATATGAATATTTGAAAATAATGTTACTTTATAAATATAAAACTAGGTTTTCACTTTTTAAAACAAAATATTAAGTCACCTTTAAGTAATTATTACAATAATAGATTTGAAAAATATTTACTTTAGAATTTTAAACATGCAGAAATAATAAATTTTCTAAAACATGCTTTTTAAAACAACATTAAACTTTTATCTTATGTTTAAAAATTTACTTTAAAACGTACTTGGCTATCCAGAGAAATATACTTCTCTTCACAACCTTTAAAAATAAATCACTATTTATTTTTAAACAATTTTCCTCATTCCTTTAATAAATTCCCACCTTGAATTTATTCTTCCAAATATCCAATTTCAAACACTTAAATCAATTTCCAAACTAATTTCCAATTTACTTCATTTATTCAAAAATCCTTTAATTTCAGATTTTATTCCTTAATTATGATTTAAAATACTTTTAATTGAAATACCAATTTAGATTTCTCAATTTACTTCTTATTACTTAGATAAATTTAAAACTTTAAGTTTTAAAATAATTCTTTATTCATTTAAATTAATATCACATAATTTTACAATTCATTAATTACTGTTTATTCAAACCCTTTTCTTTTCATACTCGAAGTTATTTATTAGTATTTAACATACTTCCATTTCTTTTTCAATTCATTCTTAATTTATTAAATTCTCTAAAATTATTTCGTTTACAAATTTACTTCCTCTATTTTTTTCCAAAATCCAATTTGTATAGTTTCGGTAATTCATTTTACCCAAATATATCCAATCAAATCATAACATTCAATATTCCAATATATATTCATCATAGAATATCAAGTAATCACAACAGAGAATACTAAATAATAAATGTTGAGGGGTCCAATTGGATCCCTCCAACCTGTTTTCCATGCATCCAAAGATGTTAGCACAATATAATATGCCAATTCCAGAATATACCATACTATAGCACATCAACCAATTTCAACCATTCAAACAATTATTTAAAATTAATCATTTAAATTTAAATTTTTAATTCAACTGAGTGAGATTAACTCACCTTTAATTTTTTTGTCTGCAATCCAACCCAACCAGCTTGTTTCCTTTCAGATTTTGACCTTGTCACACATTAAATGATTTTGTTAATATTTGAATTAATCAAATAATTAATTACCCCCTTTAAATAAATTTAACTTAACCAATAAATTTTATTTTAACTAATGATTTAATTTTTTGACAAATAATTAAATATTTAACAAATTTTCCTTTAATCAATACTTTCTAGTAACTGAAATTACTAATCACCCTAACACATATTTTAGAATAAACTACTAATTTTAAAATGTGCATAGGTATATTCCTTTTTATTTATTAATTTTTCTTTCCACTTTGAAAATACATATATATATATATATATATTAAAAATAAATCATAGATTTTTTTTAAAAAGAAAATCTAATCTTTTATAAACTTTACCACATTAAAATTCCCATATTATATTTTCATATCTTTCTATATAAAAATTTTCCTGAAAATTACCCAAAACAGTAAGTACTATTATGTAAATATATATTTGTGCCATTTAAAAATCTAGGTTTTAAAATTTTTTCCTCTGTATAAATGTATTTTTAGATATAAGTAATATCAAATTCTAATAAAGAAAACAAAATCCTATGCCTTACTGTAAGTTTTATTTTTCTAAATCTTAAACTTGCTGTTTTTTTTTTAAATTCGATTCGTTGAATAAAGAAAGCTCAGACAAAAAGGTTACCAGAAACCCCATCACGGCTTTGCGACTTCACCGGAGAACTCGCCTCGCTTCTTCCTACGGACGACGCCGCAGGCTTCCCCCATCTCGAATCGAATTCACGATATAGCTGCTTCACTTCGACTGATGCCTCGCGACTCCAGACCTCTCAAGCCTCCGTGCCTTGCCAGCCCTGACGTCACTCACGACCGATGCCCCGTCCTCGATCCAAATTCGCTCGCGAAGTCACGAAGCTTGAATGAGATTCTACTTCCCTTCCTACGCGATTGAATAGAATCGCGAACTGATTCCCCCTCCCTTTTTATTTATGTATGAGAACGAGTTTGTAATTTCTTTTCCAATTCTCTGGCGGCCATGTTTGATTTTGGTTTTTCTTTCTGAATAGATTTTGAGGAGGTGAAGACGTAATTTTATTCCTTGGATTTGTTTTAAAAAAGGAAAGTGTGTTCGAGAAGGCTCTGTCAGCTACAGAGACAATTGAAAGGATGGAAAAACTACGATGGAAAGAACGAAAAATATAGGCCGATGTGAGATGAATTTGACCAGTCGATATATATTATGTTTAAATTTTGAATCGATTAACAATAATTAAAATTTCAGCGCGTTTATATATCGTACGCTCACACAACAACTCCAATCACTACGAAATTTGAAATCCGATAATAATTTAATATTACGGACCAAATGGAACTGGTTTCGTCAAATTCCGAGACTGTGCCTCGAAAGGCTATTTTCAAATATCAATTTAAACGATAAAATTTCAAAACTGAATAAAATACCTTTAAATTCAATTTTTAAAATTTCTATTACCTTCAGTATTATCAAAGTAAATTTTCCAAACCTTCAAATTATTTTTAACCGGCTTAAAACTGAAGATTCAATAATTTGTCCAATTTCAAATTATTAAATTCAATAACTTAATTAACAATTAATTAGTGATATTTGAATTCAAGTTAAAAAAATTCTTTTAAATATTTCAAATCAATTTAAATATTCCAATTACAAATGCTCAAAAATTCCGGGTCGTCACATTCTTCCCTCCTTAAAAGAATTTCGTCCCCGAAATTACTAGTTAGGAAGAATGATCCAATCCCAGTTTACTATCTTCCCAAAACCAACAATCCCACATCCTACCAACTCTCCTTTATAAAAGACCCATTACCCATCTTCTAACTTCCCAAATTCTCTCACAATTTTCAATTTAAAACCAAATTTTAAATTTTCAAAATTTCCCAAAAATATTCCAACTCTCTAGATTTCCGAAAAATTTCGCCTGCGTCTCCTTTGCGCGGTTAGCTCGGTACAACTACAAAATGGCTCTACGGCCCCCAAATCCAAAAGGAAAACAAAAATCCATGTGGCTAGATCAAAAACTCAATCAAATTTCATATAGAAATTTAAACACATACCTTTTTGTCAAGCATTCTAATTCATTATCTGAAATCAAAACCAATTTTCCTTTCTCTTTATAATACCTGCATATCTTGCTTAACAATAATATCCAATCACAACATTCAAAACATTTTATTGACTTCTTTTACACAATTTCAATATTTGTTTTACTTAAGCCCGTAAGATGCACATATATCATCTGTACGCAATAATGAATCTGATCGCTCACTCGATCACACAATTTCACTTCCGAACTAGTATCGTCCACCCGACTTCCTAGTGCGGACTCAGATCTGGTTTCTTGATTAGAAACCGTCATTCTCCTTGCATAGTCATAACTATGATAGAGAATTTCCAGTATCAATCAAAATCCATATCCAGGGTTCGCCGTCGAAAATCGAGTGAAAAATCCTAACTTGGATCGATATAAGTGTCTCGAAATTCTGTGTCCGAATCTGGATCAATATAGCTATGCGAATAAAATAATATACGTACATCCTACGTATTTGCCCCAATTGATTACCAATTATATCAATTCCCTTTTTATTCACATTTATTTTGATTGTTATTCACCTATACTCACTTTCCCTTATCACGACTTCCAGTTTTAATCTTCATTCAATTATTCATTGAGTATATTTCCAATTTACTCCCTTCTTTTTTTTAAAACCCAATAATTTCAAATATAAATATTTCTTCCCAATTTTACTTGAATTCAATTCATTTCCAAACTTTGAATATTGAATTTTGATTCATCCTATCTCAATCCATATTTAATTAACCATTTCCTTTATTAGTTTTACTTACTAATTTATTTAAGACCTTAAATAAAAGTTTATTTGCAAACTTTTTTCTTCTTTTAGTTTCTTTGAACAATACTTCGGTTCATCTTACTTTACTTATTCAATTTAAATTAAATTTCAACGTTCAGTTATAATTCTATTTTCTTAAAAAAATTTAATTCATTTGTTGTTAGTGGAAATTTTCAAAAGATTCAAAAAAATTCTAACTTCCAAAAATTTTGAAAATTTTTGACAGAGTCTCCTTTGTACGGAGGAGCTTTTGCAATTTGACAAGAGATATAAATATATATACATCGACTACCACGGTCGAAAAACAGAAAAACAGTTCATATTTCCTATTTGTATTGCGTAGGCATACCTTATTTAGCGTTTTTTAGCAAAGCTGTTATTTATTTAGCATTTTGCGTGATCAAATCCAGCCATACGGCTCTCCTGTACCTGTACTTACTCAATTTAAACAGGTAAGTGAAAAATATACAAATTTTATAGCATTTCACTTATATATAAATAACTAAAACATGGATTCTATAAACAGTGCATACTATATACTTCCGTAGGCACATATGAAATATTTCGACACTTATTTTGAATGCTTCCAAACAATATTCAAACCATCCCGTTCAATTTAACTGATTTCACAACTCTCTTACTTAACTTAAATTCATTTTAAGTCCTAGCAAACTCATTTAAATCAAATTAATTTCAAAAGCAATCTAACTTCCATTTTATTCCAAGTCAAATTCTCATTAATATAACTTAAGTTAATTAACTCAATAACTAATTTCATTTACCAAACAAGTTTTATTTAAAATCATTTCATAAAACTCGACACAACCATTTCACAATTTTACTTAAATCAAGCTTTTATTCAAATATTACTTAAGTTATTTTATTTTTCGTCAAGTTATTTCAACTTTAAAACTCAAGTTTTATATATATATATATATATATATATATATATATATATATATATATATATTAAGCATTTTCCAAATTAAATCCCTAATTTGATTTCAATTACCGACCAATTTCATCTACTAACTAATTTAAATTAGTTTATTCAGTCAACCATTTTGAATTTCATACTTCCAATTACATTCAATTCACCGACAATCCAAGCTGAATTCATTTACACTTCATTGCTTACATTCAATTTACTTTTCATCCAAACAAGCCCATATTTATTACAATTGATTCAAAAACCAATTTTATTGGCTTTTGTTAACCCATAGAATTTATATAATCTAATTTACGTTAAACGACAATTATTTTTACGCAAATTCAGTGATATTTACTTAAAGAATATCCATTCCTATTTATAACTATTTTAAATTAATACCAATTCAATCTATACTTAATTTGATTTCATTTTAATTGATTCCGTTCAATTTATTTCGCATTCTATATTCTCATTCATTTATTTAAATCCATTTATTAATCTTGGAACATTTCATATTGGTTACATCAAATATCATTCCACAATTTATTTGAAATCTAAACATTTGCCACATTAAATTGGTATTCGACTTCATTTAACCAATTCAAGTTCCATCTCCATATTTCATTACCAATTAATTATTAATTTGTTTATTCAAGGTTTATTCCCAATATTTTATTTTTATCCCAAACCACTTTAACTATTTTACTGAAGGTCAATTTATTTTATAATTTAAGTTTTGGATTTTTCATTCACTCCCCATATTCAAATCAATTTTATTTTGGCTTATTTATTTCACTTCTAGATTTTATAAATCACAAACATATTTATTTTCATACTTTCATCAATGGACAACCAATCCCATTCACGTTTTACTTTTAACTCGGAATTATACATTTATTCAGCCAATATATTTATTATTCCATAAACATTTTAAATAAGATTCCAGAATTCAAACAATTTCCCAAAATCTCAAAATCACCTTTGAAATCAACTATATCCAAAATCGTTTGCCAAATTCAATTATCCCTTTGAATTTCAAAATCAAGCCCAGTTCGCAAACAATTCCAATTTAAAACTACTTGGTAGCAATTTCTCTTCTAGAACTCGAAAATGGACATCGATGATGCTGCAGTCATCACCAAAATTATTTTCCAGCGACCGAAAGAGTTTAGTGCTTTTATCTCTTTAATAACATTTCAAATATCTTTAATTTCTAAATCTCACAAGATTTCAAATTCAACACAAAAATATTTCCAAAATATTACTGTTATTCCGCCAATCCTTTTGAAAACCGTTTCAAACCCAAAAGAATTTAAATTTTTCCCGAAAATTCCAAATTACAATCTCTTTAAATTTACATTCAAACATTCTCTGGAATTTTATCTCATTTCAATTTTCAAATGTTTCTCTGGAATTCTATTCCAAAATTATAATCACCTTTACAGTTTACATTAACAAATCTCATTTGTATATGAAGTCCATTTCAATTTATAAATTACATTTATAATCTATATTTCAAATTCCATTTTGTTATATAAATTTATTCTTCAACTTTGGTTATAAGTTTTCGATTTCTTATTCAATTTCTACACAATAGTGTTAATAATTTAATATTATCATTCCTTAACAATCAAGCATCCAAATATTGTAATACTTTACAATAATTATATCTTTTATATACAAAAATAATTTGGGTAAAATTATTTCATTTACCCCACTTTAAAACAATACTATGTCGAATTATTCTATTCAAGTGTTTAGAGATCCCTATCAATAACGTTAATTACTCGTATTGACCAGAATCCATAAACTACTCAATAAACCAATCAACACAATATAAAACCATTTTATATTCACTAACAAATACGCGCTCATATCTATTAATATGCTCAAACTCATTCTAGATTACTATTGACTCTATTTCAATTAGTAATTCCCACCAGAGCCAAGGTTATCGCTAACCTAGGCTGTGATACCAACTGTAACGACCCGCAAATCCGTACCCCTTGAGTCAACACTATTCCACAACATTCAACTCAAGTTGCATAGAAATACGAACCATTTAGGTTAAAGAAGAAGAGGTAGAAGAAGAAAATAGAAAACAACATCAGAATCTAACCATCGCAGCGGAATAAAATATAATAGATAATAAATGATCTTTACTCAAATCAAATATATCTGTTTATACATTACATCATCAGAGTACATCAATCATAGCTCAACATCAATATCATACAAACGGATACTCAACAACTCAACACAGCGGAATATATACGTATATAAACAAGTACGAAATACGCATCGTCATCTAGCTCGACTCCTGAGCTCCACAGCATCAAAATCCTGTATCCTATAATACTCGGTCTGACCCGAGCATTACAGTTAAATAACACCCGAGTCAGTCTGGAATACCAGCGTGAGAAAATCACAGTCAATTGATTATTAAGGTTTCAAAAATCCTTTGAAAACAAAAGCACCTCGTAAGACCACGCCACAAATAAACATGTCGGTTTTTTACCCTACGATAGCTAAAACAATTTTTATAGAAATCCTCTGATATTATAATAGGGTCTATATACAAATACTTATAAAATAGCCGAAATTGTTACATTAATAAATTCCAGCTACTAGCCATAGAGTGGGTAATACAAACAAAACTCGTACAAGGCTCGTAGGAAGAATGGATTTCCAACTAATGACTAGGCACTGGGGTACCACCTGTCACAGTACGTGGCCTAGATCACAGTACCGAGGAGTACACCCGCTCCCCTGCAACACAAGGCCGGGAATACCCCTTACAGGAAAATCCCAAGTGAGATCACCCCGCGGTTGGGATCAGCAACGGCCCACTAAGCCGAAATAAAAGGGACACCTAGACAGGAATGACCTCACCCTGCTTGGGTGCTACCCACCTAGCCTTGCTGCATAACCCCTGATTTTCAGTCATTCCCATTTGATGAGGCTTGAGGCTAAGCCTTTTCAGAACATATCCCTTAGAATGTCCATCGTCCACCTGACGATGTTTCGCAAGCATTCATCCATACAAGTCCGTCCCGGGTTCGAACGGAACCGAAGGCACTATTCCTACTACATCCATTTTGGAAATATCCTCAGGATTAGTAGCGACTAGCCCTTGCACTTCACTGTTCCATCTTCGAATACAAAATCGTTTTCGACGAAATGTACAAACCGGATCGAAGCGGTTTTCGAGAAATAAATCTCGATCCCGGTCTCTTCGAAACGATCAACGCATTTGGGCAATATTGATAGTCGGTTATTTAACTATCAATTAATATTCCCAAACAACCATCCAACAATAAATAATTTTCCAAATTATTTATTAACCTCAAAGATATCTTTACAAGATATATTTTCACTTTTCAAACCCTTTTTGAAAACAGTTTTCAAAACTATCTTCCTTTTCTGAATCAATTTCCTAAATATTTTCTATTTCTTCTGAAATTACCAAGCACAAAACTTTAGATTTTTTAAAATAATTTAAAACGCTTACTTTGAAATATGCTTTAAAATATTTAAGTTAAAACTATTCAATAATTTGTTAAAAATACATATTATATGAATATTTGAAAATAATGTTACTTTATAAATATAAAACTAGGTTTTCACTTTTTAAAACGAAATACTAAGTCAACTTTAAATAATTATTACAATAATAGATTTGAAAAATATTTACTTTAGAATTTTAAACATTCATAAATAATAAATTTTCTAAAACATGCTTTTCAAAACAACATTAAACATTTATCTTATATTTAAAAATTTAATTTAAAACGTACTTGGCTATGTAGAGAGATATACTTCTCTTCACAACCTTTAAAAATAAATCACTATTTATTTTTAAACAATTTTCCTCATTCCTTTAATAAATTCCCACCTTGAATTTATTCTTCCAAATATCCAATTTCAAACACTTAAATCAATTTCCAAATTGATTTCCAATTTACTTCATTTATTCAAAAATCCCTTAATTTTAGATTTTATTCCTTAATTATGATTCAAAATATTTTTAATTGAAATAACAATTTAGGTTTCTCAATTTACTTCTTATTCCTTAGATAAATTTAAAACTTTAAGTTTCAAAATAATTCTTTATTCATTTAAATTAATATCACATAATTTTACAATTCATAAATTACTGTTTATTCAAATCCTTTTCTTTTCATACTCGAAGTTATTTATTAGTATTTAACATACTTCCATTTCTTTTTCAATTCATTCTTAATTTATTAAATTCTCTAAAATTATTTCGTTTACAAATTTACTTCCTCTATTTTCTTTCCAAAATCCAATTTATATAGTTTCGGTAATTCATTTTACCCAAATATATCCAATCAAATCATAACATTCAATATTCCAATATATTCATTATAGAATATCAAGTAATCACCACGGAGAATATTAAATAATAAATGTTGAGGGGTCCAGTTGGATCCCTCCAACCTGTTTTCCCTGCATCCACAGATGTTAGCACAATATAATATGCCAATTCCTGAATATACCATACTATAGCACATCAATCAATTTCAACCATTGAAACAATTATTTAAATTTAATCATTTAAATTTAAATTTTTAATTCAGCTCAGTGAGATTAACTCACCTTTAATTTTTTTTGTTTGTAATCCAACCCAACCAGCTTGTTTCCTTTCAGATTTTGACCTTATCACACATTAAATGATTTTGTTAATATTTGAATTAATCAAATCATTAATTACCCCCTTTAAATAAATTTAACTTAAGCAATAAATTTTATTTTAACTAATGATTTAATTTTTTGACAAATAATTAAATCTTTAACTAATTTTCCTTTAATCAATACTTTCTAGTAACTGAAATAATTAAATTAGTTTTTTATAAAATTTCTAATCACCCTAACACATATTTTAGAATAAACTACTAATTTTGAAATGTGCATATGTATATTCCTTTTATTTATTAATTTTTCTTTCCACTTTGAAAATACATATATATATATATATATTAAAAATAAATCATAGATTTTTTTTATAAAAAAAATCTAATCTTTCATAAACTTTACCACTTTAAAATTCCCATACTATATTTTCATATCTTTCTATATAAAAATTTTCCTGAAAATTACCCGAAGCAGTAAGTACTATTCTGTAAAACCTTCCTTCCTTAATATATTTATAAATATATATTTGTGCCATTTAAAAATCTGGGTTTTAAAATTCTTTCCTCTGTATAAATGTATTTTCAGATATATGTAAAAATCAAATTCTAATAAAGAAAACAAAATCCTATGCCTTACTGTAAGTTTTATTTTTTCTAAATCTTAAACATGCTGTTTTTTTTCTAAATTCGATTCGTTGAAAAAAGAAAGCTCAAACAAAAAGGTTATCAGAAACCCCACCACGGCTTCGCGACTTCACCGGAGAACTCGCCTCGCTTCTTTCTGCCGTCGACGCCACACGCTTCCCCCCTCTCGAATCGAATTCGCGATATAGCTGCTTCACTTCGACAGATGCCTCGCGACTCCAGACCTCTCAAGCCTCCATGCCTTGCCAGCCCTGACGTCACTCACGACCGATGCCCCATCCTCGATCCAAATTTGCTCGCTAAGTCACGATGCTTGGATGAGATTCTACTTCCTTTCCTATGCGATTGAATAGAATCGCGAACTGATTCCCCTTTTATTTATATACGAGAACGAATTTGTAATTTTGTTTCCAGTTCTCTGGCGGCCATGTTTGATTTTGGTTTTTCTTTCTGAATAGATTTTGAGGAGGTGAAGACGTAATTTTATTCCTTGGATTTTTTTTAAAAAGGAAAGTGTGTTCGAGAAGGCTCCGTCAGCTACAGTGACAATTGAAAGAATGGAAAAACTGCAATGGAAAGAAGGAAAAATATAGGCCAATGTGAGATGAATTTGACCAGTCGATATATATTATGTTTAAATTTTGAATCGATTATCAATAATTAAAATTTCAGCACGTTTATATATCGTACGCTCACACAACAACTCCAATCACTACGAAATTTGAAATCCGATAATAATTTAATATTACGGACCCAATGGAACTGGTTTCATCTAATTCCGAGACTGTGCCTCGGAATGCTATTTTCAAATATCAATTTAAACGATAAAATTTCAAAATTGAATAAAATACCTTTAAATTCAATTTTAAGAGTTCTATTACCTTCAGTATTATCAAAGTAAATTTTCCAAACCTTCAAATTATTTTTAACCGGCTTAAAACTGAAGATTCAATAGTTTATCCAATTTCAAATTATTAAATTCAATAACTTAATTAACAATTAATTAGTGATATTTGAATTCAAGTTAAAAAATTTCTTTTAAATATTTCAAATCAATTTAAATATTCCAATTACAAATGCTCGAAACTTCCGGGTCGTCACAGGTCGATAGTTGCAACCATTTGTTTTCTATAAAATGCAATCTCATTCTTGGATTCAATTAACAATAATACCCTCTCCCCATTTTGTATCTTGTCTTGAATTCTCTACGCACTCAATATATTCACACTACTTTTAATTTGATCACTTGCACATTCAAATATACTTTTCTTGTAATCAAATCACTTCCATATTTTTAAGGATGCACTTCATACTACTAAGAAGAAGATTATAGGAAGATTCTATTTATCGACTCATCCATGTTTTACTATAGCACATGAAGTCACAAACTTTTCTACTCTTTTGTACTCGAAGTCTTATTGGATCTTCCAGCATGATGTCTTGTTCAGTGCTTAGGCGGTTGTAATACGTATTCCTCCAGGTTAAGTGAGGTAGTTGTTTTAAATCTAGAAGGAGTCTTAGACTAGACGTAGAACGGAAAGTTTGAACCAATGTAAAAATATATGGTGCACTTAACTATTCAGTATTTTTATCCCGCATAAGCTACAACTTAGATAAATTTTCATATTACTAGATCCTTAGTTTCTTTCATTTGGTATCAGCGCAAGATCATCATATAAATGTAACAAAGTTTTGTATACTTCAAGTAATATAGATAACACTACTTCAACTTTTGTTGAAGGTCAATTTACTGCATGACCACCTCTACTTAATCGATTAATTATAATTATTGGTCAACAAGGATGAGAATATGTATGCAAGCAAAAGGTTATGGCACATGGAATATCACTCAACAAGAATACATTGTACGTACCAGTGATTATGCACAATAGTCAAACACTCAAAAAATTGATGCTACTACTAATGCTAAGGTAATGAGTATGTTATTTTGTTCATTAGACAAAAATAAGTTTAGTATAGTATGTTTTTACGCGTCCGCATACGAAATTTGGCATGCTCTTCAAATAACCTATGAAGGTACAAATAAGGTCAAACAAAGTATGATTTCAATGCTTAAAAATTAGTTTCAAAACTTTAGAACGAAGCAAGATGAAATAATAAATGGCACGTACTCTTGATTTCAAGACATATATCGTTCACTTCTAGCATTAGGAGAAAAATACATCGATTTTGATATTGTTTTAAAAATTCTAAACTCTTTAATGAATAAGCGAGAATGAAAGGTCTTAGCTATCGAAGAAGCTAATGACATTCCAACCATAAAACCAAAAGAGTTATTAGGAAATCTCATGTCCTATGAAGTGAATTTGCAGGACAAACTAGTACAAGCTCAAGATGGGAAAACAACTGCATTTCAAGTAAAGAATGAAGAATCCAATGAAGATGATGATAACATTGCATTTCTAGTTAAGAATTTCAGAAAGATTCTGAAGTTCAAAAAGAATAAGAAGTTTGGCAACAACAGAAATAGCAACAACAATCAGTCAACTTCCTCACTTAAGTGCTATGAATGTGACAAGACAGGTCACATAAATAAAGATTCTTCAGACCTTACGAAGGAGAAGGATAACTTCAAGAATAAAAAAGAAAATAATTCATCAAAAGATGAAGCAAGCCTTTGCGGTAACTTGAGATAGTCCAAATTATTCTTCTTCGTAAGATAGTGATAGTGACTCCGAACGAGAAAATCTAAGTTTCATGGCTACTAATGACAATGTAAGCAAATTCTCTGTGATGGTCTAGTTAAAATAAATTCTGAGTTATCTAATAAGCTAAAAGATTTGAAAAGAAAACACAAAGATGAATTTGGAAATTTAAATAGAAGTGAAATAGAATTTGATATGCTAAAAGATGAAAAGATTTCTAGAAGATGATTTAGTAAAATCACAAGATTCATGTGTTAATATAACATCTCAAATTACTATGCTAAGTAATGAAATAAAAACTCAAAAAAAAAAGAATGGTATATTAACAAAAGAGGATCATAATTTAAATTCTAGTGTTAATATATTAGAATTAAAACTGGTAGGAATTAAAACTAATTGAAAAACATTACTAACAGGGTTTCGAATTTTAATAAAGGTAGAGAACTTATATAAAATATTGACAACTCTCAATCATCTTTTAATAAAATAGGTCTAGGTTATCATAAAACAAAAAAAGAAGTAAATACTAGTCCTAAAAGATATAGCTCACTACATACAAATTTAAAAAAAGGACGACGTTAAAAGAAACCGATAAAATTTATTAAGATTTGGGTTCCAAAGACTAATAATCATTTGATAAGAAATATGTTGATAGAATATATTTTACATATATTCTAGGCATTAGAATATTTTCTGATATTACCTGCATTTATTCTCTGATATTTCCTCCATTTATTCTCTGATTTGACTTACTCTTTATTTGGGAAATATTTATTTAGTTACCTTTCTTTTAGTAAATCAGTTGATTTGACGATATCTTTATTTAGGAAGTATTTATTTAGTTACCTTTGTTTTAGCAAATCAATTGGCTAATTTGTAGCCTATCTTAACTCTTGTAAACCATATATATATGGTTGAAAGTAGGAATACAATAGCAAGCAAATTGATTTCTAAATAGATTTCTTTCATGGTATTAGAGCTATTCTCCTTACCCTAGCCTCACCTATCTTCTTCTCCGTTCTTCTTCTTCTATCTTTAATTCTTTTCCATAGCAGACTCATCCAAGTTTCATCCCGCACTCACTATCACTAATGTTAAATCTATTATTCCCATAACATTAGACAATGAGCAAGCCATGTATCATTCTTGGGCTACTCTATTTACCAATCTTGCTATGGTTCATGATCCTTACGATCACTTGGTTCCACCAATGGAGGAGAAGGCTATGGCTGCCGATGTTCAGGCTAAATCCGTTGATCCAGCACTTTGGAGGCGTTTGGATGCCGTTGTCTTGCAATCGATTTACAGCACCATTTCTTCCGATCTTCTCCTCGCTATTCTCAAACGTAATGACACGGCAGAGGGGGCATGGAACCATCTTGAAGCTCTTTTTCAGGACAACAAAGCCTCTTGGGCTACCCATCTCGAGGAGGACTTTACAAATGCTGCTTTTGAGGCTTTCAACTCGATCGACAATTATTGTAATTATCTACAATCTTTGGCGGATAGGTTGGCTGATGTTGATGCTCCGGTGAAAATGGTCATCTGGTTTTACATCTCACCAGGTCCTTACCAGAAGCATATGGTGGTACGGTGGACTATACACAAAATCAAGAGCCTTTGCCATCCTTTGAGAGTTGTGGTTCAAGGTTGAAAATGGCTGAGCGTGCTATCAAGGCTCGTCAAGCTCGTGAAACTGGTAGTTCTCGTAGTCGGTCCAGAGGTGTTGCCATGGTTGCCACCAATTCATCTGCAAGCAACAAACGCAACAACAATAATAAATGGAGGAACAATTTCAAAAACAATAGGAAGAAAAAGGTCCACCAAAGTACTAATGGGTCTTGTCCTAGTCAGCCGCCATATCAGCAGCACCAGTGGCAGCCACGTCAGCAGGCCCCACCACCACAGTGGCAGCAGCCTGGTTAGGGAGGGTGGACTATTCCTCCTTGTCCATTTCCTGCATACTCTTGGCAGCCAAGGCCCAATCCAGCGGTCCAACGTCCCTCCTCTTCTGGATCAGGCTTACTTGGATCCAGACCTCAAGATTTCAATGCAGTTGCTCCTCCTACTCCTAGCTACATGCCCACCGACATTGAGGCCGCTATGCATGCTCTTTCGTTCTCTCAACTGGATGGAAACTACTACATGGATACTAGTGCTACATCTCACAGGACGGCGGATGTAGGTATTCTCTCTTTTTATTTCAATTCAAGCAATAAGTATCATAACATTGTTGTTGGTAGTGGTCATTTAATTCCAATTATTGGTCATGGTCGCACTACATTGCCTCCACCTTATCCACCATTTACCCTAAACAATGTGTTACATGCTCCTAGGCTCATTAAAAGTTTGGTCTCTGTTTGTAAATTCACCACAGATAATATGGTTTCTATCTCTTTTGACCCTTTTGGTTTTTCTATAATGACTTACAGACCGGGAACAGACTAATGAGATGTGATAGCACTGAGGGCTTATATCCACTTTTCTCCGGCTCTCAAGCCATTTCTTCCAACAATCATTCTGCTTTTACTGCTTTGCCTTCGAATATTCGGCACAATCGTTTAGGTCATCCTAGCGATGCTATTCTTAAGTCTCTTTGTAGTAAAAAGTTTATTGATTGTAATAAGGTTTGTAAAACTTTTTCTTCTTCTTGTCCTCTTGGAAAACATTCTAAGCTACCTTTTTATGATTCAGTGTCATATACTTTTCTTCCATTTGATATTATTCATAGTGATCTTTGGACTTCTCCTATTGTTAGTACTTCCGACCATTGTTATTATGTTCTTTTTCTTGATGACTGTAGCAAATTTTTATGGACATTTCCTATTGCAAAAAAAATCTCAGGTCAAACAACTTTTCTTAGCGTTTCATGCTTTAGTCAAGACATAATTTGAACATAATATTAAGACTTTTCAGTGTGACAATGGTACGGAATACACTAATGGCACTTTTAAGGATTTTTTTTAAGAAACATGGTATGCTTTTCCGTCTCTCATGTCCTCATACATCTCCTCAAAATGGGAAGGCCGAAAGACAAATAAAATCCATAAATAATATCATTCGGACTATTCTTGCTCATGCATCTATGCTACTCTCCTTTTGGCATCATGCTCTCTCCATGGCTACATACCTTCTTAATATCCTTCCTTCCAAGGTATTGAATTACCAATCTCCCACTCAAATCCCATATAAAAGTGTTCCCGATTATTCAGGTTTGCGTGTTTTTGGTTGCTTATGTTTCCCATTATTCCCCTCTTCGACTATTCATAAATTACAAGAAAGGTCGACTCCTTGTGCTTATTTAGGTCCGGCTCCTAATCATCGTGGCTCAAATGCTATGACATGTCTAGTGGTAAAATCATAATTTGTCGTCATGTTCGTTTTGTTGAAACAGAATTTCCATTCTCAAAACTCCACAAAACAAAACCTTCAAATTATGATTTTTTGAATGACAATATTAATCCTCAATTAATACATCATTTATCTCAAAATAGCACATCATAAAATATACAGCTTGACCCAACAACACTGCCCAACGACTCGTCCTCTCTTCCTCCATCTAGGTCACAGTCTCACACAGACCCAGATTCCACACCTCCCACTGCTACCCACACTCGGTCCTCTATTTCCTCCTCTGACCCATCCTCTTTTCCCCACAGTCCGACTCCGTCTATGACTTCCCCTACTTTGACCATTCCTCACACCACCCCCAACGCCTCCCAATCCCATTTCAACCGCATGACCACTCGTGCATCAAATGGCATTTTTAAACCCAACCCCAAATACTCTTCTAATTACCATACTACCACCACTACAGATATTTCTCCTATTCCGAAAAATCCTGTTAGTGCGCTTAGTGACCATAATTGGAAAAGTGCAACGTTGGATGAATTTAATGCTTTAATTGACAATAAGACTTGGGAATTAGTGCATAGGCCGCCTAATGTTAACGTTACTCAGTCTATGTGGATTTTTCGTCATAAATATAAGTCTGACGGCTCTTTTGAGCGTTATAAAGCTCGTCTTGTAGGTAATGGAAATACATAGCAATAGGGCATTGATTGTGATGAAATGTTTAGCCCCGTGGTTAAAACGGTCACCATTAGAGCGATTCTCAGCATTGCTCTTTCTAAATCTTGGCTCATTCATCAAATGGATGTCAAGAATGCTTTCTTGCATGGTCATCTCATGAAGCAGTTTATATGCATCAACCCATGGGTTTTCGTAACAAAAATTATCTGAATCATGTTTGTCTTTTGAAGAAATCTTTGTACGGATTAAAACAGGCTCCTCGAGCTTGGTACCAAAGATTTGCTGATTTTGTTGCTACCATTGGGTTCTCTCATAATTCATCAGATCACTCTTTATTCATCTACAAGAATGGTTCTGATATTTCTTATATTCTGTTATATGTGGATGACATTATACTTACAGCTTCTTCTGATCGTCTCCGTAAGTATATTATGAGTCTCTTAGCTTCTGAATTTGCTATGAAGGATCTAGGTACTTTGAGTTTCTTTTTGGGTATTGCTGTCACTCGTTATGCCCATGGTCTTTTCTTATCTCAGACACAGTATGCTGCAAAAATTATTGAACGTGCCGGAATGTCTAACTGCAGTTCATGTCCTACTCCTGTTGACACTAAGTCCAAACTAAGTGACACCATAGACACTCCTTATGATGATCCGACTAAGTATCATAGTCTTGCAGGTGCTCTTCAGTATCTTACATTCACTCAGCCAGACATTTCCCATGCCGTGCAGCAGATCTGCCTTCATATGCATGCCCCGACTAATGAGCATGTGAAAGCTCTTAAGCGTATCATATGCTAAAATCTCCAGGGTACCCTTTCTTTTGGTCTCCACTTGTAAAAATCCAATATTAATCATATTATCTCATATACATATGCAGATTGGGGTGGTTGTCCTGACACCCGGCGTTCTACCTCTGGTTATTGTGTATTCCTTGGAGATAATTTGATTTCTTGGTCTTCGAAACGGCAACCTACTCTTTCCCATAGTAGTGCTGAAGCGGAGTACATGGGTGTTGCTAATGTTGTTTCTGATTCATGCTGGATCAGAAATTTGCTTCTAGAGTTGCATTGTCCTATTCAAAAGGCTACTCTAGTTTATTGTGATAATGTGAGTGCTATATACTTATCCGACAATCCTGTTCAGCATCAACGCACTAAACACATTGAGATGGATATTCATCTCGTCCGTGAGAAAGTAGCTCGTGGTGAAGTGCATGTGCTTCATGTACCTTCCCGTTACCAAATTGCTGATATTTTTAAAAAAGGGCTTCCGCGCGTATTATTTAATGATTTTAGGGACAGTCTAAGCATACGAGAACCTCCCGCTTCGACTGAGGGGGTGTGATAGAATATATTTTACATATATTCTAGGCATTAGAATATTTCCTGATATTACCTGCATTTATTCTTTGATATTTTCTTCATTTATTCTCTGATTTGACTTACTCTTTATTTGTGAAATATTTATTTAGTTACCTTTCATTTAGCAAATCAGTTGATTTGACGATATCTTTATTTAGGAAGTATTTATTTAGTTACCTTTGTTTTTAGCAAATCAATTGGCTAATTTGTAGCCTATCTTAACTCTTGTAAACCATATACATATGATTGAAAGTCGAATAAAATGGCAAGAAAATTGATTTCTAAATAGATTTCTTTAATATGTATATAGATGCATTTATGTCTACTATTCATAAAAAGTTCTAATTTCATATTTAAAGGGAACTCCAAACTCTACTGGTATAGCTTCCTAAGACCTAACTCTTAGGACCTTAACGTAGGAAGTGGATACTAATACAATTCATTATTTTTTGCGGGTACCAAATAAAAAAAAAGGAAAACAGATACTAGACCGCGGTTGCTCCAAGTATATGACAGGCAATAAAGACTGCTAAAGAATATTATCTACTCAGATGGATGATCCGATACTTTTGGGGACAAATCTAAAGGATATGTCATTGGAAAAGGAGAAGTAAGCAACAACGGTATATCTAATTTAGCTCTCATTGCTAATGTATTATTAGTTACAAATCTAAAACATAATTTATCAAAATATTAGTCAAATATTTGGTAAAGGTTCTAGTATATCTTTCTTAAGAGATAAATGTAATATTTTTGATCAAAATAAAAATCTATTATTTAAAGGAATTAGAGAAAGAAATATTTATGTTTTAAATATGAAAATTAATCACAACACAGGCATATGTTTAATAGCCAAAGATAATGATCCATGGCTATGGCACAATAGATTTTGTTATATAAATTTGAAGCTATTAATGAACTATCTGAAAACAATTTAGTAAAAGGTCTACTAAATATGAGTTATAAAGTAAATAATATCTGTGATGCATGCCACTTAAGAAAATTAACTAAATTATTTTTTAAATCTAAGAAAATCATTTCTACGTTACAATCTCTCGAACTACTACATTTGGATCTATTGATCCAACTCAAGTTCAATCTATAAAATATAGTAAATATGTATTTGTAATCCTAGATGATTTCTCTAGATATACACGGACATCGTTTTTGAAAAATAAAAGTGATACTTTTGAAGCATTAAAAAAATTTGGTAAAAGAATTCATAATCCAAAAAGTTTAAAAGTTAAAATTTTAGAAGCGATTATGGTGGCGAATTTAAAAATGAATTATTTGACAACTTTTGTAACAAAAAGGGTTCTAGCCACAACTTCTCATTTCCTAAAACTCCATAATAAAATGGAGTTATAGAAAGAATCATACGTTTTATAGAAATTGTGCTAGGACTCTACTTAGTGGTATCCAACTACCAAAACATTTCTGGGCAAAAGCCATGTGTACTGCATACTATATCTGAAATCGTGTCACCATTTGACCCTTAACTAAACATATACCATACAAACATTTTAACAGTAGAAAACCTATATATCATATCTAAGAATTTTTGGATTAAAATGCCTTCTATTAAATACAAAAGATCAACTAGGAAAATTAGATCTGAAATCCGATGAAAGAATATTTAATGGATATTCAGAATGAAGAAAAGCATATGCAGTCTATAATAAACGCAAAGAATAATAATAGAGGAAACACTGTATGTTTCATTTTATGAAAATTTCAAAAACAGTATTGACGATGAACAAGAAGTTATAAAGCAATCAATCGTACAAAATCCATATCAAAATACTACAATTTAAAATTAAGAACAATAAACTGTAGAAAATTCAATTGAAAATGAACTTAAAACTCCTCTATGAATTTTAAAAATTCATCCAATGGGAAATATAACTGGTGAAGTAAATACAAATGTCAAAACTAGACATCAATTAAATCAAATGGGTCATATTCCGTTTATATCCAATATAGAATCTAAAAATCGTAAGAATGGTTCAACGGATGACTATTGGATTTTAGCTATGCAAGAAGAGCTAATCAATTTGAACGAAATGACGTTTGAGAATTGGTTCCAATACAAATGATCAAATAGTCATTGGTACAAAGTGCGTATATAAAAATAAAGCTGATGAAAATGGTAATATAACTCGAAACAAGGCTAGATTGGTTGCACAAGGTATAATCAAGAAGAGGGAATAGGATATGAAGAAACATTTGCTCCTATCGCAAGATTAGAAGAGATACGTATCTTACTAGCCTTCTCTTTTTATTATAAGTTTAAATTTTATCAAACGGACGTTAAAAGTGCATTATAAATGGTTTTATTAAAGAAAATATGTTTGTAGAACAACCATCTCATTTTAAACATGAAAAAAAAATTCCTGATCACATCTACAAACTTAAGAAAGCTCTTTATGGTATGAAACAAGCACTCTATGCTTGGTATGAAGGACTAAAAAATTGTCTTATAGCTTCAGGATTTGAGATTGGAAAAGTTGATCAAACTTCATTTATTAAACGTGATAAGAAAGATATATTAAGTATACAAATTTATGTAGACAGTGTCATATTTGGTCTATAAATGAAAATTTGTGTTATGAATTTTTAAATATAATGAAAAGTGAATTCGAGATGTCTCATATGGGAGAACTCTCATATTTTTCCGGTTTACAAATAAAATAATTAAGTAATGGAATTTTTATTAATCAAGAAAAATATTGCAATAAATTAATAAAACGATGTGGAATAGAAAATACATCAAGTAAACCGACACCTATGAGCACTACGATTCATCATAACAAAGGTGAAAATGGAAACAGTATGGATCAAAAACTCTATGGAAGTATGATCAACTCTTTATTATATCTAACAGCTAGTCGCCCCGATATTACGATGAGTGTTTTCTTGTGTGCACGATTTCAAGCAAATCCTAAAGAATCACATTTGAGTGTCGTGAAATAAATTTCATGCTGCTTAAACTATACTAGAAGCTACATACTCTTTTATCCAAAAAATGTCCTTTCGAACTAGAACCTTATAGTAATGCTAACTTTGAAGGATATCAAATGAAAAGAAAGAGTACGAGCGGTACTTGTCACTTTATCGAGCAGTCTCTAGTATCATGGTTTAGTAAGAAACAGAATTGTGTATCGCCATCGACATGTGAGGCAGAATACATCTTTGCCACTTTAGCATGTGCATATGTCATATACATGCAATAAATGCTTATGGATTTTGGAATACATTTACAAAAATCACCAATTTATTGCGATAATGCAAGTTCTATAAATTATCAAAAAATCCAATAAATAATTCGCGAACAAAAAACATAGATATACGACATCATTTTCTTAGAGATAACAGTGAAAAGGAAGTAATTTCACTCGAGTTCGTATCTTCTGAAAACCAAATTGTATATATTTTTGCCAAACCACTAAATGAAAGTACGTATTAATTTATAAATATCCAATGAAATATCCAATGTTTACTTTTGAATTAAAATTTCCTTTTCAACAAACTTTTTACCTATTTTTAATATTCTATATAATGTACATTATTATAAGCAGTTCCTTTAAAAATTAATGGATGATAAATGAAAACCATAAAACCTATGTTATTTATATATCCCAGGCTATTATAAAAACCAGGAAAATCATATTTGAAATTACAAGAAAAGTTTTTACTAATAAAACTTTCTAAAAAGAATTTTAACATAAAATTAATGGCAACTGGGAATGATTCATCTTACTTCTCAACAGATTATAGCTCCACATCCTCTAAATATACAAGTTCGTCATTCTCTAAAAATAACTCTATCCTCTACTTTGTCCTTTCTAAAATAATTCCATCACCTACATATCACACTGGTTTCTCTTCGGAAGGAAAGAAAGTCAAAACAATCAATTAACTTCAACGTGATAACATCGCCTCATAATGACCACTCATTAAGTTACATCATTATAAAGAAATGATGGTTCTTTAAAAAAATGTACTGGAAACAACAAAGACTAGGAACTCTCTTAATTTCCTTGAAAGATCCATGTTGGCACTATGTGATGATCACCAATAAAGGATAGTATTCGTAGAAGCTCTTCTTATCTAACAGAAGCTCCAAACAAAGATCACGACTCAAAACCAAGAAACTCGTGGGAGTCAGAAACATCGAATGAAGATTAGTATCCATCAAAAAATAAATAGATTTTCATTAACCTGTTGTATTTCATATTGACGTATAATCCAACCCAAGTAAAGAGAAATAAATAAATATAATCTCTTCGTATTGTATAACGTATTAATTTATATTTCTATAAATAAAATATTTGTTTTTATATTCTTGAACAAATAAACTAAACTATCATGAACAAACATAAATTAATCAAACTTAAGAATATAGGACCAACATAAAATGATTCATGAACAAAACTAGTCTCTAATAATCATTAAAAACAGAAAACAGCAGGAGCAATCAACTAAACCAATGCGCTTAGTCGACTGGATGAGAGCATTTTTAAATTTCCTGAACCAACAAAAAATTCAGTCCACTAACCCTTTTAAGTCGACTGGCTACAAGGATTCAAAATTAAATACCCAATATTCAGTCGACTAAACCCCCAATTCAGTTAACTGGCTGTAAAGAAATTATATTTTCTACACGAATTCAATCGATTGAATTTCATCTTTCAGTCAACTAGTCATGTATATTCCTTTTTTGGAAAAAGAGAAGATCGGTCAAACATACATATTGAGAAATCTACCTATTCACAACAATTACACCCTTTCATTTCCTGTGTCTTCTGACCAACAAACTCTCACTCATTCATCTTCTTCTCCAAAAAGCAAAACAAAACCAAAATTTCTATAAATCCTTACTCTAAAAATCCTAACCTTTTGAAATGGCACCAAGGAAACAACAAAGAGACTTTTCATCAACCACCACTAGACCATCGAAAGCTCAAATCGAGGTTGGCTATACAGTTATCCCATCGTTCATAGGTTCAACAATATGAAGAATATGCAAATTTTTGAAGGCTCGTTTATCAAGTTTTGAGATTTTCGGAGCTACACTATCTAAGAATTTGTGGAGGCTAACCATATTCACTCTCGCATCAACTTTGATGCCAATAATGTCAAGATTTAACCCTTATTGGTAAAATTAATTTATGTTAATTTGAATTTTGATTTTATGACACCACATAATATAGAAAATTTTATATGGACTCTTATATATGGAGACAAAATCTATCTACCCATAGATAGATTTGGTTCCATTTTAAACTGTCCTTCGGTCGGAGAAGACCAAAATGATATTGAAGTCAACAAGAACGACTGTAATGAAATTAGTCATCTTTTTCTAGACAAAAACCTACAAGTCTTGAAAGCAAAATTGCTACATCCGAAAGGTAGAATTAAGCACAGGGTACTTATTCATTCCTTACAACCATGGACTAGTAGTTAAGAAATGGTTTATAAACATAACTTTCAAGCACTTTACACTTTATGGGGACATTGTAATGTAAACTGGGCTAAATTAATAATAGAGGAATTTTAAACATTCCATCAACGTGGAGTAAAAATAATTTTTTATGGAAAAAATATCATGCGCATCCTGCTTAGTTTCCATGTACCTCTTCCAAATACCTAGTTTACTACCGTTGGTTCTCGAAACCCTAAACCTCACGAGACTTTCTAAAAAGAGTTAAGAACCACAACATCATCTCCTTTGAAAAATGGAAATTGAATAGGGACACCAGGACCCTCAACTCACTGACCTATAAAGTGAAAAGAGATGCGCGCACATATCTGCTGTTATAATAACCAAAGTCTATTATTACATGTATTATGTTTGGGCTCAAGGCCCGTGAATGTATTGTCAGCCCATAGTGTATTTCTGTTTATATACAACGCATTGTACTCAAGAACAGTGTGAATGAAATCAGTAAAAACATTTTATCAAGTCTTCTCTATTTTCTTAACTTGGTATCAGAGCGATTATACAACCTAACGGTTAAAAAATCAAGAGTGCCCTGCCTTACCCTCATCAGATCATTATCATCATTTGAAGGTGGCTGCACTGGTGGTGATCTTCTCAGATTTATCATCATCAGTGAAGATTTTTCGCTTACCACTTTCTGGAATACAAGTTTGCAATCAAGAATTGCAGACTTGCACTCATTTCTTGCATTTCAGATCTAGTCCAACGTTTCTTGCTGTGCCTCGCCAAGAAAACATCGTCAGAAAGAGCATCATCACCTGACACTCTCTGGCTACACAGTGGTGATCAGGAATCAGAAACTGCTACATTCTTTTCTTTCTCTCCTTATTCAAAACTCAGTCCATCATCTCACCAGTCTTGTTGACATTCTTTTTTCATTAACATCATAATGGATGAAGATAACAGTAACGTTGGAGGAAATTCTCCAAACAATTCAAGAACAGCCACCTCTCTTCAGTCAGCAGGTCAAGACCTGATCAAAACAATGATAAAGCCCCACAGTCAGATCATTACAACACAATTAGATGAATCCAACTATCTAATGTGGAAATTTCAAATCGAAACTGCCATAAGAGGCTATGATATAGAAGGTTACGTTCTTGGAACAATTGTAGTTCTACCAAAATATGTTGCAGACAATGAAGGAAAACTGAATATCAATAAAGAATTTCTGAATCATCAACGACCGGACAGTCTCATCAGTTCATGGCTTCTCTCTTCAATTGGGCATAACATTTTACCACAACTGATAGGGTGCAAATCATCTCATGAAATATGGCACTCCATTGAGCAATCCTTCAACACTCAATCAGCAGCAAAAGTTTTATATTACAAAAGACAATTACAAAACTTAAAGAAAGAAGGCATGAACATGAGAGACTATCTAAATAAAATCAAGATCTTGTGTGATTAACTTGGAGCAGCAGGGCATAAAGTATCAGAGGCAGAGTAGGTGCTATCAATTCTAAGTGGTTTAGATGATGAATATGATGCTGTGGTTGCAATAATTTCGTCAAAAGAAAGAATTCCTACTATAGACTATGTACATTCAATTCTTCTCTCTCATGAAGGAAGAATTGAACAAAAGAAACCAGTTATTAATGATCTTTCTGCCAATTATGTATCCAAGAATCAAGAAAAAGGATACACTAATAAAAATCAAAGGGTTGCACCCTCAAACAGGTCAAGAGGCAGAGGAGGAAGATGGTGGTCTAATAACAACAATAACAGGTTGAGGTGTCAAATCTATGAAAGATTTGGACACAGTGCAATTAAGTGCTATTTTAGATTCGACAGTAACTTTACACCAAATCAGCAAGGGTCCAACAGTCAAAGAAACCAGCAAAGTGTCAATATGGTCAACTTATAGCAAGATATAAAGAATCAGAAAGAAAATACTGCAAAAGTTGAAGATATTTCAGATGACAGCTGGTTTCCAGACTCAGGGGCTACAAATCATGTAACAAGAAATCTTGGAAATCTAAATCTTGGCAATCAAGAATACAAAGGTAAACAAGGTATACATATGGGTAATGGAAAGTCTAGAAACATAACTCATGTTGGTAATGCTTATATAAATGGTGCCAGAAAGCTTTATCTAAATAACTTGCTTAGAGTTCCACTAATCGGAAAAAATTTGGTTAGTGTATCACAGTTTGCTAAAGACAATAATGTATACTTTGAGTTCTACCCTGATTACTGTGTAGTTAAAGATATTCTAACTAATGAAACTCTCTTACAGGGTAAGGAATGTAAGGGGCTTTACAAGTTTAATGTCAACAACTCAAGAAATGATAAGCACGGTGATAAATGGTGTAATAACTCAGAGATAGTTCAAGCAAGTGCATGTAACACATTTGATAAATGGCACTGTAGACTGGGTCATGTAAATGCAAAAATAGTAAAGCATGTACTGAGTAGCAATAATATTTCTGTTGAAAGTATTTCTCTACCATATGTTTGTACCTTTTGCCAAATGGGAAAGAGTCATAAGTTGCCCTTCAATAATTCTGCAACTATATACACCAAAGAATTAGAACTGGTTGCAATTGATTTGTGGGGTCCTGCACCCATCTGTACTGACTATGGGTACAAGTATTACATATCCTTTATAGATGCCTATTCAAGATATACATGGATTTATTTCTTAAAGTCAAAATCTGAAGCATGTAACTCTGTCATTCAGTTCATCAACACTGCTGAAAGACAAACTGACAATCAAGTCAAAACACTACAAACAGATGGTGGAACAGAGTTCAACCCTCTGAAAACCTATTTGCAGAGTAAAGGGATTGTTCATAGAACAACATGCCCTTATACTTCAGAACAGAATGGTTTAATTGAAAGAAAGCACAGGCATATAGTTGAAACTGGTCTAACACTACTAGCTCAAGCATCTCTACCTTTAAAATTTTGGCCTGATGCTTTCTCTACTAGTGTATATCTAATAAATAGACTACCTTCAAAAAATTTAGACTTTAAAAGTCCAATGGAGGTTCTATTTAATAGAAAACCAGACTATTATAGATTAAAAATATTTGGATGCCTCTGTTTTCCTTGTCTCGGATCTTATAATGCTCATAAGTTAGATTTTAGATCATCTCCCTGTACTTTTCTAGGATATGCTGCAAACAAGAAAGGATACAAGTGTATTGATGGCAATGGAAAAGTCTTTATATCTAGACATGTTGTTTTTAATGAACAAATCTTCCCATATGGTGAACTAAACATAAAAACAACTCAAAAGATACAAAATGCAAAATTTTCCATACCTCCATTACCTGTTTTAGATATGTAGAATATCAGTGAGACAGGTAGAAAGTCTCATCAAGTTGCTTCAGATTCAGAAGCAAGAGATGATCAAAGAAATAAATCTGACAACCTGCAGCAAGCAGTATCTCACAGCAGAAGCATGTCTGAATCCATTGAACCAATTAATGATTCAGAATCATCAATTGGTCAACAGGAGACCTCAACAAGCAATGATGCTGAACCTAACACTCAACAGATTATTCCTGAAAACACTGGTCATCATATGATCACAAGAGCAAAAAGAGGCATATTCAAACCAAAAGTTCACAACACTATTGCTGAGAATGATGAGCCAAGTATATATCATCAAGCTATTTAGAATCAGAAGTGGAAAGCAGCCATGAATGAAGAATATGAAGCACTTCAGAGAAACAATACATGGGAACTAGTTCCACTACCAAAGGACAAAAACATTATAGGATGCAAGTGGACGTACAGATTAAAGAGAAATGCCAATGGTTCAATTTCTAAATACAAGGCAAGATTGGTGGCAAAAGGGTATTCACAACAAAATGGTTTTGATTTTGGTGAAACTTTTTCACCTGTTGTGAAACCAGCATCAATAAGAATAATTATTACAATTGCCTTGTATAGAAATTGGATCATACGGCAACTTGATGTAAATAATGCTTTCATGAATGGTGTATTGCAGGAAGTATATATGGAACAACCACTTGGATTCAAACAAAATGACTCTCAGCAACTTGTATGCAGACTAAAGAAGGCAATTTACGGTTTGAAGCAGGCACCAAGAGTTTGGTTTGACAAACTAAAATCAACTTTGGTGACAATGGGATATGCCTCAATATAATCTGATAACTCAATATTTACAAAGTTTGATGCAAATAAAATAATTTATATACTAATATATGTTGATGATATACTTATTACAGGAAACAATCAGTGTGAAATCAGCAACACCATCAAGCAACTAAGTGATATCTTCTCTATTAAAGATCTTGGAAATCTTAACTATTTCTTAGGAATTGAAGTCAGCAAAAGTTCAGATTCAACAATGCATCTTAGCCAGAGAAAATACATTGCAGAGATTCTAATAAAAGCAAAAATGGATAACTCAAATCCCCTACCTACACCTATGATTAGCAATTTACACTTATCTAAAGTCAGAGGGGAACCAATCTCAAATATCAAGCAATACAGAAGTATAGTGGGGGCTCTACAGTATGCAACAATCACCAGACCAGAAATCTCATTCAGTGTAAACAAAGTAAGTCAGTTCATGCAGAACCCACTGAATGAACATTGGAATGCTGTAAAGAGAATATTAAGATACCTAAATGGCACACTCAATTATGGTTTGACTCTGCAATCAAGTAAAACTCTCAACATAATAGCATATGCAGATGCAGACTGGGCCACTGACATTGATGATCGAAAATCAACTACTGGATACTGTATTTATCTGGGTCAAAATCTTATCTCATGGTGCTCAAAAAAACAGTCAACCATATCTAGATCAAGTACTGAAGCAGAATACAGAAGTGTAGCTAGCACCACAACAGAGATCATATGGATAAAATCTCTACTGAGTGAATTAAAAATACAAATTCCAAACAAGGCTACAATATGGTGTGATAACATGAGTACAATAGCTTTATCAGCCAATCCAGTGTTACATTCTAGAACTAAGCACATGGAACTTGACATATATTTTGTCAGAGAAGAAGTTATGAAAGGGAATGTTACAGTAAATCACGTACCATCAACCTACCAGAGAGCTGACATCCTCACAAAACCATTGTCGAAGATAAACTTTCTCCGGTTAAGACAAGATCTGAAGGTCACTGAAATCAGCAACAACTACTCAGACAGTCGAAGCAGCAACATACTTAAAGAGTCACATTCCATCGATGTCAGATCTAAATGATGCCAAAGCTAAAGCTTGTCACTGCTATCTATAGTGAAGAGTCAAGTACAAAACCAAATCAAAGATCTGATTTTGCACTCTCTCTGCTCTCGGCAAATCTCAAGAGATCTCATGCCACTCTCTTTCTCTCAGAATCTGTTATATATTCACTCAAAGCATTTAGTTTCATCATCAATTTTGTGAAGAATCAAGAGATTTAAAGAGCGGCGGAATCAAAGAGGGATTTTTGCAAACCCTAACCCTAGACGGGTTTGGGGGGGAGTATAAAGTGAAAAGAGATGCGCTCACATATCTGCTGTTATAATAACCAAAGTCTATTATTACATGTATTATGTTTGGGCTCAAGGCCCATGAATGTATTGTCAGCCCATAGTGTATTTCTTTTTATATACAACGCATTGTACTCAAGAACAGTGTGAATGAAATCAGTAAAAACATTTTATCAAGTCTTCTCTATTTTCTTAACTTGACCCAATACCAGCCTCTTTATCTCATGCACAACAAGCTGAAGCTAGCGACGATGAAATACAATAGATTACAATGGAAAAAAGTGCTAGGAAATCTTATGCCATCCTTTCTCGTAACCAAAGCAAACTTGACCGTCATCTATCTCGAGTTGAAAGCATAGTAACCAGATTTGATAGCACGCTGGATAAAATCAAAGGGTTTATGAACAAAATTTGGAACAAGATATCTTGTGCTTAACCTAATTCATATTCTCTACCTATAAGAGAGAAACCAAAAGCTTCAGACACATATGGATGGACTATGGAGGAGAAGGAAGATGAGGACGATGTAGAGGCTGGTGAGAGCAGTCAAAGTCACGATATCTAGGCATGGTAAACTCGTCCTTCATATCTATCTTTATTTGTGCCTTTTCTACTTTCAGTTTTATGAGTAAATATGTATGGGAGATAATCTTGTAAAAACTTTTTATTAGTTTTTGTTGCTGAGTGTTTATGTTTTTGACACTGTGTTGTTTATTTATGGCAATTTGGTAAGTAGTACGTTTATTGTGGCATGTGATGTTGTGGTTGTGACTATGGAAAGTGGTATGTTCTTTTAAATATCTTAACATATTTTGTTGTTTTGTATATTTATGAATTTGTTGTTGTGACTTGTGCGATTTAATGCTTAATGTTCATTAATTTTTATTTTCCATTGTAGAAACGATGGTAAAGAAAAGGAACATGTTAGATTCCAATTGGGATATACACGACCAATTCTTTGGTTCATGCTCTAGTTCATACTGTCAAGGTGGTAGTCGAGAGTATTATGATCCTAGTTACTGCTTTGGTCAGGACCGTGGTCATCAAGATTGGGGTGATAGGGATAAACCCTCTCAAGATAAACATCGATCAAGATCTTGGTCCCCTCCTCTAAAGTGTTTTGATAAGCTAACTGATCATCGGGACCCACCTATCAATCCTTCTCGTGGTCCCCCTCCCATATTAGTTCCTCCACTGCCTTTAGTTCTTTCCCACTCTCAAAGCTCCAGTGATCTTCATCGCCATAGTGAACATGTTGCTGCTCATAGGCCCGACAAGGAAAGTATTGAAGTTGAAATCACCATCGAAGATCCTATTATTGATCCAGTTGCTCGCAAGGAACAACTTTGAGAAGAGTTTCCAAACCTATGCTGTGAAGGGTTCTTTTTTCCTCCTAATCTAAAGGGGGTCGCAGACCATGTCTAGAAAATGACCATATATTTCGTTGCCAATATCCACATGCAATACCATGAACGAATGAAAGCAGCGGAGAAAATGTCAAAGTTATCTTTCGAGCGCGTGGCGGCAATTGAAACGTTAAAATGCCAGGAAGCTCAAAATAAAAGAATAATCGATACTTTGACAAATGACTTAGAGGCTTCTAGGACTTTCCTAATAAAGGCCGAGCGAAAAGCTAATCCTACCATCAAATCCATAAAGGAGATAAAGTACAGTCATCTTGATATAGTCCAGGTGTTACATCATCAAAATCAAGAAATAACACTCGGAGAGACACAGCTAGAAGTACTGAATCTATAGCCTTGAAGGAGATAGCGAAACTCAAGACTAAGCTCGAATATGAAAACAAAGAGAAAGATGATGCTCAAAAAATCGCTCAAGACGCTTGTGATGAGATGAAGAGTGTTAGACTTAAGAGAAATACGGCCGTTGAAAGGGACAGAGACGTTGATGCACTCATTCAAAGTAGAAGCTACCAAGGATAATGTTAGGGAAGAGAAAACGAACAAGCTTGATCCGCTTCTTATTCTTTACTACGCCAACGTTCTCAAGCACAGAAATCTAACATGGCTTGGCAATGATTACCCTTACTAGCTCTAATGTGCGTGGAAATTTCTCATTGTAGAGGAAAAGAGACTCCTTAATGTTGGGAGAATTTACCTATCCAGGCTTGAAGGTGGCGATGAATCCAAACATTGCATGATATCCAGCTTAAATTTTAGAAAGATTATGCTAGTGCCTCTTTACATGAAGCGGGTAAAGGCTCTAGGTCGGCACAACCAGACGTTACAACTGAATTGCCTCCAACATCTCAGGCTATCCCTAGTTCCATGTTAAACTCTTCAACCATCCTTGGATATGATCCGGACGAGACTTAGCATTCTCCAATTCCTGAACGTTTTGAGGTTATTTTGGCTCAACTTAGGAGCCATTGAGGAAGGTATTTTACCGACATCTTCCACCTTTCAAAGAGTTAGAGTGTTATCAGTTGATATTTCTAATTTTTTGTCTATTTTTTCTCAACTTTAAATCTATCTAGTGTCCTTCCTCTTCCCTAGCAAGAGCCTCAATCAGGAACACAAGTAGTCGTGATAGAATCCATTAAAGTTGCAACTTCAATCGTTGCTCGGGGTGCTTAAGACCTTCATAATCGATAATCAATTCATGGAGGCACTATTCAAGGAAGGAGGCGACCCACACCAAGAAATTCCTTTTGATGAGGATTTCGTAATCATGGTCGCTTCCAACCTTACTAATGGGCTCAGCATTAAAAAGTGCATTGAGAAGGAAGAGTTGTTGAAAAAGAAGGCAAAAGCTGAGCCTGTTAATATGGATTTCAATTAGCTGATTCTTGTCCTGCTCCAGATGATCCTTCCTAGCCAAATAATTCCTCAAGATAAGGTCCCTCTGCTTCTGGTGTTGAGAGTGCATCGATCCCTCCTACTTCTAAGGATGATACCGCCTCGATCCACATAACTGAAGATGTGTCTTCGAAGAAAAGCCGAGGCGAAAAAGGATCGAAGAGAGGATCAAGTAGCAGTTCGGATGGAGCCACTTCCAAGAAACAAAAGAAAGATATGAAATCCAAAAAAGAATCATTAGGTTGATGTGATGTGTAAATAGCTTGGATGGCTACTTTTTCCTTTTGTTGTTCATGCTTGTTGGGGTAAGAACCCTTTTTTACTTCTCATTTTGGATAAACTTGTATTGTGAACAACAAGTTTAGTGTGAATAAGAATTATGTTATTCTTATGTAAAATTCCCACATATGCTTGTTTAAATGATCGAGCTATTATGTTTTCCATTTAACGTATTTGTGATTCGCTGCTCGTCGGGTAAGATATCGATCAGACTTATCCACCCCAAGACCTCCCTGAGGTCGTGGCCTCAAGTCGTATCAAACATTGGCATGTGACTTAATGTTACGCCGTCAAATTCAGGGGTTTGAGTAATTATACTCATGTCCCAAGTCTCAGGCTAGTGAAGTTTGATATGGATGGTTGAACTTCATCTTAGCGAGTTTATACTCCTCTCAGTTTCAGGCCATAGTTTATAGGATAGTAAGTGGTCGAACCGCACTCATTTATTTGTTTGTACTCATATTCAGATAAGAGTTAGTTAATAAGTGGTCGGATCACACCCTTTTAGCATCTATAATCACATCCGCACTCTGGGAATATGAGTTATTTCATAAGTGATCAGTCGCACCCATTTAGCATTTATACTCATATCCCCACTCTAGGGATGTGAATTATTCGAAAAACTGTCGAGTTCGATTTTGTTTTGTCAATCATTCTGCCCTCAAATATAGGGTTTGACTCAATAAGTGACTGACCGAATCTCAATCACTCCAAATTTATGTCGGTCCCACCGAATAGTGGGTCACAATTAACTTGTACTGCAATAGCAATTCACAGACATGGTGGAAAATTCTAGGCTATATTGCTGAATAGAAAGAAATGACATAATTTATCTTATTATATATATATATATATATATATATTTGAGAAAAAGAATACTAAAGCAAATCCTGAAATTAAATACAACTGAATAAAAAGGAAAAACTAAGTGAAATAGCATCGTAAATGCTCGCTATTCCATGCCCTTGGGAGTATGATGCCATCAACAGTTGCTAGCTATAAAGTTCCTTTGCCAAGCCTTTACTCAATGACATACAGTCCTTCCCAAGTTGAATTCATATGCAACAGGATAGGAAAAACCCATTTTAAGATAGGATCACTGACTTCAAAGGTTCTAGGTCGGACTTGTGTTGTAGTATCAGGGGGCTCGGTGTCAATGTGTTGCTTCCCTCAAATTAGCTTCCTCACGCTTCTTATCTATAGAGTATTGAGATTCCAGACGGAGATCTTTGTTTGTTCTGGGATCGTAATAAGTTACTCTAAGAGAGAACTTTGAGCTCAACAGGAGTAACGGCCTCGAAGCCGTAAATGAGGGAGAATGGAGTATGACAAATCGTGGACTTATAGGTGGTCCTATAAGCCCATAGTGTCGTCGGAAGTTCATCCACCCACTTGTCTCTAGCCCTTTCCAAATGGTTTTTCAGAATGAATTTTATTATTTTGTTCACGACTTCAACTTGTCCATTCGCTCAAGGGTGAGCAACAACTGCAAAATTGTTTCAAATACGATACCGAAGGTAGAAGTCTTTAAATTTAGTACCATTGAATTG
The DNA here is from genome assembly GCA_030765085.1 of Allium cepa. Taxonomy (NCBI): domain Eukaryota; kingdom Viridiplantae; phylum Streptophyta; class Magnoliopsida; order Asparagales; family Amaryllidaceae; genus Allium; species Allium cepa. The sequence continues at coordinate 344,296,712 of CM060944.1, forward strand.
CGCCCCATTGTCTGTTATAATAGCTCATGGAAGACCAAAACGACAGATGATGTTCAGGGCATGAATTTGATTACTTTCTTGGTTATGATCGTGGTCAAAGGTTCCGCTTCAGCCCATTTGTTGAAGTAATCAATTGCGACAATAGCTTACTTTACACCACCTTTAGAGATCGATAAGGAACCGATAATATCTATTCCCACATGGCAAACGGCCATGGGCTGATTATTTATGTAATTTCTGTCGGTGTCTTGGAACTTTCATATATATATATACACACACATATATATACACGGAAGTTTTCGCAACACCTGACATAATTGGCAGCATCTTGGTTAACGGACCGCTAATAATACTTATAATAGAGTATCTTCTTTGCTAGGGTTTTCCCCCCTATGTGATTGCCACATTCCCCTTCATGAACTTCGTTTAGTACTTGTTTTATTTCATCATGAGTGATACATAGGAGAAGGGGAATGGAGAAACTCTTTCTGTACATAACTCCTTCCTATGTAATATACTATGAAGCTTTGCAAAGGATTTGTTGTTTTTCATTCCTTCATTTTAAAAGAACTCATGTTGCAAATAATCATTAACCTAATTCGTCCATAATTCTTCTCAGGATCCGTCTCTAATGCCTGGTCAATTTCCATTAGACTTATACTTGGAGCACTTAATACCTTGACCAGAACTAAGCCCATCTGCTGCGCATCCCCGGTGCTTGCAAACTTTGCCAATGAATCGGCCTCTCTGTTTTGATCCCGGGGAATGTGCGTAATGTCATAATACTCAAAGTCAGTTAAGAACTCTTGGACATGGGTAAGGTATGGAGCAAGTCCCTGCCCTTTAGCTTGGTAATCTCCCCTGACTTGGTATACTACTAATTGTGAGTAGCAAAATATTTCAAGGGATTTTATTCTCAATTCTTTGGTAAGTTTAAATCCAGCAATTAGAGCCTCACACTCAGCTTTGTTGTTTGTTGTAGGGAAATAAAGCTTTAAAGCATAGTAAATTGACCCATCTTTGGGAGTTACAATCATAATCCCAATGCCTGACCCTGGATAGTCCTCCGAGGTAGGGATTTCATTGTTCTTCGAGAAATCATCATACACGGTAAGTGCTGCTATAGCCTGACCCTGGATAGTCCTCCTAGAACGATAAGTGATGTCGAATTAGCTAAGTTTAATATTCCACTTGACTAACCTCCTAGACGTTTCAGGTCGCTGCAAGACATGTCGTAATGGTTGGCCGGTGTAAACATTAATAGGGTGTTCCTGAAAGTAAGGGTGAAGCTTTCGTGAGGTAATCAGCAAGCAATATGTCGGTTTCTCTATCTTTGAATAATTCCTCTCAGCCCCTGTTTATCGCTTGCTAACATAATAGATCGGTCTCTGAATTCGATTCTCTTCACGAAGCGACGTGACATTTATAGTGTGTGCCGATATGGCTTAAATAGATAGGAGGTCTCTCCAAGTGGTTTACCAAAACTTAAAATGCATCTTTAAAATCCTGTGTCCATTCATAGTTCCTTTTTCCTTTCCTAATAAAGTCAAAAAAGGAATGCATTAATCAATAGCCTTAGAAATTAATTGGCTTAAAGCAACGACTTTTCCATTAAGGCTTTGTACTTGTTTAATAGTCTTTGGCGCTTTGATATTGTGAATAGCTTGGATCTTCTTGGGATTAGCCTCAATTCCGCGGACATTAATGATGAAACCGAAGAACTTTCCTCATGCAATGCTAAAAGAACATTTTAGGAGATTAATCTTCATTTTATAATGTCGGAGGATGTAGAACATTTCTACCAAGTCTCTAATGTGGTCGCTAGACTATCATGACTTCACTAGCATATCATCCACATATACCTTCATCGTTTTTCCGATTTGATCTTCAAACATTCTATTAACTAAGCGCTGGTAGATCGCTCCTTCATTCTTTAGCCCAAATGGCATCGCCGCATAGCAATATAACCCAACATCGGTGATGAAGCTGGTGTGCTTTTGATCGAGAATGTGCATCGCAATTTGGTTATACCCTGACTACGCATCCATTAAAGATAGCAATTCATGTCTCGCGGTTGAGTCTACGAGCTGGTCGATCCTTAGAAAGGGAAAACTATCTTTTGGTCATGCCTTGCTCAAGTCTAAGTAGTCAACGCATGTTCTCCATTTTCCATTTCCCTTTCTCACAAGTACAGGGTTAGATACCCATTCAGGGTAGAGAGTGTCATGAATAAACCCCTTGTCTTTGAGTTTATATACCTTCCCTTTAAGAGCGACAAATCTCTTTGAATCCATGCCACACCTTTTTTGTTTCACTAGACCATACCTTTGGTCGATATTCAATGCATGGCTTGCAATGGCAGGCAAGATGCCATACATGTCAGAGTGAGTCCAAGCGAACAGGTCAAGATTCACTGGGAGAAATCTAGCAAGTTCTTTCATCATTGGGGGGTGAGCTATGATCCAATCTTTAGGACCTATGACGGATCATTGTGGCTAATTTTAATATTAATCCTCAGCTCAGCTGGTGCATCCTTGATCTCTTTAGGATCCTTTTTGTCATCTCCCGGACCAGTATCTCTATAGAACCGACTATGGTACCGGTCAATCTTCATAGCTTGGATGTGGACTGACTTGTCCACTCCTTTACCTTTTTCCCCTATGTTGAGCATCCCTTAACTCGGCTACATAACAGGCATGTCCAATCACCTGATCACCATGAACAACTCAAACACCATTATCTGTTGGTAACTTCAAAGTCAAACACCATGGGCCAAGAGCTGCTCAGAAGTCGCTACGGCTAATCAGCCTAAAAAAGCGTTATATGGAGAGTTAACATCCAAAACAACAAAAGGAAAAATCTACACTCTCCTACAATCACCTTCTCCCAACTCTACAGGTAATTCAACAAAACCAACAGCTTCAGTTGTAGCACTGTTAAAGCTATGAATGCAGGCTTTAGACAGTTTCAAGTCCTTTGCTTCCATCCTCATCTAATCATAAGCTTTCTTGAAAATTATGTTTACAGAACTTCCATAATCAACCAATATTCTTCTCACAAAAGCAGTGTCGATCATGGCGGAAGTGACCATTGGGTCAATCATCGAAGCCTCTAGCTTGTCTATATCTCAGTTTCTAAACATGATATCATCCGTCATTGTACGTTGATGTTTTGACTTAGCTCCATCCTTCAATTTGAATAGAATTCAAAATCCACATGCTTAATCGTGCTAAAATAGCGCTCTATCTCGTGTCAACTTTTATCAACCGGATGCGGTCCTCTGACTATTGTATTGATCAGTAATCTTCCACCAGTTTGTAACGACCCTAGATTTTTATTTAATTTAAATTAATAATTAAATGAAATTTTTGAATAAAATTGTAAGATAAATTGATTTAAAGGGCAGCGAGTTTCCCTCGATTCAAATAGAAAATATATATAAAGTCATATGGATTTGAAAATTTGTATATATGTGAATATATATGTATATATTGGATTTTAAATAAATTCTTAAATAAATGGTTTAAATATATATATATATATATATATATATATATACACACACACATAAGATAACTATAAAGTAAATAAATTAGATAAGATTTAAACAACAAAATATAAACCTAGAAATTCATCTACATTTTGAAAATGAATATATATATATATATATATATGTAGTTTTGTAAAATATCAAGTAAGTAAACATACTAAATAAAAATCTAACATATAATAATAAAAGACACTTCATTAGATTTCAAAGTATAAGACCAAACAAAATATATTTACATTTACACTTGCACTACAAGAAAATGCAAACATATCAGCCGAGCAAATACATGCAAGTAGAAAACAAATAAATAAAAATAATAACAACAAGTAAGCAAGCATGGAAAACAAAAATATAAATAAAAGAATTAAGGCATAAGCTTATAAAAAACAAATTAAAATATCTAACAAACATAATTAAAATAGAAAATTATTTGCAAGACAAAGTAATACACTCAAATGAGAAAAGTAAAGAATAGAATTCATTTATATTATAAAGTATGCAAGACAAATTAAATTTGTACAAAAAAAACAATAAAATAAAATGTAGGTGATAAGTTAAATATTAATAGTATAAACTATGAATAGAAATGAAATTTGAAATGTATGTTTGTAACAAAATCACAAAAGAAAAGACATACATTTTAATATAAGTGTGTAGAAATATAAAGGTGAACTAGATAAATAGATTGTAAACCAAACTAGAGTAAAGTGTTGTATTCAGCCAAAACAAAGAAGTATATAATATCATTAGCTGTAATCAGGTACAAGCAAATTGTGACTTCTCCATAATGCAAGCAACTTCACCCATGTTATTGTACAAACAAGCATACCCTGCTGTACAAAACAGTATAATATCACCAGCCTGTACAATATGAAATCCCTGTACAAAACATAAGATATGATCCCCTGTAAAACTTCTCTTCTTTATATATATCACCTCGGCTTCTCCATTTCAACCTGAGACAATGAAAGCAAATACATTCAAATCAGAGATCGGGGGGGTTTTCAGCTTGTATTTTCAAAACTGTTTCAAAATGAAGCTCTGTTCTTCTTCTAAGAAATCTGTGAGCAAACTTCCATCTTTAAACTTAATCTGTTTATATATAGGTTTGCATGTTAACAGGTTTCTCTGTTTCAATATTCTGTGAGTAAACTACTGTCTTGAAACTTTAGTTGATTTATAACTTGATATCTGTGATTATAACTTAAAGTAAAGTGGTTGCATAAATGAAGATCTGTTTGAATATATATATAAATATGTAAATGTTTGAGTATGCATGTCTGTGTAAATGCATATACATCTCTGTTTGTATTCAGGCACCAATCTACCTAAAATAATTCTATCTCTCTTCATAGATTCAGTATTAGGCTAAGATGCCTAAAGATAAAATGCATATATGAAGGTCACATTTATTTTAAAACTAATTTTAAGTATATATGATAAGTAATTAATTCAAAAATGAGAAATTAACAGCAATGACCTACTAATGTCAGGAAATCTAGTATCCAAATATCAAGTTTTAATTTTATAAACTGAATCGAATCGGAGAATGATGATTTTTGATATATAAATCTAGATTTTTAAGTTTGTAGATGGTGTGAATTTTCGAGTTGACCAGATAATGGGTTTTGGGAAAATTCTGGTGATCGGAGGGGAGATGGTCGGCGCGATCATGTCTGGAGCTAGAGGAGTGATCGATGGTGTCGGGAAAAATATCAGGAAGGCGAACAAGTGGTGGCGGCGAGGGTGGTTGACCGTGGAAGATTTTAACCCTAGTTTTTGCTGTGTCTATTGAATTGATCACCGTGGTTTGTGTGATGGACCGAGTGTCACGAGCTTTTGAGGGAAGGTTGAGGAGAGGTGGATGAGGCTACGGCTGGAGTTTGGTGGCCTCCGGTGGTGGGAGCATCGAGCGCGACGTGTTGACAGGTTTGAGTAGCACCTGTCCTTTTTGCTGTTCCAGGTTTCGAGCTCGCCTTCGATTTTGAATGGCGACATGAATCTTGGGTTTTTGGTGAACGAGATCAGGTTGGGGGAAGATTGATGACTTGCTCGACATTGAGGTGGTGGCTGGAAGCGATTAACTGGGTAGTACTCGTGCACGCGGTGCACGTTGAAGTTGGAGGGGCTGTAGTGTTTTGGGAAGGAGGTGTGAATGCTCGGGGAAGACTCGAAGCATTCGAGTGACAATCTCGGGGAAACGTAGGGCTGGCTCGAGTTTGAGCTCGGGTAGTTTTTAGTTGTATCCGGGTCAATTTTTACACTTAAACAAAAAAATTGAAATTTACGAGTCTCGGGTTGGTTTGGGGAAAGACTCGAAGCAGGGCTTGGGTAGAACGTGGATTTTCTCGGGTTTGACTCGGGTAGGTATAAAAACAGTTTTTGAAACTTTAAAACAAAATTCAAGTTTTAAACATTTTAACTCATTCTTTTAAATAATTATTTTATTTAAGTATGGGACTGGTTTAAGGTTTAAAAGTAAATTATTTCAATTTAATTAAGTTTTACTTTAAGATTTAAGTAAAAGGATTAATTAATTAAAGATTTAATTTATGTGATTGAATAAATTAATGTGATTAATTAAAGATTTATTATTTAATAATTTAAAGGTAAATTAAGTACAAATTACAGATTAATTAATTTGTTAAGAGTTAATTTATTAATAATGAATAATTAAAGGATGACTACTTAAGCATATAATTACTTAATGTAATTAATAAAAGGGTTTTTACTTAATGGAATTAAAGGATAATTACTTAGTGTAAATACATTAAAGGATAATTATTTAATAACTAAAGATCGATTGATTATTAATTAAGATTGATGAATTAATGTTTAAAAAGTTAATTCATTTAAAGGATAATTAATTAATGAGATTAATTTATTAAGGTAAGTAAATTGAGGATAATTAAATAAATTTAAAGGTTAATTAATAAATGAAGGTGATTAAGGAATGATTATTAATCAAAGTAATTAATTAAAAATAATTAATAAAATAGTGAATGAAATAATTAAAGCTTTATTATTTAATAATTAAAGGTTGATAATTAAAGGTTAATTGATGTATTATTAATGGATAATTAATAAATGATTAAAGAATAATTAATCAAAATGATTTGTAAAATTATTGATGTTAATTAACCAGGATTAGAAATTCATAAGGAATTAATCTGATTTGAATAAATCAGACAATTAAGTGTTTGACCTTACTTATGAATGATTGTATGGTATGAGATGCTTTGAATTGATTGCCCTAACTGATTTGTGATATTTTGTTCTATAGATTGAACCGTGTATATTTATTGCATCTGTATATTATCTGTGAATGTGTGAATGGACGATGAGCGTTATAGTTTATATCGCTTATCAACTATATTTCTACGTTTTAAATCTGTGATGATTGTATGATGTTGCACTATTGTGTTAAGCCCCTGGACCACACCATACACACACAAATATGGGTTTCACGAGGAAATCGATTAAGTCACAGATTTTGAAATGATTTATAAAAATTGAATATTTGAATTCAAATGTTTTGGAAATGGAATCGGAATAAATGTGAAAAGCTTTTAGAATGAAATTTCAAGTTAAAATTTATCTTAATTTACTTAATTAAGTTTTGAAATTTAATAATTCAATTTAAATTTGAATTCGATATTTGGAATTGAATTCGACGATTAGAAATTATGGTTAAAGATATTATAAACAGGTTTGTATGAATTTAAACCATTTTTAAAGGTATGGTTTTGGGAATTTGAATTTAACCCAAGGATTTCAACTCGTATAAATGAATCAGATTTCCAAAATGAAAACTGTTGTTTTCAAATGATAAACACTTTTAGATAAGAACTGAGATTCCAGTTAATTAGGGGAATTTCAAGATTGAATAGAGAAATGATTTTCCTAAGTTATGAATGAATTCTTTTTGAAAACTATGAATTAAATCTGTTTATTTTTAACAGATTTAAATTGATGATTTGTTTAAATCAAATAGAAATGAAATTGTTTTGAAGGCTATAAGTTAAATCTTTGATTTAAAGATTTAACGAGTTAATCAAATTGAAATGAAAATTTATTTGGAAAATCTGTGAATGAATCTTTTATTTAAAAGATTAAAATGTGAAAATTGTTTAAAACCGTTAAAGGTTGTGAAAATGAATCTTTTTGTTTAAAGATTGAAAATGGTAATTTGTTAAGCCATTTGAAGAAAAGTTTTGGGTAATAAGTTGTGACTTAATTGAAATCCCATATCCATATGTTTTGAAAATATTTTCGCTCACTATTCGGTTTAGCCGGGAAAGGACCTTTGTGTCGTATAACCCATTCCGAATATGTGATACGTCGTTATGGATAGCATTTGAAGACCGGTGATGAAGACCGGGTATTTGCGAAAGCGATAGGATGACCTATCGATTGTTTCTGCACCGAGTCACGCCGGTATAGAAACTCCCTAAGTGATGGGAAATCCGATCGGGATTGTGAATATCCGGATTTCAAGGACTTCTTTATAAGTGCCTTCGGTTCTGTTCGAGCCCGGAACAGACTTGTATGGATTGTATGTCTGACATTACAAATTGAGATGTAAAGCCGATTTCTTTCAAATATATTTCTGTTGGTGGCGAAGAATTTATTCTTTTAGCTTAACACCCTTCTCTGAGACGTACGAGCTCAGAGGTTATGTAGTTGAAGTTATCAGCGATATATTCCCAATTTGGTAATGTGACATGCTAAGTGTTGCTGTGAAATGATCATTGTGTTGATTATTTGTGATAGGATCATTTATTTGATCGTCTATCCTGGTGATCATTTCTATGATCATTTGTTGACCCAAAGCATGGCTTTTGTATAAAGTATGTTTTTGTGGACGTGACTTCGTCGAGCCTCACACCCCGGAACGGTCAAAACAGGAATGATGCGGCAAGGTTATGAGGGGTAGCGCCCTTTAGGATGTGTGCATTTCCTTCTGGAAAAGGGTGGTATCATGGTATGGAGCCCAGATACTTACTCATGTTGAAAACACTTTATGATTGTGTGAATTGATTACGAGCGCTCGGTGAAAGGTCCCAAAGGACCGGGGGATGGCATATTCGGTCAGTTGTTACTCAGTTAGGGGTAACCCGGCCTTGTGTTGGTAGAGATCCGGTTTGGTTCTCGGGGATGTCCATCCAGAGGCATTCTCATGTGGCAATGGGAAGTTCCTTGGCCTGATCATTCGTTGGAAATTGTAATGACCCACAATATTCACACAACTATGATATTGTGATTCAAACAAGTATAAAGTATTGAAGTATATTTGTGCACACATTTGGACTTGGGGGTAAATTTGTGATTTCCCTTCTATTAAAACCCTAGCCGTGAGTGGATTATAAAAAATAAAAAAAGAAGGATGTGGCCGCGGTTTTCATTTTAACTCTCTCGTTACAAAACAAAAATAAAATGGCCGAAGCCCTAGAAATCAGATTGGGGGAAAATTATTTTGCCGTATCAAATGGCGTTGGATTCGTGAGAAAAAGGGGGAAAGCTATGGCAATATCTAGGGGATCGACATCTCATATAGCTACGTGAGTGTTCTTAATCACGATTTGGCAATAAGACCTATCTCAGGCAGCCGTGCTTATATTTCTGTAAATTAATTTGTGTGTATGGATGCTTTGCGTGCATTGATGCTTGTTAATGATTGTTTGATCTTTAGTTGCTTGCGTATTCATATATGGATGATGATTAGTTCTGATTATGTTCATATCTATACCTGAGATGATATCTATTCACTATTATGTCACGATACACTAATTTAACACTATGTATTACTGCCAAATGAATTGTTTAAGTACACTCATACCAGACGTATCATGTCTGACCCTGTTGATTGTCTCGACAATCTCCTGGGGTGTCTCATTCAACGAGGTAGTTCAGGATGATGTTTTTACAGGTTGCTATGCACATATTGATGAGATGATGATTTAAGAGATGGAGTTAGAATGATTTATACTGCATGTAGATGATATGAAGAAAGTATTTAAGTATTTTCATTGTCACTTCATATGTATTGCTGAACTAAAATATGTATGTAATGCCCTGAACAATGAACCATCATGTGTTAGATTGATTTGTATATAGTCTTGAAAACTGTATTGTTTTATATGTAATTGCAAGTTTGAAACTGTAACACTGGGATTATTCAGTTTGTATATATTTTCTGAAATCTGTATTTGGAGAAATAACTGGTGTCAAGGCAGTATACACAAGTGTTTACACTTGTGTATATGTGCAGACACATAGATCTGCTGAGTTTTGTAATTTAAAGGATTTTTATGGATTTTGTTCAAGTTTCCTTTCAGAAGTTTGGGGAAAACTTTTATAAACTTATTTTGATGGATTATTTCTATATTTATGCATAAGCATATATGGATCTGGAGTTTGATTTTTGTATGTAATTATCATATCTGAGAATATGTATATATATATTTATTGTTTTTGGCAAGTTGAATGCCTTGAATGTGAAAAGCAAAGATGAGGTATACATATATATATATATATATATATATATATATTTCTCTATGTTATGTTTTTTTTTAGATCAAGTTACTTATGGTTTGGGAGATTATATGGATCTGAATCCACACTTTTGAGATATGAATTTGCATCTGAGCATCTGAGTTTTAATAGACACGTGTTTTTTTTTTGATATAAGATGTTTATTCTGGAGAGAAATGAAGTTTTATGTGGAATTTGGATTTATACAAGAATTTGAAATAATTTCTGAAATGAGTTTGAGAACTTACAGCCTCATGGCTTTATAAATCTGAAATGTATTTAGTGGCTTTAACAGTATGACTTACAAGTATGAACTATATTAATATGTTTTGGCATATTTGATGCCGTAGACTTTTGAAGGAAAGATGGATTTTTAATGCTTTCAAATGCATTATGATTTTTGGGAAATGAAATTTTCTATGTTAAGTGGTTGTTGCTATTCGAATCTGTATATAGCATATAGCTAATATATGTTCATGTGATAGATTCTTGAATTATATTGAGGACTTGCCATATAAATTAAAATACGTGCATGCCTTTACTTTACATTTCTAAAATGAATAAACACAATTTTGGATAAGTTTTGCAAAAGAAAGTAAACTGTTTTATATTCATAAGTATTCTAGAAATGGATTACAAGTCCATGTATTATCTTGAGATTTTTATAAAAGGAACTTGTTAGTTTCCAATTGTTTGTGTTAAAAATATTTGTATGATGCAGAATAGCTTTTGTTCTTGCATCAGTGACACGTTTTTGTTTTAAAGAAAGATAGTTGATGTAAATTCACCCTTTATGTCTGAATATAACTTATATGAATGAGAAAGAGGAAACTCGATGACCTCATTTTTATATAGTTGGATTGGTAATCTTTTGTTTATACATATAATTATTAATATTTTGTTGGTGCCAAGGCTTCATTGCCTATTCATTAATATCATTGCTTGAGTTTGTGTGTTGGCGAGGCCGTGCACACATGTATTTATATGGGTGTGTACGCGCAGCCACACCTATAATTATGTTATAGCAAGAGTTGAGTTAAGTAAAGGATCTCTATGGTTTTTATGATATAATCAGGAATTCTGATATTTCCTGCCTGCTTGTGTATCCTTTGTGTCATATTGCAAATAATTTTCATAAGAGGGAAATGGGTTTATCTTTATATTAAAAATGCTATGTGTGAATGCTTTAGCTAATTTTTCTTAGCTCTGATTTTATAACTAAAGAGATTGGTATATCTTCATATATACTAATCTATGTTTTAAGAATACACCAATATTTCTATATTGGTAATAGTGGATCCTGGTTTTGGTTTTGAAGGTAGATGACCCTGTGTTTTCATTTAGCATATATTTCTTTATGCAAAAAAAAAAAAAAAAAAAAATTAGCCCATGATTTGGCCACTAGAAAAGTGGGTCATCTCAGAAATCCAAATAAACAATACGAAACTTGTATAGTATTAGTTGTATAACCTGCCATGGAATGTGGCGGTAACCTGCTATTGAACATGGTTAGCTATAGTAGGCATACGATAATGGTCGTATGTTGGCTAAGATTTATATTCTACTTTCGAAATGAATTTTTCCTACACTATGCACTAGTAATAATATCAAATGTTTCTTTTTAATGCGTATCAAGCATCTTTGACTATCATAAGGAGAAATCTCCTCCGATTCTGCGTTTGCATTGTGTGTGTGTGCGGGAGGCCTTATGGTAGTCTCATTTTTAAAAAAACATTGCGAATTGACTTTGAAAATCTTTTGTTGAATGTTTTTAAAAGATAAACTGTTTTTGTTGCTCATACCAGTCCCACGACTGATCCGGAGTTTATTGTTTCTTTCCTAAACTCTGGGTGCTCAAAATTTTTCTACACGAGCAGTCTAAAGTTGGGTCTTTCAGATAATCAGATTTGTAGATTATCTGGAGTTAGTTAAGTCTTTGGATTGCACCAGTCTTGCCTATCTTTGTGCATCGTTATTGGGAGTTCGAGCTATTGCTGGATTGATTCTTGGAAATGGAGTTGCAGTTCTCGGAGTTCTTCCTTGAAGACTATTTAGAGTTATTTGTTCCGTATGCTAGATGTTATCTATTTTCTTTCCGCTGCTGTTTTATTGTATCATATCTCTGATGTATATTGATATCTATTGGATCATCTGTTGTATCAGATATTGTATCAAAGCTGTATATCAATGTATTATTCTTTTATTCCGCTGTGTTATTTACTCAATGTTGTTATAAGCTCCGGCGAATCGGATTTGAACGGTCGAATCTATGACATTCGAATACGATATGAAGTATGGATGTCGATTTTCCAGCGGGCAAAATCCGCGTCGTTACATTTGGTATCAGAGCTAAGGGTTGAACTTTAGCTCAGGAGTATAACACATTAAGTAGCTCATTAGAGATAGGGTGAAGTATCCCTAGAATGAGTATATCCTTAAGATATCCGTTTGAATGCCTCAGTAAATTCTCTTACTATCTACTGATAGTGAGTATGAGTGCAAGAAGAGAACGAGATAGGGGACAGGAAAATACGACTATAATTGGTCAATACTCTGTAACAACAGTGGAAATAACTTTCTCTATCAATTTTCTTTGATTCGTTCCAAATTCTTTTGATTTCTTCGTACCAGCTACAAAAAGAAGTTCTGGTGAGATGGTGGCCTTACGAATTGTAGCAAAAAATTATTACTTCGTACTTCATCGATTTCTTATCGGCTTTTCGATTTAAACTCTAATAAATGAATTAGAAATTGGAAATTTTAATTGAATTAAATTGATTAATAGAATATGAAGGATAATTTGAATTGAATCGATGAAACCATTTTGTTTAAAACCAAAATTTGAAATTTTATTATAATTTCTTGTATCTATTGTTGATGTTATCCCATTTTTGGTCAAAACTGGGATATCAACAAATGAACGAGGAATGATGGATGTCAGGATTGGAGATCAGTTGGAATCAAGGCTGCGATCGATGTCGTCAAAATTTGGTTGAACTCCGATCGGGACGAAATGAATTGGGGATGATGATAAGGATTAGGGAAGGCTATGTTTCAAATTTTAGGATAATCGGAGTTCATATGGAGGAGTTATGATCGATTCAAGGTAGGAGAGGCATGCTGTTCGAATCCATCAGGTTCGAACCCATCAGGTTCGAATCGATCGAAGGCACGGCGTGCATGGATGGTTCGAACCCAACAAAGGGAGCGGTCACTTCGAATCGATACACTTCGTATCGATCAATATGGATTCAGCTCTGAAGGGTTCGCGTTGGATGTTGGTTCGACTCGATGGACTTCGAATCGATCGAGCTACTGTCTCTAACATGGTTGCTTCGTATCGATACGAAGAAGGCGTTCGAAAAGGGTATGCAGTGACTCGAAGAGATGGATTCGAAGAAGAGGGATTCGAAGGAGATGGATTCGAAGGAAGGACAGAAGTGCAGGGATACGAAGGACTCGGGGAGGACATTCGAATCGATCGTATTCGAACCAATCTTGTTCGAACCGATCGATTCGAAGGAAATAGTTAGGGCAGCTCAAACAAATGGATACGAACGCGTCTTCAGGGAGGGAAGCGCTCAATTCGGCGACAAAGATGGATCAACCCGAAGCATGCGCGCCACGTCGACCTACTAGCACGTGCTTGGATCGATTCGAATCAATCGATTCGAAGTGATCGGTTCGAACGAAGCGAAGTCCAGGAAACCCCAAATTCGAATCGATCATATCTTCCAAACCGTTGATCCAAATGCAATGAAATTTTTACAGGAGTTTGCTTACATATTGAAGAATGTTCTCACCAATTTTCAGCTCAATTGGACAATTTCTAGATCGATTCGAATGGAGTTCGAATCGATCCCAGTGTGGGCCCGGATCTCCAGGTTTCGGCCGTGTGGGCCCTCTCATGTGCCTGAAGCGGTCTACCTTGTTTCTAGGAGAAATATCAGCCTTCTACGCCTATAAATAAAGCCCCTGGTCATTCAGAAAAGGGGTCGAAGAGAGTGAAAGGACGCTTGGATGCTGCCAGAATCATTCCATATCATCGTTGCTGCTATTTATTTCAAGTTTTGGACATTGTAACTGCTGTAATCATCCGTAATCATCAAGGATAATCAATAAAAGGATAAAAACTTTGGAGTGGACCTAGGCCGGAGATAGCCGAACCACTATAAAACTTGTGTCTCTGTTCTTTACTTTGGGATTATTGTTCAATATTTGCTGAGATCTGTTATTTGTGTTTGAATATTGTTGGTTTGTATTCATACACTGGTGCTTTCACGGTATTTGGGGTTTGTGACCAATTTTGGCGCAAACACTTTGGTGCTTTCACTGAAAAGGACTAGCACCCGCTACGTCGGATTGAAGTTCAGATTTGAAAAGCTTGGAAGATTCAGATTCAAAAACAATGACTCGACAAACAAGACAGAGAGCTGATAGAAGCCAACAAGGAGGAAGTCAAGAGGCATCCTCCGGAGCTGGGGAAGGACAAGCTTCTATCTACATAACTAGAGACGAAATGGAGGCTATGGAAAATTCATTACAAGAGAGGTTGCTAAAGAATCAACAGGATATGATGCAGACTTTCTTTGAACAGATAAGAGCTACAGGGATGCAAAACTTAGGACCAGCCACAGCAGCTGTTAATGTGGAACAAAGAGCTAGAGCCATGGAACCCAATGAAGGACAGAACTCTGAATTGGAAGGCAATCGACAAGGGCTTGGGGGCAGGCCCACAGGATCCAATGCAGGAGGACCTTTTGAAGGAGTTCAACAGGTTAGGGCCAACGTCACGGCTAATGAGCCACACGAGGAATATGTACCGGAGTTCCCTCAAGGACATGGGGGGCAACCTTTGGCGGACAATGCTGGATTAGTGGAAATTATTAGGAGAACGATGCGTAGAGGCTTGGCCAGCAAAGACTTGGAAGGAGTAAACAAGAGTCCGTTTACTCAAGAGATCAAGGCAGCTCAGAATCCACCCAAATTCAAGCTGCCTAGCGTGGACTCGTATGATGGCGAGACAGACCCAACTGATCATTTAATGAGATACACCAGACACATGGAGGTACTGGGGGCATCGGAAGAGGTGATGGCCCGATGCTTCCCTTTATACTTGAAAAACCAGGCTGCAATGTGGTTCAGACAGCTGGGAGAAGGATCTATCAGGACTTGGAGAGAATTGGTGGATAAGTTTTTGGGACAATTTCGGGTTCATATCAAAAGACCGAAGAACGTGATGACATTGACATCAGTAAAACAAAGGACGGACGAATCGCTTAGAGCTTTCCTAACATGATTCAATGCGGCAGTTACTTCAGTAGATCGGCCGGATCCATCAATGGTTCTGATGGCGGCAGTATCAGGAGTCAGAGAGGATTCAGATTTTAAGATATCTCTGGTACGAGACCCCCCTCAGGATATCGAGGAATTCTTTCACGAAGCTGAAAGGTTTCTTCGACAAGAAGATGCAAGTATGGATTTAAAGTTAAAAGAAGTGAATACAGTTAAGGATGAAGGACCATCCAATGGAAGCTCGGGCAAGGGCAAGGGAAAAAGGAAGTTCGATGATGATTCCGGAAATGCAAGGAAGCGATGGAAGGATCCAAAGTTTTCCACTTACACAGGACTGAACGAGACACTGGAACGGATATACATGGATACTCGAGATCGCCTTCCCTACCGGAGACCGGCTAGGAGAGAACCATCTGAACGAGAAAGGGCATCAGGAAGGCATTGTCTTTTCCACGATTTAGACGGACATGACACCAACAGCTGCAGGCACTTGAAGGATATAGTTGAGGAGCATGTGAGGAATGGACAGCTGAGGCAATATGTTGGAGCACGGAATGCAACAGTGGAGCAGGAGCAACCACCATCAACCTCACATCGTGATGATGTGAGACCCAGGGATGACGGTCGATTGATTATCCATTAACCTGGATGATATGCAATCAGTAGCAAACCATCAGCAAGCAACTAAATCGTTTACGCATGTATGGGACCGGAGATAGCCCCTAGGCATGCTCCGAATGATGATAAATCGTGAAACTATGGTTTGTGAAATCTGTTTTCTTGTTTTGGATTTTGGACATTTGTCTTCTCTGGTTTGGTTTTGGAGTTTGGATTGAGCTCCTGGTTTTGTTTGCTTTTTGATTTGGATGCTTGTTTTTGATCTTAGATGCTGTTTGGATTTCTGATTTTCTGGTTTTGACTTGGATTTTGGATTTGGATTTTGGATTGGATTTTGGATGGTTTTCCATCTGATTTTTGATAAACGGTCGTCAGGTACGGACTGTGCCTGGCAAGGGGTGAGTCATTTTGCCCGAACGCGGTAAAGTGACTCATTCAGGTCGTCGAGTATGGACTATGCTCGACAAGGGTCCGGAGAGACCAGGATTCAGCCTAGGACTTAGGCCCTATATCATCAATTGCTATTTTCAGGTCGTTGAGTATGGACTATGCTCAGCAAGGGTCCGGAGTGACCAGGATTCGGCTTAGGACTTAAGCCACGGCATTATTCACGCCCAGGGACATTGGGCTACGGTCATCAAGTGTGGATTGCACTTGGCAAGAACTTGGACAGGTTATGAATTTGGATATCTACCTGGAGAGGTTCTGGATTCGGTTATTGGCTATTGTGTAAAGATGGATTCAAACTCGACTACCGAGTTCGAATGGATATGGAATTGGCTAAGGCTTTGGTTATGGGATTTGGAATTGGGCATCGGCTCGAAGCAGTCAAGGATGACATACTCTGGCGATATGGCTATGGACTTTGGATACTGGATTCGGGACTATTCAAAACACGTCTTGTTATCACAAGACATGTTTTGGGGGGCAAAGTGTTATCCCATTTTTGGTCAAAACTGGGATATCAACAAATGAACGAGGAATGATGGATGTCAGGATTGGAGATCAGTTGGAATCAAGGCTGCGATCGATGTCGTCAAAATTTGGTTGAACTCCGATCGGGACGAAATGAATTGGGGATGATGATAAGGATTAGGGAAGGCTATGTTTCAAATTTCAGGATAATCGGAGTTCATATGGAGGAGTTATGATCGATTCAAGGTAGGAGAGGCATGCTGTTCGAATCCATCAGGTTCGAACCCACCAGGTTCGAATCGATCGAAGGCACGGCGTGCATGGATGGTTCGAACCCAACAAAGGGAGCGGTCACTTCGAATCGATACACTTCGTATCGATCAATATGGATTCAGCTCTGAAGGGTTCGCGTTGGATGTTGGTTCGACTCGATGGACTTCGAATCGATCGAGCTACTGTCTCTAACATGGTTGCTTCGTATCGATACGAAGAAGGTGTTCGAAAAGGGTATGCAGTGACTCGAAGAGATGGATTCGAAGAAGAGGGATTCGAAGGAGATGGATTCGAAGGAAGGACAGAAGTGCAGGGATACGAAGGACTCGGGGAGGACATTCGAATCGATCGTATTCGAACCAATCTTGTTCGAACCGATCGATTCGAAGGAAATAGTCAGGGCAGCTCAAACAAATGGATACGAACGCGTCTTTAGGGAGGGAAGCGCTCAATTCGACGACAAAGATGGATCAACCCGAAGCATGCGCGCCACGTCGACCTACTAGCACGTGCTTGGATCGATTCGAATCAATCGATTCGAAGTGATCGGTTCGAACGAAGCGAAGTCCAGGAAACCCCAAATTCGAATCGATCATATCTTCCAAATCGTTGATCCAAATGCAATGAAATTTTTACAGGAGTTTGCTTACATATTGGAGAATGTTCTCACCAATTTTCAGCTCAATTGGACAATTTCTAGATCGATTCGAATGGAGTTCGAATCGATCCCAGTGTGGGCCCGGATCTCCAGGTTTCGGCCATGTGGGCCCTCTCATGTGCCTGAAGCGGTCTACCTTGTTTCTAGGAGAAATATCAGCCTTCTACGCCTATAAATAGAGCCCCTGGTCATTCAGAAAAAGGGTCGGAGAGAGTGAAAGGACGCTTGGATGCTGCGAGAATCATTCCATATCATCGTTGCTGCTATTTATTTCAAGTTTTGGACATTGTAACTGCTGTAATCATCCGTAATCATCAAGGATAATCAATAAAAGGATAAAAACTTTGGAGTGGACGTAGGCCGGAGATAGCCGAACCACTATAAAACTTGTGTCTCTGTTCTTTACTTTGGGATTATTGTTCAATATTTGCTGAGATCTGTTATTTGTGTTTGAATATTGTTGGTTTGTATTCATACACTGGTGCTTTCACGGTTTTTGGGGTTTGTGACCAATTTTGGCGCAAACAGTTGATATTCTGATTTGGTGAGCCAAATGCAGAATTGATATCCAGTTTGATCTGAAAAGATATTTCTCTATCTTTCATCTATCTTTGTTGTTTTCGTGCCTGCGAATTTCGAGGACGAAATTCTTTTAAGGGTGGAAGTTTGTAACGACCCTAGATTTTTATTTAATTTAAATTAATAATTAAATGAAATTTTTGAATAAAATTGTAAGATAAATTGATTTAAAGGGCAGCGAGTTTCCCTCGATTCAAATAGAAAATATATATAAAGTCATATGGATTTGAAAATTTGTATATATGTGAATATATATGTATATATTGGATTTTAAATAAATTCTTAAATAAATGGTTTAAAATATATATATATATATATATATACATAAGATAACTATAAAGTAAATAAATTAGATAAGATTTAAACAACAAAATATAAACCTAGAAATTCATCTACATTTTGAAAATGAATATATATATATATATATATGTAGTTTTGTAAAATATCAAGTAAGTAAACATACTAAATAAAAATCTAACATATAATAATAAAAGACACTTCATTAGATTTCAAAGTATAAGACCAAACAAAATATATTTACATTTACACTTGCACTACAAGAAAATGCAAACATATCAGCCGAGCAAATACATGCAAGTAGAAAACAAATAAATAAAAATAATAACAACAAGTAAGCAAGCATGGAAAACAAAAATATAAATAAAAGAATTAAGGCATAAGCTTATAAAAAACAAAGTAAAATATCTAACAAACATAATTAAAATAGAAAATTATTTGCAAGACAAAGTAATACACTCAAATGAGAAAAGTATAGAATAGAATTCATTTATATTATAAAGTATGCAAGACAAATTAAATTTGTACAAAAAAAACAATAAAATAAAATATAGGTGATAAGTTAAATATTAATAGTATAAACTATGAATAGAAATGAAATTTGAAATGTATGTTTGTAACAAAATCACAAAAGAAAAGACATACATTTTAATATAAGTGTGTAGAAATATAAAGGTGAACTAGATAAATAGGTTGTAAACCAAACTAGAGTAAAGTGTTGTATTCATCCAAAACAAAGAAGTATATAATATCATTAGCTGTAATCAGGTACAAGCAAATTGTGACTTCTCCATAATGCAAGCAACTTCACCCATGTTATTGTACAAACAAGCATACCCTGCTGTACAAAACAGTATAATATCACCAGCCTGTACAATATGAAATCCCTGTACAAAACATAAGATATGATCCCCTGTAAAACTTCCTTCTTTATATATATCACCTCGGCTTCTCCATTTCAACCTGAGACAATGAAAGCAAATACATTCAAATCAGAGATCAGGGGGGGTTTTCAGCTTGTATTTTCAAAACTGTTTCAAAATGAAGCTCTGTTCTTCTTCTAAGAAATCTGTGAGCAAACTTCCATCTTTAAACTTAATCTGTTTATATATAGGTTTGCATGTTAACAGGTTTCTCTGTTTCAATATTCTGTGAGTAAACTACTGTCTTGAAACTTTAGTTGATTTATAACCTGATATCTGTGATTATAACTTATAGTAAAGTGGTTGCATAAATGAAGATCTGTTTGAATATATATATAAATATGTAAATGTTTGAGTATGCATGTCTGTGTAAATGCATATACATCTCTGTTTGTATTCAGGCACCAATCTACCTAAAATAATTCTATCTCTCTTCATAGATTCAGTATTAGGCTAAGATGCCTGAAGATAAAATGCATAGATGAAGGTCACATTTATTTTAAAACTAATTTTAAGTATATATGATAAGTAATTAATTCAAAAATGAGAAATTAACAGCAATGACCTACTAATGTCAGGAAATCTAGTATCCAAATATCAAGTTTTAATTTTATAAACTGAATCGAATCAGAGAATGATGATTTTTGATATATAAATCTAGATTTTTAAGTTTGTAGATGGTGTGAATTTTCGAGTTGACCAGATAATGGGTTTTGGGAAAATTCTGGTGATCGGAGGGGAGATGGTCGGCGCGATCATGTATGGAGCTAGAGGAGTGATCGATGGTGTCTGGAAAAATATCAGGAAGGCGAACAAGTGGTGGCGACGAGGGTGGTTGACCGTGGAAGATTTTAACCCTAGTTTTTGCTGCGTCTATTGAATTGATCACCGTGGTTTGTGTGATGGACCGAGTGTCACGAGCTTTTGAGGGAAGGTTGAGGAGAGGTGGACGAGGCTACGGCCGGAGTTTGGTGGCCTCCGGTGGTGGGAGCATCGAGCACGACGTGTCGACAGGTTTGAGTAGCACCTGTCCTTTTTGCTGTTCCAGGTTTCGAGCTCGCCTTCGATTTTGAATGGCGACATGAATCTTGGGTTTTTGGTGAATGAGATCAGGTTGGGGGAAGATTGATGACTTGCTCGACATTGAGGTGGTGGCTGGAAGCGATTAACTGGGTAGTACTCGTGCACGCGGTGCACGTTGAAGTTGGAGGGGCTGTAGTGTTTTGGGAAGGAGGTGTGAATGCTCGGGGAAGACTCGAAGCATTCGAGTGACAATCTCGGGGAAACGTAGGGCTGGCTCGAGTTTGAGCTCGGGTAGTTTTTAGTTGTATCCGGGTCAATTTTTACACTTAAACAAAAAATTTGAAATTTACGAGTCTCGGGTTGGTTTGGGGAAAGACTCGAAGCAGGGCTTGGGTAGAACGTGGATTTTCTCGGGTTTGACTCGGGTAGGTATAAAAACAGTTTTTGAAACTTTAAAACAAAATTCAAGTTTTAAACATTTTAACTCATTCTTTTAAATAATTGTTTTATTTAAGTATGGGATTGGTTTAAGGTTTAAAAGTAAATTATTTCAATTTAATTAAGTTTTACTTTAAGATTTAAGTAAAAGGATTAATTAATTAAAGATTTAATTTATGTGATTGAATAAATTAATGTGATTAATTAAAGATTTATTATTTAATAATTTAAAGGTAAATTAAGTACAAATTACAGATTAATTAATTTGTTAAGAGTTAATTTATTAATAATGAATAATTAAAGGATGACTACTTAAGCATATAATTACTTAATGTAATTAATAAAAGGGTTTTTACTTAATGGAATTAAAGGATAATTACTTAGTGTAAATACATTAAAGGATAATTATTTAATAATTAAAGATCGATTGATTATTAATTAAGATTGATGAATTAATGTTTAAAAAGTTAATTCATTTAAAGGATAATTAATTAATGAGATTAATTTATTAAGGTAAGTAAATTGAGGATAATTAAATAAATTTAAAGGTTAATTAATAAATGAAGGTGATTAAGGAATGATTATTAATCAAAGTAATTAATTAAAAATAATTAATAAAATAGTGAATTAAATAATTAAAGCTTTATTATTTAATAATTAAAGGTTGATAATTAAAGGTTAATTGATGTATTATTAATGGATAATTAATAAATGATTAAAGAATAATTAATCAAAATGATTTGTAAAATTATTGATGTTAATTGACCAGGATTAGAAATTCATAAGGAATTAATCTGATTTGAATAAATCAGACAATTAAGTGTTTGACCTTACTTATGAATGATTGTATTGTATGAGATGCTTTGAATTGATTGCCCTAACTGATTTGTGATATTTTGTTCTATAGATTGAACCGTGTATATTTATTGCATCTGTATATTATCTGTGAATCTATGAATGGACGATGAGCGTTATAGTTTATATCGCTTATCAACTATATTTCTATGTTTTAAATCTGTGATGATTGTATGATGTTGCACTATTGTGTTAAGCCCCTGGACCACACCATACACACACAAATATGGGTTTCACGAGGAAATCGATTAAGTCACAGATTTTGAAATGATTTATAAAAATTGAATATTTGAATTCAAATGTTTTGGAAATGGAATCGGAATAAATGTGAAAAGCTTTTAGAATGAAATTTCAAGTTAAAATTTATCTTAATTTACTTAATTAAGTTTTGAAATTTAATAATTCAATTTAAATTTGAATTCGATATTTGGAATTGAATTCGATGATTGGAAATTACGGTTAAAGATATTATAACCAGGTTTGTATGAATTTAAACCATTTTTAAAGGTATGGTTTTGGGAATTTGAATTTAACCCAAGGATTTCAACTCGTATAAATGAATCAGATTTCCAAAATGAAAACTGTTGTTTTCAAATGATAAACACTTTTAGATAAGAACTGAGATTCCAGTTAATTAGGGGAATTTCAAGATTGAATAGAGAAATGATTTTCCTAAGTTATGAATGAATTCTTTTTGAAAACTATGAATTAAATCTGTTTATTTTTAACAGATTTAAATTGATGATTTGTTTAAATCAAATAGAAATGAAATTGTTTTGAAGGCTATAAGTTAAATCTTTGATTTAAAGATTTAACGAGTTAATCAAATTGAAATGAAAATTTATTTGGAAAATCTGTGAATGAATCTTTTATTTAAAAGATTAAAATGTGAAAATTGTTTAAAACCGTTAAAGGTTGTGAAAATGAATCTTTTTGTTTAAAGATTGAAAATGGTAATTTGTTAAGCCATTTGAAGAAAAGTTTTGGGTAATAAGTTGTGACTTAATTGAAATCCCATATCCATATGTTTTGAAAATATTTTCGCTCACTATTCGGTTTAGCCGGGAAAGGACCTTTGTGTCGTATAACCTATTCCGAATATGTGATACGTCGTTATGGATAGCATTTGAAGACCGGTGATGAAGACCGGGTATTTGCGAAAGCGATAGGATGACCTATCGATTGTTTCTGCACCGAGTCGCGCCGGTATAGAAACTCCCTAAGTGATAGGAAATCCGATCGGGATTGTGAATATCCGGATTTCAAGGACTTCTTTGTAAGTGCCTTCGGTTCTGTTCGAGCCCGGAACAGACTTGTATGGATTGTATGTCTGACATTACAAATTAAGATGTAAAGCCGATTTCTTTCAAATATATTTCTGTTGGTGGCGAAGAATTTATTCTTTTAGCTTAACACCCTTCTCTGAGACGTGGCTCAGAGGTTATGTAGTTGAAGTTATCAGCGATATATTCCCAATTTGGTAATGCGACATGCTAAGTGTTGCTGTGAAATGATCATTGTGTTGATTATTTGTGATAGGATCATTTATTTGATCGTCTATCCTGGTGATCATTTCTATGATCATTTGTTGACCCAAAGCATGGCTTTTGTATAAAGTATGTTTTTGTGGACGTGACTTCGTCGAGCCTCACACCCCAGAATGGTCAAAACAGGAAAGATGCGGCAAGGTTATGAGGGGTAGCGCCCTTTAGGATGTGTGCATTTCCTTCTGGAAAAGGGTGGTATCATGGTATGGAGCCCAGATACTTACTCATGTTGAAAACACTTTATGATTGTGTGAATTGATTACGAGCGCTCGGTGAAAGGTCCCAAAGGACCGGGGGATGGCATATTCGGTCAGTTGTTACTCAGTTAGGGGTAACCCGGCCTTGTGTTGGTAGAGATCCGGTTTGGTTCTCGGGGATGTCCATCCAGAGGCATTCTCATGTGGCAATGGGAAGTTCCTTGGCCTGATCATTCGTTGGAAATCCAAAGAAACAATACGAACCTTGTACAGTATTAGTTGTATAACCTGCCATGGAATGTGGCGGTAACCTGCTATTGAACATGGTTAGCTATCGTAAGCATACGATAATGGTCGTATGTTGGCTAAGATTTATATTCTACTTTCGAAATGAATTTTTCCTACACTATGCACTAGTAATAATATCAAATGTTTCTTTTTAATGCGTATCAAGCATCATTGACTATCATAAGGAGAAATCTCCTCCGATTCTGCGTTTGCATTGTGTGTGTGTGCGGGAGGCCTTATGGTAGTCTCATTTTTAAAAAAACATTGCGAATTGACTTTGAAAATCTTTTGTTGAATGTTTTTAAAAGATAAACTGTTTTTGTTGCTCATACCAGTCCCACGACTGATCCGGAGTTTATTGTTTCTTTCCTAAACTCTGGGTGCTCAAAATTTTTCTACACGAGTAGTCTAGAGTTGGGTCTTTCAGATAGTCAGATTTGTAGATTATCTGGAGTTAGTTCAGTCTTTGGATCGCACCAGTCTTGCCTATCTTTGTGCATCGTTATTGGGAGTTCGAGCTATTGCTGGATTGATTCTTGGAAATGGAGTTGCAGTTCTCGGAGTTCTTCCTTGAAGACTATTTAGAGTTATTTGTTCCGTATGCTAGATGTTATCTATTTTCTTTCCGCTGCTGTTTTATTGTATCATATCTCTGATGTATATTGATATCTATTGGATCATCTGTTGTATCAGATATTGTATCAAAGCTGTATATCAATGTATTATTCTTTTATTCCGCTGTGTTATTTACTCAATGTTGTTATAAGCTCCGGCGAATCGGATTTGAACGGTCGAATCTATGACATTCGAATACGATATGAAGTATGGATGTCGATTTTCGAGCGGGCAAAATCTGCGTCGTTACGTGCAGGTTCCTTAGCCCTATGTGATGCTTGTCCTTGGTTGGGGTCAGATGTCCCTTGCCTACCATCTAATAGGGTTTTTATGAACTACTATATCTTCCTTTCTCGAATTAGTTTTTCGATAACATCCTGGAGATGCATGCATTCATTGATGTTATGCCCATAACATTCGTGAAACCGACAATATTTCCCTGTTTGTTTATGCTTCTTTGTTGATTCTTTTGGAGGCGGTTCCTGTACTGCATAGTATTACAGGTAGACAAATAGACATTCTTCGGGGACATATTTAGTGGCGTGTAAGTGCTGTACATTGGAACCCTATGTTTTCCTCTTCCAGAATCCCTCTTTTTTCTCAGCTCCTATCTCCACCTTTCTTTTGCTAATTCGGTTTGTTCTAGACATTCACTTTTACTTTTCCAGAGCTTTCATCGGACTGTTTTACCGCAATATTAGTATGTAAACCCTCTCAGATTGGTCTTTCAATGTTCTTCTTCCTGAAGGATCTGGCTTTATCTTTTCTTAAGTATTGAGCCGCCTTCGCGTAAAAGCATTCCAACATGACGGGAGGTATGCCAGCTAGCCAACCGAAAAAATTAGATTCTGGATCAACCCTCTTGTCATGGCCATCAATATTGCATGATCATTCAGATTACTGATTTCCATAACAGCTGCGTGGAATCTCTCAAATAATCTTTCAACTATTCTCCCTGAGCCTAGAGACGCTGGACGGGGACATTACATCCTTGGAGCGAGTTGCATGCACTCGAAACTGCTCCACAAACTTTGTTTCCAAATCAATTAATTTAGAGATCGATCGTAGGCGTGGCCTTATAAACCACATCGCTGCTATTCCAGAGAGAGTTATAGGAAAACACCTACACTTAGTTGCATCATCTGCTTGTACGGAATCCATCGGCCATTCATATCTCATGATGTGCTGTTTGGGGTTAGTCTTATAAGCAGGCATCGACGATTTGTTGAACCTCCTTTGATATTCTGCATGCATGACATTATCAGTGAACGAGGTATGGCCTCTCGAGATTTACCAATCATCATTAGTCAAGCTCTATCTTTCTCTCACTAGTTGTCTGACCATAGCCGATAAGTCTGGTGTTTGGATAGTTGGCGCCAAGCGGTGGTCATGTTTGACCTCACATAAATGGTCCGGTCGATGTCTACGAGTTGTTCCATGCCTTTTTGGTTCAGCATTTCTCGATGTGAATCTTGTAAATTCACTTCATCATCATCCCAATGAAGCATTTGATCAATATTTACTTGAACTCCATCATTCAAATCAGTCGCAGTAGCTCTAATTTGAATCCCAATGTGCATAGGTAAGTTCCCTTCTCTAGTGGACGGATCGGCACTAATCGTTCCTAGAAGACCATAATGGTCTGCCTATTGATGCCCTGAAGTTTCTATGTGATATCCATTTGTTCGGTGATACCTACGCCTATGAAATTCATCCGATAAACTAGTACTCTCCGATGCCAAGTAAGGGGTAGGGTCCCTTGAGATGACCCACTTTCTTTCCCTAAATTTTTTTTTACATATGTAAAGAGGTCATCTAAAATAAGAATATTATAGTCTCTCTTATTTTTCTCCTCTCTTGGATCTTTCTGCCAATAAATATTGGTTTGTTTTAAATCATCTTAAACTTACATATATGAAGATATGTAAATTATTTCCTACCTCTGATTCAATCAGATCCATGTAGATCTTCCAATCTAACTAAATCACAAGTATAAGATTTATTGGATAGTTCATAGAATGTAGAGTTCCAGCACATGTATACATTGCACCTCTATATTTTTATTTTCTGTTGATATGAGACATAAGCAACAATACAATGTTGCAGCCCCATATCCTCCTTCATTTTTAGACCATATATCCATATTAAGCATCCTGGGTTTTAAACTAATAAATGTATAAGGAAAAACCCATATTAACTACTTCATCTCAAAGTTAAATCATAACACAGAGAAACATATTTAAACATTAAATCCATGGCTCTTTCATTCTAGGTAAATCAATATAAAGGGGTTTTCATTTAAAAAGATCATAAAACAAGTCAAAGTTACCAACTCATAAAAACAAACATAGCTTGCAAACAAATGAAAATATGAATTTAGTCAGGCTGCCTCAATATTCAGGACTTGTTGCCAATGTTTCTAGTGAGGTTACTCACCTTAATTTCTTTTCCTAAGCCTTCCTTTTCCCTTTGATCCTCTACTTCCTCTTAACTCTAATGGTCAATGCTCTTCATTGCCTGTGGTTTATATTTTTATTGCTACTCTTTTTTTTCTGTTTTTAAAAATGGTGACAGACCTCACTATCCTTAAGCCTTCTTATACTAGACCCCGGCTGCCACTAGGGTTTTAGAAAATTACCCAATGTCAGTTTTACCCCATTAATATGATCTGCCTTTAGTCTTAATTTAAATGAAAGAAGAAAAAGGGTATGTGGTCCTCATTATATTTTCAGAAAAATAAAGCTTACTCTTTTAATCCTACCCCGGGTCATGTTATATGCATGACTAAATTTTTCTAAGCAAAAGAATTACTGAAAATAGCCAAAGTGGTTTACTAAAGATTCATACTATTTCCATGCAAGCCTTGTCTTCTACCAGCAGTGCTTTCTTATGCGCCTGCATATCATATTAAACTTATTTATTTATTTATTTTTAAGTACTTACTATCTTTTGCATATGTTTATTCTAGTCTACCTATTTTTATTTTCTTTATACTAAACTTGTTTTAAAGACATATTCATGTCTGCAATAATCATGTCTCCATGCCTATGTATTTGTAATTTATTTATTCTAACTTACAAATTAATTTCTGCCTATTTTATAATGCAGAAAATATGTGTATGTGTGTGTACTGTCTTGTGCACCAGTACATACTTTTGACCATTCATTGGCAATAAGTCTCTATTCCTATTTTTCTTCAATTATTAAACAATCATAAACTAAATTGTATCATAAAATTACCCATAAAATCAGGTTTATCACATATACCCTTCCTTTTAGGAATTGTGTCCCACAATTCTTTCATACTTAACTCAAGTATTTTCAATCCAGAAAATCAATCATTTTCAAACTAACCTCTTAGTTAAACTCTATGCATATATATAAAAAAGAATTCACAATGCATATTTAATCAAAGCATCCATCAATATTTATATAGTTTACCTTTCATTCAATCAAACAGTTGTGGATAATCATTTCTAATTTTATCTTCCACTTCCCATGTGCAATCACTTGGGTCTAGACTCCATTGCACTTTCACCAACCTCATTTCTTTATTTCTCAACCTCTTAATTTCTCTTGAAACTATGCCTACTGGCTCCTTTTCATAAATCATTCTGGGATCAATCTGTACATCTTTAGTGGATTTTAATATTGTCTTTGCATCATGAACCCATCTTCTTAACTGAGACACATGAAAAACATCATGTATTGCTCTCATTTCTTCTGGCAATTCCAACCTATAGGCTACATTTCCAATTCTTTCTAAAATTTTATATGGTCCTATGTATTTGGGAATTAACTTTCCTTGTTTCCCAAATCTTAGAACCTTCTTCATAGGTGATATTTTAACAAATACAAAATCTCCAACATCATATTGTACTGCCTTTCTCTTCTGATCTGCATATTTCTTTTGCCTATCTTGGGCAGAAGCAATTCCTTTTCTAATCAAAGTTATCTTTTCAGAAGTTTCTTTTACATTTTATGGTCCTAAGACCACCTTCTCCCCAGATTCAATCCAACTTGAGGGTGATAAACATGGCCTACCATAGAGTGCTTCAAAAGGTGCCATGCCTATGCTGCTGTGATAGCTATTATTGTATGCAAATTCTGCTAGAGATATGTGATCTTCCCAGCTTCCTCCCCAATCCAATACACATGCCCTCAACATGTCTTCAAGCAATTTATTCACAATTTCTGTTTGACCATCAGATTGAGGGTGATATGCTGTGCTCAAGCATAAATCAGTCCCCATTGCTTTGTGAAAACTTTGCCAAAATTTTGAAGTGAAGATGGTATCTCTATCACTTACTATGGTCTTTGGTATTCCATGCAATCTAACTACTTCTTTAATAAATAGTTGAGCTAATGTGCATGCATTCCTTTCTAATTTTACAGGTATGAAATGAGCTGATTTAGTTAGCCTATCAACTACAACCCAAATACTATCATTTCCTCTCCTAGTTTTAGGCAAACCATCAACGAAATCCATTGATATATCTTCCCATTTCCACTGTGGTATTTGTAAAGGTTGAAGCATCCCTGAAGGTCTTTGGTATTCAGCTTTTACATGTTGACAAACCATGCACTTAGACACATAAGTTGCCACTGCACTCTTCATACCTTTCCACCAATAATCTCTCTTGAGATTATGATACATTCTTGTGCTTCCTGGATGTATGGTATATTTACTTTTATGATAAGCATCCAATATTTCTTGCTTCAATTCATCAATGGCAGGAACACATATTCTTTTTCTTTTCTCCAATTGGCCTTGTTTATTCAACTGAAAACCTTCCACTGCCTCTCCATTTAATATCTGAGTTTTCTTCTCAAATAAAAATGGATCTTGGTCTTGTAACTTTTCAACTTTAGATTTTAATTCTGACCCTAAAGTAATAAAGCTTAACCTTCCCATCTCTACATTCTCACTGCATATGCTCATATTTTCTACACTTTCACTTTCTACTTATGAGTCAATCAATAGTGATAGAGTGTTAAACTCTTCTATCATTAACCTAGCTACATTAACATGTTGTCTACTTAAAGCATCTGCTACTTTATTAGCTTTGCCAGGTGTGTATAATATTTCAAAATCATATGAGGCTAGTAGTTCAACCCACCTTTGTTGCCTCATGTTTAATTCTTTTTGTGAAAACAAGTACTTAAGTGACTTATGGTCTTTGTAAACTTCAAATTTAGCCCATAACAAATAATGTCTCCATAATTTAAGAGCATACACTATAGCAGCTAATTCAAGGTCATGTGTAGCATACTTTACCTCACTGGGTTTTAACTGTCTAGAGGCATAAGCTATCACTTGATGTTGTTGCATCAATACTGCCCCAAGTCCTTGTCCATTTGCATCAGTATACATCACCAAATTTTCATTTCCCTCAGGTACTTTTAGTATTGGAGCTTGTATTAGTGCTTCCTTTAACCTCCCAAAGGCTTTCTCACACTCCTCGGTCCAAGCAAATACCTGATTCTTCCTAGTCAATCTAGTTAATGGGATTGTAATTTTTGCAAAATCTTTTATAAACCTTCTATAATAACCAGCTATTCCCATAAAAGATCTGACCTCTGTGACACTAGTAGGCCTTTTCCAAGCTTGAACTGCAATTACCTTATTGGGATCCACAGATATACCTTCTTCTGATATCACATGTCCTAGAAATTTTATTTCATTTTGCCAAAAAGTGCATTTTGAAAATTTTGCCTTCAAATTTTCTTGTCTCAAATTCTGTAGCACTATATGTAAATGATTCTCATGCTCTTCAACTGTCTTAGAATAAATTAGTATATCATCAATAAATATCAATACAAATTTATCTAAGTATTTTCTAAAAATTCTATTCATCAAATCATCAAAGTAAGAGGGAGCATTTGTCAAGCCAAATGGCATCACTAAAAATTCATAAAGTCCATATCTAGTGTTGAAAGCTGTGTATTTAATGCTTTCCTCTTCTACTTTCACTTGATGTAATCCTGAAGCTAAATCAAGTCTAGAAAATATTTTTGCACCACTTAATTGATCAAAGAGATCATCAATTCTTGGTAAGGGGTATTTGTTTTAACTGTGATTTTATTTAACTCCCTGTAATCAATACATAATCTAAGAGATTCATCCTATTTCTTAACAAAAACCACTGGTGCTCCCCATGATGAGCTACTGGGTCTGATGAAGCCTTTTTCTTCCAGTTCAACTAGTTTCTTTTTCAGTTCTATCAATTCTTTAGGCCCCATTCTAGTTGGCC
This sequence comes from Allium cepa, assembly GCA_030765085.1. Taxonomy (NCBI): domain Eukaryota; kingdom Viridiplantae; phylum Streptophyta; class Magnoliopsida; order Asparagales; family Amaryllidaceae; genus Allium; species Allium cepa. The sequence continues at coordinate 344,327,571 of CM060944.1, forward strand.
TCTTAACTACTGGGTTAGCTCCTGGAATTAGTTTAATTGAAAACTCTACCGGCCTATGGTTATTTTTTCCATCAGAAGTTTTTAATGATATGGTGGAGGTCTCCATATTTATGACAGCATTATATTTTCTTAACCAATCAACTCCTAAAATAACCCTTATGCCAGGGTATTGCAACACATATAGGTCTGCACTAAACACATATCCCCCTATATTTAATCCCAGATGCATACACATAATACCCAAAACACAGGAACTACCCAAAGGACTTCTAATGAGCAATGGCTTATCGACAATCATACAATTTAATTTTAGTTGTTGTGCAATATCATGGGAAATTAATGAGTGTGTAGCCCCAGTATCATACACTACTGCAAAAGTTATTGAGTGAATGAGCAAAGTACCTTCAACTTGGCCAAGATTCCCAACATTTGGTTCTTCAGTTGCTTTGCCCTTCCCCTTCAAAGTTCCCATTTTCCCTTGCTTAAAATCTGGACAATTCCTCCTTATGTGACCTTCCTTCCCACACTGGTGACATTTGAAGGATGCTGGTTTGGGATTTGTGCACCTATTCTTCATATGCCCCTCTTGTCCACAATTATAACAAGTGATCTTCTTCTTAACTTCAGTAGTCTTGGCTTATTCTGGTTTCTTGATGGAAGCTACATCTGTTTTCTTTTTGTCATAAGGGTGAAACTTACCCTTTCCTTTCTTATTTTGATTATTCCTTAGTGCTCTGAAATTTTCCCTGGCTTTATCATGTTGTTCAATACTCAAAGTCAGATCCAAAACTTGATCAAATGTCTTGTCCTTATATGGCAACATAGCTCTACTAAGGCTAGCATTCAGTCCTCGGATGTATCTGCCATTTTTAGCCTCTTTAGTTGTGATAAGCACTGCACCATACTTTGCTAGTGATTCAAACTTCTGTGTATACTCAGTAACACTCATAGTTCCCTGCGTTAATTTAATGAATTCTTCTAGCAGAGATTCTTTAGCTGATGCAGGTACAAATCTTCCTTCCAACATTTCTTTAAATTGATTCCATGTCACTTCTCCTTTAGGTCTTCCAGATACGATAACTTCCCACCAGTCCAGAGTTGCTCCTCTCAATTGTCTAGATGCTATTTGCCTCTTATTTTGGTCTTCAACTTGCATATCTGTAAAAATTCTGTCCAAAACTCTAAGCCAGTTTTGAACTGCCATGATCCCCTCTGTTCCATCAAAAGTTTTGCCTCCAAGATTGTAAAGGTCTTGAGTGGTTTGGAAAGCTCTTCATGTGGATTTTCTTGCCTGTTGCCTACTCCATCCCTTATGGCTCTCATAAATTCTTGCATATTCACCATAGGTGGTTCACTTGGTCCTACATCTTGTTGTTTAGGTCTCACCATAGTTCTATGGATATAACACTTAAGTTAGTTCATCTTGCCTAACCCTCTATAAATTAATTTACTTCAATTTATTCTTATTTAGTTATAATAGATATTAGTAATATATGTACTAACAGAACAAAGCATCCAAAGCAATCAACACACCATACATCAATGCAAACAAGTTCATACACAATTTTGCTATGTTATTTAACAACATAGCTCTGATACCAAATGAGATGACCCACTTTCTTTCCCTAAATTTTTTTTTTTCATATGTAAAGTGGTCATCTAAAATAAGAAAATTATAATCTCTCTTATTTTTCTCCTCTCCAGGATCTTTCTGCCAATAAATATTGGTTTGTTTTAAATCATCTTAAACTTACATATATGAAGATATGTAAATTATTTTCTACTTAAATCAGAGTACAAAAATTTAGAAGTAGACATCTGCTTTGAAAATTATTAGGTAATTTATATATAGCAAATTTATTCCTAAGAATCCAGTTTTCCTTAGCACAACTTATTGTTGCATCACTTCTGATATTATACCTTCTAGACTTAGCATTTGTATGTATTTCCCATAGTTTTATTTCTAAATAAACTGTGCTTTTAGATTTGTACATGTGTGTGCAGGTTCCTGTGGCATGTTTATTCACTGGGAAAATTTTTTGAGTGCTTAAATTCTTTTCAAATAATTGTTAACTTGAAATGATGAGACCTACCCTATATATTTGAGTTATTGAGCTTTACTGCAAACTGAGTTTAAAACAATTAAAGATGGTTGAACCCAGGTTTGGAAAAATAGTCAGGATAGCCTTGTTTATTTATACACAAATTTACAAGTATTTCTGGGTTCTTCCTATGGTAATTCAAACTTGTATATGCCAGATTTTTACATCATCTTTAAACCTGGGTTTTTCATATCCAATATTGAGTTAGTCTTTCAATTCTTACATGCTTGCATCTCGGATTTTTTACTATTATAATTATATAAAGGAAACTACATTACTCAGTTGAAACATTTTCAAAAGCAACTCACAAGTTTCAACTAAATTATACCTTTAAGTTTAGTACTTACAAAACAGAAAATGACATTGCATTTTTTTCTTTCTAAACAACTTGAACAACATAGCATAACATAATTTGACTTAAACTTCTATTCTTAATTTCAGAAAAATTGTTAACTATTGCATCCAAAATCTCTAAGCAGTTAAACATCCAAGCTTGATCAAGAAAAGCTCTACTTGCCTGCAAGACGACCATGAACTGCCCCATATAAACATGAGACACCCCAATGGTGCATAGAACACACTAGGGTCAGACTTAGTCTGGTATAAGTAATCCAACTGAAAACATAAATTTATATAACTTTTCTCATATTCCAATAACTTTAAAATAGATAAAAGAATGCAATATTGCTCTTGTGCACATTTCTGTGTAACCTGTGCATGATCATTAGTGCCCAACAAAATGATACATGATTCAATGATTTATTGCAGAGAAAACAAACCTAGAACTCATCCATAGAATACCTTAAAACATTCAACACAATCATCAATTAAGTCATCACTCCTCATCTACAGTTTTTCTGGCCATGGGGGATTTTACCCATGCCTTCACATGAACCTATTTCTAATGTTCAATATCAAGTATTTTTTTTCTTTATGGTCTTTAGCTACTTTCCCCTTTGTTAAACCACACACTGTCTGGGACATATTCACTGTTAACCCAGCACACTCAGGCCCCTGGGTATAAATATACCATGTGTGAGCTTGCAATGTTCACCTTGCCAAGCTATATTTTGTAGCCCTAAGATCCCAAGTCCTTAGTTAAGTTACTAAGTGTCGCTTCCCTTTTTAATGTTGTGTTAATTCCTCTCTGCATCTCATGTTCAAGCAGTGAAGAAAACATTCAGTCACATGTGTACATCTAGAGATTAACAAGTCATGCTTTCACAAGCAAGCACTTCATCATAGCAACAGAGGTGATTTCTTAAACATGTTATTTTTCCTATGAATTTCAATAGATCCTAATACAAACATATGGTCATAGATAATTTTCCTGTTGGTTTCTTCCTACCTCTGATTCAATCAGATCCATGTAGATCTTCCAATCTAACTAAATCACAAGTATAAGATTTATTGGATAGTTCATAGAATGTAGAGGCTCGGCACATGTATACATTGCACCTCTATATTTTTATTTTCTGTTGATATGAGACATAAGCAACGATACAATGTTGCAGCCCCATATCCTCCTTCATTTTTAGACCATATATCCATATTAAGCATCCTGGGTTTTAAACTAATAAATGTATAATGAAAAACCCATGTTAACTACTTCATCTCAAAGTTAAATCATAACATAGAGAAACATATTTAAACATCAAATCCATGGCTCTTTCATTCTGGGTAAATCAATATAAAGGGGTTTTCATTTAAACAGATCATAAAACAAGTCAAAGTTACCAACTCATAAAAACAAACATAGCTTGCAAACAAATGAAAATATGAATTTAGTCAGGTTGCCTCAATATTCAGGACTTGTTGCCAATGTTTCCAGTGAGGTTACTCACCTTAATTTCTTTTACTAAGCCCTCCTTTTCCCTTTGATCCTCTACTTCCTCTTAACTCTAATAGTCAGTCCTCTTAACTCTAATGGTCAGTGCTCTCCATACTAAGCCTTGTCTTCTACCAGCAGTGCTTTCTTATGCTCCTGCATATCATATGTAAACTTATTTATTTATTTATTTTTAAGTACTTACTATCTTCTGCATATGTTTATTCTAGCCTACCTATTTTTATTTTCTTTATACTAAACTTGTTTTAAAGACATATTCATGTCTGCAATAATCATGTCTCCATGCCTATGTATTTGTAATTTATTTATTCTAACTTACAAATTAATTTCTGCCTATTTTATAATGTAGAAAATATGTGTATGTGTGTGTACTGTCTTGTGCACCATTACATACTTTTGACCATTCATTGGCAATAAGTCTCTATTCCTATTTTTCTTCAATTATTAAACAATCATAAACTAAATTGTATCATAAAATTACCCATAAAATCAGGGTTATCACATCCCTTCTAGCTTTTCCTCATTGTTGCTTACTGGGTTGGTTCATTAGATTGATATTGACCTGAATCTATTGATTTAATTCTCGATGGCCATTCATTATCTCTCGCATTGGATTTTGTAGTTCCATACTAGTAATAGAATCAGTTGGATTCTGTACTTCAACTGTTCAGCATTCAGCCAACTTTTTGAAGATAACTATGGATTTCCTTCGAGGGATTTATGTAATCCAGTAGCAACAAAGAGATCCTAATAAGCTGAGAATCAAGGTTTTCATTGAAAGCACAAAAGTGTTTGCTCCAAAAATGGTTACAAACACCCAAGAATAATTTTTGTAGAAAAGTAAATGAAGAAAAGAAAAATTAAACTGAGCAAAAGAACAAGTAAGCAATAGAGGATAAGCAGTAATCAAAGACAGAGATTTATAGTGGTTCGGCGTTGTATGCCTACGTCCACTTTGAAGATTATCCTTTATTACTCTCTTGTGAATCTGTTTACAATAGTAGGACAAAGCTAGCACTTGACTACAATGGAGTCTAGAGTAACGAGTAGCATAAGGTTCTTGAAAGTGAACTAATACGTCCGTATTTATAGGGTGAAATGATGAAATAATTCGTTAAGATTTCGATAGAAGGCTCTCCAGATCCATAGAGGCCTACCACAACGACCGATGAACATATCTTGTTGTTTTGGAATGATATTTTTGCCTCTGATTGCCATGTGATCATTTGTAAAAGGTCACACATGCCTCTACGCCTTACTTCTAAAACATAAAGTCGTTCTGAGTTATAGATTTCGAGATATAGATCAATCTTTGTTGTATCTGGATCGTTTGCTAAGTTACACCGATCGTCAGGAAGGATCGGTATAGAACGATCGGCACTTCTTGAACCTTTGAGTTTCGACCTGCAATCATTTTTGTGGGTACCATCCTTCAATACATAGATGCCTCGAACGTTTAAAGTGAATTGGCCTTGTGGATTTTGAGATATTGATCGAACTTCGCTGATTTGACCTGTTTTATGGATCATTCCCGATCGATCCATATAAATCTTTGCTTTGTCCATAACTCGAGCTTATGAACTCCGGTCGACTAGAAATTTGAAACATAGCTTTATGGGGATATGCCCGTCACTGTATACTGATTGCATCTCGATTGGGTCCCGGTCCGGATCTGCTCGACCATCGTCCATAGTATTGTATACAACTGATTCTCAAGGTTGCTTACAATCCATTTCTAGCCTAGTTTATGGTATAAAGACCTTGCCAAAAGGCAGGATAATAGAATATATTATGTATACTAACAACTATTGCAGGAAAAGATATCAACTAATCAAAGAGGTGTACAAGGCAACGATGACACAAAATGTTGTATTAGTCATAGAGTTAATAGTCTAGAGTTTATTTATGTTAAAAATATCTTCAATGTTGTATACATGCACACTCGTTTGATCATAAATTCATTCATATAATTTTAAATAAAATTCATTCAGGTCAGACGACTGAAACAATTAGGTCAGACGACTGAATCTGTGCACTTTGTACACAATATCTACTAACACAGGTTAGTCGACTAAATTATTCAATTCGGTCAACTAACCATGTTTTCAGTTGACTAAATCAAGAATTTTAGTTGATTGAAAAGGCTATTTTTTTGCACTATTTCTTTTTGGGAAATTCCTATCAAATTTAACTAAAATTTCAATTGGTTGGTTGAACTAGTATAGACGCCTGGTCAACATAACAACTATTTTTAATTCAAAGTTCTAAAGAGATTCTCTTCTCTACGAAGAGACACTTCTCTTCAGTAACGGCTGCAACTCTTCCATAAGTCACCACACTGCACAAATAGTCGCAACCATTTGTTTTCTATATAAAACAATCTCATTCTTGAATTCAATTAACAATTCTACTCTCTTTATTTTCAATATCTTGCCTTGAATTCTCTAAGCACTCAATATATTCACATTGCTTTTAATTTGATCACTTGCACAATTAATATACTCCTATTGTGATTAAATCACTTGCATTTATTCACGGATACACTTCATACCACTAAGAAGAAGATTATAAGAAGGTTGTATTTATCGACTCATCCATGCTATACTAGAAGCACATGAATTCACAAACTTATCTACTCTTTTGTAGTCAAAGTCCTATTGAGATCTTCAGGCACAAAGTCCTATTCGGTAGCTCAAGCGGTTGCAAAACATATTCCTCCGGATTAAGTGATGATGTTGTTTTAAATCCAAAATGAGCCTGGGGCTGGACGTAGAATGAAAAGTTCAAACCAGTATAAAAATATCTGGTGCACTTTTACTATTCAGTGTTTTTATTCCACATACAACTTAGATAAATATTCATATTAATAGATCCTTAGTTTCTTTCAGGTTGAATGGTAGTAACTTGGTTAATAGACTAGGAGTTGATACTTTGATGAGAGTTAGGGGGGACAATATCTGGTTGGTGATTTGATCGATAATAATTGATGGACATGTGATAGATTCAGTTTTTTAAGATGTATGCGAACTGAAATGGATGCTATCAAGTTGTATGAAGATGAAGAAAATGATTTCTGGAGGTGTGCAGGATCCATAGAAACTAAGGTTTGATTGAAGAATATTTTGGAGGTATCTCGTGTCAAAGTGGGTCTAGGGAAGTCTGAACCTCCCTATGCACTGTTTACTTTTAAAGCTGTTTCAAATTTATTGCCAACTAAAGATTGAATGATACAAAGATACTTATTAATCGATCCAAAAGTGTGTGCTTTGCTTTATAGAGAATGAATCAGTAAGTCGTTTATTTTTTCATTGTTAGTGCTAACATGTAGAAATGGGCAAGAATTAAACTCATGTGTCCTACGAACCATATATAAATTCTTCTCTTGAATTCAGAATTAGACCTAATACAACACAAATTTAGGCATAAATCAATAGCGAAGATGTCGAAAAAAATTGTTTGTTTTCACTGCGTGTGTAATCTATTAAATAATAGTAAAGCAGAAGAAATTCTAGCTCTCACATTAATTCTAGCATTTCTCTCACCTCTCCTTAATTTTCTCTAGATATTTATTTAAATTTTATTTTAAAGACCTAATAGAATGCATTAGTTTTGAATTGTTTACAAGATTTTATTAATTTTACACTATTGTTTTACATTCAAAATCTACACTTTCTGCTTTCTACAATTATTTTCGAAGTCCTCAATTTTCATGTACAATTTACATTTAAGTCCTAAAATTTAAATTAATTAAATAATTTCATTGTAAATTATTTAAAAAAATTAATTAACCATTATTTATTAACTTTTCTAATAAATAACATAGATAACCATGCCAATAGAATATCATGCTCATTGTAACAAAACAGTATAAATATGGATCACATAAAAAACAATACGAACAACTTTAATGTATAATTATTTATTTTAATAAATTATTAGTTAAATGATTGAAGTTTAAAGGTCATAAATCATCACAATAATTATAAAATTTTCACCTCTACTCATTAATTCTCTTCGTTTTTTTCGAATTCATATAAATTATCATTATAGTTATCCAAAATATTATGTTAATTTTTTCCATGATTTTATATTCATATATACCGAGATTTTATAATTTCTACAGTCATTTGCAAAGTTCTCATCAATTTTCTTTTATTATTTTACATTCAAATCTATGTATTTAAATTAACCAAACACCATAAATCTGTACTATATAAATAAATTCAAGTAATTAATACTCATTAAATTCTTTGATAATTTATAAACAAAATGACAATTTCAATTTATATACCGCATTAGTAGTAACACATGGTAGATATTTCTTTCAAATATAAAAATATCTGAATCACCTAACAAAAATTATAGGCATAAACAATAATAAAACGTTTAATTTATGATTGATATATCGAACATTGCATAACAAAATTTTATTTTAACAACATTTAAAGTATGAGTACCATGTTTTTACAAAGTTAGCGTGTGCAATGCATGAGATGCACTCTATTACTTTATTATTATTATTATTACCATCCACAATTTTAGTAAATAAAAAAAATAGTTTTTCCCTTAATATCTCATGTTACGTTTAAAATTCTTATCAATACAAATTTGTAATTTGACATCCAAAACTCATCATCATGTATATGTGCGGATGCGCATCAAAACACACAGGATCATGAATTTACTAAATATCACTTCAAAAAGGAACAAATTGCATCTATATTTTTCTTTGAAATTTATCGTATACGTAAACACTAAAAAATGTTTCACATGCATCGTTATATCGGTCATATTTAACGTGTAATTTCTTAATTTCAAAATATAAATTACGCTTATTTTAAAATTACATAAAATATTTTAAAATATAAAATTTTGGAAATAACAATATAGTATATATATTTATACACATTTTTTAAACGTATAAATCAATAAAATAATATGTTTAACATATGATTTTCTTAAACTTTAGAAATATTGTCGTAAAACTAATTTGAAACAAAATCTATCATTTTAATAGTTAGAATATGAAAATAAGGAATATATGATTATTTTTAACTATTCGAAAATAATTTTTGAATATGTTTTACTATAAAAGCATAACATTTTAACATGCTAAAATCAAAAAATATATGTTTAACATTAGCATATTACATTGTACGTCGACTATTTAACTATGTATATTTGACAATTTCTTTTACAATATTACCGTGTGCAACGCACGGGTTACACACTAGTGTATCTAGAAAGAACGAAATGCTATAATCTTCACAAGTGACAGATAATTTATGGTTAGTGTTTTGGGCCGGAACTAGGCCGTTGTAGATATTATAAATACTTTTTTGTTGAATAGAAAGTTTCGAACCCCTCTTCAAAAAAAACTAAGTCTATACCATTCATTTTTGTGATGTTAACAGTAGTCGATGTATGAAGCAAGGATTGTTACTTATAGTTGGTTTTATTCGTAGTTCTGTAATAGTTTTATCATATGACACTTGCTTTATACCCTAATGCACATCGACTTGGCAATGGTTAGTATTCCATGTTATAACGAATTATCTAAAAAACTTACATACAAGGACTTATAATTTGAGCTCTTCTATGTTACATAAGCAGGATTGTGTACTGAACTTTGTTAATCATAACTTTAAACCAAATAACTAAAAAAAAAATTATATCTCCAAAGAGAAGTTTCGGTCTTCTTATATGGAAGAGAAAATGTTACATTCATAGTAAAATTAGATGAAGCCTATGCGTACAGTACAGATTTGCATAATCAATGTTTAAAACAATGATGAAATTTGTATCCTCTATATTTCTTTTTGGTTCTCCAATTAATTATAAGAATTCTACTGTTCCGTTGACTTTTATCTTTATTCTAGTGCACACAATGCAACTACTAAATGTTAGTTTCTATGTTCATACCTCAAAGAAGTCAATCTAAGTTACTCTATGTTCATTTAATACATCCAATGTCTCTTGTGAAACAATATATTTCTACAAACATTTTATATGTTTATATCTTTGAGTTCATGTCGCTTTAAGAAGCATAAAGTGAAATAGATCTATTTTGCTGGGGCTATAACAATTTCAATTCTTTTCTAGAAAAAATGTTATGAGAAATAATACCGAATGGAATTATATAATTTTTTTACCAAGAAATGAACTAAACAAAATTCTTGAGTTCATTATTGTTGTGTCCCAAAAAAACAGTTATAATTGCAAAAAATGCAATAGCACAAGTCTGCACTAGTTCTAGAACAGAATGTATTCATGATCAACCTCACATGATGGCTTATGGAAAAGATAACGGTTGGTGATAAAATATTATGAGTTCAAATCTTGTTGAAGGGCGTATAATACATTGTGCATACACCTAGAGTATATATTTTGCATTTGATGTATACTTCCTTAGGTCTTATAGGTGAAAACCATTTTCCTAGGTTTTTATAAAACAAGAAACTTGTCTACTGGTGGTTAGGCATATCGCCTAAATATGCTATAAGATAGGTAATTAGAAAAGGAATGGTATTAATTAAATCCTAATCTGGAAGTTTGGAAATACATCCCTAAATTTGTTGATGTTGAATGTTGATAAAGTTGTAAAGACTATTCCAAATTTATGATTAGGTTGTAAAATGTTAGTATTAGTTTAGATTTCCTAAATTTGACTTGAAATGTGAATTTCTATGTTTTAATTTATTGGAATGCAAATTATCTAACTCAATAAATAAATAAATAAGAAATATACCAAAAATGAAAGAGATGTGTAAAGTATGGTTGTTCTTTCTTGTATTTTGCGCTGTCTATTTCAATATATAAAAGAAAAGAGATAATTCATTGTAATTTCAAACGAAGCAACAGGCTCACTTTTGGATAATGTGTAGAAAATTGTAACGGTAATCCTTTTGGGAAGAATAGTTCTGATAAATTAAAACGTGGAAATGAATGTTCTGGTTAATAGTTTGAAATAAAAATATACATATACACACATATATGTATGTATGTATGTATGTATGTATGTATGTATGTATGTATGTATGTATGTATGTATGTATGTGTGTGTAAGTGTGTATTGTAACAACTGGTCTTTTCAACCCTTAGAAGTTGACACAAATACATCCATGATATTCACATGTCGAACATCCGAGTGCCGAGAAGATAGATTATTAGGGTAAAAAAAGAAAAGACAGAACATAATTTCATATCATGACGAGTAATATAGATATACCAAGATCTTTGCAAAAAGAAAACTTTTATATACATATCAGTCAGAGTACTAACCTATCATTAGCCTAGATAGTTATAACGACTTGTCCTTACAAATGCTAATATATACAACAAGAACAAAACAACGAAAGATAAAATATGTGCATACGCCTTGTAGGCAGCCAGCTTGTCTCCTGAAGCTGCAAAATGTCTAGTTAAATCTGGAAAATATGCTCGGGCTAACCCAAGCATTATAAGAAAATAACGTCTAAATCAGTCTGGTAAACCAGTGTGAGAAACACAATCAAATGAATTTTAATATTATAAAAACTTTTCAAAAATAAAGATATCTCGTAAGACCACGCCGCACATGAACATGAGTGGGTTTTTACCTTAGATAACCAAACCATTTTATAGGAAATCTTCTGATATTATAGTAGTGTCTAGAGTTTAAAATAAATATTAATCATAGCTGAAATGATTATATTAATTACATTCCAGCATAATGGGTATACAACTAAGTCCATAAGGTACATATTGAAAATTGTATTCCATGAATTATAAGGCTACGGAGGTACCGTTTTCCATAGTACATCTCTAGACAATGTACCGAGGTTGAAAAATTTTCGACCCCCATGAATCAGACCCAGCCTGCCCCTCTAACATGACAAGCCAGATTACATCATCCCTCAGGTACCAAGGCTGCAAATAGATGCACCAGGCCATGCCCTACTCTTTTCCGTGTGCACATATTCATATCCATAAATATCAATTCTAGATTGAGGAATGATGCTCCTAATGGTAGCGAACCACATAGCTCTAAAGCATATCTCTTATTTTAATCATCTTGCATTATGAGGCTTGTGAGATCAGGATTACCTTTTCCGTCTCTTAGGAAATCCCACTTAGAATGCTAACATTGCCTTCCAGGAAATAATACAATATCAGCACTCACCCATACAAGTTGTTCAGGATATGAACAAACTGAAGGCACTACTTCTACTACATCCATTTTGAAATCAGCCTCAGGATTAGTAGCAAGTATCCCTTGCACTTCAAAGAATTCCATCTTCGATTTGGCTAACTTTAGGATGTCTACCAAAGTATCAAATGCGTATATAGTTTTGGAGTGGTTATGGTTTCGAGTCATCTCATATAAGTACACTCCCCTGCTTACTGATTACTCCATAACCAATCGATAAATTACGGTAAACACAAGTCCGGTTCTTTTGAAAATAAATAAACAATACTAAGAGCGCTGATCACCTTCTAATCGTTTACGCAAACGATTTCCTAATCATTTATCCTAGAAGAACACAACGAGTTTATATGTACAGTATAACATAACTGAAGATAATTGTACCATATAATTCGCGTGTTTTTTCTAGATATTTCCAGAGTTATATTTGGTCAAGATTTAATAGTTGGTTATAGAACTATCAAATAAACAACAACAATCCAGAGATTTAGTTTTAAGTGTAAACCACTAAGCCTCTTTTTTTTAATCCTTTCATTCATTAAAATCACTTCATAAATATGTATTAAAAACATTTACAAAAATATACATATGTATACTACTCAATCACTATTTATTATACTCTTTCAGTACTTGGAAAAATATCCATATACTTATCTCAATGGTATAAGAATATTAACAAAACACTATACCTTCAATACTTAGAAAATATATCCATATACTATTTTTAGCAAAGCTAGCTGGCTTTATAGCAGGTCGTGCTATAGTAACAAATGAAAATGAGTGTTCTAAACATGCACAATATAGCTATGATATTTTACAGTGGTCGTACCACTTAACAAAAAAAGCATAAGAGCTAGGCAGAAGGCCTAAATTACTGACTACCGTGACAAACCCCCTTAGAAGAGGAGTTTTTATAATCATCAACCGAATTAGGACCAATGAAAAGCACATACCCAGAGAAAAGACGAGCAAGGTTAGGAACAAAGGCGATAGAGGAAACAATGTAAATGAATTTCCTATCCTAAGTGATATCCCGAAATAAATTCTTGTTCACTTCTCTAATTTCACCTACCCTAGTAAGGGTCTGACCCTCACCCTCGATGTGATAGAAAAGACGTTTACTCTTATCATCATCATCATTACTGACAAACTTATAGTACTCATCATACTTTGGAGAATATCTCATATCAGAAGGGACATGATCTAAGCTTGCTCTTTAGAGTTCCACATAATAGAGATAGCTGGAGGCACTACGTCATCACCTTGAGAACAACAGGAGGAGCAACAACCTAAGGAGGCAAGGTAACAAGAATGGGGAGAACTTTCGAAACCCACTTCTTGATTGAAGGTCGGGGAAGTGGGGTTCGATCAGCAAATGGAACTAGATCAATTATAGGTCTACAGGCATTCGAAAGATGGCAAAAAGACTGACATGTCGAGCAAATATCGGGTTTCCAACCGTACTAAACAACAACCTCAGCATTATAACCCTCAGCAATTCTAACTTTAAGAGAGGAAGGAAAAGGCTTCATATGAATGATTTCAATCAAAGCTTTGGCATACACCAACCTTTTCCTAGCCACAGTACAAGATTCAAACAAATCACCTTACCAACAAAGCCTACTATCCAGTCAAGCTCAATCATTGGTCGCAAAATAGAAGGGATGTGAGAAAAATGCATCTAAACAGGAATAGATAAAACTTATTCCTTATCCTTGCCAATACTCAGGCTCCAGGAAGGAATAATGAATGGCTTTCTATCTATGAGAATCTGATCATCTTCTATGATACATTGTCTTTTTTCACTTTTCGAGAATTTGAAATAAAATATATCATTATCAAAATGCACACTAAGGCCACCTCTGGGCTTCCAAACTTGACCACATCGCTCCTTAACGACATAATATGGATAGTTGGTATCCAAGAAAAAACCAACCAAATAGTTAGAGCAATAATATATTCTCGCATGTAAAACTCGACCAGAGGAACGATCACTTCATCGACCTCAACGCTGTCATACAATTGGGGAGAGAAGACCCTAGCATTACGCTGCAGTTTAGAAAATACCGACGACCACATAGGTGCCACAACAGAAGGAGTGTTGATACCAGGTACTGCAACATTAACATGAAAATTTGATACCTCCACATTTCTACAACCATCTAATGCGCATAAAAGTATTAGAGCCAAACCACTGACAGTAGGAACTCCAATAACAACATCCATTGCAGCAGACAAATTAGGGCCATTCACACACTCTACAACAAGCATTCCATTGCTATAACATAAGCACAAATATAATTTGAAAACATTCAGTTTGAAGGTGGAAGCTTTACTCACCAAAACGCTTACTAACTTAACTGAACTTGCACCAACTTCACGAATGCGACAAGATCTTAGCTCTACTATGAAAATGGCTCTATCTATTGGATCTTGGTGGAGATTTTGGGCACGGCGTAGACCTATATGGCTCGGCCATGATGGATATATGGGGGTATAGGGTCTTGTTTAGTAGAGAATGGTTTTTGGAAGTGAAGTAAGGAGTTTAGCTTGTTTTTTAGAAGTGTGTTCACTAGTTTTTGACTTTGGAAATTATTTTAGAAGCCATGAATGGATGCATGCATGTATATGAAGAGAAAAGAAATGAAAATAGAAATGAATATGTAAAGTAGAAAATGCATGGAGATGAGGAGTATTTATAGGCAAAAGAAATGAAGTATTTTAATTAATTTTAACATTTAAAATATATTAATGTTATCATGTACAAGCTCTCATACCTCTCCCTTCTCCTTAGGTGCACACGCACACTCCTAGGCCCCCCTTCCCCGCTCGACCGTGCCTTAGGTCCTAGTTTAGGTGATGGTGGTGCATGAGAGGTTACTTTACATTTTTTTTTTCTTTTATTAAAACATAATGTGTCTTATCATGTTTATATTTAAATTAATCATGGTTTATTACTATTAATACCTTACTTAGCTTACCATATGGCATGTATACATGTGTGTATATGTGTACATGAGTGATACAAAATGTGTATAAAGTTTTCGACGACTTTTCGAGGCTGAAAAATCGAAATTTCGAAAAATGTTTTTCAGTCACATTTTCTATTTTTATTTGAACTGGTTATTTTGGTAAAAAAATTGAAAATGATTTTAATTTCATTAATTAATGCTTAAAATATGTTTATTTGGTTATTAAAATCCATTATTTTAAAATGATTTAAATAATAAATACAAAGCGATTAATTTACAGGTCTTTACACGTTATATGGCTGTATATATTATTTTTGTTTTATGAACTATAGAATGGTTAGATGTGTATGCATGTGCTAATTTGTGGTTGGTATTAGAACTTGAATTGAAAAGCTAAAGTGATGCGTTGGGTTATAAAATTGTGATTTTGGTTATGTTGTGGAAAAGATATGTTATATATATGTAATCTTGAATTTTTGGTTGGATGGTTATAGAAGTTAGTATTTGAAAATGTTGAAAGGGATTGAGATCCTTTTAAAGTTCAAATCATGTAATTTAGCTTTAGATATATCGAGTGTTTCAAGAAGAAAAAAAATTAAGTTCCTAACTTTGAATTAGAGTTTTTGAAATTGTTTTAAAACAATACTTTTAAAAGTAAGGAAGGTAAGAGATGAGGTTTAGATAATAGCTTAGAAAGTGATTCTAAGTTATACCATCCATAGCGTTAGTCGCCGTGGATGCAGTTTGAAAATATACGATTTTCAAGTTTTTAAGTTTTCTTTTAAAATTGTTTTGAAAACCATTTCAAACTTAATTCGAGATTATAAAACTTAATTAACTCTGTTAATGAGTTTAATAAATACTTTTTTTATTAAAAATAAGTATTAATTGATTAAGGAATTAAGTTAAGTAATTAGGGTTTAAGAATTAAATAATTAAGCTAATCATTTGTAGTTAATTAAGAAAGTTTAACTAATGATTAATTAAGTTAAGAGGTAATTATTTTAATTTATTTATTTAATCAAGTTAATTATTTTTAATTTAATTATTTAATTAATATTTAATTATTTAATTAATATTTAATTATTTAATTAATATTTAATTATTTAATTAGTATTTAATTATTTAATTAGTATTTAATTATTTAATTAAGGATTATTTATTTACTTAATTATTAAATAATTAGGGTTTAATTTAAACTAAATGTTTATTAAATAAAGTTTAATTAATTAAACATTTTTAATTAATTAGGGTTTAATTATTATTTAGCTAGTTTAATTATTTAATTAATTTTTGATTAATAAGGGGTAATTATTAGTAATTAGTTAAGACTTAACTAAGATTAATCAAGCTTTAACTTTTGATTTAATTATAATTAATTAAACTTTAATTTATAATTTAAAGATGCGTTATTTATTGTTTTAAGTTATTTTAAACTCCAACAGTCCTTTATTTTAAATCAACTTTCTTCTCTCGGTGAATTGTTTTTAAACCAAAGGATTTCTTATCCATGCCATTAAGTAGCCAAATAAATTAAAATAGTTTGAATAAAACATTGATGCGTTTTATTGGAAATAAGTCGACTTGTACTTATCACAAATACCACATTTCGAAAATGTGACGAATACAAGGGAGTTAATTTCGATAAGATGGTCATAATAATTTAAGCATATGGAATATATTTCCATATGTGAATATTTACACCCTGATTCTGAAGTTTTCCACTATAAAAAACTTGACCCTTTAAAATTATAAAACATTGGTTCGTAGAGACTGGGATCGGATAGCAGTTTTATCCGAAAACCACTTCGAACCAACGTAAGCTTTTGAATTGGAAAAATGAAGGCAAGGTCCAAGATGAAGACTTTGAAGTGCAAAAATATTTTCTACTAACCTAAGGAGATTTCAAAATGGGTGTAATGGAAGTAGTGCCTTCCGTTCGTTCATCTCCATAATGACTTGTATGGATGAGTACTGAGATTGTGTCAACATCTAGAAGGCAATGTTAGCATTCCATGTGGCAGTGTTATTGTAAAGGTAAACGTAGCCTCAGGCATAATCAATCGGAAATGAACAAAATAGGGTACACAGTAGGGCTATGTGGGTAGCTCCCATCAAATTATGTCATCACCGTATCTAGAATCGATATTTGACCCATTTTGTATGCTTCGATAAGGTTTCTAATCCCAACTGTAGTGGTAATGTATTTGGTAATACTAGACAAGTGTTAAGCTGGTTCTGTATAGTAGGGGTATAAGATGTTCTTGTAAGACCCCAGGTGTATTTTATCTAGGGTGCACCTTCGAAAGGTAGTTCCTTACCTGGTCATGTATGGAATCCATTTCCAAATAAGTGCTTTCAGTCTTAGTTGTATACCTATTTTGTTGGAATTTAGTTAATGTATAAATTTTGTCTATATTAATTATTTACTTGAAAACCTTATACATCATGGCAAATCACTGGATTTCTATAATAAATGTTTTGGTCATCGTAAGGTAATAATCTGTCTGTATTTATGTACGGCGTGGTCTTGCGAGGTACCCTTGAATTTCAAGAGTTTTAAAGTAATAATTCAATTGTTAAAGTTTACTTAGACTAGACCCATTCTGACTTGGAGTTTTATTTTCTTTTCCTAAAAATCTTGGGTATTCAAATTTGTACGAGTTGCTAAGTGATGTAGGTTCCTCACAAAAGCATTTTGAAGGAGCTGGAGCAGGTGGCTTCATCATTAGCTAGTTACTATCTTATTCTGTTGTGTTTATGTATGATCTATGTATTTCGGTATGGGTGGGTAGCTATAACTATCCAGTTGAAGGTTGTAATGTAATGAGTCCGATGAATTATTATCATGGAAATGACTATGTAATATCCTATGTTATTTATTATAGGTTATTCTGATTCGTGATGAGATTCTGTGATTGTATAATTTCTTTTTATCTTTTTCTTCTGCCCTTAATGACTCATCTTTCAGAGTAAGAAAGGTGTTCGTTACATTTGGTATCAGAGCTTAGGTTGTGCGAACTCCTAGGCTTTAGGTTGGAGTCAACTTCGAGAGAGCATACTTGTAATTTTTATTCATATACCTATATATATATATATATATATATATATATCTTTGATAGATAGATCTACTTGATAGGTTTGATTAGTATCCTTCTTTCAAGATTTATCTAATCCAAAAACTCTAAGAATTATCTTACCATATTCAGGTAGTAAGACATGAGTAACAAAGGTTAACAAGGTAGGGGAGTAGTTAGTACTACGAATACAAATGGTCGAACCCGAAATCTTGGAGGAGTTTGGATTGTCAAAGAGGCAACACCATAGCAAAAAGAGTGAATTTTGCAACCTTATGCAAGGATTACACCAATCTAGAAGGTAAACCATTTAAAGGAACCGATTCTATCATGGAAGTGCAAGCTTGGTTGTAATCTTACGAAAATATTTTTAAACGTCTTGGCTTATCAGATGAATAAAAAAAGGTTCTTAGTAGCATGGTAACTTCAAGAGGGGGGAAGTAGCTTAGTGGGACTCCCTTACTGCAAATGTTCTAGAATAAGAGTTTTCGTAGGCTCAATTTAGAAAAGAATTTAAAGATCGGTTCCTACCTACAGTTAGAAGGACTAGGATGTGCAGGAACTTCATGGACTTAAAGCAAGGAGACTTATCCATAGTGGAGTATGAGACAAAGTTCAGTGCGTTATCTTGTTTTGGACCAGTATTGATAAATACCCCGGTGAAGAAAAACGAGATGTTTGTTATGGGAATGAGGGAAAGTTTCCACAAGAAGATGACTGCTCATATCAAAGGTTCTTTTGTTGGTTTAGTGGACATCGCTCTCAGGTATGAGGTTTTGGAAAAGAAGAAGCCTACATCGGCAACAACCAATGGAAATGTAAATGGTAACAATTTCAACAAGAAAAAGTTTAACCCTAATTGAAAGAATCAAGGAAAGGGAAGGTCGGGCAGTGGGGCTTGAGAGAGCCATTTAATGATTTTGTTTGCCATAAATGTCAGCAGAAGGGCCACATTGCAAAGTTTTGCAAGAATTTTGGAATTCCGCAGCAACAGCAACAACAAAGTGGACCTATCTCCCCGTTGGTCCAGAAAACTCTCTGTTTTAATAGAAATTCGACCAGGCATATGATAAAGGACTTTACTCTCATGAAAAAGGTGCAGCAGCCCAAGGTGTACGCTGGCAATAATGAACCGTCTACTACAGCAGATGTGAAGCGAAAAGGCATCCTTGAAGGTACCTTATTTGATCAATGGTATTTTTGTTCGAGCATTATTTGATACTGGTGTCTCTCATAGTTTTATACATTTAGAATCAGTAAATAAATTTAATGTTATTCCGATTATTATAGAAAACCCTATGCGTATGTCTAACCCCATAGATGGGGTTACCCATTTGAGTATAATTTGTAAGAATGTACCAATTTCCTACCTTTCTCATCACTTTTCTTACGACCCGTATGTCTTATACTTTAAGGGATTTGATACTATTTTTGGTATGGATTGGTTACCAAAGTATGAGGCTGTCTTAAAATGTAATAAGAGAAAAAATGTAATAAGATAACTGTATCTTTAATGAATAGTATAGGAAGAAAAGCTAAAGTATCATGTAAGGAACCCAGTATTCATATATGTAGTTTCCTCTATTCCCTTGAAGCAGCCCAAAAGAGCTTAAGGTCTATTAAAGTTGTCAAGAATTTTATTGATGTATTCGAAGCGATTAAAAGTTTACCCCCACGTTGAGAGATATAGTTCCATATTGATTTCTTAAAATGTAATAAGAGAATGGTATCTTTAGTGACTGGTATAGGTAGAAAAGCTAAAGTATCATGTAAGGAACCCAGTATTCATATATGTAGTTTCCTCTATGCCCTTGAAGCAGCCCAAAAGATCTTAAGGTCTATTGAAGTTGTTAAGAATTTTATCGATGTATTTGAAGAGGTTAAAAGTTTACCCCCACGCCGAGAGATATAGTTCCATATTGATTTGATCCCTAATGCAAGACCTGTGGTTCAACCTAAGCGAAGGATGGCTCCGAGGGAGAGAGAGGAGTTGGTATGTCAAACCCAAGACCTGTTAAGGAGAGGATTGGTTAGACGTAGTCATTCGAGTTAGATAACTACTGTGAATTTTACGGCTAAGTCTGATGGATCTTTAAGATTGGCGTTGATTATAGGGAGTTGAATAAGCTGACAATTAGGAACAAATATCACTTACCCTGCATTAATGATTTATTGACCAACTTCATGGGACTACGTTATTTTCTTATATGGATCTAGCTACAGGATTCTATCAGTTGAGGGTTGCTAAAGATAATATACCCTTAACTACATTTGGGGCCTTGACTGTTTCTTTGAGTGGTTGGTTATGCCTTTCGGGCAAACCAACGCACCTGGATATTTTGTACACCTCCTAAACCGTGTTTTTTGAGATGTTCTTAATAGTTCGTGCTAATTTTTATCGATGACATTCTTATCTACTGCAAGTCCGAGGAGGAGCATAAACATCATTTGAAAGTGGTATTAAAGACATTAAGGAGGCATGTTCTCAAGGCAAAGTTTTCTAAGTGCCATTTTTGGCAATCAAAGGTACGATTTTCAGGGCATTATATCGTGAGATGGCATTTCGATAGACCCAGTAAAAGTGGAGGTTGTTTAAGAATGGAAGCTACCATGGAATTCTACCGAAGTTCGTAGTTTCTTAGGTTTGGCAAGGTACTACAGGAAGTTCGTTCAGTATTATTCTAAGATTTCCTCATATTTGACTAAGCTGACTAAGAAGGGGGAGAAGTTTATATGGACTCCAAAGTGTGAAGAAGCATTTTTGAAATTGAAGAAGAGATTGACCGGTGCCCCGGTCTTGACTACTCTAGATGGAAATAGTGGATTCACGGTTTACACAGATGCTTATGGAGTGGGATTAGGCATTGTTTTGATGCAGCATGGCAAAGTGATTGCGTAAGCAGACAGTTGAAGCCTCATGGCAAGAACTATGCTACACGTGACCTGGAGTTGTTATCTATTGTCTTTGCATTGAAAATGTGGAGGCACTACTTGCTAGATAAGGGTCCTTCTATTCCTTTTAGTTTCTTTCTAATCTCTAGAGATTCTAAAAGTAAATTTCTTTCATTCATTAGGTGAAATATTCAAGCTCTACATAGATCATAAATCCCTGAAGTATCTTTTTACTCAGAAGGATCTAAACTTAAGGCAACAATGGTTGTTAGAGTTTCTCACACCCTACGATTTGGATATTCTTTATATGCCAGAAAAAGATAATGTGGTGGCGGATGCCTTAAGTAGGAATGCCATTTTGACTCTTTTGAAGGTTATCCCAACCCTCCTAGAAATAATAATGAGCAAGCAAAGAGTGGACAGAACCTTAGTGCAATCATCAGGAAGTTTGAGGAGGGATACTGTACAAGTTTTAAGATTAATAATTGAGGAGTTTTAAGGATGAATGGACGAATCTATGTTCCAAATGTCAATAGTCTTAGGTAGAAAGTTTTGTTAGAATGTCATCATTCTAAATTGAGTATCCATCTAGGTGTCTCAAAGATGCATAGGGGCATCAAGAAGATGTTTTGGTGGAAGGGATTGAAGAGAGATATGTCTATCTTTGTTAGCAGGTGTTCATGCTATCAATAAATACAAGGTGATCATTTGAAGATGGCCGGATTATTACAACCCTTAGAAATACCTAATTGGAAATGGGAAATGATATTAATGAATTATATTGATGTTTTATGCAGAACCAGAAAAGAAAATGAAGGAGAATGGGTTATTGTGGACCGGTTAACTAAGAGCGCTCATTTTAGTCCAGTCAAGACAATTGGAACTACAACTTGATTAGCAGAGATTTATATGAGGGAGATTGTTTGCCTTCATGGAGTCCCAATGAGTATAGTAAGCGATCGAGATCCTATCTTTACAAGTTGGTTCTAGGAAGAACAAAGCTGAGTCTAAGCACCGCCTACCACCCTCAAACCGATGGACAAACTGAGAGGTTTAACCGCATCTTGGAGGATATGTTGAGGGCCTGCATCTTGGACTTTGGAGCATCTTGGGAAGATCATCTGCATTTAGTTGAGTTCTCCTACAACAATAGCTTCCAAGCAAGCATCGGTATGCACCTTATGAAGCCCTATATGGGAGACCGTGTAAGTCACCAGCATATTGGATTGAGACAAGAGATAAATTAGTATTCAGGCCGAACATGATCCGAGAATCTACCGAAAAAGTTGTGGTAATTAAGAAAAGAATGAATGAAGCCTCAGATCACCAAAAGAGTTATGCTGATAGGAGATGAAGGGATTTGGAATATGGGGTTGGAGACTTGGTGTTTGTAAAGATTTCACCAATAAGAAGAGCTGTATGATTTGGAAAAGTAGGAAAGTTAGCTCCAATGTATATTGGACCTTTCTGTATTGTTGAAAGGATTGGGTCTCTTGTTTATAAGGTTGAGTTTCCGGAGAGATCGGCAGGTGTTGATAATGTGTTCCACGTGTCTCATTTGAGAAAATATGTTTATGATCCATCATTGATTGTGGAGCCATCGGTTTAAGAGGATCTGGAAATAGAACCGAATTTGATAGTGGTTAGACATCCAGTTCATATTGTAGATTAGGATGAGAAGAGGCTGCACAATAAGGTAGCGAAGTTAGTTAAGATTCAGTGGAGTGAGGTTCCCAGGGACTGCACTTGTGAGACTGTGGAGCGTATGAGGGAAGCCTATCTTAGATAAATGTTTGGATAGTTATTTGTTAGTTTGCATATATAGTGTATGCCTTATTGCTATGGTTGCTTAGTGTGTGTCTTTTTTATGTACTTTATGATATAAATATATGGCTTTTTGGTAGTTTATTTATCCCCTTGTTTGCTAATTTCGGGACGAAATTCTTTTAAGGGAGGGAGAGTGTAATAATGTGACAACCCGCATTCCGGAAGGTTTAAGTCGACAATAAACCACACATATCCATCTCAAAACAATCCTAAACATAGATAATCAATGGGGTTAATTAAGAAAAATAAAAAAGAAGAAAACAAACAAAGAATCTTGCGGCTGAATGACAAAATATAATAATCAAATAACAGTTCACGAAGCTGTTTATACTATAGATTTGATTAAAATTTTCAACAACTATCAGAGTTATATACACAACAGAACAATTGAATAATGCAGCAGAACAAAAAATGCATTGGAATAGTACTAGTAATGATAATATACTAATCATCGTCTTCATCCTTCAGAATAATAATCTTCAATGCACTGAAATACTCATGGCTGACTCGAGCATAAAGTAAAACAATACACTAGAGTCAGAACTAAAATATTCTCATGTGAGTCAAATCAGTATCACATATAACAGGAGTATAATAGCGTCAGAGATGTTTATAGGATTATACATCTCCTATCCAGTGTACAACATGCGTGCGATAACATAAGAGATGTTACAGGATTTTCCATCTCATAAGGATCTATAAAAATGTCTATATATAATACAATATGTTATATATGTAATGTATAATCAATGAAATAAATATTTTTCCTAGCATTAAGACTTTACATTAATCTCGTAAATGCGTTTTAAGCATTGTCATACAGTTTGCATATAACAAAACCAATAGAATGTTGGTAGATAGGGATGCATCGTGATACGACAATACTAAACCAAACTCGTAGTGGTCTTGTATAAAAATAAAAGTATGACATGGAACATAAGGCAATGCCCAAGATAGTATGCTACCAATTCGATTCGCTAGGTAGTGGTAATGCATAGCTGCAACAACCACTCATCGGTCCACCCATCCTATATCGAGTCAAAGAGAGGTTATCCCAAATCAAGTTGCACCAATCGAAACCAACAAAAAAGTTAATAGTATAGACCGAGTCCAAAGACAAATCGAAGGATAGGTGTCCGCTAGGGGTAGCTAGCCCACTTGGCTTAGTTCAAGCCGTCTTGTATTAGTTATTTTAATTTGATACAAGTGTCGGGGCTATCCAACATCGTTCTCTTTCTTCAAATCCAATAGCGTACACCAAATACAACTACTTCATTCTAGAGTCTCCTGCATGTACACAGTTGTTAAAGTGGTTACAACATTGATAGAGAGTATGTCAATGATCGGCCTCGGTCTCTTTAACAACCAAATGTCATTTTACACACTAGTTGGTTCTTTCACATTTCGAAGACGATTCATACTTGATGTCAAAATATCATACCCGCTTCAAAATATCATATTAACTTCATTGTCATATTCACTTCAAATACCATCCTATTCACTATGAAATCAATTTCACTTTAAAATCATTATATTCACTTCGAAATCAATTTCATTTCAAAATCATTATATTCATTTCGAAATCAATTTCATTTCAAAATCATCTTATTCACTTCGAAATCAATTTCATTTCAAAATCTTTTCAAATTTCGACTTAGGCCATAACTTCATTTTAACCACATTCGTATTTAAATCAAAAAATATAAACAGCTCCCAACATGAATAGTTTTAATTTTTGAAAATAGTTTGAAAGGTTAAAATAGTTCAGGTATTAAAATAGTTTGATATAAAATAGTTTGAGTATCAAAAATGGGTTGTATATTAAAAATGGATTGTGCCGTGGACATTTTCGCCCACTACACGATGAATATGAGGAGTCGATGGCAAATCGTCATTGTTATAGAACAAACTCAAACTAGTTTGAAGGTATTTTTAAGACCAAAATATGGACATAGGTCAAAATCGCGTCTCAATCCGAGCTACGGATTGAGAGATATGATCATCTTAAGATTTGTCCACCACCGTCTCATGGAGCCGATAACAAGACGCTCTACCGCCATTTTGGGTCGATGATCCAACAGCAAGCCAGGTTCGCTAGCCTGATGATCGAACCAATACTTTAGTTTGGCGCTTGCTTGGAGTCAGGCCTTGAATATCTCGAGTCTGCTTGGAGTCGGCCTGACGATCGAACCAAAACTTTGGTTCGGCGGTTTCTTGGAGTCAGGCCTTGAAAATCTGGAGTCTGCTTGAAGTCGGTTGGATTATCGAATCAAAACTTTATTTCAACGCTTGCTTGGAGTCGGGCCTTGAAAATATGGAATATGCTTGGAGTCTGTTGGATACCGAACCAAAATATTGGTTCGGTGCTTGCTTGGAGTCCGGGTTTGAAAATCTCGAGTCTTCTTAGAGTCGGCCTGATGACTGAGCCAAAACTTTGGTTTGGCGCTTGCTTGGAGACGGTCTTGAAAATTCGGAGTCTTCTTAGAGTCATTCGGATTACCGAACCAAAACTTTGGTTCGGCGCTTGCTTGGAGTCGAGGCTTGAAAATCTCAAGTCTGCTTGGAGTCGGCCCGAAGACCAAACTAAAACTTTGGTTCGGTGCTTGCTTGGAGTCGGACCTTGAAAATCTATAGTCTTCTTGGAGTCGGTTGAATGACCGAACCGAAACTTTTGTTCGGCGGTTTCTTGGAGTCGGAACTTGAAAATATGGAGTCTGTCCGTTGACCGAACCAAATCTTTGGTTCGGTGGTTGCTTGGAGTCAGGCATGAGAAATTTAAGGGTTTACTTGGAGTTGGCTAGGAGTAATACTGCTTAGAGTCGGATGAATGTTTGCTTAGGGCTCAACTCGGATATAACCGATCTAAAAAAGTTGGAAACTTTCATCATGGCACGACGATACTTCGGTGATTTTCTACTTTAAACATCTGCAACTAATTTTCATCAAACAATAGCTATATACTACAAACAATATTCACGATCCCTTGTGGAAAAAAAAAATTGTTGAGAAGGAAATCCAGGTATCAGATACTGGCAATTTCATAGTTTGGACTTGGTATACTTCCCCGCCAGCATATTAATTCGGGAGGAGACCGATCCAAACGCCTCTCTACAACAATGATTTGAATGATTGTCCATTTTTTGTGCAAACATTTTGGTGCTTTTACTGAGAAATGAACTTTCCTTTTTTAAAGGAAATTCCCTCTTTCTTACTTTTCTTTCTATTTTGAAACCTTTTATGTCTAATATTCTGACTAAAGATTATCGTTTCTTCTCTTATGAAACACTCTTCCCTTTTCTAAGATCTGAAATCTATGTTTCTTTTCGGATCTACCCTGACTGTTTTACATAAAACAAAAAACCCTCATTTTCACTTCAGATCTGAACATCCATTTTACTAAATAGAGAAATTCTCTTGTCCACTTTTTGGATACTACTTTTACTATCCACAGACACTGCTTATTACCCAAAAAATGCCATCTCTTAGATCTGAAATCCTTAGATATTACTTTTACTATTCCAGATCCACAAGCACATGTCCCTTGACCAAAAAGATACATATACCCATTCTTTGGATCTAAAATCAAGCCACCTCTCTTTTCTCATTGGAATCCAAAAACATGGTTTCTTGGCATAAGAAACCCCCTTTTCCCTCTGTTTAGATCTAGATCATTATTTTATTTCACAAAAGAAAACCTATTTCTAGTCTTGAGACAGAAATTGCATTTTTAAAAGAATTTATACCATTTTCTTTTTAGATCTAATGTCACTATCTCATTGGCATGGGAGTTTCTCTTTTTCTTACTTTCTCAGTTTGAGATCATTGTTTCTTGGATTAAAATACTCTATATCTCTCAGATCTGAAATCGTTATATTAGCAAAATTTATTTCTCTTTTCGAATCAGCAATCACTATTCCTTGAAGATAAAAAATTCTATCTTTTTTTTCTCTTATTTCCAATCTACAAATTGTGATCCTTAACCAACAAGAAAATGTATTCACTTCTTAGATCTGAAATCACTATATCCCCTTTCATATCTGCAAACACTATTTCTCAACAAAAATGAAAAATATATTTATTCTTGGATCTGAAATCATTTTATCTTCTTTTTCTCATTTCAGATCAAAAAACACCGTTCTGGACAAAAGAAACACTTAGTCATTTTTCAGATCTAAAATCAAATCTTATTATCTTTCCATCCGGAAGCATCGCTTCTTTAACATAAGAAAATTATCTTCCTCTTTTGTATAAGAGGAATGTATTCCTCTAGTAAACTATAAATTTATGGTTCTAAGAAAATCCTTTTCTCCCTCCGAACTCGAAATTCTTTCTCTTGATCTAAAGTCATTGTCACTTTGAAATTAGAGTTTCTCTTTTTCTTTTTTCATGTTTGTAATCACCATTTCTTGATTGAGAAGTTGTACCTCCTATCTCAAGATTCTCTCTTTATTTTAAGAGTTGGATCATTAACCCTTCCAAGCTACAAAACCTCCAAATCCTTTTCAAAAATTGAATTATCTCTCGAAAGGTACAAACTCTCTAGGAAGGGAAGGAGAACAACTTCCCGATATGCCGCCTAAAGTGAGAGAACGCCGCTGTAAAGAATGCAACAGCTATTCAGATTTGAAAAAGCAGGAAGACCAGTCTAATAACCTCTCGATGCTAAATATATCGGATGTAAATTCGACATGATTGTGATTGAAATCAGTAACACTTCACTTGCTTTGGTGGATAAACTCTGACATGCTTAGGGCAGACGGAAGTATTCGACCTCAATGTCATAATACAAGAAAAGTCCCAGTCTAGAGAACACATAGGGCATTCCACATAACCAAATGAACCCCAAGCACAACCCTTTTTCCGTCCAGCATCAAATCAAAGTACTACAATTGGGTTCCCATGGATGGATCGAAATAGCACAACTTGAAGATCGAAGTCATGATGATTGAATACTCAAAGTCTAGATATGACAAGCACGACACTTCATCACTCCTATCATGTACGAAGGCGTTACCAACCCAAAGCGTACCGGACATGATTCAAATAATGTCAAATAGCTCTCCTTACTTGGGCATATGTTCAACAAATATGAAAAAAGAATGAGATAAGACCAAGAGTTACTAGTCCACCCTCCAGGGAAATAAAAAAATTTGAATGCCCACTACAAACCTTTATAAGGGGCTAACCCGACCCCCTAGACACTTGCCAAGATCTCCATACTTGTTGATAAATGGGAGGCACAAAGGAGGTACTATATAATTACTTTTCTTTCGTTTTAATCAATCTTAAGCTGTTGCAGGGCTCTACCATCTATTCTTGAATCTCCATCCTTGGAAAAGGGTGAAGGAAGGATTCGAAAATCCATTGCATGTGTTGATCGACCCGAGGGTACTTACATGCTACACGAAGTAAAGACAAAAAATCAAACTAGCCCCTACAACTATGCATAACCTCTCTATTGGGTCAGCAAGGCACATAAAGATGAGAAAACATCACTGTCACGAGTTCAAATAGATGGTCACCTAGGAAGCTAGCACAGATTGCAGTATAAATGCTATAAAAAATGGACGAGATACAAGTCTCTGCCTTCGGAGCTTGAATGATCAATGATCAGAGAGAAGCCATCCATTTGAGTATGGTGTTACCTCAAAGGGTAAGGAAGAGGACACGATGGAAACAACATCTGCCAAGAACTTGGATGACATAATTGTTTATACAGAAAGGCTTTGAAAGACCGAGCTCCAACAATTCTAACATATTTGGCCCGCAGCAGAAAGGCGAGGGATATCCAGAACCACCACCACTATTACTCATATCATAACTCAACACGAATCAGCAATATATATAGTAAACTGCTAGGACATTGCAGTCACCAATCAAGATACTAGCTTCACCACTCCATCATGATTCAATAATCAAAAAAATTACAATTCATATTTATTAAGAACCAAGGATAGCAGGATGCACACTGGGGACATCCACTATAAGTCCACCAAGCTAACCGGAGTCAACTTGACAGAATGACTAGACCAATGACTGCTAGGAGGCAGCACTAAAACGCCAAACAAGAATCTTGGCACGGTAAAAACCCCCGTTATCAAATAGAGTACTTGTAGAAAATCCTTATGAGGAGCTCTCCGATCACACAATATGCTCCCATAAACATGTCATACGCATGACAACAGACGGTCCTGCAAAAGAGTTACCATAACAACCACTTCTTTCGTTTTTATCTAACTCGATTGTTGTTATTTCAGGATAATGCCATCGACTCGTAGATTCCACGGAGTCCTACCTAAATACCAAGCGAGAACTCCTATCCAAAAGAACATCTTAAACCAGACATACTACAACCTGGTACTTTGCGCTTCTTTCGAAACAGCAGGTTTGGTCTAAACTACTCTTTCCCTTTGACCGAGACAAGAGACTATTGCATTTACTTAACACATATGCAGTTATATTCACTTAGTATGCAATTATATCCACTAAACACCTATGATGTTATAACCACTACTTCTTTGTGATTAGCAACCCAGATCACAAGCATGTGATGGCAGCAATGAAAATAAGATATCCATGACTAAGGGCACTAGTCCAGGCAGTTCAATGCTGACGACCTCCCCTTTCCCTGGCAACGACATACCAGTCGGGTATCCAGGCATAAATCAAGATTGGGTAACTCAAAGGCTAAATGCATTCGAGGCCTAGCGTGGATTGTATCATAACAGGAGTTGCCCTAGGCCAATGGGCAGATTGAAGCTATCAACAAATTCTTGCAAACACTAATTATGGAAAAACTAGATAAAACCAAAGGAGCTTGGGTTGACGAACTACCCATGACACTATGGGCCTACCAAGCCTCCAACAAAATAGCAACAAGACATATTCTATTTGCTCTAAGCATACGGGGATGAGGCCATGATTTCGGTCAATGTGGTTGTCCCTTCACATCGTAGGATACATTATAATCTGAAAGAAAACGAGGAGCTTCTCAGCATGTCCTTAGACCTGATTGAAGAACGAAGGAATAACACCGCTCTGAAGACCGCCGCAAACAGACAGAAAGTGGCAAAACAATACAAATCTAATGTGAAGCCCCAAGAGTTACAAGAGGGAAATAATGTTCTCAAGCAAGCCTCTCTCCATCCAGGCGCACTAGATCTAGTTTGTGAAGGATCATTTGCTGTTCATAAGGATCTCCGTAACGGAGCTTACATTCCATCGACAGTTGATGGAAAAGGTGTTTAGGAAAGGAAGGAATCTCCAGCATCTCCGCATTACTTCTCTCAGCTTATAAAATGCATATATCACCTGAAGCAATAAAAGAAAGACAATGGACATAGGCATATTCTGGCCAAACCACTGTAAAAATTCATGTTTTGCTCGATTGTATATTTGATATTTTTCCTATTGCGATCAATAGCAAGCTCTCATTGGTAGCAGTGAAAACAAGATAACCATGACTAAGGGCACAAAAATAGTTTAGGTAATTCACTACTGACGATCGGCCCCCCAGCCATCAATGATAAACCCACTATAAGCCATGGATATGGAATGACTATAGCCTAGGCAGTTTATCATTGGCGTTCGATTCGCCGACAACTACGAACCAATAATTAATCCCACGATTAAGGCATGGTTATAGCTATGGATAGTCGTAGTTGACGATCGGCAACCGCTCTAGCCGAGCCATAATAAATCGAATAATACTTACGATACAGGCCATAATGGCCAGGGTAGTTAATGTATGTGAATCCCGGTTCTAAATCTTAAGTACGGCAGTCGCAAAAGTTACACACCCTTGGAACATAGGTTGGGCTAACAAACCATATGTCATCGAATTCGACAATCAAGGCAAGTAACTTATGTGCCACGAATCTTAAGTTTAGAAGGACTCTCTTGATGGAGAATATAGTTTGTTGTACTTTAACTAGAAGCTTCTAACAGTTTCTTTTAATATTGTGGCATTACATATAGATAATAGAAATATGAATTCCACTCTGCCATAAGATATTCATTCGCTTCCACTCCACTAGAGGAAATGAAGCATTGACTCAGCTCCGTCAGAGATAGTGGAACATCAATCCAACATTATCATATGAATTAGAATATCCCTTCCAACCTACCTCGCTAAAGAAATTGTAAGGATTCTCCCTTATGGAACATGAGAAAAAATCGGTGCAAAGGTATGACTAACTTTTGTAAGATAAGCTAAATTCGATAAAAAAATACTTGGGGGATAGCACCACCTCACCCCTTAATTATACACATACACTACCACTCAGCTTAATATTAGCACGTTAAAATCATGACCTTAAGTTCACAAGTTTAAAACCTATTCATGATACAAGACAGCATGTTGTGAGAAGCAACCAAGCGCACTATTCTAGGGGCAAGCCCAGATAAATAATGAGTGCACTCGGCCGCTTTTGACAACGTCGCTAGAGGTTGTTCTGGGGGACGTGATGAATATTTGAGGACTGCCACATCCCTAAAATTACTCTCTAAACCTTAGTAATATAGAATCACTTCGAACGATAAGGACCACTCTAAACAGAAGTGATTCGATCTCTAACCTTCCGAATGTAATTAACTCATATCACAGTCTATTTTAACATAAATAGCTTGACACCTTTACCCAATAAATCAATCCCGAGGACACGTGGGATGACTCTAACACATATCCATGGTAAAATTCCAAATAAAAGTGTATTATTAGTCTGCAACTAATTCTAAGGCAAGGATGAAAGTCCTTGACCACACTAGGCCCGAAAGGACACTAAACTTGTATGTAAAGTCAATAGAATTGGATGATCCTTTATCGCTAAAGCCAACGGGACATTTGAATTACAAATTAATTATACCTGATCAACAGGAAATAATAAACCGATACTAATCAAGGTTTTCAATGTCCAAAGATTATTCCAGCTAAACACCACATACTAGGGGCATCCAACATAAGCACTTGGCATAACTCAAACCAGCAATAACGAATCATTCTTACCCACAATCAGAGTATGCTTTCCAATCGAGCCGTCCATAATATACATTTTGTCGCGACCATGGCTTCGCACGATAATAATGAAGTACTTCTAGTATGGACAATTCCTCGTAGACCCTAGACAGAAAAGCCAATGTCGCTCTCTCAAAGATTTGTTTGGTTATAGTCTTGTATTAGTGCCAAACCAGAATTTTGACTCAGTCACAATTGTTAGACACCAAACACAAGCTTATGGTTGGCATAGGCAGTGCACCAGATCATTGTTTCGACGTTGGACCATGCAATCTACTAACACTTTCGTCCGACCCTGTTTTACACCTCCATCCGACCTCTTTTTACGTACCAAACCAAGTGGTTCAGCTATCATCTTCCACTCTTGGACCAAATTGTTTCATTCTAATAAACTCCACCAACCCAATTTCATGATCCAATTATCCTTGCTCCTTTAGCAAGCTTCTCAATAATCTAACACTTATCCATCAAAACTTACCAGCAATCTAGTCTGTACAAGTACATTGAGGATTATAAACCCAAACTATTAAAGAAGTTGGTAAAAATAATCATCACTTTACCAGACTGTATGCTGCATAAACCAATTACGCCTTATCAGATATGAGGATTCTAACCAAAATTTATATAAAATATACATAAGTTTGTACAAACGTTCAGGTAGAAGATACAAACATGGGCTAGGGAAGTCATAACCAACATTCACTCGATAACACTCCGCATCATCTCCTATATACAAAGACCCTTCAACAGAGATTCTTATTTTATTAGATTCATCAATGATTAATCTTGTCAAATTATGCACAAGAGTGGAGAAAGGATTGCTAGAGAAATATACAAACTTGGCGATCGCATGAGATGGTCAGGATAGCTTGACTCAACCATCCAATGAACATAACCGTCGTACCATATCATAAATCCAAAGTTGATAACGCAATGTATACATTAGTTGGCCTGCGTATAATATGAATCCCCAATGTAGGAAACCGAAAGTCCAAGAAAACGGCATCCAGTCGAACGAAGACTAATCAAAGACGGCTTTAAAAAATTTGCAAGTCCTCCTTAGAACGAATAAAGTCATACATCAAACTAACAAAAGGAGGCTTATCTAAAAATCAAAGGCGAAGATGAGATATAAATATTCATACAATATAACTATTGCGAGACTAAGAAGATGGTCATGGATTAAATAAAACACACTTTATATTCATGAAAGTATGCTTTAGGGGGCGAATGTTATGGAAATTTTCGCCCACTATATGGTGAATATGAGGAGTCAGAGGAAAAATTGCCATTTTTCTATAATAGACTCAAACTATATTGGAGGTATTCTCGAGATTAAGATATGGACATACATCAAAATCGCATATTAATCCGAGCTACGGATTGAGAGATATGATCATCTTAAGATTTGTTCACCACTATCTCATGGGCCGATATCGAGACGCTCTACCGCCATTCAAGGTCGACAGTCCAATAGCAAGCCAGGATTGCCAGCCTAGTGACCGAACTAAAATTTTGGTTTGGCGCTTGCTTGGACTAAGGCTTTGAAAATCTCAAGTTTGCTTGGAGTCGGCCTAATGACAGAACCAAAACTCTGATTTGGTGCTTGCTTGGAATCGGTCTTGAAAACCTGGTGTTTGCTTGGATTCGGTTGGATTAACAAACCAAAAATTTGGTTCGGCACTTGCTTGGAGTCGGGCCTTGAAAATCTAGAATCTGCTTGGAATTGATTGTATTAGCAAAGTAAAACTTTGGTTCGGCACTTGCTTGGAGTCAGGCCTTGAAAATTTGGAATCTGCTTGGAGTCGGTTGGATTACCGAATCAAAACTTTGCTTCGGCGCTTGCTTGGAGTAGGGACTTGAAAATCTCGAGTCTACTTGGTGTCGGCTTGATGACCGAACCTAAACCTTGGTTCGGGCTTGCTTAGAGTCAGGCCTCGAAAATATGGAGCCTGCTTGAGGTCAGTTGGATTATCGAACCAAAACTTTGGTTCGGTGCTTGCTTGGAGTCGAGGCTTAAAAATCTCGAGTCTACTTGGAGTCGAGGCTTAAAAATCTCGAGTCTACTTGGAGTCGGCGCGATGACCAAACCAAAACTTTTGTTCGGCGTTTACTTGGAGTTGGGCCTTGAAAATCTGAGTCTGCTTGGAGTCGCCACGATGACCAAACCAAAAATTTTGTTCGGTGGTTGCTTGGAGTATGACCTTGAAAATATGGAGTCTTCTTGGAGTCTGTCTAGTGACCAAACCAAATCTTTGATTCGGTGGTTTCTTAGAGTCGGACATGAGAAATTTAAGGGTTAACTTGGAGTCGGCTAGGAGTAATGCTACTTAGAGTTGGGTGAAGCTTTGCTTGGGGTCCAACCCGGCTATAACCGATCTAAAAAAATTTGGAAATTTTCGTCATGGCATGATGATACTTCGGTGATTTCTTCGTAACGCATTCTGGGGTTCTTGGAGGTGTATAATGGTCGTTACAAGTGGAATAGCCTGACAGTCATGTAAGGAGTTGAACCAAATCTTGGCGGAAGGAAGGTTGAACCAAATTCCAAATACTATATACTCAGCTGCCTCTCCTCATATCTTCATTCTATAAATACCAAGCACGTAACATCATAAAAAAGGAGGATGCTGAAAAGTGAAGCTTTCAATAATAGCAGACAATTTCAAAAGGGAAAAATCTTAATTCTAATAGCATGTTTACTCGTATTCAAAGCTTGTACTTGTAACCAAAAATAAAAGGGACAATAAAAGCGGAACAGTGGACGTAGGCACAATCAGGCCAAACCACTATAAATTCCATGTCTTTTTATGTTTAAGTTCTTTACATATTTTTTATTACCAATACTGATTTTCTACTTTAAACATCCACAACTAATTTTCATAAAACAATAGCTATATACTACAAAAAATATTCATAGCTTTACAATTACGATTTGAGTGTTTTCCCATTTTTGCGCAAAAAGTTTGAAAATTTGAATAATTTTAAACTTTAAAGAAGTTGAAGTTTAAAACAGCTTATAGTAAAATAGTTTACAGTGAAAATTGTTTCAAATTTAAACTGTTTCTTTCCATTTCCAATAAATCTGGACTCAGGTCCCAAATTCCAATCAAACTGATTTTATTTCAAATCTTCCAATTCAAAATCATCTCAATTTTGATTTTTATTCAAATCAACTTCGATTTTGATTTCAATTCGAATTAACTTAAATTTCAAAACGTTCATTTTAACTTCGAATTAGACTCGATGGTTTAAATTTCAATTCAACTATAATTTTAAACCATTTCGATGTATATAAATTTCAAGGCCAATTTCAATTTACTGATTTAAATCACTTAAATCAATTTAAACTTCAATGTTTAATTTAAGGTTCAAATCTTCAAAATAATTCAATTCCGAGCCCAAATTTGAAATGTCCATTTATATCACTTTTAATTGGATAAATTCGAAGTTCAAGTAAAAGTTCAAACTTTTAAAACAATTCAATTTCCATGATTCAAGTCATATGTCAATTACAACTTCACATTTCAAATTTATTTCTTTAAAACAATATTTTAACCAATTTCACCATCAACATTTCAAAGCTCAAATTTGAAAATGATTCGATCTTTATAAATTAGTTTTCTATTTCCTTAAAACAAAATCATTTAAATAGATTCAAATTCAAGAATTTAAAACCATTTAATTCAACCAATCCGGTGTCTGTATATAATTTTCTATTCTATGGCCAAGTGATCGGTTATTTTGATTTTCAGTTTCTAGGATGTATGTAACGACCCGTATAAATTCGATGTTTAAAATGAATTAAATTAATAAGATTTTTAAATTAAATTTAGAAAAAGAGTAAAAATCTTATTTATTTACAGGAAAGCAAATATTGGGATAGTGAAAAATTGTGCATTTGGATATAAAGTTACATAAGTAAATAAGAGGCAAGTATTTAATTCATCAATGAAGTAAATTATTTATTTATGAAGATTGAATGTAAATAGAAATTTTAATTTGCTCAATCCTTTTTATTTACTATTAGAAGATGTTAATTTATTGAACGGTGAAAATTTGAATTTATTGTTCGGATTGTATGTTAGATAATAAATTGCAATAATTAAAGTTAGTAATAAATGGAAAACGGAATACCAATTTATTTATGAAGTGGATATAAGGGAATGTAACAAATTTGAATAAGAAATGCTAATAGTTCATTTAAGTGAAGAAATGGAGCTTAGATGGAATAATTAAAAGGGGTTTAGAATTTTAAATTGGTATGGGTGCATATAAATTTTAAAGGGAAATAATAGGGTAAATAAATAGTATACACGTATATTAAAGGTTACTAGTAAATTCACTTATTACCAAAATAAGATGCCTTGGTATTAATTAATGGAATAACGTTCGTTTAAAAAGTTGAGGAATTATAGGGTCAACAAATTCATTATAAATCAAACCCATTTAAAAGGTAAGTAATTATGATCTGAATTGATATAAACGTTACTTTACCGTTTATTAATAAAGAACGGCAGTGAATAGGGAATAAGTGAAGTTATGCATTAATGAATGAATATAGAAATATTGCAATAAAATTGTGAGAATTATTAATTATTACCCATTCCTTTTATTTATTGAATCAGAATCTTAATCAATAACATTCGTTGTTATTTGTAGTTTATAGGTGGAAATAACGTAAACTTTATTCAAAATATGGTAATTAGTTAGATTAAAAGAATGGAAGGCAGGATGTATGGATTTATTTGGATTCAATTTCTGATAATATAATAATTGCAAGTAAATGAAATTGAAATAGCTAAATAAAACGTTAGTTGGAATTTAGCTGGAATATGAGAATATTTAATGAAATAGTGGAATCAAATGGAAATAAAGTTCATTTATACATTGGAATTTAATTCACTATAAAAGGTTAATTGAAACCAAACGAGTTAAAATGGGAATCAAGCTTTATGTATATAATTGGATTTAAAATACGATAAATTGGATTTATGGCAATTAATTAAACGAAAATGTAAATTTTACGTTTTAAAATTTGAGTTGAAACGGGAAATATTTATTTAAATGAAATTTGAGTATTTATGAAATGAGTATGAACCAAATGTTAAATTTACGTATAAAGTGACAGTTGACATTGACTAAAAGGAATGCAAATTTAAGGGTGTCAATATATTGGAAATTTGTGCAATATAATAGGTTTTATTTAAATTAAATGAAATCAAACATCTGAATATTTCGTTAATAGAAAGTTAAATGGAGTGTAAGAATATTTTGGTAACAGATGTAAATCCAATATTTATCCGTTTAATGACAGTGAACTGAAAATTTGAATTTATTGGAGATTTAATTTATATATTTGGAATGCAAGGAAACTGAGTTTAGTATTGAATTGATAAATTTACCATCTCTAATTTAACATTTGAATCTTGTTTAAAATTTCTGAAAATGATTAGGAAATAAAAGGGGATAAAATTTTCAATCATAAGATTTAAATTTAAATATTGGATTTAATTAATTAATTTACTATTTATTTAATTTATATATAAAAATTGCCATTTTGGGTCACGGAGTCGGATTTCGACGAAACCAGTTTCATCGGATCCGTATCAGTGAATTTTTGTAGGGTTTCAAGTTTCGTATCGATCGGACCTGCCGTTTGATCGAACGGACGCGAAACGCCTTGAAATCGATTTAATCAATTTGAAATCAATTTGGAAATTTTGTTTTCATCATAACTTCTTCATGACATGAAACTTTTTCCATTGCGTTCAGAATATTTTAA
Organism: Allium cepa; assembly: GCA_030765085.1. Lineage (NCBI taxonomy): Eukaryota > Viridiplantae > Streptophyta > Magnoliopsida > Asparagales > Amaryllidaceae > Allium > Allium cepa. The sequence continues at coordinate 344,365,273 of CM060944.1, forward strand.
AATACCTATTTGGATATATGGGTTTAACAAATTTCGTTCCGGGGTCAGAACGGGCTTTTTGGTCCACGTTAGAATTAGCACGTATATCTATCAACCCGATCCATCTATTTTTCTAACCTACCTATATAAACTCTATGATAAACCCTAGCCTCCATACTATTGTCATTTGCTGTACGTTCATTTCTTCATCTCTCTCTTCTTCAATGGATGCATTCTAGATCCAATTTCAAATACAAATCAGAGGTAAAATTTCAAACACCTCAGAAAATTCAAAAAAAAAAATATATCGTAGTTCTTGAAACACGTAACCTCATGGTGTAATTCGTTTTTCAATTCGGGTATCAGTTTGTTCACAAATCAGGGTTTTCTTCCCGGCCGTTCGTTGAGAGTAATTTGATTTGAACGGTAGATCGTCGACCTTAGGACGATCGGGTGGTGCGGTTGCGAAGAGGGAAGCGAGTAGGTGGTAGATCCAAAGTCGTTCGTGCTATAGATGACTGGAGATGCCGCAGTTAGGAGGAGAAAGGCGCGAACCCATTCGCGTGCCAGCAACCGTGGGGCCATCGCGTTCGTCGCGGTGGTGGCAAAGGGGTCGGCCGGTGCTAGTATTATTGGGGGAGTGGTCTGATCATGGTGGCCAAGCTTGTGGAGGCGACGTTTTCTAGGCGTGTGTGGCGGCTAGGGCTTCAGACTGGAAAATCTTCATGCGCAAGGCTCTGGAGGAGACGCATTTTTTTGAAGACGTGGCCCAAAGGAATTGTGGCAAGTATGTTGTTTTGTTTTATAATTTAATTTCGATTTCAAATACAATTTTTGCTATAACTTTCTCCTACGACATCCGATTCACGCGAAATTTCTTTTGTTAGGATCGTAATTTAATTCCGGATCTGTTGACGCTGGTTTGGACAGATTTGGAGACCGTCGAATTTTTGGGTTTAAATCGGGTTTAAATTCGATTTAAATTCAAAAGGTGAGTGTTTTAACCCACTCACAACTTCTAAAAGTTTTTATGTTTGTTGAATTTATTTTAGATATGAGTAGAAATTTATTTATGAATGTTTGGCATGTTTTATTCAGCATATCTGTTAATTCGCATTAATTTAATTTAACTGTTAATTTAGTTTATTTATTGCATATTAATTGACAGTTAGAATTTATTTTTTGGCCTATAAACTGCTAGTTAACAGTTATAAAATTTATTACTGAATATAAACTGTTAGTTTAATAGTTGTTAAATTATTTTGAACATAACTGCCAGTTATTACCTGTTATATATTATCTGATATATATTGATATTGATTTATTATTGGATGATGATCGTGATTTGAATGATGGATGATGTTGATGAATGGATGTTTATTTTATATCATTAAATTGCAAGTTATCATACATTTTTCATTTCATTCGGGATTGTGGTTTGAAATGATATACAACCGCAAAATTTTATTGTGGATTGAAATGATAAATATCCGTATCACTTGACCATAGGATAGAAAATTATATACAGGCACCGTGGTCTATATATAAAATATTTTAGAGTGATTTCTATGGTTTGTATGGAATACGGTTTATAATTTTTAATTTTGATATTTTCTTCTATATATATACATATGAAGTTAGAGATTTTGAATTTAAGCTGTGTATAAATCTCTTAGATAAAAATGGAAAAATTGAGAAAATGGAGTTTCATAATTATATCATATGTTTAATGTTTAAGTTTGGAAATTTTAAGATACGATATGTATAACTGGACTTTTCCAAGATAATTAAAAATGAATATGTTAGTATAAATTAAATTGAAGAAATATTTAATTGTTAGAAATTGGAGTTTTATTTATGGATTTTTGTAAATGTTCAAGACTAAATAATAGCACGTTTAATTTGCTGAAAGAAAAATTTCCAACTTTAGTTTTGAAATATTAATACTCCAAATGGATATATATATATAGAAATTGAAGTAGTTTTGGGACTTGAAAGTGATATTTAAATTTTGGTTTAGACTTTAAATAAAGAAACATATTTGTAAAGCCATGGAAATTATTTTTCTTTACAAAGTTACCTTAAAGTTAAACCATTTATTTTATATACCGTTGAATATCCAAACCATTCAAGTTTTAGAAGTTATGGCTTTAAAATTATGAATTTCGTAATATTAAGCTTTGAAAGTATAATTCAAATGGTTGGTTTCCAGATATTATAAATTTTAAAGCAGTATGATTTTTGGAAAAGAAATATATTTGGAATAAAACGATATCCTATTGTTTTGGGTTTTAAAATGATATCGTATTCATAGTTTGAAATGGAAATTTTATTTTGGTTTTAAAGTATAAACTATTTTTAAATGACCGCGGTGTTATAATAACGTTTGGTTGTTGAAGAGACCGGGATCGGAAGTTGTCATACTCTCTGCCAACTCCGAAAACCACTTTAACAACCGTGTACGCGGTGGAGATTCCAAAATGAAGTAGGTTGGTGGCGGCGTTTCCTGCAAGGTAAATACGTGGACCCGACTCCCGTGAGTTGGCATAAGGTGGCTAAAACAGGAGCGATTCTCGGGCCAATGAGTTCATTCCTCTGATCGAACGCACTCCTTCGATACTATACTCTGACTTTGGATTAATTCGGTGGCCACTATTGATTTCTTTGATTTGGGGGTGTTAGTTCGAGGTGGGCGGTAGCTGCGGTTACGCGTTACCACCAGCCCGGATAGCAATTGGTATATCTACCCTGGCATTGCCTAGTTGTGCCGTGTCACCTACCCTAGCGCGCCTTATACGATTTTGGTTTTGTACCATACCTATGGAGTGCCCTCTGACGACGCCCAGTACGGGGGAGATTACGGTACTGTATAGACTATGGGAATATATTCTGTGTTAAGGGCTATATGGGTAACCCCTTAACGCTATTAAAAAGTAAGTTTATTTTACAAATAGACGCTATTATAATAGCGCAATATACTACATAGTAAATAGTTTAACGGATCCTTAGGAGATGTAACTCCCAAGCATCTCTTGAGTTACTGCCCTCATATTTATTTCTGTTAATTTAACTCACATAAGATCTTTTAGTTCTGACTCGAGTGTTTTTGTGTTTTCAAATTCGCTCGGGTCAGTCCGAGCGTTTCAGGATTGCAAGATTTAGCTCTGGAGGACGGAGACGAAGATTTATATTATTATTATTTATACTAGTGCACTACACACTGTTCCGCTGCATTGTTATTGGTATGTGTCACTCTGATGTGTATTATATAAATGGTTTTGTAAACAGATTTATAAACTGTATATTTGATTATTATATTTTATCCTTCCGCTGAGAGATTCTGTTTAGTTTTTTTTTCTTCTCTGTTTTTTCTTATTTACCCCATAACAATCCGCCCTTCCGTATGGTTTGAATGGGCACGTGTGTCTGTTTAAATCATGCGAAAAGGCGGGATGTTACAGTTGGTATCAAAGCTTTGGTTTAGCGATAAACCTTAGCTTTGTGGGGTTTGACTCTTTATTAATAGGGTAGTAATACCCTATGGGAGTCACTGAGTGTATATATGAGAGAGCGTATTTGTTAGTGCTATAAAAATTTTTAATATTGTGTTAGTTTGTTCCGTTTTGTATTTAAAAATTCTTGTTGGTGCATGGGACGCTGTGACATCAATAGGGATTTCTAAACACTTAATAGGACAGACCGACATAATATTTGTTTTTAATATAGGTGAATGAAATAACTTCGCCTGTTATATTTTCTATATATATAATATTTTATTAAGGTATTATATATATATATATTGTTGGTTGCAATAGATTGGTTGTTAGGAATAAAATTTTAAATAATAGGTAAAATGAGATTGAAATTAAAATCAATGAAATTTGGAAATTTTAGAACTTAAGTCCGGGATTTTGAAAATTTGCTTTCAAAGGATTTATGAATTATAATAATTTTGTTTATAAGTATTTTCTTATATAAATATTTAGTATAATTTGGAAGAATTGTTTTAAAGAAGATTTTGGAGAAAATAAGTTTCGTACTTTCCTCCCTGTCGTTGGAAAATAATTTCGGTGATGGCGGTCGCATCATCGACTTCTATTTTCGAGTTTCGAAGGGGAAAGGCCACTGTAGTAATTCTACTGCAGCTTTATTTTGAAAATATCTAAATTTTTAATTGTTTTAAATAAAACTAGAGGTATATAAGTTATAAGAATATATTTATCTATTAAAATTTAACCCGGTATTTAATTCTAAATTTCCATTAATTAATTGTTTCAATGATAGTAGTGAAACAGAATTAAATGAATAATTGAAACCCTAAATAAAATAAGAGACTTAAATGCTAAGTTATAAAGGAAGTTAAAATTTTAACTTATAAGAAAATGGTAAAGATCTATTGAACAATGAATAAATTAAAGAATTGACATAACTTGTATAAGTTCAATTGCATTTTCTTTAACATATATAACTTACCAAATATGAAAAGTTGAGATGTTAAATAAGAAGATTGGAATAGAATATTATACAAGTAGAAATTTTGAAAATAATGAAGTATTCAATGAATTGCTATTATAAATAAGAATTTAATGTTATAAACTTAAGTTATAAATTGAAATTTTACCAAAATTAAAGGTAAGTATTATAAATAGGTGATTTTAAACTTAAGTAAATAAAATAAAATTCTTTAATAATAAGGATTGATGTGTAAGGGTATAAACCTAAGTATGATATAAATGCTACTAGTTTAATATAATAAAAAGTAGAAAATATAAATAGATGACTGCAAACCCTTGTTAATGAGTTAATAAAATCCTTTATTTATAAGAATGGATGTTATAAGATTAAGAATTTAAGTGAAATTAAAAAGGGTTACTATAATTAAATGTAATAGAAATGGAAGCATTAAATAAATGATTGAAAGTGAGAAGTGCATTAAATGTAATAAAATAGAAGAAACTTACATGACCTAAATAAATGGAAATGGATAATTGGAGGTTATAAGTGAAAATAAATGAAACAAACATTTAATGAGTGAATAAAATTAAAAGTTGTTAGAAATAAATGTAAATTATAAAAAGGAAAATTTATGTGGGTTGAATAAAAGAAAGGAAATCAAACAATTAAAGTATGTAATGAATTTATATAAGTTGAATTGATTTGTTGGTTTAAATCGATATTGTTTACTTTATAGTTGGCTGGGTAAGGAAATTTGAAGTTGTTGGATGAATAAATAATCTATTTTTGTCCCATCTAAGACTGTTGAGTAAATGATGCACTGGATAGTTATTTTTCATTCCGTACCATTTCAAGTTTTGAACCCGAACAACTATTTGCTTGTTTGATTGAATGGTTGTTTTGTTTTGTTGTGTACACTGTTTGTCGAAATTGATGATTGTGTATTTATTGTTGTTAGTAGTTGAAACCATGAAAATAATTCACTTGAGATAAATTGTTAAACCTTTAGATTTTATAAGTGAAATGCAGGTTATGGAAGCAACTGCTACTGCTTTTGGTTCCATAATAATAAGCGTTAATTGCCCGACAAATAGGTACGTTTTCAGATTACGTTTTGTAGCGCTATTTTATATAATGTTCCCGTGATGGGATATTTTATTTTGGATAATATATGTAATATATTTGTTATATTTTGATATTATATTTTTCTCCCAAACCTCTCCGTACAAAGGAGACTCTGCCAAAATTTTCCATAAATTTTGGACTTAGAATTATGTTGAAAATGTTTTCCAAACTTTAATTATTTAAGTATAAAATGATATAATGATTATAAAACAGGTATATTTTATTTAAGGTAATAAATTTAGTAAATTATTGTTTATAAGTTAATATTTGAAATAAGATGTACTGTTTATTAAATTCTTTCTTTTCTTTTTCCTTTTCGGGGACGAAAAGTTTTGAGTGGAGGAGAGTGTAACGACCCGTATAAATTCGATGTTTAAAATGAATTAAATTAATAAGATTTTTAAATTAAATTTAGAAAAAGAGTAAAAATCTTATTTATTTATAGGAAAGCAAATATTGGGATAGTGAAAAATTGTGCATTTGGATATAAAGTTACATAAGTAAATAAGAGGCAAGTATTTAATTCATTAATGAAGTAAATTATTTATTTATGAAGATTGAATGTAAATAGAAATTTTAATTTGCTCAATCCTTTTTATTTACTATTAGAAGATGTTAATTTATTGAACGGTAAAATTTGAATTTATTGTTCGGATTGTATGTTAGATAATAAATTGCAATAATTAAAGTTAGTAATAAATGGAAAACGGAATACCAATTTATTTATGAAGTGGATATAAGGGAATGTAACAAATTTGAATAAGAAATGCTAATTGTTCATTTAAGTGAAGAAATGGAGCCTAGATGGAATAATTAAAAGGGGTTTAGAATTTTAAATTGGTATGGGTGCATATAAATTTTAAAGGGAAATAATAGGGTAAATAAATAGTATACATGTATATTAAAGGTTACCAGTAAATTCACTTATTACCAAAATAAGATGCCTTGGTATTAATTAATGGAATAACGTTCGTTTAAAAAGTTGAGGAATTATAGGGTCAACAAATTCATTATAAATCAAACCCATTTAAAAGGTAAGTAATTATGATCTGAATTGATATAAACGTTACTTTACCGTTTATTAATAAAGTAACGGCAGTGAATAGGGAATAAGTGAAGTTATGCATTAATGAATGAATATAGAAATATTGCAATAAAATTGTGAGAATTATTAATTATTACCCATTCCTTTTATTTATTGAATTAGAATCTTAATCAATAACATTCGTTGTTATTTGTAGTTTATAGGTGGAAATAACGTAAACTTTATTCAAAATATGGTAATTAGTTAGATTAAAAGAATGGAAGGCAGGATGTATGGATTTATTTGGATTCAATTTCTGATAATATAATAATTGCAAGTAAATGAAATTGAAATAGCTAAATAAAACGTTAGTTGGAATTTAGCTGGAATATGAGAATATTTAATGAAATAGTGGAATCAAATGGAAATAAAGTTCATTTATACATTGGAATTTAATTCACTATAAAAGGTTAATTGAAACCAAACGAGTTAAAATGGGAATCAAGCTTTATGTATATAATTGGATTTAAAATACGATAAATTGGATTTATGGAAATTAACTAAAGGAAAATGTAAATTTTACGTTTAATTAAAATTTGAGTTGAAACGGGAAATATTTATTTAAATGAAATTTGAGTATTTATGAAATGAGTATGAACCAAATGTTAAATTTACGTATAAAGTGACAGTTGACATTAACTGAAAGGAATGCAAATTTAAGGGGGTCAATATATTGGAAATTTGTGCAATATAATAGGTTTTATTTAAATTAAATGAAATCAAACATCTGAATATTTCGTTAATAGAAAGTTAAATGGAGTGTAAGAATATTTTGGTAACAGATGTAAATCCAATATTTATCCGTTTAATGATAGTGAACTGAAAATTTTAATTTATTGGAGATTTAATTTATATATTTGGAATGCAAGGAAACTGAGTTTAGTATTGAATTGATAAATTTACCATCTCTAATTTAACATTTGAATCTTGTTTAAAATTTCTGAAAATGATTAGGAAATAAAAGGGGATAAAATTTTCAATCATAAGATTGAAATTTAAATATTGGATTTAATTAATTAATTTACTATTTATTTAATTTATATATAAAAATTGCCATTTTGGGTCACGGACTCGGATTTCGACGAAACCAGTTTCATCGGATCCGTATCAGTGAATTTTTGTAGGGTTTCAAGTTTCGTATCGATCGGATCTGTCGTTTGATCGTACGGACGCGAAACGCCTTGAAATCGATTTAATCAATTTGGAAATTTTATTTTCAGCATAACTTCTTCATACGATCGAATTTGGACGTGAAACTTTTTCCATCGCGTTCAGAATATTTTAAAATACCTATTTGGATATATGAGTTTAACAAATTTCGTTCCAGGGTCAGAACGGGCTTTTTGGTCCACGTTAGAATTAGCACGTATATCTATCAACCCGATCCATCTATTTTTCTAACCTACCTATATAAACTCTATGATAAACCCTAGCCTCCATACTATTGTCATTTGCTGTACGTTCATTTCTTCATCTCTCTCTTCTTCAATGGATGCATTCTAGATCCAATTTCAAATACAAATCAGAGGTAAAATTTCAAACACCTCAGAAAATTCTCAAAAAAAAATATGTCGTAGTTCTTGAAACACGTAACCTCATGGTGTAATTCGTTTTTCGATTCGGGTATCAGTTTGTTCACAAATCAGGATTTTCTTCCCAGCCGTTCATTGAGAGTAATTTGATTTGAACGGTAGATCGTCGACCTTAGGACGATCGGGTGGGGCGGTTGCGAAGAGGGAAGCGAGTAGGTGGTAGATCCAAAGTCGTTCATGCTATAGATGACCGGAGACGCCGCAGTTAGGAGGAGAAAGGCGCGAACCCATTCGCGTGCCAGCAACCATGGGGCCATCGCGTTCGTCGCGGTGGTGGCAAAGGGGTCGGCCGGTGCTAGTATTATTGGGGGAGTGGTCTGATCATAGTGGCCAAGCTTGTGGAGGCGACGTTTTCTAGGCGTGTTTGGCGGCTAGGGCTTCGGACTGGAAAATCTTCATGCGCATGGCTCTGGAGGAGACGCATTTTTTTGATGACGTGGCCCAAAGGAATTGTGGCAAGTATATTGTTTTGTTTTATAATTTAATTTCGATTTCAAATACAATTTTTGCTATAACTTTCTCGTACGACATCCGATTCACGCGAAATTTCTTTTGTTAGGATCGTAATTTAATTCCGGATCTGTTGACGCTGGTTTGGACAGATTTGGAGACCGTCGAATTTTTGGGTTTAAATCGGGTTTAAATTCGATTTAAATTCAAAAGGTGAGTGTTTTAACCCACTCACAACTTCTAAAAGTTTTTATGTTTGTTGAATTTATTTTAGATATGAGTAGAAATTTATTTATCAATGTTTGGCATGTTTTATTCAGCATATCTGTTAATTCGCATTAATTTAATTTAACTGTTAATTTAGTTTATTTATTGCATATTAATTGACAGTTAGAATTTATTTATTCGCCTATAAACTGCTAGTTAACAGTTATAAAATTTATTACTGAATATAAACTGTTAGTTTAATAGTTGTTAAATCATTTTGAACATAACTGCCAGTTATTACCTGTTATATATTATCTGGTATATATTGATATTGATTTATTATTGGATGATGATCGTGATTTGGATGATGGATGATGTTGATGAATGGATGTTTATTTTATATCATTAAATTGCAAGTTATCATACATTTTTCATTTCATTCGGGATTGTGGTTTGAAATGATATACAACCGCAAAATTTTATTGCGGATTGAAATGATAAATATCCGTATCACTTGACCATAGGATAGAAAATTATATACAGGCATCGTGGTCTATATATAAAATATTTTAGAGTGATTTCTATGGTTTGTATGGAATACGGTTTATAATTTTTAATTTTGATATTTTCTTCTATATATATACATATGAAGTTAGAGATTTTGAATTTAAGCTGTGTATAAATCTCTTAAATAAAAATGGAAAAATTGAGAAAATGGAGTTTGATAATTATATCATATGTTTAATGTTTAAGTTTGGAAATTTTAAGATATGATATGTATAACTGGACTTTTCCAAGATAATTAAAAATGAATATGTTAGTATAAATTAAATTGAAGAAATATTTAATTGTTAGAAATTGGAGTTTTATTTATGGATTTTTGTAAATATTCAAGACTAAATAATAGCACGTTTAATTTGCTGAAAGAAAAATTTCCAACTTTAGTTTTGAAATATTAATACTCCAAATGGATATATATATATATAGAAATTGAAGTAGTTTTGGAACTTGAAAGTGATATTTAAATTTTGGTTTAGACTTTAAATAAAGAAACATATTTGTAAAGCCATGGAAATTATTTTTCTTTACAAAGTTACCTTAAAGTTAAACCATTTATTTTATATACCGTTGAATATCCAAACCATTCAAGTTTTAGAAGTTATGGCTTTAAAATTATGAATTTCGTAATATTATGCTTTGAAAGTATAATTCAAATGGTTGGTTTCCAGATATTATAAATTTTAAAGTAGTATGATTTTTGGAAAAGAAATATATTTGGAATAAAACGATATCCTATTGTTTTGGGTTTTAAAATGATATCGTATTCATAGTTTGAAATGGAAATTTTATTTTGGTTTTAAAGTATAAACTATTTTTAAATGACCGCGGTGTTATAATAACGTTTGGTTGTTGAAGAGACCGGGATCGGAAGTTGTCATACTCTCTGCCAACTCCGAAAACCACTTTAACAACCGTGTACGTGGTGGAGATTCCAAAATGAAGTAGGTTGGTGGCGGCGTTTCCTGCAAGGTAAATACGTGGACCCGACTCCCGTGAGTTGGCATAAGGTGGCTAAAACAGGAGCGATTCTTGGGCCAATGAGGTCATTCCTCTGATCGAACGCACTCCTTCGATACTATACTCTGACTTTGGATTGATTCGGTGGCCACTATTGATTTCTTTGATTTGAGGGTGTTAGTTCGAGGTGGGCGGTAGCTGCGGCTACGCGTTACCACCAGCCCGGATAGCAATTGGTATATCTACCCTGGCATTGCCTAGTTGTGCTGTGTCACCTACCCTAGCGCGCCTTATACGATTTTGGTTTTGTACCATACCTATGGAGTGCCCTCTGACGACGCCCAGTACGGGGGAGATTACGGTACTGTATAGTCTATGGGAATATATTCTGTGTTAAGGGCTATATGGGTAACCCCTTAACGCTATTAAAAAGTAAGTTTATTTTACAAATAGACACTATTATAATAGCGCAATATACTACATAGTAAATAGTTTAACGGATCCTTAGGAGATGTAAATCCCGAGCATCTCTTGAGTTACTGCCCTCATATTTATTTCTGTTAATTTAACTCACATAAGATCTTTTAGTTCTGACTCGAGTGTTTTTGTCTTTTCAAATTCGCTCGGGTCAGTCCGAGCGTTTCAGGATTGCAAGATTTAGCTCTGGAGGACGGAGACGAAGATTTATATTATTATTATTTATACTAGTGCACTACACACTGTTCCGCTGCATTGTTATTGGTATGTGTAACTCTGATATGTATTATATAAATGGTTTTGTAAACAGATTTATAAACTGTATATTTGATTATTATATTTTATCCTTCCGCTGAGAGATTATGTTTAGTTTTTTTTTCTTCTCTGTTTTTTCTTATTTACCCCATAACAATCCGCCCTTCCGTATGGTTTGAATGGGCACGTGTGTCTGTTTAAATCGTGCGAAAAGGCGAGATGTTACAATGTATATATTTCATTTCAATCAAAATCAAATTGTCATGGGTATATATCATTTCAACATATTTCTTAATTATTCGAACATAATCCAAATAACAGTTTTATATGCTGTCAAATAATATACAGGGTGATAATAGAGATATATTAAAATAAAAAACATCCAGTCAACCAACATATCAACCAATATGCAAAAATCACAATCAACATCCAAATGGTCAACATAACACAAAAGTTAACTAGTTATTAATAATCGAGAGTTTAACTAGCAGTTTAATTCCAATTTCAAATTAACTATTAATTCAAAAAAATTAACAAGCTAATTTCTATGTCGATTTCCATGTCAGTTAAATTACCAAACAAAAAATAATAAAATTAAATCACTTCATGATTTCAATTTAACGAATATCAGAAAAAAATTAGTATTCGTAAGCGGTTTAAAACACTCACCATTATTTGAAACTGAAAATTTTCAGATTCAAATAAATTCTAATCAAATGCCATGTCGTAGACGATGTCGATACGAATCCAACGTGACTTGTTTCACTCGAATCCGACCTCGCACGAAAGAGTTACGAATTATTAAACATTTGACAAAATCAATATTATAATAAACATAATATTCAAAGTTTAAAAATTAACTTAATCCTTTTCTCCTGACTTCCTCCAGCCTCTTACGTGCGTGCTTTGCTCTTTCCAGGTCGCGACTTCGTTTTTTCCATTATCGATGAACGATTCGCCAGCCATCCACACATCGTCGACCACCCTGCGCCGCACACAAATTCTCCCCTCACCATCGCACCGACTTGCGCACGCTTAAGTGCACAAAAAACCCAAAACACCGCGAAGAATGCAGTCCCTCCTCGGCTACCAGGCGACAAATTTTAGCAATCCAACCGTACATCATGTAGAGCGCGTTGAGCTCTTCATCTTTCATGTTGAAGTCGATTCAAGATTTTGAATGGGTTGGGAGAAAACGAGGGAGAAAGGATGAATAATTTCGACCATTAAAATTTTAAACGAAGGCGGCTGAAGAATTAGGATTTTGGATTGTAAAGAAATAAAATTTCAAGTCCTTATATAGAAAATTTTATGGAACTATTCATCCATGAAATTTTTGAACTCCAAATGAAGCGTGCCGCTTAGCGTTTTATATGTTATACCGTCATTCCAAACACAATGAAATATGTATCGGGAGCCAATTCCATCATATTCTAAAGATAGCTTTTCAAAATCGAATTATATCGATTAAATTTCTAAAATAATTTCTATGCTTTTCAAACCCGCATGACCAAACGATAAGTTCTAAAGCTACGAAACTTGAAATCCTATAATAATTCACTATTACGGATTCGACGAAACTGGTTTCGTCGAAATCCGAGACAGTAACCCGAAAGGCAATTTTTACGCGTTAATAAAAATAAGTAATTTCCAAAATAAATTTATTCACTTTAAATTCAATTTTAAAAGTTAACAATCTTCATTCTTGTTTAAATAAAATTTAAATCAACATCAACATCATTTTCATTCATATTAAATTCAGGATTCAATTATTTAAATAATTTCCAATATTAAATATAACAATTAAATTGTCAAATAAATCACTATATTTGAAATATAAGTTATTTAACTTATAAAATTTTCTTTTGAAATGAATTCAAATAATAGAACAACTACTTCCATTTTACAATAATTCAACATCTTTGCAATTATTGTATACAACAAAAATTATTCATTTCTTACCAAATAAATATTTTCTTATTTCTGAAATTTATATTTATCAAAATTACAATTTCTTATAAATAAACTTATGTTTTTGCTTTTTATAAATATTCGTTCGATTTTTTATTAGCTTAACATTGATTATTTCAATTTCTATTATCAATTACTCACAATTCAGTATCATTTAATTTACTTTCTAATATAAGTTATCGTCTTTTATCTTATTGAATTTTTTTATATAATTTTTTTATCTAAGTTCGTATTCAATAAATTACATTAATAAATCATTAAATTTTTTTCTAACCATGTTTTCTAATAATTATTATAAAATTAATAATTTAAAATAGTTAAAAATATGGATCGTTATAATCTCCCCCAATTAAAAATTTTCATCCTCGAAAAGGGATTATGTAAGGAATCTAACATTTGATATACTTTACTCAAAATAATCAACATATAAAACATTGAAATCTTATTTGCAAAACCTTAACCACGCTTCCGCAACGTCACTCTGATATCGACTTATTTGTAAAACAAGTTGTAAAATTTTAAAATCTCAAAAAATTTCTAACACCCGAATTTACGAAAAATTTTGGTAGCGTGCCCTTTACGCGGCTCAATAGTAAAAATTTACAATACACATATATATATATCACAAATATACATTTCATCTCAGTAATGAGGCATCTCGTAGGGAAAAATATAAAAGTACGGTATGTAATCCGAGATATGTACCTTATTATTATTAATATGAACGAGTTTGCTCATATTAAGCGAGCAAAAGCATGTCGAATTGCATATACATCCAAACGGCCTTCATATGTACCTATCCCAACTCAATTTAAATATTAGTTACTTATAAAAATATATAGAAACATGTATGATTTTAATAGAACCGTATACCATGAATTCTAAATCAAATCATAAGCAAAAGTACTAATACCAACATACTAATCATATGTAGCCAAAACAACTATAACAATGATTTGCAACAAAAGAAACCACTCAACAATTAGTATTCATCTAATTAATCCAAACTATATCAATTTACGTTATCCAATATTAACAGTTTATTTATACACTATCATCTCTTATTAACATCCATTCTTTATTAACATCTAAGTGATTTACTTCCAATTTATTCACATATATTTCATTTAAATTCAATTTATTTAAATTTCAATTATTTCACTTTACGTTTAACGCATTTCATATTAAATCATTCATGAGCCATTTTATAAGATCATTTTATTGACTCGTTTCATTTTAACAAGTGAATTTTTTTTAATTTACAGAGAATGTAAGAACTAAACACCAGGTTTCTTTCCATATCATTTAACTGAAATAATATATATACTCATATTTTTTTATATACCAAATCATATTAAGTAATTTTAATCAAAAATCTTTTTATTGAATCAAATGTGTAGCAAAGCTACTAAGTGGCCTCCTTCACTTTGAGACTCGAAAATGAATGTCGAGGATGCGGCCATCATCATCGAAATTATTTTCCAACAATAGAAGAGAGGAATATAGGACTCACTTCCTTTTAAAATCCCTTTGAAACAACTTCCATTCATAAACATTTTTAAATAATACTAATATTATTTTCCAAATCATAGAAAACTATTTTAAAAGCACCGGGATTCAAGTTCTTAAATTTTCAATTTAAATTCAATTTTTTTAACTTAAACTAAAATTGGATTGAATTTCATAACTCAACTTAATATCATATTAAAAAAATACTTAAGTTAAATTATTTCTTACCACTTTTACTTAAGCGAATAAACATTTCTTGATTCAAGTCCAAACTAATATAATACTCTTCTATCCAAAAGAGTTATACTAATTCAGATTTATTTTAAATATCCAAGTTATTAAACACTTCCAAACCCTGTTTATCCACCATTTTAATTGTTCGAAAATAATATAATTTACGAACTACCAAAACTTGATGGTTTTGAAATTCTGATTTGGACGTAACTTGAGTTTTATTAAACAAAATCTTTATTTTTCCACTTTCATCTGAAAACTATGAATATAATGGTCCGGAAAAATCTTATTTCAATGAATTCCAACTTATATTGAATCCTATACATCCATTTAAAGTTTCAGGTCGCGTAATCGCGAACTGCCAAAATGCGACGCATTTATTTTAATTTATATTCCAGACTATTATAAACAAGTTCAAACACCACTAAAACTTTACCAAACAAGTTCAAATACCTTTAAAATTCACATAATCACATTATAATCTAGCTTAGTTAAAAATCTCAAAATTTAAACACCAAATTTTACATTTCAAAACATTTTGAAATAATATCATACATATTTACTTTATATATCAAATTATATCTTTGAAACATGAACAACTTGTATTAACCAAAAATAAATTCCTTTAGATAGCAATTCTCGCTCAGAAACTCGAAAATGAATACTGACGTTGCTGCAGTCATCCTCATAATTATTTCCCAGCGAGTAAAGTGATTTCAATGCTTTTATCTCTTTCAAGATCTTTTCAAAATATAATTCTAGTCCAAAAAATTCAAAAAAATATTATTATTATTTCCAAAAACTTTGAAAACAATTTCTGAAAATCAATGGGATTTTAAATTCTAAAATTCTCAACTTTTGTATCCTTTTTATTTATAAATTATATTATAAATATACTTATACAATTCCATTACCTGGTTATGAAAACATTTCATTAATTTACATCTTTTTTATTGCAAACAAGTATTATTGTAATTATATTTCAATTCAATCTAATTATCGAACGCTTCATGAAATAGAGTTCACAAAATATTCGTATTTTGTTTTATTCAACCAATAATCGATGATAACTAATTATTATCATCTCTTCACAAAAAACATCCATAAATAAATTCGGATATCAATAAACATATATGGTTATTTACGGAAGATTATTTCTTTTTATACATAAAATATAATTTAGGTAATATTTAATTCACCCTATTTTAAAACAATATTATGTCAACTTGCCTCGTTTAAGTGTTAAGAAACCTCTATCGATAACATGGCGCCTCATGTATCAACTAGAATTCATAAATAACTCAACGGATAAGTAAACACAATACAAAACATTTTATAACACTAACAAGTAAGCGCTCCCCCCACACACAAACTCATTCTAGGTTATTACTATCCTATCTAATGAGTCAATCCCTATTAAAGCTAAGGTTATCGCTAAACCTGGCTTTGATATCAACAGTGATGACCCGCATTTCGGGGGGTTTAAGTCGACAATAAACCACACATGTCCATCTCCAAACAATCTAGAATGCGGATAATTAATGGGGTTAATTCATAAAAATAAGATAGAAGAAAACAAATACAGAATCTATAGTGGAATGACAAACTATAATAATCAAATAAACAATTCATGAAGCTGTTTATACTATACATTTGATTAAAATATTACAACATCTATCAGATTAATATACACAACATAACAATAGAATAATGCAGCGGAACAAACAATGTTTGGAAATAATACAAGTAATGATAGTATACCAATCTTTGTCTCCATCCTCTAAAATAATAATCTTCAATGCACTGAAATATCCAGGGCTGACCCGAGCATAAAGTAAAACAACAGACTTGAGTAATAACTATTCTCATATGAGTCAAATCAGTGTTACATATAAGAGGAGTGTAATAGCATCAGAGCTATTTACGAGGTTTTTCGTCTCCGAACCAGTGTACAACGTGCGTGCAATAACTTAAGAGATGTTACGGGATTTCCAATCTCAAAAGGATCCATCAAAATATCTATATATAGTAAAATACGCTATATATGTAATGTCTAATCAACAAAATAAATATTTTTCGTAACATTAAAGCTTTACATTAATCTCCCTTAATGCGTTTTTAAGCATTGTCGTACAGTTTGCAAATATCACAACCCGTAGAACGAAGGTAGATAGGGATGCATCGTGATACGACAACACTAAACCAAACTCTTAGTGGTCTCGTATAAGGATAAAAATATGATAAGGCACGTGAGGCAATGCCCAAGGTAGTATGTTACCGGTTCAAGTTACCAGGCTTGTGGTAACACATCGCCGCAACAATCGCCCACCACGTGCACCCGTCCGATATCAAGTCAAGGGGAGGTTATCCCAGATTAAGGTGCACCAAATGAAACCAACAACAAAGGTAATAATATGGGCCGAGTCCACAACAAAAATCGAAGAATGGGTGTCCGTTAGGGGTAGCTTGCCCACTTGGCCTGGTTTAAGCCGTCTGGTTTTAGTCATTTCAAATTGGCACAAGTGTTGGGGCTATCCATCATCGTTATCTTTCTTCAAATCCATTAACGTACACCAAATCCAACCACTTCATTCGTGAGTCTCCTCTATGTACACCGTTGTTAAAATGATTCCAACATTAACAGAGAGTATGTCAGTAATCAGCCTCGGTCACTTTCACAACCAAATATCATTTTATATACCGGTTGGTTCTTTTACATTTCGAAAACAATTTATGTTTTCAGTTTGACGAACATAAAAAAAAATTTAGTATCCGTGAGCGGTTTAAAACACTCAAAAACTGAAATTTTTTAATAAACATCGAAAATATTTTAGTATTCACAAGCGGTTTAAAACACTCATCGTTATTTGAAAGTGAAAACATTTCAGATTCGATAAAATCCAATCAAACTCCATTTCGTAGACGATGTCGATACAAATCTAACGCAATCGCTCGAATCCGACCTCGTATGAAAACGCTACGAATTATTAAACATTTGACATAATTAATGTTATAATAAACATAATACTTAAAGTTTAAAACTTAATTTTTTCTCCTATCTTCCTCCAGCCTCTCACGCACACGCTTCATTCTTCCTAGGTCACGACTTCATTTTTTTCCATAATCGATCAACGATTCGCCAGCCATCCACGTGCCGTCGACCACCCTGCACTGCCATGCCACTCCTCCCCCTCACCACCGCGCCTACCTGCACATGCGTACGTGCACAAAAAACCCAAAACTGCCATGACGAGCACAGCCTTTCCTCAACCACCACGCGATGAATTTTACGATCCAACCGTACATCATGTAGAGCTCGTCGAGCGTTTCATCTTTCATGTTTAAGTCTATTCGAGATTTTGAATGGATCAGGAGAAAAAGAGGGAGAAAGAAAGAATGATTTCGGCCATTAAAAATTTAAATGGAGGCGGCTGAAGAACTAGGGTTTTGGATTGCAAAGAAATAAAGTTTCAAGTCCTAATATAGAAAATTTCGAGCCACTATTCATCTGTGAAATTTTCGAACTCCAGACGAAGTGTGGCGTCTGGCGTTCTATATGTTATATGCCTATTCCAAACACAATGGAATATATATCAGGAACCAATTCCATGGTATTCAGAAGATAGCTTTTCAAAACGAATTATATTAATTAAAGTTCTAAAATAAATTCTATGCTTTCAAGCTCGCACGACCTAACAATAAGTTTGATCGCTACGAAACTTGAAATCATATAATAATTCAATATTATGGATCCGATGAAACTATTTCATCTAAATCTAAGACGGTAACCCGAAAGGTTATCTTTACACGTTAATTAGAATTAGTAATTTCCAAAATAAATTTATTCACTTTAAATTCAATTTTAAAAGTTAACAATCTTCATTCTTGTTTAAATAAAATTTAAATCAACTTTCGACATAATTTTTATTCATATTAAAATCATGATTCAATTATTTAAATAATTTCCAGTATTAAATATAACAATTAAATTGTCAATAAATCACTATATTTGAAATATAAGTTATTTAGCGTATAAAATTGGTTTTTAGAATGAATTCAAATAATAAAACAACCACTTCCATTTTATAGTAATTCAACCTTTTTGTAATTATTGTATATAGCAAAAGTTATCCATTTCTTACCAAATAAACATTTTCTTATTTCTGAAATTTATATTTATCAAAATATAGTTTCATATAAATGAACTTATGCTTTTACTTTTAATAAGCATTTGTTCAATTCTTTATTAACTTAACATTAATTATTTCAATTTCTGTTATCTATTACTTATAATTCAATATCATTTAATTTATTTTCTAATATAAGTTATCAACTTTTATCTTATTTAATTTTTTTATTTAATTTTTTTATCTAAGTTTAAATTCAATAAATTACATTAATAAATCATTAAATTTTTACTAACCATTTTTTTCCAATAATTATATTAAATTTAATAATTTAAAATAGTTAAAAATATGGGTCGTTACAAATAATAACTAAAATAAAATCCTTTTAAATAATAACAAATGATTGTGAAATTATTTTAAAATTTTGTTTGAAAAAATAATTAGTTCGAAGAAAGGTTAAAAATGCGACCGGAATTCGTTTCCGAATTTTTAGTTTTTCGTCATCTAAAAGTTATCAGAATTATCATGAAACTTTTGAATACACATACGCAAATTTATAAATTGCCTTAGATATGATTGTATGTATGTGTACATGTATGTACACTTAAGTGTGTATGTATTTTTAAATAAGTTATGGTTTTTATTTTAAAAAGTATACATATTATATAATATAAAGATGCTACTTTAGACATAAGTACAAAACAAGTACACAGACATATTGGCTTGGAAAAATGGAATGGGAACAAGAGGAAACATGTTAGAAAAGTGGGGAGATAAGGGGGTGAGGTGGCAACATGTGAGAGGGGGATAAAGTACAAGGTCGTTTTGTTAATTTCCCATGTGCACTTTATATAATAACTAATTTTTCTAATTTTTATTCCATTTTTCCCAATTCTTTTCTTCATTTGCAAACTTCCTAAGCTCTTGGAAAATATTCCATGGTTTCCTAAAGTATTTCTAAGTATAAAAAAATATAGCTTTCTACTTTAAGTCCTCTTTGAAACTTGCTAGAATACTTCTGCATCCACTTCTTTACCCTATCTTCCAAATATGAGCACACATCAACCAAAAACCTTCGAGGCCACACCCATAGTCCCATATTGCCGAGCTATATAGTGCTTAGAATAAGTTCATTTCCAAATTTTCAAGGCAAAAATTAAGTCTTTCCATAGGGTTTAAACATCCTAAGTCTTTTTGCAAAAGTTTGGATTTCATTTAAACCAAGTGAGAAAATTCTAATCTTTTTGGGAAAGAGCGTACCTTTATATGTATGTTGTTATATGGCTATATATATATATATATATATATATGATGTTTTTTGTATGAATTATAGCATGGTTTGGATGTGTATGTATGTGCTAATTTGTGGTTAGTATTAGAACTTGAATTGAAAGGCAAAAGTGATGTCTTGGGTTATGAAGTTGTGATTTTGGTAATGTTATGTAAATGATATACTACATATGTGTAATCTTGGATTTTTGGTTGGATGGTTATGGAAGTTAGTACTTGGAAATGTTGAAAGGGATTGAGATCCTTTTAAAGTTCAAATCATGTTATTTAGCTTTTGATTTATTAAGTGTTTCAGAAAGAAAAAAATATATCCAAACTTTGAATTAGAGTTTTCGAACTTGTTTTTAAAATAATGTTTTCAAAAGTAAGGAAGTATGAGATAAGGTTTGGATAATAGCTTAGAAAGTGATTCTAAGTTAGGGCATCCATAGCGATGGTCGCTATGCATGCAGTTCGAAAATATACAATTTTCAAGTTTTTAATCTTTCTTTTAAAATTTTCTTAAAACCATTTCAAATTTAAGTAGAGATTATAAAACGTGATTAACCCTTAATTAATAAGTTTAATAATTAATTTATTTTTTAAAAATAATTTTAACTAATTAAGCAATTAAGTTAAGTAATTAGGGTTTAAAAATTAATTAATAAAGTTAATCATTTATAGTTAATTAAGAAAGTTTTAATTAATGATTAATTAAGTTAAGAGGTAATTATTTTAAGTAATTTATTTAATCAACTCAATTATTTTAAATTAAATATTTAAATATCATTTAATTACTTAATTAATTATTATTTAATTAAGAGTTATTTATTTACTTAATTTGTAACGACTTGGAATTTTGGGCAATATCAATTTAATAATCTGCAATAATAATTAAATTGGTTTGATAATTTTTCTTTATAATTTCAATTTAAACTGATAAATTTAATCTTTTAAAGGTTAATAAATATTTAATATGATAATTTTGATCAATATTTTTTTTACAATTTAAAAATTGATAAGAATTATATTTCAAAGCTAATAAATTTTATTCTGTTTATAATATATATATTTGATATATATTGTGAATAGAATATTCTTTGTTTTAAATAAAAGATGAATTTTCAAATTGTAATATATATGTATGTATATGTTATAATTTGAATTGTTTTGGAATTTAATTTAATCTGTTGACAATTTATATATGTATGAATATATTGTAATTTAAAGCTTTGTTTTTATTTATATTTTCAAAAGTTAATTAGATTTATCAAATTGTTTTGAATTTAAGGTATTAATCAAAGTCTTGTTTTGTTTTCTTTTAAAAGTGTTTAATTTAAAATGGTTATAAATGTATAAATATAAATATTTTAGATTTTAAAATATATGTATAAGAATTTGTTTATATTATAACTAGTTTTAGAATATTTTCTTTTAAAAGTATATTTATGTATACATATGTAAATTACATTAATTAAGAGAATTAAATTATGTAAGTTTATATTACATTTAAATTAAATGCAAAATTAATTAAAAATATTCAAGGCCATGTGTAAACATGTTAACACATTCTAAATAACACTTGTAAGGCAAATAAACAAGATTATGACAAATGTAAGTTTAATCTACAAGTGGCACTATTTTATTTTTAATTTTTAATGAATGTTTGTAAGAAGAAAGTCGGTTTTTTTCAAATACTTTCACTCCTTTGTTTCTTTTTCTTAACTCAATCAAAAATCTTTCTTAAATCTGCAAAGTTAAAAACTAAATGCTGAATCAAAATCTGAATTTAATTTCAATCTGCAAAATCAGAAACATTTCTCAAATCTGAATGGAAACTAAAAAGCAAATCAAAACCTGCAACATCAATGAAATCTGCAACTTCAAACTTCAAAGCTGCAACATCAATTAAAACCTTTTGCAATTCAAATGATGATCAACTCCACGGTTTCAAGGCGAAGCTTAACATTTTAGAGCATCAATTGAAGCATGCAATCAAAGTTTTTCAAATCTAAGATATTCAAGCCTGGAATTTGCTAAAATCTGCTGCTCTGAAATTTTTAAGGTGAGTAATTTTTTTTTAAAAAACAGATTTATCTTGTCCAATTTAAACGCATGTGATGATCTGTGTGTTGTATAAGAATCTTCCAGTGTTTATATTACTGAATTTGTTGATATGTTTATATAAGTAAGTAAACTGTATATTCAAACCCTCTATTATCTATTGTTTTCAGGCCTGAATTCTTTCAAAATTTGAATCTCCCACTAAACATTAATGTTTGGTCTTGGTGATTGAATGAAATATTTTATGTTAATGTTGAAGGTAATTTTAAAAATAATTTCTGTAAAATTAAAATTACAAATAATGTTTAAAATAGGAAACATAGTGAAACTTGATTCATGTCAGAAAATTGATTTCCTAAATTCTTGCTATGGGTTATATAAATGAATTAGTTGGTAAAAATAATGATTTTTAACATGAATTTCATAATTTTTAAAGTGATAATCGATTGGGAATCTTAAGTTGAACAACATCGGCAAATTGATGAATTGTCGGTGATCTATACAATAATTATAGTCGAGTTTTTTTATCATAGCTTGTTCTTAGGTGATAGATTTTGGGAAAAATACAGATGAATTTTTCCAATGGATATATTGTTCGAATTTGAATCAATTAGGGTTTTAGAGTTGTTTGGTTTCGACCGAACTGTAGAAGCCTTTGCGTCTTGAATTTTTGACCGAGTTTGATCGCATTTGGGGAAGTTGACGACCTTGGTTTTGGCATCACGATGGAGTGGTCGGCATGGATCATCGGCGTTGTGGTGGTCGGCAAAGGGGAGGTTTGGGGGTCGTTGTTTCTGCAGTATCTTGGTTCGTATGCTCGAATTTGATTCGCATACTTATTTGTGATTCTGGGTTCGAATTCGAGCTCGCGTCGGGTGAAGTGATCGACGACGTTGGTCGTGATGACCGTCGTTGGCCGGAAGTAG
The DNA here is from genome assembly GCA_030765085.1 of Allium cepa. Taxonomy (NCBI): domain Eukaryota; kingdom Viridiplantae; phylum Streptophyta; class Magnoliopsida; order Asparagales; family Amaryllidaceae; genus Allium; species Allium cepa. Next base: position 344,388,515 of record CM060944.1, read on the forward strand.
GGGTGTACGTGCATCGTGCGCACGTTGTAGCAGGTTGAAGTTCTGGAATTTTTATGGGTTGGAGAAGAAGGTTTTGACCGAAGCTTTGCTCGTGTTTTTCTCTGGTTCGACTCGAAGATGAAGGAAGCTGGAGTGTCTCGAAGCAGACGCGTGTGATTTCCGTGCTTGTCTCGAGTTTTATTTAGGTTATGGGCTTCTGGGTATTACTGTAATGATTTTTAGTTGCATAGCAAACTTGAATTTTGAATAAATGTAGGTAAGTTTTAAGTTATAAAACAAGTTTTATAAAAGAAAACAATATTTAAAACTTGTTGTTTAGAAATAAAGTTAAATCAAACTTTATAAATGTTAATTCAATTTATTTTCAAAATTTAAAACGTTTTAAATGATTTCCTTGAAAGCAAAGAATAATTGAATTTATTTTAAATTTAAATTGTTAAGAAGTTTGAATTTGAAAGAAATTATCTATGTAGATTTTAAACTTCAATTTAAAGAAGTGTTTTGAATTTTAATTTAAAAGAAGTGTTTAAATCTTAAGTATTAAATCTAAGCTTAAGTAATGTTTAATAACTGGAGTTTTCAAATTATTTAGAAAAGAATAAGTTTGAATAAAGATAATCAAAGTGTTTTAAATTTTAAATTTTGATTCTAAATGCCTTATTTTCAAATAAGGTTATTATTATAATTTTGAAAACCAAATTGAATAATTTGTTTTAAGTTATTAAAATTTGATTTAATTCAATTAATTTATTTATAAAGATAAATATGGTTAAATTATTTTGCTATGAACTTAAGAATACTTAATTGCATATGATTTGTTAATAAGCAAATTTTAATTAAGAATAATGTTTTCTTAATTAATTAAGGATTTGTAATAATAGAAGTTAATTAATTATTAAATTAATTTTAAATAATTAGTTAATTGCTTATTTAATTTTAAATAATCACTTAATTATGGATTAATTAAGTGTGATTACTTAAGGAGGTAATCAATGGTGAATTACTGAATGTAATTAAGCATGATAATTACTTATAGAAGTAATAAATGGGAAATTACTCATGTGAGTAATTAAAGTGGAAGTGATTAATGGTTAATCACCTGATGATATTAATTAAGGGATTAATTATATAATTGTTTTGAAGATAATTAATTATGGAGTAATTAATTGATGAAATTAAGAATTATTTAATGATGAAATTAATTATTGTCAAGTAATTAATTAAGAAAGTGATCAAGATATTTTTTAATGAAGTAATTAGAAGATAATTACTTATGGAGTAATTAAGGATTAATTACTTAATTATTTAGTTAATTAATTAATGTGATTAATTAATTAATGAATGTGATTTAATTTGTAATTAATTAAAATTGTAATTAATTAATAAAGTAATTAATTAAGGATTTATTAATTATTTTAAATTAGTTAATAATTACTTAATGAAGTAATTAAAGATTAATTAACTAGATTAATTAATCAAGGTTAATATAATTAATTAAGATGTTAATTAAGATAAGCAATTACAAATTGTTAATTATTGTTTATGATTAATGAGATGATTAATTACAAGTTAATTATTTAATTAATTAAAGTAATTATTAATTAATAAGGATCATTAATTAATATAATTAATGATATTAATCAAGGTTGATTAATATAAGTGATTTATTTAAGTGTGATTAATTAATTGTAATTAATTAAGGATTAATGTAATTAATTATAGTTAATTAATTAATGGAAGTTAATAAAGGATCATTAATTATTGTAATTAATGATAGTAACTAAAGGTTAATTACTATATATGATTAAGGTAATTACTTTAACGTAATTAAAAGATGATTAATCAAGGGAGATTAATTAAGGAAGATCATTAAGAGATGATTAATTTATTTATTTGAAATAAATGAAGAATGAATTAGGTAATCCAATTGATTAAGAGTTAATCAGTTCTGTTATGGATGATTGATTGATATTGATTGGTATTGGATGATTGATATTGGGTGATTGGTTGATATTGGATGATTTGGATATCTATGAGATGTGGTATGCTGCTTTGTGAGATGAATGTTGATATGAATTCTCTATTGTGATATTGTGATTCATCTGTCTATTTATATCATCCTGAATATAAGTTAACTGTTTAAACCCTTAAACAACTTGGACATTAAAATGGCGTTTGGTTTCGGTGAGACCAGGATCAGGTTTCCATATTTAGATATCTGAAAACCACATCGATTCCAATTAAATGTTAGGTCATGAATCCAAGTGGAGCAAGTGAAGACTCGAGGTGTAAGAACTATACGTCAGCATAACTCTGTGGGTGATTCCGTAATGAGTCTGACGGAATAGTACTTATAGGTTCGAGATGGTGATTTAGAGTGCAAGGGCTATGGTCGTTGACTCTGAGGGTGATTCCAATATGAGTGCAACGAGATAGTGCCTTCGGTTTCGTTCGAACCCGAAACGAACTTGTATGGATTGAATGCTTTCAGAACATCGTCAGGTGGATGATGAGCATTCTAAGATAGATGTGTTCTATAAAGGTAATCGCAGCCTCATCAACTGGGAATGGCTAAAACAGGGGAGGTGCAGCAAGGCTTCGTGGGTAGCCCCTACTTGAGAGTGAGATTTACCCCTGTCTAGAGATCCCTTTCTATTTCGGCTTAGTGTGTGGTTGGTCGCGCTAACTATGGGGTGGTCTTGTTCGGGACTGTTCAGTAAGGAACGGTTCCAGCCTTGTGTTGCAGGGGAGCAGGCGTACTCCTCGGTACGTTGTTCTAGGCCACGTACTGTGACGGGCGGTACCCCAGTAGCCCTGCCATTGATGGAAACCCATTCTTCCTACGAGACCCTACGGTTTTGTTTGTATTACCCACTTTTGTGGCTAGTAGCTGGAATTTAATAGATGTAACAATTTCGGCTATTTCTTATTTACTTGAAAACCCTAGACACTATTATAATATCACTGGATTTCCTATCAAATGTTTTGGTTAGCATAAGGTAAAAAAATTTCCATGTTTATGTGTGGGAAGTCTTACGTGATACCTTTTCTTTTAAAGGTTTTTCTAAAGTTAAGCAACTTTACCCGTTTACTCACACCAGACCCCTGTCTGACCCGAGTGTTTATTTTCTGTTTTATTAAACTCTTGGGTACTCATATTATGTATGAGTAGTCAAGTGATTCAGGTTTGCTTGACGAATTCTGGAGGAGATATGGAGCAGGAGGCTTCCACGTGTAGATATATTATGGTTCCGCTGTGTTTGTATGGTATCTGTATCTTGTGTACTTGAGTTGTATAGTTAGACAGATGTGTATAACTGTCTAATATGTGTTGTTTAAGTTGTGTACTCTGATGTAATGTTATACTATGTTGTGACGCCCCACCTCTATACCCACGCTAGCCAAGAACACTACGGAGTAATGCTGTCGACTAGCACGGAGAATAAGGCTGTTGAGGAGCGACCATCTGTATAATTGCTTTGTGCGAGTACCGATATGCCGGATAAAAATATAACTTTTCATCTCAAGAGGAAATCCGACATGCCGACACAAACTCAAAGATACTACACAGTGGCTATAATATCTTCCGAAACAAATATAGAAGTAAACATAACATAAATCAGTCACAGACAATTCATATCACAAAGGCGGAAATAGATATGAATATTACACATAAATGTGTATATCAGAGTAGTGGTCAAAAAGATCCACAATAATACAAAGGAATAGATACAAGTGCTAGACAATAGAATAAGTATACATCATAGAGTCTGTATCTCAAATGTATACAACAATGAATCAAACAGCAAAGTCATTGATGTAGTACAAACGGTACATCCAATGAATCAAAAGCAAAGACATTGATGTAGTACAAACGGTACATCCAATGAATCAAACAACAAAGACATTGATGTAGTACAAACGGTACATCCAATGAATCCAAGCTCAAACAATTCGGAACACCGACGCAGTACAAAAACGGTACGTCTAATGAACCGAAGCCCGAATGATTTCGGAACACCGACGTAGTACAAAAACGGTACGTCCAATGAACCGAACACAATAAAAGGACATCGGACGCTAGTCCATAAAAGGAATGAGATAAGGCTCAATAAAACGAAGTATATCAAAACGTTCGATGAACTTGATAAAAAGATAATTCCATTCAGACATCATCAAAGAATCAACACTTGTTGCCTACGGCAAAGCGCATTGGCAACACGATTTCCCTTCCAGGAATAAAAAGAATATCAAGATCATAAGATGTCAGGAACTCGAGTCAACATGGAGTTCCATATGAGAAAATAATTATTCCAAAGATTTATGATCGAGGTAGAGAACAATTTCTCATCCAAATATGATGATGCCAAATTCCAAAAGTAAAAACAATAGCCGAGAGCACTAGATCATGAGTGGTATATCTAGTCTCGATAGGCTATAGTGATTTAGAAGCACAAGTGATAGCACGTTCTCCTTTGTAAGAGAATGGCATCCAAACCAATACGACTAGTATCGGTACAAATAGCAAAATCTTGGTTCCCCTTCAGGAATCACAAGAATAAGAGTATCGAAAAGAAGGAATCTGTTTTAAATAATCTCCTTTCCTGAAAAGTTAAAACTTTCAAAATTACATTTATCTTTATGTAATAATCTTTCTACAAAAATTTACATTTTTATAAGTCAATACATCGTGTCTGACTGTCTCATCAAAGCGTTTAGGAGATTCCTATCGATAACGTTGATCAAGCACATCGACCAAAATTCTTAAAGCACTCAACGGGCAATACAATCACAAAATCATCTTTTATAGGATAAATAAATCTCTTAAAAAGTTTTAAGAATATTCTTTGTTCGTTTCAAGAACAAAATCCAGTTTTACTTATAAATAAATCTTATGCAAAAGATTTTGCAAAATTTTAAATTACTATTTTCATCCAAAATCAATATATACAAGAATGGTCTCATCGAAATATTCATAGAATATTCGATTTATAAAATGGATGAAATAAGCTAGACGAATCGAATGACATAATAAGTCATTCATAAGAATCGTAACGAGTGCAGAATGCGGTAAGTGGAATGCTAATTTCCGCAACTCGTAGCAAACGAAAACCGGTGGTAAAGTCAAACAGAAAAGACCTTAACACCACACAAAAGATTTCTTAGGTGATAATCCTAAGAAAAACTCAAAATACCGGAAAATTTATCAAACTACATGAATGAGAGAAATAACACTTTCCTTATAAGTGGGCTTAAGGAAGAAAATGATGCCATCAAGTTGGAATCAAAATCATAAAGGAAAATAGAAATCTGCTTAACATATTGAAAATGTCAAAGATGAATAGTCCACACGGGACAAAGGATATGGCCTCTTAATAATTAAGCCAATCCTTACAAAAGTAAATAACGAAGCCTAAGTAAAAATATCGGCTCGGAAAGAAAAGTCTCATAAAATAATTTCGACATCAATAAAAAGCAAATTGAGTGTTGCGGATCTACCATCCGGATTCACAATCCTCAAAGAAGTCATCAAGCCCAAAATATTCAAAGAAAAAGAATCGACAAGTTCTTCTGATATAAAATAGTGAGATAGAACCCATATCCAAAAAGAACTCGAATAAGAAGATCACGAAATAAAACAATGCCATCAAGGATTGAGTGAAAAGTACCTTGACCAAGAGAAGAGTTGCTAGGGGCTTGCACAATATTTAGCTTTCTCATGTCCTTGTTCAAAAGTTTGGGACACGCAGACAAAAGATGACCCGGTTTCTTGCAATAGCGACAAGAATGGGGTTTTGGACACATATTCGCATAGTGTTCCATAGAATTACAATTGTAGCATCCTCCACGATTAGGGATTGGAGTCTTTGCTACAAAAGTAGTTTGCTTCACTCTTTTATTGGGATCAAGGCTCTTGAACTTAATATGCCTCTTCTTGGAAGTCCCAATATCACAAACACTTCCTTTACCAACCTCTCCATGAAGAAAAGTAACATCCACAAGCTGATTGAAAGAAACTTCAAGTTTCAAAGGTAGAACCATTTCGGGGTTCTTACCCAAAGCATAGATAAACTCTTGATTCTTTACAAGATCCAAAAGTTGTTGAGCAGACATGAATACTCCATCCAAGGGAGTAGCACTAGATTGACCGGGGCTGGGACGGCCTGGTCTAACCATTTCTCTTCCTTAAGAAAGAAAGAAGGAAGAAGAAGAAGGTTATTCACAAATGAATATCAAGCAATCTTGATAGATAAAACAAGGAACCATAAAGAAAATAGGATGAATCGGTTCGAAGACTTGAATTAAAATCCTAAAGCACGACTCCTAAGAAAGACTTAGGACGATGATCCTTGTTATAATATTCCATATTGTTTCGAAGTTTGGCTCTGATACCAAGCTGTGACGCCCCACCTCTATACCCACGCTAGCCAAGAACACTACGGAGTAATGCTGTCGACTAGCACGGAGAATAAGGCTGTTGAGGAGCGACCATCTGTATAATTGCTTTGTGCGAGTACCGATATGCCAGATAAAAATATAACTTTTCATCTCAAGAGGAAATCCGACATGCCGACACAAACTCAAAGCTACTACACAGTGGCTATAATATCTTCGGAAACAAATATAGAAGTAAACATAACATAAATCAGTCACAGACAATTCATATCACAAAGGCGGAAATAGATATGAATATTACACATAAATGTGTATATCAGAGTAGTGGTCAAAAAGATCCACAATAATACAAAGGAATAGATACAAGTGCTAGACAATAGAATAAGTATACATCATAGAGTCTGTATCTCAAATGTATACAACAAAAACTACTAAACTAGAGTAGTTAGCCAAAAGTCAAAAGATGGTTCCAGATAGGAAGCCATGAGGAAGCACCTGTAATATCTCAGTCTGACCCGAGTATTATTTAAGAAGAAAATAATAAACGGATCAGTCTAGCTATAAATATCAGATGAAGTGATATATAATAAGAGATATGACATAAACATATAATAATCACAATGCCAAGCTGTGATAAATAAATAATTGAAAATCAACAAGAGATTAATCAATATCACAATAATCTACTCAAGATAAAAAGGAATGTCATACTTCTATTTTCATTCACCAAGCCACAATAAATGACATATATATCAATGCCTATAGTAAAAGTTGGTGAAACATAAATTCCAGAAATCAACACACGAAATCCAGAAATCACAATAAAAAGGAACAACGACGTCGTACAGCGGGACATCCGATGAACCAAATCACAATAAAAGGGAACAACGACGTCGTACAGCGAGACATCCGATGAACCAAAACACAATCAAAGGGAACAACGACGTCGTACAGCGAGACATCCGATGAACCAAAACACAATCAAAGGGAACAACGACGTCGTACAGCGAGACATCCGATGAACCAAAACACAATCAAAGGGAACAACGACGTCGTACAGCGAGACATCCGATGAGCCAAAACACAATCAAAGGGAACAACGACGTCGTACAGCGAGACATCCGATGAACCAAAATCTCTAAGACATTGCTCAATGCTAGTCTAAAACATAAAATGGTCGTCATGATCAAAGAGAAGTGTCGATTACAGTAAGCTAGTAAATATATGAGCTTAGCTTCATGTCCCATAACCACTAGCTTAACTTAAATATTTACGAACAAATTGTAGATCTCCACTAGAAAAATGTCACAAGTGGTTCAATCGAACAAGTCCAAAAATTAACCAACGAAGTAAACGCAAGCGTTTCATACCACTTGTTTTACTAAGTCGTTTAATTAGATTTCTCATACGAGTGAGGTAAAGGTTTGTATATACTAATAGATTGGAAATTGGTTTGAGAAACGAGCTTTGTAATAAAATAGTGTTGAAATCATTTGAAGAAAGAGTTTTGATATTTACTACTAGTATAGAAAACCTTTATATTTTAAAGTGACAAATCATAGAAGTGATTGTAGAAACAATCGGGCATAAAAATTCACATTCGAAGACGTGAATAAAATCCAAAGAAATCGATATAAAATCCATCAAAGTGGCTATATCTAAAATTCCCAAAGAAAAGGTCATCAAAGTCGATAATAAATGTCAACAACAAAAGGGAGACAACACGAATCGATTAAAGTTGGATATTCAAACGAATTAGCAATATAAGCTAATGTGGCAAATAGTAGCAGGTCGGTCGACCGGACTCCCTGAGTCGGTCGACCGAACCAGAGGTTGGAAGTGCTCGGGGCACCAGGTCGGTCGACCGACCCAGGGGGCTCGGTCGGCCGAAGCCTGTAACCAGCACTTCCAAACAGAGGCAGGAAGTGCCTGGACTACAGGTCGGTCAACCGGCCCAGGGGGCTCGGTCGGCCGAACCTATATGTTTGCACTTCCTACCCTATTTCAAAGGAGGTGCAAATCCCGACCAAATTGCAATCGCACGAGCAACGGCGCTAAGGGTTTATGCCAATCGACTACCCGGTCCTATAAGCTCCTCGATGCATCACCAAAAACATGTTCAAACATCAAAGTTAGGATTTTTAACGAATTGAACTCAAAACACTAAAAATTGAAATATTCACAAAAGCAATCCAAATCAAAGTCAAATGCACATGAATAAGTGTTAGGAATTCATAGATGTGAGATTAAAAATCTCACCTTTGAACCCAAACAATAGAAGAAGAAGCTTGAAAGCAAGCTAAGATCAATTCCCCTTCAATAACAACTTAAGAAGCTTCAATCTAAGCTTAAAAAAGAAACATTTCCTAAATTAGGTTTAGGAAATTTCTGAAATCAAAGAGAGAATGAGTTGGAGAAGATGAAGAGGAAGCTTACCAATGGGTTCTCTTGTGTTTGGAGCTAGAAGATGGATTAGCTAATGGAAACTAGGGCTTAGGATTTCCTAATTCTTTTTCTCTTCCCCCATTTTTGAAGAAGCTTGAGTGTTAGGAAAATAGAAAAGAAGTGAATGAAGAGGAGAGGGGTTGGGACTGAATACATAAATGGGCTCAGCCCAAACCAAAACCCTAAGTGAAAAGTAGCAAAATTCAACTTTCTCCAAACATATCGAAGTTTATACTCAAAAAGGTCGCAAACGTCATTTTGAACTCGATGGGGGTGGTCTCAAGTCCCAATTCGACTGTTTGCACAAAGTAGCTTTTCGGACCAAAATCCGACGAACGATAAAATATTTAAATAAAATATTTAAATATAAAATCGATAAATATGCGGGTTGTTACAGACTCCCCTCCTTAAAGAAATTACGTCCTCGCAATACTTAAGAGGAAAATAAGAAGTAACAACCATGGAAGCATATCAACACAAAAGGAAATTTGAAATAGGAAGTTCACCATAAAGAGCACGAAAGAGTTAGCACGAACGGGATCGCTCTATGAATTCTCAAGATTCCCAAGAGTAATCCCTAGGATTTGAGAACCATTGAACTTTTATCAAAAAGAATATCTTTATATCGAAGGCGCTCAACCTCCGAAGCAATGATGCGAATAGAATGTTGCTCAAAAGTCCAATTTGGTGAAACTTCAATCCCTCAATAACACCGGGCTCAAGAATAAAAACCGGAAACATAAAAGCATTTCCATAGTTAAAAGATGTGGAAAACGTCAAGAATAACAGAAAGTTGAGCCGGTGCAACGGCGTAGTACAAATACGGTACGCCCGAGAAACTAGAAACTCGAATAATTTGGAACACCGACGTAGTACAAAGACGGTACGTCCAATGAACCAAAAAGCCAAGTCATTGATGTAGTGCAAACGGTACATCCAATGAACCAAAAAGCGAAGACATTGATGTACTACAAACGGTACATCCAATGAATCAAACAGCAAAGTCATTGATGTAGTACAAACGGTACATCCAATGAATCAAAGACACTGATGTAGTACAAACGGTACATCCAATGAATCCAAAAAGAAAATACATTGATGTAGTACAAACGGTACATCCAATGAATTAAATGCAAAGACATTGATGTAGTACAAACGGTACATCCAATGAATCAAAGACACTGATGTAGTACAAACGGTACATCCAATGAATCCAAAAAGAAAAGACATTGATGTAGTACAAACGGTACATCCAATGAATCAAATGCAAAGACATTGATGTAGTACAAACGGTACATCCAATGAATCAAAAGCAAAGACATTGATGTAGTACAAACGGTACATCCAATGAATCGAAAGCAAAGACATTGATGTAGTACAAACGGTACATCCAATGAATCGAATAGCAAAGACATTGATGTAGTACAAACGGTACATCCAATGAATCAAACAGCAAAATCATTGATGTAGTACAAACGGTACATCCAATGAATCAAAAGCAAAGACATTGATGTAGTACAAACGGTACATCCAATGAATCAAAAGCAAGGACATTGATGTAGTACAAACGGTACATCCAATGAATCAAAAGCAAAAACATCGATGCAGTACAAACGGTACATCCAATGAATCAAAAGCAAAGACATTGATGTAGTACAAACGGTACATCCAATGAATCAAACAGCAAAGTCATTGATGTAGTACAAACGGTACATCCAATGAATCAAAAGCAAAGACATTGATGTAGTACAAACGGTACATCCAATGAATCAAACAACAAAGACATTGATGTAGTACAAACGGTACATCCAATGAATCCAAGCTCAAACAATTCGGAACACCGACGCAGTACAAAAACGGTACGTCCAATGAACCGAAGCCCGAATGATTTCGGAACACCGACGTAGTACAAAAACGGTACGTCCAATGAACCGAACACAATAAAAGGACATCGGACGCTAGTCCATAAAAGGAATGAGATAAGGCTCAATAAAACGAAGTATATCAAAACGTTCGATGAACTTGATAAAAAGATAATTCCATTCAGACATCATCAAAGAATCAACACTTGTTGCCTACGGCAAAGCGCATTGGCAACACGATTTCCCTTCCAGGAATAAAAAGAATATCAAGATCATAAGATGTCAGGAACTCGAGTCAACATGGAGTTCCATATGAGAAAATAATTATTCCGAAGATTTATGATCGAGGTAGAGAACAATTTCTCATCCAAATATGATGATGCCAAATTCCAAAAGTAAAAACAATAGCCGTGAGCACTAGATCATGAGTGGTATATCTAGTCTCGATAGGCTATAATGATTTAGAAGCACAAGTGATAGCACGTTCTCCTTTGCAAGAGAATGGCATCCAAACCAATACGACTAGTATCGGTACAAATAGAAAAATCTTGGTTCCCCTTCAGGAATCACAAGAATAAGAGTATCGAAAAGAAGGAATCTGTTTTAAATAATCTCCTTTCCTGAAAAGTTAAAACTTTCAAAATTACATTTATCTTTATGTAATAATCTTTCTACAAAAATTTACATTTTTATAAGTCAATACATCGTGTCTGACTGTCTCATCAAAGCGTTTAGGAGATTCCTATCGATAACGTTGATCAAGCACATCGACCAAAATTCTTAAAGCACTCAACGGGCAATACAATCACAAAATCATCTTTTATAGGATAAATAAATCCCTTAAAAAGTTTTAAGAATATTCTTTGTTCTTTTCAATAACAAAATCCAGTTTTACTTATAAATAAATCTTATGCAAAAGATTTTGCAAAATTTTAAATTACTATTTTCATCCAAAATCAATATATACAAGAATGGTCTCATCGAAATATTCATAGAATATTCGATTTATAAAATGGATGAAATAAGCTAGACGAATCGAATGACATAATAAGTCATTCATAAGAATCATAACGAGTGCAGAATGCGGTAAGTGGAATGCTAATTTCCGCAACTCGTAGCAAACGAAAACCGGTGGTAAAGTCAAACAGAAAAGACCTTAACACCACACAAAAGATTTCTTAGGTGATAATCCTAAGACAAACTCAAAATACCGGAAAATTTATCAAACTACATGAATGAGAGAAATAACACTTTCCTTATAAGTGGGCTTAAGGAAGAAAATGATGCCATCAAGTTGGAATCAAAATCATAAAGGAAAATAGAAATCTGCTTAACATATTGAAAATGTCAAAGATGAATAGTCCACACGGGACAAAGGATATGGCCTCTTAATAATTAAGCCAATCCTTACAAAAGTAAATAACGAAGCCTAAGTAAAAAATATCGGCTCGGAAAGAAAAGTCTCATAAAATAATTTCGACATCAATAAAAAGCAAATTGAGTGTTGCGGATCTACCATCCGGATTCACAATCCTCAAAGAAGTCATCAAGCCCAAAATATTCAAAGAAAAAGAATCGACAAGTTCTTCTGATATAAAATAGTGAGATAGAACCCATATCCAAAAAGAACTCGAATAAGAAGATCACGAAATAAAACAATGCCATCAAGGATTGAGTGAAAAGTACCTTGACCAAGAGAAGAGTTGCTAGGGGCTTGCACAATATTTAGCTTTCTCATGTCCTTGTTCAAAAGTTTGGGACACGCAGATAAAAGATGACCCGGTTTCTTGCAATAGCGACAAGAATGGGTTTTGGACACACATTCGCATAGTGTTCCATAGAATTACAATTGTAGCATCCTCCATGATTAGGGATTGGAGTCTTTGCTACAAAAGTAGTTTGCTTCACTCTTTTATTGGGATCAAGGCTCTTGAACTTAATATGCCTCTTCTTGGAAGTCCCAATATCACAAACACTTCCTTTACCAACCTCTCCATGAAGAAAAGTAACATCCACAAGCTGATTGAAAGAAACTTCAAGTTTCAAAGGTAGAACCATTTCGGGGTTCTTACCCAAAGCATAGATAAACTCTTGATTCTTTACAAGATCCAAAAGTTGTTGAGCAGACATGAATACTCCATCCAGGGGAGTAGCACTAGATTGACCGGCGCTGGGACGGCCTGGTCTAACCATTTCTCTTCCTTAAGAAAGAAAGAAGGAAGAAGAAGAAGGTTATTCACAAATGAATATCAAGCAATCTTGATAGATAAAACAAGGAACCATAAAGAAAATAGGATGAATCGGTTCGAAGACTCGAATTAAAATCCTAAAGCACGACTCCTAAGAAAGACTTAGGACGATGATCCTTGTTATAATATTCCATATTGTTCCGAAGTTTGGCTCTGATACCAAGCTGTGACGCCCCACCTCTATACCCACGCTAGCCAAGAACACTACGGAGTAATGCTGTCGACTAGCACGGAGAATAAGGCTGTTGAGGAGCGACCATCTGTATAATTGCTTTGTGCGAGTACCGATATGCCGGATGAAAATATAACTTTTCATCTCAAGAGGAAATCCGACATGCCGACACAAACTCAAAGCTACTACACAGTGGCTATAATATCTTCGGAAACAAATATAGAAGTAAACATAACATAAATCAGTCACAGACAATTCATATCACAAAGGCGGAAATAGATATGAATATTACACATAAATGTGTATATCAGAGTAGTGGTCAAAAAGATTCACAATAATACAAAGGAATAGATACAAGTGCTAGACAATAGAATAAGTATACATCATAGAGTCTGTATCTCAAATGTATACAACAAAAACTACTAAACTAGAGTAGTTAGCCAAAAGTCAAAAGATGGTTCCAGATAGGAAGCCATGAGGAAGCACCTGTAATATCTCAGTCTGACCCGAGTATTATTTAAGAAGAAAATAATAAACGGATCAGTCTAGCTATAAATATCAGATGAAGTGATATATAATAAGAGATATGACATAAACATATAATAATCACAACGCCAAGCTGTGATAAATAAATAATTGAAAATCAACAAGAGATTAATCAATATCACAATAATCTACTCAAGATAAAAAGGAATGTCATACTCCTATTTTCATTCACCAAGCCACAATAAATGACATATATATCAATGCCCATCGTAAAAGTTGGTGAAACATAAATTCCATAAATCAACACACGAAATCCAGAAATCACAATAAAAAGGAACAACGACGTCGTACAGCGGGACATCCGATGAACCAAATCACAATAAAAGGGAACAACGACGTCGTACAGCGAGACATCCGATGAACCAAAACACAATCAAAGGGAACCAAAACACAATCAAAGGGAACAACGACGTCGTACAGCGAGACATCCGATGAACCAAAACACAATCAAAGGGAACAACGACGTCGTACAGCGAGACATCCGATGAGCCAAAACACAATCAAAGGGAACAACGACGTCGTACAGCGAGACATCCGATGAACCAAAACACAATCAAAGGGAACAACGACGTCGTACAGCGAGACATCCGATGAACCAAAATCTCTAAGACATTGCTCAATGCTAGTCTAAAACATAAAATGGTCGTCATGATCAAAGAGAAGTGTCGATTACAGTAAGCTAGTAAATATATGAGCTTAGCTTCATGCCCCATAACCACTAGCTTAACTTAAATATTTACGAACAAATTGTAGATCTCCACTAGAAAAATGTCATAAGTGGTTCAATCGAACAAGTCCAAAAATTAACCAACGAAGTAAACGCAAGCGTTTCATACCACTTGTTTTACTAAGTCGTTTAATTAGATTTCTCATACGAGTGAGGTAAAGGTTTGTATATACTAATAGACTGGAAATCGGTTTGAGAAACGAGCTTTGTAATAAAATAGTGTTGAAATCATTTGAAGAAAGATTTTTGATATTTACTACTAGTATAGAAAACCTTTATATTTTAAAGTGACAAATCATAGAAGTGATTGTAGAAACAATCGGGCATAAAAATTCACATTCGAAGACGTGAATAAAATCCAAAGAAATCGATATAAAATCCATCAAAGTGGCTATATCTAAAATTCCCAAAGAAAAGGTCATCAAAGTCGATAATAAATGTCAACAACAAAAGGGAGACAACACGAATCGATTAAAGTTGGATATTCAAACGAATTAGCAATATAAGCTAATGTGGCAAATAGTAGCAGGTTGGTCGACCGGACTCCCTGAGTCGGTCGACCGAACCAGAGGTTGGAAGTGCTCGGGGCACCAGGTCGGTCGACCGACCCAGGGGGCTCGGTCGGCCGAAGCCTGTAACCATCACTTCCAAACAGAGGCAGGAAGTGCCTGGACTACAGGTCGGTCGACCGGCCCAGGGGGCTCGGTCGGCCGAACCTGTATGTTTGCACTTCCTACCCTATTTCCAAGGAGGTGCAAATCCCGACCAAATTGCAATCGCACGAGCAACGGCGCTAAGGGTTTATGCCAATCGACTACCCGGCCCTATAAGCTCCTCGATGCATCACCAAAAACATGTTCAAACATCAAAGTTAGGATTTTTAACGAATTGAACTCAAAACACTAAAAATTGGAATATTCACAAAAGCAATCCAAATCAAAGTCAAATGCACATGAATAAGTGTTAGGAATTCATACCTAACAATAGAAGAGAATTATAAGCATAGATGTGAGATTAAAAATCTCACCTTTGAACCCAAACAATAGAAGAAGAAGCTTGAAAGCAAGCTAAGATCAATTCCCCTTCAATAACAACTCAAGAAGCTTCAATCTAAGCTTAAAAGAGAAACATTTCCTAAATTAGGTTTAGGAAATTTCTGAAATCAAAGAGAGAATGAGTTGGAGAAGATGAAGAGGAAGCTTACCAATGGGTTCTCTTGTGTTTGGAGCTAGAAGATGGATTTGCTAATGGAAACTAGGGCTTAGGATTTCCTAATTCTTTTTCTCTTCCCCCATTTTTGAAGAAGCTTGAGTGTTAGGAAAATAGAAAAGAAGTGAATGAAGAGGAGAGGGGTTGGGACTGAATACATAAGTGGGCTCAGCCCAAGCCAAAACCCTAAGTGAAAAGTAGCAAAATTCAACTTTCTCCAAACATATCGAAGTTTATACTCAAAAAGGTCGCAAACGTCATTTTGAACTCGATGGGGGTGGTCTCAAGTCCCAATTCGACTGTTTGCACAAAGTAGCTTTTCGGACCAAAATCCGACGAACGATAA
Organism: Allium cepa; assembly: GCA_030765085.1. Classification (NCBI taxonomy): domain Eukaryota; kingdom Viridiplantae; phylum Streptophyta; class Magnoliopsida; order Asparagales; family Amaryllidaceae; genus Allium; species Allium cepa. The sequence continues at coordinate 344,404,467 of CM060944.1, forward strand.
AATATTTAAATAAAATATTCAAATATAAAATCGATAAATATGCGGGTTGTTACATATGTAATATTTTATGTGATATATTATATTTTACTCGTTCCGCTGTGAGTACTCTGATGTTGTTGTCTTTCTTCTTTCTTCTTTCTCTTTCTTTTCTTCTTCTATCCCTTTCTTTCTTCATTTGCGATGCGACTCCCTGAAGATAGGAAGTCGGGTCGTCAAATAATTATTAATTAATTTGGGTTTAATTTAAAATAAATGTTTGTTAAATAAAGTTTAATTAATTATTAATTTTTAAATAATTAGGGTTTATTTTTTACTTAACTAGAGTTTAATTATTAACTAATTTTTGATTAATAAAGGGTAATTATTAGTAATTAATTAAGACTTAACTAAGATTAATTAAGGTTTACATTTCAATTTAAGTATGATTAATTGAGGATTAATTAAGCTTTAATTTATGATTAAATGATGACTTATTTATTATTTTAAGTTATTTTAAACTCCATCAGTTCTTTATTTTAAATCAAATTTGTTCTCTCAGCGAGTTGTTTTTAAACTAAAGGATCTCTTGTCCATGCCATGAAGTAGGCAAAAAAATTAAAACAGTTAGAATAAAACGTTGACATGTTTTATTAGAAGTAAGTCGACTTGTACTTACCACAAATACTACATTTCGGAAATGTGATGAATACAAGGAAGTTAATTTCGATAAGCGGGTCATGATAATTCTAGCATATGGAATACATTTCCATATATAAATCTTAACACCCTGATATTGGAGTTGTCCACTATAAAAAACTTAACCCTTTAAAATTATCGAATATTGGTTCGAAGAGACCGGGATCGAATAGCAATTGTTATATGAAAACCACTTCGAACCAACGTAGACGTTCGAATTGGAAATAATGGAGGCAACGTCCAAGATGAAGACTTTGAAGTGCAAGGATTATTTGCTACTAATTTTGAGTGTGATTTCAAAATGGATGTAGTGGAAGTAGTGTCATCGGTTCGTTCATCTCCTAAATGACTTGTATGGATGAGTGCTAATATTGTGTCAACATCTGAAAGGCAATTTTAGCATTCCAAGTTGCAGTGCTATAGTAAAGGTAAATGTAGCCTCATCAACCGAAAATGATCAAACTGGGTATGCAGCAGGGCTATGTGGATCGCTCCCATTCCATATCTACAATCGATATTTAACCCATTTTGTATGCTCCGGTATGGTTACTGGTCCCAATCGTGGTGGTGATGTATTCGGTACTACTAGTCAAGTGGTAGGCTGGTTCTGTGTAGCAGGGATACAAGATATTCTTGTCAATCCCTAGGTGTATTTTATCTAGAGATGCACCTTCGGAAGGTAGCTCCTTGCCTGGTCATGTATGGAATCCATTTCCCAATAAGTACCTTCGATCTTAGTTGTATACCTATTATGCCGGAATTTAATCACTGCAACAATTTTGGCTATGTTAATTATTTACTTGAAAACTCTAGACACTATGATAATATCACTAGATTTCTATAATATTTGTTTTGGTCATCGTAAGATAAAAGCTCATTTGTGTTTATGTGTGGCGTGGTCTTACAAGGTACCCTTGAATTTCAAGAGTTTTAAAGTAATAATTCAGTTGTTAAAGTTTACTCACACCAGACCCATGTCTGAACCAGAGTTTTCTTTTCTTTTCCTAAAACTATAGGGTAATCAAATTTGAATGAGTAGCCAAGTGATTCAGGTTCCTCACGAAAGTATTTTGAAGGAGCTAGAGCATGTGGCTTTACCGTTAGCTAGATATTATCTCCCGCTGTGTTTATGTATGATCTTTGTATTTTTGTATGGGCCGGTAGCTAAAACTGTCCAGCTGAAGCTTGTAATGTAATGACTCTGTTGTATTATTATCATGGAAATGGCTATGCAATATACTATGTTATTTATTATATATTGTTCTGATTCGTGGTGAGATTATGTGATTGTGTAGTTTCTTTTTATCTTTCTTTTCCTTTTATCCTTAATGACTCGTATTTTGTAGTAAGAAAGGCGTTCGTTACATAACTCTACCTCCTTGTATCTAAACTTTTCAATTAGTCTATTTTTTGAGCCAATTTTAGTCACTTTCCTAGCCGGTCCACTTCACACCCTAAGCTAATCCACTTTTCTACCCAAGTCACTGCATAAATAGGAAAAATTGATTAACATGGACCGTTTCTCACTCTTACTTTCATGGATTTGATCAGATTTGACTTCCAATGGTAAATGGAGATATTTTCAACTTGAAAAGCAGCCCTTAAGCATACCAAATCCACCTATAAATACCATACCAAAACCAATATGAGACAAATTATCATTATTATTTATGATAATCTGGAACATGCTATTCTTTTAGCTTTTATTTTTGTTCCTTGGTGTATCTCATTTGCTTTAAATATGTGTATGTGTCATTAACATAGTGCTAAAAAATTTTGGTACTAACTTTTTTGGGTTTAAGCACCATTTTACATTTATAGCACAAGTAAAATTAAATAAGGATGCTTATTATTTTGTTCTCTTTGCACATACTCGAGAGATGGTAGCACATTTCACAAGCAATCAACTTATTTCTCTTTGATCATTGATATATAAAAGTGTAAAAACTCTTATATTCTTAATTTATTTTATAGACATTTTTTTCTTCATTTCTAGTACACTAAAATAAGTTTTCTTAGTAAATAAATTTATAGTTTTGTGAATATAAAGGTAACACGTTCTGAGATATAGAACCCTATTCAATTTGGAATAACATGTAATTTAATTTAGTTTCTTAATCAATATTTTTTATATTTTACTATAATTGTGTGATTCTTCATCTAGTAAATAAATTTTCTTCATATTATATTTTATACTTTGTATTCAAGTATGGCATATCCAGAATTGTAACCCTAACTTTTGTTTATTCGTAAAGAAGTTATTAGTGGGAGAAAAACTATACAGTACTGCTAGCAAGGGATCTAGAATTCAGGCTTACCATGAGTGTTGTCATCAAACAAGAACTCAAAAGTTATAGAATTTGGCCTATAATTTGTACTAAGAAGAGTGAGATGAATCTCTAGTATTTTGGATCTAATTATGCTATTATTATGTTTTTTTAGTATTGAATATTAAGTATGATTATGTACCTTTACTTTGGTTAGTCAACTATTTATGTTGTTGTTATTCAATGTTTGATGCATTTAGCTAATTTAAATATGTCTATCATAGGATAAATTTCTTGCTCCTCTTACAAATATTGAATCAGATGATATGTATTGAACAACTATGATAAGATTTGATATGTTTCCATCATTTTGTCATCACATATGTATTTCCTCGAAATAATGTGTGCCTCATTCAATAAAAACTCAGATTCTGTCACTGCATTTTAGCATCCATATATTGATGCACTTGCATTAATATGACTGCTTTACTTCTACTTTTGACTTAAAATAATTCACATTTTGTGTGACGACCCGCCTTTCTAACCCCAGAAAGACGTATCATCATTAAGAAAGAAAGGTATGGAAATAGAAAAGAATAGAAAGAAAGAATAACAACATCAGAATCTCACAGCGGAATGGAACAAAATATAATACATCACATAACTATTACATAGTTATACATACATCAGAGTTATACAATATCATACAAATGAACTGTCATATACACATCTGCCAATACATACATCCAAAATACAGCATACACTAGCTACACAGCGGAACTACATATATATAGATACATACGTCTGGTCTTCTTCTCCAAAGCTCCTCCAGAAAATCAATACTCCAAATACCTATCACTTGACTACTCATAAAAATTTGAATACCCAAGGGTTTATAGAAAACAAAATATAAACTCCGGGTCAGACATGGGTCTGGTGTGAGTAAACGGGTTAAAATTGTTTAACTTTGAAAACTATTTGAAAATAAAGGTATCACTTAAGACTCCCCACACATAAATACGGGTAAGTTTTTACCTTACGCTAACCAAAACATTTTTATAGGAAATCCGATGATATTATAATAGTGTCTAGGGTTTTCAAGTAAATAGAAAATAGCCGAAATTGTTACATCTATTAAATTCCAGCTACTAGCCACAAAAGTGGGTAATACAAATCAAAACCGTAGGGTTTCGTAGGGAAAATGGGTTTCCAACAATGGCAGGGCTACTGGGGTACCGCCCGTCACAGTACGGGGCCTAGATCACCATACCGAGGATCACTCCCGGCCCCCTACAACACAAGGCCGGAACCATTCCTTACTGAACAGTCCCGAATAAGATAACCCCGCAGTTGTGGCCAACAACTGCGGACACAACTGAAATAAAGGGACATCTAGATAGGGGTATACCTCGTCCTGCTTGGGCATGACCCACCTAACCTTGCTGCATCTCCCCTGTTTTAGCCATTCCCGGTTGATGAGGCTTGAGGCTGCGATTACCTTTAAAGAACATTTTTCTTAGAATGCTCATCGTCCGCCTGACGATGTGCTGAAAGCATTCAATACATACAAGTTCGTTCCAGGTTCGAACGAAACTGAAGGCATTATCTCGTTACACTCATTTTGGAATCACCCTCAGAGTTAACGACGATAACCCTTGCATTCTGAAACACCATCTCGATCTCCAATTGATATGTCACGACCTATCATTTAATTTGGATCGATGTGGTTTTCGGAATATCGAATTGATACCCGATCCCAGTCTCATCAAAATCCAAACGCCATTTAAGGGCCAAGTTGTCTACCTAGTCTTAACAGTTTAATTAAATATTAAGAATTTACATAACAGATATCACAGATAAATCATATACAATCATCACAGATACATCCAGAATATATCACAACATATCACAGAATATCACTAAGCAGATATCAGAGTCAATCCAACAGAATTATCAATTCATATCAAACTGGTTTGATTAACTTAACTTAATTAATTACTTAAGAATAAACTACGTTATTCTATTTAATTAATTACTGATTAATTAACTTATTAAATTTATTGATTTTTACTTAATTACTCAGTTAAGTAATTGATTCTTAATTATTAATTAATAACTTAATTATTAATTAATAAAAGTTAATTACTTATTTAATTATCACAAATTATTTTAATTAATCATTTATTATTAATTAATCATTTATTAATTAACCTTAAGTAATTAACTAACGTTCTTAAGTTTTAAATTGATTTAACACAAAGTCGATTTCTAATTACAAATTTAATTTAAAGTTATTAATTTAATTTCAAGTATAAAATTAATTTACATTCTTTTTAATTACCTTATATTAATTAATCTCCTTAACAAACTTATCTTTTAATAAACTTTAGATCAATTATTAACTTAAAACTAACTAATATTATTTATTTTATTTAATGTTAAACTTGTTAATCAAAATACTTAAAGTGTTAAGGCAAAAACAACAGAATCTAGACCGAGCACGCACCACTCTTACTCGAGAAAAACTCGAGTTCGTCCCACCTTTCCCCGCGTCGGCCTCTCTTTCACATCTTCTTCTTTCTTCTTACCTGATACTTTCTTCTTCTTTATTTTTTTTAGCTTAAATATAAAATTTAAACTACAGAAACAAAAAAAACACTCACGCGTGCGACCCAGAGACGAGCTCGAAGCAAACACCCAAAAGTCTCGAGCAAGAGCACGCGTCAAACACGACAACCCATCGGACATCCCAACGCCACCGTGCACGTGCACGGTGGTTTGCCGCACCTCCGGCAACCCCTGTCGCCACCCACAAACCCTAAATCGACAGTGCATACGAAAACAAATCTCAACCCGCCATGAATTGATCGAATTCAAAAAAACTCGCCTGTAGCTCGAACCCAAAAGTTCGAACAACCACGAAACACGCTTCGCGATCATTACTCCGGCCACCAGAGTCTCTACGCTTCTGACCACGGCTCCATCATCCACCTAGCTTCTTCCCCCTTCAATGTCGTGCAACTTGACGCACTGTGGAGGTCGCGGCGATCGAATGTTCAACACCTTAAAATTTTAGGTTTACAGAAAGGAATTCGACACCGTCGTCGCCTCCGACGTCGTGGCCACCACCGACTATTTTTCCTACCACCCCAGTAGGCTCATCCCCCTCCTCGCACAGACCCGACTCCTCCAGTTCATCATCTTACTGGAATTAGGCCAAAATGCAAATTCCGTTGATCATCGAACCGCTACTCAATCTCAACACTAAAAATTACCAAACATGTCTTAAAAATCATCATTTAAGGTAAGGATTCAAGCTACATACATGAATCAATGTTTTATTAGATTCGAAACTTTCAAAATTTTAAGTATCCTCTGTAAAAAATTAATTTTTCTTCTTATATACGTTTTTACTTCATGAAATTATTTTTAGATCAAAGTTCTTACTTAAATACGCCTCTTTACTTTAGACATCAAAGCTTGAAAATGATTAGAATAGAGGAATCGAATTGCCCTGAACTATAAACGGAGAAGAAGAATGTGTCTCTGTATTGTCAAAAACAATTTTCATATTCACAGTGTTAAAGAAGATAACCAAACCATATTAACATAAATCATTCACAGATCATAATTTAACATAAAATTTGATATTATGTTTACTCACCAAATAATTTATTGAAACAAGAAGCAAGATGTTGATGAAGAAAACTGCAGGTGTGAATTTCCGAAAAATTTCACTGCCCTGAATTTGAATCTATCTAAGTTTGCAAGGTAAAGCTATTTATTTTCTTTCTCTTATCTCAGGTTTGCATCTAAATTTTTGTTAAGTTTTTGTAAACGAACACAAGAATATGATGTGTGTATATATATAGAAAGACTTGAACAATATAGGTATATCTGGACAATTCTTACATGCTTTTGAATTGCTTGTATTTAATACACTACAAATGAAATGATATAGAGATTTCGGCTGAAAAATTTCTTTGACAAATAGTTGTGCTACTCTTAAATGCATGTCTTCATTTTTGTTAACATATAATTAATGTTTCTGATATTTTTTTATTTTTTTGTACTGGACAAAGATATTTGTTTTATTTTTTTGATGTGAACACTTTGTTTCCTTATGCATATAAAATTTTTATAGCAGCTTGATATAATCTTTGTTAAGATTTTGTGTTGTATAGAAATATGTTACAGGTTGTGCTTTTTAACTTATGTCTTGATCTTATTTTTGACCTTGCACTTATATAAGTTTCTATTAACAAAAATTTCCTAGTTTCATTTTTGTTTGTAAATAAATTTTCAAACATTTGATTCATAACATTATGTTTGTAAATTTAAATTTCAAACATTTATTTATAACATACTTGTATTTTTATATTTCAATTTATAACTTATATTTTATATTTCTAGTTACAGTTTATACTTATGTTATGTATGATTATGTTTAATATTGATATGTTTGTTTATTTTTAAACATTATCATTTAAAGACTACAATTATATATTCATATGTATATTATCAAATAATAAAAATATAGAGTCTTTGATTTAGTGAATAAGACAGAATTTGTTTTAAATAGTTTTGAAAGATTCTATTTTAAATTTTCATATCAACTTTCCCTTTACAAACATATATAACTGTTAAATATCAAAGATCTCATCAGTTTATAAAATTAAAAAGCTTGTATCTCATTTAAATTTGATTAAATATGATTTAAAATATATTGTCAAAAATTCCGGGTCATTACATTTTGGAGTTATGATACTACTAAGCTCGGTTATGCCCTAACCATAGATACTAATAATTAATATATAATATATACATATATGCATATATTTATATATGTAATGTATTTAGAGCATTACTTTATTGAACAAATCTTATACTATATATCTTATTAGCATATCTCCCTTGATATTTTTCCTATTTTCTCATAATTTTAAAACTAAAATACTTCACTCTCACTGATTAATTCGACTATTAGGCGTCCTTCATTTGATGAGTTTCCCACCCAAGTTCGAGTCCCACTAACCGCATTTTATCTAATATATTTTAGAACCACTCAACTCTCGTTGATTCCCTCTATCATGAGGAAGACCCATGGAATCCCATTATTCCTATTTTATGTAATACATGTTAAAATCATGAAGTTTAATAACATAATTTTACTTCTTTCCTTTGGGTATCTTTTTTCTTTATAATTTCTACCAAATTCGAAGTATAAATTCCATAAATTATTTAAAATAAGCAAGGATGATCTGGTTTAAAATTTATAGATTTTTTTTTTTGAAGTTTAAAACATTATTGATAAACAATAAATATCATTGAACACATATAGTAAAATTGATAAGAGTGAAGAAATAAACAGATAAATCAATTATAAAATTTTACTCTTTTTCTCTCTATCTTTAGCAAGACCCATAAGATCTCGCTATCCTTAGTTTATCTGAGGCATATTACAATCATGAAGTTTAATAATATAGTTTTAATGATTTTCTTTTATTAATCTTCTTTCTTTATCATTTCTATCAAAATATACGTTCAAATCTTACAACCTTTTTTGTATTTACTTTAGGTAAGCAAGCAGGATCCGTTGGCATTTTATTTATTTTTATTTTACAAAATTTAAAATTTTATTGATAAATCGGATCTCAAGTTTAAACCTTATATGTACTATATATCTTATTAGTGGATCCCCTTTGATATTTTTCCTATTTTCTCATAATTTTAGAATTAAATTACTCCACTCTTGTAAGTTCGCTTAATTCGTAAGCATCCTTAATTTGATGAGCTTCCCACCCAAGTTCGAATCCTACTAACCCTTTTTATATGATATATTTTAGAGCTATTAAACCCTCATTAATTCCCTCTATCATAAGGAAGACCAATAGAATACCATAATTCTTATTTATGTAATATATTTTAGAATCACAAAGCTCAATAATATAGTTTTACTTCTTTTCCTTTGGGCATTTCTTTTGTTTATAGTTTATATTAAACCACGAGTTCAAATATCATGTATTATTTTAGATAACTACGCAATGATCTAGCTCAAAAAAATTGGGTTTTTTTAATTTAAAACATTATTGATAAACATAAAATATCATCGAACACATATGGAAAATTTGATAAGAGTGAAGAAATAAACAAGTAAATAAATTATCCACTTTTACTCCTTTTCTTTCTATATAAAGCAAGACCCATGGACTCTCGCTATCCTTGTTTATTTTATTCCCCGTAAAATCATGAAGTTCAATAACATAATTTTAATCCTTTTTTTAGGACACTTCTTTATCATTTCTATCAAAATTCGCATACAAATCTTACAAGATTTTTTATATTTATTTTAAATAAGTAAGCATGATCCAATTTGGGCATTTTATGGATTTTCATTTTTCAAATTTTAAATTTTCTTGATAAGTCAGATCTTGAGTTTAAATATTACATGTTTTTATGTATTCAGTTCAAATTTTATTATGTTTTTTAATTTAAAATAATCAACAAATGATAGTTATCTTTAAACACATGTACTAAAATTGATAAGAGTGAAGAAATAGATAAGTAAATCAATTAAATAGCAGTTCCTTTTCTCTTTATCTTATGTAGGACCCATGAAATCTCACTATCCTTAGTTTATCTTATACAGTTTAAAGTCAGGAAGTTTGATAATGTAGTTTTAATCTTTTTTCTTTTAGGACACTTCTTTATCGTTTCTATCAAAATTCGAGTCCGAATCCTACAAGCTCTTCTGTAGTATTTTAGATAAGTAAGCATGATCCAATTTCAATTTTATTAATCTTATTTTCTAAAAAAAATTATTAATAAAAAATAAATATCTTTAACCATGTATAGTAAAGCTAATAAATTGAAAAAAAATAAACTAAGAAATAAATTATAACATAAATAATAATAAGTATCAATATAATGTAATGATCGGCAAAATCTTTATATTTATTTAGTATAGAAGCTATTTTTTCTTTTTGATGGAAAGAAATTCTTCAATGCATTATTATATATTGTAGGATATGCTTTAGATTTTTTTTGGTTCTACGGTGCTGTCCATACTTTATTTTATTTTTAACTTCTCCTACCATTCAAACTATGATTTATTGATGATGAAATTTTTTGATGCGACAAAGGATGTTGAAACGAACTTGAATTTACATATATAAGTTATTTGGTTTATATCTCCATTTTTATATTTATATACAGTTATATACTAGCTTTTATGTTAGTTAGAAATTGACTAAGCGTTTGGAAATATATTGGAAAATGTGGAATTTTACCATTACTGTCATATCGATATCGATATGTACTAGTTTATAATTATAAGCATATTTAGTAGTCGTAATTTTATTAATGAAGATGGAATTTTACAAGGGATTCCGATGATTATTATACAAAATTTATTATTCCAAGTTAGAAGAGATGGATATCTGCTCCATGGTATTAGTTTTGCAATTTTGATGAAGTTGCATTAGTACAACTGGATGTGTAAATATCAAGTGAGAGTAGAAATCGATGTTGATACTGAAATAAACACTTTTAATGAAGTATTTAGTTTCATATATCAGTTGGTTTTCGATAGGAGAAGTAGACAATGTTATATGGTTTTGATATTATATGAAATTCAAACATATTTTTTTCATTCATGAATTGTTGAAGTAAACTTTTTATAGTCACGATTCCATATTTAATATAAATTCACTGTGTGTGTTGAAAGGTTCAAAGGCCATATGTATACTATCAGATAATAACATAAGTAGATCCTCCTACTGCATTTATTTCATTCTTATCAGTTTCAAATCAAGAGTTACCAAATAGAATATTATGAAAGAAACACATAAACATTGAAAATATTATTGGAAGCATAATTTGTATGCATGCACCTCTTATGACTTCATAGGAAATACAAATGTTTAACGTCGTAGCTATTGAAATTCATAACCGAAGTATAATAACTAGAATTTTTACGGTAATTTTATTTAACATCATAGTTGTAAAAGCAAGTTGTTATTAGGTCTAATTGTTTAGGGAGAATTGAGAAATTTCATGACGTGGTGCCCTATAGTACATATATTATCCTCCAATTGATTATATCCCACTTCTAGAATGAAGAATGAAGGTTGGATTTCACTTTTTGACTTTTAACTATAAGAAATACGTTTCATTCCACATTCTCAATGCGATAAACAAATTATACACTGTGATTTAGCATTAGAATTTTCATTGTAACTATCATAATGAAACCCTAGATATTGTTTACCTAATTTTTAACATATCACTTGCATAGTACAGGTTCACACTAGTTATTACTAGAAGACCTAATTACACTTTCGTTACAACTTATTTATAACAATAGTCCGTATAATTCATTTTCGTAATGTTAATAATCACTGTCTTAAGCATGGATTGTTACTTAAAACTGTATTATTCATAGTTCCATCGTGGTTGTATCATACCACACTTTCTTTATACCCTCATGCATACCAATATGACAATGATTAGTATTCAATTTTATAGCTAATTGTCTGAAAAATCATACATTGAAGGAATTATAATTCGACCTCCTCTACAATACATAAGCGGGTTGTTTACTTAACTTTGCCAACCATATTTTTGAACCAAATAACTAACATGATAACTGAAAATATTAAAACTCCAAAGATAAGTTTCAATCTTCATATATGCAAAAAAAAATGTTACATTCAGAATAATATGAGATAAATCCCATGTGTACAGTATAAGTTTGCATAATCTAACTATAGAAAGATGATGAAATATTATTTTATATTTCTTCTTAGTTCTCCAATTAATTCTAGATTTTTTGTTAATCCAATGTTTTCCATTGCACAATGCAACTACTAAATGTTGGTTTCCATGTTTGCACTTTAATGAAGTGATTCAAATTCACCATGTGTTCATTTAATACATCCAATGAAAATATGAAACATGTGTATTTTTGTGAACATTTTGCATGTATATATCTTTTATGTTCATGGCACTTTTAGAAGCATAAAGTGAAATAGATATATTTTATTTGAACTACAAAATATTTCAAGACTTTTTGAGAAAATTATTTCGTGAAGTATCGATTAGAATTATATAAAATGTTTACCATGAAATGACTAAAACAAATTCTCAAGTTCATTATTGTTATTTCCCAAAAAAATGATGATTATGGTAGGAAAATGTAGTTGTATTTCTTATGTGAAACACAAGCATGCACTAGTTCTAGAACAATGTATATTCTGATTAACACCACATAATGGCCTATGGGAAAGATAATAGTTGGTGATAAAATATTACGAGTTTGAATCTCAGTAACAATGATATACATATAATACCATGTGTGTGTATTTAGAGTATGCATTTTGGATTTGATATATACTTTTTAGAGTTTACAAATGAAAATCAATTCGTTAGGAATTGATAGATACATGAAACTTGTCCTTTCATGATTAGGCCTATTAATAGGAAGGTTTCGGTCCTGATTGTTTAAAACCTAGGCCTTAACTTAGTTATAGTAGTAAAAACCCAAGCTCGATCCATAACGGTTGGGTATTTTAAACCAAATACCTGATCCCGGCCTGTCGGTAATATCCGAGCATTGTTAAAGAGTCTCCACTTTTAGAATAAAAGATATTTTTTTAAAAATTTATATGAGGGGTATATAAGAAGTCATCCCCCTACTAAAGAAATTAGTCATAACTGCTTGTCTAACCTCCTTTCATTATTCTCTAACATATGTTAAATCATAGTGCTAAACCATAATAATGGAAAATTCAAGGAAAACTATCAACAAAGGGAAGATAAATTTGTGATTGAAAATAAGTGATTTGCTTCATCAGTTTCTTACTAGTCATGCTTATGTTTCTACGATAAAAGAAATTAAAATGAAGGTTGTGAAACCTTTACCAATAGTGGAGTTCAACCGTGCCACATATCATCAATTATAAAAAACGAAAACCAAGAAAATTGACTATTATAAGAAATATTTACAATGTCAAAATGAAACTGAAATTAAATAACAATAAAGATATTTATGTTATGTAATAATCCATGAAATAATCCATCGATTGTCATTATTTCATGCAGCATATACGTGATCTCGAAACCAATCATGTCCGATCTTTTCTTTAGCCATCCAATTGTGTTAATCTTGCAAAGTATTTTCATCAAATTTTGTTCTTGGATTACAGTTTCAAAAGTAATAAGCACAAGCTTCCTTGCTTTCACGTAGTGTTGCATAATCAACAGGGAATTCATTTACCATTGCACTTGCATTTATTTGTCGAAAAACCATGGAATCATGTATATATGAGATCTTGAATGTGTTAGAAAGTTAAATAGAGAAAAATTACTTTCATATGTTATCATAATCGATGTTGAAGTTGAGCTAATTAATGCCATAGTGATTGTATTTCCAATGGATCACCATATCTTATTTACTTGGCATATCTCAAAAATATGCAAGCAAACCGCAAAAAAAATTCTAGTACAAAGAATAGAGCGATGGTTGAGGAAATGGAGATTATGGTGGAAGACGAGGAGAAAAAATATTATCTTTTCTAGGACAGGTTGGGTTAATATCATCATAGCTTTGATCGAAGATGAATACAACACTACTTAAAATCTTTTAGAAATGAATCATTGTCGGCAAAGGAGAAGTCGGTAATATATATGCCGAAGTTGGTTGACTAAGTATAAAGAAATGTCTATGTTTATATGGACTAACAAATTCAAACATTATGATTCTATGTCCACTAGTATTGTTAAAAGTGCATGTAACATTCTCAAAATGTATTTTGATTCTAAGGTAGGTAGTTTTGTTCGGTATTGGACAGTGCACATCTTGTGCATAAAATGAAATAGTGGCAATAAAAAATGCTTTCAAATCGAGTACTACTGGGTCAATGCATTTATTCAGAAATGAGCCTATGTTTAAATAACTTATTGGGTTTGTCTCTTATAATGCTTTGGATTTGCTGCTAAACGTGATAAGCGTCATCTCTACGGTTGGTTCAAGCATCAGTTGTTATGGATGTGTTATATGGAAAGTAAATGGTTTACCTTGTGCGCATATGCTTGTAGACTTTAATTGGCATATGGTTACATTCCTCTTGATGTTATTGATTACTTTTGGAAACAACTAACTTTTACACCCCCAGCTTATACATATGATTTACCCCATGCGCATATGCTTGACTTTTGATATATGAAAGTGTTACAACTCATGTATTTCTTTTTTTATTTTTTAGACTCCCCCCCACCATATACCATTTATTAAAATAAGTTTTCTCGGTAATTTTTTTTATAGTTTTATGAATACAAAGGTAAAAGAATCTGAGATATCGAAGAATAACATGTAATTTAGTTTAGTTTCTAGATCAATTTTTATATATTTTATCTTCATGGTGTTGTTCTTCATCCAGTTAATAAATTTTCTTTATATATGTTATCTCACTTTGTTTTCAAGTCTGGCTTGTCCAGGATTGCTAACCCCAATTTTTCTTTATTCTTAAAGAAGTTATAAATAAGAGAACAACCATGTAGTAATACTAGCAATGGGATTTGGAATTCAGGCTCACTATAAATGCTATATGTTGTGTCAGAATTCTAACTCGAGACCACTCAAATCAAAACCCTAAAAGCACAGCGGAAGACGAAATTGTGGTAAGAAGTGTAAAAACAACCAATCAATAACCCAGTCTAAATCTCAACCAATTCAAATCCGATCACAATCCCAAACAAGCAATATAGAAATTAAAGCAATAACGAAAAATAAGTCACACATCGATTTGTAGTGGTTCCACTAACATTGTGTTAGTGTATATCTACTTTAAGAGAGAGCTTTATTAATATCGATGAGAAGAGTACAAGTGATTGATTACAATGAACAAAATTCTATTATAAATTGATTTGTGGAGAAGAGCGTTGAAGAAAATTAGGTTTTGGTTAACCCTAATTGGTGGAGGTTAAAACTCTTGCAGTCGCTTTCTATCACAAGGAAATCTGGATCAGAAAATAGCTTATATAAGAGAATAGAATACCTAAGAAAAGTTTCATAATTTACCCTTCATATATCACAAATCTTCATACAAAGCCCAAGCCTGAAAATAGGTGGAAGTCACCACAGATGTCTGTCACAGTGGGACAAACGTTTTAGTCCTTGAGATGATGGTTTTGATGACAACAACTTAGGACTTGTTATAAAATATAAATACTAACGTTATGGTTTAGATATATATATATATATATATATATATATATATATCTGTGTGTGTGTGTATGTAGAATATAAACATGCAAGTACCAAGAATGAAGACTGTACAGTATAAAGAATCAAGACTGAAGATATCAAGATTGAAGACTCATGGGTATCTAGATATTTCAATAGTACAAGATAAGTGTTGAGTCTAGAATTATGTTAAAACTTCTTAAAAGCAGTTACATCTTTATACGAAATTTATTCGTGGAATGGAATCCACTTCGAGCCTAGGTTGGAAACCTAGTGGGATGGAACCCACGATAATATCTAGTGAAACATATAGTGGTCCTATTTTGATATCCAGTAATTTTATAAAAATGCTTTTCAAAAATATATATCTCTTGTTTTTAGAAAATGTTTTCAAAACTTTCCTTTCAAAAAGACATCTCTCTTGGTTTTAAATATTTTAGCCTCAAAACTATTTTTATCATTTTTAGTATTTTGATTTCTAAATTGTTCTTGTTTTTAAACCATCTCTTGTTTTAAATATTTAGCTTTAAAATATTTATATACTCAGATTTTAAATACTATATAGATTAAGATTATATATATTAAAAATTACTTTCTAAACTCTTTTATATGTTTAAACTATATTCAAATATATTTACAAAGTTTAGAAATTGTTTTGACAAATTATAGAAACCAATTTTAATAAGAAAATCAAAACATCAATTTTCCTTGAGCATGTCGACATCCCTCAACCCCACATGTCGACATGGTGTCCGTTATTTTCATATCTCAATTTTCAAAAGAAGTGTCTATTCATCGTATCCTTTCACGAATAGATATGGTTGTTGCTCTACTATAAATAATAGTAAGTTCTAAACGAATTTTTTACCATATTTCATTTATTTTTTCTCCTCTTCATCTTCCAAATTTATTCTAAAGAATCCTAAACTATACTCTGCCAAAATACCAAGTAAGTCAAACTTGATTATCTCTTGTTTGATTCTCTTCCAGTCTCCCTATAAGATCTCAGTGTTATTCAGAGTTATAGAATCTTTTGTAAATCAAATTGTAAGTAAAAGGTGCGGTTGAGCTTTGAAATCAATTGGATGTGATTGTAGCCCTGGAAATCAATTAGGTGATCTTGTAGCCTGGTTAAATCAAGTGAGTTTTCCCTGGACTCGATTATAAGAGGGTGCACCTCGTAGCCTTGGAACCGAGGGTATAATCTGGGAGATTATTTTGATAAGAAATCTATACGATTGTACGGGACTGGATGCAGGGTAAATCCAAACCAGTATAAAATCCTGGTGTGTTTTTTCCTTTACTGCTTTTATTTAGTATTTGCATCTGTGTCTGATTCTGTGATTATATTTGTGTCTGTGAATTGCAATTGTTGGTGATTAAATTACATAAGTTTCAAAAAGATTTAGGAAATCCATAAAACACAATTATTCCCTCTTCTAGTGTTATTCCCTTAAGATCCGTAATCCGCATTTCTCACAAAACGTCTATCCAAGGTCTCGGGAAAATTTTTCCTCAGACATCACACGTCTGTCCAAAGTGACAAACGTTTGTTCTTGCTCTTTAGAAAATTCTACAGCAGACTCAAATGTCTGACCAGAACTTCAAACGTCTATGCAGAGTCTCTGGAGCAAATTTGCTAAAGCCTCAGACGTCTAACTATTCTCTCAGAAGTCTATGCTGAGTTTCTCAGCACCACTCCACCTTCTTCGCCATAACTTCCTTCTCCGAGCTCTGATTTGCTAACCACTTTCTCCGTCACCAAGCTATTTCTAACCTCTTCAATTATCTCCATATAGTGTCACCAAAATTCAACACTCCACTTCAATACTATATCCATCTCCAACTCCAATGATAACATACCATCATCAACAACCGATATCACCAACTATCATCACTTCTACCTTCAACCAAACGTGAATGCTTTCCCAATGAGCTTTGGCAAAAAGCCATATCCCATTGCACTCATTAATGAGCTCAAGCAATGCCCCCGCCTGCTAACAAAGTGTTGAAAACATCCAAATCCTAAACCGCCTCACCAAAGACCAAAGTGTTAAGGAGAGTAAACTAGCACTCACCTAGAAGATAGAACCATAATCTCTCAACTATACTCTTCCGCACCTCCAACCAAATTTTTCCCTCAATCGTGCCACCCGGTGGTACCTAGCACTTCTCTAAGCGAATCAAGTTCGAGCAATGATCATACTTTCCAACCGGCAGTGCCTTAATGAACATATTCGCCGCGTTATCCTTTGTGTGCGCTTTTCAAAGATATACTTGCTTATCTTCATCCATGGCTACTGGAAATGACTCTCTTACTTCAATATGCTTGATCCATGAGCTAAACACCAAATTCTCTGCCAAGTGTATAACACTCAGGCTATCAAATCGAACATCTATGTTGTCATGCTCGAATCCCAAATCATACAACAATCATCTCAAATAAAGCGCCTCCTTTGTCGCCTCCACCACGGCTATCAACTCCGCCTTCATAGTGGATAAAGCAACTACGATTTGCAATCTCGATCTCCAACTTATGGTTGTATCCCTAAGTGTGAAGACATTTTCGAAAGTTGATTTTCTTTGACCCCTATAACCGGCGTAGTTCGAATCACAATAACCAACCAACTTGCAATTCTTCCTATCACTACCACAAAAAACAAGACCATGAGATGATATGCCTCAAAGGTATCTCAATATAAGCTTCACAGCTTCTCAATGTGATTTCCCCGGATTAGCCATATACCGGCTAACCATCCTGATGGCATTTGTAATATCGGGCCTTGGACACACCATAGCATGCATTAGACTTCCAACCGCACTAGCATATGGAACCTTCGCCATATAAACCTTATCTTTCTCCAAGATAGGTGGTCCCTTATTTGAAAGCTTCATATATAAAGGTAATGGTGTATTTGATGCCTTTGCATTCTCCATGCTAAACTGGCAAAGCACTTTCTCTATGTACTCCTTTTGAGTTAGTTTCAACTCAAAATGTGTTGATCTCTTTCTATTTCTGTGCCAAATATCCTTCTTGCTTCTCCAAATTCCTTCATTTCAAACTCTGATTTCAAACTCGGTTTAACTTGTTAATTTCATTCTTGTCTTTAGATGCAATGAGCATGTCATCCACATACAAGAGTAAATACATTCAACTATCATCTTTGATGCTTCTATCAAAATCATTTTCAAGCATAAAATGATCAAAATCTCTTATACCATTGTCTAGGTGATTGCTTTAAACCGTATAGTAATTTCTTTAATTTGCAAACCAAATTTGACTTATCATCCGCAACAAAACCTTCTGGTTGCTCCATGCAGATGTCTTCAACCAAGTCTTCATGCAAGAAGGCGGTTTTCACATCAAGTTTCTCCAACTCTAAGTCGTGAATAGCAACTATAATAAGTAATATCCGGATAGAAGTAAGGCACATAACCAGTGCAAATATCTCATCATACTCATTTCCCTTCCTTTGTGCAAACCTCTTAGCCACTAGCCTAGCTTTGTATCTTCGATTGTCCTTCACCTTGTCTATCCGTTTGCACCTAATAGTGCGGTTTCCTTTACGAAGTGGAAACAAATCCTAAGTTTGATTCTTCAACAATGATTGCATCTCTTCCTCCATGGAACAAATCCACTATGGGCTATCACTCGACTCCATGACGTCATCAATGTCCACCCACTCATCTTGGACTACATGAAGAGCATAGTTCAAATTATCACAGAAGCTAAGATAGTTCCAATCACCATATATTTCGAGTGGCCTTATAGTACGATGACCAACCCGACTAGCAATACCAATACCCAAACTCCCTTTGGCTCCACCTTGAACCGAATCTTCTCTAGAATCATGCACATTACCAACACTACTAGAGGCACCTTGTGGACCATGTGATGTAACATCAACTGCTTCCTCCTCACAAGCATGTCCAACTACACTACTCTCTCTAATCCTTGGACAAAAAGTGGGAATAACTTTCTTCTCCTTTGATTAACCATGAATTAAGTCCGGAACATCCGATGAGCTTTTATTTTCCTTGAACAACGCTGATTCATCAAAAGTAACATGACGAGAATTCACTACCTTCTTCATTTCTGGATTCCAAATCTAATAGCCTTCTACTCCAACTGTATAACCATGAAAAATCCCCTTGAACGCTCTAAGTTCAAGCTTATCATTTCCTGGATCGTACATGTAAATCAGACTACCAAATACATGAAGACAACCCAAGTCAATGCTCTTTCCCGTCCATACTTCCTCCGGAATTTTGTTACTAATAGCTGAGCACAGAATTCGATTAATAATATGCACTGCAATTGACAAAGCTTTAGCTCAAAATCCGTTAGCCAAACCTAATGTCAATCTCTAGCATCAAGCTTTCTCTAGTAGAGTATGGTTTATCCTTTCTGCGACACCATTCGACTGCGGATCTCCCTGTGTACTAAAATGCCTTTGTATACCATAGTGCTTGCAAAACTCCAAAAATTCTATGAAAATATACTCGCCGCCATTGTCGGACAGTAGAACTTTCATGGATTCGCCACTCTCATTCTCAATAAGTGCTTTCCAAGATTTGAACTTTGCAAATGCCTCCAACTAGGCCTTCATTACATACACCCATATTTTTCAAGAAAAGTCATCTATGAAAGAAATATAATAGCGAGCTCCATCCAAAGAAACTACCGGTGTCAGTCCCTAAACATTCGTGTGAACATACTTAAGTGCCTTTCTCGAATCATGTTTTCCCTCACCGAATGAAACTTTAGTTTGATTCCCCATAATACATTCTTCACAGAACTCTAATTTGTTGAAACTCTCTCCATCGATCATCTCCTTCTTTCGAAGAATATCCAAACTCCTCTATGAGACATGAGTTAACCTTAAATGCCACAACCTAGTTGCATCCAAGCCATGAGAACTATCAACTCCGACACAATTCACCTTCTATGGTCACTCCTTGAAGCAAATAAATACCATGAGTCCTAGCACCCTTCATCACACAAGCGCCCCCTTCGAAACCCGCAAGCAATCACTCTCAATAGTGATCTTACATCCTAAAGATTCCAGTTGCCCCAAAGAGATAAGAGACCTCCGAAGCCCCGGAACATAGCACACATTATTGAGAGTACGAACCACTCCGTCAAACATTTGAATTTCCACGGAACCAATGCCTTTCGAATTATAAATAACACTATTTCCCATAATAATTGAATTTTATTCTCTGTCAACATAAGATGAGAAATTATTCATATTCGACATCATATGATAAGACGCCCCCGAATCGAGCATCCATTTGCTACCCGAAACATTCAATGCTACCACTGGTAACACATCTATGTCTCCCTCACTAAGTCCACTCTTCATTGCTACTGATGAAGATGCTACTTCCTTATTTGCCTTCTCCTTGTCTGAAAACTCATTCTTCCAATGACCGGGCTTCTTACAAATATAGCACTTGCTTTTCTTTCCTTTGACTTTCCTCTCCAGTCGAGGTTCCTTGATTTAGAACGCCCCTGGTTCTCCTTCTTCACATATCTCTCCTTTTCCATAAATAAACCATGACCACTACTAACACCACTACTTCCATCACTTAACTCCTTCACTTGCTAAGAAGACCTGCTTTAACATCATCAAGAGACAATGTATCCCTGCTATAGATCGAACTATTTTAGAAACCTGTATAGTGGTCCGGCAACGAACACAACAATATCATTGCCTTTTTCTCTTCCTCAATCTTCAAATCTATTGCCTTCATCTTCATTAGCAAATCGTCGAAAGTATTCAAGTGCACCTTTAGCGAAGCACCTTTCTTCATTCTATAGGTGAAGAACGTTTGCAATAAGATTAATCGATTAGTTAGTGACTTCCTCATATACTACTCCTCCAACTTGTCCAAATATCCTTAGCAAGAATCTCACCACTAATTTCAGAGATAAAATTCTCTCCCATAACAAGTTGAAGTGTAGTGAATGCCCACTCTTCCATTTCCTCTCTCTCAACATCTGAGATGTCTGCCGGCAACAAATGTGCATCAAACACTACCCGATGCACCCGATTCCACCTTAGAACCGCTTACATCTTCAATTGCCATTTTCAAAATCATTATCGCCATTCCACTTATCGATAACCAAATGTGATCCTGAAGCCGCATACAATCCACGTACATAAGGTGCTACACTACTTGGATTACTCATTGAGGAACTATTTGAGGTATTATCTGATTCGGGCATTTCTATAACCACCTACCAACAGCAATGCTCCGATACCAAATGTTGTGTCGGAATTTCAACTCAAGACCGCTCAAATCAAAACCCTAAAAGCACAGCAGAAGACGAGATCATGGTAAGAAGTGTAAAAATAAACAATCAATAACTCAATCTAAATCTCAACCAATACAAATCTGATCCCAATCCCAATCAAGCCATATAAAAATCAAAGCAATAATGAAAAATAAATCACAAATGATTTATAGTGGTTCCACTAATGTTGTGTTTGTACATCCACTTTAAGAGAGAGCTTTTATTAATATCGATGAGAAGAGTACAAGAGATTGATTACAATGATCAAAATTCTATTAGAAATTGATTTATGGAGAAGAGAATTGAAGAAAATTAAGTTTTGATTAACCCTAATTAATGGAGGCTGAAACCCTTACAGTCGCTTTCTATCACACGAAAATCTAGACCCAGAAAATAGCTTATATAGGAGAATAGAAAACCTAAGCAAAGTTCCGGAATTGCCCCTTTATATATCACAAATCTTCATACAAAGCCCAAGCCTGAAAACAGGTGGAAGTCACCACAGACGTTTGTCACAATAGGACAGACGTCTGTCATAATAGGATAGATGTCTGTTCAAGGTCTCGAGAAAATTTTCCCTGAGACGTCAGACGTCTGTCAAAAGTGATAGATGTCTGCTCTTGCTCGCTGGAAAGTTCTGCAGATAACTTAGACATCTGACCAAAACTTCAGGCGTTTGTGCTGAGTATCTTGAACAGATTTGCTGAAGCCTCAGACGTCTGACCATTCTCTCAGACGTCTGTGCTAAGTCTCTGAGCACCACTCCACCTTCTTCACCATAACTTCCTTCTCCAAGCTTCGATTTGCGAACGTTTTCTCCATCACTAAGATACTTCCAACCTCTTCAATTCTCTCTATATATTATCGCTAAAATTCAACACTATCATCTAATTAAAATTTAAAAATCAAAGAATTTAACTTATAATTTTCATTAAAAAAGAGTAAGATGAATCTATAGTATTTTTGATCCACATTATGCTATATTTGTGGTTATTCGGTATTGAATATTGAATATGATTATGTACCTTTGCTTTGATTAATCAACTACTCGTGTTGTTGTTGTTTTAATTCATTATTTTATACATTTAGCTGATTTGACTCTATCTACCTAGGATGAACTTCTTGCTCCTTTTGTAATAATATTGAACTTTCGGATATGTGATGAACAACTAATTGACCAGGTCTGACATGTTTCCATTGGTTTTCTTTCACATGCATATTGCCTTGAAATTATAATGTGACTATTTAAAAAAAATCCAATTATATCTCCGAATCTAAGCAAACATATGTTGATGGACTTGCATTACTATGGCTTTGTTTACTTATATTTCTAACTGAAAACTGTAGTTATGATATTATTTAGCAACCATATGTATACAAACATGCACATGCGCATGCGTGCACATATACATATACACATGCATGCATGCATGCATACATACATATTTAGTGCATTAATTTGCTAAACAAATTATTATTGAAAAGACAAAATTAGACTTTCATTGCCACTTATTTATAATTGTAGCTTATTCTACTCATTTTCATAATGTTACTAACAATTGATGTCTTAAGTATGGATTGATAGTTATAATCAGCATTATTCATGGTTTTATTATGGTTGTATCATACTACAGTTGCCTTATAATCTCATGCACAATGACTTGACAATGAATAATACTCCATGTTATAGCTAATTGTCTAAAAAAAACTACGTAAAAGAGTTATAATTTGAGCTCCTCTACATTACAGAGGCAAGTTATATACTAAATTTTGTCAACCATATTTTTGAACCAAATAACTAATGGACAACTGAAAATTTAAAAATTAAAATAAAAGTTTCAATCTTCATATATGGAAAAATAAATGTTGAATTCAAAAAAAAATTGAGGTGAAGCCTATGTGTATTGTATAAATTTGCACAATCTAAGTACAAAAGATGATGAAATGTTTAATTTTATATTTCTTCTTAGTTCTCCAATTAATTCTATGTTTTTGTAATTGTTATGCTAGTTTTCATCTTCATTAAACTATGCAAATTGTAACTACAAAATGTTGGTTTCCATGTTTGTACTTCTACGAAGTGAGTCTAAGTTACTCTGTGTTTGTTTAATACATTCGAAGTCTCGTGTGAAACAGGTATATTTCTATAAATACTTTTTATGTTTTAGAAGCATAACATGAAATAGATCTATTTTTTATGACTACAACAAATTTCAAAACTTTTTTAGAAAATAAATTCGAAAAATAATGTCGATTGGAATTATATAATTGTTTACTAAAAAATGAACAGAACAACATTCTCAAGCCCATCATTACAGTTCCCAAAAAGTAGTGATAACTACATAAAATTGTTGCTGTATTTCTTACGCGTAGCATGAGTACACATTAGTTTTATAATAATTTGTGTTAATGATAAACGCCACACAATGACCTATAGGAAAGATATTAGCTGGTGATAGAATATTACGAGTTCGAACCTCAATAACGATGACGGGCATACAATATCATGTGTATATACCTAGAGAATGCATTTTGGATTGATGTATACTTCCTTATAGTTTGCGAGTGAAAATTAGTTCTTTGGGTATTAATAGAAACATGAACTTGTTTGTTCATGTTTAGGCCTACTAACGGCCCTGTTCGATTAACTTAACCCAGACATAAACCCGGTTACAATAGCAAAACCTATGCTCGGTCCAAGTCCATTGGGTATTTCAAACTCAATACACAAGCCCAGTCCATGCCATCGAGTATTTCAAACTCAATAATCGAACCCAGTCTATTAGACTTTTTTAACCCATTGGGTAATACCATATACCTAGCCAATAGTATTTATGCTAATAACATACTTTAAAATCGTAATATTCTAACGACCCGCCATTCTCCCCATAGAAAGGCGCATCATTAATAAGCAAGAAAGGGATAGAAAAGAGAAAGATAGAGAAGAAAGAAGGGAAAACACATCAGAATCTCAACAGCGGAACGAATAAATTATATTAATCACATAAGATATTACATAGTATACAACATCAATCAGAGTTACACAGATAATACATCACACACTAGACAGTAATAAACACCTGTCTAGTTATTACAACTCAATACAATACAGAGATACAAACACAGCGGAACACTATAAATATCTACAACGCTGAAGCCTCCTTCTCCATTGCTCCTCCACAATTCGTCAAAGCTAACCTGAATCCTTTGGCTACTCATAAAAATTTGAGTACCAAGAGTTTAAGAAAAACAGAATAAACTCCGGGTCAGACATGGGTCTGGTGTAAGTAACAGGTTAAGGTTGCTTAACTTTCAAAAACCTTTGAAAAGAAAAGGTATCACGTAAGACTCCCCACACATAAACATGGGTAAGTTTTTGCCTTATGCTAACCAAAACATTTGATAGAAAATCCGGTGATATTATAATAGGTCTAGGGTTTTCAAGTAAATAAGAAATAGCTGAAATTGTTGCATGATTAAGTTCCAGCATACTAGCCAACAAAGTGGGTAATACAGTCAAATCTGAGGGCGCTTATTGGAGTTTGGATTCCATACAATAGCAGGGCTACTAGCGTACCGTCCGTCACAGTACGGGGCCTACATCACCGTACCGAAGATTACTCCCAATCCCCTGCAACACAAGGCCAGAACCATCCCTTACTGGACAGTCTCGAACAAGACAACCCCGCAGTTGGTGCAATTCCAACTGTCCACTAAGTCGAATAAAAAGAGACCTCTAGGCAGGGGAAAATCTCGTCCTGCTTGGGCATCACCCACTTAGCCTTGTCGCACCTTCCCTGTTTTAGCCATTCCCGGTTGATGAGGCTTGAGGCTAGATTACCTTTAGAGAACACATCTCTTAGAATGCTCATCTTCCACCTGACGATGTTCTGAAAGCATTCAATCCATACAAGTTCGTTCCGGGTTTGAACAAACTGAAGGCATTATCTCGTTACACTCATTATGGAATCACCCTCAGAGTTAACAACAATAACCCTTGCACTCTGAATCTTCATCTTCACTTGAAATTCATGACCTATCGTTAATTTGGACGGATGTGGTTTTCGGATATCCAAATCTGGAAACCCAATCCCAGTCTCATCGAAATCCAAAACGCCATCTTTTTAAGTCCAAGTTGTTTCAAAGTTTAAAACAATTCAATTCCATTATCTATATACACATAGTTAGATAATTCACATATCACAATACATAATCAACATTATCATCATAAACAGATAATCCATATTATCATTATAAACTGATAATCTATATTATCATCACAATGTAACCAAAGTACCCATATCACACAGCATTACTTATCTCATATCTGAGATTTCAAACCATTCAAGGCAATCAATATCATCCATCCATACATAAGCAACGATCTATAATCACACCATCTATAATTAATTTAGAATGAATTAAATTAATTACTTCCATCTCTAATTAATTTAAAGCGAATTAAATTAAGTACTTCATCAATATAAATCTTGCTTACTTAACCATTAATTAATTACAAATTAATTAATTGATTTTCCTCTAATTATTCACCTTTATTAATCATTCTTGATTAATTATCCTTTAATTACATTCAAGTAATTATCTTTAATTAATTTCACAAATTAATTATACTTAACCCAATACAGTAATTAACCTTTAATTACTTAATTAATTAATTAACTATAATTAATTACATTAATCCTTAATTAATTACTCTTTAATCACTTATTATTGATTAATTAATCTTAATTAATCAATTCTTAATTACATCATTAATTATATTAATTGATGATCCCTAGTTACATTTTAATTAATTATCTGATTTTAATTAATTACATTAAGTAATTAATCTTAATTAAACCATAATTATTAATCACTCTTGAATAATCACATTCAATAATTAACTACCCTTAGTTACTTCATTAATTATCCATTTCATTAATTAATTAAATTAATTAATTATCCATTTAAATTAACTTAATAATTTAATGAATTACAAAACATTTAAATCTTTATTAACTTTAAGGTAAACACTATTCTTATTAATGATTAAATTATCATTATCAAAGCATTTAAAAACAATTTACTTTAAATTTACTTTTAAATTTATTTAAAATGAATACAAATTATCTTTAACAAAATTTTAAAAATAATTCAAATACCTTTTTATTTCATAAGTTAAAGGAATATTTATCTTATAAAAAAGCTTAAAAGAATTTAAAACCAAATTCATTTTAAATTCAAACAATATTTAAAAATACACTTTAACATTCAAAGTTGTTTAAATCATTTTAAAATTAAAAAAAAACTTCCTTTCATTTCAAAACTAAGATTCAAACTAAATTCGAATGCAGATAAAAAAAACTTAGATTTCAAACCTATTTACATTTTAAAACTTCATTTTTAAATTCAAACAACTTAAACATTTTAAGGTTGTTTAAAACAATTTAAATTTCAAAAAATTTATTTTAGTTTTTAAATTGAGATTCAACTAAACTTGAATCAGATTTAAAACTTTGATTTAAAACTTGCTTAAATCTTTACTTTTCATTTTAAATTCAGTTTTAAATTTTAAAACAAAACACTACAGGTTTTCTTTAAAACCTGTAACAAAATTTAACCTGAGCCATCTCTATTTTGCTTCGAGTCAAAACCCAACTGCCTCGAGCAAAACTACCCAATACTTCGAGTCAACACATCAATTAACTTGAGTATAACCCAAAACCAACTTCACCAAAACATCAGTGCACCGTGCACATGCACGGTGACGTTGATTATCTCATAACATCAACGATGATCTTCCCATATCAATAATCATCCAAGCACCACACCACGATCATCAGATCGTGCTCCAATTCTCAAAATCGAATTCGAGATCTTAATCTTGACCTGAAAGAGAAACTGGAACCACTACGCCCAAACCTGGAAATGCCTTGACCATGAAACTCCGACTATCAGAAGTTCTACAACTCCGGCCATGACTCGTCAATGACCTAACTTCCATCACCCAAAATCTCACTACACTCGATCAACTATAGAAGTCGTGGTGATCGAATTTCCTAACCTAGTTAAAACTAGGGTTCTAGACAAAAACCCACCGCTGCTACCTCCTCGATGAAATGCATCACCATCAGGCATTTTTCCTATCATCACTGATCACTCCTCCATCACTACCCAAGACCCCAATCTTCCAGATTCTCGAGATCACCCAAAAATCCCAGTTTACCATTTCCAGTTTATCCCAGAACTGCACCCGTAATCACAAACTAGAAATCTTGATTTTAGTTTTAAAAATCATGTTTTTAAATGTTGTTTCAGATCCTAACCATGAAACAATAAATTTTGATATTTAAATTTCACTTATTTTTAGTCTTGGTCAGTTAATTTCGTTTCCAGAGTCATATTAATATTATTCTGACTTAATTAAAATTCTAAACTAAAGTTTGAAATGAAACAAGTTTCATTTGAATCTTAAGTCTAAACAAAGGTTAAATTAAAAGATTTTGAATTTAAATCAAAACAGTAAAACTGGAACTAGAAACATAGAAGTATTCTTATGGAAATAGCATGCATATCCAAACATTCATATGTATACACAACATGCTTCACAGTACATATTCCTTTCAACAACATTAGCATGCAACCAAATTTTATACTTAAACTTTTAAAAATAAAGTTACTCACATATTTTGGAATGAAGAAAGAGCCTCCAGATTTGTTTTGAAAAGCTTTTGAAAACTGGTTTCCTTTTTCTTTAACACTTTGCACTTGAATGCTGAAATGCCTATCAAACTGAAATGCTTGCTTTGATTTGAAAATGCAGTTGCATGCTTCTAGATTTCACTTAAAACTTGCATCTTGGTTACAGATTTTAGAACAGAGTTGAAAATGTATAGGTTTTGATCAGATTCCAGATTTGCTTTGCATGTTTGATTTGAGGATTATTACTAATTTAGTTTGAACATGATTTCTGGATTTGAGGAGTTGTTTTACAGATTTGTTCTCTTTGTTTTGATTTCAGATTTGTTTAGAAATGAGATTAGGAAAAAAGAATGAAGGGAGAAGAATAATAGTTATATAAAGGCTGAAATTTGATTTTAAATAGAAATAAAAGAAAACTAAATTAAATGACACTTGTCCTATATCATATTAATTATATAACACTTGTTATAATGAGGCCTTAAAAATATAACACATGTCTTTTAATTAATTAGTATTTGTTATTAAATGATTATATAAGATTATGCTTAATTAATTAGTTAATATGTACTTATTTATATGTATAGATAATTTTAAAAGAAATAAAACAATTATATTCATAAATAAAAGTTTATACAAATATTTTAAAATCCAAAACGATTTAAAATCTATAATTTGAATTTCAAAACTTTAAATTCAAATTCAAAACAAATTTAAAAATTTAATTTAGAAATCAAGTTATACATATATACATATATAACTACATAATTCAATTTGAAATAACAACTCTATTTATAAAAACAATACATTGTTAATATTGTTTTGAAATAACAAATTATCAATTTTAAATAATTTATAAGAGAAATTACCACTTTATAATAAATTACTTATCTTTCTAAATGAATTAATGCTTCATATATTAATTTGTATTTTAAACTTATATATACTATACAAATCATATTTATCAAGCTATATTTAAAAATAAAACAAACCTTTTTGTTAATTAATTTCTATTTTAAACTTAAGCTAAAATAAATTTAAACAATTAACATTTCCTTAAGTATTTTAAAATCATATAGTTATTTATTAAATAGCTTTGAAAAGCTTAATATATCAAATTAAATCATAATTACCAAAAATATTTAGAATTAGAAAATGTACTTTATTAAATTTAAAACAAAGCTTATCTATTTACAATATATACAAATATATATATATATACATTATAAATAGAAAACAATTCATTAATTTTTAAAAGATAAAATCTACCAATTAAATATTTATTTAATTAGACTCTTAAATCAATTCAAATTTATCAACAAAAATTATCAAATCAATTTAAATTTTAACATAGATTATTAAATTGATATTGCCAAAAATTTCGGGTTATCACATTCCCTCCCCTTAAAAGAATTTCGTCCCCGAAATTTAAAAGCAAAGGTAATTTAATAATCTCATTAAAGATTTTAATTTTAAAACACAAGCATATATCAATCATATGCTAACAACAATAGTAACCAATTCATCCAAACAGACAAATCTAACTATCCAGACGAAATTCTAGATAGAATTTCCTAGAGTTTGCTAGGTATAAATACCGGAATAATCGCTTTACAGAATCCAAACAATTTATACTACTAAGCTACAGAGCTCTACTCACCTAGATCTTAACTAAACAGGATAACATAAATATGGTTCCACGGATCCATAAATGAAAACTTAGAAGTTCCACCAAAAATCTGAGCTGCTTCACCAACCTCTATCTCTAGAACCATCCTTCTACCAAGCTGAACCATCGGTTACACTCCTAGAATCCTAACCGATACAAAAACTAAATCTCTAGATGTAGGCAAACCTCTGACAACTCCAAGAGAATACCCAAACTATTGCATGTCACTTTTGCGATCACCCAAATCAATTTCCAAAGAAAACTATTCTCTCTTTACCAATCAAAACAGCTTATACTTATCTAACCAGTCCATCGAAGAAACGGGTTAGCTCAGCTGCTTCAGAACTCCACCTCCAGAAAACTGCTTAGTTAGATAACCCTCTTGCTGGCATACAGAACACTCCAAGCTGCAACACTGCCACTGATGACAAAGATTTCCTAATCCAAAGCTCTTCGAGAAACTCGGGCCTCAAACCAAACAGAACCACACTGATGAACTCAGCCACAACACCGAAGTAGACACACTTCCTTAAACTTGTTCCAAAGAAACATCTTTGGACACAATCCATAGTCACAGCATCTCACCACGCAGCTACTACTTCCTGAGGTTGCCAAGATACCATCACTTGCTTCTGCATATCCGACAGATCCAAACTCTACTCATCCAAACTTGCACTTCAAAGATGGACTCCTAACCGTAACAGGTTTCCTTCAGAGATCGATGAAATCCTTACACCACTACAAAGCTCACTCGAGACGGTATTAGGTCTACAGTCTCGACAGATACACTCCCAACCTCAAACATTCAAACTCCAACCATCGGTAGTCATGTTACACACACCACTACCCTATCTACCTTTATAACTTATATTGGAAAAGCCGAATGGTAATCCAATGAATAGGTAGAAATAATATATATATATATATATATATATATATATTAAAAAATACAAATACGCTCTCTCAAGAAGAAATCACTCCAAAGCCTAGGTATTCACTCAACCTAGCGCTCTGATACCAAATGTAACGACCTCGTTATTCTCCCCACGGAAAGGCGCATCATTAATAACAAAGTAAGGAATAGAAAAGAGAAAGATAGAGAAGAAAGAAGGGAAAACACATCAGAATCTCAACAGCGGAACGAATAAATTATATTAATCACATAAGATATTACATAGTATACAACACAATCAGAGTTACACAGATAATACATCACACACTAGACAGTTATAAACACCTGTCTAGTTATTACAATTCAATATAATACAGCGATAAAAACAAAGCGGAACACTATAAATATCTACAACGCTGAAGCCTCCTGCTCCATTGCTCCTCCATAATTCGTCAAAGCTAACCTGAATCCCTTGCCTACTCATAAAAATTTGAGTACCAAGAGTTTAAGAAAAACATAATAAACTCTGAATCTTCATCTTCACTTGAAATTCAGGACCTATCGTTAATTTGGATCGATATGGTTTTCGAATATCCAAATCTGGAAACCCGATCCTGGTCTCATCGAAATCCAAAACGCCATCTTTTAGGTCCAAGTTGTTTTAAAGTTTAAAACAATTCAATTCCATTATCTATATACACACAGATAGATAATTCACATATCACAATAGATAATCAACATTATCATCATAAACAGATAATCCATATTATCATTATAAACAGATAATCCATATTATCATCACAATGCAACCAAAGTATCCATATCACACCGCATTACTTATCTTATATCTGAGATTTCAAGCCATTCAAGGTAATCAGTATCATCCATCCATACATAAGCAATGATCTATAATCACACCATCTATAATTAATTTTAAATGAATTAAATTAATTACTTCCATATCTAATTAATTTAAAGCAAATTAAATTAATTACTTCATCAATATAAATCTTGCTTACTTAACTATTAATTAATTACAGATTAATTAATTGATTTTCCTCTAATTATTCACCTTTAATAATCATCCTTGATTAATTATCCTTTAATTACATTCAATTAATTATCTTTAATTAATTTCACAAATTAATTATACTTAACCCAATACAGTAATTAACATTTAATTACTTCATTAATTAATTAACTATAATTAATTACATTAATCCTTAATTAATTACATTAATTAATTACTCTTTATTCACTTATTATTGATTAATTAATCTTAATTAATTAACCCTTAATTACATCATTAATTATATTAATTAATGATCCCTAATTACATTTTAATTAATTATCCTATTTTAATTAATTACATAAGTCATTAATCTTAATTAAACCATAATTATTAATCACTCTTGAATAATCACATTCAGTAATTAACTATCCTTAATTACTTCATTAATTTAATTAATTGATTGATTAAATTAATTAGTTATCCATTTAAATTAACTTAATAATTTAATGAATTACAAAACATTTAAATCTTTATTAACTTTAAGATAAACACTATTCTTATTAATGATTAAATTATCATTATCAAAGCATTTGAAAACAATTTACTTCCAAATTTACTTATAAACTTCATTTTAAATTTAAGATTTAAAATGAATACAAATTATCTTTAACAAAATTTTAAAAACAATTCAAAAACCTTTTTATTTTACAAGTTAAAGAAATATTTATCTTATAAAAGAAGCTTAAAAGAATTTAAAACCAAGTTCATTCTAAATTCAAACCATATTTAAAAATACACTTTAACATTCAAAGTTGTTTAAATCATTTTAAATTTAAAAAAAATTCCTTTCATTTCAAAACTAAGATTCAAACTAAATTTGAATCCAGATAAAAAAAACTTAGATTTAAAACCTATTTACATTTTAAAACTTCATTTTTAAATTCAAACAATTTAAACATTTTAAGGTTGTTTAAAACAATCTAAATTTCAAAAACTTTATTTTAATTTTTACATTGAGATTCAACTAAACTTAAATCAGATTTAAACTTTTATTTGAAACTTGTTTAAATCTTTACTTTTCATTTTAACTTCAGTTTTAAATTTTAAAACAAAACACTACAGGTTTTCTTTAAAACCTGTAACAAAATTTAACCCAAGCCATCTCTATTATGCTTCAAGTCAAAACCCAACTGCCTCGAGCAAAACTACCCAATACTTCGAGTCAACACATCAATTAACTCGAGTATAACCCAAAACCAACTTCACCAGAACATTAGTGCACCATGCACATGTACAGTGACGTTGATCATCTCAGATCATCAACGATGATCTTCCCATACCAACAATCATCCAAACACCACACCATGATCATCAGGTCGTGCTCCAATTCTCGAAGTTGAATTCGAGACCTCAATCTAGACCTGGAACAGAAACAGGAACCACTACGCCAAAACTTGGAAACGCCTCGAACACGAAACTCCGACCATCAGAAGTTCTGCAACTTCGGCCATGACCTCGTCAATGACCTAACTTCCATCACCCAAAATCTCACTACACTCGATCAACTGTAGAAGCCATGGTGATCGAATTTCCTAACCTAGTTAAGACTAGGGTTCTAGACAAAAACCCACCGCTGCTACCTCCTCGATGAAATGCATCACCATCAGGCATTTTTCCTATCATCACCGATCACTCCTCCATCATTACCCAAGATCCCGATCTTCCTGATTCTCGAGATCACCCAAAAATCCCAATTTACCATTTCCAGTTCATCCTAGAACAACACCCTTAATCCCAAACTAAAAATCTTGATTTTAGTTTTAAAAATCATGTTTTTAAATGTTGTTTCAGATCCTAACCATGAAACAATAAATTTTGATATTTAAATTTCACTTATTTTTAGTCCTTGTCAGTTAATTTGGTTTCCAGAGTCATATTAATATTATTTTGACTTAATTAAAATTCTAAACTAAAGTTTGAAATGAAACAAGTTTCATTCGAATCTTAAGTCTAAACAAAGATTAAATTAAAAGATTTTGAATTTAAATCAAAACAGTAAAACTGGAACTAGAAACAGAGAAGTATTCTTATGGAAATAACATGCATGTCCAAACATTCATATGTATACACAACATACTTCAAAATACATATTCCTTTCAACAACAATAGCATGCAACCAAATTTTATACTTAAACTTTTAAAAATAAAGTTACTCACGAATTTTGGAATGAAGACAGAGCCTCCAGATTTGTTTTCAAAAGCTTTTGAAAACTGGTTTCCTTTTTCTTTAAAACTTTGCACTTGAATGCTGAAATGCCTATCAAACTAAAGTGCTTGCTTTGATTTGAAAATGCAATTGCATGCTTCCAGATTTCACTTTAAAAAACTTGCATCTTGGTTACAGTTTTAGAACAGACTTGAAAATGTACAGGTTTTAATCAGATTCCAGATTTGCTTCGCATGTTTGATTTGAGGATGATTACTGATTTAGTTTGAACATGATTTCTGGATTCGAGGAGTTGTTTTACAAATTTGTTCTCTTTGTTTTGATTTCAGATTTGTTTAGAAATGAGATTAGGAAAAAAGAACGAAGGGAGAAGAATAATAGTTATATAAAGGCTGAAATTTGATTTTAAATAGAAATAAAAGAAAACTAAATTAATTGACACTTGTCCTATATCATATTAATTATCTACCACTTGTTACAATGAGGCCTTAAAAATATAACATACGTCTTTTAATTAATTAGTATTTGTAATTAAATGATTATATAAGATTATGCTTAATTAATTAGTTAATATGTACTTATTTATATGTATAGGTAATTTTAAAAGAAATAAAACAATTATATTCATAAATAAAAGTTTATACAAATATTTTAAAATCCAAAACGATTTAAAATCTATAATTTAAATTTCAAAACTTTAAATTCAAATTCAAAAAAAATTCAAAAATTCAATTTAGAAATCAAGTTATATATATACATATATAACTACATAATTCAATTTGAAATAACAACTCTATTTATAAAAACAATACATTGTTAATATTGTTTGAAAATAACAAATTATCAATTTTAAATAATTTATAAGAGAAATTATCTCTTTATTATAAATTACTTATCTTTCTAAATGAATTAATGCTTCATATATTAATTTGTATTTAAACTTATATATACTATTCAAATCATATTTATCAAGCTATATTTAAAAATAAAACAAATCTTTTTGTTAATTAATTTCTATTTTAAACTTAAGCTAAAATAAATTTAAACAATTAACATTTCCTTAAGTATTTTAAAATCATATAGTTATTTATTAAATAGCTTTGAAAAGCTTAATATATCAAATTAAATCATAATTACCAAAAATATTTAGAATTAGAAAATATACTTTATTTATTAAATTTAAAACAAAGCTTATTTATTTACAATATATACAAATATATATATATATATATACATTATAAATAGAAAACAATTTTTTAATTTTTAAAAGATAAAATCTACCAATTAAATATTTATTTAATTAGATTATTAAATCAATTTAAAAAATTTAACAAAACTTATCAAATCAATTTAAATTTTAACACAGATTATTTTATTGATATTGCCAAAAATTCCAAGATATCACAAATATTTTCAAATATTATACACCAATTGTTAGATTTCGGTGATACAATATTTCCATATTAAAGAAGATTTGGAAAATATTGTTGATTTCGATGATATTATATTTCTAAGTAAAGAAGATTTGGAAGATATTTGAGATAATGACTCAAATATATTGCCTCTTTTATTGTATTAAAGAGGGCAATGAATTATCTTCATGAGAAGGAGAGTGATTTGAAAGATTGAAGTAATCAAACAATTCTCTAATCAGTTGAATAAAGAAGGAATCTTATCAAGCGCGTGCAAATTGGATGAAACTGAAAAGTCAAATGGATAAATTTCTCTCATATGAATAGGAGAATTGATAAGGCATTGATTCATAACCATAAATCAATTACTTAACCCTAAGTAATAATCTCTATATAAATATAGTCATTCTGTAGAGATTGGAATCATCCTCTCAAGTTGTATTTCTTGTTCTTCTTCTTTGCCTTCACTATCAATCTTGTAAAATTCTCTTTTCTTAAAAGGCAATAAAATCCCCTCTCCTCAAAGTGGATGTATACTATCTGGCGATAGTGAAACCATTATAAATCCATATGTGAACTCTCTATTTGCTTACTTATGCATTTTGTTATTTTGTATTCTCCCGTTGTTGTTTGTTTTATCATACTACAACATGTCTTATTGCTTCCATAATTATTTGGGTTGATTTACAGTTATTTGTGTAAAATTACCCAACAGTCTGGTATTGGAGCTTTGAAGGTTGTTATTGAAGCCTATGGCTAGAAGGTGATCGATAAGATGGCAGGATCTAGAGATGGAAATGAGGTTAGAACCAATCAAAACTATGCACCCTGCACTAGGGTTCACATGCAGCCTCTGATTCGTAGTTTTCTATAAAGAAGTGGAATGGAGATAATGATTTTGAGAAGTGACAGTGGTAGATGAAGGTGGCATTGAGAAGAAATCATGTTCATCGGGTTATGTTTGATGCAGAATCGTTCCCATCAAATATCTAGAAAGGAAGGAGATAAAAGAATGGGCCATTACTACCCTCCAATTAACCATGGGTGAGAACATTATCCCAGAGATTAGTAGTGAAACTACCTCTAGAGGCTTGTGGAAGAAATTTAAGGATCTTTACATT
The DNA here is from genome assembly GCA_030765085.1 of Allium cepa. Taxonomy (NCBI): domain Eukaryota; kingdom Viridiplantae; phylum Streptophyta; class Magnoliopsida; order Asparagales; family Amaryllidaceae; genus Allium; species Allium cepa. The sequence goes on from CM060944.1 coordinate 344,440,986, forward strand.
TTGCTCACGAATAAGTTAATTTTGTTAAAGACTTTCTTCACTTATAAGATATGAAAAGGTATGTCGTTGAAAGCACATCTTAACTTCTTCGATGACTTGATGATAAAGATGAAAACTGTTGATTTGAATGTGGACAAAGAGCAAAAGGCAATGGTAGTATTCTGCTCTCTTCTAGAGCGATATATTTTATTCACTAATGGTTTGATTTATGGTAGAACCACGCTAACATTAGAAGATACAAAGATGTGACTCCTAAGTAAAGATATGAGAGATTACATGAAGCTCATGAGAAAAAGTGTAGAAGCTAGTAGTAGTCAAGGGCCGTTTTCGTAGAGAGAGGAAGAAAGGAGAAGAAGGAGAATAATTTCAAAGGGCGTTCTAAGTCGAGGAAGCCCGTAAGTGGTTGGAAGAATAAGTCTAGAGACAACATGTGTCATCATTGTAAGGAGCATGACCACTAAAAGAAAGGTTGTTTAGATTTGAAGAAGAGAAATGAAATAGATGGTTCATCATCTATTACGGTGGAGAAGGTTATTTCTGATTATGTGTTGACCACATTTGTTTCTGATGTATCATACCATTGAGTGCTAGATTCAGGACCGTCTTTCCACATGACGTCTAGAAGGAGTATTTTTGTTCTTGTGAAGGTAAGGAAGGAATTGCCATATTAATAGGAACGATGATACTTGCAAATCATTAGAAGAAGGATCAGCGCGTATTCGAATGCAAGATGGAGTGGTGTGCATTATCATTGAGTCCGCTATGTTCCAGATTTAAGGAAATCTCTTCTGTCTTTGGGTCAGCTAGCATCTTTGGTTGTAGGATTACGATAGAGTTGGATAGATTAAAGGTGACAGGTGGTGCTCTTGTATTGATGAAAGGAGCAATGGTCTAGAATCTTTAATTATCTGCTGAAAGGATCTACAGTCCTTAGAGAGTCGTATGTTGGAGTTGATAGTTCATGAGCTTTGGATGCCATCAAACTTTAGCATCTTAAATTGTGTCATGTTTTGAAGAAGAGCTTAGAGTTGCTTCATAGAAAGAAGAAGAGCAAGGGTGAAATCTTCGACCATTTTGAATTCTTCCAACAGTGTGTATTAGGGAAGAAGATGAAGGTTTCTTTTGATGTTGATAGACATGAGTCCAAAGAAGTACCAGAGTATGTCCATACGGATGTTTGGTGATCAGTAGCTATAGCTTCTATTGGAGGAGCTAAGTAATTTATCTCTTTTATCGATGACTACTCTCAGAAGGTTTGGATTTTCATTATGAAATCTAAGTCAGAGTCGTTTGAGAAGTTCAAAACTGGGAAGGAACTGATAGAAAATGAAGTTGGAAGGATGTTGAAGGTGTTGAGATTCGATAATGGCAATGAGTTTATTTCGAAGGAGTTCATAGATTTCTGCAAACAACATGCAATTTGAGACACTTCACTACACTCGGAGATCCGCAATTAAATGGAGTCGCTAAAAGGATGAATATGACTCTACTGGAGAAATCTCGTTGTTTGAGATTGATGATGGGTTTATCTAGAGGCTTTTGGCTGAAGCTTTATTGACTGCAACGTATATTATCAATTGAATTCTATGCTCAACCATTGATGGGAAGGTTCCAAAGGAATGGTGTGGAAAGGTACATCTATACATATCAATTATTTTCGTATATTTGGTAGCCTTGTGTATGTTCGCCATATAGGAAATGACAAATTGGAGGCTAGAGCCTATCAATACATATTTTTGGGCAATACAGAAGGCATTAAAGGGTATCACATTTGGAACCCTGTTAATAGGAAGGTAGTGCACTCTAGACATTTCACATTTGATGAGTCTGCTATGTTCAAGCCAAAGGAGAATCCATCTAGTTCAGTAGATTCATAAGCTGAAAGGCCTAAGGAGATGAAAACTATTCCTACATATGAACCTAGTAGTAGAGTTAGAGCTGCAAAAGAAGACAAAGTAATCATAGTAAATGACATGGTCGTGAAGCTAGAGGTGTTCAACTCAAGTGGAGTTAACAGAAGCTTAGGAGAAATTACACCTATTCGGGGGTAGCTCTAGAGTTAGAAGACCACTAAATAGGCATGGAGACCAGAACTGTGCTAAGCTTAACCTTGATAATTAGTTTGACTACATACTACATATAGTGCAAGATGAGCCTTTCGACTTTGAAGAAGCTACGAGTTCTAGTGCCAACTCGAAATGGATGCATGCTATGGAAGAGGAAATGGATTCATTGAAGAAGATTCAGACTTGGAAATTGGTACCACCTGATCAAGGAAGCCGAGGCATAAGATGCAAGTGGGTATATAAGGTGAATGACGATGAGAGATATAAGACTAGACCTATTGCAAAGTTCAAGCATTGTTCAAACTTGATTCGCTTGGTAAAGTGTTAGGTGACATTTGGTGACATATGGGGAGACTAAGTTGGTAGATGGAGACGTTGGTGGAGATTGATAGGTCCTACATGGAGAGGGTACTTTCAACACATTGTTGATTGGCAGTGGCTTTGCTGGACTTCGTTGGCAAAGTGCAATGGATGATGGCCATGCCGAAGTTCATTGGGAAAGTGTCCATGGTATATAGTCTGAGAGTTGCTTGGAGTAAAAGGATATAGGTGAGTCGGTATGTTTGGATGGAAATATAGTATCAAGTGGAGATTGTTAGATTTCGATTATACAATATTTCATATTAAAAATGATTTGGAAGATATTATTGAATTCGATGATATTATATTTTCCACGTAAAGAATATTTGGAAGAAATTTGAGATAATGACTCAAATATATTGCTTCTTTTATTATATTAAAAAAGAAATCTTATTAGGCGCGTGCAAATTGAAGAAAATTGAAAAGTCAAGTGAAAAAAATGTTCTCGTATAAATAGGAGAATTGATGGAGCATTGATTTATAACCATAAATCAATTACTTCAACACTAAGTAATAATCTCTATATAAAGATAGTCATTCTGTAGAGATTAGAATCATCCTCTCAAGTTGCATGCCTTATTCTTCTTTTTAGCCTCAATTATCAATCTTGTAAAATTCTTTTTACTTGGAAAGTAATGAAATCTCATCTCCTCAAAGTGTATGTACAATATCTCGCGATAGTAAGGTCAACAAATTGATGAGAACAATAGTGATAATTCGAACAATAAAGCATATAGTAACCTATCATAACCTAGTGAATTACAACAACATATATCCACATAATACTTAAATGGATTATATATGCTGAATAATATGAAAATCTAGTTGAAAAGTGTTGGAGCTAAGCTGAATTGATCTTATATGCGACGAACAAAGGGTAATTCGGTGAGATTGATATCGAGTAACCAGTAAAGCGAACTGTATTAAGCATATGATACCGTAGTTCTGGTTACGAACTGCGAGTTACTTGATGCAACACAGCAAAAGAATGATGATACAAGCGTAGTTTTCAACTGAAACCTATCGAATAGTTAGCATATATGATTGCAAAAATGTTTTGCGATTGCACCAAGGTGCATCAGACATGAAGCAGACCAGATATTGAGTGCCGTTGTTAGTGTTTGTTGATGTAATTTCATGTCAATGCTGAGAAATAGCTTATGAAATTGTAACATTAAACTGAAGATGAAATAACGATATGTAAAAATGTTTACATGCAAGCAAATAAAATTGTAAATAAACAATACACACACTCATGTTTTGATATTATAAAAAATTATAAACCAGATGTGATCAAAACTGGATTGGTTTGTAACGAAACCGTATCAGACTCTAATAACCGGGTTGGATAGTTAGAACTGTAAACAAATAATGAAACCGTATTAGATCCGTCCCAAACTATCATACTCATGTCGACCTGGATAGTTAGAACTGAACCAGTTTAAGTGACAGACATATCATGATGGAACACTCAAATATGACATAGGTACTTCACCTAAAATTTATTCATTAATAATAGTTTAATAAAAGAAGGGGAATAGAGATACCACGAATGAAGCCTTGTTTACTAGGCCCATCAACGCCTTTATAATATCAAAAAAGCATATACTCGGCATCGTACTAATTTCATTTTCTTCCTCTTTAGAACGCCATCCCCAAACCAAATAACCCACGCAATTAATTCCTGTTCAATTTGAACGCACTTTCTTTCTATTTTCCCCGTTATTCCATACAATCTATTTTCAAACTTCCGGTTTGAGGATTATCAAGGTACGCTCTCTCCCATCTCTATTTACTGTGCTTGAATTTGATCTAGAATCTTGATTAAGATATACGTATTGGAATATAATTGATTTGTGGGGAAGATTCAAACTTGATGGTGTGAAAGAACTATCTGATTATAAATGATGTTGTCAGAGAGCTATTGACATTTGCGTGGTTAAATCTTTTTGCCTCCAATGTGCTCATTGACGTTTTTTACGTAAATATATTGAGTTTTGGTCACTAGATGGTAGTTATTTCGGTTATGTTAGTTTAAGAATTCATCTAAGGACTTGTAGGATATAGAATTGTAAGATGTTAGATTGGAATGACAAAAGCTCCATGAAGTAAAAACCAGTTCCAACTTTAGTACTTTGCTGCATTAAGTGACTCCTGGGTCTGAGAATAAAAATACTAATGAACCTAGTTCAGTTTTACAACGTTGCCTTTGTTTAGGTTCGGCCAAATATGCTTGTTAGCTTGAAGATGTTGATAAAGTGATGTACAATGCATTTGTTCTTTATGTTTTGCCACCAAGAAAGCTATTATATGTATATACGTAGGGATACATAATAATGAGAGCATACAATGTATTTTGATTTTGTTTATAATACTTAATGTATTTTGATTTTGTTTATAATACTTAATAATTCTACGGTACTCAAGAAGTTTTATCAACTCCAATGTAGTCACATTATGAACGGTATGTGTTTCTTGGTTCGTAGTACAAAAATTAAGATGACTTATCCACAAAATGAAACGTAAGACTAATTATGGTCAATAGTATTATCAAGGATTGTCAAGAAGACATTTCAACAATAGCCTTTTCATCTGGAAACCATTAATAAAAGTTATTTATGTTCCCTTTATGATATAGCATTCAGCTGCTGTCGATGTGTTTGATCCGTTGACCCATAATTTCTCCTCTTGTTCATGTGATTTCTTCATTTCTACTCCAAGAAATTGACTATGAGTAACTTGAGTGCTTGCAGCATAATTGAGACCTTTACAAGTCATGTATGATTGTACTTTGTAGTTTAACCACTTAATTCTAAACATTCAATACAAAAGCTTTGGATAATTTGACCCATTAACAACTCAATTTTATAAATTTTAATCCATGATAATAAGAAATGGTATCGAGTATATTAACCCTGTTTCCAATTTGATGTTGGTTATGTAGTAAGATCCTAATTCTTTGCCTATTCGATATTAATTAATCATGGATGCTACTATTTACACGCACACTTGAACATTTACCAAGACCACTTAAACAACAACAACAAAGCCATTATTCTCAAACAAGTTGGGGTCGGCTAGAAATGGAACCTAAAACTAAATGCCAAATAAATAAATAAATAAAAATCAATTTAAAAGTTATAACAATAACAATAATAAAATAAAGTCAAATAAGTAAATTAATAATAGTAACTAAGTAAAAGAAAATAAAATAAAATAAAAATGTATATGTATATATAAGAGGAATGATAATAATAATACTAATAGCGATAATGATACTGATGGTAATATTGGTCAAAGACCAAACCTACGTCTTAGGCTCATGTTCTCTAGTCCTATAATCTAAAACTTATAAAACTCAACGCGCATGGTTCTGGTACGTAAATCGCTAACTTCCACTAGCTCCCATTCGTCACCAGCTCTTCAGATATACCCCAATCCTTCAAATCCCTTTTTACTACTTCCTTTCATGTTAACATTGGTCGACCTCTGCCTCTTCTTGAGTAATCAACGCGGCCTATAATTCCAACACGCACAGGTGCCTCGAGAGGCCTTCGTTGGAGATGTCCAAACCATTTTAAGCGATGTTGAATTAGCTTCTCCTCAATTGTTGCTACGTCAAGTTTATCACGTATATCATTATTTCTAATTCGGTCTCTTCTTGTATGACCGCAGCTCCATCGCAGCATACGCACATCTGCTACGCTTATCTTTTGGACGTGTTGGCTTTTAGTAGGGCAACATTCTGCACCATTCAACATCGCAGGCCTAATTGCCGTTTTATAGAATTTTCCTTTAAGCTTTTGTGGGATCATCCTGTCACAGAGAATCCCAGACGCTTGTCGCCATTTCACCCATCCCGTTCGAATTTTAAAACTAACATCTTCATCTATCTCACCATTATACTGCAACATTGATCCGAGATATCGAAATGATTCCTTCTTGGGAACTATTTGTCCGGCCAGAGTGACATCTCCATCCTCTGACCTGACACCGCTGAACGCGCACTTCATATACTATGTTTTAGTTCTGTTAAGTCTAAATCCCTTCGATTCTAAAGCCTGTCTCCACAACTCCAGTTGTCTATCAACCTCAATCCTACTTTCTTCAATTAGCACAACATTATCAGCAAATAACATACACCAAGGAATCTCACCTTGTATATCCTTTGTAACCTCATCCATCACTAGAACAAAAATGTAGGGACTCAAAACTGATCTTTGACGCAATCCTATGTTAATGGGAAAGTCGTTGGTTTCACCATCGCATGCTCTGACACTAGTCACAACATCATCGTACATATCCTTGATAAGTGTAATGTACTTTGTTGGGACTCTCTTCTTTTTCAGGACCCACCACATTACCTTTCGCGGTACCTTGTCATAAGCTTTCTCCAAATCGATAAAAACCATGTGTAGATCATTCTTTTGCTCTCTAAACCTCTCCATAAGTAAAAACCAAGACCATTAAAACATTTAATAAAATTAAATCATAAAATCTTATTCAAACGCCCATCATAAACTTAAAAGAGGATTTGGAACTAAATGCGATTGGTTACGTGTAACTGAGCGACGTAGAAGTAGAATGAGTTCTATTCTTAGAACATAATTATTTTTGATCTTATAAATCATTAATGGGAGGTGGGGCCTTGGCGCAACGGTTAAGTCACCCGCATGGTGGTCTGGACGTCTAAGTTCGAGTTCAAAAACAACCTCTTCGCAATGCAAAGGAAAGACTGCGTACATTATCGACCTCCCCAGAGCATGCTATTGTGCGGAAGCCTCGTGCATTGGGTTCCACCTTTATAAATCACTAAAGGAAGAAGTAAATGCGATATACAACATAAATAAAATTATTTTATGAATTGCAGATAAAAAATTGACGAGTTAGGATGTTTAATTAAATTTAGAATATACATGTATGCTAATATTTTTGTAATCTCATTAATTTTCTTGGGAAATGACAATAATGGTAGTTAATTGTATTTGACTGTATCATATTGTTTACTGTTATAATTGGGTTCATCATTATTATACTTTTCTACTAAAAAATAACAAAAGTAGTACCGATGGGATATTTTTGATCGAATGAGTAATGAAGATTTTTTAAAATATTCGACCATAGCACCAAACTTGAGCTGCAAATTATTGCTTCCTACTTCAATCTTAGTTAGGATTGCACGGTTTACAAAAAATAGAAAATTTAATTACAATATAAGTTGATTACAAATTAGTCATAACAAAATAAATTGGATTCATATAGATTAATGAAGCGATAGATGAAAATGATAAGACGTGTAGCAGAAGTTTTTTGATTTCGTTGTTTGATGGGAGAAAGATGGAAGTTGAGTTATGCTTTTGAGAGAATATAAAATATATGAAAAAGTGGATGTATGTGGATGAGTGAAGTATTTGATTGGATGAGAGGATAAATGGATGAGTGAAGGTAGTTAGGTGGGCGTAAATAGTATTACCCATTAATCTTAGTGTTGACTCTAGTGGTGATCAAAACATTGTAGGAGCATGGCTTTTATGCACGATCATCTTTCAGAAATATATTCATCTTATTGGAGAAAATATTTAACCATATGTCAAATTTCTTCGATGTCATTTGATGTTAATGTTAGCCAAATATTTGCCACATATGTTGTTGGTCAAAAAGTGAGTATCCTCTTTTATTTTTTTTATCGTATGCTAGAAAAGTAGTAATTTACAAAAAAATTCTATAAAATAGTAGACTACAAATATAATTATTTCATTAACTAATTTGTAAAAGCTTGCTTGTTTGTCAAACAATCTAGATGGATTTTGAGCAAAATTCCATCTTTTAAATTAACATGCTCCCTCATTAAATACCATATAAAATACATTTTTTTGGTAGTTTTGAGAATGCATACTCAAACTTTTTTATTTACTAGCTATTCACATTCATCAATTGTGCTAATCATATTGATTCAAATACAAAAAATACGATTTTACGTAACATATACTATTGTTTCAACATGAACCGAATGCCATTGTAAAAAAATGTTTTATTTTACATATCATTTTTATTAGTTTTTGTAAAGTGCAAATATTTACGCTGCAAATAAACTTGCCGCACTTTAAAAATAATAATTAGTTGTATCGTGTATATGGTAGGAACTTAACTATGACATGTTTATGTTGGTGCAAAATTTTCATGATAGAACAAATACGTAGTAGAGAACTATTTTACCAAATCTTTTCGGTTTATGATAGTGCATACATTTGCACTTCTAATATAGAAGTTTAATACCTGCACATTTAGTGTGTGTGTAATGTTTGTGTGTATCAGAGTAATGGTAGTGAGCAACCTTTTTCCAATTTTAATGAACAGAGCAACCCTACTGTGTGTCCACTTATTATTGAGCCATCAAAATTATGACGTATCTCTAACAATCAGTTGGAATACTTATTAAACAACATGTTATAAAAATAAGAAGCCTTCTGTAACGACCCGATATTTTCAACCATTCGCATCCGCACACGTCGGACTTGAATTGTTCAAAATACCGAATTGTAAAATAAATTTGGCAAAACTCAGAATATACAGTAAATAAATAAATCACAGATCACAGATACAGAGTAGTATAATGCAGCGGAAGTAAAGAAATAGTAGTTCATGAAGCTACTATACATGTACATCAGAGTTAGACAAGATACAACAGAAGTTTCAATATGGTAAACAAACACAAAGCTGAATACATCACTGGAATCAACTGGATAACTGAAAGTGGAATTGATAGCTGGATCTTCAAGCAAAACTCCAACTCCGTAGGTGAGTCTCTAATGTTGTATCACTCTGTCTGACTCGAGCGTAAAGCAAAACACAAAACACTCGAGTCAAGACATACATACTTGTACAATGTAAACCAACTCAGACGAACTGTGATATAAAGTACAAGTAACTTAAAGGATGCTTGGGACCGTCCATCCTTTAAGGATCCGTTAAACTATTTACTATATAGTAATATTTCGCTATTATAATAATGTCTATTAGTAAAATAAACTTACTTTTAAATAGCGTTAATGGGTTACCCATATAACCCTCAACACGTAATAGTGCAAATAGTCTGTACAGTACATGCATATCTCCTGATCGGGAGACTACGAGAAGATACTTCATAGATATGACACAAATCAAACTCGTAGTAAAGCTCGTTAGGGTAGGTGACAAAACACAACTAGGCAATGTCAGGATAGATATACCAATTACGCATCCGAGCTGGTGGTGACGCATAGCACGCAGCTATCGCCCATCTCGAGCCACACTCCCAAAAATCAAAGGGCCCCAATCAATCACGAAGTAATAGAATGGTATCGAAGGTGTGTGTCCGATAAGATGAGCTACCTCACTGGTCCGGAATCGCTCATGTTTTAGCCACCTCATGCCAACTTACGGGAGTCGGGTCCACGTATATACCTCAAAGAAACGTCGCCACCATCCTACTTCATTCTGCAATCTCCACCGCGTACACGGTTGTTAAAGTAGTTTTTGAAGTTGGCAGAGAGTATGACAACTTTCGATCCCGGTCTCTTTAACAACCAAACGTTATTATTACTCATGGATATTTATTTAAAAGCATTTCTATTCCAAAACCATTTAAAATTAAATACCATTACTTTCCAAAACAATATCCATTTTAAAAAATGGTAATATTTCCATATCCATATACTTCCCAAAACAATTTCTATTCCAAAACTAAATACTATACTACATTTCCAAAACCAAATCAATATATCAATTAAATAAACCCAAATTTCCAAACCACTAAATATTTCCTTCAATTTATTTAACTTGAAATATTCTTTTAAATCATCTTAAACCGAACCACTTTATAGAGTCATATCCTCAAGTCTTCAATTTCAATAAGTTCTAAATTTATATTCTTAAAGACCATTCTTAATTAAATACAATTTTCAAAAATTTCATTTCCAAAGCCATATTACCTTCAAGTTATAACAACTCTGAAACCAAACACTTTGAAACATATTTATTTAGACCATCTAAATTCAATGTTAATATCTTCCAAACAAGATTCATTTAACCATTTAATTTCAATGTCAAATAATATTTATTTCAAAGTTGTAGCATTTATAAGTTTATTCATTCAATTATAACTTTCCAAAATATTGTATATTTTAAAACAATAGCATTTATAAAGTGCTGCGGTAGGTATATTTAGTATATATCGAAACATAGTTCAAATTCAGAAACTACAGCATTTCAGAAATACTGTTTTTTTCTGTTATATCCTTTAAACAATATATCTTCAATTTTTTCATTTTTAACTTATCAAACTATTCCACTTTTCAAAAAAAATTTTGGATATTACTTAACTTATAAATTTTAGTAAAATAACATTTATTAATAAATATCCAATTTAAATCAAACATCCATTTGTTAAGTCAATACTTGATAAATTGCTTAACCTTTATTCCAATAAATAACTTAATAATTTATTTAACATAACCATCTCATAAATAAATTAAATTTCCATTTATTTGCTTGATTTAATATTTCCATTTAAAACCAGATTTCAAATTTCCAAGTTAAGTCATTATTTAAATTACATTTTCCCATTTTAAAACCATAACTATTTATCTTTTACCAACATAACATTTCACAAAAGAACATTTTATCATAATTAACATAACAATCAAATTTTCTTATTAAATCTATTCATTTAGATATCAATTCAACTATGGTTCCAAGTTAAATAAACTTATTACAGATGTCCCATAAAATGTATTTCATTTTATTTATTCAAAATTGCATTATTTATTATACAAAATATGTCCATTTCAAGAAATAACCTTTATTAAAATTACTTGGTTAGATTTAAGATTCCAAATTAAATCAAACTTAATTATTAAGTTATTTATCATAAATAAGACTCTTTAAACTCCATCCAAAACCAATTAACTTATAAAAAAATTAACTTTTGGACAAACAATATTTCTTTACACTTTAAAGCGTTAAATCAAATTAAGTTAAAATTTTCATTTGTTTATAATTCCAAAATACTTAATAATTTTCAGAAAATATTTGAAATACTTAATAAATTTTTAGGAAAATATCATTTAAAATATAACCATGGGTCCGTATAATATTTTCTAACCTAGGTCAAGTGATACAGATATGTATCATTTCAATCCGTAATTTAAAAGAAAAATCCGTGTTCTATCATTTCAAACCCGCAATTCCAAATAAAATAAATGCAATAAAAATCATTCGAGCCTATCATTTCAGCCCATAATGATTTTTCTTTATTCTAAAGTCCGTTCGGATATGTATTATTTCAACATATAGTGATAGGGAACTTGCAGTAATGATACAGTAAATAAAATGAACAGTATATCATATAATAACATATTAGATGTTGTAACAGATATATAAACAACATTTAACATCATATAACATTTCACAGGCATGTATGAATAACATATCAATTTATACAGACCCACTTGCCATTATTCCACAATAATATAAGTACATATGTTTAGAGTGATTAAACTCACCTTTTTAAAAGTTAGAATCAAGTTCACTATACACAATTGAAACTCCGTAAAGCACGACAACGCCGACCAAACTTTTGAGTAGATGGAGAGTCAACATCCATATCTTGTATATAACAAATACACAAATCATAAGAATAAGATTCAACACAACAAAAGATGGATTAAACAAGACAATTATGAATCAAAGAGGACATAACCTTGCTTTACATCAATCAAGGCTTGGCTACACCACATATGGGTTCAACCATCATCTTGTGTTGCTTGGTCATGATGGTTAGAGGTGTGCTAGGAGAAGATGGAGGCTGAGCAAACAAGAGAAAAACAAAGGAGAAACAAAAGAAATTGGAAAAGGAGGAGGAAGAGAAGCCATAGTAGATTTAGAGCTTGCAAGTTTTTTTCTCACGCAAATGATTTTAAAATGAGAAGCTTTTCACGTGAATTGTAAAACTAGATGGCAGTTAGGGTTTACAATACACGGGTATGGTAGGTAATTAAATAGATAGGCAAATAAAAAGGCAAGAAATAAAGAGGCAAGAAATAAAGAGGCTAGTGAATGAATGAGATTTATTTCCTATTTAATAAAAGAAACTTATGTAATATCTTTCAATCAGAAGAGGCAAATGAAGAAGTGAGATATTTGAAAAGATTTTGTACGTGATTTGATATAGTAATGCACGACTATAATAGGCGAGAAACGGTTAAGAATTAATAAAGATGGTAGAAAATTAAAAGGCTAGCAAATTAAACGGCACAATTTAAGGAGAAAGAATCTTGTCTATTTTTACCCTTTGTTTGTACGCAAAGAAAAGGCAACAAATAAACAAAACAGGCAACCTATATCTCTTGAAATTCCTAAGTTATTATTAAAAGTAAAATCAATCAAAAATCAAATAAATATATTCAAAGTTAATACAAATAAAATAGAAAATAAAAATTAGAGAAACAAATATAGGGAAATAGAAAATAAAATATAGAAAGTCATTGCGTGTAAACACTGTATTTTTATCAAATTTAAAAAGTATAAGTTTAAATTTTCAATAAATCCATATTTTTTATTTCTAAATCTTGTTATTGAATCAATTATCATTTTATGGGTAAAATTATCATTGGTTTGTTTTTATTACATTAATAATTCTCATTTCATCCTAGTTTTCAATTAATATAATAATTAAATTCATTTACTTATCATTAAATTCATTTATTATAGATTACATTTCAATTAATTAAAATTGATTCCCATAATTTGATTTGATTTAATTTAATTTCCATCTTTATACTATGCCCACTATTTCTCTATAAACCTGGTTACATTAGTTTTATATTCCATTACATTAATACACCCCTATTTACATCTTAAATTTGTATAGATGTTACTTTTTTTTAGTGTGTACTTTTGTCAATTGTATACGTTAATTAAGGTTTGAAAAATTAAATAAATTTACCTTAGTTCCATTCTTTTTACCAATTTATTACTTTATAGATAAATTTACGTTTCTATTTAATTTATACATTCACAACTCCCGTTACTGCATTAATTCTTAATAATGACATTAAAGATTTACTATTTAATTTATAGACTAAATAGACAACTTATAATAGCTGTTGTAATTACCCTTTAATTACCCTTAAGTTTATTATATATTCAACTAATTGTTATAATTACTTACCTAATGTTGAATTCATTCAATTGCTATAGATTATACACTAATTCATTCGTTCGCACCACACCTACCCTTATTTTCTTATATTCAAATTTTATAGCCAAATCTAACATTTACAACTAAATTAATACACCAATTAAGTAGTAATTTACAACCGTTACTATTACTTTAAATCACATTAATAAATTCATTATTATTTACAAATCAATTGTTACAAATTAACACTGATTTTACTTCAATTTACATTGATCATATATTATCTCATTAATGATTCAGCATTCACACTTGTTTTCTTTTATTCAAATCTATAACTAAGTGCAACAATTTACATTATTTCAATTAGTTGACATTTCATAATTAGTTTTAATTACATTGTTACATTTCATTTAACGTTTGTTTTCACTATTAAATTACAAAGTCTTTATTCCTCCAATTTTAATTACCAAAATCGTATTAAATCAACAAATTATATTATTGAGAATTTACGGGTCGTTACACCTCCGCACTACTCTATTACATGTGTGTGTAGATTTGCTACCGTGATCGAAGCATATTCAGTCAAATAACGCGGTGTAGTAAAAAAATTTGAATTCAAGGGTGGTATATTAGTAATTTGACATCATTTTCTATGGGTTCCTTCGAAAATAATGTTTCTTTCGCTAGTTTTGACGTAAACTATTTCGGATAGAATAGCTTTACTGATACACACATGTATGTATGTATGTATCATGGTTTGAGGTACTGGACGGTACCTTGAAATTTCGGTGGTACTGTACTGGTGCCGATGGTGGACGATTCGAAACCGATCAAAAAAATCAGTTTCGGTAACTATGCGAAATCAATATAACAATCGAAATAAAGTGTAAATTAAAGCAAAACGGATTGTAGATCGAAATCCAAATCCAAATTACCTGGGCTTTGGTCGAGTCGAAAACCCTAGCTTTGGCGGGAGTCGAAAGTCGAGTCGAGAGTAAACTAGCTGAGTGTTTTTTTTTTGTTGCTTGAGCAGCGCTGTTTATTTTTTGCCCTAGCTTTGGTTGGGATGAAACATGAATGGAAGTGTGCGGCTGAAGTTACATGGGCTGTTGACAAAATTTGGTTAAGTGATATTGGGTTGCTATTAAACTTATGGGCTGAAATTATATTATCTAGTTTAGTACGGTGTTGTGTAGCTTTTGTTTAAGTGGTAGTGAAATTATATAATTTGGTTAAGTGATATTGGACTGAAATTAAACTTTTGTTGTAAGCTTTTGAATGTAATAAATTTATATGCTACTCCAAGAATTTATTTTTGACTGTAATAAATTTACAATGTTGCATTTTATTTTCTTATAGACTATGTTTCATATTTATGTACAAAGATAATCATTACACTTCCCTTAACAAACCATTAAAAATCGAAATCGGGACCGAAACCAAAACCAAAACCGATACTTCCGAAATCATCCGAAACTAACAAAATTTCCAATGACCGAGAACGAGAACAGGTTCTCGAACCTTGGTTTGTATATGCATGCGTGCGCGCGTCTGTGTTCACGCGCCTGTGTGCTTAGTTAATTGTTTTTCACTGTATGAATAATCATATACCAATATATTTAACGATTACAATTTCAAATGGTTATTTCGATATTAGTGAAAATATTTATGTCACTAAGTAATCAATTTTCTATAGTATCGATGACAGTTATGGAGTTATTTAGATGAATTTTGTATGTGTATAATACTCAAACAGTTCCACTATAACATAAGAGCTTCTTCTATGATTTCTCCAGTTAGAAATCTATTTCACCATATTGGAGAGTCCAATAAAAACATATCTTCAACCATATCACATTTTTATTTCCTTGAAATAAAATAAAAAATGCTTATGGTAAATTTGTAAATGATATGATGAAAATACTGCAAATAATACATATGCTTTCTAATCAAACATAAAGAATATATACCCCACCATGTCATTCTCTACTTTATAAAATGTATGCCATTCTCTAAAAATGAAGAATAAAGAATCAGATTTGCTATGCTATTCATTTAGCTATTCATTTTGACAAAATGAAGTATGATTGAAGGTAAATTATCTCTATATATTTAGGAAATGGAGGTATTACTTGAGATGCTATAAAGATGCAAATATGCACACTTCAATGTTGGCTTAACTAAGTTAGACTCTCTATTAACTGAAACTTTTGTTTGGTTAACGTAGAAAATCTAAATGATTTTGAATAATTTTCCATTCACTCTTAAATAGGATAGAAGAGTTAGGATTTTGTGCTCTAATCAATTAAATAACAGAACTAATATTATGAAATACTTGGTTGAAGTTTTGATGTTTACAAATTCAAAAAAGAACTAAAAAGCTGGAGAAAAGAATTTTTCACGATTAAAAACATTAGGTTTAAGAAAAGTCAAACTAGAAAGTAAGGCATATATTAAGTGACAAAAATAAATATACAAATCCATAATTTCGTAATATTGAGTTAGAGCACATTATGAGCACAAACATGAATGCAACTAGTTTCTAGCACCCAATAAGAATTTAGAATGAATAGAAATGCAAGTTTACTAGTGTTATCCATTAAAATGACTATTGACTAAGCTAGCTATGTCCATCTAAGAATGTTGCACTCGTAATTTTAATTTGATACAGGTTTCCTTTGATGTGAAGATAAAATAGTATGCTCAGTTTATCCCTTGTTTTTAATATAAATAGAAATAGAATTTTTGCAGGTGTCAAACACAGGAAGTGTGTATATAAATCATTTTTGATCAGTGTCTTTGATCAGTGCATTTTGTGCAATTAGAAACCAACACATCCTAACAAGAACAACATTATAGCATTTCTTATTCGAAAACTCAACTGGAACACAATTATAGGTATGCGCAAAGCGTGACAAGACGATAAAAATGTCATTATGCTTTGAGACGTTTAAATACCGCTTAAGCGTTGTTTAATTTTAATGTCTGAATCCTTGTTTTCGAGCATTTGGCTGAAAGCCTGAAAATCATGATTTAAGCATCATGTGCTTTAGTACTAAAATTTACCTTTATAATATAATAATACTAACTTTTTATAATACTTATACAATACAAAGGAGTAAATTTTCATGCTGTCTTCAATTTTTGTACCATAGAACAAAAGACAATCAAGTGATGCTTAAGCGTTTTTGCTTCAGTATCAATTTCAAACACAGCAAAAGATAAACAAGTGATGCTTAAGCGATTTTGTTTAACGATAGTAAATCTTTAAATTTTTTTGCCTTGGCCAATCAAATTTGTTCTTAAGCGCATTCAAGCACACTTTTCATAACATAAGGATTTATATAGATGAGAACATGGTTTCAAGTAGATATGAACACAACTCTAAGTAGGTGTGACATGTTCCTGTTGTGAAGGTTTATTTGATGATAGTGTGACTAAATTTCTAAAAGGGAGCAAAGTTTTAATGATAAATCTTCAAAGAGGTTTATAGACATGTACTAAAAAGCGAAGGAAGTTGGGATTGTGTACTAAAAAGTGAAGGAAGTTGAATAAAATTCAGAAGAAGTTTATATAAATGAATGGGAAAAGCCATTATTATTAAAGTTTTTTATTTTCATAAAAGTATTTTAAGAAAAAGTCTAAGTGAAAATCGGGGCAAGTTAATTGCTCCATTAAGAAGGTCCCCATAATCGATTGTGTTCATTGGAGTAAATTCATGCTTATTTTTGAAAGTCATCGTTATTTAAACCAGTGTATCATTGCTACGGACTTTTATTATGAAATTTCAATTTCCAGGAAAACAAGAATTGCCTTGTGATTTTAGACGAATCCATTTCGGATACAGTTTTGCAGTACCCATGCAATTTTGTAACTTCTGCACTGTGTCACGGTATGCATGTAGCACAATTTGATATCTTTGACTGGTAATTGCCTGTTGCCAACATATTTAATTGAGGTATTAACACCACTATTACCTATAATCAATATAATTCTCTAAATTTGAGTTACGCAATTCAGTATTAGGAATTAACTCAGATTCGGTCGCAGTCAAATGGAAATCTGTTCTTGCATAAGATGCGTCCAATGCATCAGACGAAGGAATGGGTGTTCTCACCGATTTGCCCCGTACCATTCACATGAAAAATTAGGTTAGTTAGCTTTCAATGTGTCAGATGACAGTGATAATTTTATTAGTTATTATTATTTTCAGTAAGAAATATCCATAATTTGTAAAAATAAGTATATTTTGGAATAATGAAAAATAAAACCAACAAAAATAATTTATAAATATAAAATACTATTAGTAATAATATACTGCTATCATAAAATGATCTATGAGTATTTAGAATGTGTAAACATAATTATTATGTTAAAATACGGTTTCTTCAACAGGAAGCTCACGCACCTCCACCTAGGAGGTTGCCACCACTAGACCCCCTCCATAGTGGTTAAACATTTTCTTAAAAATTTCATATACTTTCTATTTTTTATAGGAAAAAAAATCATATCTCACATTCGCACACGATATACATAAAATAATATTAACAGTATTTTTTCTAAGTATACACATTAATTTATTATTTAATATAGATTTAAATTCAACTAACAACAATAAATTTAATTTCATTTAAAAAAAATAAAAGTATAATAACAATATTTTCTAATACCAAAACAAACAAATACCCCTTTCTTTTCCCTAAACTTATCATTTCATTTCCTTTAAAATACCCTTTTGCTTCGTCACAAACGCACCCTCAATTTTCATTAATGTAACATGCGTTCAAATTTGTGCATTCATTAAGCGGGTTTTGTTTCTTCCTGTAAAGTTTTAACATTTTAACATGCTTCAGAAAATTTATTCGGGGAAACCATTAAACAATCGTATGTCAGCTTTGTCAGTCACCATAACACACAAATGTAAAATTAATATTCGTGGGCATGGTTACATGATTCCTGGAAGTAAATCTGTTTATGCACTTACTTTCAAATGTTGTTACCACTTGAAATTTAATAACGGTTGCATGTGGGGTTAGGATCCCTGCTTTGCTAGAATACCACAGTAGAGTAACGAGACCCTTGTACCTATTCTACCTGTTTTGCTAGTGTGCATCAAATGTGGTGATCCGTTGTGCAAATGAGATTTCAATACGTGAAGAATACCAGTCAATTGGGTTTTTTTTTCCCCTTTTAATTACATTTATTAGAGGAATTGTAAAAAGCACACCCTTTTTTATTCATGCAGATTAAAACCAAATGACAAATGATGTAATGACAATGTGCGGACTGATAGAGGGTCTTCCAGACGCAGTAGCAATCCGGTGTCTAGCCCGGGTGCCATTCTTCGACCACCCAAAGCTGAGACTGGTGTGCCGGACATGGAACCAGGCCCTGCGCAGCTCAGAGCTGTTCCAGGCCCGACATGAGGTCAGCTGCACCGAAGACTTCCTCTGCGCCCTGGCCTTCGATCCCGAGAACGTGTGGCAGCTCTACGACCCCCGAAGGGACAAATGGTTTACCCTCCCTAAAATGCCCTCCCAGATCCGCCACCTGGCGCGATTCGGTGCCGCCTCAGTCTCCGGCAAGCTCTTCGTCCTCGGAGGCGGCAGTGACCGGGTCGATCCTCTCACCGGCGACCACGATGGCATCTTCGCCACAACCGACGTCTGGGCCTTCGACCTTCGTACCTCCCTCTGGGCCCAACGGGCCCCTATGCTCGTCCCCCGCGCCATGTTCGCCTGCTGCACCATCAATAACAGAATCGTCGTCGCTGGCGGCTTCACCAGCTTCAGGAAGTCCATATCCAAGGCCGAGGTCTATGACCCTGACACCGACTCCTGGGCCCCCCTCCCCGATCTGGGCCTGGCCCACACATCCGTCTGCTCCGGTATCGTGATAAAGGGGAGGATGCACGTGCTGTACAAGGGGTTGTCGACGGTGCAGATCTTGCAGGATGGAAGGTGGATGGCGGAGGATTACGGGTGGCTGCAGGGGCCCATGGCGGTGATTAAAGGAGAGCCCTACGTGCTCAGCGGGGGGTTGATACAGAAGCAGCAGAAGGAGTCTTCTGGAAACGGCGGGGATAAGATGGTGCTTTCGGCTTCGGAGTTCAAGAGCAGGATAGGCTTCGGCATGATTGGGCTGAAGGACGAGATTTATATGATTGGGGGAGTTATTGGGCCGGGCCCGGCAAATCAGTCCATCAAGCAGTTGTGTGACGTGGATGTGTTGCCGGTTGGGGTTGGTGGAGGGAAGTGGCCGGTGTGGAGGCAGGCTGCGCCCATGTCTAGGTGTTGTGGCAGTATCTTCGGATGTGCTGTGGTTAACATTTAGTAGTTGTTACTTTTGTTGATTATGTTTTGTGGTTGTATTCATGTTGTACTGTATAAAGATGGAAAAGAAAATGTTTGCTAGGAAGATGTTTTTTTTAGCTAAATTTGCAAGCAGAATTCATTTGTGAACAGTTTAGATAGTGGTTTATTAACTAAATGCATTTGTCTTACTTTTACTTATGGCACTTCCCTGTGGAATTTTACATATGTGATTGGAATACGTTTTATTTTCATGCATTCTATTTATACAACGTTTGATTTCTTGGTTTTACAACCATGTGCCAACATGTTCTATCAATTGAGTTGTCTTGTTCCAGACGAAGTGAAATTATTATGTTTCCTTTAATTGAAGAAAATAATAATTATATTGAAAAAAAATATAGGTATCGACACATAAAAGATTAATCCAACTGAACTTTAAATTTTATTAAAATGCAAAATTATGTCTAATAAACATTTAGTTCCTCCATTATGCCATTGTGGACTTTTTCTATATATTACATTTTAAATTATTGGGTTGCTTTTCGTGGGTGATTTTCTCCATGTTTTACAGAACATTTTATTGCTTCTGCCATCGGCAATCTTTCAGAGGTCTCTCAAGCTTTTTCACGAGATTTTTACCAAATTTTCAACTCGGCTTCGATATAATCGGTAAGCGACCATCTCTCTTTGCTCTACCACATTTAATGGTTATTCCCTTCATATTTTTTGATAGGTGGGTTTGATTTCTGCTAAAAACAAATGTTGTCCTTCCCTCTGCCAAAAAGCCAATTCTCAAAAGCTCCATAGTACGTCTCATTGGTGACGGCAAGGACACCAACCTATGGCAATCTGCTTGACTCAATGGTTATCCCCTGCGTGACCAACCAGGATCACTCCTTCGGACAGCGACCTCTTACTCCCAGCCCAATCTATGTTGGTCCATGGGTCCAATCAATGAGACGATTCACTTACGGGACATTTGGAAAAAGACGCAGCACTGGAACTGCTCTCTTTTGTTCTTGTTCATTTGCCTGAGAAAATGTTGTAGGTCAAACAATGTTCCTAAGAATTGCGTCGATCATGAAAAATGCACGTGCAACATATAAACAATGTGTACATGTCGGAATTTAGACTATACTGAACACATTTGTCCTTTATACATACTTTTGTTGTGCATAGTTTTATTCTAAAATCATATAAAGTAACAATGACACACACGGTTTACTTATGTATGAGATGTTATAAGATATTTTTAACTAATTGATAGTAGTTTACATACATTTATAATATAACAATTAATGAGTTTAAATAGACATTTAAAAGAGTAAAAGGTGAAGGACTTTTCTCATTCTTTCACTCATTCAATTTCATTTCAAACCAACATTTGAATGCTTAGACTCTTATACATTAAAATTAATTATCACTAGTTTTATAAGTCTTGAAATTTAAATTAACATTTTGAAATCTGCCTTAGGCTTAAAAAGAATTCAAAACTAAATCTATGTTTTTAAACAAAATTTATTTTATAATTGAATTAGAACAGTAGTTTAAAGAAATTGTTTAAACTTTACATATAGTTAAAATTTAAGCTTTAATTTTTAACCTTTGTGACCATTTTTTCAAATGAATAACTTTAAAACAAATTCAATTGGTATCGTAATGTAGTTATCATAGACCCATTTTAAAGTTTGAATCAGAACATTTGTTTAAGGAAATGGTTTAAACTTTGTATAACTTATTAGTAAATTAAACCTTTAACTTTAATAATCATTGTTTTAAATGAATACATTTAAAACAAAAGCAATTGATATTAAAAAAATTATTTTCCATGTTTCAAACTTTTAAAACAAATTTAATTGCTATTATAAAAATATTTTGATGTTTCCTTATAATTATATTTTTAAACAATTTGAATACATTAATTGAATCAGTGCACATATAAATTCGTTACAACATATATAACATCTAATCTACACAATCAAATGATGTATGTATAAATACTAATAAAATTAAAAGATCATCTAAAACATTAGTCTATGATTTGCACTTTGAAGATATCTCATCATATCTGCAAGATCCACATCTAATCCTTCCAAGAGATGGATGAACCACGTATGTTTCATTTTATTTGGTGTTTGCATTTAATTTGAACTTAAATTTTTTGGAAATCTTCTTTTTGCTTTTTGGTCACAAAAGGTTTGGAGGAGAGATGAGAGGAGTGAATGATAAAAATGAATTACTCTAGAAAATGATTAGTGGATTTGTTTTAATTGAAAGAACTAAACATTTCTCATTCTTTTAATTAAAACTTACATAATCAATTACCTTAATTTTATCTCTCTCCCCACTACTCTATCTTCACATAGTATGATCGAAATTACTTTCCATCAAATTACTTGAAATTTCCATTCATCCATCATGCAACTATCTTTTATTTAAAACCTTTTAAAAATAGATCAACACCGTACATCGATGCACACATATACAACATTTTATAAATTGGTTAAATTATGTGATTTTTCGGAATTCATCATTACAATTGTGTGATTCAAAGGTATAAATTGAGTCAGCAATTAATATCAAACAATTCAAATATTAATGTTCATACGTTACTTTAGCTGATATGACATTTTGATTGAATCTATTGCTCACACGTCTTTTAAGTAAAATCCAATTTTACTATCGTAAATTGTACTCAGTACTAGCGATTATTTATACCATTCTTTTCATTAGCACTATATCCCATTAGAATTTATAGAATTTGGTTTTGTTAAAATTTCAACATTGTCCACATCCAACTTGTTAGTCCATAAACAAAGTATTTGGTCAATAATAACATTTATTATTAATCGCATTACCGTAGGCAGAGATTTAAACTTTGAGTTGACTATAGTTAATCATAATACCAACCTCACATAACTGAGGAGATGAATTCTCTATTGTTAACCCGCCTTTTGTAAAAGCCATAAGCAGACGGATTCAACCTAACTAGCTTCACGATTATCGAGGCTGGAATCTGATGGAGTCAGTTTCGAAAGATGAAGTTCACTTGGATATGTCATTTGGCCAAGAAATTTGTGGGGGGGGGGGGGGTTTGCACGGCTCGGTCTAGAAGATAAGTCTCGTTCGGTACACCTCCCCTCGATCGGCATGAAGCCTCATTCGGCACACCTCCCCTCGGTAGGCATGAAGCCTTGCTCGGCACACCTCCCCTCGGTTTGGAAGATAAGCCTCATTCGGCACACCTCCCCTCGGTAGGCATGAAGCCTCGCTCGGCACATCTCTCCTCGGTCGGCATGAAGCCTCGCTCAGCACACCTTCCCTCAGTCGGCATGAAGCCTCACTCGGCACACCTCCCCTCGGTCGACATAAAGTCCCGCTCGGCATCGCACCTCACGCGGCTTCGTACCTCACTCGACATCGTACCTCGCTCGGCATCGTACCTCGCTCGGTATTGAACGTCGCTCGGCATCGTGATGAGGTGGGGATGGCTCGGCATTATGGCTCGGCATTGTGGCTCGGCATTGTGGCTCGACATCAGCTATATGGTGACATGGGTCATCATCAATACATGGTCCGACGCTAGCTTTGCTCCGAGTTCTAGACTAGTCTGCTTCGATATCCTGATAGGCTCGCTTCGAATCAATACCCAGGTAAATTCCGTTCGGCATACCAACTGCTCAGGGTCGGTCGGCATAATGAAGTAGGGTTCGGCTATGGCCTTGGTTGGCCCAAACTACTCGGGAGGCCCAACAACCTGGTTTTGCCTGTAAATACAACATGTGGATCTCTAGATGTGGGATCTTCTTTTATGCTCTTTAGTTTTCTATTTTCTAAGGCTGAGGTTACTCTGCCATCTTGTAACTGTAATCGATTATTACAGCAATAAAAAGAAAAACTTCTGGAGTGGACGTAGGCCGGAGTTAGCCGAACCACTATAAATCTGTTGTTCTTTACTGCTTTCATTTTAATTTTGACTGTTCTTCACATTATTACTCTCTACATATATTCTATCTGTGAACTGTGATTAGTACTTGGTGCTTTCATCTGGATTTGGGTATTAGCGACAAATTTTGATGCTAACATTTTGGTGTTTTCACCGAGAACGCAAGCACTCGAGAATTTTGGAGCTAGGAACTTGGATTCTAGAAAACAATGGCTAGACCATCAACAAGGAAGCAAGCGACAGAAAGGAGTAATCAGGAGGGAAGTCAAGAGGCTTCCTCTGGAGCTAGAGCAGGTCAAGCATCCATCTACATCACTAGAGATGAGATGGAAGTGATGATGAAAAGACAAGAGGAGATGATGCAGGCTCTTCTCAGACAATTTGCACAAGCAGGAAACGCAGGAGCTCAGATCCGTGGAGCTGGATCAGAAGCGCTCAACCAGCAAGTAGAGGGAATGGCTCAGCAGGGGGCAGCCCCCAATCAGTAGACGGCTAACAATCTAGATGGACCTAGACTAGGGGGTACACCACCAGGAAATGCTGGATCAATCCATGGAGGGATACCAGATGACGCTGTGCAACCCAACACCAACAGGAGTGCAGGAGTACGAGATGAGGAGTATGTGCCTGAATTTCCTCATGAACTCAGGGGGCAGACCAAAGGCAACGGACAAGGATTACAGCTTGGCAACAACGACAGACTAGCGGAGATGGTTAGATAAGCTATGAGAGGTGGATTGGTAAATAAAGACTTGGAGGATGTGAATAGAAGTCCCTTTACTCCTACCATCAGGCGAGCTAGGAACCCACCGGATTTTAAGCTACCATCATTGGAGATGTATAATGAAAGGATGGATCCTACGGTTCATCTGACAAAGTATATGAGACATATGGAAGTGTTGGAGGCATCAGAGTAAGTCATGGTCCGATGCTTCCCATTGTATCTGACATACATAGCAGCATTATGGTTTAGACAAATGGAGAGCAGTTCCATTGGAACATGGACCGAGTTGACTGGGAAGTTTATAAGGCGGTTCAAAGTTCACATTTCGAGACCTAAGAATGTGATGAGTTTGGCAGCGCTAAAGCAGAGGACCGGGGAATCTTTGAGGAGCTTTCTAACGCGATTCAATGCTGTGGCAGCATCGGTGGATCGACCAGATCCATCCATGGTCTTAATGACAGCTGTATCTGGCATATCTAATGGAACAGAGTTCAAAAATTCATTGACAAGGGATCCACCTATGGATCTAGGGGAGTTTTATCATGAGGCCGAAGGGTTTCTACGATTAGAGGATGCAAATGCTGAAAGAGAGGAAGGAGAAGGAGATAATGTTTATGCAGTCAAGGGTGAAAATCCTCCTAAAAAAGATTCAGGAACCGATAAAAGGAAATGGAAGGCCAAGGATAACAACAATGGACCGATGTGACCACGAAAGGAACCGAGATTCACCTAGAGCTAAACGAGACTTGAAGCGAATCTACCAGGATACCAGATGACAGTTTCCTTAATGAAAACCAATGAGGAGGGATTCGACCAGCAATGAAAGAAGGTCAGACAAGTATTGTTTATTCCATGAACTGAATGGTCATAGCACGAATGACTATAGACACTTGAAGGATGAGGTTGAGGGACATATCTGGAATGGTTTGATATCGCAATATGTGAGAAGGGGAACAGTAATGGTGGAACGAGAACAACCACCACCTGCACTAACTGGGAACGGCTCGGGATCGGGGCGTCAGCTTGTCATCAATTGATTGAAATAATGATGAATAAGTGGCAAACTCCACATCAATGCGATTAAGTCATTTACACATGTACAGGACCACGAACGATCCTCAGGCATGCTCTGATACGACTATAAATTGCATCAATGTAGGTGTTTGCACTTGGACGTCCCTGTTTTGCTTTTATTTTCCATTTATCGTGTTTGGACTTGATTTAGTTTAACATTTCCGTTGAAAGACTCATCTTGAATGAAAATCTGCTATTTGTGATTCCATGACGGCTAAGCCACTTACACATATACGGGGTCGTGAACGGTCCTAAGGCATGCTCTGAGATGGCGATAAACCGGCACAATAAACAGTTCAGAAACTCACTCGAACGGTGAAATCTGACATTAATGATACTAAGTCCCCCCGGGCACTCACAACTCGCCTCGAACGACACCAGATCGCGAACGGTCACAACTCGCCTCGAACGGCACCCGACCGCGAACGGTCACAACTCGCCTTGAACGGCACCCGACCGCGAACGGTCACAACTCGCCTTGAACGGCACCCAATCGCGAACGATCACAATTCACCTCGAACGACACCTGATCGTGAACGGTCACGATTCGCCGCGAACGGCATCCGACCGCGAACGGTCACATACTACCCCGAATGACATACGATTCCGAACGATCATCATTCGCGGTCAGATAAGACTATCAATTTCTTTGTAGGTTATTAACAGGATACGAACATCCAGCTCATTGAGCAACAAAACACACCTTCCAATAGCCAGGCATATTTTAGGGGGGCAAAGTGTTAACCCGCCTTTTGTCAAAGCCATAAGCAGGCGGATTCAACCTAACTAGCTTCACGATTATCGGGGCTGGAATCTGATGGATTTGGTTTCGAAGGATGAAGTTCACTTGGATATGTCATTTGGTCAAGAAATGGGGGGTTGCACGGTTCGGTCTGGAAGATAAGTCTCGTTCGGCATACCTCCCCTCGATCGGCGTGAAGCCTCGTTCGGCACACCTTCCCTCGGTTGACATAAAGCCTCTCTTGGCACACATCCTCTTGATCGGCATGAAGCCTCGCTCGGCACACCTCTCCTCCGTCTGGAAGTTAAGCCTCGTTCGACACACCTCCCCTCGGTCGGCATGAAGCCTCGCTCGGCACACCTCCCTTCGGTTGGCATGAAGGCTCGCTCCGAACACCTCCCCTCGGTCGGCATGAAGCCTCACTCGGCATACCTCCCCTCAGTCGAGATGAAGCCTCGGTCGGCGTCGCACCTCGCTCGGCGTCGCACCTCGCTCGGCGTTGAACGTCGCTCGGCATCGTGATGAGGTGGGGATGGCTCGGCATTGTGGCTCGGCATAGTGCCTCGACATCGGCTATATGGCGACATGGGTCGGCATCAATACGTGGTCCGGGGATAGCTTTGCTCCGAGTTTTGGACTAGTTTGCTTCGATATCCAGATAGGCTCGCTTCGGATCAATACCCGGGTAACTTCCGTTCGGTATACTAACTGCTCACGGCGGAAACTTGTTAATCGATGGAAATTCTATCGAGTTAGAAAACCGTCGAAAAATTTAGAAATAAAAATAACTGCAAGCGCACGGCATACTATTGTAGTACGTGGCGAATTCGGGTCGATCCGTAGAGAATTGATGATTTTAAAATTCTATTCAATCAAATTAACCAAAGTTGAAAGTGTGATTAGCTAAAAATGTAAGAAACTAACAAAAACTAGCAAAAGAAAAATAGATAAAAATATGAGAGTTAAATGACAATTTTGAGATAAATCCACTCTCTAGATCATATAATTCAAGAAGTAATGAAATTATGATCTTTTTTTTTGTCATAAGTGAGTTTAAATGATGTGCTTATCATAAGTATGGCTCATTTGTGCTATTAATTAGCTCAACATAAGCCATCAAACTATAACACAACCTTTAAACCACTTACTAACTCTCATTATTATGACAACAAAGTTGAAAATGAAATCTATTTTAAGTATGGCCTATTAACTATTAATTAGAAATATAGACCATCAAATTTGAATTTCAAATCACTTTCTTATGCCATAATCATATTTTGATGAAGAGGCATTTGTGTTAGTGATTGTTTAGCCTATTTGGTGTCAACAATACAGGCTATCAAATTCAAAGCAAAAACAACAAATAAAACCACTTCAAGCATTGTCATTAAGCACAAAAAGAGAGCTATAATTATCAAAATGTTGAAGCTACATGATTTGAGGCTTCATTACCCCTAAATTGAAGGGATTAGCTCTCATATTTGTTATCAAAACAACAAATATAACTTGCAACATGGAAGAAAAAGAAAAGGAAAAGAGAGAAAAGTGAAATGAAAAACTAATCTACTTGCATGAAATAAGAGAGATCTACACTACTTGCATAAAAGAAAATGAATATGTAATTAAAAAGAAACAATAATTAACATTACACAAAATGAAAAGAAAATTACATAAAGAGAAATGACTAAGTAGCCATGAAAAGAAAGAAGAGAGCTTGGTTTTATTTTAAGCCTAAAACTAACTAAAGTGAGACTAACTAAGAGAGAGGGAGGAGATATTACATGAAACATATGGGTATTTATACATGTATGAAGCCCAAAATGCCCTTAAGGTAGTGTGGCAACCAAGTAATCATTAGCATGTCATAATCCCCATTTAAGTGTACATGAAGCCATTAATTCCATAAGCATGTGCATTAGCCTCTAATTTGTACATTAAGGTGGTTGGTAGGTAGGGTCCTCCATGATCTTCACTTTGAATTATTTCCATCTTCATTCCTTTATATTCATGTTGTGCATGCATGTGTCTTCGTGAAACCACTCATATTTGAGATTAAATTCCTACACAAATATATATAAATTTTCAATTAATTTTTCTCAAAGAAATATATGCACACAAATGACCGTTTTGCCCCTATATAAAGATGGATATGTGACAATTTGGAATTAATATGGATTTTGGTTAAAACATGTTAAAATACCCAATATGATCATTTATTTAATTTAAATAGATTAAATATAGTGGTAAAAATATGCACATTTACATGCACATCAAATACCCCCACACTTATCTTTTTATTCGTCCTCGAATAAACTAAAACTAAGATAAATCCGTTTTCGTAGGGAGCACGATTGCATTGAGCGTATACAACAAGCCATTAAACCTCTGGGTGTCCCTAGTAAGACGAGTGTTGTCTCATAAGGGTTTTCAGCAGATACTACCCACAAAATCCAAATGCAGGATGAATATATTTACAAAATGCAAGATTTATTTACAAAGAGATGAATGCAAGTTTTTGAAAATATTTACAAATGAAGGATTTATTTTTAAATTGACACGAATAAGTTAAATATAGGTTTTGATTATGATCTTGAAAGCTTATGTCATTTACTCGTCAAAATTTCCAACAAAAATCAAGTTATCATAACAAATAGACTATAGTTTAACTTATTGTTTCGGTTGATAACAAAGTGTAATTATAAAATGGATCCTTAGTTGATTATCAAAGTTTATCAAAGTGGTATTTTCATTTCTTTTCAATAACAAATCAAAGCAAATAAGTAAAAATAGTTCTAGGATTTCAATTGTTTGCTCTCTCATTATTTGCAAGAAAAATTACACACCCAGCTCAGGTAAACTGAGGCCAGATATACCACCCATGCACTGCCTTTCGAGCTTATGTGTGGGGAGTACAGAGCATGGAGAATGCACACCCTTTCATGCATACACTATCGACCGTAGGCGGGTTTTATTAAGTCTGTTCTTTTTTTACATGTGTTCCATAGATCATAACCGTGAGGACTTTTAAATGAGTATGAAAGCACATAATCAAAGATTCCAAGTAATTCACCCATGCATAACCGTGAGGACTTTTAAATGAGAGTGAATACTTTGGATTTTTTTTTTTTAAGAGAGAGAGAGAGTTTTGCAAAATCATCTTAGCACCATTTAACTTAGAAGACAAAAAAAATGTTATATCTTTACTTTAAATCAACCACTTTTTAAAACAAAGATTTTCAATTAGGATGTATTTCATAATTAATACGTATGAATCTTCTTATATACTAGTTGTACCATTGTTATTTGTAATTAGACTTCATTTTTATTATTGTTAAGATAAATAAACTTTCAAAAATTTCAATTTAATAAGCCAAAACCATATATTTATCCTATAGCGTTTCTTTAAAAAGAAATCAAAATTGCTTAAATAAAATTGTTTTTTTTGTTTTTTTTTTGAGATTTTCTTTTTGCAAAGAAAAAGTAAAAATAAATCATGAAAAATCATAAACGAAGATGAGTCTCCCACCACAATTGATTTTGACTGTGTCCCCACAGTGAACCCAAGTGAAAGGAACGTTTGTTATTATTTACATGAAAATGAAATGTATTTACACGAGATCAGAAAGTATATCGTCAAAAAGTAAATGAAACGGTCTTCCAAAGACCAATTCATTTGTCTCGTCAAGTATGTGAGGCATAGCTTAAGCGCAGAAAACCAAACCGTAAAAGATTTCGAAGATGAAAGTTGATTTGGAAAAACGAATGTTGTTTTATTGAAAATTGTACAAGTTGTTTTGCTTTCGATGATTTTTGGGATCGATAAATGAATTGATTGAAGTTCAAGTTTATTTTCACCAATCTGAAATTCAAGCTTATCGTTGAAAACATTTTCAGAGTTATTGATTTCAAAATCAAAATGGTGATTTTCATCTTCCCCGTTGGAATTTAACAACTCGTCATCCAAAAGTCTAAAAAATTCGTGTTCATTATATTCATCTTCCTTTATTGGGTTATCAACAACTTCATTATGTATATAATTTTCATAATCCAAAGTTGTTGTATTCAAATTTTCATAATCAGAAAAAGGAAGATCGAGTTTTAAATTTGGTTCCACACCTTGAAAAGAATTGGAATCCGACTTAATTACCGTATTTTCAACAACTTGATTAAGATCGTCATTATCAATTTCAAAAGTTGTTATTTGAAAATCATCGATTTGGGTAAAAGATGGATTATCGTTTGACTCGTCACTCATTGAAATTTGATTTTGTTTCTCACGTAAATTTTCCAATGTTTTAATCAACAAATTCGTGTGATCATCGTAAATTTCATTCATTTGGTCAACAAAGTCAAATTTGTAATTATTAACTTGAAAATTTTCGATTTGGACTTGTTGAGAACAAGAATTGTCAATTTCGATAAATGTAGATTATTATTTGATTCTTCGCAGGTTGAGATTTGATTATGATTTTCATGAATTTTTTTGTATTTTTCAAGTAATAAATCCCCGTTATCTTTTTCCATTTGGTCAACAAAATCAAATTCATGATTATTAATTTGGAAACTTTCATTTTGAATTTGTTGATAACCAAAGTTTTCAATCGTATCATTATTGAAACTGCTCCCATTGCTAAAATTATTTGAAAATTGGTTCACATTTTCGTCTTGATTTTAAAATTCATCTTGAAACTCGAAATTGAATTGGCGTGGGTTACACTCGAAGTCATTCGAATTTTGAAGTGAATTCAAATTTTGATTATTTTGAAAACCTTGATTCGAGTTATAGCACAAATATGAATTGCACAACTCGTTTATCTCTTGATTTTGTTGCGTAGAGAGTTCAAGTAACGACGAAATGCTATTTTCAAGAGTTGAGGGTTGACCATTATTTTGGAAATATTGTGGTTCAAAATTCGAATTGTCTAAACAAAAGTAGCTGTTAAAATATCCATACGAATTTGGAGTGAACTCATATGGATTATATTGATTTTCACAACTAAATTCAAGTGAGTGAGAAAAAGGAAACTCGGACATTTTCAAGATCCTTTTTTTTATAAAGAAAAATATTTACAAGTAGAATTTATTTTTCAAAATGGAAAATTGATTTTTGTTTTGTTTTTGGATTTTCAAATTTTTTTGGCTTTTTTTTGAAGAAAAAGTATTATATATTTTTTTGGATTTTTGTTTTTCTAAATTTTTTGGTTTTTTGAAATTTCAAAGGAAAAGGATTTAAAAATTCCAGAGAAAAATAAAAGGAATATTTACAAATTTTTTTCAGTTTTGGATTTTGAATTTTTTTTGTTTTTTTAAATATGCATGAACTAATGATACTAAATGAATGCAGTGGTTAATTGCAAATGGTTTATCCTAAGCTAACCTAAAATTGTATAATCATACATTGTCTTAGATAAACAAGATAGTTCTCAGCCAGGTAACGGACAGGGGTTATCGGTGCACCACGAATCACCGTAGCAATGCAGCCGAAGGTTTAAGTACCTTCAGAGGAACAACCACTATAATATTTACGAACTGCCGTAATATTTATAAATGATTATTACTCTGCTGTAGCCTAGACACCAAGAAATTAAATTGTTCAAAGAAGACAACTAGTCAATATACAATTACATGTTATCGATGTCTAACCGTTATTATGAATCAAAATCTACGATGAAATGCAAAGCAGAAAATAAACGCGTATTAACAACGCAACTACGAATGGTTTTTTTTTATATATACAAATGCAAATGCAAACAACCAACAATGCAAAATGAATAAAAACAAGAGATAAAAGCAGCATTTTTTTCGAGCTAGCAAAGTGGCAGTTTTCAGCAAGCTATACTTCCATTTATTTTCTGCAACCTGAAAATCAAAAACAAGATATTATATATACAAATATATTTTTTATTTATCAAAGAAGAAAGTAAAACAAGAGAAAAATAAAACAATTGAAAATAAAATAAATGAAAACTAAAATAAGTGAAAACAAATGAAAAATGAAAATTAAACAAGCGAAGCCTTTTGTGTTTTTTTTTTTTTTGAATTTACTGATGGAACTTAAAAGGGTTAAAAACAAAACAAATTAAAAATACATAAAACAAATTCACAAATTAAAAGAGTGACTTCACCGAACCAAACGAACCCGGCCCAAATATTCATTTAATTTTAAACTACCACCTCTTTACATTTGCACAATCAAAACCGCATTATCATTTAATTTTATCTAGCCGAAATTACTAAAATTTCAAAAATCCAAAATCAAAATTAACTCGCGATCCAAAATCGAAATCAACTCAGGACTTGGGATTGGTGATGATGGAAATTCGATGAAGGGTGTCACGATTGGATCAGAATTGATGACTCTCGGAGTAATTTGGGTTATTGGCCGATGGCGTGGTCGGTTTCTTGCTGCCGCGATGAAGTGGTTGCGGAAGCTGGAAGTTGCGAGATGAGGTGATAGCCTAGCTGTGCACGGTGGGATGTTGGTCAGGGTTTTATGATTCGATGAAGTAGATGATGATTCGATGGTGGGGAGGTGATTGGATGGCTAGCAGCCGCGGCAACTAATAGCAGTTTGATTGGATTGGAGGCGGTTTTGGAGTCTATGGGTTCGGGTCAGCGTAGGTGGTCTGAAAGTGGCAAATTTGAGGTGGCGGTTTCAGTTCGCTGCCGTTTCAGGTGTTAAGATGTGGAAGGTCGAGGTTGTAGTTTTTGGGATTGGTTTTGGCTGTTGCAATCGAGGGGAATGACAGGGGATTGCAATTGGAGATTCTGGAGGAGACTGTAAAGTATGAGTTGATGGTCAGTAGTGGGGGTAGCGGGGGGAATCGTGAGATGATGGTGGAACGATGGTGAACAGTAATGTGCAGAGGAAGTTGTGATGCAGTGGAAGTTGCAAGCGATTGGGAATGTGGTTTGTGTAGTGATGATGGGTAAGTTGAGGTATGATGATTGTGGAAAGTGATCAAGTGTTTGATCAAGAGGTGGTGAGTAGTAGTATGATGAATGAGTGTGTTATTGTTAGTTGTGGCGTTGGCAGTGACCTGGATGTGGTAGGAGATGAAGATTGTGGAGGTGTTATGTGGTGTTTGTTGAAGGTGCCTGATGTAATTGATACGGTGGTAATGAATGGTGAAGTAGAAATGAAATGTTGTAGGGGTTTTGAATGTCTATCAGTGAGGATGTGAATTTGGTGGAGGATGAGGGTGGTGTAGGAGTTATTTGCTGATGATGTTTGGACTGAGTTGAAATTGTGTGTGGTAGTAGATAGAGGAGGGAATGTGCAAGGCAGAGTGAAGTATGTGTAGAAGTCGATGAACTGTTGGATGTAAGGTGGAAGTAAGGCAGCAGTTGGGTTGTGAAGGTAATGATATGTGAAATGTAGAAGTGGGTAAGTTTATCTTAGTTTGGATGTGGAGTGGTGGTTGAAGTGCACAGTGGAGAGGAACTGTGATGATGTTGTAGTGGTTATGGAGGAAGTATTGAATGGTGATTGTTAGAACATGGTTTGATGGCTGCACTTGATCTGTGGTTGAACAGAAATGCTGGTTGAACAGAAATGCAATGGTGGATGTTGTTTGACAGCGGTCTGATGGTTGAAGGTGCTTCAGTGGCGCCGTCCAGTGTACAGGCGGGGAAGTGTACTGTTTTTGGTGATCGAGAAGTTGTAATGAGGACAGTAGCAAAGAGTGTAGAAATCCTGAATATAAACAGTGGACAGTAAAAATGTAGAAATTGTAATTTTTTTAAGGAAATTATTGTCAAAGACAAAATTTCACAGCATTTTAGCATCAAGGACAGACCTTCAATATTTTATCCTGAAGGACAACTTTCTGTAGGTATCAGTTTTTAGTTATTGATAGAAGTTTTTAGGTATCAGTTTGTAGTTATCGGTAGCAGTTTTTAGGTATCAGTTTTACCTTGATAGCAGTTTTGTTGTCCTTATGAATAATTTTGAAAAATGTTTGTCCTTATGAATATAGAAGATGTTTGTCTTTGTGGTAAAAATATTGAGGTCGTGTCCTTGAGGCAAAAAATATACAAATTTTTGTCCTTTAAATTAATTCCCCCCGTTTTTTTTATAGTGAAAATGCAAAGTTGTAAAAAGAAAATGAAATTGTAAAAGAAAATGAGATGGAATAATTTTTTTTCCTTTTGAAAAGAAATTGTGTATATTTTAATATGAAATGCAAATAGCACAACCACAACCACATAACGAAAATGCTAGCAAAAATCGAATAAATATTTTTTTTAAATGCACACAAACACAGAAAATACACACATAATAATATCAAACAAAAGTAATCCGAAGAATAGAAAATCAAAATCGAATCAACTCATCGGCAACGGCGCCAAAAACTTGTTAATCGACGGAAATTCTATCAAGTTAGAAAACCGTCGAAAAATTTAGAAATAAAAATAACCGAAAACGCATGGCGTACTATCGTAGTACGTGCCAAATATGGGTCGATCCACAGAGAATTGACGATTTTAAAATTCTATTCAATCAAATTAACCAAAGTTGAAAGTGTGATTAGCTAAAAATGTAAGAAACTAACAAAAACTAGCAAAAGAAAAATAGATAAAAATATGAGAGTTAAATGACAATTTTGAGATAAATCCACTCTCTAGATCATATAATTCAACAAGTAATGAAATTATGATCTCTTTTTTTGGGTCATAAATGAGTTTAAATGATGTGCTTATCATAAGTATGGCTTATTTGTGCTATTAATTAGCTCAACATAAGCCATCAAACTATAACACAACCTTTAAACCACTTACTAACTCTCATAATTATGACAACAAAGTTGAAAATGAAATCTATTTTAAGTATGGCCTATTAACTATTAATTAGAAATATAGACCATCAAATTTGAATTTCAAATCACTTTCTTATGCCATAATCATATTTTGATGAAGAGACGTTTGTATTAGTGATTGTTTAAGCATAGCCTATTTGGTTTCAACAATATAGACTATCAAATTCAAAGCAAAAACAACAAATACAACCACTTCAAGCATTGTCATTAAGCACAAAAAGAGAGCTATAATTATCAAAATGTTGAAGCTACATGATTATAGACTTCATTACCCCTAAATTGAAGGGATTAGCCTCTCATATTTGTTATCAAAACAACAAATATAGCTTGCAACATGAAAGAAAAAGAAAAGGAAATGAGAGCAAAGTGAAATGAAAAACTAATCTACTTGCATGAAATAAGAGAGATCTACACTACTTGCATAAAAGAAAATGAATATGCAATTAAAAAGAAACAATAATTAACATTACATAAAATGAAAAGAAAATTACATAAAGAGAAATGGCTAAGTATCCATGAAAAGAAAGAAGAGGACTTGGTTTTATTTTGAGCCTAAAACTAACTAAAGAGAGACTAACTAAGAGAGAGGGAGGAGAGATTACATGAAACATATAAGTATTTATACATGTATTAAACCCTAATTCATATTTTTGGAGAATGCTCAAAATGCCCTTGAGGTAGTGTGGCCACCAAGTAATCATTAGCATGTCATAATCCCCATTTAAGTGTATATGAAGCCATTAATTCCATAAGCATGTGCATTAGCCTCTAATTTGTACATTAAGGCGGTGGGTAGGTGGGGTCCTCCATGATATTCACTTTGAATTATTTCCATCTTCATTCCTTTATATTCATGTTGTGCATGCATGTGTCTTCATGAAACCACTCATATTTGAGATTAAATTCCTACACAAATATATATAAATTTTCAATTAATTTTTCTCAAAGAAATATATGCACACAAATGACAATTTTGCCCCTATATAAAGATGGATATGTGACAATTTCGAATTAATATGGATTTTGGTTAAAACATGTTAAAATGCTCAATATGATCATTTATTTAATTTAAATAGATTAAATATAGTGGTAAAAATATGCACATTTACGTGCACATCACTCGGCATCGGCTATATGGTGACATAGGTCGGCATCAATACATGGTCCGACGCTAGCTTTGCTCCGAGTTCTGGACTAGTCTGCTTCGATATCCAGATAGGCTCGCTTCGGATCAATACCCGGGTAACTTCCGTTCGGCATACCAACTGCTTAGGGTCGGTCGGCATAATGAAGTAGGGTTTGGCTATGGCCTTGGTGAGCCCAAACTACTCGGAGGCCCAACAACCTGGTTTCGCCTATAAATACAGCATGTGGGTCTCCAAATGTGGGATCTTCTTTTCTGCTCTCTAGTTTTCTATTTTCTAAGGCTGAAGTTACTCTACCATCTTGTAACTGTAATCGATTATTATAGCAATAAAAAGAAAAACTTCTGGAGTAGACGTAGGCCAGAGTTAAACGAACCACTATAAATCTGTTGTTCTTTACGCTTTCATTTTTATTTTGACTGTTCTTCACATTATTACTCTCTAATATATTCTATCTGTGAGCTGTGATTGGTACTTGGTGCTTTCATCTGGATTTGGGTGTTAGTGATCAATTTTGGCGCTAACATCTATTAAATTGTGTTTTACTTTCAATGCTTCAACTCAAACCCAACTATAATTGCTCAATGGACACCATGCCACTATTTAACTATAATCCAAATGGAGTGTCCGTGTTATAGTTCAAAAGTAATTTTAAGTCAAGAGAATAATGTAATATTGCCACTTCGAGTTTCTCTATTTGACCTAATTTATTTAAATCAACAGAAAACTTTCGAGTAAGTTATTTCATATTTATCATATAACTATCAGTACGCAACCCCTTGGTGCCACCAACAACCATGAGTAATAGATTGTCCAACATTTGAAGAGCATTACACACTCTAGTCTCAACGGATGAATCGATATCCTTCTCGAAATATTTTGATTAGAAATATTTAAAATATTATGTTATTTTAATGTGGTAAATTTTCATGATCACAACACATTGTAATTACTATCACATAACATATTATTTAAGGATTTTCCATTTATCTATACTATAATTATATTACTTGTAACAAAGTATATAATAGAAAACGAATAACTTTATTATGAATAAGATTGGTCACATAGTAAGTTATATGTAACAAATTACATACTTGACCATAGGACATACCCCCAACTCTATCAATCTGTCACTTGCATTTAGGGTCAATTATGTAATCTTAGCCACATTCCTCTGATCGGTTTTCTCAAACTGATCGGTTAGTCCAGCAGTGAACGGATATACTATATTGTTTTAATTACCTACCTTGTTAATCAACTCTCCGCGACACTGATAAATTGCCTTTATCATGTGAAACTTTTCAAAGTATGTTTCTCGATTTCTAGCGAGTTCTACTTTCTTTCACTATGTTTTATAGCATTGTTATCATAT
The DNA here is from genome assembly GCA_030765085.1 of Allium cepa. Taxonomy (NCBI): domain Eukaryota; kingdom Viridiplantae; phylum Streptophyta; class Magnoliopsida; order Asparagales; family Amaryllidaceae; genus Allium; species Allium cepa. The sequence goes on from CM060944.1 coordinate 344,478,730, forward strand.
AACAATGTCATATGATTTTCAACATTTCGAATCACTTCTAACTCAGTTGTAAATTTGGACATTTATTTATACTTCTATTATTGTAGCGCTATTCAAGGACTTGGCCTTTGGTTGAATCAGCCACTACTTATTTTTTGAAATATTTACAATTTAAAATTCTTAACTTAAGATTGAACATTAATTTAGAATTGACATATTATACGCAATATCACTTATGAACACACGCCTTTGTAAGGAGTTCATTGTTTCTTTTTGAAAGGTAAGCCGATTATTACAGTGACCAATCCACTTTTATAAATGAAATTATTACAAGTGTGGGGTAGAGGGCCTTTGAAGTTTTGGCACATACGCCTACAGAGCATTATCGCTTAACAAGTTGCACAAGGTAATCACACTTTAGGACTCACAATACACAAACCATCAAAATACATTGCAAACACTCTGACTAAAAGCACATAACAAACAAACACAATTACAATAGCAACCAAAATACCAAGCTTATTAGTTAACCAAGCAACCAATAGCAATGCAAAGATATTGCCAAAACGAAACCAAAAATATCACAAAAGCCTTAGACGGTCCATCAGGAGGTCATGTACACACATACCCAATGCCACATCCTCCACCTTCAACATGAAACGAGACAATCACCAACAATAGACGAAACTTCATGCTGCAAGCAGTCCCAAAAGAGTAGTATTAAAGGGATGAGTAAAAACAAGGCTTCGGACTTGGGTACATAAATATTCAAACCAACACCCTATTGCTCGAGCAACCGAAGCTAGGATTTAGGGCTGGCACTAAAGGATGAATAGACCAACAAAAAGAACAAGCATAACAAACATAGCCAGAACCGCCACTTATGTTGCAAGCAATCACCGAGTAACGTGGAGGCATGATGAAAACAAGGGAAAGTCAGAATAGTTGTTGGAACCAAGGAGCTTTGAAATAGAAACGGACATTAGAAGGTAACTTGCGACCAAAAAGAAGATCCAAACAACGAGGCCACAAACTAGATCAGATCGACAACAAGCTCTCAAGTAGGAACCACTAAGGAATATGTAAAATTAGACATAGCAGGAGCGGATCTGGCTAGATAACACCAGATCTGGAAGCTAGGTGGCGCGATGATGGATTTATAGCGGGATTGGAGCATGCGGTCGCAAATATATGGAAGAGAAGCAACAACAAAGAAAGCTAGGTTAAGGGAGAGGAGAAGATTGAAGCGCAAGTGGTAGGGATTGGATTGGGAGATTCATAAAGAAAGGAGAGAAAAGAAAGTGGCAGCTGAAGGTGGTAGCCTAGTCCCCATTGATGCTTCTCTAACAATTGATGTAACATTGGAGTTCATTATTCTGTAAACAATTATCTACTATTTCCTAAAACTTGAAAACACTCTAAACTATGTAATAGTAATTCAGATTTGATAAATACTCTATATATTAAATACATAAGCAAAGATGTGATATATTGACATCATAGCATGTATGATAATTCATATTGTCAATGCATAAGGAATCCATCTTACATGTTCATATATTAAACAATTTGACATGTGTCATTTTGGGACATTTCCAACGTCCTTTTATATTGATTATAAAAAATGTTAATTTCAAATTCGATATCGAGAATTAGATAACCAAACTAAAATGATTTGGCCCAGTATGTCGTTAATAATCATAAGTTTTTTGTTTACTTATTAGAAATATTTTGATACCTCCATAGTTCTTTCTTGCAGACACACATTTTCTCTGTACTTTGACCGAAATTCAAACTTGATTTTTCTATCAAAATATTTGCGCAGTTATGATGTATGTTGAATGATATATTCATATCAGTTTTTAGATCATATCCGAATCAACTTAAGCATGTTGAATGATGAATATGTTACATTAATTTCAATAGTCGAAATTTGTGATGTTATTCTATCAATATAGCTTGCTACATTCTAATTGCACCGGTCTTCTTCTCGAAGACACTTTTACGGCCGATGGATCATATCCCTTCGGGTACAATTATCACAATCTTGTTTTGATAATGTACTTGGGAATCCTTTCGGAATTGCGCACCATGCCATATGGTAGAGTCAATACTCATAATAGCTTATTAACAACCGAGGAAATTCTTTTCTAGAAATCAATAAGAAAATCATAATTTCTCTTTAATGTGCAAGAGTTCTTACTATACGTTCTAATTAGCTGTGTCTGTTTAGGCTTGGTCAATTTCATTTTATCATTTGTAATTAGTATTATCCATGAATCATATCCAAACCCATTTTATTACCACTAATTTCTAAAAGAAATTCTTTCGTAATGAAGTTGGCGTTTCTTGAAACAATAGTTGTTCCTTAATGTATTGGAATAAGTATTCATAAATCATAAATATTTTATGAACTACCTTTATATATGTATAAAACTATTTAGTTTTAATTTTACAGAACTTATGTTCGTTGCATAAATAGGTTGATTAATATTGATTAGTCTTAAACTCTTTTGGGGTGGCCACACAAGATCCTTTATAAGTAAGCATTATGCATAGTCTTTCGACTCACATAGCCTATTAATCCCTTGACCTAGAATATGTCGGGGTTTCTTTTAAACTCTTATCCTGTATGATTTTGTAAACTATATTTTGGATGAAATTAATTTTAACCTTGTGTATTTACTCTTAGGTACATGTCCTTATAGAAAGAATAAACTCAACTTCACTCATCATCAATCTTACTTTATCCAATAAAGTTTGATTGCTCCTTATCGGTGATCATTATGCATCACATGGAAGAGTTATTTTAAGATTGAATTTCATTCATATTTAGATACATTTGAAACTCTTTTCCAATACACTAACATATTTGATCAAATCAAATCATTTCCTTTTGCATGTTATGTTATTTTTTTATTTTATATTCTATGAACTTATCATAGACATACTACACTTGTATCAAATACATATGTTTATATTTATGATAATTCATCTGTGAATTTAATGAAGTATGTGAAATCATTTTGGTATCACTAAATCAAAAATTTCATACATCTATATGTATCAAACCTAAGAGTTCACTAACTCTTATGTCGCTCCCACTGAGTGAGTGCTTGCCCTTAATTGTTTGAGATATAATTCACTAGTACCGTATGATTCATAATTATATGATTAAAGAATTATTTCTTGAAACTATGGCTTATTCCATAATTTCAAAATAATTGTAAATTTTTAGATGATTCTGTATTTTCTAATGCTGCATTCGTTATAAAAACACATAACATTATTATAGTTTTATCTTACAATGAGTATTCATAATATTCATACTAAAATAAAACTATGTTTATTTTCAGTCAAAACTGAAAAAATTATTATTTCGTAAATAATATTTGATACATTTACGAGAATAATTTTCGTAACTTGATGCATCCTTTAAGAAGTGTTATATGGTATGCCTCCACTCTTTCCACCATTAGTATAATAGTGTACAAAATACGAAACTCCTTTCAGCCACTCATTATAGAATTTTATTTCATTCAGTGTAGCTGGTTTATAGTTATTAGTTTTAGATCAATTACCTTGAACTTGAAGAAATAAATTTTATAAAGAAAATAATTTTCTATATGAAAATACATTTGGAATGGAAACTACATATCTCATTCCAAATTTAGTATCTTTTGGAATTTTATAAATTCTCGTTTCTGACATCTCTTCATGAAGCAGAAGTTATTATTCACTCTCTTCATTTCAACTATGCCTAAGTTCCATCTATTCTTGTATATTCGCTTTCCATTTCAAATGGTCGAGCCATTCTTTACAAAAGTGTATTTGGTTATCCTTAATATTCGAATAAGTTGCACTTTATGTAAACTGATCAAACCGATATTTCAGTGATCAAATTCCTAGAACATCTTATAGTTCTTAGTTTAGTGCTACATTTAACCCAACAAGATCCTTTTTATAACCAATTGTATTAAATATGCAATCTCACATTATGGTTTACTTATTTATTTCGAATGAACTAATTCCATCGAAGTTTCATATACTATGGATTGCAACTGTTTACCATATAACATTTATATGTAATCGAATATGGATCAAATATGCATATTTTTTTTATTGCTTAAGAGTTTAAAAATCATAAACAAAAATACATAATCTTGGACAAATAAGCACTTAAGCAACCAATGCATGAATGTTTTAGTGGTTTTGTAAATTGGCTCTTGCATGGGCCTTGAAGTGACAACCTGTCAAAAGATTTATTTGTAAATATGTTTTATATTTCTATTTCAATATTAATTAAATTTAAATGTATAATTTAATAGATAAATTTTTTATAAAATATAAATTATATCAATTGCACAAATTTATCAAAGTAGATTATTTTGACTTATGTAACATTCTTACAATATTAGAAAGGTTAAATGTTATCATTTCATTTTTCAAATAAGGCCCCCATTAGACATTTATGTTTCTCAAAATTCTAAAAGAAAACATATAAATCTTTCGATTTTCCTAGTGCATGTTAGGACTTGCATGCCTTGGGATTCTGACATTGAGGAAAGCTCAGCAAATCATAGGCCTGCATGTGATGGATAACACCTTACCAGTTGTATCATATACAATTCCGAACCCGTAGCTTTTGTCCTAATCTCATTTCTAGGTAAAGGAAAGCTCAACAATTTGAAAGAGATTCACGCTTACCCACCAATTCATGACAGCCAATGTATAATGTGCATACCTCGAGAAAACCCAACATATATGGGCATGTGGCTTATATCTATTCTATATATTAATAGTACTACACATAACATCTCTAACTTGAGGAAAACTCAACAACTAAATAATATCACTATAATAAAATAACCATATTACAACTTTTCCATTATAACATTCATAGTATGACCGTTGTAATAAACGTCTTTAACAAATGACTTTTCTTGAAAGTTGAAGTAAAGTTGTTTTTAACAAATTTCAATATTTTATAGTTGTAACACATGTCTTTAACAACTTTATAGTCTTGACCATTGTAAATATTAATTTATAGCAACAATTATTTATAATTGTTGTATTTATAGATTGTAATCGTTCACATACATTTTAATGTTTGACATAATCAATCGTGCGAAAAATTAAAGAAGCGTAACTAAGTGTAAAAGAGGAACTTTGTAAAATTTGAAATATCGTGAAAATTTCGAAAATCAAATTTCTAAAATTTCTTTGATTGAACCTTTTTAACCAATTAAAGAACTAAATAGTTCGTAGAATTTGAGTAAATAAGTAAAAAGATATTAAAATAAGGGTAAAATAATTTTCAACTTAGAATGTTGTCCATACAGTTTTTCGTTAATAATAGGTTTCACTCTAATTTTTCATTAGTGTTAAGTTTTTCTCTAATAAAATAGTTCATAAAATAAGGGTGTACAACAAAAATTAAGTTAGAGGTTATTTCCCTCTAGTTTTTCATTCTTCCCGCTATTTCTTCCTTCATTTTTATTTTCTAAAAATCCTATTCCTACTTCAAAAATCATGCAAAAATAGTAATTAATGGGTTTATGCAGACATTTAAGAAATGGAAAAGTTGGAGTACTTTTCTTCTTTCATTAACCATTTTATTCAATGTCATTTCAAATCAATATTTAAACAATTAAACCATATACGTATTAAAATTAATTGTGATTATTTTTATATATTTTGAAATTTAAAATTAAAATTTTGAAATCTAATTTAGAATAAAAAAAAATTCAAAATTAGATTTATGTTTTTAAACAAAATTTGTTATAAGATTGAATTAAAACACTAGTTTAAAGAAATTGTTTAAATTTAATTTAAAATTTTAAAATTTAACCTTTAGCTTTTGTGATAACATAAACTAAACGAATACCTTTAAAATAAATTCTTTTGGTACTATAATTACGTTTTAATAGATCAATTTTAAAATTTGAATCCAAACAATTGTTTAAGGAAATAGTTTAAACTTTGTATAACTTGTCAATAAATTAAACCTTAAACCTTTAACTATTATAATCATGTTATAGAATAAAGAAAATAGAAGCCACTGGAGAGAGAGAACAATTTTATTCATTCAGAGAATAGATCTCTATTTACATTACATGGCCTACTTTATATAAGGGCTCCAGAGGTAAGGACTGAACTTATCCCACGATGTGGGACTAAACAAAATAATGTACAAGCATATTCACTTCATAATATACATATATTATAACACTCCCCCTTGAATATGCATCTTCAAAATCTTGAATGCTCGGATAATTTGGAAATTTCCGTTTCGAAACATGTATGATGATTGCTCCCCCTCATTATTATCTCGCTTGCATTTATCGATTCAATCGATATAGATTTGCCTCATTAAAAATCTCTATTAGAAAAACCCAGTGGGAAAAAACCTTGAACGAGGAAAAGAGTGCAACTTGTGAAATCATAAATATCATACTAAAAATGATATTTCTTATAAGAGTTTGATACTTCAGGATCAAAATAATGCCTCATTAAAACCTTACTAAGAAAAACCCAATGGGAAAAATCTTAGTGAAGGAAAAAGAGTACAATGACATATTTTATTTTCTTATTTCTTTAAATAAAGCTTGATACTTCTGGATCAAACTAATGCCTCATTAAAACCTCACTAAGTAAAATCCTATGGGAAAAATCTTAGTGAAGGAAAAAGAGTACAATATAATATGTCACATTTCAATAATTTACTGCATCAGATAGAGTTTGATACTTCTGGATCAATTTAACACTTCAGTAAAAACCTTACAAAGGAAAACCTGATGGGAAAAACTTTAGTCAAGGATAAAAATATAATTTAACTTAAATAACATATTTGAGATGTTATTTCTTGAAAAGATGTTTGATTCTTCTAGATCAAGATAATGCCTCATTAAAACCTTAATAAGAAAAACCCAGTGGAAAAAATCTTAAATAAGGAAAAAGAGTACATTATAGCTTATTTCAAATGTTACTAGGGAGTTGATACTTCTGGATCAAGATAATGCCTCGTTAAAACCTTACTAATAAAAACCCAGTGGGAAAAATCTTAGTTAAGGAAAAAGAGTGCATTATAAAATACTTATGAATTCTCCCCCTGATTTTAATTTTTCCTCTGAATTCATATTCGTCTTTCGAAAACTTAAATTGGTTATAGATACTTCTGGATCCATAAATGTGTATCTCATTCATAATACAATTTATTAATAGTTTTCTTTGATACAATCAAATTTTCTAAGATTGTTTCTTCCAAATATGGTTTGCATTTGTATGCTACTTTTATGAAAAACACTTCATGTGCTTTCATTTTTATGCTTCAAATTAGTTTTGCGCATTGCAACTATACATCTTTCATGAATATTAAAAATTTCATTACAACATTACTAGAAAGCAGGAAGTAATCTACTCATCTTGATGTATCAAGATTTTCATTACAACAATACTTAGAAGAAATTTGTAATCTATACTTCATGCTACAAAAGTTATATATATTCTTCAGAAATTTGTATACTTTAATAAGTATTTGCATATCGCAACTATCACTTCAATGGATATTAAGAGTTTCATTACAACGATACTTAAAAATAGGAAGTAATCTACTCATCATGAATTATATCAAGATTTTCATTACAACAATACTTAAAAGTAGGTTGAAATTTACTCTCCTTGTTCTTTGCATTCTTTATAACAATGAAAGTTATTTATATTCTTCAGGAATTTGTATACTTTCATTATTTAATATGATTTTAAACCACATTTATACCTTCAGGGTATATTAAGCATTTCAAGTACTTTCGGTACTTTGCGGACTACATGTCCATATTTCTCTACTATTAAAGGATTCATGATGGCCAGTCATGTTTTCCCCTAATTTAAGATTCTTAATCTATTTATAAATATAAGCGCTTTATTATTTATAAATTTATCATCGATGATTATTTCTTGTCAGTTCTAGACATGATGTATTGAGATCTCTTTAATTATCATGTTTTAGGTACCTAACCCACTTCTAGGGTTATTTAAGAATCATGTCATGGATCTCTTTCAGAGCATCCTTAAGTGTTTCTTCAAGAACACTCACCTCCTTTATTTGGCATCTTTATTACTTACTCCAAAAATATTTTGAACTGACTTTTGAACCATATTTCAAATGTGGTTTACAAATTTTGATCCTTCAGGGATTCAAATCTATATTGGAGAAAGTCTACTAGGGATATTACTGATAATTTATTCAAGTTACTTAATATTTTGCATCATTGTATATTTTAACAAATATTTAACATTGATGATCAAAATGAGCTTGTATCCCTTTATCCTCCCCCTCAATGTTGACAAACATTGTCACATTAAATAATAATCATCTTTGGATTCTCATTTTGATCCATTATGATATTGCTACTAGCAAATACACCATACATATTAATAATAGGAGGATAATTCTTTTATTCATTGATAAGATGCATTCAATTGATATTGATTATTAGAGTTTATTCTCATTCATTGATCTAAGCTATTGGAGGAATTTACTTATTGTGTAGATCATTTGAATACATACATGACTTCAGGTCATTCAGCATTTGTGTTGATTGAATTTTAAATCACTAAATAATATCTATGCATAATCACTAAATAATAGCTTATAACAAACTTCAGGTTGTTAGCTAAATATTTACATATATGGATGTATACGTGCGTCCACATATCACATGTATGTTGTAAATTTTCATATTCTTTCTCATTTGAATTAGTGATTTTTGGAACAAACTATTACAAGGATCAAAACTATTAATTTCTATTTATAAATCAATGTCAATGCACACCTGTCAAAACCGCATGATAATGTTCAAAACATTTGGTTTGAAAGCATATCGAACTTCTGGTTCGAACAAAATATACACACAACTTCAAGTTGTTAAGTTTTATTCCTCAATTATATCTCAAATATCAGTTTTGAACACTAATTATGATTACTTATCAAGGAGTAATTTTTAATTGCATATAGACATTTCTACACATCTCTATTGAGAGTTCTGTAAAAAAAATTACAGCAAAAATAATAATAGTATCTTCTAGATACTTGGAATGTTACAGATACAGATTTCCTCTTAGCTCTCAAACTTTTAGGATCTAATCTAAGCTAAATTAGGATCCTTTATAATTAAATTTATGTACACTTATTTGGTTTAATAAAATTACCAAATATATGAATAAACCTCTTCTAGAGATATGTTATCATTTTCAAATTTATAAATCTCTTCTAGAGATATATTAGTATCACCACTTCTGGAGTGAACTTTCTCTTCTAGATATATATATATATATATATATATATAATTATATATAAACATCTCCACTAGAGAGTTCAGTAAAATAGATACATTTACAACATAAATAAGAGTATCTTCTGGACCCTTGAAATGTTATAAAAATAAGAAATTATAATGGTTGCACATACCGATTTGTTCAAGACCGTATTTATATAGCTTTAGTGAAAATTATGATATGACATATAGATTATCTCTTCAGGAGCATATCTAAAGATATTTATTCAAGAATAGTTATGCATATAATATTTGATTCATCGTAAGTTCTGAAAAGTAAAAGGTTACATATCACTATTTGTCTAATGGAGCTACGGGTCCATGACAATAGACGATTGAATTTTGGATAATTTATTATCGCATTTGACAATATTTTATAAGCAATTCTTTTATAGTGCTATACGATGATATAATATCACTTCTGGGGATATTTCATAAACACCGCTTCTAGAGTGGTACATATCACTTCTAAAGATACTTTATATGCATTGTTTTTTTTGGATGTCATCAATAATCAGTATCTTTTTCTACATAATTGACATAATTCTACAACATCTCTTCTAGGATGTTTGGATTTTGAAATATAAAAATCATAATACATCTCTTCAAGAGTATGTCATATGGATTATCTCTTCTGGAGAATGTTAAAATGTACTTCTTCAAATATATAGTTTGGCAAACACACCCAAAGATTATCAAAACTTGGGTTTTACCAACTTTAAACTGATTTACTGAACTGAAATAAAATAAAATCCACATAGCAGACTTCAGGCTGCTATTATTGATCAATTCGACCATATCATTTATTACCGTACTTAGATTTTCATCATTAATGAAGTTTCCTTCATTGTCGAAGAAATGATCTAACTTCAGGTTAGCATCACTAGACAATCCTTTCACATAATTTTAGTTTAGAAGTAATTTTAATATAGAGGAATTGTATTTCCTAGTAGATTTAAAGACCTAAAACTTCAAGTTCAACCACTCATGTCTAGTGTTTAAAAGTGTGACCATATTTTGGTGGTCATAACGCTCCTTCAGGGAGTTCCATAGGTAAAGATGTTCTTTTTCAGTTAAATCACTAGACAATCTGAATATGGTTAATTCAAAAAAAAAACAGATATAATCATATAAATTCTAAATTATTTCTAAATGAAAATATGAACATCACGGAACTTTGTTTTACTCAATGCGTGAATGAAACCGGAAATCTCATAGCAAGAGCAAAAGTGCGTGTTTCCATTAAAGGGAAACGTGTTTTATACATCGACGAATGAAAAATGGAACAAGTCAAAAATATAAGTACCATCGATTCGAAATCCATTACTGGAGTCATTGGAAATTAATCTGCTTGCTTCTTCTGCAACTCAAACCTCTTTGTATTATTAAATCAGCAATAATACATATAATTATACACGCTACAAATATCAAAACCATTTCATGTAGATATTTGATAATCAGCATTAATTTGGTAGATTTTTTTTTTTTTAATATAAAATCCTTCATTACAAAGAATATCAATTAAAAATAATGAAAGATCAATCAGATCTAAAATCAATCATTATACCATATTAGGGCTGTGGATCGAAAAGAAAAGCAACAGTATATAAGATATAAAATGTTATAGATATATAAAATTAGATCTATAATAGAATTAGATCAGAAAAATTAGATCATATTGAGATCAACATAATAACATCTAAAAATAAAATCAATTTAATAATTCTACAAATGAGATCTGAAAAATGAAGTCTACAAAGTTAGATCTATACAAATAAATAATATTAGATTCACATAATTAGATCAACATTATAAGATATACAAAATGAGATCCAGGAAAAAGAAATGAGATCAAAACAAATGTTTACAAAACGAAATTTGATCTATGAAATAAAATTAGATCCCAAGAGAAAAGAAATAGATCTCAAATGCATAAAGAAAATCTTAAAAATAAAACATCGTGCTGATAACGTGTTATAGAATAAAGAAAATAGAAGCCATTGGAGAGAGAGAACAATTTTATTCATTCAGAGAATAGATCTCTATTTACATTACATGGCCTACTTTATATAAGGGCTTCAGAGGTAAGGACTGAACTTATCCCACGACGTGGGACTAAACAAAACAATGTACAAGCATATTCACTTCATAATATACATATATTATAACAAATCATTGTTTTAAATGAATGCATTTAAAACAAAATTAATTAGTATTAAATAATTGTTATCCATGTTTCAAACCTTTAAAACAAATTCAATTGCTATTATAAAAATTTGTTTCCATATTTCCTTATTCTTTTAAACAATTTGAATATGCAAATTGAATCAAACAACACAGTCATGTATAAATTCGTTACAACATATATAAAATCTAATCAACATAATTAAATGATGTATGTATAAATAATAATAAAATTAAAAAAATTCATAAATAAGTAGCATTTGATTTGCACCTTGAATGAAGATATCTCCTCTGATCTTCAAGATGTGCGCCAAGTCCATGTAAGAGAGGACGAACCACTTATGTTTCATTTTATTTGATGCTTGCATTTGATTTAGAGTTGACAAAATTTTGGATCTTTATTTTCTTTTTCAACCATGGAAGGTTAGGAGGAGAGAAGAGAAAAGTGAATGAAAAATTAATTACTCTAGGAAATGAATTAGTGAATTTATTTTAATTAAAAGAGCGAACATCTCCCATTTTTTTAATTTAAAACTTCCCTAGTCAATTCTCTTGATGTATCTCTCTCTTCAGTCTTCTCCCTTCAAATAATATTGTCGAAATTATTTGTCATCAAATGGAATAAAATTTTCGTTTATTCCCTCATGTGATTATCTTTTATTTAAACTCGTTTAAAAATACACCAATATTGTATATCGATGCGGGGAAATATAATATTTATATATGCATTCAATTAATTACAAACAACTCCCAAATATCAAACAAATTAAAGAATAACTAATATTTCTCAAATATATATTAATTTTATTAATTTAAAATATTTTATAAATTAATTAAACTGTGTGGTTTTTTGAGGAGTTCGTTATTGCCATTATGCGACTCGAAGGTGCAAATTCAGTCAGCGATTAATATCAAACAATTAGAATCTTAACGTCCACATGTCACCTTAGGTAGTGTTGTGACATTTGGTCAAATTTATCAATTACACATTTTGGAAAAATCCATTTTTACTAATATAAGTGATACCCGGTAGTAATTGTTATTTACACCAATTATCTTCGTTAACACTATATCACATTAGGACTAATGGAATTTGGTTTTGGTTAAAATTCTAACATCGTCCACATTCAGCTTGGTTAGTCAATTAAAAAAGTCATTGGTTCAATAATAAAATTTATTATTAATAGCACTACTATTAAGAGATTTTGACTTCAAGTTGACTACAGTTGATCACGATACTAGCCTCATATAATTAAGGAGATGAACCTTCTATTAAATAGTATTTCACTTCCAAAGCTTCAAGTCAGACCTTACTGCAGTCATTTGATGGACGCTATGCCATGATTTAACTATAATCAAAGTGAAGTATCCATATTAAAGTTCAACAGTATTCTTAAGTCAAGAGAATTGTGTAATATTTTACTTCGAGATTCACTGTTTGACCTTAGTTATATTAACCAACAAAAAACTTTCAAGTAATTCATTCCGTAGTTATCCAAGAACTATTAGTATGTAACCCCTTGGTGCCCCAACAGCCATGAGTAATACACTTCTAAAATTTGAAGATCATTACGCACTCTAGTCTCAACTGATGAATCGATGTCCTTTCTCAAAATTTTTTGACTAGGATTATTTAAAATATTATACTATTTTAATGTGATAAATTTCTCATGTCTACAACATAGTTTAATTACTATCACGTACATATTATTTAATGATTTTCTATTTATATATACTTCAAATTAATCACTTAATTTACTATATCACTATATAACAAAGCATATAATAGAAAACAAATACCTTTATGATGAATAAGATTGGTCACAGAGTTAGATATATGTATCAAAGTACATAATTTTCCGTAGGACATACCCCTAAACTCCTTTAGATCCGTTGACAATGTGATGTTGACGTTGATCGATCGACTTCGGAAAGTTCTTCTGTTACATGAAAATTTAGACAAATATATCTAATTTACCGAGCCTCTATTTAGGAAGATGGTGCTTTTTTAATCGTGTTACGGGCCTTGATTCGTGCATTGTATTGAGTTGATAGTAGAGGTGACGTAGGTCGCACAACCTTCTTACAAAAATAATGAGTTTTAGATGCAGAACATAGTAAGTCGATTGACTTTGTGCTCGTGGGGAGCCTTTGTGTTGTGCATCGAAGTCTAGGTCGACTGTATTCGAATTGGGAGGGAACTTGCCGTTTAGTCTAGTTCACCCATATGCCTTAGTCGGATGGTTAAATAACCTAGTTGTTTGATAATTTACAGATGGATAAAGGAAATAACTCTACCGAGAGTGCATCCACCAGCATGCCAGCTTTTGAGATTGGTAGAAGGTCCAAGAAGACAAAGATGACTTGGCTATTTCTCTAGCTTGTTACGGAACGGCAGGGATCGAAACCATGTATCCATTGGCCATGGACAGGCCCAGCCAGCCCTGTATCAACTACTTCACTTGGTCACTCCCGTATATGCGAAGTGGGAAGATATTTACTCTTTACCCTTTCTTTGTTTGATTCTTGAATGGCCATCGGATGGCCCCTGCATAGATCTTCCTTAACAACTATAGTCTCTTGGCTGGGTTGTTTATTGTATACTATTACCTGGGTATCCCTGAACCCAAGTCGATCTTTATTAGGATGGTGTTCTAGTTATTGAAACAAACAGATGTTCCACTTAACTTTTACTACCATCTCTAAGCTCACGACCAACTACCTCTATTTTAAGGTTTACCAAGCATGGTAGTAGGATACCTGGACTACTATTTTTTTGCCAGTGACATCAACCTAACCCTTCAAGTGTGGACATTTCAAGTTCAAGTTCCAGTTATACTTTTTATTTCCTATCTTTTCGAGCTTGTTCCCAATTAGTTTGCTGACTTGTTCCATTAACGCAATGAACCCTACATGCATTTGGCGAGAAGGGGTGTGAACGTCTACATCAATTACCACCAGCACATATCGAGGACGGATGATATAGCCAGAAACCTAGCCCATATCTTGAAGGATGAAAACCTTCGTCTGGTCGGTTTTCTGAGCCCCGACCAGTTAATGAGGACGAGGGATGTGACCCTTCACGTTCCAGGAGCAGGCGGGCGGCACTAGCTGGGGTGTAATAAGGGAAACCATGAAGATCAACCTAGAGCAGGACATCGGCCTGGATCGTTAAGGGAATGAGGGTGAGTTAGAGATGTGTTATTCTTGACTCTATGAGTACTCGGGGTAAGAGATGTTGAAGATCACTTTCAGCCATGAGGGCTTATCGTCGGGAGTCATAGTTGCTGAATGTAATGCGTCTTGGACTTCCAACTAAACAAGTACCTCTCAGATACTCAAGGCGGAGAGAACAGATAACTAGGTGCATGCCCTAAACACACTGGAGAGCGTCGGCTCCTCCTTGAAGCTCCTTCTCCCCTTGGTCAGCCCAAATAAATGATACACACACCATGCATCTAGCACAAACCTTCAAAATGGAATAACCTAGCAGTAGTGACAAAGAGTCATCTTGCCCGTCTTTTATCAGGAGGAGGAAGGCGGCGAGATTAGATCCATCTTGTTTGTCTTGTAGTTGTTCGCTTTTGTCATATATTCACTTCTTACCGGACTGGATTAACACTTGCTTTCTTTTTTTATCTTTGCACTGGTTCAATTGAATTTTTCCATGTTGATCGATTCTACCAATGTTGAGGACTCTTAGACCCATGGCACAGCCGAGGGGCACAACTGATGCACAATAGCAAACATCTTAGTTGCCACAATATGAACCAAAGGACTCTGCCTAGTGCCGCAACTGTAACATCCCCTACTTAAGACTCAAAGATGAACGTTGACATGTTGTAGTCATCAACAAAATTATATTTCAACGACAAACTAAGTTCAATTTATTAACTAAATATAGATAAAGTAAACAGCGCAGTTAAATATCTTTATTACATCGGTATTCTCTTAAACATTCTTTACATATACTTTGGTCAAAACTAAACCCAAAATGTGCCCACGTAGGGGTCAAATATAATAAAAAATAGCATAGTGAAGAGTTGGATCAACATATGATGATGTTGCCTGCACTCCTTAACACAGCGGGAAAAAAATCTTCATTAGCTACTAGGACTTTTGCATCATCTTCGATCTTCGTGCTACAACCCTTATTTCATACATGTCTAATCCCATAAACTCAACCTACTCAACTGAGCATCTGTGAGTTTATGGGGAAAATAATAATAAAATCATGGATTAGACATAAAGTCTGGTCTAGATAATACTTATTCCAAAACTATTATATGGTGAGACCAAAATGTACCGCAAAGGTTGTGTTTCCCCTTCATTATTCAACGTCAAGAGACATTCAAAATACTGACACAATTGGTTCTTATTTACGTCTACATCCTACGCTTCCCTAAGCGGTCCCTATTTACTTCTACACCCCCCGCGCAGTACTCACTAAATTCCCTATTTAGTTCATTCTTTTAAACTCAATATCATATTTACTACTGCACACCGTGCACATTCCCACTTGGGTTCTCCCCTTAGATTATAATTTAATCTACTATGATACTATGCCCCATGCATCTTCTTGCTTCTCTTTTAGCTGTTTAACGTTGTGCCCCGCGCATCTTATCTATTCTTCTTTGACTTTTTAATACAGTGCCCTGCGTAGGTCATACCAATATTTTTTATCTAACTTTTGATTACTGCATCCTACACAGGTCTTCTTACTTTTCCTCAATGATTTAATATTGTGCCATGAGCATGTCTTATTCATTTCTCTTTAACGTTTAATGCTGCATCCCACGCAGTTCTTGCTTATTTTCTTTATCAATTCAATACTGCACCCATGCGATTGCGTGTCTCACCATCCCAAGGTGTGCATCAACTTTAAACATTTGTTTAACTTATGGAACTGCTCCACAGTCCCTAGAAGTTGAATGTCTATCCTTACTTTCCCAAGGTGCACATTCGAGTGAGAATACCCACCCGACGTCAATAGCCTTTCCACCTTATTTATAGTGTAGGATCCCATCCCGTCCGAGATGGCCTCTCCTAAAGTCCCACCTACTTATCTTTTATTTGGTTACGTTTACTAATTTTCTTGGCACAATAACCACCCTGCCCTAACGCTGAGTCCCTCCCCCTTTTCTTATCAAGTGTCCCCTTCCCAGTTATGGCGCAACATGACCCCTTCATGCCGTTCGTAGTACTTCCGTATTTATATAGAGCGGCTACTCCAACCCCGTTTTAGACAAACTTTGAAATTACTGACAATGTCTTTACACATATCAATCCCTTATTCATCCTTATTTTATTTTATGCCACTTGCAGTATCCATTTTCTTTCAACAAGTAATTTGGATCTGGTTTCCCTTCGCCTAATAGTAGTTAATATTGTTTCCATAAAAATTTATTCGCGCCCGCGCAATTCCCCACTTGCCTCACCGTAGTATTTACCCTCTTTTGGTTTATTTTCCTTATAGAAAATTCTAATAAATTCACAGAAAATTTGTGAACACTTATCCTAACAAATTTAATCTTTGTTCGGACATTTTAAGGGCATTTTCCTTATTTATTTTCTAGTTATGCACTGTCAATAAATCATATCAAATCATTTAAGCTTAAGAAACTTCTAAAACGAGAAACCCATCTCAAAAACCATGATCAAAACATGATATGAAATTTCCATTAACTTAAACATCATTAAAGTAGGGAAAACACATCTGAACATGCCATGTCTATCTATTCTTCCCTAAAACATTCATTAAACCATTATATTTTTTCATTAAAATTCGTTCGAATCCCATCATACTTAAAAAAATACAAATCTAAACCAAAACCATATATTAGAAAACAGTGTAGACAGGTTAAGAATTACTCATTTAAATCTCTAAGATGTCTAGTTTTAGTCTTCTTAATCCCCTTTAGCTTGTATTTTCCTTATCTTTCCTCTATTTTCCCTCTTTAAGCCACCATTATTAAAATTTCTTTCTAGCTTTTATTTTATCTTAGGCAGGATGAAATGAAAGAATAGAAAAGAGTAATGTTTATTGTCCCACAATAATTTGGGCTTAGGCCCTCATATCCCTTTTCCATTAATTCATTTCCCCTTCTTTCTCTTATTTGGGCCACCTTGGCCTTATAATTGATTTACTTGATTGATTTAAACTTTTGGTTGTTACATTCATTCCTCCTTAAAGGAATTTTGTTCCCAAAATTATACTAAGGTTCGATAGAGATTTTTCCTCTATTCCATGCTTACCCTAAGCATACCCATGAATTCCCAATCCATGCATATAAAACGTACTATTGCTATCTACTAATATGGAAAACATCTATAATGTTCATATATATGTCATATATATATATGGTCTACATCATTATAACTCAATAAATTGTTCATGCGCTAATCTGAAAAGAATAACTATGGATAGGTCCTTTTAATCTTATCTTTTGTTTCCCCCGTGCCGTCCTTCTAATCTGCACTCTATTGAACACATACTAGCTTCACTACCTTTTTCCAAAGTGGCTTCTCATCCTGATCCACTATTTGAACCAGTCTACACATATATGTCATATCTGGCTTTATGACCAAGTCTTCTATTGCACTTTAATTTACTTGTGCGCCCGGATCCCTAATGCATTCCCGCAAACACAATATGTGAAACATATTGTGAATCCATGTGAAACACTAGGTAGATCCATATTATACACCACCTTTCCAATCCTATTTATGATTGGAACATATCTAGGTGCTAACTTTCTAGCTTTTTTAAAGCGTATTATACTCCTCATCGAAGAAACCTTCATCGCCTACTGCGAACTCCAGTTCCCTTCTCCTCGTGTCAGCATAACTCTTCCGTACACTACGCTTATTCTAGCTCGGATCAGTTCCAGCTTCTCAATAGCATCCTTCACCACATCTTTTCCTAAAACAATCATATTCCCTGCCTCCAACCAACATACATGCGACTTACATGGCCTTCCATACAACACCCCAAATGGAGCCATCCCTACACTGTTTTAATAGTTGTTGTCATATGATAACTCTAACAGATGTAAGTAATCCTCCCAAGATTCACCGAAGTCTAAAATGCATGCTCTTAGCAAGTCTTCTAGAACCCTATTGATCCTCTCGGTTTGCCCATCTGTTTGTGGATGGTATGCAGTACTCATGCGCAGTTCTATACCCAACACTTTCTGCAAAATTTGCCAAAACGCGCTAGTAAACAACGAATCTCAATCAATAATAGTAGTACTTGACACCTCGTGCAATCTCACTATTACCTTAACATACATCTCTGTTCACTTTGGTGCAATCCTACTAGCCTTCACTGGGATGAAATGGGTACACTTAGTTAGTCTATCAACTACGACCCATATTCCTTCATTCCTAGTCCTTGTCCTTGGAAACCTATAACGACCCGTATAAATTCGATGTTTAAATGAATTAAATTAATAAGATTTTTATTTAAATTTAGAAAGGAATAAAAATCTTATTTATTTCTATGAAAGAGAATGTTGAAATTTGATGTATCAAGGGTAATTAAAAATTTACAGATTTAATTATATATTGCAATTAATTGTAATAGTGGAAATTTGTCGCATTTGAATATAAATATTAAAATGATGGCTAAAATAAATTTTGTAAATGGTGACTTAAAACCTATAAAATCCAAATGAATTAGGTAGGAAAAAGATTCTTACCTGGATATAAATTTTAATATGAGAAATTTATGAAAGTATTAATTTGATTTAATGTAATAAAAGATTGTGAACGGTAATTGGAATAAATTAAGAAATCATATTAGTGCAAGTAAATAATTTATGACTTGAATGAGATTCCAATTCAAATAAATCATTTAAATGTTATGATTTGATTTTTAATGGAACATGAGAAAAACAAATGTAAGGATTTGATTAATATATATGTTATGTGTTCAGGGTATTGAATAAAAATTGAGAATCCAATTGTAATTAATGATAATAACGTTGGTATTAGTTAATAAATTAAATTTCAATGCAATACCCATAAATGAATGGAATGAAATGAATGTATGTAAATGTATACTATGTTATTTATCAAATAGAAAGAAAAGTAAATATCGAACTGATTGATGAATAAATATGCATTGAATAGTAATTGAATGTAAGTTAATGGAAATTGTATAAAATCAATATAAGATAATGAATTGCAATAACTATGGGTTGATATTAAATGTTGAAATATTATATAGATAAGGATTTAGATGGAATGGATTAATTTATGAAATAAAGGATAGCAACCATATAAAATGTTAAGTAAGTTAATATTGTCATTAATAAAAACGTTACTTTAAGGATAATTAATGTAGTAACGTAAGGTGTAAATGTAAATTACAATGGAAGCGTAACCTTATTTCTAGGTAGACATTGCAGGTAGATTTATGAAATGGAGTTTATGAAATAAATGAAATTGAATATTTCGTTAGTATGAATTTAAAGGAAAATGGGTTAATTTGATTAAATCAATAAAAGACAATAAATACAATGATGGTGGGTTATTAATAAAGGTGAATAGGGAAATGATTGTTATAGTAAGAATGGAATTCCAACTTGTTGGAATGGAGTAAATACACTTAGTAATAAATTTAGTATAGGAAAACGAAATGGAAATATTGAATTAATTAATCCATATATTTATAGTAAATGGTGATTATTGGATTGTAAATAATAAACTTATTAAAGGTGATCAAGAGTTGTGACCACCAGTTATTATGAGTGATACATACATATTCAATTCATTCAATTGATTTGGAAATCATTGCAATAAAAATAAATTAAATGTTACGTTAAATAAATTTAGGTAATAATGGGGAATAACGTATATAAATTCTTCATTAAATGATGATTTGTGAATATAAAGATGGAAATAAAGTTTATTAATATATCGGAATTTAATTTTGATAAAAGGTTAATTGCAATCAAAGGATAAATGCTTAAACAGGAATTAAGCTTTATTTATTCATTTGGATGTAGAATATGATAATTTGAATCTATTGAATTTATTTGAAATTGAATAGAACATTTTATGTTGATTGAAAATTTAAGTTGGAATTTGGAGATGTTTTAGTAATAGAGTATAAATCCAAAGGAATTCCCATCTATTGGGTACCAATAGATAGGATAATTGAATGAAAGGTCAACTAAGGGACTATTGCAAAGTTAATTTATAATTTGTAGATATAATGAAATTGAAATTTTACGCTGAAGTTAATAATTTAATCAGCATTTAAGAAACATCTTAAATTGTCTAAATTTGGATAATCAATGAAGGATTATTAAGTGATAAAAATTTTCCAATACTAAAACCGAAATATAAAAATTTGGATTTGTTTACTAATTCTTAATTTAATTAATTAGTATAAAAATAGCCATTTTTGTCACGGACTCGGATTTCGACGAAACTAGTTTCATCGGATCCATAACAGTGAATTATTGTAGTGTTTCAAGTTTTGTAGCGATCGGACTTGTTCGTTTGATCATACGAACGCGAAACGCCTTGAGATCGATTTAATTGAAATCAATTTGGAAATTTTGTTTTCAGCATAACTTCTTCATACGATGGAATTTGGACGTGAAACTTTTTCCATCGCGTTTAGAATATTTTTAAACACCTATTTGGATATATGGGTTTACCCAATTTCGTTCCGGGGTCAGAACGGGCTTTTTGGGCCACGTTAGCGTTAGCACGTTTGTTTATCTGGTCCATCTACTCTATTTCAACCCTACCTATAAATACCCTGTTATGAACCCTAACTTCTCCTCATTCTCATTTGTCTGTACGTACCTTCTTTCTCAACTCCTCATCCCAATGGCAGAAAAAACCTAATTCCCAAATTGCAAAAAATAATTTCGATTTCAAAAAAAAAAAAAAAATTGCGGATCTGCAACAGCTTGTGATCGCGCTTCGGGTTTCAGAGGAGAAAACCCTAGAGCAACTTCGGGTCAGGAAGAAAATGACTCGGGTCGCTCCGGGTCGTTTTGGCGAAAACTACAAGCAAGCACCGGGGATTTGAGGCGGCGCACCGAAGTCGAACCCGAAGTCGACCCAGGACCAGAATTTTCCATTTTCAAATTTTCATAACTTTTGCATACGAGCTCGGATTCACGCGCAGTTTGTTTTGCTGGGATCGTATCAGAATTTCTGACGTTTTGGCACTAGTTTGGATGAATTTGTAGATTGTCCAATTTTTGGGTTTAAATTGGATTTGAATTCAATTTAAATTCAAAAAGGTGAGTGTTTTAACCCACTCACAACTTCTAGAATTTCTTATGTTTGTTAATTTGACCTAAGATATGAGTAGAAATTTATTTATGATTTTTTGGCATGTTTATTCATCATCTCAATTAATTCGCATTTATTTAATTTAACTGTTAATTAATTTTATTTATTACATATAAATTGACAGTTGAATTTATTTATTCGCATATAAACTGCTAGTTTAATAGTTATTGAATTTATTATTGAATATAAACTGTTGGTTAATACATGTTATTTATTACCTGTATAATTTATATGCTCTATATCGATGATTGTTTAAATTGGATGATGATGGCAAATGATGGTTGATGATTGATATTTGGATGAATGGATGCTACATTTATATTGTATAAACTTCAAGTCATCATGCATTTTCATTTCATTCGGGATTGCGGTTTGAAATGATATACAACCACATTTTATTTTAAATTGCGGATTGAAATGATAAACATCCGTATCACTTGACCATAGGGTAGAAAATTTTATACAGGCACCGCGGTATATATATAAAATATATTTTGAAATGTTTTTATGGTTTTGTAAAGCTATATATATATGGTTTAAGGGATACTGAATTGGTTATTTATATATATATAGTAATTTTTGGTTTTTAAGCTTCTTATAAATTTGATTTGAAGTATAAAATAAAGTTTGATTTTTTAAGATCAAATACGATTAAGCATTTATTTAAAACCTAATTTCTGGAGTTTTTATGACTTAAATGAGGATAAGATTTGGAAGATGAATATTAAGTTAAATTGAAATTTAATAAAAGTTAATTTTTTTAAATAATCTGATTTTTATAACTTGATTTTTGTGTAAAGTGATTTAAATGAATATTAGGTTGATTTAAATGAATATATCAAGTTTAATAAATTGAAAGATTTTCCAATTATGTGAAGTTAAAGGTTTTACTTAAATTATATTGAATTCATTAAGTAAACATTTCAAGTCTAAATAATAAGAAATTGAATTTGATATATATGGGTTTGTCAAATGAGTTTGTTTATTTGAAATGGTAAAATATTTAAAGCTTTGAAACATAAGAATTAAAATGGTATTTGGAAGTTTAAATTGATATTTGGAATTGATTTGTGAAATGTAAAGAAGCTATTTTGTTTTATAAAAGAATTTAATATTTAACCATTTGAGAGATGGAAATTTGTTTCAAAGTTATGATTTTCAAGGTAGTATAATTTGGAAATATTATATTCAAGAGTTTTGATTTCTAAATATTTACTTTGAAACCACTATGATTTTTGGAAAGAATATATTGGAAAATAAAGATGATATCATATTGTTTTGGGTTTTAAAAGGAAATGATATCATATTTATATGGTTTTGAAATGGATATTATATTCTGGTTTTAAAAGTATAAATTATTTTAAAGGACCGTGGTGTATAATAACGTTTGGTTGTTGAAGAGACCGGGATCGGAAGTTGTCATACTCTCTGCCAACTCCGAAAACACTTTAACAACCGTGTACGCGGTGGAGATTCCAGAATGAAGTAGGTTGGTGGAGGTGTTCCTGCAAGGTAATACGTGGACCCAACTCCCGTGAGTTGGCATAAGGTGGCTAAAACAGGAGCGATTCTCGGGCCAATGAGGTCATTCCTCTGATCGGACACTCCTCTTCGATATTATACTTTGACTTTGGATTGATTCAGTGGCCACTTTTACTTTGATTTTTGGGGGAGTTTATTTTGAGGTGGGCGGTAGCTGCGGCTACGCGTTTCCATCAGCCCGGATAGCAATTGGTATATCTACCCTGGCATTGCCTAGTTGTGCCGTGTCACCTACCCTATCGCGCCTTGTACGAGTTTGGATTTCTCCCGTAGCCCGTGTGGTATCCTCTGGTAGCTTTCCGATCAGGAGGGACTATGATATTGGATGGACTACTGGGACTATTAGGTGTTAAGGGCTATATGGGTAACCCCTTAATGCTAAGAAAGAAGTAAGTTTATTTTACAATTAGACACTATTATAATAGCGCAATATACTACATAGTAAATAGTTTAACGGATCCTTAGGAGATGTAAATCCCGAGCATCTCTTGAGTTACTGCACTCATATTTATTTCTGTTAATTTAACTCACATAAGATCTTTTAGTTCTGACTCAAGTGTTTTTGTTTTTCAAATTCGCTCGGGTCAGTCCAAGCGTTTCAGGATTTGAAGATTTTGTTCTGGAGGACGAAGATGAAGATTTGTAGTATTACTATCTACTATATTATCCCACTACACTATTTAATTCTGCTGCATTGATATTATTGGTATGTGAACTCTGATATTTAGTTGTATAAAGAAGAATCAAATGTTTTGTAAACAGTTTTATGAACTATATATTTTATTATTATATTTTATCCTTCAGCTGTGAGATTCTGTTTTCTTTTTATTTCTTTCTTGTTTTTTCTTATTTACCCCATAACAATCCGCCCTTCCGTATGGTATGAATTGGCACGTTGTCGATTTATAGCATGCGAAAAGGCGGGACGTTACATTTGGTATCAGAGCTTTGGTTTAGCGATAAACCTTAGCTTTGTGGGGTCTGACTCTTTATTAATGGGGTAGTAATATCCTATGGGAGTCGCTGAGTGTATATATATGAGAGAGCGTATTTGTTAGTGTTATAAAAAGGTTTTAATATTGTGTTAATCTGTTCCGTTTTGTATTTATAAATTCTAGTTGGTGCATGGGACGCTGTGATATCAATAGGGATTTTTAAACACTTAATATGACAGACCGACATAATATTTGTTTTTAATATAGGTGAATGAAATAACTTTGCCTATTATATTTTCTATATATAAAAAAATATATTTTATAATGACATATATTTGGTTGCTATAGATTGGTTGTTAGGTAATAAAGTGTATAAATAATAATAGAAATAAGATTGAAAAATAAAATAAATGAAATCTGGAAATTTAGAACTTAAGATTCGGCGTTTTGAAATTTCTTTCGAATAAATTTTGGAATATAATAATATTATTTTTAAGGACTTTTTGATATAAATATTTCAATGTAATTCGGAAGAATTGTTTTAAAAAGGATTTTTGAGAAAATAAGTTTTGTACTTTCCACTCTGTCGTTGGAAAATAATTTCGGTGACGGCGGCCGCATCATCGACTTTCATTTTCGAGTTTCGAAGGGGAAAGGCCACTGTAGTAGTTTTACTGCAGATTCATTTTTGGAAAATATATAAATTTTGGATTGTTTTAAATATAATTAGAGATATATAAGTTGTAAGAATATATTTATCTATTATTTTAAAATAAATTTAAAATTTAACCCGGTATTAAATTCTTAAATTTTCATTTAATTAATTGTTTCAATTATTGTAGTGAAACAGAATTTAACTAATAATTGAAACCCTAAATGAAATAAGAGGTTTAATGCTAGGTTATTAATGGTATTAAATGAAATTTAAAATTGTAACCTATGAAATAAAGGATTATTATTGAACAGTAAATTTATTAAAGAAATAAGAGAAACTTGTATGATTTTAATTACATTCTTAAAAACATATATATATATAACTTACCAAATATTTAAAAGTTGAAATGTTTAATAGGAAAATGTAATGGAAATTATACAAGTAAAAGTATGTAATGAAGGTGTTCAATAAATCGCTTTTATTCATAAGAAGTGATGATATCGGGATAAGTTAAGTTATAATTGAAATTTTACTATAAGTGAATATAATTAAAGGTAAGTAATTCAAATAGATGATTATAAACTTAAGTAAATAAAATGGAAATGCTAACAAATTAAATGGGACATGAATACTATTGATAAACAAATTAAATAAGGACATGCAATAATAAATGAATGAATAGTATAACGAAATAAAAAGGGAACTGGCATGACCTGAATTAATGGAATTGAATAATTGTAAGTAATGAGTAAAAATAAATAAAGCAAGCATTTAATGAGTAAATGTAAATTAAAACAATAAATCACTGTATAAATAAATAAAAAAATCAAACTGCAAAGGTATGAAATGGAATTAATAATAAGATAAATTGATTGTTGTTTGGATTTGTTGTTGTTTAGTTGATGGTTGTTTGGGTAAGGATACTTTAAAAATTGGATTTGGGTGAATGAATAATCTACTTAGTTTTATCTAAGACTGTTGAGTAAATGATGCGCTAGTAGTTTATTCTTCATTCCGTACAATTTAAAAGTTTTGAACCCGAACAACTATTTTTTGTTGGTTGAATGGTTGCTTTGAATTTGTTGTGTATGCTGTTGTTAAGTTGATGGTTGTTGTATTGATTTGTGATTAGTGATTGAAATCCACTTAAATATTTCACTTTATATAAATAGATAACCCTTTGGATTTTATAAGTGAAATGCAGGCTATGGAAGCAATTGCTACTGCTTTTGGTTCCATAAATTAAGCGTAAATTGCCCGACAAATAGGTACGTGTTTGCGCCAAAAATGGCCACAAACACCCAAAGTCGTATGAACTAGTCGATTTTATGTTGTTTTCAGTGATTTGGGTAATTTATGCAAATATATAAAAAGCAGGGACTAAACTGTAAAAGACACACAGATTTATAGTGGTTCGGCCAGAACGTGCCTACGTCCACTTTATATGTTATTCTCCTTTTTTCTTCAGATTACAAGTACAAAGCTTTGATTACAAGTATCTAAAGTTGTTTGAAAGTTCCTTCCAGGCTTGAGCTCTCAAACTTGTCCTCCATTGTTGTACCCCTGCCCCTCTATTTATAGAGTGAGGCTGGGGGCAGGGGTCTTGGATGATTATAGCTGCTGGCGGGCCTGGGCTGATGTAATCTGGACTGGCACATCTGGTTCGGCGGAGCTTGGTTCGGTCGTTCTTGGAGAGAAGGATGGAGAAGCCTTAGTTCGGTGGTCACCTGGTTCGGAGTTGGGTGGTCCGGTCTTGGTTTGGTTCGGTGGGACATGATTCGGTGGTGAGTGGATTGGCTTGGCATGGAGTTGGTCCGGTAGTAGTTAGTCCGGTAGTGCATGGAGTTGTGGTGATTCGGTGGTAGATGAGAGGTGAGTTGGTTCGGCTTGGCTTGGGGGGTTGGGAATGCCGAATGGACTTTGGCATTGGGAATGCCGGATGAAGCTGCCGAATGAAGCCTTAACCTCTAATGCCGAATGAAACTCGAAACTTGACCACCGAATGGACTCTCGCATGGCTTCACCGAATGAACTTTTATATTTGAACCTTGAGTGAAATCCCTGACTTATGTACGCTTGCTTGCTTCTTCTTGCTCCGGTCGTGGTGGAAATGCACACAACATTGATATTCCAGTTTTGACCAAAAAATGGGAAAACACTTTGCCCCCCAAAATATGCCTTGCGATAGGAAGGCGTGTTTTGTAATGCCATGAGCTGGATGTTCATATCCTGTTGATGTCCTGTAAAGAGCTTGGCAGTTTCACATGTCCTCAAATGACGATCATTCGGGATCGAGCTATTTGGGATGAAGCGCGGCCGTTCATGGTCAAGCGCCTAACTTCAAATGACGATCGTTCGTGATCGAGTCATTTGAGGTGAAGTGCGACCGTGCACGGTCAAGCGTGTAAATCCATGCATCGATCATTCGGGATCGAGTCATCTTCGGTGAAATGTGACCGTTCAAGGTCAAGCGCTCAACTTCAAATGACGACCGTTCGGGATCGAGTCATTCGAGGTAAAGTGCGACAGTGCGCGGTCAAGAGCGTAAATCCATGTATCGATCGTTCGGGATCGAGTCATCTGTGGTGAAATGTGACCGTTCAAGGTCAAGCGCTCAACTTCAAATGACGACCGTTCGGGATCGAGTCATTCGAGGTAAAGTGCGACAGTGCGCGGTCAAGTGGGGGACCCCAAATGACGACCGTTCGCGATCGAGCCATTTGAGGTGAGAGGAGTTGTGCCGTTCGGGGCGAGTTGTGACCGTTCGCGATCATGTGCCGTTCGAGGCGATTTGTGATCGTTCGCGATCGGGTGCCGTTCGAGGCGAATTGTGACTGTTCGAAGTCGGGTGCCGTTCGAGGCGAATTGTGATCGTTCGGGATCGGGTGCCGTTCGAGGGGAATTGTGACTGTTCGAAATCGGGTGCCGTTCGAGGCGATTTGTGTGTGCCCGGGGGGGGAGACTTAATAATATCAGTGCTGGAGTTATTGTTTGGGGGAGTTTCCGAATCGAAGACTTTGGCAGTTCGCTGCCATGCAAGAGGTGCTCGTGGACCGTTCGCGATCCACGGGCATACAAGTAAATTTTTCCATAGAATTGTAAATGTTAAAGCAATAATCATATGAATCTTATGGAAGAAATGTCCAAACAGGAAGAATTTAAATGTTCAAATCAAAATCAAAGCAAAAAACAGAATGAAGATGTCAAAGCGTAAACTCTTACTATAACGGTTGGTAGTCATTCAGAGCATGCCTATGGATCGTGCGCGATCGCTCACATGTGTAAATGATTTAACCGTGTTAGCGAGAGGTTTGCAACTTGTTCATCGTTATTTTAATCAAGCAATCAATGGATAATCAAACGGTGCCCCGATCCAGGGTCACCTCTAGCCGATGTAGACGGTGGTCGCTCTGGCTCCACTACTGGAGTTCGCCTCCTCACGTACTAAAGGAGCATACCGTTCCTGATATGCCCTTCCACCTCGTCCTTCAAATGCCTACAATCATTAGTGTTATGACCGTATAATTCATGAAATACACAAAACTTATCTGATTTTCTTTCGTCAGAGGTTGGATCCCTTCGCATTGGTCTACGATACGGAACATGCCCCTTGGTATCCTGATAAATTCGTTCCAGACTCTCATTCAGCTCAGTGTGAGTGATGAATCGCGGCTCCCTCCTTTGCCGCTTTGACCTGTCATCATTATCCTCAGCTTTTCTCTTTCCTTTGCTAGTCTCCGCACCCTTTCCAGGTGGGTTTCCGCTCTTGATTGCGTAAACGTCATCTTCTTCCTCTCTTTCTGCGCTAGCATCTTCCAAACGCAGAAACTTTTCAGCCTCATGATAGAACTCTCCCAGATTCATAGGCGGGTCCTTGGTTAATGAATTCTTGAACTCTATACTATGAGCTATTCCAGATACAGCCGCCATCATGACCATAGATGGATCTGGTCGATCCACAGATGCTGCTGCCGCATTAAATCGCGTTAGAAAGCTCCTCAAAGTCTCTCCAGTTTTCTGCTTCAAGGTTGCCAAAGTCATCACATTCTTGGGTCTCGCAATATGAACCCTGAATTGCCTCATGAATCTCTCAGTTAAATCTGCCCACGTTCCTATGGAGCCGCTCTCCAGTTGCCTAAACCATAACGCTGCAATGTCCGTCAAATACAGTGGAAAGCACCGGGCCATGATCTCCTGCGATGCCCCCAGCACTTCCATGTGCCTCATATACTTTGTAAGATGGACCGCAGGGTCTATCCTCACATCGTACATCTCTACTGATGGTAGCTTGAATTCTGGTGGGTTCCTAGCCATCCTAATTGCAGAAGAAAAAGGACTCCTGTTTACATCTTCCAAGTCTTTGTTTACCAAACCGCCTCTCATAGCTCTTCTAACCATCTCTGCCAATCTGTCATCGTCTCCGAGATGCAATCTTCGTTCATCACTTTCAACCTGCCCCCCGAGTTCACGAGGGAACTCTGGGATCTGCCCCCTTGATTGAGCGTTCACTCCTCTATTGCCACCAGGTTGTTCGGATGGCCCCGTCTCTCTTTCCGGGATCGGATTACCGTGCTCTTCATGAGTGCCCCCTAGCTCTGGTGCTACGCCAGATGGTCCTGCTCCGTTCTGAACTCCAGTTGCTCCTTGTTTTTGTGCTCCAAGTTGCCCAATTTGCTGAAGCAAGTTCTGGATCATCTCTTCTTGTCTTCTCATCATAGCCTCCATCTCATCCCTGGTGACGAAGGCTGAAGCTTGGTTTGCTCCTGAGGAAGCCTCTTGACTCCCTTCCTGTTGACTCTGCTCTGGCCTTGGCCTTCTGCTTGATTGTCTTGCCATGACTCTTCCAATCTGAATCTCTAAACTCTCAAATTCAACTTCCAAGCGGTAGGTCCTTGAGTTCAATTCTCAGTGAAAGCACCAAAATGTTTGCGCCAAAAATGGCCACAAACACCCAAAGTCGTATGAACTAGTCGATTTTATGTTGTTTTCAGTGATTTGGGTGATTTATGCAAATATATAAAAAGCAGGGACTAAACTGTAAAAGACACACAGATTTATAGTGGTTCGGCCAGAACGTGCCTACGTCCACTTTATATGTTATTCTCCTTTTTTCTTCAGATTACAAGTACAAGCTTTGATTACAAGTATCTAAAGTTGTTTGAAAATTCCTTCCAGGCTTGAGCTCTCAAACTTGTCCTCCATTGTTGTACCCCTGCCCCTCTATTTATAGAGTGAGGCTGGGGGCAGGGGTCTGGATGTTTATAGCTGCTGGCGGGCCTGAGCTGATGTAATCTGGACTGGCACATCTGGTTCGGCGGAGCTTGGTTCGGTCGTTCTTGGAGAGAAGGATGGAGAAGCCTTAGTTCGGTGGTTACCTGGTTCGGAGTTGGGTGGTCCGGTCTTGGTTTGGTTCGGTGGGACATGATTCGGTGGTGAGTGGATTGGCTTGGCATGGAGTTGGTCCGGTAGTAGTTAGTCCGGTAGTGCATGGAGTTGTGGTGATTCGATGGTAGATGAGAGGTGAGTTGGTTCGGCTTGGCTTGGGGGGTTGGGAATGCCGAATGGACTTTGGCATTGGGAATGCCGGATGAAGCTGCCGAATGAAGCCTTAACCTCTAATGCCGAATGAAACTCGAAACTTGACCACCGAATGGACTCTCGCATGGATTCACCGAATGAACTTTTATATTTGAACCTTGAGTGAAATCCCTGACTTATGTACGCTTGCTTGCTTCTTCTTGCTCCGGTCGTGGTGGAAATGCACACAACATTGATATTCCAGTTTTGACCAAAAAATGGGATAACAGTACGTTTTCAGATTACGTTTTATAGCGCTATTGTATATTTTTCCCGTGTTGGGATTTACATTATATTGTAAAAATATTGTTGTATATTGTTATAATTTATTTTCTCCCAAACCTCCCCGTACAAAGGAGACTATGCCAAAATTTTCCGAAAATTCTGGACTTAGAAATTATTTTGAAATGTTTTTCCAAACTTTATTTATTTAAGTATAAAAAAGATATAATGATTTTAAAATGGGTATATTTTATTTAAAGTATAAATTTTGTAAATTATTGTTTATAAGTTAAATATTTTGAATAAGATGTATTGTTATTTAGTTCTTTTTTTCCCTTCTTTTCCTTTTCGGGGACGAAAAGTTTTGAGTGGGGGAGAGTGTAACGACCCATATAAATTCGATGTTTAAATGAGTTAAATTAATAAGATTTTTATTTAAATTTAGAAAGGAATAAAAATCTTATTTATTTATATGAAAGAGAATGTTGAAATTTGATGTATCAAGGGTAATTAAAAATTTACAAATTTAATTATATATTGCAATTAATTGTAATAGTGGAAATTTGTCGCATTTGAATATAAATATTAAAATGAAGGCGAAAATAAATTTTGTAAATGGTGACTTAAAACCTATAAAATCCAAATGAATTAGGTAGGAAAAAGATTCTTACCTGGATATAAAATTTAATATGAGAAATTTATGAAAGCATTAATTTGATTTAATGCAATAAAAGATTGTGAACGGTAATTGGAATAAATTAAGAAATCATATTAGTGCAAGTAAATAATTTATGACTTGAATGAGATTCCAATTCAAATAAATCATTCAAATGTTATGATTTGATTTTTAATGGAACATGAGAAAAACAAATGTAAGGATTTGATTAATATATATGTTATGTGTTCAGGGTATTGAATAAAAATTGGGAATCCAATTGTAATTAATGATAATAACGTTGGTATTAGTTAATAAATTAATTTTCAATGCAATACCCATAAATGAATGGAATGAAATGAATGAAATGAATGTATGTAAATGTATACTAGGTTATTTATCAAATAGAAAGAAAAGTAAATATCGAATTGATCGATGAATAAATATGCATTGAATAGTAATTGAATGTAAGTTAATGGAAATTGTATAAAATCAATATAAGATAATGAATTGCAATAACTATGGGTTGATATTAAATGTTGAAATATTATATAGATAAGGATTTAGATGGAATGGATTAATTTATGAAATAAAGGATAACAACCATATAAAATGTTAAGTAAGTTAATATTGTCATTAATAAAAACGTTACTTTAAGGATAATTAATGTAGTAACGTAAGGTGTAAATGTAAATTACAATGGAAGCGTAACCTTATTTCTAGGTAGACATTGCAGGTAGATTTATGAAATGGAGTTTATGAAATAAATGAAATTGAATATTTCGTTAGTATGAATTTAAAGGAAAATGAGTTAATTTGATTAAATCAATAAAAGACAATAAATACAATGATGGTGGGTTATTAATAAAGGTGAATAGGGAAATGATTGTTATAGTAAGAATGGAATTCCAACTTGTTGGAATGGAGTAAATACACTTAGTAATAAATTTAGTATACGAAAACGAAATGGAAATATTGAATTAATTAATCCGTATATTTATAGTAAATGGTGATTATTGGATTGTAAATAATAAACTTATTAAAGGTGATCAAGAGTTGTGACCACCAGTTATTATGAGCGATACATACATATTTAATTCATTCAATTGATTTAGAAATCATTGCAATAAAAATAAATTAAATGTTACGTTAAATAAGTTTAGGTAATAATGGGGAATAACGTATAAAAATTCTTCATTAAATGATGATTTGTGAATATAAAGATGGAAATAAAGTTTATTAATATATCGGAATTTAATTTTGATAAAAGGTTAATTGCAATCAAAGGATAAATGCTTAAACAGGAATTAAGCTTTATTTATTCATTTGGATGTAGAATATGATAATTTGAATCTATTGAATTTATTTGAAATTGAATAGAACATTTTATGTTGATTGAAAATTTAAGTTGGAATTTGGAGATGTTTTAGTAATAGAGTATAAATCTAAAGGAATTCCCATCTATTGGGTACCAATAGATAGGATAATTGAATGAAAGGTCAACTAAGGGATTATTGCAAAGTTAATTTATAATTTGTAGATATAATGAAATTGAAATTTTACGCTGAAGTTAATAATTTAATCAGCATTTAAGAAACATCTTAAATTGTCTAAATTTGGATAATCAACGAAGGATTATTAAGTGATAAACTTTTTCCAATACTAAAACCGAAATATAAAAATTTGGATTTATTTACTAATTCTTAATTTAATTAATTAGTATAAAAATAGCCATTTCTGTCACGGACTCGGATTCGACGAAACTAGTTTCATCGGATCCGTAATAGTGAATTATTGTAGGGTTTCAAGTTTCGTAGCGATCGGACTTGTTCATTTGATCGTACGAACGCGAAACGCCTTGAGATCGATTTAATTGAAATCAATTTGGAAATTTTGTTTTCAGCATAACTTCTTCATACGATGGAATTTGGACGTGAAACTTTTTTCATCGCATTTAGAATATTTTTAAACATCTATTTGGATATATGAGTTTATCCAATTTCGTTCCGGGGTCAGAACGGGCTTTTTGGGCCACGTTAGCGTTAGCACGTTTGTTTATCTGATCCATCTACTCTATTTCAACCCTACCTATAAATACCCTGTTATAAACTCTAATTTCTCCTCATTCTCATTTGTCTGTACGTACCTTCTTTCTCAACTCCTCATCCCAATGGCAGACAAAACCTAATTCCCAAATTGCAAAAAAATAATTTCAATTTCAAAAAAAAAAAAAAAAATTTTTTTGCGGATCTGCAACAGCTTCTGGTCGTGTTTCGGGTTTCAGAGGAGAAAACCCTAGAGCAACTTCGGGTCAGGAAGAAAATGACTCGGGTCGCTCCGGGTCGTTTTGGCGAAAACTCCAAGCAAGAACCGGGGATTTGAGGCGGCGCGCCGAAGCCGAACCTGAAGTCGACCCAGGAGCAGAATTTTCCATTTTTCAAATTTTCATAACTTTTGCATACGAGCTTGGATTCACGCGCGGTTTGTTTTGCTGGGATCGTATCAGAATTTCTGACGTTTTGGCACTAGTTTGGATGAATTTGGAGACTGTCCAATTTTTGGGTTTAAATTGGATTTGAATTCAATTTAAATTCAAAAAGGTGAGTGTTTTAACCCACTCACAACTTCAAGAATTTCTTATGTTTGTTAATTTGACCTAAGATATGAGTAGAAATTTATTTATGATTGTTTGGCATGTTTATTCATCATCTCAGTTAATTCACATTTATTTAATTTAACTGTTAATTAATTTTATTTATTACATATAAATTGACAGTTAAATTTATTTATTTGCATATAAACTGCTAGTTTAACAATTATTGAATTTATTATTGAATATAAACTGTTGGTTAATACATGTTATTTATTACCTGTATAATTTATATGCTCTATATCGATGATTGTTTAAATTGGATGATGATTGCAAATGATGGTTGATGATTGATATTTGGATGAATGGATGCTACATTTATATTGTATAAACTTCAAGTCATCATGCATTTTCATTTCATTCGGGATTGCGGTTTGAAATGATATACAACCGCATTTTATTTTAAATTGCGGACTGAAATGATAAACATCCGTATCACTTGACCATAGGGTAGAAAATTTTATACAGGCACCGCGGTATATATATAAAATATATTTTAAAATGTTTTTATGGTTTTGTAAAGCTATATATATGGTTTATGGGATATTGAATTGGTTATTTATTTATATATATATATATAGTAATTTTCGGTTTTTAAGCTTCGTATAAATTTGATTTGAAGTATAAAATAAAGTTTGGTTTTTTAAGATAAAATACAATTAAGCATTTATTTAAAATCTAATTTCTGGAGCTTTTATGACTTAAATGAGGATAAGATTTGGAAGATGAATATTAAGTTAAATTGAAATTTAATAAAGTTAAATTTTTTAAAGGATATGATTTTTATAACTTGATTTTTGTGTAAAGTGATTTAAATGAATATCAGGTTATTTAAATGAATATATCAAGTTTAATAAATTGAAAGATTTTCCAATTATGTGAAGTTAAAGGTTTTACTTAAATTATATTGAATTCATTAAGTAAACATTTCAAGTCTAAATAATAAGAAATTGAATTTGATATATATGGGTTTGTCAAATGAGTTTGTTTTTTGAAATGGTAAAATATTTAAAGCTTTGAAACATAATAATTAAAATGGTATTTGGAAGTTTAAATTGATATTTGGAATTGATTTGTGAAATGTAAAGAAGCTATTTTGTTTTATAAAAGAATTTAATATTTAACCATTTGAGAGATGGAAATTTGTTTCAAAGTTATGATTTTCAAGGTAGTATAATATTATATTCAAGAGTTTTGATTTCTAAATATTTACTTTGAAACCACTATGATTTTTGGAAAGAATATATTGGAAAATAAAGATGATATCATATTGTTTTGGGTTTTAAAAGGAAATGATATCATATTTATATGGTTTTGAAATGGATATTATATTCTGGTTTTAAAAGTATAAATCATTTTAAAGGACCGCAGTGTATAATAACGTTTGGTTGTTGAAGAGACCGGGATCGGAAGTTGTCATACTCTCTGCCAACTCCGAAAACCACTTTAACAACAGTGTACGCGGTGGAGATTCCAGAATGAAGTAGGTTGGTCGAGGCGTTCCTGCAAGGTATACGTGGACCCAACTCCTGTGAGTTGGCATAAGGTGGCTAAAACAGGAGCGATTCTAGGGCCAATGAGGTCATTCCTCTGATCGGACACTCCTCTTCGATATTATACTTTGACTTTGGATTGATTCAGTGGCCACTTTTACTTTGATTTTTGGGGGATTTTGTTTCGAGGTGGGCGGTAGCTGCGGCGACGCGTTTCCATCAGGCCGGATAGCAATTGGTATATCTACCCTGGCATTGCCTAGTTGTGCCGTGTCACCTACCCTATCGCGCCTTGTACGAGTTTGGATTTCTCCCATAGCCCGTGTGGTATCCTCTGGTGGATTCCCGATCAGGAGGGACTATGATATTGGATGGACTACTGGGACTATTACGTGTTAAGGGCTATATGGGTAACCCCTTTATGCTAAGAAAAAAGTAAGTTTATTTTACAATTAGACACTATTATAATAGTGCAATATACTACATAGTAAATAGTTTAACGGATCCTTAGGAGATGTAAATCCCGAGCATCTCTTGAGTTACTGCACTCATATTTATTTCTGTTAATTTTACTCACATAAGATCTTTTAGTTCTGACTCGAGTGTTTTTGTTTTTCAAATTCGCTCGGGTCAGTCCGAGCGTTTCAGGATTTGAAGATTTTATTCTGGAGGACAAAGACGAAGATTTGTAGTATTACTATCTACTATATTATCCCACTACACTATTTAATTCCACTGCATTGATATTATTGGTATTTGAACTCTGATATTTAATTGTATAAAGAAGAATCAAATGTTTTGTAAACACTTTTATGAACTATATATTTTATTATTATATTTTATCCTTCCGCTGTGAGATTCTGTTTTCTTTTTATTTCTTTCTTGTTTTTTCTTATTTACCCCATAACAATCCGCCCTTCCGTATGGTTTGAATTGGCACGTTGTCGATTTATAGCGTGCGAAAAGGCGGGACG
This sequence comes from Allium cepa, assembly GCA_030765085.1. Lineage (NCBI taxonomy): Eukaryota > Viridiplantae > Streptophyta > Magnoliopsida > Asparagales > Amaryllidaceae > Allium > Allium cepa. The sequence continues at coordinate 344,515,251 of CM060944.1, forward strand.
TTACAAAACCCATCTACAAAGTCCATAGATACTGAATCTCATTTCCATACTAGAAAATTTAAAGGATGCAAGAGCGCACTTAGCTTCTGATGTTCTGCCTTCACCTGTTGGCATGTAAGATATCTTCTCACATACTCTCCCACATCTTTCTTCACCAATTCCCAGAAGAAACTCCTTTTCACATCATGATACATCTTCGTACCTTTAGGATGTATAATAAACTTTGAACAATTGAATTCGTCTAATATTTTCGTTTCGCATTCTTTCTGCTCTAGGAACATACAAACTTCTATTCTTCCATAGTCTGCCTTCTCTATCAACACTGAATCCTTTTAGTTCTACTATTCCAAATTTTGAGTCCAAGTTCCTTACAATGTCTAGACAAAACTCATCTTCCTTCTGTAGTTTAGATATTCTTTCCACTACCACAGGCCTGACTTCTAATCATGCTAGCATTCTGGTTGTAGTGCTTGAACCTGCACTAGACCAAAACTACACATTACACTCAGACAATGTCTCTAAAATGTTCTATTCCTCTATCATGGACAAAATACAATTTTGCTATTTCCAAATTAAGGCATATTTTGTTGCCTTTTCCTAGGGTATACTCTATCTCAAAATCATATGATGCTAGAAACTCTAACAACCTTTGCTGTCTCATGTTCAGCTCCCCCTGAGAGAACAAATATCTCAAGGACTTGTGGTCAGTATACAACTCAAACCTCTCCCCAAGAGATATTGTCTCCAATTCTTCAATGCGAAGACAACTGCTGCTAACTCCAAACCATGTGTTGGATATCAAACTTCATAGGTCGCAACTTCCTATATGCATAAGCAATTACTCTACTCTTCTACATCAATATTACACCTAACGCCAAACCTTATGGATTAATATATACAGTCATACATAATTCCCTTTAGGTATTACCAACATAGGTGTATTCATCAATTTATACTTCAGTTCCTAAAATGCCTTCTCATGCTCCTGCACCTAAACCAACTGTCCATCCTTCCAGGTCAGCTTCATTATCGGTGCAACTATACGGGAGAAGTCTTTAATGAATCTCTAGTAACAGCTAGCCAATCCTAAAAAACTTCATACCTCGGTCACAGTATCAGGTCTCTTCCACCCATATGTTGTCTCTACCTTCAAAGGATCTACAACTGACCGTTCTTTCAAAATTACATGGCTTAGGAACTTCACTTCCCTCCTCTAAAAATGACACTTAAAATTTTGGCCTTTAACTTATGCTGCCTCAACGTCTCTAGCACAAACCTTAATTGAACTGCATGTTCCTCCTCATCCTTAGGGTAATTAAAATGTCATCTATGAATACCAACACATATCTATCTAGCTTATCTCGGAAGATCCTGTTCATCAAGTCTATAAAGAAATAGGCGCATTGGTCAATTCAAATGGCATTACTAACCACTCATATGAACCATATCTTGTTTTGAGCGTAGTCAAACGAATGCTTTCCTCCATAATGAAAGTGGACGTGTAGTACTAAGGATCGTGTAATATGGTATATAAATGCGGAAAGTGATAATAGCAGTAAAATAAAAATTAAAGTAAGCACACCAGGAATTTTTATACTGGTTCGAACTTCACGTTCTACGTCCAGTCCCAGACTATCCTCTGGATTTAAACTAAACCCCTCACTTAACCTGGAGGAATAGGTATATCACACCTGAGCAGCCAAACAGGAATATTTCCGCCTCAACAGCCGAAGAGAACTTCAACTTAATACAAATACTTTGTTGACGAGTGTGTTCTGAATAACACGGATTGTCTTTTGATAGTACAATTTCCTATAATCACATCCTCAAGAATATGTAGTGTATGTGAAGATTTAGAAGGAAGATAATCTCGTAGAATCGAAGTATATAATTTAATTCAGAGATTATAGAGATATTGAATGAGAATTAATGCTTTTATTTGCAGAAATAAATAGAGAATAGATTTCAGAATTATAAACAAGAATCGGTTATTGTAGAAGAACATGTTTATATAGTTGTAGAATAGTTACAATCTTTCATGAAGAGTTTCAATCAAAAGTTGTGTCCGTATCTCTTGAATTGAGGGACATATCTCTTCATGAAACAATCGCAACTCTTCAGAAAACTAGCCGTTATACGCAGGTCGGTCGACCGGAAAAACTGGCTGGTGAGCTGAGTTTGAAATCGTGTACAAAAACAGAGAGTACGTGTGCACTGACTACAGGGTCGGTCGACCGAAGATACTGGTCGGTCAGCCGACCTGTTGTTAAACAAAAACAGTAGTAGCTCATTTAGTTAGAGTACTTGCCTTCCAAACTAGTGACCCGGGTTCGATCCTTGCTCCATGAATTTTTTTGTAAACTTGATTTTGATTAAAATATGCAAGCAAGTTTATTTGAATACGAATGATGATTCTTGAGGAATGATTTTAACAATATTCTAAGACTCAATATAATAAAATATTAATACTAATCTCTGGATTGTAGTCTTGTCTCCTTTGTAGTGTACAATTTACTTTTATTCTCTTTTTGTCGCATTTATATAGTATTCTCTTTGTAGTTCGTCTTATGATCTCTGAAGCTTGTGTCATGAATCAAAACTCTTGAATCAACATTCTCCCCCTTTTTGATTGATGACAATACTTATGTGACGAAGTAGTATATATTGTAATTCTCCCCCTGAATATATGGCGACTTTTCTGCAAAAACTTGTTAGCTTTTATATATTTCTCCCCCTTTGTCATCGACAAAAAGGAGAGTTTAACTGATGATATAAATTATATTTCACATAAGTGTTAACATAGAGCAATATAAAACAAAATAACTACTACTTATAATGTAAGGTATCAGAAAAATTAACATTTAAAGCATGCGATACCCAGGCTTCTTATAATTTCCTAAATTTTAGGAAACCATACCCATTTGAGTGTGGTTGAACCTTTATAAATATAATTTTCATTATTAACTACCATATCAAAATAATCATCAATGTATTTTTCTCTATTTTTTCAATTAACAGGAACCCATATACTTAGATAATTTTTATTCATATTTCCTGTTAGTGATTTTGTACTTCTAAAGAAATTATCAACATTATAGGTCATAGTAGTATTTGAATTTCTATAAAAATTGGATTTAGGCTTTACTCGAAATTTAGTACTAGCACTATCATTTTTACTATACATGAAAGCATATCTAGTGCTATTTCTACGATCGGTTTTATTATATCCTAAACCACTTTTATCATTGTGAGTTTTTGAATTCTTAACATAACCTAATCCCTTCTTATTTGAAGCAGGTTGAGAATTTTCAATAATCCTGGATAAATTTTCTCTCCCTTTATTAAAATTAGATGCATTTTTAGATATATCATCAAATTTTATTTTAAGACTAGATTTTTCTAACTCTAAATCCTTAATCTTAGAGTTTAAACTATTATTTTTGAAAAGTAAATCATCATTTTTATACTTTTGAATTTCTAGTTCGTCAGATATTGACGAAATTTGAGAGGATAAGTTAGAATTTGATTGTTGAGAACTTTCAAGTTCTTCTTCTAATATTTTCTTCTCATCTTTCAGCATATCTACTTCTAAGACTGTTCTATCTAATTTCTTTGCAACTCCTTATTTTTCTTTTTAAGTTGCTTTGTTACATTTGCTAATTCAGAATTTATTTCAATTAAATCTTCAAAAGTAAAATCACTTACATCGTCTGATGAAGCCATGAAGCACACATTTGCTTGTTCGTTATCACTTTCACTCTCTGAAGAGGATGATGAGTCAGTGTCGTCCCAAGTGACAGAAAAAGCTCTTCGTTTGGTTTTGTCCTTCTTAAAATTGCTCTTTTTGCTTTCTGGACAATCTTTCTTCATGTGACCTTTCTTGTGACATTCATAACATTCCATTGCTGAAGATGATGGTTTGCTGTTGTTGGAATTTTTGTTTCCCTTGAATTTGTTTATGTTGAATTTCAAAAACTGTTTGAAATTTTTAGCGATCATCGCCATATTTTCATTATCTGAGTCGGAATCGTCTTTTTCTGCTTGAAAAGCCACAATTTTCTTTTCTTGTGCTCCATTTCTTTTTGCCTGCAAATTTACTTCGTAGGACATTAGATTACCTATCAATTCTTCTGGTTTTAATGTTGACAAATCACTTGCTTCTTCAATGGCTAAGACTTTTCTTTCCCATTCGTCCGTTAAAGAATTCAAGATTTTTGTAACAACATCAAAATCAGTAAACTTTTGTTCTAGTGATAATAAAGCATGATAAATATCCTGAAATCTAGAGTACATGTCATTTATAGATTCATTTGGCCTCATTTTGAAATTTTCAAATTGATTTTTCAACATAGAGATTTTGCTTAATTTAACTTTGTTTGTACCTTCATGTGTTATCTTAAGTGTTCTCCAAATTTCATTACCTAAAGTGCACATGCTAACTCTATTGAATTCATTTCTATCCAATGCACAAAATAAAATATTCATAGCCTTTGCATTTGATGTAGCATCTAGTTTTTGTGTGTTACTCCAAGTTGAGAATTCTCCAGTATGAGTTATGTACTCTCTTTGTATAATATTCCAGATATCAAATCCACTAGATTGTATATAGATTCTCATTCTAGTTGACCAATAATTATAATTTATACCATTAAAAAATGGAGGCCGTGAAGTTGATTGACCCTCTGTGAAATTAGTATTAGTGTTAGTGCCAAAATCGTTAGTTTGTGTCGTTGCCATATTACTAGAAATAAATATCAAATAACTTTGTGACGGTTATAGGATGACCTTGCTCCGATACCAAATGAAAGTGGACGTGTAGTACTAAGGATCGTGTAATATGGTATATAAATGCGGAAAGTGATAATAGCAGTAAAATAAAAATTAAAGTATGCACACCAGGAATTTTTATACTGGTTCGAACTTCCCGTTCTACGTCCAGTCCCAGACTATCCTCTGGATTTAAACTAAACCCCTCACTTAACCCGGAGGAATAGGCATATCACACCTGAGCAGCCGAACATGAATTTTTCCGCCTCAACAGTCGAAGAGGACTTCAACTTAATACAAATACTTTGTTGACGAGTGTGTTCTAAATAACACGGATTGTCTTTTGATAGTACAATTTCCTATAATCAAATCCTTAAGAATATGTAGTGTATGTGAAGATTTAGAAGGAAGATAATCCCGTAGAATCGAAGTATATAATTTAATTCAGAGATTATAGAGATATTGAATGAGAATTAATGCTTTTATTTGCAGAAATAAATAGAGAATAGATTTCAGAATTATAAACAAGAATCGGTTATTGTAGAAGTGATTTGAACATGTTTATATAGTTGTAGAATAGTTACAATCTTTCATGAAGAGTTTCAATCAAAAGTTGTGTCTGTATCTCTTGAATTGAGGGACGTATCTCTTCATGAAACAAACGCAACTCTTCAGAAAACTAGCCGTTATACGCAGGTCGGTCGACCGGAAAAACTGGCTGGTCAGCTGAGTTTGAAATCGTGTACAAAAACAGAGAGTACGTATGCACTGACTACAGGGTCGGTCGACCGAAGATACTGGTCGGTCAGCCGACCTGTTGTTAAACAAAAACAGTAGTAGCTCATTTGGTTAGAGTACTTGCCTTCCAAACTAGTGACCCGGGTTCGATCCTTGCTCCATGAATTTTTTTATAAACTTGATTTTGATTGAAATATGCAAGCAAGTTTATTTGAATACGAATGATGATTCTTGAGGAATGATTTTAACAATATTCTAAGACTCAATATAATAAAATATTAATACTAATCTCTGGATTGTAGTCTTGTCTCCTTTGTAGTGTACAATTTACTTTTATTCACTTTTTGTCGCATTTATATAGTATTCTCTTTGTAGTTCGTCTTATGATCTCTGAAGCTTGTGTCATGAATCAAAACTCTTGAATCAACATTCTCCCCCTTTTTGATTGATGACAATACTTATGTGACGAAGTAGTATATATTGTAATTCTCCCCCTGAATATATGGCGACTTTTCTGCAAAAACTTGTTAGCTTTTATATATTTCTCCCCCTTTGTCATCGACAAAAAGGAGAGTTTAACTGATGATATAAATTATATTTCACATAAGTGTTAACATAGAGCAATATAAAACAAAATAACTACTACTTATAATGTAAGGTATCAGAAAAATTAACATTTAAAGCATGCGATACCCAGGCTTCTTATAATTTCCTAAATTTTAGGAAACCATACCCATTTGAGTGTGGTTGAACCTTTATAAATATAATTTTCATTATTAACTACCATATCAAAATAATCATCAATGTATTTTTCTCTATTTTTCCAATTAACAGGAACCCATATACTTAGATAATTTTTATTCATATTTCCTGTTAGTGATTTTGTACTTCTAAAGAAATTATCAACATTATAGGTCATAGTAGTATTTGAATTTCTATAAAAATTGGATTTAGGCTTTACTCGAAATTTAGTACTAGCACTATCATTTTTACTATACATGAAAGCTTATCTAGTGCTATTTCTACGATCGGTTTTATTATATCCTAAACCACTTTTATCATTGTGAGTTTTTGAATTCTTAACATAACCTAATCCCTTCTTATTTGAAGCAGGTTGAGAATTTTCAATAATCCTGGATAAATTTTCTCTCCCTTTATTAAAATTAGATACATTTTTAGATATATCATCAAATTTTATTTTAAGACTAGATTTTTCTAACTCTAAATCCTTAATCTTAGAGTTTAAACTATTATTTTTGAAAAGTAAATCATCATTTTTATACTTTTGAATTTCTAGTTCGTCAGATATTGACGAAATTTGAGAGGATAAGTTAGAATTTGATTGTTGAGAACTTTCAAGTTCTTCTTCTAATATTTTCTTCTCATCTTTCAACATATCTACTTCTAAGACTGTTCTATCTAATTTTCTTTGCAACTCCTTATTTTTCTTTTTAAGTTGCTTTCTTACATTTGCTAATTCAGAATTTATTTCAATTAAATCTTCAAAAGTAAAATCACTTACATCGTCTGATGAAGCCATGAAGCACACATTTGCTTGTTCATTATCACTTTCACTCTCTGAAGAGGATGATGAGTCAGTGTCGTCCCAAGTGACAGAAAAAGCTGTTCGTTTGGTTTTGTCCTTCTTAAAATTGCTCCTTTTGCTTTCTGGACAATCTTTCTTCATGTGACCTTTCTTGTGACATTCATAACATTCCATTGCTGAAGATGATGGTTTGCTGTTGTTGGAATTATTTTTGTTTCCCTTGAATTTGTTTCTGTTGAATTTCAAAAACTGTTTGAAATTTTTAGCGATCATCGCCATATTTTCATTATCTGAGTCGGAATCGTCTTTTTCTGCTTGAAAAGCCACATTTTTCTTTTCTTGTGCTCCATTTCTTTTTGCCTGCAAATTTACTTCGTAGGACATTAGATTACCTATCAATTCTTCTGGTTTTAATGTTGACAAATCACTTGCTTCTTCAATGGCTAAGACTTTTCTTTCCCATTCGTCCGTTAAAGAATTCAAGATTTTTGTAACAACATCAAAATCAGTAAACTTTTGTTCTAGTGATAATAAAGCATGATAAATATCCTGAAATCTAGAGTACATGTCATTTATAGATTCATTTGGCCTCATTGTGAAATTTTCAAATTGATTTTTCAACATAGAGATTTTGCTTAATTTAACTTTGTTTGTACCTTCATGTGTTATCTTAAGTGTTCTCTAAATTTCATAACCTGAAGTGCACATGCTAACTCTATTGAATTCATTTCTATCTAATGCACAAAATAAAATATTCATAGCCTTTGCATTTGATGTAGCATCTAGTTTTTGTGTGTTACTCCAAGTTGAGTATTCTCCAGTAGGAGTTATGTACTCTCTTTGTATAATATTCCAGATATCAAATCCACTAGATTGTATATAGATTCTCATTCTAGTTGACCAATAATTATAATTTATACCATTAAAAAATGGAGGTCGTGAAGTTGATTGACCCTCTGTGAAATTAGTATTAGTGTTAGTGCCAAAATCGTTAGTTTGTGTCGTTGCCATATTACTAGAAATAAATATCAAATAACTTTGTGACGGTTATAGGATGACCTTGCTCCGATACCAAATGAAAGTGGACGTGTAGTACTAAGGATCGTGTAATATGGTATATAAATGCGGAAAGTGATAATAGCAGTAAAATAAAAATTAAAGTAAGCACACCAGGAATTTTTATACTGGTTCGAACTTCCCGTTCTACGTCCAGTCCCAGACTATCCTCTGGATTTAAACTAAACCCCTCACTTAACCCGGAGGAATAAGTATATCACACCTGAGCAGCCGAACAGGAATTTTTCCACTCAATAGCCGAAGAGGACTTCAAATTAATACAAATACTTTGTTGACGAGTGTGTTCTGAATAACACGGATTGTCTTTTGATAGTACAATTTCCTATAATCAAATCCTCAAGAATATGTAGTGTATGTGAAGATTTAGAAGGAAGATAATCTCGTAGAATCGAAGTATATAATTTAATTCAGAGATTCTAGAGATATTGAATGAGAATGAATGCTTTTATTTGCAGAAATAAATAAAGAATAGATTTTAGAATTATAAACAAGAATCGGTTATTGTAGAAGTGATTTGAACATGTTTATATAGTTGTAGAATAGTTACAATCTTTCATGAAGAGTTTCAATCAAAAGTTGTGTCCGTATCTCTTGAATTGAGGGACGTATCTCTTCATGAAACAATCGCAACTCTTCAGAAAACTAGCCGTTATACGCAGGTCGGTCGACCGAAAAAACTGGTCGGTCAGCTGAGTTTGAAATCGTGTACAAAAACAGAGAGTACGTGTGCACTGACTACAGGGTCGGTCGACCGAAGATACTGGTCCGTTAGCCGACCTGTTGTTGAACAAAAACAGTAGTAGCTCATTTGGTTAGAGTACTTGCCTTCTAAACTAGTGATCTGGGTGCGATCCCTACTTCATGCATTTTTTGTAAACTTGATTTTGATTGAAATATGCAAGCAAGTTTATTTGAAAATGAATGATGATTCTTGAGGAATGATTTTAATAATATTCTAAGACTCAATATAATAAAATATTAATACTAATCTCTGGATTGTAGTCTTGTCTCCTTTGTAGTGCACAATTTACTTTTATTCTCTTTTTGTCGCCTTTTATAGTATTCTCTTTGTAGTTCGTCTTATGATCTCTGAAGCTTGTGTCATGAATCAAAACTCTTGAATCAACACATAACTCTCATCTGATGGAATCATGTAGCGAAGTCCAACTATGAAAACACCTTAGTTTCACTTAACTAATTAAATAGATAATTGATCTTAGGAAAATAATACATATTCTTCACCGTCCTTTCATTTAGTTTTCGATAGTCTATACATAGTCTCAATGACCCATTAGACTTTCTTACGAACTACTACTGCTTCTCAAGGCGAACTACTTGGCCTTATGAAGCTCTTTTCTTCAAACTCTGCCAATTGTTTCTTCAAATCCTCCACCTCCTTTGGAGGCATTCTACTGGAGGTTGACTAAGGTTTAGTCCCTAGTAGCAAATCTATTCGAAATTCTACCACTCTTGGAGGTGGAAATCCCAAAACCGGGTTAAACACGATTCAGAACTCGTTCACTACACATACTGCTCCAAGATCCTCTTCTTCCAACGTTAAGGCAAATGAAACACTCCTGCACGATTCTCTACATTCTTCCAAGGCCACATACACCATATCTCTGCAATATGGATGACTCAAAGTAATTATCCTCTCTGCATAGTGCACCCTTGCACTATGCTTCTCCAACAAATCTATCCTTATATTAACTCCGAAGCCTATGGAGCCAAACATGTATGGATCACAAGAAAACTTACACCCACCTAACCCAATATTTAGGTCAGTGCATCTCAATCCGAGAGTGGCATACCCCCTATTGGATTTGTTACACGTATCGAGATAACTATATAGGTAACTCCTAACTTAAGTCTATCAACCAACTCTTTAATTATAAAAGAATGTATAGCATCAGTATCAAAAATGACTCTAACTGGAATACCAAAAATCAAAGTCATACCTTCCAAGACTTTCCCCTTGCCTTTCTCCTCGGCAGATGATCCTTCCCTTGATCCCTCTAAAGCATAAACCTGCACTTTAAGCTCTAGCAGTACTTCTTCAAATGTCTTGCTATATCACACTAGAAGCACTTCATCTTACCAGATTCCTTGAGTATAGGGCACCTCGAAGCATAATGTCCCTTCTGTCCGGAGTTAAAGCATACAACCTCTTTGTTAGCAACTGCATTCCCCTTCCCCTTCTGCGCTCCTTTCTTTCTTTTTTCAAACTTTTTCTGCTCAGTTTTAGGTCTCACCTCCACTCTTTTTTGCTCTTGGTTCATCTCATCATACCTTGTACCCATGTCAACCATAAACTCAAAAGGAGATGCTAGATGAGCCATCACCTTATGATCAATACCTTGCTTTAATCCCTTGATAAACTACTTATTCTTCTTCATCTCGGGGTATTAATGATCTCCCAACCATACTTAGGCAACGGGTTGAACTTATGCATGTACCCCTCCACTGTAAGGTCACACTACTTCAGATCAATAAACTCTCTCAGCAGTACACTCTATTTAGATTTTGATATAAATTACACTTCAAACCTCTCTTTAAACTACTATAAATTGATCTCCTCCTCTGGAGTTCAAACAACTACCGTCTCCCATCAATCTAGTGCATCTTCCTGCAGCTGTCTTGATGCCAACCTCCTCTTTTGTGCGTCATTCAATCCTAAGTCTCTAAATATATGCTCACAACTTCTTAGATAATTTAGTACTTCTGCTGTAGTTCTCTTCCCTGTAATGTCTTCCCTCCTAGATTTCTATAATCACTATTCATCTTTGGAAAATCCCCTCTCGCTGTCGTAGGTCTTGGCTAAACTACTTTCGATGTAGCTTCCATAATCATCTTAGCTATGAACTATCTAAATAAGACATTCATATCCATGCCTGCCTTATTTGCTGGTTGTGCAGCTTCCTCTCCTATAGCTCTTGGGATTTCTCCCTCATTCCTTCCATTTGCTTGCGTACTTTCAGCCTCTCTTCTTACACTTGCTGCCCCTATCATAGCCCATTCACTTCTCAAATCCATATTGCCTTTATGTTAAGCAAGTTTTCTTTAGAAACGAAAAGACAAAGAGTGAAATCAAAATAAATGAATAGATATATCTTCCTACATATCTTTATAGCAACATATAAGTACATTATATATATATATATATATATATATATATATTAGCACATCCTCTTCCCTGGATGTTCATTTTTTTTAAATATTGCTCCTATTTATCTAGCTCTATTTTACTTAGGTTTCCCTAACCTCACTCTGATACCAGACTATAACATCCTCTACATGAGACTCGAATATGAACGCCGATGATGCAGCGGTCATCATCAAAATTATCTTCCAGGGATGAAAGTGAGTTCGATGTGTTAATTAAATACGGTAAAGTAAACAAAGCCCTATATATCTTCGTGACATCAAAATTCACTTAAACATTCTTCACATATACTTTGGCCAGAATTAAACCCAAAATGTGCCCACGTAGGGTAAAATATAATAGAAAATAACATAGTGAAGAGTCGGGTCAACGTATGATGAATCGGCCCGCACTCCTAACATAGCGAAAACAAAAATCTTTATTATCTACTAGGCCTCTTGCACCATCTTCGATCTTCGCACTATGGTCCTTATTTCATACCTGTTTAATCCCATAAACTCAGATCCCATAACCTCAGCCTACTCAAATAAGCACCGTGAGTTTATGGGGAAAATAATAATAATAATATGGATCGGCCATAAAGTCTGGTGTGAATAATACTTATCACAAAGCAATCATATAGTAAGACAAAACCATACTATATATAGGTTGGGTTTCACCCTCACTATTCAACATCAAGAGATATTCAAAGTACTAAAACAATTGGTTCTTATTTACGTCTGCATCCTAGCTTCCCTAAGTGGTCCCATTTACTTCTGCACCCCCAGGCGTAAGACCCACTAGATTCCAAATTTAGTTAATTCTTTTAAACTTGATATAACACTTTACTAATACACACCCTGCACATTCCCTGCCTCGGTTCCACCCTTAGATTATTATTTAATCTACTATAATACTACGCCCGACACTTCTTCTTGCTTCTCTTTTAGTTATTGATACCGCACCCCATGTATTTTATTTATTCCTCTTTAGCTGTTTAATAATGTGCCACGTGCCAGTCTTATCTATATTTTTCTTATTTAACCGTTTATAATACGTCTCATGCAAGTCTTCTTACTTTCTTTAATGATTTAATATTGTGCCCCAAGTAGGTCTTGTTCATTTCTCTTTAACATTTAATTCTTTGCCTTATGCAGTTCTTACTCATTTTCTTTAACAATTTAATATTACACCCTACGCGGTTGAATGCATCACTTTCCCTAGGTGTGCATTTATGAATGCCTCTCCTCACCTTCCCAAGATGTACATCCACTTTTAGACATTTGTTTAACTTATGTAATTGCTCCACAGTCCCTGGAGGTTGAATGCCTATCCTTACCTTCCCAAGGTGTCCATTTGAGTGAGCGTCCCTACTTGGTATCAATAGTCCTTCCACCTTTTTCTAGCGCATGATCCTTTCATGTTCTAACCTAGCCTCTCCCTAAGTCCCCCTTACTTATCTTTTATTAAGTTACATTTACTAATTTCTTTGATGCTGTACCACCTTGCCCAAACGCTGAGCATTTCCTACTTTTCTTATTAAGTTTTCCCTTCCCAATTTTGAAGTAGCATGACCCTTTTATGTCGTGCCTAGTACTTTCTTATTTATATATAGTCGCCGACCCAATGCTATTTTAGACAAACCCTGACATCTCTAACAACGTATTTACATGTGACATTCCCTTATTTGTCCCTATTTTACCTTCTATTATTTGCAATGTCCATTTTCTTTCAGAAAATAATTTGGATTTGGTTTCCCTTTTCCTAACACCCATTTATATATTTTTCATATAAATTAATTTTCATGCATCCCCATAGTTCCCCACCTGCCCCAGTATTGTACTTAGCCCTTTTTGGTTTATTTTTCTTATAAAAAATTCTAATAAATTACCAAAAAAATTGTGAACACCTTTCTAGAATATTTAATCTTTATTTGGACTTTTAAGGGTATTTTTTATACTTATTTTCTAGTTGTGCGCCTTCAATAAATCATATCAAATCATTTAAGCTTAATAAACTTCTCAAACTAAAAACCCATCTCAAAAACCATGATCAAAACATGATGAAATTTCCATTAACTTTCGAAATCATTCGAGTAGGGAAAATACATCTAAACATCCCATGTCTATATATTCTTCCACAAAACATTCATTGAACCTTTACATTTGTTAATAATAATCTATATGAACCCCATCATACTTAAAAACATTCAAATCTAAACTAAAACCATATATTAGAGATTAGTGTATATAGGTTATGTATTACCCACTTAGATCTTTAAGATGTCTAACTTTATCCTTTTTAATCCCCTTTAGCTTGTGCTTTCCTTAACTTTCCACTATTTGCCCTCTTTAAGTCACCACCAAAAAAGTTCCTCTCTAGCTTTTATTTTAGGTAGGATGAAATGAATAAATAGAAAAGTGTAATATTTATTGTCCAATAATAGTTTAGGCTTGGGGCCTTTTTACCCCCTTTCTATTAATTCATTTCCCTTTACTTCTCTTATTTCAGCAGCCATGCCTTACGATTAATTTATTCGATTAATTTAAATTTAGGGTCATTACATCAACATTATCCTACCCCTGGTGCTTCCACTACTACATCAACTTAGCATGTAAGACTTTTACCCCAGTAGGGCCTTTGTTAGGCTAGACTGTGTCTATTTGCTTCAAGTGGCATGGAACTTGGAGTTGGTGATGGAGGCTGACGTCCAGGAAGATTTTTTGGTAAGGTGTTCTTCACTAAAATTTCTTTCCCCATCTCCTTTTTATTACCGTAATTTCCTATTTGCAGGTTGAGTCCCGTGCCCTTTGAATTGTTTAGGAGGTGGTGGCACTTAAGAGACGTACGGTGGAGGAAGCCATTGCACGACGCATGAATAAGGAGAATATGGTAGAGCTTGAAAAATGGGTTATAAAGGCAGAGGCAGCAATGACCGCTATAGAGGCGCCTAAGGATACAGCCGTAAAGGAATGGGCTGATGAGGTAGTCCATAGGGAAAAGGTTAAGGTAGAGATGGGTCAATAGAGGACACAACTAGAGGGAAGAAGGAGGTGGAGGAACTGTGCACGCGTCGCTTCTCCAATACCAGTGTTGCATAACAACCAATCGCCATGAAGTAGAGAAAGCCAAATTAAAGGGTGGAAAAGAATGAGCATATGACTCAGATGCTCAAGATCATCTTCGATGCCAACTATCATTTATCCCTTATCGTCCACTTCCTTAGTCTAGATTATCATGCTGTAGTCTAAAAAGGGGTTGCAAAGGAGATAGAAGCAGCTGGCTGGCCCCTTCCTTGATTTTATGTAGGAGTAGATTGCTTCTCTTATGGATTCTTCCTCCAACTAGGCTCCATCCACCATTTTTAAGATTGATAAGCTGATGACCTTTCAAGATGATTGCCACATCATCAAGCAATGAATGTAGGCTACTTTTGATGTCTTTTTTCTTCAAGGTGGGCTGGACCCCCTTGTTTCTTTATTGAACATGATATTTTTGTTGTATGAAACCTGAATTACTATTTCTACTACCACGTTCTATGTTTACTTTTTTGCCAGTGTCTCACATGCATGCCCATCTACGATGTTTGTCTTTGAGTTATCTATACATGGTTATGCTTACCTTGGTTTTGTATTGGCGGCTTAGGTGGAAATTGGCTTTGTTAAGCAAACACGTAGACTTTAGGTACTTATGCAAAATATAACAGATAAGTAAAAAAGAGAACAAAGAATGAGGAAACATATAACAGACTTATCTTGTTTGATGAGATGGTTTGTCCCTGGTTAGCATGTATGTGCGGTCATGCGATTGTGGCGGGGCATCCAATATTTGATGTTGTGCTCTTACTTTTTTGATTCACTTATTGAGTAGTTGTTGATGAGCACTTGATGGTCGAGCTTTTCTACAACGAGACCGTCGTGGTTGTTTAAGGCGGACAACACTACCAAATCTTGAATCGATATTACTTTATGGGTAATCACGATCATCTTGGCATCAGTGCCCCATTCCGCTGTTGGGGGATGGGTAGCATCACAAGTGAACAAATTCAGAGCATAGCAGGGGTGGTTACACCATCAATGCATCAATGTTTCTGGTATGGAAGAGAGCATTGTTTAGCTCGTACATCCTTATGGAGCAGTACACATAGATGCATGAATCGGGACCACTTTGTGGATGGTTGCTAATAGAGTTAGGAGTGTGCTCCATAGGCAGTTATGCAATTTTTTTACACATATCTAACTAGATGACCAATCTTGTTCAAAATAAAATATGTTTTCTTTCTGTTATATACTTATTGTATTATGTTATAATTAATTTAATGTATAATAAATAGAATATCCTTAAATAACATGTTACATAATAATAATTACAATGTGTTGTGATTATGAGAAATTTATCACATTAAAAATAACATATTATTTTAAATATTCTTAGTCAAGACGTTTCGAGATGGGATATCGATACATCCGTTGAGACTGGAGTGTGTAATCTCTACCAATGTTTAGCAGTATTACTCATTACTGCCAAGGGAAATGAGTGATTGCATACTGATAGTTATTGGATAAATATGGAATGATTCACTTGAGAATTTTATGTTCATTAATATAACTAAGGTCGAACAAAGAAACTCGAAGTGATGGTGTTACACTGTTCTGTGGACCTAAGAATACCGTCAAACTTCAATGTTTACACTCCACTTTGATTATAGTTAAATCATGGCATAACGTTTAATGAACAACTGTAGATAGGTCTAAGTTGAGGCGTTAGAAGTGAAACGCCATTCAATAGAGAATTCGTCTTATCGGTTATATAGGGTTGGTATCACGGTCAACTATAGTCAACTCAAAATCAAAGTCTTTGGCCAGAGCAATATAGTTAATAATAATAATTATTATTATTTAACCAAAGATTTTAAATTTGGACTTACAAAGTTGAATGTGAATGATGTTGAAACTTTGACCAAAACCAAATTCCTTAAGTCCTAATGTGATATAGTGTTAATGAAATGAATTGTTTTAAATAATCATTATACCAGGTACTGCTTATAATAAGTAAAACTGAATTTTAACGAAAAGATGTGTAAGCGATAAATTTAGCCAAAATGTAAACTGTTAGTCGAGGTGATGTGAACATTAATATATAAGTTGCTGGATATTAATCGCTGACTGAATTTACAGCTTTGAGTCGCATAACCAAAATGATGAATACTCTATATAAACCACGGAATTTAATTAGTTTATAATCATTGTAAATTAATTAATACTTAGGAAAGAATAATTATTGCGTTTTTAATTTTATTTTTTTGAATACCACTAGCTAGTATTTAATAAAGTGCGTCTTTAAAAGTTATAAACATACGTATCGATATACGATATCAATACAATATTTAAATTAAATTTAAAAGGATGGAAATATTTGAGGCCCACTCTACCTCCTTTTACAGCCGGTTATGCATGGGAGGAGGACTTGATTAGATTTAATTGTGAATTATGTAGGGAAGGTTTTAAAAAAAGAAAGTGAAAAGTTTTAATATTTCCTTTAAAACATATTATCTTAATTCATTCCATTATTTTTTCCTGATAAATTTTATTTTCTTTCTCATTCTCTTCCCCTGCCTTCAACGGATGAAAATTTCAATGGACTCTAGGCCATAAAAATTCCAAAATAAAAAATCAAACAAAATCAAAACAAAATTGGATTCCATCTTGATTCCAATAACATCCGAAGATCGATTCAACAGAGTTTAGGAGTATCGATTCATTATTTAAGGTGTGATTTTTTGACAACATCCCAAGGTAATTATCCGACTTAACTTTTTTATGCTATTTATAAGCTTGGATTCTATGTGATTTGTTAGGTTTTTTAATGGTTCATCTTGCAACAAATAATTCAAACTCTTTTATGTCCATCTCTGTTGAATGTATGCAAATTATGTTGATTTAATTTAGATCCACTTTCGTTCTTCATCCCTTTTCAAAATATGTTCATTATAATTGATATGATTTTGATCCCCTATCTCCTTTTTTAATTTGTTGTTGTTCACTATATTATTTAGATTTGAATGTTATTATCATGATTTACATATGCCTAACTTGTCCAATTCCTTTTCTTTTGTTTTGGAAATTTTGTTAAAGAAAAAATGACTAATTTTTTATTAAGATCTGTTTTATAATATTTATGTACAAAATATAAATAAATTGTTCATATAAATTATTTAACATTCACTTTGAAAATCAATTTCTTATGTTATATGATTGATATTTTGAATATGAATGTTTCAAATATTGTTTTAAAAAATTGATCTAAAATTCAAGACGAACTTTTGTGTAAATTAAAGTGCCTTTTTCCAAAAAAAAACTTTTGTGTAAATTCTAAATCTTTTACCACTTTTCTAATTTTAAAGTTTTGTATAAAATCCTAAACTTTAGTTTCCTTTCTAAATTAAAAGTTTGATTTAAATGTTAACATTAAATTCAAAAACACACACACACACAAATGTTTACATATAGTTATAATATATATAGACACACACACACACACACACACACATATTGCTCTATTTCAAAATCACAAGATGGATCATGTGTAACATATGTAATATTTAATATGAAGCATTTTTTAATTGAAACCAAATTTGTGGGTTGCGTAATTATGGATCTTGAGGCTAAATAAACATTAGAGAGGGTAAATAGTGTTTTCTATCCTTTGCAAATCTTTTTAAATTTCTTTCAAATTTAATGTTAAATCATAGATTTTCAACATATAATTGTATCAATAATCAATCACAGATGCAAACATGGATAAAATAAAAGCAGTAAAGTAAAGTAGAGAATTAGGGAGATGACATCAGAGATGTTATACTGGTTCGGATTTTTCCTACTTCCAGTCCTGTACAATTGCTTTATACCAACCTGCTTTCCACGTCGTATTAGTAAATACATTTAATTAAATAGAACTAATCAAATTTGATTTTTGATAATTATTATTGTTGAAAGTAAATATTTATTAATTAAAGATTATTAATAAAAGATTTTTGTTTTAGTAAATTGAATTAAATTTATAAATTCTTTACAAATAATTTATGTAAAATTTAATATTTTTTTAATTGAATAAAAAATATTTTTAAAATGTAAATGATTTTATGCGATCAAAATAGTGAACAATTAAATGGGCGTAGAATTGCATTAAATTGGACGGTTATTGAAATACATTCAGTATAATTAAGTGTAAATTAATTCAAATCAAAATTGAAACTTATTTGCAATTAAATTAAAAGGAGCGTGAAAAGAAATGAAATGAAATGAAGTAGATTAAAACTGAATGAATTGGAATTAAAGTCCCAAAAATCAAATCTAGCCCTCCTTCTTTTTCCCTTCTTTTTTATTTCACTTCACACAATCAAGCCCAGCCTTCATTCACAAAACCCAAACCCGATCTCCATTTGCCCTAAATCCCCCATGCTCCAGAATTTAACAACGAAAATCACGACTTCTATTTAAAAAAAAAAAACGACATGCTCGACGTGCCGACGACGTCACGTAGGGGAGGAGCCACGTCTTGGCAATGGCGACTAGAAGTGGAGCGATCGGAGGCCGACAATAGTGAGTGCCTCTGTACGTGTGACGTCGGTGAAGATGCAACGTCGGAGCTGGCGCGATCGGGAATTGAAGTCGTGACCTGGGCGAACGAAGGAATTGAGCAAGCCGTAGGCATTGGCTGATTAATGGGCGTGGGTTCAATTGCGACCAGCTGGTGATGGAGCGAGCAAAGGGGTGATGAGGCCATAGGCGGGGCTGAACTGAGACGTGGATGCAGACGATGTGAAGGGCTGACACTGGTGGCGACCTCGACTTCATCATGGCGGTTGATGGTGGAGATTGACGTGCTAAATTTTTGGCTAGGCGTGCAATGGCTCAAGGTCAGTTTTAAACTCACATGTCTAATTTTTTTCCTCTTGCCCATTATATAAATTTATCCCAATTATATTGAATTGTTTGGTAATATTTGCTGAATTGATTGAGATTACCGAATGAATTGCTTGATAGATAATTATCCCATATAGTGGTTGAATTGTTTGGTTGGGACAATTGTTTGGAAATATTGGATTGATCGTTGTGTCGTTGGTTACGATTTTGAGTTTAATATTCGGATTTTGTGTGAATTGGATTGGATTAAGAGATTTTTGTGTATTTTGGATTGTACAAAATGCAAAGGAGACGCTGTCCGATTGCATTTTGATTTGTATATTTTAAATCTCTTAGGGCCATTTAGTTGAGAATATTTCCTCTTATTAGAACTATGGGTTGAGATGGATCATGTAGTTTCATTTGTTGTGTGTTTGCATTTATCGATGATTGGAATTTGATGTGATTCGATTCGGGTCGAACGATAAAATTTATATTGATGATTATTTGTTTTGAAGAATTTTGCTTCATGATTTATTTTTTGGACATTCAATTTATTTTCTAATTTTATATTATTTCTAAAAATTTTGGAAATTTATTTTTGGTGTTTTAAAATTAAATTGAAGTATATTAAAAAATAAATAAAAGTTGTTGGGAAATAAAATGATTTATTGGAAATTTTTTGGAAATAAAAGTTGTTTTAAAATGAAAATGGGGATTTAAAAAAAATGTATATATGGAATTTGTATAAGTATAATCGAGGAGTTTTAATAATATTTCCGAAAGGGAAATTCTCTTGGAAAGTGTATATATATTTAATAAAAAGGATTAAAATCGGGATGTTTGATTATAAAAAATTATTTTACGAGTTTTAAAATGTATTCCCCTTTTCATATGTTTTTTCGGTTCGAAAATTGGTTCATTTGATTTGATTTGATAAAAAAGATTCAAGAAATATTTTTCAGAAGGGGATTTTTAAAGTATACAGTCCATTTTAAAGATATATTAAATTATGAAATAATTAAAGGGATTTGAGAGCTTTAATTTATAATTCCTTTTCGTATATTTGAATTGAAATGATTTATATCGATGAATTTATGATTTAATTCTATGTAATGAGGATATTGGATAAACAGATTGGCAGTACCGGGTGGTATATGACACTCGGTATTCTATTGACTCATGTTATATCATATTTGTTATTTGACGAGTGTAGTTTACTAACTTCTAGTAAACTATCTACTAATACTCAGTGGTACCGGATGCTCAAATAATACTTGTTCGATTATTATTGGTGAGAAGATGTCACTTATATTCTGGAGATGGGTTTGGAATTTGTGTTACCGTCCACATGTGACTCCTTAGAGCTTAACAGTCGAGAGTTCCATTGCTCTTCAAGGGCTATAAGTTGGAGATATGTTGCGATTTATAGAAATATCCTCTTAGGACTAACTAATCGAGTATATTATTATTTACTCTTAGGACTAATAGTCAAAGAATTAATATGTTGTGACACACTCATTAGGACATGTGGGGTCGAGAGTACCTATTATTACTCTCGTTAGGAATCATCTCATTGAGAGTATTTTTTTTTTTGTATCCTCTAAGGGCTAACCAGTCGAGTATCATATTTACTCTTATGGCTATTAGTCAAGGATTTGTTATGTTGATATGCTCTCATCAAGATTCATAAAGTCGAGAGCAGTAGTTGTCACTGTTATCGGGACTCCTAAAATCGAGAGTACTAGTTATGACTCTCATTAGGACTTATATAGTCGAGGGTATTTGTTGGGAATCTAGTCATATGGTTCACGCCATTATGGAGAGTGCATGATTTAGACCCACCAAATAGACTAGTCATCTATCCTAGCGGTCCTGATTATGGGATCGCACCTCGGTTCCAAGATGTCATCTTGTTGAGTTATAAGCTAAGAGTTATTTCTCTCATTAGAGCCATTGCCCCAAAGTCACTTAAGAACCAACAGTCCATTACCAAGGGCAAGTAGGAATCATGGTCAAAGCTCGACGTAGTTCGACATCGTGTTTATGACATGCAATGGATATGAGTGTCATGATTCTGGGAGTAACTAAGGGACTGGGAAATAGGCTGAGGTCATTAACATTTCTTGGAGCAATGCTGCGGTAGGTCAGTCTTCCATTTGAACGACTTAGATAGATCCATTATTTATGAGATATTTGATATTATCACCTCATGAGAGACAATGAACATTGAAAATAGAGATTGACTGCATGTTAGTCTATCATTTGAGATGGCCTAGCCCAAGACAGCTGCCTGTTGTCTATCTATGACATTGGAGACTTGATGTGCGCTTGTTTATCATTCTCTCATAAGAGCCTTTGGTTGAGAGATATCCTATTTGTAGGATTTACTGTTTCTATCTCATAGGACCATTCAGTCGAGAGTTTGCCTCTCTAAGGATTGGGGTCGAGATATGTGATTTTGTACATTGAGTTTTTTTTATTGGTTTTGATTTGAGTGTATATTTCTTGATATCTCCGAGGGCTAACCGTCGAAGTTAATCCTTCCATTAAACTGTAGGTCGAGATAATTATTTGGATATCGTCTTTGATATTATGTAGATTGTAATTTATTTTGGATTTGGATTTCTTGCTATCTCTTAGGACTAACAGTCGGAAATTTTACTTCCATCATGACTGTAAGTCGAGATAGTATTCAAGGATATTGATTTCTGTATTTGGTTTTGATTTCATTCTATTCAAGTTCCACATTTCTCGATCCATCTATAACGACTTAACAGTTGGAACTTATTACTTCCATTAGGGCTGTAGGTCGAGATTTGATGCTTTGGTTATTCGTTTGGGATTATACCTTCTTGATTTATATTTAGGGCTTGACAGTCGGAAGTCCACCATTCTATCAGGACTGCAAGTTAAGATATTTATTCTGTTGACCCTTGGATTTGGCCTAATTTGAGATTCAACCCTTTATTGTTGTTTTATGAATACGCTGCATACTTATCCATATTAATTTGAAACTTTAACGGATTTGATTGTTATCACCAAATTTATAGATTCCACGATTCTTACTTGTTTATATGTGTCCTTAGGGTGATATTTGGAATGTGTGTCATGGTATTTATTATTATGATGTTATGATGGATATTTCGTTGATTCTTATCCGTGTTTGGCTTTTTAATACCATGTTTTTGTTATGTGTACACCTTGGATTTAGATATAGTTTGAGTCGTTTATTAGTTACGTAATACTCGGGTCAGGCCGAGACTTTTCAGATACAGGGACAATGAGACCAGCTTGTATTTTCTGGGCATAGAGGAGACTAGATGTTCCATATTATAGATTATCATTTTGTATTGTATAGTCTCTCATGTGTATATCAGTGTGATGTATATGGATTATATTGTATATTTTATGTATTATTGCTGTCATTGACTTTGTGATCTTTATTATTTATTGTACATTATATATTGTCTATCATGGAGCCACACATGTTTATTGCTTTATGCCAATATTGTGTACGCATAGATGAGTTATTTATTCGATGTTTAAGTATGTATCAGTGTTGGCCCAAAGGAATATTCATGTGTGTACCCCGTATCGTCTTATTCTCTGCATCATCTAATAGTATTATTCTATAATACTCTTGGATAGTATGAGTATAGAGGTGAGAGTGTTACATGCTTGTATAGTTTTCTTTTCAAATGCTAATCTCTAAATGGACAGAAGGCAAACCCAATTACAATCTTGATTCCGAGGCCACGAGACACACCGTCTTGATTTTCTGGGATAGGAGTACACTCCCTTGACTTGGATGGGCTACAACACACCCACTCGAATTTCTGGGCTACCAAGCACACCTAATTGATATTAACCGGCTACGATCACACCCAAGCAAATGCAAATATAATTTGATGGTTTTTTCAAAGACAATTTCTTGAACATTGGATACAATGAACCCTATAGCCTCTTGGACAGTCCTCTGATATTTGATTTGTGAGAGAGATGTTTCCAAAACAATAAGAGAGTAATATTGAATCAATACACAAAAGTATGAATTGATTTTATTTGCTTTGAATAGAATTTTGTATATTTTCAATGGATATTTTAAGAGAATGGGAAGATGAAAAAAAACAAGATAATAACTACTAAAAAATTCGTTTGAAACCTTATATATAGTGTATAAAAAGACAAGTTCATTCACGAAGAGTTACGACGAATACACCCTTCAATTCAAAATTTGAAAAACTAAATTATGGCATGTATGTCGACATACCTATTAAACATATGTCGAATTATGTATGTGATTTTTGAATTTTTTTTTTAAACATTTAAAAATACTATGCTTTGTAAAATGATTTTATATTTTGTAAACTAATTTTAACATAGTTTATAAACATTTTAAACTTTGGAAAGCTTTTATAAAATATTTTTAAATATATCTGAAAATTTATTTTATTTAAAAAATATATAAGAGAGAAAAATAAGAGATGAAATCAAAGATTGCTACCAGAACTTTAACATTATTTTATGACTCTATATATTGTACTATAGTCTTGAGATCTTCATATATTGCTCATTATACTCATGAGTCTTCATGTCCATTCCTTGAGTCTTTATACTGTACAGTCTTCGATTTAATACCTGTGTAATATTCTACATTATATACTATATAACTTGGCAAAACACTAGTATTTATATTTTATACGAATGTATATTATTATTTATTAAGGTTGCTATCATCAAAATAAATAAACGAAGTATTAACAATCTTCCTTTTATGATCTTGGCAACCATTAATATCATGTATATATAAAATATGATATAACTCCCCCTGAGTTAGATAACTCCCCCTAAATATATGCATATGTATATTTTATATTTTTCTTCCCCTTTATCATCAACAAAAATGGGCGAAAAACTAAAAACTCCCCCTAAATCAAATACATAGATGTTATAGATTCAAAATTAATATTTAAATTAAAATAATATGATTATGATGGTGATTTATGGTGATTATATAGTATGCATTTCACTATTTTATATATAATGATATGTAATAATGAAGACTTATAAAGTAAATTTTATTTTTTCAAGTCAAACTATGCATAAACAATTCCAATTCTTATGTACAAACCAATCCAAACCAAATCAAACTAAAACACACAAATCCAAATAGCAACCAAAATGCACATAAAACCCAATTTATTCCCCATAAAACAAACTATTACGTATTATACCTAAACCTTATGGTTTTCTTTTGATTATGAAGGACATATGGATGAGACTAAAAGGGTAGTGAAGAACGGTGAGATTTCCATCTCGAGTGGAGCATAGTTCACCCACACATTTGACCTCATCATCTTCTTCCTTTTCCTATTCTTCCTCTTCTTCCTCTTCGTCATAGGATTGTAAATGACTAGATTAGGATTATCCTCCTTGATTACAATTGGATTAGTTGGGTTGTCCAATAGATATTTCTAGAGATTGCGAAGAATTCGTCCTTCCTTCTTCTGTTATTTCAAGAGGCATGGTTGAACAACCTCTATTTCTTAAAGCATGTTGAGTATATGTTTTAGATCATCTTCAATCTTAGTGACTTTGGCCATTGTGGTGGTTTAGAAGGGGCCTTAAATGGGAGTCTAAGAGAAAAAGCATGTAGTGTCTTCTCTTGGGTGTTTGGAACTTGAGGAATCCACAGATTTATTTTTATTCAGAATTTATAGAAGGAAGAAGACAAAAAAATGAGATTTATTTCAAAATTTGGTGGTTATATAGTTGTATTTCGAATTTTTGAATTTAGAAGGGAAATCTGTTTTTTGAATTTTCCATGATATGCCGATGTATATGACTGAGGTATGTTGACATATGCAGTATAATTTTGATATTTCATATTTCTTTTAAATTTATAATTTATATTGTATTATATTTATATTTCAGAGAAAGAACATATTCCTAACTCTCTTCTAAGCTTAATAAAATATGTTTGAATTAATGGTTTCGTTAAATATTGGCTATTTGATTTTCAGTATTTATAAATTAAAGTGAAATTACTTTTTATGTGCGTTATCTTTTAAAAAACGATGTCTTATATCAATATGTATGGTTATAGCATGATGCATTGGATTTTTAGATAGATTTATTGCACTAGTGTTATCACAATATATTGGTGATTTAGTAAAATTTAAACCAAAGTTTTTTAGAGTTTGTTGCATACAAATAACTTGTGAACGGCTTAATGCAATCGAAATATATTCTGCTTCTATTGTAGACAGAGATAACAATTTTGCTTTTTGCTAAACCAAAAAATAAGAGTGTCCTAAAAGGTGGCAAGTTCCACTTGTACTTTTTCGATCTGATTTGTATCTAGCATATTCAACATCACTATATGAAATTAAATCGAAAGAATCTTCTTTTGGATAAAAAGAAGTCCATAGTCTAGGGTATTGTTTACATATATTAATATTCTTTCTACTGATTTTAGATGAGTTTCTTTAGGTTAAGATTGATATCTTGCATATAGACATACACTATGCGTTGTATCTGGTCCACTAGCAGTTATATAGAGTAATTGTTCTATCATACCTCTATATAATTTTTTATCTACATCTTTTGAGTTTTTTTCTTTATTTAATTTCTCATTTGTTGCCAAAGGAGTTGGTTTTTCCACAAGTATTTGACATACTGAATTTCTTAACTAAGTCTTTAACATATTTTTCTTGATTTATAAAAATTTCATTATTGCCGTATTTGTAGTCCTAAAAAGAATGTTAGTTCTCTCATATGGCTCATTTTAAATTTCTTAGTCGATTTATCTGAAAATTCTTCATTTAATTATTTATTTATTGATCCAAAAATAATATCGCTACATATATTTGTATAAGTTGAATATAATTATTATTTCTTTTAATAAATAGAGTACTATCTACCTCTCCTATTTCAAAATTTGATTGTAATAAATAGGATTTTAGTCTATCATACCATGCTCTAGGAACTAATTTTAGATCATATAAAGCTTTCTTTAGTTTATAAACATGATTAGGTAGTTTTTCATCTTTAAAAAGTGGGGGTTATTCTAAAAAGACATCTTCTTTAATAAATCCATTTAAAAGTGTACTTTTGACATCCATTTGAAATAATTTAAAGTTATTATGATTTGCAAAAGAAAGTAAAATTCTGACAGCCTCTATACTTTCTTTTTGACTATAGCCTTGAGAAACTAAATGTGTTTTATTTCTAATTACTTCTCCTTATTCATTCATTTTATTTCTATACACCCGTTTAGTTCCTATTACAGATTTATCTTTAGATCTTGGGACTAATTTCCGAACATCATTTCTATTAACCTGATTTAATTCTTGCATAGTAAGAAGCCAAGAATGATCTAATGATGCTTCTTTTGGATTTTTGGGTTCAATAGTTGAGATAAAAGCCACATTACTCATTTTAAGTAATTGATTTCTTGTTTTTACAATAGATTCTATATTTCCTAATATATTTCTATAAGGTGATCTTTCAAATATTTTGTCCGTTTATATGGATGTTAATTTTAAAAGTTATTATTATTTTCGTCGTTAACGATTTCATTTTTTGTAATTTCATTAGTTTTATCAATGTTTTCTTTTTCATCAAAACTGGATTATTGAATTTGAAATTCTCATCAAATGAAACATGCAATTTTTCTTCAATGATGTTAGTTCTGGTGTTAAAAACTTTATAAGCTTTATTTCTATTAGAATAACCAATAAAAATTCTTTTATCTGATTTAGCATCAAATTTATGTAAATTATATTTTGTGTTTAATATAAAACATTTACTACCAAAAACTCTAAGGTAAGATACTTTAGGTTTTTATTAATTCATATGAAGTTTTCTTAGTTAAAAGTCATATTAAAACTCTATTTAAAATAGAACATGCCGTAGCAACTGCTTCAGCCCAATTTTTTTAGGTAATTCTCTATCATTTAACATTGTTCTAGCACATTCTTGTATTGTTTTATTCTTTCGTTCCACTACTCCATTTTTTCATGGCATTCTTGGAAATGAAAAATTATGTGTAATTACTTTCTTATTACAAAAGATTTCAAAATTATCATTTTTGAATTCTCCTCTATGATCACTCGTAGTCGTTTTAATTTTAGTTGACATTTGATTTTGAATTCTTTTGGTAAAAATTTTAAACATTTCAAAAACTTCATTTTAAGTTTCAAGAAAATTGTCCATATAAATTTGAAGAAAACATCAATAATTACAAAGACATGTCTATTATAATTTATTGATTGTATTTACGAAGGTCCAAAAAGATCTTGATTAAGAAGTTCAAAAAGATAAGAAGTAGAAATCATATCTTTAGATTTAAAAGAACTTTTATGAAGTTTTCCTAATTGATAGGCATAAAATAAATTATTGACATTAAAACTCATTTTAGAAAAAGCCCTAACAAGTTCATATCTAGAAACTTTAGAACGGTGTTTGAAATTCAAACGATCAAATCTTGTGTCAAATCCAAGGGTCATTAGATTCAACCAAAAGACATAAGTTATTATTGGACACTTTCATACATAAAATGTAAATGTTACGTTTACTAATACCTACAAAGATAATTTTGACTCGTTATCTTCGATATGACAATTATCTTTTTCAAACATAATTTTAAAACCATTATCACACAATTGACTAATACTAAGCAAGTTATGTTTCAAATTCCCAACTAGAAAAACATTAGAAATATTAGGATTTTAGAGTTACCAACATTGCCGATGCTAATCATATGTCCTTTTGAGTTATCTATGAAGTTAACTGATCCACTATCTCTATAGACAATTATCTTTCAAAATCTCAAGATTTGCCGTCATGTGTCTTGAGCATCCACTATCCAGTAGCCATTTATTCTTCTTAATTTTTGATGTTTGATTTTCAAGTGTCTATTCACCATTAGCCACATAACAAATTTAATCCTGCAATCTAAAATCATACCTTTCCTAGGAATCAAATGAATTTTCAAAACAATTAGTTTCAAATAACATATTGGTTTCACAAAACTGTTTTTCTACAAAAGTATTAAAGATATTACTAGCTATTTAAACTTTTCAAAAATCAAATTATGAGTTTTTTAAATGTAGTGCTCTAATACCGAATGTCGGTTATGGAATTATGGATCTTAAAATTAAATAATAATTAGAGGAGGGATGAATAGTATTTTCTAACTTTTATAAATCTTTTTAAATTTTTTACAAATTTAATGTTAAATCATAGATTTTCAACACAGAATTGTATCAACAATCAATGACAGATGCAAACACAAATATAATAAAAGCAGTAAAGTAAAGTAGAGAGTTAGAGAGATGACACCAGAGATTTTATACTGGTTCGAATTTCTCCTACATCCAGTTACATACAACTGCTTGTACAGATTTCTTTTTAAATGTCAATCTTTAAACGAGCAGAAGGCAAACCCAATTACAATCTCGATTCCAAGGCTACGAAACACACCCTCCTGATTTTTCGGTCTCAAGGTACACCTACTTGATTAGGACGGGCAAAATGCACACCCACTCGGAATTTCATGCTACTAAGTACACCCAATCGATTTGAACAGGCTATAGTCACACCCAAGCAAATGCAAATAGAGTTTGATGGTTTTTCCAAAGACAATTTTTTGAACTTCGGACACAATGGATCCTATAGCCACTTGGACAGCACTTTGATCTTTGATTTGTGGGAAAGAAGTTTCCAAAACAGTAAGAGAGTAGCATTGAATCAATACACAAAAATATGAATTGATTCTATTTGGTTTTGAATAGAATTTTGTATATTTTCAATGGAAATTTTGAGAGAGTGAACTACTAAAAAATTCATTTGAAACCTCTTATATATAGTGTATAAACAAACATGTTTGTTCATGAAGATTTATGATGAATAGACACTTCAATTCAAAATTTGAAAACTAAATTGTGGCACGTCTTTCGACATACCTAGTATACATATGTTGACATATGTATGTGCTTTTTAAAAATACCTTTTCTTTTTAAAATGTTTAAAAATACTATGCTTTGTAAAATGATTTGATATTTTGTAAACTAAAAACTGTAACGACCCAGATTATGGTTGTTTGAAATTCAAATATTTAATTGATTTTAAATATTTAAATATTAATTTTTAACTTGAATTTCAAATATAACCATTTATGTGATAAATTAAATTATTGAACTTAATAGTTGAACATTTGTTAAAATATTGATTCTTGATTTTTTAGCTTGATAAAAATAATTTAAAGGCTTATTAAATTTATATTAATAAGAATGAAGATAATAAAAAATTTAAAATAGAATTCAAAAGTAATTTGATCGATTTCAAAAATAGCTCGTTTAAATTGACGAGTAAAAATAGCCTTCCGAGGCACAATTTTGGAATTCGACAAAACCGGTTCCATTAGACCCGTAATAGTGTATTATTATCGGGTTTCAAATTTCATAGTGTTTGGAGTTATCGTTTGGTTGTACGGGATATAAACATGCTGAAATTTATATCGAAAATTCAATATAATAATTGGGTTCAAAAAGCTATATTCTCCATACTGCTGAATTAGGACTCAAAATCTTTTCCATTGCGTTCGGAGTAGGGGTATAATTTTATAAACGCTTAGCGGGACGCTTCGATAGGGATTCGAAATTTTGAGTTGCGTAAAACGAGACGTTTTGAAATTTAAATATTATATATTGACTAGTCAAACCCCTTCCATCATTTCCTTTCCTTTCCTCAAGTCACTGTAGCTAGCAAGCAACACGCAACTGTTCAAAAACACGCTACCCCCCTTTAAAATCGCTTCTCCCTCTTTTTTTGAAACAACAGAGAAAAGAAAAAAATGGAGCTTCAGAAAAATTCTTTCTCCCTATATACTCAACAAAAAAAAAATCTAAAATTTGCCTTAAAAATCTAGTTTCTCAATCCTCTTTAATTTGCTGTACATATGGTAGGGTGCGGCTATAATTTTTTTTTGATGTCCTGAGCAAGAAACGCCTAGGGTAGGGATATCAAAAGATGGAGTGCTCGATTTGGAAGTTTGAGGTCATTTTTTTGATTTGTTGTAGAAAAATGCATCTAGGCCTAGGATTTGGTGAAGTTCGATCAACATTTGCAAATTGCATCGCTACAGTGCTTGGTCGAGCAAACGGTAGGTCATGAATCTTGAAGGAGGTTCGGGCTTCAAATTGAATGGTCCAGGAGGTGGAGGTCGAGAAGGGAAGTTCGTGGAGTCATTTTCAAAAATCATGGAGTGGATGATAGTTTTAGCATGCGTATACTTAGGTGTGTGCACGACCATGGTTTCATCTTGCGTGCACAGTGAGGAGGAAGAGAGACCAGGGGAGTGGGGTTTAGTAAATTAGGTAATTATTTTACTTTTTTATTATTATTTTAAATTATCGATATCTTATTAGATGTATATCTCGCTCATACGATGTCTGATTCGAACGATTCAAGTTGCATTGGGATCGTATTACCATCGCCTACACATAGGATTTGGATTGGTCGATATATAAGCTTGCAGGATTTTCAAATTAATCCAAACGCGTTCGAATTTAATTAGAATAAGAATGCAAAAATGACGATAAAATCGGAGTGAGTTAATCTCACTCAATTTTTGATTGCTGCAATTGGTTTTAAATAATTAAAATTAATTATTGGTTGAATTTGATTATTTTTATCAGTTTGGATGTTATTGTATATATAGTAGTATATATATTAGCGGGTGAGATTCTATGCGCCC
Source organism: Allium cepa (assembly GCA_030765085.1). Classification (NCBI taxonomy): domain Eukaryota; kingdom Viridiplantae; phylum Streptophyta; class Magnoliopsida; order Asparagales; family Amaryllidaceae; genus Allium; species Allium cepa. Next base: position 344,546,189 of record CM060944.1, read on the forward strand.
CGCATAATAGCGGATGAGACTCCATGCGCCTTGCATAATAGCGGATGACCCTATATACATCGATATCACTCTCGAAGTTGGATTGGTATTTTTATATTGTATTAACATTTGTGGATGCAGTGAAACAGGTTAGAGAGATCTAACTGGATTTCTCATAAATATTGAATTTAATTTCACATATAGTTATATATGAACCGTTCAACAATCTGTGATAGATTATAGTGTAATTTGAAGTTATTGGATGCTATGGTATTACTGGCCTAGATTTTGATATTTTAAAATATCATAAATATATATTTTTAGTTTGAGAAGAAATTTAAAAAGGGATTTTGGAAGTAAAATATTTATAGTGAAATTTGGATTAATTAAAGGAAATGAGTTTGGGTAAAATAAATAGTTTGATGTTAAATTTGTACTTAATAATTCCAGAATATGGAAAATAGAGATTTTGGAATAATGTAGATGAAAGGATTTTAAATAATAAAGCTTAAACGTTATTTTTTAAGTATAAAAGGATTTATTTTAGAAATCGAGATTTTAAATAGTTTGGGAAAATAAAAGGAAATTTGAAAGCAAAATATGGAATTTGTTATACTAGAATTTAAATAAGTTTTAAATTTTGAAAGTGGAATCTGAATTTAGTTGGGTTTTGGAATATTTGGGTTATATTAAAAAATTGATTCAAAAACGGAATTCAATTTGGAAAATCGATTAAGTATTGCGAAACCATTATAAACGGGAAATGAGACTATGGAATTTATAAACAAGGTTTATAAATAAAGTGAAGTGATTATCAGTGATAAATTGAAGTTATAAATTCACGGTGAGGATTTATAAGGAGATGGGTAAATCGGTTAGAAAAATAAATGGTGGATTTATTTTTAGAAATGTGAAAAAGAGATTTACGAAATTGGGACGCAAATCAAATTGGTGATAAATCGAGAGGATTTATAAATGTTGGACTGGCTATATTGAAATTGAAAAATATATTTTTCTGAGAAATTAATTTTGTTTAAAAAAGAAGATTTTTAATTATTAACTGGGTAATTTAAAAGGTGTTTAGAATATTTAAGAAAATTAATTATTTTGTTGTTTTAATTGTTTAAAGTATATTTAATTATTAATTAAGTTAGTTATAATGAGTTGATATGAAGTTAATTGTTATTTAAGAATTAATTAGTATTATTATTTTAAAAGGATAAATTATTCAATATTGATATTATATAATAACTTTTATAAAAGGGTATTTTCCTAAAATAAACTTGGAAATTTGTGTAGGAATTTTATAAGTATTATTTTGAAAATTGTTTAATAAAGTTTTCGGAAGGTAATGGTATGCTTTCATGGCGAAATCAGAGGCAGTGAGTGTCTGCAGTTAAGTTTTATTTTCTCTGGGATAAAGACGTAACCATTGAGGTGTGAGTCCATGGTTGATACCGCATGGTGTTTTCCATATTTATTTAAAAAAGTTTCAAATATTTTGAAAGGATTGTTAGTAAACGTACTTACTTCAATAAGATAATTACATGGCCTTTGATAAGAGATTTAGTTTGTTAAAATTAAATTAAAAAGAGATTTAGTGTTTTCAGTGGAAAGGGAAATATTTGGTTGAATGATTGTTTATTTGATAGTTAAATAACTGACTATCAAATCTGGACCAAAATAGAACTTTGGGAATATCTTGGGGAAACATATGAATTATATGGTACGGTTGTCGTTCGAGGTGCTATACTGTACGCATAAACTTGTTTCATTCTTCTAGGACGATTATAAGAAAATCCACCCACTAACGGTTAGGAGGTGATCTCCGATCTTATTTTTATCTGTTTATTTCCTAAAGAACCGAGGTTAAGTTTACCATAAATATCGAATGTTGTTTCGAAGAGAACGGGATCAGATAAGTTATCCGTAAACCACTTCAATCCAACGGGTACGTTTCCGAAGTGAAAACAAGAGCATGGAATCGAAGATGGAGCAGTGAAGTGCAAGAGCTAATCGCTACTAATCCCGAGGATGATTCCAAAATGGATGTAGTAGGAATTGTGCCTTCAGATTCGTTCAGACCCAGAATGGACTCGTATGGATGGATGCTATCATTACATTGTCATTGGAGGACAATAAGCATTCTACATGAAAATTCCTTTAAAAGGTAAACATAGCCTCTAGCCTCATCAACCGGGAATGACCGAAAATCAGAGGGGATGCAGCAAGGCTAAGTGGGTCGAACCCAATTAGGTTATGTTCATCACCTTTCTAGATACCCTCGGATATTATTACTACGATACATGGAAGGAGCTCAGGAAGCTGGGAACATCCAGGGTGATAGCATATTCCGTCTATCCAGTTTAGGGGTTGTCCGGTCTTGTGTTGCAGGGGATCTCGACGTGGTCCTTGGTACATTTTTCTATATGTGTACCGTGACAGGTGGTACCCTAGTGCCTAGTTATTCATATGGAATCCATCCTCCACTGCATACCTTTACGTTTTTGGTTGTAGAGCCTAGTATGATGGAATTTAACTAATGTAACAATTTCAGCTATTTGAACAAGTATTTGAACTTAGACACTATTATAATATCAAATGATTTTGAAATAAAATGTTTTGGTTATCGTAAGGTAAAAACTCATCGTGTTTATGTATGGTGTGGTCTTACGTGATACCTTTGTTTTCAAAGGATTTAGATAACTTTAATAATTCAAATTGAGTGTGTTTTCTCACGCTAGTTTTCCAGACTGACTCGGGTGTTATTTTATTATAATGCCTGGGCTAGACCGAGTATTAAAAATACATGATAAGATTCTATGGAGCTCAGGAGACGAGCTGGATGATGAAGACGTATTACTTGTATTTGATTTTATTCCACTATGTATTGTATGTTGTATATTCAACACTTGGGAGGACAATTTATTATAACTATCCAATATTGAGTTATTGTACTCTGATGATATAATGTGTAACAAATTTTTTGTAGCGCTTTTTGTAAAGAGACATGTTAATATCTATTATATATTGTTCCGCTACGATTGCAAGAACTATGTTGTAGTTTTCTGTTTCTTCTTCTTCTACCTCTTTCTTCTTTTTCCCTAACGATCTGGTATTTCCGGCATTCGATTGCTTGATATTCTATATAGTGGACGTATTGATGTCGGTTTTTGAGCGTCGAAAATCCAGGCCATTACACTTGGTATCAGAGCTGAAGGTTAAGCGAGAACCTTGGCTCTGGTGGGGATTACTCATTAAAGATAGGGTCAGTAGCACCCTAAAATGAGTTTTAGTATTAATAGATATGAGTGTGTATTTGATAGTGAATATAAAATTATTTTATGTTATGTTGATTATTTGCCAAGTGGCTTATGGATTCTAGTCAATACGAGTAATTAACGTTATTGATAGAGATTTTAAACACTATAACATAACAATTCGACATGGTATTGATTTGAAATGTGGTAAATGAAATAATTTTACCCAAATTATTTTATATATAAAAGGAATAATTTTCAAAATTATTATTATATATGGTGTGCTTAGTTGTTAGGAAATGATAATATTAAACTATTATCAATTATTGTTGTAGTGATTGAAATAAAAATTGATATTATAGTCAACAGTTAAGAAATAATTCATATAACAAAATGAGGTTATATAACTAGATGATTGTAAATGTGGTTTATAATTTGAAATGAAATGAAATTCCAGAGGAATATTTAAAGATGATATAGTTTGTAAAAACGGTTTATAAAAGATTTAAGAGTTGGAAATTTGGGAATTTAAATCCCTTCGGTTTTGAAGTATTTTTCAAAGTTTTGGAAAATAATACCGATGTTATTTGAAGGATATTTTTGGAATAGAAATATTTAAAATGGTTTTCAAAAGAGGGAAAAAAGCAATGAACTCACTTCGGTCGTGGAAAAATAATTTCGGTGATGACTACAACATCATCGGTGTTCATTTTCGAGTTTCCCTGGGAGGAATTGCTACCCTAATGATTTAAATTGTAATTTTGTTTTGGAAAAACTGGTTTTGGTTTGAAATGCAAAGAAATAATTGATATACAAATGGATTGTGTATATGCATTCGATTTCAAAAAGATTTGAAGTAATTGTGAAAAAGCAGTTATACTCTTGGATTTTCATTTAAAATGTTATTTGAAAAAATATGATAAAATAGTTTGATAACTTATAAGAATTTGAAATTTATTTAGAATGAAATATAACCTAAGAAGAGTTAAATGAAAGTAAGTGTGATAATGGAATAAATAAGTAAAACTAAACTAATTAAATGAAGTGAATTGGAAGAAATTGGTGAATGGAATATAAATAAGTTGGAAAACTTGTAAAAATTGGAATTTGATTTGGAATGGAAATTAACTCAAATTAAGTTAAATAAAGAGAATTTTGAAAATTTAGCCTAAGTAGGCTAAATGAAACAATTATTAAAATAGAATTTATTTAGTTGGAAATAAATTAGTGAATGAACTAATTAATTTATGTAACATCCCACCTTTTTGTACGCTTTAAATCGATGATAAACCATACACGTCAGACTTAAATCATATAGAAGGGCAGATTGTTATGGGGTAAATAAGAAAAAGCAGAGAAAGAAAAAAAACAAAATAGAATCTTACAGCGGAACGATAAAATATAATAATCAAATAAACAGTTCATGAAGCTGTTTTACAAAATATTCGATTATACTTATACAATACAAATCAGAGTTACACATACCAAAGAATAATAAATAACAATGCAGCGGAACAATATGAATGTAGTGGAATATTATTATATACTATAATAAATAATAATAAATCTTCGCCTTCGTCCTCCAAAATACGGTCTTCCAAATCCTGAAATGCTCAGGCTGACCCGAGCGAATTGAAAAGACAAAACACTCGAGTCAGAACTAAAAGATCTTATGTAAGTTAAATCAACAGTAAATAATATGAGTGGAACGGCGTCCGATATATTTACGGGATTTGATATCTCCTATCCAGCGTCTAACGTGAGTGCAGTAACCTAAGAGATGCTCGAGATTCACATCTCCTAAGGATCCGCTAAACTATTTACTATGTAGTAATATTTCACTATTATAATAATGTCTATAGTAAAATAAACTTATTTTTAAATAGCGTTAAGGAGTGATCCAATATTTCCCTTAACATGTAATAGTCCCAGTAGTCCATCTAATATCATAGTCCAACCTGATCGGGAAGCCACCAGAGGATACCACACGGGCTACGGGAGAAGACCAAACTCGTACAAGGCGCGATAGGGTAGGTGACACGGCACACAAGGCAATGCCAGGGTAGATATACCAATTCGGATCGGTGGTAACGCGTAGCGCGCAGCTACCGCCCACCTCGAGCCACACCCCCAAATCAAAAATCAAAAGTGGCCACCGAATCAATCCAAAAGTCAGAGTATAATATCGAAGGGATGTGTCCGATAAAAGGTGCTACCTTCTTAGCCCGTCGATCGCCCCTGTTTTAGCCACCTTATGCCAACTCACGGGGGTCGGGTCCACGTATTTACCTCAAAGGAAACGCCTCCACCATCCCACTTCATTCTGGAATCTCCACCGTGTACACGGTTGTTAAAGTGGTTTTCGGAGTTGGCAGAGAGTATGACAACTTCCGATCCCGGTCTCTTTAACAACCAAACGTTATTATAACACCGCGGTCTTTTCAAAATAGTTTATACTTTTAAAACCATAATATAATATCCATTTCAAAACCATATAAATACGATATCATTTTCATTTTTAAACCAAATCAATATGATATCCTTTTTATTTCAAATTAATATAATATCATTTTATTTCAAATATATCCCTTTTCCAAAATCATAGCACTACCAAATTATACACTTCAAAACCAAACATTTGAAATTTTAACACATTTAAAACATAATACTTTGAAATTCATAACTTCGAAACATTTCAATTTCGATAAAATATTTCAATTTCGATATATTTCAAGGCTTTAAATATTCCCAAATTTGAAAACTAAATTTGATAATTTTGATTCAACAATTAAATTTTCTATTATTTAGTTTTGAAATATTTTACATAATAAACCCCTTATCATTTAAATAAGACTCAAATTACAAATAACTAAATATTGCCTTCAATTCATTTATACTTGATATGATAATTTAATTCACCTAGACCCCAAAATCAATTTATAATAATTATACCTTTTAAATTTTCCAATTTAATAAATTTCACATCAACCCTTTGGAGTTTAATTCTTAAATAAATTCAATTTCATATAATCTCAAATTTATCTCAATTTCAAATCAAATTTATTCGCGTAAAATTCTTAAAATATTTAATTCACATCAACTTCATATTTATCTTTCAACCTCAGTTGTTATTTAAGCTATTATAACTATATATACAATATAATTTAAACAACTACTTAACCATATTATCTTAATAAAATCAAACTTTATTATTTAACTTATTTTATATTTAACCCAATTTTATACATAGCTTAAAACCAAAAATTTAACTATATATAAAAATAACATTTATAAAATATCCAAATCAATATCTTATAAAACTATATATTTCTTTACCAAACCAAAGAAATCATTTCAAAATATTTATATATGTAGACCACGGTGTCTGTATATAATTTTCTACCCTATGGTCAAGTGATACAGATATTTATCATTTCAATTCGAAATTTAAAATAAAAATACGGTTATATATCATTTCAAACCGCAATCCCGAATGAAATAAAAGCATAACAACTTGTAGTCTATAACAATATAAAATACAACATCCATTCACCCAATATCAATCATCAAGCATTTATCTTAATCATCATCCAATTCAAACAATAACATCAATATAGAACAGAATAAATAACAGGTAATTACTGGCAGTTTATATTCAAAAACAAATTTATTTGACTAGAAGTTATATGCAATAATAAATTGAATAACAATTTAATTCAATAAATTCAATTTATCCAGAAGATGATAAAAATATACCAAACTGCCACCAATAAATTTCTAATCACATCAGAAATTAATTTAACACACATAAGAATTTTAGAAGTTGTGAGTGGGTTAAAAACACCCACCTTTTGAATTTAAATCCAATTTAAACCCAAAAATTGAACAGTCTTAGAATCGATCCAAACTAGTGCCAAAATGTCAGAAATTTCGATACGATCCTAACGGAGAAAACCGCGCATGAAACAGACCTCGTATGAACAAGTTTTTAAAATTAGAAGTTATACGAATTTAAATTGAAATAAAACAAATTAAAATAAAAGAATAGGCCACGTTACCTAGATTCTCTTCCCAGAACCTAATACGCACACGCATCCTACAGGTCGCGAATTTTTGGTTACATCCGCCACCTATACGATCCATTTGACCACCAACGCCGCATATGACGATCAACTGGCCGATGATCAAGCATTACCATCGAGCTCCTCGCCCCGGGCTGCCACTACGCCTCGAACGCCACGTCTATTGGTGGCCATCCAAGCACCATGCCACCGCCGCCTTTACTGGTCGACCGCGGCCAATCATGACCCCACCCAGACGAACGAATATCAGATCTAGGACCTGCACACCACCACCTTCCCAACGCCACCAGCCGATCGCCCTACCGTCGTAGATCTACCGTTGGATCATCCAAAATCCAATACGAACAACTAGAATGGATTTGCGATTACAGGACAAACGATGCATCGAACTGAAAAACGAATCGCGGATATGAGATGCGTTCATCGAGAGCTTCGATATATAATTTATTTGAATTTTTTTGAGGAGTATGAAATTTCAATTTGATTTTTGAATTGCAATTGGATTTGGAATTGTCTGCCATGAAATGAGGAGGTGAGAAGAAATTGTACGTACAGACAATTTACAATGAGGAACAATTAGGGTTTATAACAGAGTATTTATAGACAAACTGAAATTAGAATGGACCGGATCGATTGGATATACGCGTTGAACGATAAAATGACCCGAAATGCCCGTTCTGACTCCAGAACGAAATTGGGTCAACCCATATATCAAAATAGATGTTTTTAAATATTTTAAACGCGATGGAACAGCTTTTGAAGTCCAAATTCCATCGTATGAAGAAGTTATGCTAAAACCAATTTATTTCAAATTGATTTCAATTGATTTCAATTTCATTGATTTCAAGACGTTTCGAGTCCGTACGATTAAACAACAAATCCGATCGCTACAAAACTTAAAATACTACAATAATTCACCATTACGGATCCGGTGAAACTGGTTTTGTCGAAATCCGAGTCAGTGGCCCAAATGGCTATTTTTACATTAATTAAATAAATTAATAATTAATTAATTAAATCCTATTTTTAATACCAATTCTATAATTGACAATTTTTATCACTTTTATATTTCTTAATTATTTATAAAAATTTAGATGTCACTTAAATGTTGATTCATCATCAATTTCAGCGTTAAATTACAATTTCGTTAAATTCAGAAATTATAAATTAAATTTTCAATGATTCCATTGAATTTAATTTTCACTCTTAGTATTCAATACATTATTATCAAACGGTGAAATTAACATTGGATTCAAAATCTATTACACTAATATTCTCACATTCCATCTAGTTTCAATTAACATAATATTTAGATATTTAATTTTATTTAATTGCAATTAATCCAATTATTATAGTTCAAATCCCAATAAATTGATAATTCTTTATTTCCATTATTTTAAATTTCACAAATTGTCATATTATAAATAGAATTGACATTATTTCCAATTATTCCCTTAATTTACACCAACATAACCTTGAATTTAGATTTATTGCAATTGATTACCGGTTTATTTAATACATTAAATAAATAAACAACCTATATCAATTGTCACCTATTTGCTTTTAATTGCATTTAAGTTTGTTACCTATCAACCCAGGCTATTATTCCATATATAACACTAATTTTATTCCATTACTATTTATGATACCCTTGCATTACATACTTCATTATTTCCATTTTCATCTTTATTTCAATGGCATAATATTTAATTTCAATTGCTACAATAATTACACTTATTATAAATTAGATTTCAACGGAATGATTTGTTTGTCTTTCATTACACCACTATATTCAAATATCCATCTTTCCTTTGTATTAACTACTATTTCCATTTTATTATATTTGCCAAATATGTACATTAATTACAATTTATATTCTCAATTAATTTATTTACTTGGTTTCATACTTTTATTACATCAATTACTACCTTATAAATAAATTACGTTTCTATTTAATTTACATTCACACTTTCCACTATTATATTAATTATCATCAAAGTAATATTTAATTACCCTTATTTGTAATTGGTACATTAACTGGTAACAGCAACCATTTGTCACCATTATCCCTTTATAATACTTGTATGTTTATTCTTCACAAACAATTACCCTCTATTATACTATTTCATACATTAATTCAATAATTTCATTTGTTTTTCTTATATTTCATTTATAACAAATTATATTATTTCCCATATTTCAGTTAATTTGAATTCCGTTCTAGTTATTATTTTTATTAATAATTCACTAATTTTTATTTTCTTAATTAACAAATTTCAAAAATCTTATTAAATTAACAATTTTAATTATCTAAAAATAATAGGTCGTTACGCTCTCCCTACTTAAAACTTTTCGTCCCTGAAAAGGAAAAAGAAGGGAAAAGAAGAATTAAGAAATCAATATATCCTACTTAAAATATTAAATTTATAAACAAATAAATTTATAAAATTAATTAATTTAAATAAAATATACTAATTTACAACCATTAAATCTTTTTTTTATACTCAAATAAATAAAGTTTGGAAAACCTTTTCAAAATTTTCTAAGTCCAAAATTTATGGAAAATTTCGGCAGTCTCCTTTGTACGGAGAGGCTCGGAGGAAAATATAATGTCAAATATAAAAATATACAACATGTAATTTACAAAATAATATAATAACGCTATAAAACGTAATCCGAGAACGTACCTATTTGTCGGGCAATCAACGCTTAAATTATGAAACCAAAAGCAGTAACAATTGTTTTCATAACCTGTATCTCACTTATATAATCCAAAAGTAATTAATAATAATTATATAAATGAAATATTTAAGGTTGTTCTCAACTTCTAATAGACAAGTCAATATAAAACAACGACAATTAATTGCAACCACCATACAATCATCATATAGAATGAACACACATCAATTATCCATTCATATCAAACAAACAAAACAAATAGTTGCTCGGGTTCAAAACTTTAAATTGTACAGGATGAAAAATAACTACTAAGTGCACCATTTACTCAACATCCTTAGATGAAACTAAATAGATTATTCATTCACCCAAACAAATTTAAAGTATCCTTGCCCAAACAACCGCAAACCAAACAAACAACGATTTCAAACAACATATTAAGTTTATTCTTATTAATTCCATTCATACATTTGTTGTTTGATTTCTTTTTCATTCATATAATGGTTTATCTTTTTATTTTACATTTATTTCTTGCAAATTTTAATTTATTACTTACAAATCTTATTTCATTTATTAATGCCATCATTTATTAATTATTACATAATTTCATTTATTAATATTCATTTATTCATAATATTCATGTTTAATTTAATTTCTTTGGATATTAATTCAAATACTAAGGTTTATAATCATTTATTTATAATACTTACCTTTCTATTATATTTTATTAGAAACAATTTCAATTATACCTAAGTTTACAACACTAGAACAACAAATTCTTATTTATTAAAGAATTTCATCAAATACTTTTCACTACTTCAAGTTCATTACTTGTATAACACCAATTAAAATTGTTATTAACATTTTAACTTTTTATAGTTGGTAAGTTATATATATGCTTTTAAGGATGTAATAGAAAGTTACACAAGTGTATTTTATTTCTTTTAATTAACTTAATGTTCAATAATAATATTCTTTGTTTCATAGGTTACAATTTCCTATTTCCTTTAATCCCATTTATAACTTAGCTTTAAATCTCTTATTTCATTTAGAGGTTTCAATTATTAGTTAAATTCCATTTCACTAAAGCAATTGAAACTATTAATTAATGAAAACTTAAGAATTGAATACCAGGTTTAATTTCAACTCATTTTAAAAATAATAGATAAATGTATATATTTACAATTTATATATCCAATTATGTTTAAAACAATTTAAAATTTATATTTGTTTATCAAAATAAATCTGTAGTAAAACTACTACAGTGGCCTTCCCACTTCGAAACTCAAAAATGAATGCCAACGATGCATGCACTCATCACTGAAATTATTTTCCAGCGACAGAGAGGGGAGTACAATTTATTTCTTTCCAGAGTTTCTTTAAAACAACTCTTTCAAATCATTTTGAAATATTTATATCAGAAAATACTTCTAAATAATATTATTATCGTATTCCAAAATCATTTGAAAGAAATTTTCAAAACCCCAGAACTTAAGTTCCAAAATTTCCAATTTTCATTTAATTTATTTTAAATCTTACTTCACTAATATCTAAAATTTCACCACCTAACAACCAATATATTACAACCAAATATATATCATTTATAAAATTTTATTTTTAATATATGGAAAATATAATAAGTAAAATTATTTCATTCACCTATATTCTAAACAAATATTATGTTGGTCCATCCTATTAAGTGTCTAAACATCCCTATTGATGTCATAGCGTCCTATGCACCAACCTGAATTTATAAATACAAAATGGAACAAATTAACGCAATATTAATACCTTTTATAACACTAACAAATATGCTCTCTCATATATATACACTCAGCGACTCATCATCATAGGGTATTACTAATCTATAAATAAAGAGTCAGACCCCACAAAGCTAAGGTTTATCGCTAAACCTCGCTCTGATACCAGATGTAACATCCCACCTTTTTGTACGCTTTAAATCGACGATAAAACACACACGTCAGACTTAAATCACACAGAAGGGCGGATTGTTATGGGGTAAATAAGAAAAAGCAGAGAAAGAAAAAAACAAAATAGAATCTTGCAGCGGAATAATAAAATATAATCAAATAAACAGTTCATGAAGCTGTTTTACAAAATATTCGATTATACTTATACAATACAAATTAGAGTTACACATACCAGAGAATAATAAATAATAATGCAGCGGAGCAGTATGAATGTAGTGGAATACTATAATAAATAATAATAAATCTTCGCCTTCATCCTCCAGAATACGATCTTCCAAATCCTGAAATGCTCAGGCTGACCCGAGCGAATTGAAAAGACAAAACACTAGAGTCAGAACTAAAAGATCTTATGTAAGTTAAATCAACAGTAAATAATATGAGTGGAACGACATCAGAGATGTTTACAGGATTTGACATCTCCTATCCAGTGTCTATCGTGAGTGCAGTAACCTAAGAGATGCTCGAAATTCACATCTTCTAAGGATCGTTAAACTATTTACTATGTAGTAATATTTCGCTATTATAATAATGTCGATAGTAAATTAAACTTACTTTAAAATACGTTAAGGAGTGACCCAATATTTCCCTTAACACGTAATAGTCCCAGTAGTCAATCCAATATCATAGTCCCTCCTGATCGGGAAGCCACCAGAGGATACCACACGGGCTACGGGAGAAGACCAAACTCGTACAAGGCGGGATAGGGTAGGTGACACGACACACAAGGCAATGCCAGGGTAGGTATACCAATTACGCTTCCGGGCCGGCGGTAACGCGTAGCGCGCAGCTACCGCCCACCGCGAGCCACACCCCCAATTCAAAAATCAAAAGTGGCCACAGAATCAATCCAAAAGTCAGAGTATAATATCGAAGGGATGTGTCCGATAAAAGGTGCTACCTTCTTAGCCCGTCGATCGCTCCTGTTTTAGCCACCTTATGCCAACTCACGGGAGTCGGGTCCACGTATTTACCTCAAAGGAAACGCCGCCGCCATCCTACTTCATTCTGGAATCTCCACCGCGTACACGGTTGTTAAAGTGGTTTTCGAAGTTGGCAGAGAGTATGACAACTTCCGCTCCCGGTCTCTTTAACAATCAATCGTTATTATAACACCGCGGTCTTTTCAAAACAGTTTATACTTTTAAAACCAGAATATAATATGCATTTCAAAACCATATAAATACGATATCATTTTCATTTTAAAACCAAATCAATATGATATCCTTTTTATTTCAAATCAGTATAATATCATTTTATTTCAAATATATCCCTTTTCCAAAATCATAGCACTTCCAAATTATGAACTTCAAAACCAAAACATTTGAAATTTTAACACGTTTAAAACATAATACTTTGAAATTCATAACTTCGAAACATTTCATTTTCGATATATTTCAAGGCTTTAAATATTCCAAAATTTCAAAACTAAATTTGATAATTTCGATTCAACGATTAAATTTTCTATTATTTAGTTTTGAAATATTTTACATAATAAACCCCATATCATTTAAATAAGACTCAAATTACAAATAACTAAATATTGCCTTCAATTCATTTATACTTGAAATAATCATTTAATTCACCTAGACCCCAAATATAATTATAATAATTATACCTTTTAAAATTTCCAATTTAATAAATTTCACATCAACCCTTTTAATTTTAATTCTTAAATAAATTCAATTTCATATAATCTCAAATTTATCTCAATTTCAAATCAAATTTATTCGACTAAAATTCTTAAAATATTTAATTCACATCAATTTCATATTTATCTTCCAACCTCGGTTTTTATTTAAGCCATTATAACTATATATACAATATAATTTAAACAGCTACTTAACCATATTATCTTAATAAAATCAAACTTTATTATTTAACTTATTTTATACTTTAACCAAATTTTATACATAGCTTAAAACCAAAAATTTAACTATATATAAAAATAACATTTATAAAATATCCAAATCAATATCTCATAAAACTATATATTTCTTTACCAAGCAAAAGAAATCATTTCAAAATATTTTATATATATAGACCACGGTGTCTGTATATAATTTTCTACCTTAAGGTCAAGTGATACAGATATTTATCATTTCAATCCACAATTTAAAATAAAAATACGGTTATATATCATTTCAAACCGCAATCCCGAATGAAATAAAATGCATAACAACTTGTAGTCTATAACAATATAAAGTACAACATCAATTCACCCGATATCAATCATCAACCATTTATCATAATCATCATCCAATTCTAACAATAACATCAATATAGAACAGATAATAAATAACAGGTAATTACTGGCAGTTTATATTCAAAAATAAATTTATTTGATTGGCAGTTATATGCAATAATAAATTGAATAACAATTTAATTCAATAAATTCAATTTTACTGGAATAATGATAAAAATATACCTAACAGCCACCAATAAATTTCTAATCACATCAGAAATTAATTTAACACACATAAGAATTTTAGAAGTTGTGAGTGGGTTAAAACACTCACTTTTTGAATTTCAATTGAATTTAAATCCAATTTAAACCCTAAATTGAACAGTCTCAGAATTCGTTCAAACCAGTGCCAAAATGTCAGAAATTTCAATACGATCCTAGCCGAGAAAATCGCACGTGAAACGGTCCTCGTATGAACAAGTTATTAAAATTAGAAGTTATACGAATTTAAATTGAAATAAAACAAGTTAAAATAAAAGAATAGGGCACGTCACCTAAATTCTCTCCCAGAACCCTAATACGCACGCGCATCCTACAGGTCTCGAATTTTTGGTTACAGCCGCCACCTACACGATCCATTTGACCACCAATGCCGCATGTGACGATCAACTGGCCGAAGATCAAGCATCACCATCGAGCTCCTCGCCCCGGGCCACCACTACACCTCGAACGCCGCGTCTATTGGTGGCCATCCACGCATCATGTTACCGCCGCCTTTACTGGTCGACCGCGGCCAATCATGACCCCATCCAGACAAACGAATATCAGATCTAGGACCTGCACACCACCACCTTCCCGACGCCATCAACCGATCGCCCTACCGTCACAGATCCGCCGTTGGATCATCCAAAATCCAATACGAACGGCCAGAATGAATTTGTGATTACCGGACAAACGATGCATCGATCTGAAAAACGAATCGCAGATATGAGATGCGTTCGTCGAGAGCTTCGATATATAATTTTTCTGAATTTTTTCGAGGAGTTTGAAATTTCAATTTGATTTTTGAATTGCAATTGGATTTGGAATTGTCTGCCATGAAATGAGGAGGTAAAAAGGAATTGTACGTACAGACAATTTACAATGGGGAACAAAAAAATGGTTTATAACAGGGTATTTATAGACAAACTAAAATTAGAGTGGATCGGATCGATTGGATATACGCATTGAACGATAAAATGGCCCGAAAAGCCCGTTCTAATTTCGGAACGAAATTGGGTCAACCAATATATCAAAATAGATGTTTTTAATGTTTTAAACGCGATGGAACAGGTTTCAAGTCCAAATTCCATCGTATGAAGAATTTATGTTAAAATTAATTTATTTTAAATTGATTTCAATTTCATTGATTTCAAGGCGTTTCGAGTCCGTACGGTCAAACGACAAGTCCGATCGCTATGAAACTTGAAATCCTACAATAACTCACCATTATGGATCTGATGAAACTGGCTTCGTCGAAATCCGAGTCAGTGGCTAAAATGGTTATTTTTACATTAATTAAATAAATTAATAATTAATTAATTAAATTCAATTTTTAATTTCAATTCTATAATTGACAATTTTTATCACTTTTATATTTCTTAATCATTTATACAAATTTTAAACAAATTTAGATGCCACTTAAATGTTGATTCAATCATCAATTTCAGCGTTAAATTACAATTTCGTTAAATTCAAAAATTATAAATTAAATTTTCAATAATTCCATTGAATTTAATTTTCATTCTTATTATTCAATTCATTATTATCAAACGGATGAAATTAACATTGGATTCAAAATCTATTACACTAATATTCTCACATTCCATCTAGTTTCAATTAACGTAATATTTAGATATTTGATTTCATTTAATTGCAATTAATCCAATATTATAGTTCAAATCCCAATAAATTGATAAATCTTTATTTCCATTCTTTGAAATTTCACAAATTTTCATATTATTAATAGAGTTGATATTATTTCCAATTATTCCCTTAATTTACACCAACATAACCTTTAATTTAGATTTATTGCAATTGATTACCGGTTTATTTAACACATTAAATAAATAACAACCTATATCAATTGTCACCTATTTGCTTTTAATTGCATTTAAGTTTGTTACCTATCAACCCAGCTTATTATTCCATATATAACACTAATTTTATTCCATATATTAACACACACACACACACACATATATGACAGAGTTAGGGGTATGCCCTAGAGGTAATTATGTAATTTGTTACATATATCTAACTTGTTGACCAATCTTGTTCAAAATAAAGGTGTTTTCTGTCTATTATATACTTGATATAATGTGGTTATATTAGTTAATCAATTTAATTAAAAGTATATTTAATAGAAAATCAATAAATGGTATGCTTTGTGATAGTAGTTATAAAGTGTTGTAACTGTGAGTAATTTATCACGCTAAAATTAAATATAGCATTTTAAATGTTTATAGTCAAATGCATCGAGATTGGATATTGATGTATCCATTGAGACTAGAGTACATAACGCTCTTCAAATGTTGTCAAGTGTATTACCCATAATTACTGGGGGTACCTAGGGGTTGGATAACCATGGAACGACTCATTTGATAGTTTTCTGTTGGTTTAATATAACTAAGGTCAAACAGAAATTACTGATGTGAATAATTTACATAGCTCTTTCAACTTGATAATATGGTGAATCTTCAATATGAAAGCTCCGATTTGATTATAGTCAAATCATGACACAACATCCATTGAGTGACTATAATTGGATCGAGAATATTCGTCTCCTCGGTCATATGAGGTTAGTATCATGGTCAACTCAAGTCAAACCAAAGTCAAATTTTTTGGCCAGAATAGTACGGTTAATAATAAATGTTATTATTGAACAAAAGTCTTTTTGTTTGGACTATAAAGTTGAATGTGGACAATGTGGGAATTCTGACCATTACCAAATTCAATAAGTCCAAAGTGATATAGTTTTGACGAAGAGAATTGGTGTAAATAATTGTCACAACTAGGTCATGCTTATTAAATTAAAATGAGATTTTTTTGAGATGAGTAAGTGATACATTTGGCCATGTTATCAAACTACCTACTAAGTGAATTTTGAACGTTAACATTCGACTAGTTCCTGCTTAATCGCTGACTGAAATTAAACCTTAGAGTCACACAACCGAAACGATGAATTCTCTTTAGGTCAAACGATTTAATTGTTTATAATTTTTTGTAAATTAATTAAATAATTTAATATTTATGAACTATTAATTATAAAATTTGGATATGATTTGAGAAATAAATTTGTTGCATATATTTATAAAAAGTTATAAATATGTTGATCGATATGAGATATCGCTAACAAATTTAGTTAAATATAATTATGTATATTTAATTTGGTTAAATGGGCTCCCAAACCCATGCATCTTAGAGGGCTACATGTATGTGCAATTAGGGTTTGAGATGTGTGGTAGAGATCATTTTTTTCTCTCTTGTCCTATCCATATAAAAGCCAATGTCAAAATCCTAATTAGTAGCTAATTTATTTTTTGAGTTGCCACTTTCTTCTTCCTCCTCCTCATTTTAATAGCAACAACTGTTCTATAAAATCATCCCCAAAATTATCTATCCAATTCAAATTAAAAAAATACTAATTGGTAGTAGAAGGCCTCTAATCCTAGATTAGCAACCCGGTTGATTGAGAATTATTCTAAGAAGAGAAATCATTGTTCAACGTGGACTCAAAGGCTTCATTGGGAGGTCAAATTTCATTTATTATTATTTTTTTGATTTCAAATTTATTATATAAAAGTTGATTTACATTTAAATCATCTATTTGTATTCAGATCTGTTTGTTGTTTAGGTTATGTGAGGTTTTCGTGAGTCATGTGTTTGTTACAATTGGAATGGTTATGTGCTAGTTGTAATATTTTGTTTATTAATTTATTGTTGAATTAATTTACTAAAAAAAAATTAATTTTGAATTTTGACTTATATATATAATAAATGTAAATAGATCTCCAATTATCAATATGTATAATTGTATATATGATTCATATATATTTAATCTTAAAATTTTCTTATGATGATTTATACCTATTATAAATCATAAAATATAAAAATGTTTTATTAAATATGTATATACATATTTTTTTATTATTTAATGATTTTGTGAACTTTTATTATGTATAAAATAATTAATAGCTTAAAATTTTAGTTTTAAATACAACATGCAAGAAGCTTTCTATAAAAAAAATAGATTTTTTGAACTTAATTTAATATTTTTTTAAAATTAATTTACTTTTGGCTTGCAATCAATTATTTTATTAAAAATATAACTTCAATTGAGAAAATTCTAATTTTTTTTATTAAGCCTTGAATTTGTCTGGGGCACCTTTAGAATTTTTTTTTAGATTTTTATAACTTAATTTAATAATATCATAATTTCGTTAATTAATTTATTTTTGATATACAATTATTTATTTAATTAAAATTATAATTTCAATTGAGAAAATTCCAGAAATTTTTCCTAAGCCCAAAATATGTCTCGAGTGTATTAGAAAAAGTTTTAAAATTTTTTAAAATTGATTTCTTATATTTAAGAATTAATTTGATTACGAGCTATTATCAATTATTTAATAATAAATATTATTTTAGTCAAGAAAACTCCATAACGTAAACTTAATCCCAAAAATGTATTTTTTATATAATTAATTTACACTAATTCATTATGGCAGAAGCTATTTTATTCAATAAAATACACATATACATACTTACATACATATCTATTAATATTTGACACATTGTACAAGCACATATTTGGACAAATTACAGTACACATAAAATGAGCTAATGTGTACATTGCAATGTAAATCGCAGCATCTATATACGGGCACATTATACCCATCATGGATTATGATGTTACATATGTACATACATATATGTATATATACGTATATGATACATACATACATACATACATACATATGTATGTATGTATATATGTATACTTATATAATAAATAAAACAAAGATTAAATAAATCTCAAACTACAATTTGTATTGCTAGAATACATATGGACATAGTAATAAATCTTAGCGTGAATAAATTATTAGTTAGTGACATTTAATGGATCAATAAATTCAAATTAAGAGAGAAATGACAAGTTCATCTCTCCATTTAATGCAATTAATGCACTCAATTAATTACTTGTTTTAGGGAAAGAAATGAATGGTTTCCTTCCCTATATATTAACTCTTATTAATAAACGTTATGTGTATTTGATACACAACTCCGCATGTGCAGTTTTCTATACAGCTTGTCTCAAGCTAGGATAAAGGAGGAGGGTTGTGATAGGCTTGGTGAGCCAATATAAAAACCATAGCATCTCTTATGGAAATGAAATCTTATTGTATTTTATTAGGGCGTAACCCTCTTAACGATGCGCCATATCGAGGCTTGAATATGGTGATAAGTGAGTAAGGATTGGATTGCCACTCCCTTAGTGGCGTTCCATATTGAGGCTCGGGGTGATAAATATGCAAGGGCTGGGTCGTCACTCCCATAGCAGTGCGCTACATCGATGCTCGGATTAGTGATAAATGAGCAAGGGTTTTCGCACTTTACTCGACGGGTGCGACAGGCAAGGAAGCTAGTCGATGAAAGTAGGATTCGGTTAGGTAGTCAGAATATAGGATTTTTGACGAGAAAGTTAAGAGAGATAGTTGATATTATGACCAGAAGACGTGTAAATATATTATGCGTTCAGGAGACCAAATGGACAGACCAAAAGGCGAAGGAGGTGGAGAACACAGGCTTCAAGTTATTGTACACGGAAAAAGAACATAACCAGAACGAGGTAGGCATCTTAATTGACAAGACCCTTAAAAACAGAGTGGTCGACATTAGGAGACAAGGGGACGTACTGAAGCTAGTAGTTGGTGATATGGTTCTGAACGCATTAGTTCTTATGACCCAGAAGTAGGCCTAAGTTAAGCCATCAAGTAGAATTTCTAAGAAGAGTTAGATGTCATGGTTAGAGATGTGCCTAGTAGCGAGAAACTTTTCATAGCAGGGGGATCAAGAGAGTGCATGGTGGTTTTAGAGATGGCGATAGAAACCAAGAAGGAGAAGAAATATTAAATCTCGCTATTGCTTATGACCTCATGATATCTAATACTGTTAACCCAAAAATTGAATCAACGCCCTGAATTAAGTGTGAAAGCACCAACCCTATGTATCAAGGCAAATAAAATAGAAAAAAGCAATAGTAAATCATAGGAAAAGTAAAGAGACAGAAGATTTTTATAGTGGTTCAGCTGTTAATCAAGCCTACGTCCACTTTATAACTTTTATTGATTACTACTATTACAAAAGAGTTTGGATTATAGTATGATTCTTCTTTCCTAAGTTAGATCAAGCCACCGTTGTTAGAGACAATCGAAAGGATCTCAGTTGCCCTTTAATGGCTTTTGTGAGGGTGAAGAAGGACGAAGAAATAATAGCCGAGTTTAAGAGGCCTACATTCGTCACATAGAGGACTTTTCCTATATAAATGGAATGATATTTATAGGAGTTGAAGAGCACTTAGGCCAAAACCGCTTTGACAGAGGCCTACATTCGTCACATAGAGGAAGTCCAGAAAGATTGAAGGTCATCAGAGCAAAGTATTTGGATCAGTACCGATCCGATCTAATTGGATCGGTACTGATCCAAATAGTTAAGCATTTTTGATGCTTTGATCACTTGGTTGTCTTTCTTGTCTGATTATAATGCTCTCCATGTAGTTTCGTAGCTTGTTGACTTGTTTTGACAATGATTCATCTGTAAGTTAGATTGAACTATAATCTGAATCGGATAAGTCTTCACTTCTTCGACTCGGATGCTTGAAAAGTTATCAAACTCGATAGGTAAGCTTAGTAGAGACATAGGAGTGTAAGGTAAATGGAATGGAGATCCAATAAAGCAATATTTGGATCGGTACCAATCCGAAATGTTAGCCAAAAATGGCCCAAAATTCTTGGGGTCCTTTATCTTGTACTTTTAGGCCTTTCGATCAAATTTCAAGTCGTTCTAGTTTAATATGAAGGTTCAAACTTCTATTAAATTCTGTTGGTTTAAAACTCGGTTAACATTTGCTACCCAGAGCACGCTTTCGTTAAAAATAAGGCATGCTCTGGAATTATTTATCTTTAGGTTTCTGTTTTAAGGAGTTTCATTGGTCGTGTCTAGCCATCTTGCAAAGTTAGCTATGACGCACTAGCTAACTGTCTGGTCCTTAGTTGTGATTCTCCATTGTTTGTAATTATGGAGTGATCTTGACTTGATAATTTCTAGAATGAATATGAACATTGAGTAGGTCGAATAAGGAACTTTTAAGACCATTCGAGAGAGAAAATTTGGATCGGTATTGATCCAATTGGATCGGATCGGTACCGATCCAAGTACTTGACAAATTTTCCATACTTTTTTTCTTTCTTTTAATATGAGCCGACCCCTCACTTTACCGCATTTTCATTTGATCCAAGCATTTGTCCTCCAACCGATCCAATCCCTTTGAGCCCTTTGCCCGTTGATCCAAGCTCACCGTCCGTTTAGGAGCCGCCACCGTCGATCTTACCACTAACACGATCAGCTACCACCTCCTAGAGCCGCTGCCATCGAGATTACACTTGTTTTGAGGCGTTGCCGATCCAAATCATCAATACTCTAATTTGGGTTGTCTTGAATCAGAGATCAAATCACCTTTCTCAATTTTGAAGGTCGATAAAGTGGATTTTGACATACTATTACATTATCGACTAGTGACGAAGTTGTGTTGGCGACGGATACAATGGAAGACTGGAGTCGATTGTGAATTTGTGGAAGAAGATAGTAAATCGAGTCTTGAATTCTTCAAGGAACAAAGTTAGGGTTTTACCTCGGTGCTCGACATGTTTTGCTATCTTCATGCTAGAGTCAGAATTAACTTGCATCAAGCTACATAATCGATCCTGGCACAGTGTCTCGAAGAGTGATTTTGGTTTTTCTGGGAGGTGATAATAGCTTAGGGTAGCATCTTGTATGTAGCTCATGCTGTTATAACTTTCCAGAGAACTAAAATTGACTTATACTGAGAATTCTCTAATCGATATGGACCCATCGATGTATAGTTGCTTCCTTTGGATTGGACCCGTCATTGCACAGTCGGTATACCTGGTATACGAAAGGCTTTCCGTGTCGTTTTGAAGAGCGGATCCATTACCGATCATTAATCAATAGTGGGTAAGTATATAAGGAAAGAAATTAACGGGTGATATAGATAGCTCTTTCCGGTGCCAGTAAGCCATCTACGCGGAATGGTTTGTTCACAGCGTTTAGGACACTGAACTCATTCTCACTTAGATCATGCATCACACACACACCCGATTAATACATGGAATCTGATTGGTGGTTGGTACACGTCAATTATCTTCCATATTTCAAGTATCAACTACGCTGGAGTCTATAGTTTAGAGATTAGGCATACGTGACTATTTTGAACACAAGGTTTCTTATATAAAATGACATGCAAATCTTCTCGGCAAAAATCGGTTGGGAGAACTCACCTCTTTCTGAAGCGGAGTGATCGTCGATCCCAGTTGGATCCACCGCTTTCTTAACTTTAGGTCAATATGGTTACCTGATTCCAGTCGGCCCCATCATCGACCGCACTCCTCCTAACTTTAGAGCCTTGCTTGATCCTCCGGAGAAAACTCCTTCAATCCATAAATATAGGATGTTGTGAAGCGTTTGCTCACAATATGTTATCCCAAAGGATGATGTACTTCTACCGTTGAGAGGAGAATTTGCTCCTAGGCCACCTTCTGGATACGTAGCTTGCCACCCGTATATGTGTATATATGGTGTAGTTCCCCCATTCAACCACTTCTTAATGACAATGCTTTAGAACATAGGTTTGGACCTATTCCAAATTCTTCCAAACGGATATGCCATACTGACATGCTTATATGTTCTGTTCATGCGGACGCTCAATCGTGCCCCGAGTTTCGCTGAGTTGTAATATCTTATATTATTCAAAAAGAGAGAGGCTAACCCATTACTTGTTTACATCGACGCGCAACCTAGGCGAAAACTTATACTTGATCTTCCCAGCAAAGTTCCTTCATTCAGAAATAGGTTCTTTTTTGCTAAATATCCAGAGGGATTTACCCATTTATGGACCATGAGAGGTATGTTTCTTTCAGCATGCTTGGAATATCCAATAATTGCTACAAGTCTTCTGAACGATCGTATATTCCTTACAAAGATTAACAAGGATCCAGCACTTGGCACTGTTCTTAGCGCCCTGAAAGTAGTCGATGCTCAAGAGTGTAAATTAGGTTCTTACTCACAAATGAAAATCTCAATCAATGTAGGATTTTACACCTTGGGAGGTCGGTTGGATTCGTCGGCGCTCCCTACCGCTACAGAGCCCAGACCCGTTTTGTTTCCTCTTTCCATTAATCTGGTGTAGATGATGATGATGAGGAAAAAAAAGTGACCCATCCGATGGGTCAGAGAAGACCCCTGAGGAGATCCAAATTCAAGTCGGGGTCGACAGTCCACTTAAAATACCACCAATCCCAGAGGAGAAAGAAGAAGAGTTTATTCAAAGAAGGGTAAGGCTCCTTTGATTGAAGGGAAGGAGAATGGAGAGATCAGTGGGGAGCATCCCCTGTATGAGGAAGAAATATAATAAATTCCGATGAGGGTCACGTCAACTTAGGCAACAAGGCATCAGAGTTGAGCCCTAACTTAACTTTTTAAAACAATAGACCTCGACCTTTAAAACACCTTCTTCAAAATTTGGGTTATACTTCAATTTATAAAACAAGGATAAATCATATGAGTTGAAAGCTTTCTTTCAAAAGCATGGAGAAGTGGCTGGTTTTAAAACAAGTAAACCTTTTGACTTTGTTGAAGGTTCAAAAAATACGAAATGAAAATGGTAGTAACCTTTCGACTTTGTCTAAAGGTTTAAAAATATTTGTTTTAAATGTTTCACCTGGTAAAAAGAAACCAAGTCGAAAGCTCTTATTCGAAAGCAAAGCAGACGATCTTTGGCTTATAAAACAACATACTTCAACCTCTATGGCAACCAACCTTTCGACTAAGAACCCTTCGACCTTGTCCAATTCATTACGTACCAAGATACTTGATACCATGTGCATTGAACTTTGACCTTGTCAAAAGGTATAACCTTTCGACTTTGTTGGAAGGTCTGGGTCGAAGGTTTGATGCCATAGAAGGAGACCGTTGAAGGAGCTTCTCCTAGGGATGAACTTGTATCAAGCTCTCTATCGGAGGGTGTCAATATTGAATTGGGAGATACAAGCAACATTTTTTGAATATGGGTGACTTGATGGCTGACTTCACTTCGAAAGGGTCACCTTCCCGGCTTACTCAGATCATCCCTATAGGAATCAATATCCTAACATTAGTCGGTGATCAATCTGGTTTGTGTATTCTGCCGGGGTTGTTAAACTAGAGCACACACTTCACTAGGATCACACATTTTATATTATTATTTTCTAGGATGTTTCAGTTCATCAAATGCCTCTTTCCTAAAACCTATTTATCACTTGCTGCAGGAGTCATGTCTCATGGCTTTTACAGTAATCTTGAACGAGTATTAGAGTCTCGGCATTCGTAGAGACATTCTTCCGAGTACCACACTTCCCGGGAGACCAACGAGGAGAGGAAAAGAAGGAAGGAAGGGAGGTGGAAGAGCGTCGTCTAGCCAAGAAAGATCAAGGCCATGATAGAGGAAGTGGCTATGAGAAGAGGAAAAACTCGACTGAGCAGGAAGATCCATCAAAAAGGCTGAAAAGAGACTAAGAGCGAGAACCTGTTCCGCAGCTTCCCGCTTCCACTAGGATAAGCATTCCTGCTTTCGGTGTCGCAACCTCCTCCACACATGTTGCTATGATCGCCTCACTCCCAATTTCTAGGCATGTGACTTGCATTCTCCCTGCTGGTCCTCCGCATCTACAAGCTGTGTTCCCTAACTTGTTCGTAAGGAGGGTTGTTTTTTACAAGCCTAATTTGAAGTCAGTTCGTGTTGAATCCTATTTACCCCATCTCCAAGATATTCAACGCGGTTTGCATCAAGCCGAGGGATGGAAAAAACTTTGCATGCAGTTCTCCACTGTCAGTCGAAACAACCACTAATAAATTCTCTCGTTCAAGTATGAAAAAGATAAGTACAAGAAGCAGCCTATAGATTGTGATGGAGAGATTGAAGGGCTGAAGAGAGAGAGAGAGAGCGATGATGCCCTCAAGAGAGAGAGCAAAAGTGCATTTTTTATTTAAGGAGCAGAAAGAATCCACCGACCGAGGGCGCTCATATTTAGAGATGAAATATAAAAAAAGGCCACATTGATGAGGTGGCCTTAAAAGAAAAGTTGAGAATAGGCGAGACAAGGGTTGAAATACAAAAGAAAACCATCGCCGAACAAGCTCAAGAAATTTCCTCCCTTCACGAACAAGTTTCGGCTTTAGATTTTGAGAAAAAGAAATTGGTGGTGGAGAAGGCTAGCATGGAAGCCAGCTTTTCAGGGCTTCAAGATACCTTCATAAATAAGATGAAAGGCTTGGATGCTACCATTTTAGGCTTTTATGTTAACTCAGTGCTGCATCAAGGAAGTCTCAGTTACTTGGGTCTGTTGTTCCCCCGTACGCTTGTTGTAGTTTGGGAGGGGATTCTAGCCCGATTCCAAGACATGGGTGGCGTTTACATCGAAGAGGAGTTCATTCAAACATACCTAAACAAAGAATCCCGCCAAGCTTTAGTAGACGGCCAGGAAATCTTAAGACTGGAGAGTGAACGAGAAGCCTATGATGTCGCGACCACCACTAAGGCTGTAACTGGGAATTTTCCTTTAGGCCCTGGTGAGCGTCTTCGCATCTTTGTGCTGATGAGGGGACCATTCCTACTTCTCCCATAATTGTGTAGCAATTAAAGGAGGGCAATAGCGAAGACTTCGAAGTTGTGGCGCATGAGTAGACCCCCATAGCAGGTAATTTCCTTATCTCTCCTGTTCTTGAAGGCTTCCCATTTACGCCTGATGAAATTGCCGAGATTACCGCCCTTTATTCTGATATTATAGATCAACCCTCTCTTCCTTTCTATTTTCCTCCTTATCATGATGCTGGATTCGCTGCCATTTCAATCGCATCAACTATTGTCTTCACATCTGGCTCGCAGTTCGGCTCGCACTCCGAGAAAATTGCAGCGCTGCATGGTTTGGATGACTCCTCTATATTTCAAGAGGAAGGCTTGGTAGCTACTGACATATAGGAGTAGGGGGATCAAGCTAGCCAACCAAACAATGCAAAGGCCGAGCAGCCAATGACCAAACAGCAGATGACAGCGGTGAAGAAGGAGAAGGTTAAAGAGCAGAAAAGGTCGTCAAAAATTTCTCACAGAACCAGTAAGCATAAAGGCAAAGGAGGGTCCACTAATTGCTATGTTTCAGAGAGCAAGATTATCTCTGGTGGGGAGAAGCCTGAGAAGTTACAGACCAGAGTCAATAAGGCGATAGGGAAAACAGTGACAAGAAGTCATGATTTATCTTTTACTTTTTGGTTGCTTTTTGTACATGTGCAGAGTGTGCACATAGCACTACTTCTTGTTGTTGTAATAGTGATGTTTAAGTGATTTACATATTTAGGTGATTGGCAATGCCGGAGCAACACCATTTACTTGGGATTTTGTTAAGTGATTTCATCGCGATGTTGACATTCAGACTATCATGCACACGTATCACTCCTTGAAGTTCTATTTTCTTGGCTCCGGGGGCTGTATGTGATTTTTTGCAATATGAGAGTTCCTCATCTTTGGATGCAATTTTTTGATCCTAGTAGTAGTGTGTGGCTTACGAAATGCACATAATGGGATCGAGGCTTGCCTCATCGCAGTTTTGCAAATCAAGAGGCAAGTGCGCCTTACGGGATGCGCAACTTAGGTAATTGTGTTTGCTTGGATTTGATTCCATAGTCCACGAGGCGGTACACGGCTCACGAAATGCACGACTTTGATTTTGGGCCTTCCCGGTGTCGCCGGAGCAACACTAGTTCTTAGAAGGCGGGGATCGAGTTTCGTTGATCCAACAGTTTAAGTCGATTTACTTCCATCGACTTGGTGGGTAGATGGGGTGTACTCGAGCATGTTTCCACTATCTCAAGCAGCGAATGGATGGATTTGAGTCGATTTGTCAGCAAGTTATTTTCGTGAACGCGGTTTTATTGGTTCAGAAAGCAAAGCAAATTTATTAATAAGAGTTGGGGAAATTCTGCTTATTTACGATGCCTCCAATGTTTTGGGATGGCTTATTTGCGGGAAATAGGAAATACATGAGATAATCTTAGATAAAGTAACATCGTAGCAATTCGCTGTTCCAAGTTCGAGGAATTTGGGTTTCATCAACAGTTGTCAGCTTCAACGTGCCATTCCCTAGCTTCTGGTCGTTCACATAGGGCCCTTCCTACTTTGGTGAAAATGCTCGTAGAATAGGGTAGACCCACTTGAGGATAAAGTCTCCTACTTCGAAAGTATGGCTATGGACCTTGGAGTTGAAAAATCGTGCGACCCTTTTCTTGTGAGTAACAGTCCCTAGTTCGACTTCTTCTCTCTTTTCATCGACCATATCGAGTGACTTAATGTAATGACCCAGAATTTTAGTCATTTGAAATTGGGATATGTAATTGATTTTAAATATTCACAAGTTAATTTTATAAGTTGAATAACTTATATTTGAAATATAAGGATTTAATTGGATACTTAAATTGTTAATTTAATATTTGAAATTGCAGAAATAATTTGAGTTTGAATTTAATGTGAATAAAAATGAATTATAAAGTTGAATTCAATTCTATTTGAATTAGAATGATATTAGAGAACTTTTACAATTGAATTAAAAATTAATTTACAGAAATTGAATATTTTAATATTTAGTTCACATGTAAAAATAGTCAATTTTCATATAGTCTCGGATTTTGACAAAACTAGTTTAATTGGATCCGTAATGTTATATTTTTATAGGATTTCAAAGTTCGTGTCGATCGAATTAACGGTTTAGTCGCGGCAAGCTGAAAGCGTTGAAATTTGTTTAAGTAAATTTTAATTTAAATAAGTCGATTCGAAAACCTCTCTTTCAAATACGATCGAATTGACTTCCTATATATATTCCATTGTGTTTGTAATAAGGGCAAACATTATAAAAGCCAGGTGACACGCTTCATTTGAAGTTCAAAATTTTTTCGGATGAATAGTGTCGTAAAATTTTCTATAAAAGACATCGTTTTATCCACATTTGCACAAATCCTAATTTCTTTAAACCCTAGCCGCCATGTTATTTTCAATGGCCAGAAACTTCCAACCTTCTTCCCTCGATCTTCCAAACCCATACACTTTCGTCAAAAACTTCCAACTAACAAACCGTAGAGCACGACGAGAGCTTCGAGACCAACGGCTGTGATCAACTATTGTGGTCGTGTTTGATCGTAATTGGCTCGAGAAGGCTTCGTGTTTGGATGCGGTTTTTGGTCGATAGGGGTGGACGAGCTTCAAGGGATCGTGGCCGATGGTGTGTCTCGTGATTGCCTATCGTTTGGTGGTCTCTGACCATCCTCTCGACAAGTGGTGGTGGTGCGATAATGATGGTTGTAGGTGGCTATGTGGGTTCGGTTGCGTACGAAAGCCCGGTGAGGGAGAAGATGAAAACAATGGCCACGATTTCATCTCCTGAAAGCAACGATTACGATTTGATTAAGGTTTAAAATTAAAAAGAAAATAGAAAATAATTATATATTAATTCGTATAAACTTTAAAATGCTGTAACTTCTTCATACGAGGTCTGTTTTTTGACGAAACAAGTTGTGTTGGGTCCGTATCGACGAGCACTATATTTTAGAGCTGGTTTGAAGTTAGTTGGAGCTAGTGTAAATTTTGGATAAAATTAAACGCCTGTTTAATTTTATTTGGAATAAAACACCGCAACTGCTATTAGAACCAAAGAGAGTACAACTCACTCTTTCTGACTCACGGATATTTTTATACAAGTGAGAATAAATTTATTTTATGCTAATTGATGATTGTTCGGATGATATATAATATTATGTATTTAAGAAATTAGGCCTAAGGACAAACTTAGATACTTTTTAGGCTGAAGGACGGCAAGTTTATTTTTTGGACTGAAGGACGATGCTAGCTATAACTAGAATTTTGTATTACAAAATTAAATATAATGCTAGTTGCAACTAGCATTTTGTATAGTCTAAAAGTTGAATATAATGTTAAATATAACTAGCATTTGTCCTTCAGACTAAAACTAATACTTCATGTCCTCCGGTCTAATTTTTTTTCAAAGTTTGTCGTTTTCCCTAATTCATAGTGCTTCATAATGCTAATTATATATTAATTGGTATTTGAATATATCCAATTAGATATATTCCTACCTACTGGAGCAGATGAGACCCTATACGTTCCCGTGTATGAGTGGATGACCCTTTGTACGCGCGTCTTCCTCGAAGCGGACATTGTACATATTTGCTAATATATATATTTATTGCAGGTGATATGTTGGAGGGATCCAACTGGATTCCTCAGCAGTATTTTTAATTTACAGATATTGTGACATATGCTATTATCATATGATATATGATGTTTGGATGCCGTGACTGATGTATTTATTGCTGTTGTAG
This sequence comes from Allium cepa, assembly GCA_030765085.1. Lineage (NCBI taxonomy): Eukaryota > Viridiplantae > Streptophyta > Magnoliopsida > Asparagales > Amaryllidaceae > Allium > Allium cepa. Next base: position 344,576,115 of record CM060944.1, read on the forward strand.
CATTGGGCCTATTTTTGGTAATTTAAAATAATAAAATGGCGGTTTCCAAATTAAAAAGCATTTTCAAGTGATTTTTAAAATAGATGTTTTATTAGTTTTTGAATTGTTAAGAAATGGATTTATTTGAATAAATAAATGTTATAATTTTTATGATATAAAAATTATGGTTATTGTAAATTTTAACCAAAATGTAAATTTTGAAATATAACGTTAACTATTTTGTAAAATAGTATAAAATGAGTATTTTGAATTATTATAAATGTTTTATAGATAATGTTTATAAATAAAAAAAATGATGGAAGTATAAAGGAGTTTTTATAAGTGTTAAAATGAGGTTATAATTGGATTTTATAAGTAAATAAGATGATTTATAAATTTGTGAAGTTATAAAAAGGAATGATTTTTTAAATAAGAGAATTATAAGTAATTAACTTATAATTTGGATTTTTGGCATGTAAATGAGATAAATGGAACTGGTTAATAAAGAGATTCTATAAGTTGAAGTTTTTATAAAATATAAATGGAATTTATAAACATTGTTTTATAAATGTGAAATCAACCGAATTTGATAAGTTAAATACGAAAGTTTATTAAAGGAATTATATCCATGATTTTGGACAGTGGATAATCCTTTAATAAATGTATAGAAGTGATGAACTTAGTAAATGAATTATATTCACGATTTTGGACAGTGAATAATCTTTTAAATGAAATAAATATTTTGGAAAGTGATCTTTTAAATGGATTTAAATGGTGTGAAGAAGTTTTAAAATGTGTTGAGCATCGAATGCATAGATTTCAACATTCATTGTTGAAATAGATGTTTTCGAGAAGAAGGAAATAATGGACTATAACGCTATTGTTATAGTAAATGATTTTCGAAACGAGATGTTTTGTCTAGTATATGGGATTTATATATCTATCTAACTATTAAATCCCTATACTAGTGATTTTGTGTTGTCGTAACGATGTTTTACGCAACATTCGTTTTGACCCAAATAAGTATGTTAAGAGAATGTTTTCCTTAAAGAATGAAATATATACTTAATCATGATTTAAGTATATGTAATATTTTCTAAGTGTTGAAAATAAATTGATTTGTGAATTACTTATTATTTAATAAGTATATGGAAATGTTTTCCAATATAAAAGTTGAAATGGTTTGAGAATATATATTTTTAAAGATAATTTGAAGTGAATATTTGGCAAGTGATTTAATTAATAAAAGATTAATTAACGGGCCTAGTGATTGCTTCTGGTGCTAGATATTTGTTTGTTTGCTTTGATAGTTAAATAATCGACTATCAAAAATTTGGCCATTTTAGTTCCTTGACTTGATGTGGGAACTATTTAGTCTTACACTTAGTACGTAGCCTTATGTGTAGGCTTGATTGCGTTTGTGTTAAGGATGTTGATTCGTGCAGTGCGGAGTGTTACTCCAATCTATAGAGCTTCCTTCTTGGCCGAAGGATAGCAAATTCAAAGTTGGAGATGTGATAAACCTATGAGACTTAGTTTCTCTATGAGGTTGAGAAACGATTTTATGTTGTTGGTGCGAAGAGACCGGGATCGGTTTATCCAAAAACCACTTCGGACCGACATTTATGCGACGATTGTGCAGGTTGGTTGTGATGATATTGATATTCAGGATTTTCATAATGAAGGACCGCTTCTTGATCGTTTAGTGTTAAAATCCCAATATACATCCATTAGCAGTAGCCTCTTCATAATGAAATATCCATTGCAAGGGTTATTCGTTACTAATCATAGGGATTTCCCGACAGGATGTGGTAGGAAATTTTCCTACCTTCGGTTTGTCCAGTTCCTGGACAACTTGTATAGATGTTTGTCTGACATTGCATTTCTAAAGATTACGTACATTGGTTTTTACAAACGTAGATCAGTTGTGGCGGAGAAGGCAAATTCTCTTAGCTTAACATCCTCCTTGAGACGTACGAGCTCAAGGGTTGTATTTTTATGGACAAAAATTAGTAGTCAACTGAAATGGCCATGTGACATTTAAAGTGATGTGATATGTAAAAGGCAATCGTTACCTTAGGACTCATCAACTGGAAATGATCCAACCAGGGTTAGATGCCGCAAGGCTAAGTGGGTCGCTCCCAATTAGATATGATCATCCTCTTCTAGATATATTTCTTCCCGCTAGAGACATTCAGGATGTAAATTATTGTGGTTTGTATGCTATAAGGGCCGTCGGAAAAGGTTGGTAACGACCGGAGGATGACATATTTGGTACTACCTAGTTACAGAGGTAGGCCTGTCTTGCGTTGGTCGAGGAGCTTTGTAATGGCTCCTTGGGGCGTCCATCTAGAGGTTTATCCATCAGAAGGTAGTCCCTTCACCTGGTCATTTGTGTGGAAATCCAAACTCCACTACGTACCTGCCATTTTGATTGTATTACCCATTTTGGGCTATATGCTGGAATTTAATCAATGTAACAATTTCGGCTATGATTAATATTATTTGTATACTAGACACTAGTATAATATAAGAGAGTTTGATATGAAATGATTTAGTTATTGTAAGGTAAAAACATGTCCGTGCTTATGTGTGGGCGTGACCTATGAAATACTTTTTTTTTGAAAGAAAAAGTTTGGTAATTTAATAAATTCAGTTGAGTGTGTTTCTCATGCTGGTTTACCAGGTTGATCCGGACGTTCTTCCTTTTCAATGCTCGGGTCAGACCGAGTATATTTATAGGTTCAGATATGGTGCTTTTGGAGCTTCAGTAGGGGATCTTCATTTTTCGTATACACGTATCTGTTTTGTTTAGTGATGTTTATTATCCGCTTTGCGCTTAGTTGTTGTATATTATCGGTAATTGTAAGGACAAGTTATTTTAACTATCCAGGCTGATGACTAGTGATTGACTGTTGAACTATGATTGATGTATGTATATACAATTTCTATTTTGTAAAGATCATTGATACGATATTATATGTTATTCCACTGCGATGTGATATTCTGTATTGTTCTATTGTGTTCTATCCTCTCTCTTTCTTCTCTTCTCTTCTTCTCTCTTATTTTCTATCTATTGACTTTCCGTCAGTCTGTGCTTTTTGGGTCGGACATGCGTGGTTTATTTTCGATTCAAATAGTATGGATTTGCGGGTCGTCACACGTGGTATCAGAGCTTAGATTTAGTATATTCCTATGCTTTGATGTGTACTCACTATAGATAGGGACAGTAGCACCCTAGATTGAGTTTGAGTATATTATACATATAAGAGCATGTATTTGTTAGTGATATAAAAATGTTTTATATTGTGTTTACTTATCCGTTAAGCTGTTTTTGAATTTTGCTCGGTGTGTAGGACACCATGTTATCGATAGGGATTTCTAAACACTTAAACGAAGTAAGTCGACATAGTATTGTTTTTAAATTGGGTAAATGTTTTTACTCGATTATATTTTATATATAAAGAAATAATTTTTCAGAAATTATTAAAGTGTATATAGATGAATTGATTGTTTCGTTGTTTGAAAATGTAAATATGTATAAGTTAATAAAATCTGTTTGAATAATATTAAAAAAACAATTGTAAAATAATAAATTATATAAGCAAGTGAATTACAAGTATGGAATTATAATTAATATGATTTACAATTGTGAAATAATCTTATAAATAAGAAATGAAACTATATGAATATATTTACAAAGATGAGTTATAAATAATAAAGATGGAAATTAGACTAAGAATTTGAGAATTTGAATCCGGTTATTTTGAAATTTGTTTTTCAAAGTTAAAGAGATCATATTATTATAAATCTATATAAGATAAATGAATTTGGAAAAGATCTTACGTAAGCAAAGTGAAATAATGAAATTATATAAGTAAAAGAATTTATAAATGTGATTTGTAAATATAAAAAGATTTTTTTTAAAGAATATAAAGCACTGAATTTGCTACTATTGCTGGAAAATAATAAGGGTGATGACTGCAGCATCATCCGTATCATTTTCTAGTTTCTATGTTGTAACGACCTGAAATTTTCGATCCCGAAAATTTCAGATAGTTAGGAAAAGAAGAAAAGAGATAGAAGAAGAAATAGAAATGAAACACAGAATCTCACATTCGTAACGGATCAAAATATAATATCAAATAAAATAACAGTTATACAAGGAAAAAAACTGTATCAGTAAATTTACATTAATACATCAGAGTTACAACATTTCACAACCACTGGACAGTCAAAATAACTTGTCCCGGATAAATAACAATATCTCACAGCGGAAAACACTCCATACGTTCCTGCCATCCAACTCGCCTCCTGAGTTCCAGAACGTCATTTCTTGAAAATCTGTAATACTCGGTCTGACCCGGGCATTACATCAAAGTAACACCCGGGTCAGGCTGGAAACTAGCATGAGTAAACCCATCTAACATGAAATACCAAAGCATAAAACTTATTAAAAACCTGGGTAACTCGTCATCACTACAAGTTCACAACTTTCCATGGTCAACACTTATATTCACAATCAATCCCTAAGTACGTTTACTTAGTTTTAAATGGTCCAGTCATTTAAATTATTCCATTTCAACCTTTTGGTTTCACATATCAATCTACAAAGAATCATTGTAGGTTACAAATCGAAGTGGGTTCGGATATTTACTGATACCCGACCTCGATCTCTTCGAAGCCCACGTCACCTTAACCCAAGTTATACAAGGGGAAATACAATTCAAACATTAAATGCAGGCTGTCACTTTACACAGCAATACATCTCAATAGATAACCACATTTTTATTGTTCAACCCAATCATATCATATCACCAAACATTCCATATCCAAGATATCAACCAATTCAAGGCATTTACATCATTCAATCGTTCATAAGCAAGATTGATCACTTCCACATTTATCTTAATTTATCTCTAATTAAATTAATCACTAACTTTAATCACTTGGATTACCTTTACTTAACATTAATCGATTACAAATCAATTAATTAATCATCTTTTGATTATCCATATTAATTAATCATCCTTGATTAATTATCCTTTAATTACAATAAGTAATTAATTCTTAATTAATTACACAAATTAATTAGCCTTTACTCATTACATTAAATAATCCCTTAATTACTCTTATAAAGTAATTAACAATGATTTATTACATTTAACCTTAATTAATTACTCAAATTAATTATCTTATAACCACTTACATTGATTAATTAACCCTTAATTAATCACACTTCATTAATTAACTCACCCTTGATTAGTTCTCTTAACCTATCAATTCTTTAAATTAATTATAATTAGTAATTACTCTTCAATTACTTATACTAAATAATTAACTATCCATTAGTTACCTAAATAAAGTATAATAAATTTGTAAAATCTTAAATAGTTAAGATAATCCGCCTACTTTAATTAATTACTTATTTCCATAAATCAACTTATTTGAATTTCAAAGCTTTGAAAATTAATTTACTCGAAACACCTCTTATTTTAAAGTTTTTTTAATATACTTACAATTTTAAATCTGCTTGATAATGGCTTTGAAACTTGTTTATTTTTATTTGATTTGAAAACTGAATACCAATTTTTCTTTTGTTTAAACCATAACAGAAAATCAAGGCAACCCAATTTCCCCATGAAAATACCCGAGCCACAAAACAAATTTCTCAGGTCAATTTCCGAGTACTCGCGTACTTACAAACTTCGAGACGATCGCGACTAATGCCTCGAGCCAAACACAAGAATAATCCATCTTCTCAAATCCTTTACCATCTCCAGACACCCGTGCATACGTGCACCATGCATGCCGACCCATCCAACTCCGATAGTCACCGTAACTCCCCAAAAGTTGACAATGATCAACATGACCCGATCGACCACCCCGAACCCCGATCTTCCCCGAGGAACAAAATTGAACATATTCGAACTCAACCTGGAACGATATATCACCAAAAACTTCCCCTGTGACGCCACCATCGATCATCAGAATTCTTGACACCCCGTCTAGTGCTTTGCCATCGACTTATGCTTCTGTCCTACCTATCTCGACTATGTCCGATACGTTATGGTCGGAGGAATTTGGCTCAAAATCAGGGACGAACCCACAGACTATAAAACCCTACATTAGTCTGCCACGCCACCCCGCTGCTCCAAAAAATTGCCTAATAATTTTCCTACCATCATCGACCCTTTAGCCACCTCTGACTTGAACCCCGACCAACCTTGTTACGTAGATCGCTGGAATTCGAAGATTTTCCATTTTCCGTTTAACTCGAAATTTCTCGTTAATCATAGACCTAAAAATCTTGATTTATACACTAAAATTCATGGTTTCTAGTTACGAATTCTTATTTTCAATCAAAACTAGTAAATTTAAAAATCGAATTTTAACTTGAATTAAGTTTTCACTATAAATTTCTATTTACTAGTTAATTACCTTTAACTTAAACTTATCAACATTTTTAAAAACAAGATTGGGTTAATACAAACAGTTTTCTTTTAATGATCATGATCTAAAAGTCATTGAAATAAAAGGATTGATTTTGGAACTGAATTTTAGCCTGCAAACTAAAAACAGAGGCTAACTACATGATTATATATACACAGACATGTCATATACATGTATCATTGCATTTTCACCCATAAATTCATGTAAATTATATATATACTATATCATTGTTGCATGCATCAAGATATATATATATATATATATATATTCATTTATCACCAGATTTAAATTGTTGAAACAAAGGTTTACTCACCTTTAACTGTTAAACAGAGAAGTTATAAACTGAGTATGCTTGATCCCTTTTGAAACTTGAAAACAGCAAACTATCTTTTGATCTGGAACTTAGTCGAGATGATCTAAACTTTGAATTGTTGAAGATGCTTTAGTTTTGGATTTGTTTGAATTAGTTCTTGTTTTCCTTTTGATTTACAGTTTAGAGGAGCTGTAAAAATTTGTGAAGTAAAGATGAAAATCTGATTTCTTACTAAATTTTTAATTCAAATTAGAAGAAAGTTAAAAAACATTATGCCAGTTGTTATATATGTTTGCATGTTACACAAATTACAAATGTTTAAAACATATTTTTTATTATTTAACAAATGTCAAAACTTATATATATATATATATATATATATATATTTCTTAATTTCTCAAGTTTGTAAATTATGTAATTTATTGTTTCCTTCATTTATCTATTGTGTTTCAAGTGTTTACTATATACAAATACATTTAAATCCAAATATTTTAAGATGTTTATCCTTTGAATTTCCCATTCAAATTCAATTTTAATTTAATATCCAATTTAAAATCAACTCATATATACATTTTATTTAAACAAACAATCGTTATTATTTGTTTGATCCAAAATCTAGGTTATCACATATGTGATTGATTTGCTACCACTAGTAAATTGAAATTTGAAATTGATGTTTTGTTGTGATAAACAAATTAGAATTTAAAATCCAAGTTGAAATTGATAAATATAAGTAAAATGAGTTTGGACTGATGATATGAAATACAAATTTAAATTTAGAGAAGTTAATGAAATTTGAGTTGGCATAATAAATATATAATTTGAAATTTAACTAAAGTAAAGTTAAATAAATTGAATCGGATTTGAAGTAGATTAGATATATTATTGAAATGGAAATTAAACTTTAAATAGTTATATAATATGAATTTGGAAGTTTGAATTAATAAATTGTATAACATATAAAAAAGGGAAAATGTAAGTAAAACTAAATATTAAATTGGTTAAACAATTTTGTTAAGTAGAATAAAATTTAAATTTTAATAGTGATATGAATTAGACTTAATTTAAAGTTAAATAAAATGACTTTAGAAATGAAATTTTAGTTAAGTCAAATAAAATGAAATGTAGTGATGAAATTTAACTTAAGTGATGTTGAATGAAGTTGAATTTGATATCAAAATGAATTAATAAAGTGAATTAATGAAATGAAATAGTCAAAAAAACATGAACTTGAGCTATATAATGAAATTCAACTTTAATTATATAAGTGAATTAGTGAATAAACATGGATTAGAAATGTTTTTGTTAAGAATTAAATAAACTTAAGTTAGGAAGTTGTGAATTAATAATAATATTGGAGATGTTGTATAGAAATGTGAATATAATGAATAGTAGAATTCAATCTAAATTGAATATCAAACCAATTGAAATTAAATGTGTTAAAACAAATTGAAGGTAAACAAAGTAAAAATGAATGTTGAAAGTAAATTAAATAAATTTTGTTATGTTGGATATGCATTGGTTGTTAGATGGATGTTAGTTGATTGTATAGAAATACATATGAAATTGAAAGCTAAATAATTGGATTCAAATTGGAAGTATAATAACTTGTTGGGTGATACTTGTATGATGGTCGGATTTGTTGTTTTTGTTGCATTTGCTATGTTGGCATGTATTGTTGTTGTATTGGCATATGTTGTATATTGATATTACTTTCTATATAAATGTTTCTTATTTGTTTATTTAGTGTATATTAGGTGCATATGGCATATGCTTCGAATTTAGAGCTCGCTTTCGTGCTACATTAGTCATATATGCTCGCTAATAATATATAAGGTACATATCTCGGATTACATATCGTACTCTTATATTTTTTCCCTACGGATGCCTCATCCTCGAAGATGAAATGTATATTTGTGGTGTGTGTGTGTGTGTGTGTGTGTGTGTGTGTATTGTGATCCTAAAACGATCGAACCGTGCAAAGGAGGCTATGGCGAAATTTTTTGAAAATCTAAGGCATTAGAAAATTTAGGGAAAATTTGGAAAAAATTTCCTAACTAAAATTTTGATATTAATTTGAAACGTTAGACGATATTAGTTGGTTTTGAAAAGATAACTAAGTATGGATTTGATACTTAAGAAAATTTTTGTAAGAAGTTTAACTAATGGAGTTTTGGTAAACTAAAAAGTTTTAAATAATGTTGGTAATCTAGTTGGAACGATTTGTTTTGGAAAGTTAGTGGGTTTTGTAGCTTTTTCTTACTTGGTAATTTCGGGGACGAAATTCTTTTAAGTAAGGGAGAATGTAACGACCCAGAATTTTAGTCATTTGAAATTTGGATATTTAATTGAATTAAAATATTCACAAACTAATTTTATTAGTTGAATAACTTATATTTGAAATATAAGGATTTAATTGGATAATATTTGTTAATTTAATATTTGAAATTGCATAAATAATTTGAATTTAATGTGAATAAAAATGAATTATAAAGTTGAATTTAATTCTATTTGAATTAGAATGATGTTAGAGAACTTTTACAATTGAATTAAAAATTAATTTATAGAAATTGAATATTTTAATATTTAATTAACGTGCAAACATAGTCATTTTTCACAGTCTCGAATTTCGTGAAACCAGTTTCATAGGATCTGTAATATAATATTATCGTAGGATTTCAAATTTCGTGTTGATCAGATTTACGGTTTGGTCATGGTAAGCTGAAACGCGTAGAAATTTATTTAAGTAAATTTTAATTTAAATAAGTCGATTTGAAAACCTATCTTTCAAATACGATCGAATTGGCTCCCGATATATATTCCATTTTGTTCGGAATAGGGGTAAAACATTATAACGCTAGGCGGCACGCTTCGTTTGGAGTTCGGAAAATTTTCGGATGAATAGTGTCGTAAAATTTTCTGTAAAAGGCCACGTTTTTTTTTCACATTTGCACAAACCCTAATTTCTTTAAACCCTAGCCTCCATGTTATTTTCAATTGCCAGAAACTTCCAACCTTCTTCCCTCGATCTCTCCAAATCCATACACTTTCATGAAAAGTTCCAACTAACAAACTCTGGAACGCGACGAGAGCTTCGAGATCAACGGCTATGATTGACTGTTGTGGCCATGTTTGATCGTAATTGGCTCAAGAAGGCTTCACGTTTGGATGCGATTTCTGGTCGATGGGGATGGCCGAGCTTCAAGGGGTCGTGGCTGATGGTGTATCTCGTGATGGCCTATCGTTTGGTGGTCCCTGATCGTCCTATCGACATGTGGATGTGATGCGATAATCGATGGTTTTAGGCGACTATATGGGTTCGGTTGCGTACGAAAGCCTAGGGAGGGAGAAGATGAAAACAATGGCCACGATTTCATCTCCTGAAAAAATGGTTACGATTTGATTAAGGTTTAAAATCAAAAAGAAAATAGAAAATAATAATATATTAATTCATATAAACTTTAAAATGCTATAACTGCTTCATATGAGGTCCGTTTTTGACGAAACAAGTTGCTTTGGCTCCGTATTGATGAGCACTAAATTTTAGAGCTGGTTTGGAGTTGATTGAAGCTAGCGTAAATTTTAGAAAAAATTAAACGCCTGTTTAGTTTTAATCGGAATAAAACACTGCAACTGCTATTGGAACAAAAGTGAGTACAACTCGCACTTTCCGACTCACTGATACTTTTATATAAGTGAGAATAAATTTATTTTATGCTAATTGATGATTGTTTGGATGATATATATATATATATATATATATATATATATATTGATTGGTATTTGGATATATCCCTGCCTATTGGAGCAGATGAGACCCTATACGTTCCCATGTATGAGTGAATCATCATTTGTATGCGCATCTACTTCGAAGCGGACATTGTATATATTTTCTAATATGTATATTTGTTGCAGGTGAAGATTGGAGGGATCCAACTAAATTCCTCACCAGTATTGGTTTTATTTATAGATATTATGATATATGTTGTTATCATATGATATATGATGTTTGGATACAGTGATTGATGTATTTAGTGCTGTTGCAGCATTGGGCCTATTTTTGGTAATTTAAAAATATTAAAGTGACAATTTCCAAATTAAAAAGGATTTTCAAGTGATTTTGAAAATAGTTGTTTTATTAATTTTTGAATTGTTAATGAATGAATTTATTCTGAACAAATAAATGTTACAATTTTTATGATATAAAAATTATGATTTTTGTGAATTATAATCAAAAAGTGATTTTTGGAATATGGAGTTAACTATTTTGTAGAATAGTACAAAATGATAATTTTGAATTATTATAAATGGTTTATATATATAAGATTTATAAAATTGAATTTTTATAAATAAAAAAAAGATGGAATTATAAAAGAGTTTTTATAAGTGTTAAATGAAGTTATAATTGGATTTTACAAGTAAATAAGATGATTTATAAATTTATGAAGTTATAAAAAGGAATGACTTTGTAAATAAGAGAATTATAAGTAATTAACTTATAATTTGGATTTTTGGCATGTAAATGAGATAAATGGAAATGGTTAATAAAGGGATTTTATAAGTTGAAGTTTTTGTAAAATATAAATGAAATTTAAACATTGTTTTACTAATGTGAAATTAATTGAATTTGGTAAGTTAAATATGAAAGTTTATTAAAGGAATTATATCCACGATTTTGGACAGTGGATAATCCTTTAATAAATGTGTAGAAGTGATGAATTTGGTAATGAATTATATTCATGATTTTGGACAGTGAATAATCTTTTAAATATAAATATTTTAGGAAGTGATCTTTTAAATGGAGTTAAATGGTTTGAAGATGTTTTAAAATGTGTTGAGTATCGAATGCATAGATTCAACATTCATTGTTGAAATAGACGTTTTCGAGAAGTAAGGAAATAATGAACTATAACAATGTTGTTATAGTAAATGATTTTCAAAACGAGATGTTTGTATAGTATATGGGATTTATATATCTATCTAACTATCAAATCCCTATACTATTGATTTTGGGTTGCCGTAACGATGTTTTGCGCAACATTCGTTTTGACCCAAATGAGTATGTTAAAATAATGTTTTCCTTAAAGAATAAAATATACACTTAATTCTGATTTAAATATATGTAATATTTTCTAAGTGTTGAAAATAAATTGATTTGTGAATTACTTATTATTAAATAAATATATGGAAATGTTTTCCAATATAAAAGTTAAAATGGTTTGGGAATATATCTTTTTAAAGATAATTTAAAGTGAATATTTGGCAAGTGATTTAATTAATAAAAGATTAATTAAAGGGCCTAGTGATTTCTTATGGTGCTAGATATTTGTTTGTTTGATATGATAGTTAAATAATCGATAATAAAAAATTTGGCCATTTTAGTTCCTCGACTTGATGTGTGAACTATTTAGTCATACACTTAGTATGTAGCCTTCTGTGTAGGCTTGATTGTCGTTTGTGTTGAGGATATTGATTCGTGTCGTGCGAAATGTTACTACAATCTATCAAGCTTCCTTCTTGGCCGAAGGATAGCAAGTTGAAAGTTAGAGACGTGATAAGTCTATGAGACTTAGTTTTTGTGTGAGGTTGAGAAAAGCTTCTGAGTTGTTGGTGCGAAGAGGCCGGGATCGATTTATCCGAAAACCACTTCGGACCAGCATTTATGCGACGATTGTGCAGATTGGTTGTGATGATATTGATATTCAGGATTTTCATAGTGGAGGACTTGTGACGACCGCCCATGACTCCCGCACCAAACAAGGAAATAGTGCGCTAAAAAGTGCTAGGCAGCCATGGACGATAGTCAAGGTATAATAAACATCGCAGAATCTATCGTAACTCACAGCGCATGGATAAAATACAATAGAGAAATATATATAGTGAAGCTCCATGGAACAGAATATCATCATATAAGCATCATAGTAGTTTTATACAAACATATGAATAATCCATACATCAAAGCCTCACTACGTAACACTCAAAGCATATACAAGCAGCGGAACACCCAGTACATATAATATGAAAAATATGCAAAAGCCTCCTGCTCGTCTTCGTCATCATCAGCGTAGATCTCCAAGAACAGCACCTGTCACCTGCTACCTAGTCTGCCCATCCCAACATGGATGAACAACCCAAGGTAATAAGAGGAGACATAAAACCTTGAGTCAGACAAAGTCTTAGTGAGCAGTAAATCAACTATCAAACATACCAAAAGAGCATAAAGGATAAGAAGGAATAGGAACCCAAACCATCCCACTCCACCTCTTTCTACAGTGATAGCCCCCAGACACACACTAAGGAGAAACAACATAGCAAAGCAGATAATTAAGGTAAAGCAATAATCACTCGAGTCAAGGTCGATGTTTTCCAAATACAAACCCCCAAGGCCTAAACCAAGATCAGATAAGCACCCAGAAAACACCGCTCTTGAGGCCGAATGATGGTACAACCAAACATCCATGACTCTGGCTATCACTGTTATCATTGCCTTGATTTCATCGTTAATTGAATGACCAACTCATCTTTCAACCATCCGTCAAGGGCTAATGGCAACCCCGGTTCTAGACATAACTCCGCACGCCATCGTGACCCGTGCCTAGGTATAACGAATCTACCCAGAGTACTAGCACGTCATCATGACCCGTGCCTGGGTATAACGGATCTACCCAACGTACTCTTGCTTTGAGCTTGCTAGAACCTTCAATAACGATAAGATCTCAGCCTTCTAGTCATCCTACTCGACGACTATTCCCATTATAGCTCAAGCGCCTCTCGAGCCCACCATTATCCACCAACTCGAACCGCATCATCGAGTAATCAACATGCTTGGGATGATCCTGTCTGGATTAAACCAAGGCTTCCACATCATGCTTTGCTCCAACGCATCTTAGCAAAGTCCATCTCATCATCATACTTCGCCTCAACATATCATGGCAAAGTCCATTTCATCATCATGCTTTGCTTCCTCTAATCATAGCAAAGTCCTCGAATCCATCCATATGAGCTTCATCATCCGCTTCACATGCCACAAGCAGCTTTCACCATTCAAGATCCTTTCCACTTAGCTTTTGAATCATCTTCAACCATCTTGTTCCAAATCAACTACTAGCTAACTTGAAACAATCAAATCAATCATCAATCCAAACAATCAAACATTCAAACAAGATTTAACAAGCAATATTAACTATAATGGCAACTTCGTAAATAAATGAGCATAAGTCTAACATGCATGAATCATGGGTTTCTAGCATAGATCTAACAAATATAAATCATGGGTTTTGTCTCTACAACTAGATGAATGAACTTGTATAAGTAAACATCTTCATAAGTAATGGATCTACACTTGAATCTAAGGGAAAAATGCACGAAATCACTATCTACAACACTCCAACAAACCACCAAACCAATATACTCCTTTGGGTCCGCGTGAGAGATAACCACCACTCACCGAATCACCCAAACACCTCAAAACTATCAACTTCAGATCGGGACAGCGAAGATCTAAGCTCGATCCAGTGAAATTCAGCTTCGAACGATGAAATCTAGCTTTGGTGGATGAAGATCTTCAACTTTGGCTCTTGGATCTTCAATCTTGATCTTCGATCTTGAATGGATGTTTGCACTCGATCAAAGTGGAGAAAAGAAGTGAAGAAATGTTGTAGTCGAGCTCTCAAAATGGCAGCACTTCGTCGCTTCAAAATCCGGTGCCAAAAAGTGAGCCAAAGCCCTCTATTTATAGGCAAAACCCTATCTCGTTCGGTCTTAAGTCGTTCACAACTCATCCCCTAAGTCGTCTACGACTTAACAAATCCCACGACTTACGACTCAATGGGTACACGACCTAACGGCTTAACGGTTTAAGCCCCTACGCAACCTAATGCCTTCACGAGTTACGACCTACGACTCACCACTAAGTCGTTCATACGACTCAGCACTCAACAGCTTAACATCATCACGAGTTAACAACCTTACGACCTAACTGTGTTACGACTTACGACCTAAAACAAATACGACTCAAGCTGTGACGACTTAACAGCCTTACGAGTTACGGCTTAATTCTAATACGACCTAAGACCCACAGCATCCTAACTTAGGTCGTCTACGACCTAACACACTCACGACTCATCAGGGCTAACGACATACGACTCATCGTTAAGTCGTTCCAAACGACTCATGACCTAAGCACCTTACGACTTATCTCCTTGGGTCGGTCAAAACCTTAAGTCGTTACATCCTTGACTCGTTAACTCGCTAGCTCTACTAACCCGCTAACTTTTAGGTCGGTCCATCACTAAGTGGTAACAAGATAACTCGTTAACTCTTAGGTCGTTACTTCTATAGGTCGCTCTACCACCCTAACTCGTATACGACCTATCACTTAACATATTAACTCGTGCCAACTTCTATAACTCGTAATACTACTAGGTCGCTAAACCTTAACTCGTGCAACCACCTTAAGTCGTCTAAGACTTAACTATAGGTCGTAATCTCCTAAGTCGTTTACGACTTAAAACCCCACTGACTCGTTAACTCGTACACGACTCATCTCTTAACCCGTTAGTTCCTCTAATACAGCCTAACTTCCACATGGGTCAATATCCTTATGAGTTAACTTCATACGACTTAGGCTATAGATGTCATAAACAACACTAACGACCTAATAATTACGATTTATCGACACGTACAATACGGGTCGTTACATTCTCTCCCCCTTAGGAATTTCGCCCTCGAAATTCCAAACAAACAAGAGCAACCAAAACTATTCTGCATGCCTACCATCCATAGCAATCAACAAACCATGCATCCAATTTCTAACCTAGCATGCAGAATTCTAAGACTAGAACAAGCTACAAATTCATGAGATGTCACGACACCTTAGGGCCATACCTCGAAGAGTTCAGGATGAGCTGCCTTCATCCTCTCTTCCTCCTCCCACGTACAGTCGTTAACATCATCACTCCATTGTATCTTGAGCAACGTAATCGTCTTCCTCCTAAGCTGTTTCGTGTCGGTTTCAATAACACGAAGCGGCTTACGAGGTCTCGTAACCACTGGATCAACCTCTAAATCTTCACAGCTATCCGCAGAAACCACTGTATTCGAGTCGTGCACATACTTTCGTAGATAAGATACAAGAAAAACATTGTGCACACCCGCCATCTTTTCCGGTAACTCCAACCTATAAGCGAGCTTTCCAATTCGCTAGATGATTGGGAATGGTCCAACAAATCTCGGAGTCAACTTTCCTTTCTTCCCGAATCGAATAACATTCTTCAATGGAGAAATCTTCACAAAAACCATATCACCTACGTCGAATTCCAAATCCTTACGACGCTTATCTGCATAACTTTTCTGACGATCTTGAGCTGCCTTCATTCGTTGCCGAATGATCTTTATGCAATCTGAAGTCTGACGAATCATCTCTGGCCCAAGTATCAACTTTTCTCCTGTTTCCAACCAACATGTCGGAGAGTTACACGGTCTTCCATACAGTGCTTCATATGGTGCCATACCAATGCTTGACTGGTAACTGTTATTATACGCAAACTCCACCAAATGAAGACGATCTTCCCATGATCCTCCGAAATCCAAAACACATGCCCTCAAGAGATCTTCCAAAACTCGGTTGACTCTCTCAGTCTGACCATCTGTTTGGGGATGATAAGCTGTACTCAAACACAACTCGGTTCCCAAAACTTCCTGGAAGCTCTTCCAAAATCCACTAGTGAACAATGGGTCTCGATCGCTCACTATACTCTTCGGAATACCATGGAATCGAACTATCCACTTCACATACAACTCAGCCAACTTCGATGCAGTCCTAGTCGATCGAACAGGAATGAATCTTGCACTCTTGGTCAAACGATCTACGATGACCCAAATCCCTTCATTTCCCGCTCTTGTCCTAGGTAGACCATCAATAAAATCCATCGATATTTGCTCCCACTTCCATGTAGGAACTTCTAATGGCTGAAGCAATCCACTTGGCTTCTTCTGTTCAGCTTTTACCAACTGACAGTTCATACATTTGGAAATAAAATTTCCAACACCCTTCTTCATACCTTCCCAATAATAGGTTCTCTTCATATCCCGGTACATCTTATTTCCACCTGGATGAATTGTCAACTTTGAGTGATGACTTTCCTTCAGAACTTCATCTCTCAATTCATCTATATCAGGAACAACCAGTCGTCCTTGTTTCCGAAAGCCAGCCCTCTCGATCGACTTCGAATCCTTTATCCTTTTCTGGGTCCAATCCAGATTCCAAATCTCGGATAGTCTTGACAAGCTTATCGTCTCGCTTTTGGCTCTCGCCAATTATTTCCACAAGAGTAGGTCTTATCGATAAGTTTGCCAACATCTCAGGTTCCAATTCACATCTAGGCCTGAAGTCAAATCCAGCTAAATACTCGAGACTCTTCCACTCCAAAAACATGGCTCCCAATCCTGCATGTCTTCGACTTAACGCATCAGCTACTGCGTTACCTTTTCCCGGAGTATAGGCTATACCAAAATCATACGATGCTAAAAACTCTAGCCATCGTTGCTGCCGAAGATTCAAATCCTTTTGGGAGAAAAGATATTTCAATGACTTGTGATCCGTATACAACTCGAATCGAACTCTCAATAGATAATGTCTCCACATCTTCAGAGCAAAAACAATCGCCGCTAACTCCAAATCATGAGTCGGGTAATTCCTTTCATGCGGCTTCAGTTGTCGACTTGCATACGCAACAACTTTATTCTTCTGCATTAGCACTGCTCCAAGTCCAGTACCACATGCATCGGTGTAAACCACCATCTCATCATTCCCACTTGGAATAGTCAAAACAGGAGCACTCGTCAATCGCTCTTTCAGGATTCCAAAAGCTTGCTCACACTTAGCATCCCAACAGAACACTTGGTTCTTCTTCGTCAATCCTGTTAATGGTGCAGCCACCTTGGAAAAGTATTTGATAAACCGACGATAATATCCTGCTAATCCAAGAAAACTTCTCACATCAGATGCATTTTTAGGTCTAACCCAATCCTGGATTGCTGCCACCTTGGCGGGATCAACCGCTATTCCGTTTCCAGAGATAACATGGCCTAAGAACCTCACTTCACTCTTCCAGAAGTGACACTTCGAAAACTTAGCCTTCAGCTGATGTTTCCGCAAGATTTCCAAAACCAAACGCAAGTGCGTCTTGTGCTCTTCTTTAGTTCTGGAATAAATCAGAATATCATCCACGAACACAAGTACGAACTTGTTCAACTGATCTCTGAATACTCTATTCATAAGATCCACAAAATATGCTGGTGCATTAGTCAATCCAAACGACATTACCAGCCACTCATAGAAACCAGATGGTGTCCTGAAAGTAGTCTTCGGCACACTATCCTTCGCCACCCTCAACTGGTGAAATCCCGTTGCCAAATCCATCTGAGAAAACACCTTAGCCTCGTGAAGTTGATCAAACAAGTCATCTATTCTTGGCAATGGATACTTCTTCTTCTTAGTCACCTTATTCGGCTCACGGTAATCGACACACAACCTCAACGTTCCATCCGCTTTGGTTGCGAACACAACTGGTGCACCCCATTCGGACACACTAAATGTATCCTTTCTGTAAAAGGTCATCAACCTGCACCTTCAACTCTTGCTGTTCTCTAGGCGCCATCCGCCTAAGAGGCATTACAACGGGTCTGGCTCCTTCAACTAGATCGATACGAAACTCGATCTCCCTATGCGGCGGTAACCCTTTGACCTCGTCAAAGACATCCTCGAATCCATTCGTGATTGGTACCGATGACAGTCCATCCCGTGGAACAACCAGCAAATACATGAAGCTCATGAAGATGCCTTCCTCATGCTTACATCGTATCACAACCTTTCGCCCCTCCACATTCTCGACTGTCACCTCCAATCTCTCACAATCAACCTTTGCCGCATACTTTCTAAGCCAGTCCATACCCAAAATAATTCTGAACCCCGCAAAGTTCAGAACAAAACAATCACAAACAAAAGAGCAATCATGACTCGATACAGCTAGACCACGGCAAAGCATACACAAACAAGACGAACCCCCAACTGGATTAGTCACAACCAATGGTCTATCAACTATATCCGGTTCCAAACCCAACCGGTCCACCAACTCATTACAAACAAAGGAATGCGACGGTCCAGTATCAAATAACACTCTAACTGGAACACCATAAATGGAAAGAGTACCTTGAACCACCACACTCTTCCCCTTCTCTTCCGCAGTAGGAGCTTTCGAAGACGATGGAACAGCCCCCAAAGCATAAGCTTGCACAACCTTCCTGTCCTTTATCGGTTCCGGACAGTTCTTCTTAATATGCCCCAGCTTATCACAGTTGTAGCATTTCAACAGCACCTTTGGATTCTTGCAATCCTTGGAGAGATGCCCCCTCTGCCGACAATTGTAGCAGGTCTTTTCCCCCTTCGGCTTCTTCTGACCATCCTTACCCTTCTGTTGCTGCTGCTTCCTCTTCTTGTTTCCACCCTGCTGCGGTTTAAACTCCTCCTTGGTCACAGCAACAACAGACCCTTCCTTAGGAAACAAACTCTCATGCCTGAGAGCTTTCTCCACTAGCTTCTCAAATGGATCGTCCGGATGATCCATCAACTGCCTTCCAAGATAACTGTCCAAGCCTGTCACGAACTTCTCATTCTTCTGGTATGGGGATTCAATATACGATCGAGCATACTTGGACAAAGCCTCGAACTCAGAAACATACTCAAGAACCGATCTCCCACCTTGCTTGAGCTCCACAAACTTCTTGAACAGAACAGACTTCTGAGCTGTAGAAATGAACTTAGCTTCAAATCTAGCTTGGAACTGTGTCCAGGTAATTTCTTCCTCTGGAGTATCAATGGTGATAGAGTTCCACCAATCAGAAGCTCTCCCTTGAAGCTGCCTCGATACAAGCTTTCTCTTAGTTGCATCCTCGATTCCCAAATCACCAAAGATCCTCCTACAAGCATCTATCCATCTTTGGACTTCAATAGTCGATTCTGTTCCCAAGAAAACCTTCCCTCCAAGAGCAGTATAGTCTTTACACAACTTAGCAAAATCCACCGGTCTTGTAGCTTGAACTTGAAATCCAACATCTACAGATGGCCCTGGAGCTGGTATCCTTCTCATGATAGAAGTCATCATAGCTTCAAACATTGCAGCATAATCAGTAGCTCTCCCAGCAGCACGGCTTTCCCTAGCAGCTTGTCTCTCACTTCGACTCATCCTTAATATCTACAAAAAGGAATGATTTAGAACACCTTGAGAAACAATTGCATAAGGAGTTCAAATCCCTCTAACTACTATATTATATATAGTAACCATCCATCAAAATACAATTACGTCTCTCTTACGTAGTTACGTCGACGAGCGTTGGCTAAAATCGATTAACCAAAGCTCTGATACCAAATGCGACCGCCCATGACTCCCGCACCAAACAAGGAAATAGTGCGCTAAAAAGTGCTAGGCAGCCATGGACGATAGTCAAGGTATAATAAACATCGCAGAATCTATCGTAACTCACAGCGCATGGATAAAATACAATAGAGAAATATATATAGTGAAGCTCCATGGAACAGAATATCATCATATAAGCATCATAGTAGTTTTATACAAACATATGAATAATCCATACATCAAAGCCTCACTACGTAACACTCAAAGCATATACAAGCAGCGGAACACCCAGTACATATAATATGAAAAATATGCAAAAGCCTCCTGCTCGTCTTCGTCATCATCAGCGTAGATCTCCAAGAACAGCACCTGTCACCTGCTACCTAGTCTGCCCATCCCAACATGGATGAACAGCCCAAGGTAATAAGAGGAGACATAAAACCTTGAGTCAGACAAAGTCTTAGTGAGCAGTAAATCAACTATCAAACATACCAAAAGAGCATAAAGGATAAGAAGGAATAGGAACCCAAACCATCCCACTCCACCTCTTTCTACAGTGATAGCCCCCAGACACACACTAAGGAGAAACAACATAGCAAAGCAGATAATTAAGGTAAAGCAATAATCACTCGAGTCAAGGTCGATGTTTTCCAAATACAAACCCCCAAGGCCTAAACCAAGATCAGATAAGCACCCAGAAAACACCGCTCTTGAGGCCGAATGATGGTACAACCAAACATCCATGACTCTGGCTATCACTGTTATCATTGCCTTGACTTTATCGTTAATTGAATGACCAACTCATCTTTCAACCATCCGTCAAGGGCTAATGGCAACCCCGGTTCTAGACATAACTCCGCACGTCATCGTGACCCGTGCCTAGGTATAACGAATCTACCCAGAGTACTAGCACGTCATCATGACCCGCGCCTGGGTGTAACGGATCTACCCAACGTACTCTTGCTTTGAGCTTGCTAGAACCTTCAATAACGATAAGATCTCAGCCTTCAAGTCATCCTCCTCGACGACTATTCCCATTATAGCTCAAGCCCCTCTCGAGCCCACCATTATCCACCAACTCGAACCGCATCATCGAGTAATCAACATGCTTGGGATGATCCCGTCTGGATTAAACCAAGGCTTCCACATCATGCTTTGCTCCAACGCATCTTAGCAAAGTCCAACTCATCATCATACTTCGCCTCAACATATCATGGCAAAGTCCATTTCATCATCATGCTTTGCTTCCTCTAATCATAGCAAAGTCCTCGAATCCATCCGTATGAGCTTCATCATCCGCTTCACATGCCACAAGCAGCTTTCACCATTCAAGAGCCTTTCCACTTAGCTTTTGAATCATCTTCAACCATCTTGTTCCAAATCAACTACTAGCTAACTTGAAACAATCAAATCAATCATCAATCCAAACAATCAAACATTCAAACAAGATTTAACAAGCAATATTAACTATAATGGCAACTTCGTAAATAAATGAGCATAAGTCTAACATGCATGAATCATGGGTTTCTAGCATAGATCTAACAAATATAAATCATGGGTTTTGTCTCTACAACTAGATGAATGAACTTGTATAAGTAAACATCTTCATAAGTAATGGATCTACACTTGAATCTAAGGGAAAAATGCACGAAATCACTATCTATAACACTCCAACAAACCACCAAACCAATATACCCCTTTGGGTCCGCGTGAGAGATAACCACCACTCACCGAATCACCCAAACACCTCAAAAACTATCAACTTCAGATCGGGACAGCGAAGATCTAAGCTCGATCCGGTGAAATTCCGCTTCGAACGATGAAATCTAGCTTTGGTGGATGAAGATCTTCAACTTTGGCTCTTGGATCTTCAATCTTGAATGGATGTTTGCACTCGATCAAAGTGGAGAAAAGAAGTGAAGAAATGTTGTAGTCGAGCTCTCAAAATGGCAGCACTTCGTCGCTTCAAAATCCGGTGCCAAAAAGTGAGCCAAAGCCCTCTATTTATAGGCAAAACCCTATCTCGTTCGGTCTTAAGTCGTTCACAACTCATCCCCTAAGTCGTCTACGACTTAACAAATCCCACGACTTACGAATCAATGGGTACACGACCTAACGGCTTAACGGTTTAAGCCCCTACGCGACCTAATGCCTTCACGAGTTACGACCTACGACTCACCACTAAGTCGTTCATACGACTCAGCACTCAACAGCTTAACATCATCACGAGTTAACAACCTTACGACCTAACTGTGTTACGACTTACGACCTAAAACAAACACGACTCAAGCTGTGACGACTTAACAGCCTTACGAGTTACGGCTTAATTCTAATACGACCTAAGACCCACAGCATCCTAACTTAGGTCGTCTACGACCTAACACACTCACGACTCATCAGGGCTAACGACATACGACTCATCGTTAAGTCGTTCCAAACGACTCACGACCTAAGCACCTTACGACTTATCTCCTTGGGTCGGTCAAAACCTTAAGTCGTTACATACTTAACTCGTTAACTCGCTAGCTCTACTAACCCGCTAACTTTTAGGTCGGTCCATCACTAAGTCGTAACAAGATAACTCGTTAACTCTTAGGTCGTTACTTCTATAGGTCGCTCTACCACCCTAACTCGTATACGACCTATCACTTAACATATTAACTCGTGCCAACTTCTATAACTCGTAATACTACTAGGTCGCTAAACCTTAACTCGTGCAACCACCTTAAGTCGTCTAAGACTTAACTATAGGTCGTAATCTCCTAAGTCGTTTACGACTTAAAACCCCACTGACTCGTTGACTCGTACACGACTCATCTCTTAACCCGTTAGTTCCTCTAATACAGCCTAACTTCCACATGGGTCAATATCCTTACGAGTTAACTTCATACGACTTAGGCTATAGATGTCATAAACAACACTAACGACCTAATAATTACGATTTATCGACACGTACAATACGGGTCGTTACATTCTCTCCCCCTTAGGAATTTCGCCCTCGAAATTCCAAACAAACAAGAGCAACCAAAACTATTCTGCATGCCTACCATCCATAGCAATCAACAAACCATGCATCCAATTTCTAACCTAGCATGCAGAATTCTAAGACTAGAACAAGCTACAAATTCATGAGATGTCACGACACCTTAGGGCCATACCTCGAAGAGTTCAGGATGAGCTGCCTTCATCCTCTCTTCCTCCTCCCACGTACAGTCGTTAACATCATCACTCCATTGTATCTTGAGCAATGTAATCGTCTTCCTCCTAAGCTGTTTCGTGTCGGTTTCAATAACACGAAGCGGCTTACGAGGTCTCGTAACCACTGGATCAACCTCTAAATCTTCACAGCTATCCGCAGAAACCACTGTATTCGAGTCGTGCACATACTTCCGTAGATAAGATACATGAAAAACATTGTGCACACCCGCCATCTTTTCCGGTAACTCCAACCTATAAGCGAGCTTTCCAATTCGCTAGATGATTGGGAATGGTCCAACAAATCTCGGAGTCAACTTTCCTTTCTTCCCGAATCGAATAACATTCTTCAATGGAGAAATCTTCACAAAAACCATATCACCTACGTCGAATTCCAAATCCTTACGACGCTTATCTGCATAACTTTTCTGACGATCTTGAGTTGCCTTCATTCGTTGCCGAATGATCTTTATGCAATATGAAGTCTGACGAATCATCTATGGCCCAAGTATCAACTTTTCTCCTGTTTCCAACCAACATGTCGGAGAGTTACACGGTCTTCCATACAGTGCTTCATATGGTGCCATACCAATGCTTGACTGGTAACTGTTATTATACGCAAACTCCACCAAATGAAGACGATCTTCCCATGATCCTCCGAAATCCAAAACACATGCCCTCAAGAGATCTTCCAAAACTCGGTTGACTCTCTCAGTCTGACCATCTGTTTGGGGATGATAAGTTGTACTCAAACACAACTCGGTTCCCAAAACTTCCTGGAAGCTCTTCCAAAATCCACTAGTGAACAATGGGTCTCGATCGCTCACTATACTCTTCGGAATACCATGGAATCGTGCTATCCACTTCACATACAACTCAGCCAACTTCGATGCAGTCCTAGTCGATCGAACAGGAATGAATCTTGCACTCTTGGTCAAACGATCTACGATGACCCAAATCCCTTCATTTCCCGCTCTTGTCCTAGGTAGACCATCAATAAAATCCATCGATATTTGCTCCCACTTCCATGTAGGAACTTCTAATGGCTGAAGCAATCCACTTGGCTTCTTCTGTTCAGCTTTTACCAACTGACAGTTCATACATTTGGAAATAAAATTTCCAACATCCTTCTTCATACCTTCCCAATAATAGGTTCTCTTCATATCCCGATACATCTTATTTCCACGTGGATGAATTGTCAACTTTGAGTGATGACTTTCCTTCAGAACTTCATCTCTCAATTCATCTATATCAGGAACAACCAGTCGTCCTTGTTTCCGAAGCCAGCCCTCTCGATCGACTTCGAATCCCTTATCCTTTTCTGGGTCCAATCCAGATTCCAAATCTCGGATAATCTTGACAAGCTTATCGTCTCGCTTTTGGCTCTCGCCAATTATTTCCACAAGAGTAGGTCTTATCGATAAGTTTGCCAACATCTCAGGTTCCAATTCACATCTAGGCCTGAAGTCAAATCCAGCTAAATACTCGAGACTCTTCCATTCCAAAAACATGGCTCCCAATCCTGCATGTCTTCGACTTAACGCATCAGCTACTGCGTTAACTTTTCCCGGAGTATAGGCTATACCAAAATCATACGATGCTAAAAACTCTAGCCATCGTTGCTGCCGAAGATTCAAATCCTTTTGGGAGAAAAGATATTTCAATGACTTGTGATCCGTATACAACTCGAATCGAACTCCCAATAGATAATGTCTCCACATCTTCAGAGCAAAAACAATCGCCGCCAACTCCAAATCATGAGTCGGGTAATTCCTTTCATGCGGCTTCAGTTGTCGACTTGCATACGCAACAACTTTATTCTTCTGCATTAGCACTGCTCCAAGTCCAGTACCATATGCATCGGTGTAAACCACCATCTCATCATTCCCACTTGGAATAGTCAAAACAGGAGCACTCGTCAATCGCTCTTTCAGGATTCCAAAAGCTTGCTCACACTTAGCATCCCAACAGAACACTTGGTTCTTCTTCGTCAATCCTGTTAATGGTGCAGCCACCTTGGAAAAGTCTTTGATAAACCGACGATAATATCCTGCTAATCCAAGAAAACTTCTCACATCAGATGCATTTTTAGGTCTAACCCAATCCTGGATTGCTGCCACCTTGGCGGGATCAACCGCTATTCCGTTTCCAGAGATAACATGGCCTAAGAACCTCACTTCACTCTTCCAGAAGTGACACTTCGAAAACTTAGCCTTCAGTTGATGTTTCCGCAAGATTTCCAAAACCAAACGCAAGTGCGTCTTGTGCTCTTCTTTAGTTCTGGAATAAATCAGAATATCATCCACGAACACAAGTACGAACTTGTTCAACTGATCTCTGAATACTCTATTCATAAGATCCACAAAATATGCTGGTGCATTAGTCAATCCAAACGGCATTACCAGCCACTCATAGAAACCAGATGGTGTCCTGAAAGTAGTCTTCGGCACACTATCCTTCGCCACCCTCAACTGGTGAAATCCCGTTGCCAAATCCATCTGAGAAAACACCTTAGCCTCGTGAAGTTGATCAAACAAGTCATCTATTCTTGGCAATGGATACTTGTTCTTCTTAGTCACCTTATTCAGCTCACGATAATCGACACACAACCTCAACGATCCATCCGCTTTGGTTGCGAACACAACTGGTGCACCCCATTCGGACACACTACGCCGAATGTATCCTTTCTGTGAAAGGTCATCAACCTGCACCTTCAACTCTTGCTGTTCTCTAGGCGCCATCCGCCTAAGAGGCATTACAACGGGTCTGGCTCCTTCAACTAGATCGATACGAAACTCGATCTCCCTATGCGGCGGTAACCCTTTGACCTCGTCAAAGACATCCTCGAATCCATTCGCGATTGGTACCGATGACAGTCCATCCCGTGGAACAACCAACGAATACACGAAGCTCATGAAGACGCCTTCCTCATGCTTACATCGTATCACAACCTTTCGCCCCTCCACATTCTCGACTGTCACCTCCAATCTCTCACAATCAACCTTTGCCGCATACTTCCTAAGCCAGTCCATACCCAAAATAATTCTGAACCCCGCAAAGTTCAGAACAAAACAATCACAAACAAAAGAGCAATCATGACTCGATACAGCTAGACTATGGCAAAGCATACACAAACAAGACGAACCCCCAACTGGATTAGTCACAACCAATGGTCTATCAACTATATCCGGTTCCAAACCCAACCGGTCCACTAACTTATTACAAACAAAGGAATGCGACGCTCCAGTATCAAATAACACTCTAACTGGAACACCACAAATGGAAAGAGTACCTTGAACCACCACACTCTTCCCCTTCTCTTCCGCAGTAGGAGATTTCGAAGACGATGGAACAGCCCCCAAAGCATAAGCTTGCACAACCTGCCTGTCCTTTATCGGTTCCGGACAGTTCTTCTTTATATGCCCCAGCTTATCACAGTTGTAGCATTTCAACAGCACCTTTGGATTCTTGCAATCCTTGGAGAGATGGCCCCTCTGCCGACAATTGTAGCAGGTCTTTTCCCCCTTCGGCTTCTTCTGACCATCCTTACCCTTCTGTTGCTGCTGCTTCCTCTTCTTGTTTCCACCCTGCTGCGGTTTAAACTCCTCCTTGGTCACAGCAACAACAGACCCTTCCTTAGGAAACAAACTCTCATGCCTGAGAGCTTTCTCCACTAGCTTCTCAAATGGATCGTCCCGATGATCCACCAACTGCCTTCCAAGATAACTGTCCAAGCCTGTCACGAACTTCTCATTCTTCTGGTATGGGGATTCAATATACGATCGAGCATACTTGGACAAAGCCTCGAACTCAGAAACATACTCAAGAACCGATCTCCCACCTTGCTTGAGCTCCACAAACTTCTTGAACAGAACAGACTTCTGAGCTGTAGAAATGAACTTAGCTTAAAATCTAGCTTGGAACTGTGTCCAGGTTATTTCTTCCTCTGGAGTATCAATGGTGATAGAGTTCCACCAATCAGAAGCTCTCCCTTGAAGCTGCCTCGATACAAGCTTTCTCTTAGTTGCATCCTCGATTCCCAAATCACCAAAGATCCTCCTACAAGCATCTATCCATCTTTGGACTTCAATAGTCGATTCTGTTCCCAAGAAAACCTTCCCTCCAAGAGCAGTATAGTCTTTACACAACTTAGCAAAATCCACTGGTCTTGGAGCTTGAACTTGAAATCCAACATCTACAGATGGCCCTGGAGCTGGTATCCTTCTCATGATAGAAGTCATCATAGCTTCAAACATTGCAGCATAATCAGTAGCTCCCCCAGCAGCACGGCTTTCCCTAGCAGCTTGTCTCTCACTTCGACTCATCCTTAATATCTACAAAAAGGAATGATTTAGAACACCTTGAGAAACAATTGCATAAGGAGTTCAAATCCCTCTAACTACTATATTATATATAGTAACCATCCATCAAAATACAATTACGTCTCTCTTACGTAGTTACGTCAACGAGCGTTGGCTAAAATCGATTACCAAAGCTCTGATACCAAATGTGACGACCGCCCATGACTCCCGCACCAAACAAGGAAATAGTGTGCTAAAAAGTGCTAGGCAGCCATGGACGATAGTCAAGGTATAATAAACATCGCAGAATCTATCGTAACTCACAGCGCATGGATAAAATACAATAGAGAAATATATATAGTGAAGCTCCATGGAACAGAATATCATCATATAAGCATCATAGTAGTTTTATACAAACATATGAATAATCCATACATCAAAGCCTCACTACGTAACACTCAAAGCATATACAAGCAGCGGAACACCCAGTACATATAATATGAAAAATATGCAAAAGCCTCCTGCTCGTCTTCGTCATCATCAGCGTAGATCTCCAAGAACAGCACCTGTCACCTGCTACCTAGTCTGCCCATCCCAACATGGATGAACAGCCCAAGGTAATAAGAGGAGACATAAAACCTTGAGTCAGACAAAGTCTTAGTGAGCAGTAAATCAACTATCAAACATACCAAAAGAGCATAAAGGATAAGAAGGAATAGGAACCCAAACCATCCCACTCCATCTCTTTCTACAGTGATAGCCCCCAGACACACACTAAGGAGAAACAACATAGCAAAGTAGATAATTAAGGTAAAGCAATAATCACTCGAGTCAAGGTCGATGTTTTCCAAATACAAACCCCCAAGGCCTAAACCAAGATTAGATAAGCACCCAGAAAACACCGCTCTTGAGGCCGAATGATGGTACAACCAAACATCCATGACTCTGGCTATCACTGTTATCATTTCCTTGATTTTATCGTTAATTGAATGACCAACTCATCTTTCAACCATCCGTCAAGGGCTAATGGCAACCCCGGTTCTAGACATAACTTCACACGTAATCGTGACCCGTGCCTAGGTGTAACGAATCTACCCAGAGTACTAGCATGTCATCATGACCCGTGCCTGGGTATAACGGATCTACCCAACGTACTCTTGCTTTGAGCTTGCTAGAACCTTCAATAACGATAAGATCTCAGCCTTCTAGTCATCCTCCTCGACGACTATTCCCATTATAGCTCAAGCGCCTCTCGAGCCCACCATTATCCACCAACTCGAACCGCATCATCGAGTAATCAACATGCTTGGGATGATCCCGTCTGGATTAAACCAAGGCTTCCACATCATGCTTTGCTCCAACGCATCTTAGCAAAGTCCATCTCATCATCATACTTCGCCTCAACATATTGTAACGACCCGTTAAGTTCGACCATTTAAAATTGTTTGTTTAATAGGATTTTGTAATTTATTTTAGTTGAAAGAATAAAGGTGGTAGATAAGTATTAAAATGAAGGCTAGAATAAATTATATAGAAGTGACTTAGAAACCTATTTAAAGACATTTGAATAAAATTCAAATGAATTAAGTAGAGAAAGAAAGAAAAATTCTTACCTGTACATAAAATTTAATATGGGAATATTAAACCAATTTAATGCAATAAAAGATTGTGAACGATAAATTGAATAGATTAAGAAACCCTGTTATTGCAAGTCAATAAATTTGTAAACCCTAATGAACATCTCAAAATTTATAAATTTATTGAAATTTAAGACATAGCATAAGCGTAGAACTATAGGTATGATGACAAACTTTTATAAATTGTCTAATTAAGGGTCAGCAAATTTATTTGGAAATCAAACTCAATTAAGAGTAAGTAATTATGATGGATTGATGGCATAAACGTTACTAATTTTTATCATAGTAACGGAAGTGCAGATGGAAGGCAACTGTAGAAATTTAAGTACGTATTAACAATTGAAAGGGACTGTCGATTGAGTGGAGTACTTTAGGTTGTCTTACTAAATTTAGAATTTAACATAAGACAAATAGAAATAAATCAATAAACGTATAGATTTTAAGTTTATTATGATGAATTATTTTAGTGATATGACTTAGAATAAATGAAATAATTTGGGTTAATTGGTATTTAATGGAATTAAAGGTTGCAATATTCATAGGTAAGGATTTAGATGAAATAGATTGATGTATGAAAAATTTAATTTGATAAATGGCAATTAATTCCTTTAATTTGTGCAATTAATGTATGTTTAATTGATAACGATAAAAAGTTGATTTTTTTCAGTGTAACCAACGTAAAATATTATCATAGCATGATACTTGGTTTGAATAGAAGGATTTGATTTAATGTGAAAATTTTTGTTCTAAGTATTGAATAAAATTGGGAATCAAATTTTTTTTTATGATAATAACGTTAGTATTGGTTAATAAATAGATTTCAATGCAGTAACCAAATAAATGGAATAAGATGAGTATATATTGCATAGAAATGAAATGATAAATTATTGATGTAATGGAAGATATAACCATGTCAATTATGCATATAAGGTAATAAGGTAATGAAACCGAGGTAAATTAATTAATTGAGACTTTAAGTAAAATTAACGTGTGGAATTGACCAAGGTTCAATAAAATGAGAATTTGATTGGTTATATTTATTGGTTGAGAAATGTAAATGTGTATTTGGGGAATAAATTTAGTCAGACTTAAGTATTGAATTTAATTAATTAATATATATGATAAATGATGATTAAATAAAAACCCAATACTCTATATATATGTATAATATTTGAGTGAAAATAATAATACACTTATAAATGTGGAATTAAGAGTTTACAACAACTATTTTAAGTAAAGAAATTGTTCATTCAAGTAAATTTGAAACATCGCAATAGGTGTAGATTAAGTGTTGCGTTAAATAAATTATAAAGGAATAAATTTATAGAAACGTAGGAACGGAAGAATGAACATTATAGTAACGTAAAACGTATTGTAGGATAATAATTAAGTATAGGCTTGTAAATTAGATGTATGACAATAAATTTTGTACGTAAATCTTTCTATTAGTTGATAAGCCTTATTTTGATCAATTTAAAGGAATACACTAAATTTTGTAGTTAGTACGGAATATTGATGAGTGAATGAATAAGATGAAACAAAGGTGGAATGTATTAGTTGAGGTTTTAAGTTATTTATGTGATAAGTTACCAAAATTATAATTTTATCTAAATACAGTAATTTATGCAAACAAAAGATGAACATTTTGAAATATTACCACAGTGATATATAAAAGAAACGTTAACTATGTAGTTGGAGAATAATTGATATATTTTGAGTTGGATAATAGAAATCAAGTTATTTATATAATTAGATTTAAGATGAGAGTATAAGTATATGATTAAATAATTGGGTTTTGCGAATAAAATTTATAATTCCCAAATAATAAGAAAACGCAGAGGTTAACACTGCGAAATTTATATACTTATAAATTTTAATTCACATCCAAGCTTGCTAAATTATTTGGAATTGATTGGATTATATAAGTAATGAAATTTGGCCAATATTTAAAGTTGAAAGAAAATTTGGATTTTATGATTTATTTTAATTTATTTAATAAATATTAAAAATAGCCATTTTTGTCACGGACTCGGATTTCGACGAAACTAGTTTCATCGGATCCGTAACGGTGAATTATAATAATGTTTCAAGTTTCGTTGCGATCGGACTTGTCGTTTGATCGTACGGACTCGAAACGCCTTGAAATTTACGCATTTTGAAATCAATTTGAAATTTTTATTTTTTTAGCATAACTTCTTCATACGATCGAATTTGGTCGCGAAACTTTTTCCATCGCGTTCAGAATATTTTGAAACACCTATTTGGATATATAGTTTTAACAAATTCGACTCCGGAGGCAGAACGAGCTTTTTGGGCCAACTATCGTTTAGCACGTTCCGTACCCACCTAGCCTTCTTTTATCTGTCTATATATTTGCGATTATAAACCCTAGCCACTCCTTATTTTCATTTTTCTATACGTACATCTCCTTCTCAACTCCTCATTCCAATGGCAGAAAACCTAATTCCCAAATTCCAAAATTTTATTTCAAAAAAAAAAAAAAGAAAAAAAAAAGAAAAAAAAAATTTTGTGGATCTGCAGCAGCTTCTGGTCGCGCTTCGGGTTTCAGAGGAGAAAACCCTAGAGCAACTTCGGATCAGGAAGAAAATGACTCGGGTCGCTCCGGGTCGTTTTGGCGAAAACTCCAAGCAAGCATCGGGGAAATGAGGCGGCGCCCCGAAGTCGAACCCGAAGTTGACCCAGGACCAGAATTTTTCATTTTTCAAATTTTCATAACTTTTGCATACGAGCTCGGATTCACGCGCGGTTTGTTTTGCTGGGATCGTATCGGAATTTCTGACGTTTTGGCACTGGTTTGGATGAATTTGGAGACTGTCCAATTTTTGGGTTTAAATTGGATTTGAATTCAATTTAAATTCAAAAGGTGAGTGTTTTAACCCACTCACAACTACTAGAAGCTTTTATGTTTGTTAAATAAATTTTAGAAATGAATAGAAATTTATTTATGAGCTTTTGGCATGTTATTTCATTCATATCTGTTGAATTGCATTTTATTGAATGTAACTGTTAATTTAATTGATTTATTGCGTGTTAATTGGCTGTTAGAAATTTTTGGTTGCATATGAACTGCTAGTTAACAGTTATGTCAATTATCACTGAATATAAATTGTTAGATTAATAGTTGAAAAATTTAATTTGAATAAACTGCCAGTTATCACCTGTTATATATGATCATATATATAATTGTTATTGATTGATATTGCTTGATGTTTGTGATTGGATGATGGATGTGTTATTGAAGGGATGTTTTATTTGATATCATTAAACTGCAAGTTAGTATGCATTTTTCATTTCATTCGGGATTGCGGTTTGAAATGATATACAACCGCAGTTTTATTTTTTAAATTGCGGATTGAAATGATAAATATCCGTATCACTTGACCATAGGATAGAAAACTATATACAGACACCGTGGTCTATATATAACTATTTTTAATGTGATTTCTATGGTTTGGATGGAATACGGTTTATAAAAATCTTAAATTTTATACTGAATAAATGTTTTCTTCCATAGTTATATGCATATGAAGTTGAAATTTTGAAATTAAAAGGTGAATAAATTTCTTTATTAAAAATGGAAGAAAATTAAGAAAATGGAGTTTGATGATTATATCCTATGTTTAAATATTAAGTTGGAAATTTTAAAGATATGATATTTATAATTGGATTTTTTTTCCCAAAATATTTTGAAATGAATATTCTAGTAAAAATTGAATTTGGAAATATATATATATATATATATATTTTACTAGAAATTGAAGTCTTATTAATTATGGATTTTATGTGAATGGTCAAGATTAATTAATAGAATATTGATTTTTGAAAGGATAAAAATCCAACTTTAGTTGAAATATTAATGCTCCAAAATGGATATAAATATATATAAAATTGAAATGGTTTTGCGACTTGAAGTAATATTTTGGATTTTGGTTTAACTTTAAAAGAAGAAATATTTGGAAAGCCATGTAATTTATTTCTTTATAAAGCAACAGTAAAGTTAAACTTTTTTTTAATTCGCATACCGTTGAATATCCAAACCATTTAGTTTTGAAAATAATGGTTTTAAAATGCTATGGATTTTCGAAGAATTATGTTGAAAGTTACAAACAGAATATTGGTTACATGGGATATTAAATAATAAAAAGTGACATAATTTTTGGAAAGGAATAATTTTATTTGGGATAAACGATATCATATTGTTTTGGGTTTTAAAAGAAGAAATGATATCGTAATATTACGGTTTGAAATGGATTATATTCTGGTTTTAAAAGTATAAACTATTTTTAAATGACCGCGGTGTTATAATAACGATTGGTTGGCAAAGAGACCGGGATCGGATATGGACATACTCTCTGTCGATACCGAAAACCACTTTGACTAACCGTGTACGCGGTGGAGATTCCAGAATGAAGTAGGTGGTGGCGACGTTTCCTGTAAGGTAAATACGTGGACCCAACTCCCGTGAGTTGGCATAAGGTGGCTAAAACAGGAGCGATTCTCAGGCCAATGAGGTCATTCCTCTGATCGGACGCTCCTCTTCGATATTATAATTTGACTTGGATTTGATTCAGTGGCCACTTCTATATTTTGATTTTGGGGAGTTAGTCCGAGGTGGGCGGTAACTGCGGCTACGCGTTTCCACCAGCCTGGATAGCAATTGGTATATCTACCCTGGCATTGCCTAGTTGTGCCGTGTCACCTACCATATCGCGCCTTGTACGAGTTTGGTTTTCTCCCGTAGCCCGTGTGGTATCCTCTAGTGGCTTCCCGATCAGGAGGGGCTATGATATTGGACGGACTACTGGGACTATTACGTGTTAAGGTGGAAAATGTAAAGCCTTAACGCTATTTAAAAGTAAGTTTATTTTATAAATAGACACTATTATAATAGCGCAATATACTACATAGTAAATAGTTTAACGGATCCTTAGGAGATGTAAATCCCGAACATCTCTTGAGTTACTGTACTCATATTTATATTCTGTTTATTTAACTCACATAAGATATTCTAGTCTGACTCGGGTGTTTTTGTCTATTCAAATTCGCTCGGGTCAGTCCGAGCATTTCAGGATAGCAGATTTTAGCTTTGGAGGACGAAGACGAAGAATAAGTATTATGTTATATATAGTATTACACCACACTCTTTCTATTCCGCTGCATTGCTTGTATTGGTATGTGTAACTCTGATATTTATTGTAAAAGAAGAATCAAGCTTTTGTAAACTGTTTATGAACTGTATATTTGTTATTATATTTTATCCTTCCGCTGTGAGATTCTGTTTTTGTTTTATTTCTTCTCTGTTTTTCTTATTTACCCCATAACAATCCGCCCTTGCGTATGCTTTGAATTGGCACGTGTGTCGGTTTAAAGTGTGCAAAAAGGCGGGATGTTACACATATCATGGCAAAGTCCATTTCATCATCATGCTTTGCTTCCTCTAATCATAGCAAAGTCCTCGAATCCATCCATATGAGCTTCATCATCCGCTTCACATGCCACAAGCAGCTTTCACCATTCAAGAGCCTTTCCACTTAGCTTTTGAATCATCTTCAACCATCTTGTTCCAAATCAACTACTAGCTAACTTGAAACAATCAAATCAATCATCAATCCAAACAATCAAACATTCAAACAAGATTTAACAAGCAATATTAACTATAATGGCAACTTCGTAAATAAATGAGCATAAGTCTAACATGCATGAATCATGGGTTTCTAGCATAGATCTAACAAATATAAATCATGGGTTTTGTCTCTACAACTAGATGAATGAACTTGTATAAGTAAACATCTTCATAAGTAATGGATCTACACTTGAATCTAAGGGAAAAATGCACGAAATCACTATCTACAACACTCCAACAAACCACCAAACCAATATACTCCTTTGGGTCCGCGTGAGAGATAACCACCACTCACCGAATCACCCAAACACCTCAAAAACTATCAACTTCAGATCGGGACAGCGAAGATCTAAGCTCGATCCGGTGAAATTCCGCTTCGAACGATGAAATCTAGCTTTGGTGGATGAAGATCTTCAACCTTGGCTCTTGGATCTTCAATCTTGATCTTCGATCTTGAATGGATGTTTGCACTCGATCAAAGTGGAGAAAAGAAGTGAAGAAATGTTGTAGTCGAGCTCTCAAAATGGAAGCACTTCGTCGCTTCAAAATCCGGTGCCAAAAAGTGAGCCAAAGCCCTCTATTTATAGGCAAAACCCTATCTCGTTCGGTCTTAAGTCGTTCACAACTCATCCCCTAAGTCGTCTACGACTTAACAAACCCCACGACTTACGACTCAATGGGTAC
Organism: Allium cepa; assembly: GCA_030765085.1. Taxonomy (NCBI): domain Eukaryota; kingdom Viridiplantae; phylum Streptophyta; class Magnoliopsida; order Asparagales; family Amaryllidaceae; genus Allium; species Allium cepa. The sequence continues at coordinate 344,611,736 of CM060944.1, forward strand.
ACGACCTAACGGCTTAACGGTTTAAGCCCCTACGCGACCTAATGCCTTCACGAGTTACGACCTACGACTCACCACTAAGTCGTTCATACGACTCAGCACTCAACAGCTTAACATCATCACGAGTTAACAACCTTACGACCTAACTGTGTTACGACTTACGACCTAAAACAAACACAACTCAAGCTGTGACGACTTAACAGCCTTACGAGTTACGGCTTAATTCTAATACGACCTAAGACCCACAGCATCCTAACTTAGGTCGTCTACGACCTAACACACTCACGACTCATCAGGGCTAACGACATACGACTCATCGTTAAGTCGTTCCAAACGACTCACGACCTAAGCACCTTACGACCTATCTCCTTGGGTCGGTCAAAACCTTAAGTCGTTACATCCTTAACTCGTTAACTCGCTAGCTCTACTAACCCGCTAACTTTTAGGTCGGTCCATCACTAAGTCGTAACAAGATAACTCGTTAACTCTTAGGTCGTTACTTCTATAGGTCGCTCTACCACCCTAACTCGTATACGACCTATCACTTAACATATTAACTCGTGCCAACTTCTATAACTCGTAATACTACTAGGTCGCTAAACCTTAACTCGTGCAACCACCTTAAGTCGTCTAAGACTTAACTATAGGTCGTAATCTCCTAAGTCGTTTACGACTTAAAACCCCACTGACTCGTTAACTCGTACACGACTCATCTCTTAACCCGTTAGTTCCTCTAATACAGCCTAACTTCCACATGGGTCAATATACTTACGAGTTAACTTCATACAACTTAGGCTATAGATGTCATAAACAACATTAACGACCTAATAATTACGATTTATCGACACGTACAATACGGGTCGTTACAGGACTGCTTGTTGATCGTTTGGGGTTAAAATCCTAATATACATCCCAGTAGTCTCTTCGTTATGAAATATCCATTGCAAGGACTATTTTCTACTAATCCTAGGGATTTCACGACAGGATGTGGAAGGAAAGTACCTTCGGTTTGTCCTGTTCCTAGAAAACTTGTATGGATGTTTATCTAGCATTGCATTTCTAAAGATTACGTACGTTGGTTTTTACAAACGTACACCAGTGGTGGTGAAGAAGGCAACTTCTCTTAGCTTAACACCCTCCTTGAGACGTACGAGCTCAAGGGTTGTATTTTTGTGGAAGGCAATTAGTAGTCAATGGAAATGGCAGTGTGGCATTCAATGTGATGTGATATGTGATATAGGAAACTTGATCGTTACCTCAGGCTTCACCAACCGAAAATGACCGAAGCCGGGTTAGATGCGGCAAGGCTAAGAGGGTCGCTTCCGATTTGATATGATCATCCTCTTCTAGATATATTTCTTCCCTTTATGATGTTCAGGATGTAAATTATTGTGGTTTATATGCTATGAGGGCCCTTTGAGAAGGTCGGTAACGACCGAAGGATGACATATTCGGTACTACCTAGTTACAGAGGTAGGCCGGTCTTGTGTTAGTAGGGGAGCTTTGTGATGGTTCCTCAGGACATCCATCTAGAGGTGTACCCATCGGAAGGTAGTCTCTTTGCCTGGTCATTTGTATGAAAATCAAAACTCCACTACATACCTGCCATTTTGATTGTATTACCCATTTTGGGCTATATGCTGCAATTTAATCAATGTAATAATTTCGGCTATGATTAATATTTTTTGCATACCAGACACTAGTATAATATAAGAGAATTTGAAATGAAATGATTTAATTATCGTAAGGTAAAAACATGTCCCTGTTTATGTGTGGGCGTGTCTTACGAGATACTTTTTTTTGAAAGGAAAAGTTTGGTAATTTAATAAATTCAGTTGACTCTGTTTCTCATGCTAGTTCACCAGACTAATTTGGGCATTCTTCCCTTTCAATGCTCGAGTCAGACTAAGTATATTTACAGGTTCATATTTGTTGCATTTGAAGCTTCAGCAGGAGAGCTGGAGATCTTCATTTTCGTATAGACGTATCTGTTTTGCTTAGTGATGTTCATTATCCGCTTCACGCTTAGTTGTTGTATATTATCGGCAATTGTAAAGACGGGTTATTATAACTGTCCAGGCCGATGACTAGTGATTGATTGTTGAACTCTGATTGATGTACTTATATAAATATGGTTTTTATTTTGTAAAGATCATTGATATGGTATTATATGTTATTTCGCTGCGATGTAAGATTCTGTATTGTTCCATTTTGTTCTGTCTCCTCTCTTTCTTCTCTTCTCTTATTCTCTCTTCTTTTTTCTCTCTTGATTTTTCGTCAGTCTGTGCTTTTTGGGTTGGACATGTGTGGTTTATTGTCGATTCAAAGTGTATGGATTTGCGGGTTGTCACACTTAAGCAGGAGCCGCTCATTCTATCTTTGATTGAAATTTTGCCTTCGATGAGATGGGACTTCCAGCTCAAATGGGATCATTACTTCTGAACCATACGCTAGGGCGAACGGAGAGAGCCCAGTTATAGATTTTTGTATTGTCCTGTTAGCCCATAGTATGTGTGGAAGTGCATCAACCCATTTCCTTTAGCTTTAGTTAGCCACTTTTTGATGGTGGACTAATGATCTTGCTCACCGCTTCCATTTTCCCGTTTTCCTATGGATGTGTGACAACGGAAAAGCTTTTCTCGACTTGGAAGTGTTTGCAAATGTCTTTGAACTCGAGGCTCTCGAATTGAGTCCAGTTATCCGTAATGATATTTTATGGTACTCCAAATCTGCAAATAATGTTTTTAGTGATAAAGTTAATAACTTTCTTTGTGGTAATAGTAGCCAATGGTTCTGCTTCAGCCCGTTTGGTGAAATAATAAACAACAACAATAGCGTATTTGGCTCCTCCTTTGGCGATTTACAATTCAACATTCAAATAGATTCCCTAGATTATGAACGGCCATGGGCTGACCATCTATGTCAGCTCTATTGAAGCATTTTATCTTGCCAAACTTTTGGTATTGGTCGCACCGTCTGGCATAATCTACTGCATCACGATTTATTGTTGGCCAAAAATACCTATATCGGAGGACTTTCTTTGCAAAGGTTTGCCCCCCGTTGCGATCTCCATGATCGCCTTCATGAACTTCCATGAGGATTCTTCGAGCTTCGTCGTTGGTCACACACCTAAGCAAGGGGGTATAGAATCCTCTTCTATAGAGCATCACATCTTGTACTATGAACCGTAGTGCCTTTCAAAGGAGAGTTTTTCGTTGATTCCTATCTAAGGGGAGTGTTCCTCAGAGCAGGTAATCCTTGAATGGTGTCATCTAGTTTCTGGTCCTTCGGTTGTCTCAAAGATCTGGTCGGTATCCATCTCACTTACGCTTGGAGCAGTGAGCGTTTCAATTGGGACCAGTTCCAACGACAGAGCTTTTATGGAACTGGCCAGTTTGGCTAGATAGTCTGCCTTTGTGTTTTGTTCCCTCAGGATATGAGTTATGGTGTAATGTTCGATGTTGTTCAGCAATTCCTGCACTTTAGATGGATACGAGGTGAGGTTCTCTCCTCGGGCCTGATATTCGCCTTTCACCTGATGACGACTAGTTAAGAGTCGCTATAGACGTGTACGGACTTTATCTCGAATTCCTTCACAATTTTCAGCCCGACTATCAATACTTCATACTCTACTTTATTGTTTGTTACAGGGAATTCCAAGCATAAGGCATAGAAAATGTATCGTCCTTAGGGAGTTTCGAGCATGACTCCTGCCCTCAAGCAGAAGTTGTTTGATCCACCATCGACGAACAACTTCCAGTTTGTCTCCACTTCCGGAGTAATTTCTTCCTCATTATCTCATATTGTTAACTTAGCAATGAAGTTTGCCACCGCCTGCCCATTGATCGCCTTTCGAGGATGGTATGTGATTTCATATTGACTTAATTCAATATTCCATTTGATAAGCCCTCCAGAAGTCTTAGGGCGGTATTACACTTGCTTCAAGGGTTGATCTGTTAGTATTTTGATCAAGTGTCCCTGTAAGTATGGTCGTAGTTTTCTAAAAGCGATCAAGAGCAATACGCTAGTTTTTCCAGTTTTGGATAGTTCTTCTCGGTTCCAGTGAATCGTTTGCTAATGTAATATATGGGTTGCTAGATCTTAGCCTCTTCTCATACGAGCACAACACTTTATGCATGGGGCAAGACTGCTAATTAGATAAACAAGTCTTCTCCGTCTATCGGCTTGGATAGGATCTGTGGAGTTTCCATATGTCGTAGTAGCTCTTCAAAGGCGGTCTGACAAGCCTAATTCCATTCGAAGTTCTTCTTTCCCATCTTTAGCGCATCAAAGAATGTATACATTTGTCGGTTGCCTTTGAGATGAACCGGCTTAGTGCTGCATCTTTTTCCATTCAAGCTTTGTAACTCTTTCTTGTTCCTTAGAGATTTTACTTCCCATAAAGCGGTAATCTGTTAGGATTTGCATCGATGCCTCTACTTCTTACAATGAATCCCAAAAACTTTCTAGAGGCTACTCCAAAGTGACATTTAAGTGGATTGAGTTTCATTCTATATTTTCAAAGTATTTCAAACATTCTAGTGATGTTGTCCAAGTGATTTGCAGCTATGTGCAATTTAACCAACATATCATTTATATAGACTTAAATTGTCTTCCCGATCTGATGTTTGAACATGGAATTCAGTAGTCGTTGGTAGGTTGCTCCAGAATTCTTTAAGCCGAATGGCATCACTTTGTAGCAGTATAATCCTAGATCAGTAATAAAACTGGTGTTTTCCTAGTCAGTTCATGCATCATGATCTGGTTATACCCCGAGTAAGCATTAATAAATGATAGCAGTTCATGTCCAGTTGTCCCTTCCATATGTTGATCATAACTAGGCGGTGGAAAGATGTCTTTTGGGCAAGCTTTGTTTAGGTCCGAGTAGTCGGTACAAGTTCGCCATTTTCCATTGGACTTCTTAACCAAAACCGGGTTGGATACCCGTTTGGGTTAGGTTGCATCACGGATAAAACCATTCGCCATCAGCTTATCCACTTATTCTCTCAACGCTTTGGACCATTAAGGTCCTAGGTCGCATCTCTTCTGCTTCACTGGTGTATACTTGAGATCAACATTAAGCGCATGGCATGCAATCTATGGCGACACCCCACACATATCAAAATTTGTCCAAATGAATATATCCAGGTTAGCATGAAGAAATTCGATTAGTTCCTATCGCATCTTGTTTCCAAGATGTGATCCGAGTTTCAGGACCTGAGTTGGGTCATCCATATCGACTGGGACATGCACCATCAATTCTGTCGGTGCTGTCCGATGCTCCCCTGAACTCTTCTTTTAAGGGTCCAAAGTATTATCGAATTGGCTATGGTCGCCAAGCCGGGGGTGGCTTTGTAGTTGTTATTCAGTAGGTTTACGAATACGGAGAGTTCTTCCTACATTCTTCCCTTTTTCTTTTCTTCTAGACTCACGCAGTTGTGCGATGTAGCATTCTCTAGGAGCACTTTGATCTCCTTTGATTACCCCATCTTTATTCTCTATCAGAAATTTCAAAGTTAGACACTTTTAAGCTAAAGAAATCCTAAATTCCGCTAAAGCGGGCCGATCTAACAAAGCATTGTAGGTGGATATTTCATCTACAATCAAAAAGGTCTGGATGAGAACAACTCTTTCATCACCTTCCCCAAGCTCTATGGATAAATCAATTGTTCCGACAGGTTTCTTAGGTTCACCGATGAACACCTGGATTGGCAAGCGAATACGTCTTTCATACCGATCTTTATTTAAGAAAACGTGTGTTTGAATAGGATATTCACAGAGCTGCCACCGTCCACCAATACTCATCGGCTATGTCTGGTCTGATTCTTACCGTCACGACCATGAAGTTGAGGGTTGGAGCTTCTTTTCCCTCAGTGTCTCAATTCTGGAACACTATGTCATCGTTTAGTGTCCTCTACTACTTGGTAGATGTTCCGTCTTTTATCAAGAAGCATGAATCTTTCAGAGCGTGTCTTAGTGAGCTTGCATATTGCTCCATTTCTCCCCAACTCTTCTGCGGGATGAGGTCCGTTGGATATTGTTCCAATGATGAGTCTCTGATCTGTCCATTTAGATCCCTCTAACTGGTTCCAACTTGATTTCCCTGGTCTCTAGAAACTTTGAGCGTTGTAGGCTGGTCAAGATTTTGTGGTTTCCTTACATATTGCGGAAGCTTGTTTTCCCAAACCGGCTCTTCAATCAGGTTCTTAAGGTGAAGATACTCATTCGTGTTGTGACCATGTGTTTCGTAGAAGCGACCGTATTTTTCAGAATATTTCTACTGTTTAATTGTTTCCCTTTTTATGAGGCATTTTGTACTTCTCTGTCCCTTGTGTCGCAAGGTAGATGTTTTAGGGAGTATCATTCAGCGGGGTATAATCTCCATGTCTCAAGCCTTTAGGTCGCTTGTTTCGTCCATTTTGCTTGTTGGAATTCTAGTTCTTCCTTTTCTAGTTCCCATCCTTTCTGGTGTTTGCTGCAGCGGTCCCGGAGATATTTGCGTCCTGGTTAGCTGCCATTCCATTCTGGCCAGCGCTGGTTGGTTGAGGTTAGTAGGATTTTCTTCTGGCTCCTCTGCCTCTTCCAATCTCAAGTACTGGCTCGTCTTTTGGTTAAAGTCCTTCCTAGTGGTATGTTGTTTCGTTTTGATCCAATTTTTGAATACAATGTCAGGATGGACAGCATGGACTAGGGCCATAAAGACCATATCTTCATTTGAGTTAATTACTTTAGTGACCGTGGTGCTGAACTGACTCATGCAAATTTTTAAAGATTCATTTCGTCCCTGGAATAGGCCAGATAAGGGCATCACGTCTTTTGGTTATGCCATGTGAAGCCTAAACTAATCAAGTAATTTCATTACTAATTCATTGAAAGTGGAGATGGATTTTGGTGGGAGCCCGGTGAACCATATTGAAGCAATTCCCTCTAGAAAGATTAGAAAACATCTACATCGAATAGCATTTGAAGCATTTGCTCCGTCCATGTACCAACTGTACTTGTATGTAACGACCCGCCTTTCATTACACAGAAGGACGCGTCATTAAGAAGAAAGAAAGGGATAGAAAAGAGAAAAGAAAGAAAAGAAAGAACCAAACAACATCAGAATCTCACAGCGGAACGAATAAATTATATTAATCAAATAAAATTTTACATAGTATCACATACATCAGAGTTATACAGCTCAAACTACATGAAACTAGACAGTTATAAACACCTGTCTAGATATTACAACTCAAGTACATAACAGAAACAGAAACAACTCAAACACAGCGGAACCACTATATATATATATATATATATATATATATATATATATACATACACGCTGAAGCCACCCGCTCCACATCTCCTCCAGAACTCGTCAAAGCAGACCTGAATCACTTGACTACTTATACATAATATGAGTACCTAAGAGTTTAAAAAACAGAAAATAAACACTCGGGTCAGACATGGGGCTGGTGTGAGTAAATGGTTAAAAGTTGCTTAACTTTGAAAATCCTTTGAAAATAAAGGTATCACGTAAGACTCCCCACAAATAAACATGGGTAAGTTTTTACCTTACGCTAACCAAAACATTTGATAGGAAATCCAGTGATATTATAATTGTGTCTAGGATTTTCAAGTAAATAAGAAATAGCCGAAATTTTTACATCTATTAAATTCCAGCTACAGCCACAAAAGTGGGTAATACAAACAAAACCGTAGGGTCTCGTAGGAAGAATGGGTTTCCATCAATGGCAGGGCTACTGGGGTACCGCCCGTCACAGTACGTGGCCTAGATCACCGTACCGAGGAGCCACCCTAACTCCCCTGCAACACAAAGCCGGAACCATTCCTTACTGAACAGTTCCGAACAAGACCACCCCGGCAGTTGTCATGATCAACCGCCCCACACAGCCGAAATAAAAAGGGACCTCTAGACAGGGGTAAATCTCGTCCTACTTGGGCATAACCCACCTGGCCTTGCCGCACCTCCCATGTTTTAACCATTCTCGGTTGATGAGGCTTGAGGATGTGATTACCTTTATAGGACATATCAATCTTAGAATGCTCATCGTCCACCTGACGATGTTCTGAAAGCATTCAATCCATACAAGTTCGTTCCGGGTTCGAACGAAACCGAAGGCACTATCTCGTTGCACTCGTTTTGGAATCACCCTCAGAGTTAACGACCATAGCCCTTGCACTCTGAATCACCATCTCGAACCTGTAAGTACTATTTCCGTCAAACTCATCTTGGAATCACCCCCAGAGTTAAACAGATGAATAGTTCTTACACCTCGAGTCTTCACTTGCACTCCCCTTGGATTCACGACCTAACGTTTAACTTGAATCGATGTGGTTTTCGGAATTCCAAATTTGGAAACCCGATCCCGGTCTCATCGAATCCAAACGCCATCTTAATGTCCAAGTGATTTAAGTTTTAACAGATTAATTCAATTTAAATATTGAATTCACACAGCATTATTCACACATAAATACCACACATTTATCATTGATATATCAAATATCATTTCACAGAATATCACAACATACCATCCAATAGATATCAACCATTACAGATATTCCACAAACAATCATACACAAATAGGCATCATTAATTCCTTTATAATTAATTTAGTCATCTTAAATTAAATTAATTACTTGAGAATTAAACAACTAATCCTGCTTAATCAATCATTAATTAATTACAATTAATTAATCAATCACTCTTTAATTATCTTCATAATTAAATTAATTAATCTTCAATTACAGATTAATTATTCTTTAATCATATTCTTAATTAATCACTTAGATTAATTATTCTTCAATTACACTATGTAATTGGCCTTTAAATTAATTACACAAATTAATTTATTTTTAAATCGTTAAATAAATCTTAATTAATTTATAATAAATAAATTAACAATAATTAATTGCAAAAATCCTTAATTAATTTCGTTAATTAATTATTACTTCTCCCTCACTTCATTGACTAATTATCTTATAATTAATCACATTTATAAATTAAATTAAACAATTAATTATTCATTAATTACATTAATTAGTGACCCCTAATTTCTTTATTAATCAATAATTACATTTAATAATTAATTATAAACCTAATTACAATTATTAATCAAACCTGATTAATCAAAATCAGCAATTAACTTCCTTAATTACTTTACTAATTAAACCAACACCTTGATTAATTACATTAATCAATTCTTTAATTACACTGAGTAATTATCACTTAATTACTTCCTTTAAGTAATTATACCTCTTTAATTACTATCCATCAAGTAATTTCCTTAATTAATTACATTCAGTAATTATTCATTAATTACTTCACTAAGTAATTACGCATCTTTAATTACATTAAGTAAATATACTTAATCCCATCATTAAGTAATTCTTTTAATTAATTAAACTTAATTAATTAACTAAAATTAACCATAATTAACTTAATTAATTACTTTGAGAAATTAATCACTTTAATTACTTCATTAAGTAATTATGTTTAAATAATTCTTCTTAAACATTATGTAATTAACTTCTTAATTACTTATTAACTGATTTTTTCCTTAATTAATTAAACTTGATTAATTAATTTTTTTATTTAGTAATTAATTACACTTAATTAATTACACAACTAATTTACCTTAATTTAATTACTTACATTAACCAATTTAAGTTAATTAAATAATTTACTTTAATTACCTTTATAATCAAAAACTTGATTAATATAAACCAAACTTTCATTTATTTCAAACAATCATTTTAAAATTAAATATTTAAATTCAAAAATGAAATTTGGTTTACACAAAAACATCCTCTTTTTAATTTATCATTTTTAAATACTTTACTTCGATCACATTTTAAATTACTTCAAATAAACTTTTATTTGAAAACATTACTTTATCATTTAACAAGGTAAAAATGAAACAAACTACTTTCAAACAAAAGTTTATATTTAAAAATCCAAACTTTAAAACTAAATTTCTTTTAAATTCCAACATTCATTCATTATAAAAAAATTATACACCTTACTAAAAAAATAATTCAATTTACTTCCAAACTCGAATCTTCTTTTTATAAAGTATAAAAAATCTGATTAATACCAAACTATATAACAAACATCTATTTTAAAACAAATTTAACTTAACTTGTTAAAACACAAAGATTTTAAATTAAAATATTTCAAATTTTTTTTAAAACTATTTAAAACTTCATTTAAAAACTTAGTTTTCTTTTTACCTTCAGAAATTCAATCTGCAGGTTAAAATTTTGCACAGGAACAAAATCCTGTAACCAAGCTACTCACCCAAAACACACGCGACACCCTCCTTCAACTCCGAGTCACACGCGAGACCATCACGAAATAATTCTCGAGCAAACAACAGAGGAACCCAAGACCAAACTGTCCTTCCAAACCAAAGTGTCAGCTGCATAAATCTGAGAGTCGTGCATGTGCATGCCGGTCATGGTCGACGGCGAACCCTGCCGCGATACCCCACAAATCGCCTCTGATCTCTACAACCACCTTGAACTCCTAGATCGACGAAAACGCTACTGCGTCAAAATATAGCAACAACATCCTCCACCAGAAAAACAATCGAACCCAAAAATTCGCCGTCAACGACGAAATCCACCACCGGAGTACCAGCCACGATGCCCACTCACTCGCCTTGATCACGCGAACCCATTCCCCCTTACGCGATTCACCCAAGTTCATCAACTACGACGAATTGCTCATGATTCCGATCCATAAAGAAAATAGACACAAAACCCTAATACGCCATTTCCTAATCACCACGACCACCATAAAAATCTGCCACTATTTTTCCCAAATCACCCGTCACCGTGACCACCTCCATGCCAAAGCTCGCCATCCACTTCGAAGCAAATCAACAGAAATTGACCAGTAACCCAATTCAGGTAATTTCCCAATTTCTCTTCCAATACCAATTTAAAAATTACAAACTTCATTTCAAAATACATGAATTTGAACAACAACTCAGATCATATGAACATAAGTTTAAATTATTAAATTTGATTTTTACCAATTTTAGGATTTTCCACTGTAAATTCATCATTTACAGTATTTTGTTCAATATAAATCTTTATATTTATTTTTAATAACAAGATTTCCTTGTTATAACTAAATTATCTTCAATGATCAATGAATATAAGTGATCAACTTAGAAGATAAAAATTTTCTTTAAACCGGAACATGAAAGAACAAAATTTTAAAACTTCAAAGCTACAGGTTTTCAACAGCTAATTTAACATGCATTCAATCATCGAATCAAGCATGCAACAATGATATTATGTTTTCCATATCAATCATTTCACAGAAAATAGATAAGAAATTTAAATCTGTTTTTAAAATAAGTTCACTCACTTAGTTAACAACAGAGAACACTCTGTATCACTGCATTTTCATCTTTTGGAATTTGAATTATTGCATTTCATTACTGTTGAAACACTGAATCTTCAAATTGAATTAGCTTTTGCATGTTCTTCAGATTGTTGTAGATTTCCAGATGAGTTTGTAATTTGGATCTGGATTTGAAAAGCTTAATTTTTATTTTCTTTTTACTTGTTACAGATTTGGTTTAGTTTTCCTTTTTGCTTTCAGTTTGAATCTCTTTGCATTTGAATCCCCTTTTTTTTAGTTGAAGAAAAATTATAGAAGTTTTAGCTGAAGAAAAAGAAACAAACAAATCCTTTCTCTTTTTAAACTTTAATAAAAACAAAACTTTATTTTAAAATAAAGATGCCACTTGTTATATGAATACCTTTATGTATTTACAAATGTCAAGCCCTTTATTAATATGTAAACAAGTGTGCTTTCATAAATTATTTTGTTGCCATGTGTTTAAAGAGGTGATTTATTACATTAATTACTTGTTTATAAATGAATTAAATCTTACTTACCATATTAGTCTAATACTCATGTTATATATATATATATATATAACTTATGAAATGTATTTATATCTTTGTGATTTAGTTTATAATTATTTAAAACTTACTTCCTAAAGATAAGTTTTAAAAGAAAGTAACATTTATTTAAATTTTATTTTTAAAAGTTTTAAACTAAAGTTATTATAACTACATTGATATTATATATAAAAATCTAAATTTATTTTCAAAAATCAATTTAAAGAAAACAAATTATATCTTCATAATAATGTACTATATTTCAAGCCATTATTCTTTAAATAAAACAAATCTCCCTTTAAGTGTTTTATAAATAAACATAAATTTTAAATAGCTTTTGGAAAACATTTTTATTAAATTAAATCAAATCAAAAACTTCCAAATCACTATAAAAACTTGTGTATATTAAAATTTGAAAACATATTTTCCTGTTTAAGTTTAACCCATTATTTCTATTTACAATAAATATATACAAATATAAATATTCATTATAAATAGAACATCTTAAATATTAGCTTAAAAAATTATTTGAATTTTAAAACAGAACTCCAAATCACAATATGTAAACATATATATTATAATTTGAAAATATTTTTATTAAATTTAAACTAAACCAATTTCCTTTTTACAATGTATACATATGTACATTACCAATAGAACATTTTTATTAACTTAAAAAGATCAATTATTATTAATTAGATATATATATTATTATTTTAATTTGTAAAGAATAAACATTTCAAACTAAATTATCATTATTATTGAGTTTTTGAAAAGATGACATTTGTTAAATTAGATTAATTATTAGTTTTGAATATATAATATTTGGTTAACTTAGAGTTTTAAATCAATATAACATATTTTAAAATAAATTATAAATGGAAATTATTAAATAAGTATTGCCCAAATTCCCGGGATGTCACATTCCTCCCCCTTAAAAGAATTTCATCTCCGAAATTTAAAACAAAGATAATTTAATAATTCCATACAGATTTTAATTTTAAAATAGCAACAAATGCTATCAACCATAATAGAAACCATAACATCCAATTCAAACAATCAATTCTAACTATCCAGACAAAAATTCTGGACAGAAATTCCTTGAGTTTCCCGGGTACAAACACTGGAATACTTGCTCTACAGAAACTAAACTTGTTATAGCGCGAAGTTTTAACAAGTATTTTTCACTTTTAATTATAAAACTTTGGGGTTTATCATATAAAAATCTAATTTTTTTAAAATTGATTAAAACATTTCCTAAATTTTTAATTAAAAGAAAACAGTTCTAAAATTTTAACTTTGGTTAAAGATAACTCTAATTGGAATTTTTAAAAATTTTAGTTTCTAAATCTTTTATATAAGAATTATATATGTACAAGATTTATTGTGAGGATGTTTACTTATATTGGTAATAACATTTATTTCCCTTTTTGTTCTTTTTAAAATGAATTATATATATTAAAATTTAGTAATAAATTTCTTAGAAAATGGTAAATAAATTCGAAGAATGTAAACAAATTCTATTTTTAGTTAAGTAATAACTTTCACAATTTACAGTGTATTAATAAACTGCTGAATTACGCGTTTAAAGGGCGCGTTATTTGATGGGATAAATAACGTATAAGAAAATGTAAAAAAATTAAATCCGTTATTTTCGTTTTTTTGGACTTAAATTTTGCGTCTATGGAGCGCATTTCCAAAATATATACCTTAATTGAAAATGGTTAAATAAATCAGTAAACGTGCATTTTCGAGTAGGAGGGAAGCATATCCGTTTCAATTTTTCCTTTAACCATGACTGGCCATTTGCCTTTAAAAAAAAAGATATCCCATTTCTCTTTTTAATGCAACTATTTATTTAGTATAAAATCTTTTATTAAAGTAACGTTCAAATCTTATCTTATTGTCGTTTCCTCCAATATCAACGCAAGCTTTGATTACAAAACGCATTCAAAATTTTGTTTCAAATTTGGTAAAAAAAGTCTATGATTTTTCTAACGTTCATATCCTTAATTTGTGCGTTCCTTATTTTATCTATCAATGAAACTTTCATCTTTTAAACTAAATCATCAATGCAAGTTTCCTGTCACGTACGCAGTATGTATGTATGTGTATATATATATATATATATATATATATATATATATATATATATATATATATATATATTCTGTGACGACCGCCCATGACTCCTGCACCAAACAAGGAAATAGTGCGCTGTAAAGTGTGCTAGGCAGCCATGGATGATCGTCAGGGTAAAGGTAAACACAGAATAGTCTATCGTATTACTCACAGGGCATGGATAAAAATACAATAGAAAAGTATACATAGTGAAGCTCCAAAGGACAGAATTCATCATATAAGCTCATAATAGTTTGGTACAACAATCTGAAAAGTCAATATAGCAAGCCTCACTACATAACACTCAGAGAATCATACAAACAGCGGAACATCCAATACATATAGTAAGAAAACAATATGCAAAAGCCTCCAGCTCATCTTCGTCATCAACAACGTTAGTCACTAAGAACAGCACCTGTCACCTGCAACCTAGTTTGCCCATCCCAACATGGATGAACAACCCAAGGTAATAAGAGTTAAACATAAAACCTTGAGTCAGACAAAAGTCTTAGTGAGCAGTAAATCGACTATCAAACATACCAAAAGAGCATAAAGGGTAAAAAGGAATAGGAACTCAACCATCCCGCTCCACCTCTTTCTACAGTGATAGCCCCCAGACACACTAGCAGAACAATCATAGCAAAGCAGACAATTAAGGTAAAGCAATTATCACTCGAGTCAAGGTCGATGTTTTCCAAGTACAAACCCCCAAGGCCTAAACCAAGATCAGGTAAGCACCCCAAAAACATCGCTCTTAGCCCAAGCGACGATACAACCAAAATATCCAAACATCCATGACTCTGGCTATCACTGTTATCATTGCCTCGATTTCACCGTTAATTGAATGACCGGCCCATTATTTCATCCGTCCGCCAAGGGCTAATGGTAACCCCGGTTCTAGACATAACTCCGCACGTCATCGTGACCCGTGCCTAGGACTATCGAATCTGCCCAGAGTACTCGACCACCTACCTGTAGTCTTTTGGGTGTCCCGACCACCTACCTGTAGTCGTTTAGGCGCCCCATGTACTCTTGCTTTGAGTTTGCTAGAACCTTCAATAACGATGAAATCCAAGCCTTCTAGTCATCCTCCTCGATGACTATTCTCAAACTTGCCCAAGCTACTTCCCGAGCCCACCATTATCCACAAACTCGAACCATATCACCGAGTTATCAACATGCTTGGGATGATCCCGTCTGGATTAAACCAAGGCTATGTCACATCATGCTTTGCTTCTTCGTATCATAGCAAAGTCCCTTCTCAACATCATCATCAAATCTATCCATATGAGCTTTCTCATCCGCTTCATATGCCACAACCAGCTTTCCTTACTCAAGAGCCTTTCCACTTGGCTTTTGAATCATCTTCGACCAACTTGTCCATCTCAAATCCATAAATCAACTAACTTTTATCAATCAATCAAATCAATCATTAATCCAAACAATCAACCATTCAAACAAGATCTAAGTAAACAATTATAACAATAATGGCAATTTCGTAAATAAAGGGTCCAAATCTAACAAACACGAATTCTAAGTAATATCTTGTTGAATGAACTAGCATAGGTTAACATATAATAAAATGGATATCACAACTTTATTAACGATAGATCTACATGCAGACTTAAGGAAAATGCATGAAATTACTATCTTTAACACACAAACAAGCCACCTGTAACCGCCCGCTATTTTGGACCATTCAAATCGACAATAAAACCGTACATGTCCGACTTGAATAATTCAAAATACCGAATTGTTAATAAAATTTGGCAAAACTTAAAATATACAGTAAATAAATCAACACTTACACAGAGTAATACAATGCAGCGGAATAGATAAAGAATAGTAGTTCATGAAGCTACTATATACCTCAGAGTTAGAAATAAAATACAACCGAATTGTTCAAATGCCATGAAGTCTCCAAATGCAACAGATGGCTTCTCTGAACCAATCAACTGGATGACTGAAGGGATAGATAGCTGGATCTTCAAGCAAAGCTCCAACTTCGAAGGTGAGTCTCAAATGCTGTATCTCTCAGTCTGACCCGAGCGTAAAGCAAAAACACAAAACACTCGAGTCAGGATTAACATTCTTATATCTATAAATCTAACTCAAGTGAAATATCAACTGAAATATAATTAACTTAAAGGACGTTTGGGATAACCATCCTCTAAGGGTCCACGGAACTATCTATAAGGTAGAAATATACACTATAATACCGAGGTCATTTCAAATTAATTTATACTTCACAACAAAAATATCTTTTCATTATATATATATATACACAAATATTTAGAGTAGAATATTTGTAGTTTCCTCAACTTAACAAATCGTTTTCAAAATCAACCCGACCATCCCATTCAAATTTAATTCAATCTCAATTTATAAATTTTTATACAATTCAGTTTTTTGATCAAACAAATTCAAATTTTATTCATTTCAAATACAGAACTAAATCAAAATTTTACCGTTTAAATTCTACTATATTTCAACGCTTTAATATTCAACAACTCAAAGTTTGATTTAACAGTTTCATATAGATCTCGATTTAACCTTGTTATTTAGTCTTGAAATGTTCACTAAATAAATTCAATATTTATTTAATAACCCAATTTACCTTTAAACTAAATATTCCTTTCGATTTGTTTAAACTTGAAACCTCCACTTAATCATTTAAATCAAAATCAAGTTATAAATCGAATCTTAAATTTCAAATTCTTTGGTTCAAATAATCCAATTAAGTAAAATACTTAACTAAATACAATTTCAATTAATTCAACTTTATCTTCTCAACCTTAACTTATCCAAATTTTTACAACAATCAATTTTGAAATATAAATTTAAATAAATACTTAAACATATTATATGGATTAAATCGATCTCCAAAATATTACTATTAAATCTATATATAAAATTTCTATTTTCATATAATATTTTAAGAATTAATATTTATTAAAACCGTATATTTATTTTCAACCCATAGAAATTATTTTCAAAATATTTATACATATGGACCAACGGTGTCTGTATATAATTTCATACCCTATGGTCAAGGGATACGGATTTCAATCCGAAATTTAAATATACGGGTAGATATCACTTCGACCCGTAATCCCAAATTCAATTTTTATTGAAAATCGCTTGGGTTTATAATTTCAACCCATAACGAAGTTCTCCTATTCTAAAGTCCGTCCGGGTATGTATTATTTCAACCCATATTGAATTCTAAACTACGGGGAACTTGCAGAGTGATAACAAATAATAAAATAACAGACATATATCATCAATAACAGTATATAACAATGGGATATGGTGTCATATCCCATAGGTGAACACATTTGCAAACAACAAAATATATAGCAATGTAAATAACTAACAGTAGCATATTTCAATTGTCGTTTCAATTGGAATCAAATTTAATAAATAAAAGAACGTTAGTCGGGAGTGATTGCTCACCTTTCGTGGCTGGAGGGTACCGAAGGTGATACGGAAACACACACTGATACGGACATGGAAATTTGATTTACAAATCCAAGCAAAGCAAAATTGGCACAAATTTGATGAACAGAATCTGGTAACAGAAACGACGGGAACGGATCAAAATAGCTTGATATAAAGTTTTGGACGAGACGCATATTATAATAATATTTCACTTAAAACCATTATTTTAAAATACGTATTCATTTGAAATAAATCTCAAATATTTTATATATATATATATATAACCAAAATCAATAAAATATTTATAGCTTGTATATGCACTTTGACCTAATCATTTATACCCATATAAACTTGACAGTTTAGATATATAAATTAACACAGGCTATATAAATTTTGTTTTTATTACTGTTAACTAAAACAACTACTAATGTGTATACAACCGCTTATAAATAAAATACACTTTTTACATTAACTCACTATGCAGACTAAAAAAATCTTGTAAACTTAAATATAAACAATTGCCTATACATATTAATATAATCTGGAAAAAAATTTAGAATAGAAAACGTGGGAATTCAAAATTCATGTAGTTGCAGCCTAAATCAAAAAGGTAAATTCATATACAGGTGAACATGCAGCTATATGTATAAGTAAATTATTGTAACCTTACCCAAATGAAAAGACTCAATACCAAATTTCCATAACCTATGTATTTAAAACTGACAACGTTTATATAAGTAATATAAACAAAATACTTTCCTTCTAGCGAATAAAACAATACTTCTAACAACACTTAAAACTTTATATATTTTTCTTAAACAGTTAAAACTTTATACATATATTATATTTAATTTAGACATGTAAAATAAAATAAAATTTAAAGTCCAACTTTATCTCCAACAGAAACAAAATCTTACAACTTATTCATATTTTTGCTTTTAAATCAACTCAAATCATAAAAATTTAAAACTACATTTAATTCGAACCCAATATACTTAGTACACTTTAATATAATAATATCTGAAACCATACACTGCAAATACTACCCATATCATACACACACCAGACAAAAGTTATAACCCAAAACATACGCACACCACACAAAAGTTATACCAATATATATGTAAACTATATAACTAAAATATCTTATATAAACTATTTAGAAACTTATACAACTATGCAGACAACCCATACAATCTGCCTATATACTAGACTCATATTATAACAGAAGCTAGACATATATATACAACAGTTATGAATCTATTACTTAATGTATATAAATAATTTACACAGAATACTATACTTATATTTAAGATACATATACTAACCCAAAAAGGAAGGAGAAAGGCCGAAGTCAGGGGTGGTGGGGAGCTCGGAGGGGAGCACGACACTGCTTTATGCTTCGGCGTGGAAGAGGAGGGGAGACAAACGGAGTGGTGGATGGTGATGGCCTCGGTGGCGTGAGAGTGGATAGTGCAAGAAGAAGGAGTGATGTAACGTTTGGTGAGTGGTTACGTGAAGGAGGAGGAAGTGGTTTATGAATGAGGAAGAAAGTGAAAAGGTAAAGGCAAATGGTTCAGATCTAAATATATAGGAATAAGGCAATGGATGCAACGTATCCAACATTTACATTTCAAAACTGGCGAAATTAAAGGTAGTCATCGATGCGTTGAGTGACGGGGTTTTAAGACACGAAATAAATATGTGAGAAATGAGTTGGATGCAATTTATTATGTACGTTATTATATGTACTATTTATTTTTGAAACGTAAGTATAGAAAAGGAAAAGGAAAAGTCAGAGCAATACGAGCCAGAAATAAATGGGAAATCAATATAACCAAAATGGTAACGGTCTAATTTCTTGATTTCAGCTGAAAATTATTTAAGCAATAAATTTATTGCTTGGCAAGCAAGGCTCAGGTTGAAAAGCAAAGGAAACAAAAGTCCCAATATAAATTAAAGAGAGAGAAACGAAGTTAAAAAGGGAAAGAAAAATAAAGTGAATCGTTTTAAAATAATAATTACGACGTATACAAATGTATACGTTTGATTTTCGAAACTGCTAAACATAAATTCAGGAAAAATGGAAAGCAAATATATAATAATGTATGGGAAGAAAGAAAGTCACCGAAATCAATTGTAACGGTCACCTGCAATATTTTCTCCTAAACACATATATCCAATCAAAAGGAATTGTAACGCTCAAAAGCTTTGATTTAGGAAAAGGTTATTAAAACAAGTTACTGCTGGCTACAATCAAATATTTATGTTTTGAGGGAACAGTTTCTTACCTTTAAAAAGCAATGAAGACAGAGAGAAAATAACAGAGACGGCAACAAATCAATCAATCAAGTGAATGAAAAAGGCAACCGGGAAACGTATCAAATTAAATATTGGCAGTAACGGTCACCCATTTATTTAGCTGACAAATATTAAAGCTATAAAGGCAATTAACTTATCAACCGTTCAAAAAGATAAATACAACGTATACAAAATTATACGCTTAATTTTTGAAATGATGGCAACGGCTAAAATTTAGCAACTGATGAAATAATTACTAAAGTAAAGGATAGTGGCTATTGCTTGATAATAAATTTATTATCAGCAATTTTTAGCTTGAATTTAATAGAATTTCCCAATGAAATAAACTTTGTTAAAATAAATTGAAAATTAAAAATCTGCTATATTTAAATATACGTATTCTAAATATATAAACATTTTATTTAAAAATTCAATTATTATAAGATTTCACAAATATTTAATTAAATATGTTATAGAATCAATTAAAATTGTTAAAATTTTCCGGGTCGTTGCACTCTCCCCCACTCAAAACTTTTCGTCCCCGAAAAGGAAGGAGGTAGGAGAATAAAACAACCAGAAAAAAAAATAGATTGAAAGCCAAGATAAACAATAAATTTTAAAACTATATAAATTTTATTTAAAATATTTATTGGGAAATTTCATTTGAAATTAAATTTAATATTTAATACTTCTCAAACTCCTTTGCAAACAATTATTTACATTATTACTTCTATTTACAAAGACTATTGAAAATATTAAATCCAAAATTTATGAAATTTTTAATTTTTCCCAAGATACCTTTCAAATATTATCAATAAATTAATAATCATTTTCTTTAAAGATGTTTTATTTAATTTATAACTTCAAAAATATTTATACCGCTAAATTTTTATATAAAACAATGTAGTATACAAATAAGCAATATTTAAAAGATTTATTCAAAAAGGAAAGGAAGGTAGATTCCGAAAACGGAATATAGGTGAAAAATAAAGCTGAGCAGATGAGGTAGATTCAAAAGAATAGAATCGGGCACGAATAATTTATTTCAAACCATAAGAATTTAAATTTCAAATATTAATACAAAATTTCTTTGTTGAAAATACTTTTATAATAAAATACCTTTATAAATAAAATACTTTTATATCGAAACCAATTTTTATTTTGAAAATACTTTTATAACTCAATGTTTTAACAAGTTTATCCTCGTTCTTGCAGACTCTGGCCATGCGTTGATGAGGCGCAAAGCTAGAGTTCTTCAAGTACTTAGTAGACCTGTTTCAACACCCAGTGAAAATATTTGAAAAACCTTTTAAAAACAGATATGGAAAGTACAATCCAAACAAATCAACCAAACCAAAACCTTTGTCCGATCATGGTTCGCAGATACACAATGGTTACGCCTGGGTCCCCCAGGAAACAATCCATATCCGTAAGCTTTCTCAGCCCTGCGAGTTACGCCATGATGACTAGTAGAGTGCAGGATACACAATGGTTACGCCTGGATCCCCCAGGAAACAATCCGTACCCCTAGGCAAGACTCAGCCAGGCACTTGCGCTACTATTCGCGACCTACACAGATTGCAGGATACACAATGGTTACGCCTGGATCCCCCAGGAAACAATCCGTACCCCTAGGCAAGACTCAGCCAGGCAATTGCGCTATGCATTCACGAGAGAAAAAAAACCATGGGTTACGCCACAGTGGGAACACTCGAGTATTACATCCGAAAAACCAAAAATCAGAGAGAATAATATCGATAGAATGAATCCACGATGTGGCCACAAAGCAGATATCAAGCAGAAGGCACTTTCCATATCTTTACTTCGAAAATATATATCATATAGTACCTTTTCAAATCACTTTCAAATATCGTACTTATATAAAGTCCATATATATAGGATTTCATTTTTCCCAAATCGAATACTTTCCAAATCAATAGTAGATCAAATCATACTTATATAGACTTCGATTATATAAAATCTCTTTCCAAATTGAGTACCTTTCAAATCAATAGATTTCAAATCAGCTTCATACTTATACAATCCATTTTATATAGGTTCGACCACTCCCAAATCAAGTGCTTAATAATATAAGGTTCTCAAATTTCAAATCATTTCAATATCAGTTTCAAAATCATATATGATTTCACCAAATTTTCTTCCAAATTAAATATCTCAATTTCAAAGTTCCCATAATAATAGGTTTAGAAAATAATCCCAATTTCCAAATTAAAACAATTCAAGTCAAACAAATTCATTTCCAAAATCACCGTATAATTACTGGTTTTAATTTCAATTAAATTTCAAAACCAAATATTTTCTCAAAATCAATTATACTAAAAATAGTTTCCAAATTTATAAGTATCCCTTTAAAACTTTTAAACTATCTATTTCTATTTGAAATATCCAATTTACCTTTCTGAAAACCATTATTCAAAACCATATTTTTTTCAAAACATTTCAAAACTAAATTTATATTCTTTATCAAACATTTTATACTCCTCGAAATTTCTTAGCTTTGAAAATTTAATCTCGATTTGGAAGTGTTCGAACATTCAAAATAGTTAGGGAAATCAAATTTTCAATTCAACAGTTGAAAATCAACAATAAATAAATAAACCAATTATTAAATCCGAAACTCGAGGACTGAACACCGGTCTCATTTTAAATTGTTTCAAACATATACTTATATCTTTCTAAAATATCAAATTATACTTCGAAAGTTGAAATCAAAACCGGTTTTACAGAATCACTTGCATAGCGAAGCTATTAAAGTGGCCACTCCCCCACTCTGAAACTCGAAAATCAATGTCGATGATGCGTGCACTCATCACCGAAATTATTTTCCAGTGACATAAGTGAGTTCTGGATTTCTATTTTCTTGAAAACTTCTTTGAAATTTCTTCAAAATTATTGGAATTCATTTGAACTCATTTGAAACATTTCTTATTCGGAAAAATACTTTTAAATCATATTATTTTTATATATTTTCCAAAATCTTAAAACCAATTTCAAAATACCGGAATTCAATTCTCGAATTTCAAATTTAACCCTTCAGTTATAAATCATTTTTATATGAATCACTTTCTTATAAATTTTCGAAATTTTCAATCCTTTCAAAACTTTTATATATAGAATAACATTTCTTATTCGTTTTATATATAGGTATATAATCCTTATCGAAAACATTTTCACTTTTTATATAGAATAAAATCATAATTATCAAAATAATAATTTCGATATATAAAACAATTTCAAAAATGCAAATATACTCGATTTTCAAAGAATAATTTTAAGAATGGATTTCAAAACAAAGATAGAGATTTGAATTAGAGGAACTCCAATCAATAGAATTCTGATTCGAAGATAGACTCGATCAAAGATGAGATAATTAAATTACAAAATAGAAGATGGATATACTTCTATAAATCGCGGGCGACCTTAAACGGGTCAACCGTGACTTCAGGGATATGATCGATGCGGAATTCTAAAACAAATCGACATTCGATTGCCAGAGATGGAATTCGGCATATCAAGATATAGCAGCATCGTAAACCGAGGATACAAAAATCTTCGGTGAATCGATGCCAATTGTAAAGGTGTTTTCACCCCCTTTACAAAACATTCGGTGGAGTTATGGGATACTCCAGAATCAAACGAATATAAATAGGAAGAGACAAGAATGAATTTCGGAACCGAGGGACATTCCAAAACTCAAAGGAAATTGAGTCAAAAAGGAAGAGATTCAACTCGAACGAAAGTGATTCTGTAAATAAATTTACCATATATGCTAAGTTTTGCCTAGAGCCAAAGCTCTGATACCAACTGTAACAGCCCGCTATTTTGGACCATTCAAATCGACAATAAAACCGTACATGTCCGACTTGAATAATTCAAAATACCGAATTGTTAATAAAATTTGGCAAAACTTAAAATATACAGTAAATAAATCAATCATAGATCACTTACACAGAGTAATACAATGCAGCGGAATAGATAAAGAATAGTAGTTCATGAAGCTACTATATACCTCAGAGTTAGAAATAAAATACAACCGAATTGTTCAAATGCCATGAAGTCTCCAAATGCAACAGATGGCTTCTCTGAACCAATCAACTGGATGACTGAAGGGATAGATAGCTAGATCTTCAAGCAAAGCTCCAACTTCGAAGGTGAGTCTCAAATGCTGTATCTCTCAGTCTGACCCGAGCGTAAAGAAAAAACACAAAATACTCGAGTCAGGATTAACATTCTTATATCTATAAATCTAACTCAAGTGAAATATCAACTGAAATATAATTAACTTAAAGGACGTTTGGGATAACCATCCTCTAAGGGTCCATGGAACTATCTATAAGGTAGAAATATACACTATAATACCGAGGTCATTTCAAATTAATTTATACTTCACAACAGAAATATCTTTTCATTATATATATATATACATAAATATTTAGAGTAGAATATTTGTAGTTTCCTCAACTTAACAAATCGTTTTCAAAATCAACCCGACCATCCCATTCAAATTTAATTCAATCTCAATTTATAAATTTTTATACAATTCAGTTTTTTGATCAAACAAATTCAAATTTTATTCATTTCAAATACAGAACTAAATCAAAATTTTACCGTTTAAATTCTACTATATTTCAACGCTTTAATATTCAACAACTCAAAGTTTGATTTAACAGTTTCATATAGATCTTGATTTAACCTTGTTATTTAGTCTTGAAATGTTCACTAAATAAATTCAATATTTATTTAATAACCCAATTTACCTTTAAACTAAATATTCCTTTCGATTTGTTTAAACTTGAAACCTCCATTTAACCATTTAAATCAAAATCAAGTTATAAATCGAATCTTAAATTTCAAATTCTTTGGTTCAAATAATCCAATTAAGTAAAATACTTAACTAAATACAATTTCAATTAATTCAACTTTATCTTCTCAACCTTAACTTATCCAAATTATTACAACAATCAATTTTGAAATATAAATTTAAATAAATACTTAAACATATTATATGGATTAAATCGATCTCCAAAATATTACTATTAAATCTATATATAAAATTTCTATTTTCATATAATATTTTAAGAATTAATATTTATTAAAACCGTATATTTATTTTCAACCCATAGAAATTATTTTCAAAATATTTATACATATGGACCAATGGTGTCTGTATATAATTTCATACCCTATGGTCAAGGGATACAGATTTCAATCCGAAATTTAAATATACGGGTAGATATCACTTCGACCCGTAATCCCAAATTCAATTTTTATTGAAAATCGCTTGGGTTTATCATTTCAACCCATAACGAAGTTCTCCTATTCTAAAGTCCGTTCGGGTATGTATCATTTCAACCCATATTGAATTCTAAACTACGGGGAACTTGCAGAGTGATAACAAATAATAAAATAACAGACAAATATCATCAATAACAGTATAATATAACAATGGGATATGGTGTCATATCCCACAGGTAAACACATTTGCAAACAACAAAATATATAGCAATGTAAATAACAAACAGTAGCATATTTCAATTGTCGTTTCAATTGGAATCAAATTTTATAAATAAAAGAACGTTAGTCGTGAGTGATTACTCACCTTTCGTGGCTGGAGGGTACCGAAGGTGAAACGGAAACACACACTGATACGGACATGGAAATTTGATTTACAAATCCAAGCAAAGCAAAATTGGCACAAATTTGATGAACAGAATCTGGTAACAGAAATGACGGGAACGGATCAAAATAGTTTGATATAAAGTTTTGGACGAGACGCATATTATATTAATATTTCACTTAAACCCATTATTTTAAAATACGTATTCATTTGAAATAAATCTCAATTTTTTTTTATTATTATATATATATAACCAAAATCAATAAAATCTTTATAGCTTGTATATGCACTTTGACCTAATCATTTATACCCATATAAACTTGACAGTTTAGATATATAAATTAACACAGGCTATATAAATTTTGTTTTTATTACTGTTAACTAAAACAACTACTAATGTGTATACAACCGCTTATAAATAAAATATACTTTTTATATTAACTCAATATGCAGACTAAAAAAAATCTTGTAAACTTAAATATAAACAATTGCCTATACATATTAATATAATCTGGAAAAAAATTTAGAATAGAAAACGTGGGAATTCAAAATTCATGTAGTTGCAGCCTAAATCAAAAAGGTAAATTCATATACAGGTGAACATGCAGCTATATGTATAAGTAAATTATTGTAACCTTACCCAAATGAAAAGACTCAATACCAAATTTCCATAACCTATGTATTTAAAACTGACAACGTTTATATAAGTAATATAAACAAAATACTTTCCTTCTAGCGAATAAAACAATACTTCTAACAACACTTAAAACTTTATATATTTTTCTTAAACAGTTAAAACTTTATACATATATTATATTTAATTTAGACATGTAAAATAAAATAAAATTTAAAGTCCAACTTTATCTCCAACAGAAACAAAATCTTACAACTTATTCATATTTTTGCTTTTACATCAACTCAAAGCATAAAAATTTAAAACTACATTTAATTCGAACCCAATATACTTAGTACACTTTAATATAATAATATCTGAAACCATACACTGCAAATACTACCCATAACATACACACACCATACAAAAGTTATAACCCAAAACATACGCACACCACACAAAAGTTATACCAATATATATGTAAACTATATAACTAAAATATCTTATATAAACTATTTAGAAACTTATACAACTATGCAGACAACCCATACAATCTGCCTATATACTAGACTCATATTATAACAGAAGCTAGACATATATATACAACAGTTATGAATCTATTACTTAATGTATATAAATAATTTACACAGAATACTATACTTATATTTAAGATACATATACTAACCCAAAAACGAAGGAGAAAGGCCGAAGTCAGGGGTGGTAGGGAGCTCGGAGGGGAGCACGGCACTGCTTTATGCTTCGGCGTGGAAGAGGAGGGGAGACAAACGGAGAGGTGGATGGTGATGGCCTCGGTGGCGTGAGAGTGGATAGTACAAGAAGAAGGAGTGATGTAACGTTTGGTGAGTGGTTACATGAAGGAGGAGGAAGTGGTTTATGAATGAGGAAGAAAGTGAAAAGGTAAAGGCAAATGGTTCAGATCTAAATATATAGGAATAAGGCAATGGATGCAACGTATCCAACATTTACATTTCAAAACTGGCGAAATTAAAGGTAGTCATCGATGCGTTGAGTGACGGGGTTTTAAGACACGAAATAAATATGTGAGAAATGAGTTGGCTGCAATTTATTATGTACGTTATTATATGTACTATTTATTTTTGAAACGTAAGTATAGAAAAGGAAAAGGAAAAGTCAGAGCAATACGAGCCAGAAATAAATGGGAAATCAATATAACCAAAATGGTAACGGTCTAATTTCTTGATTTCAGCTGAAAATTATTTAAGCAATAAATTTATTGCTTGGCAAGCAAGGCTCTGGTTGAAAAGCAAAGGAAACAAAAGTCCCAATATAAAGTAAAGAGAGAGAAACGAAGTTAAAAAGGGAAAGAAAAATAAAGTGAATCGTTTTAAAATAATAATTACGACGTATACAAATGTATACGTTTGATTTTCGAAACTGCTAAACATAAATTCAGGAAAAATGGAAAGAAAATATATAATGATGTATGGGAAGAAAGAAAGTCACCGAAATCAATTGTAACGGTCACCTGCAATATTTTCTCCTAAACACATATATCCAATCAAAAGGAATTGTAACGCTCAAAAGCTTTGATTTAGGAAAAGGTTATTAAAACAAGTTACTGCTGGCTACAATCAAATATTTATGTTTTGAGGGAACAGTTTCTTACCTTTAAAAAGCAATGAAGACAGAGAGAAAATAACAGAGACGACAACAAATCAATCAATCAAGTGAATGAAAAAGGCAACCGGGAAACGTATCAAATTAAATATTGGCAGTAACGGTCACCCATTTATTTAGCTGACAAATATTAAAGCTATAAGGGCAATTAACATATCAACCGTTCAAAAAGATAAATACAACGTATACAAAATTATACGCTTAATTTTTGAAATGATGGCAACGGCTAAAATTTAGCAACTGATGAAATAATTACTAAAGCAAAGGATAATGGCTATTGCTTGATAATAAATTTATTATCAGCAATTTTTAGCTTGAATTTAATAGAATTTCCCAATGAAATAAACTTTGTTAAAATAAATTGAAAATTAAAAATCTGCTATATTTAAATATACGTATTCTAAATATATAAACATTTTATTTAAAAATTCAATTATTATAAGATTTCACAAATATTTAATTAAATACGTTATAGAATCAATTAAAATTGTTCAAATTTTCCGGGTCGTTACACTCTCCCCCACTCAAAACTTTTCGTCCCCGAAAAGGAAGGAGGTAGGAGAATAAAACAACCAGAAAAAAAAATAGATTGAAAGCCAAGATAAACAATAAATTTTAAAACTATATAAATTTTATTTAAAATATTTATTTGGAAATTTCATTTGAAATTAAATTTAATATTTAATACTTCTCAAACTCCTTTGCAAACAATTATTTACATTATTACTTCTATTTACAAAGACTATTGAAAATATTAAATCCAAAATTTATGAAATTTTTAATTTTTCTCAAGATACCTTTCAAATATTATCAATAAATTAATAATCATTTTCTTTAAAGATGTTTTATTTAATTTATAACTTCAAAAATATTTATACCGCTAAAATTTTATATAAAACAATGTAGTATACAAATAAGCAATATTTAAAAGATTTATTCAAAAAGGAAAGGAAGGTAGATTCCGAAAACGGAATATAGGTGAAAAATAAAGCTGAGCAGATGAGGTAGATTCAAAAGAATAGAATCGGGCACGAATAATTTATTTCAAACCATAAGAATTTAAATTTCAAATATTAATACAAAATTTCTTTGTTGAAAATACTTTTATAATAAAATACCTTTATAAATAAAATACTTTTATATCGAAACTAATTTTTCTTTCGAAAATACTTTTATAACTCGATGTTTTAACAAGTTTATCCTCGTTCTTGCAAACTCTGGCCATGCGTTGATGAGGCGCAAAGCTAGAGTTCTTTAAGTACTTAGTAGACCTGTTTCAACACCCAGTGAAAATATTTGAAAAACCTTTTAAAAACAGATATGGAAAGTACAATCCAAACAAATCAACCAAACCAAAACCTTTGTCCGATCATGGTTCGCATATACACAATGGTTACGCCTGGGTCCCCCAGGAAACAATCCATATCCGTAAGCTTTCTCAACCCTGCGATTTACGCCATGATGACTAGTAGAGTGCAGGATACACAATGGTTACGCCTGGATCCCCCAGGAAACAATCCGTACCCAGCAAGGCACTTGCGCTACTATTCGCGACCTACACAGATTGCAGGATACACAATGGTTACGCCTGGATCCCCCAGGAAATAATCCGTACCCCTAGGCAAGACTCAGCCAGGCAATTGCGCTATGCATTCACGAGAGAAAAAAAAACCATGGGTTACGCCACGGTGAGAACACTCGAGTATTACATCCGAAAAACCAAAAATCAGAGAGAATAATATCGATAGAATGAATCCACGATGTGGCCACAAAGCGGATATCGAGCAGAAGGCACTTTCCATATCTTTACTTCGAAAATATATATCATATAGTACCTTTTCAAATCACTTTCAAATATCGTACTTATATAAAGTCCATATATATAGGATTTCATTTTTCCCAAATCGAATACTTTCCAAATCAATAGTAGATCAAATCATACTAATATAGACTTCGATTATATAAAATCTCTTTCCAAATTGAGTACCTTTCAAATCAATAGATTTCAAATCAACTTCATACTTATACAATCCATTTTATATAGGTTCGACCACTCCCAAATCAAGTGCTTAATAATATAAGGTTCTCAAATTTCAAATCATTTCAATATCAGTTTAAAAATCAAATATGATTTCACCAAATTTTCTTCCAAATTAAATATCTCAATTTCAAAGTTCCCATAATAATAGGTTTAGAAAATAATCCCAGTTTCCAAATTAAAACAATTCAAGTCAAACAAATTCATTTCCAAAATCACCATATAATTACTGGTTTTAATTTCAATTAAATTTCAAAACCAAATATTTTCTCAAAATCAATCAACAACGTTAGTCACTAAGAACAGCACCTGTCACCTGCTACCTAGTCTGCCCATCCCAACATGGATGAACAGCCCAAGGTAATAAGAGTTAAACATAAAACCTTGAGTCAGACAAAAGTCTTAGTGAGCAGTAAATCGACTATCAAACATACCAAAAGAGCATAAAGGGTAAAAAGGAATAGGAACTCAACCATCCCGCTCCACCACTTTCTACAGTGATAGCCCCGAGACACACTAGCAGAACAATCATAGCAAAGCAGACAATTAAGGTAAAGCAATTATCACTCGAGTCAAGGTCGATGTTTTCCAAGTACAAACCCCCAAGGCCTAAACCAAGATCAGGTAAGCACCCAGAAAACATCGCTCTTGGCCCAAGCGACGATACAACCAAAATATCCAAACATCCATGACTCTGGCTATCTCCGTTATCATTGCCTCGATTTCACCGTTAATTGAATGACCGGCCCATTATTTCATCCGTCCGCCAAGGGCTAATGGTAACCCCGGTTCTAGACATAACTCCACACGTCATCGTGACCCATGCCTAGGACTATCGAATCTGCCCAGAGTACTCGACCACCTACCTGTAGTCTTTTGGGTGTCCCGACCACCTACCTGTAGTCGTTTAGGCGCCCCATGTACTCTTGCTTTGAGTTTGCTAGAACCTTCAATAACGATGAAATCCAAGCCTTCTAGTCATCCTCCTCGATGACTATTCTCAAACTTGCCCAAGCTACTTCCCGAGCCCACCATTATCCACAAACTCGAACCATATCACCGAGTTATCAACATGCTTGGGATGATCCCGTCTGGATTAAACCAAGGCTATGTCACATCATGCTTTGCTTCTTCGTATCATAGCAAAGTCCCATCTCAACATCATCATCAAATCTATCCATATGAGCTTTCTCATCCGCTTCATATGCCACAACCAGCTTTCCTTACTCAAGAGCCTTTCCACTTAGCTTTTGAATCATCTTCGACCAACTTGGACATCTCAAATCCATAAATCAACTAACTTCTATCAATCAATCAAATCAATCATTAATCCAAACAATCAACCATTCAAACAAGATCTAAGTAAACAATTATAACAATAATGGCAATTTCGTAAATAAAGGGTCCAAATCTAACAAACACGAATTCTAAGTAATATCTTGTTGAATGAACTAGCATAGGTTAACATATAATAAAATGGATATCACAACTTTATTAATGATAGATCTACATGCAGACTTAAGGAAAATGCATGAAATTACTATCTTTAACACACAAGCAAGCCACCAATCCAATATACTCCTTTGGGTCTGTGTGAGAGATAACTACCACTCACCGAATCACCTAAACACCTCAAAAACAACAAACTCCAGATCTGGACAGCAAAGGATCTAGCTTGATCCAACAAGGTTTCCCTTCAAATGATGAAATCTCTCTTCGATGGATGGAGATCTTCAACTTTGGCTCTTGGATCTTCGATCTTGAATGGATGTAAGCACTAGATCAGAGTGGAGAAAAGAAGTGAAGAAGTGTTGTAGTCGAGCTCTCAAAATGGCAGCACTTCGTCGCTTCAAAATCCGGTGCCAAAATAGTGAGATATGGACGTGTATTTATAGGCTGATCCTTAAGTCGCCGTCCCCCATGAGTCGTCCACGACTTAAGAGATTCCCCGACCTACGACCTATCAAGCCTAGCCAACTCAACGACTTAACGGCGTACGACTTAGCAAATGCCGCGACCTAACTACACAGGACCAAAAAACTTAACCTATGCGCGACTCAACCCAGACACGACTCAACATACTCGCGACCAATCTGAGATGCGCGACCCAACTCATACGCGAGTTACGACCTAACAACCTAACACTAACCTAAGTCCCAACTACTTATGGCCTAATCCTAAGTCGCCTGCAACCATAAGTCGTCTCACGACCCAACTTCAACACAGGCTAACCACTAGGTCGCTAACCCGTTAAGTCGTCCCAAACGACCCACGACCTAAGCACCTCACGACTTATCTCCTTATGTCGCCTAAACCCTTAAGCCTCTAACTATCTTAGGTCGTCTACCCCTTAGGTCGCCAACTCCCTTAAGTCGCCCCAGTCCTTAAGTCGTTAACCCGTGGGCCTTCTAACCCGCTAACTACCTTAAGTCGGTCACTCTCTTAACTCGCTCCACCGACCCAAACCACAACACGACCTAAGCTCCCACACGAGTTAACTCTGGTTGACTTAAACAATGCAAACGACCTAATGGCAACTATTTTATGATTTGTCGACACGTAAAATACGGGTCGTTACATATTCCTATCAGCTTGCCTCCTTTATCTTCATTTTTGTAAGATTGCAAAGTAAGACTATTCCTGTAATAATAAAATATGTTAAACTTCATTTTCTATGTACTTACTCTAGTAAATAGAACCAAATTTCAGTTAAATTTGCTTTATATTTGCAACTAAATGTAATTTAACATACATGGCAGAAAATGATAAAACAATGCAATAACTTTAGATATCACTTGCATAGACTGCTAATTTATTGCAGAAAAAAATTTATACCGTGTATTACATATCTGTTATATATACATTAATTTACGGGATGAACCTTTTCTATTCATACCTTTGGCTTCATGAGGAATCCGTTTATTTCTTACTTTTTTTTGTCAACACATTTACTTCTTATTAAATTTTAAAACGAGAGAAAAATGTTGCCAAGATATTTTTCCATTTCCTTCCTAAAATTTTGCACGTACGTGTTCACTAATAAAAGAAATTGCCCTTGTCGTTTCCTTCTATCCCACTGATAATAAAATCAACCTTCATTGCAATTATTTATTTCCAAATCTTTCTTCCCTCTAATTGCGCAACTTTGCTGATTTAAATACAAACCGACAATATCAATGCAAACCCTTTTGGAAATACTCAGTCAACATATGCAAAATACCCAAAAATATTTGATTTGGATATGGCTTGCCGTTTCTTCACCTTAAATTTTCTAGTCCTTCCCATATTCATTCACCTTTAATTTTGTACCCCATTGTATAAATTTAAGCACGTACAAAGGAAATGTCCTTCTTCATTAAATAAGAATTAACTTTGCTAAAATCACTCAACCTTTAATAATGCAGTGAAATCATTCGTTTCCTCTAACATTATAAAATTTGAATTCACTTGCTTTTTTTTCTACATTGATTTAGTAACGAACAGCAAATTCTTGCCTTTTCTTTGTCCACTCACGCAATCCACTATATAGTTTCATAACCACGTATCACATTTCCCTTCGTTCTTTTTGCCTTCAGCTGTTTTCTCCTTTCTTGCTTGAGCTCTTGTATTATCAGGTATGGCCGCCATTTTGCTTTATCTTCTTCTATTGTTTTTCCTTTTTTTTTCTCCATTCACGCAAGGCTCGACCTACACCACCACTTAACTTGACTACCCTCCTCCACTGCCTCCTCCGCCTCATGCCACAAACGTGACAAGCCTTGCTGGACCGAGCTTTGTTCAGGGACGTGGGAGATAAATATTGCGTGCGCATCTTGAGTTAGCCCAGACCAAAGTGTTCACCTCCTCTGCTTGCGCTCAGTTTTAAATTAGTGATAATAATATAAAAAAAGAAAAAAGAGAAGGGTTAATACGAAAGAAAGGGGAAGAGAGGAAACGCATGCATGAAATATTCAGAAATGCCACCTGTATGATAAAGTTTAGGTATATTTGTTGCACCACTCTGACTCAGTTTGCCTAAAATCTTCCTACGGTGCATACATGAGTTTAAAGCCTACATACGTAAGTAAATAAAATAAAAAAAAGAGTATATAAAGGAAGAAGTAAATTATGCGTACATGTCAGGAATGAATATATGGGCAAGCATAGTGTTGTGTTGTCCAACTAGAGACTAGATTGAAATTACTCTTTTGCATTTCTGAAGTAGAAAATGTGCGCCACCTGTAGCTTGTGTAACCAGTCCTCTAGGCCATGACGTGAAGTCTTAGGAGTGCATGCATTCGAGTTTTGAAATTTGGCAAGGGCCATGCCATTTTATAAAAAGAAAGAAAAAAATTATTATAATAAGACGATGAATAGAATAGTAGGGAGCCACCTGTGCATGTGAGTAGAACATCCTGAGCATTAGCTTGTTAGGATATAGTGAATATAGGTAGGTAGATACATGCATGAATAACGGTCTTTATGCACTATGAACAGATCCATATGAAGTATTGTATACTAAGAATAATTATGAAGTATTAATACGTAAACCACATGTTGCACTTAGTAATAAAAAAAATATTGCATGCGCCACTTTTATGTATCACTACCGTGATTGCATTGTTGCCCACATAAGTTTTGCCACCTTTTTATTAACACATCATAATATTCTGTAAAAAGGGTAAAAGAAAAAAATATAGAGTATAAATTTATTTTGTAAATTTTGATTTGGAAAAATTAAATGGGCATGCTGAGCTTTTGTTTTAATGGGTCAAGTCGTGTGGTGAGTGGTCGAGCCATTGTGTCAATTTCCTTTAATTCAATCTTGTTTCGAATTTGCTGTGTTCGCGATAAGATTCGAATACTTAGTTTTATTTAATTACTTTGTTCAAGATTTGAATCAAGTCGTTGCATCCACTGAACATTTATCATGCCTTCTGTACTCTTCTTTCGGGGTAGATATCGGTGTTGGAATAAATTCTACAGCTTCGAAAAGGTGAGTATTCTCACCTAACAAACGTGCTTATATATCTGTAAATTGATAACAAGTGTAATTGTAGAATCATTTTTATTTCATTTTATTTGACTGTGATATAAATTGATGATGTTAAAAATCATGTTATTGAACCTACACATCATCAGTTATATTATATACTGCTTTATTTATGTTATTGCACTATGTATTTATTTACTGTTAATCACTGCAAGTTCCATGTAGTATAGAATCGTTACGGGCTGAAATGATAGGCCCGAACAATATTTATTTAGTTATTTATTTAGTTATTTATTTAACTTGGGATTGCGGGTTTGAAATGATAGAACCTGGTTTTCTTTGTAAATTGCGGATTGAAATGATATATTTTCCGTATCACTTGACCTAGGTTAGAAAATATCATACAGACCCATGGTTATATACATATGTATTTTTGAAAATATTAAATGTTAAATAATTCTTGTTTAAAATTGGATTTAAATGATTTTTATATGTATAATATTATACTAGTCAAATATGTAAATAATATTAGAATTTAAAGTATGGGTTTAGCTTGAAAATTTGGATTTGTAAAACAAGTGGAATTTAAGTTAAGAAATAATTTATGAATTTGGTATAACTTGAATATAAAGCGGATAAATATAAGTTAAGTTTTCTATGAATAACATGGTTAGAATTGTGAAAATATGGAAATTGAAATTTAACTTGATTTCGAAATAGAAGGCTATTTTTGAAACAAAGGTAAGGTAAGAAATTAATCGAAAATTAGTTTTTTTTGGATATGGGAATTTAACTAATTATAGGTAAAATTTATAGAAATTTTTCATTTAATTTTATTTAGTAAAGTATAAGAGAAGTTAGATATTTATTGATAAAATATATTTTATAAAAATCATAATTTATCGAGTAAATTAAATGACTATTTAAAGGTGGAAATATGATTTATAAATTTAATTGGTTTAGTTATTGTTGAAACCATATTGGAGTTAAAATTTTAAGTTACTCAAATGAACTAAGGTATAACCTTGGGACGGATATTGGATTTTATTTTAACTTCACCTTTTCAATATAGCATTTGATTCAAATATAACTATTTTGGAATTTATAAACCACGGGTAATAATAACGTGGGTTGTTAAAGAGACCGGGATCGGATATGGGCATACTCTCTGTCGATACCGAAAACCACTTGACAACCGTGTATGCGGTGGAGATTCCAGAATGAAGCAGGAAGGTGGTGACGTTTCCTTTAAGGTAAATACGTGGACCCGACTCCCGTGAGTTGGCATAATGTGGCTAAAACAGGAGCGATTCTCGGATTAATGAGGTAGCACCTCTGATCGGACGCACTTCTTCATATGCCATTCTATTGCTTTTGTGATTGTTTTGGTGCGCACCTTTGATTTGGGAGTGTTGTTCGAGGTGGGCGGTAGCTGCGTGCTACGCGTTTCCATCGGTCCGAATGCGTAATTGGTATATCTACCCTGGCATTGCCTAGTTGTGCTGTGTCACCTACCATAGCGAGCCTTATACGATTTTGGTTTTGTACCATACCTATGGAGTGCCCTCTGACGACGCCCATTTCAGGGGAGATTACGGTACTGTATAGACTATGGGAATATATTATGTGTTAAGGTGGAAAATGTAAAGCCTTAATGCTATTTAAAAGTAAGTTTATTTTACTAATAGACACTATTATAATAGCGAAGTATTACTACATAGTAAATAGTTTAACGGATCCTTAGAGGACGGGCGGCCCCAAGCAACCTTTAAGTTACTTGTTCTATATTACAGTATACTTGAATTAGCTTACACCGTATAAGTATGTATGTCCTGACTCCAGTGTTTATGTTTTATTTTACGCTCGGGTTAGCCTGAGTTTCAGTTCAGACTTCACGTTCGAAGCTAGGACTTCAGCAGATCGTCTCTTTTTAAGCTACAGTCAAGTTTTTGTTCAGTTCTCATTTTAGCCGTTGTAATCAAGACAAATTTAATATTGAGAGTTTCTGTGGAGATTTCAAACTATATTTAGTTTAAGACTATGTAGTTTATATTTATTTTGAGACTATTGATAGTGGCTTCATGAACCACTAAGTTATTTTTAGATTCCGCTGTGAGCATTCTGATTTCTGTGTTTGTGATTCTGCGATTATTTATTTACTGTATATTTTGAGATTTTCCAAATTTTATTTACAACGCGGTATTTTGAATAATTTAAGTCCGACATGTGCAGATGCGAATGGTTGAAAATACCGGGTCGTTACAAAACTAGCTGCACTACTTAGAATCTAGAACTCCTATATATCCAGATCTACAATCTAAATAGGATACCAGACCACAGACAAGCCCGATCAACTTCCAAATCTCCATGATCTACTGGTTCTAAACCAGTGATAGATCAAACACTTATCCTTAAGAGAATACAAAAGATTCCCATACACTCTTGAGCTAGCTTCCCATCTTATCCAATCTCATCGCTCTTATGACCGAAGAAAACTTATCCAAAAAATTAAATCTGTAACAACCCTAGATTTTTGTATATTATTTAAATTGGACTTTCTTTTATTTTTAAATTATTTATATTATTTTTATTTCAAATATTTCATTTTTAAATATAAATGATGATTATTAAGTGATTTATAGTTCAAACTAGTATAATTTGAATATTTCACTGTAAAGTGAATTTCTGGTCAAGCTGTTCAAACTGTGACTTTTAAAATTCAAATTTAAATTATTTAAAATCTTAAATTTTATTATGAAAATAGATGTAATAACTTGAACACTGCTTTTTGTTTCGTTGAAAACGGAGTTAAACCGTGAAAGTTGTATATTTCAATATTGAGTGCAATTTGTTTATTTTGCAATTTTGTAATTTTTAAATTGTATAAATCATATTTTATTGTCATATTTCATTTTAATCTGGGTCAATATGTTATTGTATGTATATTTTTGTATTATAATAATTTTAAAATGAAGTAAACAATTTTTTCAAAGTTTACTGTGTTGATTTTTTTTTAAGGCTGTTTTCTTATTTTCTGCTATTTTCTTCATTAAACTTATATTCAAATTTAATTTTTTTATATTTATTTTGTGAATGTACTTTTATTTTATATTATTATTTATGTTTAAAAACATATTACAAGCTCATATGAATTTTCTAAAATTTATTTCATGTAATTTCAAATTTTCTAGACTAGTTTACTATTTTTAGCTATTTTCCTTAATTTAAATTTATATAATTAATAAATATTATATATATTTTTATATTTTGATAAATTTTCGAAATTTTATCTGTGATTATTATTATTTCCAGAAATATCATGTTATATAAACAAAATTAAGGAAATTTGGAAGGTTTTAAAAGCTTTTGAAACGTAAGTCGTTTCTTTTACCGTTTTCTCATTTACTCTTTGTCTGTTTTTTCCCCCTCTTTTAGCCGTGACTTCCTCCTTCATTTTTCACGTGGATCTCAGATCCATTTCTCATCTTAAAAAATGAAAAATATGGCCATAGCTTGAAGGAGTTGAGGTAAAAATTATCTTCTTCTTCCTATGTTTTTCTACTTTTCTACTTTGAATTTTGTACTTTTCTACTCAGGGAATTGGGTCAGGTTTGGGTGTGTAAGGGTCGGTGTAACGACCCTGAATTTTGAACAATTTAAATTGAAAATATTTAATTAATTTTAAATATTTGAATGATGATTTAAATTGAATTCCCAATGCTATATAAAACATTTCTATGATTTGGCGATTAAATTTTAAAATTTAGTCTATAAAAAGTTGAATAAAAATTTAAATTTGACTTTGGAGTTGAAATTGAATATTGAATTTGTATTTTAAATTCAAACTAATGACTTAGAAAAATAATTTGGATTTAAGGATTATTACTTATGTAAAATTAATAATTGAATTAAATCTTGATTTGAAACTGTGAAGTTATTTGAATTTTTCGAGTTAATATGAAGAACATATTTGAATTTAAAAAAAAATTGAGCTTGGAGTTTGTAAATTTATTTAAATTCCTTCCAAAAATTTTGTTAAGAGTTAAGTGGGCTTTGAAAATAATACCGGCCCACATTTAATATTGGTGCCGTGATTAAGTATACCCATTCCCTCATTTCTCCATTCGATTCGTAACCCTAACCTAACAAAATCAAACGGAAAAAAAAATGGCGGCCACAATCGTTCGCTTCTCTTCGCTTCCAAATTAAGGCTTTCGTCTCTGCTTCAATTTCTTCGCTCGCGTGCTCCTCGGTTGGTCAAGTTCGTCGTTGTTTGGCTGCGCCGTCTTTCACCCAGGCTAGCAACAGTGAGTTTTTCTCACGATTAATCATTATTCAAGTTTTTAAATTGTTTGATTTGGGTGCTTGGTTACATGCTATGATTTGGGTGTTAATTGCTATCATTTGCTGGGTTACTTGAATTTAAACTGATAAGAACAGATAAGTCTCTGCATGAATGGTTGTTGGGTGTTATTTGCTATCATTTGCTGGGTTACTTGAATTAAAATCCGATAAGAACAGATGCTATTAAAAAAAAAAGCTTTACTTGTTGTTTTGCTGCATGTGATGGGTCTTTGAATCTGGTTGTGGAAAATCTTGTTTACATGTGCTTGTTTGAACTTCTGTTCATATGTGATGTATATATGTGTCTGTAAACCCCCCTATGGTTTGATGTTTTGCTGTGTATTATGCTTGCATGCCTATATATGAATGATCCCAGTTATAAAGGTCTGTGAACATCCTACGATCTGAAAGTAACAAAATTTACAAGTTCAAAACAATTGTTTGATGAATCTGATGCATTGCTAAAATTCTTGAATCCATTATGTGATGCTTAAATGTTTGTTTAGGTATGGAATTGAAAGTATGTATGTGAATATGTATTTATGCATATATATGTCACTGTGAGTAACTCCATTTTATTTTAAATGGGTAAAAGTTTGAGTTGCATGCTAGTATACTGAAATGAACGAATATTGCATATGTTTATAATAAATTGTAAAACTGCAGTGCCTCATTTTCTTTTAGATAAATAACCCATAATATTAAAAAGCTTTAATCTATATGTTGCATGTGAATAACATCACTCTTCCTAAATTTTAGTATGAATCTAGTTGCATTTATTTGTCAGGTTTACAAAGTAAACCATAGTAAAACCCAAATCTCACTCTTCCCTCTTTGGTTTGCACTATTTCGGGTTGTATTGAAGGAGGATTAACACATTCAAAGTCAACATGTCCCCAACTCTTACAGTTTCCGCAAAAATATGACATGTTACCATCCTTATCTATCATCCTTACACTTTTCGCTCTAGCTGATCGGGCTATAGCTTGCTTTCCATGCTGCCTTTCGGTGCAGTTTGTAGCTATATGTCCAGCCTGGCGGCAATGATAGCAGATTGTCGATCTGTCGACTGGTAAACTGAGTGCACGCTTCTTCTTTTTCACTTCAGGGCAATGACTAAGAAAATGCCCTTTCCCCTTACACTTAAAACACACAATCTCAGGACGAGCGAACCGGTCATCCATATTCCTTTTCTTTCGCTTCTCTTTGCACGTAATGGCATAATGTCCCTTCTTATGACATCGATAACAGATAACATCATCATAGGGACCAGGTCCTTGCCTTTCATTGATTTTCCTTTCGACTTCCGCATGTGCTACTTCTGCTTCTCTACGGGCAATTGCTCTTTGTTCACGGCATGCTGCCTTTTGCGCTTCGGTTTTCACCATTATAATTAACAAGATGTTTTCGAAGTTTCCTATCAAAATTTGCAATCCTTATTAGTGGAAGTTGTATTATTAAATCAATTTACCAATACATATCCGATTTATTTAATAATATATTCACTGTCCAAAATTGTGAATAAAATTCCCAACCAACTTGTATTATCATAGTATTTAACTTAAAGGATAATTCGCTGTCCAAAATCACGAATATATCTTCTTTAATAACTTCTATGTTTCATTTATCAAATTCAATTGGTTTCGAATTATAAACAATCTTTACAAATTCCATTTCTATTTATAAAACTTCGATTTATAATCTCCTTTTATCACTTCAATTCAATTTATATAACTCGGTTATATACCAAAAGTCCATATTATAAGTTAAATACTTATAATCCATTTATTTACTAAATCGTTCTTCACAACATTTGAAATCAATTTTTCAAAAGAATTCAGAATCAAATTTCCAAGTTATAGTTCAATAATTCTCTTGGTTATAACCAAATTAACATGTCCTTTTATTTTCCAATTATTTCGGAGATATTCAAAATATTTGGTTTAAACCAATTCATCAGTTCACTTAGCTCATATTTCATTTTTCATAAATCTCAACAATTCGATAATGAGTTTTCAAATGATCGAGAC
Source organism: Allium cepa (assembly GCA_030765085.1). NCBI lineage: Eukaryota > Viridiplantae > Streptophyta > Magnoliopsida > Asparagales > Amaryllidaceae > Allium > Allium cepa. The sequence continues at coordinate 344,652,818 of CM060944.1, forward strand.
TCATATCTAAGGAGACCTCACCGAAGAGAACTATCGCAAACCTAAATTTAAAGAGGGGAATTTTCAAAAATAATTCTAATTTTCAAAATACTTTTTATTTTAAAGAAAACAATTTTAAACTTCTTTAGATTTGAAAACACTTTCTTTAAAGTGATTCTAGTAACTCTTCATATTAAACGCCATAAACTGAGCTTTGTGTGAACCAAAGCTTTGATACCACTTTGTAACGACCCGCCGCTCTGACCGCCTCTAGTCGGTAATTAAACCAACTAGAAACGTTCAAATGACGGATTGTTATTTAGTTTATAACATTTAAACAGAATCAGTCACAGAATCACAGAAACAATAATATATTTTATAAATGAACTTTTCTTTTATATACAAATATCAGAGTTATACAATGAATTACATTTTATACAGCGGAACAATTTATTTATTATTTAGTACAAGAAAAAAAAATTCCTGAAAAACTTTAGTGATGCGGTAATCCCCCTCTCTCTAACTTCACTGCCTGAAAATCTTCAAGCTGCAAAAATACTCGGTCTGACCCGAGCGTTTTATGCAAAACACAAAAACACTCGAGTCAGGATTAATCTTTATTCAAGTAAATAAATTTGCAATGGACTGAATAAAATGGTAACAGCCCAACAGGGTTGATAGTGCAGTGGCAGCAAAGAAAATCAAAGCAAATTGGATCAGTCAAATAGCGTAAATAAGGCAAATGCCCACAAGTGAGCATTAGAAGTGTACAGGGGAACACTTATATCAAACCAGCAAGTACAAATCTGGGCAGCCAACCAAAACATCAAGCATACAAGCTCAAATAATCACAGCAAAAATACTTTTAAATGGAGGCAGAGCAACAATGAAAATGCAAATGCAAATTAACAAAGAACAGGAACCAGACAGGTCAAGTTCAACAGTATGGGCCAGAGAATTGTACAAAGCTCCTACAGGGATGAACGGAAATGGCCAAAGTAAAATACATTATGAAAGACCACCAACTACAACTTCACCAAGATACAAGGCAAACTGGCACTCAGGCAAGTGTACAACAGTGTCAAGATGACTACTCCATGAAAATCAACATGAATGCATTCAAAGTGCACCAGTCATGCAAGCTACAGTAAAGCATGAACATGTGTGGACAATGAAAACCAAGCCATCAGGTCAGAGACAATACTCAAGCCAAATGAAATACATCAAATAACAAGTCTCGACCAAATTCAGTAAGGAAATGCACCAATGAAAACTCAAATAAGTATGTGCAACTGTGAAAACTGAAGTGAACAAATGTCAACAGTGTGGAAGTCGAAATTACATGGAAGTATGACAGTGAAACTCAAAGCAATGATCAAGTCAAGACAATGAAACTGGGTTAAAAAAATTCTTAACATTAAAAGCTTCATATTTAAAATTTTGAAACTGATATTCAAGTTATAAAGGGAAATCATAAAAAAATTTGTTAAGTTTGAATTTTAACATCTAGCAAATGTTTTACTGTTATTTACCTTCCCAAGTGATACTCTAACTTTTCTTCATTAATTATAAATTTCATATCTTAAATTAGGTTTGAACAAATCATTCTTGTTGAATCCCAAAATCTAACGAAGTGCAGATGGGAAGATTTGAATTTTTCTTTTTGATAACACTTTAAATCCTGAACTGTAAACAGGGTATAACCAGGCTATCAAACATGCATGCTTAAACCAGGTACCAAAATACAGAGGTTATGCTAAGATACACATGCAACACTCTTCATCACAAAAATTCATATGCAACAAACATTTATCTGCTAATCTTTTTAACAATGTTTACTCACAGTTTTATTTACTAAAATGCACAGGGTTAAACAACAATTTTTTTTTTCTAACTGTTTACTGCCATTTCAGAACCAAAGAGGGAAGAGGGAGATTTGGGTTTTAATATGGTTTACTTTGTAAACTTGACAAATAAATGCTACTAGATTCATACTAAAATTTAGGAAGAGTGATGTTATTCACATGCAACATACAGATTAAAGCTTTTCAATATTATGGGTTATTTATCTAAAAGAAAATGAGGCACTGCAGTTTTACAATTTATTATAAACATATGCAATATTTGTTCATTTCAGTATACTAGCATGCAACTCAAACTTTTACCCATTTAAAATAAAATGGAGTTACTCACGGTGACATATATATGCATAAATACATATTCACATACATACTTTCAATTCCATACCTAAACAAACATTCAAGCATCACATAATGGATTCAAGAATTTTAGCAATGCATCAGATTCATCAAACAATTGTTTTGAACTTGTAAATTTTGTTACTTTCAAATCGTAGGATGTTCACAGACCTTTATAACTGGGATCATTCATATATAGGCATGCCAGCATAATACACAGCAAAACATCAAACCATAGGGGGGTTTACAGACACATATATACATCACATATGAACAGAAGTTCAAACAAGCACATGTAAACAAGATTTTCCACAACCAGATTCAAAGACCCATCAATTGCAGCAAAACAACAAGTAAAGCTTTTTTTTAATAGCATATGTTCTTATCGGATTTTGATTCAAGTAACCCAGCAAATGATAGCAAATAACACCCAACAACCATTCATGCAGAGACTTATCTGTTCTTATCAGTTTAAATTCAAGTATCACAGCAAATGATAGCAATTAACACCCAAATCATAGCATGTAACCAAGCACCCAATTCAAACAATTTAAAAACTTGAATAATGATTAATCGTGAGAAAAACTCACTGTTGCTAGCCTGGGTGAAAGACGGCACAGCCAAACAACGACGAACTTGACCAACCGAGGAGCACACGAGCGAAGAAATTGAAGCAGAGACGAAAGCCTTAATTTGGAAGCGAAGAGAAGCGAACGATTGTGGCCGCCATTTTTTTTTCCGTTTGATTTTGTTAGGTTAGGGTTACGAATCGAATGGAGAAATGAGGGAATGGGTATACTTAATCATGGCACCAATATCAAATGTGGGCCGGTATTATTTTCAAAGCCCACTTAACTCTTAACAAAAATTTTGAAAGGAATTTGAATAAATTTACAAACTCCAAGCTCAATTTTTTTTTAAATTCAAATACGTTCTTCATATTAACTTGGAAAATTCAAATAACTTCACAGGTTCAAATCAAGATTTAATTCAATTATTAATTTTACATAAGTAATAATCCTTAAATCCAAATTATTTTTCTAAGTCATTAGTTTGAATTTAAAATACAAATTCAATATTCAATTTCAACTCCAAAGTCAAATTTAAATTTTTATTCAACTTTTTATAGACTAAATTTTAAAATTTAATCGCCAAATCATAGAAATGTTTTATATAGCATTGGGAATTCAATTTAAATCATCATTCAAATATTTAAAATTAATTAAATATTTTCAATTTAAATTATTCAAAATTCAGGGTCGTTACACCGACCCTTACACACCCAAACCTGACCCAATTCCCTGAGTTAGCTGAGCCTAATCACTGCCTAACTGAAGTATATGAGGTTGAGAACAAGTGCAATTCATTCGATGTTGTTTTGGGCTCTGAATTCTAATGTTATTTGATGTTTAAATCGTGTTGAAACTTACATATATTTGTATTGTTTTGTGTAAATGTTTGAACAAGTCAAATTGCTTTGGCTCTCCACTCTTAAGTCATATCCATGTCATCGTGCCTTCATTGTGTTGCGTTGTGTGCTTTGGTAGATATCTCCAGCTTTGAACATGTGAGTTATTCTCACCAGACAATATGTACATATATAACTAGTAAATTGACCCCTTTTGAATCTATAAAATGCATTATCATGTTACACCTGCTATATTATGATTTTATGATGTCCACCCATGCTTAAACACCTGTTATAACATCTGTTACTGTTATATTATGTTGTTCTGCTATTCTTATCAGTTTATCACACTGCAAGTTCCCTTTAGATTAGAATCACTATGGGTTGAAATGATATATTACCCGTATCACTTTACCTAGCGTAGAAAATTATATACAGGCCCGTAGTTAAAATATGTTTTCTAAAAATTTTAAAATATTTTAGAAATTTAATTATTATAATATTTTGATTTAAAATTAAATAAAAATATAATTTTTGTAAAGTATTATTGATTTTCTGGAAATCTATAAGTTAAATAAATTATGGAAAAGTTAGAAAATCTGAATGTAAGTTGTTTTGGAAATTTTGATTTAATTTTTAATGGAATTTAAATTAACTTTGAAAACATGATAAATTTATGATATTTTGAATTTTAAATTAATTTAAAATGATTTGTATAACATATTAATGATTTTTGAATAAAGTTAAAATGTTAATGAGTGAATATTGAGTTGAATTTGGAAATATAACTTAAATTGGAATTTATGAATTTGGTTTAAAAGTGAAATTTTAAGTTAAATAAAATGGAATTAAGTTATATATGAAATTTTAAACTTAAGTGTTAAGTTGAAATTTAATGTAATGAATTTAAATTTGAATGTTGAAATTTAATAAGTGAATTATTAATAAATATTAATTTTTGGAAGGAAACTTAACTTTATAAAATCATGAATTTAAGGAAAATTAAATTCATGCTTATAAATGTGAAAATGTATGATTTTATAACTTAAAAATGATTTAAATAAAAATATAAGTGTTTGTGAAATTCTATTGAATATTTGAAGTTAATTAACAGCATTTTTAATACTGTCTTTTGTTAAATTTAATTTTTTTTTGAATGTAACTTTCTGTAGCATTTCCTAAATGCTGCGAAACTTGAATTTTCATTGTTTAATAAATTTAAGTGCATAAATGAACATTGAAAAGTTTAAACTTTTGGCATTTAATAATTTAATTATTAAATGTAATAACTTCATTTTTATGATTTAGCAATGAAGTAATTTGTTTTGAAATATAACTATTTGATATATTAAAATGATTGAAATGTGGTTTCGAAAGATATGATATTTTGATATATTAAAATGATTGAAATGTGGTTTCCAAAGATATGATATTTTGATATATTAAAATGATTGAAATGTGGTTTCGAAAAGATATGATATTTTGATATATTAAAATGATTTGAAACGAAGTTTTGAAAGATATGATATTTTGATATTAAATGATTTGAAAAATGGAGTTTTGAAAGATATGATATTTTGATATTAAATGATTTGAAAAATGGAGTTTTGAAAGATATGATATTTTGATATTGAAATGATTTGAAAAGAAGTTCTGAAAGATATGATATTTTGGAAATGAAGCTTTGAAAGGTTATGATATTTTGATATATTAAAATGATTTGAAAGGAAGTTTTAAAGGATATGATAATTTAATATATTGAAATGGTTAGAAATGACTTGATATTTATTTTGATACATATTTGAATTGAAAGATATGGTATGATGATATATTGAAATGGTTTGGAAATGATTTAATCTTTATTTTGATAAAGATTTGGGTCGAAATGATATTTTATTTTGAACTATATAATATTGTTTTAAAGTTATAACTACGGGTTATAATAACGATTGGTTGTTAAAGAGACCGGGATCGGATATTGTCTTATAGCCGGCCAATACCGAAAACCACTTTAACAACTGTGTACGCGGTGGAGATTCCAGAATGAAGTAGGATGGTGGCGACGTTCTCGAGGTATATTACGTGGACCCAACTCCCTGAGTTGGCATATATGACTAAAACAGGAGCTATACCGGGCTACACAAAGGGTCGCACCCTTTCATCGAGCATGCTCCATCGGAAACCATTCTATTACTTTTATGATTCGATACGTGGCGCCATTTTGATTCGGGGGTATTGTTCGAGGTGGGCGGAAGCTGCTGACTTGCCGTCACCACCGGTCCGGGAGTGTAAACGGTGTATCCACCCTGGCATTGCCTCGCGTGCCGTGTCATCTCCTTATAGCGAGCCCACTATGATTTTGGTTTTAATGATCCGACCGCGTTAAGGTTCACCATCCCCTTAACGCTATTTTCTATATGATTATACTTTACTGATTAGACACTACTGTATATAGCACAATATACTACGTAGTAAATAGTTTAACGGATCCTTAGAGGATGGACGGTCCCAAGCATCTTCTAAGTTACTTGTACCTTTACTACAATTCATTTGAGTTGGTTTACATTGTATAAGTATGTATGTCCTGACTTGAGTGTTTGTATTTTTATTTACGCTCGGGTCAGCCTGAGTTATTCACAGATTTGGATTCCGCTTTCTGGAGATTGGAATCGCTGGAGATATCTGCTTATCTAGTTTTATCTATTCTAGTTCTGTTGTTCTATTCATCTTGTACTTGGTTGTCATCTTGAGACTTCTATTGTACTTTATTTTCTTCTGTTGTATTTTATTTAACTCTGATATTTTTATATAGTAGCTTCATGAACTACTATTTCTTCTACTTCCGCTGCATTTTAAATACTCTGTGTCTGTGATCTGTGATTTTTATTTACTGTATATTCTGAGGTTTGCCAAATTTTTATTTACAACGCGGTATTTTGAGCAATTCAATTCTGGCATGAGTGTCTACCTATACACTTATAATGGGTGCGAATGGTTGAAAATATCGGGTCGTTACAAAATCTCGGACTTTCGAATCTCTTCATCTCTAGTCCACAACTTCTGCTGATCCTGACTGCCCTCAACCTTACTGATCAACCAAACTTCACAGATGCTTCTCAAATCAAAGCTGGATCAAAGATGAGATGACCTCCTGATTCTACTCAACCAGATGATTCTCTCAAAATCCATCGAAATCCAAAACACCATTCTATCATACAAGCATCAAAAGACTTCAAACTTGCTTCTCCTATTCAGAAAAACAGAACAGATGCACCTGACATCCAAGCCTTTATATCCCGAAAGAACTTCCTGAAGAAAACCTTAAATCCAAGAAAAACACAAATCTTTCGATGAATCCGATTTGCTCCTATTCTGGAATAGCTGCCACCATGCTTCCGCTGCACAACTCTGATCCGAAGAAGATAAGAATGCTTTTGATGAACACAAGCACAAACTTGATCAACTCATCCAAAAACATTGTTCATCAAATTCCACAAAAGCTTAATGACCTATCCGATTTGGTCACCAATACTACAACAGAAATCCATTCGAAAAACTAGATCCAATCAATCTTGATTGCTCACTAAAATCCTCTCTCCTAAAGTCTTCTTCCTACTAGGCCAAACCACCAGAAAATCCAAAAACCAAATCGAAACAGAACTTCATCTCCCGATGCGGACAAACTCCTTTGACTTCCTCTAAGATATTCAGAAAGTCCCAAACCACTTCGATAGCTCCAACATCTTTAGAGATGTCTCAAACTAAAGCAAATATTACTAAAAGAACTCCCGAACCATCGCAAGCCACTTTTGCAATAATACTACCCAATTCAGATTCCAAAGAAACTATTCTCTCTTACATAACAGAATAGCTTAAGCCCTCCAAAAGAAGAAACTGATGGTCCACCTCAACCACAAACACCTTACCCAGCTGAGCTTCCAGAAGAAAAAGGGGACAAGCCTTCACCATTTGCCCGATCTACTAACAGAAGAATCTCAAAAGACTTCTGAACCATCGAAGAAACGGACCACACAACTGCTTCCGAACTCCACCTCTAGGATACTGCTGAGCCAAGAGATCTTCCTGACAGCACATTCAACACCTCTGAGCTGCCCTTACTACCACATACCTCCTATCCAAAAGCTCCTTGAATCCCAAATCTATATCAACCAACTCCACAAAAGAGTCTTCAAGATGAGCAGAAACCTCTCAAGAAACTCGGCTTCAGACCAAGCACAAACACCTAGCTGAACTGAGTCTCCTACTTCAATACAGCTAATACTCCTTCCTACGGTTGCCAAAATACCAATACTTGCTTCAACTCTTACAACTGATCCAAACTCTAGAGAATCCACTCGCACGAGCGCAATCCAAACTTATACTCCAAAGATAAACTCCGAACCTTAAAAAAATTCCTTCAGAGATCGATATATACCCAGCTTCCAAACTTACTCAAGATACTCAAAACTTGTCCTGGCAGATACTCTTCCAACCTCAAATACTTGGACTTCTTCCGTTGATAGTCGTGCTATACACACCACTATCTCTCCTACTTCTAAAACTTATGTTGGCAAACCTGGACAGGTAACCCAACAAAATAGGTAGGAATAAACAGATATATATATATATATATATAGTCAAAATTACAAATACGCTCTCTCAAAAAAGACACCACTCCAGAGTCTAGGTATTCGCTCAACCTAGAGCTCCGATACCACAATGTAACGACCCGCCTTTCATAACACAGAAAGACGCGTCATTAAGAAGAAAGAAAGGGATAGAAAAGAGAAAAGAAAGAAAAGAAAGAACCAAACAACGTCAGAATCTCACAGCGGAACGAATAAATTATATTAATCAAATAAAATATTACATAGTATCGCATATATCAGAGTTATACAGCTCAAACTACATAAAACTAGACAGTTATAAAACACCTATCTAGATATTACAACTCAAGTACATAACAGAAACAGAAACAACTCAAACACAGTGGAACCACTATATATATATATATCTAGCTGAAGCCACCCGCTCCATATCTCCTCCAGAACTCGTCAAAGCAGACCTGAATCACTTGACTACTCATACATAATATGAGTACCCAAGAGTTTAATAAAACAGAAAATAAACACTCGGGTCAGACAGGAGTCTGGTGTGAGTAAACGGTTAAAAGTTGCTTAACTTTGAAAATCCTTTGAAAACAAAGGTATCACGTAAGACTCCCCACAAATAAGCATGGGTAAGTTTTTACCTTACGCTAACCAAAACATTAATAGGAAATCCAGTGATATTATAATAGTGTCTAGGGTTTTCAAGTAAATAAGAAATAGCCGAAATTGTTACATCTATTAAATTCCAGCTACTAGCCACAAAAGTGGGTAATACAAACAAAACCGTAGGGTCTCATAGGAAGAATGAGTTTCCATCAATGGCAGAGCTACTGGGGTACCACCCGTCACAGTACGTGGCCTAGATCACCGTACCGAGGAGCCACCCTAGCTCCCCTGCAACACAAAGCCGGAACCATTCCTTACCGAATAGTTCCGAACAAGACCACCCGGCAGTTGTCATGATCAACCGCCCCACACAGCCGAAATAAAAAGGGACCTCTAGACAGGGGTAAATCTCATCCTACTTGGGCATGACCCACTTAGCCTTGCTGCACCTCCCCTGTTTTAACCATTCCCGGTTGATGAGGCTTGAGACTGCGATTACCTTTATAGGACATATCAATCTTAGAATGCTCATCGTCCACTTGACGATGTTCTGAAAGCATTCAATCCATACAAGTTCGTTCCGGGTTCGAACGAAACCGAAGGCACTATCTCATTACACTCGTTTTGGAATCACCCTCAGAGTTAACGACCATAGCCCTTGCACTCTGAATCACCATCTCGAACCTGTAAGTACTATTTCCATAAAACTCATCTCGGAATCACCCCCAGAGTTATACTGACGAATAGTTCTTACATCTCGAGTCTTCACTTGCACTTCCCTTAGATTCACGACCTAACGTTTAACTTGGATCGATGTGGTTTTCAGAATTCCAAATTTGGAAACCCGATCCCGGTCTCATTGAATCCAAACGCCATCTTAATGTCTAAGTGATTTAAGTTTTAACAGATTAATTCAATTTAAATATTGAATTCACACAGCATCATTCACAGATAAATACCACACATTTATCATTGATATATCAAATATCATATTACAGAATATCACAACATACCATCCAATAGATATCAACCATTACAGATATTCCATAAACAATCATACACAAACAAGCATCATTAATTCCTTAATAATTAATTTAATCATCTTAAATTAAATTAATTACTTGAGAATTAAACAACTAATCCTGCTTAATCAATCATTAATTAATTATAATTAATTAATTAATTAATCACTCTTTAATTATCATCGTAATTAAATTAATTAATCTTCAATTACAGATTAATTATTCTTTAATCATATTCTTAATTAATCACTTAGATTAATTATTCTTCAATTACACTATGTAATTATCTTTTAAATTAATTACACAAATTAATTTATTTTTAAATCATTAAATAAATCTTAATTAATTTCTAATAAATAAATTAACAATAATTAATTACAAAAATCCTTAATTAATTTCGTTAATTAATTATTACTTCTCTCTCACTTCATTGATTAATTATCTTATAATTAATCACATTTATAAATTAAATTAAACAATTAATTATTCATTAATTACATTAATTAGTGACCCTTAATTTCTTTATTAATCAATAATTACATTTAATAATTAATTATGAACTTAATTACAATTATTAATCAAACCTGATTAATCAAAATCAGTAATTAACTTCCTTAATTACTTTACTAATTAAACTAACACTTTGATTAATTACATTAATCAATTCTTTAGTTACACTGAGTAATTATCACTTAGTTACTTCCCTTAAGTAATTATACCTCTTTAATTACTATCCATCAAGTAATTTCCTTAATTAATTACATTCAGTAATTATTCATTAATTACTTCACTAAGTAATTACACATCTTTAATTACATTAAGTAATTATACTTAATCCCATCATTAAGTAAATCTTTTAATTAATTAAACTTAATTAATTAAATAAAATTAACCATAATTAATTTAATTAATTACTTTGAGAAATTAATTACTTTAATTACTTCATTAAGTAATTATGTTTAAATAATTCTACTTAAACATTATGTAATTAACTTCTTAATTACTTATTAACTGTTTTTTTCCTTAATTAATTAAACTTGATTAATTAATTTTTTTATTTAGTAATTAATTACACTTAATTAATTACACAACTAATTTACCTTAATTTAATTACTTACATTAACCAATTTAAGTTAATTAAGTAATTTACTTTAATTACCTTTATAATCAAAAACTTGATTAATATAAACCATACTTTCATTTATTTCAAACAATCATTTTAAAATTAAATATTTAAATTCAAAAATGAAATTTAGTTTACACAAAAAAATCCTCTTTTAATTTATCATTTTTAAATACTTTACTTCAATCACATTTTAAATTATTTCAAATACACTTTTATTTGAAAACATTACTTTATCATTTAACAAGGCAAAAATGAAACAAACTACTTTCAAACAAAAGTTTATATTTAAAAATCCAAACTTTAAAACTAAATTTCTTTTAAATTCCAACATTCATTTATTATAAACAAATTATACACCTTGTTAAAAAAATTCGATTTACTTCCAAACTCGAATCTTCTTTTTATAAAGTATAAAAAATCTGATTAATACCAAACTATAAAACAAACAACTATTTTAAAACAAATTTAACTTAACTTGTTAAAACACGAAGATTTTAAATTAAAACATTTCAACATTTTTTTTAAAACTTCATTTAAAAACTTAGTTTGCTTTTTACCTTCAGAAATTCAATCTACAGGTTAAAAATTTGAACAGGAACAAAATCCTGTAACCAAGCTACTCACCCAAAACACACGCGACACCTTCCTTCAACTCCGAGTCACACGCGAGACCATCACGAAATAATTCTCGAGCAAACAACAGAGGAATCCAAGACCAAACTGTCCTTCCAAACCAAAGTGTCAGCTGCACAAATCCGAGAGTCGTGCACGTGCACGCCTGTCATGGTCGATAGCGAACCCTGCCGCGACACCCCACAAATCACCTTTGATCTCTACAACCACATTGAACTCCTAGATCGACGAAAACGCTACTGCATCAAAATATAGCAACAACATCCTCCACCAGAAAAACAATCGAACCCAAAAATTCGCCGTCAACGACGAAATCCACCACCGGAGTACCAGCCACGATGCCCACTACTCGCCTTGATCACGCGAACCCATTCCCCCTTACGCGATTCACCCAAGTTCATCAACTACGACGAATTGCTCACGATTTCGATCCATAAAGAAAACAGACACAAAACCCTAATACGCCATTTCCTAATCACCACGACCACTATAAAAATATGCCACTATTTTTCCCAAATCACCCGTCACCGTGACCACCTCCATGCCAAAGCTCGCCATCCACTTCGAAGCAGATCAACAGAAATTGACCAGTAACCTAATTCAGGTAATTTCCTAATTTCTCTTCCAATACCAATTTAAAAATTACAAACTTCATTTTAAAATACATGAATTTGAACAACAACTCAGATCATATGAACATAAGTTTAAATTATTAAATTTGTTTTTTACCAAATTTAGATTTTTCCACTGTAAATTCATCATTTACAGTATTTTGTTCAATACAAATCTTTATGTTTGTTTTTAATAACAAGATTTCCTTGTTATAACTAAATTATCTTTAATGACCAATGAATATAAGTGATCAACTTAGAAGATAAAAAATTTCTTTAAACTGGAACATGAAAGAACAAAATTTTAAAACTTCATAGCTACTACAGGTTTTCAACAGCTAATTTAACATGCATTCAATCATCGAATCAAGCATGCAACAATGATGTTATGTTTTCCATATCAATCATTTCACAGAAAGCAAATAAGAAATTTAAATCTGTTTTTAAAATAAGTTCACTCACTTAGTTAAAAACAGAGAACACTCTGTATCACTGCATTTTCATCTTTTGGTATTTGAATTACTGCATTTCATTGCTGTTGAAACACTGAATCTTCAAATTGAATTAGCTTTTGCATGTTCTTAAGATTGCTGTAGATTTCCAGATGAGTTTGTAATTTGGATATGGATTTGAAAAGCTTCAGGTTTTTTTTTCTTTTTCCTGGTTACAGATTTGGTTTAGTTTTCCTTTTTGCTTTCAGTTTGAATCTCTTTGCATTTGAATCCCTTTTTTTAGTTGAAGAAAAATTACAGAAGTTTTAGCTGAACAAAAAGAAACAAACAGATCCTTTCTCTTTTTAAACTTTAATAAAAACAAAACTTTCTTTTAAAATAAAGATGCCCCTTGTTATATGAATAACTTTATGTATTTACAAATGTCAAGCCCTTTATTAATATGTAAACAAGTGTGCTTTCATAAATTATTATGTTGCCATGTGTTTAAAGAGGTGATTTATTACATTAATTACTTGTTTAAAAATGAATTAAATCTTAGTTACCATATTAGTCTAATACTCATGTTATATATATATATATATATATATAACTTATGAAATGTATTTATATCTTTGTGATTTAGTTTATAATTATTTAAAACTTACTTCCTAAGGATAAGTTTTAAAAGAAAGTAACATTTATTTAAATTTTATTTTTAAAAGTTTTAAACTAAAGTTATTATAACTACATTGATATTATATATAAAAATCTAAATTTATTTTCAAAAATCAATTTAAAGAAAACAAATTATATCTTTATAATAATGTACTATATTTCAAGCCATTATTCTTTAAATAAAATAAATCTCCCTTTAAGTGTTTTATAAATAAACATAAATTTTAAATAGCTTATGGAAAAACATTTTTATTAAATTAAATCAAATCAAAAACTTCCAAATCACTATAAAAACTTATGTATATTAAAATTTGAAAACATATTTTCTTGTTTAAGTTTAACCCAGTATTTCTATTTACAATAAATATATACAAATATAAATATTCATTATAAATAGAACATCTTAAATATTAGCTTCAGAAATTATATGAATTTTAAAACAGAACTCCAAATCACAATATATAAACATATATATTATAATTTGAAAATATTTTTATTAAATTTGAACTAAACCAATTTCCTTTTTACAATGTATACATATATACATTACCAATAGAACATTTTTATTAACTTAAAAAGTTCAGTTATTATTAATTAGATATATATATATTATTATTACAATTTGAAAAGAATAAACATTTCAAATTAAATTATCATTATTATTAAGTTTTTGAAAAGATGACATTTGTTAAATTAGATTAATTATTAGTTTTGAATATATAATATTTGGTTAACTTAGAATTTTAAATCAATATAACAATTTTTAAAATAAATTACAAATGGAAATTACTAAATAAGTATTGCCCAAATTCTCTGGATATCACATTATACAAGCGAGGTTTCGGGTTTTTAGTTCCATCACAGGACGGAATAGTTGGCATAATGAACTTTTTAGGCGTCGTTCATTCAGAATGTCATCAATGAATTGAGTCCAGCTTGTAGCGGATCCTCATTCATCATCTCTCTTATCATTACTTTCGTCCATTAAGCGCTTGGTCATATCCGCGATATATGCCTATGAAATCCGGTAGTCCGCGGGTTGGCTGTCAATGACTACACCAAGTGTTTGATCTTGCAAACAATCATGATAAGTGGGATGAAGCCTAGGCTCTCCTATCTTCGGGAGAGCCACTCCCTCGGAGTTCCTGTTGTTTTGCGGTCGGTCGGGTAGGGGTGGTTTAGACCTTCCTACTGGTATTGAGTGCATTAGTGTTCTCTTTCAACTCGTCATCGACAAGTTGCTCACCATCTTCAAAGTCGGAGAGATCCACAGCTTATCTTTCAATGTGGTTTTCGTCCCCAGATTGAAGTTCATGGTGGGCTGCTTTGCAGTTGGTGGAGTGCTTAGGTTTCCTTCTATAGTGCTTAATTAAAATTATTTACTTAAATAAATTAATTAAAGGTTAATTAATTAAATAAAAACACGCAAATATAAGATATATATATGTAATATTGTAAAGATTATAGTGTACGCTATAAAGGTTATAGTAGATATGTCCAATATAAAAGTTGTACTGGAATACTATTATAAAATTAATTAAAGAGTTAATTAATTTAAATTAAATAAATAAAATATTATACATACGACTATCATATAAGTAATATGAAATATAAAAGTTATATGCCAATAAAACTTATATGATATGAATGTATAAACTAAAGGTGGAACGTTAAAGAAACTCAAATAAACCTAAGGAATAAATACATATGTAATGTATGTATACCCTGATTTTTGATGTGTTTGACACTTGAATTACAAGGGTATTTCATAAGTAATACATTATTCCTTAATTCGATATCACTCAATATAATATATCGAAGATTATGTATCTTTAATATAATAGCGTCCTCTAATATAAATTATTTGCATTCACCTTAGTTGTTGAGCAAAGTCAAGCTGAGCATATTATGTGTAGTATTATTAATATATTAAATAAATGAGGTAAGACAATTATATGTATTTGTTGAGCAAACTCAAGGTACATATACTATACTTAGGCCGTCACGATATGGTAGGTATGAGTGAATAATCTCTTTCAATTTGTTGAGCAAACTCAAGGTTGAAATGAGATTAGGACAAGGAAACATGGGTTAAGAGTTGTATGTGATACAATCGATAAGGAGTTATCCATTCTTTGTGGGGCTATGATTTGTTGAGCAAACTCAAAGTCAAAATACCATGACAGATTTGTCTTAAGACCCTCTACCGAAGTCAAAAACTTCTGTGTTTTATCTTAGGGTTTGGAGAAATATAAAAGACTACTAGGAGCCTTATTAGAATAATGAAATGGTAATATTTAACCTTTCTAATATTGTAAGAAAATATGCTAAATAATGTTATAATTATCTAAAATGATAAATTGGTGCATTTAATATGATTGATAAAACGTTTATCAATTAATATATACAAATGAACTGATTTGAAAATTGATAAATGGAAATAAAATATAATATTCACTATTAAATGCATACTGCATGTTAATGTTTTCTATACCCATGCAAGTGCCTTATTTTTACAGCTACTCAATACATTCATAATATGGTCACTTACGCGTTTACTTGGTTGAGACTATGTACTACATTCCATGAGTTTCAAACTCTAAAAGCAATACAAAATTATGGATATTTGACCCATATACTATTACAAATAAATGTTACATGGTGAACGGTCACAGTTCATAATGCATGATACTTCAGTGAATATAGTTCATACGAAATAAGCCAATAAACAATACTATAAGATCAAGTATTCAATTTGATTAACTACTTAAAAGATCATATTGTTAATTGTAACAGAAGGCCAAAATACAGTATAAATCTAAGAACTTGATAGCTAAAATGTCGGTTTGGTCAATTTACATAAAGTGGAACACATTTGACGTCCTTAAATTTTAAGGATAATCGAATGTGCTTTTGTAAAAGATTCATTATAATATTGTATTAAGGGTTTTCTTTTGAATGGTTTGACAATTTAGAAAGGAAAACGAACGTATAAGAGTAAATGTGGTTTAAGGTACAATTTAGATGAAGAGAGCAGATGGTCAATTCTGCTTCATAAAGAAACATCAGAAGTAAGAATTGTAATAAGAATAATTGACACTTAACATTGGAATGATAAATGAGAATTCAATTCCAAAATGTATTTTCATGTAGAAAATTGTTTTCTATGAGATTTATTTCTTTGAGTTCGAGATATTTGATCAAAAAATCTCCGCTGTAAACTAGTTACAGTACATGAAATAAACAATCTATGTTAAATGAATAACGGGCCTTCAAATTAAGTATGCTATTATAGGGATGTCGGAAATAGTGGATGCATCTGTAATACTTATTGATTGCATCAAATTACAAAAATAGTTTCGTAAACTTGCCAAACATTATTGATGAAATAATGACTATTTTTGGTCGCAGCTAAAAAATAGACATAACTATATTTCAATTTGATTTTTATGAATATTCGTTATGAAATTAAACTATAATGTGGTATTTGTTTTCATAACAAAATGATGCATTGAAAAATATGGAAGTATCTCATATTATTAATAGTTATTTTGGAATTATAGAATAAGTCGTAATTTTGAAAAATAATTTTAATATATCATTATGAACCATATGATATTGATTAATTATATCTCAAACAATTGAAGGGCTATGCACCCATTCAGTGGGAGCATCATAAGAGTTAATAAACTCTTTAGATTGACACATATAGATGAATGGAGTCGTAAGTCTATTAATACCAAAACAGGTTCCACGTCCTTCGTCACATTCGCCGATGAGTTATCACCGACATGGACATGTGTATTTGATATACATGTAGTATATCTATGGTAAACTCATAGAGTATACAATGGAAGTAAATAAAATAACATGCCATAGAAATGATTCGATTTGATAGAATGAGTGAGCATATTGGAAAAAGTTCCGAAAGTACCTAAAAATGAATAAAGATTCAATCTCAAAAGTCACTCCTCCATGTAATACATAATGATGTGTCGATAAGGAGTAAATGAACTTTGTTGGTCAAAGTACGACTAATTGTGAGTAAATTGAGTTAATTTCTTTCTATAAGGTTATGTACTTAATAAAGGTTAATATTATTTCATCTAAATGATAGTTTAGAAAACATACAAGATAAGGGTTTATAAGAAATCCTAATATATCCTAGGTCAAAGAGTTGGTAGGATGTGCGAGTCAAAAGTCTGCACATGATAATTGTTTATGAGAGGTCTTGTATGAATCTCCACAAAAGGAATTTGGAAAAGTCTATCAATATATGACATATTTATGTTTTGAACATAACTTTTGTAAACTAAAAACTAAATCAGTTTTATATTAAAGGCAATTCATAAAGTGGTTATGAATACCTATTCTGTTGCACTGAGAAATAATTGTTGTTTCAAGAAATACCAACTTCGTTGTGAAGGAATTTCTTTGAGAAATTATTGGTAGTAAAATGGAATTGGATACGATCTAAATATAAAACTGATTATGTGGGATGAAATGAAATTAACCTAATCTAAATGAACACTTCGCATTAAGATGTCTAACAAGTATTCTTGCACAATAAAGAGAAAATATGAGTTTCTTATCAGTGTCTGGAATAGTTAATCTTCATTTATCAATTAAGTCATTAAGAGTATTGACTCCATGATATGGTATGATGTGCAAATCTAAAAGGATTCCAAGTAAGTTATCAAAATACGATTTTGGTAGTTGTATCGAAAGTGATCCATTGGCCGCGATTGTGTCTTTAAGAGACCAATGTAGTTGGAATTTAATATGCATGTTCATAAGAATAACTTCGTAACTTTCATTTGTTGAAATTAACGTAATAGTTTAGTTATTCAACATTATCAAGTTAATTCAGATTTACTCACAAAATTTTCACTGTAAGGACCCAAAAATTTTAGTGGTTTTATTTATTAAATTAATTGAAATTTTATGAAATTTTAAACAATAAAAATTGAAAATAAAAATTTATTATTTAAAATACATCTATTTACACATAGCAATTAGTAAATTTTCATCTGATAATATTGAAGTTTGTTTTCTTGTGAAATTTTATTTCAATTTAAATCAGTTAATAACAGTTGAATTTAAAAGTATTCTGAAACCTAAATATATCAAACAGGAGAAATTTATTTAGAACATTCTAAATTAGACTGCGAAATTCATTTCCCGAAATTCGGATGTTTCTAGCTCCGTTTGGATTTTTCCATACGAAATAGCAACGTATATCGGTACCAATTATTGACCTTTGATCAGATGATCGTACCACTAATATCTGTATACCATTTTGATCGTCTCATCATGCTGATCTCTGTGCTATATTAAATTCTGTGTTTTAAAGTCTGGTAAACAGCGGAATCTGCGAAACCGGTAACCGTATCGGTACCGTATCCGTGACCGTTTGTTTTCTTTTATGTTTCAAATCTTAACCGTGACGGCCACGCAACAGTAAATTTCTCTAATAAATTTTCAGCTAAATCGAAGGATTTAACCGTTGTTGTTTCATTATTTTTAATGTACTGTTTGTGTCTGTTCACTGTTTGGGAACGGTTCGTATTAAAAAAAATATAGTATAATGTTCCTATATAATCTGAAGCCTTTTGGTTTTCATGCCTTTACATCTCCAACGTCTAGTAGTTCATTCGCTTTATTTGTTCTGTGCTTACATATAATTTTTTTTCCATTTTCGGCCGTTCATTTTGCTTTTAAAAATAAGAAAATATACATTTCTTCTTCTCTCCTCTCCCTTTATTCTTTCGACCCCTCCCCTCTTTTCTAGCATCTTCACCACCATCTCTTCCAAGGCCGATCTCCTCACATTCTTTCCACCTCGACAACAACCATCACGTGGCTGACCTCACCAGAGCCAGCGCCACCTTCCACCACCTGATATCGATGGAACCCATCGGCGACCTCCCCTCCTCCTCCATGCATGCTCTGGTCGGCCATCATCCCAGACCCGTGTCCGCAGCCTTGCACTCGACCATCTGTAGCTTCACTTATATGTATGTATTCAATATAATATTTGTTATATACTTATAAGTCCATATATTATGAGTTTTGTTTATATATTTCTCTTCCTTACCGTTTACTTTTGTTGTGAAGTACAGTGTTTCGAAGATAACCTTGTTCTCTTTTGGTGTGAAAAATATTAATACACACACACACATTTTATTATAAAGTATGTGTATTTCGGTTATCAAAATATAGTTTTAAAAGTTTTGTCTGTGTATAGATCTATGGAAATTATATATATATATATATATATATCAAAACATATACGTATGTATAGTTTGTGAAATGGTTTATGTATAGTCTGTTGGTGTATTTAAAATCTCTGATTTTTGCATGATAATATATATACGTATATATATACTTTATCCAGTATTTTAATTTATTCAACTGTTCTTAGTCGTATGGGCTATGTAATCTGGGCTTATGCTAGTATATGTGTGTTATATATTGAGTAAGTTTATATATATAGTTTTGATAACATATACAATGTTTTATATAGTTCCTATGTTGCTATAGAAGGCTTAGAGGTATATATTTATACATAAAGGATAAGAACTTTGGGCCTGCAAATGATATCATGAATATATATATAAAGTTATTGTTTAAGTACAGATATTTTAAGTATAATATGTATATTTGGTTTGTTTATTTAACTTTTAAATTATCATCTTATATAAATTTTCTTACTGTGGTGTTTGGATAACTATGTATATATGTGTGTGTGTGTTATATAAAAAATTTGATGATCTGTTGGGTTGAGTTTATATTAATTTTATATATATATAGTAATATATTTATGTAAGGTTTATACATATATTAGTTTATAATAGTTACGTTATTATGTGTATAAAATTTCTTTGGATTACAGAGTATATGCGTGATTATATATAAGTGGTTCTATATAAACTTATGTGTAATGGGTTTGGATTTGAATATATATGGCTGTCACATTTTATTAGGTGATTACTTTTTTTTTGGTTATCTTATTGACCTGTATTATATATAAATCATGTGTTGTTTAAGTTGGTTATAAAGCTCATATATATATATATATATATATATATATATATTGATTTTCGGGAAATAATAATATTATAAGTAATAATACAAGTATTATATATATAATTATATGGTGACTTAATATGGAGATTTTGAGTATATGATTTGGTCATTTTTAAATTTTGGGTTGAGAAAGTATATACTTTGACTTAAATTTAAATATAATATGTCATTTTTAAATATATATTTAAAAACTAGAATTTTTTTTAAGGAAATTAATAATGATAATAATGTATATATTTTGTTCGGTCTACATCAAACTAATCGACTTTCCCATCGATTCATATCCATCAGCTTTGTCCATCAAAATCATGCCAATCTAGCTTGTTTTGGAAGTTGTGCTTACATTTTGCAACTCAATTTCATTGTCTATCCTCTCTAGCCTCGAAATATGAGCAATCACTCGTGATTAACGTTCTTGTATTTATTAAATTTAATTTCAATTGAAACGAAAGTTGAAATATGCTGCTGTGGTTATTTAAATTGTTATATATGCTATTATCTGTAACTGTTCACCTGTGGGATATGACACCATATCCTGTTGTTTATATTATATTGTTATTGATAATATATGCCTGTTATTATTATTATTATATCTTTTATCACTCTGCAAGTTCTCTATTAGTTTAGATTTCCCTATGGGTTGAAATGATACATACCCGAATGATCTGTAGAATAGGAGAAAATCGTTATGGGTTGAATTGATAAACCCAAGCGATTTTCATTTGAATTGAATTTGGGATTGCAGGTTGAAATGATATGCACCGGTATATATTTAATTGCAGATTGAAATGATAGATATCTGTATCACTTGACCATAGGATAGAAAATTTTATATAGACATTATTGGTATATATACATATTGAAATGATTTCTATGGTTTTGAAAGGAAATATATATGGTTTTATTTAAATTTGAAAATATTATGTATATGAATAAGCTTTGATATAAAATAAGATTAATAATAAGCTGTAAATTTAGTAAAGTCTGATTTAAATATGTTTAAGGATTGTTTAATTTTATTTTAAAAATAGTTTTTTAAACGATTTATAAGTTAAGGTTGGGAAGATAAATTTGAATTTAATTGAAATTGTAAATAAATAAGAATTTTATTTAGTTAAATCGATTTTAAATTTATTGAATTTGAGAATTTTAAAGGATATGATTTTATAACTTGATTATGTTGAATATTTCACGTTTAAATTATTTGAAGGGAATATTTGGAAAAATGTAATTTAAGATTATTTAAATGATAATGGATCTATTAAGTGAATATTTCAAAAACTAAATAATAAGAAGTTAAAATGAGATATATACGAAATTATCAATTTAGTTTTTGAAAGTGCTAAAATTTGAAAATACATTTATTTGAAATGTAAATGATATTTTGGTTTTGAAGTATAAATTATTTTGAAATGACCACGGTGTTCTAATGACGTTTGGTTGTTAATAG
Source organism: Allium cepa (assembly GCA_030765085.1). Taxonomy (NCBI): domain Eukaryota; kingdom Viridiplantae; phylum Streptophyta; class Magnoliopsida; order Asparagales; family Amaryllidaceae; genus Allium; species Allium cepa. The sequence goes on from CM060944.1 coordinate 344,674,659, forward strand.
CGTATATTTTCTACATAGTAGATAGTTTCACGGATCCTTAGAGGATGGTTATCCCAAACATCCTTTGAGTTACTTGTATTTCAGTTGATATTTCATTTGAGTTCGATTTATTGATATAAGAATGTTAATCCTAACTCGAGTGTTGTGTTTTGCTTTACGCTCGGGTCAGACTGAGTGGTATAGCATTTGAGACTCACCATTGGAGGTTGGAGCTTTGTTTGGAGATCCAATTATCGATTTAATTTTCATCTTTTCCAGATGATTTGTTCAAAGATATCATCTGGTTATCTTCGAGACTTCACTATATTTGAGGTATTCTGCTGTATCTTATTTCTAACTCTGATGTTTATATAATAGCTTCATGAACTACTACTTATCTATTCCACTGTATTATTATTATATTACTCTATGTCTATGATTCTGTGATTATTTTATTTACTGTATATGCTAAGTTTTGCCAAATATAAATTAACAATATGATATTTGGAGCAATTCAAGTCTGGCATGTGCGGATGAGAATGGTTGAAAATATCGGGTCATCACAATTGCCAAGTATGACTTTAGGTTTTGGTATATATGTGTTGAAATAGAAAGTTCTAAATATAGATTTAAACTAGACTGTTTACACATAACAACCAAAAGTCTTGAAGTTAATGGGAGTGATATGAAGTTTGTCGAATTATGGATATGATCCAAGGAGTGGTAGAAAGTATCATTTTATAAGTGTCCAAATTAAAAAACATTTTGATGAAAATATCAAATAGTTTGATTGTCAATCAAAACGCAGAGGAAGTGTGTGCTCATAAGTAAGAATGTCAAAAGGTACATTGACATTTCTAAACTATAAGTAAATAACACACTGTTGATTTTAACGATGTGCTTGTATTAAAATCATTCTTAGTAGTTTTAATAGTCAACACTGGATTGTAAATGATTTCTTTTATTGTAAGTATAAAAGATATTGGGAATGTCCCAAAACGGTATGCAAGGACATCATATTGAAATGTTTGATAGGGAACATGTAAGATGGATTCCTTATGCATTGGCAACAACAATTATCATACATGTTGTGTTGTCTACAATATCGTGTTTTGTTTATGTATTTGATACATGAAGCAAATATCAAATCCAAATTGATATCACTATATGGTTGTTTAAAGTATTCTTGTGTATTTATGAAATAATAGTATTTACAGAATTAACAAATTTCTTACGAAAGAATGTTCAGCCTCAAACTTTCATAAGTAATATTGAGTATAATATGTCAATAACAAATCTTTAAGTTGGAAATGTCCTAAATGAAAGACCGTGGCCGATTCGATGAAAATGGCCAAGTACATTGCCTTTAATAGTGCCACAATGAAAGCAATGTATACAAAAATATAATATGTCAATAGCAAATCTTTAAGTTGGAAATGTTCTAAATGAAAAACCGTGGCCGATTCAATGAAAATGGATAAGTACACCGCCTTTAATAGTGCCACAATGAAAGCAATGTATATAAAAATATAAGTGCACAAATTTGTAACTGAGCTAATTTCAAATGTTGAGTATCTCACGACATTGTTATATAATAACAATGTCACACCATTGTTCGCAACAGAATTTAGAGCTCAATTGAAGTCGAGAGGCATACTATGAATTGTTCTACATGATAAAACAATGTATCACTGTCAGAGAGAGTTGATTGATAGAGTAGATAATTGAAACATAATAGCATACCCTTTCACAGAGGGACTGGCCAAATTGGTTTTAAAAATACCGATTGGAGAATTGGAATGAGATTCCATAATTGACCCCAAGTGCAAGTGGAAAATTGATAGAGTTAGGGGTATGCCCTAAGGGCAATTATGTAATTTGTTACATATATCTAACCCGTTGACCAATCTTGTTCGTAATAAAGGTATTTTCTTTATATTATATACTTGATATAATATGGTTGTATTAATTAATTAATTAAAAGTATATTCAATAGAAAATCCACAAATGGTATTTTTGTGATAGTAGTTACAAAGCGTTGTAATCATGAGTAATTTATCAGAATAAAATTAAATATACCATTTTAAATATTTCTAGTCAAGATGCATCTTGATTGGATATCGATGTATCTGTTGAGACTAGAGTATGTAACACTCTTCAAATGTTGGGTGGTGTATTACTCATGACTGTTGGGGGTACCTAGGGGTTACATACTAATAGTTATTTAATAACTATGGAATGAATCATTCGATAGTTTTCTGTTGGTTAATATACTTAAGGTCAAATAGAGAATAACGATGTGAATAATTTATACAGTTCTTTCGACTTGAGAATACTGTGAATCTTCAATATGAAAGTTCCTCTTTAATTACAGTCAAATCATAGCACAACGTCCATGAATGAAAATAGTTGGGTCGAGTGGAAGTATTGAAAGTGAAGCACTATTCAAAAGAGGATTCATCTCCTTAGTTATATAGGGTTAGTATCACGGTCAACTCAAATCAAACCAAAGTCAAAATCTCTATGTAGAGTAGTATGGTTAATAATAATTGTTATTTTTGAACCAAAGACTTTGTGTTTGGACTATAGAGTTGAATGTGAATAATGTTTGAATTTTGACCACTACCACATTCAATAGGTCCATAGTGATATAGTTTTGACGAAGAGAATTGGTGTAAATAATTGTCACAACTGGGTAACACTTATTAAATTGAAGTGAGATTTTCTTTTTGAAAATGAGTAAGCGATAAATTAGGCCATATTATCACACCACCTGCTAAGTGAAGTGCGAACGTCAACGTTCGAATAGTTCAACATTAGTCGCTGACCAAATTTACATCATGGAGTCACGCAACCGAAATGATGAATTCTCTTTGGAACAAATGATTTGATTAGTTTATAATTGTTATGAAACGACCCAACATTTTAACTATTTTAAATTATTAGATTTAATATAATTTTTGAGTTAAAATGGTTAAAAATAAAATTTAATGATTATTAATGTAATTTACTGATATAAACTTAGATAAAATTTAATATAACAAAATTCGATATGAAAAAAAAGATTAACTAATTTTAAATATTGGAATATTAATTTTTATAAGCCGAATAGATAGATTTTCTAATATTGAAATATCTGGATCTATAAATTGATTAAACCATATAAAATTTTGAAATGTAAATTTCCGAATAAGGAAAATAATTAATAGAAATTTGTATATGAACTCCATCATTCAAATTTAAGAGCATCTCCAACTGTTGCAATATTCTCGAATCTGCACCCGTAAAGCTCTCCAACAGGTTTCGAGAATATGCGATAGTGCAGAAAGGGGGGGCAAAGTGTGGGAAAGGTGGATCAGGTGAGGCTCCTGTTAAACAGTGAGGCACCTGTTCAACAGGCGCTTGGTTCCAAGCGCCTGTTTAATAAGCGCCCAATTAATCCCCCTCCAACGGTCGCCCCCCAATGGCCATATTTCCCCTTCAAATACAACTCTCCTCCTCTTCTTCCCTTCACAACCAATTTCCTTTCTCCATCATAATTTTTTACTACCACTAATCTCAACTGAAAATGTACTTCAATTTGGACGTCGATGCTGCAAGGTCTAGTTTTGAAGACTACGACTTACAAGATGTTACGGTTCCGATTAGGGAAGAAGTAACTAATGCAACTTGGAGTGCCGTAGAAGACTAGGATTTTTGCTACATTTACTATGCACTCTCGGTCGATCCTATTCGAGGGACCGATCAAAGCGGTGAGACTTTTTGGGGCAAAATTACTAATTGTTACAATCGGAAGAACATCGATCTGAAAAGAACGCTATCTTCAGTCAAAGGTCATTATGGAAAAATAAATCGTAAAACACAAACGTTTGATTCTTAAAATTTCAAGCTAAAGCAAACGAATCCTAGTGGATTTGAAAATGAAACGCATTTGGTAAGCTTTAATATAATTTCATTGTTCTAATTTTTATCATAGTTCTTTAATTATACTAGTGTTTTTTTAATAGAGAATGGCCGCAAACAAGTTGTTCAAACAAATCTATAACCTGATGGTAAACAAGCACCACATTTTTATCAGTTCATGCATGTTTATGACAAGTTGGTCGAGTACGTTAAATAGAAATCATCGCTTCAGAAAACCGTTCCACAATTTCCATCAAACAGTGGTTGGGGTAAAATGCCTAGAGGTGGAGAAAGCTCTGGTCCTAGGTAATCGCTAGGAAGCTACAGTTTAGGATCAGAAGAAGACCCAAACCCAACCGAAGATCATTTTGTTAGGCCAAAAAGAGCAAAAGCAGCCAAAAAGAAGCAGACTGCTGGAGCAGATCAAGTAGAAATTAAAAAACTCCTACTTGAATTTGAAGATATATTTAACCAGGCAATGAAAACACGAGCAATTCAACACCAAGAAAAGTTATCAAGAGTGGATCGACTTCTTGCTGGAAACCGACAAAGAGATAAAGATGCAATAATGTTCATGCATACGTCACACATGTCTGTAAAACAACTGGAGTATACAGAGCAAAGAAGGAGAGAAATTATGAGGCATAGATTTGAAGAGGGTCATTAAATGAATTACCGTTTCTACAACCTTTGTGTCTTTTAATTACCATTAGGTGTATTATGTTCTGAATGCAAGCAATTATTATTATAAGTATTTTCATTGAAATTGCATTATATTGAAAAAAGATTATAACAACATTACGTTAATTAAACATACTGATTACAATAACAATAATAAGTAACAACGACATAAACAATAGTAGGAAAAGTAACAATAGAAATATAGTTTCACTGATTTCCAGAAAAGCTCCAAAGATGATCTATGAGATCATTTAACAGTCTTTGATGCAGTTGAACACTGCAGTATGACATTTGACTTTCTACATGAAACTCGAGTTCTAGTGCGCTTCTAATCATATCGTTGCGCCAAACAGGCGGGGGTGTTGGAGCACCCTCGTAAAAGTAATCTTCTTCCTTGTCTTTTTCATCCTCTATAATCATATTATGTAAAATAATACAAGTGTATATTATTTTGGTCATTTTAACTGGTGACCAAAGTCTGCATGGATTATTGACTATGGCAAATCTAGATTGAAGAACCATAAATGCTCTTTCAATGTCCTTCGTTTGGCCTTCTTGCATCGCGACAAACTTTGATTGTTTAATGTTTTGTGGGTTAGGAATTATCTTGACAATGGTACTCTATTTAGGATATATACCATCGCCAAGATAATATCCATGATCGTACATGTTACCTCCTAAAGTAAAGGTACAAGGAGTTGATCTACCATTTGCTAAATCATTGAACAACGTAGATCGTTCGACTATGTTAAGATCATTATTCGAACCTGGCATTCCAAAAAATGCATGCCATATCCATAAGTCATACGACGCTATGGCTTCAAGAATAATAAAGGACCTATGAGACTTACCCTGATATGTTCCAGCATACGCCTTTGAACAATTCTTCCACTCCCAATGCATGTAGTCTATACTGCCTAACATTCCAGGCCAACCTCTACTACTATGCATATCTAATAACATTACTATATCCGCCTCATTCGGTCCACATAAGTATTGATCACCGTAAATGTCCATGATAGCTTGACAGAAATGCTCCAAACACTCTAATATCGTGCTTTCCGCCACTTTCAAATTTTCATCAAGCACGTCCGTCGGTCCTGCATATGCAAGCATTCTTTGTGCAGCTGTCATTTTTTAAATTCCAGTCAATCCCATTGTACGAGATGCATTGGGTGTGAAGATAAAATATTTGTCATGCTGCTTGATACATTGTAGGATTCTAAGAAATGGAGGACGCCGCATGCGGAATCTTCTTCTAAAATCGGCATATGTGTAAGTAAGATTTGGAACAAAGTAGTCCTCCATCAGTCTGTCATTGTGCCATGAATGTCTAAGATTTTTATACCGATGACCAACAACTGATCCACCATGTTGCCTGCGCGATTGACCAACCTGCAGTGCAGCCATACTTATTAGTTCCTTTTCGCGACGAAAATGATCATCGATCATTTCATCAAATTCGTCATCGCTATCATAAAAAAAAATATAATCTTCGGCCGCCATTTGTTATATTTGAAATTGTATGAAAAAATAATGAGCAATAATACATCTCAACATCTAACAAGCTTTTTATAGCTTAAATCACATGCTGGCTTTCGTAACAAAACGAACAATCACATATGGGTAGCATTAATTAAATTCAACCACCATCTATAAGGTAGAATCCATTTATGTCACGTATGTAGTGCCTCGTCCCATCTAAACACTATTGATTGTTGATGCAGTGTCTCGTCCCATCATACAACTGTAGTCGTGTTCTTAACATACACTATTAACTGTTGATGCAGTGTCTTGTCTGCAGTGTCACGTCTGCATTGTCTTGTCCCCTCCATACACTATTGACTGTTGATGCAGTGTCTCGTCCCATCATACAGCTGTAGCCATGTTCTTAAGGCAATAATACAAAAAGAAACAAGACAATGTTATTGAAACACCCAAACATTAATACAGTCAATGAAAATACATACACAAACAATAACACACTCCATAATAATACACTCCATAATAATACAACCAACAAAAATACCCCGGCTAGGACTTAGAACTGACACTAAGAAACTACAGGTTATAGTCAAATTGAAAGTTGTGCGTGACATTTCGGAGACGTCTTATTTCTCGTTCCAGCTCATTGTCATATGTTATGGCCCTTGGGCACATCTGTTCGTCAACCCATTCTGCATAATTGCACCCTTCAGGCCAGAAAGGACACAACTGGATTCGACGACCAATATCTTCGCCTTCAGCTCTAACCACAACTTCAACCTTATAAGCACAGTGGCAAAATACTGTGTAAGAGTCAACCACTTGTTCAACCGAAGATTGCAAATTTGGTGCTTGTTCAACCTCCTGTGGTTGTTGATGAACAACTGTTGGTGTACAGGTTGAACATCTTCTTGAAGTGTGAGCTGGTCAAGATTTAGGAATTCACGAGCAACGTCCTCGTAATGCTGTTCTTGGTAATTGATATTCCAATCATCATCGGTGTGTTTTCTTTCCTTTGGAATGTACCCAGCATCAGAGTCAATAGATGATGATCAGGAAGGCATTGATATGAGGATTAGAAGATTGAAGGAGCAGAGAACTGAATTGTGTGTTTGAGAAGAAAAGCTCTTGCGTATATATTGAAGCGTGTGAATGCTAAAAATTATTTATGTTTAAATATGAGCACTGTATTTTGATTTGACAATACAGTAGAAAGTTAAATTACTCATAAACAAGGCAATAAAAAATATGCATACATAGAAATAATAATACACTCAAATTATGGATATCCAAATCATTCTAACCAATTTTGACGTATGATATAAGCCTTATGTCCAGTGAATGTGCTATGATATTTGAGAAAGTAATAACCTTCAAATGTGGAACGGGTTGGTTCAAATAAATTTTCAAATATAACCTCATTGATAACGGTACTGTACCGCGTACAGGCGTCGCAGAAGTTTCCATAAGAAGTCCTCAACTCTACCTTCTACGTCTACTTCTACACTCAATATTGCTATTGTAAAGTTCAGCAATAGTGTCCCAAAACTGAATTGTCATTATATCTTCATCATTGCACATCTGATTAGTTTGTTTAAAATTTTTACTAACAGTTTCAATTCAGTAGCCGAAAATATTATGTTACACAGTGATTGAATTTACCGAACTTTTAAATGTTGTGACTTTAGAATATAACATTTTATCTTAAATAAAGAGGTCGGGATCCGCATAAAAAAAATGAAGCATGAGATTAACGTCCACGTGTCAAACATCCATAAAATTTTTGACAAACAAACACAACCGTGTTTGTTAGTTCAACATTTCGACTTCATATACGCTTAATAATAAACAAGCGTAAATTATAATCAACACAATGCAATACTCAGCATAAAATATAATCGACACAATGCCATAACTTATAGACAATCGCATATAACAGTAGCATCATCACCAACATAATATGCAACCAACTAATGTAAGGTGTGAAAAATAATAACACAGTCTAAAACATTTAAATGCAGGACATCAGTCTATGTGATCGGAATCGCTATCAATCTCCTCATTGTCTCCACTATTGTCGTCACTGTCATCGTTGACGTCATCAAAGTCATGAGACTCAGGTCGGCACGGAGCTTCTCCTGAAGCTGTTGAATCTGGGTCTGTAATCCCTGTATCTGCGCATCATACTGAGTCTGCTGCTGTACCACATTTCGGTAACTCTGGTACATCGTTTGTGTTTAATCGAGCGTCATACGCCCAAATGAAGCAATCATCCGTCTATCATAATCCATGTACTGAGAACACTGATATGCGCTTAAAAAAAATTATACATAGGTGAAGAATATAATGACAAGTAATTTAAAGAAAATTTAAACTCGTACAAACCTGAAGAGGCTGATACAATCTGACGGATGGTACATCCGTAATAGCGTCATCTGTAGGATACTGCAAGGGATACTCCACCACCTGACCATGTACATCATACGCTCTAAATGAACAAGGAGAGGGGTCGAAAGTAGGAGGCTGCGTGTACTAAGATGATGCAGGCTCAAAGGTAGCAGGAGGTAGTGGACTCTTTCGGAAGAGGTACGCGGACCAATATGATCAGAGTTCAAACCCCGAATATAGTCATGCAACGTGTAAGCACGTAGGGCTACTCGGGCCCAATATGAATCAAAGTCTCCAAGAACTTTAAAAGGCTCACCATTCACCCATCCCGTACCCATCATCGCAAGAATATAAGCTAGTCCAACACTAATATCACCTTACATATCATCCCATGGTAGCGGATCTGATGGAATGCGAACTATACCATACAACCGTAGCCAACACCGCTCCCTTAAATACCATATGAATTGACATGTAGAAACCTGAAAGAAAATCCTACGCCGCGACATGGAAAACTGAAAAGTGAGTGGATGATCAGGACCGGGCTCTAGCAACTGTAAGTCTAATCCCATGGACGAACGATAATGTTACCACGCTGCCTCATATCCATCTGCTGTCTAGCCTCCATCAGCTCATTATGCACCCCTTGTGCAAAATGGGACAAATGCATAGGAGGGCCCCAATGATGCAATCTAGGAAAGTAAATATAAGGTGTGGCATTCGCCTCTACAATAAGTCGGGGGTGCATATTGGCAGTATACTCGTAGTACCAAATTGGAAGAATGTACCAAAATCCATACATCTATCTAGACTGCTGAAGCGTATAAGTATCTAATACTACGTACAAGTAACCAATAATAGCAGTACCGTAATCATATATATGTAGTCCATCCACATCTACTAATCCAGCCAAAAAACCAAGCCTAATAGTACCCTTATTGTTACTAAAAATATGTAGACCCAAAAAGGTATAATATGAAGGCACGGATAACCAAAGTGTGCATATCCTCAATGGCCATGTACTCTACTATATACCGCTGCAAACAAGGGAGAGTAACAGCTCCTCCTCTAACCTCCTCATCGGCAAAAGTCGGTAAATAAGTTGAATATGACTCGAACTCCTTAAATGAACTATCAAATGGAACAGAAAGACGGTCTGGTCGACCAACCTCTATGCCAGTGAGCATATAAAAATCTAGAGGAGTCAGTCCTAGCTCAAATCAGGGAAATGTAATGTGTGAGTGGTAGGCCACCATCTCTCGGTGAGGGCCTCTGCAAGCAACAATCTACATGTGCAAATTTAGGTAAATCTAGAAATTCACCAAAAGGTGACGCATGTAGCCTATCCAAAATCGGCTGCGGTAACTAATCAAAATACTCAGACATATACCTATACCAACTACCTCGCATCTTTATGTGACGAACCTAAATATATGAGTACATATATAGTTGCATGGTTGTTCGTCAAGCAATAAAGAATAAACATATACATGTGGTGTCGCTATAACTACAGTAAGTCGATGCGAAACAGTAATGGGCAAGTCGTGCAAGGATCGAAGATCGTATGGAGTCATGGTAGCATCAGGAGGGACATGAGCAGGTCCGATATTGGCATGGTCGCATATCGAAGGGTGCATCTACCAGTTTTGACCGAACGGGGCGGCATTTGGATGCAAAGTAAAATAAAAAATTAACTGAAAAGAAGATGGAAGAGGTGGAAATGAAGGGGACGGGGAAAGCGCCTAATATAGGCACGATCACCAGGCGCTTATTGAACATGCGCCTGGGCTTTAGGAAGGAAAGCAACCAACTCGGGAAGGAAAGCACGCAGTTGTTCATCTTTATGGAAAAAAAAACGAGTGAAATTTAAACCCTTTTACTTACTGGAACCATATATGTAATTGTATATTTGTATATCTAAAAGAACCCTTGTGTTTGTCAAGCATTCTTGTGATAAAAGGTGTTTATGCCTTATGTATATATGTGTTAGTCATGGTAATATACCCTGTAAACTCAAAAATCATATACAACAGCTCTGTTTCCTTAGAAGCATAAGATTTTACAACTTTAAAAATCTTTATCTCTTCATCGAATTGGTTTTAGATTATGATCCCAAAAATAAAGTTGGTTGTTTTTTTAGTGTAGTTTATTTTAAAATTCATTTCGTTAGTTATCATGAAGTATAGAAGGAGAAAAGTGCATATCACAGTAAACAACATAGAAACAAACATTTTCAAATATCATAATTCAAGCTTTCGATTATATAAGTGTGTTTGTCTTTCAAAATGGTGATTTGTGAAAGTGTTTTAAAAAAATTTAGTCGTGTTTTGAGTGAGATAAGGGAAGTTGATCAAGAAATGGATTTTGGTCGATATTCGACGGCCGAGGTGACGTGTGGGCTTGGTGTTGATTGTGGAGGTTGCTAGGGTGATGATGGAGCTAGGAAAAATAGCGCGGCCTTTTTTAGAAGGGTGTGGTGTTAGGTCGAAGTGAATTTGTGGTTCATGGCTTGTTTTTATTCGTGCTTGGTTTTGGGTAAACGACGGAGGCAAGAGGAAAAAGGAGGAGTGTGGTATGGGGGGAAAAGCAAGGGGAGGCCGTGGCGGAGCTTTGGCAAAAATTTGGTGGTGGATGGACGGTCGTGCTGGTAAGGTGGGGCATTGTAGTGGCACGGTGTCATTTCCATGCTGTTGGGTGATGTTCGAAATTTCGAACGTCGGGATGGCCATGTGTTTCCAGAGTATGGAAGTGATGCGGTAGGCGTGGGTGACGTGAGGCGATGGACGGCGGAGAAGGTGTGTACGTGCACACGTACATGCATGTTCTTGGATTTTAGGTTAGATCCAAAAGAGAGGAGAGGGAAAAGAACTAGCAGAAGAAGAAGAATAGGAAGGTTGGGCCGTTTATTTTGGGCGGGGTTCAACGTGTGTTTGTGCTGAGTTTGTTATAAAAGAAATTGAATTTGATTATTTACCTAATAAATCTAGAGATTTAAACACAGTTCCTATTTCATTTCAAATCAAATTGATGCGAGGATTTTTGCGTCGAGAGCCTATCGCAGGACAATTTCCTCTGAACTAATTTCGTAGAGGTTTATGCAAATGTTGAAATTTAATTATTTTAATATTTAGAGTAAATAAATAGGTGGTTAATTATTTAATTAATTTTATGTTAATCAACTAATTAGATATTAAATGATATGTTTATTTTTAATTAATTAAGAATAATTTATTTTGCCTAATTCCTTGATTAACAAGTAACTTAGATTGAAATATACAATTCGACTCAATTATTTGAAATTAATACAATTTTGAATTGCAAACGGATTTGATATCAAATTTTAGATCATTGATTGAGTTAATGATCTATATTAACTGAAATTGTTCTTAGATATTGCTTTCAATTATCTACTATCTGTGTTATTAAGTAGCCGAACAAATTAAAGTACATAGAATAACACGTTAACACGTTTTATTGACAAGTAAATCGATTGGAACTGCTTGCTATTTTGGATTTAGAAAATTGTAATGATTACAAGCGGATTATCTTTGGTGGATTGGTTGTGATAAAGTGGGCATATGTAATGAATTTCCATATGTGAATATTAACACCCTGATTGTAGAATTGTTTATTTTAAATGATTTGATCTTTTAAAATTTTATTATATGGATTCAAAGAGAATAATCAGCATTATCCAGACCACTTCGATCCAATAACTACCACGAACCTTTACGGTATTGATTGTAGGGCCTAGTATGTTGGAACTTAATTAATGTAACCAATTTGGCTATTAAATAGTGTGCTTAGACATTATTATAATACCATTGGATATAAAATTGTTTTGGTTGTCGTAAGGAAAAATTGGTCGTGTTTATGTGCGACGGTATCTCACGAGTTACCATTGTTTTTCAAAGGATTTTGATAACTTAAGTAATTCAAATTAAGTGTGTTTACTCATGTCGGTTTCTAGCCTGACGCGGATGTTACTTTATTGCAATGCTCGTGTGATGTCGTGGAAATTTGGGCAATATTTATTTAATAATTTCATTAATAATTATTTTAAAATATGAAATATTGATTTAATAATCTAATTCAACCATAAATTATCTTTTGAAACTAATAATTATTTAATTTGTCAAATGATATTCTTTTCAAAATTTATAATAATGATAATTTTTATATTTGGGAATTTTATTCTTTTCAAAAGTTAAAAATATTTAGATGATAAAATTATCTTTCTAAGCTTATTTAAAGAATATTTTATTTATAATGTATATACATGTACACATTGTAAATAGAGATTTGATTTTAATTTAAGTTTAAATTCAATAAAAATATTTTCAAATTTATTATATGTGTGTGTGTGTGTAATCGTGAATTGGTTAATTTGATTTAAATTAGTATTAAAAACTTTTCATAAGTTTGATTTAAAAAAATCTATCTTATATTTTCAAAGTAATTTAAGTTAATATTTGTTTTGTTTAAAATATAATAGTTAAATTATGAAAAGTTTATTTTGTTTTATTTTAAAAATTATTTTCTTTTGAAATAAACTTAGTTTATTTACATTATAATATAATTTGGTTTGAAATTTTTGAATAAAATTGAATTCAACATTCTTTTCATTATAAAATTTTCTTTCTTGAAAATTAGCTTTAAAAATATTATTTTTAAAATATTCACACAAACATTTAAAATGTGTAATGTTATAAAAGGAATTTATTTGTAAACATGTAAGGCTAAATATTGATAAAACATTTAGAACATGTTAAATTAAATTAGAAATTGGTTTGGAAAGATTTAAATACATTCATAAATTAAGAAATCTATTTTTATATTGAAATTGTATATGTGTTAAGCTTTTAATACATAGAGAGACACTTGTAAACATTTGTCATTATTAAGATAACAAGTGCCAATAATTAATATAGATAAGAAAAATTTAATAATGCATTATGGATTCAAAACATTTTTCTTCAAAAAGAAAATTTGAAAATCAGATTTAAAGAAATTGTAAACCAAATTCAATCAAAAATCTGCAAAACCCAATTCCTGTTAAAATCTGCAAATCTGAAAGCAAAGTTACAACATCAATATGAAGATCAATTCAACTCTAAGCAAAACAAAGAATGGAGTTCTGCTGCAGTTTAAATCAAATTCAACAACAAGAAAATCAAACTGGAAGTAAATCCCAGATTCAACATCATCAACAGCAGATTAAAAAAAAACAAATTGATTATCCAGAGCATTCAACAGTTTCAGGAGACTCAACTTGCAATCATCTGTTCCAGGAAATTATGATTGCATCTCAGTTGTCCTCTGCCTCTTCTATAAATAAGTGAGTAAATTTCTATTTTAAAAACAGTTTTCTTTTAAAATCAATGCTAAGAAATTTATAGAACTCAAGTTCTATATCACAGAAATCAAAAACTGTCATGATGAAAACTGCTCTGTTTTTAATTAAAAATGAGTAACCTCACAATGCAAAAAGCCTAAATTATTTGTGCATGTGTACTGATAGAAACAAGCATGTTTATTTGATTGTAGTGTGATGATGTTCCGTGTGTATATGTATAAATATACATATGAGTGTTTCCAGATACCTGTTTCTACTTTTAAAAAGTAAGAATCTTTAAATAAAACCCATTTCCTCTTGATTGATTCTCTGTTAGGATTTGTTTTGTGAACAAAATGTGTTTGTTTAGTATAGATTTAGATTTATAAATTATAATTTAGTTTAATTAAAATCTGTTGCCTCTGTTACAAAATAACAGTATTTGTTTCAAATAAGAAGTATCAAACCTCTGGAATTATTAAAACAAGTTTATAACTAGAATGCATGTTTAAAATCATGAAAAAATTAAAACAAAATTCACATTTTATAATTAACTATTGAGTGTGCATTTCTGGTAGAACCAAATTGGGAATTTTTGGAATTATCTGTTTGCCTAGTGCCTTTGGGTTGGTGTGGTTCTGCCTGGGGGTGGAGGATTGATGTGAGAGTGGGGGAAAATTGGGAAGTAGATGATTAGAAGTGGGTGGCGACGACAATTGCTAATTTCTGTTTCTAGCCCAAGTTTTTAAGTGGCCAGAGTTTTCATACACCTCTTGCTCTCCGTTGCATCGAGTGATGCAGGACTTAGGGGATGGGAAGAGGAGTCGTGGAAGAAGAGATGGCTGGGGTTGTAGGTGGTCAGGTGGTCAGAGATGGATTCGTGAGTTGATGACAGGTTTGGGAATATTTTGGATGCAGTGTTTCCAGGTTGGCTTGTTATCTCGAATTTTGAATTCGAACTGTAGTAAGTTATCTGATGGTCGCAATCACGTTGGAGGTTGGTCGGCGATTTGGTGAAGGGGTTAAGGGTGGCTGTAGATGGTCAGAGCGCCGGTGCATATGCACCGTGCATGTTTGGTTCTGATGATCCACGGTGGGTTTGTGCAGGGAGGTTGCTCGAAGCTTCTCTCGAGTATTCATGTTTTTGTCTCGAAGGAGATTAGGGTTTAACTCGGAGTAATGTTGGGAAGGTCTCGGGTATTGTTTGGGTACAGGTTATAAAACCTGACAGTATGCAGATTCTAAAATTCAAATGAAATTTGAATTTTAAAAGCAGGATTTATAACAGGGTTCTAAATGCAAGGTTTAAAATTGAATTCAAGTGTACTTTTGAATTCAAAGTTTTAAAAATAAAGATTTTAAATTTAAGTAAGGTTTGAATAAGTTTTTAAATCAAGTTTAAAAATCAAGTTTCAATATGGTTTTCAAATCCAGAATTTTAATTTAGATCAGTTTGTATATTTTAAAATGTTGATCAAGTTTAAAATGTTTTAAAGTAGAATTTAAAAATGAATTTGTTTTCAAATAAGTTTTAAACTTGATAAAAAATTCTTTTCTTTAATATTTGAATTAAAGTTATAAAAGTTAAATAATCGATTTATTTTAAAAAGCTTGATTTCTTTGATAAAATTAAGTAATTTGGTTTTAAACTTTTCTTATATAAGTATTGTATATAAGTAATGTTTGTTCTTCACTTTTTCTGGTTTATAATTTATTTAAATTTGGATAATGTTTAAATAGTTAAACATTTTGAAATCTTAAATTCTAAAATGGAATTTGAATTTAAATTAGAAATGTATTGTCTTAAATACATTTTGAATGTTAATTAAGTTATTAATAAGTAAATAAATTATTTTGGAAATAATTAAGATAATTAAGAATTTACTTATTGATTTGATTTGAAATAATGATTTAGATTAATTTTAGAGATGATTAATAAGGATTAATCTAAGATAATTTTCTTAAGTAAGTAATTAAAGAAAATGTTGTTAATTAACAAAAATAATTATCTAAGAATTATTAAGTAATTAATTAATATGATTAATTTTGATAATTAATTAGATTAATTAATTGAAGATAATCAATTGTAATTTGTTAAGTATAATTACTTGATAAAGTAATTAAGGGATTAATTACTTATTGTAATTAATTATGATAATGTGATTAGTTTAAGTTAATTAATTTAGTTTAATTAATTTAAGATAACCATTTGATGATTTAATAAGAATAATTAGTTAATGTAATTAATGGAGCATTATTACTTAGGGAAGTAATAAATAATAATTACTGACATGTAATTAGTAAGAGATGATTTTTAATGAAGTAATTTAGGTAATTAATTTTGTAATTAATCAAGGGATTAATTAATGAAGATAATTAATTATGGGATAATTAATTTGTTATGGGTAATTAATGGTAGTTAATTACTGGATTGGTATTAATCAAGGTGATTAATAATTGAAGATTAATTACTAAATGTAATTAATTTTAATAAAGTAATTAATTTAAATATAAATTAGAGATCATTAATTAAAATAATTAATGATGTAATTAAGAATTGTTTAATTAAGGAATAATTAATAATTAAGTGATTAATTAATGTAATTAATTAAGGATAAATGTAATTAATTATAGTTAATTAATAAATGAAGTAATTAAATGTTAATTACTTATGATTAAGGTTAATTAATTTGTGAAATTAATTAAAGACTAATTACTTATTGTAATTAGAAAATGATTAATCAAATGTGTTTAATCAAGTTGAATACTTAGAGATTGATTAATTAACTAGGTTAATTAATTAATGGATATTAAGCAGGATTTATAGATGTGGTGATTAATTTAATTTATTTTAAATTAATTAGAGATAGATGTAATTAATTTAATTCATTTTAAATTAATTATAAATGGTAGTTAATAAATCTTTGCTTATGGATGATATTGATATTTCTTTGGATGGTTGTGATCTCAGTAATGAGATGAGTAATATCTATATGTTATGGATGCTTAGTTAAAGTATGATAATATGGATTATCTGGTTGTGATGGTTATCTGTTTGTGATTATGATACGAGTTATCTGTTATGATGAGAATGTGATTATCTACTGTGATATGTGGATTATCTATCTGTGTGTAATAGATAATGATGAATTGAATTAATTATTCAAACTAAATTCACTTGGACATTAAGATGGCGTTTGGATTTCGATGAGACCGGGATCGAATTTCCAAATTTGGAATTCCGAAAACCACATCGATCCAAATTAAACGTTAGGTCGTGAATCTCAAGTGAAGAGTGAAGACTCGAGGTGTAAGGACTATTCATCAATATAACTCTGAGGGTGATTCCGTGATGAGTTCGATGGAATAGTACTTTCAGATTCGAGATGGAAGATTTAGAGTGCAAGTTTATCGTCGTTAACTTTAAGGGTGATTCCAAAACGAGTGTAACGAGGTAGTGCCTTCGGTTTCGTTCGAACCCGGAACGAACTTGTATGGATTGAATGCTTTTAGAACATCGTCAGGTGGACGATGAGCATTCCAAGATTTATATGTCCTATAAAGGTAATTGTAGCCTCAAGCCTCATCAATCGGGAATGGCTAAAACAGGGGAGGTGCAGCAAGGCTAAGTGGGTCATGCCCAAGTAGGACGAGATTTACCCCTGTCTAGAGGTCCCTTTATATTTCGGTTGTGTGGCAGTTGGCGACGGCCAATCTGCGGAGTGGTCTTGTTTGGGACTGTTCAGTAAGGAATGGTCCCGACTTTGTGTTGCAGGGGAGCAGGCGTACTCCTCGGTACGGTGATCTTGGCCACGTACTGTGACGGGCGGTACCCCAGTAGCCCTGCCATTGATGGAAACCCATTCTTCCTATGAGACCCTACGGTTTTGTTTGTATTACCCACTTTTGTGGCTAGTAGCTGGAATTTAATGAATGTAACAATTTCGGCTATTTCTTATTTATTTGAAAATCCTAGACACTATTATAATATCACTGGATTTCCTATCAAATGTTTTGGTTAGCGTAAGGTAAAAACTTTTCCATGTTTATGTGTGGGAAGTCTTAAGTGATACCTTTTCTTTCAAAAAAATTTCTAAAGTTAAACAACTTTTAACCCCGTTTACTCACACCAGACCCATGTCTGACCCGAGTGTTTATTTTTTGTTTTATTAAACTCTTGGGTACTCATATTAGTATGAGTAGTCAAGTGTTTCAGGATTGCTTTGACGAGTTCTGGAGGAGATATGGAGTAGGAGGCTTCGACGTGTAGATATATATAGTGATTCCGCTGTGTTTTGAGTTGTATCTGTTTTCTCTGATGTACTTGAATTGTAATTGCTACACAGATGTTTATAACTGTCTCGTTTGTGTTGTATTAGTTGTATAACTCTGATGCATATGATACTATGTAATGTTTTATGTGATATAGTATAATTTATTCGTTCCGCTGTGAGATTTTGATGTTGTCTGTTTCTTTCTTTTCTCTTTTCTATCCCTTTCTTTCTTCTTAATGATGCGTCTTTCTTTGGAATGAAAGGCGGGTCGTTACAGCTCGGGTCAGACCAAGTGTTACAGAATTCAGGTTAGGATGCTTTAGAGCTAAGGAGACGAATTGGATGGCTGAGACGTATCACACGTACTTGATAATATCTCGCTGCGTATTGTAGGCTGTATATATAGCATTTGTGAGGACAAGTTATTATAACCGTCTAGGTTTCTATTTTGATGGTTGTACTCTGATAATTTGTATGTATATTGACAGTTACAGTTTTCTTATATAAAAATCTATTATTGTATGTTATATTTTGTTCCGCTACGATTGTGAGATTCTATGTTGTTGTTTATATTTCTTATATCCTTTTCATATAAAACCATGATGATTTGGTATTTTCGACGCTCGATTGCTCGGCATTCTATACGGTGAACATATTAATGTTGATTTTTTAGGGTTGAAAATCTTCGATCGTTACAAGTGGTATCAGAGTTGAAGGTTAAGCAAGAACCTTGAATTTGGTGGGATTACTCATTAGAGATAGGGTCAGTAGTAACCTAGAATGAGTCTGAGTGTATATACGTATAAGAGAGAGCGTATTTGTTTGTAATATAAAAATACCTTGATAAATAAAATGATTTTAACTTGGATTTTTATATAGAATACAAAAGAATGAACCCTATAAACTGATAAAATCATTCGTGACTGTTGATGATGACTGGATGTTATCTCTTGTTGTTTGATTGTTCGATTAATATAGATATGCAAATTATCGCTTATTGATTTATGAGTCGTGCTTGGCCAGTTTATGAGCATCGATTATTGACTGTGGATTTGAGCATTTGGCTACGGTTGGAAAATTTTGGTTTTTGAAAATATTTAACAAATTGAGATACTGCATGTTTAGCATGGATTTTGAAGTGAATATATATTTGAATTTCCCCTATACAATTTTAAAGAGTAAAGGATACTATTTGAAAGTGATATATGAAATATGGTTTATCTAGGCATACTTAATAAATAAACAAAAAGAAATCCAAACTAAAAATTTGAGAATCTGAATTCCAAATACTTGTAATTGATTTCATATTTTGAAAAAAACTATATTATATACTATTTGAAAGGTATTTTTCCGAATAAGCAATGTTTTCAAAATGATTTCAAAGAAAATAAATGTCTGATTATGATTCAAATCCTTCAAGTATGATTTGATATCCGAAAGATATACTTATATATCTATTTGAAATGGACCCGACGTTCAATTTTCGAGTTTTCAGATTAAATTATATTATGAACACATGGGTTCAATGCATTAGGGTCGATTGATTGACTGATTGTGCATCTTGTTGAGATGATTTATTACTGATTCCAATTTTGAATTGGAATTTGATTTTTTCGACTATTCTGAATAGTCGAACACTTCCAAATTGAGAATCAATTTTCAAAGCAAAGAATTTTTTTTTGGAAAGTATATAAAGTTAATTTTGAAAATTTTAACTAATGGAAGTTGAGAAAGTTTTAAAAAGCTAACTATTTTGATAAGTAAATTGTATAATCCTATTTTGTATTATTTAAGTATGAAATTTGTTTTGAAATGTTTTCAATGAAATTTTTCTTTAACAAATATTCCTGAATAATAAAGGGAAAAGAAAAAAATTATTTATTTTACAAATTTATTTTAAAAGTATTTATAGGCAAATTTTAATTATCTACAAGCATAAAATCTACTTTTGAAATTTTTTATAATGAATTTGTTTGAGAAATGTTTATGGAAAAAATAATAATTTATAATAATAAAATAAAATAGTAAAAAATTATAAGGTCAGTTATGTATAAAGGATTTTTGTGATGTATTTGATTTTTAAAAGAAATTGTTTTTTTAAAACTTGGTTATTTACAATGTGGTTTAGAAAGAAAGTTGATTTTATATAAATATGACTTTATGTAATTATGAAACTAAAGTAAATTTTGGAAACTGATGATTGGAATTTTAAAATATATTAATACTGAATAATATTCAATTTGAAAAATGATTATTGAAAATCATATATGAATTTGAAGCTGAACCGATATGTGAAAATGATTGATTTCGAGAACCTTTGACTCTGTATAAATATTCGATTTAAAAGTTTTCGATTCTTATTTAAAACTGGTTTGTAAGCATGAAGTTATTTTGAAAACTATTGATTTTGAAAGGTACTTGATTTGAAAAGCGATGATCTTAAATATAACGGAATTATATAATAATGATATATTCGAAATTGATGATTTGAAAAGGTAGTATGTATAGTATGATATACATTTTGAAATTGAAGATATGGTAAGTTCCCTGGCTACATTGTGGGTACATTCTATTGATTCTATTGATTGATTTAGGTCATTTGGACACAAACTCATGAGTTCCTTCGAATTCCACAGTGTTACCGATGGTCTTACGATGTGGCTACATAGTGAAATTCGTAGGGCTATGAAGGCTTACGGTTATGGATGTTTCCTGGAGGACCTAGGCGAAACCATTGAGTAATTACGATCTATGGTCGTTTTCGGCGTAATCCGCCTGGTTAGAGCGATTTCCCTGAGGTAAGGATGTTTCCTGGGGGAATCAGGCGAAACAATTGTGTATCTACGGTCCACATGGCGTAATTCAAGGGACAGATGATTGCCTTGAGTCTATAGGTGATAAGACGTAACCAGCGGTGTTATTATTAAGTAGACTATGATTCATGCGAGTGTTTTGCATAGCAAAATTCATAGAGCAGTGATTGCTTACTGGTATGGATGTTTCCTGAGGGACCCAAGCGAAACCATTGTGTATCTGTGATCTATGGTTGTTTTGTATGTCATGGCGTAAGATGTGGGGCAGTGGTTGCCTAAAGTCATTTGAGGCCACATCGCACTGTCCTCTCGACTTAGCGAGAGAGCGATCTTAGGGACTATGTTCCATGACGATCCCGTTCGTTTGATTTCGGTGATTGAATTATACTTTCCATGTCTATTTTTAAAAGTTTTCCAAGTATTTTCACTGGGAGTTGAACGGGTTTACTAAGTACTTAGAGATTTCTTGTCTTACGCCTGATCAACGTATTACTTGATTATGTAAGAATGAGGATAAATTTATGGAAACATCGAGTTATCAAAAGTATTTTTGATATTAAAGTATTTCGCTATAAAAGAACTTTTAACAAAGAAATTTTTCAAACATTTAAGAATTGAATATAAAATCTATTTGAATTATTGGTGTAAATACGTAAGTTATATATATAGATCATTCTAATTGTATTTACATTCTTGGTTCGAATTTGAATACATAATTTTCGGGTAATTCATTCCTGTCTGATTTAGGATAGTTCACTCGATTCTCGACGACGAACACTAATACAAATTTTTGATATGAATATGAAGTTCTCTATCAAAGTTTATTACTATGCAAGGAGGATGGAATTTTCTAATCAAGAAGTCGAATTAGAGTCCGCACTAGAGTGATCAAGTTACCAATACTTGTTCAAAAAATAAAGCTGTGTATTCAAATAAGAGATCAAAACTGTTATACGTACAAATGGTATATATATATCGTACGGATTCTAATAAAACGATTATATGCTATGGTTGCCAGCTATGATTGTTTCTTGCTTAGGATTGCTATGTTGTTTGGTTGCATGTAGTTTGACATCACCCATATTAGTTGCATTACATTTATGAGTTGCACATAGTTATATTAATGATTCTTATGTTTTATAAGCTGATTATTTTGAGTAAAATATATTGTATGTTAAATTTCTTACTTCGTTCCTTTTCGAGGATGAAAAGTTTTGAGTAGGAGAGATTGTAACGACCCGAAATTTTACTATTTTAAATTATTAAATTTAATATAATTTTTGAATTAAAATGGTTAAAAATAAAATTTAATGATTTATTAATGTAATTTATTGATATGAACTTAGATAAAAATTTAAATAATAAAATTTGATGTAAAAAAATATTAACTAATTTTAGATATTGGAATATTAATTTTTATAAATCGAATAGATGGATTTTCTAATACTGAAATATCTAGATCTATATTGGAATATTAATCTTTTTGGAAAACTCTGAGTGAAACTTAAACCCTTTTACTTGCTGGTACCATGTATGTATTTGTAACTTGTAGATCTAAAAGAACCCTTGTGTTTGTCAAGTATTCTTATGCTAAAAAGTGTTTGTGCCTTATGTATATACATGTTTAGTCATGGTAATATACCTTGTAAACTCAAAAAGCATGTACAGTAGCTCTGTTTCCATTGAAGATAAGATTTTGCAACTTTAAAAATCTTTATCTCTTCATCCATTTGGTTTTAGATTATGACCCCAAAAACAAAGTCAGTTTCTTTTAGTGTAGTTTATTTTAAAATTCTTTTCGTTAGTTATCAGGAAGTATAGAAGGAGAAAAGTGCATATTACAGTAAACAACATAGAAACAAATGATTTTCGAATATCATAATTCAAGCTTTCGATTATATGATTGGTTTTGTCTTTGAAAATGATGGTTTCTAAAAGTGTTTTTGAAATTTTTAGTCGTGTTTTGACTGAGATAAGGGAAGTTGATCAAGAAATGGTTTTGGTCGATTTTCGACGGCCGAGGTGACGTGGGTCTTGGCGTTGATTGTGGAGGTTGCTAGGGTGATAATGGAGCTATGAAAAATTGCGCGGCCTTTTTAAAAGGGTGTGGTGTTGGGTCGAAGTGAATTTAGGGTTTAGGGCTTGTTTTTAGTCGTGCTCGCTTTTGGGTCGGTGAAGGCAAAGGGAAAAAGAAGGAGCACGGTATAGAGGGAGAAGCAAGGGAAGGCCGTGGTGGAGCTTTGGCAAGAATTTGGTGGTTGGTGGACGGTAGTGGTGGTAAGGTAGGGCATTGTAGTGGCACGGTGTTGTTTACAGGCTATTGGGTGATGTTCGAAATTTCGAACGTAGGGATGGTCGTGTGTCTCCAGAGGATGGAAGTGATGCGATAGGCGTGGGTAACGTAAGGCGATGGACGGTGGAGGAGGTATGTACGTGCACACGTACATGCACGTTCTTGGATTCTTGGTTGGATGCAAAAGAGAAGAGGGGGAAAAGAACAGGTAGAAGAAGAAGAATAGGAAGGTTGGGTCATTTCTTTTGGGCCGGGATCAACGTGTGTTTGGGCTGGGTTTGTTATAAAATAAATTAATTTGACTATTTAACTAATAAATCTAGAGATTTAAACATTGTTCCTATTTCATTTCAAATCAAACTGACGCGAGGATTTTTCATTGAAAGCCTATCGCATGACGATTTCCTCTGAACTAATATCATAGAGATTTATGCAAATGTTGTAATTTAATGATTTTAATATTTAGAGTAAATAAATAGGTGGTTAATTATTTAATTAATTTATGTTAATCGACAAATTAATTATTAAATAATCTGTTTAATTTTAATTAATTCTATGTTAATCAACTAATTAATTATTAAATGATCCGCTTAATTTTAATTAATTAAGAATAAATTATTTTGCTTAATTCCTTGATTAACAAGTAATTTAGATTGAAAGATATAATTTGACTCAGTTATTTGATACTAATACAATTCTGAATTGTAAATGGATTTAATATCAAATTTTAAATCGTTGGTTGAGTTAATGATCTATGTTAACTGAAATTATTCTTAGATATTGCTTTCAATTATCTACTATCTATGTTATTAAGTAGTCGAACAAATTAAAGTAAATAGAATAAAACGTTGACATGTTTTATTGATAAGTAAATCAACTGGAACTGCTCGCTATTTCGGATTCGGAAAAATGTAATGATTACAAGCAGATTATCTTTGGTGGATTGGTCGTGATAAAGTGGGCATATGGAATGAATTTCCATATGTGAATATTAACACCCTGATTGTAGAATTGTTTATTTTAAACGACCTGGTCTTTTAAAATTTTATAATATGGATTCAAAGAGACCGAAATCGAAAATCAACATTATCCGGAACCATTTCAATCCAATAACCACCACGAACCTTTACGGTATTGATCGTATGGCCCCGTATGTTGGAATTTAATTAATGTAACCAATTTGGCTATTAAATATTGTACTTAGACATAATTATAACACCACTGGATATAAAATTATTTTGGTTATTGTAAGGGAAAACCCCATCATGTTTATGTGTGACGTCGTCTCATGAGTTACCTTAGTTTTTCAAAGGATTTTGATAACTTAAGTAATTCAAATTAAGTATGTTTACTCACGTTGGTTTCCAGCCTGATGCAGGTGTTACTTTATTGCAATGCTTGGGTTAGACAAGTGTTATAGAATTCAGGTTAGGATGCTTTGGAGCTAAGGAGATGAGTTGGATGGCAGAGACATATCACGCGTACTTGATTATATCTCGCTGCGTATTGAAGGCTGTATATTCAGCATTTGTGAGGATAAGTTATTATAACTGTCCAGGTTTCTATATTGTTGTACTCTGATAATTTTTATGTATATTGACAGTCACAGTTTTCTTGTATAAAATTTGTTATTGTGTATTATATTTTGTTCCGCTGCGATTGTGAGATTCTGTGTTATTGTTTCTATTTCTTCTATCCTTTTCTTCTTAAACCATAATGATCTGGTATTTCCGAAACTCAATTGCTCGGCAATTTATATAGTAAACGTACTAGTGTCGATTTTCAAGGGTCGAAAATCCTAGGTCGTTACATGTTATAAATTAATATTTACAAAATATTAGTCATAAAATTTGGATATGATTTCAGAAATAAGTTTGTTGCATACATTTATAAAAAGTTATAAATATTTTGATTGATATGAGATATCGATAACAAATTTAGTTAAATATAATTATGTATATTTAATTTGGTTAAATGGGCACTCAAACCCATGCATCTTAGAGGATCATACGTCTGGTCCGGCAAGGGAAAGGGACGGCTGCATGTGTGTGCAGTTAGGATTTGAGATCTGTGGTTGAGATCATTGTTTGCTCTTTTGTCTTATCCATATAAAAGCCAATCTCAAAACCCTAATTAGTTGCTAATTCATTTTTTTGAGCCGGCACTTTCTCCTTCTTCTTCCTCATTTTAATGGAAAAGACTATCCCCTAAAATCATCTCTTAATTCTTAAGTCTAATTCAAATTAAAAAAATATTAATTTGTAATAGAAGGTCTCTAATCCTGGACTAGCAACCTGACAGATTGGAAATAGTTCTAAGAAGAGAAATCATTGTTCAACGTGGACTCAAAGGCTTCATTAGGAAATGAACTTTCATTTATTGTTATTGTGTTGATTTCAAGTTTATCATATAAAAGTTGATTTACATCCAAATCATTTGTTTGTATTTGGATCTGTTTATTGTTTAGATTAGGTGAGATTTTTGTGAGTACGTGTGTTTGCTACAATTTGATTGGTTATGTGCTTGTTGTAATATCTTTAATGATTTATTGTTGAATTAATTTTCTGAAGGAAAAAAGTTTCATTTTGATATATATATATATATATATATATATATATATCTGTGTGTGTGTGTATACACACTAAATGTATAGTGATCTGCAAATTGTAATTATGTATAATTGTATATATGATTATATATCGTAAATATTTAACCTTAAAATTTTCTTATGACGATTTATACTTATTATGATTCATAAAATATAAAATTATTTTATTAAATATGTATATACATATTTTATTATTATTTAATTATTTTGTGAATTGTTTATTATGTAAAAAATCATTAATAGTTCAAAATTTCAATTTTATATTTTTCTTATTTGCTACATGATGTAAGAACCTTACCGTAAAATATTTAGATTTTTAAGATTTAATTTATTGTTTTTTAAAATTAAATTACTTTCATCCTACAATCTATTATTTAATTAAAAATAAAAATTCAATTGAAAAAATTCTTGAAATTTTTCTTAATCCTTCAATTTTTCCCTGGTACCATTAGAATTTTTTTAGTTTTATTACTCAATTTAATAATATTTTTAATTAATATATTTTTTACCCATAATTATTTATTTAATTAAAAATATGATTTCAGTTGAGAAAATTCAAAAAAAAATTCGTAAGCCCAAAATATATGTCTTAGGTACCTTTAAAAAAAGTTTTAGAATTTTCCATAAATTAATCTTAAGCCCAAAATATGTTTCCAAGTTTTTTAAAATTATTAAACTTGTATTTGTTTTCGTATAATTATTTTACATGAATTTATTATAGTAGAAACTGTTTATTCAATGATACACACACACATACATATATGTACACACATATATTTTAATATCCTGTTTTGACATATTATACAAGCACATATTAGGACAAATTACAGTACATAAAAATGAGCTAATGTGTCTGTTATAATGTAAATTCCAGCATCTATATAACGACACATTATACCCTTCACAGATTATGATGTTACATATGCACGAACATATTTACATATATATATATATACACACACATATGAAACATATATGTGTGTATACTTACATAAATAAATAAAACAAAAATTAAATAAATCTCAAACTACAATTTGTACAGTTAAAATACATATATGGACATAATAGTAAATCTCGCCATGAATAAATTATTAATTAATGAAATTTAATGAACCAAACAATTTAAATTAAAGAGAGGAATGAAAGGTTCATCTCTTCATTTAATGCAATTAATGCTTTCAATTAATTACTTGTTTTCGAGAAAGAAATAAAAGGTTTCCTTCCTTATATATATATTAATTCTTATTAATAAATGTTAGGTGTATTTGATACACTATACATTTAAAATTAAATTTATTTGAGCTTCCCTTTATCTAATTTAAATAAAATACATGATTTTATTTATAACAAATTTAGAAATGTTCTAATTAAATTAGACTTCATAGGCTAAACTAAGATCCAATTGGATAAAAAAAATTGAAATTCACTCATTTCTTCCATAGCGGTCTGACCCAGTTCCTTCTATATGTGTACATATGATCAAAAGCTTTGATAATAAAGGCATATGTAAAGTGGGAAATGAGTATGTTGTGTTTTAAATCCTAACACCTAAATACAGTCATGTTAACTATGAATCTTTCTTATCTATAGCACGTGCATTTCACACAAACAAGTGTATTAGATGCATTTGTAAACTAAAACTTAAAAAATATATTAACATGTTCATGTCATTTTTTTCTAAATAAACAAAATAAAAATTTTATTTAAAAATACTTTAGATTGGAGCTAAAATCCATTTAGGCTTCATCAACTCGACTAAGATCAGTATGGAATATCTTTTCTTGAAATTCCCTATTTAACCCGCTTTCGACTGGCCTAGTCCCTTCAATGGATCCAAAGCTTAATAGCTCATATGGTCTAAATTGGCAATATCAGGGCTACCTGATTAAAGCATACCCATTTAATAGGGTGTCCAAAAAGATAGTGTCGAATTTTGAGATTGGGTAATCCAGTACTCATCCCTATCTAGCTATTGTTCTAGCTAGAAGGATGAAGTAAGCTCAAAGATTATCCCAACATAAAGGCCCAAATTGATTTTAGGCATTATGCTAATTTTTCAAAATATGTTTTGAAAATTTAATAATTAAGTTATAATTTTAAAGTTAAGTTTAAAACATGACATGTTATAAAGTTTTTAAAATTAATTTTAAAACTTAGTGACATAATTTCAAATTTTTTATCTTAATTATATAATTAACTAAATTAAATAGATAAAAATAAAAGTCAATTAATTAAATTAAAATTTATATAATGATATGTGTATATTTATCTTAAAATGTTTAAGGCAAATGATGATAAAATTTTGAATTTAAATAGCACTATTTTTAATTAAAATATTTTTTTAATAATTTAAATTAATTAAAAAATTATATACATGTATAATGATACGTATGTAATTACCATAAATGTTACAGTCTATCTTATTGAGAAAACGAGTATTTCTCTTTAAGAAGGATATCAATCATGTAATTTCATTTCACACTCCAATAATTGCTGCGACAAGTCGGTAGGTAGCAATACCCCCTCTTACATAAGAAAAAAACCCTCTCCTTATATATTAATCACATAATAATCCTAATTAAAAGCAAAAAATAGAAGGGCCTAAGTTGGTCAAACTTGGAACTAAACTCGAACGAAAGCTCAATCTATGAGAAAGCGTTGTAAGAAGATCCACTCCATCCAAGGGATAATCTGAAATACACTCAACAAAAATGTTAGCAGAAGAAGGAATACATATATATGTAATAAATGTAACAACCCAAAATTCTGCTTATTTGATTTTAACTGTTTGTATTTTGGAATTTAATAACTTATAATTCAAATATAAGGAATAAATATTTGAATTTTGAATTGAATGTTAATGAAATGGATTTAATAATTTTATTTAACTCCTTTTAACTAATAAATGATATTGGTGAATTCAATTAGTAAATTTATATACAAATGAAAATAGATTAGATAAATATCAATAATTAAATATTTAAATCTGTGAAATTAGCCTTTCGGGGCACATTCTCAGATTCGACGAAAACAGTTTCATTGGATCTGTAATAGTAAATTATATTACGCCATTGAATGTCATGGCGATTAGACAATCGTTTGGTCATGCGTGTTGGAAATGCGTTGAAATTAATATCGAAAAGTTAATATAATAACTGGGTCTAAAATGATATCTTCTACATACGATCGAAACTAGTTACATTATGTTCGAAATAGCGGTATAATATATAGAATGCTAGACGGCAAACCTCATTTGGAGTTTGAGATTTTCGGTTATGTTTGGTTGAATAATTTTAAAATTAAAATAATATATATATGTGTGTGTGTGTGTCTATATATATATATATATGAACATATTCACCTTAATCTTGACCTTACCTCCCACTGTTCATGTGATACTCAGTCTTACCCTTCACGTACACCATACCCATACTTCCTCTCCTTATAAACAGACCAGCAAAACCAATAGAGCTCCCTCTTTTGTAAATTTAAACTTCAAAAATAAAAATTCAAATATTTAAGCATTGAAAAATCATGGAAAAAATATATTTAGATTTATATGGTTGTAGGCTTCAACCCCATAACTATGATGGAGCTCGCGGCTATGTTCTAGGTGGTGGTCGTTTTAGGGACAATAGCTAGGGTTAGTGTTTTTGGCTGTTATGGTCGCCAATTCAGAGTTTGGAGCTTTTTTGGACTTGGGGCGGTTAGGCGCATGCATGGCCACGTTTTGGTATGGTGTGGCTTGCAATTGGGGTTGCGACCTGTAGCAGCTGTTTGAAGAATATGATTAAGTTAAAAACTCACCATTTAATAATAATGAGTTAGGGATTGAACTTTAATAAAAAGTTATAAACAGAGTCTAAATGGTAAGATAAAACATTTAAATAATAAACATTTGAGAAAATTTGATTATAATAAAAAAATTGTTATAATATGAAATGATTTTTATATAAATGAAGTTTTATATCAATTTAGTTCATAAAACATGTTTTAAAAAAATTTAAATTTAAATCCCTAAATTTTTGAAAATAGTTTCAAATGTTTTTGATAAATGAAATAGCAGTGCATTCGAAAGTAATTGAATGTAACAATATTTAGGAAATTAGAATTTCAAATGGAACGCATTTTTTTGGGATAATTAGGAGGAAGTTGTTTCGATTAATTTTTTTGTATTCTGCATAATCTTCTAAGTGACGATCAGATGTTCGCTGAAACGAACGTTGTGGGGGTACTTAGTAAATATTCTCTTTATCAATGTGTGATCGAGATGAGTTCAAATCCGAATAAACCCAATGTGAGTTTTAATGAACAAATTTTTTGAAGTTATTATACATAAAAACATATGTAGTATGCTTTTAAATATAAGTTTTGAAATTATAATCGGGTATCTTACTTTTAAGTTCCCTAAAAGGGAATTTGTTTAACAAACAAAAAGTATTTCTAATAAGGGATTGTTTTGATAAATTAGAAACAAGTAAATTGAGTTAAAGTAAATAAGATAGTTTTGAGAAACATTGTTTTATTAAAACCATAACTTTTGTTTAAAAACCTCTAAGTAATGTAAACTATTTGCAGTTGCTAGGTCAACCCATGAAACATCATTCATTCTAACGCTCTAAGTTAGAAAGGTTAAAAGGTTGACTTGGTCTTAAGAAAAGCGTAATTTAATTTGAACCCCAGCTAGATCTATGAAAAAGTTAAATTAAATTTTGTATGTACTCTTAAGGATATTGAAAAGTATTATAAAAGTAAGAAAGTGGAATAAGTTATTATTTGATGTTTTAAAAAGAAATGACTATATAAAATATTTTACAAACTTCGGTGTAAATTTATGAAATAATTCGTAAATAATTTTAGCATTGAATAAAATACTAAGTGAAAATATAAGTGATTTAGAAAAAAAATAATATAATTAAGAAACTAATAAAAAATATAGAGTATAACTTTCCATTTTGTCCGAGCTGTTTAAATAATCTTCTAAACAATAACCAGAGGCTAATGCGCAAAATGATAAGCTTAGATAATTTTCAATGTTTTTGGACAATCAAGAAATATTTGAACCTAAGTTAAGTTTTGTTTGTTAGTCATTTGACATTTTGTAACAATGTTAAGTGATAGTTTTCTCTTATGGAATTTGATTGACTGATAGTATTAGTTTATTCCATCATAGAATCTGATTACTTTGATTTGATTGAATTGATTGGTTGTGCGGCATCATATACCATTATCTATAAAGTTTAAAATTTATAGATAAATGATTTTAAATTGCTGTTATTAGGACCTAAATCCCGGTGATTTTGAAAAAACGTGATTTTTGAAGATTTTGGAAAAGGAATGATACTTATTTACTCTAATTGATGTTTTGAAGGAACCGTACCACTGGATGCTCCATGTTGTTTGATTCTAGAGTTACACCATAATTTATTAGAGGAATTCCCTCCTTATCATTTTGATTTTGATCTTTGCTTTTTCTCAGCTGAGAAATTTGAAAATAAATTTTTGAATTGAAATATCCCGGTATTTAGATCTAAAGTTATCATTTGAAATAATCGAATGCATAACATCTATTGAAGAATATCCTCTGTATTTTGTTGCATATGATTGAGATAGGGTTGTTGGTCGCATGTAGATTTATATCATGCAAGTTTTGGTATGTAGAGTTATATCACATAGTTTTTGTCAACCTGATTTCTTCTAGATTTTGTAAGACAGGTATGCAAGAGATTTCTGTTTGATTCTTGTGCATTTGCAGTTGCATAGAAGATAATAAATTACTTGCCAAAATATAAATCAAACGCAAAATGATACGTAATATATTTAGAAATTTGAATTGGGTCATGATTTAATTCCCCGGATATGGGAGGCCATTTGGCTTTTATTTTCTTTAATTAGTTTGGAGCCCATAGAGGCAGTTTGTAGTTGTACCGATCGTGTCCCGCAAAGGAGACATTAGCAAAAAAAATTGAAAATTTAAGAGTTAGAAAACTTTTAAGAATTTTTGGAACAAATGAATAGGAGAGAATTAGTTGGTATACATGGGTGAATTTATAATATTAGCGAATTTTGGAATCTATTCCAGCTACTTGGTTTTGAAAATAAGTATAATAACTCACGTTAATTAATATTTTTAAGCTTAAGGGTTTGGAAACATTTTCTTCCTTAGGAATTTCGAGGACGAAATTCATTTTAAGGTGGAAGAATGTAACAACCTAAAATTCTTCTTATTTGATTTTAAACGTTTAATTAATTTCAAAATTTTAAATAATTTGATTTTGGAATTCAACAACATATGATTCAAATATAGGGAACTAGTAAATATTTGAATTGTGAATTAAATGTTAATTAAATGGATTTAATAATTTTATTTAACTCCTTTTAATTAATAAATGATATTGGTGAATTCAATTTGTAAATTTATTTACAAATGAAGATAGACCAGATAAATATCGAGAATTAAATATTTAAATCTGTGAAATTAGCCTTTCAGGTCACAGTCACGGATTTCGACGAAACCAGCTTCGTTAGATCCGTAATAGTAAATCATATTACGCCGTTGAATTTCATGGCGATCAGACGAATCGTTTGGTCATGCGAGTTCGAAACGCGTTGAAATTAATATGGAAAATTTAATATAATAACTAAGACTAAAAAGCTATCTTCTGCATACGATCAAAACTAGTTCCATTGTGTTCGGAATGGGGGTATAACATATAGAACACCAAGTGACACACCTCGTTTGGAGTTTGAGATTTTCAGGTATGTTTGGTTGAATAATTTAAAATTAAAATAATATATACATGAACATATTCACCTTAATCTTGACCTTATCTCCCACTGTTCTTGCCATACTCAGCCTTACTTGTCACGTACACCCTACCCATACTCCCTACCCTTTATTAATAGAGCCTGTAAACCAATTAAGCTCCCTCTTTCGTAAATTTAAACTTCAAAAATCAAAATTTAAGTATTTAAGCATTGAAAAATCGTGGAAAATTTATATTTGGATTCTATGGCCGTAAGCTTCAACCCATACCAATGATGGAGCTCGCGGCTATGCTCTAGGTGCTGGTCATAGTAAGGACATCGGTTAGGGTTAGTGTTTTTGGGTGTTATGATCGTGATTCGGAGTTTGGAGCTTTGTTTAGGACTCGGGGTAGTTAGGCGCACGCGTGGCCGCATTTTGGTATGGTGCGGCTTGCAATTAGGGTTGCGATCTGTAGCAGCGAGAGGGGATCAAGGTAGCATCTTGTGATTGAGGATGTTGGTTGTTGGGCGTAGATTTTGGTTTAGGCGAGTCATATTCATCAAGAGTTGTTCGTAGGCGATGACGGACCGTGAAACAGAGGTCCGTAGCTCCGTGTTATAGATTTTGTGCACATGGCCATGGTGGCATTTCACTATGCGTGTACGTTTGGGGATGGAGAAGAAGAAAGGAAGGAGAAGGGGTAATCCGGTAAATATATATATATAAGTTGTTTAATTTTTAATTTAAATTATCAATAACTTATAAAATGTTTACCTCACTCAATGAGGTCTGATTCGAACTTTTTGTGTTAGACTTGTGTCATCGAGATCTACGCGATGGAATTGTTTTGGTTGGATTTGGAGCTTGTTGAAATTTAGGCTAAAATCAAACAAGCTTCCGGTTTTAGTACAAAATTGGAACGTTCCGACGAAAACAAAAATCAATGTGAGTTTAACTCACATTAAATTTTATTATAGCATATCTATGGTAACAAAAACGTTTATTGATTGCTTAGATGTTAATTAAATTGTTTGATTGATTCTTTGGTTGAATTTCCATTTGGAAAATGGATGACATATTAATTTGATCATTATAAACCCATATGATTATCTATATATTATCCATAAACAATGTTTTGTAGGGAAAATCTATAGAGAGACCCTGAGGGATTTCTCGCCCATAAATTATTTATTTACATCCATATGCTATTATTGATGGTTAATTGAAAACAAATCCCGTTATTCCATTTAACTTGTTAATTGTCGTTATAGCAATTTCGCTGTATCGTTATTTATTAAATTCCATCCTCAAATCCTTTTACATGAACTTGAGCTTGTGTTTCCGGTAAAAAGAATATTGAAAATTCATTAATCATTTTGACTAATAATAATATAGATTAATTAATCATTTTAACTAATGATTTTGAGATTAATTAACCAATTTAATTAATGATGATTAAAAATTGGTTTATCTTTAGATTTAATTAATCATTTTTGCTAATGATATTTTATACTTAATTAATCGTTTTAACTAATGATTATTTGAGTTTAATCAATTCTTCAAATTAATGATAATGGAGTTTAATCAATTTGAACTTAATTAGTTATTTTAATTAATGATAACTAAAACTAATAATCATTTCAACGAATTATATTTAAAAGTAATTAGTCATTTTAAATAAGGAGATTAGAATTTGATTAAACGATTGATTTGAATTTATTTAATTATTTTAACTACTGATATTTGGAATTTTGTTAAATCATTTTAATTAATGATGTTTTATAGTTAAAATAAATCATTTTAACAAATGATATTTTAATTAATCAGCTAATGGAGTTTGAATTTAATTAATATAATTAATTTATAACTTAATTAATTGTTTTAATTAATGGAATTTAAAATTACTTATCATTTTAATAAATGATGTTTGAGATGACTTATTCATTTTAACTAATGATTATTTATATTTAATAAATCATTGTAATTAATGGTTTTTAAGTTAATCAATTGATTTAATAAAAGTGATTTAAGTAAATTAACTAACATAATAAAATTGCTTTAATCAACTGATTTAATAAAAAATTTAAAGTTAATTTACCAATGTCTTAATAGTGTTTGTAAATAATTATCTATTTTATTAAAGATAATGGATTTTTTATTTGAAAGAGATTTTAAATGTGACTAATTACTTTCAGGATAATTAATATGGTTTAAAGTAATAAAAAGGAACTGGAACTCGATTATTGGGATGTTAAGTTGGATAATCTTCTGAATGTTCGATCTGGTTTTGTTTTAGGCCTTCGGGGTCGCGCACGTGGAAAGATTTTTCTCTTAACGTTTCAACAATTATGGAATAATTCTAAAAGTGTTTTACTGATGTGGAAATATGAAAATCAAGCGCAAGTTCAGCTTTTAAAAGTAAAGATTTGATTTTGGTTATGGAAAATAGTTCCGTAATCACCATTGCTTATGGAAAAGACCTAGTCATACATTTAATGCTTGGCTTGCACTCATTTCTACCTCGAAAGTTAAAAATGTCTTCAAGGTGATTCCTAGAGGTAAGACTACCTCGTCTTGCCTGGTTTCATCTTCAACCAAGAGATAGGACTTGTCTACAATCAATAAGTAGTGGTAAATATATAAAATATAATTTCCATGTACGATCATTTTAATTATCTCCGATAGTTGATTTATTATTTTTCAGATTTATCTTTCTTCATGGTGTATCGTCACCTTAAAAATGATTTGATGCTCTTTGAGCTTTGTTATCCTTTGCACGAAATGACTAAACCAAAAGCGCGAAAGGACGTCCAGCTATGTCGGGTTGCTCCCATCAAAAGTGTATCTTACATCTTATCGAGATTTTGTGTGCCATCACGTGAAAAACAGTTTGAGTTTAGATGTGAAATATTTGGATACTCGGTAAGGTCTAGCAGTGTCCGGCTGGTACATTTTAGAGAAGTTTCATATGGCATATGGCCAGGTCAGGAGCATATTACTAGAAGTATACTTCAAGGGGGGCTCAATTTCCTTGTCATTTGTTGAAAAATTTCTTTTCCTTATTTAATTGAAAATCCTGAATCTTTTTTAGCCTTAAATTTCCACAAGTAGAGCCAACTCCTTATCACAGCATTTAAGTGTTGATTTAGTCCATTCTATCAAGTTAGACCGTTTTCCTTGTTCTATCCATTCTGTCCAGTTTGGATTTTACTGGGTTTTTTCCATTCTTTCAAGTCTGGTTTAATATCAATTATGCTCATTCATATTTGGATTTCTTTCCTGATATTTATTTCCGCTCTTGCCTATATGGAGGTTATTCTTGTGACGTAAAAACCCATTCCACGTTCGCGGTGTGGTCTCACAGAACTTTTATATATGTTCTTCATTATTCGAGTTATCTCATGCTAGTTTCCCATACTAATCCGAGTGTTATTTTATTACAATGCTCGGGTCAGACCGAGTATTTTCCCCGACTGCCTTTGAAGTTTTGGAGATCGTGGAGAGGAACTTAAGATTCACCTATCGTAGTATTTTATTTTCCACTGTATTATATAGTATACCTATCGATATTTGTAAGGTCATGATTTTATAAATGTCGAGTTGATAAGGTTTGTTTTTAACTCTGATATACTTTGTATATTTGGAGTGACAGTTTCTAATGTCCTTGTTATATTATATGTTGTCGATACCGTTGTAAGATTCTGCTTTTTTTATTTGTTCTCTGTTCTTTTTTTATTTACCCTAATAATATGCCCTTTTGTCTATTGGACGCACGAAATTGGAACATAGTGGTAGTGTTAAATGTCGACTTTTGATGGTCAAAAAGGTGGGCCGTTACAATAAAAGTACATATATGTGTGCATGAGGAAAAATACAAGTAGAATAAGTTAATATCTTGTTAAAAGTAAAAGGGTATAGGGATTAGCATTATTAAGTTTTAGAAGGTCAATGCAAGATTTAACCTTTTCAAGATATCTATTAAAAGTGACATTTTTTGCTAATTTGTAGTTGGGGTCGGCAGTCTAGTTAAAGTAATATAATGAAATAAAATAAATTCGTTTTGGAAGAGAAGTATAAATACCATCAAATATCCTTTCACTTAGACCAAATATACCATCTAGTGATAACATAGATTTTGTCAAGAATAACCCTGTTGTTATGTGTAAAATAGTATCTTATGGTATTGCAATAAGAATCGCTATTTAAGTCATTTTTCTAAACATATCGAACTCTAAAGCTTTGAGAACCCTTAAAATGATGCATTGGTAGTATTGCAATCAAAATATAGGTGTGAAATGTTTTTAAGATGTTGGGTACAAAAGACACTTTTTTTTATCAACTATCAAAATTTTCCTTTTTAAAGGCTTTATGATGTTTAGTTTCCTATGAATAATAAGCCAATTATGTAGTTGGTTTTATGTAGGGCATTAGTTTACCATGGAGATTTAAACGTTTTTAATTTGGTGCTTAAGTAGATGTTATAGTCTATCTTCATCTTTAAAATGTTAAAGATGAATAATTTCAAATTTAGTAGATGAAATTTAAATTAAATTAATTACATATGATTTAATTAATAAAATTTAAATCAAATTAAATATGACATAATTACATAGAGTGGAACTATAAGAATTAAAACTAATTAAATAATATTTAATTAATAAGATAGACGCATATGTTATATGCGTAAAGTAAATTATAAAAGTTATAAATAAGTTAATACTTACATAATTATATGTGTACAAAATTAAGTGGAACTATACAGAAACCCAAATTAGATTCAAGAAATAAGTACATATGTATCGTACGTATACCCTAATTTTAGATATGCGTGACACTTGAATAACAAGGGTATTTCATAGAAAATGTATTGTTTCCTAAATCGATATCACTCATATACACGTACACACACATTGAATATTATGAATCCTTAATACATAAGTTATCCTTTACCATTTATATATATTAGTAGATTGCTTGTATGCTCTTTAGTTGTTGATATTCCTCAAGCAAGAGATGTTATGTGTAGTACCATTATTATATTGAGTAGACGAGGTAGGATACATGCACATATTTGTTGATATTCCTCAAGGTATGTACATTATGCTTAAGTTGTCGCAAAATGGTGGGAATAGGTGAATAATCTTTCGATTTTTTGATATTCTTCAAGATTAATATGAGATTAGGACAAAGACCGTAAGTTAGGAGTTGTATAACCGATAAAGTGTTATGCACCGGCTATAGGCCTACGATTTGTTAATATTCCTTAAGGTCAGAATCACAAGACAAGCAACTCCTAATGCCCACTAGAGAAATCAAAATATTTATATGTTTATATTAAGGTTTGATGAACATAAAAATCTAGTGGGATCCTTATTAGAAAAATTAAATGGTAACATTTAACCTTTCTAATATTATATGTAACGACCCGTAAATTTTAGTGATTTTACTAATATATTTAATTGAAATTTTGTGAAATTTTAAAAAATAAAATTTGAAAATAAAAAAATTATATTTGGAATGCGTCTAATCAAACATAGAAAGTGGTAAATTTTCATCAGAAAATTTGAAAGTTTATTTTCTTGTGTAATTTTATTTAAATTCAAGTCAGTTAATATTTGATGATGATAAAATATTTTCCAAACCTAAATATTTTTATATAATAATTTTGTAAATCATCTTCTGAGTTACATGTCATATTTTGTTTTTTCAAATTTGGACCGCTATTGCTCCGTTTATCTTATTTTCGGTAAAATAACAGCATTTTCCGGTACCGATTATCAACTTTTGACAGGATGATCGTACCAATTTTATCCGTATACCATTTTGATCGTCTTGCCATTCTGATCTCTATGGTATATTCATTCTTGTATTTGATGTCCGATACGTGACAAGATAGGCAAAACAATTTGCCATATGGGTTTCGTACTTTGAGCTGTTTGTTTCATTTGCCTTTTTATTTGACAGCAATGTGATATCAATATTCTTTTGCTATTAATAAATATCTGAATCAATGTCTAACTTTCACCCTTCCTATATTTTTTTGTTATATAGCCGAGTCCCTTCATATATTTTTTTCGTCTTCTACACGTGAAAAAGAAAAAAAAATGAATAAGTAAACTGTAGCTTTTCCTTCTCACAGCACATAGCCTTTACAACCGATCTCCTCCACCTCTATTCTCCACTTTCACCCTCTCTTCAACTTTGCTCAGACCATCCCTTCCATGCAACATCGACCACCTTCCATCCTCGAACCAGCCGCCCACCACCAGCCACGTTTTCCCACACCATTCGTCGATCCCCTTCTGCTTCAACCCACCGAGTTCAGCAGCTTCTTGTTTAAATCGGGTATATTATATATGTGATATATGTAATGTTCTATAGTTAGATTCTTTGGTTTTGCATTTTCTTGTTTATAAAATTTTATATATGTAACGACCCGTAAAATTCGGTAATTAAATTTCTTAATTTAAGAAGATTTTGGTAACTTAATGTTGAAAGAAATAAAAATTTAGTGAATTATTAATGTAAATAATAACTTGGATAAGATTGGTAAGTTAGTTGTTAATAACTTGGATGTAATTCCAATAAGTGAAACAATGGAAATGTAATTATATTCTTATTGTAATAAAAGAATGTTACCAAGATGAAATGATTAATTTGATTTAAAATCTTAATTAATGTATGCATTAAGTTATAATGGGATATAAGGGTTTATACCTGGATATAAATTGAATATATGAAATTAGAGGTAAGTATTGAATTGATTAATGTACTAAAACATGGTTAACAGTAATTGGATGTAAATTAAGGAAATACGTTATTGCAAGTTAATAATTAATGAACTTGAATGAACATTCCAATTTAATATAATAATTCAAATGTAATGACTTAGTTTTAAATGGAATATAGTATAAATAAATGCAACCAGTGTATTAATGTGTGGAATAATATATTGATTTATTTGTTACTAAATGTAAATTAATGCAATAAAGTATTAAAAATGTATATTGTTTTCATAAGATAGTATAAAGGAATGTACACTTGTGATCTATGTATGAAATAATAACCAAAATAAGGGAAATAGTGTTAATGTAAGTAAAGTTGTAACAAATTGGATATATGGAAATAAATGTAAGCATTTAATAAATTAATGAATTTTAATTTCAATAAATGAGAATTGAATAAAAGTCAATGTTCTATAAGTAATCATATTATTTTCTTGAAAGTAATAAACTTAAAGTTAATTAAATTTTAATGGTTACAATTGTATAAGTTACCTATTTGTTTAGTTCGTAAAATTTATTTCGAAAGCAAATTGCAGTAATTGACTTAATTAGTGGTGATTGAATGAATTCAAAGTATATTAACCAATGAAGTAATACGTAATAAAGTGAAAATTTATACAATCAATGTAGATAAGTAATTATAATGTTTGTTGTTGATAATAAACGTTACTTTAATGGTAATGAATAAAGACCACAGAAGTGTGAATGGATAAATTTCATAGAAACTAAGGTATGTATAGGTAATAAATTGGTATAAGAATGGAATATAGGTAAATTCATTAATTAGCTTTAACCCTTAATTAATGTATACAATTGATAGAAGTACACATTTAGAAATGTAATATTTATTCTAATTAAGATGTAAATAGGCGTATATTAGTGCAATAAGAAATAAATTTCATATAAAGGTAATTAAATATTATCTTAATGTAAATTGAGATAATATATGAAATTAACGTTAATTCCATTCATAATAGAACAATTATTAAAAATTACCTAATTTATTGGTAAATGAATTTATTATAAATGAAATTTAATTTATTACGCTAATTGAAATGAAGATGAAATTTGAATATACAATGGAATGAAATGTGAGACAAGTGTTAACTGTGTTATAGAGTAATAATAGACTCAAATAAAGGGTTAGAATTGAACCTAATCAGTTTAATTGGAAATTAGTTAAAATAAATTGGATTCAATTTATAATAAAAGAACTATTTTAAGTAATTGAAATAAATACTATAATTGGTGAATTAATTTACTTCAAATTGATATGGGAATTGATTTTAAAGAATTATAAATCACTAAAGTAATACAAGATGATAAAATTTATGAATTAAAGAATTTGAATTTAAATAGTGATTTAATTTATTTAATATTAATTTATTTAATTAATGTAAAATAGCTATTTTGGCCACTGACTCGGATTTCGACGAAACTAGTTTTATTGGATCCATAACGGTGAATTATTGTAGGATTTCTAGTTTCGTAGCGACTGGACTTGTCGTTTGATCGTGCGGACTCGAAACGCCTTGAAATCAATTGAAATCAATTTGAAAAATATTGATTTTAGCATAACTTATTTATACGATGGAATTTGTATTTGAAACCTTTCCATTGCGTTTAAAATATTTAAAAACATCTATTTTGATATATGGGTTGACCCAATTTCGTTCCGGAGTCGAAACGGGCTTTTCGGGCCATATATCGTTTAGCACGTTTATAAATCGGGTCCATCTATTCTTTTTCAACCTTGTCCATAAATACCGTGTTATAAACCCTAGCTTCTCTATGTCTCATTTGTCTGTGCGTACAATTCCTCTTCACCTCCACATCTCAATGGCAGACAAACAAATTCTAGATCCAATTACAGTTCCAAAATTAAATCAAAATTCAAACTCTTCAAAAAAAATTCAGAAAAATTATATATCGAAGCTCTCGAAGAGCGCATCTCATATTTGCGATTCGTTTTCCAATTCGATGCATCGTTTGTCCAGAATTTCAGAATGATTTCTGGTTGTTCACGCGTTGTGGTGGAGGATTTCCGGTGGATTGTCAATTTGGGAACGATCGAGTGGCACTGCTGCGAAGAGGGGGACATGTGCTTTAGATCCATACGGTTAGTTCTTGCTATCGTCACCTGAAATCACCTTGATTTGGTCAAGTTTAGCACGGCGGCGGTGGAGGCTTCTGCCTCGAATTGCGTGCGCGTGGGGGGGGGGGGGGGGGGGGGTTGGTCGGCCGAGCCTGTAGCGGCCAACGGTGACGTTGGATCGGGTGTAGGCGAGTGGATTAGTAGGCGTTTCGGGCAAAGCAGTGGGGCTGTGTTCTGTTCGTGCGTACGCGAGTTAGGCCTAGGGTTTTTGTACATACGCGATGCGTTGATGGTGGAGGATGATGTGTCATAGGGTAAGGGTTTTGTTTTTCCTTTTATTCATTTAATTCGAATTTAACTATGTTCAAATCTTCATAACTTTTACATGCGATATCCGATTTACGCATGATTTTCTTTGTTAGGATCGTAGTGAAATTCCGGACACTTTGGCGCTGGTTTGAAAGAATTCCGAGACCGTTCAAATTTTGGGTTTAAATTGGATTTAAATTCAATTTAAATTCAAAAGGTGTGTGTTTTAACCCACTCACAACTTCTAAAATTTCTTATGTTTGTTAAATTAATTTTTGTTGTGATTATGCATTTATTTATGACTCTTTCCGTATATTTTTAATCATCATCTCAGTTAATTGCGTTTATTTAAATTAAATCGTTATTTAATTTAGTTTTGAATATAACTGTCAGTCAAATACCTGTTATATATATTATCTATTAATATTGATTGGTTGTTTTGGATGATGATTGTGATGGATGTGTGATCTGTTGACGGATGAATGTATGTTGGATTATATATTATTATAAATTGTAAGTTGTTATGCATTTTATTTCATTCGAGATTGCGGTTTGAAATGATATATAACCATAATTTTATTTTAAATTACGGATTGAAATGATAAATATCCATATCGCTTGACCATAGGATAGAAAATTATATACAGGCACCGCAGTCTATATATAAAGATATTTTGAAGTGATTTTCTATGGTTTGGAAAGAAATATATGGTTTAATAAATATTAAATTTTGATATTATATAAATATTAATCATATATATATAGTTAAATTCTTGAATTTAAGCTATGTATAAGTTTGTTTAATAAAAATAAGTTTAATATTGGAATTTGATTGTTTTATATCATATGGTTAAGTACCTGTTTAAGATAGGGTATATATAGAGTTTTTAATGACTTAAATAAATATTAAGTTGGAAAATAAATATGAAATTTGTTTGAATTGAATTATTTAAAAATTATACTCGAAAAATTTGATTTGAAATTTAAAATAAATTAAGATTTTAAAGGGTATGATTCTTATAACTTGATTTGGTTTAGAGGGATTTAAATGAATGTAAAGTTGATTTAAATGAATATATCAAGTTAATAAAATTTAAAGAATATCCAGTTGTTTGAAGTTAAAGGTTTTACTTAAATGATATTGGGTTTATTAAGTAAACATTTCAAATCTAAATAATAGTAATTGAAACTGATATGTGTGGAATTATCAAAGAATTAGTTTTGAAATGGTGGAATATTTAAAGCTTTGAAATATATGGAAATTTGAAATGGTTTATTTAAAGGTTTCAAATTGGAATTGGAATTTATTTGTGAAACTAAAGAAGCTATTTTACTATATAAAGTAATTTAACATTTAAACCATTTAAGTATTTAAAGTTATGTCTCAAAGCTATGGGTTTCAAGGTATATAGATTTGAAGTACTATGATTTTGGAAAAATGATATATTTGAAATAAAATGATATCATACTGATTTGGGTTTTAAATAGAAATGATATCATATTTATATGGTTTTGAAATGGATATTATATTCTGGTTTTAAAGTATAAATTATTTTGAAATAACCGCGGTGTTATAATAACGTTTGGTTGTTGAAGAGACCGGGATCGAAAGTTGTCATACTCTTTTCCAACTCCGAAAACCACTTTAACAACCGTGTACGCGGTGGAGATTCCAGAATGAAGTAAGATGGTGGCGGCATTTCCTTTGAGGTAAATACGTGGACCCAACTCCGGTGAGTTGGCATAAGGTGGCTAAAACAGGAGCGATTGATGAGTTAATGAGGTAGCACCTTTGATCGGACACATCACTTCGATATTATACTTTGACTTTTGGATTGATTCGGTGGCCACTTTTGATTTTTTTATTTGGGGGTGTGGCTTGAGGTGGGCGGTAGCTGCGCGCTACGCGTTACCACCAGCC
Source organism: Allium cepa (assembly GCA_030765085.1). Classification (NCBI taxonomy): domain Eukaryota; kingdom Viridiplantae; phylum Streptophyta; class Magnoliopsida; order Asparagales; family Amaryllidaceae; genus Allium; species Allium cepa. The sequence continues at coordinate 344,718,276 of CM060944.1, forward strand.
CGGAAGCGTAATTGGTATATCTACCCTGGCATTGCCTAGTTGTGCCGTGTCACCTACCCTATCGCGCCTTGTACGAGTTTCTATTTGTGTCGTACCTATGGAGTATTCTCTGGTAGACTCCCGATCAGGAGGTATTACGGTACTGTATAGACTATTGGCATTATTACGTGTTAAGGTGGAAAATGTAAAGCCTTAACGCTATTTAAAAGTAAGTTTATTTTACTAATAGACACTATTATAATAGTGAAATATTACTACATAGTAAATAGTTTAACGGATCCTTAGGAGATGTGAATCCCGAGCATCTCTTGAGTTACTGCACTCACGTTAGACACTGGATAGGAGATGTCAAATCCCGTAAATATCTCTAACGTCGTTCCACTCATATTTTTATTGTTGATTTAACTTACATAAGATATTTTAGTTCTGACTCGAGTGTTTTTTCCTTTCAATTCGCTCAGGTCAGTACGAGCATTTCAGGATTTGAAGATTTTATTCTGGAGGACGAAGATTTGTAGTACTATTATCTACTATATTATTCCACTACACCATTTAATTCCGCTGCATTAATTATTTCTATGGTATGTATACTCTGATATGTATTGTATAAGTATAATCGAATATTTTGTAAACAGCTTCATGAACTGTATATTTGATTATTATATTTTTATCATTTCGCTGCACTCTTTCTCTACATTTTCTTATTTACCCCATAACAATCCGCCCTTCTGTATGGTTAAGTCTGACGTGTGTGGTTTATCGTCGATTTAAATCATATAAAAAGGCGGGGCTTTACAATATATATTAGATTTTAAAGTTTGGGGTTGTTGCTTTCAGTCTTATATATGTAGCAGCTTATATCTATTACATATGTATTGTAGATTTCAAGGTGTAATATATATGTAAGTGGTTATATAATAAGCTATATATACAGTTGTTGTTTCGTGCATATGAGTTTGCATTTTGGTTTAAGGTTGTAACTATATGTATTTTAAGTTCCTATGTTTTCTGTTCTAAATTTTTTTCAGATCATATGTATATTGAAGTTTTGTAAGTTATTTATTAGTATAATATATGATTTACATATACTAGTTTATACATATGCTCTGATTTTTATTATGCCTATAATTGTTATATATATTTTGTGTTTTGTGTATAGATTTTTTTATTATCTAGTTATATATATAAGTATATATTGTTTGCAGTTTATTATTTCAAAGTTTGTCTTGTTTATAGTTTACGTTGAAGTTTATTGTTTTCAGAATATAAGTGGTTTAAGTTGTTTTATTCTCTTTGGTTTTATAGATGCATGCATACTCGATTTTAGTTATGTATATTAGTTTTTAAGTATAGATACATAAAGTATATTGTATGAGTATGTAAAGTCTATAATGATTGAATTTTTATATATTACATAGAAGTATCACAGATTTGATATTGGATATTGGTTTGAAAATATTTACGTATATTTATGTTTCACACTAATGTGTAAAATCTTAACTGTATACAATATATTTTGGTCATTAGTTGAACTAGATTTTGGTTCTGTTTTGTTTGTAAAAACTTATTTATTGGTTTTAAAATATACATAGATTTGTAGTAAATGTGCGTTTCAAATTTATATTGATTTTAGAGTAATATATAATGTATATATTTTATTCAGTTTATATCAAGCTAATTTGATTTATTCCCATCGATTCTATTTATCAGCTTTGATCGTCGAATTCGTGCCAATCTTTTTCGCTTTGGAATTCATGCTTGGACTCGAAGCACATTTCTTTGTCGAATCTTTCTAGCCTCGAAAGGTGAGAAATCACTCACGATTAACATTCTTATATTTATTAAATGTGGTTTCAATTGAAACGATAATTGAAATATGTTGTTGTTAGTTATTTACATTGCTATGTATACGCTATATGTTCACATGTGACATCTGACACAATTATCTGTTATTTATATTGATGATATATGTCTGTTATATTATTATCATATCTGTTATCGCTCTGCAAGTTCCTTATTAGTATAGAATTCGCTATGGGTTGAAATGATACATACCCAAACAATCTGTAAAATAGGAGAAAATCGTTATGGGTTGAAATGATAAACCCAAGTGATTTTCATTTGGATTGAATTTGGGATTGCAGGTTGAAATGATATATACCCATACATAATTTAAATTGCGGATTGAAATGATAAATATCTGTACCACTTGACCTTAGGATTAAAAAATTTATGCAGACACCGTTGGTCTATATATAACTATTTTGAAATTGATTTCCATGGTTTTGGAAAGAAATATATGGTTCAATAAATATTGATTTTAAAATAATATGTATTTTATAAAGGTTTTAAATTTTAGATTTTTAAAATTATGTGTTTGAAATTTTTTAAAGTTATAAGTTAGTTTGAAATTATAAATTTTATGAATTTACTTATAATTTTACTATTTTAAAACATGTACAATTTAGTTTTATTATAAAATAAGTTTGATAATAAGACTTGATTTAATCAAATTTGATTTAATTTATATATAATATGTCTAAGTATTTATTTAAAATTATATTTTTCAAATATAGAGTTTATAATAATTTTTTATAAGTTAAGGTTGAGAAGATAGATTTGAAATCAATTTGAAATGATATTTAATTAAGAATTTTATTTAATTAAATCGATTTGAAACTTATTGAATTTGTGATTTTTTTAAAAGGATATGATTTTATAACTTTATTTTGGTTTTAGGTGATCAAATGAATATTTCAAGTTTAAATAAATTGAAGGAAATATTTAGTGATTTGAAATTTGGGGTCTATTTAAATGATATTGGATTTATTAAGTGAATAATTCAAAACTAAATAATAATGATAATAAAGTTAAATTTCAGATATAAATGAAATTATCAAATTTAGTTTTGAAAATGTTGAATATTAAAGGTTTGAAATATATTGAAATTGAAATAGTTTATTTTTTGGTTCAAATCTACATTTGAAGTCGATAATTTGAAATGGTTTATTAAGAAATTGAACTAAATTGTAATCGATGAATTTAGATTGAGTTAAATTTTAATTTTGGAATCCAAGTTGATTTGAATCGATTTGCAAAATTTGGGGAAGCTATTTTATTATATAAAGCATTTTTAAATTATATCTAAAGCTATTTATATATTTACTTTATAAATTATTTTAATATAAACTATTTTAACTTACAAACTATTTCTAATATAAAACTATTTTATTATACTAATTATTTTATTACAAACTATTTTAACCTATAACTGCTTTATATGAACTACTTTATTTTATAAACTATTTTATTATATACACTATTTTAATATCTAAACCGGTTAAGTGGGAAGTGTTATGGTTTTCCTAAGTATTATGATTTTAAAGGGATATGATTTCAAAGTTTTTGGTTTCGAAAGTGTTATAACTTTGAAAGTACAATGATTTTGGAAGTGAATATTTTTGAAATGGAAATAATATCGTATTGATTGGGTTTTTGAAATGGAAAGGATATTTTGGTTTTGAAGTATAAACTATTTTGAAATGACGCGGTGTTATAATAACGTTGGGTTGTTAAAGAGACCGATATCGGTTATTATCATACTCTCTGCCAATGTCAAAAACCACTTTAACAACCGTGTACGTGGTGGAGATTCCAGAATGAAGTAGGATGGCGGCGACGATCCTATATGAGGTATATATGTGGGCCCAACTCTCGTGAGTTGGCATAAGGTGGCTAAAACGGGAGCAATTGATGGGCCAAGTGAAGTAGCTTCTCCGATCGGACACATTCCTTCGATACTATATTATGACTTTGTGATTGATTTGGTGGCCATACTTGATTTTATTTATTTATTTGGGAGTATGTTCCGAGGTGGGCGATGGTAGCTGCTATGCATTACCACTATCTCGAAGTGTAATTGGTATATCTACCCTGGCATTGCCTAGTTGTGTCATGTCACCTACCCTATCAAAACCACTACGAGTTTGTTTTGTACCATACTTATGGAGTGCCCTCTGACGACACTTGGTACAGGGGAGATTACGGTACCGTATATACTATGGGAATATATAAAATGTGTTAAGGTGGAAAATGTAAAGCCTTAACGCTATTTTAATAGTTTAATTTACTTTAGACATTATTGTAACAGCGTATATTACATAGTAGATAGTTTAACGGATCCTTAGAGGATGGTTATCCCAAACATCCTTTGAGTTACTTGTATTTCAGTTGTTATTTCGGTAGAGTTGGATTTATTGATATAAGAATGTTAATCCTGACTCGAGTGTTTTATGTTTTGCTTTACGCTCGGGTCAGACTGAGTATACCAGTATTCGAGACTCACCTTTGGAGTTGGAGCTTCGCTTGGAGATCCATCTATTGATTCTACTTTTGGTTGTTCAGTTGATTCCAGTGATGTATTCAGATTTGTATTTGACTATTGTATTGAGGCTTCGATATATTCGAGACTTCTATTGTATCTTGTTTAACTCTGTTATATATATATAGCTTCACGAACTACTATTCTTTGTTTCCACTGCATTATTGTTATATTACTCTGTGTCTATGATTCTATGATTATTTTATTTACTGTATATGCTGAGTTTTGCCAAATTTAAATTAACAATCTGATATTTTGAGCAATTCAAAGTCCGACAAATGTGTCTGCCTAGGCACTTGGAGGGTACAACATGATATGGGGTTCTCGCATTTGGTTTGGTAGCGAGCAGATGACTCTTACTCCTACATGTCCCTGCGGGAGTTGGTGCAGTCGAGAGGCTGGCCGTAAAGGCAGAACATAGATACCAATGTATGCTACGGTGGGCGTTACCCCACTGGCAGATGGTCCGTTACATGTGGTATCAGAGCTCTGGTTTTAGGCAAAACTTAGCATATAGAGTAAATTTAATCACGGAATCACTTCGTTCGAGCTTGAATCCATTCCTCTTTGATTCGGTTTCCTTTAAATTTTAGAACTCCCTTATTCGTTCTGAAATCCACTCTTGTCTTCTCGAATCCAAATTCTTCTTGATTCTGGAGTATCCCATAGATCCATTGAATGATTGTAAAGGGGTAAAATCCTTTATAACAAGCATTGATTCACCGAAGATTTCTGTATCCATGCTTTACGATACTATCTATCTCCTACTATGCCCGAATTCTATCTCTTGCAATCGAATGTCGATTTGCATCAGAATTTCGCATCGATCTTATTCTTGAAGTCACGGTTGACCCGATTAAGGTTGCCCATGATTTGTATAAATAAGTTTATCCATCTTTCTATTTTGCTATTTAATCATCTTATCTTCGCCTCGAGCCTATCTTCCTTGTTAGTATTCTTTTGAATTAGGGTCCCTCAACATTTGAATCTCTATCCTTGTTTTGAAATTCATTTTTTTAATCATCGAGTGAGGGGTGTATTTGTGTATGTGTACATATATAATGTATTTTATATTGTGTTGTTTGAGTTGTTAATGTTGATTTGGGTTTTCGATCGATTCGTCTGATCAACGCTATCAATAGAAATTCCAAAACACTTGAACAGAGCAAACTAACACAATATTATTTTCAAATTTGGCAAATGAAATAAATTTTGTATGATTATATTATATATAAGTAAATTTTCTAAAATTAAAAAGTTAACTGAATTGGTTGTTTGAAAGGATAATATTTGATTTTCATTTATTGATTTGTAAATCATTGGCTATTCTCACATTATAAATAAATGAAAATATATGGTTTATAAATTTATTTAGAATTTGAAATGAATTTAAATTAAGAATTTGAGAATTTAATTTTCGGTGATTCAAACTTTGATTTTAAGTTTTGAAATGTATATTATTTAAAGTAATTTCGAATATAAATCGTTTCCAAAGAATTTTAAATGTTTAAATCAGTGCTCTCCTTTTTTGTCGATGGAAAATAATTTTGGTGATGGTGGCCACGTCATTGACATCCATTTTCGAGTTTCAGAGTGGAGAGAACATTCTGTAGCTTTGCTACACGTTTGTTTTGAAAAATAAATTGTTTTGAGTTTCTGAAGTATGACTTGATTTACAGTATATATATACAGGTATATGATTATAGATTAGATTATATATATAGTGTGTGTGTGTGTGTGTGTGTGTATGTTATATCTAAATGGTTTGAAGTGCATCGGAAATTATAATTCTTAAATTCATGTTAAAGGTGATTTTAATTATAAAATGAACCCATAATTTTGTATGAATATTTAAATTTGAAATAATTGAGTTGGGAAAAGTTTACTTGTATAATACCCAATTTCATTCTAATATAACTTACCTAAATTATTCAGAAGTCGAATATGTAAGTGGATAATATACAATACAAAATAATTTTATAAATAAAATTTGAGTGATCATAATAAATGTTATACACTTAAATTTTAATTAAAAAACATTAATAGAGATAAATAGAATAATAAGTTATTGAATAATAAATGAGATAAATAAAATAATAATTTTTTGAAGGAATTAATAAATTGAAATTAAATCAAATTTATGAAATACTTGAATTTAAAATCAATTATTAAGTATTAATTAATTTAAATTGAAATTTATATGGTTTAGATTAATTGTTTATTTTGTTTTACGAATCTATTTTTCTTTCTGGTTGTTTCTATTCTCCTACCTCCTTCCTTTTCGGGGATGAAAAGTTTTGAGTGGGGGAGAGTGTAACGACCCGTAAATTTTAGTGGTTTTATTGATATATTTAATTGAAATTTTGTGAAATTTTAAACAATAAAATTTGAAAATAAAAAAATTATATTTGGAATGCGTCTAATCAAACATAGCAAATGTTAAATTTTCATCAGAAAATTTGAAAGTTTATTTTCTTGTGTAATTTTATTTAAATTCAAGTTAGTTAATATTTGATGATAATAAAATGTTTTCCAAAACTAAATATTTTTATATAATAAATTTGTAAATCATCTTCTGAGTGACAAGTCATATTTCATTTCTTCAAATTTGGACCGCTATTGCTCTGTTTATCTTATCCTCGGTAAAATAGCAGCATTTTTCGGTACCGATTATCAACTTTTGACAGGATGATTGTATTCACTAATATTCGTATTCTGTTTTATCATCTCATCGTGTCGATCTCTATAGTATATTCATTCCTGTATTTGATGTCCGGTACACGATGAGATAGGCAAAATAATTTGCCGTATTGATTCCGTACTTTGAGCTGTTTGTTCCCTTTGCCTTTTTATCTGGCAGCTGTGTGATATCAATTTTCTTTTGCTATTAATAAATTTCTGAATCAATGTCTGACTTTCAACCTTCCTATATTTTTTTTGTTATATAGCCTTGTCCCTTCATATATTTTTTTTCGTCTTCTACACGTGAAAAGGAAAAAAATGAATGAGTGAACTGTTGCTTTGCCTTTTCACAGCATATAGCCTTTACAACCGAGCTCCTCCACCTCTATTCTACACTTTCACCCTCTCTTCAACTTTGCTCTGACCTTCCATGCAACATCGACTGCCTTCCATCCTCGAACTAGCCGCCTACCACCATGCACGTTTTCCCATACCATACGCCGAATCCTTCTACCCCAACCCACCGAGTTCAGCAGCTTCTTGTTTAAATCTGGTATATTATATATGTAATACATGTGATGTTCTATAGTTAGATTATTTGGTTTTGCATTTTCTTATTTATAAAATTATATATATTAGATTTTAAGTTTGGGGCTGTTGCTTTTAGTCAATATATATCGGCTTATATCTGTTACATATATATTGTAGATTTTAAGGTGTAATATATGTGTTAAGTGGTTATATATTAAGCTATATATATATAGCTGTTGTTCCATGCATATGAGTTTGCATTTTGGTTTAAGGCTATAACTATATGTATTTTAAGTTCCTATGTTTTCTATTCTAAATTTTGTTCAGATCATATGTATATTGAAGTTTGGTTGGTTGTATATTAGTATAATATATGATTTACATATATTAGTTTATACATATGCTTTGATTTTTATTATGTCTATAACCGTTATATATATTCTGCGTTTTGTGTATAGATTTTTTTTTAGTTTCTGTTATATATATAAAAGTATATATTGTTTGCAGTTTTAGTATTTCAAAGTTTGTCTTGTTTTATAGTTTATGTTGAAGTTTATTATTTTCAGAATAGAAGTGATTTAAGCTGTTTTGAATCTCTTTGGTTTTATAGATGCGCGTGTACTCGATTTTGGTGATGTATATTAGTTTTTAAGTATAAATATATAAAGATTGTATGAGTATGTATAGTCTATAATGATTGATTTTACATATATTACATAGAAGTATCAATATTTGATATTGGATATTGGTTTGAAAATATTTATGTATATTTATGTTTCACACTAATGTGTAAAATCTTAACTGTATACAATATATTTTGGTTATTGGTTGAACTAGATTTTTGTTTTGTTTTGTTTGTAAAAAGTTATTTATTGGTTTCAAAATATATATATATATATTTATACTAAATGTGCGTTTCAAATTTTATATTGATTTAGAGTAATATATAATGTATATATTTTGTTCATTTTATATCAAGCTAATTTGATGTATTCCCATCGATTCTATTTATCGGCTATGATAGTCAAATTCGAGCCAATCTTGTTTTGCTTTGGAATTCGTGCTTGGACTCGTAGCTCATTTCTTTGTCAAATCTTTCTAGCCTCGAAAGGTGAGAAATCACTCACAATTAACATTCTTTTATTTATTAAATTTGATTTCAATTGAAACGACAATTGAAATATGTTGATGTTAGTTATTTACATTGCTATATATATATGATATCTGTTCACTTGTGACATCTGACACCATTATCTGTTATTTATATTGATGATATATGCATGTTATATTATTATCATATCTGTTATCACTCTACAAGTTCCCTATTAGTATAGAATTCACTATTGGTTGAAATGATACATACCTGAACGATCTATAGAATAGGAGAAAATCGTCATGGGCTAAAATGATAAACCCAAGCGATTTTCATTTGGATTGAATTTGGGATTGCAAGTTGAAATGATATATAATATAATTTAAATTATGGATTGAAATGATAAATATTCGTATCACCTGACCATAGGATAAAAAAAATTATACAGACACCATTAGTCTACATATAAATATTTTGAAATTGATTTATATGGTTTTGGAATGAAATATATGGCAATATTGATTTTAAGATAATATGTATTTTATAAAGATTTCAAATTTTAGATTTTTAAAATTATGTGTTTGAATTTTTTTAAAATATAAGTTAGTTTGAAATTATAAATTTTATGACTTTGCTTATAATTTTTCTATTTTAAAACATGTACAATTTAGTTTTATTAAAAAATAAGTTCGATAATAAGACTTGATTTAATAAAGTTAGATTTAATTTATATATAATATGTCTAAGTATTTATTTAAAATTATATTTTCAAATATAGAGTTTATAATAATTTTTAATAAATTAAGGTTGAGAAGATAGATTTGAAATTGGTTTGAAATGGTATTTAATTAAGAATTTTATTTAATTAAATCGACTTGAAACTTATTGAATTTGTGATTTTTTTTTTAAGGATATGATTTTATACTTGATTTTGGTTTAAGGTGATTAAATGAATATTTCAAGTTTAAATAAATTGAAGGAAATATTTAGTGATTTGAAATTTAGGGTCTATTTAAATGATATTGGATTTATTAAGTGAATATTTCAAAAGTAAATAATAATAAAGTTAAATTTGAGATATAAATGAACTGATCAAATTTAGTTTTGAAAATGTAGAATATTAAAGATTTGAAATATATTGAAATTGAAATGGATTATTTTGTGGTTCAAATCTTTATTTGAAATCGATATTTGAAATGGTTTATTGAGAAATTGAATTAAATTGCAATAGATGAATTGAGATTGAATTAAATTTTAATTTAGGAGTCCAAGTTGATTTGAATCGATCTGAGAAATCTGAGGAAGCTACTTTATTATATAAAGCATTTTTAAATTATATCTAAAACTATGTATATATTTACTTTATAAATTATTTTAATATAAACTATTTTAACTTATAAACTATTTTTAATATATAAAAATTTTATTACACTAATTATTTTATTATAAACTATTTTAACCTATAACTACTTTATGTAAACTATTTTATTATATAACTATTTTATTATATACACTATTTTAATATCTAAACTGGTTAAGTGGGAAGTGTTGTGGTTTTCCAAAGTATTATTATTTTAAAGGGCTATGATTTCAAAGTGTTTTGGTTTCGAAAGTATTATAACTTTGAAAGTACTATGATTTTGGAAGTCAATATTTTTGAAATGGAAATGATATCGAATTGATTTGGTCTTTGAAATGGAAAGTATATTATGGTTTTGAAGTACAAACTATTTTGAAATGACCGTGGTGTTATAATAACTTTGGGTTGTTAAAGAGACTGGGATCAGTAATTGTCACTCTCTGCCAATGCCGAAAACCACGTTAACAACCGTGTACGCGGTGGAGATTCCAGAATGAAGTAGAATGGCGACGACGATCCTATAGGAGGTATATATGTGGACCCAACTCCCGTGAGTTGGCATAAGGTGGGTAAAACAGGAGCAATTGATGGGCCAAGTGAGGTATCTCCTCCGAACGGACACATGCCTTCGATACTATATTCTGACTTTGTGATTGATTTGATGGCCACACTTGATTTTTTTATTTAGGAATATGTTTCGAGGTGGGCGGTAGCGGCTACTATGCGTTACCACCAGCCCCGAAGTGTAATTGGTATATCTACTCTGGCATTGCCTAGTTGTGCCGTGTCACCTACACTACCGAGACCACTACGAGTTTGTTTGGTACCATACCTATGGAATGCCCTATGACGACGCCTAGTGTGGGGGAGATTACGGTACTATATAAACTATGGGAACGAGTGTGTATGCAAGCCCGGATGGGCCTGCTCTAATCACAATGTCACGCATTAATTCAACAATACATTTGTGACGACCGCCCATGACTCCCGCACCAAATCAAGGAAATAATGCGCTAAAAGGTGTGCCAGGCAGCCATGGACGATAGTCAGGGTAAAACAAAACAGAAGAATCTCTATCGCATAACTCACAGCGCATGGATAAAATACAATAGAGAAATATAATATAGTGAAGCTCCATAGAACAGAACATCATCATATAAGCATCACAGTAGTTTCATACAATCATCTACTCAAATCCATACATGAAAGCCTCACTACAAATCACTCAACCAAATACAGCAGCGGATACCCAGTACATATAGTAAGAAAACTAATATGCAAAGCCTCCTGCTCGTCTTCGTCATCTTTAGCGTAGAACTCCTAGCACAGCACCTGTCACCTGCTACCTAGTCTGCCCATCCCGACATGGATGAACAGCCCAAGGTAATAAGAGGAGACATAAAACCTTGAGCTGTTCATCCATGTCGGGATGGGCAGACTAGGTAGCAGGTGACAGGTGCTGTGCTAGGAGTTCTACGCTAAAGATGACGAAGACGAGCAGGAGGCTTTGCATATTAGTTTTCTTACTATATGTACTGGGTATCCGCTGCTGTATTTGGTTGAGTGATTTGTAGTGAGGCTTTCATGTATGGATTTGAGTAGATGATTGTATGAAACTACTGTGATGCTTATATGATGATGTTCTGTTCTATGGAGCTTCACTATATTATATTTCTCTATTGTATTTTATCCATGCGCTGTGAGTTATGCGATAGAGATTCTTCTGTTTTGTTTTACCCTGACTATCGTCCATGGCTGCCTGGCACACCTTTTAGCGCATTATTTCCTTGATTTGGTGCGGGAGTCATGGGCGGTCGTCACATTTGGTATCAGAGCTTTGGTTAATCGATTTTAGCCAACGCTCGCTGATGTAACTACGTATGAGAGACGTAATTGTATTTTGATGGATGATTACTATATATAATATAGTAGCTTAGAAGGATTTGAACTCCTTATGCAGTTGTTTCTTAAGGTGTTCTAATCATTCCTTTTTACAGATATTAAGGATGAGTAGAAGTGAGAGACAAGCTGCGAGGGATAGCCGTGCTGCTAGGGAAGCTGTTGATTATGCTCCTATGTTTGAGGCCATGATGACTTCAATCATGAGGAGAATACCAGCTTCAGGATCATCTGTGGATGTGGGAGTTCAAGTCCAAGCTCCGAGACCGGTGGATTTTGCCAAGCTTTGCAAGGATTATACTGCTCTTGGAGGGAAAGTTTTCTTGGGGACGGAGTCGACTATTGAGGTGCAGAGATGGATTGATGCTTGCAAAAGAATCTTTGGTGACTTAGGGATTGAGGATGCAACTAAGAGGAAGCTTGCATCGAGACAGCTTCAGGGAAGAGCTGCTGATTGGTGGAATTCTATCACCATAGATACACCAGAAGAAGAGATTACTTGGGAGCAATTCCAAGTTAGATTTGAAGCTAAGTTCATCTCTACTTCCCAGAAATCTGTCTTGTTTAAGAGGTTTGTGGAGCTCAAGCAAGGGGGAAGGCCTGTTCTTGAGTATATTTCGGAGTTTGAAGCTTTGTCTAAGTATGCCAGATCATATATTGATTCTCCCTACCAGAAGAATGAAAAGTTTGTGACTGGTCTGGATGCTTATCTTGGGAGGCAGTTAGTGGATCATCTGGACGATCCATTTGAGAAGCTTGTGGAAAAAGCTCTTAGGCATGAGAGTTTGTTTCCTAGGGAAAGTTCTGTTATTGCTGTAGCTAGGGAAGGATCTAAACCACAGCAGAGTGGCAATAGGAAGAGGAAGCAGCAGCAACAGAAGGGTAGGGATGGCCAGAAGAAGCCGAAAAGTGAAGTGACTTGCTATAACTGCCAGCAGAAGGGCCATCTTTACAAAGATTGTAAGAATCCCAAAGTGCCGGGAAAGTGTTACAACTGTGATAAGCTGGGACATATCAAGAAGGATTGTCCAGAACCGAGGAAAGATAGGCAGGTTGTGCAAGCCTATGCTTTGGGGGCTGTTCCATCGTCTTCGAAAGCTCCTACTGCTGAAGAGAAGGGGAAGAGTGTGGTTGTTCAAGGTACTCTTTCTATTTGTGGTGTTCCAGTTAGAGTGTTGTTTGATACTGGAGCGTCGCATTCTTTTGTTTGTGATGATTTGGTAAGCCGGTTAGGTATGAAACCGGATATTGTTGATAGGCCATTGGTTGTGACTAATCCGGTAGGGGGTTCGTCATGTTTGTGTATGTTATGTCGTGGTCTAGTTGTGTCGAGTCATGATTGCTCGTTTGTTTGTGATTGCTTTGTTCTGAACTTTGCGGGGTTCGGAATTATTTTGGGTATGGACTGGCTTAGGAAGTATGCGGCTAGGATTGATTGTGAGAGGCTTGAGGTGACAGTCGGGAATGTGGAAGGGCGAAAGGTTGTGATACGATGTAAGCATGAAGAAGGCGTCTTCATGAGCTTCATGTATTCGCTAGTTGTTCCACGGGATGGACTGTCATCGGTGCCTATTGTGAATGAGTTTGAGAATGTCTTTGAGGAAGTCAAAGGGTTGCCGCCGCATAGGGAGATCGAGTTTCGTATCGATCTAGTTGAGGGAGCCAGACCTGTTGTGATGCCTCTTAGGCGGATGGCACCGAGGGAGCAGCAAGAGCTGAAGGTGCAAGTTGATGACCTTTTGCGGAAAGGATTCATTCGGAGAAGTGTGTCCGAATGGGGTGCGCCCGTTGTGTTCGCAACCAAAACGGATGGATCGTTGAGGTTGTGTGTTGATTATCGTGAGCTGAATAAGGTGACTAGGAAGAACAAGTATCCATTGCCGAGAATAGATGACTTGTTTGATCAGCTTCACGAGGCTAAGGTGTTTTCTCAGATGGATTTGGCAACGGGATTTCACCAGTTGAGAGTGGCGAAGGATAGTGTGCCGAAGACTGCTTTCAGGACACCATCCGGGTTTTATGAGTGGCTGGTAATGCCGTTTGGGTTGACTAACGCGCCAGCATATTTTGTGGATCTTATGAATAGAGTGTTCAGAGATCAGTTGAATAAGTTCGTGCTTGTGTTCGTGGATGATATTTTGGTTTATTCCAGAACTGAGGAAGAGCACAAGACGCACTTGAGGATTGTTTTAGGAATCTTACGGAAACATCAGCTGAAGGCTAAGTTTTCGAAGTGTCACTTCTGGAAGAATGAAGTGAGGTTCTTAGGTCATGTTATTTCTGGAAATGGAATAGCGGTTGATCCCGCTAAGGTGGCAGCGATCCAGGATTGGGTTAGGCCTAAGAATGCATCTGATGTGAGAAGTTTTCTTGGATTAGCAGGATATTATCGTCGGTTTATCAAAGACTTTTCCAAGATAGCTGCACCGTTGACAGGATTGACGAAGAAGAACCAAGTGTTCAGATGGGATGATAAGTGTGAGCAAGCTTTCGTAATCCTGAAAGAGCGACTGACGAGCGCTCCTGTTTTGACTATTCCAAGTGGGAATGATGAGATGGTGGTTTACACCGATGCATGTGGCACTGGACTAGGAGCGGTGCTAATGCAGAAGCATAAAGTTGTTGCGTATGCTAGTCGACAACTAAAGCCGCATGAAAGGAATTATCCGACTCATGATTTGGAGTTAGCGGCGATTGTGTTTGCTTTGAAGATGTGGAGACACTATCTATTGGGAGTTAGATTCGAGCTGTTTACAGATCATAAGTCGTTGAAGTATCTGTTTTCCCAAAAGGATTTGAATCTTCGACAGCAAAGGTGGCTAGAGTTCTTAGCATCGTATGATTTTGGTATAGCCTATACTCCAGGGAAAGGTAACGCAGTGGCTGATGCGTTAAGTCGAAGACATGCAGGATTGGGAGCCATGTTTTCGGAATGGAAGAGTCTTGAGTATTTGGCTGGATTTGATTTCAGGCCTAGATGTGAATTGGAACCTGAGATGTTGGCAAACTTATCGATAAGGCCTACTCTTGTGGAAAGAATTGGCGAGAGGCAAAGGAGAGATGATAAGCTTATCAAGATTATCCGTGATTTGGAATCCGGATTGGATCCAGAAAAGGATAAAGGATTTGAAGTCGATCGAGAGGGTTGGCTTCGAAAGCAAGGGCGACTAGTTGTTCCCGATGTAGATGGATTGAGAGATGAAGTTCTGAGGGAGAGTCATCACTCGAAGTTGACAATTCATCCAGGTGGAAATAAGATGTATCGGGATATGAAGAGAACCTACTACTGGGAAGGTATGAAGAAGGATGTTGGAAATTTTATTTCCAAGTGTATGAATTGCCAGTTGGTGAAAGCTGAGCAGAAGAAGCCCAGTGGATTGCTTCAGCCATTAGAGGTTCCTACATGGAAGTGGGAGCAAGTGTCGATGGACTTTATCGATGGTCTACCTAGGACAAGAGCAGGGAATGAAGGGATTTGGGTCATAGTAGATCGTTTGACCAAGAGTGCAAGGTTCATTCCTGTTCGATCGACTAGGACTGCATCGAAGTTGGCTGAATTATATGTGAAGTGGATAGTTCGTTTCCATGGTGTTCCGAAGAGTATAGTGAGCGATCGAGATCCATTGTTCACTAGTAGATTTTGGAAGAGCTTCCAGGAAGTTTTGGGAACTGAGTTGTGTTTGAGTACAGCTTATCACCCTCAAACAGATGGTCAGACTGAGAGAGTCAACCGAGTTTTGGAAGATCTTCTTAGAGCATGTGTTTTGGACTTCGGAGGATCATGGGAAGATCACCTTCATTTGGTGGAGTTTGCTTATAATAACAGTTATCAGTCGAGTATCGGTATGGCACCATATGAGGCATTATATGGAAGACCGTGTAACTCTCCGACATGTTGGTTGGAAACTGGAGAAAAGCTGATACTTGGGCCAGAGATGATTCGACAGACTTCAGATTGTATAGAGATCATTCGGCAACGAATGAAGGCAGCCCAAGATCGTCAGAAAAGTTATGCCGATAATCGTCGTAAGGATTTGGAATTCGACGTAGGTGATATGGTTTTTGTGAAGATTTCTCCTCTGAAGAGTGTCATTAGATTCGGGAAGAAAGGAAAGTTAACTCCGAGATTTGTTGGACCATTCCCGATTATCGAGCGTATTGGAAAGCTCGCTTATAGATTGGAGTTACCGGAAAAGATGGCGGGTGTGCACAGTGTTTTTCATGTATCTTATCTACGGAAGTATATGCACGACCCAACTACGGTGGTTTCTGCTGATAGCTGTGAAGACTTGGAGGTTGATCCAGTTGTTTCGAAACCTCGTAAGCCGCTTCGTATTGTTGAAACCGATACGAAACAGCTTAGGAGGAAGACGATTACGTTGCTCAAGGTACAATGGAGTGATGATGTTAACGACTGTACGTGGGAGGAGGAAGAGAGGATGAAGGCAGCTCATCCCGAACTCTTCGAGGTATGGCCCTAAAGTGTCGTGACATCTCATGAATTTGTAGCTTGTTCTAAGTCTTAGAATTCTGCATGCTAGGTTAGAATTGGTTGCATGGATTGTTGATTGCCATGGATGATAGGCATGCGGAATAATTTTGATTGCTGTTGTTTGCTTGGAATTTCGGGGGCGAAATTCCTAAGGGGGAGAGAATGTAACGACCCGTATTTTTACGTGTCGATAAATCGTAGAATTTACAGGTTGTTAGTGTTGTTTGTGTTGTCTCTAGCCTGAGTCATATGGAGAGTAACTCGTGTGTTGGAGTATTGAGTCGTGACCGACTCATAAGTTGGAACGAGTTATGGAGTTAACTCGTGACTGAGTCTAGAGTTGCCGAGTTGAGTCTAGGTCGCATAACCGACCTAAGGAAGTTTAGGTCGTATGGCCGACCTAAGGTAGGGGCCGAGCTATAGGAGTTAACTGGATAGGGATTTGGACCGAGTTAAGAGTTAGAACGGCATAGGGGTTACCGACTTAAGATGAGAGGCGAGATAGGGGTCAAGGGATGAGTCGTGTACGGGTTACGACTCATAGGAGGCCGGCTTAAAAGTTAACTCGTATGGCCGAGTTAGCGTGTTGTTGAGTCGTTGGCTTGAGTCGGCAAAGGGTTGAGTCGGCCGTGTTTGATTGAAGCGTTGAGTCGTAGAGCCGTTGTGTAGCTAGGTTGTTGTCTCGGTTAGGCTTGGAGATGAGTCGTGGGGCGACTCAGGGATTGGGTCGGTAGAGTACGTTATCCCTTGTGTTGTTAGGTCGGTGGGCCGACTTAGTAGATAAGTCGTTGGGGACTTAGGCCTTTGAGTCGTGCATACGTGTTAGGTCGGGATAAGGCTTTGGCTTAGGTCGGCAGGAACTAGGTCGTGTAACCCTGTATGTGTTGTGTAGTTGGGTCGGCGTCTTGGGGATAAGTCGTAGGTAGTTGAGTCGTATAGGTCGGCAGAGTGTTGGGTCGTATGGGGTCGCTTAGGTCGTGAGTCGGCAAGGATGAGTCGGCAAGGATGAGTCGGGGACGACCTAATAGCGAGCTCCGAGTTAAGAAGTTGGCCGAGTTAAGGGGGATTCCAGCCTATAAATAGAGGGGTTTGGCTCACTTTTTGGCACCGGATTTCGAAGCGACGAAGTGCTGCCATTTTGGAACTCGACTTCGGTATTTTCTTCACTTCTTTCTCTACTTCTATCAAGTGCTAACATCCATTGAAGATTGAAGATCAAGATCAAAGATCAAGAGCCAAAGTTGAAGATTTTCATCCGAAGAAGCTAGATTTCACCGTTTCAAGTGAAATTTCTCCGGATCAAGCTCAAGTCCTTGCTGTCCAGATCTGAAGTTGATTGATTTTAGGTTGTTTTGGTGATTTGGTGAGTGGTAGTTATCTCTCACGCGGATCCAAAGGAGTATATTGGATTGGTGGCATGTTTGGGTGTTAAAGTTAGAGATTTCATGCATTTTTCTTAGATCTAAGTCTAGATCCATGGTTTTTTGAAGATGTTTACTTATGCAAGTTTGTTTAATAAGCATTAGAGACAAAACCCATGTTTTATAATTGATAGATCTATGCTAAAAACCATGATTTCACATATGTTGGACTTTTGCTCGTTTATTTACGAAATTGCCATTATAGTTGATATTGCTTAAATTGCTTAATAGATCTTGTTTGAATGATTGATTATTTGAATGTATGATTGATTTGATTGTTTCCAAGTTAGCTAGTAGTTGATTTGGAACAAGATGATGAAAGAGGATTCAAAAGCTATGGAAGAAGGCTCTTGAATGGTGAAAGCTGCTTAAGGCATATGTAGCGGATGTTGAAGCTCATATGTATAGATTGGATGATGTTGAGATGGGACTTTGCCATGATTTGATGAGGCAAACCATGTTGTTGAGTTGAGACTTTGCTTTGATGCGATGAAGCGAAGTATGATGTGAGTCTTGGCTTAATCCAAGCAGGGATCATTCCAAGCATGTTGATAACTTGAAGAGTAGTTCAAGTTGGTTGATAATGGATTGTTCAAGAGGTAGCTTGAGCTTGTATGAGGATAGTCGTCAAGAAGGATGGCTAGGAGGCTTGGATCTCGTCGTTGTTGAAGGTTCTAGCATGCTCAAAAGCAAGAGTACATGGGGCGCCCATAACGACTACAGGTAGGTAGTCGGGACACCCAAAAGACTACAGGTAGGTAGTTGAGTACTCTGGGCAAAGTAGATAAGTCCTAGGCACAAGGCAGTGTGCGGAGTTATGGTTAGAACCGGGGTTACCATTAGCCCTTGACAGATGGTCATTCAACTAACGGTGAAATCGAGGCAAGGATAACAGTGATAGCCAGAGTCATGGATGTTTGGTTGTATTATCATTCGGCTTCAAGAGCGGTGTTTTCTGGGTGCTTATCTGATCTTGGTTTAGGCCTTGGGGGTTTGTATTTGGAAAACATCGTCCTTGACTCGAGTGGTATTCGCTTTACCTTAATTGTCTATGTTGTTATGCCTGCTTCTCCTTAGTGTATGTCTGGGGCTATCACTGTAGAAAGAGGTGGAGTGGGATGGTTTGGTTCCTATTCCTTTTATCCTTTATGCTCTTTTGGTATGCTTGATAGTTGATTTACTGCTCACTAAGACTTTGTCTGACTCAAGGTTTTATGTCTCCTCTTATTACCTTGGGCTGTTCATCCATGTCGGGATGGGCAGACTAGGTAGCAGGTGACAGGTGCTGTGCTAGGAGTTCTACGCTAAAGATGACGAAGACGAGCAGGAGGCTTTGCATATTAGTTTTCTTACTATATGTACTGGGTATCCGCTGCTGTATTTGGTTGAGTGATTTGTAGTGAGGCTTTCATGTATGGATTTGAGTAGATGATTGTATGAAACTACTGTGATGCTTATATGATGATGTTCTGTTCTATGGAGCTTCACTATATTATATTTCTCTATTGTATTTTATCCATGCGCTGTGAGTTATGCGATAGAGATTCTTCTGTTTTGTTTTACCCTGACTATCGTCCATGGCTGCCTGGCACACCTTTTAGCGCATTATTTCCTTGATTTGGTGCGGGAGTCATGGGCGGTCGTCACAACATTTGTATGAGGTGTAGAGTAAACATAAATGGTTGTTGTCACATAGAAGGTAAACAGTTAGGAGAACTATAAGTAGACAATCAATATATTTATGAGTTAGATGCTTAGTTTTCATTTAAATTAAGCAAAAAGGAGACCATGTCTAAATCCACTATTGTCATATTTAACTTGGGAGAATTTGTGATAGTGTCTGCTTTCAAATAACGAAGGGTGTTTTTCATTTAAATATAGTTCTTAAAAAGGTATGGTACGGTGGTAGAGTTGAATAGTAATTACAGAAAATTGTATATCACAGAAAAATCTATTTCACGCATAAAATCAATTGAACTTGTCATAAGGCATATTATGCATATGTTATGCTTTAATCCACGCTAAAACAATATTTGGAAGTACAAAAGTCCAATCTTGTTATCTAATAAGTAGCATTTCATTATGTACCTTCACTATAGCCCTAGTTCTACTTCATAAATACCCGTCACCTTTCATTAATGACAATGGATAATTGAACAATTGACTTATTCTAGTGCTATAAGCCTATGAAATATATACACATAAACACACCATAATCTAATTAGTTACCACCCCTTATCCAATAAAACAGTGAACTATGCCAATAAAATAGATTAAAAAAAAAGATTGGCATACTGCATTAGTTCTATGAGTAAGTTAAACTAATCCATGATATCGTCAGATCAATGAATTCATAAATCAAGTTTTCTTATTATTCAAAAAAGAGAATATGTATTCAAGTATCAACGCCAATTTCCCCATAAAAGAACATTGTTACCAAGGCTTCTAATCAAGTATGGAACATCATAAAGATTATTAAAACCGAATGTGTTAAATAGCCATTATGGTCATATTTGTGATGTCTCGGCCTTTGGTTTTATCATGTTCCTTTTTTCTCACAATATAAATAAAAAAAATGATATTAAATGATATCAAACATATTATATAGGTAAAGATACTAATCACCTGTTACAAAGCACTACTCCCATAACTAACCTCAACATTTCACTGCTGCAACATATACCCATCACCTTTCATTAGCCATCAAACTATCAAACTTCCCATACACCTTATAACTCCAACCAATCGCATTGCCACCATTTCCTCCATTTCATCAAACTGTCACTGCCACCTTTATCTGCCATACAACTGTTTGTTGCATATCATAGTTTGCTGCCTCGAAAACCAACACTGCATTTCTCAAAACCACCATCAAACTACCCCAAAACTGCCTTTTATCACTACTATAGCAGGCATACAAACCACTGCTATACAGCATAATTAATCATTCCCAGTCCAACATTCTTTCGACACTTCTCCATCAACATTACTGGTTCAACCACAAACTACATGCATACAACCCAAAGCTTCAAACAGTTAACACTACCATCCTTCATCAGTACAACCACATAAACCAAAAAAACTACATATTTTGTTTAAACCAAATCGATATGGTTGGAGTACCGCACTTGTACTATTCTCAATCCTAAAAGCCCTAGCAGCCAACAACATAACATAATCCTTATCGACACCATTTGCAAAAACCTCGATCAAGTTCTTGTCAACACTCAACTTATTCAAAGTTAAATTTCCAGTCTTATCACTACAGAGCACATCCATACCAGCCATCTCTTCAATGGCAGTCATCCTCTTAGTAATGGCACCCTGCTCTGATAGCCTGTGAGATCAGGTGCGCAACACTCACCTGGGAAAACTCCAGCAAACTCATCGGCTTTTTAGATCAATTCATCAACAGGAAGAGAAGTAATTGATGCATCTTTATTTTGTCCAAGCAAATAAGAGGAAGGATACATGTTAGTTCCCATTCCAAGTCTTCGGCCAGTTTCCTTAGCAAATAGCAAGCCGATCACCCGAAAGGAATTGAAGCATGTACATGTATATCATCAATTAACGAAGCTAAAAATCGGTTGTAATATGATAGGGAAACTTACCAATGATCATCTTAACATTGACACCAAGATTCAAAGCTCTACGGATTGTTTCGGCACTATCATCTTAACAGTCAAATTGGATGCATTTTCAGTGTACCGAATGACAAACCGTACTGTACTACAGGTGTTTATTAGGCACATAAAAGCAAGGGTTGATATGCGTTGTTGTATTAAATTATCAAACATGTCATTCTATTAGCTTCCATGATGAATCAACTAACATATTCATAAATTTTAACCGAAGTATAAAATATTAGCGCACTGTCGGTTTTGTCATCAAAAGTGTGTATATGCTTATCATCAAGTAAAGTTGATACTGCGAAATAAGTAACATAATAATATGGGAGGAATACAAAGAAGATTATCATTTTAATGGTGGTCTACTATACTAAAACTGCCACAAAAGGTAAACAAGTGTATGTACAAATCAGTAACGTTAAAAAGGTTTATTATTAATTCATATACTGGTCACTATCATGCTGGGAGTAGTCTTAAATCAAATGTACCCCTTAACAGTAGTAACCATTAGCTGAAATACTTATTTGTACCCAAAGAGTGTCTATAAACTAAATATATGGATTAAGCTAATATATCTGTTTATGAACTCAATATAGCCATCTGTCAGTCTGTTAGCTTCCATATTGACTCTAGTAAAATATATTGAGAAATAGTAACTTTACCATGCACATATAACCTCACTGTTAGGTTTGTCATCACAACATTGAACATGATCATCATTAGTTACCTCTGGTAGTGCAAAATAAGTAACAAAATGATGTGAATTGTGTGAATTCCTTTTTTAATTTTGGTTTAAGCCAATATATCTGTTTAATAAGTAACAAATCGTCATTAGATAAAAGCCTATACATGTTAATTGTGGAAGATAATGGGCTATTATTAAATGACAAACTATTTCCAAGTTTTTATTAATTTGGTTTCAAGGTTCCTTGTATTTGTGCATGAATTTAGCATTTAAACAACTTTTAAACATTGGTAGCAAGATTTGAGGAAAAATAAATATATAGTTTCACTGCAAAACACATAGTCCATCAATCTCAATATATAGTTTATAGGAACAATTACTTTTTGCAAATCGAAAAATATCACCACGGTAAAAAATTCGCTCCTTGTATCTTAAACTAAAAATATTTTGAAATGGTAACATTGAAAAAAAGATGATGGCAAATAAAATTTGAATCGGCTTTTTGCATGGTGCCTTGAAGGCATCAAGTGGTGCCACCGCGTGGGAGAGTAACTTTGGATTTTTTTTGCGACAGGGGGAAACTCAGCAATTAAGGGATTTTTCACTATTTTAAAATTTTACTGGGCAACTCAACAATTGGTTGCTATTAATGAAGTTAATACAGCAATTGCTTAAAATATTTTATCTCTATTAAATTTTTTTGGAAACACATGTTTAGAGGATCCAATATAAGAAGCAATTAATGATAAAATTCAATAAGGTCCCCATAAGAGTATCTAAAACAATGAAGATAAAACATTTTACTATAATCATGAATGAACCTTTTACTGTAATCAGAAAGGAAAGTTGATGACATGTCCACAACTTCTCCATTGCATATACTATAGATTCAAAAGGCACAGAAATTCCTAGAAGCTGTGGAAATGTTTAAATGAAATTTCTCTATTCCATATACTATAGATTCACCTATAGGTAGCATAAAAGAAGAGGTAAATACAGTGAGGATGTACCTTGGAAAGTTGATGGTGTATGTAGATAAAGATAAAATTAAGTACCTTTATTCCTAGTCAGTCAGTAAAACTTCTTTGTAGACAACATTTTTAGTGAAAATTTCGGTTCGTCCAACGACATGTCCCTTTTCTACCAACACCTTGGTATTAGCGCTTGAAACTCCTCGTGAAAGTGCCACATATAGTTGTCCATGACCAAATACATGCTCAGGTAGAAAAATACCGGTATTTTTTATCGTTTTCCCTTATGCCTTATTTATAGTGAAGGCAAAACACAAACGAATTGGAAATTGTTTCCGTGTTAACACAAATGGTAAATTCAAATTTTCATGTGGCTTTAGTGGGATTCTTGGAATGAAAACTCTAGTACCAACATAATTTCCAGTGATGATTTCAGCATCAATGCAATTTTTATTAAGTTGTTTACATATAAGCCTCATTCCATTGCATAATCCAATTTTCGGATTCAAATTTCTTAACAACATTATCGGTGCTCCATGCTTCAATTTTAAACAATGTGGAGGTAGCCTGCCAGGAGTGATTGAGTTAAGAAATTCTTGTTGGTATAAATTGTGAGCATCGTCTTCTACTGCATCATATGAATAGTAAATGATTTCATTTCCAGGAAATATATTGAGTACATGTTCAATGAGCTTGTCGACATATTCATTTAGTGGATAAACTAATGCTCTATTAACTATGTACTCTTTGTCGAATGCCTTTTTTGATAAGTTGGAAAAATTGTATCTATCAACTTTGATAGTGGATTAACATCATTTTTTGATGTTATGACCATATTTGTTGGTAGTTGAATCATTTCTTCATTGGTTGAAGGTACGATACCATCTCCAATTTGAATTAGAAATTTTGAATATGTGATATCATTTGCTGCTCGCATATTTTTCTTTAAATGCAAAATTTTAAATTTTTACCATAAAAATGATTTAATGATGCATGCATTAATCGTTTCATTTCTTGTATCTTTAGGCACAACTGGCAATACCTATCGAAAATCTCCTTCCATAATAATGATTTTACCTCCAAATGGTTCATCTACATCCATTATATCTCTCATAGTTCTATCAAATGCCTCAAAAGCATAACGATGTACCATTGTAGCTTCATCCCACATAAGAGTAGTGGATTGTTATAAAAGTTTCGCTAATTTTGACTGTTTGCTTATTGAGCATGTTAATGTCGGTTTTGGTTGTAATGGAAGTTTAAATCTTGAATGTGCAGTTCTTCCACCAGGTAGTATATTTGCAGCGATACCAGATGTAGCTGTTGCAATTGCAATACCACCATCTTTTCTAACCGTTGATAGAATAGCATGGTATAAATATGTTTTTCCCGTCCCTCCAGGACCATCTATAAAAAATAAACATTTTTCTTTTTTTTACAATTGCATTCATAATTGTATTACATGCCTTCAGTTGTTCCTCATTTAATTTTTCAATAGCTAGTAAATCATCCTCGGAAATAGGAATTGCTAACTCTTCTTCTATTAGCTCTGAAATTTTATCACATTCACCACAATCATATTTTTTTGAGATATTTGGAAAATCATAATCCATTGTGCTTTTATTGTGTTGGAGAAGTAACATGTCTAAATCTTTCAAAAGACGATTTGTTAGAAGCATTTGGTTAATAATACTTGAATTTGGGTAATCTTCTACCATATGATCGAAAAACTCATCCCATAACCTTCGCACACCTGATGGATTGCAGAAAACCAAGATAGTAACAAATAATGCTCTTAAAGAAACTGGCATCTTTGTACTTGAGGCTTCAGTCAAACATTCTTTAATGCTATCATCGTTTTCTAAAAGCCCTCTTTTCTCTGCAGCTTCTTTAAATGTTCGACTTCTAACTTCATCAATTGTAAGCAAATCATTAAAAGAAGTAGGTCCTCTAATATGATTCAAAAGTATTCTCAAGAAAAAACGTTCTCCTTCCGTAGGTAGGACTGTGTATATTCTACCAATCACCCTTACATTAGATACTCTTCTTTTCCATTTTTTTTCATTTTTAATCCAACAATAGTGCTCTGGAAATTCACGGTATAAAAGTTGCCTTGCTTGTTCATCAATTGAATTTGTATAGAAAAACTCTGTCAACATTGTGTGTAGGTTGCTTTCATCGGCCAAAACTTCGTTGATAGTTTGATCATTGGAAAACATAACACTTTGTTTATTTGGAAGATGTATTTGAAGACGTTCAACTGATGGATATATCTTGCTAAGAGAGAACCTAAAAATCTTCCATAATGCTTCTGGAGCAGAAATCCACCTTGCATCTATAAATTGTTGTATCTCATCATAGTTAGGTCCAGGTCGAACTTGCATTGAAACGCGGTCTGGACCTTTGTATACATATTTGTAAAGATATTTAATGCTTTTTATACTACTACATATCTCTACATTAATGTGACAGTTATATTTGCGTAGTAACCAAGGATTGTAAGGCACAACCCATTTGTTATCTACCATTAACTTTTCATTTCTATCAATAGAAATAGATTTTCCAGTATCGCGTCTTCTGTAAATTGGGTATGAATCTGTGTCTTGAATAGTCACATTTGAAAATTGTTTTGGATACTCTCTTTTGCAACTACCATTTTTCATGCAAGGACAATTTCGATTTTGAGTACCACATGGTCCATGAATTATCCACTTCATTACTGCCACATGTAATTCTGATCTTCGTTAGAATCGGGTATTTCTGCTCTAACAATTTCATCATATTCATCTGGGTTAGTCAATTTGTCTTCATCTTTGAAGATAATTAGCATATGAACATGTGGTAAACCTCTTTTTTGAAATTCAATTACATGGACATGAGCAGCTACTTTTCCAAGTGCTCCTTCAGTAAAAATATCTTTTTTTAATTCCTCGTATTTTGCACGAAATATCCTTGTCATCAAATCTGGTCTGTCTTGAGGGTCTTGACCGGGTAGCAATTCGCTAATAATTTCATCCCAAAGTGGATTGCATGTCATTGTAATGAATAAATCGGGTTTGTCATACTTATTTACTAAAGCCATTGCATCTTGATATCGTTGATACATATCACGTGGACAACCAATATAAGAAAAAGGTAGTATTGTTCGTGTTCCAACATTACCTAAATAAGAGAATTTGTTAAAAAATTCATAAATATGAAATTTAATTATGTAAAGGTATAAAAATGTACTTAATATAAGAGCGGGTTTTCAAATTCACAAACTACGCACTTGTATCATTTTCCCCAGCGTTTAAAGCATCTTGTAATCCTTGATACATTTCGGCTCTGATGGTTTTTTTATTACTCCTATACCATCTTAGCCTGCTGATATCTATCTTAACATAGTTATCAACCACGTATTGTTGAAACAACCGTCCACCTCGAAGAAAAAGCGATTTATCATTTTCTCGAATCTATAAAAGAACATTACATATTGATGAATATGAAGAAGTAAAAAATATAAATATATAAAATATGTTATATATTAAATTGTATATACCTGTACAATATTAACATAATACTTACAACATGAAAATTTATTGCCATTTTCATCCTGACTATTTATATCCCATCCGTAATTTCCATACGGTAATAAAAGTGGGTATTGCAACGGATCATAATAACCAGCTATTTCAGAAATAGTTATGAGTTGTCCATAGTTTGTCCATAGTTGAAGTATATATGCACGTCCAGCCGGACCTGCATCTAATCATAATGTGCATGTATTAATTCAACAATGTGAATTATCCTATTCGGCAGATATAACTAAGTTTGCATGTACCATGCATTTTACCGGAGGAGTCAAGGAAATTCTGATCTTTGTTAAAATGCTTCAAGGAGAAATGAAAGAAGTTTCCAGATGTGTTAAATATAAGCTGCTTTTTTAGTTTTCAATGTTAACCAAAGAACTCGAAAGTATGACATTAAACATTTTACTAATTAGAGTAATTACCATCATATATTTAATTTATATTTATATTTAAAGCTGAAGATATGTTCGTTTTACTAATTAGAGTAATATTTAAAGCTGCTATAATTATATATAAGCTGTAGATATATTTATATTTAAAACTTGCAAGGAGATTCTACCCAGACTTGACACATAGAAACTTGCAAAAGATAACATTAGAAAGCAACCAAAGATGACATTAACCATCTACTCAGCCTTGGCATCTAGCTCAAAATAACACATTAAACAGGCATCAATTCAACTTCCTAAAGTAAATATATTTTATTATGATAAGAACATGTTATAACAAGAAAAGCCCAAAATCTTTGTGTAAGTATAATATATTGCTATAATTGATATCAGGCGTACCGACAATATATACCTACTACAATTACTTCTAACAAAAGTACTTTAAATTTCTCACTAAACATTAACACTTGCTACTGTAAACCAAAGGGATGTTCATCCAAGAGATTACATAATATACCGTTTCTTTTCCTAAATTATACATTGCATGGTAAGTTTGTGAAAAACGAATGATTGAGAGCTCTCTTGCTGTGAGGCATTCTGAAGGTTCAAATTGTAGAAGTCCATACAATAGATCGACTAATTTATTTCCTATATAATGATCCATGGTGCCTTAATATCATTTCCTAAAACATGAGCGTGGATATATTAGCATCAAATACAGATCCTGCAAATTATCTATCGATAGTGGATATGTGCATATAGCAAGTTTAAATTACATAAACTACATGTAAAGTGATGAACAAACAACTTGATATCTGAAATGCTAGATTTTTGATACAAAATACATGTATTTAAACAAATAACTGGGTTCAATTACTTCCACTACATGATGACATATTTATGTAACTATTTTCTAGTTGACATATGTGAAACTGAAATTCTGATCAACTGGCAAAGAATTTGGTACACATCCTAGTTTTCTAGTCAACTATGAGGATTTTGTGCAAATGATGGCAAAAATATGACTGATCTTTTATTTTTCAACTTTTGTTCAATAACATAACGCGAATGTTTATTTGACATTTTTAACCTTTATAAGGTGGTTGATAAGTTTAGATTATACACACTTACACAATATAGCAACCACTATTGATGTTAGCCTTTTCTTTTTGATATATTTGCTTTGTTGTATAATGTTGTTTTCAATGTTAATTGTATAACGAATTTTTTGTTTATATTGGCATAAGTATATTCAAATTTCAAAATGAAACTTTGTTTGATTTTTGAGAGTAGAAAATACCAAAAAGTTAATTATTTTCTATGAGATTACAAAGGATAATTTGAACAGAATAGGAGAGAAAAGAAAACGGCAATAAAAGAATAAGATAGAAGATAATTAAAATATAAAAGTGCAAAACTTGGCGAAAGAATAACAGAATTAAGATAAAAAAATAGTTTTTATTGATTTTTTTTTCCATACTATCATTATATTTGTTAGTGATTACATGCGGTGGTGCTAACTATGAGTGCTAGAAACTACACCAAATCTCTCTATAGAATAGCCATGGAGTATTAGTTAATTAGCTTTATTTTGAAAAGTCTAAAAAAAATAACTTACAATAGCTTTAATAAACAATGTCAAATAGATTTTTTTATTAGTATGACTTGATCATATGTTATGTTTAAAAGATCAAGCATAAAAAATTACATAACATATTTCGTTTTGAAAAAAATTATCACCATAAGACCCAAGCCAATGGCACGTGTGAAAATGTTTTTATATAATTTATGGAAATATATGTTGCGAGGATACGAATTTTGGTTGGTCTAAAATTTGACAAAAATAGAAAAAATAGAGATGTAATTTGAGGTACACATCACTTTGACCAAAAGTATGGCGTTCTAATCAGCCGAACCTTTTAATACACAACAAATAAACATTTTTTTTGCAAATAAAACAGTGAGAAAAATGATAAAATGAATTTTCTTTACAACTTCAAGCATACTAATTAATCAGGCACAGGACGCCAAGGCTTTGGTTATGGTGATTTGCCTTTATAATTTGGTTGGTATAATTTATTTGAAAATTAAGTAATTAAGTAATGTACTAACAATTATTGTTGAAAATATTAATCAAAAATATGATTAGGATTTATTACTTGCTTGCAAATCAAATGTTAAATTTTTTCAAATAAGATTATAATAACATTCATGCATAAGAGTGAAAATGTTGAACTTGCATAAATACAGTATTGAATATAAGTTGATAAGATATAATGTTCGTATATAGGAGTGAAAATGTTAAGCTTTCATAAATATAGCAATAAATATCCATTGATTATATATAACATTTCTATAAGAGCGAATGTTAAATGGCGTAAATATGGCATTAAATATACAGTAATTGTAGTAAGATCCTAAAAAAAGATAATCCAAAGGAACAAACTTTGAGCAGAAAGTAAAAATTTATATGAAAGGATGCCATAGGCTCTACGCCTCACTGAAAGAAGTTAATCCAAGCAAATCATCTCCAAAGCAGGTGAGATTTCTTGATAAGAATTTAGTACAACTGAAGTCCATTCTCAGGAGAGATTCACGATAAGGGAGAAGCAAATGGAAAATTAAAGCAAACATGTTTCCTTGTTCAAACAAATCAGTTTCAATGTATTGGCACATAATCTCAAAGAACCCTTTGGTCAGTAAGAAAACTCTAATCAATTTAGCAAATGGATACATCAATCAAATTTTATTATAACATCTGATCATTACCATCAACATAACAATATATGTAATTAATAAGGGAAGGACTAAAGTTCTCCACTTCCACTTATTATTCTCTTTAAATAGACTTCAAAGTGCACTGAAAGAAGTATCAGTCCTCATGTATCATTGATCTGTAGCAAGCACATGAAGGACAGACTGATGATAAAAATTGCTATGACTACATTTGTTTAGCTCCTATCTATCATAATTGAGATGTGAGAAAATGATATTTCAACTATAAGGTATTCATTTATACATTTCAATATGTTATGCTTGCAACTAAATTCACATAAATTTGATTTTCTAACTTAGTTTAATTCATAATTTCTCACTTGTTCCATCAAGTTTATGGAGTTTATAAAATACACATTATTATATTTAACAAAAGAGAATAAATTCCTAAAAATTAAAGATGATAAAATTATTCTATACAGATTTACCATAATATTATCCTATATAAATTTGAATCGAAACTAATTTTCTCATTATATTGTTAATTACATAACTCTTAGAAATAATATGAACTATTTTACCATGAAAACATACCGTTTAGCATAAACTGAACCAATCAGTTGGTTTACTTATAAACCATGTATACCTTTGTTTACTTAACCTTTTCACAACATTACTTCCCTTCATTTTTAGTATACCCATTTGAAAGGAGTAAAAATAAAGAGTACCTTTCTACACCTAAAATGAAAATTTGTCCATCCTATACAAAATGAGATGTTCCATGATCCACAAACCTGCAGCCAAATAATAACATGAATATGTAAAATTTTGCAACGGAAACCAATTGGAATATGAGCGTTTATTACCTATCACCAGTTCTTTCATTTTCACATTAGTCCACAAACTAAACATTCAAGCATACATTTACATGCAAGCTTAGCGTACATGAGCAGTAAAACCATGGGATAGATAATATTATGTCTTATAAGAAATAAGAAGATATTGCATATTTTAGAGATTAATGAACTTGCAGCCATGAAAAAGCCTCCCTCCTTCTGACTACACTGCTAACTAAATATAGAAAATTTAGTTCATTTAAGAATAGACATACGAACTCAAGCCTTATTCTAAGACATCCAAATAAGAAGTACCAATAACCATACATAGAAAAATCTGAAAGTGTGTTTCTTTTATGGTTGAAATAGTAGAGAACACTGAAAGAAGAGCGGTCGTAAAATATTTGCAATTTCACTAACATGTCTTCATAGAATATATTTTTGGCATGTTATCATTTTGAGTAGGATATTAATAATTGTATATATAATGGTCAATCTATACGATAGAAGATTATTATTGTACATCGTTTATCACCTACATGGTTTTGTGCATATAATAAGGTTTTGTATTCGGTGCACATTTTAAGAACCTTAAAAATGAGGAGTTACCAAGAAGAAATTTACTTCAATTTGCACAACAAAGCCTTTTTTACGTTCAAAGTTGGCTTTGAAGTTGAGGCCAGAGCAGAAGAGATAGTAACATCGATTCCTAATGCATGGAACTTATGAAAAAGGATGATACAGTGAGATTCTCACATTTGCAAGTTTCAATTTTTTTTATAATAATAGGAAAAAAGAAAAAAAAGAAATAAATGTACGAAAGGTTGAAAGAATACATTAAACACGCTGCCACAGCAGATATAAAATATTTGTCAAGTTAATGGAACAAATACGTGTGTTAATTACATAATGCTTAATCATAAAAAATATTATTAGTATATCTTAATGTGCAACGCTCAGCATGAGAAAAGGGATTAAATTCTAAATATATAACCATATCTACTACTTTTTGGAAAAATGAATTTTTTTTAAGAATTTGACTCGAAATTGTTAACTCAAAAGCACACGGATGCAAAGTTACAAAGCCGAACCTGATCACTGTCTTTAAACGCCTCCTATTCGTTCAACTCAAAAAGAACATTTGCAGCAAAGTCCCCCACTCTACCATGATTACATGTATCATTCACAATACATGCACTTTGTACCCCATCCAGTCCATCCTCTATAAAAAAAATTCCCACTTTTCTTTCAAATAAACCAACAGTATATTCACCATACCTACAACTGTCAGCAACATCATTGTACTTGAATCCACACCATCTTTACCTGAAAAAAAATTCATATCCCATATTTGTGTCAATTATCAATGGTACATACATCACCACCTTCTGTGTTATTTTTCTTCATACTGTCAATTTCCACCCTTCTTGAAAACGCCTTATTTTCACCATATTGTCTTTAAAGCATTCGTCAACAAAATTTTCAGAATATCTTGCAAGCATATGTTTATGTTTTTTAACAAATTCATCATGCTATAGTGTTGTACCTTTTTCGAGCACTTCAACAGCACCGTTTGTCTATTATATTATCACCAATTGTATATTCACTCCATTATTACCATGAAGAATAAAATCTTTTATGGAATTTTGCCTTCATCAACTATGCCTTTAGCATGCCTATTGTCAACATTGAATTCATCTCCATCTTCTAAAATAGCAAATTTATTTTATTCATTGTAACGACCCGTAAATTTTGATTAATATATTTGTTAGTTTGATTTAAATTTTGAAATTTAATTTAGGAAGAAATAAAAATTCTAGTAGTTATAACGAAGCAAATGTTAGAAATTTAATGTAGCGATTGAAATTAAAATTTACAAATTCAAAAAAAATGAAATAGAAATTAATTAAATTTATGAAATTTGTCATACTTGGTTATAAGTTTAATTTAGGAAAAAAACAAGAATATTGAATTAACTAATGAAATGTTATAATCAGAGGTAGTTGAATGAATTCAATATTATGTAAGATATTTTAGTAATTGGTTGGAAATATAAACTTAAGTAAAAACTGAAATGCTACTAATTTAATATAATAAGAAGGTAAGTAATATAAATAAATGATCGTAAACTTTAGTAAATGAATTAATGTGCAAATGTATTGAATTAAACATGAATAGCACGAATATTAATGAATGAAGTTTATGCAATAAATTATTAAATGATGGCATTTATGAATGAAATAAGATTTGTAAGTAATAAAGGAAAGTATAAATAACTGGGTATAAACTTTAGTAAAAATTGAGTTGCTAAGAAATTGGATTAAGCACAAATACTATAAATGAGTAAATAAAATATAAATGAAGTTATGCAATAATGAATGAATGAATGAATACATTGCAATAAAAGAAGAAACTGACATGACATTTATAAACGATAACGAATATTGGTAGGGAATAAATGAGAATAATTGAAATAAGCTTAAAGGTAATTAAAGTTAAATATTACAATTGATAAGATACCTATTTGGGTAGTTAATAAACTTTAATGCGAAAACAATTGAAAACTTTTGACCCAATTTGTGTAGTTAAGGTAGTTTTGATTGGCATTGAAGTTTGTTAATTCTAGTAGATGCAATCAATGTTAATTTTATTTATAATATGACGGTTGGGTGATTTAAGAAGTGAAAAACCAAGATTTATGAATATATTTGAAATTTGAAATTCAATTTGTGGATTTATTACAAATAAGTGAAATTAATATTTAACTATTACGTTAGTGGAGTCTAATAAATTAAAATGGGAAATCAATAGAAACATTTGGTTATAAATTGAAATATAGCCATTTGAACAAATCTAAGATGAATATAGGAGTATTGGGTAATAAATTTATTATAAAAAAAACCAATGCAAATGTTAAATTAATCAGTGAAACGATAATAATAAATAGTAATTAATTCAAAATTTGTAAATTGGGAATAATGTAGATTAATATACGTTAGTTATTTGGGGCAATAACTAAAATTGGTAATCCGTTTGCAATTAATGATAATACTGTTGATATAAGCTAATAAGTTTAAATGTCAATGCAATTAAAAGCACATAAGTTGCAATTTTTAGGTTGCTTGTTTATTTAATAAGTTAAAATAAAATATGGTGATCGATTACAAATAAATCTTAATTGTACGTTGGTTAATGTAAATTAAAGTAACAGTTGATGTAATAAAGGATGGATTGAATTGAAATTTATATTTACTTTAAATGGAAATATTAAAGGCTTATAATAATGGAAAATTTAGGTAATAAAAGTTAGCACAAGTGGATAAATAATAACCATATAAGAGAAATAAATGTAAGCATTTAAAATATTAATTTATGTTGGTTTGATGATAACGTAACTTGTGATTAATTTGATAGTAAGGGAAGTGTGAACGTAAAGTAATAAAAGAGTAGATTTATGTTAAGTAACAATTTGTGGTTTTGGGGAATAAAGTTTAAGTTTTGATAATTAAGAAATTAGTAAGAAAAGGTATACAAAGTAAGTTATAGAATGTAAATTAAGAAACAATAATAAGTAGAAATTGGATGACATTAATACAAGATGATGAAGTGCAAATTTTAGGTTTAAAATAAATGGTACCCAGGATGGTAATATGATCAATAGTGAATTTAAGAATGGGAATCAACATTTATTTATTTATTTTATTTTTTTTGTTGAATGAATTAATTTGACTTTTAATTTGATAAATCAAAACAAATTTATATATATATATATATATATATATTAAAAGAATGTTTAATTATAGATCCATGTTTTAAACTCTTAAACCAAATTGCTTTTTTTTTAGATATGAAAGTTTATATACATATAATTTGCATTTGTGTTGAACCAGAAATATTGTATACACATATTGTCACTTTATCTTGAATTGAATATATCATGAAATATGAATAATTTGTTGAATAAATTATTTGTTCTTAATCTAATAAATTATAATAGAAGTTTACATATGCTTAACAATTTTTCGATAATAAATCTAAGCTTTGATTTTGATTACAACAATATTAAAATTTGTTACCTAATTTATTATCTCAAATGTCCTTATTTAAGGATCTTAAAGGTTTATTACTATATTGCTTAATTTGTCGTGTTTCAGTTTTGTTTTGTTAAAAATTTAAATAAATTTCATTAAGGTAAAAAGGTTTAATTTATATATATATATATATATATATATATGTATGTATGTATGTATGTATATGTATATGTATGTATGTATGTATGTATTTTTGACTCCAAGTATACATAAGTTTACAAATGCATTAGACAATTTAATGTGGTATGGAAGTATGCTTTGAATTAATTAATTAGCTTTGGTTTAATCTTTATACACACGTGTATGTGTGTTTGTGTGCATGTGTATACATATAAACATTTAATATTTTAATTTCAAATTGCTAAAGCATGATTTATTTTTTATTTTTTTGTCAAACAATTTAAAAGTGAGGTAATATTATATACATATTAATTTATTGTTTGTTGTTTATGTTTTCTAGTCATAATACAACTTGCATGATAATTAAATGTCGTATTAATAAATTGGCTAAAGTGGGAAAGTGGAATTAATCAACGTCGTTACTTTTTATCTCCTTCCCTATTAGATCCTTATGTGATTGCATCTACATTTATTCTTGTTTATTCCTATATATTGTCACCAATTAATCATACTTGATATATGTTTAGCAATTTTGACACACGGTTAAAGTATGAATATATATGATGCATTCATACTTTTCTGTATCTAGCACTTAATTAATTTAGAATCAAACTAACGAAACGTGTCATTTATTTTTGTCCCTCCATATTCATTCCCTTTCTAATTAATAATTACCTCTTTTTAATACCTGCTACTTTAAAAAAAAAGGGCTGTTCATATTTACTATATTTCAATACCAAGTTGTTCATATTTACTTTATTTCTAATTAATAGCAGCCTCTCCTTTCAAATCTCTTTGTCCCTAAACCTAACTCTAACCTTATGAATACGATATGATGCAAATGAAACCCTAGCCTCCATTCAAATCCCCTTCTTCTTCTTTTTTCTTCAAATCTCCTTATTATATCTCATTTTAATTTTTCCTTCCTCTTCAAACATTCTTCTTCTTCAAATTTTCTTCTATTTCAAACTTTCTTCTTTCTTTTCAAATGTAGATCTTCTCTTCCATTTTCAGTTCTTATTTAAATCCTTTTCTTTTTCAATTCTTATTTTTCAAATCTTCTTTTTCAAATCTTTTTTTTCCAAGCCTTTTAAAAATACATACATTCATATAATAAGGAGGAAAATTAAAGTAAATCAAAATAAAAGAAAAATTATGGAACAAAGCTTGCAATCAAGAAGAAGCATACGCGTTTTTCACGTGGGAAGAGTGGATGTGGCACGGTATTTTATTTTTGTTTAATTTATTTTTGTAAATCTAGATTTCAATTAGTTCTAATAATCATAACTCATACATACGAACTCCGTTTCACGCGCGGTTTTCTCCGGTAGGTTAGTATTGAGATCCCAGACACTTTGACGCTGGTTTGGGAGAATTTGGAGACGGTCAAATTTTTGGGTTTAAATTGGATTTAAATTCAATTTAAATTCAAAGGGTGAGTGTTTTAACCCACTCACAATTCCTAAAATTTCTTATGTTTGTTAAATTGATGTATGATGTGTTTAAAATTTTATTTATAGTTGTTTGGCATATATTTCATCATTTTCTCAGTTAAATTGCATTAAGTTAATTTACGCGTTATTTAATTCATTTTCGCATTTAAAACTGCCAGTTAATTGTTAATTTATTTATTTATTGCATTTAAACTGCCATTAAAAATGCTAGTCAAATTTATTTATTATTGCATATAAACTACAGTTGAACAGTTATTTAATTCATTTTTGAAAAATTTACAGTTAGTAATTAATTATTATTTATTGATGTGATCGTTTGAATTGAATGATTAATTGATAAATGTTAATGATTGATATGATGGATGAATGGATGCTGTATTTACATTGTATAAACTGCAAGTTATTATGCATTCTCATTTCATTCGGGATTATGGTTTGAAATGATATACAACCGCATTTTTTATTTTTAAATTGCGGATTGAAATGATAAATATCTGTATCACTTGACCATAGGATAGAAAACTATATAAAGGCACCGCGATATATATATATATATAATTATTTTTGAAATGATTTCTATGGTTTGGATAGGATGTAGTTAAATAAATATTAATTTTGATCTTATATAAAATCTTATTTTATATATACATATATTGTTAAATTATTGAATTTAAGCTATGTATGAATTAGTTGAATGGAAATAAATAAGTTGAAAAATGGAGTTTGATAATTTATATTTATGATTAAGTACAGGTTTAAGATATTCTGTATATATTGTGTTTTAAATAGTTCAAATCAATTAAGACTGGAAATTTAATTGGAAATTTATTTGGAATTGGGCTTATTTAAAAATTAAACTCCACAAGTTGGTGTAAACTTATTAATCTTGGAAATTTTAAAGGTATGATATTTATGACTGGATTTTTATTCAAGATAAATTAAATGAATAATTCTAGTATAAATAAATGGAAGAAAATATTTAGTGTTAATAAATTGGGTTTTATTTTAAATGGTTATGGATCTATTATGTAAACGTTTCAAAACTAAATAATAGGACAATGAATTGTTGAATAGAAATTCCCAACCTTAGTTTTGAAAGTTACTAAATACTAAAAGTTTGAAAATATTGAAATCGAAGTGTTTTTATTCAAACTGAAAGTGAATTTAAAGGTTATGGGTTTAGACTGAATATAAAGTAAATAAAATTGTAAAGGCGTGGTGTAACGACCCGGAATTTTGGGCAATATCGATTTAATAATCTTTATAAATAATTTAATTGGTTTAATGATTTTCTTTATAATTTTAATTTAAATTGGTTAATTTAATCTTTTAAAGGTTATTGAATTTTTAATATGGCAATATTGATAAGGATTTTTTTTCATAGCTAATAAAATTTTAATTCTATTTATAATATATACATTTGATATATATTGTGAATGGAATACCTTTTGTTTAAAGTAAAAGTTGAATTTTCAAATTGTAGTGTTTATGTATGTATATGTTATAATTGAGTTGTTTGGAAATTTAATTTAATCTATTAATAATTGATGTATGAATGAATAGTAATTTTAAGCTTTGTTTTAATTTGTATTTTCAGAAGTTAATTTAAAGATTAATTCATTTGTTTTCAAAATGTAAAATAATTGTTCGTTTTTAAAATATGATAGTTTGAAAAGAATTTAAACAAGCTTTGTTTTGTTTTACAATGCTTAAATTTAAAATGGTTATAAGATGTATATTTATATTATAATTAGTTTTAGATTATTTCCTTTAAAAATAAATTTATTTATATATATGTAAGTATTTATCAATAAAGTAAGTAAAAATGTAAGTTTATATTTACATTTAAAATTTAATAAAATTCAATTTAAAACTACTTAATGACATGTGTACTCATATTAACATATCTAAATAACACTTGTTAACTTTTAAAATATGTTTGTGACATTTGTTCAAGATAATAACAAGTGGCAACATATTTTTAATAAATGATTAATGAAGGAACTATTTTTTTTTTCAAAACACTTTCATTCTTGTTTCTTTCCTTAATTCTAATGGAGACCAGAAAAATTTGTTCTTCAATCTGAAATTTTATAAACCAAAAGTAAATCAAATTTGAAACCTGCAAAATTTGGAAATAATACTGCAACTCAAATCTGCAGTCTGCAAATCAACATGCATCTTCAACCTGCAATTTCCTATCAACTAAAATCTGCAATTGAGTTCTGTTTCAACCTGCATGATGTACAACTTCGATTCAAAAGCATGCAGAGGATTTTTCATGAGCAAACTTGATTTGCAGTCTTTCAAAACTTGGAGGAAAATTTTAAAACCTGCTCTGCCTCTTTCAAAATGTGAGTAAATGGATTTCTTTTAAAAACAGTTCTTGATTCCTTTGAATTTTATCTTGATTTTGTAGTTGATCAGCATGTTGTTGATGAGTTTTTTGGATTTAAACTTGAATGCATGGTTGAAATTTTGAATCTCTGATTGCCTGAGAAGTTAAACTTATGCTCTGTATAAATGTAACAGGTACCAATTTCATATTAAATCAGTAATCCTATATTGAATCTGTTTTTGCCCTTGATTTGTAAAGAAGAGATGATTTTAATCAAATCATATAGCATCTAAAAATAGTCTCAGGTTGTAAACTTGAATAATTAACTCTCAAATTTAACAATTACAGTAAATTCATTAATTGGGTCAAATTTTGTTTGATGCAAACCTAAGTTTTGATTTTAAAATCTTATTGCAAGTGAGAAATCATGATTTTTGAAACTCAAATCACAGTTTTTAGATCAGTAACTGGTGGGAATTTTGGGTTTGAATCTTTTCTGATTTTTGGTGATTGCAGTCGAATTACTTAATGATTCGAGTTGAATTTTGGATCGTAGGTAGTATTTGAAAGGTGGAACTTGAGAAAAATGTTGAATAAATTTTTCAATGAGTGATTGGTTTGAAATTGAAGAAGTTAGGGTTTATTGGGTTTATGGGTTCGGCTGATATTTCTTGGCTTTTGCGTCATGCATGGGGCTGGGGTTGTGTCGAGTTGATAAGGATGGTGGCGAGTTCAACGGCGATGAGTTGAACGATGGTGATGGGATTTTCGGTCTCGAAACAGCTGAAGGTTTTCGAGCTTATAGGTCAAATTTCGAATCGTATGCGTAATGTTGGATCTGGGACTTCGTGCATGTTCGCGAGTAGTATAGTGACTGGTGACGGGGGTCGCGATGATCATAAGGGGACGGCGGTGGGGGTGCATGTGCACCGTGCACGGATTGATGTCAGTTTGAGGTTCTGGGAATTTTGGTTGGGGAAGATGAAGGCAGCTCGAAGTCGAGCTCGTGTTTTAGGGGGGGGGGACGACCCGAAGTAGGTGATGTTGGGGTTGACTCGGGGCAAGCATGAGTTGCTTCGAGATTTGCTTGGAGGTTTGGTGAGTTTTACTCGGGTTTAACCCGAGATTTCCTCACGAGCAGGTATATGCAAGTTGTTTTAAAGAAATATGTTACAGATTTACTCATTGATTGAATAAATGAATTCAGGTAAAGTTTTATAGAGAATAAATAACAGGGTTAAAGCTTGTTCTGTGAAGTGAATGTAAATCCACTTTTAAAGGTGACAATTGAATTTATTTTCAAAATTTAAAATGTTTTAAAAATGATTGCCTAGAAAGTAATTATCCTAATTTAATTTTTGAATTTCAATTTTTAAAGAGTATTTGGAATTTTAAAGGTGAATCAAGTTTTAAGTAAAATTCTAAAATAATGTTTAAAACTTAAGTTTCAAAATTTTATTCAAAATAAAGAAGTTTGAATGGGAAAATTTAAATGTTATAGATTTTAAATTTTGATTTCTAAATGCTTTATTTCCAAATAAAGTTTTAAGTTATAATTTTGTAATCCAAATAAATAATTTGTCTTCAAGTTATTTAGATTTGATTAAATTCAAATAATTTACATATGTAGATAAATATGGTTAAATTATTTTTGATATGAACTTAAGAATTCTTGGTTATATGAATTGATGTAAGTAAAAGAAAAAGTTTAATTAAGGATAATGTTTTCTTAATTAAGGATTTTGAAATATAAGAAATTAATTAATTAATTGTTTAATTAATTTTAAATAATTAGTTATTTATTTATTAATTTTAAATAATCACTTAATTATGGATTAATTAAGTGTGATTACTTAATGAAGTAAGTAATGGTTAATTTTTGAATGTAATTAGAATAGTAATTACTTATAGAAGTAATTACTAGAAATTACTCATGGGAGTAATTAATTGAAGTGATAAATGTATGACCACTTAATGTTATCAAATAAGGAATTGATTAACTTAATTATTTCAAAGATAATTATTTGTTAAGTAATTAATTAAGAAATAATTAAGATTTATTAATGGAAGTAATTAGAGATAATTACTTATGTAAGTAATTAAGAGTTAATTACTTAATTATTTTAGGTAATTAATTTATGTGATTAATTAATTAATTAATAAGATTAAATTAAAGTTAATTACTAAGTGTAATTAATTAAAATTGTAATTAATTATTAAAATAATTAATTAAGGATAAATTGTTAATTTAAATTGATTAATAATTACTTAATGAAGTAATTAAAGATTAATTAATTTGATTAATTAATCAAGGATTAATATAATTAAATTAGAAGTTAATTAATTAAGAAGTTAACTAATTAAGATAAGCAATTACAAATTGTTAATTACTGTTTATGGTTAATGAGATGATTAATTACAAGGATTACTAATTAATAAAGATTATTAATTAATATAATTAATGAAGTAATTAATTTAAGTATGATTAATTAATTGAAATTAATTAAGGATTAATGTAATTAATTATAGTTAATTAATTTATGAAGGATCATTAATTTTGTAATTAATGATAGTAATTAAAGGTTAATTACTGAATATGGTTAAGGATAATTACTTGAATGTAATTAAAGCATAATTAATCGAAGAAGATTAATTAAGGAGATCATTAGGAGATGATTAATGAATTTGATTTGTAATAAATCAATGAAGTAGGATTTAGATAATCCAAGTAATTAAGGATAGTAATTAATTTAATTAAAGGGTTAATTAAATTGAAAATAAATTCTGCTATGGGTGATTGATTAGTGTTGAATGGTTGATATTGAATGATTCATATTGGATGTTGAATGATATTGGATGATTGATATTGGGTGTTTGGTTGATACTGGATGATTTGGATGTCTATGAGATATGAGATATGCTGCTTTATGAGATGAATGTTGATATGAACTATCTATTGTGATAATGTTATTCATCTATCTGTTTAGATATCATCCTGAATAAGTTAAACTTTTTAAATCCCTTAAGTACAACTTGGACATTAAAATGGCGTTTGGTTTCGATGAGACCGGGATCGGGTTTCCATATTTGGAATCCGAAAACCACATCGATTCCAATTAAACGTTAGGTCGTTAATCCAAGTGGAGCAAGTGAAGACTCGAGGTGTAAGGGCTATACGTCAGTATAACTCTGTGGGTAATTCCGTAATGAGTTTGACGGAATAGTACTTATAAATTCGAGATGGAGATTAGAGTGCAAGGGCTATGGTCGTTGACTCTGAGGGTGATTCCAAAATGAGTGCAACGAGATAGTGCCTTCGGTTTCGTTCGAACCCGGAACGAACTTGTATGGATTGAATGCTTTCGGCACATCGTCAGGCGGACGATGAGCATTCTAAGAGATGTGTCCTATAAAGGTAATCGCAGCCTCAAGCCTCATCAACCGGGAATGGCTAAAACAGGGGAGGTGCAGCAAGGCTTCGTGGGTAGCTCCTACTGGAGAGCAAGATTTACTCCTGTCTAGAAGTCCCTTTATATTCGGCTGTGTGGGGCGGTTGATCCGGACAACTGCCGGGGTTGTCTTGTTCGGGACTGTTCAGTAAGGAATGGTCCCGGCCTTGTGTTGCAGGGGAGTGGGAGTACTCATCGGTACGGCGATCTAGGCCACGTACTGTGACGGGTGGTACCCCAGTAGCCCTGCAATTGATGGAAACCCATTCTTCCTACGAGACCCTACGGTTTTGTTTGTATTACCCACTTTTGTGGCTAGTAGCTAGAATTTAATGAATGTAACAATTTCGGCTATTTCATATTTACTTGAAAACCTTAGACACTATTATAATATCACTGGATTTCCTATCAAATGTTTTGGTTAGCGTAAGGTAAAATTTTTTCCATGTTTATGTGTGGGAAGTCTTACGTGATACCTTTTCTTTTCAAAGGTTTTCTAAAGTTAAGCAATTTTAAACCGTTTACTCACACCAGACCCCTGTCTGACCCGAGCGTTTATTTTCTGTTTTATTAAACTCTTGGGTACTCATATTATGTATGAGTAGTCAAGTGATTCAGGTTTGCTTGACGAATTTTGGAGGAGATATGGAGCAGGAGCCTTCGACGTGTAGATATATATTGTTTCCGCTGTGTGTTGTTATCTGTTTCTTCTGTTGCACTTGAATTGTATGAATTAGACAGATGTTTATAACTGTCTAATGTGTGTTGTTAGATGTGTACTCTGATGTATTATGATACTATGTATTAATTTATTTGATATATTATATTTTATTCGTTCCGCTTTGAGTTCTCTGATGTTGTTCTGTTTCTTCTTTCTCTTTCTTTTCTTCTTCTATCCCTTTCTTTCTTCACTAGTGATGCGATTTCCTGGAGATAGGAAGTCGGGTCGCTACAGTTGGTATCAGAGCATTAGGCTGAGCGAATACCTAAGCTCTGAAGTGTGTCTTTCTTTAGGGAGCGTTAGGTTGAGTGAACACCTAGGCTCTGTAGTGGTGTCTTTCTTGAGAGAGCGTACTTGTAATTTTTGTATATAACTATATATATATATATATATATATGTCTACCTAATAGGTTGGGTTATCTGTACAGATTTTCCTACATAAGTTATAGAGGTAGATAGTGTAGTAGTAGTGGTGTGTGTGTAACACGGATACCACTAATGGAAGAGGTCCATATGTTTGAGGTTGGAAGTATTTGTCGAGACTGTAGACCTAATACCGTCTCAAGTGAGATTTGTTGTTTGGAGTAGGATTTCTCTGATATCCGAAGGAAATCTTTTTAAAAGATTCGGAGTTTGTCTTTGAAAAATAAGTTTGGATTTCGCTCGGGTGAGCGAATGATTCTTGAGTTTGGATTTGATGGAAGTGCAGAAGTAAGTGATGATATCTTGGTAACTGCGTGATGAGATGCAGTATCCTTGGATATTTTCCAGAAGATGTTTTCTCTTGAAGCAGTTTTAAAGGTGGTTGAGGAGCAGTCTTTACCTGCCTCAGGGAAGACTCTTCTGTGTAGTAGTTATCTCGATCTTCAGTATGGAAGTTGGCTGTTCTGGAATATGAGACTAAGGTCTATAAGTTGTTTCACTTCGACATGGTCTCATTTGTCATTCCTTAAGGAGAGCGAGATGTTGATGCTTGGTTTGGAGGCTGAGTTTCTTTTGTGATGTCTGCCATCTCAAAGGTCTGTTGTGAGGTTCGTGGATAGTTTTGGGTTCGGGAAGCCTTTGGATTAGAAGTCTTTGGTTAGCTGTGGTAGCAGTGCAGCTCGAAAGTGTTCGGTGTGCTAACGAGAAGGTCTTGGAGCTTTGTAGTGTCATTGAGGTAGAGTTTGGAAGCTGCGGTGTAGCTTGTTTCTCCATTGGCTAAGGAATCTTTATGGTTCTTCTTGTAGAAGTCCGAGCAGATGGTAATGTATCTTGAAGAGTTAACCTTGTTTGGAAAAGTTTAGAGCTGTTCTAATTGGTAAAGAGAGTACGGTTTCTTTGGAATTCGAATTCAGTTGGATCGCAAAAGTGACTTGCGATTGGTTTGGAATTTTCTTGAGCATTCTTTTGTTTGAGACTGAGGATTCTCATGGGGAAGTAGGAGCTGCTGATGTAATCAAAAGGTTATCTGCATCTGGAGTTGAGTTCCATATTGTTTTGGTTCCAGAAGCGATTTTGAGTGGTTAGCCTAGTAGTAGAGATTGGTGTAGCAGCTCAGGAAATTTTTGGAATTTGGATTGGTCAGATCCAGTTTTGAATTGGATTTCTGTAGTAAGGCTGTGTGACTGAGTCAGATGAGTTACTCAGATTTTATGGATTTGATGAACAAAGTTTTCCGGATTTAGTGGATAAGTTTGTACTTGTGTTCATCAACAGTATTCTCCTCTATTTCAGAATCAGAGTTGTGCAGCGGAAGCGAGGTAGCAGCTGTACTAGGAAGGAAATAGGTTCTGTTTGCTATTGCTTGAGTAGTAGTGTTTGTGTTTTGGATTTCAACGAATTATGGAAGGCTTTTCTGTTGGATAGGATCCAGAAACTGGTTTGTGTTGGTCTAGTTGTTTCTGGAAGCGTCAGCATAGATTGAGATGATCAGGAAGAGAATTGGTAGCCCAGAATTGTTTGTTGAGTTATGCTGATATGAGTTAAGGAGTTGGTATTCGAAGTTGAGGACTTCATTGTTGTTGAGATTTCTCTGGTTAAGAGAACAGAAATTGGATAAGATTGGATGGCTGGTGCTGAGGAAATTGAGATTTCTTATCTGTGTTCTGATAAGATAAGATCTATTGACTATAAGATTGAATTACCAGT
The DNA here is from genome assembly GCA_030765085.1 of Allium cepa. Lineage (NCBI taxonomy): Eukaryota > Viridiplantae > Streptophyta > Magnoliopsida > Asparagales > Amaryllidaceae > Allium > Allium cepa. Next base: position 344,763,235 of record CM060944.1, read on the forward strand.
TTGGATAACTGGAATTTATATTATTTCATGTATCTCTGAAGGAGTATGTGTATGATTCATCATTGGTTGTTGAATCTGTTGTTCAGTTGGATTTGGAAGTTGAGATAATCTTGAATATAGTCTGATATTCTGTTCAGATTGATGGAATCTAGAGATGAGAAAGGAGCTCTGGGTTTTGGTGGTGTAGTTAGATTGTTTAGCTTTGTAGAGCGAGTCTCCTGGTGTTTTATACTTGGGAAACTCGAAATAGTATTAGAGATTTATTCTAACGTATGTCAGCATAATTAGTTAAGTTTGTTTGTGTGATTGATTGCTTTGGTTGTTAGTAACTGATTGTTAGGAATGCCTTACTAATTGAAATTAAAATCTTTGCTGGGTTATTAAATTAACTTTGCTTTTAAATTTCGGGGACGAAATTCTTTTAAGGGGGGAGGATTGTAACGACCCGGAATTTTGGGCAATATTGATTTAATAATCTGTATAAATAATTTAATTGGTTTAATGATTTTCTTTATAATTTTAATTTAAATTGGTTAATTTAATCTTTTAAAGGTTATTGAATTTTTAATATGGCAATATTGATAAGGATTGTTTTTCATAGCTAATAAAATTTTAATTCTATTTATAATATATACATTTGATATATATTGTGAATGGAATACCTTTTGTTTAAAATAAAAGTTGAATTTTCAAATTGTAATGTATATGTATGTATATGTTATAATTTGAGTTGTTTGGAAATTTAATTTAATCTATTAATAATTGATGTATGAATGAATAGTAATTTTAAGCTTTGTTTTAATTTGTATTTTCAGAAGTTAATTTAAAGATTAATTCATTTGTTTTTAAAATGTAAAATAATTGTTTGTTTTTAAAATATGATAGTTTGAAAAGAATTTAAACAAGCTTTGTTTTGTTTTACAATGCTTAAATTTAAAATGGTTATAAGATGTATATTTATATTATAATTAGTTTTAGAATATTTCCTTTAAAACTAAATTTATTTATATATATATATAAGTATTTATCAATAAAGTAAGTATAAATGTAAGTTTATATTTACATTTAAAATTTAATAAAATTCAATTTAAAACTACTTAATGACATGTGTACTCATATTAACATATCTAAATAACACTTGTTAACTTTTAAAATATGTTTGTGACATTTGTTCAAGCTAATAACAAGTGGCAACATATTTTTAATAAATGATTAATGAAGGAACTATTTTATTTTATTTTCAAAACACTTTCATTCTTGTTTCTTTCCTTAATTCTAATGGAGCCCAGAAAAATTTGTTCTTCAATCTGAAATTTTATAAACCAAAAGTAAATCAAATTTGAAACCTGCAAAATTTGGAAATAATACTGCAACTCAAATCTGCAGTCTGCAAATCAACATGCATCTTCAACCTGCAATTTCTTATCAACTAAAATCTGTAATTGAGTTCTGTTTCAACCTGCATGATGTACAACTTCGATTCAAAAGCATGCAGAGGATTTTTCATCAGCAAACTTGATTTGCAGTCTTTCAAAACTTGGAGGAAAATTTAAAAACCTGCTCTGCCTCTTTCAAAATGTGAGTAAATGGATTTCTTTTAAAAACAGTTCTTGATTCCTTTGAATTTTATCTTGATTTTGTAGTTGATCAGCATGTTGTTGATGAGTTATTTGGATTTAAACTTGAATGCATGGTTGAAATTTTGAATCTTTGATTGCCTGAGAAGTTAAACTTATGCTCTGTATAAATGTAACAGGTACCAATTTCATATTAAATCAGTAATCCTATATTGAATCTGTTTTTGCCCTTGATTTGTAAAGAAGAGATGATTTTAATCAAATCATATAGCATCTAAAAATAGTCTCAGGTTGTAAACTTGAATAATTAACTCTCAAATTTAACAATTACAGTAAATTCATTAATTGGGTCAAATTTTGTTTGATGCAAACCTAAGTTTTGATTTTAAAATCTTATTGCAAGTGAGAAATCATGATTTTTGAAACTCAAATCACAGTTTTTAGATCAGTAACTGGTGGGAATTTTGGGTTTGAATCTTTTCTGGTTTTTGGTGATTGCAGTCGAATTACTTAATGATTCGAGTTGAATTTTGGATCGTAGGTAGTATTTGAAAGGTGGAACTTGAGAAAAATGTTGAATAAATTTTTCAATGAGTGATTGGTTTGAAATTGAAGAAGTTAGGGTTTATTGGGTTTATGGGTTCGGCTGATATTTCTTGGCTTTTGCGTCATGCATGGGGCTGGGGTTGTGTCGAGTTGATAAGGATGGCGGCGAGATCAATGGCGATGAGTTGAACGTTGGTGATGGGATTTTCGGTCTCGAAACAGCTGAAGGTTTTCGAGCTTATAGGTTAAATTTCGAATCGTATGCGTAATGTTGGATCTGGGACTTCGTGCATGTTCGCGAGTAGTATAGTGACTGGTGACGGGGGTCGCGATGATCATAAGGGGACGGCGGTGGGGGTGCATATGCACCGTGCACGGATTGATGTCAGTTTGAGGTTCTGGGAATTTTGGTTGGGGAAGATGAAGGCAGCTCGAAGTCGAGCTCGTGTTTTAGGGGGGGCGACCCGAAGTAGGTGTTGTTGGGGTCGACTCGGGGCAAGCATGAGTTGCTTCGAGATTTGCTTGGAGGTTTGGTGAGTTTTACTCGGGTTTAACCCGAGATTTCCTCACGAGCAGGTATATGCAAGTTGTTTTAAAGAAATATGTTACAGATTTACTCATTGATTGAATAAATGAATTCAAGTAAAGTTTTATAGAGAATAAATAATAGGGTTAAAGCTTGTTCTGTGATGTGAATGTAAATCAACTTTTAAAGGTGACAATTGAATTTATTTTCAAAATTTAAAATGTTTTAAAAATGATTGCCTAGAAAGTAATTATCCTAATTTAATTTTTGAATTTCAATTTTTAAAGAGTATTTGGAATTTTAAAGGTGAATCAAGTTTTAAGTAAAATTCTAAAATAATGTTTTAAAACTTAAGTTTCAAAATTTTATTCAAAATAAAGAAGTTTGAATGGGAAAATTTAAATGTTATAGATTTTAAATTTTGATTTCTAAATGCTTTATTTCCAAATAAAGTTTTAAGTTATAATTTTGTAATCCAAATAAATAATTTGTCTTCAAGTTATTTAGATTTGATTAAATTCAAATAATTTACATATGTAGATAAATATGGTTAAATTATTTTTGATATGAACTTAAGAATTCTTGGTTATATGAATTGATTATAAGTAAAAGAAAAAGTTTAATTAAGGATAATGTTTTCTTAATTAAGGATTTTGAAATATAAGAAATTAATTAATTAATTGTTTAATTAATTTTAAATAATTAGTTATTTATTTATTAATTTTAAATAATCACTTAATTATGGATTAATTAAGTGTGATTACTTAATGAAGTAAGTAATGGTTAATTTTTGAATGTAATTAGAATAGTAAATACTTATAGAAGTAATTAGTAGAAATTACTCATGGGAGTAATTAATTGAAGTGATAAATGTATGACCACTTAATGTTATCAAATAAGGAATTGATTAACTTAATTATTTCAAAGATAATTATTTGTTAAGTAATTAATTAAGAAATAATTAAGATTTATTAATGGAAGTAATTAGAGATAATTACTTATGTAAGTAATTAAGAGTTAATTACTTAATTATTTTAGATAATTAATTTATGTGATTAATTAATTAATGAATAAGATTAAATTAAAGTTAATTACTAAGTGTAATTAATTAAAATTGTAATTAATTATTAAAATAATTAATTAAGGATAAATTGTTAATTTAAATTGATTAATAATTACTTAACGAAGTAATTAAAGATTAATTAATTTGATTAATTAATCAAGGATTAATATAATTAAATTAGAAGTTAATTAATTAAGAAGTTAATTAATTAAGATAAGCAATTACAAATTGTTAATTACTGTTTATGGTTAATGAGATGATTAATTACAAGGATTACTAATTAATAAAGATTATTAATTAATATAATTAATGAAGTAATTAATTTAAGTATGATTAATTAATTGAAATTAATTAAGGATTAATGTAATTAATTATAGTTAATTAATTTATGAAGGATCATTAATTTTGTAATTAATGATAGTAATTAAAGGTTAATTACTGAATATGGTTAAGGATAAGTACTTGAATGTAATTAAAGGATAATTAATCGAAGAAGATTAATTAAGGAGATCATTAGGAGATGATTAATGAATTTGATTTGTAATAAATCAATGAAGTAGGATTTAGATAATCCAAGTAATTAAAGGATAGTAATTAATTTAATTAAAGGGTTAATTAAATTGATAATAAATTCTGCTATGGGTGATTGATTAGTGTTGAATGGTTGATATTGAGTAATTGATATTGGATGTTGAATGATATTGGATGATTGATATTGGGTGTTTGGTTGATACTGGATGATTTGGATGTCTATGAGATATGAGATATGCTGCTTTATGAGATGAATGTTGATATGAACTATCTATTGTGATAATGTTATTCATCTATCTGTTTAGATATCATCCTGAATAAGTTAAACTGTTTACATCCCTTAAGTACAACTTGGACATTAAAATGGCGTTTGGTTTCGATGAGACCGGGATCGGGTTTCCATATTTGGAATCCGAAAACCACATCGATTCCAATTAAACGTTAGGTCGTTAATCCAAGTGGAGCAAGTGAGGACTCGAGGTGTAAGGGCTATACGTCCGTATAACTCTGTGGGTGATTCCGTAATGAGTTTGACGGAATAGTACTTATAGATTCGAGATGGAGATTAGAGTGCACGGGCTATGGTCGTTGACTCTAAGGGTGATTCCAAAATGAGTGCAACGAGATAGTGCCTTTGGTTTCGTTCGAACCCGGAACAAACTTGTATGGATTGAATGCTTTCAGCACATCATCAGGCAGACGATGAGCATTCTAAGAGATGTGTCCTATAAAGGTAATCGCAGCCTCAAGCCTCATCAACCGGGAATGGCTAAAACAGGGGAGGTGCAGCAAGGCTTCGTGGGTAGCTCCTACTGGAGAGCAAGATTTACTCCTGTCTAGAAGTCTCTTTATATTCGGCTGTGTGGGGCGGTTGATCCGGACAACTGCCGAGGTTGTCTTGTTCGGGACTGTTCAGTAAGGAATGGTCCCGGCCTTGTGTTGCAGGGGAGTGGGAGTACTCCTCGGTACGGTGATCTAGGCCACGTACTGTGACGGGCGGTACCCCAGTAGCCCTGCCATTGATGGAAACCCATTCTTCCTACGAGACCCTACGGTTTTGTTTGTATTACCCACTTTTGTGGCTAGTAGCTGGAATTTAATGAATGTAACAATTTCGGCTATTTCATATTTACTTGAAAACCCTAGACACTATTATAATATCACTGGATTTCCTATCAAATGTTTTGGTTAGCGTAAGGTAAAAACTTTTCCATGTTTATGTGTGGGAAGTCTTACGTGATACCTTTTCTTTTCAAAGGTTTTCAAAAGTTAAGCAATTTTAAACCGTTTACTCACACCAGACCCCTGTCTGACCCGAGTGTTTATTTTCTGTTTTATTAAACTCTTGGGTACTCATATTATGTATGAGTAGTCAAGTGATTCAGGTTTGCTTGACGAAATTTGGAGGAGATATGGAGCAGGAGGCTTCGACGTGTAGATATATATTGTTTCCGCTGTGTGTTGGTATCTGTTTCTTCTCTTGTACTTGAATTGTATGAATTAGACAGATGTTTATAACTGTCTAATGTGTGTTGTTAGATGTGTACTCTGATGTATTATGATACTATGTATTAATTTATTTGATATATTATATTTTATTCGTTCCGCTGTGAGTTCTTTGATGTTGTTCTGTTTCTTCTTTCTCTTGCTTTTCTTCTTCTATCCCTTTCTTCACTAGTGATGCGATTTCCTGGAGATAGGAAGTCGGGTCGCTACAAGTGCAAATTATTTACTTTACAAAGAAATTTTAAATTCAACTGTTTTATTTTATATACTGTTGAATATCCAAACCATTTAAGTGTTGAAAGTTATGATTTTAAAACTATGGATTTCGAAGTATTATGTTGAAAGTTAAATTTCAAATATTTGGTTTCGAGGTATTATAAATCTTAAAAGTGGCATGATTTTGGAAAAGAAATATATTTGAAATAAAATGATATCATATTTATTTGGGTTTTAAAAGGAAATGATATCGTATTTATAGGTTTTGAAATGGATAATTATATTCTGGTTTTAAAAGTAATTATTTTTAAATGACCGCGGTGTTATAATAACGTTTGGTTGTTGAAGAGACCGTGATCGAAAGTTGTCATACTCTCTACCAACTCCGAAAACCACTTTAACAACTGAGTACGCGGTGGAGATTCCAGAATGAAGTAGGTTGGTGGCGGCATTTCCTTTAAGGTAAATACGTGGACCCGACTCCCGTGAGTTGGCATAAGTTGGCTAAAACAGAAGCGATTCTCGGGCCAAGGGGGTTAGCGCCCTTTATCGGACACTCCTCTTCGATACTATACTCTGACTTTGGATTGATTCGGTGGCCACCTTTACTTTTGATTTTAGGGGGAGTTTGTTCGAGGTGGGCGGTAGCTGCGCCTATGCGTTACCACCAGCCCGAATGCGTAATTGATATATCTACCCTGGCATTGCCTAGTTGTGCCGTGTCACCTACCCTATCGCGCCTTATACGATTTTGGTTTTGTATCATACCTATGGAGTGCCCTCTGACGACGCCCAGTACAGGGGAGATTACGGTACTGTATAGACTATGGCAATATATTATGTGTTAAGGTGGAAAATGTAAAGCCTTAACGCTATTTAAAAATAAGTTTATTTTACAATTAGACACTATTATAATAGCGAAATATACTACATAGTAAATAGTTTAACGGATCCTTAGGAGATGTATATCCCGAGCATCTCTTGAGTTACTGCACTCATATTCATTTCTGTTAATTTAACTTACATAAGATCTTTTAGTTCTGACTCGAGTGTTTTGTCTTTTCAAATTCGCTCGGGTCAGTCTGAGCGTTTCAGGATTTGAAGATTTTTCTGGAGGAAGAAGACAAAGATTTCATTACTATTATTATTATATATTATATGGTTCCACTACACTGTATTCCGCTGCATTGAGATTTATTGGTATGTGAACTCTGATATTTATTGTATAAAGATGAATCAAATGTTTTGTAAACAGTTTCATGAACTGTATAATTATTATTATATTTTATCCTTCCGCTGTGAGATTCTGTTTAGTTTTTTTCTCTCTTCTCTGTTTTTCTTATTTACCCCATAATAATCCGCCCTTTTGTATGGTTTGAATTGGCATGTGTGTCGATTTAAAGCGCGCGAAAAGGTGGAACGTTACATCTGGTATCAGAGCTTTGGTTTAGCGATAAACCTTAGCTTTGTGGGGTTTGACTCTTTAGTAATAGGGTAGTAATACCCTATGGGAGTCACTGAGTGTATATACATAAGAGAGCATATTTGTTAGTGTTATAAAAAGGTTTTAATATTGTGTTAATCTGTTCTGTTTTGTATTTATAAATTCTGGTTGGTGCATGGGACGCTATGACATCAATAGGGATTTCTAAACACTTAATAGGACAGACCGACATAATATTTGTTTTAATGTACGTGAATGAAATAATTTTTCCTATTATATTTTCTATGTATAAAATAATTTTTTTTTCAAATGATATCTATATTTGGCTGCAATAGATTGGTTTTAGGTATTTAAGTGTATATATAATAATAGAAATAAGATTGAAAATAAAATCAATGAAATTTGGAAATTTAGAACTAAAGATCCGGGGTTTTGAAATTTCTTTCGAATAAATTTTGGAATATAATAATATTGTTTATAAGTATTTTCTGATATAAATATTTGAATATAATTCAAAAGAATTGTTTTAATGAAGATTTTGGAGAAAATAAGTTTTGTACTTTCCTCTCTGTCGTTGGAAAATAATTTCGGTGATGGCGGCCGCATCATCGATTTTCATTTTCAAGTTTCGAAGGGGGAAGGCCACTGTAGTAGTTTTACTGCAGATTAATTCTTGGAAAAATATAATTAGAGATATATAAGTTGTAAGAATATATTTAACTATTGTTTTGAAATAAATTGAAATTTTAACCCGGTATTAAATTCTTAAATTTCCATTAATTAATTGTTTCAATTATTGTATTGAAATGAAAGGTAAGTAATTAATAATTGAAACCTCTAATTTAGGTAAGAGATTTAAGGCTAAGTTATAAAGGAAATAAAACGGAAGTTGAAATTGTAACTTATAAGAAAAAGGTAAATATTTATTGAACAATGAATTAATTAAAGGAAATGGAACAAACTTGTATAACTTTCAAATTACACCCTTAAATAACATATATATAACTTAACAAATATTAAAAGTTGAAATGTTTAATAAGAGATTGTAATAGAATATTATACAAGTAGGAATTTGAAATAATGAAATGAATAATTGTAGGCAATAAATGAAAATGAATACAATTTATAAGAATAAACTAATCGTTGTTGTTGTTTTGGTTTATGGTAGCTTGGGTAAGGAAATTTAAAATTGTTTGGATAAATAAATAATCTATTTAGTTTCATCTAAGACTGTTGAGTAAATGATGAGTTAAGTAGTTTATTTTCATTCTGTACAATTTAAAGTGTCTAAACCTGAACAACTATTTTTGTGTTTGACATGAATGAATGATTGTTTTTACGGTCATATGCCTTGTTGCAAGTCTTTGATGTTGTATTGATTTTGTTTATTGATGGTTGTTTGTATTGAATTGGATGTTTGTGGTTGAAACCATTTTTAATATTTCATTTTATATAATCCAATTAAGGTTATGATTATATAATGATTTACATAATAGATATTAATTTATAAGTTCCTCTTTCCCTTCTTTTCCTTTTGGGGGACGAAAAGTTTTGAGTGGGGGAGAGTGTAACGACCCGTAAATTTTGATTAATAGATTTGTTAGTTTGATTTAAATTTTGCAATTTAATTTAGGAAGAAATAAAAATTCTAGTAGTTATAATGAAGCAAATGTTAGAAATTTAATGTAGCGATTGAAATTAAGATTTACAAATTCAAAAAAAAATGAAATAGAAATTAATTAAATTTATGAAATTTGTCATACTTGGTTATAAGTTTAATTTAGGAAACAAACAAGAATATTGAATTAACTAATGAAATGTTATAATCAGAGGTAGTTGAATGAATTCAATATTATGTAAGATATTTTAGTAATTGGTTGGAAATATAAACTTAAATAAAATTCAAATGCTACTAATTTAATATAATAAGAAGGTAAGTAATATAAATAAATGATCGTAAACTTTAGTAAATGAATTAATGTGCAAATGTATTGAATTAAACATGAATAGCACGAATATTAATGAATGAAGTTTATGCAATAAATTATTAAATGATGGCATTTATGAATGAAATAAGATTTGTAAGTAATAAAGGAAAGTATAAATAACTGGGTATAAACTTTAGTAAACAATTGAGTTGCTAAGAAATTGGATTAAGCACAAATACTATAAATGAATAAATAAAATATAAATGAAGTTATGCAATAATGAATGAATACATTGCAATAAAAGAAGAAACTGACATGACATTTATAAATGATAATGAATATTGGTAGGGAATAAATGAGAATAATTGAAATAAGCTTAAAGGTAATTAAAGTTAAATATTACAATTGATAAGATACCTATTTGGGTAGTTAATAAACTTTAATGCGAAAACAATTGAAAACTTTTGACCCAATTTGTGTAGTTAAGGTAGTTTTGATTGGCATTGAAGTTTGTTAATTCTAGTAGATACAATCAATGTTAATTTTATTTATAATATGACGGTTGGGTGATTTAAGAAGTGAAAAACCAAGATTTATGAATATATTTGAAATTTGAAATTCAATTTGTGGATTTATTACAAATAAGTGAAATTAATATTTAACTATTACGTTAGTGGAGTCTAATAAATTAAAATGGGAAATCAATAGAAAATTTTGGTTATAAATTGAAATATAGCCATTTGAACAAATCTAAGATGAATATAGGAGTATTGGGCAATAAATTTATAATAAGAAAAACCAATGCAAATGTTAAATTAATCAGTGAAACGATAATAATAAATAGTAATTAATTCAAAATTTGTAACTTGGGAATAATGTAGATTAATATACGTTAGTTATTTGGGGTAATAACTAAAATTGGTAATCCGTTTGCAATTAATGATAGTAGTGTTGATATAAGCTAATAAGTTTAAATGCCAATGCAATTAAAAGCACATAAGTTACAATTTTTAGGTTGCTTGTTTATTTAATAAGTTAAAATAAAATGTCGTGATCGATTACAAATAAATCTTAATTGTATGTTGGTTAATGTAAATTAAAGTAACAGTTGATGTAATAAAGGATGGATTGAATTGAAATTTGTATTTAATTTAAATGGAAATATTAAAGGCTTATAATAATGGAAAATTTAGGTAATAAAAGTTAGCACAAGTGGATAAATAATAACCATATAAGAGAAATAAATGTAAGCATTTAAAATATTAATTTATGTTGGTTTGATGATAACGTAACTGGTGATTAATTTGATAGTAACGGAAGTGTGAACGTAAAGTAATAAAAGAGTAGATTTATGTTAAGTAATAATTCGTGGTTTTGGGGAATAAAGTTTAAGTTTTGATAATTAAGAAATTAGTAAGAAAAAGTATACAAAGTAAGTTATAGAATGTAAATTAAGAAATAATAATAAGTAGAAATTGGATGACATTAATACAAGATGATGAAGTGCAAATTTTAGGTTTAAAATAAATGGTACCCAGGATGGTAATATGATCAATAGTGAATTTAAGAATGGGAATCAACATTTATTTATTTATTTTAATTTTTTTGTTGAATGAATTAATTTGACTTTTAATTTGATAAATCAAAACAAATTATATATATATATATATTAAAAGAATGTTTAATTATAGATCCATGTTTTAAACTCTTAAACCAAATTGCATTTTTTTTAGATATGAAAGTTTATATACATATAATTTGCATTTGTGTTGAAACAGAAATATTTTACACACATATTGTCACTTTATCTTGAATTGAATATATCATGAAATTTGAATACTTTGTTGAAAAAATTATTTGTTCTTAATCTAATAAATTATAATAGAAGTTTACATATTCTTAACAATTTTTCGATAATAAATCTAAGCTTTGATTTTGATTACAACAATATTAAAATTTGTTACCTAATTATTATCTCAAATGTCCTTATTTAAGGATCTTAAAGGTTTATTACTATATTGCTTAATTTGTCGTGTTTCAGTTTTGTTTTGTTAAAAATTTAAATAAATTTCATTAAGGTAAAAAGGTTTAATTTATATATATATGTATGTATGTATGTATGTATGTATGTATGTATGTATGTATGTATGTATGTATGTATGTATTTTTGACTTCAAGTATACATAAGTTTACAAATGCATTAGACAATTTAATGTGGTATGGAAGTATGCTTTGAATTAATTAATAAGCTTTGGTTTAATCTTTATACACACGTGTATGTGTGTTTGTGTGCATGTGTATACATATAAACATTTAATATTTTAATTTCAAATTGCTAAAGCATGATTTAATTTTTATTTTTTTGTCAAACAATTTAAAAGTGAGGTAATATTATACACATATTAATTTATTGTTTGTTGTTTATGTTTTCTAGTCATAATACAACTTGCATGATAATTAAATGTCGTATTAATAAATTGGCTAAAGTGGGAAAGTGGAATTAATCAACGTCGTTACTTTTTATCTCCTTCCCTATTAGATCCTTATGTGATTGCATCTACATTTATTCTTGTTTATTCCTATATATTGTCACCAATTAATCGTACTTGATATATGTTTAGCAATTTTGACACACAGTTAAAATATGAATATATACGATGCATTCATACTTTTCTATATCTAGCACTTAATTAATTTAGAATCAAACTAACGAAACGTGTCATTTATTTTTGTCCCTCCATATTCATTCCCTTTCTAATTAATAATTACCTATTTTTAATACCTGCTACTTTTAAAATAAAGGGCTGTTCATATTTACTATATTTCAATACCAAGTTGTTCATATTTACTTTATTTCTAATTAATAGCAGCCTCTCCTTTCAAATCTCTTTGTCCCTAAACCTAACTCTAACCTTATGAATACGATATGATGCAAATGAAACCCTAGCCTCCATTCAAATCTCCTTCTTCTTCTTTTTTTCTTCAAATCTCTTTATTATATCTCATTTTAATTTTTCCTTCCTCTTCAAATATTCTTCTTCTTCTAATTTTCTTCTATTTCAAACTTTCTTCTTTCTTTTCAAATCTAGATCTTCTCTTCCATTTTCAGTTCTTATTTTAATCCTTTTCTTTTTCAATTCTTCTTTTTCAAATCTTCTTTTTCAAATCTTTTTTTTCCAAACCTTTTAAAAATACATACATTCATATAATAAGGAGGAAAATTAAAGTAAATCGAAATAAAAGAAAAATTATGGAACAAAGCTTGCAATCAAGAAGAAGCATATGCGTTTTTCACGTGGGAAGAGTGGATGTGACACGGTATTTTATTTTTGTTTAATTTATTTTTGTAAATCTCGATTTCAATTAGTTCTAATAATCATAAGTCATACATACTAACTCCGTTTCACGTGCGGTTTTCTCCGCTACGTTCGTATTGAGATCCCAGACACTTTGACACTAGTTTGGGTGAATTTGGAGATGGTCAAATTTTTGGGTTTAAATTGGATTTAAATTCAATTTAAATTCAAAGGGTGAGTGTTTTAACCCACTCACAATTTCTAAAATTTCTTATGTTTGTTAAATTGATGTATGATGTGTTTAAAATTTTATTTATAGTTGTTTGGCATATATTTCATCATTTTCTCAGTTAAATTGCATTCAGTTAATTTACGCGTTATTTAATTCATTTTTGCATTTAAAACTGCCAGTTAATTGTTAATTTATTTATTTATTGCATTTAAACTGCCATTAAAAATGCGAGTCAAATTTATTTATTATTGCATATAAACTACAGTTGAACAGTTATTTAATTCATTTTTGAAAAATTAACTGTTAGTAATTAATTATTATTTATTGATGTGATTGTTTGAATTGGATGATAAATTGATAAATGTTGATGATTGATATGATGGATGAATGGATGCTGTATTTACATTGTGTAAACTGCAAGTTATTATGCATTCTCATTTCTTTCGGGATTGCGGTTTGAAATGATATACAACCGCATTTTTTATTTTTAAATTGCGGATTGAAATGATAAATATCCGTACCACTTGACCATAGGATAGAAAACTATATACAGGCACCGTGATATATATATATATATATATATATAATTATTTTTGAAATGATTTCTATGGTTTCGATAGGATGTAGTTAAATAAATATTAATTTTGATCTTATATAAAATCTTATTTTATATATACATATATTGTTAAATTATTGAATTTAAGCTATGTATGAATTGGTTTAATGGAAATAAATAAGTTGAAAAATGGAGTTTGATAATTTATATTTATGATTAAGTACAGGTTTAAGATATTGTGTATATATAGAGTTTCAAATAGTTCAAATCAATTAAGATTGGAAATTTAATTGAAAATTTATTTGGAATTGGGCTTATTTAAAAATTAAAATCCACAAGTTGGTGTAAACTTATTGATCTTGGAAATTTTAAAGGTATGATATTTATGACTGGATTTTTATTCAAGATAAATTAAATGAATAATTCTAGTATAAATAAATGGAAGAAAATATTTAGTGTTAATAAATTGGGTTTTATTTTAAATGGTTATGAATCTATCATGTAAACGTTTCAAAACTAAATAATAGGACAATGAATTGTTGAATAGAAATTCCCAACCTTAGTTTTGAAATTTATTAAATACTCAAAGTTTGAAAATATTGAAATCGAAGTGTTTTTATTCAAACTGAAAGTGAATTTAAAAGTTATGGGTTTAGACTGAATATAAAGTAAATAAAATTGTAAAGGCGTGGAAATTATTTACTTTATAAAGAAATTTTAAATTCAACTATTTTATTTTATATGTTGTTGAATATCCAAACCATTTAAGTGTTGAAAGTTATGGTTTTAAAACTATGGATTTCGAAGTATTATGTTGAAAGTTAAATTTCAAATATTTGGTTCCGAGGTATTATAAATCTTAAAAGTGGCATAATTTTGGAAAAGAAATATATTTGAAATAAAATGATATCATATTTATTTGGGTTTTAAAAGGAAATGATATCGTATTTGTAGGTTTTGAAATGGATAATTATATTCTGGTTTTAAAAGTAATTATTTTTAAATGACTGCGGTGTTATAATAACGTTTGGTTGTTGAAGAGACCGGGATCGGAAGTTGTCATACTCTCTGCCAACTCCGAAAACCACTTTAACAACTGTGTACGCGGTGGAGATTCCAGAATAAAGTAAGTTGGTGGCGGCGTTTCCTTTAAGGTAAATACGTGGACCCGACTCCCGTGAGTTGGCATAAGTTGGCTAAAACAGGAGTGATTCTCGGGCCAAGGGGGTTAGCGCCCTTTATCGGACACTCCTCTTCGATACTATACTCTGACTTTGGATTGATTCGGTGGCCACCTTTACTTTTGATTTTAGGGGGAGTTTGTTCGAGGTGGGCGGTAGCTGCGGCTATGCGTTACCACCAGCCCGGATGCGTAATTGGTGTATCTACCCTGGCATTGCCTAGTTGTGCCGTGTCACCTACCCTATCGCGCCTTATACGATTTTGGTTTTGTACCATACCTATGGAGTGCCCTCTGACGACGCCCAGAACGGGGGAGATTACGGTACTGTATAGACTATGGCAATATATTATGTGTTAAGGTGGAAAATGTAAAGCCTTAACGCTATTTAAAAGTAAGTTTATTTTACAATTAGACACTATTATAATAGCGAAATATACTACATAGTAAATAGTTTAACGGATCCTTAGGAGATGTAAATCCCGTGCATCTCTTGAGTTACTGCACTCATATTCATTTCCGTTAATTTAACTTACATAAGATCTTTTAGTTCTGACTCGAGTGTTTTGTCTTTTCAAATTCGCTCGGGTCAGTCTGAGCGTTTCAGGATTTGAAGATTTTTCTGGAGGAAGAAGACGAAGATTTCATTATTATTATTATTATATATCATATGGTTCCACTACACTGTATTCCGCTGCATTGAGATTTATTGGTATGTGAACTCTGATATTTATTGTATAAAGAAGAATCAAATGTTTTGTAAACAGTTTCATGAACTGTATAATTATTCTTATATTTTATCCTTCCGCTGTGAGATTATGTTTAGTTTTTTTTCTCTCTTCTCTGTTTTTCTTATTTACCCCATAACAATTAGCCCTTTTGTACGGTTTGAATTGGCACGTGTGTCGATTTAAAGCGCGCGAAAAGGCGGAACGTTACATTCATCAATCTCAAACTTTTTATATTTATCAATATTGAAATACTTGTAAAACGCGCATGAGAAATGCTTTTTATCTTTTGTCTAATTAGACATACTAATTGATTCATTTAACATAGAAAAGCAGTCGCAAAACCATGAGAATGTAGCTAATGTGCTAGTGTAGGATAAATTTGGTTCTGTAAATTTAGATTCATTTATCTTCTTGCTTGATTTTGTTTGATATATCCTTATGAGTTCTAGAAAAGAAATCATTCCTACAAACATATTTATGCAAATAAAATGTAATAGATTAGATTATCATATGAACTCAGTCAACTGAAAGCTAACCTACATGTTTATGAATACCAGAAATGTGTGAAGTACTTAAAGCATCTGAATAAGAAAGTTTAAAGGATGTGCATTCTTATAAATATTTTTTGTTGCTTAAATAGGATCATTCAGTCAATAAAGGCTACTCTACATATGAAATGTGCGAAGTACTTAAATCATCTGAATATTTTTTTTAAAGGATGTGCATTCTTATAAATATTTGTTGTTGTTGAAATAGGATTACTTCAAACAAAAATAGAAGGTTCTAAATGTCAATTACGTAGGTATATATTTCTACCATCTACTTATTATCAACAGCTAACTTCAAAAAAAACATTGATTTATAATTAATTTATCAAGCAATGCCTGGCAATGTCTCAAAATAAAAGTCTCAATCTAAAATTCTTTTGAAACAAAGTAAGCAGGAGAAACATATCATAAACTAACTATGTATTAAGTTAAATCATTAATCAAATTTAGAATAGCGGTTTAGTGGACTGACCTAAGCCGATCATCGATTGGTCGATCCATAAGCAACAATCGAAAATTGATGGCTTACGGTTGATATTTGCGGGCAGAAAGTCGAAGGTGGAGAAGAACTGTAACAAAGCAACCTTAGTTTTTGCTGTTTAGTGGACCTGTCATCGTTCGATCATGAATTGAAGTTGGAAAAGACATATTTGGAATTGTCTTAGATCTGGAATCGCCCTAGATCTGGAATTATGAATTGCCTTTAGATCTAGAATCGCCGTTATCCTTTTGCTTGCTTTGACGGAGATTGGGACTTAGTGTATTTTAGTTTTGGGAAAGGTAGGATGAGAGAGAAACAGACGACAGCCGATAGAATGTAAAGGGTGGAATGGGAATTTCAGAAAGACACGGTCGAAATTACATTCATCGAATTTTCATTATTAGTAGTAAAGATATATAAAATGTGTTAAGGTGGAAAATGTAAAGCCTTAACGTTATTTTAATAGTTTACTTTACTTTAGACATTGTTATAATAGCATATATTATACATAGTAGATAGTTTAGCGGGTCCTTAGAGGATGGTTATCCCAAACATCCTTTGAGTTACTTGTAATTCAGTTGTTATTCCACTTGAGTTGGATTTATTGATATAAGAATGTTAATCCTGACTCGAGTGTTTTGTGTTTTGCTTTACGCTCGGGTCAGACTGAGTGTACCAGTATTCGAAACCCACCTTTGGAGTTGGAGCTTCCCTTAGAGATCTATCTATTGATTCTGCTTTCAATTGTTCAGGTTATTCTAGTGATGTGTTTAGACTTGTATTTGACTATTGTATTGATACATCTATGTATTCAAGACTTCTATTTTATCTTGTTTAACTCCGATATATATATATATATATATATATATATATATATATATATATATATATATAGTAGCTTCATTGTAACGATCCCAATTTTTGAGTAAAATTAAATTTAGTAATTGATATAAATTTGTGAATTTAAATTGTAAATGGAATTAATTTTTCCAAGATTAAATATGATATTTGTTTATTTGGACATTGATTTTAAAATTTAATTATGGATTTGAAATTCTATATTTAATATCTCAAAAATAAATAAAAATTTGGATTTAAAAACTATATAATTTTATGGAAATTTGTTTTCTAATTTTAAAAGGCATATGTAATATGTTTATAAAGTTATATTTTGAATTAAATACAAATGATTTTCAAAACAATTATTTAAAGCTAAATTCTATAATATACATAGGTGTATTTATTTATTTAAAAGTATAATAACTTGAATTTAAATTTTAAAGCAAGAATGAATGAAGGCTTTAGATATGTATACATAAGAAAATGCATTAATTAGGATTCAAAATGGGATAAGTACATATAAAATATATGTGTTAGAGTATAATTTGATTTTTAAATCATATTTCTTTAAAGAATATAAATATTTATATCACTAAAAGTAAACTATTATACATATTAAAATTTTATTAATACAAAGCTTTGATATGAATGTATATTTTGAAAGTGTAAAGTTTAAAATGCATAAGAAAACATAAAAACATGTTTTATAAAATTAAAATAAAGCAAGGTCCAAAAAAATTTATAAAATAAATTGAAGTAAGGATATAAACATAATTTGTATTTTTTTAATAAGTGTAAGGTAAGGAATGACATAAAGTAACAAGTGTTAACCATGCAAAATACAAGTGTTAGTTTAAGAGGACAAGTGGCAAAGGAATTATTCTTTTGAACTAAATTTGAAAACATGCAAGGGAAAAAAAATAACCAGGCTGTCATTATCTTCTCTTCTCAAAACTGAAACAAAAAATTACAAAATCAAAGAAAACAAACCAGCCTTCTCAATCTCTTCCTTATTTTCTCAAAACTTAAAAAAAACAATAACCAACAAAAAAAAATTACAAACCTCAAACCAAAGAATTCGATCAAAACTTCTGAAGCCTGTAAACCAAGAATCTGGAAATCAAAGAGCAGTTCAAAATCAAAGCTCAGTTTTTTATGAAAAAGCAAACAGGAAATGCAAAAGAAACAGAGATCTGGAGTAACTCAACAACAAGCTATCAAGATTTAATTCGACTCTAAAACAACAAGCAATAGTCCAGATCGACCCAACAATCAAGTAAAGATCAAACTCAATTCCAGTTCCCAAACTTGCAAAAACCTGATCAAAAGCAGGGACCCTGTTCTCTGCTGCAACTCCAGGTGAACAAACACACATAAATTTTGCCTCTATGTTGTGATTTGTATTGATATTGATGTGTGATGAAAATAAAATTGCTTGATTTGTTGATAAATATTCCTATATGCTTGTATTTAGATGTGGATATATGTATGCATGCTTGTATACATACTTGTTCTGGTCCTAGTTATGATCACAGCCTTAAAACATCAAACAAAAAAAACAAAAACAAAAATTCATATCTTTCCATCTGATTGAATTCAAGTTAGGATCCCTAGATAAGATATGCTTGTCTTAATGTGATATCATTTTTAAAAGTGAATTCAGGCCTCTATCGAATAAATATCTTAGAAATTTAAAAATTACAGTGAGAAACAAATAAATGTCAGAATTTCGATCTTCAAATTTACCTGCTTTGCTTCTATAATCGAAATCGTTTACGAAATTAATGAATTTTAATAATAATTGGGTGATTTTTAAAATAGTGGTCGTTGAGGGTTTCCAAGTTGAACGGAAAACACGTTTGAGTCAAAATACGATGATCAACGTTGATGTATGGGTCGAGACTTGGGCTGAAGGTAGCCTACGCGATAGGGATTCAGGGAAAAATGTTCAATAATTTTTCCAATGATCACAGCGGTGGTGCGAGGAAGTTTTAGGGTTTAAAACTGGGTTTGGCATGTCGAGGTTTGGAATAGGAATTCGGCGTCGTGGGCTGATCGGATGAGGCCGGACCCGGGGGAAACGTGGCATTACATCATGGCGAAGCTTCGGTCTCGATTTCGAGCCCTCTGGTGGAGGTAAGCGGCGCTGCGAAACATATTTCTGGTAATCATTTAGCTCCAGGTTGATGCTATCATGCTTGATTTTGACACACGGTGATATCGTGGGTACTTAGGCAAGTCGAAGGGATCATGAGGGACTCATGGGTGGTCACGAGGTTGGTCGGAAGTGGTTCAGGCAACTGTGCATGTGCACGAGGCTCCGATTGTGTTAGTAACCTGGAAGAGGAAGGGATGGAGGATGTCTCGAAGTAGACTTCGAGTAGCTTGTGTGCTGGCTCGTGATTAGGATTGAGCGTTTGCAAGATTAGTGCCAGGTATAACAGAGCTAAAATATAGATCTAAGAAAAAAATGAAGCTTGGAATGTTACGCGGGGGAGACTCGAAGTATATAGGCATTTTTCTCGGGAATTTGGGGTTGTGGACTCGGGAATTTTGTGTGATTAGATCGGGTTTGTTTAAAATACAAGAAGTTTTAAAGCTATGATGTAAATTTTGTTTAGTTTTAAAGGCAATAGAAAATGTACAAAGTTTTCAAGCAATTTTTATTTCAAAGTTTTTAAAGTATAAGAAATCAAATAAGTTTCCAAATTAGAATTATTAAATAAGATTTTTAAACAAGTTTCAAGGTTTGAAGGTTAAGGCTAAATGTTTTAAATTGTTTTGAAAAATAAATTAATTTTGAAATGATGCGATGATAATGAATAAATTTCTATGTATTTTCAAATGGAGTTTAATAATGTTTGAATTAAGAAGGTGATTATGGTAAGTGTATTGAACTTTAATTAATCAATATTTTTGTATAAAATAATTTCGAGCATTTAATTTAGATGATGAAATTAAGTAATGAATTAAGATAAATTGGTTTATTTTTAATTAATTAAGGTGGATAATTAAAGGAATAATTGATTGATTAATTAATTAAGGTAATTAATTTAAGATTACTTACTTAATTACTTAAAGAATAATTTGTTAATGTGAGTAATTGATGGTTAATTTATTAATGTAATTGATTTAAAAGATAATTACTTTGTGTAATTAAATTAAAGTTAATTGCTTTGTGTAATTGATTTTCAAGCTAATTACTGAGTGTAATAAATTAAGGATAATAAATTAAGGGTATTTTACCACTTAAAGAGAATTACTTAAGAAAAGTAATTAAGGATAATTAATTAATGATTAGAGGATGTTTATACAAGTGATTAAACAATAATTAATTTAAGAATAATTACTTTATGTAATTAATTTAAAGATGAATCTTTTTATGTAAGTAATTAAAAGTAATTAGTTACTTAAAAATAATTAATTAATTGAAAGTAATTAAGGATGCATAATTAATAATTTCAAACTTGATTAATCAAGTGTTTAAAAAAGGTTAATTAATTTGAAAGGATAATTAATTAATGTGATTAATCAATAAAGGTAATTAATTTGAGAATAATTAATTAATTAAAGGATAATTAATTAATGAAGGTGTTTAAGGAATGATTGTTAGTTAAGGATTAATTAATTATTGTAATTAATTAAGGATAGTTAATCAAAGAATTAATTACTAATTAAAGGTTAATGAATGATTAAAGAATAATTAACCAAAGTAGTTTGGAATTAATTAATGTTAATTGGCCAGGATTAGTAGCTTCATAAGTAATAAATCTGATTTAAATTTATCAATAATTAATTGATCTTACTTATGAATGTTGAATTTATGAAATGCTTTGAATTGTTTGATATTCCTGATAGGTGTTGCTTGGTGATATGAATTATTTGAAGTTATGTACTGTGATGTAATTTATTATCTATGATATATATCTGTGATATGTGAATGAAAAATAAGCGTTATATTTTGTACTGCTTATCAAATATATTGCTGTATTTGAATCTGCGCTGATTGATGATGTTGCACTTTTATTGTGTAAAACCCCTGGACCACACTTATACACACACAAATATGGATTGCACTTGGAAATTGGTTAAGCCGCAGATTTTTGAAATAGTTTTAAAATTGAATTTTGAATTCAAATGGTTTTGGAAATGGATTGGGTTGAATATAAAAAGCTTTTGAAAAGGAATTTCAAAGATAAAAGTTATTTTTGAATAACTTGATTGAGTTTTGAAGTTTAAATAATTTGATTTAAATTTAGATTCAAAATTTGAAATTGAATTCTATTAATGATTTAAAAGGGTTATACAAGTTTATATGGGTTTTAAATCATTTTTTAAAAGTGTTGTTTTGGGAATTTGAATTTAACCCAAAGATTTTAACTTGTGTAAATGAAATTGGATTTTTTCAAATGAAAACTATTTGTTTTCAAATAATAAAAGCTTTCATATAAGAAATGAATTTCCAGTTTGTATTAAAGGGATTTCAAATTTGAAATGAAACGGTTTTCCAAGTTATGAATGAATCTTTGGAAACAGGTTTGAAAGCTATAAGTTAAATCTTTAATTTAAACATTGGATGAGTTAATCCTAATTGAAATGGAAATTGTTTTGAAAATCTGTGAACTTATCTTTGTGAAACTGGGTAAACTTTGTGAAATGAATCTTTTTGTTTCAAGATTTGAAATAGTAATTTGTTTAAACCATTTGAAGAAAGGTTTTGGGTTGTGACTTAACTGAAATCCTATATCCATATGTTTTTAAATATTGCGCTCACTATTCGGCTTAGCCGGGAGAGGACCTTGTGTCATATAACCCATTCCGAATAGTAATACGACGATAGCATTTGAAGACCGGTGGTGAAGACCGGGTATTTGCAAGAACGATGGGATAACCTATCGATTGTCTCTACATCGAGTAGCTACGGTATAGAGATTCCCTAAGTGATGGGAAGTCCGATCGGGATTCTGAATACCCGGATTGCAAGGGCTTCTTCCTTTATTGGATGAAGTGCCTTCGGTTCTGTTTGAACCCGGAACAGACTTGTATGGTTGTATGTCTGACATTACACTTTGAGATATAAAACTGATCTCTATCAAATACATTTCTGCTTGGTGGCGGAGAATTTATTCTCTTAGCTTAACACCCTTCTCTGAGACGTACGAGCTCAGAGGTTACGTAGTTGATAGTTATTAGTGATATGCTCCCAATTTGGTAGTGTGGCATGCTGAGTGATGTTGTATATCATTTGTTGATCAAAGCATGGCTTTTGTATAAAGCGTAGCATTGTGAACGAGACTGCATCAGGACCTCACACCCCGGAAACGGTCGAAACAGGAAAGATGCAGCAAGGTTATGAGGGTCGCTCCTTTTAGGGTGTGTCATTCCCTTTAGGAAAAGGGTGGTATCATGGTATGGAGCCCAGATACTTAACCTATGTGGACACTACAAATCTATTACTTTGTGATTGCTTTGTGGTTGAGAGGCGCCTCGGATAAAGGTCGCCATCGACCGGGGGATGGCATGCTCGAGTAGTAGTTACCTAGTTACAGAGGTAACCCGGCCTTGTGTTGGCAGAGAGCCGGCTAGGTTCTTGGGACGTCCCTCCAGAGGCGTACCCATGTGGCAGTAGGAAGTTCCTTAGCCTGACCATTTGTTGGAAATCCAAACAAAACAATACGCGCCCTGTACGGTTTTAGTTGTATAACCTTCCATGGAATGTGGCGGTAACCTGCTATTGAACATGGTAGCTATAGTAGGCATAAGTGCGAAATGCCTGTGCTGGCTAAGATTAATATTATACTTTCGAAGGTTTTCTACACTATGCACTAATAATAATATCAAATGGTTTTTTGTGTATCAAGCATATTTGACTATCATAAGGAGAAATCTCCTCCAATTCTATGTTTGCATTGTGTGTGCGGTGGGAGGCCTTATGGTAGTTTCATTTTCAAAAAAAGCATTGCGGATTTAAATTTTAAATTCTTTGGTTGTTTGTTTTAAAAGATAAATTGTTTTGTTTTCTCATACTAGTCCCACGATTGACCTGGAGTTTATTGTTCCCTTTCTAAACTCTAGGTGCCCACAATTTTCCCACATGGACAGTCTAGAGTTGGGTTTTTCAAATAATCAATAATACGTGCAGATTCGATAGCTTTCGAAGTCTTTGGTTTGGTGGCTTTCAGTCCTTGGGAATCTTCTTCAGTCTTTAGAGGACTGACCTTGCTTAGCTTTTTTACATCATTATTGGGAGTTCGAGGTATTTTTGGATTGGTGCCTTGGAGATGGAGATTACTGATACTGGAGTTCTTTCTTGAAGACCATATTGGAGATATTGTTCCGCTGCTGGTGTTATCTTTTTCTTTCCGCTGCTATTGTCTTGTATCATATTTCTGATGTATACTGATATTCGTTATATCATTCAGTTGTATCTGATATTGTATCAAATGTTGTATATGATATATATACTATTCATTTCTTCCGCTGTGTTGTACGTAATGTGTTATAAGCTCCGGCGAACCAGATTCGACATTTGGATCTGCGGCATTTGAATACGAGTGTCGTATTCGGTGCCGATTTTCGATGGTCGAGTCAGGGTCGTTTCATTTGGTATCAGAGCTGAAGGTTGAAACTTTACCTCAGGAATATAACACATTAGGTAACTCATTAGAGAAAGGGTGAAGTGTACCCTAGAATGAGTATATCCCTAAGATATCTGCTCAAACGCCTCAGTAAATTCTCTTACTACCCACTAATAGTAAGTATGAGTGCAAGAAGAGGACGAGATAGGGGATAGGGGAGTATCACTATAAACGGTCAATAACCTATAATAGTAGAAACAATTTTCGCTATCAATCTCCTTTGATTTGATTCCAAATTCTTTTGATTGCTTCGTGGCAGCTCTAGAAAGAAGCTTCGGTGTGATGGTGGCCCTACGAATCGTTGTAGAAAATCCTTACTTCGTATCTTCATTGGTTTCTTATCAGTTTTTCAATTTAAACTTTATGAATTTGAAATTTGAAATTTGAAATTGAAAATTTTAAATTGAGTTAAATTGGTTAATAGAATATGAGGCTAAATTTGAATTGTATCAGTAAAACGATATCGGTTAAAAACAAATTTGAAATTCTATTGTAATTTCTTATGTAGATCGAAGTCCGAAGAAGGACAAGTTGGTATATACTTTGGGGTGTTCCGACCTAAGTTGGAATCCATATCTAGTGTTTGGGAAATGTGGAAGATTAAATCCATTGTTTGTATTATTTGGGTCTCGATATATTCTATGAACGGTTAGTTATCCCTTTGAACTAATCAATGCCCTTGCATATTCATAGACCGTGGACCCGAGTATCTTGTGAAATAATTGTATGAGTTTGTTCTCATATTGTTGATATTCTGATTTGGTAAGCCAAATTCAGAATAAATACTCAGTTTGATCTGAAAGGATATTTCTCTATCTTTCGTCTTTTCTTTGTTGTCTCCCTTGCAAGTTTCGGGGACGAAATTTTTTTTAGGGGGGAAATCTGTAACGATCCCCATTTTTGAATTAAATTTAGTAATTGATATAAATTTGTGAATTTAAATTGTAAATTGAATTAATGTTTCCAAGATTAAATAGGATATTTGTTTATTTGGACATTGATTTTAAAATTTAATTGTGGATTTGAAATTCTATATTTAATATCTCAAAAATAAATAAAAATTTGGATTTATAAACTATATAATTTTATGGAAATTTGTTTTCTAATTTTAAAAGGCATATGTAATATGTTTATAAAGTTATATTTTGAATTAAATACAAATGATTTTCAAAACAATTATTTAAAGCTAAATTCTATAATATACATATGTGTGTTTATTTATTTAAAAGTATAATAACTTGAATTTAAATTTTAAAACAAGAATGAATGAAGGCTTTAGATATGTATACATAAGAAAATGCATTAATTAGGATTCAAAATAGGATAAGTACATATAAAATATATGTGTTAGAGTATAATTTGATTTTTAAATCATATTTCTTTAAAGAATATAAATATATATATCACTAAAAGTAAACTAATATACATATTAAAATTTTATTAATACAAAGCTTTGATATGAATGTATATTTTGAAAGTTTAAAGTTTAAAATGCATAAG
Source organism: Allium cepa (assembly GCA_030765085.1). Classification (NCBI taxonomy): domain Eukaryota; kingdom Viridiplantae; phylum Streptophyta; class Magnoliopsida; order Asparagales; family Amaryllidaceae; genus Allium; species Allium cepa. The sequence continues at coordinate 344,788,574 of CM060944.1, forward strand.
AAAACATAAGAACATGTTTTATAAAATTAAAATAAAGCAAGGTCCAAAACAAAATTTATAAAATAAATTGAAGTAAGGATATAAACATAATTTGTATTGTTTTAACAAGTGTAAGTTAAGGAATGACATAAAGTAACAAGTGTTAACCATGCAAAATACAAGTGTTAGTTCAAGAGGACAAGTGGCAAAGGAATTATTTTCTTTTGAATTAAATTTGAAAACATGCAAGGGAATAAAAATAACCAGGCTGTCATTATCTTCTCTTCTCAAAACTGAAACAAAGAAATTACAAAATCAAAGAAAACAAACTAGCCTTCTCAATCTCTTCCTCATTTTCTCAAAACTGAAAAAAAAACAATAATCAACAAAACAAATTTTTACAAACCTCAAACCGAAGAATTCGATCAAAACTTCTGAAGCCTGTAAACCAAAAATCTGAAAATCAAAGAGCAGTTCAAAATCAATGCTCAGTTTAAAAAAAAGCAAACAGGAAATGCAAAAGAAACAGAGATCTGAAGCAACTCAACAACAAGTTATCAAGATTAATTTCGACTCTAAAACAACAAGCAACCGTCCAGATCGACTCAACAATCAAGTAAAGATCAAACTCAATTCCAGTTCCCAAACTTGCAAAAACCTGATCAAAAGCAGGGCCTCTGTTCTCTGCTGCAACTCCAGGTGAGCAAATACGCATAAATTTTGCCTCTATATTGTGATTTGTGTAGATATTGATGTGCGATGAAAAGAAAAGTGCTTGATTTGTCGATAAATATTCCTGCATGCTTGTATTTAGATGTAGATATATGTATACATGCCTGTATACACACTTGTTCTGGTCCCATTTATGATCACAGCCTTAAAACTTCAAACAAAAAAAACAAAAACAAAAATTTCATATCTTTCCATTTGATTGAATTCAAGTTAGGATCCCTAGAGAAGATATGCTTGTCTTAATGTGATGTCATTTTTAAAAGTAAATTCAGGTGTTTATCGAATAAATATCTTAGAAATTTAAAAATTACAGTGAGAAACAAATAAATGTCAGAATTTCGATCTTCAAATTTACCTGCTTTGATTATACAATCGAAATCGTTTACGAAATTGATGAATTTTAATAATAATTCGGTGATTTTTAAAATAGTGATTGTTGAGGGTTTCCAAGTTGAACGGAAAACACGTTTGAGTCAAAATACGATGATCAACGTTGATGTATGGGTCGAGACTTGGGCTGAAGGTAGCCTACGCGATAGGGATTCAGGGAAAAATGTTCAATAATTTTTCCAATGATCACAGCGGTGGTGCGAGGAAGTTTTAGGGTTTAAAACTGGGTTTGGCATGTCGAGGTTTGGAATAGGAATTCGGCGTCGTGGGCTGATCGGATGAGGCCGGACCCGGGGGAAACGTGGCATTACATCATGGCGAAGCTTCGGTCTCGATTTCGAGCCCTCTGGTGGAGGTAGGCGGTGCTGCGAAACATATTTCTGGTAATCATTTAGCTCTAGGTTGATGCTATCATGCTCGATTTTGAACCACGGTGATATCATAGGTTCTGGGTACTCTGGCAAGTCGAAGGGATCATGGGGGACTCATGGGTGGTCACGAGGTTGGTCGGAAGTGGTTCAGGAAACTGTGCATGTGCACGAGGCTCCGATTGTGTCAGTAGCATGGAAGAGGAAGGGATGGAGGATGTCTCAAAGTATACTTCGAGTAGCTTGTGTGCTGCCTCGTGATTAGGATTGAGCGTTTGCAAGATTAGTGCCAGGTATAACAGAGCTAAAATATAGATCTAAGAAAAAAAATGAAGCTTGGAATGTTACACGGGGGAGACTCGAAGTATATAGGCATTTTTCTCAGGTATTTGAGGTTGTGGACTCAGGAATTTTGTGTGATTAGATCGGTGTTGTTTAAAATACAAGAAGTTTTAAAGCTATAATGTAAATTTTGTTCAGTTTTAAAGGCATAGAAAATGTATAAAGTTTTCAAGCAATTTCTATTCAAAGTTTTTAAAGTATAAGAAATCAAATACGTTTCCAAATTAGAATTATTAAATAAGATTTGAAAACAAGTTTCAAGGTTTAAAGGTTAAGGCTAAATGTTTTAAATTATTTTGAAAAATAAATTGATTTTGAAATGATATGATGATAATGAATAAATTTCTAAGTATTTTCAAATGGAGTTTAATAATGTTTGAATTAAGAAGGTGATTATGGTAAGTGTATTGAACTTTAATTAATCAATATTTTTGTATAAAATAATTTCGGGCATTTAATTTAGATGATGAAATTAAGTAATGAATTAAGATAAAATGGTTTATCTTTAATTAATTAAGGTGACAATTAAAGGGATAATTGATTAATTAATTAAGGTAATTAATTTAAGGTTACTTACTTAATTACTTAAAGAATAATTTGTTAATGTGAGTAATTGGTGGTTAATTTATTAATGTAATTGATTTAAAGGATAATTACTTTGTGTAATTAAATTAAAGTTAATTGCTTTATGTAATTTATTTTAAAGCTAATTACTGAGTGTAATAAATTAAGGATAATAAATTAAGGGTATTTTATCACTTAAAGATAATTACTTAATAAAAGTAATTAAGGATAATTAATTAATGATTAGAGCTTGTTTAATCAAGTGATTAAACAATAATTAATTTAGGAATAATTACTTTATGTAATTAATTAAAAGATGAATCTTTTTATGTAAGTAATTAAGAGTAATTAGTTACTTAAAAATAATTAATTAATTGAAAGTAATTAAGGATGTATAATTAATAATTTAAAACTTGATTAATCAAGTGTTTAAAAAAGGTTAATTAATTTGAAAGGATAATTAATTAATGTAATTAATCAATAAAGGTAACTAATTTGAGAATAATTAATTAATTAAAGGATAATTAATTAATGAAGGTGTTTAAGGAATGATTGTTAGTTAAGGATTAATTAATTATTGTAATTAATTAAGGATAGTTAATCAAAGAATTAATTATTAGTCAGAGGTTAATGAATGATTAAAGAATAATTAACCAAAATAGTTTGGAATTAATTAATGTTAATTGACCAGGATTAGTAGCTTCATAAGTAATAAATCTGATTTAAATTTATCAAATAATTAATTGATCTTACTTATGAATGTTGAATTTATGAAAAGTTTTGAATTGTTTGATATTCCTGATAGGTGTTGCTTAGTGATATGAATTATTTGAAGTTATGTACTGTGATGTAATTTATTAACTGTGATATATATCTGTGTTCTGTGAATGAAAAATAAGCGTTATAGTTTATACCGCTTATCAAATATATTGCTGTATATGAATATGTGTTGATTGATGATGTGGCACTTTTATTGTGTAAAACCCCTAGACCACACTTATACACACACAAATATGGATTGCACATGGAAATTGGTTAATTCACAGATTTTTGAAATAGTTTTAAAATTGAATTTCGAATACAGTTGGTTTTGGAAATGGATTAGGTTGAATATAAAAAGCTTTTGAAAAGGAATTTCAAAGATAAAAGTTTTTTTTGAATAACTTGATTAAGTTTTGAAGTTTAAATAATTTGATTTAAATTTAGATTCAAAATTTGAAATTGAATTCTATTTATGATTTAAAAGGGTTATGCAAGTTTTTATGGGTTTTAAACCATTTTTTAAAAGTGTTGTTTTGGGAATTTGAATTTAACCAAAAGATTTTAACTTGTATAAATGAAATCGGATTTTTTCGAAATGAAAACTATTTGTTTTCAAATAATAAAAGCTTTCATATAAGAAATGAATTTCTAATTTGTATTAAAGGGATTTCAAATTTGAAATGAAGCAGTTTTCCAAGTTATGAATGAATCTTTGGAAACAGGTTTGAAAGCTATAAGTTAAATCTTTAATTTAAAGATTGGATAAGTTAATCCTAATTGAAATGGAAATCGTTTTAAAATCTGTGAACTTATCTTTGTGAAACTGGGTAAACTTTGTGAAATGAATCTTTTTGTTTAAAGATTTGAAATTGTAATTTGTTTAAACCGTTTAAAGAAAGGTTTTGGGTTGTGACTTAACTGAAATCCTACATCCATATGTTTTTAAATATTGCGCTCACTATTCGATTTAGCCGAGAGAGGACCTTGTGTCATATAACCCATTCCGAATAGTGATACGACGATAGCATTTGAAGATCGGTGGTGAAGACCTCGTATTTGCAAGACCGATAGGATAACCTATGGATTGTCTCTGCACCGAGTAGCTACGTATAGAGATTCCCTAAGTGATGGGAAGTCCGATCGGGATTGTGAATACCCGGATTGCAAGGGCTTCTTCCTTTCTTGCACGAAGTGCCTTCGGTTCTGTTCGAACCCGGAACAGACTTGTATGGTTGTATGTATGACGTTACACTTTGAGATATAAAACTGATCTCTATCAAATACATTTCTGCTTGGTGGTGGAGAATTTATTCTCTTAGCTTAACACCCTTCATTGAGACGTACGAGCTCAAAGGTTATGTAGTTGATAGTTATCGGTGATATACTCCCAATTTGGTAGTGTGGCATGCTGAGTGCTGTTGTATATCATTTGTTGATCAAAACATGGTTTTTGTATAAAGCGTAGCTTTGTGGACGAGACTTCATTAGGACCTCACACCTCGGAAATGGTCGAAACTAGAAAGATGCGGCAAGGTTACGAGGGTCGCTCCTTTTAGGGTTTGCCATTCCCTTCTGGAAAAGGGTGGTATCATGGTATGGAGCCCAGATACTTAACCCATGTGGACACGGCAAATCTATTACTTTATGATTTCTTTGTGGTTGAGAGGCGCCTCGGATAAAGTTCGCAAACGACCGGGGTATGGCATGCTCGAGTAGTAGTTACCTAGTTACAGAGGTAACCCGGCCTTGTGTTGGTAGAGAGCCGGGTAGGTTCTCGGGACGTCCCTCCAGAGGCGTACCCATGTGGCAGTAGGAAGTTCCTTAGCCTGACTATTTTTTGGAAATCCAAACAAAACAATACGCGCCTTGTACGGTTTTAGTTGTATAAGCTGCCATGGAATGTGGCGGTAACCTGCTATTGAACATGGTAGCTATAGTAGGCATAAGTGCGAAATGCTTGTGCTGGCTAAGATTAATATTATACTTTCGAAAGTTTTTCTACACTATGCAATATCAAACGGTTTTTCGCGTATCAATCATATTTGACTATCATAAGGAGAAATCTCCTTCAATTCTGCGTTTGCATTATGTGTGCGGTGGGAGACCTTAAGGTAGTTTCATTTTCAAAAAAAAACATTGCGGATTTAAATTTTAAACTCTTTGGTTGTTTGTTTTAAAATATAAACTATTTTGTTTGCTTATACCAGTCCCACGACTGATCTGGAGTTTATTGTTCCCTTTCTAAACTTTAGGTGCCCACAATTTTCCCACACGGGCAGTCTAGAGTTGGGTTTTTCAGATAATCAATAATAGGTATAGATTTGATAGCTTTCGAAGTCTTTGGTTTGGTAGCTTTCATTCCTTGGGAATCTTCTTCAGTCTTTGGACGGCTGACCTTGCTTAGCTTTGTGCATCGTTATTGGGAGTTCGAGCTATTTCTGGATTGGTGCCTTGGAGATGGAGATTACCGATACTGGAGTTCTCTCTTGAAGACCATATTGGAGATATTGTTCCGCTGCTGGTGTTATCTTTTTCTTTCCGCTGCTATTGTCTTGTATCATATCTCTGATGTATATTGATATTCATTGTATCATCCAATTGTATCTGATATTGTATCAAATGTTGTATATGATATATATACTATTCATTTCTTCCGTTGTGTTGTACGTAATGTGTTATAAGCTCCAGTGAACCAGATTCGACATTTGGATCTACGACATTTGAATATGAGTGTCGTATTCGGTGCCAATTTTCGAAGGTCAAGTCAGGGTCGTTTCATTCATAAACTTCTATTCTTTGTTTCCGCTTCATTATTGTTATATTGCTTTATGTCTATGATTCTATGATTATTTTATTTACTGTATATGCCAAGTTTTGCCAAATTTAAATTAACAATCTGAATTTTTGAGCAATTCAAGCCCAACATGTGTGGATGTGAATGGTTGAAAATATTAGGATGTTATATTATAAAAACATTTTTAAGTTAAAATAATCTACACTGATACACTTATGAAACTAATAAAATTGATAAAACGTTTATCAGTTAATATATACATATGAACTAAAGTAAAGATTGACATAGAAACATAATATATATACTTACCTTTGAATCCTTTGGCATGTTTTCACTTCAAATTTTATGCAAGAGCCAAATTATCAAAACCACTAAAATATTCATTCCTCAATCGCTTACTTTGATTGTTTAAGACTGTGTGTTGTTTTTATGAGTTTCAAACTCTTAAGCAACACAAGGATATGGATATTTGTCAAGGATCTCTAGCTCAAGGGATTGGAGGCATGACACCTTAAAGGTTCCAAAGATCTAGGGTTCGAGCTTTTGGAACATCATAGGGAGTGCTTTGCTTGAATAAAGTATCGCCCTTGTAATAAAAAACCATGGATAATTATCCATATTCAGTCATATATAAATGTTATATGGTGAACGGTCGTGGTTCTAATATCAAAACTTTAACGAAAATAGTTTGTTGACGATAAGTAAATAAACTACAATGTGAAAGCAAGTTTTCAATACAACTGATTATAATAAGGAATTTCCGTTGAATGGTTCAACCACTTTATACAGGAAAGTGAATGCTTAAGAGTGGATGTGACTTAGACATGGCTGAGATGAAGAGAGTGGAATGGTCATCTCTGCATCATGTAGAGACATCGAAAACTAGAATTGTATAAACTACTAAAGATACTTAATCAGAATGAGAAATGTGACTTCTGTTACAATTATGTTTTAATATAGAAAATTGTTTTCTATAAAGGTTATTTCTATAAGTCTAAGACATTTGATCAAAAACTCGACTGTAAACTAGTTATAGTAAAATAAATAGACAGATCATAATAATTAGTTGAATGCAACTTAATATTTCTCGCAATATTATTGTAATGACAGAAATAGTGGGAGCATACAATATGACACTTGTAAATGGATGCATCAGGGTATAAAAAATTCGTACATATACTAAATATTTTTTATGAAATAATAAATGTTTTTAGTATTGAATGAAAATAAATATAGCTTATTCTGTTACGAATATTTTGAATATTCAATATTAAATAAATCTAGAACAATGTTATTCATTGTAAAGTATCTAGAGCTTTACAATTATTTTGGAATTATGAAATAAGTCATGGTTTTGAGAAATAATTTTTAATTGTATGATTGCGAATTATATTGCACAGATGAATTATATCTCATAAGATTGTTAAGACACCCACTCAGTGTAAGCGAAATAAGAGTTGGTGAATACTTGGGAATAACGCATCTAGATGTATGTTATCATAGGTCCAATGATACCAAAATGGTTACACATACTTCATTAAATACACTGATGAATTATCTAAAGCATGAATATGTTCATTTGATGCATATGGAGTATGTCCGTGGAAGTTCATAGAACTGAAAACAGAAGTAGAAAACATGACTTGCAAAGAAAATGAATATTTAATTTGATCGAATAGGTGAGTATATTGGAAATATTTCAAAAGTACTAAAAATGAATAAGATCTAATCTCAAAAGACACTCCCTATGCAACATAATGATGTATCAAAAAGGAGTAATTGGACTTTGTTGGACGTAGTACGATTAATAACTTCAATCTATAAGGTCATTTACTTTCCAGTAAGAAAATAAGGCTAGAATTAGTTTCATATAAGGCAAAGTTTGTGAGGTCATACAAGAATAAAATTTACAAGAAACTCCTACATATCCTAGGTTAATGAGTTGCCAGGTTGTGGGATTCGGAAGACTACACATAATCTTTTTACATGAGGGATTTTGTCTGAACCAGCACCAATAAGTTTGGGACAGAATAGTATTGATTGATCAATTTATGTTATGCACATAAGTTTCGTAAACTTAAAATCCAAATCAAATTTACACACATACACACATACACACGGATATTTATATGTGCATTTGTGTATGTGTGAATATCTGCTCGTTGCACTGAGACTAATTGTTATTTCAAGAAACATCAACTTTATAACGAAGGAATTTCTTTAAGAAATTATTGGTAGTAGAATGGATTGGATACAATCTAAAGATAAAATTGATAATGAAGGATGGAATGAAAACCAAACCAAATAGATACAACCATTAGATGTCAAACAAACATCATCGTGTGTTAAGGAGAAATTATGAATTTTATCAATGTTGAAAATAAAACATCCACAGTTTTAAATAAGTCATTAAGAGTATTGGCTCTACCTTGTGGTACAATGCAAAAATCTGGAATGGATTCCAACTACGTTATCAAGATATGATTTTGATATTAGTACCCAAAAGTATACGATCCATCGACTATAAAGGTATCTTCAAGAGGAAGATCAGTGTTGTTGGAATATAAGTCACGTTGATAAGAATAACATCATAAAATTCAATTGTTGAAAGTAATATAATAATATCATCATTCAGCGTGCTTTAGTTAATTCAATTTTTACTCTCAAAATTTACCGTTGGGTAGGACTTTGAGTTTTGGTACATATACATTGAAACATAAATTCTAAATAATGATTCAGAATAGACTATTTGCACACAACGACCATAATTTCTAGAAGTCAGTTGTAGAAATGACTGAATTTGTGAGTATTGGATATGATTCAAGGGATGATAAGGAAGTATTATTTGATAAGCATTAGAGTTAAGCAAGTACTATGACAGAAGAATCCAATGTTGGAATTTTAGTCAAAATGCAGAGGAGGCGTCCGCCAATAAGAAAGAACGTTAAAGGTGCCAAAGTATCTCTTAATTAAATAAAAAAATTATGAGTATTAATGATGTATTCATGTTGATATAGGATATGAAAAGATCTCTTTTATAGTTAGTATAAAAGGATGTTAGGAATGTCCCAAAATGATGTATGCGTACATTATATTAAACTATTTAATATGGAGCATGTAAGAAGGGTTCTTTATGCATTGGCAATAGGAACCATGATACATGCTATATGATCTACAATATCACACTTCGCTCATGTATTTGGTACATAGAGCAAGTAACGAATTCGAATTGAGATTACTATATGAAAATTGAGAGTATTCTTGAGTATTTGTGAAATACCATAGAATTGTTTATAGAAACAAGAAACTCCTTATAAAGGAGTAGACGCGAATTTCAAGGGTGATATCAAGTATAGTATGTCAATCCTATATCCATGTTCGATCTGATGACAATACTGAGGGTGATTCCAAAAATTAGAATCCCATGATATTGATATATGATAACAATGTTGTGATAAGTTTTTACTAAAGCTCACTAGATGTCGAAAAACATACTTTTCACATGATAAAGGCAATTTATCAACGTTAAAGGGAGTTTATTGGTAGAGCATACAACTAAAACAAAATAGCACACCCGTACACTAAGGAATTGACTCGACTGGTTTTTGAGAAAATCGATGAAAGAAGTTGCAATAATATTCCATAATTGACCCCAAGTGCAAGTGGGAGATTAATAGAGCTAAAAGTGTCTTCTAAGGGCGATTATGTAATTTATTACATATATCTTACTCAATAACCAATCTTATTCAAAATAAAAGGTTTTTATGTCTACACTTTTGCTTGTTATATTTGATATAATTAATTAAGTAATTAATTTAAAGTATATTAAATAGAAAATGCTAAACGATATGTTATGTGTTAGTAATTACAATGTATTGTAATCATGAGAAATTATTCATATTAAAAATAACAAGTTATTTCAAATATTTCTAGTTAAGAAGTTTCAAGATGATATATTGATACATCCGTTGAGACTAGAGTGCATAACATCTTCCAAATGTTAGGCAGCATATTACTCATAATGGGTGAGGAACTAAGGGATTACATACTGACAGTTATTAGATAAGTATGGAATGAATCACTTGAGAGTTTTCTATCGTTAACTTAGCTAAGGTCAAACAAAGAATCTTGAAGTGGCGATGTTACATAGTTCTCTCAACTTAAGAATGTTGTTGAACTTCAATGTGGATATTCCACTTTGATTATAGTTAAATCGTGGCATGATATTCATCAAACGACTATAGTTGAGTCCGAGTTGAGGCAGTTGAAGTGAATTCAATAGAGAATTCATCTCCAAAATTATATAAGGTTAGTATCATGGTCAATTGCTCAAAGTCATAGTCTTCGGCGAGAGCAGTAAGGTTAATGATAATTATTATTACTGAACCAAAGATTTTGTGTTTGGACTTATAAAGTTGAATGTGGAGGATATTGGAATTTTGACTCAAACCAAATTTCGTAGGCCCTAAAGTGATAATGTTGAAGAGGATAGGTTTAAATAATCGTTGCTATTGGGTACCGCTTATAATAAGCGAAATAAGATTTTAATAAAATGATATGTAGGTGATAAACTGAATCAAAATTTCACACCACTAACTTAGGTGATGTGTAAACGTTAATATTTGAATTGTTTGATATAAATCATTAACTGAATTTACACATTTGATTCGCGCAGCCAAATGATGAATACTCCAAATAAACGATTTAATTAATTTGCAATCATTGTAACTTAGTTAATATTTATGACACATTAATTATTCAATTCTTATTTGGTTTTAAATTTTGGATACCATTAGTTTTTAATAAAGTGCATTTATAAAAATTATAAACGCGCGTACTAACATACCGTATCGATAGGATATTTTAATTAGATTTAAATGGAATAAATGCTAAATGGACTTGGGATTTTTTTGGCTTATTCTATCTTCTTCTATAGTCGGGCATACATGTTGGGGGAAGGATTTGATGAGATTTAATTGTGAATCAAATAGGAAAGGTTTTAAAGAAGGAAATTGAAAGGTTTCAATGTTTCCTTTAAAACATATTAAAGAAGGAAATTAAAGGTTTCAATGTTTACTTTAAAACATATTCTCCCTCATTCATTCCACTATTTTTCATAACAAATTTTACTTTCTTTCTCATGCTCTCTACCTCCCTTAAATAGTTAGAAATTTCAATAGCTACTAGGGCATATAAATCCCAAAATCAAAAATAAATAGAATCAAAACAAAAGGTGGTTCCAATCTCTTGATTCCGACAAAATCTAGAGATTGATTCTACTTAGTCTAGGAGCATTGATTCATAGTTTAAGGTGCGATTTTTTGGCAACATCTCAAGGTAATTATCTGATTTAACTTGTTTATGTTATTCATATATTTGGATTCCTTATGATTTATCTGGTGTTTTAATGGTCATCTTGCAACAAATAATTCAAACCTTTTATATGCATCTCTATTGAAAGTAAGTCAATTATTTGGATTTATTTCATATCTACTTTTGTTCCTCATCTCTTTTCAAAATATGTTCATATAATTTATATGATTAAAATCCTTTCTCCTTTATTAATTTGTTGTTGTTATCTGTGTTATTTAGATTTGAATGTTATCATCACTAATTTACATAAGCTTAACTTGTCCAATTCCTTTTTTTAGTTTTGGAAATTTTGTTAATAAAAAAATGGCTACTTCTTAATTAAGATATATTTTACAATTTGATAATATTTACATGCACAAACGTAATTAACATTGTAAATTAATTTCTTATGTTTTATGACTAATAATTTGAATTTGAATATTTTAAATACAGTTTGCAAAAAAAATTGATCTAAAATTCATGAATGGAATTTTGTGTAAATTCTAGTTTGTTTGCGCCAAAATTGGTCACAAACCCCAAATACCGTGAAAGCACCAGTGTACGAATACAAATCAACCATATTCAAACACAAATCACATATCTCAGCAAATAACAAGCAGCAATCCAAAAGTAATGAACAAAGACACAAGTTTTCATAGTGGTTCGGCTATCTCCGACCTATGTCCACTCCAAAGCTTTTTCCTTTTATTGATTATCTTTACCGGTTACAAGTGATTACAGCAATTACAAAGTCCAAATACGAGATAAGTAGTAGTGATGATGCTATAGAATGATCCTGGCAGCGTCCGGGCGTGCTTCTTCTCTCCAAATTCTCCGACCCCTTTTCTGAATGACCAGGGGCTCTATTTATAGGTGTAGGAGGCTGATATTTCTCCTAAAAATCCGGTAGACCGCTTCTAACACGTGAGGGGGCCCACACGGCCGAAACCTGGAGATCCGGGCCCACTTTGGGATCGATTCGAAGTAAGGTTCGAATCGATCAAGAAACCATCCAATTGAGCTGAAATTTGGTGTGAACATTCTTCAACATGTATGTAAGCTCCTGTGAAAATTTCATTGCATTTGGATCAACGGTTTGGAAGATATGATGGATTCGAATTTGGGGTTGTCCGTTGCCTTTCGCCTTCGAATCCATGCTTCTAACCCATTCTTCGAATCCATGCTTCGAATCCATCCAAAGCGTGTGCGTACCGATGACGTGGCGCTATTTCTATGGGTCGATCCCCCTTTGTCGCTGTGTTGAATGCTTTCCTTCCTGAAGACGCGTTCGTATCCATTTTCCATGCTTCGTCCTTATCCATAACTTCACAATGGTCATGTTCGTATCCATTAACTTGCGTCTCTCTTCGCATCGGTTCCTGGAGTTCACTTCGAATCGATCCCACGTGATATGGTCGACTCGAAACGAGTATGGGGATATTGATACGAAGTGGTCATGAAAGATGGATACGAACGAGGCCTCACCTGATGGATTCGAACGAAGCTCTCACCTGATGGATACGAACGAGACTGGAGTTGAAATGAGCCATCTGCACCCATCCTGATCAATGCGAAGCACATCGATTCGAAGAACCTCCACATGCTTGCTACCACTCTGGGTTTGTTGCCATTGAACTGAGATACATCTACCCTTCCTATCTGATCGATACGAGCCTATCGAGTCGAACCAGTAACTCGATCGATTCGAACACTATCAAGTCGAACCAACATCTAATGCGAACTTCACAGAGCCGAATCCATACCAATCGATACGAAGTGTATCGATTCGAACCTTGTGTGCCTTCGATCGATTCGAACCTGATGGGTTCGAAACGAACACCTTGATGGGTTCGAACAGCCATGCCCTTCCTACCTTGCATCGATCATAACTCCTTCATATGAACTCCGATTAACCTGAAATTTGAAACATAGCCTTTCCTAATCCTTATCATCATCTCCAATAAATTTCGTCCCGATCGGAGTTCAACCAAATTTTGACGATATCGATCGTAGCCTTGATTCCAACTGATCTCCAATCCTGACATCCATCATTCCTCGTCCATTTGTTGATATTTCAGTTTTGACCAAAAATGGGATAACACTTTGCCCCCCAAAACATGCCTTGTGATAACAAGGCGTGTTTTGAATAGTTTCGAATCCAATATCCGAAGTCCATAGCCATATCGCCACAGTATGTCATCCTTGACTGCTTCGAGTCGATGCCCAATTCCAAATCCCGTAACCAAAGCCTTAGCCAATTCCATATCCATTCAAACTCGACAGCCGAGTCTTAATCCATCCTTATCCAATAGCCAATAACCAGATCCAGGACCTCTCCGGGTAGATATCTGAATCCATAACCTCTCCGGGTTCTTGCCAAGCGTAATCCACACCTGACGACCGTGGTCCAGTGTCTCTGGACGTTGAGCTAACCTCTCCGGGTTCTTTCCAAGCGTAATCCACACCCGACGACCGTGGTCCAGTGTCCCTGGACGTTGAGCTAACCTCTCCGGGTTCTTGCCAAGCATAATCCACACCTGACGACCGTGGTCCAGTGTCCCTGGACGTTGAGCTATGTCGTGGCTTAAGTCCTAAACCGAATCCTGGTCTCTCCGGACCCTTGTTGAGCATAGTCCATACTCAACGACCTGAAACAATAATCGATAGTATGGGGCCTAAGTCCTAGGCCGAATCCTGGTCACTCCGGACCCTTGCCGAGCATAGTCCATACTCGACGACCTGAATGAGTCAATTTACCACGTTCGGGCAAAGTGACTCACCCCTTGCCAGGCATAATCCATACCCGACGACCATTTATCAAAAACCAGATGAAAATCCAATCAAAATCCAATCCAGAATCCGAATCCCAAAAATCCAAATCGAAATCAAAGACTCAGAAATTCAAACCAGCATCCAGAACCAAAAACAATCACCCAGTGGAAAATCCAAATCAAAAAACAAGCAAAACCAGGAGTTCGATCCAAACTCCAAAACCAAATCCAAAGAGAAAAGCAGTGTCCAATCAAAAAGCAAAAGATAAATTTCACAAACCATAGCATCCCGGTTTATCATCGTTCAGAGCATGCCTAGGGGCTATCTCCGTCCCCGTACATGTGTAAATGACTTTGCCGTTTGCTAGTAGCTTGTTACTTATTCCATATTACCCTGATCAATGGATGATCAATCGACCATCATCCCTGGGCCTCACATCATCACGGTGTGAGGTGGTCGGCGGTTTCTCCTGCTCCACTGTTGCATTCCGAGTTCCGACATATTGCTGTAACTATCCATTCCTTACATGCTCCTCGATTATATCCTTTAAGTGCCTGCAGGTGTTGGTATCATGTCCATCTAAATCATGGAAGAGGCAGTGCCTTCCCGATGTCCTTTCCCGTTCTGATGGTTCTCTCCTAGCTGGCCTCCGGTAAGGAAGGCGATTTCGAGTATCCAGGTATATCAGCTCCTGCGTCTCATTCAATCCGGTGTATGTGGAAAACTTTGGATCCTTCCATCGCTTCCTAGCATTTCCAGAATCATCATCTAACTTCCTTTTTCCTTTGTCTTTATCCGAACCATTGCTAGATACTGCTCCAACCTCGGCTGCACTAACCTTTTTCAACTTTAAATCCGTACTTGCATCTTCCTGCCGAAGGAACCTTTCTGCCTCGTAAAAGAACTCATCGAGATCCTGTGGGGGATCTCTTATCAAAGACACCTTGAAATCCGAGTCCTCCCTGACTCCTGATACTGCTTCCATTAAAACCATCGATGGATCAGGCCGATCCACCAAAGCGACTGCCGCACTGAATCGAGTTAGAAAAGCTCTAAGCGATTCATCCATCCTTTGTTTCACAGATGTTAATGTCATCACATTCTTCGGCCTCTTGACGTGAACCCGAAACTGTCCCAAAAACTTTTCCACCGATTCCCTCCAAGTCCTAATAGATCCTTCTCCCAGCTGCCTAAACCACATTGCAGCTAAGTCCGTCAAATATAAAGGGAAGCATCGAGCCATCACTTCCTCCGATGCCCCCAGCACCTCCATGTGTCTGGTGTACCTCATCAAGTGATCTGTTGGATCTGCCTTGCCATCATATACCTCCACGCTCGGTAGCTTGAACTTAGGTGGATTCTGAGCCATCCTTATTTCCTGAGCGAATGGACTCATATTCACTCCTTCCAAATCTCTTTTGGTCAAACCACCTTGCACAGTTCTTCTGATGATTTCTACCAATCCAGTATTGTCTATTGGGGGTTTCCCCCATGCCCCCGAGGGAACTCTGGCACATATTCCTCGTGTGGTTCACTAGCAGCAATGTTAGCTCTAGCCTGCTGGACTCCTTCCAAAGGTCCTCCTGTATTGGTTTCGGTGGGCCTGCCCCCAAGCCCCTGTTGATTGCCTTCCAGCTCTGTATCCTGTCCTCCATTGGGTTCCACAACCCTAGCTCCTTGTCCTGCATCCACAGCGGCTGTAGCTGTTCCTAGGTTCTGCATTCCTGCAGTTCTCAATTGCTCAAAGAAGGTCTGCATCATTTCCTGTTGGTTCTTCAACAATCTCTCTTGCAAAGAATTTTCCATAGCCTCCATTTCATCCCGGGTTATGTAGATTGAAGCCTGTCCTTCCCCAGCTCCGGAGGATGCTTGTTGACTTCCTTCCTGTTGGCTTCTCTCAGCCCTCTGACTTCTACTATTTTGCCTAGTCATTCTACTTGAATCCAAACTCTTTAAAATCTTCAAATCAAACCTTCAAATCCGATGTAGCGGGTGCTAGTCTTTCTCAGTGAAAGCACCAAAGTGTTTGCGCCAAAATTGGTCACAAACCCCAAATACCGTGAAAGCACCAGTGTACGAATACAAATCAACAATATTCAAACACAAATCATAGATCTCAGCAAATAACAAGCAGCAATCCAAAAGTAATGAACAAAGACACAAGTTGTTAAAGTGGTTCGGCTATCTCCGGCCTACGTCCACTCCAAAGCTTTTTCCTTTTATTGATTATCTTTACCGGTTACAAGTGATTACAGCAGTTACAAAGTCCAAATACGAGATAAGTAGTAGTGATAATGCTATAGAATGATCCTGGCAGCGTACGGGCGTGCTTCTTCTCTCCAAATTCTCCGACCCCTTTTCTGAATGACCAGGGGCTCTATTTATAGGTGTAGGAGGCTGATATTTCTCCTAAAAATCCGGTAGACCGCTTCTAGCACGTGAGGGGGCCCACACGACCGAAACCTGGAGATCCGGGCCCACTTTGGGATCGATTCGAAGTAAGGTTCGAATCGATCAAGAAACCATCCAGTTGAGCTGAAATTTGCTGTGAACATTCTTCAACATGTATGTAAGCTCCTGTGAAAATTTCATTGCATTAGGATCAACGGTTTGTAAGATGTGATGGATTCGAATTTGGGGTTGTCCGTTGCCTTTCGCCTTCGAATCCATGCTTCGAACCCATGCTTCGAATCCATGCTTCGAATCCATCCAAAGCGTGTGCGTACCGATGACGTGGCGCTATTTCTCTGGGTCGATCCCCCTTTGTCGCCGTGTTGAATGCTTTCCTTCCTGAAGACGCGTTCGTATCCATTTTCCACGCTTCGTCCTTATCCATAACTTCACGACGGTCATGTTCGTATCCATTAACTTGCGTCTCTCTTCGCATCGGTTCCTGGAGTTCACTTCGAATCGATCCCACGTGATATGGTCGACTCGAAACGAGTATGGGGATATTGATACGAAGTGGTCGTGAAAGATGGATACGAACGAGGCCTCACCTGATGGATTCGAACAAAGCTCTCACCTGATGGATACGAACGAGACTGGAGTCGAAATGAGCCATCTGCACCCATCCTGATCGATGCGAAGCACATCGATTCGAAGAACCTCCACATGCTTGCTACCACTCTGGGTTTGTTGCCATTGAACCGAGATCCATCTACCCTTCCTATCTGATCGATACGAGCCTATCGAGTCGAACCAGTAACTCGATCGATTCGAACACTATCGAGTCGAACCAACATCTGATGCGAACTTCACAGAGCCGAATCCATACCAATCGATACGAAGTGTATCGATTCGAACCTTGTGTGCCTTCGATCGATTCGAACCTGATGGGTTCGAAACGAACACCTTGATGGGTTCGAACAACCATGCCCTTCCTACCTTGCATCGATCATAACCCCTTCATATGAACTCCGATTAATCTGAAATTTGAAACATAGCCTTTCCTAATCCTTATCATCATCTCCAATTAATTTCGTCCCGATCGGAGTTCAACCAAATTTTGACGATATCGATCGTAGCCTTAATTCCAACTGATCTCCAATCCTGACATCCATCATTCCTCGACCACTTGTTGATATTCCAGTTTTGACCAAAAATTGGATAACATAGTTCTTTTGTCTCTTTTTCTAATTTTAAATTTTTATGTAAAATGAGTTTAGTTTCCTTTTCGAACTAAAAATTTGATTTAAATGTTAACTCTAAATTCAAACATATGTATATTTTTTAAATTACAAATGTTTACATATAAATAAATAATTTTAAATCTAAAGCATCAATTATAATATATATACATATACATATATATATATATATATATATATTGTAACATACATATGTTACTGTATTTCAAAATCATAAGATGGATCTTGCATAACATACGTAATTTTAATATCAAAACTATCTTTAATTGAAACCAAGTTCACTATTACTATTAATTTCAGATTTTAAGACATTTAGAATTTTCTAATATGATTCCAATACACACACATTTCTATACATCTATTATACACACACACACTAAATCAAAAGCTTAGACAAAACAGACATATTTAAAGGGGAAATGGGTCTATTATGGTATATATCCTAGCACCTGCATATTACATACGGTCCCATTAACTATTATGCACTTCTTATCTATAGTACGTGCACTTCACACAAACAAGTGAATTTAAACATTTGTAAATTAAAACTTAAAAAAATATTATTTATATATACATATCCTTTTAAATTAAATAAATAAAATAAAGATTTTATAATATTTTGGCTTTGATCTAAAATATATTTTGATTTAATAGACACAAACCAATATCAAAATGGAATAGAAAGTTGACATTCACCCATTTAACCTGCTTCCGACTGGTCGATCTCTTCAGTTGCACCACCAATGCATTGGTTGCATGGAAGATGGCATTATTTGGCTCATCCGTCCTCAAGAAGTAATATACCACAAATGCATGAATCGAGAGCACTTCGTAGGTGGTCACGCCATCGGTGCATTTGGTAACCCAAGTGTTGGAACTTACCTGGTTGACAATGGGTGAAATCGTATATTTCAAAATGTTTTCTGAAATTGGATAGTCATAGGACATATATTAGTTAGCATTTGGTCCAACATTGGTAATTAATAATAATATTTTACTTGAACATTTATATTTTATTTAATTAATCTCATTAATTGAATAAATTTAATATATATTAGAATATATATATCTAAAATATATTCAGTTGTAATGACATATTTACATGATATATGAGCATAACATGATAATATGACAGATAAAAGCATGGTTTAATATATACAAGTAGATATATGGTTTTATATCTACCATGTATATACTTAGCATTTACACACACACACATACCTACACATACAGACACACACACACACACACACACATATATTAATTGCCTTATTTTAGTTATTTAGTATTAATATATATATATATATATATATATATATATATATATATATATATATATATATTAAAAATTTATATGTAATAAAATAATAAATCTCTTATTATAAAATATCAGATACATTTTGACTAAGTGATGGTTTCATATTCAAATATAGAAATCAAATATATAAATTTGATTTGATATATATATAAATCAAAATCCAGATCTAAGTTAATTAATTTAAATTTGCAGATAACTTTAAATGACTAAGTACTTGGATATATACACATGTTTATATTAAATTAGATAAAATATAGCTAAAATATATTTTTAGTTAATCCTAAATTATATTTTGAATCAAAAACATTTTAGTATATATACTCCTTGTTGTAACACACACACACACACGCACTTTTGGCCATAAGAAAAAAGCATTTTCTAAAAGGCTGACAGTAAATTTATATATGTATATATATGTGTGTGTGTGTCACTCGTATTTCTTTCAATAGCAAATCAAATCGGCCTGCGTCGTGCTAACGACCCTTTTAGGCAGTTGTACCGTTCTTGGCCCGCTTAACACAATGGTCTTGCACTCTACCCAGCTTGGCTCAGATGGAAACACCCATACTATGGATTGTCCCCATCCAAAACATGCCTTGCTCGCATTGCTTGCTCGTCGACTGATCCAGACCATCAAGGCCTTCTTTTACGTCGTATCTCATGGTATGAGTGCGGAGTCATCCCCTGTGGGCTTCGGACGACGAGGCCAAAACAGGTTCCCTTAAGGGAGGCCTACAAACGGTCGGTCTACCCAACCATTAGACCATCAAGCAGCCCCCTCACTTGTCCTCTTCCTAGTCAGCCCTTATCTACATGTTCCTCTAGCAGCATTCAACCTCATCTACAAGCATCGGACTGCCTCTGCTTAAGTGAAGCTTCGCATGTACTACTCCTTTGAAAAGAATGGAATCTAAGGGCATTGTTCCCTTAACAAAAGCTTTATTGTATTGTAGCCCTCTCATGTCCTTTGCTACTACGCAAGTACCACTGTTGTAATCACTCCCTAATCTCATGTTGTTTATCGTTCCCTAAGCATGCCTATAGTACAATCTACCAGCTGTCTTCATCTGCACCATGCAGGTCATAAGGCATCTTAGCAGGCATGCACATTAATCACATACCTCCATCAATGACCTAGAGCATTTCCCGGGCTTATTCAGTGCAATCTCAACCGTCCAAGCATCAACTACAGCAATTATAAATAGATCAAGACAAGCATTCTCACAATGGTTGAACAACACTAGCTTTAAGCATCTTTATATTCAATACCTTTTGTAATCTAGGCTGTTGTAATAGAGTAAAGTAAAAAATAAATTTCTCATAGTGGACGTAGATTAGCCATCCACCATTAAGAGGATTCAAGGAGAAAAAAGTTCGGATTCAAGTAGAAAGCTTAAGCAAATCAATCTAAAGGCAAATCTCAACCTTCTTAACACAAAGTCAAGGTGAATAATTAGTCTACATCTCTATTTCTGATGAATGATTTAGGTTTAAAGGTAAACCTCTTTGCAATTATATGCCATGTTGTAGTGATTAAATGATTATATGCTTTAAGTTGATGACTTAGCAAAAAAATTCTGATATGTTTAAATTAGAAAACCTGTCATATGACATCCAAGTGAGTTGTATGTTTGATATATGGTCAAAAATATAATTTTAGAAGTGGGTTTTAAGTTTCATAATTTTCCAAGTGAATATGGATTTATTATGAATTTTCTATGAGAGAAAATAGTTAATTTTGGGATTAAATTATTTTAAGCAGTTAAATAATGTTTTCGGGTCTGAAATTTGCATATGTTAGAAAACATACTTAATGTGAATTATAGTGATTTTTGGAGTTTTTCCTAAGTGTTTTACTATGGTTAATAAATTGTTTAAGTTAGAGGACTTAAATGTTTTAAAAGTTTTATTAAGGAGAAGGGCTTAAGTGCTAAAATGTTTTCAATTGTTCATTGAAGAGTTTGGCAGCTTTTTAGAAAAGAATTTTGTTAAAGTATTGGCAACCAATCATATTTTGGCAAATTATGTAAGTTAGGTGCAAAGGAATTACTTTAAAAGGCATAAAATCAGTTTTATATCGAATTACAACTTTGCCGGTTTCATTTTCTTCCGTCACCATACTCACTAAACCTTTCGCACCCATTTGAAACAAATGCATATGGTATCAAGCATTTGGTATGTAGTGTATTGGATAAAAGCGGAAGGAAACGATGGTGTCTAAAGTATGCTTTCGAAAGTTTTGCCGCGTTTGAACTCCTGTGATACCCCAGCTGCCACACCAATTCTTCTACCTTTGTTAGAGGCCGCTTTTTGTAACCTTAAAATAATGTACGCAAAAGGGAGGCTTTCGCTTACGTACCTTCTACATACTATAGAAGCTGCCTTCTCCAATGTTTTCGAAAGGGTAGCTTTCCAACTTATACCCTTTTTACTTTGTAGTTTGTTTTCTTCCAAACTATGGTTTCAAAAGTAATACTTTTAATTGTTTTCGAAGCTATGCTTCCATAACTTCTTGCTTGAACCCAATGCCTTTGAAAGGTATGTTTTAAGTGTTTCGAAAGTATGTTTTATGTGTTTCAAAGGAATGTTTCCAAATGTGTTGAGAGATAAGTTTATGGCTTTGAAAGAGGATGTCTAAGATTTTAAATAATGATTTCGAAAGGTCTACTGCCAATGCATTCGAAAGGGAGGTTTTGGCATTTTATCCTAATGTTTTCAAGGTTAAATTATTTAATTTGTTTCGAAGGGATAGCTAAACCTAATGATTTAAATTTTCATCAACATTGTTTTATGCAAAGCATGTATCATAGCATAGGTATTTTGAGTGAAGCAAAGTGTATATTTTCCTTGTTTAATCCTGATTTAAAAAGGGTTAAATCAATTTAAAAGAAATGTTTTCAAGGAAAATTGAATAGGGTGGTTAACTCTAAGTATATGACTTAGATATAAGAAGACCATATGGGACTGACGTGGGGTCATGCCCTATACTTTAACTAGTACCATAGCTATTATAAGTCCAAAATTCCAGTGTATAGAGATTTGTCACAGGTAAGACTAAAGTAATGTTACATATTGAAAGGAATAAACAGAGTAGAGATAGGTTACTGGTAAGCCTGCAAAACCATTAGGATTAGTTGACCCTATGAGAAGTAGGTTAAGGACAGATCGTCCAATATTATGTCTAACTAAAGTTGGAATATTTATTTTGTCTGCTAGGCCCCATTTAGACAATGATTAATAGTTAGCCAAATAAAACTAGAATGTTTGAAAGGATAGTCCATTAATTACTTGATTTATATGCATATATGTTATTGTTGTTGTTGATATAATCAGTTTGATTGCAGGATTTTTGATTTGCAAAAGACATGATTTTAAAAGGATGTTAGTAAAGGAAAACCCATTTCGCTAAGCGGCGTGGTCTCACTTAATATCGAAAAACCAAGATGTAATAGATTTATTCACACCAGGCTTTATGTCCGACTCGAAGTTTATGCTTTTCCCTTAAACTCTTGAGTGCTCAAAATTTAATTTGAGTAGATTGAGGTTTAAGGTATTTCAGGATTTAGTAGGTGACAAATAAAGCTTCTAAAGATGTGCAAGAGGCAAGGATTAGCTATTTAGGATTTTATCCATAATTGTTCTGGTGTGATGTATTTGCTAACTGATATGTCTATTTAGTACTCTGATCATCCAAGTGGGCATCTTCATATGTTGCTTTTGGCATATTTTAATAATTGCATTTTTTTTTGAACCTGAAAATCGTTTTGGGATTATGTAATTGAATATGAAATATTGATTTGAAAAGTAATAAGAAAAGCTATTTTGAAATCTGTGTTGATTTTAGTTCATATTCATGTGCTTCTGATATTATGAATACCATTAACTTTACTGTAATTTGTCACCAGAAGTTAATACTATAGATGAGTGTAGCATCTGTAGTGCTTAGCTTCGAGCCTGAAAATAGAGGATGTTACAACTTAATATCATAGCATGGGTTTATGAAAACTTAAAAGAAATTTTAAACTTAAAATGATTTTTGAAAATATAATCCTAAGAAATTAGAGAAAAGATTGGGGCATGGGATAACTTTATAGTAACGTATTTGTATTTGTTATATATGAGTATACACATTATCTCTATTCTCCCTTTTTTTAAGATATCCTTCCGTATCTTACAAAGGTTCAATGTATATTTAAAGGAAGTAAGATATGGTTGCTCGAAAAGGAAGATTTAACCTTGGTGGAGGAAGCATCAAAACTAATGGAAATGCCAAACCGAATTCTCGAAGGAATCCAGGTCGGGCACAAACTGCTAATATGGGCGTTGGAGTGCCACAAGTTGATATGGGAGCCATGTATCAGTTTTTTGTAAACAAGATGCAAGCTGGAGCTGCTGCAGAATTAGTTAGTGGAAATGCTGGAGAAGGAAATTAGGAAGCTCCGATGGTCAATAACTATGCAATATTGAGCAGAGACTGTGCTAGGCTTGGAGGGAAGCCATTTATCGGGACTGAGGACTCAATTGAAGTGGAAAATTAATTGCTTCATTGCGAAAATATTTTGTTGATTTAGGACTCAACGTTGAGCAAAGAAAAAGACTGGCTCCCATACAGCTGCAAGGAGCAGCATTGTACTGGTGGAACAGTGTTACTATAGGAGTAACTGAAGTGACTATGACTTGGGCAGAATTCAAAAGGAGATTTGAAGAAAGATTCATGTCAGAAATCGCTAAGTCAACTCTGCTCAGAAAGTTTGCTGAGTTGGTGCTGGGAGACATGAAAGTGCTTGAGTATGCTACCAGATATGAGGAATTCTTAAGATATAGTTATGCTACGGTTGATACAGTTACCAAAATGTAATATCTTGGAATTTCAAGGAATTTAAAATGTGATAATCTCTTAATTAAATTGTTTAAATTTGATAATTTTGTTATTTTCAAATATAAACAGCCAAACAATTAATAATGTGATTATGATTTTAAATTGATTTTAAATAAGAATAATTATTTAGTTTGCGTTATTGTATAAATAAATTCTAAATTTACTGATTGTTTTCAAAATTAATAAGTGTGTTTAAATATATATATATATATGAGTGTATTTAAATTAATTTTAAATAGAATAAATTATTTATAAATAATAACGAGTTTGTTTAAAATTGATATCTATATTTATTTGAATTGATTTTAAATGTGGGTTTTTAAACTGACTTTGAATTTGAATTTAAAAATGGAATTTAAAGGAATATATATGTCTTTAAAATCAAAATAATAATATAGTTTGGATTTAAAATATATAGATAAAGTTTTTATGTAAAAATAAGATTGTTTTATATTATTCTTTTTAAAGAAATTTATTTATAGAAGTTTGGAAAAGTATTTATTTAATAGGAATAAATACATAAGCTTTTTAAATTTAACATTTAAAAATGAGTTAAAAGTATTATGTATGATTTTTATTTAAATTATAATTGGTTTTTATTTTATTTTCTTTCAAAGATTTTATTTATATAAAATTTAGAAAAGTGTTTATAAATTATTAAATGTATTTGTTAATTAGAAATTTAATGAGAAAGCATTTATAATTAATATATGTATTAATTAATTAGGAAAAATTAATTTAAAAGCCTTTAAAAATCATTTATAAATAATATAAAAATAAATTAGGACAAGTGTTAAGTTATAAACCTTTTAGATAACAAGTGTTAACATATTAATATAAGTTAGAGACATGTGTCACCTTTATTTGAATTTTCTTTTAATTTTAATAAAATCTAAATTTACTTATATACACTCCTAATCTTCCTTCTCATTTTCTTTTATTATCTTCTTCTCAAAAGCTAAAAAAGTTCACAAACTTGTAATCAATAATCAAAAGCCAAATTTGTAAACACTTCAAATCAGAAATTTTTCCAAAACCCTGTAACTCATTTCCAAAACCAGATATTATCAAAGCCCGTAAACATTCTTTCGAGATCAATGCTCAAACTTGTAAATCATTTTCTCAATAACCTGGAACCAAACAGGTTTTCAAAAGTCCTAAATCATCATCATGTCTCAGTTTTTCAAGCAAGAAATGTAACATGAAGCATCAACAAGGATTTTGCAGAAATCCAAAGCTTTTCAAAGTTTTTTAAAGCAAGCACTCCAGTTTTATAAATCACAACCATTTCAAAAATTCAAGCATTACAAGTTTTCAAAATGCAAACCTGAAGCATTTCAGTTTAAGGCAAATCAAAAAATTCAGTTTTCTGGAATCAAATATAGATGCATGTAAATTTCAATCCAGTTTCTAAAGCTCTGCATTTCCCAGGTGAGTAAACATTTTTACTAAAAACTTAAGTGGTTAATTATCTGTGGCTTGGAAAATTTCTGTGATGATGATGTCTTGCATGTGAAGATAGAAGTATAAATCTGTGTATATGAATGCATTTGAATATACTTGTCTGGTTATTAGAACCTCTCTGTTTTTTTCCTTCTGAATACAGAGATTTTAGAACAAACAAAAGAAAATTTTAAACTCTCAGTTTAATCACTGTGAAACTATGGTGTTTAAATCAAGCTAGTTTAGCTTAAACATTCATATAGTTTTTAAAACAAGTTCTAGTATTTTAGGTTTAGGAAATTACTGGAAACAAGAAAACATAGTTGGAATCTTAAAATCTAATAAAATCAAATGGTAATTTATATTGATTCAAGTATATATCTTGGATCATCTTGGAAAGTTAGGATTTTTAGGACAAAAATCATAATTTTTAAAATTGAAATGGGTGAGAGTTTGGTGATTAACTGGAATGTAGTTCATGGTCAATTTCTGATGATTAGAACATCTATGGTGTTAGGGATTTTGGGTGGAGATAGAAGAAGGATTTGGGGATATGAGAAAAATGTCAGGTGGGGTCACTGATCATCGTGGCCACAACGGTGGTCAAGAGAAGTTTTTAACCCTAAATTGGAACGTTTTTGGAATTGGGATGGTTGTATCATCAATGGTGGATCGAGTTGCTTGATACTCAGGGAATTGGAGCCGTGGAGTGTCGGCAGGGTGTGGCCAGAGTCATCTGACCTCTGGTGGTCGGAACAGTAGGGACGAAGGGTTTCTTTGGCATGGGTTTTGTTTCAGATTCGATTGGGAATACTCGATCTTACTCGAGGGCTCATGATGGTGGTTTGATGATCTGAGAGGGCTGTTGTGATATAGGATGACGTGCCGGAGGGTTCGTCGAAGACCGGAGGTGGCTACGGCAATGGTGCACATGCACGATGTTTTGGGTTGTGTCAAGGGAATTTGAAGTTGTTTGGATTGGGTTTGCTCGAAGTAGGGATCTGGGTTTTGGGTTAGTAGCTCGAGTCTGTACTCGAGTAGATGTTGTGGGTTTAGCCTGCAAAATGTTAAATTTAAAACTTGTTAACTGTTAGTGGTTCAGGTTTTAAATTTAAATTGTAATCTAAAGAAGAAGAAAAATATTTAAGCAAGGGATTTTGAAATTTAAAATGAAATTGTTTTAAAACTTTCTTATATAAATTACTTTATATGTAATAAATGTTTCCATTAACGTTTTATCAAGAAGTCTTGAAAATTTGGTAAATGTAAATTTTATTTAGTAAAGTTAAAGTTATATTTAAACTTAAGCTTGAATTAAGTTTTTAAAAGTTTTTATAAAGACAAGTTTTTGAATTTAAATCGAAATAGTTTTAAACTATTACTTGTTAATGGTTAAACATTTAAAAGATGTTATGTTTGTTAACCTTAATTTACCAATTTAAATGAGTATTTTAAAAACTTAATTAAAGATTTAATTAAGAAAGGTTAATTATTAAGATAAATGTTTTAATTAAGTTAATAGTAAGATATTGTTTTATCTTAAAGATAATTAAAGCTTTAATATCTTAATAGTAATTAAATTAATTAGGGAGATTGGATATGAGTAATTAATTTAATTAAAAATGATTAAGAATTAATTAAGGAATTAATTAAGAATAATTAATTTGAAATTAATAATTAAGTGTTATAAGTTAATTAATTAGAGGTTAGTTAAATTATAATTAAGTATAATTAATTAGTAATTAGAGATTAATAATTAAAGATAAATCAACCAAGTAAAATTGGTCGATTAATTATTAATTAAAGATTGATTAATTTGTATTTAAAAAGGAATTTAATTTGTAATTAGGTTTTATTAATTAATAATTAGGCTTTATTGATTAAGAAATTATTAATCTATAATTCAAGTTAATTAAGAATTAATTCACTATTATTAAAGGTTAATTAATTGTAATTAAGGATTGATTAATTGATAATTATGGATTAATTAATTTGTAATTAAGGTTGTTAATTAATAATTAAGTTTTATTAATTAATAATAATTAATTAATTAATCAAGGTTAATTAATTAATTATAAAAGTAATTAAGGATTGATTACTTTGTATTAAAGGGTTGATTAATAATTAAGGTTTATTAATTAGTAATTAAAGGATAATTAATTTGTAATTAAGGATTAATTTGGTTAAAGAGTAATTAAGGGATGAATTACTTGGTTATGTTTTATGAGGTGAATGTGATTAAGTTAAGTAGCGAGAAATAAGACTGGCCAAAGAGAAGATAATCATAGAAAAAATGGTTGGCAGAAAAGTAGCGAGAAACATTCCGAGGATGGAGTGCTCTTCAAGCCCAAGTACACAAACTATGCAACCCAAGGGCAATGGTAAATACTATGGGTTCTACCAGTTCAATGACCACTCGACCAATGAGTGTCAGCATCTCAAAGATTAGATAGAGTGGCTAATCTGTGAAGGAGTGTTGTTTCAATACTTAAGACAATAGGTAGAGCAGCATAACGCCCGGATAAACCCCTTTGCCCCACCCTATTAGGAAGATGACAACAATGTACTTGTAATCAATATCAAAATCCTATTAGTCTATGGCAGCCGACATGAGGCCAGAGGCAGTCAAGGTCTCGGGCCTACTATAGGATGGAGCTCTCCTATGATCATGTTTATTTAATAGATATCTGGACCCTAAAGGTCCTTCGATTCAAGGAGAATTCCATCAACATTTCATTTAAAGTAGAAGACAAGAGAGGAGTTGGTTTCCCCTATCACAAACCCATGGTCATATTAGTTAGCATGACCACACTAAGGTCCGTTGGGTCATCATTGATGGTGGCAGCACCTTTAGTATTAATGTTTAAATATGTTTTCACTAAAATGAAGCTTCCTACCTCCAGCCCATTTCCTTCCGCATTACCCATCTACGGGTCTGAGGGCATTGGCATAGTACCCTTGTAGGGTTACCTTTCACGTTGTCACTTTTGGTGAGGAACCCTTATTGTTGAATATGCGCTTATATGTTTTTGTTCGATGATAATAAACATATATATTCATTTAAATGTATTTGGTGATGTACTATTTTTTGTTTCATAGATTAAATAAATATTTGTTGAATAAAATAAATTACACAGAATTTGAATTCAAATAGATATTTTATTCAAACAAATATTTATTACAATTTTGAATAGTACAAATTCAAGCTCTCACTATACATATAAAATTTTGATTCTAATTACATCATAATTCAGTTTACAATAATTTCCTCACTACATATCACTCACACTCGTAGTTTATCTTCAACTTCATTCCAGTTAGAATCGAGCATCTGAGAAATCTGCAAACATATTCACTAACGCAGTAAAATTGAAAAAGAAATATTTTTGCAATATAAAATGAAATATGATTTTTGATAATATGATTTGCCTCAGTTATTTATGTTGTTCGTCATCATTCACATTTGAATTCATCATACACGAACAATGTGACATGCACAGTGTATCACTGTACATGCCACAAGGCAGTGCACATCGATATACACATGATAATGCTACAGGGACAGGTGAGCACAGGTCAAACCCAAATGAAAAGCCGGGTTCAACTCACGTGCAATATATTTAAAATCACGACACGAGCACAAGGTCAAACCCGAGTTTTGAAACTGGATTCAACTCAAGTGAAATTTCAAAAATCAACAGCAACATGAAACCAAACAGTCAAGTTCAAGACATATCAATGGAAATAGTGTGGCCGAGAACTGATACAAGCAAATCATAGAATGGCATCAAAACCAGTTCAGCAATCATGCACAGATGCATTCAAGACTCAAGCAACATGTCCAGTTACAACAAAGACCAAGTGCACGACTAAACCAACATGAATGCAACAGAAAACAACAGAGCATCAAAGCACATGTATGCAGGCCAGTGCCAATGATGACCAGACTCAAGTAAAGTGCATCAAGAATGATCAAGTCCAAATGGATCAGTGATACAAAGCAGACATGTACAACAACAAGTCCAGCTACAACAAGCAGTGCAGTAATGGGTAAACAGAAGACAATTGAACAACTACATGTTGAACAAATGAAAACAGTGTGCAACTCGAGCTTCAGAAAGATCAGAGACAAAACAATGCCCAACTCAAATGAAACAATGCACAAGTGACACAACGAACATGAAGCATGCAAGCTCGAGCACAAAATATGAATACTGCAACAATATCCAGTATGAAGTATCAGACTCAATATCAAGTTCAATTCCAAAACAAATCAACAGCAGTATGCAAAATGGAGAGTATGCAACATGATGAAGCAGTGTCAGTAGTGAACCCAGACAAAAGTCAGAGAGTGCAGACATGATTATCAAGCTACAACTCAAATGAGAAAGTGCAACAAAGTGCAACTTGACTATCAAGACAAAGTGCAATAACAAATTCAGTGAAGCCCAAAGTCAATGCCGAGAAACAATGTATACAAATGATCAGGTCAAAATGAAGCAAACTACTGAACACCAGAAACATGGGAACACAGCAAAGACCACAAGCCAATCCTAACAGCATCAATGTAACATGAACCAGAGCCAAGAATACATGTACTCGAGGCAATATGCACAAGTGAAAACTAAAATGGCATAGCAGTTCATACAACATATACAAGACAGAAGAAGCCATGGTCAATGCAAAGCAAATGCGAAGTTACAGTGAAATCCTACAAGTCAAGTCAACAGCAGATACATGGAAAATGCAAATGCAAACAGCAGAGTAATAAACACAAAGATGGCCAGATGAAGTCAAAGCCGTAATACACAGTAAAGCCGAAGTCAGAATTCAACGAAAATATACATCTTTGAAAAAGTCAAAGCAAAGTAAAAAGGAAAGTTTCTGTCGTATCAAATAAGGGAAAATCGAACTCTACAAAATCAAGGTCGTGCGCATCAAGTTGAAAACATATCAGGAAAGCCGTGTGCATCAGGCAATCAAAAATTAGGAAAGTGTAAATGAATACGAGCAAATTCAAGTATCTCGAATTCATATAAATATCAAACCCAAAATTCATCATCGGCATCGAGTTCGAATACGAGAAATCATAAAAGCACAAATAGGAAATTACATACCGAAGCAACAGTGAACTCGATCAAAGGAGCAGCTGCGAACGAGCGCAAGCAACACAAACCAGAGAATCGATCATCAGAGAAGCCGCGAGCAAGAGCAACACCAGAAAATCAAATTTGAAGAAAGCCCCAATTTGGATCGATAGCACAAAACCCTAATTGTTGAAGAGGAACGAACAAGAATAGAGAGCCGACATTGATAAAAGAAAATAACAGGGCCGCTTTTTTTCTTGAGTGATAATACTTTGGGCCGGTTATATTTTAAAGGCTTTTGGCTATTAGGGTTTTGGTTTAATTGTTTTTTATTTGTTGTTTCAAAGTATTGGTAAATCACCACCTAGGTTGTAGGTAGTGTCAGATTGTCTAGTTAGAATTAGTTCAGTGAGCAGGGTGTGCGAGTTTGCAAAACTCTATAGGCGGGAGCAGGGGTTGCGAGTCTATTAGAGTGTTTGTAAGCGGGAGCAGGGTTTGCGAGTCTGTTAGAGTGTTTGTAAGAGGGAGACTGTTTAATTCTAATAGAAATCTGGGAATGCAGAAGTAGGCAGGGGTAACCGAAGCTGGGTAAATTTTGTGTGTGATTTACTTTTCAGCATATTTATTTCTGCAGTTTGTTTCTGTGTTTAAATCGAGAAAATTTGCTATAACCCTATTCAACCCCCCCCCCCTCTAGGGTTAATCTAGATCCTACAAGTGGTATCAGAGCGAGGTTTTTTTCTTTAACTCTAGAGTCATGAATTCATCAAATAATGCTTTTTCTGAGGGGCAATCTATTGTTAGGCCACCCATGTTTGATGGGAATGATTATGCTTATTGAAAAGTTAGGATGGGTATTTATCTTAGTTCTGTTGATTATGATGTTTGGGATATTATTGAAACTGGCTATAAATCTCCCACTATAACTGTTGGTGATACTGAGATTCCTAAACCTAAGGATAGGTGGGATGCTAACGATAAGAAATTAAAAACTACAAATGCTAAAGCCATGAATGCTTTGATCTGTGCTCTTGATAAGACTGAATTTAATAGAATTTGTCATTGTAAAACTGCACAGGAAATTTGGCATACCTTGGAGGTGACACATGTAGGAACTTCTCAAGTCAAGGAGTCTCGTCTAGCCTTATTCAGCAATGAATACGAGAACTTTGTGATGGACAAAGGCGAGAGCATAAAGGACATGTTTGGACGCTTTTCAACTTTGGTGTATAACGCTAGAGCGCTTGGGAAGGTATTCACTGAGGTAGAGCTTGTGAGGAAGGTGCTACGAGTCTTACCGATGAGCTTTGAGGCAAAAGTCACGGCAATACAAGAATCGAAAGGTCTGAGTAAACTAAGCATGGAGGAGTTGATCGGCAACTTGATGACATATGAGCTTGAGCTAAAAGCAAAGGAGGAACGCAACAACTCCGAACCAAAGAAGAAGACGATTGCCTTAAAGAGCAAAGAAGAGAGCGATGAAGAAGAAGAAGATCCAATTGAAGAGCTTGCAATGGCTGTCAATAATCTTAGAAAATGGTCAAGATTCAAGCCACGTAAGAAGAAAACAAATGGTAATAGGTCAAAAGATTCTGACAATTCCGATAATGAATCGACGTGCTTTAACTGCAACAAGCCTGGCCACTTCAAACAACAATGCCCACTTCTCAAAAACAACAAAGGAAAGAAAAAGAAGAAGAAAGCCTTTGCAGCGACTTGGGATGATGAAGAAGGATAGGAAGTTTCGAATAGTAGCTCAGAGGAGGCTAACTTGTGTCTTGTGGCAAAATCAGATTCAGAAGCAAGCTCAGAGGAATCTAGTGAGGGAGGTGACTATTCTTATAAAGAACTTGTTTTTATGTCTTGATCTTACTAAAGAAGTTGATACTTTTGAATCTAAAATTCAAAAACTGAAATCTGATAGGAGAGAACTTGCTCGTGAAAATTTTAGGTTAGAAACTGAATTTGAAAATATTCAAAACCTAGACTGTAAAAAATGTAAAATTTTAGATTCAAAATTATCAAGACTTAAGAATAGCTTTGAGAATCTTGAAAAAGAAAACTTGAGTGTTAAGGAAACCATTGACACTAGGAAAAAGGATTTTATAAATAGATGCACCTCACTTGTAACTGAAAACACAACACTCAAAACCAAAGTCCAAAATCTTGATAAATCTCTGAATAACTTTTCAAGAGGAGAAAAATCATTCAACATGTTATTGGGAAATCAAATTTTTGCTAACAACAGAAAAGGACTTGGTTTTGGGAAAACACAAGTTGATGGTAATGCAAAAGGTAAGAGTGTCTTCGATAGATGTGAAATATTTGGACATCGTGTTGAAAATTGTAGTCATAGGAACAAGAACACAAAATTTATACAAGTTTGGGTTCCTAAGAATTCTACAAACAAATTTCATGTCTATTGGAATAAGAATGAAATGACAAAACAAGTCTGGGTTCCAAAGGGTTTGTTTATTCACAATGCTTCAGCCACTAACAATCATGGACCTATAAAAACAAACAGGTCACAAAAATCTTTCATTGTGTAGGTATGGTGGCGGGCTAAGGAACAACAATAGTGTTCGCTGGATTTTGGCTATTCCAAAAACACAACGGGCAACAAAGCAAAGTTCCTTAGCCTAGTACAAAGGTGACAGAATCATAGTGGGCAACCACGAAAAATTATCTTAAAGGTAAAACAGGTGAAGGTATATTAAATGTGATAATCTGCACCGTATTCTGAATGAAATCGGCCAATATTGAGATGTTGTAAAGATGACGTTTTTTTTATTCTGACTTGTTCAACATAGTTGCCCAATTATATTTATACCAAAAACACTATTCTTTGAATTACTTCATACATATACGTTTGGATTAAACATAGTGTTTTGTTGGATGATAATATTTTTGGTTATAATACGGCTAACTCTATATTCACAGTTTCTGATTATTTACATGGCTTCAATTCAAATTCAAAGAATGTCATTTAAATTGTTGTTAAAATTGAGTTTGAAATTTTTGATGCACACTTCATGGTTTGGTCGATCAAATTCAATTGATGATAATTTTTGAGTGAAAAAGAAATTCAGATGCAGATCATACTGGTAATCTAGTTGACAGAAAACTTACTAAGTTGAACGTGATTTATGGTGAGACATTTAGTAACTGCATTGTTTTTCAAAGAAAATATCTTCATATTTTTCATTACAAATAATTTTCAAATAGCAGAAATTTTTCTCATATAACCCCTTCGATAAAATCATTATTGACCATATTTTCAGATTAGTCATTTTTATTTGATTTTAAATGACAAATTTTGACTAATCTGATTCCCTACTAATTATCAAAAAGATAAATACTAATTGAAAAATGATAAGTGTTGATATTTAACGTACATTACTCAAGAAAGTATATTTGGACTTTAGGAATTCAAACAAGAGTTATAAAACTTTTTGTTGGGTAAAGATTCCATGACCATTTCTATATCTATCATATTTCTATCGACCATTGTTTATCAAATCTTAAATATAGTTTGTCGATATGTGGTACAAAAACAGGAATCATTTGCTTTTCATGTCACATTTTTTTGTAAAAATAAATAAATATCCAAAGTATTCACTCTCATTTAAAAGTCCTCACGGTTATGCATGGGTGAATTACTTGGATTTTTGATTATGTGCTTCCATGCTCATTTAAAAGTCCTTACGGTTATGCATGTAAGGAACGCATATCAAAATTAATTGATTAAATAGACAAGTTGATTCTAATCCCATTTAAAAGTCCTCACGGTCATGCGTGGTTAGAAGATACTTGATTTCATTTTTTAAAATTAAATTGGAATACTACTAATCACATTTAAAAGTCCTAACGGTTATGCATGATTAGTAGATATTCAAATTCCTGATATAAATGTACCACAAGTTGATACAATTGTATGATTTTATATTAGAACATCATTTCCATTCTTTCTAAAAGTGGAATATGCGCCTAACAAGGGTAGTTATGATTTTTGTTTGATTTTTATTGAATTTTAATATTTATATTAAATTTGAGTTTAATGTTGGATTAATATTGATCACTTTATCTTTATTTTCTCTAAAACTATTATTCTTTTGCTGATAACAAAAGGGGGAGAGAAAAGTTAAGATTTTATCAAATAGAATCAAGCAAAGGTCAAATAATTCATTTGCATCTAGGCTTATTTATATATTTCTATGCATATATGCAGGGGGAGAATCATGTAGAGAGGAAGCATTTAAATAGGGAGAGAAATTAGAGTATATCATTGATCAAATACATTTAACGCAGTCAAAATCTTAAATATATGTTTGTTATCATCAAAAGGGGGAGATTGTTGAATATGCGCTTATATATTTTTGTTTGATGATAATAAACATATATATTCATTTAAATGTATTTGGTAATGTACTATTTTGTTTTTCATAGATTAAATAAATATTTGTTGAATAAAATAAATTACACAGAATTTGAATTCAAACAGATATTTTATTCAAACAAATATTTATTACAATTTTGAATAGTACAAATTCAAGCTCTCACTATACATATACAATTTTGATCCTAATTACATCACAATTCAGTTTACATAATTTCCTCACTACATATCACTCACACTCGTAGTTTATCTTCAACTTCATTCCAGTTAGAATCCAGCATCTGAGAAATCTGCAAACATATTCACTAACGCAGTAAAATTGAAAAAGAAATATTTTTGCAATATAAAATGAAATATGATTTTTGAAAATATGATTTGCCTCAGTTATTTGGGTTGTTCATCATCATTCACATTCGAATACATCATACACGAACAATGTGACATGCACAGTGTATCACAGTACATGCCACGAGGCCGTGCACATCGATATACACTTGATAATGCTACAGGGACAGGTGAGCACAGGTCAAACCCAAATGAAAAGCCGGGTTCAACTCATGTGCAATATATTTAAAATCACGACACGAGCACAAGGTCAAACCCGAGTTTTGAAACTGGATTCAACTCAAGTGAAATTTCAAAAATCAACAGCAACATGAAACCAAACAGTCAAGTTCAAGACATATCAATGGAAATAGTGTGGCCGAGAACTGATACAAGCAAATCATAGAATGGCATCAAAACCAGTTCAGCAATCATGCACAGATGCATTCAAGACTCAAGCAACATGTCCAGTTACAACAAAGACCAAGTGCACGACTAAACCAACATGAATGCAACAGAAAACAACAGAGCATCAAAGCACATGTATGCAGGCCAGTGCCAATGATGACCAGACTCAAGTAAAGTGCATCAAGAATGATCAAGTCCAAATGGATCAGTGATACAAAGCAGACATGTACAACAACAAGTCCAGCTACAACAAGCAGTGCAGTAATGGGTAAACAGAAGACAATTGAACAACTACATGTTGAATAAATGAAAACAGTGTGCAACTC
The DNA here is from genome assembly GCA_030765085.1 of Allium cepa. Lineage (NCBI taxonomy): Eukaryota > Viridiplantae > Streptophyta > Magnoliopsida > Asparagales > Amaryllidaceae > Allium > Allium cepa. The sequence continues at coordinate 344,824,460 of CM060944.1, forward strand.
GAGCTTCAGAAAGATCAGAGACAAAACAATGCCCAACTCAAATGAAACAATGCACAAGTGACACAACGAACATGAAGCATGCAAGCTCGAGCACAAAATATGAATACTGCAACAATATCCAGTATGAAGTATCAGACTCAATATCAAGTTCAATTCCAAAACAACTCAACAGCAGTATGCAAAATGGAGAGTATGCAACATGATGAAGCAGTGTCAGTAGTGAACCCAGACAAAAGTCAGAGAGTGCAGACATGATTATCAAGCTACAACTCAAATGAGAAAGTGCAACAAAGTGCAACTTGACTATCAAGACAAAGTGCAATAACAAATTCAGTGAAGCCCAAAGTCAATGCCGAGAAACAATGTATACAAATGATCAGGTCAAAATGAAGCAAACTACTGAACACCAGAAACATGGGAACACAGCAAAGACCACAAGCCAATCCTAACAGCATCAATGTAACATGAACCAGAGCCAAGAATACATGTACTCGAGGCAATATGCACAAGTGAAAACTAAAATGGCACAGCAGTTCATACAACATATACAAGACAGAAGAAGCCATGGTCAATGCAAAGCAAATGCGAATTTACAGTGAAATCCTACAAGTCAAGTCAACAGCAGATACATGAAAAATGCAAATGCAAACAACAGAGTAATAAACACAAAGATGGCCAGATGAAGTCAAAGCCGTAATACACAGTAAAGCCGAAGTCAGAATTCAACGAAAATATACGTCTTTGAAAAAGTCAAAGCAAAGTAAAAAAGAAAAGTTTCTGCCGTATCAAACAAGGGAAAATCGAACGCTACAAAATCAAGGCCGTGCGCATCAAGTTGAAAACATATCAAGAAAGCCGTGCGCATCAGGCAATCAAAAATTAGGAAAGTGTAAACGAATACGAGAAAATTCAAGTGTCTCGAATTCATATAAATATCAAACCCAAAATTCATCATCGGCATCGAGTTCGAATACGAGAAATCATAAAAGCACAAATAGGAAATTACATACTGAAGCAATAGAGAACTCGATCAAAGGAGCAGCTGTGAACGAGCGCAAGCAACACAAACCAGAGAATCGATCATCAGAGAAGCCGCGAGCAAGAGCAACACTAGAAAATCGAATTTGAAGAAAGCCCCAATTTGGATCGATAACACAAAACCCTAATTGTTGAAGAGGAACGAACAAGAATAGAGAGCCAACATTGATAAAAGAAAATAACAGGGCCGCGTTTTTTTCTTGAGTGATAATACTTTGGGCCGGTTATATTTTAAAGGCTTTTGGCTATTAGGGTTTTGGGTTTAATTGTTTTTTATTTGTTGTTTTTACTTTTAGAGTCAAAGTATTGGTAAATCACCACCTAGGTTGTAGGTAGTGTCAGATTGTCTAGTTAGAATTAGTTCAGTGAGCAGGGTGTGCGAGTTTGCAAAACTCTATAGGCGGGAGCAGGGGTTGCGAGTCTATTAGAGTGTTTGTAAGCGGGAGCAGGGTTTGTGAGTCTGTTAGAGTGTTTGTAAGCGGGAGACTGTTTAATTCTAATAGAAATCTAGGAATGCAGCAGTAGGCAGGGGTTGCCGAAGCTGGGTAAATTTTGTGTGTGATTTACTTTTCAGCATATTTATTTCTGCAGTTTGTTTCTGTGTTTAAATCGAGAAAATTTTCTATAACCCTATTCAACCCCCCCTTAGGGTTAATCTAGATCCTACACTTATTAGCTAAGATCCGTGTTCATTTTGTTATGGTAGACTATTCGTATGCATACAATATTCTAATAGGCCGGTCGACTTTGGCAAAAATTGATGCAATAATGGCCAACCAGAAACTGATAATGAAGTTCCCAACCGAAGGAGGTATAGGATGTGTCCAAGGTAACCAACAAGCCTCAATTGATTGTTACACCATCTTCATACAATAAGTGTAACATCCCAAAATTATCAATTAAAATAAATAATATATTTAAACTCTTGGGGTTTAATTTGGAAATAAATTGGAAAGGATCTTAAAAGAAAATAAAGATAAGTGATAATAATATATAGAAAAATTCCAATTTTATTTTGAGTTTAAAATATTGAAATGATGAATGTTTTAAAATAAAAAGTCATTGGAATTTAAAATCTTATATATATGTATATTACAAATATGAGTAAAATTGAATACATATTAAAATTTAATTTAAATTTATTCAAGGTGAGTGTGAATACATAAATGGACATGAAAGTTTATGTTTCAAGTTTAAAATTGAAATTTGAATTTAAATTTAGAATAAATGCTTTTAGAAAAATGAGTAGCATTTAAAAATTATTAAGATATAATATATGTAATGTAAAATTTGGTTAAACTCTTTTTACATTGTACATATATGTGTATATATATATATATACAAACGAATTAAGGAATACATTTATTTGTAAAATATATATATAATATAAAAAATTATAGATTAAAAAAAATTTCTTTTGCTTCGTAAAAATCAAAGGCTGAACATACATCCACATGGAAGGTAGAGTAGAATGATAACAAAAATCTAGAGCTTAAGATTTTCTTCTTACAAATGGCACAAACCATCATTGCTCAAATAAATTAATCAAATAAAAAAAATTCAGAAAACTCTTCACCTTCCCAATTCATATTTTCAAATCTCCTAATCTCTAAAGTTCAGTAATCAAAAAGAATTTTTCAATCTTAACTCAAACACTCAAGCAAGAAAAGAAAAAAAAGAGAAAGTTCAGAAAAAAGAAGACTGCCTATCTTCTTGAATTCAAACTAAAATCTGAAGTGTTTTCAAACTGTAGTGATATATTCATCTCTCAGGTAAGTTTTGTTTTAAACTTTATAGCTTATAAAATTATGATTTTTAAAACCAAGTTTTAACACAAGCAAGTTTAAACTGCAGATTTGCTTTAAAACAAGGCTTCAGGTTTTAGGCAGTGCAGTTTTTTTTTTGGGAAGAATTTTAAAGGCAAGTAACTTTTTATTATTTTGAATTTGAAGTTATAATCTATAATGAAGCAAGAATTAAACAATAACATTAATTACTTGCAGGAAAAAAATCAAATCCAAGATTTAAACCATCTTTAGTTTTCTAGTAGCAGGAAGAAAGAAACTTCTCTGTTATTGTGAGGACCCGCCCTTCTACTCCCGGAAAGACGTATCATCAATAAGAAAGAAAGGGATAGAAATAGAAAAGAATAGAAAGAAAGAACAACAACATCAGAATCTCACAGCGGAAACGGAACAAAATATAATACATCACATAACTATCACATAGTTTTACATATATCAGAGTTATACAATATCAATACACATGACAGTTATATACACATCTGTCACTACATACATCAGAGATACAGCATACATCAACTAACACACCGGAACTAGGTAAATATATATATATGTCTGGAACTCCTTCTCCAAGCTCCTTCTGAACTCAATGGTCCAAAACCTATCACTTGGCTACTCATAAAAATTTGAGTACCCAAGATTTTATGAAAAACAAAATATAAACTCAGGGTCAGACATGGGTCTGGTATGAGTAAACGGTTTAAAGTTGTTTAACTTTGAAGAACATTTGAAAATAAAGGTATCACGTAAGAATCCCCACACATAAATACGGGTAAGTTTTTACCTTAAGCTAATCAAAACATTTTATAGGAAATCCAGTGATATTATAATAGTGTCTAGGGTTTTCAAGTAAAATACAGAAATAGTTGAAATGCTTACATCTCACATTCCAACATAGTTGGGCAAAATCAAAATGTACGGCTCTTATTGGAGATTGGATTCCATACAATGGCAGGGCTACTGGGGTACCGCCTGTCACAGTACGTGGCCTAGATCACCATACAGAGGAGCCACCCTAACACCCCTGCAACACAAGGCCGGAACCATTCCTTACTGAACAGTCCCGAACAAGATAAACCTGCCAGTTGTTGCAATCAACCGCCCACACAGCCGAAATATAAAGGGACATCTAGACAGGGGTATATCTCGTCCTGCTTGGGCATGACCCACCTAACATTGCTGCACATCCCCTGTTTTAGCCATTCCCGGTTGATGAGGCTTGAGGCTGCGATTACCTTTATAGGACATATCTCTTAGAATGCTTATCGTCCGCCTGACGATGTGCTGAAAGCATTCAATCCATACAAGTTCGTTCCGGGTTCGAACGAAACCGAAGGCATTATCTCGTCACACTCATTTTGGAATCACCCTCAGAGTCAACGACAATATCCCTTGCATTCTGAAAACACCATCTCGAACTTCACTTGAGATTTCACGACCTATCGTTTAATTTGGATTGATGTGGTTTTCGGAATATCAAATTGACACCCGATCCCGGTCTCATCGAAATCCAAATGCTATTTTAAAGGCCAAGTTGTTTAATTAATTTAAACAGTTTAATTCAATACTTGAATTCACAAAGCATTTATCATAGATAAATCATACACAATCATCATAGATATATTAAAAGCATATCAAAGAACATCACAGAATATCACCAAATAAATATCATAATCAGATATTCTACTTACACAACAATCCATAAGCAGTCATCTTGAATTCTTATTGTAATTAATTCGATTTAGAATTAATTACTTGGGAGTTAATCACTTAACCCTGTTTAACTAATCATTGATTAATTATCAATTAATTACTTATTTCTTTTCCAATTATTTAATTTAATTAATCATTCCTTAATCAATTATTAAGTTTTAATTAATTTTATTTTAATTCACACTATTTACTTAATTACTTCCTAATCAATTTATTTAACCTTAATTAACCACTCCTTAATCATTAATTAATAACCTTAATTATTAATTAATCAAACTTAATTACCCCATTTATTAATTGCTAATTACTTAATTAATCATTTATTAGTTCTTAATTAAATTACTTAATAAATTAACTATTAATCATTCATTAATTAACTTAAGTAGTTTTACGAATTTTATTAATCACTTAATCATTAATTAAACTCTAATTACAATTGTAAAGTAATTATTCTTAATTACTCTCTAAAATGATTTATTGATATTAATTGTTCAACTTAACTAACATTTTTAAAGAAATCTTCTTAAACTTTGAAAATCAATATTAACTACAAACCTTTAACGTTAATTAATTTCATACTTAACTTAATTACTTAATTAAAAATAATAATTAGATGTTAAAAACATTGTTAAAGTATTAACTAAATAAATTTAACTTGTATTTAAGTTTTTAACTTAGGTTGTTAAACATTTATTAAATTACAATGCTTAAAAATCCTGTTGGAACACAAATTTACTTAACTATATTTCTATGATTTATAAACTGCAGCTCTGAAAGGAAGCAAACCCGAGTCTTCCTTTCGTTCTACTCGAGTGTTACTTCGAGTCACTTACCTATCTCCCCCAAGACGCTCACCCACTTACGTATCATCTTCTTCTCTTTTTTTTCTGTAGTTAAGTTATAAACTAGGTTACGAATTAAAGCATTAGGTCCACTCTCACGTACTCTTCCCAGAACTCGAAGCAACCACCAAGAAAACTCGAGCAACAACACGAGATGCAAACCCTCACGATACTGACACATCTCCTCCACGCCGTACACGTGCATGGCGACACGCAAGACTCTGGCGAACTTTCATGCTTACCGGCAAGTCACAATTTACACGAAAACTTGAAATCCAAGTTCGAATCGTCCTCAAAAATTTCGAATCGAAAAATTGCCTCCTTGCTCGAAAAACTAAAACGAACACCTTCGGCAAAACGCCTCGCCACCACCGCTCCAGCCACCTGCAGCACCCAAACTTTCGCCCACACGACGACAACACGTTAAAACATCAACCCCTAAAATCTCGTGCCACTCAATCGCGTGATGAAGGCGAATTCGACACATTACAGACAAGTGTAAGAACTTGAAGTAAAACCTTAAATCAATCTCGTTCGACCCATTCTTGTATTTGAAAAATATTTCAACAATTTTCCCAGCATCCCAGATGTTCAAACATGCTTCGGTACAAATTTCATTATTTATTAATGATTCGATTATCAGGAATTGAAAAAAATGAAAACTTATCAAATTTTCAAACTTCTCTTGAAATACTACATTAAAAATCTTCGTTTTTGTTTTAAAAATCATGTTTTACAGTAATAAGTCGAACTACGAACTTGAATTAGCTTTTTATGACAGTCGAATTTATCAAAATATATTTGATTACCTGTAAACAAAGTTTTCCAGTACAAACATTTCACAAACATATTACATAAGCTTTGAAAAATCTTGTTTGAGAACTATATCTTGATTGATTGAAACTTAATGTTTTAAAATGAACAGTTGAAAACCAATCCGAATTTGATTGATAATCAATCCTTGTAATTCATAACAGAGAAGGACACATACAGAGTAACATATATATACACAGACTTTATCCAAAGATAAAACATGTACAAATACCATATAATAAAGAAATCGTCTTTACTGATTTTAATTTTAAACATAAAACTTTAAAATTTTGTTTACTCACCTGCAACCCTTTGAACAGCGGATATTTCCTGTTTTGAAAACCTGTTGTTGAAAACTGCCTGTATGTTTTTTGTTTTTTTTTATTTTAAACTTGAGCTTTGCTTGCTTTTTTTTCCTTTTGTTTTATGAGATACTGAACGAACTAAAAAGCAAATGCATACATATATATAAGATAACAGTATGTATGTGGAAGGTTTTATCTGGACATGCTGTTCCCTTATCTTGCTTTATTCTAACCAGATTTGATAAATATTTTGGAATGAAAAATATTAGGCTGAGATGAAAGCAATTTAATGCCTTGTTTCTTAATTAGCTTACATATTATAATTATGTTACCGCTATGTGAAGATGTTGTATGTAAAAGTACACTTTGTAATTGGAAATATGGCTTATGTAAGAAGATATGTTGTGCTATGTAAAAAGATATTTTGTCTTGTTATTATCTAGCTTGAACTTGCAGGCAAACATTTGGTCATATATATGAAGATATATTTAAATATTTGTATGAAGACATACATATGGCTGGTAGACATATGGCTTATGTCAATGAAGATACTTGTATAAAACTGTTTGATTTGTTATTAACTTCAGTTTGAATAGTTTATACATATATATGTCTGGTTTACTTAACTTTGGTCTTGTTTCATTTTATACTTTGTGCTTATTTTTAGCTTTATACACTTAGCAGATTGACATTAGTTTTGTATATAAAGATATTTGTTCTAGCTTGAAAAATTCATGTGGTTTATTTACTCATATTTGTTTGTATTCGTATTTTAGCTATCAATATTTAAATGATATTCATATGCTTACTTATTTATATTTATATTTATATTTTATATTTTGATTATCAATATTTATATTATATTCTTAAGTTTTACTTATATTTAATATTTATATTTTATATTGATAAACTTTGATTTTATTTTGAACATTATCATTCACATCAATATATTTATTTATCACATGTTAACAACACAAAGTATTTTAATTCAATCATATAAGATAAATATTATTTTAATTTAATTATATAAGAATAATTTTATTGTAAATATTATTGAGATTTTCCAAATCAATCTCCTTTTTAAAATACAATTTATATAAATAAATGGCAATATTTCCAAAATCATATTCATTTTAAAATGATCAGTTTATATTTTATTTAATTAGGTTAAATATTTATTAAAATAAACAGGGCCAAAATCCAGGGTCGTTACATTCCTCCCCCCTTAAAAGAATTTCATCCCCAAAATTTAAAACAAAGATAATTTAAGAGTTGTCATAACAACCGTTCAAACATACATATCGTTCATACATTAGCAAACAATCTATCCTAACAAACATCTCTAGCTATCTCGACACAAATCCGGATAAGCTTTCCTAAAACTATCCAAAGTTACCCAGGTGCAATCCCTGGGATTCTCGCTCCACTGCACTTGGCAAGCTTCACCACCTTACTCCTGAGTTGCTTCTCGTCCTGATCAACAATCCGAACTGGATTTCTGACCACAGTCAAATTCGGCTTGACTTCCAAATCTTCCTGAACTACTGGTTCTACAACTGATGATGGATCATGAACAAACTTCCTTAGATGGGTTTCATGGAACACATTATGAATTCTAGACATTCGTTCTGGCAATTCAACTCTGTAAGCTACTGTCCCTACACTTTTCCAACACCCGAAATGAACCAATATATCACCGGCAAGTTTTCCCGTCTTTTCGAATCTAATAGCTCCTTTTAATCGGGGAAACCTTGACAAACACTAAATCACCAATCTCAAATTCCAATTGTCTCTTTTCTCATCTGCGTACTTCTTCTGACGGTCCGGAGTAGCACTCATCCTTCTCTTGATAAGCTCAACTTTAGCAGAAACTTCTCGAATCATATCTGACCTAAGCACAAGACGATCTCTCGACTCTATCCAACAGAATGGGGATCTACACGGTCTTCCATACAGAGCTTCATAAGTTGTCATCTTAATACTTGCTTGGTAACTATTATTATAGGAGAATTCCACTAAATGAAGATGGCCTTTCCACGATCTAGCAAAATCCAAAACACAAGCTCGCAACATATCTTCTAGAATATGATTCAGTCTCTTCGTCTGTCCATCCGTCTGAGGATGATAAGCTGAACTCAATCTCAAACTCGTTCCCAAAGCTGATTGCAGAGCTTCCCAAAATTTGGTGGTGAAGACAGGATCACGATCACTTACTATGCTGACGGAATACCTTGCAATTCGACTATCTCCCTCAAGAAAATCTCTGCCAGAGAAATTGTACTACGAGTTGCTTTAACCGGTATAAAATGAGCACTCTTAATTAACCGATCCACAATAATCCATATTCCATCATTTCCTTCTTGGTTCTAGGCAAACCATCGATAAAATCCATCGAAATCATCTCCCATTTCTATTCTGGTATTTCCAACGGCTGCAACAAACTGGCTGACTTCTGCTGATCTCCTTTAACTTGCTGACAGATAGCATAACTATTAATGAAGCAGCTACATCCCTCTTCATGCTCGGCCACCAGAAAATTTATCTCATATCTTTATACATCTTAGAGATCCCTAGGTGAATATTCAGTCTGGAGCGATGACACTCAGCTAAGACTTCCTGCCTCAATCCATCTATATTAGGCACACACAAACGACAATTAATCCTCAAAACTCCTTGATCGTCCACCTTGAAATCCGAATACCGACTATCCTTAGTTCCAGGAATCATTTCCTCAAAAGATCTATCCTCTATTTGCTTACTTATAATTCTGTTCTGGAGAGATGGAACAACTTCCAATGGAGACGAAACTGCATTCCTGCTAAGAGCATCGGCCACACCATTCGCTTTTCCTGGGGAATACAGAATATCCAAATCATAAGATGCCAAAAACTCGACTTTCGCTGCTGCCTCAGATTAATATCCTTTAAGAGAAAAGATGTTTCAACGGTTTGTGATTCGTGAATAACTCAAACTTCTCTCCCAAGAGATAATGTCTCCCAAATCTTCAAAGCAAAAACAATGGCTAACAATTCAAGATCGTGTGTAGCGTTGTCCCTTTCATGTGGCTTTAATTGCCGACTCGCATAAGCAATCACTCTTCCATTCTGCATCACACTGCTCCCAAACCAACTATACAGGCATCTGTATATACTTCAAATTTGCTTTTCTCATCCGGAATAGCTAGCACTGGTGCACCGGTTAGCCTTGTCTTCAACTCTGGAAAAGCTTCTTCACACCGTGATATTCATTTGAATTTAGCTCCTTTCCTTGTTAACTTGATCAGATGTGAAGAAATCTTGGAATAGTCCTTGATAAATTTCCTGTAGTAGCTAGCTAATCCTAGAAAAATGCGAACTTCTGTCAGTGACTTCGGCTGCTTCCATTCCAGATTAGTCTCCACCTTTGTTGGGTCTACAGAGATACCTTCACCAGAAACAATGTGCCCCAAAAAAAATTGACTTTCGATTTCCAAAAATGGCACTCAGAGAACTTCGCCTTCAAAACATACCTCCTCAATGTCTCCAACACTATTCTCAAATGCTACTCGTGCTCCTCTTCAGACTTAAAATAGGCCAGAATACCATCGATGAATACCATAACAAACCTATTTAATACATCCCAAAAGACTTGGTTCATCAGATCAACACAGAATCTTAGCGATCCATCTGATTTAGTGACAAACACTGTAGCAGAACCCCCAATAAGAAAAACTAGGCCTAATCAACCCCTTCTCCAAAAGATCCCGAGTCTGCTTAACTAACTCTTCCCTTTCTCTAGGAGCCATCCTCCTGCTAAGCTGAATCACTGGCACTGCTCCTGGAATCAAATCGATTCGAAACTCTATCTCTCGATGTGGGGGCAAACACTTAACTTCCTTAAAAACATCAAGGAAATCTTAGTCCACATTGATAACTTCAACCCTCTCTTGAGAAGTCTCAACTCCATGCAAAAGACTGCTCAAGTGAATTCCAGGATTATCACACGACACTCTAGCAATTCCTACCCAAAACAGTTCCCAACGGAACTGTTTTCCCATCACAATTCAGAACGGCCTTATATTTATCGAGCCAATCCATCGAAGAAATGGATCTGCTCTGCTACTTCTGAAATTACCTCAAGAAAAACTGCTAAGCAAGAAAATCTTCTCGACGGCACACAGAACACTTCGAGCTACAATGCTGACCCTGGTGCCCAAATACTTCCTATCCAAAGCTCTTCGAGAAACTCGGATCTCGAATCAAACAGAAACATCCTACTGAGCTTAGCCACAACTCCGAAGCAGACATACTTCCTAAACTTGTTCCAAAGAAATATCTTCGAAGACATCCATAATCACTGCGTCTCATCACACAGCTACTACATCCTGAGGTATCAAGATATCATGACTTTCTTTCGTCCAACCAACAGATCCAAACTCTAGCTCATCCAAACTTACACTTCAAAGATGAACTCCGAACCTTAACAGGTTTCCTTTAAAGATCGATGAAATCCTTACATCACCCAAAGTTCACTCGAGACGGTAATGGATCTACAGTCTCGACAGATACACTTCCAACCTCAAACATTCAAATTCCAACCATTTGTAGTCATGTTACATACACCACTACCCTATCTACCTTTATAACTTATATTGGAAAACTCGAACAGGTAACCCAACAAATAGGTAGAAATAAATATATATATATATATATATATATATATATATATATACATCAAAATTACAAATACACTCTCTCAAGAAAGAAATCACTCAAGAGCATAGGTATTCGCTCAACCTAGCGCTCTGATACCAACTGTGAGGACCCGCCCTTCTACTCCCGAAAAGACGTATCATCAATAAGAAAGAAAGGGATAGAAATAGAAAAGAATAGAAAGAAAGAACAAAAACATCAGCATCTCACAGCGGAAACGGAACAAAATATAATACATCACATAACTATTACATAGTTTTACATATATCAGAGTTATACAATATCAATACACATGACAGTCATATATACATCTGTCACTACATACATCAGAGATACAGCATACATCAACTAACACAACGGAATTAGGTAAATATATATATACGTCTGGAACTCCTACTTCAAGCTCCTTCTGAACTCAATGGTCCAAAACCTATCACTTGGCTACTCATAAAAATTTGAGTACCCAAGAGTTTATGAAAAACAAAATATAAACTCCGGGTCAGACATGGGTCTGGTATGAGTAAATGGTTTAAAGTTGTTTAACTTTGAAAAACATTTGAAAATAAAGGTATCACGTAAGACTCCCCACACATAAATACGGGTAAGTTTTTACCTTACGCTAACCAAATATTTTATAGGAAATCCAGTGATATTATAATAGTGTCTAGGGTTTTCAAGTAAAATACAGAAATAGCCGAAATGCTTACATCTCACATTCCAACATAGTTGGGCACAATCAAAACGTATGGCTCTTATTGGAGATTGGATTCCATACAATGGCAGGGCTACTGGGGTACCGTCCGTCATAGTTATGGCCTAAATCACCGTACCGAGGAGCCACCCTAACTCCCCTGCAACATAAGGCCGGAACCATTCCTTACTGAACAGTCTTGAACAAGATAACCCCGGCAGTTGTTGCAATCAACCGCCCACACAGCCGAAATATAAAGGGACATCTAGACAGGGGTATATCTCGTCCTACTTGGGCATGACCCACCTAACCATGCTGCACATCCTCGGTTTTAGCCATTCCTGGTTGATGAGGCTTGAGGCTGCGATTACCTTCACAGGACATATCTCTTAGAATGCTCATCGTCCGCCTGACGATGTGCCGAAAGCATTTAATCCATACAAGTTCGTTCTCGGTTCGAACGAAACCGAAGACATTACCTCGTCACACTCATTTTGGAATCACCCTCAGAGTCAACGACAATAACCCTTGCATTCTGAAAACACCATCTCGAACTTCAATTGAGATTTCATGACTTATCGTTTAATTTGGATCGATGTGTTTTTCGGAATATCAAATTGACACCCGATACCGTCTCATCGAAATCCAAACGCCATTTTAAAGGCCAAGTTGTTTAATTAATTAACCAGTTTAATTCAATACTTGAATTCACATAGCATTTATCGCAGGTAAATCATACACAATCATTATAGATATATTAAAAGCATATCATAGAACATCACAGAATATCACCAAATAAATATCACAATCAGATATTCTACTTACACAACAATCCATAAGCAGTCATCTTGAATTCTTATTGTAATTAATTCAATTTAGAATTAATTACTTGGGAGTTAATCACTTAACCATGTTTAATTAATCATTGATTAATTATCAATTAATTACTTATTTTTTTCAAATTATTTAATTTAATTAATCATTCCTTAATCAATTATTAAGTCTTAATTAATTTTATTTTAATTCACACTATTTACTTAATTACTTCCTAATCAATTTATTTAACCTTAATTAACCACTCCTTAATCATTAATTAATAACCTTAATTATTAATTAATCAAACTTAATTACCCCATTTATTAATTGCTAATTACTTAATTAATCATTTATTAGTTCTTAATTAAATTACTTAATAAATTAACTATTAATCATTCATTAATTAACTTAAGTAGTTTTACGAATTTTATTAATCACTTAATCATTAATTAAACTCTAATTACAATTGTAAAGTAATTATTCTTAATTACTCTCTAAAATAATTTATTGATATTAATTGTTCAACTTAACTAACATTTTTAAAGAAATCTTCTTAAACTTTGAAAATCAATATTAACTACAAACCTTTAACGTTAATTAATTTCATACTTAACTTAATTACTTAATTAAAAATAATAATTAGATGTTAAAAACATTGTTAAAGTATTAACTAAATAAATTTAACTTGTATTTAAGTTTTTAACTTAGGTTGTTAAACATTTATTAAATTACAATGCTTAAAAATCCTGTTGGAACACAAATTTACTTAACTATATTTCTACGATTTATAAACTGCAGCTCTGAAAGGAAGCAAACCTGAGTCTTCCTTTCCTTCTACTCGAGTGTTATTTCGAGTCACTTACCTATCTCCCCTGAGACGCTCACCCACTTATGCGTCATCTTCTTCTCTTTTTTTTCTGTAGTTAAGTTATAAACTAGGTTACGAATCAAAGCATCAGGTCCACTCTCACGTACTCGTCCAAGAACTCGAAGCAACCACTAAGAAAACTCGAGCAACAACACGAGACGCAAAGCCTCACGATACTGACACATCTCCTCCACGCCGTACACGTGCACGGCGACACGCAAGACTCTGGCGAACTTCCATGCTTACCGGCAAGTCACAATTTACACGAAAACTTGAAATCCAAGTTCGAATCGTCCTCAAAAATTTCGAATCGAAAAATTGCCTTCTTGCTCGAAAAACTAAAATGAACACCTTCGGCAAAACGCCTAGCCACCACCGCTCCAGCCACCTGCAGCACCCAAACTTTCGCCCATACGACGACAACACGTTAAACCATCAACCCCCAAAATCTCGTGCCACTCAATCGCGTGATGAAGGCGAACTCGACACATTACAGACAAGTGTAAGAACTTGAAGTAAAACCCTAAATCAATCTCGTTCGACCCATTCTTGTATTTGAAAAATATTTCAACAATTTTCCCAACATCCCAAATGTTCAAACATGCTTCAGTACAAATTTCAATATTTATTAATGATTCGATTATCATGAATTGAAAAAAGAATGAAAACTTATCAAATTTTCAAACTTCTCTTGAAATACTACATTAAAAATCTTCGTTTTTGTTTTAAAAATCATTTTTTATAGTAATAAGTCAAACTACGAACTTGAATTAGCTTTTTATGACAGTCGTATTTATCAAAATATATTTGATTACCTGTAAACAAAGTTTTCCAGTACAAACATTTCGCAAACATATTACATAAGCTTTGAAAAATCTTGTTTGAGGACTATATCTTGATTGATTGAAACTTAATGTTTTAAAATGATCAGTTGAAAACCAATTCGAATTTGATTGATAATCAATCCTTGTAATTCATAACAGAGAAGGACAACATACAGAGTAACATATATATACACAGACTTTATCCAAAGATAAAACATGTACAAATACCATATAATAAAGAAATCGTCTTTACTGATTTTAATTTTAAACATAAAACTTTAAAATTTTGTTTACTCACCTGCAACCCTTTGAACAGCGGATATTTCCTGTTTTGAAAACTTGTTGTTGAAAACTGCCTGTATATTTTCTGTTTTTTTTTAATTTTAAACTTGAGCTTTGCTTGCTTTTTTTTCCTTTTATTTTATGAGATACTGAACGAACTAAAAAGCAAATGCATACATATATATACAATAACAGTATGTATGTGGAAGGTTTTATCTGGACATGCTGTTCCCTTATCTTGCTTTATTTTAACCAGATTCGATAAATATTTTGAAATGACAAATATTAGGCTGAGATGAAAGCAATTTAATGCCTTGTTTCTTAATTAGCTTACATATTATAATTATGTTACTGCTGTGTGAAGATGTTGTATGTAAAAGTACACTTTGTAATTGGACATATGGCTTATGTAAGAAGATATGTTTTGCTATGTAAAAAGATATTTTGTCTTGTTATTATCTAGCTTGAACTTGCAGGCAAACACTTGGTCATATATATGAAGATATATTTAAATATTTGTATGAAGACATACATATGGTAGGTAGACATATGGCTTATGTCAATGAAGATACTTGTATAAAACTGTTCGTTTTGTTATTAACTTCAGTTTGAATAGGTTATACATACATATGTCCGGTTTACTTAATTTTGGTTTTGTTTCATTTTATACTTTGTGCTTATTTTTAGCTTTATACACTTAACAGATTGACATTAGTTTTGTATATAAAGATATTTGTTCTAGCTTGAAAAATTCATGTGGTTTATTTACTTATATTTGTTTGTATTCGTATTTTAGCTATCAATATTTAAATGATATTCATATGCTTACTTATTTATATTTATATTTTATATTTTGATAATCAATATTTATATTATATTCTTAAGTTTTACTTATATTTAATATTTAATATTTATATTGGTAAACTTTGATTTTATTTTGAACATTATCATTCATATCAATATATTTATTTATCACATGTTAACAAGACAAAGTATTTTAATTCAATTATATAAGATAAATTTTATTTTAATTTAATTATATAAGAATAATTTTATTGTAAATATTATTGAGATTTATTTTAAATTTCCAAATCAATCTCCTTTTCAAAATACAATTTATATAAATAAATGGCAATATTTCCAAAATCATATTCATTTAAAAATGGTCGGCTTATATTTTATTTAATTAGATTAAATATTTATTGAAATAAGGCGGGCCAAAGTCCAGGGTCGTTACAGTTATTCAAACTGTAAGTAATCTAAAAATTGTTATTTTTAATGATTAAATAAATGAATACAACAAGGAATTTAATACAACAATATCTAATCGGTTGCAGGAAGAAGCAAGATCAAAGCTTTATTCTATTTCTGGTTTTCAAAGTTTCAAAAAAAAAAAAGCTCTCTGTTATAAAAAAAAATTAACTGTAAGTAAATTTAAAATTATGGTTACTGATTGATTAAGTGCATATGTACAACCAAGAGTAATCACAAATCTGTAACTATAATTTGCAGATCTAAAAACCCCAAACTTTAAAGTAGAAAAAGAAGAAAAGTTGCAGGCCTTCATTTTCATCTCTTTTTTGAAAACTGTTAGGGATTTCTGGAAAATAGGTGAGTAAACTTTTGTTTTTCTCAATCTTTTGGTTGCTGTGTGAATGCTTGGATGATGTAGGAAAACTTAGTCCTTGTTTGGCATGCAAGAATCTTGGTTTATGATTGGATTTCTGGCCTGTGCCTATTGATTTGTACAGGGATACAAATCCCTGTTTAGCTTCAGAAAACAAAACCTGTCAAAAGCCTTTTTTCTTTCTGTCTCTGCTAAATCTGAATGATAAATTATGGATGGTCATGCACTATGTTTCAGTAAACAAGATGGAGTGTGTTCAAACTTGTACTATGTCTTTCAGTAACAAATCAAAGCAAGTTTGAAATTTTCTTTTACTGGAAACTAAATAAACACAGTGACACCTAAATTTGGTTTACAGGTTAACCTATATCAAAGAAAATCTAAATCTCTCTCTTTACTTCTGAAAAGGAATGTAAACAAGTTAAAAATTTTGTTTAAACCTGTATTTTATTATAGAAATGAATTAAAGAAAATTTTATAAAATTTTCTTCCTAGAAATTATGAAATACGGTACCATTCAAACTTTTTTAAGAAATTCGAACTTCACGAATTTTAACTTCAATAACACTATGTGAATCCCCTTGAAAAATGATGATTTTTGAAACCAAATTGCAAATTTTTCATTGAGTTATCATCAAGATTTTTGGGATGGTCTGAAAAATGAACATATGCCAAATTCCGGGGACCAAGATGATCGTGGCACTCGAGTTCGTGGTGGCAGCAAGATTAGAGGTATGAGATCATCAAAAAAATACGAGTATAAAATTTAAATCATTAAATCTTTGATTTGAGATCAAAGTAGGGTTTAAGGACCCATTTTTTTCGCGACCGAAATGATGGTGTTGCACCATCCACTGGTGATCGAACTTCGTAGCAATGGTGCCAAACGCGGCGTAACACGATGACAAAGCTTTGGACGAAGATTGGTGACCGATAATGGTTAGGGAAGGCGGAGCGAGGCAGTTTCTAGTGACGTGCCTGATGGATTGGTTTGCTCGTGTTGTCTCGCTCCTTGCTTTCGAAATAAAGTCATGTACTGGGTTTTGCATCGTCTTGGGGAATGGTAGTCGGCTCGCTGTTGGCCGCAGCTCCGACCATTGGCGGCGAAGTTGGCTGTGCACATGCACGTGGAGGGGTTGTGTGTCAGGTTGATAATTTAGGGAAGAGGGTTGGCAGCTCGAAGCAGTACGCGGGAATTTGGGGTGGAAACTCGAAGACGAGCTCGAGTTGTTTAGCATGGTATCGGGTTGATTTAAAACTTAAACAAAATTTTTATGAAACTTTATCACTCGGGTCAATCTTGGCCAAAACTTGAAGCGTGGGAGGATTTTCCTCGGGTACGACTCGAGGAAGACTCGGGTGGGTCAATAAAAAAAGCAAACCCAATTTTAATTAAATTTTGGAAAATAAGTTGAAAAAAAATTCTGAATAAGTTTATAACGGATGTAAATGGAATTGGAAGTAAATGATATTGAGTCAATTATTGAAAAATTTATGAATTTCAAAAATATTTCAAATTGTATATTTTCCTCTAAACAAAAAGTTGCTTTAAAACCTAACTTAATAAAACGTTTGAAAGTAAATCAATTGTTCAAGTGTTAATGTAAAAAAACCAAATTTATTTATAATGGTGAAATAGTATTAACAATTAATGTTTTGTAAGGATTTTGTGATTAATAATTAATTAATTTAAAGAATTGTTAATGAATAAAAGTAATTAAACTTAATTAGTTAACAACTAAGAATTAATAAATTAAAATAATAAATTAAAGAATAATTAATTAATTAAGCCAATTAAATTAATTCTTAATTATGTAAAAATTTAACATTGATCTAAAATAATTAATAAGGATAATTATAACATTCACCTTAATCAAAGATGATTGACCATCATCAAATATTCTGTACTGGATTGATATTTCTGTTGTGATACTGTGATTGCTTTGTGATGGACTGTGATTTGTGATCTGTTCCTATGTGTATGTGAAAATGCTTTTGCCCATAAAACGGCATTTGAATTTCGATGCGACGGGGAGTCGGATTCCAGTTGGTTATCCGAAAACCCACATTGAATTGTAATGATGAATCTTTGTGATTGATAATTTACTTTATCTATGAATCTGTGAACAAAGATAAGCGTTATGGGTTATACCGCTTATCAATATTGATATGATTGAATCTGTGATGATTGATGTTGTGCACTATTGTGTAAAACCCCCTGGACTACACTATACACACACAAATATGGATTCCATGTGGAAATTGGTTAAGTCACAGATTTTTTTAAAATTATTTAAAAAAATTGAATTTTGAATCCAATGGTTTTGGAAATGGATCGAATTTAAAGTAAAAAGCTTTTGAAAAACAATTTCAAAGACAAAAGTTATTTTCGAATAACTTAATTTAGTTTTGAAATCTGATTTAAATTTGAATTCAAAATTTGAAATTTAATTCTATTTTGAGAATTTAAGATGTAAAAAGGTTATACAAGCTTATATGGGTTTTAAACCATTTTGGAAGTGTTGTTTTGGAAATTTGAATTTAACCCAAAGATTTTAGCTTGTATAATTGAAATCGGATTTTTCCAAAATGAAAACTGTTTGTTTTCAAATGATAAAAGCTTTCATATAAGAAATGAATTTTCAAATTGTGTTCAAGGAATTTCAAGTTCGAATTGGAATGGTTTTCCAAGTTATGAATAAATATTTGGGAACGGGTTTTGAAAGCTATGAGTAAAATCTTGGATTTAAAGATTAAATGAGTTAATCCAATTAATATGGAAATTGATTTGAAAATCCATGAATAGATCTTTGTGAAATTGGGTGAACTTTGTGAAATAAATCTTTTGTTTAAAGATTTGAAATGGTAATTTGTTTAAATCATTTGAAAGAAAGATTGGAATTTTAAAGTTGCGACTTAACTGAAATCCCATATCCATATGTTTTTAAATATTACGCTCGTTGTTCGGTTTAGCCGGGAGAGGACCTTGTGTCATATAACCCATTTCGAATAATGATACGATGTCATGGATAGCATTCGAAGACCGGTGGTAAAGACCGGGTATTTGCGAGAACGATAGGATGACCTATCGATTGTCTCTGCACTGAGTAGCTACGGTATAGATATCCCCTAAGTGATGGGATGTCCGATCGGGATTGGAATACTCGGATTTGCAAGGGCTTCTTCGAAAGTGCCTTCGGTTCTGTTCGAACCCGGAATAGATTTGTATGGTTGTGTGTCTGGCACTACACTTTGAGATGTAAAGCCGATTTCTTTCAAATATATATCTGTTGGTGGCGGAGAATTTATTCTCTTAGCTCAACACCCTTCTCTGAGACATACGAGCTCAGAGGTTATGTAGTTGAAGGTTATCAGCGATATACTTCCAATTTGGTAGTGTGGCACGCTAAGTGTTGCTGTATGTTGATGATCATTTGTTGATCAAAGCATGGCTTTGTGAAAAAGCGTAGTTTTGTGGACGAGACCTCATCGAGCCTCACAAACCGGTAATGGTCGAAACAGGAAAGATGCGGCAAGGTTTCAGGGGTAGCTCCCCTAAGGTATGACCATTCCTTCTGGAAAAGGGTGGTATCATGGTATGGAGCCTAGATACTTACTCATGTGGACACTGTAGTACATTTATTACTATGTGATGTTGTTGGAGGGCCCTCGGATAAAGGTCCCAAAGGACCGGGGGTGGCATATCTTAGGTTTTATTCCCCGAGAAGGGGGTAGCCGGCCTTGTGTTAGTAGAGAGCCGGGTAGGTTCTCGGGACGTCCCTCCAGAGGCGTTCTCATATGGCAATAGGAAGTTCCTTAGCCTGACCATTTGTTGGAAAATCCAATCAAAATAATACGTACCCTATACGGTTTTAGTTGTATAACCTGCCATGGAATGTGGCGGTAACCTGCTATTGAACATGGTAGCTGTAGTAGGCATACGACGAAATGTTGTATGCTGGCTAGGATTAATATTATACTTTCGAAATGTTTTCCCTATTATGCACTAATAATAATAATATCAAAATGATTGTCGCGTATCAAGCATTTTTGACTATCGTAAGGAGAAATCTCCTCCAATTCTGCGTTTGCATTGTGTGTGTGGCGGGAGGCCTTATGGTAGTTTCATTTTCCAAAAAGCGTTGCGGATTTGAACTTTAAAAGCTTTGTTGTTTGTTTTAAAGGATAAAACAGTTTTTTTTGCTCACACCAGTCCCACGACTGACCTGGAGTTTATTGTTCCTTTTCTAAACTCTAGGTGCCCACTATTTTCCACACGGGCAGTCTAGAGTGGGGTTTTCAGATAATCAAGTAATAAGTGTAGACTCGATAGCCTTCGAAGTCTTTGGATTGGTAGCTTTCAGTCTTTAGGATCTTCTTCAGTCTTGGACGACTGATCTTGCTTAGCTTTGTGCAACGTGATCTGAACTTCAAGCTAGCTTTGGATTGGAGCATTTGATTTAGAGTTCGGCATTGAAGACATTATCTTTCCACTGCTATTTCTTGTATCTCTGATAGTATTGATATCTATTGTATCATTCTATTATATCATCATTGTATCTGGATATTGTATCAAATGTATTATTCATTTTTCTTTCGATGTGTTGTTGTACTTAATGTGTTATAAGCTCCGGCGAACCAGCTTTGACGTTTGGATCTGCGGCATTTGAATACGAGTGTCGTATTTGGTGCCGATTTTCGAAGGTCAAGTCAGGATCGTTATAATAAGAAAAGAAGGTAGTACTCATGTTACAACAAGAAATGGTAAACCTATATGGTGGCGTGCTTGAGAGAACATGCGAGTAAACCATTTCTCCAATTCATGTTGAGGACACCCAAGTTATTGAAATCAAACCGCCCGCATCAATCGTCGCCTTAGCCAAGATAGCACAACCAACAAGGATAATCTTTTCCTCGCCATTCCATGCAATAATAGAGAATATATCAACATGGAATGAATAATTTCACCCCCGTCGGTACACAGGGGCAGAAGGTAATGCCACGCTTTCCTTCTCGACATCTAAGGACTCATCTACGTGAGCCAGAGGAAGCAATCGCCTTTCGACTTGAGCGCAGACATTTGTCTCAACCAAGGATATTATTGAAAGCACAATATATATGTTAAACCAGCGTGGCCTAAAAGAAAGTTGGGGAGATGATAATGATAATCCACTCAATCCTTATATAGGAGATTCCAGTCCCGATGATAAGTCAACTATGACATTTGAGCCAGAATTAATCAACAATGATGACCGCAACAAGTTCGTCCAAATAGGAAAAGAGCTGAACCAAAGTAAGCGATGAGTTAATTTGTTTTCTAAAGGAAAAAAAACATGTTTTCATCGAGGGAATGCCAACATGACTAGCATTCACCTTTCAGTTGTATATTATGCCTTCAACATTGACCTTACGACTCACCCAGTCTAATAGAAGACATGGTCGTTTAATCCCATGTCGTACAAAGCACTCAAGAGAAAATAGAAAAACTTTTAGAAAATGGTTTCTTCCATGAAGTAACCTACCCGTTCCAGGTATCCAACCCAGTGCTTGGTAGGGCCTAGAAGACTTGCATCGATTTCTCAGATCTTAATAATGTTGCCCTAAAGACAATTTCCCTCTGTCTGGAATTAGCAAGCTCATAGACATAACCAATAGGTACGAGCTCCTCACGTTCATGGATGCCTACTTCAGGTATAGTAAATTACCATGCAAGGACCAAATCAGGAATATACCTCATTCATCATAAATGCTGAACTTTAGTGCTACCGGGCCATGCCCTTGGGCCTCTGCAACGTCGGCACTACGTATCGACGGCTCATCAACTGGATATTTTCCTAGCATATTGGTTGTTTGATGGAAGTCTCTGTGGATGACATGTTGGTGATGTCTAAAAGGGTTGGAGGCACGTGAAGAACTTGGCAAAAACTTTAAGCGTCCCCTATAGGTACAACATGAAGCTCAACCCTAAAAATGTTCTTTTGCGGTATGATCTAGGAAATTCCTTGGTTTTGTAGTAATCTCTAAGGGAATCTAGGAATACCCTAGGAATATTTAGGCAATTCAAGAGATGTAGCTCCACCGCACGGTCAAACAAGTGCAAAGTATGAATGGAATGATTGTGGTGCTTAACCGCTTTGTGTCAGAGGCCTCAGACCATTACGTCCCTTCTTCGACCTCATCGGGAAGGGGAAGTCAACTGCGTGGAGTGAAGATTTCACAAAATCTTTTAAGGAATTTAAAAGACATTTGGATACACCTTGCATGCTTTTAAAGCCCATTGGTGGGGAGGACTTGTACTTATATGTTATAGTGACTGACCATACAATAAGTGCTGCATTGATTCACAACAAAGTGAAAGTCCAATGTTATGTCTACTATGTGGGTAAGAGGTTAATTAGCCTTAAACAAAGATACTCTAGGTTGGAGTAGCTGGTCCACTTCCTGCTGATTGTTGCTCGACATTTTTGGCCATATTTCTAAGCTTACCCTATTAAGGTTCTCACTAATCATCCATTGAAGCAAGTACGAAGCCGACCCGACATAGTGGGTCGACTACTGAAGTGGTCCGTAGAGCATGGAAAATATCATATCACCTTCGACCCTCGCACCTCAATCATAGGCCAAGTTGTAGCAAATTTTATAGTAGAGTATTCTAGCCTAGACATCGATGATGAGGGGACAATAACCAACTTGCTTACTTGGAAGTTATATACGGATGTTGCGTCTAACGAGAAGGGCATGGGAGTAGGAATGGTCCTTATTATTCCTAATGTTAGAGTAATTTGCTTCGACATACGCCACGGCTTCAAGGACACAAATAATAAAGCTAAATATAAAGCTATCTTAAGCGATCTCAGAATGGATAAAGAGATACGAGTAGAATCATTGCATGTGTTCAATGACTCTTTACTAGTTTTGAACCAGATTAAGGAGTGTTTTTACGTCAAGGATAAGACTTGGCCCTCTATGTCATAGAAGCCAAGAAACTCATCTACACTATTACAAATTTGAAGATAGAACAGATCCTCTATGAGAGAAACGCCAAGGCCGACCAACTAGCAAAGGCATCAAGAAATCCTAAAGAGAGCATCACATGGGTCCAGAGGAGGTGCAGGGTGCCCTTTGCTTCAAAGCAAGCAACCCAACCACATATTGGAGGAGTTACATAAAGGATTATGTGGGCATCATGTTAGAGAACGGAGTCCGGCAAAGAAAGTTGTCTGCCAAGGCTATTATTGGCCAACGATGATCAAGGATGCAATAAAATACGTTAAGATGTGTGATCGGTATTAGAGTTTCACCAAAATTTCAAAACCCTCCCCAAATCTTCTGACTCCTATAACGTCCCCTTGGCTATTTAACACTTTGGGGATAGACTTATTTGGCAAACTTCTGAATTCCAAAGGCTGATGTAACTATGCTATATTCGATATCGACTATTTTATGAAATGAGTAGAGATAGAGAGCCTCGCTAGGGTTACCGCACCCTAAGTCCTCAACTTTGTAATCAAGAAAATCCTGTTCTAATTTGGACATTCGAAGAAGATCGCAATCAAAAATGACACCTAGTTTGAGAGTGTGCCATTCCAAGAATTTGGCGAGTGGAACTGAATAGAGAAATGCTTCTCCTCAATCAGTTATCCATAGGCAAATGGGTAAGCTGATGCCGTAAACAAAATGATCAAGGCAACGTTAAAGAATAGCCTCACAAAGGCCAAGGAAAACTGGGCTGAGCACCTGCTCGTACTTTGGTCATACCGCATAACCATCCACATGTCAACCAGGCACTCTTTTCTCCTTGGCCTATTGGTATGAAGCTATGCTACCCGTTGAGGTTAACATACCATATATAAGGCGTCACACTTACAACCCCAAGAAAAAATGGGGAACTTCTCAAGCTCGGGCCTGACGGTTTGGAAGAAAAAAGAGTAGACGCTGAACTACATATGGAAGCATATAAAAGAAAAATAGTTAAACACTACAGTAGCAAGGTAAAGCTATACAAGTTCAAAGTCGGGGACTTAGTGTTGCACCGCCAAACTCAAAGTACCCGATCAAGGGAGTTCTAGGCCAAACTAGGAAGGCCCATATGTAATCAGCATTGCACTCGTCAATGGCGCCTACCACCTCTCACACCCGATGGCATCAACATGATTCGCACATGGAACCTAGAGCGCCTTTGAGTGTATTATGTATAAATTTTCATAAGCCGCTATTATAAGGCTATGAAATGTTGCCACAATTATTAGTCAGTGGAAATTGTATTAATTTTTTGTGTATGGAATGTAAAATAAGACGTCTATGTGAATTCTTGATCTGAGTAACAACGGGGATAATTAGCTAGAATCAACTTACCCGTGCACCACCACTACCGAAGGGGATCACATCCGGGGCTATACGGGGGTCGGGCTAAAAATCACCTCTGTAATCGGGGAATGCCCAAAAAATGATCCATGAAAATGCACAAAGTTACTCAATACTTACTTAAGCATTGGAGGCATCTATGAACCAATGGAGAGACCATCCACGCATTAGTCCTGATTCGTTCACCCATTATACTACATGTTCCTACAATAGGATGGGGCACTGGTGCCGTGGCAGTGCAGTTACCCACATTGTAACTCCAAACCAGGCATTCATAGCACTGCTCCATGAGGATGCGCAAGCCACTCAATGCTTTCTTCCTTACCAGAGGCATCAACGAACTAGTGGCCAGACCTACCCACAGTAGTCCTAATTCGTTCGCCCATGTTGCGGCCCATCCCTTTAGTAGGCTAGGGAAATATTGCCCTGGAAGCATAGTTACCCATATTATAACTTTGAACCAGGCATCTGTAGTGCCACTTCATGAGAATGCGCAAGCCCCTCAACATTTCCTTCCTTACCATAGGTATCGATAAAACGATGGAGAGACCACCTCCACTGTGGTCCCGATTAGTTCGCCTATGATGCTGGTCGTCCCTCTAGTATGACATAGCACTGGTGCACTGAGGCATGGTTACCCACATTATAACTCTGAACTAGACATCTATAGTACTATTCCATGAAGATGTCCAAGCCACTCAATGCTTCCTTCCTTACCCAATACATCAACGAACCTACAGCAAGACACCCCCGCAGTGGTCCCGATTTGTTCAGCCATGATGCTACCCATTCCTCTAGTATGACAGGGCATTGTTGCCCTGGTGACATAGTTACCCACATTGTAATTCTAACCATGGAATCTATAGTGCTGCTCCATGAGAATGCGCAAGCCACTCAATGCTTCCTTCCTGACCAAAAGCGTTGGGCGACTGCCCAAGGGCACCCCTAAATCAACTAACACCTGTTGCATAAAAGTGCAGGCTGACTGCTCCAAAAAAGGATAAGCTTACTTAGTTTAGGTCTTCTTTACTTTTGTCATATTTACTTATGTTATCTTGTGCATAAAAATTTCAGTCTATGTGTTCACTTAAAGGATGCCAATGGCAACTAAGCTGCTTGGCTTATAATCACTAAAAGTAAGCAGGAGAACATATAAGTATACGTATGTACATGCACAATGTTAGCAAAGAAAAATACGAAGAAGACACATAAAATTCTAATAATAAAACAAATCTGTAATAACAAATCTTGATGTATAAGATAAAATTCATAATATTCAACATTTACAAAAATGAGTCTAACCCAACTGATACATCACCCAAAAACAAAAGGAAAAGACCAAATCAATTGCCTACGAGAGAGTAGGAGATACATTGTGACTTAGCGATCTTCATAATAAACTAACTCCTTGTCCACCATGGTCGGTAGCAACGGGCTTGCTTGGTTCTCCTGTTAGGGAAGCAATCTGTTTAGGGGTCATAAGTTGGGAGAACTGTCCAGGTCGCCACCATCTTTGCTGCAACCTCAATATGGAATTGCACACTACTCCAGAGTGAGGAAGGTGACCACAAAAGGAAGGTGGAAGTTGGCTAAAAAAATCATCTTTAATATCTTGGCCAACCTACGCTCCCATTGGCCATCCAAGGCGCACTTCTCCTTCGTGAGCTCCTCTCAGATTTTGCAGTCCACATGTTATTACAACTTTCGCTCAGCTTGTCCACCTCCTTACACCTTACCTCCAAATCTTCCTTCACCTACTGAAGTTTCTCCCCCATCTTCCTCCTCTCCTCGGCCCGCTCATTGATGGTGATGTCCCTAGCCCCTTGGCCATGTAATGAGCACCATCTGCCTACAAGGCCCTTCTTCTATAAGCCTTGGGCTTCCCCATGGGTTCTAGGGCCCTCTTCTCCATCCCGTCCTTCACCACCTCCGCCTATTGGCGTGTGGTCTTCTACACCTCCATCTACTTCATTATGTCTATTAGACCCATATGAATTCGGAGGGCTCACAGTGTAGCCTAAACAATAAGTAATTAAAATTATAACATACTAGGTGGAAATAAAGGAGAATCACTAAGAATGAGGATTCTTACCAAATAGGCGTCCATCAGTTGGGAGTTGAGGACTGCTTCTAGGATGTGCATCTCCCATCCCAAAAGGGCCCAATATCTATTAACCAGGGCTTCTGAGGCCACCTCGTCTAATGTATGAACCAGCATCTGTAGGTTAGAATCCTCGTCGATCGTCCTTATTATGGTTGACCCCGCCAACTTATACTGAGCATCCCCTACTAGTGGTCTGACCACCTCTACCTCCTCTAATATCTATAATTAAGGCCACTCCAGAGCCCACCGGCTCAGCAACACGGAGCATCTTTGACAACCTCCTCAACTTTGCCTTATCCTCCCGAGGATAACTATGACCGGGGGTTACGCCTACAGTGTCGGGTCATGAAGGAAAAAAATGTGGCCTCACCCTAAAGGCAACTGTGAGCTGGTCGAAATATACAGTAGGCTGCTAGGGTCCGGCTGTTGTGACTGGGAAGTAGTGTTGGGTTGTGAGGCGTTATTCCCCCATTGGGTTCCTCCTATGACTATGGAATTAATAGTTGCACCCGGGTTCAAATGGGCTACTATAATATGCATACACAAAAGAGTTAAAAAAAGAAATAAGGAAAGTAAAAGAGAAGTAATGCGAAGCTAACTACCCTCGTCAGATTGGTCCCCATTGCTTTCTAGTTAAAGGAGGAAAGGGAGACTACATGCTACTACTGCTAGACTATGACCCTTTTGTGTGTTAAGAGGAACAGTGTTGGTTACCTATAATAAGGAGCCATGACAAAAGGGTTCCCAAAGGAGAAGCCCTTGCTAATTGGCATATCCGGCTCATGTGCCCAGTAGCCCATCCTCTCTGCCATGAGCGTCTTTGACGTGCTAGAATAACTGGACAACCAATTAATAGAAGGATCACAATGGGGAAACATGACATCCTCCAAGAGGGCTTGGTCAAAAGGTTCCCACTCACCCATATCGACCACTCGACCTCGATCAAGATCTGATACGGTGATCTCATAATCGTCATCAGAATCATCCCTTTTCACCACCTATATCGATTCCCTGATCACAATCCACGACGGCCTTGTTGGCCACACAATGGTGGCCCTCACTATAGTCGAACCTCTGTACTGGGAGGTTCCTGGTATTGGAATCGGTCGCCTTGATGTAATGAATATAGTCTTCGTATAAGTTGACACCTACCCCTGTACTGGGAGGTCACTACAATAAAGAAAGAAATGATTTCTAAAAAGAAATCAACAACAAAGAATTCTTAAAAAGAAGTTAAAACTTACCAAGCATGTTACAGGCCCGGATAGTTAGGTTTGGGTTAATGGTTGTAGGAACGAAAAAGAACTGTTCTTTATACCCTTGCACCTTGCTCGGGAGACCAAAAAAGAGAGGGAATGCCTCGATTCCATGAAGGTAGTAGTAGTTTCCCAGGTTAGATTTAGCCTGGTGGGCAAGCTCGAAAACCAGCTTGATTAAGGTAGGGTCATGCTCGAGGATGTTCAAATTGTGGAAGACAATGAATAGTATGGCATATGCTTATAACTATTTGGGACGGCTACCCCAACGCCAGCCAGTATACATTTAAATGCTTAAAAAAGAATGGATAAAGAGGGGAAGCGCCCCAAATTTCATGTAGGAAAGCGACCAGGAAAAGTAGCTCGTCGGTGGTTGGTTGGCTCAGTCCACGATCATGGACTAAAGAGGAACAAAGTTCTTGCAGCCAAAGTCGATCGAATAACGGGCAAGATTGATCTGATCTTCTAGGAACACGGAATCCCTCGGTAGGAAAAGCTGTCGGCATCTAGTGGAAGCAACTTCAACCATCTACAATCAATAAAAAAAATCTCCTAGATTACCCGAACGGCCCCTAACCTATTAAAAATGTGGTATCAGTAGGCTCGAGGGAGCCTATTCCCCGCATTAGTATAGGAAATCAACCACACCCTAGAAGGCACGCTCGACTACTACTTATGATGGGTCATGTGACCCGCGTCTGTCCTAAATCACAACGTAGCTCTATCTAAGAGTCCAAACTACTTTTTTTCTATTTCTAAACAAATTAAGATAGTTCCTCAATATTGATATTTAATACCTTGGTTGGACTCTATGGTATTCAGCGTTAGACAACAATTGTTGAAGACACAAGAATGATCGTAAATGCAAAAGACTAAAAGAATTCATCACCAAAGTTCACCAAAGTTCATCAAAGAAAAGATTTCTATGGCAATAGTTAACTGGTCCTAAAAATGCAATGTCACAACATGCAAAGTAAGAGGAAAATCAATAGCAAAAATCAATGAAGTCATTTCAAAAAAATATTTAAAAGAGCAATGTCTAATCAAAAGGGATAACTTGGAAAGCACACGAATCAAAGTCGATGGAAAATCACTTACTTATGACATGATAAGCTAGAGGGAGAAGATCGACCTTATTGATGTAAAATGAAAAGTTTCGACAACTTTTAATGGCGAACATTCTCAAAAACTCAACAAAGGTTGAAATGGAGAAGGAGAATAGATTATATAGGCGAAGAAAAATAATGTGGACTATTAGATCTGCCATGTATGGAGTAATCTACGCCGTCCAGGTATCATCAATGCATAAGTCAAATCACCATGCCGCAAAGAGTTTGGCCTCTATGGCGCTAGGAAAACAAAATATTTCCACCAATTACTCGACGATACATGTTATAGCATATAATGAAACATTAGATCTGTGAATGACAAGCCCGCTCCCATGAACGGGCCTGGGCACGGGGGACAAAATGTTGCTTGTATTTCTCGCAATAGCAAATTAGACCAGCCCACATCGTGCTAATAACCCGTCTAGGCAATTGCAACCTTCTTGGCCCACGTATCGTGATTGTCCTACACTCTGCCCAGTCTGGCTCAGAAGCCAATGACCATCCTATGTGTTGTCCCTGTTTGAAACATGCCTCGCTCGCATTACTTGCTTATTGACCGACCCAGACCATCAAGTCCTTTTTTAAGGAACACCTCCTCTCCCACGGTATGATGTCGGACCATCCCCCTATGGGCTCCGGGAGGTCTAGGCCAAAGCAAGTAGCCCTTTAAGGGGCCCACCAATGATCGGTCTACCTAATCAGTAGACCACGGGCAACCCCTCGCTCTTCCTCTTCCTAGTCAACCCTCGTTTGCAAGTTCTTCTAGCAGAATTCAACCTCATCTACAAGCACCAAACTGCCTCCACCTAAGCGAAGCTCCGCATGTATTGCTCCTCTATAAGGAATGGCATCTAAAGGCACTATTCGCCTGAAAAAAGCTCCACCTTATAGCAACCCTCTCATGTCCTTTGCTACTACCCAAGTACCTCTACTGCAACCATTTTTTGATCCCATGCCATCTGCCAAGCCCTAAGCATGCCTACTATATGATCCGCTAACTATCTTCATCTACACCCTACAGGCCATCTGGTGTCCTTGCTAACATGTTCACCAACTGCATAGCTCCATCAACGGCCTAGAGCATTTCTCGGACTTATTCAGTGCAATCTCAACCATCCAAGCATCAACTTCAGCAACTATGTATAGATCAAGGCATGCATTCTTACAAATGTTGAAAAACATTAGCTTTCAAGTATTTTTGTATTCACTACTTCTTGTAATCTAGGCAGTTGTAATAGAGGTGAAGTAATAAGAAATTTCTCATAGTGGACGTAGATCATCTTTGATCGAACCACTCTGAGCTCTAGTTTCTTTACTTTGTTGTTTGCTATTGTCGCCTCATTTTTTCCTTTTTAACTAAGATATTAGTAACTAATCTTTTGCTAATATCACCTCTTAATCACACCATCAAGGTTAGCTAAAATTATAGTTAACAATATATATATATATATATATATATATATATATATTAAATTTGAAATTAAAATATATGATTAAAATATAATACATATGTGTGTGTGTGTGTGTTTATGTAATATCTTTCGAAGTACTTATTTTAAATAAAATTAGCTGAAAGGAATTTAGATTTAATAAATATATATATATATATCAATTTTAAATCTGATATTAATGTATTTTATAATTTAAATTTTGATAATTATTATCAAAAATTTTGTATTTAGAGTTCTTTTTCGTATTTAAAGTTGTATAAATAGCCAAAACCAAATAAATATTACTTTTTTAATTTAAAACATTGTATTAAAATGAATTGAAATAAATTAATTATTACACTATTAAATTAATTTTAAATTACAACAAGACAATAATAACTTATATAAATGGTGAAAATTAATATAGACTAATTATATATGTAGATTAAAATTGAATCTTGATGAAGATGCGGCCTGGTTGACACATCTTGATTTGAACAGTCTCCTAGAGCTCTCAGATCTCTACCCGAATTTATAACCTTCGGCGTATAACCATCGCAATTTGAGTTGTTTGTATTTGGGTATAAATTGTAGCTCAGCTATGAGTTTCAGAAGAGGTATCATCCGCCAAGGTTAAGGGAAGGAGGTGCAAGAAAAAGAGGAGACAAAAAAGTGTGGGTTGATTTGCTTATATAAAGAGATCGATGGAAAATATCCCACAGATTTCTCTCTTGCTAAGTTGGACTCCAAACCACCTATCTTTATCCTTATGGTCGATCACTATAGGTCTAATAATGGACCTAAAATACTTCAAAACCAATGTTGCAATTAATTGTGTTCAAATATAGATTAAATGTACTTCGGTATTGCATATTAGTGCGCACATATATTAATTTAATATACGCACCCAATTGATTTCCAATTGCACCTAGAACATTTCTAGGAGCTACCCATTTACTAAATATACCTTAAATATGAAATACGTTAATAATTAATATTTTTCTAAATACTAAGTACTTTAATTAATTTATAACCATGATAAACGAATTAAATCGGGTGGTTGTGACGACCCGACTTTCAATAACCAGAAAGTCGCATCATCTTTAAGAAAGAAAGGGATAGAAAAGAGAAAAGAAAGAAGAGAAAGAAGAAACAACATCAGAATCTCAACAGCGGAACGAATAAATTATATTCATAACATAAGTATTACATAGTATACAACAACTATCAGTGTTACACAGATTATACATCATATACTCGACAGTTATAAACACTCGTCTAGTATTTACAACTCAAGTACAATACTAAGAAACCACTCAGAGATACCAACACAGCGGAACACTATATATATCTACAACGCAGAAGCCTTCTGCTCCATTGCTTCTCCATAATTCGTCAAAGCTAACTTAAATCCCTTGGCTACTCGTAAAAATTTGAGCACCCAAGAGTTTAAGAAAAACAGAAATAAACTCTGAGTCAGACATGGGTCTGGTGTGAGTAACAGGTTAAGGTTGCTTAACTTTGAAAAACCTTTGAAACAAAAGGTATCACGTAAGACTTCCCACACATAAACATGGAAAAGTTTTTTCCTTACGCTAGCCAAAACATTTGATAGGAAATCCAGTGTTTACATGATTAAATTCCAGCTACTAGCCACAAAAGTGGGTAATACAATCAAAACCGAGGGTACTTACTGGATTTTGGATTCCATACAATGGCAGGGCTACTGGGGTACCGCCCGTCACAAAACGGGGCCTAGATCACCGTACCGAGGATTACTCCCAATCCCCTGCAACACAAAGCCGGAACCATTCCTTACTGAACAGTACTGAACAAGACCACCCCGCAGTTGTGATCAGCAACCGCACCACACAGCCGAAATAAAAGGGACATCTAGACGGGGGTATATCTCGTCCTACTTGGGCATGACCCACTTAGCCTTGCTGCACCACCCTATTTTAGCCATTCCCGGTTGATGAGGCTTGAGGCTACGATTACCTTTATAGAACATATCTATCTTAGAATGCTCATCGTCCACCTGACGATGTTCTGAATGCATTCAATCCATACAAGTTCGTTCCGGGTTCGAACGAAACCGAAGGCATTATCTCGTTACACTCATTTTGGAATCACCCTCGGAGTTAATGACGATAAGCCTTGCACTTTGAATCTTCATCTTCACTTGGGATTCACGGCCTATCGTTAATTTGGATTGATGTGGTTTTCGGATATCCAAATATGGAAACCCGATCCCGGTCTCACCGAATCCAAAATGTATCTTTTAAGGCCAAGTTGTTTTAAAGTTTAAAACAATTCAATTCTACTATCTATATATACACAGATAGATGATTCACAACATAACAATAGATAGTCGACATTATCATCACAACGGATAATCCACATTATCATTATAAACAGATAATTCATATTATCATCCCAATGCAACCAAAGCATCCATATCACACAGCATTACTTATCTCAAAGTTGAGATTTCAAACCATTCAAGGCAATCAATATCATCCATTCATACATAAGCAATGATTTACTTAATCATATCATCTATAATTAATTTAAAATGAATTAAATTAATTATTTCCATCTCTAATTAATTTAAAGTGAATTAAATTAATTACTTTCATCATCATAAATCTTTCTTACTTAATCATTAATTAATTACAAATCAATCAATTAATTAATTATCCTCTAATTATCCACCTTAATTAATCTCCCTTGATTAATTATCCTTTAATTACATTCAAGTAATTATCCTTTAATTAATTCCACAAATTAATTATCCTTAACCAAAAACAGTAATTAACCTTTAATTACTTTATTAATTTTATTAACTATAATTAACTATATTAATCCTAAATTATTTACAATTAATCAGTTATCAATTATTAATTAATCTTAATTAATCAATCCTTAATTACATCATTAATTATTAATTAATGATCTCTAATTAAATTTTTATTAATTACTTTATTTAAATTAATTACAATAAGTAATTAATCTTAATTAAACCATAATTATTAATCACTCTTGATTAATCACATTTAGTAATTAACTACCCTTAATTACTCCATTAAATAAAGAAATAAATTACTCCTTAATTAAATATCTTAGTTAATCCCTTGATTAATTATACAAAGTAATTTAATCCAAATTAATTCCATTATTAAACCATCTTCCATTAATTACATCCAGTAATTATCAATTTATTACTTCACTAAGTAATTATACTCCATCAATTACATTAAGTAATTATTTATCAAATCATCAAGTGTTTAAATTAATTAAACTTAATTAATCTAAACTAATCACATTAAACCCAATTAATTACATTAAGTAATTAATTCCTCAATTACCTCCATTAAGTGATTACACTTAAACAATTCACAAATGATTATCATTAAATCAATTAATCTAATTAATTATTAAAATTAATCACATTAATTAATTGTTAAATAATCTTAAGTTAATGACCTTCATAAACTATTTACAATCCTTTAATTACTTTATTAAGTAATTAAACTTACTTTTATCATTATTAATTTCAAATTAATTAATCTTTAATAATCCATTAATTAATCCTAATTATTTAATTAGTTAAGTGTTAACTGTAACTTAATTAATTCTTAATTGCTTGATTAATTAATCTCTAATTATAAATTAGTATTCTAATTAATAATCCTTAATTACAAATTAGTTATTCCTAATTAATTAATCTTAAGCCTCAATTAATTAATTTAAAAACTCTTAATTACTTAATTAATCATCCATATCATTAATTAATTAAATAATTAATTATCCATTTTAACTAACTAAATAATTTAATGAATCCAAATCATTAAATTCTATTTATCTTTAAGATAAAACATTTCTTACTTAATTAAAGCATTTAAAACAATTTGTTTTCAAATTTACTTTAAATTTCATTTTAAATTTAAGATTTTAAAATGAATACAAATTTAACTTAAACAAAGTTCAAAAACAATTCAAAACCTTTTTATCTCACAAGTTAAAGATATATTAATTGTATAAAGAAGTTTAAAAGAATTTAAAACCCAATTCATTTTTAAATTCAAATTAATTTAAAAATACACTTTAACAACCAAGATTGTTTAAATCATTTTAAATTTTTAAAAAACTTTCATTTATTTCAAAACCGGAATACATATTAAATTTGATTCCAGATTACTTAGATTCAATAACTTACTTACATTATAAACTTCATTTTAAACTTCAAATCATTTAACCATTTTTAAAGTAGTTAAAACAGTTTAAATTTAAAAACTTTATTTTATTTTAAAAACTAAAATTCAAACTCAAATTCCAGATTTTCAAACTTAGATTTAAACTTATTTTAAATCTCTATTTTACAATTTAAACTTTTCAGTTTAAATTCAAACCAAATTCACTTAAACACTTAAAAGTTGTTAAAACCAAATTTAAATTTCAAAACTTAAATCATTTCAAAACTAAGATTCAAACTACTTGAATTCAGATTCCACTCAGGTTTAAATCTTAGTTTAAAGTTTTTTGATTTACCAATTTTAAACTTTATTTTAAAATTTACAAACAGAACAGGTTTTAGTTGTTAAAACCTGTAACCAAACTTATACTCGAGCCAAAGCCTTAATGACTTCGAGTTCAAACTCACACTACTTCGAGTTAAAATTTGAATCACTCGAGACAAACGCGAGTAAAAAAATCCTGCAACCACCCCAAACTAAACAACACAGATCATCAGAAAATTAGTGCACCGTGCACATGCACGGTGTCGCCAACCATCTCCTGTCGACACCACACCCTCGAGCAGAATGGCGATCATCCTCTCACCAGAATCCGATCATCACAACATCCATCCAAACTTGAAATTGAAATCAAGCTTCACTCCCAAACCTGGAATCAGAAACAGAAACTCCACATCAAAACCTGGAACAATCGAATTTTCGATCCTCTCGACCACCGTAGTGCCTATACTTCCGGCTACTACTTCGACAACCACCATGCTTCCATATCCCAAAACCCTAAGCAACTCGATCATCTACAAATGCCGAGGTGATCAACTTTACCTAGCCCGGTTAAACTAGGGTTCCAAACTTCAAATCACAACCGCCACCTCCAAAATGAAATGCTCCATAATCAGATAATTTTCCTCGATCCTACGATCATTCCTCCACCTCCAGGAAGAAACCCGACCTCCAAAATCAAGCAGATCACCAGAAAATTCCAATTTTCCATTTCTAGTTCAAACAAGAACTGCACTTAACTTATGTTACTAAAAGTCTTGAATTTAGTTTTAAAATTCATGTATTGGTTCAAGGATTCAATTGATGTTCCTGAATTTATGAATTTAGAAGTTTGAATTTTCCACTTATACTAATTTTTTCTCTGTTGTTCTATTTCCAGGCAATACAAAAATAATTTAACTTATATAAAAAATTTAAACTTTACTTTATCATGTCATAAACAAATTTCATTCAAATACTAAGTCATAACAACAACTAGATCAAAAGAAAAAGAATTTTGATCACCTTGAGCTTGTACTATAAACAGACAGTAACTTAGGTGAAACAGACATGCATCCCATTCATACATATATATACATAGCAATGTATTTAACAATATATATACAATCCTACTATTTCCATGGATAAATCAAACAACCATATTTTTATATACTTAAATTTTTAAAATGTGAAGTTACTCACCTGAAATTTGAATGAGTAGAGCACTTTTTATTTGAACAGCCTTTGATCTTAAAAACTTGAAACAGGAATACTTCTTTGCCTTAGAAAACTTGAGTTGCTTCTTAGTCTTTGATTTAAAACTGCAGTTGTTACTGGATTTTGATCTTTCTTTTGATTCCAGGTTGAAGAATGCAGTCATTTGATTTTTAAGATGGCTCAGGTTCAAAATAGAGATGAAAAATGCTTGCAGGCTTTTGATTCATCTCAGTTTTGAAGACGATGTTCAAATTTTTGGTTTGAACTTGCTTTGCATGCTATTTGAAATTTTACAGAGATGACTCCGATGAAACAAATGAACTACTTTGATTACAATTTGTTTGTTTTTGAAGTGAAAAAAATGAATTTCAGGCTTTTGTTTAAGTTGCAGATTTGAGTTTGTACAGGCTAAAGATTTGATATTTGAAAATGAGATTTAGGATAAGATTTTTGGTTTTTGGAGAGTTTAGAAGCTAATTTGTTTTCAGCTAAAATCTTTAGTTTTAGAGAATGAAGATTAGAAAAGAATGAGAATGAAGAAAACATGTTTATATAAGTTAAGATGTTTTATTTTAAAATAAAAGAAAAAATTAAAAACAAATATGACACTTGTATTAAATTTTTACATTTGTCATCTTAAGATGATTATTAGTTTACATTTGTTACATTAGTTACATAATTTAACTACACTCGTCCTAAGAGTAATTAGTATTTATTATTAAGTGTTAATAAAATCTTTTAACTTAATTAATTAGTTTTTAATACTTAGTTATATATATATAGATAATTTTAAGGAAATAAAGCCATTTTTATTTATAAATAAAAAACAATACACATATCTATTATTTGAAAATAACATTTTTGATTATTTTAAATGAATTTATAAAAGAGATTATAAATTACTTATTATTTAAATGAATAAATGTTTCATTTATTAGTTGTATTTTAAACTTCATATCTAATTTACAACTCATATTTATTAATCAACATTTTAAAAAGAATGTTAAACAAATCTTGTTATTAATCTTATTTAAACTTTAAGCTAAAATCCTTTTCAAATAATTAAACATTTATTTTATGTATTTAAAATCATATAGTTATTTATAAAATTGCTTTGAAAAGCTTAATCAAAAATATTAGAATTTTTAAACATGCCTTTATTTATTAAATTTAAAAACAAAACTTATCTATTTATAATATATAAATATATATATTATAAATAGAAAACAATTTAATTATCTTTTAAAAGATAAATTCACTAATTAATTATTTATTCAATTAGATTATTAAATTAAATTCAAGTTTTATTACAAAGATTATCAAATCAATTTAATTTTTAATGCAGATTATTAAATTGATATTGCCAAAAATTCCGGGACAACACAGTGGTATTTCGTAGACTGAATAGATTTAGTTGTGACTCACGGATATGAAATTAGTCAGCAATTAATATTCTAACAATTCAAATATTAATGTCACAAGTTACTTTAGCTAATAGCATAACAGTTTGGTTATATTCATCACTTGCAGATCCCAACGATAAAATCTAATATGACATTTTCTTAAATGGAATATTCTAGTAATGATAATTTACATGTATTCTCCTCATCAAAACTATATCGCTTTAAGATATGGAATTTGGCATCGTTCAAAATTCTAATATTATCCATATTCAACTTGATCAGTTCATAAACAAAGTCCTTGGTTCAATAATAACATTTATTATTAATCATTCTATTCTTGCTAGATATTTTTGACTTTAAGTTGACCATAGTTGACCGTAATACTAACTTCATACAATCGAGGAGATGAATTCTCTACTAAATAGTGACTCACTTCCTATGTTTCCACTCAAAACAAACTATAGTCGCTCGATAGTAATCATTCCATGATTTAACTTTAATCAAAGTGGAGTATCCAAATTGAAGTTTGGTAGTGTTCTCAACTTGTGAGAACTATGTAACATGTCACTCTGAGTTTTCCTGTTTGACCTAGTTTTATCGGCCAATAGGAAATTCTCTGGTGAGTTATCCCATGGTTATCCAATAACTATGAGTAAGTAACCCATTATTGCCCTAGCAGTAATGAATAACATACTATCTAATATTTAAAGAGCGTTGTGTAATATGGCCTTAATGGATGTATCAATATCATTTCTTAAAATATCTAGGAATATTAAAAGTAAAATGTTATTATCTAACATGATTACTTGCTCACAATTGCAAGTATTTACAACCGAAATCACATGACATTTCATTTAAGTATTTCCTTATTAATATACTTCAAATTAATCGTTTAACTAATTATGTCATGGTACTACAAGTATATAAAAGATATCAAATGCCTTTAATATGAACCAAACAGATTTAGAGTTAGATAA
Source organism: Allium cepa (assembly GCA_030765085.1). NCBI lineage: Eukaryota > Viridiplantae > Streptophyta > Magnoliopsida > Asparagales > Amaryllidaceae > Allium > Allium cepa. Next base: position 344,863,147 of record CM060944.1, read on the forward strand.
TTTACTACAAATTACATAATTACCCTAGGGCAAGCTCTAACTCTCTCAATCTTCAAATTGCACTTGGGGCTAATTATGGATTCGTAATCCCATACTTTTAATTAGTTTAATCGGTACCGATTGAGCTAGTCCCTTTGTGAATGATTCTTCTATATTCTCTTTACTATCTACTCTTATAATCATCACTTCTCTATTGTTGACAAATTCTCTTATTAGGTGGAACTCCTGGAGTATAAGCCTTGAATTCTTGTAAGCTCTTGGTTCTTTCATGATCTATACCATGGCAATGTTATCATAGAACAATATTATAGGATTCTCAACATTTGAATCACTCCTAGCTCATTCATAAATTTGTCCATTTAGGCTACTTCTTTAGCTGCATGGTTTAGGGAAATGTACTTAGCTTCTATCATTAAATCAGCTATAACTTTTTGTTTGGAACTTTTCCAACTTAGCGCACCATCTTTCAATGGTAATACATAACCCGACACTAATTTACTCTCATCGATATCACTGAAAGCAAGAATTACTATACCCATTCATATGGAGGTCTTCATTCTCATATATTAGGAATAAATATTTAGTATTTCATAAATACTCAAGAATATACTAGACTATAATCCAATGTTTTTCTTTGGAGTTTGATTGGTATTGGCTTATGCATCCTGATGCATAAGCCTCATCCGGGTTCATACATAACATACATGATGGAACCTATTGTAGATGCATATTGTATCCTTTTTATATGTTCCTTCTCCTCATCAGTATAAGGAGCATCTATTTCAAAAGGAAAATCCTATATTGCGTCGAAACATTTACATGCTTGGAATTCTATATACCTATTTAATATGGTGTGTCTATGCAAAGATTGAGATAATCCTAGCAAGATCTTAGATCTATCTCTGTAGATCCTATTACTAAGTATATAGATTTCTTATCCCTAATCCTTCGTAGAGAAGTTCTTGGATAATCAATCATTCACTGACTGCAATAATGGGATGTTGTTGCTAATCAGGAGTAAATCATCAACATAAAGGACAAAAATACTATAGCGCTTCCTAGTTGTTTTCAGTATGCACTCGCTTCCACTGTGTTCTGATAAGGACCAAACAGTTTGATTACTTTATCAAAACACTTATTCCAACTACTTGAAGCCTGCTTAAGACAGTATATTGATCTTAATAGTTTACAATCCTTTCACTTTCTCCCACTAATCTCAAACCATATGGCTATAACATGTAAACAATTTCTTATAAGTCACCATTAAGAAATTCCATTGGCAAGCCTATATGCCATATTTCATAGTCATGGTACAGGGGATAATAAGTAAAATTCGAATAGACTTAAGCATGACTATAGGCGGACATGTTTTGTTGTAGTTGACACCTTGAATTTGAGGAGACCTTTTATGACTAGTCTCGCTTTATAGGTCTCCAATTTTCCATCTACATTTAATTTTTCCTTAAAGATCCATTCACAGTCAATTTTGGGTGCATCTTTTAAAGTCCATGTTTTATTTGTGTACATGGAATCCATCTCAGATTTCATAGCTTAAAGCCATAGTGTAGAGTCTTTACTCTGTTGTGCTTTCCAAAATGTGTGGGGAGTGTCATGTCCAAGGACGCAATCACCTTTCTCGCCATCAACAAGAAAATCGTAATATCTCTATGGTGTGGAAGATTCCCTATAAGACCTTCTAATATGTTGCACGTTATCGTATATTGGTGAATTAGATTCTTCTTCCAATTCAGTCTCTATGTTAATTTCTCGGATTTCATCCAAGTCTATAACTTCGCTCTTAATTTCCTTTGGTTAAAATTCATTTTCCAAAGAGACAATGTTTCAAGAAACAATAAATTATTGTTCCTCCTTATTATAGAAGTTATATCCCATAGAATCTTTGGGATATACTACAAACTTACATAGTACCAATCTTTCCTCAAGGTTAATGGGTCCAACATTCTTAACGTAGGTTGGACAACCTAGCATCTTCAAATATTTGAGATGGAGTTTCTTCCATACCATATCTCATATGGCATCTTAGGTACAAATTTAGTAGACATCAAATTCATTATATGCACCACGGATTCTAATCTATATTCCAGTAGGAAATAGGTAACTCAACCACACTCATAATAGATCGAACCATATCCATTAGGTTACAATTCCTTCTCTCCCAAACACCATTATACAGTGGTGTAGATGGTGGAGTGACCTAAGAAATAATCTCATTATCTTTTAAGTATTGTTGGAGTTCTTGTTCAAAATACTCATTTCCTGTACAATTAATGCCCCGATATAACCTTGCAATATCCCATAGGGGAAAAAATAGCCTTTTCGCGTTAAACCCTGCTATTTTTGTTATATCACGTCGTTCTCACTATATACTACTATTCTCGCTATATCTGCTTTAAACGAAATGAACTGAAAAATGATATTTATAAATTGTGAAATTATTTTCTTTAATTGAATTATTTTAACATATTTTCACAAACAAAAATACTCTAATATTCTATTAACTTTAATTATGTTAAATATCGGTTTATATTTATTTACAATATTTACACATGTTTTATATAAAATTATATATGCATTAATTATAATTAAATTAAATGTTAATTATTAATTTAATTACCATTTATATATTTGTAAAAACCATAAGTATAAATTTTATATGCTATTATAGAGTCATTTGTTATATCCCCACTATATCCTTATTGTATTCCTGTTATGACTTTTCGCACCTCTGCCGCATTGAATCCACTGAGCGCATAAAATGCACAACTCACCTGGATCAATGTATTTTAGTGTTGTAGTTCATCTAATTCACAAATTCACTCTTATACTTGTTAAATTTCTCACGGACATCGTATTTATTATTAATAAGATATATATATCCTAATCTTGAGAAATCACCAGTAAAGGTTACGAAATAAGTGAAATCATTCTTAGTCACTATAGACATCATGTCACACATCAGTATATACGAGACCCAAGAGTTCTTCAACTCTTTCATTGCTTCCATTGAATGGATGCTTGGCCATTTTCCCTTAAGACATGACTCAAAAAGGCCAAATGACTCATAATCAAATGACAGTAGAAAACCATCGGTTTTCAGTTTGTCCAGTCTTTTGTTACTTATATGACCAAGCCTACAGTGCCACAATACTTATCTTAATGTTAATAATGGAAGAATTAACAACATCACAGACATGATTAAAGTTAAGTACGTAAATGTCATTATCCAAAAAATCATTGCAGATATTATTTCCATCAAATAATATATTTATAACATTACTATTACAATGAAAATTAAATCTAGTCTCAAATAGTCTAGGCACATATATAATTCCATAAATAAAGTGTTTGACATAATAACAATTATTCACAACTAGGCAAAACTAAATGATAAATCTCCAACTACAATTGCATCTATAATAAATCCATTTGTAACTTGAACGATAATTTCTTATTTTTCCACATGTTGTCTACTACTAAGTCCATACAATGAATTACCAATGTTAATTCCAAATTTGGTATGTAAAACCTAATACTATTTAATTGTGAAATAGTTTTGAATCATAAACAAACCTTTAGGAGCGGAAGAATCGAATCCTTTCTTCTTTTTAACCATCTTCAGATAATCCAAGCAGTTTCATTTCTGGATCCTTACTTGTGATAATAATGACATTCACCCTTGTCAATGGAGGCATTTTTCTTATCTTTATTAGCACCACGATTTAGTTCTTTCAAACTATTTGAAGACGATGAATTCCCTTAAACGGCAAACACTGTGCCTTAATCTTTGAACAAACCCTCAATTGAACTCAACATATTGAGTTGCTCGACAAGGACTACGTTTAACTATTTCACATTGTAATTTAGTATGAACAACTCAAGTTATGGAGTTAGTGAGCCTAAGATGTGGTACACTCGCAAACCTTCCCTTATCTTAACACCTAGGTGTGTGTTGGCGGCAAAAATGTCCACCAACACCTGGTTGCATGAAATCACCAATATTCGATCATAGATCTCAGATAGTATCCAATATAGAGAGTATAATATGAAGAACAAACAAATTAAAAATGAAAGAAAGTAAAAAGAGATAAGATTTATAGTGGTTCGGCTAACTCCGACCTATGTCCACTCCAGAATAATCCATTTTATTATATTGTAATTTGTTTACATTTACAATCCGAAATCCAAGAGTAAAATTGGCAGAGTGTAACCTAGGTTAAAGAAAAAGAGAAGCAAAAAGAAGATCATTTTTCTGACGTCATATTTGCTATATTTATAAGGGAAGATGTGCACGGATCGACCTTAAATTTCGACAGAAGAACCTACGGGGCATGACGAGGCCACACAAGAATTTTCAAGCCCATTAGGGCCCACAATAGGATCGGCCCCGATCCTTAGTTTGGTGTGCAAATGGGGTGCGATCCCTCTAGGGTTCCCCATGATTTTAGCTACTTTCCCTTCAAATTTCGTGCAATTCCGACTTACGGTTTATGAGATATTGCATTTTCTATGAAGTGATGTTACATGTATTCTAATTTCATCCAATCCCTTTGGAGGGATAGGGGCCGATCCCTCCAGAGTATCCCATTTGATATGCGATCCCTATGGAGTGTTCCATATGTTGTAGTAAGTTTTTGCTCCAAGTTTCATGTCAATTGAGTACTTAGATGTTGAGATATTGATAGATCTTTGCTATAAATTGGGTTTAGTCGATCCCTAAGAGGGAAGAGGGCCAATCCCTATTGGGGGATATGGGTCGATCCCTCTAAACCACTCTAAATTTCATGTGATCCCTAATCTAGAATCCCTAGGGTCTCTTATTCCTATTTTCAAAGTTTCACTTCAATCCGCCATGTGGTTGTTGATTTATGGAGCGATCATCGTTGAGTTGTGTTATGTGCATCTTGTTTAATCCGATCCCTCTTTTAGGGGAAGTATCAATTCCATACTTAGTCATTTTTGAGTGTTGTCCATCCGAATCCAATCGATTATAGTCCATAGTTTCAAATATAATCGATCTCCAATCCCGGTAACCATCTCTCTGAGTTTTCTGCCTTGGTGATTATAAAGTCTGTTAGGTTAAATCTGCTTATTTACTGCTTTCCCAAAAGGTGGGTTAAAACTTTGCCCTACAAAATATGTCTTGCGATAGGAAAGTGTGTTTTGAATTGCCATAAATCCAAGCTTCGAAGTCAATTATCCGTCGACATCCATATTTGAAAGTCCATATGATGGATCGTGTAGTGTATATGCAAGTATATGTAACTAACTATATGATGTAACTAACATAAAATTAATCTAGTAAGATATAGACTAAGCACACCAGGATTTTATACTAGTTCGGACCTCCCGTCCTATGTCCAGTCCCAAAGCTCCCCTTCGGAATTCGACTATCAAACACCTCACTTCGTCCGAAGGAATAGGCTTGGTTACAATAGCTTGTTCTTGTCAAGTATGTATTCTATAACACAGATATTCACTATTAAGTACAAATGCTTCCAATATATATATCTAGAGAATATTGCTTGAGAAGTTCTTGAATATATGGAAGAGTGAAATACAAGTATATGATTGCTAGAGATCAAGAATATATCAGAGTATAAGAGTAAAGAGCGCAAGTAATCAAGGTGAGTTCTTCTCTTTGATTCTTGATGTTATTTATAGTGGTAGAGAGATTCCTTGAGTAGTTGCATCCATTAACAAGTGTTCTATGGTCGCTTCTGATGGTGATGAAAAGTTACAACGAAGAGAAGCGAAGATGTATTTTCAAGTGCGGCAGTTGTTATTTGAATTTCAAAATCCGAGTTCAGTTCCACACATCTGGTTTTATATAATTTTTTGTATACAGTAGCCTTTCAGACGTCTGAGTACATTAACCAGACATCTGATCCTGTCTGGTTTATAATCCATAGGATTTCTTCATACGTCTGGCTAGTGTACCTAGACGTCGGATCCCTGTGCATGTTGTTTTTGTGTTTCTTTGTCATTGTCTATTGATCTATTGACTTGTAGTCCCTTGTAACATTCTTTGAGCCTTGTTCTTGTCTCTCTAGTGATGTTACTTTAGCAATTACCTATAAATAGAAATATATATGCATATTCGATTTCCATTGTATAGCTGTTGTCATCGAAACCATAGTTTTGATTTCCTAACAATCTCCCCCTTTTTGATGATGATAACTATATAATGTACTTATATATAATTTATAACTCTCCCCCTGAATATGTGCTTATTTCTAATGTTTTATAATTATACTTATATTTCTCCCCCTTTGGCGTTATCAAAAAGAATTATAAAATTTTAGCCAATCGTCAAAGATAACACACAAAAGAAAATTTCATTAATAATTCGAAATTGATTACATTCATAGATTTTGTCAATTATACAAGAGTTGAAATTTGAAAATCCTAAAATCTATGATTCCTTCGGAGAAGCTTTTTCTTGATCATTTCCTATTTTTTTCTTTTTGGCAAGAGCTAGGCTTTGTAGGAGATGTCGAAGCTTGTTTTAGAGGTTCATCCTCAGAAAGTTTGGAATGTTTCACGGAAGGAGAAGCTATTGGGGTTGTCCAATCTTCAGAAGGAGGGGTCGGACTGCGAACCCGTTGAAGAACTTCTTTGAGAACCGATAGGACAGTTGAAAGTGATTCTTCAACTGTTGCTAGGCGTGTGGCAAAAGAAGATTCAAAGCTATCAATTCGCTTAGCTAAAACTTTTTGGTTTTGAGACAATATATGTTGATTTTTGAGGTTGAGATCTCGAATGCTTTCATTTGGATTTGTTTCTATTCGAGTCTCCACAATCTCATCCTGGCTTGGATAGTCAAATGGTGCAGGAGGAGGATGAGTTGTCTCATGATGTTGTTCCTCCTCTTGTGATGGTTCAATTTGTGGTTGAGGTGGAGGTTCAACTTGTCTGGTTTGACGATTATGCGTCCAATCTTCAAAAGAAATAAATTCCGAGGGAATCTCTAGTAAGTGCATTAGCGAAAAAACTTGGTGGAAGCATATTTTGGAGAGATTTCTTCAAAAAGTTTATATATAGGAAGGATGTTGTGTGCTCGTAGAAGTTGTATGATGTATGTGGGGTAGATAATTGATGGTCGTGGTTGAGTCCAAAAATGTTTGAGCTCGTCAAAGATAAATTTGGCCCAATTTATCCTTGTTCCGTTAAATAGAGTATATAAGGCTTTATGCTCTAACTCGGTTATTTGCTCATGACTTCCCATTCATGGAACGATGGTATTGATTATCATTCGAGTAAGAAGTCATCATTTTGGATGTAGATATGGCATTTCATCCTACAAAATTTGATATGTTATACTATTCCTTGGTTTGAAGCGCATGTCGGGAATATTGTATAAATCTTCGCATGTGTCAGAACGTCCAAGAGTTCAACCAATTATGCCAGGAATGAGTCTAATCGTGTTGCCATACACGCTAGACCAGAGCCAATTATCTTCATCTTCAGTTTTCCATACTGAAGTGTTATCTAGATTTGCATAAAAGAGAAATATTGCCAATTGATCAATTTGGATGTCATTGCAAGTGAACGATATCAATGTTTCTAGTCCGGCATTCTCACATATTTCATCCAAATCATACATTGAAAATTTAAGTAGGTTATAAAATGGACCTGTGTGAAGTTTTTTCTTTTGTATATCCTTCTATCTCTTGATTGAGGGTGGTGCTCTATTCACCCATATTTCGATTTGATCATCTGAGCATACTTGAGGATTTGAGAATGATGTTGGTTGGTCTTGTTTTCATTTGGATATTTTAGGATTTTTAGTTCTAGGAGGCATCTTGATCGAACGATTGTAAGATAAAATGATTTTTTTGGAGTAAAGAGGAAAAATCGCCAGCAGATAGTTTGTAGTTGAAAATAGAAATGAAAGTTAAAAAAATGAGGTTATCTGGATGATTTGAAAGAGTCGATTGAATTTCAGACATCTGGAAGCGAAATCAGACGTCTGGTTTGCCCTAATTTGAATATAGTAGATAACTTAAGACGTCTTGTTTATCTGCTAGACGTCTGGTTTGATCGAATTTTAAAAAATTGATAGTCAGAGAGTTTTTCCAAACGTTTGGGTAAAATATCAGACATCTGAAATAGGTCAAGTTTTTTAAAACTTGGTGGTAGAGACATAACTCAAACATCTGGATCGAAGTTCAGACATCTAAAATAGTCTGATTTCAATTTCTAGGAGGCAGAGCGAATTTTCAAACATTTGGAGGGTATAACAGACGTCTGACATATGCACAGTGCTAAAAAATTCGAGGTATATCATAGTGTCAGACGTCTGAGGTCCATATCCATACGTTTGAAATAGGTAATTTGTCTAAAAATAGCCTAAAATTTAATGGTTTTGATTATTTCTCGATATTTATTATTATTATTATTTTAAACGAAATATAGCATTATTTGTGTGAAACAAAGTAATAAATAAACATACAATAACAATATAATCTATTTAGATGGCGATGGAGTTTTACGATCTTCTGACTTGTTGTCCCTCCATGGTTTAAGTGGAGACCATATATTTCCACATTCATGGGTTCTCAGGGAGCCAAAGAATCGTCTTGGTGAAGGATCTGAAGGGGTACGATACAAGTAAGAGAGATCCAAGAAACTGCAAGGCTTCAGAAGTAGTTCATGGACATCTTTCTTCCATGATGTACAAAACTTCATCGCTACTTGTTTCAAAAAGCTTAGCCGACGTGCTGTAACTTTTTGTTCAAAATATAGTTCTCGTTGTAGAACTATTTGTTGTTTTTGATAGTGATGAATTTAATCAATTTTCTCCTTTGTGTCAGGAGAAACAAATAAAGATCGTTTGGTCTTCTTGCCATCAGGAGTGAATCCCGTGTGATATGAGGCCCACCCATACGTCGGTTCCTGATTTGGTATGAGTGTAGGAAGCCGTTATGGTGTATTGTCCGAGCTATCCGTTGTAGACATTAAGATGTTATAATAATTTTCAGAAGACATGACTACATTTTGTTTCTTGAAAAAAATATGAATTGTGTATACATATATATATATATATATATAAATATATTGTTGTATAACTGTTTATATATAAGTTTCAAAATTATTTATAGAAAATTTGTAAAAAAAACTGACTAACTAAAAAACCAAAGGTGCAGAATTTATTAATTACAATTTGTGGATAAAAAACTAATGGCTAATCATAGCCTAAATGAAGGAGTGATTATTAAGTGAGCAGATCGTGAAGAGAGAAAATCCCTAAATCATGTCGGAGTTTAATAAAAGTTTGTTCATTTAGTGGTTTTTAAAGAAGTCTGCTATTTGATTTTTGGTATTTACGTTTTCTACTGAAATAGTTCCTTTTTCAACATTGTCTCGTAAAAAATGATGTCGTATATCTAATGCTTAGTTCGCGAGTGATTGACAGGGTTTTTTGATAAATTTATTTCACTCGTGTTATCACAATATATTGGAGATTTATTGATAATTTTGCCGAAATCCGTAAGTGTTTGTTGCATGTATATTACTTGTGCACATGCTAGAGCCGCTGAGAGGTATTCGGCTTCGCAAGTAGATAAAGAAACACAATTTTACTTTTTGCTAAACCATGAAACTAATGGTTGTCCGATAAAATGACATATTCCACTAGTACTCTTACGATCTGTTCTACATTCACCGAAATCTGCATCCTATATGAAACTAGTTCAAACGATGATCCTTTAGGGTAAAACAAACCATAATCTCTAGTACTAGAAAGTTACCGTAAATACGTTTAATAGCTCTTAGGTGACATTCTTTTGGTTTTGCTTGTAATCAGCACAAAGACATACACTCATCATATTATCGAGTTGACAAACCGTCAAATAGAGTAAATAACCAATCGTGCTACGACATAATTTTTCATTAAAATCTTTTCTGTTATCATCCTTTTCTAAGGGAATAGTAGTACTCATTGATGTTGGTTTGCTCGAAGTTTTATCCATTTCAAAACGACGTAATAGATCGTTATAATATTTTTCTTGATGAATAAATATGACATTTTCAAGTTGTTTTATTTGTAAACCTAAGAAGAAATTTAATTCTCCCATATGTGACATTTCAAATTCATTTTTCATAATATTTGAAAATTGATCACATAGATTTTCGTTGGTTGAACCAAATATAATATCGTCAATGTAAATTTGTACTACTAAAATATCGTTATTTTCTCGTTTAATAAATAAAGTTGTATCGATTTTGCCTATTTGAAAACCACATGTAATTAAGTGATTTTTAAGACATTCGTACCATGCACAAGGGGCTTGTTTTAATCCATATAATGCTTTATGTAACTTAAAAACATGATCGGGATATTTTTCATGAACAAATAATGGAGGTTGTTCTACATATATATTTTCTTTAATAAAACCATTTAAAAAACACTTTTGACATCTATTTGAAATAGTTTAAAATTATGATGATTTGCAAAGGCGAGTAATGTATGAATGGCCTCCAATCTTGCTACTGGAACAAAGGTTTCATCGTAGTCGATACCTTCTTCTTGATTATAGCCTTGAGCAATGAAACATTCTTTATTTCTTACAATATTTCCGTTTTCATCTGCTTTGTTTTTAAATATCCATTTTGTTTCTATAACCGATTGATCTTCAGGTCTTGGTACTAATTTCCGAACATTATTACGTTCAAATTGATTTAATTCTTCTTGCATTGCTATTATCCAAAAATTATCATTTGAAGCTTCTTTATAATTTTTTGGTTCAAAATTTGACACAAATGCTATATGAATTATTTGATTAAGTTGATTTCTAGTTACTCTTGAATTTAGATCTCCAATGATATTATCTTTTGGACGATCCTTAAGAATTCTAGGGGATGATATCAAAGTATTATTTTGTACATTATTAGTTGAGTTTATTGTATTTTTTTGGAATTATTTCTTCATCATCATTAGTATGATGATCAATAAAAATTTCGTCGGATTTAACATGTAAACTTTCTTCAATAGTATTGTTACGTTTATTAAAAATTCTATATGCTTTGCTTCGATCCGAATATCCAACAAAAATTCCTTCATCGGCCTTCGGATCAAATTTTCCTAAATTATCTTTTGTATTTAATATAAAACATTTTGATCCGACAGTTTTAAAGTATGATACTTTAGGTTTTCTTCCAAAAAGCATTTCAAAACAAGTGTGTTTAGTCATAGAACGTATAATTACTCGATTCAACACATAACAAGTTGTGGCAATAGCTTCAGCCCAAAAGTGTTTCGGTAGACCATTACTATTCAGTAGTGTTCGTGTACATTCTTGTAACGTATGATTTTCTTCTTTATACTACACCATTCTGTTGAGGTGTGCGAGGAAAAGAAAATTTATGACTTATTCCTTTCTTATTGCAAAAATTAGTAAAAAAATCATTTTCGAATTCTCCACCATGATCACTTCGAATATTTTTAATTTTCAAGCCCATTTGTGTTTTAATTCTTTTAGCAAATATTTTAAACATACCAAAGGTATCACTTTTATGTTTTAAAAACAAAGTCCACGTATATCTTGAAAAATCATCAACTATTACGAAAACATATTTGTTGTGATTTATAGATCGTATTTGCATTGGACCAAATAAATCTAAATGTAACAATTCTAATGGTTGTTTAATAGAAATATTATTTCTAGATTTAAAAGAATTTTTCTTTAGTTTTCCAATTTGAAAATCATCACATAAATGTTCTACTTTGTAATTTATTTTGGGTAAACCTCTAATTAGCTCATATTTTGTTAATGTATTAATATATTTAAAATTGATATAACAAAATCGTTTATGCCATAATCATGAATCATCATGTTTGGCGGTTGAACATAAATTTGAACTTTTATTTATATTCATGTTTAGAACATAAATATTTTTGCTTCTAAAACCTTCAAATATAAGTTGTTTGTTATTATCGAAAACATTACACCTATCTTTTTCGAAATTGATTTGAAACCTTTATCACATAATTGACTAATACTTAGTAGGTTATGTTTTAGATTTTCTACAAATAAAACATTTGTAATAATAGGAGATTTAGAAATACCAGAGTTGATGACTTCTCCAATGCCCACAACATATCCTTTTGAATTATCTCCAAAGGTTACCGTTCCACCATCGATGTATGTTATATTTGATAACATTTTTGAATTTTCGGTCATATGCTTGGAGCATCGCTATCTAGTATTCATTTCTCCTTATTTTTTATTTTAGGTACCTACAAAATAAAAGATGTTTTAATTGGTACCCATATACTTTGTTAAGGTCCTAGATGTTAGAAGAAGGTAACCATATCCAAGATGGATTGGCACCTTTATAAATATAATTTTATTATAGACTACATTCTCTAAGAAATTATTAATATTTTTTTGTCTAATCAAATTATTATTTATCTTACGATTCCAAGTTTTCATATTTTTGGTATTCATATTAGACTTAGGTAAACTTTTAATCTTTTTATAACTATAATTCTTAACATCATTTCATTTTTGTTTAGGAGTATTTTTAAATCCTATTCCTTTTCTATTTCCTGATGGTTTTGAGGTTTTGATAAGATTTTCCAAATCTTGTTTTTCTTTATTTAATTTTGAAACATTGTTTATAATTTTATCTAATTTTTCTTTTAATTCTAAATTTCCAATTTTCAATATTTCAATCTTGCTCTTCAAGTTGACATTTTCATTTAACAAATTATCCTTTTCTATTTTAGTTTTATCAAAATAAATAGCAATAACCTCACTTTCTACCAATTTATTTTTAATTTTTTTCCTGAGATGATCCTAGTTCTTCTTCTAAGATATTTTTTTCATCTTTTAACATTCTTACTTCAAGTTCTAATCTATTTATTTTGGCTATATGTTCTTTGTTCAATTTTTTAATTTGTCTAAATTTATCATCTAATTCCATGCTAAATTCTAATAATTCCTCATAGCTAAGTTCGAGACGTACCTCATCAGTTTGTGCCATAAAACACGCAATAGCTTGTTCTCCGTCACTATCGCTATCACTTTCAGATGATGAAGAATTCGAGTCATCCCATGTTACTTTGAAAGCCTTCTTCTTTTTGATCTTTTCTAATTTGTTCTTCTTTTTATCATTATTGAGCTTGGGGCAGTCTTTCTTCATGTGTCCAAATTGATCACATTCATAGCATTTTATTGACGTTTGATTCGTTGAGCTTGATTTTCCTCCTTTCTGAAATTTAGTCATATTCCTGAACTTTTTGCATTTTTTGTACTTTTTGGCAATAAATACAATTTCTTCTTCGTCTAAGTCCAAGTCTTCATTTGTTGCTGGGAATGCTATGTCCTTTTTTTCCAAATTTAGTTCTTTTCGTGTTTGTAAATTAGCTTCATAGGACATTAAATTTCCTATCAAATCTTCAACTGACAATGCTGAGAGATCATTAGCGTCTTCGATAGCTAATACTTTTCTTTCCCACTCTGAAGTTAAGGAATTGAGTATTCTAGAAACTAAATCAAAATTTGTGAATTTGACTCCAAGTGCCATTAAATCAAGTTGAATGGTTTGAAATTTAGAGTACATATCTACTATAGATTCATTTTGTTTCATTTCGAATGATGAAAATTGATTTTGTAAAATTGAAATCTCGGTTTGTTTAACTTTGTTTGTGCCTTATTGTGTGACTTGTAAAGGACGCCAAATATCAAATGCAGTGTTACATAGCATGACACGTGAGAATTCATTTTTATCTAATGAGCAAAATAAAACATTCATAGCTTTGGCATTATTAGAAGCTGCTGTTTTTGTGCATCGGTCGATGTGTTCATAGCAGTAGTGGGTGCTTCATATTTATCTTGAGTGGCTGACCAAATTTCTAGACTATTAGCTTCCATAAAATTCTCATACGTGTTGACCAATATGCATAGTTAGAGCCATTAAAAAGTGAGGGTCATGCTGTGGATTGTCCTTCTTGAAAAATACTTTTCATATTAAAATTATTCAAAAACGTGTTACTGTACTTTGATCAAACCTTGCTCTGATACCAATTGAAAGTCTATATGTTGGATCGTGCAGTGTATGTGCAAGTGTATATATAACTAACTATATGATATAACTAATATAAAATTAACCTAGTAAGATATAGACTAAGCACACCGGGATTTTATACTGGTTCGGACCTCCCGTCCTACGTCCAGTCGCGAAACTCCCCTTCGGAATTCGACTATCAAATACCCTCACTTCGTCTGGAGGAATATGCTTGGTTACAATAGCTTATTCTTGTTAAGTATGTGTTTTATAACACGGATATTGACCATTAAGTACAAATGCTTCAAATATATATCTAGAGAATATTGATTGAGAAGTTCTTGAATATATGGAAGAGTGAAATACAAGTATATTATTGCTAGAGATCAAAAATATATCAGAGTATAAGAGTAAAAAGTACAAGTAAGTAAGGTGAGTTCTTCTCTTTGATTCTTGATGTTATTTATAGTGGTAGAGAGATTCCATGAATAGTTGTATCCATTAACAAGTGTTCTATGGTCGCTTCTAATGGTGATGAAGAGTTACAGTGAAGAGAAGCGAAGATGTCTTTTCAAGTGCGGCAGTTGTTATTTGAATTTCGAAATCCGAGTTCAGTTCCAGACGTCTGGTATATGTTTCAGACATCTGGCTATATATATTTTTGTATACAGTAGCCTTTCAGATGTATGAGTTCATTAACCAGACGTCTGATCCTATCTGGTTTATAATCCAGATGATTTCTTCATACGTCTGGCTAGTGCACCTAGACGTTTGATCCCTGTGCATGTTGTTTTTGTGCTTTCGTATCATTGCTCTATTGATCCTATCGACTTGTAGTCTCTTATAACGTTCTTTGAGCCTTGTTCTTGTCTCTCTAGTGATGTTACTTTAGCAATTACCTGTAAATAGAAATATATATGCATAATCGATCTCCATTGTATAGTTGTTGTCATCGAAACCGCATATTTGATTTCCTAACAATATTATCCAGTCTGAATCCAATATATTGTCAATTCATATCCATGATCTCTCCAGATCGTTAGTGAAATCCATGACTACTAAGAGTTGATATCCAATTCTGAATCTGTGATCTCTCTGGATCATTTTTCCAAACCCTCGATCTTACCGGGTCGTTAGCCGAACCCGGGACCGCTCCGGGCCCATATCCAAGTCTTCAACCACTACATGTCAATATCCAATCCATAGGTGTTTGAAGCCGATATCCAAATCTGTGACCTCTCTGGGTCCTTTCCGAGCACATCCATACTCGACGTCTAAGTAAGCCGATCATGTCGCTCTTCGGCGAAGCGGCGTTATTTTATGTACTCTGGTTCAATGTCCCTGAATGTGAAGTGGTGTCTTGGCTTAAGTCCTAGGATAATAGTGGTCTCTTCGGACCCTTGCAAAGCATGATCCATACTCGAAGACCTTAGTAGGCCGATCTTGTCGCTCTCCGACGAAGCGACCTGCTCCTTTCCAGGAAAAATCCATACCTGACGTCCTGTTGAGTTTTATTCTACGACCTCAACTCTTTGGTCGAGGACTTAATCCATATGCGAGTCTATTTTGTCGCTCTTTGGCGAAGGGAATCGCACCTTGCGATTACCTCCCTGTCACTCCAACCGGGACAATAATCACGTCCTGTATTATCCATCGTAGTAATGCGGATCATAAATAACCTTATAAAAAAGAGTTCATACATCCAGAAATCCCAAAAAATAAAAAATCAAAAGGGTGCCTCTCATCATCTTAGAGCATGCCTAGGGATTGTCTCTCCAAATTATCACATTTGATGTGCGATTCCTATAGGGTCTTCCACATGTTGTAGTAAGCTTGTGCTATAAGTTTCATGTCAATTGGATGTGTAGATGTTGAGATATCGATCGATCTCTATAAAGTTGGGTTTTTAGCCGATCCCTAAGAGAAAAGAGGGTCGATCCCTATTGAGGGATATAGGCCGATCCCTCCAAACCTCTCTAAATTCCAAGTGATCCCTAGAGTAGACTCCCTAGGGTCCCCTCTTTCTGTTTTCTAAGTTTCACTTCAACCCACCTTGTGGTTATTGAGTTATGGAGCGATCATCCTTGAATTGTGTTGTGTGCATCCTGTTTAATCCAATCCCTCTATTCTGATCCCTCTTCTAGAGGAAGTACTAGTTTCATACTTAGCCATTTTTTGGGTGTTGTCCATCTGAATCCATTCGACTATAGTTGGTAATTTCAAATATAATCGATCTCCAATCCCGTTAACCATCTCTCCGGGTTTTCTGCCTCGATGATCATGAAGTCTGTTGGGTTAAATCCGCCTATTGCCAAAAGGCGGGTTATAATATGAAAGTTTATCGATATAATCTTTCATCAATTTGACAAAGTCATTAAATGAATACCCTTACTCATCATCATACTAAACAGTTTATTACTAATCTCATACCTTGCGGAATGAGATTACTCCCCGAATAGAGCTTGAGGATTTCGAAGATTTTATGGGCAAAAATGTTCTCATGCTGCCTTCTCAATGTTTTTCTAGACTAGACAACACGTAAGCTTGGGCTATGTCATAGTTAGTTACTAAAGTGTTATACGATTTTACTATTTCAGGATGTACATTCTCAGTTGGTTTTACTTCTAAAGAGTTAGAAATTACAGACCATAAACAATTTTATGTAAGTGCTAATTTTATTGGTATTAGCCAATTAGCATATGGGTTCGGCGAGCTTATAATTTTCGAAAAACAATCTTAGATCATTATGACACAAATTTAATTTAAATAGATTAGTATAGTTACATAACAAATGTTCTAATAATATTAGAAAGGTTAAATATATTCATTTCATTTTTCTAATAAGTTTCCCAATAGATTTTTATATTTCTCAAAATCATAAGATAAAAATAGAAATCATTTGATTTCTCCAGTGAGTGTTAGGACTTGCTAGTCTTAAGACTCTAACATTGATTTTGCTCAATAAATCATAGGTCTACAAGTGATGGATAACGCTTTATCGATTGTATCATATACAACTCCTAACCATAGTCTTTGCCCTAATCTCGATTTTGACTTTGCATTAAATCAACAAATCGAGAGAGATTATTAGCTCTTATCTACTATTTAATTATAGTATAGGTATAATGCATGTACCTTAAGTTTTATCAACAAATATATGCATGTATCTTACCTCATATAGGCAATATATTAATAATAGTACTACACATAACAGCTCTAGCTTGAGTTTGCTCAACAACTAGTGCACATGCAAATAGCTAGTCTATTAATATATAAATGGTATAGGGAAACACTATATATTAAGGATTCATAATCTTTAATAATATATATACATTGGGTGATATCGATCTATGGAATAATGTATTTCTTATAAAGCAGCATTGTGATTTAAGTTTCGAACACATTTGAAATCACAGTATACATTCCATATGTATGTACTTACTCTAAAAATTTGTTTAGGTAGTTCCACTTATAATTATCCATATAATACTATATAAGTTTAATCTACTTATCATTGTTTATAATTTAATTAACTTGTATAATGTTCATATGTATATTACCAGTTAAATCATATTCAATCAATTTTTATCTTATTAATTAAATCATAATTAATTAATTTTAATTCTTTAACTTAAGTAATAGTTTAATTAATTTTTTATATTTTAGAAATTTTATTTTATTCATCCTAAACTATTTAAGATGAATAATTAGCTATAAAATTTGTAGTTTTGTTCATATACATATCATTATATACATATCAATTAATTAACTTTTAGTTTATTTTTATTTAATAAATCATTTTATTTAGTTGTACAATTTAATTAAATATATAATTAATTTGAAAATTTTGGATTAATTTATCTTAAATAACTATAAATATATACACAACTATAACAATTACACTTATACACATATATTAATACACAAACACGCACATATTAATTAACTTTTAATTACTTATTTTATTAATCATATTAATTAAATTATATTAAAAATTTTGAAATTAATTATCTAATTTTACAAAACTATTTCAAAGATTTGCATTTATTTTATAACATTCATAAAAAAATACTTTTATAATTTAAACTTAACATTTAAAGTTAAAATATATATTTAAATTTCTAAATTTTAATTTGAAAATTAGCCCAAGGCTAAACTAACTATGGGCCTCACATCTGGGCCAATCAGTTGGACTTACTTCACCCATTGGGCTACGCCAATAGCCAGGAAAAAAGAATACTTGATTATTCAACTGCAAGCCTAGACTCAACTATTCTAGACCTTCATCAAATAAGTAGATTTCATTATTTGTCCCTAATTATTGACTAATTAGACTACATAGATTATTTGGGTTCTGATATCAATGTTGGACTAACCTGGTTTGCATTGTGTGAAGTGGGTATATTTTCAAAAAAAAAATCTCAACTGGATCCTAGTAGGCTATAAAGTCTAATACTTAATGCTAGGTCTAATCTTGTTGTTAAAATAAAATCATATATTATGTGGATTTTGTTTTTATTTAACTAATTTTTATTAATTAAATACAATGTGTGTGTTTATATAAATATATCTCACATATTTTTCACATTGATGATAGTAATGGTGCAACTTGATTATATGGTATAAAATAACGTGGTTAATATATAAATATATAGATATTGGGATTTTATACATACTACGTGTATATATATTTATATTAATCGTCAAAATCAAATTACTTAATGTAAAATAATATATATATATATATATATAATTTTGAAATTATTTATATATAGATAAAATAAAATTTAATTAAAATATCTAAAAAAAATTGAATGAGCGAAGAATTATAAATCTCACATTTAAAGTCAAGATATCAAAGTTTGACTAACTCAAATTTCAAATTTGAAGTCAAAAACATCTAAGGTGATTTAGTAAAACATATTCAAATTCAAATCTAAATAAAAATAAATCAACTAAAATATATTTGACCAATTAAATATTAATATAATAAATGCATCTCTACGATTAATAAAGAGAATTCAATGAATAGGATTTCCGTGGTGTTCTTTTGAAATTTTGAAAATATCCTACATCCATCAATGGATTAATCTCACTATTGGTTTGCAATCTCCATCACTAATCCTTTACTAACCACCCATAATGGAATTTTAATGTCAATTTACTTGAAATAAAACTACTGTAAGTACCAAATCTTTTGCACTTATAGATATCCATCCATAATTCTTTTTAATAAATAAAAATTAAATAATTCTAGCTATTAGATGCACATTTGTGCCATTTACACTAGTATATACTAATATATTTATAATGAATTTTTTAATATATGTAGATGCATATATGTAACCATTTTTATAAAAATATATAAGCAGGTTTATATGTATATATTATAAAATAAATAAATAAATAAATATATAATTCATCTCCGTCGGTAATAAAGAACCAAAAAATCGTATGTTATATATATATAATATTATTAAAAGTAAACAGTATATAAAATAATGGTTAAAATATGTAGATTATAAATATTAAAAAATCTTTTGGAATAAATTTTTTCTTTTTTTTAAAGAAGGTCAAAATCAATAATGTATTCTATGTTTTAAAATTAGTAAATAATCATTTAAAAATAAAATAAAATATGTCAAGTGTTTAGAAAATTATATATATATATATATATATATATATATTATAATACATATATGGCCAAAATTATACCTATATGTATTAATTTTAAAGTGTTAAATTAAATAAATTGGATCGTAAATGTTTAAATGGTTTAAAATAATTATAAATAGTGAGACGATTGTGTGTGTGTGTATAATTGTGATAAACATTATTAACTAGCACATAAATGGAACATAAAATGCTTACCTTTGAAGGTGATGCCTTCAGACACACCTCGATAAGTGAATACACCTAGACTCCTTAGAATCGGCAATCGACCACGGTACTATTGAATATACCATAATCCATTGACTTATATTTGAGGTTGAGAGCTAGATGAACTTAGACAAGGGTGAAGTGAAGATGGGGTTAGTGGCCAAGATTGAGAGGGATCAACATAGTAAAATGAAGAGGTTTAATTTTTTAGATGGAGAAAATGGGAGAAAATATCCCATACATTTTACTCCTCCCCAATTCAAGTCTAGCTCTACATCTAAATTCAAACCTCACGCCTATCTATTATGGCCTGCCAAAAATGGAACCTATAAGTGCCAATAAATCCCAAAACTCACTTGCTAATTAACTGCATTTAAATCCTATTCATATATATATACATATATATATATATATATCACATCTATAACTTTTACATATGCTCCCGATTAATTACAAATTGCACCCAAAACATTTAGTATTTAAATAATTAATATTTCGTAAAATATTAATTAATTTGTACAATTTACAAACTAACTATATCATGTAGCATTATTGAGAATTCATAATCCGTTATGGGACTCGTAGGTATAAATTCAATTAGCGGTTAATATTGAACAATTCAAATATTAACGTTCACGCATCATCTTAGCTAGTAGTGTGATAGTTTGGTTGAATTTATCACTGATAAATCTTCATTGGTAAAATCCAAATTTACATATTAAGCGGTATCATTATTAATGAATATTTACACACGTTATCTTTGTCAAAATTATATCACTGTAAGATATATGGAATTTGATGTTGGTCAAAATTTCAATATTATCCATATTACACTCGATTAGCCCGTAACCAAGTCACTTGTTTAATAAAAACATTTATTATTAATCGTACAACTCTGGCCAGAGATTTTAATTTTGAGTTGACTATAAGTAACCATGATACTAACTTATAAATTTGAGGAGATGAATTCTCTATTGAATAGTATTTCACTTAGTATGCTTCTACGTACATCCAACTGTAGTTGCTCTACAGTCTCCATGCCATTATTTCACTGCAATAAAGTGGAGTATCTATATAAAAGTTTTACGGTATTCTTAAGTCGAGAGAACCATATAACATTGTCACATCGAGATTTCTAGTTTGACCTAGTTGTTATTAACCAACAGAAAAACCCTCGTGTGAGTTATTCCATAGTTATTCAATAACTATGAGTATGTAACAATTTAGTTCCTCCAATAGCCATGAGCAACATACTATCCAACAATTGGAGAATGTTATATACTCTAATCTCAACGGATGTATCGATATCATTTCTCGAAGCATCCAGACTAAGAATGTTTAAAATAATACATTGTTTCATATATATTATTATATTTTGATAATTTTCTCATGATTAACTATTTGTAATTATTGTCGCATAACATAATATTTAAGGATTTTTAAATTAATTTCATAATTAATATATCACAATAACAAGTATACAATTGAAACCAAATACTTTTATTATGAACAAAACTGGTTATCTAATTAGATATCAATTATAAAATTACTCATAGGGCATACCTTATCTCTCTCACAATGATGGTTTCTCTCAGTTCAAAACACTTGGCAGTCTGTATTTCCAATGGCACCCAAGGGTTATGCGGTTAAAGTGCTTAGCGGTTTTATAGTGGTGGAGATACAAAAGGCTATAGCGGGGATATATAAGAGAATAGTTAAGGTGTAAAACTTTTTATTGGAGATAAAATCAAATCTCCAAAGTTGATTTATTTTCAATCCCAAATCATTTCATTAGAGAAGAGAAAACATTTTTTGCTCCGATATAAAAAAACCGAAGAACAACATGATCCATACAGTTCAGACTTGAAGAAAAGAATAGAGTTCTAATTTATGTTGAGCACTTATGGCTTGAACTTTGACATATACCCTAAATTTGTTGATTTGGTTTGTAAGAGAACTGGTCAAATTAATCACTTTATATTAAAATTGCTAAAGCGGTTGCAAAACACCCTTGATGTAGTGGGTATAGTAAAAATTAGCGAGGTTTTAAGCTGCTATACTATTTAATAGCGTTAAATTGAAAAAACATAGCAGTCGAAGTGCGCTAAGCGCTTTAGTGGACTTTAACTACATAGCCTAGGTATGTTATCCTCGGGATTGCTTGCTACCTTAACCAGGTGGTCATCCTTTGTTTTCTCTTGCGATATCATTTCCAATTTAATATCAGATAAAGTGTTGATGGGTTTCTTTCCCTCTTCCATATATAGGGTCGTTGTTTTTCCTTGACTTGAAACCGCTCGCCAATTTGATTTACGATCAGCAAGGAACCAGTGAACATATGGATTGATTCTATCTTCAGTTCTATTATCATCACGAGACTAGTCAGGACAGCTTCATTACTAGTAGCTTTAATGTTCAGACGAACGGTGAAAATAAACCTCTTTACCCTCAGGGATGATGACCATACCAGCCCCTGCCCTCTTCTCATTGGATGCTCCATCGACTAATGATTACCATTAGCATTGACTAGCAATTACTTCTTCTTTGTCATTGTCTGGGCTGGAACATTCTGTAATATAATCATCCACGGCTTGGCATTTGATGGATGTGCGAGGTTGGAATGTGATATGATATTGCTCGAGCTCAATAGGCCCTAGCTTCGTTTCAGGCATTTCCATACTTCAAAACTAGATGTGAACCCTTGGTAATTGCATAGGTGGTGTTTGTAACAAAGTATGCTAGTCGAAGAATTGATTTTTGTTACTATAATATAGTATTATTTGTTTTGTTTATTTTCTTTGAGAAATATTTACAATTTGGCCCACTTTTTAAAACTTATACGTTTAGGTCGATTTCAAAACTATTTTTTGGCTAGCTTAACTCTAAGCTTGCTAAAACACACAAGTATCGCCTATATTTTCTTAAATAAATTATACTGGCGCTATTTCAAACTACAGCTGTATTGTTCAATAGAAAAAATGTAGGTGACATTTGAAATGTTGTATTCATTTTTTTTATACAGTCGACCTTTCAAAACGTGCCATTTTTGCTTTGTTGAAAACAGTCAACGCTTTATGAAGTTATGCCAGTATAATCTTTGTCGTATACTAACACATATTGAAATAGCATCATTATAATTTATTTCTAAAAAAGGGCAAAAAATGGCATAGCCGACACTTGAAATGATGCCTTATGTTTTAGCCAGCTTGACGCTTAGCTTGTCAAAAGTGATTTATATTTGTAATTAGTTCTCAAAATGACCTAAAAGTGTTATAAGTTTAAGAAAGTGGACCAAATTGGGAAAAAAATTGTTTTCTTATAGGAAAATTTAATCTTTTTGTTTAACATTAACCTCATGCAACCAATCTCTGGAGGACTTGGAATGTGATAGATCAGATTCGATGAATTTGGTAAGCTTCTTAATTCATTTTATCATTTCATCTTTCATTTCATGCATCAGTGGTACTTGACCACCCGTAATTCTTTCATGTTGTGGTTTTGTCCTGTAGATGTTGACATATGCTAGTTTTGCTCATAATTGGTTTATTATTATTATTAATAATGGAGACTTACATACAAACATGCATACAACTTGATGTATTCATTACATGTTACAATGTAAATAACAAATGGAAAAAAATATTATACGTAAAATCATTAATCGAAATATCTGTCAAGACAGTCATGCGAAATACAAATGTCTGTTAAACTAGTGTGAAAGTATAAATGACAAACAATACATCGTGTCTTTATCCGTCGTTTCCTCTCCTTCTTTATCCGGACTTGAGCCCGGCAATAATAACTAAAAGGATATAAATGATGAGAGTTAAAAACATTGTTTGAGTGATGTATTGACGTAACACACAATGTTAGTGTGACATTAAACTTTAAAACTGTTATTCACTATATTCGACGCAAACCTAAGTTTCAAATCCAATATTAATTAATATATATTAAAAATAAAGAAACTAAAAACATTTTGGTTTTCACTCCATGGAGGAAAATAACAATAAATTTCTTGAGGGAAGAGTAATTTTATGCAAAGGAGGGAAAGAGGAAATTGATAATGAATCGAATATATATATTTGGTTACGGATATAACACTACAAGAACAACAGTATATTCCGACAACATGTACCGACGGCCACCGTCGGCTAAATTCCAACGACTTCCAACGGCTAATATATTATGGACTTTGTTATGAATAAAATAATTAGCCATCGAAAGCCGTTAGAATTTTGTCGTCTGCGGTCTTTGGTAGCCATTGGAAAATCGTGATTATCTTCTTTTCCGGCCGATCCTCACAAAATCACCAAACCTTATTCCACCATTTCCATCTCCATCTTCAAGCCCAAATTCTGCCGAATTCGCCTCCTTCTTCGTCAATTCGGAATCTTATCTCCTCCAAACCCCTAATCTCCTCTATTTTAGGTATTATTCATAAATCCTAATTTCATGAATTTATTAATTTAGGGTTAATTCGTTAGTTTAATTGTTTATATTGCCTCATTGATAGTGTAGTATAGTTTATTGAATGCTAATTATTGTTATTATCCTATAATTGTTGAATACTAACTTGTTTAGTTTGTGCGATAAGAAATTAGTGTGCATTAGTTGAATAATTTAGTGATTTTACGCCTTACTTGGGTTATTTAATGTGTATGAGCATAATTTAGTTTATGCGTTTTCTAAAACATCAAAAACGATAATTAATTTTATATAACGTACGGTTAGTTAATTAAAGTTTTAAACATGTGCTTATATGATAAACTATCATACACGGTAGTTTAACTTAAGTTAAATGTTAATCAGTTTAATTTAAATGTTGAAAGCCATTTTTTTTAAATATGAAATATGTAATATACTTTATTCATAAAACACTTAGAGTGTTTTTTTGGCTTCGTCTGATAAGTATCGTATATGATCGTTATGTGGATATTCGTTTTTTGTCACAGAATGGACATCTATATTCATCATATACAATATTTATTAGATTTGTCCCTATATTGGACAAGTTACAAATAGAGTAACATAATTACATCTCGTAAATCATTTCATTTTAAATGATTCACAAAATTTCGACAGCACTTTCTTTATGTTCCCTATGTCTACGTAATTGTGTATGACTCAGGGAACAAAAGGAAAATGCTTTCAAAATTTTGTTGAATCATTTAAAATGAAATGATTTGCAAGATTTAATTAAGTTACTGTATTTGTAACGGGAAGTAGGATAACCCAGCGACAAATTTTCAATGATCAATTAATATAAAACATTAAACTGTAAAATTATATTCAAAAATAAATTGTTAATGTGGTTTTAATTTATATCATATTTTTTAATTAGAAGGAGGGATGATCGATTATTTTATTGATCAAAGCTGGATGTGCCAACAACAAAGAAAAATTGGAGGCTCGATAAGTGAACATTTTAATAATGATGTACGCGTATTTATTGATTTTGCTTTAAGTAATAATGGAAACGATGAAGAAATCCATTATCCATGTAGTAGGTGCAAATTGTTGGAGCATTTGATACCAGAAATGATTAGAGTTCATTTGCTCAATACGGTTTCATGCCGAACTATTTGGTATGGGATCGTCATGGAGAACTTGTAACTCCTAATCCTGTATAGTCAGAGGAGGTAGTGAGTAATGAAATTGTTACGATGAATCTCGTAGAACATATGGTTGAAGATGCAGTACGTTCAATGTTCCCTGCTACTCAATTTGTTGATGACAATGTTAATGTTGAAGAAGAACCAAATATTGGAGCAAAATTTTTGATGATTTATTGGATTCCGCGAAGAAACCCCTTGGGGAAGGTTGTACAAGCGGCATCCAATTACTAATAACCATAGAATACATTGCGATGAAATCTAAATACAACCTCACAGAAGCTGGATTTACAGCAGTTGTAAAAGCTGCGAAGCAGCATATGCCTCCCGATATTTAATGTGCGAAAATCATTATGAAGTGAAAAAATTTATGTCGGCCGTATCAGAAAACGTATACATGTTTAAATGGTTGCATGTTGTTTTGAGAAGAAGATATCAATCTTAGGAATTGTAAAATATGTAATCAGGAAAGGTACAAACCAAGAAAGAAGAAGGGAAAAGAAGACCCATATAAATGTATGCATTATTTACCTATTACTCCTAAGCTTCAAAGGTTATATGCATCTTCTGTAACCACGCATCATATAAGATGGCACAGTGTTAGAACACAAAAAGAAGGTACGTTGACACACGCAGCAGATAAGGAAGCATGGAAGTATTTTGATCAGAAATATCCCGATTTTGCAACGGAGAGCCGTAATGTTAGACTTGGTTTATGTACGAATGGATTTTCACCATTTTCTCAACTTGGTTCTAGATATTCATCTTGGCCTATAATCGTTACACCTTATAACTTACCTCCGTGGATGTGTATGAAAAATCCATATGTGTTTCTCACAATTGTCGTCCTCGGCCCTAATGATCCGACGCAAGGAATCGTCTACGTAAACTTGAGGAAGAAATTCTTTTATTGCTCTGCAAACTAAAGAAAATATTTTCTCCAGGTTTATTTAATGTAATGGAGCATTTACCTATTCATCTTTCATCTGAAGCACGTCTTCGAGGGCCTGTGCAATATGGATGGATGTATCCATTTGAGATGTATTAATATTTAGTATGTTAAATATTGGTTTAATTACATGTATAAATAAATTTTAATTTGTAATAATACTTAATAGGTACTTAAATCATCTAAAGCAAAAAAAGAGACAGAAAGCACGAGTTGAAGGTTAGATTTGCAAATCATATATCGAAGAAGAAGCTTCGTCTTTTTCCTCTCATTATTTTAGTGATCATATGAACTTATCGTTTGAAAGTGCTACGCATAATGATGAAGACATTGATCAAGATGATTGTCAAGCGACTTAATCTATTTTTAAAAAATATGGCTGGCCTGCTGGTAAATGTGTGGAATTATGGTTGGACGACAGAGATTACCATGTAGCACGCACATATATTTTTCTCAATTATGCTGAAGTTGCACCATTTGTTAGGTAATATACGTATATTCTTCTTAATGCATTATATAATCTACATATGCGCATATACACATATGCACACGTGTATGTTAATTATAATGCAATATTTCTTCTATAATTGCAGTGTTTACGAATCACAACATCCAAATGGCGATATTGGCAAAGATTTTGCTACTTGGTTTTCAAATTACGTTTATGACACTATAAATTGTATGATTGACGAAGAATTGAAACATTTAGCTATGGAACCAAAAATGAAAATCAAGACATATCCAATATTCTTCGTTAATGGATATAAATTTAACACCAAAGAATACGGTGCTGAAAAATTAACTAACAATAATGGTGTATTTGTTAAAGGTAGTGCTGATCTAAATGATCGTGTAAATGATTTTTATTGCATTTTAACCCAGGTTTTGCAATTGACATATTTCACAAGACTTACAGAAGAAGTTTTTTGTTTAAATGCAACTGGTTCGGCAACGTTTCAGATTCTGGAATCAACATGCATCCAAAGTATAATCTTATAGAAATGAAACATACCTCGTTTTATTATAAGTATGATCCTTTTATACTTGCCAAACAAGCTCTTCAAGTTTATTACGCTCCATAGCCATCTCTACGAAGAGATGAAACAGATTGGTCGGCTATTTTTAAAACAAAGGCAAGATTTACATTTGATGGACAGAATATTCCAGATGAACAAGCTTATCAAGCAGATATCGAGGAAAATAGTAGAATAATAAAAACCGACGATCAAGTTGATCTTGGATCTCTAAATGATGAGTCAAATGCATTAAAAGAAGCATTTGAGACTACAGAGGAACAAAACATAGAGTACGAAACAGAGTCTGAATTAGAAAACGACGAGGACTGATTAATAATCTATAGTTCGGAAGAAGGTAATTTTTGTATTTATATATGTTACATTTTCTCATTAAAAATGATGTGCTTTTCTAATGATATGTTTATTTGTAATCTGTTTCACATAATCCTTTTATGTTCTATCATAATGTATGTTTCACATAATTAAATGATATATTTCACATATATGATACGTCTATAAAAGGTACTGTATACATATGTCTTTTTTTTCGTAGACGTAGCTCTTCCCGTAAAGGATCTCCCTCTTCTTCTTAGAGAGGGACTGGTGCGTCTCCAATAGGTGATAGCAGTGGCCCAGTTGAATATGCGATTATATGATTTTTGTTTGACGATAATAAACACACACACATATATATATATTCATTTAAATGTATTTGTTAATATACTAATTTATTTTAATAGATTAAGTAAATATTTTAAAATAAATAACACAGAATTTGAATTCAAACGGATATTTTTATTCAAACAAATATTTATTACAATTTTTGAATAGTACAAATTTCAAGCTCCCACTATATATATACACACACGCAACTTCAATTACAATACAATTTTGATTACATTACAATTCACAGTTATATTTGCACCTCACTATCTATCACTCACACTCGTATTTATCTTCAACTTCATTCCAATGTGAATCCAGCATCTTAGCAATCTGCAAAAATATATGCTGACGCAGTAAAATTGAAAAGGAAATATTTTTGCAGTATAAAATAAAATATATTTTGAAAATATTATTTGCCTCAGTTATTTGAGTTGTTCGTCATCATTTAAATTCAAATTCATCATACACGAACAGCTTGTGACATGCACAGTGTATCACTGTACATGACATAAGGCCGTGCACACCGATATATACACTTGATAAAATTACAGGGATAGGTGAGCACAGGTCAAATCCAAAACGCCAGGTTCAACTCAAGTGCAATAAAAATAATGTCACAATATCAGCACAAGGTCAAACCCGAGCATTAAGCTGGATTCAACTAGGGTGTGATTTCAAAAATTAACATGAAGTATACAAGCTACTGAACTCCAAGCTAAATTCAAAGGCAAGTATGCAACAAAGATGAACACAAGCTTCAGACTAATGTACACATGAATGCCATCAAATGTACAAGTAAATGTACAAAGACTCCAAGCATTTCAAATTTGAAGACAACATGAAACTGCATCAAAGTGACTTCAACAAGTTGATATGCAAACATGTATGCAGTGTCAATGTCAACATACACACAGCAGTTTTAAATATATGAAGATAGTGTATTCAAGGCAACATGAAATACAACAGACTCAAGTCTGCAACTCAACTTGAAGACCAGCACAAGAGGGACAAAGGTGAACCACCAAAAATGTTAATCAAATCAGCACTGACCATACAGCAAGGCCAAATACACACAAACCAGCAAACAACGCTACAACATCAAATGAAACAGGGGCAAAACTACAAACAAATACAAACTGCCTCGATGCATACATATGGTCAAGCAATGCACCAGAGAACAATGACTGATGCAAGTGACAATGCAAGCCAACATCAAAGACACAACAGAATGGAAATGGTCAGGCGACTTGAGCTTCAAAAGATACAACATGTATGCAACAACTAAATGAAAATGAACATCAGCTACAACTAAATGCAAGCCAATTTTACAGTGTCACTAAATCATGGGCAATGGAGTACAGGCAAAATGAAAACAGGCTAATGGAAACACAGTGCAGCCTCTACATGAAGTTCAAGAGAACCAGTAAATGACACAGATGAAAACAGTGATGAAGCATGGTCCAACCAGATTAATATGGCAACGCAGCAACTCATATAAACCAGTGCCAACAGATCAGAATCGAGCACAAAGGAATGCAACACTGCTTCACATACATGAAAACCAGATAATACAAACTACAACATCAAGTGATACTAACTACAACAAAAAATCAAGCGGAGATGAACAAACCATAATGACAAGTTCGAACAAATCCAAAGTCGAGCAAATACAAATATACATGTATGCATATATATATATATATATATATATATATATATATGTATGTATACACATACATATCTATATCAAATGACACAGTACCAAAATCAAAATAGTTCAAGTGGCCGGAGTCATGAAACGGCAAGTAAAATCGAACAAGGTCGAAAGTGCTACCAAAGGCAGTGAACAGTATGGCCAAAGTCGAACGAAATCGACACCGTGTCAATCAAGGAATCGAACCAAGTTAGAAATCAAAACCGTATTATTCAAGTAAATTGAAAAAGTCAAAGATAAATCTCATGCATTAAAACAAAATCAAATGGCTAAAATAAATCAAGTGACGAATTCAAATAAATGTATACAAACGAAAATCAAGGATCTCGAATCCTATATAAATAAGTAACATCATCGGTAATTCAATATCGAGTTCAAGAAAGCAAATCAGAAGAAGCAAAAAGGAAAATTTACATACCAAATCAAAGTCAGACTCGATCAAGGAGGAGAAGCCGCGAACAAATCAATTGAAGTAAGCAATCGAAGCAAAAACCATCAATTTAAGCGGCGACTTCACAAAGCCCTAATTTCAGAGATAAGAAGAACGAACGAAAGAAGGAACCAGGCCGACATTCTTTTTACAGAGCAAAATTGAAAAAGGAGATAACGGGCCGACATAGATAAAAGAGATAAAGGAGGCCACATTTTATTAGTGATAAATTATTTTGGGCCAACTTTTTAATAGGGCTTTAGGTTTTAATTGTTTTTTAAATTGTTGTTTTTGTATTTTCCCCTTTAAACCATTGTCATTACTAGTCGTGTGACAATGGGACAAACTACATGGCGTAGTTTGAGAATTTACAACTCGGTGGTTGAGTTGTGGCAGAGTTTTAAGCGTAGTGTTAGGTTAGTCAGTAGCGGGTATCGCGATTTTACGTGTGTAAGCGTGTGACTACTTAATTTCTAGTAGAAACCTAGGGGACAGCACGTGGCAGGGTTTTGCCGAAGCTGGGTAAATTCTGTGTCGTTCTATTTCTGCATTTATTATTCTGCTATTATCTGTGTTGCTATTATTTTGATATATCTATGTTGAAATAATTTTTATAAGCTTCCGCAATAATTTTTATAATTAATAGCATCACCCTATTCACACCCCCCCCCCTTCTTGGGTGAAATCGATCCTACAAGTGGTATCGGAGCAGGAATAG
This sequence comes from Allium cepa, assembly GCA_030765085.1. Taxonomy (NCBI): domain Eukaryota; kingdom Viridiplantae; phylum Streptophyta; class Magnoliopsida; order Asparagales; family Amaryllidaceae; genus Allium; species Allium cepa. The sequence goes on from CM060944.1 coordinate 344,894,166, forward strand.
AAGTCAGCTTTTGTTTTTAAAATTTTGATTTTTTTTTTCAAAAATCAATTTTTGTCTTAAAAAGTTGAATTTTTAAAATGGCTTCTTTTAATAATGCTTTTGCTGAGGGTCGGTCCATAGTTAGACTACCAATGTTCAATGGTGAATACGCCTACTGGAAAAATAGAATGAAAACTTTTCTAAAAACCATTAACGCGTGGAATATTGTTGAGACAGGTTATAGAGCACCAACTATAATTGAAAATAATCAGGAAATAAATAAACCAAAGGATCAATGGACAGAACTAGAAAATAAATTATAAAATGCTAATGCTAAAGCTATGAATTCTATTATCTGTTCACTGGATCAATTTGAATTTAGTCGTGTCTCGCATTATCTAACTAAGCAGGAAATATGGCACACACTCGAAGTGACTCACGAAGGAACATCTCAAGTCAAAGAATCTCGCCTTGCCATGCTAAGTAGCGAATACGAGAATTTCACAATAGCCAAGGAAGAAGATGTCAAAGAGATGTACGGACGACTTTCCAATATTGTACACAAATCAAAAGCTCTTGGAAAATCATACACAGAATTGGAAATAGTCCGAAAAATCCTCAGAGTCCTTCCACGAAGATTTGAAGCAAAAGTGACTTCCATTCAAGAATCGAAAGATTTAAAAAAAATCAAAGTTGCAAAACTCATCGGAAATCTCACCACTTATGAGCTAGAAATGAAATTCAAGGAAGAGCGTGAAGGAGGTGACACTCAAAAGAAATCAATAGCTCTTAAAGGAACAACAGAAAGTGATGGTGATGGTGATGGTGATGGAGCAGCAGAATTGGAGCTGATAATAAGAAATTCAAAAGGTGGAATTACAAATACGGAAATCCAGCTCTAAATCGAAAATTGAAAAGCAGAATAGTCAAAGCACTAGACAACTCAGACGAACAGAAGATCATCTGTCATAAGTGCAACCAACCCGGACACATCAAGCCCAATTGTCCTCAAAATCGACACGACTTTGAAAAAAAATCAAAAAGGAGAATTTTTGCAGCCACGTGGAATACAAGTGATGAAGATAATCAAAGTACTAGCAGTGAGAGTGAGAAAGCAGATATGTGCCTTCAAGGTAATATAACTGATAGCGACGATGACGAGCCAAGCGATGTATCAAAACTTACTCATTCAGAATTACTTATATATTTCCACAAAGTAAATGGCTGTTTTGAACGACTTAGGGAAAAGTATGCTAAAATTGAATCACAAAGAGATGGTTTGATAGAATTAAATAAACAACTTGACCAATTAGTTAAAACCTATCAAAGTAGGATCCCTAAGTGTGATAAGTGTCCAACATTCGAAGAAGAAATTAAAAAATCAAAAATTAATATAAAATCACTTGAAAATGAAATTCTGATTTTGAAAGAGATTGAAAATACTAGAAGAGAAAATTCTATTAAAAAGTGCACATAATTACTAAACGAAAATGAATCTCTCAAAACACAAGTCCAACAATTGTCAACGACTTTAGATAAATTTTCAAAAAGTGAAAAATCGTTGAATATGCTATTAGGGAAGCAAACTGTTAATACAGCTAGAAAAGGACTTGGATATAATCAATCTGAAAATATTAAAAGCAAAATTAATCAAGTCAATTCTATGTGCATAATTTGTAGAAAATATGGACACAATCACAATAATTGTTGGTATAGACCCAAACATATGAAAACCATATCAATTGGGTTCCAAAAGGCACAAATATAAAATCTCTCAAAGTTAAACAAATCTGGGTGCCAAAAGGAACATATATAAATAGTTTTGGGTCTCCACAAAATTATTTTTAAAAATATTCTGCCACTAACAATCATGGACCTATAAAAACAAATAGGTCACAAAAATCTTCCATCATGTAGGCGTGGTGGTAGGCTAAGGAACAACAACAGTGTTATCTGGATGCTGGCTGTTCCAAAAACACAACGGACGTCAAAGCAAAGTTCCTTATCCTAGTATAAAGGTGACAGAATCACAATGGAAAACAACAAAAAATATCGTAAAGTTAAAACAGGTAATGGTATATTTATTTGAAAGATATATTAAATGTGATAATCTGCACCGTAATCAGAGTTAAATCAACCAATAATGTGATGATGAAATAATGATGATTTTGATTCTGACTTATTTAAAATTGTTGGCCAATTATATTCTTATGCCAAGAACACTATAAAAATTGTAGAGTCTTTGAATTACTTCATATATATTTGTTTGGATTAATAATAGTGTTTTATTGGATGATAATACATTTGGTTATTTTATGGCTAACTCTATATTCACGGTTTTTGATTATTTACACGGTTTCAATTCAAATTCAAGAGAATGTCATTTAAAAGGCTGTTAAAATTGATTTTAAGATATTTTGATGCACACTTCATGGTCTAGTCTATCAAATTCAATTTGGATGTTTTTGAGTGAAAGAATAATTCAGATGCAGATTACACTGGTAATCTAGTTGATAGAAAAATTACTAGTGGAACATGATTCTTGTTAAGACATTTAGTAACTGCATCGTTTTTTCAAAGAAAATATCTACATATTTTTTTTTCAAATATTTTTCAAATAGCAGAAATTTTTCTCATAAAACCCCTTCTAGAAAATCATCTTTGACCTTGTTTTCAGATTGGTCATTTTTAGAAAAATTGATTTTATAATTATTTTTAAATTTAATTTTTAAATTATAACATTGACTAATCTGACTCCCTACTAGTTATCAAAAAGATAAATAGTGATTGAAAAAGTGATGAGTGTTGATATTTATCATATATTATGACTCAAAACGGTATAATTAGTAAATTTCTTTAGAAATTTAAACAACAGTTATAAAACTTTTTGTTGGTGAAAATTCCATGACCATCTCTATTTATATCATATTTCTAACGACCATCACTCATCAAAATTCAATATAGTTTGTCAATATGTGGTACTTTAAACAAGAATCATTCGTTTTTCATTTTACATTTTTTTAATAAAATAATAATAATAATAATAATAATAAAATAAAATCCAAAGTATTCACTCTCATTTAAAAGTCCTCATGGTTATGCATGGATGAATTACTTGGAATTTGTTATGTGCATGCATGCTCATTTAAAAGTCCTCACGGTTATGCATGTATGGAACGCATATCAAAATTGATTTTTTAAATAAACAAGTTGATTCTAATCCCATTTAAAAGTCCTCACGGTTATACGTGGTTAGAAGATACTTGAATTCATTGTTTAAAAAAAATTGAAATACTACTAATCTCGTTTAAAAGTCCTAACGGTTATGCATGGTTGGTAGATATTCAAATTTCTGATATAAATATACCACAAATAGACACAACTGTATGATTTTATATGATGATATCATTCCCATAATTCTAAATGTGGAATATGCGCCTAACAGAGTATTTATGATTTTTGTTTGATTTTTTATTGAAATTTAATATTTATATTTGATTGAGTTTTAATGTTGTATTAATATCGATCACTTTATCTCCATTTTTTTCTAACACTATTACTCTTTTGCTGATAACAAAAGAGGGAGAGAAAGATTAAGATTTTGTCAAATAAAATCAAGCAAAGGTCAAATATTTTCAATTTGCACCTAGGCTCATTTGCATATTTTTAATTGTATGCATATATGAAGGGGGAGCTTTGTGTAGAGAGGAAGCATTTAAATAGGGGGAGAAAATAGAGTATATCAATGATCAAATACATTTAACATATTCAAAATCTTAGATATATGTTTGTTATCCTAAAAAGGGGGAGATTGTTGAATATGCGATTATATGGTTTTTGTTTGATGATAATAAACATATATATATATATATATATATATATTTATTTAAATGTATTTGTTAATATATTATTTTATTTTCATGGATTAAATAAATATTTGATGAATAAAATAAATAACACAGAATTTGAATTCAAACGGATATTTTTATTCAAACAAATATTTATTACAATTTTCGAGTAGTACAAATTTCAAGCTCTCACTATATATATACACACAACTTCAATTACAATACAATTTTGATTACATTACAATTCACAGTTACATTTGCACATCACTACATATCACTCACACTCGTATTTATCTTCAACTTCATTCCAATGTGAATCCAGCATCTGAGCAATCTGCAAAAAAATATACTGACGCAGTAAAATTGAAAAGGAAATATTTTTGCAGTATAAAATAAAATGTATTTTGAAAATATTATTTGCCTCAGTTATTTGGGTTGTTCATCATCGTTTAAATTCAAACTCATCATACACGAACAGCTTGTGACATGCACAGTGTATCACTGTACAGGCCACAAGGTCGTGCACACCGATATATACACTTGATAAAATTACAGGGAAGGGTGAGCACAGGTCAAACCCAAAACGCCGGGTTCAACTCAAGTGCAATAAAAATAATGTCACAATATCAGCACAAGGTCAAACCCGAGCATTAAGCTGGATTCAACTAGGGTGTGATTTCAAAAATCAACATGAAGTATACAAGCTACTGAACTCCAAGCTAAATTCAAAGGCAAGTATGCAACAAAGATGAACACAAGCTTCAGACTAATATACACATGAATGTTATCAAATGTACAAGTAAATGTACAAAGACTCCAAGCATTTCAAACTTGAAGACAACATGAAACTGCATCAAAGTGACTTAAACAAGTTGATATGCAAACATGTATGCAGTGTCAATGTTAACATACACACAGCAGTTTTAAATATATGAAGATAGCGTATTCAAGGCAACATAAAATACAACAGACTCAAGTCTGCAACTCAACTTGAAGACCAGCACAAGAGGGACCAAGGTGAACCACCAAAAATGTTAACCAAATCAGCACTGACCATACAGCAAGGCCAAATACACACAAACCAGCAAACAAGGCTACAACATCAAATGAAACAGGGGCAAAACTGCAAACAAATACAAACTGCCTCGATGCATACATATGGCCAAACAATGCACCAGAGAACAATGACTGATACAAGTGACAATGCAAGCCAACTCAAAGACACAGCAGAATGGAAATGGTCAGGCAACTTGAGCTCCAAAAGATACAACATGTATGCAACAACTAAATGAAAATGGACAGCAGCTATAACTAAATGCAAGCCAATTTAACAGTATCACTAAATCATGGACAATGGAGTACAGGAAAAATGAAAACAGGCTACAGGAAACACAGTGCAGCCTCTACATGAAGTTCAAGAGAACCAGTAAATGACACAGATGAAAACAGTGATGAAGCATGGTCCAACCAGATTAATATGGCAACACAGCAACTCATATAAACCAGTGCCAACAGATCAGAGTCGAGCACAAAGGACTGCAACACTACTTCACATACATAAAAACTGGAGAATACAAACTACAACATCAAGTGATACTAAGTACAACAGAAAATCAAGCAGAGATGAACAAACCATGGTGGCAAGTTCGAACAAATCCAAAGCCGAGCAAATACAAATATACATGTATGCATATATATACACATATATGCATACACATACATATCTATATCAAATGAAACAGTACCAAAATCAAAATAGTTCAAGTGGCCGGAGTCATGAAACAGCAAGTAAAATCGAACAAGGTCGAAAGTGCTACCAGAGGCAGTGAACAGTATGGCCAAAGTCGAATGAAATCAACACTGTGTCAATCAAGGAATCAAACCAAGTCAGAAACCAAAACCGTGTAATTCAAGTAAATTAAAAAAGTCAGAGATCAATCTCATGCATTAAAACAAAATCGAATGGCCTAAATAAATCAAGTGACGAATTCAAATAAATGTATACAAACGAAAATCAAGGATCTCGAATCCTATATAAACAAGTAACATCATTGGCAATTCAATATCGAGTTCAAAAAAGCAAATCAGAAGAAGCAAAAAGGAAAATTTACATACCAAATCAAAGTCAGACTCGATCAAGGAGGAGGAGCCGCGAACGAATCAATTGAAGTAAGCAATCGAAGCAACAACCATCAATTTAAGCGGTGACTTCACAAAGCCCTAATTTCATAGATGAGAAGAATGAATGAAAGAAGGAACCAGGTCGACATTCTTTTTACAGAGCAAAATTGAAAAAGGAGATAACGGGCCGACATAGATAAAAGAGATAAAGGAGGCCGCATTTTATTAGTGATAAATTATTTTGGGCCAACTTTTTAATAGGGATTTAATATTGGGGTTTAATTTTTTTTTAAATTGTTGTTTTCGTATTTTCTCCTTTAAACCATTGTAATTACTAGTCGTGGGAATAGGGAACAAACTACGTGCCGTAGTTTGAGAATTCGCAACTCAGTGGCTGAGCTGTGGCAGGGTTTTGAGCGCAGAGTTAGGTTAGTCAGTAGTAGGTGTCGCGAGTTTACGTGTGTAAGCGTATGACAACTTAATTACTAGTAGAAACGTTGGGGGCAGCACGTAGGCAGGGTTTTGCCGAAGCTGGGTAAATTCTGTGTCGTTCTATTTCTGCATTTATTATTCTGCTATTATCTGTGCTGCTATTATTTTGATATATCTGTGTTGAAATAATTTTTAGAAGCTTCCGCAATAATTTTTATAATTAATAGCATCACCCTATTCACCCCCCTCTAGAGTGAAATCGATCATACAGGCCCATCACAGGAGGCAGCTCTTCCTACGGTCTGGTTGCAGTTCATAGCTGATGGATCGTAAGTATTAAATTATTTAAGTGTTAGCAATATTTTTCTGTACGATCTATTATATATTAGTCTTGCTTTACTAAATATTTGTTTCTTTTTGACACAGTGGCTTCGAGCTCGAGCCATCAGCTACCGTGCTCTTCATATCCAGACAAACATATAAATACAAGATGACTGCCTGCTGGCCCAAATGGAGCAAGATACCCGATAATGTGAGAGAGAGTATTTGGTAGGACTCCTGGTAAGTGTAAATTTATATTTTGCACTTTCTATTTGATCCTATTTCACTTTATATTTTGTAGACTATTTATAAAAATGTATAATTTTCATTTTCTTATAGGGTTCGGTGGACTTACAAGAGACTGATCTTTCCTTGGTGCAGCGCCATAGGAACAATAAAATGGCCAAAAATTATAGGAATACAGTGTCTGCTATGAGAAGAGCAGAAAAAAACCGAACTGGATGAGTGCTAGCGTGCGGGAAGGCTGAGTCGTATGGTGGAAAAATGAGGAGTTCCAGGTAAGTTTACCACATATTAATTACTTTAAATTTTTGCGCATATTTAATACATAATTTAGAACTGTAAAATTTTATTTTCAATTTAAATTTGTAGAGAGAGTCGGATAGGAACTCCGCAAATAGAAACAAAAACCTCATCACACATCGCGGTGGTCTCCAGTCGTTCCAGCATCATCGCGAGGACTTGGTAAATTTTTATATTCACATTTTTATATTTTAAGTCATAAGTTGTTAACAGATTGTTAATGAAACAATATATAATATATATACATATATTCATACTTCAGGAAAGAGTGCGCGATGGTGCTGTGTCATATCGGGATGTTTTTGCTCATACTTATGCCTTAAAGCAGACCGACGATTCGGGCTCAATCGTATACTCATGGGAACATGATGATAAAGCGACTGCTGCCTATGTAAGTATTCTATAGTTAGTACGGCGATTAGTCCAACTTTTTGTATTTTAAGTTATAATGGTTATTTATACCAGTGACCATTCCAACTTTTTGTTATATAGTATAGCGATTAGCTACTTAAAAAGGATTAATGTTATTTTAATTATTGTTATTTATACTCAATTGTATTTTGCATTTCAGCAAAAGTTTCAAGAAGCACGGGCACACATGTTGGCTGAGACAGGAGGGATGAGTTGACTGCTAATGAGGAGGAAGGTATTTTCAAGTCTGTCATGGATCCACCATCCCGCAGCAGGCGCTATGGATTTGGGAACCAAGCAGCAATTTTCAAAAAATAAACTAAACTCAAATATTGCATATTTTTCAATTAAAGTTAAGTAAATTACGTTTATGATGTTGGAGGCATTATAACAATTTGTTTTTGTTCGCATGCTATGGCATCTCAGAAGGCATATAAGATGGCTCAAGACAAAGAAGAAATTGCAAAGCTACGAGCCTAGATCGCCGAGCTGTAGGAGCATGATCGTCGTCGTGCTGTGTAGATGAATCAGCTGAACCAACGCTTGGCGGAGTATAATGGGAGGTTTCCTTTATCGGATGGTTCTGCAGGGGATGGTGAGTGATGATAGGTATGTTTTATTATGTTTTTTGTCTGTATATATACGCTTCGAGCGGGTGAGGATGTGTTTGATACATTTTGATGGATTGTATATTATCTTATGTGGATTTGGATGTTGATTTTTTGGATCGTGTTGGATTTGGATATGGTTTTTTTTTGGATTATGTTGGATTTGAATATGGATTTTTTGGATTGAATATTATGTTTGGTTATTTATATGATTAGTGGTTTATATATGCTCGAAATGGAGCTGTTATGTGTATTGACGGATGTGCAGTGGTTGGAAGGCAGCAGGCTTAAAAACAGAAGAAGAAAAATACATCCAGATTTTCGACGGCTTCAAACGGTTTTCGACGGCATATTGGCCATCGTATTCCAACGGTTTCTGACGGCTCTCTACTGTAGATTTCGACCATTTCCAACGGCTTCAGACAGCAATTTGGTCATTCTGATTTGCTACATATCCAACATGGTTATCAGAAACCGTGCCAAAATGTCGTTGGTCGCCGTCGAAAAAAGACCGTCGATGACGTCAGAAAGCGTTACTAAACGGGATTCGTATTTCAACGATCTTACCTACGGTTTCTGACAGCCTACCGACGACTTTTAGCCGTCGGAAATCACTGTTGTTCTTGTTGTGTAAATACATATTATCGTATAAATGGTGGCGACTTGTTGAAGTTATTTTATTTCATTTAGCTATCGACTCTTTTAATATCATGTACCTATGTTGAACTGCTATTGTAAGACAACGTTCGGTGTTATTTTTGATTTGATGTAACGGTATTTATGACCATTGTCTAGTATTATTCAGATTTCTACATTACATAGGTTGTATCATATTTTATTCGTTTCGCTGTGAGTTATGAAAATGATAGGTAAGAGGGATAACTATATTTACTGTTTTACAACCCTAACAAACCAGTTGTTTATGGCTTTTGAGGTTTAAACACCAATTAGGACGTAAACGTAGAAGGTTGTAAATGGAACGTTGTTACATTTGGTATTAAAGCTTAAGTTAACTGATACTTGCAGGCTACAAACATACTAAGAGAGTGTATTTGTATATTTTATATATGGTTATATATGTATGGGTAAGTACAATAAATGTGCACATACACCACTTTATTTCCAGTTACATTTACTATCTTCGGGAGTTGCCAAAGGATCTCACTTACAGATAGCTGAAATGGACAACAACAACACTGGAATTGGCACAGAAGATGTAGCCTCGAAGGTTCCTAGCGTGAATGTACTCCTATGGTTGCGCAAGTATCTACAGGTACGAACTGAAGCCAGTGTTTACTCAGATGTGCCAATACAGCCAGCACAAGTAGTAGTTCACGTGAATCCACCTATATGGACTTCATCTAGTCACTGGCCTACGTTCATTTTTATCTTTATTGTGATGATTCGGCTAATTTATGACCTGTGTCCATTTCTACCTTTATTATTGAGGTTCTGTTACAAATAATAACTATAATGATTTCCAGGTCCAGTTTGTTGAATATTTGGTGAATTTAGTTTTAAATTAGGTTTTGACATAGAAGAATCGATCCCTTCTTTTAGTGTTGTTCCCATTTATTTATAAGCGCGGAGGAAGCTCTTTTGGGCATTAGTTCACCGAGTATATCCCAAAAATTATCAACTTTTTGCGTCTTCAACTTCCGAGCTAATTCTACATAGTATCGTGTGGGTGAAAAAGGTGGATCCATCACTCCATGGTCTATAGTTTCCCTCTTTCAGCTTGAATCCGGATGTATCTTAAATCATTGCATTTGTATGATCACAGGGAATACTCCAACACTTTCGATTACTCCATTCATGAAATATTTGATGCATCCTGTACATACGACGTTCTTACCGATAGAGGTTCGTCAATAAGAACATCAAAGGAGACAAAAAATAATCGATTCATAATTTTTTTCATATCAAATCTAATTCGTGTACAATTTAAACCGTTCGTATTGTATCATCGTATAAAACATCCGGCACACTTTGTTGCTATCTTCTAAATATCTAGGAGGCTTCTCCAAGATGAGAAATGGACAATCTATTTTCAAACTGCATTATCATCATCACAATAACTTGGATTTGCGCACAATTTCGCCTGACGTTCATCGTTTTCCATTACAGACATTTTACCACTTATTTACTTAATTCAGGTTTAAGTCTTATCTTGCATACGTTTTTCATAAAAAATAGTACCCAAGATTTATAGATGTCATGAGTTGTAACGAATAGACACAACTTAATTCTCCTCGAGAGCCGTCGAGTTCTCCTGCATATAAAATAATAAATAAATAAATAAAACTTTTACAATAGATACTTTTCACTTGATTATGACTACCTCGTTAAACTGAGAAAATACATAATAAACATAAACCTTTAATTGAGAAAAAGAACAACGTACGCTGATCAATGTTAAACAATCAGACTATTTATTTTAAACATTATATATGACTCTTACGTGAAGCAGCTAAAAGCATGCAGCAAATATTTATTGCAGGATTAAGGAACATACATGAGATGAGCCATTAAATTGTGGAAATCAAATGAATGGCAATTTTGACTTGCTATTATTATTACTGAAATCACTAGTACGCAAAGTTGGCGGCAGTATAAATATTCATGTATAAAAACTAAATTACCGTATTAATGCTTAGTTATCTCAGCAGCCTCACAATTGTTCTCAATAAAATACAAAACACCTTACAGCAAACATTTACAAAAAATATAGCCATGAAATTTGCTTCAAGTAATTACTTGTCACCACAAACTGCAAACATATTTACTGTTAGCAACGACTTCCAAGATCAGCGGCATATGTATTTATGTATATGATGAGACTCTTCTATGTGTCCATAACTACTAAGCACATTTGCCATATTGAACTTCATTCGTAGACGAATAAAATGACAAAATGCACAACATGAAGCTACTGCGCAACAAGGGAGGTCAGCTGCGTGCTGAAAAGATCGCCCAGAGCTCCACGAACATCCATCTGTAAAATATAAATAGGGCATATTATTCAACATCCATAAAGCAAAGGCGGGTTATATATTTAACTACTAAGTCCTAATTGTACAGAATGGAGTGCATAGTATTTCTGCAATAAACTTGTATTCATCGCAAAAGTGCTTCTAAATATAGGACTTAAGTACATTAGTGTTCAGAAAGTTGGAGGAGGAGGATGATAAAAAATCAAGTACCCCTTTGGAAACATTGGTAAGATGTTAAGTTGGAACAGACCGAAATAAGGGCAAAGCCGGCATTTTGGTTGAGGGAGGTTAACCTATCTAAGAATTGAAAACTGAACCGTACACAAAAGTGGCACACACACACGCACCAATGTCAAAGATAAATTTGTTAAGATTTATAATCCAGAGCTAAATAATTGTACTATTTCACTGTAATTCAACAAACCATAAAATGAGTACTGATAAACAGATGTATTTATATGATCGCGTTTTTATATAGATCATAATACCTTCTTTCATGGTAAAATTGTGTATATGTGCAAAAAAACATGAACGTTCAAATTCCAATTTTCAGCATCAAAGTTCAATCTTGTAATTCATGAAAAATTGAAATATTTGCAAATATACTTTTGCTGCTTTATGTTTCAACTCAATGTTAGTGTTGTGCTGCCGAGTATTGTCCACAACCATTGTTGAAAAGCATCAAAATCACAATGTATTTATCCAAAATTCTTAAAGTAAAAGAGTTAAGTTACATCAAGCTACAAATACATCTGCAGTACAGTCTGATATCTTAGAGTAAAACCATGGTTCAAGGTTTCAATAGGTCAATTATTTTAACAACCCAATGTTCAATCTTATAATTCATGAAAAAATGAAATATTTCCAAATATAGCTTTTTATTGCTTGTTCTTCCATGTTTTAATTCAACTTTAGTATTGTATTTTGAGTACTATCCACAACCATAGTTGAAAAGCATCAAAAGTTAAAACTGATAGTGTAGTTATCAAACATTAATACATCATATGCTTCAACAGAGTAGTTACACTCGTAGTAAAACCATGGTTTAAGGTTTCCGTAGAAATTCTAAGGGCCCGTTTAGTTTGCCCTTTCTTGTTTTTGGTTTCCATCCAAATAAAAATGCACACGACGCATGTATTTTTGAAAGACAACCAATTTGAAAAAAATAAGTTAATATACAAAATAGAAAACAAATTTATTTTGTTTTCTGTATTCCAGGGATAAATTTGTTTTCTGTATTCCATGGAATGACAAAAGCACGGAAAATAATCCATCTCATCCGTCGTTCCTCCATCGTCGTAATGGCTTAAATTTTTAAATTTTCTCCTCCGCTCTTCTCATATTTTGTAATGCATGTTGAAAACGCAAAAAGCAAAACTCAAAATGAAACCAAATGGACCATAAGATTACGCTTGTTTTGGTTTGGCTTTGATTTGATTTTGTTCTTATACTAAACTTCGTGATTTCATACAGTTAAGAAAAGATTCTGAGGTTTGCATTAAAGTTTTAAAATTGTGAAATCAAATTTTCAAACATTGAGTTAAAAATGTAAGCTACGAAATGATATAATAACTCTAACTGTTTTTTCCTGAATATACCATTGTGTTTTAAGCATCCAACAGTTTAAATATTTATAAGTAAGAAGGTCCTACAAGTAAGAAACTGCTTTAAACATGTTAGATATGTACGATATGGGAAGGAGCATTTTATAATTTAAGCATTGACCATGCTATGTAAAAAAAATTCAGAGGGGTCAAGAAGGTGCTTGAAACTTCTAATAGTTTAATTTTAGGGAAATTCTATTTGGATATAACATGTAGACACAAAAGATGACACAAGAAACCTTTAACCATTAGATCTCCAAATTCGACCTTCCATATAAAGACAAAAAAATTCAACGGTCTATCATTGTTGTGCCAAATTATGTATTTAATTTTGCATCCCAATAGCCGCTCCCTTAAAAAAAAAATACAGTTTGGAAGGGAGTCTTTCATACTGCAAATATTAACCATGCTATGCAAAAGAAGTGAGTGGGGTCAGTTGACCCCTCAGGTTAATGGGAGGCTTCGCCTCTGGGTCTAAAACATAATTGAATAACACATTACAGTCTTCTCAATAGAAAGTAGCAAACGTGAGTTAGTCGTGATTGTGAATCCCCATGTGGCATCATGACTTGCTTCCATGTTCATCCCCAGAGTTAAAACAAAAAATGGGTAAATTCAATTGAAAGTTAAGGAAATAAAAGTAAGCGGAGGAAGATGAACATGTGAAGAGTAGCTTGAAGGTCAAAACAAAGGACAAACATTTTTATTATTAGGTTTACTTATGCAGCATATGATGCACAACGGCTGGGTAAGCAACTTACCGAAAGTTCTAAACTAAGAGCAAGTGCTAGAGCATCCCAAGTGCAACATTTTGTTCCTGGGATGCAAGAAACAATAAAAAAAACAGCAACTCTGTTGCTTTCATGTTCGGGAGCAACTGCAAGTTCAAAACTTGTTTAACCAACACCCCCCCCCCCCCCCCCAAACAAACAATGGATGCTCTTACATTGATATATCGTGAAGAGTAGTTGATACACATGGTAACATATCAAATAAGTAATTTGCAACTGTTTTTTGTAGAAGAAATAAAAATGATTACCTGGTCACAGCAAACGAGTTTGGTAACTAAAGGATAGAAGCTTCTAAGATGCTTTCTGAATATTCGACTTTCCATGTGGCACATTCCTTGAATTACCTAAAGAAAAACCAAATGATTTAAGATATCATGTTATTAGTCCAAAATCCTCTTATTTTTGATCAGATTAAAATTCATCATCGCACTGAGCTGCAACATAGGTAAGGTAGCATAAACACAAATGAAGCACCAAGGAAAACCAAATTCTTCTACTGTGGTTGTGAGTAATGATGATCAACAATAACTATTCACAACCCAGTTAAGCATGTTCTGACCGATCTATGAACCAAAACTATCGGTATCGATAAATATCGGTTAAAGACCGATACACGATATTTAAAAACATCAGGATAATATCGGTATGCTTGATAGCAAGCAATGTAAATTATGAGAGATTGAGAATAATAAATGTGCAAATATTCTACTTTAATTACTTTTTGTTAGATTGTTTGATAATATAGCTATAAAAAATTTGCATATATACTAGGAAGTTTTATTGTGGTATGAGAGATTTATACTTTTTTCTACTAAATGGTGATATCTGACTATCTTCATCGATATTTGCATCAAACATTGGTCTAATACCACTGATATACCATAAGAATGCCAATGGCCAATATTTTAGTCCAACTGATTTTTTGAAGAAAATATCGTTTGAATTCCAATGTGACATATCAGTGATATATCACCGATAGTAACTACTCAGCTCAAACCTAGGGCAAATTATGGCACAAGAAGTTAGACGAGCAGCAAAACTCGCCGATAACTGATACATGCAAGTTCCGGTTTCAGATGCACGTCATTATATACGTTATTAGATCATGTCTTCCTTATCATTAATGATCTATGGAAAAACCAATGGTCATGCAATTCAAAAGTTCATTGTGTCCATAAAAGACGAAAATGAATTGCAAAGAGGGGAAGTAGAGAAGTTTATGGTCGTGTTACATTTAAACTATAAGCCTACATATCGATGTTTAAGTTGGACAGGATAGTAGCATTTATTTTCCAATGACTGCTCATACTATTTCTGTATTCTTTTCAGTAATCACGTATAGGTGTGTATAATCTAGTGAGGTTGAAATTCAGCCTTTGTATAAATGCTACTGATTTTGATTGGACCTATGTGGCTGTATGTCCCATTGCAGGTGATTGTTCATGTTATTGGCTATTGAAACTTAAAAGCCAGCCATCGTGAAAAAAAAAAACACTACCCAATAAAAGAACAGGTGGGTCTTGGATGAATTATCTTTTCAACCACCAATGCAAGGAGGGTAAGGAACTAAGAATACAAACACACCATTTACACATGGTTGTTTTTTCTTTCATTATTTTATTACTTTGTGGAGGGGTGGGGCCAGACTGCTGAAAGTTGTGAGGATTAAATGACATTAATACAATCTCAGAGAGAAGCCATGATCTCAGATCTGATTTAATATACACAGCAAACAGGCCAATTCTAAATATGCGAACCCTAGACAACCTAAATTACACATGAAAGCTCCTTTAAATCACTAATCATGGATATAACTGGTATGAAATATATATTGTAGTCTATTCAGTCAACATATTTGTAGATTGATCATGAAGCATTAACTAATTGAGTGTTTGTTACTTCTCAATGGTTTCATCAACTGATATCCAGACTTGAAGCTACACACACAGCTTGACTACTGCTAAGTTCATGTTTGTGTTTTTGCATTCCAAATCAGTAAGCAATAAACATAACTTGAAGATAATTCTTGACAAAACAGTCTAGCACCATGAGTTGCATGAGAATAGCTATATTCGACATAAAGTGGCAACAAAGTACATTTTTTTTATTTAAAAAAAGAATTACCTTAACAATAACTGGGGCCCGTAAATCAAGAACTCGATGTATGTCTGCGCTGGCAGCTTCCCCTGTTACAGTCTGAAGATCAGAAGCATCTTTCAAAATCTGTTCACAAAAAGCAACATATTTCTCTTCCGCCAAGCTTTTAAGTCTGTCATCTGAATTGACAGTTTCCGATGATGCATCATCTTCAGAACCATTGTTACCCTTAACATGCTCATCAACTGTGTTTGCAACATCTGTGGAGGTAGTCTTGTGTAAAATATCCAAGTAAATCGATGTTCCTTCAATCTCCTGGCGAAGAAGATTTAAGGGTGGTCTGCAGAGCAAGGAGTGATTAACAATAGCAGAGCAAGGAGTGATTAACAATAGCAGAGCAATTCTCTTATGACAAAAAAATATAGGAAGCACTAGCCGTACCTTTCTGAAGGTATATGTTGCATTCGCATTCTGAGATTTGTAGTTGAATTATATGAGGCAGCAAATTCTAGGAGTGATAACAGAACGTCCATCATCACAATCTTTTGAGAGGCTTTTAATTTACTCCAGTATTTTTTCTACCAAAAACATATTTTGATAGGTAATATTATTAGTAACATTTATTTTCACATGATAGCAACAAATCACATGAATCATCACATACAATATCCTAAGAGAAATAAATACAATATAAAATATATCATAAATTAAAACCTAATGAGAAACCTGTATACTATTAAGTGCACCCAGCAATAGAAGTTGAGTTATGCATTTCCCCCTGACTGTTTCCATCAAAGAATTCTCCTCTCCATCTGCTCCAGACTCCTCAGTCTCTGGAACCTGTGTGAACATCGTTGATCAAGCAGGTTTGTCTTCATATTTATATCGTATTTACATACACTTTAGTACCCTCAAATCCTACTCATGATGGATTGATGTCAACATTACTAAGAAAATACTTTATATATTATTACTGTAAATGGACCTGCCAATAGTTGTGGATGGTGACAAACAGTGATGTATCCACATATGCATCCTGAAAATAAATTTTATGTCTGAATCTGTGTCCCATTGCATGGGTATGCAGTGGTTTTATTTTGGGAGTAAAAGTATGAAGCTTTGAAGAACCCACAACCAATTGATTATAGCCCTTTGCATGGGTATCTGGTGGTTTTATTTCTACTCATGTGCTGTGCTGTTACTGTTTATAGGGCAATGGGTGTCCGTCTATTAACACCCCGGCATTTTCTATTCACACCCCGGCTAAAAGTTTAAAATTTTTATTCTAGTTATACCCTTTAAATGTTAAACGGGTATATGAAGATGCTATGCAATTCAACTATTGCAACTTGGTATTCACACAATAGAACTTTTTTGTAGACGAATTACAATCCAATTCGTATCAAAGTCAGCAAAGCACGTCCAACATGAACGAGAATATTTAATCAACCTCGTCCGGTCGAAACATGAAAGTTGTCACAACCACGTTCGTGGCGGACGAGGTTGATTCAACAATCTCGTTCGTGTTGATGAAATTAGGGTTTAATCAACCACGTTCGTAGTTCGCATAACTTCTCCATCGGCCACATCGAATCGTGCATACATGAGGAATTCGAGTTTGCATAATCCTTCTTTCCTTCTCCATAGCGCGCGATTGAAAAAAGCGACGGCGACTAGAACCACGCGACGGCGACTGTACAGCGAGCACGAATAATGGGTTTGGATTGGCAAATTAGGGTTTGAGAGAGGATAGGCAGGCTAGGGTTTGAGAAGAGGGTAGTAATGGCATTAGACGGGGTGGGAAGAGTAATTTACGGGGTGGATTTTTTTTTTAAAAAACAACGGGATGGGAAGAGAGATTGACAGGGTGAGAATAGACGGACCCTAGGGCAATTTACTCCTGGTTTTGTAGTGATGGGGGATAAATGAACTTTATTTTTTTTTTTTTCATTGCAAAAATTGTGCAATGTTTAAAATATTCGTTTTTCTATCAATGCCTCGTTCCTCACATCATAAGCTTCTTTTACATTTTTCTAATTGAATATCTAGATTGCCTTTAGGAAACACTGATGCATATAAAGCTATAAACATGATTTAAACGTGTATTTTCAATCAAGTTATATTAATTTACGCTTTTCTTACTAGGTAGTAAGTAGAGCTCCACAGAACTGCCACTTCTAATAAAAACTACTGTTTTAACCAAGGTTCGAGAACTCGGATTTCGTTTCGGTTTCGGTCTTTTTAAATTTTATTGGTTTCGGTTGGTTTCGGAAATTTCGTTTGTTTCGGTTTTTGTTTCGGTTTCGGTCCTAATATCGAAGATTTGCATTTATAATACAAAAGTAACTATAAACGATGTAAATTCATACAAAAATATAGTATACAACAAAATAATAATGATACACACAACACTACTACATCCAAAAACTATTGTTTTCATAATTTCCTTCGTATATGCAATATTCCCGTTAAGAATGCTAAGAAGTGTTTGCGTAAAAAAAAAAGGGCAGGACAAAGTTCATACACAAGTTAATTAATATGCACAAGTAGCCATTACCGAATTAAAAAATTAAAATAACCCTTCCCAGCCCAAAAGCCCATACGCATATTTTATCTTCCCTTGTTCACTCTGCAAACAAACATACGATACGAAAGAAGAAAAAAAAAAGAACAGATAATGGTCGCGATGAAAACGAAAGCGGCAAAGCAAAAACAAAACAAAAAAAAATCACCAGCGTCGAAGCTCTCGCAGTCGAAGCCCTGTGTAGCTCGCCTGCGTCGAAGTCGAAGTCGAAGTGGAAGCCGAAGTCGAAGCTCTGTTTGATCACGTTCAGTAAACTAGGGTTTGCTTTTTAGCTACATTTTGATTAATTGATTCGCGTTGTTTTTTGTGGCTGTTTTTCTCTGCGTAATTGACGCGAAGTTTTTTTTTTGTACGCTGGTTTGAACGGGACTGGATTTTACCCTAATCCCGTCCCGCCACCTGCCGGAACCAGTACGAGATCGTCGAGATCTCGTGGTTACGGCCGGATCCTCAAACCATGGTTTTAACTACCATTACGCATGAGCATTGCATGTGGGCTCCAAACTTTTGACCATTTTTTTTCTAATAACATGTGAAGCTCGTCGAAAATCTAATGATAAGGATGTTCTAGTTTCTAATAATGAAACTTACCTACATTGATTCTGACTTGCTACAAAAGGATATTGCATGTTCTATTCTAATTCATAGTTAAAAGGATTGACACACATATTCAGAGTGAATAGGGATTCTTTTGACCAAATATGGAAAACTGTAAATATATAATTAGATTACAAATATATAAATTTTGGTTAAGGATTGTTTTTTGAATTTTTGCGAATTTTTTTTTACTGAAACCACTATTTTCAAAGCTTTACCCCGATTAGTACAGACATGCAGTGGCAATATTTTTGGCAGCAGATATATGTCTATGCTGTCAAAAGCTCGCCCACATAACGGTGTCATAACACCCCATCTCTTCTTTTGATATTGTTATTTGCTAGCATCCATAAGTTTTAGAAGCTTCAACGCTCAGCGCTCTGACTCCACCTCAAACAGCACGGATGTATGTGTTTGCACATGAAAAAAAAATTGTTTTTGGATATTCACACCTTTTCAGATTTAGGATAACCTTTTATCCTTTTGCATAAGGATACTTGCAGATTTCCAATCTTCAAGCATCCGTGGAATGGTCAAAATTGTAACTAAAAAGCTACCAGTTTGACCAATTTGAGACGAGTATAAACATTAGTAAAGTACTAATTGCATTGGCAAACTAAACATGTCCAATGACATGGGATTTATGCACTTCAGTAACAGAGACGATATAAACATACTCAATGTGAGCACATGACAGTAAAATGGTTAGACAATCTTTATTATGATTATAGATAAGATAAAATTGAAGAATCATTTCAAGTTCTGAGCAAAGTAATAATGTCTAACCTTAGCAGGCGAAGAAGGCATCACAACAATTTCTTCTTGACTCTTAGGCTTGGAAGTGAGACTTCTAAGCAAAATATTATCCATCATGTTTCCCATAAACCTTTGACCAAATGATTGACTCTGCTGCAAGCTTGCAGCATCATCAGCTCTTTGTGCTGTCTCCAATGCAGATTGCATGCCTACAAACATATTCATTATGCCAATTGGATTTTTCATTACTGGTACAACCACACATGCGCACAATGTGCCTATACTACTCATCATCTCAACTCAGCTATCTCAACTCTAACACTCTCTCTAGTCCGCACTCATTCTCTCTCCACAAATTTTCAACTACAACAACTCACTCGACACATTTACTTAAAAGGATAAATAAATCTTCGAACGACTGTTGAAACACTGTTAAAATATATAAAAATCCGATTCATTCATGCATACATATGTATATGTTGCATTTGTATAAGTAGAGATAGTAGCAGTCAGTAGAGATAAATTAGCAATTGGCAGTGAAGGTTTGATCCTATGTTGAACAATAAACATGTATTAACTTTGTGCTGGAAGAATCAGGTAACTACAAAACTCACTGTCAGATTCCTCCGAATGGAGTTGCAATTTGTTTTCTTGATAATCATTCTGCAAACTTTCTGCGTTCATATTTCTCCAAGAGACCTCATCTTCAGAGTTACGAGTGTTGTTGACAATGCCATATTGTACATCATCTGCAGATTTTCTTAGTATGTTCTCATTCCTTGATGCATCGAATCCAATGGAATTTAGAAGTTCAAGAGGTTGTGTTGTGTATGAAGCATCTCTGCTTATATAAACAGTAAATCTAAGTAGATATTTAGCAGCCGATAATATACAGAAAATATTCAAGAGGAATATACCTGATGCTTTTCAGTAAAGTATCCCAGTCACTATCGTTGAATTGATGTCCACCAACCTCAATTAGATGTACTAAAGCACCAAGAGAGATTGAAACAACATTCTGATCTGTTTTCTTAGCACAGTCAAGAAGTAAACCAAGCAAAGGTGGAAGCATAAAGGACACTTCCTGGAAGACAAATAGATAACTTGTTAATTAATAGCAAGTATCAAATGCAAAGATGGAACAGTATATAGCAGAAATAAAAATAGCTATGGTTCAATAACATCATGTAAAGATCTCGGCAGCTAAGAACGGTGAGTAAGAAATTACATGTATTACACGATTTTGGATTCCAAACGCAAAAGAAGCAATAGCAAGTTTCTCTTTGTGTTACTTAACATACATGTATTTCAAGTGATTCAAACAAAAATGATAAAATGAATAAATAGCGTTTGCATACCTTGTAGAAAGTATTAAAGAGGTTGCATAGCAATTGAAGTGAATGAATGCTAGTTTCACGAAGCCATTCATCTCCGGAAGATACAATACCATCTCTTCCAGCATGTCGAACATGATCAAATAGAGGAAAAAGGACACGATGAAAGATACTCTCCCAAAAAGATGAAGAAAATTTGTGGCCTCTTTCATTAAGCAGGTCGAAAAGCACCTCAAGAGCACAACTTCGAACTTCAGATCTAGAATCTAATGTCAAATCAGACAAACCAGCCAACATTGGAAACCAGTAATGCTCAGTTACATCAAAACTAGTCTCCATCTCAGCATCTACTGGTTTGAGTGCTCCACCTGGTATCAATCCCTGAAAGACAACAACGAACAATCAGTTTGAAAATAGGGGTCGAACAAAACTTGTATAACTTGTAAATATAATCATATCACTGATACTCTAAACAATATGTTGCCAAAAATAAGGAGTCGTGTTTATATCCAAAGACATAGCGCATAAGGTGAAATCCCATAAATTATTTGAATTCAGCTGATGGGCAGTTCATTATATATCAAATGTAGGATAAGCATTAAGCAAAGTGAAGTCTTGTTTTACATTGTTGTTGGTAAGAATTTTCTGTACTTACAATCTCATCATATCTACCCTAATTACTAGTTTAAATAACTTTCACTATATAAATTGATATATCATTTTATAGTACTTTGAACTACCCTTTGTTGGCTTTTTTTGTCTTTTTTCGTTTTTATTTTATTATTAACATGAAACGCATGGTTTTGGAGGGCCAACAAATCCTAGTTATCCAAGAATACTAATTACCTTTCTCTAAAACGAAAAGCATAGAAAGAAAAGCTAATTTGATATATCCTCTTTCATTGGAGATGCCAGAAATGAAAATAAGCAGTGTTGATAATCATGGTTATTGAACCATAAAAGCATATCAGCGCAATGTACATGATAAATTTCCTAGTAGCTCTGACATAAACAGAGTGTTCAAGTCCAAAGTCCCAACTATGTTCCCATGAAGATTAACAAATATTAGAGCATGTTATATTTATCTTCAAATTCAGGAAAATTTGCTTATTGACACATTACAGTTACTTGCAGATTTTGACCAGAAAAATTGTTCAAGTCAATCCAATTTGGTTTGTATTTGTACTGTGGGTTTGATTCCAAAACCAACAAGATCAACATCATCATGTTAACTGGTGAGGACAACACATTGTGTTGGAATCATCAAAAACTGTAAGAAGCATAAGGGAAACATTTGAAACTATTCCTGTGGTAGATTTTACCAGACATGAATTTGTAACAAAGCTTGGTACTGTGTTTACCACTGGCAAAGGTACAAAGCCATGGGTTCAAAGGGCAAGGGAATCAAGTTGTGCATGATCGAGGAGTCCACGAAGAGGAATGCTGATGCTGCTGCAAAGGCAAAGGCTTGAAAATTGTGCTGAATTTTAATTTAAATGCTCTAGTAGATTATTTGATTATGTTTATTGAACATTGTGGCCTTTATTTTGTTGTATGTTGATTATTATTCGATACAATGTGCTGAATATTTTTCTTAAAAAAGATAGTTATGAGTAAAATTGTATCCTTATCTTCCAGTTTTTGCTGCAATATGAAATATGATATAAACAGATCAAGAGTCGAACCTCTGCAAGACGATCTTCACAAATGCGGAGCAGAGCAATTGCCTTCAAACTAATTCTGGCAGAACTTTTATTGTTAGCGAAACCAATGAGGCAGTTTACACAGTCCATGAAACAGTCACCAACAACCTGATCGAAGTGCTCCAGAATAACTGCACTACCATTGAATTAGTACCAATAGTAATAAGAACTGTGTTTTGCATATATCTTTTAACAGTGAATAACGAATATACATCCAAAATACTGAAATTCATTGGAAAATCTTTCAGTCAGAAGAATATTATGCTACAATGTGAGCATACTGCCTACCTTGTTCAACATTTTCAAATGCACTATCCACAATAGATTCAATATCATCATCAGCTGCTGCAGTAAAGATCATAAACACGCTCCGCCAACCAGATTTTATGCTACCAACTTTTGATTTTATCATCTGAAAAGAAAAGTTTAGTAATTAAATTTTTCCCAAATAAGCTTAATACCTATCCAATAATAATGCTAATAGCTTCAATATTACCTGAACAATGCAATCAACAATCAGACTACGAA
Organism: Allium cepa; assembly: GCA_030765085.1. Classification (NCBI taxonomy): domain Eukaryota; kingdom Viridiplantae; phylum Streptophyta; class Magnoliopsida; order Asparagales; family Amaryllidaceae; genus Allium; species Allium cepa. The sequence continues at coordinate 344,917,416 of CM060944.1, forward strand.
TCGTCTCATTTCGACTGTTGCGCATTAGAATCACAAATGGCTTCAATATGTCATTTTGAAAAGTAAAATTAGCCAATTCAGCACGCTCCAAATACTTCATACCAAGTTGTCTCAGTGAATCAATTGCATACATAGCAATTTTCTCATCATGGTGGCTCCCAGCAATGATAAAATGCTGAGACAGTACAGACCAAATTCTCGCCCACACCTGAATTAACAGACACCCAGATAATAAGAAAATTGATTAAAATTTTGAATACTTCAGCATAAGGATGTTTAGTACAAGTATCACGTGTAAGATCGATAAAAGTTCAAATTTAAAGAAAAAATGAAATCACTCACTAGCAAAACTAATAATTTTCTTTTTCAAAAGTTGCATATATCTCAAATATTTTAATCTCCAGGTTGAAAACTTTCTTCAGTAGTCACACCAACAATTAGCAAGACTTCAAGTTGGAAAGTAAAATTTTACCCATATTTTCTAGTATCTATATTCTACATAAATTTATCTAATAATGTCTAAGACCCCCATCATAAATTTATCTAATAATGTCTTAGACCCCCATCATAGATTCTACTGGTCAGCACAAAATGGTTTCAACCACTTTTATCTATTTATTTATTTTGAACAATTAGTATAAACATGAACATCGTGCTTAATGGTGCGCAAGTTCAGATATGTAGCACCCTTTTGTTAATATAGTAAAGAGCCAAAAGACAAATAGGAATAGGACGTATCCACATATAACAAATATTAGGATAAAGTGGTGAAAGAAAATCTAGCTTAAGGTTATAATCGTACCAGACGTATACGAGCCATATTATAATAGCTAATTTCAACAAGCTTCTGTAAGCTAAATACTCGAGGTGGTGATTGTTTCAGCTCTTCAGATGATACACCACATAGAGCATTGAAGAACTCTACAATAGAATCACTAGGTAGTTTGACACTGTTAATAAATACTTGTTCAGCAGGTTTCCCAGATAACTCCCTAATAGATTGTACAATTGCATCCCTTGATATCTGATTAGAGCCCTGCATAACGGATGATGCAACTGATGGAGTTGATGTGATATATTCGAGTCTAGAAACACATTCAAGGACTGCATTCCATGTATCCTGTAAAGCATCCGTGTCTGTGGCACATAAATCAAGAAGTGTTCGTAATGCTTCAACATTTTTACTTCGCATGTCTTTTGGAGCATGCAAAAAAGTGTATCTGCAGAAACACGAGAAGAAACAAAATGTAAAACACACAATGCCAGTTTTTCATTACTTTGATGGACTGCAAATACAACAGAAAAAGAAAAGCAGATCTGGAAATTGCATACCTCACTAAAGAGGTCAGGAAAGCATAACGCATTGTATCCATTCCTAAAACACGTGTCAGATGTATACCAGCTTTGAATCCTTCCATACAAAGCAAGACTCGTGGCTTGTTATCACCTGCTTCCATGGTAACTGAAAAGGTTGCAAGCAAAGGCCAACCTACAGCTTCAAGCATTGGCCTTACAAGATCAACCTCTTCAGCAGTATAGAATATACCCCTTTTCGATCCTTGCTTTTTAAAAAATGTTTGCATTTGTTTAATTATTTGCTCACTCTCCGCCTTGGTATCTGACCCTGACTTTCTTCTAGGAAGGGCCAAATTTAGAATATTGACAAGACGGCCTCTCTCTTCTGTTTCTGGCCTCTGTCTACTATTTTTAGTAGTCCCTGGTATATCATCCTTCATCTTTATTTCTTCTTTAACGATAGAATCGTAAATCTCTTCTAGGAGCTCCTTAGGAGCACATTCTTCAGCATCACTACTGGAGTTCATACGTACAAAATCGGATTTTGACATTTTAGGCCACACCATTGGATTGTGAGCATCCGTGTTCAACATTATAGCTGCATATGCAAGAACATATGCAGTATCGGCATTCTTGAAAAGCCCTGGATTATCAGCACAATACCTACCAACATTCAAATCCTGTCAGCGCATGCATCAACAATGGCTTCAACTAAAAATGCAAAGAATATAACAGAAAACAAACCGTTCTGCAAACTTCTCCATGATGCGATCAATTTTTTGTGCTTCTCCAGGCAATCGAAATCCTTTAAGAAATTCACGGATTGATGTATCAAACTTCAACCCCGAAAAATTCATAGAATCAACATAAGCATGCATAACAGCAAGAGGAAACTCCTCATGCTGACCCAGATATTCACCAATAATAGCCTGCGTGACATAAAATATTAAAATAGTTCTTACTCACTGCATTATATGTTCAAAATCAAGGGTGTTACATAATTATATACCTTATCGAGATTAGGAGTATTTTTTAAGAAGTGAGCTACTGAGGAAGGCTTGTTTTCAACCAACTTGTTTGATAGAAAATACTCAATTCCTTTTGTTGGTTTGCGGTTGAACTGGAAAAGTACATAAACATTTCAATAATACATTGGACTGATACAAACCAGATAAATAAAAAGAGCAATTCAACATTGGACTAATATTATTTGGTATTGGAAAAGTTGGTTTTTTTTAATACTATAGATCATTGTCCCGGGCAACACACAATTACAAACATTAAGATTTATCATACATATGACTTTGAATATACAATCACCTCGGAGACTGCAGCTTCCATGGTAGATTTATGAGCTTTAGCCTTCTCAAACTGATTGGGTGTATCATCTCGATTTTTTGCCTCATCGGCAAGATGAGATCCACCGGTCAAAACCTCATTTTCAACAGAATGATTAATGGCTCCATGTTTTCCGGAGTCTCTTTGTAATTTTTCCCATTCAACCAAAGACTTCAGCACACTAACCAGGCACTGTACAAGGTAAAGCACAACAGGATGATGAAGATATTGGCGGTTTTCACCATACTTTCTTTACCACAATTAAATTATCATCAAAATTACCTGAAGAGATGAACCCTTAACAGATGTAGCTTGAGATGAAGCGGTTGAATTAGGATCTGTACTTTGAGTTCCCTGTGACATTTTTGATAGAGCATTGACCTAATAGACAATTAGACACGCAAGTAGGTTTGTAAGGAATACTACCCAGACAAGTGACAATCTTCCATTAAATATATGCTGGGACTTACCGTGCGTTCAAAGAGATTTGGTGCCTGAAGATCACAGTCGTAGTTCACAAAAATATCTACAAGCATTTGTGGATCCTTACAGGCCTTTTCAAGCAACCTATGAAATAATCAATTAATTCAAAATGGTGATGGAGGCAAACTTGTAGACTGAGACTACTTAACAATGTACTGTATTCAATTTCAGGTAGTGATTTTGATCTGGGTAGCAGTAAACTGTGCGTTGACAAAATAATTTGAGAGGAAGAAAATTACCGCAAAACACTTGTTCTTTGGTTAAGAGGGCTGTCAGAATTATCCAAAGATCTTAAAATTATTATAGGAAAAAAGACACCAATTTCTCCCTGCAAATAACATACAGAAAAAATAAATTGATTGCACTTGATGGATTTTGTTTTAAACAGGTAGGCGTCGTTTACATGCCTTCAGACTTTCCCTAAATCTCTGTAAGAGAACAGTAAAGATTCCAGTAGCATGCTGCAGTGATAAACAATAATTAATTACAGGATTTTGAGTAGATGGTGCATCAGGAAAATATAAATAAATTATAGAAGCTCGCTACGGGAAATAAATCTTCATGTTGAAGGAGAGTTCAGAATGGGTAACTAATATTTTATTTATTAATTATAAATAAGCTAGCAACCTGAAAGACAACTGGTGAAGATGAAACAGATGCCCGCAACAATGCATAAGACAGATAAGCTTTAACTGAGTCTATAAAATGGAAATTTTTGGTAAAAGACTGGCTCACTCCTTCTAACAAACCCTGCAAAGAAATCAGAACTTTAATCTCAGGGCAACAAAGAGAAACGGTATAAATATTTTAGTGCAAGGTGGTTGCATTGGTATACAGAGAACCTTGGAATATCAGGAGCAGATGTATTACCTGCAAGAGCTCAAGAGAAAGAAGCCTGGTTTTTACAGTGACCTCATCCGTTTCTTCCTTCATAGCCATCTACAAAATATACTGAAGTTATAAAACAGAAAATAAGCCTGAGTTCAGGCCATAACAAACTTAGTAATGGTACAAAAAAGACCTTGCATAGTGTGCGAAATAGCAATAAAGCATCATGTTGCACAACGCTCATACTTTCAAGATCTATACCACTGATTAATATTTAAAAAAAAGGTCTGTTAGTTTTGTTTAAAATGTATAACAGCTAAAGCAGGCGAAGTGCCAATAAATATTTAATTTTCCACATTTTCGTACCGTGATATTTTTTTCCCATCTTCAACATGGACAGCCTTGTCAAGCACAGCTTCCAACCCCTGATACAAGTTACCAAGCCAGCAGTGAAGTACAAGAAATATACCAGAATAAAAGATAATGCATCTCGGTATTGGAATATTTGATCGTAGGAACACACCTTAATGTCGGCACCCCCGGCCAAATTTTGCAATTCCTCAACAGATGCAGGGATTGAGTCGTTTCCACGGTTCATAGACAAAGCATCTCCTAGAGTTGTTTCTTTCTCATCATGATCAGCAACTGTTATTTCTCCACTATCAGAGTTTGAACCACCAGCTGAAACAGTGTCAGTGCTGGCAAAGCCACTTGTTGGAACGGATACCTGAGTATCCAATGACACATATTTGAATCTCCAACTGCTGGCTAGGCTTATATTTCAATAAATTGATGTTTCAAAAGGGGAAACGTGCATAGAAAATAAAAATTAAACAAAACCTACATGAGCAGATTCCATTCGCCTGAATGTGATGCTTATCATCTGGGTCAACATGGCCTTAGAGGTTGCTTGATTAATAGGACTCTTGCTACGAACAGTATACAATAAAATTAGCAAGCTCTAAACTATAAAATTATGAAAAATGTAGGTGACACCTACCTACCTGTTAAGAGCAATGTTGTAACAGACCCTAATCACCGTTAACAATGGTTCACCATGCACTGTGTTCGAAATAAATAGCGAACTTTAGTTACGAGATAAAATAAAACAATTGCAGGAATTGTGTCGCTTTTACAGATGAAAACAGTTGGATATTTATGTAGCTAATAAACAGTAACTGTAAGCTAGCATTCAGCTTCAGCATCTTAAAGTACCTCGAAACCTCGTAGAAGCCACAGCAGTAAGAAGCACCTTTAAGACTTGTAGGACAGTACTGCAATCCTCATTTTTGTCAGTTTTAGTCAAGGAATTAAATGATTAACTTCAATGACTAGGAACCAGTTATTTTAACACAAACCTGTCCGATGAAGAATTATCAACACATCCACAAATCATATTCAGAATGTCTGTAAACAATTGATCGCATTTACCTCCTTCTAGACCAGGATCACCTTCTAAGTGGTCATATGCAATGAGTTTCTGATACAAATGCATCAAAATCAGAATAATACTGCCATTAAATTAAATTACTGCAACGCACTATAGGGTTTGAATGGAAAAATATGGTGTGCTAGACTGCAGAATGTAGGTGCAATGCAGCTAGCTGGACGGAACCAAAGAAAAGGACTAGTGGACTTACATATCTATCATATAACTAGTTCAACCGATACAGCAATATACAGGACCTACATACAACAACTAAGCCATTATTCCCAAACAAGTTGGGATCGGCTAGAGATGGAACCCAAAACTAAATGACAAAGTCAAGTTAAAAGGAACAGTATTCTACAAGTCAAAGAAAATGTATATTCTACAAAAGCTATAACCTTGAGGGGGAAAATGTTGTTTTTCATCAATAGCAAGATAAAATTAGCATATGCAAGTCACTGTTTCTAGAATATTTGTACCCAACTCTCCCAGGTACAGGATCTAATTTTGGAAACATTATACTAGTGTTTTGTAGCACCTTTGTTCTTGCATGAATATATTAGATAAGTGTCTTTAGATTTATAAATTCAAAATCCTGCAGCTATAAGAAACTTAAACTTTTTAATTCACGTTTTTTCCATTCATTTGGCAGACCTAAGTTGTTCACTCTTATCTTTATGGATTATTAAAAGAAAAAGAAAAAAAAAACTGCTGTGTACCCATCTTTAGAGTGAATTGTTCAATTATCAGGAAGCTGTTAGTTATACAAATATCATATGAGAGGTCAAATAATGTCTACATTACATGAAACTTGATGTGTGCTATGTTGATATAAGTAAACGGTTTCAAAACACTTCTACGTGACTACATAAGTGAAAGGCCTTTTATTTTCATGAAAGTGTAAAGAGGTACGAGTTAGTTAATATGAAGCATACATGAAGACAATCTAGGGCAGGCTCCACAAACTTTATGTTTTTTGTCTCAAATGCTAGTCTGAGCGGCTGTAGCACCACTTCAGCTTGACTGCCTTCTAAAGTTAGTCCAGCTGATGCCAAGACTTCAGTAATAGATCTGGTATTCTCCACAGAGTTGGTAGTAGCATCCACATCTGCATCAACTGGGCTAGTTCCTTCAATTCCTGCTTCATTCCCATCACCTCTGCTTATAAGTCAACATTATTATTAATCACTCGTATTTCAAATGTAACAAAGAATTTACTCAATAATTTTGTGACTGAGATACATAACACTGATATTTATATGATCGCATCATCAAATACCAGATAACTGATTAGCTTTGATTGTACCGAATATTTTATTTCATTGTTTTATTTTTATTTTTCCGTTGACTATAACTAAGCTTACACACGTGCACATACCCCCCCCCCCCAAATTATATATGTCTATATGCATGCGTGTATAGGCGTACAATATATATGTGTGCGCACGCACGCATATATAAAAGAAAGGATCAAGATCCCCCCCCCCCCAAAAAAAAACAATCTTTTTGCGCGAAAAAACAAATTGGATCAACTTGATTTTTTTATAGAAATGTTCTATTTATTAGTAAGATCATCCACGTAAAATTTATAATCATTTTGAAACACTTAACCCTTTAAAACCACAAACCAATATGAACTGTCGGAAAATATTTGAACTATCAATTTGAAAAGTAATTTTGAAGGAGTTAAATATTTCACAATGATTAAAAAATTTACTAGATATCTTGCTAACAAATAAAACATATCCACACAAAAATCACCTTGATCTGGAAAAAAATTGCACAAAAAGAAAGAGGGGATGAAAGAGGGTAAAATAAGAAGGAAATCTTGACCTTTCCCCGTATATATTCATTCACGCATGCATACATATATGTGTGTGCATGCGTGCACATACACATGTATACACACATACATACACATGTATATATTCATGCATGTATATGTGTGTGTGTATGGAGAGGGATCCACATCCCAACTTTGTTGTACCCATGGTTTGTGCTTGATTCATTTTTTGTATCTACAATGATCGGCAATTGATAATTTTTGCAAGTGTGATCAACTTTTCATTAACATCATCTCTGCAAAAAAAATTACCTTATTCTGATACTTTTAGTTCATCAAAAAATAACCATGCAATACACACACGCACGTGCACTTACAATATTTACTACGATCCTTGATTCAAAATATCATATATTTTTTGGGTGAATCATAATTAGAACAAGGTATTTTTATAGAGATGATACTAAAAATAAATAGGTCACACCAATAAAAATTACCAAATTCCGATGATCATAGATATATGTAAGAAAAAAATGAATTAGGCACAAATCGGAAGTATCAAAAATCCCCGCACCCTCCCCCCACCCAAAAAAAAAAAAAACTACATACGCTAAAGACAATAAAGCAATAATCATAAAACTTATGTTAATTTAATATTTGGAAAAATAAATGGGTCACATCAATAAAAATTACTGAATTCCGATGATCATAGATATATGTAAGGAAAAAATGAATTAGGCACAAATCGGAAGTATCAAAAATCCCCGCACCCCCCCCCCAAAAAAAAAAAACAAACAAACCTACATACGCGAAAGACAATAAAGCAATAATCATATTATGTTAATTTAATATTTGGAGAAAAAACTTATGTTAACTACCTCTCGTCCGGAGATGATTCTTCAGTCCGATTCTTATCAACTGAACCAGACGCTTGCTCTTTCATATTGTCTGTGGAATAGGCAAGATAAACCTATTAATATTACAACATCATATAACTTAAATATTATATTGTTTGCATAGATGGCAAGAAACCAATTATGGATTATATGCTTATTTGTGTGTGTACAATAATATAGTCAAACTAGCATGCAGCAGCATCGAACATGAAAAGGGTAATCGATCAAGCGTTTTTAACGAAATTTAATGATGTATAAGTAAAATACTATATTGCACATATTGTAGGGTCGACATGTTAATCAGACATTTGAAAAGATGGCAAGAAAATAATTATGGGTTACCTAATAATATTTTATTTGTGAGCATGTACAATAATATAGTCAAACTAGTATGCAACATTATCATATTTTAAAAGGAGCATTGATCAAGCTTTTTTTTTTTTAACGAAGTTAACTCACAAACAGGAGAAAAAAAATCAACATTCCTATGTCATTAACATCGTAATTTAACAAAAATCCAATACGAGTTTAATCTGCTTTGGACTGGTTGCTTAATAAAATACAAAAGCAAAGACAATCAAATAATCGAACTTAATTTTACTACATTCAAATGTATGACATGCATGATGTGAAGATGCAATAAAATATGAAAAACTAAAATGTATTTATGTAACTTTGATGACGATTGATATGACGAACACTAATTAATCATATACGATCAATTTCCTTTATCGGTAACTAGATAGTGGCATGTACACACGCGTGCAAGATAAAATAATTAGTATATAAAATATGTGTTCCGTACATGCAAAGAAAAACGATTAATACAAATGGTGAATACGTCGCCTATAAAAGATAAAATAAATAGCACAAGTGACGCACATTCTGCTCATGAAATGAATAATAATTAGAGTGAAGCGAACAGCACACGTTTAGCGCATGAAAGAAAAAAGGTTACAAATTGAAATTCAAAGCATATTGTTGATTATTAACATCAGAACATCAGTTTGTAAAACTAAGGACCGCGTTTTAAATTGAAATTCTAAAGTTCCCAGGTTCTAACCTCCATGACATCAAAATAAGTGGTCGCTTAAACAAAAGTATCACTCTTATACTAAAAAAAAAAAACCATGTACAACTCGTAAAGAAATTTAATATAAGCATAGTAAGATGGTTCAACGCGTATTAAATATTGTTGTAACAATTATTATCCCTCTTTTCCCTGATCTTGACACTGATTTCACTAGCAAAAAGATTGTATACAACGACATTGAAAACATTTTTAACGAATATAGTTTGACATAACTCACAATGTTAATCAAACTATTAAAATAAACAACTGTTATCCTTTTTACAAAAGTTAGCTTTGTAGTTTGTCATCTTTATTAACGGTTGACCCAAAAAATAAATTAATTGAAAATTGTTGAGTAAGTTAGGAAGACATTTAGATATTTCCTATTAGATTGTGAATATTTTGGCACATGTGATGTACCAACAATCAAAAAACAAAATACATATTTAATCCTAATAATTATACTTTGCATGTTGTGTTCTTATTTTTAATTTAATAAAAAAAATAACTTTAATAATAGTTGTAATAGCTTTGGCGTCACAGCTTTTTGGTATCAACATGAAATGCCAAAAATGTCCCTCTATATATTATCAAATCTTAATCACTTAAAAATATAATCTAATATTAAACTTCTTTTATAAATTCAAACGCTCCTAAAAGTAGGATCTAACAATTAAACATTTTTTACAAATTCAAAACTTCTAAAAATGGGATCTAAAATTAATATTCCTTTACGAATTCAAAATACTTCTTTACAAATATACAAATCTTAATATCACTTGAAAATAAAATATCATTTTTTTATTGATTTAAACATATACAATTTATAAGGAAAACAATTCACGCGCGATGCGCGTGCGGTAACACTCTATATATAGACATAATTTTAAAATATTGAATTCTGAATTGAAAATTGTAACAAAAAAAAACTTAATTTTGAAAATTTTAATTTCTGTTGTAATAATGTTTCTAAATGCTTCTAAGTATAAGATAAAAACTGAATGTAATACAAAATGTTATTTTTAAAAAATAATTTTACTTGAGATTGGATGAGACTATCTTTTATTTTTACATATTAAAAAAGGTATTTCACGAAGTTAAAATTATACAAAAATCATAATAAAGAATGTGTTCAACATAAAGCTGATGTAAACGAATGATTAGTAATGACTGGGAGAGTAGAAAAATAATAAAAAATGAAAAATGGAAAGAAAAAAACTAAGGCCCCGTTTGGCATGTCGTTTTTAGTTTTGTGTTTTCGTTCATACAAAAACGCGTCTGTTGTATGTATTGTTGAAAAACAAACAATTTTGAAAAATAAAATTGACATGTAAAATAAAAAACAAGTTTATTTTGTTTTTCGTGTTTCGAGAGATAAGAAAAGCATGAGAACAATCCAACTCCTTTGTCGTCCGTTGGTTGTCGTAACGGCTAAGAATTACAGATCTTTTCTCTTATTTCTTCATGTTTTTTAGTGCAAGTTGAAAACACAAAACTCAAAATACAAAATGAAACCAAACGGACCCTAAATATGCGAAAATTTGTTTTCATTGGGATACGAGTTTATGGCCTTAACTTCCAAGCTTTTCAAATGAAAAAGTGGAACCCGGTGCACGAAGCTCCCGAAAGATGCGGACTCTGGCGGGATCAATAATGCACGCAGCATTTTCCTCGCATTGCGAAGAGTCTGTTTTCAGACTCGAACCTGGATGTGCAAATCATCAAGCTTCCCAAATGAAAATAGATATTAATATTTATAACATGATTGTCGAGGCAAAAAGCCTCAGGTCCTCGCCTAGCGCTTTTCGTGCCTAGAGCTTTTTTGGACGCCTTGAGCGTCACTCTTTCTGTTTTACAGCAAAATAACTGCAATTAAAAATGCACTAAAACTCAAATTTTTGACTTCAAAAAATTGCATATAAATGCAATATTGAGAATAAAACATCATACGATCATCATGAATCAAACTAAGAAAGTACAAAGCCACTCAATTCAAGTCTACAAACAACAAAAATACTTAACATATAGAAATTGTCTGATATTTTTTTGTTCGATATTGAAAGAACGAGATTTTTTACTGTTCGATGTTGAAGACGAGATGAATAAACACTTTTTATTTGCTTGTTATTGGATTTCGAAATGTAGTTAGGCTCCATATTGGACCAAACACTAAAAAAAATTCGCATCAATAATGTTGCACAATACGCGCTTTCTCGGCGCTTCAAAACTCGAGCGCTTTGGAGTTTTTTAACGTCCTACGCGTCGTTGGTGCTTCGAAAGATAAAAAAGCCCCAAGATGACGCATGGGCTTTTAAACGCCTAGGCATGGGCTTTAATAACTATGATTTATCATGAGTAGGACTCGAACTTGTGACCACAATGTAAATTGTAAGGGAATTTCGAGAATTTCGCGATCAGACAGAAAATTGTGAATCTATTCCAACAATTAACAATGATAAAAATAATAAAGTTAAAAATATAATGATATATGTATATTTATGTATACGTATATAGGTAGGTACTTGTAGCCTTGTGGGAATGTGCATATGTATGCACGTATCTAAATATGTATATATGTATGTGTGTTTGTATGCGCCTCTTTACCATCCGAGTTCGAAGTGGAAGTGGGTATTGAAACGAGGATGAAGATAAGAACGAGTACGTGTTTCAGCACACAAAAATCATTTACTGCTGTTGTTAGAAAATTATATAACTTTTGCATTGTGCTATTAATGATTATAAAATTCTTAAACAATTGTCATATAATTGAAAAGAAATACTTATGATTATCATTATAAAAAATTTAAAATGGTTTAAAATTACTAAAATTTGTAGAGTTGTGATTTTCTCAAATACTTTCATTAAATATACTAAAATTGTTATGCAGTTATAAACACTAACAAGCTAAAAATAAAATGCAGATCATATGACAAATGTTATTATTTTAACCGACGAACAGAATATCGCATGTATATGAAACATGTTCACATATAATAATGCAACAATGAAAAATGGTGATTACCCTCTGATTCGTTTGATAAAAAAAGACATTATCATTTTTCTCGTTCAATCTGATACATGTATAGAATTATCTAATTTACTTCACAAAATTACTTTAATTAGAAATCTTGATATTATTTATTTAAATATCTCATCTACTTAGGAAATGGATTTTCATCTACTTAAAAAACAAAATTTTCATCTGCTTAGCAAGGTGTTCTCATCCGATTTGAAAAATGTTTTGTCAAATTTAGAATGACTTTCTATAGAAATGTCTATCTACAATAAGGTTGAGACTTCTTGGATTCATATGTACATATGACTATGTGTGGATGTGTGCACACTAGCAGATATTTGTGCAGTTAATATATAGAATAATATCACTGATACTCATTGCATATCAGACTTTAAACAATATTTTTTTAAATTCAATGAAAATATCAATATCTATATACAAAAAAGTTACAATATATATATTAATAGATATAACGATAATGTCATACCAATATTTGATGCAAATATCAATAAAAATAGTCAAATACCTTCATTTTGCTAAAGTATATAACTATCTCATGGTTCAACTAAACTTTATAGTATGTATAATAATATATATTTATATATGCATTTTTTTTTGTACCGTGTTATATTTCTCAAATCAAAAACACAGTTCAATTCATCCTAAAATTGCTTAAAATGTTAGAAAGGGGATACTTACAACTTTTATTGTTAATTTATATATTATATCTTGTTAACAAGTAAGCCGATATTACTCTGATACTATATGATATCATTGATATTGTCTCGATATTTTAAAAGTATCACATGTCGATCATTGACTAATACTTGATTGGTATCAAATATTAACCACTTAGGTGTTGCATACATGCATGTGCACAGATATTATATATATTTTTCATATAGTAAAAATTTCGTTTGATCTTGTTTTTAATTTTAGTTTAAATGTAATTATATTTCTTTTTGGTTGGCGCAGGGAATGTGAGGTGGTTAATCTAATTATCGTGTTTAGCAGAATGCGATATTTTACACTTAACTCTATTCCTGTAGAAATAAGTTATGGTACTACAGCAAAAACAATTTGCTTAGACTTAATCTTGCCTTAGAAATCAATATCCACCAGTCAGTTTCTATTTGATTATTATACAACACAATTTGCTTAGACTTAATCTTGCCCTAGAAATCAATATTCACCAGTTAGTTTCTATTTGATTATTATACAACACGATCAGATTTAAATCTAACTAGTGATTACAAACATTTGCATGCAATTTTTTTAGTGTGGTTCTTTTATCTTATAAGAAATTGAAATCCCCTACTCCACTTTTGCATCTTTTTACAAAATAATACTATACCCCGTACAATAATTAGACAGCAAACTATTAATTGGGCAGACGTGGAATGTTTTTTACATGATTTACTGTAATCTTAGTTTAAGTTTGGCATTGTTGTCAAAAATCTTAAAATCTTATGATTTAAATCCTGATTCAGATCGGATCTCTCCCTTTACGGTTCAATTTATGTTTCGATTCAAACTTAGTTAAACTACAACTATTAAAATAAATCAACTCGGACTAACGTATTTAATATACTTATCTAGATTCACAGTACCAGTTATAATGTATTTTTAAACAAAATAAAAATGGAATAAAAGACAAAATTGAGATTTGAGCTTAGCTTTAGAAATTCACACCTTAAGATCAATTTCTACTACTTAAAATATGGATCTTTTGAACCTACGATTTACGATTTACGATTTAAATCCCGTTTTGATTTAAAGTTTGAAATTTACGACTTACTATTTAAATCTCACTTTGAAAATCTTGCTTGGTAAAGATCAACACACATAAGCTAATGAAATCTTTGTGACCCATTAATATACTTTGTATGGCGAGCACTTGTCGTGCAATTTTATTTTACAAAAATCAGCCAAGCTTTTTGTGCTCTATCAACAACATTACTTGAAAGTTGTTTGTCTCTCTGTTTATGAGCATTACAGTAGGAAACATAGTATTGCTCATGGATGCCAGTCAAAAGAGCTTGACTGAATCATACTTAAAATTCATTCAGACCCGACGATAACGACTGGAGGTTTAATGGTAAAAATGTCAGTGACCTACCGGTACAAGTACAGTTAAAATAACTGAGAAAAAGAATCCTAATTACAGAAAATTATTATTACCAAATGTAATCAGTGAGATAATGATAAAACAAAATAAGAGGAGGAACGGACCTAGACAAGCCTGAATAGATTGCTGAAGCGAGGTGTATTTTTTGCCAGCGGCGGAGCATTCTTTAAGCATCGTCTCCAAAGATCGACTGACAAAACCACCGGCAGCTCCCGCCATTTTTTCTACCTTTAATTATGTTAAATATTCAGATCTGACGATAAGAAACAAAGAAAGAAAATCAGAGAGAGCAGATCTGATAATTGATTGATGATGATGATGGAGATCTGGCTGCAGACTTGCTGTCAAGCGTAACATCACATAAAATAAAAGAATTTATAGAGTATACATCACATTCAATTCAGACAATGTAAAGAAAAGATTATAGAGAATGTACCTTTGATGTAGAATTCGAAATCTAGCAAAGTGGACACACTCAGGGATCCAAAATAGAGACGGATGAGAAATGATGGTGTAGTACAGGTAGCTGGCGAAGCGGGTTCGGATTCTGCGCCACGGCGTGCGTCCTCTGTGGTTTGGATCGAGAACAAGGTTCGTCGGATTCGAATTCGGATTCGGGTTCAGGTGGCGGAAATGAACTTCCTGACTCGGATTCACCTCCGCTTTGATTGGGATTTATATATTTGTGCAAATAAATAGGGGTTCGGTGTGGTGTGTGAAATGTAAAGACTATTGCGTGACTGTAACACTGTTTGTATTTTCTTTTATTGACCGTACATGCAAGGCATAATGATATATGCAAGATATACACTTCTTAGCGACTATGAAAATAAGAACAAAAATCTAAAAATGAGAGTTGGACAGAATACCCAAACGACTAACAACGACCAAAACAAGACTAACACTTCCCATCAAAGGAAAAGTCACTGGTTGATTCAGGGATTGTAACATGCATGAAATCTGAAAATAACTTTGACCAAGTCAGAGTCGTGTGCAAACGATGCGTATAAATAAAGCTCATGCATCAAGAGGCATCCATTTGAATCTCTACGTTGTTTTCAACAAGTCCACCTTTAGTGGAGAGAATAAACTTACCTTCAGAGCTTTCATGGTAAAGATATCTTTCCTCGTCTTCATTGTCTGTCGCATATTATAGTATATTCGTTCTTCACAAGAAAAATGTATCTTCAAACAACGTTGAACCCATCTTCTCCTTAGAGAACCATATGACGGAAAGACGATGTGGTCTAGGCACAAGGATAGGATCTATGGTAGTCTCAGAGATGGGACCGGTCTCATCTAACTCAATGTTGGGAATAGTTGATCCATCAACTATACCATCATACGGTTTCAGCTTAGGTAACCAAATGCGTTTCACGGTCTCGAGAGAGGGACCATTATAAGGAGAGAAAATTTGATATCATACACCATCAAAGGAACCGAAGGAGGAGCTTCTGAAGAGTGTTTGTAGAGCGAGGCTAAATGACCAAAAAAATGACATGTGGTGCATATGAGTGGCTTCCAAATGTAGTCGCGTTTACAGTCGCAACTTGGTCCAAAACTCGGTGAACAGCATGAATCGTGGGTACTAACTTATCTAGTTTTATCTCAATCAATGCTTTTACATAACATAACTTTTTGCACTTCACAATAGTCGAGTCAAAACAAACCAGATCTCCAATAAGGTTAGCTAGTCAATCACTACCAATCAAAAACTATAATACCAAAGGAATTTTCGTGAATGAACCCAAACAGAGACGGAAAAAGACCTATTCCTTGGTCGGGTCAACAAATGGATTCCTTCTAGTAATAATAAATGGTTTGTGTGTGTGTGTTGTTATACCAAAAATTTCCAATAATAAATATAGTGATTATCTTTCTAAGGAAAGCCCAATGCTCTGTATCGAATGTATTGCAAGGGTTATAATACTTAGGAATTTAAAGAACGAATGGGTTAAACCCGTATCGGGAGAGGTCAAAGAGGATAGCCCATCAGCAAATCTAAAACGTGAAGCACCAATTTATAGCAAAAAGGAATCAACGGCCGAAACGATTAACAAGGCAATATACGGCTCAGATGTAGAAGGCATATAGGCGGGAAGACATTCATCAATTCGTAGTTCACAAATGACAACGCTAGATATCCAAAACAAGTTCCAACCATAGCCATGCAACGACCAACCTCAGCAATCTAAAGGAAAGACTCTCAACCAATGGTAGTACAGCATATTAGCTATAAATAGACAACAATCCCAAGGCACAAGGGATCTTCGTCTTTTGGCACGCGAAGAATTGACATAAATTTATAATACTTTCATATATTGGAACTCTACTCAAAAACTCATTAATAATGGAAACGCGTAGACTCATTGTAATAAGTCTCTTGACTATATAAAAGTAACTAAATAAGGAAAGTACAGTGGATGTAGAGACTTTCAGCCCAAACCACTATAAAAGTTTCGGTGTTATTTACTTTCAGAACTTTACTTCCTTCCTATACATCATTTAAATTTAGTAGCCTAACACATGGTGACTACAGCAGCAATACCTATCGTCTCGGTATTTTCACATCTAGGACCTATAATCAAAGCAGCTTCCAGAACTATACTTTTGGACCTCGGGTTGATGGTGTAGACAAAATTCTACAGTAATATTTTTCTCGCTGGAAGGAGTTCCCCAACCTCCATCATTTGTTCTCTCTCGATAGTTCAAACGATATTATCCTTCTGGCCATGGCCAACCTAAAGAATAAGAAACTGACCTCGAAGTTGTCCTTCGATCTCCACATTCAACTCATTAAAGAAGACAACAACGAAAAACTAGTCATCCTCGTTTTGGAAAAAGAGAATGGACAGGAGTATAACCCATTTATGAACTCTAAGCCCTCTAGATTAGGAAACTTTCCTCCATGTGTCCCTCTAAGAGGCTGCTCAACTCCGAGGAATGGTTAAAGCTATGGCGGACAAATTAAGGATTTGAGTATTGTGGTAAGATAAAACAAAGGTTCATCTTTCCCAACTAAAAGAGCCTTCCTAGTTATCCCCACTCTTTTACCCCGGAAGAAGATCAAATAAGATCGGTTCCTTATTCCCCTTAATCAAGTTTGTCTTGGATTTTTTTTGGAAACTTATAGAGAACTTCATTACCCAAACTGTCCCCCATCTACTCAATAAGACCTAAAAGTAAAGGATTATTGTGTTTATCATTGAGCGAACGGACATAAAACGGACGGGTGATGAAGACTATCTCAAATCATAGAGAAATTCATAAAAAAAAGAGACTGATTAAGTTTATTAAGTGATTAGTTTGATGACTTCTTTTTATAAAGCTTTAACATTGCTTCTATGTTTTAGGAGAAATTCGTATGATCAAAGCCTATTCGACCAATCATGTTTACATACATATTTCAAGAATATAGGTTACTGTATTTAAGGAAGTCGCTTGTCTTACCAGAATGCTTCTTTCAAGAATACTTACCGTATTTAAGGAAGTCACTTGTCTCACCAGAATGCTTCTTTCAAAGTTAGCTCTTTCCTTTTCGGTAAGTATAATCTACTCTCGGAATTCATAAAATTGTACTTGGTATACAGTCCTTTTAACTACTAAATGTTGTGTATGAATTTAAAATCCTAAGGTTAAAACTCTCTTATTAATATGATGAGATCAGTAAAGAGCTTTTCTTCTTAAAAATACTAATTATCTTAACAATTCTCTTTCTCAATTTTAAAGTAAATTCTTTTTTACCAAACCACGAAATCTACCAGTTGTTCGATTTCAAAATTCTTTTACAAATCCAAGAGCATTCTTTCCAAAGAATTTACGTTTTTCTTTACTAAATTATAAATAGCATTTAAGTATAACTATTAATTTAAGATAGTGTTATATAGCCGATACCGACCAGAATGATTTTAGACGGTCGAGACCAGTCAAAAGTAGTTGTAGATAGTCAGTACCGGCCAAAAGTGGTTGTAGATAGTCGATGCCAGCCGAAAGTGATTGTAGATGATCGATATCAGCCAAAAGTGATTGTAAATAGTCAATGCTAGTCGAAAAATGGTTGTAGATGGTCGATGTCAGTCGAGAAATGGTTGCAGATGGCCGATGCCAACCAAAAAATGGTTAAAGATTTTGGTTCCGATGATAAAATTGGTAGACCTCACCAAATCACAATGATGCGCCACAAAGAGTGAAGCCATATCATCTGGGTATAAAAAATGTCGAAAAGTAGAATGCATGCTAACAGTGAGTCATGGCTAGTGTAAGCATGCATCAGGTAGATTCCCAATTTAGAGTTGGGTAGATTCCCAACTAAGGTAGATAAATGGGTAGATTCCCGTATAGATTAGAAGTTGGGTAGATTCCCAACTATAATAGAGGAATGGGTAGATTCCCGTATAGATTAATATGGACTAGAAGTTAGGTAGATTCCCAAATAGAACAGAGAAGCGGGTAGATTCCCTTATAAATTAGAAGGTGGATACATTTCCAAATAGAATAAAGAAATGGGTAAATTACCATATAGATTAGAAATTGGGTATATTCCTAAATAGAATAGAGAAATGGGTAAATTATGTTATAAATTAGAATTGGGTAGATTCTTAACTAGAAAAGTGAAACGGGTAGATTCCTATATAGATTGGATGTTGGATAGATTTCTAGTTTGGTTAGAAGTTTGGTAGAGTCCCAATTAGAAGTAGACTCCAAATGATACCAAAACCTTAGAGAGAAAGCCCTTAAGCTTAAATGAAGATCGGGTAAGAATTCTAATCAAGGCCGAAAGGGTGACATCAGCATCGGTGAACAAGAATACCGAAAGACACCGACATAAAAGATTTCAAGGGGCAAAAGCAACCCGAGACCGTATAAAAGAATATGCAATGCAGCTTGAGTTGAGAAAACTAAGTTAATCGAAGAAATGTAAGGAGATATCAGCGTTATAAACAGACTATCTAGATGATTATTAGTACATCTGGAATATAATATACAATGAGGAAATGGCAACATCTTATAAGCCTTCATACATGTTTTTTACCCTAGTTTCGGCCTCTCTAACAGCATTCTCCAAGCGAGATTTAAATTATTCTTCCATCCTTTCATATGTCTCAAATGCATATTCCTTCTTGAACTGCCTAAATGAGATGATTCGACCATCTTCGTACCAACAAGAACGTCTAACAGGGCATAGGAAGAACTCTGCCCGGGCTACGAACAAGATCCAAAAGGTTAATATTCATCCTATAAGAAGAAGACCCTGTACCAGCACAACCTCTACCTCTATCCATTCCTCGAGTTGGAGAGGTAGCAACCGTAACCTCATTATTTCACTCGTTTCCAAATTTAGGTTCTCACAACTTAATTTTCGAAAGCTCACGGTGAGCTTCATCTAATTGCCATCGGAGGATAGAAGTGGACTCCCATAAGTTAGAAATGGCAGATTTTGAAATCGGCACTACTTTCGAAATAGAAAACATCTTTCTTGATAACCCTTCGAGGGTTCACTTCAATGATTTATTTTTCTTCCAAGACAAAGTGAATGTTGATACCGAGATCAGGGCTACGATTGGTTAATTCGGCTATTTTATCATCGAGACTACATTGCAAGGAAGCATAGCGTTTCTATAGTTCTAAGCAATTGGGACATGATTGTCCCTAAAAGGAATTCAAATTAAAATATATAAAAAATATCCAAGGCAAACTTTAATTTTACCCTAAGGTCGAAGGCTTGATTAGTTAATATAGTGTCTTTGAGTCTAAGGGACTTCATTGATTTGGCACATGTCCGATCGTATGTTCCTTGTACCTCTTCAATCTTATTAGATAAGCCTAAATTCTTTAATCGACTGGATGTTAGTTGGGATTTTAAGGCACATATGGTTGCTAACAACTTCGGGTTTCTGGTTTGACTCCTCTTCCATGATACTTTATAATGGGAGGGAAAATTGGATTTCTCTGTTTAAATACGGTTAAGGAAAAACATTTCAGAATAAACATGGTGAAGGAAAAAATATAGCGATATAAAATAGTTCACCGAAGACCCAAATAAGAATACCACCAAGATCCTTAATCACCATAAACAACAACAAATGAAATTGTATCGAAATTATTACAAACCAAGGTTTAAGCATCAAGGATAGGAGATTCTTGAAATACAGAGTAAGCGTACCTTTTTCCTCCTGTTAGCTTCCCCGGCCAGAACTACTTGTTCAACGTTTGACGAGGCTCGAGCCATCTCGTATTTTGGGAGAAGCTCTCCTCAATCATTTTTCCATTAGAGTTAAATCCCATGGAAATGGTTATGCCTCTATCTCGTCTGTATTCATAAGCATTATAGAGAATTTTGAAGGCTTCAGCGGCAGCCACCGTCTCGGCCTCCTCTTTTGTCATCTGACCTAAGTTCTCCTTCTTAATCCATGAAAGCTCATCCTTAGTCATCTTATGCTTGGCCTTCAGATCACGTAGAGCTTCCTCCAGATCTGCGACCTTCCTATCGAAAGACCTCAAGTCCTGAGAACTTTTATCCCTTTCATCTTGGACCTCCTTCCTAAATTCAACAAACTCCTACCCCAAGGTTCAGCCTTTTGCACTTTCCCCATCAGCTTTTCAAACCCCGATGTAAAACCGAGAAGTCGGTCAAGACCTAAAGCAAAGAAATTATTATGACGCTAAAGGGATAAATACTTCACCGGTAAGGAAAAGAACTTTACCATGGATGGCCTTCCATCCCTAAATGCATCGTCCACTTGAAACTGCCCATATCATTTACCATCTCCAAGCAGAAGCTTCCTACGACCTTCGAAAGATGGGCGTCAATGACAGAACGGGTTACCTTAATCACCCAATCCACTTGGTCATCCGAAGAAGTCAGAGTAAGGGCATCCGAGGCAGGTGTAACTTTGGTAAAAAGTATGTTATTCTTATGCTTTTTGGTTGCAGACGAGTCCTTTAAAGGTGGTTTCGATCGAATGGAAGCAGAGGAAGATGATATGTTTAACAATAGTCCACCTAAGTCAAGTTCGTCTCCAGAAGCCACTACAACATAAAAGGAGAAAGCAAGTTAGGTGAGAAAATAAATATGTCATAAAAGTAATATCCTAGAATGAATATTATAATATATTTAAACCGAGGTCTACCCTCGGGAGCCACATCCCTTCTTTCGGCTATAGTGGTTTTCGGGTTAGAGCCAATGGGTTCATCAGGTTGACTTAGCTCTATTACATTCTAAGGTATAGTTTCTACTGAGGGTGGTCGTAACCAAGAAATTTGGTTGAAGGCGATAATAGCCCACAAGCCTTAAGGTTAGCCTTGGTGAGAACTATATGTCTAAGCCTTTCTACTTTCGGTATTTTCATCACCTCTTTATACCTAGTGTAAAAGAGATCATTGGCGACTTGTCCCTTCCAAGTTTAGCTACAAAGATAAAAGAGGAAACGATATTAAGGAACAGTGCGATAAAAGCCTAAAAACAGAAACATTCTTAAAAAAAATTGAGAACCTATACATCTCCCATAGTTTAGTAGCAATTCGAGGACCATTTGCCTTCACACAAAAAAACAATGAGTAGCTTTAACCTAGCTAAGTGGCTTGATTATAGGCCTTTTTCTTCCAAAATTGAAGATAATACAAGAGAACTTCGTGACCACCAACTTACCTATGTAAGTTATATGATTTTGGTATCCCTGCTTCCAATACAGGATCATTAAGGTTGACAAAGTGTTGTACGATACCACCGCAAGTTGGATTAGGCTAATTTCATAGAGGTCTGGAATGTTAACAAACAAGGGAGAAAGAGGGAGTGATACCCCGTTTGTTAATTGTCCCAATGTCCAAGTAAAGAACGCTTCATGGGGTTCACTCCAGTCATCTTCTAAACTAGGAGCCTTGACCTCGACCCTTACAACTTCATAAGTCTCCGTCCAATTCTCTAGTTTGTCTTGATTGATTATAGGTTTATCCATTGAGAGTTCTAAGAATGGACCAATATTAAAACTAGTTACTCAATAGAAATCCTGAAACTCCTACCAAAAATATTTAAGTCTTATGGTCCAAAAGGAAGTTGGGCCTAAAACTAAATTCTACGGCCCAACTTAAAGTTCTAAAATATTTCATGGAATTGCCTCATCAATAAGGCGATTGTCAACCTAAGTAGGAAAAAGGGTCGATTCAAGGACAATACCCTAGTTTAACAGATACGATTATCATAGATTAGCTAATCAAACAATACCCTAAAATCAATATCAAATCGAATTTTAAAATAAAAAAACTTGTAAAAATACTAAAAGCGGTAAGAGAAGCTAATAAAGTCATAAGAAAGATTGAAAACATATTGTTTTAATCAAGAGTTTGCGGTAATCCATGGAGGTGTCTTAGCTCTAATGGCAATGTCGACTATTATTAAGATTGTAAGTAAGAAGAAATAGGAGGAGAAAAGGGGTTTATTTAACCTCTACGATCAACAGTGAAAATTGCCTAGTTACCAAAATCCTAACCGTAGATGAAATGTGGCAATGTCAAAATACGAATCATCATAGAGCAAAGAAAAAAGGATTTTCTCTTTATAGAAGCCAATGAAACTGAGACAGTTGGTAGGAGCATTTAATGCAAAAGCAGGACCCATCCATTCGAAATCAACACCTAGACTTTCTTTTAGATCCCATAGACTTTACAGTCTCAAATCAGATTTTTTTTCCTCCTAGCACCATAACAATTTCGTTTGTCACTTAGTCTAGATGACTTCAAGTGCCAAGCATGATTTCTATTTCGAACTTGCGGTCTCAAATAAGATTTTATCTCCCGACACCATAATAGTTTCGTTAGTCGCTTCGTCTATATGACTTCAAGTGTCAAGCATGATTTCTATAAAATGGTTTTGGCCTCACAGTCTCGATTTAGATTTTACCTTTTAACATTCAAACATGTTTTCACTCATTACCTAGCCTACATGGCTTCACATAGCAAACGTAAATTCGGAAATGTTTGACTTTTTGGTCTAAGATAAGTCTCCATCCTTCGGCTTTCAGAACCTTAAAATATTCCTCACTTGTCCCAATACTTCATCTAAAACTAAGTGTTGTAACATCTCCCATACGTATAATAACCTTGAAATATAATCATGAAAAAAAATTAAACTAAAACACTTCAATATTTACTCCATATTTCACATATGAAGTAAACTTTGAGGGGCATATGTTGTATCAAAAATTCTCAATAGTGAAGACAGTTATTATCTTCGTAAGGAAAGTCTAATGCTCTGTATCATTTGTATTGCAAGGATTATAATACCTGAGCATTTAAAGAACGAACGGGTTGAACCAATATCGGGAGAATAATACCACAAGCTGAAGAGGATTGCCCATCAGCGGATCTAAAGCTCGAAGCACCAATCTATAACAAAAGGGAATCAAGGGACGAAACGATTAATAAGGCAATATACGACTCAGATGCAGAAGGCCGTTTAGGCAGGAAGACAATTCATCAATCCGCACTTCACAAACAGCGACGCTAGATATCCAGAACAAGTTCCAATCATAGCCATATAGCTAGCAACCTCAACAATCCAAAGGAAAGACTCTCCACCAATGGCAGTACAACATGCCAGTTATAAATAGGCGGCAATCCAAAGGCTCAAGGAATCTTCTTATTTTAGCACGCAAAGAATTGACATAAATTTATAACACTTTCTTATATTAGAACTCTACTCAAAAACTCATTAATGTCGAAAACGCTTAGACTCGATGTAATAAGTCTTTCAGCTATATAAGAGTAACTAAATAAGGAATGGACAGTGGATGTAGGGACTTTCAGCCTGAACCACTATAAAAGTCTCGGTGTTATTTACTTTCAATACCTTACTTCCTATACGTCATTTAAATTCAGTAAGCTAACACGTAGTGATTACAGCAGTAATACCTATCGTCTCCGTATTTTCACATCCGGGACCTATAATTAAATCATCTTTCAGAGCTATACCTTTAGACCTCGAGGTGTAGATGTAGACCAAATTCTACACTAACACATACACACATACATAGGTGTATGTATGTGTATGCATATGTGTGTGTATGTATATTTGGCCCTCTTTAAAAGTAGCAGACACTTTGAAAATTAAAATCGCCGATTCCTGTTCTAGCGTTTAAAAATTCGTGTTGTCCTCTTCTTTCGCTTGCGTTCTTGCTGTTCATCTTCGTCCGTTGTTCGAGATCAAGTTTCATTATCCGACCTCTGCTACATACTCAACCGCTGGATCTAAAGCCCTGCTTTTCACTTCAAATCACAATTTTCGATCCTTTGTAGCTCATCTCTGGATCTATTCAGTGCTGGTCATGCTATCTTGATGGAAGGTTCCTATTTTAATCTGGATGCAATTGACCACTTCCCAACTCTACCCCAAAGTTGTTCGATCAGCTGTAGTTTCGCCAGTTCCTCTCCTCTACTGCCGCATGCGAAGGTGGGATCCTAGGAAGTTGTGGTGTTCTGTGGATACTGGGGAGCTCGCCTCTTCAGCTCAGGCTTTGAAGGTATCGTTTGAAAATTTAGTTTATGATAATTCAGTTAATATTAATGATGTTAGAGATGCAACTTATACTGACAATCTTGCTGCTATTGACATGCCAAATTCCATTTGTGGTTGGTTTTCTTTGTTTAAGAAGAGGCCTGGTAATGCAGGCTTATTCGTCTCTAAGCATTATGATGTTGTCTTTTCCGAAAAGCCTGTCCTGCCTCCTATGAAAATTTTAGACGCTGGTATTGCCTTCTGAAAAGACTATTTGGTAGGTTTCTTTTTTGATGAAACTCCATGTTACTCCTTTGTTAAGAAACAAGTCCTTGCTAAGTGGCAGCTGCATGGTAAGGTTGATGTAAGGTGTGATAATTCATTGTATATTTTTAAATTCTTTTGCCCATAGGAAAGATCTCGTATTCTCTAATATGATCCTATTATTACTGATGGGGATTTTTTTATTATTACCCGTTGGAGTCCTTCTATAGACTTGGCACGTGAGCAAGTTCTTTCCATTTCCGTTTTGCGCTCATCTCTCGAACAACCCTTGATTTTCCAATCTCTCAAGGGAGTTAATTGGACCGTCAATCATATTGGCCAATTGATTTGTTTCGATGTATTTACCTAGCGTAAGTGCTTCTTCATTTTGCTAAAGCTCTTCTTGAGATTACCTCCTCTAGGCAATTGCCTACTCACATTTTTGTTTCCCTTGTCGATGGCAAAGTGACCTATATTGACTTTTCTTACTAGTGGAGGCCTCCAATTTGTGACCTATGTCACTCTTTTGACCATTTAATATCCTCCTACCCTCATTCCTCCATTGTTTTTGTTAAGCTTCCTCCCAAATTCCCTCTCCTTAGGGCCCCAGCTCAGCATTGGCGGATCAAGGATTCCTAGGTTCCTGCTCCTTTGGATTCACTTTTCGAGACTCCAGTTGTGCCCCTTCATCATGAGCTTCCTCCTTCACTTCCCATATGCAAATTGACTCCTCCCTCTCCCGCCTCTGTAGACACCACCTCAATCGCCATAGTCCCCATTCCTTCACCGTCTCTTTCCCCGATCTCTAGCCTTAAGAGGGATCTTATTCTAGCTCTGGTTTTCGATCCGCCTAGCGCTGAATGGGTAGCTATAGAGTTGTTTGAGAAATTGGCTGAGGTACACAATTAGTTTGGAACAATGAAGCTGGAATGTGGTCCCACAAGGAAAGTGGATTGTGTTATCACATGAAATGGAAAATATTTTCTAACTGAATTTCCACTTAATGAGAAGGATGAATGACAACTATACTACATGATATTAGAGGGCGAGCTTGACTTGTGCAATGATGGTGAATTTGGTTGCAACAATGAGGAGATTTTGGTTACACTAGATTGGGATCAGAATTTATCTTTTCCCCGCGATCACCTGGGTATTTTCCTGAGCTTTTTGGCTGGTTTCGTAGTTGTGCAGGGATTGGTACTGTTATTTTCCTTGATGTTATTATTATTTATTCGCTATGACTCTTTTGATGTAATTGGTCTTGTTTGGTTATTTGTACTTGTATGCTATTGTTATCTGGCCAGACATGTGGGAAGATATTTCTGATGAGACCATTGTCTTTTATTGTTCTTATGCCTAGTCAGTTTGTGGGCTTTTTCTGATGATTTGTGCTAGTTGTCATGACATGTTGGCAGGTTTTATAGTTGTCGAGGTGCCACTGCCTCGCACCTGCTCTTTAATGTTTGCACGGTGGATGGTCCATCTTAAAAACCTTTTGGCTATCGACCAAGCCTGGTTAGTCAAATATATATATATATATATTCTAGTTTGATGTATGATCTTTGGATCGTACAAGCTTTAAATAATAATAAAACAATAAACAGTTTGCCTTGTATACTAACAAGCTTAGCCTCTAGGATCCGTTGTCTGTCTTTTGGTAAAGAGAATTCAAAGTAGAATAAACCATTGTGCATTATGGTGATACGACCCTTCAATTTCAATATAAGTTTCAAGTGATTTCCAACAACCCAAAAAGATAGGTTCTCATCTAAAAAGAAGCCAACTAGTTGGTCCTTCCAAAATAAGGAGTCGGTCTCTATGACGTCAATAGGAGGGATCATCACTCTGTTTATACTTTTGATCTCAAAAGATCTAAGGGTATACGCATTAAGGGGTTTGTCAGTGAAAAGCAAGGACCGCATCTTAGAACTTAACTCCTTAGGATTATTGTCATCAATAGCTGGCATTGAAATTAAGACATTCCTAGAATTAACACTTGTATTATTATTCATTCTAGTTTTTACACTCCCATGAGCATTTCCAATGGTGGGACCAACATGCACCACATTACTTAATCCACAACCATATGACTCAACCAAATTATCTAAACCGGGCAGTATGTTGTAAATGGTTTAATATGTTTGTAAACAAACTTTAACAAAAATATAATATATTATTATAGCAGTACAACTGTACAATGGTAGGAGAGTTGACCACTTGGTTATATAGTTTTTTTTTTAAACACTGGAAAATTTTCATTAGTATTAAAGAAACACAAAATGATAACATGCTTGAAAAAAATTGCATTATAAAAATTAAAAATATAAATATCAAAGAAAATATGCAATTTAAAACAATCAACTATCAAAAGTTAAAAGGGATAGATACATACAAACATGCATGCCCAGACACACACGTATATTTCATAAACACACACTTGCGAAAATATAATAATTCTCCTTTAATAATGTTTGTATTATTTAATACCAATGTTGCGCAAACATTGTAACAAATTGGTTTCCATATTTCTTTTCACTTTTTCTATGATTACTACTACAACAATTGCAAAAATATCTGCAAATGAGATGGATTCAACCGTATTCTAGCTTTTGCCAACCGTTTAACTTCCAACTGATCATTCTAATTAAGAATTGGATTTTGGTTTTTGACACAATTATGGTTTCCGACTAGTTTTGGTTAATTGTTTCAATGTCAATGCTACTCATTTTGTAGGGTCGAGTAAATATTGTGAAACTGGGAATGACAAATGTTGTGAGGGATGAAATGGTTAATGTGAAAGTATAACGAGTGATAAGGGTAGAGAGTTGGAAAAATTTATACAAAAATATTATGAAATATAAAATGTTAAATGTGAAGGTAAAATGGTAATGAAAGTGGAGACTGGAGAGTTGGAATTTATACAAAACTCCACGTCTGATATACCCATTCGTTCAACATAAAATTTACATTGAATAAACTTTTAAAAATGGAGAGGTTAAAAGTTTATTTGGTGATCATCAATTAAGAGATGTGATATCATAGCTTCTTAATATGAAGAATGGGTTGACAACTAAAAATATCACCAATTCACTTTACTATATTTTTTATTTTAATATAAATAACGAATTCTTTTATTTACAAAGAAACTCAATCGAAAAGAACATACAGATTTATATAGTCCCTGTCACTCTACATCTAATATTTTAGTGTTAGCAAACAGATGCTCAGTAGTTTCTTATACCAAGAACAAGAAGGATGACAAGATCTAAGGAATATAACATTAGCAATCATGTTGTTACAAATTCACTTTTAAATTATTTTTGAAGGAGAAATAGAGATACTTGAAATACCCATAGCTATGATATAATCCAAGAATAAACATCAAAATTAAACATAATTGCAACCACGTTCATATAAAGTACAAAATAATTTTATATGAAAATCTATAAATTTCAAGAAAATACAACTAAAAACAACCACCATTAAGCAATCTTACTCCATTAAACATATTCATGCATCATATAATTTTAACGTTCATGCTAAAAATACAACCAGTCGCTTGAAATATGTTTATTACATCGTTTATTCAATTTAGTTTTTTTAGCCCTTCGAAGTCTAGTTCTTCATATGTTCGCTTTGCATATGAAGTTCTAATTTATATAAACGGTCACGATATCTAAGCAATTATGCAATACATATAATATAACGTAATAAATAAATATTTTGCTAAATGCAATAAACAAATCACACTTTTTTACTCTTACTTCATCAATGAGAACCGTAAAGGTTATATTAAGTGTGTGAATTAGATAAATAAATTTCATTTGGGTAATTTTATGAGTAAAAGTATCTAGTGTCCAAAATTATAATTTTCAAATTCTACACATGCTTATCATCCACGATTGATGATTTTTTTGTCATGGAAGTGACTAATCTAACATAGCCATATTCATACACTGACATTTTTCTATATCTGCAACACGATACTATTCATATCAAAATAGATGTCATGCACATTAAAAAATTATAACAACGGTATGCTTTATTCTAATAATATTTTATATTAGCAAAACATGCATGTTTATTGGATACTATGCTCTTGAATGGTAATGTCCTTCCACATGTGTAGTTGTTTACGTTATCATTTACGGATACAAGAATTAACAAGCCTTCATTATAGTTTTAGTGTCATAAAGTAGTGGATTTTAAAGATGAGAGAAGAGAATGTTTGCCTAGACTAACAGAAAATATCATAATGATGATGAAATATGTTCATCATCCAATTATATAAATAATGCTTGTATAAACTCATGTAGATCGGCAAAGTTCAACACTTATAAAGATATCAAACACATGTTATTGCTATTTTTACATTTTGAATAAGGGTGCAATGATCATACTTTCTACGAGCATAGGACATAATCCCAAAAAATCATGGTATAAACATTAAACAATACGAGAAACTCATTTAAGCACACTTTTAATATTTTCAAAATACTTACATGGTAAATATACGAATAAAGTTTTACCTTTGAGAAAAAAAGAACATAAATAGAATTTTCCAAACCCATTCCATTATTATTCTAGTAAGTAACTATTAGTTGCTATGCACGGGATCGAAGATGGCAGATAGTAACAAATAATGTAAATGCCACAGATATAATATAGTATATGACACAATCAATTTTATACTGGTTTGGAGCACATCTTATACATTCAGTCACAAACTTCTTCTAAAATTAACTAAGCAGCCCTCACTTAACTTGGAGGAACATGTATCTTATAATGACTCCGCTGAACAATGGAACAGGACTTTAACATCTAATATAACAATATAACAAAAGGATGCTTATTGATATGGTGCATCTTCTATATACAAATTGTCTCTTTTTAGTACGAGGAGTCCTATAACTAAGCCAAATGATATTAAGTGGAGGTATGGAGGCTAAGGAGTTTATTCGACTAGAATATGGGATGTGGAGATAAAGCGCGCTAGTCATTATTCCTTAAATCACATGAGTTTTTAAAGACCGGGGTACTGGTTTTGGATTTGAGAGTTTTAGGAATGGAATTTAAAGCATTAAGTTGTATCTTGTTGTGTACATAATTCAGGAATGATTATGGGTATATATAGGTAATGTAGGATGCTAAGGTAGGGTCGCAATTTGTCGGAATTCATCAACAAGAGAAGCAACCATAGATCGAAGAGATGAGAAGACACCTTTTAAGGAACTAGCCATTTTCTATGTATTCAATCGGCTAACTCTTTGTAAAAATCAATCCTATGACCATAGCCAAAAATCAGTAGAATATATAGGTTTTTAGTTAGCTAGTTCAATCGACTAAGATTGGCATTCAATCGACCGAGCCTTTATATTACTGTTGATTGAGTTTTCATATTTTTGTTTGAGCTCTTCAGTGTATTTCTTTTGGCTTTAATGTATTCCAGTAGTTTGTTAACACCATTGTAAGTCTTATGAAGCTTATGTACTCTTTTGAAGCAAAGTATTTTCTGATACGTGCTTTTATTCCCATCCCTTCCATTGAATGCTTACAAAATCTATAGTATTCTGGATGAAATCTTTAGTAGCACTGTTGTTTGGTTGTTATCATCAAAACACTATATATATGGTTCTTTCATTCTCCCTCTTTTTGACGATGGCAACCACACAACTTTATAATATAAAGCAATAGCTCCTCCTCAATATATGTTTTAAAATTAAGAACCACTTTCAAGCCACTTGTTCAATTTCATCTTGCTGAGTCAAGTTTATGCAGTTTCTGGCATGAACCATGGCTAGGCAAGGGTATCATTCTTGATCATGTTTTCTCTTCTCAGCAGAAATATCAGAGTGGTATTAGTAACAATGCTCTTGCTGTTGATCATATTGAAAATAGCAGATTTGTTTTCCCTTTCTCTAGTAACCATTCTGTCAGGATTTTTTGGAGTTTATTTCAACATACCATATACGATTTTCATGACCAGGACACTCTTTTGTGGAATGGTCAGTGCCATTCCATTAAAAATGTTTATGCTGCCTTGTATGGATTGGAGGCTATGCCTGTTTGGAAGTGGAATAAGGTTGCTTGGTCAGCGGCGTCGAGTAGTAGCGATAATCTAATGTTTTGGAAAGTAGTTTCGAATGCTCTCTTGACTAGAGACAAGCTTCTACGTTTTGGCATGTCTGTTTATCCTATGTGTGAGCTGTGTTCTCAGCAACCTGAAAGTGTTTCTCATTTGTATTTTGATTGTCCTTACGTCCATTTCATCTGGACAAACGTTATCTCCTGTTTAATGAGGGCTTATACATTTCCAAGCAACTCTACACCCTGGATTTTGATGGACTGTGCCCTATCTTGGGCTGATGATGTCAAGCAGTTATTTTACTTTGCCTTGAAGAAATTGATGTTCATAATTTGGAGAGAAAGAAATAACCGATGTTTTGAAGGAACCAGCAGAAGCAAGGAAACGCTTTGGACTAGTTTAAAGCATGATATACTTTTGGGTTTGAAGCTCAGCCCTTATAAGTTTCTTCAAATCCATATTCAGCCATGGACTCCTTGAATTACTTGTTTCTTTTATTTTTCTGCTTAGTGGTGTTGTGGTTTTTTTCCCTCTTTTTTTATCCTTTTCTTTTGTCTCCTATGTAACTTCTTCTAGTTGTTTTCTGTTTTTCATAAAGCTGGTAGGGGTCCAGATTATTTAACCCTGCTTAATCTTCAAAAAAATATATATATGTTTTATATATATATAATAAGTTTATTTCTTTTAACTTTATACGGTGCCAATATAAAATATGTAAAGCCAACATTCTTCTTCCCCTCTGTTCATCAAAAAAAGAGTATGTTATAAGCTTCCTTTAAATATAATATTTATTTTAAGAAATATATCAATGTACTTTTTCTACATATGTGTACTTTTCTCCCCTTTATAAAAGAGATAGGAATCGAAATATCATAGATAAGACAATAAAATTAATTTAACATGCAATATCGACCACATTTCAAATTAATGAGTATATAATCTATAAATCTATTGCAGGCACAATGATACTCGAATTTAAAAGATATACTATTCACGTCTTAGGGAACCATAACTCAGTGAATGTGGTTGATCTTTTAAAAATATAATTTTCATTATTTATAACCGAGTCAAAATAATCACTCATACATGGCTTTTTATTATTTTTGCTTGAATTAGTAAGAACCCAGATTTTATAATCACATGTCATCTGTTTTATACTTAAAGAATGTTTCTATTTCTAGGTAGAGTTCTTTTAGAGGGGCTTTAGGACTATCTCGTTGTTTAGCATTGGTATTAAAATGTGTATACATGAAAGCTTGTCTAGTACTATTTCTACAATTGTTTTGCTTATAGCCTAAACCAATTCTATCATTGTTAGCTTTGTATTCATAATTAAGGAAGATAAATCATCTTTTCCTCTATTAAAATTTGTGATTTCGTCATTTATTTTATCGAAAAAAGTTTTAAAATCATAAATTTCTTTTCGTAAAATAGTATTATTATTTTTAAAATTTTGTCATTTTCTAACTGATTCTGGATTCTCATTATTAAAGTACCATTCTATTTTTCAAGAGGGGAAAGCACTTAACCCAAAGGAACATGTATCTTGAAACAACTTCGCTTGAACCGTCGAAGAGGAGTTCAACATCCAATGTAACAAAATGTTACTTTTTGACAAAGTGTATAAACTATATACAAGTTGTCTCTCTCTAGTATAAGGACTCTTATAACCAACCTTAATGCTAATTAGCGGAGGTTAGAGACTAAGGAGTTTACTCGACTAGAATATAGGATGTGATATGAAGCACACTAATTGCTTTCCTCTAAATCACTTGAATCTTCTAAAGAACATTTTATTACTTTTGGATTTGAGAGTTATAGGCATGGAATACTAAGCATTGAGTTTTATCTTGTTGTATATATAATTCAGGAATGCTTAAGGGTATATAGGTATTGTAGGGATGCTAAGGTAAAGTCACAGTCTTTTAGAAATATCCATCAACAAAGAGAAGCAACCGTAAGCATGAAGAAATGTGAAGACGTCTGTCTAGGAACTAGCGATTTTCTATGTATTTAGTCGACTGGAGACGGAGTTCAGTCGACTAACTCTTTGTAAAAATCAAACCTAAGACCACAACCAAAAATCAATAGACAATATAGGTTTTTTGGTCAACTGGTTCAATTGACTGGGGTAGATATTCATCCAATCAAGCCTTCATATTTTTATTCACCGATCTTTCGTGTTTTTGTTTAAGCTCTTTGGTGTATATTTTTAGCTTCAATGCATCCCAGTAATTTGTTAATAATATTGTAAGTCTTTTAAAGCACACGTACACATTTGAAGCAAAGTATTCTCTGATACATGCTTTTATTCTCGTCTCTTCCATTGAGTGCTTACTAAATTTGTAACGTACTTGATGAAATCTTTAGTTGCATTGTTGTTTGGTTGTTATCATTAAAACATCGTAGATATGGTTCTTTCATTCTCCCCCTTTTGATGATGACAACCACGGAACTTTATAATATAAAATAATAGCTCTTCCTAAATATATGCTATATATATAATAAATTTATTCCATGCACCTTTATATAATGCCAATATAAAATATTAAGGTACATGTTCTTCTCCCCATTTGTCATCAATAAAAAGAGCAAAGACATATTATATACTATAAACTCCCCCTAAATATAATATTTTTCTTAAGAAATATATCTATATGCTTTTTCTATATATGTGTATTTTTCTCTCTCTTTATAAAATAGGAAAGGAAGTTGTTAAGAAATCCAACCTACGGTTTCGATGACAACAACTATACAATAGGAATCGAATATACAATGTATTTATATATACAGGTACTTGCTAGAACAACATCACTAGAAATACAAGAACGAGGCTAAAGGACACTACGAGTCGATAGGTACAAGGAAGTAAAAGAAAGGATGCACAAAAACTGACATGCACCATATCAGATGTCTGTGTGCACAATCAAAATGTTTGAAATAGTTCTCTAAAACAACAAACAGGCTAAACCAAACGTCTGGTAATAGCACTCAGACATCTGATCCTCTACTATATTCAAAAAAATATAGTATCGGACGTCTGAAACAAATACCAGACGTCCGAATTCAAAATCGAACTTTAGAAATGAACTACAGCTGCCACATGTGAATGGACATCTCCGCTTCTCTTCGCCACAACTCTTCATCATCAACAGAAACAACCTTATAGGATTCATTAATGGATGTAACTACTCAAGATACCTATCTACAACTATATATAGAATCAAGAACCAATGGAACAAAAATAACTTCACTTACTTACGCTTTCTAATTCTATACTTTATTCTATATTCTTGATCTCTGCACTCTAGCAATCTTTACTTGTATTCACTCTTACATATACTCAGTTCTTCATAGACAATATTCCTTAGAAATATATTGGAAGCAATTGTACTAATTAGTCAACATCCTTGTTATATTAGAACACATATTTGACAAGAACGACTATTTGTAACCAAGCATATTCCTTTAGGCGAAGCGAGGGTTTTGATAGTCGGATTCCGAAAGGGGGCTTCGGGACTGGACGTAGGATGGGAGGTCCGAACCAGTATAAAATTTTGGTGTGCTTATTCTATATTTACTTAGATTAGTATTATTTTAGCTGCATCATATATTTTGTCACATATACTTGCATATACACTACACGATCCACCCCGTGGACTTTCAATTGGTATTAGAGCAAGGTTTGATCAAAGTACTGTAACACATATTTGAATCACTTTAATATGGCAAGTATTTTTCAAGAAGGCCGATCCACAGCACATCCCCCACTGTTGAATGGTTCTAATTATGCATATTGATCAACACGTATGATAATTTTTATGGAAGCTAATGGATTATAAATTTGGTCAGTCACTCAAAATAAATATGAAGCACTTGACACTGCTATGAACACATGGAATGATGCACAAAAAACCGCAGCTTCTAATAATGCCAAAGCTATGAATGTTTTATTTTGTTCATTAGATAAGAATGAATGTTCACATGTCATGTTATGTAACATTGCATATGATATTTGGCGTACCATACAAGTTACACACGAAGGCACCAACAAGTTAAGCAAACTAAAATTTCAATTTTACAAAATCAATTTTCATCATTTAAAATGAAACAAAATGAATCTATAGTGGACATGTACTTTAGATTCCAAACTATTCAACACGATTTAATGGCACTAGGAGTTAAATTCACAAATTTTGATTTAGCATCTAGAATACTCAATTCTTTTAACTCCCGAGTGGGAAAGAAAAGTATTAGCTGTCAAAGAAGCTAATGACCTCTCAACACTCTTAGTTGAAGAATTAATAGAAAATTTAATGTCTTATGAAGCTAATCTGTAGGAAAGAAAAGAACAAAATTAGGAGAAGAAAAACATAGCATTTCCAGCAACAAACGAAGACTCCAACTTAGGCGAAGAAGAAATCGTATTTATTGAAAAAAGTACAACAAATTCAAGAAGTTAAGGAAAATGACCAGATTTCAGAAAGGAAGAAAATCAAGATCAACAAATCAAATCTCAATCAAATGCTACGAATGTGATCAATTTGGACATATGAAGAAAGATTGTCCCAAGCTCAACAATGATAAAAAGAAGAAAAAATTTGAAAAATTCAAAAAGAAGAAAGCTTTCAAAGTAACATGGGATGACTTGGATTCTTCCTCATCATCAGATAGTGACAACGATAGTGACAGAGAACAAGCTAATACATGTTTTATGGCACAAACTGATGAGGTATGTCCCGAACTTAGCTATGATGAATTATTAGAGCTTAGCATGGAATTAGATGATAAATTTAAACAAATTAAAAAATTGAATAAAGAACACATAGCCAGAATAAATCGTTTAGAACTTGAAATAGGAATGTTAAAAGATGAAAAAATTATTTTCAAGGAGGAACTAGAATTATCTCAAGAAAAAAAATAAAATTAGTTTAGTTGAATACGAGACTATATCAATTGATTTTGAAGAAGTTAAACTAGAAAAGGATAACTTGTTAAAAGAAAATATCAACTTGAAAAGTAATATAGAAACATTGAAAATTGAAAATTTTGAATTAAAAGAAAAATTAGACAAAATTACAAATAATGTTTCAAAATTTAATAAAGGAAAATAAGATTTGGAAAATCTTATCAAAACTTCAAAACCTTCAGGTAATATAAATGGAATAGGATTTTTAAAAAAATCCTAAACAAAAAGGGAATAATATTAAGAAGTATAGTTTTATTTATCAAAAGACTAAAAGATCACCTAAGTCTAATAAGAATACCAAAAACATAAAAATTTGGATTCCTAAGATCAAATAATAATTTGATTAGACAAAATCATATTAATAATTTTCTAGATAATGTAGTCTATAATAAAAATTATGTTCATAAAGGTACCAAACCTTTTTGGGTGTGGCTACCTGCTCCCCCTAACATCTGGGACCCTAACAAAGTATATGGGTTCCAATTAAATCATTTTTATCCTGCAGGTGCCCAAAATAAAAAATAAGGAGAAATAGATACTTGATAGTGGCTACTCCAAGCATATTATAAAATATAACATACATTGACGGTGGAACGGTAACTTTTGGAGATAACCCCAAAGGAGACGTCGTTGGCATCAAAGAAGTCATCAACTCTGGTATTTCTAACTCTCCTATTATTACAAATGTTTTGTTAGTAGATAATTTAAAATACAACCTACTTAGCATTAGTCAAATACGCGATAAAGGTTTTCAAATTAATTCAAAAAAGATAGATGTAATATTTTCAACAATAACAAACAACTTATCTTTGAGGGTTTTAGAACAAAAATATTTATGTCTTAAAAATAAATATAAATATAAATCAAAATTCAAACTTATGCTTAACCGCCAAACATGACGATCCATGATTGTGGCATAAACGATTCTGTCATATTAATTTCAAACATATTAATAAATTAGAAAAATATTAACTATTTAGAGGTTTACCTAAAATAAATTGTAAAGTAGAAAATTTATGTGACACTTATCAAATCGGTAAACTAAAGAAAAGCTCTTTTAAATCTAAAAATAATATTTCTACAAAACAACCATAGAGTTATTACATTAGATTTATTTGGTCCAACTCAAGTACGATATATAAATCATAACAAATATATTTTCGTAATAGTTGATGATTTTTCAAGATATACATGGACCTTGTTTTTAAAACATAAAAGTGACACTTTTCGTATGTTTAAAAATTTTTCTAAAAGAATTAAAACTCAGATGGATTTGAAAATTAAGAATATTCAAAGTGATCATGATGGAGAATTCGAAAATGATCTTTTTACTAATTTTTGTAATAAAAAGGGCATAAGTCATAATTTCTCTTTTCCCCGCACATCACAACAAAATGGTGTAGTAGAAAAAAAAAATCGTACGTTACAAGAATGTGCACGAACACTATTAAATAGTAGTGATTTACCAAAATATTTTTAGGCCGAAGCTATTGCTACGGCTTGTTATGTTTTGAATCAGTAACCATACGACCTATGACTAAACATACTTGCTTCGAAATGTTTTTTAAAAGAAAACCTTAAGTATCATACTTTAAAACTTTCGGATCAAAATGTTTTATATTAAATACAAAAGATAATTTAGGAAAATTCGACCTGAAGGCCGATGAAGGAATCTTTGTTGGATATTCGGATCGTAGCAAGGCATATAGAATTTTTAATAAACGCACTAACAAACTGAAGAAAGTTTATATGTTTCATTTGATGAAAATTTCCTTAACAATCATACTAATGACGATGAAGAAATTATTCCTATACCAAATACAACAAACTCATTTAACAAAGAGACAAATGCACAAAATAATACTCTAGTGTCACCCTCCAGAATTCTAAAAGATCATCCAAAAGATAATATCATTGGGGATCTTAATTCCTACTTAACCAAATAAGTCATATTGCATTTGTGTCAAATTTTGAACCATAGAATTATAAAGAAGCTTCAAACGATGATTTTTGGATAATAGCCATGCAAGAAGAATTAAATCAATTTGAACGTAATAGTGTTTGGAAATTAGTACCAAGACCAGAAAATTAATCAGTTATTGGAACAAAATAATGGGTATTTAAAAATAAAGCAGATGAAAATGGAAACATAGTTAGGAATAAAGCACGTTTAGTCGCTCAGGGTTATAATCAAGAAGAAGGTATCGACTATGATAAAACTTTTGCTCCAGTAGCAAGACTCGAAGCCATACTTACATTACTTGCTTTTGCAAGTCATCACAATTTCAAATTATTTTAAATGGACATCAAAAGTGCCTTTTAAATGGCTTTATTAAAGAAAACTTATATGTTGAACAACCTCCATTGTTTGTTCACGAAAAACATCCCGATTACATTTTTAAATTGCACAAAGCCCTATATGGTTTAAAGAAATCCATTCGTGCCTGGCACAAACGTCTTAAGAATCATTCAATTAGTTACCTTTCGTCTATTTATGACAATTTAGTAAATTGATATATTATAACCTTCCGACGGCCGGCAAATATTCTTGATTAATGTGTACATACTATCTGAGGGCATGATTATTGATTATATCATACATATTCTTGTATTAATGCTTTTTGATAATGCCAGTAAGGAAGAAATAATGGTAAGTACATATTCAGGGGAGATTTATAAAATTATATCTAAGTACATTTTTTAGTTGCGATCATCAAAAAGGGGGAGAATGTTAGAAAATCCCACCTACGGTTTCGATGACAACAACTATATAATAGGAATCGAACACACACACACACACATATGTACAAGTACTTGCTAGAACAACATCACTAGAAAGACAAGAATGAGGCTCAAAGGACACTACAAGAGACTACAAGTCGATAGGTATAAGGAAGTAAAAGAAAGGATGTACAAAAACTGACATGCACCATATCAGACATCTGGGTGTACAAGCAAGAATTCTAAAATAGTTCTCTAGAACAACAAACATGCTAAACCAGACGTTTGGTAATAGCGTTCAGATGTCTGATCCTCCACTATATTCAGAAAATATATAGTATCGGATGTCTGAAACAAATACCAGACGCCTGAATTGTCGAACTTCAGAAATGAACTGCAACTGCCACATGTGAATGGACATCTTCGCTTCTCTTCACCACAACTCTTCACCATCAACAGAAGCAACCTTAGGGGATTGATTGATGGATGTAACTACTCAAGATACCTATTTAAAACTATATATAGCATCAAGAATCAAGAGAACAAAAATAACTTCACCTACTTACGCTTTCTAATTCTATACTCTATTATATATTCTTGATCTCCGCACTGTAGCAATCTTTACTTGTATTGACTCTTCCGTATACTCAGTTCTTCATAGACAATATTCCTTAGAAATATATTTGAAGCAATTGTACGAATTAGTCAACATCCATGTTATATTAGAACACACATTTGACAAGAACAACTCATTGTAACCAAGCCTATTCCTTCGAGCGAAGCGAGGGTTTTTTATAGTTGAATTTCGAAGGGGAGCTTCGGGACTGGACGTAGGATGGGAGGTCCGAACCAGTATAAAATTCTGGCGTGCTTATTCTATGTTTACTTATATTAATATTATTTTAGTTGCATCATATATTTTGTCACGTATACTTGCATATACATTGCACGATCTACCCCATAGACTGTCAGAAGTATCATAGGTAAGTTGATAAAAATAATTTAACATGCAGTATACATGTATTTCCCGTAAATTTA
This sequence comes from Allium cepa, assembly GCA_030765085.1. Lineage (NCBI taxonomy): Eukaryota > Viridiplantae > Streptophyta > Magnoliopsida > Asparagales > Amaryllidaceae > Allium > Allium cepa. Next base: position 344,957,251 of record CM060944.1, read on the forward strand.
GAAACTAATATAAATGTTATTTTAGTAATTTTAACTAAAAAGGGTAAAATGTTAATGTTAAAACATTCGAATTGGATGAAGAGGCTTATGCCATTTCATAGAGCTTACTTTTCTGATCAGAATGGTATATTGATTTATGCGGTTCAGAGTCCGTATGAAGAAGTTACATGGGTTTTTCGATTGCTGGTTTTGAAACGGGCTTAATATGTTAAGGTTTGAATTTGTAATCTGAACGGATGCTTCCCTCTCTTGTTGAGTTTCTGAAACTATACGTGCTTTTCATTTCTTCTTCCTGACTTCGTTATTGTCTTCATCCTCTTCCTCTGTCTTCTCATAACTTTCTTAATCCTCGACCAAATTCAACAAATAAATATACTAAATCAATCAAGGTGAGAAGAGGAGTCCAATTATATCATTTATTTGGTTATTCGAGGATTTTTAGAGGATCGTGTTTCTGGCCAGTGAGGGGTCGGAGAGAAATTAAGTGAATTCTTAGGCTTGGAGGCATAAATTGGTGAGTGGGAATCATCTCCTCTTCTGTAATGTCTATATGAGAGTATGTCGTTCTATTATCATTATTAGGGTTAATAATTAAATAAATCTATATGTAAATGGAATGTAATTTTTTGAAACGATATAAATGATAATAACCCTAAGTAAGGCTTGGGTGATGATTAGAATGGATTAAATTAGATTGATGGTGTTTAAATGTAGAAATGGTTGAAATTTTGTAAAGAGAACTAATGGAATGATTCTATGAACATTAGATAGGTAGAAATGTGTATTATGATTCCTTAAACATGTAGATAACTTCAAAAGTCAGAAATGTAATGAACTGGACAAAGTTTGGCGAAGGTAGGTGGAGAAATGGTGTCAGGCCGCAGGTAAAATTTTATGCCTAGGACGTTCATCGATTACCAATGTATCCCCATCGGTCCACCGGTGCAACCTGCAAGTGGTAGGTTGAACCTAAGCCCATGTAGGGCTGAATCGAGTATCGTTTATCATTTTGGGTTTATATGCAACATGAGAATCTCATAAGATGTTTGTGTGGGTGTTACAAAGTGTTTTATTATATATTGGTATGTGTGTATAAATGTGTGTTCGAATGTTTGTATTATTTAACTAATGTTGGTGCGTTTAGAAATTAATCTACGTCTTACTAGTTCTCTATGTTTGTGTCGTGTTGACCACATTTGTCTAATATAATTCCCATATATATCAGTCAATGTTTGACTGATTATGATTAAACCACGTATACCTAATCACCACTCGTTAACGGGTTAGTCTGTGTTTAACTAACCACCATTGTATGCTATGCTATGCTATGTTAAGATGTCATTATTCACAAAATAGTTTAGGCCCACGTATTATGTTTACTATGTCAGGCTGACTTTGTGAATGCAAATGAGACAGTTGAGATACATCTTTGTTTAGATGTAACCTTTATATAATGTTGTGCGATCATATATGCAGTCTATTCTTAGTGGTGTTTTTCACTCACCAAGCTTATGTCTAACCCCTCCTTTAATGTTCCTTTATGTTTATGTATTTATAAGTTATGATGGTGGACTTGAGTGACGCTGATGGTGCAAATGACGATAGCGTTGCTTATGTATATAGCGGGTTATATTTATCATCTTACAGTATTAGTACATTATGTACATGGATTAGGATTTGATCGTGTGTACTAGGATATGATTTGATACTATGAGATTCTAAAAGTTTAGTAAGTTAGTTTATACAACTCTCTGTATGTTATTGAAATTGTTTATAACGATCCAACTTTTCATTTTACGGCGATTTTATTTACCTTAAAAACTCAAGTTGTTACATTTGGTATCAGAGCTAAAGTTAGGACGCACTGAAAGAATGTACTTGTGTATTTTTATAATATGTATTAATAATTGAAAAGGGGTATGTGTATATACCATTGGTTTTGGGGTTAAGTTTACCATCTCTATTTACTATTTTATGAGAGTTGCTACTGAATCTCATTTTACAGATAGTAGAGATGAGTAACCCAACTGGAACCAGCATCGGAGAGGAGGCTACAGGGATATCGCGAGTAAACATTCCATTATGGTTCCACCTTTATCTACAAGCAGGAATCAAAATGCTGCTAATACAGAAGTCCCTACTCTCCAATACATGATGCTATAGCTGCTCAGACTCCCGCTTTGAATTTCCCTAATTTGTGCAAGGAGTTTACTAGCTTAGGAGGTAAATCGTTTAAGGAAACTAAATTGTTTGTGGAAATGCGTGAATGGATTGGCGTTTGTGATAATAATTTTAATTTGCAAGCATTGGATGATGCTTTTAAAAGAAAGCTTACCTCTCGGTATTTAAGTGGAGAAGCACGAGATTCGTGGGGAGTTGCAGTGGCTGAGATTAACGAGGAGGAAATACCTCGGCTAACTTTAAGAAAAGGTTTGAGTAAAGTTTATATCGGAGACTGAAGCGAAAGTGATTTGTAACGACCCGTAATTTAGTCAATTTAAATATGCATATTTAATATAATTTTAAATGATTAAATAATGGATTTATTTGACTAAAATATAACTTTTTGCGTAATAACTAACGATTGTAAATTTATTTTTAAAATTTGTTTACAAAATTTAATAGTTCGGAGAAAGATTGAAAACATGACCATAAATTATTTTTGGCATTTTCGACCTTTCCTCGAATATAGGTTTTTAAAACTTGTTTAAGCACCCTAGTGTACATATACAAATAAGAAAACACTTTTTATTAATTAATGAGTTAATTTAATTCACATTTTAGAAGGTGATTATAGTGTTAAGCAAGAATGGACCTTTTCTCCTTATTTTAAGTAACAAAGTACCAAGTAGTACACAAATGGACGGTGGCGTGATGTCCCAGGATCCTAAGGGGGTGGCGCATGGAATAAGGGGAAGAAGGACCATAAAAAAAGGAAGGGTAGTGGCCTAATTTAAGAACGGATGTGTTTGGTAATTTTCCATTTTACAATTCTACAAAATAAATTATTCTCTTCATTTTTCTTTTTCATTTTACTTCATTTCAAAACATAAGTTCTCTTCTTCTCCAACATTCTTCACTCTTCTTCTACTTAAATTCCATAAAAATAAACTACCTCAAGAACACTTCTTTTCTCCTCAAAACTCTTAAACAAGCCTTTAGGGCAACTATCTCTACATCGCAAAGCTACCAAAGTTAAAATCAAACTCCCTTTAATTAGCCATGACCGAATGTGTTTGAGGTCCTCTGGGCTTTTGAAGCAAGTTTTGGAAAATGAAGCTGGGTCCATGTGTTGATTGCAAGATCATGACGATGGAACAATAGTTGGTTGAAGTTTGTAATTGATTAGGTGAGTTAAACTCGCTTAAAAGCAACTTTAAAAATAAATTATTTACTAGTTATAATTTATATTATCTTACTTGTAAAATTAATTATTGTTATTGTTTGGATTGAATCCCGCATGGAAGTAGATGATACATGAGGAACATATAGGAGACTAGAAAAAGAAAAGAAAAGTCGAAGTGTCCATAGTGAATAGGTCGTAGAAACACGTCAAAGTGCATATAATATGATTTATTAGGGACTCTTGTTGTAGAGGGACTTTAAGGAGTTCCTCGCCTTGTTTCTTATTATTTACATATATTCTTGTTTATGTAAATGCTTGTATATATGAAAAAGTGAATGTCTCTTAGTTATAGTCAATTGACTTGTTTTGGATTTTTGTATGGTGTTGAAATCCAATGCTTTCTTTTAAGTGGTTTACTGCTCTATTTTCTAGGAATGTTTTAAATAATTTTTCCAACTCGACTCTTGATTATAGAACCTTTTACAAAAGTGGTTCGAAGTGGTTTGGAAGTTATATATTACAAAGGCATTTAATTTTTGTAACATTCTCCACTTAGAGGCCCAAAACTAATGGCTACGGATGCTGCAGTCATCCACAGTTATTAATCATCAGCGGTCAAATACAGTAATGTAAAATGTATTGATATAACAGAAACACATGGATATGAAAAAAAATTAAAACCATTAAACAAATTTCTTATTCCATTCCAAATCATTTTTCAAATTCATTATATATTCTCACATTAGAGAACGACGTTTAAATTATAAATATTACAACATATAATAAGAGCGACATATGACGATGCCCCCTCAATGATTAGAGTTTAACACAGGCAATTAAACTACTCTGCCTTTACAGTAAAACACAGTGGAATCAAAATAGAAAAGAACTCCTACTAGCTACCTTGCCTCCTGCACGTCTCTAGAAGCTTATTCGCTAAAGAAGTATCTTAAAACCTCAATTCTCAAACTTCTCAAAATTAATTGAGCACCCGAGAGTTTAAGGAGAAAACATAAACTTTGAGTCAGACATAAAGCTTAGTATGAATAATAACATACCATCTTGAACCATTTAAATAACTAGTGAAACCATGCCGCTTAGCAGAAGGGGTTTCCCCCTCACTGGTACTTAACCAAATTTTATGATAACCATATATTGTGCACCTGCATCCATAAATGGTTAAAACATAGCAATTTAAAATACCATGATGATATGAAACAAGTAAAATATTTTGGATTTCCCATCGCCATTTATTTGACTATCGGTCTCAGTTATAGTTTCTGGGATCACTATTAACCTATTAGTTTTCATTGGCTGACTAATAACCTATTTAAAACTTATGGAGTATCTGTGATGCCTTATAGTTTTCATGGGATTACTAAGAACCTATTGGCCCCTGCTAATAACTTCGTTATTTCGTAGGTTCCCCTGAACCTATTGGTATCTTCAATAACTTCTCTCATATCATGGTTTTCATGGGTTGATTAGGAACCTATTGACTTCTGTCAATAATTTTATCCAGATATATTTTTCATGGGTCCACTAAGAACCTATTGGCTCCTACCAATAACCCTTTCCAAATATAGTTTTCATGGGTTTACTATGAACCTATCTAGCCTGACAACTTCTTTATTTGGTCTTTGGGCATCCTATATTCTGGTCTACCTAACCTCCTTGATGCAACTCTACTCATATAGGAGTTAATTTATATTCACTACCGGGTCAACCGAAATTATTCTGCCCTTTCTCCCCAAAATACAGTTATAGGTTCATTATACAGTGATTATGTTTATTGAAGAAGCAAATACAATAACATAATAATACCAACATCTACGTTTTAACATCCTTGAAACCATTATCACATGAAACATGGTTAATCCCTTTAACTTTTTATTTTTATGAAGGAAAGCATCTTCAAAAACTCCAAAGCTAAAAGCCATCTTAAAGCTCTTGTATATTGTCATGGGTTTTTCTTTAAAAATGAGATTGGGTTCTTTGTTTTGAAAAACTAAGGCTTTCGAAACCTTAGACCTTTACTTTCGAATCCATTAAAATATATCTTTTGAAAGCTTTCAAATCTCCTTTTCAAAACACTTAAACTCATGCCCTTCAAAACGCTTAAAATATCTCTTTCGAAAGCATCAAAAAATTTCCGTTTGAAACCATCTAAATATTCCTTTCAAAGATATTAAAGCATGTCTTTCTAACTTATAGAAGCATAGCCTCGAAACTATTTAAAAGTACATCTTTCGAAACTATTGGGTTTATCCTTAAAAATAACTTTGGATCAAAGTGAACACAAATGAAAGTACCCCTTTGGAAACTATTAACTTTCAAATAATGGAGTTTGAGGAAAACTGATGGCTTTGAAACCATTCTTTCAAAAGCTTTAATATTTAAGTAAAATAATTAGAAGGATGGCTTCGAACCCCTTTCGAAGCCTTTGCCTTCAAAACCTTTAGCATAAGTGGCTACTGGAGCCCTTTCGAAAGCATTCAGAAGCAGCCTGCTATATTAATAAAAAAGTCTAGCCTTTCGAACTCATTGAAACTTCAATATATTTGAAAGGTATGAAGAGGACAGCAAGGTGTCGACTTGGTTCAAAACTACCCTTTGAAAGCTTCTTTTTTTAAACAGAATTTAAGGCAATTCGTTCAAAAGCTACCATTTCAAAACAAGTAGGCGGCAACCCCTTCAAAAGCTATATAAGAGATCCTTTCGAAAGCATTCGTGAATAACAAGGCAAGCGACATCTCTTTTGAAAGCAATACAAATTACCTTCGAAAGCTATTTAAATTGGTCTTGACCACTTTAAAAGCATGGTTTCGACCCCATACCTTCCTCCTTTCTCCAATCCACTACGTATAAAAGCATTGATACCATGTGCATTGGTTTCGACATGGATGGGGGTGGAGGTATGTGGTCGAAAGGTAACTACTGGAAGTGGCGAACAATGGATCCATGCAAAGCTGTTTTATTTCCTTTAAAGTAAATGTTTTTCAACTAACTTGCCTATTTGTAAAAATATAATTGGTTGCCATAACCTTCGCAAAAATCTTTCCTAAAAGACTGTCGAATTCATTTAAAAATTAATGAAAATAATTAACAAAGAGGCCTTTCCCTTTTACAAAACAATCTAGACATTTGAGTCAAGCAACTTAATTAATTTAATTTTCATAGTAAATTACTTAGAAAAAATCCTCAAAAATCACAAAAATTCACGTTTAATATGTCATCTAACATATATAAATTTCAGATCCAAAATCCTTCATATAAAAGCCGAAATAAAATTTAAACCTGATTATTCATTTCTTTCTTCAAAAATTCATAATAAATTATCCATACGTTGGTTAATTATGAAAATTTAAACCTATCTCCAAAATAATGTTTTACGTAACATATTAATTCCTCATGGCATTCAAAACAAAATCAACACGATTTTTTACTTAAAATCGAGATAAAATTTCATAAATCGTACTTGTTTGAATCAAACATATCATGAAATCCAAGCATTTCATCATTAAAATCATCATTGGTTTTAAACATAAACCCGAAATCAAATTCTTTATGTAAGTGAAATTGAGATGGTTTTGATTATTATTCACCTTACTTTGGATAAGGAACTTGAGATTTGATTTTTGATTAATCCTTCTTACTTGATTCCTCAGCTTTTAATTGATTTTCCCCTCTTTTTCCTCTAGGTTTTGGCTGGCTTGAACTCTTTGGCTTATGTTTTAGAATTTTGAATTACGAACTTGTAGAGTGAAAATAGGAACAAAGGTTTAGGGGTTAAGGGTTATGGTGGAGGCTATTCCACATGATGCCCTTGCCTTATTCTTTTATTAGTTAACACATGAAGTCATTTCTATAAACCTATTCTTTTTATTTAATTATGCATGACCTTTATTTAAATTTTCAAATCACATTCTCCTTATCTCTCTAATCCTTACATTATATTTAATTTACATAATGAAATCTTCTTAATAATATTATTTAAAAATTAGGGGTGTTATAGGTTCTTATCCTTAAAAAAATTCGTCCTTGGAATTCAGTAAGGACTAAATGCTAAACATAGCAATCCTCTGTAACAGCTCCTAACTACCAAACTAGCCTACCTGGCTAGCAATAGTCTATATGAAACAAACCCTCAAACCAGATCGGGATAAGTATCTCTAGTCTTGTCTTTTGTCTTCCAAGTACAGTCCTTCACGTTGTCGCTCCACTGAACTTTCACCAACTTGACTGTCTTGTTTCTTAACCTTTTCTCATCTCTCGCTACAACCTGAACTGGTTGTTTAACAAAAGTCAAATTCGGCTCTACTATCAACTCTTCCAACCCTGTCGGAGGAATAGTAGTCTCTGAATCATGCATATTTTTGCGAAGATGAGATACATGAAACACATTATGGACCCCTTCCATACAATTCAGCAACTTTACTCTGTACGCAAGCTTTCCGATCCTTTCTATAATTAGGAATGGACCAACATATCTTGATGCTAGTTTCCTCAACTTTCTGAATCGTATCACACCCTTCATCGGTGATACTTTAATGAAAACCTTATATCCAATTGAGAATTCCAAGTCTTTACGCCTCTTATCTGCGTAACTTTTCTATCTACACTAAGCTTCCTTAATCCTTTCTCGAATCAACTCATTCTTCTCTGTCACCTCTCTAATCAGATCTGGACCTAAGGTCAATCTATCTCCAGTCTCCAACTAACATGTCGTGATTTGTATGGCCTTCCATCCAAAGCTTCAAAAGGTGCCATTCCTATGCTAGTATGATAACTATTATTATAGGAAAACTCCACTTAGTGTAGGTAATCTTTCCAAGTACTACCAAAGTCTAATACACAAGCTCTTAGTAAATCCTTGAGTACCTTATCGACTCTCTCTGTCTACCCATTCGTTTGTGGGTGATACGCAGTACTCATCTTTAGCTTGGTATCTAACACATCCTGTAGACACCAGTAAAAAAAAGCATCTCTGTCACTGACCATACTACCAGGAATTCCACGCAGTCTAACTATGCTCTTTATGAACAACTTAGCCAAAACAGTTGTCGCTTTGGTTGACTTAACTGAATGAAATGGGCGCACTTGGTTGACCTATCCGCTATGACCCATACACTTTCATTTCCTCTATTTGAACTTGGGAACCTATCTATAAAATCCATAGATATCGAATCCCATTTCCAAATTCGTATCTCCAAAGGTTGTAGCAATTCACTCGGTTTCTAATGTTCGGCCTTCACTTGTTGACAGTTTGCATATTTCCCAACGCACAAGCTAACATCCTTCTTCATACCTTCCCAGTAGAAGCTCCTCTTTATATCTTGATAAATCTTGGTTTCTCTATGATGAATCGTAAATTTGGATCAATGACATTCCTTAAGAATTTCTTTCCTTAAGTCCTCGAAATTTGGAACACACAATTGTTCCTTCTTTCTCAACCATCCCCTTTGGTCCAGACTAAAATCCTTTAGATCATCAATCTCAAATCCAACCTCAAACCTTCGAACCTTCTCGGTTAATAATGGATCCTCCTTCTGCTTACAAGCAATCCTTTAGATCAACATTTGTCGAACTTCCAAACTAGAAAACATGGCGGTGTTTGACAAGAACCAGCAGTCGATCTTAAGTGCAAACTACAAATAGTCAAAGCTTCTAAATCTTTCTATTCTGTCAACATAGCTAACACCACATTCCGATGTCTTCTGCTAAGAGCATCTGCTATCTTATTCCCTTTCACAGGTGCATACTTCATACCAAAATCATAAGCCGCTAAAAACTCCACCCACCTTTGTTGTCTTGTATTCAAATCCTTTTGAGAGAATAAATACCTTAAGTACTTATGATATGTGTATAGCTCAAATCTCTCCCCTAGAGATATTGTCTCCATACCTTCAATGCGAAGATCACCGCATCCAACTCCAAATCATGAGTAGGATATCTCACTTCATGTGGTCTAAGCTATCGTGAAGCGTACGTAATAACTTTACTCTTATGCATCAACGCGGTTCTTAATCCAGTCCCACATGAATCAGTATACACCATCAACCCTTTGTTTTCATCTGGAACCACTAACATAGGCGCTTGGTCAACAAATGCTTTAACTGAAGGAATGCTTCCTCACATTTCTCGGACCAAACAAATTTCACGTCCTTCATGGTTAACTTAGTCAATGGCACCACTATCTATGAGCAATCCTTAATGAATCTCCGGTAACAGCCAGCAAGTTCCATAAAACTTCTAATCTCAGTCATCGTCATTGGTCTCTTTCAGTTATTGACAGATTCTGTCTTATATGGATCAACTGACAAACCCTTCTCTGAAACCACACGACCAAAAAATTTAACCTCTTTCTTCCAAAAATGATACTCGGAACACTTCGCTTTCAGCTGATGCTGCCTCTACGTCTCAAGCACAACTCTAAGATGATCTTCATGCTCCCTTTCATCCTTGGATTATACTAAAATGTCATCTATAAATACCAACATGAACCTATCTAAGTATTCTCGAAAAACTTGATTCATCAAATCCACGAAGAAAGCTGGTGCATTCGTTAACCCAAATGGCATTACTAACCACTCATACAAACCATACATAGTCTGAAATACCGTCAATGGAATACTGTCCTCTGCCACTCTTAACCAATGGAACCTTGTCACCAAATCCATTTGGGAAAATACTCTAGCACCACACAACCGATCAAATAAATCATCGGTTCTTGGCAAAGGATATTTATTCTTATTCGTCTTCTCGTTCAACTTACGATAATCGATAATCCTGAACGACCCATCTGATTCCTTCACGAACACCACGGCCGCTCCCCAAGGCGAACTGCTTGGTCTAATAAAATTTCTCCCTTTTAGGCTCAATAGCTGCACCTTTAATTCCTTCATCTCGGTCAGTGTCATGTTGCTAGGTGGTCTACTTACAGGTTTTGTTCCTGGCACAAGATCTATCCGAAACTCAGCAGCTCGTTTTGGTGGTAGTCCTGTAACCTGCTCAAACATATCTGCAAATTCTCTTACTACTCGAACCTAACTTAACTCTTCTTCTATTTCCATAGCACTCAACAAAGCACAAACACCCTGATAAGAATTTTCCACCTTGAATATGATTCGGTTATGACTATCAGGGTGTCTCAGTGATATTTCCCTATCCTGGCAAAATATCCTAGTCTCATATGTACACAACCAATCCATATCCCAAATGATTCTGAAATCTATGAAATAAAAAACATTTAAATTGCATGCAAATTTATAACATAATAAATCATGTTCTAACTGGTCACATCTCATCCCCAGAGTTGCATAACCTCCTATCGGATTCGTAACCCTTAAGGAAGTAACAAGGTATGTGGGTTCTAAACATAACCTATCAACCAAAAGCTAAGATATAAACTATTATGAAGCATTGCTATCCAATAGTACCCTAATTGGTATACTCTGAATCAAAAGTGTACCTTCCATCATAATCCTTCCTTTCTCAGTAGCAGTTAGCCTAGCAAATGATGGTCCAACAGCAAAGATCTTTCCCCTGTCCGCCTTGACTGGTTCTGGACACTGGTTCTTACAATTCCTTATCTGGTCATAGTTAAAGCACTACATGCCCTTCTTGTTTGCGGCCTTCTTCCCCTTATTTGTTCGGCATTCATGAGCATAAGAGCCTTTATTACCACACTTTAAAATAAACTAAACCAGCTTTTTCTTCTTGGCACCTTCTCCCTTCTGAGTTCCCTTCTTCTTAAAGAACTTCCTCTTCTTACCCTGAGAACCTTGGGTTTAAATCTGCTTCTCCTTCCCATAGGTAACAAGCATCTCCTCATGTCGGATTGTCATCTCCACTACATCATTACAAGGATCACGGAGATGTGGCAGGGTGGCTCTAGCAACCTCGGGTCTTAATCCTTGAATAAACTTATCATTCGTCTTAATGACGGTGTCAGTGGTTGTATACTCCTATCTTGATAGTTTATCAAACTTAGTAGCATACTCAATTACCGACATCTTGCTTTGTGCTAAATCCATAAAATTTCTCAACGATGCTGACTTAACAACTTCAAACAAATACCTCTGCTTGAATCTCCTTTGAAATTCTGACCAAGTCAATTCTTTCTCAGGAATTCCGGCAGTAACACCATTCTACCAATGAAGCACTGCTCCCTGCAACTGCCTAGAGGCTAGTCTCCTCTTCATCTCATTATTCAATCCTAAGTCAGTGAAGATTCTCTTAAAATGTAACAGCCAATTGTCAACTTCTATAGCATCCTCCTTTCCCATAAACGACTTCCCACCAAGACTGGTATAATCTCTGCTCAACTTATCATAGTTGTTTCCAATTGGAGCCACGAGATCAACTCCTCCAACATTCCTAACCACTCCAGTAGCTGCTCCGTCTCACATCATATTAACGGAAAACTGATACATCATCCCCATATATACTGGCAGATTTCCAGCACCTAATTGGCATCTGCATTTTGGTTAGCATTTTCCTGTTGACCCTGATTTCTCTTGTTGGGTCGAGCATTCCCATTTGTTGTGGTGCTTCCTCCACTGAGATTTCCTCTTCCGTTTCCTATCTCCATGTCTTTATTTCTCGTAAATCTGCATTAGTAAGATACATAAGTACAGTCTAAGAGAGAGTGGAATACGTACCTATATATATATATGTATATATATATATATCAAATACAAGTACGTTACTATAACGTTAACCCAAACCTCAATATTATTTTCCGATTCATTGGATTATGTTTTGAAAAATCTTTTAGGCTTAAATTTATTTCAAGTTTTTATAAACCAATGCTTTGATACCAACTTGTAACATCCCCATTGGAGGCCAAAAACTAATAGTTATGGATGTTGCGGTCATCTAAAGTTATTAATCCTCAATGACCAAATACAATAACGATAGATGCATTGATATAAGAGAAACATATGGATATGGAAACAAATTTAAAACCATTAAACAAATTTCTCATTCCATTCCACAGATTTCAAATTCATTACGTAATCCCACATTCGAAAACCACGTTTAGAAACATTATAATTATTACAATATACGCTAAGTGCAATATATGAAGATTTCCCCTTGGATGATCAGAGTTTAGCATAGGCAATTTAACAACTTTGCTTTTACAACAAAACACGGTAGAATCAAAATAGAAAAGAATTCCTACTAGCTAGTTTGTCTCCTGCATGTCTCTAGAAGCTTATTCATCTAAAGAAGTACCTGAAAACCTCAACTCTCAAACTACTTAAAATTAATTGAGCACCCGAGAGTTTAAGGGAAAAACATAAATTTTGAGTCAGACATAAAGTTTGGTATGAATAATAGCATACCTTCTCGAACTATTTAGATATCTAATGAGATCACTCCGCTTAGCGGAACTGGTTTTCCTCTCACTAGTACCTTAACCAAAATTTTGTAATAACTATATACTGTGCACCTGCATCCATAATGGTTAAAACAAGCAATTTCAAATATCATTATGATATGCAACAAGCAAAATATTATGGGTTTTCATCCTAATTTATTTGACTATCTGTCTCAGTTACAGTTCTTAGGGTCACTATAAACCTATTAGTTTTCATGAGCTAACTAATGACCTATTTAAATCTTATTTACTATCTATCCGGTCAAATAGTTTTCATGATACTACTCAGAATCTATTAGCCCTTGCTAATAATTTCATTATTTCATTCGTTCCCCTGAACTTATTGGACTCCAATAACTTCTCTTATATCATAGTTTTCATGGGCTGACTAGGAACCTATTGACTTCTATCCATAACTTTATCAGGATATAGTTTTCATGGAATCACTACGAATTTATTGCACCATACCAATAACTCTTTCCAAACATAGTTTTCATGGGTTTATTATGACCCCGTCTAAGCTGGCAACTTCTTTGATTAGTCTCTGGGCATCCTATGTTCTGGTCTACCTGACCTTCTAGATGTAACTCTACTCATACATGAGTTAATTTAATTTATATTCACTACTGGGTCAACCCAACTTGTTATTCTACCCTTGCTCCCCAAAATACAATTATAGATCCATTATACAGTTATTATGTTTATATAAGAAGCAAATACAATAACATAACTATACCAACATCTATGGTTTAATAACCTTGAATTCATTTTCACATGAAACATGCTTAATCCCTTTAAATTATTATTTTTTATCAAGGTAAGCTTCTTCAAAAACTCTACAGTTAAAAGCCATTTTAAAACTCTTTTATATTGCTAGGGTTTTTCTTAAAAAATAAGACCAGGTTCTTTGTTTTGAAAACTAAGGCTTACAAAACTTAGACCTTTACTTTCGAATCCATTAAAACGTATCTTTCGAAAGATTTCAAATCTCCTTTTCAAAACACTTAAATTCATGCCTTTTAAAACATTTAAAATACTTCTATCAAAAGCATCAAAATCTTCCTTTCGAAACCATCTAAATATTCCTTTTGAAAGTATTAAAGTATGTCTTTCCAACTTATAGAAGCATAGCCTCGAAACCTTTTGAAAGTACCTCTTTCAAAATCATTGGGTTTATCCTTAAAAGTAACTTTTAGATCAAAGTGAACATAAGCGAAAGTACCCTTTTTGAAACCATTAATCTTCAAATAAAAGAGTTTGGAGAAAATTGATGGCTTCGGACCATCCTTTCTGAAGCTTTAATCTTTATGTAAAACAATTAGAAGGATGGCTTCGAAACCCCTTTCGAAGCCATTGCCTTCGAAACCTTTAGTACAAGTGGCTATTGGAGCCCTTTCGAAAGCATTGGGAAGCGGCCTACTATATTTATAAACAAAACTTTCCTTTTGAACTCATTGAAACTTCAACCTATTCGAAAAGTATGAAGACGACAACAAGGTTTCGACTTGGTTCAATACTACCCTTTGAAAAGTTTTTCTTTAAAACACAATTTAAAGCAACTCATTCGAAAGCTATTTTCAAAATAAGTAGATAGCAACCCTTTTGAAAGCTATATAAATTCAAAAGCATTCATTAAAAACAAGGCAAGCGGCGTCTCTTTTGAAAGCAAAACAAAAGACCTTCGAAAGCTATTTAAATTTGTCTCTACCCCTTCAAAAGCATGGTTTTGACTCCATACCTTCCGCCTTTCTCCAATCTGCTACATATCAAACCACTGATACCATGTGCATTGAGATGGTTTTGATTATTATTCACCTTGATTTGGATAAGGAACTAGAAATTTGATTTTTGATTAATCTTCCTTACTTGATTCCTTAGCTTTTAATTGATTTTTCTTCCCTTTTTTCCCCTAGGTTGTGGCTGGCTTGAACTCTTTGGCTTATGTTTTGGAATTTTGAATTATGAATGTGTAGACTAAAAATGGTAACAAGGGTTTAGGGATTATGAGGTTATGGTGGCGGCTATTTCCCATAACGCCATTGCTTATTCTTTTATTTGTTAACATATGAAGCTATTTCTATAAACCCATTCTTTTTATTTAATTACGCACGACCTTTATTTAAAATTTTCAAACCTCAATCTCCTTATCTCTCTAGTCTTTACATTATTCTATTTAATTCTAATTAAATCTCTTGAATAATGTTATTCAATAATTAGGGTCATCGCACTTTTGTAAAGAAAAGACGTTGCTTTTTAAATCAAGCTCTGATTTTAATTAAATGATTTTTGGAAAATATTTTCAATAACAACTACATTGGAACTCTTGGATCCTATTTCAATTTTAGACTTCAAGGTATGGAAACTTGTTTCTACTTTATAAATGAATGTCGAATCAAGGTTTGATAAGTAATAATACCCTAACTTGAACGGCTTCATTGCTAATAAATGAAAAGTGCTAGTTTGAAATCAAAGACAAGAAGTAAGTTATGGAGTTGATTTTACGATTGTTTTAAAAAGGACTTTGTTTATATATAAGGGATTTCTTTGTCTATGTCATTTATTAACATAAAACAAATATGATAAGCATTAGTAAAATGATGACACATTTATGTAAAGTATATCATCTTATACCTGGCACTAAAAGCCGATGAGTAGACTTTTCTCTATCTGTGAGATATAGAGTCGGAGTGTTTTAACTAAGGCAAGGCCAGAAGCAATCAGTGCCCTGACTTACTTGGCTTCATTTTTGGACGAGGGATAGAGAAGTTGAAATGTCTGAAGTACGAAAAGTATAAGAGGGTTAATTTCTATAAATAGTTCATGATTAATTAAGTATATGAAAGGTACTTTATCTTATACTTGACACTAAATTTTGAGTATGGAAGCCCGTTTATATCTATGAGAATTAAAAATGTCACTGAGGCAAGTTTAGTACTCTGATATGTTCGACTTCAGTGTTAATCGAGGGATAATACGGGTTTGAAATCAAAAATTAGTGATAAGTATATGTGTATGATTTCCCATATGCAAACTATATACTCATACCAGATAGTGATTTGTCCATTATCGATAACTTGACATATTTTGACTTGGAAAGTATATAAAAGTGCTTTGCAATTTCATATGGTTTGAGATCGCCCGATGAGGATTCACTCCTATGAAATGTAGTTCGCTTGCAAGAATGTATATTAGAGATCCTTCAATGAGTTACAATTGTTTGCATACTTCTAAAAGAACTGAAATTGAATTAGCTGGGAATTCATTGATTTAGTTTATAGACACGGTTGCAGATAAGTACTATTTATCTTAACCACTTCAAACTAATAAGCGCTTCATGTTTTGAATCATCGTGAAGTATGATATGGAGTTGTACTACCTACTCCGAGGGTGATTCAGAAATGGAAGGTTAGTGAGGCTAGTTTGTTCATTCGATCTAAGAATAACTTGTATAGATGAATGTTAGCATTGCATTATTTCTTATAATGCAGTGTTAGCATTCCAAGATGGGTTTGCCAAAAATAATAATCGATTCCTGAATTCTCACACCTGGAAATGACTAAAATAGAGGATATGCTTTAGGGCTATGTGGTTCGCTACCATTAGGATATGATCATCCCTAATCTTGGTTGATATTTTTGAATGTATGCTTCAAGCCTAGTAAGGTTATTGATCACAGCCGAAGGATGATCATATTCAGTACTATCTAGGAATGGGAAGGCTGGTCCTGATTTGCAGAGGGTCCATATGAGGTCCTCGGTGCATTTTATCTAAAGGTGTAATGTGGCGGCAGTACCCTAGTAGCCATATCATTATTGGAATCCATTTTCCAGTACGTACTTTATGGACTTAGTTATGCCAATACTTGAATGTGAGATGCATGCATTTTGGCTATGTTATTTATTTATTTCCAAACCTAGACATTGATAATAATATCTTTGATTTTAGGTATAAATATTTTGGTTATTATAAGATAAAACCTCGTTTATGTTTATGTATGGTGTGGTCTTACGAGATACCTTTATTTTTCATACAAGCATATGTTTTGAGTTTACTTACACTAGACCTATGTCTGATCCAGAGTTTTCTTTCTTTCTCTTAAACTCTTGGTTACTTTAAGTTTTGAGCAGCCAAGTAGTCTAGATTCTTATGGAAGAAATTTGGAGGAGCATGGACAAGAGACTTCACCACTATTTGGTTATCTACTTTTTTCCACCGCGTTGTATATAGTTATGTATCAACATTGTAGGGGCATGTAATTATAACTGTCCTTGTCTAAAGTTAGTACTTACAGCAATTCTGATGTTTCAATTTAGACGTGATTGTATGTACTATCTTATGTTCTATTATATATGATTTTCATACATTATGAGATTCTATGTTTCTTTCTTCTTGTTTATTCTTTTCTTTTACCCTAACAGTCTGCCTTTTGGACACCTAAATGATCGGTATACGAATATCATGGATGTAATAAGTATCGTCTTTAGGAGTAAGATAGACAAATCATTGCACATGGTATTAAAGCTTAGGTTGAGCAAACACGTAAGCCTTGGTTGGGGTCAACTCATTAGAGATAGGGTTAATAATACCTAAGAATGATTTTAATTTACGAGAGTGCGTATTTTTAAATTTTATCTGAATATACATATATTTGAGTTATTTTTTTCAACACTGATATATTTGATTTAATACCCTTTTTCTTAAGTTAATCTCATCTATGTATTCTAAAGTTACCTTACTATATTTAGATAGTAAAAGATGAGTACTAGAGGAAGACGAGTAAGGGAAACTAGTAGTAATACAACCACAATGGTCGAGCCCCAAATGTTGGTAGAGTAGGAGTAGTAGAAGGAGTAGCACCAGTACAACGCCAAGTTAACTTTGCATCCCTATGCAATGACTACATTAATTTGGAAGGGAAGCAATTCAAAGGCACAGAGTCTATTATCAAAGTCCATGTTTGGCTTTGTTCTTGTAGGAAGATCTTTAAGGTGCTTGGTATTTCTTATGAGCAAAAGCGCTTTGGTAATAACAGGAAGGAGCTTTAGCATGGTGGGATTCAATTACCACCAATTTCCCAAAGGATAACTTTTCTTGTGCAAGATTTAAAAACTATTTGAAGATCAATATATGCTTACAACAGAGGAGATCCATCTTTATAGAAGCTCTCTAGATCATAAGTAAGGGAAAATGACTGTAGTTGAGTATGAGACTAGGTTCAACAAGTTATTGCACTTTGGGCTGGGACTTAATTGATACTCCCCTTAAAAAGAATGAAATGTTTGAAGTTGCGATGAGCAAGAATTCCATGAGAAGATGACTGATCATTCGATTGTAGACCTTACAGATATGGCTTTATGTTATGAAGTCCTTGATAAGAAGAAACCGACATCTACACTAAATAATATCAACAACCTGAACAAGAGAAAGTTCAGTCAGTAAGAAAAGAAGCAGTAGGGAGGAATGCCAGGAGAAAGGGCTTAGGAAAACCATTACAAGGTTATTGAGTGTTATAAGTGTAAGCAGAATTTCGGAGCTTGGAAGCAGCAGACATGTCCTATTTCTCCCATGATTCAAAATACACTATACTACAACTACCAGGGCATATGGCGAAGGATTGTTATCTAATGAAGAAGGATTAGTAAGTTAAGGTTTATGATATCAAAGATGAACCATCGACCTCAAAGGATATGAGAGGAAAAGGAGTTCTTAAAGGTAGCATATATGGTATGACATTCTAGTACGGGTATTATCTAACACGGGGGCTTCCCATGGTTTCATTTCTAAAAGATTGGTTGATGGATTAAAACTTCTCAATGGATTGTGAAAACCCTACTTATGTGTCTAACCATGTAGGTGGTGTAAATAATCTATATATGGTTTGTAAAAATGTACAAGTAGCTTACCTTACCCACCATTTTTCAGAGGACATATATGTTCTAGATTTTAGTAGGTTTGAAATTTTACTCGATATGGATTGGCTAGTAGTGAATGGAGCTGTTCTTGACTGAGTTAAGAGGAGGATAGTGTTGAAGAGAGATGGGGTGGGAGTTGAGGTATTGGGTAAAGAGTCTAGCAAATCGATGAGTAGTTTCCTTTATGCTTTTGATTATTCCCAAAAAGATGTAGGGTCAATATTAATAGTTAAGGACTTCCTTCTTTTTTTTGAAGAAGTAAACAACCTACCCCCACACTGGGAGATCAAGTTTTGTATTGACTTAATTCCCAGTTGAAAACCTGTTTTTACCCTATCCGTAAGATGGCTTTAAGAGTAAAGGAGGAGTTAAGGAATCAGATGGACGATTTGTTGAAAAAAGGACTAATTAGACTAAGTCATTTAAGTTGGAGCCTAGCTGCAGTCTTCGTTGCAAAGTCGAATGGTTCCCTAAGGCTTTGTGTTGATTACCGTAGGCTAAATAAGCAGATAGTTCGAAATAAGTCCTCTTCCCCATGTAGACGACTTGTTCGACCAACTTCATGGTGCTCGGGTACTTTAACAGATGGATTATGTCATGGGATTCCATCAACTAAGAATAGCGGAGGATAACATATCCTTAATAGCATTTAGAGGTCTAAATTATTCTACAAGTGGTTAGTTATGCCTTTTAGGCTAACCAATGCACCTGCCTATTTCATAGGTCTTATGAATCAGGTTTTTAGAGATGTGCTAAATTAATATATGTTGGTCTTCATAGATGATATTCTTATTTATTCCAAGACCGAGGAGAGACACAAACGCCATCTAAAAATTATGCTGGAAACGTTGAGGAAGCAAGTTTTAAAGATAAACTTTCTAAACGCCATTTCAGGCAATTGGAAGTAAGGTTCCTCGGACTTGTGTCAGGGAAAGTATTTTGGTTGATCTAGAGAAGGTAGTAGCTGTTCAAGATAGGAAGACATCACAGACTCCAATGGAGGTCCGAAGCTTCTTAGGCTTGGCGGAATATGAGATTCATTCAGGACTTCTCCAAAACCGCTTCGAACCTAATAAAATTGACAAAGGAGGATGTTAAGTTTATCTGAACTCTGAAGTGCGAAGAAGCATTCAATAAGCTGAAGAAGAGGTTAACCACTACTCTTGCCCTAGCAATCTTGGATGGAGGTGAAGGGTTGATAGTGTATACAGATGCCTGTGGCGTAAGTTTGGGTGTGGAATTGATGCATCACAGAAGGGTTCCCGCTTATGCTAATAGGCAGCTAAATCCTCATGAGCGTAATTATGCAATTCATGACTTGGAATCATTAGCCATTGTATTTGCATTAAAAATGTGAAGGCATTATTTACTAGGTGAAAAGTTCATGCTCTTTACGGATCAAAAAATCCTAAAAGTTTTTTTTTCATGCAGAAAGACTTTAGCATGAGATAACAACATTAGTTGGAATTTCTTATGGCATATCACCTTTATATTTTATATACAATCGGAAAAGCTAATGTTATAGCTGATGTGCTAAGTAGTAGACATGCAGTTTTGACTCATCTAGAAGTTACTCCAACTCTCCTCAAAAGAATTTCAAACAAGCAAAGAAAAGATGGTCGTCTTATAATTATGCACGAAGTTGAAGAAGGGCAGTGTTTAAGCTTTAAAATATAAAGCCATGAGGTATTATGGATGGACGGAAGGATATGCATTCTTAATGTCAATAGCCTTGGGCAAGAAGTAGCAGAATGCCATATATCCAAGCTAAGTATCGATAGTCTTAGGCATGTTATATATTTATTTTCAAACGTATACATTAATAATAATATGTTTGATTTTAAGAATAAATATTATGGTCATCGTAAGATAAAAATCCTTTCATGTTTATGTGCGATATGGTCTTACGAGATACCTTTATTTTTTATAAAAGCATATGTTTCCAGCTTACTCACACTAGACTCATGTTTGACCTAGAGTTTTATTTCTTTCCATTAAAGTCTTAGGTACTTCTATTTTAAGTAGCCAAGTTCTTACGTATGAAATTTGAAGGAGCATGAAGCAGGAGCCTTCACCGCTATCTAGTTATCTATTTTATTTCTACCGTTGTTGTATGTAGTTATGTATCAGCATTTTTAGGGCATTTAGTTATGACTGTCCCTAGCAGAAGTTAGCACTTATAGCAACTCTGATGTTTCATTTTGGAAGTGACTGTATATACTATATTATTTTCTATTATATATGATTTCCATATATTATGATATTCTATGTTTCTTTATTCTCGTCTATTCTTTTTTTACCCCAACGGTCTGCCTTTTAGACGCCTATATGGTCGGCACGTGAATACTATTAATGTTTTAAGTGTCATCTTTAGGAGTAAGAAAGGCGAATCATTACACATGGTATTAGAGCTTAAGTTGAGCAAGCACCTAGGCCTTGGTTGGGATCAACTCATTAAAGATAGGGTTAGTAATACTCTAAAATAAGTTTAGTTTATGAGATGCGTATTAGTAATTATTATCCAAACACACACACACACACACACACACATATATATGAGTTATTTTGATCAACATTGGTATGTTTGGTTTAATACATTTTTCTTAAGTTAATCTCGTCTATGTATTATAAAGTTTTCTTACTATACTCAAGTAGTAAGAGATGAGTACTAGAGGAAACAAGGAAGGGGAACTGGCAGTACTACAACTACTAATGGTTGAGCTCTAAATGCTGGTAGGATAGGAGTGGTAGAAGAAGTGGCACTTGTGCAACCCCAAGTTAACTTTAGTTCCCTATGCAAAGACTAAACCAATTTGGGTAGGAAGTCATTTAAAGGCACAGAGTCTATTATCAAAGTCCAAGCTTAGCTTCGTTCTTGTGAGAAGACCTTGAAGGGGCTTGGTATTCTAATGAACAAAAGCGCTTCCTGGCATCTTAACAAGCAGGAAGAATCTTTAGCATGGTGGGATTCAATTACCACCAATATCCCAAAGGATAGATTTTCATGGGCAAGGTTTAAAGAAGTATTTGAAGACAAGTATATGCCTGCAGCAGGGAAGACCTGACTTTACAGAATCTTTCTAGATCTTGTGCAAGAGGAAATGACTTTAGTTGAGTATGAGACAAGGTTCAATGAGTTGTCATGCTTCGGTCCGGCATTTATTGATATTCCCCTTCAAAAATGAAATGTTTATAGTTGGGATAAGGGAAGAATTTCATGAGAAAATGATTGCTCACCCAAAAGGATCTTTTGTAGATCTCATAGATATAGCTTTGTTTTATGAAGTCCTTGATAAGAAGAAGCCGATAGCTATAGTAAATAATAGTAACAACCCAAACAAGAGAAAGTTCAATCAACAAATAAAGAAGTAGCGGGAGGGAAAGCTAGGAGAAAGGGCTCAGGAAAACGGTTACAAGTATTTTGAGTGTTATAAGTGTAAGCAGAAGGGCCACATTATAAAGTTCTGTAAGAATTTCGGAGCTCAGAAGCAGTAGATATGTCCTACTTCTCCCAGGATTCAAAAGACACTCTACTACAACTACCAACAATGAGGGCATATAATGAAGGATTGTATGCTAATGAGGAAGGGTCAATAAGTCAAAGTTTATGATATCAAAGATGAACCATCAACCTCAAAGGATGTGGGGGAGAAAGGAGTTCTTGAAGGTACTATATATGTTAACGACATTCTAATACGAGTATTATTTGATACTGGAACATCCTACGGTTTTATTCCCAAAAGATTAGTTAATAAATAAAACTTCCTCAATGATTATAGAAACCCTTATTTGTATGTCTAACCCTGTAGGGGTGCAACTAATCTATGTAAGGTTTGTGAAAATGTACAAGTTACTTACCTTACGCACCATTTTTCATGGGACATGTTTATTCTAGATTTTTAATGGGTTTGAAATTTTACTCGGTATGGATTGGCTAGCAGAGAATGGAGTTGTTCTTGATTGCATCAAGAGGATGATAGTGTTGAAGAGAAAGATGTAGAGGGAAGTTGAGATATTGTGTGAAGAGCCTAACAATTTATGAGTAGTTTTTTTTATGCACTTGATTCGTCCCAAAAAGAATTAGGGTCGATATTAATAGTTAAGGACTTCCCAAATGTTATTGAAGAAGTAAATAGCATACTCCCACATCGGGAGACTGAGTTTCGTATCGACTTAATTCCCGATTGAAAACTGTTATGCACCCTATTCATAAGATGGCTTCGAGAGAGAAAGAGGAGTTGAGAAATCAGACAGATGATTCTAAGGAACCTTATTTCAGTTGATCCAGAGAAGGTAGCAGTCGTTTAATATTAAAAGGCACCGCAGGTTCCAACAGAGGTCCGAAGCTTCTTAGGACGAGATAGGAGATTCATACGAGACTTCTCCAAAATCGCCTCGCACCTGACAAAGTTGGCAAAGAAGGATGTTAAATTTATCTGGAATCCAAAGTGTGAAGAAGCATTCAATAGTTAAAGAAAAGGTTAATCACTGCTCCTGTCATAGCTATCATGGATGGATGAAGGGTTGACAATGTATATGGATGCTTGTGGTGTAGTTTTGGGTGCATATTGATGTAGCATGGAAGGGTTATCGCTTATGCTAGTAGGCAGTTAAAGCCTCATGAGTTATGCAACTTACGACTTGGAACTATTAGCCGTTGTATTTGCATTTAAAATGTGGAGGCATTACTTACTAGGTGAAAAGTTTGTGCTCTTCATGGATCACAAATCCATGAAGTGTCTTTTCACGTAGAAGTACTTAAGCGTGAGACAACAACGTTGGTTGGAATTTCTTACAGCATACGACCATCATATTTTATGTATACTCGGGAAATCCAAGGCAACAGCTGATGCACTAAGTAGAAGATATACTATTTTGGAAAATTTAGAAGTTACTCCCACTCTCCTAGAAAGAATTACAAGCAAGCAAAGAGAAGATAGTCATCTTGTAGATTTTATGCAGGAAGTTGAAGAAGGATGGCGTTCAAGCTTTAAAATAGTGGGTTGTGTGATATTGCGAATGAACGAAAGGATATGCATTGCGGATGTTGATGGTCTTAGGCAAGAAGTTTTAGTAGAATGCTATAAATCCAAGCTAAGTATACATCCCTTGGTTACAAAGTACCGTGATATGAAACAGGTGCTTTGGTAGATGGGATGAAGTGGGAGATTTCTATTAGTGTTAGCAAATGTACAAATTGCTAACAGATAAAAGGTGACCTTCAAAGATTGTTGGACTGCTATAACATTCAAGATTCCGAGTTTGAAATGGGAGCATTTATTAATGACTTTATAAATGGTTTGCCTAGGTTAAGAAAGGGTAACGATGGTGTTTGGGTTATTGTTGATCGATTAATCAAAAGCAATGGATTATTGTTGATCGATTAATCAAAAGTGCACTTTTTATTCCCATGAAGCCAACTAGGACCACACAAGCTTGGTAGATGTTTACATAAAGAAGATTGTCCTGTTGCAAGGAGTTCTAAGTGGCATTGTAAGCAATCGGGATCCAATTTTTACTAGTCGGCTTTGGGAATAAAGCTGAGTTTGAGAATTGCTTTTCAACCTCAAACTAATGGGCAAACAGAAAGCGTAAACTAGGTTTTGGAAGATCTTTTGAGAGCTTGTATCTTGGATTTTGAAGGTTCAGGGAGGATCATCTTCACATAGTTGAGTTCTCTTATAATAATAGTTACAGGGCAAGCATTGGCATAGGGTTTTATGAAGCTCTTTATGGTCGACCGTGTAAATCACCGTCATGTTAGGTTGAAATTGGAAAACGGTTAGTGCTTGTTCTCGATATGATTCGGGAGACCATAGAAAAGTAGTTGTGATTAGTAGGAAGATGAGGGAAGCCCTAGATAGACTGAAGAGCTATGCCGATCAAAGGTGTAGAGATTAAATATTCTTATTCAGAGACTTCACTTTTGTGGAGGTTTCTCCGATGGGAGGAGCTGTGCGGTTTGGGAGAGCAGGAAAGTTGGCACCTTGATATGTTGGACCTTTCTCGATTTTTAAGCGGATTGGCCCGATTGCCTATCACGTTAAGTTACCCAAGAGATTGTTAGGAATACATAATGTTCTCTATGTATCGCATTAAAAGAAAAATGTGCACGATTCGACAGTAATTGTTGAGTCAGCCGCTCATGAAGACTTGGAAGTGAAGCCAAACTTAACCATAATAATGTATCGTATTTGCATTGTTAATCATGATGTAAAAAAATTGCGTAATAAGGTTGTGGGTAGGTCAAAATTCTGTGAAGTAATGATGTTAAAGACCGTACTTGGGAAACTAAGGATAACATGAGAAGGGTTCATCCCAAGAAGCTGATAGATGAGTATTTTGCATATATTATATCGATAGTGTAATGAACCGTTTTTAGTTATTTTAAATTATTAAATTTAATATGATGTTTTATTTATGTCATTTATTTAATATGAAATTGAATAAAATTTTGAAATAACAATTTCGATAAGATTTAACGAAATTATTTGTATTAGAATGAAGTTAAATATATTTAATATGTTGTAATCAAAGACATGAATGGAATAATAAATGTTGAATTATTATAAAATTGAAGTGGTTGTTTTATTACTTGAATTCGTTTTAAAAGTAAATTTTATAAGTTAAATAATTTATATTTCAATTATAGTGATATATTAGATAATTAAATTGTTTAAATTTAATATTGAAAATTGTTTAAATAATTGAATCTTAAATTTAATATGAATGAAAATGATGTCAAAAGTTGATTTAAACAAGAATGAAAATTGTTAACTTTTAAAATTGAATTTAAAGTGAATAGACTGATTTTGGAAATTTCTTGTTTTAATTAATGTGTAAAAATAGTCTTTTTGGGTACAGTCTTGGATTTGATGAAACTAGTTTCATCGGATCTGTAATAGTGAATTATTATAGGATTTCTAGTTTCGTAGAGGACCTATCGTTTGGCCGCGCGAGCTTGAAACACATAGGATCTTTTTTTGGAACTTTAATTACAATAAATTGATTTGAAAAGCTATCTTCTAAATATGATGAATTGGCTCTCGATATATATTCCATTGTGTTCGGAATAGGAGTATAACATATTGAACGCCAGCGGCACACTTCGTTTGGAATTCGGCAAATTTATGCGTGATGGTGTGAGAAAAATATATATAAGGCCGTATTATTTCATTTTTCATGAACGAAACCCTAAACTAAAATCCTCGGCCATGCTTCCCTCCTGCGATTTTCAATGTCCAAAAATACATTTTCTTTCTCCCTCGATTTCTCCAAATCCACTCGATGTAATCGAGTGATTCCAAAAGGAAAAACGTAGATCTCAATCTCCTCCACATGATGTGCGGTTGGATCAAGCTAGAAGGACTCGAGATCACCAGCAATCACTCAGTTTCATCATCGGGTTTTGGGGTTTTTCGACGCTTCAATTATCGTGTGTGAGACGATTGGAGGGCGCGGCGGAGCTGGAGTTGCAGGCGCAAGCGGTGGTAACGTCGGCTGAAGGTGTAGGCGAGCGGCGATTCGATCGTTTATAGAAAAATTGACAGCCGCGAGCAGAAAGAAGCGCAAGCTGTGGCCTGGAACGATGAACAAGGAGAAATTTTAGTGTTTAATTATTTGTTAATTATTTCGTTAACTATAATTTAATTATATTATTGCAAATTAATTCATATCTTTCTCATGCGAGGTTTGTTTTGAACGAAACAAGTTGCATTGTAATCGTATCGACGTCGGCTACGACATGGAATAGGATTAGAATTTATATGAAGCTGGAAAATTTTCAATTTCAAATAAAAATGAGTATTATGAACCACTCACGGAAACTATAACATTTTTATGCCAGTTAAATTGAAATCGTGAAATGATTTAAATTTTATTGATTGTTGTTTGGTAATTTAACTGACATAGAGATCGAAATAGAAATTCACATGTTAGAAATTTTGAATTAACAGCTAAATAGAAATTGTAATTAAATTGCTTGTTAAACTCCTAATTATTAATAACCAGTTAACTGTTGTGTTATATTGACTGTTTGAATATTTGATTGTGGTTGATGCCTATTAGTTGATATTTTGGGCGATTAGATGTTTTTATTTATTTTATATTATATCCCTGTTATCACCGTGCATATTTTTGATAGTATGTAAAACTGTTATCTGAATCATTTTGAATAAATTAAGAAATAAGTTGAAATGATATATACCTATGACATTTATTTTGGATTGAAATGATATATATTCATCCCTAAATTTAAAATAGAAACACCTGATCACTTGGCCATAGGATAGAAAATAATATACGGACACAAGATTGGTTAAATTAAATGGTTTAAAAATTCTTGGTTTTGAAATTATTTAAATAATATATGTTTTAAAGAATAATATAATTGATTTATGGAAATTGAATTATCGAACTCAAGCTTGAAACGTTGAAATTTAAATTGGTTAAAAGAAGAAAATTTCAAATTTGAAATTATAATTGAACATGATTTGAATCGTGGAAATTGATTTGTTTTAAAAGGTTTGAACTTTATTCGAACTTAGGAATTCATCTAAGTAAATGAAGGTTTTAAATTGATATTTCAAAACTGGGCTAGGAATTGAATCATTTTAAAGATTTGGATCTAAAATTTGAACTTTGAGGTTAATTTGATTTAAATCGATATTCCGAAATTGAACTCGAACTTTATATAAACTTAAATGTTTTAAAAACGTGAATTGAAGATGATCTGAGTTGGAAGATTTGAAATTGAGTCAGTTTGATCTAAATTTAGACCTAAATCCAGATTTATTGGAAATGGGAAGAAATAGTTTTGAATTTAAAATTATTTTCACTATAAACTATTTTCCTATAAACTATTTTAAATTTCATCTTTTTAAATTTCCAAATTATTTAAATTTTAAAATCATTTAATGTATAATCAATTTTAATATCTAAATTTTTTTTAACTTTTTAAACTATTTAAAACTATTCAAACTATTTTCTAAAAATTCAAACTGATTAGATTGGGAACTGTTTATATTTAAATCATGGATTTAAATGTGAATTGGGTTAAAATGAAGTTATAACCTAAGTTGAAATTCGAAAAGATTTTGGAAGTGAAATTGAGATATTGGAGTGAAGATGATTTTCAAGCGAAATAGACATATTTAAGTAAATATGATATTTTGAGGTGAAAAGGATATTTTGAAATTAATATGATATTTTTTAATCAAGTTTAAATCATTTTGAAATGTAAAAATACCAACCGATGTGTAAAACGAAGTTTGATTGTTAAAGAAACCTGAGCCTCTTATTGGCATATTCTCTATCAATATTGGAACCACTTTAACAACTGTATACATGGATGAGACTCTAGAATTAAGTGGTTGGATTTGGTGTATGTTTGCTGGATTTAAAGAAAGAGAATGATGATGGATAAACCCGAGCACTTGTGCCAATTTGAACTGACTAAAACAAAACGGCTTGGCAAGGCCAATGAGGGTAGCCACCTCTAGCGGACATCCGTTCTATGATTTTCTTATTGGACTCCGTCTATTCAATTTTCTTGTTGGTTTCGATTGGTGCACCTTGATTTGGGATGACCTCCCATTGAATCAATATGGGATGGATAGACACGGTGGGAAGTCGTGGCTACGATGCGTTACCACCAACCCGGCGGTCCGAACTAGTAGTATCCTACCTTAGGCATTGCCTCATATGCCTTATCATACTTTTATCTTTATGCGAGACCACTACGAGTTTGGTTTAGTGTTGTCATATCACGGCGCGTCCCTATAGTCCGACGTGCTACTAGGGCGTTATATGCAAACTTACGACAAATGCTTAAAAACATGTTAAAGGGGATAAATGTAAAGCCTTAACGCTAAGAAAAATATTTATTTCACTGATTAGACATTATATATATAGTGTATTCTACTATATATAGATATTTTGATGGATCCTTAAGAGATGGAAAATCCCATAACATCTCTTGAGTTATTACACGTACGTTATACACTGGATAGGAGATGTAAAACCCCGTAAAGACCCCTGATGGTATTACACTCCTGTTATATGTGATATTGTGTGACACACATAAGGATATTTTAGTCCCGACTCGAGTCTATTGTTTCACTTTATGCTCGGGTCAACCCTGAGTTTTCAACGCATTGAAGATTATTTTTTGGAGGACGAAGACAAAGATGTGGTATATTATATTACTAGTATTATTCCCTCGCATCATGTGTTCTGACGCATTATTCTATTATTTTGTTGTGCATATAACTTTGATAGATGTTATAAAATTTTAATCAAATGTATAATATAAACAGCTATATAAACTATTTATTTGATTAGTATTTTTTGTCATACCACTACGAGTTCTTTGTTTTTTTTCTTCTTTTCTTATTTTCTTAATTAACCTCATTGATTATCTACGTTTCAAATTTTTTTGAATTGGACACGTGTGGTTTATTGTCGACTTAAACCTTCTGAAATGCAGGTCATTACAAATAATGTACTCAACATTTTTCGTGTAGTCACTTATCATGTATCTCTTTTGATGTGATTCATCGTTTATGATATGTGTTCGTTTTGAGTTATCTTCTTTGTGTTTAAATTTTGAAAAGAAATTCTCTTAAGAGGGAAAATGTAACGACTTGTGATTTACTCACTTTATATGTAAATGTTTAATATAATTTTAAATGATTAAATAATGGATTTTTTATTCGAATAATCCTCTTTTATGTAATAACTAATGAAAGTAAATTTGTTTTGAAATTTTGTTTACAAAAGTAAGTATTTCGGAGAAAGATTGAAAATGTGACTGAAAATTGTTTTTCAGATTTTCGACTTTTCCTGGAACAAAAGTTATTGAAACTTGTTTATGCACACTAGTGTAGTTATGTGCACACACATAAACAAATAAGAAAACACTTTTTATTAACTAATGGATTAACTTAAATCACATTCTAAAAGGTGATTAAAGTTTAAGAAAGGTCATTTTCTCCTTATTTTAAGTAATAAAGTACTAAGTAGTACATAAATGGATGGTGGTGTGATGTCCAAGGATCCTAGGGACATGGTGCATAGAATAAAGGGAGGAAGGGACTTGAAAAAAAGAAGGGTAGTGGCTCTATTTAAGGAGGTATGTGCTTGGTAATTTTCCATTTTATAATTCTATAAAACAACCCCTTCACTTCTTCTTTCTTTACTTCATTTCAAAACTTATGTTCTCTTCTTCTCCACTCTTCTTCCACTTAAATTCCAGAAAAAGAAATCACCTCAAAAACTCTTGTTTTCTCCTCTAAACACTTAAACAAGCCTTTAGAAACATAAACAACTATCTCTACATCACAAAGCTACCAAATTTAAACCCAAACTCCCTTAACTAGCCATGGACGGACGTGTTTAAGGTCTTGAAGGGCTTTGGAAGCAAGTTTTGCAAAAGGAAGCTAGGTTCGTGTATTGATTGTAGGGTCGCGGTGAAGTAGTTGTAACTTAGTTGAATTTGTGATTATTACGTAAGTTAAACTCACTTAAAAGAAACTTTAAAGACAAATTATTTGGTTTTAATAATTTATATTATCTACCTTGTATAATTGTATGTAATAATTATTGTTGTTGTTTGGATTGATTCCCGCTTGGAAGTGGAACCATAAGAAATATAAATGGGACTAGTAAAAGAAAATATAAGTTGGAGTATTCGTAGGGAATAGGTCGCGACGAAACACTTCATAGTGCATATGATATGATTTGCATTGGACCCTTATTATAGAGGGAATCTAAGGAATTCCTTGCCTTGTTGATTATTATTTACATATATTCTTGTTTATGTAAATGCTTGGGTATGTGAACAGGTGAATGTTGTTTAATTACAGTCAACCGCTTGTTATGGATTTTTATGTGACATTCAAATCCCGTGCTTTCTTTTAAGTAGTTTACTACTTTATTTTTTCTAAGAACGTTTTCAATGATTTTTCCAACTCGACTCTTCATTTCAAAACCTTTTTCAAAAGTGGTTTAAATTGGTTTAGAATTTATTTATTAAAAAGGCGTTTACTTTTGTAAAGAAAAGACGTTGCCTTTTAAATCAAACTCTAGTTTTAAATAAATGATTTTTGGAAAAAATTTCAGTAATATATACGTTGGAACTCTTGAATCCTATTTTATTTCTAGACTTCGAGGTATGGAAACTTGTTTCTATTTTGATTTTAGAAATGAATGTTGAGTCAAGGTTTGAGAGGTACAATACCCTAACTTGATTTTCTTCATTTCTAGCCGATGAAAATACTTGTTTGAAACTGATAACAATAAATAAGTTATGGAGTTGGTTTTCTAATTGTTTTAAAAAGGGCTTTGTTTTAAATAAGGGATTTATTTGTTTATATCATTAAGTCACATAAAACAAATATGATAAGTAATGCTAAAATTTTGATATGTTTATGTAAAGCAAGTCATCTTGTATTTAGCACTAAAAGCCGATAAATAGACTTTCGTCTATCTGTGAGATCTAGAATCAGAGTGTTTTAACCAAGGCAAGGCCAGGAGCAACCGGTGCCCTGACTTATCTAGCTTCATTTCTGGGCAAAGGATAAATAAGTCAAAACTTCGAAAGTGTAATAAGAATAAGTGGTTAATTTTTATAAATAGATCATGATTATTTACGCATATGAAAGGTGCTCCATCTTGTACTTTGACATTAAATTTTAAGGTATGGAATCCCGATTCTATCCATTAGAATGAAGAATGTTGTAGAGGCAAGGTTAGTACTCTATCTTGTTAGACTTCATTGTTTTGAGAATGAAGAATGTCGTAGAGGTAAGGCTAGTACTCCAATTTGTCAGAATTCATTATTAATCGATAGATGGTACGAGTTTGAAATTTAAAAGTTGTGATAAGTATATGATATTCGATTTCCTATATGGAAACTATATACTAACATTAGATAGTGGATTGTTCACTATCGATAACTTGGCCTAGTTTAACTTGGGAAGTATATAAAAGGTTCGTGATTTCATATGGTTTGAGATACCTTTATTTTTTCTATAGGCATATGTTTTAAGTTTACTCACACCAGTCTCATATCTGTCTAAATTTTTTCTTTCTTTCCCTTGAACTCCTAGGTACTCTAATTTTTGAGTAGCCAAATGTTCCAGGTTCTTATAGATGAAATTTGGATGAGCATGGAGTAGATGGCTTCAATTCTATCTGGTTATCTATTTATTTCCACTGCTGTTATATGTAGTTATGTACCAGCATTATGGTAGATCCCTAGCTGAAGTTAGTACTTATAATAAATCAATTGTTTCATTTTGATAGTGACTGTGTGTATTATCCTATGTACATATATGATTTTACTATGTTGTGAGATTCTATGTTTGTTTCTTCTTGTCTATTCTATTCTTTTAACCCAAAGGTCTGTCTTTCGGACTCCTAGATGATCGACACACGAATACCATGGATGTATTAAGTGTCGTCTTTAGGAGTAAGAATGCAACATCCCACCTTTTTGTACGCTTTAAATCGACAATAAACCACACACGTCAGACTTAAATCATACAAAAGAGCGGGTTGTTATTGGGGTGAATAAGAAAAGCAAAGGAAGATATAAAACAAAACATAATCTCACAGCAGAATGACAAAATATAATAATCAAATAACAATTCATGAAGCTATTTTACAAAAAAAATTATTATACTTATACAACACAGATCAGAGTTACACATGCCAAAGAATAATAAATAATGCAGTGGAACAGTGTGATGCAGTGGAACAATATAGTATACAATAATAGTAATAATTCAATCTTCATCTTCGTCCTCCAGAAATAAGATCTTCAAATCCAAAAATGCTAAGACTGACCCGAACGAATTAAAAAGACAAAACACTCGAGTCGAAACTAAAAAGTCTTATGTAAGTTAAATCAACGGTAAATAATATGAGTGAAACGGCGTCAGAGATGTTTATGGGATTTGACATCTCCTGTCCAGTGTCTAATGTGAGTGCAGTAATTTAAGAGATGTTCGGGATTCACATCTCCTAATGATCCACTAAACTATTTACTATGTAGTAATATACGCTATTGTAATAGTGTCTACAGTAAAATAAACTTACTTTAATATAGCGTTAAAGCTTTACATTTTCCACCTTAACACATAAATAGTGCCAATAGTGTATACAACACCTGCATACCTCCTGTTCGGAAGGCTACGAGAAGATACTCCATAAGTACGACACAAATCAAACTCGTACAAGGCTCGCTAGGGTAGGTGAAACGGAACAACTAGGCAATGCCAGGGTAGATATACCAATTACTTTTCAGACTGGTGGTGATGCATAGCAGCCATTACCGCCCACCTCGAGCCACACTCCCAAAAAAAATCCAAAGGTGCGCACCAATCAATCACAAAGTAGTAGAATGACATACGAAGAAGGGTGTCCGATAAGAGGAGCTACCTCACTGGTACGGAATCGCTCCTATTTTAGCCACCTTATGCCAACTCACGGGAGTTGGGTCCACGTACATACCTCAATAGAACGTCCCCACCATCCTACTTCATTCAGGAATCTCCACCACGTACACGGTTGTTAAAGTAGTTTTTGGTATCGACAGAGAGTATGCCCATATTCGATTCCAGTCTCTTTAACAACCAAACTTATTATAACACCACAGTCATTTCAAAATAGTTTATACTTCAAAACCAAAATATCATTGCCATCTTAAAACCAAATACGATATCATTTCCATTTCAAATATATCCTTTTCCAAAATCATAGCACTTTCAAAGTTATAACATTCCGAAACCAAAACACTTGAAATTATAACGCTTTCAAAACATATTACTTTGAAATTCATAACACTTCCCACTTAACCTATTTAAATATTAAAATAGTATATATAAAAAAATTGTTTTCCTCAAATTTCACAAATTAGTTCCAAATCAACTTGAATTCCAAAATTCAAATTATATCAAATCTCAATTCATACGTTTCAACTCAATTCAGTTTTCAATAAACCATTTCAATTTCCATAATTTCAAAGCTTTAAATATTCTACCATTTCAAAACTAAATTTGATAACTTTATATATACCGTAATTTAACTTCATCATTATTCAGTTTTGAAGTATTTACTTAACAAATCCAACATCCTTAAAAAAAACCCAATTTCCAAATCACTAAATGTTCCTTTAATTACTTTAAACTTGAAATATTCATTTTAAATCATCTTAAACAAAATCAAGTTATAAAAATCATACCTTTTAAAATTTCAAATTTAATAAATTTCAAATCAAACTTATTTGAGTTTAATTCTTAAATAAATTCAATTTCAAATAGATTTCAACTTTATCTTCCAACCTTAATTTATTTAAATCATTATAAACTTTATATTAAAATATAATTTAAATATTTAACCATATTATCTTCAATAAATCAAACTTTATTATTAAAATTATTCTATATTAAAACAAATTTATACATAGCTTAAAATCAAGAATAAAATAACATTTATATAATATCTAAAATCAACATTTATGTAAAACCATATATTTCTTTAGAAACCATAGAAATCATTTCAATATATTTTTATATATAGAACACGGTGTCTGCAAATAATTTTCTATCCTATGGTCAAGTGATACGGATATTTATCATTTCAATCCGCAATTTAATATTTTACATTTGTATATCATTTCAAACCGCAATCCCGAATTAATAATAAAATCCTAACAAACTTGCAATTTATACAAATATAAACTAAAACATTCATTCATCAAATTCAAAAATTAAGCATTCATCACAACATCATCCAATTTTATCAATAAACATCAATATATAACTGATAATCAATACAGGTATTAAATCGACCATTTAAAATTCAATATTAAATTAAATGATAATTAAATGCAATAAAAGTCAATTTAAATTAGAATGACCATTTAACACAATAAAAAGAAATCAATAAATTTCTAATTACTTTATAAATTCAATTTAACAAACATAAGAAATTTTAGAAGTTGTGAGTCAGTTAAAACACTCATCTTTGAATTTAAATTCAAAATAAGCCCAAAATTCGAACGGTCACAGAATTTGTCCAAATCATTGCTAAAATGTCCATAATCCCGACACGATCCCACCAAAACAAACCGCGCACGAATCCGAGCTCGTATGAAAAAGTTATGAAAATTAGAAGATTGGAAAATTCTTGTCCTGGGTCGACTTCGGGTTCAACTTCAGTCCGCCGCCTCAAATCCCCGGTGCTTGCTCTGAGTTTTTGCCAAAACGAACTAGAGCGACCTGAGTCATTTTTTACCTGACCCGAAGTTGATGCAGGGTTTTTGCCTTTGAAATCCGAAGTGCGACACGAAGTTGCTGCAGATCCGCAATTTTTTTTTTTGAAATTGAAATTAATTTTTGGAATTTGGGAATTAGGTTTTGTCTGCCATTAGAATGAGGAGTTGAGAAGGAGATGTACATACAGACAAATGAAAATAAGGAGTGGTTAGGGTTTATAACGGGTTATTTATAGGCAAAGCTGAAAATAGAATGAACGGATAAGATTTGGTTGAACGATAAACGACCCGAAAAGCCCGTTCGACCTCCGGAATGAAAATGGGTCAACCTATATATCAAAATAGATGTTTTTATATATTTTAAATTCAATGTAACATGTTTCAAGTCCTAATTACAACGTATGAAGAAGTTATGTTAAAATCTGCTTATTTCAAATTGATTTCAGTTGATTTTAATTAAATTGATTTATAGACGTTTCGAGTCCGTACGATCAAACGATAAGTCCGATCGTTACGAAACTTGAAATCCTACAATAATTCACCATTACAGATCCAATGAAACTGATTCGTTGAAATCTGAGTCAGTGGCCAAAATGGCTATTTTTCAGTTAATTAAATAAATAAATATTAAATCAATTAAATCAAAATTTTCAAATTCTAATTTCATAATTAACAAATCTTATCATTTTTGATTTCTTGAACTTGAAATATTCATTTTAAATCATCTTAAACAAAATCATGTTATAAAAATTATACCTTTTAAAATTTCAAATTTAATAAATTTCAAATCAAACTTATTTGAGTTTAATTCTTAAATAAATTCAATTTCAAATAGATTTCAACTTTATCTTCCAACCTTAATTTATTTAAATCATTATAAACTCTATATTAAAATATAATTTAAATACTTAAACATATTATCTTCAATAAATCAAACTTTATTATTTAACTTACTCTATATTAAAACAAATTTATACATAGCTTAAAATCAAGAATAAAATAACATTTATATAATATCTAAAATCAATATTTATATAAAACCATATATTTCTTTACAAAAGCATAGAAATCATTTCAAAATATTTTTATATATAAACCACGGTGTCTGTATATAATTTTCTATCCTATGGCCAAGTGATACAGATATTTATCATTTCAATCCGCCATTTAATATTTTACGGTTGTATATCATTTCAAACCGCAATCCTGAATTAATAATAAAATCCACAACAAACTTCCAGCTTATACAAATATAAAATAAAACATTCATTCATCAAATTCAACAATTAAGCATTCATCATAACATCATCCAATTTTATCAATAAACATCAATATATAACTGATAATCAATACAGGTATTAAATTGACAATTTAAAATTCAATATTAAATTAAATGATAATTAAATGCTATAAAAATCAATTTAAATTAGAACGACCATTTAACACAACAAACAGCAATCAATAAATTTCCAATTACTTTATAAATTCAATTTAACGAACATAAAAAAATTTAGAAGTTGTGAGTGGGTTAAAACACTCACCTTTGAATTTAAATTCAAAATAAGTCCAAAATTTGAACGGTTTCAGAATTCATCCAAACCATCGCCAAAATGTCTGTAATGCCGACAGAATCTCAGCAAAACAAACCGCGCATGAATCCGAGCTCGTATGAAAAAGTTATGAAAATTAGAAGATTGAAATTTTTTGGTCCTAGGTCGACTTCGGGTTCAACTTCGATCTGCCGTCTCAAATCCCCGGTGCTTTCTCTGAGTTTTTTCCGAAATGACCCAGAGCGACCCAAATCGTTTTCTACCTGACCCGAAGTTGCTACAGGGTTTTGCCTCTAAAACCTGAAGCGCGACCCGAAGTTGCTGCAGATCCGCAATTTTTTTTTGAAATTTAAATTAATTTTTGGAATTTGGGAATTAGGTTTTGTCTGCCATTGGAATGAGGAGTCGAGAAGGAGATGTATGTACAGACAAATAAAAATAAGGAGTGGCTAGGGTTATAATAGGTAATTTATAGGCAAAGCTGAAAATAGAATGAACGGACAAGATTTGATTGAACGATGAACGACCCGAAAAGCCCGTTTTGCCTTCGGAATGAAAATGGGTCAACCTATATAGCAAAATAGACGTTTTTACACATTTTAAATTCAATGGAACAGGTTTTAAGTCCTAATTCCATTGTATGAAGAAGTTATGTTAAAATATGCTTATTTCAAATTGATTTCAGTTGATTTCAGTTGATTTCAATTAAATTGATTTATAGATGTTTCGAGTCCGTACGATCAAACGATAAGTCTAATCATTACGAAACTTGAAATCCTACAATAATTCATCATTTACGGATTCGATGAAACTAGTTTCGTCAAAATCCGAGTCAGTGGCCAAAATGGCTATTTTTCAGTTAATTAGATAAATAAATATTAAATCAATTAAATCAAAATTTTCAAATTCCAATTTCATAATTAGCAAATTTATCATTTTTGGTTTCTTAAACAATAAACATACTTTGAACAATTTAGATGTTACTTCAAAGTTAATTAATTTACCCATTTTCGTATTTAATTTCAATTTTAATAAATTTATTAATTATCAATTGGAATTCCAATAAATCCATTTATTTGATTTCTTAACCTAGTTATGTAATCATTTATCAACTTATCATCTCATAGGTAATATTAAGACTGGTTTATAATCTAATACATTAATGATTTCTCATTTCATTCTAATTTCAATTTACATAGCATTTAATTTCATTTACCTACGCTAAATCCATTTATTATGAATTGAATTCCAATTAAATAATTCCAAATAAACCGATTTGATTCAATTCTAATATTTTTACTAAGTCTATATTACTCTATAAACCTAGTTAATACTTGTTTGCCTTTCATTATATCAATATATTTAAATTTCCATCCTTCCTTTGTACTAACTATTGTTTTCCGTTATATTGAATTTGTCAAATATCTACATATATTATAATTAAAACCCTCGATTAATTTATTCAACTTGGGTTTCATCCTTTTAT
Organism: Allium cepa; assembly: GCA_030765085.1. NCBI lineage: Eukaryota > Viridiplantae > Streptophyta > Magnoliopsida > Asparagales > Amaryllidaceae > Allium > Allium cepa. The sequence goes on from CM060944.1 coordinate 344,995,209, forward strand.
TTTATCTTATGAATAAAATACACCTTTCCATTAATTTTATTACATTCACACTTTACAATTACTGTCCTAACTCACATTAATGAACATTACTTTCATTTAAATGTAACTGATTTCCAATTAATTTCATTGACTAATTATATAGGTAATTTATGATGATTGTTACCACAACCTTAAATTTACCTCTAAGTTTATTATTTTCAACTCATTATTATAATTACTTACATAGTATGAATTCATTCAATTACCATTAATTATACTAATTCATTTATTTACACCACACTTACCCTTATTTACTTATATTCAATTTATACCCAAATATAACATTTACATCTAAATTAATAGACCAATTAAATAGTAACTTACAACCGTTACTATAACCTTTAATTTGCATTTATGAGTTCATTATTTACATACAAATCTTACAATTCCTTACATAACTCAAATTTTATTCAATGGTCATTTATTCCATACTGTTTCATTTATAGATTTTAATGTTGCATTTGTTTTCTTACATTAATTTATAGCCAAGTATAATAATTAACATTATTCCAATTATTGTAATTTCATTTCAATTGTTAATACTTAGTTTTAATTTCCATGGTTGCATTTCATTTTAGCATTCCTTTCGTTATTAAATTACAATTTTTTTATATTTAATTACCAAACTTACTAATTTAATAAATTTAATTATTGAAATTTTACCGGTCATTACAAAGAAAGGCGAATCGTTATACGATGCTCGAAAGGTTTATCAGTCTACATCGGGAAGAAATGAATATGAAGGAGTATGTAAATAATTTAAGGAATTGGCGAGGTTTGGATTTGAGTTGGTGGACACTGCATCGAAGAAAGTTGTGAAATTTGCAATAGGATTAGATTCTCCATTAAGTGAACTGGCACTTAGTCAGATTCGTATGGCAGCAATTCTAGAGTTTGGTGGAAGCTGCATTATTGTACATTGTTGTTGTATGGGTTTCTACATGAAAGTTAAAGAAGTGAACTGTTTAGGAAAACATAAGGAAAGTGGAAATCATAATGGTCAACTTAAGAAGCAAGATGGTAAGTGTAAAAGGTGTAACATGAGAGGACGTGATGTAAAGGACTATCGGCCTAACATCCCGAAGATCAGGTGCTATAATTACAACCAAATGAGGCACATGAAGGGATAATGCCCAATTTTGGCGAGGAACCAAAGGTGTGTTATTGATTTTGTTTTTATAATTTGTGATACGAGTTTGTACAATGTAGATACACGTACACTACTATGCATGTTTATGGATAAGCCGTGTATGTTATGTGGTATATGAGTGTGCACATTGCATTTTTCGTCCTTTGGATATTTTAAGGAAAAAATTCTTTGATGGGGCGAGAATGTAATACCCTATAAATTTAAAAACTAACATAAAGGTAATTTCAGTAATTTTAACTAAAAAGGGAAAAATAGTAATTTTACAAACATTGGAATTAGACAACAGGACTTATGCCATTTCGTAGAGCTCGTTTTTCTAGTCAGAATGGTATATAGGATCATTTGGATCGAAGTCCGTATAAAGAAGCTACGTTTTCGATTAGCGGGTTTGAAACGGGCTTAATCCGTTAAGGTTTAAATTTAAAATTTGAATAACTGCTTCCCATCTTATTTAGCTTTTGAAACTATACATACTTTTCATTTCATCTTCTCGAATCCGTTTCTCTCTTCATCCTCTTCCTTTGGCTTCTCACAACTTTATCAATCCTCAACCATTCAACAAATGAATATATTTAAGCGATGCTGCCAGTCTCTGTGGTTGTATGGGGCACAAGTTCCCTGAAGGCGCAGTTACCTACTCATATCTCCGAACCAGACATCCACAATGCAGCTTTATAGGGATGCGCGAGCCACTCAATGCTTCCTTTCTCACTGGAGGCATCAACAAACTGATGGCAAGACCACCCTCTAATGGTCCCATTCGTTCGCCCGTAATGCTGTCTGTCCTCCTGGTGGGAGGGGAATTGATGCCCTGGTGGTGTGGTTACACATGTCATAACTCCGAACTAGGCATCCATAGTTCTACTCCATGGGGATGCATATGCCACTCAATGCTTCCTTTATCACCAACGAATCAACAAACTGATAGCAAGATCACCTTCGTAGTATACCAATTCATTCGTCCACAATGATGTTTCTTATTAGTAGGATGATACATTGGTGCCTTGGAGGCGTAGTTACCCATATCATAACCCAAACCTAACCGCCCGTAACACCGCTCTAAGTGCTTGTTCCAATGAATCAATGCTTCCTTCACTACTGGACAACCCTAGGGCGCCCACCAACAGCTCACACCCATCATATAAAAATGCGAGTTAATAACTTTGTTTAAAGATTAGTTTTACTTTTCTTAAATAATCTTTACCTTTATTATATTTTTTAATGTTATATTGTGCATAAACTGCCTACACGTTTACTTAAAAATGCAGAGGGGATCAAAGATGCCTGTCCTTGAATTGTAAAAAGTAAGAACAGAGCATATGAGTATGCATTCAAATATGCGCAATGATTAACAAAAGGAACGCAAAACAAGCATAAATGATTAAAACAGATAAACCAATGGACAATGATAATTTTCAATACAAAAGAAAATAGTAGCATTTAACTTTACAACATGGCTGCAGCCTGACTAATACATCATCCAAAAATACAAAAGGATGAACCACTCAATAACTTAGGGGGTAGGAAGAACCACACAATATGGAAATCATCATTATTAACCAACTCCTTGTCTACTAATGGGGGATCAAGGACATAGGACTCACTAGGATCACCTGTCATGGAGACAATTTTCTCCGGTGTGAGAACTGAGGATAGGAAACCCCAGACGTTGTCATCTTTGTTGCAACCTCGGTATAGACATCTATGTACTATTCTAGGGTATTGAAAGGAACCTAAAATGGGAGATGGTAGTTGGCTGAGATGATCAGCTTTAACATCCTGGTTAACTTCCCATCCCATTTCCCTTTTAAGGCATCCTTCTCGTTCTTGATCTCCTCTTAGGTCACACATTTCATGTATTGTTATTACTTCTCCCTCGACTCGTCTGCCTCATTGTGACTTGCCCCCAAATCCATCCTCGTCTGTTGATTCACATCCTTCAACCTCTTCTTCTCCTCAAATCGGTCATTGATAATAGTGTACCTGGCTTGCTTGGTTGTGTTTCAGACCTTGTCCACCAATAATACCCTTTTCCACCAATAATGCCCTTTTCTCAGAAGCCTCCTCTCCCCTTGGCATCCTGAACCCTCTTATGTAGTTCCTTCCTCTCTTCCTCCACCTATTGATGCGCGGTCTCCTCCTCCACCTTCTTAGTCAGATCCACCAGACTTGAGTGAATGCGACATGCTTGCATCGTCGTCTACATAATAAGTGGTTCAAGGTCTATGTCATGGAAAGAAAGAAAAAATTAATAGGTACAAATAAACTTACCAAGTAAGGTTCTAATAACTAATAGTTGAGGATCTCATCTAAGGATTAGTCTCCTAGACTGACCGAGGCAGACGGTATTAGTGCATGGCTTCTAATTCTACCCTATCTGGTACATGCGTTGGCATTTGAAGAGTCATTGGCCTAGAATTCCCTTAAGGTGGTTAATCCCACTGCCTCAAGCTCATCCTCCCCTAATCAGAGCCTAATCACATGCACCTCTATGGATAACCTATATGCTAGACCACTCTTAGAGCTCTTCGACCCCAAAACATGGCTCCTCTTGGACAACCTCCCCTACTTCATCTCCCCTTCCCTTTAACACCCTTAGCCATCACCACATCATGCAATGTCAGGTCAGACAGTAGAAAAATAGGCCTCTCCCCATGGGCGGCTAGGAGTTATTCGATGTGCCCAATAAGATGCTAGGGTCAGCTTTTTGTACTCGGGTGGTGATGGTGTGGGGTCGAGTGGTGGGACTTCTTGAATAGGTTCCCCTCATAGTAGCAACATCAAGAGCGGCACTAAGGCTTAAATGAACCAAATATGAGCATAAGTTAGATGAAGTAAAGAAGGAATTAAAAGAGCAGTTCAAAGCTAAGCTACCCTCTACAGATCGATCCCTCCATTATCTCCTAATTAAAGGCGGGTAGGGAGATCCAGTGTTACTATAGCTAAGTTGGGACCCCACATGGTTGTGTGTGTTAAGCGACACATTTTGGGTTACTTGTTCCATATAGCCATGGGCAAAGGGGATCTTGGAGAATGAGCCCTCGCTAGTCAGAATATTTGGCTTCTATGCTAAGTCGCCCATCTTTTCCACCTCAGGCATCTCAAACGAGCTAGTGTAATCAGAAAAACAATTTATTACAAGATCATGATGGGAGGCCACGACATCCTCCAAGATGTCTAAGTTGTAAAACTCCAACTCATCTTGATCATCCCACGCAACCTCGGTCGGAATATGACTCTGTGGTCTCATCCTTATCATCAGTTTCTTCCTCTGTTGCCATAACTCCCTCTTCCCTAATCAAAATCCTATAAGCTTTGTTGGTCAAGCGACAGGGTTATCATTATAGTAGATCCTATGCCCATGGTTTATCGTGGGTCTAACATTCCAATCTGGAAAAGGTTCTCATTGATTAAAATCCTTGTCAGATTCCTAACGAGATCGCTGGTATCCTTGATTTGGCAAAGATAGCCCTCGTATATGGTAGAAATTACTCGGTCCCGGTGGAGGTCATCGGGACAAAAGAAGAGATGATTAGTAAAAGATCGATGTCAAGGAATTCTTCAGCAGGTTAAGAAAAATTTACAAGGCTCACTGAAGACCTGGGTTTCCACCTTGGGTTAACTGTCATTGGATGGAAAAAAGTTTGGCCTTTGTACCCAATAGCTTTTGTGAGAGACCATAGATCAAAGGTGGCACTTTGTTACCCTAAAGATGATAGTAATTGGCCGATTCTGTTTTTACTTACAGGTAGAGCTTTAAACCAAACAGATGAATGTAAGGTCAGTCTAAGGAAGATTTAGCTTATGGAAACAATCTAATAGTCATTTAAGAGCTATATCTATTCGAGGCCAATTGACCCTGCACAAAGCGACATGCTTCAAAAATCGAATAAAGAATGGGTGTAGAGGGAGAGTCACCCCGACCTTCATGTAAGCAACCCTACCCAAAGTAGACCTATGGGGGATAATTGTGTTGGTCGGTGACCAATTGGTATGTATGAGTGATATTCTCATAGCCGAAGTCAACCAAAGAACATGCGAGGTTATTTCAGTCCTCTTGGGTCTTTTGCCTCCTCGCTCATGGAAGGGTCTAACGACCACTAATGGAAGCACCTTCAACCATCTATAATTAATATAGGTGACCTAGGTTACTAAACCTCCCCTAACCTATTTAAGAAAGTAGTCCGACTTGGCCCGAAGGTCAAAACTAATCCCTATGCTGATATGGAAAACTAACTGACTTAGTCCTACCTATGAGTCCAAGCTAATTTTCTCCTACTCCTAATTAAATAAAGATGCTTAAGAAATTATGGCATTTAAAGTCTTGGATTTTTTGTTCTTTATAATACCCAATGTTTGGTGATTGTCGTTGATAATGCAACAACGATTATCAAACGAAAAAGATCGAAAAATCTCGTCCAAAAGTTCATCAGGAAAGGTTTTTTAGACAATGGGTGGCAATTTCTAAAAGTGCATTATCACGACGCATGAACTAAGAGAAAATCAACAATAATGAATCATCAGCATCATTCCAATAAAAGGTTTTAAAAAGGAAATATTTAGGAAAAAGCCATAACATAAAATATGTAAGGATCAAAACCAAAAGAGAATTACTAACTGATGATTCAGTAGAACTTGAAATAAAGGACCGAGTTTGTTATAGAAAGCGGGAGACTTCGACGGTTTTTTAATGGCAAGAATGTATTCAAAAGCCCAATAAAAATCGGAATGGAGAAGGAGAAAGGAAAATATATAGATAAGGAAGTGACATAGGCCGATGGATTCGCCATGTATGAGGAAATCCGAACCGTCTAGGTATATCGATGCACCTGTCAAATCCCGACATCAAAAATGCAACTTGCCTCTACATAGTCTGGAAAGATGAATCATGTTCGCCAGTCATTTAATGATGCATGTCATAACATTTAATGTAGCATTAAATTCATGAATGACAAGCCCGTTCCTATGCATTAGCTTGATGGGATAAAACGTTGCTCAAATTTCTCACAAATAAAAAATGGTCTAACCCACTTGCAAAATCCATAGTTTCCTTAGCCATCGTACTACAACGACCGAGCTCCTCACCTAACCCGACTCAAATAACCATGAGTAGCCAATGTGTCACCCCCATCCGGTGCATGGCCCAACCTCTTTAACTTTCACCTACTGGTCAAGCCGAACAAGGCCCACTCAAAAAATATGTTATCCACTTTGACAAAAATGACGGGTTAGTCTCCTCCATGGACAATCCATGTAGTTAAAGTGCTGAGCTGTTTTATAGTAGTGGAGGTACAAGAAGTTATAGTAGGGATACATCTGGCATATAGCAGAAAATAACGAAGGTGCAAAAAGCTTTATTAGATATAAAAAATATTTAAGGTTAACTTATTCTCACTCGCACATCATTTTTGTAGGAATATATTAATAATATTCTTGATCTTATATAACATGACCAAAGAATATAAAGATCTATGCAAATTATATTTGGTGATTACAATAGACTTCTAACTTATATCGAATGCCTTAAAATTGGGTCTTTACCCTAGCTTTATTAGTTTGGTTTAAAAGAGAACTAGTAAAATCAACCTTTGTATATTAATGTTGCTAAAATGGGTACTAGAAAGCCTTGATTTAACAGGGGTAGCAGAAGATAGCAGGGATTAAAGTTGATCTACTATTTATCTAATAGCGCAAAATTAAAATACCATAGCAGTTGAAGAGTGTTATGTGATATAACTGGAATTTTGCAGGGATTTAGCTGGGCTCTAACTACACTGTGGGAAATAATTGGCAAGATTAAGGAAAGATGCTTTGAGAAGTTAGGGCTCCTTGTCGACCAGCTTAATCAATCAACAAGCCATCAAACAGCCCCCCATGAGTCATTATCCTTATTCCGACCTGCCATCACCTACAAGGATTCCTTAGTTGTCTTTAACCATGTCTATAGCATTGAAATTCCTTGGCTTAAGAGAAAGCCGGCCTATGCCACAACTTTGAAAGGCTGGCATCCACTAGCGCAGCTCTTTTGGTAAGGACACCGCTATACAACAACCCTTTTTGTACTGTGCTAACACCCTAGCACCTCTGCTACAACCACTCTTATTCTCATGCCGGTTGCTGTGTTTACAGGCATCTCCACTATATAGCTCACCAAATATTTGCATCTGCACCTTGCAAACCACCTGGCGACCCAACTGGCATGACCATCAATCGTTTAATCTCATCAACGGCCCAAAGCATTTCTTAGCCATGTTAAGACCAATCTTAGTTGTCTAAAACAACAAGTTCAGCTGCTATAAATCTTTTATGCATTGTCACTTCACAAGGGTTGAAAAACATTTAGCCTTCAAGTATTTTTGTATTTTCAGTCATTTCACTTGGTAAACTAGGCTATCGTAATCGAAGTGAAGTAATAAGAATCTTTTCGTAGTGGACGTGGATCACCTTTGGTCAAACCACTCTAAAATATTATCCCTTAACTTTTCAGCATTCAAACACCACTTCGTTTATCGTTTTTAGTCGAGATATTATACCAATCTTTGTTAATATATCCTCTTAACATGCTTTTTAGATTGGCTAAAAATAATAGTCAACAAGTATAATTGGAGCCATAAGCTTATAGATAATGTATTTGCTATCAACATTCTCGTTCTCTAACGCAAACTCTGCATTTTCTTTAGTGTTGCTACCATAGATTCATGGATTGAAGCAAAAGAAAACTGTTTATAACTACTAACAATAGAAAAATCTAATGGAATAAGTGAGAAAAAACAATATGTGTCTTTGTAACTCTGCTATTGGTAAACTATAATAACTTATTTTGCCTTTTGTGGTTTCTATTATAAATTAAACTAAAATCTACAATCTCTATGTGCGGTAATAGTTTCATGACACAGTAAAAAAGGAGCATCGAAATTTTTTATCAAGAAATAGCTTTTACAAGATGGACACAACAGGAAGTAACTCCATGCAAAATAAAGTCCTTCCTTGCGAAAAAGGTCAAATTAGAAATACATACCTCTGGAATTCTATAATAAAAAATGAATGGTAAATATTCTCTGGCAAAAATTTGACATGAGAACATTTTTCAGGCAACACTTGCCAAAAGAGATATTTAATTGTCTAATATATGACAACATCTTTTTATAATGATATAATTTTTGTATGTCAACATTTGCACGACAAATATTGACAGATTGAAATTTGAGAAGTTAATAATTAGTTTTACAAATAATTACATGACAAATATTCTCATTCCATTTTCTAATTTTGAAAAGTTATTTTTTTCTTTCTAATATGAAGAAAAAAGAGGAAATACAAAAGAACGACAAAGGAGCTAAAATCAACCAAAGCTATACAAGCTAAGGGAATATCTTCAGTTGTTGATGAAATATATAAAAAAAAAATCAAAAAAAAAAACTCAAGGATGTAAAATTGCAAATAAAAAAGGGAAAAAATGCAGTTCTTAAAAAAGAAAATAAGCTTCTGAAAAAGGGAACGAAAATTCGAAAAGAAACGAGGAAAAAAAGATGATGAGCAAGCAGATGAAAACAAGAAAGTAGTTGAAAAGAAGATTAGAACATTGATTAATAAATGGGATTCTAATAGAGAAGAAATAGATTTTGATGAAGAGGAAGCATACGAAAACGATGATGAGGACTATGATGTTGCTGAATGTGATGATGATAATGAATTGGACAATGGTGGAAATAATGATGGTTTTGGTAATGGTCAAGATAATGGTAAAGAAAAAGATGGAAAGGAGAAAAAAAAGAAAGATGACGATGAAGGTGGTGGTAAAGATGAAGATGGAGAGGAAAAAAAGATGATAAGAATAATTATAGTAAAGATGGTAATGAAAATGTAGCTAGAGATGAAGTTACCAAAAAACTAGAAAATAAGGATAAAGATGTAGATGGAAATGAGTCAAATAAAAAAGAAGAAAGATGATGATAACGATATAGATGAAGGTAAGGCCGATAAGAAAGGAGAAAACGATAACGTAGAAGTTGAAAAGGAAGTGATCACGTAAGTAGATGATAATGATAACCAAACATCATCTAGTACGAAATAAGCATTATACCGAAAACAATAAAAGGCGACGAAGAACAAGAGAAGGCTAAAAAAAATAAAATGTCAATTGAAGAGGAAGAGAGGACGTGGAAAAGTTAAATATTTAAAATAAATTAATTTACAATAAAAAATTCAGCTTGACATATATTCGCTAGACATATGTTAGCAAACAAAATATGTAGTAATTGAAAACTATTGACAAACCATGTCAAGAATTAGAAGAGCTGATAATGAATTAAGAAGATATCGGTGGTAAAGAGAAGGACAAAAATAAATAACAAAGTGTCATTATCATGTTAAAAGGCATAACATCCAAATACATAAAAAAATTACGTCAAATATTTGCCAAGTAAGCATACGACATATAAATGTTTCTAACCAAAGATTTGAAAAATAAAATTATTCAAAAAATTGTTTTCACAAACTACATTCATAAAAATATAGTGTAATTACAACAAAGAGAGGTTCCAAAAATAATGAAAGTCATAAAGCTTTAAGGCATAAAGAAGAAGTTTCTGTGAAGCAAAAAGGTAAGTAGCCAACAAATATATCTCCTTATGTCAAATATTTTTCAACATTAATTATATATTTATTATAGAAGTTCAAGAAAAATAGGACAAGACAACTATCGCACATGAAGAAGCTTCAGTGTAGATGCAAGAAAAAATAATATAAAAAATGAAAGGTATATATTATTAAACAAAAGATGTTTTTTATATAAAAAAATTAATATTTGATATTTGACATATACTAATCATACAATTATAATAGATGGTTAAAAGAAAGACAAACTTTGTATTGACTACCCGCTTTCCATTTCTATATACTAACATCATAAAATGAAAGCTAGAAAAACATCAAAAAATTGACTCAAGAATCAACAAACATTTAAGAAAAAGTGGCTGTAGTTTACAAAATCAAGCTTAAAAATGAGAAGGAAAAGTTGAAAAGAAGAAAAATTAAATGTTCTCCTTCTTCACTGTCAAAAGAGTATAGAGTAAAATAAAAAGACAAAAAACAAAAGATCTAGATTTCCAAGATGAACTAGCAACACACACAAAAGGCAACATCAAAGGAACTCAGGAAAAAGAACGTTTACAAAAAAGAAGATGAGAATGCTACTCAAGTAAAGTGGAACCAAACCAAAGCACAAAATCTAATCATGATAGGACTGAAATTAAAGAAGACACAATGATATTGGTCAAAAAACAAGCTTACAAGAAAATGGCCTGCAGAAGAACATGCTGATGAGCTTAATGCTTTTTATGAACCAGACAAAAATATGTAAGTTATTTAAAAAAAACATAATATGCAAATATACAAACAACATACATAAATGTATGTATACATATAGAAAATATTTTGTCTATCATATAAATATTTGATAGCAAATATTTATAAGACTGACAAATATTTACATAGTTATTATTTACTATGCCAATGTATCATTTTTAGACATAAAGATTAATAAAGTTCATATATTATGTTTTGAAACACTTAACATAATATATACTAATATGCTTTAGCTATATTAAAGCTGCATATTATAACCCATACAATGACATTGACATAAGAGGAGTGCATATTTCTGACATGCTACTCAACAGATTCATTGGCTCAAAGGTATATAATTCAATATAATATTATAAACGTAATTGAAAATAATAAAACTAACATATAAAGTTTAATTTATATGCAGGTTATAGACTAGTTCTTAGAAATAAAACTAAAGCAAAATTATGAAGATATCATATTTAACAACCCTCTTCGGAATGGGCCTAGTTTTCGATCTAATAAAAATCCATCAAAACTTAGGTCCATTCCAAAGCTACTTGTTGGTTGGTTGATATAATAAACAATATACATAGCTATATATTTATGTTTTTTAGAATCTCATAGCGAAAGAGATAAAATATAGTAGCAAAATAAGCATACATTACATAAAAAACCTTGAAAATACAACATCCAAAAGACTCAAATATATTGTCTCAAAATAGAACATCGGTATTTCTAAAATATATGTACATCAGAATAAATCAAAAACATAGATAAATAACTAAACTACCATAGGTCTTCATCGCCTTTCCACAATCTTCATCAATATTGCTCCCTTAAACTTATGGGTTGTAATGAGGAGGGAGTTAGAACAACAAATGTCCGATGAATGAAAATCTCAAACCTTACCATAATAGTATTTGGGCCATATCATCTAGATAAATACTATGTCTTACACATCATATAATTTTTCCTATTAAGGTTACCTCCAACCGCAAGCCAAAGGCTCTTCAAGTCCAGGTCTATAACATATCCCTATCTGTAGACCGATGCCCCTTTTTAGCCTAACTTTACAACTATAACGTGGGTGCAATGCAACTATGGGGGTCCCAGACCTATCTCCGACGACCATTCCTTAATGATGTAAGAGAAAGTACTTGAGCCATTTAATCCCATTTTAATAGGAAATAAGAAGACTCTAACTATTTAATACTTATACCTTAAGAAGATCCTCATCGTTTAACACCTAGACCTAAGGTGGACACCTCTTTGCTACTTTCTAGCGGTCATCGTAAGAAATCTCATAAGGCCACTTCATACTTCTTTAGTGGGAAAGAGATAGACCTTCCAATAGCCATTTAATACCTCAACTTCAAGCGGGCCCTCTCCAGAGATTTCCCACCACTGCACCTAAAAGATAATCCCGACCATTTAGTACTTCTTGAGTGGAAAAGAGGTAAACCCTACAACAGCCATTTAATACCTCCAACCAGAAGCAGACCTGTACTGGGATATCCATTCTATGACCCATAACCAAACATGTGACATCTCTCATTAGTCCGAATATTCATTGTCGCTGGTGCTAGATTAGTTGGACAGACTTACCCAACATAATTAGGACTAGCCTCGCATCCACAATGGGTCACCATTATAAACGATGTCTCGCATCAGTCTCAAAGTCACACTTCTAGTAACCAAATTAGCTGGCCAGACTTCTATGTACTTTTTACTGACCTCACATCCCTATGACTTATCCATATTTCTGCCCTCCGACATAATAAAATATCCTATGATATAAACATATTATATATATAAAATATAACTCACCCCCATTTACAAACTATGTCCATACAAGGGAAACTCCTTATTTCGCTCGTAATTATGGATTAGTTACCATAATCATCCTTAAGTTCCTTCCTATAGGGATTAGCATTATATATTACCTATTTATTTTATACGTTTAGGATGACATACATTACTAATATGTTTATGCCTAACATAAAATACTAAACTAGCTAGTTTTTATTAAATATTCATAAGCGCGTGCAAAAAAATTCCTATATGACATAGGTTTTTGCTTTCTATACAAGTTGTTAAAATGTCAAAACTTCCATATTCATATAAGTCTCAGTCCCATGAAATATTTGCAGAATAGCTATATTTAAAGTAATAAAATTCTATAATTTAAATTCTTTATATTCTATTCAACTTTTACATACGCTTAATTGAAGTGAAAAATGATTCCCATCTATCCAGATTAAGGAAATATGCAGTGCAAACTACAAATAGGAAAATCCATACTCTGCACACCATTTCCTAATTCTTGTCTTCTAAAACCCTTTATCACAACAACAAAAATTTGAAAGTGGAAGTTAAATAGAACATAAATTATTCATATTGAAAAAAATATTCTAATATATTAACATAAAGAGAGATTCTAAATAATCTAAGAATCGACATTTTATAGTGGAAATTGTGGGGTTTTAAGTCTAAGATTTCGTATACAAAATTTCTCAAGGCATAAAACAAATCCTAAATTTTACCACACAATTTGCTACAAAGAGAAAAATTAAGATTTCCACTCACAGATAGCTTTCCTTGAATTCCTTTGTATTCGACTCCACGTTTTTGCCTATTTTCTCCTTCGATTATCTTCTTTTGATTTTACAATATACAATAATTTTTTACAGGTTAGATTCAGAATTTAGAGATTAGAGAATAACATAAATATAGATATGCATGTGTGTATATATAACTTACTATCTTTAATCCAATTGATTCCTTTACTAAACATTGAATGTTCAATCCAAAAAGCTAATCTTCAATCCAAAAAGCTTTTGGAAGAGGAAGATAACCGACAAAGTTTCAGCACCGCCATTTTTCTTGGGAATAAAAGTGAATGGGCTAATGTAACAATCCTGTTGCTAATGACATAATTAATTAATGATCAATTATGGTTAATTAATGTTAATCGAAGATTTTGAAATTTAATGGAAAAAATAATAAGTTTTTTTATAATTGATTTAATCCAATAAAAGAAATGAAATATAATCTCCTATATGTGAATTTCAATTTTTATCGAAATAGTATTAAATCAATCAAAGAATTTTAATTATTGATTTGATAACAAATTGATATGAGTTAGTAATGAATTATTTTTAAATAATAAAGGGAAATGAGAAATTTTTTATTAAAAAAATGTAGAGCTCTTGTAAAATTATTGGTTGCATCAATATTTAGTAAAATTAGGACAAGGAATAAAATAATAAGTGATAATTAGTGTTTTAATTTGTATGTAGATAATAATATTTATTAACTTAGTGGTTTATTAGGAAAAGAGGATAAACCAATTGGAAAAGTGATCTAATCATTTTATTAGACCAAGTAAAGAGGTGACATAGAGTTTTAATTCTTTGTATTAAAACTTGAGTTTAGGCTTAATAAAATTTAGCTCTTTAGTGAAAATAAATGATAATTCTTATCTCCTTTGTATTGGAGAATGAATGATGCGTTCATTTTAACTGGACAGAAAGTAAAAAAATAGATTTTTCAAAACTAAGAATCTTATAAACCTAGCTCCTTTGAAAATCACTAGAAATTAAGAAAAAAAATCTAGAAAATAAAAGAAGATATGGGTAAGTCTCCAAATCCTCTTCTCTATTTGAATCTAGCATTTAATTTCAGTTTTATTTGATTTCTAATTTCTTAAATTTTGGATGAGAGAGCTTTTGGTTGATTCTTGTGGCATATATAGCATAGGAGTTGTAGAAGAAGAGGAGTGTACCTATGTTGTTCTAGGTATTGCATCTTTGTCAAATTGTAGTAAAAGATGAACTAATCACTCATACTGCTACCTTTAATCTATAAGAATAACTTTTAGTGGATATTTGAATTGAATTGGATGATTTTTTTATTAGATTGCTTTCAAATTGGTTGCTTGAATTTGAATGATTGTTTGGTTGTGGTTTGCTAAAAATTGTTTGTAAAAATCGCTGCAGTAAAACATTAATATCTTATTACAAATATATCCAAATTAGCTAAATCTTTTTGCAGTTGAAATTTTTTTCTATTAGCTACAAGTTTTTTTGATTAATTTAAGAAATTCTATTTTTAGAGGGTCAAAATAGAGTTTGAAACTGATGTACCATCTCTGCTCTGTGCAATATATTTTGTTGGAACCTGATATTAAAATCACCATAACTTTTGAATGGCAGATCGAAATTGAGTGAGATTTTTTCAATTGGAATGTATATTTATAAGGAACAGTTTTTATGTTCATCATTTTCTGTAAACCTACATTTTCCTAACCGAAATATGTGTTTGAATAGAAGGTAACCTCTCTATGCCGTGTTTTTAATTCTAACTTTGAAACACAAAATTGTTTTGGCCATTTCTTTTTGGCCTTCAATTGGAATTTGATAATTTTTAATGTTCTAGAAATATTACACTTTGACATACAACTTTATGTTTTATGCTTTGTTAAATTTTGATCTTTGTATAGTCAAAATCATAATTTTTGATGCTGCCCTGGGAATAAACGACAGCGGTAATGAATTTAAATTTGAAAATTATTTTGGTCATAACTTTTAAAACGTAAATTAAAATTAGATGATCTTTTTCTTGTTTGAATGCTGAGACTTTTGCCTACAACTTTCATGTTTTAATTTTTGTAAATTATGAGATTTAGGTATCGAAACTGCATATCCTTAAATCATAAATTGAAGTTAAACGAAGTAAATAGACATGATTCGTATACAAGTAACTTTACGAAAAAGAATTATTTTTAATTTTCAAATCATAGAATTGTTTCTAAATTAAGTTAATAAATATTAAAGATTATTTTTTTAGCAAGTTCTTTTATATATTAAGCATGTTTAGTAAAATATTTATGGATCCACAAATATAACTTTGGCAATATAAATCTAATTATTTTTACATAAAAGTGATTATGGAATTGAAACATAAATATTATGGTTTTATTACATAAATAATTTAGGATTCATGGAATTTGAAAATGTAGTTTGAAAAGTATAAACTTAGTTTATTTCTAAATAGACTTTTTATATTTTAATAGGATTTATAAGAGTAATTAAATATGGTTAAAATATGGTTTTCTGAATAATACAACTATATGAAAATTTGAGACAATCTTGTTTATATAAGTGAAATCTTGGAAAACTTCGGGTTTATGGAATATTTTATCAAATAAGTGAAAGTTTATTTTAATCTAAATAATAAATAAACTTATGGAAATTTACAACAAGTGTTTTTAAATAATAAAATCAAAGAGGAAAAAAGGTTTTGAGATTCTTAATTCTATAATTTGAGAAGTATTATTAATCGACTTAGTGTCATCAATTGGTTTAAATGCTTTCGAATAATGCTTCATCGAATATGGTATAACTCATTGAATAGAATGTTTGAGTGGAAATCACTAGCCCATTAGCGAATACTTGAATTTCACCAGGTAGTATGGGATGCCCTAGTCAAATTCGTGTGATTGTTATTAGGAAGTATTTTACACTTTAGAGTTGTATTCTTTTCTGGTGTGTGACAAGTGGTTAATAGATCCTTAAGAAGATATGGTTCAAGTTTTCCAATGGTACCTGTAATAAGTGATATTTACTAGCTTTTAGTAAATACATGAATTTCACCATACGGTATGGGTCGTATCAGTTAAATTCTAGTGATTACTAAAGGTGATAGTATTTGGCAATTTAGAGTTTGCTCTCTTTTATTCTGCTGCAAGTGGATGCTAGATCCTTAAGAAGTTTATTCTTGGATTTCTTTTCTAAAATAATAATTTTATAATATTAAATAAACGTGGTGTAGAGACATGGTTTCTATGATCACCTTGATCGGTATAGACTATCCTTGAGATCAATCCGTGATTCCGTGTTCCCGTATTGAGTATGATCCTTGGTATCAGATCGGATCGAATGATACCAATTTGTTTGTTTTTTTACCATAGGTCTTTAGTACAATCATTGCGATTATATTGGACGATCATTACGATCAGTTTAGATTAAGATCTCTTGGATTCTGGATATTTGGATTCTGTGACTGTTCTGTGTTTGTGAAATAAGTATATACACATGTGTCTTGTGTTTTTAAAATAAACATATATTCTTGTGTCATGTGTTTGTGAAATAAATATATGTTCTTGTGTCTTATGATGGATGTTAAGTTAATTCTGTTATTTTGTGTTTAGTGACTAGTTCGTTTTTGTGACATAAACTAATAACCCTGTACTGAGTTAATCGCTGATATTTGAGTGCTTGGAGATATTGTGTTTTGTTCTGTGAATTCAATCCTGAACATATGTATTACTTATATGTTGTTTGTTCTTGTGCTATATCTTTTTCTCATCCTATTGGATATTTAGAGATAGTCTGACCCGGGTGTTATTTTGCTCGGGTTAGGTCGAGACTTTTCAAGTTATAGGACATGTTGACCTTTGAATGGTTATGCTAGCAAGGAGATAGGCATTTGGAATTTTAGTTTATCCCATTTAGGAATTTGGACCTCGTATATAAAATGTATAATTGAGATTAAAGAATTGTTAATTTGTATAACAATCGAGTTTAGTATTTCATTTTGTAAACTAAATAATTTGTATATGTATAAGTTGAGATTTATTCCACTATGATATGTAATTGTTATTTATATGATATATTGTTCTGATTCTTAGAAATCGGCGTGTCTGTTACTTTGTATTAATATTGTACACGTCAAATTCAGTTCAGATATTAAATGAAAAGGTATAAATGACATGTTAGTATTAGTATAAAGATTTATTCACGTTTGATCGTCCTTAACAAGCCGTATTCTCCGGATTAGCAGAAGATATTACTTGTAATGTTCGTTGCTAATCCGGGCATCACGGTGGTGTCGTTATAGTTTGGTATCAGAGCTATGTAAGAACAATATAATATATAATGTCATGGATCCAAGACCTAGATGACCTAGAGTTCTGTCCCCTAAGTGTGCAGTAGGTAGTCACAGTAATTATCTAATTAGGGATAGAAAAATAAAATAAATTGATTATGGGAATAATCAACTGGGATGTAAATCAATTAGATTGGAATTTAAATATTAAACTTTTGGAAAATAAAGTGTTAAAAATTCTTTTGAGGTTGGAAGTATTTTGAGATTACTGGAAATTAACTCTAAAAATTTTAAAGAGATAAATTGAAATAAATTAATTTAAAAGCTGAATATTTTCTTTTAATATAGAATTTGTGTAATATGAGTAAATGAGTTTAAGACTTAAATAAACTAGGAATAATTAAAGGTGCGCAGCGGAAGCTAGTAAACTGATTTTGTTGAACAAAACAATTAGTGAATTATATATATGGTTAATTGGAATGTATGCATGGTTGATTGGTTGCTAGGAATTGATTGCTTTGTTGCATTTATTTAAAATTGAATGCATAGACGTTAATGATAATAATATAAATGCTCCTAAATAGTGATTTTCTACTGTGTTGATTTATCCAGACGTTTTTTAAGGATTCTGATCGATATATGGGATGCCATGTTATCGATACGGATTCCTAAACTTCGAACGTGACATTTTGACATGAGAAATATATTTTGGAAATTGGGAAATATTTTTATTTAAAATAATTGAAATAATATTTTTGCAATGAAACATTTATGTGAAGTGGATGGGCTTGGTAAGGCAATGTTGTAGCTATGCAATCAATTTGGTAGTGATGAAGTTGATCACAATATTTCATGGTTTAATATTATTTCTGGCATGTGAAGAATTTAAAAATTATAAATTGGAGAATCAGGTAAGAAACAAAAATCTTGGATGAAAAATATTGAGTTTCGAAAACCAAAAGTGATAAAAACTATTTTGAGATTTATTAAGAGTTGTGAAGAGAATAATATAAGAAAAGATAAAATGAGTTTCAAAATAAGTAGGAATTGAATTCTAAGAGTTATAAAGGACAATTTTTTTTGAAGTAGTAAATAAAATAGCTTTTGGGCTAGCAATTTGAAGAAATTTTTATTAGAAAATTTTGAGTTTATAATTTTTGGTAGGATTAAAGATTTGGGATCTAAATTAAATATGAAAACCAAATAAATAATTATTTTGAGAATTTGGAGTTCATAAAGTCATAACTATAGACCAAATATTATGTTGTAGATTCTTTCGCTTAACAAATTACGAGGACGCGGTTTTCTTAAAAGGGGAGTCTGTAACAACCCTGTTGCTAGTGACATAATTAATTAATGATTAATTATGGCTAATTAATGTTAATCGAAGATTTTGAAATTTAATGGAAAAAAATAATAAGTTTTTTTTATAATTGATTTATTCTAATAAAAGAAATGAAATATAATCTCCTATATGTAAATTTCAATTTTTATCAAAATAGTATTAAATCAATCAAAGAATTTTAGTTACTACTTTGACAATAAATTGATATGTGTTAGTAATGAATTATTTTTAAATAATAAAGGGAAATGAGTAATTGTTTATTAAATAAATATAGAGCTTTTGTTAAATTGTTGGTTGCATCAATATTAAGTAAAATTAGGACAATGAATAAAATAATAAGTGATAATTAGTGTTTTAATTTGAATGTAGTTAATAATATTTTATTTATTAACTTAGTGGTTAATTAGGAAAAGGGGATAAACTAATCGAAAAATGATCTAATCATTTTATTAGAGACTAAGTAAAGAGGTGACATAGATTTTTAGTTCTTCGTATTAAAACTTGATTTTAGGCTTAATAAAATTTAGCCCATTAGTGAAAATAAAGGAGAATTCTTATCTCCTATGTATTAGAGAATAAATGATATGTTCATTTTAATTTAGCAGAAAGTAAAAACTAGGTTTTTCAAAACTACGAAACTCATAAACCTAGCTCCTTGGAAAATCACTAGAAATCAAGAAAAAAATGTAAAAAATAAAATAAGATGTGGGTAAGTCTCCAAATCCTCTTCTCTATCTGAATCTAGCATTTAGTTTCAGTTTCATTTGATTTCTAGTTTCTGAAATTTTTGGATGAAGAGCTTTTGGTTGATTCTTGTGGCATGCATAGCATAGGAGTTGTAGAAGAAGAGGAGTGCACATATGTTGTTCTAGACATTGCATCTTTGTCAAATTGGAGTAAAAAGTGAGTTAATCACTCACACTACTACCTTTAATCTATGAGAATAATTTTTAGTGGATATTTGAATTGAATTGGATGATTTGTTGATTGAATTGCTTTCAAATTGGTTGCTTGAATTTGAATGATTGTCTGGTTGTGGTTTGTCGAAAATTGTTTATAAAAAATAGATGCAGCACAAATTTATCCAAATTAGCCCAATTTTTTGCAGTTGAAATAACATTCTATTGGCTATAAGTCATCATTTAATTAATTTAAGAAATTTTATTGTTTAGAGGGTCGAAATTGAGTTTGAAACTGATGTACACAGCTCTGCTGTGCAATATATTTTGTTGAAACCCGATATTAAAATCACCATAACTTTTGAATGGTAGATCGAAATTGAGTGTGATTTTCTTCAATAGGAAGGTATATTTTTAAGGAACAACTTTTATGTTTATCTTTTTCTGTAAATCTACATTTTGCTAACCGTAATATGTGTTTGAAGAGCAGGTAACCTCTCTGTCCCGTGTTTTTAATTTTAACGTTGAAACACAGAATTGTTTTAGCCACATCTTTTTCGACTTCGATCGGAATTTGATAATTTTTAATATTCTAGAAATCTTACAAGTTTAGCTACAACTTTCATGTTTTATTCTTTGTTAAGTTTCGAGCTTTATATAGTCAAAATCATAATTTTTGTCGCTGCCCTGGGAATAAATGACAGCGGCAATGAATTTAAATCTGAAAATTATTTTGGTCATAACTTTTAAACCGTAAATTAAAATTAGATGATCCTTTTCTTGTTTGAATTCTGAGACTTTTTCCTAGAACTTTCATATTTTAAGTTTTGTAAAATTATGAGATTTAGGTGGTCAAAACTGCATATCTTTAAATCATAAATTGGAGTTAAACAAAGTAAATAGGCAAGCTTCGTATACAAGTAATTTTACGAAAGAGAATTATTTTCAGTTTTCAAATCTTAGAATTGTTTCTGAATTATGTTAATAAATATTAAAAATGATTGTTTTAGCAAGTTCTGTTATATATTAAGCATGTTTAGTAAAATATTTATGGATCTGCAAATATGACTTTGGAATACAAATCTAATCTATTTTTACATAAAAAGTGATTATGGAATTGGAATATAAGTATTATGGTTTTATTACATAAATAATTTAGGATTCATGGAATTTGGAAATGTAGTTTGAAAAGTATAAACTTAGTTTATATCTAAATAGACTTGTTATATTTTAATAGGATTTAAAAGAGTAATTAAATATGGTTAAAATATGGTTTTGTGAATAATACAACTATATGAAAATTTGAGACAACCTTGTGTATATAAGTGAAATCTTGGAAAACTTTGGGTTTATGGAATATCTTATCAAATAAGTGAGTTTGTTTTAATCAAAATAATAAATAAACCTATATAAATTTATAATAAGTGTTTTTAAATAATAAAATCAAAGAGAAAAAAATGTTTTGAGTACCTTAATTCTATAATTCGAGGAGTACTAATAATCGACTTAGTGTCATCGATTGGTTTAAATGCTTTCGAATAACGCTTCGTCGAATATGGTATAACTCATTGAATAGAATATTTGTGTGGAACTTACTAGCCCATTAGCGAATACTTGAATTTCGCCAGGTAGTATGGGATGCCTTGGTTAAATTCATGTGATTGCCATTAGGAAGTATTTTACACTTTAAAGTTGTATTCTCTTCTGGTGTGTAGCAAATGATTGTTAGATCCTTAAGAGAATATGGTTCAGGTATTCCAGTGGTATCCGTAATAAGTGATATTTACTAGCTTTTAATAAATACTTCAATTTCACCATACGGTACGAGACGTATTGGTTAAATTCTAGTGTTTACTGAAGGTGATAGTATTTGGCACTTTAGAGTTCGTTCTCTTTTGGTGTGCGGCAAGTGGCTTCTAGATCCTTAAGAAGTTTATTCTTAGATTTTTTTTTAAAAATATTAATTTAATAATATTAAATAAATATGGAATTATCGAGTCATGGTTTCCACGATCACGGTGTGGACTATCCTTGAGATCATTCTGTTATTCTGTGTTTTCGTTCTGACTACGATCCTTGGTATCGGATCGGTTCGATTGATGCCAATTTGTTTGTTTGTTTGCCAGAGTACAATCATTGCGATTGTTTTTGATGATCATTGCGATCGGTTTGGATTAAGATCTTTTGGATTCTGAATATTTAGATTCTGTGACTGTTCTGTGTTCGTGAAATAAGTATATATACTTGTGTCTTGTGAAATAAACATATATTCTTGTATCGTTTGTTCGTGAAATAAATATATGTTCTTGTGTCTTGTGATGGATGTTAAATTAGTTCTATTATTTTGTGTTTAGTGACTAGTTCGTTTTTATGATGTAAACTAATAACCCAGTATTGAGTTAATCACTGATATTTGAGTGCTTGGAGATATTGTGTTTTGTTCTGTGAATTCAATCCCGAACATCTGTATTACTTATATGTTGTTTGTTCTTGTGCTATATCTTGTTCTCACCCTATTGGATATTCAAAGATAGTCTGACCCGGTGTTATTTTTCTTGGGTCAGGCCGAGATTTTTCAGGTTACAGGACAGATTGACCTTTGAATGGTTATGCTAGCAAAGAGATAAACATTTGGACTTTTAGCTTATCCCATTTAGGAATTTTGACCTTGTATATAAAATGTATAATTGAGATTAGAGAATTGTTAAATTTGTATAACAATCGAGTTTAGTATTTCATTTTGTAAACTAAATAATTTGTATATGTATAAGTTGGGATTTATTCCACTATGATCCGTGACTGTTATTTATATGATATATTGTTCTGATTTCGAGAAATAGGTGATTGTACACGTCAAATTCAATTCAGATATTAACTGAAAAGGTATAAATGATGTGTCAGTATTAGTATAAAGATCTATTCACATTCGATCGCCCTTAACCAACTATATTCTCCAGATTAGCAGACGATATTACTTGTAATGGTCTTTGCTAATCTGGGCATCGTGGTGGGGTCTTTAAATCAGCCTCTTATTTTTAGTGGTTAGAACACGTATAGACCGTACAGTGAAATTCCATTTAAAATAATAAAATCTCGACCATTCACTCCTTACAAAACCTTAACCGCCACATGAGAAACCAATCGACCGCACCTCCTTGGGCAGTTGACCGATCCAGTGAAGGGGGTCGATCAACCTTTTGCTCTAGTCCATAAATTATTGCTTACCATTATTATTATTTATTTATTTCCTTATTTAACAATAATGTTTGCTTAAACGTTAAGCTGCCTATAACATTAAAATCTTTTATTACCCTTTTAAATTTCAAATGTTAACATCGTTTAAATTTTAAATTTAAATTCGTTTGAATTGTTTTAAACATGAAAACTTCAGACGTCAATAGCTTCCATAATGACCGAAATTCATCACTTCAGAATTTTTTAGCATAAATGAAAATATTTTAAATAATAAATAATATTGGAAATCTTGTTTTAAATAAATATTTACAATAAATATATACTTTGAAAGGTATATGGATAAAATAACCGAAAATCGTTTCACTGATGAATAGCTCTTTGACCATCCGACATCTCGCACGGAGATGGATACATACGCTCATTTATCCATATGAGTGAGAATGTGTAATAAAATAATTTATTTTATTTTGAAAATTAAAGGTACATATAACATCATTAATAATGTCGCAATTTTCAAATAATTGATTTTTGAATTTAAATTGAGTTTAAATGATTTAATAATTATTTTAATTGTTAAATGAGCCCTTTTAATTATCATATAATGATAGAAATATTATTATCAATTTTTTTACAAATATAAGTGTATTAAATAAGAAGTAAAAATATGACCGAAAATCGAAATCGGTATTCATAACGATTCAATGTGTAGAAGTTGTGCAGTGTTGTGAATTATATATGACATACATATGCACGTATACATGTAACCATACATGAAGACATTCACATGCATGTGGATACACAAATCATATTTAATAAAAAATAATACATTAAGATATTTTCTCACTTTCCTTAACCCTTAGGCATCCCAAAGTCGACACTTACACCCACTAGTACAAGCACATGATCTTGCACATTGGAAGGGGGTTTCGATCGAACATAGTGATGATGGAGATAGGTGTGTTGGTGTTGAAGTAATGATGAGTATGCATTAAAAAATTGATATATTACTCCTTCCATTTGCTTATAAATATCGACCACCCTTCTTCTCTTCCATTCACTTCTTCTTCTTCATTTTCCTAAGCTTTTCAATCTACATTCATGTTTTCCACACTTAGAGAAATAATGGCAAAGTATAGTTTAGAAATAAATTAAATTATATAGTGTGTGTGTCTCAAACCACATCAAAAAACCCAAAACAAATCCTCCTTTATTCCTTTGTTACCCATGGCCACTCCATTAAAACCCTAGGCCGTGAGCCTTCTTCCTCTCCAAGGTCAAGGCCGAGTCTTCCAAGGCAAAGATTCGAGTGTTCGTAAGCTTTGAATTCAAGTTAGCATAGCTATAGCCAATTTAAAGTTAGTCCGATCGAAATTCAAGTGAGAAAACTCCACTTACATTTATATATATACTTTGGATGATGATATGATATGTTGTTCGGTTGCATTGTTTGATCATCAAATTTGGATGTTGATTATATGTTTACTTGATGTTGAAACGATTCACGTATAATACACGTCGAATATCATAAAGGAAACCACTTTCTTTTAATAAATGAAATGGTGTATATGAGATTATTAAACCTCTTTAAAATGGTTTAAAATGATCTGTAAATGTTGCATAAACACTAAAACCCAATTTGGAGAATTTCTGGCAAGTTATGAAAATTGAGTCAAAAATAGGCGCGTCGCATAACGGTAGTTCACGATTTTGCACCGTAGAAAGTTAAATCCATCCGTACGATGGATTCAAAAATGGAGTTCTTTGTTATAAAAATTTTATAAACTCTTATAACTATAGTTTTCAAAAAAAGAAAGAAAATAGAGATTTTGATTAGTAGTTTTTGAAATATGAGCAAAGCAAGTTTTCAAAATAGTCGCAGTTTGGCAGTTCGAAAACTAAAGTAACAAATTCTTTATAGATGATATTCTTAATACTTTAAAAATATGGAATAAATTCTATAAATCTTTTAAAATGTTTTAAAGATATTTGAGTTATAAAAAATGAATTTCTAAATGGTCAAAAAGTTTTTATGATTAAATAAGCCTTAAAAATACTATTTGCAGCACTATTTACATCACTTTTTGTAGCACTTTTAATAACTTTTAAAATATGAATTTAAACTTAACAATTCCTTTCCAAATCTTTTATAAATGTTTTCAAATGAATAATTTAGTGTTATAATAATGATTTGGAGGTTTTATTTTTCATTTAAAAGAGTTTAAATAAATGATTTGAAGAAAAGCAGTTAAACTCAAGTGATTTTATCTTGGCTCTAAAAGCCGATGAGTGGACTGGATTTTTATATTCATGAGATTCAGATGTGAGGTGCTTAAACTAAGGGGATGTTTAGGAGAAACCAGTGCCTTGGCTTACCTGACCTCTTTCCTGGGCGAGGGATAGATAAGGTCAAAATGTCGGAAACAAGACAAGCATAAAAGATTCAAAATCTATAAATTTAATTAAACTTGGATTGTGTAAGGATAATCTTCTTATACTGGGTATTAAATTCCAAAAAGGCAACCCGTATTATCCATATGAATTTAAAAGGTGATTTTACTATTATTCGATGGATTATAAAGGTTGAATACAGAAATTGATATCGAGTAGAATTAATATAATTTATATCGACCTTTTTAACTCAATAATTTTTTATAATATGACTTATGAAAATGATTTGGTATTTCCAAAGAAAAAGAGGCTAAATGATTCCTAATATATCGAAAAGATTTTTTTTAAAGATATATATCTCTAGAATATATTTTTGATAAAAATAAGTAATAAATCAAATGATAAAGTACTTATTTACTTAACATCTTTTTATCGATGATTGGTTTAAAGGAACCACAAGGTCTGATTTAGGTAATACCTATCTGAAAACCACTTTGAACGAACATACGTTCGAAACTATAGACTTGAAATGATAGTAAATGAATGAAGGCTGCTTGTCATTGACCCCTCGAGGGAAATTTCCCATATCGTATATACGTGGTAGTAGCGTCTTCATTTGATCTTTAATGTAAGGACTGCTTGCTAGTAATCCTAGGCTGATTCCTAATAGGATGTGGTAGGTGAGTTCCTTCGATTTGCCGTATTCTTGAACAACTGGTATGGACGAATATCTGACGTTTCATTTCTAATCACATTGATTGATCTCTAAGAACATATCATCGGTTTGGTGGCGGAGAAGACAATTTCTCTTAGCTTAACACCTTTTCCTAAGACATACAAGCTTAAGAGTTATATGTTTGCAGAAATTAGTTGTGTGATCATGGAATGGTAGTGCGACATTCAAAGTGGAATGTACTATATGAAAGGTAATCGTTGTCTCGAGCCACATCACACGGGAATGACAAAAACAAGGTAGATGCAGCAGGACTATGTGGGTCGCTCTCATTAGGATATAGTCATCACCTTTTGAGATCACCCCCTATATTTTAGGCATGCTATGTATGCTTTAGGATCCTAGCATAGGTCGGGAACAACCGAGGTGATGGCGTATTCGGTACTATCTATGGTAAAGGTAGGCCGGTTCTATGTTTGAAGAGGTTGGAGCCTCAGGTGCATTTACTAGAGACATACGATATAGAAGGGAGTCCCTTATCTTGTCATTATATGGAATCCATTCTCCAATAAGTACCTATGGACTTAGTCGTAAACCTATTATGCCATCAAATTTAACCAATGTAATAATTTCGACTATTATAACATGTTTATTTGAAAGAATTTTTTTCAAATAATGTCATTAAAATTAATATTTCCAGATTTTGTGTAGCAAATATTTTGGTTATCATAAGGTAAAAATCCATTCTATGCTTATGTATAGGGTGGTCTTAAAAATTCCATTTGTTTCTCAGATATTCATATTTTGTGTTTCTCACACCGGTCTCATGACTGACCTGGAGTTTATTTTCAATTCCCCTTAAACCATGGATGCCTTATTTTTCTGGGCAGCCAAGTAGTTAGGTAATCTTGGAGCATTATGGATGGAGCATGGTGCATTTTTTGTTCTTTGTAGAAGTTATCTATAACTTTTCGCTGTGTTTCTATTTTGTATGACGTATCTACCGACACTTGTGAACATAGGCATTCATAACTATCCTGGCTGGATAAGTACCTATTAGTACTCTTATGGAACAATATAGAGTAATTGCATGTACTACTATGTTGAGTACATGTGAGATTTTATTATTGTCTTATCTTCTATCTTTATTTTCTTACCTATGATAATCTGTCTCTTCGGTACTTGGATTTCCGGCACGTGAATGCCAGTATTAATGTCGATCTCTGAAGGTCATGGGGGTGGGAAGTTATAGCTTCTTCGTTTGAGCTTCGATCGTGAAACTTTATATGTGAAGTTGCTCAGAAATCGCCACGAACACAATGGTGTAACTTTTATGATAAAATTCTGACATTTGCAAACTTCACATTTTAACCTTATTATTAACTAAAAAAATTTGATTAAATTTCTACTTATTTTACAGTGTGTTACATTCTCTTCCATTAATAAGGATTTCGCCTCCAAAATCCCTAAGGGCAGATAGTGTACCACTCACTCTACAACCATGTTATACACACAAATTATCTACACAATTATTGCTCAATCAAAAATGCAATGTGATTATGTATGCAACGTATATAGGTGAGCTCAATCCTAACGTGAAAGCAAAATCGTGACATATAGGTATGTATGCAAGCATCCTTAATATGAATAAGATTTTATGCAAGTGCAAAAATAATAGGAAAAAGTGTGCAAACCATTGCCTACCATCTAATTTAGCAAGCACAATGCAACCAAGACCTGTGTAGTATTAAATTTGAGGAGAGAAAATTTACTAGAGAAAAGCTTAGGATTAGAAGCCTTCATCTTCCCTTCTGTCTTTCATATGCTTTCCGTCAGATTATCTCCCTATCGCACTCGAATATGCCTAATTTCTTTTTAACGAAGCTTCCTAACTCAATACTCCACTTGTGTGCGGTGGCATGAGTGCCATCGACTCCGTCTCTACATTTGCAAACTTATTAGTCTCTACTATAATGGCGATGCCATGTAGACATTTCCTTAAATGCGATACATGGAAAGCATCATGGAATCTCGCCAACTTATCCGGAAGGTCTACTCGATACATAAGTTTCCCTACACTCTCCAAAATTGGGAAAGGCCTAATAAATCTTGGCACCAACTTCCGCGACGTTCCAAACCGCTTAACCTTCCTAAGAGGAAAAACCTTAACAAATACCATATCCCCAATCGAAATCTCCAATTCCTTTCTTCGTCTATCAACAAACGACTTTTGTCGATCCCGAGCAGCCTTCATTCACCACCTAATTATCTCAACCTTTTTCTATGGTCTCGTGGATCAAATCTGATCTAAGTAAAAGTTTGTCAGTAGTTGCCCACCAATAATTAAGTGAATTGCACGACCTCCCATATAAGGCTTCAAAGGGTGCCGCATCAAGCGTTGCTTGATAACTATTATTGTATGTGAATTCTGTTAGGGGTAAATTCTATTCTCAATGTCCTTCAAAGTCCATGATGCATGCCCTCAATAAATCTTCCAAAATCTCATTCACCCTTTCTATCTGTTCATCGGTCTACGAGTGGTAAATGATGCTAAGATGCACATCGTTCCTATGGCTGATCGAAACTTTTCTAGACTTCACTATTGAATAAAGGATCTCTATCACTAACAATGCCGGTTGAAACTCAATGCAATTGTGCCACTTCATCGATATAAATTTTTGCTAAATATGCTATCATTCTATTACTCCTTAAAGGAATAAAGCGGGAACTTTTAGTGAGTCTATCCACTATAACGCATATAGCTTCATTGCCTCGTTTATGAAGTCCATTGATATATGCTCTCTTTTTATGTTGGTACCTCCAACGGCAATAACATACATCAAGGCTTTCCTGGTCTCACCTTTATCCTTCAATATGTCAAACACTTAATGGCATAGTTTACTACTCGTCACTTCATTCTAGGCCAATAGAAAATTTGCTTCCTATCCCTATATATCTTATCCTCGCCGGGATGAATAGTCATCTTAGAGCGGTGGCACTTTGCTAGTACTTCCTTTAGAACATCTTTCACTACTGGAACATATGGTCCCTAGCTCTCCATAGCCACCCTCTTTCTCTGATCGAATATCTACAGATGTATGTGAAATCTCTCCCTTACCTAACTTTCCATAATGCTATCTATTGTCACATCTCTCTTTTGTTCTTAAATGATGCGGTCCATCAATACTAGTCTTACTTCCATAGCTACTAGATATCCCGTAGGGAATTATAATGGAGATTGGAAACTGGAATTCGAGAGGAACTCCAACCGCCTTCATTCTTTTGCAGCACAAGGAATAGCGTGCCTCTGGCTAAGGGTGTTGGCAACCCATTCCCTTTTTCGTAAGTATACTGAATCTCAAAATAATATAATGCTATAAAGTCTATCTACCTCTGTTGTATAAGGTTTAAATCATTTTAGATAAATATGTATTTAAGGGATTCATAGTTAGTTAATAACTCAAACCTTTCCCCCAAAGGCAGTGCCTCCACATCTTTAAAGCGAATACGATAGCTGCCAACTCTAAGTAATGAGTGGGATACATATTCTCACGATCCTTTGGTTGTTTGCTTGCATAGGCTATCACCTTCCTTATATAAGAATAACTTCTAACTTCATATTGCATGCGCCAATGTAAACAGTAAAAGGCTTTGACCCATCTAGAATAGTTAGTAATGGAGCACAAGTCAACGGCTCCTTTAACTTCTCAAATGCTTCCGTGCATTTCTCATCCCATGCAAAGACAAAAATTTTCTTGGTTAGATGAGTCAATGGGACTGCTATCTTTCTAGAGTCCTAAATGAAATTCCAATAGTAACCCACTAAACCACCTCAAAATGGGCCAAATTTTCATCCAAATAAAAGCCCATCGAACCTTAAACCCATTCCAAAGTTGGTTGTTGGTCGGTAAAATTGATGCTAGGAACAAATACAGAGCTATTTATCTATAATATTAGAAACTTATAGCAGAAATGATCAATATAATATTAGAAATAAGTACCCATTTTAATAAAAATACAAATCTCATAAATACAATAATCATCCCAAATATCCAAAATATAATATTTCAAAAACACAAATAACATGTTTGAAATTGGATACAGCAAAATATATCAAAAACATAAATAGATAGGTAAACTGCTACGGGAATTCGTTCATCTTAATCTTCTAAATCAGCATGGTCTCCCCTTACCGTGTATTATAACGAGGAGGGGTCAGAACAAAAAAGTCCGGTGAATGAAAATCTCAAGTCTTACCATAATAATTTATGTAGTATCATATAGACAAGAAATATATCCTATGCATTCTATCCTACAGAATATACCTCCAACTGTAAGCCCAAAGGCTCTTCCAGTCCAACTCTATAACATACCTTCTTCTATAGGCCAAATGCCCATTCTAATCCCATGAAACCACCACCAATTATGTTCTAACAATGTGAGAGAAAATACCCAAGCCACTTAATATTTCTTTGATGGAAATTAGGCAGAATATGACCGTTCAATACCCATATCCTAGGAGGATCCCATCATTCAGTACCTAACCAAAGGTGGATCCCTCTCTGGTACTCCCTCACTAATATCGCACAAAGTCTCATAAGGCTACTTAAGACTTCTTTATGGGAAGAGGTGGATCCCACAATAGCCACTTAATACTTTGACCCTGAAGCAAACACTTTCATAGATTCCTTGCACTGCATCTAAACGATAATCTCAACCACTTAATACTTCTTAAGTATGAAGGAAGCAGACCCTACAACAATCACTTAATACCCTCGACCCAAAAGCAGGCCCTACATATTATAACCCATAGCCCAAACAAGGCATCTCATTTTAGTCCGACTATTCGTAGGCACTGATAATCAGATTAATTGAGCAGACTTAGCCTATAGAATTGGGACTAATCTCGCATCTACTATGGGTGCTTATTATAAGCAATATCTTACATCAATCTCAACGTCACACTTCTAGTAGCCAGATTATCTGGGTAGACTTTTATATGCTTTAGACTGACCCCGCGTCTTTATAACTTAGTCATAATTCCACTCTCCTAAAATGCTACCGTATACATATCTCTCCGCATTTCGCATTAAGGCCATTTATATCGATAATGTAATGAACTGTTTTTAGTTATTTTAAATTATTAAATTTAATATGATGTTTTATTTATATCATTTATTTAATATGAATTTGAATAAAATTTTGAAATAACAATTTCGATAAGATTTAACGAAATTATTAGTATTAGAATGAAGTTAAATATATTTAATGTGTTGTAATCAAAGACATGAATGGAATAATAAATGTTGAATTATTATAAAATTGAAGTGGTTGTTTTATTACTTGAATTCGTTTTAAGTAAAATTTATAAGTTAAATAACTTATATTTCAATTATAGTGATATATTGGATAATTAAATTGTTTAAATTTAATATTGAAAGTTGTTTAAATAATTGAATCTTGAATTTAATATGAATGAAAATGATGTCAAAAGTTGATTTAAACAAGAATGAAAATTGTTAACTTTTAAAATTGAATTTAAAGTAAATAGACTAATTTTGGAAATTTCTTGTTTTAATTAATGTGTAAAAATAGTCTTTTTGGGTACAGTCTTGGATTTGATGAAACTAGTTTTATCGGATCTGTAATAGTGAATTATTATAGGATTTCTAGTTTCATAGCGATCGGACTTATCGTTTGGCCGCGTGAGCTTGAAACGCATAGGATCTATTTTTAGAACTTTAATTACAATAAATTGATTTGAAAAGCTATCTTATGAATATGATGAATTGGCTCTCGATATATATTCCATTGTGTTCGGAATAGGGGTATAACATATTGAACGCCAGCGGCATACTTCATTTGGAATTCGGCAAATTTATGTGTGGTAGTGTCAGAAAAATACATACAAGGCCGTATCATTTCATTTTTCATGAACGAAAACCTAAACTAAAATCCTCGGCCACACATCCCTCCTGCGATTTTCAATGTCCAAAAATACATTTTCTTTCTCCCTTGATTTCTCCAAATCCACTCAATGTAATCGAGTGATTCCAAAAAGAAAAACGTAGATCTCGATCTCCTCCACATGATGTGCGGTTGGATCAAGCTGGAAGGACTCGAGATCACCAGGAATCACTCAGTTTCATCATCGGGTTTTGGGGTTTTTAGACGCTTCAATTATCGTGTTTGTGATGATTGGAGGGGGCGGCGGAGCTGGGGTTGCAGGCGCAAGCGGTGGCAATGTCGGCTGGAGGTGTAGGCGAGCGACGATTCGATCATTTATAGAAAAATTGACAGCCGCGAGTAGAAAGAAGCGCAAGCTGTGGCCTGAAACGATGAACAAGGAGAAAGTTTAGTGTTTAATTATTTCGTTAACTATAATTTAATTATATGATTGCAAATTAATTCATATCTTTCTCATGCGAGGTCTGTTATGAACGAAACAAGTTGCATTGTAATCGTTCGACGTCGACTACGACATGGAATAGGATTGAATTTATATGAAGCTGGCAAATTTTCAATATCAAATAAAAATGAGTGTTATGAACCACTCACGGAAACTATAACATTTTTATGCCAGTTAAATTGAAATCGTGAAGTGATTTAAATTTTATTGATTGTTGTTTGGTAATTTAACTGACATAGAGATCAAAATAGAAATTTACATGTTAGAAATTTTGAATTAACAGCTAAATTGAAATTGTAATTAAATTGCTGGTTAAATTCCCAATAATTAATAACCAGTTAACTGTTGTGTTATATTGACTGTTTGGATATTTGATTGTGATTGATGCCTATTAGTTGATATTTTGGGCGATTAGATGTTTACTTATTTTATGTTATATCCCTGTTATCACCATGCATATTTTTGATAGTACGTAAAACTGTTATCTGAATCATTTTGAATAAATTAAGAAATAGGTTGGAATGATATATACCTATGACATTTATTTTGAATTGAAATGATATACATTCATCCCTAAATTTAAAATAGAAACACCTGATCACTTGGCCATAGGATAGAAAATAATATACGGACACAAGATTGGTTAAATTAAATGGTTTAAAAATTCTTGGTTTTGAAATTATTTAAACAATATATGTTTTAAAGAATAATATAATTGATTTATGGAAGTTGAATTATTTTCGAACTCAAGCTTGAAATGTTGAAATTTAAATTGGTTAAAAGAAGAAAATTTCAAATTTGAAATTATAATTGAAACATGGTTTGAATCGTGAAAATTGATTTGTTTTAAAAGGTTTGAACTTTATTCGAACTTAGGAATTCATCTAAGTAAATGATGGTTTTAAATTGATATTTCAAACTTGGGATAGGAATTGAATCATTTTAAAGATTTGGATCTAAAATTTGAATTTTGAGGTTAATTTGATTTAAATGATTTAAATCGATATTTTGAAATTGAACTCGAACTTTATATAAATTGAAATGGTTTAAAATCGTGAATTGAGCTGAAGATGATCTGAGTTGGAAGATTTGAAATTGAATCAGTTTGATCTAAATTTAGACCTAAATCTAGATTTATTGGAAATGGGAAGAAACAGTTTTGAATTTAAAATTATTTTCACTATAAACTATTTTCCTATAAACTATTTTAAAATTCATCTTTTTAAATTTCCAAATTATTTAAATGTTAAAATCATTTAATGTATAATCAATTTTAATATCTAAACTATTTTTAACTTTTTAAACTATTTAAAACTATTCAAACTATTTTTTAAAAATTCAAACTGATTAGATTGGGAACTGTTTGTATTTAAATCATGGATTTAAATGTGAATTAGGTTAAAATGAAGTTATAACCTAAGTTGAAAATCGAAAGGATTTTAGAAGTGAAATTGAGACATTGGAGTGAAGATGATTTTCAAGCGAAACAGACATATTTAAGTAAATATGATATTTTGAGGTAAAAAGGATATTTCGAAATTAATATGATATATTTATATCAAGTTCAAATCATTTTGAAATGTAAAAATACCAACTGGTGTGTAAAACGTAGTTTGATTGTTAAAGAAACGGGGCCTCTTATTGGCATATTCTCTGTCAGTATTGGAACCACTTTAACAACTGTATACGTGGATGAGACTCCAGAATTAAGTGGTTGGATTTGGTGTATGTTTGCTGGATTTAAAGAAAGAGAACGATGATGGATAAACCCGAGCACTTGTGCTAATTTGAACCGACTAAAACAAAACGGCTTGATAAGGCCAATGAGGGTAGCCACCTCTAGCAGACATCCGTTCTATGATTTTCTTATTGGACTCTGTCCATTCAATTTCCTTATTGGTTTCGATTGGTGCACCTTGATTTGGGATGACCTCCCATTGACTCAATATGGGATGGATAGACACGGTGGGAAGTCGTGGCTACGATGCGTTACCGTCAACCCTGCGGTCCGAATTAGTAGTATCCTCCCTTAGGCATTGCCTCATATGCCTTATCATACTTTTATCTTTATGCGAGACCACTATGAGTTTGGTTTAGTGTTGTCATATCACGACACGTCCCTATATTTCGACGTGCTACTGGGGTGTTATATGCAAACTTACGACAAATGCTTAAAAACATGTTAAAGGGGATAAATGTAAAGCCTTATGCTAAGAAAAATATTTATTTCACCGATTAGACATTATATATATAGCGTATTCTACTATATATAGATATTTTGATGGATCCTTAAGAGATGGAAAATTCCATAACATCTCTTGAGTTATTACACGTACGTTATACACTGGATAGGAGATGTAAAACCCTGTAAAGACCCCTGATGGTATTACACTCCTGTTATATGTGATATTGTGTGACACACATAAGGATATATTAGTCCTGACTCGAGTCTATTATTTTACTTTATGCTCGGGTCAACCCTGAGTTTTCAATGCATTAAAGATTAATTTTTAGAGGACGAAGACAAAGATGTGGTATATTATATTACTAGTATTATTCCCCTGCATCGTGTGTTCTGACGCATTTTTCTATTATTTTGTTGTATATATAACTTTGATAGTGTTATAAAATTTTAATCAAATGTATAATATAAACAACTATATAAACTGTTTATTTGATTAGTATTTTTTGTCATTCCACTGCGAGTTCTTTGTTTGTTTTCTTCTTTTCTTATTTTACTTAATTAACCTTATTGATTATCTATATTCCAATTTTTTTTGAATTGGACATGTGTGTTTATTGTCGACTTAAACCTTCTGAAATGCAGGTCATTACAGATAATGTACTCAACATTTGTCGTGCAGTCACCTATCATGTAACTCTTTTGTATGTGATTCATCATTTATGCTATGTGTTTGTTTTGAGTTATCTTCTTTGTGTGTTAAATTTTGAAAAGAAATTCTCTTAAGAGGGAAAATGTAACGACTTGTGATTTATTCACTTTATATGTGAATGTTTAATATAATTTTAAATGATTAAATAGTGGATTTTTTATTCGAATAATCCTCTTTTATGTAATA
Source organism: Allium cepa (assembly GCA_030765085.1). Lineage (NCBI taxonomy): Eukaryota > Viridiplantae > Streptophyta > Magnoliopsida > Asparagales > Amaryllidaceae > Allium > Allium cepa. The sequence goes on from CM060944.1 coordinate 345,030,623, forward strand.
ACTAATGATAGTAAATTTGTTTTCAAATTTTGTTTACAAAAGTAAGTATTTCGAAGAAAGATTGAAAATGTGATCGAAAATTGTTTTTCGGATTTTTGACTTTTCGTGGAACAAAAGTTATTAAAACTTGTTTATGCACACTAGTGTAGTTATGTGCACACACATAAACAAATAAGAAAACAATTTTTATTAACTAATGGATTAACTTAAATCACATTCTAAAAGGTGATTAAAGTTTAAGAAAGGATATTTTCTCCTTATTTTAAGTAATAAAGTACTAAGTAGTACATAAATGGATGGTGGTGTGATGTCCTAGGATCCTAGGGACATGGTGCATAGAATAAAGGGAGGAAGGGCCTTGAAAAAAAGAAGGGTAGTGGCTCTATTTAAGGAGGTATATGCTTGGTAATTTTCCATTTTATAATTCTATAAAACAACCCCTTCACTTCTTCTTTCTTTACTTCATTTCAAAACTTAAGTTCTCTTTTTCTCCACTCTTCTTCCACTTAAATTCTAGAAAAAGAAATCACCTCAAAAACACTCATTTTCTCCTATAAACACTTAAACAAGCCTTTAGAAACATAAACAACTATCTTTACATCATGAAGCTACCAAATTTAAACCTAAACTCCCTTAACTAGCCATGGATGGACGTGTTTAAGGTCTTGAAGGGCTTTGGAAGCAAGTTTTGCAAAAGGAAGCTAGGTTCGTGTATTGATTGTAGGGTCGCGGTGAAGTAGTTGTAGCTTGGTTGAATTTGTGATTATTATGTAAGTTAAACTTAAAAGAAACTTTAAAGACAAATTATTTGGTTTTAATAATTTATATTATCTACCTTGTATAATTGTATGTAATAATTATTGTTGTTGTTTGGATTGATTCCCGCTTGGAAGTGGAACCATAAGAAATATAAATGGGACTAGTAAAAGAAAATATAAGTCGAAGTATTCGTAGGGAATAGGTCGCGACGAAATACTTCATAGTGCATATGATATGATTTGCATGGGACCCTTATCGTAGAGGGAATCTAAGGAATTCCTCGCCTTGTTGATTATTATTTACATATATTCTTGTTTATGAATATGCTTGTGTATGTGAACAGGTGAATGTTGTTTAATTACAGTCAACTACTTGTTATGGATTTTTATGTGACATTCAAATCCCGTGCTTTCTTTTAAGAGGTTTACTACTTTATTTTTTTTAAGAACGTTTTAAATGATTTTTCCAACTCGACTCTTGATTTCAAAACCTTTTTCAAAAGTGGTTTAAATCGGTTTGGAATTTATTTATTAAAAAGGCGTTTACTTTTGTAAAGAAAAGACGTTGCCTTTTAAATCAAACTCTAGTTTTAAATAAATGATTTTTGGAAAAAAATTTCAGTAATATATACGTTGGAACTCTTGAATCCTATTTTATTTCTAGACTTCGAGGTATGGAAACTTGCTTCTATTTTGATTTTAGAAATGAATGTCGAGTCAAGGTTTGAGAGGTACAATACCCTAACTTGAATTTCTTCATTTCTAGCTGATGAAAATACTTGTTTAAAACTGATAACAATAAATAAGTTATGGAGTTGGTTTTTTGATTGTTTTAAAAAGGGCTTTGTTTTAAATAAGGGATTTATTTGCTTATGTCATTAAGTCACATAAAACGAATATGATAAGTAATACTAAAATGTTGATATGTTTATGTAAAGCAAGTCATCTTGTATTTAGCACTAAAAGACAATAAGTAGACTTTCATCTATCTGTGAGAATCAGAGTGTTTTAACCAAGGCAAGGCTAGGAGCAACCAGTGCCTTGACTTATCTAGCTTCATTTCTGGGTGAAGGATAAATAAGTCAAAACTTCGAAAGTGTAATAAGAATAAGTGGTTAATTTTTATAAATAGATCATGATTATTTAAGCATATGGAAGGCACTCCATCTTGTACTTTGACACTAAATTTTAAGGTATGGAATCCCGATTCTATCCATGAGAATGAAGAATGTCGTAGAGGCAAGGTCAGTAGTCTAACTTGTTAGACTTCATTGTTTTGAGAACGAAGAATGTCGTAGAGGTAAGGTTAGTACTCTAACTTGTCAGAATTCATTATTAATCGATAGATGGTACGAGTTTGAAATTTAAAAGTGGTGATAAGTATATGATATCTGATTTCCTATATGGAAATTATATACTAACACTAGATAGTGGATTGTTCACCATCGATAACTTGGCCTAGTTTAACTTGGGAAGTATATAAAAGGTTCGTGATTTCATATGGTTTGAGAACCCCACGCAAGGAACCCATTCCTATGAAATGTAGTTCGCTTTTAAGAACGTATATTGAGATCCCCCGACAAGGACTCTTATATTTATTTGAATACTTCTAAAAGAACCGAAATTGAATTATCTGAGAGTTCAACCCTTTAATTTAGAGGCACTGTTTTCAGACAAGTATGGTTTATCCAAACCACTTCAAACTAATAAACACTTCATGTTCCGAATTATCGTGAAGTATGCTATGGAGTTGTTCTACCTATCCTTAGGGTAATTCCAAAAGGGAAGGTAGTATGGTTAGTGTGTTTGTTTGATCTTAGAATATCTTGTATGGATGAATGCTAGCATTGCATTATTCCCTAGAAGGGCAGTGTTAGCATTTCAAGATGGGTTTGATAAAAATGGCAATCGATGAATCAAGCCTCACATCTGGGAATGACTAAAACAGGGGATATGCTTCAGGGCTACGTGGTTCGTTACCATTTGGGAATATTCATCCTTGATCTAGACCGATATTTTTGGACGTATGCCTCAAGCTAAGTATATTATTGATCGCAACTAAGGGATGATTATATTCGGTACTATCCACAAAGAGATAGGCTGGTCCTGATTTGTAGATAGTCCATGTGAGGCGCTTGGTACATTTTATTTGGAGGTGTACTGTGATAGGTAGCTCAGTAGTCTTATAATTACTGGAATCCATTTTCCAATATGTGCTTTACGGACTTATGCCAATACTGGAATGTGAGATGTAAGCATTTCAGTTATGTTATTTATTTATTTTCGAACCTAGATATTAAAAATAATATCTTTGATTTTAAGTTTAAATGCTTTGGTTATCGTAAGATAAAAACTCATCCGTATTTATGTGCGGTATGGTCTTACGAGATACCTTTATTTTTTCTATAGGAATATGTTTTAAGTTTACTCACACCAGTCTCATATCTGTCCAGATTTTTTCTTTCTTTCCCTTAAACTTCTAGGTACTATAATTTTTGAGTAGCCAAATGTTCCAGGTTCTTAAAGATGAAATTTGGATGAGCATGGAGCAGATGGCTTCACTTCTATTTGGTTATCTATTTTATTTCCACTGCTGTTTTTATTGGTCAACCTATATGGGTCAACCTATATATCAACCTATATATCAAAATAGATGTTTTTATATATTTTAAATTCAATGGAACATGTTTCAAGTCCTAATTCTAACGTATGAAGAAGTTATGTTAAAATCTGCTTATTTCGAATTGATTTCAGTTAAATTGATTTATAGACGTTTCGAGTCCGTACGATCAAACGATAAGTCCGATCGTTACGAAACTTGAAATCCTATAATAAGTCACCGTTACGGATCCGATGAAGCTAGTTTCGTCGAAATATGAGTCAGTGGCCAAAATGGCTATTTTTCAGTTAATTAAGTAAATAAATATTAAATCAATTAAATCAAAAGTTTCAAATTCCAATTTCATAATTAACAAATCTTATCATTTTTGATTTATTAAACAATTACCATACTTTGAACAATTTAGATGTCACTTCAAAGTTAATTAATTTACCCATTTTCGTATTTAATTTCAATTTTAATAAATTTATTAATTATCAATTGGAATTCCAATAAATCCATTTATTTGATTTCTTAACCTAGTTATGAAATCTATTATCAACTTATCATCTCATAGGTAATATCAACATTGGTTTATAATCTAATACCTTAATGATTTCTCATTTCATTCTAATTTCAATTAACATAGCATTTAGTTTCATTTACCTACGCTAAGTCCATTTATTATGAATTGAATTCCAATTAAATAATTCCAAATAAACTGATTTGATTCAATTCTATTCATTGTATCAAGTCTATATTACTCTATAAACCTAGTTAATACTCGTTTGCCTTTCATTATATCAATATATTTAAATTTCCATCCTTCCTTTGTATTAACTGTTGTTTTCCATTATATTGAATTTGTTAAATATCTACATTTATTATAATTAAAACCCTCAATTAATTTATTCAACTTGATTTCATCCCTTTATTTTATCTTATGAATAAAATATACCTTTCCATTCATTTTATTACAATCACGCTTTACAATTCCTGTCCTAACTCACGTTAATGAACATTTACTTTCATTTAAATGTAATTGATTTCCAATTAATTTCATAGACTAATTATATAAGTAATTTATGATGATTGTTACCACAACCTTAAATTTACCTCTAAGTTTATTATTTTCAACTCATTATTATAATTACTCACATAGTATGAATTCATTCAATTACCATTAATTCTACTAATTCATTTATTTACACCATACTTTCCGTTACTTACTTATATTCAATTTATACCCAAATATGACATTTATTTCTAAATTAATAGACCAATTAAATAGAAACTTACAACCATTACTATAACCTTTAATTTACATTTATAAATTCATTTTTTACACACAAATGTTACAATTCCTTACATAGCTCAAATTTTGTTCAATGGTCATTTATTCCATACCGTTTCATTTATAGATTTTAATGTTGCATTTGTTTTCTACATTAATTTATAGCCAAGCATAATAATTAACATTTTCAATTAATTGTAATTTCATTTCAATTGTTAATACTTAGTTTTAATTTCCATGGTTGCATTTCATTTTAGCATTCCTTTCATTATTAAATTACAAAGTTTTTTATATTTAATTACCAAAACTTACTAATTTAACAAATTTAATTATTGAAATTTTAGGGGTCGTTACACTCTCCCCCACTCAAAATTTTTCGTCCCCAAAAAGGAAAAAGAAGGGAAAAGAAAGAATTAAGTAAACAATGCATCTTATTCAAAAATATTAACTTTATAAACAAATAAATTTACAAGATTAATTAATTTAAATAAAATATACCAATTTATAACCATTAAATCTTTTTATACTCAAATTAATAAAGTTTGGAAAACATTTTTCAAAAGTTTTCTAAGTCCAAAATTTTCGGGAAATTTCGGCAGAGTCTCCTTTGTACGAAGAGGCTCGGGAGAAAATATAATATCAAATATAATAATGTATAACACAATATCTCAAAATAATATATCCCAATAACGGGAAAAATATATAATAATGATATAAAACCGTAATACGAGAACATACCTATTTGTTGGGCAATTAACGCTTATTTTATGAAATCAAAAGCAGTAGCAATTGTTTCCATAACCTGTATTTCACTTATATAATCCCAAAAAGAGTTAATAGTTATATAAAATGAAATATTTAAAGTACCATTAACAAACAAATCAATATAAACAACAATCATCTGCAACCAACATACAGTCATCATATGACATCAAATACTAATCAACCATCCATCCATGTCAACCAAAACAAATAGTTTGTTTGGGCTTAGACACTTTTAAATTGCATAGAATGACAAATAAACTATCAAGTGCACCATTTACTCAACAGTCTTAGATGAAACTCAATAGATTGTTCATACATCCAAACAATTAGAAGTATCATTACCCAAACAATCCAAACAACAACAGATTCTAACATTATTCAAGTTTATTCTTATAAATTCTCTTTCACAACATTTGTTGTTCATTTTTTTTCATTCGTTTAGTGATTAATTCATTTATTACTTACAATATAAATTTTCATTTATTAATGTCATGTAAGTTTCTTCTTTGTTGCATCATATTCATTCATTCATTACTACTAAATTTCATTTATTTACTCTCATTTACTTATAGTATTCATGTTCAATTCAAATTTCTTTGCCCATTAATTCATTTACTTAAGTTTATAATTACTTACTTATAATGCTTACCTTTCTATTATATTTAATTAGTAGCATTCCAATCGTACTTAAGTTTATAACAACTACAACATCAAACTCTTATTTATTAAAGAATTTCCTTGAATACTTTCATTACATAAATTTACCTGTACAATTTCCTTTACATTTCCTCATTAAACATTATAACTTTTAATATTTGGTAAGTTATATATGTGTTTTAAGAATGTAATTTAAAGTTATACAAGTTTTTCTCATTTATTTTAATTAATTTAATGTTCAAAAATCATATCCTTTGTTTTATGGGTTACAAATTTCAACATTTTTTTGTAATTTCATTTATAACTTAGCATTTAATCTCTTATTTCTTTTAGAGATTCTAATTATTAATTAGTTACATTCCATTTCACTACAATAATTGAAACTATTAATTTATGGAAACTTAAGAACTAAATACCGGGTTAAATTTCAAATTATTTTAAAATAATAGATAGATGTATACACTTACAATTTATATATCCAATAATATTTAAAACAATTTGAAATTTATATTTTTTTATCAAAATAAATCTGTAGTAAAACTACTACAGTGGCCTTCCTACTTAGAAACTCGAAAATGAATGTCGATGATGCGTCCACTCATCAAAGAAATTATTTCCCAGCAACATAGAGGGGAGTATAGAACTTATTTCTTTTCAAAGTTTCTTTAGAACCATTCTTTCAAATTATATTGAAATATTTATATAAGAAAATACTTATAAACAATATTATTATATTCCAAAACCCTTTGGAAGAAAATTTCAAAATCCTGAAACTTAAGTTCTGAAATTTCGAATTTTCATTTATTTTATTTTCTTCAAATCGGGTTTTCAAACAATATTTATAAATTTCACTACCTAACAACCAATATATTACAACCAAATATATATATATATATATATCATTTATAATTTTTTTACTTTATATATAGAAAATATAATAGGCAAAATTATTTCATTCACCTATATTCAAAACAAATATTGTGTCGGTCTGTCCTATTAAGTGTTTAGAAATTCCTATTGATGTCATAGCGTCCTATGCACCAACCAGAATTTATAAATACAAAACGGAAGAAATTAACACAATATAAAAACTTTTTTGTAATACTAACAAATACACTCTCTCATATATATACACTCAACGACTCATCATAGGGTATTACTACCCAATTAATAAAGAGTCAGACCCCACAAAGCTAAGGTTTATCGCTAAACCAAAGCTCTGATACCAAATGTAACATCCCACCTTTTTGTACGCTTTAAATCGACGATAAACCACACACGTCAGACTCAAACCATACAAAAGAGCGGGTTGTTGTTGGGGGTGAATAAGAAAAGCAGAGGAAGAAATAAAACAAAACAGAATCTCACAGCGGAATGACAAAATATAATAGTCAAATAATAAAGCTGTTTTACAAAACATTTGATTATACTTATACAACATAGATCAGAGTTACACGTGCCAGAGAATAATAAATAATGCAGCGGAACAGTGTGATGCAGTGGAACAATATAGTATATAATAATAATAATACAATCTTCATCTTCGTCCTCTAGAAATAAGGTCTTCAAACCCTGAAATGCTCAGACTGACCCGATTGAATTGAAAAGAAAAAACACTCGAGTCAGAACTAAAAGTCTTATGTAAGTTAGATCAACGGTAAATAATATGAGTGGAACGGCATCAGAGATGTTTACGGGATTTGACATCTCCTATCCAGTGTCTAATGTGAGTGCAGTAACTTAAGAGATGTTCGAGATTCACATCTGCTAAGGATCCGTTAAACTATTTACTATGTAGTAATATACGCTATTATAATAGTGTCTACAGTAAAATAAACTTACTTTAAAATTGCGTTAAGGCTTTACATTTTCCACTTTAACACATAAATAGTGCCAATAGTCCATACAGCACCTGCCTGCCTCCTGATCGGGAGGCTACGAGAAGATACTCCATAGGTACGACACAAATCAAACTCGTACAAGGTTCGCTAGGGTAGATGACACAGCACAACTAGGCAATACCAGGGTAGATATACCAATTACTATTTGGACTGGTGGTGACGCGTAGCAGCCACTACCGCCCACCTCAAGCCACACTCCCAAAAAAATCCAAAGGTGCGCACCAATCAATCAAAAAGTAGTAAAATGGCATACGAAGAAGTGTGTCCGATAAGAGGAGCTACCTCACTGGTCCGGAATCACTCCTTTTTTAGCCACCTTATGCCAACTCACGTGAGTCGGATCCACGTACATACCTCAATAGAACGTCGCCACCATCCTACTTCATTTTGAAATCTCCACTGCGTACATGGTTGTTAAAGTGGTTTTCGGTATCGACATAGAGTATGCCCATGTCCGATCCCGGTCTCTTTAACAACCAAACGCTATTATAACACCACGGTCATTTCAAAATAGTTTATACTTCAAAACCAAAATATCATTGCCATCTCAAAACCAAATACGATATCATTTCAATTTAAAATATATCCTTTTTTAAAATCATAGCACTTTCAAAGTTATAACATTTCGAAACCAAAACACTTGAAATCATAACACTTTCAAAACGTATTACTTTGAAATTCATAACACTTCCCACTTAACCAACTTAAATATTAAAATAGTAAATATAAAAAAAATTCCTCAAATTTCACAAATTAGTTCCAAATCAACTTGAATTCTAAAATTCAAATTATATCAAATCTCAATTCATAAGTTTCAACTCAATTCAGTTTTCAATAAATCATTTCAATTCCCATAATTTCAAAGCTTTAAATATTATACCATTTCAAAACTAAATTTGATAACTTCATATATACCTTAATTTAACTTCATCATTATTCAGTTTTGAAGTATTTACTTAACAAATCCAATATCCTTAAAAAAAACCAATTTCCAAATCACTAAATGTTCCTCCAATTAATTTAAACTTAAAATATTCATTTTAAATCATCTTAAACAAAATCAAGTTATAAAAGTCATACCTTTTAAAATTTCAAATTTAATAAATTTCAAATCAAACTTATTTGAGTTTTATTCTTAAATAAATTCAATTTCAAATAGATTTCAACTTTATCTTCCAACCTTAATTTATTTAAATCATTATAAAACCTATATTAAAATATAATTTAAATACTTAACCATATTATCTTCAATAAATCAAAATTTATTATTAAACTTATTCTATATTAAAACAAATTTATACATAGCTTAAAATCAAGAATAAAATAACATTTATATAATATCTAAAATCAATATTTATATAAAACCATATATTTCTTTACAAAACCATAGAAATCATTTCAAAATATTTTTATATATAGACCACGGTGTCTGTATATAATTTTCTATCCTATGGTTAAGTGATACAGATATTTATCATTTCAATCTGCCATTTAATATTTTACGGTTGTATATCATTTCAAACCGCAATCCCGAATTAATAATAAAATCCACAACAAACTTCCAGTTTATACAAGTATAAAATAAAGCATTCATTCATCAAATTCAACAATTAAGCATTCATCACAACATCATCCAATTTTATCAATAAACATCAATATATAACTGATAATCAATACATGCATTAAATTGACAATTTAAAATTCAATATTAAATTAAATGATAATTAAATGCAATAAAAGTCAATTTAAATCAGAACGACCATTTAACACAACAAACAACAATCAATAAATTTCTAATTACTTTATAAATTCAATTTAACGAACATAAATTTTTTTAGAAGTTGTGAGTGGGTTAAAACACTCACCTTTGAATTTAAATTCAAAATAAGTCCAAAATTTGAACGGTTTCAGAATTCATCCAAACCATTGCCAAAATGTCCGTAATTCCGACACGATCCTAGCAAAATAAACCGCGCATGAATCCGAGCTAGTATGAAAAAGTTACGAAAATTAGAAGATTAGAAAATTTTGGTCCTACGTCGACTTCGGGTTCAACTTCGATCCGCCGTCTCAAATCCCCGGTGCTTGCTCTGAGTTTTTTTTCAAAAAGACCCAGAGCGACCCGAGTCATTTTCTACCTGACCCGAAGTTGCTACAGGGTTTTGCCTCTAAAACCTGAAGCGCGACCCGAAGTTGCTGCAGATCCGCAATTTTTTTTTGAAATTTAATTTAATTTTTGGAATTTGGGAATTAGGTTTTGTCTGCCATTGGAATGAGGAGCTGAGAAGGAGATGTACGTACCGAAAAATAAAAATAAGGAGTGGCTAGGGTTTATAACAGGTTATTTATAGGCAAAGCTGACAATAGAATGAACGGACAAGATTTGATTGAACGATGAACGACCCGAAAAGCCAGTTCTGCCTACGGAATGAAAATGGGTCAACCTATATATCAAAATAGATGTTTTTACATATTTTAAATTCAATGGAACAGGTTTTAAGTCCTGATTCCATTGTATGAAGAAATTATGTTAAAATATGCTTATTTCCAATTGATTTCAGTTGATTTTAATTAAATTGATTTATATACGTTTCGAGTCCGTACGATCAAACGATAAGTATGATCATTACGAAACTTGAAATCCTACAATAATTCATCATTATGGGTCTGATGAAACTAGTTTCGTCAAAATCCGAGCCAGTGGCTAAAATGGCTATTTTTCAGTTAATTAAATAAATAAATATTAAATCAATTAAATCAAAATTTTCAAATTCCAATTTGGTAATTAACAAATTTATCATTTTTGATTTCTTAAACAATTACCATACTTTAAAAAATTTAGATGTTACTTCAAAGTTAATTAATTTACCCATTTTCGTATTTAATTTCAATTTTAATAAATTTATTAATTATCAATTGGAATTCCAGTAAATCCATTTATTTGATTTATTAACCTAGTTATGAAATCAATTATCAACTTATCATCTCATAGGTAATATTAACATTGGTTTATAATCTAATACATTAATGATTTCTCATTTCATTATAATTCCAATTTACATAGCATTTAATTTCATTTACCTACGCTAAATCCATTTATTATGAATTGAATTCCAATTAAATAATTCCAAATAAACTGATTTGATTCAATTCTAATCTTTTTATTAAGTCTATATTACTCTATAAACCTGGTTAATACTCGTTTGCCTTTCATTATATCAATATATTTAAATTTCCATCCTTCCTTTGTATTAACTGTTGTTTTCCATTATATTGAATATGTCAAATATCTACATTTATTATAATTAAAACCCTCAATTAATTTATTCGACTTAGGTTTCATCCTTTTATTTTATCTTATGAATAAAATATCCCTTTCCATTAATTTTTCACATTCACACTTTACAATTACTGTCCTAACTCACATTAATGAACATTACTTTCATTTAAATGTAACTGATTTCCAATTAATTTCATAGACTAATTATATAGGTAATTTATGATGATTGTTACCACAACCTTAAATTTACCTCTAAGTTTATTATTTTCAACTCATTATTATAATTACTTACATAGTATGAATTAATTCTATTACCATTAATTATACTAATTCATTTATTTACACCACACTTACCCTTATTTACTTATATTCAATTTATACCCAAATATAACATTTATATCTAAATTAATAGACCAATTAAATAGTAACTTACAACCGTTACCACAACCTTTAATTTGCATTTATGAATTAATTATTTACACATAAATGTTACAATTCCTTACATAACTTAAATTTTATTCAATGGTCATTTATTCCATACTGTTTCATTTATAGATTTTAATGTTGCATTTGTTTTCTTACATTAATTTATAGCCAAGTATAATAATTAACATTATTCCAATTAATTGTAATTTCATTTCAATTGTTAATACTTAGTTTTAATTTCCATGGTTGCATTTCATTTTAGCATTCCTTTCATTGTTAAATTACAAAGTTTTTTTTATATTTAATTACCAAAACTTACTAATTTAACAAATTTAATTATTGAAATTTTACTGGTCGTTACAAAGAAAGGCGAATCGTTATACGATGCTCGAAAGGTTTATCAGTCTACGTCGGGAAGAAATGAATATGAAGGAGTATGTAAATAAGTTTAAGGAATTGGCGAGGTTTGGATTTGAGTTAGTGGACACTGCATCGAAGAAAGTTGTGAAATTTGCAATAGGATTGGATTCTCCATTAAGTGAATTGGCACTTAGTCAGATTCGTATGGCAGCAATTCTAAAGTTTAGTGGAAGCTGCATTATTGTACATTATTGTTGTATGGGTTTCTACCTGAAAGTTAAAGAAGTGCATTGTTTAGGAAAACATAAGGAAAGTGGAAATCATAATGGTCAAGTTAAGAAGCAAGATGTTAAGTGTAAAAGGTGTAACATGAGAGGACGTGATGTAAAGGACGGTCGGCCTAACATCCCGAAGATCAGGTGCTATAATTACAACCAAATGGGGAACATGAAGGGATAATGCCCAATTTTGGCGAGGAACCAAAGGTGTGTTATTGATTTTGTTTTTATAATTTGTGATACGAGTTTGTACAATGTAGATACACATACACTACTATGCATGTTTATGGATAAGCCATGTATGTTATGTGGTATATGAGTGTGCGCATTGCATTTTTCGTCATTTGGATATTTTAAGGAAAAAATTCTTTAAAGGGGCGAGAATGTAATACCCTATAAATTTAAAAACTAACATAAAGGTAATTTCAGTAATTTTAACTAAAAAGGGAAAAATAGTAATTTTACAAACATTGGAATTAGACAACAAGACTTATGCCATTTCGTAGAGCTCGTTTTTCTAGTCAGAATAGTATATAGGATCATTTGGATCGAATAATCGCTTCCTCATCTTATTTAGCTTTTGAAACTATACATACTTTTCATTTCATCTTCTCGACTCCGTTACTCTCTTCATCCTCTTCCTTTGTCTTCTCACAACTTTGTCAATCCTCAATCATTCAACAAATGAATATACTTAAGCGATGCTGCAAGTCTCTGTGGTTGTATGGGGCACAAGTTCCCTGAAGGCGCAGTTACCTACTTATATCTCCAAACCAGACATCCATAGTGCAGCTTTATAGGGATGCACGAGCCACTCAATGTTTCCTTTATCACTAGAGGCATCAACAAACCGATGACAAGACCACCCTCTAATGGTCCCGTTCGTTCGCCCATAATGCTGTCTGTCCTCCTGGCGGGAGGGGCATTGATGCCCTAATGGTGTGGTTACACATGTCATAACCCCGAACTAGGCATCCATAGTTCTACTCCATGGGGATGCGTATGCCACTCAATGCTTCCTTTATCACCAACGAATCAACGAACCGATGGAAAGATCACCTTCGTAGTATACCAATTTATTCGTCCGCAATGATGTTTCTTATTAGTGGGATGATACGTTGTTGCCTTGGCGGCATAGTTACCAACATCATAACCCAAACCTAACCGCCCGTAACACCGCTCTGAGTGCTTGCTCCAATGAATTGATGCTTCCTTCACTACTAGACAACCCTATGGCGCCCACCAACAGCTCACACCCATCATATAAAAATGCAAGTTAATGACTTTGTTTAAAGATAAGTTTTACTTTGCTTAAATAATCTTTACCTTTGTCATATTTTTTAATGTTATATTGTGCATAAACTGCCTACACGTTTACTTAAAAATGTAGAGGGCATCAAAGATGCCTGGCCTTGAATTGTAAAAAGTAAGAACATGGCATATGAGTATGCATTCAAATATGCGCAATGATTAACAAAAGGAACGCAAAACAAGCATAAATGATTAAAACAGATAAACCAATGGACAATGGTAATTTTCAACACAAAAGAAAATAGTAGCATTTAACTTTACAACATGGCTGCAGCCTGACTAATACATCATCCAAAAGTACAAAAGGATGAACCACTCAATAACTTAGGGGGGAGGAAGAACCATGCAATATGGAAATCATCATCATTAACCAACTACGTGTCTACTAATGGGGGATCAAGGACAGAAGACTTACTAGGATCACCCGTCATGGAGACAATTTTCTCTGGTGCGAGAACTGATGATAGGAAACCCCAGACGTTGTCATCTTTGTTGCAACCTCGATACATACATCTATGTACTATTCTGAGGTATTGAAAGGAACCCAAAATGGGAGGTGGTAGTTGGCTAAGATGATCAGCTTTAAAATCCTGGATAACTTCTCATCCCATTTCCCTTTTAAGGCATCCTTCTCTTTCTTGATCTCCTCTTAGGTCACACATTTCATGTGTTGCTATTACTTCTCCCTCGACTCGTCTTCCTCATTATGACTTGCCCCCAAATCCATCCTCATCTGTTGATTCACATCCTTAAACCTCTTCTTCTCCTCAGCTCGGTCGTTGATAATAGTGTACCTGGCTTGCTCGGTTGTGTTTCGGACCTTGTCCACCAATAATGCCCTTTTCTCAGAAGCCTCCTCTCCCCTTGGCATCCTTAACCCTCTTATGTAGTTCCTCCCTCTCTCCCTCCACTTATTGATGTGCGGTCTCCTCCTCCACCTGCTTAGTCAGATCCGCCAGACTTAAGTGAATGCGACAGGCTTGCATCGTCGTCTACACAATAAGTGGTTCAAGGTCTATGTCATGGAAAGAAAGAAAAAATTAATAGGTACAAAGAAGCTTACCAAGTAAGGTTCTAATAACTATAATAGTTGAGGACCTCATCTAAGGATTAGTCTCCTAGACTGACCGAGGCTGACCGTAGTTGTGCATGGATTCTAATTCTGCCCTATCCGGTACATGCGCCGACATTTGAAGAGTCATTGGCCTAGAATTCCCTTAAGGTGGTAAATCCCACTGCCTCAAGCTCATCCTCTCCTAATCAGAGCCTAATCACATGCACCTCCTCAGATAACCTATATGCTAGACCACTCTTAGAGCTCTCCGACCCCAAAACATGGCTCCTCTTGGACAACCTCCCCTACTTCATCTCCTCTTCCCTTTAACACCCTTAGCCATCACCACATCATGCAATGTCAGGTCAGACAGTAGAAAAATAGGCCTCTCCCCATGGGCGGCTAGGAGTTATTCGATGTGTCCAACAAGATGCTAGGGTCAGCTTCTTGTACTCGAGTGGTGATGGTGTGGGGTTGAGTGGTGGGACTTCTTGAATAGGTTCCCCTCATAGTAGCAACATCAAGAGCGACACTAAGGCTTAAATGAACCAAATATGAGCATAAGTTAGATGAAAGTAAAGAAGGAATTAAAAGAGCAGTTCAAAGCTAAGCTACCCCTACAGATCGATCCCTCCATTTTCTCCTAATTAAAGGCGGGTATGGAGATCCAGTTTTACCATAACTAAGTTGGGCCCCCTCATGGTTGTGTGTGTTAAGCGACACATTTTGGGTTACTTGTTCCATAGGGCCATAGGCAGAGGGGATCCTAGAGAATGGGCCCTTGCTAGTCAGAATATTTGGCTTCTATGCTAAGTCGCCCATCTTTTCCACCTCAGGCATCTCATCATGATCATCCCACGCAACCTCGGTCGGAATATGACTCTGTGGTCTCACCCTTATCATCAATTTCTTCCTCTGTAGCCATAACTCCCTCTTCCCTAATCATGATCCTATAAGCTTTGTTGGTCAAGCGATAGGGTTATCATTATAGTAGATCCTATGCCCATGGTTTATCGTGGGTCTAACATTCCAATCTGGAAAAGGTTCTCATTGATTAAAATCCTTGCCAGATTCCTAGCGAGATCGCTGGTATCCTTGATTTGGCAAAGATAGCCCTCGTATATGGTAGAAATTACTCGGTCCCAGTGGGGGTCATCGGGACAAAAGAAGAGATGATTAGTAAAAGATCGATGTTAAGGAATTCTTCAACAAGTTAAGAAAAACTTACAAGGCTAACTTAAGACCTGGGTTTCCAACTTGGGTTAACTGCCATCGGATGGAAAAAAATTGGTCTTTGTACCCCAATAGATTTTGTGAGAGACCATAGATCAAAGGTGGCACTTTGTTACCCTAAAGATGATAGTAATTGGCCGATTTTGTTTTTACTTACAGGTAGAGCTTTAAACCAAACGGATGAATGTAAGGTCAGTCTAAGGAAGATTTAGCTTATGGAAACAATCTAATAGTCATTTAAGAGCTATAGCTATTCGAGGCCAATTGACCCTGCACAAAGCGACATGCTTCAAAAATCGGATAAAGAATGGGTGTAAAGGGAGAGTCACCCCGACCTTCATGTAAGCAACCCTAACCAAAGTAGCCCTATGGGGGATAATTGTGTTGGTCGGTGACCAATTGGTATATAGGAGTGATATTCTCATAGCCGAAGTCAACTAAAGAACATGCGAGGTCATTTCGGTCCTCTTGGATCTTGTGCCTCCTCACTCATGGAAGGGTCTAACGACCACTAATGGAAGCACCTTCAACCATCTATAATTAATATAGGTGACCTAGGTTACTAAACCTCCCCTAACCTATTTAAGAAAGTAGTCCGACTTGGCCCGGAGGCCAAAACTAATCCCTACGCTGATATGGAAAACTAACTGACTTAGTCCTACCTATGAGTCCAAGCTAATTTTCTCCTACTCCTAAATAAAGATGCTTAAGAAATTATGGCGTTTAAAGTCTTGGGTTTTTTGTTCTTTATAATACCCGATGTTTGGTGATCGTCGTTGATGATGCAACAACGATTATCAAACGAAAAAGATCGAAAATGCTCGTCCAAAAAGTTCATCAGGAAAGGTTTTTTAGACAACGGGTGGCAATTTCTAAAAGTTCATTATCATGACGCATGAACCAAGAGAAAAATCAACAATAATGAATCATCGGCATCATTCCAAAAAAAGGTTTTAAAAAGGAAATATTCAGGCAAAAGCCATAACATAAAATATGTAAGGATCAAAACCAAAAGAGAATTACTTACTAATGATTCGGTAGAACTTGAAATAAAGGACCGAGTTTGTTATAGAAAGCAGGAGACTTCGACGGTTTCTTAGTGGAAAGAATGTATTCAAAAGCCCAATAAAAATTGGAATGGAGAAGGAGAAAGGAAAATATAGAGAGAAGGAAGTGACGTAGGCCGATGGATTCGCCACGTATAAGGAAATCCGAACCATCTAGGTATATCGATGCACCTGTCAAATCCCGACATCAAAAATGCAACTTGCCTCTACATAGTCTGGAAAGATGAATCATGTTCGCCAGTCGTTTAATGATGCATGTCATAACATTTAATGTAGCATTAAATTCATGAATGACAAGCCCGTTCCTATGCATTAGGTTGATGGGATAAAACGTTGCTCAAATTTCTCACAAATAAAAAAAATGGTCCAACCCACTTGCAAAATCCATAGTTTCCTTAGCCATCGTACTACAACGACCGAGCTCCTCACCTAACCCGACTTCAAAAACCATGAGTAGCCAATGTGTCACCCCCATCCGGTGCATGGCCCAACCACTTTAACTTTCACCTACCGGTTAAGCCGAACAAGGCCCACTCAATAAATATGTTATCCACTTTGACAAAAATGATGGGTTAGTCTCCTCCATGGACAATCCATGTGGTTAAAGTGCTGAGCTATTTTATAGTAGTGGAGGTGTAAAAAGTTATAACGGAGATACATCTGGGATATAGCAGAAAATAACTAAGGTGAAAAAAGCTTTATTAGATATAAAAAGAGATTTAAGGTTAACTTATTCTCACTCACACATCATTTTTGTAGGAATATATTAATAATATTTCTTGATCTTATATAACATGACCAAAGAATATAAAGATCTATGCAAATTATATTTGGTGATTACAATAGACTTCTAACTTATATTGAATGCCTTAAAATTGGGTCTTTACCCTAGCTTTATTAGTTTGGTTTAAAAGAGAACTAGTAAAATCAACCTTTGTATATTAATGTTGCTAAAACGGGTACTAGAAAGCCTTGATTTAACAGGGGTAGCAAAAAATAGCAGGGCTTAAAGTTGATCTACTATTTATTTAGTAGCGCAAAATTAAAATACCATAGCAGTTAAAGAGTGTTGTGTGATATAACTGGGATTTTGCGAGGCTTTAGCTGGGCTCTAAGTACACAATGGGAAACAAATGGCAAGATCAAGGAAAGATGCTTTGAGAAGTTAGGGCTTCTTGTCGACCAGCTTAATCAATCAACAAGCCATCAAACAGCCCCCCATGCGTCATTATCCTTATTCCGACCTGCCATCACCTAAAAGGATTCCTTAGTTGTCTTTAACCATGTCTATAGTATTGAACTTCCTTGGCTTAAGAGAAAGCCGGCTTATGCCACAACTTTGAAAAGCTGGCATCCACTAGCGCAGCTCTTTTGGTAAGGACACCGCTATACAACAACCTGTTTTGTACTTTGCTAACATCCTAGCACCTCTGCTACAACTACTCTTATCCTCATGCCGGTTGCTGTGTTTACAGGCATCTCCACTGTATAGCTCACCAAATATTTGCATCTGCACCTTGCAAACCACCCGGCGACCCAACTGGCATGACCATCAATCGTTTAATCTCATCAACGGCCCAAAGCATTTCTTAGCCATGTTTAGACCAATCTTAGTTGTCTAAAACAACAAGTTCAGCTGCTATAAATCTTTTATGCATTGTCACTTCACAAGGGTTGAAAAACATTTAGCCTTCAAGTATTTTTGTATTTTCAGTCATTTCACTTGGTAAATTAGGCTTTTATAATCGAAGTGAAGTAATAAGCATCTTTTCATAGTGGACGTGGATCACCTTTGGTTAAACCACTCTAAAATATTATCCCTTAATTTTTCAGCATTCAAATACAACTTCGTTTATCGTTTTTAATCGAGATATTATACCAATCTTTGGTAATATATCCTCTTAACATGCTTTTGAGATTGGCTAAAAATAATAGTCAACAAGTATAATTGGTGCCATAAGCTTATAGATAATGTATTTGCTATCAACATTCTTGTTCTCTAACGCAAACTCTGCATTTTCTTTAGTGTTGCTACCATAGATTCATGGATTGAAGCAAAAGAAAACTGTTTCATAACTACTAACAATAAAAAAATCTAATGGAATAAGTGAGAAAAAATAAAAAAAATTAAAGAAAAATACGTGTCTTTGTAACTCTGCTATTGGTAAACTATAATAACTTATTTTTTCTTTTATGGTTTCTATTATAAATTAAACTAAAATCTACAATCTCAATGTGCGGTAATAGTTTCATGTAACGACCCGATATTTGTCCGCACATGTCGGACTTGAATAGCTTAAAATACCGAATTGTAATTTAAATTTGGTAAAACACAGCATAAACGGTAAATAAATAGTCACAGATCACAGATACAGAGTAATAAAATGCAGCGGAAGTAAAGAAATAGTAGTTCATGAAGCTACTATATAAATACATCAGAGTCAAACAAGATACAACAGAGATAACAAGATACAACGGAGGTCTCAACATGATAACCGGGTATGAATCAGAATACATCACTGGAACCAACCGGATAACTGGAATCAACTAGATAACCGAAAGTGAAATAGATAGCTATATCTTCAAGCAAAGCTTCCAACTTCGAAGGTGAGTCTCAAATGTTGTATCACTCAGTTTGACCCGAGCGTAAAGCATAATACAAAACACTCGAGTGAGGACATATATACTTATACAATGTAAACCAACTCAAGTGAACTGTAATATAAGGTATAAGTAACTTAAAGGATGCTTGGGACCATCCATCCTCTAAGGATCCGTTAAACTATTTACTATGTAGTAATATTTCGCTATTATAATAATGTCTATAGTAAAATAAACTTACTTTTTAATAGCGTTAAGGGGTTACCCATATAGCCCTTAACACGTAATAGTGCCAGTAGTCTATACAGTACCGTAATACCTCCTGATCGGGAGGCTGCCAGAGGATACTATATAGGTATGACACAAATCAAACTCATACAAGGCGCGCTAGGGTACGTGACACGGCACAACTTGGCAATGCCAGGGTAGATATACCAATTACACTTCCGGGCCGATGGTAACGCGTAGCAGCTACTACCGCCCACCTCGAGCCACACCCCCAAATCAAAAATCAAAAGTGGCCACCGAATCTATCTCAAAGTTAGAATACAATATCAAAGGAGTGTGTCCGATCAGAGGAATGACCTCATTAGCCCGTCGATTGCTCCTGTTTTAGCCACCTTATGCCAACTCACGGGAGTCGGGTCCACGTTCATACCTCAAAGGACGTCGCCACCATCCTACTTCATTCTGTAATCTTCACTGCGTACATGGTTGTTAAAGTGGTTTTCGGAGTTGGCAGAGAGTATAACAACCTCCGATCCCGGTCTCTTTAACAACCAAACGTTATTATAACCCATGAATATTTATTTCAAAATCATTTATACTTTCAAACCAAACTAGCATACCCATTTCAAAATCATATCATTTCTTTCAAAATAGTATATACTTTCAAAAAAATATCATACTCATTTCAAAACCATATCATAATAGTATCATTTCCATTTCAAAACTAATTCAATAAAATATCATTTAAATAAAACCCAAATTTCCAAATCACTGAATATTTCCTTCAATTTACTAAACTTGAAATATTCCTTTAAATTATCATAGCATTTTGGAAATGTAACCTTAAGGAATCATAGCATTTTTGGAATGTAATACCTTCCACTTTTATATAATCAAAGTATTTATATACTTACAAATTTTAACATGGTCATTTTATCATAGCCTTATAGTTAAATAAACTTTGTTACTGTAATATCCAATTTAAAGCTGAAATTCTTATGTTAAGTTAAAAGTACCTTATTAACTTACATTATTATTACAATAAAGAAACTTTATTATTTTAATCATTTAAAATATGCCATTTACATTAACTAAAACTTACATATCAAATGTACATTATCAACTTACATTTTATTATTACAGCAAGGAACATTTATCATTTTAATCAATTTAAAACACACCATTACATTAATTAAAAATTACATGTCAAATGTTCGTTTTAACTTACATTTATTACAATAAAGAGTATTTATCATTTTAATCAATTTAAAATACACCATTACATTAATTAAAACTGACATGTCAAATGTACGTTTTTACTTACATTTATTACAATAAAGAGCATTTATTATTTTAATCAATATTACACTAATTAAAACTTACATTATCAAATGTACGTTCTAATTTACATTTCTATTACAGTAAAGAGCATTTATCATTTAATCAATATTACACTAATTAAAACTTACATTATCAAACATACGTTTTAATTTACATTTTATTACAGTAAAGAGCATTTATTATTTTAATCAATATTACACTAATTAAAACTTACATCATCAAATGTACGTTTTAATTTACATTTCTATTACAGTAAAGAGCTTTTATCATTTAATCAATATTACATTAATTAAAACTTTACATGTTTCTTTCATTAATTAAAACTTTACATGTTTCTTTCATTAATTAGAACTTTACATGTTTCTTGCATTAACTAAAAACTTTACACATTTCTTTTATTAATTAAACCTTTACATGTTTCTTGCATTAATTAAAAACTTTACACGTTTCTTTCATTAGTTAGGACTTACACATTTCTTTCATAAATTAAATCTTTACACGTTTCTTTCATAAATTAAAACTTTACATGTTTCTTGCATTAATTAAAACTTTACATGTTTCTTTCATTAATTAGGACTTTACACATTTCTTTTATAAATTAAAACTGTACATGTTTCTTGCATTAACTAAAAACTTTACATGTTTCTTTCATTAATTAGGACTTACACATTTCTTTCATAAATTAAATCTTTACATGTTTCTTTCATAAATTAAAACTTTACATGTTTCTTGCATTAATTAAACAGGAAATTATTGTCAAGGACAAAATTTCATAGCTTTTTAGCCTCAAGGACAGACCTTCAATATTTTATCTTGAAGGACAACTTTCTGTAGGTATTAGTTTTTAGTCATTGATAGCAGTTTTTAGGTATCGGTTTGTAGTTATCGGTAGCAGTTTTTAGGTATCAGTTTTTGCTCGGTAGCAGTTTTGTTGTCCTTATGAATAATTTTGAAAAATGTTTGTCCTTATGAATAATTTTTAGAAGATGTTTGTCCTTGTGGTAAAAATATTGAGGTCATGTCCTTGAGGCAAAAAATATACAAATCTTTGTCCTTTAAATTAATTCTCCCTTTATTAAAACTTTACATGTTTCTTGCATTAGTTAAAAACTTTACACGTTTCTTGCATTAACTAAAATCTTTACACGTTTCTTTCATTAATTAGGACTTACACATTTCTTTCATAAATTAAATCTTTACATGTTTCTTTCATAAATTAAAAATTTACATGTTTCTTGCATTAATTAGAACTTTACATGTTTCTTTCATTAATTAGGACTTTACACATTTCTTTCATAAATTAAAACTGTACACGTTTCTTTCATAAATTAAAACTTTACATGTTTCTTGCATTAATTAAAATTTTACATGTTTCTTGCATTAATTAAAAACTTTACACGTTTCTTTCATTAATTAGGACTTTACACATCTCTTTTATAAATTAAAACTTTACATGTTTCATAAATTAAAACTTTACATGTTTCTTGCATTAACTAAAACTATACACGTTTCTTTCATTAATTAGGACTTACACATTTCTTTCATAAATTAAATCTTTACACGTTTCTTTCATAAATTACAACTTTACATGTTTCTTGCATTAATTAAAACTTTACATGTTTCTTGCATTAATTAAAACATTACATGTTTCTTTCATTAATTAGGACTTTACACATTTCTTTCACAAATTAAAACTGTAGGTGTTTCTTGCATTAACTAAAACTTTACACTTTAAACCAATTATCAGCTTATAACATTGGGCTTGTATAATATTTTATAACCTAGGTCAAGTGATACAGATATGTACCATTTCAATCCGTAATTTAAAAAGAAAAATCCGGGTTCTATCATTTCAAATCCGCAATCCCAAGAAAAATAAATATGACAAAAATCAATAAAAAAATCACTCAAGCCTATCATTTCATCCCATAGTGATATTCCTTATCCTAAAGTCCGTTCGGGTATGTATCATTTCAACCCATAGTGATAGGGAACTTGCAGTGGTGATTGACAGAAATAAAATAACAGTATACATATAATATCATAACAAATAATGAAACAAATATATAAACGGCATTTATCATCATGTAATCACAACACAGGCATATATGAATGACATATCAATGTCTACAGATTCACTTATCATTTTTTTCACAAAAATATAAGTACATATGTCTAAAGTGATAAAAACTCACCTTTTAAAAGCTAGAATTGAAAAATTCAGAATAAAAATCCAAACTCTGCAAAGCACGAAAAAGCACGACAAAGCACAATGCAAACTTGAGTGGATGAAGAGTCAGATCCAGATCTTGTATGCAAACAAATATTACATACATAAGAATATGTTTATGTATAGCGTGATTCGAATGTTTATTTAACATGTGATACGTTGTCACACTGATTTATTATATATAAAGTACCATTTCAAAAAAAAAAACAAAAAACAAATATTACATACATAAGAATATGATTCAATACAAAACAATAGATGTTAAAACAATGGAAAAATAAACGAATCAAAGTGACATAACTTGCCTTAATCAATCAATGGCTTGGTTACACCACATATGGTTTCAACCATCATCTTATATTGTTTGGTCATGATGGTTAGAGGTGTGCTAGAGGCCAGAGGCTGAGTATAAGCATGAAGAACAAAGAAAAAACAAAAAGAGAAAAAGAAAGAAGAGGAAGAGAAGCCATGGATCTAGAGCTTGAATATAATTTTCTTTCATGCAAATGATAATGAGAAGTTTTGGAAAGTTTTTATGCATGATAGGCAAGAGAAATTCATGGCTAGATTAAAGAAATGAACGGCTAAGGTAAGTAATAAACAGGCTATGCAATAAAAGGCAAGATTTTGAATGGTTTGGAAAATAAAATGGCAACAAATACTTGATGTATTTAATAAAAAAAAAAATCTTTCTTTCAAGAGATGAAACGAGAAATGGAATAAAATGAGATATGTTTGAGGAGTTTTGTATGTGAATGATAAAAGGAAATACTCGGCTATATAAGAAAAAAAACAACTAAGGAGTTATGAATACTAGGGAAACAGAAAGACATAAGTTAAGGAGGAAGAAACATATAATATATTTTATTTTTAAATACAAAAAAAAGAGATGGGAAATAATTTTTTTGTACGTGAATTTTCAACTTAATATGCAAGGCCGTGAGTAGAGTAATTCATGGCTAGGAATGAGGAGGAAACGGCTAGAAAATAATAAAGGCCATGCAAATGAAAAAGCAAGAGTCTAAACAATGAAACGTATGCCTTTTAAATTTCTCCAAGCCATTTATTTGCATACATTTCTGTAACGACCCGGAATTTTCGATCCCGAAATTTCCAGATAATTAGTGAAAAGAAGAAAAGAAGAAAAAGAAAGAAGAAAGAGACAGAAACTCAAACTCAGAATCTCACATTCGCAGCGGATAAAATATAATATCACATAATAATAGTTTACAAAAAGAACAGTATCAGTACATTTACATTTTCATATATCAGAGTTATAACATTTACACAATACAGGTCAGTTATAAAACAACATGTCATAGATATAACTATATATATCACAGCGGGTACGCTCCATACGTTCCAGCCATCCAGCTCGCCTTCCTGAGCTCCAGAACGTCCTTACCTGGAAATCTGTAATACTCGGTCTGAACCGAGCATTACATCAAAGTAACACCCGGGTCAGGCTGGAAACCAGTGCGAGTAAACCCAACTAACAAGGAATACAAAAGCATACAACTATAGAGAACCCGGGGTAACTCATATATATAGATTTACAACTTTATAAGTTGTCGGTCTTCACTTATTTCACACATTAATTTTCTAAGTACCAAACTTAGATTAAAAGGTCCAATACACTTAAATCCTTCCATTTCAGCTTATTGATTTCACCTAACATTTTATAAAGGATCGAAGTGTTTCGGGTATTTACTAATACCCGACTCCGGTCACTTCGAAACCAATATCATCTTAAATTTTCAAGTGAAATACAACTCAACTTTAAATACAGGATGTCACACAATTCATCATCAATAGATAACCACATCAACACAGTTTAAATCAAATATATCTTATCACATAGCATCACGAACCACATATTAGGGATAATAATAAATCAAAGGCTTCCAATATCATTCTATTTATTCTTAATTAATTTCACAAAATAAATTTATTCTTAACCAAATATAGTAATTTACCTTTAATTACTTTATTAATTAGTTGCTAACCATAATTATTAATCACCCTTGGTTAATAACATCCAACAATCAACTACCCTTAATTACTTCATTGAATAAATTAATCCTTAATTTATTTTCTAATTAATCCCTTGATTAATTATACAAAATAATTTGATTCAAATTACCTCCATCATTAACACTTTTAATTACTTTCAGTACTTATCAACTAATTACTTTCCTAAGTAATTAAAATCCATTATTTTCATCATGAAATAATTTTACTTAAAAATTTCATTAAGTATTTCTTAATCAAATACCAAATGACTATCTTCAATTAATCAATAAATTAATAAATCCCATTCATCTCATTAAATATACCTCGATGATTCTTCCCCTTTTCAATGCCTTATTACCATTATCATCTTGAAATATTTTATCATCATGATTACCTTTGCTTAATTAAATTATTAATTAAGTTTAGAATAAGGGAATCATTTAACCCGAATTTTAATCATTGATTAATTATTAATTAATTAAGTCATTGATTAAATCTTTAATTAAATTATTCACTCCTTAATTAATTTCTCTATGTAATCAATTCCTACCAATTTATCTTTTAATTTACTTACTCTAAGTAATTTCATTTAAGTGACTATTTCTTTCAATAATTACTTACGAAGAAATCATCTTTAATCAATTTAAATAAATTCAATTTATTATTTTTAAAGGTTTGATTTACATTTATTTTAAACAACAAATTTTAACATGTATCCTGATTCTTTTATAAACTTGTTAATGGTTTAATGCTTGGTTACTAATTCAAATACAAGTTACAAGGCAACATACCACCACACAGCACTAACCAGAAGAACAGGCGACCAAAATTCTCGAGTCGAACACAGAAACACTCGAGACTGCACCGAAAATTCCCATCTTCCCTTCTTCTTCGAGTCGCCCTCGATGGAAACGCGAGAGCTTCTTTGGGTTCATCTCATCTTCCCCCATTTCACAAATCCCAGTGTACAGAACGTACACGCGTGCACCTTGCACCTCACCTCCGGCCTCTGACGATCGGCGCGACGTTCGCCTATAACTCCACTATCTCACGCGAACTCGAAAATGTTCCCAGAATGATCCACAAACCCGATAATCAAAAACGAGCAAAAACATCCCACTACAGCAACCACCATGGCCAGATTTTCTTCAATGCCGACGCCTCATACTTCGAGACCGCTTCCCATCACCACCGATGCTTCATTAAACCCTCCAGCAGCCATCCCCATGATTGTGATCAACTCCGATCATCTCACGCTGCCATACGAGCACGAAGAATAGCTCGACCCAATTTGGGTTCTTAAACCCTAAAAATAACAACTCAGCTCAAATCGAAGCAAATTTCGAAATTTGGCTTCGGTAAAACTCTGACACATGAAGCTAGGCTTCTCCCCAACCAAAACGCATCATTCCAGCCCACTCTATCACCAGAAATAATTTCTTGAACGGAAAACGTTCATCCCTAAAATCCTTACAATATAGGATACTAGAAATTGCCACTTCACCTCTAAAAATTTTATTTTTATTAGAGAAACTCCCCTGCATGCTTAAATCCTGAATTCCATTTATTTGAAATTTTGCCAAAATTGAATACTCACTGTAATATTGACATACTGGACAATACTATATGATTTCTGCACTCATAAATTTTTAGCTAGAACTTTATTAAGAAATAAACAATTTCTTAGTTTATGTCTACATGCATTATCAACTAGATTATATAATCTAGATTGTTGAATATTAATGAACCAACTTTCCTCAATACAGACAACAGAACAGTTTTAATTCCTTGTTAAAATTATGATTTCTCACTTTCCAGAGAATATACAACTTGATTATTATAAAACAAATTTTAAACCTTAACTTGTTTTAACAACAATTAAAATTTGTTTAAACACCTAGTCTTAGCAAAGATCAAAGGGAAATTAAAATTTCTATACTGAGTTATCAGGAGGAACTCATAGTATCTCTGTTTATAAACATATATTCATTTAAAATAACATGCATGCAAAATTCGCAACCATACATCACAACTTTCAATTTAACATTTATCACATGCATATAAACAAACAATTTGTGTTCAGTTTACTCACCTTGTTCTAGAAAAACAGGAAACGGATCATTTTCTGGAACTTGGCTTTGAAAATGGTTTTTTTTTCCCTGAGCTTGCTTCAGGCTTGCTTTATTTGTCTTTGATTCAAAAATTTGAGTTACTTTGTTGTTGAAACTGAATCACAGATAAAATCTGCTTGCTTCTGTCTGTACTTCAGATTTGAGAAGATGCTTGCAAGCTTTATTCCCGGTTGAAGAAAAACTTGCAGGCTTATGTTTGATTTTTTTTTGAAAATGAACTACAGGCTATAGAATTTGACAAATTCCTGTTTTGTGGAAGCATATGATTACTGATTTAATTCTGAAACTTTGTTGTTGAAGAAGTTGAATTTGTATAATAATTTGTCTTGCTAGATTCTGTATATTTCTTATTTTAGGTGAAGAAAACTAAAGAAAGTCTTAGCTGAGAAATATTCAGAACCCTCTTTTCTTTTTGAACAAAGATTTGCCACTTGTACTTTTCTAAGCTAACACTTGTTAACCTTATTTTCTATAGAGCTTACATATGTTGACTTGTGTGCTAACATATTTACACTTGTTTGTTTCTTTATGTTCAATTTCTAATTAGTTAATATTTACCTTAATTAATATTTAGCAAATCTTATAAGAGAAAATAGTGTAAAACAAGTTTGACTTTATTTCCATGAAAACCTTAAGGTTGTCACTTGTAGTTCTATAATAGAATCAAATTAACATTATTATTTACATGTTCTTAGATTGTTTTGTTAACTTACATATGTAATTTAACATACAAAAAATGAATTTATAAATGGATAAAGCTTTTATTAATTAGTTTCCTAATAATTATACTTATTCTAAATTAGTATAAATAAGAATTATTTTTAAAGAAATAGAATAAACAGAATATATTTGTACAAAAATCATTTTGTCATGCTTTTAAATCCAAACATAAATTTAATTAAATTTTTAAATACAATTTAAATCAATTTTAAAATAAATAAATTTGATATATGTATTTAAACAACCACCTTTTCAATTTGAAAATAATATTCTATTTAAAATTTATAATCACACATATATACATTATTATTGTTGAAATAAACAAATTTGCCACTTTTGATTAAATTTATAAAAGAGATTATCACCTTGAATTACTTCAAATTCCAGGGGTATCACATTTCAATAATTTAAAACCAGATAATTATTCAATTATCTGATACCTAAAAATCCGGGTTATTACCCCTTTGAATCTTTTCGTCCTCGAAAAGGAACGAAACCAGAATTTAAAATATCATAAAATAGTTTTGTAAATATGCTTTTTTATATCTCGATGTCTCAACAAGTCCAACATCGTTCTCACAGAAATTCGGTCATACGTTGATCAGGCGTAAGACTGAAAATCTATAAGTAATTAGCAGACCCGTTTTCAACACCAAGTGAAAATACTTGGAAAATAATTTTATTGAAAATATAGAAAACATTTTTGAAAATAGAGGATATATCTTTGGTGAGAATGCTCTGGAAATCATCACCCCCATCCATGGTCACAGTTACATCCAGGGTTACGTTGCCGTCGCAGCAAAAATCCATGTAACTGCAGGCTCTCCGCGGCCTCTCGATTACGCCATGGAACCCACACAACAGATCACAGTTACATCCAAGGTTACGTTGCCGTCGCAGCAAAAGTCCATGTAACTGCAGGCTCTCAGCGGCCTCTGATTTCACTGTCAAAATGAAACTTCTCCACTCCTACATAGGTCGCAGTCTACCGATATAAAATCAAACGCAGACTGTTGGCTCTCAGCGGCACACACGACTTTCGCTATGTTATACCATAGATCGCAGTTACATCCTGGGTTACGTTGCCATCGCAGCAAAAGTCCATGTAATTGTTGGCTCTCAGCGACACATACGACTTACGCTATGGTATACTCTACTCATAATCCTCAGAAACTAGTTTTGTCCGGACTCCTCACAGGATCAACTTTAGAACCCCCCTTGGGGCTCAAGGCAGCACCACCCAGTGGTACTCCTGAGAAGTCCATTCCAAGGGAGCGCCTTTTTCCCCAGAGCCATCATCAAAACATTTTATACTATACATATATAGTATTTTTAAATCATACACCTAGTATGATCTCATACAAAGGTCCTTTACTCAAAATCGATTATTCCAAAATCGATAATTCTCAAACTAGGCTTTCCAAATATAATATTGATTTTACCCAAAAATCAAAAGCCTTTCCAAATCCATAGGTTCCGAAAACCTTTTTCCCAAAATCCTCATATGGTCCTTTATATAAATATATATTCAGATATATGAAATCTTTCAAAACTTCGGATCATTTCTAATATGTATAAAACTCCTTTTATACTTCAAACACTTTCAAAATCCTTTCCTTCTGGCAATAGATTCATCAAGGGGAGTTTTATCTTATATAACAAAGATATTTAACTTTGTTTACTCAAAATCAATATTCAAATTTGGTTACTCCTTTCAATATCATTTTCATTCAAATCCGTATGATGTACACATATCATCCGTGCGCTATACCAATCTGGTCGCTCACTCGATCACACAATTTCACTTCCGAACTAGTATCGTCCACTCGACTTTCTAGTGCGGACTCAGATCTGGTTTCTTGATCAGAAACCGTCATTCTCCTTGCATAGTCATAACTATGATAGAGAACATCCAGAACCAATCAACAACCCATATCCAGGTTCGCCGTCGAAAATCGAGTGAAAAATCCCACTCGGATTGATATAACTATCTCGAAATTCTGTGCTCGAATCTGGATCAAATCACTATGCGAATAGAATAACATACGTACACCCCACATATTTATCTTTATTGGTTATTAGCCAAATTAATTCCTCTTTCTATTCACATTCACTTTAATTTTCATTCACTTATTCAAATCGCTTAAATTCATTCGGATTATCACCTCTATTCTTATCTCGATTGGGTATTTAACCAATAACAGTTTAAACTCCGACCAATTTATTTAGAAAATAGCTTGAAATTTTTTAAATAGATAAAGTAGTTGGAAAATAATTTCTGTTTTGTAAAATAGATGTAAAATAGTTCAGTAATTGGAAAATAGTTAAATAGTCATAGAAATTTTAAATAATTGCAAAATAGCTATAAAATAGTAATTAGTAGTTGAAAATAGTAATTAGTTTATAAAATAGTTAGAAAATTGTTAAATAGTTTCAAAAATAATTGTAAACAAATATAAGATAGTTCGGCTTTTAAAAGAAAAGTTGTATATATAATAAATAGCTTGGAAAAATAGGTTTATATTAAAACAATTTATATTAAAAATAGTCCAGACTCAAAACTGTTCACTTCCCAATCTCTATTCTCATCAATTTAATTTAAATTTCCTCTACCATTTAAATTGACCCAATTCAAATTTTAATTGACTTCAATTTCCATTGAAATTGATTCAACCCCAATTCAAGTTGAATTATCCTCAGTTTCTTTCCAAATTTAACTTTATTCAACCTTGATCTCAATTTCTACTAATTCAATTAAACTTCAATTGAACTAGTTCCAATTTCAATTTATTTCAACTCCCGTTTGAATTAATCCCAATTTCATACTCCATTTCCAAATTAAGTTGAATTATTCTTAACTTCCTTCCAAATTCAATTCAAATTCCATTGGATTTAAAATTATTCAACTTTAATTACAATTCCAAATTATTCAAATCAATTTGGACCAATTTCAAATTAAACCCACTTTAATTTCAAATCGTTACAAAATAATCCAATCCAAATTTTCCATTTGAATCTTATACTCATATATCTTCAATCACACTTTCAATTACTTCAAATAAAATTCAATTTGAACTAATTCAAATTTCAAATTTTAAACCATCTCTCATTCATTTAAACAATTCCAATTCACAACTTAAAGATTTTTAACAACAATAGGATGATATTATCTAATTTATTTTAAAACATCCATTCATTTTAAATTTCTAGATCTCAAGCCCAATTTGAGATCACTCAAACTCCCAAATACAATCAACCATTTAACTTCCCAAGTTAAATCTTAATTTCATCGTAAAATTTACAAATCAGATTGAACATCCCAACATATTTAACTTTTTCCAAATTAAACTCAATTCACTTAATCCAGTCAACCTTACCTAGTTTGGACTTCCATTTCAAAATTTGAACTTCTCATAAATAATCTTCCCACTTATTAAGTTCAAAAACTTAGCACTTCGGGCATCACATCTTATTCCACATTCAAAACTCAACATTTAGTGTTTATTTCACACCATATTTGATATTATGTATATCCACATATATACATATTAACTTCTTTTACACACCAAGTTATATTTTGAAAATTTAATCCACCTTTGGTTTTTAATTCAAACCAAATTTCTTTTAAATTTTCAAACAACTCTTGTTTGAAATAGAATCATTTCATTCAAATGCATTAAATAATATTATTTATTATTTCTCTAAATTAATTACATCAATAATTTATTCCAATTACTCACATTCGATAATTAACTTATTTCTTAATTACCTTCATTAAGTAATTGTTCCTTTAAATTACTTACCTCTAGTTACTTCATTAAGTAACTTCCTCTTAATTTATCATTTCCAATTATTATCCATAAATTAATCCCATTAAATAAAGTTTAATTAATTACATAAATTAATTAATTATCCTTATCCTGAAACCCTTCCCGAATTCAAGATTTAATTCCAGTTTGAATTCATTTCAAACTTGTCTTTAATTTAATTTCAATTTGGTTGTAATTCTATTCCCAGTTTAATTAATACTACAACCAATTTCCTTAATATAATAGATAAATTATTTCTTATATAAGATTCATTTACTTTTGAAATCATTTTAAAAAACTTTTATATAAGAAAATAACAAGTACGCTCTCTCATATTTATACACTCAACTCATTATAAGATACCACTTACCCTATCCTTAATGAGTAATCCCACCAGAGCCAAGGTTCTCGCTTAACCTTCAGCTCTGATACCAAATGTAACGACCCGGAATTTTCGATCTCGAAATTTCCAGATAATTAGTCAAAAGAAGAAAGAGAAAGAAGAAAGAGACAGAAAATCAAACTCAGAATCTCACATTCGCAGCGGATAAAATATAATATCACATAATAATAGTTTACAAAAAGAACAGTATCAGTAGATTTACATTTTCATATTTCAGAGTTATAACATTTACACAATACAGGTCAGTTATAAAACAACATGTCATAGATATAACTATATACATCACAGCGGGTACGCTCCATACGTTCCAGCCATCCAGCTCGCCTTCCTGAGCTCCAGAACGTCCTTACCTGGAAATCTGTAATACTCGGTCTGACCCGAGTATTACATCAAAGTAACACCCGGGTCAGGCTGGAAACCAGCGTGAGTAAACCCAACTAACAAGGAATACAAAAGCATATAACTATAGAGAACCCGGGGTAACTCATATATATAGATTTACAACTTTATAAGTTGTCGGTCCTCACTTATTCACACATCAATTTTCTAAGTACCAAACTTAGATTAAAAGGTCCAATACACTTAAATCCTTCCATTTCAGCTTATTGATTTCACCTATCATTTTATAAAGGATCGAAGTGTTTCGGGTATTTACTAATACCCGACTCCGGTCTCTTCGAAACCAATATCATCTTAAATTTTCAAGTGAAATACAACTCAATTTTAAATACAGGATGTCACATAATTCATCATCAATAGGTAACCACATCAACACAGTTTAAATCAAATATATCTTATCACATAGCATCACGAACCACATATTAGGGATAACAATAAATCAAAGGCTTCCAATATCATTCTATTTATTCTTAATTAATTTCACAAAATAAATTTATTCTTAACCAAATATAGTAATTTACCTTTAATTACTTTATTAATTAGTTGCTAACCATAATTATTAATCACCCTTGGTTAATAACATCCAACAATCAACTACCCTTAATTACTTCATTGAATAAATTAATCCTTAATTTATTTTCTAATTAATCCCTTGATTAATTATACAAAATAATTTGATTCAAATTACCTACATCATTAACACTTTTAATTACTTTCAGTACTTATCAACTAATTACTTTCCTAAGTAATTAAAATCCATTATTTTCATTATGAAATAATTTTACTCAAAAATTTCATTAAGTATTTCTTAATCAAATACCAAGTGACTATCTTTAATTAATCAATAAATTAATAAATCCCATTCATCTCATTAAATATACCTCGATGATTCTTCCCCTTTTCAATGCCTTATTACCATTATCATCTTGAAATATTTTATCATCATGATTACCTTTGCTTAATTAGATTATTAATTAAGTTTAGAATAAGGGAATCATTTAACCCGAATTTTAATCATTGATTAATTATTAATTAATTAAGTCATTGATTAAATCGTTAATTAAATTATTCACTCCTTAATTAATTTCTCTATGTAATCAATTCCTACCAATTTATCTTTTAATTTACTTACTCTAAGTAATTTCATTTAAGTGACTATTTCTTTCAATAATTACTTACAAAGAAATCATCTTTAATCAATTTAAATAAATTCAATTTATTATTTTTAAAGGTTTGATTTAAACAACAAATTTTAACTTGTATCCTGATCTTTTATAAACTTGTTAATGGTTTAATGCTTGGTTACTAATTCAAATACAAGTTACAAGGCAACATACCACCACACAACACTAACCAGAAGAACAGGCGACCAAAATTCTCGAGTCGAACACAGAAACACTAGAGACTGCCCCGAAAATTCCCATCTTCCCTGCTTCTTCGAGTCGCCTTTGATGGAAACGCGAGAGCTTCTTTGGGTTCATCTCATCTTCCCCCATTTCACAAATCCCAGTGTACAGAACGTACATGCGTGCACCTTGCACCTCACCTCCGGCCTCTGACGATCGGCGCGACGTTCGCCTATAACTCCACTATCTCACGCGAACTCGAAAACGTTCCCAGAATGATCCACAAACCCGATAATCAAAAACGAGCAAAAACATCCCACTACAGCAACCACCATGGCCAGATTTTCTTCAATGCCGACGCCTCATACTTCGAGACCGCTTCCCATCACCACCGATGCTTCATTAAACCCTCCAGCAGCCATCCCCATGATTGTGATCAACTCCGATCATCTCACGCTGCCATACGAGCACGAAGAACAGCTCGACCCAATTTAGGTTCTTAAACCCTAAAAATAACAACTCAGCCCAAATCGAAGCAAATTTCGAAATTTGGCTTCGGTAAAACTCTGACACATGAAGCTAGGCTTCTCCCCAACCAAAACGCATCATCTCCAGTCCACTCTATCACCAGAAATAATTTCTTGAACGGAAAACGTTCATCCCTAAAATCCTTACAATATAGGATACTAGAAATTGCCACTTCACCTCTAAAATTTTTATTTTTATTAGAGAAACTCCCCTGCATGCTTAAATCCTGAATTCCATTTATTTGAAATTTTGCCAAAATTGAATACTCACTATAATATTGACATACTGGACAATACTATATGATTTCTGCACTCATAAATTTTTAGCTAGAACTTTATTAGGAAATAAACAATTTCTTAGTTTATGTCTACATGCATTATCAACTAGATTATATAATCTAGATTGTTGAATATTAATGAACCAACTTTCCTCAATACAGACAACAGAACAGTTTTAATTCCTTGTTAAAATTATGATTTCTCACTTTCCAGAGAATATACAACTTGATTATTATAAAACAAATTTTAAACCTTAACTTGTTTTAACAACAATTAAAATTTGTTTAAACACCTAGTCTTAGCAAAGATCAAAGGGAAATTAAAATTTCTATACTGAGTTATCAGGAGGAACTCACAGTATCTCTGTTTATAAACATATATTCATTTAAAATAACATGCATGCAAAATTCTCAACCATACATCACAACTTTCAATTTAACATTTATCACATGCATATAAACAAACAATTTGTGTTCAGTTTACTCACCTTGTTCTAGAAAAACAGGAAACAGATCATTTCCTAGAACTTGGCTTTGAAAATGGTTTTGTTTTTTCCCTGAGCTTGCTTCAGGCTTGCTTTATTTGTCTTTGATTCAAAAATTTGAGTTACTTTGTTGTTGAAACTGAATCACAGATAAAATCTGCTTGCTTCTGTCTGTACTTCAGATTTGAGAGAAGATGCTTGCAAGCTTTATTCCCGGTTGAAGAAAAACTTGCAGGCTTATGTTTGATTTTTTTTTTGAAAATGAACTACAGGCTATAGAATTTGACAAATTCCTGTTTTGTGGAAGCATATGATTACTGATTTAATTCTGAAACTTTGTTGTTGAAGAAGTTGAATTTGTATAATAATTTGTCTTGCTAGATTCTATATATTTCTTATTTTAGGTGAAGAAAACTAAAGAAAGTCTTAGCTGAGAAATATTCAGAACCCTCTTTTCTTTTTGAACAAAGATTTGCCACTTGTACTTTTCTAAGCTAACACTTGTTAACCTTATTTTCTATAGAGCTTACATATGTTAACTTGTGTGCTAACATATTTACACTTGCTTGTTTCTTTATGTTCAATTTCTAATTAGTTAATATTTACCTTAATTAATATTTAGCAAATCTTATAAGAGAAAATAGTGTAAAACAAGTTTGACTTTATTTCCATGAAAACCTTAAGGTTGTCACTTGTAGTTCTATAATAGAATCAAATTAACATTATTATTTACATGTTCTTAGATTGTTTTGTTAACTTACATATGTAATTTAACATACAAAAAATGAATTTATAAATGGATAAAGCTTTTATTAATTAGTTTCCTAATAATTATACTTATTCTAAATTAGTATAAATAAGAATTATTTTTAAAGAAATAGAATAAACAGAATATATTTGTACAAAAATCATTTTGTCATGCTTTTAAATCCAAACATAAATTTAATTAAATTTTTAAATACAATTTAAATCAATTTTAAAATAAATAAATTTGATATATGTATTTAAACAACCACCTTTTCAATTTGAAAATAATATTCTATTTAAAATTTATAATCACACATATATACATTATTATTGTTGAAATAAACAAATTTGCCACTTTTGATTAAATTTATAAAAGAGATTATCACCTTGAATTACTTCAAATTCCAGGGGTATCACATTTCAATAATTTAAAACCAGATAATTATTCAATTATCTGATACCTAAAAATCCGGGTTATTACCCCTTTGAATCTTTTCGTCCTCGAAAAGGAACGAAACCAGAATTTAAAATATCATAAAATAGTTTTGTAAATATGCTTTTTTATATCTCGATGTCTCAACAAGTCCAACATCGTTCTCACAGAAATTCGGTCATACGTTGATCAGGCGTAAGACTGAAAATCTATAAGTAATTAGCAGACCCGTTTTCAACACCAAGTGAAAATACTTGGAAAATAATTTTATTGAAAATATAGAAAACATTTTTGAAAATAGAGGATATATCTTTGGTGAGAATGCTCTGGAAATCATCACCCCCATCCATGGTCACAGTTACATCCAGGGTTACGTTGCCGTCGCAGCAAAAATCCATGTAACTGCAGGCTCTCCGCGGCCTCTCGATTACGCCATGGAACCCACACAACAGATCACAGTTACATCCAAGGTTACGTTGCCGTCGCAGCAAAAGTCCATGTAACTGCAGGCTCTCAGCGGCCTCTGATTTCACTGTCAAAATGAAACTTCTCCACTCCTACATAGGTCGCAGTCTACCGATATAAAATCAAACGCAGACTGTTGGCTCTCAGCGGCACACACGACTTTCGCTATGTTATACCATAGATCGCAGTTACATCCTGGGTTACGTTGCCATCGCAGCAAAAGTCCATGTAATTGTTGGCTCTCAGCGACACATACGACTTACGCTATGGTATACTCTACTCATAATCCTCAGAAACTAGTTTTGTCCGGACTCCTCACAGGATCAACTTTAGAACCCCCCTTGGGGCTCAAGGCAGCACCACCCGGTGGTACTCCTGAGAAGTCCATTCCAAGGGAGCGCCTTTTTCCCCAGAGCCATCATCAAAACATTTTATACTATACATATATAGTATTTTTAAATCATACACCTAGTATGATCTCATACAAAGGTCCTTTACTCAAAATCGATTATTCCAAAATCGATAATTCTCAAACTAGGCTTTCCAAATATAATATTGATTTTACCCAAAAATCAAAAGCCTTTCCAAATCCATAGGTTCCGAAAACCTTTTTCCCAAAATCCTCATATGATCCTTTATATAAATATATATTCAGATATATGAAATCTTTCAAAACTTCGGATCATTTCTAATATGTATAAAACTCCTTTTATACTTCAAACACTTTCAAAATCCTTTCCTTCTGGCAATAGATTCATCAAGGGGAGTTTTATCTTATATAACAAAGATATTTAACTTTGTTTACTCAAAATCAATATTCAAATTTGGTTACTCCTTTCAATATCATTTTCATTCAAATCCGTATGATGTACACATATCATCCGTGCGCTATACCAATCTGGTCGCTCACTCGATCACACAATTTCACTTCCGAACTAGTATCGTCCACTCGACTTTCTAGTGCGGACTCAGATCTGGTTTCTTGATCAGAAACCGTCATTCTCCTTGCATAGTCATAACTATGATAGAGAACATCCAGAACCAATCAACAACCCATATCCAGGTTCGCCGTCGAAAATCGAGTGAAAAATCCCACTCGGATTGATATAACTATCTCGAAATTCTGTGCTCGAATCTGGATCAAATCACTATGCGAATAGAATAACATACGTACACCCCACATATTTATCTTTATTGGTTATTAGCCAAATTAATTCCTCTTTCTATTCACATTCACTTTAATTTTCATTCACTTATTCAAATCGCTTAAATTCATTCGGATTATCACCTCTATTCTTATCTCGATTGGGTATTTAACCAATAACAGTTTAAACTCCGACCAATTTATTTAGAAAATAGCTTGAAATTTTTTAAATAGATAAAGTAGTTGGAAAATAATTTCTGTTTTGTAAAATAGATGTAAAATAGTTCAGTAATTGGAAAATAGTTAAATAGTCATAGAAATTTTAAATAATTGCAAAATAGCTATAAAATAGTAATTAGTAGTTGAAAATAGTAATTAGTTTATAAAATAGTTAGAAAATTGTTAAATAGTTTCAAAAATAATTGTAAACAAATATAAGATAGTTCGGCTTTTAAAAGAAAAGTTGTATATATAATAAATAGCTTGGAAAAATAGGTTTATATTAAAACAATTTATATTAAAAATAGTCCAGACTCAAAACTGTTCACTTCCCAATCTCTATTCTCATCAATTTAATTTAAATTTCCTCTACCATTTAAATTGACCCAATTCAAATTTTAATTGACTTCAATTTCCATTGAAATTGATTCAACCCCAATTCAAGTTGAATTATCCTCAGTTTCTTTCCAAATTTAACTTTATTCAACCTTGATCTCAATTTCTACTAATTCAATTAAACTTCAATTGAACTAGTTCCAATTTCAATTTATTTCAACTCCCGTTTGAATTAATCCCAATTTCATACTCCATTTCCAAATTAAGTTGAATTATTCTTAACTTCCTTCCAAATTCAATTCAAATTCCATTGGATTTAAAATTATTCAACTTTAATTACAATTCCAAATTATTCAAATCAATTTGGACCAATTTCAAATTAAACCCACTTTAATTTCAAATCGTTACAAAATAATCCAATCCAAATTTTCCATTTGAATCTTATACTCATATATCTTCAATCACACTTTCAATTACTTCAAATAAAATTCAATTTGAACTAATTCAAATTTCAAATTTTAAACCATCTCTCATTCATTTAAACAATTCCAATTCACAACTTAAAGATTTTTAACAACAATAGGATGATATTATCTAATTTATTTTAAAACATCCATTCATTTTAAATTTCTAGATCTCAAGCCCAATTTGAGATCACTCAAACTCCCAAATACAATCAACCATTTAACTTCCCAAGTTAAATCTTAATTTCATCGTAAAATTTACAAATCAGATTGAACATCCCAACATATTTAACTTTTTCCAAATTAAACTCAATTCACTTAATCCAGTCAACCTTACCTAGTTTGGACTTCCATTTCAAAATTTGAACTTCTCATAAATAATCTTCCCACTTATTAAGTTCAAAAACTTAGCACTTCGGGCATCACATCTTATTCCACATTCAAAACTCAACATTTAGTGTTTATTTCACACCATATTTGATATTATGTATATCCACATATATACATATTAACTTCTTTTACACACCAAGTTATATTTTGAAAATTTAATCCACCTTTGGTTTTTAATTCAAACCAAATTTCTTTTAAATTTTCAAACAACTCTTGTTTGAAATAGAATCATTTCATTCAAATGCATTAAATAATATTATTTATTATTTCTCTAAATTAATTACATCAATAATTTATTCCAATTACTCACATTCGATAATTAACTTATTTCTTAATTACCTTCATTAAGTAATTGTTCCTTTAAATTACTTACCTCTAGTTACTTCATTAAGTAACTTCCTCTTAATTTATCATTTCCAATTATTATCCATAAATTAATCCCATTAAATAAAGTTTAATTAATTACATAAATTAATTAATTATCCTTATCCTGAAACCCTTCCCGAATTCAAGATTTAATTCCAGTTTGAATTCATTTCAAACTTGTCTTTAATTTAATTTCAATTTGGTTGTAATTCTATTCCCAGTTTAATTAATACTACAACCAATTTCCTTAATATAATAGATAAATTATTTCTTATATAAGATTCATTTGCTTTTGAAATCATTTTAAAAAACTTTTATATAAGAAAATAACAAGTACGCTCTCTCATATTTATACACTCAACTCATTATAAGATACCACTTACCCTATCCTTAATGAGTAATCCCACCAGAGCCAAGGTTCTCGCTTAACCTTCAGCTCTGATACCAAATGTAACGACCCGGAATTTTCGATCTCGAAATTTCCAGATAATTAGTCAAAAGAAGAAAGAGAAAGAAGAAAGAGACAGAAAATCAAACTCAGAATCTCACATTCGCAGCGGATAAAATATAATATCACATAATAATAGTTTACAAAAAGAACAGTATCAGTAGATTTACATTTTCATATTTCAGAGTTATAACATTTACACAATACAGGTCAGTTATAAAACAACATGTCATAGATATAACTATATACATCACAGCGGGTACGCTCCATACGTTCCAGCCATCCAGCTCGCCTTCCTGAGCTCCAGAACGTCCTTACCTGGAAATCTGTAATACTCGGTCTGACCCGAGTATTACATCAAAGTAACACCCGGGTCAGGCTGGAAACCAGCGTGAGTAAACCCAACTAACAAGGAATACAAAAGCATATAACTATAGAGAACCCGGGGTAACTCATATATATAGATTTACAACTTTATAAGTTGTCGGTCCTCACTTATTTCACACATCAATTTTCTAAGTACCAAACTTAGATTAAAAGGTCCAATACACTTAAATCCTTCCATTTCAGCTTATTGATTTCACCTATCATTTTATAAAGGATCGAAGTGTTTCGGGTATTTACTAATACCCGACTCCGGTCTCTTCGAAACCAATATCATCTTAAATTTTCAAGTGAAATACAACTCAATTTTAAATACAGGATGTCACATAATTCATCATCAATAGGTAACCACATCAACACAGTTTAAATCAAATATATCTTATCACATAGCATCACGAACCACATATTAGGGATAACAATAAATCAAAGGCTTCCAATATCATTCTATTTATTCTTAATTAATTTCACAAAATAAATTTATTCTTAACCAAATATAGTAATTTACCTTTAATTACTTTATTAATTAGTTGCTAACCATAATTATTAATCACCCTTGGTTAATAACATCCAACAATCAACTACCCTTAATTACTTCATTGAATAAATTAATCCTTAATTTATTTTCTAATTAATCCCTTGATTAATTATACAAAATAATTTGATTCAAATTACCTACATCATTAACACTTTTAATTACTTTCAGTACTTATCAACTAATTACTTTCCTAAGTAATTAAAATCCATTATTTTCATTATGAAATAATTTTACTCAAAAATTTCATTAAGTATTTCTTAATCAAATACCAAGTGACTATCTTTAATTAATCAATAAATTAATAAATCCCATTCATCTCATTAAATATACCTCGATGATTCTTCCCCTTTTCAATGCCTTATTACCATTATCATCTTGAAATATTTTATCATCATGATTACCTTTGCTTAATTAGATTATTAATTAAGTTTAGAATAAGGGAATCATTTAACCCGAATTTTAATCATTGATTAATTATTAATTAATTAAGTCATTGATTAAATCGTTAATTAAATTATTCACTCCTTAATTAATTTCTCTATGTAATCAATTCCTACCAATTTATCTTTTAATTTACTTACTCTAAGTAATTTCATTTAAGTGACTATTTCTTTCAATAATTACTTACAAAGAAATCATCTTTAATCAATTTAAATAAATTCAATTTATTATTTTTAAAGGTTTGATTTAAACAACAAATTTTAACTTGTATCCTGATCTTTTATAAACTTGTTAATGGTTTAATGCTTGGTTACTAATTCAAATACAAGTTACAAGGCAACATACCACCACACAACACTAACCAGAAGAACAGGCGACCAAAATTCTCGAGTCGAACACAGAAACACTAGAGACTGCCCCGAAAATTCCCATCTTCCCTGCTTCTTCGAGTCGCCTTTGATGGAAACGCGAGAGCTTCTTTGGGTTCATCTCATCTTCCCCCATTTCACAAATCCCAGTGTACAGAACGTACATGCGTGCACCTTGCACCTCACCTCCGGCCTCTGACGATCGGCGCGACGTTCGCCTATAACTCCACTATCTCACGCGAACTCGAAAACGTTCCCAGAATGATCCACAAACCCGATAATCAAAAACGAGCAAAAACATCCCACTACAGCAACCACCATGGCCAGATTTTCTTCAATGCCGACGCCTCATACTTCGAGACCGCTTCCCATCACCACCGATGCTTCATTAAACCCTCCAGCAGCCATCCCCATGATTGTGATCAACTCCGATCATCTCACGCTGCCATACGAGCACGAAGAACAGCTCGACCCAATTTAGGTTCTTAAACCCTAAAAATAACAACTCAGCCCAAATCGAAGAAAATTTCGAAATTTGGCTTCGGTAAAACTCTGACACATGAAGCTAGGCTTCTCCCCAACCAAAACGCATCATCTCCAGTCCACTCTATCACCAGAAATAATTTCTTGAACGGAAAACGTTCATCCCTAAAATCCTTACAATATAGGATACTAGAAATTGCCACTTCACCTCTAAAATTTTTATTTTTATTAGAGAAACTCCCCTGCATGCTTAAATCCTGAATTCCATTTATTTGAAATTTTGCCAAAATTGAATACTCACTATAATATTGACATACTGGACAATACTATATGATTTCTGCACTCATAAATTTTTAGCTAGAACTTTATTAGGAAATAAACAATTTCTTAGTTTATGTCTACATGCATTATCAACTAGATTATATAATCTAGATTGTTGAATATTAATGAACCAACTTTCCTCAATACAGACAACAGAACAGTTTTAATTCCTTGTTAAAATTATGATTTCTCACTTTCCAGAGAATATACAACTTGATTATTATAAAACAAATTTTAAACCTTAACTTGTTTTAACAACAATTAAAATTTGTTTAAACACCTAGTCTTAGCAAAGATCAAAGGGAAATTAAAATTTCTATACTGAGTTATCAGGAGGAACTCACAGTATCTCTGTTTATAAACATATATTCATTTAAAATAACATGCATGCAAAATTCTCAACCATACATCACAACTTTCAATTTAACATTTATCACATGCATATAAACAAACAATTTGTGTTCAGTTTACTCACCTTGTTCTAGAAAAACAGGAAACAGATCATTTCCTAGAACTTGGCTTTGAAAATGGTTTTGTTTTTTCCCTGAGCTTGCTTCAGGCTTGCTTTATTTGTCTTTGATTCAAAAATTTGAGTTACTTTGTTGTTGAAACTGAATCACAGATAAAATCTGCTTGCTTCTGTCTGTACTTCAGATTTGAGAGAAGATGCTTGCAAGCTTTATTCCCGGTTGAAGAAAAACTTGCAGGCTTATGTTTGATTTTTTTTTTGAAAATGAACTACAGGCTATAGAATTTGACAAATTCCTGTTTTGTGGAAGCATATGATTACTGATTTAATTCTGAAACTTTGTTGTTGAAGAAGTTGAATTTGTATAATAATTTGTCTTGCTAGATTCTATATATTTCTTATTTTAGGTGAAGAAAACTAAAGAAAGTCTTAGCTGAGA
This sequence comes from Allium cepa, assembly GCA_030765085.1. Classification (NCBI taxonomy): domain Eukaryota; kingdom Viridiplantae; phylum Streptophyta; class Magnoliopsida; order Asparagales; family Amaryllidaceae; genus Allium; species Allium cepa. Next base: position 345,074,570 of record CM060944.1, read on the forward strand.
AATATTCAGAACCCTCTTTTCTTTTTGAACAAAGATTTGCCACTTGTACTTTTCTAAGCTAACACTTGTTAACCTTATTTTCTATAGAGCTTACATATGTTAACTTGTGTGCTAACATATTTACACTTGCTTGTTTCTTTATGTTCAATTTCTAATTAGTTAATATTTACCTTAATTAATATTTAGCAAATCTTATAAGAGAAAATAGTGTAAAACAAGTTTGACTTTATTTCCATGAAAACCTTAAGGTTGTCACTTGTAGTTCTATAATAGAATCAAATTAACATTATTATTTACATGTTCTTAGATTGTTTTGTTAACTTACATATGTAATTTAACATACAAAAAATGAATTTATAAATGGATAAAGCTTTTATTAATTAGTTTCCTAATAATTATACTTATTCTAAATTAGTATAAATAAGAATTATTTTTAAAGAAATAGAATAAACAGACTATATTTGTACAAAAATCATTTTGTCATGCTTTTAAATCCAAACATAAATTTAATTAAATTTTTAAATACAATTTAAATCAATTTAAAAATAAATAAATTTGATATATGTATTTAAACAACCACCTTTTCAATTTGAAAATAATATTCTATTTAAAATTTATAATCACACATATATACATTATTATTGTTGAAATAAACAAATTTGCCACTTTTGATTAAATTTATAAAAGAGATTATCACCTTGAATTACTTCAAATTCAGGGGTATCACATTTCAATAATTTAAAACCAGATAATTATTCAATTATCTGATACCTAAAAATCCGGGTTATTACATTCCTCCCCCTTTGAATCTTTTCGTCCTCGAAAAGGAACGAAACCAGAATTTAAAATATCATAAAATAGTTTTGTAAAAATGCTTTTTTATATCTCGATGTCTCAACAAGTCCAACATCGTTCTCATAGAAATTCGGTCATACGTTGATCAGGCGTAAGACTGAAAATCTATAAGTACTTAGCAGACCCGTTTTCAACACCCAGTGAAAATACTTGGAAAATAATTTTATTGAAAATATAGAAAACATTTTTGAAAATAGAGGATATATCTTTGGTGAGAATGCTCCGGAAATCATCACCCCCATCCATGGTCACAGTTACATCCAGGGTTACGTTGCCGTCGCAGCAAAAGTCCATGTAACTGCAGGCTCTCCGCGGCCTCTCGATTACGCCATGGAACCCACACAACAGATCACAGTTACATCCAGGGTTACGTTGCCGTCGCAGCAAAAGTCCATGTAACTGCAGGCTCTCAGCGGCGTCTAATTTTGCTGTCAAAATGAAACTTCTCCACTCCTACATAGGTCGCAGTCTACCGATATAAAATCAAACGCAGACTGTTGGCTCTCAGCGGCACACACGACTTTCGCTATGTTATACCATAGATCGCTGTTACATCCTGGGTTACGTTGCCATCGCAGCAAAAGTCCATGTAATTGTTGGCTCTCAGCGACACACACGACTTACGCTATGGTATACTCTACTCATAATCCTCAGGAACTAGTTTTGTCCGGACTCCTCACAGGATCAAGTTTAGAACCCCCCCCTTGGGGCTCAAGGCAGCACCACCCGGTGGTACTCCTAAGAAGTCCATTCCAAGGGAGCGCCTTTTTCCCCAGAGCCATCATCAAAACATTTTATACTATACATATATAGTATTTTTAAATCATACACCTAGTATGATCTCATACAAAGCTCCTTTACTCAAAATCGATTATTCCAAAATCGATAATTCTCAAACTAGGCTTTCCAAATATAATATTGATTTTACCCAAAAGTCAAAAGCCTTTCCAAATCCATAGGTTCCCAAAACCTTTTTCCCAAAATCCACATATGATCCTTTATATAAATATATATTCAGATATATGAAATCTTTCAAAACTTCGGATCATTTCTAATATGTATAAAACTCCTTTTATACTTCAAACACTTTCAAAATCCTTTCCTTCTGGCAATAGATTCATCAAGGGGAGTTTTATCTTATATAACAAAGATATTTAACTTTGTTTACTCAAAATCAATATTCAAATTTGGTTACTCCTTTCAATATCATTTTCATTCAAATCCGTACGATGTACACATATCATCCGTACGCTATACCAATCTGATCGCTCACTCGATCACACAATTTCACTTCCGAACTAGTATCGCCCACTTAACTTTCTAGTGCGGACTCAGATCTGGTTTCTTGATCAGAAACCGTCATTCTCCTTGCATAGTCATAACTATGATAGAGAACATCCAGAACCAATCAACAACCCATATCCAGGTTCGCCGTCGAAAATCGAGTGAATAATCCCACTCGGATTGATATAACTATCTCGAAATTCTGTGCTCGAATCTGGATCAAATCACTATGCGAATAGAATAACATACGTACACCCTACGTATTTATCTTTATTGGTTATTAGCCAAATCAATTCCTCTTTCTATTCACATTCACTTTAATTTTCATTCACTTATTCAAATCGTTTAAATTCATTCGGATTATCACCTCTATTCTTATCTCGATTGGGTATTTAACCAATAACAGTTTAAACTCCGACCAATTTATTTAGAAAATAGCTTGAAATTTTTCAAATAGATAAGTAGTTGGAAAATAATTTCTATTTTGTAAAATAGATGTAAAATAGTTCAGTAATTGGAAAATAGTTAAATAGTCATAGAAATTTTAAATAATTGCAAAATAGCTATAAAATAGTAATTAGTAGTTGAAAATAGTAATTAGTTTATAAAATAGTTAGAAAATTGTTAAACAGTTTCAAAAATAATTGTAAACAAATATAAGATAGTTCGGCTTTTAAAAGAAAAGTTGTATATATAATAAATAGCTTGGGAAAATAGGTTTATATTAAAACAATTTATATTAAAAATAGTCCAGAGTCAAAACTGTTCACTTCCCAATCTCTATTCTCATCAATTTAATTTAAATTTCCTCTACCATTTAAATTGACCCAATTCAAATTTTAATTGACTTCAATTTCCATTGAAATTGATTCAACCCCAATTCAAGTGGAATTATCCTCAGTTTCTTTCCAAATTTAACTTTATTCAACCTTGATCTCAATTTCTACTAATTCAATTAAATTTCAATTGAACTAGTTCCAATTTCAATTTATTTCAACTCCCGTTTGAATTAATCCCAATTTCATACTCCATTTCCAAATTAAGTTGAATTATTCTTAACTTCCTTCCAAATTCAATTCAAATTCCATTGGATTTAAAATTATTCAACTTTAATTACAATTCCAAATTATTCAAATCAATTTGGACCAATTTCAAATTAAACCCACTTTAATTTCAAATCGTTACAAAATAATCCAATCCAAATTTTCCATTTGAATCTTATACTCATACATCTTCAATCACACTTTCAATTACTTCAAATAAAATTCAATTTGAACTAATTCAAATTTCAAATTTTAAACCATCTCTCATTCATTTAAACAATTCCAATTCACAACTTAAAGATTTTTAACAACAATAGGATGATATTATCTAATTTATTTTAAAACATCCATTCATTTTAAATTTCTAGATCTCAAGCCCAATTTGAGATCACTCAAACTCCCAATTACAATCAACCATTTAACTTCCTAAGTTAAATCTTAATTTCATCGTAAAATTTACAAATCAGATTGAACATCCCAACATATTTAACTTTTTCCAAATTAAACTCAATTCACTTAATCCAGTCAACCTTACCTAGTTTGGACTTCCATTTCAAATTTTGAACTTCTCATAAATAATCTTCCCACTTATTAAGTTCAAAAACTTAGCACTTCGGGCATCACATCTTATTCCACATTCAAAACTCAACATTTATAGTTTATTTCACACCATATTTGATATTATGTATATCCACATATATACATATTAACTTCTTTTACACACCAAGTTATATTTTGAAAATTTAAACCACCTTTGGTTTTTAATTCAAACCAAATTTCTTTTAAATTTTCAAACAACTCTTGTTTGAAATAGAATCATTTCATTCAAATGCATTAAATAATATTATTTATTATTTCTCTAAATTAATTACATCAATAATTTATTCCAATTACTCACATTCGATAATTAACTTATTTCTTAATTACCTTCATTAAGTAATTGTTCCTTTAAATTACTTACCTCTAGTTACTTCATTAAGTAACTTCCTCTTAATTTATCATTTCCAATTATTATCCATAAATTAATCCCATTAAATAAAGTTTAATTAATTACATAAATTAATTAATTATCCTTATCCTGAAACCCTTCCCGAATTCAAGATTTAATTCCAGTTTGAATCCATTTCAAACTTGTCTTTAATTTAATTTCAATTTGGTTGTAATTCTATTCCCAGTTTAATTAATACTACAACCAATTTCCTTAATATAATAGTAAATTATTTCTTATATAAGATTCATTTACTTTTGAAATCATTTTAAAAAACTTTTATATAAGAAAATAACAAGTACGCTCTCTCATATTTATACACTCAACTCATTATAAGGTACCACTTACCCTATCCTTAATGAGTAATCCCACCAGAGCCAAGGTTCTCGCTTAACCTTCAGCTCTGATACCAAATGTAACGACCCGGAATTTTCGATCTCGAAATTTCCAGATAATTAGTCAAAAGAAGAAAGAGAAAGAAGAAAGAGACAGAAAATCAAACTCAGAATCTCACATTCGCAGCGGATAAAATATAATATCACATAATAATAGTTTACAAAAAGAACAGTATCAGTAGATTTACATTTTCATATATCAGAGTTATAACATTTACACAATACAGGTCAGTTATAAAACAACATGTCATAGATATAACTATATATATCACAGCGGGTACGCTCCATACGTTCCAGCCATCCAGCTCGCCTTTCTGAGCTCCAGAACGTCCTTACCTGGAAATCTGTAATACTCGGTCTGACCCGAGCATTACATCAAAGTAACACCCGGGTCAGGCTGGAAACCAGCGTGAGTAAACCCAACTAACAAGGAATACAAAAGCATATAACTATAGAGAACCCGGGTTAACTCATATATATAGATTTACAACTTTATAAGTTGTCGGTCTTCACTTATTTCACACATTAATTTTCTAAGTACCAAACTTAGATTAAAAGGTCCAATACACTTAAATCCTTCCATTTCAGCTTATTGATTTAACCTATCATTTTATAAAGGATCGAAGTGTTTCGGGTATTTACTAATACCCGACTCCGGTCTCTTCGAAACCAATATCATCTTAAATTTTCAAGTGAAATACAACTCAATTTTAAATACAGGATGTCACATAATTCATCATCAATAGATAACCACATCAACACAGTTTAAATCAAATATATCTTATCACATAGCATCACGAACCACATATTAGGGATAACAATAAATCAAAGGCTTCCAATATCATTCTATTTATTCTTAATTAATTTCACAAAATAAATTTATTCTTAACCAAATATAGTAATTTACCTTTAATTACTTTATTAATTAGTTGCTAACCATAATTATTAATCACCCTTGGTTAATAACATCCAACAATCAACTACCCTTAATTACTTCATTGAATAAATTAATCCTTAATTTATTTTCTAATTAATCCCTTGATTAATTATACAAAATAATTTGATTCAAATTAACTCCATCATTAACACTTTTAATTACTTTCAGTACTTATCAACTAATTACTTTCCTAAGTAATTAAAATCCATTATTTTCATCATGAAATAATTTTACTTAAAAATTTCATTAAGTATTTCTTAATCAAATACCAAATGACTATCTTTAATTAATCAATAAATTAATAAATCCCATTCATCTCATTAAATATACCTCGTTGATTCTTCCCCTTTTCAATGCCTTATTACCATTATCATCTTGAAATATTTTATCATCATGATTACCTTTGCTTAATTAAATTATTAATTAATTAAGTCATTGATTAAATCGTTAATTAAATTATTCACTCCTTAATTAATTTCTCTATGTAATCAATTCCTACCAATTTATCTTTTAATTTACTTACTCTAAGTAATTTCATTTAAGTGACTATTTCTTTCAATAATTACTTACAAAGAAATCATCTTTAATCAATTTAAATAAATTCAATTTATTATTTTTAAAGGTTTGATTTACATTTATTTTAAACAACAAATTTTAACTTGTATCCTGATTCTTTTATAAACTTGTTAATGGTTTAATGCTTGGTTACTAATTCAAATACAAGTTACAAGGCAACATACCACCACACAACACTAACCAGAAGAACAGGCGACCAAAATTCTCGAGTCGAACACAGAAACACTCGAGACTGCCCCGAAAATTCCCATCTTCCCTGCTTCTTCGAGTCGCCCTCGATGGAAACGCGAGAGCTTCTTTGGGTTCATCTCATCTTTCCCCATTTCACAAATCCCAGTGTACAGAACGTACATGCGTGCACCTTGCACCTCACCTCCGGCCTCTGACGATCGGCGCGGCGTTCGCCTATAACTCCACTATCTCACGCGAACTCGAAAACGTTCCCAGAATGATCCACAAACCCGATAATCAAAAACGAGCAAAAACATCCCACTACAGCAACCACCATGGCCAGATTTTCTTTAATGCCGACGCCTCATACTTCGAGACCGCTTCCCATCACCACCGATGCTTCATTAAACCCTCCAGCAGCCATCCCCATGATTGTGATCAACTCCGATCATCTCACGCTGCCATACGAGCACGAAGAACAGCTCGACCCAATTTAGGTTCTTAAACCCTAAAAATAACAACTCAGCCCAAATCGAAGCAAATTTCGAAATTTGGCTTCGGTAAAACTCTGACACATGAAGCTAGGCTTCTCCCCAACCAAAACGCATCATCTCCAGTCCACTCTATCACCAGAAATAATTTCTTGAACGGAAAACGTTCATCCCTAAAATCCTTACAATATAGGATACTAGAAATTGCCACTTCACCTCTAAAAATTTTATTTTTATTAGAGAAACTCCCCTGCATGCTTAAATCCTGAATTCCATTTATTTGAAATTTTGCCAAAATTGAATACTCACTGTAATATTGACGTACTGGACAATACTATATGATTTCTGCACTCATAAATTTTTAGCTAGAACTTTATTAAGAAATAAACAATTTCTTAGTTTATGTCTACATGCATTATCAACTAGATTATATAATCTAGATTGTTGAATATTAATGAACCAACTTTCCTCAATACAGACAACAGAACAGTTTTAATTCCTTGTTAAAATTATGATTTCTCACTTTCCAGAGAATATACAACTTGATTATTATAAAACAAAATTTAAACCTTAACTTGTTTTAACAACAATTAAAATTTGTTTAAACACCTAGTCTTAGCAAAGATCAAAGGGAAATTAAAATTTCTATACTGAGTTATCAGGAGGAACTCACAGTATCTCTGTTTATAAACATATATTCATTTAAAATAACATGCATGCAAAATTCTCAACCATACATCACAACTTTCAATTTAACATTTATCACATGCATATAAACAAACAATCTGTGTTCAGTTTACTCACCTTGTTCTAGAAAAACAGGAAACAGATCATTTCCTGGAACTTGACTTTGAAAATGGTTTTGTTTTTTCCCTGATCTTGCTTCAGGCTTGCTTTATTTGTCTTTGATTCAAAAATTTGAGTTACTTTGTTGTTGAAACTGAATCACAGATAAAATCTACTTGCTTCTGTCTGTACTTCAGGTTTGAGAGAAGATGCTTGCAAGCTTTATTCCCGGTTGAAGAAAAACTTGCAGGCTTATGTTTGATTTTTTTTTGAAAATGAACTACAGGCTATAGAATTTGACAAATTCCTGTTTTGTGGAAGCATATGATTACTGATTTAATTCTGAAACTTTGTTGTTGAAGAAGTTGAATTTATAAAATAATTTGTCTTGCTAGATTCTATATATATTTTATTTTAGGTGAAGAAAACTAAAGAAAGTCTTAGCTGAGAAATATTCAGACCCCCCTTTTCTTTTTGAACAAAGATTTGCCACTTGTACTTTTCTAAGCTAACACTTGTTAACCTTATTTTCTATAGAGCTTACATATGTTAACTTGTGTGCTAACATATTTACACTTGTTCGTTTCTTTATGTTCAATTTCTAATTAGTTAATATTTACGTTAATTAATATTTAGCAAATCTTATAAGAGAAAATAGTGTAAAACAAGTTTGACTTTATTTCCATGAAAACCTTAAGTTGTCACTTGTAGTTCTATAATAGAATCAAATTAACATTATTATTTACATGTTCTTAGATTGTTTTATTAACTTACATATGTAATTTAACATACAAAAAATGAATTTATAAATGGATAAAGCTTTTATTAATTAGTTTCCTAATAATTGTACTTATTCTAAATTAGTATAAATAAGAATTATTTTTAAAGAAATAGAATAAACAGACTATATTTGTACAAAAATCATTTTGTCATGCTTTTAAATCCAAACATAAATTTAATTAAATTTTTAAATACAATTTAAATCAATTTAAAAAAAATAAATTTGATATATGTATTTAAACAACCACCTTTTCAATTTGAAAATAATATTCTATTTAAAATTTATATTATAAAAGAGATTATCACCTTTAATTACTTCAAATTCCAGGGGTATCACATTTCAATAATTTAAAACCAGATAATTATTCAATTATCTGATACCTAAAAATCCGGGTTATTACAATTTCTTTCTAGAAATGAAATGTGAAGTAAATGTGTACGTGAATTATAAAGTGGAGTGGATGGCAAGAAAAGATTTGAATGACTAAAGAGGAGTAAATGATAGGAAAACAAAAAGGCTAGGAAATAAAAGGCAAGAAATAAGGAGAAAGAAACACACACGCGCGCGCGCGCACACACACGCGCGCACGCATATATATATTATTCTTAAATGCAATTGAAAAGGAGATATTTTGAGATGTTTGTACATGATTAATAAGGGCAACTCACGGCTATGAATGGCGAATGGCTAGGGTAAGTAATAAAGAGGGTAGGTAAATAAAAAGGCTAGCATTAAAGAAATGTAACGCATGTCTCCTTGATTTCTTCCAAGCCTTTTATGAAAAGATATACACACAAGTAAAATCCAATAAATAAAGTTTAGATAAACAAAATAGAAAAATAAAATAAAATAACATAGAGAATAAAAATATATAAATGAACATAGAAAAATAGAAATTGAAATACAGAAAATAACTGCGTGTAAAACGCTGTAATTTATCTAATTTAAAAAGTATAACTCAGAATTTAACGAAACGAAAAGCAGAACAGATATCATAAATAGATTCTGCTTCAAAAAAAAGATTAAAATTTTAAAATTCAATTTTTTTAAAAATTTAAACTGAAAATTCAAATTTTGACCAAAATATAAAATTTTCAAAAATTGTTTATTTATTGCATTTGAAAAATAAATTATAAACAAATTCCAAACTTACATTGGAAAAATTCTAAAAATTCACTTTTAAATGATTTAAAAATCAAAATTTCAAATAAAAATTTAATTAAAAATATTCACAAAATTATGGGTTGTTACATTTCATGACACGGTAAAAAAGGAGCATCGAATTTTTTTATCAAGAAATAGCTTTTACAAGATGGACACAACAGGAAGTAACTCCATGCAAAGTAAAGTCCTTCCTTGCGAAAACGGTCAAATTAGAAATACATACCTTTGGAATTCTATAATAAAAAATAAATGGTAAATATTCTCTGGCAAAAATTTGACATGAGAACATTTTTCAGGCAACATTTGCCAAAAGAGATATTTGATTGTCCAATATATGATAACATCTTTTTATAATGATATAACTTTTGTATGTCAACATTTGCATGACAAATATTGACAGATTGAAATTTGACAAGTTAATAATTAGTTTTACAAATAATTACATGACAAATATTTCTCATTCTATTTTCTAATTTTGAAAATTTAATTTTTTCTTTCTAATATGAAGAAAAAAGAGGAAAAACAAAAGAACGACAAAGGAGCTAAAATCAACCAAAGCTATACAAGCTAAGGGAATATCTTCAGTTGTTGATGAAAGATATAAAAAAAAAAAACAACTCAAGGATGTAAAATTGCAAATAAAAAAGGGAAAAATGCAGTTCTTAAAAAAGAAAATATGCTTCTGAAAAAGAGAACGAAAATTCGAAAAGAAACGAGGAAAAAAAGATAATGAGCAAGCAGATGAAAACAAGAAAGTAGTTGAAAAGAAGATTAGAACATTGATTAATAAATGGGATTCTAATAGAGAAGAAATAGATTTTGATGAAGAGGAAACATACGAAAACGATGATGAGGACTATGATGTTGCTGAATGTGATGATGATAATGAATTTGATAACGGTGGAAGTAATGATGGTTTTGGTAATGGTCAAGATAATGGTAAAGAAAAAGATGGAAAGGAGAAAAAAAAAGAAAGATGATGATCAAGGTGGTGGTAAAGATGAAGATGGAAAGGGAAAAAAAATAAAGATGATAAGAATAATTATAATAAAGATGGTAATGAAAATATAGCTAGAGATGAAGTTACCAAAAAACTAGAAAATAAGGATAAAGATGTAGATGGAAATGAGTCAAATAAAAAAGAAGAAAAATGATGATAATGATATAGATGAAGATAAGGCCGATAAGAAGGAGAAAACAATAACGTAGAAGTTGAAAAGGAAGTGATCACCTAAATAGATGATAATGATAACCAAACATTAGCTAGTGCGAAATAAGCATTATACCGAAAACAAAAAAAGGCGATGAAGAACAAGTGAAGGCTAAAATAATAAAATGTCAATTGAAGAGGAAAAGAGGACATGGAAAAGTTAATTATTTAAAATAAATTAATTTACAATAAAAAATTTAGCTTGACAAATATTCGCTAGACATACGTTAGCAAATAGAATATTTAGTAATTGAAAACTATTGACAAAGCATGTCAAAAATTAGAAGAGCTGATAATGAATTAAGAAGATATTGGTGGTAAAGAGAAGGACAAAAATAAATAACAAAGTGTCATTATCATGTTAGAAGGCATAACATCCAATTACATAAAAAAATTACGTCAAATATTTGCCTAGTAAGCATACGACATACAAATGTTTTCTAACCAAAGATTTGAAAAAAAAAAAATTATTCAAAAAATTGTTTTAACAAACTACATTCATAAAAATATAAAGTGTAATTACAACAAAGAGAGGTTCCAAAAATAATGAAAGTCATAAAGCTTTAGGGCATAAAGAAGAAGTCTCTGTGAAGCAAAAAGGTAAGTAGCCAACAAAAATATTTCCTTATGTCAAATATTTTTCAACATTAATTATATATTCATTATAGAAGTTCAAGAAAAATAGGACAAGACAACCATCGCACATGAAGAAGCTTCAGTGCAGATGCAAGAAAAAATAGTATAAAAAATGAAAGGTATATATTATTAAACAAAAGATGTTTTTAATATAAAAAATTAATATTGACATATACTAATCATACAATTATAATAGATGGTTAAAAGAAAGACAAACTTGGTATTGACTACCAGCTTTCCATTTCCATATACTAACATCATAAAATGAAAGCTAGAAAAACAGCAAAAAATTGACTCAAGAATCAACAAACATTTAAGAAAAAGTGGCTGTAGATTACAAAACCAAGCTTAAAAATGAGAAGGAAAAGTTGAAAAGAAGAAAAATTAAAGGTTCTCCTTCTTCACTATCAAAAGAGTACAAAGTAAAATAAAAAGACAAAAAACAAAAGATCAAGATTTCCAAGATGAACTAGCTACACACACAAAAGGCAACATCAAAGGAACTCAGAAAAAACAACGTTGACAAAAAAGAAGATGAGAATGCTACTCAAGTAAAGTGGAATCAAACCAAAGCACAAAATCTAATCATGATAGGACTGAAATTAAAGAAGACACAATAATATTGGTCAAAAAACAAGCTTACAAGAAAATGGCCTGCAGAAGAACATGTTGATGAGCTTAATGCTTTTTATGAACCAGACAAAAATATGTAAGTTATTTAAAAAAAACATAATCTGCAAATATACAAACAACATACATAAATGTATGTATACCTATAGAAAATATTTTGTCTATCATATAAATATTTGATAGGCAAATATTTATAAGACTAACAAATATTTACATAGTTATTATTTACTATGCCATTGTATCATTTTTAGACATAAAGATTAATAAAATTCATATATTATATTTTGAAACACTTAACATTATATATACTAATATGCTTTAGTTATATTAAAGCAAGAAAGCTGCATATTATAACCCATACAATGACATTGACATAAGAGGAGTGCATATTTCTGACATGCTACTCAACAGATTCATTGGCTCAAAGGTATATAATTCAATATAATATTATAAGCATAACTGAAAATAATAAAACTAACATATAAAATTTAATTTATATGTAGGTTATAGAATAGTTCTTAGAAATAAAACTAAAGCAAAATCACGAAGATATCATATGTAACAACCCTCTTCGAAATGGGCCTAGTTTTCGATCTAATAAAAATCCATCAAAACTTAGGTCCATTCCAAAGCTACTTGTTGGTTGGTTGATATAATAAACAATATACTTAGCTATATATTTATGTTTTTCAGAATCTCACAGCGAAAGAGATAAAATATAGTAGCAAAATAAGCATACATTACATAAAAAAACCACAAAAATACAACATCCAAAAGACTCAAATATATTGTCTCAAAATAGAACATCAGTATTTCTAAAATATACGTACATCAGAATAAATCAAAAACATAGATAAATAACTAAACTACCACAGGTCTTCACCGCCTCTTCCACAATCTTCATCAATATTGTTCGCTCAAACTTATGGGTTGCAATGAGGAGGGAGTTAGAACAACAAATATCCGATGAATGAAAATCTCAAACCTTACCATAATAGTATTTGGGCCATATCATCTAGATAAATACTACGTCTTACACATCATTTAATTTTTCCTATTAAGGATACCTCCAACAGCAAGCCAAAGGCTCTTCAAGTCCAGCTCCATAACATATCCCTATCTGTAGACCGATGGCCCTTTTTAGCCTAACTTTACAACTATAACGTCGGTGCAATGTAACTATGGGGTCCCAGACCTATCTCCGTCGACCATTCCTTAATGATGTAAGAGAAATTACTTGAGCCATTTAATCCCATTTTAATAGGAAATAAGAAGACTCTAACTATTTAATACCTATACCTTAAGAAGATCCTTATCGTTTAACACCTAGACCTAAGGTGGACACCTCTTCGCTACTTTCTAGCGGTCATTGTAACAAATCCCATAAGACCACTTCATACTTCATTATTGGGAAAGAGATAGACCTTCTAATAGCCATTTAATACCTCAACTTCAAGCGGGCCCTCTCCAGAGATTTCCCACCACTGCACCTAAATGATAATCCCGACCATTTAGTACTTCTTGAGTGGAAAAGAGGTAGACCCTACAACAGCCATTTGATACCTCCAACCAGAAGCAGACCCGTACTGGGATATCCGTTCTATGACCCATAACCAAACATGTGACATCTCTTATTAGTCCGAATATTCGTTGTCGCTGGTGCTAGATTAGTTGGGCAGACTTACCCAACATAATTAGGACTAGCCTCGCATCCACAATAGGTCACCATTATACACGATGTCTCGCATCAGTCTCAAAGTCACACTTCTGGTAACCAAATTAGCTGGGCAGACTTCTGTGTACTTTTTACTGACCTCACATCCCTATGACTTATCCATATTTCTGCCCTCCGACATAATAAAATATCCTATGATATAAACATATTATATATATAAAATATAACTCACCCCAATTTACAAACTAAGTCCATACAAAGGAAACTCCTTATTTCGCTCGTAATTATGGATTAGTTATCGTAATCATCCTTAAGTTCCTTCCTATAAGGATTAGCATTATATATTACCTATTTATTTTATACATTTAGGATGACATACATTACTAATATGTTTATGCCTAACGTAAAATATTAAACTAGCTAGTTTTTATTAAATATTCATAAGCGCGTGCAAAAAAAAATTCCTGTATGACATAGGTTTTTGCTTTCTATACAAGTTGTTAAAATGTCAAAACTTCCATATTCATATAAGTCTCAGTCCCATAAAATATTTGTAGAATAGCTATATTTAAAGCAATAAAATCCTATAATTTAAATTCTTTATACTCTATTCAACTTTTACATACGCTTAATTGAAGTGAAAAATGATTCCTATCTATCCAGATTAAGGAAATATGCAGTGCAAACTACAAATAGGAAAATCCATACTCTACACACCATTTCCTAATTCTTGCCTTCTAAAACACTTTGTCACAACAACAAAAATTTGAAAGTGGAAGTTAAATAGAACATAAATTATTCATATTGAAAATAAAAAAAATTAAATTCTAATATATTAACATAAAGCGAGATTCTAAATAATCTAAGAATTGACATTTTATAGTGGAAATTGTAGGGTTTTAAGTCTAAGATTTCGTATACAAAATTCCTCAAGGCATAGAACAAATCCTAAGTTTTACCACACAATTTGCTACAAAGAGAAAAAAATTAAGATTTCCACTCACAGATAGCTTTCCTTGAATTCCTTTGTATTCGACTCCACGTCTTTGCCTATTTCCTCCTTCGATTATCTTCATTTGATTTTACAATATACAATAATTTTGTACAGGTTAGATTCAGAATTCAGAGATTAGAGAATAACGTAAATGTAGATATGCATGTGTGTGTATATAACTTACTATCTTTAATTTAATTGATTCCTTCACTAAACATTGAATCTTCAATCCAAAAAGCTAATCTTCAATCCAAAAAGCTTTTGGAAGAGGAAGATAACCAACAAAGTTTCAGCACTGCCATTTTTCTTGAGAATAAAAGTGAACGGGCTAGTGTAACAATCCTGTTGCTAATGACATAATTAATTAATGATTAATTATGGTTAATTAATGTTAATCGAATATTTTGAAATTTAATGGAAAAAATAATAAGTTTTTTATAGTGGAAATTAGCCACAAAGGTCTCTTTAGGAAGTGCAATTAGTTTAAAGGACACACAACTGAAATAATTACTTTAAAAGACAAAATGCAAAATAATTATTTTCTAAGGCCTAAAAACCTATGAAATTATTCATTGAAAATAATTGGACTGCTGACTATGTCCTTAAAAGTAATTATTCTGCTGAATTTTGCCTTGAAATTAATTTCCGTGGATGTGTGTCCTAGAAAATAATTAGACTGCAAAGTTTGTCCTTCTAGTGAAATGCTCCTTTTTTATAATTGATTTAATCCAATAAAATAAATGAAATATAATCTCATATATGTGAATTTCAATTTTTATCGAAATAGTATTAAATTAATCAAAGAATTTTAATTATTGATTTGATAATAAATTGATATGAGTTAGTAATGAATTATTTTTCAATAATAAAGGGAAATGAGAAAATTTTTATTAAAAAAATGTAGAGCTCTTGTAAAATTATTGGTTGCATCAATATTTAGTAAAATTAGGACATGGAATAAAATAATAAGTGATAATTAGTGTTTTAATTTGAATGCAGTTAATAATATTTATTAACTTAGTGGTTTATTAGGAAAAGAGGATAAACCAATTGGAAAATGAACTAATCATTTTATTAGACCAAGTAAAGAGGTGACATAGAGTTTTAATTCTTTGTATTAAAACTTGAGTTTAGGCTTAATAAAATTTAGCCCTTTAGTGAAAATAAATGATAATTCTTATCTCCTTTGTATTAAAGAATGAATGATGCGTTCATTTTAACTGGACAGAAAGTAAAAAAATAGGTTTTTCAAAACTAAGAAACTTATAAACCTAGCTCCTTCGAAAATCACTAGAAATCAAGAAAAAAAAATTTAGAAAATAAAAGAAGATATGGGTAAGTCTCCAAATCCTCTTCTCTATTTGAATCTAGCATTTAATTTCAATTTTATTTGATTTCTAATTTCTTAAATTTTTGGATGAGAGAGCTTTTGGTTGATTCTTGTGGCATATATCGCATAGAGTTGTAGAAGAAGAGGAGTGTACCTATGTTGTTCTAGGCATTACATCTTTGTCAAATTGTAGTAAAAGATGAGCTAATCACTCATACTGCTACCTTTAATCTATAAGAATAATTTTAGTGGATATCTGAATTGAATTGGATGATTTGTTTATTAAATTGCTTTCAAATTGGTTGCTTGAATTTGAATGATTGTTTGGTTGTGGTTTGCTAAAAATTGTTTGTAAAAATCGCTGCAGTAAAACATTAATATCTTATTACAAATATATCCAAATTAGCTCAATCTTTTTGCAGTTGAAGCTTTTTCTATTAGCTACAAGTTTTTATAATTAATTTAAGAAATTCTATTGTTAGAGGGTCAAAATTGAGTTTGAAACTGATGTACCGTCTCGGCTCTATGCAATATATTTTGTTAAAACCTGATATTAAAATCACCATAACTTTTGAATGGAAGATCGAAATTGAGTGAGGTTTTTTCAATTCGAATGTATATTTATAAGGAACAGCTTTTATGTTAATCATTTTCTGTAAACCTACATTTTCCTAACCGAAATATGTGTTTGAAGAGAAGGTAACCTCTTTATGCCGTGTTTTTAATTTTAACTTCGAAACACAGAATTGTTTTGGCCATTTCTTTTTGGCCTTCAATTGGAATTTGATAATTTTTAATATTCTAGAAATATTACACTTTGACCTACAACTTTGTGTTTTATGCTTTGTTAAATTTTGAGCTTTATATAGTCAAAATCATAATTTTTGTCGCTGCCCTGGGGATAAATGACAGCGGTAATGAATTTAAATCTGAAAATTATTTTGGTCATAACTTTTAAATCGTAAATTAAAATTAGATGATCTTTTTCTTGTTTGAATGCTGAGACTTTTTGCCTACAACTTTCATGTTTTAATTTTTGTAAAATTATGAGATTTAGGTGGTCGAAACTGCATATCTTTAAATCATAAATTGGAGTTAAATGAAGTAAATAGACAAGCTTCGTATACAAGTAATTTTACGAAAAAGATTTTTTTTTTTAATTTTCAAATCTTAGAATTGTTTCTAAATTAAGTTAATAAATATTAAAAATTATTTTTTAGCAAGTTCTTTTATATATTAAGCATGTTTAGTAAAATATTTATGGATCCACAAATATGACTTTGGAAATACAAATCTAATCTATTTTTACAAAAAAGTGATTATGGAATTGAAACATAAATATTATGGTTTTATTACATAAATAATTTAGGATTCATGGAATTTGAAAATGTAGTTTGAAAAGTATAAACTTAGTTTATTTCTAAATAAACTTTTTATATTTTAATAGGATTTAGAAGAGTAATTAAATATGGTTAAAATATGGTTTTCTGAATAATACAACTATATGAAAATTTGAGACAACCTTTTTTATATAAGTGAAATCTTGAAAAACTTCGGGTTTATGGAATATTTTATCAAATAAGTGAAAGTTTATTTTAATCTAAATAATTAATAAACTTATGGAAATTTATAACAAGTGTTTTTAAATAATAAAATCAAAGAGGGAAAAAATGTTTTGAGAACCTTAATTCTAAAGGTTGAGGAGTATTAATAATCGACTTAGTGTCATCGATTAGTTTAAATGCTTTCGAATAATGCTTCATCGAATATGGTATAACTCATTGAATAGAATGTTGGAGTGGAACTTACTAGCCCATTAGCAAATACTTGAATTTCACCAGGTAGTATGGGATGCCCTGGTTAAATTCGTATGACTGTTATTAGGAAGTATTTTACACTTTAGAGTTGTATTCTTTTCTGGTGTGTGACAAGTGGTTGATAGATCCTTAAGAAGATATGGTTCAGGTTTTCCAATGGTTCCCGTAATAATTGATATTTATTAGCTTTTAGTAAATATATGAATTTCACCATATGGTATGGGTCGTATCGGTTAAATTCTAGTGATTATGAAGGTGATAGTATTTGGCAATTTAGAGTTTGCTCTCTTTTATTATGCTGCAAGTGGCTGCTAGATCCTTAAGAAGTTTATTCTTGGATTTCTTTTCAAAAATAATAATTTAAAAATATTTAATAAATGTGGTGTCGAGTCATGGTTTCTACGATCACCTTGATCGGTATAGACTATCCTTGAGATCAATCCGTGATTCTGTGTTCCCGTTTTGAGTACGGTCCTTGGTATCAGATCAGATCGAGTGATACCAATTTGTTTGTTTTTTTACCACGGGTTTTGAGTACAATCATTGCGATTATTTTGGACGATCATTACGATCGGTTTAGATTAAGATCTCTTGGATTCTTTATATTATGACTGTTCTGTCTTCGTGAAATAAGTATATACACCGGTGTTTTGTGTTTGTAAAATAAACATATATTCTTGTTTCATGCATTCGTGAAATAAACAAATGTTCTTGTGTCTTGTGATGGATGTTAAGTTAATTCTGTTATTTTGTGTTTAGTGACTAGTTCATTTTTGTGACGTAAACTAATAACCCAGTACTGAGTTAACCGCTGATATTTGAGTGCTTGGAGATATTATGTTTTGTTCTGTGAATTCAATTCTGAACATATGTATTACTTATATGTTGTATGTTCTTGTGCTATATCTTTTTCTCATCCTATTGGATTTTTAGAGATAGTCTGACCCGGGTGTTATTTTGCTCGTGTCAGGCCGAGACTTTTCAGGTTACAGGACATGTTGACCTTTGAATGGTTATGCTAGCAAGGAGATAGGCATTTGGACTTTTAGTTTATCCCATTTAGGAATTTGGACCTTGTATATAAAATGTATAATTGAGATTAGAGAATTGTTAATTTGTCTAACAATTGAGCATAGTATTTCATTTTGTAAATAAATAATTTGAATATGTATAAGTCGAGATTTTTTCCACTATGATATGTAACTGTTATTTATATGATATATTATTCTGATTCTGAGAAATTGGTGTGTCTATTACTTTGTATTAATATTGTACACGTCAAATTCAGTTCAGATATTAAATGAAAAGGTATAAATGACGTGTCAATATTAGTATAAAGATTTATTCACGTTTGATCGTCCTTAACAAGCCGTATTCTCTGGATTAGCATAAGATATTACTTGTAATGTTCGTTGCTTATCTGGACATCACGTGGGGTCGTTATAGTTTGGTATCAGATCTATGTAAGAACAATATAATATATAATTTCATGGATCCAAGACCTAGATGACCTAGAGTTATGTCCCCTGAGTGTGCGGTAGTCATAGTAATTATCTAATTAGGGATAGAAAAATAAAATAAATTGATTATGAGAATAATTAACTGGGATGTAAATCAATTAGACTGGGATTTAAATATTAAAATTTTGGAAAGTAAAGTGTTAAAATTCTTTTGAGATTGGAAGTATTTTGAGATTACTGGAAATTAACTCTAAAAATTTTAAAGAGACAAATTGAAATGAATTAATTTAAAAGTTGAATATTTTCTTTTAATAGAGAATTTGTGTAATCTGAGTAAATGAGTTTAAGACTTAAATAAACTAGGAATGATTAGAGGTGCGCAGCGGAAGCTAGTAAACTGATTTCGTTGAACAAAACAATTAGTGAATTATATATATGGTTAATTGGAATGTGTGCATGGTTGATTGGTTGCTAGGAATTGATTGCTTTGTTGCATTTGTTTAAAATTGGATGCATAGACGTTGATGATAATAAAATAAATGCTCCTAAATAGTGATTTTCTATTGTGTTGATTTATCCGGACGTTTTTTAAGGATTCTGATCGATATATGGGATGCCATGTTATCGATAGGGATTCCTAATCTTTGAACGTGACATTTTGACATGAGAAATATATTTTGGAAAATTGGGAAATATTTTAGTTAAAATAAATTGAAATAATATTTTTGCAATGAAACATTTATGTGCAGTGGATGGTATTGGTAAGGCAATGTTGTAGCTTATGCAATCAACTTGGTAGTGATGAATTTGATCACAATATTTCATGGTTTAATATTATTTCTGGCATGTGAAGAATTTGAAAATTAGAAATTAGAGAATCAAGCAAGAAACAAAAATCTTGGATGAAAAATATCGAGTTTCGAAAACCAAAAGCGATAAAAACTATTTTGAGATTTATTAAGAGTTGTGAAGAGAATAATACAAGAAAAGATAAAATGAGTTTAAAAATAAGTTGGAATTGAATTCTAAGAGTTATAAAGGACAATTTTTTTTGAAGTAGTAAATACAATAGCTTTTGGGCTAGCAATTTGAAGAAATTTTAATTAGAAAATTTTGAGCTTATTATTTTTGGAAGGATTAAAGATTTGGGATCTAAATTAAATATGAAAACCAAATAAATAATTATTTCGAGAATTTGGAGTTCATAAAGTCATAACTATAGACAAAATATTATGTTATAAATTCTTTCGCTTAACAAATTATGAGGACGAAGTTTTCTTAAGAGGGGAGTCTGTAACAACCCAGTTGCTAGTGACATAATTAATTAATGATTAATTATGGTTAATTAATGTTAATCGAAGATTTTGAAATTTAATGGAAAAAATAATAAGTTTTTTTATAATTGATTTATTCAAATAAAAGAATGAAATATAATCTCCTATATGTGAATTTCAATTTTTATCAAAATAGTATTAAATCAATCAAAGAATTTTAGTTATTGCTTTGATAATAAATTGATATGTGTTAGTAATGAATTATTTTTAAATAATAAAGGGAAATGAGTAATTGTTTATTAAAATATAGAGCTTTTGTTAAATTGTTGGTTGCATCAATATTTAGTAAAATTAGGACAAGGAATAAAATAATAAGTGATAATTATTGTTTTAATTTGAATGTAGTTAATAATATTTATTAACTTAGTGGTTAATTAGGAAAAGAGGATAAACTAATCGGAAAATGGTCTAATCATTTATTAGACTAAGTAAAGAGGTGACATAGAGTTTTAGTTCTTTGTATTAAAACTTGATTTTGGGCTTAATAAAATTTAGCCCATTAATGAAAATAAAGGAGAATTCATATCTCCTCCGTATTGGAGAATAAATGATACGTTCATTTCAATTTAGCAGAAAGTAAAAACTAGGTTTTTCAAAACTACGAAACTCATAAACCTAGCTCCTTGGAAAATCATTAGAAATCAAGAAAAAAAAAATGTAAAAAATAAAATAAGATATGGTTAAGCCTCCAAATCCTCTTCTCTATCTGAATCTAGCATTTAATTTCAGTTTCATTTGATTTCTAATTTCTGAAATTTTTGGATGAAGAGCTTTTGGTTGATTCTTGTGGCATGCATATCATAGGAGTTGTAGAAGAAGAGGAGTGCACATATGTTGTTCCAGGCATTGCATCTTTGTCAAATTGGAGTAAAAAGTGAGTTAATCACTCACACTACTACCTTTAATCTATGACAATAATTTTTAGTGGATATTTGAATTGAATTAGATGATTTGTTGATTGAATCGCTTTCAAATTGGTTGCTTGAATTTGAATGATTGTCTGGTTGTGGTTTGTCGAAAATTGTTTATAAAAAATAGATGCAGTAAAACAACGATACGTTATCGCAAATTTATCCAAATTAGTCCAATTTTTTTGCAGTTTAAATAAAATTCTATTGGCTACAAGTTATCTTTTAATTAATTTAAGAAATTTTATTGTTTAGAGGGTCGAAATTGAGTTTGATACTGATGTACACAGCTATGCTCTATGCAATATATTTTGTTGAAACCTGATATTAAAATCACCATAACTTTTGAATGGTAGATCGAAATTGAGTGTGATTTTGTTCAGTAGGAAGGTATATTTTTAAGGAATAACTTTTATGTTTATCTTTTTCTGTATATCTACATTTTGCTAACCGTAATATGTGTTTGAAGAGCAACTAACCTCTCTGTCCCATGTTTTTAATTTTAACTTTGAAACACAGAATTGTTTTAGCCACATCTTTTTCGTCTTCGATCGGAATTTGATAATTTTTAATGTTCTAGAAATCTTACACTTTTATTTACAACTTTCATGTTTTATTCTTTGTTAAGTTTCAAGCTTTATATAGTCAAAATCATAATTTTTGTCGCTGCCTTGGGAATAAATGACAGCGGCAATGAATTTAAATCTGAAAATTATTTTGGTCATAACTTTTAAACCGTAAATTAAAATTAGACGATCCTTTTCTTGTTTGAATGCTGAGATTTTTTCCTAGAACTTTCATATTTTAAGTTTTGTAAAATTATGAGATTTAGGTGGTCAAAACTGCATATGTTTAAATCATAAACTAGAGTTAAACAAAGTAAATAGGCAAGCTTCGTATACAAGTAATTTTATGAAAGAGAATTATTTTTAGTTTTCAAATATTAGAATTGTCTCTGAATTAAGTTAATAAATATTAAAAATGATTTTTTTAGCAAGTTCTATTATATATTAAGCATGTTTAGTAAAATATTTATGGATCTGCAAATATGACTTTGGAAATACAAATCTAATCTATTTTTACATAAAAAGTGATTATGGAATTGGAATATAAGTATTATGGTTTTATTACATAAATAATTTAGGATTCATGGAATTTGGAAATGTAGTTTGAAAAGTATAAACTTAGTTTATATCTAAATAGACTTGTTATATTTTAATAGGATTTGGAAGTGTAATTAAATATGGTTAAAATATGGTTTTGTGAATAATACAACTATATGAAAATTTGAGACAACCTTGTGTATATAAGTGAAATCTTGGAAAACTTCGGGTTTATGGAATATTTTATCAAATAAGTGAAAGTTTATTTTAATCTGAATAATAAATAAACTTTTATAAATTTATAACAAGTGTTTTTAAATAATAAAATCAAAGAGAAAAAATATTTTGAGAACCTTAGTTCTATAATTTGAGGAGTACTAATAATCGACTTAGTGTCATCGATTGGTTTAAACGCTTTCAAATAACGCTTCGTCGAATATGGTATAACTCATTGAATAGAATGTTTGTGTGGAACTTACTAGTCCATTAGCGAATACTTGAATTTCACCAAGTAGTATGGGATGCCTTGGTTAAATTCATGTGATTGCTATTAGGAAGTATTTTACACTTTAGAGTTGCATTCTCTTCTGATGTGTAACAAGTAGTTGTTAGATTCTTAAGAGAATATGGTTTAGGTATTCCAGTGGTATCCGTAATAAGTGATATTTACTAGTTTTTAATAAATACTTCAATTTCACCATAAGGTATGGAACGTATTGGTTAAATTCTAGTGTTTACTGAAGATAATAGTATTTGGCACTTTAGAGTTCGTTCTCTTTTGGTGTGCGGCAAGTGGCTTCTAGATCCTTAAGAAGTTTATTCTTAGATTTCTTTTTAAAAATAATAATTTAATAATATTAAATAAATATGGAATTATCGAGTCATGGTTTTTACGATCACCTTGATCGGTGTGGACTATCCTTGAGATCATTCTGTTATTCTGTGTTTCCGTTCTGAGTACGATCCTTGGTATCAGATCCATTCGATTGATGCCAATTTGTTTATTTGTTTGCCAGAGTACAATCATTGCGATTGTTTTGGATGATCATTACGATCGGTTTGGATTAAGATCTCTTGGATTTTGGATATTTGGATTCTTTGACTGTTCTGTGTTCGTGAAATAAGTATATATACTTGTGTCTTGTGAAATAAACATATATTCTTGTGTCGTGTGTTCGTGAAATAAATATATGTTCTTGTATCTTGTGATGGATGTTAAATTAGTTCTGTTATTTTGTGTTTAGTGACTAGTTTGTTTTTGTGACGTAAACTAATAACCCTGTACTGAGTTAATCACTGATATTTGAGTGCTTGGAAATTTTGTGTTTTGTTCTGTGAGTTCAATCCTGAACATCTGTATTACTTATATGTAACGACCCGTATTTTACGAGTTGATAAATCGTAAAATAATTGTAATTAGGTCGTTCGTATTAAGTATTTCGTCCAGAGTTTAAGTCGTGTAAAAGTTAACTCGTGTGGTGCTTAAGTCGTGGGTAGCTTGGGTCGTATGGAAGTTAGGTCGTGGACGAGTTAAGGAATGGAGTGACCTATAAGTTTGGATGAGTTAGCGTGTTAGCGTTAGAACGAGTTAACAACATGGTGGTGAGCGACTTAAGGTAGCTAACGAGTTAGGGAAGCCAGCGACTTAGGGGATTGACCGACCTAAGGAATAGACGACTTAAGAATTTGGACGACCTAAAATATAGTTAACGACCTAAGAGAGTTAGGTCGCGTGTAGGTGTTAAGGCTTAAGTCGTAAGCGATTTATGTTAGGTCGCGTAGTGGCTTAGGTCGCTGGTTAGTAGATGGGTCGGTTGAACGACTTAGAGACTGGGAAGAGCTAGTAGTTAGCGAGTTATTTATGTTAGAACTAGTTAACGAGTTAGGGAATAGGTCGTTAACGAGTTATTAGTTAGAGTAGGTTAGCGAGTTACGACTTATAGGATGTTAGCGACCTAAGATAGTTAGAGGCTTAAGGGTTTAGGTCGTGAGTCGTTTGTAACGACTTAACGGGATAACGACCTAGTGGTTAGCCTGTGTTGGAGTTAGGTCGTAGGTCGCAGGACCTGTTGAGTCGTAGGTCGTGAGGTTTTTAGGTTGGCCTGTGTTTTAAGTCGCGTATGTTCGTGTGTTGTTAGGTCGTGTGACCATGTGTTGTAGTTAGGTCGTGAATGACCTAAGGCTTGAGTCGTGCGTGTTTTTAGGTCATCATATAGTTAAGTCGTGTGGCCTGGGTTTGGGTAGGTCGTGGCATTCGATAAGTCGTATGTCGCATGTTTGTTAAGTCGCGCTTGGGGTGAGTCGTTGGGTCGTCACATTTGGTATCAGAGCTTTGGTTAATCTATTTTAGCCAACGCTCGCTGACATAACTACGTATGAGAGACGTAAATGTAATTTTGATGAATGATTACTATATATAATATAGTAGTTAGAAGGATTTGAACTCCTTATGCAGTTGTTTCTCAAGGTGTTCTTAATCATTCCTTTTTGTAGATATTAAGGATGAGTCGAAGAGGGAGACCAGCTGCTAGGGAAGGCCGTGCTGTTGATGAGGCCGCTGATTACGCTTCTATGTTCGAGGCCATGATGACTTCGATCATGAGAAGGATACCAGCTTCAGGACCATCAGTAGATGTTGGAGTTCAAGTTCAAGCTCCAAAACCAGTGGATTTTGCTAAGCTTTGCAAGGACTATATTGCTCTTGGAGGAAAGGTTTTCTTGGGAACAGAGTCAACCATTGAAGTCCAAATATGGACAGATGCTTGTCGAAGGATCTTTGGTGACTTGGGAATTGAGGATGCGACTAAGAGGAAGCTTGCATCCAGGCAGCTTCAAGGGAGAGCTTCGGATTGGTGGAACTCTATCACCATTAATACTTCAAAGGAAGAGATTATTTGGGAGCAATTCCAAGTCAGATTTGAAGCTAAGTTCATCTCTACAGCTCAGAAGTCTGTTTTGTTCAAGAAGTTTGTGGAGCTCAAGCAAGGAGGGAGATCAGTTCTTGAGTATGTTTCTGAGTTTGAAGCTTTGTCCAAGTATGCTAGATCGTATATTGAGTCTTCATATCAGAAGAATGAGAAGTTTGTGACAGGCTTGGATAGTTACCTTGGGAGGCAGTTGGTGGATCATTTGGACGATCCGTTTGAGAAGCTTGTGGAGAAGGCTCTCAGGCATGAGAGTTTGTTTCCTAAAGAAGGATCTGTTGTTGCTGTGACCAAGGAGGAGTCCAAACCACAGCAAGGTGGGAACAAGAAGAGGAAGCAGCAGCAGCAAAGGGATAAGAATGGCCAGAAGAATCCGAGGAGTGAAGTGACCTGCTACAACTACCAGCAGAAGGGCCATCTCTGCAGAGATTGTAAGAATCCCAAGGTGCCAGGAAAGTGCTATAACTGCGATAAGCTGGGACACATCAAGAAGGATTGCCCAGAACCAAGGAAAGACAGGCAGATTTTACAAGCTTATGCTTTGGGAGCTATTCCGTCGTCTTCAAAAACTCCTACTGCTGAAGAGAAGGGGAAGAATGTAGTGGTTCAAGGTACTCTTTCCATATGTGGTGTTCCAGTTAGAGTATTGTTTGATACTGGGGCGTCGCATTCGTTTGTTTGTAATGATCTTGTAGGCCAGTTGGGTTTGGAACCGGATATTGTTGATAGGCCATTGGTTGTGACTAATCCAGTTGGGGGTTCGTCATGTTTGTGTATGATATGCCGTGGTCTGGTTGTATCGAGTCATGATTGCTCTTTTGTTTGTGATTGTTTTGTTCTGAACTTTGCGGGGTTCAGAATTATTTTGGGTATGGACTGGCTTAGGAAGTACGCGGCAAGGGTTGATTGTAAGAGGCTGGAGGTGACAGTCGAGAATGTGGAGGGGCGATGTAACGATATGGATTTTCCCCGCTCGAAAATCGACATCCATACTTCAAATCGTATTCGAATGCCATAGATTCAACCGTTCAAATCCGATTCGTCGGAGCTTATAACAACATTAAGTAAATAACACAGTGGAATAAAAGAATAATACATTGATATACAGCTTTGATACAATATCTGATACAATAGATGATCCAATAGATATCAATATACATCAGAGATATGATACAATAAATAGCAGCGGAAAAGAAAATAGATGACATCTAGCAGCGGAACAAAATAACTCTAAGATAGTCTTCAAGGAAGAACTCCAAAAACTGCAACTCCATTTCCAAGAACCAATCCAGCAGAAGCTCGAACTCCCCATAACAATGCACCAAGCTAAGGAAGACTGGTGTGGTCCAAAGACTGAACTAACTCTAGATAATCCACTACATCTGACTATCTGAAAAACCCAACTCTAGACTGCTCGTGTAGAAAATAATGAGCACCCAGAGTTTAGGAAAGAAACAATAAACTCCGGATCAGTCGTGGGACTGGTGTGAGCAACAAAAACAGTTTATCTTTTAAAACATTCGACAAAAGATTTTCAAAGTCAATTCGCAATGCTTTTTAAAAATGAGACTACCATAAGGCCTCCCGCACACACACACAGTGCAAACGCAGAATCGGAGGAGATTTCTCCTTATGATAGTCAAAGATGCTTGATACGCATTAAAAAGAAACATTTGATATTATTACTAGTGCATAGTGTATAAAAAAAATTCGAAAGTAGAATATAAATCTTAGCCAGCATAGGCATTCCACACTTATGCCTACTATAGCTACCATCCAAACAGTGGGGCGCCACCATAAGTAGATGGCAGGTAATACAACTAATACCGTACAAGGCTCGTATTGGATGATTGGATTTTTCCAACAAATGGTCAGGCCAAGGAACTTCCCATTGCCACATGGAAACGCCTCTGGAAGGACGCCCCGAGAACCCAACTGGATCTCTGCCAAACAAGGCCGGCTGCCCCCCTTCCCAGGGAGTAAGAAACCTCAGATATACCATCCCCGGTCCTTTGGGACCTTTAAACGAGAGCTCTCTAACCAACATCACACAATGATAAATAAAGTGTTTCAACATGAGTAAGTATCTGGGCTCCATTCCATGATACTACCCTTTTCCAGAAGGAATGGTCATACCCTAAAGGGAGCTACCCCTCATAACCTTGCCGCATCTTTCCTGTTTTGACCATTTCGGTTTGTGAGGCTCGACGAAGTCTCGCCCACAAAGCCACGCTTTATACAAAAGCTGTGCTTTGGGTCAACAAATGATCATAGAAATGATCACAAAGATAAAAGATCAAACAAATGATCATATCACAAATGATTAACACAATGATCATTTCACAGCAACACTCAGCATGTCACATTACCAAATTGGGAATATATCGCTGATAACCATCAACTACATAACCTCTGAGCTCGTACGTCTCAGAGAAGGGTGTTAAGCTAAGAGAATAAATTCTCCTCCACCAACAGAAATATATTTGAAAGAAATCTGCTTTATATCTCAATTTGTAATGTCAGACATAACAATCCATACAAGTCTGTTTTGGGTTCGAACAGAACCGAAGGCACTTCCAAAGAAGTTCTTGCAAATCCAGGTATTCATAATCCCGATTGGACTTCCCATCACTTAGGGAATCTCTATACCAGGAGCTACCCAATGCAGAGACAATCGATAGGTTATCTTATCGTTCTTGCAAACACCCGGTCTTCAACACCGGTCTTCAAATGCTATCTATATATGACGTATCACATATTCGGAATGGGTTATACGACACAAAGGTCCTTTCTAGGCTAAACCGAATAGTGAGCGAAAACATTTAAAACATATGGATAAGGGATTTCAATTAAGTCACAACTTAGTAATTCAAAACTTTTCTTTCAAATGGTTTAAACAAATTACCATTTCAAATCTTTTTAAACAAAAGATTTATTTTACTAAGTTCACCCATTTTCACAAAGATTCATTCCCAGATTTCAAAACAATTCCATCTCAATTGGATTAATTCATTTAAATCTTTAAATTAAAGATTTATCTTATAGTTTTCAAACCGTTTACAAATATTCACTTTCAAAATTCATTTCAAAATATTCATCAATAACTTGGTAAACTATTTCAGTTTAAACTTGAAATCTCTTTTTATATAATTTGAAATTCGTTTCTCCTATGAAAGCCTTTTTATCATTTAGAAACAACAGTCTTATTTCGAAAAACCCGATTTCATTTATACAAGTTAAAATCTTTGGGTTAATTCAAATTCCCAAAAGAACAGTACTTTAAAAATGGTTTAACTCATAATGACTAGTATAATATCGTTAATCCCTAGTTTCAAATTACAGAATTCAATTTGAATATTGAATTCAAATTGAAATCAAAATATTTAAATTCCAAATCTTAATCAAGTTATTCAAAATAATTTCATCTTTGAAATTCCATTTCAATTGCTTTTCACTTTAAACCCAATCCATTTTCAAAACATTTGAATTCAAATATTCAACTTTTAAATATCATTTCAAAAACTGTGACTTAATCGATTTCCTCGTGAAATCCATATTTTTTTTGTGTGTATGGTGTGGTCCAGGGTTTAACACAATAGTGCAACATCATTCAATCATCACAGATTAAGAAACATGAATAAAATTGATAAGCGATATAAACCATAACGCTTATCTTTCAATACAGATCAACTATATATATATATATATATCACAGATAATAAATTACATTATAGGTAATTAATTGCATTATTGATCACAACACAATTCAGTATATGTCACAAAGAATCAACATCGGGGATATCAAACAATTCAGCATCCAATAAAATCTAAACATCCATAAGTAGGATAAATCTGATTATTTGATTAATTTAAATCAGATTAATTTTTATAATAATTTGCTAGTTATGGTAAATTATAATCAATTAATTACAAAAACATGTAATAAGTTCTCCCTGAATTAATCACTAATTAACCCTTAATTAAAAATTAATATTAGTTCTTAATTACAAGTTAATATATCCTCACTTCATTATCTCAAACCTTAATCAACTATTCTTTACTTATAAATTAATTAACTTATTAATTTGATTAATTACTGCTTAATTAATCATTTAATTGATTATTTCTTAATTATAAATTAATAACCTTAATTATTAATTAATAAAACTTAATTACCCATTTATTTATCACTAATTACTTAATAAATCATTAATTACCAATTAATAAATCATTAATCCTCAATTACTCAATTAATTAACCACTATTAATTTATTAATTACTTCAAGTAGTTAATTGAAAATTTTTAAGTTCAATTTGGTTAAACACAAAATTGATAATATCAAACTTTAATTTCAAATTCATTTAACCTCAAATACTTAGTTAATTATACTTTTAACTAAATTTGCATTCTTAATCAATTTTCAATTTAAATTAATTAATTTGTAAAACCTTTCTTAATAAATTTAAAACTAGTTTAGCTTGTTTAATTTCCATTACAATTCACTTCCATTTTTGAATTTAACTAATTTGATACACTTCATTTCTTTGAAATTATTAAGCCAAAATGAATTTAAAATTTATGTCATATACAAACTAATTTCCAATTCACACTTGAATTTTTATTCACTTTTCGACTTAACTGTGATATCCCGGAAATTTTAGCAATATCAATTTAATAATCTATATTTAAAACTAAATTGATTTGATAAAATTTTAATAAAAGTTTACTTGATTTAATAATCCAATTAAATAAATGTGTAATTTATGAATTTTATCTTTTAAAGGCTAATAATTGTTTTCTTATATATATAATGTATGTATATATATTTTTATATATATATTGTGAATAGATAATTTTTGAGGTGAAGTTAAATTAACAAATTAAATCTTGTTTTCAAATTTTAATATTCATTTTGATAGTTTGAAGATTATTATTTTATTTAATAAATAACTAGTTGTTTAAAATACTTAAAGTAATTGTTTTAAATTGTATAATTGTATTTTAAATTTAGTTTAAATTTTAATGAGATAAAAAAATAAAATTTATTTTATTTCTTTTTAAATATAGCTTAATAATTATAATTTGGAATTATTTAGAAATTTAAAATACCATTTAAACATTAAACACTAATGTATATAATTAAGATAAATAAGACATGTAATTTATGATTTCTTTTATAAATGATTTAAAGTTGATAAATATGTTATTTTCTAGTAATAATAAATGTATAAATGTAGATATGTTTTAAAGACAATATTATTATTGTCAAATTAAGTATGTTAATATAAACTAGTTTAAATTGGTTTTTTTAAATATATGAATAGAATTTGATTTTTGAATTTATTTTAAATTCAAATAAATAAACATATATAAAATCTTGTAAGTAAGTTTCCACTTTTATATAAATTGTTTCACTTCATTTTCTTTAAAAAGGAATGCATACACATTTACACATGAAAATGATATATATACATGTGTTTAATAAATAAAGAAAGAGTTTTATTTACTTTTAAAATTAGATAAAAACAAATAACAATTCATTTATAAAACATATGTTAATGTATAAAACAAGTGTTAATATCCTAAGCAACTAATGAGACATTTGTCATCATGTTAATATAGGTTTGGGACATGTGTCCATTTATTTTTAATTTTTCTTTTAATTTTATAAACAAATCATTTGTTCTTATATAAGCACATACTCCTTTCCTTCATTTTCTTTTTTTTCTTCATTTTTTTCAAAGCTAAGTAAAGTTTTGTTCTCAGCTGAAAACAAAATCAGTTTCTAAACACTCCAAAAATCCAAAACCAAATTCATATTCAAATTCATGATCTGAAAACTCCTCATCAATCAAAGGCGAAATGCAATGCAAACTCATTTCTTTTCAAATATGCAAACCCTCTTAAACCAAAAGCCTGCATTTTCAGTTGAAACAAGACCAAAAGATCTGTAATCCACAAGTTCAAAATTTAGAGCCTGCACCTGAAATCTGTAATGCAACTGTAAATTCCATTTCTATAAGCTAGCCTACAATTCTGTAAAAATCCATTTCAAATGCAAAATCCATTCCAAAAGCCTGCATGTTAAACCTGAAATCCCATTTAAAAGAAATTTGGAAGGGGCTCTGCATTTTCAAGTTTGTTCAAAAATACAAGTTTTATTCAAATCTAAATACATATGGACTCAAAGCCTGCATGCAAGTATCAACAGCAAGTAACTAAGTTTCATTAGCAATTGAAGATTTGAGGCAAAGAAATTTCCAGTTTTAAAGCAAGGCACTGATTTTTAAAACAAAAGCTTTCGAAAATTTGTGCTCTGTCTTTCATGAAATCCCTGGTGAGTAACTTCTTTTTCTCAAAATAAATTTAAGTATAATCTGTTGCTTGTTTTATGTCTGAAATGAACATGCCTGTGTTTATATACCTGATAGTATGTTAAATAGTGTGTTTATGAGTAACATTTTGTTTAAAATTTAAGTATAAATTGTTGCTTGACTTATGACTAAAATAAGTATGTCTGTAAGTAACATTACAGTATTAAAGCTTAGTTAAAATTTAAGTTGCCAAATCATTTATGAACTAGTATGTTTGTGAATAACCTCACAAATTTAAAATTTAAGAATGAAGATGACTGCATGCTTGTTTGTCTGTGATGAAAATTGAATTCTTGTATGTGTGTATTCTGTGTGGATTGGTTTGAACATAAATACAGTTCTATGTACTGCAGTTTCTTTTAGTACTAGAGGCATATTAAGTAAAATCTAAATACCCTTGAATCTATCTGTAATAATACATGAGCTCTAAACAATGTATGCTTATACTGTATGTACAAATTATAATTAAGATTTGTTCATGAAGAAAAAAAAATGAATAAAGGAAGAACATAATGACTGCAGTTTCTGGAAACAGGTAATGGCAAAGTAAACTGGAATCTAACCAAAGCATGATGATTATTTCTTAGTTCCAGATGTTTGAATCAAACTTTAGGCTAAATTATGATTTTTAAAAATCCAAATTTCAATTCTTAGTTTTGAAATTATGAGCATTGATATTTTCTTCTGGAAAATGAAAAGGGGAAAATTGTAAACCTAGGCACTGCTTTGATTGATTGGTGAGGAGACTTCAGGTGACCGAGTGTCTCAATTTTTTGGGTAGTGGTAGTTTGGATATGGGTGAAGGGTTGGACGGAGTTGTTTGGCCGTCGGTGACCAGTGGAGCGAGGACGTGGGATTTGACAGGTTTTGGGTTTAAACTGTTGACAGTTTTGGGTTTGAGAAAACTCGAATTTGATTTCGAGTAATTTGAGGGGATTTGGTGGTGGCGATGTGATTAAGGGAGGAACGTCGACATGTTCGTTGACTGGGTGGTGGCCGGAGGTGGCCATGGCCTCCGTACACGTGCACGTAGCAGAGAAGTATCATAGAAGGATGGGTTTGCAGTTCTTTTTGTGCTCGAGTTATACTCGAGTGAACTTGCATTATTACTCGAAGTTATGGGCCTGCTGACTCGAAGAGAATTTTGGTTGTCTCGGGTTATTTATGGTTGCAGGCTTTCTTGTTGACAGAAACCTGCAATTCTGTTAAAAATTTTAAAATAAATTTAAAACCTGAATTTGAAGGAAAGTAAAGTTTAAAATGAGATTTAAATCTAGTTTTAAAATCTGAGTTAAGTTTAAATCTAAGTTTAAAAATAAATTCAAGTTGAATTTGAATCTAGTTTGAAAATAAATGAGATTTAAAATTCAAATTGACTTAATAATATTAAAATGTTAAAGTAGTTGAATTTTATAATAAGTTTTAAAAGGTAAGTAAAGTTTTAAAAATCTGAAGGTTTATCTTGAACTAAAACTTTAATAAAATGTTTCAGTTTTGAAATGTAAGAAAGTTTAAAAATTTAAAATGATTTTAAACTATTTGAAATATTTGAAGTATAATTTAATTGATTTGAATATAAATATGAATTTGGTTATAAATTCTTTTTAATTTTATTTATTTATTTATTTATGGGTATATCTTAACTTATAGGATGAAAAAGGTTTAGAAATCTGTTTTAAAACTTTGTTAATGATTAATGGAATTCATTTTAAATCTTGAATTTAAAATGATGTTTGAAAATAAATTCAAAGTAAATTGATTTAAAATACTTTGTAAATGATAAACTTGATCCTTAATAAGAACAAAGTTTGATCTTAAATTAAATTTAGAATTTAATGTTTTGTATTTCATTTAATTATTAAGGTAATTAAATAAATAATTAAATTTAATTAATAAATAAATGAAATGAATAATTAATAAGTAATTAAGGGTTTAAGGTTAATTATTCTTAGAATAAATAACTTGTAATTAAGAATAATTAATTAAATAAGAATTTGATTTTAATTAATGATTAATAATTAATTAATCAAGTAATAATGGATTAATTAAGTTTTTGTTTACACTTAATTATTTAATAATTAGGGGTTAATTAATGGGTTAATTAATGATTAATTAATTTGTAATTAATAATGATTTAAAATAAGTTAATTATTTTAGATAAATAATTAATGAATTGTTTATATAGTTAATGAAGGTCATTAACTAAGGATTAATTAATTTAAGGATAATCATTGGAGTAAATTGTTAAGTATAATTACTTATGGAAGTAATTAAGGAATTTATTACTAATTGTAATTAATTGAGTTTAGTTTGATTAGATTAAGTTAATTAATTTAGTTTAATTAATTTAAATTAATCATTTGAGGATTATGAAGTATAATTACTTAATGTAATTAAATGTAGAGAAATTACTTAAAGAAGTAATTAATAAGTAATTACTATATGTAATTAATTTAAGATGATTTGATAAATGAAGTAATTTAAGTATAATTACTTTGTGAGTTAATCAAGGGATTAATTAGAGATAATTAATTATGGAGTAATTAATTTATTTGGTAAAGTAATTAAGGTTAGTTAATTACTGAATAGAGATTAATCAAGGGTGATTAACAATTATGGTTTAAATTAAGATTAATTTCTTAATGTAATTAATTTAAATAAAGTAATTAATTAAAATGTAATTAAAGATCATTAATTAATAATTGATGATGTAATTAAGATTGATTAATTAAGATTGATTAATTAGGATCAATTAATCATTAATAAGTGATTAAGGGTAATTAATTGTAATTAATTAAGGTTCAATGTAATTAATTATAGTTAATTAATTTAATGAAGTAATTAAAAGTTAATTACTATATTTGGTTAAGTATAATTAATTTGTGAAATTAATTAAAGAATAATTACTTGAATGTAATTAAGGAATGATTAATCAAAAGGTGATTAATTAAAGTGATTAATTGGAGGATAATTAATTAATTTGTAATTAATTAAGGTTATGTAAGCAAGATTTATATTAATGAAGTAATTAGTTTAATTCACTTTAAATTAATTAGAGAATGATGTAGTTAATTTAATTTATTTTAAATTAATTATAAATGGTGTGTATAGATCATTGCTTATAGGGATGGATGATATTGTTTGCTAGATTGGTTTGAATCTCAGAAATGAGATAAATAATGTTGAGTGATATGGGTGCATTGGTTGCATTGTGATTATGATTTGGATTATCTATTGATAATGATAATGTAGATTATCTGTTGTGATAATAATGTTGATTACCTATTGTGAATCTGTGATTTATCTATCTGTTTATATAGATAGTTGAATTGTTTTAAACCTTTAAAACAACTTGGCCTTAAAAGACACGCTTTGGATTTCGATGAGACCGGGATCGGGTTTCCATAATTGGATATCCGAAAACCACATCGATTCCAAATAACGTTAGGTCGTGAATCTATATGGAGCAAGTGAAGACTCGAGGTGTAAGAGCTATACGTCAGTATAACTCTGTGGGTGATTCCGTAATGAGTTTGACGGAATAGTACTTATAGATTCGAGATGGTAAATTAGAGTGCAAGGGTTATCGTCGTTAACTCTGAGGGTGATTCCAAAACGAGTGTAACGAGATAATGCCTTCGGTTTCGTTCGAACCCGGAACGAACTTGTATGGATTGAATGCTTTCAGCACATCGTCAGGCGGACGATGAGCATTCTAAGTGTTATGTCCTATAAAGGTAATCGTAACCTCAAGCCTCATCAACCGGGAATGGCTAAAACAGGGGAGGTGCAGCAAGGCTTCGTGGGTAGCCCCCACTGGAGAGCAAGATTTTCCCCTGTCTAGAAGTCCCTTTATATTTCGGCTGTGTGGGCAGTTGGAACGTATGCCAACTGCGGGGTTGTCTTGTTCGGAACCATTCAGTAAGGAATGGGTCCGGCCTTGTGTTGCAGGGGATGAAGGGAGTAATCCTCGGTACGTTGATCTAGGCCACGTACTGTGACGGGCGGTACCCCAGTAGCCCTGCCATTGTATGGAATCCAAAATCCAATAAGTGCCAACGGTTTTGATTGTATTACCCACTTTTGTGGCTAGTAGCTGGAATTTAATGAATGTAACAATTTCGGCTATCTCTTATTTACTTGAAAACCCTAGACACTATTATAATATCATCGGATTTCCTATCAAATGTTTTGGTTAGCGTAAGGTAAAAACTTTTCCATGTTTATGTGTGGGAAGTCTTACGTGATACCTTTCTTTTCAAAAAGTTTTTCAAAGTTAAGCAACTTTAACCTGTTACTCACACCAGACCCATGTCTGACCCGGAGTTATTTCTGTTTTTCTTTAACTCTTGGGTACTCAAATTTTTACGAGTAGCCAAGGGAATTCAGGTTAGGATTCAGGATTGGCTTTGACGATTTGTGGAGGAGCATATGGAGCAGGAGGCTTCTGCGTATAGTTATATAATTCCGCTGTGTTTGGTATCTCTGAGTGTTGTGTTTGATTTGAGTTGTATAACTAGACAGGTGTCTATAACTGTCTAGTATGTGAGGTATATGCTGTGTAACTCTGATTAGTGTTGTAAACTATGTAATAGTTATGTTATTAATATAATTTATTCGTTCCGCTGTTTAGATTCTGATTGTTGTTTCTTTCTTCTTCTCTTTCTTTCTATTCTCTATCCCTTTCTTTCTTATTAGCGATACGTCTTCCTGGAGATAGGAAGTCGGGTCGTTACAGTGGTATCAGAGCATTAGGTTGAGCGAATACCTAGGCTCTGTAGTGGTGTCTATCTTGAGAGAGCGTACCTGTATTTTTATTATATATATTTATATATATTTCTACCTATCTGTTGGGTTACCTGTTAGGGTTTTCCAATATAGGTTATAAAGGTAGATAGGGTAGTAGTGTGTGAACACGACTACCATTGGTTGGAGTTTAAATGTTTGAGGTTGGAAGTGTATTTGTCGAGACTGTAGACCTAATACCGTCTCGAATATGTGGAGCAGAGTATAGAGATTTCATTTATCTCTGAAGGTAACCTGTTAAGGTTCGGAGATCATCTTTGAATTGGATGAGTAGTGTTTGGATCTGTCGGTTGGCCTGAAGTGAATAATGGTATCTTAATATCTCAGGGAGTAGTAGCTGCGTGATGAGATGCAGTAACTATGGATGTGTCCGAAGATGTTTTCTTTGGAACAAGTTTGGGAAATGTGTCTGCTTCGATGTTATGGCTGAAGTCAGCAGGATGTTGTGGATAGCTTTGAGGTCCGAGTTTTCTCGAAGAACTTTGGATTAGGAAGTCTTTGGCGTCAGTGTCAGCAGTGCAGCTCGGGTATTCTGAGTGCTGGCAAGAAGATCTTCTGGTTAGCAGTTTTTCTGGAGGTAGAGTTCAGAAGTAGCAGAGAGGAGTCCATTTCTACGATGGATTGGCTAGTTAAGTATATGATGTTATGTTTGGTAAAGAGAAAACAGTTTTCTTTGGGAATTGGACTGGGTTGATCGTAAAAGTGACTTGCGATAGGTTGAGTGTTCTTTTGAGATATTGAAGGATTTCTTGAGAAAGAGTTTGGTGAAGCAACTCAGGATAGATCAGAGTTGTGCAGCGGAAGCAGTTTGGAAATGTTTCTGTTTTGTCTTTTCTGGATAGAAGAAGTGAGTTTGTTCTTCTGATGTTTGAAGAGTAGAGTTGGTGATCTTGGTCTTGTTTGATCTTGAGGAGATCGTTATGTTGGATTGTTTTTGGTCTAGTTGTTTCTTTTTGAGGCATCAGCAAGAGTTGAGCTGATCAGTTTGGATGTTGGCAGCCCAGGATCATCCGAGGAATTTTGTGGTTAAGATACGAAGGAATTTGGATTCCGAAGTCGGAGATTTGTTTTGGATAAGTTTTCTCCGATCCAGAGAGCTATAAAGTTTGGAGTAAGTCTGAGAAGCTAGCTCCGAGATGTTATGGATATCTTCTGTGTTTTGGATTGATTGGTGGTTGGTTTTCAAGAATTTAATTGCCAGTTGGATAATTGGATTCGGTGAGATTTACGTATCTCTGAGGGAGTACGTGTATGAGCTATTATAGTTGTGGAACCAGCTATTCAGGAAGGATTGGTTGTTGAGTCAGACTCATCAGTAGTCTGATATCTTGTCTAGTTCTATAGATCTAGATGAGTAGAAGTTCTATAGCTTCGTAGTTTAGATTGTTTGGATTCTGTAGGGCGAGTATCCCAGTATATATATACTTGGGGAAACTCGAGAAATTTTATCCATAATTTTATCTGGATAATTAAATTTGTTTGATTAGATAGATTGGTTGTTATGGTTGTTAGCATATGATTGATGTATGCTTGTGATTTAAAATTTTAAATTTTGAATAGGTTATTAAATTACTTTTGCTTTTAAATTTCGGGGACGAAATTCTTTTAAGGGGGGAGGAATGTGATATCCCGGAAATTTTAGCAATATCAATTTAATAATCTATATTTAAAACTAAATTGATTTGATAAAATTTTAATAAAAGTTTACTTGATTTAATAATCCAATTAAATAAATGTGTAATTTATGAATTTTATCTTTTAAAGGCTAATAATTGTTTTCTTATATATATAATGTATGTATATATATTTTTATATATATATTGTGAATAGATAATTTTTGAGGTGAAGTTAAATTAACAAATTAAATCTTGTTTTCAAATTTTAATATTCATTTTGATAGTTTGAAGATTATTATTTTATTTAATAAATAACTAGTTGTTTAAAATACTTAAAGTAATTGTTTTAAATTGTATAATTGTATTTTAAATTTAGTTTAAATTTTAATGAGATAAAAAAATAAAATTTATTTTATTTCTTTTTAAATATAGCTTAATAATTATAATTTGGAATTATTTAGAAATTTAAAATACCATTTAAACATTAAACACTAATGTATATAATTAAGATAAATAAGACATGTAATTTATGATTTCTTTTATAAATGATTTAAAGTTGATAAATATGTTATTTTCTAGTAATAATAAATGTATAAATGTAGATATGTTTTAAAGACAATATTATTATTGTCAAATTAAGTATGTTAATATAAACTAGTTTAAATTGGTTTTTTTAAATATATGAATAGAATTTGATTTTTGAATTTATTTTAAATTCAAATAAATAAACATATATAAAATCTTGTAAGTAAGTTTCCACTTTTATATAAATTGTTTCACTTCATTTTCTTTAAAAAGGAATGCATACACATTTACACATGAAAATGATATATATACATGTGTTTAATAAATAAAGAAAGAGTTTTATTTACTTTTAAAATTAGATAAAAACAAATAACAATTCATTTATAAAACATATGTTAATGTATAAAACAAGTGTTAATATCCTAAGCAACTAATGAGACATTTGTCATCATGTTAATATAGGTTTGGGACATGTGTCCATTTATTTTTAATTTTTCTTTTAATTTTATAAACAAATCATTTGTTCTTATATAAGCACATACTCCTTTCCTTCATTTTCTTTTTTTTCTTCATTTTTTTCAAAGCTAAGTAAAGTTTTGTTCTCAGCTGAAAACAAAATCAGTTTCTAAACACTCCAAAAATCCAAAACCAAATTCATATTCAAATTCATGATCTGAAAACTCCTCATCAATCAAAGGCGAAATGCAATGCAAACTCATTTCTTTTCAAATATGCAAACCCTCTTAAACCAAAAGCCTGCATTTTCAGTTGAAACAAGACCAAAAGATCTGTAATCCACAAGTTCAAAATTTAGAGCCTGCACCTGAAATCTGTAATGCAACTGTAAATTCCATTTCTATAAGCTAGCCTACAATTCTGTAAAAATCCATTTCAAATGCAAAATCCATTCCAAAAGCCTGCATGTTAAACCTGAAATCCCATTTAAAAGAAATTTGGAAGGGGCTCTGCATTTTCAAGTTTGTTCAAAAATACAAGTTTTATTCAAATCTAAATACATATGGACTCAAAGCCTGCATGCAAGTATCAACAGCAAGTAACTAAGTTTCATTAGCAATTGAAGATTTGAGGCAAAGAAATTTCCAGTTTTAAAGCAAGGCACTGATTTTTAAAACAAAAGCTTTCGAAAATTTGTGCTCTGTCTTTCATGAAATCCCTGGTGAGTAACTTCTTTTTCTCAAAATAAATTTAAGTATAATCTGTTGCTTGTTTTATGTCTGAAATGAACATGCCTGTGTTTATATACCTGATAGTATGTTAAATAGTGTGTTTATGAGTAACATTTTGTTTAAAATTTAAGTATAAATTGTTGCTTGACTTATGACTAAAATAAGTATGTCTGTAAGTAACATTACAGTATTAAAGCTTAGTTAAAATTTAAGTTGCCAAATCATTTATGAACTAGTATGTTTGTGAATAACCTCACAAATTTAAAATTTAAGAATGAAGATGACTGCATGCTTGTTTGTCTGTGATGAAAATTGAATTCTTGTATGTGTGTATTCTGTGTGGATTGGTTTGAACATAAATACAGTTCTATGTACTGCAGTTTCTTTTAGTACTAGAGGCATATTAAGTAAAATCTAAATACCCTTGAATCTATCTGTAATAATACATGAGCTCTAAACAATGTATGCTTATACTGTATGTACAAATTATAATTAAGATTTGTTCATGAAGAAAAAAAAATGAATAAAGGAAGAACATAATGACTGCAGTTTCTGGAAACAGGTAATGGCAAAGTAAACTGGAATCTAACCAAAGCATGATGATTATTTCTTAGTTCCAGATGTTTGAATCAAACTTTAGGCTAAATTATGATTTTTAAAAATCCAAATTTCAATTCTTAGTTTTGAAATTATGAGCATTGATATTTTCTTCTGGAAAATGAAAAGGGGAAAATTGTAAACCTAGGCACTGCTTTGATTGATTGGTGAGGAGACTTCAGGTGACCGAGTGTCTCAATTTTTTGGGTAGTGGTAGTTTGGATATGGGTGAAGGGTTGGACGGAGTTGTTTGGCCGTCGGTGACCAGTGGAGCGAGGACGTGGGATTTGACAGGTTTTGGGTTTAAACTGTTGACAGTTTTGGGTTTGAGAAAACTCGAATTTGATTTCGAGTAATTTGAGGGGATTTGGTGGTGGCGATGTGATTAAGGGAGGAACGTCGACATGTTCGTTGACTGGGTGGTGGCCGGAGGTGGCCATGGCCTCCGTACACGTGCACGTAGCAGAGAAGTATCATAGAAGGATGGGTTTGCAGTTCTTTTTGTGCTCGAGTTATACTCGAGTGAACTTGCATTATTACTCGAAGTTATGGGCCTGCTGACTCGAAGAGAATTTTGGTTGTCTCGGGTTATTTATGGTTGCAGGCTTTCTTGTTGACAGAAACCTGCAATTCTGTTAAAAATTTTAAAATAAATTTAAAACCTGAATTTGAAGGAAAGTAAAGTTTAAAATGAGATTTAAATCTAGTTTTAAAATCTGAGTTAAGTTTAAATCTAAGTTTAAAAATAAATTCAAGTTGAATTTGAATCTAGTTTGAAAATAAATGAGATTTAAAATTCAAATTGACTTAATAATATTAAAATGTTAAAGTAGTTGAATTTTATAATAAGTTTTAAAAGGTAAGTAAAGTTTTAAAAATCTGAAGGTTTATCTTGAACTAAAACTTTAATAAAATGTTTCAGTTTTGAAATGTAAGAAAGTTTAAAAATTTAAAATGATTTTAAACTATTTGAAATATTTGAAGTATAATTTAATTGATTTGAATATAAATATGAATTTGGTTATAAATTCTTTTTAATTTTATTTATTTATTTATTTATGGGTATATCTTAACTTATAGGATGAAAAAGGTTTAGAAATCTGTTTTAAAACTTTGTTAATGATTAATGGAATTCATTTTAAATCTTGAATTTAAAATGATGTTTGAAAATAAATTCAAAGTAAATTGATTTAAAATACTTTGTAAATGATAAACTTGATCCTTAATAAGAACAAAGTTTGATCTTAAATTAAATTTAGAATTTAATGTTTTGTATTTCATTTAATTATTAAGGTAATTAAATAAATAATTAAATTTAATTAATAAATAAATGAAATGAATAATTAATAAGTAATTAAGGGTTTAAGGTTAATTATTCTTAGAATAAATAACTTGTAATTAAGAATAATTAATTAAATAAGAATTTGATTTTAATTAATGATTAATAATTAATTAATCAAGTAATAATGGATTAATTAAGTTTTTGTTTACACTTAATTATTTAATAATTAGGGGTTAATTAATGGGTTAATTAATGATTAATTAATTTGTAATTAATAATGATTTAAAATAAGTTAATTATTTTAGATAAATAATTAATGAATTGTTTATATAGTTAATGAAGGTCATTAACTAAGGATTAATTAATTTAAGGATAATCATTGGAGTAAATTGTTAAGTATAATTACTTATGGAAGTAATTAAGGAATTTATTACTAATTGTAATTAATTGAGTTTAGTTTGATTAGATTAAGTTAATTAATTTAGTTTAATTAATTTAAATTAATCATTTGAGGATTATGAAGTATAATTACTTAATGTAATTAAATGTAGAGAAATTACTTAAAGAAGTAATTAATAAGTAATTACTATATGTAATTAATTTAAGATGATTTGATAAATGAAGTAATTTAAGTATAATTACTTTGTGAGTTAATCAAGGGATTAATTAGAGATAATTAATTATGGAGTAATTAATTTATTTGGTAAAGTAATTAAGGTTAGTTAATTACTGAATAGAGATTAATCAAGGGTGATTAACAATTATGGTTTAAATTAAGATTAATTTCTTAATGTAATTAATTTAAATAAAGTAATTAATTAAAATGTAATTAAAGATCATTAATTAATAATTGATGATGTAATTAAGATTGATTAATTAAGATTGATTAATTAGGATCAATTAATCATTAATAAGTGATTAAGGGTAATTAATTGTAATTAATTAAGGTTCAATGTAATTAATTATAGTTAATTAATTTAATGAAGTAATTAAAAGTTAATTACTATATTTGGTTAAGTATAATTAATTTGTGAAATTAATTAAAGAATAATTACTTGAATGTAATTAAGGAATGATTAATCAAAAGGTGATTAATTAAAGTGATTAATTGGAGGATAATTAATTAATTTGTAATTAATTAAGGTTATGTAAGCAAGATTTATATTAATGAAGTAATTAGTTTAATTCACTTTAAATTAATTAGAGAATGATGTAGTTAATTTAATTTATTTTAAATTAATTATAAATGGTGTGTATAGATCATTGCTTATAGGGATGGATGATATTGTTTGCTAGATTGGTTTGAATCTCAGAAATGAGATAAATAATGTTGAGTGATATGGGTGCATTGGTTGCATTGTGATTATGATTTGGATTATCTATTGATAATGATAATGTAGATTATCTGTTGTGATAATAATGTTGATTACCTATTGTGAATCTGTGATTTATCTATCTGTTTATATAGATAGTTGAATTGTTTTAAACCTTTAAAACAACTTGGCCTTAAAAGACACGCTTTGGATTTCGATGAGACCGGGATCGGGTTTCCATAATTGGATATCCGAAAACCACATCGATTCCAAATAACGTTAGGTCGTGAATCTATATGGAGCAAGTGAAGACTCGAGGTGTAAGAGCTATACGTCAGTATAACTCTGTGGGTGATTCCGTAATGAGTTTGACGGAATAGTACTTATAGATTCGAGATGGTAAATTAGAGTGCAAGGGTTATCGTCGTTAACTCTGAGGGTGATTCCAAAACGAGTGTAACGAGATAATGCCTTCGGTTTCGTTCGAACCCGGAACGAACTTGTATGGATTGAATGCTTTCAGCACATCGTCAGGCGGACGATGAGCATTCTAAGTGTTATGTCCTATAAAGGTAATCGTAACCTCAAGCCTCATCAACCGGGAATGGCTAAAACAGGGGAGGTGCAGCAAGGCTTCGTGGGTAGCCCCCACTGGAGAGCAAGATTTTCCCCTGTCTAGAAGTCCCTTTATATTTCGGCTGTGTGGGCAGTTGGAACGTATGCCAACTGCGGGGTTGTCTTGTTCGGAACCATTCAGTAAGGAATGGGTCCGGCCTTGTGTTGCAGGGGATGAAGGGAGTAATCCTCGGTACGTTGATCTAGGCCACGTACTGTGACGGGCGGTACCCCAGTAGCCCTGCCATTGTATGGAATCCAAAATCCAATAAGTGCCAACGGTTTTGATTGTATTACCCACTTTTGTGGCTAGTAGCTGGAATTTAATGAATGTAACAATTTCGGCTATCTCTTATTTACTTGAAAACCCTAGACACTATTATAATATCATCGGATTTCCTATCAAATGTTTTGGTTAGCGTAAGGTAAAAACTTTTCCATGTTTATGTGTGGGAAGTCTTACGTGATACCTTTCTTTTCAAAA
The DNA here is from genome assembly GCA_030765085.1 of Allium cepa. NCBI lineage: Eukaryota > Viridiplantae > Streptophyta > Magnoliopsida > Asparagales > Amaryllidaceae > Allium > Allium cepa. Next base: position 345,118,862 of record CM060944.1, read on the forward strand.
AGTTTTTCAAAGTTAAGCAACTTTAACCTGTTACTCACACCAGACCCATGTCTGACCCGGAGTTATTTCTGTTTTTCTTTAACTCTTGGGTACTCAAATTTTTACGAGTAGCCAAGGGAATTCAGGTTAGGATTCAGGATTGGCTTTGACGATTTGTGGAGGAGCATATGGAGCAGGAGGCTTCTGCGTATAGTTATATAATTCCGCTGTGTTTGGTATCTCTGAGTGTTGTGTTTGATTTGAGTTGTATAACTAGACAGGTGTCTATAACTGTCTAGTATGTGAGGTATATGCTGTGTAACTCTGATTAGTGTTGTAAACTATGTAATAGTTATGTTATTAATATAATTTATTCGTTCCGCTGTTTAGATTCTGATTGTTGTTTCTTTCTTCTTCTCTTTCTTTCTATTCTCTATCCCTTTCTTTCTTATTAGCGATACGTCTTCCTGGAGATAGGAAGTCGGGTCGTTACATTAACCTCAGTTTTTAAAACCTTGTTTTAAAACTTGAATTTGTTCAAAATTTTCAAAAGCAAGGAAACAGTTCCAGGTAAAAATCTGGAGGGCAGTCTAGAGTTAGGTTATCAGGTTATTCTGGATTCGGGAGTTGCTGTGCAGATGTTGGAGGCGAGCTTGGATAGCGTAGTCTATTATCTATTGTATATAGTATTCTTTCCGCTGTTTTATTGTTGTACACTCTGATGATATGATGTATTGTGATGTATGTATAAAATGTATAGTTCTTTTGTTTTAATGATATTCATTTATCTATTATATGTTGTTCCGCTGCGATTGTGAGATTCTGATATTATTCCCTGTTCTGTTGTTTGTTTCTGTTTCTTCTCTCTTTTCTCTCTTCTTCTACCTCTTTCTTCTTCTAAAACCCTAACGGTTCGATTTTTCGGCAACGAAAAATCGCGATCGTTACATTTGGTATCAGAGCATTTAGTAACGCTATCCCGGCGTCGCATGACTACTTCGAGTAGTTTGCTCGAATCACCCGAGTCACATGCCAGAATTCACCACATTCTTCTTCCCCGCGCTTTCTTCCCCAAATCGACACAGCAACCCCAACATACCAGCCGTCTCGTGCACGTGCACGTGCACATCGCCACTGGCGATGTTCCGGCATCACCCCGTGGTCGAACACGTCGACAATCACCACCAGATCGATTCACAACCACCTAAACTTCGCCTAAATCTCGAATTCGAATTCGAGAGAAATTCGCAGCCTGGAAACTCGAGAACAACTTCCTCTCGAAACCTGGCAACGCCATTCCCTCGAGACTCCGACCACTAGATCACCAGTCCCTCTGGCCACAACTTCGCCAACATCTTCCTTACCACCTCCCAAGATCACATGCAACTCGATGCACTGTGGATGTCGAACGAATCAAATTTCATAGCCTTGGTAAAACTAGGTTTACAAACACAAATCATTCGCCGCTGTCGCCACTGCCCTCGTTGGCATCCCCGACTATTTTTCCTGGCAACTCCATAGGCTCCTCCATCTCCACGAAAAAACCCGACCATCATCTCTTCTTCGATCGCCTGAACTTGCCCAAAAACCCTTTTTCGTTCGTCACCAAACCGCCCTTAAACCCCACGCCTAAAAATCACTCAACCCATCTTAAAAATCATAATTTGATGTAAGGTTTCAAGTTATATACTTGAATTAATGATTCATGTAATTCGAAATTTCCAATATTTAAAGTTTGTACTGTAAAATCTTGATCTTCTATTCTACATACCTTTATACATTATGAAACCATTTTTAGATTATAGCCCATACTTAAACACAACGATTTTGTTTTGAAACTAAGGCCTGATATGGATTATAAAACAAGAAATGAAATTTTCTTGTTGTTTGGTACTCTGTAACTAAACAGAGAAGGAGATGCACTAGCATATGTATATACAAACAAAACAATGGCAATATACATTCGAGTTTGAACAGCTATATGTTACTCACCTTGATAAGTTTTGGAAATAAACAGAGCTTGCTCTTTTTCTTTTCTTTTTTTTCTTTTTTTGTTGATACAGCTTGATGATGTTGAATATTTTACTTAAGTTTTAAATGAAGCTCCCTCACCACAAACCTGAACTTGCATGCTTGATCTAGATGATTTGGATTTTAAATCATTGCATTTGATTATTATTTTTTGTTTAAGTTTTAAACAATGCTTGCTTCAGTTCTCTTAGCTTTGAATAAATGAGACTGAGATGGTATAAGTCTTGATATATCTAAGAAAAGGAATGCACAGGGATATCGCTTTGTTTGTACAATAGGCATGGGTGAATATGCTTGCTTGTACTTGTTTATACATATAAATGTGTTTGTTTACTTCAGCCTACATCTTTTTAGCTCGGCTGAAATCTTTCTTTGTTTATGTTTTATTTTGTACTTGTATTTTCATTTGTTTTGTGAAACAAGATCTCGGCTGGAATGATGTTGTTTTGTGATGTGTTGAAATGTATATAGGGAAGAAATGAGTTACAGGGGGGGTGTATGGAAATGAAGTTTACTGGGTATAGAATTTTATTTATAAATCTTTCATCAGAGATTTTCTAAGTTTTGTAGGCTATGGTACTCCTACTTTTGTATGCTAGAGGTATGGCTGCAGTGATATGTTATGGTGGCTGCAACTTTGCTTTGTACCTATATTTATTTGTTTGCTTTGTTAAGCCCTTATTTGAGTGTATTTGAGTTTATTTCTTATTTAACTTTATTTGGTATATGTTTAATACTTCTTTTGTTTCTATTTCTTTTGTGTTTCTATTATTAATATGTTGTTAAAATTTAACAAGTTTTGTTTACTTTATATTTTCATAGACATTTTATTAATTTACTTTATGTATAAATTATAAATTTGTTTTAGTCCTTTGTTAAAAATTTCAACTTAACTGAAAACATATACTTTTGTTTTAGTTATATTTGCTTCTTATTTTTTTTTTATATTTAACTTATATCTTGTTTGTATTCACACGTATTACTAAAAGACAATGTTTTGAAACTAAACACGTATTTATCTGCATTTTGGAAAAACTCAAATCAATTTATCATTTAAATTTCACAATTTTTAAATCAAAAATGAATTTAATTATCAATTTAAAATTGATTAAAATTCGGGATCGTTACAGGCGAAAGGTTGTGATACGATGTAAGCATGAAGAAGGCGTCTTCATGAGCTTCATGTATTCGCTGGTTGTTCCACAGGATGGACTGTCATCAGTGCCTATTGTGAATGGATTTGGGGATGTCTTTGACGAGGTCAAAGGGTTACCGCCGCATAGAGAGATCGAGTTTCGTATCGATCTAGTTGAAGGAGCCAGATCTGTTGTGATGCCTCTTAGGTGAATGGCGCCTAAGGAGCAGCAAGAGTTGAAGGTGCAAGTTGATGACCTTTTACGGAAAGGATTCATTTGGCGTAGCGTGTCCGAATGGGGTGCACCAGTTGTGTTCGCAACCAAAGCGGATGGATCGTCGAGGTTGTGTGTGGATTATCGTGAGCTGAATAAAGTGACTAAGAAGAACAAGTATCCATTGCCGAGAATAGATGACTTGTTTGATCAGCTTCACGAAGCTAGGGTGTTTTCTCAAATGGATTTGGCAACGGGATTTCACCAGTTAAGAGTGGCAAAGGATAGTGTGCCGAAGACTGCTTTCAGGACACCATCTAGTTTCTATGAGTGGATGGTAATGCCGTTTGGATTGACTAATGCACCAGCATATTTTGTGGATCTTATGAATAGAGTATTCAGGGATCAGTTGAACAAGTTCGTACTTGTGTTCGTGGATGATATTTTGATTTATTCTAGAACTGAAGAAGAGCACAAGACGCACTTGCGGATTGTTTTGGAAATCTTGCGAAAACATCAGCTGAGGGCTAAGTTTTCGAAGTGTCACTTCTGGAAGAGCGAAGTGAGGTTCTTAGGCCATGTTATCCCTGGAAATGGAATAGCGGTTGATCCCGCCAAGGTGGCAGCAATCCAGGATTGGGTTAGACCTAAGAATGCATCTGATGTGAGAAGTTTTCTTGGATTAGCAGGATATTATCGTCGGTTTATCAAAGACTTTTCCAAGATAGCTGCACCGTTAACAGGATTGACGAAAAAGAACCAAGTGTTCAGATGGGATGATAAGTGTGAGCAAGCTTTCGTAATCCTAAAAGAGCAACTGACAAGTGCTCCTGTTTTGACTATTCCAAGTGGGAATGAGGAGATGGTGGTTTACACCGATGCATGTGGTACTGGACTTGGAGCAGTGCTGATGCAAAAGGATAAAGTTGTTGCATATGCAAGTCGACAACTGAAGCCGCATGAAAGGAATTATCCGACTCATGATTTGGAGTTAGCGGCGATAGTTTTTGCTCTGAAGATGTGGAGACATTATCTATTGGGAGTTCGATTCGAGTTGTTTACAGATCATAAGTCGTTGAAGTATCTTTTCTCCCAAAAAGATTTGAATCTTCGGCAGCAACGATGGCTAGAGTTTTTGGCATCTTATGATTTTGGTATAGCATATACTCCGGGAAAAGGTAACGCAGTGGCAGATGCGTTAAGTCGAAGACATGCAGGATTGGGAGCCATGTTTTCAGAATGGAAGAGCCTTGAGTATTTAGCTGGATTTGACTTCAGGCCCAAGTGTGAATTGGAACCTGAGATGTTGGCAAACTTATCAATAAGACCTACTCTTGTGGAAAGAATTGGCGAGAGCCAAAAGCGAGACGATAAGCTTGTCAAGATTATCCGTGATTTGGAATCTGGATTGGATCTAGAAAAGGATAAAGGATTCGAAGTTGATCGAGAGGGTTGGCTTCGGAAGCAAGGACGATTAGTTGTTCCCGATATAGATGAATTGAGAGATGAAGTTCTGAGGGAAAGTCATCACTCGAAGTTGACAATTCATCCAGGTGGAAATAAGATGTATCGGGATATGAAGAGAACCTATTACTGGGAAGGTATGAAGAAGGATGTTGGAAATTTTATTTCCAAGTGCATGAACTGCCAGATGGTGAAAGCCGAACAGAAGAAACCCAGTGGATTACTTCAGCCACTAGAAGTTCCTACATGGAAGTGGGAGCAGATATCGATGGATTTTATCGATGGATTACCTAGAACAATAACGGGGAATGAAGGGATTTGGGTCATCGTAGATCGTTTGACTAAGAGTGCAAGATTCATTCCTGTTCGATCAACTAGGACTGCATCGAAATTGGCTGAGTTGTATGTTAAGTGGATAGTTTGATTCCATGGTATTCCGAAGAGTATAGTGAGCGATCGAGACCCATTGTTCACTAGTGGATTTTGGAAGAGCTTCCAGGAAGTTTTGGGAACCGAGTTGTGTTTGAGTACATCTTATCACCCCCAAACAGATGGTCAGACCGAGAGAGTCAACCGAGTTTTGGAAGATCTCCTGAGAGCATGCGTTTTGGATTTCGGAGGTTCATGGGAAGATCATCTTCATTTGGTGGAATTTGCGTATAACAACAGTTACCAGTCAAGTATTGGTATGGCACCATATGAAGCATTGTATGGAAAACCGTGTAACTCTCCGACATGTTGGTTGGAAACTGGAGAAAAGCTGATACTTGGGCCAGAGATGATTCGATAGACTTCGGATTGCATAGAGATCATTCGGCAACGAATGAAGGCAGCCCAAGATCGTCAGAAAAGTTATGCCGATAAGCGTCGAAAAGATTTGGAATTCGACGTAGGAGATATGGTTTTTGTGAAAATTTCTCCACTGAAGAATGTTATTCGATTCGGGAAGAAAGGGAAATTAACTCCGAGATTTGTTGGACCATTCCCGATCATCGAGCGAATTGGAAAGCTCGCTTATAAGTTGGAATTACCAGAGAAGATGTCGGGCGTGCAGAACGTTTTTCATGTATCGTATCTACGGAAGTATGTGCACGACTCGAATACAGTGGTTTCTGCTGATAGCTATGAAGATTTAGAGGTTGATCCAGTTGTTACGAGACCTCGTAAGTCACTTCGTGTTGTGGAAACCGACACGAAACAGCTTAGGAGGAAGACGATTACGTTGCTCAAGATACAATGGAGTGATGATGTTAACGACTGTACATGGGAGGAGGAAGAGAGGATGAAAGCAGCTCATCCTGAACTCTTCGAGGTATGGCCCTAAGGTGTCATGACATCTCATGAATTCGTAACTTGATTCTAATCTTAGAATTCTGCATGCTAGGTTAGTAATTGGATGTATGGTTTGATGATTGCTATGGATGGTAGGCATGTAGAATAGTTATGATTGATCTTGTTTGTTTGGAATTTCGGGGGCGAAATTCCTAAGGGGGAGAGAATGTAACGACCCGTATTTTACGAGTCGATAAATCGTAAAATAATTGTAATTAGGTCGTTCGTATTAAGTATTTCGTCCAGAGTTTAAGTCGTGTAAAAGTTAACTCGTGTGGTGCTTAAGTCGTGGGTAGCTTGGGTCGTATGGAAGTTAGGTCGTGGACGAGTTAAGGAATGGAGTGACCTATAAGTTTGGACGAGTTAGAGTGTTAGTGTTAGAACGAGTTAACAACATGGTGGTGAGCGACTTAAGGTAGCTAACGAGTTAGGGAAGCCAGCGACTTAGGGGATTGAGCGACCTAAGGAATAGACGACTTAAGAATTTGGACGACCTAAAATATAGTTAACGACCTAAGAGAGTTAGGTCGCGTGTAGGTGTTAAGGCTTAAGTCGTAAGCGATTTATGTTAGGTCGCATAATGGCTTAGGTCGCTGGTTAGTAGATGGGTCGGTTGAACGACTTAGGGACTGGAAAGAGCTAGTAGTTAGCGAGTTGGTATGTTAGAACTAGTTAACGAGTTAGGGAATAGGTCGTTAACGAGTTATTAGTTAGAGTAGGTTAGCGAGTTACGACTTATAGGATGTTAGCGACCTAAGATAGTTAGAGGCTTAAGGGTTTAGGTCGTGAGTCGTTTGTAACGACTTAACGGGATAGCGACCTAGTGGTTATCCTGTGTTGGAGTTAGGTCGTAGGTCGCAGGACCTGTTGAGTCGTAGGTCGTGAGGTTTTTAGGTTGGCCTGTGTTTTAAGTCGCGTATGTTCGTGTGTTGTTAGGTCGAGTGACCATGTGTTGTAGTTAGGTCGTGAATGACCTAAGGCTTGAGTCGTGCGTGTTTGTAGGTCGTCATATAGTTAAGTCGTGTGGCCTGGGTTTGGGTAGGTCGCGACATTCGATAAGTCGTATGTCTCATGTTTGTTAAGTCGCGCCTGGGGTGAGTCGTTGGGTCGTCACATTATATGTTGTTTGTTCTTGTGCTATATCTTGTTCTCACCCTATTAGATATTTAGAGATAGTTTGACCTGGGTGTTACTTTTCTCGGGTCAGGCCGAGATTTTTCAGGTTACAGAACAGATTGACCTTTGAATGGTTATGCTAGCAAGGAGATAAAAATTTGGACTTTTACTTTATCCCATTTAGGAATTTTGACCTTGTATATAAAATGTATAATTAAGATTAGAGAATTGTTAAATTTGTATAACAATCGAGTTTAGTATTTCATTTTGTAAACTAAATAATTTGTATATGTATAAGTTGAGATTTATTCCACTATGATCTGTGACTGTTATTTATATGATATATTGTTCTGATTCCGAGAAATAGGTGTGTCTGTTACTTTGTATTAATATTGTACACGTCAAATTTAGTTCAGATATTAAGTGAAAAGGTATAAATGACGTGTCAGTATTAGTATAAAGATTTATTCACATTCGATCATCCTTAATCAACCATATTCTCCGGATTAGCAGACGATATTACTTGTAATGGTCTTTGCTAATTTGGGCATCATGGTGGGGTCTTTAAATCTAGCCTCTTATTTTTAGTGGTTAGAACACGTATAGACCGTACAGTAAAATTCCATTTAAAATATTAAAATCTCGACCTTTCACTCCTTGCAAAACCTTAACCGCCACATGAGAAACCAATCGACCGCACCTCCTTGGGAAGTTGACCGATCCAGTGAAGGGGGTCGATCAACCGTTTGCTCTAGTCCATAAATTATTGCTTACATTAGTTTTTTTATTTCTTCCCTTATTTAACAATAATGTTTGCTTAAACGTTAAGCTTGCCTATAACATTAAAATATTTTATTACCCTTTTTAATTTCAAATGTTAACATCGTTTAACTTTTAAATTTAAATTCGTTTGAATTGTTTTAAACATGAAAACTTCAGACGTCAATAGCTTCCGTAATGACCGAAGTTCATCATTTCAGAATTTTTTTAGCATAAATGATAATATTTTAAATAATAAATAATATTGGAAATCTTGTTTTAAATAAATATTTACAATAAATATATACTTTGAAAGGTATATGGATAAAATAATCGAAAATCGTTTCACTGATGAATAGCTCTTTGACCATCCGACATCTCGCATGGAGATAGATACATACACTCATTTATCCATGCTAGTGAGAATATGTAATAAAATAATTTGTTTTATTTTGAAAATTAAAGGTATATATGACATCATTAATAGTGTCGTAATTTTCAAATAATTGATTTTTGTATTTAAATTGAGTTTAAATGATTTAATAATTATTTTAATTGTTAAATGATCCCTTTTAATTATTATATAATGATAGAAATATTATTATCATTTTTTTTACATATATAGGTGTATTAAATAAGAAGTAAAAATATGACCGAAAATCGAAATCGGAATTCATAACGATTCAACGTGTAGAAGTTGTGCAGTGTTGTGAATTATATATGACATACATATGCACGTATACATGTAACCATACATGAAGACATTCACATGCACGTGGATACACAAATCATATTTAATATAAAATAAAACATTAAGATATTTTCTCACTTTCCTTAACCCTTAAGCATCCCAAAGTCAACACTTACACTCACTAGTACAAGCACATGACCTTGCACATTGGAAGAGGCTTTCGATCGAACACAGTGATGATAGAGAGAGGTGTGATGGTGTTGAAGTAATGATGAATATGCATTAAAAAATTGATATATTACTCCTTCCATTTGCTTATAAATATCGACCACCCTTCTTCTCTTCCATTAACTTCTTCTTCTTCATTTTCCTAAGCTTTTCAATCTACATTCATGTTTTCCACACTTAGAGAAATAATGGCAAAGTATAGTTTAGAAATAAATTAAATTATATAGTGTGTGTGTGTGTGTCTCAAACCACTTCAAAAAACCCAAAACAACTCCTCCTTTATTCCTTTGTTACCCACGGCCACACCATTAAAACCCTAGGCCGTGAGCTTTCTTCCTCTCCAAGGTCAAGGCCGAGCCTTCCAAGGCAAAGATTCGAGTGTTCGTAAGCTTTGAATTCAAGTTAGCATAGCTACAACCAATTTAAAGTTAGTCCGATCGAAATTCAAGTGAGAAAACTCCACTTACAATTATATATATACTTTGGATGATGATATGATATGTCGTTTGGTTGCATTGTTTGATCATCAAATTTGGATGTTGATTATATGTTTATTTGATGTTGAAACGATTCACGTATAATACACATCGAATATCATAAAGGAAACCACTTTCTTTTAATAAATGAAATGGTGTATATGAGATTGTTAAACCTCTTTAAAATGGTTTAAAATGATTTGTAAATGTTTCATAAACACTAAAACCCAATTTGGAGAATTTTTGGCAAGTTATGAAAATTGGGTCAAAAATAGGCGCGTCGCATAACGGTAGTTCGCGATTTTGCACCGTAGAAAGTTAAATCCATCCGTACGATGGATTCAAAAACGGAATTCTTTGTTATAAAAATTTTCTAAACTCTTATAACTATAGTTTTCAAAAAAATAAAGAAAATAGAGATTTTGATTAATAGATTTTGAAATATGAGCAAAGCAAGTTTTCAAAATAGTCGCAGTTTGGCAGTTCGGAAACTAAAGTAACAAATTCTTTATAAATGATATTTTTAATACTTTAAAAATATGGAATAAATTCTATAAATCTTTTAAAATGTTTTAAAGAGATTTGAGTTACAAAAAATGAATTTCTAAATGGTCAAAAAGTTTTTTTTGATCAATAAGCCTTAAAAATACTATTTGCAGCACTATTTACATCACTTTTTGCAGCACTTTTAATAACTTTTAAAATATGAATTTAAACTTAACAATTCCTTTTCAAATCTTTTATAAATGTTTCCAAATGAATAATTTAGTGTTATAATAATGATTTGGAGGTTTTATTTTTTATTTAAAAGATTTTAAATAAATAATTTGAAGAAAAGAAGTTAAACTCAAGTGATTTAATCTTGGCTTTAAAAGCCGATGAGTGGACTGGATTTTTATATTCATGAGATTCAGATGTGAGGTGCTTAAACTAAGGGGATGTTTAGGAGAAACCAGTGCCCTGGCTTACCTGACCTCTTTCCTGGGCGAGGGATAGATAAGGTCAAAATGTCGGAAACAAGACAAGCATAAAAGATTCAAAATCTATAAATTTAATTAAACTTGGATTGTGTAAGGATAATCTTCTTATATTGGGTATTAAATTCCAAAGAGGCAACCCGTATTATCCATATGAATTTAAAAGGTGATATTACTATTATTCGATGGATTATAAAGGTTGAATACGGAAATTGATATCGAGTAGAATTAATATAATTTATATCGACCTTTTTAACTCAATAATTTTTTATAATATGACTTATGAAAATGATTTGGTATTTCCAAAGAAAAAGAGGTTAAATGATTCCTTATATATCGAAAAGATTTTTTTTAAAGATATATATCTCTAGAATTTATTTTTGATAAAAAAAGTAATAAATCAAATGATAAAGCACCTATTTACTTAACATCTTTTTATCGATGATTGGTTTAAAGGAACCAAGGTCCGATTTAGGTAATACCTATCTGAAAACCACTTTGAACGAATATAAGTTTGAAACTATAGATTTGAAATGATAGTAAATGAATGAAGGCTGTTTGTCATTGACCCTCGAGGGAAATTTCCCATATCATATATACGTGGTAGTAGCGTCTTCATTTGATCTTTAATGTAAGGGCTGCTCGCTAGTAATCCTAGGATGATTCCTAACAGGATGTGGTAGGTGAGTTCCTTCGATTTTCCGTATTCTTGAACAACTTGTATGGACGAATATCTGACGTTTCATTTCCAATCACATTGATTGATCTCTAAGAACATATCATCTTTGGTGGCGGAGAAGAGAACTTCTCTTAGCTTAACACCTTTTCCTAAAACATACAAGCTCAAGAGTTATATGTTTGCAGAAATCAGTTGGGTGATCATGGAATGGTAGTGTGACATTCAAAGTGGAATGTACTATATGAAAGGTAATCATTGTCTCGAGCCACATCACACGGGAATGATAAAAACAAGGTAGATGCGGCAGGACTATGTGGGTCGCTCTCATTAGGATATAGTCATCACCTTTTGAGATCACCCCCTATATTTTAGGCATGCTATGTATGCTTTGGGATCCTAGGATAGGTCGGGAACAACCGAGGTGATGGCGTATTCGGTACTATCTATAGTAAAGGTAGGACGACTCTATATTTGAAGAGGTTGGAGCCTCAGGTGCATTTTCTAGAGACGTACGATACGGAAGGTAGTCCCTTACCTTGTCATTGTATGGAATCCATTCTCCAATAAGTGCCTATGGACTTAGTCGTAAACCTATTATGCCATCAAATTTAACCAATGTAACAATTTCGACTATTGTAACATGTTCATTTGAAAGAATATTTTTCAAATAATGTCATTAAAATTAATATTTTCAGATTTTGTGTAGCAAATATTTTGGTTATCATAAGGTAAAAATCCGTTCTATGCTTATGTATAGGATGGTCTTAAAAATTCCATTTGTTTCTCAGATATTCATATTTTGTGTTTCTCACACCGGTCTCATGACTGACCTGGAGTTTATTTTCAATTCCCCTTAAACCATGGATGCCTTATTTTTCTGGACAGCCAAGTAGTTAGGTAATCTTGGAGCATTACGGATGGAGCATGGTGCATTTTTTATTCTTTGTAGAAGTTATCTATCACTTTTCGCTGTGTTTCTATTTTGTATGACGTATCTACTGGCGCTTGTGAGCATAGGCATTCATAACTATCCTGGCTAGATAAGTACCTATTAGTACTCTGATGGAGCAATATGGAGTAATTGCATGTACTACTATGTTGAGTACATGTGAGATTTTATTATTGTCTTAGCTTCTATCTTTATTTTCTTACCTATGATAATCTGTCGCTCCGGTACTTGGATTTCCGGCACGTGAATGCCAGTACTAATGTCGATCTCTGAAGGTCATGGAGGTGGGAAGTCATAGCTTCTCCGTTTGAGCTTCGATCGTGAAACTTTATATGTGAAGTTGCTCAGAAATCGCCACGAACACAATGGTGTAACTTTCATGATAAAATTCTGACATTTTCAAATTTCACATTTTAACCTTATTATTAACTAAAAAACTTTGATTAAATTTCTGCTTATTTTACAGTGTGTTACATTCTCTTCCATTAATAAGGATTTCGTCCCCAAAATCCCTAAGGGCATATAGTGTAACACTTACTCTACAACCATGTTATACACACAAATTATCCACACAATTATTGCTCAATCAAAAATGCAATGTGATTATGTATGCAACGTATATAGGTGAGCTCAATCCTAACTTGAATGCAAAATCGTGACATATAGGTATGTATGCAAGCATCCTTAATACACATAAGATTTTACGCGAGTGCAAAAATAATAGGAAAAAGTGTGCAAACCATCCCCTACCATCTAATTTAGCAAGCACAATGCATCCAAGACCTGTATAATATTAAATTTGGGGAGAGAAAATTTACTAGAGAAAAGCTTAGGATTAGAAGCCTTCATCTTCCCTTCCGTCTTTCATATGCTTTCCGTCAGATTATCTCCCTATCGCTCTCGGATAAGTCTAATTTCTTTTTAACGAAGCTTCCCAACTCAATACTCCACTTGTGTGCGGTGGCATGAGTGCCATCGACTCCGTCTCTACATCTGCAAACTTATTAGGCTCTACTATAATGGCGATGCCATGTAGACATTTCCTTAAATACGATACATGGAAAGCATCATGGAATCTCGCTAACTTATCCGAACGGTCTACTCGATACGTCTACACTCTCCAAAATTGGGAAAGGCCTAATAAATCTTGGTGCCAACTTCACCGACGTTCCAAACCGCCTAACCTTCCTAAGAGGAAAAACCTTAACAAATACCATATCCCCAACCGAAATCTCCAATTCCTTTATTCGTCTATCAACAAATGACTTTTGTCGATCCCGAGCAGCCTTCATTCTTGCCTAATTATCTCAACCTTTTTCTATGGTCTCGTGGATCAAATCTGATCTAAGTAAAAGTTTGTCAATAGTTTCCCACCAATAATTAAGCGACTTGCACGACCTACCATATAAGGCTTCAAAGGGTGCCGCATCAAGCGTCGCTTGATAACTATTATTGTATGTGAATTCTGTTAGGGGTAAATTCTACTCTCAATGTCCTTCAAAGTCCATGATGCATGCCCTCAATAAATCTTCCCAAATCTCATTCACCCTTTCTATCTGTTCATCGGTCTACGAGTGGCAAACGATGCTAAGATGCACATCGTTCCTATGGCTGATCGAAAATTTTCCAGACTTCACTATTGAATAATGGGTCTCTATCACCAACAATGCCGGTTGAAAATCAATGCAATGATGCCACTTCATTGATATAATTTTTTTCTAAATATGCTATCATTCTATTACTCCTTAAAGGAATAAAGCGGGAACTTTTAGTGAGTCTATCGACTATAACGCATATAGCTTCATTATCTCGTTTATGAAGTCCATTGATATATGCTCTCATTTTATATTGGTACCTCCAACGGCAATAACATACATCAAGGCTCTCCTTGTCTCACCTTTATCCTTTAATACGTCAAACACTTAGTGGCATAGTTTACTACTCGTCTCTTCATTCTAGGCCAATAGAAAATTTGCTTCCTATCCCTATATATCTTATCCTCACTGGGATGAATAGTCATCATAGAGCGGTGGCACTTTCCTAGTACTTCCTTTAGGACATCTTTCACTACTAGAACATATGGTCCCCATCTCTCCATAGCCACCCTCTTTCGTTGATCGAATATTTAGAGATGTATGTGAAATCTCTCCCCTACCTAACTTTTCCATAATGCAAGATATTGTCGCATCTCTCTTTTGTTCTTGAATGATGCGGTCCATCAGTGCTAGTCTTACTTCCAGTGCTACTAGATATCCCGTAGGGAATTCTAATGGAGATTGGAAACTGGAATTCGAGAGGAACTCCAACTGCCTTCATTCTTTTACAGCACAAGGAGTAGCGTGCCTCTGGCTAAGGGTGTTGGCAACCCATTTCCTTTTTCGTAAGTATACTGAATCTCAAAATAATATGATGCTATAAAATCTATCCACCTATATTGTACAAGGTTTAAATCATTTAGATAAATATGTATTTAAGGGATTCATAGTTGGTTAATAACTCAAACCTTTCCCCCAAAGGCAGTGCCTCCACATCTTTAAAGCGAATACGATAGCTGCCAACTCTAAGTAATGAGTGGGATACATCTTCTCACGATCCTTCAGTTGTTTGCTTACATAGGCTATCACCTTCCTTCTTATATAAGAATAACTTCTAACTTCATATTTCATGCGCCGGTGTAAACAGTAAAAGGCTTTGACCCATCTGGAATAGTTAGTAATGGAGCACAAGTCAACAGCTCCTTTAACTTCTCAAAGGCTTCCGTGCATTTCTCATCCCATGCAAAGACTAAAATTTTTCTTGGTTAGATGAGTCAATGGGACTGCTATCTTTCTAGAGTCCTAAATGAAATTCCAACAGTAACCCACTAAACCACCTCAAAATAGGCCAAATTTTCGTCCAAATAAAAGCCCATCGAACCTTAAACCTATTCCAAAGTTGGTTGTTGGCTGGTAAAATTGATGCTACGAACAAATACAGAGCTATCTATCTATGATATTAGAACCTTATAGTAGAAAGGATAAATATAATATTAGAAATAAGTACCCATTTTAATAAAAATCCAAATCTCATAAATACAATAATCATCCCAAATATCCAAAATATAATATTTCAAAAACACTAATAACATGTTTGAAATTGGGTACAGCAAAATATATCAAAAACATAAACAGATAGGTAAACTGCTATGGGAATTCATTCATCTTAATCTTCTAAACCGGCATGGTCTCCCCTAACCGTGTATTATAACGAGGAGGGTTTAGAACAAAAATGTCCGGTGAATGAAAATTTCAAGTCATACCATAATAATTTATGTAGTATCATATAGACAAGAAATATATCCTATGCATTCTATCCTACAGAATATACCTCCAACTGTAAGCCCAAAGGCTCTTCCAGTCCAACTCTATAACATACCTTCTGCTGTAGGCCAAATGCCCATTCTAGTCCCATGCAACTACCACCAATTATGTTCTAACAATGTGAGAGAAAATACCCAAGCCGCTTAATATTTCTTTAATGGAAATTAGGCAGAATCTGACCGTTCAATACCCATATCCTAGGAGGATCCCATCATTCAGTACCTAACCAAAGGTGGATCCCTCTCTGGTACCCCCTCACTAATATCGCACAAAGTCTCTTCAGGCTACTTAACACTTCTTTATGAGAAGAGGTGGATCCCACAAGCCACTTAATACCTTGATCCCGAAGCAGACCCTTCCATAGATTCCTTGCTACTACATATAAACGATAATCTCAACCACTTAATAATTCTTAAGTATGAAGGAGGCAGACCCTACAACAATCACTTAATACCCTCGACCCAAAAGCAGGTCCTACATATTATGACTCATAACCCAAAAAAGGCATCTCATTTTAGTCCGACTATTCATAGGCACTGGTAATTAGATTAATTGAGCAGACTTAGCCTATAGAATTGGGGCTAATCTCGCATCTACTGTGGGTACTTATTATAAGCAATATCTTACATCAATCTCAACGTCACACTACTAGTAGCCAGATTAGCTGGGTAGACTTTTATATGCTTTAGACTGACCCCGCGTCTTTATAACTTAGTCATAATTCCACTCTCCTAAAATGCTACCCTATATATATCTCACCGCATTTCGCATTAATGCCATATAAGGAAAACTACTTATTCCACCATTTGTTATGGATTAATTTCAAAATTATCCTTGACTTTGTTCCAATAGATTTTAATGCTATTTACTAGCCTATTTATTCTGTATAATTAACAAGTTATTAATTACACGCTAATAATATATTTATACGCTAATATATTTTTATGTACATAATATAGGCTAATTAGATATTCCTAAGCGCGCAAAGATTTCTGCGTTCTGTACTAATCGTTAAAATGTCAAAACTTCCAAATTTATATACGTTTAACTCCATACAATAACTATGAAATAACTAATATTCTTAGCCAAACAAATAGCTTATGCTAATAAAAATAGAATCAAATAGGAAATTTATTTTATATTAATAGAGTAGAATCACCATCTTTAGATCAAGGAATAAAACTTACAATTTATGCCCTTTATATTCACTTCAACTTTTACATATACAAACTTGATGTGAAAAAGGGACTTGTATTTAAATTACGAAAATAGGCATTGCAAACTACGAATAAGAGAATTTGTGCTTTACACACCATTTTCTAACTTATTTTCTTTTTAAAACCCTTTGACACATCAATAGAGAAGAGTTAGAAGTGGAATGAATATAAAATATTCAAATTGCAATAAAAATAACAAATTCTACTATTTTAATATAAAACAATTTAGATTCCAATGTACATAAGAATTGACATTTCATTTTGGAGGTATTTTAGAGTTTTAGTTTTAGGGTTTTTGTGAAAAAAATTCTTCAAGGCATAAAACAAATCAAAACTTTTACTATACAAAAGTGAAAATGTGAAAAATGAAGATTTCCACTCATAGATAATGTACTGCCTTCCTTTGGATTTGATCCACGTCCGCTCCCACTACAAGAAAATGTACAGTTTTCGATGGCTAGCGACCATCGGCGGCCGTCAAAGCCGTCGAAAACCGATGCAAAATGTCATCGCAAGTAAATCCGTTGCCTCATAGTTTTTCCGATGGCTTCCAATACCATCCGTAGAAATCTTTCTAATGGCTACCAACAGAGCGCCTGATGGTTCTAGACAGCCATCGGAGACACGTGGACGTTTATGAGGGAGCAGAAAATCCTCTGTTAGACGTCGGAAGCCTTCGGAAGTTTTCGATCCAAAGGCAAACTGAAGCTATTTTCACATTTTTCTGTTATGTTCTAGCCTAATATACATAATCTAGAAACATAATACATTCACACACAAGCACATATCCAATTCAGATATTCAATATAATATTAAATCATACAAATATAATCAAATCAAATAAAGAAATAAACCAAGCATAACTCACATAAAATAAAACCAACACTTTGTTAACATAATGTAAAAAAAATATCATTGTATAAAATATACACGGTGGAACACCAACATCCTACCATCAACTCACAGATGTCAAAATTACCATCACTAAACGTACCATCAAATGATATACACAACATTTCAAAGTATCCAACTCCACCAACTCAATGTATCATCAAAAATTACTAAACAATGATGCAAAACAAAAAAAACAATTCTATTACTCCTGTCAATCACTTCTAGAACCTCCGGAACTAGCTGAAGATAGAAAACAGCCACTATACTGCTGCATGTACTCAGCAATACACAGGTCCAGCGGCTGTGTCATCTCAAGAGCCTGCCGACTGTTCTGCTCCTCTAACTGTGCCACCCTAGCTCTTGACTCTTCGATCTCTGCTAGATCGATCTGAGCTCTGGTTTGGCTGGCTCTCCTCTGTCCACCTTGCTATACTTATTTAATTTAGTAAAAGTTCAATTACTATAATCTTACTATCGAAGCTACAACAAAATATGCTAATTACTATATCTATAAATTTATTATCGAAACTAAAGCGATGTGAAATTATTTAGAACTGAAAGATTAATAAATTATTATATCTTAATATATTATTCATTACCACTTGATTGCCAAAATCGTAATGCCCGTTCCATAAAGGTGGATCCACGACTGACTTAACAATGACATCCTCCCCGTCCGTAGTTAGCCGCACTCGACTAGTTTCCTCTAGGATTTTCTTTTGTTGTTGCTTAAACCTTGCCTGCATGAAAAAATAAAAATACATTTGAAATTAATAGCATGATATTTTAATTCATTATACTTTAATAATAAAAACAATTACTTATAATATACAAACTAAGATATGCTTACATGGTTCTTTCACGATTTATCATCATGCCATGTATATGAAACAGACCCGACTGGATTTACATGCTCGACGACATGAGTACGGGTAAATATATCCTTGTACGATACGCGACCCTACGCCTCCACTTTCTGAAATTTATTATTATATTCTATTATTGTATATTCAAAATTATACAGTACAATAACTATCTACAATTCACATTTAATAAATTTACGAACTCCTGGCGATATTGTTGGAACGACTTGGTCCCTTCTCGATGAGTGATAGGATTTTTGTTCCTATTTGCAAAGTTTCTTTGCAACTCTGCCTGCACATTTAAATAAACAATAAATTATTTACTTACCAAATATTTTTGATATTTACATATCAATCAAATAATTAATAAAATATTTGTACACTTACCAACGCTTCGTCACTATCCCAATGCGCCAATCACCTTTCTCACACTCGCTCCCATCCAGTTCGGCTTCTCCCCTTTATAAGCAACAAAAAAAAATTAAGAATGGAAAACAGAATATTATATTTACAATTAAATCCTACCATATATTCTCCATGATGTGGGAATGGATATTATCCTACGTGAGCCAATAAGCCATCATCCTACTCTTGTACGAATCTCTCAAAAATAACAGAACTACAGCCGACGGCTGTAGGTCGAACCCCTAGTGTTAAATATGATACATATTATATCATACGCAAAATATTTAAAATACTCAAAAAAATTTAATGCTTAACCCACCACTCGAAGCACCAGATACACAGTGGGACTTTGTGGCGGCTGCGATGGGTCGCTGCCATCACCTTCTGATGAATAGGAAGAGCTCATCCTTCTGGACGACATGATACCTATCATAGACACATCATTTTATAAGAGAATAATAGTATAATAATGAAATATATTATATAATAATGACATGAATGACATAGAGTACATAAATTGCAATATATACCTGATTCAGATTGGGTCTCATATTTCAACAACAAGCAGAATACATTGCATTTTTAACATAACTTGCTAAATAGATGATAGAAATGATAATGACATAAATGACTAAATGACGATAAGAAGATTTGGTTTCATAAATGACATAAATTATTGAACTTGCAAAATAAATCTCATCAATTACATAAATTGCATAATACACCAGAATTCAACATAATATTTATATCAATCCTCATCGTCTTCTGATTCAGATTCGTTTTCGTATTCTATGTTATTTTCCTCCCTACTCTCAAATGCTTCTACCAAAACTTTTGATTCATCGTTCAAAGGTCCAAATCAGTATGATCATCTGATATTATTATTTCTTTGCTTTGCTTAAGATCTGCCTTATAAGCTTGTTCTTGTGGAGTATTCTTCCAATCAAACGTAAATCTTGCCTTTGTTTTAAAAACTATGGACCAATCTAATTTATCTCTTTTTAGAGACGGATAAGGAGCATAATAAACTTGCAATGCTTGTTTGGCTAGTACAAAAGATCGTACTTATGATAATGTAACGTGTGCTTTATTTCAATAAGATTATAATTCTTGTGCACATTAATTCCAGAAACTAAAACATTGTTGAACCAATTGCATCTAAACTGAAAAACATTCTCCAAGGGTCATATGTTAGTTGCAAAATTTAGGTTAGAACGCCATAAAAATCGTTTATGTGATTTTTTGTATCATCACTACCTTTAGAAAATACACCTGCATTATTAGTTAGTTTTTTAGCACCGTATTCTTTGGTGTTAAATTTATATCCATTGACGAAATATATTGGATATGTCTTGACATTTCTTTTTTGTCCCAACGCAAGTTGTTTCAATCCTTCGTCGACTACACAGTTTCTCGGTTCATAAACATACTTTGAAAACCAATCAAAAAATTCTATGCTGAGATCTCTGTGTAGATGTTCTCTTTTATAAATACTACATATATGAATAAAATATTGCATTAAATTCTACACGTGTATGCTGAAATGAATAAATTAAGAATTATTATTTCATATTACCTAATAAATGGTGCAACCTTAGCACAATTAAGGATAATATAAGTGTGTGCTACATGATGATCTCTATCGTCTAATCATACGTCTACACATTTTTCAAAAGGTCGACCATGTTGTCTAGAAATGGATAAATTTTTTTGAGAGGACTCTTGTTCACCGCCTTCATCATTACGTGAAACAGTTTCAAATGATATGTTCACATGGTCACTGAAATAGTGAAAGAAAAAGAACGAAGCTTCTTCTTCATGTTTGATTTACAGATCAGACCTTCAACTTGTGCTTTTTGCCTTACTTTTATCTTCAGATGATTCAAGTATCTATGAAAAATTAATTTTCATTAACTTTAACCTCTGAATGTAATTAAATTAGTTGGTAACATATTTCATACCTCTTGAATGGATACATCCATCCATATTGCATAGGACCTTGAAGTCGTGCTTCAGATGTAAGGTGAATAGGTATTTTTCCATTATAGTAAAAAAACCCGGATAAATATTTTCTTCAATCTACAGAGCAATATAGGAATATATTCTTCAAGTTTAGTAAACGTTGCACTTTTAACATAGTCGAACAAAGCTCTTTGTAAAACAAACTAAGTTCCGTTATTACCTTCCAAACTTTTAAGGGAATAGTTCTTTGAATACAACGTGTAATAAATTTTCCATCATCATGTGACAGTCATGATTTTTCATTCCACTCAATCTACCATTTTTAAAGTCGGCACATCTACAAAGATTTAATTAAATATCACGAGGAAATCTTAATCCTCCCACCTATTTTAACATGACTTTAAATTGATTATCATCTAACTCATAACAAGCTTCGAGTTTTTTTACAATCGTTTGGTTTTATATGAAGCTCTGGACGTTTGTATAATTCTTAAATATCACGTCTTGATTTCAAATCATCCTTAGTCTTCCCCTTGAAATTCAAAATTATGTTAAAAACATTATCAAATACATTTTTATCGTTGTGCATCACATCAATATTATAACAAAGAAGAAGATCTTTCCAATAAGGAAACTCCCAAAATATACTTTGTTTGCACAAATTATGAATAGTCGATTTACCTGCAATTTCTGTTTGCACTCCAGTTTCATGTATCTTTGGATAGTCCCTTGCAAGTTCATATATGTCTTCGCTTGAGAATATCATTGGTGGTTGTCTGGTTTCTACTCTATTAGCTAATAAGTTTTTTCTATCTCCTCTGAAGGTATGATTGACATGGAGAAAACATTGATGGCAGTCAAACCATGAAATTTTCTATTCGATAAAAAATGCCTATATTTCTTCCATGCAATAAGGACAAGCTAGATGACCGAATGTACTCCATCTTGAAAGCATTGCATAGGCAGGAAAATCAATTATATTCCACAACAAAGAAGCAAATATACAATACTTTTTTCCTTTGAAACATCATATGTTTCTTCTCTTTTGTTCCACCGTGTTTTAAGCTCCTCAATCAACGGTTGTAAATAAACATCGATTCCTTTTGTCGGATCGTCAGGGACATGAACGACAACAATAAGAAGCATATATTGCATTTTCATACACATCCAGAAAGGTAAATCATAAGGTATGTTGATAATGGGAAAAGATGTGTATTTAGCACCAAATTGAGAAAATCGTGAAAAACCATCCGTACATAATCTAAATCCAACATTACAACTCTCCGCTGCAAAATTGGGATAAGGTTTTTCGAAATGCTTCCGTGCTTCTCCCTCTACTTGATGTGTCAATGTACCTTCTTGCTCGGTTCTCACACTATGCGATCTTATATGAGATACAGTTACAGAAGATGCGTTTAATCTTTGAAGCCTAGAAGTGATGTGCAAATAATGCATACGTTTGTATGGAGCTTCCTTTCCCTTCTTTTTTCTTGGTTTGTACCTTTCCTCGTTACGTATTCTACACTTCCTAAGAGTGATGTGCTCTTTCCAAAACAGCATGCAGCCATTTAAATATGTATCCACTTTTTAATAAGGTAAACCAAAACCCGACATAATTTTTTTAACCTCATAATGATTTTCACACATCAAATTATCAAGCGGCATATGTCGTTTGCATCTCGTACAACAGCTGTAAATCTGACTTCGATGATATTGTATTTTGACTTCATTGAAATGAATTCTACAGTAACAATAGCTGAGTGCCGCTTTTACAGCCATCCCAAAGAGGTTTCTTAGCAGCATCCAATAAATTATAAATTATTTTTGCTTCAGTATTTGGTTTTTCAACATTTACATCGTCGTCATCAGCATTAACCATATGGAACATTGATCGTGCTGCATATTCAACCATATTTTCTGTGTGGTTCATCATAATAATTTAATTACCAGTAATCTCTAATTCAGACTCTGCAGGAGTATGTGCAACAACTTCTCCATGATGATCCCAAACCTAATACTCAGGCACGAAACTGTTTTTTGTACAAATGAATTTTCATAATATCTGGTAACAAATACTTCAAATGTTTACACCTATTACATGGACAACGAATTTCTACATCGTTTCCATTATTACTTAAAGCGAACTAAACAAATACGTTTATACATTATAAAAATCTTCCTTTTTTAAGCCTCTCAATCCCCTTCTTTGATACATCCAACTCCTCCAATCAATAAAATAATCGATCATTTTTCCTATTAAAAAAGTATGTCACAAATTATAAAATAAATATTGGCCGTTTTACGAATTGGCATTTTATTTTTTAATGTATTGATACATAATCTTATGCACGTCAATTTCACCCCACTTAAGAATACAATATTGAAATGTTGGTTTATGGTTTTCTTTTTTGCTGGCCAGTCATCCTACTTCCCGTTACAAACACAGTAAACACTTACATTTCATACATTATTTCATTTTAAATGATTCAATAAAATTTCGGTAGTGCTTCCCTTTTCTCATCTGCATTGTACACAAATGCATGTACACAGGAAACAAAAAAAAAACGACAATGAAATTTTATGAACTGTTTAAAACATAATATTGTATGAAAAGTAATTGTATACTGTGTTTCTAACTTATCCAATACTATAACAAATCCTACAAGTACTGTATAAGATGAATATGAATGTTCGTTTTATGGCAAAAACAAATATTTATATAATGATCATGTACAAACTTGTCGAACAGGGCCAAAAACTCTTTAAGGGGCGTAATAAAAAAGTAGTTTACACAAAAATTGGAAGTTTATATTTGTTTTCTTATTTATTATATAATATATTATTGTTTGTTAATGGTTGAAAATTTACTAAGTTTATATATTTCAAAAAATTATTAATTTACCACATTATTCTGCATATTTTATCGAATAAGGTTGCTTCAATATTGTTATCATTTTCCACTACAGTCAATTTTTTTGAGCCTTATGCATTCATTTTTATACAAGTTAAGATGTTTAGAAGTAATGAACATGGATTATTCTAACTCCAACTGAAGTAGAATGTATACCTGTTTTTTGATAAGTAACTTGTTTTCAAGTTCTATGCCTTTTACTTTGAGTACAAAGGGAGAATATTCCGATTAACATAAGACAATGGTAGAAATAACACAATATATAACTAGTACGTGCCCGTGCTTCGCACACGGACTGTTTGTGTTATTGTATACGTTGATATTTTGTTTGAGCGTCGGAAAGCAAGGACATTTTTGGAATTTCGAAAAGACACCGAGTAAAATAGTTCAACGAATTTTCTTTATTAGTAGTAGAGATGATTTACACATATACATAAATTCACTAATTATTCCTTCTCTTTACAATTTCACACTAACAAATGAAATAAGTATACCATGTGATACTATAAACCATCATTAGGCTATTAGAAACAATTAGAATCACCAATTAGCCTAATTTATCAACTTATGCAAAAATTGATTTAGGGTAATAATTATATTTTTCGCCAAAATAAGATATTATACTTGAGATTGGAAGCAATAGAGAGCGATTAAGCAGCCTTGGAGGATCCGAAAACTTGAATTTGGGGTTTGGAAGCAAGAAATTGGGTTTTAGGGGTTTAACCCTTTTTTCATATGCTGAAATGAGGAAGAAAGATCTCAGCTGAGACCTGTAATTCATGAAATTCTAAAATCTTCCAACGGCCGCCGACGTCCCATCGAAAGCCGTAGGAAATGCGCCGTTAGAAGCCGCCATCGGTTGCTGTCAGCATTTCAGCCTTTTTTAGCAGTGTCCTCATTTCTCCGTCAGACTTCTTCTTTTTGAAATATATAACAATTGAATTATATATAAACTAGATTCAAAATTCAAGAATTAGAGAAGAATAAAAGTAGAAGAACAAATATATATAAACCTATTACCTTTTTCCTATAATTTAGATTCTTGAATCTAGTCAAGGAAGAGGAATGACATAGCTTCGCTAGCATTTCAAATTTTTTTATGAACAAAAGAGAGGGTCTAGCCTCTTATTTATAGCGGTTAAAAGGCATCCAGATTGTTGGATTTAAGTCAGTTCAAATATAAAAAATCCGGACTGTCCATACCTTTGAAAACCCTAGCTGCTTTGACAACATTAGTCATCTGCCCACTCTCAAGTGGTCAGTCGGTCATGGTTAGGGGTTTGACTGGTCCGCTTATTTGGAATGTAAATTATATTGCCATTTTTTATTTATTTCTTTCCTTATTTATTTTTAGCGTTAACATTTATTTAACACTTCTTTAAAACCTAAGATTCTTAGCAATGTTAAAATATTTATTAGCATTCTAAATTTCAAATGTTAACATTAATTAATTTTTTAAATTTAAATTCACTTCGAATTATTTTTAATTTAAAATCTTCTAACTTAAATAACTTTTACATTTGAGCTCCGATTACAAAACTATATATGAAATTTGATTAGAAAATCGTTGCTGAACGCAGTAGTTTATCTATCGTGGCCAAATTCTGACATCTATAAAATTTCCATCTTATCCTTATTATTAACTAGTTAATTTCTTATTACTTATTACGGTGTGTTAGATTCCTTCTCTGGAAAGTATTTCGTCCCTGAAATCCCTAAGGGACAAATAGTGTAACTCACATTCAATATCCATGTTATACAATCAAGTAATCTACACAACCATCCATTCATTCAAAAGTGCAATGTGATTATGTGTGCAACATACTATTGGTCAGCTCAACCCTAGCGTGAATGCAAGATTGTGACATATATGCATGTATGTAAGCATCTTAAATATGCATAAGATTCTACACGAGTACAATAATAATAATAAAATGATGTGGCAACCATTCCCTACCATATAATCTAGCAATCACGATGCAAGCAGAAGCCTAAATTTTGGAGTGAAAAAGTTTACAAGATAAAAGCTCAGGATGAGAAGTCTTCATCTTCTCTTCAATTTTCCATGTGCTTTCCATCGGATCATCTCCCTATTGTATCCAAATCAGTCCAATCTCTTTATTGTGAAACTTCCTAGTTTCGTTCTCCACTGTGCATGTAATGACGTGAGGTGCTATCAGCTGCGTCTCTCAATATCTACCAATTGATTAGGCTCCACTAAGATGGCGGTGTTGTTATGCATTTCCTCAAGTGCAAAATATGAAAAATGTTATGAATTCCCACTAGTTTATCTGGCAGCTCCACTAAGATGGTGGTGCTGTGATGCATTTCTTCAAGTGGAAAATATGAAAAATGTTATGGATTCCCACTAGTTTATCTGGCAGCTCCACTCGATATGCAAGTTTCCCTATTCTTTACAAGATTGAGGAAAGGCCCACTTAACCTTGGAGCCAACTTCCCTCACATACCAAACATCATTACCTTCCTAAAAGGGGAAACCTTAACGAACAACATGTCTTCTACTACAAGCTCTAATTCCTTTCTTCATTTTTTAGTATAGGACAACTGACGGTCTTGTATGGCCTTCATTCACCATCTAATCATCTCTATCTTTTTTAAGGTCTTGCAAATTAAATATGGTCCAAGTAGAATTTTGTCGATGGTTTTCGATCAACAATTAGGCAATTTTTCATGGCCTCTCATTTAACTCTTCAAAGGGTGTTGTTCCAATCGTCACATGGTAAATACTATGTACACAAACTCTACTAAGGGTGAATACTGTTCTCAATGTCCTCCGAAATCCATGATGCAAGATCTGAATAAATCTTCCAAAATCTTATTCACCCTTTCCATCTAGACATCGGTCTGCGGGTAGTAAGAGGTGCTAAGATTCAGTGTCATTCCTATGCAACTACAAAATCCTCCAAAATTCACTAGTGAATAAGTGGTCTCTATCACTAACAATGCTAACTGGAATTCCATGAAGTCGTATCACTTTCTTGATATAAATTTGCGCTAGAGATTGCTGTAGTCATATTACTCCTAAATGGAATGAAGTGGGTGCTTATAGTGAGTCTATCCACTATACTCAAATAGCTTCATTGCCTCTTTGAATCTAAGGTAATCCATCTATGAAGTCCATCGATATGTGCTCCCACTTCCAAGTCGGCATCCCTAGTTGCAACAACAATCCTCTACGCTCCTATGTTCTTCCTTTATCTTTTGGTACATCAAACATCTAGAGACAAACTCCTCTACTCTCCTCTTCATCCCCGACTAATAGAAAATTCGATTCATATCCATATACTTTTTATCTCCACCGGGGTGAATGGTCATCCAAGAATGGTGACACTCGGCAAAAACTTCCATTAAAATGTCCTCTACTATAGGAACACAAAGGCGTTTATCTCTTCTCAAATATCATTTTTGTCAATCATATACCTACCAACATGGGGTTCTCCCCTACTCACTTGCCTATAATATCAACTATTGTCACATCCTTCTTTTGCTCTTGCGTAATATGGTCCATTAATAATGGACTAACCTCCATTGCTACCAAATAGCCTATAGTGGGATATGTTAGTAGTTGTAAATTGAAATTTGAGAGTAACTCCAATTGCCTTCACTCATATATAGATCCTAGAGTAGCATTCCTCCGGCTAAAACATCGGCGACAACATTCCCTTTTCCAAGGGTATACTGTATCTAAGAGTCATATAATGTTATGAACTCCCTCCACCTATGCTACCTATGATTCAAATATTATTGGGAAAACATGTATTTAAGGGATTTGCAGCCGGTGAGTAACTCAAACCTTTCTCCTAAAAAATAGTGCCTTCACATCTTCAAAGCAAAAAAAGTAGCTAATAGTTCCAAGCCATGAGTTGTGTATCTTTTCTCATGGTCCTTTAACCACTAATTGCATAAATTATCACTCTTCCTTCCTGTATAAGAACATCTCCTATAAATTTTCAAATGCCTTCATGCATTTCTTATCCCATGCAAAAACCAGATTTTTCTTAGTTAAGCGAGTTAATGGGACTGCTATCTTTACGAAGTCGTTGATGAATTCCTATAGTAACCTACCACCCAAGAAAACTCATAACTTCCATGATGTTCTTCACAATCTTCCAATAACATCCACCTTTGCAGGATCCATAGATAATCCATTCTCGAAAACAATAGGACCGAGAAACCTCACCTTCTTCCTTCAAAAATGAAATTTTGAGAATTTGGCTTTTAGTTGGTGCTTCTCAAAGTCCCTAGTACCTTCCTTAAGTAAATTTTTACGATCACCTTCAATTTAGTGAATACTAGAATATTGTCTATGAACACTGCAACGAACTTGTTTAAATATCCCTTAAAGACTCTACTCATCGAATCTACAAAGTACACAAGGGCATTCGTCAAACTACAAAAGGTATTACTTCCCACTCAAATAGCCTGTCCCCAGTGCATAAAGTGGCCTTCTTCTTGCTATTTTCAGCTATCTTCAGTTGATGAAATTTACTGGCTAAGTCCAATTGAGAAAAGATTTTTGCTCCAACGAGCTAATCAAATAAGTCGTCTATTCTTGGTAAGGGAGACATAATCTTTTTGGTCAAATTATTGAGTTCTCTATAGTCAACGCATATCCTAAAAGAACCCTCTACCTTAGTGGTGAACACGACAAGTGATCCCCATTTAGAAGTACTTCGACGAATAAATCCCTTCTGCAATAGCTTTGAAATGTGCTTGTCCAACTCTCACCTTTCTTCAAGGACCATGTGCCTTAGTGTCATAGCGATTGGCCTAGCATCCCTCTCTAAATCAATCCTAATTCGATCTTCCTTTATGGTGGGAGATAGGAGACTTCTTCAAAAAAATGTCTCGAAGATATCTGACTATGGGCATGGATGAGAGTTCAGCTTAAATAGGCTAAGAGAATATAAATAGCTTAACTCGAATGAGTTTTACCGTGTACATCGTACATCTATCTCTCGTCCCCTACAACTCCTCAACCAAATGATCCTCCCATCACAACCTAAGATAGTCTCATAGTAAGGTAACCAATCCATCCTTAGAATAGGTCCATACCCCTTAAAACCAAGTACATACACATTATAAATAAATCGACATTACATATATCCACAATTAGGTCTTTACAAATCAAAGAAAGATGCATCGACCCCTCTAATAGGATTCGATATATCAATTTGGTTGGTGAAAAACCTTAAGGAGTTAACTATATTCTAGCTATAAATGAATGTGATGCTTCGAGTTAAGTAAGGTACATAAGTATTCCTAAAAATAACAGTTATACCTTCCATTGCAGTTTTTTCTTAATCTCAAGGACGAGGTCTACTCGAGATATGTATAGCCTTAATGGCATAAGCTTTCCCACTTTGTTCCTCCTTTGCTAGATATGAACGCTGATTCTTGTAGTGTTCCTCCTCATTGCAGTGGTAGCAACTTCCTTCCAACCTCTCCCTCGTCAAGCTCACCTTGTAGTCCTTAGCAATACGTCCTTTCTTCCGACATATACGGCATGTCACACTTCTCTTCTTAATCTTTCCCTTGATCATCTTGTCAGCACTTTTCTTAGCTCCTCCTTGATTTGTGTTGGTCCCACCCTCTCCTTCTCCTCAGTACAAGTAGTCTGCAACAGGATTATTTCAACAAACATCTCATAAGTGACGCCGTGGGTACTTGGGTCAAAAGTAGCTCTCTAATTCAGGAATTCAAGCTTTAACAAACTTCATAGCCTTCTTCATTTGGGTGTCAATTAGACTTAATCCAAACTTAGCTAGCTCTGTGAATATACCGATATGCTGCTTCAATGTAGAGTCTTCCTACCTAAGTTGTAGTTTTCCAACTGCAAACTTACTTTAGCTCTGGACATGAATCGTGACTCAAAGTAAGCTCTGAATTCATCCCAAGTGATTCCTTCCTCAGCATTATCCTTAGCCACTATAGTCCACCAATCTAGCCATCCTCATCTTGATCATATCTTCCCATCCAAGCTCCTGAAATATACACTTATAGTCATTAATCCAAGCCTCTGTCTCCATGAAACTTTCAAATCCTATATACACTCATGCTCCCATATTTTGGAAGTCTTTACACATTTTGAGGAAGTCTAGTGGGTAAGCTGCTGCTTCTGTAGGTGGGGTGCCACTGGTACATCTTGTTGAGGAGTAGGAACTTGCCCTACACGCCTTAGGTTTTGCTTGAACTATCCTAGCATCCCTCGGATAAAGGTATCTTTATGGTAGAGGGGTTCCCAGCCTCAAAGGAATGATTTTGGGCCATGATAAACTATCTGTAGGTTTATACTTTTAGTTACAACTTCCCAAGATAGTATTATTAGATGAAACAAAATTTTGCCTAATGTGTTTGCATATGTTCATAAAAGTGTGTGTGTATAGTAGGGTTTTGAAAAATACTTTGAAAATTAACGAATATGCACTCTTAAGTATACATATCCCCGTTGATCGGGTAACTTGGCTCAATACCAATTGTAACAACCTACTTAAAACGTGCATAATTACCAACCTAATAAAATCCCATCAAACCGTGGGCCCATTCCAAAGCTGGCCATTGGTTGGAAAAACTGAAACAATGAAAAATATACAGAGCTATCTATCTATGCTATTAAAATCTTATGGTGGAAATGATAAAGTATACTATCAGAAATAAGTACCAATTTCAATAAAAATCCTACTCTCGGAAATATAACAATCATCCCAAATATCAAAAATACAAAAATGTTCAAAAATACAACAATATGTCTAAAACTAGGTACAACAAAATATATATCAGAAGCATAAATATATAGGTAAACTGTCACAAGACTTTGGCTCCTCCTTTATTTTTTAAACGAGCATCGTCTACCCTAACCTGTGTGTTCTAATAAGGAGGGGTCAAAAAAACAATGTCCAGTGAATGAAAATCTTAAGTTTTACCATAATAGTATTTGGGTAACATCATTAGATAAGAAATATATCTTATGCATTCTATACTATATTATACCGAATGCACCTCCAACTACAAGCTCGAAGGCTCTTCTAGTCCATCTCCATAATGTACCCTCTACTGTAGACCATATACCCTTTCCACTCCCAAGAAACTACCGTGAATTATGTTCTAACAAAGTGAGAGAAAATATCCGAGCCATTTAGTACCTCTATAATAGGAATCAAGCAGACTCTGACCATTCAATACCCATATACTAGGAAAATCCCCATCATTTAATACCTAATCCAAGGCGGAACCCTCTTTGTCACTCCCTAATTAACATCGCATGAAGCCTCATTAGGTCATTTAATACTTCTTTATGGGAAGAGATGGCCCCGATAATAACCACTTAATACCTCGACCATGAAGCGGACCCTTCCTAGCATTCCCCACTACCGCACCTAAATGATGATCTCGACCATCAAATACTTCTTAAGTGAGAAGGAGGCAGACCCTACAACAACCACTTAATACCCCCGACGCAAAAGAAGGTCCTGCGTTTTATGACCCGTAACCCATACTGTGATGTCTTATATTAGTCTGACCATTCGTAGACAATGGTAGTTAGATTTACTGGATAGACTTACCCTATAGATTGGGACTAACCTCGCATCCACCATAGGTACTTACTATACTAGATGTCTTACTTCGGTCTTAAAGTCACACTGCTGGTAGCCAGATTAATCGGGGAAACTTTTGTGTGCTTTTGACCAACCTTGCATTCTTTTAACATAGTAATAATTCCACTCTCCTAACATATTGCCATATTATATATATACAAATCATCGCATTTCACATTAAGGCCATATAAAGAAAACTCCGTATTTCACCTTTAATTACAAATTAATTTCCATAATTATCCTTACCTTCCTTACTATAGATTTTAATGTTATTTACTAACCTATTTATTTACATGATTAATATGGTAATAATTATATGCTAATAATATATTTGTATGCTAATATATTTATATGTATATAAGCTAACTAAATATTCCTAAGCGTGCGAAGATTTCTACATCCTATACTAATCGTTAAAATGTCAAAACGTCTAGATTTTTACGAGTCTAACCCCATGTAATGACTACAAAATAGCTAATATCCTTAGTCAAAAAATAGATTTGTATTAATAAAAATAGAATGAAATACCAAATTTATTTTAAATTAATATAATGGAATCAGCATATCTATTTCAAGGAATAAAACTTACAATTTAAACCCTTTATATGCCATGCAACTTTTACATACATGAACTTGAAGTGAAAAGGGATTCATATTTAAATTATGGACATAGGCAGCGCAAACTGTAAATAAGAGAATAATACCTTACACACCATTTCCTAACTTATTTTCCTTTTAGAACCCTTCAACACATCAATAGAGAAAAGTTAAAAGTGGAAGAGAATATAAAATATTAAAATTGCAATAACAAAACAAGTTATACTATTTTAATATAAAATAATCGAGATTCCAATAAACAAAAGAATTGACATTTCATTTTAGGAGAATTTCGGGATTTAGTTTTAGGGTTTTCAAGAACAAAGTTCCCTAAGGAGTATAAAAAATTCAAACTTCTACTATGGAAACATTAAAATGTGAAAAATTAAGATTTCCACTAACAAATAAATTGCCTCTTCTTCATTTGGATTTGACACATACCCGCTCCTAATTTCTCCTTCAGACCTTTTCTTTTTGAAATATAAACAATTGGATTGTATATAAATTAGAATCAAAATTCAGGGATTAAGGAAGAATAAAAGTAGAAGAACGGGTACATATACAAACTTATTACCTTTTCCTTTGAATTTGAATTCTTGAATCAAGTCAAAGAAGAAGACTGTTAAAGTTCCACTAGAGTTCCAAATTTTTTTGTTAATAAAATTGAGGGGGTTAGCCAATTATTTATAGTGGCTAGAAAGCGTCCAAATTGTTGGATTTAAGTCGGTTTAAAAATATAAAATCTGGGATGCCCATGCCTTAAAAAACCCTAGCTGCCTTCACAACACCGATCGACAGCCCACCCTCAAGCGGTCGGCCGGTCGTGGTTAAGGGGTCGACCGATCCCCTTATTTGGAGCATAAATTAATGTTGCCATTACTTATTTGTTTATTTCCTTATTTATTTTTAACATTAAAATTTATTTTTACGTTTCCGTAAACCCTAATATTCTCATCAATGTTAAAATATTCATGAGCGTTTTAAATTTCAAACACTGACATTAACTAAAATTTTAGATTTAAATTCACTTTGATTTATTGTATATTCAAAAGCTTTAAACATTAATAATTTTTCCGTCTGATCTCCGATAACAAAACTTTATATATGAAAGTTAACTAGAAAATCGCCACGAATGCAGTAGTGTAACTTTCATGGACAAACTCCGACATCTAGAAAATTTTCATTTTTAGCCTTATTATTATTTGATTAATTTCTTGTTAATTTTTACAGGGTGTCACACTAGTTAACCCAAGAAAACTCCTAACTTCTGTATGTTCCTTCAAATTTTCCGATTTTGAATAGCTTCTATCTTTGCTGGGTCAACAGCTAACCCTTTCTCGGAGACAAAGTGACATGAAAACCTTACTTTCTTTCTTCCAAAAATGACATTTTTAGAACTTAGCTTTTGGCTGATGTTCTCTTAGGGTCTCTAGTGCGTTCCATAAGTGATTTTCATTACTTACCTTACTTTTAGGTGACACTACAATATCATCAACAAACACTATGACAAACTTATTTAGTTGCCTTATAAAGACTTTACTCATCAAATCCACAAAATATATAGGGTATTAGTCGATCCATTCATATAGTCCGTTTGGAGTACGAAAAGTAGTCTTCGCCTTGTTGTCTTCAGCTACTCTTAATTGATGGAATCCAATGGCCAACTCTAATTGGGAAAAGACTTGGCACCGACAAGCTAGTCAAACAAGTCATCTGTTCTAGATAAGGGATACTTATTCTTCATAATAAGCTTGTTAAACTCTTGATAGTCAATGCATGCCTTAAAGATTCATTTGCTTTAGTGGCGAAGACAACTAGCGCTACCCACCCTAATGTGCTATGATGAATAAAACCCTTATGTAATTGCTCCAAAATCCACTCACCTTTTCCTGCCTTTCATTGGGGGTCATATGCCTTAATGGTAGCATAATGGGTCCAACGTCCTTCTCCAAATCAATCCTATGCTCGATCTCCCTTCAAGGTGGAAGACCATATACTTCTTCAAAAACAATAGGAAAGTTTTGAACTACAGGCACAGATGAGAGCTTATCATGTGATATGCTAAGAAAATACAAATAACTTAACTCAACTGAGCATGGGGCATGCAACGAACATCTATTCTCACCCCTACAACTCTTGCACCATATTATACTCCTATCGAAATTTAAGATAGTCTTATAGTAAGATAACCAATCCATCCCTAAGACAAGTTCATACCCCTCAAAACCCAAAGCATACAAATTACATGTAAAATCATAATTACATATATCCATCACTAGGTCTTCGGAAATCACAAAAGGATGTGTCAACCCCTTGATAGGATTTGACACATATTAGGTTAGTGACACATTAGGTCATTAGTCCTAAAGAATTAACTACATTCTTGGCTATGAATGAATGCGATGCTTCGGAATCAAATAAGGTATGAATATTACTCCCGGAAATTATACATGTACCTTCCATCATAGCCTTTTCTTTTATCCCTAGGAGGGGGTCTACTTGAGATAGATGTAGCCTTAATGGAATAATCTTGCCTACTTTGTCCCTCCTTTGCTAGCTTCGGCCATCGGTTCTTGTAATGGCCTTCTTAATGGCAGTGATAACACCTCCCCTTGAGCACTTCTCTCATCAACCCACTTTGCAGTCCTTAGCAACGTGCCCCTTCTTTTGGAATCTATGATATGTCACGCCCCTTTTCTTGATATTTCCCTTGGCTTTCTTGTTCACTAGAATCCTCCTTTCTTTGCTTCACCTTAGTTTTGTATCGTTCCTGCCTTCTCCTTTTCCTCTAAGCCAATTGTACGAAGCTGGGCCATTTCAACTATCATCTCCTAGGTGATGCCTGTGTAACTTTAGTTAAAAGTAGTTCCTTAAGTGGAGAATTTTGGCCTTTTACAAACTTCATCCCCTTCTTTGAGGGTGTCAATCAGATTCATTCCAAACTTAGCTACTTCCATGAATTCATCGATATACTCCTCCACCGTGAAGTCTCCCTGCCTTAGTTGGATAAAATTCTCCAACCGCAGACTTACTTTATCTTTGGACATGAATCTTGACTCGAAGCAGACCCTGAATTCAACCAAAGTAATCCCTTCCTCCTCATTCTCTTGAACGACTATGGTCCACTAATCTAGCGTCCCTCCCTTTAAGTGCCATGTAATTTCCTCCTCTTAACCCAATCTTCCAATTCTAGCTCTTGGAATATATAGTCATAATCATCAATACATGCCTTGGTTGCTAAAAAATCGTCCGCTCCCTAAAATATTTTTCCTTCCCATATTCTGAAAATATTTACTCATCTTTAGAAAGTCTAGTGAGCGGGTGTTGGGTTAGCGGTCGGAGCAACGGTGCCGTTGGTATAGCTTGTTGAGGATGGGAATTTGGCCCACCAGTCATAGATATTGTTAGAACCATGAGGGCATACCCGGAACGGTGGATAACTCTTGAGTGGGGGTGGTTTTCGACTTTAGTGTTGTTATTCACAGCCATTATTAACTATTTGTAGGTTCAAACTCCTGATTAATCCCAACTTCCTAAGATAATATTACTTGTTGAATTAAAAGTTTGCCTAGGGTGTTCTGCATGTTCATATATGTATATATATAGTTGGGTTTTGAAAATGTTATAAAAATAACAAATACATACTCTCATGTATACTTATTCCCATTGATTGGTAAACTAAAGATTTGATACCAAATGTGACAAGCCTCTATGGAACAGACCTAGTTTTCAATCCAATAAAAACTCATTGAATCTTAGGTCCATTCCAAAGCTGGCTTTTGGTTGATAAAATTGATACAATAATACAAAGATATCGATCTATGCTTACAGTATTTCACAGTGGAAGGGATGAAATATAATAAAAAAATAAGCACCCATTTCACAAAAACCAAATCTCAGAAATACAACCCAAATGATAATAATATAATGTCTAAAAATAGAACATCAACATGTTTAAAATTTGGTACATTAGAATAAATAAATAAACAATGATAAATAACTAAACCGCCATAAGTCCTTGTTTCCTCTTCTACGATCTTCGTTAGCATCATTCCCTCTAACTTGTGGGTTGTAATAAGGACGAAGTCGGAATAACAAATGTTTAATGAATGAAAATCTTAAGTCCTACCATAATAGTATTTTGACAATATCCTTTAAATAAGTATTATGTCTTGCACATCCTGTACTTTGTCCTACAGAGTATACGCCCAACTATGAACCCTTCCAGTCCAACTCCATAACGTATCTCCAGCCATAGGCCAATGGCCCATTTCAGTCTAACTTGATAGCTATAACACGGGGACAATGCAACTATGGGGTCTAATGACCCATCGTTATCACCATGCCCTAATGATGAGACGGAAAGTACTTGAGCAACTTAATACCTCTTTAATGGGAAATAGGCAGCCTTTGACCATTTAGTACCTACACCCTGGGCAGATCCCCATTATTTAATACCTAGACCCAATGCTGACCCCTCTCTGTTACTTCCTAGCTATCATCTTAGGCCCATGATGCTACTTAATATTTCTTTAATGGGGAAAAGGAATACCCTCCAATAGCCATTTAATAACTCATCCCCAAAGTGGACCCCTTATAGAGATTTCCAACAATCGCACCTAAAAGATAATCCTGACCATTTAATTCTTCTTGAGTGTGAAGGGGACATCCATTTAGTATCTCCAACCCAGAAGTAGACCCATATTAGGATATCCATTCTATGACCCGTAACCCAACACATGACGTCTCATATTAATTTGATTATTTGTAAGTGATGGAAGCCAGATTAGTTAGGCAAACTTACCCTATAGAATTAGGGATAATCTCGTGTCCACCATGAGTATCCATTATAGGCAATATCTCACATCAGTTCTAAAACCACACTGCTAGTAGCCAAATTAGCTGGGCAGGCTTCTATGTGCTTTCGACTGACCTTGCATCCCAATAAATTAGTCATATTTCTTCTCTCCAACATAACAAAATATCCTAATACACACACGCACACTATACATATATATTATATACCTCACCCGCATTTTTACAATAAAACCGTATAAGGGAAACTCCTTATTTCACCTTTTATTATGGATTAATTAACATAATTATCCTTCAATTACTTCTTGTAGGGATTAACATTATTTATTACCTATTTATTTTATATGTTTATGACATATGCATTAGTAGTATATTTATGCCTAATATAAAATATTGGATTAGCCAGTTTTTATTAAAGTCTCCTAAGCGCGTACAAAAATATTTTTATACTAATGTTTTCGCTTCCTATACGAGTTGTTAAAATGTCAAAACTTCCATATTCATACAAGTCTCAGTCCAATACAATAGTTTGAAAAATAGGTAATATCATTAGTTGAACAAAATAGACTTGTATATGTGTGTGTGTGTGTGTGTGTGTGTGTGTGTGAGTGTGTGTATTCAAAAATGGAATCAAAATATATGTCTTATTTTACATTAACATAGTAGAATCAATGTCTCTATTTCATGAAATCAAAACCTTACAATTTAAATCTTTTATATTCTATTCAACTTTTACACATACAAGCTTGAAGTGAAAAAGGGATTCATATTTACCTAAATTACATAATAGGCAGTGCAAACTACAAATAGGAAAATCCATACTTTTCACACCATTTCCTAATTCTTTTCTTTTAGAACACTTCGTCACAACAACAGAAAGTTGAAAGTGGAAGTTTAATAGAATTTTTTTATTTATATTGCAAATAAAAAATTAAACTCTACTATATTAACATAGAACATTGAGATTGTAACTAATCCAAGAATTGACATTTTATGGAAGAAATTCTAGGGTTGTAGGTTTGAAGTTTTAGCATACAAAATTTCTCAAAGCATAAAACAAATCCAAACTTTTACTACACAATTTACTATAAAGTGAGAAACTAATATTTCCACTCATAGATAGCTTTCCTCGAATTTCTTTAGATTCAATTCCACATCTTGTAACATCCCGCCTTCTAAGGCCTAAAACTAACCGCTACCGATGATGCAGTCATCTGTTGTTATTTCTTGGCGATCGAATGCGGCAGTGTTAATATTGATACATAGGAACACATGAATATGAAATTTTTTTAAACTTCCAATAAATAGAATTTCTCATTTCATATGAATAATATTCAGATTTAATTACATAATCCTAGACGTTAACCACGTTCAGATTACATGTACAGGTGCAAAATACGATAAGAATGACATATGAAGATGTCCCCTTATGATGATTAGAGAACTAATAAATATGAACTTTATAGTTATTAGTGCATCATAGCGAAAAACACAAAATTGCTCCTATATAACTGCTTCTTACACATCTCCAAAGAATTATTCATCCAAAAACATGAAAGTCTCTCATTCTTAGACTGCTCAAATTAATTTTGAATACCCGAGAGTTTGTGGAGAAAAACAAACTTCGAGTCAGACTATAAGTATGGTATGAATAATCCCCTATCATCTCTTATCAATTAAATATCGAATGAGACCACGCCACAGAGCGGAACGGGTTGTCCCCTCACTAGTATCCTACACAAAACATGCAAATCATTTACTATGCTCCTACACCCATTATGATTAGTCTTAATATAATATGTAATAAAGCCATAAATCATATATAATGGATATAACATCCTCCCATTTATTAGATATCCCATATAAAAGCAATTCAATAGATTTCCCATCTAAAATCAATTTATTAGAGTTCCCCTATAAAATCATTAAAATGACCATCCATTATAATTTAATAGGACTATCCATCCCAAATCCATTTAAATTAAATGTCGATTATCCATCGTACATTGTTTTTTTAAAGTTGGTGTCGGCTATCCACTGCACACTCTATAGTTTTCCTAGGATGACTATGAACCCTTGGGTGCCAAATCCCGAGGCTAACCACCTTTGGCAAAACATTCTTTACTTTAGAAATTTGATGTGGGCTATCCACCGCACATTCCATGGTTTTCCTAGGTCAACCAAGAACCCAACACTTGGC
This sequence comes from Allium cepa, assembly GCA_030765085.1. Classification (NCBI taxonomy): domain Eukaryota; kingdom Viridiplantae; phylum Streptophyta; class Magnoliopsida; order Asparagales; family Amaryllidaceae; genus Allium; species Allium cepa. The sequence goes on from CM060944.1 coordinate 345,157,731, forward strand.
CAATTAAAATATCATGATCCCCATGATTACTTATTTTCCCCCAGTATACCATCTGTTTAACATATTCCCATTGGTAGCCGCAATAAAGTTAAATTAAAATAAAAACACATTGATAACCCCAATGTTAATTTTCGAAAGCATATTTTTGTTTGTAACCCCAAATTTTGTATCAAAAACATAAACCCACCCCGGTATCCTCAAGGTTTAATAACATTTATTTATATAATGATCCCCCTTACATATTCAAACAAAGATAAGTATTTTATGCTATAATCCTTCGAAGTAACTCCTTCAAATTAGAAAAATTTTACTTAAGGAAAAATAGCTAAAAATAGCCCTTTACACCCCTTCAAATGAAGCCCATTCGAAAGCAAATAAACATCAGCCTTTGAAAAGCATTGAAAACCATACCTTTCGACCTTGTCGAAAGGTTTCTCTTCGTCCTAGTCGAAAGGTTTCACCTTTAGACTTTGTCAAAAGCCTAAGGTATCCCCCTATAAAAGCATTTATAAACCTTTCAAAAGCAACGATACTCAAAACCTATCGAAATCATCAAAGGTAACCCCTTTAGAACCTTTTAAAATACCTTCAAGTAGATCAGAAGAAAATTAGAGTCGAAAGCACTACTTCGAAACATTAAACCTTTTGAAATCATTCGAAAACAAAATCTTCCAAAATCAAAACCTTTCGAAATAAAAAATTATTGAAGTCAAAACCCTTTGAAATCAAACCTTTAGAAATCAAACCATTCGAAATCAAACCTTTCGAAAATAATGAAGTGTTGGTGTTAGCACCAGCCTTTGAAATCGATGGGGAGAGGCGGCGATTTTTAGAAAACAAAAATAACCTTTGACTCCATTTGTGTCGAAAGGTTTGGAAGTGACATCTTTCTTTCGGCCTTGTCGAAGCTATACCTTTTGACTTTTTCGAAAGGTTTCATTTGAAACAAGAAAGCAAACCAATCGAAACCTTTTTCTTTTAAATCATTTGACAATGTCGAAAGCTAGCAGGCATATATTTTTTAAAACCAAAACAAAGTTTCATCTCCTTCGAAAGTTATTACCTTTTGTCCCTAAACCTTTCAACCCCTTTCCAATCACTACGTACTAGTTGTTTGATACTATGTGCATTAATTTTTGATCTAATCGAAAGGTTTAATACCTTTAGACCTTGTTGGAAGGTTTCTCTTCATCCTAGTCGAAAGGTTTAATCTTTCAACTTTGTTAAAAGCCTGGGGTATCCCCCTTATAAAATCATTTATAAACCTTTCGAAAGCAATGAAACTCAAAACCTATCAAAATCATTGAAGGTAACTCCTTCAGAACCTTTTAAAAAGCTTTCAAGTAGATCAGAAGAACATTCGAAGGCACTGCTTCGTAACCTAAAACCTTTCGAAACCATTCGAAAACAAAATCTTTCGAAATCAAACCTTTCGAAATCAAAACCTTTCGAAGTAAAAAACTATTGAAGTCAAAATCCTTCGAAATCAAACCATTCGAAATCAAAACCTTTCAAAAATAATGAAGTGTTGGTGTTGGCACCAACACTTCGAAATTAATGGAGAGAGGCGGCGAGTTTTAGAAAACAAAAATAATCTTAGACTCCATCTGTGTCGAAAGGTCTGGAAGCGGCAACTATCTTTCGACCTTGTCGAAAGCTATACCTTTCGACTTTGTCGAAAGATTTCATTTAAAACAAGAAAGCAAACCAATCGAAATCTGTTTCTTTTATATCATTTGACAATGTCGAAAGATAGCAGGTGTATTTTCTTTAAAACCAAAACATAGTTTCATCTTCTTCGAAAGTTATAACCTTTGGTCCCTAAACCTTTCGACCCTTTTCAATTCACCACGTACTAGTCTGATACCATGTGCATTGATTTTTGATCTAGTCGAAAGGTTTGATACCTTTCAACCTTGTTGGAAGGTTTGGAATGGAGGCGGAAGCTCTTGCCGAAAGAGTTGAAATAGTGAAAATACCGTTTGATATAGTTCTTTTGTACCCCACCTGCCTTGTTTGTCTAAATCTGATTAATTGCCAGAATTTTATATTCAAAAATGCTGCCGACTTTCCTTATTTGGTAATTTAAATAAATTTGAAAAGGCTCATTTCTCCTTTATAATTATATAAAATGTTTACGTACCATTCCTTAAACAATTTTATATAATTGTTAAAACATCATGAAAATTTTGAAAAAATTCTAGAAAATCATTTAATATGTTTCTTCAACATATTAAAATTCCAAAGCATATGAAGATCAAAACAACTTGGAATTTAAACAAAACCGAACAAAAACGTGTTAATTAATACATTAACATTTTAAAACACCTATGTCTTATCCAAACAAAAGTTTAACTAGTTATATACTAACCAAAACACGATCATGAATCGGGTATAACCCATAGCCGATCCAAACAGAGAAAAAATGAGATGATAAGCAATATTATTCATCATGATTAGTTGATTGAAGAATGAGATAATTTCTTAGCTTTAATTCCTTAACTTTTTCTTCAATTTATGCTCTTCTTGAAGCTTTGAATGGCCGGTCGAAAGTACATAAAAAGTTATGAATGAGAAAGTGAAAATTCTTTAAGGTGGAGGAAGAGATTTATATTAAGAAATGTAGACCCATTTTCAAGTTTACCCCTTAGGTAAATTCCTCCTAAATTAACTTAAGTCTTATTTTAGTTCATTCATTAAGACACGACCATTGGATTTATTAATCTCATCTTCCTAATTATTCAACGTTATTTTGTTTAATTTATCCAATGAAATATCCCGAATAATGTTAATTAAAATTCAAGGGCATGACAGACCCCCCTTAAAGCATTTCATCCTCAAAATTTCCGTAAGGACAAAACAAGCATATAGCCCATGCAAGCAAAGCTTGTATAATCTACGAGCCAATTTTTATATAAAACCTGTATAGAACAAACCATCTAAAACATTTCAGGAAAAGTAGCCCTAATCCTATCTTCTGTCTCCCAAGTACAGTCCTTCACATTGTCGCTCTACCGAACCTTCATCAACCTGACTATCTGGTTTCTTAGTCTCTTCTCATCTTTTGCCAATACATGAACTGGTTGCCTCACGAAAGTCATATTTGATTCCACTACTAAGTCTTCTAGTGCCGTCAGAGCAATAGTAGTTTCGAGATCATGAACATACTTCCAAAGATGAGAAACATGAAACACATTGTGGACTCCGGCCGAATTGCTCGTTAAATCTACTCGGTATGCGATTCTCCCAATCCTCTTTGATATAGGAAATGGTCGAACATATCTCGCTGCTAGCTTCCCGGTCTTCTTGAACCGAACTACACCTTTCATCGATGATACCTTGATGAAAACTCTATCTCCAACTGAGAACTCTAGGTCTTTACACCTCTTATCTGAGAAACTCTTCTGCCTAGACTGAGCTTCCTTCATTCTTTTCCATATCAACTCAATCTTTTCTGTCACCTCTCTCACCAAATCTGGACCAAGGACCAATCTGTCTCCGGTTTATAACCAACATGCTAGTGATTAGCATGGCCTTCCATACAAAGCTTCAAAATGCGCCATTCCTATAATAGTCTGATAACTATTATTATTGGAAAACTCCACTAAGTGCACCCGATCTTCCCAAGAACCAGCAAAATCCAGCACACAAGCTCTCAATAGATCTTCCAATACCTTGTTGACTCTCTCTATCTTCCCATTTATCTGAGGATGATATGCGGTACTCATCTTGATCCTAGTGCCTGACACACTCTGTAGGCTCTTCCAGAACTCGTTAGTAAACAAAGCGTCTCTATCATTGACGATACTATTAGGAATTCCATGCAATCTAACGATGTTCTTTATGAACAATCTAGCCAAAATAGGTGCCGTCCTGGTTGACCTTACTAGAATGAAATGGGCACTCTTGGTCAATTTGTCCACTATGACCCATATACTTTCATTACCCTGGTTTGACCTTGGCAACTCATCAATAGAATCCATGGATATCGAGTCCCACTTCCAAACTAGAACGTCCAAAGGCTGAAGCAAACCACTTGTCTTCTGGTGTTCGGCCTTCGCCTGTTGGCAGTTCAAGCACTGCTTTACACACAAACCAATATCCCGCTTCATTCCTTTCCAAAACAAACTCCTCTTCATAAATTGATACATCTTGGTTCCACCAGAATGAATCGTAAACTTCGATTGATGACATTCCTTAATAAATTCCTTCCTAAGGTTTCCAACATCCGAAATACATAACCGTTCCTTCTTTCTCTACCAACCCTTGCGGTCAAGAATAAAATCCTTTAAATCATCAATCTCGGTTCCAACTTCTAGCCTTGTAATCTTCTCCATTAACACTGGATCCTCTTTCTGCCTAGAAGCAATTCTTTTGATCAGAACTGGTCGAACTTCCAAACAAGACATCATGGCGATATGCCAACTAGATCCAACAGTCGACCTCAACTGCACACTGCAAGCAGCCAGTGTTTCCAAATCTTTCCATTCCGCCAACATAGATAACATCATATTTTGATGTTTCCTGCTAAGCGCATCCGCTAACTTATTTCCTTTTCTCTGTGTATACTCGATGCTAAAATCATAAGCTGCAACAAACCCCACCCATCTCTGCTGTCTCATGTTCAGCTTCTTCTGAGAGAATAAATACTGTAGAGACTTATGATCCGTAAATAGCTCAAACTTTTCTCCCAAAAGATAATGTTTTCGCTCCTACAGTGCAGATATTACTGCTGTCAACTCCATATCATGAGTAGGGTATCTCACTTCATACGGTCTAAGATGTCTAGAAGTATATGCAATAACCTTTCCATTCTGCATTAGTACAGCACCTAACCCAGTACCACGTGCATCGGTGTAAACTACCAACCCCCGATTCCCATCTGGAATTACTAACACGAGTGCATTAGTTAACAGATGTTCTAATTTAAGGAATGCCTCCTCATATTTGTCAGACCAAACAAACTTCACGTCCTTCCTGGTTAGCATAGTCGAGGATGCCGCTATCCATGAAAAATCCTTATTGAACCTTCGGTAGTATCCTGTAAGTCCAAGAAAACTTCTAATCTCATTTACCGTCTTTGATCTCTTCTAATTGTTAATAGCTTCGATCTTATCTGGGTCAACTGCTAAACCTTTCTTGAAAACTACATGACCAAGGAACTTCACTTCCTTCCTCCAAAAATGACACTTAGAGAACTTCGCTTTCAGTGATGTTGCCTTAGCATTTCCCACACTATTCTAAGATGATCTACATGATCCATCTTATTCTTATAATATACCAAAATATCATCTATAAAAACCAACATGAACCTATCCAAGTGCTCTCGGAAAACCCGGTTCGTCAAATCCACGAAGAAAGCTGGCGCATTAGTAAGCCCGAATGGCATAACCAACCATTCATGAGACCCATATCTGGTCCTAAACATCGTCAAAGGAATACTATCCTCTGCCACTCTTGGCTGATGGAAACCTTTGGCAAATCTAGTTGGGAAATCACTCTGGCTCCACTCAACTTGATCGAATAAATCATCGATTCTCGACAAAGGATACCTATTCTTGATCGTCCTCTCATTCAGAATACGATAGTCGATACACATCCTTAACGACCCATCTGGCGTGTTCACAGATACCGCGATTGTTCCCTAGGGTGAACTGCTTGGTCGGATGAAATTATTTCCTTCCAATTCCACTAGCTGAACATTAAATTCCTTCATCTCGGTTGGTGACATCCAGCTAGGTAGTCAACTCACGGGTTTAGCTCTCGTTATGTGATCTATCCAAAACTCGATTACTCTTTTCAATGGTAAGCCCGAAACTGGTTCAAACACATCCGCAACCTCTCTTGCAGCATAAACCTACTTCAACTCTGCTTCTATTCCTATACCACCCAATAATGCATAAGCGTTTCTGTTCGAACTCTTTGCTGAGTAAATAACTCGGTTACGGTTATTATGGTGCCTCAATTATATTTCCCCTTCCTGGAAAAATATTCTAGCATCAGATCTATTTAACCAATCCATATCAAATATGATCCCGAAACGCAAAAAATCAAAAATGTATAAACTGCATGCAAACGTACGACCTAACAAATCAAGTTCTAACCGGTTATATCTCATTCCAAGAGTTGCATACCCTCCTATATGTTTCATAACACTTAAAGGAGCAACGGGTATAAAGGTTCTAGACATAAGCAATCTACCAAATATCAAGATATAAATGAGTGCGATGCACCGATATCGAATAGTATCCTAATTGGAGTACTATGAATCATAAGCATACCTTCCATCATAGCCTTTCCTTTCTCAGCAGCCATTGGTTTAGAGGATGATGGTTCCAACGCGAAGACCTTTCCCTATCCAGCTTTAGTAGCCTCGGAACAGTTGTCCTTGTAATGCCCCATCTGGCCGCAGTTGTAGCACTTCACATTTGGCCTCACTGCAACTGCTCTTCCATCACCCGAGCGACACTCATTGGCATAGTGCTTCTTCTTATCACACTTGTAATAGACAATATCAGCCTTGCTCTTTTTGGCTGCTACCCCCGACTGGGTTCCTTTCTTCTTGAAGAACTTCCGCTTCTTACCTTAAAAATTCTGAATCTCAGCTGGTTTTCCCTTTCCCAAAATAAAAAGCATCTCTTCATTCCGAATAGCCATCTCAACAACAATATGACACGAATCTCGGAGGGTCGGCATGGTTGCTCTAGCGATCTCAAAGTTCGACCTCCTGATAAACTTATCATTCCTCCGAATGACAGTGTCAACAATAACATATCCGTAACAGGATAGCTCGTCAAACTCCGTAGCATACTCAATCACCGATTTATCCCCTTCAACTAAATCTGCAAATTTCCTAAGCAACGCTGACTTGCCAACCTCTGATAGAAATCTTTCTTTGAACCTCCTTCGAAATTCAGCCTAAGTTAGGTCATCCTCTACCTCTTCCATGGGAACTCCGTTCCACCAAAACAATGCTGCTCCCTGCAATTGCCTTGAAACAAGTATTCTCTTCTACATATCTATCAAGCCGAGACCGACAAATACCCTTTCACAATGCAATAGCCAGTTCTCCACACCTACTTCATCCTCAATTCCTAGTATAGGCTTCTCTCTAAGACTAGCGCAATCCCCGCTCAGCTAGGCATAATTGTTGCCAACTAAGGCCACCGGATTAGCTCCTCCATCACTCCCTACATCCGTTTCCGCAGCTGCTCTAGCTTGCATCATATTCAAGAATAACTAATACATTATCCCCATATCAACTGGCGAAATCTCAGCACCAACATTAGCATTTGCATCTGGGTTTGCATTTGCCTATCGACCCTGGTTTCTCCTAGTATTGGGTCGAACATTTCCACTCGTTTAGGTGTGTCTTCCACCTTGATTCACTCTTTTGTTTCTTGCCTCCACGTCTTACTTCCATACTACCTGAAATGTAATCTTTGTATGATAAAAAAGAATGGTCTAAGAGAGTGGGGAATACATACTTAGGTATTTATAGCAAAGTACACATACGTTACTATAACGCTTACATAAGCCCAACCATTTTTTAGATTCATTAGATTATGCTTTAATTTTTTTTTAAGGTTTAAATTCTTTTTAATAACATAAACCATGCTTTGATACCAACTTGTAACATCCCGCCTTCTAAGGCCCAAAACTAACCGCTACTGATGCTGTAATCATCCGTAGTTGTTATTTCTTGGCGATCGAATGCGGCATAATTAATACTGATACATAGGAACAAATGAAAATGTAATATTTTTAAACTTCCAATAAATAGAATTTCTCATTTCATATGAATAATATTCAAATTTAGTTACATAATCACAGACGTTACCTACGTTTAGATTACATATAAATGTACAAAATACGATAAGAGCAACATATGAAGATGTACCCTTATGAAGATTAGAGAACTAATAAATTTTCTTTATAGTTCATAGTACATCACGACAAAAAACACGAAAAAGCTCATATATAGCAAACACTACCTCCTGCACGTCTCCGGAAGCTTATTCGTCCAAAAACCTGAAAGTCTCCCACTCTTTGACTACTGAAATTAATTTTGAGTAACCGAGATTTTGTGCAGAAACACAAACTTCGAGTCAGACTATAAGTCTAGTATGAATAATTCCCTATCATCTCTTATCAATTAGATATCTAGCGAGTCTACATCGCATAGTGGAACGGGTTGTCCCCTCACTAGTATCCTACATAAAACATGCAAATCATTTACTCTGCTCTTGCACCCAAAATGATTGGTCTTAACATAATATGTAATAAAGCCATAAATCATATATATTGGATATACCATCCTCCAATTTATTAGATATCCCATCTAAAAGAAATTCAATAAATTTCCCATCTAAAATCAATTTATTAGAGTTCCCCTATAAAATCTTAAAAATGACTATCCTTCATAATTTAGTAGGACTATCTATCCCAAATCCATTTAAATTAAATGTCGATTATACATCATACAATGTTTTATAAAAGTTGGTGTTGGTTATCCACCGCACACTCCATAGTTTTCTAGGATGACTATGAACCTTTGGGTGCCAAATTCCGAGGCTAACCAGCTCTGGCAAAGCATTCTTTACTTTAGAAATTTAATATGGATATCCATCGGACATTCCATGGTTTTCCTAGGTTAACCAAGAACCGTACACTTGGCCAATTAAAATATCACGATCCCCATGATTATTTAGTAAAATTCACGATCCCTATGATTACTAATTTTCCTCGGTATACGACTTGTTTGGTAGCCCCATTAAGTAAATTAAAATAAAAACACATTGATAGCTTCAATGTTTATTTTCAAAAGCATATTTCTGTTTGTAACCCCAAACTATGAATCGAAAACATTAAACCCACCCCGGTATCCCCAATGTTTAATAACATTTATTTATATAAGGACCCCCCTTACATATTCGAACAAAGATAAGTATTTTATCCTATAACCCTTCGAAGTAACCTCTTCAAATTAGCAAAATTTTACTTAAGAAAAAAGGCTAAAAACAGCCTTTTAAACCCCTTCAAATGAAGCCTCATTCGAAAGTAAATAAACATCAACCTTTGAAAAGCATTGAAAATCATGCCTTTCACCCTTGTCGAAAGGTCCTACCTTTTGACCATATTAGAAGGTTTATCTTCGACCAAGTTGAAAGGTTTCTCCTTTCAACTTTGTCGAAAGCCTGGGGTGTCCCCCCTATAAAACCATTTACAAACCCTTCGAAAGCAATGAAATTCAAATCCTTCTGAAATCATTGAAGGTAACCCCTTCAAAACCTTTTAAAAAGCCTTCAGGTAGACCAGAAGAACATTGGAGTTGAAAGCATTGCTTCGAAACCTAAAACCTCTTGAAACCATTCGAAACAAAACCTTTTGAAATCAAAATCTTTAGAACTCAAACCTTTTGAAATCAAAACCTTATGAAGTAAAAAACCTTTCGAAATCAAAATCCTTCGAAATCAAACCTTTCGAAATCAAATCCTTCAAAATCAAAAACTTTTGAAAACAATGAAGTGTTAGTGTTGGCACCAACCCTTCAAAATCAATGGAAAGAGGCGACGAGTTTTAGAAAACAAAAATAACCTTCGAATCCATTTGTGTCGAAAGGTTTAGAAGTGGCAACTATCTATTGATGTTGTCGAAAGTTATACCTTTCGACTTTGTCGAAAGGTTTCATTTAAAACAAGAAAGCCAACCAGTCGAAACAATTTTCTTTTAAACCATTTGACAATGTCAAAAGCACTTTGTTGAAAGCTAGAAGGTGTATTTTCTTTAAAACCAAAACAAAGTTTCATCTCCTTCGAAAGCTATAACTTTCGTCCCTAAACCTTTCGACCCCTTTCAATTCACTACATACCGGTTATCTGTTACCATGTGCATTGATTTTTGACCTAGTTGAAAGGTTTGATACCTTTCGACCTTGTTGGAAGGTATGGAATGGAGGTGGAAGCTCTTGCCAAAAGAGTTGAAATAGTGAAAATACTGTTTAAAATAGTTCTTTTGTACCCCACTCGCCTTGTTTGTCTAAATCTGATTAATTACCAGAGTTTTATATTCAAAAATGTTGCCAACTTTCCGTATTTGGAAATTTAAATAATTTGAAAAATCCCCTTTCTCCTTTATAATTATATAAAACAATTAAGTTCTATTCCTTAAACAAGTTCATATAACTATTAAAACATCATGAAAAATTCTGGAAAAATTCCAAAAAATCAATTAATTTGTTCTCTTCAACATATTAATATTTCAAAGCATATGAAGATCAAAACAACTCGAAATTTAACCAAAACCAAATAAAAACATGTTAATTAATCCATTACCGTTTTAAAACACTTATGTCTTATCCAAAAAAAGGTTTAACTGGTTATATCCTAACCAAAACACAAACATGAATCGGGTATAACCCATAGCCGATCTAAATGGAGAAAAATAAGATGACAAACATGATTATTCGCCTTGATAATTGATTGGAGAATGAGATAACTTTCTAGCTATAATTCCTTAGCTTTTTCTTTAATTTATGCTCTTCCTGGAGCTTTTAGTGGCTGGCCGAAAGTAGGTGAGAAGTTATGAATAAGAAAGTGAAAATTCTTTAAGGTGGAGGAAGAGATTTATACTAAGAAATGTAGCCCCATTTCCAAGTTTGCCCCTTATGAAAATTCCTCCTTCTAAATTTAGTTAAGTCTTGTTTTAGCTCACTCATTAAGACACGGCCATTGGATTTATTAATTTCATCTCTCTAATTATTCACATTATTCTATTTAATTTATCTAATTAAATTTCTCGAATAATGTTAATTAAAATTCATGGGCATTACATATCTTCACCAATTTTCTCCTTCAGTTATCTTCTTTTTCATTTTACCATATACATAAATTGAATTGTGTATAGACTTGATTCAGAATTCAGAGATTAGAGAAGAATAAAAATAGAGAAATGTATATATATCTAAAACTTATTACCTTTAACGTGATTGATTCCTTCCTTAAAGGTTGAATCTAGAATCTAAAAAGCTTACGAAGGAGGAAGAAAACTGACAAAGTTTCGCTAGCATTGCTATTTTTATTGTGAATAAAAGTCAAGGGGCTAACATCTTATTTATAGTGGTTAGAATGCATCTAGTCCTTATGACCAAAGTTGGTTTAAAATAATAAATTTTGGGTCGTTCAGGCCTAATAAAACCCGAGCCACCACATAAGAACCAGCTGACCACTCTCCTTGGGCGATCGACCGTTGGCAGTCGACTGTTAGCAGTCAACTAGCCCAGTGAAGTGGGTCGGACGGCCTTTTGCTCTTGGCCGTAAATAATTACCTACCATTAGTTTTTTATTTCTTTCCCTATTTAGCACTAGTGTTAACATTTTCTTAAACGTTAAGCTTTCCTCTAAGTTAAAATCTTTTATAACCCGTTTTAATTTCAAATGTTAATTTTGCTAAAAAATTAAGTTCTTTTGAATTAATTTAAACTCGAAAACTTTAAATTTCAATAACCTCTCTATTTGAGCTCTGATAACGAAACTTTTAATATGAAAGTTGCTTAGAAAATCGCGACGAACACAATGATGTAAATTTTATGGCCTAGCTCTGATGTTTGTAAAATTCACATTTTTTCCTTATTATTAGTTAATAAATTTTCTTAATTAGCTTTCATGCTTATTTCACGGGGTGTTACACTTATACTTAAAGTCATATGATGCGGTATGAAATGCCTAACACTGTGAAATGTATCGATGAAAATTTTAAAGCTAACGGTTAACACAAAATATCAATAACCAAGACTACAAATCAACATATGAAGCTTTGGTAGTCATAGTGCTGGAAGAAAGAGCAATGAATTGCATAAAAATATCGATACCACTGCATAGTAAAATTTATTTACATTGTTTGAACTTAATGAAGTTGATAAAACCTGAAAACACTATGATTCCTAAGGACTACGAAGGAAAAACTTCAATTGCCCACACTGTAACAACTAGCATATTTGCGATTATATATTTAAATATAACATCATTAATCATATTAAAGTACAGAATGTTACTTTTTGCAAACATTCGAATTTTGACTCGAGACTACTTCCATTGAGTCCAAAATGGCGTTTGTGACCTTTTTGAGTATAAACATCGATATATTTGGAGTTGAGTTGAATTTTGCTATTTTTCTATTGGGCTTTGGATTTGGGTTTCAGCCCATTAACCCAACATAATACCCTAACTCCACCCCCTCTCCTGTTCATTCATTTTCATTTTCTAACACTTTCAAGCTAAAGTAAAAATGGGTGAAAGAAAGGGAAATCAAAATTCCTAAGCCCTAGTTTACTAGAAAATTCAAATTCAAGCTCAAAAAATCAAACAGAAGCTTAGGTAAGCATCCTCTTCATCTTCTCCATCTCACTCTCTTCAATTTTCATAAATTCCTAAAATCGAACTTAGGAAAAACTTCATCTTTGATAATAGATTGAAGATTCTAGAGGTGTATTGAAGAGGAATTTGCCTTGCTTTATTTTAAAGCTTCTCATTCGTTGTTTTTGAGTTAAAGGTGAGTTTTTGAACTCACATCTACTTCTATAGCTTTCATTGTTGTTAGATACGAATTCCTAACATCTATTTCATGTTCAATTGCTTTTGATTTGAATTGATTTGGTGAATTTTTCAATTTTGGTATTTTGAAGTCAAAATCTTTAAATATCATATCTTGGATGTTTGAACATGTTATTTGGGGTGTATCGGAGAGCCTATAGAGCTGGGTTGTCGCTTGGCATAAATCCCTAGCCTCCGTCGCTCGTCCGATCACTTCTGAATCAATTTGGCCATCATTGGCCTAGGAAAACTATTGCTCATAACAGGCAACCAGACGTCTGGTTGGAAGGTCCAGATGTCTGGTTAGGGCAGCAGACAAAAAAATATACGACAGAAAAGAAAAAAATGGCAGAGACTTGGACTAGATGTCTGGTACAAAACAACTAGACGTCTGGTTAGTGTTTAGACCTCTGGTTAGAGTTCAGACGCCTGGGAGGGTTTTGAAATATTTTCAGAACCCAAATCCAAACGTATGGATGAACCCCCAAACATTTAGAACTGCCAATTTTGCCTATTACAGTTTTTAAGTGGTTTTTCAATTTTGTTTGATTTTTGTTGATCCGGTTAGTTTTTGTCAATTATTGTCGACTTTGATGACTTTATTTATGGATTTATGGGAATATCCATTTGATGGATTTGATATCGTTTTTTATGGTTTTGATTCACTTCGTCGAAGTGAATTTTTAGTGATAGATTGTTTCTACAATCATTTCTGTGTTTTGTCACTTTAAAATACAAAGGTTTCTATACTAGTAGTAAATATTCAAACTCTTTCACAAAAATGATTTCAACGTTATTTTTAATACAAAGCTCATTTTCAAAAACGTTTTTCAATCTATTAGTATATACAAACCTTTACCTCATTTGTATGAGAAATCTATTTAAACGACTTAGCAAAACAAGTGGTATGAAATGCTTGCATTTACTTCATCGATTAATTTTTGTTCTTGTTCGATTGAACTCTTGTGACAATTTTTGAGTGAAAATCTACAATTTGTTCGTAAATATTTAAGTTAAGCCAGTGGTTATGGGACATGAAGCTAACTCATTTATTTACTAGCTTAGTGTAATTCACACCACTTATAGATCAATTATGATCATTTTATGGTTTAGACTAGCGATATGTGATGTCTCTTTGTCCACATGGGGGATTGTACCTCATTTTATTGAGTTTTGTCTCATTTCTTTATAGGCTAACGGCCTATGGGTTCTTTGGAATTTTGACTCATTTTTATGGGCTAGCGACCCAGGTTCTTTTATGGAGTTTAGTTCTCGAACGTACCATTGTTGTACTACATCGTTGTTCCGGCTTATCAGCTTCATCGGACATACCGTTATTGTACTACGTCGTTGTTCCGAATTATTTGAGTTTTAGGTTCATCGGGCGCACCGTTATTGTACTACGTCATTGTTTTGAATTATTCGAGTTTCAGGTTCATAGGGAGTACCGTTATTGTACTACGTCGTTGCACTGGCCCTATGGTTAGCGACCATTGGATAGCAACCTGTTTGTGATACATGTGTTGGTGAGTTTTCATGCTCACATTTTTGATAGGCCTTCCCCTTTGTGATTCTGGATATCTAATTGATGATCTCTGGAATTTATGTTTCACCAATTTTTGCAATTGGCATTGATATGTTTGTCAACATTTGTGGTTTGGTGAATAAAATAAAGAATATGACATTCTTTTTGGTGTTTTGAGATTCTTGAGATATTGTATGATTTTCGTTGTTAATTAATGTATACTTGTCAGTATGGCATTATTGTTTCATACGTTTTTATCATATCTCTTATCCTGTCTCATTTTATATGATATTTATAGCTAGACTGATCCGTTTATTATTTTCTTCTTATATAATACTCGGGTCAGACCGAGGTTTTTCAAGTGCTTCTACTTGACTTCTTATCAGGGTTCGTCATTTGACTTTTGGCTAACTACTTAGCTTAGTAGTTTTTGTTTTATACATTCAAGATACAGACTCCTTGATGTCTACATATTCTTTTGTCTAGCACCTGTACCTATTCTTTTGTGATGTAGTGGAACTTATATGACCACTATTTTTATGAACACTTTTATGTGTTATATTCATATCTGTTTCCACCTTAGTGATATGAATATCTGTGCCTGATTTTTGTTATGCTTATTTTATATTTGTTTTCGAAGACCACATAGCTACTGTGTGGTAGTATTGAGTTTGTATTTGATGTATCAGACTTCCTCTTGAAACGAAATGCATGTAATACTGTCTGACATATTGGCACTCGCACAGAGCAATTACACAGATGGTTGCTCCTCAACAGCCTTATTCTTCACGCTAGTCGACGGCATTACTCCGTAGTGTCCTTGGCTAGTGTAAGTATAGAGGTGGGGAGTCACAGCTTGGAATCAGAGCCAAACTCCAGAACAATATAGAATAATTTAGCAAGGATCATTGTCCTAAGTCTTTCTTAGGTATCGTGCCTTAAGATTTATCCGAGTTTAGGACCCGTTCTATCCTAATTTCTTTTATGATGCCTTGTTTTATCAATCATGATATTCATTCTTAGAATAACATTTTTCTTCTTCTTTCTTTCTTTCTTAAAGAAGATAAATGGTTAGACCAGGCCGTCCCACCGCCGGTCAATCCAGTGCTACTCCTCAGGATGGAGTATTCATGTCTGCCCAGCAGCTTTTAGATCTTGTAAAGAATGCTCAAGATGCCGGACCTATTCCTAAGCCTACTCATCCTAAATCTTGGTTTGCATGCTTGTGCAGTGATTATACCAATTTGGATGGAAGGCCATTCAAGGGTTTCGAAAGCGTTATAGAAGTCCAAGCTTGGCTTAGATCAATGTGGCCGCATCTTTTCTCGCTTGAATCTTATTGATCTATATCGAGTCCAAGTGGCTTCTAGCATGCTCCAAGAAAGAGCATTAGATTGGTACGAGCTTTTGATTTTGGAAGTTATTGAAGTGATTCTTACTTGGGAGCAATTTTGGGAAAGATTCGAGTTAAAGTTTGTGCCGGAAACTGAAAAAGTAACTTTGGCCCGATGCTTTATTGACCTTGTTCAAGATGAATCTTCTGTGACAGATTATGTCGCATCTTTTGAATCCCTCTCTAAATATGGGGTCGAGTATATTAATGCCCCATTAAAGAAAAATTAGTGGTTTGTCAATGGGTTGAATAAGAACCTCAAAAAGCCTTTACTCCTGAAACTAGAAGTTTCTTTTGATCGGCTTGTTGATGTCGTTCTTCGACTTGAAAAGGCCGATAAAGAAAGCGATGTGGAAGTTGTAGGTGCCAAACTGAACTTCAACATCAACAAGAAGAGGCCTATTAAGTTCAAGCCTAATCCCAACAAGAAAGGGAAACACCAACTTCGGTAGCAAAGACTCCTACCTCTAGTCATGGGCAATGCTACAATTGTGGTTTTAAGGACCATTATGCTAATACATGTCCGAAACCTCTTTTTTTTCGTTATCGCAAAAGTTTGGGTCATCTTTTATCTTCATATTCCAAACTTTCAAGCAAGAAAGAGGGAAAACTAAATGTTGTGCAAGTGCCTAGTAACACTTCTCTTGGTCAAGGTATGTCTCATTCTATCCTTGATGGCATTATTATATTTTGTTATCAATTCTATTTGAGTTCTTTTTGATACAGGTGCATCTCACTCTTTTATGTCAAAAGAACTTGTTGATGTTTTATCTCTAAATGTTATGTGCTTGATGACTTCACTGAAAATTACGAATCCGGTTGGTGGATCTGCAACACTCAGTTTATTTTGTAAAAATGTCGAGATTATTTTATGTGATTATGCTTTCCATTCCGATTTGCATATTTTGCGTTACCTAAGCCTTGGAATGATTTTGGAAATGGATTAGCTTAACCGTTATGAAGCCCATATCCTATGTCCTGAGAGGACTATATATCTTCGACATCCTCAATCTGTTAAGTAGATTTCTATTGTTGTTAAAGATTTAGATTCCAATTCGGTAGCTTTCTTATATTCTCTAAACCCTTATGATGACGATAACGATGATGAGAAAGATGTCATTTCCCTCATTCACGTTGCTCCTGAATTTTTCGACATATTTGAGCCCGTTTTAGGATTACCACCTAAGCGAGCAATCGAGTTCAGAATTAATCTAATTCCTATAGCTCTACCTATAACTCGTCCTCCTTATCGTATGTCCAATAAGGAAAACTAGGAGATGCGTAAGCAATTATTCGAATTGGAAGCGAAGCAATTTATTCGTTCTAGTTCCTCTCCTTGGGAAGCTACAACTATCTTTGTGAAGAAATCTGATGGTACACTTAGGCTTTGCGTTGACTACCGCAAGCTTAATGATCTCAACATCAAGAATAAATATCCCTTACCTCGGATTGATGGTTTATTTGATCAACTTAGCGGTGCTAGAGTCTTTTCACAGTTAGACTTAGCAACCGGTTTTCATCAGCTTCGTATTGCAGAGGATAACATTCCTTTGACATAATTCTATACTCGTTATGGATCTTATGGATGGCTTGTTATGCCATTTGGTTTAGTGAATGCTCTAGCTTATTTCGTTGACCTTATGAATCGAGTTTTCAAAGAATTCCTCGATCGATTTGTTCTCATCTTTATAGATGTTATTCTTGTTTATTCTAAAACCAAGGAAGAGCATGAAAAAAATCTTCGGATTGTGTTGGAAACTCTTAGGAGCAATCAATTGAAAGCAAAAGTTTCTACGTGCCACTTTTGGAAATCTCATGTGAAATTTCTAGGATATATTATTTCCAAATCTTGATTTTCCGTGGATCCTTCAAAGATGGAAGCGATTCAAAATTGGAAGAAACCAGAGTGTGTGATGGAAATTAGTAGTTTTCTTGGATTGGCGGGCTATTACCCTCGGTTCACAAAAGAATTTTCTAAAATTTCCGTGACTCTTACTAGTTTGATAAAGAAGGGAGTTAAGTACATTTGGCCAGACAAATGTGAAGCTTCTTTTCAGAAATTAAAAGAACTCCTTTCCAATGCTCTTATTCTTATGATTCCCGAAGGGAAGCAAGACATTATTGTTTATATCGATGCTAGTCGTGTTGGTTTGGGAGCCGTTCTTATGCAAAGGGAACGTGTTATCGCTTATGCTTCTAGGCAATTAAATCCCACCGAGAATAGATATTCCACTTATGAATTAAAGCTCGCAGCTATTGTTTTCGCCCTTATAATTTGCCGTCATTATCTTTTGGGAGAGAAATTTGTTCTCTATACCGATCATAAATCCTTAAAGTATTTATTTTCTCAAAAGGAACTTAATTGGCGTCAACAACGTTGGCTCGAATTCCTTACATCTTATGATATTGATATTCTTTATACTCCTGGAAAGAGGAATCGTGTTGCTGATCCCCTTAGTCTTAAGCAACAAGTGGTTGTTTCAATGATGATACCCGAATTGAATGATCTTGAGACTTTGTCTACTTGTGAGATTCGAAATCGTGAATCCGATTCATGTTCATCACTTTTTTTATGTTTCCTTGAGGCTCGTCCTTCTCTTTTTTACTGCATTCTGGATGCTCAAAGCCATGATCCCGAATTGGCTCGTCTTAACCAAAGTTGTAGGGATAAAACTGATATTGATGGTTTAAAATCGATGCTCGTGAGGCATTAAAAAATTTGGTAGACTTATCATGCCAAATATTAGTAATCTTCGTAAAGACATTTTAGAAGATTCTCATCGTTCTAAATATACCATTCATCCTGGAAGTAGCAAAATGTACATGGATATGAAGCGACTTTATTATTGGGATGGAATGAAATCTAATATTGCTAACTTCATTAAGCGTTGCATGACTTGCCAACTCATTAAGGCCGAGCATCAAACTCCCGGTGGGTTATTGCAACCTTTAGATATTCCAGTTTGGAAGTGGGATCAAGTCTCCATGGAATTTACTGACGCTCTTTCCCATTCTCGTTCGGGTCATGATAGTTTATGGGTGATTGTAGATAGACTAATAAAATCCACCTATTTTATTCCCGTTCGGTCCAATCGAACTGTAACTCTTTTGGCCAAACTTTATGTTAAAGAGATTGTTAAATTGCATGGAGTTTCTACTTCTATTGTTAGTGATCGTGATCCATATTTACTAGTAGATTTTGGAAGAGTCTTCAAAAAGCTTTGGGAACGAAGGTTAATTTTAGCATCACTTATCATCCTCAGTCCGATGGACAAACCGAGCGTGTGAATCAAACTCTTGAAGATCTTCTTCGTGCATGTGTTCTTGATTTTGGTGGAAGTTGGGAAGATCATTTTCTCTTATTGAGTTTTTCTATAATAATAGTTTCCAATCTAGTATTAGAATGGCACCTTTCGAGGCACTCTATGAAAGGCCATGCCGATCTCCTTGTTGGCTTGAGGTCGGTGAGAAGCTAGTTTTAGGTCCAGATTTTATTTGTGACGCCACAAAATAGATTGACCTTATTAGTCATAGGATGAAAGAAACTCAAAGTAGATAAAAATCCTATGCCGATAACCAAAGAAGGAATTTAGAATTTTCTATGGGAGACTTGGTGTTTACCATGTTTCACCTATGAAGAGTGTTGTGCATTTCAGTCAATCGGGAAAACTAGCACCTCGATATATTGGTCCATTTTCCATTACCGAACGTATAGATTCCGTGGCTTATAGCCTTTTATTACCGGCTCAATTTTCTTCTATTCATGACGTATTCCACGTCTCTCAACTACGGAAATGCTTTAGAGATTCCGATTCTATTCTTGAGCCCGGTGTCAATGAAGAAATTGAAGTTTCACCTAATTTGACTTATGAGCAACATCCTATTCGTATCATTGCTTTAGAGGTTGGCCTTCGAAATAAGATGTTCCTCTTGTGAAAGTTCAATGGTCCTCAAATCCTATGGATTGTTCTTGGGAATCCAGAGAATTGATCGAGCAAAAACATCCAGACTTACTCTCTCGTGCTCTTTAAGGTGAACTTCTTATTTCAAATTTTATTTTGTGTTGATATGCTTTTATGGTTGTTACTCTTTGTTTTCTTCTTAAGTATTGCGAGGACGCAATTTCTTAAAGGAGGGGAGTCTGTAACAATCCGCATATTTTACGACTATATATTTAAATATTTTATTTCAACATAGCATCGTTAGTCGGATTAAAATCCGAAATGCTACTTTTTGAAAACAATCGAACTTGGACTCGAGACTACTTCCATTGAGTCCAAAATGGCATTTGCGACCTTTTTGAGTATAAACATCGATGTGTTTGGAGTTTAGTTGAATTTTGCTATTTTTCTATTGGGCTTTGGGTTTGGGTTTCAGCACATTAACCCAACATAATGCCCTAACTCCACCCCCTCTCCTCTTTATTCATTTTTATTTCCTAACACTTTCAAGCTAAAGTAAAATGGAAGAAAGAAAAGGAAATCAAAATTCCTATGCCCTAGTTTATTAGGAAATTCAAATTCAAGCTCAAAAAATCAAAGAGAAGCTTAGATATGAATCCTCTTCATCTTCTTCATCTCAATATCTCTTTAACTTTCAGAAATTTCTAAAACTAACTTAGGAAAAACTTCACCTTTGATAATAGATTGAAGATTCTAGAGGTGTATTGAAGAGGAATCGGTCTTGCTTTGTTTTAAAGCTTCTCATTCGTTGTTTTTGAGTTAAAGGTGAGTTTTTAAACTCACATCTACGTCTATAGCTTTCATTGTTGTTAGGTATGAATTCCTAACATCTATTTCATGTTCAATTGCTTTTGATTTGAATTGATTTGGTGAATTTTTCAATTTTGGTATTTTAAAGTCAAAATCTTTAAAGATCCTATCTTGGATGTTTGAATATGTTATTTAGGGTGTATTGAAGAGCCTATAGGGCTGGGTTGTCGCTTGGCATAAATCCCTAGCCTCCATCGCTCGTCTGATCGCTTTCGAATCAATTTGGCCATCAATGGCCTAGGCAAACTGTTGCCCAGAACAGGTAACCAGATGTCTAGTTGGAAGGTCCAGATGTCTAGTTAGGGCAGAAGGCAAAAAAATATACAACAGAAAAGGAAAATAATGGCAGGGACTTAGACCAGACGTCTGGTCCAAACCTACCAAATGTTTGGTTAGTGTTCAGACGTCTAGTTAGAGTTTAGACGCCTGGGAGAGTTCTGAATAGTTATAGAACCCAAATACAAACGTCTGGATGAACCTCCAGACATCTAGAACTGCCATTTTTTTCCTATTTTGGATATTTTTAAGTGGATTTCCAATTTTTATTGATTTTTGTTGATCTAGTTAGTTGTTGTCGATTATTATCGACTTTGATGACTTCATTTATGGATTTTTGGGAATATCCATTTGATGGATTTGATATCAATTTTTATGGTTTTGATTCACTACGTCGAATGTGAATTTTTGGTGATAGATTGTTTCTACAATCATTTCTGTGTTTTGTCACTTTAAAATACAAAGGTTTCTGTACTAGTAATAAATATTCAAACTCTTTCACAAAAATGATTTCAACGTCATTTTTAATACAAAGCTCATTTTTAAAACAGTTTTCAATCTATTAGTATATACAAACCTTTACCTCATTCGTATGAGAAATCTAATTAAACGACTTAGCAAAACAAGTGGTATGAATGCATTTACTTCATCGATTAATTTTTGGACTTGTTCGATTGAACTCTTGTGACATTTTTCGAGTGGAAATCTACAATTTGCTCGTAAATATTTAAGTTAAGCCAGTGGTTATGGGACATGAAGCTAAATTCATTTATTTACTAGCTTAGTGTAATTCACACTTTTTATGGATCAATGATGATCATTTTATGGTTTAGACTAGCGATATGCGACGTCTCTCTGTCCACATGGGGGACTGTACCTCGTTTTATTGTGCTTCGTCTTATTTCTTTTATAGGCTAACAACCTATGGGTTCTTTGGAGTTCCTACTCATTTTTCTGGGATGGCAACCCATGTTCTTTTATGGAGTTCGGTTCATCGGACATGCCGTTGTTGTACTACGTCGTTGTTCCGGCCTATCAAGTTCATCGGGCATACCATTATTATACCACGTCGCTGTTCTGAATTATTTGAGTTTCAAGTTCATCGGGCGTACTGTTATTGTACTACGTCATTGTTCTGAATTATTTGATTTTCAGATTCATTGGGCATACCGTTATTGTACTACGTTGTTGCACCAGCTCTATGGTTAGAGACCATGGGATATGGACCCGTTTGTGATACATGTGTTGGTGAGTTTTCATGCTCACATTTTTGATAGGCCTCCTCCTTTGTGATTTATGGATTTCTAATTGATGATCTTTGGAATTTGTGTTTCACCAATTTTTGTGATTGGCATTGATATGTTTGTCAATATTTTTGGTTTGGTGAATAAAATAAAGAATATGACATTCTTTTTGGTGTTTTGAGATACATGAGATATTGTATGATTTTTGTTGTTAATTAATGTATACTTGTCAGTATGGCGTTATTGTTATCATACATTTTTGTCATATCTCTTATCTTATCTCATTTTATATGATATTTATAGCTAGACTGATCTGTTTATTATTTTCTTTTTAAATAATACTCGGGTTAGACCGAGGTATTTTAGGTGCTTCTACTTGACTTATTATCAGGGCCCGTCATCTGACTTTTAGCTAACTACTTACCTTAGTAGTTTTTGTTTTATACATTCGAGATAGAGACTCCTTGATGTACACATATTCTTTTGTCTAGCACCTGTACCTATTCTTTTGTGATGTAGTGGAACTTATATGACCATTACTTATATGAACACTTTTATGTGTTATATTCATATCTGTTTCCGCCTTAGTGATATGAATATCTTTGGTTGATTTTTGTTATGCTTATTTTATATTTGTTTTCAAAGACCACATAGCCACCGTGTTGTAGTTTTGAGTTTGTACTTGATGTGTCGGACTTCCTCTTGAAACGAAATGCATGTAATACTATCCGATATATCGACACTCGCACAAAGAAATTACACAGATGGTCGCTCCTCAACAACCTTATTCTTCGTGCTATTCGACGGCATTACTGCGTAGTGTCCTTCGCTAGTGTGAGTATAGAGGTAGGCGTCGCACACAAACAATAAGCAAGAATAGTAGCGATTTTTTAATATATTAATTATTATTACTATCAAATATTTTCCAACCAAATATTTTCCTTGTAGCAAATATTTGTCTGGAAATTATTCAGCATGTATTATTTCAGCATAACAATAAAACATGCATACTGACTTGTTTAATATTTGTAGAGAGATTATACAACATACGTTCTAAAATAAATTTATTTGAAAAATAGGAAACAACCATTGGAACAACAAAATAAACTAGTTAATTTTGTAAATTGTCCATAATAATAATTCTATTTGTAAGTATAAACTTATAATTTATAAGAGTAAATTTAAAAACGTTAAAATAATTAATAGCGCAAAAATGATTGTGTAATATTTATTATGCAATATATAGGACGTTCGTCAAATAATACAGAGTTAGAAGGAAAGTTAGAATTATACGAAGAGATGCAAAAATTACGAGCTCATCATCGCAAACAAAAAAAAGCTAGAAATCAAAACCTATAATTGTGAAACGTACTAGAAGTTTTATAGCTATAAGCAAATAAACTTAAATAGTTCTAACTCGATGGAATGAAATGTATTGTTGGGTGATGGATTTTGGATGAAACATTTACATATTGGATGTTTGAAAAACAACTTTGAATGTTAGATGTTGGATATTTAATGTTGGATATTTTTTGTAAAATGTAATATATAGTATTTTATGTTTGAAATGCAATGTCCTATATTTAAAGGAAATGTTGTTATGCAGTGTAAAATTGTAAAATTTCTATATTAAGATCAAATATGTAGTCAATGGAGTTTTCCATACAAATATATGGTTGTTATTTATAAACCAGGTAAAATTTATTGGGGCACATATTTACCCGACAAATATTTGTCAAGCACATATTTTCCATAAAAATATTTGACAATTAGCAAAGATAGTGACATTTAATATTTTAATGTTGGTTAACCAAGCTTATCACTAATATCATAACATAATCGAATACAACCTTTAATCGAGTACCCAAGAAAACCAATTTATAACCAAGGAATAATAATATTTAACCAAACTAATCGTCGGATGCAAAAGCTAACAAGGCACTCAAACTAATCGGGTACATGTGGATTCTAAAGCTAACTGGATGCACAACCTAATTGGATACATATGGATGTAGAAGCTAACTAACTGCACAACTTAATCGGTTTACAATAACTAATATATAACAAAGTTAGAACAATGGTTAACTGAGCTAATCATGAATGCAAAAGCTAACCAGATGCACAATGTAATCGGGTACGTATAGATGAAAAAGCTAATCAAATGCATAACCTAATTGGATACATAAAAAGGTAATATATAAATGATTTAGAACAATAGGTATAATGAATGCAAAAATAATCGAATGCATAACTTAATCGGGTGCATATGGATGTAAAGGCTAAAAGGATGCACAATCTAATCAAGTATGTATGGATGCAAAAGCTAACCGAATACGCAACCTAATTGGGTACATATAAATGCAATTGTTAAATAGATGCATGACCTAATCCGTTACATATGGATAAAAAGCTAACTGAATGCACAACCTAATCGGGTGTATATAAGAACTATTCTACAACCAAGTTAGAACAATGGTTAAGGCATCAGTTATGAATGTAAGAGCTAAACAAATGCATAATCTACTCGGCAACATATGGATGCAAAAGCTAACCGGATGCACGACCTAATCGGGAATATAGATAAAAAAAGCTAACTGATTTACAATCTGATCAGGTTCATATGAAAACTAGTCTATAACAAAGTTATAACAATGGTTAACCAAGATAATCATAAATGTAAAAGCTAACTAGAAGCACTACCTAATAGGGTACGTATAGATGCAAAAGCTAATCGGGTACGTATGGATGCAAAAGCTAACCTAACACATAACCTAATTAGGTACATGCGGACACCAATCTATAGCTTAGTTATAATAATGGTTAACCAAGTAATAAAAAATGTAGAAGCTAACTGGATGCACAATCTAATTGGGTATATATGAATGCGAAATCTAACCGAATGCATAACCTAATCTGATACATATGGATGCAAAAGCTATCCGATCGCACAAGCTAACTAGGTACATATGGATGAAAAATCTAACCAAATGCATAACCTAATTGGGTACATATGAAAAAAAAAATCTATAACCTAATTAGAACAACGGTTAACCGAGCTAATCACGAATTCATAAGCTAACCAAATGAAAAATCTAATCGGGTACGTATAGATGTAAAAGTTAACTGAATGCAACCTAATCAGATACGTATGATGCAAAAGTTTACTGTATGCATAAACTAATCGAGTACATATGAAAACTAATCTATAACCAAGTTAGAACAATGGTTAACCAATCTAATCATGAATGCAAAATCTAATCGGATGCATAACTGAATCAAGTATGTATGGATACAAAAGCTAACCAAATGCACAACATAATCGGGTAGATGTAAAAATCATTCCATGGCCAAATTAGAAAAATGGTTAACCGATCTAATCACAAATATAAAGCTAAGTAGATGCAAAACCTAAATGGATACATATGAATGCAAAAGCTAACCGGATGCACACGCTAATTGGGTATATATGGATGCAAAAGCTAACCGAATACATAACCTAATCGGGTACGTATGGGTATAGAAGTAAACTGGATTGATATCTTAATCTAGTACATATGAAAACCAATTTATATCCAAATTAGAACAATGGTTAACCGAGCTAATTATGAGGGCCAAAGCTAACCAGATGAATAATATACATATAGATGCAAAGGCTAATTGGATGCATAACCTAATCGGCTACGTATTGATGCAAAATGTAACCAAATGCAAAACCTAATTGGGTACATATGGATGCAATAGCTAACTGAATGTATAACCTAAGTGGGTATATACAGATGCAACAACTAACTAAATGCAAAACCTAATTGGGGACATACGGATATAAAAGCTAAACTTAATAAGAAGGAAGAAATTATGACAGGGTAAATGGAAAGAGAGTGCATCCTCTTATGATAAAACCTTATTCTTATATTCCCCTTCATTCCATTCATAATACATGAAATTAATGTAACGACTCGCAAATCCGTACCCCTTGATTCAACACTATTCTACACAATCAACTCAAGTTGCACAGAAATACGAACCATATGGGTTAAAGAAGAAGAGATAGAAGAAGAAAATAGAAAACAACATCAGCATCTAACCATCGCAGCGGAATAACATATAATAGATAATAAATGATCTTTACTCAAAATCAAATATATCTTTTTATATATTACATCATCAGAGTACATCAATCACAGTTCAATAACAACAACATACACATGGATACACAGCAGCTCAACACAGCGGAATATATATATAAACAAGTACGGAAGTACGTATCGTCATCCAGCTCGTCTCCAGAGCTCCACAGCATCATATCTTGTATCCTATAATACTCGGTCTGACCCGAGCATTACAGTTTAATAACACCCGAGTTAGTCTGGAATACCAGCGTGAGAAAATCACACCCAATTGATTATTAAAGTTTCAAAAATCCTTTGAAAACAAAAGCATCTCGTAAGACCACGCCATAAATAAACATGTCGGGTTTTAACCTTACGATAGCTAAAACAATTTTTTATAGAAATCCTCTGATATTATAATAGTGTCTACATACAAATACGTATAAAATAGCCGAAATTGTTACATGATTAAATTCCAGCTACTAGCCACAGAGTGGGTATTACAAACAAAACTCGTATAAGGCTCGTAGGGAAAATGGATTTCCAACTAATGACTAGGCACTGGGGTACCACCTGTCATAGTACGTGGCCTAGATCACCGTACCGAGGAGTACGCCCGCTCCCCTGCAACACAAGACCGGAACTACCCCTTACTGGATAATTCCGAGTGAGATCACCCCGCGGTTGGGATCAGCAACCGCCCACTAAGCCGAAATAAAAAGGAAAATCTAGGCAGGGATGACCTCACCCTGCTTGGGTGCTACCCGCCTAGCCTTGCTGCATAACCACTGATTTTCAGTCATTCCTGGTTGATGAGGCTTGAGGCTAAGCGTTACCTTTTTAGAACATATCCGTTAGAATGCCCATCATCCACCTGACGATGTTTCGCAAGCATTCATCCATACAAGTCCGTCCCGGGTTCGAACGGAACCGAAGGCACTATTCCTACTACATCCATTTTGAAAATATCCTTAGGATTAGTAGCGACTAGCCCTTGTACTTCACTGCTCCATCTTCGAATCCAAAATCGTTTTCCACGAAATGTACAAACAAGATCGAAGTGGTTTTCGAGAAATAATCTCGATCCCGGTCTCATCGAAACGATCAGCGCATTTGTCCAATATTGATAGTCGGTTATTTAACTATCAATTAATATTCACAAACAATCATCCAACAATAAATAATTTCCCAAATTATTTATTTATCTCAAAAATATCTTCACAAGATATATTTTCACTTTTCAAACCCCTTTGAAAAACATTTTTCAAAACTATCTTCCTTTCTCAGAATAAATTCCAAGTATTTCTATTTCCCCGGGAATCACCAACACAAACCTTTAGATTTTTAAAATAAGTTAAAAACACTTTATTGTAAAAAATATATTTAACATTTAATTTAGAAAAATTACTTTAATACTTAATTTAAAATAATACTCTAGGAATAACTAAAATGAGATAACCTTATAACTATACATTAGATTTTCTTCTTTAAAATACCAAATCATTCTTTAAATAATTATTACGATAATAGATTAAAATAAAATACTTACTTTGGAATTTATTTAAAACATTCAAGTTAAGACTACTTCAATAATTGGCTAAAAATATATACTATATGAATATTTGAAAATAAGGATACTTTATAAAATATAAAACTAGGTTTTCACTTTTTAAAACAGGATTACTAAGTCACCTTTTAAATAACTACTACGATAATAGGTTTGAAAGGTATTTACTTTAGACTTTAAAAGATTAGAAATAATAAATTTGCTAAAACATGCTTTTTAAAACAATATTAAAGCTTTTAACTTGTATTTAAAATTTTACTTTGAACATACATGGCTATCCAGAGAAATATACTTCTCTTCACATTCTTCTTTAAATTTTCATTTTCAAACACTTGAATCAATTTCCAAATTGATTTCCAATTTACTCTCTTTTAATTCAATATCTATTAATTTCAGATTTTATTTCTTAATTATGATTTAAAATACTTTAACTGAAAATTCCAATTTTTAGATTTCTCAATTACTTCTTTATCCTTTTAAATAAATTTAAACTTTGAATTTTTAAATAATTCTTTATTTCTTTAATTGATATAACTTAAGTTTACAATTCATTAATTTCTTTTTGTTCAAAATTCTCTTTCTTTTCATACTTGAAGTTATTTATTATTATTTTCATATTACTTCTATTTCTTTTCAATTCATTCTTAATTTATTCAAATTTTCTATAATTATTTCGCTTACAAATTTACTTCCTTTTAATTTCTTTCCAACAATCCAATTCATATATTTTGATGATTCATTATACCCGAATATCCAATCAAACTATAACATTCAATATTCCAATATAACTCATCATAGAATATCAAATAATCACAACATATAATATTAAATAATTTAAATAAATGTTGAGGGGTCCAGTTGGATCCCTCCAACCTGTTTTCCCTGCATCCACAGACATTAGCACAATATAAAATGCCAATTCCAAATATATACCACACTATAGAACATCAATCAATTCAACCATTAAAACAATTATTTAAATTTAATCATTTAAATTTAAATTTAAATTTAACTGAGTGAGATTAACCCACCTTTGCTCTTCGTTGCAATCCATCCTATCTCAACTTGTTTTTCCATAATTTTTTTTCCGACCGTGTAAAATGATTAGATGTTCTATTAATATTTGAATAAATTTAATAATCCGTTTCCAAGTAAAATTTTTAATTGGCCAATGACTTAATTAAACTATTAATCTTCCTTTCTGAAACTACTAATAAAAATAAATTATAGACTTTAAAAATCTACTTTTATAAATTCCTCAATATTTATGAATTCCCATATATTTCAAAATCATATATATACTTTATAAAAATAATTTATAGATCTAATAATATATTTTTTCCACATATATAAACTTTAGACATTCTAAATATTTCTAATTTCCTAAAATCTAAAAATTAAGACTATCCAGACCTTGCTGTTCTACATATATATATATACAGCTGATCTAATTCCATTTTATTTTTATTTTAAACCTGACTGTCATATGTATTTATTATTTATATATATATATATATATATATATATATTAACAAATATATATACATATACAAATTATTCATAACTTAAATAAAAACAACTTGCTTACCAACTGCTCAACTAGATCCACTACTAACACGTCGATACCCAAACGAACCCCTCCGAAGACCTCACGAGCTTCGAGACCCACAGCCAACATCGGTCGAGCCCTACGCCACGCAATCACCGTCGCTTTGCCCTAGAACGATGGCGAGTTCCCCTACGACCCTAAGCATCGCTTCCCCTCCTTCAGATCGAGCGCGCGCCGACTACAAGACATCCACGGCTCGTGCCTTGTTCAATTGCGAACCGCGGTCACCATTTCAGGTGCTCGCACCGCCTTCGTGTTGAGCAATTCGATCCCTTTTTTTTACGGAGGGAGGTTTCGATATTGGAGAATGAGGCTTTGGCCATTATTGTTTTTCTGAACTTTGATATTAGTGTGATTCGAAAGGGTTTTGAATAGAAGGGGGTCGCGATCATTTGCCTGCCATTTTTTTTCTTTCGACTATTGATTTTAACGATGAAAAAAAAAGGAGAAGGTCGAGTGATTTAAATGGAGAGAAATAGGTCTGCTTGGTCACGAATATAGGGTGGCTGAAGGGAAAAGATTTTGATAAGTGAAAAGATGTAAGACATTTAAATTAAACGATTAATTATTTTCTAGACGTTTTTATGTCGTACGCTCACATGATGATTCCGAATGCTACAAAATTCGAAATTCGATAATAGTTCAATATTACTGATTCAATGGAACTGGTTTCGTCGATTTCCGAGACTGTGCCTCAAAAGGCTATTTTTAAATTCAATTTAAACTATAAAATTTTAAAACTGAACAAACCACTGTTAATTTCAATTTTACAACTTCTATTATCCTCAGTACTATCAATATAAATTTTTCAAGCCTTCAAATTATTTTTAATAGGCTTAAAGCTCCAGATTCAATAATTTACCCAACTTCACTTATTTAATTTAATAATTAAATTACTCAATAAATAATGATATTTGGAATTCAAGTTAAAAATTAACTTTTAAATATTTAAAATCAATAAAATATTCCAATTTTAAATGCTCGAATATTCTGGGTCGTCACATTCCTCCCCCATTGAAAGAATTTCGTCCCCGAAATTACTAGTTAGGAAGAACGGTCCAATACCCGTTACTATTTTTTTTTTCAAAACCAACAATTCAACATCCTACCAACTATCTTTTTAATAAAAGACCCATTACCTTTCTTACTAACTTCCCAAACTCTCCCATAATTTCAAACTATACTATTTGTTTAACCATTCAAGTTTCAATTTAAAATCAAATTTTGAATTATCAAAATTTTCTCAAAAATTTTCTAACTCCATAAATTTCCGAATTTTTTTGCCAGCGTCTCCTTTGCGCGGCTAGCTCGGTACAACTACAAAATGGCTCTACGGCCTCCCAAATCCAAAAAGAAAACAAAAAGCCAAGTGTCTCGATCCAAAAACCCAATCAATTTCATACAGAAATTTAAACACATACCTTTTTGGTCGGGAAATTCAATTTTATCTTTTGAAATCAAAACCAATT
This sequence comes from Allium cepa, assembly GCA_030765085.1. Taxonomy (NCBI): domain Eukaryota; kingdom Viridiplantae; phylum Streptophyta; class Magnoliopsida; order Asparagales; family Amaryllidaceae; genus Allium; species Allium cepa. The sequence continues at coordinate 345,188,285 of CM060944.1, forward strand.
TTCCTTTTTCCTTTATAATACTTGCATATCTTACTAACAATAACATCCAATCACAACATTTAAAACATTTTACCGACTTCCTTACAAATGTCAATATTTATTCATTCAAATATCAACTTAGAATATATTTGTAGTATCAATTTATCATTTAAGAATTTACCATTCCCTCTTAAGTTAGTATAAGCATGAAATATGTTCCTTATATTTATTTTCACCTTACCGCTTTAGTTTATATCTATTTCTATTCAAATTGATTCTTTCATTTCCATATGAATTCAACTTATCTTTAATTTTGAATATTTAAATTTTATTTGTCATTTATTACTAATTCATGTCATTATTTTAAATTAGTTTCATTTACTAATTTATTTCAATTTCCAGTTTGAAATCGTTTTGTCGTTAACAAAATTTTCCAAAAATTTTCAAATTTTTTTCTAACTCCCAAAATTTCTGAAATTTTTTGGTAGAATCTCCTTTGTACGGAGGAGCTTTTGCAATTTGACAAAATATATATACATCGACCCATATGGTCGGAAAAACCAAAAACAGTTCATATTTCCTATTTTTATTGCGTAGGCGTACCTTATTTAGCATTTTTAAGCAAGTAGCTTGTTTAATTAGCAGTTAGCACAACCAAACCCAGCCACACGACTTCCATGTACCTGTACTTACTCAATTTAAACATGTAAGTGCCAAATATATGCAATTTTAACAATATTTCACTTAGTTGCAATGGTTAAACACATGAATTCTAAAAGAAATTCACACCAAACAATTTTCCGTAAGCAACTTATACAAATTTCATACTAATTCCACTGTTCCAATTAATTTATAAACCATTTTCATTCAATTTGAAACTTCATCAATTTGAATGGTTTAAAACTCAATCGCTTATATTTAATTTATTTTTAATCAAACTGAACTCATATTTAATTCCATTGATCTCAAAATTAATTTATTTACTCCTATCCATTCATAGAATTTTAATTACTTTAGTTTACATCAAATGACAATTTATTCTATACAATTTGACGAGATCTATGTGAATAAATAAGTACTTATGTTTTATAACCAATTTAAATTGATTTCAACTCAATTTATACTTAATTCTATTCCATTTTTAAATTTATTCACAATCCATATATTCTCATTTTCATTGCATTTTAAATTTGAATCCATTCACTTGCATTTCATTTTAGTAACCAAACTAGTTTCATTATTCAAACAGGTTCCATTCAAAACCATTTGATCTAGCTCGACACATTCTGTTTAAATTTAATTCATAATCCATTCATTTACATTTCATTTAAAACCATTCAATTTTTCTTATCGTCTCCAAGTTATTTCAATCCCTCAACAATTTAAATAGTTTACAATTATTTAATTAAGAATTTCATTCCATTAAATATTATCGGTAAGTCACCGAATTTTATTTCTATTAAAATTCATTTTTACTTGATTTAAATCCAATCCAATATCATTAAACTTAGTTTAAGTTGAATTCAATTCAACTCCCCCATCTATTTAGCTTAAGTTAATTTACTTTGATTTTATACTTAAGCTCATTTCATCTTACTAGTAAATTTTTCTCTTCCATTCAACTTAATTTTATCTTAGTTAAATCTCATTTTAAATCTACAATTTCTTTTGATTAGTTATTATAAAATTTAACCTTTCAGATTCAGCTCATTCAATTGATTACATGGCCATCTCCAATTTATTTGCAATTCAAACTATTACCATTTTAATCCAATTTCATTTTTATTCGATACATTTCCAATTATAATTAATTTGTTGCATCTCAAGTCAAATTTCAATTAATAACTCAAATTCTGAATCCACTATCCATTTTCAATTTACCACCCAATTTCCTGAACTCACAATTCAATTACATTTACTTCACCAACAATTTAAGTCGAATTTAATTTATAACTTGAGTTTTATTTCCAAATTTCAATATTAACTCACCAATTCAGCTTCTATTTAACTACATTAAGTTCCCCTTTACACATTCATTTAACTAATTTATTATCAAATTAGTTCTTCTCCAATTTATAAATAGAACTTGATTTTAATCTCAAAATCTCTTCATTAAATTTTCTTAAGTTCATTTTTTTTAATCCAAGTTTTGATTTTCATTTTATTCTTCAATTCATCAAAAATATATATTTTGGGCTTTCTATCCCACTTTTCAAATTTTATAAGTCACAACTTATTATTCCATACATTTCTGTTCATTCTAGGCTTAAATATATTTATCTTTTATTTTTAACTCAAGATTTACGCCTATTTATAGCTCAAGCATATTTTTATTTCTATGGATTTCTAATTCTTTTATAAGTTATTCTAATTTATTTATTTCAATCTAATTCTTATCCAATTTATTTCTATTTATTTAAGTAAGAATCTAATTCCATTTGATAACCCAACTGAACTTCTATTCCAATTAAATTTTACTTAAACTCAGATTTATTTAACTCAATTTGATTTCAACTTAATTCGAATACAACTGGATATTATTTTCAGCCTATTCAATTACTTTCAATCCAGTTAAATTTTATTCCCCAATACAAGTTAATTCCATTTTTAACCTTTCTCCTTAATTTAAATTTCTAACATTCAAAGCTTATATTTCCTTCCTGATTTAAAAATCATCTCAATTTATAAGCTTACAACTATCTCATTAGGATTTTTAAACACCCGACTTTTGGTTTCAAATGATTTTGAAATCTTCAACATCTCAAATCACATTTCTCAAAAGTTAAACCAATCCTGGTTTTATTCCCAACAAATTTCCTTTGAAATTTCAAAAATAACTAGCTTTTCTGAACAAATCAATTTTTTGGCAGCAATCCGTCACTTAGAAACTCGAAAATGAACATCGATGATGCTGCAGTCATCACCGAAGTTATTTTCCAGCGACTGAAGTGAATTTAATGCTATATCCTTTTTCCAAAATTTATTTGAAACAATTTCCTTTCAGAAATACCTCCAAGATAATATTGCTCCTATTCATCTTCAAAATACTTCCAAAATCTCAGGATTTTAAAGTTTCAAATTCTGTTTTAATTCAAATTTTAACTATAATACATTTGTATAGTTTTATGCTTATACAAATTCCCATTTAATTATATTTCAATTTATAATTTACATTTTATAATGAATTTATTCCCTTAACCTTTGGTTATGTTTTAAATTTCTAGTTAAATTTTTCTTCAAAGATGATCATAATTTAATATTATCATTTCTAACATCCAAGAAACCATATATTAGCTAAAATAGTTTACAAAAACTTTTCTTTATATCAAAATACATTTTGGGTAAAATTATTTCATTCACCCACATTTAAAACAATACCGTGTCAATTGTTCTATTCAAGTGTTTAGAAACCCCTTCGATACAGTTGTCCAGACTGTGTCGACGAAGGTTCATATGCCACTCAACAAACCAATCAACACAATATTAAAACAATTTATATTCACTAACAAATACGCGCTCATAACTATTAATATGCTCAAACTCATTCTAGAGTACAGCGGACTCTAATTTAAATGAGTAATTCCCACCAGAGCCAAGGTTATCACCAACCTAAGCTCTAATACCAAGTGTAACGACCCGCAAATCCGTACCCCTTGAGTCAATACTATTCTACAACAATCAACTCAAGTTGCACAGAAATACGAACCATTTGGGTTAAGGAAGAAGAGGTGGAAGAAGAAAATAGGAAACAACATCAGAATCTAACCATCGCAGCGGAATAAAATATAATAGATAATAAATGATCTTTAGTCAAAATAAAATATATCTATTTATATATTACATCATCAGAGTACATCAATCACAGTTCAATAACAACAACATACACATGGATACACATCAACTCAACACAGCGGAATATATATATATATATATATATATATATATATATATATATATATATATATATATAACAAGTACGAAAGTACGTATCGTCATCCAACTCGTCTCCTGAGCTCCACAGCGTCATATCCTGTATCCTATAATACTCGGTCTGACCCGAGCATTATAGTTAAATAACACCCGAGTCATTCTGGAATACCAGCGTGAGAAAATCACGCTCAATTGATTATTAAAGTTTCAAAAATCCTTTGAAAACAAAAGCATCTCGTAAGACCATGCCACAAATAAACATGTCGGGTTTTTACCTTACGATAGCTAAAACAATTTTTATAGAAATCCTGTGATATTATAATAGGGTCTATATACAAATACTTATAAAATAGACGAAATTGTTACATGATTAAATTCCAGCTACTAGCCACAGAGTGGGTAATACAAACAAAACTCATACAAGGCTCGTAGGGAGAATGGATTTCCAACTAATGACTAGGCACTGGGGTACCACCTGTCACAGTACGTGGCCTAGATCATTGTACCGAGGAGTACGCCCGCTCCCCTGCAACACAAGACCGGAACTACGCCTTACTTGATAATTCCGAGTGAGATCACCCCACGGTTGGGATCAGCAACCGCCCACTAAGCCGAAATAAAAAGGGACATCTAGGCAGGGATGACCTCACCCTGCTTGGGTGCTACCCGCCTAGCCTTGCTGCATAACCCCTGATTTTCAGTCATTCCCGGTTGATGAGGCTTGAGGCTAAGCGTTACCTTTTTAGAACATATCCCTTAGAATGCCCATCGTCCACCTGACGATGTTTCGCAAGCATTCATCCATACAAGTCCGTCCCGGGTTCGAACGGAACCGAAGGCACTATTCCTACTACATCCATTTTGGAAATTTCCTCAGGATTAGTAGTGAATAGCCCTTGTACTTCACTTCTCCATCTTCGAATCCAAAATCGTTTTCCACGAAATGTACAAACCGGATCGAAGTGGTTTTCGAGAAATAATCTCGATCCCGGTCTCTTCGAAACGATCAACGCATTTGTCCAATATTGATAGTCGGTTATTAAACTATCAATTAATATTCACAAACAACCATCCAACAATAAATAATTTCCCAAATTATTTATTTATCTCAAAAATATCTTCACAAGATATATTTTCACTTTTCAAACCACTTTGAAAAACAGTTTTCAATACTATCTTCCTTTCTCAGAATAAATGCCAAGTATTTCTATATCCACTGGAATCACCAACATAAAACTTTAGATTTTTAAAATAAGTTAAAAACACTTTATTGTAAAAAATATATTTAACATTTAATTTAGAAAAATTACTTTAATACTTAATTTAAAATAATTCTCTAGGAATAACTAAAATGAGATTACCTTATAACTATACATTAGATTTTCTTCTTTAAAATACCAAATCATTCTTTAAATACTTATTACAGTAATAGATTAAAATAAAATACTTATTTTGGAATTTACTTTAAAACATTCAAGTTAAGACTACTTCAATAATTGGCTAAAAATATATACTATATGAATATTTGAAAATAAGGTTACTTTATAAAATATAAAACTAGGTTTTCACTTTTTAAAACAGGATTACTAAGTCACCTTTTAAATAACTACTACGATAATAGGTTTGAAAGATATTTACTTTAGACTTTAAAAGATTAGAAACAATAAATTTTCTAAAACATGCTTTTTAAAACTATATTAAAGCTTTTAACTTATATTTAAAATTTTACTTTGAACATACTTGGCTATCCAGAGAAATATACTTCTCTTCACATTCTTCTTTAAATTTTCAATTTCAAACGCTTGAATCAATTTTCAAATTGATTTCCAATTTACTCTCTTTTAATTCAATATCTATTAATTTCAGATTTTATTTCTTAATTATGATTTAGAATACTTTAACTGAAAATTCCAATTTTTAGATTTCTCAATTACTTCTTTATCCTTTTAAATAAATTTAAACTTTGAATTTTTAAATAATTCTTTATTTCATTAATTGATATAACTTAAGTTTACAATTCATTAATTTCGTTTTATTCAAAATTCTCTTTCTTTTCATACTCGATTTATTATTATTTTCATATTACTTCTATTTCTTTTCAATTCATTCTTAATTTATTCAAATTTTCTATAATTATTTCGCTTACAAATTTACTTCCTTTTAATTTCTTTCCAACAATCCAATTCATATATTTTGGTGATTCATTATACCCGAATATCCAATCAAACTATAACATTCAATATTCCAATATAACTCATCATTAAATATCAAATAATCACAACATAGAATATTAAATAATTTAAATAAATGTTGAGGGGTCCAGTTGGATCCCTCCAACCTGTTTTCCCTGTATCCACAGACATTAGCACAATATAAAATGCCAATTCTAAATATATACCACACTGTAGCACATCAATCAATTCAACCATTCAAACAATTATTTAAATTTAATCATTTAAATTTAAATTTAAATTTAACTGAGTGAGATTAACCCACCTTTGCTTTTCATTGCAATCCATCCTATCTCAACTTGTTTTTCCACGATTTTTTTTCCGACCTTGTAAAATGATTAGATGTTCTATTAATATTTGAATAAATTTAATAATCTGTTTCCATGTAAAATTTTTAATTGGCCAATGATTTAATTAAACTATTAATCTTCCTTTCTGAAACTACTAATAAAAATAAATTATAGACTTTAAAAATCTACTTTTATAAATTCCTCAATATTTATGAATTCCCATATATTTCAAAATCATATATATACTTTATAAAAATAATTTATAGATCTAATAATAATTTTTTCTTTCACATAGATAAACTTTAGACATTCTAAATATTTCTAATTTCCTAAAATCTAAAAATTAAGACTATCCAGACCTTGCTGTTATATATATATATATATATATATATATATATATATATATATATATATATATATATACAGCTGATCTAATTCCATTTTATTTTTATTTTAAACCTGACTGTCATATGTATTTATTATTTATATATATATTTTAACAAATATATATACATATACAAATTATTCATAACTTAAATAAAAACAACCTGCTTACCAACTGCTCAACTAGATCCACTGCTAACACGTCGATACCCAAATGAACCCCTCCGAAGACCTCACGAGCTTCGAGACCCACAACCAACATCGATCGAGCCCTATGCCATGCAATCGTCGTCGCTCTGCCCTAGAACGATGGCGAATTCCCCTACGACCCTAAGCATTGCTTCCCCTCCATCAGATCGAGCGCGCACCGACTATAAGACATCCATGGCTCGTGCCTTGTTCAATTGCGAACCACGTCACCATTTCAGGTGCTCGCGCCGCCTTCATGTTGAGCAATTCGATCCCATTTTTTTTACGCAGGGAGGTTTCGATATTGGAGAATGAGGCTTCGGCCATTATTGGTTTTCTGAACTTTGATATTGGTGTGATTCGAAAGGGTTTTGAATAGAAGGGGGTCGCGATCATTTTCCTGCCATTTTTTTCTTTCGGCTATTGATTTTAACGATGAAAGAGAAAGGAGAAGGTCGCGTGATTTAAACGGAGAGAAATAGGTCGGCTTGGTCAGGAATATAGGGTGGCTGATGGGAAAAGATTTTGATAAATGAAAAGACGTAAGAAATTTAAATTAAACGATTAATTATTTTCTAGACGTTTTTATCTCGTACGCTCACATGATGATTCCGAATGCTACAAAATTCGAAATCCGATGATAGTTCAATATTGCGGACTCAATGGAACTAGTTTCGTAGAATTCCGAGACTATGCCTCGGAGGGCTATTTTTAAATTCAATTTACACTATAAAATTTTAAAACTAAACAAACCACTGTTAATTTCAATTTTACAACTTCTATTATCCTCTGTACTATTAATATAAATTTTTCAAGCCTTCAAATTATTTTTAATAGGCTTAAAACTCCAGATTCAACAATTTACCCAACTTCACTTATTTAATTTAATAATTAAATTACCCAATAAATAATGATATTTGGAATTCAAGTTAAAAATTAACTTTTAGATATTTAAAATCAATTAAATATTCCAATTTTAAATGCTCGAAATTTCCGGGTCGTCACAATTAAATACCACTAGAAGGCCAATCATATCTAGGGTTCCAAGAGGAAATGAAACCAAGAGAACCAAGAAAAAGCTTAGGCAAAAGTAAATCAAGATTCAAATCTCAACTTTCTTGATCAATATAAGGTGAGTATTGAATATACATCTCACATTTTATTTTATTTTTTTTGGTTTTAACTGTAAACCAGTTTCTTTAGCAAGTATTATTCCGTATTTTAGTAGTTTGAATGAGTATATGCTTGGTTATTTTTTAGAATTTAAATATAAAATTTAGCGATATCTTTGAGTTGGAAACCTATCATATGATACCCAAATGACTTGAGATTTTGATACGATGTTAGAAATATCATTTTAGAAGTGGGTTTTTAATTTCATAATTTTCCAATCAAGTATAGATTTTATACGAACTTTCTAAGTGGAGAAATCAGTTAATTTTGGGTTTTAATTATTAAAGATAATTAAAATAACTTTTCTCCCTGAAATTTTTATATGTTGAAGAGTATGATTAATTTTATTTATTTTGAGTTTTGGGAATTTTTCCTAAGTGTTAGGAATGATAAATAAGTTGTTTAAGTCAAAAGGGCTTAATTGTTTAAATCAAGTGTTTTATAGTAAGGGTTACAATGTAAAATGTATTAATATTTCAAACTATCATATGTGGGAGATATTCAGTAAATAAATTTATAAAGATTTTATTAGCCAATGGGATTTTGACACACTATAGAGGTTTGGTGAAAAGATACTACCTTTTATAGTAAATTGGCCGTTCTTGAGTTAATACAGTTTTACCATGCGGACTTTGTCCATATCAAGCCACATCTCACCGCATTTCATTGTCATCAACATGGAATAAACCAATACACATTTAACATTAAGAGGACTAGTTTGGAGCTCCTCGAGGCAATAATAAAGATAAAGGGATGACCCTCGACATGGACATATCGATGTGGAAAGCATGCCGCATTTTATTTAAAAAGGTTTGTAGCCGCATATGTTCTTTAGACTTACTGACCCCAATAACCTCGACGTCGCATTGTTTAGTTAAGTGATTTCGAGCTTTAACCTTGCTGACCCTATGGTCATCGAGCCTTACCTTTTTCTTTAAATTGTCATCATGCCTATGCTGCTTTTGATTAAATCAACGTTATTGATATCGATGCCGCACCTATTCAACTTTTATACCCTCAAGAAGGCTTTGATGCTGATATTTTGAGTACCACTGGAGTTCAACTTTTATGTAACGTAGCACTATGACTTATGAAGTTATGACTTTGACATCATCTCCATATATTTTCAAATAAATGACTTCGACATGCTTTTGAGTGGGCAAAGGTCTTTAATGCCGATGATGTCATCGATTTTTATAAGTGTAAATATATCACATGGTTTTGGCCTTACAGCCTAAGTTTTAAGAGGGTCGAAGATTGTAATGATTTTAAAAATGTTTTGTAAAGCATATATCATGGCATAAGTATTTTGGGTAAAGTAAAGGACCAATGTTTTCCTTGTTTTAAGTATGATTTCAAGAATTAAATCATTTATAAAGATTTTATTTTCAAGGAAACATGGGTAGGGTAGTTAACCCAGAATTTTGCTAAACGAATGACTCGAAGATTAGAAAACAAGATGGGCTAGTGTAGGGATACTCTATACTTTAGCTAGTAGGCTCTAGCTAATATAAGTCCAAAATCCTAGTGTATAGGGCTTTGTCATGGGTAAGACTGGAAAAAGGTTGCAGATAGGAAGGAATACATAGAGTAGAGTCAGGTTATCAGTGAGCCTGCAAAACCACTAGGATCAGTTAACCCTAGAAGTAGTAAGTTTCGGACAAATCGTCCAGTTTTTCTGTAGCAGCAAGTTAGAAATTTATTATGCCTAGTAGGCACGAGTCATCCATAGGTTTATAGTTAGAATGATAAAACTATGACATTGGGACAGATAGTCCACTGGTTACCCATTTTGTATGCATACATGTTATTGTATATTATTTATTATAACCAATTTGGTTGCAGGACTTTGATTGCAAAAAATATGCTTTTAAATAATATTAGTGAGGGGAAACCCATTTCGCTAGGTGGCGCAGTCTCACTTAATATCGATAAATTGAGATATCATATTATTATTCACATAGGGCTTTATGTCTAACTTGAAATTTATGTTTTTCCCTTAAACTCCTGGGTGCTCAAAATTTATTTTGTTACTGGAAATTAATACTATAGGTGCTTGCAACATCTGCGGCGGAGGATGTTACAACTAAGGAATTGACTATAGGTCTTACAATAAAAATCAAGTTTTCTACCTAAAGATGATTGACGAACACATCCTTGCAAGAACTTGCCTTCAGATGTATGCGACATATAAGTTCTTAACTCCCGGTTGCTTGGACAAAATGTGCATCATTAATCGACCATCCATCAAACTCCAAAATCACAAGGTAGCTAATCTCAACAATTAGGTCAAACACTATCCAGCCTACGAGATTCTTCCATATTTCATACTCATGCTCTTTAAAGCCGACGCCTTAAATATAACCAATAATCCAAGGGGTAATTAGGGTAGACACATAAATCTTTAACTTTATAAAACATTTTCAACTCATAGTTGCTTCGTCCATAGCTTTCTTAATACGGTTGCAAATACTTTTATAGTCGGATTTTGTAGTGTTAAGGGTAAAATATATTAATAGATAGAAAAATATGAGTGCATTCTCTTAAAATATCCCAATCAGTTTCATTAACTATCCAAAATTCTGATGCCAAATGTAACAACCCACACTTTAATGGGCCTAAATTTTGACAAAATCAAAAACCAAGTCCATCTAAGTATAGATCGTTTGTTTGGTACCTGTAATGAGAATGAGCATATTAGAATTGATAATCTAAACTCATAATGGAATGGAAAAATATAATAGAATATAAATATTGACTAAGGCTACTACATCAATATAAATAGTTTTCCCTGGGACATTAATTCACTTTGTTAGTATCGAGCATGAAAGATAGGGAATTTTCTCCATCAATTGATCATGCCTTGCTCCAATGAACTATTCTTCTACAATGTATGGTGTTTGCACCAAAAATGGTCACAAACCCTAAGTATCGCAAAAGCACCAAACTATGAATATAAATCAGCAATATTCAAGCACAAAAGTAAACAACGAGCAATATAGAAATAACGAATAGGGACACAGGATTTATAGTGGTTCGGCTATCTCCGGCCTACGTCCACTTCAAAGTTTTATCTTTTATTGATTATCCTTGCTGGTTATAGATGATTACAATGATTAAAATGAAGTAATTTGAGTACAACAGCGATAGTAATGTGTAGAATTGAATCCGGCGGAGTCTGGACGTTGAATAGCCAAAAGATCCTCATTTTGTAGGCTTCAGGGGGGCCATTTATAGGCGTAGGAGGCTGATATCGTGCTCAAACATCGGGAGACTTCATCTGGCACGTGAGTGGGCCCACGCGACCGACCCCACCAAGTTTCGACTCGATCTGTGATCGATACGAAACAATTTATATCCCTCAAAAAATGATCCAATCAAGCTGAAACTTGGCAGGACTGTTCTTTACCATGTATGCAAGCTACTGTGAAAATTTCGTTGCATTTGGATCAACGGTTTAGGAGATATGATCAATACGAGTCAATGTTCTTCGGAAGGCTGTCCGGTTCGAATCCATGGCTTCGCATCCATCCTTTTCGCATCGATCAGGAGCACGTGCGCACAGTGACGTGGAGTGATGTGGAGCGAGTTTCTTGGATCGATCCAATTTTTGTGGCGTATTGACCGAGTTATTCGTGCACCTTGTTCGCATCGTCATTTATTGATGAAGACCATTTCACATCCATCGCATGCAGCTCTATTCGCACCAGTAATTTATCATCGTTCGTATCGATCGATCTTGGTCCAGTTCGTAGAGATCAAATCGATACGAACTAGTGGCGCTTGCAGATCGATACGAACAACAGTTATGTGGTAGACACGAACATGGCATGCGATGGACTTGATCAGGGGTTGGTCGATACAAACTCAATGGACACGTATAGCACGGCCCGGGATCGATTCGAACCTGATGGGTTCGAACAGAGCCGAGGTGAGGTTTCTCCGATCGATCGAAGACGATCGATTCGAAGTTGCTAGCTCCTAATGGATTCGAACAAACTGAGGCGGTGTCGTTTCGATGGATACGAAACTGATCGATTCGAATAAGCCAATGTCATGATTTCCTGATGGATACGAATATGGTGGATTCGAACAAACCATCACCTCAACCCACCGATGGATACGAACAACATGTTCTTTTCACCTTGCATCGATCATATCTCCTTCATACGATCTCCGATTAACCTGAAATTTGAAATATAGCTTCTTCTTGCTTTGATCATCATCTCCAATCGATTCCGTCCTGATCAGAGCTTGGTCAAATTTTAACGACATCGATTGCAGCCCTAGTTTCAATCGATCTCCAATCCTGATATCCATTCTTCCTTGCCAATTTGTTGATATTCCAGCCTTGACCAAAAGGTGGGATAACATTTGCCCCCCCAAAACATGCCTTGTAATAATAAGGCGTGTTTTCAATAGTTCCGAATCCGATATCCGAAGTCCTAATCCATCCTCAACCAATAGCCAATAATCGAATCCAGGACCTCTCCAGGTCGATATCCAAATCCATAACCTCTCCGGGCTCTTGCCAAGCGCAATCCACACTTGACGACCGTGGTCCAGTGTCCCTGGACGTTGGGCTAACCTCTCTGGGTTCTTTCTGAGCGCAATTCACACTCGATGACCGTGGTCCAGTGTCCCTGAACGTTGTACAATGCCATGACTTAAGTCCTAAGACGAATCCTGGTCTCTCCGGACCCTTACCGAGCATAGTCCATACTCAACGACCTGAAACAATAATCGATAATATAGAGCCTAAGTCCTAGGCCGAATCCTAGTCACTCCAGACCCTTGTTGAGCATAGTCCATACTCAACGACCTGAATAAGCCAATTCGCCACATGCGGATGAAGGGACTTACTCCTTGCCAGATATAATCCATACCTGACGACCATTTACCAAAACCAGATAAAAATCCAATCAAACTCCAATCCGAAATCCAAATCAAACCAGAAAATCAGAAATCCAAACCAACATCCAAAACAGAAAACAACCATCCAAACAAGAATCCAAACCAGAAAGCAAACAAAACCAGGAGTTTAAACCAAACTCCAAAACCAAACCAGAAAAATAAGTGTCCAATCCGAAAGCAAAAGTCAGATTTCACAAACCATAGCATCACGGTTTATCATCATTCAGAGCATGCCTAGGGGCTATCTCCGTCCCCATACATGTGTAAATGACTTTGTCGTTTGCTAGTAGCTTGTTACTTATTTCACATTATCCCAGTCAATTGATAATCAATCGACCATCATTCCAGGGCCTCATACCATCATTGCTTGAGGTAGGCGGTGGTTTCTCCTGTTCCACCGCTGCATTCCGAGTTCCGACATATTGTTGGAACTGTCCATTCCTTACATGCTCCTCGATTATATCCTTCAAGTGCCTGCAGCTGTTGGTATCATGCCCATCCAAATCATGGAAGATGCAGTGCCTTCCTGATGCCCTCTTCCGTTCAGAAGGCTCTCTCCTAGCTGGCCTTCAGTAGGGAAGGCGATTCCGGGTTTCCAAGTATATCCGTTCCAGCGTCTCGTTCAATCCTATGTATGTGGAGAACTTTGGATCCTTCCATCGCTTCCTAGCTTTTCCAAGATCATCGTCCAACTTCCTTTTTCCATTATCTTTATCCGAACCTCTACTGGATGGTCCTCGACCCTCAGTCGCATTCACCTCCTTCAACTTTAAATCTGCACATGCATCCTCTTGTCGAAGGAATCTCTCAGCTTCGTAAAATAATTCCCCGAGATCCAGTGGTGGGTCTCGTATTAAAGATACCTTGAAATCCGAATCCTCTCTGACTCCTGACACCGCTGCCATTAAAACCATTGATGGATCCGGCCGATCCACCGAAGCAACCGCCGCATTGAACCGAGTTAGAAAAGCTCTAAGCGATTCATCTGTCCTTTGCTTTACCAACGTTAGCGTCATCACGTTCTTAGGCCTCTTAATATGAACCCGAAATTGCCTAAGAAACCTATCCACCAACTCCGTCCATGTTCTTATAGACCCTTCTTCTAACTGCCTAAACCACATCGCGGATATATCCGTTAAGTACAGAGGGAAACATCGTGCCATAACTTCCTTCGATGCCCCCAGCACTTCCATGTGTCTAGTGTATCTCATCAGATGATCCATCGGATCAGCCTTGCCTTTGTATACTTCTACACTAGGTGGCTTGAAATTAGGCGGATTTCGAGCCATCCTGGTTTCCCGTGTGAACGGACTCTTGTCCACCCCTTCCAAATCTCTATTATTCAGACCTCCACGCATAGTTCTCCTAGTAATCTCAGCTAATCCAGCATTATCCGTCAAAGGTTGCCTCCCGTGCTCCCGAGGGAATTCCGGTACATACTCCTCATGCGGTTCACTAACGTTAGCGCTGGCTCTAGCCTGTTGAGCTCCATCTAAGGGCCTTCTAGTGTCAGATCCTGCGGGCCTGCCCTCCAGCCTTTGTTGATTGCCATCTAGTTTTGTATTCTATCCTCCATTGGGTTCCGCGACCCTAGTTCCTTGTTCCATGTCCGCAGTCACTGTAGTCGGTCTTAATTTTTGTGTTCCTGCAGCACTCATCTGCTCAAAGAAAGTCTGCATCATGTCATGTTGACTCTTCAACAATCTCTCTTGCAACGAATTGGCCATAGCTTCCATTTCATCTCTGGTGATGTAGATCGAAGCTTGTCCTTCTCCAGCTCCGGAGGATGCTTTTTGACTTCCTCCCTGTTGGCTTCTCTCGGCCCTTTGTTTTCTACTGGTTTGTCGAGTCATTCTCTCTAAATTTGAATCCTTCAAGCTCTTCAAATCCGAGCTTCAATCCGATGTAGTGGGTGCTAGTTCCTTCTCAGTGAAAGCACCAAAGTGTTTGCGCCAAAAATGGTCACAAACCCCAAGTATCGCGAAAGCACCAAACTATGAATATAAATCAGCAATATTCAAGCATAAAAGTAAACAACGAGCAATATAGAAATAACGAATAGGGACACAGGATTTATAGTGGTTCGGCTATCTTCGGCCTACGTCCACTTCAAAGTTTTATCTTTTATTGATTATCCTTGCTGGTTACAGATGATTACAACGATTACAATGAAGTAATTTGAGTACAACAGCGATAGTAATGTGTAGAATTGAATCCGGTAGAGTCTCGACGTTGAATAGCCAAAAGATCCTCATTCTGTAGGCTTCAGGGGGCTATTTATAGGCGTAGGAGGCTGATATCGCGCTCAAACTTTGGGAGACTTCTTTTGGCACGTGAGTGGGCCCATGCGACTGACCCTACCAAGTTTCGACTCGATCTATGATCGATACGAAACAATTTCGTATCCATCAAAAAATGATCCAATCGAGCTGAAATTTGGCAGGACTGTTCTTTACCTTGTATGCAAGCTACTGTGAAAATTTTGTTGCATTTGGATCAGCGGTTTAGGAGATATGATCGATACAAGTCAATGTTCTTCGGAAGGCTGTCCGGTTCAAATCCATGGCTTCGCATCCATCCTTTTCGCATCGATCAGGAGCACGTGCGCACAGTGACGTGGAGTGATGTGGAGCGAGTTTCCTGGATCGATCCAATTTTTGTGGCGTATTTACCGAGTTATTCGTGCGCCTTGTTCGCATCGTCATTTATTGATGAGGATCATTTCACATCCATCGCATGCAGCTCCATTCGCACCGGTAATTTATCATCATTTGTATCGATCGATCTTGGTCCAGTTCATAGCGATCAAATTGATACGAACTAGTGGCGCTTGCAGATCGATACGAACATCAGTTGTGTGGTAGACACGAACATGGCATGCGATGGACTCGGTCAGGGGTTGGTCGATACGAACTCAATATACACAAATAGCACGGCCCGGGATCGATTCGAACCTGATGGGTTCGAACAGAGCCGAGGTGAGGTTTCTTTGATCGATTCGAAGACGATCGATTCGAAGTTGCTAGCTCCTGATGGATTCGAACAAACTGAGGCGTGTCATTCCGATGGATACGAAACCGATCGATTCGAACAAGCCAATGTCATGATTTCCTGATGGATACGAATATGGTGGATTCGAACAAACCATCACCTCAACCCCCCGATGGATACGAACAACGTGTTCTTTTCGCCTTGCATCGATCATATCTCCTTCATACGAACTCCGATTAACTTGAAATTTGAAATATAGCTTCTTCTTGCTTTGATCATCATCTCCAATTGATTCCGTCCTGATCGGAGCTCGGTCAAATTTTAACGACATCGATTGCAGCCCTGTTTCCAACCGATCTCCAATCCTGATATCCATTCTTCCTTGCCAATTTGTTGATATTCCAGCCTTGACCAAAAGGTGGGATAACATATGGTGACTGGAAAATATATACTTTGTCCATAACTTAAATTTACACCAATTGGTTTCCATTTAATTGTTATGTCTATTATTTACGGTTATTCTTTTCACCTAGTATGCACGCAAGATATTTCATGATTCGTCTATTTAACTTTCTCTAAGGTTACCGACACATCTCTAGCATTGTTATCGTTGGTCCTAGCTATAAAGAACTTTGACCACTATTATAGCTTTATAATACATAACAGCTATACTACCAGTGCATCTATCATCGTTTATGTCCTATCCAAGTAAGAAACAATACCCACTTAATACCTCATTAATAAGGACTAGACAGACTTTTGGCCATCTAATACCTATATTTAGGCAGATCCCCATCATTACGCATCTAACCCAAGATGGACTCCTCGTTGGTGCTATCTAGTTAACATCGCTTTGAATGTCACCAAACCACGTAATACTTCTTTATAGGAGAAAGGCAAATCCTATAACAGTCACTTAATACCTCAAACAGAAAGCGAACCCTCTTCGAGATATCCACTACTGCTCCTAACTGCTAACTTGGACCATTTACCTATTTATTAATTAGGAAGAAGGCGGGATCTTAACCAACCACTTTATACCACTAACTCAAAAGTAGGTCCTACATTTGCATATTCGTTTTCCATGGATACTATGGTTAAAGATGTATCACATCAGTAGGAAGAGTACATAGTTGTTGGTAGCCTCAAAGCAAATGAAAGACTTATATTGTGTAACTCTACCAACCTCACATTCCGACCCACTAAGCCCATTTAATTATTCTAAAATTCAATCTCAGCTTTATTATTCTAAGTTAAATATTAGACTAAGCCTACTAATCTTCCACAAATTTATTTAAGGCTATAATATATTTTACCTTAAAAGTTTAATCATTACCTTTAATTACTTTTTCAATAAATGCTAACTTGTCCATAATGAATAATTATTATTCTAATAGAAAATTCGTAAGTTGTTTATTTATTTACTAAATTCCATTCAGTAATTTTCCTCTAACTATTTCATAGTAATTAACTAACATCTTTATTTACCAATCTCATTAATCCATTTACCCTATTAGCTTTTGATAACTCCCAAATTCATTTCACGTTTATTACTTATTGATTGGTGCACAACCTTCCTAACTTTATTTCCTATTTCTTTGATTCATTATCCTATTTTATTCCTACGTTTAATTATATTTAAAGAAAATATTACGGTAAATAGTCATAATGGCGAAGTTTCATTTTAATTGATTAGCTTGTTTAAATGTGTACAAACATTTATTTTCATTAATTACATTCTAGTTATAAATCTTCAACTATAACATTCTTTTTCATACTTAACTGTGGAAATTATGTCTAAAATTATTCTCTATTATGATTTCTATAAATTAGCATAATTCAAAAATGTTAACTTTCAAAAAAAAAGATTTGCCTCGTTTGAAATTACAAGGAATGATTCTTTCTCTTTTTATTTAAAATAGACAGTGTAAACTACGACAAATACATAGCATACCTTGCAAGTCTCTTTCTTTTGTTTACATACATTCCTTGTTAAATCAAACGTAGTGTTTTTCTATATAAATAAGAATATCAAACCAATTTATAAAAAGTAAACAAAGATCCTTTCCAACAATTAAAGTGTAGAATATTCACATTCCAACAATATTAAAGTAAGAATTAAGATTCTACTATTATTTTTACAAGATCTAGAATAGATTATTCAACTTATTAACCTTCAAATGTTATAACTTTTGGGACTGATTTCCAGATCTGAGTGCAAACAACAATTCCAATCAAATTCTCTAGATTATAGGATAAGAATAGTAGGTTTATTGTTCAATTAGAGCCTAAAATTCATGTATAGTTATTGATTTGGGAATAAAATCAAATAAAAGCTAACGAATAAGTCTCCCACTTGCCTTTTAAAGCGTTCCAAATCTCCAGATCTTAATTAAATCCTTTGATTCAACTCCATCTCTTTTTTAATCCAGTAAATATGTATAAAAGGTATATTCACATATTAGAATTTCAGACCTAAGAAGAGAAGTGGGGTTGGAAGGGAATACAAATTTACTATATTGAAATTTACCATATTATCGTGCAGCGTTGATTCGCTTCTTCTCTTCTTCTATTTACTTTCCGTTCTTCTACAATTTGCATAAACATAATTTATGTTATAATTTGGAAGAATAGTTGAGAAGAAGAAATGGCAGAGCTTTGCTGTTATTTATAGAAAATATGAGAAGAGGATGGAGGGTTAGTCCTGAATTTATAGGTACTAGAATGAACTATAGCCTTAGATTAAGATATATTAAATTCGAGTTATTGGGCCAAGGAAAGCCTTAGTTGTCACCACATGGACTGATCGACCGCTCCTCCATAGGGGTCGACTGCCAGGGGCCAATTAAACACTAATTTTGTTTTATTAATTATTTTCGTTTTGAAATCATTTATCGTCTATAACTTCTTTGTTTGAACTCTGATTGTGAAACTCTAACCATGAAAGTTGCTCATAAAATTTCCATGAATACAATATAAAAAGTTTCATGACCAAATTCCACTATTTGCACAGTGTCATTTTTGGTGCCTAATTAATTAATTAACTAACTAATGTAAATTTATGGAGTGTTATAGAAGTATTGTCATTCCCGTGTGGATCATGACTCGTTCTTGAAGTGCATTGCACTCCCCGACCACCCCAAGTAAGGCATGACAAACCAACATATATAATTCGCCCAAACTGTAACATTCCTGGATTTTTGCTAAAAATAATTTGATAATTAATTTAACCTTTGGAATTAAACTTTGGAATATTTGATAATTAATACGAAAATTCCAAAATAAAGACAAATATGTATTTTAAAATAGAATATTTGGAAATAAAATTTTATTGTAAATAGAATATCGAATTGGAATTCAAAATAAGTATTTTGTAAAATTGTATTTGGATTATCAAAAATAAATAAGATGTATGTTTATCTATTTAAATAAATGGATTATATAAAATAATTTGAATTTGAATTCGATATGAATATATGATATATATATATATATATATATATATATATATGGAAGTTATATTTTGAAATTAATGTAATAGATAGATATTTATTTAAATGTATAATAGTTTCAATTTCAATAAGATTTGATTAAAATGGGTTGTAAAGCTAAATTGAAAATATGAAAAGTTTTAAAATGATTTATATAAAGATATTTTAACTCAAGTTCAAGTTTAAAATAAGAACTGAATAAGGAGTTATATGCCTTCTTTTTAAATTTGTTTGAATCAAGTTTGTATATATGTATAAATAAGAATATATGAATGTAAGGAAACAAAATAGATAAATATGTCTCGTAAATTAAAATGAAGTAGGAAAGGGTTTAAACTATAGATTATAAATTAATTTGAGAAAAGGACTTAAACACAATTTAATCAAAAGTGACAAATGTTTAATAAGTGTTCATTTAATTTAACAAATGTAAATCAAGGTAGACATGAAATTAACAAGTGGCAATATCTTATATTTCTTTTAAGTTGATATGTAAATAATAAATAAAAAGGAACCAAGTTTTCATTTCTTCTTTCACAAACCTGTAAGTTTAAATCAGAGAAAAAATCAAATTAGGATATTGATCTGATCATTTCAGATCAAATGATCGAAACAAAGAACATCTCAAACCAGGCTACAACCTGGAAATCAAAGAGCAGTTTGAAATCAAAGCTTAGTTTTAAAAAAGCAAACAAAATCAAAGATTTAGAAGCATGAAAGCCAGATCAACCTGAATTGAGGCATGCAGCAAACTCAGGATCAAATTCAAACTGTTTCAACATAAAGTTTTCAAATCAAAGACGAAGCAAAGCTTTAGAGATTCAATTCAGATCAAAAGCTAAATCAAAGCTAGATTAAGAAGCAACTTAAAGTTAAAGCAATCAAACCACAACAACAAATGTAACGATCCTGGATTTTAACTAAGTGTAAATTGATAATTAATTTAATTTTTGAATAAAAATTATGAAATTAATTGGTAATCAATATAAAATATTAGTTAAAATATGAATTAATTGAAAAATGTATTTGAATTAAATTTGAATTGGATTTTTTTTATAATGTAAAGACAATTAGTATTTAAATTAAAAATAAATATTTAGGTTAGGAATGGAAATTAAAATATATATATAAGAAAGTAAACGTATTGATTAAAGATCTAACAACAAATATACTCAACTCAAATATGTATGTAATAGCTTGTAAAAGAAATAAAATATAAATATATATGTAGAAGACAATAATATACTTAAGTATGAACACAAATATAAATATATATATATATATATATATATATATATATATATATATATATATATATACTGTTAAGAGACGTGGAAGACAAAAGAAACAAAATAAATGAATGCATGTTGTACATAAGGTAAAAAATTTTGAACATGGATTTCTTTGTAAAAACATGAAACAAGACAAAGTAGCAATTAATACAAGATCTTTAGCACACAAAATATATCTCATCAGCCTGCATAAAGTTGTAAACAAATCAAATTCGATATGGAAATGTATAAGGACAAGATCAAAGGACTTAAGCAAGTAATGCAGCTCATAACCTTAGTACAAAGAAAGGATATCAACACGCTGTACAAACATGTAACACCAGATAAGACCTCCTCTGTACACTTCTCTTTATATATACATATCTTCCCTTATTTCAGTTCGTTTTCAAATAAGCAAACCAGAAGATTTTATAGCAAGCATTTCCTTTCTTTTCTTTTTCAAACTCAAGCATCATACAATTAAACAAAAGCAGCAAGATTTAAGAAAAAGAAAGCCTGCAAGTTTTCAACAGAGGAGCTCTGTTCATCTTCTTGAACCAGTGAGTAACACTTATTTTAAATTTTTAAAAGTATTGATCTGTATTGTGATAAGTATGTTTAGTCATAAACATAAATGCTCTGTGTATATGGATTGATGAGTGTGGATGTGCAGGCTGATGTTTATAAACATTCTCTGTTTTAAAGATTTTAAACACAGGATTTTGATTCAAAATCCATTATCACTTGATCTACTCAACGTTTAAATTTAAGATTAAAACAAAGATTGTTTGTTACAGCAAATACTAAGTTTTAAAATTTAATTCAAGTTAAAATAACCTGTTAAAATTTCTGGAAATCAATATAACTGAGCACCACTCAAATTTTGTCAAAATTCAAACCTTTCAATTCACAAATTTAGGTATATGGATCGAATTCGTAAGCTTAAATATGATTTTTTAAAACAAGATTTATAATTTTTAGATCAAGGAATTAAGAGCATTTTGGGTTTTTCTAAATACTTAAATTTCGTCGATTCCTGGTGATTCTCTGGTTCGTGATGGTCGAGACCTTTGCTGGTGATAGAGGGACGAAAGGAGATTCTAGGAAAAATAGTGAGATAGTGGTCAGACTCAGGCGGCGGCGGTGGCGACGAACATTTATAAATTGTAAACCTAATTTTTTACGAGGCTGAGTTTTTTATTCGTTCGTTTTCGTCAATTGATCGAGCGTTGCGAGGTTTGGGGTGATAGAAACTGGGGTGTAGACGAGGTGGTGGACGGAGTTGCACGAATTCCGGTGGTCGAGGTTTCGTGAATGAGCCATGTTTCCAGGTTGATGGCGAAACCTGATATTGTTTTCCAGATTTTAGTTTCAAACTTTCGATTTCGATTTCACGTGCGTGAGAGGGTTTTGACGATCGGGAAGTTCGTGGTGTTTGGGCAAGATGATGATGATTTGTTGGAGGTGCAGGCGACGGCCAGAATGTCGTTGATCTATTATGCACAGATATGTGCAACTCTTCATGTCAGTTTCGTATCTTTGGGAAGAAAGAAAGAAGCTCAGGTTCGAGCTCGTGCGAGCAAGTGCTTTTCTCGAAGTAGAAGGAAAAGGGAAAGCTTCTTAGTTGAGCTTGGGGTTGGAAGTTTTGGCAGGAGGGACATAGGGTCGGGCTCGGGAAATTTTCACCTTGGCTCGAGTAGTTTCTGCTATGGCTCGGGTTGTTTTGTAGCATAACAGGTTTTAGAAAATTAAAACAAATATATGTGTCCAGGTTTTCAATTTCAACATTTAAAAAAAATGGGTTAAACCTAGATTTAATTCTAAATCTGATTTCAAGATTGTGAAATTTAATTGATTTTTATAACTTAAGTGATTAAAATAAGTTTAAGAATGAAATTTAAGAAGAAAATTGATTTTTTTAACTCTTTCAAAATTCCTTTATAACAAAATATTCTTTAACATGTAAATTTAAAAATGTTAGGGAAATTTGTTTTAAACTTTATTCAAGGTGAATAAGAATTCATTTCAAATCATAAATTTAAATTGAAATTAAAAGAAAATTTGAAATCAATGTTTTCTAACATATTGTGAATAATAATTAAATCATAAATATGAATGAGTTTTACTTTAAATAATGAAGAGTTAATGATTTATAATTTCATTAAGAATGAGTAATTATTGTTTATATGGATTTAATTAATAGTTGTAAGCTTATAAATTATTAATTAAAGTTAAGTTAATTTAATTAAGGAATAATTTAATTGTAACTGAGAATTCCTTAAGTTACAACTAACACTTAATTAGTTCAATAATGGATTATTAATGGTAAATCAATTTTAATGATTAATGTAAGTAATTTTTTGTAGAACAGTAATTAAAGAATTGTTATTAGTAAATGAAGGTCATTAACTAAGATTATTTAAATAATTAATTAATGTGATAAATTTTTAATGATTTATTTAGATTAATAAATCAATGATAATCATTATGAAATTGTGTAAGTGTAATTACTTTATGGTAAGTAATTAAAGGTTAAATTTCTTTAAATAATTAATTAAAGGGTTAATTAATTATGTAACTGGTTTAAGGTTGATTTAATTAATATGATTAATTAAGAATAATTTAATTAGTTAAACTGTTTGATAAATTAATTTATATCAAATGATTTGTAATTAATAAATCAGGATTGGATAATTAATTCATAAGTAATTAATTTACTTGAAAATAAATTGAATTGATTAGGATTAAACGATTAATTAATCCTACTTATAAATGATTATTGAATGCTTGACCTTACTTATGAATGATTGTATTGTATGAGATGCCTTGAATTGATTGTCCTAACTGATCTGTGATATTTTTTCCTGTGGATTGAACTGAGTATTTTATTCATTTATTTACATTTGTATATAATCTGTGAATCTGTGAATGGACGACAAACGTTATAGTTTATATCGCTTATTAACTATATTTCTGTGTTTTAATCTGTGATGATTGAATGATGTTGCACTATTGTGTTAAACCCCTTGGCCACACTTATACACACACAAATATGGATTTCACGAGGAAATCGAATAAGTCACGGATTTTTGAAGTGATTTTTTAAATAGACAATTTGAATTCAAATGTTTTGGAAATGGATTGGGTTTAAAATGAAAAGCTTTTTAAATGGAATTTCAAAGATGAAATTTTATTTTGAATAACTTGATTGAGTTTTGAAATTTAAATATTTTGATTTAAATTTGAATTCAATATTTGAAATTAAATTCTATAAGTAGGAAACTAGGGTTTAAAAAGGCTATTCAACTTATAAATGAGTTTATATGGGTTAAACCATTTTTAAATGTATTGATTTGGGAATTTGAATTTAAATTCAAAGGCTTTAACTCGTGTAAATAAAATTGGATCTTTCTGAAATAAAACTATTCGTTTTCAAATAATAAAAGCTTTCATATAAGAAGTGAACTTCCAAATTGTGTTAAAAGGAATTTTAAGTTAAAAATGAAAATGATTTTCCAAGTTATGGAAACGGTTTGAAAGCTATAAGATAAATCTTTGATTTAAAGATTTAAATGAATTAATCCAATTGAGATGGAGTTGTTTTGAAATCTATGAATGAATCTTTGTGAAATTAGGTGAAATCTGTGAAGTGAATCTTTTTGTTTAAAAAGATTGGAAATGGTAATTTGTTTTAACCATTTGAAAGAAAGTTTTGAATCATTAAGTTGTGTTTAATTGAAATCCCAT
This sequence comes from Allium cepa, assembly GCA_030765085.1. Classification (NCBI taxonomy): domain Eukaryota; kingdom Viridiplantae; phylum Streptophyta; class Magnoliopsida; order Asparagales; family Amaryllidaceae; genus Allium; species Allium cepa. The sequence goes on from CM060944.1 coordinate 345,212,875, forward strand.
ATCCATATGTTGTAAATATTGCGCTCACTATTCGGTTTAGCCGGGAGAGGACCTTTGTGTCATATAGCCCATTCCGAATATGAGATTCGACGTTATGGATAGCATTTGAAGATCGGTGGTGAAGACTGGGTATTTGCGAGAACGATAGGATGACCTATCGATTGTCTCTGCACCGAGTTGCTCCGGTATAGAGATTCCCTAAGTGATGGGAAGTCCGATTGGGATTGTGAATACCCGGATTGCAAGGGATTCTTCGGAAGTGCCTTCGGTTCTGTTCGAACCCAGAACAGACTTGCATGGATTGTATGTCTGACATTACATTTTGAGATATAAAACAGATTTCTTACAAATACATATCTGTTGGTGGCGAAGAATTTATTCTCTTAGCTTAACACCCTTCTCTAAGACGTACGAGCTCAGAGGTTATGTAGTTGAAGGTTATCAGTGATAAACTCCCAATTTGGTAATGTGGCATGCTGAGTGCTGCTGATCATTGTTGATCAAAGCGTGGCTTTTGTAAAAAGCGTAGCTTTGTGGATGAGACTTCGTCGAACCTCACAACCCGGTAATGGTCAAAACAGGAAGAATGCAGCAAGGTTATTTGAGGATAGCGCCCTCTGAGGGTATGTTCATTTCCTTCTGGATAGAGGTGGTATCATGGTATGGAGCCCAGATATTTAACCTATATGGTTACTGCGAATTTATTACTTTGTGGTTGTTGGTTGTCGGGATCCCGGATAAAGGTTGGTTGCGACCGGGGGATGACATACTCGTGTTAGTAGTTACCCAGTTATGGGTAACTCGGTCTTGTGTTGGCAGAGATACGGTAGGTTCTTGGGGTGTCTTTCTAGAGGCGTACCCATGTGGCAATGGGAAGTTCCTTGGCCTGACCATTTGTTGGAAAATCCAAAGAAACAATACGAGCCATGTACGGTTTTAGTTGTATAACCTGCCATGGAATGTGGCGGTAACCTGCTATCGAACATGGTAGCTATAGTAGGCATACGATAATGGTTGTATGTTGGCTAAGATTTATATTATACTTTCGAAATGTTTTCCTACACTTTGCACTTATAGTAATAATATCAAAGAAATCTTTCTGCGTATCAAGCATGTTTGACTATCATAAGGAGAAATCTCCTCTGATTCTGCGTTTGCATTGTGTGTGTGTGCGGGAGGCCTTATGGTAGTCTCATTTTCTAAAAGCATTGCGGATCTATTTTAAAATATTTCTTTGTTTGTTTTTAAAGATAAAATGTTTTTGTTACTCATACCAGTCTCATGACTGACCTGGAGTTTATTGATTCTTTCCTAAACTCTGGGTGCCTAAATTTTTTCCACACGGGCAGTTTAGAGTTGGGTTTTTCAGATAGTCAAGTTTAGTGGATTATCTGAAGCTAGTTCAGTCTTCGGTTGCGGACGAGACTTGCTTATCTTTGTGTATCATGATGTTGGTTCGAGCTGCTGCAGGAGTTCTCTTCTAAAGACTATTCTTTCTATTGGAGATCATAGTTATTCTTTCCGCTGCTATTTTATTGTATCATATCTCTGATGTATATTGATATCTATTGTATCAGATATTGTATCAGTGTTGTATATCAATGTATTATTCATTTCTTCCGCTGTGTTGTTTACTTAATGGTGTTATAAGCTCCGACGACTCGGATTCGAACGGTCGAATCTACGGCATTCGAGGACGATGTAAAGTAGGGATGTCGATTTTCGAACGCGAAAAATCTGTATCGTCACAACAAATGCAACCTGGAACAAGCAACAGCTTCAGGAAAATTAAAGATCAAATAATCATCAAGTTCTAAATTTTAATAAGATACTGCTCTGTTCAACACTCAGGTGAGAAAACCACATCCCAAAATTTTTAAATCTGGTTTACATCTTGATTGCATGTAATGATCTGTTAATGTGCGATGAATTTTTTGCTTGCATATTGAATGTATATGTATGCGGGTAGATGTACGTGCCTGTAAATATGAACACACCTCTGTGTGTTTCCTGACCCAAGAACAAACAAAGAAAATCCCATATCACCCAAACAAATTAGTATTAGGCTTTGATCTCTGAAAGAAAAATGTTTATAAAATTGCAAAGTTATTTTTAAAAATAATATAAAGTAAAAATATGTGATATATAATTCAAAAATTTGGAAATTACAGAGAAAATATTCGAAATAGAAAAATTCAAGTAATTTAATTCTAAATTCTGATCACTGGATCAGATTCCTTTTGTTAAATGATGATTTTTAAGAGATGTTTCATGATTTTAAGTCCCTAATTATTGAGTAATTTCGTGTTGATCGAAAATGGGAAATTGGTCAAATCCCAGTGATCGCGGTGGTTAGGAGTCTCGAGTTTGAAGTAGGAGAGGGCTGGGGAATCAGGGATCATCAGAAAATTAATAGATAAATTTATAATTCACCATGGAAGACGAGCGAGATCGATATAGCATTTAAACATAGGTTTTAGTTACAGTCGAAAATCGAGTAATTGCGGCGACGTCAATGCATCGAGTTCGATCGCACCGAGATGGATAGGTTTGTAGTTGAGTGGCAAGGCTCTGGACGAGGTGTCGGCGATCCAGATGGCTGGAGGTGGACGTTCGAGACGTTTCTTTGGTGATTGATGTCGGCTCCAGGTTTCGTCAAAATGGTTCATTTTCGATTTCCGGCGAGGTCGACGCTTCTGGGTATTTGAGTTGATTGGCGAGGTCATTGGTGATTTATGGAGGGTCTTGACGATGGCTGGAAGTTCACCAGCGATCGATGCGCGTGCACGCGATATCCTAAATGTCTGGTAATGTTTGGTTTTGGGGAAGAAGGATAGGTCTCAGGGACATGCTCAAGAAAATTTATGATGGGCTCGGGGTTTACTCGGGTGGATTTGGGTTTGAACTCGTGAGTATTATAAGTTTTGAAAAGTTTAAAATTTAAGTCAAAAGCAAAGTTTAGAAAAAATATATTAGAAGTTTGCTTAGGAAATCTGGAGGTTGGCTCGAGGATTTTGGAAGTTTGTCTCGGGTCATTTTGTTTGCACCAGGTTTTAAAGTTTTAAAGTAAACTTTGATCAGGTTTTGAAATGTAAAATGAACAGTATCCAGGTTTATAAAAAGGCAAGGGAAATTATTTAATGTGATTAATTAAGGATAATTAAATAATTAAAGGTTAATTATTTAATGATTAAGGGTTGATTAATTTGCTAATTAAAGGGTTAATTGATTTATTAATTAAGGATGATTAATTAATAATTTAAGGTTAATTAATTTATTATTAATGATTAATTAATAAATGATTAAAGAATAATTAATCAAAATGGTCTATAATTAATTAATATTAATTAACCAGGGTTAGTAGTTTATTCATAAGTAATTAATCTGATTTAAATTAATCAGATAATTAATTGATTTTGCTTATGGATGTATGAATTGTACGAACGTCTTGAGTTGATCTATAATGACTCTGTGATGTAGATTGTTTTGATTGAGCTATGTGTGTATATTATTTATCTGTAATGTATTTACATATTTATCTGTGATGCATTTACATATCTATTTATGAATCTATGAATGATGATAAGCGTTATATGATTATACCGCTTATCAAATATTATTGTGCTTGAATCTGGGATGATATATGATGTTGCACTATTGTGTAAAACCCCTGGAACACATTTATACATACATAAATATGGATTGTACAAGGAAATCGGTTAAGTCACATATTTCTGAAATGGTTTTAAAATTGAATTTTGAATCCAAGATAGTTTTGGAAATGGAACTGGGTTAAATATGAAAAGCTTTTGAAAAGGAGTTTTAAAGATAAAAGTTATTTTGAATAACTTGATAGAGTTTTTAAAATAATTTGATTTAAATTTGAATTCAAAAATTTGAAATTGAATTCTATTTATGATTTAAAAAGGTTATGCAAGTTTGTACGGGTTTTAAACTATTTTTAAAGTGTTGTTTTGGGAATTTGAATTTAACCGAAAGATTTAAACATGAATAAATGAAATCGGATATTTCCGAAATGAAAACTATTTGTTTTCAAATAATAAAAGCTTTCATATAAGAAACGAATTTCCAATTTGTGTTTAACGGATTTCAAGTTTGAAATGAAAATGGTTTTCCAAGTTATGAATAAATCTTTGGAAACAGGTTTGAAAGCTATAAGTTAAATCTTTGATTTAAAGATTGGATAAGTTAATCCGAATTGAAATGGAAATTGTTTTGAAAATCTACGAATGGATCTTTGTGAAACTGGGTGAACTATGTGGAATGAATATTTTTGTTTAAAGATTTGAAATGGTAATTTGTTTAAACCATTTGAATAAAGGTTTTGGGTTTTTAAAAGTTGTGACTTAACTGAAATCCCATATCCATATGTTTTTAAATATTGCGCTCACTATTCGGTTTGGCCGGGAAAGGACTTTGTGTCATATAACCCATTCCGAATAGTGATACGACGTTATGAATATCATTTGAAGACCGGAGGTCAAGACCGGATACTTTCGAAAGCGAAAGGATAACTCGTCGAATATCTCTGCACCCGCTGACCCCCGGTATAGAGATTTCATCATCCTTTGTGATGGGAAGTCCGGGCGTGATTAGGGATTATCCGGATTTGCAAGGGCTTCTTTGCGAAGTGCCTTCGGTTATGTTCGAACCCGGAACAGACTTGTATGGATGTGTGTGTGACATTACACTTTGAGATGTAAAACCAGTTCTATCAAATACATTTTTGTTTGGTGGCGGAGAATTAATTCTATTAGCTTAACACCCTTCTCTGAGACGCACGAGCTCAGAGCTTATGTTGTTGATATTTACTAGTGATACATTGCGAATTTGGTAATGTGGCATACGAAGTGCTGCTGATCATTTGTTGATCAAAGCATGGTTTTTGTGAAAAAGTGTAGCTTTATGGACGAAACTGCATCAGGACCTCATACCCCGGAAATGGTCGAAACAGGAAAGATGCGGCAAGGTTATGAGGGTCGCGCCTTTTAGAGTGTGTCATTCCCTTCTAGAAAAGGGTGGTATCATGGTATGGAGCCCAGATACTTAACTCATGTGGTCCCTGCAAATCTATTACTTTGTGATTGCTTTGTGGTTGTTGGTGTAGAGGTACCTCGGATAAAGGTCGCAAACGATCGGGGGATGGCATGCTCGTGTAGTAGTTACCTAATTATATAAGTAATCCGGACTTGTGTTGGCAGAGAGCTGCTTAAGTTCTCGGAACGTCCCTCCAGAGGCGTACCCATGTGGCAGTAGGAAGTTCCTTAGCCTAACCATTTGTTGGAAATCCAATCACCAATACGCGCCTTGTACGGTTTTAGTTGTAGAACCTGCTATTTACTTATGGTGGTCACCACTCTTTAGATGGTAGCTATAATAGGCATAGTTCGAAATGTCTATGCGGGATAAGATTAATATTATACTTGCAAATGTTTTCCACTATGCACTAATAATAATATCAAATGGTTTTTGCGTATTAAGCATATTTGACTATCATAAGGAGAAATCTCCTCAACTTCTGCGTTTGCATTGTCTGTGCGGCGAGAGGCCTTATGGTAGTTTCATTTTCCAAAAATCAATGCGGAATTAATTTTAAAATCCTTTGTTGTTTGTTTTAAATATAAACTGTTTTTGTTTTCTCATACCTGTCGCATTACTAACCTGGAGTTTATTGTTTCCTTCCTAAATTCTGGATGCCCACAATTTTCCACACGGGCAGTCTAGAGTTGGGTTTTTCGGATAATCATATAGTAGGCGTAGAATTCGATAGCGTCCAGTTTTTGGGTTTGGCGATAGCAATTGTTCACTTGGATCGGACTTGCTTAAGTCCAACTTGATGGGGGTTCGAGCTAGCTTTGGATTGGAGATGAGGGGTTCGCATTGACGACATTGTCTTTCCGCTGATGTTGTCTCTGTTATTGTCTTGTATCTATCTTGGATATATTGATAGTCATTTTTATTTGATATTCAGTTGTATCAGATATTGTATCAATGTTGTATATTGATATGTTCGTTCTATCTTCCATTGTGTTGTTATACTTAATGTGTTATAAGCTCCGGCGAACAAGATTCGACGTTTGAATCTGCGGCATTTGAATATAGGTGATGTAGTCTGTGTCGATTTTCGAAGGTCGAGTCAGGGTCGTTAGAATTGGTATCAGAGCTGAAGGTTGAAACTTTAGCCAGAAGTATAGCACATTAGGTAACTCATTAGAGATAGGGTGAAGTATACCCTAGAATGAGTATTCCCTAAGATACCCGTCTGTATGCCTCAGTAAATTCTCTTACTATCCACTGATAGCAAGAATGAGTGCAAGATGAGGACGAGATAAGGGACAGGGGAGTACCAGTACAAATGGTCAATACCCTGCAACAATGGAAATATCTTTCTCTATCAATCTCCTTTGATTCGATTTCAATTCTTTAATTGCTTTGTGGCTGCTCGAGGGAGAAGCTTTGGTGTGGTGATGGCCCTGCGAATCGTTGTAGATAAGTTTTCTAATTCATATTCTCCTTATCAGTTCTCTATCAGCTTTTCGTTTTAAACTTTAATGAATTCAAAATTCTATTGGAATAAAATTGGTAAATTAAATATGAAGTTAGATTAATTTGTATCGATAAAACGATTTGGGTTAACAACCAAATTTGAAATTCTATTGTAATTTCTTGTGAGGATCGAAGTCCGAAGAGGGACAAGTTAATATATAATTTGGGGTATTTCGACTTGAGTTTGGAATCCATACCTAGTGTTTGATAATTATGGAAGATTAAATCCATTTATCTATTATTTGGGTCTAGATATATTTTACGAACGGTTAGTTATTCCTTCGAACTAACCAATCCCCCGCTTATATTCGTAGATCTGGATGACCCAAGTATCCTGTATTATATTGAATGAGTTGTTCTCATAATTATTGATAGTGTTCTGAATGGTAAGTCGAATGCAGAACAAATATTTAGTTTAATCTGGTAAACGATGTCTTGGATATGTTCATTTGATCTTTGTTATCTTTCCGTTTGGCAAATTTCGAGGACGAAATTTTCTCAAGAGGGGAATCTATAACATTCTTGGATTTTAGCTAAAAATAATTTGATAATTAATTTAACCTTTGGAATTAAACTTTGGAATATTTGATAATTAATATGAAAATTCCAGAATAAAGACAAATATGTATTTCAAAATAGAATATTTGGAAATAAAATTTTATTGTAAATAGAATGTCGAATTGGAATTCAAAATAAGTATTTTGTAAAATTATATTTGGATTATCAAAAATTAAATAAGATGTATGTTTATCTATTTATATAAATGGATTATATAAAATAATTTGAATTTGAATTCGATTTGAATATATGATATATGTACATATATGAAAGTTATATTTTGAAATTAATGTATATAGATAGATATTTATTTAAATGCATAATAGTTTCAATTTCATTAAGATTTGATTAAAATGGGTTGTAAAGCTAAATTTAAAATTTGAAAAGTTTTAAAATGATTTATATAAAGATATTTTAACTCAAGTTCAAGTTTAAAATAAGAATTGAATTTTTAAAATGATTTATATAAAGATATTTTAACTCAAGTTCAAGTTTAAAATAAGAATTGAATAAGGAGTTATATGCCTTCTTTCTAAATTTGTTTGAATCAAATTTGTATATATATATAAATAAGAATATATGAATGTAAGGAAACACAATAGATAAATATGTCTCACAAATTAAAATGAAGTAGGAAAGGGTGTAAATTATAGATTATAAATTAATATGAGAAAAGGACTTAAACACAATTTAATCAAAAGTGACAAATGTTTAATATGTGTTCATTTAATTTAACAAATGTAAATCAAGGAAGACATGAAATTAACAAGCGGCAATAGCTTATATTTCTTTTAAGTTGATAATGTAAATAATAAATAAAAAGGAACCAGGTTTTCATTTCTTATTTCACAAACCTGTAAGTTTAAATCAGAGAAAAAATCAAATCAGGATATTGATCTGATCATTTCAAATCAAATGATCAAAACAAAGAACATCTCAAAACAGGCTACAACCTGGAAATCAAAGAGCAGTTCAAAATCAAAGCTTAGTTTTAAAAAAGCAAAAAAAATCAAAGATTTAAAAGCTTGAAAGCAAGATCAACCTGAATTGAGGCATGCAACAAACTCAGGATCAAATTCAAACTGTTTCAACATAAAGTTTTCAAATCAAAGACCAAGCAAAGCTTCAGAGATTTAATTCAGATCAAAAGCCGAATCAAAGCTAGATTAAGAAGCAACTTAAAGTTAAAGCAATCAAACCACAACAACAAATGCAACCTGGAACAAGCAACATCATCAGGAAAATTAAAGATCAAATAATTATCAAGTTCCAGATTTTAATAAGATACCGCTCTGTTCAACACTCAGGTGAGCAAACCACATCCCAAAATTTTTAAATCTAGTTTACATCTTGATTGCATGTAATGATCTGTTAATGTGTGATGAAATTTTTTGCTTGCATGTTGAATGTATATGTATGTGGGTAGATGTGCATGCCTGTAAATATGAACACACCTCTATTGTGTTTCCAGACCCAAGAGCGAACAAAGAAAAATCCATATCACCCAAACAAATTAGTATTAGGCTTTGATCTCTAAAAGAAAAATATTTATAAAATTGTAAAGTTATTTTTAAAAATAATATAAAGTAAAAGTATGTGATAAATAATTCGAAAATTTAGAATTTACAGAGAAATATTCGAAACAGAAAAATTCAAGTAATTTAATTCTAAATTATGATCATTGGATCAGATTCGTTTTGCTAAATGATGATTTTTAAGAGAAGTTTCATGATTTTTAAGTCCATAATCGTTGAGTAATTTTGTGCTGATCGGAAATGGGAAATTGGTCAAATCCCAGTGATCGCGGTGGTAGGAATCTCGAGTTTGAAGTAGGAGAGGGCTGGGGTATCGGGATCACCAGAAAATTAATAGATAAATTTATAATTCACCATGGAAGACGAGCGAGATCGATTTAGTATTTAAACCTAGGTTTTAGTTACGGTCGAAAATCGAGTAATTGCGGCGACGTCAATGCATCGAGTTCGATCGCACCGAGATGGATAGGTTCGTAGTTGAGTGGCAAGGCTTTGGACGAGGTGTCGGCGATCCAGATGGCTGGAGGTGGACATTCGAGACATTTCTTTGGTGATTGATGTCGGTTCCAGGTTTCGTCAAAATAGTTCATTTTCGATTTGCGGCGAGGTCGACGCTTCTGGGTATTTGAGTTGATTGTCGAGGTCATTGGTGATTTGTGGAGGGTCTTGACGATGGCTGGAAGTTCACCAACGATCGATGCATGTGCACGCGATATCCTAAATGTCTGGTAATGTTTGGTTTTGGGGAAGAAGGATAGGTCTCGGGGACATGCTCAAGAAAATTTGTGATGGGCTCGGGGTTTACTCGGGTGGATTTGGGTTTAAACTCGTGAATATTATAAGTTTTGACAAGTTTAAAATTTAAGTCAAAAACAAAGTTTAGAAAAAATATATTAGAAGTTTGCCTAGGAAATCTGGAGGTTAGCTCGGGGATTTTGGAAGTTTGTCTCGGGTCATTTTGTTTGTACCAGGTTTTAAAGTTTTGAAGTAAACTTTGATCAGGTTTTGAAATGTAAAATGAACAGTATCCAGGTTTATAAAAAGGCAAGGGAAGTCAAAGTTTAATAGCAAATTAAAATTAGTTTTCCAAAATTAAATTTATATTAAGATACAAAACAAAATAAGTTTTCAAAATAAATGTTTTACAATTATTTGTTCAAAAAAGAATTTTTTGATAATTTTTTTTAAATAATGATAATTTAGTAAATAATAAAGATAAATGGGTTATCTTAGTAATGTTTTGATTATTTATTTACTTAATGATGATTTCTTCCCAAAAGTCATTAACAAGGTTTAAATGGTAATTGTTTATTAAAGGTTGATTTGTTTATGAGAAGTAATTAAAGGTGACTAATTACTTAAAAATAATTACTTAATTGTAAGTAATTAATTAATGGTTAAAGATGATTAAGTGATTAAGAATAATCACTTATTTTAATTAATTAAAGATAATTAATTAATATGATAAATTAAGTAAGGTAATTAATTGGAGAATAATTAGTTAATTAAAGGTTAATTAATTGATAAAGTTGATTAAGGAATGGTTATTAATTAAAGGTTAATTATTGTCATTAATTAAGGATAATTAATTAAATGATTATTAATTAAAGGTTGATTAGTTAATGTGATTGATTAAGGATAATTAAATAATTAAAGGTTAATTATTTAATGATTAAGGGTTGATTAATTTGCTAATTAAAGGGTTAATTGATTTATTAATTAAGGATGATTAATTAATAATTTAAGGTTAATTAATTTATTATTAATGACTAATGAATAAACGATTAAAGAATAATTAATCAAAATGGTTTATAATTAATTAATATTAATTAACCAGGGTTAGTAGTTTATTCATAAGTAATTAATCTGATTTAAATTAATCAGATAATTAATCAATTTTGCTTATGGATGTATGAATTGTATGAATGTCTTGAGTTGATCTATAATGATTCTGTGATGTAGATTGTTTTAATTGAGCTATATGTGTATATTATTTATCTGTAATGTATTTACATATTTATCTGTGATGCATTTACATATCTATCTGTGAATCTGTAAATGATGATAAGCGTTATAAGATTATACCTCTTATCAAATATTATTATGCTTAAATCTGGGATGATTTATGATGTTGCACTGTTGTGTAAAACCCCTGGACCATATTTATACACACATAAATATAGATTGCACAAGGAAATCGGTTAAGTCATAGATTTTTGAAATGGTTTTAAAATTGAATTTTGAATCCAAGATAGTTTTGGAAATGGAATTGGGTTAAATATGAAAATCTTTTGAAAAGGAGTTTTAAAGATAAAAGTTATTTTGAATAACTTGATAACGTTTTTTAAATAATTTGATTTAAATTTGAATTCAAAAATTTGAAATTGAATTCTATTTATGATTTAAAAAGGTTATACAAGTTTATACGGGTTTTAACCAATTTTAAAGTGTTGTTTTAAAATTTTTAATTTAACCCAATGATTTTAACTTGTATAAATGAAATCGGATTTTTCCAAAATGAAAACTATTTGTTTTCAAATAATAAAATCTTTCATATAAGAAATGAATTTCCAATTTGTGTTTAAGGGATTTCAAGTTTGAAATGAAAATGGTTTTCCAAGTTATGAATAAATCTTTGGAAACAGGTTTGAAAGCTATAAGTTAATCTTTGATTTAAAGATTGGATGAGTTAATCCTAATTGAAATGGAAATTGTTTTGAAAATCTGTGAATGGATCTTTGTGAAACTGGGTGTACTTTGTGAAATGAATCTTTTTGTTTAAAGATTTGAAATGGTAATTTGTTTAAACCATTTGAAGGAAGGTTTTGGGTTTTTAAAAGTTGTGACTTAACTGAAATCCCATATCCATATGTTTTTAAATATTGTGCTCAATATTCGGTTTAGCGGAGAGAGGACTTGTTGTCATATAACCCATTCTGAATAGTGATACGACGTTATGAATATCATTTGAAGACCGGTGGTCAAGACCGGATACTTTCGAAAGCGAAAGGGTAATTCGTCGAATGTCTCTACACCGGCTGATCCCCGGTATAGAGATTTGATCATCCTTTTTGATGGGAAGTCCGGACGTGATTAGGGATTATGCGGATTTGCAAGGGCTTCTTTGTGAAGTGCCTTCGGTTCTATTCGAACCCGGAATAGACTTGTATCGATGTGTGTCTGACATTACACTTTGAGATGTAAAACCAGTTCTATCAAATACATTTTTGTTTGGTGGCGGAGAATTTATTCTCTTAGCTTAACACCCTTCTCTGAGACGTACGAGCTCAGAGGTTATGTAGTTGATATTTACTAATGATACATTCGCAATTTCGTAATGTGGCATATGAAGTGCTGCTGATCATTTGTTGATCAAAGCATTGCTTTGTGAAAAAGGGTAGCTTTGTGGAAGAAACTGCATCAAGACCTCACACCCCGAAAATGGTCGAAACAGGAAAGATGCGACAAGGTTATGAGCGTCGCGCCCTTTAGGGTGTGTCATTCCCTTTTGGAAAAAGGTGGTATCATGGTATGATGCCCAGATGCTTAACTCATGTGGTCACTGCAAATCTATTACATTGTGATTGCTTTGTGGGTGTTGGTGTAGAGGTAGCTCGGATAAAGGTCGCAAACGACCAGGGGATGGCATGCTCGTATAGTAGTTACCTAGTTACAAAGGTAACCCTTCCTTGTGTTGGTAGAGAGATGGTTAAGTTCTCGAGACGTCCCTTCAGAGGCGTACCCATGTGGCAGTAGGAAGTTCCTTAGTCTGACCATTTGTTGGAAATCCAATCACCAATATGCGCCTTGTACAGTTTTAGTTGTAGAACCCGCCATTTACTTATGGTCGTCACCACTGTTTAGATGGTAGCTATAGTAGGCATAGTTCGAAATGTCTATGCTGGCTAAGATTAATATTATACTAGCAAATATTTTTTACTATGCACTAATATTATTATCAAATGGTTTTCGCGTATTAAGCATATTTGACTATCATAAGGAAAAATCTCCTCCAATTCCAGGTTTGCATTATGTGTGCTGCGGGAGGCCTTATGATAGTTTCATTTTCCAAAAAGCATTACATATTTAAATTTTAAAATCCTTTGTTGTTTGTTTTAAAGATAAATTGTTTTTGTTTGCTCATACCAGTCCCATGACTGACCTGGAGTTTATTATTCCCTTTCTAAACTCTGGGTGCCCACAATTTTCCACACGGGGAGTCTAGAGTTAGATTTTTCAGATAATCATATAGTAGGCGTAGAATTTGATAGCGTCCTGTTTTTGGATTTGGCGATAGCAATTGTTCACTTAGATCAGACTTGCTTAAGTCCAACTTGATGGGGGTTCGAGCTAGCTTTGGATTGGAGATGAGGGGTTGGCATTGAAGACATTGTCTTTCCGCTGTTGTTATCTCTGTTATTGTCTTATATCTATGGTGGATATATTGATAGTCATTTGTATTTGATATTCAGTTGTATCAGATATTGTATCAATGTTGTATATTGATATGTTCGTTCTTTCTTCCGCTTTGTTGTTATAATTAATGTGTTATAAGCTCCAACGAACCAGATTCGACATTTGAATCAACGACATTTGAATATAGGTGATGTATTCGGTGCCGATTTTCAAAGGTCGAGTCAGGGTCGTTAGGAAAACCATGCATCTATAATTATATAATATTACACACACAGATATATACATATACATACATATATATATACACATATATAAACTGCTTGAACCACATATCTATACACTTGTATAATATATATCATATTAGTTAATCCCAAGTTGGGCATACCGAATTATACATATGCTTAAATTGCATATCAATCACTTGTTCTGAATTGCCATTAGCTATCAAAGAGACCCATCGAGAGCCATAACTATATTGTGGAGTTCCCTGAAAACCAACACCGTAGAAGAAGTTAGCCTATAGGTCTAGTTCCTATCCGTACAATGCAACAATACGAGACCTACTCTAGACTGGCGTCCCAATCTCTCTACACCCCTACTCCGGGACTACATCTATAGGTCATGTGCTTCAATGGTACTATGGATTCCATGCACCAATCGGTAACCCCAAGTCGGGCATGCAAAAAATATATATAAATGCTTTGAATACGAATGCAACACAATACACACACATAGGCACATATGGGATCTTAATCAATCATCCTGAATATCTAAAATAAAATATGCAACAATTTTCTATTTCTACAATAACTACAAATTAGAGTTTAATTAGTCTACAACAATGTTATAAATTAATATCAACTCCATCTAACACTATTCAATACGAATTGAACACTATGTGTGTGTAGACGCACACATAAGGGATATCAATCAATTATCTCAAATATCTACTCAAACTAATCCAATCAAACGGGACAATAATTACTCACATATGTTATTCTATCTCTTCTAGGTGATATTTTTCAATATATAAAATTAAAGGGATTTATACTGAAATATAAATTCAAATTTATAATTCCACTCACCAAAATTGAAAATTTCCAAGTATCTGAATCCATCCCAAACCTATATCAATTCGTACATAATCAAACTACAAGTGCAATGGCAAAGGCAGCCTCTCGATTGGACCTCGTATGCAAGAGATATGGATTATACAAAACGAGATAATTGTTTTAATTAATTACTATAGTTAAAACTAATTACCTTCATTAAACCATCTCCCTCAATTATCAAACTCCTATACACGCACAAACAATCTCATTCACATGCATGTCATCCTCTCTCTTTCCCTCTCTTTGCTATGGTCGACGAAATGTTAAACCATCTTCACCAACACACTCCTCATCGCATATGCTGCGCTCCCGACCCAACCACTCGAGGTCTGCACCCCCATAAAGATTCGCGACTACTCTAAGCCTCCATAGCCTCATATTATCGCACCCCTCAATTAATGGTCAGAGCTGTTAAAATCATGTGAGAAGGTGCTCCTCGATAAGAGCACCGTAGTTATGATCTTCCATTCACCTTGTCCTCCTTAATCTCCACCATTGTCGAACCTCAGTCAACGGTGATAAGGGTGGAGCTTAGCCAATATCCATTGCAACCACCAATATCCATATAGATGCGAAGCCCTCTCCATCACGATCTCAATGGATCCAACGTTGACCTCCCTCTTCCCCATAGCTCCCGGTTATATTCATGAAAGGAGGCGGCTCCGTTTTTCCATTTTTACCGAGGTGTAGATATTATTATTTTCTCAGATAAGGAGATAAGATAAGGGGGTATACATACATACATACATACATACATACATACATACATACACACACATATATATATATATACATATATATTTTTATTTAACTCTTTACATAAATCGCAATATGCTTTGAGCTCGTACAATCACACAGCACGTCGTATCTCCACGAAACTCATCCGCATGCATCACCGCAATATTTTGGTCCCAATGATACTAGTTTCATCACAATCCAAGACAATGTCCCAGAATGATAATTTTACGCATTTCAAGATCATTTAGGCCATGTAATCGTCCGATTCCAAAATTCCTTAACTATACGTCTCTTAGTGAAGTTCTAATCCCAAAAATATGGGTCGTCTATCGAGATCCCACTAGACTCGACTATGCACATATTTTATAAATTACATATAACAATACGTAGATAGTAGAAATGTTGTGACTCCAAATATAGCAATGTTTATACTCATTTTAATTCGCAATATCAATCTTGAATTAATGGAAGTTGTCTAGAGTCCTAATTCAACTGTGTAAAAAAAATATTAGATTTTGAACCTTTAAGTAATTATTTAAATATCTAGTTATCAAAAATATAGGTCGTTATATTCTGCCCTCCTTAAAAGAATTTCACCTCTAAAATTCATATAAGCATGACAATATAATCCGATTGACCAAAGCATAAAATACAACTCCTAACCCTTATGATTCTAAAGCTTCTCTTATTTCATAAAATATTGACAACCTTCTTTATGTGGTTAGCTCCCAAAAAAATCCCAAACCAACACACACATCTCATATTTAAGCCATCACATATCCAAAGCATCTAATTTCTAAAGACATACAAGCATATATATCCACATCATCTGCGCAAAAATTGTTACATACCACTTTTACAGCAAGAGCATGCCATTTGGATGCGAATTCAAATAAATAAGAATCCTAATAGCGCATAACAACTTCAATGTACCTAATCATGTACTTAACAAAGAGGGTGAAATGCAATTGCAACTTTGAACCATGGATTTAAGCATGTTAAATCATATATAACAATCATCTTAAATAAATATGTTACAACTAACTTGATAAATTATATTTATATTTGAAATATTCAAATACAAGGTTTTATAATACAAATTATAATGTTTTAAACCATAAATAATGACGGTAAACTCGTTTTAAAAGTTTATTGACAAATATGGATATTTGGGGGTTTTCATTAGAAAAACGATGAAAATCAATTTTCAAAAAAATTGAGATGTTTCCAATATTAAAGCGAACAGAACTGAATACATACACCTATTTATCCATTTAATCAAGAATATGAAATAGAAATTATTTAATTTTTGAAATAAAATATATTTATGACATCATCAGGGATATCAACACCGAATTTTAAATTAAGTTCAAATAATAAAATAATTATTTTAAAATGATGATAATTTATTTTAATAAGTTATATAGCGATAATAAATCTTTTATAATAGTTTAATAAAGGTATATGCTTGTTTTAAAAATATATATAAGAAAATTCATAATGCTTTGTCGATATGACAATACTTTTTGTAAACACTTTTTTATTATTGATCTATATAGTTTTATGATTTAAATATGATTGTTTTAATTATTACTAGTGATAAGAAATTAGTTTTTAAATTTTTGTTTACATATATATGTAATTTAATTAATAAGTGAAAATGTGATTGGGAATCGGTTTTTCGATTTTCAACGGTTTAATGAATGGAAATTGTTCAAAGTGGCCACAATGATGTTTACATGTCTTATGCACATATATGACATGCAAATATATACACTACATATAAATATACACATATAACATATATGCATACACTAATATATATATATATATATACACACACACACACACACACATATATACACACACACACCATAAAATTTCTATAGGATATTTATACAAAATCAAAAGCAAACTACAAATCAGAACCTCACATCCTTACACATTTCCACATCATTATCTCAAGCACATAGAGAGAAGGAAAGAGGGGGTGTGGCCTTGCGTCTAGAGTGGTATGGGCAAGGGATATGAAGGTAATTTTGCATTTAGATATTTTTACACATTTTTTCCTACAAATACATGTCTCCTCCTCTCATAATTTTCACACCTTCCTCCTCTTTTTTAATTAAGTTCTTCTTCTTCCTCTTCATCAATAGCTTCGATGCCTTCAAAGAATATTCTATAGTCGTAGCGAAGCTCTGCTGAGAAATACACTCTCATATCACAAAACATATCACCATAATTTAAAATCAAAGTGAGCAATCATCTCCTCTTCTCCTCATATATTCTCAGCCACCCTCCATCACCATTCAAAGCCGGGCATCCACCTTCTATAGCATTGGCTATACACTTCCAAGGTCATAGTTCATAAGCTTTGATGCCATGATAGTGGGGCTATAGCCAAACTTGGTAAATCTAGAAACCAATGAAGGTGAGAATAACTCCGCTAATTTATTATAAATTATATGATGATATAATATATTTTCTATGTTTGTTTTCTTTATTTGATCATCATGTTTTGAATATGATGATATGTTTGTTTGGTTGCGGAAATAATTCACGTTTAATGCACGTTGAATTTACATAAATAAAATCACTTTCATATATGAATTATAATAATGTTACGAAATAGTCAAATCTTTTTAAACATGAATCAAATAGTTTAAAATGGTTTATAAATGTTTTATAAACACTAAAACTCATTTTAGTAAAGTTTGGAAAAGATTTGAAAATGAAGTCAAAATAAGCGTGTCGCGTAACGGTAGTTTGCAGTTTTACGCCATAAAAGATAAATCAATGTGTAGAATGGAATATAGCTCGGAATTATTCGAAATAAGAATTTTTGAACTTTTATAACTATAGTTTTTAGATGAAGAAGAAAAATCAAGTTTTTAAAAACATCGCGGTTTGGCAGCTTCGGGAACCAAAGTGGTAAATGCTTTAAATTGATATTTTTAAATCTTTAAAAACATGAATAAATTTTATAAATAAGTTAAAATGTTTTAAAAGGGGTTTGAGTTATAGAAATCGACATATATGAAATGGAATTAGCGTTTCGAACAAAAGAAGCCTTAAAAACATTATTCGTAGTAGTTTTTACAACGGCTTTGGTAACTTTTGCAAATCATGGTTTTAACTTAATTATTCTTTCCCAATCATTTTTGCAAGCTTTTCAAATGAATGATTAAGTACTTTGAAGATGATTTGGAAGTTTGATAATTATTTTAAAGAAGTTTTAAATAAATGGTTAGAAGAAAAATGTTTTAAACAATATTTGGAATTATGTTAAGTAAATAAAAATCATCTCTAAAAAGATCATATAAATGAGTTTAAAGTTGATCGAATAACTTGACCGCCTTATGGGTGAAAGAGAAATAGTCCCTAGACCCGAGGTTAGACAACTGGTTTCTGCTCTAGCTATTCGGACTGGCCCAATAGAGGGGATAATAAATTTGATTTACTTGGACCATATTTTCTTAAGATAAAAAGAGATTTGGAAATTTCCAAAAGTTAAACATGATTATAAATAGTAAGATTTTGGTGAGATATGTAACATATCGGTTAAACTCTATATTAAATTCCAAGGAGGGAATTCGTACTATCCGTATGAATTCAAAAGGTGATTTCAGCATTATTCGACGAATAATATAGGTTGAATACAGAAATCAGTATTGATTATAAATAATACAATTCTTGTGGATCATGTTTACTCAATACTAATTGGTTTTGAATTATATGCTTTGAATAATTTTGATTCCATTTCTATGCTTTGAAACATTGGAAGGTGTTTCAGAGACGTTTTGCAACACTTGATAAATGCTACAGTTCCTGGTTTATCACGTTTTGAATATATTTTGCAACGGAAACTTATTATAGCATTCGCAAAATGCTATCTTTTCTATTTGAAACTTTTAAATTGTGTAAAAATGATATTTAAATTAAGAATTTTCCTCTAATTATTTAAAATTATTTTCTAACTCATACTACAATGTTTTAAAATTGATTTCATGTTTAAGTACATTTTTAACAATTAACTATGAGATTTTAAATTAAAAAGGCTTCTAATACAAAACATGTTTATTTTTAATTTTTTAATTTTTGTTATTTTTCATAATATTCTATTATGATATATTTTTGAGCAAGTTAAAATTGTTTTAACATATTTATAAGTAATTTAATTTATAGGTTTTAACTAGTAAGTTAAGTATTTTATAAACGTAGTCATGGAAGTTTGGATTTTTAACATTAAATTAAGATGAATTATTTTTTTTTTGAGAAAAATGTATGATCATGTAGAATAGAGGAGAACATATATATAAATATATATATATCATAAAAGACAAGGTGCTACCAACATGCTTGGCAGGTAGCTAATTTAAGTACAAGTATTAAAGAAAAAACTCAAGTACCCCTAAAATGAGTTTCGATAAGGCCACCGCCCATTACACCCTAATACCGAGCTCCGGCATGGCCACCGACCGATATTAAGGTGTTAGAAGTACCAAAAAACTATGGAACATCACATAGCCAATGATACCGTAAGCTAGCTCCATCTGAGAAAGGAATCCATGCTACTGACTCGGAAGAAATGGAAATGCGAATGATCTGAGATGGAACTGCGAATGATTTGGAATGGAAATCTCCACTCTATAGACTTGGTAAAACTGGAAGGAGCACCTATCTTAAAAGTGAATCCTCTAGAAAGTAGAATGCCATAATAAAGATGAAGATGTACTGAGAAGAACCCCTCACTGCAAACAGCAATCCTGCCATCAGCAATCCCATGAACATGCAAAAAGAAACTAACACCATATCTGGCCCAAGCCCATATCTGGAAAGGTAATAAAGAAAATAGTAAGAATAATACACATATATGTATATAAATGAAATGTGTATACAAATATATATATATATATATATATATATATTAATGAAATAAAGGTAAAGATATAAAAGTTAAGCTAATAGGACAGAATAAAATAAAGATTAGAAAAAAGAGTAAAAAGAATCCATGATCAAATGAACTTAAAGATTTATAAACTAAAACAAATAAAAACTTATCCTTATGGTTCTTTGATCAAAAGGATATTATGATACACGGTGAAATCATCATTTATGTTTGAAAAATATTACTACTACAATTATTAATGTCAATAATATTGTTTTTATGTTTAAATAACTTAATATTATTATTAACCTTATTAAGAAATTATTTAAAAAGAATATTTTTAGCAAATTTATATTTAGTAATAGAGATTCAGTTAAAACAAAATGAAAAAATTATAAATATAAATTTATTAAAATGACTATTATTATTTTTAAAAATTCTCCGATTTCTCTCAAACCAAATAAACCAATAAATTATAACGAATAAAGCATTAAGTAAAAATCTATTTTCCATTTTGAACTTAAAGCTAAACCTATTCCAATAGTACTCACAATTATAAATTTTAGTTTTTAAACTAAAGTGAATGATTTTGAGGGTATTATTCAAAACGAAATAAGTATCTATGCAATCATATATACAAGTTTACTATCTTCGAAACACGGATTACAAAATAACATTTATTATCAATTTTCATATTATTTTTCTTCTTAAGAATTCTATATTATTTAGTTTTTCATGCATAATTAACCATATGTGAATTTTACATTTGGGAGGACATTTGTTTTCCAAATAAATTTAAAAGAGTTATTAGTTACACCCGAGAAGTTAACAAATCTATAAAAAGAATTAGAAGTATAATTTTTACTTATATATCTCATTCCCAACTAATATTATCATTATCATCATCAATATTATATAGATTTAATCTAGCATAAAGCAAAGAAAGTTGCATAAGAGTTGAACCTGCTAAAATTCTGTTAAAACTAAAATTCCAAGAAGGGTCATTTTCGAGAGAGAAAACTTCTATAATTAAAGCATCTTTAAAATTACAAATTTCATGTAGGTCTTTAAATTCCATCCTATGACGACCCGACTTTCAGCGACCAGAAAGTCGTATCATCTTTAAGAAAGAAAGGGATAAAAAAGAGAAAAGAAAGAAGAGAAAGAAGAAACAACATTAAAATCTCAACAGCGGAATGAATAAATTATATTAATAACATAAGTATTACATAGTATACAACAACTATCAGAGTTACACAGATAATACATCACATACTAGACAGTTATAAACACTTGTCTAGTTATTACAACTCAAATACAACATCAACAAAGAAACCACTCAAAGATACCAACACAGCAGAACACTATATAACTACAACGCAGAAGCCTCCTGGTCCATTGCTCCTCCACAATTCGTCAAAGCTAACCTGAATCCCTTGGTTACTCGTAAAAATTTGAGTACCCAAGAGTTTAAGAAAAACAAAAATAAACTCTGGATCAGACATGGGTCTGGTGTGAGTAACAGGTTAAAGTTTCTTAACTTTTGAAAAACCTTTGAAAACAAAAGTTATCATGTAAGACTTCCTACACATAAACATGGAAAAGTTTTTACCTTACGCTAACCAAAACATTTGATAGGAAATCCGGTGATATTATAATAGGTCTAGGGTTTTCAAGTAAATAAAAAATAGCCGAAATTGTTACATTATTAAATTCCAGCTACTAGCCACAAAAGTGGGTAATACAATCAAAACGGAGGGCACTTATTGGATTTTGGATTCCATACAATGGCAGGGCTACCGGGGTAACGCCCGTCATAGTACGGGACCTAGATCACCATACCGAGGATCACTCCCAATCCCCTGCAACACAAAGCCGGAACCATTCCTTACTGAACATTCCCGAACAAGACCACCCCGCAGTTGTGATCAGCAACCGCACCACACAACCGAAATAAAAGAGACATCTAGACAGGGGTAAATCTCGTCCTACTTGGGCATGACCCACTTAGCCTTGTTGCACCTCCCCTGTTTTAGCCATTCCCGGTTGATGAGGCTTGAGGCTATGTTTACCTTTATAGAACACATCACTTAGAATGCTCATCGTCCCTTGACAATGTTCTGAAAGCATTCAATCCATACAAGTTCGTTTCGGGTTCGAAAGAAACCGAAGGCATTATCTTGTTACACTCATTTTGGAATCACCCTCGGAGTTAACGACGATAACCCTTGCACTCTGAAACTTCACCTTCACTTCAGATTCATGACCCTATCGTTAATTTGGATCGATGTGGTTTTCGGATATCCAAATATGGAAACCCGATCCCGGTCTCACCGAATCGAAACGTATCTTTTAAGGCCAAGTTGTTTTAAAGTTTTAAAACAATTCAATTCATTATCTATATACACACAGATAGATAATTCACAGATTCACAATGGATAATCAACATTATCATCATAAGTAGATAATTTATATCATCAATATACACAGATAATCCATATTATCATTCCAATGCAACCAAAGCATCCATAACACACAGCATTACTCATCTCATAGCTGAGATTGCAAACCATCCAAGGCAAACCAATATCATCCATTCATACATAAGCAACGATTCAATGATCATACCATCTATAATTAATTTAAAATGAATTAAACTAATTACTTCATCTCTAATTAATTTAAAGTGAATTAAATTAATTCCATCATCTTTAATTAATTTAAAATAAATTAAATTAATTACTTCATCATTTTAAATCTTGATTACTTAACCATTAATTGATTACAAATCAATTAATTAAACACCATCTCATTATTCATTTCAATTAATCATTCTTGATTAACAATTTTCTAATTACAATAAGTAATTAGCCTTTAAATTAATTACACAAGTTAATTATACTTAACCCTTTACAATAATTAACTTTTAATTACTTAAACAATTAATCAACTAAAATTAATTACATTAATCCTTTATTAATTAATTACTTCATTTATTAATTATTCCTTAATTAATCAATTCTAAATTTACATCATCAATTTTTTTAATTAATGATTTCTAATTACATTTTTAATTGATCTCTCTATTTAAATTAATTACATTAAGTAATTAATCTTAAATTAAACCACATATATTAATCACCCTTGATTAATAACATCCAGTAATTAACTATCCTTAATTACTTCATTAAATAAATTACTCCTTAATTTATTCTCTAATTAATCCCTTGATTAATTATAAAAAGTAATTTAATCCAAATTACTTCCTTTATTAAAACAACTTTAATTACATTCAGTAATTATCAATTAATTACTTCCCTAAGTAATTACAATTCCATTAATTACACTAAGTAATTATTTATCAAATCATCAAGTGTTTAAACTAATTAAACTTAATTAATTAACTTAAACTAATCACATTAAACTCAATTAATTACATTATGTAATTAATTCATTAATTACTTCTATTAAGTAATTAAACCTAAACAATTTCATAAATGATTATTATTAATTAATCTAATTAATTATTAAAATTAATCACATTAATCAATTGTTAAATATTCTTAAGTTAATGACCTTCATTAACAATTCTTTAATTTCTTCCTCAAGAAATTAACTTAGATTAACCATTATTAATTACAAATTAATTAATATTTAATTACTAATTAATTAATCTCTAATTATTTAATTAATTAAGTGTTAACTGTAACTTAATTAATCCTTAATTACTTGATTAATTAATCTTTAATCATTTATTAAATCTAATTAATAATCCTTAATTACAAATTAATTAACCTTAATTAATTAATCTTAAGTCCTAATTAATCAATTTAAAAATTCTTAATTACTTAATTAATCAATAATTAATTACCCATTTAAAATTAACTTAATAATTTAATGAATCTAAATCATTAAATTCTATTTATCTTTAAGATAAACATTTCTTACTTAATCAAAGTATTAAAAACAATTTGTTTTCAAATTTACTTTAAATTTCATTTTAAACTTCATTCTAAATTCAAGATTTTAATAATGAATACAAATTTAACTTAAACAAGGTTTAAAAACAATTCAAAACCTTTTTATCTCATATGTTAAAGAAATATCCATTTTATAAAGAAGTTTTAAAAGAATTTAAAACCCAATTCATTTTTAAATTCAAATCAATTTTAAAAATACACTTCAACAAACAAAATTGTTTAAATCATTTTAATTTCAAAATTTTCATTTATTTCAAACTGGAATACAAATTAAATTTGATTCTAGATTACTTAGATTCAAATCTTACTTACATTTTAAACTTCATTTTAGAATTTCAAATCATTTAACCATTTTTTTAAAAGAAGTTAAACAATTTAAATTTAAAACTTTATTTATTTTAAAAACTGAAGTTTAACCCAAATTCCAGATTTCAAAACTCAGATTTAAACTTATTTTACATTTCTATTTTACAATTTAAACTTTCAGTTCAAATTCAAAACCAAATATACTTTTACACTTAAAAGTTTCTAAAACCAAATTTAAATTTCTAAACTTAATTTGTTTCAAATCTAAGATTCAAACTCTTGAATTCAGATTTCACTCAGGTTTAAAACCTTAGTTTAAAGTTTTAATTTACCAATTTAAACTTTGTTTTTAAAAAATTTACAACCAGAACAGGTTCTGTTTTTTTATAAAACCTGTAAACAACATTACTAGAGCCAACCCTGACATAACTTCGAGTTCAAGCCTAACCCGCTTCGAGTTAAAACTCGAATCACCCGAGACAAACGCGAGACAATCAAACCCCCCCAAAAAAACAAAACTATAGAGATCATCAGAACTAGTGCACCGTGCACATGCATGATGCCTCCGACCACTCTTGATCAACTTCGCGACCTCCCTACAGTCGACGTTCATCATCTCAGATCAACCAAACAACAACCCAATTAACACATGCTCGAAATCAAAATCGAGATAAAATAAACCCAAACCTGGAATCAAAAAATGGAACAGAACTTCCACCTGAAAATCCCTCATTCACGCGCCTCCGGCCACTGGAGCGATTGCAATTCCGTCCACACATTCGTCAACCACCATACTTCCAATTACCCAAGATATTGTTGAACTCGATCAACTGAGGAAATCGAACCAAAGAAAAAACTTTAACCCAGTAAAACTAGGGTTCCAAACTTCCAAATCACCACCACCACCTCCACAGTTCCCTGATCAACCTCCCATTAATTTTCCCATCCTCTCTGATCACCCCTCCACCTCTAGGAGGAAATTCAACCCATTCGAACCCATAGATCATCAGTGCTAACCCCAAAAGTAAAATTCAGTCAATTTGGAACTGCTATCTGGTTTTAACACTAAAAATTGAAATCTTACTTTAATCATAATTTTGTATGATGTTTCAGATTATAACCCTGAAATATAGAATCAATGTGTTTGAAATTTCACTAATTAATGTCTGATCATTTGTTTATAAACTCATGAGATGATACAAAGTTGTTTTAACTTAAGTAAAATTTCCAAACTATAGTCTATGATGAAATAAACATAATTTGTTTAAGCCTTAAATATAAACCAAGATTTAACCAAGAGATAATGATTTTTGAAATCAAACAGCAGCTTGAAATTAAAGAAACAGAAATGTAACAGATAAACAAGCATGCACACATATATTCATATATATATATATATATATATATTCACAGCAAATTCATAATATATATTCATTTCTGATTAAAAGCACGAAATCAAATTTTCCTACTTAAATTTTTAAAAGTGGAGTTACTCACCTGTACAGAAGACAAAGCATCAGTTTTGAAAAACCCTTTTGAAGATCTTTTTGAAAACTTGCTTTAAAAAACTTGAGTTGTTTGATGCTTTGAATCTTTTAAACTTGAATGTTGCTTTAAAATGCTTCCAACTTAAAAGAAAATGCAGCAACCAATTCCAGTTTGAATGATGAACAGGCTACAGATTTAAAGAATGCAATTTTCTTTTGTTTTAAAAAAATGCAGGTTAGCTCCAGATTGTTGCATGTGCTTCCAGATTTTAAATAAATGCAGACTTGCATGATTAAAAATGTTACAGGGATTTTTGCTATGCATTTTTGAAGTGAGGAGTTTGATTTACAGGGTTTTTGTTTGAAGATGATTTTAGATTTGCATTTGGTTATAGGTTGATGAGAAAACTGGGTTTAGAGGAAATAAAAATTTGCATTTTGATATGAGAAGTTTGTTTACTGATTTTGGAAGAAATGAAAATTTGCATTATGAAGTGAAGATTGTTTTAGAGTAAATAGTTTCAGCTGAAAATTTACTTAGTTTAGCATTGAAAAATAAAACAAGAAAAGAATGGAAGAAGGCAAGTGTTTATATAACTTATTTTATGATTTATTTAAAAATCAAAGAAAAATAAAAATACAATCTGACACTTGTAAAGAAACTATACATTTGTCACTTACCTTAATTAATAAATTAACACATGTTATTAAAGCTCTAGGATGTTTACACATGTCTCTAAAGTAATTAGTATTTATAATTAAAAGTTAATGAAATTTTTAAACTTAATTAATTTACAAATACTTAGTTATATATACAGCTAATTTTTTTTAAGGAAATAAAACCATTTATATTTAAAAATAAAAACAATACATTACTTTATTATTTGAAAATAACATTTTAGATAATTTAAATTAAATTTATAAAAGAGATTGTAAATTACTTATTATTTAAATGAATAAATGTTTCATTTATTTGCTGTATATTAAACTTTCGTAGCTAATTTACAAATCACATTTATTAATAAATATTTTAAAAAGAATGTTGAACAAATCTTATTATTAATCTTATTTAAAAATCTAAACTAAAAGATATTTTAAATAAATAATACTTACCCAAAGTATTTTTAAAACCATATAGTTATTTATAAAATAGCTTTTGAAAAATTATATTAGATTAAATCAAATTTCCAAATTACTAAAATGTATATTAGAATTAGAAAATATACCTTATTAATTAAATTTAAAAAAAACTCATCCATTTAAAATATATATAAATATATATATATATATATACATTATAAATAGAAATAATTTATTAGCTTATTAAAAGATAAATTCACTAATTAAATATTTAATAAAAGAAGATTATTAAATCAGTTCAAATTTATTTACAAAAATTGTCAAATCAATTTAATTTTAAATACAGATTATTAAATTGATATTGCCAAAAATTCCGGGATATCACATTCCTCCCCCCTTAAAAGAATTTTCGTCCCCGAAATTTAAAGCAAAGGTAATTTAATAATCTCATTAAAGATTTAATTTTAAAACATAAGCATATATCAATCATATGCTAACAACCAAAGCAACCAATTCACACAATCAAAACAAATCTAACTATCCAGAAAAATTCTGTATAGAATTTTCTCGAGTTTTCCTGGTATAAATATCGGGATACTCGCTCTACCGAATCCAGACAATCAAAACTACTAAGCTACATAGCTCTTACCTCATCTAGATCTACAAAACTAAACAGGATATCAGACTATAGACGAGTCTGACTCAACAGCCAAACCTCCTGAACTGCTGGTTCTGCAACCAGAAATATCATACACGTAGTCCCTCAGAGATACGTGAAACGTACTAAGTCCCATTTATCCAAACTGGCAATTCAACTCCTGAAAACCAAAGCACTTATCTTACCAAAACACAGAAGAAGTCCAAAACATCTCGGAGCCAGCTTCCCAGACTTACCAAAACTTATAGCTCCTTGGATCGGAGAAAAACTTGTCCCAAACCAAATTTCCGACTCCGGAATCCAAATTCCTCCATCTCTTATCCTCAAAATCCTTCGAACGATCCTGGTCTGCCTACATCCTTCCTGATCAGCTCAACCCTTGCTGATTCCACTAGAAACAGACTGGACCAAAAACAACCCAACACAATGATCTCGTAAAGATCAATCCAAAACCAAGAACAAACTCTACTCCTCAAACAACAGAAGACTGAACTCACTTCTCCTATTCCGAAAAAGAAAAGCAGATGCACTCCCAAACTGCTTTCGCTGCACAACTCTGATCTGAAGTGGAAGAAAATGCTGACGAAGAACTCGAGCATAACTAGACAACACATCCCAGAAATATGGTTCAACGGATCCATAAAGAAAACTCAAAAATTCCTCCGAAACCTGAGTTGCTTCACCAAACTCTATCTCAAGGAACCATCCTTCTATTAAGCTGAACCACCGGTTCCCCTCCTGGAATCCTAGCCGATAAGAAAACTCGATCTCCAGATACGGACAAACCTCTGACTTCCCTGAAGACATCCGGACAATCTCCAACAACCCAAGAAAACACTTAACTATCGCAAGTCACTTTTGCGATCAACCCAACCTAATATCCAAAGAAAACCGTCCTCTCTTTACCAATCAGAACAGCTTATGCTGTCCTAGCCAATTCATCGAAGAAAAGGATCCATACAGTTGCTTCTGAATTCCACCTTCAGAAAAACTACTCAGCTAGAAGTCTTCCTGCCAACGCAGAACACTCCGAGCTGCACTGCTACCACCAATGCCAAAGAATTCCTAATCCAAAGCTCTTCAACAAACTTGGACCTCAAAGCCAACCACCACATCCTGCTGCACTCAGCCATAACACCGAAACACACACAATTCCTTACTCTTATTCCAAAGAAGCATCTTCGAAAACATCCACAGTCACTGCATCTCATCACGCAGCTACTACTTCCTGAGGTATTAAGATACCATCACTTGCTTCTGCCAAACCGACAGATCCAAACTCTACTCATCCAACTTCAAAGATAGACTCCAAATCTTAACAGGTTTCCTTCAAAGATCGATGAAATCCTTCATTACTGCAAAGGTCACTCGAGACAGTATTAGGTCTACAGTCTCGACAGATCCACTTCCAACCTCAAACATTCAAACTCCAACCAATGTAGTAGACGTGTTACACACACCACTACCTTATCTACCTTTGTATCTTATATTGGAAAACCCGAACAGGTAACCCAAATAGGTAGAAATAAATATATATTTATATATATTAAAAATATAAATACGCACTCTCAAGATAGACACCACACCAGAGCCTAGGTATTCGCTCAACCTAGCGCTCTGATACCAACTGTGACGACCCGACTTTCAGCGATCAGAAAGTCGTATCATCTTTAAGAAAGAAAGGGATAGAAAAGAGAAAAGAAAGAAGAAACAACATCAGAATCTCAACAGCGGAACAAATAAATTATATTAATAACATAAGTATTACATAGTATACAACAACTATCAGAGTTACACAGACCATACATCACATACTAGACAGTTATAAACACTTGTCTAGTTATTACAACTCAAATACAACATCAACAAAGAAACCACTCAGAGATACCAACACAGCGGAACACTATATAACTACAACGCAGAAGCCTCCTACTCCATTGCTCCTACACAATTCGTCAAAGCTAACCTGAATCCCTTGGCTACTAGTAAAAATTTGAGTACCCAAGAGTTTAGAAAAACAGAAATAAACTCCGGGTCAGACATGGGTCTGGTGTGAGTAACATGTTAAAGTTGCTTAACTTTTGAAAAACCTTTGGAAACAAAAGGTATCACGTAAGACTTCCCACACATAAATATGGAAAAGTTTTTACCTTACGCTAACCAAAACATTTGATAGGAAATCCGGTGATATTATAATAGGTCTAAGGTTTTCAAGTAAATAAAAAATAGCCGAAATTTTTACATTATTAAATTCCAGCTACTACCCATAAAAGTGGGCAATACAATCAAAACCGAGGGCACTTATTGGATTTTGGATTCCATACAATGGCAGGGCTACCGGGGTACCGCCCGTCACAGTACGGAGCCTAGATCACCGTACCGAGGATGATCCCAATCCCCTGCAATACAAAGCCGGAACCATTCCAACCTGAACAGTCCCGAACAAGACCACCCCGCAGTTGTGATCAGCAACCGCACCACACAACCGAAATAAAAGGGACATCTAGACAGGGGTAAATCTCGTCCTACTTGGGCATGACCCACTTAGCCTTGCTACACCTCCCCTGTTTTAGCCATTCCCGGTTGATGAGGCTTGAGGCTACGTTTACCTTTATAGAACACATCACTTAGAATGCTCATCGTCCACTTGACGATGTTCTGAAAGTATTCAATCCATACAAGTTCGTTCCGGGTTCGAACGAAACCGAAGGCATTATCTCGTTACACTCATTTTGGAATCACCCTCAGAGTTAATGACGATAACCCTTGCACTCTGAATCTTCACCTTCACTTCAAATTCACGACCTATCGTTAATTTGGATCGATGTGGTTTTCGGATATCTAAATATGGAAACCTGATCCCGGTCTCACCGAATCGAAACGTATCTTTTAAGGCCAAGTTGTTTTAAAGTTTTAAAACAATTCAATTCATTATCTATATACACACAGATAGATAATTCACAGATTCACAATGGATAATCAACATTATCATCATAAGTAGATAATTCATATCATCAATATAAACAGATAATCCATATTATCATTCCAATGCAACCAAAGCATCCATAACACACAGCATTACTCATCTCATAGCTGAGATTGCAAACCATCCAAGGCAAACCAATATCATCCATTCATACATAAGCAACGATTCAATGATCATACCATCTATAATTAATTTAAAATG
Source organism: Allium cepa (assembly GCA_030765085.1). NCBI lineage: Eukaryota > Viridiplantae > Streptophyta > Magnoliopsida > Asparagales > Amaryllidaceae > Allium > Allium cepa. The sequence goes on from CM060944.1 coordinate 345,243,387, forward strand.
AATTAAATTAATTACTTCATCTCTAATTAATTTAAAATGAATTAAATTAATTCCATCATCTTTAATTAATTTAAAATAAATTAAATTAATTACTTCATCATTTTAAATCTTGCTTACTTAACCATTAATTGATTACAAATCAATTAATTAAACACCATCTCATTATTCATTTCAATTAATCATTCCTGATTAACAATTTTCTAATTACAATAAGTAATTAGCCTTTAAATTAATTACACAAGTTAATTATACTTAACCCTTTACAATAATTAAATTTTAATTACTTAAACAATTAATCAACTAAAATTAATTACATTAATCCTTTATTAATTAATTACTTCATTTATTAATTATTCCTTAATTAATCAATTCTAAATTTACATCATTAATTTTTATTAATTAATGATTTCTAATTACATTTTTAATTGATCTCTCTATTTAAATTAATTACATTAAGTAATTAATCTTAAATTAAACCACATATATTAATCACCCTTGATTAATAACATCCAGTAATTAACTATCCTTAATTACTTCATTAAATAAATTACTCCTTAATTTATTCTCTAATTAATCCCTTGATTAATTATATAAAGTAATTTAATCCAAATTACTTCCTTTATTAAAACAACTTTAATTACATTTAGTAATTATCAATTAATTACTTCCCTAAGTAATTACAATTCCATTAATTACACTAAGTAATTATTATCAAATCATCAAGTGTTTAAACTAATTAAACTTAATTAATTAACTTAAACTAATCACATTAAACTCAATTAATTACATTATGTAATTAATTCATTAATTACTTCTATTAAGTAATTAAACCTAAACAATTTCATAAATGATTATTATTAATTAATCTAATTAATTATTAAAATTAATCACATTAATCAATTGTTAAATAATCTTAAGTTAATGACCTTCATTAACAATTCTTTAATTTCTTCCTTAAGAAATTAACTTAGATTAACCATTATTAATTACAAATTAATTAATATTTAATTACCAATTAATTAATCTCTAATTATTTAATTAATTAAGTGTTAACTGTAACTTAATTAATCCTTAATTACTTGATTAATTAATATTTAATCATTTATTAAAATCTATTTAATAATCCTTAATTACAAATTAATTAACCTTAATTAATTAATCTTAAGTCCTAATTAATAAATTTAAAAATTCTTAATTACTTAATTAATCATCCATATCATTAATTAATTAAATAACCCATTTAAAATTAACTTAATAATTTAATGAATCTAAATCATTAAATTCTATTTATCATTAAGATAAACATTTCTTACTTAATCAAAGTGTTAAAAACAATTTGTTTTCAAATTTACTTTAAATTTTATTTTAAACTTCGTTTTAAATTCAAGATTTTAATAATAGATACAAATTTAACTTAAACAAGGTTTAAAAACAATTCAAAACCTTTTTATCTCATATGTTGAAGGAATATCCATTTTATAAAGAAGTTTTAAAAGAATTTAAAACCCAATTCATTTTGAAATTCAAATCAATTTTAAAAATACACTTCAACTAACTAAATTGTTTAAATCATTTTAATTTCAAAATTTTCATTTATTTCAAACTGGAATACAAATTAAATTTGATTCCAGATTACTTAGATTCAAATCTTACTTACATTTTAAACTTCATTTTAGAATTTCAAATCATTTAACCATTTTTTTAAAAAGAAGTTAAACAATTTAAATTTAAAACTTTATTTATTTTAAAAACTGAAGTTTAACCCAAATTCCAGATTTCAAAACTCAGATTTAAACTTATTTAAATTTCTATTTTACAATTTAAACTTTCAGTTCAAATTCAAACCAAATATACTTTTACACTTAAAAGTTTATAAACCCAAATTTAAATTTCAAAACTTAAATTATTTCAAATCTAAGATTCAAAATCTTGAATTCAGATTTCACTCAGTTTTAAAAACTTAGTTTAAAGTTTTAATTTACCAATTTAAACTTTATTTTTTTTAAATTTACAACCAGAACAGGTTCTTTTTTTATAAAACCTGTAAACAACATTACTCGAGCCAACCTTGACATGACTTCGAGTTCAAGCCTAACCTGCTTCGAGTTAAAACTCGAATCACCCAAGACAAACGTGAGACAATCAAACCCTAAAAAAACTACACAGATCATCAGAACTAGTGCACCGTGCACATGCACGATGCCTCCGGCCACCCTTGATCAACTTCGCGACCTCCTTACAGTCGACATTCGTCATCTCAGATCAACCAAACAACAACCCAATCAACACATGCTAGAAATCAAAATTGAGATCAAAAAATCCCAAACCTGGAATCAAAAACTGGAACAGAACTTCCACCTGAAAATCTCTCGTTCACGCGCCTCTGGCCACTGGAGCGAATGCAATTCCGTCCACACATTCGTCAACCACCATACTTCCAATTACCCAAGATATTATTGAACTCAATCAACTGAGGAAATCGAACCAAAACAAAAACTTTAACCCTTTAAAACTAGGGTTCCAAACTTCCAAATCACCACCACCTCCTCCACAGTTCCCTGATCAACTTCCCACTAATTTTCCCATCCTCTCTGATCACGCTTCCACCTCCAGGAGAAAATTCAACCCATTCGAACCCATAGATCATCAGTGCTAACCCCAAAAGTAAAATTCAGTCAATTTGGAACTGCTTTCTGGTTTTAACACTAAAAATTGAAATCTTACTTTTAAAAATCATAATTTTGTATGATGTTTCAGATTATAACCCTGAAACATAGAATCAATGTGTTTGAAATTTCACTAATTAATGCCTGATCGTTTGTTTATAAACTCCAGAGATGATGCAAACTGGGTTTAGAGGAAATAAAAATTTGCATTTTGATATGAGGAGTTTCTTTACTGATTTTGAAGAAATGAAAATTTGCATTATGAAATGAAGATTGTTTTAGAGTAAATAGTTTCAGTTGAAAATTTACTTAGTTTAGCATTGAAAATGAAAAAAAGAAAAGAATGGAAGAAGGCAAGTGTTTATATAACTTATTTTATGATTTATTTAGAAATCAAAGAAAAATAAAATTACAATTTGGCACTTGTAAAAAAACTATACATTTGTCACTTACCTTAATTAATAAATTAACACATGTTATTAAAGCTCTAGGATGTTTACACATGTCTCTAAAGTAATTAGTATTTATAATTAAAAGTTAATGAAAGTTTTAAACTTAATTAATTTACAAATACTTAGTTATATATATAGCTAAATTTTTTTTAAGGAAATAAAACCATTTATATTTAAAAATAAAACAATACATTACTTTATTATTTGAAAATAACATTTTAGATAATTTAAATAAAATTTATAAAAGAGATTGTAAATTACTTATTATTTAAATGAATAAATGTTTATTTGTTGTATTTTAAACTTTCATAGCTAATTTACAAATCATATTTATTAATAAATATTTTAAAAAGAATGATAAACAAATCTTATTATTAATCTTATTTAAAAATCTAAATTAAAAGATATTTTAAATAAATAATACTTACCCAAAGTATTTTTAAAACCATATAGTTATTTATAAAATAGCTTTTAAAAAATTATATTAGATTAAATCAAATTTCCAAATTACTAAAATGTATATTAGAATTAGAAAATATACCTTATTAATTAAATTTAAAATAAACTCATCCATTTAAAATATATAAATATATATATATATATATACACATTATAAATAGAAACAATTTATTAGCTTATTAAAAGATAAATTCACTAAATAAATATTTACTAAAAGAAGATTATTAAATCAATTCGAATATATTTACAAAAATTATCAAATCAATTTAATTTTAAATACAGATTATTATATTGATATTGTCAAAAATTCCGGGATATCACACATCCTAAGAGGGATAATGGAAATCTAACAGTCATGGCAAAAAGAAGTACTATTACCTGAGTGGACTATTGTATTAGTGCCTAGGTTAAAAATCTCATGACATTTTAAAATAGATTTTCAAAAATTGGAAAATTTACATATAACCGTACGAGTAATTTGATATACATTATTACTACCATTATGGTTATATTTAGAAATGATTTCTTTCCAAATAGGATTATCATTAATATCCTTAAACTTCCATAACCATTTACCTAACAAGACAAATTCATGTTACACAAATTAATGACTCCTAAACCACCATCCTTTTTGGATTTACAAATAGTTTTCTAATTTACTAAACATTTAATACTGCTATTAGAGTTTTCCCCACTCCGTAAGAAGTCCCTTCTTATTTTATCAATTTATTGATCATCCAATCTAGAAAAAGATGCATATACATCCAATAGTTCGGGAGAGTTGATAAGACAGAGTTTATTAGAACTAATCCACCCGCTCTCGATAAAAATCTCTCATTCCAATTAGAAATCCTATTTTTGATTTTATCTATGATAATAAACCAATCATCATGTTTAAGTTTAGTAGGTCTAATAAAAAAATCAAATGGAAAATTTATAGTTTTACAATTAAGCGTATTAGCAACTAAATTTTCAACCTTTTCAGAATCATTTAAAACCAAAACTAAACTTTTATCAAAATTTATTTTTAAACCCGATAATAGTTCAAAACGATATAAAATAAGAGTGATAACGTGTCTAGGCAAATAGGAGGAAATAAACATGGTATCATCTGCAAATTGAAGGACAAAAATACTGTTACGAGAGATATCGTTACCAATATTCTCCAAAGATTTATTATCAACTGCTTTTTTAATCATCTTAGCGAAAACATCTGCGGCTAAGTTAAATAAGAGAGGTGATAAAGGATCACATTGCCTTAAACCTCGCTTAGAATGAATTTTATTACCTAAAATACCATAACCATAATACCAGAGTTACCAGTTTTAAGTAAATTCATAATCCAGTTAATCCATTTATGACTGAAACCTCTAGCATGAAACATATCAACTAGAAACTCCCAAGCAGCCGAATCAAAAGATTTCGCAAAGTCCAATTTTAGAATCACACAAGTTATATTATTCTTACAATAGTGATTAATGTATTATTGAACAACAACCACACCATCATTGATATTTCTCCCCTTAATGAAAGCAGTTTATGAACAGCCAATTAGATCGTTTATTCTTATACTAAGTCTATTAGCTAAAAATTTTAAAATAATTTTAATTGAACAGTTAACTAATGAAATAGGTCAAAAAGCTTTTAAATTATTAGCACCTACTTTTTCGTGCAAAAATAACATTTGCAAAATTAAATCTTTCTAATTTCAATTTTCCGTTATAGAGTTCGTTAAACATGCTAATTAAATCGAATTTTAAAACATCCCAAAATGTTTTATAAAAGAAAATAAGAAACTCATCTGAACCCGAGGATTTATCACCTGACATGTCATTAATAGCTTTCCAAATTTCCTCTTCAGTAAAAGGATTATCTAACTCGGAAAGATCAACATTAGAATCGGAAGTATAAAGATCATTCAATATAGCATTAATTATGTGCTTAATTTTATTACCAAAAATATCTCTATAATACCGTGTAAAAGCCTTATTAAGATCTCTTTGATTGATCAATTTTTCGTTATTCACAAAAATAGAATTAATTGTATTGCTACATTTTCTACCATTAGTCATATTATGCAAAAATTTGATATTATTGTCACCTTCATTTATCCATTGAATTCTAGATCTTTGTTTCTATATAACCTCCTCTTTTTCAAAAATAGAATTAAGCTCTTCTTTTAGATTAGCAAGAACGTTACGCTCACCTAAATTGAATTCTCTAGTTTCTTCTATCTTGTTTATTTTAAGCATCTCAGAAATTATATTTTCTTTTTCAATTTTAATACTACCAAAAACATTCTTACTCCAATTTTTAAGAAAATTCCTAAGATCCCTAAGTTTTAAGATAAACTTTTAGCAGAATTATCCTTATTCTAATATTATAAAAACTCAAGAAGTCCACTTATTTTTAATTAAATTTGAAAATTTGGATTTTAATAGTAACATTTTTTTGAATTTAAATGATCTATTAATAACTCTATGTTGTTCACAAGAGAAAATAATAGGAAAATGATCAGAATAAGTGTAAGGCAAAGCAGAAACTCTACAAATAGGAAATTTATCCTCAGTTTCATCACTAACAACAAACTTATCAAGAAAAGCCATAGATAAGGACTTCCTAGTATTACTCCAAGTAAAATCTCTATTAGAAAGAGGGATTTCAACCAAATTAGAATTAATAATAAATTAGTAAAATTCTTCCTTAGTAGATAAATCACCCCCTCCTCCCGTGGTGAACACTCTCCTATAAAACGCGTGACGTTGAAATCACCCCCCAAAATCTAAGAACCAAAAGCAAAAGAATTAAATCCTAGACATTCATTCCAAAGAATTCGATGACCCATTTTTGAATTTGGCCCATAAACATTAGAAATATTTAAAATAGAATTATCACTAAGCTTAATGAGAATAATATGCAGAGAGTGTTGCTTGGAAATACACTGAAGCGGCTTAAAAGAATTATCCCCCCACCTAATTAGTAAACCCCCAAAATCGCCAACAGAAGATAAATAAGCCCATTTCCTAAAATGATAACTACCTAATATTCTATAAAAACAAATATCATCACATTCAATCTTAGTTTCCTGTAAGAGTGCAATGTCAATAGAACAGTCTTTAAAAAAAACTCTTATTTTATCACACTTATTTATATCATGCAAACCTTTGATATTCCAACTAATGATCCTTATAAACCAACCGATCTAGCCCTGTCAAATTCCCTACTTCTGATATACGCTAAATCTATCTCAACATCAGAAAAAACAAAAGCGGTCTCTAATTTACTGACAAAACTCAGAAGAAGACAAACTACTTAAAGCATAAGATGAATACGTACTAACCAAATCAGAAACCATACCTGAGCCTGAATTCATAGCACCATTCGTGTCACTCGAATTAGGTAACTCGTCCATAAAATGAGAGTGACCACCATGGATCCTCGTACTAAGATGAACAAACCCACTAATAGCAACAGATTTCCTGTGCCCAACTCTTTTAGTCTTTGAAGAAATAGAAAAGGCTTTGCTGTCTTCGCCTTCAATTGATTGAATAATAATTGATGATTCAATACCATCCTTAATCTCAGCAACTCCTGACAATCCAGTACCCATATTGCTATGCTCAATAGACCAAGAATCCCCAACCACTGTTACACCCTCATTTACAACCAAATTTGAATTCACCACCTTATTACAATCAGACCGCTCACACGCACATACGTCAAAACACAAAGCTCCTGACTCGTTATCATTTTGAACATTTGGAGATAACTGAGAATCAATATCAGCCGCAAAACTACTCGCAACACCAAATTTAGGGTCAATTTTGGTTTCATTTTAAGTTTTGTGTTTTACGTTTTCGGTCGGTATAGTAAAATAAGAAAAAGTAGAACAAATGGTTTAAAATTCTTAGACATTACGAAGATGGACGGATGACGGTGAAAATGGAATGCTCTTCGTGCTTTTGCTATGTCTCAAAAAATGGAAAACAAATTTATTTTGCTTTCCATGTTCCAAAAAACGAAAGCACTAAAAACGATTTATTCCGTTCGACGTCCGTCCATCGTCGTAATCATTAAGAATTATATATTTTTCCGTTTTCTTTATATTTTTTAATATAAGTTGAAAATGAAAAACATAAAACTCAAAATGATACCAAACGGACCTTATCATCTCCAATCTCTTTACCATCCACAATCATATTTAAACAAGAAATATTACCATAATCTATCATATATTGGACCTCCTCCATAGCAATATGTTGAGTAACGAGAGTACAATTGGAAATACCTTTACACACAAGACCACCGTGAGCTGCCATGTCAGTACAAACATCATCAGAACAACTTAGCTTAACCATGCCTTCCTCAACTTGAGACCTTTTACATACAACAGCGTTAAAATCATGATCATCAACCAGTGGTACTAATTTGAATCCTTCATCAACATGAACCATCTCATAACCATCACATTTATGCTTAAACTTGTATACCATCCCATCAACCAGAACAATAGAGGCAGACATAGAAAGAAAATCAACAGCTGAATTATCCACCGGTATGTCACTCAAGCTATCTCCATAAACCACCAAGTCATCTGGAACAGAACCAGTTAATAAGCTATCAGTAGGAACAGTAGACTTCTTTTGTGCAGTGTCGACATGCACGCCGGCACCATTGGATAGCATGGAATCATCAGTAGAAACAGCAGTCAAATTAGAGTCATCAAAAGCTTCAACATCAGCATCCCCAACTTGTACAGAACCAATTTTCACAAGACGATCATTGATCTCCATCTCCATATCATTATTTTTCTTCACTGAATCATCCAAGAGCATAAAAGAAGACTTACTGCAAACCTGAGAAAGAGTGTCTGCCCCTGCTGCCACATTCTTCTAATGCAGAATTAAGATCGTCGTCATCCATGAAAGCAAGACAACTGAAACGATTAGCTATGGATAAATCGAATTCCTTCAACAACGCAGACCTTGCTTTAGGAATTATATTGTGAATAAAATGTATTCTTTGTTCAAATTATCAGTGATTGCATCAATAGCAGAAGAAGCCATAGAAATATCAGAAGAATTATCCACCAAAATAAAGAAAATAAATAAAGAAGTTAATAAGTTTATAAAATCATATTTGATCATATAGACAGTTACACTTGTCAAACATCGTGGTTAGCCTACAATTAAATTTCATAATTAATATGGTTTCTTATGTAAATATATGAATTTATATAATAAATCTAATATACAAATCTCTTTGTAAAATTAGGATGCTTGGGTTTATACAATAATAACATTTATATTAAATCATTTTCCATACTCTCATCGTTGAATTTTGATAAATATATACACATACATCGTCTAGTTTACATTATTTTAAGTGGAAATTAGGTTGAAGGGCTTCTATTTGCAGAGTAATAAGTTTTAAGGACAATATTTCTGAATAATTAGTTTTAAGGATAATTTACAACATAATAATAAATTCATTTATCTTTTTAAATTATACAGGAAAATGATAAATCCTTTTATCATTATTTCTGTATAACTGAAAATGATAATTTTTTTAATCTTTTTCCTGTAAAATGTCCTTAAAACTAATTTTTCAAATGTAATGTCCTTAAAACTTATTACCCTGCCAAATAAGCCCTTGAAGTGAAAAGTGGAAATTAGGTTGAAGGGCTTCTATTTGCAGAGTAATAAGTTTTAAGGACAATATTTTTGAATAATTAGTTTTAAGGATAATTTACAACATAATGATAAATTCATTTATCTTTTTAAATTATACAGGAGAATGATAAATCTTTTTATCATTATTTCTGTATAACTGAAAATGATAAATTCTTTTATCTTTTTCCTGTAAAATGTCCTTAAAACTATTTTTTCAAAAGTAGTGTCCTTAAAACTTATTACCCTGCCAAATAAGCCCTTGGAGTGAAAATCCCCTTATTTTAAATATATCAGGTACTGATTTTGATGTATTTATCATCTTACTCAGGAGTTTATTCCTATTATTTTTATAATTATTGTAGTACCCCACATTCATATTTGATGGTAATTAAATAAATATTTCAAGTTATAATTGATTTGTTTTATTTAATGACTTTAATATCTATTATTAGTCATTATTCATATCATATATTAGTCATCATTTTTATATGTCATTAGTCTATAATATTTTATTTAAGGGTTGTTAGAGTTAGAGTAAGAGTTACAGTTTTAGATGGTTATTTTTGTTGATGACAAAGAGAGAAAAATATATAAAATCTAGGCGTAGATTAAGGGGGGTTTTGTAACTCAGAGAGAGTTATATTATATTTTATATATAGAGTTGTTATCGTAAAAAAGGAGGAGATTATTAGTACATTAGGTTTTGGTGATAACAACAACACGACATATAAAATATAGACACTGATGTTTTATTAATACACACACACACATATAGTGCAAGATATTAGACATGTATTGATTAAGAAGACTGTACGGTATCAAGAATAAATTCAATATAATGATAATTGAAGACTCGTGAGTATTGAAGAGTTCAAGATTTCAAGATATTCTAGATAAATTATAGAGTCATGGAATTTATGTTAAAACCTTGATAGAACTTTCTTGATCTCTCACACCTTCTCTAATTTTGTTTTAAATTGTTTTTCAAATATCTAGGTTTTAAAATAATCTTTTCAAAATCTTTTCCAAAATGATTTTCAATCTTTTATAGTTATAAAGATATTATTTTAGTGTTTTTAAGTTTATATATATATATTGAATTTTGTTTATACTTTAATAAGTTATAATTATATTTGTTGTTATATATGCTATTGAATACTCATATTAAATTTTTCAAAATTGTTTTATGAAGTTTTTATTAAAATATATTTTGATTAAAATATGTATAAACTATATTTAAATGATTCTACAAAGTATCAAATTATTTTATAAAGCAACGGATTTTCAAAATCAAAATAGTATTTTTAAATTGTTTTTCAAAATACAAAGGGATATGTCGACATAGTGACCGTACTTTTCAAAATTCAAATTTGAATGAAAGTATCTTTTCGTCGTATCTCTTTGCGAGTGGACATGACCGATGTTTCCCTACTAAACTTCCAAACTAATTTTCAATTACAATTTTCTTATTTTCCTCTCCTCTTTTCACCCTTATGATTTCCAAATTAATGTTTACCCAAACTCTACCGAAATTCAACAAGAATCAAATTCAGTCTTCACTAGTTTGAATCTCCTTCATCTACTCTTTGATTTCTCTCATACCTCTCACTCAAACTAAGAACAAAGTGCTTTTCAAGAGTTGTATAATTAATTGTAATCAACATCCGAGTTTGTAAAACTCTATCAGATCAAACTACTATAGTTATGGGTGTGATTATAACCCGTAAAGTGAATTGGGTGTGATTGTAGTCCGTAAAATCAATTGGGTGTGCTTAGTAGCCTGTTATTCTAGTTAGTGTGCTTGTAGCCCGAAAATCAAGTGACTCTACCCAAAGGTCAGGAATTTGGAGGGTGTGACTCATAACCTTGAAATTAAGATTGTATCTGCATTTACTAGCTGAAAATAAATCTCTACAAGGAATTGTGCAGGACTGGATATAGGATAACTCTAAACAAATATAAAATTCTAGCATGTTCTTTCCTTTTTTACTTTTACTACATTAACTTTTATCTGTGCTTTGATATTGTTATTGTTTATATGATTGTTAATTACATCATTTCAAGTAGAATCTTAAAGAATTTGAAAAATATTCATGTAATTAATTAAACACTATCCAATCCCCTCTTGTGTTAATTTAGCCCTAAGATCCCTATTCCGCCAACTCAAAATATTTTCCTAAGATAAAATGAGATTTGGAGATTTCCAAAAGTTAAACGAGATATTAATAATAAGATTTCGGTGATATATGAAACATATTGGTTAAGCTCTACGTTAAATTCCAAGGAGGAAATTGGTACTATTCGTATGAATTTAAAAGGTGATTTCAGCGTTGTTCGAAGAATAGTACAGGTTGAATACAAAAATTAGCATTTATTATAAATAATATAATTCCTGTGGATCCTGTTTATTCAATACTTACTAGTTTTGAATTTACCATCTTAGATAACATGGTTTTAACCCATTTAAAAGCTATGTTTTAAAAATATAAAACCTTTAAATCATGGTAATATTTTCCTATGTGATCAATGAGAAATTATTTATTGTTTCCAAAGTTAAAAAGAGGTTTAATGATTCCATATATACTGAAAAAGGAACGGTTTAAAGATGTATCTCTATAAGATATTTAATCCAGATAAAAGATATTGATAAATTGAATAATAATCACCTACATACTTAACATCTTTTGTCGATAAAATTAGTTCAGAGAAACCAGGAATGGATTTGGTTGATTCCTATCTGAAAACCACTTTTACCAATATACATTCGAAAGTGAAAAAAATGTTGAAGACAATGATTATGAAGATGGAGATCTTCATAATCTAGGGATGCTTGTCACTAACCTTTGGGGTAATTCCCTTATCATATATATGGTGGCAGGGTTTCTTAAATTTGAAATCTTCGATGCAAGGATTACTTGCTACTAATCCTAGGGGTGATTTCCAAATAGGTGTAGTAGGATAAGTGCCTTTGATTTGTCCTACGCCTGGACAACTTGTATGGACGAGTGTCTGACATTGCATTTCTAAGATCTCCTACATTGGTTTTTACAAAAGTACATCTGTTTAGTGTTGTAGGAGGTAACCCCTCTTATACTTAACACCCTCCTCAAAGAAATACAAGCTCATAGGTTGTACTTTTTTTGAAATCATTGGTATGTCGTCGAAAAAGGAAATGTGGCATTTAGTGTGGGATTTATCATATGAAAGGTGAAACGTTACCTTAAACCTCACGCATCAGTAAGGGCAAACACATGGTAGATGCGGCAGGGCTAAGTGGGTCACTCCCGCTAGGAGATGTTCGTCAACTTTTTAGATTGCCCTCTATATTTTGGTCTGTTTTATATGCTGTGGCCATGAATAAGTCGGGAACAACTGGGGTGATATCAAATTCGGTACTGTCTAGGGTAAAGATTGGCCGGTTCTATGTTGGTAGAGGTTGGAGCCTCAAGTGCATCCCTTTAGAGATATACCGTCGGAAGGTAGTCCCTTACCTTGTCATTGTATGGAATCAATTCTCAATACGAGTCTTTACGGTTTTAATTGTAAATCTATTATGCTAGAATTTAATAAATATAATAATTTCGGCTGAGATTATATATATTTATTTGAAAGATTTTTCAAAGAATGTCATTAAAAATAATATCTTTAATTTTGCATGGCAAATGGCTTGGTTAATATAAGGTAAAAACCCGGCCATGTTTATGTGTGGTATGTTCTTATGAGATACCCTCTATTTTCATAAATATCCATGTTTTGAGTTTTCTCGCACCAATTCCATGACTGACCCAAAGTTTATTTGCTATTCCTTAAATTCTGGGTGTCGAATTTTTTCGGGCAGTCAAGTAGTTCAGATCTAGCTTGTAATATTTTGAAGGAGCTTGGAGTAGCGGCTAGAGTTTCCTTTGTATATGGTTATCCATTTCCATTTCCCCTGCATTTTTTTGCTATTTGCATTCAGCATTAGCTCAAATGAAGATATATAATTATCTAGTTTTAGATTAGGATAGACTCTATTGTATGTATTTAAAATTTCCACTATATAGGTTAATTATTGAAATAATATATATTATTCCATTCGTGTAAGTCTATTCTGTCTTCTTTTCCTTTTTTCCCTTAACAATCAATCTTTCTGGCACTTGAATGTTCGACGGTTGAATACCGTGGATATATATATATTAATGTCGACTTCGAGGGTCGAAAAGGTGGTTATCACACTTTGTGTCAACCGTGACGACCCACCCATCGTAAGACCCTGAATCAACATTAAGTGATAACGTCTAACTTTTGAATATCATAGAAGGAAGCCAGGGGTAAAATAAAATAAAAACTAAACCTCACTAAGGCACAACGATAGAATCTCATAGCGGAACGACAATATATAATATACTGAATCTACATAAGCAATAAGATAAACAATATATAAGAGACTGTACTAATGGAAGTAGCTACTAAGTGAATATTTATATAGAAAGTCGAAATATAATATTTGATACGACAAATTTCATATATAAATAACACATCTTCCACGTACTACCAGAGTATCAAACATATATCCAAAGTATGACTTCGCCTCCAAAATGCTTCATCTATCCTAAAAGCATATCTTAAAAAGCACATGACTCTCAAACTACTAAATCGAGTACCTGAGAGTTATCATGACATAAATAGACAAAGACAAAATGCTGGCCAGACACAAAGCCTAGGATGAGGGGAATAATCACAAAAACTACATATCAAAACCATATACAAATAAATAGGGAACCACTGAAGTATAGCCGATCCTCTCCATAAATGTGGCTAAGCAATAACGCGGACTACCCATAAATGAGTAAAGTTAAGCCACCTCAAAGGTAGGAAATCATACCATAATATGCTCCTTCTCTTATATTCAATGAGTCAACATAACTAATATAATGTGACTGCAATGTAACAACATACCATGAAAGACGTAACCCAATATGCCAATGCATAAATAATATAAATAACCCAATATAAGTCTAATGCATAGTGTTCAATAATAATAATCAACCAATATAACATAGGCAATCATAATGATAAGATATGCATAGAGAATAAATTGATACCTATCATTGCCGATGGGTAGAACCCGCCGTGGACACTAATGGATTCAATGATCCTTATTGAAGCATCTGAAATGCAAAACCAATACAATAATATAACAATGATACTAACATAACATCATAACACCCAAAATCGAAATACATATATCTATAACCGATACCCGCCTCGAATTTCCATTAGCTACTAAAGAGACCTATCGAGAGCCACAACCATATTATGGACCACTATAGGGAGCCAACACCTCAAAACAAGTTGGACTATAGGTCCTATCACGGTATTCGTCCATAAAATGCAATAGTAGGTGACCTACTTTAGACCAACGTCCCAGTCTCTCCCCGCCCTTGTTCCAAAACCACGAATGCAGGTCATGTTGTCTCAATAGTACAAAGGATTCCCTCCCTAGCATCCTTTCCTTCCAGCTGTCTACACCGACTTACCAAAAGCGTATGTAATCAATAAACCCCGAGTACACCCATTACATAAGTGTACACAACATCGAAGTATTATCATTCCTAGGTGGATCATGACTTGTTCTTCAAGTACCACACTACGTGGTTGCCTTAAGTTAATCATACCGAACTAATATACATAAATCGCCCAAACTATGCATATACATATATATATATATATATATATATATATATATATATATCGCTTGGACCACGTACCTTTACACTTATATAATACATATTATCCAATATTCGATAACCCCAAGTCGGGCATACCAAACTCCACATATGCTTAAATTATGTATCGATAAACCATCTTGAATTTGCATTAGCTACAAAAGAGACCTATCGAGAGCCATAATTATAATGTGGACTCCCCCGAGAACTAACACCCCAAAAGGAGTTGGTCTGTAGTCCTGTCGTAGTACTCGTCCATACAACACAACATTAGGTGACCAACTATAGACTTGCACCCTGGTTTATCTTCGTCCTTGCTTCGAAACTGTGTTTGCAGATCGTGAGCCTCATGGTACAAAGAATTCCATGCACCAATCGGTAGCCCTAAGTCGGACATTCCAAGACTATATAGATGCTTTAAACCACATATCAATGAATGTATATAAAATATCATATGTATCTCCCTATAACCCTAAATCGGACAAACCATTACTATATATAATTATAGACATATATAACCCACATAAACTATATGTAGGTACACACACAACTAGTTCAACTATATGGAGCTAATAAACACAAAAGAAATACACAACCAAAGTAACAAATCTATCATATCAATATCAATAACAACTCACAAATACAATCATATAAACAATTCAACAAAAATGCATCTTACTTAAATAATTAATTTAACGATTATATCTTCTTCGTATTATATTATAGAAGTATCGAACTTATTTATAAAATAATGTCCTCGCCGAATCAATCCTACTATAGCTTAATTTCACTTAATTCTCTCATTAATATTAAGTTTAGTTATCAATAAGGCATCAAAATATTATATAGCTCATGTATATAATTCTATATATATGCATGCATGTATCTCTCAAACCATTTCTTAAGGTCTAAAATTAATAAATCAAATTATAACAATATTCAACATTTTATAACTTAATCAAATCCCATTAGATAATAATAAAATATTCCTTTTGCAACTTTTAACTTTTAAAAATCCATTAATTAGTTGATTATTTGGTTTACACTATAAATAACCAATATCAAGGTTAGATAAACTTTAGAGTCATTTTAATCTAAGTTTAACCTCCCTAAATAATTATTTTAGCCTTACATCTTATTTTAAAGACCATATTTCTAACTTTTGATTAGTAATATAATATATAATAACATTTCCATCACTAATATAATTACAAATTAGAGTTTAATTAATTTATAACTATGTTATAAATTAATATCAACTGTATATAACTTTCTTCAATATGAATAAGACCCACACATGGGATCTTTATCAATTATCCCGGATATCTGAAATAAAATATGTATATAATAATATTTCTATTTTTGATATAACTACAAATTAGAGTTTAATTAATTTATAACCTTGTTATAAATTAATATAAACTCCATCTAACTATATTCAATACAAATAGAACACTATGTGTGTTTGTGTGTGTACACACACACACATACAAGATCTCAATCAATTATCCCAAATGTATGCTCAAACCAATCGAATAAAATGGGACAATAATTACTTATATATATTATTATACTTCTTCTAGGTAATATTTTTTAATATATAAAGTTATGTGGATTTATACTGAAATATAATTCGAACTTATAATTCTGCTCACCAGAACTAAAATTTTGCAAGTATCCATATCCAGCCCAATCCTATACCACATCAAGTGCAACGGCGAAGATCATGTCTCGATTGGACCTCGTACACAAGAAATGTGGATCAAATACGAAATGAGATAATCATTTTAATTAATTAGTTATAATTACACTAACTGCCTTCATTAAACTATCTCTCTAAATTATCAAACTCCTGTATATATGCAAGCAAACCCATTCATGTGCATGTCGTCCACTCTCTCTCGAGCTACCGTCGACAAAATGTTGATTCATCTTCGCCAACGAACTCCTCATCGCATGTGTTATGCTCTTGAGCCAACCACTTGAGGTCCTAACCCCCATAAAGATTCATGACCTATGTAACGACCCATAAATAAATCGCTTTGTATTTGAATGTTCAAATCATTTTAAATATTTAAATAATAGATTTTAATAACAAAATAAACATATTATAAATATTAATTTATGATATTAAAATCATTTCCAAAATTTTATTTACCGAAATAATTAGTTTAAAAAAATATAAAATGCGATCGAAAAAAGTTTCCTTAAGTTTCGTGTCGAAAACGTCGTGCACATTTGGTATAACTAATTTACACATGCAAAAAAATGTACACATGTCATATGGTAACTTAAATAAAGTTTAATGGTAATAAACCATGATTAATTTAAATATAAAAATGAAATGACACATTATGCTAATATACAAAAGAAAGAATAAAATATGGAATAAGTTCTCATGTGCCACCATACTCAACACCATATCCTTGTATGCATTATGAAGCATGTCATGATCAAGCATGATAGTGGGGTTAACTTGGCCTTGTGCTTGAGAGGGGGAGGGGATGAGATGGAGCTTTGTGATTGGTGGAAATAAGGCAAGGGTAAGTTAATAATTTCACGTATTTTCATGTCAATAAATACCTCCACCTAACTTCATCTCTCACTTTGTAATCTAATTTATCATTTTCCTAAGAAGCTCTCTCCATGTTCATGTTCACGTTGACCCATGGCTTCTCTTCTTCATTCTTAGTTGGATAAAAATCACCTCCTTTCACTTTAATTCTCTTCCTTAGTTTACAAAACTCCATATATACCTATACAAACACCCCTTTACAAAGATAAAAGCCATTTCCACCTCAAAAACTCTAAGGTTGAGCCACCTTGCACCCCTCAAGCCCATAACAAGATCTAAGTCAAGTGCATAGGAGTATTGCTTAATTCTAGTGTTGTTCGAAGAGTTAGTGCGATTTCGATTCAAGTAGTAAGCACTTTGGTGAGTAAAACTTCTGCCTTCAAATTAAGTGTTCTCAAACTATATTTGTGTTCATGCCATAACTATTTGAATTCTTGTTGTATTGGTGAAATAGTGGTTTGGTTGTTGAATTAGTTTATTGCTTGAAAATTGGTCGCTTTGAAAAGTTAGTAGGCGATTCTTATGACATATGAAAGTTAGTAGTTAAATTTATGCCTTCATGAATAAATGCTTGAGATATGTTATATTACTGTAAATCATAATGTTTGTATGCTCATATCCTTGTTATGTGATGTGTGGTTGTTTTGCAAATGACATAAACTTGAATTTTGAATTTCCCATATAGCAATAGTCGCTACATCGGCACTTTAGAAAACCATCTTTATCGAAAATGTTTGGTTTCATTGTCGTGCTTGAAATTATTTTACAAGTTAAGAAAGTTTTTGATTAATGATGTTTTCAAAATATATTTAATTATTTTAATAATGATTTTTTAATCTGATTATTTATTTAATTAATAAGAATTAAAGTTAACTAGTTAACTTATTAACGGTGTGTTTAAAATTAATTGCTCACTTGGTTAATGATGTTTCGAAATTAATTAAATCATTTTTTCCTGGTGATGTTTTAGGTTAATTAATATTTTAAAAATGATGGACTGAATTTAAATAATCAATTTGCTAATGATGTTTTTAAAATTAATTAATCCTTTCTGTTAATGACTTTTAAAAGTTAATAAAATGTTTAACCTTAATTTACTTTCCTTAAATAAAGTTTTAAATTAATTAATCACTTTCAAATAATGATTTTTAATTAATTATATTATTAATTAATTGAATTAATGATGTTTTCAAGGAGATTTACCTTTTTTAATTACAAATTATTAAAGTAAATTAATCGGCTTAGTTAACGAGGTTTTAGAGTTGATTAATCAATGTAATATTGATGTTTTAAGTTGTTAAACCCCTTTTGTAATAATGATTCAAAGTTAGTAAACTCTTTTAACAAAGTGTTTAAAAGATAATACTTGTAATGTAAAGCCAAGTACGAAAGTGGTTTTTTTTAAAAGTTCGAATTTTTTATGTAAACGAATTAATTTCATAAAACAATTCACTTGTTTGAAAATGATTTATTTGTATAGTTAGCACTAAAAATCGAAGAAGTAGACATGTTGCTATCCTGAAAGTTAAGAATAATTGCAAGACATGATTTTGAGTTAACACTACCTTAACTTATCTGGTTTTATTGTTAACCAAGAAATAGTACATGAATTCAATGAGTGGTAAGTGTACAAGACTTAATTTCCATATACGATTGTTTTATATCCTCGATAGTTGGTTTCTCAGCTATTGGTTACTTTAGCTACTTTATTATCGTCATCCTAAGATGATGTGTTGCTCCGTTGAGCATTGATATTCTTTGTCGAAAATGACTAAATCCAGAGCACGAGAGGAAGCCAAGCTGTGTGGGGTTGTTTCCATTAGGGTACTTTCACGTCTCGGCTAGATTGGATTAGGCAGCGCTATTAGATGTGAAATATTCGGATACTCGGTAAGTTTTGGCAGGTCCGGCTTAGTATTATTCAAGAAGTATCACAGACTATATGAGTTTCTAAGAAGTATATTGCAAGAGGTATACTTCAAGGGTGGTGCACCTTCCTATTCATTTGTTGGAGGTTTTCCTTTTCTTATTTGATTCGAACCTTCAAATTTATTTCCTTATTTGCATTGGGAAGAGTAAAATACTCTTCATGGTGTTTAATTATTTATCCATTCTTTATGTTTAGATGTTGATTTATGTAGGAGTAAACACATTCCGAGTTCAATGGCATGGTCTCACATGTTTATGTTTAATTTCACACCTATTATTTTAAAAGCTTTACTCATCCTGACCTGAATTGTTTGTTTTTCCCTTAACTCTCAATTACTCAATTTATATGATTAATCCGGAAGATTTCTTATTGGTCTCCTTTGGAGCCTGCATCCCAACAGGAGGCTTTCATCTTCTTAGTTATCTATTATGTTGTAGTATCTAATTTGTATATGTAATTTGTTTCAACATATGTGAAGGCAGAATGTTATAACCGCCTAAGTATTTGTAGTACTTTTGTGTAACCATGATATCTCCTTGTTAAGGAGTAACCTGATGTGCTATTGACTATTATGTTTTACTTAGCAGTTCCATTATGAGGTTTTTTATTTTGTTCTTTATTTTACCCCCACGATGATTCATCTTTTCGTTGTTTAGGCAATGAGACACAAACACTAAGAATATGTTAAATATCGTTCCTAAGGGTTAGAAAGGTGGGTCGTCACAACTAGTGTCAGAGCATCAGTTGAGCGAACACCTTAGCCTGATTGGGGTACAACTATTTAGAGATAGGGTGAGTAGAGCCCTAGAATGAGTTAATTTTGAGAGTACATCTGCTTTTCTCCCTAAAAGTAGGGTTTTAGATCCATTATTGCATTTTCTGTTTTAGTATCTTTGACCTGTCTTTGTATTCTAATAATACTTATCACTTATCTACGTTATTGAAAATGAGTACAAGAGGAAGAAGAGGGAGGGTATCTGGAACCAGCATAACCACAAATGACAGAGCTCGTAGAAGTGAGCCAGTTGTAGAGCCAGTAGTGGAAGCAGTGATGCTAGTTCAATCGCCTCAGAAATTTGCGACCTTGTGCAAGACTTACACTACTTTAGGTGGCAAACCTTTCTATGGAACTGAAGATATTTTTGAAATTTTGACATGGCTCCATTCTTGTGAAAGGATACTCAGGGATCTTTAGTTGGAAGATGCTAGGAAGAGATTGTTGGCATCATGTCGGCTTTAGAAAGTAGCAATGGATTGGTCGGATTCGGTCATAATGAATACAAGAAGAAGATTTCTCTTAGGCATAATTTAAGGAGTTTTTTGAAGCTCAGTTTATCCCAGAGGCGGGAAGGACTCAATTGTTCAGAATTTTCATGGATTTAAAATTAGATGAGATGACAATAGTGTAGTATGGGCATAGGTTCAATGCATTGTCCCATTTTGGACTAGGATTGATTGATATGCCACTTAAAATGAGTGAAATATTCGTGAAAGGAATGCGACTAGAATTTCATTGGGAAATGATCAGTCATCTCAACGGTACCTTTAATAATCTAGTCAGTATGGCTTTGAGGTTTGAAACTCTTGATATTGAGCAAGGTGTTCAGAAGGGATTAGTGCTAACTGTTAATGCCCACCTTTATCAGTGATACCTGCTGCCAGTAAGCCATTTTTCAAGCATAAAGGGACGAAGAAGTAGTCAGGAAAGAAGCTTGGAGTTGGAGCTCCAGCATAGAACAAGCAGTCAGACTTGACAAAAATCCTTTGTTACAAGGGCAACTAAATGGATGACTTTGCAAATCAGTGCCCGAACCCAGCTAGTGGACCACTCTGCTATAATTGTAACAAACATGGATATGTGAAGAACAAGTGTCCATTTCTGAAGATGAGGACTCAGGAGAAAGCTTTTGTTATTGAGGAAATACCATCTACTTCTACGGACCCAAAAGGAAAGCAGGCATTACAAGGTATGCTATCCATTTCAAATATTCCTATTAGAGTGTTATTTGATACCGAGCATCCTCTAGTTTTATCTTATATAGCCTAACAAACTAGTTGAGTCATAAATATGTTATTCTTCATAATTCTCTTTGTGTGTCGAACCCAATTAGGGGTCTGACCAATCTTGACACCATATGTTTGAATATGCCTATTTCTTATCGAGATGGGCCTTTCTTTTCTGACTTGTTTATCCTCGGGTTCATGGGTTTTGGAGTAATATTGGGAATGGACCGGTTATCAAAGTTTAAAGCTGTCTTGGACTGCATTAAAAGGGTGATCATCGTAAAAGATGTAATAGGTAGAAGTGTTGATATATGTTGTGGAGAGCCTAAGGGGTTGATAAGTAGTTTCTGTATTCCCTTGAAGTACCTAAAGAGGAGATAAGGAATATACCAATTGTTCAAGATTTCAAGGATATTTTTTTAGAAGTGTCAGGTTTACCCCCTCATCGCAAAGTGAAATCCGTATTGATTTGATTCCAAGAACTAGACTGATTGTACAACCTCCTCGAAGGTTGGCTCCTAAGGAAAGAAGAGAATTGAAGAAGCAGACGTTTGATTTATTGTAGAAAGTTTTGATCAGATGCATCACATCAAGTCGGGGATCGCCAATAGTGTTCGTTACCATAGCCTATGGTTCTCTTAGATTACATATGGATTATCGAGAATTAAACAAGAGGGCTATCAAGTCTTTATCTAGGATTAATGACATGTTTGACCAGCACCATGGACATCAAATATTTTCTCAATTGGATGTTACCACCGGTTTTCACCAATTAAGGGTAGCATAGGAAAGTGTACCTTTAACAACTTTTCGAACCCCTAATAGTTTTTACGAGTGGTTAGTCATGTCGTTCGGATTGACTAACACACCCGCTTATTTCATGGATTTGAGGAATAGAGTGTTTCAGGATTTTCTTAACAAGTTTGTCACATCCTTGATTATTCTAAAATGGAGTAAGAGCACAAGTACCATCTTTATGTTGTTCTAACTCCTTTAAGAAGTCATGTCTTGAAGGCAAAGTTTTCTAAATGCCATTTTTGAAAATTTGAAGTTAGATTTCTAGGGCACATAGTTTTGGAAGAAGGCATATCAGTGGACCCAGCTAAAGTAGTTGTGGTTCAAGATTGGAAGAAACCTAAAAATGCATCGGAGGTCAGGAGTTTCTTAGGATTGGCAGCTTTATATAGAAGGTTCTTTAAACATTTCTCGAAGGTTGCTTCTAATCTAACAAAGCTAACAAAGAAGGATGCTAAGTTTGTTTGGACACCCAAGCACGAACGAGCATTCAATGAGTTAAAGGAGAAATTGACAAATGCTCTCGTTTTAACTATTCCAAATGGGAATGAAAGATTAACAGTTTATACAGGTGCTTGTAGGTCCGGATTAGGAGAAGTTTTGATGTAGAATGGTAACGGTAAAATAGTAGCGCATGTGAGTCGACAGTTGAAACTGCATGAGAAGCATTACACTATGCACGATATGGAGCTTTTGGCAGTTGTCTTTGCATTAAAGGTGTGGAGGAATTATCTTTTGGGTGTAAATTCTGATTATATACAGATCATAAGTCATTAAAGTATCTTTTTATCCAAAAAGATTTGAATTTGAGGCAACAAAGATGGCTGGAATTTATCGCGTCTCATGACTTAGAGATTCTTTATACCCTAAGGGAAGCAAACTCCATTGCAAATGCATTAAGTAGGAATGTGGCCAAAATTGGAAAATTGGAAGTTAAGCCAGCACTAATGGAGAGAGTTGCATATTTTCAAGAAGAAGACCCTATTCTAGCTCGGCTTAAGAAGATGTTGAAGAGGGAGTTGTTTCTAGTTTTCAGATTGACTCCCAAGGCATTATAAAAATGAATAAACGGATTTGCATGCCAGATGTTAATGGAATTAGACAAGATGTACTGAGAGAGTGCCATCGGTTAAGGTTATCTATCCATGTAGAAGTAACTAAAATGTTATAGAATATGAAGAAAACCTTTTGGTATAAAGGGATGAAGAGAGACATTACGGTCCTCGTTAGTCAATAGGTTAGGAGTAACCACCAAAATAATCTGGGTTACTCCAACCATTGGAGATAACAATTTGGAAGCGGGAGCAAGTATCCATGGACTTTATTGATAGGTTGCTTAGAACAAGAAGAGTTCATGAAGGCATTTAGGTAATTGTAGATCGATTAACAAAGAGCGCCTATTTATTCCAATGAAGTCAACAAGAACTGCAGCTTCCTTGGTAGGGATTTATTTGAGGGAGATCGTTCGACTACATGGAATTTTAGTAAGTATATTCAGTGATTGGGATACCGTCTTCACCAGTTGATTTTAAGGAGCATTGCAAGTCACTTTAGGGATAGAGTTGAATATGAGCATAGCCTATCACGCACAGACAGATGGACAAACCGAAAGGGTGAACCGGATTTTGGAGGATCTCCTAAGAGCATGTATTTTGGATTTTGGAGGTTCTTAGGAAGATCATCTAGATTTAGTAGTGTTATCTTATAACAACGGTTACCAAAATAGTATTGGCATGGTGCCCTCGAGGCTTTGTATGGATAGCTATGTAAATCACCTTCATGTTGGGTTGAGACCGGAGATCTATCAGTTCTTAGACCAGAGATAATTCGAGAAGCATCAAAGAAAGTGGCTATGATCAAGGAAAGGGTGAAATATTCCCAAGATCGACAGAAAAGTTATGCCAATCAACAAAAAGGGACATAGAATTTATGGTCATGGATTTGGTATTTATGAAAGTTTCTCCGATTAAAGGAGTCGTAAGATTCAAAAGAGCATGAAAGCTAGCACCCAGATTCATTGGACCATTTAGAATCCTTCAGAGAATTGAATCGTTGACCTATAGAGTAGAATTTCCTGAAAGATTATAAGGAGTTCATATTGTCTTTCATGTATCTCATTTGAGAAAGCATGTTCAAGATCCATCTTTGATTATTGATATGTCTATTCAAGAAGACTTAGAGATAGAACCAAATTTGATGATAGTCCGACACACAGTTCATATTGTAGATCGATATGAAAGTAAATCGAGGAACAAGATGGTGAAGCCTATGAAGGTTCAGTGGAGTGATGATCCACATGATTGTACTAAGGGAGACGGAGGATCATATTAGAGAAACTTACCCTGATGTAATGTCAGGTTAGTTGTTTGAATGATTATGAATATTCTATTATGGCATAGGTTCTTTGCATTATTTTATGAATTTCTTGGTATAGTATATATCTTCTGGATTGTCTTTTGTGTATTAATTTCGAGGACGAAATTCTCCAAGGAGGGAGATTGTAACGACCCGTAAATTAATTGCTTTGTATTCGAATATTTAAATCATTTTAAATATTTAAATAATGGATTTTAATAACCAAATAAACATATTAAATATTAATTAATGATATTAAAACCATTTTCATAATTTTGTTTACTAAATAATTATTTCAAATAAAAATATAAAATGCGACCGAAAAACATTTTTCGAAATTTCGACTTTTCGGTATGGGAAAATCATTGAAAATGTTATGCACATTTGGTATAACCCATGTACACATGCACACACATGCACAGATATCATATGGCAAGTTAAATAAAGTATTAATGGCAGTAAATCATGATTAATTTAAATATAAACATGAAAAGACACATTATGTTAATATAAAAAAAAGAATAAAATATGGAATAAGCTTTCATGTAACACCATACTTAAGACCATACCCTTGTATACATTATGGACGATGTCATGATTAAGCATGGTGTAGGAGCCACCTTGGTCGTGTGCTTGAGAGGGGGAGAGGTTGAGATGGAGCTTTGTGATTGGTGGAAATATGGCAAGGCAAGTTAGTAATTTCATTTATTTTCACGTCTATAAATATCTTCACCCAAACTTCATTTCTCACTTTGTAATATTATTTCTCATTTTTCTAAGAAGCTTTCTCTATGTTCATGTTCATGTTCACACATACCTTCTCTTCTTCATTCTTAGTTTGAGAAAAATCACCTTCTTTCACTTTAAATCTCTTCCTTAGTTCACAAAACTCCGTATATTCATATACGAACCCCCATCTACTAAGACAAAAGTCATTTCCACCAGAAAAACTAAAGGCCAAGCCTATATCTAGCCCAGGACGAGCTAACTTTCACTCCTCAAGCTTACACAAGTTCATAAATCCAAGTCAAGTGCGTAGGAAAGCTCAGTTCCAGTGTAGATCGAAGAGTTAGTGCGATTTTGATTCAAGTAGTAAGCGTTTTGTTGAGTAAAGCTTCCACCATCAAACCAAATGTTTTCAAACTGTATTTGTGTTCATGCATAGCTATTTAATGCTTGTTGTATTAGTGAAATAATGATTTAGTTGTTGTATTGAATTGTTGCTTGAAAGTTAGTCGCTTTGAAAAGTTAATAGGCGAATCTTAAGACACGAAATTTTAGCAGTTAAATTTATGCCTTTGTGAATAAATGCCAGAGATATGTTGTGGTACTGTAAATCACGATGTTTATATGCTTATACCCTTGGTATTTGATGTGTGGTTGTTTTGCAAATGACATAAACTTAAGTTCTGAATTTCTCGTATAGCGATAGTCGCTATATCAACATTTTCGAAAAATCATCTTTGATCGAAAATGTTTGGTTTCATTATCGTGTTTGGAATTAATTTAAAAGTTAATTTTTTTGATTAATGATGTTTTCAAAATATATTTAATTATATTAATAAATATTATTTAATCTGGTTAATTGTTTAATTAATAAGGATCAATGTTAACTAATTAACTTATTAATGATGCGTTTAAATTAACTAATCACTTGGTTAATGATGTTTGAAATTAATTAATAATTTTATTTCTATTGATGTGTAAGGTTAATTAATATTTTAATACTTATGGATTAAAGTTAAATATTAAATTTACTAATGATGTTTTTAAAATTAATTAATCCTATTAATTAATGACCTTTAAAGGTTAATAACTTTATTTAAACTAAGATTAATTAATCTTTCCTTAATTAAAGTTTTGAATTAATTAATCACTTTTAAATAATGATATTTAATTATTATTTAATTTATTTCATTAATTATATTTTAATTTAATGATCCTTTAATATAGATTTAACCTTTTTAATTATAGGTTATTAAAGTAAATTAATCAACTTAGTTAATGAGGTTTTAAAGTTAATTAATCAATGTAATAGGAATGTTTTAAGTTGTTAAATCCCTTTTATATAATGATTCATGTTAGTAAACTCTTTTAACAAAGTGTTTAAAAGCTAATACTTGTAATGTGAAGCCAAGTACAAATTCAATTTTTTTAAAGAATAAGTGTGAATTGCTTATGGAAATGAATTAATTTTCGTAAAGCAATTCCCTTGTATGGAAACAATTTATTAGCTTAATTAGCACTAAACATTGAAGAGGTAGATTTGTTACTATCTTAAAAGTTAAGAATAATCTTGAGAGATAACTTTGAGGTAACACTACCTAGACTTGCCCGGTATTATTATTAACCAAGAAATAGTACGAGTTTGAATTCGATAAGTGGTGATAAGTATACAAGACTTAATTCCACATACGATCGTTTTATATCCTCAATAGTTGGTTTCTCAGCTATCAGTTACTTCAACTTCTTTATTATCGTTTTATGATGATGTATTGCTTCGTTGAGCGTTGATATCCTTTGTCGGAAATGACTAAATCCAGAGCGCGAGAAGAAGCCATGTTATGGGGGTTGCTCTTATTAGTGTACTTTCACATTTCATCTAGATTAGATTCAATAGTGCTATTAGATGTGAAATATTTGGATACTTGGTGAGGCATGGAGGGGTATGGCTTGGTATTGTCCGATAAATGTCATGGAGTATATGAGCTTCTTGGAAGTATATTACTAGAGGTGTAGTTGAAGGGTGGTGCACCTTCTTAGTCATCTGTTGGATATTTTCCTTTTCTTATTTGATTTTAACCTTCAAATTTATTTCCTTATTTGCATCAGGAAGAGTAAACCACTCTTCTTGATGTTTAATTATTTATCCATTCTTTACGTTTAGATGTTGATTTATGTGGAAGCAAACCCATTCCGAATTCACCGGCATGATCTTACATGTTTCTTTTTAATTTCATACTTATTGTTTAAAATTTTTACTCATACTAGAGATATCTTCTGACCCGAGTTATTTGTTTTCCCTAAACTCTCAGGTACTCTTTTTATTTGAGTAGTCCGAGAGTAGCAGGTTTCTTGTTGGGCTCCTTTGAAGACGGCGTCTGATCAGGAGGCTTTCATCTTCTTAGTTATCCGTTCCACTATATTATCTAGTTTGACTATGTATTTTGTTTAAGCATATGTAAAGTTAGGATATTATAATTGCTAAGCTGTTTCTAGTACTTTTGTGTAACTTTAATAACTCCTTGCCAAGGGGTAACCTGATGTACTATTGACTGATATGTTTTATTTAGAAGTTCTGTTGTGAGGTTTTCTATTCTTCTCTTTATTTTACCCCATGATGATCCATATTTCCGATGCTTGGACAACAACACACGAACACCGAGGATGTGTTAATTATCATTCCTAGAGGTTAGAAAGGTAGGTTGTCACAGCATGCACCAAACATCTGCAGCCCCTATGGCGTCGCACCCTTCAGTCAAAGGTCGGAGTTGCTAAAATAATGAAAGACAGTGGCTCCAAACAAGAGCACCACAATACAATGATCTTCCATTCACCTAACTCCTCCTTAATCTCCACCAGTGTTGAAACTCAGTCGACGTTGATAAGTGGAGCTCCCCTCACCAAGATTTTAACGGATTTAACATTGGGTCTCTCGTAGCTCCTGATTAAATTCATAGAAGAGGCATTCCTTTTTTCACTAAGGTGTAGATATTATTTTATTTCAGAGGAGTAGATAAGATAAAGGGAGTACATACATACATATACATATACATGTAAATGTACATATACATACATACATACATACATACATACATATATATATATATATTATGTATGTATGTATGTATGTATAACTCTTTAAATACATCACCATACGTTTTGAGCATGTATGATCACACAACACATTAGATCGCCACAACATTCTTCGGTGCACATCAGTTCAATATTCTGATCTTGATAACGCTAGTTTCGTCACAATCTAAGACAGTGTCTCGAGATGATAATTTCATGCATTTCGAGATCATTTTAGTCATTGGATTGTTTGATTCCAAAAATTTCTCAACATCTCATAATGAAGTCCTCATCCCAAAAACACAAGCCATCCATCGAGATCCCACTAGACTCGACTAAGCATGTATTTTTATAAAATATGTGTAACAATAAGTAAATTGTAAAAATGTCATGACTCAAAACATAGCGATTTTTATGTTCATTTAATTCACAATGTCTATCCTGACTCAACAGAAACGCTCTCAAGTCCTAATTCGATCATGTGTAAAAATATCAGATTTGAACCTTCAATTAATCAACGATCCAATATTCAAGTTAACTATTTAAATATATAGTCATTAAAAATGTAGGTTGTTAGAGTCCTTATGTCGAAACCATAACAGAGATTCCTTTCAAGAGAAACAATTATGATAAGATCCAGTGGAGCTAGTTCACGTGGAAATTTCGCTCAGCCTAAGTGAGGTGTGTGTAATAACTTATGTCGTCGAATGAGGTTCATACAATAATCTAGTTCGGGTAGAACATGATTTGTATAACTACCTCGATCGGACCAAATGTGGTTTGTGAACACACCATAATCGTTTTAAAAAAAATGAGGGTATTTTCTAAGTGAACTGGAAGATAAAAGGAAAAACATAAGGCATGACAACTATTTTTAACTAACGTTGTGCGAAATTAGGAAAGCTGGATGAGAATAGAACCAGCCTAAAATACTATATATTGTTGTTACATAACAATGCTTGCTTTAAGCAAATTAAATGTTGTTATATAGCCTTTCAAATAATTAACACTATTTCCGTAACTAAATTGAATATTAAAATTAAATATTAATACCATAAATATTTAGCATACCTAAAATTAATAAAACAAAATATAAACCCAACAAGCCCAACCCAGATAAAACCTCAAAAAAACTTTGTACTCAATTATATGTTATAACCCTAACTAAGGGTGTTACTATTTACACACACCTAAACTATCCCCAATGCCACTTAAAGAGTTATTAAAATCAATTGAGTAAAAACACTACAAAACCCACTTTGTCCAGTTATGCAAAACCGAGTCAAGAAACAGCCAAACGGTTTGACGTAACCGACCGAAGCTTATAAAGAAATTTGACCATAATTATCAAGTTAAGAACAACCTCTCATATCTTCAATTAACGGAAGAGCATATAAAAAAACAATACAAGGAAAAACCACTTTAATGTTTTTAAGCAATTCGTTGAACTAAACGTAGGGGTTTTGTTCATATCCATAATACAAATGGAATTTATATATGATGTATTTTCATTAATTTTAATGTTAGATTTATTGTATTAGCTAAAGTTTTTATAATATTATAGTTAATTTCAATTTAATTTTTCGTTCACACAACTAGATAGGCCTTAAAATCAATTTCTGTTCAAAAAACATGGTTTCAGGTTGACTGGGTTTATAAAGCCGTAATTTTTGATGGTCGTGTTGCTTACATAAACATTCACAATAATTTCTATATATATTTTTGTTTTTTTTGAAATTATTGGTTGATGGAATCTATCTTCTATTTGAAATTTTTAGAAGTTACACGCTACTATTCTATTTCTTCTTTTTTAATGCATAGATTATAGATGATGCTAGGTGCTCTAGTTTGGTACTTTGTAGTAATGATTTTGGAGATGAATGATATAATTGGATAGGATATTTTCAAGTTATAAAATAATAGAGGCAACTATAAATGGATGCGGGTTTGACCTTTTTTTTACATATTTTTCGAAGGAGGAAACAATCGCGTATGCAGATAAAAATAATAAAAATAAACTAGTGCGAACCCATGCTACGCACACTGTGTTCACCATATAATTCAATATCGGTACAATTTAAATGAGTTTAGTTATATGAAAATAACGAATATGTTTATGAATTATAATTTTTTTTAGATTGATCTTTTTTAAATACTATTGTCAAAAATCTCTTAATAAACTTTCTTTGAAAGACACAAAGCATGAAGTGTCAATGATAACAAATCTTTTTTAACCATAATATCTTTATGCAAACAATGGTATCATTGACCATAATATTTTTATGACGTGGTAATCATTACATCATTGAGCTTTCAGATTAATTGTCAAGGAACGCATGATTTCAAATTTGGTTTGAATAAACAACATTTCAACATTTGCATTGGTACATTTTTGACATTACTTAATACTAACTGAACTTGGAAATACTTCCACAGCTTTCAAGTGCTATAATTACAAATATTAATATACAATGGGTCAAAACTACATAAGTATTAACATTACATAATCGAATTTCTAGCACAACCAAACAATCTTTTACTTTTGCTATAAATATTCATATGAAAATGATAATGATAACAAACGATACAATAATTAACATAATTCAAAGTTAAACAAGCAGTCATTATGACACAAAATACCGATGGAAACCCATAAAATACTTTGGATGACATAGTATTATTGATGACATTAAGACCGCTTGACACTAGAAAATGTAGTCAACAAAGCGAACTATGAAAAATTGATTATTTTAATTATTAGAGTAAATCACCATGGACTTAAATAATAGTAAGTCTAATAATTTCTACATATATTGGTTTTGTAAAATAATAGACTAAAATGGTCATATTAATGAGAATGACAAAACATATATAAAATATGTACTCATGCATAGAAGAAACAAATAATCAACTAAAAGAAGTGAACTAAAATTTGTAGCAAAAGTTAATCTATCTATTATGAACTATTTGTAAAAACCATAAATTACTTGGTGATGAGTTATAAATATTTACATCAAAAGCTAAAAACGAATACTTGTCTATCAGTTATGTTTAAGAAAGGTCTTTATTACATCCCTGTAGTTCTTTAAAATATTAACTTGATGGAAACATCTTTCGCATCACTCACCTTTTAGCAAAATTGCATTTTCGTTTTATTCATACCAAACTCTACATTAAAGCATATTTTTAACTTCAATTCACCTCTTTATTCAATAATTTCCCATTTTATTCTTGTCCTTTTTTCATAAAATGAATATTTACTGCTTTATGGTCTTTGCATAACATCATAGCACCAATCGGTGGCCTTGAAATATCTCTAGAGTAACAAAAAATTGTATACTATGAATTTTATTAGGATATAAATCCAACACTGATATGAAACTTAAAATATTTTCTAATTATATATCTAACCCAACTAAATGTGATACTTATAATCAAATACGACTATTATTGTAACATCCCTGAAATTTTAGTTAAGATAATTTGATAACTAATTAAAATTTTTGAAATTAAATTGTGAATTTAATTATGAATTAGTTAGAAAATTTTTATAATAAATAAAATTAATTGATTTGAAGTCCAATGGATTGTAAATAGAATTTATTTTGGAATTTAAGAATAAGTTTTTATAAATAAATATTGGATATTGGAGTCTTCGGATTCATAGACGAGACTTGCTTATCTTTGTGCAACATGATGGTGGTTCGAGCTAGTGGCTTTGGAGCATTGGATTGGAGTTGCAGTTTGATAATTGGAGTTATCTCTTTTGCTATTCGTTTTCCGCTGTTGTTTGATATTGATATCATTGTTGTATATCATTCTGGATATTGTATCATTGGTTGTATATGATATTCATTCTTTTTCCGCTGTGCTGTTATACTTAATGTGTTATAAGCCCCGGCGAACTAGATTCGACGTCTGGATCTGCGGCATTGGAATACGAGTGTCGTATTCGGTGCCGATTTTCGAAGGTCGAGTCAGGGTCGTCAGAATTGGTATCAGAGCTGAAGATTGAAACTTTGGCTCAGGAGTATAACACATTAGATAACTCATTAGAGATAGGGTGAAATATACCCTAGAATGAGTATATCCCTAAGATATCCGTTCGAATGCCTCAGTAAATTCTTTTACTATCCACTGATAGTGAGTATGAGTCCGAGAAGAGGATGAGATAGGGGACAGGGGAATACCACTATAAATGGTCAGTACCCTGCTATAGCGGAAACAACTTTCCCTATCGATCTCTTTTATTCATCGTCTCTTTCCAATTCTTTGATGGTTTCGTAGCAGCTCAAGGGAGAAGCTTAGTGGGAAATCATTATTTTGGTTAAATTGAAAAATGAGTTAGCATTGGACATAAACTCCAGATGGGTCAGAATTGTTTCTTTGGAAATTGTTTGCTTTGGTTGGTAGGTATATATTGGTTGTTTAAACTAAAAGTTTTAGGATTGTATCCATGTATCTGTCTATTCTGTTGGGTCCAGGTATACGAGGGGTTAGTTATCCTTTAAACTACCCAATACTCCTGTGTATTCGTAGATCTGGTAACCCGAGTATCTTGATTCGTTCTTGTATCCATTATGATCTGATTTGGTAAGCCAAATGCAGAATAGATACCAATTTGGTTTGGAAAATGTCTCTCTATCTTTGTGTATGCATCCTTTGTTGTCTCCCTACTTTCAAATTTCGAGGACGAAATTTTCTAAGGGGGGAATCTGTAACATCCCTGAAATTTTAGTTAAGATAATTTGATAACTATTTTAATTTTTTGAAATTAAATTGTAAATTTAATTATTAATTAATTAGAAAATTTTTAGAATAAATAAAATTAATTGATTTGAAGTCCAATGGATTATAAATAGAATTTGATTTGGAATTTAAGAATAAGTTTTTATAAATAAATATTGGATATTGGAGTCTTTGGATTCATGGACGAGACTTGCTTATCTTTGTGCAACATGATGGTGGTTCGAGCTAGTGGCTTTGGAGCATTGGATTGGAGTTGCAGTTTGATAATTGGAGTTATTTCTTTTGATATTCGTTTTCCGCTATTGTTTATTGTCTCTGATATTGATATCATTGTTGTATATCATTCTGGATATTGTATCATTGGTTGTATATGATATTCATTCTTTTCTTCCGCTGTGTTGTTATACTTAATGTGTTATAAGCTCCGGCGAACCAGATTCGACGTTTGGATCTGCGGCATTGGAATATGAGTGTCGTATACGGTGCTGATTTTCGAAGGTCGAGTCAGGGTCGTCAGAATTATGCTTGCAAAATAACAATTTAATCCAATTTACAATGTTTCCTTTAGTACTATATTAAAAGCATGACAAAAATTACCCAATAAATGATCATAGTATGAAAATTGAACAAAATAATCCACATATATTTACATCAGTGGTTATATAAAATTTTCCTTATCTTACTAAAAAAAAAGCAAAGCATTCGCTAAGAACGTGCGATGTACCTACTCTACTACTTTTGGATAATATTTTTCACAATAAGAAAGCTTTAACGAAATTTACTTACATGTTTGTTCATAAACTTAAAACCTATATCGCATATGAAATATTTATTGTTGAATATACGCTTTGCGCTTATATGATTTTTGTTTGATGATAATAAACATATATACATTCAGTTAAATGTATTTGTTAATGTACTATTTTATTCTTCATAGATTAAATAAATATTTGTTGAATAAAATGAATAACACAGATTTTGAATTCAAACAAAATTTTTATTCAAACAAATATTTATTACAATCTTGAATAGCACAAATTCAAGCTCTCACTATACATATACAATTTTGAATACATCACGATTTCAATTTACACTAATAACCTCACTACATATCACTCACACTCGTATTTTGTCTTCAACTGCATTCCAGTTTGAATCCAGCATCTGAGCAATCTGCAAAAATACTCACTAACGCAGTAAAATTGAAAAAGAAATATTTTTGCAATATAAAATGAAATATGATTTTTTGAAAATATGATTTGCCTCAGTTATTTGGGTTGTTCGTCATCAATTCATCACAAAGTCGTGCACATAGATATATACATTTGATAACGCTACAGGGACAAGTAATCATGAGTGGCTGCAATACACACGTGTACATTTATACACGTGTGCACTGCCTCGCCAACTCGTATGCACAGCTCCATCCAGAAGTACAAAATGACCAAACAAGTGCACCACTGAGCTATGCAAATGAAACACAGTGGCAACACTGGAAACACAAGCACATGCACATCAACCAAACAGTGGCACATGAATACAAGTATGCACAGCAATGCAAAGACAACGGTAACCCAGTGCCAACATGGTCAGAATGAAGACAAGTACACTTGAACAAAGTGAACAAGTGGAGCATCTGTGTAAACTGGGCATGTATGGACAGAGCTCGAGCACAAGATATGAGACAAGTGATCAAATGCAACACAGTATCAAAGTGGAACGAAGTGATGAACCAACAACGCAAACAAAACCAGATGAACAAGACACAGCAGTAATCAGGTGAATCAAGTGCAAGGGACAGTGCAGAGTTCTCAACAGAAAAATCAAGCAACAGTCAACAGGCCAGAAGCTTAAGGTAAGACTTCATCAAACAGAGAATACAAACTATGCCACAAATGATCACTGTCTCGAAGCAAATGAAAATAAATACACTGACTCAATGCAACACTGACTGCAAAAACCAAATTAAGACATCAAGTGATACAAGTAACATGTGCAAACTATACAAAAGTGGAGACCACAAAGGCAATGCATCAATGAATCAACTGAACAATGAACTTGAACAATAAACATATATGCATAGGTACAAAGACAGTAAGCATATACGTATGTATAAAATGCAAAGGTTCAGGCCGAGACTAAAGCAAGCGGCATGTGGTAAACCAAAAATGCCATCATATGTACTCAATGCAAAGTTCAAGCCAAGTCAAGATGATCAACGACCAGTTCAAAATCAGAAGCCGCAGCCAAGTCAAAGCCGGTTGAAATCAAAATATCTCGAAATTCAAAGCCGAGAATTACAAATCAAGTTGACCGAGTATTTCAAGTATATACGATTGTACACTAGTCAGAATAAATCACAATCATTCAACAATAATCGAACGGCCAAAGCAACTAATTTTGAAGCAATCACACGAACGGAAAATAAGGGTAACGAACCCTATAAAATGCCCCAATCATCATCGGCATAAACAATAAGAGTTCGAATACAAGCATCAGAAAAAAACCTTACCGAAGCAGTAATCGAACTCACGGAAGCAACCGAAGAAAGCAATACGAAATCGATCGAGCCAGGCTAAATCACGCACAATCAACAACGATCTAATTAGTATCGGAGCTTTGCAAAAGCCCTAATTTGGAACAAAGAACGCAAGGACGAAAGCCCTAATTTTAATCAAGAGGAACGAGAAGAACAACGGCCGCCATTATCAAGAGCACAGGAAAAAGGAACGAGCCGAAGAGTTAAAAGAAAAGGGAATAAAAATCTCCTTTTTTTTACTTTGGGCCGGTCATGTTTTTTAAAAGGCTTTTAGTTTATTAATTAAATTAGGGTTTAGGGTTGTTTATTTTGTTGTCTTTAAATTATTGCCTTTTATATTTTCTTTTGAAAATTGTGAATCAAATCTTGGTAAATCACCACCTAGGTTTTAGGTTGTGTCTGATTGTCTAGTTAGAATTAGTTCAGTAAGCAGGGGTTGCGAGTTTACAAAACTCTATAGGTGGTAGCAGGGTTTGCGAGTCTGTTAGAGTGTTTGTAAGAGGGAGTCTGTTTAATTCTAGTAGAAATCTGGGAATGCAGCAGTAGGCAGGGTTTGCCGAAGCTGGGTAAATTTTGTGTGTGATTTATTTTTCAACATGTTTACTTCTCTGTAGTCTAATTCGAGAAAATTTTCTATAACCCTATTCACCCCCCCTCTAGGGTTAATCTAGATCCTACAAGTGGTATCAGAGCCTGGTATTTTTTATTTAACTCTAGAGTCATGAATCCACCAAATAATGCTTTTTCTGAGGGGCAATCTATTGCTAGGCCACCCATGTTTAATGGAAATGATTATGCTTATTGGAAAGTTAGGATGGGTATTTATCTTAGTTATGTTGATTATGATGTTTGGGATATTATTGAAACTGGTTATAAACCTCCCACTATAACTGTTGGTGGTACTGAGATTCCTAAACCTAAGGATAGGTGGGATGCTAACGATAAGAAATTAAAAACTACTAATGCCAAAGCAATGACGCTTTGATCTGTGCTCTTGATAAAACTGAATTTAATAGAATTTCTCATTGTGAAACTGCACAGGAAATTTGCCATACCGTGGATAACACATGAAGGAACTTCTCAAGTAAAGGAGTCTCGTCTAGCCTTATTCAACAATGAATACGAGAACTTTGTGATGGAAAAAGGCGAGAGCATAAAGGACATGTTTGGACGCTTTTCAACTTTGGTGTACAACGCTAGAGCACTTGGGAAGGTATTCACTGAGGTAGAGCTTGTGAGGAAGGTACTACGAGTTTTACCGATGAACTTTGAGGCAAAAGTCACGGCAATACAAGAATCAAAAGATCTGAGTAAACTATGCATGGAGGAGTTGATCGGCAACTTGATGACATATGAGCTTGAGCTAAAAGCAAAGGAGGAACGCAACAACTCCGAGTCAAAGAAGAAGACGATTGCCTTAAAGAGCAAAGAAGAGAGCGATGAAGAAGATCCAATTGAAGAGCTTGCAATGGCTGTCAATAATCTTAAAAAATGGTCAAGATTCAAGCCACGAAAGAAGAAAAATAGGTCAAAAGATTCTGACGGTTCCGATAATGAATTGACGTGCTATAACTGCAAGAAGCCTGGCCACTTCAAACAAAAATGCCCACTTCTCAAAAACTACAAAGGAAAGAAAAAGAAGAAGAAGGCCTTTGCAACAGCTTGGGATGATGAAGAAGGAGAGGAAGTTTCGAATAATAGCTCAGAGGAGGCTAACTTGTGTCTTATGGCAAAATCAGATTCAGAAGCAAGCTCAGAGGAATCTAATGAGGTAGGTGACTATTCTTATAAAGAACTTGTTTTGATGTGTTGTGATCTTACTAAAACAATTGATACTCTTGAATCTAAAATTGAAAAACTAAAATCTGATAGGAGAGAACTTGTCCATGAAAATTCTAGGTTAGAAACTGAACTTGAAAATATTCAAAACCTAGACTGTAAAAAATGTAAAACTTTAGATTCAGAATTATCAAGACTTAAGAATAGCTTTGAGAATCTTGAAAAAGAAAACTTAAGTCTTAAGGAAAACATTAACACTAGGAAAAAGATTTTATAGATAGATGCACCTCAATTGTAACTGAAAACACAACACTAAAAACCAGAGTTCAAAATCTTGAGAAATCTCTGAATAACTTTTCAAGAGGAGAAAAATCATTCAACATGTTATTGAGAAATCAAATTTTTGCTAACAACAGAAAAGGACTAGGTTTTGGGAAAACACAAGTTGATGATAACACAAAATATAAAAATGTCTTTGCTAGATGTGAAATATTTATACATTGTGTTGAAAATTGTAGTCATAGGAACAAGAACACAAAATTTATACAAGTTTGGGTTCCTAAGAATTCTACAAACAAATTTCATGTCTATTGGAATAAAAATAAAAGGACCAATTTGGGTTCCAAAGGGATTGTTTATTCACAAAGCTTCTATCACTAATATCATTGGACCTAAGAGTTTCTCTAGGTCATCCTCCTCTCTCTTTATGTAGGTCTGTTGGCGGGCTAAGGAACAACAAGAATGGTTTCTAGATTCAGGCTGTTCTAGACATATGACAGGTGACAAATCGAAGTTCCTTAGCCTAGAGAATTTTAAAGGTGGAAATGTGATCATGGGAGACAATAGCAAGTGTAAAATTATTGGTAAAGGTGAAGTTGGTAACGGTATTTTTTCCTTGACTAATGTTTTATACGTTGATAATTTGCATCACAATCTCATTTCTATTAGCCAACTATGTGACAAAGGTATAAATGTGGTTTTTGATAGTAATACTTGCAAAATCATTGATAAATCTTCTAATAACATTGTTTTTATGGGCAAAAGAAAAGGGAATGTTTACTCGCTTTCATTTGATAATCTAAATCTTTCTAGATGTTTGGTAGCCACTGACGAAGAGGCATATTTATGGCATAGGAGACTTGGACATGCTAGCATGAGTCTCTTAGAAAAACTTGAATCGAAAGAATTAGTCAGAGGGTTACCACATCAGAAATTTAAAAATAATAAAGTGTGTAAAGCATGTTCCTTGGGCAAACTTAGTCGATCATCATTTCGCCCTAAAAACATTGTTAGCACATCAAGGGTCCTTGAATTAATTCACATGGACTTATTTGGACCAAATGAAATTTCAAGCTTGAATGGAAAACGTTATTGTTATGTATTGGTTGATGATTATTCTAGATTTACATGGGTTTATTTCTTAGCCAAAAAGTCTGAATCTTTTGACTATTTTTCAAAATTTGCAAAACTTGTTCAAAATGAAAAAGGAGTTACAATTAAAACCTTGAGAAGTGATCATGGAGGCGAATTTGAAAATTTGGAATTTGAAAGTTTTTGTGAAGAAAATGGTTTAAAACATGAATTTTCAGCTCCACGAACACCTCAACAAAATGGGGTGGTTGAAAGGAAAAAT
Organism: Allium cepa; assembly: GCA_030765085.1. NCBI lineage: Eukaryota > Viridiplantae > Streptophyta > Magnoliopsida > Asparagales > Amaryllidaceae > Allium > Allium cepa. The sequence continues at coordinate 345,282,498 of CM060944.1, forward strand.
CGTACATTACAGGAATTGGCTAGATCCATATTGAGTGAGTATAAGCTACCTCTAACCTTTTGGGCAGAGGCAGTGAATACTTCGTGCTATGTAATGAATAGAGTAATGATTAGACCAATACTTGACAAAACGTCTTATGAATTGTGGCATGAAAGGAAACCTAACATTTCTTATTTTCGTATATTTGGATGTCCTTGTTTCATTCTTAACACAGGTGATCATCTTGGAAAATTTGAATCAAAGGCTGATGAGGGAATTTTCATGGGCTATTCAATAAGGAGTAAGGCTTACAGGATATACAACAAACGAACAAAGACAATTGTTGAATCAATCAATGTGAAATTTGATGAAACTGACCTGGAAAGGACGACTGGAAAAATGGTTGACGATGGGATAGATCATGAAGGCATTGAAGAAGGGACATCTAGTGAGAAAGCTGAAAGTAGGACGGTTGATACTGATAGATTAAAGTTCAAATCCAATCATCCTCCTGAATTGGTTATAGGTTATCCTACGGAAGGTATACGCACTCGCTCTTCATTTGATAAAAATTTGTGTGCGTTTTGCTGTCACAGTGGTTTTATTTCTGAAATTGAATCTGATTCTGTTGAAATGGCTCTTAATGATGAAAGTTGGTTTTAAAAATGCAAGATGAACTTAATCAATTTGAGAGAAATAAAGTTTGGAAATTAGTTCCTAAGCCAAATGACTATCCAATTGTTGGAACTAAATGGGTGTTCAAAAATAAACTTGATGAATCAGGAAATGTAATTAGAAACAAAGCTAGGTTGGTCGCAAAAGGATATAACCAAATAGAAGGCATAGATTTTGATGAAACATTTGCTCCAGTTGCTAGGTTAGAAGCTATTAGGATTTTGCTAAGTTTTGCATGTTATAAGGGTTTCAAACTTAAACAAATGGATGTAAAAAGTGCCTTTCTAAATGGTGATTTGAAAGAAGAAGTTTTTGTTGAACAACCCCCCGGTTTTGAAGATCATGATTTTCCAAATCATGTGTATAAACTAGAAAAAGCATTATATGGTCTTAAGCAAGCTCCTAGAGCTTGGTATGACTGCCTTTGTACATATCTTTTGGAAAACGGTTTTAAAAAGGGGAGTGCTGACACGACACTGTTTCTACTACATAAAGGAAGTGATTTTTTGATTGTTCAAATTTATGTGGATGATATCATTTATGGTGCTACTAATGAACTCTTGTGCGAGAAATTTGAACAAGTCATGCAGGCTAAATTCGAGATGAACTTGGTTGGAGAATTGAAATATTTTCTTGGATTTCAAATCAAGCAAAGCAGTGATGGTATTTTCATTTCACAATCCAAGTGTGTGTTGGAACTATTGAAGAAATTTGGAGTTGAGATCTCCAAACCATTGAGAACTCCTATGAGTCCATCAACAAAGTTGGACAAAGACGAGAAAGGAATTGCTGTTGATCAGAAGAAATATCGAGGGATAATCGGTTCACTTCTCTATCTTACTGCTTCTAGACCTGATATTATGTTTTCTGTGTGTTTGTGTGCACGTTTTCAATCTAATCCTAAAGAATCTCACTTGAAAGCCACTAAACGAATTTTGAGATATCTTTCACACACACACAAATATGGATTATGGTACCCTTCTTGTGAAAATTTTGATTTAGTTGGTTATTCTGATGCTGATTATGCTGGTTCATTGGTTGACAGAAAAAGCACTAGTGGGACATGTTTCATGCTAGGACATTCATTAGTTTCATGGTCAAGTCGAAAACAGAATTGTGTTGCATTATCCACCACTGAAGCAGAATATATTGCTTTAGGAAGTTGTTGTGCTCAAATTTTATGGATGATGCAAACTCTTTCTGATTTAGGCTTAGCTTATAAACAAATTCTATTAAAATGTGATAGTAAAAGTGCAATAGACTTGTCAAATAATCCTGTTCATCATTCACGTACAAAACACATTGATGTGAGACACCACTTTCTTAGAGATCACATTGCTAAGGAAGACATTTGCATTGAACATATTTCAACTGAGGCTCAACTTGCTGATATTTTCACAAAACCCCTCCCCGAAGACAGATTTTCCAGATTACATTTGGATTTACGGATTATAGAAATTGACTAATCTGACTCCCTGATGATTATCTGAAAAGATATATAGTGATTGAAAATAAGATGAGTGTTGATATTTATCATAAATTATGACTCGAGACGGTATAATTAGTAAATTTATTTAGAAATTTAAACAAGAATTATAAAACTTTTTGTTGGTAAAAATTCCATGACCATCTCTATTTCTATCATATTTCTAGCGACCATCACTCATCAAAATTCTATATAGTTCGTCAATATGTGGTACTTTAAACAGGAATCGTTCGTTTTTCATTAAAATAATAATATATATATACACACCAAAGTATTCACTCTCATTTAAAAATCCTCACGGTTATGCATGGGTGAATTACTTCGAATTTGTTATGTGCTTTCATGCTCATTTAAAAGTCCTCACGGTTATGCATATATGGAACACATATCAAAAATTGTTTTTTAAAATAAACAAGTTGATTCTAATCCCATTTAAAAGTCCTCACGGTTATGCATATATGGAACACATATCAAAAATTGTTTTTTAAAATAAACAAGTTGATTCTAATCCCATTTAAAAGTCCTCACAGTTATGCGTGGTTAGAAGGTAGTTGAATTCATTTTTTTAAAAAAAAATGGAATACTACTAATCTCATTTAAAAGTCCTAACGGTTATGCATGGTTAGTAGATATTCAAATTCCTGATATAAATATACCACAAATAGACAAAACTGTATGGTTTTATATGATGACATCATTACCATTATTTCTAAAAGTGGAATATGCGCCTAACAAGAAGTAGTTATGATTTTTTGTTTGATTTTTATTAAAGTTTAATATTTATATTCAGTTTGAGTTTAATGTTGGATTAATATTGATCACTTTATCTCTATTTTTCTCTAACACTATTATTCTTTTGCTGATAACAAAAGGGGGGGAGAAAAGTTAAGATTTTGTCAAATAGAATCAAGCAAAGGTCAAATAATTTTCCATTTGCATATAGGCTCATTTATATATATTTCTATTTGTATGCATATGTGTAGGGGGAGCATCATGTAGAAAGAAAGCATTTAAATAGAGGGAGCAATTAGAGTATATCATTGATCAAATACATTTAACACGGTTAAAATCTTAAATATATGTTTGTTATCATCAAAAGGGGGAGATTGTTGAATATGCGCTTTGCGCTTATATGATTTTTGTTTGATGATAATAAACATATATACATTCAGTTAAATGTATTTGTTAATATACTATTTTATTCTTCATAGATTAAATAAATATTTGTTGAATAAAATGAATAACACAGATTTTGAATTCAAACATAATTTTTATTCAAACAAATATTTATTACAATCTTGAATAGCACAAATTCAAGCTCTCACTATACATATACAATTTTGAATACATCACGATTTCAATTTACACTAATAACCTCACTACATATCACTCACACTCGTATTTTGTCTTCAACTGCATTCCAGTTTGAATCCAGCATCTGAGCAATCTGCAAAAATACTCACTAACGCAGTAAAATTGAAAAAGAAATATTTTTGCAATATAAAATGAAATATGATTTTTTGAAAATATGATTTGCCTCAGTTATTTGGGTTGTTCGTCATCAATTCATCACAAAGTCGTGCACATAGATATATACATTTGATAACGCTACAGGGACAAGTAATCATGAGTGGCTGCAATACACACGTGTACATTTATACACGTGTGCACTGCCTCGCCAACTCGTATGCACAGCTCCATCCAGAAGTACAAAATGACCAAACAAGTGCACCACTGAGCTATGCAAATGAAACACAGTGGCAACACTGGAAACACAAGCACATGCACATCAACCAAACAGTGGCACATGAATACAAGTATGCACAGCAATGCAAAGACAACGGTAACCCAGTGCCAACATGGTCAGAATGAAGACAAGTACACTTGAACAAAGTGAACAAGTGGAGCATCTGTGTAAACTGGGCAAGTATGGACAGATCTCGAGCACAAGATATGAGACAAGTGATCAAATGCAACACAGTATCAAAGTGGAACGAAGTGATGAACCAACAACGCAAACAAAACCAGATGAACAAGACACAGCAGTAATCAGGTGAATCAAGTGCAAGGGACAGTGCAGAGGTCTCAACAGAAAAATCAAGCAACAGTCAATAGGCCAGAAGCTTAAGGTAAGACTTCATCAAACAAAGAATACAAACTATGCCACAAATGATCACTGTCTCGAAGAAAATGAAAATAAATACACTGACTTAATGCAACATTGACTGCAACAACCAAATTAAGACATCAAGTGATACAAGTAACATGTGAAAACTATACAAAAGTGGAGACCACAAAGGCAATGCATCAATGAATCAACTGAACAATGAACTCGAACAATAAACATATATGCACAGGTACAAAGACAGTAAGCATATACGTATGTATAAAATGCAAAGGTTCAGGCCGAGACTAAAGCAAGCGACATGTGGTAAACCAAAAATGCCATCATATGTACTCAATGCAAAGTTCAAGCCAAGTCAAGATGATCAACGACCAGTTCAAAATCAGAAGCCGCAGCCAAGTCAAAGCCGGTGGAAATCAAAATATCTCAAAATTCAAAGCCGAGAATTACAAATCAAGTTGACCGAGTATTTCAAGTATATACGATTGTAGACTAGTCAGAATAAATCACAATCATTCAACAATAATCGAACGGCCAAAGCAACTAATTTTGAAGCAATCAGACGAACGGAAAATAAGGGTAACGAACCCTATAAAATGCCCCAATCATCATCGGCATAAACAATAAGAGCTCGAATACAAGCATCAGAAAAAAACCTTACCGAAGCAATAATCGAACTCACCGAAGAAACCGAAGAAAGCAACACGAAATCGATCGAGCCAGGCTAAATCGCGCACAATCAACAACGATCAAATTAGTATCGGAGCTTCGCAAAAGCCCTAATTTGGAACAAAGAACGCGAGGACGAAAGCCCTAATTTTAATCAGGAGGAACGAGAAGAACAATTGGCCGCCATTATCAAGAGCACAGGAAAAAGGAACGAGCCGAAGAGTTAAAAGAAAAGGGAATAAAAATCTCCTTTTTTTTACTTTGGGCCAGTCATTTTTTTTAAAAGGCTTTTAGTTTATTAATTAAATTAGGGTTTAGTGTTGTTTATTTTGTTGTCTTTAAATTATTGTCTTTTATATTTTCTTTTGAAAATTGTGAATCAAATCTTGGCAAATCACCACCTAGGTTTTAGGTTGTGTCTGATTGTCTAGTTAGAATTAGTTCAGTAAGCAGGGGTTGCGAGTTTACAAAACTCTATAGGCGGTAGCAGGGTTTGTGAGTCTGTTAGAGTGCTTGTAAGCAGGAGACTGTTTAATTCTAATAGAAATCTGGGAATGCAGCAGTAGGCAGGGTTTGCCGAAGCTGGGTAAATTTTGTGTGTGATTTAATTTTTCAACATATTTACTTCTCTGTAGTCTAATTCGAGAAACTTTGCTATAACCCTATTCACCCCCCTTCTAGGGTTAATCTAGATCCTACATTTATTACATATCTTATTATAGCTAAATAATATTAAAATGAATTAAAATAAAATTAACTATCTTTTTCAGTTAATGCCAATAAAAATAATTATTTGCAATTAGTTATTTAGTTGTTTTAAATTTAAATTAAATGGGTCGATAGCACTTAATGCGTTTAAGTTGATCCCTTTTATTGGTTGCATGATAATATTATTCCATTTATATTGCCCTCTCTATTTAATATTACATTCAAATATTAAGAGTAAAAAAATTTCTAGTTTATAACCATTTATAGACATACCCAAAATGCTAAAAAATGTAATGCAATATTGTATGAAACAATAGTCGAAAATGAAAAACCGAGATACCTCATTATCGTGTAAGATTCCCAAGTATTTGGTAGTAGCCATGCCTACAAATAGAAAGTTTTTATTTTTTTATGAATTCTTGTTATGTAACGACGGTCGGACCAAGCTCCCTATCTCTAGCACGTGGCGTGTGCATATGAGTTGGCACATACTTTGTTGTAACAAAAGCAAAGTTACGTGCCCACCAATCCATATTTATACATCACTTCTCCAAGATATTTAGCAATGCAAGACTATTACAATTCAAAACCGTCATTCCTCTTTGCAGCATGCGAGACAACCCTACTATATTCCATGGTCTATTAATAACACCACCGATAAATGTATTAAAACCTATGTCGAATGGGACAGATAACATCAGATTTTGTAAAACACAAGTTTATTTTTTACAAATATTCTAGAAATAAATTTGTTCATAAAAAAATATTGATGATTCCAAATGATATCATTACATTATTCATACTGAAAGAGAGTAAAAAAAGATAGAACTTAATTAGTCAAAATATTAAAAAACATTAGAATTAAGCATAGATGAGCATATGGATTGAGATTAAATATAAGAAAAAAAAACTATGATTGAATTCCCTACTTGATAGAAATTGAATTGAGATTAAATGAGATATAAAATAAATGAAATTAATTTATTGAACGTTATTTTAAAAAATTGTTGATGAGGATGATAAAAAAAGCATGAATGAGATTGTTTGTAATCTGAATGGATAGGTGGACAATGTTTAAGGTAACGTTTGAAAATTAATTAGTGAATTTATTCTGGAATGGGATAGAGGTGAATGGGAGAAAAATTAAGGGGACAAAATATGAATGCATGTATGTATATGCGTGTGTGTATGTGTATGCATATATATATATATATATATATATATATGTATGTATGTATGTATATGTATATGTACGTATATGTGTGTATATGTGTGCATATGTGTGTATATGCTCGTTCAATTGCAATCAAACAACCAAATACTACATACTGGAAAATTTGACCTATTCATTTATAATTTCAACAACTGAACTAAAAGATAAACATAAATTATGCACATATTTTTGTGAATGTATAAAAAATAATCCTTTTAAGTTAAGAATTTGTTTTTAAAAGTAAAAGTATAAAAGAAATCAATTCATTGAATATTTAAAAATAAAATTACAAAAAATAGGTGGGATGTAACGACCTGCCTTTTTGAACATTTTACAGACACACACGTCTGACTCAAACCATTCAAAAGGGCAGACTATTATGGAGTAAATAAGAGAAAGCAGAAAAAGGAAAAAAAACAGAATCTCACAGCGGAATGATAAAATATAATAATCAAGTAAATAGTTCATGAAGCTGTTTACAAATAACATTTGATTATACTTATGTAATACAAAATCAAAGTTACAGACAACAGATAATAAATACGCAAATGCAGCGAATAGTATGGATGTAGCGGAATAATATAATAAATAATAATAGTACAAATCTTTGTCTTCGTCCTCCATAAATAAGGTCTTCAAATCCTGAAATGCTCAAGCTGACTCGAGCAAATTGAAAAGAAAAAACACTCGAGTCGGAACTATAAGATCTTATGTAAGTTAAATCAACGGTAAATATGAGTGCAACGGGGTTAGATATGTTTACGGGGATTGACATCTCATATCCAGTGTTTGACATGAATGCAATAACTTAAGAGATGTTCGGGATTCACATCTCCTAAGAATCCATTAAACTATCTACTATGTAGTACAATACACTGTTATAATATGTCTACAGTAAATTGAAAGTATTAAATTAGCGTGAAGGCTTTACCCATATCACCCTTAACACATTTTATACATTCTCGTATTCTATACAATGCCGTATGCTCCTCCATAAACTGGAGGTTTACCTAAAGGACATCACATAGGTACGGTACAAAACAAACTCGTAGAAGGCGCTCTAGGGCATGTGAATACGGCACTCGAGGCGATGCCAGGGTAGATATACCAATTGTGGATATGGACTGGTGGTAACACATAGCAGCTACTACCGCCCACCTCAGACACATTCCCAAATCAAAATCAAGGGGTGACCACCATAAAAATCACAAAGTAATAGAATGGCATCGAAGAAATGTGCCCGGTAGGAGGAATGACCTCGCTTGGCCCGATATGGCTTCTGGTTTGGTCACATCTATATTGACTCACGGGAGTCAAGGTCACATCATACCTATACAGAAATCGTTCATCAAACCACCTTACTTCATTTATGGAATCTTCACCACGTACACATTTGTTAAAATGGTTTTCGGTATTGCCAGAGAGTATGACAATATTCGATCCCGGTCTCTTTAACAACTACACGCTTATTTCACACCGAATGGTTCTTTTACATTTCAAAAGTCGACTTACAATTGATATTAAAATATCATATTCTCGAAACATATCACTTTCAAATCATATTCATTTTCAAATCATATCACATTTGAAATCATATTGTTTCCAAAATCATATTCCTTTGAACAGTTATATTTTCAAAGTAGGTTAAACCCTAATTTCAAAACTCGTCATATCATATCAAATATGTTGTATTTAAATCCCAACTTAGGTCAAAATGTCACTTAACCATATTCACTTTAAAAGTCGAGGAATTGAATATAAACATATCCACGGTACTTAGTTTGAAATTTAGAAAAAAAGTTTAGATAGTTATAAATAGTTTAAATAAAATTTTAATTAGTTAACATACTTCAAAACAGTTTAATACATTTTAAGACAGTTAAATAGATTTAAAATGGATTAAATAAAATTTAAAATAGATTAAATAGCTTTAACATAGATTAATTAGATTTAAAATAAAATTAAAATGGTTAAATTAGTTTAAACTAAGTTTAATTGGTTTAAAATAGGTTAAAATAATTTATATAGTTCATATAGGTTAAAAGAGTTTAATAATTTGAAATCTTAATAATTAGATATTTTAAAATAATATATTTTAACAGTTTATATTAAAATATGAATTTGAAAAAATATCAATTTAAACTTTAATTTTATATCAACCCATCAGAACTATTTCAAACTCTAAATCAACAAACACCCATTTTCAAATCTTTCAATTCAAATTTAAATAAACTATTAAATTCTATATTGATTTCAATCTGTGTTTGAAATATCAATTTAAATCATTCCAATTTCTATACAATACAAAGTTATATTTCAAATAACTCAATTCTGATAAATTTCATGTATACTTCAATTTCAACTTTAAAAATTACAATCTAATTCTTTTAATAATTTCTTTAAACCAATTTCAATTTTTACATAAAACTTAAAATTTGACCATAATTCAATTTATGTAAATCAAATTTTATTTCAAAAAATCATTTAATTAAATTCGAAAATTAAGGATTTTAAAATCATTTAGTTTAACCAATCCAGTTTACTTATATAATTCTCTACCCTATGGTCAAGTGATACAGATATTTATCAATTCAATCCGCAATTTAAAATTTTATGGTTATATATCATTTCAAACCGCAACCTCGAATTAGATAAAATCCATAAAATCGTTAGAGTCTATCATTTCAATTCATAACGATTTTTTTCCTGATCTATAGTTCGTACGGGTATATATCGTTTCAACCCATAGTGATTTTCAAATAATAATAATAATATGACAGTATATAATTTAAGCATAACATTCAATCATCCAATATCAACAATCAAACATCCATCATAATCATCATCCAATTTAACAAATAATTTACAATAATGGCAGGTTATCATTTACAACTAATTAACTGGCAATTTAAATTCAATAATAATTTAAATAAAAATTTAATTTACAAATAAATTCAAATCAACAGGAATGGAAATTTTAATATACCAAACAGCCATAAATAAATTTCTAATCACATCGTAAATTAATTCAACAAACATAAGGAATTTTAGAGGTTGTGAGTGGGTTAAAACACTCACCTTTGAATTCAAATCGAATTTAAATCCAAATTGTGGCCTAAATTCATACAGTCTCAGAATTCATCCAAACTAGAGTCAAAAAGTCCAGAATTTCGATACGATCCTAGTGGAACAAACCGCGCATGAATTGGACTTCGTATGTAAAAGTTATAGGTATTAGAACGATTGGAATAAAATTTAAAATTGAAAATTAGAAAATAAAACAATGACCAATAGTACGCTAAATCGACACCCTCCTGAGAATTGAACCCTAGCATCCGATCGATCTCGTCTTCAACACACCGCTACCCTACAAGCTCGAACGCCACGGCCAGCGTCCACCTTCGACCCAATCAGAAGCCGCCACCATCGTCCTTAGGTCCAACCGCCCCCACCTTCCACTTGCGACCCCCAATGAAGCCACCATCGCCGACCGCCGTTGTTGCCCTATGGTCACCGATTATGGCAAAATCAAGGCATATAATCACAAGCGAACCTCTGAATCGAAAGCCCTCAGTCCTCTCTACCCGCCTATACTTCCCGATCGAACCATCAACGAGCATCCACCATTGAACGAGATGCCATACAATGAATGACCGAAACTACAACATCAATCGAAAAATGAATTGCAGATCTGACTTGCGCTCGTCGAGGGCTTCAAATGGGTATCTAATTTGTTTGGCTTGGAGGAGTTTGATTTTTGAAATTTAAATTTGATTTGAAAATGATTTGGAATCTGGTTTTGGTTTGTCTGCCATTGGAATTAGGAGTTGAGAAGAAAATGTACGTATAGACAAATGAAAATAAAAAGTAGCAAGGGTTTATAACAGACAATTTATAGGCAGATCGGAAATACAAATAGATGGATTAGATTGATTTAGATTTTGAACGAAAAAGGACCCAAAAAGCCCATTCTGCCTCCGAAACGAAAATGGGTCATCCCACATATCAAAATAGATGTTTTTAATATTTTTAAAATCAGTGGAACAGGTTTCAAGTCCTAATTCCATCGTATGAAGAAGTTATGTTAAAATCAGCTTATTTCAAAATTGATTGCAATTAAATTGATTTCTAGGCGTTTCGAGCCCGTATGATCACACGACAAGTCCAATTGCTGCGAAACTTGGAACCCTACAATAATTCACCTTTATAGATCCGATGAAACTGGTTTCGTCAAAATCCAAATCAATGGCCAAAATGGCTATTTTTCACATTAAATAAATAAATAAATAAATAAAATCGCTTTTTCAATTCAAATTTAATAATGTACAAATCCTATCATTTTAGACTATTAAGTACTTTATAATCTTTTAAAACAAATTTTTATGTCAATTTATTATTGAATGTTCCCCCAATTTCAATGTTAGATTTCAATTTCAATTTCAATAAATTCAGTAATTATAAATTTAATTTCAAATGATTCCATTTAATTGAATTTTCATCCTATTATTCAATCCATTATTATCAAATGGATGAAATTAACACTGGTTCATGATTTATTACATTAATACTCTTCAATTCCATCTTAATTTCCATTGACGTAATATTTAAATATGTAATTTCATTTAACTGCAATTAATCCAATTATTATAATTTAAATTCCCATAAATTGATAAATCTTGATTTCCAATATTTTATTAAATCAATAATTTTCTTACGAATAAAACTTACATTTATATATTTTACTTCATTCACAGATTGCACTTAGTGACTTGAACTACATCATTGTAACATTTAATTTCATTCAGTTATGATTGATTTTCAATTTAACTTTAATAGACTAAATAAATAGGTAACATATAATAATTGTTACCATTAACTTTTAATCACACTTGTAAATTATTATTTACACCAACGTTACAATTGATTCCATCACACTATTTTCATTCAATTACCATTAACAATATATTATTTCATTAGTTAATTAAATATGTACATTTGTTTTCTTATATTCAATTTATAACCAAGTATAACATTTACATTATTTCAATTGATTGGAATTTCATCAAATTTTCCAATAATTAACTTTAATTAACAATGTTACGTTTCATCTCAGTTATTATTTCACTAATAACTCCCAAATTTTTATTCCTTTCAATATAAATTTACGAAAATCTTATTAAATTAACTATTTTTACTTGTCGAAACTTACGGGTCGTTACACTCTCCCCCACTCAAAACTTTTCGTCCCCAAAAAGGAAAAAGTAGGAAAAAGAAGGAATTAAGTAATCAATATATCTTATTTAAAGTATTAAATTTATAAACAATGAATTTACAAAATTAAATAATTTAAATAAATATATCAATTTATAAACAATTATATCCTGTTATATCAAGTTAGTAAAAGTTTGAAAAACTTTCAAAAAAATTTCTAAGTCTCAAATTCATAAAAACTTTCGACACGGTCTCCTTTATGCAGTGAGGCTTGGCAGAAATAATAATATCAATAATAAAAATATATATATATACATTAAATTTTCAAAATAATATTTCCCAACAAAGGGAAAATAATATAATATCGCTAGAAAGCGGTAATCCGAGAATGTACCTATTTGTCGGGCAAATAATGCTTATTTTATGAGACCAAAAGTAGTAGCAATTACTTCCATAAACCTGTATTTCACTTATATAATCCAAAAGATGTTAATAATTATATAGAAAAGAAATATTTTGAGTTTTTCAACTAATAACAAAAAAAAATCAATGCAACATAACAACAATATCACATGAAATCAAAGAAATCAATCATTCGTCCATATCAAGCAAAATAAATAGTTTGTTTGGGTTCAAAATTTTTAATCATGTAAAATGACAAATAGCGAATAAGTATACCATTTACTTAAAAGCCTTAGATAAAATCAATAGATTATTCATACATCCGAACAATTAGATATATCCTTTCCCAAACAACCCATAAGCCAAAACAATCAATCATTTCCAATGTTATTTAAGTTAATGAATTTTCTTTCACAACATTTATTGTTTATTTTCTTTCCATACGATGATTATTTTCTTATATTTACCTTTATTTCTTACAAATTCAATCCATATTCATTCATATAACACTGAATTCCATTTATTACATTTCATTTATTCACATATGTTATTTACATTTTTTTACATGTGTCACTCATATGTAGTTATTTAAACATATGTAAACTAATTCTTAAAGTACCATATAGGTTTCTTTATAAGTGAATATACATTCATTCATTCTATGCTTATTTTCATTTACTTTTATTCATTACTTACAAAATTCATTTTTCCATTTATTCATATAATGCAAATTTCTTTTCATACTCTACATTCATTTCTTACATAAGCTATTTCAATTCAATTGTTTGTGTAACCAATGAATTCATTATTCAAGTATTTCATACATTTTATTACAGTCTAATTCACATTAATTAATTTATACACTTGATTTCAATTAGATATTATTATTCATTAGTGCGTAAGTTCATACTTAAGTTTCTTACCTTTTAATTTACATTCATCCTTTCTTATAAAATGTCATTGAGTATTGAATCCATTTTCTAAATCATTTCAACCTTTCTAAAGTTATGACCACTTAATTAAATATAATATTCATTTTCTATTCATTTCGATTATAAATGGCTTCCTTCATTAACTTAAGTTTGTAATCTTTTACTTACATTACTCACTTTATTATTACACTTAATTTAGTAGCATTTCAATTATAACTTAAGTTTATAACAACTATAATATCAAAGTTCTTATTTATATTAAAAAAAATCCTTTGAACACCTTCATTACTTAAGCTTTACTTGTATAATATTCAATTACATTTTCTTATTAAACATTTTAACTTTTAATCTTTTGGTAAGTTAAATGTATGTTTTAAGAATGCGGTTGAATATTAAACAAGTTTATTTTATTTATTTTTAATTAGCAAAATGTTCAATAATAGTATCATTTGTTTTACATGTTACAAATTTCAAACTTCTGTATATTTCAATTATAACTTAGCATCTAATCTCTTATTTCCATTTTAGAAGTTCTAATTATTAAATAGTTAAAATCCCATTTTATTACAGTAATTGAAAGCTCTAATTTATAGAAATTTAAGAACTAAATGTCGGATTTCATTTTCAAATCATTTAAACAATATATAGATATACTCATCGCTTATATATTCAATCATATTTAGAAAATGAAATTTAGGATTTGTTTATCAAATAAATGTGTAGTAAAACTACTACAACAGCTTTCCTACTTTGAAACTCGAAAATAAATATCGATGATGTGTGCACTCATCACCGAAATAATTTTCCAAAGACGGAGAGGGGAGAACATAACTTATTTCTTTCTAAAATTTCTTTAAAATATTTCTTTCAAATCATGTTGAGATATTTATATTAGAGATTACTTCTAAGTAATATTATTATTATATTCCAAAATCCTTCGAAAGAAATTTTTAAAAATCCCGGAACTTAAGCTCTAAATCTCCAATGTATATTTATTTTATTTACACATCTTTATTTTCAACCAATATTTATAAATTTCAGTACCTAACAAACAAATATATTACAACCAAATATATCATTTATAAAATTTATTATTTTATATACAAAAATATAATTGGTAAAATTATTTCATTTACCTATATTTCAAAACCAGTATTGTGTCGATTTTCCCTATTAAGTGTTTAGAAATCCCTATCGATGTCATAGCGTCCTACGCACCAACCAAAATTTATAAATACAAATCGAAACAAATTAACACAATACCAAAACCTTTTTATAACACTGAAAAATACGCACTCTCATATATATATACTCAGCGAATCATTTCTAGGGTATTAATATCATATTTTATACGAGTCAGATCCCACAAAGATAAGGTTATCGCTAAATCGAAGCTTCGATACCAACTGTAATGACATGCCTTTTTGGATGTTTTAAGCAGACACACATGTCTGACTCAAACCATTCAAAAGGGAAGACTGTTATGGGGTAAATAACAGAAAGCAAAGAAAGAAAGAAAACAGAATCTCCCAACGAAATGATAAAATATAATAATCAAACAAACAGTTCATGAAGATGTTTACAAATAACATTTGATTATACTTATACAATACAAAATCAGAATTACGGACAACAGCGAACAAATATACAAGCAGCGGAATAGTAAGGATGCAGTGGAATAATATGATAAATAATAATAGTATAAAATCTTCGTCTTCGTCCTTCAGAAACAAGGTCTTCAAATCCTGAAATGCTCAGGCTGACCCGAGCGAATTGAAAAGACAAAACACTCAAGTCAGAACTAAAGATCTTATGTAAGTAAAATCAATGGTAAATATGAGTGCAACAGCGTCAGAGATGTTTATGGGTTTGACATCTCCTATCCGGTGTTTAACGTGAGTGTAATAACTTAAGAGATGTTCGGGATTCACATCTCCCAAGGATCCGTTAAACTATCTATTATGTAGTACAATACGCCAATATAATATGTCTACAGTAAAGTAAAAGTATTAAAGTAGTGTTAAGGCGTTACTCATATCCCCCTTAACACATTTTATATATTCTCGTAGTCTATACAATGTCGTACGCTCTTTCGTAAACTGGAGGTTTAACCATAGGATATCACATAGGTACGGTACAAAACAAACTTGTAGAAGGCGCTCTAGGGCATATGAACACGGCAATCGAGGCAATGCCAGGTTAGATATACCAATTGTGGATCCGAATTGGTGGTAATGCATAGCAGCTACTACCGCCCATCTCGGACACACTCCCAAATCAAAATCGAGGAGGGGACACCAAGACAATCGCAAAGTAATAGAATTGTATCGAAGAAATGTGCTCGATAGGAGGAATGACCTCACTTGGCCCGGCATGGCTCCTGTTTTTGTCGCATCTATGCTGACTCATGGGAGTCAGGGTCACTTCATACCTATGTAGAAATCGTTCACCAAACCATCCTATTTCATTTCTGGAATCTCCACCACGTACACAGTTGTTAATGCAGTTTTCGGTATTGGTAGAGAGTATGACAATTTTCGATCACGGTCTCTTTAACAACGAAATGCTTATGTCGCACTGGATGGTTCTCTTATATTTCAAAAGTTGATTCCAATTGATATCAAAATATCATATCCTCGAATCATATCACTTTCAAATCATATTCATTTTCAAATCGGATCGCATTTGTGTTTGCGCAAAAAATGGCCAAACACCTCCAAGTCGTATGATTTAGCTGATTTTATGTTGTTTTTACTGATTTGGGTGAATTATGAAAATATATGAAAAGCAGGGACTAAACTGTAAAAAACACACAGATTTATAGTGGTTCGGCCAGAACGTGCCTACGTCCACTTTATATGTTATTCTCCTTTTTCTCTTCAGATTACAAGTACAAAGCTTTGGTTACAAGTATATGAAAGTTGTTTGAAAGTTCTATCCGTGCTTGAGCTCTCAAACTTCTCTGCCATTGTTGTACCCCTGCCCCTCTATTTATAGAGTGAGGCTGGGGGCAGGGGTCCTGGATGTATATAGCTGCTGGTGGGCCTGGGCTGAAGCAATCTAGCCTGGCACATCTGGTTCGGCGGAGCTTGGTTCGGTCATAGCTGGGATGGTTGGACCGGTGGTAGGCTGAGTGGAGTGTTGGTCCGGTGGTAGGTTGAGTGGAGTCTGGTTCGGTGTGGGTTGGTTCGGTGTGGGTTTGGACCGGTAGAGGTTGGTCCGGTGATGGATGCTTGGAGAGTCGGTCCGGTTGTCACCTGGTTCGGCAGGAGTTGGTTCGGTGGAGGCCGGTTCGGTGAGGCCTTGGACCGGTGGAGTTGGTCCGATGGAGGAGATTCGGTGGTGAGAGGAATGTCGAATGAACTTCTATATTTGGGAGTGCCGAATGGAAATCTTGTATTGGGAACGCCGGATGAACCAAGGCATCTTGAATGCCGAATGAGACTTCGCTCTACATTGCCGAATGAAACTTTAAACCTTTGATACCGAATGGACTTTTATACTTGAATCATGAGTGAAATCCCAGACTTATATACGCTTGCTGGCTGCTTCTTCTTGGCTCGGTCGTGGTGGAAATGCACACAACATTGATACTCCAGTTTGACCAAAAATGGGATAACACTTTGCCCCCCAAAACATGCCTTGCGATAGGAAGGCGGGTTTTGTAATGCCATGAGCTGGATGTTCATATCCTGTTGATGTCCTTGCGGTAGGAAGGCGTGTTTTGTAATGCCATGAGCTGGATGTTCATATCCTGTTGACAACCTGTAAAGAGCTTGATATTTTATATGGCCACAAATGACGACCGTTCGGGATCGAGCTATTTGGGATAAAGCGCGGTCGTTCATGGTCAAGCGCCTAACTTCAAATGATGACCGTTCGCGATCGAGTCATTTGAGGTGAAGTGCGACCGTTCGCGGTCAAGCGTCTAAATCCATGCGACGATCGTTCGAGATCGATTCATTTGCGGTGGAATATGATCGTTCACGGTCAAGCGCTTTACTTCAAATGACGACCGTTCAGGATCGAGCCATTCGAGGTAAAGTGCGACCGAGCCCGGTCAGAGGGCGGACCTCAAATGGCGACCGTTCGCGATCAAGCCACTTGGGGTGAAATGTGACCGTTCACGGCCGGTGCCGTTCGCAGCAAAAGATGAAATGGGACCGTTCGCGGTCAAGCGCCTTACTTCGGATGACGATCGTTCGAGATCGAGCCATTCGTGGTAAGGTGCGACTGTTGGCGGTCAGGGGGTGGACCTCAAATGGCGACCTTTCGCGATCGAGCCATTTCTGGCGAGATGAGTTGTGCCGTTCGAGGCGAGTGTGTGACCGTTCGAGGTCAGGTGCCGTTCGAGGCGAGTTGTGACCGTTCGAGGTCGGGTGCCGTTCGAGGCGAGTTGTGACCGTTCGAGGTCAGGTGCCGTTCGAGGCGAGTTTGCGACTGTTCGTAGTCGGGTGCCGTTCGAGGCGAGTTTGCGACTGTACGTAGTCGGGTGCCGTTCGAGGCGAATTGTGTGTGCCGGGGGGGACTTAATATTATCAGTGTCAGAGTTATTGTTTGGGGGAGTTTCCGAATCAAAGACTTCGGCAGTTCACTGCCATGCAAGAGGTGCTCGTGGACCGTTCACGATCCACGGGCATACAAGTAATTTTTCCATAGAATTGTAAATGTTAAAGCAATAATCATATGAACCTTACAGCAGACATGTCCAAACAGGAAGAATTTAAATGTTCAAATCAAAATCAAAGCAAAGATCAGAATGAAGATGTCAAAGCGTAAACTCTTACTATAACGCGGCTGGTAGTCATTCAGAGCATGCCTATGGATCGTGCGCGATCGCTTACATGTGTAAATGATCTAACCGTGCTAGTGAGAGGTTTGCGACTTGTTCATCGCTTTCGACCTGCCCCCCGAGTTCAGGAGGGAATTTTACCTGCCACCTGGATGAGCGTTCATTCCTTACCAGGTTGCTCAGAGGCCCCTATCTCTCTCTCTGGGATTGGATCAACATGCTCCAAGTGTGGTGCCCCCATGCAGGATCGATGCCTGATTAGCTTCTGAAGAAGCCTCTTGATTTTCCTCCATGTTCACATCTCTCTGGCCTTGGCCTTCTGCTTGATTGTCTTGCCATGACTCTTCCAATCTGAATCTCTAAACTCTCAAGTTCGAATTCCAAGTGGCAGAATCCTTGAGTTCAACTCTCAATGAAAGCACCAAAAATGTTTGCGCAAAAAATGGGCAAACACCTCCAAGTCGTATGATTTAGCTGATTTTATGTTGTTTTTAGTGATTTGGGTGAATTATGCAAATATATGAAAAGCAGGGACTAAACTGTAAAAGATACACAGATTTATAGTGGTTCGGCCAGAACGTGCCTACGTCCACTTTATATGTTATTCTCCTTTTTCTCTTCAGATTACAAGTACAAAGCTTTGGTTACAAGTATATGAAAGTTGTTTGAAAGTTCTATCCGTGCTTGAGCTCTCAAACTTCTCTGCCATTGTTGTACCCCTGCCCCTCTATTTATAGAGTGAGGCTGGGGGCAGGGGTCCTGGATGTATATAGCTGCTGGTGGGCCTGGGCTGAAGCAATCTAGCCTGGCACATCTGGTTCGGCGGAGCTTGGTTCGGTCGTAGCTGGGATGGTTGGACCGGTGGTAGGCTGAGTGGAGTGTTGGTCCGGTGGTAGGTTGAGTGGAGTCTGGTTCGGTGTGGGTTTGGACCGGTAGAGGTTGGTCTGGTGATGGATGCTTGGAGAGTCGGTCCGGTTGTCACCTGGTTCGGCAGGAGTTGGTTCGGTGGAGGCCGGTTCGGTGAGGCCTTGGACCGGTGGAGTTGGTCCGGTGGAGGAGATTCAGTGGTGAGAGGAATGCCGAATGAACTTCTATATTTGGGAGTGCCGAATGGAAATCTTGTATTGGGAATGCCGGATGAACCAAGGCATCTTGAATGCCGAATAAGACTTCGCTCTACATTTCCGAATGAAACTTTAAACCTTTGATACCGAATGGACTTTTATACTTGAATCATGAGTGAAATCCCAGACTTATATATGCTTGCTGGCTGCTTCTTCTTGGTTCGGTCGTGGTGGAAATGCACACAACATTGATATTCCAGTTTTGACCAAAAATGGGATAACAATTTGAAATCATATTGTTTCCAAAATCATATTCGTTTCAACAATTATATTTTCAAAGTAGGTTAAACTTATTTCAAAACTTGTCATATTATATGTTGTATTTAAATCCCAATTTAGGTCAAAATGTCACTTAAATATTAACTTTAAAAATTGAGGATTTGAATATAAACACATCTACTGTAATTAGTTTGAAATATAGAAAAATAGTTTAGATAGCTATAAATAGTTTAAATAAATTATTCATTAGTTAACATACTTCAAAATAGTTTAATACAGATAAAAATATTTTTAGATGATTTTAAGATAGTTAAATAGATTTAAAATGGATTAAATAAAATTTAAAATAAATTAAATAGCTTTAACATAGATTAACTAGATTTAAAATAAAATTAAAATGGTTAAATTAGTTTAAACTAAGTTTAATTGGTTTAAAATAGGTTAAAATAATTTATATATAGTTAATATAAGTTAAAAGAGTTTAATAATTTGAAATTGTAATAATTAGAAATTTTAAAATAATATATTTTAACAGTTTATATTAAAATATGAATTTGGAACAAATATCAATTTAAAATATTTTTTTATTTCAACCCATCAGAACTATTTCAAATCCAAATCAACAAAAACCCAATTTCAAATCTTTCAATTCAAATTTAAATAAATTATTAAGTTCTGTACCATTTTTAATTCGTGTTTGAAGTATCAATTTAAATCATCCCAATTTCAATACAAGCAAAGTTATACTTCAAATAATTCAAATAACTCAATTCTGATAAATTTCATATATATTTCAATTTCAACTTTAAAAATTCCAATCCAATTGTTTTAATGATTTCTTTAAACCAATTCCAATTTTTACATAAAACTTAAAATTCGACCATAATTCAATGTATATATATATCAAATTTTATTTTAAAATATCATTTATTAAATTCAAAAATTAAAGATTTTAAAATCATTTAATTTAACCAAACCGGTATCTGTATATAATTCTCTTCCCTAGGGTTAAGTGATACAGATATTTATCATTTCAATCAGTAATTTAAAAGTTTACGGTTGTATATTCAAGCCGCGATCCCGGATTAAATAAAATCCATAATATCGTTCGAGTCTATCATTTCAACGCATAACGATTTTTCCCTAATCTATAGTTCATTCGGTATATATTGTTTCAAGCTATAGTGATTTTCAAATAATAATAATTAAGGGAACTTGTAGAGTGATGACAGTATATTATTTAAACATAACATCCATCATAATCATCATCCAATTCAACTAATAATTTACAACAATGGTAGGTTGTCATTTACAAGTAATTAACTAGAAATTTAAGTTCAATAATAATTTAAATAACAATTTAATTTACAAATAAATTCAAATCAATAGGAATAGTAATTTAAATATACCAAACAGCCATAAATAATTTCCCAATCACATCATAAATTAATTCAACAATCATAAGAAAATTTAGAAGTTGTGAGTAGGTTAAAATACTCACTTTTGAATTTAAATTGAATTTAAATCCAAATTATGGTCCAAATTCGAACAGTCTCAGAATTCATCCAAACCAATGTCAAAAATCCTGGAATTTCGATACGATCCCAGTAGAACAAACCGCATATGAATTAGACCTCGTACGTAAAAGTTATGGGTATTAGAACGATTGGAATAAAATTTAGAATTTAAAATTAGAAAATAAAATAATGACCAATAGTACGTTGACACGACTTCCTCTTGAGAATGGAACCCTAGCATCAGATCGATCTCATCTTCAACACGCAGCCACCCCACAAGCTCGAATGCCATGGCTACTGTCCACCTTTGACCCAATCAGAAGCCACCGGCATCGTCCTCAAGTCCAGCCGCCCCTACCTTCCACTTGTGACCCTGCCCCCCATGAAGCCACCATCGCCGACCACCATTATTTCCTTATGGTCACCGATTACGGCTAAATCAAGGCATATAATCACAAGCTAATCTCTAGATCGAAAGCTCTCAGTCCTCTCTTCCCGCCTATAATACCGATCGAACCATCGACGAGCATCCACCATTGAACGAGATGCCATACAATGAACGGCCGAAACTGCAACATCAGTTTCTAGCCATAGTGAAACCCAAATCAAAAAATAGACTGTAGATATGATCTGCGCTCACCGAGAGCTTCAAATCGATATATAATTTGTTTGGGTTGGAGGAGTTTGATTTTTGAAATTGAAATTTGATTTGAAATTGAATTGGAATCTGGTTTTGGTTTGTCTGCCATTGGAATGAGGAGTTGGGAAGGAAATGTATAGACAAATGAAAATAAGAAGTAGTTAGGTTTATAACAGACAATTTATAGGCAGATTAGAAATAGAAATTGATGGATCACATTGATTTGGACTTTGAACGATAAACGACCCGAAAAGCTCGTTCTGCCTCCAGAAAGAAAATGGGTATCCCATATATCAAAAAAGACGTTTTCAATATTTTAAAATCATCGGAACAGTTTTCAAGTCCTAATTCCATCGTATAAATAAGTTATGTTAAAACCGGTTTATTTCAAATTGATTTCAATTAAATTAATTTCTAGGTGTTTCGAGCTCGTACGATCAACGACAAGTCCAATCGCTGTGCAACTTGGAACCTTACAATAATTCACCGTTACGGATCCCATGAAACTGGTTTCATTGAAACCGAAGTCAGTGGCCAAAACGGCTATTTTTCACATTGAATAAATAAATTAATAATTAAATTAATTAAATCGCATTTTCAATTAAAATTTAATAATTTACAAATCCTATCATTTTAGACTAGTAAGTACTTTATAATATTTTAAAACAAATTTCTATGTCAATTTGTTATTGAATATTTCCCCAATTTCAATGTTAGATTTCAATTTTAATAAATTATTATAAATTTAATTTCCAATGATTCCATTTAATTGAACTTTCATCCTTTTATTGAATCCATTATTATCAAATGCATGAAATTAACATTAGTACATGATTTATTACATTAATATTCTTCAATTCCATCTTAATTTCCATTGACTTAATATTTAAATATGCAATTTCATTTAATTGCAACTAATCCAATTATTATAATTTAAATTCCCATAAATTGATAAATCTTGATTTCCGATCTTTTACTAAATCAATAATTTTCTTATGAATAAAATTTACATTTATATATTTTACTACATTTGCATATTGCAGTTATTGAGTTGACCACATCAATGTAACATTTAATTTCATTCAATTATGATTGATTTCCTATTTTTCTTTAACAGACTAAATAAATATGTAACATATAATAATTGTTACCATTAACTTTTAATCACACTTACAAGTTATTATTTACAACCAATTTAAGATTTCTTCCATCACACTAATTTCATTCAATTACCATTAACAATATACTATTTCATTAGTTAATTAAATATTTAAATTTGTTTTCTTATATTCAATTTATAACCAAGTATAACATTTACATTTCAATTGATTGGAATTTCAATAAATTTTCTAATAATTAACTTTAATTAACAATGTTACGTTTCATCTCAATTATTATTTCATTAATAACTCCCAAATTTTTATTGCTTTCAATATAAATGTACCAAAATCTTATTACATTAATTATTTTTAATTATCGAAATTTACAGGTCGTTACATGGGAATTAATAGTTTCATCGCTCAACCTTCTAACTTTAGCATCTATTATGTCATTTAAGTTTATGAATCATATAATAAGTTATGTAAACTAATAATTTTTATATATAGTATCATTCCATCATTTTTACTATATTGGATTCCTAAAAATCTCTACTCTTTAATAATGCATCTTTCAACTTCGATGATTCAAACTACTTGAACACTATCCTTGTCAAAAATGCTAATAATATGAATATGGCCAATATACCGCAATCAAATAATGGTAAATTGGATAACATGCTTTAAGTATAACTAAAAATCTATTTTAAAGGCTTTGCCCAAAAAAATCTATTTTATTATAAAATAAAATGTTGTATTGAGATATAAATGGACTCAAATTGATTGGTGCTAAATTGAATTAATCATAATTAACTCCACGAAATCAAATTAAATGAATTTAGTACATAATAATTCTTTTTATTAGTTGCATGATATTAATATTTGATATGATCATTTCTATTAACTTATCCAACCCAAAAGAAATAAAAACAATATAATTTCAAATTAATTTTATGAATATTCATCGATAATACCTCAATACTCAATAAGATCCCAAAAAGACAATCAAATAACACTATTTGAAAATGTAATGACAAAGATGGTTGATATAAGATGTTACAAAATAAATAAGTTCAAACCATGTAAGTGTATAAAAACATTTAAATAAAAAGGTTTAAAAAACACATATTTTGAATGGAACTTTTAACAATATTTCAAAGTTACCTACTATAGATAAACAATATACAAAATCAAATAAAAATAACAAAAATCAAATGGAAGTAAACACCGAAACAAAAATTCAAAAAAAGAAGTTAATTTTACATGTAATATATTTTACAAATAAACGTGAGATTCTATGCTATTCGTATATTTGCAAATTTAATAACATCACAAGACAAATGAAGGAGGCCATATTCATAAGCATACAAATTGGAAAAAAAGAAAACTGAGTTTTAGGCACAACAACTCAAAGCAAAGATTAGAAACTAAAAACTGCAATTTCAACCTTAAATTAAATGCAAAGACAGATAATAAAAAGCAATCTTTAAATCGAGTCAATAAATCCAGCAAGGTTTGTTTTGTTTTTGTTTCTTTGGAAAGAACCAGTTTAAATACACTCGTAGCAAAACATGAATAAAATCATACTTAATTTAAGTTGAATACAAAATGAAAAGATGTTAACGAATTCAATCAAGTTCTAGTACAATAAAAAAATTAAGAGACTAATTGTTTGGAAGGTATTTTTAATTTATTTCGACTGAGAGTAGAGTAGTTTTTTTGAATTGGAGCTTATATATAAACTGGAAATTGGAAAGAAATAAAGCTGTGACAAAAACCGAAATGGAAGTGAAATAATTAGGAGAGTAAAAAGATATTGATGAATTCAATCAAATTTTTATTCAATAAAAAAGAATTAAGGAGATTAATTGTTCGGAAAGTACCTTTAGTTTCATTTTGATTGACAGTAGAATAGTTTTTTTAATTGTATCTTACATATAAAACTCGAAAACATGAAGAAATAAAGTTGTGAGAAAAATGAAATGGAATTGAAATAATCAGGAGATAAGAAGTGCTGGAGTAAATATAAAAATAATGAAGGAAGGATTAATATATATTAAATTAGGAATACGAATAGTCAAAGATGGAATATTTTATATAATTATATAATAAATATGGAACATTCATTATGTTAAATACATTAATGGTATCATTAATATTTTTCATGTCTGTTATTGGTATATAGGATGAGAAGAATTATGGAAAAATTGTACTAAAGGTCACATATTCTCTTTTATATATAATAATAGAATATATAATGTAAGAATAGTATTTTTGTTAGAGATCTATCTTGCGAAGAATAAGGTAAATTAAGGAGAGAGTGGTGTTTTATTTCTAAAATTCTAATAAAATAGGAAGGAAATCGTGAGAGATAATAGTATGTTGAATATTTTATATATTATACGATGAAAATAAATAAAATTGTCAAAGATTGAATATGTTAAATAATTATATGATATACATATATATATATAACGTTCATTATGTTCAATGCATTAATGATATCATTAATATCTTTCATGCATGTTAATGATACATATATATAGGATGAGAAAAATTATGGAAAGAGTATACTAAAGGCCACATATTCTCATATATATATATATATATAATAGATAATATATGAATAACATTTTTGTGGAGAACTATAATGGGAAGAATGAGGAAAATTAAGGAGAGAGTAGTGTTTTATTTCTAAAATTCTAAGGAAATAGGAAGGAAATCATATGAAATCTACTTTTCTTAATTTGCCTCATTCTTCGCACTATAGTCCTCCACAAAAATGTTATTCTTATACTATCTATTATGTTATTATTATTATATATATAACGATAATATGTGACCTTTAGTATACTCTTTTCACAATTCTTCTCATCATATATTCCATTAACTTACATGAAAAATATTAACGATATCAGTAATGAATTAAACATAATGACCGTTCCATATATATCATATACCTTGAAAATTTTCTTTCAGAGAATAAATGTTCAAATAAATAATTTGGAAATTCATTAAAATATCATTCCAAGGCACTGTCTTGGATTTTGATGAAATCGGACCGGTGTATTCGGGATAATAAATTATTTTACTCTAACGAGTTTCATGGCGATCAGATGTACTATTTGGTCGTATGAGCCTGAAACGCGTAATGATTAATTTTAGGAATTAATATTAATATTTTAAAATCTAACTCTTGTATATGATAGATTTAGGTCCAATAATAGTTCGATTGAGTTCGGAACAGGGGTATTCAGCCAGGGGCGCTAGTGAGCATGCCTTGATTGGAGTCAGTGTGTTTAAGAGCATGATATTTGCTTATATATAGGACCTCTACCTTCCTTTATTTGCTAAAACCTAACTCTAAAACCTAGTTGTCGTTTCCATTGTCCATCATCCAATGGTCGATATAGCTGAGGAGGCTAGAGGTCGAGTTAGAGCATGGGGTCAACATGAAAGTTGGGCGTGGAAGTTATGGGAGTTCATCGCCCATGTGGGATTGGCGATATGCAAAGCATGGCGGCAGAAATCTAGTGTTGAACGAGACGGCTATTTTTGGTTAGATCTAGGCGATGACTGCGTGTTTGGGGTTACGACTGCTGTTGTTGAGTTGCACTTGGTCAAGGCGATCATCAGGAGGCAAGTGGTGGTGGTTGGAGGATCGTAACGATGGCAATATTTGATAATTGAGGCGTTATGACATTTTTGTTACGGTCTGGAGATATTGACGATGATTAATGTTGAAGATGATTAGGGTTAAGCCTATTTTATTAAGGTTAATGATTGTAATTAAGAAGTTAATTATATTATCTAATTAGTAAATCTTATAAATTTCATAACTTATTCATATTCGGTCGAAATCGAACGTAGTCTGTCGCATTACATTCGTAGTGATGATTACTATGCTTTGGAATTGGATTGGTAGGATTTGAAGCATGTAGAAATTTTAACTAAAATCGAACGCAGTTCTATCTTAGTCGAAACTGAAATGCTTTCCGCTATACGAGTAGTTTACGTGAGTTTTACTCACCTTTTTAGTTAATCAATAATGTTTTATATTAGATAAAAATTGTCGATTGTTTGCTTAGATGATTTATTTAGTTGATTGTTTCGTTTTGATGAATTATCACCTTTAAAGCAGTCAATATATAAAATCAATTTGCAGGGACTTATTTGATGTATAAGAAATTTATAGGTATCCAATGAGACTCCTCGCTATTTTTCTATTATTTTCAATAATATTCCTGTTATATGAATTATGGAATACCAAACCAGAATGTTAGCCTATTGGTTATGACATTGTTATGCGTTCAAAACTTGTCCCCTGTAGTTGTGATAACCCAGGTTTTGGACATCTGAAAATGGGTAATTAACTGTTTAGATCAATTGAACAGATAAAATGCTGATAATAAAAGACCTGGATGTGTAAGTGAATTTGGAAATGTAATAAAAACAATTAGTATAAGTATTTGGATAAGTATTTATTTGATAATCTCTTGATTTAATTAATTTTAAATTGGCAAGATTGTTATTTCAAACAATAATAATTATGTGTTGTTTATATATATGTATAAATAAAATTTAAAATAATTATTTACAGGTTGAATTTGTGTTTGTTTATATGTATATATTTTGAATTTAAGTTACATCATATATAATTTTATGTATGAATATAATTTGTTTTATATTAGATTTTATTTATAAACTAAAATAGCTTGTAGATGTATAAATAAGAATAAACATGTTATATAACTAAAATAAAGGTAAGTGACTTTTAAATAAGGATTAAACATAAATTATTGTATTTAACATTTGGAAAATCCTTATAACATGCAACAAATACACTTGTTATATTAATAATAGGTTTGTACATTTGTAAGCCAAGGGAAAATGTACACTTACAAGTGGCAAAGTTTCTCATTGTAAAATGAAAGAGAAAATAGCCATGCCATTTTTCTCATTTTCCAAACTGATATGAAGAAGATCATCAAATAACAAACTTTTTGAAAAGACAAAAAAAGAAACATGAAAACTGAAACATCTAAGCAGATCAAAGTAAATCCAACATCAGTTTTAAAGCAGGATTTCAAAGTCTTTCAGCTTTACAAGTTTTCAAAGGATCAGATCAACTATGTTTTCAAGCAAGTAGTCAAGTACAGATCATAATTAAATAACAGTTCAATTATCTACTTCCAAGCTCAGTTACAGATTTCGAACCTGCTCTATTCAACTCAAAGACAGGTGAGTCAAACTTGACAAAAACTGTTATACCTTGAACTAGCATGCTATGATCCTATAAGTATAATTTGAATTTAACAGTGCATGTTGCTTAAAATGATTTTAAGTACATAAATGGGTGTGAATATTTATATTCATCACTGTGTATAAAAATAAGTCCCTGTTTTATCTGAGACAGTGAGTAGCTTTTAAAATTTAAAATGAATTTGGTTGCATGCTAGTATGATTGAATATAAATGTGTAAATTGCATATATATATAAGCAAACATCTTGTGTGAATATATAATTGTGTGCAAGCTGTAAATATTTACTCTGTTTGTTTGGGTTTCCCAGACTTAAAATTTCTGTTTAAAAATCCTTATCTTTTAATTAGTTTCAGATAAGATGAAATTTTTAAATCAAAAGCTGTTTGATTTATCTAGGTTGAGGTTTAAAAATTGAAGGAAGTAAAATAGAAGTTTGTTTGTCTCTGTAAAGCATAAAACATCTGTGCATGTTTGATAAAATCAAAATCCAAACCTTGTAATTTGTAAATTCAGTATGATGAATTGAATTCGTAAACAAATTCATGTTTTTTCAACACTAAAATCATTATTTTTAGTAATGGGAATTGAGAGCGGTTCTGGTATGAACTGGAAGTGGGAATGTGATGATTTCTGGTGATCTTGATGGTCTGGAGGTCGGGGGTCTTCTGTGATGACGGAGGGATGATCGGAGTTTGGGGGAAAATTACCAGGAAGTTGATCAGAGCTTTGTGGCGACGGTGGCCGGCCGAGGAAGTTTGTAACCCTAGTTTTAACTAGGTTAGGTGTTTCGATTTGCACGTCTGCTCTGGTTGATCGAGTTCAACCAAACTCGAGAGGATGGAAGTAAGGAGGTAGGCGATGGTGTGGCCGGAGTTTCAGAGTCGCTAATGGTCGGAGATTCGAGGTCGAGGTGGTTTCCAGGCTTGGATGGATATTCCAGTTTGGGTGTGAAGCTCGTTTTCGATTTTGAGTTATAGTCGAAGGTTTTGGTGATCGGATTCTGGAGAGGGGATGGTCGCCGTCTTGCTCGATGGTGTAGTGTTGGCCAATGATGGCCGGCGTCGATGTGCATGAGCACGGTGACTAGCATTTCCTGATGAAGTTGGTTTTTGTTGCAGCGGTAGTTGTCTCGTGTTTATCTCGGGTGAATCGAATTTTAAGTCGAAGTAGGTGGAAATTTTGCTCAAAGTAATTCATAAGGTTGCTCGGGTATTCAGAGTTGTTCCAGGTTTTATAATTAAACAACAAACCTGTTTTCTGTTTTAAGTTTTAAAAGCAAGTTTAAAAATAAACTAAAAATTTAAAATAAGATTCTAAAAGAGGAAAAAAATCTGAATTTGAATATGGATTCAAAGTAGTTTGAAATTGAAATTTGAAATAAATTAAATTTTAAAAATTTAAATCAGGTTTTGAAAAACCTTAAGTGTAAGCCTATGTGGTCTTGAAATTGAATTGGAAGTTTTAAAAAAAGTGATAAATTAGGAATTTTAAAATGAGTTTAAATTTGGGTTTTAAAAATCTGGAATTAAAATTTGAACTTTTGTTTTTTTTAAATAAAATAAGTTTAAATTTAAATCATTTAAGTATATTGGAAGGTTAAATGATTTGAAGATTAATGTAAGTAAAGCTTTCAAGGATTTGAGTTTTAAATCTGAAATAAAAGGTTCAAGCTGTATCTCAGTTTGAAATTTAAAAGTAATTTTTAAATTGAATTTGTATTTAAAATAACTTGGAATGTTTAGGTGTGTTTATAAATTGATTAGTATTTAAATTGAATTGGAATTTAAATTCCTTTAAACTTATTTTATAAGTGAATGTTTCTTTTAATATATGAGATAATAAGGTTTAAATTATTTTAAAACCTTGATTAAGTTAAATTTGTATCTTAAGTTTAAAATGAAATTTTAAAGTGGAATTTAAAGTAAATTTGAAAACAAAGTGTTTTTAAAATACTTTACATAAGTAAGAAATGAATCTTAAATTAAGTTAGAACTTAGGAAATTGGATTCATTTAAATTATTAAGTTAATTTAAATGGGTAATTAATTATTTAATTAATTAATAATGTGGATGATTCATTAAGTAATTAATAATTTTTAAATTGATTAATTAAGATTTGAGATTAATTAATTAAGGTTAATTAATCTATAATTAGGAATTGTTAAGATTAATTGATAATTAATTAATTTGTAATTAATATTGGATAATATGAGTTAATTACTTAAGAGAAGTAATTAAGGATTGTTAATGAAGGTCATTAACTTAAGATTATTTAACAATTAATTAAAATAATTAATTTTTAATTAATTAGATTAATTAATTAATGATAATCATTTGTGAAATTATTTATGGTTAATTACTTAATAGAAGTAATTAATGAATTAATTACTTGATGAAATTATTTGGGATAATGTGATTTGTTTAGGTTAATTAATTAAGTTTAATTAATTTAAACACTTGATGATTGATGAAAAATTACTTAATGTAATTAATAGGATTGTAATTACTTAGGGAAGTAATTAATTGATATTTACTGGATGTAATTAAAGATGTTTTAATAATGGAAGTAATTTGGATTTAATTACTTTGTAATTAATCAAGGGATTAATTAGGGAATAAATTAAGGATTAATTTAGCCAATGAAGTAATTAAGGGTAGTTAATTACTGGATATTATTAATCAAGGGTGATTAATAATTATGGTTAAAAATTAATTAATGAGGTAATTAAGGTTAATTATTGTATTTGGTTAAAGGTAAATTAATTTAGGAAATTAATTTAAGGGATAAATAAAATGATATGGGAAGCCTTTGATTAATTGTTATCCCTAATATGTGTTCGTGATGCTATGTGATAAGATATGTTTAATTTAAACTGTGATGATGTGATTAATTACTGTGACATCCTGTATTTAAAAGGTTGAAATGTATTTCACTTGGATAATTTAAGTTAGGATGACATTGGATTCAAAGAGACCGGAGTCGGGTATTAGTGAATACCCGAAACCACTTCGATTCTTAAAAATAGGCTGAAGTGGAATGATTTAAGTGAATTGGACCATATAATCTAAGTCCTGGCGCTTAGAAATTGCTTTGTGAAATAAGTGATGTCTATAGCAACCTGAGAAGTTGTGATTTGATGTAAGTACCCGGGTTTATAAGTGTTGCATGTTTTTGTATTCTTGTTAGATGGGTTTACTCACGCTGGTTTCCAGCCTGACCCGAGCATTACTTTGATGTAATGCTCGGGTCAGACCGAGTATTACAGATTTTCAGGTAAGGACGTTTTGGAGCTTAGGAGGCGGGCTGGATGGCTGGGACGTATGGAGTATTTACTACTGTGTATAGTATAGTTGGCTTGGACATGTTGTTTTAAACCGTCCGGTGTATTGTAATGGTTATAACTCTGATGTATAATAATATAAAAGTACTGATACAGTCTTCTTTGTAAAACCATTATTTATGTGATATTATATTTAGGGGGAATTAATTTAAAGGACAAAGATTTGTATATTTTTTGCCTCAAGGACACGACCTCAATATTTTTACCACAAGGACAAACATTCTTTTAAAAATTATTCATAAGGACAAACATTTTCCAAAATTATTCATAAGGACAACAAAACTGCTACCAAGCTAAAACTGATACCTAAAAACTGCTACCGATAACTATAAACTGATACCTAAAAACTACTATCAATAACTAAAAACTGATACCTAAAGAAAGTTGTCCTTCAGGATAAAATATTGAAGGTCTGTACTTGAGGCTAAAAAGCTGTGAAATTTTGTCCTTGACAATAATTTCCTGTTATATTTATCCGCTGCGAATGTGAGATTGTGTGTTTCTTTCTGTTCTTTTTCTTCTTTTCCTTTCTTCTTTCCACTAACTATCTGGAAACTTCGGGATCGAAATTTTCGGGTCGTTACAGTAGTGGTAAAAATCAGTGACAACATTAGTTATGTGCGTTGGTGGCACTTGGCCTAAATTTAGTACTTCGAAAACAATACCAATTGTTGTTGGCCTTAAAAATTTGTTTTGATCCGAGAATGATTTTTAAAGCTGCATTTGGGCTTTCTAGAATAATTTATTTAAAATTTGGGTTTCAAAACTTCTCTATTTTAGTTTAAATTTTTTATTTGTCTTTTCTAATATTTATAGAAATGTTTAAAGTATTTTGGGAAGTACCTTTTTAATGGTAAAAATATTATTATTTGATAAAGTTTGAGGTTGTGTAACAATTGTTTAATTTTTTTTAAAAAGTGCTTTATTTGTATTTAATATTATTTTAAAGTTGTTTATTAATATTTTAATATTATGAAATGTTATTTATTGAAATAATTAATATCGTTTGAAGAAAAATATTATTATTATTAAATAATGATGTTTTGAAGTTATTAATAATGTTTTGTTGTTAATAATTATTATTTATTAATAATGTTTTGGAATTAAAAATTATTATTTATTTATAGTGTTTGGAAGTTAATTATTATTTATTATAATAATGTCTTGAAGATTTATTATTATTGTTTTATTTATAATGTTCGAAATTATTAATTATTATATTAATATTTTATGGACTAAATTAATTATTTTACTACTGTTGTTTAAAAACAAAAGATTGTTTTATTTAAGAATGTTTTATATAATAAATTATTTTATAAAAGATGTTAAAAGCAGTATACTGTTTATATAAAACGAAATCATTTTAAATGAAAAGAGTTATATAAATGTTTTTACTTAATATAAAGTTTTATTAAAAGAGCATATAAATTTGAAAGATGTCTTGGAGTTTGAAAAGAAGTTTGGGATTTAAAATGACTTTCTAAAGGAAGTTTATAGGTGGTTTTAAAAATGTATAAAAGATATTTTTAGATTTTTTTGGAGATTTATAAAAGTAATTATATAAATGGTTTTATAGATTTATAAAGAAGTTTTATAAATTGTTTTAGCGATTTATAAAATAGTTTTATAAATGATTTTTGGATCGTATAGAAAAGAGTTTATAAAAGAAAATGAGGTTGCATTCAATAAATGATTTTTACATAACTACGGTGTTATGAAAAACACTTTTAAAACTTTCTCAGTGTTTTGCAAATATATTTATATCAATGAGATAAGCATATGGATATCTTTCCATGTAGTGAAGGAATATAATGGATTTATGAATATATCATTGTAAAAGTAATTCAATACAAGTATTTACATGGTAATTTTTAATTAATGAAAGGATTAATTTAAAGAAGTTAATGATTGCTTACGTGCTAACCAAGGTTGGTTTCCTATGGAAATAAATCCGTGATTTTATTGTTCTTTTTATTTGATAGTTAATTAACCGACTATCAAACTTGGTCAGTTTTAAACTATCGTCGTCGATTCGGAGTGACCGGGATCAGATATATTATCCGAAAATCACTTCGAACTGGCATAGGTGTTCGAATAGTAAACATCTTGAAGATGATCGAAGAGTGTGATTTTGAAATGGAAGGGCTACTTTCTACTAATCCTAAAAGTGATTCCAAAATGGATATAGTGAAGGTAGTGCCTTCAGTTTCGTTCAGACCCAGAACAAATTTGTATGGATGAATGTTGGCATTGCATTTTGTCTTGGAGGGCAATGTTAGCATTCCTAGATGGTCTGCCAAGAGGAAAGATAAAAGCGTTGCCTCAAGCCCCATAACCCGGAAATGGCAACAACATCATAGATGCAGTAGGGCTATATGGGTCGCTCCCATTAGGGTGTGTCTCACTTTTCTATATCATTATATCATGCATTTGGTTGTGCATGATGGCTCTCGATTAAGGTTATAAAGCAACCGGGGTGATGACATATCCGGTACTATCCAAATTTAGGGGTAGTTCTGTTCTGTGTTGGTAGGGGTGGATTGAGTTCAAGATTTGACCCTAGGTACTTTTTATTTAGAGGTGTACTGTATGGAAGGTAGTCTCTGGCTTTTCCGTTGTTGGAATCCATTCTCCAATAAGCACCGAGCAGACTTGATTGTATACCTATTACATTGGAATTTAATAATGTAACAATTTTGGCTATGATTCAATATTTAGTTTAAACCCTAGACATTATTATAATATCACTGGGTTTTCTATAGAAATGTTTCGGTTATCATAAGGTAAAAACATACCCATGTTTGTGTGTGGCTTGATCTTACGAGATGCCTTTATTTTAAAATGTTTTAGAACATTTAAATTAAATCGTAGCGTGTTTCTCACGCTGGTTTACCGGACTGATCCAAGCATTATTTTTCTTATAAAGCTCGTGTCTGAACGAGCATATTTACAAATTCAGTTTGGATACGTAGAGCTTTAGGAGATGAGCTGGATACCTTCAAGTAGTATTCACGTATGTTCTATTTTCCACCGCATTGATTGTTTATGTTTATCACCAATTGTGAGGACAGGTTGTTGTAACTTTCCAGGCCGTTGATTGATTAGTTGACTCTACTTGATATATGTACAACAAAGTTTAGTTTTTCTTTTGTAAATATCACTGTTCTATTATAGATTACTCGTCACGTTGTTCCAAACGATCTGTCTTTCCAGCACTCGAATACTCGACATGTGAATACCATGAATGTATTAGCGTCGACCTCTAAAAGTCGACAAGGTAGTCGTGGCACTTTCTCTCCTTAAATCTCCCATACGATAACTTATTTTAAAATCTTTCTATATTTTGTGATTTTAAAGTTAGTCGCATTGTTTCATTAATTTTTACAAACCATTTTATATTTAAATACTTTTTATTTCTTATTCGTATATCTAACAAGTTTTACTAAGTTATTCCTTATTATTTTACATAATGTCCTTAAATTTAAATTAATTATAGTCTTAAATTTAAAGCAATTAGGTAAAATCGGTTATGAAATATAAGGTTATAGTATAAGATCGATATTTTTCATGTACGTTAATGGTATATAGGATGAGACGAATTATGGAAATAGTATATAAAAGGGCACATATTATCTTTTATAGATAATATTAGAATAGATAATATAAGAACAGTATTTTTGTTAAAGGTCTGTATTGCGAAGAATGAGGCAAATTAATAAAAGAGTAGTATTTTATTTCTAAAATTCTAATAAAATAGGAAGGATATCATGAGAGATAGTAGTATATTGAATATTTTATATATTATATGATCAAAATAAGAATAAAATTATCAAAGATTGAATATGTTATATAATTATATGATATATGTACATGTATATGTGTATGTATATATATATGGAACGTTCATTATATTCAATGCATTAATGATATTATTAATATTTTTCATGTATGTTAATGGTATGTAGGATGAGAAGAATTATGGAAAGAATATACTAAAGGTCACATTTTCTCATTATTTATATAATATATATATATATATATATATACTAGAATAGACAGTATAAGAATAACATTTTTGTGGAGGACTATAGTGCGAAGAATGAAGCAAATCAAGGAGAGAGCAGTGTTCTATTTCTAAAATTCTAAGAAAATAGGAAGGAAATCGTGTGAGATTTGCTAATAAGGTATATCTTGTACTGTATGTCTTAAAGTCAGATCTCTTTGAATTTCCTTCCTATTTTTTCGCATGCTTCATTCAAAAAGATATTTGTCAAATAAAAAAAATACTTCCATCAAAATATTTTATATTTTAACTAATGTAAATACCCCATGAATCTTATAGCGCTAATTTTAAAATATTCTCAACAATAATACCTCTGTCCAAAATATCTCTCAATGAAATATTTTTACAAGGTATTCTAATTCATAATAAGGCTACTAAATAACTTTCAACTTATATCTTTTTCAAATGATGTTTCCAAATTTAAAAAAATCAACTAAATTGTTCTTAGTAATATATTTCTACCAAAATAATATATTTTAAGCTGAACATCCATTCACAAAAATACTTTCACATAAAACATATTATTTGAAACACTGTTTTACAATAATGCTTCAAACAATGTTTTACAACACTTACTTTTACCTTACGAAAATATCTTCATAAAAAAAATTATTTCCAAATTTAAATACTTTATTTCCACCAAAAATTTTCAACAGATCACCTTATGCCCAAATACGCATTTTCCATCTTTAATAAAATATCTTTAAAATCAAAAATGTATGTTCTATATAGATTTTTCCAATATATTTTATTCATTTAAAAATGAAATGTAATTCCATCTTATTAAGCTGGGGTTTAAATCATAATTTGACATCATGTTTGTATGTCGCTCAATTATAACCAAACACTTATATCCTCCTATAAGTGTTCATCTTATCAACTCCTACTTTATTTATCTTTCATGTAAGGGTCCTCATAAATAAATTTGTTTTAAGCTAAGGAATATTTTGAATCAAACTTCATAAATGATATCGGGCATAGTAACAAAACACTAGATCATCCATTTCACAACACTTATTTTCTACAATTCGTAATGTTTTTAAATTAATAGCAGTTATTTATGTTACAAAACACTCTGGACAATTATAATTGTGAGCATTACCAGTGCTTATGTAAATAAAACCGTTTAGCACCAAAATTGGTCACTAACACCCTTGAATAGTATTGTGCAGGGAGATTAATTAAGAAAGTAAATTAAATCAAAGAAGTAATGCAATTGAGTGCAAAAAGAAGAACAAAACGAAGACACCAGATTTATAGAGGTTCCGCATAATTGCCTACGTCTACTTTGAATGTCATCTTTATTACCTTTTCAACCATTTAAGTACAGATGCAATCCGTAAACAAACAACTTGAATATAAGTTTGAATAAAAAATAAGAGAGTACATAAAATGGCAGAGTCTCCTTGGAGTTCTAGAAAAAGGTCCATTCAACTGTACCCCTACCCCTCTATTTGTAGACGAAGATAGGCTAGATCCCCTATGCAAGCCCATGACCTTGACAACTCGGCCCACAGGTGATGCCCCAGAATAACCGACCTAGGTACACCAAGCCACTCTGGCCGAACCATGGGTTCCCTGAGGATGACTCGAAACACCTTCTCAAATGACTCGAAGCAAGTGGCGGTGTGGCTCGAAGAATGGAAGCGTCGACCGTATCTGTAACGACCCGTAAAATTTTGATAATTAAATTTGTTAATTTATGAATCTTCTTACTTAATATTTGGAAGAAATAAAAAGTTTTAAGGTAATGATGTTAATGCAAGTCGATAAATAATTAGTGCAATCCCAATTAGTCGAAACAATTGTAAGGTTATAATTGATTGTATTTAGTAAATTGGAAAATAAATTTTAATAAATGTAATTAAATATTATGTTAATGTAAATTTAGATAATATTTGAAAATAATGTCAACTTTATTTATAATATAACAATTGGTTGATTTAAAGAATGGAAATCAAGATTTATTAATTTACTTGAATTTAAATTATAGTGATTGGGTTTATTGCAAATAAATGGAATTAAATATTTAGATATTGCATTAATGGGAAAGTAAGATGAAATTTAAAGATTTTAATGTAATAAATCCGAACCAATGTTAGTTACCTTATTGTGATAAAAGATGTGGATAACAGGGTTTAAAAATTTAATAAATGGATTTTAGGAATTTTAAATTATAATTTCAGAATTTAACGAAACTGAAATTAAACACTGAAATTGATGGATTAATCAACTTTAATTTGACATCCAAATTTGTTTAAAATTTATTGTTATTGTTTAAGAAATAAAAAATGATAAGATTTGTTGACTATAGAATTTAAATTGAAGAAGTGATTAATTAATTTAATATTAAATTATTTGATTAATTGGAAAATAGCCATTTTAGCCACTGACTTGGATTTCAACGGAACAAGATTCAACGGATCTACAACGGTGAATTATTGTAGGATTTCAAGTTTTATAACGATCGGGCTTGTCGTTTGATCGTACGGACTCGAAACGCCCAGAAATCAACTTAATTGAAATCAATTTGAAATAACTTAATTTTATCATAACTTCTTCATACGATGGAATTTGTACTTGAAACCCATTCCATTGATTTTAAAATATTATAAAACATCTATTTTGATATATGGGTTGATCCACTTTCATTCCGGAGTAAGAACGGGCTTTTCGGGCAATTTATCGTTCAACGGTCCAAACCAATCGTATACGTTCCTCTATTTCTTAGCTCTACCTATATATATCCTGTTATAAACGCTAATAGCCTTTCTATTCCTCATTCCTGTACGTACAATTATAGTTGCTCCTCTTCATTTCCAATGGTAGACAAAATAAAAATTTCAATTGCAATTTCAAATCAAATTCAAAGCCAAAATTTCAAACTCCTCAAATACTATCAAATTTTATATCGATCTGAAGCTCTCGGCGGGCGCATCTCAGATTTGAAATTCATTTTTGGATTTGTATCATTAAGTTGCTCAGAATCGCGGATCAATTCCAACCGTCCATATTTGATTTTTGTAAATCCAACGGCGGATTTGCATTCGATTGACGATCGGATGGTGCCGTTGGAAAGGGGGTGACGAGCAGGCCTTATGGTGGTCGTCGTTCATCGTCACGTGGTCAATTATCGCTTGAAATCAATGATTTATGGCCATTCTTTGTCCTCGGCCTGGAGATGCGTGGCGAGGTCAAGGGGAATCGGTCGAAGGGAGTGGAGGCGGCGTCACATGGTCGTTGCGGTGGTGAGGTCAGATCGGTGTAGCGTGGCTTCTGGCGGCGGCGAAAATTCAGTTTGTAGGTGGTGGCCACGTTAGGTTTTGTTTGGGTTGGCATCGAAGTTAGTCGAGAGCAGGCTAGGGTTACGTAAAGCAGAGGTGACGTGTAATTTATTTTGTATTATTTTAATTGTTTTAAAAATTAAATCGTATAACTTCCAACTAATATAAATTTCGCATATGAGGTCCAATTCACGCGCGGTTTCTTGCGTCGGATCATATCAGGATTTCAGACACTTTGACGATGGTTTAGATGAATTCTGAGGTTGTTTGAATTTTGAGTTTAAATTGAATTTAAATTGAATTTAAATTCAAAGGTGAGTGCTTTAACCCACTCACTACTTATAAAATTTCTTATGTTTGTTAAATTGATTTATGATGTGATTAGACATTTATTTACGACTGTTTGGCATATTTTTAATCATCATATCAGTTAAATTGAATTTATTGGATTAAATTGTTATTTTAATTTATTATTGCATATAAACTGCCAGTTAAATTGTTATTTAATTTATTAATGAATATAAACTGCCAGTAAATACTTGTTTTTTATTATCTATTCTATATTGATGTTATTGATTGAATTAGATGATGATTGTGATAAATGTTTGCTAATTGATATTGGATGAAAGATGTGTATATTATATTTTTATAAACTACAAGTTGTTATGGATTTTTATTTTTCGGGATTGCAGTTTGAAATGATATATAACCGTATTTATGTTTTAAATTACGGATTGAAATGATAAATATCTGTATCACTTGACCATAGGATAGAAAATTATATACAGACACCATGGTCCATATATATAAAAATATTTTGAAATTGATTTCTATGGTTTTTGGAAAGAAATACTGGTTTTATATATAAATATTGATTTTAGATATTACATAAATGCTATTTTATATATATAGTCAAATTCTTGACTTGAGCTATGTATAAATTTGTTGATATAAATAAGTTAATAATAAATTTTTATTTTATTTAATATATAATATGGTTAAGTATTTATTTAAATTTTATTCTAATATAGAATTTATAATGATTTCAATAAATTAAGGTTGGAAGATAAATTAGAAATTGATTTGAAATTGTATTTAATTGAGAATTTTATTTAATAAAAATCGATTTGGGACTCATTGAATTTGAGATTTTAAAGAATATGATTTTTAACTTGATTTTTGTCTAAAGTTGTATAAATGAATATATCAAGTTCGGATAAAGTGAGGGAAATATTCAGTTATCTGAAATTGGAGTTTATTTGAATGATATTGGAATTATTACGTAAATATTTCAAAACTAAATAATAGTAAACTGAATTTGATATATATATATATATAGAGTTAACAAATTTAGTTTAATGTTGAATATTGAAAGCTTTGAAATCTATTGAAATGGTTTAATTGAAGGTTCGAATCTATACTTGAAATAGATATAAATTGAAATGGTTTATTGAAAACTGAAAGTG
Source organism: Allium cepa (assembly GCA_030765085.1). Taxonomy (NCBI): domain Eukaryota; kingdom Viridiplantae; phylum Streptophyta; class Magnoliopsida; order Asparagales; family Amaryllidaceae; genus Allium; species Allium cepa. Next base: position 345,322,704 of record CM060944.1, read on the forward strand.
AGTTGGAAGTTATGAATAAAGATTTAATTTTAAGTGAATAAAATTGTGAAGTCGAGGAAATTATTTTACTTTATAAAGTGATTTTAAATTTAAACTATTTTATTTTATATACTGTTTGAATATCCAAACCGTTTAAGTAGTGGAAGTTATGGTTTAGAAGCTATGAGTTTCAAACTATAATGATTTGAAAGTGTTATATTTCATGTGTTTTGATTTCAAAGTGTTATAACGCTGAAAATGCTAGGTTTTTTGAAAATTATATATTTGAAATAAAAACGATGTTATATTGATTTGGGTTTTAATAAAAAAATGATATCATATTGGTTTGGTTTTTGAAATGGAAATGATATCGTATTTATATGGTTGTGAAATGGATATTTTATTCTGGTTTTGAAGTATAAACTATTTTGAAATGACCGCGGTGTTATAATAATGTTTGGTTGTTAAAGAGACTGGGATCGGAAGTTTTCATACTCTCTGCCAACTCCGAAAACCACTTTAACAACCGTGTATGTGATGGGGATTCCAGAATGAAGTAGGTTTGTGGCGGCGTTCCTTTGAGGTATATACGTGGACCCAACTCCCGTGAGTTGGCATAAGGTGGCTAAAACACGAGCGATTCTCGGGCCACGGAGGTAGCCCCTCTTATCGAACACACTCTTTCGATATTATATTCTAACTTTGGATTTTTTTGGTGGCCACTTTTGATTTTTGATTTTGGTGTTATGGCTTAAGGTGGTCGATAGTAGCTGCTACGCGTTACCACCAGCCCGGATGTGCAATTGGTATATCTACCCAAGCATTGCATTGTGTGCCATGTCAGCTACCCTAGCACGCCTTATATGTGTTTGGTTTTCTTCTGTAGCCCGTGGAGTATCCTCTGATGGCTTTCGGATCAGTAGGGACTATGATACTGAATGGACTACTAGGACTATTACGTGTTAAGGCGGAAAATGTAAAGCCTTAACACTTTTTGAAAGTAAGTTTATTTTACTATAGACGTTATTGTAATAGCGAAATATTACTACATAGTAAATAGTTTAACGGATCCTTAGGAGATGTTAAATCCCGTAAACATCTCTGACGCCGTTCCACTCATATTATTTCTGTTGATTTAACTTACATAAGATCTTTTAGTCCTAACTTGAGTGTTTTGTCTTTTCAATTTACTCAGGTCAGTCTGAGCATTTCAGGGTTTGAAGACCTTATTTCTGGAGAACGAAGACGAAGATTTTATGATTACTAATAGTTACTATATTATTCCACTGCTTCACATTGTTCCGCTGCATTATTTATTATTCTTTGGTATGTGTAATTCTGATATGTATTGTATAAGTATAATCGAATATTTTGTAAAACAGCTTCATGAACTGTTTATTTGATTATTATATTTTATCGTTCCGCTGCAAGATTCTATTTTGTTTATTTCTTTCTTCCTTTTGCTTATTCAACCCAATAAGAATCATCTCTTTTGTATGGTTTGAGTTTGATGTGTGTGGTTTATCGTCGATTTAAGGCGCACAAAAAGATGGGATGTTACATCTGGTATCAGAGCTTTGGTTTTGCGATAAACCTTAGCTTTGTGGGGTTTGACTCTTTATTAATAGGGTAGTAATGCCCTACGATGAGTCACTGAGAGTATATATATGAGAGAACGTATTTGTTAGTGTTATAGAAAGTTTTTATATTGTGTTAATTTGTCTCGTTTCGTATTTAAAAATTATGGTTGGTGCATAGGATTTTATGACATCAATAGGGATTTCTAAACACTTAATAGGACAAACCGACACAATATTTGTTTTGAATATAGGTGAATGAAATAATTTTGCCTACTATATTTTCTGTACATAAAATAATATTTTTATAAAGGTTATACTTGGTTGTATTATATTGGTTTTTAGGTAGTGAAATTTATAAATATTGATTGGAAACTAGATTTGAAGAAAATAAAATAAAGTAAAATTGGAAATTTAGAACTTAAGTTCCGGGATTTTGAAACTTTCTTTCAAATAATTTTGGGATATAATAATAATATTGTTAGAAGTATTTTCTGATACAAATATTTCAATATGATTTGAAAAAATTGTTTTAAGGAAATTTTGGAAAGAAATAAGTTCTGTACTCCCCTCTCTGTCGTCGGAAAATAATTTCGGTGATGAGTGCATGCGTCATCGACATTCATTTTCGAGTTTCGAAGTGGGAAGGCCACTGTCATAGTTTTACTACAAATTTATTTTGATAGACAAATGTAATTTTAAATTGTTTAAATATAATTGGATATATAAGTTGCAAGTATATACATTTATCTATTATTTTAAAATGATTTTGAATAAAACTCGGCATTTAGTTCTTAAGATTCGGTTAATTAATAGCTCAATTATTGTAATGAAATGGAATGTAACTAATTAATAATTGGAACCTCTAATTAAAATAAGAGATTAAATGCTATGTTACAAATGGAATTAAAAAAGAAAAAGAAAAAAAACTTGAAATTTGTAACCTATAAAACAAAGGATAGGACTATTGAACATTAAATTAGTTAAAAGAAATGAGAAAAACTTGTATTACTTTCAACTATATTCTTAAAGGCATACATATATATATATATATATATATATATATATATATAAATTAACAACTATAAAAAGTTAAAATGTTAAAAGAAAATGTAATGGGAAATTTTACAAGTAAAATTTGAAATAATGAAAGTATTTAGTGATATTATTTAATAAATAAGAATTTGATGCTGTAGTTGTTATAAACTTAAGTGAATGAATTGGAATGCTAAAGAAATTGAATTGAACATGAATATTATGGATAAATGAATGAAAATAAATGAAAATTTGCAGAAATAAATGTAAATTAAAAAGTTAAATCATTATATGCAATGAAGAGGAAATCAAACAACAAATGTATGAAATGAAATTAATAAGAATGAACTTGATTTATAATTTGAAATTGTTGTTTATGTGGTTTATGGTTGTTTAGGCAAAGATACTTTAAAATTGTTTGGACGAATGAATAATATATTTAGTTTCATCTAAGACTGTTGGATAAATGGTGCACTTAATAGTTCATTTTCCATTCTGTACAATTTAAAATTTTGAATCCGATGAACTAATGTTTTGTTTGATATGGATGGATAATTGAACTGTGTTGTTGTTTGACATTGATTCATTCGTTAGTGGTTGAAACAACTCTAATTATTTGATTTTAAATAATTATTAACTTTTTTTTGGATTATATAAGTGAAATACAGGTCATGGAAGCAATTGCTACTGCTTTTAGTTTCATAATTAAGCGCTAATTGCCCGACAAATAGGCATGTTCTCGGATTATGGTTTTATAGCGTTATTTTACTGTTTTTCCCGTTGTTGGGATATATTACTTTGAGATATTGTTATATATATTGTTATATTTGTTATTATATTTTCTCTGGAGCCTCTCAGTGCAAAGGAGACTCTATCGAATTTTTTCATAAATTTTGGACTTAGAAAAAAAATTTGAATTTTTTTTCCAAACTTTATTAATTTGAGTATAAAAAGAATTAATAGTTATAAATAGATATATTTTATTTAAATTATTAAATTTTGTAAATTTATTTGTTTATAAAATTAATATTTTGAATAAGATATATTAACTACTTTCTTTCTTTTCCCTTCTTTTTCCTTTTCGAGGACGAAAAGTTTTGAGTGGAGGAGAGTGTAACGGCCCGTAAAATTTCAATAATTAAATTTGTTAATTTAATGAATCTTGTTATTTGATATTGGAAGAAATAAAAAGTTGTAAGGTAGTAATGTTAATGCAAGTTGATAAATAATTAGTGCAATCCCAATTAATTGAAACAACTGTAAAGTTATAATTGATTGTATTTCGTAAATTGGGAAATTAATTTTAATAAATGTAATTAAATATTATGTCAATGTAAATTTAGATAATATTTGAAAATAATGTCAATTCTGTTTATAATATGACAATTGGTTGATTTTAAGAATGGAAATCATGATATATTAATTTATTTGAATTTAAATTATAGGATTGGGTTTATTGCAAATAAATGGAATTAAATTTTTAGATATTACCTTAATGGGAAATTAAGATGAAATTTGAAGATTTTAATGTAATATACCATGAACCAATTTTAGTTACATCCTTATTGTGATAAAAGATGTGGATAACAAGGTTTACAAATTTAATAAATGGATTTTGGGAATTTTAAATTATAATTTCTGAATTTAATGAAACTGAAATTAAACACTGAAATTGATGGATTTATCAACTTTAATTTGACATCTAAATTTGTTTAAAATTTATGGTGATTATTTAAGAAATCAATAATGTTAAGATTTGTTGACTATAGAATTTAAGTTGAAGAAGTGATTAATTAATTTAATATTAAATTATTTAATTAATTGGGAAATAGCCATTTTGGCCACTGACTCAGATTTCGACGAAACAAGTTTCATCGGATCCGTAACGGTGAATTATTATAGGATTTCAAGTTTCATAACGATCGGGCTTGTCGTTTGATCGTACGGACTCGAAATGCCTAGAAATCAACTTAATTGAAATCAATTGAAATCAATTTGACATAACTTGATTTTAGCATTACTTCTTCATACGATGGAATATGGACTTGAAACCTATTCCATTGATTTTACAATATTATAAAACATCTATTTTGATATACGGGTTGACCCAATTTCGTTCTGGAGTCAGAACGGGCTTTTCGGTCCATTTATCGTACAACGGTCCAAACCAATCGTATCTGTTCCTCTATTTCTTACTCTACCTATATATATCCTGTTATAAACCCTAACAGCCTATCTATTCTCATTTCCATACGTAAATTCCAGTTGTTCCTCTTCATTTCCAATGGCAGACAAAACAAAAATTTCCAATTGCAATTTCAAATCAAATTCAAAGCCAAAATTTCAAACTCCTCAAGTACTATCAAATTTTATATCGATCTGAAGCTCTCGACGAGTGCATCTCAGATTTGATTTTTTTTTTCGATTTGAATCATCGGTGTCTCAGAAATTGCAAATCAGTTCCAGCCGTCCATATTTGATTTTTTTGATCCAACGGTGGATCTTCATCCGATTGACGATCGGATGGTGCCGTTGGAAAGGGGGTGACGAATAGGGCTTGTGGTGGTCGTCATTCATCGTCACGTAGTCAGTTTTCACCTGAAATCAACAATTTGTGGCCGTTCTTCGTCCTCATCCTGAAGATTCGTGGCGAGGTCAAGGGGAATCTGTCGGAGGGAGTGGGGGCGGCGTCGCATGGTCGTCGCTGTGGTGAGGTCAGATAGGTGTAGCGTGGTTCTGGCGGTTGCGAAAATTTCAGTTTGTAGGTGGCGGCCATGTTAGGTTTTGCTCGGGCTGGCATCGAAGTTAGTCGAAAGCAGGCTAGGGTTACGTAAAGCAGAGGTGACGTGTAATTTATTTTGTATTATTTTAATTGTATTAAAAATTAAATCATATAACTTTGAACTAATATAACTTTTGCATATGAGGTCCAATTCACGCGCGGTTTCTTGCGTTGGGATCATATCAGGATTTCAGATACTTTGACGATTGTTTAGACGAATTCTAAGGTTGTTTTAATTTTGAGTTTAAATTGAATTTAAATTCAAAGGTGAGAGTTTTAACCCACTCACAACTTCTAAAATTTCTTATGTTTGTTAAATTGATTTATGATGTGATTAGAAATTTATTTATGACTGTTTGGCATATTTTTAATCATCATCTCAGTTAAATTGAATTTATAGGATTAAATTGTTATTTAATTTATTATTGCATATAAATTGCCAGTTAAATTGTTATTTAATTTATTACTGAATATAAGCTGCCAGTAAATACCTGTTAGTTATTATCTGTTCTATATTGATGTTATTGATTGAATTGGATGATGATTGTGATAAATGTTTGATGATTGATATTGGATGAATGGATGTGTATTTTATATTATTACAAACAGCAAGTTGTTATGGATTTTTATTTTCCGGGATTACGGTTCGAAATGATATATAACCGTATTTATGTTTTAAATTACAGATTAAAATGATAAATATCTGTATCACTTAACCATAGGATAGAAAATTATATACAGACACCATGGTCAATATATATAAAAATATTTTGAAATTGATTTCTATGGTTTTTGGAAAGAAATACATGGTTTTATGTATAAATATTGGTTTTAGATATTACATAAATGCTATTATATATATAGTCAAATTCTTGACTTGAGCTATATATAAATTTGTTGATATAAGTAAGTTAATAATAAAGTTTGATTTTATTTAAAATATAATACGGTTAAGTATTTATTTAAATTTTATTTTAATATAGAATTTATATGATTTCAACAAATTAAGGTTGAAATATTCAATTATCTGAAATTGGAGTTTATTTGAATGATATTGGAATTATTTAGTAAATATTTCAAAACTAAATAATAGTAAACTGAATTTGATATATATAGAGTTAACGAATTTAGTTTTGAAATGTTGAATATTGAAAGCTTTGAAATCTATTGAAATGGTTTATTTGGAGGTTCGAATCTATATTTGAAATAGATATAAATTGAAATGGTTTATTGAAAACTGAAAGTGAGTTGGAAATTATGAATCAAGATTTAATTTTAAGTGAATAAAATTGTGAAGTCGAGGAAATTATTACTAAGTGATTTTAAATTTAAACTATTTTACTTTATATACTGTTTGAATATCCAAACCGTTTAAGTGGTGGAAGTTATGGTTTAGAAGCTATGAGTTTCAAACTATAATGATTTAAAAGTGTTATATTTTCAAGTGTTTTGATTTCGAATTGTTATAAGGCTGAAAGTGCTACGATTTTCGGAAAGGATATATTTGAAAACGATGTTATATTGACTTGGGTTTTAATAAAAAATGATATCATATTGGTTTGATTTTTGAAATGGAAATGATATCATATTTATATGGTTTTGAAATGGATATTATATTCTGGTTTTGAAGTATAAATTATTTTGAAATGACCGCGGTGTTATAATAACGTTTGGTTGTTAAAGAGACCAGGATCGGAAGTTGTCATACTCTCTGCCAACTTCGAAAACCACTTTAACAACCACGTACGTTGTGGAGATTCCAGAATGAAGTAGGTTGGCGGCGGCATTCCTTTAAGGTATATACGTGGAGCCAACTCCCGTGAGTTGGCATAAGGTGGCTAAAACATGAGCGATTCTCGAGCCAAGAAGGTAGCCCCTCTTATCGGACACACTACTTCGATATTATATTCTGACTTTAGATTGTTTTGGTGGCCACTTTTTATTTTTGATCTTGGGGGTGTCGCTCGAGGTGGGCGGTAGCAGCTGCTATGCATTACCACCAGCCCAGATGCGTAATTGGTATATCTACCCTGGCATTGCCTTATGTGCCGTGTCACCTACCCTAGCGCGCCTTGTACGAGTTTGGTTTTCTCCCGTAGCCTGTGGAGTATCCTCTAGTGCTTCCTGATCACGAGGGACTATGATACCAGATGGACTAATGGGACTATTACGTGTTAAGGTGGAAAATGAAAAGCCTTAACGCTAATTAAAAGTAAGTTTATTTTATGATAGACACTATTATAATCGCGAAATATTACTACATAGTAAATAGTTTAACGGATCCTTAGGAGATGTGAATCCCGAGCATCTCTTAAGTTATTGCACTCATGTTAGACACTAGATAGGAGATATCAAGTCCCGTAAACATCTCTGACGCCGTTCCACTCGTATTATTTCTGTTGATTTAACTTATATAAGATCTTTTAGTCCTGACTCGAGTGTTTTGTCTTTTCAATTCGCTCGGGTCAGTCTGAGCATTTCAAGGTTTGAAGACCTTATTTCTGAAGGACGAAGACGAAGATTTTATTATTACTAATAATTACTATATTGTTCCACTGCTTCACATTGTTCCGCTGCATTATTTATTATTCTTTGGTATGTGTAACTATGATATGTATTGTATAAGTATAATCGAATATTTTGTAAAACAGCTTCGTGAACTGTTTATTTGATTACTATATTTTATCGTTCCATTGTAAGATTCTATTTTGTTTATTTCTTTCTTTATTTTTCTTATTCACCCCAATAACAATCCACTCTTTTGTATGGTTTGAGTCTGACGTGTGTGGTTTATCGTCGATTTAAAGCATACAAAAAGGCGGGATGTTACAGTATCCCCTATGGTAACCTGTTGTCTTCTTTGATGCATACCGAACCAAGTATGTCGAGCCACCAAGACTGGGTCCAAGGTGCCAAACCATATGTACCAAGTGACAAATGCCGAACCATGTACGACAAATCCACCTTAGCTTTCTCACGATGACTGAATGACTTATGCCAAACCATGTACGACCAATCCACCTTAACCTTCTCATCATGATCGAATAATATATACCGAAACATGCACAACCTATCCACACCATGACCGAACGATACATATTGAACCATGAAAAGTGGCCGAACCATACATGTATGCCAACGCATACATACCCTTTCATAGTAGCTGCCCATCGATCCATATATATAAGCTGATCCAAACAAGTTACATTAATCCTTCATATTTCCAATCCTTTCTTGACTCGATCCTCGTTTGAGCCCAATCATATCTTCCACAACTATCGTCTTGTAGCTTGGCCAAGTAATCGGGTAACATTTGCCTCCTATAGTGCGTTTCGTGAACCAACATGACGAACTTTGGATCAGGGAGTAATCCAACTTTCAAAAGTTATCCCATTCCGAATGGTAACTGACTGTCACCTTTATTGGCCTTTTATGAAGCTTCATGTCGCCCGAACGCGTTAATTGAATCCCAAAGAAAATCATAAAATCCTAATACAACTTTTCAAAAGCTGAATGTATACATCCTTTCGAAGGTTGAACAAGGGTAGATTTTCCAAATCCATGCTCCTTCCAGCAATATTCGTCTCTTTTCCAAGTTATCACCCTCAATCATTATTATATGTATAAACACTCTCATACATACATCTCATCTTATTGTCTATATTCTCTTTATTTCAGTAAATTTATATCTATTACAGTTAATATTTTTATTTATAATCATATATTTATATATGCAGATATTATTTCATTAAATATTTTTTCTTTTTTTAAAACAATGGATGGGTCGACGTACAAATGCTGAACCACGCGTTCGGTCTACCTAGAGACGTTCGACATGTTCCCTCGCCGAACCACCAAAGTATGCTAACCGGTTCATAGGGTAAGGCCCGTTTATCTCCCCTTCTCCACATATAAAAGCCCATTCCTTCTTCTTTCTTTCACTTTTACTTTATCTTTATAAGGCCTTCTAACTCATCTCCACTCGAATCTCGGCTGCTACTCCAACCTTCCTTTCTCCTCCCAAATCCAGGACATCTGCTTTGCAATTCCATCTACTAACAAACCTAAACGAATTTCAATATTAAATCTAACAACTCCTATAAGCTTCGATCCATTCCTATAGGTACGAATCTTTCACTCGATCTATCTCCCCAAGTTAGGAGTTTTGTACGAAGCCAAGTTCACGAGTTTTCTTCAGATTATAACTAGTAGAAGTCGGTGAATATGAGGGGATGAATTGTTGATAGGAATGTGCCTTAGGCTAGGAGCTTGGTGTGGCCTTAACAAATTTCGAGGCCGGCGATGCGGAGAAAAAAAAAGTGGGTTGGCAATCTATAGGATCTAGGTTCTTGTTGGGCACACCGAGCGAGGGAGAGTGGTTGTTAGCTTATTGGAGTAGGTCTGAATTGGCAATCTGATATGAAGTCATTTGGTTTTGGGAGAAAGCAAGCTGGTTGGTGTCTTAGGAGACAGTGTGGGTTGGTGCGTTCCAATAGCTGTTGCTCGGTAGAGGGGAATATATCGCTGAGTCGGTATTCTGAGTGAGGGAGTTATTTGGAGAGAGTGTGGGTTGGTAAGAACTTAAGAGAGTGGGTTGGTATATACCTAGAGGGCCATTCGATAATTAGAGAGCGAGAGAGAAGAGAGTGAGTGGGTCAGTCGCTTGGGTCCATAGAGTCGGTCGGTAGTTTGTAGGCGAGTGTGTCGGTATTTAGGTTTAGAGAAACGATGGGTGTTAGGTATTAGGATTGGCATTAGCAACTAGAACCACCTCATCTTAAACATAGCATATATCAAGACCACACATCCTAATGCCTGAGAACAAAGCAATGAACGATGACAAGAACCTTAGCACATATACATGTCGAAATGATTCGGAACAGTAAATCTGCAGTTTTAACGATTGTAAATGTGAATTTAACCCAATAAAAGCAAGTAATAGCCTTCATAACACATGATGTTAATGTCTGGTCCCATGACTTCTGCTACCGATCATAGGACAACCTTTGATGACTGCCAGTTATGACGGTCTCTAAAGATGATAACTCAAAGCCCGATCATGCTATATTATTCTTCAAAACTTTAATTTATCTGTACTCTTTGCTTGAATCGTCACACTAGTTCACACACCACATGGGGGAATTATTAGTTGTTATGATATCTATTATCTTTCAAGTATAGCTTAAACAGGTATCTATTCACACTAATCGCTTTTTAGAGATGTCTAAAAAATCAAGCTCTGCTACTGTTTGTGACAAGCTGGGCCAAGTTCTCGGCAACAAGCAGCGGGGACTTTGAGTCTATCGTCAGCCTCATACCTAGCATCCCAGACCCACATGTTTCAATTATAGGCCTGGCTCTAGATGTCTTAGATGGGGTCGTCGTTCTAGATGACCCCATGACTCTCAAACCTAAAAAATCGACAAATCTTGTCTCCATCGATAGTGTTCTATCCATGGAATCTCCTTCAAAGATGTTCTGGTTTCGTCGGCACAAGATCGGCCTCTCTTGGCCCTAGCCGGATATACCTCATGGAACAAATTTATGTGCTGGGCAGGAAGTGAGCCACTTTTCATTTCACTTCATCCGTGAAGTGTTACAGTATATATGGATTGCTCCAGCATAACTACACCCTAATAGCCATGCATTTATCTACTGTACATGTGTTCTTTTAATGAGCGTCATACTCAGGCCCCTAACTCCCGAGGATATCCATTATATCTACCACTTCAAGAGACTTACCTACAATCCATCTTACATATTCCTCAAGCCACATCCCAAATGCCAAGTCCTGATGGGCACGTGGAATTTTCTCAGTTTAAACAAGAGTGGTTCTACGTACGCTGTCCTCCTGGCTTTGCAAGAAGATAGCTAGAAGGACGTAAGTCTCATCTTTACCCCAATCTCTATCCTAAGGATTAGAGTGCACCTTTTCAGTACTTCTTTCAACTCTCATAGGTATCCGCCCATGACCCGAAGGCGCCAGGTATTTTGAGGTCGTCGAAGCCATCCGAGCTACTCCCGTGGGAGATTAGGACATTGAATTTGTAATTACCAATGAACTGCTCTCGAAATCGGATTACTGGAAGAGGGCCGCTGGACCAGCCTTCCAATTGGTGCCACTATAGAAAGAATAACAACGGAAATGAGCAAAGAGCAAGCTGGACCTTCGGTGCCTCCTATCGAAGGGGCTCTCGATACTACTGAGGAAGGCTAGATTAAAGAAACCGAAGGTGCCAGTGGAGATTGATGAGAATATAAGTTCCGGCCAAGCGTCACTAGCTGATGCACCCGACGCCAACCAACCACAGTCTCCTACAAAAAAGAAGAAGAGATTAGCGTATAGGCTAAAAAAAGAAAGGTTAGAGGAACTTTAAAGGTCATGATAACCCTATCGAGAAAGGATCGCCTTCTCAAAAATTGGAAAGCTCATTTAAGGGACAATCTGACTTGATTATTTCCACGATTTGTTGAATTATAACTTCAATAATCCTAGTGCTACGGGATTTAGTTCGCCTATGAGATGTGATGAAGGCGCTGAGCTTCATGATCAGAGAGAGAAAACTCCAATGAGTATAGCAAAAAACACTGGTCCATTGGGGGATGCACAAGGACAAACACGAACACCTACACTCCACCACGCACCTAAATTCAGTTCGTCGTGTGATTTCTACTAATTTGTTCTGGTTTAATCTTACATACAAGTGAAATGGGGCAAACACATGACATTTATTGTCTCCGAGAATCCTCCATCTTCTATCATTCTGGTTGAGACACAGGATCGGGTAAATAAAAAGATAGGGACGAAGGCAGAGAGAGACTATCATTCTAGAGAGTCGTCCTCCTCCTACCGAAGGAGGTCCCACGACCACTCTTCATATCCAAATGATCCTCCCAATCTTACGGCGCGCAGTGGGGATAAGTCTGCTCAAAAAGGCTCCCCGTCGAAGTCCCATACGACCAACATTCGAGCTTCTCGAGCACCAAACAAACCTACGAGCCTCACAAGAAATCCGTGACTCCGATAAGGCAGACTCTCCTGGCTCCCTCTCATGATCCGACCACGTAGAAAAATTTGCCGAGCTCAGAGCTACGTTTCCGGAGATTTGTTTTGACGGATTGAAATTTCTTACCGCAAATCATCTTATTCCCGGGCACATCAAACAGAGCGCTATTTCTTATAACAACGACGTGTATTTCCATCATAATGAGTTTGTACACTTAGTGGAAAAGTCTCAGAAGTCTCCATCGAGCGCTAGCGTGAAATTGACCACTTTAATCTCAAAGCCATTCTTGACAGAGATATTATAAAGGACCAGGAAGTGGAACTACTCTCATACAAGTCTCAACTCGAGATCGCCCAGAAGAATGCCAAGGAGACAACCGAGGCGGTCAGGCGCTTAGAGGACAGTCATAGAAAGGAGTTAAACGAGGCAGTTCAACGCAGCAGTGTTCTAGTTCTAGAGAAAGACTCTCTGCAAAAAGAGAAAGAGGCCCTCACCTATCAAGTCAAAGATCTGGAGAAACTACTTTCAAAAGAAAAGGAAGAAAATATCGCTACGTAGGAAGAATCACAAAAATACTGCGATGAAATCGTCGAAATGAGGAATTCTATAACAAAACTCGGCGAAGAGCTACTCAAGATCGAAGCGCTAAAAGATGCTGCTCGCAAAAAAGGCAGAAAGGCAGCACTCTCAGAGGTAAACTCCCGAATTGAGGAAGCAACCGAAGCCGGTAAAGAAGAGATTAAATGTTCCTTTGATCTGCTCATTTTCGAGTACAATGCACGAGTCCTCATGCACCGTGACCTATCTTTCTTAGGTGATGGTTATCTCGAATCACTAACTAAAGAATGAGATACTGTGATAAAAAATTAAGAGAGTGGAGCTAGGCGTCGAAGAGGTTGATAAAGATACTCTCGTGAGGGAAGTGCTCCGAGGAAATGAGCCTTTAGACTTATCCATGGAAAAATCCCTCTTTAGAGACATCACTAGCCCATCCGACACTGAGTCTAAAGTTCCTTCTCCCATTCAACCAGCCAAGACTTCATCGCCTGGGCCTCCCGAGCTGCACGTCAGTTATGACTCGAAGAAGCCTGGACTAGCATTCACATTTTATATCCAATCCCTGAGGGTGATACTCCAAGGACTGCTGAAAGTCAGTTGAAAGCTGGTACGTAACTTCACCTTCTAGAGTACAGGAAATCATCACTTTTAGCGAGTGATGGATGTGTTACAACATTTTCTTTTCATGAATTCATACAGGTCACTTTGGTCCCAAGCCGACTCTAAGGTGTGATGTCACCATGGAGCGGGAAGAGAAAGAGGCCGAGGCACCTTACACCGGAGATACACCTGGTCTCGATGCTTAGGTGATTGGTATGCTAGAAGAGGATCAACCTGAAGATCCCTTGCCTGTAGAAGAACATGACAAGGTCGAAATCATAGGCGCTTCCGAGAAAACTTCCAAGCTTAGCATGAAGGAGCAACTCGAGGAGGAGGATAAAGAGAAAATCGAAGTTAAGACAGAGTGGTGGTGAAGCTCGACGATCCCTTAAATAGACCGTTGAAGGTCGTTCTCCCTGGTGGGATCACACACTAGGAAGTTCCTCCTCCTTCCTTTGGCACCATGCTGTCGGGAGGCAAAGGGTCCAGGAAAAGACGCTTATATGAGGAGACTTCATAAAAGTCGAGAAGGGAAATAAAACCAAAGAAGTAGCCGTCGCCTCGCAACATTTTGCTTAGCTCAAATAGTTGAAAATCATGCAATTACTTTCTTTTCCTTTTCTTTTTATTAGTAGTCATTGTAGATAAACTTAGTCTCCGCACTTTTCGATAAGTTATAAGGAAAATATTTTTTGAGAAGTAAATAAAATCTTGTTGCTTTGCATTCATAGACTCCCATAGCTTAGCTTATAATTTAATATGTAATTAAAATTCGGAGTCTTACGGGTCATTTAAACTCCAGTCTGCTTTCAAAGGACTTGGAGATTTTTGAATCATTTATACTCTGGTCCGTACTCTGGGGACTTCAAGATTTTTGAATTGTTTATGCACTAATCTGTGCTTTAGGGACTCAGAGTACTCTAGTGGGGGCTTAGGGATTTTTGAATCATTAATATCTAGTACGCACTCTAGGGACATAGAGATTTTTGAATCGTTTATACTCTAGTACGCATTTCGGGGACTCAGAGTACTCTAGCACGTACTTCGGGGACTTAGATATTTTTGAATCGTTTATACTCTAGTCCGCACTTTGGGAACTCAAAGTACTCTAGTCCGCACTCTAGGGACTTAGAGATTTTTGAATTGTTTATACTGTAGTCCGCACTTTGGGGACTCGGTGTACTCTGTCCGCACTCTAGGCACTTATAGATTTTTGAATCGTTTATACTCTAGTCCCCACTCTGGGGACTCAAAGTACTTTAGTCCGCACTCTATGGACTTAGAGAATTTGAATTGTTTATACTCTAATCTACACTATGGAGACTTAGAGTACTCAAGTCCACACTCTGGGGACTTAGAGATTTTGGAATCGCAGCTGGTTGACTTTTAGTTTTGTATGTGCATTCATATGCCAGATATATTAATGCAAATTAATTTTTCCATGAAATTATAAAACATGGAACACCAATAGTTCAAAGAAATACAGCTTGAAGCCTTTACTAATTGTAGAAAATAGGGACAAAATGAATTGTCTTATTACATGTCTGAAACAGAGAACAATAAAAGAAACATACACTGGAAACAATTGCTACTAAAATGAAAAAGAAATAAACTAAGTATAATAGTGGCGCAAATGCTTGCTATTCCATGCTTTGGAGAGTGTCATGTCATCAACAGTCGCTATCTTGAAGGTTCCTTCAGCAAGCCTCCTGTGAAGATTAGGATTTTCGACTCTTGAAAATCGACATTAATACGTCCACTGTATCAGCTGCCGAGAAATCGAAGGCCGAAAAACCGAATTGTTAGGGTTAAAGAAGAAGAGGTAGAAGAAGAAAGAAAGAAGAAGCAACAGAACAATATCAGAATCTCACAATCGTAGCGGAACAACATATAATAGATAAATGAATAATCCATAAATCAAAAGAACTGTATCAATTTATTACATTACATCACATTACATTACATTATCAGAGTTTACAACAACAAAACAGCGGAAAAGAAATAATATATACTAGTTGATACGCCACGCCATCCAGCTCACCTCTTTAGCTCAACGGCATCTCCTGAATTCCTGAATGATCTGATAACCTGACTCTAGACTGCCCGTGTGGAAATTGGTGGGCATCCAGAGTTTAGGAAGGAAACAATAAACTCCAGGTCAGTCGTGCGACTGGTGTGAGAACTTAAAACAGTTACTCTTTAAAAACAAACAAAGAAATATTTTAAAATAGATCCGCAATGTTTTTGGAAAATGTAACTACCATAAGGCCTCCCGCAAACACACACAATGCAAACGCAGAATCGGAGGAGATTTCTCCTTATGATAGTCAAACATTCTTGATAGGCAAATTTCTTTGATATTATTATTACAAGTGCATAGTGGAAAACCTTTCGAAAGTATAATATAAATCTTAGCCAACATAGACATTCCGAACTATGCCTACTATAGCTACCATCTAAACAGTGGTGACCACCATAAGTAAATGGCAGGTTCTACAACACCGTACAAGGTGCGTATTGGAGTTTGGATTTCCAACAAATGGTCAGACCAAGGAACTTCCCACTGCCACATGGGTACGCCTCTGGAGAGACGCCCCGAGAACCTAACCAGATCTCTGCCAACACAAGGTCGGGTTACCTCTGCAAAAGTAGGTAACTACTGACACGAGTATACCATCCCCCGGTTGTAAACAACCTTTATTCGAGGATCCTCAACCAACAACAATCACAAAGTCATGTATA
The DNA here is from genome assembly GCA_030765085.1 of Allium cepa. NCBI lineage: Eukaryota > Viridiplantae > Streptophyta > Magnoliopsida > Asparagales > Amaryllidaceae > Allium > Allium cepa. Next base: position 345,338,984 of record CM060944.1, read on the forward strand.
TTTGCTACATCCACATAAGTTAAGTATCTAAGCTCCATATCATGATACCACTTCTATCCAGAAGGAAATGCATATACCCTAAGGGGAGCTACTCCCTATAACTTTGCTGCATCTTTCCTGTTTTGACCATTACCGGGGTGTGAGATCCGACGAAGTCTCGTCCACAAAGCTATGCTTTTTCACAAAGACATGCTTCGATCAACAAATGATCAGTAGAACTTCGTATGCCACATTACCAAATTGGGAATATACCACTAGTAACCATCAACTACATAACCTCTGAGCTCGTACGTCTCAAAGAAGGGTGTTAAGCTAAGAGAATAAATTCTCCGCCACCAACAGAAATGTATTTGATAGAAACCAGCTTTACATCTCAAATTGTAACGTCAGACACACATCCATACAAGTCCGTTCCGGGATCGAACGGAACCGAAGTCACTTCCAAAGAAGCCCTTGCAATCCGGATATTCACTAATCACGTCCGGAATTCCCATCACAAAGGGTGATAAAATCTCTATATCGGAGATTAGCCGATGTAGAGACATTCTACGGTAATCCTTCCGTTTCCGAAAATATCCGGTCTTCAACACCGATCTTCAAATGCCATCCATTACGACGTACCACTATTCGGAAGGGGATTCATGAACCAAAGGTCCTCTCCCGGCTGAACCGAATAACGAGCGCTTATTTTAAAATAAGTGTAGCATTCAAATTCAAGCAAATCACAACAAATACCCATTTAAAGGTAAATATTGATAGTCGGTTATTTAACTATAAATAGATATGCACAACATCACCAGATTCCAAATAATTTCCCAAATTATTTATTTTTCAAAAATATCTTTACAAGATATATTTTTCCACACTTCAACCATTTGAAAACTAATTTCAATACACTTTTCACCTTTACAACTTTTGAAAACAAATTTCAAATCATTTTCCTTACGCGGAAACACTTTCAAATATTTATTCATTTTCACTGGAAATCTGCCGAGTTCAAATACTTTAAAATAATTTCCAAAATATATCGAGAAAACACTTTGAAATAAAACTATTTTTCGTTAAACACTTTACTTAAAATATTAGTTATAAAAATATTATACCAATATTACATATAACTTAATTCCAAACTAATTTTCAAAATAAAATTAGTAGATAAAGTATAACTATTTAAATAACTATTTTCTAAAACAATTATTGATTAAATCTTAGAAAAAATCATTTCCATGTCAACTTAATAAATCTTTACTTAAAGGATTTAAAACAATTTAAGAAGTTAATTTCTCCAAATTATCCTTTTCAAAACCAATTCTAGAATTATATACATATATATGTATATATTTTTCAAAGTCATTTAGAAATTTTATTCGGCTTTCCAGGGAGAATACACTTTCATTTCAAAAGGGTTCATTTAAACCAATTAAATAAATCCTTACCGATTTACTTTAAATTTACGTTCCAAATTCGTAAATTTATTTCCACGCTTCAAAAATAAATCAATGTTTTATTTTTAAACAAATTTCCATTTCCTTTATAAATTCCATGGTGAAGTTAAATTTTCAAATATCCACTGATGTACGATTTTCAAATCGATTTCAAATATTCACTTTCAATTTATCTTTAAAAGATATAATCTCAAAACATTTCACTTCATATTGGAAAACATTTCCATACTTATTTAGTAATAAGTAATTCACAAATCTATTTATTTTCAACATTTGGAAAATATTCAATATACTTAAATCACAATTAAGTATATATTTTATTCTTTAAGGAAAATGTTCGTCGACGGAATTCTATCGGTTTAGAAAACCGTCGAACGAATTTAAGTTTAAAAATAACCGCAAGCACACGGTGTACGAATGTAGCACGTGGCGAATACGGGTCAATCCACAGGGAATTGTTGATTTAAATTTCCTACTCAATCAAATTATACCAAAGTTGAGAGTGTGTTTAAGCTAGAAAATGAGAAAATGAACTAACTAATAAAAAGAAAAGAAATGCAAATATGAGAGTTAAATGACAATTTAGAGAATAAATCCACTCTCTAGATCATGTAGTTCAACACATGAAATCATGATCTCTCTTTTATGGTCATTAGTGTTTTAATTGATGTGTTTATCATAAGTATGACATATTTGAGCTATTGATTAGCCAACATAAGCCATCAAACTATAACACACCCCTTAAAACACTTACTAACTTTCATGAAACTTGACAAAGAAAATGAAATCTATTTTAAGTATGACCTATTAACTATTGATTAGAAACATAGACCATCAAATTTTAGTTTCAAATCACTTTTTTATGCCATAATCATATATTCATGAAGAGGCATTTGTGTTAGTGATTGTTTAAGCATAGCCTATTTGGTGTCAACAATATAGGCTATCAAATTCAGCACAAAAACAACAAATAAAACACCTCATTGGTCATCATTAAGCACAAAAAGAGAGCATGAATTAACAAATAGTTGGAGCTACATAATTAGAGAGCTTCGTTACCCCTTAAATTAAAGGAGTTTAGCCTCTCATATTTGTCATCATATGAACAAATGTAGCAAGCAACATTGAATAAAAAGAAGAGGAAAAAGAGAGCAAAACGAAAGAAAAAATGATTCTACTTGCATAAAAGAGAAGAAATCTACACTACAACATGAAAGTAAATGAACATGAAAAGGAAAGAGCATGTATTAAATTGCATAAAAAAAGATTATATAAAATAAAAATGGCTAAGTAGCCATGAAAAGAGAAAGAGGAGATTTCATTTTATTTTTGATCTAAACTAAAGAGAAGGAGGCCCAAGAGAGACTAAGAGAAGAGATAGATTACATGAAACATATGGGGTTATTTATACAAGCATGAAACCCTAATCCATATTTTTGGGGAATGTCCAAAATGCCCATGAGGTAGTGTGGCTACCAAGTAATCATTAGCATGTCATTATCCACATTTAAGTGTACATGAAGCCATTAATTCCATAAGCATGTGCATTAGCCTCTAGTTTGTACATTAAAGTGGTGGGTAGGTGGGGTCCTCCATGATCTTCACTTTGAATTATTTCCATCTTCATTCCTTTATATTCATGTTGTGCACACATGTGTCTTCATGAAACCACTCCTATTTGAGATCAAATTCCTACAAAAATATATATAAATTTCCAATTAATTTTTCTCAAATAAATATATGCACACAAATGACCGTTTTGCCCTTATATGAAGATGGATATGTGACAATTTGGAATTAATATGGATTTTGGTTAAATCAAGTTAAAATACCCCATATGATCATTTATTTAATTTAAATAGAATAAATATGGTGGCAAAAATATGCACATTTACGTGCACATCAAATATCCCCACACTTATCTTTTTATTCGTCCTTGAATAAAAAAAACTAAGACAAATTCATTTCGTAGGAAGCACGATTGCATTGAGCGTATGCAACAAGCCGTTAAACCTCTGGGTGTCCCCAGTAGGACGAGTGTTGTCTCGTGAGGGTTTTCAGCGGATACTACCCACAAAATCCAAGTGCAGGATGAAAATATTTACAAAATGCAAGATTTATTTACAAAGTGATGAATGCGAGTTTTTGAAATATTTACAAATGAAGGATTTATTTTTAAATTGACACGAATAAGTTAAATATAGGTTTTGGTCATTATCTTGAAAAAATTTAGTCATTTACTCGTCAAAATTTAATATAAAATCAAAGTTATCATAACAAATAGACAATAGTTTAACTCATTGTCTTGGTTGATAACATAGTGTAATTATGAAATCGATCCTTAGTTGATTATTAAAGTTATCAAAGTGGTATTTTCATTTATTTTCAATAACAAATCAAATCAAATAAGTAAAAATAGTGCTAGGATTTCAATTGCTTACTCTCTCATTATTTGCAAAAAATTACACACCTAGCCCAGGTAAACTGAGGCCAGATATACCACCCATGCACTGCCGTTCGGGCTCATGTGAGGGGAGTACAGAGCATGGCGAGTGTACACACTTTCGTGCATACACCTATCGACCATAGGTGGTTTTTATTAAGTCTATCCTTTTTTTTACATGTGTTCCATACATGCATAAAAGTGAGGACTTTTAAATGAGTATGAAAGCACATAATCAAAGATTCTACGTAATTCACCCATGCATAACCGTGAGGACTTTTAAATGAGAGTGAATACTTTGGATGTTATTATTTATTTTATTTTTTATATATTTTTTTTAAAGAGAGAGAGAGTTTTGCAAAATCATCTTAGCACCATTTAACTTAGAAGACAAAAAAATGTTATATCCTTTACTTTAAATTCACCACTTTTAAAACAAAGATTTTCAATTAGGATGTATTTCATAATTAAGACGTATGAATCTTCCTATATACTAGTTAAACCAATGTTATTTATAATTAAACTTCATTTTTATTTTTGTTAAGACAAATAAATTTTCAATAATTTCAATTTAATAAACCAAAACCATATATTTATCCTATACTGTTTCTCTAAAAATAAATCAAAAACGCTAAAAAAATCTTTTGTTTTTGGATTTTTTTGTTTTTTGAGTTTGGAAGAAAATGAAAAAATTAATCCTGAAAAATCAAGAAGAAGATGAGTCTCCCCCATACTTGGTATTGACTGTGTCCCCACAGTCAACCCAAGTGAAAGGAACGTTTATTATTATTTACATGAAAATGAAATGTATTTACATGGCATCAGAAAGTATATCGTCAAAAAGTAAATGAAACGGTCTTCCAAAGACCGATTCATTTGTCTCGTCAAGCATGTGAGACACAGCTCAAGCGCAGAAAACCAAACCGTAAAAGATTTCGAAGATGAAAGTTGATTTGGAAAAACGAATGTTGTTTTATTAAAAATTGTACGAGTTGTTTTGTTTTCGAAGATTTTTGGGGCAGATATAACGATTGATTGAAATTCAAGTTTATTTTCACCAAATTGAAAGTCAAGTTTGTCATTGAATTTTTTTTTCAAAATTATTGATTTCAAAATGGTGATGTAAATCGTCCCCTTTGGGATCCAACAATTCGTCTTCACACTACAACAAAAAGTGTCTTTTATAGCGGCATATAGCCGCTATTAATCACAACCATAGCGGTTTGATAAGCGCTGTATATCGACATGTTATAAAAAACTGTTGAATATTTATAACACAAAATATGCCGCTATGGTTGAGCTTAGTTTTATAACGCAAGTTCGCCGCTATGGTACGTTAATTCAATAGCTCATTATAGCCGCTATAATATCTCATATATGCCGCTATAAAAATCGTAGATACACTTTTCAAGAGCTATGCCTATATATTACATTTTAATAATAGCAATCAAACTAAATCATAGTAAACAATATACTCTTTTTCAACTAAATCAAACAAAAATGACAATATTTTATTCCCTTTTTCAACTTGCGTTTCATTTTTCTTACAAGTTTATAACTTGCACTGCATTTACATTTACAATAAAAAAAACAATACATTGTTGCATTACTACTTCTCTGCCATATTCTCCTCTGTCAATACATTTGCATCACTCCCCTCACCTACAGTCATCTGCCACTGTCATACTGCCTTAACTTGCATCTACTTCCATTTCAATTCACATCTGTCTGTTGCCGTGCAAACTGTCAACATCTACCATCACCTAACTTCACTGCACAGTGATATTACCACCTCAATACCATCCTCTTCATCAAACTGTCAAGGCATCTTCTTTCTGCAATTTTCCACTACCTCTTCATCTCCAATCTGCACCAACAAAAATTTATTCTTCCTCTGCTAACATTCCCTTGCTTCCTTCTACCCGATTGTCACCCTCCTTTTCACTGCATCCATCAACTAATGAGCCACTTTTCCTCTGCTAACAAGTACTTCTCAAACTTCCTCCAACTTTCACTGCATTCATCAACCCCCTGCTGCCTCTATTCTCTGCACCATTTCACTTATATATCACCATACATACTACCATACAATTCCACTTCCTCCTTTACAGTGCACGCCCCCAATACTCCATCCTATGACAACTTCTTCACCACTTCTCCAAACCACTTCAACAGTGCCCAGTGCATTTCTTTATTCACTGTTGCCACTGGCCATATATTTTAGTTAAAATAAAATGCATCTTACTTTCATACTTTGATATATGTGCCATAAGTGAAGAGTTAATCTATGATGACAAACAACCTCAAATAAATTGCTAACTTAAAATTTACAATTTTGATATCTGTTCTAATTACTACAGAAAGCTGGAAATAAATCGTAAAGTTCTAGTGTGTGAGTTTTCCTCAAAGTGAGGTTACCAGAATTTATGAATGAATGTATTGATATATTTCCTCAAAGGAAATCAGGGATAGTCCAATGTTTGGTCTCATATTACACCCCTACTTCTCAAATACTTGAAAACATTTGCAGTACTGGGCTATGTGCTCTAGAGAGGCACAAGTGAATATATAGGCATATTAGTGTCGCTATTGTGAAGACTCAAATTAGTTGCTAGATTTAGGACTATGCTACTGAAAAGTAAATAAAATACTGTATTTAAATCCTCTGGGACAGCCAAAAATATATCTAAAACACGACTGATTCTACTTGTTTACCCCTTCCTCCGGAAGTAACCAGCACTAAACATAAATGTACAAATTAAGTACACTTGTTATACTTACTTTATTATTCATCATGACAATTTGCATTGACAATCACTCAGGCATGACATTATGTGCAGATTTTGTATGTTGTGTGCACCACTTCAATGCAATGTAAAGTCACTACATGCTAACAGATTAAATTAGTACGTAAGCGAGTAATACAAGTAATGAAATTATACATAGATAATACTAGAACTGTAAAATATGAGACTTACAGTTAGGGGAATGATTGCATTGATCAAAAGAGGCATTCTATCGAGCTGTTCATCAGCAACAGGCAGATTCCGCAGTTTACCCCATTACAAACTTCATAAAGAAAGAATCACTGACACTCACAACTACTGGATAATGAAGTGCAATAATCGAATACCAGAGTAGAAACATAAAACACAATTGAATGAAGTGCAATAATCAAATACCAAATAATGAAGGTATAGTCATCCAAAGACAGTTTAACGAAATGCACTAACTAATCTAGATTGTTAACTTTTCAGTTCAAAGTCTCAAATAAATAACATTATTAGTTACCTTTGCGTGATGAGAATTTAGGTTACCTTTGCGCCATTACAGCATGAGCCAGAGTCCCACCGTAGGGTGAAGCAACACATCCAACCCAGTAAAGGCGCTTAACCAAAGTTCACAATCTTCAGATTACCTATGATATTGATAAGGCAAGATCTAAATAGCATAAAATTTAGGAATCTTCCCAATTTTTATGCTATTCAACTATGCCTCATTAATATCATTTAGACCTTATACCATAGTGACAACATCTATGATTGATGTAAACACACCTGTGTTAAAACTTATAATTCAGATTTTACCAAATTGAGATTATTTGTTGTAAAAGCACCTGTGTTAACATCTATATTCATTCATAAAACATATCATAGGTTCAGTCTCCAGAGTCTATGACATGCGAATCCCAATTTCTATGCCAGAGTCATTACTCCAACAAAATTCGATCGCATGCAAATATTTCCACAATGCAGGTTTCAGTTTGGAATTATATAGTTTACCAAATTCTCTTCTTTTTTTGTCTAATCGTTTTCAGGCAATCTAAAAGATAGCTGCCCACTACAGAGAAGACAAAATCGTCATATAAATAATTAAGGCTGCTACGTGCTTGGTATTATACAATCTATATGTTCAAAGATGTCGCTGGAGCCGAAGTTTTACATATCTTCTAGCTCTTTTAGTTTTAAACTTACCAACGAATAAATATGCCAGTTGACTATACATAAAGCATAGAAATTTCAAGGTAATATTAAATATCAATATCTAGAACTTGATGTTATTTTACACAATTGTAGTTTAGCAGGAATGATTTTATGTATTTTAAAAAAAATGTTTTCTAAGCATGTCTTGAAAATACTCATATGCCAAAATATTGAATGTGTACATTGTGAATATAAGTAGAATCTTGATGGTCAAAGTACACTTTTCATTATACTAAAATTATAGAACTGCTGATAACCAGTCAGAGGAGCATGATTAGATGCTAATGTCTAAGTTTGATACATTTGACAGCTTGATTATTAGCTTTTGGGTAGTAAGATCCCTATTAATAGTGGTTGACTATATCACTAAATAAAATTATGCCGAAAATATAAAGAAAATAAGATACCTGCTGATTTAGGAAGTAATCAACGGGCCATGGCCATCAGCAGCTTAAATGCACCTGTTAAGTGATTCTATGTTTTCTACACCTGTTCAAACTTAAAACATCATTTATAGCATTAAACTAATTATCACTACAGAAAATTCAAATAGAAAAAAAGATTAAGATACCTCCAATAGAAAACGTGGTAACCTTGTTCACTTCCCCTTTTTTAAAAAATGGAGAAAACTCATTGCAAAACAATTGCATTCAATATCATTAGTCGTGCTTCAGTAGATTAAACACTTGACTCATATCCAACGCCGTCCATTTACTATGGAAGTGGACTCGTAATGATCGCAACTCAAGTGGAAAGGTAAGTAAAGATTATCCTTACAATAGTGCATGCTAAGGTCATAGATTTGTATCATATCACTTAATTAAAGTTGCTAAATATTTTTTTTGGTTCATTTATATATCGTAGGCTACTGTAACTGCAAGTATAGCTCCTCAGCTATGGCATCCACCAAGTGGTATAATAACGACTAATGATATAGCGGATGCAAACCCTGAAGAAGCAGTGTCCTGCTTTGCATTGTCTACAGAGTTTGTAAGAAAATAAAATAAAATGCATTACCTCTGGAGAAGGTTCAACACCAAATGCTTTTATCCTCTCAATAACAAACTTTGACAAACAATTCAAAATACCAGGCGCACAACTCAAGACCCAGCTCCGAAACTTTTCAAAACAGAAACCTTCTTCTCATTTTCCAACACATTAAAATCCCAAACCATTTCATCATCCTCAGCAATCTCACCACCCACCACCATAACCTGTGAAGTAAAAAAAGAATGCTTGAATCTTGCAGATTTCTGGATATTGTAAATGCTGCTCTTAATAAAATACGATCAATATAGACGCAAAATTCAGACAAACAAATAATGTTCAAAATGAAAAGAGCGAGATTTGATCAAACACAGTGATAACACTAGTACCGGTGGTTGAATTAATAAAAGCATTCTTTTTCATTGCTCTTTATGTTAAAAGGCCTATAATTGAGTAGGTTTGGCTGATTAAACAATGTGCAGTTTGATATCGACATCAGTTGGTAAAACACTAACTATATAAAGCGAGGTTCAATTAAATTGAAATTATTTGTTGTTTATGTAGAGGTTGTGATATTTATATTAGTTATTCTGAATGCACGCTAAAAAATTCTTATCTTTTCACCTTTCTTTTTCCTTCCATTATAACGTTAGTGCATAAAAAACAAAAATTGGTGCACATTTTACAATCTTCTTATGCTTTAAGATGAAATTGAAAAGACTACCCAACTTTTATAATTTCGGTATACCTTTAAAGATGAAATACACTAAAACAACAGAAGAAAATTTTGTGGATGTAAAGAAATTTATCTATTTGTGGGTATTAACCCAGTGTTGTTTAGCATTGGACCACGATTAATATTTCAACCGAGTGAAATCCAAATCATAATCCCCTGTTTGTTTTATGACAAATTTGAACTTACCTAGAAATAAAACAGTTCCTAACGAATTTGAACGCAAATATAATCATAACCAAAGATAAAGTCGAATTAAAACAGTTAATAAACATAACCTAGAAATCCAAGCGGATAATTTGGGGGTTCTGGACACTTAGACTTGGGAACGGCTGAAGAGCGATGAGCGAAGATCGGAGGTGGCGATGGCGAGCGATGAGTGAAGATCGGAACAGCTTAAGAGCGATGGAAAGCTATGAGGAGGGAGACGAAAATTTAGGGTTTTGGGAGGAAGACGAGAACGATTAAGTGCTTTGAGAGGGAAATGAAAATTTTGGGAGGGGTAATTTTGTTTTGTGGCGTTACGTGAACTGAGTATGTGTTAACCTAGTAAGGAAAATAAATAATTAAATGTAATCAATAACGCTTTTGAATAAGGCGCTATTGAATGGCGTTATTAATAACATGTTTTGTTATAGTGTCAAAAAGTCTATAAAACTCATGTTCGTTAAATTCGACTTCCTTTGTTGGATTATCAACAACTTCATCATGTAAATCGAGTTTAAAATTCAAAGTTGTCGTATTCAAATTATCAGAAAAAGGAAGATCGAAGTTTAAATCGAGTTTCGCACCCTCAAAAGAATTAAAATCCAACTTAATTACCGTATTTTCAACAACTTGATTAATATCGTTATTATCAAATTCAAAAGTTGTTATTTGAAAATCGTCGATTTGGGTAAAAGGTGGGTTATCACTTGACTCATCACACGTTGAAATTTGATTTTGTTTTTCACGTTGTTTCATATATGTTTCCATCAACAAATCCATGTGATCGTCATAAATTTCATTCATTTGCTCAACAAAATCCAATTTATAGTTATTCACTTGAAAGTTCTCGATTTGGATTTGTTGAGAACAAAAATTATCAATTGCATTGAAATTAAGATTATTTGCATTACCAAAATTATTTGAAAAGTTATTTCCACTTTCGTTTTGATTTTGAAATTCATTTTGAAGTTCGAAATTGAGTTGGTATGGGTTATAATCGAAATCGTTTGAATTTTGAATTGAATTCAAATTTTGAAATCCTTGACTCGAGTTATTACACAAATATGAATTACACAAATCATTTATCTTTTGGTTTTGTTGTGCAGAGAGTTCAAGTAAAGATGAAACGTTATTTTCAAGAGTCGAAGGTTGGTCATCGTTTTGAAAAGTTTGTTGTCCAAAATTCGAATCATTTAAAGAATAGTTGTCGTTAAAATATCCATACGAATTTGATGTGAAATTATATGGATTGCATTGATTTTCACAGCTATTGTAATAATCAAGTGAATATGGAAATTCAGACATTTTCAAGTATTTTTTTTGGTTTTTTTTATAAAGAAAAATATTTACAGATAGAATTTATTTTTCCAAATGGAAAATTGATTTTTTTTTTATTTTTCAAATTTTTTTTAAAAGATTTTATATTTTTTTCTGGATTTTGGATTTTCTAAAAAAAAAAACTAAGTAAAAAAAAATTTGGATTTTTTTTTTTGGAATTTTGATTTGAAAATTTTCAAAGCAAAAGGAAAAAAACTAAGTCAAGAAATATTTACAAAATTTTTTTAGTTTTGGATTTTGATTTTTTTTTAAAATATGCATGAACTAAATCAACTAAATGAATGCAAGGGTTAATTACAAATGATTTATCCTAAGTTAACCCAAAATTGTATAATCACACATTGTCTTAGATAAACAAGATAGTTCTCAGCCAGGTAACGGGCATGGGTTATCGGTGCACCACGAATCACCATAGCAATGCAGCCGAAGTTTTAAGTACCTTCAGAGGAACAACCACTATAATATTTACGAATTACCATAATATTTATAAATGGTTATTACTCTGCGGTAGCCTAGAAACCAAGAAATTAAATTGTTCAAAGAAGACAACTTGTCAATATACAATTAAGTGTTATCGATTTCTAACCGTTATTATTAGCAAATTCTAGGATGAAATGCAAAACAGAAATTAAACGTGTATTAACAATGCAACTATGAGTGGATTTTTTTTGATTTTTTTTTAAAAAAATGCAAGCAAACAACAATGCAGGATAAATAAAAACAATAAATATAGCAAGCAAGCAGTTTTTATTATTATTTTTTGACAAGCATAGCGGAGCAAGCTATTCTTCTTTTTCTGAGATTCTGCTTTGGCAACTTGAAAATAACACAAAGATATATATACAATTTTTTTTTAAACAAAGAGAGATAAAAAAAAACTAAAGCAAATGAAACTAAAATAAGTAAAACTAAAACTAGTGAAAAAAAAGGAAAAATGAAAATTAAATAAAGTAAAACTTTTTTTTTTGGTTTTTTTTACAAAACAAAAGAAACAAAACAAATGAAGAAGGTATATAATTTTTTTTTATTTGAATTGGACTAAAAACAATTTAACCAAACAAAATTAAAACAAAGCAAAAGAAAAGGAAAAAGAAAATAAAATAAAATCACTCAGCCCACACCCAACAATCTTGTAACCCGCCCGTTAAAAGTACAGTCTTCAAACCAAATTAAACTTCTCACAAAATTATACTTCACGGCAAATTCACAACAATTTCACACCAAATTAAAACTACTCAAATTAAAACTCCTCACAGAATTGAAATCCATCTGAAGATTGAAAACACAGCGAATTCACGGTTGAAGTCGGCGATTTTTTGGGATGCTTGACGATTGATTTTGAGTGGTACTAGAGATGCTCGATGTCAGAGTTGCTCGGCAGAGGATGGTTTGATTGGATTTGGGTTTTTCTTGAGTTGTGTGTGTGGTTCAATGGAGGTCGATTGTGGAATTGAGTGTTCACGGGTGAACGTATTCTGGTAGCGAGCTTGAGGTCGCATGATGCTGTGGTGTTTGAGGTAGTTAGGTGGATGGTTGAGGAGTGAGAACAGTTTCGACTGGGTCTAGAGGTCAATTGGTTCTGGTGATGGAAGAAGTAGCGAATTGGGGATTGCGAGATGGAGTTCGATTGTAGGCGTTTGCAGATGCTTATGGGTGGTGAATGCTGGTGTGTTGGTTTTGAAGTAGCGATGCATAGAGGTGTAGATGTTGTTCAGGCGGTGGTCGGAGATGAACAAAGTGAGAATTTTTTTTCTTTGAATTTTTTTTCCGATTTGTTGGTGAAATTTGGTTATATTGGTTTGAGGCGGCAGGGAAGAATGCTTGTGATTGGTTTTGGTGTCGTGATAGCAGTTTTGAGGTGAAGTGGTGGAGAAGAGTGGTGGTCAGATAGTTCGCCAAAGGTAGGCGATGGGGCAAAGCAAGAAGGCAGTTTTCAACTGACGTATATGCAGTTGGGTATGAAATGAAGTCGATATGGTGTTTCTGGTGATCAAGTGGGGAGTTGATTGAGAATAGAAGGGGTGGCAGTTATGTTGTCAGGTATGCAATGATCTAGGGAGAAACTGCAGCGGTATGTTGAGATATGCAAGGGAGGGTTGTTGAATTCAAGAATTGGTGGAAAGGGCAGTGTTTAGGTATGAAGTTGTATGGATGGGCAGAGGTTGGTGTGGTGGTGGAAGATTTATGAAATGTGGCAAGGAGGATTTATGGAATGTATGGTTTTAATGGTGAAGAGAGGTTGCAATGTATGGCCGGAGGAGGGATGGTTTAGGAAGACAGCGGGGATATTGCAGTGTAACATGTGATGTTGAATGGTATATGTGTTGAAGGCAAGCAGATGCAAACTGTTGGTGGTGAGTGAACTTGGTTGAGGAGTATGATGTAGTTCTGGTGGACAGAGCAGCAACTTGATGAAGTATGGACAGTTTTGATGTTTGGAACTGGTGGCTGTAATGGTGCACAGAGATGTGTAGAAGTTCAAACAGAGACCAGAAGGAAAGTGTGTAATAGTGAAACAGAGAAACAATGAAATGTAAACAGAAATGCAAGTGTGTGTTGTTTCTGAAAATGTAAATACTATTGAAGTGAATAATATTTGTTTTGAAAGGAAAATGTGTGTTGTAAAATGTTTTTTTTTTAAAAATGCAGATGCAAAGCAAACTAGTACCAAATCAAATGCAAAAACAAATCACACAAGCACACAATTTTTTTTAATAAAACAAACACACAAAATCAAAAAAATAAATTAAAGAAAAATAATTCAAAGAATAGAAAATCAAAATCAAAACAAACTCCCCGGCAACGGCGCCAAAAACTTATTCGTAGAGGGAAATTCTATCGGTTTAGAAAACCGTCGAATGAATTTAAATTTAAAAATAACCGCAAGCGCACGGTGTACGAATGTAGCACGTGGCGAATACGGGTCGATCCACAGGGAATTGTTGATTTAAATTTTCTACTCAATCAAATTATACCAAAGTCGAGAGTGTGTTTAAGCTAGAAAATGAGAAAATGAACTAACTAACAAAAAGAAAAGAAATGCAAATATGAGAGTTAAATGACAATTTAGAGAATAAATCCACTCTCTAGATCATGTAGTTCAACACATGAAATCATGATCTCTTTTTTATGGTCATTAGTGTTTTAATTGATGTGTGTATCATAAGTATGACATATTTGAGCTATTGATTAGCCAACATAAGCCATCAAACTATAGCACACCCCTTAAAACACTTACTAACTTTCATGAAACTTGACAAAGAAAATGAAAATGAAATCTATTTTAAGTATGACCTATTAACTATTGATTAGAAACATAGACCATCAAATTTTAATTTCAAATCACTTTCTTATGCCATAATCATATATTCATGAAGAGGCATTTGTGTTAGTGATTGTTTAAGCATAGCCTATTTGGTGTCAACAATATAGGCTATCAAATTCAACACAAAAACAATAAATAAAACACTTCATTGATCATCATTAAGCACAAAAAGAGAGCATGAATTAACAAATAGTTGGAGCTACATAATCAGAGAGCTTCATTACCCCCTAAATTGAAGGGGTGTAGCCTCTCATATTTGTCATCGTATGAACAAATGTAGTAAGAAACATTGAATAAAAAGAAGAGGAAAAAGAGAGCAAAATGAAAGGAAAAATTATTCTACTTGCATAAAAGAGAAGAGACCTACACTACAACATGAAAGTAAATGAACATGAAAAGGAAAGAGCATGTATTAAATTGCATAAAAAAAGATTACATAAAATAAAAATGGCTAAGTAGCCATGAAAAGAGAAAGAGGAGCTTTCATTTTATTTTTGATCTAAACTAAAGAGAAGGAGGCCTAAGAGAGACTAAGAGAAGAGATAGATTACATGAAACATATGGGGTTATTTATACAAGCATGAAACCCTAATCCATATTTTTGGGGAATGTCCAAAATGCCCATGAGGTAGTGTGACCACCAAGTAATCATTAGCATGTCATAATCCTCATTTAAGTGTACATGAAGCCATTAATTCCATAAGCATGTGCATTAGCCTCTAGTTTGTACATTAAAGTGGTGGGTAGGTGGGGTCCTCCATGATCTTCACTTTGAATTATTTCCATCTTCATTCCTTTATATTCATGTTGTGCATGCATGTGTCTTCATGAAACCACTCCTATTTGAGATCAAATTCCTACAAAAATATATAAAAATTTCCAATTAATTTTTCTCAAATGCACACAAATGACCATTTTGCCCTTATACGAAGATGGATATGTGACAATTTGGAATTAATACGGATTTTGGTTAAAACAAGTTAAAATACCCCATATGATCATTTATTTAATTTAAATAGAATAAATATGGTAGCAAAAATATGCACATTTACGTGCACATCAGAAAACATTCTCTTAAGCACATTCATTTGAGTCAAAACGAATGTTGCGCAAAACATCGTTACGACAACCCAAAATCACCAGTATAGGGATTCGAAATTAAGATAGATATATAATACCAATACTATATAAAATATTTCCTTTCGAAAATCATTTACTATAACAACAGTGTTATAGTCCACCATTCCCTTTTATTTCTCGAAAACGTCTGTTTCAACAATGAATGTTGAAATCTATGGTTTCGATACTTAATACATTTTAAAACATCTTTAAAACTCCTTTATAATTTCATCACTTTGATTTATAAAAATCCAATTTTATAAATCTTATATATTAAAGCTTTTATAATAAATTCAAAAATCACCATTTAAATTATTTTATAAAAAAAAATCAACTTCATATTTCCAAAAATCACCTTTCAACTATATTTCTCAAAACGTCATAATTTTTAATATAAACTTTCAACCTGAATTTTCAAAAATCAAATTTTTATTTATTTCCGGTATCCAACGATACCAAAATTATATTCGGCTAAATTTTAACCATCCACAATTTCAATCACAAAGATAATCACATAGAGATTATAAATAATCAACACATAACATTGAAACAAATTCAATTATTTGAGGAATCCCGTTGGATCCCTCCAACCTGTTTCCCTGCATCCACAGTTGTTAGCACAATACCAATTCCACTTCAAGACGGAATATCGCGGTATATGGAATTTTTAAAATCTTATCCGCTATTATGCAGCGCAATAGGGTCTCATCCGCTATATAATGTGGGAAATCAACTCCAAGTACATATATAATACCAATTCCACTTCAAGATGGAATATCGCGGTATATGTGCTTAATATAATAACCTCCGCTTACAACAGATAGCAATTATCATTTCAAGCATACAATCAAGCAATTTCAAATTTAACTATTTAAAATTTAAATCAAAACAAATTCGATTGAGTGAGAAGTTCTCACCTTGCTTCCAATACAGTTGCAGTGTTTCGTTCCGAATAAAATTAAACGACCATTTAATTTTACCCAAAATTTACACTAGCTCCAATCAACTCCAATCCCGGTCCATCGCGTAGTGCTCGTTAATACGAACCCGACGCAATTCGTTTCGTGCGAAACGGACCTCGTATGAAAATGTTATACATTTTTAAACATTATACGAATTTAACTATATAATTATTTACACTACAAACCTTGTGCAATCTGACCGTTCGTTTATACATCATGAGATCAGGGCCATGACTACACTCTTCTTCCCCAGGTCAATGAACATGAACGAAACACAAAAGCACGCGCTACAAATTGAACGACGCAGCGACCTATACTCCCCTCGAACGTGATCAAGGACCACCACCGAGTAGCCCTACGCCGCCTTCACCCACGCCCCAAACATCTCGAAGCTCGGCCTCACCATGATCTTGAAAAACGTGGATAAAACGTCGGCCTTTGAACAAGAATTGCCGATGATCCAAAGCTCTAAAAACGATCATGACCGTTGAACACGAAGTACTCAACGTTCTTTACAAGTTTGTAGTTGAGGGTTTTGTTTAATTGTCAATGGATTTGCTAGAAATTGAGGAAGAAGAAGACTTATTTTCGGCCATAGAATTATCTTCTGGCGGCTAGGGCTTAGAACTAGGGTTTGGTGTAAAATTGTGAATTGTGGTGGCCTTATATAGAAAATTATGCGACACTATTCACCCGAAATTTTTCCAAACTCCAAACGAAGCGTGCCAGCTGACGTTTCTAGGGTTTAACCCACGTTCCGGACACAATGGAATAGGTATCGAGAGCCAATTCGATCATATGTGTGAGTCACGGAAATAAACGATCAAATTTAAATTAAATTGGCTAAATAAATTTCTATGCGTTTTGGCTTGCCCCAGACAAACCGTAAATCCGATTGACACAAAATTTGAAACCCTACAAAAATATAACGTTACGGATCCAATGAAACTGGTTTCATAGAAATCCGAGACTGTTTGAAAAATGACTATTTTTACTCGCCAATTAAATATTAAAATATTCAATTTTCACAAATTAACCTTTAATTCAATTTTAAAAGTTCTATAACATCGTTCTAACTCCAATATGTTTTAATAAAAATTTACAAATCAATTTTAATCACATTAAACCCAATTTCCAATTATTCCTGTAATTTCAAATATAAAATTGTCGATTTAATCATCCAATTAAATCTAGATTTTTGAAATAAAATTTATTTGACTTACAAATTCTACTTGTTAATTTTTAAAATAAATTAAAAATACAAATTTCAAATGACAGGAATTCTGGGTCGTTACAAACTTCCACCTTAAAAGAATTTCGTCCTCGAAATTGCCAAGTAAGAAAGTCTTGAAATCCATTAACTTTTCAAAACCATTTGTTCAAATTAAATTTCAAATTCATTTAAACATTTTAACTTTTCCAAAATCCATAGTTAAACTTCTTACAATAACTTTACTAAGTTTTCAAATCATAATTAGTTATCTTTTCAAAACCAAATATGTCGTTTAACTTTTCACTCCAAAATCAAAGTTATAGTTTTCAAAATATTTCAATTTTCTCAAAAATATTCTAATGCCTTAAATTTTCAAAAAAATTCGCCAGCATCTCCTTTGCGCCGTTAGCTCGGTACGACAACAAAAATGGCACCACGACCCCCAGATTTCAAAAAGAAAAGAAAACGCCAAGTGGCTGGACAAGAAAATCATCAAATTTCATACTGAAATTCAAATACATACCTTTTGTCGAGCAATTCAATTTTTTTATCTTCGAAATCAAAATCCCAATTTCCTTTAATCCACCTGTATATCCTGCTAACCATAATATCCATTTTCATTCAATCTCACATTATCAATTCCATTTGAATTCAATTTACAATTTCAATTCTATTTGGATTCAATTTACCTTCTGAATATTGAATTTTATCAATTATTTTTCATTCACAACCGATTCATCTTGCTATTTTAAATTAGTTTCTTTTACTAATTCATTACAAGTTCTAACTCATTTCATCTCTCACAATTCAAATTGGTTTTCGATATTCAGTTTTCAATTTCAGTTTTTATCCTTTTGTTCGTTCCGAAACACAATTCAATTCACTATTTCGGTTTATAATCACTTATATTTAAACTGGATTTCAAATTCCATATGAATTTAATTTACCCTTCATTTATAAATGTTGAATTCAATTCATTTCAACCCATATTAAATTTGTCATTTCTTCAATTAGTTTTACTTACTAATTTTATTTTAATACTTAGCTTCATTTGATCCAACTTGACAAATTTTCAATTTACTTGCAATTTCAAGATGAATTTCAACATTTAGTTTCCAATTTCATTTACTCGCAATTGTAAATTCATTCATTCATAAATTTATTTCCATAATCCAAACTCAAATTCAATTCATTTGTTTCTACCCTAAATTTATTTTCAACTTGATAAATTTTATTCCATAACTATTTTTATCAGATTCCAGAGTCTTTCCAACATTTCAAAACCATTTTTGAAACAAATTGAAATTATCCTTTGAATTTCAAAACCCAAACCCAAATTTTCCAAACAACTTCCATTTAAAACAACTTTGCAGCAATCCCTCTTTTGGAAACCCGAAAATGAACACCGATGATGCTGCAGTCATCACCGCAGCTATTTTCCAGCGGCCGAAAAGAGTTTAGAGCTTTTATCCCTCCAAAAACATTTCTCCAAACCTTCGAAAACCATTTTCAAACTCAAAAAGGAATTTAATCTTTTCCAAATTGCAAATCCTTTCAAAACATTTCCAAATATTCCTCTGGAATTTTACTTCAAATTACCAATCATATTTACAATTTATATTCTCCAATTCTATATGTATGTGAATTTATTTCTTAACTTTGGAGTTACAATTTCAATTTCTTTTTCAACATTAATGATAATAATTTAATATCATCACTTTCTAGCAACCAAGCAATCATATATTATAATAATTCACAGAATTTTTTTCTCTTTTATATACGAAAATAATTTAGGTAAAATTATTTCATTTACCCTATTTTAAAATGATATCGTGTCAAATTTGTTCTGTACAAGTGTTTAGAGATTCATATCAACAACGTTAATTACTCGTATTGACCAGAATCCATATACCACTCAACAAACCGATCATCACAATATAGAATAATTTTATATTCACTAACAAATACGCACTCATATCTATTATTACACTCACACTCATTCTAGAATACTACTGACTCTATCTCTAATGAGTAACACCTAACAGAGCCAAGGTTGTTGCTTAACCAATTGCTCTGATACCAAATGTGAAGATTAGGATTTTCGACCCCGAAAACCGACATTAATACATCCACTGTATCAACTGCCGAGCAATCGAAGGCCGGAAAACCGAATTGTTAGGGTTAAAGAAGAAGAGGTAGAAGAAGAAAGAAAGAAGAAGCAACAGAACAATATCAGAATCTCATAATCGCAGCGGAACAACATATAATAGATAAATGAATAATCCTTAAACCAAAAGAACTGTATCAATTTATTACATTACATCACATTACATTACATTATCAGAGTTTACAACAACAAAACAGCGGAAAAGAAATACTATATAATAGTTCATACGCCACGCCATCCAGCTCACCTCTTTAGCTCCACAGCATCTCCTGAATTCCTGAATGACCTGATAACCTGACTCTAGACTGCCCGTGTGGAAATTGGTTGGCACCCAGAATTTAGGAAGGAAACAAATAAACTCCAGGTCAGTCGTGGGACTGGTGTGAGAAGTTAAAACAGTTATTCTTTAAAAACAAACAAAGAAATATTTTAAAATAGATCCGCAATGTTTTTGGAAAATGTAACTACCATAAGGCCTCCCGCACACACATACAATGCAAACGCAGAATCGAAGGAGATTTATCCTTATGATAGTCAAACATGCTTGATACACAAATTTCTTTGATATTATTATTATAAGTGCACAGTGGAAAACCTTTCGAAAGTATAATATAAATCTTAGCAAACATAAACATTTCGAACTATGCCTACTATAGCTACCATCTAAACAGTGGTGACCACCATAAGTAAATGGCAGGTTCTACAACTAACACCGTACAAGGTGCGTATTAGAGTTTGGATTTCCAACAAATGGTCAGGCCAAAGAACTTCCCATTGCCACATTGGTACGCCTCTGGAGAGATGCCCCGAGAACCTAACCGGATATCTGCCAACACAAGGCCGGGTTACCTCTGCAAAAGTAGGTAACTACTGACACGAGTATGCCATCCTCCAGTTGTAAACAACCTTTATCCGAGGATCCTCAACCAACAACAATCACAAAGTCATATATATTTGCGACAACCACATAAGTTATGTATCTGGGCTCCATACCATGATACCACTTCTATCCAGAAGCAAATGCACATACTCTAAGGGGCGCTACTCCCTATAACCTTGCTGCTTCTTTCCTGTTTTGACCATTACCGGGGTATGAGGTCCGACGAAGTCTCGTCCACAAAGCTATGCTTTTTCACAAAGACATGCTTCGATCAAAAAATGATCAATAGCACTTCGTATGCCACATTACCAAATTGGGAATATATCACTAGTAACCATCAACTACATAACCTCTGAGCTCGTACGTCTCAAAGAAGGGTGTTAAGCTAAGAGAATAAATTCTACGCCACCAACAGAAATGTATTTGATAGAAACCAGCTTTACATCTCAAATTGTAACGTCAGACACACATCCATACAAGTCCGTTCCGGGATCGAACGGAACCGAAGGCACTTCCAAAGAAGCCCTTGCAATCCGTATATTCACTAATCACGTCCGGAATTCCCATCACAAAGGGTGATAAAATCTCTATATCGGAGATTAGCCGATGCAGAGACATTCTACGGTAATCCTTCCATTTCCGAAAATATTCGGTCTTCAACACCGGTCTTCAAATGCCATCCATTAGGATGTATCACTATTCGGAAGGGGATTCATGAACCAAAGGTCCTCTCCCGGCTGAACCGAATAACGAGCGCTTATTTTAAAATAAGCGTAGCATTCAAATTCAAGCAAATCACGACAAATACCCATTTAAAGGTAAATATTGATAGTCGGTTATTTAACTATCAATAGATATGCAGAACATCACCAGATTCCAAATAATTTCCCAAATTATTTATTTTCCAAAAATATCTTTACAAGATATATTTTTCCACACTTCAACCATTTTAAAACAAATTTCAAATCACTTTTCACCTTTACAACTTTTGAAAACAAATTTCAAATCATTTTCCTTACACGGAAACACTTTCAAATATTTATTCATTTTCATTGGAAATCTGCCGAGTTCAAATACTTTAAAATAATTTATAACACTTATCCAAAATATATCGAGAAAACACTTTTAAATAAAACTATTTTTCTTTAAACACTTTACTTAAAATATTAGTTATAAAAATATTTTACCAATATTACATATAACTTAATTCCAAACTAATTTTCAAAATAAAATTAGTAGATAGAGTATAACTATTTAAATAACTATTTTCTAAAACAATTATTAGTTAAATCTTAGAAAAAATAATTTTTATGTCAACTTAATAAATCTTTACTTAAAGGATTTAAAACAATTTAAGAAGTTAATTTCTCCAAATTATCCTTTTCAAAACCAATTCTAGAATTATATACATACATACATATATATATATATATGTATGTATGTATGTATTTTTCAAAGTTATTTAGAAATTTTATTCGACTTTCGAGGGAGAATACACTTTCATTTCAAAATGGTTTATTTAAACCAATTAAATAAATCCTTATCGATTTACTATAAATTTACGTTCCAAATACGTAAATTTATTTCCATGCTTCAAAAATAAATAAATGTTTTATTTTTAAAAAAAATTCCCTTTCCTTTATAAATTCCATGGTGAATTTAAATTTTCAAATATCCACTGATATACGATTTTCAAATCGATTTCAAATATTCACTTTCAATTTACCTTTAAAAGATATAATCTCAAAACATTTCACTTCATATTGGAAAACATTTCCATACTTATTTAATAATAAGTAATTCACAAATCTATTTATTTTCAACATTTGGAAAATATTCAATATACTTAAATCACAATTAAGTATATATTTTATTCTTTAAGGAAAACATTCTCTTAAACACATTCATTTGAGTCAAAACGAATGTTGCGTAAAACATCGTTATGACAACCCAAAATCACTAGTATAGGGATTCGAAATTAAGATAGTTATATAAATCCCAATACTATATAAAACATTTCCTTTTGAAAATCATTTACTATAACAACTGTGTTATAGTCCACCATTCCCTTTATTTCTCGAACACGTCTATTTCAACAATGAATGTTGAAATCTATGGTTTCGATACTTAATACATTTTGAAACATCTTTAACACTCCTTTATAATTTCATCACTTTGATTTATATAAATCCAATTTAATAAATCTTATATATTAAAGCTTTTATAATAAATTCAAAAATCACCATTTAAATTATTTTATAAAAAAAATCAACTTCGTATTTTCAAAATTCACCTTTCAGCTATATTTCTCATAACGTCATAATTTTTAATATAGACTTTCAACCTGAATTTTCAAAAATCAAATTTTTATTTATTTCCGATATCCAATGATACCAAAATTATATTCGGCTAAATTTTAGCCTTCCACGATTTCAATCACAAAGATAATCACACAGAGATTATAAATAATCAACACACAACATTGAAACAAATTCAATTATTTGAGGATCCCGTTGGATCCCTCCAACCTGTTTCCCTGCATGCACTGATGTTAGCACAATACCAATTCCACTTCGAGGCGGAATATTACGGTATATGGGATTTGTAAAATATTATCCGCTATTATGTGGTGCAATAGGGTGTCATCCGCTATATAATGCGGGAAATCAACTACAAGTACATATATAATACCAATTCCACTTCAAGGTGGAATATCACAGTATATATGTTTAATATAATAACCTCCGCTTAATATGCAACGTATATGGTCTATTTCAATACAACAGATAGCAATTATCATTTAAGGCATACAATCAAGCAATTATAAATTTAACTATTTAAAATTTAAATCGAAACAAATTCGATTGAGTGAGAAGTTCTCACCTTGCTTCCAATACAGTTGCAGTGTTTCGTTCCGAATAAAATTAAACGACCATTTAATTTTACCCAAAATTCACACTAGCTCCAATCAACTCCAATCCATCTCCATCGCGTAGTGCTCGTCAATACGAACCCGATGCAATTCGTTTTGTGCGAAACGGACCTCGTATGAAAAAGTTATACATTTTT
The DNA here is from genome assembly GCA_030765085.1 of Allium cepa. Taxonomy (NCBI): domain Eukaryota; kingdom Viridiplantae; phylum Streptophyta; class Magnoliopsida; order Asparagales; family Amaryllidaceae; genus Allium; species Allium cepa. The sequence goes on from CM060944.1 coordinate 345,362,855, forward strand.
AAACATTATACGAATTTAACTATATAATTATTTACACTTTTATTTATATTTTTATAAACCTTGTGTAATCTGGCCATTGGTTTATACATCATGAGATCAGGGCCATGACTACACTCTTTGTAACGACCCAAAATTTTTGATAATTAAAATTTGAATATTTAATTAATTTTAAATATTAATAAGTGAATATATAAGTCGAATAAATTTTAATTCGAATAATTGGATTTAATTGAATAATTAAATCGATAATTTAATATGTTAAATTATGGAAATAATTGAAAATTGAGTTAAATATGATTGAAAATGATTTGTAAAATTTTATTTTATCATATGGGAGTTAGAACGATATTTTAGAACTTTTAAAATCGAATTAAAAGTTAATTTGTGAAAATTGAATATTTTAATATTTAAATCGACTAGTGAAAATAGTCAATTTTTGAACAGTCTCGGAATTGGACGAAACTAGTTCCATTGGATCCGTAATAGTTAGTTATTACCGGATTTCAATTTTCATGTCAATCGGAGTTATCGTTTGATCGTGGCAGCTCGAAACGCATCGAATTGTTTTTAATATTAATTTGGCGAGTTAAAATAGCCATTTTTCAAACAGTCTCGGATTTCGACGAAACCAGTTTCATCGGATCCGTAATGTGATATTATTGAAAGGTTTCAAATTTCGTGTCAATTGGATTTACCGTTTGTCCGGTACAAATTAAAACGCCTAGAAAATCGTTTAAATCGGTTTAATTTAAATTGAACGTTTATAGCCATAACTCGCACAGATGTCCGAATTAGCTTCCGAAACCTGTTCCATTGTGTCCGGAACGCGGGGTAAACCTTAGGAACGCCAACCGGCACGCTTCGTTTGGAGTTCGGAAAATCCGGGATGAATAGTGTCGCGTGAATTTTCTATATAAGCCCTTGACATTCACAATTTGCAAAATAAAATGGCCTAGGGTTTCAAGGCAGGCTTCAGCCGCCTCCAACCTGATGTATGGCTGAAATTCAATCAACTTCTTCCCCTCCGATCTCTCAATCCATCAGCTTTTAGACAAAACCCTCAACTACAATATTGTAGAGCATGGCAAGATCCTTATATTCAACGGTGGAGATCGAGATTGGAGCTGTATTTTGTGAGATAATGGGCCACGTTCCCTGGGTTTTGAGCACGCATTTTGAAGCTCATCAGGTGGCCGAGTTCATCATTGTTCATGGTGAACGTAGCTCTTGCAATGGGCTTCAATATGGAGGTGGTTTGATGAAGTTTCGTCGAGCGAGGTGGTTGCAAAGTCGAACCCTAGTTTGTGGATGATGGGTTCTTGGTTCGGCCATTTACTGGAGATGTGAAACGTGAGGGAGATGGAGGGAAGGGACGGCCTGATGTTGAGGGTGCTGGATCTAACGGTCTTGATTAGCTAAGGTTGAAAATTATAAAATATATGTTGTAAATTAGTTAATATAAAATCGTGTATCTTGTAAAATTCATAACTTTTTCATACGAGGTCGAAAACGCGCGAAACAAGTTGCATTGGAATCGTATGGACGAGCACTACGCGATGGAATTGGATTGGAGTTGTTTGGAGTTAGTGAGAATTTCGGGTAAAATTAAACGTCCGTTTAATTTTATTCGAAATAAATCGCTAAAACGGAAATTAAAATCAAGGTGAGAACTTCTCACTCAATCGAATCAGTTTCGATTTTATTTTAAATAGTTAGATTTAAAATATTTGAATGCATGTTTGAATGATGATTGTTATATATTGATTGTTAAAATAGACATTATGCGCCGTTAGTAAGCGGATGTTATTTATTAAAAACATATACCGCGAATATTTCATAAACAGTGAAATTGGTATTATATATAATAGTAATATATATATTGGCATATGTATATATTGGAGTTATTGATTTCCCGCATTGTATAGCGGATGAGACCCTATTGCGCCGTCTATTAAGCGGATAATATTATTAGTCCCATATACCGCGATAATTCCGTACTGGAGCGGAATTGGTATTGTGCTAATGTGTGTGGATGCGGGAAAACAAGTTGGAGCGATCCAACTGGATTCCTCAACAGTTTTTATTTGAATTCAGATATTTTGATATTTGATGGATTATCATATCGATATATGATATCGTTGTTGTCGTGATTGACTATTTGGTGTGTAGCATCATTGGACCAAGTTTTGGAATTTTAAAAATGTTTTTAAAGTGATTTTTGAAAGTATACGTTTATAAAATATTTTTGGAATTGATCCATTTTAAATAAATAAACGTTATAATTTTTAAAGTTATAAAAAATTATGATTTTGAGAAATACGGTTAAAGATTGATTTTTGAGAAAAATGGGTTAATGTTTTTATAAAATAATTAAATTGGATTTTTGAATTCATAATAAAAAGTTTAAAAATAGAATTTATAAAATTGATTATTTTGTAAATCAAAAGGATAAAATTATAAAGGAATTTAAAGACGTTTTAAAATATTAATATGAATTGATTTATATAAGAGATTTATAAATGGATATTTATAAATTGATATATTGACATTATAAAACGAGTTTTTATAAGTGTTTGAATGAAGTGAAAATGGATTGCATAAGTGAATGGAATTTATAAAATTATAAATGGTGAATTATAAATTTTGTGAAGTTATTAAAGAATATATTTGGGTAAATAAATGAATCTTATAAGTTATAAGATTTCTAATTTGGGAAGTTAAAAAGAACGATTTTTGTAAACAAATAAATTATAAGTATTTAACTTATAATATGAACCTTTGGTATATAATTGAGTTATGAATTGAATATAGGATAATAAAGAAATTTATAAACGTGTTTTATAAATTCGCAAACAACTTATTTTGATAAGTAAATTGTTATAACTTATGTATGGAGTTATATTCACGTTTTAGACTGTGAATAATCCTTTGAAATGAAATGCATAGAATTGATGAAAGTTGTTAACAAAGTATATTCACGTTTTTGAATAGTGAATATTATGTTAAAGAAAATGTTTAAGATGTGATGTTTTAAATAGAATTAAAACGATCTAACGATGTTTTCAAAAGATGTTAAGATTCGAAACCATAGATTTCAACATTCATTGTTGAAATAGACATTTTCGAGAAATAAAAGGAAATGGTGGACTATAACACTGTTGTTATAGTAAATGATTTCCGAAAGGAAATGTTTTATATAGTATAGGGATCTATATATCTATTTTAATTTCGAATTCCTATACTAGAGATTTTGGGACGTCGTAACAATGTTTTACGTAACATTCGTTTTGGCCAAATTAATATGTTTAAGAGAATGATTTCCTTAAAGAATGAAATATATACTTAATTTCGATTAAAGTATATTGAATATTTTCCAAGTTTTGAAAATAAATGGATTAAGAATTACTTATTAAATAAGTATGGGAATGTTTTCCAATATAAAGTGAATATTTAGAGAATTTATCTTTTTGAAGATAAATTGAAATGAATAATTGAAATCGTATATGCATGGATATTGTGAAATATAAATTCACTATGGAATTTATGAATGGAAAGGGAAGTTGTTTAAAAATAAATATTGATTTATTTTTGAAGTGTGAAAATTATATATCTAGTAAAGATATTTTGGAAAATAAATAATTTGGAAAATTATTTGGAATCTGGTGATGTTGTGCATATCCATTGATAGTTCAATAATCGACTATCAATATTTCCCTTTGAATGGGTATTTGATGTGATTTGTTTGAATTTGAATGCCATACTTATTTTTAAATAAGCGTTCACTATTCGGGTTAACCGGGAAAGGACCATGGGGTCGTATAACCCATTCCGAATATGTGATACGTCGTTATGAATTGCATTTGAAGATCGGTGTTGAAGACCGGATCTTTTTGAAAACGAAAGGACAACTCGTCGATTGTCTTTGCACCGAGTAGCTACGGTATAGAGACTCCCTATGTGATGGGAAGTCTGGACGTGATTAGAGATTATCTGGATTGCAAGGACTTCTTTGTAAGTGCCTTCGGTTCTGTTCGAGCCCGGAACAGACTTGTATGGATTGTATGTCTGACATTACAAATTGAGATATAAAGCCGATTTCTTTCAAATATATTTCTGTTGGTGGCGGAGAATTTATTCTCTTAGCTTAACACCCTTCTCTGAAACGTACGAGCTCAAAGGTTATGTAGTTGATTGTTATCAGCGATATATTCCCAATTTGGTAATGTGACATGCTGAGTGTTGCTGTGAAATGATCATTGTGTTGATTATTTGTGATAGGATCGTTTATTTGATCGTTTATCTTGGTGATCATTTCTATGATCATTTGTTGACCCAAAGCATGGCTTTTGTATAAAGTATGTTTTTGTGGACGTGACTTCGTCGAGCCTCACACCTCGGAAATGGTCAAAACAGGAAAGATGCGGCAAGGTTATGAGGGGTAGCGCCCTTTAGGATATGTGCATTTCCTTCTGGAAAAGGGTGGTATCATGGTATGGAGCCCAGATACTTACTCATGTTGAAAACACTTTATGATTGTGTGAATTGATTGCGAGCGCTTAGTTGAAAGGTCCCAAAGGACCGGGGGATGGCATATTCGGTCAGTTGTTACTCAGTTAGGGGTAACCCGGCCTTGTGTTGGTAGAGATCCGGTTTGGTTCTCGGGGATGTCCATCCAGAGGCATTCTCATGTGGCAATGGGAAGTTCCTTGGTCTGATCATTCGTTGGAAATCCAAAGAAACAATACGAGACTTGTACGGTTTTAGTTGTATAACCTGCTATGGAATGTGGCGGTAACCTGCTATTGAACATAGTTAGCTATAGTAGGCATAGTTCGGAATGTCTATGCTGGCTAAGATTTATATTCTACTTTCGAAATAAATTTTTCCTACACTATGCACTAATAATAATATCAAATGTTCTTTTTAAATGCGTATCAAGCATCTTTGACTATCATAAGGAGAAATCTCCTCCGATTCTGCGTTTACATTGTGTGTGTGTGCGGGAGGCCTTATGGTAGTCTCATTTTTAAAAGCATTACGAATTGATTTTAAAAATATTCCTCTATTTTGATTTTAAAGATAAATAAACTGTTTTGAGTTCTCACACCAGTCACATGACTGACTCGGAGTTTATTGTTTTCCTTCCTAAACTCTGGGTGCCCACCAATTTCCACACGGGCAGTCAAGAGTTAGCTTTATCAGGATATTCTGGATATTCTGGAATTGCTGGAGGCAAGCTGGATGGCATGGCGTATTACTAGTATATAGTATTTCTTTTTCCGCTACACTGTTTGTTTGTTATTGTTGTTGTACACTCTGATGATATGATGTAATGAAATGTAATGTATAAAATGTAATAACTGATATAGTTCTTTGTTTAAAGATTATTCATTTATCTATTATATGTTGTTCCGCTGCGACTTGTGAGATTTTGATATTGTTCTGTTGTTTTCTATTCCGTTCTATTTTATATTTTCTTTCCCCTCTATTTTCTATCTTTTCTCTCCTCTTTTCTTCTTTTCTTCTTTTCTTCTTTCTTAAAACCCTCAGTATTCGGTTTTCCGTCGTTCGATTGCTCGGCAGTCGATAAAGTGAGTATCGATGTTGAATTTTCGGAAGACGAAGAATCGGGTCTTGACAATGTGGTATCAGAGCTTATGGTTAAGCGACAACCATGGTTCTGTTGGGTATTACTCATTAGAGATAGAGTCAGTAGTACTCTAGAATGAGTTTGAGAGTAATAATAGCTATGAGTGCGTATTTGTTAGTGAATATAAAATTGTTTTGTATTGTGTTGACTTATCGGTTGATTGTTTATAGATTCCAGTCGATGTAGTCTAGCTAACTATCGTAGATAGGGGTTTCTAAACTCTTAAACAAGATAAATCGACATAGTATTATTTTAAATTGGGTAAATGAAATAATTTTACCTTGATTATATTTTATATATAAAGAAATAATTTTTCAGAATTATTAAAGTGTATATAAGTTGATTGTTTAGTTGTTTGAATAATCTATATTGAAGAATAATTGTATAAGCAAATGAATTATAAGAATTGAATTATAATTAAAGTGAATTACAATTGTGAAATAAACTTATATATATATATATAAGAAGTGAAACTATATGAATATATTTATGAATATGAGTTGTAAATAAAAATGAATTTAAAGTAAATGGAAATTCAACTTGAAATGATTAACTAATTGAATGTTAATCAATTGAATGTGAATTAAGTTGATATGAAATAATGAATGTAACTGTTAATTCATTAAAATCTAATTTATTAGAAGTTGAATAGTTCAATGAAAATCAATTTAGTTAAACCAAATTGAATGAATATAAGCAAAGGAATTTGGTTGTAATTAATATACCTTGGTTGTTATATGATTGTTAGTTGATTGTATATAATTCATTAAGTGTTAATGAAATTGGAAGCTAAAGTAATTGAAATCCAATTGAAAGTTAAGTGAATCTTAAATAGAATTGAATTTGAATTGGAAGTGAACCAACTTGAATATGAATTAGTGAATGCAAACTAATTAAAATTTAAAATGAATGTTAGTAAAAACATCCACTGTTAAATGAATCAAATGTGATTAAATTGAAAACCCAATTCATTGAATATTAATGAGAATATGAATGAATATTTATTGGTTATGGATGATAGTTGGTTGATGTTTGCATTTGTTGCTTTAGTTGCATTTGCTATGTTAACATATATAGTTATTATGTTACTATATGTTGTATATTGATACTATTGTCTACATGCATGTTCTCATGTTGTTTGTTGAGTGTTTAGTAGGTGCGGATCGCGTTTGCTTCGCATTTGGAGCTCGCTTTCGCGCTATATTAGCCGCATATGCTCGCTAATAAAATATAAGGTACATATCTCGGATTAAATACCGTACTTTTACACTTTTTCCCTTCGGGATGCCTCATTACTTGATGAGATGTATATTTGTGATATATATACTGTCATTTTTTTTTCGGATCGAGCCGCGCAAAGGAGACTATGGCGAATTTTTCCGGAAATTTAAGGCGTTAGAAAAAATTTGAGAAAATTGAAATTTTTTTGAAAACTATAACTTTTATTTGGAGTTGAAAGTTAAACAATAGTAATTGTTTTAGAAAAGATAACTAAATATGATTTGAAAACTTAGTAAAGTATTATAAGAAGTTTAACTATGAATTTTGGGAAAATTAATAGATTCTGTAACTTTTCTTACTTGTTAATTTCGAGGACGAAATTCTTTTAAGGGGGGAAGATTGTAACGACCCAAAATTTTTTATAATTAAAATTTGAATATTTAATTAATTTTAAATATTAATAAGTGAATATATAAGTCGAATAAATTTTAATTCGAATAATTGGATTTAATTGAATAATTAAATCGATAATTTAATATGTTAAATTATGGAAATAATTGAAAATTGAGTTAAATATGATTGAAAATGATTTGTGAAATTTTATTTTATCATATGGGAGTTAGAACGATATTTTAGAACTTTTAAAATCGAATTAAAAGTTAATTTGTGAAAATTGAATATTTTAATATTTAAATCGACTAGCGAAAATAGTCAATTTTTGAACAGTCTCAGAATTGGACGAAACTAGTTCCATTAAATCCGTAATAGTTAGTTATTACTGGATTTCAATTTTCGTGTCAATCGGAGTTATCGTTTGATCGTGGCAGCTCGAAACGCATCGAATTGTTTTTAATATTAATTTGGCGAGTTAAAATAGCCATTTTTCAAACAGTCTCGGATTTCAACGAAACCAGTTTCATCGGATCCGTAATGTGATATTATTGTAAGGTTTCAAATTTCGTGTCAATTGGATTTACCGTTTGTCCGGTACAAATTAAAACGCCTAGAAAATCGTTTAAATCGGTTTAATTTAAATTGAACGTTTATAGCCATAACTCGCACAGATGTCCGAATTAGCTTCCGAAACCTGTTCCATTGTGTCCGGAACGCAGGGTAAACCTTAGGAACGCCAACCGGCACGCTTCTTTTGGAGTTCGGAAAATCCGAGATGAATAGTGTCGCGTGAATTTTCTATATAAGCCCTTGACATTCACAATTTGCAAAATAAAATGGCTTAGGGTTTCAAGGCAGGCTTCAGCCGCCTCCAACCTGATGTATGGCCGAAATTCAATCAACTTCTTCCCCTCCGATCTCTCAATCCATCAGCTTTTAGACAAAACCCTCAACTACAATATTGTAGAGCATGGCAAGATCCTTATATTCAACGGTGGAGATCGAGATTGGAGCTGTATTTTGTGAGATAATGGGCCGCATTTCCTGGAGTTTGAGCACGCATTTCGAAGCTCATCAGGTGGCCGAGTTCATCATTGTTCATGGTGAAGGTAGCTCTTGCAATGGGCTTCAATATGGAGGTGGTTTGATGAAGTTTCGTCGAGCGAGGTGGTTGCAAAGTCGAACCCTAGTTTGTGGATGATGGGTTCTTGGTTCGGCCATTTACTGGAGATGTGAAACGTGAGGGAGATGGAGGGAAGGGACGGCCTGATGTTGAGGGTGCTGGATCTAACGGTCTTGATTAGCTAAGGTTGAAAATTATAAAATATATGTTGTAAATTAGTTAATATAAAATCGTGTATCTTGTAAAATTCATAACTTTTTCATACGAGGTCGAAAACGCGCGAAACAAGTTGCGTTGGAATCGTATGGACGAGCACTACGCGATGAAATTGGATTGGAGTTGTTTGGAGTTAGTGAGAATTTCGGGTAAAATTAAACGTCCGTTTAATTTTATTCGAAATAAATCGCTAAAACGGAAATTAAAATCAAGGTGAGAACTTCTCACTCAATCGAATCAGTTTCGATTTTATTTTAAATAGTTAGATTTAAAATATTTGAATGCATGTTTGAATGATGATTGTTATCTATTGATTATTAAAATAGACATTATGCGCCGTTAGTAAGCGGATGTTATTTATTAAAAACATATACCGCGAATATTTCATAAACAGTGAAATTGGTATTATATATAATAGTAATATATATATTGGCATATGTATATATTGGAGTTATTGATTTCCCGCATTGTATAGCGGTTGAGACCCTATTGCGCCGTCTATTAAGCGGATAATATTATTAGTCCCATATACCGCGATAATTCCGTACTGGAGCGGAATTGGTATTGTGCTAATGTTTGTGGATGCAGGAAAACAGGTTGGAGGGATCCAACTGGATTCCTCAACAGTTTTTATTTGAATTCGGATATTTTGATATTTGATGGATTATCATATCGATATATGATATCGTTGTTGTCGTGATTGACTATTTGGTGTGTAGCATCATTGGACCAAGTTTTAGAATTTTAAAAATGTTTTTAAAGTGATTTTTGAAAGTATACGTTTATAAAATATTTTTGGAATTGATCCATTTTAAATAAATAAACGTTATAATTTTTAAAGTTATAAAAAATTATGATTTTGAGAAATACGGTTAAAGATTGATTTTTGAGAAAAATGGGTTAATGTTTTTATAAAATAATTAAATTGGATTTTTGAATTCATAATAAAAAGTTTAAAAATAGAATTTATAAAATTGATTATTTTGTAAATCAAAAGGATAAAATTATAAAGGAATTTAAAGACGTTTTAAAATATTAATATGAATTGATTTATATAAGAGATTTATAAATTGATATTTATAAATTGAAATATTGACATTATAAAACGAGTTTTTATAAGTGTTTGAATGAAGTGAAAATGGATTGCATAAGTGAATGGAATTTATAAAATTATAAATGGTGAATTATAAATTTTGTGAAGTTATTAAAGAATATATTTGGGTAAATAAATGAATCTTATAAGTTATAAGATTTCTAATTTGGGAAGTTAAAAAGAACGATTTTTGTAAACAAATAAATTATAAGTATTTAACTTATAATATGAACCTTTGGTATATAATTGAGTTATGAATTGAATATAGGATAATAAAGAAATTTATAAACGTGTTTTATAAATTCGCAAACAACTTATTTTGATAAGTAAATTGTTATAACTTATGTATGGAGTTATATTCACGTTTTAGACTGTGAATAATCCTTTGAAATGAAATGCATAGAATTGATGAAAGTTGTTAACAAAGTATATTCACGTTTTTGAATAGTGAATATTATGTTAAAGAAAATGTTTAAGATGTGATGTTTTAAATAGAATTAAAACGATCTAACGATGTTTTCAAAAGATGTTAAGATTCGAAACCATAGATTTCAACATTCATTGTTGAAATAGACATTTTCGAGAAATAAAAGGAAATGGTGGACTATAACACTGTTGTTATAGTAAATGATTTCCGAAAGGAAATGTTTTATATAGTATAGGGATCTATATATCTATTTTAATTTCGAATTCCTATACTAGAGATTTTGGGACGTCGTAACAATGTTTTACGTAACATTCGTTTTGGCCAAATTAATATGTTTAAGAGAATGATTTCCTTAAAGAATGAAATATATACTTAATTTCGATTAAAGTATATTGAATATTTTCCAAGTTTTGAAAATAAATGGATTAAGAATTACTTATTAAATAAGTATGGGAATGTTTTCCAATATAAAGTGAATATTTAGAGAATTTATCTTTTTGAAGATAAATTGAAATGAATAATTGAAATCGTATATGCATGGATATTGTGAAATATAAATTCACTATGGAATTTATGAATGGAAAGGGAAGTTGTTTAAAAATAAATATTGATTTATTTTTGAAGTGTGAAAATTATATATCTAGTAAAGATATTTTGGAAAATAAATAATTTGGAAAATTATTTGGAATCTGGTGATGTTGTGCATATCCATTGATAGTTCAATAATCGACTACCAATATTTCCCTTTGAATGGGTATTTGATGTGATTTGTTTGAATTTGAATGCCACACTTATTTTTAAATAAGCGCTCACTATTCGGGTTAACCGGGAAAGGACCATGGGGTCGTATAACCCATTCCGAATATGTGATACGTCGTTATGAATTGCATTTGAAGATCGGTGTTGAAGACCGGATCTTTTTGAAAGCGAAAGGACAACTCGTCGATTGTCTTTGCACCGAGTAGCTACGGTATAGAGACTCCCTATGTGATGGGAAGTCCGGACGTGATTAGAGATTATCCGGATTGCAAGGACTTCTTTGTAAGCGCCTTCGGTTCTGTTCGATCCCGGAACAGACTTGTATGGATTGTATGTCTAACATTACAAATTGAGATATAAAGCTGATTTCTTTCAAATATATTTCTGTTGGTGACGGAGAATTTATTCTCTTAGCTTAACACCCTTCTCTGAAAACGTACGAGCTCAGAGGTTATGTAGTTGAATGTTATCAGCGATATATTCCCAATTTGGTAATGTGACATGCTGAGTGTTGCTGTGAAATGATCATTGTGTTGATTATTTGTGATAGGATTGTTTATTTGATCGTCTATCTTGGTGATCATTTCTATGATCATTTGTTGACCCAAAGCATGGCTTTTGTATAAAGTATGTTTTTGTGGACGTGACTTCGTCGAGCCTCACACCTCGGGAATGGTCAAAACAGGAAAGATGCGGCAAGGTTATGAGGGGTAGCGCCCTTTAGGATATGTGCATTTCCTTCTGGAAAAGGGTGGTATCATGGTATGGAGCCCAGATACTTACTAATGTTGAAAACACTTTATGATTGTGTGAATTGATTGCGACCGCTCGGTTGAAAGGTCCCAAAGGACCGGGGGATGGCATATTCGGTCAGTTGTTACTCAGTTAGGGGTAACCCGGCCTTGTGTTGGTAGAGATCCGGTTTGGTTCTCGGGGATGTCCATCCAGAGGCATTCTCATGTGGCAATGGGAAGTTCCTTGGCCTGATCATTCGTTGGAAATCCAAAGAAACAATACGAGACTTGTACGGTTTTAGTTGTATAACCTGCTATGGAATGTGGCGGTAACCTGCTATTGAACATAGTTAGCTATAGTAGGCATAGTTCGGAATGTCTATGCTGGCTAAGATTTATATTCTACTTTCGAAATAAATTTTTCCTACACTATGCACTAATAATAATATCAAATGTTCTTTTTAAATGCGTATCAAGCATCTTTGACTATCATAAGGAGAAATCTCCTCCGATTCTGCATTTACATTGTGTGTGTGTGCGGGAGGCCTTATGGTAGTCTCATTTTTAAAAGCATTGCGAATTGATTTTAAAAATATTCCTCTATTTTGATTTTAAAGATAAATAAACTGTTTTCAGTTCTCACACCAGTCACATGACTGACTCGGAGTTTATTGTTTTCCTTCCTAAACTCTGGGTGCCCACCAATTTCCACACGGGCAGTCAAGAGTTAGGTTTATCAGGATATTCTGGAATTGCTGGAGGCAAGCTGGATGGCATGGCGTATTACTAGTATATAGTATTTCTTTTTCCGCTGCACTGTTTGTTTGTTATTGTTGTTGTACACTCTGATGATATGATGTAATGAAATGTAATGTATAAGATGTAATAAATGATATAGTTCTTTGTTTAAAGATTATTCATTTATCTATTATATGTTGTTCCGCTGCGACTTGTGAGATTTTGATATTGTTCTTTTGTTTTCTATTCCGTTCTATTTTATATTTTCTTTCCCCTCTATTTTCTATCTTTTCTCTCCTCTTTTCTTCTTTTCTTCTTTCTTAAAACCCTCAGTATTCGGTTTTCCGTCGTTCGATTGCTCGGCAGTCGACAAAGTGAGTATCGATGTTGAATTTTCGAAAGGCGAAGAATCGGGTCTTGACACTCTTCTTCCCCAGGTCAATGAACGCGAACGAAACCCAAAAGCACGTGCTACAAATTGAACGACGCGGCCACCTATACTCCTCTCGAACGTGATCAAGGACCACCACCGAGTAGCCCTACGCCGCCTTCACCCACGCCTCAAACATCTCAAAGCTCGGCCTCACCATGCTCTTGAAAAATGTGGATGAAACGCCGGGCTTTGAACAAGAATTGCCGATGATCCAAAGCTCTAAAAACAATCGTTGCCGTTGTACACGAAGTACTCAACGTTCTCTATAAGTTTGTAGTTGGGGGGTTTTTTTTAATTGTCAATGGATTTTCTAGAAATTAAGGAAGAAGAAGACGTATTTTCGACCATAGAATTATCTTCTGGCGGCTAGGGATTAGAACTAGGGTTTGGTGTAAAATTGTGAATTATGGTGGCCTTATATAGAAAATTACGCGACAATATTCGCCCGAAATTTTTCCGAACTCCAAACGAAGCATGCCGGCTGACGTTTCTAAGGTTTAACCCGTGTTCTGGACACAATGGAGTAAGTAACGAGAGCCAATTCGATCATATGTGTGAGTCATGGAAATAAACGATCAAATTTAAATTAAATCAGTTAAACAAATTTCTATGCGTTTTGGCTTGCCTCGGACAAACCGTAAATCCGATTGACACAAAATTTGAAACCTTACAAAAATATAACATTCCAGATCTAATGAAACTGGTTTCGTTGAAATCCGAGACTTTTTGAAAACTGACTATTTTTACTCGCCAATTAAATTTTAAAATATTCAATTTTCACAAATTAACTTTTAATTCAATTTTTAAAGTTCTATAACATCGTTCTAACTCCAATATGATTTAATAAAACTTTACAAATCAATTTTAATCACATTAAACCCAATTTCCAATTATTCCTGTAATTTCAAATATAAAATTATCGATTTAATTATCCAATTAAATCTAGATTATCGAAATAAAATTTATTCGACTTACAAATTCTACTTGTTAATATTTAAAATAAATTAAATATACGAATTTCAAATGACAGGAATTCTGGGTCGTTACACCTCCATTTGATGACGTAGGGACCTTTCCATGTGGGATCCATATGCGATGGGACCGAAAAAAATCGCTTCAAAACAAGGTCGCCCACATCTGAAGTACTTGGTCGAACTTTTTCATTATAATATCGGACGACTCGGTGCCAATATACGGCCTTCCTTAAATCAGCTTCTTCATATTTCTCGTTGACAAAGTCCAATGACTCCAGTAAAAAATCTCGGTTCTTTTTAGGATCATAATGAGTCACCCGATAAGAAGGAACTTCAAGTTCCATGGGTATAATAGCTTCAGTGTCGTATGCCAAGGCAAAAGAAGTGTGGCCAGTCGTAGACTAGTGGGTAGTTCTGTAGGCCTAGAGTGCTGTTAGAAGCTCATCCACCCACTTGCGTCTGGCCTTCTCTAAAAGTTTTTTCAGGATGGACTTTATTATCTTATTTACGGCTTTAACTTGCCCATTCGCTTTAAGGTAAGTGACAACCTCAAACCTTTTTCCAATGCAATATTTTTAGCGAAACTTTTTGAATTCCCTACTCTCAAATTGAGTTCCATTATCAATAATGATAGTCTGTGGGAGACCAAAATAGCATATAATATTTCGTGCAACAAAGTTAACAACCTTTTTTGTGGTGATCCTAACTAAAGCTCCGCTTATGCCCACTTGGTGAAGTAATCAACCACGACGATTGCGTATTTCGCACCACCTTTGGAGATTGGCAAGGAGCCGATTATATCGATCCCCCATATTGTAAATGGCCATGGAACAACAATTTGCATGAGTTCCGTTGACGGTGCTCTCGGGATCCTTGCGTACTTTTGATATTTGTTGCATCTCCTTACATAGTCCGCGGCGTCCCGATTCACGGTCGGCCAATAGTATCCATAGCGGAGTATCTTTTTGGCTAGCATCTGCCCCTAGTATGATCGCTACATTCTCCTTCATGGACTTCTCTTAAAACCCACTTTATCTTGTCGTGGGCGATGCACCAAATCAATGGAATGGACAACCCTTCTGTACATCATTCCATCCTACATTATATACCGTGAGGCCTTGCGAACGACTTGTCGTATCCCATTATTTCTATCGGGTAAGGTTCCACGCAGCAATTATTCTTTGAACAGGGTCATCCACGACTCCCTTTTATTTTTCATCTCTGCTACAAAATCTACCTCCATCCCATTTATACCCAGGGCATGTAAAGTTTCAATGGGAGCCATGCCCATCTGCTGTGCATCACCAGTGCTTGCAAATTTTGCAAAGGAATCGGCTTCCCTGTTTTTCTCGCATGGAATGTGCAAAATATGGTAGTATTCGAGGTCCTCCAATAATTCTAGAACCCGAGCAAGGTAAAGCCTTTGCCTCTTTTCCTGATAGTCTTCTTGTACTTGGTACACCATCAATTTTGAGTCACAAAACATTTCAATCGATTTCACACCAAGTTCTTTAGTAAGCTTCAGTCCAGCGATCAACTCTTCATACTCGGCTTCGTTGTTCGTAGCGAGGAAATTATGTTTGAAAGCATAACAAATCGATCGATTCTTGGGAGTTACAAGAATAACACCAGCTCCAAAGCAATTATCGTTAGATGCCCCATCGGTATAGAGCTTCCATCGAACAGTGGGAATCACATCACTTCCATTTGGCTCGTCTGATATAGTGAAATCTCAAATGAAATCTTCTACTGCTTGCCCCTGGATATCCCTTCGTGGTAGGTAGGTGATGTCAAACTAACTCAGCTCAATGTTCCATTTGAGTAGCCTTCCGGAAGTCTTTGGTCGTTGGAGCACTGCCGCAAAGGTTGATCGATATAAATACTGATTGGTCGTGCCTGGAAATACGGGGGGGGGGGGGGGGGGGGAGCTTGCGTGATGCGATCACCAAACAGTAAGCTAGCTTCTCAATCTGGGGTAAATTCTCTTAGCCCCCATTAAACGCTTACTAACATAGTACACTGGCTTTTGAATTCGGTCCTCCTCACGAACCAAAGCTGCACTGGTGGCATGCTGGGATACGGCCAAGTAAACATACAACTCCTCATAGTCTACGGACTTTGACAGAACAAGGGGCCTCTCCAAGTGCCTCACCAGAGCTCAGAATCCATCCTCACAATCCAGCATCCATTCAAAATTTATTTTTCCTTTCCTTATCACATCAAAGAATGGAATACACTTGTCGGTTGCTCTAGATATAAATCGACTCAACATAGCGACTTTCCCATTCAAGCTTTGTACTTTATTTATAGTTTTGGGTGCTTGTATGTCTTGAATTTCTTTTGAGTTGGCTTCGATTTTCCACATATTGACAATGAAACCTAAAAACTTCCCCGACGCAACACCAAAGGAACATTTCAATGGTTTGATTTTTATTCTGTAAAATCTGAATATACCAAACATCTCTACTAAGTCTCGAATGCGGTCGTTTAACTGTCGTGACTTTATGAGCATATCATCCACATAGACTTCCATCATTCTACCAGTATGGTCTTTAAACATCTGTTTCACCAAACACAGATAAGTTGCCTCTGCATTCTTCAACCCAAAAGGCATCACTACATAACAGTATAGTCCAACGTCCATGAAAAACTAGTACGCTCCTGATCCGGAATGTGCATCGGGATTTGATTGTATCCCGCATACGCATCCATAAATGACAGCAACTCGTATCCTGCTGTCGACTCGACCAACTAATCAATTCTGGGAAATAAAAAAATATCCTTAGGACACGCCTTGTTCAGGTTCGAGTAAGCAATACAGGTCCTCCACTTCCCATTTGCCTTCCTCACCACTATAGAATTAGATATCCATTCAGGATAGAGGGCATCGTGGATGATCCCACTGGCTTTGAGTTTGTCCACCTCCTTTTTTAGAGCAGAGGACCTCTCCGGGTCCATGTCTCTCCTCTTTCATTTCATAGGCACATACTTTTGGTCAATGTTCAGCATATGACTTGCGACGGTGGGAGAAATCCCACACATATCAAAGTGGGTCCAAGCAAAAATATCGAGATTCGCTCGGAGGAAATCAGTAAGCTCCCCCATCATCGAGGGGTTGAGCTGTGATCCAATCTTACGCACCCATGGTGAGTCATCAAGGCTGACTAGAATGTCAATCGTTAGTTTAGCTGGCGCAGCCTTGGCTTCCTTGGGTTCTTCGTCATCATCCATTGGATCTATGTCTCTATAGATTCGACTGTACTGCTCGAGCCAAGGCTCAGGCACTATCTGTCAATTTTCAGTGACATGGACATGGATAGGCTTGTCCACACCCTTTCCCATCTCTCTTCGCTGGGCCTCTCTCAGCTCAGCCATATAATAAGCACGAACGGTCGCTTGATCGCCATGCACTACACCAACTCAACTGTCCATGGAAATTTCAAGGTCAAACACCATGGGGCCAAAGCTGCCCTAAATTCCGCCAAGGTCGGTTGGCCTAGAAAAACATTATATGGGAAGTCAACATCCTAAACAATGAACGATAGGATCCGTACCCTCCTTCATTCACCTTCTTCTAGTTCAACTGGAAATTCGACAACACCTACTGCATCAATAGCTGCACCACTAAAGCTGTGAATGCGGGCTTTAGAATGTTTCAGATTCTTCGCCTGCGTCTTCATTTGATCATATACCTTCTTAAAGATAATATTAACAGAACTGCCACAATCAATTAGTATAATTCTCACAAGCATCGGTCCAATTTTAGCTAAGATAACCATCAGTTCGATGGTAGGTGCGTCCATCTTATTGGCATCTCTACTCCTGAATACTATATCATCGGTCATCATTCGCTTGTATTTCGCCAGAGTCCCATCTTCTGTGTTTGAGCAGCACACAAAACCCACATGCTTCAAGGAACTAGCATAGCATTCCATTTCTTGCCAACCCTTGTCTACTGGATGAGGTCTATCAATTATCGTGTTTATGACCAGCCATCCTCCGGTTCGAGCGGGCTCCTTAGGTCGGTGTGAAGCTTGCCCACGATTGGGGTCGGATGTCCCCCGTCCGCCTTCTTACAGATCCTTATCAAACTGTTGTAACTTCTTTTGGTGAATCAGCTTACCTATAGCATAACGGAGGTGCCTACAATTTTCAGTATTGTTCCCGTAGGTCTCGTGAGACCGATAATACTTTTCAGTCTGCTTTTGTTCCTCAGTCGATTCTTTAGGCGTGGCTTTCGGTATTGGAATGTATTACAAGTTGATAGATAAATACTTTCCAAAGATGTATTCAGAGGCGAATATTCGCTATAGTTTGGGATTCTTGGTTTCCACTTTACAGATTCCCTCTCTCGTCGGGAATTTCCTCTTTCGGATCCCTTGGATTGCTCCGGCTTATATTGAACATTGACTTGGGCCTTACCAGAGTTTTTGCCAGATTTCTTTACCGCAGTGTTGCTTTGCACTGCTTCCTTACTGTGTCCTGGCGCACTGCTTCATCTTGACAATCTGGCCTCTTCTCTTCTCATGAATTGGTTCACCTTTGAATAAAAGCGATCCAGGGTAGTCGGTGGTTTGCCTGCCACTCAATCACCAAAATTTGAGTCAGGATCTACTCCTCGCATCACAGCCATGAGTATAGCACGATCATTTGGGTTGCTAACCTCAGTGGCCGCAACAGGAAATCTATGTGGATAATCTTTCAATGATTCACCCGGAGCTTAGATCACACTGTACAGTGATATCGCGTCCTTCGGGCGAGTAGCACGGATCCTAAATTGCTTCATGAAATTCATTGCTAACATGTCAAACTTGGAGATTGATCATGGAAGAAGCCTTGTAAACCACATGGTAGCGATTCTGGATAGGGTTATGAGGAAGCATCTACACTTGGTTGCATTATGTGCCCTAGCCAAGTTCATCATCCACTCATATCTCATTATATGCTATCGAGGATCGGTCTTCCCTACATAGGCTGGGATAGTAGGCATGTTGAACTTCTAGGGTAATCAGCTTGTAGGATGCCATCGGTAAACGAAGTGACTCCTCGATACGCCCCAATCATCATTAGACAAACCCTTATTTTTCCTCATCAATTGCCAAACCATAGCTAATAAGCCCGGAGTCTGAATGGGAGGTGCCACACCAGTATCGGTCCTATGTGATTGCTCCGGTTGGTGCCTCCTCGCTCGACTATCTTCTAGGTTTGCTACTTAGGAACTGGCTCTATGGTCTTACTGATGAGGTGGTTGTCCAACTCCCACAGGAGCCCTAGTGCCAAAGTTCTCAGCTCCAGGCTGATCCTGACTCCCTAAGTGTAGCTGAGGAGCCTTTTTCCCCATTGTAGGGTCTGGATTGGTTTTGTTGGCTGGTCTATGGCGGTGTGTTGTGAACTGTTCAATTGCCCCGGTTTGCATTGTCTCAACCCTACGGCGGCGTTCGAGGTGTTAATCTGATGAACACGAGCTGTCGGATGATGAGTATGTAGCATGACTTCCTCCAACATTCTGATTCTAATGTTGAGCAATCTAGGTCATCAGGTTGGCGTTCGCTTGAATATGCTCATTAAGTTATCTCATTCTTTCTAGGAGTTCCCTCATCAGCTCAGCTTGGTGCGGGATAATGGTGGGTTCTAGGCCCGCATTAGCTTGTTGATTGCTAGGTCCTACTTGCTGGATACCGGCGGTTTCGTTAGCATCGACGTTTTGAGAAGCGGATCTGATACGCAGTCTTACCATCTTAGAGTTATCCATAGAAACTTTGAGTATAATGTATGAATCCTTGAGAATGAACTTGGATCTTCTTCAGGGGATTTCCTTAATCCAGTAGCAACAAAGTAGATCCTAACAGCTTGGGAATGAACGTTTCTCAGTGAAAGCACCAAAATTGGCCACTAACACTCTTGAATAGTATTGTATAGAGAGATTAATGAAGAAAGTAAATTAAAGCAGAGATGTAACGCAGTTGAGTGCAAAAACAACAAAAAAAACGATAACACCAGATTTATAGTGGTTCAGCGTAATTGCTTACGTCCATTTTGAATATCATCTTTATTACTTTTCCAATCACTTAGTACATATACAATCCGTAAAAAAACAACTTGAATACAGGTTTGAATAGAAAAGAAGCGAGTATGGAAAATGGCAGAGTCTCCCTGGAGTTCTCGAAAAAAAGATCCCTTCAACTGTACTCTTGCCCCTCTATTTATAGACGAAGACAGGCTAGATCCTCTGTGCAAGCCCATGACCTAGATAACTCGACCCATAAGTGACGCCTCAGGACGACCGACCTAGGTACACCGAGCCACTCTGGCCGAACCATCGGTCCCCTAAGGATGACTCAAAAAACCTTCTCAAATGACTTGAAGAAAGAGGTGGTGTGACTCAAAATGTAGAATTGTTGAATGTATCCCTTGTGGTAACCTGTTTGATGCATACCGAACCAAGTATGACGAGCAACCAAGACTGGGTCCAAGGCACCGACCCATACGTACCGAGCGAAAAATGTCGAACCATGTACGACAGATCAACCTTAGCCCTCTCACCATGACCGAATGATATATGTTGAACCATGTACGACCGATCCACCTTAACCTTCTCACGATGACCGAATGATATATGCCGAAACATGTACGATCGATGCACCTTAGCATTCTCACCATGACCGAACATCGAACCATGAAAAGAGGCCGAACCATACATGATTGTCGACCTATATATACCTTCATAATAGCTGTCCACCGACCCTATATATAAGCTGACCCATACAAGTTACATCAATCCTTCATATTTCCAATCTTTTCTTGACTAGATCCTCGTTCAAGCCCAATCATATCTTCGTCTTATAGCCTGGCCAAGTAGCAGTAAAAAAAACAAAGTAAAGAGGGCATGATTTTACTTGTTTGTCATTGCTTGATTCATTTCTAACGCATTTGCTACTCCATATCGTTTACTTCTTCCTTCTAATTAACTAGGGATTCGTTGTTTGTTCTACCTCCTTTGGGTATCACTTATATATAAATTCAAATCAATTTAAAAAAAATTAAATCCTATAATCTTCATTTGACATTTAAATCAAAATTTAACTAATCTTTTTTAAATATTTGAATCTATAGTTTCTTCGATTTGTTTTTCCAGCGGGTTTTTGATTTTTATTATAAGAAGCAATAAACTTTGATAACTTATGTTGTGTAATAACTAAGAATCACATCTTTTGTTATTTTTTTAAGGTCTAGTGATAGGATGTTTTCTGTGGTTGGAGTTGGATGTAAAGCGGAGTTAGGGATTTAATCAATTTTCTAATTAATAAATAGGTGTTGTATCCTATCTAATAATCATAGTATATTTAGTTTCCTTTTTTATTATAAAAGAACTCCAAAAAGGTTAACTTTTGGATAATTTTCATATTTTGTAACTAGATTTTTGCATCAAACAATATTAATAGTTTGTTGAATAATAAAAATTTCAGAGTTTATGACTACTAAATATTAGTCCTCTCATTTATGTTTCCTCAAAAGTGACAATGAAATTAAAATTATCTCCTATTTCAAAGAAGTCTGATATTCATATAGCTATGTCATATAATCGCTCACGATTGACTATTAATTTGTATTTCTTTCTATTGATTGGAACTAGCCTGCCAATATTTATATCCATAGTAAATTAGTCTTGCGTGAAACTTTTACAGACTTCTGCTGGAGTTGTTATAGTGCAATTGAGCTATTCTAGTCCAAATCGATAGGATGATTGCAGATAGAACTTGAAGAAACCATAGTTCACGAATGGGAATACAATCGAAAACTCAATTTAACCAAGCAACAACGACCACGTATTGCTGGTATGAAATCAAATTCGGTTCTTCTCCAATATTTTCTTTATACTTCTTTCAAATAAATTGATGATGCATATAACATGTAATGCACCATTATACTCCATTGTTTGTCCTTTGTTATTCAAATATAGAAGATTTATATAAGGATCCTAATTATTTTTCAATTTAAATATTTGATTGGATTGTATTTACCAACAATTACGTACCAATAAATGTTATTAATATATTTATTTAGATTGTATAATGAATTTACTTGTACTAATCTACCTTCATTTAATAATATGTTACATTACTCTCTTTTTTCTATAATAGAAAGAGGATTATATGGTTAGGGTGGCTTCGGATCTCCTAACTTGATTAAGAATTCAAGTAGTAAACATTAAATGATATAGATCTTTGGATATCAAACGAAATTGATTAGTATAAAAAATTGAAGTAAATTAATTTAATTGAATAATGAAGTCAATACATCATATTTAATTTGATATGTGACAGAACAATATGTTTTGCATATTTTTTTCCTACATAGAATATGTATTATAGCAAGTGATCTAATTATCATGTTTACTTTAGAGAATAGGATATTAATTGTAGTAAAGTGGTATTATTGTTCAATAATTGAACAACAAAACTTGCGGAACCCACAAATATGATCTATTTTTAGGTTATCATTTGATTCATTGATTCAAACTTCACCTAATATAGTAGCTCCTATTTTCTTCACTAAGACCATAACCATTAATGTATTAAATATTAGCTGTCTCATTGTGATAAATTGTATGGTTCAAAGTAAATAAAATTATGTGTAGATTTAAGTCATTTGATTCATAATTAAAAGTTGCAGAAAGAGAGTGTATATTATTAACATATGAATGTGCACAAAAAGAATAGTATTCATTTGAAGCACTATATATATTGCTCCTCTCTCTCTATGACTAGTGCATTCCCTGGAATTTGACCGTTCAATGATGATTAATGTCTTATATGCTTGATAAATAATGTTATTTATAGTTTGAACACATTATTAATCTATCTAGTATTATTTAGTTGCCAAGTTGTTGATTAATGAGATAGTTTATACCAAACAAATTCCTTCATCACTTAAGTAGTCTTCGTGCTGTCGTCTCACATTTTTTTTGTAATTTTACTTATTCTCATTCAAAACTATAGATTCAGGTTCTATCCAACAACAGTGCAGTAGCCACCATTCTGTTGATTGTTCTTTCTTTCTATCGAGAATATAATTGGTATTTAGACACAATACAATCATATTATTCTCACTAGCATTATTGGTGGTATAACTGGACATTATGCATGTTAAAATGGTGATATATGGTCATTTTAACATGGAATTCTAAGTGATCGAGAGCCTTGTTTGATCATAAATGTAAAGACTCGAAATTTCACTGTTTTGATTTGCGAATATTTAATTAATTTTAAATATTTAAATAATTTATTTTATAATGAAAATAAAAATGTTTTAAATGATAAGTAATGATTATGAAATGGTTTTTAAAATTTGTTTATAAAAATATATAGTTTGATGAAAAACAAAAAATGTGACTGGAATTCGTTTTCCGAATTTTCGACTTTTCATCGGTTAAAGCTTATCAAAAACATTGTCAACTCTTTAGCATAAGTATACACATTTATAAATAAGTTAATATATGTATATATGTGTGTATTAATGTATGTGTATGTATTTATTCTTAAGTATACATATAAGATAAGATGAGTTTTAATTATAAAAAGGTAAATATATACAAAAAACAAAGATGCTTCTTTAGACAAAAAGTACAATTAAGTACAAAACATGTTTAAACGTGTTTTCTTTGATGTGATGGAAGGGGAAGACATAGGGGTGATGTGGCATGCATGGAGGGTAGATGTATGGGGGCGTTTTAAGTAATACCCTTCCTCCGTTGCTTATAAATAGTCATTTCCTTCTTCATATTTAACCTCCTCTTCCTTCTATCGTATCGTCTCATATCCCAAATGGAAAAATTCATTTTCTTAAACCATATAAAATTCTAGTGGATACAACTTCCATTCGTACCATTTCTTTAAATTTTGAGCTTAACTATGTCAAAAATGCATTTCCTTTAGACTCATTTTCGAACCTATATTTTCAAGGCCGGAAATGACACTAATTATATCGACCATATCTCTCTCAAAATAAATCAAAACTGAGTGATTTTTTTAGAATTGTAGAGGAAAGAATTTTCAATAACATTTCTTTTTACCAATTTTTAAAATTCCTATAATAACATGGCCAAAAATCAGGGAGAAGATGACTCATTTTCGAGTTGATTTTGTGATTTTCAAAGTTATGCAAGTTCTAAAGTATTTCAAGTTTTCAAAAGATTTTTGCAAAATTTTGGTGAGTAAAGCTCTTTTATTTTTAAAAGTTAGTAGTTTTATGATTGTTTTTGTTTGGTTAAAAAAAGCAGTTGCTTGTTGGGTAAATATGATATCGATGTGAATATGCTTATGAATGTTTGCATGTGGTATGGTATTAGACTTGAATTTGAAGCCTAAAAATGTTGTAAATGGTTTAAAGTTAGATCATGCTTATGTTGAGGGTATGATATGATTTTGGATGTTGTGGTTAGGCGTAACTTGGATATTTGAGGTAAATGTTAAGGAAGTTTGAACTTTTGTTGGTAATGATGACTTGAAACCCTTGTGTGTAAATAATGTAAATATGTTTTGGAATCAAAAAGTGTTTTCAAGTTTTTGTCTTAGTTTACAAAACTTTTACTTTATATTCTCAAAACGTTAGCAAGTTTCAAAGATAATGAGTTAAAAATAAAGTAGAAAATATTTTCAAGAAATGGCATCCATAGCGATAGTTGCTATGGAGGCAGTTTCGATAGAAATCCAAAATTTTCAAATTTAAGATTTTATACTTGAAATTGTTTTATAAATATTTTATAAACCTAATAATAATGTTTTAAAAAGTTAATTAAAGATTTAATAATTAATTATAATGAATTGAGTTTTTAATAATTAATTAAATATTAAACAAGGTTTTATAAATTTAATTAATGAAATTTAGTTTAATTAATCATCTTTTAAAGATAAGATTATTTTAATAATTATTAATTAATTATATGGTAATTATTTATGAATTTATTTATTTAAGTGTTTAATTATTTTTAACTTTAAATTAATTAAGATTTTAAATTATTGTTAAACTATTTATTTAAGGTTTAATTTATTATTTAAGTCTAATTAAAAGATTAATTAATTAATGAGATTAAATAATAATTAATCATTAATAAAGGTTTTAAATTATTATTTAATAATTAATGAAGGATTAGTTAAGGGTTTAATTTATAAATAAATTATTTATTAAAGGTTTAGTTATTTCCTAATTTACAATTAAATTAAGTTAAGAATTAATAAAGATTAATTATGATATAAAAAAGGGTTTAACTTGTAATTTATTGTTTTAAAAGGAAGTTTTAAATTTTAAATCATTTGTTTTCCAAGAATCAAATTGTTTTTAAGGTAATTCTTTTTCAAAGATGCTTTGAATATAATGGATTCAAACATCAATACCATTAAGTTAAAAAATAACTGTGAATGAACTACAATGTGACAGATTATATTGTGTGGACATCTAATAGCATAATAAATCCTTGCTTTACTATAATGTAATTGATTTGATTGTTGTTGACATAGATTAGCATAACAAATCCTCATTCCGCTACAAATTGATTGCTTGATTGTTTGGACGTCTGATGGTAGAATAAATCCTCATTCTGCTTTAAGTAGTAAATTGTTTGAACATCTATTTAGCAGGACAAATCACCATCCTGCTATTATATTATTTGGATATGTAAATGCCAGTTAGTTTATAGTGACATGTTATTTCATGATTTGGATATGAAGTGTATTTACATATATGTTGAGTTATTTAAATAAACTATTGAATGACTTGAAAGTGAAATTGAAATTAAATTGTAACTTAAATAAGTACCCATGGGATTGCTAAGCTCCTTTTGAATTTATAAAGTATGATTTTGAATTAACTTCAACTCTGATCAAAGAAATCCGTCCAAAATGATTACCTTCGTAACTTAACCACAGTTGAGATTTTTACTTTGTTTTAAATTATAAGAAATTATTTGTTTTCTTATTATTGAAATAGACAGTGTAAACTATGAAAAACAATATCCATCTCTTACCCATCTCTTTCTTTTTTAGTGTATCCCTTTTTAATTCGAACAATGCATTTTTATATGTATTTTGAAATTGGATAGTTTATGAAAATTACATGGAAATTGCTCAAAATATAGAAATTCATTTTCCATGGGCAATCTAATTCATAGCCCAATTACAGATCTGCAATATCTTTATACTTTACCAACTTCTTCAAATAGAGGTCTGGGACTGACTTCAAATTTACAGATAAGGTTGTACATCATTTATATTTTATTCATATCCTAAAAACCTTAGTCTATCCTACCTAGGTCATGATATGTTCCTACATTATTTCATTTTTTTACAATACTCAAAACATGAAGTATCAAATTCAATATCTCTATTGTTGAAAGTGTAATTTTTAATAAAAACTCTATCAAAGATCCAAAATTCCTTTGTTCCCAAATAGGAACAAAATAATCTCCCTTTTTTTAAACTTTCATTATCAAACCTTTTCTTAAAAATTAAACTTTTTAATTTATGACATTCAAAATATTCTTTGTTTTTCAAAAAGGAACTTACGAAAAACTTTCCTTTTCAATAGCTTACTAAAATAAAGATATACTCCTTTTTGAAAATAGGATTTTTAACACAAAAGATTCATAACTAATTATCTTTCCAATATAATATGTTAAACCATTTTTCTTTCAAAGAGTTTTCTAGCTACAAGAATTATCATTTACAAAATAGTAATTTTTCCACAATCGTCATTTCAAAAATGATAGTTATTTCCTTCTAAAGCATACAATTAATATTTATTATCTTATTACTCAAAATATACTGTTATTTGATGAAATATATCTCATAATTTTTCTTTAAAACTCTTAAAATCTTTTGCAACACTATTCTATATCAAATCCAATATTATTATTATTCAAATTACTTTTGTATCGAAATTAGGAAAAGCATACTAAATTTTCATCTTTACATAAATGCTTCTCCTTATAAAAAACATCTAACTTATTTATCAATCATCATTTAAATCCAATCAATGGTCAAAGATTTCTTTTATAACTTTATATGATAGAAAAATAGATGAAGTAGACAAAAACAACTTTTATCTTACTTTATTATTCCTTTCAATATTTCATCAACTAAAATTCATAATTGTGTTGTTACCTAAATTCCAGTCATTATTCTCTTCATCACTTTAAACTAGTGCGAACTCGTGCTGCACACACGGTGATCACCTATAATTCGATACCGGTACAATTTAACTGTATTTAGTTATATGAAAATAGTGAATATTTTTATGAATTATAATTTTTTTAGATCGATCTTTTTTAAAAAACTATTGTCAAAAGTCTCTTAATAAACTTTCTTTGAAAGACACAAAGCATGAAATGCCAATGATAACAAATTCTTTTAAAGCATAATAGCTTTATACTAACAATGCGACCATTGACTACAAATTTTTTTTGACTTGGTAACCATTACATCATTGAGCTTTCAGATTAAATTTCAAATATAAGGAATGCATGACTTCAACAGGGGTTTATCCTATATTTAAAATATAAATTATTATGTGTATATTACATTACAATAATAATGTTACAAACCTCATATTGAACTATACAAGGAGTGAAATAGGATTTCAAATTTGGTTCGAAAAAACAACATTTCAACATTTGTATTGGTACATTTTTGATATTACCTAATACTAACTGAATGTGAAAATACTTCCGCAGCTTTGAAATACTATAGTTACAAATATTATTATATGATGCGACAAAAATACATAGATATTAACATTACACGGTCTAATTTCTGGCACAACCAAATAAGTTTTTACCTTTACTAAATATTCATATGAAAATGATAATATAAATGATACAATAATTAACATAATTCAAAGTTAAATAAGTAGTCACCATGACACAAAATACCCGTGAACACGTATAAAAATAATTTGGATCACATATTATTAATATGAAATTTGAAAATGAACCTTCCATGGCATTTCTTCCCTTAACCTGAAATTTCAGATAAAGGGTGGATTCGACGATTTGTTTCCTCAAGTCTGCAAAATCGAAGTTAGTAGTATGAACTTAATTATTACTATTAAAATTGTGTTAGTGATTTCCTGTTATGGTGCCATAACTATGTAGTGGTGCCATCACATAACTTGATATTTATTATAAGCGGGAAGAAAGCTAATTGTCCACTATCATCTAATTGGCGTGCCTGTTTGTTTTCCATCGATGTATTTTCTTCACCTTCTCTTTAACCTTGTTGAATATTTCGTTGGTTGTAAGTCTTTTGATGCCATTTTCATACTGGATATTTGCAGCCCTAACCTCGAACACAATTTCCTGGCCCATTATTTGCTGGAAAGCTTTGTCAATCTCATCGAAACCATGTCTCCTACATTGTATATCATTTAATATAGTACCATTGGTTACGCATACTTTTTATTTTGGACAAACCTTATTTTAGGCTGGTATGCATGTTTGAAGGATATCTTTTTTTATTTTATGTCATATAGGTATTTTATTTATTTGCCTGTCTTCTACCTATTTTGTTATTTTTTTCAATTCTACTGTGCAAGATTCAATAACTTGGTTTCGGTCATTTGAATTTTTTTGGTTTCGGCTAATTTCAAAATTTTCGTTTATTTCGGTTTTTGTTTCAGTTTCGGTCCTGATATTGGATTTTCGTATTTTTAATGAAAAAGTAACGATAAACGATTGAAATTCATATAGAAATATAGCATAAAATAAAATAATAATGCTATATACAACACTATTACGTCCAGAAACTATTTCTCGAAGCTACATATGGATTGTTTTCATAATTTTCTTCATCGTCTTGTGTTGTATAATGTTATTGGTAACCATATTGCATTTGTCTTGGGCCCATAAATGTCGCTATCATATTATCAAAAGACGGTGGTTCATCATTTTGTATTATATATGTAACTTGATTATTTTGATTACTCGATATATCACCATATGTTTCGTTTGTTCCACAATATGAGTTACCACCTGTATAGTCGGAAGTAGAATATCTATAGGTTGGTGGATCAGTTGAAGTATATGTATTGTGGTGCTTATAATCATGTTGATGTCCGCATGCAACATTTACATTACTATCTCTTCAGTTAAGATTGCCACTCGCATCCTTTCTTCTCGAATATGATTGAGTTGGTCTATATAATTCACCACCATCACTAGAACCAATATCATAATTACTTGTTAAACCAACATCACTTCCACCTGCATTATCATGATCATCATTTGACGAGTTGCTACTATTTTCATTGCTTTGACTCTTTGTTGCTTGTGCAGGTATACCATCAACAGTAGTGATTGCATCATTCAATGTATTGGTCATCCAAGGGTCATTGTCCAACAATGGTAGTTCAATTTTAGTAGTTCATTCAGCTAATGGATCCTCTTCATGGAATATATAGTCCAAATCGATCAACTGATTTTCATTGTCGTGACATCTTGAATTTTTTTCTCTTAGTCTTATGTTGTAATGCACATATACCAATTTTTCTAGATTTTTCATTTTTATTCCATTTTGTAATTTTGTATGAATCATTGAAAATGTAGTCCAGTTTCTTTCGCAGTTTGAAGATAAAACTGTCTGGTTTAAAATATGCATTGATAAATGTGTTAAATTCGGAGCATCTTCTCTTCCAATTATTGACCACCATTGAGCGGGGAAACATGTCTTTACGGCTGCGTATGCTTTTGCAGAACCAAATGCACAATTTTCAGTCTATATTTTCTATCTATTAATGTATATGTTAAATGTTTATATGTCTTAAATGTTAAATGTTTATCATAATTATTATATATGTTAGTTTTACCTCTTTTCCAATTTCAATTTGTGTTACAAATCGGCCATCATTCTTTCAATGACGTTATTAAATCCATTTAATACTTCTCCAACGTTTATTGCATCCCCATATTGAATGATGAGATTAAGAAAATAACCTACATGGGAAAAGTGTAACATATTATTGAGATGTTATGTATTTAACCGTTTGTATGATGATAAGATAAAACAAATTACCTGCTCCGTGAAGAGGTCGATGTAATTGTCTTTTCCATCTTTTGTCTATTATGTCCAACCATTTTTGGCATTAACTTCCACCAATATTTTTTCTTGTCGATTCTTTTGCTCGATCCATCGCCTCATAAAGATATCCCATATCTTCGTTGTCATAACTATCTACCATTCATAAAACCTTCACAAGTGGCTCCAAAAAGAAGAATGATGGAAGCAGCACCAGTCCAAAAAGCGTTGTTGTAAATTAGTGTAGAGACAATATTCACTGTTCTTTTATCTTTAGTATTGAGTGTAGGAACTCTTGATGTCCACTCTCTTGAGAAATCATCCTTCTCAGATCATTTTTATGTTTATAAATAGAGTCTAGTGCGATGAAATGTGTTGCACACCATGTTACTGCTGGTCTAATTAATTCTTTATTATTGGTCTCTTTTCTCGTGATGGAAAGTAACCAACCATGATTGTATATAAATGTCATTATTAATTGACAATTTGAGATAATAGTTATTACCTATAGCTCTTTGGAAATATCTTCCAAAATCAAATCAATGTAGTGTGTTGAACATGATGTCCAATATAAATACCTTCTTTTCTGCATTAATAATTAACGGACAGCTTTGTAGTTTGCTCCGTTATCTGTAACAACTTTCCCTATCCTATTTTCACCGAATGTTTCGACGACATCATCCATTAATCCAGAAATATGTTCTCCACTTTAGAATTCATTTGTGGCATCCACAGATTTGATAAATATCATTCCATGGGTAGAGTACATGAGAAAATTTATTATTTTTTGTCGATTCCGTGTACTCCAACCATCAACATTAGTGTACAGCCATATTCATCCTAGAAATTGGGCAATGTTTTAATATATTGTCAAATTTCTTCTATTTCCATTTTAAGGTACGAGTGTGATATTTCATATGTAGTTGGTGGATCAATTCCACGACCGCATTCTGCAATCGCATCAACCATTGCTGTATAATATAAACTATTAGCAACATTATGCGGAATATGGTTGAAAAAAAAGAACTTAGAAGTTGCTTGACCTATATGCTTTTTGTCATCTTTAATACCTATCCTTGCCGATTTAATAGAAGGTTAAGTTCTACCTCCATGTTTTTTCATGTATGAGTCGATTCGTCCGGCAGCATTAGCGTCAAAATCATCATCTACTCTGGTAGGTTTTAACAGTATGAGATCTGTGTAATGTTTGGCTTGAACCACCATATGATCGTCGAACAGTATGTGATCTACGCAGCTCTTCATCTCTAAATGCATCTCTGCTTTTTCGCATGACATATTTAAGTTCTTCTTCATTTTCATTGTTTGATAATTGGTGCTGTCTACTCATTAATTCCTCTTGTACTCATTGTTGGTCTAGTTTTTCTTTGCTTCTTTCATTTCTCTTTTGAATGATATGTGATCGTACAAGTTGTTTAACTTCTTTAGAGACAATTAGACATGCTGATACATCACCGTCCACTCCTACCAAATGTTCTTCAAATGTGTCACACCACTGCCATTAATTAGTTTATTGCAAAAGTTACATTTTGTTTTTCGAAGATCGTCATTGATCGCAGTACCATAGTTCCAACCAATTTCATTTGGATTTGCCATAACATACCTGATATTATAAATAAACAATAAAATATAAACTTTTATAATTAAACAAAAGTTAATACTAAGCGATTTAATATTCCAAATCAAATCACAAATAAAATACAAATGCATAAATAACATTCATCGAAGTCGTCAGAATTCATTGTTCATGTTCAATATTTCAAGTCAAGTTTAATGTCCATGTCCAATATTCAAGTCCAACATATTCAACAACATTCAAGTCCATATTCAAATAAGCATATTCAAGTCCAGTATTCAGGTCAATACAACGTATTCAAGTCAGTCGAGTTATTTAAGTCGTTTCAACATATTCAAGGCCGTTTACATATGCAGTATCAAACAATGTCCATGTTCAATGTATAATAGGAAAAGGCCAAGGCTTAAGAAAAAAATGTCTAAGCCCAAGACCAAGGGTAAAAAACAAGGCCCAAAAAAGAAAAACAAAGGCATTTACATATACGTATTCTTTCCTCCTCCTCCCACTTCATGACCAAACATAGATGCACTCACAAAAAAATCGAAGAAAGTTAGGGCTGAAGGCGGAAAACAAAAATTAGCAAAAAAATTCACCTTCCTTCGCGAATTGAAGCTCGGTTCTCCTCCCTACCAACTCAAAGAACAATGCTAGGGCACGACGTCGAAGCTTTCTCAAATTTGGACGATCCCGCGATTCTTCTTGCTCGAATTGGAAAGATTACTGAAGCACAACTTATGGTAATTTACATTCACGATCGTTTATTTATAAGCAAAAAATCTATGCTTTAACTGTGCAAGCACGAGATGATTCTCTGTTTGTTTTGCTTTTTCGAATTTGGATTTTACATGCAATTTGTTGTCATCGTTGTTCTTTTATCAATTTTTCAAACTGCTTTCTTTACCACAGTTTGAACGGGACATGATTTTGCCCTAATCCCATCCCACTGATGGCCGGAACCGATATGAGGTGGTCAGAATCTCGTGGTTCTGTCCGGATCCTCAATTAATGCTACTGTGCAAGTACTAAACTGATGAAAAGACATGATTTTATTTTTTACAATAACATTCTGACGCTTGTCTGTATCAAAGATTGTGATTAAGGCAGATGTGTTTTTTCCTATACTTCCACCTCTAATTTATACCTGTATAGAGGCTACAATGTTAACCATTGTTTTCTATAGTGTGTGGAAAACATGTTCATTTATTTGGAGAAGGTGGTTATTATAAGCTTACCTGTATAGCGGATTGATTTCTTTTTAATCACATTCGTTGCAAACATGCTCTAGCCCAGGCTTGCTTACTCTAGATTTGTAGATGTTGCAGGATAGGTAATTCCAAGCAATGATCGTTAGCCAGCGTAATCCTATCTTGAAAGGAAAACCTACTGCCTAATATTTTCCAATGACATTTTGATATGGTATTTTAATTCTAAAATTCTAAGAAAATAGAGAATAAATCATGTGAGATCTGCTTATACAAGAATAATATTTTTTTGGAGGACTATAGTATGAAGAATGAGGCAAATTAAGGGGAGAGCGGTATTTTAATCTAAAATTCTAAGAAAATAGAAAGGAAATCTTTGTAAGATCTACTAATAAGGTATATAATATAAGATATTTTTTGTAACGACCTACCTTTTTGGAAGTTTAAATTGACAATAAACCACACACATCAGACTTAAACCATTCAAAGGGGCACATTGTTTTGGGATAAATAAGAAAAAGAAGAGAAAAGAAATAAAACAAATACAGAATTTCGCAGCGGAATGATAAAATATAATAATAAAATAGCAGTTCATGAAGCTATTTTACAAATATATTTGATTATTCTTTTACATCACAAAATTAGAGTTACATATAACCGGAATAAATAAATGCAGTGAAACAATATGATGCAGTGGAATACATACAATAAGTAATGATAGTACAAAATCTTCGTTTTCATCCTTCAAAAAGCAGTCTTTGATAAACTTAAAAGCTCAGACTGACTCGAGCGAATTGAAAAGACAAAACACTCGAGTCAGAATTGAAAGATCTAATGTAAGTTAAATCAACCGTAAATAAATACGAGTGTAACGACGTCAGTGATGTTTACAGGGTTTGACATCTTCTATCTAATGTCTAACGTGAGTACAGTAACTTAAGAGATGTTCAAGATTTACATCTCCTTAGGATCCGTTAAACTATTTACATACATAGTAAAATAAGCTATTATAATAGTGTCTATAGTAAAGTATTAAAATAGCGTTAAGGCGTTGCCCATAGCCCCCTTAACAAATTTTATATAATGTCATAGTCTACACATATACTGTAAACTCCACCCTCAGTGGGCTATCAAGAAGCACTCCATCCGTACGATACAAAACAAACTCATAGAAGGCACGTTAAGGCATGCGACAAGGCACTCGAGGCAATGCCCAGGGCAGATATACCAATTACGGATCTGGACTGGTGGTAACGCATAACAGCTACTATTGTCCACCTTGGAGCACACTCTTAAATAAAAATCAAGGGTTGGCCAACAAATCATTCACAAAGTAATAGAGTGGTGTCGAAGAAATATGTTCGGTCAAAGGAATGACCTCAATTGGCCCGACGTAGCTCCTGTTTTAGGCACATCAAGATGACTCATGGGAGCCAGGGTCACGTAAATGCCTCATACAGAATCGTTCGCCAAATTATTCTACTTCATTTCTGGAATCTCCACCACGTACACAGTTGTTAAAGTGGTTTTGGGTATTGGCAGAGAGTTTGACAATATCTAATCCAGGTCTCTTTAACAACCAAACGCTTATTTCGCAACAGAGGGTTCTTTTACATTTCAAAACTCAATTCCCAAATGATATCAAAATATCATATTCTCAAAACCATATCACCTTCGAACTCATATTCACTTTTAAAAATCATATTCACTTTTGAAATCATATTCCCTTTCAAAACTATATTCACTTTCAAAATCATATGCACCTTTGAATTTATCGATAAGATAGATTAATTAAATCGTCGTTCCAAAATCATCGTATTTACTCAAATATGTCATCTGTTAAAGGGTATCGATTCCAAATTCCAACTTAGGTTCTATCATCATCAAGGATTTAAAAATAAATACTTCAACTTTACACGGTCTGAATTTTTAGAAAATAGTTTAGGTAGTCATAAATAGTCTTAATAGTTTTTAAAAGTAGTTTAAAATAGATTGAAATAGTTTAAATAGTAAAAATAGTTTATATAGATTTAAATTTGATTTAACTAGATTTAAAATAGATTAAATAAATTAGATTATATTAAATAAATTTAAATTATATTAAATAGGTTTAAAATAGATTAAATAAATTTAATTAGTTTAAAAAGATTTAAATTATATTAAATAGGTTTAAAGCAGATTAAATAAAGTTAATTTGTTTAAAATAGGTGAAATAGATTAAATTGGATTAAACAGGTTATAATAGATTAAAATTTATTGAAATAGTTTAAATTAACTAAAATAGTTTGTATTAATTAAAATAGGTTTCAAAGTTATAACTAAACGTTTCCAATAACTTAATTTCCGATAAATTCTTTTTTATTTGACACTTCAACATTGAAAATTCCAATTTAAATCTTTTTGAACAATTCATTAAATCAACTCCAATTTCAATATTTACGCTTAGACTTTCGAAAATAATTCAGTTTATATAAATCAAACTTCTATTTCAAAATACCAGTCAGCTGAATTCAAATATTAAAGATTCAAAAATCACTTAATTTTAGCAATCCGGTATCCGTATATAATTTTATATCCTAGGGTCAAGTGATACGAATATTTATCATTTCAATCCATAATTTATCATTTTATGGTTATATTCATTTCAAACTGTAATATCAAATTAAATTAAATCCATAAAATCACTCGAGTCTATCATTTCAATCCATAACTATTTTTCCCTAATCTATAAATCATTCGGGTATGTATCATTTCAACTCATAGGGACTTGTAGTATTATATTAATATAACATACAACATCCAGTCATCCAATATCAACCATCGAACATCCATCACAATCATCATCCAAACCAATCAATAAGTATCAATAGATAGATGATAATCAATAAAAGGTATTAAACTGACAATTTAAATTCAATATCAAATTAAACGATTATTAAATGCAATAAAAGTCAAATTTAATTAGAATGACAATTTAAACTTACCAAACATCAATCAATTACTTTCTAGTCACCTCATAATTTAATTTAACTAGCATAAGATAGTTTAGTAATTGTGAGTGGGTTAAAACACTCACCGTTAATTCAAATCGATTTGAAATTCAAAACAAGGTCCAAATTTGAACAATCTCAGAATTCATCCGACCCAGTATCAAAATGTCCGAAATTTCGATACGATCCCAACAAAACAAACCGCTCGTGAATTGGACCTCGTATGTAACGACCCGTAAATTTCAGTGGTTTTATTTATTTATTTAATTGGAATTTTGTGAAACTTTAAATAATAAAATTTTGAAATACAAATTTGATATTTGGAATACATCTATTTAAACATTGCAAATGGTAAATTTTCATCTAAAAATATGGAAGTTTATTTTATTATGTAATTCTATTTAAATTCAAATTAGTTAAAATCAATGGTAATAAAATGTTTTCCAAACCTGAATATTTTTCTATAGAAATTTTGTAAATTATCTTCTAAGTGAGACATCATATTTTGTTTCTTCAAATTTTGACTGCTATTGCTCCATTTTTCTTATTTTCGGCAAAATAGCAGCATATTCGGAACCGATTATCGACTTTTGATAAGATGATCGTACCACTAATATCTGTATACAGTTTTGATCATTTCGTCATGCTGATCTTTATAGCATATTCGTTTGTGTGTTTTGAAGTTCGATGCTCGATGAAATCGTTAAAATGATTTATCGTACCGGTACCCAATTCTAACTTTGGCTTCCCTATGTCCTTTGATCTGCCTACCGGTTGATTTTAAATAGTCACCAGCTTTTAATTTTCATTCAATTCAACGTTTTGGCTTTATCTCTTCCAACCTTTCCAATTTAATTGTTCGTTTAGATTCTCCATTTGATCAAATTTTCTCCGTTCTATCTTCCCTTTGTTTCTAACATCCTTTGAAAGAGAATATATATATATATATATATATATATATATATGTTGCTCGTCCCTGCTCTCTTCTTTTATTTGGACCTACCCTCATTTCCAGACCGTCCAAACACGCGCCGCCCGAGATCAGCAACCACCGAGAGAGCCGATCACGTCCCTGCCGCATCCACGTCATCCACCACTCCCTGGCCGAAGCTGCTCAGCCTCGACTTACTCCACCTTTATCATAGCCGAGACCCTTTAGTTGTTGATCCCTTCTCCTCTGGCAACCACCTCGGTCGAGCTACCACTACTCCACCCAGAGACCGGCCTCGGTCAC
Organism: Allium cepa; assembly: GCA_030765085.1. Lineage (NCBI taxonomy): Eukaryota > Viridiplantae > Streptophyta > Magnoliopsida > Asparagales > Amaryllidaceae > Allium > Allium cepa. The sequence continues at coordinate 345,399,700 of CM060944.1, forward strand.
GCGCACGTCCCTCCTTCATTGCTTAGCCTCATCTGGTTGAGGTGTTATATTTACATTTTTTTTAATTATGTCAGAATTTTGTTTTATGTTCAAAGGATATATTGTGTGTGTGTGTGTGTATATCTGGAGCTAGCCTATATCGATTTTTCTTATAAATATTGTTTTGGTACGTAAGTTATATATACGTCGGTATATATCAGTACATATGGGTTTGGTTTATTATTATTTTATATATAGTCATATATATATATATATATATATATTACTTTATTTTGCATATTTTTTTATTAAATCCAAACTTTTATATATGTTATTATTCAAAGGTTCTTATATGTTGCTGTATACTTGGGTTTCGGATGATTGTAGTTTATATAAGTAAATGGTCATGACAGTTTATATAAATGCCTAAATACTAGTTCTAAGTTATATAATGTCGTTTTTATGTTAGCATATTTGATATATATTAGCATATATATAGTTATGTATATATTATAATTTTTGTGTTACATATATATAAGTTATATAATCATATTTTGAGGTATATCATAGTTATAGTATATTATTCGTTTATAGGATGAGTTTATATAAAGAGTATATATTAGTTTCTATATTTTACCTATTACATATATATATACACATATATATACACTTGATTTTAACTGTAGTTTATAAAAGTTATCTTAGTTGTTTATGTTTATGTATATAAATATAACTGCTTCGACTGTAATGTGTGTGTGTGTATCGGTATAAGAAGTATATACTATATACTTATAGTGTTATCTTATATATATATATTACTAATTTATATAAAATTTCGGGATTTGTTATACCAATATACCATTATATTATATATATATATGGTGTTTGTTTATCCATATTTTTTTATGTATAACAGATGGCCTGCATAGTTATACAGCTTGCATGGTGGTTAACCTAACTTTATATATATAGTTATGGTTGTACATATATATGCAACAAGTTTGGTTATATTTTGAAAGGTGTTGTGGTTTAAATGTACATAGATAATATGTTTAATATTGTTTGAAATATTTTGTAAATTATGGACTTTTTTAATTATTGACTTCAAGGGAATACAATATGAAGTTTTATTTTATATATGTTTTGTTTCTTGGGGGATTGACCAGGCAACTTGGTACTCGGCATCCAGAGAGTACTCGGCATCCAAAAGCATCGCTCGGCCAAAGTAAGCGATTGGCCGAAGAAGGAACACTCGGCATCAGGAGTATTGTCGGCTTGTATTGGTCGTTCGGCACCGAGGGGCGTTCGGTATTGAATGCCGTTCGGCGTAGACGGTTGTTCGGCATTGAATTCAGTTCGGCGTAGACGGTCATTCGGCATTGAATGCCGCTCGACCAAGTGATAGCGTTCGGCCTCCCACGTACGCTCGACCAAGTGGTACCGTTCGGCCTCCCACGTACGCTCGGCCAAGTGACGTTCGGCATCCCCGAACGATCGTCCAGCAAGATGGCCCAGCATCCGCCCCAACACAACCAGTTTCAACTATTACTTGGCCTACCCTTCCCTCACTCAACACCTCATCCTGTTCGGCCTGGCCTCGTTCGGCATGAAGGAAGGATCGACATTCTACGTTCGGTCTACTTCTTCCACTCAACAAACAGACCGTTCGGCATGAAAAGGAGGGTTCGGCATTTCGATCGTTCGGGCTATTCGGCTCGGCAACAGAGCACGTCCTACTTGGACCATGTTATTCGGCCACCTGGCCCACCAGGAAAGTCCAACCCACTTTCGTCTATAAATAGAGAGGCAGGGGCACAGAAAACGGGATCAGGTTTTAGAGAGCATTAGGGAGACTCTGCCACATTGAATCCTCATTCAAGAATTATTTCTTTTACCTTGGAATTGTATTCTAATACTTAAGAACGGATTGTATCTATAATCAAGTATCTAGTGGAAAATAAAGATCAGCTTCAAAGTGGACGTAGGCCACTGTGCTTAACCACTATAAATTTGGTGTCCTTACTTCCTGCATTTTAATTTATGTTCTCTTCTCTTTTTTAGTTTATTTTCTTCATTATTCTCTCTACACAATCTTTCTAAGGGTGTTAGTGACCAATTTTGGTGCTAACATTTTGGTGCTTCAACTGAGAACTGATTTCTCAGGCTATTAAGGATCTACTTTGTAGTTACTGGATTGCGTAAATCCCTCGAAGGAGATCCATAATCATTCATAAGGCATTTGTTGATTCTACTCAGAGTTACAGCCAACAACTCTATCATGGGAAGACCACAAACCAGATCGGCCTCTCAAAGTGCAGATGTCCGTGAAACTGCTAGCATACAACAAGATGGTCCTAGCAACCAACAAGCGATTCGAGGTGTGGGACCCTCCAACCAAAATCAAGCGGAAGTTGTTTTCCGAGAAGAGTTCAATGACTTAATGAAAGAACTTAGAGAAAGCAGGAGGCAACTTGCTGAGCAAAAGCAGACCAATGTTGACCTCATGATTCAGCTTACTGAGCAGCAGCATCGGAATGCTGGAGGTAGCCCTGCCCCTTACTCAGAAGAAGATAGTTCGACTTCAGTTGACGAACCACCTAGGCGTAGACGCCGCAAAGATGAAGGTGCACAAGCAGGTGCCACCAATCGATCGACTAGGGATCAAGCTCGCGAAGAGGCTGGACACCAGACTCACCAGGATCCCAAAGAACCCAACCTTCCATCTTCCATACCTACCCCTGACTTGACAGCAATGGTTAGGCAGCTGATGAAAGAAAACCAAGGATTGACTAATGAAGATTGGGGAGTTTCCAAGAGTCATACTCCCTTCACAGATACCATCCAACAGGCTGAATACCCAAGGAAGTTTAACATGCCCACCATTCCTGCCTATGGAGGGAAGACTAACCCTAGACATCATGTAATGAGGTATGGATGGATGATGGATTCAGCAAGAGCCAACGACGCAACCAAGTTCAGGTGCTTCCCGATAACTTTATCCGGAATCGCCACCATGTGGTTCACTCGACTTCCTCCATGGTCATCTCCAGTTTTGATGAATTAGCAAGAAAATTCATAGAACAATTCAGGATACACACCACTCGTCCCAAGGATGTGATGTCCTTGTCAAGTGTGACCCAAGCTCCAGGAGAATCACTGAAAGCATACTTGTAGAGATTTCATGTTGCCGCTACTGAAGTGAGCAGTCCTAACGATCACGCAATTTTGATGGCAGTAATGCGTGGAGTGGATCCAGATTCTGAATTTGGAGATTGGTTGGCAGGAAAACCCCCAGCCACGCTGGAACATTTTTATTCGAAAGCCCATCAATTCATAAGGAGGGAAGAAGCTCGGTGGACAAGGAAAGACAAGGCAACGGGGACTGGTCAGGAATCTGTAAAGAGAAACATCGCTGCGAAGACAACCGGAGATAACCCTGAGAAAGCTCAAGCCAACATCCAGAACAAGCCCGGGCAGTCTAAAGCAACTGGAGGCGGAGATCCCAGAAAGAAGAAGAAGGAAACGGGGAGATGGAAGTCAAGAATCCTGACCTACAACAAATACACTCCACTGAATACATCTCTTGAGAACATCTACTTGTCAACCTGCAACACTTTTCAATACAGAAAACCACGCCCAAAGGAATCAACAGAGGAGCAGAAGCAGACTGGGAGGTATTGCCGCTTTCACGAGTCCTACGGACACAACATTGACGAGTGCAGGCATCTTCATGACGCTGTTGAGAAATTGATTAGGTAGAAGAAGCTACAGGAATTTGTCAGAGACTCGCCAGACAGTAAATAGGAGACATCGTACCCCGGACGCGGGCCAGCTCCACGCCAGCCAGAACAACCTGCTCGGACTGTGGGAAGATTAGTTATTAACATAATTGTTGGTGGACCTCATCCTGCGGATAAAAATTGGCAGGAGATGGAGCGATATGCTAATTCTCTGGGACATACGGAGTATGAATGCTATTCAAATGTGGAGGATGGAGCTCCCGCAAAGTAGCAACGTACGATGAACGACGATATTGTATTCAGGAATAGAGATGCGGATAAGGTGGAAGCCCCTACTATCGATCCGATGGTCATATCTGCGACCATCGGACCGGCATTCGTAAGAAGAATTCTAATCGATTGCGGAAGTTCCGTTAACATCATCTTCAAGAAAGCATATGACCAAATGAAGCTGGAGACTAAGGATTTGAAACCATCTAAAGCCCGAATCCATGGCTTTAACGGCGCAGCAACAGACGCAGTAGGATATGTGGAGTTACCAGTTGAACTGGGACAAGGAGAACGCAGGAGAGTGCGAACCAGCCCTCGCAGACTTCAGGGCAGCCTTGGCCCCGTGGTGTTTGACGTTAAAGTTTCCCACAGACAAAGGAGTAGGAGTAGTGCATGGTGATCAGGCAACCGGACGTGCATGCTACGTGGCTGAGCTCAGAGAAGCGTAGCGTAGGGAGAAAGGAAAGGTCGTAGACAGCTTTGTCCGCATCCAAAATTCTGATGATTGACAACTAACGCCCGAGCCCTGGCTCGGGCAACATTCTCGGATCCATAGAGACTTAGAACCGAGAGATGATGATGGGTAACCCAGGGAAACGAATGCAGCGCCAACTGAACTAACTATTGACATCTCAGTTAGCCGCAGTGACCCATCACGAGTTCTTAAAATAGGATCACGACTAGACCCCGTGACAGCTGAAAACCTTATTGACTTCCTCCGAGCGAACCTTGATGCGTTTGCTTGGACACATTCTGATATGTGCGGGATTTCTCCTGCAATTGCAAGTCATATGTTGAACATATACCCAAAACACGTCCCCGTGAAACAGAAAAGGAGAGGCATGGATCCAGAGAGGTCCGCAGCTCTCAAAGAGGAGGTGGACAAACTCAAAACCAACGGGTTCGTCCGCGACGCCCTCTACCCTGAATGGGTGTCCAACCCAGTGTTGGTAAAGAAAACCAATGGGAAATGGAGAACTTGTGTTGATTACTCCGATTTAAACAAAGCCTACCCAAAGGACAGTTTCCGCTACCAAGGATCGACCAATTGGTCGATTCAACAGCCAGACACGAGTTACTATCATTTATGGACGCGTACTCTGGCTATAATCAAATTCCGATGCACATCCCGGACCAAGAGCACACCAGCTTTGTCACAAACGTCGGGTTGTATTGCTATGTAGTAATGCCCTTCGTATTGAAGAACGCAGGAGCAACTTACCAACGTCTGGTAAATCAAATGTTCAAAGATCAGATTGGAAAAACGATGGAAGTCTACGTGGATGACATGCTTGTGAAGTCACGACAATCAAACGACCACATCCGAGACTTAGCAGAGATGTTCAATGTACTGAGGCACTTCGGGATGAAGATCAATCCTTTGAAATGTTCGTTCGGCGTGGCATCAGGAAAATTCTTGGGTTTCATTGTGAATGCACGAGGAATTGAAGCTAACCCAGAAAAGATCCAGGCCATCCGAGATATACGAGTACCCAGAACCATCAAACAGGTGCAAAGCTTGAACGGAAAAGTGGCTGCGCTGAGTCAGAGCTACAGACAAGTGTATTCCGTTCTTTGAAGTTATAAAGAAAGGAAAGAGAAACTTCGAATGGACCACTGACTGCGACGAAGCGTTCCGGGATTTGGTAAGACACCTGGAGAGTCCCCCGGTGCTGTCGAAACCAGTGGACCACGAGATGTTGTACGTATACTTAGTGGTCTCTCAACATGCCATCAGCACAGCCCTGGTCCGCGAGGAGGACCGAGTTCAAAGGCCAGTTTACTATGTTGGTAAACGCCTGACGGGGGCGGAAAGGAACTATCCAAAGATTGAGAAACTCGCCTATTGCTTGGTGATTGCATCACGTAAGCTTCGTCCATACTTCCACGCACACTCGATCAGTGTCTACACTGACCAACCATTGCGACAAATACTCCAGCGACCGGAAACTTCCGGAAGGATGTTAAATTGGAACATTGAGTTGAGTCAGTTCGACATTGCCTACCTTCCACGAAGGGCTATACAAGGACAAGCACTAGCTGACTTCATCGTCGAGTTCACTCTACCAGATGAAACGAGCGGGCACAGGGTCGCACCTCCCGTTCGATGGAAGATGTACACCGATGGGGCATCTAACGACCATCGCTCGAGGGCAGGTATCGTCCTCATAACCCCAGAAGACCGATCAATCTACTACGCTTTGAAGCTTGAATTTGCAGCAACAAATAACGAAGCCGAATATGAGGCATTGATTGCTGTCTTGAAACTCATTATCGAGTTGGGAGTGAAGTCAATCGAAATCTTCTGTGACTCACAGCTGGTAGTTTATCAGGTGCGGGGAGACTATCAAGCAAAGGGGCAGAGACTGGCTCCTTACCTTTCTTGCACTCGAGAACTACTGGCAAGTCTCGAATATTATGACATCTCCCATGTCCCACGCGAACAGAATAGAGAAGCTGACTCATTAGCAAAGTTCGCAAGCACTGGCGACGCCCAGCAGTTGGGATTGTTCCCTGTCGAGACCCTACTTGCCCCAAGTATAGACATGATGGAGATAGATTTCGTCTTGGAGACCGAACTCGAAAGGGAATCGTGGTTGACCCCGATCAAACAGTACTTACTACATGGGGATTTGCCTGAGAAGAGGAGCGAAAGACGCCAAGTCCTTCGTAAGGCCTCGCGTTATGTAATACAGAACGGAGTAATGTATCGCAGGGGATTCTCGACCCACTTACTCCGGTGCGTGGTCCATGACGAGATAAAACGAGTACTGGAAGAAGTCCATGAGGGAGAGTGTGGTGATCATACTGGGGGGCAAACTTTGTCCAAGAAAATCCTCCGCTACGGATACTATTGGCCAACCATGAACCGCGACGCCGCAGACTATGTGAGGAAATGTGACAAATGCTAGATATACGCAAAAATTCCAAGAGCCTCGCCGACGGAACTCACGCAAATGGTTAGTCCCTGTCCATTTGCAATGTGGGGAATTGACCTGATTGGTTCTTTACCCTTAGCCAAAGGAGGCGCGAAATATGCAATAGTGGCAGTCGATTATTTCACCAAATGGGCAGAAGCAGAGCCTATGGCCACGATCACCACCAAGAAGGTCATTAATTTCGTTGTACGAAATATCATATGCCGCTTTGGTCTTCCACGGACCATCATAACAGATAACGGGACTCAATTCGAGAGCAAAGAATTCAAAGAATTTTGTCAGAGGTATGGCATTGAGAAAAGGTTCGCAGCAGTTGCTCACCCGAAGGCGAATGGACAGGTAGAAGCTGTAAACAAAATAATCAAGTCCATATTGAAGAAGCATTTGGAAAAAGCTAGAGGCGAGTGGGTAGGTGAACTCCCGACAGCGCTTTGGGCCTATAGAACTACCCACAAGACCGTGACTGGCCACACACCATTCACATTGGCGTACGGAACGGAAGCCGTCATACCCGTAGGACTTGAAGTCCCATCACATCGGGTGACTCATTACGACCCCGCGTCGAACCAGGATCTCTTACTAGAATCATTGGACTTTATCGATGAAAAACGCGAGGAAGCTGATCTGAGAGCGGCCTCGTACAGACATCGGGTCGTGAAATATTATAATGAGAAAGTCCGACCAAGATCTTTGATGTGGGAGATCTCATTTTGAAACGAGTTTTTCCAGTCGTGTCACATATGAACCCCGCATGGGAAGGTCCATACGTCGTCGAACGGAGGCTTGGAGAAGGAACTTTCAAGCTAGCGACCGTCGATGGTGTGACACTCCCCCGAGCATGGAACAGCGAGCACTTGCGACGTTACTACACTTAATCTATTTCCTTTATGCAGTAGTTGCACTTATTTCCAGTATGTTTCCATTTCCAGTTCTTGGCATGTAATAAGACAATTCAGCTTGCTCTCATTAATAAAGGCTTGAAGCCACCTTTTACATAAATGATTAATGTCTCAGCGTATGATATTCCTGTGACAAGCGGCTGAAAATTATGATATTCTGACTAGCATACGAACGCTCAGAAACAACTTAAAATCTCTAAGTCCCCGGAGTGCGGACTGGAGTACTCGAAGTCCCCGGAGTGCGGACTGGAGTACTCGAAGTCCGTGGAGTGCGGACTCGAGTATAAACGACTCAAAATCTCCAAATTCCCGGAGCGCAGACTGGAGTACTCGAAGTCCCCGGAGTGCAGACTCGAGTATAAACGATTAAAAATCTCCAAGTCCCCGGAGCGCGGACTGGAGTACCTCTTAGTCCCCGGAGTGCGGACTCGAGTATAAACGACTTAAAATCTCCAAGTCCCCGGAGTGCGGAATGGAGTACTCGAAGTCCCCGGAGTGCGGACTCGAGTATAAACGACTCAAAATCTCCAAGTCCCCGGAGCGCGGACTGGAGTACTCGAAGTCCCCGGAGTGCGGACTCGAGTATAAACGATTGATAATCTCCAAGTCCCCGAAGTGCGGACCCGAGTATAAACGACTTAAAATCTCCAAGTCCCCAGAGTGCGGACTCGAGTATAAATGACTCAAAATCTCCAAGTCCCCAGAGCGCGGACTGGAGTACTCGAAGTCCCCGGAGCGCGGACTCGAGTATAAACGACTTAAAATCTCCAAGTCCCCGGAGCGCGGACTGGAGTACTCGAAGTCCCCGAAGTGCGGACTCGAGTATAAACGATTCTAAATCTCCAAGTCCCCGGAGTGCGGACTGGAGTACTCCAAGTCCCTGGAGTGCGGACAAGAGTATAAACGACTTAAAATCTCCAAGTCTCCGGAGCGCGGACTGGAGTACTCGAAGTCCCCGGAATGCGGACTCGAGTATAAACGATTCTAAATCTCCAAGTCCCCGGAGTGTGGACCCGAGTATAAACGACTTAAAATCTCCCAGTACCTGGAGCGCGGACTGGAATACTTGAAGTCCCCATAGCGCGGGCTCGAGTATAAACGATTCTAAATCTCCAAGTCCCCGGAGTGCGGACCCGAGTATAAACGACTTAAAATCTTCCAGTCCCTGGAGCGCGGACTGGAATACTTGAATTCCCCATAGCGCGGGCTCGAGTATAAACGATTCTAAATCTCCAAGTCCTCGGAGTGCGGACTGGAGTACTCCAAGTCCCCGGAGTGCGGACTCGAGTATAAACGACTCAAAATCTCCAAGTCCACGGAGCGCAGATTGGAGTACTCGAAGTCCCCAGAGTGCGGATTCGAGTATAAACGATTGATAATCTCCAAGTCCCCGAAGCGCGGACTGGAGTACTCGAAGTCCCCGGAGTGTGGACTCGAGTATAAATGACTCAAAATCTCCAAGTCCCCGGAGCGCGGACTGGAGTACTCGAAGTCTCCGGAGTGCGGACTCGAGTATAAACGATTGATAATCTCCAAGTCCCCGGAGTGCGGACCCGAGTATAAACGACATAAAATCTCCAAGTCCCCGGAGTGCGGACTGGAGTACTCGAAGTCCCCGGAGTGCGGACTCGAGTATAAACGACTCAAAATCTCCAAGTCCCCATAGCGCGGACTGGAGTACTCGAAGTCCCCGGAGTGCAGACTCAAGTATAAACGACTTAAAATCTCCAAGTCCCCGGAGCACGGACTGGAGTAATCGAAGTCCCCGGAGTGCGGACTCGAGTATAAACGATTCTAAATCTCCAAGTCCCCGGAGTGCGGACTGGAGTACTCTTAGTCCCCGGAGTGCGGACTCGAGTATAAACGACTTAAAATCTCCAAGTCCCTGGAGCGCGGACTGGAGTACTCGAAGTCCCCGGAGCGCGGACTCGAGTATAAACGATTCTAAATCTCCAAGTCCCCGGAGTGCGGACTGGAGTACTCTAAGTCCCCGGAGCGCGGACCCGAGTATAAACGACTTAAAATCTCCAAGTCCCCAGAGCGCGGACTGGAATACTCGAAGTCCCCGGAGTGTGGGCTCGAGTATAAACGATTCTAAATCTCCAAGTCTCCGGAGTGCGGACTGGAGTACTCCAAGTCCCCGGAGTGCGGACCCTAGTATAAACGACTTAAAATCTCCAAGTCCCCGGAGCGTGGACTGGAATACTCGAAGTCCCCGGAGTGCGGACTCGAGTATAAACGATTCTAAATCTCCAAGTCCCCGGAGCACGGACTGGAGTACTCGAAGTCTCCGGAATGCGAACTCGAGTATAAACGATCCAAAATCTCCAAGTCCCCGAAACGCGGACTGGGTTACTCGAAGTCCCCAGAGCGCGGACTCGAATGTAAGTGATTCAGATCTCCAAGCCCCCTGAATATGAACTATGACACAAATGGCTTGGATATGCCGAGTCCCCGACATGCGGGCTAGGAAATATTTTAAATACATGAAGCACAGAATGGAGATTGAACAACTCCAAAGAATTCCCAAGCTATGTAAAGGTGAACCAGGTGGTCTATGTTATTCACAGCAGTTCAAATTTCACTCACAATCACAATTACAAAGAAAACCGATTGACAAGAATCTATTGAAAAGACAGAAAATTAAACTGAACTTTATTCCTGAAAAGCTTTTCGCTACAAAAGCGCTCCGAAATCCGGAGTCGACAGCCTATTTACACAGTCTGCAAAAATCATTACATGACCTAAATTAACTCTCGTTGAATGAGGACGATGGTCACATCTTGTGTTTCTTTGCCTTCTTCCCGGATGATTCCTTTCCAGAGCGCTTACCCTTGGAATCCTTCCCGGATGAAGGGGTGACGACCGAAGATGTAGGGGGAACATCTGTAGGCTTGGACCCACCAGGGAGGATGACCTTCAACGGTTTGTTCAAGGGGTCATCCAGGTCCACATCCCGAGGCTCGGCCTTAACTCTGGCTTTCACTTCCTTCTCTTTATCGAGCCGCTCCTTCATGCTTGGCTCAGATGCATGCTCAGGCGCCCATGATTTCTATTTCAAAACTCTCAGAAGAAGAGTCGGACTTGCCTTCATCGAGGGCCCCGATTACTTGGGCATCTGGGCCAGGACCCTCGCCAACTCGAGCAGCCTCACTCATTTCTTGCTCCAGCTCCTTGGCGACATCGCTCCTCGGAGTGGGCTCACGGTCAGAACAACCTGCACAAAGTCACAAAAGAACAAATGTTAGAGCACGACAGCTTCTAGAAAAACACAGAAACCCTATAAAGCAAAGAAGTTACTTACCGGGTGCCAGTGGAATCTCGGTTGTCAAAGGGGTCTCACCCTCCGGGATGGGAGATAGAACATGAACGCCAAGCCCAGGGGCATCCGGGTCGTAGCCAAGATGCTGCTCGAAGGGATCAAGTACCGTTGGCTAGTTGGCTGAGTAGGCGCACGAACTGGGGGCACGATGCTGGATGGACCAATAACCACTTCCTCTCCTTTCCTCGAGGGGGAACCTTTGCTGTATAGGGCCTTGGCCGCTGATACGTCTGAAGGTTCTTTTCCCTTCAAGAACTCCTTAATCAAAGCTTCATCATCGACCTCTTCGACGCCGCTCTCGGCCTTCCTGATTTGAATCAGGGTCTCCCACGCCTCGATCAGAGACTCAAGGTAGCCCTCGCTCAAAAAAGTTAGATCTCGATGCATGAGAACTCGGGCGTTGAATTCAGCGATGAGCGGGTCAAATTCAGTCTTGATCTCTTCCCTACCTTCCTCCCTGGCCGCCTCAAGGCGAGAGTCAATGTCGGAAGCTGCCATCCTTCTGCCCTCCTCGCGAGCCTCATTCTTTTATGCCTCGACTTTGGAGAAATCACCCTCGAGTTTCTCCTTTAGGAGCCGGTGGCGACGATCTCATCACAATAGTGTTGTGCCTCAACCTGGGCGGCTAATTTTTCTTTCTTCTCCTCATGGAGTTGCTCTTCGAGTTCCTTGACCCGTTGGCTGAGTATGTCCCGCTCCTTCTGAACGGATTCCTTCTCAAAAGCTAAAGCACCACACCGTTGGACTGACTCATTAAGCTCTTTCTTATGAGTTAATTCAAGGGGGGAAACAGCCTCGGCGGTGTCCTTAGCGCGCTGACGGGCGACCTCAAGCTCAGACCTATAAGTGGCCAACTCGTCATCTTGGGCTTTAATGATATCCCTGTCATGAATAGCTTCGAGCTTTAGGCGGTCAATTTCGTGCTGGCGCTCCACAGAGACTTCAGAAAGCTTCTCAGCCAGATGAACGAATGCGTCATGTTGAACATAGACGTCGTTGGTACAGGCAATGGCATTTTGCTTAACATCTCCGGGTATAGGGTGAATCGCTGGGAGAAACTTTAGCCCATCAAAATAAATCTTCGGAAATTTGGCCTTGAGTTCGGTCAGTTTCTCCGACACTGTCGGGCCTGTCACTGGAGTGGGATGAGACGGCTTTGAAAGTTCGCCCCTCCTATGAGAGTCTCGGGAATGCCGGGTAGAAGAGGAGTCAGAGTGTTGGTCCCGAGGAGCATCGGAATGCGACCTCTTATGACCGCGCTTTTCTTTGCTTCGCTCCTGATGGGAAGAGGTCTCCTGGTGGAGTTCGGGCTGATAATGAGTTTTCTTCCGGAATGACGAGTCCCGGGAATGATAATCTCGGTCGATGTCGCTATCTCTGCCTAGACGCTTCTCGAGACCTAAGTCCCGACCGGATTGGCGTAAAGTCGACGAACCGCGAAGGCGGTCATATCTGTGCGAACGCCCCATGTCACCTGCAAAGAATTCAAACAATAGCGAATCAGCGAGGGAACAAAATAATGAAAGAAAAGTAGGTGCAAAGTGAAGTGCACGTGTCCGTGTGTGTCCTAGTGTTCCCCCCGACGGACCGTGGCTTTGCTAACGGGAGTCTTTTCGCCTCGGTTCGGGGCTGGGACACTTGCATCGCCCTTGGCGGGTGAGCGAAACTTAAACAACTCCGGGTCATTGAAATCATAGTTGAACAAGTCGTCGGGAATAGAGAGGTTCGATAAGCCCTTCATAGAACTTTCAACGTGCTGTGAAGAAGCCTCTTTCTCTGGCTGGATAGGCGTAACTTTGGAAATCCCGCCAACCTTCTCCTTCCTCAACTTGCACGCCGGCTTCTTTTTCCCCTTCGAAGGGGAAGATGACGTTTCAATATCATGAACTTCGACCGCAGGGCCCAAATCCTCACCTAGCTTTTGAGGTGGCTCGTTTGGAATTTCCCCCTCTTCCGGTACTTCAAGAGAAGGGCGAATAGATGACTCAGGCAGTTTTTTCCCTCTAACGGGTACCGGTTTGGGAAGGCGCCCTTAGGAAGACTAATCCGGCGGCCAGGAGCTAGCAGACCGAACCTTGATAATGCCTCATTGGAAATGAGGGCTCGAATATCTCATTCCTCGGCAGGAAGGGCTCTAATGGTTTCGACAGCATCAGAGTACCCTCGACCCTCAGGACGTGGAATGGAATCTGAAAAGATGAAACGATAAGTTAGCAGAAGCTTAAAACCAATTGGGAACGGACATCAATTCAAGAAGAAGACTTACTTCCTTCAACCCATCTCCTCGCGAAACCCTGTGGGCAGCGCACATAAAACCATTCCTGTTTGTACTGGGCGAATTTGCTGCTCCACGCGCTGGTGAAAATTTGGCACTTCCGATGTGGCTCGAGAAACTTGTAAGAGGGACTGTCTCCCCGTTTCTTGGTAATGTATATGTACCTAATATCGCCAGGGGTTGGGGGCCTAGAGAAGACGTCCATAAAGAGCACGTACGTGCCGTAGATGAAGACGTGACCGTTTGGATGTAGCTGTGATGGGGCGACGTCAAGATACCGCAGCACATCTCAAAGAAATAGATTGAACGGTGGTACGCTGCCAACCCAACACATGAACTTGCTGCACGCTGTATATCCCGCTGGGGGCAGATGTGGACGGTCGTGCCCCGACAGAACTAACACGTCGGAGAACGGTATACCATGAATAGAATATATCCGCTGAAGAGCGGCTTCGGTAACCCTCGAAGCCTGTGAGTCAACCGGGCTATCCAATAAGATCGACGACTCCAAGGTATCAGGAGCCCAGTCATGAGCGGGAGAAACTGACGGGTCAGATGTATCGGCGGCTGTTTGCTTTGAAGACGGCCCGGGTCTGTCGGAAAGTGTAGCGGAACTGGATTTTTTTAGACATCTTGAATAAATAGTGGATTCAACTAAGCACCTGTGAGAACTATACTTGAAAAATGACCAATGTTAGAGTTAACAAAACGAATAATCCCCCCACGTGGTGTGTGAACTAGTGCAATCAATTGTGTATAGGCCTTGAAAGTTTGGAATTAGTAACATCAAACTAAGCCTAAAGTCACCGCCTTCGAAGGTCGTCATCACTGACCGCCTCCAAAAGCTTTCTTTATGACGATTACAGTCTTAGATTCAGAGGAGGTTATCTGATTTCGTCAAGTAAAGCTCAGTTATGAAATTGGGCAAGACAAATTGTTTGTCCGGCATTTATGTTTGGTTCGGCATGGTCAGTTCGGCATCCATGTTCGTCCGGCCTATGTTACATTCGGCATTTATGTTTGGTTCGGCATCTACGTTTGTCCGGCCTAAGTTATGATCGGCACTAATGTTTGGTCCGACATTGTATGTTCGGCATTTATATTGGTCGGCTTAAGTCATGTTCGGCCAACATTGTATGTTCGGCTTTTATATTGGTTGGCTAATATCGCTCGACATGATTGGTTCGGCATTTATGGTTGTCCGGCATTGCCATGGTTCGGTACTGTTCATTCGGCCAAACCGACGTTCGGCAAAGCAATCGTTCGGCCAAACTCCAGTTCGGCCGAAACAACACCCAGCATCCACGCTGACTCATTTCACCCCCACAACCTTTCATCCATCGTTCAGCATATGATATACCACGCCGAACCTGGATCGCACCGAGCCTCAACACTCAGCACTGCCTTCAACTTTCACTCTCTCCCAACCATCTCCTGCTCCTCCTACCTTCTTTCCTCCTACAATTTCGTTCGGCACAGAAGACGTATGCCAAACGACAGCGCATCTCCCAACAACCTGCTAGAAAACTCGTTTCTGTTCACTCCTCCTCCCACTCTCGTCGTCCAACACTAAAAAAAACCTAAGGACTCCAACCTAAGCTCAATTACGCAACTCGAAGTATCATTCTCTTAAATCGTGGAAAGGAATTAGTACCTGATCAAGAGGACGAAAACTTGGATGGAATTAGAAGGTAGCTGGAGCTTTGTCAACTAGAAGGTTCGACAAATACAGGACAGCAGAGACGAAAATGTGAAAAGAGGAGAAGGGGGAGGCGTTGGGTTTTATAAGGAAGAAGAAGAAGTTGAACAGTCTATGCCTGATGGAGCCGGTCGAGAAGGCATCGCTCGGCCGGTCAAGGGAGTTACGTTCGGCATGCGCATATCGTTCGGCTTCAACTGCATCATTCAGCATTACAACAACTCGTGATTCAAAGCACAACATGTCCGACCACACGTTGTACTTTGGGGGGCAAGTGTTTCCTGGGGGATTGACCAGGCAACTTGGTACTCGGCATCCAGAGAGTACTCGGCATCCAGAGAGTACTCGGCATCCAAAAGCATCGCTCGGCCAAAGTAAGCGATTGGCCGAAGAAGGAACGCTCGGCATCAGGAGTATTGTTGGCTTGTATTGGTCGTTCGGCACCGAGGGGCGTTCGGCATTGAATGCCGTTCGGCGTAGACGATCGTTCGGCATTGAATGCCCTTCGGCGTAGATGGTCGTTCGGCATTGAATGCCGCTCGACCAAGTGGTACCGTTCGGCCTCCCACGTACGCTCGACCAAGTGGTACCGTTCGGCCTCCCACGTACGCTCGGCCAAGTGACGTTCGACATCCCCGAACGATCGGCCAGCAAGATGGCCCGGCATCCGCCCCAACACAACCAATTTCAACTATTACTCGGCCTACCCTTCCCTCACTCAACA
Organism: Allium cepa; assembly: GCA_030765085.1. Classification (NCBI taxonomy): domain Eukaryota; kingdom Viridiplantae; phylum Streptophyta; class Magnoliopsida; order Asparagales; family Amaryllidaceae; genus Allium; species Allium cepa. The sequence goes on from CM060944.1 coordinate 345,415,547, forward strand.
CCTCATCCTGTCCGGCCTGGCCTCGTTCGGCATGAAGGAAGGATCAGCATTCTACGTTCGGTCCACTTCTTCCACTCAAAAAACAAACCTTTCGGCATGAAAAGGAGGGTTCGGCATTTCGATCGTTTGGCCTATTCGGCTCGGCACACAGAAACGTCCTACTTGGACCAAGTTATTCGGCCACCTGGCCCACCAGGTAAGTCCAACCCACTTTCGTCTATAAATAGAGAGGCAGGGGCACAGAAAACGGGATCAGATTTTAGAGAGCACTGGGGAGACTCTGCCACATTGAATCCTCATTCAAGACTTATTTATTTTACCTTGCAATTGTATTCTAATACTTAAGAACGGATTGTATCTGTAATCAAGTATCTAGTGGAAAATAAAGATCAGCTTCAAAGTGGACGTAGGCCACTGCGCCGAACCATTATAAATTTAGTGTCCTTGCTTCCCGCATTTTAATTTATGTTCTCTTCTCTTTTTCAGTTTATTTTCTTCATTATTCTCTCTACACAATCTTTCTAAGGGTGTTAGTGACCAATTTTGGTGCTAACATGTTTATTTTAAAACAATGATTTTGAAATACATATTTAATTAAATTTAAAAGTGTGATTAAATTTAAAATATGATTTTTATATGTATATAGTCATATATATTGGTTCATTTATACCATTGAACTTCATCTGGCCATATTGATTTGATTTCGTCAATTTCAAACTATCAGCGTTGTTCGTCAAAATTTGTGACAATCCTACATTGTTTCGAAAGTCCTCATTTGGATTTGGTTAATTTCATAATTCAAAGCATAGCCTGTTGTGTGTCTGTCTTCTTGTGTTCTCTAGCCTCGAAAGGTGAGCAATCACTTGCGATTAATGTTCTTATATTTATTAAATTTGATTTCAATTGGAACGACAATTGAAATATGTTGCTGTTAGTTATTTACATTATTATATATATATATATATGTTGTTTATCTGTATCTGTTCACCTGTGATATCTGACACTATTATCTATTATTTATATTGCTGATATATGCCTGTTATATTATTATCATATTTGTTATCACTCTGCAAGTTCCCTGTTAGTATAGAATTCACTATGGGTTGAAATGATACGTACCCGAACGATCTGTAGAATAGGAGAAAATCATTATCGGTCGAAATGCTAGACCCAAGCGTTTTTCATTTGAATTGAATTTGGGATTGCGGGTTGAAATGATATATACCCGTATATATTTAAATTACGGATTGAAATGATAAATATCTGTATCACTTGAATATATGATAGAAAATTATATACAAACACCATTGGTCAATATATAGATATTTTGAAAATGATTTCTATGGTTTTGGAAAAGAAATTATGGTTTTATATAATATTGATTTTAGATATTATACAAATGTTATTTTATATTTAGTTAAATTCTTGATTTTAGGCTATGTATAAATTTGTTTTAATATAAAATACGTTTAGTAATAAAGTTTGACTTTATTAAAATATAATATGGTTAAGTATTTATTTAAATAATATTTTTATATAGATTTTATAGTGATTTAATTAAATTAAGGTCGAAGGATAAATTTGAAATTGATTTTAAATTAAATTTATTTAAGAATTATACTCAAATAGTTTGATTTGAAATTTATTAAATTTGAGATTTTAAAGGATATGATTTTTTTTTATAACTTGATTTTGGTTTAAGGTGATTTAAATGAATATATCAAGTTTAAATAAATTGAAGGAATATTCAGTTATTTGAAATTTGAAAGTTTTATTTAAATGATTTTGGATTTATTAAGTAAATATTTCAAAATTAAATAATAGTAGATTGAATTTGATATATATATATATACACGAAATTATCAAATTAAGTTTTGAAAAGTTTGAATATTTAAAGTTTTAAAATATATTGAAATTGAAATAGTTATTTTATGGTTCAAATCTGTATTTGAAATCGATATAATGCGAAATGGTTTATTGAGAACTAAATTGAGTTGAAACTTATGAATTGAGATTTGATTTAAATTTGAATTTTGTAATTCGAGTTGATTTGGAATCGATTCAAGAAATTTAAGGAAACTATATTATTATATAAAGTATTTTTAAATTATATTTAAAACTATTTTATATTTTAATATAAATCATTTAAATATAAACTATTTTAATTATAACTCTTTTATATTAACTAGTTTACTTTATAAACTATTTTACTTTAAATACTATTTTAATATCTAAACTGTTTAAGTGGTGGAGGTTATGTTTTCAAGTTATGAATTTCAAAGTGTCATGTCTTGAAAGTATTATAATTTTAAGGGTTTGGTTTCGAAAGTTATAACTTTGAAAGTGCTATGATTTTGAAACAAAAAAATATTTGAAATGGAAATGATATCGTATTTGGTTTCGAAATGGATATAATATCATATTGATATCGTTTTGAAATGGCAATGATATTTTGGTTTTGAAGTATAAACTATTTTGAAATGATCGCGGTGTTATAATAACGTTTGGTTGTTAAAGAAACCGAGATTGGAAGTTGTCGTACTCTCTTTCAACTCTGAAAACCACTTTAACAACTGTGTATGTAGTGGAGATTCCAGAATGAAGTAGGATGGTAGCGACGATCCTACATGAGGTATATACGTGGACCTGACTCCCGTGAGTTGGCATAAGGCGGCTAAAACAGGAGCAATTAACAGGCTAATGAGGTAGCACCTCTGATCGGACACACTCTTTCGATACCATTCTATTACTTTGTGATTGATTAGGTGCACCTTTTGATTTTTGAGAGTGTAGCTCAAGGTGGGCGGTAGCTGCAGTTATGCGTTACCACCGATCCGGAAGTGTAATTGGTAAATCTTCCTTGGCATTGCTTAGTTGTATCGTGTCACCTACCCTATCATGCTTTAATACGAGTTTGATTTGTGTCGTACCTATGAAGTATTTATAGTAGCCTTCCGTTCTGGTACGATGGTAATGTATAGACTAGTGGCACTATATATGTGTTAAGGTGGAAAATGTAAAGTCTTAACGCTATTTTTAAGTAAGTTTATTTTACTTTAAACATTATTATAATAGCGTATATTACTACATAGTAGATAGTTTAACGGATCCTTAGAGGATGGTTATCCTAAACATCCTTTGAGTACTTGTATTTCATTATTATTTCACTTGAGTTGGATTTATTGATATAAGAATGTTAATCCTGACTCGAGCGTTTTTGTGTTTTGCTTTACGCTTGGGCAAGACTGAGTGATACAGCTTTTGAGACTCACTTTTGGAGTTGGAGCTTCGTTTGGAGATCCATTTACATCTTTCAGCTTGCAGTTATTTAGTTGATTCTAGTGATGTATTCTGATCTTGTATTTGACTATTTTATTTGAGACTTCTATTGTATCGTATTTGACTCTGATATATATATAGTAGCTTCATGAACTACTATTCTTTTGTTCCCACTGCATATTATATATTGCTCAGTGACTGTGATTCTGTGATTTATTTATTTACTGTATATGCTGAGTTTTTCCAAATATAAATTAACAATATGATATTTTGAACAATTCAAATCCAATATGTGTGGATGCGAATGGTTGAAAATATCAGGCTGTTACATTGTATGTGAATGTTGTATAAGTTAGAAGTTATACGATTTTAAATAAATAAAAACAAAACAAAATAAAACCCTTACATGTCATCACCTATCTAGAAGCACGTGCGTGGAACCCTACCTCTTCGCCTCATTAACGAACCCAACCGCTAATTTCATATCGTCAACGTCGCTGCCACAGCCAATCGCGGCCAAGCGTACCACCTCCAAACGAACGGCTTCCACCTACTCATCACTCGCTGATCACCAAGAACCCCCGGAACGCCTTCGGTTGCCATCAAATTCAAGCCTCCACCATTCAAAGATTAACCCTAATTAAATTAAATCGATCGATCCAATTGTCACATGACCAAACAAACAACCATAGATGCATTCCCCTCGACCATCTCCACAACCCAGTACCTTAGATTCCACCATCAGACAAAGTCGATCAACACATGACGAACGGTCAAGACTTCATCTCCTAATGCTGGCCACACCGAAACCCAAATCAAAAAAGACTGCAGATTTGATTTACGCTCGTCGAGAGCTTCAAATCGATATATAACATGATAGGTTTTGGAGAAGTTTCATTTTGAAATTGAATTTGAAATTTGACCAGTGTTTTGAGATTGAATTTGTTTTTGCCATTGAGGAGGAGAAGTGGACGAGCGAAATTGTATGTACAGTAATGAGAAATAAAAGGCTGCTAGGGTTTAGATAGAACTATATATACCAATGAAGCCCGATAAGAAATATAAACAATACCCGAATTGATTCGAAATGACAAATATGACCCTAAAAGCCCGTTCTGCCTCTGGAATGAAAGTAGGTCATCTATATATCAAAAGATATGTTTTTAATAATTTTAAATTCAATGGAATAGGTTTATAGTTCAAATTCTATTGTATGAAGAAGTTAACTTAATATCAACATATTTCAAATTGATTTCAATTGAATTCAATTGAATTCAATTAAAGTGATTTCTACGCGTTTCGAGTCCGTACGGTCAAACGACAACTCCGATCGCTATGAAACTTGAAATCCTAGAATAATTTACTGTTACGGATCCGATGAGACTGGTTTCGTCGAAATCCAAGATATTGGCCAAAATGACTATTTTCACACTAATTAAATAAATTATCATTAAACCAACTAATCACTTTTTTAATTCAATATTTATAAACTAACAAATTTCATCGTTTTCTATTACTTAGACATATATAGATAATTTAAAACAATTTTCCATATCAATTCAATGTCAATTATTTACTTGTTACAATGTTTAATTTCAACTGTAATTAAATCCAATTAATTATAATTTAATTCCAATAAATTGATTCAATTTGGTGTCGATCTTTTATTCAATCATTTATTACTCTATGGACATAGTTAACATTTGTGTATAGCTTATTACACTAATACTTTACCATTATCATCTTACTTTTCATTAACGTAATATTTAATTACATTTAATTGTAATAAATCCATTTATTATAAATTAAATTCCAGTAAATTGATCAAACTTGATTCTAATTCTTTTTATTAAATCAATTGTCATATTATGTATAAGATTTTCATTAGTTACATCTTGTTGAATTAACATTCTACAATTATCAATTTAAACTACATTAACTGCACTAATTAAGTCAATTAATTGCAATTGATTTCCAAATTTAATTTAACAGGCTAAATAAATAAGTAACATATAATAATTATCACCATTAACTTTTAGTCACATTTTATAAGTTTATTATCCACAACTAGTGTTATAATTTCTACTACAACACTAATTTTATTCAATTACAATTACAATTACACATTATTTCATTAATCAATCAACATTTAAATTATCAATTAATCTTTTAATAAAATTATCAATTGATACACACATTATTATAATTAATTTACAATCTACAACCAATTATAACTTTTTATTTATTTCAGTTAACTGTAATTAAATTTAAAGCAGTTATCAATTGCCATAATTTAATACTATTACATTACATTCTAAATATATTCTCATTATTAAATCCCAAATTTTTATTTCTACCAACATTAAATCACAATACCCTATTTATCGAAAATTACGGGTAGTTACACTCTCCCTCACTCAAAGTTTTTCATCCCCAAAAAGGAAAAGAAAGGAAAAGAAGGAATTAAGTAATTAATGTATCTTATTCAAAATATTAAATTTTTAAACGATTAATTTAAATTAAATAATTTAAATAAAATATATCAATTTATAACAATTAAATCATTTATATTCAAGTTAAATAAAAGTTTGAAAAACGTTTCGCAAAATTTTCTATGTCCAAAATTTACGGAAAACTTCGGCAGAGTCTCCTTTGTATAGAGAGGTCTGGGAGATAAAATAATATCAATAATAACAATATATATCATATTTCAAAATAATATATCCCAAACCGCAGAAAAATAATATAATACCGCTAGAAAACCGTAATCTGAGAACGTACCTATTTGTCAGGCAAACAACACTTATTTTATGAAATCAAAAGCAGTAGTAATTGCTTCCATAGCCTGTATTTCACTTATGTAATCCAAAAGGTGTTAATAATTAAGTAAAAGAGAATATTAAGTTGTTCCAACTATAATAGCAAAACAATCACAACATAAAAGAAGTGACTTTGAAATCAAACATACTATCATCACATGCAATTAAAGCAATCATCCATCCATCCATAGCAATCAAGATAAATGGTTTGTCCAGATTCAGAACTTCTAATCATATAAAATGATAAATAAACTATGAAGTAAACCATACACTCAACAGTCATAGATAAACTTATAAATTATTTATATATCTTAATATAAAATAGAAGTATCTTTTCCCAACCAATCCATAAGCCAATACAAACAAAGAATCCAACACATTTTTAAGTTTACTCTATTTATTGTTTTCACATCATTTATTGTTCATTTTTTTCATACACTGATTTTATTTGATTCTCATTACTTACAAAATTTAAATTTTCAAATAAGAATTACATGAATGAATGAAAATTTAAATTTTCATTCATTCATGTAAGGCTTATTTCATTAGTTTACATTTTTTACTTACATAAGTTATATCCATTTCAATTATTTGGATTATAAATGAATTCATTATTGACGTATTGTATACATGTTATTTTAGTTTACATCACATTTACAATTTAGTTTGATTTTCTCTTCCTTTTTTTTCATTCACTTTTCTTTTCTCATTCATATAATATTTATTTTCATTACTTTAAATTCGTTATTACTTACAAAAGTTCATTTCTCCTTTATTCGTATAGTGCTTGTTAAATTTCCTTACATTTATCACTTTCAAAATTTATTTTCCCTTCATTTATGCAATATCATTTTTCTTTTCATTACTTTACATTCATTGCTTACATAAGTTACTTCCATTTCAATTATTAGATTATTTATTATTATGTAAGTCTCTTTACAGTTATCATTAATAGATTTTTCCTTTTCACACTTACTCTTCCATATATAGTATTATCGAATATTAATTCTATTTCTAAACCGTTTCCAATGTTCACTGAAGTTATAATCGTTCAATCTATATAGTATTCATTTTAATTATAAATGTCTGCAACACTAATTTAAGTTTATAATTATTTACTTACAATATTCACCCTTTACTATTCAATCCGATTATAAATAGCTTAAAATGTTAATCTAAGTTTATGATCGTCTTTCTTACATTATTCACTTTTCTATTACATTTGATTAGTAATATTTCAACTATTAACTTCAGTTTATAACAATTTATAACATTAGAATTCTTATTTATAGAAGAAATTCAATTGAACTCTTTCATTATACTTAAGTTTACTTGTATTATATTCTATTACATATTCTTATTAACATCTCAACTTTTAATAATTTGGTAATATATATATATATATATATATATATATATATATATATATATATATCTTTCAAAATGCAATTGAATATTATCCAAGTTCTCTTATTTGCTTAGTGAACAAAATGTTCAATGGTTACTATTTCTTATTTTCATTTCCATTTTATTTAAAGTTTACAAAATTTCAATTTCTTATTCTCGTTTTAGAAGTTTCCAATTATTAATATAGTCAAGATTCCATTCATTACGATAATATCAATTTCTAATTTACAAAAACTTAAGAACTAAACAAGCAGGTTTCATTTTAATTATTTTAAAATAATATAAACAATCCTATACTTTATATATCAAATCATATTTGGAATTCAAAAAATCAAGATTGATTTATCGAAACAATTATGAAATAAAATTACTACAATGATTTTCCCACTTTGAAACTCAAAAATGAACGTCGATGATGCCTGCACGCATCACCGAAATTATTTTCGAGCGACAGAGAGGGGAGTACAGAACTTATTTCCTTCCAAAAATTCTTTTTAAAACATTTCTTTCAAATCATATTAATAATATATTTATCAAAAAATACTTCTAAATAATAAAATTATTGTATTCCAAAATCTTTCGAAAGAAATTTTGAAATCCCGGAACTTAAGTTCTCGAATTCCAACTTATATTCTTTGTATTTACAATCTCATTTTTTCAGCCCATATTCATAAATTTTCCCATCTAACTAACAAATATATTACAGCCAAGTATATCATTTACAAAATTTATTATTTTATATACAAAATATATAATAGGCAAAATTGTTTCATTTACATATCTTTCAAAACAATATTATGTCGGTCTGTTCTATTCAAAATCCCTATCGATGTCATAGCGTCCTATATACCGACTGAAATTTATAAATACTAAATAGAACAAATTAACACAATATAAAACCCTTTTTAACACTAACAAATATGCTCCCTTATATATATACGGTCTGCGACTCATTCTAGAGTATTACTGTTTGTACCAAAATTGGGCACAACACTCTTCGGAAGTTTTTGAAGAGATAATAAATGAAGAATGCAAATTGAAAATGAGGATTATCTAACAAAAAATCTAAATAACAGTAATATAAAGGCAAAGATAAGCGATTTATAGTGGTTCGGCGTGTTGCCTACGTCCACTGTGAAGTTTTTGCAGTTTTATTGATTCTCTTTCAACGTTTACAAGCGATTACAGCAAGAAACAGCAAAGTACAACTGGAAATTCGAAATCTACAGCAAGAATATGATGTAGGATGATGGAGATCTCTATCCGGCAGAGTCTGGGCGCTTCAGAATCCAAAGATCCTTTTTCCGTTGGCTCTGGGGCTCTATTTATAGGCGTAGGAGACTGAGATTGCGCTCAAATCTCGAGAGACTTTTTGTGACATGTGAGTGGGCTCACGCAACCAACTCAGGAAGTTTCGAGTCCATCTATGATCGATACGAAGTCATTTCGTATCGATCAAGATGATGTCCAATTGGGCTTAAATTGGTGGAGACGTTCTTAATCATGCATGCAAGCTCCTGTGAAAATTTCATGGCATTTGGAGATTGAGAGATATGGTCGGTAGGAAATAGAATTTTCAGGTTCCTGCCTGGTTCGAACCGATGGCTTCGAATCGATGCCTTCGATTCCATCAGCTCACGTGGTTCTGTGATGAGGTGGCGCGCGTCCTTCGAGTCGATCCGGTCTTTCTCCGAGTTGAATGCATCGATCCCTTAGATCTCGCCTACTTCGTATCGTGGAATGACACGTCATCCAAGCTCGTTGATTTGGTGGATACGAACAAGTGATTATTCATGGATTCGAACAAAGACTTTTGATGGATACAAAGTGAAACTTTCCGATGGATACGAAGTCACTTGATGAACTCAAGACAGATGGATGCGAGGGACCTGTGCCTCTGATCGATACGAGGACAATGGGTTCGAAGTAAGGCTATGCTTATGGATTCGAACAATAATTGAACCAACGGATACGAACCAATGACAATAGATGGTTACGAAATGCTCTGCCTAGATGGTTTCGCAGAGGGACTTCCGTGATGGATACGAAGCAGGGGAAGCCGATGGATTCGAACGTGATCGAGTTGAACTGAGGCATCTCGATGGATTCGAACTCGATCGATTCGAACGTGATCGAGTCGAACTGAGGCATCCCGATGGATTCGAACTCAATCGATACGAACGAGATCGATTCGAATTGGAGCGTGAGGATGGATACGAAACCGAGGCCTTTTCCCTCAAATTGGATCGATCATAACTTGTGCATACGAGCTCGGATTGACTTGAAATTTGAGATGCTGACTTTTACGGCTTTGCTTGTCATGTCCTATAAATTATAGCTCAATCTGGGCTCGGACAAAATTCAACGATATCCATAGTGAAGCAAAGTATAACCAATCTTTGAGACGAACTGTCTATTGTTTTTCGATCGATCTTTTGGTATCATGGCTTTGCCAAAAAGCGGGATAACATTTGCCCCCCAAAATACGTCTTGTGGAAACATGACATGCTTTGAAAAGCTGCAATTTCTTTCTAAATAATCATTACTCTTTTGTCGAAGGTTGTAACCTTGCGTTGATATAACTGATCGCTGTATGATAGTGCGTAGCTGTTTGTCGTTGTAGTCGTGATGGGACGAGTATTCGATCCCTGTGAATGTTAAAAATCGAATGTTACTCTGACATATATGCATATATGTCAACTTGACTCTCGTTAACGTTGAGTGTTCACGAGTCGTTGTCGGTTTAGTTTGTTATCGAATTTCGTATCGATTCTCTCCTGAATCGATGTGAAATTTGAGTTGAAACAATGCTTGAGGGCTGTTTTTGGTTATCCTCTTGTATCGATCCTCTCCTGAATCAATGTAAAAGGTTGAAATTTGAGTTGTAACAATGTTCGTCAGTTGTTTTAGGAAGTTCCTTTGTATCAATCCTCTCCTAAATCGATATAGAAGGTTGAAAGAATGACTTCGCATCGATGGATTTGGAATTTGTTGGATGCAAAATGCTCATTCGTATCGAAGTTGATGCTCGAGTTGTGGTGGACACGAAACCACTGGTGTTCGTATCGATAGACCTGTACTGCCCTGGGTCGATGGTTGCGAAGTGGACATTTCGAATCGATCCAGATTGCATGGATTCGCATCGATGGACCGGGACTCACATCGATGAATGTTGGCTTGTGGAAGCACGGACTCATATGATTCGATCGATACGGTTTGCATTGATAGCTTGTGGATGGAACCGAGTTGAGTTGTGGCTTCGAAACGATGAAGTCTAGAAGCAACTTCGCCTCGATGAAAGCAGAGCCTGATGGATTCGAACGAACCATTCAAATCGAGGCATGATCGGACTGGGTGTGGCCGGTCACATAGACCGGAAGGCGAATCGACCCGGTCACCTACTAGGTTCCATATAAATAGCTCGGGCTCCGTCATTCTTCATTTTTTCACTTTTTCCTGCCGCCACCATTTTTCCTATCGATTCGAAGCATCAGAGAAGATAAAACTGTATCACGCCATCGATTCGATTAGTTTCAAACTCACAACTTTTCGAATCCTTCCTTAAAATTAGGTAACCAACCACGACTTCAAGCAACAAAACTATCTCAGATCCATCCTTCCTTCATTGATTATCCGTTCTGGCCATTGGTAAAACCAGATCTGGTTTGGAGAAGAAGTGGTGGACAGAATAAAATCGAATCGATCTGGGGTTCGATGTTCGAATTGATGAAGGCGATGGTCTTTTTCGTTGGGTTTCGCATCGATCTCTGGGATGCTTTAATCGAGAAGACGTAGTTTGTACCGATGGCTATGGCGATGGATTGCATCGATTCGAAACGATCGATACGAAAAATGAGAAAAGGGCCGATCGGAAGTCTTTAACTTTAGATCGATACGAATCATATTTTTATGGTCGATACGAAAGGTATCGGCTCGAATGTAATCGATGTTAAGTTGATGCTTTCCCGATCGGTATGAACTAGGTAACCAAGGATCGATACGTAGTCATCGGATTTTATCGATACGAACTCGGCTCCAGATGATCGATTCGAAACATTTTTATTGGCATCGACTCGAACTGGTACCTTGATGGATTCGAATGAACTCCATGTGATCGATTCGAGATGATCGGTTCGAAACATGTTTATTGGCATCGACTCGAACTGGTACCTTGATGGATTCGAACGAACTCCGTGTGATCGATTCGAGATGATCAATTCGAAACATGTTTATTGGTATCGACTCGAACTGGTACCATGATGGATTCGAACGAACTCCATGTGATCGATTCGAACCGATATCTTAATGGATTCTAACAAACTCCATGTGATCGATTCGAACTGGTACCATGATGGATTCGAACGAACTCCATGTGATCGGTTCGAAGTTCCCACATTGAATACGAGATTTTTGACATTCTTCAATACAATTCCGGCGAGCTTCATTCTCTCATATTTGGACTTGATTAAACTGCATACTCGACTATATCTTGAAGCTCGCCGAAGGAACCATAGCAACCTTAACTACTTGCACATCTTTTTTAACTTTGCACAAATTTACTCAAGTAATGCATTGCACTGCACAACACACACTCGTACACTTTACACTGGGGAATGCACGGGCCTTTTGTCGTCTAATGATAATTTCTCATAAGTTAGCCAGTTATGGAACCATCAAGTTCGCAGCCGCAAGAAAACCCGCAAGAAATCCAAAGTACAGTTCCTTCGAGACTAGAGGTTCCGGATATTGAGCCTGAGATCATCGGTCCAGCCCCGGACGAATTTCCCAATGCGTCTTTTATTGCCAATCCATCGGACTCCGTTCGGTCCAATATTTCTGAAGATATTGTGGGGAGGATATGCTTAAGGCATGGCCTGCCAATGGACGACGTGTTATTACCGGGACCAAATGACAGACCACACAATCCGTTGGAGGGATACACCGCATTTAATCACCACGCGTGCGTGGCCGAGACGCTTCCTCCGTTCAATGAGTACATAAGATAAGTACTGTCTTTTTTGGGGATCGCCCCATCTCAACTACACCCGAACGGATATGCTTCTGTGTATAGCTTGTTCATTGTCTTCATGAAGTATCTTCATCGACCATCGATCCCGACCGAGATCAGATATCTGTTCAATTTCAAGAACCGAAGTGATTACCCCTCCTTCACATTTTTGGAAACAGTGAGAAATTGTCAAGTGGTCACCAGGTCCTGGACCAGGCTAAGCTATTACAGGACAGAATGGTTTTACGTTAGATGTCCTTTAGGGTCGCCCGGCGATGGTTATTCAGACGTGAGTATAGCTGAGTTCTCAAATTATTACTAAGGCGATTGCAATTGAAGTGAAACTTATATCTTTTCCTTTTTATAACAACGATCCAGCGAACCGAAGGTGAACACTTCAGGGAGATAGTGCGAGTACTCCAAGAAGTCCCGAGCGAAGATAGGGATATCGAGTTTCTTTTGACGGATAGGAATCTTCGGACTCTTGGGTTGATCGAACGGGGGCAGAGTAAAAGTTTGATGGGGCACTAAGGACCGCCTTGAAAAAATGAGTCAAGCACAAGAAGCCCAAAGTTATTATAGCCAAGGAAGTTGATTCTGAAAGGACCCATACTGATAATGAGCCGTTGGCCGGGCCTACAGATGTAGTTCAGGATGTCGTAGAGCAGAGAAAAGGCAAGGCAGCTGTTTTTAAGTCGCCTGAAAAGGGAAGACGGAAGTCGGTCGTCATATCCCGGCTCACTCCCGGAATTAGAATTTCGGAGAGGTCTCCCCCAAGAACAGAAAGTCTCTTTAAAGGGCTTGTCGATCTTCCAATCCCGGACGATGTGTCTTTTCAACATGATGCCGGGTTGGAGAAATTCCATCGTACTCTAGAATTGAGCGAGCCTTTTATTACTAGCTTGGTCGACACTTTCGGTTGGTCGGGGGGATGCATATTCATACACATTTCACGACACTACACAAACCTTAGTCGTAGGTCATCGATTTCGAAAGTCATTAACTCTATTCTCATTTTGCTTTGCAGATATTATGACTGGACGCGGTTCGATGTTAGGAAGTCTGCGACAGGCTTGTAAATCCTCCTCATATTACGAGTCACAACGAAGAGAAGGAGATAGAGATTATGATCGTAGGTACTCTGGGTATTCCAGCCAAGAACGGCATGATAGAGATAGGGACTACAGACGTCGGTCTCGATCTCGCACTCCTCCTCCCAGAGACCCTATACAGCCTCCTGCCTATGTTTCTCGTCCTTCTGAATCTTCTCGATACAAGTCAGCATCTCAATCTTCTAGATCCTACCCCCACCATCCCAGATCTGAGGCAATGTCCCCAATAGTTGCAGAACAACCTCCTACTGAAATTTCGGGGGAAGGTGCAATCAGGCTGGCGCAATTAAAGAAGGACTTCCCAAATATTTTCTTTGATAACTGCATTTTCCCTCTTCATTTGAAAAGAATCCCGCCGGAGGCCGAGCAGGTGGCGCACGATTATGTGCATGATTTTTATGCCCAGTACAAGGCGTGGTATAAGGCAGCCGAGAAAGCGTCGTCATTAGCCTTCGAACGAGCGGCTATCATTGAAAAGCTACAAGCCGAGCTGGCTCAAAAAGATCGCATCATACAAGTGCTGAAAACAGAAGCCGAATCATCTTGAAAATCAGAGATAGAGGCTCTTATGAAGGCCGATGAAGCTCAAGCGGCTATGGATAGGATGAAAAAAGAGCACTATGTCACGGTGGAAGACATTGGCCACCGGGACACCATTGTCACCACCGAGCAAGATGCGGCTTTGAAAGAGCTTAATGAGCTTAAGGTTAAAGTTTCTGAAATCATGAAGGAAAGAGATACCGCCAATACTTCTGCACAGGAGGCATGTGATCAGGCGGTAGAGTTCCGGACCGAGCGTGATGCTGCGATGGCTAAAGTAATAGAGATCGAAGCCGTTGTTGATAGAAAAATTGAAATCGCCGAGTCCAAGATGGAGGCCGACATTGAAGACCTCCTCATCACTTACAATGCTAACGTGTTAAGGCACAGGAATTTGGCTTGGCTCGAGAATTATCCTATACATCTTCATAGCGCCTGGAGCCGGATAGTGGAAGAGGAGAAAGTGGCGCATCCGGATGAATCAATCGACCAGTTTGAGCTTGAAAACCGGTTGCTGACCGAAGATGAAAAGAAAATTCTTCATAGTGCCATAATTTCTCATGAGAAGGAGACGATCGGCGCCTGTCATCTGGAAGTCAGGGAAGGTTCTGGTGTTGAACATCGGGCTTCAGTTCTTGAGATCACTGCTACACTCCCGTTAGAGCCCACATCTGCGGTTGATTCACAGTCAGTCCCTGCCTATAATCCAGAACAACCGCAGCTATCTCCTATCCGGAAGCACGTTTCTGAAGCTGCTCAGTCGTCAGCAGGCCACGTTAAGGATGGTATTCCGAACTTATCTCAAGTGTATTCCAAATAGAGAGTTTGTTTTGAAGCGATTATTAATAACTTCTTCTTATCTTTGCTCGGTGACTGGAGTTGCGGTGATTGCCGTGACTCAAGAATCAAATCAAAGGCAGAAGGCCATCACCACTGAGATGACCGTCGTGACAGAAGTGTCAACTGTGGTGGCACAGGGGATCGCACTATCTCTTGATGAGCAAATGGTGAGCGAACTGCTCGGCCAGCACGGTGGCTTCTCTACGGACTTGTCGTTCATCATTAGCGACCTCCCGCCAGCCTCTATCTCTTCAATGCAGACTGTAGATGCCCCCAGCCAGGCCCAAGCGATTCATGATGAAGAAATTCTGGCAGAGATAAATGCAGAATTAGAGGCTGCGGGGCAAGGTGGTAGTATTGGTGGTAGTATGGTGGTGCACAGCCCAGCGCCTCTAAAGACAATATCATCGGGCGGCACTATCCCCTCTTCTATTGCAGATCCAGTTTACCCAACTCCTCCGGTGAGCAGTATACACCTGGAATCAAGTTCAGAGGAGGATGTCGACATTATGCCCCCAGCTGGGGATCAACCATCATAGGGGAGAGCCTCGAAACGGACGATTTCTAGCGAGTCGGAGGGTTCTCCGTTGAAGAGAAGGCCAAGAAAGAAGAAGTAGGTTGTCTACTTAAGTAAATTTTGGATAAATAGGAATTTTTTTTTGCTTCTTATTTGTAGGCCGTGTATAGATGCAGGTTTGGCCCCTGCTAGTAGGAATTTTTGGAAGAACTTACACATAAGCTCTTGTTTCCAATTAGTTGAAATAAAATTTAACTTTTCTTCATTCCAACTGGTTTTTTATCACTTTACTTGTTTAAGTGTTGTGACGATCAGCTTGTGATCGCACCCATTACAGATCTTGAATACACATCCGCACTCCGGGGACTTAGAATAATTTGTAAGCGATAATTTGGTTCGCACTCCGGGAATCCGATAATTATCGTTGTTTATGACGTAGTTCGCACGCTGGGAACTTCGAGTTGATACTTATACTTTAATTCATACTCTGGAAATTTGAAGTTAGCCGACAGATGGTCAGTTACATCCGTTTGAGATTTTTGAGAATTCGTTCACACTCTGCGAACGATGGCCTTATTGGGATCGTGGATGGTCGGATCGCATCCACCCCAAGTTAACAAGCGAGGTCGTTAGATGGACGGGTCCATCCTCCTCGAACTTGTTTAAGATACGGTCGAAGTCGTTAGGAGGACGGGTCCACCCTCTTCGAAACCGCATTTACATGTTTATACTCTAACTCGCACTCTGGGAGTTTGAAGTTAGTTCACACTCTAGGATCGACGGACTTTTATGTTTATACTCCAATTCACACTCTGGGAATTTGGAGTCCGTTCACACTCTGGGAACGATGGACTTTTATGTTTATACTCCAATTCACACTCTGGGAATTTGGAGTCCGTTTACACTCTAGGAACGATGGACTTTATGTTTATACTCCAACTCGCACTCTGGGAGTTTGGAGTCCGTTCACACTCTGGGAACGACGGATTTTATGTTTTTATGTTTATACTCCAGTTCGCACTCTGGGAATCTGGAGTTAATGAAAGGATTGTCGTGTTTCAATCCTTTTAACTGTTGGTGTGGTGACATGCCCCCGAGCTCGGGTTTCACTTAGTGAGTGACCGGTCGTATCTCAATCACTCCCTATTTGAATAAATCCCACTGTATGTTGGAACTTAGCTCTCTATGCATTATGATTTTTTGTGTCGTATTCAACAAATCACGGCTCTGGCTCGAAGAGATAGCATTTTATTGCTGAAATAAGAAAATATGGAAAAGTCAGCTGCCTTATTACAAGTTCAAATTTCAAAATGCGAAAATAAAATGCAAAGGAAATAATGGGCGAAAACAAATAAAGCCTGTCATGTATAGTAGCGATGGAGACTCTCGCTATTCCAGGCTCTAGGCAGAGTAAGACCGACAACAGTCGATAACTTGAATGTGCCATCTCCGAGCTTTTGTGAAATCACATATGGTCCCTCCCAATTAGGTTTCATGTGCGAAGGAATATGATAGATTCTCTTGAGCACGAGATCACCGAGTTCAAAGGTTCGCGGCCGGACCTTGGCATTGTATATTCGGGCAACTCGACTCCGGTACGCGTCTGCCTTCAGATCAGCCTCTTCATGCTTTTCATCGAGTAAATCCAGAGATTCCGCAAGTAGTACGACATACGTTTTCGGATCATAGTACGTCACACGATGAGAAGATACTTCCATCTCGACTGGAATAACGGCTTCTGAGCTATAAGATAGAGAAAATGGAGTGTGTCCGGTTGCAGTCTTGTGGGTCGTTCGATAACCCATAAAGCCATAGGAAGTTCATCAACCCATTTGCCCTCAGCTTTTTCCAGTCGTTTCTTCAGAATAGATTTGATAACCTTATTAACAGCTTCGACTTGGCCATTCGCTTGAGGGTGTGCAACTGCGGAGAATTTCTTATAGATATGGAACTGTTGACAGAAGTTCTTGAATTCAGCACTGTCGAATTGGGCTCCGTTATCGGTGATAATAGTATGCGGGAGACCGAACCACAGATGATGTTGCGTACTACAAAATTGATTACTTTTTTCGTCATGATGGTTGCAAGAGGTTCAGCTTCAGCCCACTTGGTGAAGTAATCAACTGCGACGATGGTGTACTTCGCGCCATCTTTGGCCAAAGGCAATGTACCAATTATGTCAATGTCCCATACTGCAAACGGCCAAGGACTGACCATTTGGGTTATTTCAGTAGGTGGGGCTCTAGGAATCCGAGCATGTTTTTGGCATTTATCACATTTTCTGGCGTAGTCTGATGCGTCACGGTTAATAGTGGGCCAATAATACCCGTATCGGAGTACTTTCTTGGCGAGTGCTTACCCCCCAGTGTGATCGCCACATTCTCCTTCGTGTACGTCATGTAACACTCGTTTGATTTCGTCGTGAGCGATACACCGGAGGAGAGGAACGGAATATCCTCTTCGATACATAACTCTGTTTTGAATGATGAACCGCGAGGCTTTTTGAAGAGTCTGTCTCTTCTCACTTCTGCACTCGGGCAAGGTCCCATGCTCAATATAATCTCGATAAGGGGTCATCCATGATTCGTTACTGGAAGTAGTCTCAAAGGTGAAGTCGGTCTCCATTTGATCAATGCTCGGAGAGGATAGAGTTTCAACAGGGACGGGCCCTAACTGCTGAGCTTCGCCCGTACTTGCTAACTTTGCCAACGAGTCGGCTTTCTGATTATGCTCTTGGGGTATGTATAAAATGGAATAGTAATCAAACTGATCAATCACTTTTCGGATTTGGGATAAATAAGCAGCTAGCCTTCGATCTTTCGCCTGATATTCACCCCGGACCTGACATACGACTAATTGGGAGTCACAATAGATTTCCACCGTGGTAATTTTCAGATCGCGGGCCAGCTTCAACTCGGTAAGTAAAGCTTCATACTCGGCTTCATTATTGGTCGCGCGGAACTCGAACTTTGAAGCATAGCATATGGATCGGCCCTCGGGGGTCTCAAGTACTACCCCAGCGCCCGAGCACCGATCGTTGGATGCACCATCAGTGTGTAACTTCCAAATGTACTCAGGAGATTTGCTGGTCTCAGGCAAGTTTTCAGGAACAGTAAACTCGGCTATAAAATCTTCTAGGACCTGACCTTGAATAGCTCTCCTTGTAGTGTAAGTGATATCGAATTGACTCAATTCGATGTTCCATTTGAGTAACTTACCAGACGTCTCAGGCCGTGTGAGGACCTGTCTAACGACTGATCGGTGTATACAATGATGGGATGAGCCTGAAAGTATGGACGGAGCTTCCTCGAGGCAATGACTAGGCAGTAGGATAATTTCTCTAGCTTCGGATAGTTTCTCTCAGCTCCGGTGAGTCGTTTGCTAACATAGTAGATCGGTTTCTGAACTCGGTCTTCTTCCTGAACAAGGGCAGCGCTGATTGCATTTTCTGACACTGCCAGGTAAAGATATAACTATTCGTGGTTGATAGTCTTTGAAAGGATCGGCGGTGTGGAAAGATGTTGAACCAATGATTTGAATGCGTCCTCGCACTCTGCAGTCCACTCGAAGTTCCGCTTCCCTTTTCCGATCAAATCGAAGAATGGGATGCATTTATCGGTGGACTTTGATATGAAACTGCTCAACGTTGCTACCTTTCCATTGAGGCTCTGGACTTGCTTTACAGTTCTTGGAGTTTGTAAATTTCTGATAGCCCAGATCTTTTCGGGGTTGGCTTTTATTCCTCTGACGTTGACGATGAACCCAAGGAATTTTCCGGATGCGACTTCGAAATGACACTTAAGCGGATTGAGTTTCATCCCGTATCTTCGAAGGGTATTGAACATTGACTCCAAGTCTTTAATGTGGTCAGAGGAGTATCGTTATTTCACCAACATGTCGTCCACATAAACCTCCATGGTCTTTCCGATCTGGTCAGCGAACATCCGGTTATCCAAGCATTGGTAAGTTGCTCCGGCGTTCTTCAATCCGAAGGGCATGACTTTGTAGTAGTATAGTCCCAGATTGGTTACGAAGCTTGTATGCTCTTGGTCGGGCACATGCATGGGTATTTGATTGTAACCCGAGTAAGCATCCATGAAAGATAATAATTCATGTCCGGCCGTTGAATCTATGAGTTGGTCAATTCGAGGAAGTGGAAAACTGTCTTTCGGACAAGCTTTGTTTAAGTCAGAATAATCGATGCACGTTCTCCATTTCCCATTTGGTTTTCGAACAAGTACTGGGTTAGATACCCACTCCGGGTATAGAGAATCCCGAATAAACCCATTGGCTTTTAGCTTATCAACTTCTTCTTTAAGGGCGGCAGATCTCTCTGGATCCATACCACGCCTTTTCTGCTTGACCGGGATATATCGTGGGTCAATATTTAGGGTGTGGCTCGCGATGTCTGGCGAGATCCCACACATATCAGAATGCTTCCAGGCGAACACATCGAGATTCTCCCGGAGAAAATCAACCAATTCATGTTGCATTTCTTGGCTCAACTGAGACCCAACCTTCAACATTCTTGAATCATCATCATCTTCACCATCGATTGGAACATCAATCGTCAGCTTAGCCGGGGATGCCTGACTTTCAATAGATTCTTCCTTGTTTTCATTGTCTCTCGGGTCAATATCCCTATGGAATTGGTTGTGGTGCCCGGGCCGAGGCCCAGGCATTAATTGTCAATTATCTGCAAAACAGACGCAGAGAGGTTCCTCTACGCCCTTTCCCTTTTCTCGTCGCTGCGCCTCGCGTAGCTCAGCTACGTAACAGGCTCTTCCAGCAGCCTGATCTCCCTGTATAACTCCAATCCCACAATTAGTGGGGAACTTCAAGGTTAAACACCATGGGGCAATTGCTGCCCTGAATTCAGCAAGGGTCGGTCGGCCCAAAAATGCATTGTATGGAGAGTGAATATCCAGAACAACAAACTGTAGAATCCAAACTCTTCGGCATTCTCCCAAACCTAACTCCACTGGCAACTCTACCACCCCAGTGGGCATACTAGAACTTCCATCGAAGCCATGAATTCTAGATTGACAAAGCTTTAAATCATTGGCTTCCATTTTCATCTGGTCGTATGCTCTCTTAAATAGAATATTCACTGAACTCCCACTGTCCACTAGGATCCTCTTCATCCAAGCAGGAACAACCTGGCAAATATGACAAGTGGGTCAATAGTTGGGGCTTCGACCCTATTAGCATCTCGGCTTCTGAATAAGATGTCATCCATCATCGTCTTTTGTAGTTTGGCCGGTGCCCCTTCATCGAAATTACTGCAACACTCAAAATCCACATGCCTAATTGAATTGGCATATGACTCCATTTTCCTCCAACTTCGGTCTGCTGGATGGGGACCACCACTGGTTGTGTTAATAACTAACCTCCCGCTTGTACGGGCAGGTTCCTCTTGTCTTCTCGAGTTTGTGCACGGTTTTGATTGGATGGGACCGCACCACCAGACTGTGGCGCCCGAAAGAACTGATCTAGCTTTCTTTCTCTAATCAACTTCTCAATGAGGTCTTGCAAATGTCTACACTCATTGGTATTGTGTCCATAACTCTCGTGGAATCTACAAAACTTTCCTGTTTGGATTTGCCTCTCCGACGATGGCTTCGGAGCAGGGTTCTTATACTGCATAGCGTTGCAAGTCTGTAAATACACGTTCTCCGGCGATGTGTTCAGTGGTGTATAATTGTCAAAAATTGGAGCCCTACGTCGCGGGCCACGGTTCTGATCTCGTTTTATGTTCCGATTATCACTGTTCCTCGGTTGTTGAGTTTGTTTATTCTGAGTATTCAGCTGGACTTTTCCTGAACTTTCACCGGATTGCTTGACTGCAACATTACTCTGAATCCCTTCACTGCTAGGCCTTACATCGTCCTGTTTCCTAAACTATTGCACATCCTCATGCCTTACGAATTGGGCAGCTTTAGAATAGAAACGGTCCAACGATGCGGGTGGCTTCCCAGCTAACCAGTTTTCAAACTCGAAATCGGGGTTGATCCCCTTAGTTAATTCCATTAAGATCAAATTATCATTGAGGCTACTGATCTCTGCACAAGCGGCATTAAACCTTTCCAAAAATATCGCCTGAGTGTCTCTCCGGAAGCTTGAGTGACACTGGATAGAGTATTAACGTCTTTAGGCCTGGCGACGTGCATACGAAACTGCTTGACAAACTTAGTAGCCAACTGGTCGAACGAAGAGATTGATCGGGGAGGCAATCGTGTAAACCACATCATTGCGATGCCCTCCAAAGAAATGGGAAAACTACGGCACTTTACCGCATCATCGGGTCTTGCAGTACTCATCGACCATTCATATTTCAAGATATGATGATTGGGGTCGGAATTCCCTTCGTACATGGGCAGAGTCGGCATTCTGAATCGCCGAGAGGGTTCAGCATATAAAATTCCATCTGTGAACGGAGTATGACTTCGTGAGATTCCCCAATCGTCATTTGTCAAGCCCTGACTCTCGCGAATCATTTGGAGTGTCATGGCTGAAAGTTCTGGCATCGGAGCGGTTTGTGCACGTTGGGCCAAAGTGTGGTCGGGTTCCACATTGCGAGGTTGGATCGAGCGCTCTCGACGGTCCGTGTCTCGCCTCCTTGGCTCAACGTTTTCTGGAACGTACGGTTCAGGAGTACGCCCTTGTTGGTTATGGGTATCTATCCCTATAACAGTCGTGGTAGCAGTGGCACGGTTATCTGTGGTGTTTTGTGGAACAGTGCCCCCTCGGGAGGAGGGCCCAGTATGAAAACTAGCAGAAGGGCCAGCTCTTAACTGTCCAACGGTCAATACTGGCTGGTGGTCAATTTCCTATGCATAATTTCCCTCGAGCCTGGGACGGGTAGATCTATGATTGTAGTCGGATGAAGCAGTACTTTCAGTGGAGGAGCGTGATGCATGATCCCTTATGGATCTTCTACGCCCTTAGTGGTCTAGTTGATTAGCCAATTCAGTGTTAACGCGCAACTGCTCAGCTAGCTGTTTGCCGACTTTGAGTTAGTTCTTGGAGCAATGTCTGGAACTCTTGTCTAGTAACCGGACCTGATGGATCGGAATGCCCGGTATCATCTTGATTAGGTGGAAGTAGTTGCACGGGATTCTGTCTATCCCGGCCTTCTTGACCAGCGGCGGTGAAGCGGTTCTTGTGCTAACCATCTTGAGAAGTGGACTCCTTTCCTAGATCTTTGCAAATCTGAATAGAATGGAAGGAATCTGAAAGTGAACTCTGGATCTCCCTCTTAGATTTATGTAATCCGGTATCGATGACAGATCCAAAGAACGGGAGAAAAACTAGGTTTTTCTCGGTGAAAGCACCAAAGTGTTTGTACCAAAATTGGGCACAATACTCGTCGGAAGTTTTTGAAGAGATAATAAATGAAGAACGTAAATTGAAAATGAGGATTATCTAACAAAAACTCCAAATAACAGTAATATAAAGGCAAAGACAAGCGATTTATAGTGGTTCGGCATGTTGCCTATGTCCACTGTGAAGTTTTTGCAGTTTTATTGATTCTCTTTCAACGTTTACAAGTGATTACAGCAAGCAACAACAAATTACAACTGGAAATTCGAAATCTACAACAAGAATATGATGTAGGATGATGGAGATCTCTATCTGGCAGAGTCTGGGCGCTTCAGAATCCAAAGATCCTTTTTCCGTTGGCTCTGGGGCTCTATTTATAGGCGTAGGAGACTGAAATCGCGCTCAAATCTCGAGAGACTTATTCTGACACGTGAGTGGGCCCACGCGACCAACCTCAGGAAGTTTCGAGTCCATCTATGATCGATACGAAGTCATTTCGTATCGATCAAAATGGTGTCCAATTGGGCTAAAATTTGGTGGAGACGTTCTTAATCATGCATGCAAGCTCCTGTGAAAATTTCATGGCATTTGGATAAGTAGATTGAGAGATATGGTCGGTATGAAATGGGATTTTCTGGTTCCTGCCTGGTTCGAACCAATGGCTTCGAATCGATGCCTTCGACTCCATCAGCTAACGTGGTTCTGTGATGAGGTGGCGCGCGTCCTTCGAGTCGATCCGGTCTTTTCTCCGAGTTGAACGCATCGATCCCTTAGATCTCGCCTACTTCGTATCGTGGAATGACACGTCATCCAAGCTCGTTGATTTGGTGGATACGAACAAGTGATTGTTCATGGATTCGAACAAAGCCTTCTGATGGATACGAAGTGAAACTTTTCGATGGATACGAAGTCACCTGATGAACTCGAGACAGATGGATGCGAGGGACCTGTGCCCTTGATCGATACGAGGACAATGGGTTCGAAGTAAGGCCATGCTTATGGATTCGAACAGTAATTGCACCAATGGATACGAACCAATGACAATCGATGGTTACGAAATTCTCTGCCTAGATGGTTTCGCAGAGGGACTTCCGTGATGGATACGAAGCAGGGGAAGCCGATGGATTCAAACGTGATCGAGTCGAACTGAGGCATCCCGATGGATTCGAACTCGATCGATTCGAACATGATCGATTCGAACTGAGGCATCCCGATGGATTCGAACTCGATCGATACGAACGAGATCGATTCGAATTGGAGCGTGAGGATGGATACGAAGCTGAGGCCTTTTCCCTCAAATTGGATCGATCATAACTTGTGCATACGAGCTCGGATTGACTTGAAATTTGAGATGCTGACTTTTACGGCTTTTCTTGTCATGTCCTATCAATTGTAGCTCATTCTAGGCTCGGACAAAATTCAGCGATATCCATAGTGAAGCAAAGTATAACCAATCTTTGAGACGAACTGTCTATTGTTTTTCGATCGATCTTTTGGTATCATGGCTTTGCCAAAAAGCAGGTTAACAATTACTACCCTATAAAATATGATTCAGACCCCACAAAGCTAAGGTTACCGCTAAACCAAAGCTCTGGTACCAACTGCAACGGCCTGCCTTTTTAGACGGTTTATATCCATAATAAACCACTTACGTCAGACTCAAACCATTCAAAGGAGCAGATTGTCATGGGGTAAATAAGAAAAAGAAGAGAAAAAAATAAAACAAATACAGAATCACGCAGTGGAATGACAAAATATAATAATCAAATAATATTTCATGAAGTTGTTTTACAAATACACTTGATTATCATCACAAAATCAAAGTTACATATAATAGCAATAAATAAATAAATGCAGCAGAACAACATGATGTAGTGGAATATATACAATAAGTAATGATTGTACAAAATCTTCGTCTTCATCCTCCAAAAAGTAGTCTTTGATAAACTGAAAAGCTCAGATTGACCCGAGCGAATTGAAAAAACAAAACATTCGAGTCAGAACTAAAAAATATTATGTAAGTTAAATCAACCGTAAATAAGTACGAGTGTAACGACATCAGAGATGTTTACGGCGTTTGACATCTCCTATCCAGTGTCTAACGTGAGTACAGTAACTTGAGAGATGTTCGGGATTTACATCTCCTGAGGATCCGTTAAACTGTCTACATACATAGTAAAATACGCTATTATAATAGTGTCTATAGTAAAGTAAAGTATTAAAATAGCGTTAAGGCGTTACCCATATCCCCCTCAACACATTTTATATAATGCCGCAGTCTATACGGATACTGTAAACTCCACCCGCATGTGGGCTATCAAGGAGCACTCCAAAGGTACGACACAAAACAAACTCGTAGAAGGTGCGATAAGGCATGCGACAAGGCACTCAAGGCACTGCCTAGGGTAGATATACCAGTTGCGGATCTGGACTGGTGGTAACGCATAGCAGCTACTACCGTCCACCTCGGAACACGCTTCCAAATTAAAATCGAAGGGTGGCCACCAAATCAATCACAAAGTAATAGGATGGTACCGAAGAAATGTGTACTATCGGAGGAATGACCTCACTTGGCCCGGCGTAGCTCCTGTTTTAGCCACATCGAGCTGACTCACGGGAGTTGGGGTCACTTAAATACCTCATACAAAATCGTTCGCCAAACCATCCTACTTTATTTCTGGAATCTCCACCACGTACACAGTTGTTAAAGTGGTTTTTGATATTAGCAGAGAGTGTGACAATATCTGATCCCGGTCTCTTTAACAACCAAACGCTTATTTCACAATGGCTGGTTCTTTTACATATCAAAAGTCAATTCAGAATTGATATCAAAATATCATATTCCCAAAACCATATTAACTTTCAAAAATCATATTCAATTTTGAAATCAAATTCCCTTTCAAAACTATATTCACTTTCAAAATCATATTCGCTTTTGAATTTATCGATAATGTAGATTAATTAAATCCTCGTTCCAAAATCATCATATTTACTCAAATATGTCACTCTACAAAAAGGGTATCAATTCCAAATTCCAACTTAGATTGTATCATCATCAAAGATTTAAAAATAAATAGTTCAACTTTACATGGTCTGAATTTTTAGAAAATAGTTTAGGTAGTCATACATAGTTTTAATAGTTTTTATAAATAGTTTAAAATAGATTGAAATAGTTTAAATAGTAAAAATAGTTTATATAGATTTAAATTTGATTTAATTAGATTTAAAATTGATTAAATAAATTTAAATTAGATTGAATAGATTAAATTATATCAAATAGGTCTAAAATAGATTAAATTAATTCAATTAGTTTAAATAGATTTAAATTATATTAAATAAGTTTAAAACAGATTAAATAAAGTTAATTTGTTTAAAATAGGTGAAATATGTTAAATTGCGTTAAATAGGTTATAATAGATCAAAATAAATTGAAACTAGTTTAAATTGATTAAAATAGTTTATATTATTTAATATTAGTTTCAAAGTTATAACCAAACATTTCCAGTTACTCAATTTTCGATAAATTCCTTTTTATTTGACACTTCAACTTTGAAAATTCCAATTTAAATCCTTCTGAACAATCCATTTAATCAATTCATATTTCAACATTTATGCTTGGACTTTTGAAAATAATTCAGTTTATATAAATCTAATTTCTATTTCAAAATACCAGTTAACAGAATTCGAAATTTAAAGATTCAAAAATCACTTACTTTAACCAATCTGGTATCCGTATATAATTTTTTACCCTAGGGTCAAGTGATACAGATATTTATCATTTCAATCCGCAATTTAACATTTTACAGTTATATATCAATTCAGACCACAATCCCGAATTAAATAAAATCCATAAAATCGCTCGAATCTATTATTTCAACTCATAACGATTTTTCCCTAATCTATAGATCATTCGGGTAAGTATCATTTCAACCCATAGGGACTTGCAGTATTACAACAATATAAAATACAACATCCAGTCATCTAATATCAACAATCAAACATCCATCACAATCATCATCCCAAATCAATCAATAAATATCAATAGATAACTGATAACAATAACAAGTATTAAACTGACAATTTAAATTCGGTATCAAATTAAATGATGATTAAATGCAATAAAATTCAAATTTAACTATAATGACAATTTAAACTTACCAAACATCAATCAATTACTTTCTAATCACATCATAAATTTAATTTAACTAACATAAGATAGTTTAGTAATTGTGAGTGGGTTAAAACACTCACCCTTGAATTCAAATCGATTTGAAATTCAAAATAAGGCCCAAATTTGAACACTCTCAGAATTTGTCCAAACTAACATCAGAATGTCCAAAATTCGGATACAATTCCAACAAAACAAACTACGCATGAAGTGGACCTCGTATGTAAAAGTAATATAAGTTAGAAGTCATACGATTTCAAATTAAATAAAAAAATGAAACCCTTACATGTCATCACCTATCCAGAAGCACGCGGGTGGAACCATAACTCTTCGCCTCGATAACGAACCCAGCCGTCAACTTCAGATCATCAACGTCGCTGCCACGACCAACCGCGGCCAAGCATACCACTTCCGAACAACGACCTCCACTTGCTCATCACTCCCCGATCACCGTGGATCCCCGTAACGCCTCTGATCGCCATCAAATTCGACCCGCCACCATTCAAAGATTAACCCTAATCGAATTAAATCAGTCGATCCAACAGTCACATGACCAAACAAACACCATCGATGCATTCCCCTCGACCATGTCCATTGCCCGGTACCTTCGATTCGACTATCAAACAAAGTCGACGAACGACCGAAACTTCATCACCCAATTCTGGCCACACTGAAACTCAAATTGAAAAATAGACTAGAGATTTGACTTGCACTTGTCGAGAGCTTCAAATCAATATATAACATGAAAGGGTTTGGAGGAGTTTGATTTTGAACTTGAATTTGAAATTTGAATAGGGTTTTGAGATTGAATCTGTTTCTGCCATTGAGGAGGAGAAGTGGACATGTTGAAATTGTACGTATAGTAATAAGAAATGAAATGGCTGCTAGGGTTTGAATATAACTATATATATTAACGAATCCCGATAAGAAATATAAACAATGCCCGAATTGATTCGAAACGACAAATACGACCCGAAAAGCCCTTTCTCCCTCCGGGGCGATAGTAGATCATCACATATATCAAAATATTTATTTTCAATAATTTTAAACTCAGCGGAATAGGCATCATGTTCAAATTCCATCATGTGAAGAAGTTGGCTTAATATCAGCTTATTTCAAATTGATTTCAATTGAATTCAATTAAATTGATTCCTACACGTTTCGAGTCCGTACGGTCAAACGACAAATCCAATCGTTGTGAAACTTGAAATCCTACAATAATTTACCGTTATGGATCCGATGAAACTGGTTTTGTTGAAATCCGAGACAGTGACCAAAATGGCTATTTACATACTATTTAAATAAATAATTATTAAACCATTTAATCACTTTTTTAATTCAATATTTATAAATTAACAAATTTCATCGTTTTTGATTATTTAGACATTTATAAATAATTTAAAGAAAATTTTCATATCAATTCAGTGTCAATTATTTCTTTATTACAGTGTTCAATTTCAACTGTAATTAAATCCAATTAATTATAATTTAATTCCAATAAATTGATTCAATTTGGTGTCGATCTTTTATTCAATCATTTATTACTATATAGACATAGTTAACATTTCTTTATATCTTATTACACTAATACTTTAACATTATCATCTTACTTTTCATTAACGTAATATTTAATTATGTTTAATTGTAATAAATCCATTTATTATAATTTAAATTCCAATAAATTGATCAAACTTGATTCCAATTCTTTTTATTAAATCAATTGTCATATTATGCATAAAATTTTCGTTGGTTAAATCTTATTGGATTAACATTCTACAATTATCGATTTAACCTACATTAACTACACTAATTAAGTGAATTAATTGCAATTGATTTCTACTTTTTATTTAATAGGCTAAATAAATAGATAACATATAATAATTGTCACCATTAAATTTTAGTCACATTTTATAAGTTTATTATCCACAACAAGTGTTATAATTGCTACTACAACACTAATTTTATTCAATTACAACTTGTTACACATTATTTCATTAATTAGTCAATATTTAAATTATCAATTACTCTTTTAGTTAAATTGTCAATTGATACACACATTACTACAATTGATTTACAATCTATAGCCAATTATAACTTTTTATTTATTTCGGTTAATTGGAATTAAATTTAAAGCAGTTTTCCATTGCCTTAATTTAATACTATTACATTTCATTCCAAATATATTCTCATTATTAAATCCTAAATTTTTATTTATACCAACATGAAATTACAAAACCCTATTAAATTAACAATTTTTATTTATCAAAAATTACGGGTTCTTACACTTTTCATGTATGGTAATGGTATATAGGATGAGAAAAATTGTGGAAAGTGTATGCTAAAGGTCACATATTCTCTTTTATTTGCGAGTGTTGCGACACGCTTTTCGCCCGTGATGATGACATATGCTTCTTGCGTGAATTGTTTTTCTACCTATTATATGTTTTTAACACCTTTAAGTGAAAATGATTTACATAAATATTTAGGCATGTGTTTACGTTGAAATCATGTGTAGTTAATTAAAAAAGTTATTTCTAATTTTCAACATCTAATTTTTTATTAGTTTGAATTTTATTTGTATAATTAACTAATAAAAAATGAATTTGTAAATAACGTTTATTTGCTAGATCCTATTTCCAAGTGCAGAGGGACATTTTTAACTGTTATATCCTATTTTTAAGGGATGCTAAAATTTATTAATATCTATAGAGGGGCATTTTTTTATTTCATGCTGACATCAGAAAAGTGTGATACCAAATGTATTATAGTTATTATTAAAGAAACAAGTGTAGTTAATTTAAATTATTATATTTAAGTTGTAACATCTAATTTCTGTTAGTCTGAATTTTATTTATATTACTAATTAATAAACAACAAATTTGTGAATGATGTTTATTTATTAGATTATATTTTAAGTGTAGAGGAACATTTTGAATTTGTAAAAAAGTTTTACAGTTAAATTTTGTTTTTAAGGGATATTAAGATTTGTTAATGTTTGTAGAGAGACTTTTTTGGTAGTTCACGCTGACATCAAAAAAGTTTGACACCAAAAATATTACAACTATTAGTCAAGATACATAATAATAGAATAGATACTATAAAAATGATACTTTTGTTCGAGGTTTACACTGCGAAGAATGAGGCAAATTAAGAAGAGAACAATAATTTTTTTCTAGAATTTTAAGAAATCAGGAAGTAAATCGTGAGAGATAATAATAGAATAGATAGTGTAAGAATAACATTTTTGTTATAGGATTATAGTGTGAAGAATGAGGCAAATTAAGGAGAGGTTGGTATTTTAATTCTAAAATTCTAAGAAAATAGAAAGAAAATCATGTGAGATCTGCTAATAAGGTATATAGTATAAAGTATAAGATTTTTAGAATTCTAAGAAAATTAAAAGGAAATCATGAGAAATAATAATAGGATAGGTGGAATAAGAGTATCACTTTTGTTGGAGAACTATAATGCGAAGAATGAGGCAAATTAAGGAGAGAGCAGTATTTTAATTCTAAATTCTAAGAAAATAGAAAGGAAATCGTGTGAGATCAAGGTATATAGTATAAGATGGTGTAAGATTGGGTGGGGGTAAGTTAATTAGCTATGCATGGAGAGTGATCCTACTAATTAACCATATTTTCTTGTCATTTGCCTTCCAGTTTGCACTAGCACGACAGCAAAGTAGAGGAGGAAAAATGAGTTTTTAGTAGAAATTAAACTCGAATAAGCTGTATCGGGGCTCTAAATCGGATTTCATTCCAATCTTCAAACTTGAGATACTTGCTTACGCTCAATCCGAATTTGAGGCAAATTTGCATTTCGATTTCGAGATTTTACTGCTTTTTGATTTCATTTTGTATCATTTAGCATCTTCTCAAAAACTTCTACCATAAAATGATTATTTTCTTTGGACTTTTATCCGTCTAGCTAACGAGATGGGTTGTTACCTTAATCACGTTTTAATACGGTCGACAACCAAACCGGTGGCCGGAATTCCGAGGTTCCGGCCAGAAAATCTATCCTTGGTATTTAGACTCTTCACTATTATTTGTTTTTGTTACCTTGTTCAAGGTATAACTATAATGATTCACTCGATCATTTATGCCAAATCTGAACCTTTGAATTGGTTGAATGAAGATTGTATATCAATACAGAGTCATAAGGCCTTTTAATGTTACACTTACGAAGTTAGAATTAGATATAAAATTGAAAAATGAAAGACAGATATTTTATTGATCTCAAAATTGAAAAGTAATACACGATACATGCTGAGTATTTATACATGCAGTGTAAAAGTAAATTGCAATAAATGTTGAGTTGGGCTTCGGTCCAGCAGGCCTGCTTCTTTAAGAGAATAGTGCGGTTTTGTATAATGAAGTACCCGCTTTGCTTTGTGAAAATATAGTCGTATTCGGTCCGTGTAATCTCATTTCTCTTGTTACTCCCCCTCAATGTCGACTAGGGTTTTCTCTCTTCTGTTTCTTACCTGAAAAGTTTCCAATTCTTCTTTTTTCACATAAACCTAAGACAAAATCGAAGAAACTTCGGTCTAGTTACGATATTCTTAGCTAGATTAAGGTACTGTGAGCTTCGGTAAAATCGTTGAGCTAGGGTTGTTGTATTTTGCTTTTCCTCTCTCGATTTAGCTTCAGATCTTTAAAGTGTAGCTGTTTGCAGTGTTTATTAACTTCTCTGAGATGAATTTTCAGATAAGCTTGAACTAAGATTTAAAGTACTTTTCCTCAATTTGGTGTCGGATCTTGAGACATAGCTTCTTGCAGTGTCCTTTATCATTTCTGAGATGTAATTAATGTCTTTGACTTTGATATTCTCCCTGAATCTATTAAAAAATTTGGCTGACAGGGGTTTCGTTAGCACATCTGCTTTTTGGTAAGTAGCGGGTAAATGATTGATTTTGAGATTTCCATTTATCACTTGTTTTCGCAGAAAGTATAAGTTTATTTCCATGTGTTTAGTTCTTGAGTGCAAAATTGGATTTGATGTTAGTGAAACTATACTCAAGTTATCACACCATATAGTTGATGTTCTTGTAGTCTTTATCTTTAACTCACTTAATAGAGACTTGATCCACATGATTTCAGCAGTTGCACTTGCTACACTTCTGAATTCTACTTCTGTAATGGATCTAGATATGGTTGACTGCTTTTTAGAACACCGTGATACTGGATTTTCTCCAAGATATATGCAGTAGCCAATAGTAGATTTTCTATCATCTAAATCGGTTGCCCGATTAGCGTTTGCAAAGCCTGTTATGTTGATACTGGCATGTGATTTTAGAATTAAACCATCATTGACAATTCCTCTGAGGTTTCTTAGAATTTTTTACCGCTTTTCAATGTTCATCCAGTGGATTTGCATGTACTGACACACCTTATTTACACTGAAAGATATTTCTGGTCATGTTATTGTAATGTATTGTAGAGCTCCCACTATACTTCTGTATTGCTTTGTATTTATGATAGGTCCACCATGATATTTAGATAAGTTGCAGTTGATGATCATAGGAGTGGGTAGAGAATAAGCTTTGTCCATTTTTTCTTCTCTGCAAAGTATTTTCTTTGGCATAATTGAAGCTTTGTAATGTTGATTCTTTTGACATCTATTCCCAGGAAGTTGTTGAGATCCCCAAGATCTTTGATAGAAAAATGATTGTCAAGACGTTGAATTAATTTGTTGATTTCCACTTCACTGCTTCCTGTAATAATAAAATCATCAACATAAGTTAGAACATATGTTACATTATCATTGTAGTAATTTGTAAATAAAGATGTGTCAGATTTAGTTTGGTGATAATTTAGCTTGATTAAGTTGACTTGAGTTTGTCAAACCAAACTCTTGGATCATGTTTTAACCCATATATGACCTTCTTTAGCTTGCACGCCATTGACATATTGCTTGACTGCTTGAAACCATAAGGTTGTTTGATGTAAACTTCTTCTTGAAGTTCTCCATTTAAGAAAGCACTGCTACATCCAGTTGTCTTATTTTTCAATTGTTGTGTAGTGCAATAGTTAGAACTACTCTTATTATTATTGGCTTGACAACTGGTGAGAAAGTCTCTGTGAAGTCACATCCTTGTTGTTGTGTGTATCCTTTTGCCACTAGGCTTGCCTTATATTTCTGAATGGCGCCATCAGGATTTTTTCAAGTCTAAATATCCATCTACATCCAATTATGTTTCTGTGTTTAGGCATAGGTACAAGTTCCCATGTATCATTCTTTATCGGTGCATTATATTCCTCTTGTATGGCTGCTTTCCACTTTTCATTCTTTATTGCTTGGTCATAAGATTCTTGTTCCTCTGTCTCTATGTTTGTTGTACATATCTTTGATTTGAATATACCACTTTTAGATCTAGTGATCATGTGATGTTGAGTTGTCGCAGGAGCAGTACTATGTGTAGGAACAGGTTAAGTTATAAATTGTTGATGTCTAGATGAGCCTTATTCTTTCAGATCTTGAGACTCTCATGAGGGTCAATGTTATCACTATTATTTTCAAACTGACTATATGGTTCATGACCTAGTCTGGAATCAGACAATGTGTGTCATGGACTGGAGCTATTCAGAGCATCTTATGTTCTTTTAACAGTAGTTCACCTTGATAAATGTGTATTAATGGTATAAATACTTTTGGATTATAAACTATGTTGGATGTTTTTACTTCTGCACTTGAAAAAGGAAACCGATGCTCATTAAAAGCAACATATCTAGACACCATAACTTTGCCATTGCCACTTAAAAACTTACATCCTTTCTAATACTCAGCATAACCAATGAATGTGCAGGGAGATGATCTGAAGCTCAGTTTATGTGGATTATATGATCTGAGCCAAAGGAAACATGAACAACCAAAGGCTTTAAGCTTGAGATAATCTGGTTTGGTGTTAAATAACATTTCAATTGAGCTTTTTCTTCTTAGAGTTCTGGTTGGCAGTCTGTTGATCAAATACACGGCTGTACAGAAGGCATATGTCCATAACTTTAAAGCCAGTGAAGCCTGAGCTAACAGAGTGACGCTTGTCTCAACTATATGCCTATGCTTTCTCTCTACTAACTCGTTCTATTCTGAGGTATGAGGACATGTTATTCTATGCACAATTCCTCTTTTCTTAAAATATTCACTTAATGGTTTGTATTCAGACTCTCCATCTGATTGGAATACTTTGACTTGATGATTTGTTAGCTTTTCAACTTGAGTTATGAAATGCACCACAACTTTTGTAGTTTCAGACTTTATTTTGAGAAAGTATATCCATGTGTAGCTAGAGTAAGCATCAACAAAAGATACATAATAATTGAATCCATAATTAGAGTTAATAGGAGAAGGACCCCACATATCAATTGTTATTAGTTCTAATGGTTTATTGTATGCAGTTTTTGATTTAGTAAAAGGCAATTTATGACTTTTACTCATTTGACAACATCTACATA
Source organism: Allium cepa (assembly GCA_030765085.1). Taxonomy (NCBI): domain Eukaryota; kingdom Viridiplantae; phylum Streptophyta; class Magnoliopsida; order Asparagales; family Amaryllidaceae; genus Allium; species Allium cepa. The sequence goes on from CM060944.1 coordinate 345,450,014, forward strand.
TATAAGGAAGAGATATATTTTTACAGGAGATTTTATTATTACATAAGATTTTCTTTGGTGCCCTAGTTTATGGTGACGAACATCAAAATCATTAGTGCACATTTTATTTCGATTCATCTAAGAATAGAAACAACTTGGCTCTTGTTTGTAGAAACTTTTGAATCAACAACATTGAACTTGTAGAGTCCCTTATACATTTCACCTTGCAAAAGAATATAATTAGTAAATCTATCTTTAATTTGACAATGTTAGGATAAAATTCAAAATAAACATTATTATCATTGGCAAATTGAGATACACTCATCTGATTTTTCTTGATTTGTGGTACTCTCAACAGATTGTTGAGATATAATTGTCTATTTCCTCTTATGCTACCAAAAACCTGTATGAGTGATCTTACTTGATTCATCATTTCCCATATGTATGGTTTTATTACCTTCGTACTCCTTGTTTTCAAAATTTAAGTTGTCTAGATTATTAGTAACATGATTTGTTGCCCTTGAGTCTGGATACCAAAACTCATCTTATATGTCTTCAGACTTAGCAGTATCTGTTTGGTAACTTCTATTGTTGTCAGACTTTCCTTTAGCTTCAAATTGCATGTTTGCCATGTTTACACTTTGATTGTTGTTTCTTTGAGAGTTTGATTGTTGGTTGGGTATATATGATGCATCTAACTTGAAGTAACATTTTTTCGCTGCATGACCATATTTTTCACATATTTGACATCTTAATTTGTTTCCATTATTCCATCCGCCCCCTTTATTTCTTCCTCTTGAGTTTGATTCTCCTCTTTGATAATTTTGTGTGTTGTTTCTGCCATAATTTTTGCTTCTTGAAGCAACATTTATAGATAGATCAGTATTAACTAATTTCTTTTGATCTATAATTCCTTCATGTGCAAGAAGAGTTACCTTAACGTACTGCATGTCAGGTATTTTCTTTCTTGATGATATTATTGCAACAACTGACTCATAATTCTCATCCAAGCCATTTAAGATAGTGAGAATCTATTCAGTGTCAGAGACTCTATGTTCTGCTGCATCAAGAAGATCACATAGTCTTGACCTTGGTCAGATATTTATTCATACCCATGCTGTCTTTCTTTAAGTTTTGCAACTACCTTTTATAGAACATTATCTTTGCTGCTGATTGAGAACTAAAATTTGCTCCACTGTTATCCATATATCATGAGTTGTTTTACACCTGTAAGTTGCGGTAAAAGATTAGAACTGATTGATGACAATAACCAAGATGATAGTAGACTGTCTTGCCTTTGATAATTTGTAAATCTTTATTGTTGATTAATTTTCCACCAGTGCTCTCTATTATTCTTGCTGGGGCAGCAGTTGCTCCCTTGATATAATCATCAAGGCTAAACCCTCTTATGGCCATTTCAATTTGAAACTTCCATAAAAGATATTTTTTTATATCAAGCTGGGTTGTTATTTTCCGACTTTTGGGGTTGATAATTACTATTGCATTGCTTTCATTTGGCAGATTTGGGGTAATTCTTGAAGCAGTTGTTGAAGTTGAGGACTGATCTTCATTTTCCTCAGTCATTGATGATCTGTGCAAGTATACACGTATCAGATGAAAAGAAGAAGAGAGACTTTTCTGACCTTCTTTCTTGATGATGTTGAAGAGAATAAAGGGCAGTGCAGCCAGATCTGGAGTGATGACACCAATCTGACCAGTTCTTGGCGATGCACTTGACTCCTTTAGAGGTAAATGTGGGTTTTCTTGATCAAAAATAAACTCAGTTTCTCAGATGATGAGATAAAATCTAATGAGAACTGGGGTGCAGCCAGAACTTAGGTGATGATACCAATTCTGATGAGTTTTCTAGTAAGGCATTTGCCATTAGGCGAATTAAGCTCTAATACCAAGTTAGAATTTGATATAAAATTAAAAAATGAAAGAGAGATATTTTATTGATCTCTAAATTGAGAAGTAATACACGAAATATGCTGAGTATTTATACATGCAGTGTAAAAGCAAATTGCAATAAATGTTAAGTTAGGCTTCGGTCCTGCAGGCCTGCTTCCTTGAGAGAATGATGTCGTTTTGTACGATGAAGTACTCGCTTTGCTTTGTGAAATATAGTCGTATTCGATCTGTGTAATCTCATTTCTCTTGTTGTACGATAATAGGTGCTTTAGCTTTTCTAAATAAAGATTCTGTGTCAACGTAGAGTCATAACTCATAAGGCCATTTTGTATCAATTTTGGTCTATTCCTTTAGTTGAGTGCATGTCTTGGTCTATTCCTTATTTGAGTAATCAAAATTGAATTTCATTTTGATTCTGCTCAATGATTCATTTTCTCATTTGCAAACACTAACGTGAAAATCTCATATTGTCTTAAACGACGGCTATGACGAACCAGTCCTTGAAAAGTTGGATTGTTGATAATTTGATGTCCACGTAGGTTGCAGTCAGACAGTGATGGTTCAATGCATCATTCGTTTATGTAAGCAATCTCTATACTCTATTTCTCTTACACACATTTCTGCTTTTAAAGTTTAATGGGTGAATTTTGTTTCTATTGTTTCTAATATTTTAAATTTTATATGTGCAGCGAAGGAGGCAACTTCCCCTTCTGAACTTATAAACAAACTCATTGCATCCGACTTTCCGCCACCTGCTAATACCCATTCCTTTGCTCTTGAGTTGTTCAATCGAGTTCCTCATGCTAAATCTGGTCTAAGTGTAAGTTATTTTCATCATCATTCTAATTTCAATTTAAAGTTAAGTATTTTTTTTCTTCTTAAATTTGAAACTTATCTCTCCTGCTAATAAAGAAAATTCGTTAAACTAATTTACTCGGTGTGTTTTTAAAATTTCAAAAATACCCTTGCTTTTCTTTTACATATTTGCGCTCAAATAAAATATCAACGTATACAATAATACAGAAAGCCCGTGTGTGAAGCACGGGTCCGTACTAGTATTGTTAATATAAAAGATCTTGCTACTGCCTAGCTAGGTAGAATTATGGTAGGAAATAGAGTATAGCTTAAATTGGTTATAGTTTCTACCGATGTCACATGATAATTTTTGAATGTAGCTTATGGAGCACAGTGTGAATCTGTTGGAAATCTAGAAGATAACTAGGTAGTAAGATGGCCCTTCGGCCTATAAGTTTGGAATAAATAAAATTGTGCCCATAAATATCTAATGTTCATTAGATTGATGAATGATTGAGATTTAGCTATAAACATATTTTGCATAATTGAGATAAGCTTTGGGCTATGGAATTGCTAAGCTTAAACACACCCCATCCCTGCTTTCCCGACTTCGCTACCTATGTTTATATGGTTGGTTTTTATCACTTTGGAATATTATGAATACATTGGTATCGGAACTTCTGAAGAGATGGTAGGTTTTGATTAGCTTGATAGGTTTATTATGTTATAAACAATTAGACTGCACGTTATTATCTCTCACTCATTAAATTTTAGTAGATTCAAATTCAAACCAGTTTATTTTTTTAGGACTATCAAAAAATGGAGAGAGAAGCGGCTAAATATGCAAAAAGACAAGCTAGCTACAAACTTTTGGATGCAGACGATGAGGATGATGTATATGAGATTGCACTAGTCAAAGATGTTATATGTTTAGTATACCAAAACAGAGACGAATCAATAATAAACTTGCCTCACAAGTTTACAACTCAGATTACCACTACTCTGAAATTCTATGTTAGTTATTTTAACACTAAGTATGCTGTAATTAATTACAACAACAAAGTAACAACTATAACAATAATAACTATAGTGTTAAATCAAACGTTATACTGTTTAAAGAAATTGTACAACGCAGAAAGAAAATGATATATATATATATATATATATATATATATATATATAAATCAATAATAAACCTAACCGGTTGAAGATGGAAATTCCGTTTGAGCTTTGTCGTAACAATTTCCTTAAGACTTTATTTAAAGTCTCTCAAGATACAACATACGTAATCTGCACGAGATTGTAATGGGTATGTCAACTCTATGATTTATTGTATATAACAGTAGAAAAGAAGAAGCAGAGGAAATTAGAATTGGAATGGAATGAGAATGTGATTAGTATTCTCTTCTATTTATAATTTCGTCTGCACCCCTACGAACAATCGCGTCCGTCTGATGGGTTGCACCTATTGCCTTTCATTGCTACTGTTCGTTAACGGGACACACCCGTTCGCTACTGGTTCTGCGTTCGCTCCCGCTACTGCCATAAGACGCACCTGTTCGCGCCTAACAGGTCCCATCCGCTTTCGTCTGGTAATGGATGCGTCTGTTCGCCAAAAAACCCACGTCCGCTTCAGAAGTCGCACCCCCTCAGTCAATCTGCATCCGCTTCTGAACAGATTCGCACCTGTTCGTATAGCATGCAACTGCCAAAAAACCCGGCCCAGTTTTGGAGTAAAAATAGGATCATATTAGACCCAAACCCAAACCAAAACCCGAGCCCGGCCTGGCCCGTTTCGGTCGGACAGACAGCGGCGGTGCGTGCGCGTGTGTGGTGGTGATGCATGATCTCCTTTCTCACAATGAAGCAAACATTTGGGTGCCTCAAGGCCCCAACCCCTTCATTAGAAAGCTATTAATATACTTTAGCTCTGTTTGAAGTTTTGGCGATGTGGGACAGGAGTATTTTATTTACACTTTATATTAGGAATTCTAACAATCCCCCACGTAAACGATAATATACTTTTCCCCCACACAAAGTGTAACGTCCCGCCTTTCTGTACGCTTTAAATCGACAATAAACCATACACGTCAGACTTAAATCATACAAAAGGGCGGATTTTTATGGGGTAAATAAGAAAAAGGAAAGAACAAATAAAACAAAATAGAATCTTGCAGCAGAACGACAAAATATAATATCAAATAAACAGTTCATGGATCTGTTTTACAAAATATTTGATTTTACTTACATAATACATATCAGAGTTACACATACCATAGAATATTTATAATGCAGCGGAACAGTATGAATGTAGTGGAATACTATTATAAATAATAATAAATCTTCATCTTCGTCCTCCAGAGTACGGTCTTCTAAATCTGAAATGCTCAGGCTGACCCGAGTAAATTGAAAAGACAAAACGCTCGAGTCGGAACTAAAATATCTTATGTGAGTTAAATCAACATAAATAAATATGAGTGCAGTAACTTAAAAGATGCTCGGGATTCACATCTCCTAAGGATCCGTTAAACTATTTACTATGTAGTAATATTTCGCTGTTATAATAATGTCTATTATAAAATAAACTTACTTTTAAATAGCGTTAAGGCTTTACATTTTCCACCTTAACACGTAATAGTTTCAATAGTCTATACAGTACCGTAATAGGTACGACACAAATAGAAACTCGTAGAAGGCGCGATAGGGTAGGTGACACGGCACAACTAGGCAATGCCAGGGTAGATATACCAATTATGCTTCTGGGCCAGTGGTAACACACAGCCGTAGCTACCGCCCACCTCGAGCCACACACCCAAATCAAAGAAATCAAAAGTGGCCACTGAATAAATCCAAAAGTCAAAGTATAATATCGAAGGGATGTGTACGATCAAAGGTGCTACCTCATTAGCCCGTCGATCGCTCCTGTTTTAGCCACCTTATGCCAATTCACGGGAGTCGGGTCCACGTATTTACCTTAGAGGAAACGCCGCCACCATCCTGCTTCATTTTGGAATCTCCATCGCGTACACGGTTGTCAAAGTGGTTTTCGGTATTGACAGAGAGTATGCTCATATCCGATCCCGGTCTCTTTTCCAACCAATCGTTATTATAACACCGCTGTCATTTCAAAATAATTATAATTCAAAACCAAGATATAATATTCTTTTTAAAACCATATAAATACGATGTCATTTTCGTTTTAAACCAAACCAATATGATATCATTTATAAAACCCAAATCAATATAATATCATTTTTATTTCAAATATGTCCTTTTCCCAAATTCATAGCATTTTCAAATCATAATGCCTTAAAACCCAAAATTTTGAAACATAACTTCCAATACTTAAATGGTTTGTTATTGAATTACTTTAATAATAAAATAGCTTTTTAAATTTCACAAATAAATTTCGAATACTGATTTGAACCTCCAATTAAACCATTTCAATTTCCATATAATTCAAAGCTTTAAATATTCCACCATTTCAAAACTAATTCTTTGATAATTCCATATATATCAAATCTAATTACTATTCTTTGGATTTGAAATGTCTACTTAATAAATCCAATATAATTTAAGTAAAACTTTTAAATTCAACAACTAGATATCCTTTTAATTTATTTAACTTGTTATATTCATTTAAATTAACTTGATATTCACTTAAATCACTCTAAACAAAAATCAAGTTATAACAATCACACCCTTTAAAATTTCTAAATTTTATTAAATTCCAAATAAATTCCATATTCATCTTCCAACCTTATTCTCATTTAAGTCATTATAAACTCCAGAAATTTAACTTAAATAAATACTTAATCATATTTTATCTTAATAAAATCAAACTTAATTATTAACTTCTTTTATACTTCAATTCAATTTTATACATAGCTTAAAACCCAAAATTTAACTACATATAAAATAACATTTATAAAATATCCAAATCACTATCTCATAAAACCATATATTTCTTTACAAAACCATAGAAAATCATTTCAAAATATTTCTATATATAGACCACGGGGTCTATATATAATTTTCTACCATATGGTCAAGTGATACGGATATTTATCATATCAATCCACAATTTAAAATAAAAATACAGTTATATATCATTTCAAACCGCAATCCCAAATGAAATAAAGTGCATAACAATTTGCAGTTTAAAACGATCTAAAATAGAACATCCATTCATCCAATATCAATCGTCAACCATTAATCACAATCATTATCCAATTCAATCAATAACATCAATATATAACGGATAATAAACAACAGGTATCAACTAGCAGTTCATATTCAATAATAAATTTAATGAAAATTTAACTGGAAGTTTATATGCAATAAATAAATTAAATAACAATTTAATTCAATTATATTCAATTTAACTGGGATGATGATTGAAAATACGCCAAACAGTCATAAATAAATTTCTAATCACATCCTAAATAAATTTAACAAACATAAGAAATTTTAGAAGTTGTGAATGGGTTAAAACACTCACTTTTTGAATTTAAATTGAATTTAAATTCAATTTAAACCCAAAAATTTGACAGTCTCAGAATTCGTGCAGACTAATGCCAAAATGTTCGAAATTTCAATACGATCCTAACAAAAAAAACCGCGCGTGAATTGGTGTTCGTATGTGAAAGATATAGCGATAATTGTTTGAATTTCAATTTAAAAAAAATAAAAATAGCAGAACTAAATTTACCCTCGCCACGTCATCTTCTCCGTCTTCTTCACGCGTCGTTATAAAAACCCTCCCCAGTAACGCGATCATGATCACTTGTATGCACGCACGCCACTGCCAATCACTACCGCCCCATCGATGTCGCGGCCACGTCAAACACTCCACCACCAGCCGCGCCACACCCCGACCCCCTACGACCCACGGCCACGCGTTGATCGCGAAATCCATAGAGCAGCCGCCGCGAAACCCTAGAATTGAAACCTAAATCGAATTTTGTCGTCGATCAGACCGTTGATTCGCCAAATAAATTGCATGGATGAAGTCCCCTCGTTCCTCTCTTCAATACCCAGAAAGGATTTCCCGATCAGACGAAGTTCATCGTCGAGCGATGAACGGCCGAAAATTGATTTGCGATTTCTGGAAAATCGATGATTCAAAACCAAAAACAGACTGCAGATCTGACATGCGTACATCGAGAGCTTCCATATATAATTTTTCTGAATTTATTTGAGGAGTTTGAAATTTTTTGCTTTGGATTTGAATTTGATTTGTGTTTGGATCTAGAATTTTGTTTGTCTGCCAATGAAATGAGAAGATGAAGATGAATTATACGCGCAGACAAATGAGAAATAGACATAGGCTAGGGTTTATAACAGGGTATTTATAAATAGGGTTGAAATAGAATAGATGGACCCGCTTATAAACGCGTTGAACGATGAATGGGCCGAAAAGCCCGTTCTGACTCCGGAACGAAATTGGATCAACACGCATATCAAATAGATGTTTTAAAATATTTTAAACGCAATGGAAAAGGTTTCAAGTCCAAATCCCATCGTATGAAGAAGTTATTCTAAAATCAATATTTTTCAAATTGATTTCAATTTCATAAATTTCAAGGCGTTTCGAGTCTGTACGATCAAACGGCAAGTCCGATCGCTACGAAACTTGAAATCCTACAAAAAATTCACCGTTACGGATCCGATAAAACTGTTTTCGTCAAAATCCGAGTCAGTGGCCAAAATGGCTATTTTCACATTAATAAAATAAATTTATGAATTAATTAATTAAATCAAATCTTAAATTTCAATTCTAAAATTAACAAATTTTACCCCTTTAAATTTCCTTAACCATTTACACTAATTTAAACAAATTTATATGTCAATTTAGAGTTGATAAATTTATCAATTCCTGTACTAACCTCAATCCATTAAATCTAGGCTTTATAAATATAATTCCCAAAATTCCATTTAATTAAATGAATTAATAATTATTTCATTCATTATTGTCAAACGGATAAATTTACCTTGGTTAAAAATCTATAACCTTAATATTCCTAGAATTCATCTAAATTTCTATTAACGTAATAATTAAAAGTTAAATTTCATTTATTTGCAATAAACTAAATTATTGAATTTTATACTTCAATTAAATTAGTAAATCTTGGTTTCCATCTTTAAATCAACCAATTGCCATATTATAATAGAATTGACATTATCTCCAATTTCGTCTAAATTCTCGTTTGTCGTAGTATCTAATTTCAATTTCTAATAGTAGACCCATTCATTATAAATGAATATCAATTAATTAGTCCCAAATAAATTGATTGATTTCCTATTTTGATTTAGTAAACAAATTTGTTATAACAAACGTTACCATTAAATTTACAATACACTAAGGTTTATTTTTTCCAACTAACTATCGTAGTTGCCTACATAATATTGACTTCACTCTTTACACACAAAACGTTACCATTTTCTTATGCCAAATCTTTATACCATGGCCATTTTATTTTTTTATTATAACATTTATAACTTTAAATGTTTTTCTTCATTTTCTTACATTAATAAGTTTTTATTACTTACAATTAATGTTGTCATTTATTCTCACCCTATTAGTTTCATTCACTTACGTTCAATTTATAACCAAACATAACATTTAGATTTATTGCAATAGATTCCAAATTCAATTCTATTTCTTAATATATTCAAGTTTAACAACTTCCAAACATTGTATTACTTCTCACATTCATGTAACTTTTTTTTATTTTAATAAATTTTGATTTCTCATTCCAATTAATAGACTAAATAAACGAGCAAAACATAATTGTCGTCACCATTTATTTATAACTACATTTATAAGTTTATTGTTTACAGACTCAAATTACACATTTATATAATTTCAATTTATCGTAATCACATTCAATCTATCTAAAATTTAGCTAAGATTACATCCTTACCATTCATTTGTTATTGACTTTAATTAGCGTTGCTTACCTTGCATTAACATTATTACTTTAAATCTACATCCAATTACAATTAATATTCTCAATAAATTTATTTACTTGGTCTCATTCTTTTTATTACACCAATTACTACCTTATAAGTAAATGTACGTTACTATTTTAAATTTTCATTTACCCTTTCCGTTACTATATTAATTATCATTTTAAGTATATTTAATTATCTTATATGTTCATTCTTCCCAACTAATTACCATTCTGTTATATCATTTCACACATTACTTCAAAATTTACATTTGCTTTCTCATATTCCACTTATAACCAATACATAATATTTAAATTATTTTATTAATTAGAATTCCATTCAAATTCATTATTATATCACAACTTTTTTTAATAATTCACTAAAATTTTATTTTCATCAATATTAAATTTCAAAAATCTTATTAAATTAACAATTATAATTACTAAAAATTTACGGGTTGTTACACTCTCCCCCACTCAAAACTTTTCGTCCCTGAAAAGGAAAAGAAGGGAAAGGAGGAACTTATAAATTAATATCTATTACTAAAAACATTATATTCATAACAATAGGTTTACAAAATTGGATAATTTAAATAAAATATATAGATTTATAAACAATTAAATCTTTTTATATTCAAATTTATAAAGGTTGGAAAACATTTCAAAATATTTTCCAAGTCCGAAATTTATGGAAAATTTCGGCAGAGTCTCCTTTGTATGGAGAGGCTCAGGAGAGAATATAATATCAAATATAATAATATATAACATATATTTCCCCAAAATAATATATATCCCACACGGGAAAACAATATAATAACGCTCGAAAACCGTAATCCGATAGCGTACCTATTTGTCGGGCAATCTACGTTTATATTATGAAACCAAATGCGGTAGCAATTGCTTCCATAACCTGTACTTCACTTATATAATCTAGAAGAGTTATAATTATATAAAATGAAATATTTAAAGTGGTTTCAACCATAAACAAACAATCAATACACACAACAATCACTTGCAACCTATATACAATCATCATACAAATCAACACAAATCAATTACCTATTCATATCAACAAAACAAATAGTTGTTCGGGTTCAAAACTTTAAATTGTTCGGAATGAAAAATAAACTACTAAGTGTATCAACAGTCTTAGATGAAACTAAATAGATTATTCATACATCCAAACAAATTTATAGTTTCCTTGCCCAAACAACTATAAATCAACAAACAGCAATTCTAACCAACAGCAGATTCTAACATTATACAAGTTTATTCTTGTAAATTCTCTTTCACAACATTTGTTGTTCATTCATTTTTTTCTTCATTTATTCAGTGATTACTTCATTTAATTTCATATATTACTTAAAATATTCATTTTTTTTTATTTCAATGTCATGTAAGTTTCTTTTTTATTGCATCATATTCATTCATTCCTTATTAGTAAATTTCATGTATTTTTACTTAAGTTTCTAGTTTCTTACTTACAATACTTACTCTTTATCATATTTTATTATTGTAGCATTCCAGTCTATAACATCAAGTCCTATTAATAAAAGCAATTTATTGAACACTTTTTATTACATAAATTTACTCGTACAATTCCTATTACATTTTCTTATTAGACATTTCAACTTTTAAATCTTTGGTAAGTTATATATATGCTTTTTAAGAATGTAATTAAAAGTTATACAAGTTTATTTTATTTCCTTTAATTAATTTAATGTTCAATAATATTATTCTTTGTTTCATAGGTTACAATTTCAACTTGCTTGTATTTTCATTTATAACTAAGCATTTAATCTCTTATTTTAAATAAAGGTTCCAATTATTAGTTAACTTTCATTTCACTACACTAATTGAAACCATTAATTAATGGAAACTTAAGGATTTAAATACCGGGTTAAATTTCAAATCATTTAAAATAATAGATAAATATATACTTACAATTTATATATCCAATTATAATTAGAACAATTTAAAAAAATTATATTTGTTTATCAAAATAAATCTACAGTAATACTACTACAGTGGCCTTCCCACTTAGAAACTTGAAAATGAATGTCGATGATGCGTGCACTCATCACCGAAATTATTTTCCAACGACAGAGAGGGAAGTACAGAGCTTGTTTCTTTTCAAAATTTCTTTAAAACAATTTTTTCAAATTATTTTTAAATATTTATATCAGAAAATACTTCTAAAATATTATTATTATATCCCAAAATCATTTTGAAAGAAATTTCAAAACCCCGGAACTTAAGTTTAAAAATTTCCAATTTATTCTTTTTATTTTCAAATCCTACTTTACTAATATTTATAGAGTACACTACCTAACAACCAATAAATTACAACCAAATATATATCATTTATAAAAAAAATATTTTATATATATAGAAAATATAATAGGCAAAATTATTTCATTCACCTACATTCAAAACAAATATTGTGTCGGTCTATTCTACTAAGTGTTTAGAAATTCCTATTGATGTCATAGCGTCCCATGCATCAACCAGAATTTATAAATACAAAATGAAACAAATTAACACAATATTAAAACCTTTTTACAACACTAACAAATACGCTCTCTCGTATATATACACTCATCGACTCACCATAGGGTTTTACTACCCTATTGATTAAAGTCGAACCCCACAAAGCTAAGGTTTATCGCTAAATCAACGCTCTGATACCAAATGTAACGTCCGGCCTTTCTGTACGCTTTAAATCGAAGATAAACCACACACGTCAAACTTAAACCATACAAAAGGGTGGATTGTTATGGGGTAAATAAGAAAAAGGAAAGAAGAAATAAAACAAAATAGAATCTTGCAGCGGAACGACAAAATATAATAATCAAATAAACAGTTCATGGATCTGTTTTACAAAATATTTGATTTTACTTATACAGTACATATCAGAGTTACACATACCACAGAATATTTATAATGCAGCGGAACAGTATGAATGTAGTGGAATACTATTATAAATAATAATAAATCTTCTCTTCATCCTCTAAAGCACGGTCTTCTAAATCTTTAAATGCTAAGGCTGACCCGAGCGAATTGAAAAGACAAAACACTCGAGTCAGAACTAAAATATCTTATGTGAGTTAAATCAACAGAAATAAATATGAGTGCAGTAACTTAAAAGATTCTCAGGATTCACATCTCCTAAGGATCCGTTAAACTATTTACTCTGTAGTAATATTTCGCTATTATTATAATGTCTATTGTAAAATAAACTTACTTTTAAATAGCGCTAAGGCTTTACATTTTCCACCTTAACACGTAATAATGCCAATAGTCTATACAGTACCGTAATACCTCCTAATCGAGAGGCTACCAGAGGATACTCCATAGGTACAACACAAATAGAAACTCGTACAAGGCGCACCAGGGTAGGTGACACAACACAACTAGGCAATGCCAGGGTAGATATACCAATTACGCTTCTGCGCCGGTGGTAACGCATAGCCGCAGCTACCGCCCACCTTGAGCCACACCCGCAAATCAAAGAAATCAAAAGTGACCATCGAATAAATCCAAAAGTCAAAGTATAATATCGAAGGGATGTGTCCGATCAAAGGTGCTACCTCATTATCCCGTCGATCGCTCATGTTTTAGCCACCTTATGCCAACTCACGGGAGTCGGGTCAACGTATTTACCTTAAAGGAAATGCCGCCACCATCCTACTTCATTCTGGAATCTCCACCGCGTATACGGTTGTCAAAGTGGTTTTCGGTATCGACGGAGAGTATGCCCATATCCGATCCCGGTCTCTTTGCCTACCAATCGTTATTATAACACTGCGGTCATTTCAAAATAATTATACTTCAAAACCAGGATATAATATTCATTTTAAAACCATATAAATACGATATCATTTTCGTTTAAAACCACACCAATATGATATCATTTATAAAACCCAAATCAATATGATATTATTTTTATTTCAAATGTATCCTTTTCCCAAATTCATAGCATTTTCAAATTATAATGCCTTAAAACCCAAAATTGTGAAACATAACTTCCAATACCTAAATGGTTTATTATTGAATTACTTTAATAATAAAATAGCTTTTTAAATTTCACAAATAAATTCCAAATACCAATTTGAACCTCCAATTAAACCATTTCAATTTCCATATAATTCAAAGCTTTAAATATTCCACCATTTCAAAACTAATTCTTTGATAATTCCATATATATCAAATTTAATTACTATTCTTTGGATTTGAAATGTCTAATTAATAAATCCAATATAATTTAAGTAAAACTTTTAACTTCAACAACTAGATATCCTTTTAATTTATTTAACTTGATATATTCATTTAAATCAACTTGATATTCATTTAAATCACTCTAAACAAAAATCAAGTTATAACAATCATACCCTTTAAAATTTCTAAATTTTATTAAATTCCAAATAAATTCCATATTCAACTTCCAACCTTATTCTCATTTAAGTCATTATAAACTCCAAAAATTTAACTTAAATAAATGCTTAATCGTATTTTATCTTAATAAAATCAAACTTAATTATTAACTTCTTTTATACTTCAAATCAATTTTATACATAGCTTAAAACCCAAATTTAACTATATATAAAATAACATTTATAAAATATCCAAATCATTATCTCATAAAACCATATATTTCTTTACAAAACCATAGAAAATCATTTCAAAATATTTCTATATATAGACCACGGTGTCTGTATATAATTTCCACCCTATGGTCAAGTGATACGGATATTTATCATTTCAATCCGCAATTTAAAATAAAAATACGGTTATATATCATTTCAAACCGCAATCCCGAATGAAATAAAGTGCATAACAATTTGCAGTTTAAAACGATGTAAAATACAACATCCATTCATCCAATATCAATCATCAACCATTAATCACATCATTATCCAATTCAATCAATAGGATCAAGACATAACGGATAATAAACAACAGGTATCACCTAGCAGTTCAGATTCAATAATAAATTAAATGAAAATTTAACTGGTAGTTTATATGCAATAAATAAATTAAATAACAATTTAATTCAATTATATTCAATTCAACTAGGATGATGATTAAAAATACGCTAAACAGTCATAAATAAATTTCTAATCACATCCTAAATAAATTTAACAAACATAAGAAATTTTAGAATATGTGAGTGGGTTAAAAACACTCACCTTTTGAATTTAAATTGAATTTAAATTTAATTTAAACCCAAAAATTGACAGTCTCAGAATTCGTCCAAGCGAGCGTCAAAATATTCGAAATTTCAATACGATTCTAACAAAAAAAACCGCACGTGAATTGGTGTTCGTATGTGAAAGATATAGCGATAATTGTTTGAATTTCAATTTAAAAAAAATAAAAATAGCAGAACAAAATTTACCTCGCCACGTCATCTTCTCCGTCTTCTTCACGCGTTACAGAAACCCTCCCCAGCAACGCAATCATTCATGATCACTTGTACGCACGCACGCCACTGCCAATCACTACCGCCCCATCGACGTCGCGGCAACGTCAAACACTCCACCACCGGCCGCGCCACACCCCGACCCCCTACGACCCATGGCCACGCGTCGATCGCGAAATCCAGAGAGCAGCCACCGCGAAACTTTAGAATTCGAAACCTAAATCGAATTTTGCCATCGATCAGACCGTTGATTCGCCAAATAAACTGCATGGATGAAATCCCCTCGGTCCTCTCTTCAATACCCATAAAGGATTTCCCGATCAGACGAAGTTCATTGTCGAGCGATGAATGACCGAAAATTGATTTGCGATTTCTAGAAAATCGATGATTCAAAACCAAAAACGGACTGCAGATCTGAGATGCGTACATCGAGAGCTTCGATATATAATTTTTTTGAATTTTTTGGGGAGTTTGAAACTTTTTGCTTTGGATTTGAATTTGATTTGTGTTTGGCTCTAGAATTTTGTTTGTCTGCCGTTGAAATAAGAAGGTGAAGAGGAATTGTACGCATAGACAAATGAGAAATAGATGTAGGCTGGGGTTTATAACAGGGTATTTATAGGTAGGGTCGAAATAGAATAGATGGACCCGCTTATAAACGTGTTGAACGATGAATGGCCCAAAAAGCCCGTTCTGACTCCGGAACGAAATTGGGTCAACCCGCATATCAAAATAGATGTTAAAATATTTTAAACGCAATGGAAAAGGTTTCAAGTCCAAATCCCATCGTATGAAGAAGTTATGCTGAAATCAATATTTTTCAAATTGATTTCAATTTCATAAATTTCAAGACGTTTCGAGTCCGTACGACCAAACGGCAAGTCCGATCGCTATGAAACTTTAAATCCTATAATAATTCACCGTTACGGATCCGATGAAACTGGTTTCGTCGAAATCCGAGTCAGTGACCAAAATGGTTATTTTTGCATTAAGAAAATAAATTTATAAATTAATTAATTAAATCAAATCTTAAATTTGAATTCTAAAATTGACAAAGTTTAGCCCTTTAAATTTTCTTAATCATTTACACTAATTTAAACAAATTTATATGTCAATTTAGAGTTGATAAATTTATCATGCGACGACCCGACTTTCTCACCATAGAAAATCGCATCATCTTGAAGAAAGAAAGGGATAGAAAAGAGAAAAGAAAGAGAAGAGAGAAGAAACAACATCAGAATCTCAATAGCAGAATGAATAAATTATATTAATAACATATATATTACATAGTATAAAACACTAATCAGAGTTACACAGAACATATATCACATACTAGACAGTTATAGACACCTCTCTAGTTATTACAACTCAATACACAAAACAGAAAAACACTCAGAGATACCAACACAGCGGAAAACTATATATCTATGCGCAGAAGCCTCCTGCTCCATTTCTCCTTCATAATTCATCAAAGCTAACCTGAATCGCTTGGCTACGCATAAAAAATTGAGTGCCCAAGAGTTTAAGAAAACAGAAGATAAACTCTAGGTCAGACATGGGTCTGGTGTGAGTAACAGGTTAAAGTTGCTTAACTTTGAAAAACCTTTGAAAAGAAAAGTATCACGTAAGATTTCCCACACATAAACATGGAAAAGTTTTTACCTTACGCTAACCAAAACATTTGATAAGAAATCAAGTGATATTATAATAGGTCTAGGGTTTTCAAGTAAATATGAAATAGCCGAAATTGTTACATTCATTAAATTCCAGCTACTAGCCACAAATGTGGGTAATACAATCAAAACAGTTGGCACTTATTGTATTTTGGATTCCATCAATGGCAGGGCTACCGGGGTACCGCCCGTCATAGTACATGGCCTAGATCAACGTACCGAGGATCACTCCCAATCCCCTGCAACACAAGACCGGAACCATCCCTTACTGGACAGTCTCGAACAAGACAACCCCGCAGTTGGCTTACATTCCAACCGCCCACTAAGCCGAATAAAAAGGGACTTCTAGATAGGGAAAATCTCATCCTACTTGGGCATGAACCACTTAGCCTTGCTGCACCTCCCCTGTTTTAGCCATTCTCGGTTGATGAGGCTTGAGGCTACGATTACCTTTAGAGAACACATCTCTTAGAATGCTCATCGTCCACCTGACGATGTTCTGAAAGCATTCAATCCATATAAGTTCGTTCCGGGTTCGAACGAAACCGAAGGCATTATCTCCTTACACTTATTTTGGAATCACCCTCAGAGTTAACGACGATAACCCTTGTACTCTGAATCTTTATCTCGAATCTGAAAGTACTACTCCGTAAAACTCATCTCGGAATCACCCTCAGAGTTATACTGACAAATATAGTTCTTACACCTCCAGTCTTCACTTTTCAAAGAGATTCACTACCTATCATTAATTTGGATCGATGTGGTTTTCGAATATCCAATATGGAAACCCGATCCCGGTCTCATCGAAATCCAAAACGTATCTTTTAAGGCCAAGTTGTTTTAAAGGTTTAAAACAATTCAAATTTCTATATTCACAGATAGATAAATCATAGATCACAATAGATAATCAACATTATCATCACAACAGATAATCCCTGTTATCATTATCAAAAGGTAATCCAAATCATCATCACAATGCAACCATTGCATCCATATCACTCAACATTACTTGTCTCATATCTGAGATTCAAACCATTCAAGGTAAACAACATCATCCATCCATTTAAGCAATGATCTATAATTACACCAAATATAGTTAATTTAAAATGAATTAAATTAATTACATCATTTCTAATTAATTTAAAATGAATTAAATTAATTACTTCACCAATATAAATCTTGCTTACATTTCAATTAATTAATTATCAATCAATTAATTAATCATCAACCAATTATTCATTTTAATTAATCATCCCTGATTAATTAACCTTTAATTACATTTAAGTAATTATTCACTAATCAATTTCACAAATTAAGTATACTTAGCCAAATACAGAAAATTAATCTTTAATTACTTTCTTAATTAATTAACTATAATTAATTACATTGATCCTTAATTAATCACATTAATTATCCCTTCATTTGTTAATTATTTCTAAATAGATCTATTCTTAATTACATCATAAATTATAATAATTAATGATCTCTAATTATATTTTCTAATGTAAAATTAATTACATTAAGTAATTAATCTACAATTAAACCATAATTGTTAATCACCCTTGATTAACTCCATTCAGTAATTAACTACCCTTAATTACTTCACCAAATAAATTAATTACTCATTAATTAATTATCTCCAATTATCCCTTGATTAATTCACAAAGTAATTATACTCAAATTACTTCCATCATCAAATCACCTTCAATTAATTACATACAGTAATTACCCATTAATTACTTTCCTATGTAATTTCTCTTCATTTAATTATATTAAGTAATTATACTTCACAAATCATCAAATGATTATTTTAAATTAATTAAACTGAATTAATTAACTTAATCTAAGCAAATTAGACTCAATTAATTACAATAAGTAATTAATTCCCTTAATTACTTCCATAAGCAATTATACTTAACAATTTACCACTAGTACAAAACAGATCAGTTGCTTCGCCTTATTTGTGTCGGTTGTCCATAAAGCTGACACAAATAGTGTAATTTGTGTCGGTTGTTCATTAACAACCGAAACTATTGACTTATGGGTAAGAAGAAAATCTTAAAAATGTAATTTGCATCTGTTGTTCTTAAGAAACCGACACAATTGAAGGGAAGCAATAGATCTACTCGTGTCAGCTGTTTGAACAACTGACATAATTAAATACAATAGCATCGGTTGTCCAAGAACCGACACAATAGGCACACAACTTTTCCCCCAAATCCATTTCAGCCGCCCCATCTTTTCCCGCGAACCCTAAATTTTAGAGGGAAAATTTAGTACCCGTCCCGTCTCTTCGTTTCTTCTTCGTAAAACAAAAAAAAAAGAAAAAAAAAGAGAGAAAAAAGCAATCGCGCGCTTTTATTCCTTCTTCTCTCTACCCATTATACTACCATTCTCTCTAGCAAAAAAAAAAAAGAGAACAGCAATCGTTTTAATTCCGTCTCCTTATGCTTCTCTCTCTTTTGAACTAAAGTCAAGTGATTGAAGAGTTTGCACTGGGATTTCGTCTGCTTCTAGATCAAGATTTTTGATCTTTTAGGTATGCCTTATTTTGAATTATTGAAGGCTTTGGTTTTTTCGTTTTGCGATTTTGGGTTTTTTCGATTTGTGATTTTGGGTTTTTTCGGTTGAATTTATGAATTATTGAATTATTGAAGACTTCTGATTTGTGAAAAGGTATCATCCAATTTATAAAAAAAATGCGGTTGATTGCTCCTAATTCTATGCACTTATAAACTACTCTTTAGATAATTGTATATGTGTGTCTATATATAATGAAGACAAAAGCATGTGGGCGATGACTAAGGTCAGCTTTGCTCTTTGCTTCAGAAGTACGTATTTCATGACATGATCATATAATCTAATCTGATATATTTGTTTGTAATTGTGGGCACGGTGGATAAAATGACAATTGTTAATTGAGGGTAAGAGATACGGTGGATAAAATGTAATTGTGCACTATTTGACAGTAGTGGTAGCGGGTAAGAGATATGGTTGTTAGTTGAGGGTATGTTGTAGATAGTGTTGTAGCAGCTGTTCAAGTAATGAACCGAATTAATGGTGAGTTGCTGGCGAATTGCTGGCAGTGTGTTGCTTTGATGTGGTTTCGAATGTATGGTGTTTTGAGTAGGCAGACAGTGCACAGAAGTGGTCAGGGTTGTGAGCAGTTGTTGGAGATAATGGTATGCTGTGATGGTTTGAGTTTTTGTGGCAGAGAAAGTATAACTGAGTATTGTGGTAGAAATGAACAAGGCAGTGAATGGATTGATGGTGTAGGTTGTAGAAAGTGTAGAGGATGGGTATGTGGTTGCAGTGGAGATGTCCTATTGGTAGTTGAAGGTGGCTGGAGGCAGTTGAGGTAGAGGAAGTTGACTGTTGTGACTTAGTGTTGATGTGAATAAGTTGATGTTATGATGTAGTTACTACTTGACAGTGAGTTGTTTGGATGGTGTCTATGACTGTGATAATGATGTACAGTGGTGAAGGAAGAGGATGTTGAAGGCTATGAGTTGAGTTGTGAGTTGGTGTTAGTTTGTAGTTGTATGATGTAGTTGGAGGCAGAGGATGTTGATGTTGGTTGTGAATGGTAGGGTAATAGTAGTAAGAGGAAGTGGTAGAGGCAGTTTATGGTGAAGTGATGCAATGCAACAGGGAATCGAGGAGGGTATCACAAGTGGTTGATGTATGAAGGCAGGGGAACGATAGTTAGCATAGTGAATATGCAACAGTGTATATGTGCACAGTGCAAAGTTTTTTTGAAGTAGGCCAGTAAATAAAATGTAAATGCAACGTAAATCAAAACAGAAATTTAAATATTTAAATGAAAATGAAATAAAATATATTTTTTGTTTTGAAATGCATTTTTTTTAAATATGCAAATGCAAATGCAACTAGAAAAGAAAAAACACACAAACAAAATAACAACAAAAATTACGCACAAACACAAAACAATAATTTTTTTTCTTTTTTTCTATATGCAATTCAACACACAGAATTAACGCAAAATAAAATCAAACAAAAATAATTTGAAGAATATAAATAAAATCAAATTAATTCCCCGGCAACCGCACTAAAAACTTGTTCAATTAACGATTTTTCTATCGGTTAGAAAATCGCTAAAAAAATATATAATAAAAATTAACCGTAAACGCATGGCGTACAATTTTAGTACGTGGTAGGTAAGGGTAAAACACCCTACATCCCTTAGTGTCCAGACTTATGATCGTGCGGTTACGGGGTACAAAAAGAATAATTCAAAGCGTTACCTTGAGCTGTAAATCATCCTTTTGTTCTTAGGATCAACACCTTATTTCCAGATATACATAATATATTAGAACTAATATTTTGATTTTGGAAATATAAACATAGATGTATAAGCTGTACAAGAATATCTACGAGGCATTATATACTAGCGGATACGGAGCACATAACTAAAATAAAGTTAGCACAAACAATATATATCATAACATAGATGCATCTTTCTGAACATGTTTCTTGAGCAGCTTCAGCACTCATGCTCATCACAATCAGCAAGCACAAACCAAAAACTAATACAGCCTTTGATGCCATTATCGTTTTGTTAATAAATCCAGGAATATTTCAAGGAACTTTTGGTTATGGTTGTTGTATATATACATGTGTTGGTTGGTTGGTTTTGATAGGTTTGTAATAATTCGTGAGAGAAATTTATGCTACCCCTTTTATTTTTCATACCCAAATATAAACTTACAGAGGCTAATGTCATGGTCGCCTAATGAACCCAATGTTCCATGATAATTGAGCTGCTTTTCAATGAAAGACTATAATGTATTAAAAAATCTTTCGGTGCATCAGTTTCTTTCCAAAGGTTTCGTTTGTTTTCTTTTGATGGACAAATATAATACATATGGCCTTCTCCCATAGTTTTCTTTTGGTGGACAAATATTGTAAAAACATTGTATCCATACATTTTTTTTGTGAACATACAGAGAACCATGAAAGATATTGTTTGTACTCTGTGGATAATGCAACCAACGTTGAAAATAATATTTTCTTATGCAATGTATGATGAATATGTTGTGATAATGTAGTTATAAAATAAACTTTTATGTTAGTTTACATTTGTATATTTTGTTAAGTGATCTATATATTTTTGTATTTGAATGAAAATTTAACTTTATCATTTATTTGAAATGAATGTTGTATACATATTGAAATTGTATTTTCTGGATTTATTGGACAATTTAATGAATATTAGTTGAATTTGTTTATGCATTTTAAATCTAATTAATTCAAATATAAGGACTCTGATACATAAGAGTAGGAGAGAATTGACAAGAAACTTTGTAACTAATCATATATATTATAAAAATATGCAGGTATCCGATGGTTAATTAAACTATAAAAATAATTAATAGAACATTTTGAGTGATTGTAAATATGAAAAGTTACAATATTTGATGCAAAAAAACCATTAGAAGAGAATTAAAGGGAGGGGGAGTTCCTAAAATTAATGAAAGGATTGGAAATTCCGGATGGTTCGAGTTGTTCTTGGATTGAGAAGGGTGGCAATTTGAGGAGTTTTGGAATCGAATTTGTGCGAGGCGATTTTCTTGGATTTCCAATTTTGTTCGAGGAAATTGCAGGGTTCACGTTTGGGAGTTGGAAATTGCAGAGTGTGTTGTAGTGATGCAGGGATCAAGTGGGTTGGAAATTTGTGCTGATTGAAGTGCATAAGGGCAGGGTGTGGTTTCAGCAGTGAGGATTTATGTGAGTAGTTGCAGTGGGAAGGAGGATGTGAGGAAAGGTCTGGTCACAGTCTGTTGAAGGAGATGGCAGTTTCAAATGGGAAGGAAGTGATGGTTGGAGTTAGTGGACTTGGGGTTGCTCGTTTTCTATGATGGAAGGTGGTGGTTTGTGGGATGGTGGTATTGCTGGTAATGGGTATATTATGTTGCATGGTGATGGAGAAGGAGGTTAGGTGTGAATTGTTGCGATGGACAGTTGATGGAAGGGTGAGGTTGCAACAATTGGTGATGTAGCGTTTTGGAGTTGGAAGCACGTACCTCAAGTGGTTGTATGGAGTGGCACAAATGATCGAGGCAGTGAGAGGAGGATTTGAATGGTTGAAGTTAGCGTCTGAAGTTGAAACAGAGGTTGTTTCGGCAGGGTGCTAAAGTGTTTGTGTAATATCCCGGAATTTTTAACAATATCAATTTAATAATCTGTAGTTAAAATTAAATTGATATTGATATTTTGTTAATAATTGTTCAGATAAATTTAATAATCTTCTTCAATAAATATTTAAATTGGTTATTTTATCTTTTAAATGATATAAATTGATTTTTATTTACAATATAAATATATGGTTCATATTTTAAATAAATTGGTATTGTTTTAAATTTAGAATAAATTCAACAAAATGATTTCATGACTTAATAAAATGGATTATTTATTTAATAAAAGTATAATTTCTTGAAAAATGATTTTAATTTAATAATAAGAGATTTATAAAATAATATTAACATTGTATTGACTTTATAAATAAGTTTTGAATAAGATTTGTAATTTTTATTTCAAATTGAATTTTTATTTATAACTTAATTTGAAATTGTTTGATTTTGAATTTAGTTGAATTTAAATTTAAAAGTATAAAGTCTTAATTTTTTTTTAATTTTTAATATGTATAAGTTAATTTGTAAAACATTGTTGTTTTTATTTCTTTTGTAAATTCATAAAACATATTTTAAAATAAACTAACAACTTAAACTAAGTTAACATATACATTAATTTGTAATTAGTATTAACTATTTTAAAGATAACATGTGTTGCATTCATATGCATTCAATTTGACAAGTGTTAAAAAAATAGACAAGTGTTAATTTTGTTTTTATTTTCTTTTATTTTCATTAAATCTGAAAATACATTAGTTCGCATCATTCATACATAATGCGTTTTCATTTCTTAAATCAAATGAAGATCAAAATTCATTTTCATATTTGCAATCCAAATCTGCATTCTCAAATCCAAAGAAATCTGCATAATCTAAAACCAGTTCCCCTCTGATCTACCGTCATCTGCATATAAAAATCCACAAATTCATCAAATTTCAAATCTGCATTCATAAGATTATTAAAATCCAAAATCTGCAACCTGCATATTCAAATCCAACCTCTGCATATCCAAAACTAAGATCAAAATTCTGCATTTCCTCAAATTCAAATGAAGCCTGCACATGTTTGTTTCTGCATGAATGAGCAACAGAGTCAAGCCTGCATGCAAGCTTCTTGGTCATGGAAAAACATATGAAAAGGAATTGAAGCATAACAGAATCACACCTGCATTTTTATAAAGTCTGCAATTTTTATGTCTTCTGCATAAAGGAGATCAGGAAGCATACCTGCACATCATATGTCTGCAAATTTCAAGTGACCAACAGGAGATCTGCATTTGTTTTCTGCATTCATCAATTAGGTGAGTAACAAATTATCTTTAAAACTAATTTAAATCAATATAGTGGTTGAATTGTTGCCTGATGAGTGTGTTCAATATGTCTGTATATACATGAGATTGAATTCTTGTTTGTTATTGATTGATTCTTTTCTGTCCTGGATTCCAGGCTTAGATATAATTCAAAATTTCATAAAATCAAGATTTAATCTAAGTTTAGATGCAAAGTAAGTTGTATTGTATTCATCAGTTCATGTTTTAAAAGTCAAGAAGTTAAAATTATGAGTTAACTCTGGAAACAGGGAAAAGCATCATGCATGCTTATTTTTATCAAAACTCAAATAAATGGATGTAGTAATTTAGTAGTATAAATCAAATATTTAAACTGTAACTTGATTTTTAAATCAAGTAATAGGAATTTTAGAATATTGTTTCATTTACTGTCTGTTCTTAAGCAAAAATAGGATTTTGAGCAATTACTTGCATTCTGTAGTTTAAGAAAATTAATAACTCTTCTGAGTTATTAAGTAAAGATTATAGATACATAGAGAAATCTGAAATGAGAATAATGATTATTAGATTGGTGGCAGTTTGGAAATTTTTGTGTCTGAACCCTAGTTTGAACAGGGGGTTAAAGATTGGGTCAGTAAGAAGTGTTGGATGGATCGGGTATTCTGGTTTTTGGAGAATATGTAGTAGGTGTATGGATGGTTTCATTGTCGTAGGGATGGACTTTCTGATGGTCAGAGCGACATGAATTTGCCACTGACAGGTTGTGACTAGAACCTGTAAATCATGTTTCAGGTTTAGGCTTCTAAAGCTAAATTTTTGAATTCTTGTTAATTGCTTGATCTGGGTTGATGTTGGAGTAGTGGTGGGCTTCTGGAGTTGATTGGATCATCTGAGATGATCGGCAGAGGTGGCGGCGAGGGAAACACTGGTGAACTGTTTGGTTTGGGGAGTTTCAGGGGGGGAGGCCTTTGTGTTGCTCGAAGCAAGTTGTTAAACAACTCGAAGCAAATGGTTTTAAAACTCGGAGTAATGAAGCATAAAACCCGAAGTAGAGTTTAGGTGCTCTCGAGTTGAACCTGTAAATTCCCAGGTTACAGAAACCTGTTCTTTTTTTTTAAAATTCTGGGTTTAAACTTTTAAAATCTATAGTTTTGGGATTTAAAACAAAGTCTAGGTTTAAATTCAAATCAATTTTGAATTTGTGATTTGAAATTCAAATTTTAGTTTTAAAACAAAAACTTAAGCTTAAAAATTTAACTTTATTAACTATATCATGTTGATAAGATAGTTTAAACATTTTTATAATAAGATTTTAAAAATATGAGTAGATTTGAAGTTAATTTAAAATCTGGGGATTCAAAAGTTTAGTTTGAATTTCAGGTTTAAATTTTAAGGAAGGTTTAAATTGAGGTTTTAAATGAAAGTGATAATTTAAGTTAATAAAGGTTTTGAAATGGATTTAACTTTAAAATTTTCATATAGTATTGTTTGATTTTCTGTGGTAAATAAGTTTTAAATTATTTAAAACTTTGATAAGTTTTAAAATTATTCTATTTTAAGCTTGAATTTAAATTGAAATTTAAAAAGGAAATTTCTTAAGTAATTTGTTTTAAACATAATTAAGTTATAAACATTTGATTAAGATTTATGTTTTAGAATGAATTAATAAGGTGATTAAGATTAATTAATAAATTTCATTAATTAATTAAATTTGGAATTAATAATTGATTAATGATTAATCAATTTAAAATTAAGATCATTGATTAAGTTATTAATTAATGATAAATGAATATTAATTATGTAATTAAGTTTTAAATTAAGGTTAATTAATTTAATAATTAACTTTAATTAATGAATGATTAAAGTTAATGGTAATTAAATTAAGTTAATTACCTTATAAATAATTTGAGGATGGTTAATGAAGGTCATTAACCAGGATTATTTAACAATTAATTAATATGGTTAATTTTTATAATTAATTAGATTAAATAATTTAATAATAATCAATTATAAATGGTTTGAGTAATTACTTAGTAAAGTAATTAAGGAATTAATTACTTAATGTAGTTAATTTAGTTTAATGAGATTGTTTATTTTTAATTAATTAAGTTTAATTAATTATAAACACTTGGGTTTTATAAATAATTACTTTATGTAATTAATGATTTGGAAATTACTTAGTTAAGTAATTGTTTAATAATTACATGATTGTAATTAAGTGGAGATGTTTAAGTATGAGATAATTTGGATTAATTATTTAGTAATTAATCAAATAATTAATTAAGAAATTAATTTAAGGATAATTAATTTGGTTTAATATAGTAATTAAGTTAGTAATTACTTAAAGTAATTAAATTATGGAATAATTAAGGATCATTAATTATTTTAATTAATGATGTAATTAAAGTTGATTAAAGTTGATTAATTAATCAATAATAGGTAATTAAAGATAATTAATTAATGTAATTAATTAAGGATTAATGTAATTAATTATGATTAATTAATTAACTGAAGTAATTAAAGGTTAATTACTGTTTTGTTGAGGATAATTAATTTTGTGAAATTAATTAAGGATAATTACATGAATTTAATTAAGGATAATTAATCAAGAGTGATTAATTAAGGTGATTAATTATGATTTATTAATTGATTGTAATCAATTAAATGATTGAGTAAGCAAGTTATAATCTGATGAAATAATTAATTTAATTTATTTTAAATTAATTAAAGATGAAGTAATTAATTTAATTCATTTTAAATTAGTTAGAGATAGAGATAGTTAATTTAATTCATTTTAAATTAATTTTAGGATGATGAGTAAATCATTGCTTATGGATGAATGGTTGAACTTGATTGTCTTGGATGCTTTAAGATCTCAGTAATGAGATAAATAATATTGTGTGGTATGGATGCTTGGTTGTATTGTGATGATAACTTAGATTATCTATTGTGATGGTGATATATGGAATACCTATATGATATTGATGATGTGAATTACCTGTTATGTGATAATGTTGATCATCGGTTATGATTTATAAGTTATCTATCTGTGTGTGTATAGATACTGTAATTGTTTTAAAACCTTTAAACATCTTGGACCTTAAAAGACACGCTTTGGTTTTCGATGAGACCGGGATCGGGTTTCCATATTTGGATATCTGAAAACCACATCGATTCCAAATAACGTTAGGTCGTGAGTCAAAGTGGATCTTTGTGAAGACTCGAGGTGTAAGAACTATGAGTCAGTAAACTCTGTGGGTGATTTCGTAATGAGTTGACGGAATAGTACTTATAGATTCGAGATAGTGGTTTAGAGTGCAAGGGTTATTGTCGTTAACTCTGAGGGTGATTCCAAAATGAGTGTAACGAGATAATGCCTTCGGTTTCGTTCGAACCCGGAACGAACTTGTATGGATTGAATGCTTTCAGAACAACGTCAGGTGGACGATGAGCATTCCAGGTGATGTGTCATATAAAGGTAATCGTAACCTCAAGCCTCATCAACCGGGAATGGCTAAAACAGGGGAGGTGCAGCAAAGCTTCGTGGGTCGCGCCCACTGGAGAGCAAGATTGATCCCTGTCTAGAAGTCCCTTTATATTCGGCTGTGTGGGTGGTTGCTAGCTACAACCACGGGGTTGTCTTGAACGGAACTATTCAGTAAGGAATGGGTCCGGCTTTGTGTTGCAGGGTGTCGGGAGTGATCCTCGGTACGTTGATCTAGGCCACGTACTGTGACGGACGGAACCCCAGTAGCCCTGCCATTGTATGGAATCCAAAATACAATAAGTGCCAACGGTTTTGACTGTATTACCCACTTTTGTGGCTAGTAGATGGAATTTAATGAATGTAACAATTTCGGCTATTTCTTATTTATTTGAAAACCCTAGACACTATTATAATATCATCGGATTTCCTATCAAATGTTTTGGTTAGCGTAAGGTAAAAACTTTTCCATGTTTATGTGTGGGAAGTCTTACGTGATACCTTTCTTTTCAAAAGGTTTTTGAAAGTTAAGCAACTTTAACCTGTTACTCACACCAGACCCATGTCTGACCCGGAGTTTATTTTTGTTTTTCATAAACTCTTGGGTACTCAAATTTTTATGAGTAGTCAAGGGATTCAGGTTAGGATTCAGGATTAGCTTTGACGAATTGTGGAGGAGCAATGGAGCAGGAGGCTTCTGCGTGTAGATATATTTATAGTTTTCCACTGTGTGTTCTCTGAGTTGTTGTATTGAGTTGTAACTAGACAGGTGTTTATAACTGTCTAGTATGTGTTGTATATCTGTGTACTCTGATATTGGTTGTAAACTATGTAATATTTATGTTATTAATATAATTTATTCGTTCCGCTGTGTAGATTCTGGTGTTGTTTCTTTCTTCTCTTCTTTCTATTCTCTTTTCTATCCCTTTCTTTCTTAAAGATGATGCGATTTTCCGGGAGTGGAAAGTCGGGTCATCTCAGTTGGTATCATAGCATTAAGCTGAGTGAATACCTAGGCTCTGAAGTGTATCTTTCTTAGGGAGCGTTAGGTTGAGTGAATACCTAGGCTCTGTAGTGGTGTTTTTCTTGAGAGAGCGTATTTGTAATTTTTAATATATATATATATATATATATATATATATATATTTCTACCTATCTGTTGGGTTACCTGTTCAGGTTTTCCAATATAAGTTATAAGGTAGTTGGGGCAGTAGTGTGTGTAACACGACTATTATTGGTTGGAGTTTGAATGTTTGAGGTTGGAAGTGTTTAGTCGAGACTATAGACCTAATACCGTCTCGAGTGAGTTTTGTAGTGATGAAGAACTTCATTGATCTCTGAAGGTAACCTGTTAAGGTTCGGAGTTCATTCCTGAAGTTGGATGAGTAGTGTTTGGATCTGTTGATTGGCAGAAGTGAGTAATGGTATTTTGAATACCTCAGGAAGTAGTAGCTGCGTGATGAGATGCACTGACTATGGATGTTCCCGAAGATGTTTTCTTTGGAACAAGTTAAGGAAGTGAGTCTGCTTCAGTGTTATGGCTGTGTTCAGCCGGAGTTTCTGTTTGCTTTGAGGTCCGAGTTTCTCGGAGAGCTTTGTTTTGGAATTCTTTGGCATCTGTAGCAGCAGTGTAGTTTGGAGTGTTCTCGGTGTTGGCAAGAGATCTTTTGGCTTAGCAGTTTTTCTGAAGTAGAGTTCAGAAGCAGTTGAGTGGACCCGTTTCTTTGATGGGTTGGCCAGTCAAGTGTAAGCTGTTCTATTTGGTTAAGGGAGAACAGTATTCCTTGGATTTGGTTTAGTGGATCGCAAAAGTGACTTGCGATTGTTTGAGTGTTCTCTTGGGTTATCTTAGTTTTCTGATATCTTCAGAGAAGCCAGAGTTTTGTTCGCATCTGGAGTTGAGTTTTCTTATCGTCTGGAATTCCAGAAGTGGTACCGGTGGTTCAGCTTTATAGAAGGATGGTTCCAAGAGTTGAGTTGGTGTAGCAGCTCAGAGTTTTGGAGGAACTTTTGAATTTTTCCTTATGGATGTGTTGAACCATATCTCTTGGGTGTGTTGTTCTGTTGTGCTTGTGTTCTTCTTCAGCATTCTCTTCTACTTCGGATCAGAGTTGAGCAGCGGAAGAAGTTTGGAAGTATATCTGCTTTTCTTTTCCCAGAAAGAAGTGTGTTGTTGTCTTCTGGTGTTGAGGAGTTGAGTTTGAGTTCTTGGTTTTGGTTGATCTTGAGGAGATCATTTAGTTGTGTTGATTGGTCTAGTTTGTTTCTAGAAGCATCAGCGAAGGTCGAGCTGATCAGTAAGGTTGTGGACAGCCAGGATTGTCCGAAGAGATTTTGTGGATAAGAGATGAAGGAATTTGGAGTCTGAAGTCAGAGATTTAATTTTGGATAAGTTTTCTTTGATCATAAGTGAGCTATAAGATTGGGTAAGTTTGAGAAGTAGCTCTAAAGTGTTTTAGATCTTTTCTGTATCTTGAAGAATAAGTGACGGATCTACATGATTGGATTGCCAGTTTGGATAACTGGGATTCGATGAGTCTCACGTATCTCTGAGCGAGTACGTATATGATCTATCTCTGGTTGGGAAACCAGCAGTTTGGGAGTTTTGGTTGTTGAGTCAGACTCGTTTGTAGTCTGATATCTTGTCTAGTGTTATAGATATAGTTGTATAGGAGCTTTGTAGCTTCATAGTATTGTTTATTTGGATTCTCTAGTGCGAGTATCCCGATATATATATATATATACCTGGAGAAACTCGATGGAATTTTATCCAGAATTTGCCTGGATAATTAGGTTTGTTTGATTGGTTGAATTGGTTGTTTGATTGTTAGCATATGTTTGATATAAGCTTGTGCTTTTAAGTTTAAAATTTAATAAGATTATTAAATTACCTTTGTTTTAAATTTCGAAGACGAAATTCTTTTAAGGGGGAAGGATTGTAATATCCCGGAATTTTTAACAATATCAATTTAATAATCTGTAGTTAAAATTAAATTGATATTGATATTCTGTTAATAATTATTCAGATAAATTTAATAATCTTCTTCAATAAATATTTAAATTGGTTATTTTATCTTTTAAATGATATAAATTGATTTCTATTTACAATATAAATATATGGTTCATATTTTAAATAAATTGGTATTGTTTTAAATTTAGAATAAATTCAACAAAATGATTTCATGACTTAATAAAATGGATTATTTATTTAATAAAAGTATAATTTCTTGAAAAATGATTTTAATTTAATAATAAGAGATTTATAAAATAATATTAACATTGTATTGACTTTATAAATAAGTTTTGAATAAGATTTGTAATTTTTATTTCAAATTGAATTTTTATTTATAACTTAATTTGAAATTGTTTGATTTTGAATTTAGTTGAATTTAAATTTTAAAGTATAAAGTCTTAAAATTGTTTTAATTTTTAATATGTATAAGTTAATTTGTAAAACATTGTTGTTTTTATTTCTTTTGTAAATTCATAAAACATATTTTAAAATAAACTAACAACTTAAACTAAGTTAACATATACATTAATTTGTAATTAGTATTAACTATTTTAAAGATAACATGTGTTGCATTCATATGCATTCAATTTGACAAGTGTTAAAAAAATAGACAAGTGTTAATTTTGTTTTTATTTTCTTTTATTTTCATTAAATCTGAAAATACATTAGTTTGCATCATTCATACATAATGCATTTTCATTTCTTAAATCAAATGAAGATCAAAATTCATTTTCATATTTGCAATCCAAATCTACATTCTCAAATCCAAAGAAATCTGCATAATCTAAAACCAGTTCCCCTCTGATCTACCTTCATCTGCATATAACAATCCACAAATTCATCAAATTTCAAACCTGCATTCATAAGATTATTAAAATCCAAAATCTACAACCTGCATATTCAAATCCAACCTCTGCATATCCAAAACTAAGATCAAAATTCTGCATTTCCTCAAATTCAAATGAAGCCTGCACATGTTTGTTTCTGCATGAATGAGCAACAGAGTCAAGCCTGCATGCAAGCATCTTGGTCATGGAAAAACATATGAAAAGGAATTGAAGCATAACAGAATCACACCTGCATTTTTATAAAGTCTGCAATTTTTATGTCTTCTGCATAAAGGAGATCAGGAAGCATACCTGCACACCGTATGTCTGCAAATTTCAAGTGACCAACATGAGATCTGCATTTGTTTTCTGCATTCATCAATTAGGTGAGTAACAAATTATCTTTAAAACTAATTTAAATCAATATAGTGGTTGAATTGTTGCCTGATGAGTGTGTTCAATATGTCTGTGTATACATGAGATTGAATTCCTATTTGTTATTGATTGATTCTTTTCTGTCCTGGATTCCAGGCTTAGATATAATTCAAAATTTCATAAAATCAAGATTTAATCTAAGTTTAGATGCAAAGTAAGTTGTATTGTATTCATCAGTTCATGTTTTAAAAGTCAAGAAGTTAAAATTATGAGTTAACTCTGGAAACAGGGAAAAGCATCATGCATGCTTATTTTTATCAAAACTCAAATAAATGGATGTAATAATTTAGTAGTATAAATCAAATATTTAAACCGTAACTTGATTTTTAAATCAAGTAATAGGAATTTTAGAATATTGTTTCATTTACCGTCTGTTCTTAAGCAAAAATAGGATTTTGAGCAATTACTTGCATTCTGTAGTTTAAGAAAATTAATAACTCTTCTGAGTTATTAAGTAAAGATTATAGATACATAGAGAAATCTGAAATGAGAATAATGATTATTAGATTGGTGGCAGTTTGGAAATTTTTGTGTATGAACCCTAGTTTGAACAGGGGGTTAAAGATTGGGTCAGTAAGAAGTGTTGGATGGATCGGGTATTCTGGTTTTTGGAGAATATGTAGTAGGTGTATGGATGGTTTCATTGTCGTAGGGATGGACTTTCTGATGGTCAGAGCGACATGAATTTGCCACTGACAGGTTGTGACTAGAACCTGTAAATCATGTTTCAGGTTTAGGCTTCTAAAGCTAAATTTTTGAATTCTTGTTAATTGCTTGATCTGGGTTGATGTTGGAGTAGTGGTGGGCTTCTGGAGTTGATTGGATCATCTGAGATGATCGGCAGAGGTGGCGGCGAGGGAAACACTGGTGAACTGTTTGGTTTGGGGAGTTTCAAGGGGGGAGGCCTTTGTGTTGCTCGAAGCAAGTTGTTAAACAACTCGAAGCAAATGGTTTTAAAACTCGGAGTAATGAAGCATAAAACCCGAAGTAGAGTTTAGGTGCTCTCGAGTTGAACCTGTAAATTCCCAGGTTACAGAAACCTGTTTTTTTTTTTTAAATTCTGGGTTTAAACTTTTTAAAATCTATAGTTTTGGGATTTAAAACAAAGTCTAGGTTTAAATTCAAATCAATTTTGAATTTGTGATTTGAAATTCAAATTTTAGTTTTAAAACAAAAACTTAAGTTTAAAAATTTAACTTTATTAACTATATCATGTTGATAAGATAGTTTAAACATTTTTATAATAAGATTTTAAAAATATGAGTAGATTTGAAGTTAATTTAAAATTTGGGGATTCAAAAGTTTAGTTTGAATTTCAGGTTTAAATTTTAAGGAAGGTTTAAATTGAGGTTTTAAATGAAAGTGATAATTTAAGTTATTAAAGGTTTTGAAATGGATTTAACTTTAAAATTTTCATATAATATTGTTTGATTTTCTGTGGTAAATAAGTTTTAAATTATTTAATACTTTGATAAGTTTTAAAATTATTCTATTTTAAGCTTGAATTTAAATTGAAATTTAAAAAGGAAATTTCTTAAGTAATTTGTTTTAAACATAATTAAGTTATGAAAATTTGATTAAGATTTATGTTTTAGAATGAATTAATAAGGTGATTAAGATTAATTAATAAATTTCATTAATTAATTAAATTTGGAATTAATAATTAATTAATGATTAATCAATTTAAAATTAAGATCATTAATTAAATTATTAATTCATGATAAATGAATATTAATTATGTAATTAAGTTTTAAATTAAGGTTAATTAACTTTAATTAATGAATGATTAAAGTTAATGGTAATTAAATTAAGTTAATTACCTTATAAAATAATTTGAGGATGGTTAATGAAGGTCATTAACCAGGATTATTTAACAATTAATTAATATGGTTAATTTTTATAATTAATTAGATTAATTAATTTAATAATAATCAATTATAAATAGTTTGAGTAATTACTTAGTAAAGTAATTAAGGAATTAATTACTTAATGTAGTTAATTTAGTTTAATGAGATTGTTTATTTTTAATTAATTAAGTTTAATTAATTATAAATACTTGGGTTTTATAAATATTTACTTTATGTAATTAATGATTTGGAAATTACTTAGTTAAGTAATTGTTTAATAATTACATGATTGTAATTAAGTAGAGATGTTTAAGTATGAGATAATTTGGATTAATTATTTAGTAATTAATCAAATAATTGATTAAGAAATTAATTTAAGGATAATTAATTTGGTTTAATATAGTAATTAAGTTAGTAATTACTTAAAGTAATTAAATTATGGAATAATTAAGGATCATTAATTATTTTAATTAATGATGTAATTAAAGTTGATTAATTATGATTAATTAATCAATAATAGGTAATTAAAGATAATTAATTAATGTAATTAATTAAGGATTAATGTAATTAATTATGATTAATTAATTAATTGAAGTAATTAAAGGTTAATTACTGTTTTGTTGAGGATAATTAATTTTGTGAAATTAATTAAGGATAATTACATGAATGTAATTAATGATAATTAATCAAGAGTGATTAATTAAGGTGATTAATTATGATTGATTAATTGATTGTAATCAATTAAATGATTGAGTAAGCAAGTTATAATCTGATGAAGTAATTAATTTAATTTATTTTAAATTAATTAAAGATGAAGTAATTAATTTAATTCATTTTAAATTAATTAGAGATAGAGATAGTTAATTTAATTCATTTTAAATTAATTTTAGGATGATGAGTAAATCATTGCTTATGGATGAATGGTTGAACTTGATTGTCTTGGATGCTTTAAGATCTCAGTAATGAGATAAATAATATTGTGTGGTATGGATGCTTGGTTGTATTGTGATGATAACTTAGATTATCTATTGTGATGGTGATATATGGAATACCTATATGATATTGATGATGTGAATTACCTGTTATGTGATAATGTTGATCATCGGTTATGATTTATAAGTTATCTATCTGTGTGTATATAGATATTGTAATTGTTTTAAAACCTTTAAACAACTTGGACCTTAAAAGACACGCTTTGGTTTTCGATGAGACCGGGATCGGGTTTCCATATTTGGATATCTGAAAACCACATCGATTCCAAATAACGTTAGGTCGTGAGTCAAAGTGGAGCTTTGTGAAGACTCGAGGTGTAAGAACTATGAGTCAGTATAACTCTGTGGGTGATTCCATAATGAGTTGACGGAATAGTACTTATAGATTCGAGATGGTGGTTAAGAGTGCAAAGGTTATTGTCGTTAACTCTGAGGGTGATTCCAAAATGAGTGTAACGAGATAATGCCTTCGGTTTCATTCGAACCCGGAACGAACTTGTATGGATTGAATGCTTTCAGAACATCGTCAGGTGGACGATGAGCATTCCAAGTGATGTGTCCTATAAAGGTAATTGTAACCTCAAGCCTCATCAATCGGGAATGGCTAAAATAGGGGAGGTGCAGCAAAGCTTCGTGGGTCGCGCCCACTGGAGAGCAAGATTGATCCCTGTCTAGAAGTCCCTTTATATTCGGCTGTGTGGGTGGTTGCTAGCTACAACCACAGGGTTGTCTTGTTCGGAACTATTCAGTAAGGAATGGGTCCGACTTTGTGTTGCAGGGGGTCGGGAGTGATTCTCGGTACGTTGATCTAGGCCACGTACTGTGACGGGCGGTACCCCAGTAGCCCTGCCATTGTATGGAATCCAAAATCCAATAAGTGCCAACGGTTTTGATTGTATTACCCACTTTTGTGGCTAGTAGCTGGAATTTAATGAATGTAACAATTTCGACTATTTCTTATTTATTTGAAAACCCTAGACACTATTATAATATCATCGGATTTCCTATCAAAAATTTTGGTTAGCGTAAGGTAAAAACTTTTCCATGTTTATGTGTGGGAAGTCTTACGTGATACCTTTCTTTTCAAAAGGTTTTTGAAAGTTAAGAAACTTTAACCTGTTACTCACACCAGACCCATGTATGACCCGGAGTTTATTTTTGTTTTTCATAAACTCTTGGGTACTCAAATTTTTATGAGTAGTCAAGGGATTCAGGTTAGGATTCAGGATTAGCTTTGATGAATTGTGGAGGAGCAATGGAGCAGGAGGCTTCTGCGTGTAGATATATTTATAGTTTTCCGCTGTGTGTTCTCTGAGTTGTTGTATTGAGTTGTAACTAGACAGGTGTTTATAACTGTCTAGTATGTGTTGTATATCTGTGTACTCTGATATTGGTTGTAAACTATGTAATATTTATGTTATTAATATAATTTATTCGTTCCGCTGTGTAGATTCTGGTGTTGTTTCTTTCTTCTCTTCTTTCTATTCTCTTTTCTATCACTTTCTTTCTTAAAGATGATGCGATTTTCCGGGAGTGGAAAGTCGGGTCGTCTCAATTTGCAGTGCTAGGTTGATGCGGTTTGCTGTAGAGGAGGAAGTACGGTTAAAGTGGAAGGCAGTGATCGAGGCCGTGGGTTGTTTCTGGTTGTACTGACACGGGGAGGAATGCACTGGATGGTGGCAATTGGTAGAGAAGGATAGTGGATTGGGTGAAGTAGCTGATAGGAATGGGGTTGTTTTGTTTGTGGTCAGGAGCTTAGTTGAAGTGTGTGTGATGGTGGAGTGTACTGTAGGAGGTTGGAGGTGTTTGCAATAGACGGGGGGTTCAGGAAGTGGCAGTGTAGGTTGACATACTGGTGCTGTTGTTGAAATGGTAGTGGTGGTATTTGTAAGCAGAGAGGAAGGTGCAGTAGTAGCAGTGAAATAATGGATTGGAGAAGGTGATTGGTGTTTTGGTTGTAGTTGTACACGGAGTTTTAAGAATAACCCAAATTTCATTTCAAACCAGTTGCTTTTTACAATTTAATATGCTTTATATATCAACTTCATCTGCTTCTAACCTTTTTCCCTTAAAACAAATAAATTGAACAAATCAACCATAAAAGTCACAGTAGAAGTCAACCGCTTCTTTGTATAACTGGTAGCTCGACTTAACTTTTCAACAAATGGAAAACAAGAATCAACGTCACATGCCAACAAATTAACATTTTCTTTTTGGAAATCTTGTGCAAAAATACAAAATAAAACTACTAAATGCTATAATTATATGCTCACGCCGATATATGACATTAACATACTAACTTCGAATGAAGTGCCAAATTTGCGTAAAGAATTCCTCAATTAACCATACTGATGCATGTTTAAAAGAAAATTCACGTTCCTATGTTTTTTTAGGTATTTATTTATAATTATTTTACTTCTTGTTCACACTTGAAAAACAACATATATAAGGTCTAAGCAGTCGATCTATAGGAATGCCGACAGTCGACTAGTGGATGGCTCTGCATTTTTAAATAAGGAAACAATGTTCAAAATTTTAAACCATCGCTCCTCTAAATTTTAACTCTTCCGAACAATTTTTTTCACTTTTCACGGTAACCCTACATTACTATACATGCTATATCCATTTCCGAACCATCTATAGTTGATTATTTTAAACACTCTCTTTCTCTCTCTCTTGGTCTCTAAAATGGCTTCTATAAAAAAATCTAGATATTGATCATTGCTTACTCATTCATACACTTTAATTTATAATCAATTATCCATCTAGCAATGAACTTGCAAGAACAGAAATTCTAACTTCTTCATTTTCAATATCTAAGTTTTAATGATCTGATGTTGAGGAATAATTGAAATATCCAAACAAACATAAGAAACACTTATGATTTTTTTTTTTTGCTTATCTAGTGCGTCTCTAGCAATTTCACATGGATCGTAATTGGATGTATAACGTGAAACGTAGTGATGATGAGTTCTTGAACAAAATGGAAGGATTCATCAAGTGTGCGTTGAATGATCAATTAACAAGAAGAGAAGAAACAATTTTTTTTCCTTGTAACGTTGCCAGATAGGAGGAGATTTCGTAACATAGATCAGATCAGGGATCACATAATTCGGTATGGGTTCAAGCAAAATTATACACAGTGGATATGGCATGGTGAAAGCACACTTAGTACACCTAGTTCTAGTAATCATTACGCTGATGAGGATGACCGGGAAGGTACCGTGAATAACGAGGTAAATGATGAGACTGATGAGATCGACAATGTTAATGAGATGTTTGATGATGTTCAAGAACATTTGATGGAAGAGCCAAAATTATACGAAAAAATATTACTTGATGCTGAGAAGCCTTTGTATTCTAGTTGTGCTAAGTTTACAATATTGTCTGCTGTGCTCAAGCTTTTCAATTTAAAAGCAAAACACGGGTGGAGTGATATAAGTTTTACATCATTGTTGGAACTTTTGAAAGACATGCTATCGGAAGGTAACGAACTTCCTACTTCTAATTACGAGGCAAAGAAAATTATGTGTCCAATTGGCATAGGATACAAAAAGATACATGCATGTCCAAATGATTGTATATTGTATCGAAATGAATATGAGAGCTTGCATGAGTGTCCTAAGTGTGGATTATCACGTTACAAGTCGCGAGAAAATGTTCATAACGACCCAGATAAGAAATGGCCTCCAGCTATGGTATTTGCCCATTATACCAAGGTTTAAACGTTTATTTGCAAATAAAGAAAATGCAAAAAACTTAAGATGGCATGCAGATGTGAGGAAGGATGATGGATTACTAAGGCATCCAGCCGATTCTCCGCAGTGGAGAAATATCGATACCATGTATTCTAGTTTCGGCGAAGAAATAAGAAATCTCAGACTTGGTCTTTGCACAGATGGCATAAAACCATTTGGCAATCTTAGTAGTCAACATAGTACTTGGCCGGTTCTTTTGGTGATTTACAATCTTCCACCTTACTTGAGTATGAAGCGCAAGTACATTATGTTGTCTCTTATGATTTCGGGAGCACGACAACCAGGGAATGACATCGATGTTTATCTAGCTCCTCTTATTGATGATCTAAAACTTTTGTGGGATAAAGGTGTGCGCGTATTTGATGCATATAGTAGAAGTGAACTTACATTACGCGCCATGCTTTTTTGTACCATAAATGATTTTCCCGCATGTGGTAACTTGTCTGGATATAGTACAAAAGGTGCTAGAGCATGCCCAATTTGTCAAGACGACATGGCTGTTGAGCGCTTGCATTTTTGCAAGAAAAATGTGTATATGCATCATCGTAGATTTCTCCCTCTCAATCATCCTTATCGTAAAAAGAAGAAACCTTTCAATGGGTAGATAGAAAGCGGAGTTTCTCGTTTTCCATTAACAGGAAATGATGTATATGAACGGATCAAGGATATTGAAAATGTATTTGGAAAATCCTTTCCTCTTCAAGAAGGCATGTGGAAGAAAAAATCTATATTTTGGGAACTTCCATATTGGAAACATTTACTAGTTAGGCATTGTCTAGATGTAATGCATATAGAAAAAATGTTTGTGACAGTATCATTGGAACACTCTTGAATATATCTGGTAAGACAAAAGATGGTGAGAAAGCTAGACAAGATATGTTGAAAATGGGTATTCGAAAGGAGTTAGCACCAGTGGAGAAAGGTAAACGTATCTATTTGCCTCCTGCATGTTATACATTGTCCAAAAAAGAAAAAAACTGGTTTATGCGAGTGTCTTCGTGGTGTCAAGGTTCCATCGGGTTATTCTTCGAACATTAGCAGTCGTGTATCAATGAAGGATTTGAAATTGACGGGCATGAAGTCTCATGACTGTCATGTGTTAATGCAACATTTGTTGCCTGTTGCTATTCGAGGTATATTGCCTAAACATGTTAGACATGTTATTACAAAGCTTTGTATTTTTTTTAATGCAATTTGTAGTAAGGTGATTGATCTTGATATGTTGGATGATCAACAAGCCGATGTTATTGTTACCTTGTGTCAATTTGAGATGTATTTTCCCCCTTCATTTTTTGATGTTATGGTGCATTTGCGTTGTACATTTGGTAAGAGAAATCAAGATTTGCGGTCCTGTTTTTATGAGGTATATGTATCCGTTCGAAATGCACATGGGAACTTTAAAAAGAAAAACAAAGAATAGATATAGACCTGAAGCTAGTGTCGTAGAAGGTACTGTAGCCGAGGAAGTTATTGAATTTGTCACTCAATACCGAACTGACGTTGAACCTATTGGACTTTACAAGTCTCGACATGATGGGCGACTTGACGGTCAAGGCATAATTGGGTTTAAATTGATGTCAATTGGTGATGATATGTTTCACAAAGCTCACCTACTTGTTTTACAGCACTTTAGTGAGGTTCATCCTTACTTGGAAGAGCACATGACAATTCTAAAGTCTCAAAATCCTTCAAAGAACGAAAGATGGTTGACAAATGAACATAACCGCTCATTCGTCATATGGTTTAAAGATAGGGTAATGTCTCAATTGTCTCAAACAAATCATAATGTTTCCGATACAATAAAATAATTGGCGTATGGGCCTAAATTTCATGTTAGCTCTTATGAAGTATACTCTATTAATGGGTATGTCTTTCATACGAAGCGTCAGGATGAAAAGAGCAAAATGCAAAATAGTGGAGTAAGTGTCGTAGCATCTTCAAGAGAATTTGCTAGTGCTAAAGATAACAAACCAATAAATGCGACAATGTCATATTACGGAGTAATTGAGAATATTTGGGAACTTGAATATAGGGACTTCACGGTTCCTCTATTTCAACGTAAATGGGCCGATAACCATCATGCTGTACAAGTGGATGAACATGGATTCACACTTGTTGACTTTGATCGAGTGAGTCATGATAACGATCCACTCATCTTGGCATCTCAAGTGAAACAAGTTTTTTATGTCACCAACCCAACTGATCATAAGTGGTCTGTTGTCCTTCCTGGAAAAAGACGCATTGTTGGGATCGATGACGTGGTAGATGAAGAAGAGTATAATCAATTTGACGAGAATACACCTTTTTCCATTGGCGTAAGTCTATCAGAAGAAGAAGTTGATTTAAATGCAAATTATGCACGTGCTGATCACGATGAAAGGGTTTGGATAGCGGGGTAATTTTTTTAACCTTCTAATACTGTCACCATTTAATTTGTTCATATATGTACATTTATTTGGAATGTGTATATCAGAAGCTAAATCTTCAAACGAATGAGAAAACATGTGTGAGTATAGTTTTGTGTGAAAGCATGGTTAAATGAATAGTTAATATTTTGAAAATATTGGTTCGTTACACATACTTCGATCTCTACAAAAGAATTCAAAAGGCATTTCTGTTTTGACTCATTGCAATACTAGTAGGTTAGCACTATTTTCTTACATTAGTATCTATCGGATAACAATTTAATGATGAAATTTATATGCATTAGCTTATCTTCCTGAATCTATCATATAATAATTTATTGCAATACTGTCTGCTTGATATGAAAAAAATAACATATGAAATCATTTTCTTATATTGAAATGTGTGTCGTTGCTCATTACAATGTGAACTAGTTATGTGTAGCTTTCTCAGATATGTGCATTTATTGGTCGGTTGCTTGCTCTGAAATTTAAGCAACCATGTATGTTTTGCTTAAGTGGTTAAATCATGAGCTTATAGTTCTGCATACAACAAAAGAAATTTACATCTTGAATCTACCCCAGAAAATATAGCTCTGGAAACATGAGACCATCTGAAAATGCAATCAAGCAAATATCTCTTCAAATAAGTTCTGGCTGTGTGCATTTTGCAATCAAGCAAATATGTCTTCAAATCAGTTCAGACTGTGTGATATTTAAGTTATTATTCGTTTGTTGAAATATTTTATAACTTTCGGGTGCACATCTGTGATAC
The DNA here is from genome assembly GCA_030765085.1 of Allium cepa. Taxonomy (NCBI): domain Eukaryota; kingdom Viridiplantae; phylum Streptophyta; class Magnoliopsida; order Asparagales; family Amaryllidaceae; genus Allium; species Allium cepa. The sequence goes on from CM060944.1 coordinate 345,491,720, forward strand.
AGGAATAATGGAAATGCAACTATATGAACACACTGAAGAGCAAAACACTTCCGCTTCCGCTTCAAAACCGTCATCTAAGAGGAGGCAAAGAGGTCCAACAACCGGAAAGAAATACAGAACATTCAAGCCAAAATTCATTGAGTGGTGTGATAATGGCAAACCTACTGGAAAATGGGTGAAGTCTTTTAAGCCATACGTAGGCGATACAGCTAGATCTAGAATTGATATCAATATCAAGAATTGGGCTAGCGTTAGTCAAGGGCTTAAGGACACCATCTGGGAAGACATTAAGGTATTATAAATTCATTTGTTCGCTTATTAAATTATCAGTTGGATCCTTTGTGTTTGGAGTCATGAACCGCTTTCATTGTTTATCAATTTCATTTTTACTGCTTTGACGTTGTTTATTTTTTATTTTTTATTACCTCAGACCAAGTATCACATCGACGAAAAAATGAAAAATAATGTGTTAAAAAATGTTTGTGGAGCATGGAAGGGTTTCAAAACAAAATTGGTTAGTGGTTGGATTACGAAGACTAGAGAGCTTCCAGAAAACCATAAAGAGCCATACGAATTTTATGATGGGGTTACAAAAACACTATGGGAAAAATTTAAGAAGTATCGTGAAACCGAGGAGTTTAAGGTATGTTTTTTTTATGCCATATCCACAAGTCACACGCTATTTCTTCCATTTTACAACTCACCAGCTTCGTCAGAGCAATTGCATATTTCACAAAATGAAACGTGCAGTTTCTTATAACAAAAATGAAAACTGCTCTTTAGCTGTATGAAACTAGAAACTCCCCTGCTCTGAATTGCATATTGTTTTGAAACTAGAAACTCCTTTATATTTTGCTATAAACTGGTAAATTATGTTGGTTTGAATCCTTTTGCTCTAAGGATCCACCTGACGAGGAATAGTAAGAATTTAACTCAACTTGATGCATTGACAGTATTAGTTAAAACATTGGCTTAAACTTTGTGTAAAATGGTCGTTATCATATCAAAAAGAAACAGGGGAGTAGTCAATTGGGTATAAAGTTTGACGAATATATTTTATGTGAATTCAAACTCTTATTCGTCCAGTCCCAATATCTGCATTTGTTTAGCGCAAGATGTTACTTGTATGCGAACAGATACCGTGTCATGGAAATGTATAAATAATACAACTAACAATCTCTTCACTCAACTATTCTCTGATTTCACAATTTTAATTTATTAACCTGAAAACTTAAGTTTTTATATTTTATACACTCAATTTTCCTTACACTTGTATGCATACAAAGCTCATTTGCAATTCACTTGTATATTTACTAAAGTTTCTCTAAAAAATGACTTGTATATTTATATCAATTGAACCGCTTTTGATTTCTTTATTCAATAAACTATTTCTTGAACAGCGATATACACCTTGGTAAGATTATATGCAGGCTTGGTGCATATCCTTTTTTTTAATTATTATATGTGTACGTGCCATTCGCCTGTTAGGTCCTTGAAATGGTTGTGGCAACAACCATGTGTTGATATCAATAAATCAATTTCATTGATGCAGAGTATCATTTCCATGTAATTAGAATTAAATTGATAAGAATTTATGAAAGCTGTTTTCCATCTAATTAAAGCGATTGATTTCTCATAAATGTATGCCCATAACCTAACTTATTACGTAGAATATTAAAATATGTGCAAAGAATAACAATAAATAGATACGATCATATGTTGGTAAGTATATATATCCTATCCTTCACTATTTCATGGCTTTGATTGTTATTGAATGTGATGCTTGCTCCGTAACTTATTTAGGTTGTTTTAGCAGCACTATTAATGACCCTGAGACATAATTGTTTGTTGTGTTGCTTCTAAATTTGTTGACACCGTAACACATATCATTGTTGTGATGTGTTACTGAAGGACCTTGTAACTTGTTTCATTGCTGAGACATGATACTTTGAGATGTTCACTTTGTGACTTTTCAGTTGTTGTGTGTATTCCTAAACTTGATGACCCTGAAACATGAATTGGTTGCTGTGTTTATTGTGGTATTTGACTGCTGTTGTATAACTTGTTGAATGATGTACAATGAAATACTAACTTGTACATGTTTTATGAATGAGGTATATGTTTCTATACAAACGAAATAAAAATTAATTTTAACAGCAGCATGTCAGACTTTTATAAATATACACGTCAGCATGTCATGTTTCTTGTTTAAATCTAATATACAATAGCATGTTCTTATTTTATACATGAATTGTATACAGGTTTTATACAAATAAATTTAATGTGCTATAACTATTTTATGAAAAAGAAAAAGGAAAAAAATGGTTTGAACTAAATTCATTTTATTCCACTTCATCTTTCTTTCCTGTGACACGGTAGTGCAAAATAGAGAAGGGGAGAGTGTTTATGTGCAAGTCACAGTTTGTCAGTAGGTGGTACGTTGGGTAGGGAGTCTGTGTTACATGGGCAACCTTTAGTTCTGGGATTAAATGGTGCAGTCAGTAGCTTGACAGTGGATGGTTGCTCGTATGGTGAAACTAGCATGGACAAGGTCGGTATAATGGTAGCCACAGTAAATGGTAAGGCAGGGTTAGTTGGTCAAAAACATAACGTAGCAGGGAGTGATTGTGAGCTGCCTTTGCAAGTATTTTTTTATGCAGGAGAAGACAAACTATATTTAATATCTACAATGACTAGAGTCATTTGGCTTTGATTTAGTATGATTATTACCTGTTCCATTTTTGAAAGATTTGTTGAATAACACTATCACTGCTACCACAGTTATGGTTTCCAGTAGACAAATATTTAGTAATAGTGTTAGATACCGAATCATCATTTGAATCATTTTAAACACTAAAAATAGGAGGTTTAGATGGTGCAAGTCCTAGTAAGAGACCATTGGCCCATAGCTTTGGAGTAGGAATGCTAGATGCATACACAGGTGTTGAATCTGTAGGCTTATCCTCATTAGTTTTAGATTCCAACGCAGAATCTGAATTGTAAACATACGATTGGGGAGCATTAGCAGAATCTACTTTGCAAATTTTCGAAAATTTAGGCTGCCTTGACTTGCATATTTTTCTTTCTTCTTCTATCATTGCATACTAAATGCATACTGCTCATGCATTGAGAAATAGTACAAACATTTGTGCAAATTGCAACTGTTCTGTGGCTTGTGCTATTCTGTTTTGCTGAATTTTGCAATGTCATAAAACAGCAAATAAGTGAGAAGGCTAGGAAGAGTCAGGCATGCAACGAGCATCCTCACTATTTAGGACAAGCTGGATATGCAGGGAAGAAGGCTAAATGGATAATTGAAGGCCATAGTTCCTCGACCATATTGCCAGGTGGACCTTTTTTGGATCGGAGTATTGATTGGATTTTGGCACGATAAAAAAAGGAGCCGATGGAAATTATGACATCCCTAATGAGATACTAAGATGGTTGTGGATAAAATGGTACGACTAGTTTCCATGTGTTTTATCGCTTTACATGTTTTAAACTGAAAACACACACGACCCAGCATTCTTTATTAGATAAAATATGACACGTAATATGATATCATTTCAGCAAATGTGTGGTGCTAACATTTCAGTAAAAAGCATGATACTATAGCACTATTTTAATTTTTTAATCTTCATATGATAGTGAAAAGCATGCCACCTTATGTTTTAGCTTTTTTTTGTTGACAGAATGATTGGAGAGGAAAAGCCGTTGAAGGGTCATGGGTTCCAGATAGGTATGATGATGTCTTGAGTCGTGGTCTTGAAAAAAAAGAGCATCCAGGTCGAGTTAGAGGGATTGGTGGGACGGTTGGTATAAAAAATGTATTTGGGGATGTAGAGAAAAGGAAAGGTCGAAGTGGTGTAATATCAGCTGATGAGCTGCATGTTATCACTCAGGAAATAGAGGCTAAAGTGAGCCAAAAATTGATACAAGAGATGAGTACAATGGTTCAAGAGCAGATCGCAAACATTTTGAACATGATGAATTTGCCCAAGGAGGTGGAGATCAACACACCATCAACTGATCATCGTAATAGTTGTCAATCAACGCACTCGAGCAAATTACAATATGCAAACAAAACTCAAGAGACGGATCCCTTTGCAGACTTGCAGGTAAACAATTCATAGTTGAATTTATAAACGTATACGATTTTATGTATTTGACAAGTGCTAAGTGAAAAATGTTGGTTTTGTACTTGCCATTCTAGAAACCGATTAAATGTCGTTTGGCCGTGAATGTGGACTCCAAAATTGTTGTAGTGGGTCATGGCATGGTACATCCCGCTTCAAGGTCCGGAGATCAATGTCATAATCAACAAATCTTGGTCGATCATGTAAAAGTTGGAATTGATGCGGTGGAGTCTAGTCATGAAGGAACCTCACTTCCTGTTCCAACTAAACATCACAACACGATAGGAGAAGCGGTTGGGAGTTTTGTTCAATGGCCTAAAAGCCTTGTGCTTTTAAGAGATAATGATACGGTAATGAATGCATTTTTCTTCCTTAATTTAGCTTGCTAAACTCCTCTATTTCATATTAGAACATGTTAAAGAAGTAAAATTTCTTCATACTAGAACTTATTATAGATAATTTAGCTATTTATAAACTTATCGGAAAGTAGTTAACATATGAAGTTGAATTCTTGGCATTCGTCTATTCTTTTAACAACATCATTTCAAACATCTACTTAAAATTTTGAATTAGGTGCCTACATCTCAACCAAACAAGGATTTGTTTGAAAATAGTAATGACAAGGTCGTGAATACAATGTAGGATGAGTCTGCAAAACGCAAATCAATCGTGGATGAAGAGATTCTCAAAACTTTAACGAGCGAGTGCAGATATTTCCATGACCTAATACTTCAAATGTTATCCAATGATAGCGCCATCAATGCAATTCAAGTGAATAAGGATTTATTCACATACGATGAGGATTTTGAAATTCATATCACGATGGACGACAATATCCAATTCCTTAGTATGACATGGTTGAATGCATCATGGTTGCAACTTTACATCATGTGAGTATTTTTTCCTTAGCAATTTTTTTATATATAACCATCTTAGTTTTTTGATGAATAGTCAATTTTTAAAAAACTAATAATATATGTTTAAATTTGTTTAGGTGGTTAAATCATATGTGCAATGATCTCAAAGTGGAGACCATTGGGTTTATGTGTCCCAAAAAGCTTTCCCAAGTGCGAAAACATCCAGATGCGACAAATACATATTTGTCAAACACATGGAAAGCATTGCAATCTAAAAGCTTACTTTTAGCCCCACAGTACGAAGGGTATGAACATTAAACTTTTAGTAACTAGTTTACAAATTTGATGCCAATTTTAACTTACTATAAATCTTGTAACGCAGGAAACATTGTATATTTCTTGTTTTCCGTGTAGAAATGAATGAGATTTATGTTTTTGATCCTCAGGCCGAACGCAAACATAAACTTGAAATTAAACCGCAAGTGAGCACGTAAGTTGTATATATTTTCTCTCTTATATGAAGTTAGTATATGTGGTAAAATAAAAAATTTATACATGAAATTAGTGTATGTAAATGCGGGTGCCGGAGTAGTTATTATTTAACATTTTCTTGCTTGTGTAGGACCTTCAAAATTTACAAGGCATTCGGTGGCAAGTCTCGAGGAAGTACCTTGAAATGGAAGCATGTTAAGGTGATTTGATTTTCAAACAAAAAATAAAATAAAATAAATACTATATATTGTTTGGCATATGAATTCATTTTAAACTAACTATTAAGTTATCTTGTAATATTGCTGTAGCGTCCTCAACAATTAGGAGCAACTGACTGTGTATATTATGTGATGAGGTATATGCATGACATAGTGAAAAACCACAATCAAAGCAGCGATTTACAAAAGGTACGTACTACTTTAGTTTTTTTCCTTCATATTATACATTAGCTACATTATAGGTATATTTCGATCAAATCATTGCTGCAATGCTAGTTAGAAGAAATCAAATGCCAAGTCTTTATTTACTGTTCAGTTCATGTATTTGAAGAAGAAAAATTAACCGAGAAAATGTGTAGTGATGCACCAAGCATATTTAATGGAATTATCCATCGCGTCACATTAATCTTAAGTTTTATTTAATATGGAAACATAGTATTCATAATTATTGATTTTATGCAAAATGAGATAAATATTTTCCGACGCTTTTTACTGTAATAATATGGAAACATAGTATTCATAGTCCACCGCTTTCAACTTGGATTATCTAAAGGTTGTCAGTCCAAATTGGGATAGCCCAAAGGACTACTGTTGCACATTTGATTAAGTCAGATGCTTGAAAACCAATTTAGATAATGAATTTGGAATGTGTCATTATTATTAACCAGCCAATCACCTTTAATGTTTCATGCTTCAATCTTTTCTCTTAGTTATAGGCATAATGTTTGACCATTGAGGTTATACAAGGCTGTGTGGTTATACACTTCATTTAGCACCATCAGCCTGTATATGAGGGAATCAGTCACTGAGGCTTGAATATGTGAAGCAACCGCTAACTAGTTGCTGAACTGGAAAACATGATTCAAGTAACTTGAGGTTGCTGAACTGGAAAACATGACATTAACTACTTAGTTTGTTGGGCATACAATAAACTAACCTTTTTTTCCTTCTAATATTCAAAATATTTCATCCTTTAATAATTATTATGCAAATATCCACAACTTCACTAAACTGCTACTAGACAGTTTATGATCATTCTTAATAGCTAATATAATTTTGATCATTCACTAAACTGCTCTGACACCATGCTTCAGTTACTCCTTTGCCTTTAACTCTAATAATCTCGCATAAATTAAATGATTCATTTTCCCATTTTATCATAAATTTTTACTCGTTTACCACACACGCTAGCTATTCTGCACATTAATTATTTCAACATCCTAAATGTTTGTGCTAAGGTACGGTAGTCTTAGCCTCCATATTAAATAAAACTTAACATAAATTCTCTTAATTGCAAGACTTTGTACGAGACGGTTCTTATAACCAACAAGAGATAGACGAGGTTCGAGAGAATTTAGCTAGTTATATCATGTATAATTGGATGTAGTTGTTTTTTATTGTGTACGCTGATCTTTTGCAACTTACGTTGGTATTTTGTTATGTACGTTTTGTTTGTGATAGATTATATTCTATTTTGGTCTGTAAACATGAATTATGTTGATGGATAATATAATTATATTTTTTGTTCAATCAGTTCATAGTAACGTTGGTTTATAAAAAATTAAAATTCAATTTCATACTGTTTTTATAATCTTAAACGGTAATAATATTTTTTCCGCTTCGGATATTTCTTGTGTCGGTTGTTACTTCAAAGGGAACCGATACAACTGTATATCAATTCTGTCGGTTGAAAAAACAAACATAAACGACACAAATATCAATCATTTATGTCGGTTGTTAATAAAGAACCGACATAAAACTATGAACAATTGTGTCGGTTTTTCTAAAAGGACCGACACAATAAACGGCGGTTTGCTTCACTATACAAGCTGATTTGTGTCGGTCCTTTTAGGAAGACCGACACAACTGTTCATAGTTTTGTGTCGGTTCTTTACTAACAACCGACACAAATGATTGATATTTGTGTCGGTCGTACAACCGACACAACAGAAAAATGTCTTTTGTGTCGTCTTCATTTGAGTCGGTTGTAAAACCGACACAACAGGGGTTACACAACCGACACAAATGACCAGTTTTGTACTAGAGTATACACAAATGATTATCTTTAAATTAATTAATCTAATTAATTATTAAAAATTAATCACATTAATTAATTATTAAATAATCTTTAGTTAATAACCTTCATTAACTATTTCATTAATTATTTTCTAAAGTAATTAACTTATTTTAATCATTATTAATTACAAATTAATTAATCATTAATAGCCCATCAATTAACCCCTAATTATTTAATTAAATAAGTGTTAACAGTAACTTAATTAATTCTTTATTACTTGATTAATTAATTACTAATCATTAATTAAAATCAAATCTTATTTAATCAATCAATCTTAAATTACAAGTTAATTAATCTTAAACTTTTAAGTTTAAAACCCTTAATTACTTTAAGTAATTATCCATTTCTTTAATTTATTAATAAATTAATTATCCATTTAATTACCCTAATAATTAAATGCATAACAAATCATTAAATTCTAATTTAATTTTAACAAGTTTTAAAAATCACTTTAAAAGCTTTAAATTTACTTGATACATAATCCTTCTCTTATAAAGAAATTTTACAAGAGTTTAAAACAGATTCTTTTTAAATTCAAACATCTAAATTTTACTCATGCAAAATTGTTAAACACTTAAATTTATAAAAACTTAAATTTATTTCTATTTAAAACAAAGATTCAAATTTAGATTTGAAGCAGTTTAAACTTTGTTTAAAACATTTCTTTAAATTTTAAATTTCCAATTAAAATTAAAATTTCTTTTAAAAACATTTTTAAACAATAAACCCCTTTAAATTATTTTAAACAAATTTGAATTTTAAAACTTATTCATTTCCAGATATGATTCAAATTAACTTGAATCCATAATTTAAAGTTAGATTTAAGACTTAATTTAAATCTTTGATTTACGCTTTAAAAATTCAGTTTAAAATTTTGAAAACAGAACACGTTCCAAACCTAAAAACTAACTCGAACCCCAAATAATTCACTCGAGTAAAATACTAAATAAACTCGAGCAACATTCATTTGCATTTATTCAAAACTTATAGTACTATCATGTTTACACATAACCCTGTAACACTTCTACACTTGAGCCTACTCAACATCTACTTCGAGTCCACCATCCCTCATCTTCGAGTAAAACAACCTTCAGCTTCGAGCAAATCATGATTCAACCCGAAACAACTCACGAACCCAATTCTCCCCAAACCAACTTACACAACACGAACACCGTGCACCTGCACCGCCGCATCAACCAACTCCTACCCCTCGCGACCATTCGCGCAAGTCGACGGCCATCCCCCATCTCAATTCCGACCATTCAATCGATTGCAGAAGCCAAAAATCAAAAACGAGCTGTTAAGCTCCAACTGAAAAAAAACCAAATCTGTAATCCACTTCAAATTCCAAAATCCGATCATCTGAGAAGTTACGCCTCTGGCTATGAACTCTCCCACACTCCATCAATCACCCACACAAATATGGAAGCATTCGATCACCTATAGGGGCTGCGGTGATCAATTTTTTCCAGATGAATAAAACTGGGGTTATAATCTTCAATTCAAAATTCCCACCACCTCACTGCTTTAATCCTTCATCCAGTATTTTTCCTTGATTCCTCGATCATCACTCCATCACCAGAGAAACCGCTGGCCACCCCGACCACTCAGATCAATGGTTCGAACCCAAAATAGGATTTCTAGTTAAACCAAAAATACCCAACCATATTCAAACTAAAAATTCTAATTTTAGTTTTAAAGTTCATGTCTTTGATCATGTAACTTGTTTATATTCTTAAATTAAAGAATCTAGATGATTTAATTCTACTTATATAAGAGTTTGTTCTGATGTACTTTACATTTTCCAAAGACATTACAGGTTTTCTTTTATTATATATTTTTTTTAAATAAATTTAAAACTTTAACTTATATTACATACATACTTTGTTTAAATCATAAACTTTAAAAAGTTTTTGAGTATGAGATCATGAATCTGATCAGGATCTAAATCTAAATTCTAGAACTGGAAAGATCATATTTCAATCAGCAGGCATATATTCATACATTTACCAGAAATGAACTTGTAAATTTGCATGCAAACACACTTATTACTAGAGTAAAAAAGCAACTAACTTATACTTAAATTTATTAAAAATAAAATGTTACTCACCGAATTATATGAGCAGAGCACATTCCTGAAAATGCTTGAAACCTGAAAGTTGCTTTGAACTTGAAAACTTCAAATTGCTCCTTTGTTTTGCTTATGAATTTAAACTTCAGTTTACTTTTAAAAACTTCATCTTGTTATACTGCAAATGCTTTTGCTTCCAGATTCCATTTGCATGTTTCTAGAAAAAAAAGAATTGCAGGCTTCAGAAAAGAAAATGCGTGCAGGACCTTTGATGAAGTTCGAAACAGAAAAGCGTTGATTTTCAAATGCATGCAGGTTTTGGAAATTTGCAAATTGCTTCAGGTTTATGAATTGCAGAATTGGATTGCAATTTGATTTTCTAGGTTGATAAATTTGAAGGGCTACAGGTTTAAGGATGTACAAATGATTTTCAGGTTGACGAACATAAAGAGAGCTTCAGTTTTTACTTAAATTTGCAAAATGAATTTCAGGTTAATTTGATCTCTGGTTTGGAGGAAATATTGGTTTAGAGGAAACATGGGTTTCAGATTTATTTTGAGGGGAAAAACAGATTTTGTTAGCTGAAGATTTTTCTTAAGATTTTGAAAGAGAAGAATAGAAAAGAAGATAGAATGAGTAGTAATGTTTTTTATATAATTTTTTTTTTGATTTAATTAAAAGAAAATGAAAAAGATAAATTAGGACACTTGTTTCTCAGTTTTTAACATTTGTCACAATTCTTATTTCATGCTTAACACATGTCATATAAGTATCTTAAGAAACTTACATATGTATTTAAGTATATTTTAATTTAAATTTGTTTATAAAACTTCTAAATCTAAATTTATTATTTCTTATGCATAAATAAACAAATTTCTTCCTTTTTTTATTTTAGAAAAACATAACAAAACAAATTATAAATATAAGCCTATCCAAATATATTTTTTAAAATGTTTATTTCTTTGAATTTCACAACATTAAATTCACATTTAAATTAATTTATCAAATCCAATTTTAAAAATCAAGTTATATATAGATGCATATATAACTCTTATTAAAATAAAAAAAATAACAAATCCTATTTTTAAAAATCTATTTATGTTTATAAAAACTAAGTATTATCATTATTATCTGAAAATAACAAATTAAACAATATTTAAAATGATTTATAATCTATTACTTAATACATTAAGATCATTTGTAAATTGTATTTTAAATACTTATATAAAAATTCAAGCAATATTTTAAAAAGAAAAATAAATAAAGCTTTTAATGTTAATCTAATCTAAATTCATATTTAAGTTAATTAAATAAAAATTTAAAACAAATAAGATTTATCATAAGTATAAACCATATAGATATTTATCAAATTGCTTTGAAAGAAAAATGTTAAATTTAAATCAAATTTTCAATTTACCAAAAATATATTAGAATTAAAAATTGATTCATTTACTAAATTTTCAAATCAAAGTTTATCAATTTACAATATATACAATTATATATATTATAAACAGAAAACAATTTATTAGCTTTTAAAAGATAAAATCTTCCAATTTAAATATTTATTAAAGAAGATTATTAAATCAACTCAAAATTTATTATCAAAAATTATCCAATCAAATAATATTTTAACACAGATTATTAAATTTATATTGCCAAATTTCTGGGATATCACATTCCTTCCCCCCTTAAAAGAATTTCGTCCCCGAAATTTAAAAGTAAAGGTAATTTAATAATCTATCTTAAGATTTTATTTTAAAACACAAGCATATAATATCAAACATATGCTAACAACATAGCAACCAATTCAATCAAACAAACAAATCTAACTATCCAGACAAAATTCTGGATAAAGTTTCTCAGAGTTTCCCAAATATATAAATACCGGGATACTCGCTCTACAGAATCCAAGCAATCAATACTACTAAGCTACAGAGCTCCTATCCAACTAGATCTACAAAACTAAACAGGATATCAGACTACAAACAATTCTGACTCAACAATCACATCTTCCTGAACTGCTGGTTCCACAACCAGAGATAGACCATACACGTACTCCCTCAGAAATACGTGAAACACATTGAATCCCAGTTATCCAAACTGGCAATTCAACCTTGAAAAGAAAACACCAATCCTCGCAAGAACACAGAAAAGATCCAAAACACCTCGGAGCTAACTTACGCAGTCTTACTCAAATCTTAAAGCTCCTTAGATCGGAGAAATTTTACCCAAAATCAAATTTCCGACTCTGGAATCCAAATTCCTTCGTCTCTTATCCATAAACACTCCTGACGATTCTGGGCTGCCTTCATCTCTCTCAATCAGCTCAACCTTCGCTGATGTCTCTAGAAACAAACTGGATCAAAACAATCCAACATAATGATCTCCTCAAGATCAATCCAAACCAAGAACACATACTCTACTCCACAAACATCAGAAGAATAACTTACTTCTCCGATTCGGAAAAGACAAAAAAAAGCACTCCCAAACTGCTTCCGCTGAACAACTCTGATCTGGGGTAGATAAAAACTCAAGCTCAAACTGGACAACATATCTCAAAAATATGGTCCAATAGATCCATAAAAGAAAACTCAGATGTCCCACCTGATCCTAAGCTGCTTCACCAAACCTCTCTCTAGAAGTCATCCTTCAACTAAACTGAACCACCGGTAGCACTCCTGGAATCCAGTCGATAAGAAAACTCAACCCTCAGATGCAGACAAACTTCTGGTAACTCAAGAGGACATTCAAACTATCGCAAGTCACTTTTGCGATCAACCAGTCCAATATCCAAAGAAAATTGTTCTCTCTTTACCAATCAGAACAGCTTACGCTTAATTAGTCAATCTATCAAAGAAACGGGTCTATTCTGCTGCTTCTGAACTCCATTTCCAGAAAAACTACTAACCAGAAGACCTTCTTGCTAGCACACAGAACACTCCGAGCTGCACTGCTGACACCGACGCCAAAGACTTCCTAAACCAAAACTCTTTGAGAAAACTCGGACCTCAAACTAGATAGAAACATCCTGCTGAACTCAGCCACAACATCGAAGTAGACATACTTCCTAAACTTGTTCCAAACAAAAATCTTCGGAGACATCCATAGTCACTGCGTCTCATCACACGAGACTAATTCCTAAGGTATCAAGATACCATTATTTTATTCTGCCCAACCGACAGATCCAAACTCTACTCATCCAACTTCAAAGATGAACTCCAAACCTTTACAGGATACCTTCAGAGATCGATGAAATCCTTACTCCAAGCAAAACTCATTCGAGACGGTATTAGGTCTACAGTCTCGACAGATACACTTCCAACCTCAACACTCAAACTCCAACTATTGGTAGTAGTCGTGTTACACATCCACTACCTTATCTACCTTTATAACTTATATTGGAAAACCTGAACAGGTAATCCAACAAATAGGTAGAAATCGCTATATATATATATATATATAATTACAAATACGCTCTCCCAAGAAAGAAATTACTTCAAAGCCTGGGTATTCACTCAACCTAGCGCTCTGATACCAACTGCGACGACCCGACTTTCTCACCATAGAAAATCGCATCATCTTGAAGAAAGAAAGAAATAGAAAAGAGAAAAGAAAGAGAAGAGAGAAGAAACAACATCAGAATATCAACAGCGGAATGAATAAATTATATTAATAACATATATATTACATAGTATACAACACTAATCAGAGTTACATAGAATATATATCACATACTAGACAGTTATAAACACCTGTCTAGTTATTACAACTCAATACACAAAACAGAAGAACACTCAGAGATATCAACACAGCGGAAAACTATATATCTATGCGTAGAAACTTCCTGCTCCATTTCTCCTTCATAATTCGTCAAAGCTAACCTGAATCCCTTGGCTACTCGTAAAAATTTGAGTACCCAAGAGTTTAAGAAAACAGAAGATAAACTCTGGGTCAGACATGAGTCTGGTGTGAGTAACAGGTTAAAGTTGCTTAATTTTGAAAAACCTTTGAAAAGAAAAGTATCACGTAAGACTTCCCACATATAAACATGGAAAAGTTTTTACCTTACGCTAACCAAAACATTTGATAGGAAACCAAGTGATATTATAATAAGTCTAGGGTTTTCAAGTAAATATGAAATAGCCGAAATTGTTGCATTCATTAAATTCCAGCTACTAGCCACAAAAGTGGGTAATACAATCAAAACTGTTGGCACTTATTGGATTTTGGATTCCATCAATGGCAGGGCTACCGAGGTACCGCCCGTCACAGTACGTAGCCTAGATCAACCTACCGAGGATCACTCCCAATCCCCTACAACACAAGACCGGAACCATCTCTTACTGGACAGTCCCGAACAAGACAACCCCGCAGTTGGCTTATGTTCCAACCACCCACTAAGTCGAATAAAAAGGGACCTCTAGGCAGGGAAAATCTCGTCCTACTTGGGCATGACCCACTTAGCCTTGCTGCACCTCCGCTATTTTAGCCATTCCCGGTTGATGAGGCTTGAGGCTACGATTACCTATAGAGAACAAATCTCTTAGAATATTCATCGTCCACCTGACGATGTTATGAAAAGCATTCAATCCATACAAGTTCGTTTCGGGTTCGAACGAAACCGAAGGCATTATCTCGTTACACTTATTTTGGAATCACCCTCAGAGTTAACGATGATAACCCTTGCACTCTAAATCTTTATCTCGAATCTGAAAGTACTACTCCGTCAAACTCATCTCGGAATCACCCTCAGAGTCATACTAACAAATATAGTTCTTACACCTCGAGTCTTCACTCTTCATAAGAGATTCACGACCTATCGTTAATTTGGATCGATGTGGTTTTCGGATATCCAATATGGAAACCCGATCCCGGTCTCATCGAAATCCAAAACGTATCTTTTAAGGCCAAGTTGTTTTAAAGCTTTAAAACAATTCAATTTTCTATATTCACAGATAGATAAATCACAGATCATAATAGATAATCAACATTATCATCACAACAGACAATCCCTATTATCATTATCAAAAGGTAATCCAAATCATTATCACAATGCAACCAATGCATCCATATCACTCAATATTACTTGTCTCATATTTGAGATTCAAACCATTTAAGGTAAACAACATCATCCATCCATATAAGCAATGATCTATAATTACACTAAATATAATTAATTTAAAATGAATTAAATTAATTACATCATTTCTAATTAATTTAAAATGAATTAAATTAATTACTTCACCAATATAAATCTTGCTTACATTTCTATTAATTAATTATCAATCAATTAATCAATCATCAACAATTTTTCATTTTAATTAATCATCCCTGATTAATTACATTTAAGTAACTATTCACTAATTAATTTCACAAATTAATTATACTTAGCCAAATACAGAAAATTAATCTTTAATTACTTTCTTAATTAATTAACTATAATTAATTACATTGATCCTTAATTAATTACATTAATTAATCCCTTCATTTATTAATTATTTCTAAATAAATCTATTCTTAATTACATCATATATTATAATAATTAATGATCTCTAATTATATTTTCTAATTTAAAATTAATTACATTAAGTAATTAATCTATAATTAAACCATAACTGTTAATCACCCTTGATTAACTCCATTCAGTAATTAACTACCTTTAATTACTTCACCAAATAAATTAATTACTCATTAATTAATTATCTCCAATTAATCCCTTGATTAATTCACAAAGTAATTATACTCAAATTACTTTCATCATCAAATCACCTTCAATTAATTACATACAATAATTACCCATTAATTACTTTCCTAAGTAATTTCTCTTCATTTAATTACATTAAGTAATTATACTTCACAAATCATCAAATGATTATTTTAAATTAATTAAACTGAATTAATTAACTTAATCTAATCAAATTAAACTCAATTAATTACAATAAGTAATTAATTCCCTTAATTACTTCCATAAGTAATTATACTTAACAATTTACACAAATGATTATCTCTAAATTAATTAATCTAATTAATTATTAAAAATTAATCACATTAATTAATTATTAAATAATCCTTAGTTAATAACCTTCGTTAACTATTAACAATTCATTAATTATTTTTCTAAAGTAATTAACTTATTTTAATCATTATTAATTACAAATTAATTAATCATTAATAGCCCATCAATTAACCCCTAATTATTTAATTAAATAAGTGGTAACAATAACTTAATTAATTCTTTATTACTTGATTAATTAATTACTAATCATTAATTAAAATCAAATCTTATTTAATTAATGAATCTTAAATTACAAGTTAATTAATATTAAACTTTTAGGTTTAAAACCCTTAATTACTTTAAGTAATTATCCATTTCATTAATGTATTAATAAATTAATTATCCATTTAATTACCCTAATAATTAAATGCATAACAAATCATTAAATTCTAATTTAACATTAAAAAGTTTTAAAAAATCACTTTAAAACCTTTAAATTTACTTGATAAATAATACTTTTCTTATAAAAGAAATTTTACAAGATTTTAAAACAAATTCTTTTTAAATTCAAACATCTAAATTTTACTCATTCAAAATTGTTAAACGCTTAAATTTATAAAAACTTAAATTTATTTCTATTTAAAACAAAGATTCAAATATAGATTTGAATCAGTTTAAACTATGTTTAAAACATTTCTTTAAATTTAGAATTTCTAATTTAAATTCAAATTTCTTTTAAAAACATTTTTAAACAATAAACCCCTTTAAAGTATTTTAAACAAATTTGAATTTTAAAACTTATTCATTTCCAACTATGATTCAAATCAACTTGAACCCATAATTTAAAGTTAGATTTAAGACTTAATTTAAATCTTTGATTTACGCTTTAAAAATTCAGTTTAAAATTTTGAAAACAGAACACGTTCCAAACCTGAAAACTACCTCGAACCCTAAATAATTCACTCGAGTAAAACACTAAATAAACTCGAGTAACATTCATTTGCATTTATTCAAAACTTACAGTACTATCAGGTTTACACATAACCCTGTAACACATCTACAGTCGAGCCTACTCAACATCTATTACGAGTCCACCATCCCTCATCTTCGAGTAAAACAACCTTCAGCTTCGAGAAAATCATGATTCAACCCGAAACAACTCGCGAACCTAATTTTCCCCAAACCCAACTGACACAACACAAACACTATGCACTTTCACTGCCGCAGCAACCAACTCCTACCCCTCGCGACCATTCGCGCAAGTCGATGGCCATCCCCCATCTTAATTCCGACCATTCAATCGATTGTAGAAGCCAAAAATAAAAAACGAGCTGTCAAGCTCCAACTGAAAAAAAAATCGAATTTGTAATCCACATCAAATTCCAAAATCTGATCATCTGAGAAGTTACCCTCCGACCATGAACTCCCCCACACTCCATCAATCACCCACACAAATCTGGAAGCATTCGATCACCTATAGGGGTTGCGGTGATCAATTTTTTCCATATGAACAAAACTAGGGTTATAATCTTCAATTTAAAATCCCCATCACCTCACTGCTTTAATCCTTCATCCAGTATTTTTCCTTGATTCCTCGATCATCACTCCATCACCAGAGAAACCGCTGGCCATCCCGACCACTCAGATCAATGGTTCAAACCCAAAATAGGATTTCTGGTTAAACCAGAAATACCCAATCAAATTCAAACTAAAAATTCTGATTTTAGTTTTAAAATTCATGTCTTTGATCATGTAACTTGTATATTCTTATATTAAAGAATCTAGATGATTTAATTCTACTTATATAAGAATTTGTTCTGTTGTACTTTACATTTTCCAGAGACATTACAGGTTTTCTTTTATTATATTTTTTAAAAAATAAAATTAAAACTTTAACTTGTATTACATACGTACTTTGTTTAAATCCTAAACTTTAACATGGTTTTGAGTATGAGATCATGAATCTGATCAGGATTTAAATCTAAATTCTAGAACAGGCAAGATCATATTTCAATCAGCAGGCATATATTCATACATTTACCAGAAATGACATTGTAAATTTGCATGCAAACACACTTATTTCTAGTGTAAACAAGCAACTAATTTATACTTAAATTTATTAAATATAAAATGTTACTTACCGAATTATATGAGCAGAGCACATTCTTGAAAATGCTTGAAACCTGAAGTTGCTTTGAACTTGAAAACTTCAAATTGCTCCTTTGTTTTGCTTATGAATTTAAACTTCGGTTTACTTTTAAAAACTTCATCTTGTTATACTGCAAATGCTTTTGCTTCCAGATTCCATTTGCATGTTTCCAGAAAAAAAAGAATTGCAGGCTTCAGAAAGAAAATGCATGCAGGACCTTTGATGAAGTTCAAAACAGAAAAGCAGTGATTTTCAGATGCATGCAGGTTTTGGAAATTTGCAAATTG
Source organism: Allium cepa (assembly GCA_030765085.1). NCBI lineage: Eukaryota > Viridiplantae > Streptophyta > Magnoliopsida > Asparagales > Amaryllidaceae > Allium > Allium cepa. The sequence continues at coordinate 345,510,002 of CM060944.1, forward strand.
CTTCAGGTTTATGAATTGCAGAATTGGATTGAAATTTGATTTTCCAGGTTGATAAATTTAAAGGGCTACAGGTTTGAGGATGTGCAAATGATTTTCAGGTTGATGAATATGAAGAGAGCTTCAGTTTTTACTTAATTTTGCAAAATGAATTTCAGGTTAATTTGATCTCTGGTTTTGGAGGAAATATTGGTTCAGAGGAAACATGGGTTTCAGATTTATTTTGAGGGGAAAAACAGATTTTCTTAGCTGAAGATTTTTCTTAAGATTTTGAAAAAGAAGAATAGAAAAGAAGATAGAATGAGGAGTAATGTTTTTTATATAAGAATTTTTTTGATTTAATTAAAAGAAAATGAAAAAGATAAATTAGGACACTTGTTTATTAGTTCTTAACATTTGTCACAATTCTTATTTTATGCTTAACACATGTCATATAAGTATCTTAAGAAACTTACACATGTATTTAAGTATATTTTAATTTAAATTTGTTTATAAAAACTTCTAAATCTAAATCTATTTTTTCTTATGTATAAATAAACAAATTTCTTCTTTTTTTTATTTTAGAAAAACATAACAAAACAAATTATAAATATAAGCTTATTCATTTTTTTTTAAAAAATATTTATTTCTTTGAATTTCACAACATTAAATTCGCATTTAAATTAATTTATCAAATCCAATTTTAAAAATCAAGTTATATATAGATGCATATATAACTCATATTAAAATAAAAAAATAACAAATCCTATTTTTAAAAATTTATTTATGTTTATAAAAACTAAGTATTATCATTATTATCTGAAAATAACAAATTAAACAATATTTAAAATGATTTATAATCTATTACTTAATACATTAAGATCATTTGTAAATTGTATTTTAAATTCTTATATAAAAATTCAAACAATATTTTAAAAAGAAAAATAAACAAAGCTTTTAATGTTAATCAAATCTAAATTCATATTTAAGTTAATTAAATAAAATTTTAAAACAAATAAGATTTATCATAAGTATAAACCATATAGATATTTATTACATTGCTTTGAAAAGAAAAATGTTAAATCAAATTAAATTTTCAATTTACCAAAAATAAATTAGAATTAAAAATTGATTCATTTACTAAATTTTCAAATCAAAGTTTATCAATTTACAATATATACAATTATATATATTATAAACAGAAAACAATTTATTAGCTTTTAAAAGATAAAATCTTCCAATCTAAATATTTATTAAAGAAGATTATTAAATCAACTCAAAATTTATTATCAAAAATTATCAAATCAAATAAATTATTAACCCAGATTATCAAATTTATATTGCCAAATTTTCGGGATGTCACATATCAATTCCTGTATTAACCTCAATGCATCAAATCTAGGCTTTATAAATATAATTCCCAAAATTCCATTTAATTAAATGAATTAATAATTATTCCATTCATTATTGTCAAACGGATAAATTTACCTTGGATTCAAAATCGTAACCTTAATATTCTCAGAATTCATCTAAATTTCTATTAACGTAATTATTAAACGTTAAATTTTATTTACTTGCAATATATTAAATTATTGAATTTTGTACTTCAATTAAATTAGTAAATCTTCCATCTTCAAATCAACCAAATGTCATATTATAATAGAATTGACATTATCTCCAATTTCATCTAAATTCCCGTTTGTCGTAGTATCTAATTTCAATTTCTAACAGTAAACCCATTCATTATAAATGAATATCAATTAATTAGTCCCAAATAAATTGATTGATTTCCTATTTTGATTTAGTAAACAAATTTGTTATAACAGACATTACCATTAACTTAACAATACACTAAGGTTTATTGTTTCCAACTAACTATCGTAGTTGCCTACATAATATTGACTTCACTCTTTACACACAAAACGTTACCATTTTCTTATGCCAAATCTTTATACCATGGTCATTTTATTTTTTTGTTATAACATTTATAACTTTAAATGTTTATCTTTGTTTTCTTACATTAATAAACTTTTATTACTTACAATTAATGTTGTCATTTATTCTCATCCTATTAATTTCATTTACTTACGTTCAATTTATAACCAAACATAACATTTAGATTTATTGCAATAGATTCCAAATTCAATTTCTATTTCTTAATATATTCAAATTTAACAACTTCCAAACATTGTATTACTTCTCGCATTCATGTAACTTTTTTTATTTTAATAAAATTTGATTTCTCATTCCAATTAATAGACTAAATAAACGGGCAATACATAATTGTCGTCATCGTTTACTTATAACCACATTTATAAGTTTATTGTTTACAGACCCAAGTTACACATTTATATAATTTCAATTTATCGTAATCACATTCAATCTATCTAAAATTTAGCTTAGATTACATCCTTACCATTCATTTATTATTGACTTTAATTAGCATATCTTATCTTGCATTAACATTATTACTTTAAATCAACATCCAATTACAATTAATATTCTCAAAAAATTTATTTGCTTGGTCTCATGCTTTTTATTACACCAATTACTACCTTATATGTAAATGTACATTACTATTTTAAATTTACATTTACCCTTTCCGTTACTATATTAATTATCATTTTAAGTACATTTAATTATCTTATATGTTCATTCTTCCCAACTAATTACCATTCTATTATATTATTTCACACATTACTTCAAAATTTACATTTGCTTTCTCATATTCCACTTATAACCAAGATATAATATTTAAATTATTTTATTTAATTAGAATTCCATTCAAATTCATTTTTATATCACAACTTTTTTAATAATTCACTAAAATTTTATTTTCTTCAATATTAAATTTCAAAAATCTTATTAAATTAACAATTATAATTACTGAAAATTTACGGGTCGTTACACAAAGCGAAATATCACAAAGTACATATGGAATCACACTTTATCGTGGATAAGTAGATATTTCACTTTAAACTTTCCTTAGTTAAAACTTATCGGATCTACTTGGTTAATCAGTGAATTATTTCATCTTGAACCATCAGCCTTTATTGTGTATCCAGACAACAAGCTTTATGAAGCATTGATTCCCTTCTCATCCAATCTCTTGGTTGTGTTCATTTTGGTTCTGAACAATTTTTGGTTCTGCGAGTGTTTATAGAAAATATAAGCCTTTAATATTCTCATAGAGCCGATCCAGCTCACACTAACATAGGTGATCGCAACCATTAAGAGAATCCTACATATACCCCACTTGTTATTTCCAAGATATGGTCATCATTAAAAAAAAATAGTTTTAACCTTCAAATACTTCTGTAGGCATGCATATATATTGTGCACCATAGGAATGGAATTGGACTATGTCCAAGCAAATGCATTACGTCTTGAGTTACTCAGAACTGGTTTGCCTGTTAATCCTGGTCCATGGGATCTACAGTCGCTAGGATAGGTTTCCGTATAAGATAACTCTTGGTGGTTTAGGCTTTTAAACCCATTCCCCTCGATGCGCAGTCAATTTTCTCTCTTGATAATCCTTTAGTAAATGGATCCACTAGGTTATCATTTGTTCTTGCATAATCTATAGAAATAGTTCCATTTGAGGGTAACTGTCTAACTGTGTTATCGTGTCGACGGATATATCGTGACTTTCCATTATACACAAAGTTGTGCACTCTACTTAGCGCAGCTTAGTTATCACAGTGAATGCAGATGGCCAGTACAGGTTTAGGCGAAAACAAAATATCTTCTAAAAAGTGAAGAAGCCATTCTGCTTTTTCGCCTGCTTTATCTAAAGCGATGAACTCTGATTCTATAATGGACCGAGCTATCCATGTTTGTTTAGTTGATTTCCATGACCCTGCTGCCCCTGCTAAGGTAAAGACATAACCACTCATTGATTTTGATTCCTCTGAATCAGCAATCCAATTTGCATCACTATATCCATCTAAGACGGAAGGATATTTTTCATAATGTAAGGAATAATTTATGGTATTTTTTAAATATCCAAGCACTCTCATTAGTGCTTTCCATTGTTCTTTTCCTGTATTGCTTGTATACTTGCTCAATCTACTTACTACATAAGCAATATCTGGTCTTGTGCAATTCATGAGATACACGAGACATCCTATTATACGAGAGTATTCCAGTTGCATTACACTCTCATTATTGTTTTTATACAGTAGTTCTGATGGATTAAAAGGTGTTCTTACTCCTTTAATTCCAAAATATTGAAAATTTTCAATCACTTTGTCTACATAGCGTGACCGAGATAATTCAATTCCATTAGGTGTTCTTATTATTTTGATTCCCAAAATAACGTCTGCAACTCCTAAGTCTTTCATATCGAAATTGCTAATTAACATCTACTTTATGGTCTCTATTACCTGAGTATGTGGACCAAATATTAACATATCGTCTACATATAAACAAATCATCACATATGATTGTCCAATTTGCTTATAATAAACATGCTTATCGCATTCATTTATACGAAAACCATTTCTCATCATGCCACTATCAAATTTTGCATGCCATTGTTTTGGAGCTTGTTTTAGTCAGTATAATGATTTTACTAATCTACAGACTTTGTTTTCATTTCCTTTGGAAACAAAATCTTCAGGTTTCTCCATGTAGATCTCCTCATCGAGATCTCCATTTAAGAATGCTGTCTTTACATTCATTTGATGAATTTCTAGATTATAAACTGATGCAATTGCTATTAGCATTCTTAAAGAGGATATTTGTGTTACCGGCGAATATGTATCAAAGAAGTCTACTCCTTCTTTTTGACGATATCCTTTGGCTACTAATCTGTCTTTATACTTGTTTTATACTTGTCGATAGAGCCATCTGCTTTCATTTTCTTCTTGAAAATCCATTTACAACCAATAGGTTTTATTTCAGGTGAATATCAACAATTTCCCATGTTTTGTAACTTAGAATTGAATCAATTTCACTTTGAATTGCTTCTTTCCAACATGAAGATTCAAAAGATTACATTGTTAGTCCGTGAGATGATGGTTTTGATGACAACAACCATAGAATAGATTATAAAATATAAATACTAACATTATAAGTTTAGATATATATGTATATGCAGGATTTAACCTTGCAGGTACCAAGAATGAAGGCTGTACAGTATAGAGATTCAAGATATCGAGATAGAAGTCTCATGAGTATCAAGATTATCAAAAGTTCAAGATTTCAAGCATAAGTATTTTTATTAGGAATTTTTGTTAAAACTCATAGAAAAGCACTGGCATCTTAAAATCCAATTTATTCGTGGAATAGAATCCACTTCGAGCCAGTTAAAGGGATGGAACCCTAAGTAGGATGGAACCTACGAAAATCTAGTGGAACATTGTTTTGTATCCACTAATTTTAATTCAAATGATTTTACAAAATTATCTTGTTTTCAAAATGATTTTAAAACTTTCCTTTTAAAATCATCAAAACCCTCTATCCTGATTTTAAATAATTTTAGCCTCAAAATTATCTTTAGTTTCAAAGTCAAAATTACTCCTGATTTTAAACTATCTTTTAAATATAATATATTTATCTTTTAAATATTTATACTTAGATTTAAATAAAAATTGTAATTAAATTATATATATATTATTCTCTATATTTACTTATGAATTTCAATTATAGTCAAGTATATTTATAAAGTTTAAAATAGTTTTAATATAAAATAAAAGTTATTTTCAAAGAAAATCAAAACACCAAAAAATCCTTTGAGATGTCGACATGCCCTAGTACCCCATGTCGACATGATGTCAGTTGAGTTCAAAATTTAAATTTCAAAAGAAGTGTCTATTTGCCATAACTCTTCATGAATAGACGTGGTTGTTGTTTTTCTATAAATAAGGGTTAGTTTCAACGAATTTTAGATCAGATTTTTTGGTTTTTCACTCCTCTTCTTCTTCCACATTACGTAATACCTATTCTTACCATTACTCTGTCAAAATCAACATTGAATCGGACTCGGTTACTTCTAGTTTGATTCTCTATCACTATCTCTACAAGGTTCTCAGTGCTATTCAGAGTTATAGACTTCTTTGTAATCTATTAAGCGAGAAAAGGTGTGATTGTAGCCTTGTAAATCAATCAAAAGAGAAAAGGTGTGATTGTAGCCTTGGTAAATCAATTGGGTAAACTTGTGGCCCGGAAATCAAGTATTTCTATCCAGAGGATAGAAATTATGGAGGGTGTACCTCGTAGCCTTGAAACCGAGGGTGTAATTGTACAATTGCTTTTGAAAGGAAATCTATACTTGTGTTGCAGGATTGGTTGTAAGGTAACTCCGAACCAGTATAAAATCTGGTGTGTTCTTTCCTTTACTGTTTTTATTTTATTTCTGCATCTGTGTTTATTTCTGTGATCATATCTGTGTCTGTATATTGGATACATTGGTATCTAAATTAACATAAACTCAAAAAGATTTAGTAATTCTTTATTAACACTATTCACCCCCCCCTCTAGCATTAATCTTAGCCTTAAGGTCCGTAATCCGCAATTTCTAACAATTGGTATCAGAGCGAGGTTTTCAAAGTTTCATAATCTGATTTTTGAAAAGTTTTCAAAATGGCTACCAACACTAGTACTGTTACTAACACTAGAATCCCTGTCACTAGTTCATTTGTAGAGGGTTAGTCTAATGTCAGACCACCACATTCTAATGGCAGTAACTATGCATATTGGGCATGTAGGATGAAAATATATTTACAATCTATAGGATTAGACACTTGGAATATCACACAAACTAAATATTCTGAACCCACAACTAATTTTGCACAGTGGACTGCTGAGCAAAAGATTGTTGCACAAAGTAATTCTAAGGCAACGAATATTCTGTTTTGTTCACTAGATAGAAATGAATTCAATAGAGTGTAAGTTTGTAAGTCTGCATATGAAATTTGAAAAAAATTGCAAGTTACTCACGAAGGAACAAGCAAAGTTAAACAGACCAAAATTTCCATGCTCACAAATCAGTTTCAATTATTTAAAATGAATCCTAATGAGTCTATTTCGGATATATATAGTAGATTTTAGGATATTGTGCATTCTCTTATATCTTTGGGAAAGGAATTTCTGAACAAGATCAAGTCAGAAAGATTTTAAATTCTCTAACTCCAGAATGGGATCAAAAGACATTTGCGATCGAAGAGGCAAATAACACCAGTATTTTAAAGATAGAAGAATTAATCGAAAATCTAATGTCATATGAAGTTCAAATGATAGGGAGGAGAGAAAGTAAAGCATATGAAAAGAAATCAATGGCATTCAATGCATTGACTGATGGATCAGACTCAAACAGCGATAATGATGAAGAGATAGCCTTTATGACCAAAAATTTTAGGAAATTCCTGAAATACAGAAAGATGAATAATCTTAAGAGAAACAACTATAAGAATTCTGGAAATCAGAATGTAGTGTCAAATAATGACAAATGTTACAACTGTGATAAACCAGGCCATTTCAAAAGAGACTGTCTGTATCCAGATAGGCAAAATTCTTCTATGAACAATGATCCAGCAAAGAAACGGAAGCGTGCATTTACTTCCACTCTAGATGACTCAGACTCATCCTCAAGTGATGATAATCAGAAGACAGATAATTCAAATTTATGCTTCATAGTTGTTCATAACTCCGACGAATTCAAAGAGACGGACTCAGAAAAAGGTACACGTTTACAATACAATTGGTTGAAATTGCTTGCTTAGAATTAGTTGCTTGATTGATTTTGAATTGGTGTGTTGTTTGAATTTTAAAATTTGTTTTCTATTTTTTATTATTACTATTTCATTATTTTATTATTATTTTTATTATTTTTTAATAGTGTAATAATATTTTCTGAAATATACTTGAAGTTTAATAATATTTCAGATATATATATAGGCATTAAAAATAATAATAATATTTATATTTATATAATAAAGAACTTAGGAAAAATCAATTCATGGAAATTCAAAGGCACATGTCGACATGGTCCCTACCATGATGTCGACATGGGTACCTGAATTTGAATTTCAAAATTTGAATTCAAATGTTTGAATTTCCCTCCATCTTTTCACTTCATTCAATTCTCTGAAAGGCTGCCTTTTGACCAGAGAATATGTCCATTAAGAATCTATTTATTCACTACCTTTTATCATATCTTTTCACTCTCATTTTCAAATTCAAACTCTCTCTTCATAACTTCAAGCTCTCTACTCTCTACTTTAATGGCTTCTTCAAGCAACCCCTCCACCATGACAATTTCCAGAAAAATCAAAGAGCAATTACTCAATGATCCGGAGTCAATAAAAGCATACATCAATTATGCTAACTATGCCAAAGTTCATCCTAGAAAATTTGCCATTTTTCAAGATTTATCTTCTTATGAAATTGATTCTCTTTTTGCAAACAATGGAGTTCTTAGTCTTATTGATGCTTCTCAAATGATTTTGTTTGCTATCCTAATCTTCTCAAAATTTTCTATGCGAATTTAAATCGTGGATTTTATGATGGTAATGAGAATAAAATTTGGAGTAGTGTCAAAGACACTAGAATTGTTTTGAATTGTGATATTCTGGGTATTATTCTCAATTGTAAGAATTCGGGAATGGATCTTTCAAACTTTAAAATCGATGAACGTGATCATGAGACATTTCATCACATTTTCGAAAGAGATGATGATTTTGAATTTAAAAATAGAAATTTTCGACCAAAAGCAAGTATTGTCAATCTTCTTTTGCATTATACTTTGACCCCAAGATCGGGGAATTTTAACAGTCCTACTTCAAAAGTTTACAAAGCTCTTTTTGCTATTTTTGGAAATTATGACACAAATTGGGCGCAAGTTATTTTGGATGAACTTCGTCCTAAAAATCTTGAAATGGGTGAGAATACTTTATACCATGGAATTTATCTCACTTGGATATTTAACTATTTTGGAGTGGATTTCAAAGGCGAAGAATTTGTTTCTAAAAAGGTTTTCAATCATTCCAACGTTTCGCTTATGAAAATTCCATTTGTTTTTCAATCTTATGAGACCCTTACTAAAAAGGAAGAGCGTTTGACTCATGAGGAAACGGAAGAAGAGGAAGAAGAAGAAGAAGGGGACGAAATGGAAATTGAAGAAGAAGAAGAGGTGAAACCTCTTTGGAAAGCATTGACTATCCTTCTAATCCATCCACCAAAACCCTTCTCAAAAACCAAAATACGATTGTTAAGAACCAACGGATTCTTAAAAGATCCGTTAGTAAGAAGTTGGACAAAATTTCATCCTAGATGAACAAGTTCATTTCCGAAGTCAGCAAGAAACTTGGTCTATCTTCATCATCATCATCCTCTAACTAGTTTTATCTTTTCGTATCTTGTTGTATTTGTTTTAGTTTGCTTTATTTCAAATGTTCATGTAGTTAGTTGTGTGCTTAATCCTTGTATTATCGTTGTATGCAATGAAATGAAATTTCCCTCCTGTTATCTACCTTATCTTATCTCCAGAATAAATGTTAGTATATTATATAAATATATACACACACACATAATTATTCACAAAATCAAATTAGTCATAATTTTTCACCAACCCATGTCGACATCCCCTATATGACCATGTCGACATGTACTGGTCAGAAATGACATTTGAATTTGAAATTTGAATAACTTTCAAATGTCTATTCACTTCAAACAAATTTCTACACCTATAAATACCTGTTTCTTTCAGAATTCTTCACTGAAATTTATTTCTTACCATCTATATCCTTTATTTCCTTCACAAATTCAACTATGGCTAATCCTATTCACAATCTATCCGAAAATCTTGAAGAAACCCTAAATTCGTTCAAGAATATTCTCTCGTTTATTCTACGTAACCAGCGTCACTTAGAATTGAGTCAAATGCAGATGATCAAGGAACAAGAAAGGCACTTCGATGCAATACGATGGATGATCGCCTCTCTGCACAAGGATGATAACGAGCACATCCTCCTGTCCCTCTCACCAATGACAATGATAATTGGGATGCTATTAAGGCAGACCCAATCTTTGGAGAAGAAGGATGGGTAGAAGTTCCATGTAACATTTGATTTTTATTTGCTTGCTTTGATTGATTTGGTCTGGATTGTACTCTGTGTGGATTGATTTCTTGATATTGGTTTAAAGTTTGTTGTATAAAACATATATATACATTGAAATTAATACAGTCTTTGATTAGTTATCATGTTTATAAGTATAATTATTTCTTAATCTATATATTATATATTCCTTTATATAGTTTATCAATGCAGGTACTGAAGCCCAAGAATGAGGGGGAGTGAGTTTTTTGTTGATGACAAAGGGAGAGAAGTATAAAATAGGGTAGTTAGGCATAAATTAAAGGGGAGTTATTAGTATTAGGGAGGAGTTATTAGGATAGAAATAATATTTTATAAACAAAGGTTGTCATCATCAAAAAGGGGGAGATTGTTAGTCTGTGAGATGATGGTTTTGATGACAACAACCTTAGAATAGATTATAAAATATAAATACTGACATTATAAGTTTAGATATATATGTATATGCAGGATTTAACCATACAGGTACCAAGAATGAAGACTGTACAATATAGAGATTTAAGATATTGAGATAGAAGACTCATGAGTATTAAGATTATCAAGAGTTCAAGATTTCAAGCATAAGTAATTTTATTAGGAGTTTTTGTTAAAACTCGTAGAAAAACACTGGCATCTTAAAATCCAATTTATTTGTGGAATGGAATGCACTTCGAGCCTGTTAAAGGATGGAACCCTAAGTAGGATGGAACCTACGAAAATCTAGTGGAACATTGTTTTGTATCCACTAATTTTAATTCAAATGATTTTACAAAATTATCTTGTTTTCTAAATGATTTCAAAACTTTCCTTTTAAAAACATCAAAACCCTCTATCCTGATTTTAAATAATTTTAGCCTCAAAATTATCTTTAATTTCAAAGTCAAAATTACTCCTGATTTTAAACTATCTTTTAAATATAATATATCTAACTTTTAAATATTTATACTTAGATTTAAATATAAAATTATAGTTAAATTCTATATATATTATTCTCTATATTTACTTATGAATTTCAACTATAGTCAAGTATATTTATAAAGTTTAAAATAGTTTTAATATAAAATAAAATTTATTTTCAAAGAAAATCAAAAAACAAAAAAAACCTTTGGGATGTCGACATGGTGCAGTTGAGTTCAAAATTTAAATTTCAAAAGAAGTGTCTATTCGCCATAACTCTTCATGAATGGACATGGCTGTTGTTCTTCTATAAATAGGGGTTAATTTCAACGAATTTTAGATCATATTTTTTGGTTTTTCACTCCTCTTCTTCTTCCACATTTCTTAATACCTATTATTACCATTACTCTGCCGAAATCAACATTGAATCAAACTCGATTACTTCTAGTTTGATTCTCTATCACTGTCTCTACAAGGTTCTCAGTGCTATTTAGAGTTATAGACTTCTTTGTAATCTATTAAGCGAGAAAATGTATGATTGCAGCCTCGGAAATCAATCAAAAGAGAAAAGGTGTGATTGTAGCCTTGGTAAATCAATTGGGTAAACTTGTGGCCTGGAAATCAAGTGTCTCTACCCTGAGGATAGAAATTCTGGAGGGTGTACCTCGTAGCCTTGAAACCGAGGGTGTAATTGTACAATTGCTTTTGAAAGGAAATCTATACTTGTGTTGCGGGACTGGATGTAGGGTAACTCCGAACCAGTATAAAATCCGGTGTGTTCTTTCCTTTACTGCTTTTATTTTATTTCAGCATCTGTGTTTATTTCTATGATCATATCTGTGTCTGTATATTGCATACATTGGTGTCTAAATTAACATAAACTCAAAATGATTTAGTAATTCTTTATTAACACTATTCACCCCCCCCCCCCCTCTAGTGTTAATCCTAGCCTTAAGATCCGTAATCCGCATTTCTAACAAACATTGCTTCCTTGTACGTTTGAGGTCTGTGTTCTAACACATATGTGAAAAAATCCGAACCAAATGTCTTGGAAGTCCTAGCCCTTACGCTTCTTCTGGGTTCAACTTCCTCAATCTCATGATGAGTTTTATCTTCATGTGAATTGCTTGATTCTTCTTTTGTCCTTTTAGGGACATTATTCCCTTCATTCCTTTTGTGCGGAAACACTTCTTCAAATAATGAGGCATCTCTAGATTTCAAGATTGTATTTACATGAATATTAACTATATCAGACTTGAATACCAAAAATCTCTAGGCATTACTGTAACAACCCGCATATTTATCGATTTTATATTTAAATATTTTATCGTTAATCGGATATTGGTCCGAAAAGCTTCTTTTTGCAAACGGCCAAATTAGGACTCGAGACAACTTCCATTGAGTTCGAAATGTCATTTACAACTTTTTTAAGTATAAACATTGATAGGTTTGGAGTTAGTGGAATTTCACTAACTTTTCCCGCTTTGGACTTTGGGTTAGCTTAGCCATTATAACTCAAGCTGAACCCCCTCCTTCTCTTCACTCTTCATAAATTCCTACCAACTCAAGCTTTTGCATTAATGGTGAGTGGAAAGAGAAATTAAAACTCCAAAAGCTAAGTCTTCATTGCTAATCCAACATCAACTCCAAAACTCAGGTGAAGACATTGATTCAAGCTAGTGGTTGATCCTTGCATAGCATTTCAAGCTTCATCTTCATCCATTTTAGTGAAAAGGTGAGTTTTTTATCTCACAAATCTAGCCTATAACTATCTTGGACTGTTGGAAATGAATCCCTATCATTTTTGCATGTACATTTGCATCTGGTTTGGATTGGACTGGCCAAAAAACCCAAATTTTAGTGTTTTTGGTTAAAAAAACTGCACTTAGGTCGTTCTGCCTATGCTAGGTCGTTCGCGTGGAAAAGTCTCGGCCTCAAAATAGCTCATTTTCGACCTTAAAATGGCCTACAACGTTAGGTCGCTCGGCACTCGGAATTAGGTCGTGGGTCGTTTGGTTTTAGGTCGTTGGGCTTTAGGTCGTATGGACCTTAGGTCGTAGGTCGTTCTGGCCATTTCTAACGTCTTCGGAGTTAGGTCATATGGACCTTAGGTCGTTAGGTCGTATGGCTTTAGGTCGCTAGGTCGTATGACCTTAGGTCGTATGACCTTAGGTCGTTAGGTCCTATGGCATTTTAGGTCGTGTGCTCTTCTTACATGTTAGGTCGTTGAACCTTTAGCTCGTAGGTCGCTAGGCCTTATCTCCTTAGGTCGCGTGACCCATCTTCTTTAAACCACAAGGTCGCTAGACCACGTTTCCAGTTAAGTCGCAAGACCTTGTAAAACGTTAGGTCGCGTGACCTATATTCCGTAGGTTGTTGACCCACTTAAGTCGCTGTCCCTCATAGGTCGCGTTTCCTGCTTAGGTCGCTAGGTCGCGTGCCTTTAGGTCGCATTCCTTTATTAGGTCGCGTGTCTCTGTTAGCTTATTGACCTCCTTAACTCGCATGACCTAACCTGTAGGTCGTTGGACCTCGATTCTATTTAAGTCGCTGCTTCTTATAGGTCGCTCGGCCCCTTATTTTCTTTAGGACGTTTGAGTGTTAGGTCGCGAACCCATTTTAGGTCGCATGACCTTTACCCTTTAGGTCGCTGGACCACTAGGTCGTTGCCCCCGCACCCCCACCTTGGGGGGTTGCCACCCCCCGGACCCCCCTCCGTAGGGGATCTTATCTGAAAAACATTCAACAGAACTTGCTTTGTTGAGATGCTGAGTTGACCATTCTTCGAGACAAACTATCTTGGGCTTCTCGGTCGATTTTATGGATTTTTGAATATCTATTTCGATGGATTCTTTATCGGTTTCTTTGGATTTTATTCACGTCTTCGAATGTGAATTTTTATGATTGATTGTTTCTACAATCACTTCTATGATTTGTCACTTTAAAATATAAAGGTTTTCAATACTAGTAGTAAATATCATAACTCTTTCATCAAAACAATTTTAACTCTATTCTACTACAAAGCTTTTTCCTTAAACCGTTTTCCAATCTATTAGTATATACAAACCTTTACCTCACTCGTATGAGAAATCTAATTAAACGACTTAGTAAAACAAGTGGTATGAAACGCTTGCGTTTACTTCGTTGATTAATTCTTAGACTTGTGCGATTGAATCTTTTGTGGTAAATTTCTAGTGAAGATCTACAGTTCGTAAATATTTGAGTTAAGCAAGTGGTTATAGGACATTAAGCTAAACTTTTATATTTACTAACTTAGTGTAATTGACACTTCTTGATGATCATGACGATCATTTTTGTGTTTTAGACTAGCAACTTTGCGATGTCTCTTTGTCTGCGAGGGAGACTAGACCCCGCTCTTGTGATGTTTCGCCATCACATATGTGGGATAGCGCCCCAAGGTCTTCGGGCCATTCGTGTGTCAAAATTAATGGCTTGCAACCATGAGATAGCGTCTCGCTTTGTGTTACACGTGTAGGTGAGTTTTCATACTCCCATTTTGTGAGTTTTCATGCTCCTATATTGTGATTTCTGGATTTCTTGTGTAGTCTTCTGAAATTTGTGCTTCACTTATTTTCATGACTTTCATTGTTATGATTTTCCAGCTTTTATGTTTAAGTGAATTTGGATCTTTTAGAAGATTCTATTGATATTGTTTGATCTCTTGATGATCTTCATTTACATGCTTATCATAGTATGTCTTTATGGTTACTATATGTTCTTGCCATATCTATTGTTTATATCATGTTATCTGATATTTATAGCCAGACTGATCCGTTTATTATTTTCTTATAAATAATACTCGGGTCAGACCGAGATGCTACAGGTGCTTCTACTTGACTTCTTCCCCAGGGATTTACTACTCTGACTTTTGGCTGACCATCTAGATTAGCAATTTTTGTCGTTTACACTTGAGATATAGACTCATAGTTGTATTCTTTTGTATAGCACGTGTTGCTATTCTTTTGTATTATTGTGGATCTTTTTGACCACTACTCTGATGTACACTTTCATGTGTTAGTTATATATTCATATCTTCTTCCGCCTTTGTGATATGGATGTCTGTGAATGAATTGTGTTATGCTTATTTCTATGTTTGTTTCCGAAGATTATTTATAGCCACCGTGTGATAAGAAATCACATGGATGGTCACTCCTCAACAACCTTACTCTCCGTGCTAGTTGACAGCACTACACCGTAGTGTTCTTGGCTAGCGTGGGTATAGAGGTGGGGCGTCACAACTACTATTTTGGGCTGGCTCTAAATAGTAACAATCTATTGTTTTTGGTCTAAGTTTGACTTTCTTGGGAGGTGGAATTGGAACTTTTGCTAAGCACCCCCACACTTTGAGGTATTTAAAACTTGGTCTGTGTCCTTTCCATAACTCATATGGAATTGTTCCGGTTTTTTGTGAGGGACTTTGTTTAATATGTGATTAGACATATTTAAGGCTTCCCCCAATAAGTTCGTCGGTAGACCAGAGGTTAAAAGCATGGCATTAATCATGTCTTTTAACGTTCTGTTCTTCCTCTCGGATACACCATTTTGTTGTGGTGAATATAGAGCTGTTGTTTGATGAATTATATCATTTTTGGTACAGAACTGTTCAAATGGTGATTCATATTCTCCACCTCGATCGGATCTTAATATCTTGATCTTTTTATTTAACCGATTTTCTACCTCAGCCTTGTACTTTATAAATGATGTAATTGCTTCATCTTTACTATTCAAAAATATACATAGCAATTTCGTGTATAGTCATCAATAAAAGTGATAAAGTACTTTTTCCCACTTCTTGTAGGTAATGATTTAAAATCACATAAATTTATATGAACTAAAGCTATTGATTCGGTGCTTCTATCAACAGATTGAAATGGGTTTTTAACCATTTTTGTTCCTACACATGTCTCACATTTGTAGTTCTTATCTACTTGGAATTTTGGAATTAATCCCAAGTTTGATAATATTTTCATTTTTCGAAAATTTATATGTCCTAATCTATCATGCCGTAGTAAAATTTCATGCTCAAGCAAGTAAGAAACTTCAATTTTATTAATAGCACAATCAGAATACATAGTTTTATTGCCGATAACGACTACATTTGCCTTAAATAGGCCATCACATAAATATCCCCTTTCGATATACATTACAGCTTTGGACAGAACCATCTTGTCTGACTCGAACACTATTTTGAATCCCTTCTTCGATAGTACTACACCAGAGATGAGATTCTTGCATATGTTTAGAACGTGGAGCACATCATTCAACTTGACAGTTTTTTCCCGAGTAAACTTGAGGATTACTGTGCCACTGCCTTCGATCATGGATACTGCAGAATTACCCATATAGAGTTTTTCTTCGTGATCGAATTTATGGTATGTAGAAAACATGGATTTGTCAGAGCAGACATGACGAGTAGTGCCTGTGTCTACCCACCATTGGTTAGGATTCTAAACCAAGTTGCATTCAGATACAACTGCCGAGAAGTTGGACTCGTCTACTTCCATGTTGTCTACTATATTTGCCTATTTGTTGCGGTCCTTTTTGTGTCTGCAATCTCTACCGGCATGTCCAACCTTTCCACAAACCCAACACTCGCCATTGAATTTGTTGGTTTGTTTGTTGTCTTTTGGTTTGTTGTCTGGAGCTTTCCTTTTCTTCTGGAAATTCTTCTTTTTGTTTTTGGTCTTTGAACTTTCAGTCACAAATGCCTCCTCGCTTGGTTTTGTAACCCCACGGTTATCTGCCTCAATTTTCAATCGGACTATGAGATCCTGTAAAGAGATTTTCTTTTTCTTATGCTTTAGATAGTTGCGGCAATCTCTCCATGACGGCGGCAGTTTTCTCGTGATGGCTTCAACCAAAAACGATTCTACAACCTTATGACCTTCCGCTTCGATTTCATGAATGATGATTTGCAGTTCATGTAGTTGAGCAGTCACTGGTTTGGAGTCAACCATCTTGTAATCCATTAATTTGTCTACAATGAATTTCTTAAGACTGATATTCTGTGTCTTATACTTCATGGCAAGTGCATTACAAAGTGCTTTTTCTGTCTTTAGAGGCTGACATACTTAGTATAGTACCTTGTCGAGACAATTCCGAATATAATTTCTACATAGAAAATCGGAATGCTTCCACATATCAACATCTAATTCCTTGCCTGGTGCAGGATTCGGTTCTTCCTCCTCGAGATACCGTTGCAGACTGAGTATGATGAGATAAAATAGTATTTTATTTTGCCACGTTACAAAGTCATTACCATCTGTAACAACCCGTATATTTGTACCATTTAAATTGACAATAATCCATGCATGTCAACTTAAATAGTACAAAACACGAATCGTTAATAGAGTATATGTAAATAAATGAGAATCATCACAGAATCACAGAAGATACAACATAACAGAATAATGCAGCGGAATTACAACAATGTCATAATAGTAGTTCATGAAGCTGCTAGTAAATACAACAATGTCCCAAGCAAGTAGTGAAATAGAAATACATAGATATCCGATAATATCCAAATAGAAAAGAGCAATACTGATAAAGATAAAGATAAATGATAGTATTCAAGTCTTCAGCTTCCAAGCAGCATAGCAACAGAAATCTTCAGATTGACCCGAGCATAAGCATAAACAAACACTCGAGTCAGAACATATATTCTTATACAGGTAATATGGTTCAAATTTGAAACAACAATAACTCAAAGATGAATGGAATAAACATCTTTCAGGATCCGTTAAACCATCTATATATATAGTAGTGTACGTTAAGTAGATAATGCCTAATAGTAAAATAAAGTATCAAAATAGTGTTAAGGCGTTACCATTTTCCCCTTAACACATTTATATAGCATTATAGTCTACACAGCACTGTAAACCCCACCGTAAACTAGTGGGATATCAGGGAGTACTCCATAGGTACAATACAAAACAAAACGTAGTGGTTGCGTATAGGGATACAAGTATGACAAGGCACATGAAGCAATATCCAAGGTAGTGAAATTACCATTTGCCTGATCTGGACTGGTGAGAACGCATCGCCGCAACGATCGCAACACCGTGAAACAACACTCCAAATTCAAGGGTGCGCACCAATCAATAACAAGTAATGAGTAGTTTATGAAGAAGTGTGTTCGCTCGAGGGAGCTAACCCTATTTGGCCCGCAACGGCTCCTGTTTTAGTCATTTCCAATTTGACACAAGTGTCAAGGTCATCCATTATCGTCCTCTTTCTTTAGTCATCAACGTACGTCATTCCAACCATTTTATTCTGGATCACACTCCGCGTATATTTATTGAAGTGGTATTCGGTTTAGACAGTGAGTATGTCCCCAACCGATTCCGGTCTCTTTAATAAGTTTCGTAGTTATTATACCGATTGGTCATTTAATATATTTCAAAACCAAATCAATTTCAATTTCTCTTTGAATTCGAAAGCCAACATTTTATTTGCCTTTCTATATCAATTTTCAAAATTTACGTTTCAAAATTTTCAAACACTTTCAAAACTCTTTAATTTAATTTTAATTTAAAACAAATT
Source organism: Allium cepa (assembly GCA_030765085.1). Classification (NCBI taxonomy): domain Eukaryota; kingdom Viridiplantae; phylum Streptophyta; class Magnoliopsida; order Asparagales; family Amaryllidaceae; genus Allium; species Allium cepa. The sequence continues at coordinate 345,528,514 of CM060944.1, forward strand.
CAAATATTGATTTAAATTCATATATAGGTTTCATTTCATCATCTTTTAAATTAAGTTAATTTAACATTCCAATCAATTTAAATTCATTGATGGATTTCACTCAATAATCGTTAAAATTGAATTAATTTTCACAATCAAAACAATTTAAATTCATTGATGGATTTCGCTCAATAATCATTAAAATTAAATAAATTTTACATTCAAAACAATTTAAATTCATTGATGGATTTCATTCAATTTCAGTTAATTTAATATTCAAAACAATTTCAATTTAATTTCCAATTTATTAAATCAATTTAAGTTTATCTATATTATATCAACTTACAAATTTAATTAAATTAAATTTGTCAAATTAAATTCTTAAAATTACAAGTCTCATATTAATTTCCCATAAATCACATTTTATTTCTTATTAAAGAAATTCAATTTCACCTATTTACTTATTTAATTTAAACAAATTCCCAAAACTTAATTATTTAAGAAATTCAATTTTAATTATTAAAGAATTCAATTTCACTTATTAAAGAATTAAATTTCACTTATTAAATAAATCAATTTCACTTACTAAAGAATTCAATTTCGCTTTATTATTAAATAATTTCAGAATTTAATTTAACAAATTAAACAACATTCTTTTATCAACACTATGTTAATATTTTGTTTCAAATTATTAAATAATAACATTTAAATTTCAAACTTCATTTAAAAACCCTTATTATTTCATTCAATAAAATCCTTTTCTTTATTTATTTAAACTGAATTATTTGACCAATTGGGTTTTTATTTAATTCTCTATCCTAAGTCAATGTTCTATTGGGTATTTATCATTTCAGCTCGATTCCATTTCAATTTAAAATCAAAACATAGTAAAGGGAACTTGCGGTGTGATAGCTGGGATGGTGTCAAAGTAAATAAACAAGTTATAATAACAATCAATAACAATCCAACAGTTAACTTAAATAATCCCGAAATAATCATATTAATTTACATTGTTGTTTGTGCAAATTAATATGATTATTTCTAGAATCTACACTATCATTTCATGTAGATTAAAGACTATTACACTTATTATTTTATGCAATTCTATACTTGGTTTCTACTTATTCAAGTTCATACTACATTAATTTATACAACATAAATTTAAATGGTTCAAGGTGTAATTAACCATATTTCCACATGTCAATTGATTAGACATTTAAAGGGGTCATATCATACAAATTTTATCTAATCAAAGTCAACACATATATCAATTTCAAATCGTTAACTATCCTACATCAAATTCAATTGTATATTATTTATTACTTCATACATTAACAAATTTAACGTCCAATATCAACATCAAACAATCAATCATTTATCAATCGAACTTGATTATCATCATATAAGAATATAAGCCGTGAAATTTATTCATCTTTCGTGGTTAGAGAGATGAACGACGAAGCACGTAGAGGCACGAATGAAATTGGTTCAAACACAGCTCAAACACGAACAATCGAACACTGCAACCATCGACAAAAGAAAGATGGTATAAATTTCAAATGGACGTTCATATATATTTTATAAAATTATATATATGCGCTTTCCATTGACGAAGAAAAGGAAGAAAGCTGAGAATTTTTGGTGCTGTTACAAATTGGGACTTTAACGGTTGCTGCTGTACACAACAGTAAAAGAAGTGGTTACATTATTCAGTCAACAAAATATATATACACTGCATATATATATTCCTTCGGCAATTCTTAAACAACAGTACGCTTTCTCGTTCATAAAGCAACTGTTCATTCATCATCTCCTTTTTATTTTAATGAACCGAGACTGTTGCTTCAAATTTTTGTATATGTCAACATCTCATGCATGCACGCATTCACCGCATGCACATGCATGCACGAAGTGGCACATGCGACGTCAGGGAAGGGGTGGTGATGTGCGCGGTCTGGAAGAGGTCGGTGGCTGGCGAAAGCGGAGCAAGGTCGGAGCATTGACCAGGGCAGTGATGAGAGCTGGAAGTGGATGAGGTGGAGTGCGGCGTCGTTGCACGTGGCCAGAGTGATCGTGTTAGGTGAAGGGGTGGCTCAGTCGACTGAGTGTTGCGCGTGCGGTGGTGGAGTGGAGTGACGCGCGGAGGAGGATTTGGTGGCGTGCGCGCGGTCGGCGACTGGATGGAAAATGGTACGGAGAGGTGATTGGATGACCGCACGGTGTGCGTGCGATGGCCGGAGGGGTGAACTTGCGGCTGGGGTGGTGAACGGCTGGAGGAAGGGGCGTTGTTGCATGTGGTGGAAGGGTCGTGCGCATGTGTGGAGAGGAAGGGCGTGCGCATGCATTGATGCTGGGTTCATTTTCCTTTTGCAACATTTCTTTTTTTTCATCAGTGAATAAAAATGAAAAGGAAGAAAAAAGAATAGGGAAAAAGGAAGAAGAATCAGAGAAGGATGCAAGAATAATACCTGTAGCTACAGTTTTTAAATGAAATGGCTACTATGGAGACTAAGTTTCTTTTTTTATTTATATAATTCGCAGCAGTTATGTTATTCCGAATTTCAAAACGTCACTTCCATTTCCAAGTCACAACTACCATCTGCCAACTACCCTAATGAATGCACCTCAACCCAAGAATTTCTCTTCAAAATTTGAACGCAAATTGCTGCTAATTTGGACTGAATATGGTTTTAACCGGTCCACCTGGAACGGTTAATTTAACGCGACGTTTTACACCGAACTCCGATTTGTACAAATGAATATACTGTTTTGATCAGCGCGATGAGGCCTTCCAACGGTGCATAGATAATTATGATACGACGGTTTTATCAAAACTCAAAATTTACGATGATTAAATTGTTCATTTGACAAAACAATTTAAATGAAGAAGACAACGACGAAATTAAACTAAACGAATTGCGACGTCTAAATGAGATAAATTTTTACAACATTACTGTGTAAACAATATTTTGATTTGGAAGATAAAATTTACGTACTTTTAAAATGAACTGATTATGCAACAAAAATGCGAATAAAATTTACTGCAATATTTCGCGACGAAACTTTTCCTATATTCATAACTAACTAGACGCATCTTATAAACGAAGTTTGGACGTTTATTGAGAACGTATAAAAATTTCAAATTTTTATATTAAAATAATGGATTTAAAAATTTAAATTGTGTCGAAAATTCAGGGTCGTTACAATCTCCCCCACTCAAAACTTTTCGTCCTAAAAAAGGAACGAGACGGGAGAAGTAGGAAGGAAACAAGCAGAAAAGTCAAGATAGATTTGAGAAAAATGAATTATACCTGAAATTAGTAATTCGGGGTTTGAATCCCGAATACTATCCTCAGTTTCCCATATGCAATCTCGGTCATCTGCACTCCACTAAACTTCAGCGAGATTGACCGACTTCCTTTTAAGTTGCTTCGTCTCACGATCGACTATCCGAAGTGGCTTTCCGCTGTCAAGTCAGGCTCAATAACTAACTCTTCCGACTGAGCAGTGGGAATGGTCATAGACGGATCGTGCACAACTTTGCGGAGATGTGAGACGTGGAATACATTGTGCACACCGACGAACTTTTCCGGTAATGAAATTATATAGGCCAAGGTTCCAACCCTTTCCGTAATCTCAAACGGACCAACAAATCTGAGAGCAAGCTTTCCTTTCCTTCCAAATCGAATAACATTCTTCAAAGGCGACACTTTGAGAAATACTTCGTCTCCTACACTGAATTTGAGATCTCTCCTCCTTCTGCCAGCGTAGCACTTCTGTCTGTCTTGTGCCGTCTTTATCTTCTTTCTGGTTTCTTCAACTTTCTCAGAAGCTTCCATAATTATTTCTGGACCAAGCACTAATCGGTCTCCAGACTCAATCCAACAAGCTGGCGGTTTGCACGGCCGTCCATATAAGGCTTCGAACGGTGCCATACCAATGCTTGCCTAATTTATTAAAGATAATTAATTCCAATTCAAATATACTTATTCAAATTTGAAATTCGATTTCTTTACCTGATAACTATTATTATAAGTAAATTCAACCAAATGGAGGTGGTCTTCCCAGGACCCACTAAAGTCTATAATACAAGTTTGGAGAAGATCTTCCAAAAAATTTCATTCACCCTCTCAGTTTGGTCATCTGTCTGAGGATGATAAACTGTGCTCAGATTCAGTTTAGTGCCCAAAGTATCCTGAAATGCCTTCCACAATTTACTAGTGAAAATAGGATCTCTATCGCGTACGCTACTAGATGGTACACCATGAAGTTTAACAACTTCTCTCATGTATATCTCGGTCAAACTCGAAGTTTTACGATATCTTGACTGGAATAAAATGAGCAGATTTCATCAGTCTATCGATAATCACCCAAATGCTTTCATTACCCTTTCTAGTCCTTCGTAGCCCAACAATAAAGTCCATAAAAATCTGCTCCCACTTCCAACTTGGAATCTCTTGAAGTTGAAGCAATCCTGCCGTCTTTCTGTAATCAGGTTTTACCTGTTGACAAGTTGTGCATCTACTAACAAAGGTAGAAATATCACGCTTCATCCCACTCCACCAATATTACTTCTTCATATTTTGATACATCTTTGTGACTCCTGGATGAAATGAAAACGAAGATTGATGGTTTTCTCTGAGCACTTCCTGTCTTAAACCATCAACATTGGGAACACAAATTCGGTTGTCGATTCTCAAGACTCCATTACTATCTACTTGTGCACCCATTTTACTATTAGCATTTTCGAATCTACCGAGAACTATTTTTTTGATACGATGGAGCAAGGTGTCTTTATATTGCTTAGCTATAATGCGATCCATAAGGGCTGGGGAGACGACGAGCTGGAATAACATTCCCTCAACAAGATTACACATGCCATTGCTTGGTTTCTGCTCAAAGCATCGGCTACGGTGTTTGCTTTCCTTGGGGTGTAATTAATATCAAGATCATATGCAGCTAAGAATTCGAGCCATCGGACTTGTCTTTGATTCAAATCCTTTTGTGAGAAAATATATCTCAATGACTTATGGTCCGTGAATAATTCGAATTTGGTTCCCAATAGATAGTGCCTCCATAGCTTTAGAGCAAATACATCCGTAAGAAGCTCTAAATCGTGAGTTGCATAATTTGCTTCATGGGTCTTTAACCGACGACCCGCATAGGCAATGGCCTTTCCTTTCTGCATTAAAACTGCTCCTAATCCATCACGGCAGGCATCACTATAGACGGTCAATCCTTCGCTTCTGTCAATAACTGTAAGAACTGGGGCAGAGGTCAACTTTCGCTTTATCTCATTGAAAGCTGCTTCGCACTTTTCACTCCAATTAAATTTGACATTCTTTCTGGTCAGTGCGGTGAGCGGTGCGGCAATACGAGCAAAATTTTCTATAAATCTGCGATAATAGCCAGCCAAGCCCAAGAAACTACGAATATCTGTAGGAGTTTTGGGAGTCTCCCAATCCTGCAAATTCCAAGGATTTGAATTAAGATAGATATAAGATGTTCGGATAGAAATAACAAGTAAGGATAGAACTTACGTTGATTACGGCGATCTTAGCCGGATCGACCGAAATCCCATTCTCCGAGACAATATGGCCAAGAAACCGAACTTCATCCCTCCAAAAGTGGCATTTCGAGAACTTAGCTTTAAGCTGATGACTACGAAGAGTTTCAAGAATGTGATACCTCAGAAATTTTGGCAATATCAATTTAATAATCTGTATTTAAATTAAATTGATTTGATAATTTTTGTTAATAAAAATTTGAATTGATTTAATAATGCAATTTAATAAATATTTAATTGATAGATTTTATCTTTTAAAATCTAATAAATTGTTTTCTATTTATAATGTATATAGAATATGTATATATTGTAAATAGATAAGCCTTGTTTTAAAATTAAATAAATAAATAAATCTTGTCTTCCAAATATACATATCTTGGTAAAATTGGAAATTTGTTTTTGTTTAATATAAAGCTTTTTAAAGCTATTTAATAAATAATATATGGTTTTCAATTGTTAAGATAAAAGTTTAATTTGTTTAAATTGATTTTGAGTTTAAATTTAAATAAACTAACAATAAGGTTTATTTTGATTTCCTTTTTAAAAATAGTGTGATAAAATAAGTAATTTATTAATAAAGAAATAATTTCTTTTATAAATTATTTAAAGTTATCAAATTTGTTATTTTCAAAATATAATAATGTATTGTTTTTAACAAATAGATTTTAATAAAAATAGTTTATTATTTCAAATTGAATTTTAGAATTTGATTTGAATTTGAATTTAAAGTTTCGAAATTCAAAGTATAGATTTTAATTGTTTTGGATTTTAAAATATTTGTATAAACTTTTATTTATGAATATAATTGTTTTATTTCTTTTAAAATTTTCTAAATATATATATCTATATACACACATAATTATAAATTAATTTATTAAGCATAATCTTACATTAAAACAAAACTTTAATTACATGTAACTAATAAATTAAAAGACATGTGTTAGTTAATAAAGTAAGGACAATGACAAATGTTAAAATTTGAGACATGTGTCATTTTAAAAACTTTAATTTTCTTTATTTTTAATAAACCACATTTTTCATTTATATAAACCCCTTTATTTTCTTAACTCCATTTCTTTTCTATTTTCTTATTCAAAATCAAGAAGAAATTAAAACAAATCCCCTCAAAACTAAAATCTGAAATCTGTAACCAGAAATCAAACTACAATCTATTTTCTAAAATCAAAACCCTGTGTGAATTTCTCAAGCAAGATCAGTAATCCCTCCACAAACCAGAAATAAATCACCACTAATTATCTGCAAATCAGTTTCCTGTAACCCATCTTCAAAACCCTGTACAATTTCAAAGAAAAACCAGTAACTTTTGCAAACATGCAAAAGATCTGAAGCCTGCATCATTTAGAATCTGGAATTCAAGCAGATGCATGCATATAGTTCCTTTTTAAAAAAATCTAGTTTTTAAAGCTCCAGCAACCCAAGCTTTCATCAAGCAATTCAACATTAAAGCAAAGCAATTTTTCCTGTTTTAAAAGATTTCAAAGGTTTTCGAGCTTTTGATAATGGAGGCTCTGTCTTCCTTCTTCAAATCAGTGAGTAACATTCTTTTAACAAGTTTAAGTATATAATTTAGTCGCATGCTAGTTGTCTGAAGCATGTATGCCTGTGAATGTATATGGTTGTATTTTCTCGATGTATGATGTATATAAGTTTGTTTTTTTTTCAACAGAATCTACTCTGTTATAGTTTCTAGTTCTTGATTTGTTTAGGTTCAAATCTTTTAATTTAATTCCTTTTAAACTTGAGTTCCGAAACAAACCTGTTTGTTCATTTCAAACTTTAGTTTAAAATTATACTTGTTAAAATAATATTGAAATGCCTTTGGGAATCATAAAAAAATTGAACAAACTTTGAAATAGTGAAATTTAAAACCTTGCAATTTATTGTTTCAGGCTTAAGATCTGAAACATTATCCTAAAACATGATTTTTAAAACTAAAATTTTAATTTTTAGTTCAGAAATAAGTATGCAGTTCTGGGTTGAATTGAAAAGAGGATATTAGGATTTTTGGGTGATCTCTACAATTGGGAGGGTCGGGTTTCTTCCAATGGATGGAGGAGTGATCAGTGAAGCTTGGAAAAATGTTGGATGGCGATTCATTTCATCGGGAGGCAGTAGTGGCGAAATTCCTTCTGGATCCCTAGTTTAACTAGGTTAGGTTGATCGATCAACCACGTCTTCTACAATGGATCGAGTGCACTGGCATTTTAGGAGATGGAAGTGTGGTCGTAGACGAGACTGTGGTCGGTGTTGTAGAATTACTGGTGGTCGGAGCATCGTGGATGAAGCGTTGATAGGTTTGGTGGTGGACGTTCTTTTCTGTTCCAGGTTTTAAGATTTGAACTCGAATTCAAATTCGAGTGGTGTGATAGAGAGATGATGATCGAGGCGGGGTGCGGAGTTGGTCGCCGATGTGGGTAAATCTAGTTTTCAATGAAATTAAAAATTTTAAATAAGGTTTAAATCTAGTTTTCAATCTAAGTTTAAGTTAAATCTAGGTCCATAATAGATTCAAGTTTAATTTGAATCTTAGTTTGGAAATAAATGAGTTTTTAAATTCAAATTGTCTTAATAACATAAAGGTGTTTAAGAAGTTAAAGTGTATTTAAAGAATTTGAATTTAAATGGAGTTTGAAATGTAAGGAAGGATTTAAACAAAATTAAATCAGAATTTTAAATTTGAATTCAAATTGAATTTGAATCTTAGGTTTTGGAAATAAGATAAAGTTTATAAATTTATTATTGTAAATAAGTTTAAAAGTTAAAGTATACTTTAATGATTTGAAATTAAAAGGAATTTAGTTTAAAATCTTTAAATTTCTTTTATATAAGCACTCTTTAACATATGAATTTCAAAGTTTCAAATTGGTTAAAGATAAATTGGTTTTCATTTTAAAACTTGAATTTAAAATGAAATTTGAAATTAAATTTGAAATTAAATTTGAAATTAGTGTTTCAAATGTATTTACGAATTATAATTTAACCATAGATAAGAAAGGTTTTATCTTAAAGTAAATTTAGAATTTAATGATTTATAATTTCATTTAATTATTAAGGTAATTAAATGGATAATTTATTTAATTAATTAATAGAATGGATAATTAATTAAGGTAATTAAGGGTTTTAAATAATTAATTAAGGTTTAAGTTGATTGATAATTAACTTGTCATTTAAGAATTGTTAATTAAATAAAATTAGATTTTAATTAATGATTAGTAATTAATTTATCAAGTAATTAAGAATTTATTAAGTTACCGTTAACAGTTAATTAATTTAATAATTAAAGGTTAATTATTTGATTATTCAAGATTAATTAGTTTATAATTAATATTGATTGATGAAAGTTAATTTCTTAAGAAAAGTAATTAAAGAATTTTTAATAGTTAATGAAGGTCATTGAACAAGGATTATTTAGTAATTAATTAGATTAATTAATTTATGATAATCAATTATGAAATTTATTTAAGTTTAATTATTTAATGGAAGTAACTAAGGAATTAATTACTTGAGTTTAAATGTAATTTGTTTAAGTTAATTAATTAAGCTTAATTAAGTTTAAACACTCGATGCTTGGATAAATAATTACTTAATGTAAGTAATGGAGTTTAATGTGATTAGTTTAGATTAATTAATTAAGTTTAATTAATTTTAATCACTTGATGATTTGATAATAATTACTTAATGCAATTTATGAAGTACAATTACTTAGTGAAGTAACTAATGATAATTACTGGATGTAATTAGTGGAAGATGATTTAAGTGTGGAAGTAATTTGGATTAAATTACTTTATAATTAATCAAGAGATTAATTAAAGATAATTAATTAAGGAGTAATTAATTTGATAAGTAACTAAGGGTAGTTAATTACAGAATGTGATTAATCAAAGATGATTAATAATTATGGTTTAATAGAGATTAATTACTTAATGTAATAAATTTAAATAAGTAATTAATTTAAATTTAATTGAGAATCATTAATTAATATAATTAATGATGTAATTAAGATGGTTAATTAAGACTAATTAATCAATAATAAGTGATTAAAGTTAATTAATTAATGTAATTAATTAAGGATTAATGTAATTAATTAAGGATTAATGTAATTAATTATGGTTAATTAATTAATGAAGTAATTAAAGGTTAATTACTGATTTGGTTAAAAGTAATTGATTTGTGAAATTAATTAAAGAATAATTACTTGAATGTAATTAAAGAATAATTAATCAAGTGCGATTAATTAGGGTGATTAATTAGTGGATAATTAATCGATTGATTGTAATCAATTAATGGTTATGTAAGCAAGATTTATATTGATGTAAGTAATTAATTTACTTCACTTTAAATTAATTAAAGATGGAAGTAATTAATTTAATTCATTTTAAATTAATTATAGATGGTGTGATTATAGATCATTGCTTATGTATGGATGACATTGATTTGCCTTGAATAATTTAAAATCTCAAATATGAGATAAGTAATGTAGCGTGATATGGATGCATTGGTTGCAATATGGATTATCATTTGATAATAATAATAATATGGATTATCTGTTGTGATGATAATGTTGATTATCTATTGTGATTTGTGAATTATCTATCTGTGTGTAGATAGATAATAGAATTGAATTGTTTTAAACTCTAAAACAACTTCGCCTTAAAAGATACGTTTTGGATTTCGATGAGACCGGGATCGGGTTTTCAGATTTGGATATCCGAAAACCACATCGATCCAAATTAACGATAGGTCGTGAATCCCAAGTGAAGAGTGAAGACTCGAGGTGTTAGGGCTATTCGTCGTTAAAACACTGAGGGTGATTCCAGTACGAGTTTAACAGGGTAGTACTTTCGGATTCGAGATGAAGATTCAGAGTGCAAGGGTTATTGTCGCTAACTCTGAGGGTGATTCCAAAATGAGTGTAACAAGATAATGCCTTCAGTTTCATTCGAACCCGGAACGAACTTGTATGGATTGAATGCTTTCAGAACATCGTCAGGTGGACGATGAGCATTCTAAGGTAAATGTGTCCTATAAAGGTAATCGTAGCATCAAGCCTCATCAACCGGGAATGGCTAAAACATGGGAGGTGCAGCAAGGCTAAGTGGGTCAATCCCAAGTAGGACGAGATTTTTCCCTGTCTAGAGGTCCCTTCTTATTCGGCTTAGTGGGCAGTTGGATATGCGCACCAACTACGGGGTTGTCTTGTTCGGAACTGTTCAGTAAGGAATGGTTCCAACTTTGTGTTGTAGGGGACTGGGAGTAATCCTCGGTACGGTGATCTAAGCCACGTACTGTGATGGGCGGTACCCCAGTAGCCCTGTCATTGTATGGAATCCAAAATCCAATACCAATGGTTTTGATTGTATTACCTACTTTTGTGGCTAGTAGCTGGAATTTAATAATGTAACAATTTCGATTATTTCATATTTACTTGAAAACCCTAGACCTATTATAATATCACTGGATTTCCTATCAAATGTTTTGGTTTGCGTAAGGTAAAAACTTTTCCATGTTTATGTGTGGGAAGTCTTACGTGATACCTTTTCTTTTCAAAGGTTTTTCAAAGTTAAGCAACATTAACCTGTTACTCACACCAGACCCATGTCTGATCCGGAGTTTATTTCTGTTTTTCTTAAACTCTTGGGTACTCAAATTTTTACGAGTAGCCAAGAGATTCAGGTTAGCTTAGACGAAATGTGGAGGAGCAATGGAGCAGGAGGCTTCAGCATCGTAGATATGTTTAGTGTTCCGCTGTGTTTGGTATCGCTGTGTTTCCTCTGAGTTGTATTAAGTTGTAATAACTAGACAGGTGTTTATAAATGTCTGGTATGTGTTGTATTATCTGTGTAACTCTAATAATGATATAATACTATGTAATATCTTATGTTATTAATATAATTTATTCGTTCTGATGTTTAGATTCTGATGTGTTGTTTCTTCTTTCTTCTCTTTCTTTCTCTTTTCTATCCCTTTCTTTCTTATTAATGATGCGTCATTCTGTGGAGATGAATGGCGGGTCATTACAGTGGTATCAGAGCGCTAGGTTGAGTGAATACCTAGGCTTTGGAGTGATTTCTTTCTTGAGAGAGTGTATTTGTAACTTTAAGTATAATTATATATATTTATCTATTTCTACCTATCCGTTGGGTTACTTGTTCGGGTTTTCCAATATAAATTATAAAGGTAGATAAGGTAGTGGTGTGTGTAACACAACAACTACCATTGGTTGGAGTTTGATGTTTGAGGTTGGAAGTGTGTCTGTCAAGACTCTAAACCTAATACCGTCTCAAGTGAGCTTTCCTGTGGTGAAGTATTTCATCGATCTCTGAAGGAAACCTGTTAAGGTTCGGAGTCTACCTTTGAAGTTGAATGAGCTGAGTTTGGATCTGTCGGCTGCGCAGAAGCGAGTAATGGTATCTTGATACCTCAGGAAGTAGTAGCTGCGTGATGAGATGCAGTGACTATGGATGTTTCCGAAGATGTATTCTTTCGAACAAGTTTAGGGTAGTGTGTATGCTTTGTTGTCCTGGCTGGGTTCAGCAGGGCGTTTCTGTTTGGTTTGAGGTTCGAATTTCTCAAAGAACTTTGGATTAGGAAGTCTTTGGCATCGGTGTCAGCAGTGCAGCTCGGAGTATTCTGTGTGCCGGCAGGGAGGTCTTTAGCTGAGTAGTTTTTCTAGAGGTGGAATTCAGAAGCAGCAGAGTGGATCCGTTTCTTTGATGGATTGGCTAGGCCAGCGTAAGCTGTTCTGTTTGGTAAAGAGAGAACAGTTTTTCTTTAGAACTGATCTGGGTTGATCGCAAAAGTGACTTGCGATAGTTGAGTGTTCTCTTGGATTGTCAAAGATTTTTCGGATGTCTTCGTAGAGATCAAAGGTTTTTCTGACTCTGGAAATTGAGTTTTCTTATCAATTAGGATTCCAAGAGTGGAACTGGTGGTTCAGCTTAGTAGAAGATGGTTCCTAGAGATAGAGTTTGATGAAGCAACTCAGGTTTCGGAGGAATTTCTGAGTTTTTCCTTTATGGATCTATTGAACCATATTTCTGGGATTTGTTATCCATTTTGTGCTTGTGTTCATCATTAGCATTCTTATCTACTTCAGATCAGAGTTGTGCAGCGGAAGTAGTTTGGGAGTGTTTCTGTTTGTCCTTTTCCGAACAAGGAGAAGTAAGATTCAGTCTTCTGATGTTTGAGGAGTGGAGTTTGTGTTTTTGATTTTGGATTGATCGTGAGATTATTGAGTTGATTTGTTTAGTTTGTTTCAAGAGGAATCGGTAAGGGTTGAACTGATCAGGAAACATGTTAGTAGCCCAGGTTCGTCCGGAGACTTTTGTGAATAAGAGACGAAAGAATTTGGATTCTGTAGTCGGAGATTTGGTTTTGGTTAAGTTTTCTCCGATCTTAAGGAACTATAAGTTTTGGGTAAGGCTGGAAAGCTAGCGCCGAGATGTTTTGGATCTTTCTATGTTTTTGTGAGGATAAGTGTGGGTCTGCAGGATTTAAATTGCTAGTTTGGATAACAGGGATTCGTTATGCTTCACGTATCTCTGAGGGAGTACGTGTATGATCTATCTCTGATTATGGAACCAGCAGTTCAGGAGGTTTGGTAGTTGAATCAGACTTGTCTGTAGTCAGATATGCTATTTAGTTTTGTAGATCTAGATGAGTAGGAGCTCTCTAGCTTAGTAGTATTGATTGTTTGGATTCTGTAGAGCGAGTATCCCGGTATATATACTTAGGAAACTCGAGGAAACTCTATCCAAAATTTTGTCTGGATAGTTAGATTTGTTTGACTAGATGAATTGGTTGCTATGGTTGTTAGCATATGTTTGGTATATGCTTGTGTTTTATAATTAAATCTTTTTTTTGGCAAGGCCGACGGGGTTGGATGGTCCCCGACCATTTTATTGCAGCACCATAGGAAAACAACACATACAACAAAGTACAAAGCGCAGAGAGAACCGAGGAAAATAAAGTGCTACAAGAAACTGGAAACTAAAAGATGAAAAGAAAAAAATAACAAAACACAAAAAAGACACTTAGAAGGATTGATAAATTCCTGGATCAAAGGAGAATGTAAGCATTCCAAGAGAATATTCGATCTCATGCTTTATCCAAATCTTGAACATAGCTTCAGATTTTGCATTGTTGACGTCAAATACTCTTGTGTTTCGTTCACTCCATACCGCAGAGATGAAACTCTTCAACACAGCGAGAAAAATTCTCTTATCTTTTTGCATGTGCCCAGTTTAAATAGATTATTAAATTACCTTTGTTTTAAATTTCGGAGACGAAATTCTTTTAAGGGGGAAGGAATGTGATATCCCGGAAATTTTGGCAATATCAATTTAATAATCTGTATTTAAAATTAAATTGATTTGATAATTTTTGTTAATAAAACTTTGAATTGACTTAATAATGCAATTTAATAAATATTTAATTGATAGATTTTACCTTTTAAAATCTAATAAATTGTTTTATATAGAATATGTATATATTGTAAATAGATAAGCCTTGTTTTAAAAATTAATAAATAAATAAATCTTGTTTTCCAAGTATACATATCTTTGGTAAAATTGGAAATTTGTTTTTATTTAATATAAAGCTTTTTAAAAGCTATTTAATAAATAATATATGGTTTTAAATTGTTAAGATAAAAGTTTAATTTGTTTAAATTGATTTTGAGTTTAAAATTAAACAAACTAACAATAAGGTTTATTTTGATTTCCTTTTTAAAAATAATGTGATAAAATAAGTAATTTATTAATAAAGAAATAATTTCTTTTATAAATTATTTAAAGTTATCAAATTTGTTATTTTCAAAATATAATAATGTATTGTTTTTAACAAATAGATTTTAATAAAAATAGTTTGTTATTTCAAATTGAATTTTAGAATTTGATTTGAATTTGAATTAAAAGTTTTGAAATTAAAAGTATAGATTTTAATTGTTTTGGATTTTAAAATATGTGTATAAACTTTTATTTATGAATATAATTGTTTTATTTCTTTTAAAATTATCTAAATATATATATACATAATTATAAACTAATTTATTAAGCATAATCTTACATTAAAAAACTTTAATTACATATATTAAAAGACACGTGTTAGTTAATAAAGTAAGGACAATGGCAAATGTTAAAATTTGAGACAAGTGTCATTTTAAAAACTTTAATTTTCTTTATTTTTAGTAAACCGCATTTTTCATTTATATAAACCCCTTAATTTTCTTAACTCCATTTCTTTTCTATTTTCTTATTCAAAGTCAAGAATAAATGAAAACAAATCCCCTCAAAACTAAAATCTGAAATCTATAACCAGAAATCAAACTACAATCTATTTTCTAAAATCAAAACCCTGTGTGAATTTCTCAAGCAAAATCAATAATCCCTCCAAAAACCAAAAATAAATCACCACTAATTATCTGCAAATCATTTTCCCTGTAACCCACCTTCAAAACCCTTTATAATTTCAAAGAAAAACCTGTAACTTTTGCATACATGCAAAAGATCTGAAGCCTGCATCATTTAGAATCTGGAATTCAAGCAGCTGCATGCATATAGTTCCTTTTTAAAAAAATTCAAGTTTTTAAAGCTCCAGCAACCCAAGCTTTCATCAAGCAATTCAAGATTAAAGCAAAGCAATTTTTCCTGTTTTAAAAGATTTCAAAGGTTTTTGAGCTTTTCATAATGCAGGCTCTGTCTTCCTTCTTCAAATCAGTGAGCAACATTTCTTTTAACAAGTTTAAGTATATAATTTAGTTGCATGCTAGTTGTCTGAAACATGTATGTTTGTGAATGTATATGGTTGTATTTTCTAGATGTATGATGTATATAAGTTTGTTTTTTTTCAACAGAATCTACTCGGTTATAGTTTCCAGTTCTTGATTTGTTTAAGTTCAACTCTTTTAATTTAGTCCCTTTTAAACTTGAGTTTCAAAACAAACCTGTTTGTTCATTTCAAACTTTAGTTTGAAATTATACTTAAGTTAAAAATAATATTGAAATGCCTTTGGGAATCATTAAAAAATTGATCAAACTTTGAAATAGTGAAATTTAAAACCTTGCAATTTATTGTTTCAGGCTTAAGATCTGAAACATCATCCTAAAACATGATTTTTAAAACTAAAATTTTAATTTTTAGTTTAGAAATAAGTATGTAGTTCTGGATTGAACTTAAAAGAGGATATTGGGATTTTTGGGCGATCACTACAATTTGGAGGGTTAGGTTTCTTCCAGTGGATGGAGGAATGATCAGTGAAGCTTGGAAAAATATTGGATGACGGTGCATTTCATTGAGGAGGCAGCGGTGGCGAAATTCCTTCTGGAACCCTAGTTTAACTAGGTTAGGTTGATCGATCAACCACATCTTCTACAATGGATCGAGTGTAGTGGAATTTTGGGAGATGGAAGTGTGGTCGTAGACGAGACTGTGGCCGGTGTTGCAGAATTACTGGTGGCCGGAGCGCCGTGGATGAAGCGTTGACAGGTTTGGTGGTGGACGTTCTTTTCTGCTCCAGGTTTTAAGATTTAAACTCGAACTCAAATTCGAGTGGTGTGATAGCGAGATGATGATCGGGGTGGGGTGAGGAGTTGGTCGCCGATGTTGGAAGACCACCGGAGATGGACGGAGATGATCAACGGCACCGTGCACATGCATGGTGCACTTTGTTTCTGATGATGGCTGTTAGTTTTGAGCAAAGAGGGTTACCTGAGTTTTTACTCGAAGTCAGTATATGGTTTGCTCGAAGTTGTTGGCTCGAAGCAGGGGTAGGGTAACTCGGGTTTAAATATGGTAACAGGTTTTAAACAGAAACCTGTTGTTCTGTTTTAAAATTTAAAATAAATTTAAAAGCTGAGTTTAAATGAAAGTAAAGTTTTTAAATAAGGTTTAAATCTAGTTTTCAATCTGAGTTTAAGTTAAATCTAAGTCTAAAATAGATTCAAGTTTAATTTGAATCTTAGCTTGGAAATAAATGAGTTTTTAAATTCAAATTGTCTTAATGACATAAAGGTGTTTAAGAAGTTAAAGTTTATTTAAAGAATTTGAATTTAAATGAAGTTTGAAATGTAAGGAAGGATTTAAACAAAATTAAATCAGAATTTTAAATTTGAATTCAAATTGAATTTGAATCTTAGGTTTTGGAAATAAGATAAAGTTTATAAATTTATTATTGTAAATAAGTTTAAAAGTTAAAGTATACTTTAATGATTTGAAATTAAAAGGAATTTAGTTTAAAATCTTTAAATTTCTTTTATATAAGTACTCTTTAACATATGAATTTCAAAGTTTTAAATTGGTTAAAGATAAATTGGTTTTCATTTTAAAACTTGAATTTAAAATGAAATTTGAAATTAAATTGGAAATTAAATTTGAAATAAATGTTTCAAATGTATTTATGAATGATAATTTAACCATAGATAAGAAAGGTTTTATCTTAAAGTAAATTTAGAATTTAATGATTTGTAATTTCATTTAATGATTAAGGTAATTAAATGGATAATTTATTTAATTAATTAATAGAATGGATAATTAATTAAGGTAATTAAGGGTTTTAAATTATTAATTAAGGTTTAAGTTAATTGATAATTAACTTGTAATTTAAGAATTGTTAATTAAATAAAATTAGATTTTAATTAATGATTAGTAATTAATTTATCAAGTAATTAAGAATTAATTAAGTTACTATTGACACTTAATTAATTTAATAATTAAAGGTTAATTAATTGATTATTCAATATTAATTAGTTTATAATTAATATTGATTGATGAAAGTTAATTTCTAAAGAAAAGTAATTAAAGAATTTTTAATAGTTAATGAAGGTCATTAACTAAGGATTATTTAGCAGTTAATTAATATGATTAATTTTTAATAATTAACTAGATTAATTAAATTATGATAATCAATTATGAAATTTATTTAAGTTTAATTACTTAATGGAAGTAATTAAGGAATTAATTACTTGAGTTTAAATGTAATTTGTTTAAGTTAATTAATTAAGCTTAATTAAGTTTAAACACTGGATGCTTGGATAAATAATTACTTAATGTAAGTAATGGAGTTTAATGTGATTAGTTTAGATTAATTAATTAAGTTTAATTAATTTTAATCACTTGATGATTTGATAATAATTACTTAATGTAATTAATGAAGTACAATTACTTAGTGAAGTAATTAATGATAATTACTGGATGTAATTAGTGGAAAATAATTTAGTTGTGGAAGTAATTTGGATTAAATTACTTTATAATTAATCAAGAGATAAATTAAAGATAATTAATTAAGTAGTAATTAATTTGATAAATAATTAAGGGTAGTTAATTACAGAATATGATTAATCAAAGATGATTAATAATTATGGTTTAATAGAGATTAATTACTTAATGTAATAAATTTAAATAAGTAATTAATTTAAATTTAATTAAGTATCATTAATTAATATAATTAATGATGTAATTAAGACGGATTAATTAAGACTAATTAATCAATAATAAGTGATTAAAGTTAATTAATTAATGTAATTAATTACGGATTAATGTAATTAATTATGGTTAATTAATTAATGAAGTAATTAAACGTTAATTACTGATTTTTGTTAAGAGTAATTAATTTGTGAAATTAATTAAAGGATAATTACTCGAATGTAATTAAAGAATAATTAATCAAGTGCGATTAATTAAGGTGATTAATTACAGGATAATTAAATAATTGATTGTAATCAATCAATGGTTATGTAAGCAAGATTTATATTGATGTAAGTGATTAATTTAGTTCACTTTAAATTAACTAAAGATGGAAGAAATTAATTTAATTCATTTTAAATTAATTATAGATGGTGTGATTATAGATCATTGCTTATGTATGGATGATATTGATTTGCCTTGAATGGTTTGAAATCTCAGATATGAGATAAGTAATGTTGTGTGATATGGATGCATTGGTTGCAATATGGATTATCTTTTGATAATAATAATATGGATTATCAGTTGTGATGATAATGTTGATTATCTATTGTGATTTGTGAATTATCTATCTGTGTGTAGATAGATAATAGAATTGAATTGTTTTGAACTCTAAAACAACTTGGCCTTAAAAGATACTTTTGGATTTCGATGAGACTGGGATCGGGTTCCAGATTTGGATATCTGAAAACCACATCGATCCAAATTAACGATAGGTCGTGAATCCCAAGTGAAGAGTGAAGACTCGAGGTGTTAGGGCTATTCGTCGTCAAAACACTTAGAGTGATTCCAATACGAGTTTAACGGGGTAGTACTTCGGATTCGAGATGAAGATTCAGAGTGCACGGGTTATTATCGTTAACTCTGAGGGTGATTCCAAAATGAGTGTAAGAGATAATGCCTTCAGTTTCATTCGAACCCGGAACAAACTTATATAGATTGAATGCTTTCAGAACATCGTCAGGTGGACGATGAGCATTCTAAGATAAATGTTTCCTATAAAGGTAATCGTAGCCTTAAGCCTCATCAACCGGGAATGGCTAAAATAGGGAAAGTGCGGCAAGGCTAAGTGGGTAAGGCTAAGTGGGTCATGCCCAAGTAGGACGAGATTTTTCCCTGTCCAGAGGTCCCTTTTTATTCGGCTTAGTGGCCAGTTGGATATGCGCGCCAATTGCGGGGTTGTCTTGTTCGAAACTGTTCAGTAAGGAATGGTTCCGGCTTTGTGTTGCAGGGGATTGGGAGTAATCCTCGGTACGGTGATCTAGGCCATGTAATGTGACGGGAGGTAACCCAGTAGCCCTGCCATTGTATGGAATCCAAAATCCAATAAGTGCCAATGGTTTTGATTTTATTACCCACTTTTGTGGCTAGTAGCTGGAATTTAATAATGTAACAATTTCGGCTATTTCATATTTACTTGAAAACCCTAGACCTATTACAATATCACTGGATTTCCTATCAAATGTTTTGGTTAGCATAAGGTAAAAACTTTTCCATGTTTATGTGTGGGAAGTCTTACGTGATACCTTTTCTTTTCAATGGTTTTTCAAAGTTAAGCAACCTTAACATGTTACTCACACCAGACCCATGTCTGATCCGAAGTTTATTTCTGTTTTTCTTAAACTCTTGGATACTCAAATTTTTACGAGTAGCCAAGGGATTCAGGTTAGCTTAGACGAATGTGGAGGAGCAATGGAGCATGAGGCTTCAGCATCGTAGATATGTTTAGTGTTCCGCTGTGTTTGGTACCGCTATGTTTCCTCTGAGTTGTATTAAGTTGTAATAACTAGACAGGTGTTTATAAATGTCTAGTATGTGTTGTATTATCTGTGTAACTCTAATAATGATATAATACTATGTAATATCTTATGTTATTAATATAATTTATTCGTTCCGATGTTTAGATTCTGATGTGTTGTTTCTTCTTTCTTCTCTTTCTTTCTCTTTTCTATCCCTTTCTTTCTTATTAATGATGCGTCATTCTGTGGAGATGAATGGCGGGTCGTTACAGTGGTATCAGAGCGCTAGGTTGAGTGAATACCTAGGCTTTGGAGTAATTTCTTTCTTGAGAGAGCGTATTTGTAACTTTAAGTATAATTATATATATTTATCTATTTCTACCTATCTGTTGGGTTACCTGTTCGGGTTTTCCAATATAAATTATAAAGGTAGATAAGGTAGTGGTGTGTGTAACACGACAACTACTATTGGTTGGAGTTTGATGTTTGAGGTTGGAAGTGTGTCTGTCAAGACTGTAAACCTAATACCATCTCGAGTGAGCTTTCCTGTGGTGAAGTATTTCATCGATCTCTGAAGGAAACCTGTTAAGGTTCGGAGTCTGCCTTTGAAGTTGAATGAGCTGAGTTTGGATCTGTCGGCTGCGCAGAAGCGAGTAATGGTATCTTGATACCTCAGGAAGTAGTAGCTGCGTGATGAGATGCAGTGACTATGGATGTTTTCGAAGATGTATTCTTTCGAACAAGTTTAAGGTAGTGTGTCTGCTTCGGTGTCCTGGTTGGGTTCAGCAGCGCGTTTCTGTTTGGTTTGAGGTTCGAATTTCTCAAAGAACTTTGGATTAGGAAGTCTTTGGCATCAGTGTCAGCAGTGCAGCTCGGAGTATTCTGTGCGCCGGCAGGGAGGTCTTTAGCTGGGTAGTTTTTCTGGAGGTGAAATTCAGAAGCAGCAGAGTGGATCCGTTTCTTCGATGGATTGGCTAGGCCAGCGTAAGCTGTTCTGTTTGGTAAAGAGAGAACATTTTTTCTTTAGAATTGATCTAGGTTGATCGCAAAAGTGACTTGCGATAGTGGAGTATTCTCTTGGATTGTCAAAGATTTTTCGGATGTCTTTGTAGAGGTCAGAGGTTTTTCTGACTCTGTAAATTGAGTTTTCTTATCAATTAGGATTCCAGGAGTGGAACTGGTGGTTCCGCTTAGTAGAAGATGGTTCCTAGAGATAGAGTTTGATGAAGCAACTCAGGTTTCGGAGGAATTTCTGAGTTTTTCCTTTATGGATCTATTAAACCATATTTCTGGGATGTGTTGTCCAGTTTGTGTTTATGTTCATCATTAGCATTCTTATCTACTTCAGATCAGAGTTGTGCAGCGGAAGCAGTTTGGGAGTGTTTCTGTCTGACTTTTTCCGGATAAGGAGAATTAAGATTCAGTCTTCTTATGTTTGAGGAGTGGAGTTTGTGTTTTTTATTTTGGATTGATCATGAGAGGATCATTTTGTTGAGTTGATTTGTTTAGTTTTTTTTTCAACAGAATCTACTCTATTATAGTTTCCAGTTCTTGATTTGTTTAAGTTCAACACTTTTAATTTAATTTCTTTTTAACTTGAGTTTCAAAACAAACCTGTTTGTTCATTTGAAACTTTAGTTTAAAATTATACTTAAGTTAAAAATAGTAGCGAAATGCCTCTAGGAATCATAAAAAAATTGATCAAACTTTGAAATAGTGAAATTTAAAACCTTGCAATTTATTGTTTCAGGCTCAAGATCTGAAACATCATCCTAAAGCATGATTTTTAAAACTAAAATTTTAATTTTTGTTTTAGAAATAAGTATGCGGTTCTGGGTTGAACTGAAAAGAGGATATTGGGATTTTTGGGTGATCTCTGCAATTTGGAGGGTCGGGTTTCTTCCAGTGGATGGAGGAGTGATCAGTGAAGCTTGGAAAAATATTGGATGGCGATGCATTTCATTGAGGAGGCAGCGGTGGCGAAATTCCTTCTGGAACCCTAGTTTAACTAGGTTAGGTTGATCGATCAACCACGTCTTCTATAATGGATCGAGTGTAGTGGAATTTTGGGAGATGAAAGTGTGGTCGTAGACGACACTGTGGCCGGTGTTGCAGAATTACTGGTGGTCGGAGCGCCGTGGATGAAGCGTTGACAGGTTTGGTGGTGGACGTTCTTTTCTGTTGCAGGTTTTAAGATTTGAACTCGAACTCAAATTTGAGTGGTGTGATTGCGAGATGATGATCGGGGTGGGGTGAGGAGTTGGTCGCCGATGTGGGAAGACCACCGGAGATGGACGGAGATGATCAACGGCACCGTGCACATGCATGGTGCACTTAGTTTCTAATGATGGCTATTAGTTTTGAGCAAAGAGGGTTACCTGAGTTTTTACTCGAAGTCAGTATATGGTTTGCTCGAAGTTGTTGGCTTGTTGACTCGAAGCAGGGGTAGGGTAACTCGGGTTTAAATATGGTAATAGGTTTTAAACAGAAACCTGTTGTTCTGTTTTAAATTTTAAAATAAATTTAAAAGCTGAGTTTAAATGAAAGTAAAGTTTCTAAATAAGGTTTAAATCTAGTTTTCAATCTGAGTTTAAGTAAAATCTAAGTCTAAAATAGATTCAAGTTTAATTTGAATCTTAGTTTGGAAATAAATGAGTTTTTAAATTCAAATTGTCTTAATAACATAAAGGTGTTTAAGAAGTTAAAGTGTATTTAAAGAATTTGAATTTAAATGGAGTTTGAAATGTAAGGAAGGATTTAAACAAAGTTAAATCAGAATTTTAAATTTGAATTCAAATTGAATTTAAATCTTAGGTTCTGGAAATAAGATGACGTTTATAAATTTAAATATTGTAAATAAGTTTAAAAGTTAAAGTATACTTTAATGATTTGAAATTAAAAGGAATTTAGTTTAAAATCTTTAAATTTCTTTTATATAAGTACTTTTTAACATATGAATTTCAAAGTTTTAAATTGGTTAAAGATAAATTAGTTTTCATTTTAAAACTTGAATCTAAAATTAAATTTGAAATTAAATTTGAAATAAATGTTTCAAATGTATTTATAAATGATAATTTAACCATAGATAAGAAAGGTTTTATCAGTTAATTTAGAATTTAATGATTTGTAATTTCATTTAATTATTAAGGTAATTAAATGGATAATTTATTTCATTAATTAATGGAATGGATAATTAATTAAGGTAATTAAGGGTTTTAAATTATTAATTAAGGTTTACGTTAATTGATAATTAACTTGTAAATTAAGAATTGTTAATTAAATAAAATTAGATTTTAATTAATGATTAGTAATTAATTTATCAATTAATTAAGAATTAATTAAGTTACTGTTAACACTTAAATAATTTAATAATTAAAGGTTAATTAATTGATTATTCAAGATCAATTAGTTTATAATTAATATTGATTGATGAAAGTTAATTTCTTAAGAAAAGTAATTAAATAATTTTTAATAGTTAATGAAGGTCATTAACTAAGGATTATTTAGCAATTAATTAATATGATTAAAATTAATTAGATTAATTAATTTACGATAATCAATTTTGAAATTTATTTAAGTTTAATTACTTAATGGAAGTAATTAAGGAATTAATTACTTGAGTTTAAATGTAATTTGTTTAAGTTAATTAATTAAGATTAATTAAGTTTAAACACTGGATGCTTGGATAAATAACTACTTAATGTAATTAATGGAGTTTAATGTGATTAGTTTAGATTGATTAATTAAGTTTAATTAATTTTAATCACTTGATGATTTGATAATAATTACTTAATGTAATTAATGAAGTACAATTACTTAGTGAAGTAATTAATGATAATTACTGGATGTAATTAGTGGAAGATGATTTAATTGTAGAAGTAATTTGGATTAAACTGCTTTATAATTATTCAAGGGATTAATTAAAGATAATTAATTAAGGAGTAATTAATTTAATAAGTAATTAAGGGTAGTTAATTACAAAATGTGATTAATCAAAGATGATTAATAATTATGGTTTAATAGAGATTAATTACTTGATGTAATAAATTTAAATAAGTAATTAATTTAAATTTAATTGAGGATCATTAATTAATATAATTAACGATGTAATTAAGATGGATTAGTTAAGACTAATTAATCAATAATAAGTGATTAAAGTTAATTAATTAATGTAATTAATTATTCATAATTAATTAATGTAATTAATTATTCATAATTAATTAATGAAGTAATTAAAGGTTAATTACTGATTTTGGTTAAGAGTAATTAATTTGCGAAATTAATTAAAGGATAACTACTTGAATGTAATTAAAGAATAATTAATCAAGTGCGATTAATTAAGGTGATTAATTAGAGGATAATTAATTAATTGATTGTAACTAATTAATGGTTATGTAAGCAAGATTTATATTGATGTAAGTAATTAATTTAATTCACTTTAAATTAATTAAAGATGGAAGTAATTAATTTAATTCATTTTAAATTAATTATAGATGGTGTGAATATAGATCATTGCTTATGTATGGATGATATTGATTTGCCTTGAATGGTTTGAAATCTCGGATATGAGATAAGTAATGTTGTGTGATATGTATCCATTGGTTGCAATATGGATTATCTTTTGATAATAATAATATTGATTATCTGTTGTGATGATAATGTTGATTATCTATTATGATTTGTGAATTATCTATCTGTGTGTATATAGATAATAGAATTGAATTGTTTTAAACTCTAAAACAATTTGGCCTTAAAAGATACGTTTTGGATTTCGATGAGACCGGGATCGGGTTTCCAGATTTGGATATCTGAAAATCACATCGATCCAAATTAACGATAGGTCGTGAATCCCAAGTGAAGAGTGAAGACTCGAGGTGTTAGGGCTATTCGTCGTTAAAACTCTGATGGTGATTCCAATACGAGTTTATCGGGGTAGTACTTTCAGATTCAAGATGAAGATTCAGAGTGCAAGGGTTATTGTCGTTAACTCTAAGGGTGATTCCAAAATGAGTGTAACGAGATAATGCCTTCGGTTTCGTTCGAACCCGAAACGAACTTGTATGGATTGAATTCTTTCAGAACATCGTCAGGTCGACGATGAGCATTCTAAGATAAATGTGTCATATAAAGTTAATCGTAGCCTCAAGCCCCATCAACCGGGAATGGCTAAAACAGGGGAGGTGCAGCAAGGCTAAGTGGGTCATGCCCAAGTAGGACGAGATTTTCCCCTGTCTAGAGGTCTCTTTTTATTCAGCTTAGTGTGCAGTTGGATATGCGCACCAACTGCGGGGTTGTCTTGTTCAGAACTGTTCAGTAAGGAATGGTTCCGGCTTTGTGTTGCAGGGGATTGGGAGTGATCCTCGGTACGGTGATCTAGGCCACGTACTGTGACGGACGGTACCCCAGAAGCCCTGTCATTGTATGGAATCCAAAATCCATTAAGTGCCAATGGTTTTGATTTTATTACCCACTTTTGTGGCTAGTAGCTGGAATTTAATAATGTAACAACTTCGGCTATTTCGTATTTACTTGAAAACCCTAGGCCTATTATAATATCACTGGATTTCCTATCAAATGTTTTGGTTAGCGTAAGGTAAAAACTTTTTCATCTTTATGTGTGGGAAGTCTTACATGATACCTTTTCTTTTCAAAGGTTTTTCAAAGTTAAGCAACCTTAACCTGTTACTCACACCAGACCCATGTATGACCCGGAGTTTATTTTTGTTTTTCTTAAACTCTTGGGTACTCAAATTTTTACGAGTAGCCAAGAGATTTAGGTTATCTTAGATGAATTATGGAGGAGCAATGGAGCAGGAGGCTTCAGCATCATAGATATGTTTAGTGTTCCGCTGTGTTTGGTATCGCTGTGTTTCCTATGAGTTGTATTAAGTTGTAATAACTAGGCATGTGTTTATAACTGTCTAGTATGTATTGTATTATCTGTGTAACTCTGATAATGATATAATACTATGTAATATCTTGTGTTGTTAATATAATTTATTCGTTCCACTGTTTAGATTCTGATGTGTTATTTCTTCTTTCTTCTCTTTCTTTCTCTTTTCTATCCCTTTCTTTCTCATTAATGATGCATCATTCTGTGGAGATGAATGGCGGGTCGTTACAAAGAACAAAAGCCAAATGTGACCTATGCACTTTCTCATCTTTAGTGAAGACGAGTATATCATCGATGAAAACAAGAACAAACTTGTTAAGAACATCATGGAAAACTCTATTCATCAAGTCGACGAAATAAGCCAGAGCATTAGTCAGGCCGAATGGTATAACCAGCCATTCAAAGAAACCATCTTCAGTGTGGATTGTTGTTTTAGGAATACTCTCCTCAGCAATTCTGAGTTGGTGAAAGCCGATAGCCAGGTCGAGTTGAGAGAATACTTTAGCTCCATGCAGTTGGTCGAATAGATCATTAATGTTGGGCATTAGATATCTGTTCCTATGTGTGAGCTTGTTTAGCTCTCTATAGTCCATACACATTCTGAGAGAACCATATGACTTTGTGACGAATACAACTGCAGCTCTCCATTCTGAATAACTTCGTCGTATCAAGCCTTTAACAAATAAATCTTCAATCTGAACATTCAATTCTGCCTTTTCTTTAGGAGCCTTTCTCCTAGGAGGGAGAACTACTGGTCAAGCACCAGGGATAAAATCAATATGGAACCCGATTTCCCACGGAGGTGGTAGAGAATTGAATTCTCCAAACACATTAGAAAAGAGTTGAACAACCGGGGTAGAGCTTAGATCATTCGGATGGGAGTCAAGAGAGAATATAAAACTCCCAGCACATTCTTGAGGCGATTTTCCTTCAATGATTAAGGATTTACTCTTGTCGTAAATTAGAGAGACGGTTCGAGCTTTGCAAGAGATAATGGCTTCGAATTTTTGTAGCCAATCAACACCTAATAGGATATCGAATGCCTCAAATCCAAGGACATAGAAATACCAAGTGAAACGGTGCATGCCATACATAAGCGTGACATATTTGCATACCCTTTTGAGGTTGGCGGGTCCCCCAATAGGGTTTGATACACATAAGAAAGTAGATGCAAGGATGAGTTCCAATCCAAGTTTATTACACAAATTAATAGATACGAAACTATGTGTTGCTCCGGTGTCAAATAGAACTCTAACAGGTAAAGTATGCAACATAAAAGTACTCTGTAATGTACCTTGGTCATCCTGAACTTCCGGGGTAGGTGTGGTAATAGCAAAAAATCCTGATGGAGTGCCCCTCTTCTGGTTAGGGCAGTCCTTCTTAGAATGTCCTGCCTATAAGCAAATATGACATACATCTCTCTTGGCCATCTGAGCCGGTCGCAGAATAGCTGCTCCCTTTGGGGATGGGCAACTACTGGCATAATGACATTTCTGATTGCAGTTGAAACAGGTGATAGAGGATATGTCAATGGGCTTCTTCTGAGAATAGCCAAGCCTAGATTTCTTCTGCCGGTTCTTCTTCTGTTGCTCAAAATTTGGCTTCCTCTTTCCAGTCTGACTAGAAGATGGCTGAGTAACTGGAGCCTTGGTGGCTGATGTTCCCTTCGGCTTTCCCTCATACCTAAGAGCATAATCCATCAGCTTGGTGAAAGTGCCATGGACATGAGCTGTGAGGAGATCGTAATACTCTAGACATGCTCCATGGATGAATTTCTCATTCTTCAGCAGTGGCGTATCAATCAAGCCAGGTCCGAACGTGGAGAGTTCGTTAAACTTTCTTTCATACTCGAAGAAATCATGTTACCCTGCTTGAAGTCCATAAATGATCGATAAAGCTGAGCCTTTTAGGCTGCTGGCATCCACTGAGCCATAAAGGTATCCCTATTTGCAAGCAATATAAAGATGTGTCAAAATTTGACGAGATAAAAGAAATTTATTTAGATGAAATTCAGTTTGATTTCTACCTAATCTAAGCCCAAGTGATAGTTTCTTCATCAGTACAGAAGGTTACTGACTCCCACCAATCCTATGCCGCATCCTGAAGCTGCTAAGCGACCAATTGACGCTTCTGCGCGTCAGTAATCTCAAGTCCAGTGAAGATCCTTTCCAGGCTCTCCAGCCACTGTTGCGCTCCAATGATGCTCTCGAAACCAGTGAATTTGATGCCGCCAAGCTGGGCGTATTCCTTGCTAAGAGTAGAGAACTTGACTGCGGGAGCTGGAGCATGTGGTTCGGGAGCATTTCCTCTACCTCCACCTCTAGCGTTCCTTCTAGTACTTATCCTGGAGTACCAAAAGTGATTTAGAATCAAAGATAGAAATTTTATAGAACTTAAGGAAATTCTAATCAAATGAATTCAACAAGAAGGATGGAATCAAAGGATATGGATTCTGAAATGATTCTCCTCATTCTAGGGTATGGTTACCCTATCTCTAATGAGATTAAAACTCCATAGGCTAAGGTTTCGGGAACCAAAGCTCTGATACCAACTGTAACAACCCGTATATTTGTACCATTTAAATTAACAATAATCCACAATGTCAACTTAAATAGTACAAAACACGAATCGTTAATGGAGTATATGTATGTAAATGAGAATCATCACAGAATCACAGAAGATATAATATAATAGAATAATGCAGCGGGATTAAAACAATGTCATAATAGTAGTTCATGAAGCTACTAGTAAATACAAGAATGTTTCAAGCAAGTAGTGAAATAGAAATACATAGATGGCCGACAATATCCAAACAGAAAAGAGCAATACTGATAAAGATAAAGATAAATGATTGTCTTCAAGTCTTCAGCTTCCAAGCAGCACAACAACAGAAATCTTTAGACTGACCCGAGCATAAGCATAAACAACACTCGAGTCAGGACATATATTCTTATACAGATAATATGGTTCAAATTTGAAACAACAATACTCAAAGATGAATGGAATAAACATCTTTCAGGATCCGTTAAACTATCTATATATAATAGTAGTTTACGCTAAGTAGATAATTCCTAACAGTAAAATAAAATATCAAAATAGTGTTAAGGCATTACCATTTTCCCCTTAACACATTTATATAGCATTATAGTGTATACAGCACTGTAAACTCCACCGTAAACTAGTGGGGTATCAGGGAGTACTCCATAGGTATAATACGAAACAAAACGTAGTGGTCGCGTATAGGGATACAAGTATGACAAGGCACATGAGGCAATACCCAAGATAGTGAAACTACTGTTTGCCTGATCCGGACTGGTGAGAACGCATCACCACAACGATCGCAACACCACGAAACAACATTCCAAATTCAAGGGTGCGCACCAATTAATAACAAGTAATGAGTAGTTTACGAAGAAGTGTGTTCGCTCGAGGTAGCTAACCCCATTCCCCGGCACGGCTCCTGTTTTAGTCATTTCCAATTTGACACAAGTGTCAAGGTCATCCATTATCGTTCCCTTTTTTCAGTCATCAACGTACGTCATCTTCATTCTAGATCACTCTCCACGTATAGTTATTAAAGTAGTATTCGGTTTAGACAGTGAATATGTCCCTAACCAATTCCGGTCTCTTAAATAACTTTTGTAGTTATTATATACCGATTGGTCATTTAATGTATTTCAAAACCAAATCAATTTCAATTTCTTTTTGAACTCAAAAGCCAACATTTTATTTGCCTTTCTATATCAATTTCCAAAATTTATGTTTCAAAATTTTCAAATTTTCACTTTCAAAACTCTTTAATTCAATTTCAATTTTAATTTAAAAAAATTCAAATATTGATTTGAATTCATATATAGGTTTCATTTCATCATCTTTTAAATTAAGTTAATTTAACATTCCAATCAATTTAAATTCACCGATGGATATCACCCAATAATCGTTAAAATTGAATTAATTTTCACATTCAAAACAATTTCAATTCATTGATGGATTTCATTCAATAATCATTAAATTTAAATAAATTTTACATTCAAAACAATTTAAATTCATTGATGGATTTCATTCAATAATCATAAAAATTCAGTTAATTTAATATTCAAAACAATTTCAATTTAATTTCCAATTTATTAAATCAATTTAAGTTTACCTATATTATATCAACTTACAAATTTTATTAAATTAAATTTATCAAATTAAATTCTTAAAATTACAAGTCTCATATTAATTTCCCATAAATCACATTTTATTTCTTATTAAAGAAATTCAATTTCACTTATTTACTTATTTAATTTTAACAAATTCCCAAAACTTAATTATTTAAGAAACTCAATTTCACTTATTAAAGAATTCAATTTCACTTATTAAAGAATTCAATTTCACTTATTAAAGAATTCAATTTCGCTTTATTATTAAATAATTTCAAAACTTAATCTAATAAATTAAACAACATTCTTTTATCAACACTTTGTTAATATTTTGTTTCAAATTATTAAATAATAATATTTAAATTTCAAATTTCAAACTTCATTTAAAAACCCTTATTATTTCATTCAATAAAATCCTTTTCTTTATTTATTTAAATCGAATTATTTGACCAATCGGGTTTTTATTTAATTCTCTATCCTAAGTCAATGTTCTATTTGGGTATTTATCATTTCAAATCGATTCCATTTCAATTTAAAATCAAAACATAGTAAAGGGAACTTGCAGTGTGATAGCTGGGATGGTGTCAAAGTAAATAAACAAGCAATAACAACAATCAATAACAATCCAATAGTTAACTTAAAATAATCCCAAAATAATCATATTAATTTACATTGTTGTTTTTGCAAATTAATATAATTATTTCTAGAATCTACACTATCATTTCACGTAGATTAAAGATTATTACACTTATTATTTTATGCAATTCTATACTTGGTTTTTACTTATTCAAGTTCATACTACATTAATTTATACAACATAAATTTAAATGGTTGAAGGTGTAATTAACCATATTTCTATATGTCAATTGATTAAAAATTTAAAGGGGTCATATTATACAAATTTTATCTAATCAAAGTCAACACATATATCAATTTCAAATCATTAACTATCCTACGTCAAATTCAATTGTATATTATTTATTACTTCATACATTAACAAATTTAACGTCCAATATCAACATCAAACAATCAATCATTTATCAATCAAACTTGATTATCATTGTATGAGAATATAATTCGTGAAATTTACTCACCTTTCGTAGTTAGGGAGATGAACGACGAAGCACGAAGAGGCACGAATGAAATTGGTTCAAATACAGCTCAAACACGCACAATCGAACATTGCAACCATCGACAAAGGAAAGATGGTATAAATTTCAAATGGACGTTCATATATATTTTATAAAATTATATATATGCACTTACCAATGACGAAGAAAAGAAAGAAAGCTGAGAATTTTTGGTGCTGCTGCAAAGTGTGACTTTAACCGGTTGCTGCTGTACACAATTATAAAAGAAGTGGTTACTATTATTCAGTCAGCAAAATATATATACACAACATATATATATATATTCCTTCAGCAATTCTTAAACAACAGTACACTTTCTCTTTCATAAAGCAACCGTTCATTCATCATCTCCTTTCTTTTTTTTATGAACCGAGACCGTTGCTTCAAATTTTTATATATGCCAACATCTCACGCACACATGCATTCACCGCATGCACGAAGTGGCACATGCGAGGTGAGGAAAGGGGTGGTGATGTGCACGTTCTAGAAGAAGGCGGTGGCTGGCGAAAGCGGAGCAAGATCGGAGCATTGATCGGGGCGATGATGAGGGCTGAAAGTGGGTGAGGTGGAGTGCGGCATCGTTGCGTGTGGCCGGAGTGGTCGTGTTCAGGTGAAGGGGTGGCTCAGTCCACTGGGTGTTGCGCGTGCGGGGTTGAGTGGAGTGACGTGCGGAGGAGGATATGGCGGCGTGCGCGCGGTCGGCGACTGGGTGGAAAATGGAGCAGAGAGGTGATTGGATGGCCGCACGGTGTGCGTGCGATGGCCGGAGGGGCGAACTTGCGGCTGGGGTGGTGAACGGATGGAGGAAGGGGCGTTGTTGCGCGTGGTGGAAGGGTTATGTGGGGAGAGGAAGGGCGTGCGTATGCATTGGTGCTGGGTTCATTTTCCTTTCGCAACATTTTTTTTCATCAGTGAATAAAAATGAAAAGGAATAAGAAAGAATGGGAAAACAGGAAGAAGAATCAGAGAAGGATGCAAGAATCGTACTTGTAGCTACAGTTTTCAAATGAAATGGCTACTATGGAGACTAAGTTTCTTTTTTTATTTTTATAATTCGCAGCAGTTATGTTATTCCGAATTTCAAAACGTCACTTCCATTTCCAAGTCACAACTACCATCTGCCAACTACCCTAATGAATGCACCTCAACCCATGAATTTCGCTTCAAAATTTGAACGCAGATTGCTGCTAATTTGGACTGAATATGGTTTTAACCGGTCCGCCTGGAACGGTTAATTTAACGCGACGTTTTACACCGAACTCCGATTTGTACAAATGAATATACTGTTTTGATCAGCGCGACGAGGCCTTCCAACGGTACACAAATAATTATGATACGACAGTTTTATCAAAACTCGAAATTTACGCTGATTAAATTGTTCGTTTGACAAAACAATTTAAATGAAGCAGACGAGGACGGAATTAGACGAAACGAATTGCGACGTCTAAATGAGATAAATTTTTACAACATTACTGTGTAAAAAATATTTCGATTTGGAAGATAAAATTTACGTACTTTTGAAATGAACAGATTATGCAACAGAAATGCGAACAAAATTTACTGCAATATTTCGCGACGAAACTTTTCCTATATTCATAACTAACTAGATGCATTTTATAAACAAAGTTTGGACGTTTATTGAGAACGTATATAAATTTCAAATCATTATATTAAAATAATGGATTTAAAAATTTGAATTGGACCGGAAATTCAGGGTCGTTACACCATCTCCTTTGAACGGATCAGGCATGTTGTGTGTAGTAGCATTTGTTGATAGTTCAACTGTTGCCATCTCTGTTTTAGCGAAAACATGTAAGTCTTAAGATGTTATATGTCTAGTATACGAAAACAGAGACGAATCAATAATAAACTTGTCTTACAAGTTTACAACTCAAATTTCCACTATTCTAGAATTCTGTATTAGTTATTTTAACACTAAGTATGCTGTAATTAATTACAACAACAAAGTAACAACTATAGCAATAAAAATATAGTGCTAAGTCAAACGTTATACTATTTAAAGAAATAGTACAACGCAGAAAAAAAACGATATATATATATATATATATATATATATATATATATATATCAATAATAAACCTAACCGGCTGAAGATGCAAACATTTGGATGCCCCAATGCCCCAACTTCTTCATTAGAAAGCTATTAATATACTTTAGATTTGTTTGAAGTTTTCACGATGTGGGACAAGTATATTTTTATTTACACTTTATATTAGGAATTCTAACAAAAGTCAATTCAAAAAGTAGCACTAAGAAGCGGTTTAGGAAGAAAGGAGAAGCTCATTCTAGTGAAGACGATGAAGAGGCATTATATACACTTTATTTATTTATTTATTTATTTATTTATTTATTTGCTTTAGATTTTATATCAAAATCTACTACATGGTTTCTTACATTTCTTTTGGCTAGTATTTTTCTTAGATAACCGTAATCAAAGAAAATGGACGGAATGTAAGAAGTCGTAATTACAATGAAGAAGATGATGATGTAGAGGTGCACTTTTGTGGTGTATGTTTAGCTTTTTCGACCAACACAGATGACATATCGTTTTTGCATTATAAAATTGGCACTGCATTGATGGCTTTTGTTTGCTGAACCCACTAGCATAGCAAAAATTGGTACTAGCTAACCGGAAATGGGTATATTCATTTACTAGTTTGCTTAGACAAGTATACTTCAACTAATCTATAACAAAAATCAATAAGGAAGAGACATGTATCCAGGAACTCGTGGAACCTCAAAATTTTTAATAGTGTAATTAATTTTTGATATCAGTTTGTGATTTTGAACTCATATAGTGTGAAGTGGTAATCTTGTCAATTAAGCATGATACAAAAAGTTGGATTACGTTACATACACATACATCCATTCATGCATGCGTGCGTGCTTGGTATATTATCATCCCGTGCATATACTTTTGTGTGCATATCATGTTTTATTAGAGTGAATATGCTTTTCTGTTGATTTCAATTCATTTTGCTTCAGTCAGAGGAGGCTATGAAGCGTGATCAAGAAGAATGAGAACAGCTGGAGAAAAATATGAAAGAAAGGGATTCGGCTAGGACTCGACAAGTTATTTTCTTCCCACCTTTTCAAAATAAAAAAAATGAAGTACTAGAAAAATGTTTTCCACCATGAGTAATTTGCTAAGTTTAATTTGATCTCACTGAAAATGTACCTACATCTTCATTGATGGGTGTGCTGAATGTATTTTTGGTCCTATAGTGCTCATATCATTATATGAAGGTAGTTACTAAATCTGTTTTAGACATCAGATTCTTGGTTGATGTTCTGTAAAATAATCGGTTGGAACTAAATACTTAACTGATTTTTTTGCAAAGCCACTTTACATCTCTTAAATCATCAGAGCAAATAATCAATTCAAATTTAGGGTCAATGATATTCCTTTTATATGCTTTTGAGCTTCATGTTTCTCTCTAAGTTGGGCTCTAATTTTTTCCCCTTGTAGTTAATGGAGGCAAAACTGTCAAAGAAGGATGAAGGTGATAGTTTGTGCAGTTGTACACTGATTTTGGTTTTTTCTTATTTTAATGCAAATATACTTCTATTTCAGACGAGATGATTAGAAGATCAAAAGCCCTCGAGGACGATGATACCTCTGATTTAAGGTTCATATTTAATTCCAATTACTTGTTGCTCATCAGGCAGCAGGTTATGCATTCCACCGATCTTGATCGCCAGTTGGTTTTATTGGTTGGAGTCTGGAAAAATCAACAATACATTACTTACATGCCGTGCTTCTGCTATTATTTGGCTCATGGTGGTTTCAATCTTGTTGAGATTTTTTATTTTTTAATAGGAAAACAACAACTGTATACTCACTACACAAATTAAACTATACTCTGCCTTAAGCTTGACCTTCTGAATCTCTCTTCCCTCCTTTCATAATTACCTTAAGGTAAACATGTTTATTTTGGATTTTGGGCAGAAAATACTCAAGGCAAGCATATCTGCAAAAAAGAGCTGATCAAAAGCTTTTGGAAATACAGTATGTGGTTCTGTTATCAGTTTATTATTTGTCAGCAATTAAATTCTGTACTTGTCAATTTGTGTTACATTACAATTTTCCATGTTCTGCTTTTTTAGGGATGATATCATTGATAATGAGTACATCTTTGAAGGTGTTAAACTGACAGCAGCAGAGGAAAGAGAACTAAGGTAAGAGATTATAGAATTTGCTTCTCTCGCGTTTCCTAAACCCCAACCATGCTATCATTTCCACTGTTTGTAAATTAGGAAGCGCTGCTAAATCCATGAATAATTTCTCTTATGTGATTATGAATATGAGGGTTGCTTCTACTATGACTTGAGTTGCTAGTAACACTCCATTTTTAATTAATACATTTGATAAGAGGGTTCTTATAAATTTGTGCCCAATGTGCATCCCTTTAATTAGACGTAAGCATAATATATCCTTTTGTACACGTGCGCATACACACACGTAAACTATATGAAATAAGAAAGGTCGAACTATATATTGCTAATAACCTAATAATCTTCACATTGCATATACAACCTTATCCAACTGATGCAACTTGTCGATTCGTTGTTTCCTTCAGTTTTAAATCTAATAATAGAATAAATACATTTATTTAATAATAGTTGGACAAGGAACCAATTTTTTGATCCTACTGCGAACATCCCAAAAAAGCCTTACAATATACACACAAAGTCACGAGTTTGAATCCGATGACAACAAAAATTAATCTTTATTATTGTTTGAAAAGGCTGGAATATTATTAAGGACGCATCTGCGATTTCCGACAATGACAATATTTCACATGTATTTTTTTGTCTTTAATTTTTATTTAAATTCTCATTATCGGTAAGTCATTATTGTTTTTCATTTCCCATACTTAGATAGAAGTTGCATTTTTTTATCTTGATTTTTTTTGTAGTTTTAATTTAATTTGTGGGGAAAAAAACCTTTTTAGCATGTGAAAATAAAACTTAATTTCATCTAGCCATAAATAAAATTATCATTTTTTAAACATTTTGTATGGCAATCCTTTTTTTGTTATACTTAAAATTATTCGAAATAATATTACAATTGAAAGTCAGGTTTATATATCTATATACATTTACCATTCTACATATTTTTTCTTTCAAAACTAGAAATCAATATTTTGAAGTCATTATTGATTATATAATTTTATTAAATTGAAAATAACCACTACATCATGTAAAGTTTGATTATTTCAAATGCATAGATATTTCGATCATTTCACACAACTAATGCACTCACAACCTAACAGAAATGATTTTCAACTTCACTTTTAAACGATGTTATTAAGGCATACGCCTGAGATGCAAAAAGACCTAGGCGCAGCAGTTGCGTCCTTTTGAAAGTTGAAGCGCTCGAGCATTTCAGACGCCAAAAGAGTGTCTTCTGCTAAGGCGACGAAGCCCCAAGATGCCTCAAAAATACGCCTCAACTACAGTTTGGTTTCTTGGTTGGAAAATGAGCACTTCCTACGGTCCAATTAACTTTGAACCCATTCTCAATCCTAAATTAAGCCAAAACTTAAACAACTATTTCAACTTCGATTTTAAAAACAAAAAAAAAATCACCACAAACAAGCTCCAAGCTACCGTCGCCACCGCAACCTCTGCTCCAGCCTCCACCTCCTCAAACTCCTGCCTAAGGTCGCTATCACTTGTGTAGCTCCCTCTGTCGTGTCTTCTCGGCTCATATACAGTTTTCCCGTTATGTCTTATGTGTTTAACTAAGTTAAATTTAATTTATTATTCAAAAGCAATTAGTGTTTAAAAGTTAAATTTAAGTTAAATGTTAAGTTAAATTCAAACTTTTAAATTACGCTAAATTTAAGTTATCCATTAATAGTAATTAGTTTAATTTTAGCCTTAACTTATAATTTAATTAATTTTAATTTAATTTTAGTTGAATTTAAAGTTTAGTTAATATTCCCTTAAACTAGTTGTTACTTCAATAAACATTGAAAAACTTTGGAACAAAGTCTAGTAAAAAGAGCACTAGTTGTTGAGTTTAATACAATACAAAAATACATCGAGTTAAAGACTTATGATTTCAGTCTTTAGCTAAACAATTCAGTCTTTAAATAGGTTTTAAAAACTGATCAAGGACCGAAAATTTCAGTCTTTGATTCTCTAGTCCCAAAAATAATTTAACACTGGAAATTCAGTCTTTAAAAATAAAGACTGATATTCGGTTTTAAATGAATATAAAGACAGAAGTTTTGTGACTGAAAAACAATCTCTAGTCAGTTTCAAATTACATGAATTCAAATAATTTATCACTCCAAATATTAAATTTCAAATTACACGAATTCAAATCATATAATAAGTTACGTGACATTTTACAACAAATATAATAAGATTGTATTACTGACATTCACAACTATAATTTCATGTAACGCAAAGTAGTACATGTATCAAACTTTATGCTAAAAAATAACGTTTTAATAAGTAAATACATCACAAATGACACAAAATCCACCACACATGACAAATCTTTTATTATCTTTTATTCACACAGCCCATTATACAAAATTACATGAAACAATTACTATGTCCACTTTTACGTTCAACCCATCCACCTCCTTAAAGGATTCAG
Source organism: Allium cepa (assembly GCA_030765085.1). NCBI lineage: Eukaryota > Viridiplantae > Streptophyta > Magnoliopsida > Asparagales > Amaryllidaceae > Allium > Allium cepa. The sequence continues at coordinate 345,566,083 of CM060944.1, forward strand.
TTCTCCATACATAACCCAATTCAACCACCAACTGATAAATCGAAAAATAAAAAGCCTATCATTACGGAATAAAAGATCAAACACCACTGCGTCACATATCCACATATCCGTTATATCGTATTCTCTGAAGATGTCTTCCTCATCAGCAAATTTGCACCAGTGACCGTCATGTCATTGCAGAGACTTTGTAGTTGCCATTGTTGGATTTAAGATAGAAAATATAGGTAATTTATGACTAATTAGTCGCATCTTTGGAACTGGAAGCAAAATTAGGGAGTTAGGATTATATTTGAAATCAAGGAGGGGTTATGGATACATGTAATGATTGGAGAGGAGTGAGAGGATTAAAGAAGGTACTGTCAACATGGCGAATGGAAGGAGAAAGAGATCTGCTAACGTATGAGGAAGGGATAGAGCATGAATAATAAGTAACCTAGTTTGGGAAGTGATGGACGAAAAAGAAATAACTAACCAATAGTCTTTACAGTTGTATTTTTGTCCATTTATTTTTGTTTGATCTGGATTTTGATGCTTTGAGAAATGATTTTTCCTCATGCATGATGGGAGACTGACTTTTTGAATGAGGGAAGAGATGATAGGAATACTCCTTCCTTTATTCTCTGGAAATGATCGTGGACCTCAATTCTGTTGGTGGTCAAACCCAATTTTCTCTCAACGTCACAAATTTGAATGGCTAAGGAAATTTCACTTCTTCTCCATTGATTAATTTCCTTAAAAATAGTATATTGAGATAGTATATATACCTGTTGTAATTGCTTGTAAAAATCATCTGAAATAAAAACAAAACAAAAACAAAGAAGAAGAAGGAGAAGAGAAGTAGAAACTTCTCTGTTAGTTTGTGAAGAGCAGCAGTTCATATATTGTAAAGGAGAATATCTTAATTTATTAAATAAATTCATTTTTGCTTGGGTCCATTTACGCTTCCAACAAGTGGTACCAGAGCACGGTTCCGTTCGTAAAAAATGGCGAATATGATGCAACCACAAATTCCGAAGTTGACGGCTACAAATTATGGAAATTGGAGTATTCAAATGAAAGTATTACTTGGGTTGCAAGATATTTGGGAGATAGTCGAAGAAGGATACAATGAGCCAGAAAATGCTATCGTGGAAGCAGCGTTAACAAATACCCAGAAGACCGCATTAAAGGAGTCACGGAAAAAAGATAAAAAAGCTTTGTTTACTATTTTTCAAGGTGTCGAAGAATCAACCTTTGAAAAAATTTCAGAAGCAAAATCAGCAAAAGATGCATGGGAGATTTTGCAAAAATCATTCCAAGGTGTCGAGAAAGTTAAAAAGGTACGACTTCAAGTTCTCCGAAGTGAGTTTGAAAATCTCAAAATGAAAAGTTCAGAGAATATCAGTGAATATGTTGCGCGTTTGAAAACGGTGACAAATGAGATGCAAAGGAATGGCGAAAGTCTAGATGATGTTCGAATTATGGAAAAGCTTCTTCGCTCATTGGTAAGAAAATTCGATTATGTTGTTACATCAATCGAGGAGTCAAAGATTTGTCTACGATTTCGATCGACGAACTTGTGGGTTCGCTTCAAGCCCATGAGCAACGAATGAACCAGTACGATGATACGAGTCATTCAGAGAAAGCTTTGCAAAGTAAGACGTTAATTAATGACAATCAAAATGGTAGCGGTTATGTACGTGGAAGAGGAAATTATGGTGGCTATCGAGGTGGCTATCGAGGTAGCTATCGAGGCGGACGAGGACGTGGAAGACCACTTTTTGACAAAGGCCAGAAAAATGATAACTATCCGTCAACTGGACGTAGTCGAGGATTTCGAGGTCGAGGAAGAAGCGGATTTCAGCAACGAGGTGACAAATCTCATATTCAATGTTATAATTGCAATAAGTATGGTCACTTAAGTTACGAATGCAAATCAAATCCTAATGTGGAAGAAAGAAGTCAGTTTATATCTTCAAATGAAGACAAAAATGTGGAATCTGTCATATTCCTTACTTACAAAGGAGATGAGAAATGTAATAAGAATATTTGGTATCTTGACACCGGCGCTAGCAATCATATGTGTGGCCAAAAGGAGTTATTCACGGAGATAGACGATAAGTCAAAGGAGATGTAACTTTTGGTGACTCGTCGAAGGTTCCAGTCAAAAGGGAAAGGTACAATTATGATTATCTTAAAGAATGGTGATAAGAAGTATATACATGATGTCTATTATATACCTGCTTTGAAAAGTAATATCATCGGTCTTGGCCAACTTTTGGAGAAAGGATATGACATGCATATGAAGGAGAACTCTCTCATAATCAGAAATCAAGTTCAAGAATTGATTGCCAAAGTTGAGATGACAAAGAATCGTCTATTTACATTAGATATCAAGACAGAAATGCAACAATGCTTGAAGTCGGTCATTAAAAATGAATCATGGTTGTGGCACGTACGATTTGGTCATCTTGGATTTACTGGCCTGAAACTATTATCAAAGACAAAAATGGTGGATGGTTTACCAGAGATTAATGAACCAGATAATTTATGTGAAGCATGTGTCAAAGGAAAGCAACATCGGCAAAGTTTTCCTATTGGAAAATCGTGGAGAGCTAGAAGACCATTGGAGATTGTTCACACTGATATCGCTGGTCCATTTGACATTGAGTCGCTTGGAAAACACAGGTACTACATAACATTTATTGATGATTTTAGTAGAAAGTGTTGGATATACATTCTTAAAGAAAAAGCAGAAGCCCTCGATAAATTTAAAGAATTTAAAGCAATGGCGGAAAAACAAAGCGGACAATATGTGAAGATACTTAGATCTGATAGAGGAGGCGAGTATACATCAAACTTGTTTAAAGATTTTTGCAAAGCACAAGGAATCATTCATCAGTTGACAACATCATATACTCCACAACAAAATGGTGTTGCTGAAAGAAAGAATCGCACGATCCTTGATATGGCAAGGAGTATGGTGAAGGAAAAACATTTACCTAGAAACTTTTGGGCCGAAGCCGTGTTATGTGCTGTTTATCTGCTGAATCGATGTCCAACAAAAAGTGTAAAGTCCAAAACACCAAATGAAGCATGGAGTGGTAGCAAACCAAAAATTGGACATCTTAGAATATTTGGATGTATCGCATATGCACATGTTCCTGATCAGAAAAGAAAGAAGCTCGACGATAAAGGAGAGAAGTGTATCTTTATCGGATATGATAAAAGAAGCAAGGCCTACAGACTATATAATCCATTAACCAAGAAGGTAATTATTTCACGAGATGTTGAATTTGATGAGACATATGACTAGAGATGGAGCGCAGAAGAAAGAAAAGTTGAAGGTCTATTCTTTGATGATGAAGATAGCAACGACGTCAATACACAGGATCCACAAAATGATGATCAGACTCCTCCACAACGTCCTAATCAATTAACTCCTGCATCGACATCAAGGAGCAGCGACAACATCAACAATTCAGGGGGAGCACCACCAAAAATGCGAAGCCTCAATGATATTTATGATGCAACAAATCCCATTCAAACAGGGATTGAATACTCATTGTTTTGTTTGATGGCTGAATGTGATCCAGTAACTTATGAGGAAGCTATTGAAGGACAACAAATGGATTAAGGCCATGGATGAAGAAATCGATGCAATCAAGAAAAATGATACATGGGAGCTTACAAATCTACCTGAAGGATACAAAGCCATTGGGGTCAAATGGGTATATAAGACGAAGACTAATCAAGAAGGAAAGATAGAGAAGCACAAGGCAAGGCTAGTTGCGAAAGGTTACAACCAGAGATACGGGATTGACTATGATGAAGTATTTGCTCCGGTAGCAAGAGTAGATACTATTAGACTTCTCATAGCAATCGCAGCACAAAATCAATGGAAGATCTATCAAATGGATGTGAAGTCGGCATTTCTGAATGGATATCTTGAAGAAGAAGTCTATATTGAGCAACCACTTGGATATATTCAAGAAGGTCATGAAGATAAAGTTTACAGACTAAAGAAAGCTTTATACGGGTTGAAGCAAGCTCCACGAGCTTGGAACATGAGAATTGATGAATATTTCCAAAGGAGTGGTTTCGTGAAGAGTCCATACGAGCACTCGTTATACACGATGCGAAAGCAGAATGGGGACATGATGGTGGTATGTCTTTATGTTGATGATATGATATTCACTGGAAACAACTCAAGTTTGTTCGATGAGTTCAAGAAAGCAATGATGAAAGAATTCGAGATGACAGACATTGGCGAGATGTCATATTTCCTTGGAATTGAAGTTAATCAGATGAAGAATGGAATCTACATTTCACAAAGAAAATATGCGGAGCAAGTCCTGAGCAAGTTTAGAATGAAAGATTGTAAAGCAGTTGCTACGCCAGCGGAACCTGGCATGAAGTTTAAAGCTGACTCAAATGAAGAACCTATGAATCCAACATTATTTAAAAGTTTGGTGGGAAGTCTACGATACTTGACCTTCACCAGGCCAGATATTATGTATTCAGTTGGACTAGTCAGCAGATTCATGGAGAAACCAAAGCAAGATCATTTTGCTGCAGCAAAACGAATTCTAAGATATGTTAAAGGTACAACCAATCATGGTTTACTTTACAGATACTCCCCAAATTCTAGATTGGTTGGTTATTCAGACAGTGATTATGGTGGAAGCTTGGATGATAGAAAGAGTACTTCTGGTTATGCATTTCACATTGGATCAGCAATATTTACATGGTCCTCAAAGAAGCAACAAACTGTGGCTCTCTCAACAAGCGAAGCAGAATACATGGCAGCAGCAGCATGCATATGTCAAGCTATGTGGCTTAGATATATTTTGACTGAAATGGATCATATGGAGGAAGGTCCTACAATTATATATATGGACAACAAATCTGCAATATCACTTGCGAAGAATCCAGTGTCGCATAGCCGTAGCAAGCACATTGATACTAAGTATCATTTCATTCGTGAGCAAATAAAGAATACAACAGTGAAGCTAGTTCACTGCAGAACAGAAGACCAACTGGCCGACATTTTCACAAAGCCACTGAAGGCTGAAACATTTCACAGACTCAAGGAGAAACTCGGCATGCAAATTCGGGTTTGAGGGGGAGTGTTGGTGGTCAAACCCAATTTTCTCTCAACATCACAAATTTGAATGGCTAAGGAAATTTCACTTCTTCTCCATTGATTAATTTCCTTAAAAATAGTATATTGAGATAGTATATATACCTGTTGTAATTGCTTGTAAAAATCATCTGAAATAAAAACAAAACAAAAACAAAGAAGAAGAAGGAGAAGAGAAGTAGAAACTTCTCTGTTAGTTTGTGAAGAGCAGCAGTTCATATATTGTAAAGGAGAATATCTTAATTTATTAAATAAATTCATTTTTGCTTGGGTCCATTTACGCTTCCAACAAATTCAAGGGGAATGGGATTGTGGGTGAATGGTAAAGTAGGTTAGTGGTAAATCTTCAGCTTAAGCTAATAATTTAAACTTAGGCTAATCTTAGAGTGTAAATTGATTCACATGGATCACTAAATCCGACCATTGGATTTTTAAAATATCCTGAACGTTGATTACTTAATCATGTAAATACTAATTAAAAAAACAGATTTAAGACTGAAGTTCAGTCTTTGATTTTCATAATTAAAAACCAAAATTTTTAGTTTTTGATCGGTCGTTGCTTTGAAACTGAAAATTTTCGGTCATTAATATCCAGTCTCTAAGAAGATGTTTTTTGGTAGTGATAGTTTGATTAATATTGTGAGTTACGGCGAATATAATTGCTTTCTGTTCCGCAACATATACTACTTTTCTATTGATGGCAGTGTCAAGATTGGACAAGTAAGAAAATAAAACAGTTGCTATAAAATATTTAGTATGTTTTGAACCACCATGCTCTGTTTAAAGCACATTTTTCTACAAATTTACGTATGTTGAACTAATGCTATTATGTCACCAGTTGTCATAAGCTTTTAGGTTTCAAATTGTTGGTTTTTGTCATTCACGTGTAGAGCATATACTGTTTCTACCAATTGTCATCTAATTTTGCCTTTTATGCGCGAAGCATATAGTAATCGTTTTGCTTCACACGTATAAAATGCATGCCCTATGCACTAATTATTTTGTCATGCACCTGCTGTTGGACCTCCTATGTAACAACTTAGCCATTGTTGCATACAATTCTAAATATTTTAAACTAACTGGCATTATGTATAGTTATTTACATACACATACATACATTAAATTAATAAACCTAATGATTTCCATTTGTAGGTTGAAAAAAGAGATTTGCGAACTTGCAAATAAGCATCGGGAGAAAATTGAAGGCAACAAGGTAATATATTTTAAGCCTTTGATGTGGAAATATTTTCTTGTACCGTGCAATACCATTTGCACCTCAGCTGCTAGTACATACTAACTGAAATACTTAAAATGATTTTCGCCACATTTTGGTTAACAATGACCATCTTATATATTGATATTGACAGGGGAGTTCAATTATTCCCAGTTTTGATTTACCGCCATCTTACATTTTTTTACCCTCAGCTATGGCAAGCTTTGAGCCAGTTTTCCAAAAAATCTTTCTCAAGTTTTATGTTTGTCATTATAGTCTTTGTTTATTGCGATGATAGAATGAGAGATATCATGCTATAGTAAAATGATCTAGTACAAATTCGTTTGGATTGTAATAGGAGGCATTATTTGTGTGCTTGGATATCTTAAAGCGTAATATTTTTTTTTTTGAATACCCAGGAGAACCCGGCGGACCGGTAAACTCCTGAGGAGGGTATAGTAAAGCCGTCCGCTGATCCAAGCCCCCACACCCCCGGGTAAATTTATATAGGATAGGGAAGCGCATGGTAGGAATCGAACCTGGGTCTTTTTACCAGAACCCAAGCCTCCTTTCCACTGCGCCGCACCCGCGGACTCTTAAAGCGTAATTATCTGAAGTACAATTTCACAATGATCATCAATTTCCATGGTTTATGGTTAGACTTGTAGTCTTGTCCTGCTAATATTCTTTTAACTTTAGTTTACTTTGTAAACCGCTTTTGTTAACCCATGGTTACTTACAACCATTAGTTCTCATTTTTGACAGTATAGAATGCCTGAGGCGTATGATCAAGATGGAGGCGTAAACCAAGTGAAAAGATTTTCTGCTGCTGCACAACGTTACAAGTAAAACATTTTTGGTTGCAATTTTTTGTGGTGGTCCAACTGATATTTTTTTCTTTTCTTTTCAAGGTACTATGATATGTTAATTGCACTGTTTTTTATTTATTTTTGGTTAAATTCATCTAGTGACTCTGCTGCTGGAGAAAAGATGAAACCATTTGTCGAACAAGAAGCATGGGAAGAACATCAAATCGGTCATGTATTTTTCCTACAATTACAGTGCCAAAATATTATGGCAATTTTGTTTGATTTTATTTTGAATGTAGGAAAGGCCACTATAAAGTTTGATTCAAAGAATAAAAAGCAAGAAGCTGATGATTTTCAGTAAGTAAAAGCTTCCTTTATTAACTCAATCACTACTAGAAAATGGGTAAATAGCGACGGCTTCCGACGGCTTCTGACGGACCGTCGGCGGCCGTCAGAAGCCGTTGGAAAATCGCGAATTACAGCAGCCCAGTCGAGCATTTCTTCCTCATTTTCCAGCCAACTCAAATTAAGAAAAAAAAAACCTCAAATCACCATTTTCCACCTCCAATCGCTGATTTCGTGATTTTTTTTCTCCTTCCCCCGTTGTGAATTTAACACCTATTGCTCTCTAGCTCAGGTATAATCTCTTATTTTTGTGAAAAATTCAGTTTTTACCCTAATTCTAGATTTGCATAAATTGATAAATTATGACGAATTAGTGATTGCAATTGTTTCCAATAGCGTAATAACGGTTTATAGCATCACATGATATACCTATTTCATCTTTTATCGTGAAATTGTGAAAAACATGTATAATTTGTGGTTGTTCATATATATGTAAATCGTTGTATATGCCTTGATTCTACAATTGTATATGTGTGTAGCGCTACTATCATTATATTGTGTTAGCTGGAATAAGATAAAATAAATGAACGAGCTAGGAGTATTATATTGTGCACGTATTGACTTATGGAAAAAAAATGCATGAGTCTAGATTATAATTGTGTGTATTGAAAAATGACAAAAATGTTAAACCAGCCTTAAGTAGATGTAATATGTCGAATAAATGTGCTAAATTAAAATATATTTTTGTAAATGTGAACAGTTAATAAAACTATATTTTTTAGTAAAATGCGCACAATAATTGACAAATGTCCCTTAAAGAGTTTTTGGCCCGTCTGACGAGCGTTGTACATGATCGTTGTGTAAATAGTTGTTTTTTTGAAAAACAACCATTTATATTCATCTGGTACATTGTTTGTTGGATTTATCCCTATATTGGACAAGTTATGAACACAGTAAGCATTTGCATTTTATATACTACTTCGTCTCAAACGGTTCATAAAATTTCGGCCTAACTTTTCTTTTTTGTTTTTTGCGTACACGCATTTGTGTACAATGCAGGGAACAAAAGGGAAATTCGGCCGAAATTTTGTTGAATCGTTTGAGACGAAGTAATATACGAAATGTAAATGCTTACTGTGTTTGTAATGGGAAGTAGGATGCCTGATCAATTAAAAAAAATTATACAATTTTTTATATCGATACGTTAAAAAATAAAATGTGCCTTATTTGAAAATATTTTTAAATTTGTGGAGTTGTTCTTTAAATTCAAATATTATACGACCATGAAAATAATCTTTTTCGAATTTGTATTCTTGAAAATAAATATTAAATTTTGAACTTCTCATTTTGTCACATAGAAAAAATGATTGATTATTTTGTTGATCGGAGGAGATGGATGTACTAAAGAAAAGGACTGAGAGGCTCAATAAAAAAAGATTTTTATAATGGTATAAACGTGTTTGTTGAATTCACTTTAAGTAATAACGGAAATGATCGGAAATTCGATGTCCGTGTAGTAGGTGCAGACATTTGAAGTATTTGTTACCAGATATTGTGAAAGTTCATTTGTGCCAAAACGGTTTCGTACCCGAGTATTATGTTTGGGATCGGCATGGAGAAGTTGTAGCAAATACTTCTGTAGAGTCTGAAAATATCATTAATGAAATAGTTACGACGACCCGTATAAAAAATATGGTCGAAGATGCAGCACGATCAATGTTTCCTATGGTTGAAGTTGACGACGATGATAGAAATGTTGAAGAACCAAATATTGAAGTAAAAAAATTTATGATTTACTAGATGCTGCTAAGAAACCTATTTGGGATGGTTGTAAAAGCGGCATTAAGCTGTCAGTAATCGCAGAATACACTGCGATGAAGTCAAAATACAACATCATTGAAGCTGGGTTTACGGCTGTTGTACAAGCTGCAAAAAAACATATGCTGTCCGATAATCTAATGTGTGAAAATCACTATGAAGTTAAAAAACTTATGTCAGCTTTTGATTTACCTTATCAGAAAATAGATACATGTTTAAAAGGTTGCATGTTGTTTTGGAAAGAAGACGCAAACCTTAGAAATTATAAAGTTTGTAACCAAGAGAGATACAAACCAAGAAAAAAGAAGGGGAAGGAAGTTCCGTACAAGCGTATGCATTACTTACCCATAACTCCAAGACTTCAAAGATTCTATGCATCTTCTGTAATTGCATCTAATATGATATGGCATAGCGTGAGAACGAAGGAAGAGTGTACTTTGACACATCCGGCCGATGGAGAAGCATGGAAACATTTCGATAAAACGTATCCAAATTTTGCAGTGGAGAGTCGAAATGTTAGATTAGGATTATGTACGGACGGTTTTTCTTCCATTTTCTCAATTTGGTTCTAAATATTCATCTTGGCCCATTATCGTCACACCGTATAATTTACCTCCATGGATGTGCAATAAACACAATATATGTTTCTTACTGTTGTCGTTCTTGGCCCCGACGATTCGACACAAGGAATCGATGTATATTTACAACCGTTGATTGAGGAGTTAAAAATACTGCGGAACCAAGGAGTGGAAACATACGATGTGTCCAAGAAGAAAATTTTTCGTATGTTTGCTTCTTTGTTGTGGACTATAAGTGATTTTTCTGCCTATGCAATGCTTTCAAGATGGAGTACTGCTGGTCGTCTAGCATGTCCATATTGCATGGATGAAACATGAGCGTTTTTTTAGCTCATGGTAAGAAATTTTCATGGTTTGACCGTTATCGATATTTTCTCGATGTAAATCATCCCTTCAGAGGAGACAAGAATTTTTTTTAGCTAATAGAGCAGAAACCAGACAACCACCGACGATATGGTCAAGCGAAGACATACATGAACTTGTTAGGGACTATCCAAAGATATATGAAACTGGCGAGCAAACAGAAATTGAAGGCAAATCAGCTGTTCATAACAGGTGCAAACAAACTATTTTTTGGGAGTTGCCGTATTGGAAACATCTTCTGCTTCGTCATAACATAGATGTGATGCGCAATGAGAAAATGTATTTGATAATGTTTCTAACACAATTTTGAATGTGAAAGGGAAGATGAAGGATGATTTGAAATCAAGATGTGATACAGAAGAATTATGCAAACGTCCTGAGCTTCATATGAAACCAAATGACAGTAAAAAACTCAAAGCATGTTACGAATTAGATAATAATCAAGTTAAAGCTGTGTTAAAATGGGTGGAAGGGTTAAGATTTCCTGATGGGATATCATCGAATCTTCGTAGATGTGTTTACTTTAAAAATGGTAGATTGAGCGGAATGAAAAGTCACGACTGTCACATAATGATGGAAAATTTATTTTTCGTATGTTCAAAGAACTACTGCCGTTAAAAGTTTGGAAGGTAGTAACGGAGCTTAGTATGTTTTACAAAGAGCTTTGTTCAACTACTTTAAAAGTGAAACGTTTACGTAAACTAGAAGTGGACATTCCTATATTGCTTTGCAAATTAGAGAAAATATTTCCGTCAGGTTTTTTTAATGTAATGGAACATTTACCTGTTCATCTTCCATCTGAAGCACGACTTCGAGGTCCTGTCCAATATGGATGGATGTATCCATTTGAGAGGTATGTAATATGTTATCACGTAATTTAATTGCATTTAAAAGATGAAGTTAATATAAATTAATTTTGCATAGATATTTGAATCATCTGAAGAAAAAAGTGAGGCAAAAAGCACGAGTTGAAGGTTCGATATGTAAACCTTACATCGAAGAAGAAGCTTCGTTCTTTTCCTCTCACTATTTCAGTGACCATGTGAATATTTCATTTGAAAGTTTTCCTCGTAATGACGAAGGCGACGAACAAAAGTCCTCTCAAGCAATGTTATCTATTTTTAGGCAACATTGTCGGCCTTTTGAAAAATGTGTAGAAATATACTTAGACGATAGAGATCTTCATGTAGCACACACTTATATTCTACTAAATTGTGCCGAGGTTGCACCGTTTGTTAGGCAATCTGAAATAATAATTTGTGTTTCATTCTTTTCTATAATGCATGCGCGTGTATAACCTAATGTAATAATTTGTTTATATAAACAGTGTTTATGAACGTTAACATCCGAACGGAGATCTCAGTAAAGAATTTTCCGGTTGGTTTTCAAATTACGTTTATGAGCCGAGAAATTGTGTTGTTGACGAAGGGTTGAAACATATTGCGATGAGACCAAAAAGAGTGGTCAAGACATATCCAATATATTTCGTTAATGGATATAAATTTAACACCAAAGAATACGGTGCAGAAAAATTAACAAATAATACCGGTGTATTTGTTAAAGGTAGTGACGATCCAGAAAATCACTTAAATGATTTTTATGGCGTTCTAACACAAATTTTGCAGCCGACATATTTCTCACGACCTACGGAGGAGGTGTTTCTATTTAGATGCAATTGGTTTAGCAATGTTCCAGGTTCTGAAATTAATGTGCACAAGGATTATAATCTTATCGAAATAAAGCATACATCGCACTATCACAGGTATGATCCTTTTGTACTAGCCAAACAAGCATTGCAAGTTTATTACGCTCCTTATCCGTCTCTAAAAATAGATAAAGCAGATTGGTGTGCAATTTTTAAAACAAAAGCTAGATTCACATTTGATGGGAAGAATATTCTGGACGAACAAGCTTATAAGGTAGATCTTGAGAAAATTAACGAAATAATAATTACAGGCGATCATACAGATTTTGGTCCTTTGATCGATGAATCAAATGTTTTGGTAGAAGCGTTTGACAGTGCAGAGGAAAATATCGTAGTAAACGAGACTGAATCTGAATCAGAAGACGATGATGACTGATATAAATCTGAATCTGTTTTTTTTTGCAATTGATGTAACTATGTTGAATTCTTGATGTATTATGAAATTGATGTAACTATGAAATCAAATCTGTTTACCATTGTTTACATGTTTTATGTCATTTCCATTTGTCATTTATTTAGCAATTTAATTAAAAATGCAATGAAATCTGTTTATCGTCGGAAGAGTACACCCATTATGAATCACGTATAACACACTTCCATTTCTATTTCCATTTCAGACATTAATTAAGCAATTTATACCGTTGATGTCATTTTCATATGAAATATATTTCATTATCATGTTATTATTCTCTTATATAATGATGTGTATATATGTCACAGGTTTATCATAATGTCATGTAGAGGTAGGAGCTCTTCCCGATCATCAAGAGGCGATGGCAGTAGCCCATCGCAAGAGCCACAGCGTCCAGTAGTTTCATTAGTCCCTAGAGCGGAGGGGTAAGAATTAAATTTTATTCAGCATCTTATTTTTTTATGATATACGTATGTACTTATCTATATCATATTTAAAAACAGGGGGTTCGACCTACTCCCCTCGAAGGTTGTGCTAGATGTCTCTAGAGCTTCTTATCGCAGTAGGATGAGTGTTTGCTGGCCGAAGTGGGATAACATCCCTCCTCATATCATAGAGTGTATATGGCAGGATGTCCTACTATGTATATTTTTCTGTTTTCCATTTTTAATTCGTTTTTGTCGTTTTTCTACCGTTAATCGTTTAAAATGTAAATTTTTAACTTTTTATCGTGAAACACAGGCTGAGATAGATATGCAAACAGACGATATGATGCTGGCACGAGGATACTGGATGAAGAAGATGCGTAAGAACTACAGGGACTCGATATCTGAGATTAAGAAATCTGGTAAGAAACCACGGTGGATGGGGGAGAGCGTATGGCAAGCTTGGTTGAGATACTGGGAGACGGACGATGCGAAGGCAAGTATACTAAATTTTTTTGAATTATTAATTTGACGTGATCGAAAAATAATGTATCAAATTTTGAATGTACAGGCAGAGTCATATAGAACCTCTACAAACAGAAATAAGAATCCCGTCACTCATCGCGGAGGGTCGAAGTCGTTTCAACAGTATCGGCAGGAGTTAGTAAATTTACTGAATAATTATTGTAAATAGTTTATGCTATATAATTTTAAATGTATAATAATTGTATGTAAAAATCAACTTCAGGAAGCTGAGGCACATGGTCCTGTGGGCTATATGGACGTGTTTATCCGTACGCATGCTGTCGAGAATGTAAGTCCGGACGGGACTGTTTCGTATGCATGCCAGGGCGATAAATCCAGCAAAAGTCATGCAAGCATATTTCATTTTATTCCGTATTAGTAATTGTTTTGCTTGTTAAACTATAATGAAATAAGGTATGATATTATTAATTTGTTAATGCAGAGAAGTTTATGGAGCAACGACAAAAACTCTTTGCTGATACGAGTCGAGATCAGCTGACGACTGATGAGGAGGACGCTATTTTTGAGTCCGTTATGAATTCAGCAGAGCATGGCAAATGATACGGATTTGGCAATCAAGTGGTAAATAATTTATTTTATCTTAAAATACTTCAAATATGATATTTTGACCTTTTCAAAACAATAAACTTGAATTTTATTCATTTTTCCATTATTGCAGGCCAGAATTCAGAGTATGGGACGACGGAGTAGAGCTCAGAGCGATCTAGCAGATATAGAAGAATTGCGAACTAGAGTGTCCCAATTGGAGGAGCAGAACCGTCAGCAGACCATGCAGACCACACAGTTGCTAAAATATATGCAGCAGTTTGGTGACCGCTTCCCTTCCTCGGCTGCTCTGGACCTGGAGGAGATTGATTCATTATTTGCTTGCTTGTTCAGGTATGCTTTTTTGGTTTTGAATGATTTGGTAGACGGTGGAGGTAATTGTTGATTTTTGTATAATTATGTTTGATACACTTGGTTTTGTGATTGTATGAAGATGTTGATGAGGATATTGATGATTTTGTGTATTTATAACATGGTAGAACACTTATTGTTAGGGTTATTGTCAATGTTGGAATGCTTATGTATATTATGTATTTTATTTTGATGTAATTTTATTTATTTGTGTGTTTATTGAATATTGTGTAGTTTGGATTTTGATATTTGGTTGGAATATTGTATACTGAATTGTGCAGTATTGATGCAATAGTGTTTGGAAGAGAAATGTTGATGGAAGACTATATTTGCAGCAGAATTCAAAAGAAACCAACAGCAGATTTTCGACGGCTTTCGATGGATACCGACAGCTTACAGGTCAAAATTTCCGACGACTTCCAACGGTTACTGACAGCCTGTGTCGGAAGCCGTCGGAAATACTGCTCCCCAACGCAGTATATTCCGATGGCTTTTTCCGGCGGCTTCTGACGGCCGCCGACGGCTATCAGCCGTCGGAAATCCTTAATCTCCTTGTAGTGAATGCCATGAAACTTTTATTTAATGACATTGTACATGTATTAGTACACTTTTAAACATATTAATTATTCCCTCTTTATCCAATAGACTGCACTCTTAAGCTGTATCATCAAACACCACGTATATTATCTAACATATTTTAGCAATCAAATTAACCTGCCATTGATTTTCATATGTAACTGAAGCTTGTTCTATGCTTGCTATTTGTAATCTTAGGTACGTATTTGATAATGGTATTGATTTTATTAAGGCATCGGTGATAGACTGCACCAAGGCAAGTGGAACGATGACTTATCTTCAGTTGCAGTTTTATATGTATATGATACTAATATGCATATTGGAAACTCACTTGCCCTACTTTCACTGTAGCAGAATGAGGATGCTATGATGACCACTGAGAGCCCTGAAGATTCTATTCAAAAGTCTGAATTACAGAAAATACAAGTAAGATAAACTTGCTAGTTTTATTAATAAATTCCCATCTTAGATGTTTTACGTTCTGCGTATATCTTCTAGTTATCTATTTGTTGATGATCAAACAAAGACCACCGACAATTTTTGGATGTTTATTCAGGATGACTGAAAAACTTTACCTATCTATCACTATCGGGATGAGCTGCTTGATTAATGACCACCAGGTTTGTAAATTTAACCTCCAAATTGTTCATATAACTTGCATTAAACAAATGTTTATTTAATCAACCTTAAATTTACACTAAATTGAATGTTCAATCTTATAAAGTTGGTTCTTTTGTATGATGTTTTCTGGGACATAATTATTTCTTATCAGACTTGTATCTTTAAAACTAGTCGTAAAACCATGTCCTTAATCAGGTTGTCATAGTCAATAACTGTGCAATGTGCATATGATTTTTGTATGGCCTTTTGTCACTAATCAAAGAACTACGAATTGCATGGCGTGTGTTAGTGAAAATATTTCTCTACGGGGATTGGTAGAATGACTGATGACCAAGTGAAGCATATTATGCCGACTTCTTAGGAATCAAACTAATTTGAAGTGTAATTGAAACTGTAGCTTGGAAGTAGTCTGGCTAGTTTAAAATAAAAGTATATAATGTGAGTATATATAAACATAATTTTGACGCCTATTATATTGTATATATGTATCACCCTTGTAAGGTATTGTACTTACTGAATTTTTTTATCTGTATTTGCTCATGACTTGCGTGTCTTTTCTATTTTTATATGCATATATAACTGTAAGTTAATGTATCAAGTGTAAGGAGAATAATGGGAATTGGGTAAACATATACACACACACACATATATTTTGCTCAGATAATATTTCACCCTATCATCAAACATGATAGCAGATAGGGAACTATAGGTGATAACATATGTAATGGTTAAGCTGTAAATATTAGCAAATGTGGCAAAGGGTATGTCTTCCTCTCTCGGCACTTAGAATTTTTAGATCCAATGGTTTGGCTGATGCACGTTAACTTGAGCTTGGGGCAATAGTCCTAAAACTTTTTGGTTCAGCGCGGCATATTTTAGTTGAGGTTGAAATCGCATAAAACATAAATGGTTTACAATACGTATCATCAATTTTTTTTTTCATTATTGTATGTATGTATAGTTTCCTTCCTCATTTATCCATAAATTGGAGTTCTGCTATTATTTTTCATAGCCTTTATAGGTCAAAGCTTCAATGTTTGTCAATTTGTGATCCATCTGGATTATGCCAAGTACAAATTTTCAAATTAGATACGAGAAAATAACCTACTTCAATTTTAGGTCTCAACCAAAACATGTTACAAAATAGACGTCGTTTTGTTTCATACATCATTTTTACTTGCGCATTTCAAAAAGGTGCAAGCACAATTTTTTTTTCAAAAATAACACTTGTGCATTCCAAAAATGCTCAAGCATAAACTTTTTTTTCAAAAATAACACTTTCTCATTCGAAAATGCTCAAGCACAATTTTTTTTTTTAAATACTACTTGCGCATTTCAACTTTGCGCATATACAAATATGTTTTTTTAAAATACACTTGCACAATTCATATTTGCGCAAAACCAGACCTATTTTTGTAATAAATTTTCCACGAGACCTAAAATCGAAATAAGTTAATTTTTATGGCCTTGTTTGAAAGTTTGTCCTTATCTCAACTACTGTTATATTCCCCGTCTTTCCAATTCTAGTTAATTGTTTTGCTACAAAGTTATTAAATTATCACCCTTGTTTTTCATGATTGTTTAGTTTATGCTTCATCTTTCTCTAAAAAATTTCATCCCATTCAAGTTGATTAGTACTTCTTTCAAGTACTTTCATTTATCTGAACTTTTTTAAGCGTGCTAGAAAAAAAACTAAGGTAAATTACTCAAATCAAGGCTAATTTCTGCTATTAATAATGTAAATTCAATCAATAGAATTTCCATCATGTCTTTTTAAAATTTCGAAAATACCCTAGATGGCATCCTTTCTTGACCATCCATTAAAGGAATCCGTCAACAAAATATCACCATTGGTTTGTAACAATCACTGTCATTCCCTTTCTAACCACCCATCAACGAAATCTCACCAATGATTTGCAACTTCCATCACTTTCTTCTTCTTGACCACCCATCAACGGAATCTCACTATCAATTTGAAGCTTTGACCACCAACAAAACTGCTTGAAATAAAGACGCATTTGACCATAAGACTTTTGCATTTAAACACACATAATAGAAACAACATTATTGTAATAAAATTGTTTCCCTGCATTTTTAAACGGATTTGAGCGTGTGTTTATACTAGTATTCATGATAGTTCTTACTCTTGACAGGTCCTAGTTATTGTTGGAGAAACTGGTTCTGAAAAGACTACTTGGATTCCCCAGTATCTCCATGAAGCTTGTTATACAAAACTTGGAAAGGTAAGCTGGCGGTTCAATCCTAATATTCTTTTTGGCTCATGCATATTACTTAGCTGCCTTGAGGATGCTCTCTTCCATTTGTTTCTAATTTAGGACGGCTCTTGAGTATACAATGTTTGTGAAATTAATTGTACCATAGTATGTTACATGGTATTCAATTTTATCAAATATGAATCAAGACAAAGAACCTATTCATCTTTTTCCCTATTCATTAACAGCCAGGGATTATTAAAGTAACCTTAAAATATTTGTTTAAGGCACTACAAGAATTACTCTTATAGCACCGCGAGGGGGGGGGGGGGGGGGGGGCAACGGTCTTTGACCAATGGCTTCGAACGACAAGCTTTTTCCCGAAATTTTTTAATAACAAAAAACACATGCCGTTGGAAGCCGTTGGAATATTGCCGTTGGCGGCCGTTGCACGCCGTTGGAAATCCGCGACTTACGTGCAGATCAATCTTCTTCTTCCTCATTCTCATTCCACCCAAAAAAAAAACCAAAAACCCCAATTTTCCCACCCTAAAAAATTTCCAACCTCATTTTATCCCATTCTACATGTTCTAGCATCCCCATCTTCGTTTGCAAGCTTCACAACCTCCAAAATCAGGTATTATTTGCTAAAACCCTAATTTTGTTAAAATTTTAATTTTAGGTTAAATTGGTAATTTTTGTGTATGTATTGTGCTATTGTTTGTGTAGTGTAGTGTATTGGACCTTAATTATTGTTATTAACTAATTATTGCATGTTTAACTATGATTTGTTAAATTAGGCTTATTATTAAATTAGTTTCAAACTTAATAATTGTTACTAACCTAAGCACGAACATCACTTGTTATTATATTGGTGATTGAATTGCGTAAAAGCGTACGTAGAAAGTGATGATATTGACATATAAATTGTCCACTTTTGACATGTTATGATACGATATATACGTAATACATTTTGTGCATGACTGGATGTGATTTGTGATGCGATTATATGTATAACATTGTTTGTTTATTTTATACATTGCGCACACACACTGGATTTATTTTTGTTTTAGGAAAAAATCATTATATATACGTTGATTCAACAAATTGTTTATTGATATAAAAGTTTAAATTTTATGAAAATAAAATTTAAACTTTTATATCGCTAATTTTAAAATTTAAACCCTTAGAGTGTTTTTGGCCCCGTCTGATAAGTATTGTATATGATCGTTGTGTGAATATTCGTTTTTTAACAGAACGGACATCTATATTCATCGTATACAGTATTTGTTGGATTTGTTCATGTATTGGACAAGTTACAAAAACAATAACGTAATTAAATCTCGTAAATCATTTCAGTTTAAACGGTTCGCAAAATTTCGTCAGCTTCCCTTTATGTTCCATGTGCACACGCAATTGTGTAATGTTCAGGGAACTAAAGCGAAGTGCTGTCGAAATTTTGTTGAATCATTTAAATTGAAATGATTTATGCGATTTAATTACGTTATTGTATTTGTAATGGAAGGTAGGATGACCGATCAACAAAGTGTCAATGATCAAGTAATATCAAATTCGCTAATAAAATTGTTTAAATAGAATATAATATTCATTTCAAAATAAGCTTTAAGTATTATTTTAACAGATATAACAAAAACAAGAAGAATGTTTATAAAATTGTTTTAATAAAAAATGTCAAAGCAAATTTATATCATACTTTTTAATTATACACGTAGGTAAATGGACAATTATTTTACTGATCGGAGCTGCATGTACAAAAAACGAAGGGTCGATAATGAAGGCTCAACAAGTGAACATTTTAATAATAGTGTTAGCTTATTTATGGATTTTGTTTTACGTAATAACGGAAACTACAAAGAAATCCATTGTCCACGTAGTAAATGCAAACTGTTAAAGCATTTGATACCACAAATGGTTAGAGTTCATTTGCGTCAGTACGGTTTCGTGTCGAACTATTTGATTCGGGATCGTCATGGGAAACAGTTAGCATCTAATCATGTACAAGGTGAGGAAATGGTGAGTAATGAAATTGGTACGACAAATCTTGTAGAACATATGGTTGAAGATGCTGCACAATCAATGTTTCATGTTCCTCAATTAACTGATGACGATGGTAATGCTGAAGAAGAACCAAATATTGGGGCAAAAAAATATATTATTTGTTAGATGCCACGAAAAAACCCCTTTGGGAAGGTTGCACAAGCGGAACTCAATTATCAGTAAATGCTGAATACATTGCGATGAAATCCAAATACAACCTCACAGAATCTGGATTTACAGCTGTTGTACAAGCTGCGAAACGACATATGCCTCCTAATAATCTATTGTGCGAAAATCATTACGAAGTAAAAAAACTGATGTCGGCTATCGGTTTACCGTATTAAAAAATAGATACATGTCTAAAGGGTTGCATGTTGTTTTGGAAAGAAGATATCAACCTTAGAAATTGTAAAATATGTAAGCAGGAAAGATACAAACCAAGAAAGAAAAAGGGAAAGGAAGTCTCGTATAAGCGTATGCATTATTTACCAATTACTCCTAGACTTCAAAGGTTATATGCATCTTCTGTAACTGCGCAACATATGAGATGGCACGGTGTGAGAGCATAGAAAGAAGGTACGTTAACACATCCAGCTGATGGGAAACCATGGAATCATTTTGACCAAAAATATCCTGATTTTGCATCCGAAATTCGTAATGTTAGACTTGGTTTATGTACAGATGGATTTTCCCCATTCTCTCAATTTGGTTCGAAATATTCGTCCTGGCCTATAATTGTCACACCTTATAATTTACCTCCTTGGATGTGTATGAAAACTCCATATATGTTTCTTACAGTTGTCGTCCCTAGTCCCGATGATCCGACACAAGGAATCGATGTTTATTTAAAACCATTGATTGATGAATTAAAAAAATTGTGGTATGAGGGAGTAGAGACATATGATATTTTCCAAAAAAAAAAGAACTTTTGCATGTATGCTTCTTTATTGTGGACAATCAGCGATTTTCCTGCATATGCAATGCTTTCAGGTTGGAGTACGACCGGTCATCTAGCTTGTCCTTATTGCATGGAAGAAACACGAGCAATTTTTTTACCTCATGGAAAGAAAGTTTCGTGGTTTGACTATCATCGATGTTTTCTTCATATTAATCATCCTTTTAGAAGAGATAAAAAAACTTTACAGCTAATAGACATGAAACTTTGAGACTACGGTTTGGTCAAGCGAAGAAATTTATGAACTTGTAAAGGATTATCCAAAGATACATGAAACTGGAGAACAAATTGAAATTCAAGGTAAATCGTCGATTCATAACTGGTGCAAACAGAGCATATTTTGGGAATTGCCTTATTGAAAAAATCTCTTGATTCGTCATAATATTGACGTGGTGCATAATGAGAAAAACGTGTTTGATAATCTGTTTAATACAATTTTGATTGTTAAAGGGAAGACGAAAGATGATTTGAAATCAAGACGTGATACCGAAGTAATATGTAATCGTCCTGAGCTTCATACAAAACCAAGTGACACAAAAAAGCCAAAAGCTTGCTATGAGCTAGACAATAATCAAGTTAAATAACTTTTAAAATGGGGGGAAGGATTAAGATTCCCAGATGGCATATCTTCTAATCTTCGTAGATGTGTTGACTTTAAGAACAATAAACTTAGCGGGATGAAAAGTCATGATTGTCACGTTATGATGGAAAATTTGTTACCCGTCGCTTTTAAAGAACTGTTGCCCGTAAAAGTTTGGACTGTTGTAACAGAACTTAGTCCGTTTTATAAAGAGATTTGTTCAACTACATTAAAAGTTGATCGTCTACGTAAACTTGAGGAAAAAATCCCGATATTGCTTTGCAAACTGGAAAAAATATTTCCTCCAGGTTTTTTCAATGTTATGGAGCATTTACCTATTCATCTTCCATTTGAAGCACGTCTTCGATGGCCTGTGCAATATGGATGGATGTATCCATTTGAAAGGTATATTAATATTTAGTTTATTACATATTAGTTTAATTAAATGTATAAAAAATTAATTTAAAATAATTTTTGCTAGGTATTTAAATCATCTAAAGAGAAAAGTTAGACAGAAAGCTCGAGTTGAAGGTTCGATTTGCAAATCGTACATCGAAGAAGAAGCTTCGTTTTTTTCCTCTCACTATTTCAGCGACCATGTGAACATATCATTTGAAAGTGCTACGCATAATGATGAGGCATTGATGAAGATGATTGTCAAGCGACTTTATCTATTTTTAAGAAAACTGGTCGGCCTGCTGGTAAATGTGTGAAAGTATGGTTGGACGATAGAGATTATCAAGTAGCACACACGTACATTCTTCTCAACTATGCCGAAGTTGCACCATTTATTAGGTAATATATATACACATACGTCTACACATGCATATCATCTACACATATGTATACACAAATATACATACATGTATTTCAATCATAATGCAACATTTGTTCTATAATTGCAGTATTTACGAATCACAACATCCAAACGACGATATCAGTAAAGAATTTGCTGCTTGGTTTTCTAACTACGTTTTTGATACAACAAATTGTGTTGTAGATGAAGGATTGAAACATTTAGCTATGGGACCAAAATGGATAGTCAAGACATATCCAATATTCTTTGTCAACGGATATAAATTAAATACAAAAGAATATTGTGCCGAAAAATCAACTAATAATACTGGTGTATTTGTCAAAGGTAGTGATAATCCAAATGATCACATAAATGACTTTTATGGCGTGCTGACCCAGATTTTGCAGTTGACATATTTCACCCGGCCCGCAGAAGAAGTATTTTTGTTTAAATGCAACTGGTTCAGCAACGTTCCAGGTTCTGGAATAAATGTGGATCCAAAATATAATCTTATAGAAATAAAACATACTTCGAGGTATTATAAGTACGATCATTTTGTACTTGCCAAACAAGCTCTTCAAGTCTACTATGCTCCTTACCCATCTTTAAGAAGAGATAAAATAGATTGGTCGGCTGTTTTTAAAACCAAACCAAGGTTTACATTTGATGGACAGAATATTCCTGAACAACAAGCTTACCAAGAAGATATCGAGGAAAATAGAGGAATAATAGTTACCGACAATCAAATAGATTTTGGACCTCTAAACGACGAATCAAATGCATTAATTGAAGCATTTGAGAGTATAGAGGAACAAAATATAGAGTGCGAAGAAGAGTCTAAATCCGAAAGCGATGGGGATTGATCACTAATCAATATTTTGAGAAGGTAATTTTTTTCATTTTTCTGTTTCCAAAGTAATTTTATATGATATGTATCACATAGTCTCTTTTATGTTATGCCATAATGTATGTTACGCCATGTTCATTATTCTGACACCATTTGCATATTAAATTAATCAATGTTACTCTTGCTTTTCTTTATACTATGATTTCATATAGGTATGTCGGGACTTAGATGTTCACACTCCGGATCTCCCAGCTCACAGAGAGGTGATGATGCTGGTCCTTCACAGCCGGGTGTTCGGCCTACGGTATGGCTGAAACCCAAAGCAGATGGCAGGTAAGTATAAAGTTTCAAAATTAAATTTTATTTCATACAATCTTTTACGAAATATATACAGTAGTAACGGAATATTAAATGTTTTTCTTCCTGTTTTACACAGCGGTGAGTTTTCGTTGGAGCCTTCCGACATAGTGCTCACGATCTCGCGACGGGCATATATGGCTCGTATGACCTCGTGTTGGCCGAGGTGGACTGCAATACCAGAGAGGGTGCGGGAGGCTATCTGGCAGGACTTTTTGGTATGTGTGGTATATCAATTATTGCATTATATAGTCATGTACGTTATGTCAATTCATGTTTGCACTATTTATAGCAACTGTATAACTCATATTTTTTCAAACGTGCAGGGGGAAATGGACTTGGCCGATTCTGATGTTTCTGTTGTCCGGCGTCATTGGAGAAGCAAAATTGCAAAAAAAAAATCGCGAAACAATAAACAACATCAAAACATCAGGAAAGAGGCCTCATTGGATGAGTGAAGCTGTCTTTGGTGAGTTCGCCACCTGGTGGAACAATGAGGATTTTGTGGTAAATCTATCATATATTTAATTTAAATTGTTTGAGGCAAATAATATATAAATAATTAAAATTGTCAAAACAATTTTTGTTTTCAATTTAAATTTGCAGAGGCAGTCCGAGAGGAATTCTGCAAACAGGAGCAGGAACCCCGTTACACATCGCGGTGGTTCCAAGTCTTTCCAGCATCACCGGGAAGATTTGGTATAATTATTAAATAAGATAAATAGTTAATTATTTTAAGTTTTAATTTGTTAAAATATAAATAATGTATATTTATATGTGCATATTTCAGGAGAGACAACGCGGGGGGGGGGGGGGGGGGCTGTTAGTTATTGGGATGTGTTTACCCATACATATGTCTTGACTCAGCTCGATGATTCCGGCGTAGTTTCTTACTCTTGGGACCACGATGACAAAGCGCGTGCTGCCTAT
Source organism: Allium cepa (assembly GCA_030765085.1). Lineage (NCBI taxonomy): Eukaryota > Viridiplantae > Streptophyta > Magnoliopsida > Asparagales > Amaryllidaceae > Allium > Allium cepa. The sequence continues at coordinate 345,590,249 of CM060944.1, forward strand.
GCAAGTATAACATAAGTAACTAAAACTTACAAGTTAATTGAAATAACGTTAACTAAATTCAATTATATTTTGCATGACAGCAAAAGTTCCAGGAAGCGCGGACAGCCTTACTTGAGGATACGGGACAAGCTCACTTGACCCCTGATGAGGAGGACGCCATTTTTGAGTCTGTCATGGATCCAGTGACCCGCGGTAGACGCTACGGATATGGAAGCCAATCGGTAATTTTAAGTTAAATTTTAAAATAATTATTCCGATTAATTAGTGTGTTAATCATATGTGTGTGTTAATTATTAGTGTGTGTTAATCAATTCTTTAATTGGCTTGAATTCGGGTTTAAGTTAGTAAATATCCTTATATTAGTGTATTCCATTCATATTTTGAACTATCATGATTTAGTTTGTTTTATGAATTTGTTAGTGAATATATATAGGTTAGTTAATTTGCAATTATTTTAATACTAATTGTTTAGTGTAGATGATAATTTAAATTTGTTTACAGGTTCAGACAGCCCAAACAGAATATCAAAAGGCTCAAGATAAGGAAGAGATTGCGCAGCTACGAGCCGAGCTTGCCGAGATGCGGGAACGCAATTTTCTGCATGAAGCAAGGACGGAGTAGATGAACCGGCGTATGACGGAGTTCATCGCATTGTATGGACAGCCTCCTTCATCTAGTGGTTCTGGTGCAAAGTGATTTAGGTATGTTTTGTTATTGGCATGTATATTTTGGAGTTGGTGAGAATTTGATACATTCTGATGGTTTCTGTGTATATTTGGATTTGATACATTCTGATGGTTTGGTTGTGGATGTTGGTTTGGATTTTTTGACGCTGGTTTGGATTTTTTGATGTTGGTTATGTTGTGTTATGTTTGGATATTGGTTTATGTTGAAATATATGCTCGATTTGGTTATATATATATATATATATATATATATGTATGTATGTATGTTTGGATATGTTTGATATAGTTGTTATATATATATGCTCTAAATGGAGATGTTTTGATATAATTATGGTTGTGTGTGGCTGGAAGCAAGCACTGCTGGTTTTATTAAAAAAAATACCCAGATTTCCAACGGCTTCCAACGGCGACCAACGGACAAAACGTCCGACGGCTTCCAACGGCAAATTCCAAAGCATTCCAACGGATTTCCAACGGTAGTTTGGTCAACAGGATTTGCCACCTTGGCAAACTTGCCATTGGAAGCCGTTGGTATGACCCCGTTAATGCCGTTGGAGGCCGTTGGAAGCTGTTGAAATGTATATACCAACGGCCTTTCCAACGGCCTCCAACGGCTTTCCAACGGCCTCCAACGGCAGCCTGCCGTTTGAAAGAGCCGTTTCTCTTGTAGCGAGGACATGTCTTCAGATTAAAAATTCTAAAGGATTGAACCTATTATGCTGGATGTAAGTTCACTAGTTGTGAATCCACATTCAGCAGCTGATGGATTTACCTTAAATAAGATACAAAATCACTCATTTGTTTTGATCTAAATGTTAGATACTGAAAGGTTCCAATTTCTGACCTAGTCTGAGCTCTGGCTGTCAAGAATTGCACATCTGCTTTCATGCACTTGATGCTATATGGAGGAAAATATCCATGCAAGAACGCTTTCCTTGAAGTTAATCATAATCAGTTACTCACTGCTGTGCAGTTAAAGCACCCGATAGATTCAATGCGGCGGAGGTGCAAAAAGTCATAGCGAGGATACAGCGAGGATATAGCGGATGACTTTACATAGCATATAAAACTCATACTTAATGTATTTACAAATATATAAATGGTAATTAAATGAAAAACTAACATTAAATATTGAATTATAATTAATACATAGATAATTTGAATAAAACATGTGCGAATATACTGTAAATAAACATAAAATTGTTTATATAACATAAATGAACTTAGCAGAATATTAGAGTGCTTTTATTTCTGAAAATATATTAAAAATTCAATTGAATAAATTAATTTCATAATTTTTATAAGGATAAATTTTCAAAATGGACTAATTTTCGAATCAATTTCGCGATCGGCGTTGGTTTTGAAACTTATTACCAAACATGACTAGTTTCTGCTCAGTCAGCATCCTAGTCAGCTTTTTTCCAACTGGCATGAAAATGCGCAACTCTTAGTTGCGTTAATGTGTTTTTTAGTTTTTTTAGAAAGCGCAACTCCTAGTTGCGCCGAATGGATTTTCAATTTTTTACGGTGCGCAACTTGTAGATGCGCACAAATTTTTTATAACTGTGCGCTTCTAAAAGTTGCACGCAAGCTTTGCAATAATCAGGCGCAACTCACAGTTGCGCCTAAAGGTTGCTGCTACAAAAATAAAGGCAGCAACAACCCTTTCCTTCATTATCCAAAAACATTTCCCAACCTCCCTCATCTTCATCATGGCCGAACCCAACATCCCCAAATCCAATTTTTAGTCAATTTGCATAATATTATCACAAAGGTTGTAAATTTCTTTTTCATTCTTCGATTAAACCAAAGCTACGACAATCCCTTCACCCGCACTCACATTACCACTAATTTATATGGATAATTGGAAGATTCCAGAAGAAGTATTAGTGCAGTATGTTGAACGGATGGAAGCTGAAAATGAATTTATTTCTGAAACTCAGTTTGAAACAGGTCCTGAAGCTTAATTTGAGATAGTTCCGTCTGCTAATGGTGTTGTTGTTCAATCTGCTTTGGATAATCAAATCTGCTTAGGCGAACCGAATCAAAGACCGGGAAAACAAATTAATGGCGAAGGATGAGAGAGACAAGATACACATCCACTTTGCCACTATGGAGATGTTTGTGAGGTAGTTGTATGCAAGACTCAAACAAATGCTGGACGTCAGTTTTACGGATGTGCCGGTTACCTTGATCGTATAACTAACCCGAAAGGTGTTGAGTGCTATAATTTCTTCAAATGGCTAGATCGTCCGTTGACCCCTAGGGGAATGGAGTATGCGCTAGAGATGCAAGTCAAAGTGAGACGTTTGGAAAAGGAAAAAAGTCAGCTTCAATATCAAGTAGACTATTTGCAGTCCGTAAATCCAATTTGGAAAGGGGTCTAGTAAACTGGGTAGTGCAACTGTACTGTAATGGATCTATACCAGACTTGTTTAATTATGTATGCTTTAGTTTTGATGAATACTGTATTACTTGGTTTTATTTGTACTTGGTTGTTGTAGTAGATATGCAATAGATGATGTATTATTGTTTGTCTGTTATGTTTATTTGGCGGTAGATGTAAAACTGTGGAAAATTCATAATTTTGCTGCGTATAAACTAAATCAAAATAACATAACATAGCAAGTAATTTAAATGTTTGACATAAGATAACCTTTGATAACAAAGTTGCGTATAGAAAAAAATATAAGTTTTACAGTTCACGAATGACAGATGTAGTAGAAACAAGTAAAATATTTATTGCTTCCCACACGTTCTTCTCTTATAATCCAAATTACCACATTGTCCATATATGTCCTGCCTTCTGTCCTCCATTTCGTCCATGACTCCCCTTATTCTAGTGGACCTCGGTCTTCCTGTATTCCTTCGTGTTGGCGGCGGAAGTATAGTAGGGCCTCAGGTACATCCCAATATCTACTGTCAGGCACTGGATTAAAAAATCGGAGAATAACTATGTCTATAAATGTCTGCCGTAAACCAGGATGAAATAAGATCATGGTAAGCTCTGTTCGCTCCTCCCTACATTGTGCACATGCTGCTAAAGCATGAGAACATGGAAAATAGGCTAGAGTAGGAATATTGCATGAACAGCTGCATCTATCATTGTCAATATGTACTATGTAGTTGCACGCGTTTGTGTCTGTTACTTGCCACTCCGTTAAGCTGAACCTGTTAATGCTCATATTACGTACTTTTGTTGAATATTTTTTCATCATTTTTCGTAATTTGGCGTGAGCGGAGATGCGTAAACCATTCCATTCGTACGTCTTCTGTAGAAGTAGTTATTAAGACGATGAAAGGTACGTGCCACTAACGCCTTGACCGGTAATGATCTGGCACCTTTAAGAACTCCATTAAAACTCTCCGAAGCATTGGTAGTCATCATATAGAAACATTCACCATTTTCCTTGTAAAGAGCCCAATGTTCATCCTTATGTCGGAGACTTCTATCAATCCATATGTCAGCAGCCGGACTCACATTTTTTAGTTGATCTCTGAGTTATTTGTATTTTAACTCATCTCTTGCCTCAGCACAAGCATGAAATAAGTTTTGCAAAATCTTACTACAGAAACCGGCTTTTTTAAAGTTTGCTTTCAAATGGCGTAGGCAGAAGCAATGATGATGTGGTCTTCTCCACTTCTCTTGCAAGGCGGTTGGAATTTCTTTCATTCTATCGGAAATGAATGTAATGCATCTTGCATTTAAAAAAGGAATTAAGTGTCCCATGCATGAAAAAAACCAACCCCAAGTTTTCGCCGACTCCGTCCTTACAAAAGAAAATGCCAAAGAAAAAAGAGAGTTGTTTGCATTAACTCATGTAGCCACAAGAAACGTACATTGATAGTTACCATACAGATGTGTTCTGTCAATGGAAAGAACGGACGACGATGCTTGAAACATGCAATGCTCGTTCCAAATGCTCAGGAAGCCCCCCAAAATGGTACTCCTTCGTATGTACATGATAAACAGTACCTGGATTGCATTTCTGTATAGCACGAAGAAACCAAGGCAAGTCATTGTACGAAGTCCCAGTTGTTAAATATTTTAGACACCGCTTTGCTAAGTCCTTTCCAGGCTCTCATGTAGCTTATTTGAATTTTGTAAGTGTTTGCCACAAGCTCTTGGACAGATTTTGTAATGTAACTTGGGTTCGAACGAACATGTGGAAGGACTTTGGTGCAGATGAATTTGGCTGTTGCTTGTCTGTGGTTCGAGTTGATGATTGGATTTGAGCAAACGTGATCACCACCGTATTTTTTATCATCCACCATCCAGCATGATCTCTTTTAGACACAATTGCATGAAGCCGCCATGGACATTTAGCATCAATATCACATATAGCAGTTAACTCTCTAGCACGAGACTTTATGTTTTTAAATGAAACCGAACACTTTATCAACCATTCACTTATATGTTCAATTAAAGATTCCTTCGATTTAAAAATTATACCAACTCGAGGGCCTTTATCCACATATTCCAGTCCAAACATTTCATCGGTAAATTGAAATTCTTGCACAACAGATCTTTCCATAATTGTATCATTACATTGGTCATCTTCTAACGGTTCTTCCATCTCGATATGCTCATCAGTGTCATCAACTTCCTCTGGAATATCATCTAAAGGAGCGTCATTGTTAACATTCATAGCATCGATCCATGTTTCATCGTCGTCAAGTGATGCAGCGATTTCTATACTATCCAAATGGGAAATTTCAATATCGGCATTTCTACCCTCCATATCTTCGGCGTCAACATCTTCATCTTCAATTTCATGCAAGTAGTCGTTTGAATTCGAGGTTGGAATTGATTGTGGAGGATACGATGAATATGGAAGGAAACCATATCCAGGTGACTATGATGGATATGCCATGACACCGTACATGTTCATAAACATTTGACTATTAAGTATAAAAAACATGAGTAAAACATTCGTACAACACATAAAAGCATACCCAGCTGCTTGTGCGTAAATGTTCGGTGGTTGGTAGGAGTAGTCTGGGTAATACATTTGACTTCACTCAGCAGTATCACTGGGTCCGGGTTGGCTTGCATACTCAAAGATTTGATCTTGCTGTTTAGTAGTATGTACCATCTTCGTCTTCTTAACATACAGTTCAATTACTTTCATCCTCGCACAAAATATAGAATCGACGTCGTCGTCATCGTTTACCTCAATAGCAATTGGTCCGTCATCCGTTACCCATTTACTAACCAACGAGATGTCAAACTCCGTAGAAGAAATCTTGGTAGCTTTGTAAATTACCATTTTCATCTCAAGAAAATTGCAAACTCTCCTGACTTTCGATCCCTTATGTTTTCCGCCAACATAGGTTGGCTTGCTATTTTCATCGATGACCAAATCACCGTCATAGTGACAAATAATAGGCACGGTAGCCATTGATCTATCAAAATTACAGAAAGTTAATTGTCAACACTAGATCTATCAAAATTACAGAAAGTTAATTGTCAACACTAGATCTATCAAAATTACAGAAAGTTAATTGTCAACACTAGATCTATCAAAATTAGTGGAGTAGGGTTTCGATTCTTTACCTCAAGTATAGATGAACGTGCAATCTTTTGTTTATCTCCGTAGAATTAAATGATTTTGAGTGGAATGTTGTGTTGATAGTAGTGCAAATAATGGAAATGGAGGTTAGGGTTTCTGAAAGAAAATGAGTTTTAAGAGTTGTGTTTGTTTGAGGATTTGTGATGTTTATATGCAGCTGTTGGGCTAGGGATTAGCCCAGGTATGCAGGCGCAACTTCAAGTTGCGCCTAAAGGAAAATATTAGGCGCCAGTCAAAGTTGCGCGCAATATACTCATGGGAGCGTAACTATTAGTCGCGCCTGCAACTTTCGAGCAAGCACATACTTTTCTTGCGCGATTCAAAGTTGCGCCTGCAACTTTCCAGATTTCCAGAGACCATATAACATATGCAACTTTCATTAAACATCAACTTTCATATAATAACAACATATAAGTACAACATTTCATTCAAATAGGTGAAATATTTCATACAGAACATCATATTTCATATAACAACATATTTCAAGTCAATAATACAACATCGCAACCGCTACAAACCAACAAGTTTCAAGTCAATACAAAATCAAAACAAAGAAACCAAATGACAGACCAACACAACCCTATCTTCTTATGTTTCTACGGTCGCGTAGTATTCTTTGAGTTTGCGTCGGAGGCGGTTGAGATGGTCCATCTTTAACTATTTCCTGCCCCGGCTGGCTACCTTATGAAGGACCCCCCATGCATCTAAAATGTCTTCTTTGGTAGGTACGACCAAAAGCGTGGGGCGGACGAGGCACATACGGTGGTGGTCTTTCTAGCTTATGCCTACCCAGAAGCGACTTGATAAATTTTCTTGATGTTGAAGCACTTTTCTTTCACTCTGTCCTCATCTGCAAGATCTGCTAGAACATCGTCAACTCCATTGGAAATCATATACAACCCTTGAACCTAAAACACAAGAATCAATGACGCAAGTAAGTAAAGCTTGTTGAGGAAGTTCAAAGGTTAAAACTTATAAACACGTACCAAATCACATTCCAACGGTCCCCGTGGAGCATATTTGGGCAATCTAGTTGACGATTCTTTAAGAATAAATTGCCGTATGATATGGCAGTACCAACTATAGTATTGTTCGATTGACATTCTTGGTACGCGTTCAACCTGAACGTGATCCAACCTGTGATCCCACTTTGCGACATATATGTTGTACAAGTCTCTATTACAACCGTGTGGGAAAATCTGCTTGGCCAGATCCGGTATGTGCTGATGAAGGCCAAATTGCCTCATCACTCTGTCGGGGTAGTGCGTGGCTACACTTTGCAAGCAAATGATCGGGGTCCTTGCATACCAACTATGCTCCCCGTCCAAGCAAATAGGCGGTAGATCCTATACGATCTCAGCCGTGTATGGCGTCCAGTCAATAACATGCTCGTCCATAACATCGAGCTCGTTGCGATTGAATGTAGGATGACGGGCGGGATTATCTCTACAACGTCTATCTCCGGCCCATCTACAATCATAATCAAAATAGTGTGTGAATATTGGTAGAAATTAAAAGTTTTCAGTGTAAATTTCAAGTTGCTTTTACCTTGACCCGTACGGTAATCCCGGAGCAACTTTGGCACGAACATTTGGCCATCCAACAGAAATACGCGCCCAAGACCATGTCTGCATATTATCAGTGTTAAGAAACGTCTGTCAAAATATTTCATAAATTTGGTAAACCAGTAAGTCAAAACCGACATACCTGTAGAAGAGTTAGGCAACCTGCTAACCCGTTCGTCTTTCTTGGTGCCACATTATCCAAATCCTTTTATAATGTGCACAAAACTGTGCTAACCCATGAATAATCAGAAATCGTGGCAAAATCCTCTAGCAAGTACAACCATTTAACACTAACTCTATCTTTAGAATGGTTCGAAAATAGACGAGATGCTATAAGCAATATGACAGCCCGTGTGAACTGTTCTATCTCCTCAATAGATGAATCGATTGAAATCTCTCTGCTGGTTATAAGGTCATTCAGCCATTTGACCCTCAACTCTCTTATATTGAACACCGCTTCTGGGGGTGGAATTTCACCAAGCAAACGTTGACAAACCTCATCGGCGTCCATGTTGCCACCGTAGTTCAACACGTCACCTTCAATGGGAAGGCCAAGCAAAATAGATACGTCTTGCAGTGTAATTGTCATTTCTCTAACGGAAAAATGAAAAATGGAAGTCTCCGGTCTCCATCTATCGCATAAAGTTGTAAGTAATGACCTATCAAATCTAACATATCTAAGCTGCATGAAATACCAGAATCCCGCTTGATGTAGTAATTGTTGTGAAAATAGCTATGTTTCAGTTAGATGAAAACCTTGATCTGATACCAAATGAAAAGACAGTGCGGATCGTGCTATATGGAATTATACTATACTAGTGCGGAAATAAACTAAAATACTATAGCAATGTAAAAAAGTAAAATAGAACAAGCACGTTAGGAATTTTTATACTGGTTCGAACTTCTCGTTCTACGTCCAGTCCCAGACTTCTTCTGAAATTTCAACTACAACAACCCTTGCTTAACCCGGAGAAATAGGTTTGCACTGCCTGAGCAACCGAACAGGACTTCACTGCCTAAGCAACCGAATAGGACTTCAACTGCCTGAGCAACCGAACATGACTTCTTTACAAATAATAAATATATCTGACTGTAATATGTTCTTAAATAACACTGATAAGCCAATTAAGTACGATCTTCCTATAATCTTCTCCTTTATAATATATAGTGTGATGTACTTTGAGAATAGTGGAAGATAAAGTGATTAATGATCAAAGTATGTAAGCAATTTGAGTGCAATTTGAAAGCTTGAGAATAGATGAGAATTCAAGAATGCTAAAAGTAAATTTGGTTTCGGTTAATTATTTGTTGAATTCTGTAATCTATATATAGCGTATAAAGAGTTGCAACCATACATGAAAAGTTATATTGAAAAGAACAGGCGCAACCGTTGATTTTGAAAACGTTTCTCTTCGATGAATAGAAGCGTCTATTCATGAAAAAGATGTTGAAAAATATTCAGAATTCTGAATAAAATAATTCAGACTTCTGAATTAAGTTGAAACGCAAACAACAAAGATATATGCTGTTTTTCGCCTAATTGAGCCGTCTGAATAATTTCATTCAGACATCTGAATATTGTGGAACAATAATTTTGTTTCAGCATTCAGACGTCTGAATGAAGTATTTCAGACTATGAATTAGCTTATAACAAGAAGTATTATAGCTCATTTGGCTAGAGCACTTGCATTCTAAACTAGAGACTTGGGTTCGAGTCTTGCTCCATGCAGTTTTTGAAAACTTGTTTTTCATTTAAAATATGAATGCATACGTGTGTATACCATTTGGAGAAGATTTTAGCATTTATATACTCTAGACACGACACTATATGACTAATAATACTTTTTTCATCACCTTCGTCTTGTCTCTATCGTATATATCTCTTCTTGTATCTCCATATACATACTTTCATCCTTTTTTTGTACTGTGTATCTTCATTTTGAACGTATTTGATTATCTCTTTTTTATGCTCATGTACCTACAAATTAGCTTAGAGATTCTTTGACATAATTGTATAGTTGTTTTCATTAAAATCCAACGATTGAGGTTCTAACATTCTCTCCCTTTTTTATGATGACAATTATACAATTTTAAAAAATATTCATTCTGTATAAAATAATAATATAAATATGTTAAAGCTCCCCTAAGTATAACATCCCCCAAAGTATAATATCTCCCTCTATCAATATGCATATGAATTTCTCCCCCTTTATCATTATCAAAAAGAATAAGGGAACATGATAAATTTTATAAAATATCTTGTAAATAGTGGGATAAACTCAATATTAATTGTGGAGGAAAAATAAAATAGATTTTACCATATTAGCTGAAGTCCATATTTCATTGTAAGCACATAATTCTATAAAACGTATGGTATATCCTTTTAAAATTCCAAAATTTATCATTTTCCTTTTGTTTCTCCGAGTACCTGCAATAAATAATGATCATTTTCGGTACCCACTTACAATGTTAGGGTCTGGGGGGTTAGGTCTTAGGAAATCATACCCATTTGGGTGTGGTAGAACCTTTATAAATATAATTTTCATTATTAACTACCATATCAAAATAATCATTAATGTATTTTTCTTTATTTTTCCAATTAACAGAAACCCAAATACTTAGATAATTTTTATTCATATTTTCAGACAATGATTTTGTGCTTCTAGAGAAATTATAAACATTAGTGGTCATAGCGGTATTTGAATTTCTATAAAAATTGGATTTAGACTTTACTCGAAATTTAGTACTAGCACTAACATTTTTACTATACATGAAAGCATATGTAGTGCTATTTCTACGATCAATTTTATTATATCCTAAACCACTTTTATCATGTAAAGGTCTAGAACTAGATAATATCATGTTTAAATTATTTTGACCTTTATTAAATTTTGTGACTTCAGTGTTAAGTTTATCAAATTTAACTTTAAAGTCACAATTATTATTTTCAAAAGAAATACTACTATTATTTAAAATATCAATTTTCTTATTTAATTCAGAAGTCTTATTTTTTAACGGACAGTTCTCATTTTTTAGAAGCAAATTTTGAGATTCTGAATTATCTAAAGAGGATTGTAATAAATCATTCTGTCTTTTTAAATAAAAAATTTCTTTTGGATTTTTTTTCCTCAAATATGATGCTTTGTTCATCAAGAAAATCTTTAAGAGCCTCAAAATTATTCTTTAAGACACCAAGTTGATTTTCTAAATCTAACTTCTCATTTTTCAGTTTCTTATTTTCAAGTTCAACAGATATCATCTTTTCTAAAATAATAAAATTAAGCTTTGAAATCTTATTGCTTATACTAACTAATTCATTATTATCTTTTATTGTAATTTGTAAATCAGAAAGTACCTTTTTGTAGTCCTCACCGGTGGCTTTGACAGGGATTTTGTCTGTTGTATCTCGACTGGATCGTTTTCTGGCCATTATTCTATGATGTTGTGACGATCGACAAAATTCCAGGCTCCGATACCAAATGAAAATAGCTATTTTACGGTTAGATGAAAACCTTGCTTTGATACCAAATGAAAAGACAGTGTGGATCATGCTATATGGAATTATACTATACTAGTGCGGAAATAAACTAAAATACTATAGCAATGTAAAAAGGTAAAATAGAACAAGCACACTAGGAATTTTTATACTGGTTCGAATTTCCCATTCTATGTCCAGTCCCTGACTCCTTATGGAATTTCAACTACAACAACCCTCGCTTAACCCGGATGAACAGGTTTACACCGCTTGAGCAACCGAACAGGACTTTACCCGCCTAAGCAACCGAATAGGACTTCAACTGCCCAAGCAACTGAACAGGACTTCTTTACAAATAACAAATGTATCTGACTATAGTGTGCTCTTAAATAACACTGAAAGTCAATTAAGTACTATCTTCCTATAATCTTCTCCTTTATGATATATAGTGTGATGTGCTTTGAGAATTGTGGAAGATAATGTGATTAATGATCAAAGTATGTAAGCAATTTGAGTGCAATATGAAAGCTTGAGAATAGATGAGAATTCAAGATTGCTATAAGTAACTTCAGTTTTGGTTAATTGTTTGTTGAATTCTGCAATATATATATAGTGTATAAAGAGTTGTAACCATATATGAAAAGTTATATTGAAGAGTGTTAGTCCGTGAGATGATGGATTTGATGACAACAACCTTAGAATAGATTATAAAATATAAATACTAACAGTATAAGTCTAGATATATATGTATATGCAGGATTTAACCATGCACGTATCAAGAATGAAGACTGTACAGTATGGAGATTCAAGATATCAAGATTGAAGACTCATGAGTATCAAGATTATCAAGAGTTCAAGTAATTTATTTTTTAAATAGATAATTTGTTAAAACTCCTAGAAAAGCACTGGCATCTTAAAATCCAATTTATTCGTAGAATGGAATCCACTTCGAGCCTGTTAAAGGAATGGAACCTTAAGTAGGATGGAACCTACGAAAAATCTAGTGGAACATTGTTTTGTATCCACTAACTTTTTATTCAAAATGATTTTTCAAAATTATATCTTGTTTTCAAAATGATTTCAAAACCTTCCTTTTAAAAGCATCTAAAACTTCTATCCTGATTTCAAATACTTTTAGCCTCAAAATAATCTTTAATTTCAAAATCAAATTATTCTTGTTTTCAAACTATTTTTTAAAAATATAATATATTTAACGTTTAAATATTTATATTTAGATTGTAAATATAACATTATAGTAAAATTTTGTATATATTATTCTATATATTTACTTATGCATTTTAATAATAGTCAAGTATATTTATAAAGTTTAAAATAGTTTTAATATAAGATAAATGTTATTTTCAAAGAAAATCAAAACACCAAAAATCCATTTGGGATGTCTACATCTGTGTTTGTTTCTGTGATCATATCTGCGTATGAATATTGCATAAATTTGTGGTCAAATGAACAAAAACTAAAAAGATTTAACAATTCTCTAAAACACTATTCACCCCCCTCTCTAGTGTTTATCCTTAGCCTTAAGATCATTAATCCGCATTTCTCACATTTGGTATCAGAGCAAGGTTTTCAAAGTTTCATATTCTGATTTTTGAAATTTTTTTTAAAATGGCTACCAACACTGGTATTGTTACTAACACCAGTATCCCTGTCATTAGTTCATTTGTAGAAGGTCAGTCTACTGTCAAACCATCACTTAAAAGCCGTAAAACGTATCATAAGATATGTTAAACACAGCGACGATTGTTGAGAATCAACGGATTCTTAAACGATCCGTTGGTAAGAAGTTGGACAAAATTTCATCCAAGATGAACAAGTTCATTTCCAAAGTCAGCAAGAAACTTGGACTTTCTTCATCATCATCATCATCCTCTGACTAGTTCTACCTTATCGTATCTTGTTGTATTTGTTTTAGTTTATTTTGATTTGCATGTTTGTATAGTTCTTTATGATTAATCATTATATCGTCTTAGTATGAAATGAAATGGAATTTCCTTTCTGTTATCTAGCTTATCTTATCTCTAGAATAAATGTTAGTATATTATATAAATATATATACACACACACACAATTATTCACAAAATCAAAATAGATCATCAAATTTCACTACACTATGTCGACATACCCCCTATGACCATGTCAACATGTGCTGGTCAGAAAAGACAATTTATTTTGAATTTGAAATTTGAATATCTATCATATGTCTATTCATTTCAAACGAATTTCTACACCTATAAATACCTATTTCTTTCAGAATTCATCACTAAAAACTATTTCTTATCTACTCTATCTCTCCTTCTTCTCACAAATCCAAATATGGCTAATCCAATTCATAACTTATCCGAAAATCTTGAAGAAACTCTTAATTCGTTCAAGAATATTCTCTCGTTCATTTTTCGTAACCAGCGACACTTAGAATTGAGTCAAATGCAAATGATCAAGGAGCAAGAAAGGCATTTCGATGCAATACGATGGATGATTTCCTCCCTACACAAGGATGATAACGAAGCACATCCTCCAGTCTCTCTCACCAACGACAATGAAAATTGGGATGCTATTAAGGCAGACCCTATCTTTGGAGAAGAAGGATGGGTGGAAGTTCCTCGTAACATTTAATTTTATTTGGTTGTTTTGTTTGAATTGTTTGCTTTGATTGATTTGATTTCATTTGCTTTGGCTTGGTTTGAATTTGATTAATATTTAGTATGGATTGATGTTTGTTGTACAAAACGTGTATAATTATACATTGATAGGTATATAATCTTTGATTCATTATTGTGACTATCAATATAATTATTTCTTAATTCTATATTCCATTGTATAAGTTTATTAATGCAGGTATTTTAGTCCAAGAATGAGGGGGACTAATATAGTTTGGTGCTATATAGTTTAGAGTTAGTTTTTTGTTGATGACAAAGGGGAAGAAGTATAAAATAGGGTAGTTAGGCATAGATTAAGGGGGGAGTTATTAGGATAGAAGTAATATTTTATAAACAAAGGTTGTCGTCATCAAAAAGAAGGAGATGGTTAGTCCGTGAGATGATGGTTTTGATGACAACAACCTTAGAATAGATTATAAAATATAAATACTAACAGTGTAAGTTTAGATATATATGTATATGCAGGATTTAACCATGCAGGTACCAAGAATGTGAAGAATGTACATTATAGAGATTCAAGATATCAAGATTGAAGACTCATGAGTATCAAGATTATCAAGAGTTCAAGTAATTTATTTTTTAATTAGAAAATTTGTTAAAACTCTTAGAAAAGCACTGGCATCTTAAAATCCAATTTATTCGCGGAATGGAATACACTTCGAGCCTGTTAAAGGATGGAAACCTAAGTAGGATGGAACCTACGAAAAATCTAGTGGGACATTGTTTTGTATCCGCTAACTTTTTATTCAAAATGATTTTTCAAAATTATATCTTGTTTTCAAAATGATTTCGAAACCTTCCTTTTAAAAACATCAAAAAAATCTATCCTAATTTCAAATACTTTTAGCCTAAATAATCTTTAATTTCAAAATCAAATTATCCTTATTTTTAAACTATCTTTTAAATATAATATATTTAAATTTTAAATATTTATACTTAGATTTTAAATGTAAAATTATAGTAAAATTTTGTATATATTATTCTTTATATTTACTTATGTATTTTAATTATAGTCAAGTATGTTTATAAAGTTTAAAATAGTTTTAATATAAAATAAAGGTTATTTTCAAAGAAAATCAAAACACCAAAAATCCCTTTGGGATGTCGACATACTCAAGTACCCCATGTCGAAATGGTGTCATTTGAGTTTAAAATTTAAATTTCAAAAGAAGCGTCTATTCGTCATAACTCTTCATTAATGAACATGGTTGTTGTTCTTCTATAAATAGGGGTTATTTCAACGAATTTTAATTCATTTTTTCTGGTTTTTCACTCCTCTTCTTCTTCCACATTTCTATATACAAATTCTTATCATTACTCCGCCGAAATCAACATTGAATCTAACTAGATTATCTCTGGTTTGATTCTCTATCACCATCTCAACAAGATCCTCGGTGCTATTCAGAGCTATTGGCTTTTTGTAATCAACTTAGCGAGAAAAGGTGTGATTGTAGCCTTGGAAATCAATCAAGTGAGATAAGGTGTGATTGTTGTTAGGGATGCAGATTAAGGATCTTAAGGCAGAAATAACACTAGAGGGAGGGTGAATAGTGTTTTAAAGAATATATGAACTATATGACTAAATTAAAACTTACAACACAAATCTAAACAGAATTCTAACACAGAATGATCACAGAACATATAACAAATGCAAATAGTAAAGTAAAGCAAGTAAAAGGAAAGAACACACTGAATTTTATACTGGTTTGGAATCCTCCTACATCCAGTCCTGCACCAAGGCAATATCCTTGTACAGATTTTATAAGCCAATATCCAAATTACAACCCTCAATTTCTAAGGCCTTGAGGAACCCTCCTATCTCCGAGTCTGGGGTAAACTCTCTTGATTTACGGGACACAAGATCACCCTAATACTTCTTAATAACAATCCTTTTGAATGGATAGACTCTATGGACTTTTTGAATACAAATTAATCCTATAACTCTGAATAGTACTTTGATCTTTAGTAGAATGATGGAGAATCAAATAGAGAGAGTATCTAAATGATTTCCTATTGAGAATTTGGCAGAATGATGGCACGATCTTGAAAATATGAAATTTTATGGATATGGAATGGTGGAGAAGAAAGAGTGAAGAAAATAAGAAAGTAGTTGTTAAAAAAATTCATTTTTGGAAGCCTTTATATAGATTCACAACAGTCATAACCATTGGCGAAAGGTTTTCGAACGAATGGACACTTCTTTTGAAAATTGAATTTTGAATCCAACTGTCACCATGTCGACATGGGGTATCCCCTTATGTCGACATCTCTTAGTTCAAAATTATAGAGATGTTGTTTTGTAAAGACAATTGAATTTAAAACAAGTTGAAACTTCTCTGAAGCAAAGTAAAGTGTTTAAACAATATTTTGAGATAGAGAATGAATAAAAACATTATTTTAAATATATATATATATATATATATAATTGATATAGACCGTCAATTATATAAGTAATATTTAAAATCAGAATAAGTTTTGATGTTTTAATAATAGAAGTTTTTAAAATCAAAATAGAGGAATATTTCAAGGCTAAAACAAAGTTTGAAAATATTTTTGAAAACATGATTTTGAAAGCTAAAACATTTTGAAAACAGATTTAAAAACATTTTGAAAAATCTATTCAAACTGAAATTGCAAGAACCTTCCTACAGAGCTCCTCCATAGGACTCGAGAACTTGTACAAAGTAGTTCAAATCATTTTGATTTTCGTGGGTTTGTAAGCCACTTGTCGTAGGTTTGTAAGCTACTTGTTGTGGGTTTGTAAGCCACTGGTTTCGATAGAAATTGGGTTCCATCCCAAAAGAAAATTGGAAGAAAGATGAGATTGCTATTATGAAGTTTTAACAAAATACTAGACACTTATCTTGAGATCTTGAAATCTTGATTCTCTAGAGTCTTGAATCTTGAATCTCTAATCTTCATCTTGATGCTTGAGTCTTTATACTGATCAGTCTTCGATGATACCTGCATATACTTCCTACATACATATATATATATATATATATGGAAATGTTAGTATATATTTTATAAAGTAAAGTATAATAACTATATAAGGTTGTTGTCATCCAAACATCATCAACTCAATTCCTAACAATATCCCCCTTTTTGATGATGAGAACCTTTATTTATAAAATATTCTTACCATACCATAACTCTCCATAACCCCCCTTACTCCGTGACTTCTTCTTAAAACTACAACTCCCCTTTATTCCATGACTCCCCCTTACACCAAGCACATATATTTTTATAACTTTCTCCCCCTTTGTCATCAACAAAAACTATTAAATTGCCGACGCCAACCACATATCCTTTAGAGTTGTCACCAAAATTGACTAATCCACCATCTTGATAAGTAATGTCCTTGAGTATCTCGGATTTCCAGTCATGTGCCTCGAACAGCCACTATCAAGTATCCATTTATCTTTCTCAATTTGCACAGTTTGTCCATTGGGTGTTGATTCGTCAAAAGCCATATAACATGTCTGTCCCTGCATAATACACCAATTTGGTAGATAACTTGATTTTTCAAAATAACTATATGCAGACTTATGAAACTTTGATGAAATGCATAGATTCAACACAGTTTTAACACAATTTTCCAAAAATGTCATTTTTATATTTTTCAAGTTTCAGATTATGAAAACAATGAAAACCAATGCTCTGATACCAATTGTTAGGGATGCGGATTAAGGATCTTAAGGCAGAAATAACACTAGAGGGGGGTGAATAGTGTTTTAAAGAATATATGAACTATATGACTAAATTAAAACTTTCAACACAAATCTAAACAGAATTCTAACACAGAATGATCACAGAACATATAACAAATGCAAATAGTAAAGTAAAGCAAGTAAAAGGAAAGAACACACTGGATTTTATACTGGTTCGGAATCCTCCTACATCCAGTCCTACACCAAGGCAATATCCTTGTACAGATTTTTATAAGCCAATGTCCAAATTACAACCCTCAATTTCTAAGGCCTTGAGGAACCCTCCTATCTCCGAGTCTGAGGTAAACTCTCTTGATTTACGGGACACAAGATCACCCTAATACTTCTTAATAACAATCCTTTTGAATGGATAGACTCTATGGACTTTTTGAATACAAATTAATCCTATAACTCTGAATAGCACTTTGATCTTTAGTAGAACGATGGAGAATCAAATAGAGAGAGTATCTAAATGATTTCCTATTGAGAATTTGGCAGAATGATGGCACGATCTTGAAAACATGAAGTTTTATGGATATGGAATGGTGGAGAAGAAAGAGTGAAGAAAATAAGAAAGTAATTGTTAAAAAAATTCGTTTTTGGAAGCCTTTATATAGATGCACAACAGTCATAACGATTGGAGAAAGGTTTTCGAACGAATGGACACTTCTTTTGAAAATTGAATTTTGAATCCAACTGTCACCATGTCGACATGGGGTATCCCCTTATGTCGACATCCCTTAGTTCAAAATTATAGAGATGTTGTTTTGTAAAGACAATTGAATTTAAAACAAGTTGAAACTTTTCTGAAGCAAAGTAAAGTGTTTAAACAATATTTTGAGATAGAGAATGAATATAAAACATTATTTTAAATATATATATATATATATATATAATTGATATAGACCGTCAATTATATAAGTAATATTTAAAATTAGAATAAGTTTTGATGTTTTAAAAATAGAAGTTTTTAAAATCAGAATAGAGGAATATTTCAAGGCTAAAACAAAGTTTGAAAATATTTTTGAAAACATGATTTTGAAAGCTAAAATATTTTGAAAACAGATTTAAAAACATTTTGAAAAATCTATTCAAACTGAAATTGCAAGAACCTTCCTACAGAGCTCCTCCATAGGACTCGAGAACTTGTACAAAGTAGTTTAAATGATTTTGATTTTCGTGGGTTTGTAAGCCACTTGTCGTAGGTTTGTAAGTTACTTGTCGTGGGTTTGTAAGCCACTGGTTTTGATAGAAATTGGGTTCCATCCCAAAAGAAAATTGGAAGAAAGATGAGAGTGCTATTATGAAGTTTTAACAAAATACTAGACACATATATTGAGATCTTGAAATCTTGATTCTCTAGAGTCTTGAATCTTGAATCTCTAATCTTCATCTTGATGCTTGAGTCTTTGTACTGATCAGTCTTCGATGATACCTGCATATACTTCATATATACATACATACATACATATATATATATATATATATCTACCTATATGGAAATGTTAGTATATATTTTATAAAGTAAAGTATAAAAACTATATAAGGTTGTTGTCATCAAAACATCATCAACTCAGTTCCTAACAATCGTAGCCTTGGGAAATCAATTGGGTGAACTTGTTGCTCGGGAAATCAAGTATCTCTACCCAGAGGATTGTGATTCTAGAAGGTGTACCTCGTTGCCTTGAAATCGAGGGTGTAATTGTAAAGATTGCTTTTGAAAGGAAATCCGTACTTGTGTGCGGGACTGGATGTAGGATAACTCCGAACAAGTATAAAATCCGGTGTGTTCTTTCCTTTACTGCTCTTACTTTATATTTGCATTTTTGTTTGATTCTGTGATCATATCTGTGTCTGAATATTGCATTCATTTGTGTTTAAATTAATGAAAACTCAAAAAGATTTAACAATTCTCTAAAACACTATTCAGCCCCCTCTAGTATTTATCCTAGCCTTAAGATCCTTAATCCGCATTTCTCAAAAGACACTTGCTATCGAAGAGGCAAATGACATCAGTACCTTAAAAATAGAAGAATTAATTGGAAATCTAATGTCATTTGAAGTCCAAATGATCGGGAGAAGAGAAAGCAAAGCATCCGAAAAGAAATCAATGACATTCAATGCATTAACCAATGGATCAGACTCAAACAATGATAATGATGAAGAGATAGCCTTTATGACCAGAAATTTTAGGAAATTCCTGAAATACAGAAAAATGAATAATCTCAAGAGAAACAACTATAAGAACTCTGGAAATCAAAATGTAATGCCAAATAATGTCAAATGTTTCAACTGTGATGAACCAGGCCATATCAAAAGAGACTGTCCTTATCCAGATAGGCAAAATCCTCCTATGAACAATGATTCAGTAAAGAAACGGAAGCGTGCATTTACTGCTACTCTAGATGACTCAGATTCATCCTCAAGCGATGATGATCAGAAGACAGATAATTCGAATTTGTGTTTCACGGCAGTTCACGATTCTGACGAATCAGAGAAACGGACTCAAAAAAAGGTACACATTTACAATGTAATTGGTTGAAATTGCATGCTTAGAATTAGATATTTGATTGCTTGATTGATTGATTTTGACTTTGTGTGTTATTTGAATTTTAAAACTTTTACTATTATTTTATTATTTTTATTATTATTTTCATAGTATAATAATATATTGAAAATACTATAATTCTATTCCAGATATATATACATGAAATATAATAAATAAATAAATATATATATATTAGAGTACTTAGGAAAAATAAATCACAAAAATTCATAGGCACATGTCGACATGGGTATCAGAATTTGAAATTCAAAATTTGAATTCAAATGGTTGAATTTTCCTCCACCTTTTCACTTCATTCAATTCTCTGAAAAGACATCTTTTGACCAGAGAACATGTCCTTTGAGAATCTATTTATTCACTATCTTTTATCATATCTTTTCATTCTCTTTTTCAAATTCAAACTCTCTCTTCAAAACTTCAAGCTCTCTACTCTCTACTTTAATGGCTTCTTCAAGCAACCCCTCCACCATAAGAATTTCCAGAAAATAAAAGAGCAACTCTTCAATGATCCGGAGACAATAAAAGCATACATCAATTATGCTAATTATGCCAAAGTCCATCCTAAAAAGTTTGCTATTTTTCAAGATTTTTCTTCTTATGAAATTGATTCTCTTTTTGCAAACAATCAAATTCTTAGTCTTATTGATGCTTCTCAAAATGATTTTGTTTGCTATCCAAACCTTGTCAAAATTTTCTATGCAAATTTAAACCGTGGTTTTTACAATAGAAATGAGGATGAAATTTGGAGTAGTGTCAAAGACACTAGAATTATTTTGAATTGTGATCTTTTGGGTACCATTCTCAATTGCAAGAGTACGGAAATGGATCTTTCTAATTTTAAAATCGATGAAAATGATCGTGAGATATTTCAACACATTTTCGAAGGGAATAATAATTTTGAATTCAAAAATCGAAATTTTCAACCAAAAGTAAGAATTGTCAATCTTCTTTTGCAACACACTTTGACCCCAAGATCGGGGAATTTTAACAATCCTACTTCAAAAGTTTGCAAAGCACTTTTTGCTATTTTTGGAAATTATGACATTGATTGGGAGTAAGTTATTTTGGATGAACTTCGTTCGAAAAATGACAATTCATTTTGAATTCGAAATTTGAATATCTACCATATGTCTATTCATTTCAAACGAATTTGTACACCTATAAATACCTATTTCTTCCAGAATTCATCACTGAAAACTATTTCTTATCTACCGTGTCTCTCATTCTTCTCACAATTCCAAATATGGCTAATCCAATTCATAACTTATCCGAAAATCTTGAAGAAACTCTTAATTCGTTCAAGAATATTCTCTCGTTCATTCTTCGTAACCAGTGACACTTAGAATTGAGTCAAATGTAGATGATCAAGGAGCAAGAAAGGTATTTCGATGCAATACGATGGATGATTTCCTCCCTACAAAAGGATGATAACGAAGCACATCCTCCAGTCTCTCTCACCAATGACAATGAAAATTGGGATGCTATTAAGGCAGACCCTATCTTTGGAGAAGACGGATGGGTGGAAGTTCCTCGTAACGTTTAATTTATTTGGTTGCTTTTTTGAATTGTTTGTTTTGATTGATTTAATTTCATTTGCTTTGGCTTGGTTTGATATTGATTGATATTTAGTGTGGATTAATGTTTGTTGTACAAAATATATATAATTATACATTGATATATATATATATATATATATATATATATATATATATATATATATATAAAATCTTTGATTCATTATTGTGACTGTCAATATAATTATCCCTTAATTCTATATTCCATTGTATAAGTTTATTAATGCAGGTATTTTAGTCTAAGAATGAGGGGGAGTTATATAATTTGGTGTTATATAGTTTAGAGTTAGTTTTTTTTGTTGATGACAAAGGGGGAGAAGTATAAAATAGGGTAGTTAGGCATAGATTAAAGGAAAGTTATTAGGATAGAAGCAATATTTTATAAACAAAGGTTGTCATCATCTAAAAGGGGGAGATTGTTAGTCCGTGAGATGATGGTTTTGATAACAACAACCTTAGAATAGATTATAAAATATAAATACTAACAGTATAAGTTTAGATATATATGTAGATGCAGGATTTAACCATGCAGGTACCAAGAATGAAGACTGTACAGTATAGAGATTCAAGATATCAAGATTGAAGACTCATGAGTATCAAGATTATCAAGAGTTCAAGAGTTCAAGTAATTTATTTTTTAATTAGAATTTTTTTTTAAAACTTCTAGAAAAGCATTGGCATCCTAAAATCCAATTTATTCGTGAAATGGAATCCACTTCGAGCCAGTTAAAGGGATGGAACCCTAAGTAGGATGGAACCTACAAAAAATATAGTGGAGCATTGTTTTGTATCCGCTAACTTTTTATTCAAAATGATTTTTCAAAATTATATCTTGTTTTCAAAATAATTTCAAAACCTTCCTTTTAAAAGCATCAAAAATATCTATCCTGATTATAAATACTTTTAGCCTCAAAATAATCTTTAATTTCAAAATCAAACTATTCTTGTTTTTAAACTATTTTTTAAAATATAATATATTTAACTTTTAAATATTTATACTTATATTTTATATATAAAATTATAGTAAAATTTTGTATATATTATTCTATACATTTACTTATGCATTTTAATAATAGTCAAGTATATTTATAAAGTTTAAAATAGTTTTAATATGAGATAAAGGTTAATTTCAAAGAAAATCAAAACACCAAAAATCCCTTTGGGATGTCGACATACTCATGTACCCCATGTCGACATGGTGTCAGTTGAGTTCAAAATTTAAATTTCAAAGAAGTGTCTATTCGTCATAACTCTTCATGAATGGACATAGCTGTTGTTCCTCTATTAATAGGGGTTGGTTTCAACGAATTTTAACATAGATTTTATGGTTTTTCACTCCTCTTCTTCTTCCACATTTCTATATACAAATTCTTATTATTACTCTGCCGAAATCAACATTGAACCAACTAGATTATCTCTGGTTTGATTCTCTATCACTATCTCAACAAGATCCTCAGTGCTATTCAGAGTTATAGGCTCTTTATAATCAACTTAGCGAGAAAAGGTGTGATTGTAGCCTTGGAAATCAATCAAGCGAGATAAGGTGTGATTGTAGCCATGGGAAATCAATTGGGTGAACTTATTGCCCGGGAAATCAAGTATCTCTACCAAGAGGATTGTGATTATGGAGGGTGTACCTCGTTGCCTTGAAATCGAGGGTGTAATTGTAAAGATTGTTTTTGAAAGGAAATCTGTACTTGTGTGCGGGACTGGATGTAGAGTAATTCCGAATCAGTATAAAATCCGATGTGTTCTGACCATTACTGTTTTTACTTTATTTATGCATCTGTGTTCGTTTCTGTGATCATATCTGTGTTTGAATATTGCATACATTTGTGGTTAAATTAACAAAAACTAAAAAGATTTAACAATTCTCTAAAACACTATTCACCCCCCTCTAGTGTTTATCCTTAGCCATAAGATCCTTAATCTGCATTTCTCATAAAAAGAACAGGCGCAACCGTTGATTTTGAAAATGTTTCTCTTCGATGAATAGAAGCGTCTATTCATGAAAAAGCCGTTAAGAATTATTCACAACCATTGATTCTGAATTAAGTTGAAACACAAATAGCAAAGATATAGGCTGTTTTTGACCTAATTTAGTCGTCTGAATAATTTCATTCAGACGTCTGAATATTGTGGAATAATAATTTTATTTCAGCATTCAGACGTCTGAATGAAGTATCTCAGACGAATTTAGCTTATAACAAAAAGTATCATAGCTCATTTGGTTAGAGCAGTTGCCTTCTAAAGTAGAGACTCGGGTTTAAAAATAAAGTCTCGCTCCATGCAATTTTTGAAAACTTGATTTTTCATTTAAAATATGAATGTATATGTGTGTATACCATTTGAAAAAGATTTTAACATTTGTAAACTCTAGACACGACAATATATGACTAATAATACTTTGTTTGTCACGTTCATCTTGTCTCTATCGTGTATACCTCTTCTTGTATCTCCATATACATACTTTCATCCTTTTTCTGTACCGTGTATCTTCATTTTGAACGTATTTGATTATCTCTTTTGATGCTCATGTACCTGCAAATTAGCTTAGAGATTTTTTGACATAATTGTATAGTTATTGTCGTTAAAATCCAACAATCGAGGTTCTAACATGTTGAACCCGTTGATCTTCAACCATCTCAATCAAATCTTCAAAACTTTGCGAATGATCCAGACAATGCACTGGTTTTACGCTCTGCAAAACAAAGAATTATACCTTTTAGTTAATTCAAAATGCGAAATAACTTGCAAAAATTTACTATAATTACAAAGCGAATAATATTATCATCATTAACTCTTCAAAATTAGAGCGGTGATTATCCTGCATATAAAGCACTCTACCGTCTACCGGTCCGCTTTCCGGTTCTTCAAAGTTCATGCAAAAAAACCGATTTTTACAAATCGTTTACAACCAGTTAGTGATTCAACGCTTCAAATTGGATTACTAAGATGTACAACAAGCTATTTGACAATATTTCTAGCAAATACAACCAAATAACAAGCAAATTATAAATTAATTGAAAAAACTAAGGTTTAGAAATTACTAAAATCTATTTGTGCTGAAGAGGATCCCGCTTCCATTGTTGTTGCTTTGGTTTAGTCGAAGAAAGAAGAAGAAATTTGAAAATTTTGCGATAAATTGGTGGTAATTGACTAAAATTTGGATTTGGAGTTTGTAAGTTCGGACATGAAAGAAGGGTTGAAGGTTGAGAAATGTTTTTGTGAAAATTGGTGTAGGGTTGCTGCTGCCTCTGTTTTAATAGCAGCAATCTGCATAGTTGCGCCTGCTCGACACTATAACAGGCGCAACTATGAGTTGCGCCTGCTTATTGTATCGGTTAGGCGCATCTAACAGTTGTGCAACGTAAAAAAAAAATCAAAATCTCATTCGCGCAACTTTTAGTTGCGTCTTCTATAAAAAAAATCCAAAATCCAATAGGAGCAACTCTTAGTTGCGCTTTCTGAAAAAAAACTCAAAACCCCATTAGCGCAACTATCATGGTACTTGAAAAAAAGCTGACTGTGGTGTTGACTGAGCAGAAACTAGTCCTGTTTGGTAATAAGTTTCAAAACCAACATCAATCGCGAAATTGATTTGAAAATTAACCCATTTTGAAAATTTGTCCTCTTTATAATGCATAAAAGTCATTTTTCAATTCATTTTTTTAAAAGAAAATATAGCTGAAATAGCGGAATATAGCGGGAACAATGAGATATAGCGGAAATAGCGAAGCTTAAAACGGAAAGGCTATAGTTGAGGCTATATGGAATAATCGTAGCTGTAGAAATCCGCTATGGGATATAGCAGGGTATAACGGGTAATAGCGGGGCATTAACTGCACAGACTCACTGTTTGTCGCGTCATTCTATTTTATTTGCCTTGCTGTCATGGACAAAACCAGGATTTTTTGCTATGACTAGCGAAACAATAATAGATATTTCATTTAAGTTGTATTTGAAAAATCAAATTTCCATACAAAAAGAAGTGCATAATACACGAAAAATCAATAGCATAGAAAAATCATATTTAGACGCAAAATTAGGTAGATATGCATTGCCATTATAGTGTGCTCGCTTCAGGGGTGGAGCTAGCTGGTGGCCATGGCAAAAGGAGAGGAGGTATATATATGATTTTGAATTAGTACTTAAAAGAGGAAAGTACAAAATCATACTGTAAAGAAGAGTTTGGGTCTTTGATTATAACATTGAAGTATTTTTTGATATGGTGGGGAAGAAAGAGGGATTGATAGGAGAGGTATAGAAACTAGGTTAAGGTCGGCATAAATTTCATTTAATGGGGGAGTAAAAGGTGAAAAGTTTTAGATGTTAAACGTAAAATAGTTTTACTTCCATTATAAGTTTTAACATGTTTTTGGTCCCTAAAAATACATGTGTATCAGTCTCTGGTATAAGCATTACAAAATTACTTGTTAGTTTACAAACAGGCCCTTCTATATCATATATTAAAAATGTTGAATAATTTCTTCCGTTTTAATATCGTACAATAAATTCCATCAAACAAGCATTTATTATTTCATCGCACAATCAAAAACATAATAAACTTTCAATATCTTTCATAATATATTAAATAGAGTAAAGCAAAAGAATTTTGAAGGCTCTAGCTAATTTTGGCAATTTTCTTCTCTTCTTAATTCTGGTAGTTAGTCTAATTTATGATTTTCCAAATTATTCGCATTGTTTTGTTAATTCCCATCAACCATTTTACATTCAAGCACCTACCTTTCTACTAACTTTTCCATTATCGTTTTAAATTAAATCCATACATTTAAGCATCAAACATCTTAAATTTAAATTACTTAAATAAACTCAATTAACTAATATTCATTAATTCTTTTAATAAATCCTAAAAAAAATTACAGACACCCCATATTTATATTAACAAAAATCAAACGTTGAAACATATTAATCATAACGGTAAATCGGAAGAATTTAGAGTCTCGTTAATTGTAGCAATTTTCTTTCTCTCCTTAATGCTTTCACTATATTTTATTTTGTAATAACTTCATACAATTTTTTTAAGGGTACTTTTGGCACAGGTCCTTCTTAAGTTTTAAAATTCACGAAAATACTTCACTAAATTTCAGTGTAAATCAAGTCTCTGCAGAGCATGATGCAACATTTCATAAAAGTTGCTGACATTTCCGCAACTTTTCTGTACACTGTGAACATAGTGTAAGAAAGTTGTTTAAATATCAGCACTTATTTATAAAAGTAGCTGACATTTCAACAACATTTATGTACACTGTGAACACAGTTTATGAAAGTTGCTGAAATATCAGCACTTATTTATAAAAGTTGCTGACATTTCAGTAATAATTTTTCTTTGTTTTTATAATGAAATTTTGGCAGGGAAAGTTGCTGAAATATCAGCACTTATTTATAAAAGTTGCCGACATTTCAGCAATAATTTTTCTTTGTTTGTACAATGAAATCGACAGGAAAAGTTGTTGAAATATCAGCATTTATTTATAAAAGTTGCTGACATTTCAGCAATAATTTTTTTTCGTTTTCAGAAAACAGGGACCCGCTTTACAATGAAACTTTGGCAGGGACCCGCTTTACAATATGAAAGTACGATAGGGATGTGTTCCTAGTTTCCACTTTTTTTAAAGTTATTCATACCATTTTATTAATTCTCACCAACCGTTTTACATTCAAATACTTAAAGTTCTCCCTTATTATTTTAAATTTAAGTCCCTACATTAAACTAAATATCTTAAATTTATACTACTCAAGTAAACTTAGTTAACTAATAGGGGTTTTTGGGCTCAAAAAAAAAAGTTATACAAAAATTTTAGTTTCAAGGACAAGAAGTTTGTTTTTTAGGCTGAAGGACACTTTTTGGTGTAAATTACAGAATGATAGTTGTAACTATCGTTTTCAGTTTACACTAAAATGTGTCTTTCAGACTAAAAAACAAACTTGTTTCTTTAAACTAAATTTTTTTGCAACTTCTTCCTTGTGCCTATTTACCTCATTAATTCATCTAATAGATTCTAAAAAAATTAGTATACCACAACTATATTAACAAAAATGAAATATATTTTTTGAATATTAAAATATAAATCACGAAAAAAAATATAGACAAACAATAAAAATAACTAATATATATTTCATTTATCTATCTTACTAAATTATTAATTAAATAAATAATAATAGAGGAGAGGAAATTCAAGCCCTCTCATAAATTTCTGTAGTTTTCTCCCCCATCTTTAATTCTCTCCTTGTATTTTTTTTCTTTCAAATCATGTATGTTCATTTTTACAATTTTCATACTAGTTAGTGTTCGTTGATTGCTTAGCCGCTCCGTTTGGAATCGGCAGCAAAAGAAGGGAAGACCAAAATTAAATACTGTATTTATAGCTGTGATGCATAATGACGTAAATAATGCAGTCTTAATCTGACCTTTCAAATATTGTCCCTAAACTTAAACTGTAGTAGCTTATTTACTCCTCAGAATCTGGTTTATGCTAATGAAAGAGTTGCCTGTCAATGTATTTCCATTAGTAATGACACATCAGATCCACTTAAGTTATGATAATGCGTTTTGGGGCAACCACTGTCAATCTCAATTTCTGATTTGTTTTTTATGAATCTAAACTTGAATTCATTAGTGACATTTGATAGCTTTTTCATTTTGTAGGTAGGATGTACGCAACCAAGAAGAGTTGCCGCCATGAGCGTTTCTGCTCGTGTATCTCAAGAAATGGGTGTTAAACTTGGCCATGAGGTTTATTTACTGACTAGAATATATATTTATAAACAAGATGCTCATTGTCTGTATACTAGCAAACATGGTCAATCTACCCAAAAAAAAAAAACTACTGAGATAGTCTTGGCATATGACTTATGTACAGGTAGGTTACTCGATTCGGTTTGAAGATTGCACTTCAGATAAAACAGTTCTTAAGTACATGACTGATGGTATGCTGTTGCGTGAATTCCTTGGGGAACCTGATCTAGCAAGCTACAGGTATATACAATTGACGAGATATTCTCGTGTTTCTAACTGGCCAGGAGGAAATAGAAACAATTGACGAGATATTAAAGCATAGGACTAAAGGTTTAGGAACAAAAATAGCAGAACCTATCATATGTCCTATATATGCTAATTTTCCTACTGAACTTCAAGCCAAAATATTTGAACCTACCCACTGAAGGAGTTTGGAAAGTTGTGTTGCAACAAATACCGCTGAAACGTCATTAACCATAGATGGGATTAAATATGTTGTTGATCCTGGGGTTTTGTAAATCATACAATCCACGTAGTGGAATGGAATCTCTGTTAATTAATCCTATCTCAAAAGCCTCCGCTAATCGAAGGGCAGGTAGTCGGGAAGAACTGGACTTGGTAAATGCTTCTAAAAACAGAGAAAAACTTTTATCTTTTATTCACCGAATAACTTGTTGTCGTTTACATTGATAACACTTTGTATTTATAACAACATGATGGGCTTTGAATTAATTGTTACAGTCCAGCCCAATAATAAAGATAAAGAGGTAATAACCGGGTTAATCCCTTATTCTCGTTATTCCCCCGCAAAACAAGCTAGGGTTTCCATCTTCCTAAGGCTCCTTTTCAAAAATCATGGCGGCGGAAAAACTCGAAGTCCTTCTCCGAGACGAGTAAAATTGTTTGACGAAATAGCTTTTGTCATTATATCTGCTTGCTGATAGAAAGATGGAATATGTCGGATCTGAAGTTTTCCGTTGCTAGTTCGCTCTCTAACGAAGTGAAGATCTATTTCGAGATGCTTTGTTCTCGAGTGTTGAACAGAGTTCATAGATAGTGAAATTGCACTTAGATTGTCCACCCAGATGATCGGCCTTTGCTTAGGTTCAAGACCCAACTTTCCGAGAAGAGCTTCTGTCCATGTAATTTCGTCAGTCGCGCTTGCGATAGCTCTATACTCCGCCTCTGTGCTTGACCTAGAGACGGTCATTTGCTTCTTTGTACACCACGAAATGGGGTTGCTGCCGAGGTACACAAAGTACGCGGTAGTGGATCTCCTGTCATCCATGTCATTGGCCCAATCTGAATCACTGTAAGCCTGTACAATTATATTTTTGCACGATTCTAATTTCAACACGCAGTGAGTAGTTCCTCTTAGATATCTAAGAATACGTTTAACAACACGCCAATGTTCATTTGTTGGTGCTTGCATGTACAGGCAGACCTTATTCACACTAAAACAGATGTCTGATCTAGTGATAGTCGCATACTGGAGTGCCCCAACTATGCGCCGGTATTGCATGACATTGTCAATCGGTTCACCTTTGTCTTTAGATAATTTAAGATTACTTGTCATGTGTGTGGGCAGTGCTTTTGCTTTGTCCATATTTTCTCTCACTAGAATGTCTGATATGTATTGTTTTTGTGATAAGTTAATGCTTGAATCTGCATTTTTTTGAATATGTATGCCTAGAAAGTAATTAGCTTCTCCCAAATCCTTTATAGCAAACTACTTGTCTAAACATTCAATAACCGTTTCAATTTCTTGATGATTATCCCCTGCAATAAGAATGTCATCAACATATACTAACATGTAGATGCTATTGCCCCTTTGTTTTCTTATGTAGAAAGAATTATCAGATTTGGTAGCATTGAATCCTAACATGACCAAAGTAGTCTTCAATTTTTCATACCATGCCCTTGAAGCTTGTTTCAATCCGTATATAGCTTTGTGTAACTTGCATACTTGATTGCTATTATCCTTAGAGCTGTAGCCTCTTCGCTGTTGCATGTACACTTCTTCTACTAAATCTCTATTTAAAAAAACATTATGTACATCTAACTGCCTTATTTCCCAATGCTTGTGCAATGCTAGAGTTAATATAATTCTTATTGTTGTTGGCTTAATGACTGGGGAGAATGTCTCATTGAAATCATAACCATGCTGTTGAGTATAACCCTTTGCCACAAGTCTTGCCTTATGTTTAACTACTTTGTCTTCTGCATCCCTTTTGATTTTGTAAGTCCACTTGCTTCCAACAATATTTTTGTGCTTTGGTGGTTCAACTAAGATCCATGTTTTGTTTTTAATCAATGCATTATACTCTTCATCCATGGCTTTTCTCCAACTCTCATCTTTAACTGCTGATTCATATGATGTTGGCTCAACTTCATTGATTTGAGTATTAAATAATTTGGGTTTAAAAATTCCACTTTTGGATCTAGTGATCATGGGGTGTTGACTGGTGGTTGATTGTGACACTTGATGTTCATCCCTGTTGTGGTCAGTAGCTTCACTTGTTGAGTCTTCATTGACTTGATTTTGCTGTGTATCTATTTGCTGTTGTTCATTATGCGGTGAACTATCCACTGCACCTTGCTCTGAATTATCACTATGAATGTTCTTTGTTGACTCACAATTTGTTTTGTTTTCTTTGCTGATCCAATCAGACAGGTCAGGCATTTGACTTGCTCCTGCATTGCTTATATCAATTGCTTGTTTATGTTTTTCCTTTTCTGCAAAAGGAAAAACATTTTCATTAAAAACTACATGCCTAGAAAAATTGTAACGACTCGAAATCTTCGAACCCGAAAATTCCAGTTAGTTATGAAAAGGAAGAAAGAGGTAGAAGAAGAAGAAGAAGAACAGAAACACCAAACATCTCATATTCGCAATGGATAAAATATAATAATAAATAATAACAGTCTATAAAGAATATCACATCTATCGATTACATTTTATACATCAGAGTTTCACATATATACGATCGCTGAATATATACAATTATCATGTCTCGGATTAACAATAATATAAATACAGCGGAAACACTCTATACGCTATTGCCATACAGCTCGCCTCCTGAGCTCCAGAACGTACCTACCTGAAAATCTGTAATACTCGGTCTGACCCGAGCATTACACCAAAGTAACACCCGGGTCAGGCTGGAAACCAGCGTGAGTAATCTCAACTAACATGGAATACCAAAGCAAACAACTTATATAAACCCGGGGTAACATATATCAATTCACAAATCCTCAATTTGCTATAAACCTCTCTTATTCACCACCAATTTCTAAGTGCCAAACTTAGATAAAATAATCCAATTTACTTAAATCATTTCATTCCAGCCTATTGATTTCCCATATCAATCTGAAAGAAAATTCGAAGTGGTTTCGGGTATTTCTTAATACCCGACCCCGGTCTCTTCGAAACTCATGTTATTCTAACCTAAGTTATTCAAAAGAAATACACTACATTTCATATCGGAGATATCAACTCATTCAAAACATCCAAGACCATTCAATCATCCATAAGCAAATTTGATCACTTCCAAATTAATTCAATTGATTCTAATTGAATTTCTAACCTCAATCACTTAGATTTCTTTACTTGTCAATTAATTAATTTCAATCAAATAATTCAATCATCCCTTCAATATTCATCTTAATTAATCAACATAGATTAATTATCCTTCAATTTCATTCAAACATCTATCTTTAATTAACTTCACACTATTAATTATGCTTAATCAAAATCAATAAGTAATCTTAATTACTTCATGAATTAATTAACTATATTAATTACATTAATTCTTAAGTACTTATATTAATTCTTCATACATCACTTATTATGGATTAATCAATTCCAATTTATCAATCTTTAATTACATCATAAATTATATAAGCTTATGATTTCCAATTATATTTCGATTTATCCTAAGCTAAATTAATTATATTAAATAATTAATCATTAGT
Source organism: Allium cepa (assembly GCA_030765085.1). Taxonomy (NCBI): domain Eukaryota; kingdom Viridiplantae; phylum Streptophyta; class Magnoliopsida; order Asparagales; family Amaryllidaceae; genus Allium; species Allium cepa. The sequence goes on from CM060944.1 coordinate 345,622,811, forward strand.
TAAACTGCAAACATTAATCATTCTTGATTTATCTCAACCTGTGATTATCTACCTTTTCATTTACTTCATTAAATAAATTAATTCTCCTTAATTTAATTATCTTAATTTATCTCTTGATTTATTTCACAAGTAATTATATTTTATTAATTACATTAAGTAATTACTTATTAAACCATCCAATGATCATTCCAAATTAATATAAACTTAATTAATTAACCCATATCATTAATTAATTTAATTAATTAATTTTCCATTTAAATTATCCTACATATTTAATGAACCACCGATCATTAAACCCTTATTGATTTTAAACAGAACCATTTTCTTATTTATGATTTAAGTTTAAAACCATTTAAAAATACCTTGAGTCAAACAACAATTAACTCGAGAGCCAACCAAAACCAAAATCACTAGATCATCAGTACACATTCAATCAATCTAATCATTCAACCAATTATTTAAATCTAATCATTTAAATCCAAATAAAAATCAAAACAGAGTGAGATTTACTTACATTTGCCCCATAAATTTGCAAACCCACTTCCTCCTCAATTTGATTCCACGATTATTGACCTTGTATAAACATTATATGATTACTTAATATTCGAACTCGAACTTATCGAAAAATGAATTTCCATTCATTAATTTGATTTAAATTATAATAAAAAAAATTAATCTTAACAAATTTCCTTTTTAATAAATAAATTATATACATTTTAAAAATCTAATCTTTATAACCTCTTCATGATTTTAAAATCTTATATTTCCCAAAATCATTTATATATATGTATATATATTTACTGTTTATCTATGTAAATCTATATTTTAAATAGATAAAATAATTTCCGATTAAGAAGAACATTATATACTAAAACAAAAATCTACATAGATTTTGAAAACTTTCAACATTAAAAATTCCTACTATATAATTTCATGTCGTACCAAAATTAAAACTTTTCTTTTCAAATCTAATCTACAAAAATAATTTTCCTATTTCCTGTTTTAAATAAAAATATGCATGTGAGTTAATACATATATTTTTACTAAATTAAAAACATAATTACTTTTATATCTGTTATCTGCATTCAAATACCTCCCTGAAAAATCAAGCTAAATCGAAAGGAGAAAGAATGAATACCTAGCTGAAAAACAACCCAGGCAGCTGCACCTCAGCAAGCCCTAACACACGCGACCAGCTTGATCTGCTCGCGACCTATCTACGACCTAAACGTCGAGCACGAATCTGCGACGAACGCCGAGCCCTCCATCGCGAGCTCCACCTCTTCACATCGCCTGACATCACGTGTCGCCTCGTCAAACTCACGCTGCGCGACCTCACCATGTTGCTAGAATGCGACCGCGCACAAAGCCCTAACTGCCAAAACCCTCGACTTCACTGTCGACTTCCCCAAACCCAAGCCGCGCCATGAGCCCCACGTTCCCTTCTCTCTTGCGCGATTTCGCGTCTACCATTTTTTTTATTTTATTTTTTGGTTTTGATTTTCGCCTGCCAATAATTTCCTTTCTGATGCTATTCGATTTCGAAAGGCAGAAGGGGGATTAAGATATTTAAAAAGAAGGACGAGGTGATTGGTAAAAGCAAACGTAGCTTTGAAAAGAAGATTTGCGTGCTTAAAGGAAGAGACAGGCGTATTCGAGAAGGAACTAAAGTTGACTTGGTCAATACGCAGATAAATAAATGAGTGTCCAAAATATTTCGATATAAATTTTAGCGCGTTCACATATCATACGCTCCCACAACAACTACAAACACTACGAAAATTAAAATCCAGTAATAACTAACTATTACGGATCCAATGGAACCGGTTTCGTCGAATTCCGAGACTGTGTCTCAGAAGGTTATTTTTAAATATCGATTTAAACGATATATTATTAAAATTGAACAAATAACCTTTAAATTAAATTTCTATTATTCTGTTACCTTCAGTATCATCGTTAAAAATTTTATAAGCCTTCAAATTATTTTAAACAGGCTTAGAGGTTTCAGATTCAACAATTTACCCAATTTCAATTATTAAATTCAATATTTAAACTATATAATTCAATGATTTAATTATCAAGTAAATACTGATATCTTGAATTCAATTTAAAATTAACTTTTAAATATTTAAAATAAATTAAATATTCCAATTTAAATTGTTAAAATTTCCGGGTCGTCACATTCCTCCCCTCTTAAAAGAATTTCGTCCCCGAAATTACTATTTAGGGAGAATGGACCAATACCCGTTTACCTTTCCCCCCAAAACCAACAGTTTTATCAACATCCTACCAACTGTCTTTTATAAAAGACTTCTTATCCTTCTTACTAACTTCCCAAACTCTCCCATAGTTTTCAACAATCCATTTTTACTCAATCATTCAAATTTCAATTTAAAACCAAATTTGGAATTATCAAAATTTTCTCAAAAAATTTCTAACTTTCTAAATTCTCGGAAAATTTTGCCAGCGTCTCCTTTGCGCGGCTAGTTCGGTACTACTACAAAAGGCCTCTACGGGCTCCCAAATTCCAAAAGAAAACAAAAGCCAAGTGGCTAGATCCAAAATCCCAATCCAATTTCATACAAAAATTTAAATACATACTTTTTTGTCCGACAATTCAAATTTATCTTTTGGAATCAAATCCAACTTTCTTTTCCCTTCAATACGTGCATATCTTACTTAGCAACAAGATTCAATCGTAACCTTTCAAATCATTTCATACATTTCCTCACATATGTTTCATTCATACTTCGATTCAAATTAGCTTTCTCATTTCATATGAATTCCATTTATCTTCACTTCTGAGTATTAAATTTTATCTTTCATTTATAACTGATTCATATTATTATTTTAAATTAGTTTCATTCACTAATTTATTTCAGTTTTATATTTAAAAATGTTTTGTCGTTAACAAAAAAATTTCCAAAATTTTCCAACTCCCAAAATTTTCGAAAATTTTTGGCAGAGTCTCCTTTGTATGGAGGATCTTTTTGCAATTTGACAGGAGATATAAATATGTATACATCGACCCACACGGTCGGAAAAATCAAAAACAGTTCATATTTCCTATTTTTATTGCGTAGGCCTACCTTATTAGGCATTTTAAGCATGCAGCTTATTTATTTTAGCAATTAGTGCATCCAAATCCAGCCAAACGGCCTTCAGGTACCTGTACTTACTCATTTTACAGATATAAGCACTATATATATGAAGACTATAACATTTCTCTTATTTAAACAATTATAACACTTCAATTCTAAAAGAAATGCATTCAAAATAACTTCCTCGAGCAATTTATACGTCATCAAACTAATTCAATTGCTTTCAACTAATTCATAAGCCATTTTATTCAATTTTAATGGTTTGCACCTCAATTTCTTACATTCGATTGATTTTTAATCCAACAAGCACATATTCACTTCAATTAATTCTAAAACCAATTTGTTTAATCTTTATCAACTCACAGAAATTTAATTACTTTTGTTTACGCCAAACGACAATTATTGTTATGCAATTTCGACGATATTCGCTTAATAAAGTATCTATTTTAGTTTATAACCACTTCAAATTAATTTCAACTCATTCTGAATTTAATTCCATTTCATTTCTAATTTATTTACCAACCATACATTGCATTTCATTTCATCTCCACATTGGATCCATTCAAAACAATTTATTAAGCTTGGCACATTCAACTTATAAATTAATAACCATTTCTAATTTAATTTAACCCAGACTTTTATAATCTTTTACTTTTGCTTGAAGCCAAACTTCTATTAATTTACTTTCTTCAAATTATTTCAACTTCATAACTTGAGCTCACATCATTTGCAAATAAATTTTCTTTTCACCTTAACTTGATTTTATTTCATTCAAATCTCATTTCAATCTACAAATTCATTTGATTAGTCATTATAAATTAAATTCCCAAATTCAATTCATTCACGACTCATTTAACTAATTACAAGGCCATTTTCAATTTATTTCTACTTACTTGGGTTTTGTTTGCAACTCAAACTCTGTTTATTATAATTCATTTTCATTTCATACGACAACACATCTCTTCTTATTTAATTCACTATTAAATCCAAGTCGAATTCTATTTACAATTCGAATCCATCTCCAAATTCCTTTATTGACTTACAATCCATTTATTTAACCGAGTTAAATTTTATTTATAATTCCAGTTTGGATTTTCTTTCACCTTTCAAAATTCCAACACCTTTATTTAAAATTTTTAGGAATGTTTAAATTCAGATAATACTATTAAAATAGCTTTTAATAAAAATATTTCTTATAACTCGATGTCTCAACCAGTCCATCCTTGTTCTCACAGAAATTCAGTCATACGTTGATCAGGCGTAGGACTGAAAATCTATAAGTACTTGGTAAACCCGTTTTCAACACCTAGTGAAAATACTTGAAAAATAATTTTATCGAAAATATAGAAAACCGTTTTTGAAAATAGAGGAAATATCTTTGGTGAAAATGCTCTGGAAATCATCACTCCAATCCATGGTCGCAGTTAACCCGATGGTTACGTTGCCATCCCGACAAAATCCATAGATAACTGTAGGCCTCAGCGCCCCTCGATTACACCATGGAACCCGCTACAGATCGCAGCTACAACTGGGGTTACGTAGCTATCACAGCAAAAACCCATATAACTGTAGGCATCAGCGCCCTCGAATTTTGCTGCCAAAAAAAATGAAACTTCTCCACTCCACTTGACCATAGATCGCAGTCTACCAATGTTGCATTGCCTTCCTGGCAAAATCAAGTGTAGACTGTTGGCACTCATCCTCCACACGATTTTCACTATGGTCCCCACAGTAGATCGCAGTGACATCGAGTTACACTGTCGTCACAGCATAACCCAAATGCCCCTGTAGGCATCAGCGCCCTCGACTTTCGCTACCCAATAATTCTTAGAAAGTAGTTTTTCCAGACTCCTCACAGGATCAACTTTAGAACCCCCCATTGGGGCTCAAGGCAGCACCACCCGGTGGCACTCCTGAGAAGTTCATTTCAAGAGAGCGCATTTTTCCCCAGAGCCATCATCACAACACTTTATACTATACATATAGTATCTTTCAAATCATACACCTAGTATGATCTCATACAAGGCTCCTTTACACAAAATCGATTATCCCAAAATCGATAATTCTCAAACTAGGTTTCAAATTTTAATATTGATTTTACCCAAAAATCAAAATTCTTTCCCAATCCAAAGGTTCCCAAAACCTTTTTCCAAAATCTTCATAAGATCCTTTATATATATATATATATATAAATATATATATAATTTAAAAACTTTGGATCCTTTCAAACTTGTATAAAACTTCTTTTATACTTCAAACACCTTCAAAAATCCTATTCTTTCGGCAATAGATTTAACAAGGAGAGATTTATCTTATATAACAAAGATATATAACTTTGTTTATTCAAAATCAAATATTCCAATTTGATTACTCTTTTCAATATCAATTTCATTCTAATCCGTACGATGTACACATATCATCCGTACGCTATACCAATCTGATCGCTCACTCGATCACACAATTTCACTTCCGAACTAGTATCGTCCACCCGACTTTCTAGTGCGGACTCAGATCTGGTTTCTTGACTAGAAATCGTCATTCTCCTTGCATAGCCATAACTATGATAGAGAACATATAGAACCAATCAACAATGCATATGCAGGTTCGCCGTCGAAAATCGAGTGAAAAATCCCAACTCGGATCAATAAACTATCTCGAAATTCTGTTGCTCGAATCTGGATCAAATCACTATGCGAATAGAATAATATACGTACATCCTACGTATTTATCTTCATTGATTATCGGCCAAATCAATTCCCTTTCTATTCACATTTCCTTTAATTCCCTTTCACTTATTTACAATTGCCTTAATTCTCATTAAATTATCACTTCAATTCTTATCTCAGTTGGGTATTTAATTAATAACAGTTTGAACTCCGACCAGTTTATATTTAGAAAATAGATTGAAAATTTTAAAAAAAGATAAGTAGTTGGAAAATAATTATTAGTTTGCAAAATAGATATGAAATAGTTAGCTAATTGTAAAATAGTTGAATAGTTTCAGGAATTTTAGGCAATTGCAAAATAGTTGGAAAATAGTAATTTATTTGTAAAATAGTTGAAAAATAGCAATTAGTTTAGAATACAGTTGAAAAATGGTTAAATAGCTCCAAAATAATTGCAAAACAAGTATAAAATAATTTGGCTTTAAGAAAGAAAGGTTGTATATGTTAAATAGCTTGGAAAAATAAGTTGATATTAAAACAATTTATATCGAAAATAGTCAAGAGTCAACTGTCACTTCCCCAACAATTCAACTTAAATTTCCACTTCCATTTAATTGACTCAATTCTAACTTGAATAAGTTCAATTTCTATTGAAATTTATTTAAACCCAATTCAAGTTGAATCAATCTTGATTCCCAATTTAAATCAAATTCCATTTGATTTTAATCCTGTTCAACTTTAATTATAATTTCAAATTATTCCAATCAATTTGAATTATTATCAATTGAACCCATTCCAAATTCAAATCATTTCAATATAGTCCAATTCAATTTCCCATTTAAATTCTTAAACTTATACATCTTCAATCACCAATCCAATTAATTCAAACCAAATTCATTTTTTGAACTAATTCAATTTCAATCTTGAATTTAAACTACCTCGAATTATATAAATTCGAGTTAAGTTCTCAAAGGTTGGTTTAACTTTTTAAACCAATTTAACTTTTATTCAAAGTTTTTAATCAATTTAATTTCTGAGTCCAATTCTCAAAATTCCATTTTAAATTATCTTTACTAATATATTTCAAGGTTCAAATAAGAGTTCAATACAATTTTATTTTAAAATTTTAATTTATTATTAAATTTTATCTTCCCGTTTGAAGCCAGTTCTTAAACAATTTTAATTTACAAACTCGATTATTCAAATTTTCAGTTTAAAGTGATTCCATATCCTTAATTCCAAATTAAATTTAGATTTTCCTTTTTATCTCAATAATGGATATATTACCACACTTCATTTCTCACTCATTTAAACAAATCTGATTCGCAATTTAAGGATTTTTAATAATAATAGGATGATATTATCCAATTTATTTTAAAACGTCCATCCATTTCCAATTTTCAGATCTCAAACCCATTTTGAGATTACACAAACTACCAATTCAAATTAACCATTTAACTTTCCAAGTTAAATTCCAATTTCCTCTTAAATCTCCAATTCAAGTTTTTCATTCAACTTATTTAACTTCTCCCAAGTTAAATTCAATTTACTTAATCCAATCAACCTCATTCAATCCTTAAACTTCACAATAATAACCTTCCCACTTAAAAACTTATCACTTGGGTATCACATCCCATTCCAAATTTCAAACTCAACATTTAGAGTTTATTCAAACTATTTTTTATTTATGTATATTCCTTATTCATACATATTATTTCCTTTACACACGAGGTCATCCTTAGATTTTAGACCACTTTTGGTTTTTATTTTAAATCAAATTTTCAAACAACTCATTGTTTGCAACAAGTCCCAGTTATCCAAATAATACTTATTTATTATTTTTCATTACTTTGAAACAAAATTTTCAAATTCTGGGACCAGATTTAGAATTTCATTTTCAATCAATTAAATTTTAATTTGGTTGTATTTCTATTTCTACTTAATTTAATTCCAATTCAAGACTTCAATTTGGTTATATTATATAACTTCTAAATTTTAATTCCAATAATTTAACAACCAATCACCCTAATATTTATTAGAAGGAAATATTACTTTATACATCAAAATATATTTTATATAAATCATTTAACACCCTTTTTATACAAGAAAATAAAAAGTATGCTCTCATATATATATACACTCAACTCGTTCTAGAGTTCTACGGACTCTTTTTAATGAGTAATCCCCACCAGAGCCAAGGTTCTCGCTTAACCTTTCAGCTCTGATACCAACTGTAACGACCCGAAATTTTCGAACCCGAAAATTCCAGTTAGTTATGAAAAAGAAGAAAGAGGTAGAAGAAGAAGAAGAACAGAAACACCAAACATCTCACATTCGCAGCGGATAAAATATAATAATAAATAATAACAATCTATAAAGAGTATCACATCTGTCGATTACATTTTATACATCAGAGTTTCACATATATACGGTCACTGAATATATACAATTATCATGTCTCAAATTAACAATAATATAAATACAGCGAAAATACTCTATACGCTATTGTCATCCAGCTCGCCTCCTAAGCTCCATAACGTACCTACCTGAAAATCTGTAATACTCAGTCTGACCCGAGCATTACACCAAAGTAACATCCGGGTCAGGCTGGAAACCAGCGTGAATAATTTCAACTAACATGGAATACCAAAGCAAACAACTTATATAAACCCGGGGTAACATATATCAATTCACAAATCCTCAATTTGCTATAAACCTCTCTTATTCACCACCAATTTCTAAGTACCAAACTTAGATAAAATAATCCAATTTACTTAAATCATTTCATTCTAGCCTATTGATTTCCCATATCAATCTAAAAAAAATACGAAGTGGTTTCGGGTATTCCCTAATGCCCGACCCCGGTCTCTTCGAAACTCATGTTATTCTAACCCAAGTTATTTAAAAGAAATACACTACATTTCATATCGGAGATATCAACTCATTCAAAACATCCAAGACCATTCAATCATCTATAAGCAAATTTGATCACTTCCAAATTAATTCAATTGATTCTAATTGAATTTCTAACCTCAATCACTTAGATTTCTTTACTTGTCAATTAATTAATTTCAATCAAATAATTCAATCATCGCTTCAATATTCATCTTAATTAATCAACCTAGATTAATTATCCTTCAATTTCATTCAAGCATCCATCTTTAATTAACTTCACACTATTAATTATACTTAACCAAAATCAATAAGTAATCTTAATTACTTCATGAATTAATTAACTATATTAATTACATTAATTCTTAAGTACTTATATTAATTAATTCTTCATACATCACTTATTATGGATTAATCAATTCTAATTTATCAATCTTTAATTACATCATAAATTATATAAGCTTATGATTTCCAATTATATTTCAATTTATCCTAAGCTAAATTAATTATATTAAATAATTAATCATTAGTTAAACTGCAAACATTAATCATCTTGATTTATCTCAACCTGTGATTATCTACCTTTTCATTTACTTCATTGAATAAATTAATTCTCCTTAATTTAATTATCTTAATTTATCTCTTGATTTATTTCACAAGTAATTATATTTTATTAATTACATTAAGTAATTACTTATTAAACCATCCAATGATCATTCCAAATTAATATAAACTTAATTAATTAACCCAAATCATTAATTAATTTAATTAATTAATTTTCCATTTAAATTATCCAACCTATTTAATGAATCACCGATCATTAAACCCTTATTGATTTTAAATAGAACCATTTTCTTATTTATGATTAAAGTTTAAACCCATATACCTCGAGTCAAACAACAATTAACTCGAGATACAACCAAAACCAAAATCACTAGATCATCAGTACACATTCAATCAATCCAATCATTCAACCAATTATTTAAATCTAACCATTTAAATCCAAATAAAAATCAAAACAGAGTGAGATTTACTTACATTTGCCCCATAAATTTGCAGACCCACTTCCTCCTCAATTTGATTCCACGATTATTGACCTTGTATAAACATTATATGATTACTTAATATTCGAACTCGAACTTATCGAAAAATGAATATCCATTCATTAATTTGATTTAAATTATAATAATTTTTTTAATCTTAACAAATTTCCTTTTTAATAAATAAATTATATACATTTCAAAAATCTAATCTTTATAACCTCTCCATGATTTTAAAATCTTATATTTCCCAAAATCATTTTTATATATATATATACTGTTTATCTATGTAAATCTATATTTTAAATAGATAAAATAATTTCCAATTAAGAAGAACATTATATACTAAAACAAAAATCTATATAGATTTTGAAAACTTTCAACATTAAAAATTCCTACTATATAATTTCATGTCGTACCAAAATTAAAACTTTTCTTTTCAAATCTAATCTACAAAAATAATTTTCCTATTTCCTGTTTTAAATAAAAATATGCATGTGAGTTAATACATATATTTTTACTAAATTAAAAACTTAATTACTTTTATATCTGTTATCTGCATTTAAATATCCCCCTGAAAAATCAAGCTAAATCGAAAGGAGAAAGAATGAATACCTAGCTGAAAAACAACCCAGGCAGCTACACCTCGGCAAGCCCTTACACACGCGACTAGCTTGTTCTGCTCGCGACCCATCTACGACCTAAACGTCGAGCACGAATCTGCGAAGAACACCGAGCCCTCCATCGCGAGCTCCACCTCTTCACATCGCCTGACATCACGTGCCGCCTCGTCGAACTCTCGCTGCGCGACCTCACCATGTCGCTAGAACGCGACCGCGCACAAAGCCCTAACTGCCAAAACCATCGACTTCCCTGTCGACTTCCCCAGACCCAAGCTGCGCCATAAGCCCCACGTTCCCTTCTCCCTTGCGCGATTTCGCGTCTACCATTTTTTTGTTTATTTTATTTTTTTTTGTTTTGATTTTCGCCTGCCAATAATTTCCTTTCTGATGCTATTCGATTTCGAAAGGCAGAAGGGGGATTATGAAATTTAAAAAGAAGGACGAGGTGATTGGTAAAAGCAAACGTAGCTTTGAAAAGAAGATTTGCGTGCTTAAAGGAAGAGACAGGCGTATTCGAGAAGGTTTCGATATAAATTTTAGCGCGTTCACATATCGTACGCTCCCACAACAACTACAAACACTACGAAAATTAAAATCCAGCAATAACTAACTATTACGGTCCAATGGAACTGGTTTCGTCGAATTCCGAGACTGTGTCTCGGAAGGTTATTTTTAAATATCGATTTAAACGATATATTATTAAAATTGAACAAATTACCTTTAAATTTCTATTATTCTATTACCCACAGTATCATCGTTAAAAAATTTATAAGCCTTCAAATTATTTTAAACAGGCTTAGAGGTTTCAGATTCAACAATTTACCCAATTTCAATTATTAAATTCAATATATAAACTATATAATTCAATGATTTAATTATTAAGTAAATATTGATATCTTGAATTAAATTTAAAATTAACTTTTAAATATTTAAAATCAATTAAATATTCCAATTTAAATTGTTAAAATTTCCGGGTCGTCACAAAAATAAAGCCTGCCCTGATTGTCTAGACATTTGTAGCCTTTCTGATTTTCTGCATAACCCAGAAAAGTACATTGACTAGATCTTAGGCTTAATTTGTGCTTGTTGTATGGTCTGAGGCAAGGGAAACACAGACATCCAAAATTTCTCAACTGATTATAATCTGGTTTAACACCAAAAAGTTTTCAAAGGGGCAGACATGGTTTAACACTCTGGTTGGCATTCTATTGATGAGATACACTGCTGTGGCAAATGCCTCCCTCCAATATCTCATAGGTAGACTTGCTTGTGACATAAGTGTTAAACCAGTCTCCACTATGTGTCTGTGTTTCCTTTCCACTAGTCCATTTTGTTCTGATGTGTGTGGGCATGTCATCCTATGCATGATTCCTTTCATAGCAAAGAAATCTTTCAGGGATTTAAATTCACCCCCACCATCTGTCTGTATTATTTTCACACTGCTATTTAGCCGTTTTTCAATGCAAGTGATGAAGTGTTTCATTGCACTGCATGTGTCTAATTAACCTTTAAAAATATATCCAAGTATATCTGCTATGTGCATCAACAAGTGATAGATAATACCTGTCTCCTTGTGTTGAATTATATGGAGATGGCCCCCACAAATCAGCTGCAACTAGTTCAAGGGGCTTCTCGTATGCAGTCTCAGAGTATTGAAAAGGTAATTTGTGACTTTTACCAATTTGGCAATGTGTACATATATTGAAGTTACACAATTTTGAAAAAGATTCTCATTCAATACTTGTTTGACTACATCAAAACTTGGATGCCCCAATTTGCAATGCCACATATCAAGAACATTTTCATTTTTATCATTTGTACTGACTTCATTACACCATACTACATTGTTACAAAAAGATCTTTTTCTCATATTGTTGAATTTGTATAAACCTTGATCCAGTTTACCCTGTAACAATATGTTTTTATTTAGCAAATCCCTGACAAGGCAAAAACTGGGGTGAAACTCAAAATATACATTGTTTTCTTTGGCAAACTGTGAGACACTAATTAAATTCTTTTTGATACTTGGTACTCTGAAAAAATTATTAAGAAAGAGTGACCTTGTACCTTCAATAATGCATGTTCCTACATGAGATATATTTATTGTTTCACCATTTCCCATTGCAACAGAATGCTTACCTGTGTAGCTTTTGTTTCCCAAATTTAAATTCTGCAAATTGTTGGTCATGTGATTAGTAGCCCCTGAGTCAGGGAACCATTCCTCTGTGTTGATATCATCAGATTTATTTGCATCATCTGTTGAATTATCTGCATTGTTTCTGGATTGATTACTAGTGTGTGCCATGTTTGCTGCTGGTCCTTTGTTGTTCTGACTTTGGTGAGTAACATTGTAATCCTCCTTGAATCTGAAGTAACACTTATTTGCCATGTGACCAAATTTCTCACAGATTTGACATTTGATCCTATTGCTGTTTGGATATTTTCCTCTGCCTCTTCCCCTTTGACTGTTGTTCCCTCTGGTATTTTGATTTTCTTGTTTATTTTGATTGTGTTTCTGGTTTCTATTCTTTATGGATGAGGTAAAGTTGGCAGAATAGTCTTCTTGCATCAGTTTTCTTTATTCAACTCTACCTCATGAGCAAGAAGTACTAAGTGGACATACTCTAAGTCTAGCAAGGTTTGCTGTATAGCAAGATATGTCACTAATGATTCATACTCTTGATCAAGACCATTTGTGATGATGAGAATCTGCTCGCTATTAGATATCTCATGATCCACTGATTTCAATTTATCATAAAGGTTCTTGATCTTGGCAAGATACTCTCTCATACTTGTATCATTCTTTCTTGCATTTTGTAGTTCTCTTTGGTAGTGCATTACTCTAGCTGCTGACTGTGAACTGAAAATTCTTTCAATTGTTGACCATATCTCATATGATGTATAGCACCCAACAAGTTGTGATACAAGATTCTGACTAACAAAAGATAACAGCCAAGATGCAAGCAAATTATCTTGTTTTTGATATTGAGTATAATCTGGATTGCTAATAAGTGTCCCTTTATCATCGGTGATGTTAATAGGAGGAATTACCTTAGTTCCCTTCACATAGTCTTGCAGATCATAACCCCTTAATGCAATCTCTACCTGATATGTCCATGTTATGTAATTGTCTTCATCTAATGGTGTGTTGATTGCCTGATTTTTAGGTCTGATCAAGATTGGTTTAATGCTTTACCCATTTCTGGATCTATTGCCTGTGTTAACTGAGGTGGCATCATCATCTTGATTCGCCATGGTGGATCAAGAATGCTGATATTCGAATATATTGGTCAGGAAACTATGCTTTGGCAAGGCAATGATACTTGCAGCCAATGCAGATGAGAACTATAAGGTTAGATGCAGTGATCTTAATCAAGAAGGCAGTGCTTTGGCGAGGCAATGATACTTGCAGCCAAGGCAGGCTATAGGGATTGAGATCTGTGCAACCAGATGAGGAGATGATGATTCTGGATTTGATCCTCTTCTTGGATGGCACACAAATGCAAGAATTGATGAGAAACTGATGCTATTTCGATCGCGAGAGGGGTATTCCTCCCCTGTGATGATAATGTTCTGAGGGGAGAAAAGTGAAATCACTTTCACTTTGTTGATGATTGCCTTTTGGCCAATGGCTCTGATACCATAAAAACAGAGAAAAACTTTTATCTTTTATTCACTGAATAACTTGTTGTCATTTACATTGATAGCACTTTGTATTTATAACAACATGATGGGCTTTGAATTAATTGTTACAGTCCAGCCCACTAATAAAGATAAAGAGGTAATAACCGGGTTAACCCCTTATTCTCATTAGCTTCCGGTTGTATGCTGCGTATAACTGTCATCATGATTTGGATGAAAATACCGTACTTGAGATTCAGAGAACTAACCTAGCAAATGTTGTGCTCACTCTCAAAAGTTTAGGCATTCATGACCTGGTGAATTTTGATTTTATGGATCCATCGCCATCAGAAGCATTACTTAAAGCACTTGAGCAGCTCTTTGCGCTTGGTGCATTGAATAGAAAAGGAGAGCTCACCAAAGCTGGATTGTGAATGGCCGAATTTCCACTTGATCCTATGCTTTCAAAAATGATAGTTGCTTCAGAGAAATACAAGAGCTCCGATGAGGTCATATCAATAGCCTCTATGCTTTCTGTTGGCAATTCAATTTTCTATCATCCAAAAGACAAAGCGCTACATGCTGACAATGCTAGATTGAACTTTCATATTGGAAACGTTGGAGACCATATTGCCCTTCTCAATGTTTATAATTCTTGGAAGGAAACAAACTTCCCAACACAGTGGTGTTATGAGAACTATATTCAGGTAGCACTTCTTATTTTGATGCACTTCAAAATTCAAGTACTATCATTATATAGATGTTGATGTGCTTTTATTAGGAGCATGAGTCTTTTTGAGCTGCCTTTCTTATTTTTGGATTTTGCTAAATAGAATTATATATGTTGTAGGACTGAGCATATGTTTCTTACCTGCTACGATTTCTGGCAAGCTAACTATAAAAACTAAATTTGCATACCGATTAGGTAGATAAATTGGTTGCTGGGTTTTATGTGTAATAACATTTCAGATTGAAGAACCTTTAAGGCGTAGATGATTTATTTTCTAGTATTTTTATGTTACCCATTGTCTCTATATCTAGTTTCTATGTTTTTAGTTCAATCTTGAAATACTGATCATGCACTCCAAAATTCGGTATATGCAGCAAAGATGAATGAGATCTAACAATTTCTTCGCCATAGGCCAGCTCTAATTATTTTAAAAGCATACTTCTCATATTTCAAATACTTTTATAATCCTTGTGTTCGACTTAATTTCTAAATAATATCTATTTCGAATAGTAATTTTATCCATTAAAAGCTTGTTGTTTGTGCACTCATTTTCACTAATAAAAAATAATATTAATAATCTGTTGCCCAACATCTGATATGAAGAATTAATTATATGTCCCGATTTGATCTTTTTCCCACTTATATGTCAGGTGAAGAGTATGAAACGTGCTAGAGATATCAAGGACCAATTGGAAGGGCTTCTAGAAACAGTTGAGTTTGAAATGACATCAAATGCTAATGATTTGGATGCAGTAAAAAAAGGCAATTACTCTTGGGTTTTTCCACCATACAGCAAAATTACAGAAGGGTGGTGGATATAGAACTGTAAAGAATCCTCAAACAGTTCACATACATCCAAGTTCTGTTCTAGCGAAGGTATTATATTACCTTCCCATTGTTTACAATTATTCCATAGAAGCTTACTATATTTTTAAATAACTGTAAGCGAGGAGGATTTTTTATGCTTAAATGAAGTTAAATTATTTGTTCTTTCATAGGAGCTTTCGAGGTGGGCCATCTATCATGAGCTTGTTTTAACGACAAAAGAGTACATACGACATGTAACTCTACAACTCTTTTGTTGTTCTAACCTTCCTCTAATTTCTAGTTCAACAATGATAAAAGAAAAATTGAAGTGGATAATGTTGAAATACCACTTCTACACTTACCTTATAATTCATCATCTTTTTATTAGTTTGACATGTATTTGAATATACTTCGCGATAGATATCAACAAGAAAATGTGTGTTATTTTACATGTTATTGCGAGGAATACCGACAGAGCTGGCCCTAGGTGTAGTATATTTAGGGGATGCTGATGAAATTATAAATTGAATTTTATTTGAAATTGTTTGCAGTTATCTGTTCTAGTCATATCGACATAAGATTCATGAATGCAATACCAAGTCGTAGAAATATTTGGCAATTTAAATTCAACAATATTTTAGATTGATGGATATATAGAAGGTTTAAATATTTCCAAGCTGAGTTAAAGCCCCCCCTGTAAATTGACCTATTGTGATTGGTCCTGAATACCAGTGAGTGCATGCTTAATTTTCATGGTCATCAACCTATCAGATATTTGTAGTATAGTTTTGTCAGTATTTTATGTCATAAGCAAATCATTTTTCGTTGTCTGTATTTGTATTGTTGTTTTACTGTTGTACAATTGTTTACTTAATAGGTCATATCATTAAAAATACTCCTGTATGCGTGCCTGTACCCTTTGGACCTCATACGGTGTTGTATATACAAGACAGAAAATAAACATATATGACATATCATATATAGTTAATGTTTATATGTCGCCATGCAGGTTACTGAAAACCTGAGTGGCTTATGGAAATTGCTCCTCACTGCTACCAATTGAAGGACGTTGAAGATTGTACGTAACCTTTGTACCATCTTCTGCTTTCTATACATTTTTCATACTGTACTATATTGCTTACACTACTAGGAACGGATCGTATAGCGACAGAGTCTAGCGACGGCTAAAAAATGCGGCCGTCGCTAGCCATCTTTGGTCGCAAATATACAGGTTCCCAGCCGACAGAAACATTTTCACTTTCCCCTTCCCTTCACTCGGCTCCTTCTCCTCCTTCCCGCAGCCAGCCGCCGTTCTCCGCCACCAGAAGCCGTCGCAACCTTCCGTCCATAATTTGAACCTCTCCACACTTGCTGGTATCTTCTATTTTCCATTAGCTTTGTTTTATTTAGGTTTAAGTTAAATTAGTTAATGATTTAGGGATTTGGAATTGGATGATTTAGGGGTTTGGAATTGATGAATATATGTTATTACTTTATGATACATAGTTTATTATTTGAATTGGGTATATAATGGTAAACCTAATTTAGAAAATTAGTTGATTATGTGTTTGAAAATGGTGATTATTGCATATTAGGTGATGATAATTAGTGTTGATTTGGCAGTATTAATTAGTGAATTTATTGTTCACTTTGTTGTTAAAAATTATGGCTAATTTAAAATCCAAAAAATAATACATGATCATTGAATAATATGTTTATCGATTAGTTTACGAGAATGTTTGTTATACTGTTGTAAGCGCTAACTACTTATTTTGTTCACAAAACCGTTAATTAAAATTTATGTAGTTAAATAAAAGTTAAAATATTAATATTTCACTACAGACCACTAACACTTCAATATTAATATTTAAGATCATTATTTAACTACAGACCACTAATACTTAAATATTAATATTTTTTAATTCGTGCTTTATTTATGTGAACACCTTAGAGAATTTTTGGCCCCGTCTGACAAGTGTTGTATATGATCGTTGTATGGATATTCGTTTTTCCACAGAACGGACATCTATATTCATCTGATACCAGGGGCGGAGGTACATTATAGCTGGGTTGGGCACGTGACCCTCCGGGATTTACTAACATTCTGCACAATTTTGTAACCCAGTTCACAATTTACATCAGCAATATTCAAACCATTGATTTCAAACCCAACCACATTTCCATAAAACAAAAACGCAGTCCATAACGCTTGTCTTTGTTGAACCATACCAAATCACTCATCGATCTATTCAACATTAAATTTAATGGCAATATTCTTACTTTGTGACCACCTCAGGTTTATTTTCTGGCTACGCCACTGTCTGATACAACATTTGTTGGATTTGTCCTAGTATTTGGAGAAGATACAGACACAATAAAGTAATCATATTTTATAAATCATTTCAGTTTAAACGGTTTAGAAAATTTCGATGGCACTTTCTTTTTTCCCTGTGTACACGTATTTGTGTACGATACGGGGAAAAAGGGAAGTGCTGCCGAATTTTTTTAGAACCGTTTAATCTGAAATGATTTATAAAATATGATTACACTATTGTGTTTGTAATGGAAAGTAGGATAACTGGCCGTCAAAGTAAAAAAAAACAATAAACTTAAGAATTGAAAATTTTATTGCAGCATTTATTTGAATTTGTTAAAATAGTATTATATGATATTTATTTTAAGTATTTATTTAAACTTAAGTGAGCCGTTTAAAATGATATGATTTACGAATTGTAATTATTTTATTGTATTTGTAATGGGAAGTAGGATGGTCGACCATCAAAGTTAAAACAATAAAGCAAAAAACAAAAAATAAAACGAACTGATTATTTGGATTAATAAACGATAAACTTTATTGTGTTTCTAACATATATTTTCAAATCAGAAAAAATGTTCGATTATTTTCTCGACCGTGGTTGGATGTATGAAGTCAGAACTTATATGAAAGGTTCAATAAAGAAACATTTCTGTAACGGTGTACACGAATTTATTAGATTAGCTAAATCTAATAATCGTAATAACGAATAACTTCGTTGCCCATGTAGTAAGTGCAAACATTTGAAGCATTGGAAAGCAGATATAGTTGAAGTACATTTGTATAAAAATGGTTTTGTGTCGAATTATTACTTATGGAATCGTCATGGAGAACTTCTTGCACCCACACCTTATCCTGTAGCGTTAAATGACAATAATGTTATGATGAATCTAATAGAAAATATGGTGGAAGATGCAGCACGATCAATGTTTTCAATGTTTGATCAAGATGACGATGAAGATGCAAATGTCGAAGAAGAACCGAATGTGGAAGCTAAAAAATATATGATTTATTGGACTCTGCTAAGAGGCTGTTGTGGGATGGTTGTAAAAGTGGAACCGAATTATCAGTAACTGCCGAATACATTACTATGAAATCTAAATTCAACCTTACAGAAGCTGGATTTACAGCAGTTGTACAAGCAGCAAAACGACACATGCCACCTAATAATCTGATGTGCGATAGTCATTATAAAGTGAAAAAACTTATGTCCGTTTTCGGTCTGCCGTACCAAAAGATAGATACATGTGTAAAAGGTTGCACGTTGTACTAGAAAGATGACGTTGAGCTTAGAAAATGCAGAATATGTAACGAAGAAAGATACAAACCAAGAAAAAAAAGAAAAGAAGTTCCATACAAAAGGATGCATTAGTTACCCATCACTCCCAGACTTCAAAGGTTATATGCATCTTCTGCTACGGCGTGCCATATGCGATGGCACAGGGTGAGAACACCGGAAGAAGGAACTTTGATACAACCATCCGATGGAGAAGCATGGAAACATTTCGATAGGACTTATCCCGCATTTGCTGCCGAAAGCCGTAATGTCAGACTCGGTTTATGTACGGATGGATTTGCGCCATTCTCTCAGTTTGGTAGTAAATATTCATCATGGCATATTATTGTAACTCCTTATAATTTACCTCCATGGATGTGTATGAAAACTCCATATATGTTTCTCACTACTGTCGTCCCTGGGCCTGATGATCCAACACAAGGAATCGATGTTTATTTACAACCATTGATCGAAGAGTTGAAAACGCTATGGAATGAAGGAGTTGAAATGTACGACATTTCAAGAAAAAAGAATTTTCGTATTTTCGCTTCCTTTTTGTGGACTATTAGTGATTTTCTTGCATACGGGATGCTTTCAAGTTGGAGTACGGCTGGTCGTCTAGCTTGTCCTTATTGCATGGAAGAAACATGGGCGTTTTCGCTACGGTATGGAAAGAAAATTTCTTGGTTTGATTGTCATCGGTGTTTTCTCCATCTCAATCATCCTTTTAGAAGAGATAGAAAAAGCTTTATAGCTAATAGAGAAGAAAGTATGCAACCACCGAAGATTTGGTCAAGCGAAGAAATATATGAAATTGTAAAAGAGTATCCGAAGATACATGAAACTGGTGTGCAGACTGAAATTCCAGGTAAATCAGACATTCATAATTGGTGCAAACAAAGTATATTTTGGGAGTTACCCTACTGGAAAGATCTCCTACTCCGACATAATATTGACGTGATGCACAACGAAAAATACGTGTTTGATAATGTGTTTAATACAGTTATGAATGTAAAGGGGAAAACAAAGGACGATTTGAATTCAAGACTTGATATAGCAAACTTTTGTAAACGTCCCGAACTTCATATGAAATCCAATGACAATAAAAAAATCCAAAGCATGCTTTGAGCTAGACAGTAAGCAAGTAAAACTCGTGCTAAAGTGGGTGGAAGCACTAAGATGTCCTGATGGGATTTCTTCTAATCTTCGTAGATGTGTTGACTTTAAAAACAATAAATTGAGTGGGATGAAAAGTCACGATTTCCATATCATGATGGAATATATATTACCCGTGATTCTCGAAGGACTGATGTCCGTAAAATTATGGAGCGTTATAACAGAATTAAGTTTGTTTTATAAAAAACATTGTTCGACGACGTTAAAAGTCAACCGTATACGTAGACTTGAAGTAGAAATTCCTATACTGCTCTACAAGCTGGAAAAAATATTTCCGCCAGGTTTCTTTAATGTAATGGAGCATCTACATGTTCATCTTCCATCCGAAGCACTTCTTAGAGGTCCTGTTCAATATGGTTGGATGTATCCATCTGAGAGGTAATATTGAATATCGGCAATATTTATGTTAGTTTAAAATTCAGTTTTATATACCTAAATTTAAAATAAATTTGTAGTAGATACTTGAATCATTTGAAGAAAAAAATTAGGCAAAAATCACGAGTTGAAGGTTCAATTTGCAAATCATATCTTGAAGAAGAAGCCTCATTCTTTTTCTCTCATTATTGTAGTGATCATGTGAACTTATCGTTTCTAAGTGTTCCTCGTAATGAAGAAGTCGTTGAACATGATTCTTCTCAAGCAATGTTACCTATTTTTAGACAACATGGCCGACATGCTGGAAAATGTGTGGAAATATGGTTAGACGATAGAGATCACCATGTAGCACACACATATGTTCTTCTAAATTGTCCAGAAGTTGCACCATTTGTTAGGTAATTATAAATTCGTATATAATTCAATTATACTTACATATTAATTATATTAAAACATATTACATATTTGCAGTATATATGAATCACTGCATCCATCTGGCGATCTTAGTAAAGAATTTGCTAAATGGTTTTCAAATTACGTTTATGATCCAATAAACTGTGCCATTGACGAAGGATTACGACATCTTGCGATCGGACCAAAAAGAAATGTCAAGACGTATCCAATATTCTTCGTTAATGGATTTAAATCCAACACCAATGATTACGGTGCTGAAAAATTGACATATAACAGCGGTGTATTTGTCAAAGGTAGTGACGATCCAGATGAGCTTATAAAAGATTTTTACGGCGTCTTAACACAGGTTTTAGAGTTGACATATTACATACGGCCTGTAGAAAAGTTTTTTTATTCAAATGCAACTGGTTTAGCAATGTTCCTGGTACTGGAATCAACGTGCACAAAGATTATAAACTTACTGAAATAAAACATACCTCACATTACTAAAAGTATGATCCTTTCATATTGGCCAAGCAAGCGTTGCAGGTTTATTTTGCTCTGTATCCATCCTTGAAAAGAGATAAAGCATATTGGTCGGTTGTTTTTAAAACAAAGGCAAAATTTACATTTGACGGAAATAATATTCCAGATGAAATAGCGTATCAAGCGGATCTTGAGCCAAATACTGAAGTAATAATAACCGATGACATTGATGTAGGGTTGTTGAATGATGAATCAAATGTTTTGGTAGATGCATTTGAAAGTGTTGAAGAAAACGATATAGAGTTCGAGACCTAGTCTGAATCAGAGAACAACGAAGACTGGTAATTTTAAATATTTGAATTACATGTTGTATAATGTATTTTTATGACATGTAATATTTAGAGTCTGAATATGACATATGTAAATATTTGAATTACATGTTGTATAACGTAGTTTTATGACATATGTAATATTTAAAGTCTGAATCAAGTGGATTGTTTTATGCGATGATATGATATGCTCTGATATGATATGATATACGATATATGATATGATATGATATGTTTATAGCAGATATGTCTTACAGGAGACACGGCAGTAGGTCTGAGGCTTCTCCTTCTCTCGACGCAGGTGCCATTGGCAGTGCGTCGGATTTACGCCCCGTTGCTGTGTTAGTTCCGAAGACGGCAGCGTATGTATCAAATATATTTCAAGTATGTTATTTAAAATATATTAAATATGTACATCAAAATTTATACATGGGCTTTGAGGGGGAGCCTTCAGATTTCATTTTACAAACGTCGAGACAGGCGTTTATGAGTAGGATGTCCGACTGTTGGCCATGGGAGGACATCCCAATGCCTGTAAAGAACGCAATATGGGCAGATTTGATGGTAATTAAGTATAATTTTTTATTTGATTTGATTGTCAATAGAATGTTTATAATTCAAGTTAATTTCAATATGCAGGCTGCCGTACGTGTTGACCACCAGGATCTGGATGTGTTTAGAAATCATTGGAATCAAAGAATGAGAAAAAATTATAGAAACACGTTAACTAAAGTAAAGAGTGTGGGAAAAAAGCCAAGTTGGATGAGCGCTGACGTATATAATGAGCTTGTTTGGCTCTGGGATACTGCTGAATTCAAAGTAGGCTATCCACATTCAAATTGTAATTTAAAATTTTTAAGATTTTGTATATTAGTTGCGTTAATATAGTTAACCTTGTGTTTAAATGTATAGGAAATATCAGCGCGGAACCGTGAAAATAGGAATAAGAATCCTGTTGTACACCGTGGTGGCTCGAAATCATTTCAGCAACATAAAAACGAATTTGTAAATTTATAAATTGTGTTTATAAATATCCGTAATATTATTTAATCATATTGGTAACATTGTTTATTCATATGTATATTTTTAGGCTAAGAAGTACAATCGCGAGCCTACGATGGTTGAGTTGTTTACTGCCACACATTCGATGGAGGAGACAGACGAGGAAGGAAATGTTTCGTATAGATGGATAGACGCCAAATTTCAATCTGTAATGGTAAACATGCTTATCCGTAAGGATAGTGTTTGATAATACTTTATTTCACAGCTAAATAATCGTAAATCAAATTTTTTTCATGTCAAACTTTTATTTATCATCGCAGGAGTCATATGAGGCGGAGCATACACGTGTGGCACAGACCAGTGGACGTAAGGAGTTGACCGTTGAGGAGTCAAACCATATTTGGGACACCATTGTAGATCCGCCTATGCGAAATAGGCGATATAGTTATGGAAATATGGAGGTAAACTACTTCATTAACTAATATATACATTTAATATGATATGAAGCATAAATTATAATTAGCTATTAACAATTTCATAGGCGATATCGTCCCAGAGGACTTACAGGAGATCCCAGGTAGAGGAGGTGATAGCGTTGTTGCGTCAGCAGATTGCGGAGATCAATGACTGGCGGAAGAGCACTGCTTTTGCACAGCAGCTCGATGTGCATATCGCGACATACCTGGCAGAGCATAGAAGAATGCCTAGAGAGGATGCATCTGGAGATAATGAGTAGGTAAGGTTGTTTTATGTTGAGCTTATTGTGTTGTTTTGTGTTGAACTTATTGTTGTTTGATGTATGATGATGAGTAGGACAATGATGTATGATTTGTTTGATAGTACTTATATGTATTATTGAGTATGATGTATATTAGTGAACGTTGTGTTTGATTGATGAGTTTTTGGATATATAGTTGTTGTTTGATGGAAAATTGTGAATTTTATGTTTGATTGATGGGAGGTTGGTGTTATACTTGTGTTGGAAGATTGAATGTTGTTATAGTTCGACGTAAATTGTTTATATTATGGTTTGAAGGAGCAAACAACAGCTATTTATAAACTGAAACTCAGGCTTGCGTCGGCTAGTGACGGCTAGCGACGGCTTACGGGTTACAGGTTGGCGTCGGCTAGCGATGGCTAGCGACGGCTTCATGGTTACAAGTTTGCGGCGGCTGGATCCGGCTTGTTACGACAAACAGAATTTAAAAAAAAACGACCACGTGGATATAACCGTCACTTACCGACACTAAAGTGGTGACGAAGCCGACGCAAAAGCCGACTCGAATACTATTTGGTGACGTCTACTTTTGCGTCGGCTTTTAGAAACGGCTTGCGTCGGCTAACGACAGCCGACGTCGGTTTCTAGCCGACGCTAATGCCGGTGTTCTTTGTAGTTTTAAGTTATTAAGAGGTAACAACCGATTTTTGTTTTGATGAAAGCAGCCGAGACAAAGAAGATGCCTCGCGGTGAAGGTCGATCGCAGCTCGCTAAACAATTATGATATTTTCTCCCTAATCTTTTTTTTTGTAAATTATGAGGGAGCTTCTGTATTATTGAAGCTAATAATCCTTGCAAGAAGCATATCATATGGGAAAGAAGATACTTAGCGGAGACATAAGAAGATGCCTTTTTATCAAGTTGATCAATTCAGAAATTATCACTGTATTTTGTGATTCACAAGAGAGATCCTTCATGGAG
Source organism: Allium cepa (assembly GCA_030765085.1). NCBI lineage: Eukaryota > Viridiplantae > Streptophyta > Magnoliopsida > Asparagales > Amaryllidaceae > Allium > Allium cepa. The sequence goes on from CM060944.1 coordinate 345,647,341, forward strand.
GGAAGACGCACTTGGTTAAGTATAGAATGGAAATGAAAAGTGTAGCGTTACGAAAATTTTCAGTGAGGTGGAGGGATTTTATGCCATCAAATTTTTTTGCAGATGTCTACCATTTGGTAATGTAATTACAGTATACTAGTGTGTAACCCGTGCATTGTACACGGTAATATTATAAAATATAATTTTATATCTTTAATGTTAAAATGAGAACTTTGTTATATAATGTATGATAAATTTAGTGAAATAAATGAACTATAAATTAAAACTGGTTTATGTTTGTGTATAATTTATGTTGTATAGCACGCGTGCGCGTGCGCGCGCACACACACATATATATTATTAGGAAGTTCAATTTTAAGAGCACACAAGCCTCCTTGAATTTTGGCAACCGAACAGTCTCTAAATTTATATTATCCATGCATACTATTATTACTAAGTTTTGTTTCTGTAGAGCAGAAGTCCCCTGCTGTATCAGATCCTAACGGAAGAAACAACTCTATATTGACACATCCCTTCAGCGGATCCAATACCACCCAGCAAGTACTTCAACAATCAAGGTCAGTTTTAAGGAAATAGTTCTTCTCAAGCACGAAGCTCCTCACAGCAATCCAAAGTGCATAGATTTCTACATCGTGACCACACAGAACAGCACGCAATGAATTTCGAAATTCTTGCGCAGCGGTGTCTGTTTGCACAAAAAATGGAAAAACACCTCCAAGTCGTATGAATTAGTTGATTTTATGTTGTTTCTAGTGATTTGAGTGATTTACGCAAATATATAAAATAGATGGACTAAACTGTAAAAGATACACAGATTTATAGTGGTTCGGCCTGAACGTGCCTACATCCACTTTATATGTTATTCTCCTTTTTCTTTCAGATTACAAGTACAAAGCTGTGTATACAAGTATATGAAAGTTGTTTGAAAGTTCCTTCCGTGCTTGAGCTCTCAAACTTGTCTGCCATTGTTGTACCCCTGCCCCTCTATTTATAGAGTGAGGTTGGGGGCAGGGGTTCTGGATGTATATAGCTGCTGATGGGCCCGGGCTGAAACGATCTGGCCTGGCAATGTTGGTTCGGTGTAGGTTGGATAGGTGGTCCGGTTAGGATGGTTCGGTGGTAGGAGACGAATGGACCAGTGGGGCTTTGGTTCGGTGGTAGGAGATGGAGTTGGTTCGGTGGGAGCTTGGAGGAGGTTAGTTCGGCAGGAGCTTGGAGGAGGTTAGTTTGGCAGGAGCTTGGAGGAGGTTGGTTCGGCAGGAGCTTGGAGGAGGTTGGTTCGGTGGGTTGATGGTCCGGTTGGGAGATGGAGTTGGTTCGGTGGGTTGATGGTCCGGTTGGAAGATGGAGTTGGTTCGGCCGAATCTCATCCAACACTTGTCCCCCAAAGTAGGGCAAGTGTATACACATGGCATGCTTTGTTTTAGCTAGGATATCTTCACTCGGCCCTGCGTGCCAAACCAACTGATTCGGTCGTTCGTAATTGCCTATAAGTATGGGCTTCAGGCCTTCGTTCAACCTCCATCATACGAGACAGCCGAACCACATAAGTGCCGAATCAACTTAGTGCCGAATCAACTTAGTGCCGAATCATCTTAGTGCCGAATCATCTTAGTGCCGAATCAGGTGCGTTCTTTTCGCCGAATGAGGTTTCTTTATTTCACCGAATGAGAATAGAGAAACTTAGTACCGAATGAACTAAAAAACTTTTCAACGCCGAATGAGTTCAGGGACCTTATGTACCGAATGATCCAGAAAACCTTTATCCTTTGAGTTTTGAATTTGAGTGAAGTTGCAGACTATATACACTTGTTTGTTTATGTCCTCTGTTCTAACGATGTACTTTCTGTGTTGCAGATAAATGTCTCACAAAGTGGAAACCCGATCAGAAAAGAAAAAAAATCTACGGATAGAGGTGAGTCTTCCGCTGTGCCCCCAGTCCAGCCGGGACCAGCGCGACATGGACCTGCCCCGAGGTCATTAGTGGACGGATATGGCCCTCAGGAGCTTCTGAACTCTCCTCCTGATTGCTTTCCGAGCTCCCTCAAAGAAGGGCAACTTGATGTCATCGCTCGCTCCTTTGGGATTGACAGGGGGAGTATGTTGTTGCCGGGAGATGGTGTGATGCCGTATGATCCTCCTGAAGGATATTTCGCTTACAGCCGATACCATTGTATGTGCGGGGCCATTCCCCCAATCAATGCCTGGATAGTCAGCTTTCTTACCTATTTGAAGGTGGCTCCATTCCAACTTCAGCCCAATTGCTATGCTATCCTGGTGTGCTTGTTCATCATTTTTTAGAGGAAATATGGGCGTCCCCCTTCCAACCGGGAGATCCTTTATTTGTACAACTTGAGAGGCTATAAGAAGGGGTCTCCATATATCAGCTTGGAAGCGGCCGTGCCCTTCAAGCCTGTCCTGGATTTGTATTCGAAGCTCAGTATGTTCAAGAAAGAATGGTTCTTCATCAAGGATGACTCTATTTCCTTCCGTCTTTTCACTTCCGGCTGTAAGTTGAACTTCATTTACATTTTCCTTGTTTCGACCCCAATGCTTCCTCTTATATGCTTTTATTTCTTGCTAGCGACAGGTGGCTTTGCGGTCGTGGAGAATGATTCCTTGGCTCGGATGGCAGCGGAAATAAAGGCCATTTCGGGACGGGATAGGTCGGCTTCTTACCTGATCAGGAATGCCACTCTCCTGGAGTACAACTTAATTAATTCTGCCACGTCAATCTGTGGTTAAGCAGAGAGATACAGCCGAGGAGAAGGCTGCCAAAGCTAAAGACGGGGCTACTGCGAAGAGTAGCAAGAGGAGACCTTTCTCGGTACCTCCAGTCGTCGGGGGGAAGAAGCTTAAGAAATCTGATGGACCCTCTCCCAGCACATGCCCAGATGTTCCGGAGGAGGAAAGTGGAGAGGAAGAAGAGGCGAGGAGGAGAGCGGAGGTGATGGAGAAGGTGACGGTGGTAACGGTGGCGAAGGGCAGAGTGGTAATGGCGCTGGTGCCTTGACTTCTGGGCAAGCGGGTGAGATTCAAGAGTGGACGGATGATGCCTTCCGTCAAGCCTTCGAGGGGTTGGGGGAAGGGCCGGCCTTGGTGGAGAAATTGAAGAAGTCTAATAAGGCCGGGACGGGTGCCAGTCTATCTTCTGGGAGTATTTCAGCTAAGGCAACTCCGGCGGTTCAAGGTGAATTCTTAACTTTCGCAGACTCCCTTTATGATAAGGACTTAGTAATATTTTAAGGCCAACTCCCTTCCTGGAATGAGATTCAGGATTTATTGCAGTATCCCACTCCCCCTCAGGGTTTGTAAATAAACGCGTTTTCCTACTCCTTTTAACTTAACATATTTCTCGGATCATAGTTTCATGCATGCTTGTAACACTTGGTTCTATTTCCAGGAACGGGTAAGGTGGCCAAGACATTAGATATTCGACACCGCCTTGAGTAGTACAAGCTACTCAAAGCTTCCGCCAAACCAAAGCCATCAACTAGCCGTCTCGGAGATGTGGTTGGCTATCGCCCTCTTCTCAGAGTTATTGAAGAAGATATGCAAAAGAGGAAGAGGGGGCGATCTTTGTTTGAACCTTCACCTGGCCCCCAGCCTCCAGTCCAGCCTATCCATGATATTACTGAGGAAGATACTGAGTTTATGCCCTCCCCACACCCGTTCGAAAATCCAACCGTCACCCCGATAGACCACCCCGGTTTGGTTCGCAACCCATTTGCCGGCCACCCAGATCTGGACCCGAGTTTTCAGGATATTTCTTTTGATGAGGCCACGGGTGAGCATCTTCTTCCCCGCAATCCCATGGTATGGGTGCTTGAGGAGGCTAAGTCCTTAGACCTCGATTTGCTTACTACTTGGATTGTGACCATAGGGGATGAGGCCAAGGCAAACATCGATCGGGTGGCTGAAGAGACCAAGAGGTTAATGGAGCATCACGCTCAACTGGCTAAGGCTGGAGAGGAAATCGGAAGTGCTAACGTTCGGTTGCGGCTAATGGTTTCCGATCAGGCCAAGCAGCTTGCCGATCAGGCTATCCAGATATCCCAGCATGAGGCGGCCTCCAGACGACTAAAGAGAACCATGGAAGAGGCTAGCAAGGCTGAGTTGCGAAAATGAAGGCTGTTTGCAAAGAACGAATTGACATGGCCATCGCAATGGTGGACAAGATTCGGAGAGCGGATCTTGAGCAGGTAGAGGAGTTATCGGGAGGCTTGAGGCCGCAGAGCTTGCTCAGGCCAAGCTGAAGGAGGAGATGGAAGTGATGCGGAAGTCCCTTCAGGCTAACTGCTCGAGATACCGATTGGAGAGAGATGCTGCCGTCGCACGGCTGTCGGCTTCTGAGGCCCGGATGAAAGAGTTTGAGGAGAACGAGGGGATGATGGATGAGATGCTCTAGGACATGTATGTCCATACTTGGAGACAGGGCAACCTGTCCTGGATGGACGATTATCCCCGGGTTATGGCTAGGATATATCTCCGGGCTTTGGAGGAAGCCAAGGCTGAAGCGGATAAAGAGGGTGGCGCGGCCTTCAGAATGGATGTGCTTACCGCACAGTTCACCAAGGAGGAGTAGACGGCGGTGAAGGAAGGCATGCGGCTGCTTGCCGCCGAGGAAGTGGGTGTGCAATTGGAGGACGATAATCAGGGAGCGGACGCTGGTAAGTCTTCCTTTTTTAATCTTTTCTCAATTTGATTGCTTATCGTTGGTCTAATAGATTCTTCTCCTGAATTGGATAGGTGGAACCTCTGGTCAGCATGCTGGGAGTTCTGATCCTGCGGTCAAGTAGATCTTGGGGGGTTGGAAGGATAGAGATGAAGTTCTGATGCTGCCGACTATTTTGACTTGATCTGGGCATTTTTGGTTTTACTTGACATTCCTGTATACACTAGTTCTAAAACATTAATGTACTTTCAGGTTGTAATTATGTCATTGCAACAAACGACTTTATGTAATTTTATAACATAAACTGATTCTGCTATATTTGAATGCTTTGGTTATTTTGATATGTTGCATAGGAAATACAGCTGCGTGTTTATGCATGTGATTTAATCGTATTTGATGCTAAGTTTCTGCTCAAAATATTGTTTCATGTCTTGCAATGCCAATATGATGTGTGAATAAATTAAAGCTACATATTTGTATACAAGAGAAGATAGTACCGCCCTTGTGTTTTAGTTGTAGAGGGTTGCTTTGAATGTCTTGCGTGACTGAGTATGGAATGTAGCTGAGTGTTCCGTCATCCGGGCGTGAGTTCATATTTCCACAAGCGAGAGTTCCCCTATTTTGTGACCTGTACTTTAGGGATTGTTATATAGGATAGGAGAAAAGTTTTTGAATGAAATGGAAATATGAGAAACAGTAAAACTTCCAATCACGGAAGGCCGTCGATATGCTTAAGTTCGTGGCAAACGGGTTTTGTAGTCACTTTCCCTAGCTGTGGGTCTTGGAGACATTTGTCACCCATCTTACGCCTCCGCGGGGAGTTTATCTTTTTTACCACAGCCGCACTTAAGACATATCGGAGCCGAGATCGCTACCCGAGCCATTATGGCCCGTAATCGTGGGTATTATTCGATTTACCGTGGCCGGCTAGCGTGGGTGCCGATCGTCAACCGTGAACTACCCCTGGCTGGCCACACCTTATGTTGGGGCTTAAAGTAGGTTCACAGTTGCCGGCGAGCTGAACGCCGTAATGAGCTGCTATCGGCTATAGTCGGCCTTTTTGATGGTTTATAATCAGCTCATTACAGTTGGCTTTGAGGGCAGTCGCGAGCAATGAGTTAACCCGCAGCAGAGGGATGCTAGAGCAAAAGTGTCTCATTGGCGAGTGCATAGATTCGCATAGTACCTGTTGGGTCTCGTCTAGGTGAAGTTGTGCCGCGAAGTGTCCAGAATGGAAATGTCGCTATACATGATTTTGTTCAACAGAAAAGGATAAAGCTTAACGAGCAGCCAAGATATAAAGGAACAAGTTAAAAAGAGACAAGATTTTTAAAGTGGTTCGGCACGAAAATGCCTACGTCCACTGATTCTCTTTGTTAATTCACTTCATATGGGCAGTATAAGTTAAGAAAAGTATCGACGGAGGTGTTGGATGTTCCATGCCCTCTGGAACACCTCTCCGTCCACTGTTGACAAAATTTAAGCTCCGTTGTGGAGATCTTTATGAATTACAAAGGGTCCGTCCCAGATTGGATCTAGCGCTCCAGGGCGCGGGAAGATCCGTTTGAGGACAAGATCTCCTTCTTGTAAGATGCGGTGTTTGACTTTGGAGTTGTATTGTGCTGCTACTTTTTGCTTGTGAGCTGCTGCTTTGAGTGCTGCATCATTTCTTCTTTCCTCGATTAGATCCAAAGACATGTGGAGGAGTTCTTCGTTCTCTTCTGGGTTGTAGTGGATCCTACGGTGGGAAGGCACTACAGTTTCAACTGGGAGCATGGCCTCCGATCCGTATGCCAAAGAGAAAGGAGTATGCCCTATTGATGTTCTGTAAGATGTGCGGTAGGCCCAAAGTGCCGTAGGAAGTTCATCCACCCAAGCGCCTTTTGACTTTTCAAGTTTCTTCTTGATTAGGGTTTTAAGGATTTTGTTGACAGCTTCGACTTGTCCGTTTGCCTGGGGGTAAGCCACAGATGAGAAGCTTTTGTGAATTCCGTGCTCTTGGCGCCAGTCGGTGAATTCCTCGCTGTCAAATTGAAGCCCATTGTCCGATATGATTTTGAGTGGAACCCCGTACCTACATAAAACACTTTTGATCAAGAAGTTAATAACTTTTGCAAAGATATTTTATTTAAAGGTTCCGCTTCCACCCATTTGGTGAAATAGTCGACTGCCACTATGGCATATTTGGCTCCGCCTCGGCCCGTTGGCAGTTCGCCAATTAAGTCAATTCCCCATATTGCAAAGGGCCAAGGGCTGGTCATTTGAGTAATCTCATTTGTGGGCAGTCGAGGAATCTTAGCAAATTTCTGACATCTGTTGCATTTTTGACGAAGTCCAAGGCGTCTTTGTTTAAAGTGGGCCAGTAATACCCGTATCGGAGTATCTTCTTGGCTAGAGTCTGTCCTCCGATGTGATCTCCGCAACTTCCTTGATGGATGTTGGACAAGACTTTCCTGGTTTCCCTTCCAGCGATACTCCTTAATAAGGGATTAAAGAAGCCGCGCCGATAGAGGATGCCTTCTTGTAATGTGTAGCCGGAAGCTTTCCTTAAGATTTTCTTAGCTTCGTTACGCCCGTCGGGCAGTGTGCCACTTTGTAAGTACTTCCGGATGGGAGTCATCCAAGTTTCCTCTTCGATTGCAGCTATCATATTCATTGGCTCGTAACTCGAGGCTAGTTGCTTTGAGATGGTTATTGTTCGGGAAGCGGTGTCGTCCTTCATGCTAGCTTGCTTTGCCAGTTCGTCGGCCTCCTGATTCTCTTCTCAAGGAATGTGTTTGATTAAATAGTGATCCAATTGATTGAGCAGCAGCTTGGTCTACTTTAGATATGCTGTGAGTCGTTCTCCTTGAGTCTGGAATTCTTCCAGTATTTGATTTACAATAAGTTGAGAATCACTATAGAGAAATAAAGAACCGACTCCAATCTCCAGGGCAAGTTCTAATCCGGCTATCACTGCTTCGTATTCTGCGTCATTGTTGGTGGCAGCGAATTCCAACCTTAGGGCGTAGTGCAACTTCCTTCCCCTGGGGGTGATTATCACAACACCTGCCCCCGAGCCTTGTTCATTTGATGCTCCATCTACGAAGAGGCTCCACTTGATATCTTCTGCTATTTCAGATTGCTCCTTACCTTCGTTAGTAGTGAATTCGGCAATGAAATCAGCTATGGCTTGCCCCTTGATAGCGGTGCGAGGATGGTAGGTGATATCATATTGACTCAGTTCAATGCACTACTTAAGTAGTCGCCCAGAAGTGTCGGGGCGATGGAGTACCTGCCTTAGCGGTTGGTCGGTTAAAACTTTGATGGAATGAGATTGGAAATAGTGTCGCAGTTTCCGTGACGTGATTAACAAACAGTATGCTAGCTTTTCAAGTTTAGCGTATCTGGATTCTGCCCCTGTAAATCTCTTGCTTACAAAGTATACGGGCCGCTGCGCGCGGTTGTCTTCTCTCACCAAAGCGGCGCTTAAAGTATGGGATGACACAGCAAGGTATAAGTATAGTTCCTCGCCTTCATTTGGAGTTGAGAGTACTGGTGGTCTCTGGAGGTGTCCGATTAAGTTAAGGAAGGCTGTCGAGCATTCGTCAGTCCATTCGAACTTTCCTTTGTCTTTCTTTAGAGCTTCAAAGAAAGGGATGCATTTGTCGGTTGCTTTAGAGATGAACCTGCTTAGGGCAGTCACTTTCCGTTTAGGCTTTGCATCTCTCTACGAGTGGATGGTATCTTGATATCTTGCAAAGCCCGAACTTGTTCGGGGTTTGCTTCAATCCCCCTGGCATGGACGATGAATCCCAAGAACTTTCCCGACGATACTTCGAAGGAGCACTTTAGAGGGTTCAACTTCATTCCATATTGGCGAAGTACTTGAAACACCTCATCCAGGTGGTTTATATGATCGTTGGCTTTCCTCGATTTTACCAGCATGTCATCCACATAAACCTCCATAGTTCGTCCTATTAGTTCCGCAAACATCTTGTTGACGAGGCGCTGATAAGTAGCTCCGGCGTTTTTAAGTCCAAAAGGCATTACCCTGTAGCAGTACAATCCCGGTCAGTGATAAAACTAGTGTGGTCTTGATCGGGGGCGTGCATAGGGATCTGGTTATATCCTGAGTATGCGTCCATAAAAGATAAGAGTTCGTGTCCGGCGGTGCTGTCCACGAGCTGATCGATTCGGGGGAGTGGGAAGCAATCCTTCGGACAAGCGTCATTTAAGTTGGAGAAGTCGATGCATGTTCGCCACTTCCTATTAGCCTTCTTTACCAGCATCGGGTTGGCAATCCATTCTGGGTAGATGGCTTCTCGTATGAAGTTATTGGCAAGTAGGTTCTTCACTTCTTCCTCTAGGGTTGTGATCGTTCTGCCCCCATGCTTCTCTTTTTCTGGTTTACTGACACCTTGGTGGGATCGATGTTCAGTACGTGGCATGCTACATCTGGGGAGATTCCTGTCATATCAGCGTGCGTCCATGCAAATACATCCATGTTGTGGCGAAGAAAATCAATGAGTTGATCCTTTAATTCTTCTTTTAGTTGAGATCTGATTTTCAATAGCCTACTTGAGTCATGTTTGTCTACAGCTATGAATTCCATAGCCTCTGCAGGCTCGGCGGTGGCCTCCTCCTCTTTGTCCCTGGGGTCTAATTCATTGAAAGGGTCATTGGTATATCGAAGAGGAAGGGCTTTCTTTAGTTGTTATGCTTCCAAGTTTTTCATGCAGAGAGTAGTCTCTGCATTTTTCCCTTTATCTTTTCTGTGGTTATTGCGAAGTTCAGTTACATAGCAGTCTCGAGCAGCGTCTTGATCTCCCTCCATTTTTCCTATTCCGTTATCTGTTGGAAATTTCATCTTCAGACACTATGGGGCTAGGACAATTTGGAAGTTAGACAAGGCTGGTCTTCCCAAAAAGGCGTTGTAGGCCGAGTGGATCTCTATTAGTATAAATGTTTGTTTTCGCATAGCGGAGCGGGGATGACTTCCTATTTCAACAAAAAGGTCCAGTTGCCCGAGGGGCATCTTCGCATCTCCAGTGAAACCATGTAGTGGTTTGTTGCGGGGAGACACATCCTTCATTGACAGCTTCATTTTGTCGAAAGCATGCTTGAATAGGATATTCACCGAGCTTCCAGTGTCTACTAAAATTCGGAAAACTTTGGCTAGACCGAACCAGGCAGAGATGACCATAGGATCCATGTGTGGGTACTGTCTTCCCTCTAGATCACGCCTACTGAATGTGATGTCGTCATTCTCTTTCCGTTTCGGGTGGCGTTCTTCCATAACAGAATTAACGTAGCCTTCAGCGTTTCTAAGTGACTTACCGTATCTTTCCATCTCTGCCCAGCTTCTGTCGGCGATGTGTGGTCCTCCTGATATGGTATGGACCACTATCTTCTCTTGACTAGAGCCGCTGGTGTTGCGATTTCCTCCGCCTACTTCTGGGAGGGGTAGCCCTGGGTTTTCATTGGCGGGAGTTGGAGTCCTGTTCTGGCTTTTTACATAGCGTTCCAGTCTCCTCCTTCTAATGTGTTCTTCAATCAAGTCCCGGAGATGGTGGCATTCATTGGTGTCATATCCATGGGATTCGTGGAAGCGGCAGAACTTTCCAGACTTGAGTGCGTTATCTGACTCCTTCTTGTGCGGGGGGCGCTTGTATCTAACTTCGTCTTGAGTAGCTAGGAAGATGTTTTCGATTGTTTCATTCAAAGGAGTGTAGGAGTCAAATCTTGGTCCTGGTCCGTATAAGCGCTTTTCTCCCTTTTTGCCCCCAGCACTATCTCTAAAGTCACTTCTCCGAACATCTTTTGCTGCAGCGGGAACCTTGTCTGGAGCTGTCCTAGCCTGTTGCCCTCACTGCCTCTCAGTGGCAGCGTCTTCAAGTCTCGTATACTTTCCAGCTTCATGGAAGAAATCAGGTAAAGTAGCTGGTTTTTCCTTGGTTAGTCTTCTAGCAAATTTAGTATCCGGATGTACACCACTGCAGAGGGCCATTAGGATAAGTTTCTCGTCCGCATCTTGGACTGCGGCCGCTGCGGCGTTGAACCGGGTTAGATATTGTTGCACTGTCTCTCCGGGCTTCTGTTTATATTAGATAAGGAATAAGCTTCCTTGGGTTGTTCCACATGAATGCGGAACTGGCTGATGAACTTTTCTTTCAACATTTCCCATGAGCTGATGGACCCTTGGGGTAGGTGGCAGAACCAGGAGGTAGCTAGATCTGCCAAGAAAAGTGGGAAGCATTTACACAATACTCCCTCCGTTGCTCCGCTCATGAGCATATGCTGGGTGTATCTCTGTAAGTGTACTATGGGGTCAGAGGTTCCCTTGTAAGGTTCCATTGTTGGCATTTTCCATTCCCCGGGGGTGATGGCGGTTTTGATATTGCGAGTGAAGGGGCTGGTTACCCTAGCACCTATCCCCGATCCCTTTGCTCCCGTTGGACGCACTCTCTGAACAATCGCGCCATCCTTTCATCAGAACTTGGAGCGGATAGAAATGAGTTTGGTTCTTCCCTGCGGGACTGATTCCGTCCAGACGGCTTGTAGGGATGGTATCATCTGTTACTCCTAACATTCTCCAATGGCTACCTCTGGTCTTCTGGGGGCATGCTGGGGTCAGCCACAGTTGGCCCTTGCCTTGATCTTCCCCTGCTGGATTCTGTTCTCAGCACTTCCTCGGGTCCAACTTCGGGCCGGACTCTAGCTCGGCCCCGTCTACTGGTGTTTTCATGGTTAGGTAGCATGACAGGCTCAGCTACATCCGACCCCTGCCTGGCACCTCCCCCGTTGGGTTCGGTTCCAAGTGTTTCCTCGGGTCGGAATTTGGGCTGAGTCCGGGCTCGGCTCCTACCATGGTTGTTTCTGTTGTTAGCCTCTTCGAAGAAGATGACCTTTGTCGCCTCCCAGATCCTCCAGACCGGGACTCACCCCATGATTCAGTGTTGCGGTTGGATTCTTCAGCATCCCTTAAGCGTGACATGAGTTGGTCCACCAAGGCTTCTTGTTGAGATGCGAAGCGGTTAGTTACTTCAGCCACAACCTTGTCCAGATCCGCCCTTGTAATTGGTTGTTCCGTAGCGGGGGCTGTCGGATTTGCCTGATTTTCGTTTGATGTTGGAACCGGTCGATTGTCTTGATTTCTGACTACTGGATCTAGGATACTGCCAGTTGCAATGTTCTTTCCTTTGTTAGCATCTTTCTTCCGTCCGTGAGGCATGTTTTCCAAGCAATGATCGATGTTGATAGGAAAAGGGTTGAGTGGGAGAAGCTGAAGCTTCGAGCTCCGTTCTCAGTGAAAGCACCAAAAATGTTTGCATAAAAAATGGACAAACACCTCCAAGTCGTATGAATTAGTTAATTTTATGTTGTTTCTAGTGATTTGGGTGATTTATGCAAATATATAAAATAGATGGACTAAACTGTAAAAGTCACACAGATTTATAGTGGTTCGGCCTGAACGTGCCTACGTGCACTTTATATGTTATTCTCCTTTTTCTTTCAGATTACAAGTACAAAGCTTTGTATACAAGTATATGAAAGTTGTTTGAAAGTTCCTTCCGTGCTTGAGCTCTCAAACTTGTCTGCCATTGTTGTACCCCTGCCCCTCTATTTATAGAGTGAGGCTGGGGGCAGGGGTTCTGGATGTATATAGCTGTTGATGGGCCTGGGCTGAAACGATCTGGCCTGACCATGTTGTTTCGGTGTAGGTTGGATAGGTGGTCCGGTTATGATGGTTCAGTGGTAAGGGGATGAATGGACCAGTGGGGCTTTGGTTCGGTGGTAGGAGATGAAGTTGGTTCGGTGGGAGCTTGGAGGAGGTTGGTTCGGCAGGAGCTTGGAGGAGGTTGGTTCGGCAGGAGCTTGAAGGAGGTTGGTTCGGCAGGAGCTTGGAGGAGGTTGGTTCGGTAGGAGCTTGGAGGAGGTTGGTTCGGTGGGTTGATGGTCCGGTTGGGAGATGGAGTTGGTTCGGTGGGTTGATGGTCCGGTTGGGAGATGGAGTTGGTTCGGTGGGTTGATGGTCCGGTTGGGAGATGGAGTTGGTTCGGCCGAATCTCATCCAACAGTGTCCACATAGATCTGAAGCGAAGTGTTCGCCTCTCCAGCATACATAGTGATTGTCTCAAAATCAACATCATGACAAAATCGACGTAAGCATCTCCATAGCATCAGTTAAACTTTAGAAAGTTGTTCGACATCAAAATAACAGCAGCAACTGTTTGAGTATCAAATTTCAACCTCAAGGCGATAGCAACGGTCCTCAGGTGACTGGCGTTACATTTCCAAGCAACGTCCTTTGTTGGTTATGTTCCATTATCCAAGTGGCGACAAAGCGTTCGATTTGCGAGTAGAAGTGATTGCGGGGTTGAGTTTTCTTGGTTGAATTTTGTTTAGTGAAGCTTTTAGGATTTTTGATTTTAAATCTATACTATAGTATGAATAATGAGTTTGGTTTGGGGTGCGCAGAGGCCCTGTGGTAATTGGAAAATGAACTGCCGCGATATTACTTTCTCGTCTTCTAATCCTTCTCCCATTCCTCTTTTCTCAATCTAAGCCTAAATCTTCATTTCTGATCATCATGGTTAAGTTTCTTTGATGGTTGTTCTTCATGGACAATACTGCAATTCCTAGCATCGCTCTTTTACGGTAGATATCCTCACCTTCCTCAAGCTGGTTCTGTCAAGCAGCCTGTTTTGTTGGTTGATTTGATTCCGATGTGTCTATATTACCCCAATTATCTATCCAATTTGAGGTAAAAACCCTAACTTCCGTTAGTGCATCCATTTTGTTCGTTCGTTTACTGTTTGAACTTGCGTAGGTTTTGGTTTCTTTTTGTTGTTTGTTCGCAATGAAATCGTTATAATTAAATTGGATTCTCTAACGATAGGTTTAAAATTGTTTAAAAGCCATAATGTATTTAGTTAAGAGTAATGGTGGTCATTTTAAGGTGTATCGATTGCCAGCCTATAAAGGAAAAAAAGGAAGAGCTAAGTTTCCTCCTATGCCATGTAAGTTTTTTATTTCATTCCACTTTTTTTTTAAAGGTGGAGTAGGTTCTTCGAATATAGTAACTGAGATTAATTTTAAAGTTCGAATTTAGAAGAAGTTTTTTAGTTTTTGTTTGTTAGCTTCTATCATAGATATGGTCACCATAGCATCATCTCACAATCCAATAGTTATCATCAACCATCACACTTAGAGACTAAGATGTGCAATTTAAAGATCATTGTCCGCATTATTTTTTAGTTAAATAATTCTATTACTTCGCTTTCACATTTGTTTACCATTTTACAGTTCTATATATTTTAATGTTCCATTGAAGACCGCATATTAGGCTACATAGCTTGGTTTAAATGTAAGTTCTCCTTCATTTTCTCACCATATTTCAATTAATATATTTTCAGTGAGTTAGATTGATTCTCACATTCACGACATGAAAATAAAAATCTCATTACTTAATGTACATTAACTAATGATCAAATTTTATCCATAGATATTAAATTTAAATTAAATGATGGTATGGTTATGTCTCATTTAGTGAAACTTGATTATGTACTGAAAGTAACCTGTTGTGTCCCAGCACCGCTCTTTTACGGTAGATATCCTCCCCTTGCTCAGGCTAATTCTGTCAAGCAGTCTGTGATTTTGTTGGTTGATTGATTTCGATGTGCCTATATTACCCCAATTATCTATCCAATTTGAGGTAAAAACCCTAACTTCTGTTAGTACATCCATTTTGTTCGTATTTGTTTACTATTTGAGCTTGCATAGGTTTTGGTTTCTTTTTGTTGTTTGTTCGCAATGAAATCATTAAAATTAAATTGGATTCTCTGACAATAGGTTTAGCTTTGTTTAAAAGCCATAATGTATTTAGTTAAGAGCAATGGTGGTCATTTTAAGGTGTATCGATTGCCATGCCTATGAAGGAAAAAAGGAAGAGCTAAGTCTCCTCTCTGATGCCATGTAAGTTTGTTATTTCGTTCCACTTATATTTTTTAAAGGTGGAGTAGGTTCTTCAAATACAGTCTCTGAGATATTTTTAAAGTTCAGATTTTGGAGAAGTTTTTTAGTTTTTGTTTGTTAGCATCCACCATAGATATGGTCACCATAGCATCATCTCACTATCCAATTGTTATCTGGCTGTCCAATAGTTATCATCAACCATCGCACTTATAGACTAAGATGTGCAATTTATCATTGTCCTCAATATTTTTCAGTTAAATAATTCTATCACTTCGCTTTCACATTTGTTTACCATTTTATAGTTCAATAGATCCCACTGAAGACTACATAGCTTGGTTTAAATGTAAGTTCTCCTTCATTTTCTCATCATATTTCAATTAATATATTTTCTATGAGTTAGATTGATCCTCACATTCACGACATCAAAATAAAAATCTCATTACTCAATTTATATTGACTAATGATCAAAGTTTATCCATATATATTAAATTTAAATTAAATGATGGTATGGTTATGTCTTATTTAGTGAAACTTGATTATGTAGTAAAAGTAACATGTTGTGTGCATTAACATTATTTAATGTATGTATAAACAACTATATTATGTGTGGAGGGGCTTTTCTAAAATCCCCAAATGGAAATAACGGAGCCTGGATTCCAAATCCTAGGAAACATAGAGGTAGTACTTCATCTATAGTGCATACGAAATGAGAATTTTAGGTTATGGGTGGTTCATACTGCAATATTACATTTTTAAAACAACCAAGTTATTCCTATTACACATGCATGCAAATTTTGTATATGGCCCCAAATAAGAAAACTTACATAGCCGCTTTTTGTTACAGCCATATATGCTCTCCTCTGCGCATCTACATCGGAAAATTAAAACTCTGCTATGCTACAAAAACATGTATATTCAATCAGATATGTATGTTCTCCATGTTTTTCATTAGCTCTACAATAATGGAGGTTACCTTATAGTATTAATGGCTCGTTATTTCTATATCTCCAGCTGACAGTAAAATAAGACTATAAAATAAAAGCTATTTATGTATATAAGTTGCTATCACTCTAATTTACCACTTCACATAATACCTGATAAATGCAGGCTCAAAGTTTGTTTTCACCCGCCCAGTTTGCGGCATGTTTTAGTAACAACTGGTCATATATATCAACTTGATATTACCATTGGAAAATGTAAGTCTTTTACTTCCACGCTTTGTCGTTGTTAGTTTTATATCTCATTATGGGTAGATACAGACCATAACGAAATGGGGCAAAACAATAGAATTTGGCAAATTGTAGGATTTTGAACGAATATAGTTGTGAAGTTAATTTTAAGAGCATAAACAAAATTTGTTAAATGCACAAGTGCTACCAAAGTTTTGGATAATTTTTGCGATAAATATAAAAATTGATAAAACTATATGCTACATATTAAAATTGATAAATGTAAATTCATACATACAAACAAACATACATATACGCACATAAACACATACATGTATATGTAATAAATTTTATTAGGACATAAATTTGTGATACCTTAGATCTTAACTATTAGATTACCCCTTGATTTTCAAATCCAAATGTGAACACAATAGAGTCCAATGGCTCAGATTTATTGTGTCGGGAATTGTGTTTTATTTTGTGTTTGAAAAATCTATTTTTTGTTAACATTCAACAACTATTATAGGTTTTCCAATGAATGTTTACTATCGTCAATTTTTTCAGCTCAACTATGGAGTTCAACACTTTGTTTTTGTAACTTTGAGGTCCGAGAACTCGACATTGTTTCTGTAACTTTGAGGTTTGAGAACTCGGCACAACTACCGCTCATACAAACATATAAATTAAATCAGTTATACTCTGGATTTGAAGCTATATTCATTTCCTGACTATTACTGTAAAATGTACTGCTTCCATGAATTTTAGACGTCATTGTGAGCATCAAAGTACGTTTATTCAATCCTGTGCTAACACATAATCTTTTTTTTTCCAATTTGCGTAGCATGTTTGGCAAAGCTTTGCGAATAGGATAGAAATAAAGCCTTCTATCTCATCATTCAACTGACAATGACCAACCAGCGGCCCATTGATAAATTTAATATTTTTGTGTTTTTAACCATCTTTCTCTTTCTAAATAAACTGTACTAGATTGCTTTTTTATACTATATTGGTGTGGTCCCATGATGTATTCTTTTCATGACCTTCAACTTTACATAGATTTATGTAATGTTTTATAACATAGGTTGCTACATTATTCTTGGTGCAACCCAACTCTCTTTTTGCTCATTCTTTTAAATTAAATCAGTGGTATAAATATGTACTGGTAACTGCTTTTATATTCCATCTTTTTCTAAAAATATTTACAGCTTCAAATTTCTTTATACTCCATTTCTACTGACATACAAATACATTTAAATAAAACAATGATTTCATTGCACTATCAGTATCTCCATCGTTTTCTCCTGCTAGCTCTAAAACTATTCCTATACTGATTTGGTTGCTATTCTCCTACATAGTACAAAATCTATGTTTATAATTTAATAACTTCCTTAATCATATTGTTTAATTAATCTAGTACTTATGATTAGATTTGAAAGCTGTATACTTTATATACCTTCGGTCACTTATTCCGTATAAATTTCAGTGTGTTTCTTTTCATTAACGTCCAATTGTAATTTACTAAGATTAGGTTCACGGTGTTTTAACCAAACGCTTTATTTTTCTTATATTACCATTTTACCTTTTCACAATTTACTATATACAGAGAATATTTTCACCACCTCCGTGTGCGAAGCACGGGTTCACACTAGTATATATATAATAATAAAGTAATTTATTCAGTTTTGTTAATATGGATATAACATACATGTTGAAATTGACGTATGTTAGTAATTTTTTAGATCAAATGAAAAATATTATTTAATGAAATTTGTTTAAATAAATCAAATATAAAATTATGTGATTAGTTTATATACATGGAGTTGAAAATAGACGACAGGAAGAATCGAGAGAAATTTTGTAAAAAATTGTATAATTTTGATGTGGATATATTGAATCTAAAACATAATTTTGTAATATAACGTATGATAAATTCTTAATATAAATGAATTATAACTTATTTACAAATTAATTTGTTATGATGTTTATGTACATAATTTATGTTAGGTGGTTTATATATCTTTATAGTTGACTAAAAAAAAATCTTACAATTTTCCATAATGTGAGCATGAGTGTGTTAAAATTGACATATATTTTCATGATTCATTAGAAGAATAGATTAACTATTCATTGAAATTGTTTAAATTATTTAAATTTGAGATTTCGTAAGTAGTTTGAATACATGGATTTAAATATAAAATAATAGAAAATAATTGAGGGCGGTTTAGGAAATAATTGTACAAGTGTTAAAATGTATGTATGTGAAGCTAAAAACTGAATTTTTCAATGTAATACAATATAAAAAGTTTAGATATGTGAAAAATATATTAAATATGGAAATATTGCTTATGCATATTATTTATGCTAGGTGACTTATATATATCTTTGTATTTAAATGAAAAACTAATTTTATCACCTTTGCGCCTGATGTGTATATGGTATACATATTGAAACCGTTATATCTTAGCATTTATTAGATGAATTAACAAAAAATTATTAATTGAATTTATTTAAATAATTTAAATTCAAGATTACATAATTAATTTGAAAATATCGACTTTAGTATACAATGGTAGGTGATATTGTGAAGTGTTTTTGTAACTAATTGGATAAATTCAAAATGTAGGTTTTTGACATTAAAAAAGGGTTTTACAATGTAATGCATGACACACATAATGATACAAATAAATAAAACTTTAAACTTGTAATTATTATTTATGAATATAATTTATGTTATGTGATTGATGTATTTATATATTTGAATGAATTTTTTCATCATTTTTGTTAATATGAATATGGTTCATATTGATCATACTTATTTGACAAATCGGTGAAAAACTGCATAGTGAAATTGTTTAAATAGTTTTGAAGTTCTGTAATTGATTACAATATATGACATTAAATGTAAAATATTGTAAAGGAATTGAGGGGAGGCCGTAAATGATTATAGAAAATTTATAATGTAGGTATTTGGAGTACAAAAATATAATTATGTAATGCATTTCATGATAAATTTATTGAGAGAAATGTGAAAAAAGGATTTATTATTATTATTTATGTATTCACTTTAAGTTCTTAAGTTATATAATTTAGGTATCTTTACATTAATTATTATTTTTAAATTTAGTTAATATGAATATGGTGTACATATGATATTTTCATAAATTAGTAAATGAATTAATGAATATTAGTTAGTTGGATTTATCCAATTAGTTTAAATTTAGATCACATAATTAATTGATACATATAGGGTGAAAAATAAAATATTAGAAGAAAAGTGAGGTAAATATTGTGAATAATTATGGTAATTTTAAATGTAGGTATTTGAAGTTAAAGTCGAATTTACAATGAAATGTATGATAAATTTATTGAAATAAATTAACTACAATTTTTTATTATTGGTTTATGTGATTTATATATCTTTATAGTTGAATGAAAGATTAATACTATGGTTTAGTTGTTTAAGTGTTATACATATTTAAATTGTCGTTCTTTGGCATTTATAAGAAATATTAAATGAATTTATTTAAATAGCTTAAATTTTGGATTATTTAATTAACCTAAATGTGCGGACTTAAATATAAAATATTAGAAGGTAGCTGATAAATTATATGTAAATAATTATATAAACTTTAGAATACATGTACCAAAATGTAAAATAATAGGAGAGAATTAGTAAAATAAGCGTAAAGTAATAAATTAAAGAATTTGAAAATAAAATATCTAAAGAGAGAATTAAGGAGAAGAGAGAAAACTCTTAAAATCACGGAGAGAGCCAGAAAATCTTTTGCTTTACTATTATTTAATAGATGAGCTCAATGGCAACTTTAGCATTTAATGGAGTTGCAACTTGCAAGTATCAAACGTAGAGTATATTATAGTTTTGGTTTATAGTTTGGACAGATGTCCAATAGTTACCAACATTTTGACACTTGCGATTTTGTGTTTTAAGCTCAACAACTTTATTTATTTATTTTAATATAATAAAATATATATTGTGAATCTTCAATTAATTCTTGAGTAGTTGATATCGTTTGAATTTACATTTTACCCATTCTAATTTCAGTTTGATTCTTTAAGACAAGACGATATTTAACATGACATCATATGTTCTTGGTGTATGCTTTGATGTTAAGTTTTCCCTCTAAGAGTATTCAAATAGACGGAGCAAATGAGTATTCACTCATTTTCTATCCTGATTGAGCTGTGGGGTTTGTATTCTATAATTTGTCATTGGATGGCAACGATCAGCTGCTAGGTAGGGAGCATTTACTTTGTCATAACATTGGATAAATCACTAGTGTTAAATTAAGTCATTACCCACAAAGGTAATATTTTTGTTTCAATTCATTTTTCCAACATTTGTCTCGTTCAAACTAAAATTTTACGGATCAAGGCATGATTTAGAATTCTGTTTCATGTTCATACATTCCCACTTAATCTAATACATTAAAAATACAAAGACATAAATGGCTTTGTTGATTCGCCAGTACATCCCCTACCATCTTCATCATCATTGTCGTCAGTTGCACCATCTAAGTTTACGAAGTCATTGCATGCAGATCAACATAAAAGAAATGTCAGACTCCACGTTAAAATCCGTAATTGTAGCGTCATCACTCAATCACAAAAGCAAGACAGTAAGGTAAGATGATAAAATATAACTTGAGAAAATCCCAAGGAAAATGCAAGTTTGGAAGAACCTAAGTAAACGGTTCAGTAGGCTCCAAGACAAACGGCTCGGCAAAACAATCACCCAACGATTCCATAGTAATCCACCACTGCATGAAACGGTAGACAACTACCAAACAAGAAAACTGATTTGGCATTCCTCGTGTTGAACCAAACTTCCACCAGATCAAATCTACAAGAATCAAGTATTACCAAACCGTTTATACTTGAAAAGTGTCTATTTTTATAGGATTACCGAGCCAATCGCTATATATCTTCAAACCCATAAATGCATCAAGGAATGAGCATTGACGGCGAACAATCTAAAGGGCAAAGACTACTGGACCAACTCCCTACCGGACACAGAAACTTCGAAATAATTTGGAGCATCATTATACATTTCTTTAAGCAATAGATCATTGTATTTTGTATCCTCAACATTGTTCTTCAGATCTATATGAAAAGTAATGATAATGGGCCATGGATGTTGAGATTATTCAGCTAAATCACTACAAGTCTGTATGTTCTTTCCTTTGCAACGCTTTATTTCTACATTATTTGTGTTTGATTTGCTCTCCATCATTCATAAATAATATACATAAAACAATTGTGAAATACATTCTGTACCCACAGTTCTATAGCAAAAAACTTGGACGTTGTGAAATCCCCCATTTTAAGATTCAAAAATAGACATTAATCATGCTGTAATCATCCTCAATGTTATTTTCCAATAACAAAATAAAATCAGTTATTGTATCATTAACATCAGGAGCATAAGAACTTGCAATTTTCATAGAACATTTCATTCATTTCAAATTTATTACATATCAAATACATGACCCTATGGTCACATCATTTAGATGAAAAAAATATAATTCTAAGAACGACATATGAAGATGTCCCTTGGATGATCAGAGTCATAATTATTGATGGTTACAATACTCATCTTTACATAAAACAACAAAAGCAGTTATGCTGCACAATAGAAACTAAACTAGACTAGTAATAACCTGCCTCTTGCACGTCTTCAGAAGCTTTATTCATCTTATCTTGTAAATCATACTCTCGGCCTACTCAATTGAGTACTCGATAATTTAGGGAAAAATCAAAACTTCGGGTCAGACAAAAAGTTTGGTGTAAACAATATTAGTCCATCCCAATTAAAAGTAGATATATAGTGAGACCACGCCGCTAAACGGAACGTGTTTTCCCTCGCTAGTATCTTAAAATCAATGCAAAACATAACATTTTCCTACACCCACAATGGTTAGATCATAATATAAACATCATACAAAATGGGTCAAATATGAATAGTCTAATATTCAATAGAGTATAAGGGTTACACATTCCCGTATATGCCTATCTCATTAAGTGTCCATACATCGACATAGATTTTCTAGGGTCACTATTAACCTATTAGTTTTCACATACCAACTAGAAACCTATTGGGTTGACTCGAGTCGAAAATATAACCAGATAATCCAACGATATGTCGTTCCCTTAAGAATACCAAAATATCCCCGTAATAAAAGAAGAAAAATGATGGTGAGAGTCACTGGTACGATTCTCAAATGCATAACCATAAAATTATAGCCTTAATGTTAGCAAAGTCCTACGCATTAGAATCACGGACCTGAATAGCTAAGGGCTTAATGGACAAATTACGAAGCACTACCTCACACTAATCACTACCCTTAAGTATGGTTTATAAGCATCAAATGAATTATTTCTTTTGATTAGCCCTGGACATCCTAACATAATTTGATCTTCTCGATCCCATGGATATGATTCTATTCATATAGGAGTTTCGTCTAACCATACTCACTAATCGAACAACCCTAATTGGTCATCGGTTCCCAAACCCCAAGGTCATAATTCTTAGGTGATATAATACGAGTGAGCATGTCAACAATTTACATAAACAGTACCATGACTGATCAATGAATATAAGTTAATATATAAAGATACCAATTATCGTATAGCACGTTTTCATAATATCCATCTACACATAATCACATATACACATGCATATAGTTCATTCCACATATACTTGGTAAAATCGAGCTAAAATTTTCTTTTCTCTCCTTTAAAAAAAATCATATTATTTAAATCTACAATTTAAAAAAATCCATGTTTTTATTACAAGGAAAAGCCCAACACAAAATCGATTATGTAATACCGTATATAACAAGGCTGTCACACCTATCAAATTTTTATTTCTTTCGCACCTTTAAAATACTTAGTCTGTCGTAATTATAAAATTCCACGTGCTATCGCATCTTCAAAATAACTATCATAAGTATAAAAAACAGCGTGCTATCGCACCTTTAAAATAGCTATTGTAAAACATAAAAACATGTTCTATCACACATTTAAGCGGCTGTGTGACGCCCCGGAATTTTTGAGCATTTAAAATCGAAATATTTAATTGATTTCAAATATTTAAAAGTTTAATTTTAACTTGAATTCAAATATCACAATTTATTTGATAATTAAATTATTGAATTAAATAGTTTGAAACTGAATAAAATATGAAATCTGAGATTTTAGGCTATTAAAAATAATTTGAAGGCTTGTAAAATTTGTATTGATAATACATAAGAGAATAGAATTCTTAAAATTGAATTTTACAAGTGATTTGTTCGGTTTTGAAATTTTATCATTCAAATTGATATTTAAAAATAGCCTTCCGAGGCACAGTCTCGGAATCCGACGAAACCAGTTCCATTGGGTCCGTAATATTGAATTATTATCGGATTTCAAATTTCATAGCGATCAGAGTTGCTGTGTGAGCGTACGTTATATAAACGCGCTGAAAATCTAATTGATAATAATCGATTCGAATTTGAATTAAAAATAAGTGAACACTGTAGCAAGACATCTTCAACACGCTTCCCTTGCCTTCTCGAACACACCATCCCTTACCTTGTTTCTTTTTGAACTCGAGACCATTATCCTTTTAGTTCAAAATGGTCGAAAAGAAAAAAAATAAAAATAAAAGAAGAAGCTTATGGGGGAAGCCGCGTTTTGTTTTTAAAAAATAATATAGTATCAACAAACAAAAGCAACATCAGTAAGGGTTCACCATCTCCTTCTTTTCCCATCTCCTCAAGTCAGTTCGATCAGAGAAAAAAGAAAAAAAAAATAAATGGTCGAGCTTCCTCTCAAGGATTCATTCAGAAATCGAAAACCATATTCTTTTCCCCTCTTCCAATTTCACAAATTCAAATAACTCCATTTCCCTTTTCCTTTTTTGCGTACGAATTCATTTCGTTCGGAAAAAAAGAAGATAAATGGCAGACAAAAAGGGAAATCGCGACTTGGATCTGGGAGCTCGTACGCGAACCTATTAGGCGTTTTCGATCGAGGGTTGTTCGAAGGGGTGGAAGAGCAGCGCCTCGAGCTGAATTTGGGGGAGACGACGCGCGTGCGTGCGAGCCTGTTAGCTAGGGTTCGTGATTGTGTGGTTCGCGAGCTCGATTTTCGGCGCGTGCTGTCTTGCGTGGATGTTCATACTGTTGGGTTTCGACTAACCCTAGTTCGCGTGGTGGGGATTGAAGTCCTGATGGCCGCAGTTCAGTGAGGTATCGACTTTTGTTTTAATAATTTAGGTTAATTCAAATTTTAAATTGCAGTTATTCATTTAAATTTAAATGTGTAATATATATATGAACATATATATTACAGAGAAAGAAACGGTAAAACAGAGGAAAAAAAATATTATAATGATAATAAGTATATACCAATATACATATTTACATTCCAATTAACCAATTTATTAGTATATTAAGGAGAATTAAATTAAATTTATTAAATGGAAATTTTATTTTTGGAAACGGGTTTGTGTAACAAACCTATTAAATTTATGGTGTTGCTAAAATATTTTATTAAGTTAATCATTAGTTTGAAATAAATCATGGGTTAATTAAATTGTTAAATTAGGAATTAATTGTAAGACTGATTCGAATATTAATAATTAAATTGTATAATGTTTATTCAAGGTTTGAAATCTGAAAAGAAAACATGCCGGATTGGAATGGGTGTATGCGTAGTCAAAGGTGAGTTAATCTCACTCAGTTAAATTTAAATTTAAATGATTAAATTTAAATAATTGTTTAAATGGCTGAATTGATTAATGTGATATAGTATGATATTTTGAAATTGATGTATTATATGTTGTGCTAACGTCTGTGGATGCAGGGAAAACAGGTTGGAGGGATCCAACTGGATCCCTCAACATTTATTTAAATTATTTAAATCCTCTGTTATAATGATTTGATATTTTGGGATGAATTATGTTGAAATATTGAATGCTATGGTTTGTTAGTACATAATTGGGTATAATGAATTTCCAAAATAAATGGGATTTTGGAAAGGAAATAAAATAAGTAAATTTTGTAAGTTAAACAATTATATAAATTTGAATAAATTAAAGAATGAATTGGAAAAGTAATAAAGTGACCTTAGAATTCTATTAAATAAAATTAGAGTATAGAAGGACATTTTGAATAAACAGGAACTTAATGAATTTTAGTCTTTAGCGATATTGTTTTGAAAGAACAAAACATTTATCTAATATTTAAGATTTAAATTTTTGAAAGGAATAAAGAAGAAATTGGGAAAAAGCATGAAATTTGTATATTTCAGTTAAAAGGTTTAAAATCAAACGGAAAATAATAACATTAACAATAAGTCTATCACTAATGAAATTTGAAATGAATTGAGAAATTAAAGAAACTTATTTCAAATGAAATAAATTGGAAATCAATTTTGGGGAAATTGATTTAAGTGATTGAGGTTGGAATTTTCTCTGGATAGCCGAGTACATGTTTTAAAGATAAATTTTTAAATATAAATTAAATGTTTTAAAGTTGTTTTTAAAGAAAGCAAGTTTTGTAAAATTTATTATTTCTATTATTTAAAGTCTAAAGTAAGTAATTTTAGTAAATTATTGAAGTAGTTTTAATTTAATTTTTTTTAAAAAAAGGTAAATACCAAAGTAAGTGTTTTGGTTAATCTATTATCGTAATAATTATTTAAAGGATGATTTGGTATTTTGTTTAAAGGAGAAAATCTAGTTATATTTATAAAGTAAACCTATTTTAATTATTTCTAGGGTATTATTTAAAATTAAGTATTAAAGTAAAATTTCCTATATAAAATGTTAAATATATCTTACAATTAGCTGATTTTTAGATTATTTTAAAAATCTAAAGTTTTGTGCTTGGTGATTCCAGTGGAAATAGAAATGCTTGAAATTTATTCTGAGAAAGGCAGATAGTTTTCGAAAACTGTTTTCACAAGAATTTGAAAAGTGAAAATATATCTAGTGAAGATATTTTTGCAATAAATAAATAATTTGGGGGAAATTATTTATTGTTTGATGGTTGTTTGTGAATATAAATTGATAGTTAAATAACCGACTATCAATATTGGACAAATGCGTTAATCGTTTCGAAGAGACCAGGATCGAGATTTATTTCTCGAAAACCACTTCGATCCGGTTTGTACGTTCCGTGGAAAACGATTTTGGATTCGAAAATGGAGCAGTGAAGTGCAAGGGCTAGTCGCTACTAATCCTGAGGATATTTCCAAAATGGATGTAGTAGGAATAGTGCCTTCGGTTCCGTTCGAACCCGGGACGGACTTGTATGGATGAATGCTTGCAAAAACATCGTCGGGTGGACGATGGGCATTCTAAGGGATATGTTCTAAAAAGGTAACGCTAGCCTCAAGCCTCATTAAATGGGAATGACTGAAAATCAGGGGTTATGCAGCAAGGCTATGTGGGTAGCACCCAAGCAGGGTGAGGTCATTCCAGTCTAGATGTCCCTTTTTATTTCGGCTTAGTGGGCGGTTGCTGATCCCAACCGCAGGGTGATCTCACTCGGGATTATCCAGTAAGGGATGGTCCCGGCCTTGTGTTGCAGGAGAGCGGGCGTACTCCTCGGTACGGTGATCTAGGCCCCGTACTGTGACAGGTGGTACCCCAGTGCTTAGTCATTGGTTGGAAATCCATTCTCCCTACGAGCCTTGTACGAGTTTTGTTTGTATTACCCACTCTGTGGCTAGTAGCTGGAATTTAATAGATGTAACAATTTCGGCTATTTTATAAGTATTTGTATATAGACCCTATTATAATATCAGAGAATTTCTATAAAAATTGTTTTAGCTATCGTAAGGTAAAAACCCGACATGTTTATTTGTGGTGTGGTCTTACGAGATGCTTTTGTTTTCAAAGGATTTTTGAAACTTTAATAATCAATTAGGTGTGATTTTCTCACGCTGGTATTCCAGACTGACTCGGGTGTTATTTAACTGTAATGCTCGGGTCAGACCGAGTATTATAGGATACAGGATGATGCTATGGAGCTCAGAAGACGAGCTGAATGACGACACGTACTCTCGTACTTGTTTATATATATATATATATATTCCGCTATGTTGAGTTGTTGTGTATCCATGTGTATGATATTGATGTTGAGCTGTGATTGTTGTACTCTGATGATGTAATATATAAACAGAGATATTTGATTTGAGTAAAGATCATTTATTATCTATTATATTTTATGCCGCTGCGATGGTTAGATTCTTTTTTGTTTTCTATTCTCTTCTTCTACCTCTTCTTCTCTAACCCAAATGGTTCGTATTTCTGTACAACTTGAGCTGATTGTTGTAGAATAGTATTGACTCAAGGGGTACGGATTTGCGGGCTGTTACAGTTGGTATCAGAGCGTAGGCTGGTGATAACCTTGGCTCTGGTGGGAACTACTCATTTAAATTAGAGTCCATAGTACTCTAGAATGAGTTTGAACGTATTAATAAATATGAGCGCGTATTTGTTAGTGAATATAAATTGTTTTAATATTGTGTTGATTGATTTATTGAGTGGCATATGAACCTTCGTCGACACAGTCTGCGCAACTGTATTGAAGGGGATTCTAAACACTTGAATAGAGCAATCGACACAGTATTGTTTTAAATATGGGTAAATGAAATAATTTTACCCAAAAATATATTTTGATATAAAGAAAGTTTTTGTAAACTATTTAGCTAATATATGGTTGCTTGGATGTTAGGATGAATAATATTAAAGCATTATCATTGTTAAGTGGGAATTTGACTAGAAATAGAAATATAACTAAAAATTTAAGGGAATAATTTCATTATAAAATGGAATTTATAAATATGAATTAAAAATGTAAATTATAAATCGAAATATAATTAATTGGGAATTTGTATAAGAATAAACTATACAAATGTTTTTTAGTTAAAATTTGAATTAAAATAGAATTTGAAAACTTTAAAACCTCGGAGATTTCGGAAGTATTTTGGAGGTAAATAGTATTATTGTTGTTTTTGGGTTATTTCTGAAAGGAAATTTGTTTAAAAATGGATTTTGCAAGTGAGATAGCGTTGAATTCACTTCAGTTACTGGAAAATAACTTCGGTGATGACTGCAGCATCATCGATGTTCATTTTCGAGTCTCTAAGTGATGGATTGCTGCCAAATTATTTGTTCAGGAAAACCTGTTGTTTTTGAAATTTCAAAGAAAATTTGTTGGGAATAAAACCCAGATTGGTTTAAATTTTTGAGAAGTATGATTTGAGATGTTGGAGATTTCAAAATGATTTGAAACCAAAGGTTGGGTGTCTAAAAATCCTGATGAGATAATTGTAAGCTTATAAATTGAGATGATTTTTAAATCAGGAAGGAGATATAAGCTTTGAATGTTGGAATTTGAATTTAAAGTGTAAAGTTAAAAATGGAATTAACTTGGATTGGGAAATAATAATAAAAAAATTAAAAAAAATTAAATTAACTGGATTAAAATAAATTGAATAAGCTGAAAATAGTATCTAGTTGTATTCGAACTAAGGTGAAATCGAATTGAGATTAAATAAATCTGAGTTTAAAATAAAATTGAATTGGAATAAAAATTCAATTGAGTTATTGAATAGAATTCGATTCTTACCTGAATAAATGGAAAATAAGTTGGATAAGAATTGGATTGAAATAAATAGATTAGAATAACTTATAAGAGAATTAAAAATCCATAGAAATAAAATATGCTCGGGCTATAAATAAATAGAAGGCTTGAGTTAAAATACAAAAAAAAAAGATGAATGTATTCAAGCCTAGGATGAATGGGATTGTGTAAATAATAAGTTGTGGCTTATAAAATTTGAAAAAGTGGAACAGAAACCCAAAATAAACATTGTTTGATGAATTGGGAAATAAAACAAAAATCCAAGCTTGAATTATAAAATAAATTGAACTTAAGCAAATTGAATGAAGTAATATTTGAAATTAAAATTCAAGTATTAAATTATAAATTAAGGAAAAACTAAGTAGATAATAAATTAGATAATGAAATATGTAAAGAGAACTCAATACAGTTAAATAAAAGCTGAATTGGTGAGTTAATAATGAAGTTTGAAAATAAAACTCAAGTTATAAATCAAATTCGACCTGGATCGATAGTGAAGTAAATGTAATTAAATTGTGGTTAATTAATTGGTTGGTAAATTGAAAATTTGACTTGAAATGTCAACAAGTTTGGATATAGTTGGGAATGGGTTGAATAAAGAAAAAATGAAATTGGATTGAAATGGTAATGGGTTGTATTGCGAATAAAATCCTAATAAGTGGAAATAAATTGGAAATGGTCATGTAACCAATTGAATGAGTTGGAGATCCATTTAAGATTTGCTATAAAACTTAAGAAATAAAATCCAATTCGAGTGTGAATAAATTAAACGAGAGTGAATTTAAGTTATGAAATGGTGGTGAATTAAAGTAAATTAACTTTAATTTAAAATTTATAGAAGCATGGGATGATCTCGAGTATAATAAAATAGTTTGGAATCAAACTTTTTGGATAGGGAAGAAATACAATGAGAGTTTGTAAATAGATTAAAATGAGATAAAATTAAGTATAAATTGAGTTGAAATTCATTTAAAATAGTTATAAAACATAAGTACTTATTTATTCACATAGATCTCGTCAAATTGCAAAGAATAAACTGTTATTGAATGTAAATGGAAGTTAGTAAAATGCCATGGATGAATAGGAGTAAAATAAATTGATTTTGAGAATAATTGGATTAAATATGAGTTCGGCTTGCTTAAAAATAAATTAAGCGTAAGCGATTGAGTTTTAAACCATTCAAATTGAATGAAAATGATTTATGGATTAATTGAAACAGTTGAATTAGCATGGAAACTATATAAATTGCTTACGGAAAAATGTTTGGTGTGAATTTCTTTTAGAATTCATATGTTTTAACTATTGCAAATAAGTGATATGCTGTTAAACTTCATATATTTGACACTTGCATGTTTAAATTGAGTAAGTACAGGTACCTGGAAGCCGTGAGGCTGGATTGGGTTATGCTAATTGCTAAAATTTTAAGCCGCTTGCTTAAAAATGCTAAATAAGGTACGCCTACGCAATAAATTTAGGAAATATGAAATGTTTTTGGTTTTTCCGACCGGGTGGGTCGATGTATATATATTTATCTCTTTTGTCAAATTGCAAAAGCTCCTCTATATAAAGGGGACTCTGCCAAAACTTTTCAGAAATTTTGGGAGTTAGAAAATTTTTGAAGATTTTTGAAAAATTTAGTTAACAGCAAAACGATTTCAAAACTGGAAATTGAAATAGGTTAGTAAATGAAACTAATTAAAATAATGATACGAATTAGTGATAAATGACAAATAAAATTTATATATTCAGAGTTAAAGATAAATTGAATTCATATGGAAATGAAAGAATCGTTTTGAATAGAAATATATATAAACTAAAGGGGTAAGGTGGAAATAAGTATAAGAAACATATAAAATGTTTATATTAAACTTAAATATAAGGAATGGTGAATTCTTAATTGGGAATTGATACTACAAATATAATCTAAGTTAATAAATAAATACCGACAGTGTAAGAAAGTTGATATGATGTTTTGGGAATATTGTGATTGGATATTAGTGCTAAGCAGGATATGCAGGTATTATAAAAGGGGAAAAGGAAATTGGATTTGATTTCAAGAGATAAATTTGAAATGCTCGACAAAAAGGTATGTATTTAAATTCGGTATGAAATTTGATTGGGATTTGGATTGAGCCACTTGGCTTTTTGTTTTCTTTTTGGATTTGAGAGGTCGCAGAGCCATTTTTGTAGTAGTACCGGGCTAGCCGCGCAAAGGAGACGCGGTCGAAATTTTTCGAAAATTTCGAGAGTTAGAAAATTTTCGAGAAATTTTGAAAATTCTAAACTTGGTTTTGAATTATAATTTGAATAGTGAATAAGTATAGTTATTTAGGAACTATGGAAAACTTGGAAAGTTAATAAGAATAATAATGGGTCTTTTATAAGATGATAGTTGGTAAGATATTGAATTGTTAGAAACCGTTTGGTTTCGGGGAAAAAGTAAACGGGTATTGGACCATTCTTCCTAACTAGTAATTTCGGGGACGAAATTCTTTTAAGGAGGGAGGAATGTGACGACCCAGAATTTTTGAGCATTTAAAATCGAAATATTTAATTGATTTTAAATATTTAAAAGTTTAATTTTAACTTGAATTCAAATATCACAATTTATTTGATAATTAAATTATTGAATTAAATAGTTTGAAACTGAATAAAATATGAAATCTGAGATTTTAAGGCTACTAAAAATAATTTGAAGGCTTGTAAAATTTGTATTGATAATACAGAAGAGAATAGAATTCTTAAAATTGAATTTTACAAGTGATTTGTTCGGTTTTGAAATTTTATCATTCAAATTGATATTTAAAAATAGCCTTCCGAGGCACAGTCTCGGAATCCGACGAAACCAGTTCCATTGGGTCCGTAATATTGAATTATTATCGGATTTCAAATTTCATAGCGATTAGAGTTGCCGTGTGAGCGTACGTTATATAAACGCGCTGAAAATCTAATTGATAATAATCGATTCGAATTTGAATTAAAAATAAGTGAACACTGTAGCAAGGCATCTTCAACACGCCTCCCTTGCCTTCTCGAACACACCATCCCTTACCTTGTTTCTTTTTGAACTCGAGACCATTATCCTTTCAGTTCAAAATGCTCGAAAAGGAAAAAATAATAATAAATAAAAGAAGAAGCTTATGGGGGAAGCCGCGTTTTGTTTTTAAAAAAATATATAGTATCAACAAATAAACGCAACATCAGTAAGGGTTCACCATCTCCTTCTTTTCCCATCTCCTCAAGTCAGTTCGATCTGAGAAAAAAGAAAAAAAAATATAAAAATGGTCGAGCTTCCTCTCCAGGATTCATTCAGAAATCGAAAACCATATTCTTTTCCCCTATTCCAATTTCACGAATTCGAATAACTCCATTTCCCTTTTCCTTTTTTGCGTACGAATTCATTTCGTTCGGAAAAAAAGATAAATGGCGGACAAAAAAGGAAATCGCGACTTGGATCTGGGAGCTCGTACGCGAACCTATTAGGCGTTTTCGATCGAGGGCTGTTCGAAGGGGTGGAAGAGAAGCACCTCGAGCTGAATTTGGGGGAGACGACGCGCGTGCGTGCGAGCCTGTTAGCTAGGGTTCGTGATTGTGTGGTTCACGAGCTCGATTTCCGACGCGTGTTGTCTTGCGTGGATGTTCATACTATTGGGTTTCGACTAGCCCTAGTTCGCGTGGTGGGGATTGAAGTCCTGATGGCCGCAGTTCAGTGAGGTATCGACTTTTGTTTTAATAATTTAGGTTAATTCAAATTTTAAATTGCAGTTATTCATTTAAATTTAAATGTGTAATATATATATGAACATATATATTACAGAGAAAGAAAAGGTAAAACAGAGAAAAAAAATTATATTATAATGATAATAAGTATATACCAATATACATATTTACATTCCAATTAACCAATTTATTAGTATATTAAGGAGAATTAAATTAAATTTATTAAATGGAAATTTTATTTTTGGAAACGGATTTGTGTAACAAACCTATTAAATTTATGGTATTGCTAAAATATTTTATTAAGTTAATCATTAGTTTGAAATAAATCATGGGTTAATTAAATTGTTAAATTGGGAATTAATTGTAAGACTGATTCGAATATTAATAATTAAATTGTATAATGTTTATTCAAGGTTTGAAATCTGAAAAGAAAACATGCCGGATTGGAATGGGTGTATGCGTAGTCAAAGGTGAGTTAATCTCACTCAGTTAAATTTAAATGATTAAATTTAAATAATTGTTTAAATGGCTGAATTGATTGATGTGATATAGTATGATATTTTGAAATTGATGTATTATATGTTGTGCTAACGTCTGTGGATGCAGGGAAAACAGGTTGGAGGGATCCAACTGGATCCCTCAACATTTATTTAAATTATTTAAATCCCCTATTATAATGATTTGATATTTTGGGATGAATTATGTTGAAATATTGAATGCTATGGTTTGTTTGTACATAATTGGGTATAATGAATTTCCAAAATAAATGGGATTTTGGAAAGGAAATAAAATAAGTAAATTTTGTAAGTTAAACAATTATATAAATTTGAATAAATTTAAGAATGAATTGGAAAAGTAATAAAGTGACCTTAGAATTCTATTAAATAAAATTAGAGTATAGAAGGACATTTTGAATAAACAGGAAGTTAATGAATTTTAATCTTTAGCAATATTATTTTGAAAGAACAAAACATTTATCTAATATTTAAGATTTAAATTTTTGAAAGGAATAAAGAAGAAATTGGGAAAAAGCATGAAATTTGTATATTTCAGTTAAAAGGTTTAAAATCAAACGGAAAATAATAACATTAATAATAAGTCTATCACTAATGAAATTTGAAATGAATTGAGAAATTAAAGAAACTTATTTCAAATGAAATAAATTGGAAATCAATTTTGGGGAAATTGATTTAAGTGATTGAGGTTGGAATTTTCTCTGGATAGCCGAGTACATGTTTTAAAGATAAATTTTTAAATATAAATAAATGTTTTAAAGTTGTTTTTAAAGAAAGCAAGTTTTGTAAAATTTATTATTTCTATTATTTAAAGTCTAAAGTAAGTATTTTTAGTAAATTATAGAAGTAGTTTTAATTTATTTATTTTTTAAAAAAGGTAAATACCAAAGTAAGTGTTTTGGTTAATCTATTATCGTAATAATTATTTAAAGGATGATTTGGTATTTTGTTTAAAGGAGAAAATCCAGTTATATTTATAAAGCAAACCTATTTTAATTATTTCTAGGGTATTATTTAAAATTAAGTATTAAAGTAAAATTTCCTATATAAAATGTTAAATATATCTTACAATTAGGTGATTTTTAGATTATTTTAAAAATCTAAAGTTTTGTGCTTGGTGGTTCCAGTGGAAATAGAAATACTTGAAATTTATTCTAAGAAAGGCAGATAGTTTTTGAAAACTGTTTTCACAAGAATTTGAAAAGTGAAAATATATCTTGTGAAGATATTTTTGAAATAAATAAATAATTTGGGGGAAATTATTTATTGTTTGATGGTTGTTTGGGAATATAAATTGATAGTTAAATAACCGACTATCAATATTGGACAAATGCGTTAATCGTTTCGAAGAGACCGGGATCGAGATTTATTTCTCGAAAACCACTTCGATCCGGTTTGTACGTTTCGTGGAAAACGATTTTGGATTCGAAGACGGAGCAGTGAAGTGCAAGGGCTAGTCGCTACTAATCCTGAGGATATTTCCAAAATGGATGTAGTAGGAATAGTGCCTTCGGTTCTGTTCGAACCCGGGACGGACTTGTATGGATGAATGCTTGCAAAAACATCGTCAGGTGGACGATGGGCATTCTAAGGGATATGTTCTAAAAAGGTAACGCTAGCCTCAAGCCTCATCAAATGGGAATGACTGAAAATCAGGGGTTATGCAGCAAGGCTAGGTGGGTAGCACCCAAGCAGGGTGAGGTCATTCCACTCTAGATGTCCCTTTTTATTTCGGCTTAGTGGGCGGTTGCTGATCCCAACCGCGGGGTGATCTCACTCGGGATTATCCAGTAAAGGATAGTCCCGGCCTTGTGTTGCAGGGGAGCGGGCGTACTCCTCGGTACGGTGATCTAGGCCCCGTACTGTGACAGGTGGTACCCCAGTGCCTAGTCATTGGTTGGAAATCCATTCTCCCCACGAGCCTTGTACGAGTTTTGTTTGTATTACCCACTCTGTAGCTAGTAGCTGGAATTTAATAGATGTAACAATTTTGGCTATTTTATAAGTATTTGTATATAGACCCTATTATAATATCAGAGAATTTCTATAAAAAATGTTTTAGCTATCGTAAGGTAAAAACCCGACATGTTTATTTGTGGCGTGGTCTTACGAGATGCTTTTGTTTTCAAAGGATTTTTGAAAACTTTAATAATCAATCGGGTGTGATTTTCTCACGCTGGTATTCCAGACTGACTCGGGTGTTATTTAACTGTAATGCTCGGGTCAGACCGAGTATTATAGGATACAGGATGATGCTATGGAGCTCAGGAGACGAGCTGGATGACGACACGTACTCTCGTACTTGTTTACATATATATATATTCCGCTGTGTTGAGTTGTTGTGTATCCATGTGTATGATATTGATGTTGAGCTGTGATTGTTGTACTCTGATGATGTAATATATAAACAGAGATATTTGATTTGAGTAAAGATCATTTATTATCTATTATATTTTATGCCGCTGCGATGGTTAGATTCTGTTTTTGTTTTCTATTCTCTTCTTCTACCTCTTCTTCTCTAACCCAAATGGTTCGTATTTCTGTACAACTTGAGCTGATTGTTGTAGAATAGTATTGACTCAAGGGGTACGGATTTGCGAGCTGTTACAGGCTGTCATGAAAAATAGAATACATATCTCTCATAAAAGATAAAATCTTCTGCTATCGCACTTTTAAATAGCCATCATAAAATAAAGAATACATAACTATAGTAAAACATAAAACTTGAGCTATCACGCCTTTAAATGTTTATCATAAAATTATCGTAAGTATAAACAATAGTTATCACAACTTCACAAGTCTAAATAGGTTATCGCTAGCATAAAATCACAACGTTATCGCACTTACAAATACTTAGGCTATCGTAAGTATAAAACATTATGCTATCGCGCTTATGAAATCAGAGTTATTATAAGTGAAAATGACATTTATGTAATTACAGTATAAACTAATTTATTTTTTTAAAAGATGTCACTTTTTACCAAATCATTCTGTTACACCCGTATTCCCAAATGTCGCTAAAGGAAAACTGATGCAAGCATTGAATGGAAAAAACCACACCCACAATAGAAGCTAGACTGCGAGAAGGAAGAGAGGAATAAGACAAGTTATAGATAATATTGCGCCCCTATAATATCACAGGATGGAAATATTACACGGTGTCCGAACCGCACTGCTCCATCCAAAATGACGACAAAATACAATATTAGGAATAATCCGAACCAAACAACACAACTCAATAATAGGGTCATGCCGCCATTATAAAGCCCAATCAAACCAACTAATGAGCTGCACTAGACATAGCTTGTCCTTCTAAAAACTCTGAACTCGGATAAGGCAAACCATGCTAAATGGTCATCAATGCTAAGCCAAGATAAGATCACAATGATTGCGCTCAGTCTACGCACCTTCTCTCCAACTATATTTTATCTAGAGTAAAACCGCCCGAAGCCCTTAACAAAGCAGTCCCCGCTCAAGATTATAATAAGCATGCACCCTAACCCATAAGTTAACCAGGTAAACAATTTACACAAGTGTCAGGAACAACCCTTCACCAATAATTACTCTTAATCCATCCCGAGAAAACCATAGATAAACACTGCACATACCCAAAAGGTCCAAGGAACACCAACATTATTCCAAAAAGTTTTGCATTTTTAACACTTTCAAGTGCGAATCTGCACTATGCTTGCTGAAAACTCCCTAAACAGTACCATACAGGATCAAAAGAATCCAACGGCTGCATATAGGGTCATTCAAACAACGTTGTAGCACAGTTCTGCAATTATTGGTAAATAACTATATATTAAAGCATCTTTTATCGGGAATTCGCATAACCCTACAAAGGAACCCGAACATCTACACAACCAATGCAACTGTGCAATTCTAGCTAAATAAAGAAGGACGGCAAGGAAATGACACATTGCCTACCAACCATATTTCCAACAACCAATAAAAGGGAGAAGAAAGGGTGCAGTTTTTCAACAAACGAGTGCAGGTCGGAACAAGGGCAGAAAAGGCAGGTGCAATAGTAGTACATGGGTCCAGATCGGAGCAGAAGAACAACTCTCAACATTTTTGTGGAAAAGTTGCTAAGGGTGATGCAATTCATTCAAAAGTAAAGAAGAACACCGTGTCACATTCTCAGTCGTGCACAAGAGTAGTACATGGGTCGTTCGCTCTTAGGGATTAAAAGTTCATAACTCATTCGAATTTGAGTTTCCCGTCTCAATTTTAGATTTTCCTACTTCAATTTCAAAATTCCCACTGATATTCAGTATTCAACCTTCCAAATTATAGTTTTCCATCGAAGATACGTCAGCAATCCACACACATCAAAAAATGAGATGGACGGATGACGCATGATACGATTCAAAGATGGAAACTAAAGTAGCGAAAGAAGACTTTAGTGATCCACGTGCCTCTTTATACTATAAATAGAAAGAGAATTGTAACAGGAAATAGATCTTTTTCTCGGAGAGTGGGCATTTTCTAAGAACAATAACGAAATTTTTGTACTCACTGCCATTATTGTCTGTAATATGAATACATAAAAGAAGAAAGTCATATATCATTCATGGAGTAAAATTCCTTAACACCCGAACCACATAAATTCCTCATGTCTTTTACTTTTTTCTGCATTTTTTGTTTTTACCTTATTTTCAGTGTTAGATTCTTTTCTATCTTTTTTGATTTGGATATTAATTCAATTTGACATTTTAACAACCAGTTAAAATGCAGCTACACAATTATGGAAGCACTCAATAATATAATTACTACCTTTAAGGAATATTTAACATACTTGAATATGTTGATTCTAAATTACAATAGTAATTAGTGCTGTAATTATTTCGTAATCACTTGAGTGCCGATGGGCCAAAAAACTTACCACATATACTACATGTCATGTTTCTATTTTGTTAATAAAATCTTTACGGAAATGCTTTTCAGAAAATCAAAGATAATTTCCCTTGCACCCAAAATATTAATTATTGCCACAATTAATTATTTATTTACTATTTGTAGTTAGATTTTCCATCCACCAAAGAATTCATATCAATTCGAAAATGCGTGGGGAAAATCCCCAAAATTCAGATTTTTTATCTTTAAGCATATAAAAATTCCAGGAAAAAATAA
Source organism: Allium cepa (assembly GCA_030765085.1). NCBI lineage: Eukaryota > Viridiplantae > Streptophyta > Magnoliopsida > Asparagales > Amaryllidaceae > Allium > Allium cepa. Next base: position 345,685,172 of record CM060944.1, read on the forward strand.
TTACTTTTTATATTTAAATAATTAAAACTCAAAATTAAGCATTTTATTAACTTAGAACATTCATAGAAAATCAAGACGACTTCGAAAACTTAAGTAATTAAAAACCCATCTTCAAATTAATATTTACACAACATATCAAAATTTCAAAGCATTTGGAAATTAACAAAGGTTCAAAAAATGATAACCTCTCTATTGATTCCATAGTTTCACAAATGATAACCATAAATCCATATAAATGATTTTCTCAACAAAAACATGTTCTAACATCATGTCAAACTCGGATCTCATCAAATACAAATTAGAAAAAAAATCAATAAAGTAGAGATGTTAATATTATTCACCTTGATTAGTTGTAGTATGAAGAAAAATGCATTAGCTTCCTTCTTCTAGCTTTTGTTCTCCTCATCCTCCTCTTTCTTCTTTAGTTTAATGAATTTTAATGGAATTCTCTTGGTATTCTTTTCTTTTCTATTTCTTAGATATAAAGTGAGGCCAAAATTATAAGGGAGAGGGGAGAGAGTTAGGGGAAATAAAATAAAAGGCTTATATCCCTTTCCTTATCCTTTCTTACTTTGATTAAATCTCTTAATTCCTTTCCTCATTAAATATTATGGAAAATCTCCATACTTAATCCACTTTCCTACATTATTTAATTAAATATCAATTAATTAAATTTTTGGAATAATGTGCCATAAAAATAGGGATGTTATAGGTTCTCTCATTATAAAAATTTTGTCCTGGAAATTCTAATAATGATAACAATCAAGCGTATCAATCATGCATATGCATGACATAAGAAATAACAAAAATGAAATGTTACTAGCATAGCTACTAGTTAAAATTTCTATACAACCATATATAGAACATCCATCAAAATTACCCAAGGTAAACCTCCCTAATCCTATCCTCTGCTCTCAAGTACAGTCTCTTTCATCGTCACTCTACTGGACTTTTACCAAATTGACTATCTCATCTAAGCTCCATCGTATCCCAATCCATTATGCAAAAAGATCGCCTAATAACAGTCATATTAGGATTTACTACTAGATTATTTAAAATCATTGGCTTAGTATTAGTCTCCAAATCACATATAAAGTAACACCCGAGTCTGGCTAGAAACCAGCGTGAGTAAAACATACTTAATTTGAAATACCTAAGTTATAAAATCTTTTGAAAACAAAGGTAATTCATACAACACGACGAGTTTTTATTTGATTATAACCAAAACACTTTTAATAGAAATCCATTGATATTATGAAATGTCTAAGTATAAATACTTATTAAAATAATGAATTCTTGAATTAATTAAATTTTAGCATATTGGATTTTATAATCAAACCCGTAAAGTTTCGTCATGATTATCAAATTGAAGTGGTTCTGGATAGCATTAATATCCGATCTCGGTCTCTTCGAATCCAAGTAATAAATTTAAAAGTTAAATTGTTTAAAATAAACAATTTATATTTAGGGTGATAATATCCTCATATGGAAATTTGTTACAGACAGTTATCTTCAAATAAACGCATCAATATTTTGTTCTAACTATTTTAACTTGTTTGACCACTTGATGGCACAGACAAGAATAATGAAATAAATACCCAATAGAGTTAAGCCAGGATATAGATCGCTAACCAATTTAATGATCAATACCCAATATCAGGCGATTCATACATCAGGGTTTAATTAACTTTAATTATCCGAACCCATTTATGTTTAATCCAAACTAATCACAAATTAAAGAAATTATAAAAACCATTTATTATTAGTTAATCAAATTTTAACTCTATATTTAATATCTAATTTTGTTAACTTTCATAAGTTTAAGTCAAATAGTAATAATATAATTAATTACTCATTAAATTATAAAATATCATTAACTATAGTTTACGGATTTAAAATGACAATAGATTTTTAGTAAAAATAAAGGAAGATATAAATTATCATATAAATATATATAAGTTTCATTTTTCTTCTTCTTTTTTCTTTTCTTTTTCTCCCTTTTTTGTTTTCTTTTCTTTCATTTTCTTCCCCTGGCCCACTTATTTCTTTCGGGCCCATTTTCTTCTCACCCCTTCTCCTTTCTTTCTTTCCAGTTTCCTGATTCCTTCCACTTTTCCTTTCATCCATTCTTGAACTCACCACCGTGCACGTACATACTTGCTCTAGTCCCTCTAGTCCGCCGCCGACCATCTCCACATGTCACCCTCATCCCTCTCAATTCGATAGACCACGTGGAACCCCTTGGCAAACTCCGGTTCGAAAAATCGAACACCCAACTCAACCTGGAACCAACCATCCCCACCTACAATCGCCTCGCCACGACGACCCAGGTCCCTATCAACCACCAAACCTTGCCTACGTCCTCACTATCATTTCCTTGGCCTAACCCCCTATGCGCATGCCTTTCCTGTCCTCTCCACCTCGCCATTTCATTCGAACCCGAAGACAAGAAAAAATGCCTTAACCCTAAAACTGCTTCGACTCACCTCCACAAACCCTAGAAAAATGCTATGACATTTTTCATAAGTGCGCCTCTACCTAAACCTCCTCCAGGACAAAATCCATGTCACGAAATCGAATATATCGCCCGAATTCCATCTTAGGCCCAATTCTGTTCAACTCCCCCTATCGCTCCAAATACGTAACTAAAAATCATCAAAACCCATTCAAAAATCATCATTTCCAATCGCAAACACAATCATGAAATCAAAGCTTTAATTTACCAGATCCAAATTTTGATCACTTATGAGTTGTTTACTATAAGATATATTTTCTTGCTCTATACTCGAAGATATCAAACGAAACTAATTTAAAAAAAACTACATTCAAAATCAGTCAGTTTTGCTTTTGGAACCGATGCCTAAAACAAATTGTATAAAGAGATATTGATTTTTAAAGTTGCAAAATGTTAATTTTTTCCAAGAACAAAGGTGTTTTGGTATGCTACTGTAAGATCAGGTGACCAACACTCATATATACATGCATTTTCACATATTAGATGCTTATATCTTGTCCCGGATCAAAGATTTAAAAAAATAACTCACTGATACTTATGAGTAAAAAAAACAGTAACCAAAATAAAGATGTTAACTCACAGTTTTATATACAGCTACTTTGTTTTCTTACTTCGGGTTTTATTACTTGATTTTTCTTCTTTGATTTCTTAATGGTAGATTGTCTGCTTTTTAAACTAAGATGGTGCACGTGAACAAGGCAGGGATTTGTATATGCATATATATAGAATGGAAGTGTATAGTAGAGGCTAGGGCTGACGCATTTGTATACAAGTTCCCACTTTATTGATTTTATTTTCTTTTTAATTTATTTTCCTTTTTGATTTCACAAAAAGGCTGATTTGATTTCGATAAATTGTTGATTTGATTTCATTATATGTTGATTTGAATATTAAGTGATTTGATTTATTTTGTGCTTGAGATAAAGTTTGCCATCATGGTGTCCACTTATGTGCTTATATATATACATATACATATATACATACTTCATATATATATATATATATATTTACTTATTTACATATACACTATTTTATATTAATATATATATATTTACCTATTTACTAATTTATGTAACATATGTACCTATGCATTCACTTATGTTACCATATATATATTCACATACCTTTTAAATACACTTATGTTTCACATATACAGATGTATATATACATTCCCATATGCACTACATTTTATAGACATATACCCATATAAGTATGTGTGTGTGTGTGTGTGTGTGTATTCATAAGTTTGAAATTGCCATTTTGGAGTCTATACATCACGTGTGTGTGCATATACTATACTTTTATAACCATGTATATCTAGAATTATATATATATTTTTAAACATAATAAAGCTTGTAATTATATCTATGTATATACATTTATGGATATTTTACCTTGAATTTAAATGGGGGAGTTTATATATATGTATATATTTATAAATTTATCATATCCAGAATTATATTTAGAATTAACATAGTTTTCAATCAATATTATAGATTCGGGTATTTTAAACATCAGAAAATTTATTTATTTGACTAATAAAAATTAATATATTTAATAATTAAAATCGGTTAATTATCCCAATAATAGACGTTAGAAAATCTTGATCGTTAGAGATGTGAAAATTTTATGGACTCCTACCAAAGTATTCGATAACTCGATATGATATGCGAGTTTCCCGATCTTCTCTATAATAGGAAATGGTTCAACATACCTTTGTGCCAACTTCGTCGATTTTCCAAATCATATAGCACTGTTTATCTGTGATACTTTCACAAAAACATGATCTCCAACTGAGATCTCTAAATCCTCGGCATAGCTCTTCTACCTATATTGAGCTTCCTTCAAACTTTAAAGAATCATTTCAATCTTTTTCATTGCTTCTTTTATGAAATATGGACCAAGTATTGGTCTGTTACCATTCTCCATCCAACAAGTTGGTGATTTTCACGACCTACCATGCAAAGCTATGTAAGGCTTCATTCCTATATTCATCTGATAACCATTATAATAGGAAAACTGGACTAAATGTAAATGGTATTCCAATAACCCTCTAAAATATAGTACGCCGGCCAATAATAAATATTCAAGTACTTTGTTAGCTCTTTATGGTTGTCAGTCGGTTTTCAAATGGTAAGGGTACTCATCTTTAGCTTAGTACGAATACTTTTTGTAAGCTCTTCCAGAACTCATTGGTAAATAAAAGATCTCGATCACCTACAATATTGCTCGGAATCCCATGAAGTATTACAATATTATTTATGAATAACTTTGCCAAACTTAGTGTCGTTCTTGTTGACTTAACAGGGATAAAGTATGCACTCTTTGTCAATCTATCAACAACGACCTAAATGCTTTCGTTTCCCCTATTCATCTGTCCATGAAATCTGTGGATATCAAATCTCATTTCCATAGTGAAACTTCTAAAGGTTGAAGTATTCTACTTGACTTTTGATGTTTGTCTTTAACTTGTTGGCAATTTAAACATTGCTTCATCCATAAGCCTACATCTCGCTTCATTCCTTTCCAAAAGAAACTCCTTTTTATATCTTGATACATCTTCGTACCTTTGAAATACATAGAAAATTTTTGATCAATGACATACTCTTAAATTATTCACATTAGGATCACATAGTCGTCCCTTCTTTCTTAACCTTTCTTTCGGTCAAGTACAAAGTCTTTCAAATCATCACTAGCATTTCCTACTTCTAGTCTCTTGATTCAATTGGTTTGCAATGGATCATCTTTTTTTCTAAATTATTTCGACCAATACTGGTTGAACTTCTATCCAAGAGACCATTACGGTATGTTGGCTAGAACTGATCGTTGACCTCATAAAAAAATCTTTAACCTAATAAGTGCTCTCCGAACCAAGCTAGATAGTCTCCTATCACTGGGTTCACCAATCAACTTGGACTTTGATATATTTTTTGTTTACTAGATATCAAAATCATAAGGATTGTCCATTAGTTCCCATATGACATAAGCGCTCTTGGGTGGAGCAGGCCATCATTCGCTAGGTCTTTGAGTTGCTCAATAAATATACTGGCCATGTGGTTGGTGCACTAAGTGCATAGCAAATCTACTTTAAGGATCCGGCTCTGTCCACCAGTTCTTTATCTCTACATCCGGTTGTGCATGGGATGTTCGTGATTCGTACAAATGGAATGCATCGCGCCTTCCTTTATTGGGCCATGCCATCAAGTATGCAAGAACAGGGGCAGAACGGATGGAACCAGGGCATAGAGTAAGCGACTTCTGATTATCTTGCAAAACTCTGTAAGAAGCCAATGCCCTTAAAATCATTCCATTTAGCTGATATTGCTAATACCACATTCTGATGCTTTTTGCTAAGTTCATCCACAACCTTGTTTCCTTTTCCCTATGTATAATGTATCCCAAAGTCATATGTTCCCAAAAACTCCAGCTACCTTTGTCATATATTTAACTCCTTATAAGAGAATAAGTACCTCAAGACTTATGATCTGCAAAGAACTCGAATTTTTCTCCCAATAGATAATGCCTTCACACCTTCAATGCAAAGATTACTACTTCCAACTCCAAATCATGAATAAGATAACAAACTTCATGCATTCAAAATGTCGAGAAGCAAAGGCAATGGCTCTACCTCTTCGCATAATTATAGCTCCTAACCTAGTTCCATATGCATCGGTATACACAACTAAGTCTTGATTCTCATTCGGCACAACTAAAATAGGCACATTGGTCAATAAATGATTTAGATTTTGAAACGCTTCTTCACATTTATCGGTTCAAACAAACTTCAAGTCCTTCCTTATTAGTTTAGCCATTGGTGCTACTATACAAGACAAATCTTTAATGAATATTTGATAATGGCTAGTTGACCCTAAGAAAATTCTAATCTTATTTATGGTCTCGAGTCTCTTCTAGCTATTAATGGCTTCGATCTTGATGAACCATAGATAAGCCATTCGCCAAAATCATATGACCAAAGAGCTTCACCTATCTTTCTCAAAAATGAAATTTTGGAAACTTTGCCTTTAGTTGATGATGCCTTTGCATGTTAGCACTATTCTTAGGTGAACTTCACGATCTCGATTATTCTTAGAATAAATTAAAATATCATCAATGAATACCAAAATGAATCTATCCAAATGCTCTACGATGATCTAAATTAACAAATCTACAAAGAAAGTGGGTGCATTTGTCGGTCTGAAAGGCATGGCTAACCACTCATACGAATCATATCTCGTTCGAAATGCTATTATCAGTATATTTTCCTCCGCCGTTCTCAGTTGATGGAAACTCTTTGCTAAGTCCAACTATGAAAGCACGTTGGTTCCACTCAGTTGATTAAACAAATCATTGATTCTAGCCAAATGAAACTTTTCTTAATGGTCTTCTCATTTAGCCTTCTATAATCAATACACAACCTAAATTAGTGATCCAATTTGTTCGTGAACACCGCTGCATCTCCCTAATTTGACTGCTTGGTCTAATAAAATTCTTTCCTTCTAACTCCACTAGTTGCACCTTTGACTCCATCTCGGTAGGTATCATTCTAGTAGGTGGCTTACTTATGGGTTTAGCTCATGGTACGAGATCTATCCAAAATTGAATGGTACGTTTCAGTGGTAGTCCCATAATCGGCTCAAAGATGTCGGCATACTCCCTTACTACAACAACCTATTTTACCTCATCCTCTATATTTTTTGTAGCACCCAACAATGCAAATACATTGAAACTTGATTCTTCTAATGAGCATATAACTCAACACGACAATTAGGGTGACAAATATCCTAGCATTGTATATTCTTAACGAATCCACACTAAAATTATCCCAAACCCATAAAGTTAAATGAATAAAAATTGTAGGTAAACATATGACCTAATAAATAAAATTCTACGAGGCCACGTCTCATTTCAAGAGTTACATAGCTTTCGATTGAATTCACAAACCTTGGAGAGGTTATATGGTATGTTGGTTCAAGTTTTAATTTATCTACTAAACATCCAAATATAAAAGAATATGATGCTTCAATATCTAATAATTTTTTAATTGGTATGTTATGTATATGAAGTATACCTTCTAACACAAACTTTCCCTTCTCTTCAACAGTCGGTCCTAAAGTTGTAGGTTTTAGAGCATAAACCTTTCCCTTGTCATCTTTGAATGGTTCACGATACCCTCTCTTGAAATGCCCCATCCTTTTACAAATATAACATCTCGTTCTTTTTTATAAGAAGCCTTCTTGCTATCATCGAAACGACACTCATTAGCAAAATTCCCCTTCTTATTGCACTTATATCAAGTCATCTTGGATTTTTCCTCCTTTGGAATTCCACCTTTCCGGGCTTCCTTCTTATTGAAGAACTTCTTCTTTTTGCCTTGAAAACCTATGGTCTCCACTGACTTATTCTTCCCAAGTGATGCAAGTAAATCTTCATTGCTCATAGCCATATCTACTGCAACATTATATGGAACTCTAAGGTATGGCATAGTTGACCTAGGAATTTCAAGCTTCAATCCCCAAATGAACTTCTCGTTCTTCTTAAGCGAAGTATTAACAACAACCTACCTATGCCTTGAAAGTTCATCAAACTTAGTCGCATATTCCAAAAAGGTCATATCATCCTGCTCCAATTCCATAAGCCTCTTGAATAAAGTGAACTTTAATGTTTTAGACAAGAACTTCTCTTCGAACCTTCCACTGAAGTCAGCCTAAGTAAGGTCGTCCTTCGGTGCTCTCATAGTTACACTGTTCCACCAATACAAAGCAGCTACTTGCAATCGCCCCAAAGGCAACCTCCTCTTATGTTCAACATTTAATACTAAATCAGCACAATCCTTTCAAAATGAACAAGCCAATCCTCCACTTTGATGGCATTCTACATCCTCATAAATTTTTTTTCCTTCCAGATTGGTGTAGTCTCTCTTCAACGCGACATGATTATTGGAAGCAACCACTTCAGACACAACAACTTCCACAATACTAGTGTTTGCTCTTGTCAATCCAGCCATTGCTCCAACTTGCATCATATTAACAAGGAACTGATACATCATCCCTATGTAAACTGGTGTGGTTCCAGCACCCACATTAACAATTGTCTTGATAGTTCGGTTAGCATTTATAGCATTAGGCAAAACGTTTCTACTAGTTGTGGTTCTATCACCTTCCAAGTTAAGTCTTCTACTTTTGGTTCCCATATCAACTGTTCTTGTAATCTACGTATGAGCCTTCATGAGATTCGAAATAATGGACTAAAGACAAAGGGGAGACTATAGATAGATACACAGACTCATACATAAACACACACACACACACACACTGTGTGTATATATAGCAAATAACAAGTACATTACTATAGCGTTATCCCATTCTTCAATTTACTCTTTTATTTCATTTGCGTAATATTTCCAAAAATACTTTTTATGTTATAAGTAAACATATGCCCTGTACCAATTTGTAACATCCTATATTTGAGACCCGAAAATAGACAACAATGATGTTGTAATCATCCTTAGTATTATTTTTCAATGGAAAAATGAGATCAATTATTGTAGCATTAACAACAGGAGCACAAGAATTTACAAATTTCATAAAACATTTTCATTCATTTCAAATTCATTACATTTCAATTGCTTATCCCTATAGTCATGTCGTTTAGATAAATATAACAAATACTTCTAAGAATGACATATGAAGATGCCCATTGGACGATCAGAGCCATAACTACTGATGATTACAGTACACATCTTTACATAAACCTGTTAGAATTGGGTTGGTCACAATGAGTGAAAGAGGAAGGTTTCAACAATTCTCTATTTTGATCATAATGGGCCTATGGAGTCTAATACGTTGTACTACATCTAATCTAGTTAAAATAATTTAATCCAATTTTATATACTCATATGCGTATGACATGCATATGCAGCATAACAAAGGTACACATGGTCAAGTTTAATCATAAGGAGATATTGAGATTTATATATCTTATATATAATTCGCTCTTACATATATGTTTATTACCAGAATAAAATATTGTATAAGGATATACATAATTTAAAAAAAAAATTTAATCAAATATCAATAAATAATTTTAAATATTACACACAATTTTGACAGTCTTATTTTTTATGTTTGAAATTTAAAATATCTAAGTTAACTTAGTAAAAAAGATTTAAATTCAAATTGGATCTCAGACCTAAATTCAAAATTTCAAATATCATAATTTGACTTAGTTATTATTGTTGTTTCAAATAATATAAATACATTTTTAAATAAAGTAATGACCAAAAATAATTTTATTTACAAAACCTTTATATAAATATTTATATTTACTAAAAGACTTATATATATAAATAGATATTTAGTATATGTAGTATATATGTTTCGGTAAAATAATTTTTCTTAAATTTGAAAGCATTTTTTAACATATAAAATTCATAATCAAACAAATATATTTATTTATATATATTATAAAATTATTTTTTATCTTAAATATAATTTGGTCGATATAATTTTTTTGAAAATATTTTTTCAACGAATAAAATACATATATATTATTTTGACTTGAGTTTAATATACAAATAAAATATTAATTACTAAACAATGTTTTCAAAATATATAGAATAATATTTTTCTTTAAAAATTTAAACATATACGTAAAAAAATTATAGCGTATATATTTTCAAAATCAATTGCTTATCATATTGTCGAGGTTATACACAAAGGTTAAATATTAAATAGGAAACTAATGTAAAGTGACAAGTACTAACATATATGGAAGGTGATACTATTGACATAACATATGATGATTATCGTATCATATTAAATAAAATTTACCTTGTGAGTTAATGTCGTAGATTCACATCTTAATCTAGCCTGACTGCTAGATCTCTCAGATCTACGGCCATTACCACAAACAAATGGCATGTCAACACTGGATCTAACTATTTTTTAATTTAGTGAATGTGAATGGAGTTGAAAAGGTGGAGTACGGGATAATGAGATTTTCGTCCAAGACGAAAAGAGGGACAAGCAAAAGGTATTTCAGAAAGTGAAGGCTTACGTTGGAATTTATAGTGAGTTTAGAGAAAATATCTCCAGTTTCTCTCCTACCATTTCAAACTCAAGACCCCCTTCTTTTGCCCCTTTATTTGGTCAGCAATATACCAATCCTTAGATGGACTAAAGTACCCATTAACCCATTAACAATCCATAAAGATTAAATCCAATTTAAATATACTTTGATATCGTATGTCGACACATACATATAAAATATTTATATACGCACTCAATTAATTACTAGTAACACCCTGAACAATTCTACTGGTCACTCTATTTTACTACACACAACCAATACAATAAACAATAACTAATATTTCATAAGTATTAATTAATTTATAACCATTAAAATCAATTAAATCAAGCGATGTTAAAAGGACTGAATAGATTCGGTTGTGTGTCTCACAAGTGTGAATTTAGCCATCGATCAATATTTCAACAATAAAAAACTAATGTTCACACATCACCTTAGCCGGTGGTGTGGCTAGTTGACTTAATATATTGCTTATAGATCGTATCGGTAAAATCCAATTTTGCAAATTTAAGCGGTGCCTTTTAGTAACGATTACTAACACATGTTCTCTTCGTCAAAATTATACCACTTTAGGATTTATGGAATTTGGTTTTGTTAAAATTCCACTATCATCCAAATTCAACTTGGTTAGTTCATAAACAAAGTCCTTGGTTTAATAATAATATCTGTTATTAACCATACTACTAAGGCAAGAGAATTTATCTTTGAGTTGACCACAGTTGACCATGAAACTAGCCTCATACAACCGAGGAGGTGAATTCTCTATTGGATAGTGTTTCACTTCTAATGTTTTAACTTAGATCCAATTATAGTTGCTCGATAGCCAACGTGCCATAATTTAACTATAATCAAAGTGGAGTATTAACACTAAAGCTCAATAGTATTCTCAAGTAGAGAGAACAGTGTAATATCATCACTTTTAGAATCCCAGTTTGACTCAGTTGTTAATAACTAAAAGGAAACTCTTGAATGAGTCATTCCACAGTTATCCAATAACTATAAGTATGTAACCTTTTGGTTCACCGAAGAGCCATAAGTGGTATACCATCAAATATTTTGAGAGCGTTACATAATATGGTCTCGTCGAATGTATCGATATTCTTTCTCGAAACATCTTGACTAAGAGAATATAAAATAGTATTTTATTTTATATTACTATAATTCTCTCATGATTACTCATTATTACCACATAACATATTATTTTAAGGATTTTTATTTAATATGCTTAAATTAATTACTTAATTAATATATCACAATATAACATGTATATATGCAATAAAATAAACACCTTTTATTTCGAACGAGATTATCTTACGAAGTTAATAATCTATAATAAATTACGTAATTGCCCCTAAAACATACCCTTAACTCTCTTAATCTCTCAATTTCACTTGAGGCCAATTATGGAATCCCAATCCCATTCCATTAACCAATTTGCTTAGAATCGATCGAGCTAGTCCCTTCGTGAATGGATCTGCCATGTTTCCCTTAGTGTCTGTTAGTACCTTAGACATTAGTTTTGATCACAATAACTACATGACATTTTATAAAATATAAAAACTAATGTTTTTATCAAGTTATATGTAGTATATAGTACAGGATATTAGACAATTGTTGATTTAGAAGACACGGTATCAAGGGAAGATTCAAGAGGCTGATATAAAGATTCAAGAGTTGGAGATTAAAGACTCATGGGTTTTAAAGATTCATGATATCAAGATAGGTTATAGAGTCATAGATTATTCTGTTAAAACCCTGATAGCACTTCTTTGATCTTTCTTCCATTCTTCAAAAAACATTTCTAAACTATTATCTGATTTTAAATGATTTTCAAATATCCTGTTTTTTAGAAATAATTTTCAAAGAATCCATGTTTTCAAAACTATTTTTTAAACATCTGTTCAAAAATTGTTTTCAAATGATTTTTAAACTTACTTTTATGAAAAAGTTTATTATACTTTGAGTAATTAAGTTTTTAAGTATTTTATTTTAAATATACTTTTACTCTAGTGGAAATTAGCCACAAAGGTCTCTTTAGCAAGTGGAATTAGTTTCTAGGACACACAACTGAAATAATTACTTTTAAGGACAAAATACAAAATAATTAGTTTCTAAGGCCTAAAACCTATGAAATTATGTCCTTGAAAGTAATTGGACTGCTGACTTTGTCCTTAAAAGTAATTATTCCGCTAACTTTGGTCTTGAAATTAATTTCTGTAGATGTGTGTCCTAGAAACTAAATGAATTGCAAAGTTTGTCCTTTTAGTGAAATGCCCCTTTAATCTATTATACTTTGACATAGTTTTAGTTTTATGCTTTCTAAATGCGTATGGTATTTAAAAGTATACTTATACTTTATATGTATATTACAGTATCAAAAGAAATTCATATTTAAATAGTTTGTATATTAAAATATTTCGAAATAATTTTATAAATTATTTGCTTAGCTCTCTACACACCTCTGTAATAATATCCCCCTTAGCTACTATTATGCCCACGTGCCAGATCGAATAGTTATTTAGCTATGCACCCCTAGTATATTATTAACGGAAATTGGTATATTTTTGAACATTTAGGAGAGCCTGATATATTAATTGCGGATCGATCCATTCTATTGTTGTATATTTGTTATGAAAACCCTAACATTTCAAGCTATAGGGAGAACTTCGTGGAAATTTTCTTAAGATTTATTATGATTAAAATGTGTATAAATTATATTTAAATGATTATACAAAGTATCAAAATATTTTACAAAACTTAACATTTCCAATAAATTTCTATTTAATGGTTTATCCAAATTACAAAGGATATATCGATATCCCCATTATGTACGTTGACATATAAATGAAAATTTCAAAATACGAATTTGAATGGAAGTGTCTTTTCGTTACATTTTTTTACAAATGGACATGATATTGTTTCTCTATAAATAGAGTTTTTTCAAACTAATTTTTGTTAACTACTTTCTTATATTATCTCTCCTCTTTTACTCTCTTAATTTCTAAATGAAAATCTAATCAAAATCTTCTCAAATTCAACCATAACCAAAATTAAACTCTGCTGATTCGATTCTCTATTGTTTACTCTTTGATCTCTCTTCTCTCTCTCTCAAATCAAGTTCAAAGTTCTATTCAAGTGGTTATAGACACATATTTTTGCCTTTTTGAATTAGAATATTTAATTTGTTTGAATACTCGGATTTCAATTTAAGTTATAATATAACATACGATTCAAATTTTGATGAGATATTTTTAATCTATTATATAGGTTTTTTATGCGCAAATGGAATTTTTTATACCGGTGTAGCAAAATCTAACTTTTTGAAATGGCCTTTCTAATGTAAAAAAAAAAAAGGCATGAACGTCACATATCTTTCTCCCATGCCATGCCACACGCATTCATCGTTCTTACTTGCACTTATTTTTATTTTTCTAAGTTTGGTTATAAAAGACCAAAAGTGGTCTCATTCTCTTAAAACAAACATCCAAGTCACGTACACCACGATACCTTTCCCTGATCCTTACATGCGCATGTATGTCGTTGCTTGACGTTTGATTTATTTTTTTAAACTATTTTAGATTACTTGGCTCTCAAATATTTTAGCGCATATATATGTTCACATTTGCAAGCAAAAGGGGAGACACATTCATCATTTCATTCCCTGTATTCTCTGTAAACACAAAATGCACAGCAACAATTTCTTCTACTTTTCATTTTTCGCTTTTTTTTTTTTTTTCCCCTTCCTTTTCACTCTTTTTTCCTCTTCAATGTCTGCATGGTTGTATTGCAAGTGTATGTGAGTGAAGAATATATGCTTTGATGTGTGTGTATGTGTGCATGGCGTGCGTGTACCTGTATGAGAACATGCGTGTGCATGCTCATATAGGAAGTTGGGAAAATAAAGAAGGAGAGGAACAGTAATGGTTGGATATGTGATGGCCATGAATAATCTCAGCATGCGTGAAGAGGAGAGGGAGGCTTGTTGCATTGTTGCTTACGTAGCTTGGTTGTTGAGTGTGGAGCTTGCATGAAGGTAGCAGGTAGGTAAATGGAGAGGGAAGAAGATGGAATGTAGGCACATGCATATTTTTGGAATATGAAAGTATACAAGCATGAAAAATGTAAACTAAACTTTCTTTCCTTCTCTATATTCAAATACAACACAGAGGATAACAAAAATATATGTACACATAAAAACTAGTACACATAATTCTCATTCTCTTCGTGTGTATATATTCATCCACACATGCATGAAAAAGGGGAGAGCACGAATGAGGGAGAAGTATGATGCATGGCCGTAAGTTTGTAAAGATGTGCATGGTTGGGTGGAGTGGGGTAGGAGCTTGCATGAGAGAGAGAGAGAGAGAGAGAGAGAGAGAGAGAGAGAGGGGAGAGGACATGTACAGGCGCATGTAAATGGGAGAAAGAAGAGAATGGAAATATGTAGCACTGTTTATTTCAAATGATTTTGCAGTTTGGTCCACTTCATTATGGACAATTGTGTATGGAAGGAGGGAGATTGTTTGCTTGATGGGCCGTGCATTCTTGGGTCTTGACCGTGTGTTTTGACTTTTGAGTATGGTTGGGTGATATTTTATTTTAGTTAATAGTTTTAGTTTATTAAAATAGTTTAGTTAATAAATTAGTACAGTTTAGTTCAATTGATTTGGTAGATGGGTTATTGTTGTTTTGGGTATGGGTTGATATGAGGTAAGTAGGCTTGGGCCGTAATGTTTGGGTGAGGTAAGAATCTAAGTCAAATAATTTAAATTACTAGCTATTTAATTTAGTTTAAGTTTAAAAGGTTTAAATTTTAAATTGAATAACTTCCCCATATGAAGTCCGTTTAACCCGCAGTCTTCGGCACTAGATTCGTATAGATGAATAGAACACATTAGTATAAACATTTGACACTTTTAGAGAGATATAAAATATTAATAATTTGTTAGAGATTGAATTTAATTACGATAAGCATAATTAATAATTATATTTTATTAATGACATTAAAATTAGCAGAACGAACCCCCATTCTATTATTAAAAATAGTGTAGACTAATTGTTGTTCGATAAATTGATCTGCTAGACATTGATTGTTAATTATTGAATAAATAGACGTGTTTGTTGTTTATTATTATTATTGATTGATTATGTGATTTGTGTTCGGTTAGTTTATGAGCAATAATCCTTTTCTATTGTTTTCACATGGGTTGGGTAGAAAATATTTGTAGGCTAACACCTTGTGATTTATTTCACAATTTGACTTTAATGCGTTTAGCGATAATATTGGTTCATTTAATTGTTATAATTAGTTATAATAATTTGACATCAATGGAATTGCTTTCAAAGTTAGTTTTCATAAATGAAAGTTTATCAAATGTTTTAAAGAAAAGAAGATATTTGGAAGTAAATATTTTGAAGTGATAATAAAAGTGATTTATATAAAGAATGGTTGATAAAAGTGTTTTAGAAAACAAATAAAATTTTGAGGACTAAAAACCCAGTGTTTGAAATTGATTTTGAAAAGATTTTGAGGAAATAAACAATATTATATTTGAAAGTTTTTGTGATTATTAGTGCAAAATGATTTGTCATTTTGGAGAGCAAAATGATTTGTTATGTTACCAATGATTTGGGTAACCCGTAACCAAAAAGTGGGCAAAAGGGTGGTTTAACCCTTAGTATAGTCTACTCTTTGTATAAAGAGATATACTTTGTTTACTTATCTTGTTAAGGCTGGGACCCTATTGCCTTGTTATTGGGAGAAACCTCCCGATCTGGTTACATACATACATACATACATACATACATACATACATACATATATATATATATATATATATATATATATATATATATATATATATTGATATGCTTTTATAGTATAGTATTTTTGGATTTTCAAATAAATATATCAAATACACCATTATATTATTATACAGAGTTTATTGATACCGGTTTTGAAAAGGCTTTGACTTAATCTCGAAGAAAATTATGATTTGATATAAAAGATATATATAATTTCAAAAGGATTTGAAATAATACTGGGAATTCTTTCGAAGAAATTATTTTTAAAAAGGATTATATTTCAAATATGATAAGGTTAATTGGATTTCATAAATCTAAATATGAAGATTAAGCCTAAGTTGGTAGTTTTAGAACGGACGGATCTTTTGGCATTTTGACCGGTCCAATCCTTTTACAGGATCATTTGTACTCAAGATTAAGAAATTGAGTTTGTAAACTATATCAAATTATACTCTTACACCCTTGGGTATGCCTGGTGTCCCTAAAATCCAAGTGGGTGTGCTTGATGTCCCTGAAATTCAAGTGGGTGTGCTTATGTCCCATCTGAATCAAGTAAGTGTGCTTGGCGCCCCATTTGAATCCAAATGGGTATGCTAGTGTCCCGTCTGAATCCAGTGAGTATACCCAAAGCTCGAAAAATCAAAAAAACATGCTTCGTAGCCTTGAAATCAAGATTGCATTGACTTTGATATTTGAAAAAAAAAATCTATACAAGAAATTGTACAGTACTGGATGTAGGGTAACTCCGCACCAGTATAGAAATTCCTGGTGTGATCTTTCCAAATCTTTATTCTTTTACTTTTGCTGCATTTATATCTGTCTGTATTTGCATCTATGATTGTTGATTTTTCGTTGTTCAATTATAAACTTAAAAGAATTTAAAAATGTTCACAAAAATCAGTAAACACTATTATCCTCCTATAATGTTAAATTTGCCTTAAGATCCACCTTCTCCAAGTTTACATTTTGGTATCAGAGCATTGGTTTTCAAAGTATTCACAATTTTGATTTTTGAAGTTCAAATGGCTAACCACACTATCAGTAATACTATTAGTTCACTTGTAAGTAACACCTTGGTTGAAGGACAATCTACTGTTATGCTTCCTTTTTTAATGGCAGTAATTACACATATTAGTCATGTAGAATGAAAATCTATTTACAATCAACTAGTTTAGATATTTGGAATGTCACACAAAATTAGTATACTGAGCCCGAGACTAACTTTTTGCAATGGACTGCTGACCAAAAGGCACTTGTACAAAGTAACTCGAAAGCCATGAATATTTTGCTTTGTTTATTAGATAACAATGAATTCAATAAAGTGTCTATTTGTAAGTTTGCATATGAAATATGGAGAACACTACGAGCTACATATAAGGGAAATAGTAAAGTCAGACAGGCCAAAATTTCCATGTTAACAAATCAGTTTCAATTATTTAAAATGAGTCCAAACAATTCCACTTGTCACATGTATAGTAGATTTCAAGATATAGTGTATTCTTTACGTGCATTGGGTAGAAGTTTTTCTGAAGAAGAACAAGTTAGAAAAATCCTCAATTCACTTATCTCTGAATGAGACCAAAAGACTCTTACGATTGAAGAGGCTAATAACATTAGCACTTTGAAAATTGAAGAGTCAATTGGCAATTTAATGTCATTTGAAGCACATATATAGGGTGGAAGAGAATATAAGGCAATAAAGAAGAAATTTATCGCTTTTGTTGCCACAATAGATGATCTGCATTCAGACAATGATGATGATGAAGAAACTGCCTTTATGACCAAAAATTTTAGAAAATTTCTGAAACACAAAAGATGAATAATCTCATAAGAAATAATAATAAAAATACAAGAATTGGAAGTGGAAGTGGAAATGTTAAATGTTTTAGCTGCAATGAATTTGGCTATATGCATAGAGACCGTCCACAAATAGAGAAATCGAAAAATTCACAAAATACTGATTAGTTTAGAGAATGGAGAAGGGCATATACTACAACGTTAGACGATTCAGGTACTTCCTCAAGTGATAATGAACCGGAATCGAAAAACGCGAATATGCGCTTCACAGCAATAATCAATTCAGAAAAGTTCGAAGAAATGGAGCAAAACATAGGCATGCATTTAAAATTTAAAATTTGAATTTCTGAATGGAATTTCTGGTTGCTTTTGATTATTTGGAATAATCTATAGTTTAACGGTAATATTGGATGAATCTAGTGTGTGGGTGTGTGTGTATATATATATATATATATATATATTTTATGAAATTTATTTTTACAGTATAATGTTAAAATAAAAATAAATCTATGTATATGTATATTTTTAATTCTAAAATTATTTACTAAATACATAGATTAGTAATAATTAAAGGATCATTCTATATATGCATATACAAACAAATATGAATATCAACTCTTAATTTGAAAATCATGGGCTGTATGTCGACTATCTCCTAGCCATATGTCCACATATGCACATAAATTCAGAATTTGAAATTTCGTTTCAAAATTTTAAATTTCCTCTACTTTTTCACCAACTCTAATGTTCTGAAAAGGTGTCTCTTGACCAGAGAAATACGTCTATTGATTCTCTATTTAATTATTCTATCTTCATCCATTCATTTCACTCTCATTTTTCAAAATTCAAAAATCCATTACCTCAAGCAATAATCCTACATCCATAAAGCTTTCCAAGAAAATTAAGAGCTATCTTTTCTATGATAAAGATGCAATGGAAGCTTATATGGAATATGTTTTGGAAAAGTCTCTTCCAAAAGATTCGCCAAATTTGATGATTTTTCTACATATGATGTTTATGATCTTTTGTGTTCAAAATGAGATCATAGGTTTAATTGTTGCTTCCTAAAATGATTTTGTATGTTTTCCAGATTTAGTAATAATATTTTATGCAAATTTGAAAGGAAAGTTTTAAAAGGAAAGTTTTATGAAGGGAATGAAAGTGAAGTTTTAAGTAGTGTAAAGGTACTCAAATTGTTTTAAATCGTGAAATTTTACGTAACATTCTCGAATGCAAATCTGGAGAATGAACCTTTCGACTTTTAAAATTAATATTCAAAATCATGAAGTTCTTTATGGTATTTTTGAAAGTAGTGATGACTTTAAGTTCAAAAACAAAAATTTGCATTCTAAAGCAAGAATTTTGAGTCTTCTTTTGCAACAAAGCACAACTTCGAGGACGGGAAATTATAATAATCCAACTCAAAAAGTTTTCATATTACTTTTTTCAATTTATAGTCATTACAACGTAAATTGATCATAATTTGTTTTGGATGAATTCATTCCTAAGAATTTCTTTAGGCACGAGAACACTCTTTCATGGTGTGTATCTCATCAGAATATTCAAATATTTTGGTATTGACCCAAGAGGAGAGGAAACCATTCCTCGAAAACTTTTCGACAAGGCTAACATCACTCTCACACAAATTTCGCCCATATTTGAGCCTTATGAAACACTTGCGGAAAAGAAAAAAGATTGGCTTGGGAAAAGGAGCATGAAATAAGAGAGGACAAGGAAGTGGAAGGAGAAGAAATGTAAATGGAGGAGGAAAAACAAGAAGAGGAGGAAGATATATCTTTGCAAAGTATCGAATGTCATCTCATCCATCTAATAAAAAACTTCTCAAAAATCAAAATAAAATTGTTAATAACCAAAAGCAACTTAAGAGATCATTTGATAAGAAATTCACTTCTCTTTCCAACAAAGTAGACAAGTGATTTGGAAAAATCATTCGCAAGATTAGTGGAAAAGCTTCATCTTCATGGACTTCTTTCTAGTTGTATTTCCTTTGATTTTCTAGTTTTTAGTTTGACTTATCTTTGTTTTAATCCATATGTCTTTATGTATATCTTTGAAATTCCATGTACTCAATTATGATCATCAACGAAATCAAGTTCCTTGTTGTTGTATATTGTTATGAGTCTTTGGAAATCCATAAAAGTACAATGGTATAGGCTAATTACAAAAATATAACAAGATTGTTATTTTTTCTTAAAAATGGTACATACGTCGACATATGTGCAACCTGTATGTCGGGCATATATGGGCGGAAATCAATTTTTTTTTTAATTTTCAAAATAAAATAACTACCAAGTACCTATTCGTTTCAAATGACTTTTCACCCCTATATAAACCTATTCACTCCAGAAAAATACCATTTCCATTCTCTTTTTTTCTCCCTTTTCTTTTATAAACTTAACTTTTCAAGAAATGGTTTCACCACACTAAAAATTATGTGAAAATTTTCAAAAACCCTTCAGTCGTTCAAGAATATTCTTACTTTTATCCTTAGAAATCAAAGGCACTTAGAATTAAGTCAAATACAGATGATAAAAGAATAAGAAAATCATTTTGACGCGATTCGATGGATGATTTCTTCCCTTATCAAAGACGAACCAACCAATAACCCAGATTGTACCATCAACAAAAACAATGCAAATTGAAATACCATCAAAGCAGATTTAATTTTCAGTTTCGATGGTTGGTTAGAAGTTTTTAGAGAATTTTAAAATAATTGATTTTTTATTAAGATTTGATTTAAATTTGTATAATAAAATATTATCCTAGAATTAGACGTATGGATTAGTGTGAATTGACTTATTTGGGATTAGTTGTGATTTGAGTTGACTTTGGTTTGTTCTATGTTTGTATTGGATTGATTTGAAAGTGTGTTTGTATTGACTTGGATTGGTTTGAATGAATGTATGTATTATATTAAAATAATTAATAAAATTGGCTTGTGTTACTTCTTTTTTACATATCAATCTTTTTTATCATCCTTATCCCTTTTTATATATCATATAGTACTTAGTGAGGGGGAGTTTTGGCTATATTTTTGTTGAAGACAAAGGGGAAGAAATATATAAAATATCCAAGCGTAGATTAAGATTAATTAGGGGAAAGTTTTTGTAACTAAGAGGGAGTGATATCATATTTTATAAACATGGTTGTCTTCATCAAAAAGGAGGAGATTGTTAGTACTTTAGGCACTAGTTTTGATGACAACAACCATATGACATTATACAAAATATAGATACTAATTTTTTTATCGAATTATATATAGTAGATTGTGTAGTATATTAGACAGATGTTGATTTAGAAGATTGTACTGTATCAAGAGAAGATTCAAGGGTTGATATAGGTATTCAAGAGTAAGAGATGGAAGACCCATGAATTTTGAAAGATTCATAGAGCCATAGATTATTTTGTTAAACCCCGATAGCACTTCTTTGATCTCTCTTCCATTTTTTTTAAAAAGTTTTTTAAATATATTCTCTAATTTAATGATTTTTAAATATTTTGGTTTTCAAAAATGATTTTAAAGAATCCCTGTTTTCAAAATGATTTTGCAAACATCTTTTCAAAAAAATTTCAAATGATTTTTAAACTTATTTTTATTAACGAATTTATTATATTTTAAGTAATTAAGCTTCTAAATATTTTATTTTGAATATAATTTTAATCTATTATGCATTGATATAGTTTTAGTTTTATGTTTTCTAAATGATTATAGTCTTTAAAAGTATATTTTGACATTTATTAAACTTTGATTTTAAATATATACTCACTTATACTTTATATATACACACAGATACTTTCAAAAGAAATTCATATTTAAATACTTTATATATTAAAATATTTCAAAATAGATTTATAAAGTTTTCTTAATATTTATTATGATTACAATGTGTATAAAATATGTTTAAATGATTTTACAAAGTATCAAAACATTTTACAAAACTTAACATTTTCAAAATAATTTTTATTTATTTGTTTTTTAAAATTACAAAGGATATGTCGACATATCCCTATCATTTATGTCGACATATAGGACGGAAATTTCAAAATTCAAATTTGAATGGAAATATCCTTTTATCATATCTCTTCATGAATGGATATGACTGTCGTTTCTCCATAAATAGGGGTTTCCCAAACGAATTTTTGTCAACTACTTTCCCATATTTTCTCTCCTCTTTTACTCTCTTAATTTCTAAAAGAAAATCTACTCAAAATCTTCCCAAATTCAACCATAATCAAATTCAAACTCTATTGATTTCATTCTTTATTATTTACTCTCTGATCTCTCTCATCTCTCTCTCTCTAAAAAATCAGGACCAATGTGATATTCAAGTGGTTGTAGGATCATTTGTACTCAAGATCAAGAAATTGAGTATGTAATCTATATCAAATCATACTCTTATACTCTTGGGTGTGCTTGGTGTCCCTGAAATTCAAGTGGATGTGCTTGTGTCCTATCTGAATCAAGTGAGTGCGCTTGGCGTTCTGTTTGAATCCAAATGTGCTGGTGTCCCTTTTGAATCCAATGAGTGTACCCAGAGGTCAGAAAATCTAGAGGGTATCTCTTAGCCTTGAAATTGGGATTGTATTGACTTTGATATTTGAAAAGAAATCTGTACAAGAAATTATACATGACTAAATGTGGGGTAACTCCGAACCAATATAAAAATTCCTGGTGTGACCTCTCGAACTCCATTTGTATTACTTTCACTACATTTATATCTGTTCGTGTTTGCATCAATGATTGTTGATTTTGCATTATTTAATTATAATCTTATTAAAAAGATTCACAAAAATCAGCAAGCACTATTACCCCCTTCTAGTGTTATATTAGCCTTAACATCCATCCTCCACAAATGAATAGTGTCTGCTCTTTCAATCACAACTTCCCTATTACTGATGAAATCCCTTATCAGTGGAACTTTTGAAGAATGTGCCATGAGTTCTTGTAAGCTCTTGGTTCTCACAATCTGCATTATGAAATTATTATCACATAATATGACATAGGATTCTCAATATCTAGAATCACCCCAAGCTTATACATAAACTTGTGCATCCTAATCGCTTTTTTAGCAACTTCTTTGAGGGTAATATACTCGACATCTGTTGTTGAATCAAATACTGTTTCCTACTTGAAACTTTTCCAATTACCACTCCATCATTCAACGTAAATACGTAACAAGACACTGATTTACTATCATCGATATCACTCTAAAATCCATAATCTATATACCACTTCATTGGGAGGTCTTCATTCCTATATATATGGAATAATCCTTTAGTATTTCTTGAATACTTATGAATCCACTTCATCGACGTCCAATAATTTTCTTCGGGATTAGACTGGTATCGACTTATGCATCCTAATGCATAAGCCACATTTGGTCTAGTACATAACATAGCATGCATGATAGAACCAATTGATGATGTATACGATATTCTCTCATCCACTGCTTCTTCTTATCAATATGTGGAGCATCCTTCTTAAAAAAGATGATTCCATGTTGCATCGGCACTTTTTTGCATTTAGAATTCTTTGTGCTAAACCTTTTTAGTATGGTACCTATGTATACGGATTGGGACAATCCCAACAACTTTTGGATATGTTTCTATGTATCCTTATATCAAGTATATATGATTTTTCTTCCAAATATTTCATGGAGAAATTCTTGGACAACCGTACTTTTACCGATTGCAACAATGCAATATCATTGCCAATCAGGAGCAAATTGTCGACACACTAGACTAATAACATGGTAGCACTTCCCTATTCTTTCCAGTATATGCATGCTTCCTATGTGTTTTGATAAAAACCAGACTGTTTGATTACTTTATATAAACACTTAGTCCAACTCCTTGAAGTTTGCTTAAGACCATAAATTGATCTTAACAATTTGCATGCTTTCCCCTCGCTCCCATTGACCTCGAAACCCTCGGCCTACGATGTGTGGATGGTCTTTTCTAAATTTTCATTTAGAAATGCTATTATCGCATCCATCTTCCAAATTTCACGGTCGTAGAATGTGGTAGTAACAAGCATTATCTGAATGGACTTAAGCATGGCTATAGGTGAAAATGTTTCATTTAATCAATGCTTTGAATTTGATGAATACCTTTCGCGACTAGCCTAGCCTTATAGGTCTCCACATTTTCCATCTGCATTTAGATTTTTATTAAAAATCCATTTGTAGCCAATGGTTTTTATTCCGTTTGGAAAATCTATGCTTTGTTGTCATATATGGAATCCATCCCAGATTCCATAGCTTCAAGCCAAAGTGCGGAACCTTTACTTCGAAGTGCTTGTTGGAATGAGTAGGGAGTTTCATCCTCTAAAACACAATCCTTTTTCTTTCCATCCATGAGAAAACCATAGTATCTCTTAAGGGCACTAGATTCCCTATTAGACCTTCTAATGGGTTTTATGTTTTCATATAACGGTCAATTTGATTTTTCTAGCAGTTGAACCTCTGTGTTAATTTCTCCGATCTTATCCAAATTTGCAACTTCGCTATTAATTTATTTTGACAGAGATTCCTTTTCTAAAATGATAAGCTGTCAAGAAACAATAACCATTTATTCCTGAGTGTTATAGAAAATATATCCTATAGAATTCTTGAGACATCCTATAAATTTATACAAAGTCGATCTTATATTAAGTTTATCGGGGCCAACTTTATTAATATAGGCTGGACAAGCCCACAACTTCAAATATTTAATATGGGGTTTCTTTCTATACCATATCTCATATGATGTCTTAGGCACAGATTCAGTAGGCATCAAATTCAGCATATGCGCTGCGGTTTCTAGTGCTTGTCTCTAATAGGAAAGGGGTAACTCAGCCTTACTCGTCATGGAATGAACCATATCTAATAGGGTTTACTTTCTTCTTTCCACGACAACATTGTGTTGTAGAGTATAGGTTCGAGTAATATGAGAGATAATCCCATCATTTTTTAAGTACCATTAGAGTTCTTGTCGAACATTCCTACCTCCTCGATCAGATCGAAGTATTTTAATTTTACGGTTTGTCTAATTTTTACTTCATTCTTTACATAGACATAGGTTTTATTCTTCATAATATATATATATATATATATATATATTCCAATATCGAGAAATCATTGGTAAAAGGTATAAAGTAAGTTGAACTGTCCTTTGTCACTATAGGCATCGCACCATATACATCGTTATGTACAGGACCAAGAGTTCGTCAACTCTTTCGTTGCTCCGACTGAAGACTTGAATCATAAGTGTCGAACGATTCATAATCAAGTAACGTTAGAAAACTCTCAGATTTCAGTTTGTGCAGTCGTTTATCACTAATATGACCTAGCCTACAGTGCCATAAGTAAATATTATTAATGCCAACAGAAGATTTATTAACTAAACATGTACGATTAAAGTTATGTACATAAATACCATTATCCAAAACACCATCAGATATATTATTTTCATCAAACACAATATTCATAACACTATTACTACAATGAAAATCAATAACTGTATCAGAAAATCTAGAAGCATGTATAATGCGACTAATAAGATATTTGACATAATAGCAGTTATTAAGAACTAAACCAAATCCATTATGTAAAATCAAGTGATAGTCTCCAACTTCTATTGCATCCACTATAGATCCATCATCATCTTGAAGCTTCATTTCACCTTATTCCATGTACCATCTACCCTTAAGTTCCTGTAAAGAATTATATATATGAGTCCCAAATGCAGTATCTAAAAGCCAAGGTAATTTATTGACTGCAAAGCAATTTTGAATCATAAGCGTACCTCTAGGTGCCTAATCTTTCATTTCTTTGACCATCTTCAAATAATCTGGACAATTGCGATTCTAATGCCTCTTCTTATGATAGTGGTGACATTCACCTTTTTCAGTAGGAGCATCTTCCATTTCTCAAAACCATGCTTGCATTTTTTTCATACCTTTTGAAGGCGATGCCTTTTCCTTTACAGCTACCACTATGCCTAGATCCTTAATGAGCCCTCAGCTGATCGCAACGTATTGATTAGCTTGATGAGGCTAACGTTAATTCATATTGTATGAATGCTCAAACTACGGAGTCACCAAGCCTAGGTCAAGTCTACTTACAGTTAATTTCTTAACGTAACATCTAACTCAAAAAGTCTATCGATATAGCCTTTCGTTGTTATAATGAAATCTTTAACACAACTATCTTTACCCGTCTTGTATTGAATAGTTTCTTAGTAACCTCGTGTGTAGCACCCTTAATTTCTATTTCATATTCTCTTGGATATTTAATTAGGATATAATTATATAGATAACGTAGAAGAATATAAATGTATAAATAGTGTGGGAAATTTCAATACAAATATGAATTGAATTTTAAGCTTTGAATAAAGAATTGGTTTATAGAAAAAGAAATAAAAAAGGCCTTAATTGCATAGAAGAGAAACAAGGAAGCAAAGATAATTTATATAATTTATTTATTTCTCCTAATATATTTCCCCTTTGACTCATATATTTTTGGTCACTGTTAATAAACCGAAGAAAACAAAATAAAACCACACAAAACTCCACTAAATTTCATTCAATAAAGAAGAAGAAAAAGAGGAAAGCTCAAGGGGGAAACAAAGGCAATTATCTTCACACAAAATCAAATCAAGGTGAATAATATATCCATCTATTTATTTTATGTTGTTATGTTTTGGATTATGATAGAATTGAAATGATTTGTTGATGTTTATCATGCAGATGGCTTTAATAATCATTTGAACATGTTATGGTTTTCATTGGATAATTTTATGTAACTTCCTTGAGGGATTTTGTTGTAAAAACTATGTATTTGATCTTTAAATGCTTTGAATTTTTGATATAATGTTTGAAATGATATTTGGTGATGGATTTTTAGTTCCATAATTTTCTAAATTATTATGAATTAATATGAATTTTCTTAAGTGAGAAAATGAAATTTTTAGGTTTTGATTACTTAAAATAATTAATTTGCTTGGAAATTCTTATATGATCATGAAGAGGAAAATTCTAATTTTTTTGAGATTTTGGAGTTTTTCCCAAGTAATTTCAAGCTAAACGAAATTGTTTATGCAAGAGGTTTTTAAATTCAAAAAGGGAAATTGTTGACATAATTAATAGAGAATTAATATTATGAGAAAGAAGAGAAAATTTCTCTCTTGTTTTCTTGTAAATTTCTGAAAGATTTGTATTAACGTATGAAAATTTGATAAAGAAATTGGTTTAGTAAAAAGTTACTATTTTTAAAGGAAATAAACATGTTCTACAAATATTACAAAAATGCCATTATCAACTTGCGATAGCTAAGTTTTATTAATTTGCGATAGCAATATGTTTTGTCAACTTATGATAGTTATTTGTTTTATCAACTTGCAATGGCTATATGTTTTCAACTTACGACAACTACTAATTTTATCAACTTGCTACAACTATTATGACGACCCACATTTCGGAAGGTTTAAATCGATAATAATCCACACATGTCTGACTTAAAAAATCCGAAACGTAGATAATCAATTGGGGTTAAATAAGAAAAATAAGAAGAGAAGAAGAAAACAAAACATAGAATCTTACAGCGGAATCGATAATATATAATAATCAAATAAATAATTCATAAAGTTGTTTACTATACATTGGGTTTTAAACCATACTTATTTATCAGAATTATAAATATACAACAAGGAGGAATAATCAATACATGGTACATGGGATAATATAATAGTAATATACCAAAACTCCATCTTCGTCCTCCAGAGAATAGTCTTCAATACACTGAAAAACTCAGGACTGACCCGAGCGTAATGAAAAAACAAAACACTCGAGTCAGTACTAAAATACTCTTATGTCAGTCAAATCAATATCA
Organism: Allium cepa; assembly: GCA_030765085.1. NCBI lineage: Eukaryota > Viridiplantae > Streptophyta > Magnoliopsida > Asparagales > Amaryllidaceae > Allium > Allium cepa. Next base: position 345,713,264 of record CM060944.1, read on the forward strand.
CAATATGAGCACAATAACTTAAGAGATGTTACGGGATTTTCCATCTCCTAAGGACCCGTTAAACTATTTATATATAATAGTATACGCTATAATAGATAATATCTATCAGTAAAATAAATATCCAAAATAGCGTTAAGGCTTTACATTGATCCACCTTAACACATTTTTTTACAGTTTTAAACCAAAATCTTAATGGGATCGTGTAGGGATAAATATGACAAGGCACGTGAAACAATGTCCAAGGTAGGATTCTACCAGTTTACCTTTTCTGGCTGGTCGTAACGCATCCGTGGCCGACCGCGACAATCAATCCAAATGACAAATAAGGTGCACCCATCGAATCTAAAACCAAAATAGTAATACGAGGGATCAACGTCGCTAGAGGTAACTAACCTCAATGGCCGGACATAGGCTCCTGTTTTAGTCATTTTAATTATGAAACGAATGTCAAAGCTATCCATCATCGTTCTCTTACTTCATTCCAGTAAACGTTGCCAAATCAACCACTACATTCTGGATATCATCCACCGCGTTCACGGTTGTCAAAGTGGTTCTAATATTGAAAGAGAGTATTTCAATAAGAGGCCCCGGTCTCTTTAACAACCAATCGTCATTTTACACACCGGTTGGTTCTTTTACATTTCAAAAACAATTTGCACTTGATATCAAAATATGATATTCGCTTCAAAATCAAATCCATTTTAAAATCATCATATATTCGCTTTAAAATCAAATCCATTTTGAAATTATCATATATTCGCTTTAAAATCAAATTCATTTCAAAATTATCATATATTAAAAATTATCAATTTTGTCCGATAAATCGATTTCACTTCCAAAATTTGATTCGATATCAATTTAAGTTATAAACTTCACTTTAATCTAATCGTATTTAAATCCATGATTTAAATATAAACACTTTACCCTTCAACCAGTTTGAATTTTAGAAAATAGTTTAAAATAGTTAAAAAGTTATAAATAGTTTAATAGAAAATATTTTAATATTTTAATCGAAAATAATTTTGAATATAAAAATGGTTTATATGTTAAAATAGTTTGAAAAAAAAATCAAAATAATTCGAATATTTAAAGAATATAGACTTTAAATCTTTTATACTAAAATATTCATTTTAAAAATGATTGCAAAGTCAAACCGGTCAACTTCCCAATTTTCTACCCAAATCAATTTCCATTTCGATTTAATCGATTCAATTCCGATTCCAACTCGAACAAATTTTTGATTCCATATAAATTTCGATTTCAATTCACAAATTCCTTCCACTTTTAATTTCCATTTCCAAATTTATTTAAATCCCAATTTCACATAAATTTCCAATTCCAAATTAATTTAAATTTCTATTTTCAAATTAATTTCCAATTCAAATTCCAAATTAATTTAAATTTAAATTCCAATTTCAAATTAATTTCCAGTTCCAAACTCGATTCCAAAATATCAATTTAAACATTTAAATCAAATTTACCTTTAATACCGAATTTAAAATTCAAATTTCCAATTCCAAACTCAAATTTGAAATATCATTTCATATCAGTTTTTCTTAAAAATATTCAAAGTTCAAATAAAAGACCAATCTTTTAAAACAAATCAAGATTCGGAAATTTACGCCGTATTTCAAATTTTTTTTTTACTTAAAAATCTAAACTTCGATTAATTAAACAATTTCGTTTACAAAGTTTAAATTCCAACATTTCGAGCTTCAATTCAAAGTAATTGAATTTCCATAAATTTGATTTTATTCTAAAAATCAATTCATTTAAATAATTTCAAAACAACTTTTAAAATCATTTAATTTAACCAACTCGGTGTCCGTATATAATTTTCTAATCTTTGGCTAAGTGGACAATTATTTCAATTTAATTTCAAGGATGGATATATATATCATTTCAATCCAAATAGATGTCATAGGTATATATCATTTCAATCTATTTCTTAATTTATTCGAAACAATTCAGTTTACAGTTTATATGCAATAAACAATATACAAGATGATAGCATGATATATCAAAATAAATAAACAACCAATATCAACCAATATCATCCATCACAACCAATCAACCATAAAGCCAATATCATTCACAAATTCCAATTTTTTTACCATATCGGTTAATATTCTACCAATTAAATTTAAATTTATTTAACGGACGATTTAATTCTATCAATTAATTCATATACCAATTTAAATGACAATTTAAACCTACCGAACAACAGCAAATAAATTTCATATCACTTCAGAATATAAATATACCAACATAAAATTATTTTAGTCAATTGTGAGCGTACAAACACTCACCTTTGATTTATCGATGATTTAAAATCCAAATAAAGGCCCAAATTCGAGCAGTCTCAGAATGCAACCAAACCAGTTCCATAATGTCTGGAATTTCGATACGAACGCAATGGAGAAAACCGCGTGTGAATCCGAACTCATATGCCAAAGATATGCTAATTAGAAGTTATACGATTTATATTATTATAAAATAAATAAATAAATAACTCACGTTCTTCTTCCTCCCTCTAGCATAGAACCCATGACGCAACCCTCAAATTACAACCGCACTGCACAAACGACGATCAGATCTCGATCAGGACATTCCCACGCGAGCGCCTAGTCTTGCTCCACCTACGCCAGAAGTTGCACATCACCAGTCGCCGCCGTTTGCACAAAAACCGAGAAAAAACGCGCATCATTCTATCTCAGATCTCGAAAAATTCGTGATGTACTGGAAAAAATCAACCATATGGATTTGAAGAGCTCGTCGAGATCTACACTTTTGCTTTTGGAATTTTTCGATTTCGTTGAACGGATTGAGAGATAAAGAGGAAAGAAGATCGGCGATTTCTCGCCATGGGATAGATGGCGGCCATGGTTTGAAATTAGGGTTTCTGAAATAAAATAATAATAAAACTGCCTCGGTTTGCGTGCGTATTTATATAGGTAGGTCCAAAATCGTCCGAACTCCAATCGAGACGTGTCGCCAGTCGTTTATAATGTTTTACCCTCGTTCCGAACGCAATGGAACTAGTTTCGAGGCCTAATTCGATCATATGTGGAAGATAACTTTTCAAAGTCTATTTATTTTATCGTATTCCTCTAAATTGATTTCTACGCATTTTTAGCTCACACGGCCAAACGACAAGTCCGATCGCTATGAAACTTGAAATCCTACAATAATTCACTGTTACGGATCCGATGAAACTAGTTTCGTCGAAATTTGAAACAGTCGCCAAAATGGCTATTTTTACTCGTAATTTAAAATATAAAATTTTCAATTTTAATAATTCACATTTAAATCCAATTTTACATATTAATAATCTTAATTATTATTTATATAAAATTTTAAATCAATTTACGACATCATTTTCTATCATATTAAATTTAGAATTTACTTATATTCAAATAATTTCAAATATTAAATTATTCAACAAATTACATTAATAATCATTTTCACTCAATAATCACCTTAAATTTAAATAATTAAAATAGCTAAAAATACGGATCGTTACATACTTCCCCACTCAAAACTTTTCGTCCTCGAAAAGGTGGTAAGTACGAAATTTAACATACAATATATTTTCACAAAATAATTAACTTATAAAACATAAGCATCTTATTTCCAAACTATTACTACGCTTCTACTACACCATTCCACTATCGGTTTATGGAGAATATAGTTTATATAGAAAAACAATTTTATAAACTTCTTTTAAAACTCCAAAAAAAATTCTAACTCCCGGATTTACGAAAAATTTCGGGAGAGTCTCCTTTGCGGGGCTGATTGGAAAATTTTTATAATTCAATATGTAACACAAATATAACCAATATATATCAAATATACATCTCATCTCAATGATGAGGCATCCCGAAGGGCAAACATATAAAATCGCAGTATTTAATCCGAGACACGTACCTTATTATTAATAATACGAGTGAGTTCACTCGTATTAAGCAAGAAAAAACATATAGATCCCCGTATACGCCCAAACAATCTTCGTATGTACATATCTCACTCAATTCAGAATGTTAGTCACTTATAATGATACAGGAACATGTATAAGTGTAACATAAGAATTTAACATGGATTTTGAATCCAAACAACACAAACAATCACAAATACATAACATACCACAATCATATGCAATCAAAATGGTAATAACAATGGTTTGCAACTCAAGAAACCATCCAACTATCAATATCCATCCAATTAATCCAATTTAATTTATAACCATGTGAATAGTATTATCAATGTCAACCTTTAATTTATTCCATTCATTCCTTATTAACATTCATTTCATTAACATTTTAATTGACTCATTTCAATTTATTTGCATTCAATCAACTTTTATTCAATTAGATTCACATTCAATTGGTTTTTCATTCAATTCATTTACTTCTAATTGATTTGCATGCACTTATCAACGTTAATTAATTCAAATTCTATTGATTTACACTAGTTGATAGTTACATTCATTTTTTCTTTCTTCGCTTTCATTATTTCATTTCAATAATTTAAATAATTAATTACACTTAAGTAATTTAATCCATACTACATTCCATATATTTAAAATTGATTCACGTTCACTTATTAATACTCATTCGTTAATCATACAAAGGATTTATAATCAATTCATTTAACCTCTCTTAAGTTAACTTCAATTTATAATTTATTCCTTATTATATTAGTTAACATTAAAAAAATCTTAATCTACTCCACTTGCAATTAATTTTTTTTTCTTCAATTTAAATTAATTTCAATTTACCATATTAAATTTACATACATTCATTTATTCTTATTCAATTTCTTACATTCTTAAATCACATTTCATTTTAAATTCAAGTCCATATCCATTTGATTTATTCAACTTAAGTGAAATTATCCACTTTACTCGTTTATCTAGTTCAATTTAAATCCAATTCAACTCATTTAATATTAAGTTAAACTTCATTTCATTCAATTCATTACTCATTTTATTTAATTTTATTCAAGCTTAAATTTTCTCGTCATCCACATTTTACAAACTTTAAAATTTGTTTTTAGCTTATTAATTCTCAAATCTATAAGTTATACATTTATTCATTCAAAATTCCATTTTGTTAGTTTGTCAACTTCATTTCACTAACTCAATCAATTTAATATTTCTTAGGTTAATTATTTTGCTTAACCCAAAATTTTAACCATTTTAAATTTGGTTTCATTTTCCTATTAAAATTTATAAGTTATAACTTATTTCTTATATACTAATCAAGTATAGGTTCAAACAATATTCACATATTTATTAATTCATACATAAATATTTTTCTTTCATAATCAAAACCTGTTTTAATCGAAAATAAATTTCTTCTGGTAGAAATTCTCACCTAGAAGCCCGGAAATGAATACTGGCGATGCTGTAGTCATCCCCATAATTATTTCCCAACGACCAAGCGAGTTTAATGCTTTTATTTCCTTCAAAAAAAAATCCTTTCAAAATATTTTTCTAGCCAAAACTCTTTCAAATAATACTATTATTTATTTTAAAGGCTTTGAAAAACGATTTTGAAAATAAAAGGTTTTAAATTCTAAAATTCTCGATTTTTAAATTCATTTCTATATATAAGCTATATTATAAATATGCTTATACAAATTTCCTTAACTTATTATCAAAATATTCCATTAATTTGCAACTTGGTCATTCTAACCAATTCTTATTACAATTATATTTCAATTCAGTTTAATTATCAATGCTTCATAAAATAAAATTCATTAAGTATTCGTTTTATTTTTAATTCAACCAATAATTGATGATAATTAAATACTATTACCCTCAATCAACTCATTCATTAAGAATTATCACTTTATATAGTATAATAATATAATTAGGTAAAATTATTTCATTATCGGATTTTAAAACGATATTATGTCGACTTGCCTCGTTTAAGTGTTTAGAAACCCCTATCGATGACACGGCGTCCCGCACACCGACCAGAATTCATAAACAACTCAACGGATAAGTAAACACAATATAAAACATTTTATAACACTAACAAGTACGTCTCTCATATATATACTCTCAACAGACTCATTCTAGGGTATTACTACCCTATCTCTAATGAGTCAAAACCCCACAAAGCCAAGGTTATCGCTAAACCTTCGCTCTGATACCAACTGTGACGACCTACGTTTCGGAAGGTTTAAATCGACAATAATCCACACATGTCTGACTTAAATAATCCGAAACGTAGATAATCAATTGGGGTTAAATAAGAAAAATAAGAAGAGAAGAAGAATACAAAACACAGAATCTCACAGTGGAATCGATAATATATAATAATCAAATAAACAATTCATAAAGCTATTTACTATGCATTAGGTTTTAAACCATACTCATTTATCATAATTATAAATATACAACAAGGAGGAATAATCAATACATGATACAAAGGATAATAATAATAATAGTAATACACCAAACTCCATCTTTGTCCTTCAGAGAATAGTCTTCAATACACTGAAAAACTCAGGACTGATCCCGAGCGTAATGGAAAAAAAAAACACTCGAGTCACGACTAAAAAACTCTTATGTCACTCAAATCAATATCACAATATGAGCAAAATAACTTAAGAGATGTTACGGGATTTTCAATCTCCTAAGGATCCGTTAAACTATTTATATATAATAGTACACGCTATAATAGATAATGTCTATCAGTAAAATAAATATCCAAAATAGCGTTAAGGATTTACATTGATGCACCTTAACACATTTTTCTACAGTTTTAAACCAAAATCGTAATGGGCTCGTGTAGGGATAAATATGACAAGGCACGTGAGGCAATGCCCAAGGTAGGATTCTACCAGTTTACCCTTTCTGGCTGATCGTAACCCATCCGTGGCCGACGGCGACAATCAATCTAAACGACAAATAAGGTGCACCCATCGAATCTGAAACCAAAATAGTAATACGAGGGATCAACGTCGCTAGAGGTAGCTAACCTCAATGGCCAGACATAGGCTCCTATTTTAGTCATTTTAATTATGACATGAATGTCAAAGCTATCCATCATCGTTCTCCTACTTCATTCTAGTAAACGTCGCCAAATCAACCACTACATTCTGGATACCATCCACCACGTTCACGGTTGTCAAAGTGGTTCCAATATTGAAAGAGAGTATTTCAATAAGAGGCCTCGGTCTCTTTAACAACGAATCGTCATTTTACACATCGGTTGGTTCTTTTACATTTCAAAAACAATTTGCACTTGATATCAAAATATGATATTCGTTTCAAAATCAAATCCGTTTTGAAATCATCGTATATTCGCTTTAAAATCAAATCCATTTTGAAATTATTATATATTCGCTTTAAAATCAAATTCATTTCAAACTTATCATATATTAAAAATTATCAATTTTGTCCGATAAATCGATTTCACTTCCAAAATTTGATTCGATTTCAATTTAAGTTATAAACTTCACTTTAATCTAGTTCGTATTTAAATCCAAGATTTAAATATAAACACTTTACCCTTCAACCAGTTTGAATTTTAGAAAATAGTTTACAATAGTTAAAAAGTTAAAAATAGTTTAATAGAAAATATTTTAATATTTTAATCGAAAATAATTTTGAATATAAAAATGGTTTATATGTTAAAATAGTTTGAAAAAAAAATCAAAATAATTCGAATATTTAAAGAATATAGACTTTAAATCTTTTATACTAAAATATTCCTTTTAAAAATGATTGCAAAGTCAAACCGGTCAACTTCCCAATTTTCTACCCAAATCAATTTCCAATTTCATTTGGATTTAATCGATTCAATTCCGATTCCAACTCGAACAAATTTTTGATTCCATATAAATTTCGATTTCAGTTCAAAAATTCCTTCCACTTTCAATTTCCATTTCCAAATTTATTTAAACCCCAATTTCACATAAATTTCCAATTCCAAACTAATTTAAATTTCCATTTTCAAATTAATTTCCAATTCCAAGTTAATTTAAATTTAAATTCCAATTTCAAATTAATTTCCAATTTCAGTTCCAAATTCGATTCCAAAATATCAATTTAAACATTTAAATCAAATTTACCTTTAATACCGAATTTAAAATTCAAATTTTCAATTCCAAACTCAAATTTGAAATATCATTTCATATCAATTTTTCTTAGAAATATTCAAAGTTCAAATAAATGACCAATCTTTTAAAACAAATAAACATTCGAAAATTCACGCCGTATTTCAATTTTTTTTTTACTTAAAAATCTAAACTTCGATTAATTAAACAATTTCGTTTACCAAGTTTAAATTCCAACATTTCGAGCTTCAATTCAAAGTAATTGAATTTCCATAAATTTGATTTTATTCTAAAAATCAATTCATTTAAATAATTTCAAAACAACTTTTAAAATCATTTAATTTAACCAACTCGGCGTCCGTATATAATTTTCTAATCTATGGCTAAGTGGACAATTATTTCAATTTAATTTCAAGCATGGATATATATATATATATATATCATTTCAATCCAAATAGATGTCATAGGTATATATCATTTCAATCTATTTCTTAATTTATTCAAAACAATTCAGTTTACAGTTTATATGCAATAAACAATATACAAGATGATGGCATGATATATCAAAATAAATAAACAACCAATATTGTAACGCCCCACCTCTATGCTCGCAATAACAAAGAGTATTAAAAGAAATACTGTCTGTTATCATGAAGAATAAGGCTGGATAGGAGCGGCCATCCGTAGTTAGGCCTTACACTAGTATTAGTTATCTCGATAGGAGTGGTATATATTTTTATTTTTCATCTCATATTTATTTACTCCCATCGACATACCCAATTCTAGTATAAAACGAACTACGATGGTTCATAATAGTTTAGGTCAATATATATAATAATAACACAGATAATGTATATGCGGAACACAGATATAACAGAAAGTCTCATATATATATAACTGATGTCAGTTGATATACATGTGATACAATACAGATGATACAACTAAAACTGTCGACTCTGGAAGTTACATATACAAGTACATTATCGTGAATAATATACATGAATGTACAACATCCTATACAATTATACTGGCTACTAAACATGACGACGACTACTCCAAAAGATATAAAAAGGCTTCATCGCTCTAGCAGCAACCCAAAGTAAGTTATCAACAACCTGTAAATACTCGGTCTGACCCGAGTATTACATTCGAAAGAAAATAATACACGGGTCAGTCTAATTCAAACTCAGTTATTAGTGCACAGAAGCAATAATAATTAAATAAAAATTAGACGACAGTCACACTAAATCTTGTCTATCCGATCCTTAAATAAAGAAATCGGATAACGATAATTATAACACGTAATTGTGTTAAACAACAAATCAGCAAAATTAAATCATCAACAAAGATAAGTGAAAAGAATATCGATGAAGATAATTTAAAAACATCTGAGTTGCCTAAACGGCAATTAACAACAAAATCATCAAATTAACCAATCAAAATACAACTCCAAAATAACATGAAATATCAATTAAAATACCAACTCGGGTAGGGCTGCAGTACACGCACGCGTGCACTGCCTCGCCACTACAGCATATGGAATATGCTAAAGATCAATAAATCAAAACAAAATAGAATATCACAAAACCATACCGTGTGGCTGCAGTTCACGCTTGCGTGCACTGCCTTGCCACTACAGGGATGATGTACCCAATGAATACCGTGTGGCTGCAGTTCAGGCTTGCGTGCACTGCCTTGCCACTACAGTGATGATGTACCCAATGAAAATTCACAAGCATCGCTGTGAATGTCTTAAGACCGAGTGTCGAATAAATTGCAAAGACAAATGCGAGGTCAAGCCCAATGTGTTTTAGGCTCAACTCAAGGCGATGTGTAAAGTATCAAGTCACGTACACCAAAACAAACTGAAACAAAGTGCACAAGCATCTCGACCTAAAACAGAAACAAGGAGTACAAGTGCAACACAGTTCAGTACATGCACAAAAGGCAGTGAAAAAGACATGTACAACCAAGCACATGCATAATGAAACATGTGGTGGCGACAAAAATGATGAAGTATATAAGTGCAGAGGCACAGTGCAGCAGATATGAATAATCTTATTCACGTGCAACATGAAAACAACTCGATATGCAACTGTATACACAAGCATCAGGTCCAAAGAGCATCAGGAACTTCAAGAGGATACAAGTGCACAGGGCAGAAGCAAATATCACTGATAAACAGTGAAAACAAATGTACAGATCAATGTACAAGTCACAATACACCCATGTCCAAACCAAATATTATCAATATGGTAAAACAGAGACTCCAACCATACAAGAAGATTTGCACCGAACTGTAACAAAGAATAAAGTTCAATACCCAGTCAAATATGGATACCAATACAACATGGCGATGTACAGATTTCGAGATAGCATCCCAGATTCAAATGAAACAGTGACATGATGAAGCAGTGCAAACCAATGAATAAGGGCAGCACAAGGTCAACCCAACTTCAACAATTGACCAGATCCAACTATACAAATGCACAAGACAGAGACTACAAAGTGAACCAGCAAAGGCAAGGTAAACAATGTCTACCATACATAAACAGTAATGAGTCAAATACAACAACAGGAAGACAGTGCATACACATGTATATACACATGCATGCCAGCAAAAACTCCAACTAAATGAACTAAATGTAACTGCGACAGCCGGAATGGCGACATATAGTATGCAGGTGTGATATTGGATAGTGCAAGTAATGACACAGACTTGGGTGGCACAGTGAGGCAAATAAAATCAAATGCCATCAGGTCGGCAAACTTCAATGCAAATTCAAGGCCAATGCAGACCAACTTAATCATATGATGAAATAGCCATGCTCGAACCCAATGCAGTGGACAATATGATGGACAAGTATGCAGCTGTGAGACTAAAAATGCAAACACCAGACTCGATTACAAAGAAAACTCAAGTGCAGTGAATTAAATGACACAAACACTGCAACATAAGAGAGTGCACAGCAAAGTCGAATGATCTCATGTGGATAATGCAGCCAAGAACAAGCATGCTACAACAAGTATAAGTGGCTACGCAAACAGTGTAAGCCGATTTCAAAGTAAGAGAGTTCGAATCAAAACATAATTGCAAGTTCGCACAATTATGTATCAAAGCCGTGAGTGACAAGGAATTCGAATCAAACCAAAGACACTGTGCAACATTAAACAAGTCAAATGTAGCCCAGGCCGAAATAAGTACTGGTCATTGCAAAGCATACCCAAAAATCAAAGACAAATCAATTTATCAACTACACCATCAACAACAAAACCAAATCAAACAGAAAACAGGTCGTGATGGATACACAACACAGTTTGAGGCCAAGTAATCATGAACTAACAAGTCCAGATAATCAAGCCAAAACGACATGCCGTTCCAAATCAAGTCAGAGCCGTCAAGTATGAATGCCACAAAATCAAAGCCATAATGACCAAGTCACAAATCAAAACCGCGTATATCAAGCTAAAAGCAACAAGGTATTTAAAGCAACAATCACAACAATGTCGCAAGTACTACTAAAGGCAGTAAACAATATAGTCACAATCAAATGAAAACTACATCGTCAAACGCAGATCAAAAACCATCAAAGCCATGTAAATCAAATCACAAATCGCACACTTATGAGATTAAATTAGATGTGAGTAATTAGAAATTACTCACCTTCGTCAACGAATTGGAACAGCAGAGTGGAACTCGAACGAGAACAATTTATCACTCAAAACCCCTATCGATAAATCCACGAAGGCGCGGCTTCAATTGTAATCCAAAAACCCTGATTTCAGATCGAAGAAGACGAAAAAGAACGGCCGCCATAGTATTTTCTTTTATTTCGTATGCTAGGGTTTTGGGTTACTAATCAAGTCAAAAAAAAACGAAAGGGGCGGGTATGAGTTTCTCACGGCACCAATAATGCACATGGGCCGAGATAAGTTTTAAAGCCCACCACCCTTTTTAACAAATTATAAAAGATTTTTAACCCTAGAAAAATCCAATTGCAAATTTATTTTATTTTTTTATCAAAGGATTCCAACAGATCAAAATTCAGTAGCAATTTTCATCACTTAAATCGTTAAATGACGATTATAAATTCGAAGCTAAATCCCGGGTTGTTGCAGACTCCCCTCCTTATAAAAATTGCATCCCCGCAATTTTCATAATTAGGGTCGTCACTAACAATTATTTTTCTAACATAAACTAGTTAAGCTAGAAAATAAAGGTCGAGAATACAAACACCAAAGAATTCTTTTAATTTCATAAAAGAAATTCACAAATTCTCTACAAAATTTAATTATCAAGTTGATAATCAGAAAACAACAAAACTGAATGAATGCAATTATCAGCAATATTCAATTATCAAAAACGATAATAAAATCTAAAATCAACGAATATTCGATTGTCAAAAACGATAATCAAATCAACAATTATTCGATTATCAAAAACGATAATTAGAACTCATATCAACAAATATTTAATTATCACAAGCGGTAATCAAATCAACAAATATCTAATTATCAAAAACGATAATTAGAACTCATATCAACAAATATTTAATTATCACAAGCGATAATCAAATCAACAAATATCTAATTATCAAAAATGATAATAAAATCTAAAATCAACGAATATTCGATTGTCAAAAACGATAATCAAATCAACAATTTTCGATTATCAAAAACGATAATTAGAACTCATATCAACAAATATTTAATTATCACAAGCGATAATCAAATCAACAAATATCTAATAATCAAAAACGATAATTAGAACTCATATCAACAAATATTTAATTATCACAAGCGACAATCAAATCAACAAATATCTAATTATCAAAAACGATAATTAGAACTCATATCAACAAATATTTAATTATCACAAGCGATAATAAAATCAACAAATATCTAATTATCAAAAACGATAATTAGAACTCATATCAACAAATATTTAATTATCATAAGCGATAATCAAATCAACAAATATCTAATTATCAAAAACGATAATTAGAACTCATATCAACAAATATTTAATTATCACAAGCGATAATCAAATCAACAAATATCTAATTATCAAAAACGATAATTAGAACTCATATCAACAAATATTTAATTATCACAAGCGATAATCAAATCAACAAATATCTAATTATCAAAAACGATAATTAGAACTCATATCAACAAATATTTAATTATCACAAGCGATAATCAAAGCAACAAATATCTAATTATCAAAAACGATAATTAGAACTCATATCAACAAATATTTAATTATCACAAGCGATAATCAAATCAACAATTATTCCAATTACCTGCAGATAATTGGAAACAACAAATATCTAGAAATCAATTAAGATAATCTAGAAAATCAACATGAAAGGTTGGATCGATCCCATCAGATGGCGAGTTTTTAGTTCGCCGCACGTGCATCAACAAATGGCCGAAGCCTACCAAGTACTCAACATAATTTTGGCGCCCATCAGATTGACCCGAAGGTCCGCAGAGTGACCCGAAGGTCTAGTACTGGTATTTGACCCGAAGGTCCATCAGAGTGGCCCGAAAGCCCAACAAATGACCCGAAGGTCCATCAGAGTGGCCTGAAAGCCCAACAAATGACCCGAAGGTCCATCAGAGTGGCCCGAAAGCCCAACAAATGACCCGAAGGTCCAACAAATGACCCGAAGGTCCAACATAGTGGCTCGAAAGCACACAAATCATCAGAATCATCAAAACATCAAATATTTCAATTAACGAGTCCGGAATTAACCGAATCAGTAAAAGAAAGGGGTCATAGTCCTCTATTTTTCTGAAACGTTTAAATCGCTTTCTCATTCTTTTGAAAACGCAAACTGCAAAACTTCTGAAAACAATTTCATTTATTTTATAAAAGTAATAACTTACATTCTCAAACGAACAAGTCCGGAATTAAGCGAATCAGTAAAAGAAAGGGGTCATAGTCCTCGATTTTTCTGAAACGTTTAAATCGCTTTCTCATTCTTTTGAAAACGCAAACTGCAAAACTTCTGAAAACAATTTCATTTATTTTATAAAAGTAATAACTTACATTCTCAAACGAACAAGTCCGGAATTAAGCGAATCAGTAAAAGAAAGGGGTCATAGTCCTCGATTTTTCTGAAACGTTTAAATCGCTTTCTCATTTTTTTGAAAACGCAAACTGCAAAAATTTCATTTATTTTATAAAAGTAATAACTTACATTCTCAAACGAACAAGTCCGGAATTAAGCGAATCAGTAAAAGAAAGGGGTCATAGTCCTCGATTTTTCTGAAACGTTTAAATCGCTTTCTCATTCTTTTGAAAACGCAAACTATAAAAATTTTGGGAAACAATTTTATTTTTAAAACGATTTGTAAATCCGTGATAGAACAGCAACACTAGTGATAATTTCAACAGGGAAATTGCACTTCTCAAAACACCGTAAAAACGGATCTCAAATCAGAATTGCGGAATAACCGCTTGAAAATCCACTTTAAAATTTGACAGTTACTTAAGCCAAAGCGACAACAAATTTTAAACGTCAAAATCTCATCAAAATAATTCGCAACAAAATATAACACTAGTGAATTTTCATTCATCAAAAACATTCATCAAAAATGTCAACAAAACACCGTACTTCAAAAATTTAGCACAAGTGTTAAAATCCCGTTATAAAATAACGGCAACAAAATACGTTTCATAACCAAGCATCGGTTCAACGTAAAATTAATGTGGTAACGTGCAACTCATGTTTGCACGCACACTACAAAATAAACAAAGAAAGCATTCTATTATATCTTCAATTAAGATATTTTAAAATAGGAAGAATCTAATCAGATATGATTAGCACCAAAGAAAACCAGCAAGAATTTCAACAAATCAGAATCACTAGTTAAACAACATAATGAAATTAAATTCATTTTCATATTTCGATTTTTAAATCAAAATAACTATCAGCTGTACTCAGCGAAGCAGTCTCACTGTTTTCGCTGCGCACTCTGATAAACAAAACACAATTCAAACAAATCAACAAACACAAATTCACTTTTTTATTTTTAAATAAAGATATTTAAAATTTTCAACATATTTTCAAAACTTTAGTTTTGACTCAAAGCATAATAAAACATCGACATATAGTTGTAACGCATATTCCATCTAAGTTATGTTTTATATTATGTCCATAAATCCCAAGCTCTGATACCAACTGTAACGCCCCACCTCTATGCTCGCAATAACAAAGAGTATTAAAAGAAATACTGTCTGTTATCATGAAGAATAAGGCTGGATAGGAGCGGCCATCCGTAGTTAGGCCTTACACTAGTATTAGTTATCTCGATAGGAGTGGTATATATTTTTATTTTTCATCTCATATTTATTTACTCCCATCGACATACCCAATTCTAGTATAAAACGAACTACGATGGTTCATAATAGTTTAGGTCAATATATATAATAATAACACAGATAATGTATATGCGGAACACAGATATAACAGAAAGTCTCATATATATATAACTGATGTCAGTTGATATACATGTGATATAATACAGATGATACAACTACAACTGTCGACTCTGTAAGTTACATATACAAGTACATTATCGTGAATAATATACATGAATGTACAACATCCTATACAATTATACTGGCTACTAAACATGACGACGACTACTCCAAAAGATATAAAAAGGCTTCATCGCTCTAGCAGCAACCCAAAGTAAGTTATCAACAACCTGTAAATACTCGGTCTGACCCGAGTATTACAATCAAAAGAAAATAATACACGGGTCAGTCTAATTCAAACTCAGTTATTAGTGCACAGAAGCAATAATAATTAAATAAAAATTAGACGACAGTCACACTAAATCTTGTCTATCCGATCCTTAAATAAAGAAATCGGATAACGATAATTATAACACGTAATTGTGTTAAACAAACAAATCAGCAAAATTAAATCATCAACAAAGATAAGTGAAAAGAATATCGATGAAGATAATTTAAAAACATCTGAGTTGCCTAAACGGCAATTAACAACAAAATCATCAAATTAACCAATCAAAATACAACTCCAAAATAACATGAAATATCAATTAAAATACCAACTCGGGTAGGGCTGCAGTACACGCACGCGTGCACTGCCTCGCCACGACAGCATATGGAATATGCTAAAGATCAATAAATCAAAACAAAATAGAATATCACAAAATCATACCGTGTGGCTGCAGTTCACGCTTGCGTGCACTACCTTTCCATTACAGGGATGATGTACCCAATGAATACCGTGTGGCTGCAGTTCACGCTTGCGTGCACTGCCTTGCCACTACAGTGATGATGTACCCAATGAAAATTCACAAGCATCGCTGTGAATGTCTTAAGACCGAGTGTCGAATAAATTGCAAAGACAAATGCGAGGTCAAGCCCAATGTGTTTTAGGCTCAACTCAAGGCGATGTGTAAAGTATCAAGTCACGTACACCAAAACAAACTGAAACAAAGTGCACAAGCATCTCGACCTAAAACAGAAACAAGGAGTACAAGTGCAACACAGTTCAGTACATGCACAAAAGGCAGTGAAAAAGACATGTACAACCAAGCACATGCATAATGAAACATGTGGTGGCGACAAAAATGATGAAGTATATAAGTGCAGAGGCACAGTGCAGCAGATATGAATAATCTTATTCACGTGCAACATGAAAACAACTCGATATGCAACTGTATACACAAGCATCAGGTCCAAAGAGCATCAGGAACTTCAAGAGGATACAAGTGCACAGGGCAGAAGCAAATATCACTGATAAACAGTGAAAACAAATGTACAGATCAATGTACAAGTCACAATACACCCATGTCCAAACCAAATATTATCAATATGGTAAAACAGAGACTCCAACCATACAAGAAGATTTGCACCGAACTGTAACAAAGAATAAAGTTCAATACCCAGTCAAATATGGATACCAATACAACATGGCGATGTACAGATTTCGAGATAGCATCCCAGATTCAAATGAAACAGTGACATGATGAAGCAGTGCAAACCAATGAATAAGGGCAGCACAAGGTCAACCCAACTTCAACAATTGACCAGATCCAACTATACAAATGCACAAGACAGAGACTACAAAGTGAACCAGCAAAGGCAAGGTAAACAATGTCTACCATACATAAACAGTAATGAGTCAAATACAACAACAGGAAGACAGTGCATACACATGTATATACACATGCATGCCAGCAAAAACTCCAACTAAATGAACTAAATGTAACTGCGACAGCCAGAATGGCGACATATAGTATGCAGGTGTGATATTGGATAGTGCAAGTAATGACACAGACTTGGGTGGCACAGTGAGGCAAATAAAATCAAATGCCATCAGGTCGGCAAACTTCAATGCAAATTCAAGGCCAATGCAGACCAACTTAATCATATGATGAAATAGCCATGCTCGAACCCAATGCAGTGGACAATATGATGGACAAGTATGCAGCTGTGAGACTAAAAATGCAAACACCAGACTCAAGTACAACGAAAACTCAAGTGCAGTGAATTAAATGACACAAACACTGCAACATAAGAGAGTGCACAGCAAAGTCGAATGATCTCATGTGGATAATGCAGCCAAGAACAAGCATGCTACAGCAAGTATAATTGGCTACGCAAACAGTATAAGCCGATTTCAAAGTAAGAGAGTTCGAATCAAAACATAATTGCAAGTTCGCACAATTATGTATCAAAGCCGTGAGTGACAAGGAATTCGAATCAAACCAAAGACACTGTGCAACATTAAACAAGTCAAATGTAGCCCAGGACGAAATAAGTACTGGTCATTGCAAAGCATACCCAAAAATCAAAGACAAATCAATTTATCAACTACACCATCAACAACAAAACCAAATCAAACAGAAAACAGGTCGTGATGGATACACAACACAGTTTGAGGCCAAGTAATCATGAACTAACAAGTCCAGATAATCAAGCCAAAACGACATGCCGTTCCAAATCAAGTCAGAGCCGTCAAGTATGAATGCCACAAAATCAAAGCCATAATGACCAAGTCACAAATCAAAACCGCGTATATCAAGCTAAAAGCAACAAGGTATTTAAAGCAACAATCACAACAATGTCGCAAGTACTACTAAAGGCAGTAAACAATATAGTCACAATCAAATGAAAACAACATCGTCAAACGCAGATCAAAAACCATCAAAGCCATGTAAATCAAATCACAAATCACACACTTATGAGATTAAATTAGATGTGAGTAATTAGAAATTACTCACCTTCGTCAACGAATTGGAACAGCAGAGTGGAACTCGAACGAGAACAATTTATCACTCAAAACCCCTATCGATAAATCCACGAAGGCGCGGCTTCAATTGTAATCCAAAAACCCTGATTTCAGATCGAAGAAGACGAAAAAGAACGGCCGCCATAGTATTTTCTTTTATTTCGTATGCTAGGGTTTTGGGTTACTAATCAAGTCAAAAAAAACGAAAGGGGCGGGTATGAGTTTCTCACGGCACCAATAATGCACATGGGCCGAGATAAGTTTTAAAGCCCACCACCCTTTTTAACAAATTATAAAAGATTTTTAACCCTAGAAAAATCCAATTGCAAATTTATTTTATTTTTTTATCAAAGGATTCCAACAGATCAAAATTCAATAGCAATTTTCATCACTTAAATCGTTAAATGACGATTATAAATTCGAAGCTAAATCCCGGGTTGTTACAAATATCGACCAATATCATCCATCACAACCAATCAACCATAAAGCCAATATCATTCACAAATTCCAGTTTTTTTTACCATATCGGTTAATATTCTACCAATTAAATTTAAATTTATTTAACGGTCGATTTAATTCTATCAATTAATTCATATACCAATTTAAATGACAATTTAAACCTACCAAACAATAGCCAATAAATTTGATATCACTTCAGAATATAAATATAACTAACATAAAATTATTTTAGTCAATTGTGAGCGTATAAACACTCACCTTTGATTTATCGATGATTTAAAATCCAAATAAAGGCCCAAATTTGAGCAGTCTCAGAATGCAACCAAACCAGTTCCATAATGTCTGGAATTTTGATACGAACGCAACAGAGAAACCGCGCGTGAATCCGAGCTCGTATGCAAAAGATATGCTATTAGAAGTTATACGATTTATATTATTATAAAATAAATAAATAAATAACTCACGTTCTTCTTCCTCCCTCTAGCATGGAACACATGAACGCAACCCTCAAATTACAACCTCACGGCCCAAATGACGATCGGACCTCGATTAGGAGATTCCCACGCGAGCGCCTCGTCTTGCTCCACCTATGCCAGAAGTTGCACATCGCCAGTCGCCGTCGTTTGCACAAAAACCGAGAAAAAACACGCATCATTCTATCTCAGATCTTGAAAAATTCGTGATGTATTGGCAACAATCAACCGTATGGATTTGAAAAGCTTGTCGAGATCTACACTTTTGCTTTTGGAATTTTTCGATTTCGTTGAACGGATTGAGAGACAAAGAGGAAAGAAGATTGGCGATTTCTGGCCATGGGATAGGTGGCGGCCATGGTTTGAAATTAGGGTTTCTGAAATAAAATAATAATAAAACTGCCTCGGTTTACGTGCGTATTTATATAGGTAGGTCCAAAATCGTCCGAACTCCAATCGAGACGTGCCGCCAGGCGTTTATAATGTTTTACCTCCATTCCGAATGCAGTGCAATAAGTTTTGAGGCCTAATTCGATCATATGTGGAAGATAGCTTTTCAAAGTCAATTTATTTTATCGTATTCATTTAAATTGATTTCTACGCGTTTTAAGCTCACACGGCCAAACGACAAGTCCGATCGCTATGAAACTTGAAATCCTACAATAATTCACTGTTACGGATCCGATGAAACTAGTTTCGTCGAAATCCGAGACAGTCGCCAAAATGGCTATTTTTACTCGAATTTAAAATATAAAATTTTCAATTTTAATAATTCACATTTATATCCAATTTTAAATATTAGTAATCTTAATTATTATTTATATAAAATTTTAAATCAATTTACGACATCATTTTCTATCATATTAAATTTAGAATTTACTTATATTCAAATAATTTCAAACATTAAATTATTCAACAAATTTCATTAATAATCATTTTCACTCAATAATCACCTTATATTTAAAAATTAAAAATAGCTAAAAATACAGATCGTTACAACTATATTTTATCAACTTACGATAACAACATGCAATGGCTTTATGTTTTCAATTTGCGATAGTTACTGATTTTATCAAAATGCAATAGCTATGTTTCAAAGCTTACAATAGCCATATGTTTTATCAACTTACAATAGCTATTGATTTTATCAACTTGCGATAGCTATCTTCCATCAACTTGTGATGGTTATGTTTTATCAACTTGCCATAGCTATTAGTTCTAACAACTTGCGATGGCTATTGGCTCTAACCTCTTGCAGTTGCTATGTTTTATCAACTTGCGGTAGCTACTTGTTTCTAACTCATGGTAGATTTATTTTGGTTGATACGCGATAGCTTTATTTGTCAATATGTGATAGCTTCACATAATGTAAACATGTGATGGCTTTGGTTTATTTGACATGCGATAGCTTATATTGTTGATATGTGATAGCTTGAAAACTGAAGTGCGATAGCACAATTTTTAAAAAGAAGGATAGCTTATTTATGATACCTGATAGTTTTAATTCTATGTTGGGCTACGTTTTCCTTAAAAAAATGTAGTTTTGGTAAGTACTTTTATAAGTTTTAAAGGAAATAAAGATATTTAAGTTCGTTTTTAAAAATAATTTTATGAAGGAAATTATTGCTTTGTTATAACTAATTTTTAAATATAAAATAGCTATCATATGAACATATATTTATGATGGATATTGATATGTTATAAGTTCAATTTTGTATCTTGATCAGTTTTTACTACTCATGTAAAATTGTTGACATGCTCACTTATATGTTATATGCTATCAACCAACATTTATGACCTTGGGGATTAGGTACCACTGTCTAGTTAGGGTTATTCCAGTAATGGGTATGATCTGACTTAAACTTTTGAGTAATTAGAATTAAATCCTGTAGATTGGGAAGATCAAATTATGTTAGGATGTCTTGAACTGATTAAAAGACATAACTAATGGATGGTTTAAAACTAAAATTTTGAGCGGAGAATGAGGTACAATTGCGCCCTATCCTCTAACGATTCATTCCTTAGTTGGTCAGGTCCACGTTCCATTGCATAGGGCTTTACTGACAGATAGGCTAAATTATGGAAGTTATGCATTGAAAGGAAGTCATGGCAGTGATGCTGACCATTGTTTTTCTTCTGTCATGAGAGTTTCTTGGTACTTATGGGAATGGAAACCACCATTATTTCCTGTTAATTAGACAAGAAATTTTGAGTTATTTGGTTATATTTTTGGCTCGAGTCATCCCGATAGTTTTTAGTTGGCCCAAGAGAACTAAAATAGGTTCATGTTGACCTTGGAAAAACCATGGCTTGGATTATTTATGTGATTAGGTAATTATGTGAATATATAAACCTTTAACCCTTGCGAGTGATAGATTATTCATTTGAATCATTTATGCATATTGATATTATGATTATGTTCTAATCATTCTAGTTGCCAATATGTTGTAATAACCCGTGTTTTTAGGATGCCCTGAATATTTAAATTTTGGATACTTAAATATTTATTGATTTATTTTATCCATAAGCGAAAAAATTGATTTTTGCAAATGAACTTTTTAGGACTCGAGATTATTTTTATGAGGACTGGATAGT
Source organism: Allium cepa (assembly GCA_030765085.1). Taxonomy (NCBI): domain Eukaryota; kingdom Viridiplantae; phylum Streptophyta; class Magnoliopsida; order Asparagales; family Amaryllidaceae; genus Allium; species Allium cepa. The sequence goes on from CM060944.1 coordinate 345,735,141, forward strand.
TTGAGCGAGCTAGAATAACTATAAGCATCGATATATTTTATCTGTTTGGTTTGACTTAGAATGTCGAGTTTGATTTGTAAATCAAGCGACTCGAAAAGTTAACTAGTGTATATGTTGGAATTAGGTCCCCAAAACAATTCCATTGAGTTTGGTATAGGGGTATTTGGTAAGGAATGTCAGTAAACATGCCTTCATTGGAGTTTGGAAATTTTTTGGATGAATAATGTCGTAAAAAATTTCTATATAAGGACCATTTCCCTTTTTTTTTTTCTTCCCATTCCCAAATCAGACCCTTCCAAACCCTAGCTATTATTTTAAATCACTTGCATTCATTGGCCACTATGTTGCGGTGCCACTAGAGGCCGAGATAGTCGAAGGTCCCAAAATCAAAGTTGTGCGCCTTGATGTGATGTAGAGGTTGAATGGTGCGATCGCCATAAAGTGGCTCAAGGCAACCAAAATCCGAGTATGAACAAGGGTGGTAAATTGGTTTGGCGGGGTGGCTATGGGCAGTGTCAGGCGGTGAGGCTGCATCATTAGGAGAGGGTTGGCCGAGGCAACCTTGGGTGGAAAAGTGGTGGTGAACTAAGCGCCATTGTGGCTGTAAAGGACGAGAATGATGGAGGAGGGTTAATGGCCTGGGTTGTTCGAACGAATGAAGGGAATTAGGGTAGATGCGATCGTGTTTAGAAATTGGTAATTAGGGGTTAATTTTTTAATTAAGTTAAATATTATATTAATTAATTCAAAAATCTTATAAAGTGCATAACATGTCTATACAAGGTCCAAATCAAACGCAATCAATTGCATTGAACTCGTATGAATGATATCTACGTTACAGAATTGGATTCGTAAGAATCGTTGTAGAATTTCAAGTTAAAATCGAATGCTTTTCGATTTTAAACGGAACCAGAGCACTTCGACGATAACTGAAATTTCTATTAGCATTCTCACATCTAAATAAATTATAAAATAACCATGATGCTATAAATTATTTTTGAATGCATGAATGTTAGTTTAGTTTGTTTTTTGATTGATTGTTTGGTTGGATTCGCGCTTTGTAAAGTGGATGACTTATTATCTGATTTTTAGGGAGTTCATATAACTATAAATCACTATTTTTTACCGCCTTGTATCAAATGGCATAAATAACCATTTTGCTGCAGGGACAAAAGTAGAAGTCGGAGTATTTTCATAACGAATAGGTTGCCACGGGAAACTTCGAAGTGCATATGTGTGTGTATTTACTGGGGACATTTGTAGAGACCCAAAGGTTTCTTGCCATTATTTATTTACTGTTGTCTGCATCTTATTTATAATCTTTCATTGCTTATATTGATGTTTAGTTGAAATAATTGTGACATTCTATTTGAATTGTTTAAGTGTCATTATAGCGATTTTCCCTACACCTTCACTTATTGAATATCACCTCCTTAACCTCTTTGTGTGTGTTGAATTTGACCTTGGATTTTCACAAAACAAATATTTGAATCTAATTAATCATTTGATTAGTGATGTTCCAATTAGTTAATCATTTTAATTAGTGATATTTTATTTAGCTGATGATTTTAATTAATGATATTTAAAATTAATTAATCATTTTAAGTAACGATATTTGAATTTAGTTAATCATTTTAATTGATGATGTTTGAATTTAATTAATGATTTTAATTAATGATATTTAGAATTAATTAATCATTTTAATTAATGATATTTGAAGTTAGTTAATCATTTTAGTTAATAAAGTTTCAAAGTTAATTGACTGATTTAATGAAAGTGTTTTAAAGTTAATTAACTGATTTAATAGAAATTCTTGAAGATAATTTATTTAATTTGACAAAGTGTTTAAAAGATAAATTGATTGATTTATAAAAAATTATAAAGTTTGATCAATGATCCTTAGGGATGATTCACATTGTTTTAAATTTTTAAACGTATTTCAATTGGTTTATTATTTTCTGGGATAATAAATGTTGTCTTTAAATTTAAAACGATAGTTTATAAATGAGAAAATGCTTTAAAAGAAATGGTTTAAAAATAGTGCTATGTGTAAATTGTTTTGGATTTATAGTAAAAAATGTTTTATTGTCATTCGTTCCTGACCCTTGTTTAATACACTTAGTATTACAATAGCCCTTTCAAAGAATATTTCGAAGAGTATTTTTAGTGTTTTACAAATATTTGAAATGTGAAAATCAAGCAGCATAAGTGCGAATCAAATACTTTAAAGGTATGATCATTTATTGGTGGTAAGTGTATGTGATTTAATTTCCATACACACGTCACTTTATTATTCCAACAGTGGATTTATCGACCATCGATTTCGATTCTGCTTTGTGTTTCATCGATTCATGATGATTTGTTTGCTCGTTTGGAGCATTTAAACTGCTTCTATTCTTAAAGTTAAGAATGTTGTCGAGTCAAATTAGATAACAACACCACCCTAGCTTGTCCGGCTTTATTGATTTCCCCGTAATAGTAATAATTTGTTCGATAGTTGATTTATTGACCATCAATTCTGATATATTTTCATGTGCTTCGTCAATGTAAGACAATTTGTGGCTCATTGTGAGCATTAGCATCCAACACCATGGATAACTAAAACCAAAGTGCGAGTGGGAGCCAAGCCATATGGGTCGCACTCATTAGGGACTTGAATATCTTCTAAGTAACAACCAAAGGCTGATGTGAAAAATGTATGCTTAGATAATTATCTATATTTTTGGACAATCAAGAAATTTTTGAACCTAAGCTAAGATATTTTTATTAGGCATTTAACATTTCAAATAATGTTAAGTGTTTTATGGAATTTGATTTGGTTTGATCTGATTGATTGTGTGATTTGATATGCTATGTTTGTTTCATAAGCTATAGGATTTTTAAGTTGGTGTTCATTAAAACCTAATTCCCGGTGCTTTTGAAAAAATGATTTCAAAATAATTTGTGGAAAGCAACAATAAAAATATTGTTTCGAAAAATATTGATGAAGTGTTGCTATTTCAAACATTTGAAAATTATATTTTTGGAATGATCTTTTCAAATATTTTATTATGTCTAAATTTGGGCAATTTGAGGTTTTCGGTTCGGAAGTCTTGCCAGGTATATTTATTTACTCTGGTTGTTGTTTTTAGAAGAAGCCAAAATACCACTGGATGCTCCATGTTGTTTTATTCTAGAGTTATAACATGCTTCGGTAGGAGAAACCCTTTCCTTGTCATTATTGATTTTGGTTTTGATATACTTTAGAGGAATCGGAAAATATTTTGAATATTAAACCCAGGCATTTAGTTCTAAATTTATCATTCGAAAAATTAGATGCAAAGTAATTGATTTTAGAGTATTCTCTGTATTTTGTTGCATATGATTGAAATATTGTTTTTGGTTACATGTGGATTTATTCATTTAAGTTGCATGTAGATTTTTATCATGCTAATTTTTGCATGTACAGTTGCCTCATTATTATCAGTTGCATCATATTGCCTTGTTGCATATGTTGTTACATTGTTTATGTTGTTTGGGCTTATGATTGAGAAAACTAGTGTATTGCTCTTTTGCCAACCTGTTTCTCTTTTGGATTATGTAAGTACGACATAGGTACAAAGAAGTAAGAGGTTCCTATTGGATTGTTTACGCACTTGCATTGGTTTTGAGATGGTATGGGTTGCCAAGAGATTCAAATGTCAAAGAGGTATGTAGTAGTTTTAGAGATTGGTGATTTTATGCCTTAGTTATGGGAGAACGCTTTTGGGCTTTTGTTTTATTTTGGTTGATTTGGGCTTATTGAGGCGAGTTGTAGTTTTTTTCCGATCAGCCACGCAAACTAGGCGATGTTGAAATTTTCTAGAATTCCATCTCAGGTTAAAAGAAAAGTTAGTGCAAAGATTATTGGATATCACTAATAGTTGTATGAATCGGTGGAAAAGGTTATTAGAATAACCCTGATGATGTAGAAATTTTAGTGACAATTTGGAAAGTTGTCACTATAAATGCAGTTGTTGTTACTTATTCGTTTTGAGTGTTTATAACTCGATTCGGGTGAGAGTGCCATGTTGGTTGACATATGCCCATGTAGGTAGGATGGTGCTCATGATAGACTAGTATGGAGTTTGATGTTTTGGCATGAGTTGAAGATGATTCACATAACATCAAAGATGCTTGAGTGTTGGGTTTGGTTACTTAGTCCTCTAGGATTTGGGGGATGAAATCTTATTAAAGGGAGAGAGTGTAACAACCCATGTTTTTATGGTTCTTTGGATATTTAAAATTTAAATATTTAAATATTTAATTGATTTATTTAATCAGTTAGCGAAAAACTCAATTTTTTTCATATGAACATATTAGGACTTAGGACTATTTCCATTGGTTCTGGATGCTCCAAGCAAGCCAGTTGATTATAAGCATCCATATATTTCATCTGTTTGGTTTCATGTTAGAAGGTCGATTTCAGTTCATAAATCGAGTGATTCAAAAAGTTAACTTATGTATATGTTAGAATTAGATTTCGAAAATAGTTCCATTGAGTTCCAAATATGGGCATTTGGCTAGGAACGCCAGTAAACATGCCTCGATCGAAGTTCGGAAATTTTGGGGAGAAGAATGTCGCACAAATATTCTATATTAGGACCATTGCCTTTCATTTTTTTTTCCATTCCCAAATCATACCTTTCCAAACCCTAGCCGCTATTTTGAATCACTCTCATTCAGTGTCCACTATGCCGCGGTGCCCCTAGAGGCTGAGATAGTCAAAGGCCCAACATTAAAGTTTTGTGCCTTGATGTGATGAAGGGGTTAGATAGTGCGATCGCCGTGAAGTGGCTCGAGGCAACCAGATTCAGAGTATGAACATGGGTAGTATATGGGTTCGACGGGGAGGCTATGGGTAGTGTCAGGCGGCGAGGTTGGCGCCATTGCATGCAGTTTAGCTAGGACAACCTTGGGTGGCGAAGCGACAGTGAACTAAGCACCATGGTGGCAGTGGAGGATGAGAATGACGGAGGAGGTTTAATGGCCTAGGGTGTTCGAACGAACGAAGGCAATTAGGGTAGATGAGGTTGTTTTTAGAAATGGTAATTAGGGGTTAATTTGTAATTAAGTTAATTATTATATTAATTAATTGGAAAATCTTATAAAATGTATAACTTGCTCATACAAGGTCCAAATCGGACGCGGTCAGTCGAGTTGAACTCATATGAACGATATCTACATTATAGAATTGAATTCATAGGAATTGGAGCTTGTAGAATTTCAATCTAAAATCGAAGCTGTTCAATTTTAGACGGAAGCAGAATGCTTTGGTGATAACTAGAATTTCTATGAGTTTATTCACCTCTAAACAAATCATAAAAAACCCATGATGCTATAAATTATTATTGAATGCATGAGTGTTTGTTTAGATTGTTATTTGATTGATTGTTTGGTTGGATTCCCGCTGTGTAAAGCGGATAACATAAATCTGATTTTTAGGGAGTTCATATAACTATATATTATTGTTCGTTCCTACCTAGTAGCACATGGCATAAATAATCATTTGTTGCAGGGTACAAAAGTAGAAGTCAGAGTGTTTTCGTAGCGAATATGTCGCCATGGGACACTTCAAAGTGCATATATATGTGTGATTTACAAGGGACATTTGTAAAGAGACCCAAAGGGGTTTCTTGCCATTATTTACTGTTGTCAGCATCTTATTTATATTCTTTCACTGCTTATATTAATGTTTATTTGAAATAATTGCAAGACACTATTAGATTTATTTAAGCGTCGTTATAGCAATTTTCGCCATATCGTCACTGAATGGATATCACCTCCCCCTCTTCGTGTGTGTTGAACTTGAGCTTGGATTTTTCACAAAACAAATGTTTGAATCTAATTAATCCTTTCATTAATGATTTTTTAGTTAGTTAACCATTTTAATTAGTGATATTTAATTTAGTTGATCACTTTAATTAATGATATTGAAAATTGACTAGTCATTTTAATTAATGATATTTGAATTTAGTTGATCATTTTAATTAATGATGTTTGAATTTAATTAATGATATTTAGAATTAATTAATCGTTTTAGTTAACGATATTTGAAGTTAGTTAATCATTTTAGTTAGTGATGTTTTAAAGTTAATTAACTGATTTAATGAAAGTGTTTAAAGTCAATTAACTGATTTTATATAAGTCTTTGAAGTTAATTTTTTAATTTGACAAAAGTGTTTAAAAGATAGATTAATCGATTTATTAAAAAGATTATAAAGTTTGATTAATGATCCTTTGGGATAGTTAACATTGTTTTAAATTTTTAAAGGTATTTAAATTGATTTATTATCTTTTGGGATAACAAATATCATTTTGAAATTTATAAACAACAGTTTATATATGAGAAAATAATTTAAAATGAATGGTTTAAAAATAAAGCGAAGTGTAAATTGTTTTGGATTTCTAATAAACAATGTTTTATTGTCATCTGTTCCCGATCCTTGTTTAATACACTTGGTATTGCAATTAGCCATTTTCAAAGAATATTTTAAAGAGTGTTTTAAGCATTTTAGAAATATTTGAAGTCTAATAATCAAACACATGTTTGAATCAAATATTTTAAAGGTTTGATTCATTTATTGATGGTAAGTATATGTGATTTAATTCCCATACACAAATCACTTTATTATTCGAATAGTTTATTTGTCGACTATCGATTTTGATTCTGCTATCCTCTTTGTGTTTCATAGATTCGAGACGATTTATTTGCTCATTTAGAGCATTTAAACTCTTGTTATTCTTAAAGTTAAGAATGTTGTAACGATTTATTTCCTCTGTTTCGAACTTATTATCGAACCAAAATTCTCTTTGATTTGATTTCCATCAAATTTGAATCTCTATCCTTACTTTGAAATCCATTGTTGTATCGTCAAGCGAGGAAGTGTGTTTATAAATTAATGTTAAAAATGTTTTATATATTGTGTTGTTTGAGTTGTTTACGTTGATTTAGATTTTCGATCGATTCGTCTGATCAACGCTATCGATAGGATTTCCAAAACACTTGAACAGAACAAATCGACACAATATTGTTTTCAAATTTGGTAAACAAAGTAGTTTTGTATGATTATAGTATATATAAATAAATGTTTTCTGAAATTAAATTGTTAATGAATCTGTTGTTCGAAATGATAATAATTAATTTTCATTTATTGTTGTAAACCATTGACTATTGAATAATATGAACAAATGAATTTATAAATCTGGGTTAAAATTGATTTGAAATTCAAATGGATTTAAACTAGAATTTAGGAATTTAATTTTCGATAATTTCGAACTATGGTTTTAAAGTTAAATGTATATTATTTAAAATATTTTTCAAAGAATTTTAAATGTTTAAATCAGTGCTCTTCTCTTTGTCGCTGGAAAATAATTTCGGTGATGACGGCCGCATCATCGATATTCATTTTCGAGTTTCGAAGTGGAGAGACTATTCTGTAGCTTTGCTACGGTTTGTTTTGAAAAATAAATTGATTTGAAATTCTTAAAGTATAATTTGATTTGTAATATATATTGATATGATAATCTGATTTGATATATTAATATACATTTATTTATCTTTAAATAAATTTGAAGTTACGCGAAAATTTAATTCTTAAATTTATGATTAAAGATGATTTTAAATTATAAATTGAGGCAAAGATTTGAATAAATATTTAACTTGAAATAACTGAATTGTAAATTTTCAAAAGTTAATTATGTAATTGATTATTATACAATATAAATGATATCAAAGTAATTTTTAAATAAATTTGAATAGTTATAATAAATGTAAATCTACTTAATATATGTGATAAGATATTTTGAGTGGAATAAATTTAATAATAATTTAGAATAATGATGAACTAAATTTGTCGAATAAAATATGGTTATAATAAATGACTATTCAAATTTATGATCTTTGAAATTGTTAATTTAAGAAAATTGGATAATATACAATATAAATTGTCTCTATAAATAAAATTTGAGTGCGTATAAAAATGTTATACACTTAAGTTTAATTTTAAAATGGTTAATGGAGATAAATAGAATACTAGGCTAGTTGAATAGTAAATGGATTAACAAAATAAATTGTTGTTTGAAATAAATTTTGAAACAAACAATGATAAATTGATAATAAACCAATTAAAGGAAATTCCTTAAGTTTAAAAAGTCAATTGTTGAATATAAATTAGTTTAAACTGAAATTTATATGTTTAAAATTAATTGTTTATTTTGTTTCAAATATATTACCTCACTAGTTGTTTCTATTCTCCTACCTCCTTCCTTTTCGAGGACGAAAAGTTTTAAGTGGGGGAGAGTGTAACAACCCGTAAATTTAACCGGTTTTAATAACGTTATTAATTGAAATTTTGTGCGATTTTTAAACGATAAAATTTTGAAATATAAATTTGATATTTGGAATGCGTCTAGTTGAACATAACAATCGGTAAATTTTCATCCGAAAATATGAAAGTTTATTTCGCACGTAAATTTACTTCAATCTAATCAGTAAAAAAGCGATGAAAATAAAACGTTTTCGAAACTAAAATATTTTTACATAGAAAAATTCTAAACCATCTTTTGAGCAAGTTGTCAGTTTGTCGTTTTTTCAAATTCGGACATCTTTGGCTTCGTCGATCTTATTTTTCGGCGAATTTTATGCATTTTCCGCTAGTAGAAAATTCGAATTTTTATAATTCAATCATACCACTAATATCCATATGTCGTTTTGATCGTCTCACCGTGCCGATCTCCACGATATATTCGATTCTGTGTTCTGAAGCCGATACACGGCGGAATCTGTGGAAAAAGTGACAGTGGCGGTACCGGTTTCGTGCCTTTTGGGTCCTCATGACTATTCAGTTTACACCGTGTATTTACTCAATAGTCATTAACATTTATTTTCACTGAATTCAACCTTTTGATTTTCCATTCCCACTATATTCGTATTGATTGTTTTCTCTGTTATCAGTGACAGCTCGGTCATTATTGAGCCCCAAAAAAAAAAATTATAACGTATTTTCTTCACTACCTGTTGGCCATTCCACTTCCTATTTCAAACCTACAACAGCTCATTCACCTTCCCATCTTAAAAATAAATTACCAATAACAATACGAAGAAAAGAAACTAGGAAATTGCTCATTCCCTTTCTCTGTAACCTTGCTTTTGAATTATACAAGCCTTGTATACCTCTTTCCAGCTTGTGGTTCTTCCTACACTTCCTTCTTCTTTTTCAAAATTCCACTGTGCTAAAATAATGCGTACTAGTTCCATATTTGTTTGCATGAGAATACATTTCTTCTTATGCTCGCCCCTGTAACCGACCCTCCCCTCCACTAATGCATGAAACACGGCCTCTCTCCACAATGAGCAAGCATCCAGTTGCATTCCTCCAAACCCATGGTCGCTTATAAAAAAAAAGAAAAAGAAAGAAAAAGAAAACCGAGCACACTCTCTAACTCTACACGCCCGCAACTGAAGCCTACGCACGCAAGACCAGCGCACGCAAGACCGTGGTTGACCACCTCCTACCCGCACACCTACCTCCGACCTACAGCCCACTTCTTCCATCTCTGCAAGCACCCGAGAACCGAAACCAAATCCGACATCAACTCGCTTCCATCACCTCAGTCGTTCGTCCTCCGCGAACACCTTCAGCCTTCGGTCGCCTGCGCCCTCTTCTCGGCCCCACTTTCTTCCCCACGTGAGCACTTCAGCAGCCGCCATGAAATCATCTCCTCCCAAAGCCTGGCCGCACCGCTTCTTTTCCTTCCTCTCTTCTATATATATAGGTAATATGTACATATTTTATTTTATACATTGTTTATATATGTTGTACTTACTGATGTGTTTTGATTTTAAGATGATATCATAACTGCAACTTATGATCGAGCCTGTGTTATAAGGTAGGATATGTTGATTTTAAATGCCAAATAAAACCTACAGTATGTTATATTTTGAAACAGTTTGATAATAATAATAAAAAATTACTAACCGTTGTATAGATAATCAAGTAAAGTCATATATAATATGAATATAGTCTGTTATATGGGTCGTTTATATACTAGCTTATGTTCTAAAGTTAATTTACCTGTACACACTATTATATAAATATCACATTGGTTTAAAGTAAGATATTATATAGTAGTTTATAAAATGAGATTTGAACAAGTATAATTTGTTGAAGTTTGTATGTATTTCAATTAAGTAGTTTTATATATTTATATACGGGAATACGTTTTATTTTATAAAAATGTTGAGACTGTAAATCTAGTTGAATGTATATATATGGCTGATATACTGTTTATAGAGTATATAATATTAATATATATATTGTTTAAATTACTTGCATATATATATATATGTATGTATGTATATATATATATATATGTTGGTGGACATTAAATATATGCTTATTGTATGTATAATTTTCCTTTTAGTAGTTTGCAGTTTGGAAAATAAAATTTTCTAACCTGATAGTATTCATAGAGTTGTAGTTAGTTTAATATGGGCTTTAATGTGTTTATATAAATTGGTATATATATCTGTGTGTGTGTGTGTGTGTGTGTGTGTGTGTGTGAACGCGTTAGTTTGATTTTAAATTTTATATAGTGACTTTGTTTTACGTGTTTTATTTTAAAACAATAAGTTTCAAATACATGTGTATATATATTTTTAGTAAATATTGAAATAAAAACACAACTTTTGTATATATGTATATATACATGATTGTATATGTTGTGCCTATATCAATTCAGTTACCAATTATTTTATCGATCTAGTTCTGATTCAATTTCGCCAATTTCGATTGTCAGCTTTGCTTGTCAAATTCGCGTTCAATCTAGCTTTGCTTTGGATTCGTAACTCGTCTGATTCTCTTTCTTCTCTAGCCTCGAAAGGTGAGCAATCACTCACGATTAATGTTTTTTTATTTATTAAATTTGATTTCAATTGAAACGACAATTGAAATATGTTACTGCTAGTTATTTACACTGTTTAATATATGCTATTACCTGTATCAGTTCACCTATGGCATCTGACACCATTATCTGTTAATTATACGATGATGATCCTGTTTGGTAAATAATCGATTGATTGTTTGTTGTTTATATTGGATGTTAAATTGTAATGTATAAAGTGATAAATATTATGAAATTGAAATTGACGTAGAATAGTTAACAATTTGAAATTGATATGTGTTGAAGTTGATTAGTTAAATTTGTATAATATGACCCCTTTGAATGTTAAATAAATTGACATGTAGAAATAGTGTTAACGACACCTTGAACCATTTAAATGTATGTTGTATAAATTGATGAAGTTTGAAATTGAAAAATAAATATCGTGAAGAACCGTATAAATATTACTGTAATAATCTTTAATCTACATGAAATGATAGTGTAGATTCTAGAGATAATTTTATTAATTCGCATAAACAACAATGCGAATTAATACGGTTATTTCGGGATTATTTGAATGAATTATTGGATTGTTATTGATCGTTGTTATTGCTTGTTTATTTACTTTGACACCATCCCTGTTATCACACTGCAAGTTCCTTTGTTATGCTTTGATTTTTGAATTGAAATGAAATCGGGTTGAAATGATATATACCCAAATGGGCTTGACTTAGGACAGAGAATTAAATAAAATCCGATTGGTCAATAAATTGATTTAAAAATAAAATAATGATTTTATTTGAGCAAAGAATAAATTTTGAAATGAAGTTGGAATTTGAAAAAAAAAATTGAAAGGAAATCGTAAAGATTGAAATCTGAAACAAATATTAACGTAGAAATTGATGAAAGAACGTTGTTTGAAATTTAATTATATAATAATTAAATTTGGAATTATAAATAAATAATTTAGAATTAGTAATAATTGAGTTTTGAAATTATTAAGTTTGAAATCATTTAATAATTAAATTTAAAATTATAATTAAGTTTGAAATTATTAAGTTGAATTTATAATTAAGTTGAAATGATTTAATGATTAAGTTTGAATTCATAATTAAGTGGAAATGATTTAATAATTAAGTTTGAATTGATAATCAAGTTTGTAATTATTAAGTTTTGCAATTATTAATAATTAAGATTGAAATTATTAAATAATTGAATAAGATTGAATTATTTGATAATTGAATAAAAATCGAATTCTTTGATAAGAGAAAATCGAGCTGTTGATTAAGTGAATTTGATCTTCGTTAATAAATAAAATGGGGTTTCTTTATTTATGAAGTTTGGGAAAAATATTTAAGTAAGTTAATAAGTGAAATCGAAACTTCTCGATTATGTGAAATTTAGTTCTTTATTAATTGAGTTTGAAATTTGTAACGAAGTCAATAAATAAGTGAAAATTGAATTTCTTTAACAAGAAATAAAATGTGATTTATTGAAATGAATGGGATTTATTGAAATTAACGTAAGACTTCTAATTTAAAGAATTGATTTTACGAATTTAATTTATTTCAATTTGATGTTTTGATATAATGTAGTTGAACGTAAGTAATTGATTTAATTGAATTGGAATTTAAATTAAAGTTGTTTTGAATGACAAATTTACTTAATGAATATGGAATGAAATCGATAAATGAATTTTAATTGATTTGAACGAAAATTAAACCATTTTAAATGTTTTCGGAATGAAATTTATATATGAACTTGAATCAATGTTTGAATTTTTTAAATAAAAGTTGGAATCAAATTATAAGATTTTGAAATGGAAATTTGGAAGTTTTGAGACGTAAACTTTGGAAATTGATTTAGAAAGACAAACGAAATGTTGATTTACGAATTGAAATTGAAATTGAATTTGATTTGGTTTTTGAAATTTGTTGAACGACCAATCGGTGTAATAATCACGAAAAGTTATTAAAGAAACCGGAATCGGTAATAGATATACTCTCTATCTAAACCGAAAACCACTTTAATAACTATACGCGGAGTAATGATCCAGAATGAAGTGGTTGGAATGATGTACGTGATGACTGAAGAAAGAGAACGATAATGGATAGCCTTGACACTTGTGTCAAAATGGGAAATGACTAAAACAGGAGCTGTGCCGGGCCAAATGGGGTTAGCCACCTCGAGCGAACACACTTCTTCGAATACTACTCATTACTTTGTTATTGAATTGGTGCACCCTCGGAATTTCAGGAGTGTTGTTTCGCGGTGTTGCGATCGTTGCGGCGATGCGTTCTCACCAGTCCGGATCAGGCAATCGGTAGTTTCACTACCTTGGGTATTGCCTTATGTGCCTTGCCATACTTGTATCCCTATATACGCGACCACTATGAATTTGTTTTGTGTTATACCTATGGAGTACTCCCTGATATCCCACTAGTTTACGGTGGAGTTTACAGTGCTGTATAGACTATGACATTTATATAAAATGTGTTAAGGGGGATAATGGTAACGCCTTAACACTATTTTGATACTTTATATTACTGGTAGACATTATCTATTTAGCATACACTACTACATAATAGATAGTTTAACGGATCCTTAGAGGATGGTGATTCCAACATCCTTTAAGTTACTTGTATTACGATTGCTATTTCACTTGAGTTGGATTTATTGATATGAGAATATTAATCCTAACTCGAGTGTTTTGTGTTTTGCTTTATGCTCGAGTCAGACTGAGTGTACCAGTATTCGAGGCTCACCTTTGGAGTTGGAGCTTTGCTTGAAGATCCAGCCATCTATTCTGCTTTCAGTATTCGAAGATTCCTGTGATGTATTCTGATTTGTACTTGATGTATCGTATTTCTCTTCTGTTGTAAACTCTGATGTATCTTATATATTTATATAGTAGCTTCATGAACTACTGTCTCTTTTACTTCCGCTGCATATTCTCTGTATCTGTGATTCTGTGATTATTTATTTACTGTATATCTGAGTTTTGCCAAATTTAAATTAACAATTCGGTATTTTGAATTATTCAAGTCTGACATGTGCGGATGCGAATAGTCAAAAATAGCGGGTCGTTACAAATGTTGTCGAGTCATGTTAGGTAGCAACAATGCCCTAGCTTGTTCGGCTTCACTGTTTTCCCTGAAATAGTACTAGTTTATTTCCGATAGTTAATTTATTAACTATCGACTCTAAATTGTTTCTATGTGCTTCATCAATCTAAAATGATTTGTGACTCATTATGAGCATTGGCATTCAACTCCATGGATAACTAAAACAAATGAGTGAGTTGGAGCCAAGCCATGTTGGTCGCACCCATTAGGGTATATTCATATTTATCTAATGGCAAGCATGCATGCATTGATGTGAGTATATTTGGATGCTCATATGAAGTAGGGTCCAGCTTGGAAGTTCACGAGAGTGATGCATATTTGGCATGGGTCTCAAGTATATTTTATCTAGAGGTATACTTTCGTTGTAAGGAAAGCACCCTTTTAGTTATGTTGGACAAATTCACTATTTTTGTTTCGATTCGAACCTTGGAATTAATCTTGTCATTTTTTGTGTTTCATCAATTTACGTTGATTTGTTGCTCATATTGATCTTCGATGTCCTTTGTCGGAAATGACTAAAACCAACGAGTGGATGAAAGAGGGGTGCGCCCTCCTATTCATTATTGGAAAAAAATTCTTTCCCATGTTTAATTTAAATCTTTGAATAATTTCCTTAATTGCATTGAGAACTGCCTTGTGCACTTCTTTATGTTTAATTATTTGTGTCCATTCTTTAAGTTTGGATTTTGACCTTTTCTATGTACATTCGTTCTTGTTTGGATTGTTCTAATTTATTTTCCATTTCTTCATCTATGGATGTTGTTCTTGTGAGATTGAACCCGTTCTGCATTAGCGGCGTAGTCACACTGAATTATATTACCTTCACTATATTATTTGAGTTTCCTCACGCTAGTTTTTCAGAGTGATCCGGGTTTTATTTTATTATAATCTCAGGCCAGGCCGAGTATTTTTCCATGTTGGCATTGGGGATATGGAGTTCTAGAATAAGAGCTTAATGTTCGCATATCATAGTGTTTTATTTTCCATTGTATTATATTGTATGCCTATCAGCAATTTGTAAGGTTAGGATTTTATAACTATCAAACTAATAAGGATTGTTTTCACTCTGATATGCTCTATTTTTTTGAGTGACTGTTATTTTATCCTAACAATCTACTTTTTCGATGATTGGGTGTTCGGAATTGGAATATCGTGAATGTATTGGTGTCGACTTCCAATGGTCGAAAAGGCGAGTCATTGCATATGTATGATTGACATATAAATTATAAGGGTATTATTGAAGGGAAACTCGTTCTGTACTTCAGTGGTGTGGTTGTAATAGTTACTTAATTTGGTTTGAGATGGTATAATATTATTCACACCAAACTTTTTATTTGACATGAAGCTTTTGATTTCCTCCTAAACTCCCAGGTACTCAATTTGAATTAGGTAGGCCGAGTATAGGGTTTTCAGGTTAGACAAATAATCTTCCGAAGACATGTACAAGGAAAGCTATTATTTAAAGTTTATTTGCACTATGCAGTTTAACTAATTTTATTTTGGTTGAATGAAAGTAATGATGGGTACTGTAACCATCAAGTAGTAAAGACTTTGATCATCAAAGAAGGCATCTTCATATTTTGGTCATGGAACTATATTTGTATTCATTATAATTTTTCAGAATGATGAAATTGTAAGGTCATGTAATTAAATGCAACGAAACGTAATGAATTCATAGATCAACGAATGAAAATGTTTTGTTTAAAATTTGAAAATTCTTATGCTCCATATGATAATGATATGATAGCTGACCTCATTTCATCACTGGGAAATAATGCTAAGGATGAATGCAACATCAATATTATCTATATTCGAATCTCAAAATGGGAGAAGTTACATCGTACCTTACGCAATGAGATTTCTCTCCAAACAAAGCTTTATGTTTTTCGAAGATTTTGTGAATAGACATGTTTCATGTTGCGTTTTGCAATGACTTATCTAAAGTTAAAAACATAAAAGCTTGAATAAATTCAAAGTCAACTATTCAAGTTTAGAAGCATCTACTGTGTCGATGTCAGCAGTTTCAACGGGTTTTCCTATAAAGGTTTAGTAATCGACCATAAGTGTTCATATATGAATGCTATTTTAATTTCCCTTAATCAGTTAGTGTAGCTTGGTCCAGCGAGCTTGTCATTTTTCGAAAACAGTCTTAGGTTAGTGATATTGCTGCAAATTTAATTAAGTAAATTAGAAAAATTTATACACAGTTGATGTTCTTATATTATTAGAAAGATAAAACATATTCATTTCATTTTTCTAATAATCTCCACTAGATTTTCATGTTTCTCAAAACCCTAAGAAAAAACATAGAAATCTTTTGATTTCTATATTGGGTGTCAGGACACGATTGCTTTAGAATTTCGACCTTAAGTTTGCTCAACAAATCATAGGTCCACCACCGATGAATAACACTTTATCAGCTGGACCATATATAACTCCTAACATGTGGTCTTTTTCCTTCATCTTGATCTTAAGTTTGCTCAACAGATCAAAAGAGATTATCCACTTATAGCTGCTATTTTGTGATGGCCTAGGCACAATGCATGTAACTTGAATTTGTTCAATAAATACGTTTATGTATCTTACTCCTCTAGTCAATATATTGATATTACTACACATAACATCCATAGCTTGAGTTTTCTTAATAACTGAAGATTATGTAAGTAACCTATTAATATATAAATTGTGGAGGACAACTTCATATATTAGGAATTCATAATCCTAATATAGACATATATTACAGTGATACCGATTTAGGAAATAATGTATTTCTTTTCTTATAAACCCTCGTGGTTCAAATTTCAAACATATTAAATCACGGTATACCTACAATACATAAGTAATTATTCCTTAAATATGAGTTGGGTATCTTACAGTTCCATTTATAATTATACATTCATATCATATAAGTTTAATTCATTCGTAACTGTTTATAGTTTAATTAACTTATATTCTTATGCATCTTATTAGTTAAATCTTATTTATAAGTTTTAATTTATTAATTTAATTAATAAATCAATTAAACTATATATAAAATTCAAAAATTAATTTTATCACCCTAAACAATTCAAGATGAATATTAATTATAACATTAATAGTTTTGTATACATATATCATTATATATGCCTTTATTTATTAACTTTAATAATTAATTTATCAAATAAATATCTTGTAGCTAAAAAAATTAAATTAAATATTTTCATTAAATTCAAAATATTATTTTAATTACCTCAAACAAACGATAATATGACTATAACATTTGTAGTTATATATATATACATATATCAATATATATATATATATATAACTGTAACATTTATAGTTATGCATATATATACATATATCAATATATATATGTGTGTGTGTGTGTGTGTGTGTTTATTTTGACTACTTAATTATTTAATCGATCTTTAATTAAATGTT
The DNA here is from genome assembly GCA_030765085.1 of Allium cepa. Taxonomy (NCBI): domain Eukaryota; kingdom Viridiplantae; phylum Streptophyta; class Magnoliopsida; order Asparagales; family Amaryllidaceae; genus Allium; species Allium cepa. The sequence goes on from CM060944.1 coordinate 345,752,591, forward strand.
AAATAATTTTTGAAAATATTAACTTTATTTTCAAAATAATTTTGAAAATATTTTATAACTTATATGAAATTTATTTTGTACTTTAGCTTAACTTTTAAATTAACATATATTTGAATTTTCAAACTGAATTTCGAAAATTAGCCCAAGGTCTAAATTAATATGGGTTTTATAATTGAGCCAACCTTTTGGACTTATTCGGTTATTCCACACAATCGAGCATGGCCGATCGCCATGAAGCGAGAATACTTGATTATTCAACCCTCCGCCTAGATAATACATTTCTAAACAACCAAGCAAATAGGTAAGCTTTAGTTAGTTGGCCTTAAAGTTGCTAATTATACCGCATAGACCATTTAGGATATGGTACTATTGTTGGAATCAGGTTGGTCTACAGCATGTGAAATAGGTAGATTTCAACTTTTTCCATATTTGGATCATTATTGGCCTGTAAAGTCCAATAGGTTGTACTAGATCCAATATACTTAACTTTGATAAAATATAGTTTTATTTAATTTTTTGATTTAATTACTTAGTAAGTTAATTAAAATTGATTTATTTATAATTTATGAGCATATCATTATGTACTCGTATGTATATAACGTGCATGTGCAACGTAACAGAGGTGTATGTGGTCAAGTTTATACATAAGTAGATATTGGTATTTATATTTACTATGTACAACTTCGCCCTTTCATAGATGTCGATTCCATGAATAAAATATCTCATAATATATATATATATATATATATATATATATATATATATATATTGAAAATTTTAGTTTATAAAATATCTGCAAATATTTTTAAATATTATACAAAATTTTGACCAAGACATTATTTTTTGATTTGAAATTTAAAATGTCTAATTTCACATAGTAAATAAGATCCAAATTCAAACTAGGTATCAAATCTAAATTGAAATTTTCAAAATATCATAATTTAGCTTAGTAATTTTTTTTAAAATTATGTACATATAATAACCAAAAATAAAATTACTATAAAACATTTACACAAACATTAATATTTATTAAAAGATATATCTATATATACACACACATTTAATATATACTGTTTACGCCAAAGTTGGTCACAAACACCCAATTGCAGATGAAAGCACCAAATCACAATCACAGATAGATTGTATGTAGTAGGATTAAATATGAACACTCCAAAATTAAAAGGAAAGCAGGTAGAAAGACAAGATTTATAGTGGTTCGATGTTGTAGCATACGTCCACTTTGATGGATTTGTTGTTTATTAATGATTTTCCACCGATTACAAGAGTACAATCGATAGTATCCAAGTTACAACAGAGTTCCAACAGAATAACAGCGTAGAAGAACCAAAAGTCCCCCTTTTCTGAAGGCCCGGGACTACTATGTGTAGGCTAAAAATATCTCGCTCAGATCTTGGAAGACTCTTTCTCACACATGATTGGCCAACGTGATCGATCCGGGGCAATTCGGGTTCGATACATGTACATTTCGTATCGATCAAAAACACATCCATTTGGCCTGAGATCGATCAAGGACATTCTTGGGGTGGTATGCAAGCTCCTGTGAAAATTTGGTGGCATTTGGACTTGTAGATTTTAAGACATGATCAATCCAAGTTTGTATTTGTAAAGCACTGCCGAGTTCGTGTCAATACAATTTGTATCGATGGTTTCATGTCACTTCTAGTTCGCATCGACCAGGTGACGTGGCTCTATACCTAAGGATCGATCCACTTTTCACGCTTATTGACCGCTTCTTTTATCTGACCGTGCTTTTCTTATCCATCCCGTATCATTCCTTTCATATCGATGCTGGCATGCACTCTTCGTATCAATCACCTGGTGTCGGGTTTATATCAATGGAAAGTGATAGTTTTGTATCGGTCATCTGATTGATCGATACAAAATATACATCCACTACGAAGTAGATAACCATGGGCTATTTCATATCGATGGGAGGGGTTGGGTTTCGTATCGATTATTGGGTCGATCGATATGAAATATATATCAATATGGATCTATACGAAGCATATATCGATACGAAGTGAACAACCTTAATCAATCTGAGAGATGCATTCGTCTGATGGATATGAAAGGAACGAGGGCAAACTTGATGGATACAAAGGAAATAGAACTTGATGGATACAAAGGAATTAGAAGTTGATGGATACGAAGTAAGGCTTCCTTCATGGATACGAGCAAGGCCAGTTCTGATGGATACGAAGGCGCATGGATATGAAGGAGGTTGGCCTATGATGGATACGAACATGATGGGTCCGAATGAGGTTGACTTCCTTGATTTTGATCGATCCATATCTTGAGCATACGAACTCTGATTTATCCGAAATTTGGAAAATTGAATTTCATATCTTTGCTTGCCGTGCCATATCAATTGTAGCTTAATCCTGACTCAGACCAAATTTGCCAGTATCCATAGTAAAACTGTGTATAACCGATCTTTGGGACAGACTATCTTTGGTTTCAAGTAAATTCCTTATCACGTCTTGCCAAAAGGCGGGATAACATTTAAGGCTAGCATTTAGGGATTCTACAGCTTGGATTTTGAATCTGAAAACTTAAGGACTTGGATCTGGAAAGCAACGGTGAAGCAATCAGCAAGGAGACCAAGAGCAGAAAGGAGTCAGCATGAAGGAATCAGAAGGCTTCCTTAGGAGCAAATCAGGCCTCAGTTTTCATCACCAGAGATGAGATGGAGATGATGATGGGAGCTATGAATGAAGAGTTGTTGAAGAGGCGGGAGGAAATGATGCAGAACATTCTCAGACAGTTTGGATAGGTAGGAATAGCAAGAGATGCTAGAGTTCAAATCCACGGAGCTAGACTGGAAGGACCCAACAGGCAATCCGATAGAGGAGGACCATCGGGAGCAGCCCCTGAGCTAGGGGCACTCCTTAGGAGCATGTTGATCCAATCTCAGGCAGGATACCAGCTAGAACTGTGCAACATAGCTTTGATAGAGGAATGTATGCCTGTTCAGGAGAGCAGATTCCAGGATTCCCTCATGAACTCGGAGGGCAGATCGGAGGCAACGGATAAGGATTGCAGCTTGGAGACTGTGATAGATCGGCGGAGATGGTCAGACAAGCCATGATAGGCGGACTAGAGATCTGGAAGATGTAATAGGAGCCCATTCGCTCCCGCAATTAGGCAGGCTTGGAATCCACCTGAATTTAAGCTACCAACACTGGAGACGTATGATGGAAGGATGGATCATGCAGTTCATATGACGAGGTATATGAGGCACATGGATGTACTGGGGGCATCAGAGGAGGTCATGGCCCGGTGCTTCCCAATGTATTTGACAGACATAACAGCACTGTGGTTCAGACAATTGGAAAACGGATCCACTGGAACATGGACCGAGTAGATTGAGAAGTTTATGAGGCGGTTCAGAGTTCACATTTCGAAGCTGAAGAATATGATGAGCTTGATAGCACTAAAGCATAGAACCGGGGAATCTTTGAGGAGTTTTCTGACATGATTCAATGCAGCGGCAACATCGATGGATTGACTAGATCCATCCATGGTTTTGATGGCAGCTGTATCTGGCATAGTTGATGGAACAGAATTCAAGAATTCATTGACAAGGGATCCACCCATGGATCTAGAAGAGTTTTACCATGAGGCAGAAAGGTTTCGGCGATAAGAGGATGCAAATGCTGAAAGAGAGGAAGGAAAGGGAGTTGAAGTTTATGTAGTCAAAAGCGGAGATCCGCCTGGAAAGGATTCAGGCAAAGATAATAGGAAACGGAAAGCAGAGGATAGTTGTGATGAGCCAAAGCGGCCGCGAAAGGAATCGAGATTCACCTCTTATACGGAGTTGAATGAGACTTTGGAACGAATCTATCAAGACACAAAGGGGCATGTTCCCTACCGAAGGCCAATGAGGAGGGATCCAACCAAAAATGAGAAGAAATCAGACAAGTAATGCTTATTCCATGAGCTAAGCGGCCATGGTACGAATGATAGTAGGCATTTGAAGGATGAGATTGAAGGACATATCCGTAACGGTATGCTGTTGCTGTATGTGAAAAGGTGAACAATAATGGTGGAACAAGAGCGACCACCATCTGCATCGATGAGAGCGGCCCCGGATCGAGGCATTATCTTGTCATCAACTGATTGGGATAATGACAAATAAGTGGAAAACTCCACACCAACTCGGTTAAGTCACTTACACATGTTCAGGATCCTGAACAGTCCTCAGGCATGCTCTGAGACGACTATCAGCCACATCAGTATAGGTGTTTGCACTTTGACGTCTATGTTTTTCTTTTGTTTTCTATTTTCACATTTGAACTTGATTTAGTTGGACATTTTTGTTATAAGACTCATTTGAATGTAAATTTGGTATTTATAATTTCATAACGGCCAAGTCAACTACACACGCATGGGATCAGAACGGTCCTCTGGCATGCTTTGGGATGGCGATGCACCGCCATAACAAATGATTCAGAAACTCAGTTGAACGTGAAATCTGACATTAATGATACTAAGTCCCTCCCCTCAGGCACACTCAATTTGCCTTGAACAGCTCCCAACCATGAACAGTCTCAATTCACCATGAATGACACCCGATCACGAACGGTCTCAATTCGCCATGAACGACACCCAACCACGAATGGTTACAATTCACCACGAACGACACCCGACCGCAAACGGTCATAATTCGCCTCGAATGGCACACGACCTTGAATGCTCACCATTCACCTCGGACAATATTCGACCTCGAACGGTCACATACTGTCCCAAACGGTATACGATCATGAACGATCGCTGTTCATAGTCAGGTAAGGTTATCAATCTTTTAAAGGTCATTAACAGGATACGAACAACCAGCTTATCGAACTACAAACCACACATTCCTATCGCAAGGCAAGTTTTGGGAGGCAAATGTTATCCTGCCTTTTACCGAGGCCGTGATACCAAGGAACTGACTGGAAACCAAAGGCAGTCCACCCTAAAGGGACGTAGGCTACACCTATAAATAGTAGTCCCAGGCCTTCAGAAAAGGGGGGCTTTTGGTTCTTCTACGCTGTTACTCTGCTGGAACTCCGTTGTAACTTGGATACTATCAATTGTACTCTGGTAATCAGTGGAAAATCATCAATAAACAACAAATCCATCAAAGTGGACATATGCTACAAAGCCGAACCACTGTAAATCCTGTCTTTCTAATGCTTTCCTTTTAATTTTTGGAGCGTTCTTCATATTTAATCTTATTACGTACAATCTATCTATGATTTGTGACTATGATTCGGTGCTTTCATCTGCAATTGGGTGTTTGTGACCAAATTTGACGCAAAAACACACACACACACACACACACATATATATTTGTATATAGATTTCGATGAAATAGTTTTTTAAGGCCAAAAGCATTTTTTAAATATATAAAATTCATAACTGAACAAATATATATATTTATATATAATATAAAATGTGTTTAGATATAATTCGACCGATGCCTTTTTTTCAAAAACATTTTGTGATGAATAATATATGTATATATATATATACACACACACACTTGGATTTAATCTACAAACAAAATAAACTAAGTAACTTTTACAAATTAAAACTTTTTTTCCTATTTATTTCAAAATTTCTTATTTTTACAAATATTCTATATAAATAGTTATCTTATATTGTAAGTATTTTTTAAATTATTTCAACATATTCATAAGTATTTTAAAGATATTTCTATATATATATGTTTTAAATATTAAATTAATTATTTTATAAATATAATAAAGAAAGTTGGGATTTTAACACTTAAGTTAAAATAAATTTGTAACAACCCGGGGTTTTGCACCGGTTAATTAACGTCATTAGGCGATTAAATCAGCTGGCTAATTGCTATTGGGAGTATTTAATCGGGTTGAAATTCTTTTAAAAATTTGTTAAGGTTATGGGGGCTTTAAAAATTGAATCTTGCCCACGTTTCTTTTTCTTGGTGCTGTGATTATTATCAAAAGAAAATACACGGTTCCTCCTTTATTCATTTTCATCACAAGCCCATTTTCAAAGAAAACGAAAAAAATTGGCTGCTAGGGTTTTGACATCACTCGATTCCTTAACCGCCACGGCTTGACTTGGTTGTATTCTCTGATTTCTGGATGCCACGGCTTCGATTCCAATCTGTTCGATCTTTGGTCGTTGCAATTGGGAACTTCGGGCATCGCTGGCTTTGTGCGTTTGGATCTGTGCTCTTCGAAACAAGGTGAGTGATTTTCACTCACATTCTAATTCATTCGTAATACTGTGCTTTGACAGTTCAATTTTGTTTCGATGTTGATGTTCTCTCTGACTTTATCAATTTTTGAATAATTTTGTTACTTGATACTCACGGTGTTGATTCGTGACTTGGCCAATCTACTTGATCACCACGGTCTCGAATTGATTTTGTTGATGTAGATTTCGATGCTGGTTATCGATTACTGATTTTTTTCAATTTGCTTGAATAATACAGTATTGATTTTGACTTGGTTTCTGACTTGGTCATCTGGTTTTGTGAATTCGACTCCATGAATTTCAATCCCACTGCGTTGATATTGTACTGCAGTAACTTCACTTGATTCAAACTATGCCTTGTCTGGTTCATTGATCTGCATTTGATGATTTCTGACTTCGTTCTCTGATTTCTTGAATTTCTGATGTCTTCGGTCTTGACTTGAGACTTCATTTATCTATGCGCTTGATTACTTGCGGTTGCATATTGCTGTGCACAATGTCCTTGTCCTGTGTAGTGCCATTGTTGGTCTGTTGCTCCATGTTGTGTTGAACTATGTTGACGTGTGCATACACTTGAGTCTCGTTCATGTATCATTAGCTTGATACATCTGTCTTTGTTATAACTGTTGCACTGATATAGCTGCTGGACTATGCCTAAGCCTTGCTTGTGCATTTTGATGTTGTTGTGTACTGAGTATTGCATTTTGATGTTCACCTGACATTTTTGGTTTGTGATTCACTGTCGCAGCCTGTTTCATTTGTGCTTCCCTTGTTGTTGCCTTTTTGCTTGAGTACCATATGGAGCTTGCTGTATATATTTTATATGCTGGCTTGAGGTGCCATGTTGTTCCATGGTTTCTGCATTGTTTGAGTTTATCATGGTGTCTGTACATTCCTGTTTCCAGTCATTATGTATTTGCATAGCTGGTTCATCACTTGTGTCTACTGCATACATGTTCATCATGTAGTTCACTGTAGTGGTTCGTATCTGCAGTTGGTAGTTGCTGTGCACTGAGCATTGCTTCGAGTCAGGTTGCAATGTGTATGCACACATGTATATAGATATGCATTAGCTTTAGGTTTTATGTACATTTGTTCTTGTTCCACTCGAGTCCGTGTCATTTGACTCACCGTGTATTAGTTCACTTGAAGTTGTAGCCTTGTTTGGTTCATCTTGTAATCTGGTTCTTTTTTATCTCGAGTTGGTGCCGTTCGCTTTTGATTCATTGGCTTTTGTGTATTTCATCACTGTAGTGGCGAGGTAGTGCATGTGAGCGTGTACTGCAGCCAAACAGGATTGACTTTTTAATTGATATTTCAATTGCTTGAATTGTTTAGTGTGTCCAATTCAATATTTTGAAATTGTATTTTGATTTGGTTTAATTTGATTATTTTGTTGCTATCTAATTATCTACTAGATAATTAGATTATGTGTTTTCTAATCATCGTATCGATAATTAAATTTTGTTGTTTATGCTGTTTCACTGGCTTGGGTTTTGCTTTGGCCACTTGCTATTAATTGCTGTTTAGGAAATTCTGTTGTTTTCTAGTTATCTTCATTGATAATCCTTTCATTTATCTTTGTTGATGATTTGAATTTGCTGATTTGCTGTTTAATGTTGTTGCATGTTATATTTAACTTTATCTGATTTCCTTATTAAAGGATTGGATAGGTGAGATTTATTGTGACTGTCGTTTATTTGATTAGTTAATTATTATTGCTTCCGTGCATTAATAACTGAGTTTGAATTAGACTGACCCGCGTATTATTTTCTTTTGAATTAATACTCGGGTCAGACCGAGTTATTACAGGATGTTGATATCTCGTTTTGTGATGCTGCTTGAGCTATGAAGTCTCTTCATATCTTTTGGAGTAGTCAGTGTTATTTTATATGATAATATATATTCATGCATATTATTTACAGTAATGTACTTGTATAGTTAACTTCCAGTGTCGACAGTTGTAATTGTATCACATGTATTGTATCACATGTTGTAACTGACTTCAGTTATATGTATATGAGACTTTATATTATCTGTGTTCCATGTTTAGCTTATATGTGTTATTATTATATATGTTGTCCTAAACTATTATGAACCATCGTAGTTCGTTTTATACTGGAATTGAATATGTCGATGGGAGTAAATAAACAAAGATAAAAGAAAAGAATATATACCACTCCTATCGAGATAACCAATACTAGTGTAAGGCCTAACTATGGATGTCCGCTGCTATCCAGCCTTATTCTTCGTAATAGCAGACAGTATTTCCTTTTAATACTCTTTGTTATTATGAGCATAAAGGTGGGGCGTCACAATTGGTATCAGAGCAGGAGTTTATGGACATAGTACATAACATAACTTAGATGGAACATGTGTTACAACTATTTGTTGATGTTTTTAATTGTGCCTTGAGTCAAAACTAAAGTTTTGAAATTATGATGAAATTTTTAAATATCTTTATTTAAAAATAAAAATGAAAGTGTGTTTTGATGATTGATTAGAATTTTGCTGTTTTGAATTATCTTCATTGAAGATATAATCGAGTGATTTCTTTGTTTATCTTGTAGTGTGCATGCAAATATGAGCTACACGTTACTGCATTAATTTTACGTTGAACCGGTGTTTGGTTTTAAAAGGTATTTTGTTACCGTTATTTTTATAACGGGATTTTTACACCGATATTATATTATGATGCGAATTATTTTGATGAGATTTTGACGTATAAAAATTACTGTCGCTTTGATTTCAGTAATCGTCAATTTTAAAGTGAATTTTCAGCGGTTATTGCATAACGCTGATTTGGTATTTGTTTTACGATGTTTTGAGAAGTGCAATTTCATTGTCGAAGTTGCTACAGATGTTTCTGTTTTAATCATGTGTTTTAAAAATCGTTATAAAATAAAATTGTTTTCAAAAATTTTACAGTTTGCGCTTTCAAAGAATGAGGAAGCGATTTAAACGCTTCAGCAAAATTGAGGACTATGAACCCTTACTTTTACTGGTTCGCTTAATTCCGGACTTGTCCATTTGAGAACGTAAAATGTTATTTTTATAATTACACAATTTTACACTTTCAAGGAAACGATGAAGAGATTTAAATGATTTAGCAAAAGTGCGGAGTATGGAACCATACTTTTACTATTTCGATTAATTCCGGACTCGTTAATTGAAACATCTGTTGTTTATTGATTCTGATGGACCTTCGGGTCATTTGTTGGATCTTCGGGTCATCTGATGGACCTTCGGGTCATCTGATGGACCTTCGGGTCAATTACCAGTACTAGACCTTCGGCTCACTCTACGGACCTTCGGGTCATCTGATGGACGCCAAAATTTATAGTACTTGGTAGGCTTCGGCCATCTGAGATACACGTGCGGCATAGCTAAAACTCGCCATCTGCTGGGATCGATCCATCTTTTATGCTGATTTTCTAGATATCTTAATCGATTTCTAGATATTTGTTGTTTCTAATTATCTTCAGGTAATTAGATATTTGATGATTTGAGTTCTAATTATCTTTGTTGATAATTAGATATTTGTTATTTTCTGATTATCGTTTTTGATAATTAGATATTTGTTGTTTTCTGATTATCGTTTTTGGTAATTAGATATTTGTTGTTTTCTGATTATCGTTTTTGATAATTAGATAATTGTTGTTTTCTGATTATCGTTTTTGATAATTAGATATTTGTTGTTTTCTGATTATTGTTTTTGGTAATTAGATATTTAATGATTTGAGTTCTAATTATCTTTGTTGATAATTAGATATTTGTTGTTTTCTGATTATCGTTTTTGATAATTAGATATTTGTTGTTTTCTGATTATCGTTTTTGGTAGTTAGATATTTGATGATTTGAGTTCTAATTAACTTTGTTAATAATTAGATATTTGTTGTTTTCTGATTATCGTTTTTCATAATTAGATATTTGTTGTTTTCTGATTGTCGTTTTTGGTAATTAGATATTTGATGATTTGAGTTCTAATTATCTTTGTTGATAATTACATATTTGTTGTTTTCTGATTATCGTTTTTGATAATTAGATATTTGTGGTTTTCTGATTATCGTTTTTGGTAATTAGATATTTGATGATTTGAATTCTAATTATCTTTGTTGATAATTAGATATTTGTTGTTTTCTGATTATCGTTTTTGGTAATTATATATTTGTTGTTTTCTGATTACTGTTTTTGGTAATTAGATATTTGTTGTTTTGTGATTATCGTTTTTAATAATTAGATATTTGTTGTTTTCTGATTATCGTATATGATAATTAGATATTTGCTAATTTTACTGATGATGAGGTTTTCTAGTCTCTAATTGATTCTAGATTATGTTGATTATATTGAATTTCTGTTTCTAATTATCTCTGTTGATAGTTAGAGTTTACTGATTATGAAATTCGTATTTTCTAATTATCTGGTTGATAACTAGATATTTGCAGTTTTGCGATTTGTGATTTGTGTTTTCTAATTATCTTTGTTGATAATTAGATTTTGCTGTTTTCTAATTATCGTATCGATAATTAGATATTGCTGTTTTGTGATTTCTTTATTATAATTATCTAATTGATAATTGAATATTGCTGATAATTGTATTTATTCAGTTTTGTTGTTTCTGATTATTTATTTAATAATTAGATTTTGTTGAGAATTTGTGAATTTCTTTTATGAAATTAAAAGATTTCTTTCGCGTTTGTATTCTTGACCTTTATTTTTCTAGCTTAACCAGTTTATGTTAGAAAAATAATTGTTATTGACGACTTTAATTATGAAAATTGCGGGGACACAATTTTTATAAGGAAGGGAATCTGTAACAATCCGGGTTTTTGCACCGGTTAATAATCATCATTAGGCGATTAAATCCGCTGGCAAATTGCTATTGGGAGTATTTAATCGGGTTGAAATTCTTTTAAAAATCCGTTAAGGTTATGCGGGCTTTAAAAATTGAATCTTGGCTCACGTTTCTTTTTCTTGGTGCTATGATTATTATCAAAAGCAAATACCCGATTCCTCCTTTATTCATTTTCCTTGCAAGCCCATTTTCAAAGAAAACGAAAAAAAGGGCTGCTAGGGTTTTGACTTCACTCAATTCCTTAATCGCCACGGCTTGACTTGGTTGGCAATGTATTCTATGATTTCTGAATGCCCCGGCTTCGATTTCGATCTGTTCGATCTTTGGTCGTTGCGATTGGAAACTTCGGGCATCGCTGGCTTTGTGCATTTGGATCTGTGCTCTTCGAAACAAGGTGAGTGATTTTCACTCACATTCTAATTCACTCGTAATTCCATGCTTCGACAGTTCAATTTTGTTTCGATGTTGATGTTCTCTCTGACTTTATCAATTTTTGAATAATTTTGTTACTTGATACTCACGGTGTTGATTCGTGACTTGGCCAATCTACTTGGTCACCACGGCCTCGAATTGATTTTGTTGATGTAGATTTCGATGCTGGTGATCGATTACTGATTTTTTTCAATTTTCCTGAATAATACAGTATTGATTTTGACTTGGTTTCTGACTTGGTCATCTGCTTTTGTGAATTCAACTCCATGAATTTCAATCCCATTGCGTTGATATTGTACTGCAGTAACTTCACTTGATTCGAACTATGCCTTGTCTGGTTCATTGATCTGCATTTGATGATTTCCGACTTCGTTCTCTGATTTCTTGAATTTTTTATGTCTTCGGTCTTGACTTGAGACTTCATTTATCTGTACGCTTGATTACCTGCGGCTGCATATTGTTGTGCACAATGTCCTTGTCCTGTGTAGTGCCATTGTCGGTCTGTTGCTCCATGTTGTATTGAACTCTGTTGACATGTGCATTACACTTGAGTCTCGTTCATGTATCATTAGCTTGATACATATGTCTTTGTTATAACTGTTGCACTGATATAGCTGCTGCACTATGCCTAAGCCTTGCTTGTGATTTTGATGTTGTTGAGCCACTGTTGTGTACTGAGTATTGCATTTTGATGTTCACTAGACATTTTTGGTTTGTGATTCACTATCGCAGCCTGTTTTATTTGTGCTTCCCTTGTTGTTGCCTTTTTGCTTGAGTACCATATGGAGCTTGCTGTATATATTTTATATGTTGGCTTGACGTTCCATGTTGTTCCATGGTTTCTGCATTGTTTGAGTTTATCATGGTGTCTGTACATTCCTGTTTCCAGTCATCATGTAGTTGCATAGTTGGTTCATCACTTGTGTCTACTGCATACATGTTCATCATGTAGTTCACTATAGTGGTTCGTATGTGCAGTTGGTTGTTGTTGTGCACTGAGCATTGCTTCGAGTTGGGTTGCAATGTGTATGCACACATGTATATAGATATGCGTTAGCTTTGGGTATCATGTACATTTGTTCTTGTTCCACTCGAGTCTGTGTCATTTGATTCACCGTGTATTAGTTCACTTGAAGTTGTAGCCTTGTTTGGTTCATCTTGTAATCTGGTTCTTTTTTATCTCGAGTTGGTGCCATTTGCTTTTGATTCATTGAGCTTTTGTGTATTTCATCACTGTAGTGGCGAGGCAGTGCACGTGAGCATGTACTGCAGCCAAACAGGATTGACTTTTTAATTGATATTTCAATTGCTTGAATTGTTTAGTGTGTCCAATTCAATATTTTGAAATTGTATTTTGATTTGGTTTAATTTGATTATTTTGTTGCTATCTAATTATCTACTAGATAATTAGATTATGTATTTTCTAATCATCGTATCGATAATTAAATTTTGTTGTTTATGCTGTTTCACTGGCTTGGGTTTTGCTTTGGCCACTTGCTGTTAATTGTTGTTTAGGCAATTCTGTTGTTTTCTAATTGTCTTCGTTGATAATCCTTTCATTTATCTTTGTTGATGATTTGAATTTGCTGATTTGCTGTTTAATGTTGTTGCGTGTTATATTTATCGTTATCTGATTTCCTTATTAAAGGATTGGATAGGTGAGATTTATTATGACTGTCATCTATTTGATTATTTAATTATTATTGCTTTCGTGCATTAATAACTGAGTTTGAATTAGACTGACCCGCATATTATTTTCTTTTGAATTAATACTCAGGTCAGACCGAGTTATTACAGGATGTTGATATTTCATTTTGGGATGCTGCTTGAGCTATGAAGTCTCTTCATATCTTTTGGAGTAGTCAGTGTTATTTTATAGAATAAGATATATTCATATATATTATTTACAGTAATGTACTTGTATAGTTAACTTCCAGTGCCGACAGTTGTAATTGTATCACATGTATTGTAACTGACTTCGGTTATATGTATATGAGACTTTATATTATCTGTGTTCCGTGTTTAGCTTATCTGTGTTATTATTATATATGTTGTCCTAAACTATTATGAACCATTGTAGTTCGTTTTATACTGGAATTGAATATGTCGATGGGAGTAAATAAACAAAGATAAAAGAAAAGAATATATACCACTCCTATCGAGATAACCAATACTAGTGTAAGGCCTAACTACGGATGGCCGCTCCTATCCAGCCTTATTCTTCGTAATAACAGACAGTATTTCCTTTTAATACTCTTTGTTATTGTGAGCATAGAGGTGGGGCGTCACAAAATTGTTTTATGGAATCAACTAAAAGTGTATTACCTCAATTAATAAGTGTGAATATGCTTTGATCTTTAAATAAATGGTTAAAGTTATTAATGGATAAGTAAATAAGATTTGGGTTGTTGTAAACAGTGTTTTTAGCAACATTTGTTTTTAACCCTTATCATTAGTTATACTGGTGAATATAATTATACATTTACTAATGGATATTTAATAGAAAAATACAAGTAAACGGTTTTGGTTTCTTTGTGACGAATATTTTGAGCAACATTTGTCTTTAACCCTTAAATATAAATAAATCTTTAAGAAAGGAGTTCTAAAGAGGAATGTTTTCAAAGTATGAAATGTTTGGGTTTGTTGTGACAATTGTTTTTAACAACACCTGTCTTTAACCCTTATATGTAATTAAACCTTTAAAAGGAGAGTTTTAATGAAAATGATTAAATGGAATGGTTTTGGGTTTGTAATAAACAATGTTTTAGCAACTTTTGTTTTTAAACTCTTGAATTATATTTTGGAAGAAATATTATAAATCTTTAACAATAGAATTTTAAAGATAATAACAAGCATTGAATTCTTTTATAAAGAGATAGAAAATGTTATATGTTTAATTTATAAAAGAAAAGGAGTTTACTGTAACAATATTTTGGTAGTAATTGTTTTAATCTCTTTGATCATATTTAAGCAAGCAAAACTTGTTAAACGATTTGTGAATATATTATACAATTGGAATGTATATGAATACTTTTTAAGTGTTGAAAAGAGTATAGGTGAATAGTTAAATATATTTGTACAAGAATATAGAGGAAGTTTTAATTAATAAAGGAGTATTAATTGATGAAGTGTTGATTTATAAAAGAAATTTTATTAGATAAAAAGATGTTTTTCCTATAAGAAGGGTTTAACTAATAAAAGTCAATTTGATTAAAAATGGATTAAAAGTCATTTATGTGACTTGACCGTGCCTTGCAAGAAATGATAGTGCAGATATGTAACTTGCTTATGAAAAAGCATTCAGGACTTACTTCCCTTATGTGATTATTCTCATTATTGTTGAGTAGGACAAAATTAATCTACTCGGTCTTAAAGAGACCGGGATCGGTAAGTGTTCTACTTATCGAAAACCACTTCAAGGCTAAGATACGGGTTCTCTATTTTGGAAGTGAATGATGGAAACCATGTGTGGTTCTGAAATATGTTGAGATGATAGAATCCATATGGAATTCATTATGCAATTGAGTTTTGTTGAAAACTCGTGTGAAGATGCCGAACTTGACCTCGACATCGAAAATGTCTAAAAACAGAGTAGGTCCATAGACAACAGGGTTTAGCTAACTTCGGAGGGTATTGATCAACTCTATTCTCTAAAGTATGCTCATCGATTTTATTAGTGGGAGTTGATTGTATTCAAGACACATTCTCTGCGTGAACTAGCTATGACTTCCTTATTTGGTATATTTTATCTAGAGACATATGACGCTCAGTAGGTACTTTTTGACCCTTTCCAAGAGACATTCCTCGAGGTATTGAGGACCCTCGAACGGAAAAATCCATTTATACAAACATCCCTTAGCGGTTTTTGTTTGTATACCAAAACATGCTGTCAAATGTAAACAATTTAAACATTTCAACTTTGATTTATATTTATACTGAATATCCTAAACATTATTATAATATAACTATTTTTTTATAAAATGGTTCGGTTATCATGAGGTAAAAACCCGTCTGTGTTTATGGGCGGCATATTCTTATGTGATACCTTTATCCTGTGAAGAGTTTTACAAATATAGTAATTCAAATTACTTGAGTTTTTCTACGCTGGTTTACTAGACTGATCCAGATATTATTCTTCTTATAATGCTCAGGTCGGCCCATGTATATTTCGACATATCATTGATGGTTCATTGGGGATCTAGGAAAGGAGCTAGATGGCTACCTACCGCTGCATTACTTTGTTTATTTCTATATAAGCAATTGTGAGGACAGGTTGTTATAACTATCTAGGCCGATGATAGGTTAATTTACTCTAATTATAGTATCTATACAGTTTTCTTTTGTAAAAGTACCATTTTGATATTATATGCCATCGTTCCGTGGTGAGATTCTGATATTGTATTCTCTTTTTTCTTATTCTTTTCTTCTTTTACTTTACCATAACATTTTGCCTTTCCGGTACTTGGGTGCTCGGCACATGAATGCTGTGGATCTATTAGTGTCGACATTTGGGGGTCGAAAAGGTGTCTGCTACAATATTAATACCCTTTAAGGTTTGATTTGGTTTGCTGTGTATATTTGGATTGATATTTGGATTTGTTTTTGGTTTGATTGAATGTTTGGACTTATAATATGATTTGATTTTGAACTAATAAAAATAGTTTGTGTTATCTTATTTATCATTTTTATCATAATTATCATATAATAATATTAAATTATGCTCAATATGCTTCGATAATTTTAGTGCTTAATTTATGATTTTGACCAATAGTTTCTTAGCATTTTATTTAGGGAGGGTTGTTTCTCACCTATTTATGTTGATGACAAAGGGGAGAAAAATAAAATATATACATACATACATATATATGTATGTATGTATATTCAGGGGGAGTTATCTAACTCAGGGGGAGTTATAATATTTTATATATAGGAATATTTAATGGTCGTCATCATCAAAATGAGGAAGATTTTTAATGCCTCTGTTATTGATTTTGATGATAACAACCATATACAACCATGCACAATCAAATAATATATAGATACTAATATTTTGCCAAGTTATATAGTATATAGTGTATAAAATTACACAGATGTTAAATTGAAACTTTACAGTATAAAGACTCAAGAAGATTGACGTAAAGACCCATGAGTACAAAGACCAAGATACGAAGGTCTCAAGATTATAATTTAGTGTATAGAGTCATCGCTTATATTGTTAAAGTTCTTGATACCAATGTTTGGTCTCTATCTCCTATTTTCTATCTTTCATACTTTAAAAAAAAAGAAATTTCAAAAAATATTTCAAACTTTTTTATAAAAGTTATCAAAGTTTAAAAATTTATAAACCATGTTCAAACTATTTTGCAAAGTTCAAAATATTTTACAAAGTATACAATTTTAAAAACATTTTAAAATAAAACATTTTTTATTTTAGTTAAGGTATGTCGATGTACTTATATATCATATGTTGATATATAAGCCTCCAAGTGGTTTTTTGAATTTAAAAGTATGTGTCTATTCATCGTAACTCTTCAGGAGCGGGCACATCTGTTGCTTACTATATAAAGAGGAGTTCAAATGAATTTTTTGACAACTAATTACTTATTTTCTCCCCTCCTCTTATTCTCTTGAAAACTCCATTGAAAATATACTCTATTCTCTTTAGAATGATTCTATAATCAATTCATAGTCCTTCGTATTGATTCAACACAACTTTCTTACCGTTTTGGGAACATCTCTCACTCGGCTCAAAGATCAAAGTGATGTTCAAGAGGCTATAGGATTCATTATATCCAAAGTTCATGAAATTATCTTTAGAAAAATTATCAACTTTATTTGTATTTTTGTTGGGCGTGCTTGTAGCCCATTCAAATCAAGTGGATGGGCTTAGTGGACCAAAAATCTAATGGGTGTGCTTGTAGCCTGGTCAATAAAGTGGGTGTACCTGGAGCCCGAAAATTCAAGAGGGCGTGTCTTGTAGCCTCAGAATTGAGATTGTATTTACCTTCTACCTGTTTAAAGATTGACATTTAAAGAAGAAAAAATCTATGCAAGCAACTATATGGGACTGGATGTAGGAGAAATCCAAACCAATATAAAATCCCCGGGGTCATCTCTCTAGCTCTGTACTTTGCTTTACTACTTTTATTTTTATCTATGATTATATCTATGACTGTTTGATAGTATAATTCTATGTTGTTAATCTGCAATTTGATATTTAATTTGAACAAAATTTAAAAATATTTACATAAGTTAGAAAATACTATTCACCCTTCTCTAGTATTAAATTAGCCATAAGGTCCATAATCCCGCATCTTACATGTCCATGAAGGTGGAGCCGAGCAAAAATGAAGGATAGGGGGTTTAAAGAAGTCATTTGAAATGGATTAGATCAGGATTTAAAGGAGAGAGAAAAGCAGAGATATTTGATATTTCTAGTGGCTATAAGTAGCTTCATCTTCTCTCATTCTTCACATAAAAACTAAACAATGCCAACCTCTATTAAAAAATTGTTGGATCCTTAAAGTTAGGAATTACACACCAACCTAGAAGGAGGAACTGCAATACGAGGAGAAAGAACTAACATCACAAAATTTTGATAACCGGCATATCTCAGGTTAATGTTTATTTTAAAATAATTTATATGTATGCATGTGTATGTATTCAAATGGTTTTGGCCACATAAAAAATACAAAATTATATTGTTATATATATTTGCAAATATATATATATAATATTCAAAAGAAAGTTTTTATGGTTTGTTCATAACTTTATATAATGTATATCAAATAAATAAATAAATAAATCATATATACACACTCGCGTCTTTAAAAAAAAAAATTACATTTTTAACTTTGATTATAATATAAACATATATGTTTGTATTTTTAAAACACCATAAATTTAAAATGTTATATATATAGTCCTATGTTTCAACTCATTATTCTCACGGCCTTTATAGCTATTTTAGATATATTTATATGTTAATATGGATAAGGTTAGATTTAGATTTTAAAGTTTAAATTATATATTTTAACAAGTTAAATATAAATGAATACACACATACACTATATATATATACATATATATATACATAGATATATATATATATATATATTAAATAAGCGAATTTTTTTTATTGTATATATAAATGAGTCTTTTGACCTAGATTATATCTAGATTTAAAAGAGAAGAAAAGATGGGGATATTTGATGTTTTTGGTAGTTACAAAAAGCTCAATCCCCTCTCATTCTTCACACATAAACCAAATAATCCTAGCCATCATTAAAAACTTATTGAATCCTTAAATCTGGGATTTGCATATATACCAAACTAGAAAAAAGAAGGAACTAAAGTCCAAGGAGAAAGAGCTGACATCACAATGCGTCGACAGCCGATGGATCTAAGGTTAATTTTTATTTTAAATATATACATACATACATACATATATTCAAATTAATCATTTTGGCCACATAATTTTTCTATAAATTAAGTCATTATATATTTGCAATTGTTTATATACATAAATTATATATTTTTAAAAAAGTTTTTTATGGTTTGACCATAATTATATGTGTGGGTATATCAAATAAATAAGTTTATGTCATATGTATACACACACATATACACTTGTGACTTTAATATAAAAAATAACCCTTTGATTATAATATAGACATGTATGGATATTTTAAGACAACATAAATTTAAAATAATATATATACATATATGTAGTCCTGGGTTTTAAACATAAGTTTTTCTCTCAAAGCTAATCCTATCCCTTAGCAACCTTCGCATGGTAATCTACCACAAATACTACGATAGTTATACTAGCTTCATCTGTAACTTGGAATTCCATAGTCCCTCTTGCTAAGGGTTTATTGCTCCTATGTCTCTATAACGAACTACATATATGAGTAGCAAAATTGAATTCCTTCCCTTTGAGCATCTTCAAGTAATATGGACAGTTCCTCTTCCAGTGTTCCTTTTTTAAAGTTAGTGACGCTCCCCTTTCTCCTCATTAGCCTTAACTTTGCCCTTTCCACCTTTCGACATACGTTTTCTCTTCTTTGAACTAATTGACTGTGAGTACCACACTAGGTTCTTTAGCAAATGTACTCTCGATCATCCTTAATATGTTAAGGAGAAGCACAATAGTATACCTCAATGAGTTTATATCGAAGTTCAATATAAACAGAGCAAGCTACGGAGTTAGTGATCCCGGAAAAATCTAAATAACTTGTACTCAAGGATACATATTTTTTAAATATTTGGATTGTGAATTAAACATTAATTAAATGAATTTAATAGCCTTATTTAACTCCTTTTAATTAATCAATAATAATGGTGAACTCATTCGAAAATATATTTCCAATAATTTTTTTTCTAATAAATAACAAGAAAATCAATTGTTAATAAAACAACTTGATTTTTAATGACGTGTTTTTAAATGAATTTATAGGATTTTCCATAACTTTTAATTTGGAAAATATTTAAATTATCATTTGATGTATTTGTCGACAAATGCCGTTATTTTTGGAATTTCATAGAATAAGATAACCAATATATTTTATTGCTGTTTTGGGATCATGTTGCATTGTTATGCATGGTCGTATATTTTTTCTGTCGTTCGCGGTTCATATGCGAACGGGTTCTATGTAGCGCTTTACTAGAAATTATAGAATTGAAACCAAAATATAAGACTATTCTCACTCATTTTCATTTTCCCTCTTCTCTGTCTTTCTTTCCTTTTTCCTTTACAGTAAAATGAAAATCAAAACCCTCCACTTCAAAATCCAAAATCAAATGATTTACTCAATGATGAATTATACCGTTGGATCCGTTGAGTTTGTCTTGGCATGAGCTACAAATTATACAATTTCTATTGGGTCCATTTGTGCTTAGCCATGTTCGACCATTGAGGCTTGACCTAAGGTTGTATTTTGACGATAGCTTTGGCGGCTTTAGGTGAATTGGAGTATGAATTTTGGTTGCTCGGGTTAAGGAGCATGTTGGTGGTGAAATAGGGTGGTGAAGCTATCTTTTGTGGAATGCCACATTTCAATGTCATGGTCCAGAACCCTACAGGTCGCCACTATCTAGCGGGGTTGAACGAGACGACGTTGGGTCAGGGAGGTAGAGCTCGTGAAGAGAAAACCATCGGTGGTGACGGAAGTTGATTTCGTCGAGAATTGCTCTATGTCACTTTGATTTGTGCACGCCTAGAGATAGGCATTTATGTCTACGGGAATCTAATAATTTAGGAAGAAGGATTATTTTGGGGTAATTAATTTAATTGGTAATTAATTGCTAATGATGATTATTAATTAATTTAATTAATTCCAAATTTATAAAATCAATATCTTATTCATACGAGGTCGGATTTGGACGTAGCCTTTTGCGTAGGACTTGTATCAATGTTATCGATGCATTGGAGTTGGATTCATTAAATTTGGAGCTAGTGAAATTTTGAGCTAAATTTGAACGTCATTTGATTTCAGATCGAATTAGAACGCGAAAGCGTCAACTGGAATTTTGGTGAGTTAACTCATCTTTTAATAAACTATATAATTTGTGTTGCTATAGAACATTGTTGAGAGCTTGGATGATTATTTATATATTGTTGTTTGATTATCTTTTTGGATTTGACTCCTGCTTGGAAGCGGAAGACATAAATAATCAATGTTTTGTGGGGAACAAAACTAAAAGAAAATCGAAATGTACGTAGGAAATAGGTCACTACAGAGCACTTAAAAATATACATACATACATACATACATACATACATACATACATATATATATATATATATATATATATATCTGTGTGTGATTTGCATGGGACTTTTGTAGAGATACCCCAAGAGATTTCTCAACAATATTGATTTACTTATATTCTCATGTTGCTTATATTGATGTTTGTTTAAAATGTTGATTCATGTAAGTGCCGTTATAATGATTATCGCTATACCATCACTTATGAAATATCAACTCTTTTAATCTTTATATGTGTTGAACTTGTGCTTGTATTTTTACAAAACAAATATTTGATCGCATTTGTGCACTTTAAACGTTGTTTGAACTATATTTTTGCCTGTTTTTGAGAATTTTGAAATAAAGAATAAGTGTTGTTTAAAGTTTATAAAAGGAGTAATAAATTTAATTAATTATCCTTCGGGATAATTAATGTTGCTTTAAATTTATAAAAAGATAATATATTTGAATAATTATCTTTCAAGATAATTAATGTTGTTTTAAATTTATACAAAGATTATAAATTTGTTAATTGTATTTCAAGATAATTAGTGCTTTAAATTTATAAAATTACTATAAATTTGATTAATTATCTTTCAGGATAATTAATGTTGTTTAAAATTTATAAAAATATTATAAATTTGATTGATTATCTTTTGGGATAACTAATGTTGTTTTAAATTTATAAAACGACCATAAATTTAATCAATTATCTTTTAGGATAATCGTGTTGTTTTAAATTCATAAAATGTTAAATTTGATTGATTATCTTTCATGATAATATATGTTGTTTTAAATTTTTAAAAATATTATTAATTTGATTAATATTCTTTTGAGATAATTAGTGTATCTATTTACTTTTAGGTTGACTAACATTGTTTTAGAATAATAAAAGTACTTTAAATTGATTTAATGTTGTTTTAAAAGTATAAATGATAGTTTATAAATAAGAAAATCTTTAAAAAGGAATGTTTAAAATTAAAGCTATGTGATTTTTTCCGATTTATAGTAAATGATGTTTTTATGACATTTTTTTAACCTTCTTTTTAATACTCTTAGAAATATAATTTTCTCTTTGAAAAGAATATTCCAAACAGTGTTTTTAAAGTGTTCTGCAAGTATTTGTAATGTGAAATTCAAGCACAAGTTTGAGTCAAATGTTTTGAAAGTTTGATTCGTTTATTGAAAATAATTAGCCTTACACATAGCACTAAACGTTGAAGGAACTCTTTCTATTCTTAAAGTTAAGAATGTGGTCATGACAAGGTGGGAAGCAACACTGCCCCTGGGCTTTATTGTTTTCCACGCTGTGGTGCTTGTTTGAGATCGACAAGTTGTGATAAGTGTAAGAGGTTTAATTTTCATATATGGTTATTTTGTTATGCCCGATAATTGATTTATTGACTGCCGATTCTACTATCTTCTTTGAGTTTATCAATCTAAGCTAATTTGTTGCTCATTTAGAGCATTGGTTTCCTTTATAAAAAATGATTAAACCAAAGAGCGAGTGGACGTCAAACTATGTACGGTTGCTCTCGTTAGGATATCTTTACATCTACTCTAGATTAGATTCGGATGTATGCTTGCGGAGATGTGAAATACTCGGATTCTCAGTAAGGATGATTAGGTCCAGGTTGGACATATTTTGAGATTTATTGTAGTTATCATGTGACACCCCACACCTTCTGGCACCCCAAAAATCGAACATGACTAGAAGCACGGTGGTCGGGCGAAATAAAAATCCATAACATAGCACAGAGACTAAGGCAACATCATAAAATAATTAAAATATTATAATGGAAGAAAACTTTCACTAATTATAAATTAATAGCCAAATACCTTCATTAAAAACAGCATTACCCTAAATTTATTTCTAAAACCAAAAGTACCAAGTAGTCTCTACCTAAACATAAAACATAACAAAGTTCACAATATAGGTCCCCATATATAAAGTACGGAAAAGAGGAACGAAGTGCATGAAACAAAAGAAACAAAAGTTGAAGATAACAACTGCTCCATTGACTCTCCAAGCTGCAAAGAACTGCAACCTAAATTTGCCCTCTTATGATTAGGGAAAAATAGGAAAATAGGAATGGGTCAGATATAAAGTCTGGTGAATGAGAAATAAAATGAAGCCGAAAGAATAAAAAAATTTAATTTCAGGTCTTCTCCAAATATCGCAGAGGGTGAATAATATAATGCAGTGAATCCTTCTTGGATACAGTTCCTAAGAAGCCAAAGTCCATGGTCAATCTAGGAAAATTAATCATGTAGTAATACTAAACATCAATTGGCCTGTCGGACCCGTTGTCCTTATCTATCCATGTGCTACAGCGTGAAAGTCATTCTCTTCACCCGTGCATTGTGACTAAATCCTCTTACGTCTGACCGGCGTCGACTCAAACAACCTCGCAGGACCCTAAATTTGCATTTAGGCTCCACCAAACTCGACTCCTGTCCTCATGTCTCCTTGGTCACCAATGTGGACTTTCCCCTATCCAAAGTATCGGTCCTACGAAGGAGCACCTACAACTAGGTCGGCTGTGTAAAATCCTCCAACGATCTGCCTAAAGAAGCCTACGTCGGAGCACACTTGTCCTGTTCTGTCCACGTCGATCTACCTGAAGAAGCTTACGATTGCGGATGCTATCATTCCTATGTACTAGCAACCTATGAAAGTTAACAAACATCCTTGCGAACCTACTTGCCCGCTCTTAGTACGTACAACCAAAACTATATTTTGGTCTTAACTGCATGAAACACCTATCCAGATCTTTATAAGGTCTGCCTACCAAATCACTTCCAGATTAATAAATTATAACATTATAGTTTACATGCTGTTTATTTCCATTAATCTACTTTAGGGCATTTTTACATTCGATTTGTTTATTTCAAAGTTTCCTATTTTCTTATATAAATGGATTTCAATTTCACGTCCTTTCATTTCGTATGGTTTGTCTGTAGTTTTTATACCATTTTGTTATAGATTTACACTAGCCTTTAGGATCCATTTAATTTACATTTTTTCCACCCTGATTTATGTTCTCCTTTTAGAGATTTAATCCGTACAAAAAATTATCCAATAGCCAGAAACCATTTAATTACACAAAATTTCACCTTTACATTTTTAGGTCACATATGAAACAAACAATTATGCCAATTAGACTTACCAATTTTGTTTCAAAATCATATTCAAAATTATGTAATTATATCAATCAAAATCATAATTTTATTCAAGTAACATATTTTGAATTTATTCAACTAACATGTTCTTCCATTAGAAATTGAATAAAAATTCTAATTCAATTTAATTAAAACAATCTTATTTATGCCATGAAACGTGAATAACAATTCGTTTGTTCCAAATTTCAACCCAAACATGAATTAGAATTGAGAAGTGGAAGAAGAAGAAGATACAATCATTTACATAAATTTCAATCTTTTTTATGTCATAAAACGTGAATAGACAATTTATATGTCTCATATTTTAAACCAAACATGAATTAGATTTGAGAAATGGAAGAAGAAGAAGAAGTTGCAATAATTTGCATCTATTCTCAATTAATAACAGAAAATAATTCATATTAATGTGCTAGAAATGAACTGATCCACTTTAATTTTTTTTATTTCATATCAATTCCCACTCACCTAGCACTTGAGCTTGCATAAATTAAAAAAAAGCTTTGTTTTAATCTTTCTCCCTGTGATTCTTCTAAATTCCCCAAATTGCTCGAATATATATATATATATATATATATATATATATATATATATATATATATATATATATATTAATTTGGTAGAGATTTGTTTATTGAGTAGAGAAAAAGGAGCAAGTATAATACACACTAATTTTAATGTAGAATTATAGCGACGGCTGAATAAGAGATTAAGTTTAGGTTTTTAATAGTTTATTTATAGATTGTTTGACTGAATTAATCCATTAGATTATTTTAGATTAAGTTTGGTTCTTTCATACACTTAATGATTATCCATTCTAGCTCATGCACATCACTAACCAATAAAATTTAGCCATTTAATCCTATTACATCCCTGGCGCAAATGGGAAGCCGCCGCATGTCAGAAACAACGATGAAATACGTAGGAATATCGCTAGGAACGAACCAGCTAAAAAACATCGCTCCAGATTTTGGTGACGACGGGACATGACCCCTGGTCATTAAGGAAGTCAACATGCGCCTTTAACACTGTTGCGCTTTTAATTTCTTTTTAATTATATTTCCCATAAAATTTCGCGTTGTTACATTCTCCCTCCTTAAAGGATATCGTCCCCGAAATCTCTAATGACGGAAGAATGTAATTAACAACCAATATCCAAGAACTACATCCATCTACTCAACCATCATCCATTTATACTATTGTCCTTGTTTTTAACTAATGCAATTTATGATTTATGCAAAGTGAAATGCATATGAACTTACCTAATGCAAAAAGATAGTCGGTCAACTGATTCAGTTGACCTTCTGTAATGCAAGTATGATTATGCCATGCAACTAAATGTGTGCAATTACCCTAGTATAATTGATAATTCTATATGTATGTTTCAATCATTCACCCAAATGCACCATCCATATGCAACATCCATTTATACATACACACAAACACACGCACGCACGCACACACACATATATACAAACATGTGCAAATGCAGTAGATAACATGCATGCATATGCAGGTGTGTTACCTAGTTGGCCAATTATCCTAATAAATACCTATCTAGTGCATGCAATACATCCATTTGCAAACATTGGCATCCACTTGCAATCATTTTCATCCATCAAACATAACATGCCCTAATGACATGTTTACAACCAAGCTACCATCCATAGGTTTTTCCTAAAGATTATCGAAAAGACCCTAACTAAGGAAAGATCAAAGATAGGATACTTGAAGTGTACCTTTAAACAGAAAAGGATAAGAAGTTCTAATTCTCTTCTTAGATTCCCATGTGCACTCCTTGGGGTCATCCCCCCACTGAACCTTCACTAGACGAACTTCCTTACTACGTAATCTTTTGACGCCGTGTTCCAATATACGGGTGGGTGTATGACGCACAAGTGATTCGCGCTCTACCACCACTTCCTCGGATGCAAAACATGAAAAACATCGTGAATTCATGCCAACTTATCTGGAAGATCAACTATGTACGCCACTTTTCCAATCTGTGCGGTGATAAGACAGGGTCCTACAAATCTTAGTGCCAACTTACCCACTGAGCCAAATCTCATAATGTTTCTCAAAGGAAAAACCTTGACAAAAACCATATCTCCAACCTTAAACTCCAAATCTGAACATCTTCTGTCAGCATATGACTTTTGTCTATTTTGTGCCGTCTTCAACCTCTTACTAATCAAATCCACCATCTTGGAAGTTTCCCTCACCAAGTCTGGTTGAAGCAAGATCCTATCGGTGGTATCCAACCAACATGCTGGTGATCTACGTGTCTGCCATAAAAGGCCTCAAACGGTGCCATCCCAATGCTTGCTTGATAACTATTTTTATACACGGACTCAACCAAAGGTAGGTGGTCTTCCCAAGAGTCTCTGAAGTCAATGATGCACAATCTGAGAAAATCTTCCAAAACCCTATTTATCCTCTCAGTCTGTCCATCTGTCTGAGGGTGATATGCCGTGCTCAGATTCAATTCCATTCCCAAGGCTTGCTGAAGACTCCTCCAAAACTCGCTGGTGCATAATGGATCTCCGTCGCTCGTAATGCTGGCGGGAACTCCATGAAGCCTAATTATCTCCCTTACATAAAGAGTCACCAAAGAATCTGTCATTCTATTACTCTTAATGGGTATAAAATGATCACTCTTCGTCAGTCTATCCATGATGACCCAAATGCTTGTGTTCCCTCTCCGTGACCTTGGTTATCCATCCACGAAGTCCATAGAGACGCTCTCCCATTTCCATAGTGGAATATCCAATGGCTGCAATATTCCGAGCTTGTTCGGTTCCTCCTTTACCCTTTTCCAAGTGATGCATTCGGTACATACTCTGCCATCCTCTTCTTCATTTCGGGTCAATAGAATACCCTCTTCATATCCCGGTACATCTTATCACCACCGGGGTGCACTGTCATCCTAGAATAATGCGACTCTACCAACACCGCATCCACTAAATCCTCACTACGGGGAACACAAAGTCTACCATCCCTTCTAAGCCATCCCCTAGTGTACATGGTATAGAGCCTAAGATGTGGTGATGACTCTCCTCTACAAAGCTTATCTAAAATGTCCTTTAACTATTCGCCCTCACCTTGCGTTGCTCCAATTGGCTCCATCAAAATAGGCTAGACATTGAGGGCTGCTAAGAATCCTGGAGCTAAATCCGATAGAGGTCTAAAACCAAAGGAAGAAATGTACTCCAAATGCTTCCATTCAAAAAATAGAGGACTTAAAACCCCTTTGCGTCCACTCAACGCATCTGCCACTACATTATCCTTGCCAGGGGTATAGGAAATCTAAAAGTCATAAGAGGCTAAAAACTCCATCCATCATTGCTGTTTCAAATTCAAGTCTTTCTGAGAGAATAGATACTTCAAAGACTTATGATCCGTGAAAAACTATAATCTTTCTCCTAAGAGATAGTGCTTCCAA
Source organism: Allium cepa (assembly GCA_030765085.1). Classification (NCBI taxonomy): domain Eukaryota; kingdom Viridiplantae; phylum Streptophyta; class Magnoliopsida; order Asparagales; family Amaryllidaceae; genus Allium; species Allium cepa. The sequence goes on from CM060944.1 coordinate 345,780,501, forward strand.
GACTTAAGAGCAAAAACTATAGCTATCAACTTAAGATCATGCGTCGGGTAGTTCTTCTCATGCTTTTCAACTGTCTACTCACATAGCACACTACCCTACACTCTTGCATTAGTAAAGCCCCTAGCCCCATACCACATGCATCCATATAAACTAAGAAGGTTGGTTCCATCCGGTAATACCAATATGGGCACGGTAGTCAAAGCTTCCTTCAATCGACCAAAGGCATCCTCACACTTGGCATCCCAAACAAAAGCTAAGTTCTTCTTAGTAAGACGGGTAAGTGGAGCTGATATTCTATCGAAGTCCTTGTGTGACGCCCCACCTCTATACCCACGCTAGCCAAGAACATTACGGTGAATGCTGTCAACTAGCACGGAGAATAAGGCTGTTGAGGAGCGACCATCTGTATAATTGCTTTGTGCGAGTACCGATATACCGGATAAAAATATAACTTTTCATCTCAAGAGGAAATCCGACATACCGACACAAACTCAAAGCTACTACACAGTGGCTATAATATCTTCGGAAACAAATATAGAAATAAACATAACATAAATCAGTCACAGACAATTCATATCACAAAGGCGGAAATAAATATGAATATTACACATGAAAGTGTACATCAGAGTAGTGGTCTAAAAAGATCCACATATCACAAAAGAAATAGTTACATGAACTACACAAAAGAATAAGTATACATTATGGAGTCTATCTCTCAAATGTGTACAACAAAAACTACTAATCTAAGTAGAAAGCCAAAAGTCAGAGGGATCAATCCCAAGAGAGAAGTCAAGAAGAAGCACCTGTAACATCTCGGTCTGACCCGAGTATTATTTAATAAGAAAATAATAAACGGATCAGTCTAGCTATAAATATCCGATGAAGTGATATATAATAAGAGATATGACATAAACATATAATAATCACAATGCCAAGCTGTGATAAATAAGTAATTGAAAATCAACACGAGATTAATCAATATCACAATAATCTACTCAAGATAAAAAGGAATGTCATACTCCTAATTTCATTCACCAAGCCACAATATATGACATATATATCAATGCCCATCGTAAAAGTTGGTGAAACATAAATTCCAGAATTCAACACACGAAATCCAGAAATTACAAGGAAAGGATCAACGACGTCGTACAGCTGGACATCCGATGAACCAAATCACAAAGACATAGCACGATGCTAGTCTAAAACCTAAAATGATCGTCATGATCAAAGAGAAGTGTCGATTACACTAAGCTAGTAGATATATGAGCTTAGCTTCATGTCGCATAACCACTAGCTTAACTTAAATATTTACGAACAAATTGTAGATCTCCACTAGAAAATTGTCACAAGAGATTCAATCGAACAAGTCCAAGAATTAACAGACGAAGTAAACGCAAGCGTTTCATACCACTCGTTTTACTAAGTCGTTTAATTAGATTTCTCATACGAGTGAGGTAAAGGTTTATATATACTAATAGATTGGAAAACGGTTTTATAAACGAATTTGGTATTAAAATAGTATTGAAATCGTTTGAGGAAAGAGTTTTGATATTTACTACTAGTATAGAAAACCTTTATATTTTCAAAGTGACAAATCACAAAAAAAAGATTGTAGGAACAATCGATCACTAAAATTCACATACGAAGATGTGAATAAAATCCAAAGAAACCGATAAAGAATCCATCGAAATGGATATTCAAAAATCCCTAAAAATGAGTCATCAACGTCACAATAAATGATAACAACAAATAGGATCATCACGAATCGATTTAAATTAGAATTTCAATCCAAAAAGGCAAATTGGACTCAAACAGCAGGTTCAGTCGACTGAACAGAGTTTTTCAGTCGACTGACCCTGTGCCTGGAAATTTTCCAGGTTCAGGAAACTTTCTATTTCCAGTTTCAGTCGACTGTGCAAAGTTTTTCAGTCGACTGAATCTTGCCTGGAAACTCTCGGGTTTCAGGTTCAGTCGACTGAACAGAGTTTTCAGTCGACTGAATCATGCCTGGGATGTTTTTCAGCCTATTCAAGTGAAGAGCAAATTCTTCCAAAATGCAACCGGACGAACATTGGCTCTAAGGGTTTATGCCAATCGGCAACCCGGCCCTATATGCTCCTCGATGCATCACCAAAAGCATGATCAATCATCCATAAAAGGATTTTCACACAAATTTGGTTTAAAAACCCAAAAATTGGAATATTCACAAAACCAATCCAAATCAAGAGCAAATGCACATGAAGAAGTGTTAGGAATTCATACCCAACAACCAAAGATAATTATAGTCATAGATGTGAGAGAAAAATCTCACCTTTGCACTAAAATTTATGAAGATGAAGCTTGAAAGCAATGAGGAATCAACCACTCTTCAAGTCCAACTCTAGAAGCTTGAATCTAAGCTAAAAAGAAGAACATTTCCTAAGTTAGGTTTACGAAATTTCTGAAATTCAAAGAGAGAATGAGTTGGTGAAGAAGAAGAGGAAGCTTACCAATGGGTTCTCATGAACTTTGGAGCAAGGAGATGGATTTGCAAAGCAAGCTAGGGATTAGGAATTTCTATTGCCCATTCTCTTCCTCCATTTTTGCTTGAGCTTGAGTGTTAGGAAAATAGAAGAGAAGTGAATGAAGAGGTGAGTGTTGGAACTGAGTTAAGTGGCTAATTGGCTCAGCCCAACCAAAGCCATAAGCAAAAAGTAGCAAAATTTAACTTTCTCCAAACATATCGAAGCTTATACTCAAAAAGGTCGCAAACGGCATTTTGAACTCAATGGAGGTGGTCTCGAGTCCTAATTCGACCGTATGCAAAAAGTAGGTTTTCGGACCAAAATCCGACGAACGATAAAATATTTAAATATAAAATCGATAAATATGCGGGTTGTTACACCTTGATGAACTTCCTACAGTATCCCACAAGAACAAGGAAACTCCTTATGTCTGTGGTATTCTTAGGGGTCTTCCAATCCTGTACTGCTGCCACTTTCGCCAGATCTACTGCAAGTCCATCCTCCGAAACGATGTGTCCCAAAAAGCGAACCTCATCCCTCCAAAAGTGGCACTTGGAGAACTACACCTGCAACTTATATGCTCACAGGGTCCTAAGAACTTCTTTTAAGTGAACAGTATGCCCCTTCTTGCTTCACGAATAAATCAAAATGTCATCGACGAATACCACCACAAACTTGTTCAATGATTCGTGAAATACTCTACTCATCAGGTCCACAAAATATGCTGAAGTATTGGTTAGCCTAAATGGCATGACTAACCACTCAAATAACCCATCTGGAGTCCTAAACGCAGTCTTCTTGATGCTATCCTCTGCCATACCCAACTGATGAAGTTTCGTGGCCAAATCGAGTTGTGAAAATACCTTGGCTCCTACTAGCTAGTCGAAGAGATCGTCTATACGGGGAAGAGGATAACGAATCTTCTTCATCAACTTATTAAGCTCCCTATAATCCACGCAAAGCCTAAGAGAGCCATCCACCTTAGTTGCAAAAATGATGGGTGCGCCCCACTCAGAAATGCTCCTACGAATGAAGCCCTTCTCCAAAAGCTCCCCAATCTGCTTGCTCAACTCACGACGTTCCTTAGGAGCCATGTGCCATACCGGTAAAGCAACTGGTTTGGCATTATTGATAAGATAAATCTTGAACTCGATCTCTCTTCGAAGTGGAAGGCCAGAAACCTCCTCGAACACATCCGAAAAGTCTCTAACAACGGGTACCGAACTAAAACTATAGGGCGATAAGTCAAGAGAATAAAGGTAGCTCAACATGACTGATCCTCTAGGATCACAAGATACCTCCAAGGTACGTCCACTGCAAGTGCCTAAGTTCACCACCCTCATATCGCAATAAAGAACAACACCATACATGAATAGCCAATTCATACCAAGAATCAACCAAACCGGGAAAAGCCCAATACAAAGGCATTACGCTCAAACTCAACCCCTAAAATAAACAATTTCAAATCCCGACATAACATGGACAAATAGGTCGATCCTCTGACGGGATTTGATACTACTACCGGGCCAGTCACTAAACAAGCATCAAGACCAAGACCCTCTACCAGAGTACTAGATATGAAAGAGTGCGATTCTCTAGAATCAAATAAGGTACGAATAGGAAAATCAGATATAGATGACACACGTTTGATGATCACCTTCTTTCCCTTGTCCACAACCGGACGAGTACTAAAGGAAGGAGCTGCCTTTAAAGAATAAGCCTGAGCAGGCTATGAAGGTGTCTTTGAACTGTCCTTGGGCTTCGACGGGCAGTCCTTTTTCATATGCCCCACTTGATCGCAAAGATAGCACCTCCGTCTCGGTCACTCCCCTGCCCCTCTACAATCCTTAGAAAGATGACCTGGTTTCCCCACAAGTATTGCACTTCCGGTCCTTCTTTGAAATTTTCCTTTTTCCACCTAACCCTCCTCCTCTCCTCTTTCCTTTAAACAGCTTCTTCCCATGACTCTTCTATGCCACATCTACTTTCTTCTCAGTATCAACAAGTAAAGCCATATCTACAAATTCCTTAAAAGTGGCTCCCATCGGAATGTAGCTCACCGCCAAACTCTGTAGTGGCTGACTCAAACCTTTAGCGAACTTCAGTGCCTTCTTGTAAGGAGTATTGATCAGGTCTAGCCCAAATCTGGTAAGCTTGTTGAATTGATTAACATATTCCTTAGCTGTCATATCCCCTTGCTTAAGCTGTATAAATTTCTCTAGCTGCACTTCCTCTTCAGCCTGCGATAAGAATTTCCTCTCGAACCATTACGAAAATCCGCCTAAGTCAAATAATCAGCCTCGGCCTCAACAATCTCCCACCAACAAAGAGCCTCTCTCTACAACTACCATAAAGCCAACTGCCTTCGAGCCAAGTCCTCCAATCCCATAGTCCAAATATCCGCTCACAACTAGGGATCCAAGCTCTCGCCTCAGTATATGACTCGGTGCCAAGATATGGCTTGCCTCCTAAGCTGGTGTAGTCCTTGCATAACTTGGAAAATCGAGAATGCCTGGCAGACGGGCTAGAGCCCTTTCGGCCGGAGCAGCATCCCTACCTGGTGGCTCTGCTAGTGTAGTAGCCTGCAAATAACATCTGAACCAAGCAGGCATATTAAGGCCTGGAACTTCAAGGATATCTTGCAGTTCAAACATTTCTATCCGTGGATATTAAAAAGATGGGATTAGGCACTCCACAAATAGTTCTATAGACAGAGAGGAAGGGAAATGAGGGACCTATTTCTAAAAAAAATTCCAAAATATATACATATACTTTTAAAAATTATCCGAAAACCTTTATATTTTTAAATTATTTTTAGGATTGTCGAAACCTTAGCTCTGATACCAACTGTGACACCCTACACCTCCAAGCACCCCGAAAATTGGACATGACTAGAACCACAGGTGGTCGGTGAAATAAAAATCCATAACATAGCATAGAGACTAAGGCAACAACATAAAATGATTAAAATATTACCGTGGAAGAAAATTTTCACTAATTATAAATTAATAGCAAAACAGCTTCATTAAAAACAACATTATCCCAAATTTATTTCTGAAACCAAAAATATCAAATAGTCTCCACCAAAACATAAAACATAACAAAGTTCACAATATACGTTCTCACATATTAAGTATATGGAAAAGAGAAATGAAGTACATGAAACAAAAGAAAAAAGATGAAGATAACAACTTCTCCAATGATCTCCAAGCTGCAAAGAACTGCAACCAAGACCTTCCCTCCTGTGATTTGGGAAAAATAGGAATAGGAATGGGTCAGACATAAAGTTTGGTGAATGAGAAATGAAATGATGCAGAAAGAATAAAACAGTTTAATTTCAGGTCTTCCCCGGATATCGTAGAGGGTGAATAATATAATGCAGCGAAACCCTCATAGATACAGTTCCTAAGAAGCCAAATTCCATGGTCACTCTAAGGAAGTCAAACATGCAGTAATACAAAACATAATCGGCCAGTCGGACCTGCTGTCCTTACTTATCCACGTGCTACAAACGTGAAAATCATGCTCTTCAACCATGCACTGTGACTAAATGCCTCTTACGTCTGACTAGTGTCGACTCAAACATTCTCGTAGGACGATAAAGTTGCACTTAGGCTCCACCAAACTGGACTCGTATCCTTCTATCTCCTCGATCACCAACATGGACTTTCCTCTATCCAAGGTGCCGGACCTTCAAAAGAGTCCCCGCAGCTGGGTCGGTTGCGCAAAATCGTCCAATAATCTGCCTAAAGAAACCTATGCCGGAGCAACTTGTCCTATTCCATCTGTGTTGATCTTCCTAAAGAAGCCTACGATTGCGAATGTTATCTATCCTACTGTTATCCTGCCTTTTGGCAAGGCCGTGATACCAAAAGATTAATCGAAAATCTAAGACAGTTCGTCCCGAAAATCGGTTATACACTGCTTCGCAATGGATATTGATGAATTTTTCCCAGTCCGAATCGGGCCACAATTGATCAAACATGACAAGCAAAGCCATAAAAGCTCGCGTTTCAAATTTCAGGTTAATCGGGGTTCGTATGAATGAGATATGGTCGATATAAGTTAGAAGAAACACACTGTTCGTATCCATAGAGGGAGTTTGAATTTCGAATCGATCGAATTCGACTCGATCAGCATCTGTTCGAATCAATCAGGAAGCTGGAGAGTGACTCCATAGGAACGTGGGCTGATTTAGCCGAGAAGTTCATGAGGCAATTTAGGGTTCACATTGCAAGACCCAAGAATGTAATGAGTTTGGAAACTTTAAAGCAAAATGCCGGTGAGTCTCTGAGGAGTTTCCTGACATGATTCAATGCGGCAGCAGCATCGGTGGATCGACCAGATCCATCCATGGTAATGATGGCGGCTGTATCTGGAATAGCTGATGGCATAGAGTTCAAAAATTCGTTAACCAAAAATCCACCTATGGATCTGGGAGAATTCTATCATGCGACCGAAATTTTTTTACGATTGGAGGATGCTAGTGCAGAAAGAGAAGAGGGAATCGATGTTTATGCTGTCAAGGGGGAAAACCATCTAGAAAAGGTGCAGAGATTGGTAAAGGGAAACGAAAGGCTAAGGATAATGATGACTGGTCAAAGCGGCTGCGGAGGGAGCCATGATTCACCACTTATTCGGAGCTGAATGAAAGTTTGGAGCGAATCTATCAGGATACCAAAGAGCAAGTTCCCTATCGTAGACCAATGCAAAGGGATCCAACTGTTGACGAGAGGAAATCAGACAAATATTGCTTATTCCATGAACTGAACGGTCATAACACAAACGACTGTAGACATCTGAAGGAGGAGGTGGAAGGGCATATCAGGAACGGTAGGCTACTTCAGTATGTGAGGAGGCAAGCTCCAGCGGTGGAGGAAGAACGACCACCGTCTACATCAGCTAACGGTGACCCTGAACCGAGACACCGGATGGTTATCAATTGATTGAAATAACGATGAACAATTTTTAAATTTCTCACTAACGCGGTTAAATCATTTACACATGTACGGGATCGCGAACGATCCACAGGCATGCACTGAATGACTATTGACCGTATCATAGTAAGAATTTGCACTTTGACATCCTCGTCTTGCTTCTGTTTAGTTTTGATTTGAACATTTGGATTTGGTTTGTTTGGACATTTCAATTAGAGAATTCATATGAGCATTAATTTGATATTTGCAATTCTGTAAAAGAAGTTACTTGTATATCCATTGGATCGCGAACGGTCCACAAGCATACCTTGTATGACGATGAACCGCCAAGATCACTAATATAGAAATTAACTCGAACGTGATATCTGACTCTAGTAATGCCAAGTTCCCCTTAATATCCGATCGCGAACGATCACATTCTGCCTCGTGCGGCATTCAATCGCGAACGATCACACTCTGCCTCGTACGGCACCCGACCGTGAACGGTCACAATTCACCTAGTATGATATCCAATCGCGAATGATCGCAATTCGCTACGAACGGCACCCTACCTCGAACGGTCACTATTCGTCGAGAACGATGCCCGATCGCGAACGATCGCAAATCGTCTAGAACGACATCCAACCTCAAACAGCCACCCTTCGTTTGAAATGGCATCCGACCGCGAACGATCTCATTCCACCATTTGCCGCGAATGGCATTCGACCGTGAACGGTCAAGTTTCACCTTAAATGGCATACGAACCCGAACGATCGTCATTCGAGGTCATATGAAACTATCAAGTTCTTTATAGGTCGTCGACAGGATATGAACATCCAGCTTATAACATTACAAAACACACCTTCCTACCGTAAGGCATGTTTTGGAGGGCAAGTGTTATCCCGCCTTTTGGCAAGGCCGTGATACCAAAAGATTAATCGAAAACCTAAGATAGTTCGTCCAGAAAATCGGTTATACACTGCTTCGCTATGGATATCGATGAATTTTGTCCGATTCCGGATCGGGCCACAATTGACCAGACATGACAAGAAAAGCCATACAAGCCAGCATTTCAAATTTCAGGTTAATCAGAGTTCGTATGAATGAGATATGGTCGATACAAGTTAGAAGAAACACACTGTTCGTATCCATAGAGGGAGTTTGAATTTCGAATCAATTGAATTTGACTCGATCACCATCTATTCGAATCGATCGGGCTCGAATCGATCATTGGCCATACTATTTGAATCCATCAGCTTCGTATCCATCAGAATGACTTCGCCTCACTCTGTTCGAACCCATCAGGTTTGCATCGATCAGAGTGTTCGTATACCCATGTTCGAATCGATCAAGGTCATCTGCTAATGTCGATCTTATGGAAGCCTTGCTTGCATCGATCCTAGATTCGCCTTTCGTATCGACCCTCATAAATCATGGATTATTGTTTGCATCGAGCAATAGTAGTCTTTATTTCGTATCGATCGGCTGATGGATACGAAATAAAGCCAAAGCCAATCGATACGAGCAGTATTCCCTTTAGTGATCGATACGAAATAGCATCCCAAACATCGATACGAACAAACCCACTCCCATCAATACGAATTGGCAACGGCTATCAAATCGAACGAGCAATGGTCATCGATACAAACGAGGCAAAGTTCATGGATGCGACACGGTCAACTCGGAGCAAAAGGCGGATCTTTGCGAGGAGTGCGCGCCACGTCGCCGCTTTGTTACATGTCCAGATCGATTCGCAAGGATGGATACGGAACTATGGTTTCGAACTCAGCAGCATACGAAAATCACAAACTTGCATCGATCATATCTCACAAACCACAGGTCCAAATGCAACGAAATTTTCACAGGAGCTTATGTACAAGCCAAAGAACATTCCTTCCGAGTTTCAGATCGATTGGATCATTTTCTGATCGATACGAAATTGATTCGTATCGATCACAGATCGAGTCGAAACTTGGTGTGGTCGGTCGTGTGGGCCCACTCACGTGCCAAAAGAAGTCTCCCGAAGTTTGAGCGCGATATCAGCCTTCTACACCTATAAATAGCCCCGTGAAGCCTATGGAAAAAAGATCTTTTGGCTATTCGACGTCCACACACTGTCGGATTCAATTCTACATCTTACCATCACCGTTGTGTTCGAACTGCAGAGCTATAATCTACTGTAACCTGTTGTAATAGATTGAAATCATCAAGTGAATCAATAAAGTCATAAACTTCAAAGTGGACATAGGTCAGATCGCCGAACCATTATAAATTCTGTGTTGTTAATAGCTTTCTTTTGAATTTTCTGAGTGATCTCCATACGTGTTATTTATCTAAGATCTGTGATTGTGGATTATCATCTATCGGGTGTTTGTGACCAATTTTGGCGCAAACACCTACGTACTAGCAGTCTATGAAAGGTAATAAACATCCTTACGAACCTACTTGCCTGCTCCTAGTTAGTACAGCCAAAACTATATTTTGGTCTTAACTGCATGAAACACCTATCCAGACCTTTAAAAGGTCTGCCTACCAAATCGCTTCTAGATTAGTTAATTTTACTGTTATAGTTTACGTACTATTTATTTCCATTAATCTGCTTTAAGCCATTTTTACATCCGATTTGGTTATTTAACAATTCCCCTTTTTCTTACATAAATGGTATTTCAATTTCATGTCCGTTCAGTCTGTGTGGTTTGTCTGTAATTTTTATGCCATTTTGTTACAGATTTACACTAGTCTTTAAAGTCCATTTAATTTACATTTTTTCCCGCCCTGATTTAAGTTTTTCTTTAAGAGATTTAATTTGTAAAAAAATTTTATCCAATAACCACAAACCATTTAATTACACAAAATTCCACTTTTACATTTTTAGGCAACACATGAAACAAACCATTATGCCAATTAGGCTTCCCAATTTTGTTCCAGAACGATATTCAATATTATGTAATTATGTCAATAAAAGCATAATTTTATTCAGGAAACAATTTTGAATTTATTCAACTAACATGTTCTACCATTAAAAATTGAATAACGATTCTAGTTCAATTTAATTAAACCAATCTTATTTACGCCGTGAAATGTGAATTACAGTTTGTTTGTTTCAAATTCAACCCGAACATGAATTAGAATTGAGAAGTGAAAGAATAAGATGATACAATAGTTTACATAAATTTCAATCTTATTTATGCCATAAAACGTGAATAGACAATTTATATGCCCTATATTTTAAAGCAAACATGAATTAGATTTGAGAAGTGGAAGAAGAAGAAGAAGTTACAATAATTTACATCTATTCGCAATTAATAACAGAAATTAATTCATATTAACATGCCAGAAAAGAACTAAAATTGAACCATTTTATTTTTCTATTTCGTATTAATTCCCTCCTACCTGGCACTTGAGCTTGTATAAATTTGAAAAAAGCTTTGCTTTGATCTTTCTCCCTTTAATTCTTCTAAATTCCCCAAATTGCTTGAATATATATAGATAATTTAATATGGTAGAGATTATTTATTTAATAGAAAAAATAAGGAAGAATAATACACACTAATTTTACTATAGAATTATGGCGATGACTGAATAGGAGATTAGGTTTAGGTTAGATGGTTTATTTATAGATCGTTTGAGTGAATATAATCCATTAGATTATTTTAGATTAAATCTTGTTCTTTCATACACTTAATGGTTATCCATTATAGCCCATACACATCACTCAACCAATAAAATTTAGCTATCTTATCCTATTACATCACTGGAGCGAATGGAAAGCCGCCACATGTCAGAAACAATGCTGAAATATGTAGGAAAATCGCTGAAAACGAACCAGCTAAAAAAACATCACTCCACATTTAGGGCGACCACGAGACTTGATCCCTGGTAACTAAGGAAGTCAACATGCGCCTTTACCACTATACCAAATGCACTTTTAATTTCTTTTTAATTATGTTTCCTGTAAACTATCGTGGTGTTACATATCAAATATATTTTCTAGAGGTATACTTTGGATAAGTGGAGTGCATCCTCCTAGTCATTGTTGGAAAAATTCATTTCCCTTATTTAATTCAAATGTTTGAATTATTTTCTTAATTGCATCAAGAAGTGCCTTGTGCTATTCCTTATGTTTTGAGAGATTGGGATTAGTTATGTTATCCGAAAACCGTTTCAAACCAATATATGTAATCGCATCGAAGACATCGTGAAGATGATTGAAGACGATGCTCCTCAAAGAGCCTTTGGTTTCATTCAGATCCAGAATGAACTTGTATGGATGAATGCTAGATTTGCATTTATTCCTAGAGGGCAGTATTAGCACTTCAAGATAGATTGTTGAATGTTAAGAGCGTAGCCTCTCAAATCTCATATCTCAGTAATGGTCACAATAAGGTAGATGCGGTAGGGCTATGTGGGTTGCACCCATTAGGGTATGATCATCCCAGAATCTAGTGTTGATATCTATATGTATGCTTTAGGATCCATTTTGGTTATTGATCACAGCCAAGGGGTAACCATATTCGGTACTACCTAATTCAGAGGTAGGCCGTCCTATGTTGGCAAAGGTCAAAAGGTTTTCGATCTCACTACACATTTTATCTAAAGGTGTACAAATTTTCGAAAGGTGGTCCCTTAACATGCCATTTGATAGAAATCCATTCTCCAATAAGTGCCTTGGTTTTTGATTGTATTTCTATTATTATTGCCATGTGCATGCATCACAGCTACTTGCTTATTAAATACTTTAAACCCTAAATATTATTATGATGTCACTAGATTTTCTATAGAAAATGTTTTGGTTATCAAAAGGTAAAAATCCATCCGTGTTTATGTGCGGAGTGTTCTTATGAGATACCTTTAATTTTAAAGAGTTTTACAAGTTAAATAATTAAAATTCCTTGTGATTTGAGTTTCTCATGCTGGTTTTACACGAGTGACCTAAGCTCTGTTTTCCTACAATGGTCGGTCAATCCGAGCATATTTTCCAAATTTAGCTAGATTCTTTGGAGCTTTCAAGAGACGAGCGAATTCTCCAAGACTTATTCACGTATCTTATATTATTCCACCATTTAATTGTTCTTGATGTCTGTTTATTGTAATTATCAAACTGTAAGGACAAGCTATTATAACTATCTAGATGACAAGGGTTAATGTACTATGATGTTTTGTATAATAAAGATGATTTCTTTTCATAAAGACTTATTCATGTTATATATTAGTTGTCACATTTTGTGAGATTCTTTTATGTCTTTTCTTTCTTTCACCCCAACTAATATGCCTTTTGGAACTTAAATGATTGGCATATGAATACCGAGGATGTATTAAGTGATGTCTTTAGGTGTAAGAAAGGTTGATCGTTACATCTGGTATCAGAGCTTAGGTTGAGCGAACTCCTAAGCTTTGGTGAGGCAAACTCATTTAAGATAGGGTAAGTAAGACTCAAGATGAGTCTGAGTGTATTATATAAATGAGCATGTATTTGTTAGTGCTATAAAATTGTTTTATACCGAATTGATTTATATGTTGATTGTCTTATGAATTCTGGTCGATACAGAAGGTACAACTATATCGATAGGGGTTTCTAAACACTTGAACTAGGCAAACCGACGTAATATTGTTTTAAAAGTGATAAATGAAATAGTTTTGCCTAAGAATATTATATATGTATGTATGTATGTATGTATGTATGTATATGTATGTATGTGGTTTCCAAAATTAATATAGTTACATTAATGTGTTAAATAGTTCATAAGAAATTTTCCTTAGTATAGTTACTTTGATGCGTTGTTGCCTAGAGTTAAAAATATTTAATGGTTATCATTTAGGTTTTTCCTAGTTATGCACATCCAATTTTAAGCATTGACTATTGTTTGTTGATTTTCCTTTTTCCATTTTGGGTTGGGTGGATAGAAAATTTGGATAGATGTTGAAACGAACACCTTGTGAATTAATATACAAAGATAAAATAAATAAGTTTGAGCTATAAAGTGTGTGTGTATGTACATACTTATGCATATATAATTAGATATGGTTTATTGTGTAAGTATAAAATATAATTTAATGAAAAAGAAAATGTCACATCACATGAAGTACACGTAGGCATTTATATGCATGTTGGCTCAAGTGTAAATAAAGGGGACATGTTGGGGGCATGAGTTCTAGGGTCAAGGGAGAAGGGGACAAGCATGGTTAGGTGGCACAAAGTTTGTAGTGGGAAAGGTATAGGGTTATTTTAGCAATTTGTCTAAGTGGTTTATAAAAATAAATTCTTCTTTTTTCATTTTGTTTCAATTTTATTCATTTCAACTTTGTTCCTCCTTTCTAAAGCTCCTACAATGGCTTCGATAGCATTTCTAAAATTTAGAAACCATGACTCAGTTCACTTTAATTCATGAAAACCTTATTTAAAAATCTCTCCTTCCTTTTCTACAACTCTTCCTTCCTAAAGAAAGCCCTAAACACCATCGCCCATGCATGGCCGAACCACAAGCCTCGGTGGCCAAAACACTATGGGGCTTTATGTCCTCAAAAACTAAGTTTGTGTTTAAGGCAAAACATGGCTCTAGGTGTTTTTAAAAAGTCAATAAGAGTTTGGTTTGATTTAGAAAGCTTTCGGGTGAGTTAAAGCTCACATCTTTTAATAAAGTTTCTAAATGTTATCATAATATTATCTTGGTTATTATATAATCGGATGTCGGTTGTAATCAATAATATTGTGTATGGCTTGTATAAGTGTATACGTAATATTGATTCTTATTTTAAGAAAGTAATGTAAAAGTTAGTAAGTTATGAAGTTAAGATCTTTGCTAACTGAATGTTGTGATAGGTTGTATGTATGTTGTATGCATGCATATGTTAATGTATGTTAAAGAAAAAATTAGTATGTTCAACTGGTTAGTTTGCAACATCAAGATCCTATGGATTGTTATAACTTGTCTCCTAACTTTACTTTCTCGAAATGCTTTATAAAGTTTTCAAAACCTTTGCTTTTGTATCCTAAACCTTTTACTAAGTTATTAAGTTCCAACTTTACTTCAGTCTCCAGACTTGTATTAAAAGTTTTTAAAGAAGGTTAACATAAAAGATGGTTTTTTGAAAATTATTTGTCATGTTAAAACAACTTTTTAAATTTTGGTCTACTAATGGTAGTGGCTATTAGTGCAGTTCGTAAGTATTATTTTTGAAATCTAAAAGTGTTTTCAACTTAAATGTTTTCGAAAACTGTTTTCGAAACATATTATAAGTATGATAATTAATTAATTAATGATTATTTATAACCAATAAAGTAAGCTAATTAGTACTTAAATATTAATCAAGTATGTTAATTACAGTTAGTTAATTATTATTTAATTAACTATTAGGATGAATTATTATTTTAATTATTATTAAAGGTTAATTATTATATAATTAATTATTTATAAATGGGTTTAACTATTAATCACTAACCAAGCTAATGTAAGTTAAGATTTAATTAAAACTTAGTTATGATTTAGTTATTTTAATTAAAGGTTTAATCTACTATTTAAGTTCTAAATATGGAATATTTATTAATTAATTTAGATTAATTAATATTTAATTATTATTTAAAGTTTTAGATTATTGTTTAACAATTAATTAAAGGTTAATTATGGTTTAATTATTTGTTTACAGGTTAGCTATTATTAAATTATTTATTTAAGGATTATTATTATTATTTAATTATTTATTTAATAGTTAATTATTAATTAATTAATTGTTAATTACTACTAAAATAAAAGTTTAAAATGTAGTTTTGTTTTCAAATAAAGGTTTAAAAGTTTTAGCTACTTTATTTCTAAAAATTGATTTTGTTCTTAAAGCAACTCTTTTTTAAAAGATGTTTATAATTCAACGGATTTCTTGTCGACCACTCTTAAGTAATCCCAATTGAATATGAACCCCAATGAGATATGTTTAGCAGAAATAAACATTGTTCTGCTAACTAATTGTATTTGAAATGTGTTTGGTAGAGTAAATCACAGTTCTACCATTATTCACTGAGTATATCATATTAATTTCCCTTAAGTAGAAATAAAACCCAATTCTGCTATTTTGGTAACTTGGACATTTACCTATATGTTGATTGATTGTTATTGGCCGGTTCCCTTTACATATTTGCTCGTTATTCAAATACTCATAATATAACTAAAAAATTAAACTGAATTAAATGAGAACTATTGTTATCACTAAGCCTCTTTCTGATTTTGTGAAATTAATCATTTTAAATATATTTTTAAATTGGTTTAAACTTAATTATCATATTATTTAAAGGGTTTTAAAGTAAATTTATGATGCTTAAATTTTATTACCATTTAAATTATGAGAGTTAGATAATAATTAAGAAATTATTTTACCAAGAAGTTGGGTTGTGAGTTGGAGACTACCACTGCACAATCTAACACAGTTGCAGATGGCAACCACTTATTGTGTCAATCAAGATGGCAACCATATCTAATAGGGTTTACTTTCTTCTTTCCACGACAACATTGTGTTGTAGAGTATAGGTTCGAGTAAT
Source organism: Allium cepa (assembly GCA_030765085.1). Lineage (NCBI taxonomy): Eukaryota > Viridiplantae > Streptophyta > Magnoliopsida > Asparagales > Amaryllidaceae > Allium > Allium cepa. Next base: position 345,796,451 of record CM060944.1, read on the forward strand.
ATGAGAGATAATCCCATCATTTTTTAAGTACCATTAGAGTTCTTGTCGAACATTCCTACCTCCTCGATCAGATCGATGTATTTTAATTTTATGGTTTGTCTAATTTTTACTTCATTCTTTACATAGACATAGGTTTTATTCTTCATAATATATATATATATATATATATATATATATATTCCAATATCGAGAAATCATTGGTAAAAGGTATAAAGTAAGTTGAACTGTCCTTTGTCACTATAGGCATCGCACCATATACATCGTTATGTACAGGACCAAGAGTTCGTCAACTCTTTCGTTGCTCCGACTGAAGACTTGAATCATAAGTGTCAAACGATTCATAATCAAGTAACGTTAGAAAACTCTCAGATTTCAGTTTGTGCGGTCGTTTATCACTAATATGACCTAGCCTACAGTGCTATAAGTAAATATTATTAATGCCAACAGAAGATTTATTAACTAAACATGTACGATTAAAGTTATGTACATAAATACCATTATCCAAAACACCATCAGATATATTATTTTCATCAAACACAATATTCATAACACTATTACTACAATGAAAATCAATAACCGTATCAGAAAATCTAGAAGCATGTATAATGCGACTAATAAGATATTTGACATAATAGCAGTTATTAAGAACTAAACCAAATCCATTATGTAAAATCAAGTGATAGTCTCCAACTACTATTGCATCCACTATAGATCCATCATCATCTTGAAGCTTCATTTCACCTTATTCCATGTACCATCTACCCTTAAGTTCCTGTAAAAAATTATATATATGAGTCCCAAATGCAGTATCTAAAAGCCAAGGTAATTTATTGACTGCAAAGCAATTTTGAATCATAAACGTACCTCTAGGTGCCTAATCTTTCATTTCTTTGACCATCTTCAAATAATCTGGACAATTGCGATTCTAATGCCTCTTCTTATGATAGTGGTGACATTCACCTTTTTCAGTAGGAGCATCTTCCATTTTTCAAAACCATGCTTGCATTCTTTTCATACCTTTTGAAGGCGATGCCTTTTCCTTTACAGCTACCACTATGCCTAGATCCTTAATGAGCCCTCAGCTGATCGCAACGTATTGATTAGCTTGATGAGGCTAACGTTAATTCATATTGTATGAATGCTCAAACTACGGAGTCACCAAGCCTAGGTCAAGTCCACTTACAGTTAATTTCTTAACGTAACATCTAACTCAAAAAGTCTATCGATATAGCCTTTCGTTGTTATAATGAAATCTTTAACACAACTATCTTTACCCGTCTTGTATTGAATAGTTTCTTAGTAACCTCATGTGTAGCACCCTTAATTTCTATTTCATATTCTCTTGGATATTTAATTAGGATATAATTATATAGATAACGTAGAAGAATATAAATGTATAAATAGTGTGGGAAATTTCAATACAAATATGAATTGAATTTTAAGCTTTGAATAAAGAATTGGTTTATAGAAAAAGAAATAAAAAAGGCCTTAATTGCATAGAAGAGAAACAAGGAAGCAAAGATAATTTATATAATTTATTTATTTCTCCTAATATATTTCCCCTTTGACTCATATATTTTTGGTCACTGTTAATAAACCGAAGAAAACAAAATAAAACCACACAAAACTCCACTAAATTTCACTCAATAAAGAAGAAGAAAAAGAGGAAAGCTCAAAGGGGAAACAAAGGCAATTATCTTCACACAAAATCAAATCAAGGTGAATAATATATCCATCTATTTATTTTATGTTGTTATGTTTTGGATTATGATAGAATTGAAATGATTTGTTGATGTTTATCATGCAGATGGCTTTAATAATCATTTGAACATGTTATGGTTTTCATTGGATAATTTTATGTAACTTCCTTGAGGGATTTTGTTGTAAAAACTATGTATTTGATCTTTAAATGCTTTGAATTTTTGATACAATGTTTGAAATGATATTTGGTGATGGATTTTTAGTTCCATAATTTTCTAAATTATTATGAATTAATATGAATTTTCTTAAGTGAGAAAATGAAATTTTTAGGTTTTGATTACTTAAAATAATTAATTTGCTTGGAAATTCTTATATGATCATGAAGAGGAAAATTCTAATTTTTTTTTAGATTTTGGAGTTTTTCCCAAGTAATTTCAAGCTAAACGAAATTGTTTATGCAAGAGGTTTTTAAATTCAAAAAGGGAAATTGTTGACATAATTAATAGAGAATTAATATTATGAGAAAGAAGAGAAAATTTCTCTCTTGTTTTCTTGTAAATTTCTGAAAGATTTGTATTAACGTATGAAAATTTGATAAACAAATTGGTTAAAAGTAAAAAGTTACTATTTTTAAAGGAAATAAACATGTTCTACAAATATTACAAAAATGCCATTATCAACTTGCGATAGCTATGTTTTATCAATTTGCGATAGCAATATGTTTTGTCAACTTATGATAGTTATTTGTTTTATCAACTTGCAATGGCTATATGTTTTCAACTTACGACAACTACTAATTTTATCAACTTGCTACAACTATTATGACGACCCACATTTCGGAAGGTTTAAATCGATAATAATCCACACATGTCTGACTTAAAAAATCTGAAACGTAGATAATCAATTGGGGTTAAATAAGAAAAATAAGAAGAGAAGAAGAAAACAAAACATAGAATCTTACAACGGAATCGATAATATATAATAATCAGATAAATAATTCATAAAGTTGTTTACTATACATTGGGTTTTAAACCATACTTATTTATCAGAATTATAAATATACAACAAGGAGGAATAATCAATACATGGTACATGGGATAATATAATAGTAATATACCAAAACTCCATCTTCGTCCTCCAGAGAATAGTCTTCAATACACTGAAAAACTCAGGACTGACCCGAGCGTAATGAAAAAACAAAACACTCGAGTCAGTACTAAAATACTCTTATGTCAGTCAAATCAATATCACAATATGAGCACAATAACTTAAGAGATGTTACGGGATTTTCCATCTCCTAAGGATCCGTTAAACTATTTATATATAATAGTATACGCTATAATAGATAATGTCTATCAGTAAAATAAATATCCAAAATAGCGTTAAGGCTTTACATTGATCCGCCTTAACACATTTTTTTACAGTTTTAAACCAAAATCTTAATGGGATCGTGTAGGGATAAATATGACAAGGCACGTGAAACAACGCCCAAGGTAGGATTCTACCAGTTTACCTTTTCTGGCTGGTCGTAACGCATCCGTGGCCGACCGCGACAATCAATCCAAATGACAAATAAGGTGCACCCATCGAATCTAAATCCAAAATAGTAATAAGAGGGATCAACGTCGCTAGAGGTAACTAACCTCAATGGCCGGACATAGGCTCCTGTTTTAGTCATTTTAATTATGAAACGAATGTCAAAGCTATCCATCATCGTTCTCTTACTTCATTCCAGTAAACGTCGCCAAATCAACCACTACATTCTGGATATCATCCACCGCGTTCACGGTTGTCAAAGTGGTTCCAATATTGAAAGAGAGTATTTCAATAAGAGGCCCCGGTCTCTTTAACAACCAATCGTCATTTTACACACCGGTTGGTTCTTTTACATTTCAAAAACAATTTGCACTTGATATCAAAATATGATATTCGCTTCAAAATCAAATCCATTTTAAAATCATCATATATTCGCTTTAAAATCAAATCCATTTTGAAATTATCATATATTCGCTTTAAAATCAAATTCATTTCGAAATTATCATATATTAAAAATTATCAATTTTGTCCGATAAATCGATTTCACTTCCAAAATTTGATTCGATATCAATTTAAGTTATAAACTTCACTTTAATCTAATTCGTATTTAAATCCATGATTTAAATATAAACACTTTACCCTTCAACCAGTTTGAATTTTAGAAAATAGTTTAAAATAGTTAAAAAGTTATAAATAGTTTAATGGAAAATATTTTAATATTTTAATCGAAAATAATGAATATAAAAATGGTTTATATGTTAAAATAGTTTGAAAAAAAAATCAAAATAATTCGAATATTAAAAGAATGTAGATTTTAAATCTTTTATACTAAAATATTCATTTAAAAATGATTGCAAAGTCAAACCGGTCAACTTCCCAATTTTCTACCCAAATCAATTTCCATTTCGATTTAATCGATTCAATTCCGATTCCAACTCGAACAAATTTTTGATCCATATAAATTTCGATTTCAATTCACAAATTCCTTCCACTTTTAATTTCCATTTCCAAATTTATTTAAATCCCAATTTCACATAAATTTCCAATTCCAAATTAATTTAAATTTCCATTTTAAAATTAATTTCCAATTCAAATTCCAAATTAATTTAAATTTAAATTCCAATTTCAAATTAATTTCCAGTTCCAGTTCCAAACTCGATTCCAAAATATTAATTTAAACATTTAAATCAAATTTACCTTTAATACCGAATTTAAAATTCAAATTTCCAATTCCAAACTCAAATTTGAAATATCATTTCATATCAATTTTTCTTAGAAATATTCAAAGTTCAAATAAAAGACCAATCTTTTAAAAAAAATCAACATTCGGAAATTTACGCCGTATTTCAAATTTTTTTTTACTTAAAAATCTAAACTTCGATTAATTAAACAATTTCGTTTACAAAGTTTAAATTCCAACATTTCGAGCTTCAATTCAAAGTAATTGAATTTCCATAAATTTGATTTTATTCTAAAAATCAATTCATTTAAATAATTTCAAACCAACTTTTAAAATCATTTAATTTAACCAACTCGGTGTCCGTATATAATTTTCTAATCTATGGCTAAGTGGACAATTATTTCAATTTAATTTCAAGGATGGATATATATATATATATATATCATTTCAATCCAAATAGATGTCATAGGTATATATCATTTCAATTTATTTCTTAATTTATTCGAAACAATTCAGTTTACAGTTTATATGCAATAAACAATATACAAGATGATAGCATGATATATCAAAATAAATAAACAACCAATATCATTCATCACAACCAATCAACCATAAAGCCAATATCATTCACAAATTCCAATTTTTTTACCATATCGGTTAATATTCTACCAATTAAATTTAAATTTATTTAACGGACGATTTAATTCTATCAATTAATTCATATACCAATTTAAATGACAATTTAAACCTACCAAACAACAGCAAATAAATTTCATATCACTTCAGAATATAAATATACCAACATAAAATTATTTTAGTCAATTGTGAGCGTACAAACACTCACCTTTGATTTATCGATGATTTAAAATCCAAATAAAGGCCCAAATTTGAGCAGTCTCAGAATGCAACCAAACCAGTTCCATAATGTCTGGAATTTCGATACGAACGCAACGGAGAAAACCGCGTGTGAATCCGAACTCATATGCAAAAGATATGCTAATTAGAAGTTATACGATTTATATTATTATAAAATAAATAAATAAATAACTCACGTTCTTCTTCCTCCCTCTAGCATAGAACCCATGAACGCAACCCTCAAATTACAATCGCACTGCCCAAACGACGATCAGATCTCGATCAGGACATTCCCACGCGGGCGCCTAGTCTTGCTCCACCTACGCCAGAAGTTGCACATCACCAGTCGCCGCCGTTTGCACAAAAACCGAGAAAAAACGCGCATCATTCTATCTCAGATCTCGAAAAATCCGTGATGTATTGGCAACAATCAACCATATGGATTTGAAGAGCTTGTCGAGATCTACACTTTTGCTTTTGGAATTTTTCGATTTCGTTGAACGGATTGAGAGATAAAGAGGAAAGAAGATCGGCGATTTCTCGCCATGGGATAAATGGCGGCCATGGTTTGAAATTAGGGTTTCTGAAATAAAATAATTATAAAACTACCTCGGTTTGCGTGCGTATTTATATAGGTAGGTCCAAAATCGTCCGAACTCCAATCGAGACGTGTCGCCAGTCGTTTATAATGTTTTACGCTCGTTCCGAACGCAATGGAACTAGTTTCGAGGCCTAATTCGATCATATGTGGAAGATAGCTTTTCAAAGTCTATTTATTTTATCGTATTCCTTTAAATTGATTTCTATGCATTTTTAGCTCGCACGGCCAAACGACAAGTCCGATCGCTATGAAACTTGAAATCCTACAATAATTCATTGTTACGGATCCGACGAAACTAGTTTCGTCGAAATCCGAAATAGTCGTCAAAATGGCTATTTTTACTCGTAATTTAAAATATAAAATTTTCAATTTTAATAATTCACATTTAAATCCAATTTTACATATTAATAATCTTAATTATTATTTATATAAAATTTTAAATCAATTTACGACATCATTTTCTATCATATTAAATTTAGAATTTACTTATATTCAAATAATTTCAAATATTAAATTATTCAACAAATTACATTAATAATCATTTTCACTCAATAATCACCTTAAATTTAAATAATTAAAATAGCTAAAAATATGGATCGTTACATACTCTCCCACTCAAAACTTTTCGTCCTCGAAAAGGTGGTAAGTACGAAATTTAACATACAATATATTTTCACAAAATAATTAACTTATAAAACATAAGCATCTTATTTGCAAACTATTACTACGCTTCTACTGCACCATTCCACTATCGGTTTATGGAGAATATAGTTTATATAGAAAAATAATTTTATAAAACTTCTTTTAAAACTCCAAAAAAAAATTCTAACTCCCGGATTTACGGAAAATTTCGGCAGAGTCTCCTTTGCGCGGCTTGATTGGAAAATTTTTATAATTCAATATGTAACACAAATATAACCAATATATATCAAATATACATTTCATCTCAATGATGAGGCATCCCGAAGGGCAAATATATAAAATCGCAGTATTTAATCCGAGACACGTGCCTTATTATTAATAATACGAGTGAGTTCACTCGTATTAAGCAAGCAAAAACATATAGATCCCCGTATACGCCCAAACAATCTTCGTATGTACATATCTCACTCAATTCAGAATGTTAGTCACTTATAATGATACAGGAACATGTATAAGTGTAACATAAGAATTTAACATGGATTTTGAATCCAAACAACACAAACAATCACAAATACATAACATACCACAATCATATGCAATCAAAATGGTAATAACAATGATTTGCAACACAAGAAACCATCCAACTATCAATATCCGTCCAATTAATCCAATTTAATTTATAACCATGTGAATAGTATTATCAATGTTAACCTTTAATTTATTCCATTCATTCCTTATTAACATTCATTTCATTAACATTTTAATTGACTCATTTCAATTTATTTGCATTCAATCAACTTTTATTCAATTAGATTCGCATTCAATTGGTTTTTCATTCAATTCATTTACTTCTAATTGATTTGCATGCACTTATCAACGTTAATTAATTCACATTCTATTGATTTACACTAGTTGATAGTTACATTCATTTTTTCTTTCTTCGCTTTCATTATTTCATTTCAATAATTTAAATAATTAATTACACTTAAGTAATTTAATCCATACTACATTCCATATATTTAAAATTGATTCACATTCACTTATTAATACTCATTCGTTAATCATACAAAGGATTTATAATCAATTCATTTAACCTCTCTTAAGTTAACTTCAATTTATAATTTATTCCTTATTATATTAGTTAACATTAAAAAAAAATTAATCTACTCCACTTGCAATTTATTTATTTTTTCTTCAATTTAAATTAATTTCAATTTACCATATTAAATTTACATACATTCATTTATTCTTATTCAATTTCTTACATTCTTAAATCACATTTCATTTTAAATTCAAGTCCATATCCATTTGATTTATTCAACTTAAGTGAAATTATCCACTTTACTCGTTTATCTAGTTCAATTTAAATCCAATTCAACTCATTTAATATTAAGTTAAACTTCATTTCATTCAATTCATTACTCATTTTATTTAATTTTATTCAAGCTTAAATTTTCTCGTCATCCATATTTTACAAACTTTAAAATTTGTTTTTAGCTTATTAATTCTCAAATCTATAAGTTATACATTTATTCATTCAAAATTCCATTTTGTTAGTTTGTCAACTTCATTTCACCAACTCAATCAATTTAATATTTCTTAAGTTAATTATTTTGCTTAACCCAAAATTTTAACCATTTTAAATTTGGTTTCATTTTCCTATTAAAATATATAAGTTATAACTTATTTCTTATATACTAATCAAGTATAGGTTCAAACAATATTCACATATTTATTAATTCATACTTAAAATATTTTTCTTTCATAATCAAAACCTGTTTTAATCGAAAATAAATTTCTTCTGGTAGAAATTCTCACCCAGAAGCCTGGAAATGAATACTGGCGATGCTGTAGTCATCCCCAGAATTATTTCCCAACGACCAAGCGAGTTTAATGCTTTTATTTCCTTCAAAAAAAAATTCCTTTCAAAATATTTTTCTAGCCAAAACTCTTTCAAATAATACTATTATTTATTTTAAAGGCTTCGAAAAACGATTTTGAAAATAAAATGTTTTAAATTCTAAAATTCTCGATTTTTAAATTCATTTCTATATATAAGCTATATTATAAATATGCTTATACAAATTTCCTTAACTTATTATCAAAATATTCCATTAATTTGCAACTTGGTCATTCTAACCAATTCTTATTACAATTATATTTCAATTCAGTTTAATTATCAATGCTTCATAAAATAAAATTCATTAAGTATTCGTTTTATTTTTAATTCAACCAATAATTGATGATAATTAAATACTATTACCCTCAATCAACTCATTCATTAAGAATTATCACTTTATATAGTATAATAATATAATTAGGTAAAATTATTTCATTATCGGATTTTAAAACGATATTATGTCGACTTGCCTCGTTTAAGTGTTTAGAAACCCCTATCGATGACACGGCGTCCCGCACACCGACCAGAATTCATAAACAACTCAACGGATAAGTAAACACAATATAAAATATTTTATAACACTAACAAGTACGTCTCTCATATATATACTCTCAACAGACTCATTCTAGGGTAATACTACCCTATCTCTAATGAGTCAAAACCCCACAAAGCCAAGGTTATCGCTAAACCTTCGCTCTGATACCAACTGTGACGACCTACGTTTCGGAAGGTTTAAATCGACAATAATCCACACATGTCTGACTTAAAAAATCCGAAACGTAGATAATCAATTGGAGTTAAATAAGAAAAATAAGAAGAGAAGAAGAAAACAAAACACAGAATCTCACAGTGGAATCGATAATATATAATAATCAAATAAACAATTCATAAAGCTGTTTACAATGCATTAGGTTTTAAACCATACTCATTTATCATAATTATAAATATACAACAAGGAGGAATAATCAATACATGATACAGGGGATAATAATAATAATAGTAATACACCAAACTCCATCTTTGTCCTTCAGAGAATAGTCTTCAATACACTGAAAAACTCAGGACTGACCCCGAGCGTAATGAAAAAAAAAACACTCGAGTCAGGACTAAAATACTCTTATGTCACTCAAATCAATATCACAATATGAGCAAAATAACTTAAGAGATGTTACGGGATTTTCCATCTCCTAAGGATCCGTTAAACTATTTATATATAATAGTACACGCTATAATAGATAATGTCTATCGGTAAAATAAATATCCAAAATAGCGTTAAGGCTTTACATTGATGCACCTTAACACATTTTTTTACAGTTTTAAACCAAAATCGTAATGGGCTCGTGTAGGGATAAATAAGACAAGGCACGTGAGGCAATGCCCAAGGTAGGATTCTACCAGTTTACCCTTTCTGGCTGATTGTAACCCATACGTGGCTGACGGCGACAATCAATCTAAACGACAAATAAGGTGCACCCATCGAATCTAAAACCAAAATAGTAATATGAGGGATCAACGTCGCTAGAGGTAGCTAACCTCAATGGCCAGACATAGGCTCCTGTTTTAGTCATTTTAATTATGACATGAATGTCAAAGCTATCCATCATCGTTCTCCTACTTCATTCTAGTAAACGTCGCCAAATCAACCACTACATTCTGGATACCATCCACCACGTTCACGGTTGTCAAAGTGGTTCCAATATTGAAAGAGAGTATTTCAATAAGAGGCCTCGGTCTCTTTAACAACTAATCGTCATTTTACACATCGGTTGGTTCTTTTACATTTCAAAAACAATTTGCACTTGATATCAAAATATGATATTCGTTTCAAAATCAAATCCATTTTGAAATCATCGTATATTCGCTTTAAAATCAAATCCATTTTGAAATTATTATATATTCGCTTTAAAATCAAATTCATTTCGAAATTATCATATATTAAAAATTATCAATTTTGTCCGATAAATCGATTTCACTTCCAAAATTTGATTCGATTTCAATTTAAGTTATAAACTTCACTTTAATCTAGTTCGTATTTAAATCCAAGATTTAAATATAAACACTTTACCCTTCAACCAGTTTGAATTTTAGAAAATAGTTTAAAATAGTTAAAAAGTTAAAAATAGTTTAATAGAAAATATTTTAATATTTTAATCGAAAATAATTTTGAATGTAAAAATGGTTTATATGTTAAAATAGTTTGAAAAAAAAATCAAAATAATTTGAATATTTAAAGAATATAGACTTTAAATCTTTTATACTAAAATATTCATTTTAAAAATGATTGCAAAGTCAAACCGGTCAACTTCCCAATTTTCTACCCAAATCAATTTCCAATTCCATTTGGATTTAATCGATTCAATTTCGATTCCAACTCGAACAAATTTTTGATTCCATGTAAATTTCGATTTCAGTTCAAAAATTCCTTCCACTTTCAATTTCCATTTCCAAATTTATTTAAACCCCAATTTCACATAAATTTCCAATTGCAAACAAATTTAAATTTCCATTTTCAAATTAATTTCCAATTCCAAGTTAATTTAAATTTAAATTCCAATTTCAAATTAATTTCCAATTTCAGTTCCAAATTCGATTCCAAAATATCAATTTAAACATTTAAATCAAATTTACCTTTAATACCGAATTTAAAATTCAAATTTTCAATTCCAAACTCAAATTTGAAATATCATTTCATATCAATTTTTCTTAGAAATATTCAAAGTTCAAATAAAAGACCAATCTTTTAAAACAAATAAACATTCGAAAATTCACGCCGTATTTCAATTTTTTTTTTTTACTTAAAAATCTAAACTTTGATTAATTAAACAATTTCGTTTACCAAGTTTAAATTCCAACATTTCGAGCTTCAATTCAAAGTAATTGAATTTCCATAAATTTGATTTTATTCTAAAAATCAATTCATTTAAATAATTTCAAAACAACTTTTAAAATCATTTAATTTAACCAACTCGGTGTCCGTATATAATTTTCTAATCTATGGCTAAGTGGACAATTATTTCAATTTAATTTCAAGCATGGATATATATATATATATATATATATATCATTTCAATCCAAATAGATGTCATAGGTATATATCATTTCAATCTATTTCTTAATTTATTCAAAATAATTCAGTTTACAGTTTATATGCAATAAACAATATACAAGATGATGGCATGATATATCAAAATAAATAAACAACCAATATCGACCAATATCATCCATCACAACCAATCAACCATAAATCCAATATCATTCACAAATTCCAGTTTTTTTACCATATCGGTTAACATTCTACCAATTAAATTTAAATTTATTTAACGGTCGATTTAATTCTATCAATTAATTCATATACCAATTTAAATGACAATTTAAACCTACCAAACAATAGCCAATAAATTTGATATCACTTCAGAATATAAATATAACTAACATAAAATTATTTTAGTCAATTGTGAGCATATAAACACTCACCTTTGATTTATCGATGATTTAAAATCCAAATAAAGGCCCAAATTTGAGCAGTCTCAGAATGCAACCAAACCAGTTCCATAATGTCTGGAATTTCGATACGAACGCAACAGAGAAACCGCGCGTGAATCCGAGCTCGTATGCAAAAGATATGCTAATTAGAAGTTATACGATTTATATTATTATAAAATAAATAAATAAATAAATAACTCACGTTCTTCTTCCTCCCTATAGCATGGAACCCATGAACGCAACCCTCAAATTACAACCTCACGTCCCAAACGACAATCGGACCTCGATCAGGACATTCCCACGAGAGCGCCTCGTCTTGCTCCACCTACGCCAGAAGTTGCACATCGCCAGTCGCCGTCGTTTGCACAAAAACCGAGAAAAAACACACATCATTCTATCTCAGATCTTGAAAAATCCGTGACGTATTGGCAACAATCAACCGTATGGATTTGAAAAGCTCGTCGAGATCTACACTTTTGCTTTTGGAATTTTTCGATTTCGTTGAACGGATTGAGAGACAAAGAGGAAAGAAGATTGACGATTTCTGGCCATGGGATAGGTGGCGGCCATGGTTTGAAATTAGGGTTTCTTAAATAAAATAATAATAAAACTGCCTCGGTTTACGTGCGCATTTATATAGGTAGGTCCAAAATCGTCCGAACTCCAATCGAGACGTGCCGCCAGGCGTTTATAATGTTTTACCCCCATTCCAAATGCAATGGAATAAGTTTTGAGGCCTAATTCGATCATATGTGGAAGATAGCTTTTCAAAGTCAATTTATTTTATTGTATTCATTTAAATTGATTTCTACGCGTTTTAAGCTCACACGGCCAAACGACAAGTCCGATCGCTATGAAACTTGAAATCCTATAATAATTCACTGTTACGGATCCGATGAAACTAGTTTCGTCGAAATCCGAGACAGTCGCCAAAATGGCTATTTTTACTCGTAATTTAAAATATAAAATTTTCAATTTTAATAATTCACATTTATATCCAATTTTAAATATTAGTAATCTTAATTATTATTTATATAAAATTTTAAATCAATTTACGACATCATTTTCTATCATATTAAATTTAGAATTTACTTATATTCAAATAATTTCAAACATTAAATTATTCAACAAATTTCATTAATAATCATTTTCACTCAATAATCACCTTATATTTAAAAATTAAAAATAGCTAAAAATACGGATCGTTGCAACTATATTTTATCAACTTACGATAACAACATGCAATGGCTTTATGTTTTCAATTTGCGATAGTTACTGATTTTATCAAAATGCAATAGCTATGTTTCAAAGCTTACAATAGCCATATGTTTTATCAACTTACAATAGCTATTGATTTTATCAACTTGCGATAGCTATCTTCCATCAACTTGTGACGGTTATGTTTTATCAACTTGCGATGGTTATGTTTTATCAACTTGCCATAGCTATTAGTTCTAACAACTTGCGATGGCTATTGGCTCTAACCTCTTGCAATTGCTATGTTTTATCAACTTGCGGTAGCTACTTGTTTCTAACTTATGGTAGATTTATTTTGGTTGATACGCGATAGCTTTATTTGTCAATATGTGATAGCTTCACATAATGTAAACATGTGATGGCTTTGGTTTATTTGACATGCGATAGCTTATATTGTTGATATGTGATAGCTTGAAAACTGAAGTGCGATAGCATAATTTTTAAAAAGAAGGATAACTTATTTATGATACTTGATAGTTTTAATTCTATGTTGGGCTACGTTTTCCTTAACAAAAATGTAGTTTTGGTAAGTACTTTTATAAGTTTTAAAAGGAAATAAAAGATATTTAAGTTCGTTTTTAAAAATGTTTTTATGAAGGAAATTATTGCTTTGTTATAACTAATTTTTAAATATAAAATAGCTATCATATGAACATATATTTATGATGGATATTGATATGTTATAAGTTCAATTTTGTATCTTGATCAGTTTTTACTACTCATGTAAAATTGTTGACATGCTCACTTATATGTTATATGCTACCAACCAACATTTATGACCTTGGGGATTAGGTACCACTGTCTAGTTTGGGTTATTCCAGTAATGGGTATGATCTGACTTAAACTTTTGAGTAATTAGAATTAAATCCTGTAGATTGGGAAGATCAAATTATGTTAGGATGTCTTGAACTGATTAAAAGACATAACTAATGGATGGTTTAAAACTAAAATTTTGAGCGGAGAATGAGGTACAATTGCGCCCTATCCTCTAACGATTCATTCCTTAGTTGGTCAGGTCCACGTTCCATTGCATAGGGCTTTACTGACAGATAGGCTAAATTATGGAAGTTATGCATTGAAAGGAAGTAATAGCAGTGATGCTGACCATTGTTTTTCTTCTGTCATGAGAGTTTCTTGGTACTTATGGGAATGGAAACCACCATTATTTCCTCTTAATCAGACAAGAAATTTTGAGTTATTTGGTTATATTTTTGGCTCGAGTCATCCCGATAGTTTTTAGTTGGCCCAAGAGAACTAAAATAGGTTCATGTTGACCTTGGAAAAACCATGGCTTGGATTATTTATGTGATTAGGTAATTATGTGAATATATAAACCTTTAACCCTTGCGAGTGATAGATTATTCATTTGAATCATTTATGCATATTGATATTATGATTATGTTCTAATCATTCTAGTTGCCAATATGTTGTAATAACCCGTGTTTTTAGGATGCCCTGAATATTTAAATTTTGGATACTTAAATATTTATTGATTTATTTTATCCATAAGCGAAAAAATTGATTTTTGCAAATGAACTTTTTAGGACTCGAGATTATTTTTATGAGGACTGGATAGTTTGAGCGAGCCAGAATAACTATAAGCATCGATATATTTTATCTGTTTGGTTTGACTTAGAATGTCGAGTTTGATTTGTAAATCAAGCGACTCGAAAAGTTAACTAGTGTATATGTTGGAATTAGGTCCCCAAAACAATTCCATTGAGTTTGGTATAGGGGTATTTGGTAAGGAATGTCAGTAAACATGCCTTCATTGGAGTTTGGAAATTTTTTGGATGAATAATGTCGTAAAAAATTTCTATATAAGGACCATTTCCCTTTTTTTTCTTCCCATTCCCAAATCAGACCCTTCCAAACCCTAGCTATTATTTTAAATCACTTGCATTCAATGGCCACTATGTTGCGGTGCCACTAGAGGCCGAGATAGTCGAAGGTCCCAAAATCAAAGTTGTGCGCCTTGATGTGATGTAGAGGTTGAATGGTGCGATCGCCATAAAGTGGCTCAAGGCAACCAAAATCAGAGTATGAACAAGGGCGGTAAATTGGTTTGGCGGGGTGGCTATGGGAAGTGTCAGGCGGTGAGGCTGCATCATTAGGAGAGGGTTGGACGAGGCAACCTTGGGTGGCAAAGTGGTGGTGAACTAAGCGCCATGGTGGCTGTAAAGGACGAGAATGATGGAGGAGGGTTAATGGCCTGGGTTGTTCGAACGAATGAAGGGAATTAGGGTAGATGCGATCGTGTTTAGAAATTGGTAATTAGGGGTTAATTTTTTAATTAAGTTAAATATTATATTGATAATTCAAAAATCTTATAAAGTGCATAACATGTCTATACAAGGTCCAAATCAAACGCAATGAATTGCATTGAACTCGTATGAATGATATCTACGTTACAGAATTGGATTCGTAAGAATCGTTGTAGAATTTCAAGTTAAAATCGAATGCTTTTCGATTTTAAACGGAACCAGAGCACTTCGACGATAACTGAAATTTCTATTAGCATACTCACATCTAAATAAATTATAAAATAACCATGATGCTATAAATTATTTTTGAATGCATGAATGTTAGTTTAGTTTGTTTTTTGATTGATTGTTTGGTTGGATTCGCGCTTTGTAAAGTGGATGACTTATTATCTGATTTTTAGGGAATTCATATAACTATAAATTACTATTTTTTACCGCCTTGTATCAAATGGCATAAATAACCATTTTGCTGCAGGGACAAAAGTAGAAGTCGGAGTATTTTCATAACGAATAGGTTGCCACGGGAAACTTCGAAGTGCATATGTGTGTGTATTTACTGGGGACATTTGTAGAGACCCAAAGGTTTCTTGCCATTATTTATTTACTGTTGTCTGCATCTTATTTATAATCTTTCATTGCTTATATTGATGTTTAGTTGAAATAATTGTGACATTCTATTTGAATTGTTTAAGTGTCATTATAGCGATTTTCCCTACACCTTCACTTATTGAATATCACCTCCTTAACCTCTTTGTGTGTGTTGAATTTGACCTCGGATTTTCACAAAACAAATATTTGAATCTAATTAATCATTTGATTAGTGATGTTCCAATTAGTTAATCATTTTAATTAGTGATATTTTATTTAGCTGATGATTTTAATTAATGATATGTAAAATTAATTAATCATTTTAAGTAACGATATTTGAATTTAGTTAATCATTTTAATTAATGATGTTTGAATTTAATTAATGATTTTAATTAATGATATTTAGAATTAATTAATCATTTTAATTAATGATATTTGAAGTTAGTTAATCATTTTAGTTAATAAAGTTTCAAAGTTAATTGACTGATTTAATGAAAGTGTTTTAAAGTTAATTAACTGATTTAATAGAAATTCTTGAAGATAATTTATTTAATTTCACAAAGTGTTTAAAAGATAAATTGATTGATTTATAAAAAATTATAAAGTTTGATCAATGATCCTTAGGGATGATTCACATTGTTTTAAATTTTTAAACGTATTTCAATTGGTTTATTATTTTCTGGGATAATAAATGTTGTCTTTAAATTTAAAACGATAGTTTATAAATGAGAAAATGCTTTAAAAGAAATGGTTTAAAAATAGTGCTATGTGTAAATTGTTT
The DNA here is from genome assembly GCA_030765085.1 of Allium cepa. NCBI lineage: Eukaryota > Viridiplantae > Streptophyta > Magnoliopsida > Asparagales > Amaryllidaceae > Allium > Allium cepa. The sequence continues at coordinate 345,813,239 of CM060944.1, forward strand.
TGGATTTATAGTAAAAAATGTTTTATTGTCATTCGTTCCTGACTCTTGTTTAATACACTTAGTATTACAATAGCACTTTCAAAGAATATTTCGAAGAGTATTTTTAGTGTTTTACAAATATTTGAAATGTGAAAATCAAGCAGCATAAGTTCGAATCAAATACTTTAAAGGTATGATCATTTATTGGTGGTAAGTGTATGTGATTTAATTTCCATACACACGTCACTTTATTATTCCAACAGTGGATTTATCCGCCATCGATTTCGATTCTGCTTTGTGTTTCATCGATTCAAGATGATTTGTTTGCTCGTTTGGAGCATTTAAACTGCTTCTATTCTTAAAGTTAAGAATGTTGTCGAGTCAAATTAGATAACAACACCACCCTAGCTTGTCCGGCTTTATTGTTTTCCCCGTAATAGTAATAATTTGTTCGATAGCTGATTTATTGACCATCAATTCTGATATATTTTCATGTGCTTCGTCAATGTAAGACAATTTGTGGCTCATTGTGAGCATTAGCATCCAACACCATGGATAACTAAAACCAAAGTGCGAGTGGGAGCCAAGCCATGTGGGTCGCACTCATTAGGGTATATGCATATTTATCTAGTGGTGTTGATAGCATGCATGCATTGATGTGAGTATATTCAGATGCTCATGTGAAGCAGGGTCCGGCTTGGAAGTTCCTGAGAGTGGTGCTTGTTTGGCATGGGCTCTCAAGTATATTTTGAGAGGTATACTTTCGGTGTAGGGAGAAACACCCTCCTCGTTATGTTGGATAAATTCATTCTCCTTGTTTCGATTCAAACCTTGGAATTAAACTTGTTTTTTTTATGCTTCCTTTATTTAAGATGATTTGTTGCTTATTTTGAGCATCGATATCCTTTGTCGGAAATGACTAACACCAAAAGGCGGATAAAAGTAGGGGTGCAACCTCCTAGTCATTGCTGAAAAATCTTCTTTCCCTTGTTTAATTCAAATCTTTGAATTGTTTCCTTAATTACATTGAGAACCACCTTGTGCACTTCTCTATGTTTCATTTTTTGTGTCCATTCTTAGATTTTGATCTTATCTGTGTACATTAGTTCTTGTTTGGATTGTTCTGATTTGTTTTTGTTTCTTCGTCTATGGATGTTGTTTTTTTGAGGTAAAAGCTTGTTCCGCTTTTAGCGACGTGGTGTTCCGAAATTATATTTTTCTCACCATATCATTTGAGTTTTCTTACGCTGGTTTTCCAGACTAATTTGACTGTTATTTTATTATAATGCTCAGGTCAGACCGAGTATTTTTCCAGGTTGGCTTTGGTGATAATAATGTTCACATATCATAGTGTTTCACTTTTCACTGTACTATATTGTATACCTATCAAAAATTTATAATGTTAGGATTTTATAACTGTCCAGTTGATAAGGTATGTTTTTAACTCAGATGTACTCTGTATTTTTAAGTGATAGTTTAACTGTCTTTGTTATATTATATGTTTTCTTTTCTATCGTCGGGTCTTGTTTCCCTTATACCTTGTTCTTTTCTTTTTATTTTACCATAATAATCTACCGTTTCGATGATTGAATGTTTAGCACTAGAATATCATGAATGTATTCGGTGTCGACCTTCGATGGTCGAAAAGGCAGGTCATTGTATATGGCATCAGAGCTTAAGGTTAAATGAGAACCTTGACTTTGTAGGGTATGGCTCATTAGAGATAGGGTTAGCAATGCCCTAAAATGAGTAAATCATTAGAGATAGGGTAAATGGTATCCTAGAATGAGTTGAGAATATTATACATACGAGAGCGTATTTGTTATTATTATGAAAATGTATTGTGTTAATTGGCCTGTTAAGAATGAATTTTAAATTTTGGTCGACTCATAGGATGCCACAGTGTCGATAGGGATTATAAAACACTTGACGAGGAAAACGGACATAGTATTAATTTTTGAAAATTTGTAAATGAAATATTTTACCTCTATTTTATATATATAAAGGATAATTTTCGAAAATTTATATAGTTATAGAGTGTTAGTTTGTTTGAAAGTGATAATATATATTTATTAATAATATATATCTATTATCACTATTGTTTGATCAGCCATGCTTGATTAAGTTAGGAGCGTTCATTATCATTTGTTGTATGTTTGTGTCTAGCTTATTTTTAAGCATTTATTATTTTGATTATAAGCGAGCCCCTTGTGAATTAAATTTCCCAATTTGACTATAAGGTGTTCAGTTATAATTATAAGTTAAAAGTAATCTGTCAATAGAAGTTGTTTAATATAATCTAAATGGTAGGATAGGGCATTTAGAGAATAAATATTTGGGGAAAATTCTATAATAATAAAGGTGGATTGTTATAATATGAAATGATTTTATATAAAGGTAATTTTATGTAAATTTGATTTATAAAATGCTCTTTTAAAAAATAGGATTTTGAATTTAAATCCTGATTTGTTTGGAATAAATTTAAAAGGATTTTGAAAAAATATTAGTAATATTATTTAGGAGTATTTATAAATAAAAATATTTTAGAAGAGAAATTTTAAATGGAATGCATTTTCTTTAGAGTCATAGAGGAAAACATCTTGATTAGTTTTATGGTAATCTGAATAATCTTGTAAGTGATAATCGAATGTTTGCTTAGGCAAATGTTGTGGAGCACTTAGTAAATTATTCTCTTTATCATTGTCCAATTGTAATGACTTTAAATCCGAATGAACCCAAAGTGAGTTTTAGTAAATAAAAAATTTGAAGTTATTTTATAAGGAAATATAAGTACTATGCTTTCAAGAAGGAGTTATGAAATAAAAATTGGGTTATTAGACTTAAGTTTTCTTAAAAGAAACTGGTTAAAAATAAAAAAATTATTTTGAACCATAATTTGATCAACGAAAAGTTAAACTCTTGGATAGAAAGGAGATACTTTGACTTAAATTTTAAAATGGATTAAATTAGATAGAGAGGTTTTAATAGACGATGTTTATTATAAAACCATAACTTTTACTCAAAACATACAGGTTGTGTAAACTATTTGTTGTTATTGGGCCAACACATAAACATCTTTCATTATAACACCTCGAGGTAAAAAAGTTCGATAGGTTGACTCATTCTTTTAGAGACCCATATTTTAGTTATGTCTCTATCTAAATTTTGAGAAGTAAAATAAAAATTGGTGTTTCGTATGTACTTAGGATCTAGAAGTGTAATATACAAGTAATTATAGTGGAGTAAATTTTATTTAATATTTTATAAAGAAATGCATTTATAAAAAATTCATAACTTAGGTGAAAATTTATGGAATAATTCATAAATAATTTTGGTGTTGAATAAAATACTAATTGGAAAATATAAGTGATCTAGAAAAATTGGTGTAGTTAAGAAACCATTAAATTTAGAGAGTGACTTTTGATTTTGTCTGAAGGGACTTGAATATCTTCTAAGTAACAACCAAAGGCTGATGTGAAAAATGTATGCTTAGATAATTATCTATATTTTTGGACAATCAAGAAAATTTTGAACCTAAGCTAAGATTTTTTTGTTAGGCATTTAACATTTCAAATAATGTTAAGTGTTTTATGGAATTTGATTTGGTTTGATCTGATTGATTGTGTGATTTGATATGCTATGTTTGTTTCATAAGCTATAGGATTTTTAAGTTGGTGTTCGTTAAAACCTAATTCCCGGTTCTTTTGAAAAAATGATTTCAAAATAATTTGTGGAAAGCAACAATAAAAATATTGTTTCGAAAAATATTGATGAAGTGTTGCTATTTCAAACATTTGAAAATTATATTTTTGGAATGATCTTTTCAAATATTAAATTATGTCTAAATTTGGGCAATTTGAGGTTTTCGATTCGGAAGACTTGCCAGGTATATTTATTTACTCTGGTTGTTGTTTTTAGAAGGAGCCAAAATACCACTGGATGCTCCATGTTGTTTTATTCTAGAGTTATAACATGCTTTGGTAGGAGAAACCCTTTCCTTGTCATTATTGATTTTGGTTTTGATATACTTTAGAGGAATTGGAAAATATTTTGAATATAAAACTCAGGCATTTAGTTCTAAATTTATCATTCGAAAAATTAGATGCAAAGCAATTGATTTTAGAGTATTCTCTATATTTTGTTGCATATGATTGAAATATTGTTTTTGGTTACATGTGGCTTTATTCATTTAAGTTGCATGTAGATTTTTATCATGCTAATTTTTGCATGTACAGTTGCCTCATTATTATCAGTTGCATCATATTGCCTTGTTGCATATGTTGTTACATTGTTTATGTTGTTTGGGCTTATGATTGAGAAAACTAGTGTATTGCTCTTTTGCCAACCTGTTTCTCTTTTGGATTATGTAAGTACAACATAGGTACAAAGAAGTAAGAGGTTCCTATTGGATTGTTTACGCACTTGCATTGGTTTTGAGATGGTATGGGTTGCCAAGAGATTCAAATGTCAAAGAGGTATGTAGTAGTTTTAGAGATTGGTGATTTTATGCCTTAGATATGGGAGAACGCTTTTGGGCTTTTGTTTTATTTTGGTTGATTTGGGCTTATTGAGGCGAGTTGTAGTTTTTTTCCGATCAGCCACGCAAACTAGGCGATGTTGAAATTTTCTAGAATTCCATCTCAGGTTAAAAGAAAAGTTAGTGCAAAGATTATTGGATATCACTAATAATTGTATGAATCGGTGGCAAAGGTTATTGGAATAACCCTGATGACGTAGAAATTTTAGTGACAATTTGGAAAGTTGTCACTATAAATGCAGTTGTTGTTACTTATTCGTTTTGAGTGTTTATAACTCGATTCGGGTGAGAGTGCCATGTTGGTTGACATATGCCCATGTAGGTAGGATGGTGCTCATGATAGACTAGTATGGAGTTTGATGTTTTGGCATGAGTTGAAGATGATTCACATAACATCAAAGATGCTTGAGTGTTGGGTTTGGTTACTTAGTCCTCTAGGATTTGGGGGATGAAATCTTATTAAAGGGAGAGAGTGTAACAACCCGTGTTTTTATGGTTCTTTGGATATTTAAAATTTAGATATTTAAATATTTAATTGATTTATTTAATCAGTTAGCGAAAAACTCAATTTTTTTCATATGAACATATTAGGACTTAGGACTATTTCCATTGGTTCTGGATGGTCCAAGCAAGCCAGTTGATTATAAGCATCCATATATTTCATCTGTTTGGTTTCATGTTAGAAGGTCGAGTTCAGTTCATAAATCGAGTGATTCAAAAAGTTAACTTGTGTATATGTTAGAATTAGATTTCGAAAATAGTTCCATTGAGTTCCAAATATGGGCATTTGGCTAGGAACGCCATTAAACATGCCTCAATCGAAGTTCGGAAATTTTGGGGCGAAGAATGTCGCACAAATATTCTATATTAGGACCATTGCCTTTCATTTTTTTTCTTTCCATTCCCAAATCATACCTTTCCAAACCCTAGCCGCTATTTTGAATCACTCTCATTCAGTGGCCACTATGCCGCGGTGCCCCTAGAGGCTGAGATAGTCAAAGGCCCAACATTAAAGTTTTGTGCCTTGATGTGATGAAGGGGTTAGATAGTGCGATCGCCGTGAAGTGGCTCGAGGCAACCAGATTCAGAGTATGAACATGGGTAGTATATGGGTTCGACGGGGAGGCTATGGGCAGTGTCAGGCGGCGAGGTTGGCGCCATTGCATGCAGTTTAGCTAGGGCAACCTTGGGTGGTGAAGCGACAGTGAACTAAGCACCATGGTGGCAGTGGAGGATGAGAAAGATGGAGGAGGTTTAATGGCGTAGGGTGTTCGAACGAACGAAGGCAATTAGGGTAGATGAGGTTGTGTTTAGAAATGGTAATTAGGGGTTAATTTGTAATTAAGTTAATTATTATATTAATTAATTGGAAAATCTTATAAAATGTATAACTTGCCCATACAAGGTCCAAATCGGACGCGGTCAGTCGAGTTGAACTCATATGAACGATATCTACATTATAGAATTGAATTCATAGGAATTGGAGCTTGTAGAATTTCAATCTAAAATCGAAGCTGTTCAATTTTAGACGGAAGCAGAATGCTTTGGTGATAACTAGAATTTATATGAGTTTATTCACCTCTAAACAAATCATAAAAAACCCATGATGCTATAAATTATTATTGAATGCATGAGTGTTTGTTTAGATTGTTATTTGATTGATTGTTTGGTTGGATTCCCGCTGTGTAAAGCGGATAACATAAATCTGATTTTTAGGGAGTTCATATAACTATATATTATTGTTCGTTCCTACCTAGTAGCACATGGCATAAATAATCATTTGTTGCAGGGTACAAAAGTAGAAGTCGGAGTGTTTTCGTAGCGAATATGTCGCCATGGGACACTTCAAAGTGCATATATATGTGTGATTTACAAGGGACATTTGTAAAGAGACCCAAAGGGGTTTCTTGCCATTATTTACTGTTGTCAGCATCTTATTTATATTCTTTCACTGCTTATATTAATGTTTATTTGAAATAATTGCAAGACACTATTAGATTTATTTAAGCGTCGTTATAGCAATTTTCGCCATATCGTCACTGAATGGATATCACCTCCCCCTCTTCGTGTGTGTTGAACCTGAGCTTGGATTTTTCACAAAACAAATGTTTGAATCTAATTAATCCTTTCATTAATGATTTTTTAGTTGGTTAACCATTTTAGTTAGTGATATTTAATTTAGTTGATCACTTTAATTAATGATATTGAAAATTGATTAGTCATTTTAATTAATGATATTTGAATTTAGTTGATCATTTTAATTAATGATGTTTGAATTTAATTAATGATATTTAGAATTAATTAATCGTTTTAGTTAACGATATTTGAAGTTAGTTAATCATTTTAGTTAGTGATGTTTTAAAGTTAATTAACTGATTTAATGAAAGTGTTTAAAGTCAATTAACTGATTTTATATAAGTCTTTGAAGTTAATTTTTTAATTTGACAAAAGTGTTTAAAAGATAGATTAATCGATTTATTAAAAAGATTATAAAGTTTGATTAATGATCCTTTGGGATAGTTAACATTGTTTTAAATTTTTAAAGGTATTTAAATTGATTTATTATCTTTTGGGATAACAAATATCATTTTGAAATTTATAAACAACAGTTTATAAATGAGAAAATAATTTAAAATGAATGGTTTAAAAATAAAGCCAAGTGTAAATTGTTTTGGATTTCTAATAAACAATGTTTTATTGTCATCTGTTCTCGATCCTTGTTTAATACACTTGGTATTGCAATTAGCCATTTTCAAAGAATATTTTAAAGAGTGTTTTTAAGCATTTTAGAAATATTTGAAGTCTAATAATCAAACACATGTTTGAATCAAATATTTTAAAGGTTTGATTCATTTATTGATGGTAAGTATATGTGATTTAATTCCCATACACAAATCACTTTATTATTCGAATAGTTTATTTGTCGACTATCGATTTTGATTCTGCTATCTTCTTTGTGTTTCATAGATTCGAGACGATTTATTTGCTCATTTAGAGCATTTAAACTCTTGTTATTCTTAAAGTTAAGAATGTTGTAACGATTTATTTCCTCTGTTTCGAACTTATTATCGAACCAAAATTCTCTTTGATTTGATTTCCATCAAATTTGAATCTCTATCCTTACTTTGAAATCCATTGTTGTATCGTCAAGCGAGGAAGTGTGTTTATAAATTAATGTTAAAAATGTTTTATATATTGTGTTGTTTGAGTTGTTTACGTTGATTTAGATTTTCGATCGATTCGTCTGATCAACGCTATCGATAGGATTTCCAAAACACTTGAACAGAACAAATCGACACAATATTGTTTTCAAATTTGGTAAACAAAGTAGTTTTGTATGATTATAGTATATATAAATAAATGTTTTCTGAAATTAAATTGTTAATGAATCTGTTGTTCGAAATGATAATAATTAATTTTCATTTATTGTTGTAAACCATTGACTATTGAATAATATGAACAAATGAATTTATAAATCTGGGTTAAAATTGATTTGAAATTCAAATGGATTTAAACTAGAATTTAGGAATTTAATTTTCGATAATTTCGAACTATGGTTTTAAAGTTAAATGTATATTATTTAAAATATTTTTCAAAGAATTTTAAATGTTTAAATCAGTGCTCTTCTCTTTGTCGATGGAAAATAATTTCGGTGATGACGGCCGCATCATCGATATTCATTTTCGAGTTTCGAAGTAGAGAGACTATTCTGTAGCTTTGCTACAGTTTGTTTTGAAAAATAAATTGATTTGAAATTCTTAAAGTATAATTTGATTTGTAATATATATTGATATGATAATCTGATTTGATATATTAATATACATTTATTTATCTTTAAATAAATTGAAGTTACTCGAAAATTTAATTCTTAAATTTATGATTAAAGATGACTTTAAATTATAAATTGAGGCAAAGATTTTGAATAAATATTTAACTTGAAATAACTGAATTGTAAATTTTCAAAAGTTAATTATGTAATTGATTATTATACAATATAAATGATATCAAAGGAATTTTTAAATAAATTTGAATAGTTATAATAAATGTAAATCTACTTAATATACGTGATAAGATATTTTGAGTGGAATAAATTTAATAATAATTTAGAATAATGATGAACTAAATATGTCGAATAAAATATGGTTATAATAAATGACTATTCAAATTTATGATCTTTGAAATTGTTAATTTAAGAAAATTGGATAATATACAATATAAATTGTCTCTATAAATAAAATTTGAGTGCGTATAAAAATGTTATACACTTAAGTTTAATTTTAAAATGGTTAATGGAGATAAATAGAATACTAGGCTAGTTGAATAGTAAATGGATTAATAAAATAAATTGTTGTTTGAAATAAATTTTGAAACAAACAATGATAAATTGAAAATAAACCAATTAAAGGAAATTCCTTAAGTTTAAAAAGTCAATTGTTGAATATAAATTAGTTTAAACTGAAATTTATATGTTTAAAATTAATTGTTTATTTTGTTTCAAATATGTTACCTCACTAGTTGTTTCTATTCTCCTACCTCCTACCTTTTCGAGGACGAAAAGTTTTGAGTGGGGGAGAGTGTAACAACCCGTAAATTTAACCGGTTTTAATAACGTTATTAATTGAAATTTTGTGGGATTTTTAAACGATAAAATTTTGAAATATAAATTTGATATTTGGAATGCGTCTAGTTGAACATAACAACCAGTAAATTTTCGTCCGAAAATATGAAAGTTTATTTCGCACGTAAATTTACTTCAATCTAATCAGTTAAAAAGCGATGAAAATAAACGTTTTCAAAACTAAAATATTTTTACATAGAAAAATTTTAAACCCTCTTTTGAACAAGTTGTCAGTTTGTCGTTTTTCCAAATTCGGACATCTTTGGCTTCGTCGATCTTATTTTACGGCGAATTTTATGCATTTTCCGCTAGTAGAAAATTCGAATTTTTATAATTCAATCATACCACTGATATCCATGTGTCGTTTTGATCGTCTCACCGTGCTGATCTCCACGATATATTCGATTCTGTGTTCTGAAGCCGATACACGGCGGAATCTGTGGAAAAAGTGACAGTGGCGGTACCGGTTTCGTGCCTTTTGGGTCCTCATGACTATTCAGTTTACACCGTGTATTTACTCAATAGTCATTAACATTTATTTTCACTGAATTCAACCTTTTGATTTTCCATTCCCACTATATTTGTATTGATTGTTTTCTCTGTTATCAGTGACAGCTCGGTCATTATTGAGCCCTAAAAAAAAATTATAACGTATTTTCTTCACTACCTGTTGGCCATTCCACTTCCTATTTCAAACCTACAATAGCTCATTCACCTTCCCATCTTAAAAATAAATTACCAATAACAATACAAAGAAAAGAAACTAGGAAATTGCTCATTCCCTTTCTGTGTAACCTTGCTTTTGAATTATACAAGCCTTGTATACATCTTTCCAGCTTGTGGTTCTTCCTACACTTCCTTCTTCTTTTTCAAAATTCCACTGTGCTAAAATAATGCGTACTAGTTCCATATTTGTTTGCATGAGAATACATTTCTTCTTATGCTCGCCCCTGTAACCGACCCTCCCCTCCACTAATACACGAAACACGGCCTCTCTCCATCATGAGCAAGCACCCAGTTGCATTCCTCCAAACCCATGGTCGCTTATAAAAAAAAAGAAAAAGAAAACCGAGCACACTCTCTAACTCTACACGCCCGCAACTGAAGCCTACGCACGCAAGACCAGCGCACGCAAGACCGTGGTTGACCACCTCCTACCCGCACACCTACCTACGACCTACAGCCCACTTCTTCCATCTCTGCAAGCACCCAAGAACCGAAACCAGATCCGACAGCAACTCGCTTCCATCACCTCAGTCGTTCGTCCTCCGCGAACACCTTCAGCCTTCGGTCGCCTGCGCCCTCTTCTCGGCCCCACTTTCTTCCCCACGTGAGCACTTCAGCAGCCGCCATGAAATCATCTCCTCCCAAAGCCTGGCTGCACCGCTTCTTTTCCTTCCTCTCTTCTATATATATAGGTAATATGTACATATTTTATTTTATACATTGTTTATATATGTTGTACTTACTGATGTGTTTTGATTTTAAGATGATATCATAACTGCAACTTATGATCGAGCCTGTGTTATAAGGTAGGATATGTTGATTTTAAATGCCAAATAAAACCTACAGTATGTTATATTTTGAAACAGTTTGATAATAAAAAAAAAATTACTAACCGTTGTATAGATAATCAAGTAAAGTCATATATAATATGAATATAGTATGTTATATGGGTCGTTTATATACTAGCTTATGTTTTAAGGTTAATTTACCTGTACACACTATTATATAAATATCACATTGGTTTAAAGTAAGATGTTATATAGTAGTTTATAAAATGAGATTTGAACAAGTATAATTTGTTGAAGTTTGTATGTATTTCAATTAAGTAGTTTTATATATTTATATACGGGAATACGTTTTATTTTATAAAAATGTTGAGACTGTAAATCTGGTTGAATGTATATATATGGCTGATATACTGTTTATAGAGTATATAATATTAATATATATTGTTTAAATTACTTGCATATATATATATATATATATATATATGTTGGTGGACATTAAATATATGCTTATTGTATGTATAATTTTCCTTTTAGTAGTTTGCAGTTTGGAAAATAAAATTTTCTAACCTGATAGTATTCATAGAGTTGTAGTTAGTTTAATATGGGCTTTAATGTGTTTATATAAATTGGTATATATATATATATATGTGAACGCGTTAGTTTGATTTTAAATTTTATATAGTGACTTTGTTTTACGTGTTTTATTTTAAAACAATAAGTTTCAAATACATGTGTATATATATTTTTAGTAAATATTGAAATAAAAACACAACTTTTGTATATATGTATATATACATGATTGTATATGTTGTGCCTATATCAATTCAATTACCAATTATTTTATCGATCTAGTTCTGATTCAATTTCGCCAATTTCGATTGTCAGCTTTGCTTGTCAAATTCGCGTTCAATCTAGCTTTGCTTTGGATTCGTAACTCGTCTGATTCTCTTTCTTCTCTAGCCTCGAAAGGTGAGCAATCACTCACGATTAATGTTCTTTTATTTATTAAATTTGATTTCAATTGAAACGACAATTGAAATATGTTACTGCTAGTTATTTACACTGTTAAATATATGCTATTACCTGTATCAGTTCACCTATGGCATCTGACACCATTGTCTGTTAATTTTACGATGATGATCCTGTTTGGTAAATAATCGATTGATTGTTTGTTGTTTATATTGGATGTTAAATTGTAATGTATAAAGTGATAAATATTATGAAATTGAAATTGACGTAGAATAGTTAACAATTTGAAATTGATATGTGTTGAAGTTGATTAGTTAAATTTGTATAATATGACCTCTTTGAATGTTAAATAAATTGACATGTAGAAATAGTGTTAACGACACCTTGAACCATTTAAATGTATGTTGTATAAATTGATGAAGTTTGAAATTGAAAAATAAATATCGTGAAGAACCGTATAAATATTACTGTAATAATCTTTAATCTACATGAAATGATAGTGTAGATTCTAGAGATAATTTTATTAATTCGCATAAACAACAATGCGAATTAATACGATTATTTCGGGATTATTTGAATGAATTATTGGATTGTTATTGATCGTTGTTATTGCTTGTTTATTTACTTTGACACCATCCCTGTTATCACACTGCAAGTTCCCTTGTTATGCTTTGATTTTTGAATTGAAATGAAATCGGGTTGAAATGATATATACCCAAATGGGCTTGACTTAGGACAGAGAATTAAATAAAATCCGATTGGTCAATAAATTGATTTAAAAATAAAATAATGATTTTATTCGAGCAAAGAATAAATTTTGAAATGAAGTTGGAATTTGAAAAAAAAAATTGAAAGGAAATCGTAAAGATTGAAATCTGAAACAAATATTAACGTAGAAATTGATGAAAGAACGTTGTTTGAAATTTAATTATATAATAATTAAATTTGGAATTATAAATAAATAATTTGGAATTAGTAATAATTGAGTTTTGAAATTATTAAGTTTGAAGTCATTTAATAATTAAATTTAAAATTATAATTAAGTTTGAAATTATAATTAAGTTTGAAATTATTAAGTTGAATTTATAATTAAGTTGAAATGATTTAATGATTAAGTTTGAATTCATAATTAAGTGGAAATGATTTAATAATTAAGTTTGAATTGATAATCAAGTTTGTAATTATTAAGTTTTGCAATTATTAATAATTAAGATTGAAATTATTAAATAATTGAATAAGATTGAATTATTTGATAATTGAATAAAAATCGAATTCTTTGATAAGAGAAAATCGAACTGTTGATTAAGTGAATTTGATCTTCGTTAATAAATAAAATGGGGTTTCTTTATTTATGAAGTTTGGGAAAAATATTTAAGTAAGTTAATAAGTGAAATCGAAACTTCTCGATTGTGTGAAATTTAGTTCTTTATTAATTGAGTTTGAAATTTGTAACGAAGTCAATAAATAAGTGAAAATTGAATTTCTTTAACAAGAAATAAAATGTGATTTATTGAAATGAATGGGATTTATTGAAATTAACGTAAGACTTCTAATTTAAAGAATTGATTTTACGAATTTAATTTATTTCAATTTGATGTTTTGATATAATGTAGTTGAACGTAAGTAATTGATTTAATTGAATTGGAATTTAAATTAAAGTTGTTCTGAATGACAAATTTACTTAATGAACATGGAATGAAATTGATAAATGAATTTTAATTGATTTGAACGAAAATTAAACCATTTAAAATGTTTTCGGAATGAAATTTATATATGAACTTGAATCAATATTTGAATTGTTTAAATAAAAGTTGGAATCAAATTATAAGATTTTGAAATGGAAATTTGGAAGTTTTGAGACGTAAACTTTGGAAATTGATTTAGAAAGACAAATGAAATGTTGATTTACGAATTGAAATTGAAATTGAATTTGATTTGGTTTTTGAAATTTATTGAACGACCAATCGGTGTAATAATCACGAAAAGTTATTAAAGAAACTGGAATCGGTAATGGATATACTCTCTATCTAAACCGAAAACCACTTTAATAACTATACGCGGAGTAATGATCCAGAATGAAGTGGTTGGAATGATGTACGTGATGACTGAAGAAAGAGAACGATAATGGATAGCCTTGACACTTGTGTCAAAATGGGAAATGACTAAAACAGGAGCTGTGCCGGGCCAAATGGGGTTAGCCACCTCGAGCGAACACACTTCTTCGAATACTACTCATTACTTTGTTATTGAATTGGTGCACCCTCGGAATTTCAGGAGTGTTGTTTCGCGGTGTTGCGATCCTTGCGGCGATGCGTTCTCACCAGTCCGGATCAGGCAATCGGTAGTTTCACTACCTTGGGTATTGCCTTATGTGCCTTGTCATACTTGTATCCCTATATACGCGACCACTACGAATTTGTTTTATGTTATACCTATGGAGTACTCCCTGATATCCCACTAGTTTACGGTGGAGTTTACAGTGCTGTATAGACTATGACATTTATATAAAATATGTTAAGGGGGATAATGGTAACGCCTTAACACTATTTTGATACTTTATATTACTGGTAGACATTATCTATTTAGCGTACACTACTACATAGTACATAGTTTAACGGATCCTTAGAGGATGGTGATTCCAACATCCTTTAAGTTACTTGTATTACGATTGCTATTTCACTTGAGTTGGATTTATTGATATGAGAATATTAATCCTAACTCGAGTGTTTTGTGTTTTTCTTTATGCTCGAGTCAGACTGAGTGTACCAGTATTCGAGGCTCACCTTTGGAGTTGGAGCTTTGCTTGAAGATCCAGCCATCTATTCTGCTTTCAGTATTCGATGATTCCTGTGATGTATTCTGATTTGTACTTGATGTATCGTATTTCTCTTCTGTTGTAAACTCTGATGTATCTTATATATTTATATAGTAGCTTCATGAACTACTGTCTCTTTTACTTCCGCTGCATATTCTCTGTATCTGTGATTTTGTGATTATTTATTTATTGTATATCTGAGTTTTGCCAAATTTAAATTAACAATTCGGTATTTTGAATTATTCAAGTCTGACATGTGCGGATGCGAATAGTCAAAAATAGCGGGTCGTTACAAATGTTGTCGAGTCATGTTAGGTAACCACAATGCCCTAGCTTGTTCGGCTTCACTGTTTTCCCTGTACTAGTTTATTTCCGATAGTTAATTTATTGACTATCGACTCTAAATTGTTTCTATGTGCTTCATCAATCTAAAATGATTTGTGACTCATTATGAGCATTGGCATTCAACTCCATGGATAACTAAAACAAATGAGCGAGTTGGAGCCAAGCCATGTTGGTCGCACCCATTAGGGTATATTCATATTTATCTAATGGCAAGCATGCATGCATTGGTGTGAGTATATTTGGATGCTCATATGAAGTAGGGTCCAGCTTGGAAGTTCACGAGAGTGATGCATATTTGGCATGGGTCTCAAGTATATTTTATCTAGAGGTATACTTTCGTTGTAAGGAAAGCACCCTTTTAGTTATGTTGGATAAATTCACTATTTTTGTTTCGATTCGAACCTTGGAATTAATCTTGTCATTTTTTGTGTTTCATCAATTTACGTTGATTTGTTGCTCATATTGATCTTCGATGTCCTTTGTCGGAAATGACTAAAACCAACGAGTGGATGAAAGAGGGGTGCGCCCTCCTATTCATTATTGGAAAAAATTCTTTCCCATGTTTAATTTAAATCTTTGAATAATTTTCTTAATTGCATTGAGAACTGCCTTGTGCACTTCTTTATGTTTAATTATTTGTGTCCATTCTTTAAGTTTGGATTTTGACCTTTTCCATGTACATTCGTTCTTGTTTGGATTGTTCTAATTTATTTTCCATTTCTTCATCTATGGATGTTGTTCTTGTGAGGTTGAACCCGTTCTGCATTTAGCGGCGTAGTCACACTGAATTATATTACCTTCACTATATTATTTGAGTTTCCTCACGCTAGTTTTTCAGAGTGATCCGGGTTTTATTTTATTATAATCTCAGGCCAGGCCGAGTATTTTTCCATGTTGGCTTTGGGGATTTGGAGTTCTAGAATAAGAGCTTGATGTTCGCGTATCATAGTGTTTTATTTTCCATTGTATTATATTGTATGCCTATCAGCAATTTGTAAGGTTAGGATTTTATAATTATCAAACTAATAAGGATTGTTTTTCACTCTGATATGCTCTATTTTTTTGAGTGACTGTTATTTTATCCTAACAATCTACTTTTTCGATGATTGGGTGTTCGGAATTGGAATATCGTGAATGTATTGGTGTCGACTTCCAATGGTCGAAAAGGCGAGTCATTGCATATGTATGATTGACATATAAACTATAAGGGTATTATTGAAGGAAAACTCGTTCTGTACTTCAGTGGTGTGGTTGTAATAGTTACTTAATTTGGTTTGAGATGGTATAATATTATTCACACCAAACTTTTTATTTGACATGAAGCTTTTGATTTCCTCCTAAACTCCCAGGTACTCAATTTGAATTAGGTAGGCCGAGTATAGGGTTTTCAGGTTAGACAAATAATCTTCCGAAGACATGTACAAGGAAAGCTATTATTTAAAGTTTATTTGCACTATGCGGTTTAACTGGTTTTATTTTGGTTGAATGAAAGTAATGATGGGTACTATAACCATCAAGTAGTAAAGACTTTGATCATCAAAGAAGCATCTTCATATTTTGGTCATGGGACTATATTTGTATTCATTATAATTTTTCAGAATGATGAAATTGTAAGGTCATGTAATTAAATGCAACGAAACGTAATGAATTCATAGATCAATGAATGAAAATGTTTTGTTTAAAATTTGAAAATTCTTGTGCTCCATATGATAATGATATGATAGCTGACCTCATTTCATCACTGGGAAATAATGCTAAGGATGAATGCAACATCAATATTATCTATATTCGAATCTCAAAATGGGAGAAGTTACATCGTACCTTACACAATGAGATTGCTCTCCAAACAAAGCTTTATGTTTTTCGAAGATTTTGTGAATAGACATGTTTCATGTTGCGTTTTGCAATGACTTATATAAAGTTAAAAACATAAAAACTTGAATAAATTCAAAGTCAACTAATCAAGTTTAGAAGCATTTACTGTGTCGATGTCAGCAGTTTCAACGGGTTTTCCTATAAAGGTTTAGTAATCGACCATAAGTGTTCATATATGAATGCTATTTTAATTTCCCTTAATCAGTTAGTGTAGCTTGGTCCAGCGAGCTTGTCATTTTTCGAAAACAGTCTTAGGTTAGTGATATTGCTGCAAATTTAATTAAGTAAATTAGAAAAATTTATACATAGTTGATGTTCTTATATTATTAGAAAGATAAAACATATTCATTTCATTTTTCTAATAATCTCCACTAGATTTTCATGTTTCTCAAAACCCTAAGAAAAAACATAGAAATCTTTTGATTTCTATATTGGGTGTCAGGACACGATTGCTTTAGAATTTCGACCTTAAGTTTGCTCAACAAATCATAGGTCCGCCATTGATGAATAACACTTTATCAGCTGGACCATATATAACTCCTAACATGTGGTCTTTTTCCTTCATCTTGATCTTAAGTTTGCTCAACAGATCAAAAGAGATTATCCACTTATAGCTGCTATTTTGTGATGGCCTAGGCACAATGCATGTAACTTGAATTTGTTCAATAAATACGTTTATGTATCTTACTCCTCTAGTCAATATATTGATATTACTGCACATAACATCCATAGCTTGAGTTTTCTTAATAACTGAAGATTATGTAAGTAACCTATTAATATATAAATTGTGGAGGACAACTTCATATATTAGGGATTCATAATCCTAATATAGACATATATTACAGTGATACCGATTTAGGAAATAATGTATTTCTTTTCTTATAAACCCTCGTGATTCAAATTTCAAACATATTAAATCACGGTATACCTACAATACATAAGTAATTATTCCTTAAATATGAGTTGGGTATCTTACAGTTCCATTTATAATTATACATTCATATCATATAAGTTTAATTCATTCGTAACTGTTTATAGTTTAATTAACTTATATTCTTATGCATCTTATTAATTAAATCTTATTTATAAGTTTTAATTTATTAATTTAATTAATAAATCAATTAAACTATATATAAAATTCAAAAATTAATTTTATCACCCTAAACAATTCAAGATGAATATTAATTATAACATTAATAGTTTATATACATATATCATTATATATGCCTTTATTTATTAACTTTAATAATTAATTTATCAAATAAATATCTTGTAGCTAAAAAAATTAAATTAAATATTTTCAGTAAATTCAAAATATTATTTTAATTACCTCAAACAAACGATAATATGACTATAACATTTATAGTTATATATATATACATATATCAATATATATATATATAACTATAACATTTATAGTTATGCATATATATACATATATCAATATATATATGTGTGTGTGTGTGTGTGTGTGTGTGTGTTTATTTTGACTACTTAATTATTTAATCGATCTTTAATTAAATGTTAAATAATTTTTGAAAATATTAACTTTATTTTCAAAATAATTTTGAAAATATTTTATAACTTATATGAAATTTATTTTGTACTTTAGCTTAACTTTTAAATTAACATATATTTGAATTTTCAAACTGAATTTCGAAAATTAGCCCAAGGTCTAAATTAATATGGGTTTTATAATTGAGCCAACCTTTTGGACTTATTCGGTTATTCCACACAATCGAGCATGGCCGATCGCCATGAAGCGAGAATACTTGATTATTCAACCCTCCGCCTAGATAATACATTTCTAAACAACCAAGCAAATAGGTAAGCTTTAGTTAGTTGGCCTTAAAGTTGCTAATTATACCGCATAGACCATTTAGGATATGGTACTATTGTTGGAATCAGGTTGGTCTACAGCATGTGAAATAGGTAGATTTCAACTTTTTCCATATTTGGATCATTATTGGCCTGTAAAGTCCAATAGGTTGTACTAGATCCAATATACTTAACTTTGATAAAATATAGTTTTATTTAATTTTTTGATTTAATTACTTAGTAAGTTAATTAAAATTGATTTATTTATAATTTATGAGCATATCATTATGTACTCGTATGTATATAACGTGCATGTGCAACGTAACAGAGGTGTATGTGGTCAAGTTTATACATAAGTAGATATTGGTATTTATATTTACTATGTACAACTTCGCCCTTTCATAGATGTCGATTCCATGAATAAAATATCTCATAATATATATATATATATATATTGAAAATTTTAGTTTATAAAATATCTGCAAATATTTTTAAATATTATACAAAATTTTGACCAAGATATTATTTTTTGATTTGAAATTTAAAATGTCTAATTTCACATAGTAAATAAGATCCAAATTCAAACTAGGTATCAAATCTAAATTGAAATTTTCAAAATATCATAATTTAGCTTAGTAATTTTTTTTAAAATTATGTACATATAATAACCAAAAATAAAATTACTATAAAACATTTACACAAACATTAATATTTATTAAAAGATATATCTATATATACACACACATTTAATATATACTGTTTACGCCAAAGTTGGTCACAAACACCCAATTGCAGATGAAAGCACCAAATCACAATCACAGATAGATTGTATGTAGTAGGATTAAATATGAACACTCCAAAATTACAAGGAAAGCAGGTAGAAAGACAAGATTTATAGTGGTTCGACGTTGTAGCCTACGTCCACTTTGATGGATTTGTTGTTTATTAATGATTTTCCACCGATTACAAGAGTACAATCGATAGTATCCAAGTTACAACAGAGTTCCAACAGAATAACGGCGTAGAAGAACCAAAAGTCCCCCTTTTCTGAAGGCCCGGGACTACTATGTGTAGGCTAAAAATATCTCGCTCAGATCTTGGAAGACTCCTTCTCACACATGGTTGGCCAACATGATCGATCCGGGGCAATTCGGGTTCGATACATGTACATTTCGTATCGATCAAAAACACATCCATTTGGCCTGAGATCGATCAAGGACATTCTTGGGGTGGTATGCAAGCTCCTGTGAAAATTTGGTGGCATTTGGACTTGTAGATTTTAAGACATGATCAATCCAAGTTTGTATTTGTAAAGCACTGCCGAGTTCGTGTCAATACAATTTGTATCGATGGTTTCATGTCACTTCTAGTTCGCATCGACCAGGTGACGTGGCTCTATACCTAAGGATCGATCCACTTTTCACGCTTATTGACCGCTTCTTTTATCTGACCGTGCTTTTCTTATCCATCCCGTATCATTATTTTCATATCGATGCTGGCATGCACTCTTCGTATCAATCACCTGGTGTCGGGTTTATATCAATGGAAAGTGATAGTTTTGTATCGGTCATCTGATTGATCGATACAAAATATACATCCACTACGAAGTAGATAACCATGGGCTATTTCATATCGATGGGAGGGGTTGGGTTTCGTATCGATTATTGGGTCGATCGATATGAAATATATATCAATATGGATCTATACGAAGCATATATCGATACGAAGTGAACAACCTTAATCAATCTGAGAGATGCATTCGTCTGATGGATATGAAAGGAACGAGGGGAAACTTGATGGATACAAAGGAAATAGAAGTTGATGGATACGAAGTAAGGCTTCCTTCATGGATACGAGCAAGGCCAGTTCTGATGGATACGAAGGCGCATGGATATGAAGGAGGTTGGCCTATGATGGATACGAACATGATGGGTCCGAATGAGGTTGACTTCCTTGATTTTGATCGATCCATATCTTGAGCATACGAACTCTGATTGATCCGAAATTTGGAAAATTGAATTTCATATCTTTGCTTGCCGTGCCTTATCAATTGTAGCTTAATCCTGACTCAGACCAAATTTGCCAGTATCCATAGTAAAACTGTGTATAACCGATCTTTGGGACAGACTATCTTTGGTTTCAAGTAAATTCCTTATCACGTCTTGCCAAAAGGCGGGATAACATTTAAGGCTAGCATTTAGGGATTCTATAGCTTGGATTTTGAATCTGAAAACTTAAGGACTTGGATCTGGAAAGCAACGGTGAAGCAATCAGCAAGGAGACCAAGAGCAGAAAGGAGTCAGCATGAAGGAAATCAGGAGGCTTCCTTAGGAGCAAATCAGGCCTCAGTTTTCATCACCAGAGATGAGATGGAGATGATGATGGGAGCTATGAATGAAGAGTTGTTGAAGAGGCGGGAGGAAATGATGCAAAACATTCTCAGACGGTTTGGATAGGTAGGAATAGCAAGAGATGCTAGAGTACAAATCCACGGAGCTAGACTGGAAGGACCCAACAGGCAATCCGATAGAGGAGGACCATCGGGAGCAGCCCCTGAGCTAGGGGCACTCCTTAGGAGCATGCTGATCCAATCTCAGGCAGGATACCAGCTAGAACTGTGCAACATAGCTTTGATAGAGGAATGTATGCATGTTCAGGAGAGCAGATTCCAGGATTCCCTCATGAACTCGGAGGGCAGATCGGAGGCAACGGATAAGGATTGCAGCTTGGAGACTGTGATAGATCGGCGGAGATGGTCAGACAAGCCATGAGAGGCGGACTAGAGACCTGGAAGATGTAATAGGAGCCCCTTCGCTCCCGCAATTAGGCAGGCCAGGAATCAACCTGAATTTAAGCTACCAACACTGGAGACGTATGATGGAAGGATGGATCATGCAGTTCATATGACGAGGTATATGAGGCACATGGATGTACTGGGGGCATCAGAGGAGGTCATGGCCCGGTGCTTCCCAATGTATTTGACAGACATAACAACACTGTGGTTCAGACAATTGGAAAACGGATCCACTGGAACATGGATCGAGTAGATTGAGAAGTTAATGAGGCGGTTCAGAGTTCACATTTCGAAGCCGAAGAATATGATGAGCTTGATAGCACTAAAGCATAGAACCGGGGAATCTTTGAGGAGTTTTCTGACATGATTCAATGCAGCGGCAACATCGATGGATTGACTAGATCCATCCATGGTTTTGATGGCAGCTGTATCTGGCATAGTTGATGGAACAGAATTCAAGAATTCATTGACAAGGGATCCACCCATAGATCTAGAAGAGTTTTACCATGAGGCAGAAAGGTTTCGGCGATAAGAGGATGCAAATGCTGAAAGAGTGGAAGGAAAGGGAGTTGAAGTTTATGTAGTCAAAAGCGGAGATCCGCCTGGAAAGGATTCAGGCAAAGATAATAGGAAACGAAAAGCAAAGGATAGTTGTGATGAGCCAAAGCGGCCGCGAAAGGAATCGAGATTCACCTCTTATACGGAGTTGAATGAGACTTTGGAACGAATCTATCAAGACACAAGGGGGCATGTTCCCTACCGAAGGCCAATGAGGAGGGATCCAACCAAAAATGAGAAGAAATCAGACAAGTAATGCTTATTCCATGAGCTAAGCGGCCATGGTACGAATGATAGTAGGCATTTGAAGGATGAGATTGAAGGACATATCCGGAACGGTATGCTGTTGCTGTATGTGAAAAGGTGAACAATAATGGTGGAACAAGAGCGACCACCATCTGCATCGATGAGAGCGGCCCCGGATCGAGGCATTATCTTGTCATCAACTGATTGGGATAATGACAAATAAGTGGAAAAATCCACACTAACTCGGTTAAGTCACTTACACATGTTCAGGATCCTGAACGGTCCTCAGGCATGCTCTGAGACGACTATCAGTCACATCAGTTTAGGTGTTTGCACTTTGACGTCTATGTTTTTCTTTTGTTTTCTATTTTCACATTTGGACTTGATTTAGTTGGACATTTTTGTTATAAGACTCATTTGAATGTAAATTTGGTATTTATAATTTCATAACGGCCAAGTCAACTACACACGCATGGGATCGCGAACGGTCCTCTGGCATGCTTTGGGATGGCGATGCACCGCCATAACAAATGATTCAGAAACTCAGTTGAACGTGAAATCTGACATTAATGATACTAAGTCCCTCCCCTCAGGCACACAAAATTTGCCTTGAACAGCTCCCAACCATGAACAGTCTCAATTCACCATGAACGACACCCGATCACGAACGGTCTCAATTCGCCATGAACGACACCCGACCACGAATGGTTACAATTCACCACGAACGGCACCCGACCGCAAACGGTCATAATTCGCCTCGAATGGCACACGACCTTGAATGCTCACCATTCACCTCGGACAACATTCGACCTCGAACGGTCACATACTGTCCCAAACGGTATACGATCATGAACGATCGCTGTTCACAGTCAGGTAAGGTTATCAATCTTTTAAAGGTCATTAACAGGATACGAACAACCAGCTTATCGAACTACAAACCACACATTCCTATCGCAAGGCAAGTTTTGGGAGGCAAATGTTATCCTGCCTTTTAGCAAGGCCGTGATACCAAGGAACTGACTGGAAACCAAAGGCAGTCCGCCCTAAAGGGACGTAGGCTACACCTATAAATAGTAGTCCCAGGCCTTCAGAAAAGGGGGACTTTTGGTTCTTCTACGCTGTTACTCTGCTGGAACTCCATTGTAACTTGGATACTATCGATTGTACTCGGGTAATCAGTGGAAAATCATCAATAAACAACAAATCCATCAAAGTGGACATAGGCTACAAAGCCGAACCACTGTAAATCCTGTCTTTCTACTGCTTTCCTTTTAATTTTTGGAGCGTTCTTCATATTTAATCTTATTACGTACAATCTATCTATGATTTGTGACTATGATTCGGTGCTTTCATCTGCAATTGGGTGTTTGTGACCAAATTTGGCGCAAAAACACACACACGCATATATATTTGTATATAGATTTCGATGAAATAATTTTTTAAGGCCAAAAGCATTTTTTAAATATATAAAATTCGTAACTGAACAAATATATATATTTATATATAATATAAAATGTGTTTAGATATAATTCGACCGATGCCTTTTTTTCAAAAACATTTTGCGATGAATAATATATGCATATATATATATACACTTGGATTTAATCTACAAACAAAATAAACTAAGTAACTTTTACAAATTAAAACTTTTTTTTCCTATTTATTTCAAAATTTCTTATTTTTACAAATATTCTATATAAATAATTATCATATATTGTAAGTATTTTTTAAATTATTTCAACATATTCATAAGTATTTTAAAGATATTTCTATATATATATATATATATCTATGTTTTAAATATTAAATTAATTATTTTATAAATATAATAAAGAAAGTTGGGATTTTAACACTTAAGTTAAAATAAATTTGTAACAACCCGGGGTTTTGCACCGGTTAATTATCGTCATTAGGCGATTAAATCAGCTGGCTAATTGCTATTGGGAGTATTTAATCGGGTTGAAATTCTTTTAAAAATTTGTTAAGGTTATGGGGGCTTTAAAAATTGAATCTTGGCCCACGTTTCTTTTTCTTGGTGCTGTGATTATTATCAAAAGAAAATACACGGTTCCTCCTTTATTCATTTTCATCACAAGCCCATTTTCAAAGCAAACGAAAAAAATTGGCTGCTAGGGTTTTGACTTCACTCGATTCCTTAACCGCCACGGCTTGACTTGGTTGGCGATGTATTCTCTGATTTCTGGATGCCACGGCTTCGATTCCAATCTGTTCGATCTTTGGTCGTTGCAATTGGGAACTTCGGGCATCGCTGGCTTTGTGCGTTTGGATTTGTGCTCTTCGAAACAAGGTGAGTGATTTTCACTCACATTCTAATTCATTCGTAATACTGTGCTTCGGAAGTTCAATTTTGTTTCGATGTTGATGTTCTCTCTGACTTTATCAATTTTTGAATAATTTTGTTACTTGATACTCACGGTGTTGATTCGTGACTTGGCCAATCTACTTGATCACCACGGTCTCGAATTGATTTTGTTGATGTAGATTTCGATGCTGGTTATCGATTACTGATTTTTTTCAATTTGCTTGAATAATACAGTATTGATTTTGACTTGGTTTCTGACTTGGTCATCTGGTTTTGTGAATTCGACTCCATGAATTTCAATCCCATTGCGTTGATATTGTACTGCAGTAACTTCACTTGATTCAAACTATGCCTTGTCTGGTTCATTGATCTGCATTTGATGATTTCTGACTTCGTTCTCTGATTTCTTGAATTTCTGATGTCTTCGGTCTTGACTTGAGACTTCATTTATCTATGCGCTTGATTACTTGCGGTTGCATATTGCTGTGCACAATGTCCTTGTCCTGTGTAGTGCCATTGTCGGTCTGTTGCTCCATATTGTGTTGAACTCTGTTGACATGTGCATTACACTTGAGTCTCGTTCATGTATCATTAGCTTGATACATCTGTCTTTGTTATAACTGTTGCACTGATATAGCTGCTGCACTATGCCTAAGCCTTGCTTGTGCATTTTGATGTTGTTGAGCCACTGTTGTGTACTGAGTATTGCATTTTGATGTTCACCTGACATTTTTGGTTTGTGATTCACTGTCGCAGCCTGTTTCATTTGCGCTTCGCTTGTTGTTGCCTTTTTGCTTGAGTACCATCTGGAGCTTGCTGTATATATTTTATATGCTGGCTTGAGGTGCCATGTTGTTCCATGGTTTCTGTATTGTTTGAGTTTATCATGGTGTCTGTACATTCCTGTTTCCAGTCATTATGTATTTGCATAGCTGGTTCATCACTTGTGTCTACTGCATACATGTTCATCATGTAGTTCATTGTAGTGGTTCGTATCTGCAGTTGGTAGTTGCTGTGCACTGAGCATTGCTTCGAGTCGGGTTGCAATGTGTATGCACACATGTATATAGATATGCATTAGCTTTGGGTTTTATGTACATTTGTTCTTGTTCCACTCGAGTCCGTGTCATTTGATTCACTGTGTATTAGTTCACTTGAAGTTGTAGCCTTGTTTGGTTCATCTTGTAATCTGGTTCTTTTTGATCTCGAGTTGGTGCCGTTTGCTTTTGATTCATTGGCTTTTGTGTATTTCATCACTGTAGTGGCGAGGCAGTGCACGTGAGCGTGTACTGCAGCCAAACAGGATTGACTTTTTAATTGATATTTCAATTGCTTGAATTGTTTAGTGTGTCCAATTCAATATTTTGAAATTGTATTTTGATTTGGTTTAATTTGATTATTTTGTTGCTATCTAATTATCTACTAGATAATTAGATTATGTGTTTTTTAATCATCGTATCGATAATTAAATTTTGTTGTTTATGTTGTTTCACTGGCTTGGGTTTTGCTTTGGCCACTTGCTGTTAATTGCTGTTTAGGAAATTCTGTTGTTTTCTAGTTATCTTCATTGATAATCCTTTCATTTATCTTTGTTGATGATTTGAATTTGCTGATTTGCTGTTTAATGCTGTTGCATGTTATATTTAACTTTATCTGATTTCCTTATTAAAGGATTGGATAGGTGAGATTTATTGTGACCGTCGTTTATTTGATTAGTTAATTATTATTGCTTCCGTGCATTAATAACTGAGTTTGAATTAGACTGACCCGCGTACTATTTTCTTTTGAATTAATACTCGGGTCAGCCCGAGTTATTACAGGATGTTGATATCTCGTTTTGGGATGCTGCTTGAGCTATGAAGTCTCTTCATATCTTTTGGAGTAGTCAGTGTTATTTTATAGGATAATATATATTCATGCATATTATTTACAGTAATGTACTTGTATAGTTAACTTCCAGTGTCGACAGTTGTAATTGTATCACACGTATTGTATCACATGTTGTAACTGACTTCAGTTATATGTATATGAGACTTTATATTATCTGTGTTCCATGTTTAGCTTATATGTGTTATTATTATATATGTTGTCCTAAACTATTATGAACCATCGTAGTACGTTTTATACTGGAATTGAATATGTCGATGGGAGTAAATAAACAAAGATAAAAGAAAAGAATATATACCACTCCTATCGAGATAACCAATACAAGTGTAAGGCCTAACTATGTATGTCCGCTCCTATCCAGCCTTATTCTTCGTAATAGCAGACAGTATTTCCTTTTGATACTCTTTGTTATTATGAGCATAAAGGTGGGGTGTCACAATTGGTATCAGAGCAGGAGTTTATGGACATAGTACATAACATAACTTAGATGGAACATGTGTTACAACTATTTGTTGATGTTTTTAATTGTGCCTTGAGTCAAAACTAAAGTTTTGAAATTATGATGAAATTTTTAAATATCTTTATTTAAAAATAAAAATGAAAGTGTGTTTTGATGATTGATTAGATTTTTGCTGTTTTGAATTATCTTCATTGAAGATATAATCGAGTGATTTCTTTGTTTATCTTGTAGTGTGCATGCAAATATGAGCTGCACGTTACTGCATTAATTTTACGTTGAACCGGTGTTTGGTTTTAAAAGGTATTTTGTTACCGTTATTTTTATAACGGGATTTTTACACCGATATTATATTATGATGCGAATTATTTTGATGAGATTTTGACGTATAAAAATTACTGTCGCTTTGATTTCAGTAATCGTCAATTTTAAAGTGAATTTTCAGCGGTTATTGCATAACGCTGATTTGGTATTTGTTTTACGATGTTTTGAGAAGTGCAATTTCATTGTCGAAGTTGCTACAGATGTTTCTGTTTTAATCACGTGTTTTAAAAATCGTTATAAAATAAAATTGTTTTCAAAAATTTTACAGTTTGCGCTTTCAAAAGAACGAGGAAGCGATTTAAACGCTTCAGCAAAATTGAGGACTGTGAACCCTTACTTTTACTGGTTCGCTTAATTCCGGACTTGTCCATTTGAGAACGTAAAATGTTATTTTTATAATTACACAATTTTACACTTTCAAGGAAACGATGAAGAGATTTAAACGATTTAGCAAAAGTGCGGAGTATGGAACCATACTTTTACTATTTCGATTAATTCCGGACTCGTTAATTGAAACATCTGTTGTTTATTGATTCTGATGGACCTTCGGGTCATTTGTTGGATCTTCGGGTCATCTGATGGACCTTCGGGTCAATTACCAGTACTAGACCTTCGGCTCACTCTACGGACCTTCGGGTCATCTGATGGACGCCAAAATTTATAGTACTTGGTAGGCTTCGGCCATCTGAGATACACGTGCGGCATAGCTAAAACTCGCCATCTGCTGGGATCGATCCATCTTTTATGCTGATTTTCTAGATATCTTAATCGATTTCTAGATATTTGTTGTTTCTAATTATCTGCAGGTAATTAGATATTTGATGATTTGAGTTCTAATTATCTTTGTTGATAATTAGATATTTGTTGTTTTCTGATTATCGTTTTTGATAATTAGATATTTGCTGTTTTCTGATTATCGTTTTTGGTAATTAGATATTTGTTGTTTTCTGATTATCGTTTTTGATAATTAGATAATTGTTGTTTTCTGATTATCGTTTTTGATAATTAAATATTTGTTGTTTTCTGATTATTGTTTTTGGTAATTAGATATTTAATGATTTGAGTTCTAATTATCTTTGTTGATAATTAGATATTTGTTGTTTTCTGATAATCGTTTTTGATAATTAGATATTTGTTGTTTTTTGATTATCGTTTTTGATAATTAGATATTTGTTGTTTTCTGATTATCGTTTTTGGTAGTCAGATATTTGATGATTTGAGTTCTAATTAACTTTGTTGATAATTAGATATTTGTTGTTTTCTGATTATCGTTTTTGATAATTAGATATTTGTTGTTTTCTGATTGTCGTTTTTGGTAATTAGATATTTGATGATTTGAGTTCTAATTATCTTTGTTGATAATTACATATTTGTTGTTTTCTGATTATCGTTTTTGATAATTAGATATTTGTTGTTTTCTGATTATCGTTTTTGGTAATTAGATATTTGATGATTTGAATTCTAATTATCTTTGTTGATAATTAGATATTTGTTGTTTTCTGATTATCGTTTTTGGTAATTATATATTTGTTGTTTTCTGATTACTGTTTTTGGTAATTAGATATTTGTTGTTTTATGATTATCGTTTTTAATAATTAGATATTTGTTGTTTTCTGATTATCGTATATGATAATTAGATATTTGCTAATTTTACTGATTATGAGGTTTTCTAGTCTCTAATTGATTCTAGATTATGTTGATTATATTGAATTTCTGTTTCTAATTATCTCTGTTGATAGTTAGAGTTTACTGATTATGAAATTCGTATTTTCTAATTATCTGGTTGATAACTAGATATTTGCAGTTTTGCAATTTGTGATTTGTGTTTTCTAATTATCTTTGTTGATAATTAGATTTTTCTGTTTTCTAATTATCGTATCGATAATTAGATATTGTTGTTTTGTGATTTCAGTATTCTAATTATCTAATTGATAATTGAATATTGCTGATAATTGTATTTATTCAGTTTTGTTGTTTCTGATTATTTATTTAATAATTAGATTTTGTTGAGAATTTGTGAATTTCTTTTATGAAATTAAAAGATTTCTTTGGCGTTTGTATTCTTGACCTTTATTTTTCTAGCTTAACCAGTTTATGTTAGAAAAATAATTGTTATTGACGACTTTAATTATGAAAATTACGGGGACACAATTTTTATAAGGAAGGGAATCTGTAACAATCCGGGTTTTTGCACCGGTTAATAATCATCATTAGGCGATTAAATTCGCTGGCTAATTGCTATTGGGAGTATTTAATCGGGTTGAAATTCTTTTAAAAATCCGTTAAGGTTATGCGGGCTTTAAAAATTGAATCTTGGCCCACGTTTCTTTTTCTTGGTGCTATGATTATTATCAAAAGCAAATACCCGGTTCCTCCTTTATTCATTTTCCTTGCAAGCCCATTTTCAAAGCAAACGAAAAAAAGGGCTGCTAGGTTTTTGACTTCACTCTATTCCTTAATCGCCGCGGCTTGACTTGGTTGGCAATGTATTCTATGATTTCTGAATGCCCCGGCTTCGATTTCGATCTGTTCGATCTTTGGTCGTTGCGATTGGGAACTTCGGGCATCGCTGGCTTTGTGCGTTTGGATCTGTGCTCTTCGAAACAAGGTGAGTGATTTTCACTCACATTCTAATTCACTCGTAATTCCATGCTTCGACAGTTCAATTTTGTTTCGATGTTGATGTTCTCTCTGACTTTATCAATTTTTGAATAATTTTGTTACTTGATACTCACGGTGTTGATTCGTGACTTGGCCATTCTACTTGGTCACCACGGTCTCGAATTGATTTTGTTGATGTAGATTTCGATGCTGGTGATCGATTACTGATTTTTTTCAATTTTCTTGAATAATACAGTATTGATTTTGACTTGGTTTCTGACTTGGTCATCTGCTTTTGTGAATTCAACTCCATGAATTTCAATCCCATTGCGTTGATATTGTACTGCAGTAACTTCACTTGATTCGAACTATGCCTTGTCTGGTTCATTGATCTGCATTTGATGATTTCCGACTTCGTTCTCTGATTTCTTGAATTTTTTATGTCTTCGGTCTTGACTTGAGACTTCATTTATCTGTACGCTTGATTACTTGCGGCTGCATATTGTTGTGCACAATGTCCTTGTCCTGTGTAGTGCCATTGTCGGTCTGTTGCTCCATGTTGTATTGAACTCTGTTGACATGTGCATTACACTTGAGTCTCGTTCATGTATCATTAGCTTGATACATATGTCTTTGTTATAACTGTTGCACTAATATAGCTGCTGCACTATGCCTAAGCCTTGCTTGTGATTTTGATGTTGTTGAGCCACTGTTGTGTACTGAGTATTGCATTTTGATGTTCACCAGACATTTTTGGTTTGTGATTCACTATCGCAGCCTGTTTTATTTGTGCTTCCCTTGTTGTTGCCTTTTTGCTTGAGTACCATATGGAGCTTGCTGTATATATTTTATATGTTGGCTTGACGTTCCATGTTGTTCCATGGTTTCTGCATTGTTTGAGTTTATCATGGTGTCTGTACATTCCTGTTTCCAGTCATCATGTAGTTGCATAGTTGGTTCATCACTTGTGTCTACTGCATACATGTTCATCATGTAGTTCACTATAGTGGTTCGTATGTGCAGTTGGTAGTTGTTGTGCACTGAGCATTGCTTCGAGTTGGGTTGCAATGTGTGTGCACACATGTATATAGATATGCGTTAGCTTTGGGTATCATGTACATTTGTTCTTGTTCCACTCGAGTCTGTGTCATTTGATTCACTGTGTATTAGTTCACTTGAAGTTGTAGCCTTGTTTGGTTCATCTTGTAATCTGGTTCTTTTTTATCTCGAGTTGGTGCCATTTGCTTTTGATTCATTGAGATTTTGTGTATTTCATCACTGTAGTGGCGAGGCAGTGCACGTGGGCGTGTACTGCAGCCAAACAGGATTGACTTTTTAATTGATATTTCAATTGCCTGAATTGTTTAGTGTGTCCAATTCAATATTTTGAAATTGTATTTTGATTTGGTTTAATTTGATTATTTTGTTGCTATCTAATTATCTACTAGATAATTAGATTATGTGTTTTCTAATCATCGTATCGATAATTAAATTTTGTTGTTTATGCTGTTTCACTGGCTTGGGTTTTGCTTTAGCCACTTGCTGTTAATTGTTGTTTAGGCAATTCTGTTGTTTTCTAATTGTCTTCGTTGATAATCCTTTCATTTATCTTTGTTGATGATTTGAATTTGCTGATTTGCTGTTTAATGATGTTGCGTGTTATATTTATCGTTATCTGATTTCCTTATTAAAGGATTGGATAGGTGAGATTTATTGTGACTGTCGTCTATTTGATTATTTAATTATTATTACTTCCGTGCATTAATAACTGAGTTTGAATTAGACTGACCCGCATATTATTTTCTTTTGAATTAATTCTCAGGTCAGACCGAGTTATTACAGGATGTTGATATTTCATTTTGGGATGCTGCTTGAGCTATGAAGTATCTTCATATCTTTTGGAGTAGTCAGTGTTATTTTATAGGATAATATATATTCATATATATTATTTACAGTAATGTACTTGTATAGTTAACTTCCAGTGTCGACAGTTGTAATTGTATCACATGTATTGTAACTGACTTCAGTTATATGTATATGAGACTTTATATTATCTGTGTTCCGTGTTTAGCTTATCTGTGTTATTATTATATATGTTGTCCTAAACTATTATGAACCATCGTAGTTCGTTTTATACTGGAATTGAATATGTCGATGGGAGTAAATAAACAAAGATAAAAGAAAAGAATATATACCACTCCTATCGAGATAACCAATACTAGTGTAAGGCCTAACTACGGATGGCCGCTCCTATCCAGCCTTATTCTTCGTAATAACAGACAGTATTTCCTTTTAATACTCTTTGTTATTGTGAGCATAGAGGTGGGGCGTCACAAAATTGTTTTATGGAATCAACTAAAAGTGTATTACCTCAATTAATAAGTGTGAATATGCTTTGATCTTTAAATAAATGGTTAAAGTTATTAATGGATAAGTAAATAAGATTTGGGTTGTAGTAAACAGTGTTTTTAGCAACATTTGTTTTTAACCCTTATCATTAGTTATACTGGTGAATATAATTAGACATTTACTAATGGATATTTAATAGAAAAATACAAGTAAACGGTTTTGGTTTCTTTGTGACGAATATTTTGAGCAACATTTGTCGTTAACCCTTAAATATAAATAAATCTTTAAGAAAGGAGTTCTAAAGAGGAATGTTTTCAAAGTATGAAATGTTTGGGTTTGTTGTGACAATTGTTTTTAACAACACCTGTCTTTAACCCTTATATGTAATTAAACCTTTAAAAGGAGAGTTTTAATGAAAATGATTAAATGGAATGGTTTTGGGTTTGTAGTAAACAATGTTTTAGCAACTTTTGTTTTTAAACTCTTGAATTATATTTTGGAAGAAATATTATAAATCTTTAACAATAGAATTTTAAAGATAATAACAAGCATTGAATTCTTTTATAAAGAGATAGAAAATGTTATATGTTTAATTTATAAAAGAAAAGGAGTTTACTGTAACAATATTTTGGAAAATAGTAATTGTTTTAATCTCTTTGATCATATTTAAGCAAGCAAAACTTGTTAAACGATTTGTGAATATATTATACAATTGGAATGTATATGAATACTTTTTAAGCGTTGAAAAGAGTATAGGTGAATAGTTAAATATATTTGTACAAGAATATAGAGGAAGTTTTAATTAATAAAGGAGTATTAATTGATGAAGTGTTGATTTATAAAAGAAATTTTATTAGATAAAAAGATGTTTTTCCTATAAGAAGGGTTTAACTAATAAAAGTCAATTTGATTAAAAATGGATTAAAAGTCATTTATGTGATTTGATCGTGCCTTGCAAAAAATGATAGTGCAGATATGTAACTTGCTTATGAAAAAGCATTCAGGACTTAGTTCCCTTATGCGATTATTCTCATTATTGTTGAGTAGGACAAAAGTAATCTACTCGGTCTTAAAGAGACCGGGATCGGTAAGTGTTCTACTTATCGAAAACCACTTCAAGGCTAAGATATGGGTTCTCTATTTTGGAAGTGAATGATGGAAACCATGTGTGGTTCTGAAATATGTTGAGATGATAGAATCCATATGGAATTCATTATGCAATTGAGTTTTGTTGAAAACTCGTGTGAAGATGCCGAACTTGACCTCGACATCGAAAATGTCTAAAAACAGAGTAGGTCCATAGACAACAGGGTTTAGCTAACTTCGGAGGGTATTGATCAACTCTATTCTCTGAAGTATGCTCATCGATTTTATTAGTGGGAGTTGATTGTATTCAGGACACATTCTCTGCGTGAACTAGCTATGACTTCCTTATTTGGTATATTTTATCTAGAGACATATGACGCTCAGTAGGTACTTTTTGACCCTTTCCAAGAGACATTCCTCGAGGTATTGAGGACCCTCGAACGGAAAAGTCCATTTATACAAACATCCCTTAGCGGTTTTTGTTTGTATACCAAAACATGCTGTCAAATGTAAACAATTTAAACATTTCAACTTTGATTTATATTTATACTGAATATCCTAAACATTATTATAATATAACTATTTTTTTATAAAATGGTTCGGTTATCATGAGGTAAAAACCCGTCTGTGTTTATGGGCGGCATGTTCTTATGAGATACCTTTATTCTGTGAAGAGTTTTCCAAATATAGTAATTCAAATTACTTGAGTTTTTCTACGCTGGTTTACTAGACTGATCCAGATATTATTCTTTTTATAATGCTCAGGTCGGCCCATGTATATTTCGACATATCATTGATGGTTCATTGGGGATCTAGGAAAGGAGCTAGATGGCTACCTACCGCTACATTACTTTGTTTATTTCTATATAAGCAATTGTGAGGACAGGTTGTTATAACTATCTAGGCCGTTGATAGGTTAATTTACTCTAATTATAGTATCTATACAGTTTTCTTTTGTAAAAGTACCATTTTGATATTATATGCCATCGTTCCGTGGTGAGATTCTGATATTGTATTCTCTTTTTTCTTATTCTTTTCTTCTTTTACTTTACCATAACGTTTTGCCTTTCCGGTACTTGGGTGCTCGGCACATGAATGCTGTGGATCTATTAGTGTCGACATTTGGGGTCGAAAAGGCGTCCGCTACAATTTTAATACCCTTTAAGGTTTGGTTTGGTTTGCTGTGTATATTTGGATTGATATTTGGATTTGTTTTTGGTTTGATTGAATGTTTGGACTTATAATATGATTTGATTTTGAACTAATAAAAATAGTTTGTGTTATCTTATTTATCATTTTTATCATAATTATCATATAATAATATTAAATCATGCTCAATATGCTTTGATAATTTTAGTGCTTAATTATTGATTTTGACCAATAGTTTCTTAGCATTTTATTTAGGGAGGGTTGTTTCTCACCTATTTATGTTGATGACAAAGGGGAGAAAAATAAAATATATACATACATACATATATATGTATGTATGTATATTCAGGGGGAGTTATCTAACTCGGGGGGGTTATAATATTTTATATATAGGAATATTTAATGGTGTTCTGTTCGATCCCGGAACGGACTTGTATGGATTGTATGTCTGACGTTACAATTAGAGATGTAAAGCTGGTTTCTATCAAATATATTTCTGTTGGTGGCGGAGAATTTATTCTCTTAGCTTAACACCCTTCTCTGAGACGTACGAGCTCAGAGGTTATATAGTTGATGGTTACTAGTGATACATTCCCGGATTGGTAACGTGGCATGCTGAGTGTTGCTGTGAAATGATCGTTGAATGATCATTTGTGATAGGATCATTTGTTTGATCGTCTATCTTGATGATCATTGCTTTGATCATTTGTTGACACAAAGCACTGCTTTTGTATAAAGCGTGGCTTTGTGGACGAGACTTCGTCGGACCTCACTCCCCGGAAAATGATCAAAACAGGAAAGATGCAGCAAGGTTATTAGGGGGTAGCGCCCCTTTAGTGTATGTCATTCCTTCTGGATAGAGGTGGTATAATGGTATGGAGCCCAGATACTTAATCTATGTGGTTACTGCAAATTTATTACTTTGTGGTTGTTGGAAATCGGGGATCCTCGGATATAGATCGGTTACGATCGGGGAATGACATATTCGTGTCAGTTGTTACCCAGTTAGGGGTAACCCGGCCTTGTGTTGGCAGAGATCCGGTTAGGTTCTCGGGACGTCATTCCAGAGGCGTTTCCATGTGGCAATGGAAAGTTCCTTGGCCTGACCATTTGTTGGAAATCCAAAGAAACAATACGAGCCTTGTACGGTTTTAGTTGTATTACCTGCTATGGAATGTGGCGGTAACCTGCTATTGAACATAGTAGCTATAGTAGGCATAAGTGCGGAATGCCTATGCTGGCTAAGATTTATATTCTACTTTCGAAATTGTTTTCTACACTATGCACTAATAATAATATCAAATGATTTGATTTTGCGTAGTAAGCATGTTTGACTATCATAAGAAGAAATCTCCTCCAAGTCTGCGTTTGCATTGTGTGTGTGGTGGGAGGTCTTATGGTAGTTTCATTTTCAAAAAAAACATTGCGAATTTACTTTAAAATTCTCTTATTGATTGTTTTTAAAGATAAACTGTTTTTGTTGCTCACACCAGTCCCACGACTGATCCGGAGTTTATTGTTCCTTTCCTAAACTCCGGATGCTCATTATTTTCCACACGAGCAGTCTAGAGTTGGGTTTTTCAGATAGTTAGATATAGTGGATTATCTGGAGTTAGTTCAGTCTTTGGTTCGCACCAGTCTTGCTTATCTTTGTGCATCGTTATTGGGAGTTCGAGCTATTGCTGGATTGGTTCTTGGAGATGGAGTTCAGATTTGGAGTTCTTCGTTGAAGACTATCTTAGTGTTATTTGTTCCGTTGCTAGTGTTATCTATTTTCTTTCCGCTGCTATTTTATTGTATCTCTGATGTATATTGATATTCATTGTATCACTATGTTGTATCAGTGTTGTATATCAATGTATTATTCTTTTATTCCGCTGTGTTGTTATACTTAATGTTGTTATAAGCTCCGGCGAATCGGATTTGAACGGTCGAATCTACGACATTCGAGTACGATTTGAAGTATGGATGTCGATTTACGAGCGGGCAAAACCCGTTTTCGTTACAAAAAATTATCAAATTTATTTGTATTTTTGTTGGGCGTGCTTGTAGCCCATTCAAGTCAAGTGGATGGGCTTAGTGGACCAAAAATCTAATGGGTGTGCTTGTAGCCTGGTCAATAAAGTGGGTGTACCTGGAGCCCGAAAATTCAAGAGGGCGTGTCTTGTAGCCTCGGAATTGAGATTGTATTTACCTTCTACCTGTTTAAAGATTGACATTTAAAGAAGAAAAAAATCTATGCAAGCAACTATATGGGACTGGATGTAGGAGAAATCCAAACCAATATAAAATCCCTGGGGTCATCTCTCTAGCTCTGTACTTTGCTTTACTACTTTTATTTTTATCTATGATTACATCTATGACTGTTTGATAGTATAATTCTATGTTGTTAATCTGCAATTTGATATTTAATTTGAACAAAATTTAAAAATATTTACATAAGTTAGAAAATACTATTCACCCTTCTCTAGTATTAAATTAGCCATAAGGTCCATAATCCCGCATCCTACATGTCCATGAAGGTGGAGCCGAGCAAAAATGGAGGATAGGGGGTTTAAAGAAGTCATTTGAAATGGATTAGATCAGGATTTAAAGGAGAGAGAAAAGCAGAGATATTTGATATTTCTAGTGGCTATAAGTAGCTTCATCTTCTCTCATTCTTCACATAAAAACTAAACAATGCCAACCTCTATTAAAAAATTGTTGGATCCTTAAAGTTAGGAATTACACACCAACCTAGAAGGAGGAACTGCAATACGAGGAGAAAGAACTAACATCACAAAATTTTGATAACTGGCATATCTCAGGTTAATGTTTATTTTAAAATAATTTATATGTATGTATGTGTATGTATTCAAATGGTTTTGGCCACATAAAAAATACAAAATTATATTGTTATATATATTTGCAAATATATATATAATATTCAAAAGAAAGTTTTTATGGTTTGTTCATAACTTTATATAATGTATATCAAATAAATAAATAAATAAATCATATATACACACTCGCGTCTTTAAAAAAAAAATATTACATTTTTAACTTTGATTATAATATAAACATATGTGTTTGTATTTTTAAAACACCATAAATTTAAAATGTTATATATATAGTCCTATGTTTCAACTCATTATTCTCACGGCCTTTATAGCTATTTTAGATATATTTATATGTTAATATGGATAAGGTTAGATTTAGATTTTAAAGTTTAAATTATATATTTTAACAAGTTAAATATAAATGAATACACACATACACTATATATATATACACATATATATACATATATATATATATTAAATAAGCGAATTTTTTTTTATTGTATATATAAATGAGTCTTTTGACCTAGATTATATCTAGATTTAAAAGAGAAGAAAAGATGGGGATATTTGATGTTTTTGGTAGTTACAAAAAGCTCAATCCCCTCTCATTCTTCACACATAAACCAAATAATCCTAGCCATCATTAAAAACTTATTGAAGCCTTAAATCTGGGATTTGCATATATACCAAACTAGAAAAAAGAAGGAACTAAAGTCCAAGGAGAAAGAGCTGACATCACAATGCGTCGACAGCCGACGGATCTAAGGTTAATTTTTATTTTAAATATATACATACATACATACATACATATATTCAAATTAATCATTTTGGCCACATAATTTTTCTATAAATTAAGTCATTATATATTTGCAATTGTTTATATACATAAATTATATATTTTTAAAAAAGTTTTTTATGGTTTGACCATAATTATATGTGTGGGTATATCAAATAAATAAGTTTATGTCATATGTATACACACACATATACACTTGTGACTTTAATATAAAAAATAACCCTTTGATTATAATATAGACATGTATGGATATTTTAAGACAACATAAATTTAAAATAATATATATACATATATGTAGTCCTGGGTTTTAAACATAAGTTTTTCTCTCAAAGCTAATCCTATCCCTTAGCAACCTTCGCATGGTAATCTACCACAAATACTACGATAGTTACACTAGCTTCATCTGTAACTTGGAATTCCATAGTCCCTCTTGCTAAGGGTTTATTGCTCCTATGTCTCTATAACGAACTACATATATGAGTAGCAAAATTGCATTCCTTCCCTTTGAGCATCTTCAAGTAATATGGACAGTTCCTCTTCCAGTGTTCCTTTTTTAAAGTTAGTGACGCTCCCCTTTCTCCTCATTAGCCTTAACTTTGCCCTTTCCACCTTTCGACATACGTTTTCTCTTCTTTGAACTATTCAAAGAAGATGTATCATTGACTGTGAGTACCACACTAGGTTCTTTAGCAAATGTTCTCTCGATCATCCTTAATATGTTAAGGAGAAGCATAATAGTATACCTCAATGAGTTTATATCGAAGTTCAATATAAACAGAGCAAGCTACGGAGTTAGTGATCCCGAAAAAATCTAAATAACTTGTACTCAAGGATACATATTTTTTAAATATTTGGATTGTGAATTAAACATTAATTAAATGAATTTAATAGCCTTATTTAACTCCTTTTAATTAATCAATAATAATGGTGAACTCATTCGAAAATATAAATAATTTTTTTTCTAATAAATAACAAGAAAATCAATTGTTAATAAAACAACTTGATTTTTAATGACGTGTTTTTAAATGAATTTATAGGATTTTCCATAACTTTTAATTTGGAAAATATTTAAATTATCATTTGATGTATTTGTCGACAAATGCCGTTATTTTTGGAATTTCATAGAATAAGGTAACCAATATATTTTATTGCTGTTTTGGGATCATGTTGCATTGTTATGCATGGTCGTATATTTTTTCTGTCGTTCGCGGTTCATATGCGAACGGGTTCTATGTAGCGCTTTACTAGAAATTATAGAATCGAAACCAAAATATAAGACTATTCTCACTCATTTTCATTTTCCCTCTTCTCTGTCTTTCTTTCCTTTTTCCTTTACAGTAAAATGAAAATCAAAACCCTCCACTTCAAAATCCCAAAACAAATGATTTACTCAATGATGAATTAACCGTTGGATCCGTTGAGTTTGTATTGGCATGAGCTACAAATTATACAATTTATATTGGGTCCATTTGTGCTTAGCCATGTTCGACCATTGAGGCCTGACCTAAGGTTGTATTTTGACGATAGCTTTGGCGGCTTTAGGTGAATTGGAGTATGAATTTTGGTTGCTCGGGTTAAGGAGCATGTTGGTGGTGAAATAGGGTGGTGAAGCTATCTTTTGTGGAATGCCACATTTCAATGTCATGGTCCAGAACCCTACAGGTCGCCACTATCTTGCGGGGTTGAACGATACGACGTTGGGTCAGGGAGGTAGAGCTCGTGAAGAGAAAACCATCGGTGGTGACGGAAGTTGATTTCGTCGAGAATTGCTCTATGTCACTTTGATTTGTGCACGCCTAGAGATAGGCATTTATGTCTACGGGAATCTAATAATTTAGGAAGAAGGATTATTTTGGGGTAATTAATTTAATTGATAATTAATTGCTAATGATGATTATTACTTAATTTAATTAATTCCAAATTTATAAAATTAATATCTTATTCATACGAGGTCGGATTTGGACGTAGCCTTTTGCGTAGGACTTGTATCAATGTTATCGACGCATTGGAGTTGGATTCATTAAATTTGGAGCTAGTGAAATTTTGAGCTAAATTTGAACGTCATTTGATTTCAGATCGAATTAGAACGCGAAAGCGTCAACTGGAATTTTGGTGAGTTAACTCATCTTTTAATAAACTATATAATTTGTGTTGCTATAGAACATTGTTGAGAGCTTGGACGATTATTTATATATTGTTGTTTGATTATCTTTTTGGATTTGACTCCTGCTTGGAAGCGGAAGATATAAATAATCAATGTTTTGTGGGGAACAAAACTAAAAGAAAATCGAAATGTACGTAGGAAATAGGTCGCTACGGAGCACTTAAAAATATACATACATACATACATACATACATATATATATATATCTGTGTGTGATTTGCATGGGACTTTTGTAGAGATACCCTAAGAGATTTCTCAACAATATTGATTTACTTATATTCTCATGTTGCTTATATTGATGTTTGTTTAAAATGTTGATTCATGTAAGTGTCGTTATAATGATTATCGCTATACCATCACTTATGAAATATCAACTCTTTTAATCGTTATATGTGTTGAACTTGTGCTTGTATTTTTACAAAATAAATATTTGATCGCATTTGTGCACTTTAAACGTTGTTTGAACTATATTTTCGCCTGTTTTTGAGAATTTTGAAATAAAGAATAAGTGTTTTTTAAAGTTTATAAAAGGAGTAATAAATTTAATTAATTATCCTTCGGGATAATTAATGTTGCTTTAAATTTATAAAAAGATAATATATTTGAATAATTATCTTTCAAGATAATTAATGTTGTTTTAAATTTATACAAAGATTATAAATTTGTTAATTATATTTCAAGATAATTAGTGCTTTAAATTTATAAAATTACTATAAATTTGATTAATTATCTTTCAGGATGTTTAAAATTTATAAAAATATTATAAATTTGATTGATTATCTTTTGGGATAACTAATGTTGTTTTAAATTTATAAAACGACTATAAATTTGATCAATTATCTTTTAGGATAATCGTGTTATTTTAAATTCATAAAATGATAAATTTGATTGATTATCTTTCATGATAATATATGTTGTTTTAAATTTTTAAAAATATTATTAATTTGATTAATATTCTTTTGAGATAATTAGTGTATCTATTTACTTTTAGGTTGACTAACATTGTTTTAGAATAATAAAAGTACTTTAAATTGATTTAATGTTGTTTTAAAAGTATAAATGATAGTTTATAAATAAGAAAATCTTTAAAAAGGAATGTTTAAAATTAAAGCTATGTGATTTTTTCTGATTTATAGTAAATGATGTTTTTATGACATTTTTTTAACCTTCCTTTTAATACTCTTAGAAATATAATTTTCTCTTTGAAAAGAATATTCCAAACAGTGTTTTTAAAGTGTTCTGCTAGTATTTGTAATGTGAAATTCAAGCACAAGTTTGAGTCAAATGTTTTGAAAGTTTGATTCGTTTATTGAAAATAATTAGCCTTACACATAGCACTAAACGTTGAAGGAACTCTTTCTATTCTTAAAGTTAAGAATGTGGTCATGACAAGGTGGGAAGCAACACTGCCCCTGGGCTTTATTGTTTTCCACGCTGTGGTGCTAGTTTGAGATCGACAAGTTGTGATAAGTGTAAGAGGTTTAATTTTCATATAAGGTTATTTTGTTATGCCCGATAATTGATTTATTGACTGCCGATTCTACTATCTTCTTTGAGTTTATCAATCTAAGCTAATTTGTTACTCATTTAGAGCATTGATTTCCTTTACAAAAAATGATTAAACCAAAGAGCGAGTGGACGTCAAACTATGTACGGTTGCTCTCGTTAGGATATCTTTACATCTACTCTAGATTAGATTCGGTTGTATGCTTGCGGAGATGTGAAATACTCGGATTCTCAGTAAGGATGATTAGGTCCAGGTTGGACATATTTTGAGATTTATTGTAGTTATCATGTGACACCCCACACCTTCTGGCACCCCAAAAATCGAACATGACTAGAAGCACGGTGGTCGGGCGAAATAAAAATCCATAACATAGCACAGAGACTAAGGCAACATCATAAAATGATTAAAATATTACAATGGAAGAAAACTTTCAATAATTATAAATTAATAGCCAAACACCATCACTAAAAACAGCATTACCCTAAATTTATTTCTGAAACCAAAAGTACCAAGTAGTCTCCACCTAAACATAAAACATAACAAAGTTCACAATATAGGTCCCCATATATAAAGTACGGAAAAGAGGAACAAAGTGCATGAAACAAAAGAAACAAAAGTTGAAGATAACAACTGCTCCATTGACTCTCCAAGCTGCAAAGAACTGCAACCTAAATTTGCCCTCTTATGATTAGGGAAAAATAGGAAAATAGGAATGGGTCAGATATAAAGTCTGGTGAATGAGAAATAAAATGAAGCGGAAAGAATAAAAAATTTTAATTTCAGGTCTTCTCCAAATATCGCAGAGGGCGAATAATATAATGCAATGAATCCTTCTTGGATACAGTTCCTAAGAAGCTAAAGTTCATGGTCAATCTAGGAAAATCAATCATGTAGTAATACTAAACATTAATTGGCCTGTCAGACCCGTTGTCCTTACCTATCCATGTGCTACATCGTGAAAGTCATTCTCTTCACCCGTGCATTGTGACTAAATCCTCTTACGTCTGACCGGCGTTGACTCAAACAACCTCGCAGGACCCTAAATTTGCATTTAGGCTCCACCAAACTCGACTCCTGTCCTCATGTCTCCTTGGTCACCAATGTGGACTTGCCCCTATCCAAAGTATCGGTCCTACGAAGGAGCACCTACAGCTGGGTCGGCTGTGTAAAATCCTCCAACGATCTGCCTAAAGAAGCCTACGTCGGAGCACACTTGTCCTGTTCTGTCCACGTCGATCTACCTGAAGAAGCTTACGATTGCGGATGCTATCATTCCTATGTACTAGCAACCTATGAAAGGTAACAAACATCCTTGCGAACCTACTTGCCCGCTCTTAGTACGTACAACCAAAACTATATTTTGGTCTTAACTGCATGAAACACCTATCCAGATCTTTATAAGGTCTGCCTACCAAATCACTTCCAGATTAATAAATTATAACATTATAGTTTACATGCTATTTATTTCCATTAATCTACTTTAGGGCATTTTTACATTCGATTTGTTTATTTCAAAGTTTCCTATTTTCTTATATAAATGGATTTCAATTTCACGTCCTTTAATTTCGTATGGTTTGTCTGCAGTTTTTATACCATTTTGTTATAGATTTACACTAGCCTTTAGGATCCATTTAATTTACATTTTTTCCACCCTGATATATGTTCTCCTTTTAGAGATTTAATCTGTACAAAAAATTATCCAATAGCCAGAAACCATTTAATTACACAAAATTTCACCTTTACATTTTTAGGTCACATATGAAACAAATAATTATGCCAATTAGACTTACCAATTTTGTTTCAAAATCATATTCAAAATTATGTAATTATATCAATCAAAATCATAATTTTATTCAAGTAACATATTTTGAATTTATTCAACGAACATGTTCTTCCATTAGAAATTGAATAAAAATTCTAATTAAATTTAATTAAACCAATCTTATTTATGCCATGAAACGTGAATAACAATTCGTTTGTTCCAAATTTCAACCCAAACATGAATTAGAATTGAGAAGTAGAAGAAGAAGAAGATACAATAATTTACATAAATTTCAATCTTTTTAATGTCATAAAACGTGAATAGACAATTTATATGTCTCATATTTTAAACCAAACATGAATTAGATTTGAGAAATGGAAGAAGAAGAAGAAGAAGTTGCAATAATTTACATCTATTCTCAATTAATAACAGAAAATAATTCATATTAATGTGCTAGAAATGAACTGATCCACTTTATTTTTTTTATTTCATATCAATTCCCACTCACCTAGCACTTGAGCTTGCATAAATTAAAAAAAAGCTTTGTTTTAATCTTTCTCCCTGTGATTCTTCTAAATTCCCCAAATTGCTCGAATATATATATATATATATATATATATATATATATATATATATTAATTTGGTAGAGATTTGTTTATTTAGTAGAGAAAAAGGAGCAAGTATAATACACACTAATTTTAATGTAGAATTATAGCGACGGCTGAATAAGAGATTAAGTTTAGGTTTTTAATAGTTTATTTATAGATTGTTTGACTGAATTAATCCATTAGATTATTTTAGATTAAGTTTGGTTCTTTCATACACTTAATGATTATCCATTCTAGCTCATGCACATCACTAACCAATAAAATTTAGCCATTTAATCCTATTACATCCCTGGCGCGAATGGGAAGCCGCCGCATGTCAGAAACAACGATGAAATACGTAGGAATATCGCTAGGAACGAACCAGCTAAAAAACATCGCTCCAGATTTTGGTGACGATGGGACATGATCCCTGGTCATTAAGGAAGTCAACATGCGCCTTTAACACTGTACCAAATGCGCTTTTAATTTCTTTTTAATTATATTTCCCGTAAAATATCGCGGTGTTACATTCTCCCTCCTTAAAGGATATCGTCCCCGAAATCTCTAATGACGGAAGAATGTAATTAACAACCAGTATCCAAGAACTACATCCATCTACTCAACCATCATCCATTTATACTATTGTCCTTATTTTTAACTAATGCAATTTATGATTTATGCAAAGTGAAATGCATATGAACTTACCTAATGCAAAAGGATAGTCGGTCAACTGATTCAGTTGACCTTCTGTAATGCAAGTATGATTATGCCATGCAACTAAATGTATGCAATTACCCTAGTATAATTGATAATTCTACATGTATGTTTCAATCATTCACCCAAATGCACCATCCATATGCAACATCCATTTATACACACACACAAACACACGCACGCACGCACGCACACATATATACAAACATGTGCAAATGCAGTAGATAACATGCATGCATATGCAGGTGTGTTACCTAGTTGGCCAATTATCCTAATAAATACCTATCTAGTGCATGCAATACATCCATTTGCAAACATTGGCATCCAC
This sequence comes from Allium cepa, assembly GCA_030765085.1. Classification (NCBI taxonomy): domain Eukaryota; kingdom Viridiplantae; phylum Streptophyta; class Magnoliopsida; order Asparagales; family Amaryllidaceae; genus Allium; species Allium cepa. The sequence continues at coordinate 345,858,163 of CM060944.1, forward strand.
TTGCAATCATTTTCATCCATCAAACATAACATGCCCTAATGACATGTTTACAACCAAGCTACCATCCATAGGTTTCACCTAAAGATTATCGAAAAGACCCTAACTAAGGAAAGATCAAAGATAGGATATTTGAAGTGTACCTTTAAACAGAAAAGGATAAGAAGTTCTAATTCTCTTCTTAGATTCCCATGTGCACTCCTTGGGGTCATCCCCCCACTGAACCTTCACTAGACGAACTTCCTTACTGCGTAATCTTTTGACGCCGTGTTCCAATATACGGGTGGGTGTATGACGCACAAGTGATTCGCGCTCTACCACCACTTCCTCGGATGCAAAACATGAAAAACATCGTGAATTCATGCCAACTTATCTAGAAGATCAACTATGTACGCCACTTTTCCAATCCGTGTGGTGATAAGACAGGGTCCTACAAATCTTAGTGCCAACTTACCCACTGAGCCAAATCTCATAATGTTTCTCAAAGGAAAAACCTTGACAAAAACCATATCTCCAACCTTAAACTCCAATTCTGAACATCTTCTGTCAGCATATGACTTTTTTCTATTTTGTGTCGTCTTCAACCTCTTACTAATCAAATCCACCATCTTGGAAGTTTCCCTCATCAAGTCTGGTTGAAGCAAGATCCTATTGGTGGTATCCAACCAACATGCTGGTGATCTACGTGTCTGCCATAAAAGGCCTCAAATGGTGCCATCCTAATGCTTGCTTGATAACTATTTTTATACGTGAACTCAACCAAAGGTAGGTGGTCTTCCCAAGAGCCTCTGAAGTCAATGATGCACAATCTGAGAAAATCTTCCAAAACCCTATTTATCCTCTCAATCTGTCCATCTGTCTGAGGGTGATATGTCGTGCTCAGATTCAATTCCATTCCCAAGGCTTGCTGAAGACTCCTCCAAAACTCGCTGGTGCATAATGGATCTCCGTCGCTCGTAATGCTGGCGGGAACTCCATGAAGCCTAATTATCTCCCTTACATAAAGAGTCACCAAAGAAGCTGTCATTCTATTACTCTTAATGGGTATAAAATGATCACTCTTCGTCAGCCTATCCATGATGACCCAAATGCTCGTGTTCCCTCTCCGTGACCTTGGTTATCCATCCACGAAGTCCATAGAGACGCTCTCCCATTTCCATAGTGGAATATCCAATGGCTGCAATATTCCGAGCTTGTTCGGTTCCTCCTTTACCCTTTTCCAAGTGATGCATTCGGTACATACTCTGCCATCCTCTTCTTCATTTCGGGTCAATAGAATACCCTCTTCATATCCCGGTACATCTTATCACCTCCGGGGTGCACTATCATCCTAGAATAATGCGACTCTACCAACACCGCATCTACTAAATCCTCACTACGGGGAACACAAAGTCTACCATCCCTTCTAAGCCATCCCCTAATGTACATGGTATAGAGCCTAAGATGTGGTGATGACTCTCCTCTACAAAGCTTATCTAAAATGTCCTTTAACTATTCGCCCTCACCTTGCGTTGCTCCAATTGGCTCCATCAAAATAGGCTAGACGTTGAGGGCTGCTAACAATCCTGGAGCTAAATCCGATAGAGGTCTAAAACCAAAGGAAGAAATGTACTCCAAATGCTTCCATTCAAAAAATAGAGGACTTAAAACCCATTTGCGTCCACTCAACGCATCTTCCACTACATTATCCTTGCCAGGGGTATAGGAAATCTAAAAGTCATAAGAGGCTAAAAACTCCATCCATCATTGCTGTTTCAAATTCAAGTCTTTCTGAGAGAATAGATACTTCAAAGACTTATGATCCGTGAAAAACTATAATCTTTCTCCTAAGAGATAGTGCTTCCAAGACTTAAGAGCAAAAACTATAGCTATCAACTTAAGATCATGCGTCGGGTAGTTCTTCTCATGCTTTTCAACTGTCTACTCACATAGCACACTACCCTACACTCTTGCATTAGTAAAGCCCCTAGCCCCGTACCACATGCATCCATATAAACTAAGAAGGCTTGGTTCCATCCGATAATACCAATATGGGCACGGTAGTCAAAGCTTCCTTCAATCAACCAAAGGCATCCTCACACTTGGCATCCCAAACAAAAGCTAAGTTCTTCTTAGTAAGACGGGTAAGTGGACATGATATTCTATCGAAGTCCTTGATGAACTTCCTACAGTATCCCACAAGAACAAGGAAACTCCTTATGTCTGTGGTATTCTTAGGGGTCTTCCAATCCTGTACTGCTGCCACTTTCGCCAGATCTACTGCAAGTCCATCCTCCGAAATGATGTGTCCCAAAAAGCGAACCTCATCCCTCCAAAAGTGGCACTTGGAGAACTACACCTGCAACTTATATGCTCACAGGGTCCTAAGAACTTCTTCTAAGTGAACAGTATGCCCCTTCTTGCTTCACGAATAAATCAAAATGTCATCGACGAATACCACCACAAACTTGTTCAATGATTCGTGAAATACTCTACTTATCAGGTCCACAAAATATGCTGAAGTATTGGTTAGCCTAAATGGCATGACTAACCACTCAAATAACCCATCTGGAGTCCTAAACGCAGTCTTCTTGATGCTATCTTCTGCTATACCCAACTGATGAAGTTTCGTCGCCAAATCGAGTTGTGAAAATACCTTGGCTCCTACTAGCTAGTCGAAGAGATCGTCTATACGGGGAAGAGGATAACGAATCTTCTTCATCAACTTATTAAGCTCCCTATAATCCACGCAAAGCCTAAGAGAGCCATCCACCTTAGTTGCAAAAACGATGGGTGCGCCCCACTCAGAAATGCTCCTACGAATGAAGCCCTTCTCCAAAAGCTCCCCAATCTGCTTGCTCAACTCACGACGTTCCTTAGGAGCCATGTGCCATACCGGTAAAGCGACTGGTTTGGCATTATCGATAAGATAAATCTTGAACTCGATCTCTCTTCGAAGTGGAAGGCCAGAAACCTCCTCGAACACATCCGAAAAGTCTCTAACAACGGGTACCGAACTAAAACTATAGGGCGATAAGTCAAGAGAATAAAGGTAGCTCAACATGACTGATCCTCTAGGATCACAAGATACCTCCAAGGTACGTCCACTGCAAGTGCCTAAGTTCACCACCCTCATATCGCAATAAAGAACAACACCATACATGAATAGCCAATCCATACCAAGAATCAACCAAACCGGGAAAAGCCCAATACAAAGGCATTACGCTCAAACTCAACCCCTACAATAAACAATTTCAAATCCCGACATAACATGGACAAATAGGTCGATCCTCTGACGGGATTTGATACTACTACCGGGTCAGTCACTAAACAAGCATCAAGACCAAGACCCTCTACCAGAGTACTAGATATGAAATAGTGCGATTCTCTAGAATCAAATAAGGTACGAATAGGAAAATGAGATATAGATGACACACGTTTTATGATCACCTTCTTTCCCTTGTCCACAACCGGACGAGTACTAAAGGAAGGAGCTGCCTCTAAAGAATAAGCCTAAGCAGGCTATGAAGGTGTCTTTGAACTGTCCTTGGGCTTCGACGGGCAGTCCTTTTTCATATGCCCCACTTGATCGCAAAGATAGCACCTCCGTCTCGGTCACTCCCCTGCCCCTCTACAATCCTTAGAAAGATGACCTGGTTTCCCCACAAGTATTGCACTTCCGGTCCTTCTTTGAAACTTTCCTTTTTCCACCTAACCTTCCTCCTCTCCTCTTTCCTTTAAACAGCTTCTTCCCATGACTCTTCTATGCCACATCTACTTTCTTCTCAGTATCAACAAGTAAAGCCATATCTACAAATTCCTTAAAAGTGGCTCCCATCGGAATGTAGCTCACCGCCAAACTCTGTAGTGGCTGACTCAAACCTTTAGCAAACTTCAGTGCCTTCTTGTAAGGAGTATTGATCAGGTCTAGCCCAAATCTGGTAAGCTTGTTGAACTGATTAACATATTCCTTAGCAGTCATATCCCCTTGCTTAAGATGTATAAATTTCTCTAGCTGCACTTCCTCTTCAGCCTGCGATAAGAATTTCCTCTCGAACCATTACGAAAATCCGCCTAAGTCAAATAATCAGCCTCGGCCTCAACAATCTCCCACCAACAAAGAGCCTCTCTCTATAGCTACCATAAAGCCAACTGCCTTCGAGCCAAGTCCTCCAATCCCATAGTCCAAATATCCGCTCACAACTAGGGATCCAGGCTCTCGCCTCAGTATATGACTCGGTGCCAAGATATGGCTTGCCTCCTAAGCTGGTGTAGTCCTTGCATAACTTGGAAAATCGAGAATGCCTGGCAGACGGGCTAGAGCCCTTTCGGCCGGAGCAGCATCCCTACCTGGTGGCTCTGCTAGTGTAGTAGCCTGCAAATAACATCTGAACCAAGCAGGCATATTAAGGCCTGGAACTTCAAGAATATCTTGCAGTTCAAACATTTCTATCCGTGGATATTAAAAAGATGGGATTAGGCACTCCACAAATAGTTCTATAGACAGAGAGGAAGGGAAATGAGGGACCTATTTCTAAAAAAAATTCCAAAAATATATACATATACTTTTAAAAATTATCCGAAAACCTTTATATTTTTAAATTATTTTTAGGATTGTCGAAACCTTAGCTCTGATACCAACTGTGACACCCTACACCTCCAGGCACCCCGAAAATTGGACATGACTAGAACCACAGGTGGTCGGGTGAAATAAAAATCCATAACATAGCATAGAGACTAAGGCAACAACATAAAATGATTAAAATATTACCGTGGAAGAAAATTTTCACTAATTATAAATTAATAGCAAAACAGCTTCATTAAAAACAACATTATCCCAAATTTATTTCTGAAACCAAAAGTATCAAATAGTCTTCACCAAAACATAAAACATAACAAAGTTCACAATATACGTTCTCACATATTAAGTATATGGAAAAGAGAAATGAAGTACATGAAACAAAAGAAAAAAGATTAAGATAACAACTTCTCCAATGATCTCCAAGCTGCAAAGAACTGCAACCAAGACCTTCCATCCTGTGATTTGGGAAAAATAGGAAAAATAGGAATGGGTCAGACATAAAGTTTGGTGAATGAGAAATGAAATAATGCAGAAAGAATAAAACAGTTTAATTTCAGGTCTTCCCCGGATATCGTAGAGGGTGAATAATATAATGCAGTGAAACCCTCATAGATACAGTTCCTAAGAAGCCAAAGTCCATGGTCACTCTAAGGAAGTCAAACATGCAGTAATACAAAACATAATCGGCCAGTCGGACCTGCTGTCCTTACTTATCCACGTGCTACAAACGTGAAAATCATGCTCTTCAACCATGCACTGTGACTAAATGCCTCTTACGTCTGACTAGTGTCGACTCAAACAGTCTCGTAGGACGATAAAGTTGCACTTAGGCTCCACCAAACTGGACTCATATCCTTCTATCTCCTCGATCACCAACATGGACTTTCCTCTATCCAAGGTGCCGGACCTTCGAAAGAGCGCCCGCAGCTGGGTCGGTTGCGCAAAATCGTCCAATAATCTACCTAAAGAAACCTATGCCGGAGCAACTTGTCCTATTCCATCTGTGTTGATCTTCCTAAAGAAGCCTACGATTGCGGATGTTATCTATCCTACTGTTATCCCGCCTTTTGGCAAGGCCGTGATACCAAAAGATTAATCGAAAATCTAAGACAGTTCGTCCCGAAAATCGATTATACACTGCTTCGCAATGGATATTGATGAATTTTTCCTAGTCCGGATCGGGCCACAATTGATCAAACATGACAAGCAAAGCCATAAAAGCTCGCGTTTCAAATTTCTGGTTAATTGGGGTTCGTATGAATGAGATATGGTCGATATAAGTTAGAAGAAACACATTGTTCGTATCCATAGAGGGAGTTTGAATTTCGAATCGATCGAATTCGACTCGATCAGCATCTGTTCGAATCAATCGGGCTTGAATCGATCATTGGCCGTACTATTCGAATCCATCAGCTTCGTACCCATCAAAATGACTATGCCTCGGTCTGTTCGAACCCATCAGGTTCGCATCGATCAGAGTGTTCGTATACCCATGTTTGAATTGATCAAGGTCATATGTTAGTGTCGATCTTGTGGAAGCCTTGCTTGCATCGATCCTAGATTTGCCTTTCGTATCGATCCTCTTAAATCATGGATTATTGTTCGCATTGACCAATAGGAGTCTTTATTTCGTATCGATCGGCTGATGGATACGAAATAAAGCCAAAGCCAATCGATACGAGCAGTACTCCCTCTAGTGATCGATACGAAATAGCACCCCAAACATCGATACGAACAAACCCACTCCCATCAATATGAATTGGCAACGGCTATCGAATCGAACGAGGCAACGGTCATCGATACAAACGAGGCGAAGTTCATGGATGTGATACGGTCAACTCGGAGCAAAAGGCGGATCTTTGCGAGGAGTGCGCGCCACGTCGCCGCTTTGTCACGTGTCCAGATCGATTCGCAAGGATGGATATGAGACCATGGATTCGAACTCCACAGCATACGAAAATCACAAACTTGCATCGATCATATCTCACAAACCATAGGTCCAAATGCAACGAAATTTTCATAGGAGCATACGTACAAGCCAAAGAACATTCCTGCCGAGTTTCAGCTCGATTGGATCATTTTCTGATCGATACAAAATTGATTTTTATCGATCACAGATCGAGTCGAAACTTGGTGGGGTCGGTTTTATGGGCCCACTCACGTGTCAAAAGAAGTCTCTCGAAGTTTGAGCGTGATATCAGCCTCCTACACCTATAAATAGCCCCTGAAGCCTATGGAAAAAGGATCTTTTGGCTATTCGACGTCCAGACTCTGCCAGATTCAATTCTATATCTTACCATCACCGTTGTATTCGAACTTCAAAGCTATAATCTACTGTAACCTACTGTAATAGATTGAAATCATCAAGTGAATCAATAAAGTCATAAACTTCAAAGTGGACGTAGGCCAGATCGCCAAACCAATATAAATTCTGTGTCGTTTACTGCTTTCTTTTGAATTTTCTGAGTGATCTCCATACGTGTTATTTATCCGAGATCTGTGATTGTGGATTATCATCTATCGGGTGTTTGTGACCAATTTTGGCGCAAACATTTTGGTGCTTTCACTGAGAAGGCTAATTCAGGAGTCCTGTCAGAAAATTTAAAGATTCAGATCCGAAGAGTCATGACAAGGTAATCTAGCAGAAGGCAGAGACCAGAGAGAAGTCAACATGAAGGGAGTCAAGAGGCTTCCTCAGGAATGAACCAATCTTCAGTCTTCATCACCAGGGATGAGATGGAGACAATGATGAGAAGGCAAGAAGAGATGATCCAGAATTTGTTTCAACAGATTGGGCAACTTGGAGCGCAGAATCGAGGAGCAGATGGAGTTCAGAATAGAGCGGGACCATCCAGCATAGCATCAGGACTAAGTGGCACACACTTAGAGCATGTTGATCCAATCCCGGGGAGAGAGACAGGGGCGTCCGAGCAACCTGATGGTGGTAGAGGGATGAACGCTCAGCCGGGGGCAGATTCCTGAAAGCTCTCATGGACTCGGGGGCAGATCAAAGGCAATGAACGAGGACTACCTCTTGGAGACAATGATAGATTGGAAGAGATGGTCAGGCGAGCCATGAGGGGCGGATTAGTAAATAGAGATCTTGAAGATGTGAACAGGACTCCCTTTCCTCCTACGATTAGGATGGCTAGGAACCCACCAGAATTAAAATTACCATCAGTGGAGATGCATGATGGGAGGATGGACCCCGCGGTCCATCTGACAAAGTATATGAGGCACATGGAAGTGCTGGGGGCATCACAGGAAGTCATGGCCCAGTTCTTTCCATTATATCTGACAGATATCGCGACACTATGGTTTAGGCAGCTGGAGAGTGACTCCATAGGAACGTGGGCTGATTTAGCCGAGAAGTTCATGAGGCAATTTAGGGTTCACATTGCAAGACCCAAGAATGTAATGAGTTTGGCAACTTTAAAGCAAAATGCCGGGGAGTCTCTGAGGAGTTTCCTGACACGATTCAATGCGGCAGCAGCATCGGTGGATCGACCAGATCCATCCATGGTAATGATGGCGGCTGTATCTGGAATAGCTGATGGCATAGAGTTCAAAAATTCGTTAACCAAAAATCCACCTATGGATCTGGGAGAATTCTATCATGCGACCGAAAAGTTTTTACGATTGGAGGATGCTAGTGCAGAAAGAGAAGAGGGAATCAATGTTTATGCTGTCAAGGGGGAAACCCATCTAGAAAAGGTGCAGAGATTGGTAAAGGGAAACGAAAGGCTAAGGATAATGATGACTGGTCAAAGCGGCTGTGGAGAGAGCCATGATTCACCACTTATTCGGAGCTGAATGAAAGTTTGGAGCGAATCTATCAGGATACCAAAGAGCAAGTTCCCTATTGTAGACCATTGCAAAGGGACCCAACTGTTGACGAGAGGAAATCAGACAAATATTGCTTATTCCACGAACTGAATGGTCATAACACAAACGACTGTAGACATCTGAAGGAGGAGGTGGAAGGGCATATCAGGAACGGTAGGCTACATCAGTATGTGAGGAGGCAAGCTCCAGCGGTGGAGGCAGAACGACCACCGTCTACATCAGCTAGGGGTGACCCTGAACCGAGACACCGGATGGTTATCAATTGATTGAAATAACGATGAACAATTTGTAAATTTCTCACTAACGCGGTTAAATCATTTACACATGTACGGGATCGCGAACGATCCACAGGCACGCTCTGAATGACTATTGACCGTATCGTAGTAAGAGTTTGCACTTTGACATCCTTGTCTTGCTTCTGTTTAGTTTTGATTTGAACATTTGGATTTGGTTTGTTTGGACATTTCAATTAGAGAATTCATATGAGCATTAATTTGATATTTGCAATTCTGTAAAAGAAGTTACTTGTATATCCATTGGATCGCGAACGGTCTACAAGCATACCTTGTATGACGATGAACCGCCAAGATCACTAATATAGAAATTCACTCGAACGTGATATCTGACTCTAGTAATGCCAAGTTCCCCTTAATATCTGATCGCGAACGATCACATTCTGCCTCGTGCGGCATTCAATCGCGAACGATCACACTCTGCCTCGTACGGCACCCGACCGTGAACGGTCACAATTCACCTAGTATGATATCCGATCGCGAATGATCGCAATTCGCTACGAACGGCACCCGACCTCGAACGGTCACTATTCGTCGAGAACGATGCCCGATCGCGAACGATCGCAAATCGTCTAGAACGACATCCAACCTCGAACAGCCACCCTTCGTTTGAAATGGCATCCGACCGCGAACGATCTCATTCCACCATTTGCCGCGAATGGCATTCGACCGTGAACGGTCAAGTTTCACCTTAAATGGCATACGAACCCGAACGATCGTCATTCGAGGTCATATGAAACTATCAAGTTCTTTATAGGTCGTCGACAGGATATGAACATCCAGCTTATAACATTACAAAACACACCTTCCTACCGTAAGGCATGTTTTGGAGGGCATGTGTTATCCCGCCTTTTGGCAAGGCCGTGATACCAAAAGATTAATCGAAAACCTAAGATAGTTCGTCCAGAAAATCGGTTATACACTGCTTCGCTATGGATATCGATGAATTTTGTCTGATTCCGGATCGGGCCACAATTGCCCAGACATGACAAGAAAAGCCATAAAAGCCAGCATTTCAAATTTCAGGTTAATCAGAGTTCGTATGAATGAGATATGGTCGATACAAGTTAGAAGAAACACACTGTTCGTATCCATAGAAGGAGTTTGAATCTCGAATCAATTGAATTTGACTCGATCACCATCTGTTCGAATCGATCGGGCTCGAATCGATCATTGGCCATACTATTTGAATCCATCAGCTTCGTATCCATCAGAATGACTTCGCCTCACTCTGTTTGAACCCATCAGGTTTGCATCGATCAGAGTGTTCGTATACCCATGTTCGAATTGATCAAGGTCATCTGCTAATGTCGATCTTGTGGAAGCCTTGCTTGCATCAATCCTAGATTCGCCTTTCGTATCGACCCTCATAAATCATGGATTATTGTTTGCATCGAACAATAGTAGTCTTTATTTCGTATCGATCGGCTGATGGATACGAAATAAAGCCAAAGCCAATCGATACGAGCAGTATTCCCTTTAGTGATCGATACGAAATAGCATCCCAAACATCGATACGAACAAACCCACTCCCATCAATACGAATTGGCAACGGCTATCAAATCGAACGAGCAATGGTCATCGATACAAACGAGGCGAAGTTCATGGATGCAACACGGTCAACTCGGAGCAAAAGGCGGATCTTTGCGAGGAGTGCGCGCCACGTCGCCGCTTTGTTACATGTCCAGATCGATTCGCAAGGATGGATACGGAACTATGGTTTCGAACTCAGTAGCATACGAAAATCACAAACTTGCATCAATCATATCTCACAAACCACAGGTCCAAATGCAACGAAATTTTCACAGGAGCTTATGTACAAGCCAAAGAACATTCCTTCCGAGTTTCAGATCGATTGGATCATTTTCTGATCGATACGAAATTGATTCGTATCGATCACAGATTGAGTCGAAACTTGGTGTGGTCGGTCGCGTGGGCCCACTCACGTGCCAAAAGAAGTCTGCCGAAGTTTGAGCGCGATATCAGCCTTCTACACCTATAAATAGCCCCGTGAAGCCTATGGAAAAAAGATCTTTTGGCTATTCGACGTCCACACACTGCCGGATTCAATTCTACATCTTACCATCACCGTTGTGTTCGAACTGCAGAGCTATAATCTACTGTAACCTGTTGTAATAGATTGAAATCATCAAGTGAATCAATAAAGTCATAAACTTCAAAGTGGACGTAGGCCAGATCGCCGAACCATTATAAATTCTGTGTTGTTAACAGCTTTCTTTTGAATTTTCTGAGTGATCTCCATACGTGTTATTTATCTGAGATCTGTGATTGTGGATTATCATCTATCGGGTGTTTGTGACCAATTTTGGCGCAAACACCTACGTACTAGCAACCTATGAAAGGTAATAAACATCCTTACGAACCTACTTGCCCGCTCCTAGTTAGTACAGCCAAAACTATATTTTGGTCTTAACTGCATGAAACACCTATCCAGACCTTTAAAAGGTCTGTCTACCAAATCGCTTCTAGATTAATTAATTTTACTTTTACAGTTTACGTACTATTTATTTCCATTAATCTGCTTTAAGCCATTTTTACATCTGATTTGGTTATTTAACAATTCCCCTTTTTCTTACATAAATGGTATTTCAATTTCATGTCCGTTCAGTCTGTGTGGTTTGTCTGTAATTTTTATGCCATTTTGTTACAGATTTACACTAGTCTTTAAAGTCCGTTTAATTTACATTTTTTTCCGCCCTGATTTAAGTTTTTCTTTAAGAGATATAATTTGTAAAAAAAATTATCCAATAACCACAAACCATTTAATTACACAAAATTCCACTTTTACATTTTTAGGCAACACATGAAACAAACAATTATGCCAATTAGACTTCCCAATTTTGTTCCAGAACGATATTCAATATTATGTAATTATGTCAATCAAAAGCATAATTTTATTCAAGAAACAATTTTGAATTTATTCAACTAACATGTTCTACCATTAAAAATTGAATAACGATTCTAGTTCAATTTAATTAAACCAATCTTATTTACGCCGTGAAATGTGAATTACAGTTTGTTTGTTTCAAATTCAACCCGAACATGAATTAGAATTGAGAAGTGAAAGAATAAGATGATACAATAGTTTACATAAATTTCAATCTTATTTATGCCATAAAACGTGAATAGACAATTTATATGCCCTATATTTTAAAGCAAACATGAATTAGATTTGAGAAGTGGAAGAAGAAGAAGAAGTTACAATAATTTACATCTATTCTCAATTAATAACAGAAATTAATTCATATTAACATGCCAGAAAAGAACTAAAATTGAACCATTTTATTTTTCTATTTCGTATTAATTCCCTCATACCTGGCACTTGAGCTTGTATAAATTTGAAAAAAGCTTTGCTTTGATCTTTCTCCCTTTAATTCTTCTAAATTCCCCAAATTGCTTGAATATATATAGATAATTTAATATGGTAGAGATTATTTATTTAATAGAAAAAATAAGGAAGAATAATACACACTAATTTTACTATAGAATCATGGCGATGGCTGAATAGGAGATTAGGTTTAGGTTAGATGGTTTATTTATAGATCGTTTGAGTGAATATAATCCATTAGATTATTTTAGATTAAATCTTGTTCTTTCATACACTTAATGGTTATTCATTATAGCCCATACACATCACTCAACCAATAAAATTTAGCTATCTTATCCTATTACATCACTGGAGCGAATGGAAAGCCGCCACATGTCAGAAACAATGCTGAAATATGTAGAAAAATCGCTGGAAACGAACCAGCTAAAAAAACATCACTCCACATTTAGGGCGACCACGAGACTTGATCCCTGGTAACTAAGGAAGTCAACATGCGCCTTTACCACTATACCAAATGCACTTTTAATTTCTTTTTAATTATGTTTCCTGTAAAATATCGTGGTGTTACATATCAAATATATTTTCTAGAGGTATACTTTGGATAAGTGGAGTGCATCCTCCTAGTCATTGTTGGAAAATTTCATTTCCCTTATTTAATTCAAATGTTTGAATTATTTTCTTAATTGCATCAAGAAGTGCCTTGTGCTATTCCCTATGTTTTGAGAGATTGGGATTAGTTATGTTATCCGAAAACCGTTTCAAACCAATATATGTAATCGCATCGAAGACATCGTGAAGATGATTGAAGACGATGCTCCTCAAAGAGCCTTTGGTTTCATTCAGATCCAGAACAAACTTGTATGGATGAATGCTAGCTTTGCATTTACTCCTAGAGGGCAGTATTAGCACTTCAAGATAGATTGTTGAATGTTAAGAGCGTAGCCTCTCAAATCTCATATCTCAGTAATGGTCACAATAAGGTAGATGCGGTAGGGCTATATGGGTTGCACCCATTAGGGTATGATCATCCCAGAATCTAGTGTTGATATCTATATGTATGCTTTAGGACCCATTTTGGTTATTGATCACAGCCAAGGGGTAACCATATTCGGTACTACCTAATTCAGAGGTAGGCCGTCCTATGTTGGCAAAGGTCAAAAGGTTTTCGATCTCAATACACATTTTATCTAAAGGTGTACAAATTTTCGAAAGGTGGTCCCTTAACATGCCATTTGATAGAAATCCATTCTCCAATAAGTGCCTTGGTTTTTGATTGTATTTCTATTATTATTGCCATGTGCATGCATCACAGCTACTTGCTTATTAAATACTTTAAACCCTAAATATTATTATGATGTCACTAGATTTTCTATAGAAAATGTTTTGGTTATCAAAAGGTAAAAATCCATCCGTGTTTATGTGCGGAGTGTTCTTATGAGATACCTTTAATTTTAAAGAGTTTTACAAGTTAAATAATTAAAATTCCTTGTGATTTGAGTTTCTCATGCTGGTTTTACACGAGTGACCTAAGCTCTGTTTTCCTACAATGGTCGGTCAACCGAGCATATTTTCCAAATTTAGCTAGATTCTTTGGAGCTTTCAAGAGACGAGCGAATTCTCCAAGACTTATTCACGTATCTTATATTATTCCACCATTTAATTGTTCTTGATGTCTGTTTATTGTAATTATCAAACTGTAAGGACAAGCTATTATAACTATCTAGATGACAAGGGTTAATGTACTATGATGTTTTGTATAATAAAGATGATTTCTTTTCATAAAGACTTATTCATATTATATATTAGTTGTCACATTTTGTGAGATTCTTTTATGTCTTTTCTTTCTTTCACCCCAACTGATATGCCTTTTGGAACTTAAATGATTGGCATATGAATACCGAGGATGTATTAAGTGATGTCTTTAGGTGTAAGAAAGGTTGATCGTTACATCTGGTATCAGAGCTTAGGTTGAGCGAACTCCTAAGCTTTGGTGAGGCAAACTCATTTAAGATAGGGTAAGTAAGACTCAAGATGAGTCTGAGTGTATTATATAAATGAGCGTGTATTTGTTAGTGCTATAAAATTGTTTTATACCAAATTGATTTATATGTTGATTGTCTTATGAATTCTGGTCGATACAGAAGGTACAACTATATCGATAGGGGTTTCTAAACACTTGAACTAGGCAAACCGACGTAATATTGTTTAAAAGTGATAAATGAAATAGTTTTGCCTAAGAATATTATATATGTATGTATGTATGTATGTATGTATGTATGTGGTTTCCAAAATTAATATAGTTACATTAATGTGTTAAATAGTTCATAAGAAATTTTCCTTAGTATAGTTACTTTGATGCGTTGTTGCCTAGAGTTAAAAATATTTAATGGTTATCATTTAGGTTTTTCCTAGTTATGCACATCCAATTTTAAGCATTGACTATTGTTTGTTGATTTTCCTTTTTCCATTTTGGGTTGGGTGGATAGAAAATTTGGATAGATGTTGAAACGAACACCTTGTGAATTAATATACAAAAATAAAATAAATAAGTTTGAGCTATAAAGTGTGTGTGTATGTACATACTTATGCATATATAATTAGATATGGTTTATTGTGTAAGTATAAAATATAATTTAATGAAAAAGAAAATGTCACATCACATGAAGTACACGTAGGCATTTATATGCATGTTGGCTCAAGTGTAAATAAAGGGGACATGTTGGGGGCATGAGTTCTAGGGTCAAGGGAGAAGGGGACAAGCATGGTTAGGTGGCACAAAGTTTGTAGTGGGAAAGGTATAGGGTTATTTTAGCAATTTGTCTAAGTGGTTTATAAAAATAAATTCTTCTTTTTTCATTTTGTTTCAATTTTATTCATTTCAACTTTGTTCCTCCTTTCTAAAGCTCCTACAATGGCTTCGATAGCATTTCTAAAATTTAGAAACCATGACTCAGTTCACTTTAATTCATGAAAACCTTATTTAAAAATCTCTCCTTCCTTTTCTACAACTCTTCCTTCCTAAAGAAAGCCCTAAACACCATCGCCCATGCATGGCCGAACCACAAGCCTCGGTGGCCAAAACACTATGGGCCTTTATGTCCTCAAAAACTAAGTTTGTGTTTAAGGCAAAACATGGCTCTAGGTGTTTTTAAAAAGTCAATAAGAGTTTGGTTTGATTTAGAAAGCTTTCGGGTGAGTTAAAGCTCACATCTTTTAATAAAGTTTCTAAATGTTATCATAATATTATCTTGGTTATTATATAATCGGATGTCGGTTGTAATCAATAATGTTGTGTATGGCTTGTATAAGTGTATACGTAATATTGATTCTTATTTTAAGAAAGTAATGTAAAATTTAGTAAGTTATGAAGTTAAGATCTTTGCTAACTGAATGTTGTGATAGGTTGTATGTATGTTGTATGCATGCATATGTTAATGTATGTTAAAGAAAAAATTAGTATGTTCAACTGGTTAGTTTGCAACATCAAGATCCTATGGATTGTTATAACTTGTCTCCTAACTTTACTTTCTCGAAATGCTTTATAAAGTTTTCAAAACCTTTGCTTTTGTATCCTAAACCTTTTACTAAGTTATTAAGTTCCAACTTTACTTCAGTCTCCAGACTTGTATTAAAAGTTTTTAAAGAAGGTTAACATAAAAGATGGTTTTTTGAAAATTATTTGTCATGTTAAAACAACTTTTTAAATTTTGGTCTATTAATGGTAGTGGCTATTAGTGCAGTTCGTAAGTATTATTTTTGAAATCTAAAAGTGTTTTCAACTTAAATGTTTTCGAAAACTGTTTTCGAAACATATTATAAGTATGATAATTAATTAATTAATGATTATTTATAACCAATAAAGTAAGCTAATTAGTACTTAAATATTAATCAAGTATGTTAATTACAGTTAGTTAATTATTATTTAATTAACTATTAGGATGAATTATTATTTTAATTATTATTAAAGGTTAATTATTATATAATTAATTATTTATAAATGGGTTTAACTATTAATCACTAACCAAGCTAATGTAAGTTAAGATTTAATTAAAACTTAGTTATGATTTAGTTATTTTAAATAAAGGTTTAATCTACTATTTAAGTTCTAAATATGGAATATTTATTAATTAATTTAGATTAATTAATATTTAATTATTATTTAAAGTTTTAAATTATTGTTTAACAATTAATTAAAGGTTAATTATGGTTTAATTATTTATTTACAGGTTAGCTATTATTAAATTATTTATTTAAGGATTATTATTATTATTTAATTATTTATTTAATAGTTAATTATTAATTAATTAATTGTTAATTACTACTAAAATAAAAGTTTAAAATGTAGTTTTGTTTTCAAATAAAGGTTTAAAAGTTTTAGCTACTTTATTTCTAAAAATTGATTTAGTTCTTAAAGCAACTCTTTTTTAAAAGATGTTTATAATTCAACGGATTTCTTGTCGACCACTCTTAAGTAATCCCAATTGAATATGAACCCCAATGAGATATGTTTAGCAGAAATAAACATTGTTCTGCTAACTAATTGTATTTGAAATGTGTTTGGTAGAATAAATCACAGTTCTGCCATTATTCCCTTAGTATATCATATTAATTTCCCTTAAGCAGAAATAAAACCCAATTCTGCTATTTTGGTAACTTGGACATTTACCCTATATGTTGATTGATTGTTATTGGCCGGTTCCCTTTACATATTTGCTCGTTATTCAAATACTCATAATATAACTAAAAAATTAAACTGAATTAAATGAGAACTATTGTTGTCACTAAGCCTCTTTCTGATTTTGTGAAATTAATCATTTTAAATATATTTTTAAATTGGTTTAAACTTAATTATCATATTATTTAAAGGGTTTTAAAGTAAATTTATGATGCTTAAATTTTATTACCATTTAAATTATGAGAGTTAGATAATAATTAAGAAATTATTTTACCAAGAAGTTGGGTTGTGAGTTGGAGACTACCACTGCACAATCTAACACAGTTGCAGATGGCAACCACTTATTGTGTCAATCAATATGCAGAAGTTTTACTTGGGTTATTACTGGTCAGGAGTTTACAGCTGATGTTATGCTTATTCCCCTAGGAAGTTGTGACATGGTTTTAGGGGTGCATTGGTTGAGCACCTTAGGAGCTATTTACTGGGATTTTAAGCATTTGGTGATGAAATTCTCCTTCAATTGAGTTGATATCAGGTTGGAAGGGGTACCTAATAAGAGAATGAGAGTAGTTGATGAGGGGCCTTTAGTCGAACTCATGTGTAATGCAGCACAGTTATACTTATTATAGGTTGTTGACACTTACAATGATGTAGTTCCTTCTTATTTGATACACCTTGCTACTGACAGTAATGAGTATGAGGAGTTGGAATCATTAAAACAACAATTTGCAGCAACTTTTGAAGAGCCTAAAGACTTACCTCCTCACAGGGGAGTTTTTGGCCATAGGATCAATACATGTTGTAATGCTGTGAACATCAGACCATATAGGTATCCTTTGAAACAAAGGGATATCATTGAGCAACTTATTCAAGAAATGCTTGAGAGGGGCATTATTCAAAGTAGCTCCAGTCCATTTGCTTCCCCAGTTGTGCTAGTTGGTAAGAAGGATGGTACATGGAGATTGTGTAGGGAATTGAACAAAAGAACTGTCAAGAATAAATTCCCTATACCAGTACTTGATCAACTCATTGATGAACTTGCAGGAGCCACAGTGTTCAGTAAACTGGACCTAAGAGCTGGTTATCACCAGTTAAGGATTCACCCTAATGATGTCTTTAAAACAGCATTTAAGACACATGAGGGGCACTATGAATTCTTAGTTATGCCTTTTGGCTTAACTAATGCACCTTCTTCTTTCTAGAGTTGGATGAACTCAGTTTTCAAACCACTACTCAGGAGATGTGTGCTTGTGTTTTTTGATGACATTCTGGTTTACAGTCCTACCTTGACTAATCACTGGAAACACTTGGCTGAGGTACTTGAGCTTATGTCACAACATTCCCTTTATGCCAAGTTGAGTAAATGCTCTCTTTTTTCAAAGAGAGTAGAGTACCTAGGCCACCTCATCTCAGAGAAGTGTGTAGAAACATATCCTAGTAAGATCAGTGCAATTAACTCATGGCCCACACCAGCTTCAGTTAAAGACTTGAGAAGTTTCCTTGGGTTAGCAGGGTACTACAGGAAGTTTGTTAAGGGGTATGCCATAATAAGCAAGCCTCTAACAGAATTGTTGAAGAAAGGAGCTTTTGAGTGGTCTGATGTGGCACAGTCAGCTTTTGAAGCACCAAAAAGGGCATTGATCAGTGTTCCTATGTTAGCTATTCCAGATTTTTCCAAGCAGTATGTGGTCGAAACTGATACCTCTAAGAGTGGAATTGAGGCTGTGTTAATGCAAGATAATCATCCTCTTGCCTACATCAGCAGGTCTTTAGGTCCCAGATGGCAGAAATTGTCAGTTTATGAGAAGGAATTATTGGCTATGGTATTTGCCGTGCAAAAGTGGGAGCAATATTTGATGGGGGCACATTTTGTTGTGAAAACTGATCAAAAAAGTCTTAAATGGCTTTTGCAGCAGAAAATTTCCACTCCTTTCCAACAATTTTGGCTATCAAAATTAATGGGATTCGATTATGAGATTCAATACAAGTCAGGCAAGGAAAACACAGTTGCAGATGCTCTTTCTAGGGTTCAAGGTTCAGAAATATTCATGATGGCTGTGTCAGTAATTGATTCTGACTTACACCAAGCTCTCAAGGCTAGTTCTGCCTTAGATGATAACACTTTGGCTTTGTTCATAAAGCTGCAGCAACAACATACAGCACCTGGGTTTAGCATTTAGGATGGGTTACTCAGAAGACATGGAAAGATTTTAGTTGGCCCTAATAAGGGGTTGAGGAAGAAACTAATGCAGTGGCATCATGCTTCTGTGGAAGCTGGACACTCAGGAAGAGAACAAACCTTGAAAAGATTACAAGGTATATTCTTTTGGAGGGGGTTAAAAAGGGATGTAAGTCAGTTTGTTAGGAAATGTGTAACATGTCAAGCATCCAAGTATGATACTTCAGCTAAACCTGGCATATTGCAGCCACTTCCAATCCATGAACAAATATGGACTGATATTTCCATGGATTTCATCACTGGATTGCCTATGTCTATGGGTAAAAATGCCATTTTTGTAGTTGTTGATCGACTAAGCAAATATGTTCACTTTATGGGCCTCAAACATCCATTCTCTGCTGTTGATGTTGCTCAGTGTTATCTTGACAACATCTTCAAACTTCATGGTTGGCCAAGAAGCATAGTAAGTAACAGGGATTCGATTTTCCTTAGCCAATTTTGGAAAGGGTTATTCTCCCTTCATGGAACTGAGTTCAAACTGTCCTCAGCTTATCACCCTGAGATGACGGTCAAACTGAAGTTGTGAATAGATGCCTGGAAACTTATTTGAGATGTATGACTAGTGATACACCTAAAGGTTGGTGCAAGTATCTACCTGTTGCAGAATGGTGGTACAACACTCATTTCCACACTTCTACAATGCAAACACCTTATGAGGTGGTATATGGACAGCCACCCCCATTCCACTTGCCCTATTTACCTGGTGAATCTGCTAATGCAGTAGTGGATAGAAGTATGCAGAAAAGAGAGGAGGTGATCAAGTTATTTAAAGCTAATTTGAGTAAGGCACAATCAAGAATGAAGCAGCAAGCATATAAGAAAAGATCTGAAAGGCACTTTACAGTCAATGATTGGGTGTGGCTTAAGCTTCAAAATTACAGGCAAGATTCTGTGCATTACAGAACCAATCAAAAATTGGCTGCAAAATATTTTGGCCCTTTTAAGGTGATTGCAAAGATTGGCTACACTGCGTACAAGTTACAGCTCCCTAGTACAGCCAAAATACACAACGTTTTCCATGTTTCACAACTAAAGGCATTCAGAGGTGAACTCCCTACAGTGGCTGTGATTCCTCCATGGTCTGATCACATTGAAGAAGCTCACATGATCCCTATTGCTGTGTTGGATAATCGAGTTGTGCAGAATGAGGGTCAGCCTACAGAGTAGTATTTGGTGCATTGGGTTGGCAAACCATCTCATGAGACTACTTGGATGAACAAGGTTGATTTTGAAGCTCAATTCCTTGGTTTCTTTCCTTGACTTGAGGACAAGTCATCTTAATGGGGGAGGATATGATATGGGAGAATATAAAGCTAACCATATATGCTGACGTGGTACAGTTTGTTAGCAATTTTGTTTGTCTTTTCTGGTTGTCAGAAAATCAGTTTGTTGCATTTATTTTTCGCAATTTGTTATAACCATATTTTGTTATCAGAACATGAGGTGATGTGCTAGCTAGTTGCTCAAGTTTAGCCAAATATAAATAGGATGGGTTGTATCATGTTAAGGTTAAGGAAATAAATCAACTATCCTCCTCCTAATTCTCGATATCTCTTCTTCCTCTATTTCTTCTATTTTCTTCTTCCTCTATTTCTCTGCTATTACAAAATTTAATATGAATCCACTCTTATCAAAAAGGCTTCTGCAAGTAATAAAAATGTGAAGTCTCAAAGTCGATATTTATATGGTGTCATATCTACAGGTGTTACCATTTTCAACACATGTATAGTCCAGCTACTTCTTATTTTGGTTGGTGTTGAGTTTATGATGTTTTATAATTATTCTCAAGATTACATGTTTATGAAATTTTTTTACTATTCAAAATCCAATTTCAATAGCTATTCTCAACTGCTGAAATATTTGCTGAAAAAAACACGATCAAGATGCTTAGAAACGTGCCCAAAAAAAGGGAAAAACAAGGCAAGAAAGCCTGTCACTGAGATGATTGGTGTATTTTAGTAACTTTTCCTCATCAAATATCCGAAAACTTTTTTGAGAATATAAGAGGTAGACTTCTTTCTGAATCTCCAAAAGGTATAGCCAAACCCATAGTTTTATATTTATTTTGCATATGCTAATGAGAATGTGATGACATAAAATAAAGAAAGTAAAAAAAACATGGTTTAAAATGCAAGAGAAATATTAGTTTGTGCCTAAGTGATGAGTTCTTACCAAAAAATAGGATGTCTTTTTATGGCACAACATTGTAATAGAAGGGAAAGTTTGTCCGCTATGCATCTGTTTTTTTGAAATTTTGTATACTTTAAGTTGTATTATGTTGGCAATGATTCCTATTGGAAAATCCAAACTTGAACAACCATTTGTTTATATTTGTGTGCGGGTGAATATTTAATATACTTTTAAGCATCCATGCTAATGTTACTTGACCTCCTTTTGAGAAATCCAAACTCAAGTAGATATTACTTAAACTTGAGCAACTATTTATTTATTTCCGGCAGATCCATATGAGCACAAGCTCTGAACTTGATGGAATTACTTGATATGGATGGTTTAAGTAATGTGAAACTCACATAAGCCAAATTTCCGATCACTTACAACTTATAATATGAATATTTGTTACTGGATTTTTTTGCAAATTCCTCATTTGTCGTTTGTATGTTTTGTAGGTAACTATACCACTGCCTTACTTGGAAGGGGAAAATCAGTTCGGAGCATCAAGATAGATAATGTAAGTTTAAAATCAACTGAGATAAGTGGTATGTGCACACAAAAGCAAGTCTAGCCTGTCATAAAAGTAAGTGGTATGTCACTGCGATAAGTAGTACCTACCTCAACAGCATGAATTAACTAAAAACTTGTGCATAACCTTATTTGTGGCAGAGTAATACAAAATAGATCATCTTGCTTGTACCATATTAGATATTGTTTGGACAAGCACTTTTAGCAATGTAAATCATCATCTTAGTTCTTACATAAGTTTAATCAAATGGTTGCATGCACTACCATTATATATGTATATCGTGTGAATATATTTTCATCAAAAATGCACTCCTAGAGACTATATTATGTGTATTAATTTATAAATTAATGCATCATCTTTACTATCTCTGTTTCTGTTCTCTTATATATTGCAAAAGTTACCTAATAATTTGAAATATCTTGGAATTATTATTACATAAATAGAAATAATTCAAGTTGCATATAGTAATCATCCGCTTGTCAATGGGCCCCTTGGATAATTAGATTGAGACCTTCTAGTGTGACACTATATGGTAAGATATGAAAGTATTATCATCTTCTGACTAATGGATTAGTGTTTGTCAATTTGATACCAAAAGGCACGCCTTAGCTAATAATCTCTTTATTTCGCTTTTACTTTAACAGACCAAGGAGGTTCTAATCCATGGGCCTGCAAGCCTGTCATTGTTATCCTGCCTTTTGGTCGTCTAGGACACCATTTGACAAAAACAAATGGTTGTTAGGATTGGAGGTTGGTTGTATTTGAAACTACGGATGGTAGTTGAATGGATTCGGATGGACAACACTTAAAAAATAACTAAGTATGGAATTGACACTTCACTTAGACAACGGATCAAATTGGATTTCTAATTTTTGAGCCAATCATGATGCAATCGGTATGAATCGATAAGGAAGGCCCCATAAGGCTACCTTTTAATTTTCAAGTCGGTTTGAGTTCGTATGTTTGAGTTATAGACAAAAGAATATGGATCGGTATCGATTGGATCAGTGGTAATTTACTCGAACTCAGACTCAGAAAAATTTGCTAATTCCTTAGAGTCGGCACATGGTTCGTCTGAGTTGTAGAAATTTGAAGTGCTGGATCACTCTTGGATTCGAATACATGTTTGCTTGGAGAAAAACGATGGGCGTCGATCATTTTTCGTGCTTGGAGTCAGAATCATGTCTGATTGGGGAAATTTTGATTTTACCCAAGTCTAACCCTAGACCAGAATCTTTAGCACCTGCTTCGAGTCAGAAAGGTGATTACTTCGGGTCTCGCTTTAGGTCAATTTTGAAGTGGTTTCTCGACAACCGTTTTGATGATTTTCGACAATGATCGATCTATAACTCAAAATCTACAAAGACAATCGATATAAAATTTGGAGGACGGCTGCACTACACCATGATGGATCCACATCATCAATCGCTAGGCCCCATGATGAAGTTGGATCGACTGGTCATGATCCATACGGATCGATCCATACGGATCGATCCATAAAACGATTCAAATCAATGATGATCAATCAATATCTCACAAACTCAAAGTCGGAATGACACAAAACTTTAGGATAGTAAAATACTATCTAAACGAACCTATCTTATCGATCACACATCATTTGGAAAAACGTGAACGATCGACCTACATCATTCTTGAATGATCGTATCATTTCAGCCAGAACGATCCCAACTCCACGGAAAACGCAATATCCCACAAGCGGTAAGTTAGAATTGCTCGAAATTTGGAGAGCAAGTAGCTAACATCATGGCGGACCCATAAAAATGATCGCACCCCCACTGAAGCTAATATCAATGGTCGGAGTCAATCATTCCAGTGGTGTGCGATCGATCTGAAAATTGGTGGATCGGGTCGTACAAATCTGGAGGTTCTTCTGGCGAAATTTCAGCTCGATCCATATACTTCTTCACATATAAATATTGCGGACTTGGCTTATTACAAGGGATCTTCTGCTTCTTCTAATTAGATTTTCTTTTGGCTCTTCTTCATCACTTCTTATCTCTTCCTTCATTAATTTTCTAACACAAAAACAACTGTACTTGTAATCTTACCGTATAAGTAAAAGATTATTGAAGTGGACGTAGGTTCGAGTTTGCCGAATCTCTATAAAACTTGCATGTTCATTTACTTTTTCTGCAATCTATTCTGTGATCTTTGATCTATACTTCTCTGTTTGAATCTAAATATTGGATATTGGCGCTTTCAGTTATAACAGGTTGCTTGTGCTTATTTTTGACATAAATATTTTGGTGCTTTCACTGAGAGAGCTAGCCTCCACGAATTTGGAGTTTAGATTTGGATTCAAAAAGAAAGCTTGGATTTGGATCAATGGTGAGGCAAACAACAGGGAGACAGGTGGCAGAGAGGAGTTACCATGAAGGAAGTCATGAGGCATCTTCTGGAGCTAATCAAACCTTAATCTTCATTACCAGAGATGTAATGGAGACGATGATGAACACTATGCCGAAACGGATGCTAAAAAGACAGGAGGAGATGATGCAGAATCTACTTCGATAAATTGGACAGGCTAGAACGGTAGGAACCGCTCTAGCTATTGATCATAGAGTTGGAGCAGTAAGAGCTGAGGAAAACCAGAATCAGGAAAAAGGAAACGAAGCTAACGGACCGCATGATTGAGTAGTACAAAGAGAGCAGTCCCCAGACGACACATAACGATTGGTACTAATCGTTCCAGAATGATCAACGTTGATTGATCTAGACTTGAGGGCATTCCCTGGGTTATGCTGGATTGATCCCTAGTGGGGCGATGGACAATGCTGAGCAGTTTGGGGTCAATTGAAACTTGGATGCACGTATGGAAGAGGATAATCTTATATTCCCTCATAGACTAGAGGGGCGGTATGAAAATGATGATCGAAGACCACTTATGGATGTTAGAATAGCTGAAAATTGAAATCCAGGACTTGGAGTGGAAACTATTTGACTTGGATGTGAATTGGAGCAACCGGGGGCAAACCCCGGCCAATGAGAATGGATTGGAACTACTCCTCATGGAACTGGAGGAGCGGATCTAATTGACTCTGGAAGGAATAAGATAACGATGATGGAACATGATCAGCCATCATTCACCACAAACCGGAGCAAGCCTGGCTTAAGGACACAGGTCGTCATTTCTTGACTGGGATGACATGGACTAAATAACTAATAAAACCTACATTAAAATGGTTAAGTCACTTACACATGTATGAGATTGAGGATGATCCTTAAGTATGCTCTGTGATGGCGGTAAACCACCATAACTAATGAATCTTAAACACTTGAATCCACATTACTGTGATAAGTAACACTAGTCGCGGTTGTAGTCCCGATCGTAGAGACAAGGCAGTAACTGCAAGGTGCGAGTCCCTTCGTCAGAAATCGACAGGATGGACTCGTACATGGATTAATCCTCGAATGAGGATCGAGATTGGAGAGAAATACCCCATGGATTAAGTCCTCGACTAGGGATCAAGGTTGAAGAAGGATACCCCATAGATTAAGTCCTCGACTGGAGAGTCGAAACTGGAGAATAAAACCAAACAGGTCGCCAGGTATGGATTATGCCTGGCAAGGAGTAGGTCGCTTCACCGGAGAGTGACATGATAGGTCTAGTCAGGTCGTCGAGTATGGATTGTGCTTGCTAAGGATTCAAAGATATTAGGGTCGTTAGGTATGGACTATGCCTGGTAAGGGGTGGTCGCTTCGCTCGAATGCGATGGATCGACCTACTCAGGTCTCGAGTACGGATTGTGCTCGGCAAAGATCCAGTGAGATCAAAGATTTGGATTAGGATGACAATCCATAAAGGTCATGAAATTTGGATATCAGCTTCGAACAGCTACGGATTTGGATATGGACCCAGAGCGGTCTCGGATTTGGATAACGATCCAATGAAATTGAGGACTTTGACAACGATTCGGTATGATCGTGGATTTTGCTATTGGCTTAGGATGGAAATTGATTCGGCTAAGGATTCAATTGGATTAGGAATGGACTTTGTGACGACCTGCATTTCGGAAGGTTTAAATTGATAATAATCCACGCATGTTCAATTTAAACAATCCGGAACATAAATAATCATTGAGGTTAATTAAAAGAAATAAGAAAATAAGAAGAAAACAAATACAGAATCTCGCAGCTGAACGACAAAATATAATAATCAAATAAACAATTCATAAATCTTTTTATATTATTATAATTTATACAACATTTATCAAAATTATATACAAACAATAGAACAATATAATAATGCAGCAGAACAACATGACGTCGGGAATGAATAGTAATAATATACCAAATCTTCGTCTTCGTCCTTCAGAGAATAAAGTTCAATATACTGAAAAACTCAGGACCGATCCGAGCGTAATAAAAAAACAAAACACTTGAATCAGGACTAATATATCCTTATATGAGTCAATCGATATCGTATAACATGAGTGTAATAGCGTCAGAGATGTTTACGAGGTTTCACATCTCTTTTCCAATGTATAACGTGCATGCAATAACTCAAGAAATGTTATGTGATTTTCCATCTCTTAAGGATCCGTCAAAATATTTATATATAGTAGAGTACGCTACATATAATGTATAATCAATAAAATAAATATTTTTCTTAGCGTTAAGGCTTCACATTGGTCCCCATTAACGCGTTTTTAAGTATTGACATATAGTTTGCATTTGACACAACCAGTACCACATTGGTAGTCAGTGATGTGCCGTGATATGACAACACTAAACCAAAATCTTAGGGGTCTCGTATAGGGATAAAAGCATGACAATGCACGTGAGGCAATCCCCAAGGTAGGATACTACCAGTTTAGGTGCAGGGCTGGTGGTAACGCATCATGGCCAATGACCGCCCACCGCGTCCATCCATCCCATATCGAGTCAAAAGGGAGGCTATCCCAAATATAGGTTGACCAACTGAAACAATCAACAAGAAGAATAATATGGACCGAGTCCAAGAAAATCGAAGAACGGATGTCCGCTAGGAGTAGCTAGTCCGCTTGGCCCTGTCAAACTATCATGTTTTAGTCATTTCAAATAGGCACAAGTGCTTGGGTCTATCCATCATCGTTCTCCTTCTTCGAATCCAGCAAACGACGCCAATCCAGTCACTTTGTTCTAAAGTCTCCTCCACGTACACAGTTGTTAAAGTGGTTCCAATATTGACAGAGAGTATGTCAACAAGAGGCCTCGGTCTTTTTAATAACCAAGCGTCGTTTTACACATCGGTTGGTACTTTCATATTTCCAAAACAATTCATAATTTATATCAAAATATCGTATTCGCTTCAAAATATATTTCATTTCAAAGTATCATATTCACTTCGAAAACAATTTCAAATAAAATACATTTTCCACTCAGGAACAATTTCATTTCAAAATCACTTTCCACTTTGAAATTAATTTCATTACAGAATCATTTTATGCATTTCCAAAGCCATTTTGAATTTTAACTTAGGTTATAACTTTAATTTAACCAAATTCGCATTTAAATCCATGATTTAAATATAAACAATTTCCATCTTGAACAGTTTGAATTTTGAAATAGTTAAAAATATTTTAGATAGTTAAAGTATTTGATATAAAATAGTTTAAGTATTAAAATGGTTTATATAGTAAAATATTTCAGAAAAATCAAAATAATTTGAATATTTAATTTAAACAGTTTATATTAAAATAATTTACTTTGAAAATAGTTTCAAACCAAACTATTTCTTTCCATTTCAACAATTCTGGACCCAGGTCCAAATTCAATCAAATCGATTCATTTTCAAATGTTTCAATTTAAAATCATCTTAAATATCAAATCAATTTAAATCGACTCAATTTTAGTTTCAATTTAAATATGTCTCATTCTCAAATCAAATTTATCTCAATTTCGATTTCAATTCGAACTAACTACAACTTCGATTTCAATTGATTCGATTCATATAGTTTAAGTTTAATTCAATTCCCAAACTTAACCCATTTCGGTTTATATGGATTCTAAGACTAATTCCAAATTAACGATTTAAATTACTTAATTCAAATTAAACTTCAATTTCAAATTTAGAATCAAAACTTAAAATTAATTCCATTCTCGGGTCCAAATTTGAAATATCAATTTAAATTACTTTTACTTGGTAATATTTCAAGGTTCGAGTAAAAGTTCAAATCTTTTAACAATTCAATTTCAATAATTCAAGTCATATTTCAACCACGGCTTCAAATTTCAATTAAAATTCTTTAAAACAATTTCTTTTAACAAAATTTTATTTCAACACTTCAAACTCGAATTCATAACTAATCCATTCTTCAAAAATTTGATTTTTATTTCTTTAAATCGAAATGCTTAAATAATTTCAAAACCAAGAATTTTAAAATCATTTAATTTAACTAATCTGGTGTCCGTATATAATTTTCTATCCTATGGCCATGTGAATAGTTATTTCAATTTAATTTCAAGGATGGATATATATCATTTCAATCCAAAATAAATATCGTAGGTATATATCATTTCAACATATTTATTAATTTATTCGAAATAATTCGGTTTATAGGTTTATACACTGGAAATAATATACGGTATGATAACATGATATATCAAAATAAATAAACATCCAAATCATCTAAAATATCAATCAATGACATCCATCACAATCAACAGCCAAATCAGTCAAAATATCATAACAATTTACTAGTTATCAATAATCGGGAATTTAACTAGCAATTTAATTTTCATCTCAAATTTGAACTGTCAATTCAAATTCCTATCATTTTAATCCATATCAATTTAAATGTTAGTTAAATTTACCAAACAACAGTCAATAAATTTAAATCACTTCACGATATAAATTTAACTAACATAAAAAGTTATTTTAGTACGTCGTGAGTGTTATAAAACACTCATCTTTTATTTAAAACTGAAAATAATTCCAGTTTCAAATAAATAT
Organism: Allium cepa; assembly: GCA_030765085.1. Taxonomy (NCBI): domain Eukaryota; kingdom Viridiplantae; phylum Streptophyta; class Magnoliopsida; order Asparagales; family Amaryllidaceae; genus Allium; species Allium cepa. The sequence continues at coordinate 345,886,779 of CM060944.1, forward strand.
CAATCTAACTCCATGCTGCAGACAACTCCGATACGAACGTAACACAAAAGACGGCACTCGAATCCGACCTCATATGAAACATATATGAATAATTAAACATTTGATCAAATTAAATTAAACTAATTACTTAATTAATTACCCTAATCACTTACATAAACACTTGCCATGTCATTATCGTTCTCAACTTCCCCGCTCATCCTTCCTTCCCAAAACGCGATCGAACAAACCTATATTCGCGTCGTCTTCCTCCTCGTCGCGGCCACCACGGATGACTGGATCCTCGCCGATGTAGCCACGCTGATTGCCTAGCCTTGCCTAACACCACCATTGCCAGCGCCGCCTCTTAATTCTCCACCAACATCACGCAATGGCCCATAGCACGAAATCCGTTCATCTTGGCTTCGCCGCTGCCTCAGTCCACCAGAGGTCGCTAGATTTTAGTCGAAGCTAGCCCTCGACATTCTCTCCAACTTCCCTTCAGGCGCTGTCGTCGATCGATGATCGTAGTAGCTGGTATTAACGATTATAGCTGCGCCAATCGTGGCTAATTTCCGGTCTTCTCTGACCTCCATTGACGATCCTGACCGTTAAATAGCTTCATATCGCCGAGCTCTACAACATTGTAGTAAACGTCCATGGCTGAAAGCGAACGGATTGGCGCCGATTATAGTGGATCGTTGGATGTGGTTTATTTTTTTGAGAAAAATATGTGATCCTCTTCAAGAGAGGAGAGCACATATGTACATATTTATAACAACAATAGTAAAAAGATGCGAACATGCCTGATAGGTAGCAAAAGACCCCCTCTCCCACTGTAACAACCCACATATTTTACGATTGTATATTTAAATGGTTTATTTAAATATAGCATCGTTGTCGGATTAAAGACCGAAATGTTACTTTCTGCAAATATTCGGATTAGGACTCGAGACTACTTCCATTGAGTTCAAAACGACATTTGCGACTTTTTTGAGTATAAACATGATATGTTTGGAGTTGAGTTGAATTTTGCTATTTTTGTATTAGGCTTTGGGTTTGGGTTTCAGCTCCTTTAACCCAACATATTACCCTAACTCCACTCCACTCCTCTTCATTCCTTCATATTATTTCCTAACACTTCAAGCCATAGAAAAATGGGAGAAAAGAAAAGAGATTAGAAATTCATAAGCTTTAATTCCCATAGGAAAATCAACTTCAAGTTATAAATCAAAGAGAAGCTTAAGTAAGCATCATCTTCTTCTTCTCCACCTCAATTTCTCTCCAATTTTCATAAATTTCTAAACCCTAACTTAGGAAATATTTGCATTTGATCATAGATTGGAGCTTCTAGAGTTGAAATTGAAGAGTGGTTGATCTTTCCTTCGTTTTTGAGCCTCTCACTTGTTGTTTTTGGGTTTAAAGGTGAGTTCTTGAACTCACATCTATATCTATACCTTTGATAGTTGTTAAGTATGAATTCCTAACGCCTATTTCATGTTCATTTGTTTTGATTTGAATTGGTTAGGTGAATTTTACAAATTTTTTAGTATTTTGAAGTCAAAATCTATGAAAATCCTACATTGGATGTTTTGACATGTTATTTGAAGTGTATTGAAGAGCCTATAGGGCTGGGTTGTCGCTTGGAATAAATCCTTAGCCATCGTGCTCGTTCGATCACTTTTGAGATGATTTTAGCCATTATTTGCCAAGGTAGATTTTTGCCCTGAGCTTCAGCTTAGACGTTTCGTATTAAATCAAACGTCTGGAACTAAGGGAATAAAATTCCAGATACTCAGCTTAGACGTCTGAGCTTACTTCCTAGACGTTTGGACGATCTGGAATAAAATTTCCAGTCTTTCAGCTCAGACGTCTGGGAGAACCACCAGACTCTAGAGCTGCTAATTGCAGCCATCTTGCTTGTTTTTAATGAGTTTCCATTTTATATCAATTTTTGGTTGATCCATTGGTCGTCACCATTTATTGTCGACTTCGATGGCTTCTTTCTATATTTTGGGAATATCCATTTGATAGATTTGATATCAATTTTTATGGATTTGATTCACGTCATCGAATGTGAATTTTTGGTGATCGATTGTTTTACAATCGTTTTCTGTGATTTGTCACTTCTAGAATACAAAGGTTTTTACACTAGTAGTAAATATTCAAACTCTTTCATGAAAATGATTTCAACGCTATTTTTAATACAAAGCTCGTTTTTAAAACCGTTTTTCAATCTATTAGTATAGACAAACCTTTACCTCATTTGTATGAGAAATCTAACTAAACGACTTAGCAAAACAAGTGGTATGAAACGCTTGCGTTTTCTTTGTTGGTTAATTCTTGGACTTGTTCGACTGAAATCTTGTGACAATTTTCGAGTGGAAATCTACAATTTGTTCGTAAATATTTAAGTTAAGCCAGTGGTTATAGAACATGAAGCTAAACTCATTTATTTACTAGCTTAATGTAATTTACACTTTTTATTGATCAATGGTGATCATTTTATGGTTTAGACTAGCGATATGCGATGTCTCTTTGTCCACGTGGGGGACTGTACCCCGTTCTATTGAGCTTCGTCACATTTATATAGGCTAACGATCTATGGGTTCTTTGAAGTTTCGACTCATTTTTCTGGGCTAGCGACCCATGTTATTTTATGATGTTTGGTTCATCGGATGTACCGTTATTGTACTACGTCGATATTCTGGCTTATCAGGATCCCCGGATGTACCGTTATTATACTACATCATTGTTTCGGCTTTTTAGGTCCATCGAGCATACCGTTATTGTACTACGCCGTCGTTCTGAATTTTTTGGAGTTTCAGGTTCGTCGGGCGTACCGTTATTGCACTACGTCATCGATCCGGCTCTATAGTTAGCGACCATAGGATAGAGACCCGTTTATGATACACGTGTGGTGAGTTTTCATGCTCCCGTTTGTGATAGGCCTCCCCTCTTTTTGATTTCTAGATTTCTAATAGACAATTTCTGGAATTTGTGTTTCACCTATTTTTGTGATTGGCATTGATATGATTGTCAATATTTGTGGTTTGGTGAATAAAATAAAGAATATGACATTCTTTTTAGTGTTTGAGACTCTTGGGATATTATATGAATTTTGTTGTTGTTAAATGTATACATGTCATAGTATGGCATTATTGTTATCATACTTTTTTTCATATCTCTTATCCTATCTCATCTTATAAGATATTTATAGCTAGACTGATCCGTTTATTATTTTCTTCTTAAAAAATACTCGGGTCAGACCGAGGTATTTCAGGTGCTTCTACTTGACTCCATATCAGGATCTGTCATCTGACTTTGGCTAACTACTTAGCTTAGTAGTTTTTTATTTATAAATTCGAGATAGAGGCGCCTTGATGTATAAATATTCATTTGTTTAGCACATGTACCTATTATTTTGTGATGTAGTGGATCTTACATGACCACTACTTTGATGTACACTTCTATGTGTTTTATTCATATTTGTTTCCGCCTTAGTGATATGAATATCTGTGACTGATTTATGTTATGTTTATTTTATATTTGTCTTCGAAGATCGCACAGCCACTGTATAGTAGTTTTGAGTTTGTATTGATGTGTCATATTTCCTCTTGAAACGAAATGCATATAATACTATCTGACATATGAATACTCGCACAAAGCAATTACATGGATGGTCGCTTCTCAATAGCCTTATTCTTCTGCTAGTCGATGACATTACCCGTAGTGTCCTTGGCTAGCGTGAGCATAGAGGTGGGGCGTCACACCTTCGGTACAAAAGAAAAAAAATCAAACCCTCCCAAACGCCTATGGAAAAAATGACAACCTAAACTGACAACTCCATCCAAAATCCAAGGCTTGCAGGGACACCAAAAGATAAGCAGCCATTTGAACAATATCCTCAACCGCAATCTCAACAACCAAGCTGAAAAAACACAATGTACTATATCTACAAAAACCACGAACAAACTCCAAAACAATAATTATCACAAAAAATCTCCAAAATATCAACCCTCAATCAAAAGACTAAAAAGCTTTACGATTTAAACAAGGATTTCTCTTAACATTACCAGTTGAATATCTCCTACTATTCCTTCTATGTGCTTTGGATGCACGAATCAATTCTCTAGCATGTACATGAGAACAAGGAAATTTACCTATAGACGCAAGACAACAATACATAACAAATCTGAAACCCCTAGTTCAATAATAGACAGCTTTTTCAGAACAGACTTTTCTAAACAAATTGCTACAATCAAAAGTGTCACCCAACCCAACAACAGACCCAACAACCCTTAATTCAGCACATTGTACATTATCGGTATCTTGTGCACCTTGAACAACATAAGAATGCTGGGACAACCAATTCCTATGAGAAATATTATCATCACCCATCTCCATACGATTATCAATATTTTTTATATACACCGACATAACATCTCTATGAACTGCCATGTTACTCAAAGTAAAATACAAAACTCCATCATCTAAAAACCCTGAAACAACGTAAGATAAACTACATTTAACAATAGCCAACTTATTGACACAATCGAATACCATTTCTGGAATATGATCAGCTAAATTTAGATCACCACTTTCAGCAAGCAGTGCGACTCCAACCCCATGATAACAAACACCATTACAACAACCATCAATAAAAGTACAACGATCACTATGTGCACACATATGCATACAAATTTTCTGAGAAAAGTTAATGTCATCACCCATCAATGTATTAAAAATAATACCATCATTATACCGTGCGAAATCATCTTTATGTTCTGCTAAAACTCCAACATCTAAATTTGCATCAACCTCATAAGTGTTACTAATATTATCCACAGCCATGTCGTTATCAGCCTTGTCGGGGAAATCAACTTCTAACCTCAAATCAGAACCATTCATGTACGTAGGCAGAACAAAAGCTTCACCGTATGAACAAAATCCATCAATTAACAAATCACTACCAAATCTGACCGACTGCACTTTATCATAATCCATCATTGCGGTCGAGTATTTATGCAAAACAACCTCCTTTTGACAGGTGGATTCAATAGAATTATAAACCCTGTCTGATATATGAACTTCCATACTTGAATCACCATCCCCTTTTGGCAGCTCCACTAGTTCATATGTGTTATTCTCATGCAAGGATTGCATTTCTTCTTACATGGCTATTCTCCATTCTTCTTTATAACAATCACTCATTGCTTCTTTATAGCTTTAAGGCTCTCGCTCATTAGCGAGCACAACGTACTCCTCTGTGTTGTATCGGGTGGATGGTCTTCTGTCCCTCGAGGATCGTCTCGGCTCTGGTGCAGTTGGAATTCTAGATTGAGGTTCTTCCTGGGCATGTTCATCATGAATTTCATGATCTTCAGCATCACTGCTTTCTTTTGTGTTATTACCTTCATGTCGTACTAGAGTAGGTTCGGTATTCTTACTGCTTCTCAATCTTGGCCTCTCTAAATTCTTGATATCTTCAATTATTTGATCTTTGAAAAATACAACGTCTCTACTGTGAACAATCTTCTTGTTAGTTGGATCTCAGAGTCGGTAACCAAATTCATTCTTGGGTGAACGAAGGTGGATACGCTCCTTTGTCTTTGCATCAAGCTTAGCTCTCTCATCTTTGGGGATGTGAACAAATTCCCTGCATCCGAACACCTTGAGATGATTGTATGAAGCCCTCTTTCCCGTCCAAACTTCCTCTGGAATGGCCCCGTCCAAATGAACTGATGGTTTGAGGTTGAGAATGTCAACCATGGCCATTATAGCTTCTCCCCAAAATGACTTCGGTAACTTAGCATGAGAGAGCACACAACAAACTCGTTCTTCAATGGTACGGTTCATTCTCTCAGCTAGCCCATTCAATTATGGATTCTTGGGTGGAGTCTTCTCTAGCCTAATGCCATATTTCTTTCAATAGGCTTCAAAAGCACCTATATACTAACTTCCATTACTTGATCGTACACACTTGATCTTTCGTTTAGTCTCATGCTCCACTAGAACATGGAATTCTTTGAAGGCATCAAGCACTTGATCATTTGATTTTAACAGGTGCAACCACACTTTCCTTGAATGATCATCAATGAAGGTGACAAAATGTAAAGCACCACCAATGGATCTCTCAGTCATCGAACACACGTTAGTGTGCACGAGGTTTAAAATGTTCTTTCTCCTTGTGGGCTGAGAAGATCTTTGGAAAGCAACTTGGTGTTGTTTTCAGCTATACAATGAGCACAAGGATCGAGTGGTTTACCTTTCATGTCAGGGAGGGGTTGTTTCCGAGCTGGTATATGAAGACCCTTCTCACTGATGTGCCCAAGTCGTTTATGTCATGTATCCATATCATCAGTGATGATGTTTACCTCTCCTTTACAGAGCTTAGCTTGCATTATGTACAATGATCCTACCTTCTTTCCTCCAGCCATTATTAAAATTCCTTTGGCGAGCTTCCGTTTTCCTTCACCAAAGTAATTCATCAGATCATCATCATCTAGCTTTCTGGCGGAGATAAGATTGAGGCACATGGCCGGGACATGCCTCACATCTTTCAGAACCCGCTTGCACCCGGTGCTTATTGTCAGAATAATGTCTCCTATCCCAACGATCTTGCTCCTATCTTGATTTTCCATTTGCACCGTACCAAAGTCACCACTTTGGTAGGATGAGAAGAAGTTTTATGTGGAGTACATGGAAGGAAGCACCAGAATCAACAATCTAAGAACTCCCATCATAAGCAATGTTTAGAATGTCATCTTCACCAACGAGATATAGCAGATTTACTATGGTAGTAGTACTCTTCTCTTCTTGCTTCTTCGTTAAGCTTATTTGGTTTGGCTTAACATTACCAGCCTTTTGGTCTTTCTTGAAGGATTGACATTCCATTTTCTTATGACCCATCCTTCCATGGTAATAGCATGCAATCTTCGAGCGTGACTTGGATCTACCTTGAGATTGAAGCAAATCTCGGCTCTTACTACATCCACGAGTTTCATTCCTACCCTAATTCTCAATAACATTTGCTTCAGGATGGATAGACTCAACTTGTTCTATTCTCCTTGCTTCTTCATCAAGAAGACTGTCACTGACGGTATCCATGGTTAGCTTTCTTTCCGGAGTTGAGTTACTAAGTGTAACTACGAGTGTGTCCCAGCTTTCCGGTAAGGAACTAAGGAGTAGAAGGGCTTCTAACTCATCATCAATCTTCATATCAATTTTTGTGAGTCGATTTACGAGCCCCTTTGAGATTATTCAAGTGCTCATTCATACTATAACCATCCTTATATTCCAACTTCACCAACCGTCGAACTAAATTAGCCTTGTTACGAGGTGTTTTCTTCTGAATCGTGGACTCAAGTTTTGTCCATAATTCAAAAGCATTTGTATAACTAGAAACATGCTCGAAGAGAGTTTTTTCAATGTACTTACGGATCATAGCAACAACCTTTCGGTTCAATAGTTCCCACTGAGCATCACCCTTTCCTTCTACCTTGTCTTTGTAGATGATGGGCTCATGCAAATCCTTGCAATACAAGTGGTCCTCCATCATCGGCTTCGAATAGGAGTAGTTATTGGCTGTGAGCTTGAACATGTCTCCATCATAAGCGACATTATCCTTCATCCTGAACTTACACGAGCTTGATTACAGCTAAGGATGAACCTAGCTTTGATACCACTGTTGGGAAATCTAGTGCTTTCTCGCTTCGTGAAGTTAAGATAGGCACTTTAAGGTTGAAAGTAGTAATGAGAGCACAAGAGTTTATAATTCTCCAATATGGAGATTCTTCCACTATACCAAAGAATAGTAGGATTATAAGCATCTGATTACAAAAGAAACTCACACTCGATGGCTCACTCAAGCTTGAGAATAGAGACTTTTTAAGCTATCTCTCTTTTCTCTCAAAGAGACTCTCTTTTATAATTCTTGGATATTTTTTGATTGATTGATTGATTAAGAATGAAGGCTCCTACCCCTATTTATATTACTCAACCTCCACAATGATTGGTGGAGATTACTTGTATCCAAGGGTGGAGATTGATTCTCTAGAATGCTCCACACTCTCTAGAAATCTCTACACTCTTTCATTCCCTTCTACATCCTTCCATACTCTTTCATAAGATTTCAGAAGGTTCCACACATCTCCAGAATATTTTAGAGGGTTCCACACTCTTCCACAAACTTATAGAGAGTTCTCTGAAACGTTCTAGAAAATTCTATACTTCTCTAGAAAGATCTAGAATTTTCTAAAAACTCTCTAATTAAGGAGGGATCCCAACAAGTACTACATATTTGTGGTCGTATACACAACAAATAAACTGTAACCATAAGTATTGGATTGTGGAAATGTTATATTAATCTTTTACAGCTTCCTAATATTGATATCACACTTTGTATTAGACTATTATATTAACCAGAATGAAAGGACTAAAACTTTGATGTATGGTACACTCTGTGTAGGTAAAGCGCTCGGCAGATACAATGCGGGGAGGTGCAAAAAGTCGTAGCGGTGATACAGCGAGGATATATCGGGATATAGCGGATGACTCTAAAATAGCATATAAAACTGGCACTTAATGTTTTTATAAATATATAAATGGTAATTAAATAAAAAATTAACATTCAATTGAATTGTAATTAATACATAAATACTTTTAAATAAAATCATGTGTGAATATACTGTAAATAAGCGTAAAACTATTATATAACATAGTTGAATTTAGTAGAACATTAGAGTATTTTCATTTCTGAAAATATATCAAAAATTCAATTAAATAAATAAATTTCATAATTTTTATAATGTATAAATGTCATTTTTCAATTCATTTCTTGTAAAGAAGATATAGCGGGAATAACGAGATATAGAGGAAATAGCGGGGCTTAAAGCGGAAAGGTTATATTTGAGCCTACATGGAAAAATCGTAGTGGTAGAAATCCGCTATGAGATATAGCAGTGTTATAGCGGGGTAATAGCGGGGCATTAACTGCACAGGGTACACTAGCACATGAATAATATATCTTTTTATCATTATTTGTTTATTGTCAAATAGACATATGTGAAAAGTCATCTATACAAGGAAAAAGGCAAAAGAAAATTATAAATTAATATTGCATTGAAATATTAAAATGATTTAAAAATTAAATTTAACTAAAGATAAGAGTTAAGATAGAAACTTATAGAAAATGATAACTCATGTGGTCAACCTTGTTTTTTAAGAAAAACAAACAAAGAAGACGGCGATGGAACTCTAGAATAAAACTACAGAACTAATGAGAATTCAAAGATGTTCATTTACAATAAAGGATTTGATATTTTGTTTGTGTAAACTACACATATCGAGTGATTCACTATAAAAATTAGGTTTAATTACTCTTCCCTTAATCTTATATGTCCCATGTCCCCATACAATCCCACATTAACTTTTAATTAATTGATTAATTTGATGGAATGAATGGTGCTGATTGAGTGAGGATAGATGGGCTCATGTTGTTTGGGGACGGATAATCCGAACTCTAGAAAATCTAAGTAAAATAGAACCTATTATTTGATTCTGGTTGGGTAGTTGATCATCAAGTTATAGTGAGAAAGATGCAAAGTTTGAACCCATGGCGCCGGTATAAAACACACTTCTTGTTAATCACCTAGAAATGTATTTTGGGACAAATACATGCTATCAAGAGTCTTTCATTTTTTATTTATTGTTTACTTGTTTAAAATTCAAATGTGAGTGCGGGGTAGGCTATTTGAACACAAAATAATACACAATTGGTGACATAATAGATCTGGACCGTTGAATCTCATTGTGTTCACACATGGAATTGAAATCTGAGGACAACCCAATAGTTGAGATTAATTGTTTCATCAGTTTGTGTCCCAATAGATTTTCCATGTATATTATGAGTGGCATATCATAGTTAAGAAGAAGCTTTTCTTTAATTGTGTTTGCTAGCAGTTTCATTTATCTTGGTTGTATCATATTTTTGTATAAACCAATACCACCGCACAACGGTAGAAACCAATTACTTTTTTATTCAGTTTATTGCATCAAAAATATAAGAGATGTGATTCTTGAATGTTTCTTCTAATAATTTATTATTCTTTTGAAATATTTAGGCTATTTATACATTGATTTTGCTTTATTTTTTAGATCTTTGGAGCATTGTATATGTAAATACTTCGCCTTTTTCTACTTTTCTGAAATACTTCGAACTTTATGGAAAAAATTCATTTTAGAATATTTTGAGAAGTTTATTTTTTTTGGAAAAAAACTATAAATAAATCTAAACTTTTTTAAGTAAACCGAACCATGTGACTTCCTTAGGAAAAATATGTTTAAAAATAGTTTATATTTTTTAAGAACTGTTTGTGTTTTCTCTAAAAAAATTAGAATTTTTCTGACAAAAATAATATTTTTGCGATATATTTGAGTTTTTGAATTTTTTTATATTTTCAAACCATAGTATTTGAACTCTAAATAAATTATCTGTTGACATGAAATAATTGATTCGATATATTGAAGGAGTTAATTGAAGAAAGATATAATGAATATGACATATTAAAGACAAATTCCTTTTTTTCATATATTTTTTGACTTCAAAGAACTCCAATTTGCATCACTACAATACACAAATCTCCTAATCAATCAATTTTATGATAACACGAATCTACCAAAATGATTAATGTTCATGGTTTCAAATTTCAAATTTTGATCAAGTCTTGGCTTGAGATATTCACACATGATCTTTCGTATCTAACTAGATCTAGGGCATACTTCAAGTCAAGTGTACCTTTTGATTTGATATCATGAATTTCTCTGGACTATTTTGGAATAACTTATGAGTAAAATTTATATTTGAAAAAAGATATTCTTATAATTCTACAAAGGGAAAAGGATTATCGCAATTTAAAAAAAGAAGCTATATTCATATTTGACAAGGCAGAAGTCACAAAAATCTATTGTAGCCATAAATTTCATTCGATTATGCTTATCTCTATTATAAATAATGAGATATCCTTGAATAGGATTCAACCGCGTCTTTTAGAATTTCCTAAAATACCCTTTACAACTCCATAGTAGCTAAAATTATTTGTCTCAATATGCATGTCATACTATTATAATGAGAATTCCATGAATAGGATTCAACCGCATCTTTTTGAATTTCCTAAAATACCCTTTACAACTCAACAATGGCTAAAATTGTTTGTCTCTCAATATGCATGTCATTTATTCAGGGTCATATTATTAAACTTAACGGCATCATCTCAACTCAATTAGACGTTATTGGAACAACTTTTTTCTTCATCCCTTAGCTTATATACAACAACAATTAATGTATTTTTGACGATGTGGAACAAATTACTTTTAAATAAAATGTGTATACTGATGCATGATGCAAAGCGTGTAGTATAATTATGAGGAGACAGGAAGAACTAAGGTAACAAACGAAATAAATAAAGATTAAAAAAGAAGCTTATAAACTAATTACAGAAAAATTTGTCACCAAAATTAACCTCATCAGCTTCTGTGAAGAAAGATAAATCATTATAATTTTACTCCAATGAAGAAACATCAGGTCTGCAATACTTGATTGATTGTAAATGTTTTGAAAATTGAAGTATTACCTGGCATCCTAAAGTATTCAATACACTTTTCAGACCAACAATATTACCAAATTCATTCATATGACAAATCAATGTAACCAAGTCATCATCTTGAGTCTCCCCATGTTTATGGACTTAATCATGAAATAACGGTTAATTGTATTTATGGACTTAACCATGGTTTTAAACTTCAGGTAGGTTAGTTTTAGCCTTATTTTGGGTTGTAGAAATATTACCGTGCCACCTTGGCATTTCCCACAAACTATCTCTCTAACCATTGAGATTTACATGAAATGTTTTAATTTGTTCATTGCAAAGAAGAAGACAAACTAGAGACAAACACAAGAGTTGTTCGAGAAACAATTACATGTGCAAATTTTTCTGAAAGTTATAATGTATGAAATTTTAATATGCAGAACAAGATACATTTCAAGGTTCTATGATAATCAAATGAAATAAAGAGCATGAAATATCTTTTAATTTGAAGAGATACTCTGCCTCACCATGTCGGATGCAGCAGGCCTGGTGCAGTTCATGGAAGTTGTTAGATATATTTCATGTTCATTTTACTTATAATTGATATATTTCACATTCATTTTATAACATATTTGTGGTTGATAGTTGTATGTTCTATCAAAGTTGGCAAATTATTTTATTTGTGAGTGTACCAAACTAGAATTTGCAACTCTTGGGTAGCACACACTTAATGTAACAAAATGTTTAGTGATATAAGGTATACGGTTAAAGTGCAATCTAAAAATATCAATATACCCATTAGCTAACAAATTCACATTAAACAGTTTCAAAAATAAAACGTAAAAGAAAATGATACTTGCAAATAACATAAAGAAAATTTTACTTGGCAGCAGCAGCTTATTAATTAACTTCAGTTCTGGATATAAAAACAATAATGAATAAGGAAAAGTAATTATCTTTTCCATTTAATTCGACAAGGAAGTAACAAAGATAGCAACATGGGCAAACCCGCTACATTTTCTTATCGAACAAAGTTGTAATCAAGGTGGCAATCAAGCTTATATATTTAAAAGAGAATAACTTAAATTTAATATATTTTCAAACCTAATATTGTATTTTTAAATTTTAAAATGTAATATATATACATATATTATTAGGATTTCAATACATATATCTATAGGATTGCAAATCCCAAATTATTCATCATGTTTTGGTCATTTCTTTGGGATTTCAATCATTTTGAGAATAGAATCTTATGGTTATGCCAAAAGTTTAAGTTGTTGATTGGTTTTTTCTTAATCCAATTATTCCTTAATAACCAGTCAGCTATTTGTCAGGTTTAAATAGAGTTTTGGGTCTTTTTTAATGACCATCAACCAAAAGCTTGGAATTGTAGCTAGCCCAAATCATAGATTTAGCTGTCATGAAAGAAATAATTTGCCATATTATGTCAACTGCGTGCTTCCTTCCGTAGTTTATGCATTTCTTCAATCATTTTATCACATTTCATTTTTTATCTTTTAAGCAGTTTATCTTTTGTATTGATTACGTGTGACGTTTTACTCTTTAATTGAATGAACCTAACCCCCACATTTTTAACAATGATGCAACTTCATCTTTATGTAATATGCACGTATTCATCTTTCCAAATCATATCTTATTTGTTTAGACTGAAAATAATTGAACAATTTTATATATTCTATTGTCTTGGACAAGAATGCTAATACATGTTTCTTTTTAATGTATTGGTCTCTTGATGATTTGTTAATGTATGTCTCTTTACTTGATTAAAAAATAACTATTGATGCTTTTTTTAATGTTTGAAATCCAAAATACTTTTTTTAGTGCTTTTTATGTTTCAAATTATGTTAGATCTGTTAATGGTTTTCAATATGGCTGATTAAAATACTTATTTTAATAGATTTTGGGATTCAATTGTTGTTATGTTAAATTTTAAACTCCTTTATGCATATGAACGACAATATAATTTACATCTTCTTAGGCACCAACGACTCTCCTTCATAACAAGAGTTAGTAGAGCTTGCTGCTACGTTACTGGAAATAGAGGATATTTCATTTTTGGTGTCTTTTACAGGAGAAGGACAGATGTAACGACCCGATATTTTCAACCATTCGCATCCACACATGTCGGACTTGAATTGCTCAAAATACCGAATTGTAAAATAAATTTGGCAAATCTCAGAATATATAGCAAATAAATAAGTCACAGAATAACGGACACAAAGTAATATAATGTAGAAGAAACAAAGAGATAGTAGTTCATGAAGCTACTATATAAATACATCAGAGTTAAAAAAGATACAACGGAAGTAACAGAAGTCTCAATATGATAATCAAGTACAAAGCTAAGTACATCACTAGACTCAATTAAATAACCGGAATCAACTGGATAACCAAAAGTGAAATAGATCGTTGGATCTCCAAGTGAAGCTCCAACTCTAGAGGTGAGTCTCAAATGTTGTATCACTCGGTCTGACTCGAGCATAAAGCAAAGCACAAAACACTCGAGTCAAGATATACATACTTATACAATGTAAGCCAACTCAAGTGAACTGTAATACAAAGGTATAAGTAACTTAAAGGATGCTTGGAACTACACATTCTCTAAGGATCCGTTAAACTATTTACTATGTACTAATATTTCGCTATTATAATAATGTCTAATCGTAAAATAAACTTACTTTTAAATAGCGTTAAGGCTTTACATTTTCCACCTTAACACGTAATAGTCCTAGTAGTCCATCCAGTATCATGTTTCTCCTGATCAGGAAGCCAATAGAGGATACTCCATGGGATACGGGAGAAAACCAAACACGTACAAGGCTCGCTAGGATAGGTGACATGGCACAACAAGGCAATGCCAGGATAGATATACCAATTACGCACACGGGCTGGTGGTAACACGTAGCGCTACTACCGCCCACCTCGAGCTACACCCCAAAATCAAAAATCAAAAGTGGCCACCAAATAAATCTTAAAGTCAGAATATAATATCGAAGGATTATGTCCGATCAGAGGAATGACCTCATTGGCCCGATATCGCTCCTGTTTTAGCCACCTTATGCCAACTCACGGGAGTTAGGTCCACGTATATACCTCAAAGGAACGCCATCGCCATTGTACTTCATTCTGCAATCTCCACCGCGTACACGGTTGCTAAAGTAGTTTTCGGGGTTGGTAGAGAGTATGACAACTTCCGATCCTGGTCTCTTTAACAACCCAACGTTATTATAACCCATGGATATTTATTTCAAAATCATTTATACTTTAAAACCAAAATATCATATCCATTTCAAAAACCAAAGTAATGATATCTCAGTTAAATTCCAAAACCAAATCCATTTATTATTTAGATAAAACCCAAATGTTAAATCACTAAATATTTCCTTTAATTTATTAAACTTGAAATATTCCTTTAAATCATCTTAAATCAAACCACTTTATAAAGTCATATTCTTAATCAATTTCAATAAGTTCAAATTTATATATTTTTAAAGACAACTCTTAATTAAATACAATTTCCAATAATTTCATTTCCAAAGCCATATTACTTTCAAGTTATAACAACTCTGAAACCAAACACTTTGAAACATATTTATTTAGACCATTTAAATTCAATGTTAATATCTTCCAAACAAGACTCGTTTAACCATTTAAATTCAATGTCAAATAATATTCATTTCAAAGTTGTAACATTTATAAGTTTATTCATTCAATTTTAACATTTCAAAACATTGAAATTTTCAAACAGTGGCACTTATAAAGTGTTGTGGTATGTATATTCAGTATATGTCAAAACATAGTTCAAATTCAGAAACTACAACTTTTCAGAAGTGCTGTTACAGGTATCTTTATATTTCAGCCATAGTTCAAATTTCAGAAATTACAGCACTTCAGAAATGTTGTTAAGGTATCTTTAGTATATTCAAGCCATAGTTCAGTTTTCTGAAATCACAGCACTTTAGAAATGTTGTTATAGGTATCTTTAGTATATTCAAGCCATAGTTCATTAAACCACAGCATTTCTAAACCACTATAATTTCTGTTATACCCTTTAAATCAATATTTCTTAATTTTTCTCATTTTTAACCTATCAAACTTATTTCACTTTTCAAAAAATTTTATTTGGATATTACTTAACTTATAAATTTTAATAAAATAACATTTTATTAATAAATATCCAATTTGAATTAAAATTCATTTGTTAAGTCAATACTTTATAAATTGCTTAACTTTTATTTCAACCAATAACTTAATATTTTATTTAACATACCCATCTCCTAAATAAAAAAATTCCATTTATTTACTTAACTTAAAATTTTCATTTAAACCAAATTTCCCATTTCCAAATTAAGTCATAATTCAAAATACACTTCCATTTAAACATAGTTCTTCATTTTCCAATCATTTTAATCAATATTACACTAACTATAACTTACATTATCAAATGTACATTTTAATTTACATTTTTATCATAGTAAAGATCATTTATTATTTTAATCAATATTACATAAATTAAACTTATCACATGTATGTTTTAACTTATATTTTTGTTACAATAAAGAGCATTTATCATTTTAATCAATATTACACTAATTAAAACTTACATTATCAAATGTACGTTTTAATTTATGTTTTGATTACAGTAAAGAGCATTTATCATTTTAATCAATATTACATTAATTAAAACTTTACATGTTTCTTTCATTAATTAAAAACTTTACACGTTTCTTTCATTAATTAAAACTTTACATGTTTCTTGCATTAATTAAAACTTTACATGTTTCTTTCATTTTTGTTATTACAGTAAAGAACATTTATTGTATTAATCAATTAAAATATTAATTAAACTTACATCCCACGTTATGTTTTAATTTACATTTTTTCATTTTAAAGTCATAGCTATTTATCTTACAAAACATAACATTTCACAAAAGAATATTTTATCATAGTTAATATATAACAATCAGATTTTCTTATCGATCTATTCATTTAGACATCAATTAACTACAATTTTCTAGTTAAATAAATGTTATTACGAAATGTCCAATTAAACTGTATTCCATTTTACCAGTTCAAAATACATTATTTATTATACAAACATATCCATTTCTTAAAGTAAAATTCATAGCAATTTCTAGGTTAGATTTACAACTTTCATATTAGGTCAAACTCAATTATTAAATTATTTATCACAATAAAGATCTTTAAATTACCATTTAAAACCAAATAAAGATTTTTAAATTACAAGTTAAACCAATTATCAACTTATGAAATTTTAACTTATAGAAACCAATATCTCTTTATATTTCAAATCATTAAATCAAATTTGATTTAAGATTCCACATATTCTAAGAATCCAAACTACTTAAAATTTTCTTTTTTTAGAAAATATTACTTTTAAAATATTAATCATGGGCCTGTATAATATTTTCTAATCTAGGATAAGTGATACGGATATGTATCATTTCAATCCATAATTTAAATGAAAAATCCGGGTTCTATCATTTCAAACCCGCAATCCCAAGTAAAAGAAATACAATAAAAATCAATAAAATCACTCGAGCCTATCATTTCAGCCCATAGTGATTTTCCTTATTCTAAAGTCCGTTCGGGTATGTATCATTTCAATCCATAGTGATAGGGAACTTACAATGTGATAAACAAGAAATAAACAACAATACAGCATATAATATCATATCAGATGATGGAGCAGGTATATAAATAGCATTTAACATTGTAACGACCCGCTATTTTGGACTATTCGCACCCGCACATGTCGTACTTGAATAATTCAAAATGCCGAATTGTTAATTTAAATTTGGCAAAACTGAACATATACAGTAAATAAATAATCACATATCACAGACACAGAGTAATAGATGCAGCGGAAACAAAGATAGTAGTTCATGAAGCTACTATATATATAACAAAGTTAAATAGGTTACAACAGAAGTTTTGAATACAATAGTGAAATACAAAAATCAGAATACATCACTGGAATCAACTGAATATCTAAAGACGGATAGATAGCTGGATCTCCAAGCGAAGCTCCAACTCCAAAGGTGAGTCTCGAAAGCTGAACCACTCAGTCTAACCCGAGCGTAAAGCAAAACACTCGAGTCAGGATTAACATTCTTATATTAATAAATCCAACTCAAGTGAAATAAACAACTGAAATACAAGTAACTCAAAGGACGATGGAATAACCATCCTCTAAGGATCCGTTAAACTATCTACTATATAGTAATATACGCTAACTAGATAATGCCTATCAGTAATATAAAGTATCAAAATAGTGTTAAGGCGTTACCATTATCTCCCTTAACACATTTTATATAAGTGTCATAGTCTATACAGCACTGTAAACTCCACCGTAAACTAGTGGGCTATCAGGGAGTACTCCATAGGTATAACACAAAACAAATTCATAGTGGTCGCGTATATAGGGATACAAGTATGACAAGGCACATGAGGCAATACCCAAGGTAGTGAAACTACCGTTTGCCTGATCCGGACTAGTGAAAACGCATCGCCGCAACGATCGCAACACCGCGAAACAAACTCCCAAAATTACGATGGTGCACCAATCAATAACAAGTAATGAGTAGCAGTTACGAAGAAGTGTGTTCGTTCGAGGTGGCTAACCCCATTTGGCCCGGCACGGCTCCTGTTTTAGTCATTTCCAATTTGACACAAGTGTCAAAGCTATCCATTATCGTTCTCTTTCTTCAGTCATCACGTACATCATTCCAACCACTTCATTTTGGATCACACTTCGCGTGTAGTTATTAAAGTGGTTTTCGGTTTAGACAGAGAGTATGTCCATAACCGATTCTGGTTTCTTTAATAACCTTCGTGATTATTACACCGATTGGTCGTTTAATATATTTCAAAAACAAATCAAATTCAATTTTAATTAGAATTTGTAAACTAAAATTTCAATTGTCTATCTATATCAATTTCCATAATTTACGTTTCAAAACTTCCAAATTACTATTTCAAAATCTTATAATTCAATTTCAATTTTTATTTAAAACAATTCAAATATTGATTCAAGTTCGCATATAAATTTCATTCCAAAATCATTTAAATTAATTTAATTTAACTTTCAAATCAATTTAAATTCATTGATCGATTTCATTCAATATTCGTTAAGTTACTTTATGATTCCAAAACAATCTCTATTAAATTTCCGATTCATTAAATCAAATTAAGTTTTCCTATATCATATCAAACCTCCAAATTTAATTAAATTAAATTCGTCAAATCAAATCCTTTAAATTTCAAGTCTTGCATTTATTTCAATAAATCACAATTATTCCTTGTTAAAGAAAGTCAATTTTACTTACTTATTTACTTACTTTAAATAATTTTCCAAAAACTTAATTAATAGAGAAAATCAATTTCATTTATTAACGAAGTTCAAGTTTACTTATTCAGAAGTTCAATTTCTCTTATCAAAGGATTCAAATTTTTATTTAATTATCAAATAATTCAATCTTATTCAATTATTAAATAATTTCAAAACTCAATTGTTAAATAATTTCAAAACTTAACTATTAAATAATTTCAAAACTAATTCAATAATTCCTTAAATTAAACAGCGTTCTTTCATCAATTACATTGTTAATATTTTGATTCAGATTATAAATATTAACATTTTTCTTTAATTAAAAATTCAAATTCCAACATCATTTAAAACCCTTATAATTTTATACAAATAAAATCTTTATTTTTATTTTTAAATCAAATTATTGACCAATCGGGTTTTATTTAATTCTCTATCCTAAGTCAATGTTTAATTTGGGTATTTATCATTTCAACCCAATTCCAATTCAATTCAAAAATCAAAGCATAGCAAAGGGAACTTGCAGTGTGATAACTGGGATGGTGTCAAAGTAAATAAACAGCAATAACAACAATCAATAACAATCCAATAATTAATTCAAATAATCCCGAAACAATCGTATTAATTTACATTGTTGTTTGTGCAAATTAATATAATTATTTCTAGAATCTACACTATCATTTCATGTAGATTAAAGATTATTACATTAATATTTATACGGTTCTTCACCTGTCGTTCATTATTCAATTTCATACTGCATCAATTTATACAACATACATTTAAATGGTTCAAGGTGTGGTTAACCAAATTTCTACGTCAGTTTATTTAACATTTAAAAGGGGTCATATTATACAAATTTAACTAATCAAATTCAACACATATATCAATTTTAAATTATTAACTACCCTATATCAAATTCAATTGCATATTATTCATCACTTTATACATTAACCATCTAACGTCCAATGTAAACATCAAACAATCAATCAATTAACAAATAATGGTGTCAGATGTCACAGGTGACCTGATACAGGCAAAAGCATATATAACAGTGTAATTAACTAACGGCAACATATTTCAATTGTCGTTCCAATTAAAATCAAATTTAATAAATAAAAGAACATTAATCATGAGTGATCTCTCACCTTTCGAGGCTAGAGAAGTTTGGTGATGAATTGAGTTACGAATTCCAAAACGAAGCTAGATTGGCACGAATTCATCGACCAAAGCTGACAAACAGGAATGGACGAAATCAAATCAGAATCGGTCGATGATGATAAATGGTATAATTGAACTGATCATATAAAATTATATACATATATATATAAATCATATTCTAAATGTTAAACCCATATTAAATTTTATATATATATATATATATATTAAAAATCATTTTTTTTAAACTCATGTACTAAAATCAAATAGATATATATATATATATATATATATATATATATATAATACAATTTGAAATCGAAAATATACCACTTCATACATTGAACCATATAGATAAAATAGAAAACGTTATTTATATTCAAACAGCAATTACAACAATGTAGATGAAATTACAATTTATACTTACTTTCATACCTTTATATTCAAAAGCGACTTATACCTATAACCAATATACGCATGTAACCTATGATAAAGACGCAACATACATTTTCAGTTATATTTGAAATCTATAGACATTAGAATAAACGTATAAAACATTATAAACTGATGTTTTATATACATATCCAGACAAAACATTACATAATCAAGAAAACTAAACTCATATATATATATATATATATATAGTGAACAAGCCTTTATAAATGCATAATATATATAGCATATATGTATATAGAGACATTATACAATGACTGTATAACAAAATATATTCATACAAACTACTTTTAAAAATCAACAGCTAAAACAATGTATAAAACTTCCATATACAGCTGCCGAACTTGTATAACCAATACAGTAACAGGCTTTACAACTTTTAAAACTTACTTATAGATATCATATAACTAAACTTATATATACAACAAACTAATAAAGATTTTCACAAGTTCAAATCTCATTCATCCTATACCACATATATAACTTATATGGTTCGCTCATATATAACAGTTTAAAACTTATATAACTAACTTACTCTATATAAAAGCAAACTACAATATATATATATATATATATATATATATATATATATATATATTATAAAACTTTATATAGACATCCCTGTATAAAAGAAGATCTTATAATTATATGAACATGACAAGTTACCCTACTTTATTATATAATATGAAGCAACATGCTATAGATAAAATAACTTATATTATATAATAAACAAATAACTTTATAAACTTTGATAGCTTATAACTGGGTGAACCAAAAATCACAGCAAAAGAAGCCTAGCTTTCCATTGTAATACACATAAATATAAACTGTGAAAATAGAAAGCTATAAAATAAATGAGGTGTACATATATTATAAATCATATATATACACCTTGATATCCGTATCAAATTTAGTGTATTATTACATATACACATATATATATATTTATATATGTATGTATATGTATATATCAATCAATATATACAGTAGATATAATATATGCTACTCCACATAAATATATTGTTGCAAGTATAATCATAGACAGTATAACAAATATCATTCTTCCTTTATAAGGCATAAAAAATGGAAAATAAAGACTTGATGCCAGAAAATAGGGGTTGGTGAATATATTTACATGAAATTCAAATCTTACGTAATGCTATATATACAAAAGCTTTTGAAAACTATTCCTATCAATACTTTAAGTAGCAGACTCAACTAATATCAACTATTTGCAAACAACAGTGAATATCACTTGGAACATACACTTTTCTTTTCCTTTTTTTTCTCTAATATATATGCACTCTAGCTCATTCATATATACTATCATAAACATAGATTATATAATACAGCTAAGAAAATATGCATAAATTAAAAATGCTGGAAGAGTATATATATACGTACATATATATATCGCAGCACATATAGTACTGTCCACATGCTAACTCGCTCAACACGCATATACTAGTACGCTTCATAACTCACAGTGCAAGAGGCCGAAAAAGTGATATGCCCATTGCTGCCGAGGCCAAGCAATAGAGGAAATGGAAGATGAGTTCAGCGGTGAGGGGATGAGCGTGGGGAGCGGAGGACAACCGGATGTGGGCTGCTCGGCAGGGAGCTACGTTCATGGGTTTAAGTGCGTCGGGGTAGCAGGTACAGGGTCGGGTTGGTCTGAGTGGTGGCGAACCTAGGCGAGGGAGGTGTAGGAAAGGAGAGAGGAAGGTGAATGAGTGGGCTTGCCGGCGTTCGGAGGTGATCGACGTGGAGAGTGACGAGGTTGTAGGCCGGAGTTGCCTACGTTGTGGAGAGGGAAGGTAGGTTGATGTTTCGGTTTGAACAACGAGATGATGGGTGGGCGGCAGTGATTTTGGCTATTGTGGTGAGAGGCAAAGGCTTGTAAGCAATATAATTTTGTGATGGATTGAGGAAGGAAGGGGAAGAGATGGAAGCACGGGGAAAGGCCGAGCATATACGCAAGCTCCATTATTTATTTTCTTTTCCAAATAATGAATTGCTAGAGGAAGAAACGCATGCGAATTTTTGGGAACCAGCACAGTACATTAAATGTTGGGAATGGAAAGGTTCAAAAGTTGAAATGATAATTTCTTATGGCTATTGGGTTGTGCACGGCAATAGATTGGTCCCGAGAAGTTTTAAAACAAAAATTTGAAACCAATACAGTTGACTGTTTCACGGTTATCGCAACGTATTGGACACCAAAACACAAGAATGAATGTATTACGGAGATCAGCACGACGAGACAATCAAAGCGGTATACGGATAAAAATTCGAATTTTTATACTAGCGGAAAATGCAGCAAAAACGTAGAAAATAAGATCGACGGAGCTAAAGAAGTCCGAATTTGGAGAGAAAAAAATGACGCCTTGCTCAGAAGATGATTTAGAATTTTTCTACGTAAAAATATTTAGGTTTCGAAAACATTTTATTTTCATCAATGTTTAACTGATTAAATTGAAGTAAATTTACGCACGAACTAAACTTCCATATTTTTGGATGAAAATTTACCAGTTACTATGTTTAACTGGACGCATTTCAAATATTAAATTTTTATTTTAAAATTTTATTGTTTAAAATTCCATAAAATTTCAATTAATAATGTTATTAAAACCAGTTAAATTTACGGGTCGTTACACTCTCCCACACTCAAAACTTTTCGTCCCCAAAAAGGAAGGAAGTAGGAGAATAGAAACAACCAAAAGAAAATAGACTTGAATTACATAATAAACAATTAATTTAAACCATATGAATTTCAATTGAATTAATTAATATTCAATAATTAATTTTAAACTCAAGGAGTTTCATTAAGTTGGTTTATTTTCCATTTGTTGTTGTTTGTTGCAAAATTTATTTCAAACAACCATTTATTTTATTAATCCATTTATTATTCAACTAACTTAATATTCTATTTTTCTCTATTAATCCTTTTTGTAATTAACTTTAAGTGTATAACATTTTTATACGTACTCAAAATTTTATTTATAAAGCCAATTTATATTGTATATTATCCAATCATCTTAAATTAACAATTTCAAAGATCATAAATTTGAATAGTCATTTATTATAATCATACTTTATTCGACAAATTTAATTCTTCTTAATTCCAAATTATTATTAAATTTTATTTTACTTAATATATCTTATCACATATATATATTAAGTATATTACAGTTATTATAACTATTCAAATTTATTTAAAAAATCCCTTTGATATCATTTATATTGTATAACATTCAATTACATAATTGACTTTTGAAAATTTAGATAAGTTATATATAATGCAATTGAGTATTATACAAGTAAAATTTTCAAATTTAATTATTCAGGCTTAAATTTTTATTTAATATTTCAATTTCATTTCATAATTTAAATTATCCTCAATCATAAATTTAAGAATTAAATTTTCGAGTGACTTCAAATTTATTTAGAGGTAAATAAATATATATATGTGATATATCAAATCCGATTTAAATCATATATCTATATATATTACAAATCAAATCATACTTTAAGAAATTCAAATCAATTTATTTTTCAAACAAACTATAGCAAAGCTATAGAATAGTCTCTCTACTCGAAACTCGAAAATGAATGTCGATGATGCGGCCGCCATCGCCGAAATTATTTTCCAGCGACAATAGAGAAGAGTACTGATTTAAAGCTTTAAAATTCTTTGAAAACAATTTTATATTTGAAAATACTTTAAATAATATACGCTTTAAAACTTTTAAAATCGAAGTTTGAAATTACCGGAAATTTAAATTTCCCAAATTCTTTATTTAAATTCATGTCAAACCCTAAATCAATTTATAAACCATATTTAGAACTTGCCTCCATTTATATTTGGGAAAAATCAGTAGTTTACAAAACAATAAATGGAAATCAAATATTATCATTTTAACAACCAATTCAGTTAACGATTCAATTTCAGAAAATTATAGTTGTATATATAGTATAATCATACAAAATTATTTTATTTACCAAATTTAAAAACAATATTGTGTCAGTTTGTTCTATTCAAGTGTTTTGAAAATCCTATCGATATCGTTGATTAGACGAATCGATCAAAAACCCAAATCAACATCAACAACTCAAACAACACAATATATAAAACATTTTTAATATTAATTTACAAATAAACTTCCTCGCTTGACGATACAAGGATGGATTTCAAAACAAGTATAGAGATTCAAATTTTTTGATGGACTCAAATCAAAGAAAATTTTGATTCGAAGATAGGTTGAAACAAGCCAAGATGATTAAATAATCAAAATTAGAAGATGAACAGGTTAATTAAATCGCGAGCAACCTTAACGGAGTCGACCGAGACTTTAAGAATAAGATCGATGTAGAATTCCAAGACAAGTCTACATTCGATCTCAAGGGATAGAATTCAGGCATAGCGGGAGATAGATAGCATCGTAAACCGAGGATACAGAAATCTCCGGTAAATCAATGCCTATTGTAAAGGAGTTTGACCCATTTACAAATAATTTGAAGCTTGGCGAGAATGCCGATTCATTATAGATATCATTCGAAATGGAGTTATGGGATGCTCCAGAATCAAAAGAAGATGAATAGTGAGGGACACGAATGAATTTCGAAACTGAGGAGAACGTTCCAAAATTCAAAGGAATCGAGTCAAAAGGAAGAGATTGAAACTCGAATGAGAGTGATTCTGTAAATACATTTACTCTATATGCTAGTTTTGCCTAGAGCTACCAAAAACTCTGATACCAACTGTAACGACCCGCTATTTTGGACTATTCGCACCCCAACATGTCGGACTTGAATAATTCAAAATACCGAATTGTTAATTTAAATTTGGCAAAACTGAACATATATAGTAAATAAATAATCACAGATCACAGACACAGAGTAATAAATGCAGCAGAAACAAAAGATAGTAGTTCATGAAGCTACTATATATATAACAGAGTAAAATAGGTTACAACAGAAGTTTTGAATACAATAGTGAAATACAAAAATCAGAATACATCACTGGAATCAACTGGATATCTGAAGACGGATAGATAGCTGGATCTCCAGGCGAAGCTCCAACTCCAAAGGCGAGTCTCGAAAGCTGAACCACTCGGTCTGACCCGAGCGTAAAGCAAAACACAAAACACTCGAGTCAAGATTAACATTCTTATATTAATAAATCCAACTCAAGTGAAATAAACAACTGAAATACAAGTAACTCAAAGGACGTTGGAATAACCACCCTCTAAGGATCCGTTAAAATGTAACGATTGTGATTTTTCGTTGCCAAAAAACCGAAATGTTATGGGTTTTAAGAAAGAGAAAAGAAAAGAAGAAGAGATAAGAAGGTAGAAAATAGAGAGAAAAGAAAACAGAAAATGGAATGGAACAGAAATACCAGAACAACAATATCAGAATCTCACAATTCGCAGCGGAACAACATATAATAGATAAATGAATAATCTTTAAACAAAGAACTATCTCAGTTATTACATTACATTACATTACATCATATCATCAGAGTGTACAACAACAATAACAAACAGCGGAAAAGAAATACTATATACTAGTAATACGCCATGCCATCCAGCTTGCCTCCAGCAATTCCAGAATATCCAGAATATCCTGATAAACCTAACTCTTGACTGCCCGTGTAGAAATTGGTGGGCACCCAGAGTTTAGGAAGGAAAACAATAAACTCCGAGTCAGTCATGTGACTGGTGTGAGAACTCAAAACAGTTTATTTATCTTTAAAATCAAAATAGAGGAATATTTTTAAAGTCAATTCGCAATGCTTTTAAAAATGAGACTACCATAAGACCTCCCGCCACACACACAATGCAAACGCAGACTTGGGGAAGATTTCTTCTTATGTTAGTCAAAGATGCTTGATACGCATTAAAATCAAATCAATTTTGATATTATTACTAGTGCATAGTGTAGAAAATATTTCAAAAGTAGAATATAAATCTTAGCCAGCATATGTACCATTATATTATGCTTACTATAGCTACCATTTTAAATGGCAGGTTCTACAACTAAAACCGTACAAGTCTCGTATTGTTTCTTTGGATTTCCAACGAATGATCAGGCCAAGGAACTTCCCATTGCCACATGAGAATGCCTCTGGATGGACATCTCCGAGAACCAAACCGGATCTCTACCAACACAAGGCCGGGTTACCCCTAACTGAGTAACAACTGACCGAATATGCCATCCCCCGGTCCTTTGGGACCTTTCACCGAGCGCTCGCAATCAATTCACACAATCATAAAGTGTTTTCAACATGAGTAAGTATCTGGGCTCCATACCATGATACTACCCTTTTCCAGAAGGAAATGCACATATCCTAAAGGGCGCTACCCCTCATAACCTTGCTGCATCTTTCCTGTTTTGACCATTCACGGGGTGTGAGGCTCGACGAAGTCTCGTCCACAAAAACATACTTTATGCAAAAGCCATGCTTTGGGTCAACAAATGATCATAGAAATGATCACCAAGATAGACGATCAAACAAATGATCCTATCACAAATAATCAACACAATGATCATTTCACAGCAACACTCAGTATGTCACATTACCAAATTGGGAATATATTGCTGATAACTTCAACTATATAACCTCTGAGCTCGTACGTCTCAGAGAAGGGTGTTAAGCTAAAAGAATAAATTCTCCGCCACCAACAGAAATATATTTGAAAGAAATCGGCTTTATATCTCAATTTGTAACGTCAGACATACAATCCATACAAGTCTGTTCCAGGATCGAACAGAACCGAAGGCACTTACAAAGAAGTCCTTGCAATCCGAATAATCTCTAATCACGTTCGGATTTCCCATCACATATGGAGATCTCAATACCGGAGATCAGTCAGTGTAGAGACAATCAACAAGAAACCCTTTTGTTTTCGAAAATATCCGGTCTTCAACACCGATCTTTGAATGCAATTCATAACGACGTATCACATATTCGGAATGGGTTATACGACCCCAAGGTCCTTTCCCGGTTAACCCGAATAGTGAGCGCTTATTTTAAAAAAAATAAGTGTGGCATTCAATTTCAAACAAATCACAACAAATACCTATTTAAAGGTAAATATTGATAGTCAGTTATTGAACTATCAATAGATATGCCAACATCACCAGATTCCAAATAATTTTCCAAATTATTTATTTTCCAAAAATATCTTTACAAGATATATATTTTCCATTCTTCAAAAATAAATCAATATTTATTTTTAACCTATTTTCCAAATTTCATTTATAAATTCCATATTGAATTTACATTCCAAAATATTTATGAATATACGATTTCCATTCGTTTTCAAATATTCATTTTCAATTTATCTTCAAAAAGATAAATTCAAAATATTCACTTAATATTGAAAAAGCATTTCTATACTTATTTATTTATAAGTAATTCACAACCCTTTTTATTTTCTACACTTAGAAAATATTTAATATACTCTAACCGAAATTAAGTGTATATTTCATTCTTTAAGGAAATCATTCTCTTAAACATATTTATTTGGGCCAAAACGAATGTTGCGTAAAACATCGTTACGACAACCCAAAATCACTAGTATAGGGATTTGAAATTAAAATAGATATATAAATCCCAATACTACACAAAACATTTCCTTTCGGAAATCATCTATTATAACAACAGTGTTATAATCTACTATTTCCTTCTATTTCTCGAAAACGTCTATTTCAACAATGAATGTTGAAATCTATGGTTTCGATAGTTAATACTTTTTAAAACATCTTTAGATCGTTTTAATTCTATTTAAAACATCACATTCAAAACATTTCTTTAACATATTATTCACTATTCAAAAACGTGAATACACTTCGTTAACAAATTTTATCATTTCTATTCACTTTATTTTAAAGGATTATTCACTGTCTAAAACGTGAATATAACTCCATTAATAAATTACAACAATTTACTTATCAAAATAAGTAGTTTGTGAATTTATAAAACAATGTTTATAAATTCCATTTCTATTTATTTTATAACTGCTTCCTCTTATAAATTTCCTTTATTAACTTATTCGATTTATAACTCAATTATATACCGAAAGTCCATATTATAAGTTAAATGCTTATAATTTATTTGTTTACAAAATCGTTCCTTTAAATTTCATAATTATAAATCTTATAACTTATAAGATTCATTTATTTTTCCAAATTCC
Organism: Allium cepa; assembly: GCA_030765085.1. Classification (NCBI taxonomy): domain Eukaryota; kingdom Viridiplantae; phylum Streptophyta; class Magnoliopsida; order Asparagales; family Amaryllidaceae; genus Allium; species Allium cepa. The sequence continues at coordinate 345,915,524 of CM060944.1, forward strand.
ATTCTTTTAAATAGCTTTACAAATTTTATAAACCTACTGTTTATAAAATTCCATTTATAACTTCACCGTTATAATTCTATAAATTTCATTCATTTATGAAATTCATTCACAATTCATTCTAACACTTATAAAAGCTCGTTTTATAATTCCAATATTTTTAATTTATAAATATCAATTTATAAATCTTTTTAATATAAAACAATTTATATTACTATTTTAAAACGTCTTTCAACTCCTTTATAATTTATCATTTTGATTTATAAAATAATCAAATTTTTATAAATCTTATTTTTAAACTTTTTAGAATAAATTTAGAAATCCCAGTTTAAATTATTTTATAAAATCATTAATCCCATATTTTCAAAAATCAACTTTTAACTGTATTTCTCAAAAATCATAATTTTTATAACATTAAAATTATAACGTTTATTTATTTAAGATGAATCAATTTCAATTTATTTTATAAACGTATATTTCCAAAAAAATCACTTTAGAAATCCTTTAAAAATCAAAATCGTTATTTTTAAACTTTAAAATTGGATCCGATGATGCAACACATCAATAATCAATCACGACTTTCAAACATCATATATCATCCATGATAACAATCAAATATCACAATATATGAAATCAAATAAATATTTGTGAGGAATCCAGTTGGACCCCTCCAACCTATTTCCCTGCATCCACAGACATTAGCACAATACCCATTCCACTTCGAGGTGGAATATCGCGGTATATGGGATTTTATAATATTATCTGCTTACTAACGGCGCAATAGGGTCTCATCCGCTATACAATGCGGGAAATCAATCAAATGCAATATATACATATGCCAATATATATATATATATATTGCTATATATATAATATAATACCAATTCCACTTCGAGGTGGAATATCGCGGTATATGTGTGTAATAAATAACCTCTGCTTACTAACGGCGTATAGGGTCTATTCACATCCAATATATATATAGCAATCATCATTCAAGCATTCAATCAACACAACTAACCATTTTAAATCTAACTATTCAAAATTTAAATAAATCCTTTTAGAGTGAGAAGTTCTCACCTTTGCTTTTATTAGCAATCCATTTCCTTCTTGACTCGATTTTCTTCATTTACACCTTGTATAAATATTATACAACTCAATTAATATTCGAAACGATCGAATAATAAATTTTTCGCTCTTGATTGTTTAATTAATCAATAGTTTTATTTAAACCACTTTCTTCTTAAATAAATTTATTTTAACAAATTTTTCCTTTTAAAATAATTCTAACTAGAAATTCCCAATTGAACTAAATTTCCTTTTTATTAATTTAAATCAACTAATTTTTTTCTTAAATAAAATTATTTTCCTTTCAACCAAATTTCTGTTAAATAAATTTATTTAACTAAACATTTTACTTTAAATTAATATCCTTATATCAATTTCTTTTAATAATTTATTTATCCAATAAATCAAATTCCTAACAAATCTGTCTAGTTCAATTTAAACTTCAACTAAATTTACTTTAAACAAATTTATTTAACTACAATTTAATTTCCCTTTAAATAAATTATTTTTAACCACTTAACTTAAATTTAAACAAATTTTCTTTTATAAACTATCATTTAGTCCTTAATTACCCATTTTTTTTCCAAAAATAAATAATATTTCTTTCGATAGTTTTAAATTAACAAATTTCTCTTTTTAAAATTTTATTTTTCAGCTTATCCATATTTATTTTAACTGAAAACAGAAATTTTCATTTGATAATTTTTATTGTTTATATTTTCTAACCTATAAACATATAATTCAAATCAGATTCAAATTTTTAAAATAAATTGTTAACAAATATACCTCACTGTGAAGATCCCCAATCACGCGCGAATGCTTCACCGTTGCCCTAGCCCACGGCCACCATTTGACAATCGCGACTTCAACATTGCAACGTCAACTGCCCTACCTCACATCGATCTTCACTGGAGCCTCACGCGACATCAACGCGAGCTCGACATCATCGTGCTTGACCTCGCGATGCCCTAGACCCCTCCAGGAACCCATCATCGCGCGCGCCCAAAATCCCATCGCGACCCAAAACCACCGCCGCTTCGCCTCCACCAGACATTGCCTCGTGAGTAGCCGCCGCCTTCTTCACGCGCAAGCACGCGCGATCGATTCCCCTTTTCAATTCGATGCCGCAGCCATTGTTTTGATTTTATTTTTTTTTCGAATCGGTTTTGAGATTTGAAGAAGGAAATAATTTTGAACGAGATGAAGATTTGGCTCGTTCATTTTTAATTCTAACAGAAGGGATTTTTTTCTGAGTCAAATGATTTTATTCCAAGTTTTGTTGCGGCCATTACTTTTTTTTTTCCCTTTTCTCGATCTGGAACTGAGGAGGGAGACGTGATATTTAAAATCGAATGAAGCAGGGTTTTGCACGATCTTCTCGTGATTATAGGCGTGGTTGTAGGCTGAAACAACGGAAAGTGTTTTAAGGAAGAACGTGTACTGATGTTGACAATTTTTAATTTAAATTCAAATTGAACACGATTAATTTCAACGCGTTTATTTACCGTGTGCTCACATATCAACTCCGAAAAATACGAAATTTGAAATCCGAGAATAATTCAATATTACGGACCCAATGGAACTGGTTTCGTCGAATTTCGAGACTGTGCCTCGGACGGCTATTTTTAAATATCGATTCAAACGATTAATTTCAAAACTGAACAATTCACTTTAAATTTCAATTCTGAAGCTTCTATAATCCTCAATACTATCAATATGAATTTTACAAGCCTTTGAAATATTTTTAATTGGCTTAAAATTGAAGATTCAATTTTTTATTCAACTTCCAATAGATTAAATCCTATAATTAAATCGCTAAATTCATTCTGATAATTTGAAATTCAATTCAAACCATCATTCAAATATTTAAAATTAATTAAATATTTTCAAATTAAATTGTTCAAAATTCTGGGTCGTTACATAAACTATCTACTATATAGTAATATACGCTAACTAGATAATGCCTATCAGTAATATAAAGTATCAAAATAGTGTTAAGGCGTTACCATTATCTCCCTTAACACATTTTATATAAGTGTCATAGTCTATACAGCACTGTAAACTCCACGTTAAACTAGTGGGCTATCAGGGAGTACTCCATAGGTATAACACAAAATAAATTCGTAGTGGTCGCGTATATAGGGATACAAGTATGACAAGGCACATGAGGCAATACCCAAGGTAGTGAAACTACCGTTTGCCTGATCCGGACTGGTGAAAACGCATCGCCGCAACGATCGCAACACCGCGAAACAAACTCCTAAAATTACGAGGGTGCACCAATCAATAACAAGTAATTAGTAGTAGTTACGAAGAAGTGTGTTCGCTCGAGGTGGCTAACCCCATTTGGCACGGCACGGCTCCTGTTTTAGTCATTTCCAATTTGACACAAGTGTCAAGGCTATCCATTATCGTTCTCTTTCTTCAGTCATCACGTATATCACTTCGCGTGTAGTTATTAAAGTGGTTTTCGGTTTAGACAGAGAGTATGTCCATAACCGATTCCGATTTCTTTAATAACCTTCATGATTATTACACCGATTGGTCGTTTAATATATTTCAAAAACAAATCAAATTCAATTTCAATTAGAATTTGTAAATTAAAATTTCAATTATTTATCTATATCAATTTCCATAATTTACGTTTCAAAACTTCCAAATTACTATTTCAAAATCTTATAATTCAATTTCAATTTTTATTTAAAACAATTCAAATATTGATTCAAGTTCGCATATAAATTTCATTACAAAAACATTTAAATTAATTTAATTTAACTTTCAAATCAATTTAAATTCATTGATCGATTTCATTCAATATTCGTTAAGTTACTTTATGATTCCAAAACAATCTCTATTAAATTTTCGATTCATTAAATCAAATTAAGTTTTCCTATATCATATCAAACCTCCAAATTAAATTAAATTCGTCAAATCAAATCCTTTAAATTTCAAGTCTTGCATTTATTTCAATAAATCACAATTATTCCTTGTTAAAGAAATTCAATTTTACTTACTTATTTACTTACTTTAAATAATTTTCCAAAAACTTAATTAATAAAGAAACTCAATTTCATTTATTAACGAAGTTTAAATTTACTTATTCAGAAGTACAATTTCTCTTATCAAAGAATTCAAATTTTTATTTAATTATCAAATAATTCAATCTTATTCAATTATTAAATAATTTCAAAAATCAATTATTAAATAATTTCAAAACTTAATTATTAAATAATTTCAAAACTAATTCAATAATTCCTTAAATTAAACAACGTTCTTTCATCAATTACTTTGTTAATATTTTGTTTCAGATTATAAATATTAACATTTTTCTTTAATTAAAAATTCAAATTCCAACTTCATTTAAAACCCTTATTATTTTATTCAAATAAAATCTTTATTTTTATTTCTAAATCAAATTATTGACCAATCGGGTTTTATTTAATTCTCTATCCTACGTCAAAGTTTAATTTGGGTATTTATCATTTCAACCCGATTCCAATTCAATTCAAAAATCAAAGCATAGCAAAGGGAACTTGCAGTGTGATAACTTGGATGGTGTCAAAGTAAATAAACAAGCAATAACAACAATTAATAACAATCCAATAATTAATTCAAATAATCCCGAAACAATCGTATTAATTTACATTGTTGTTTGTGCAAATTAATATAATTATTTCTAGAATCTACACTATCATTTCATGTAGATTAAGAGTGGATGAAGAGTGGGATCCCAATCTTGTATATGAACAATTACACAAACATTAGTGTATAATTCAACATATAAGATTATGAATCAAACAATGAACAATATGGATCAAAGGGACATGACTTTTTGATAAAACAAAGCAAGATGCAAACTTGAGTGAAAAGAGAGCCAAAATCCACATCATGTACGTAACAAAATAAAGCAAACAAATATCACATACATACGAACACGATTCAATACAAAGAATAGAGATTACAACAATGTAAAATATAGGATAGAAATGACAACCTTTTTTTCAACCAACATAAGTGGCTCGGCCACATCACCATAGGGCTCAACCATCTTCATGTATGTTCGGCCTTGCTTGTGTGGAGGTGATAAGGTTATGGAGGTGGTCTTAGTGGTGGTGGAGATGGTGTAGTGGTCGGCTATAAGGATGAGGCCGAGCTGGGCATGAAGGAAACAAAAGAAAAACAAAAATAGAAAAAAGGAAAAGGAGGAAGCCATGGATTTAGATCTAGTAATTTTTTTCTCACGCAAATAAGAAATGAGGAGAAACTTTTCACACGAAATAAATGGCGGCTAGGTTAACAAAATATTTGAACGGCCGGAGATGAGAAGATGAATGGCTAGGAAATTAAAAGGGTATTACTTGATTTCCAATAAAGAGCCATGAGATCTTGAATAGATTTTTTTTTCTTCGTTTGCACGCAAATGACAAATGAAGTGAATGGGAAGTTTTCACGGCTTAAAGAAAATAAAATGCACGGCTAGAGGAGGTAATTAAGGAGATAGGCAAATAAAAAGGCAAGAAATAAAGAAAATGTAACATATGCCTAATTAACCAAACTAACGTATGTTTAATTAATTTGTTTTCAAGCCATTAAATAAGAGAATATACACAAATAAACTCCAATGAATAAATGAAGTCTAGAGGAAACAAAATAGAAAATAAAATAAAAGATGGACATAGGAAAAATATAAAATAAACACAGAAATTAATTGTTTGTAAAACGTTGTACTTTATTCAATTTTATACCCAAATGTAACAGTTACAACTATATTAATAGACCAATTAAATAGTAACTTACAACTGTTACTATAACCTTTAATTTACATTTCATCTTTAACACTCACTTCATTATAAATTATAAAGTTTTTTTTTTCCTTTTTCTTCTTTCTTTCTAAATTTAATTACAAAATCTTACTAAATTAACCAGTTTAATTATAGAAATTTACGGATCGTTACACTCTCCCCTCAAAACTTTTCGTCCCCAAAAAGGAAAAAGAAGGGAAAAGAAAGAATTAAGTCAACAATACATCTTATTCAAAAATACTAACTTTATAAACAAATAAATTTTCAAAATTAATAAATTTGAATAAAATATACCAATTTATTTAAAAATTTCCTTTAATACCATTTTATATTGTAAGTTATTCAATTAACCTTTTATTCTATTTACCTCAATTAATCCTTTTTATAACTAAAATTTAAGTGTATAACATTTATTATAAACACTCAAATTTTATTTATAAAATCCTTTATATTGTATATTATCCAATTACTTTGTTAACTTCTAATAATTAAGGTAAGTTATATTGGAATGCAATAGGATATTGTACAAATAGAATTTTCTAATTCAATTATTCAAGCTTAAATATTTATTCATAATTTTGATTTCATTTTATATTTGACATTATCCTTTATGACAACGTTAAGAATTAGATTTTCGATTAACTTCAAACTATTTTAGAGATAATTAAATATACACAGTATATATAATATATATCAAATAGAATTTGAAATCATATACCAATATATATATATATATTATAAATCAAGTCATATTTTCAGAAATCCAAATCAATTTAATTCTCTAAAGCAAGACTGTAGCAAAACTACAGAATGGTCTCTTCACTTCGAAACTTGAAAATGAAAGTCGATGATGCTGCAATCATCACCGAAATTATTTTTCAGCGACAAGAAAAGAGCACTGATTTACAAATTAAAAATTCTCGAAACAATTTCTACTTGAAATACTTTAAATAATACACCCTTTAAAACTCTAAACACAAAGTTTGGAACCATCGAAAATTAAATTCTTAATTTCTTGTTTTAAATTCATTTAAATTTACAAATAAATTTTCAACCATGTTTTAGTTCAATTAGTTATATATGAAATAAAAGCCAATGGTTACAAGGTATATACGAATCAAATATTATTTCTTAACATCCAATTCAATTAACTATCAAAATTCATAAAGTTATACTTATATACATAATATAATTATAAAAAATTTATTCATTTACTAATTTGAAAACAATACTGTGTCTGTTTGCTCTGTTCAAATATTTTGGAGATCCTATCGATAGCGTTGATCAGACGAATCGATCGAAAACTCAAATCAACATCAACAACTCAAACAACATAATATATAAAATATTTTAAATATAGCTTTATAAAGCAAGAATAGGGATTCAAATTTAACTGACTCAAATCAAAGAGAATTCTGATTTGAAGATAAGTCGGAAACAAAAGATAAGATGATAAATAACAAAGTAGGGAGATGGATAAGCTTATATAAATCGCGGGCAACCTTAACCGGGTCAACCTTGATTTAAAGAATAAGATCGATGTAGAATTCTGGGCAAATCTACATTCGATCTCTAAAGATAGAATTCGGGTTCGACAAAAGATATTAGCATCTAAACTGAGGATTAGGAAATCTCCGGTGAATCAATGCCTTGTAAAGGAATTTCACTCCTTTTACAAGCCATTCGAAGTGGAGTTATGGGATATTCCAGAATCAAAAGAAGACGAATAGTGAGGGACGGGAATGAATTTCGAAACCGAGGGAACGTTACAAAATTCAAAGGAAACAGAGTCAAAAAGGAAGAGTTTCACACTCGAATGAAAGTGATTCTATAAATAAATTTACCATATATGCCAAGTTTGCCTAGAGCCAAAGCTCTAATACAAACTGTAACGACCCGATATTTTCAACCATTCACATCCACACATGTCGGACTTGAATTTCACAAAATACCGAATTGTAAAATAAATTTGGCAAATCTCATAATATACAGCAAATAAATAAATCACAGAATCACAGACACAGAGTAATATAATGCAGCGAAAACAAAGAGATAGTAGTTCATGAAGCTACTATATAAATACATCAGAGTTAAAAAAGATACACCGGAAGTAACAGAAGTCTCAATATGATAATCAAGTACAAAGCTGAGTACATCACTGGAATCAACTGAATAACCGGAATCAACTGGATAACCGAAAGTGAAATAGATCGCTGGAGATCTCCAAGTGAAGCTCCAACTCCAGAGGTGAGTCTCGAATGTTGTATCACTCGGTCTGACCCGAGCGTAAAACAAAGCACAAAACACTCGAGTCAGGACATACATACTTATACAATGTAAACCAACTCAAGTGAACTATAATATAAAGGCACAAGTAACTTAAAGGATGTTTGGGACCGTCCATCCTCTAAGGATCCGTTAAACTATTTGCTATGTAGTAATATATTTTTTAGAGCAAGACGAGTGTGTAGCGTGAAACTACACAGCCGGTTAATAGCATATATATATATTAGTAAATATGTCGATCAACACGCTTGATCGCTAGTGCAAAAAGTAAGTATTGGCTACAACACTGTTGTCATAGAACAAACTGATGAAGAAGTAAACAACGTCTACAAAACAAAACATTACAAGTAATGGTAGTGAACTGAAAGAAGCATGAAACCACTAGCACTTAGCTACGGTCTGGAGGGAACGCTGAGCAGCTGCCCTGAGATTCTTCTGGGGATGAACTGTTGAGCAGCTGCTATGTAGTAATATTACAGTATTATAATAATGTCTAATGGTAAAATAAACTTACTTTTAAATAGCGTTAAAGCTTTACATTTTCCACCTTAACACGTAATAGTCCCAATAATCCATCCAGTATCATGGTCCCTCTTGATCGGGAAGCCACCAGAGGATACTCCACGGGCTACGGGAGAAAACCAAACTCGTACAAGGCTCGCTAGGGTAGATGACACGGCACAACAAGGCAATGCCAGTGTAGATATACCAATTACGCACACGGACTAGTGGTAACGCATAGCAGCTACTACCGCCCACCTCGAGCCACACCCCCAAATCAAAAATCAAAAGTGGCCACCAAATAGATCTCAAAGTCAGAATATAATATCGAATGAGTGTGTCCGATCAGAGGAATGACCTCATTGGCTCGAGATCGCTCATGTTTTAGCCACCTTATGCCAACTCACGGGAGTTGGGTCCACGTATATACCTCAAAGGAATGCCGCCACCATCCTACTTCATTCTGGAATCTCCACCACATACACGATTGCTAAAGTGGTTTTCGGGGTTGGCAAAGAGTATGGCAACTTCCGATCCCGGTCTCTTTAACAACCCAGCGTTATTATAACCCATGGATATTTATTTCAAAATCATTTATACTTTAAAACCAAAATATCATTCCATTTCAAAAACCAAAGTAATGATATCTCATTTAAATTCCAAAACCAGATCCATATATTATTTAAATAAAACCCAAATGTCAAATCACTGAATATTTCCTTCAATTTATTAAACTTGAAATATTCCTTTAAATCATCTTAAAGCAAACCACTTTATGATGTCATATTCTTAAATCTTCAATTTCAATAAGTTCAAATTTATATATTTAAAGACAAATCTTAAATAAATACAATTTCCAATAATTTCATTTCCAAAGCCATATTACTTTCAAGTTATAACAACTCTGAAACCAAACACTTTGAAACATATTAATCTAGACCATTTAAATTCAATGTTAATATCTTCCAAACAAGATTCATTTAACCATTTAAATTAAATGTCAAATAATATTCATTTCAAAGTTGTAACATTTATAAGTTTATTCAATCAATTTCAAAATTTCAAAACATTGAAATTTTCAAACAGCAACACTTATAAAGTGATGCGGTAGGTATATTTAGTATATGCCAAAACATAGTTCAAATTCAGAAACTACAGCATTTTAGAAGTGTTGTTATAGATATATTTAGTATATTTCAGCCATAGTTCAAATTTCAGAAATTACAGTACTTCAGAAATGCTGTCATAGATATCTTTAGTATATTCAAGCCATAGTTCAAATTTCAGAAATTACAGCACTTCAGAAATGTTGTTATAGGTATCTTTAGTATATTCAAGCCATAGTTCATTATACCACAGCATTTCTGAATCGCTATAATTTCTGTCATACCCTTTAGATCAATATTTCTTTAATTTTTCTCATTTTTAACCCATCAAACTTAATTCACTTTTCAAAAATCTTTATTTGGATATTACTTAACTTATAAATTTTAATAAAATAACGTTTTATAAATAAATATCCAATTTGAATTAAAATCATTTGTTAAGTCAATACTTTATAAATTGCTTAACTTTTATTTCAACCAATAACTTAATATTTTATTTAACATACCCATCTCCTAAATATATTTTTTTCCTATTTATTTACTTAACTTAAAATTTCCATTTAAACCAAATTTCCAATTTCCAAGTTAAGTCATAATTCAAAATACACTTCCATTTAAACATAATTCTTCATTTTCCAATCATTTTAACCAATATTACACTAATTATAACTTACAACATCAAATATACGTTTTAATTTACATTCTTATCATTGTAAAGAGCATTTATTATTTTAATCAATATTACATTAATTAAACTTACATGTCACATGTATGTTTTAACCTACATTTTTATTACAATAAAGAGCATTTATCATTTTAATCAATATTACACTAATTAAAACTTACATTACCAAATGTACGTTTTGATTACAGTAAAGAGCATTATCATTTTAATCAATATTACATTAATTAAAACTTTACATGTTTCTTTCATTAATTAAAACTCTACGCGTTTCTTTCATTAATTAGAACTTTACGCGTTTCTTTCATTAATTAAAACTTTACATGTTTCTTGCATTAATTAAAACTTTACATATTTCTTGCATTAATTAAAACTTTACAAGTTTCTTTCGTTTTTATTATTACAGTAAAGAACATTTATTATATTAACCAATTAAAATATTATTTAAACTTACATCTCACATGTATATTTTAACTTACATTTTTCCATTTTAAAGTCATAGCTATTTATCTTACAAAACATAATATTTCACAAAAGAATATTTTATCATAGTTAATATATAACAATCGAATTTTCTTATAGATCTATTCATTTAGACATCAATTAACTTCGATTTTCTAGTTAAATAAATGTTATTACAAAATGTCCAATTAAACTGAATTCCATTTTACCAGTTCAAAAGACATTATTTATTATACAACATGTCCATTTCATAAAGTAAAATTCATAACAATTTCTAGGTTAGATTTACAACTTCCATATTAGGTCAAACTCAATTATTATATTATTTATCACAATAAAGATCTTTAAATTACCATTTAAAACCAAATAAAGATCTTTAAATTACAAGTTAAACCAATTATCAAATTATAAAATTTTAACTTATAGAAACCAATATCTCTTTATATTCAAATCATTAAATCAAATTTGAGTTAAGATTCCACATATTCTAAGAATTCAAACTACTTAAAATTTTCTTTTTTTATAGAAAAATATTACTTTAAAAATATTAACCATGGGCCTGTATAATATTATCTAACCTAGGACAAGTGATACGGATATGTATCATTTAAATACGTAATTTAAAAGAAAAATCCGGGTTCTATCATTTCAAACCCGCAATCCCAAGTAAAATAAATATAATAAAAATCAATAAAAATCACTCGAGCCTATCATTTCAGCCCATAGAGATTTTCTTATTCTAAAGTCTGTTCGGGTATGTATTATTTCAACCCATAGTGATAGGGAACTTGCAATGTGATAAACAGGAAATAAATAACAGTACAGCATATAATATCATATCAGATGATGGAATAAGTATATAAATAGCATTTAACATCATATAAACATATCACAAACGGTATGAACATAGCATATAATTTATACAATTCACTTGTCATTATTTTACAATCATATAAGTACGTAATGTCTAGAGTGGATAACTCACATTTTTAAAGCTAGGATTGAAATTCAAACCCAAATCTAAGCTCCGCAAAGCACGAAAATGCAAGACAAAGCACGACTATACTTTTTTTGAGTGGATGAAGAGTAGGATCCAAATCTTGTATACGAACAATTACACAAACATAAGTGTATAATTCAACATACAAGATTATGAATCAAACAATGAACAATATGGGTCAAAGAGACATAACTTTTGATAAAACAAAGCAAGATGCAAACTTGAGTGAAAAGAGAGCCAAAATCCACATCTTGTACAGAACAAAATAAAACAAACAAATATCAAAAACATAAGAACATGATTCTACACAAAGAATAGAGATTACAACAATGGAAAATATGGGATAGAAATGACAACCTTTGTTTCAACCAACATAAGTGGCTCGGCCACATCACCATAGGGCTCAACCATCTTCATGTATGTCCGGTCTTGCTTGTGTGGAGGTGATGAGGTATAGAGGTGGCCTTGGTGGTGGTGGAGATGGTGTAGTGGTCGGCTATAAGGGTGAGGTCGCGCTAGGCAAGAAGGAAATAAAAGAAAAACAAAAATAGAAAAGAGGAAAAGAAGAAGGAAGCCATGGATTTAGATCTAGTATTTTTTTCTCATGCAAATAAGAAATGGGGAGAAACTTTTCACGTGAAAAAAATAAATGGCGGCTAGGTTAACAAAATATTTGAACCGCTAAAGATGAGGAGATGAATGGCTAGGAAATTAAAAGGGTATTACTTGATTTCCAAGAAAGGAGCCACGAGACCTTGAATAGATTTTTTTTCTCTGTTTGCACGCAAATGACAAATGAAGTGAATGGAAAATTTTCACAGCTTAAAGAAAATAAAATGCACGACTAGAGAGGTAATTAAGGAGATAGGAAAATAAAAAGGCAAGAAATAAAGCAAATGTAGCCTATGCCTAATTGACCAAAGTAACGTATGTCTAATTGATTTGTTTGTAAGCCATTAAATAAGAGAATATATACAAATAAACTCAAATGAATAAATAAAGTATAGAGGAAACAAAATAGAAAATAAAATAAAGAATGGACATAGGAAAAATATAAAATAAACACAGAAATTAATTGTTTATAAAACGCTGTACTTTATTCAATTTTATATCCAAATGTAACAATTACAACTACATTAATAGACCAATTAAATAGCAACTTACAACCGTTACTATAACCTTTAATTTACATTTCATCTTTAATACTCACTTCATTATAAATTATAAAGTTTTTTTTCTTTCTAAATTTAATTACAAAATCTTATTAAATTATCCAGTTTAATTATCGAAATTTACGGATCGTTACAACAGAAAAGGATTTCCATCCAGTTTTGCCGATGCACTCAATGAAGATAGGGGAATGCTAGTGAACTGGTCCCCTCAAGGGAGGGAAATGAAGCATAAGGCAGTGGGTGCATTACTAATGCATGGAGGATAGATTTCAGTGATGGAGGCATGGCTGGAGGAATGCCCATGATCTGTAGGCCCTTTAGGTGAGATCAAATGATTAAGTTAGGACGGTCAGTGATGTGTATAAAATTGGAGTCGTAGTAAATGAAATAGAATTCCAAAAATGAATAGATAGTGAAGATGGTAAGGATGGTGATGTTGGATGAAGTAGCACATGATATGAAGCATAGGGCTACAGTGTTCAGGGACAATCTAGAGCTACTATATTCAGTCCATATACTATTAAATTTTGGTGATACAAAATCACAAATAGAGGAAAATAAATATGCAAAAGAAAGAAAGAGAAGATTTTGTTTCCTCTAATTAATAGGCATATTTGAGTATGTTTTTTCTCTCTCTAATTGGCTACTCAAATTATTTTTTGCCATTTAATGTTAGCTTGGACAGTAAGTAATTGATTATAAATAGAGACTAAAAGAGACGGTAAAAGTGTGGTGGAAAATCTATTTGCTAATTTTCTCTTCTTTATCTTTGTTCTTTTTCTCCAACAATTTTAGCCATATAGATATTTGCTCTCTTTCTCAATTTGATTATTGATTCAATGTTATTTTGTTTATTTTAACTTTGTTCTATTAATTATGAACAAAATTTTGGTGAATCAATAAAGTGGGTGGTTGGGTGGAATATCTTGTGTTATTGCGTTTTGATTTCAATTTCGTCTTGTTTTCAATCCAAGTTATCTCTTTATGATTTGGATGACAAAGATCCGTTGATAAAAGCTTCCGCAAAACGCTACTATTTTCATAACAATTTGGTATCGGAGCACAGATCATCGCAAAGCTTGGAGTAATTTTGGTTTGAAAAATTATTGATGTCGGATATGATTTCGTTTTCGAAGATGGCTATTTTGGATGGGAAAAATTGGGGTATTTGAAAGCCTAAGATGGAGGATGTTCTGTATCTCAATGATCTTCATGATCTGATTGATAGAAATGGAAAAAAGCCCTCTGATGTAGATGAGGGAAAATGGAAGAAGATGGATAAGAAGGCAATTGTATTGATTCGCCAGTATCTTGATATATCAGTTTTCCATCATGTGGCTAGTTTGAATCCGCGAAGGCTTTGTAAGACAAGTTGGTATCTTTGTATGAGTTAAAGAGTGCTACTAGTAAGGCTTTTCCGGTTTGGAAGTTGGTACAACTGAGATTAGATAAAGAGGAGTCTGTTGCAGAGCATTTGAATGAATTTTAAGATGTAATAAATCAATTGGCAAATATGAAGGTCAATTTTGTTGATGAGTTACATGCTCTTTAATTACTGATTTTGCTTTTAGAAAGTTGGAAAACTTTGGTTGCTTAATTGAGTAATTCCAATACTAATGAAACTATCTCTCTGGAAACTGTTTGAAGCAGTCTTTTTAATGAGAAGCTTAGAAGAAAAGGGTTAGGTATGAAATCAATTCAAAGTGAGGCTATGGTGGTAAGGGACTCGAAGAAAGATACAATTTGAAAGAAGAAGGATGCTAATGGTAAAGGTGTTATCACTTGTCATTATTGTAATAAGAAAGGTCACATATGCAGCAAGTGTTATGCTTATAAAAGAGATTAGAAAAAGGCTGTGCATGGTGATACCAGTAGCAATGCACATGCAGGTTTTGCTGAAGGTATCGATAGCGATGCTTCTTGTGGTATCCTCTTTAGTGAAATTGACGCAGCGGAAATACGAAAATTTAGATGAAACGGTGAAAGTAGCAATCGGTGGATTGAAAAATACTGCAAGGCTCAAATTCATTGATCCGAAGATACCGAATTCTAGCTATCTCTGACACGTTGATCGCGCACGATACCGTGAAAAGAGATCCACAATTCTTCAAGCGTTGATCAAGCGCACTTGATTCCGCGAATTGGCTTCAACGATCAAAGATTCGAGCGCACTCGAATGTCGAAAGTGGAGATAGGAGATCACACTCAACTACCAATTTAATGAAAGCACAAAGCTAACAAAACAAGAGTTTATTCAAAAATCAACAACCACAAAATGACCACCACCATGCCTATTTATAGGCTTACAACTTACGCCTCACTAGGTCGTTCGTGACCTATCAATTCACATGACTCAACTTAGATCGCTAGCGACCTACCCATATACGACTCAACTGATTACACGACTTAACAAACACACAGCGACTCAATACAAGACGGCCTACGACCTAACAAGGTCGTTAACGACACAACAGAATGCAACACATATTTACAACACAAACAACTCAAGAAACAAACGACTTACGACCTAAAATACAACCCACGCGACCTAAACAAACACGACTCAAAATTGTAGCGACTCAAGAAAAACAGCTTCAGGAAACCTTCATGCGACCCAACTTAGGTCGTAACTCGTTGCCGCGACCTATCGCACTTTGGCATAATCATATCCGCCTCCAGCGACCTAACATATGTCGTAACACGCAAGGTCACAACTTGAAGGATCGGAGCGACCTAAGGAAATGCTCACCGGTTTGCTTATCTCGTTAGGTCGTTGCTTCGTTAGGTCGTAACCCGTTAGCGACCTATGGTTTAACTCGTTAACTCGCCCGAGTGTCTTCATGATTTGCTCGTTAACTCACGAGCGACCTTCGTTATGTCGCGAGTCTCCACTAGGCCGCGAGCGACCTAAAAACTGTTTTGTTAACTCGCTGGGTTGGACCTTTAGACTTCTTAGGTCGCTTGAACGACCGGTCTTCACACTAGGTCGCTGCCGACCTATCTCCACTACCTCCACACTAGGTCGTGAGCGACCTAAAGCCTTGGAATGACTCAAATCTAATGAGTTGGTGAATTGCATTGCTTTGTCACTCGGCTGGGCTGCATCATCCTCCCCTGGTTGGGAAAAATTCGTCCTCGAATTTAAAAGTTCTTTCCCATCGGTTTGTTCATCCCCATAATAAGGTATTAAATGTTTAACATTAAACACATCAGAAGTATACACATCCTTCGGCAGCTTCAACCTGTAAGCGTTTTCATTGATCCGTTTCACAATCTCTATAGGACCAATCTTTCGAGCTTTAAGTTTATTGTATGCTCCCACTGGAAAACGATCCTTCGTTAAGACAGCATACACTGAATCTCCTTCATTAAACTCAACACTTCGTCGCTTCAAATCTGCAGATCGTTTATACTTCTCATTCGACTTTTCCAATCGTTCTTGAACGATTTTATGGCATACCGTCAACCCATCAATGAAATCAACAGCCTGCTTAACTGTCCCCTTCGGTTGTGGCACTATTACTAAATCCAACGGCCCCTTTGGATTTGTCGAATAAACAACCTGAAATGGACTGAATCCTGTGCTTCGATTAACCGCATGGTTGTGAGCAAACTCCGCTTGACACAATTTCGAATCCCAGCTCTTCAAATTGTCCTTCACAAGACATCTTAATAAGTTTCCCAACGATCTGTTAACCACCTCCGTTTGCCCATCAGTTTGCGGATGGTAAGCACTACTAAAATTCAACTTCGTCCCGACCATCTTCCACAAACTTAGCCAAAAATGACTCAGGAAACGAGTATCTCTATCCGAAACAATAGACTCTGGTAACCCATGAATTCGATAGATCTTTTTGAAAAATAACTGAGCAACATGAACTGCATCCGCTGTCTTCTTACAAGCAACAAAATGTACCATCTTCGAGAAACGATCCACCACAACATATATAGAGTCATTTCCCATTTGAGTTCTCGGCAAACCCAACACAAAATCCATGCTTATATCTACCCACGGTTTTATAGGAACAGGTAAAGGCATATATAATCCCGCATTTGTAGCTATCCCTTTCGAAACTTGACAAACATGACATCTACGAACAAACTTTTCAACTTCCCTCCTCATCGACGGCCAAAAATAGGATTGAGAAATCAACTGCAACGTACGATCTCTACCCACATGGCCTTCTTCATGTAACTCTTTGATAATTTTCATTCTCAAGCTTCCTTCTGGTACGCATAAACGATTCCCCTTGAATAAGAATCCATCTGCCAACATAAATTCATCAGTACTCCCATCCTTGACTTTCTCAACAAACTTCGTAAAGTAAGGATCCTCTTCAATCAACTCTGGTAATAGTTCAAATCCTGTCACTTCAACCTTCATTGTTGTCAACAAATGATTCCTCCTGCTCAAAGCATCAGCTACACGACTCGTCACCCCTGATTTGTGCTTAACAACAAAAGTAAACTGTTGTAGATACGCGACCCATGAAGCGTGCCTAACTGAAATTTTATCCTGCCCTTGCAAATGCTTCAAAGCTTCATGATCCGTATAGAGAACAAGCTCCTTCTGAAACAGATAATGTCTCCAGTGCTTCACAGCTTGAACAATTGCGTAAAACTCAACATCATAAGTGCTATATCTCAACTTAGCTCCAGACAACTTCTCACTGAAATAAGCAATTGGTCTTCCTTTCTGACTCAAAACTCCACCAACCCCAACCTTCGATGCATCAGTATGTAATTCAAACAACAACTGAAAATCTGGTAAAACTAGAATTGGTGTTGTCGTCAATAGTGTCATGATCTTCTCAAAAGCAACCCCTGCTTTCTCTGACCACTCAAACTTCTTTCCCTTCATGCAATCGGTTACAGGTGCCATTACGCTGCTAAAGTATGGAATGAATCTTCGATAAAAAGATACCAACCCATGAAACCTCCTTACTTCAGTAATTGTCTTCGGTTGTGGCCAACTTCTGACAGCCTCTACTTTATTCTCATCCACTTGAATACCTTCTTTCGATAGAACATAACCCAGAAACAAAACACTGTGCGTCATGAACACACACTTCTTTGTTGCGGCATAAAATTTCTCCTGTCGTAGAATCAACAGTACTTCACGCAAATGCTGGACATGTTCTTCCATACTCCCACTATAGATCAAAATATCGTCAAAGTAAACTACCACAAACTTTCCAATGTATGGTCTAAAAATCTGGTTCATCACTCTCATAAAAGTACTCGGTGCATTCGATAAACCAAATGGCATAACCAGCCATCGTATAAACCTTCCCTTGTTTTAAAAGAAGTCTTCCACTCATCACCCGGTCTTATACGAATCTGATGGTATCCACTCTTCAAGTCAATCTTTGAAAACACAACAGCCCCACTCAACTGGTCAATCAAATCATCAAACCTCGGCATAGGAAATCTGTATCTCACGGTAATCTTGTTTAGAGCCCGACTGTCCGTACACATTCTCCACGTCCCATCCTTCTTTGGTACCAATAAGGCTGGCACTGCACATGGACTCAAGCTCTCCTGAACACGCCCATGTTCTAACAACTCTTCCACTTGCCTTCTCAACTCCTCATGCTCCTTAGGACTCATCCTGTAATGTGGTCTGTGTGGTAATACTGCCCCTGGCACAAGATCAATCTGATGTTGAATATCCTTCAACGGTGGCAATTCCGTTGGTAACTCTTCAGAAAACACATCACTGAATTCTTCTAATACCGGCTTTACTTCCTCTGGGATTTCAACAGATTCAGTCATTTCACGTCCAATCAACAAAAATACTTCTGGACTCTCTTCTACTTCTTCAACAAATTCTTTCAAAGTCAGCAAAGTCTTCAGCTCCTCAATTTCCTATGATTTGCTCTCTCCTTGCTGTCTCTTCTTTGGAACCAAAATGATCTTAACACCTTCAAACATAAAACTGTAGCTATTGGTTCGACCGTCATGCTGCACTGCTCGATCATACTGCCATGGTCTTCCCAAAAGCAAGTGACAAACATCCATCTCGACTACATCACACCAAATCTCGTCTTTATATTTCTTCCCAATAGGAAATGGAACATGAACTCGCCTGTCCACCTTCACCTCTCCTCCTTTTCTCAACCACGCTAACTTGTAAGGATTTGGATGCTTCTCCGTCTTCAAATTCAACTTCCTCACAGCTTCAGTAGAAATGATATTGTCACAACTTTCTGCATCAATCACAAATTTACAAACCTTCCCCAGAATAGTGCACGTTGACTGAAAGATGTTACTCCTCAACCAACTAGCCTCTTCTTCCTGCTTCGGTATTAAACAAGACCTCCTCATCATAAGATTACATCCTTCATCTCCTGACGCGATATCCTGTTCATCCTCCTCAACTGGACTAGAATAACCTCACCAACATCCTCGCCTTCAACTTCAGCAATCATAGTTCGTTTCTTCGGCTTCGGACATTCATTACTCTTGTGACCCACCTCCTGGCAATTATAACATTTGAAACTATTGTTGACATTCGCCTTCGCAACTTCATTCACAACTGGTATACTGACAGTTTTAGAAACATTGGAACTCCCACTAGCTCCTTTGTTCTGAATATTGGAACTTGTAAACACACCAACTCCACGTCTTCCTTGTTTTTCCCAAGCCAACGCTTTCTGATGTGCTTCTGCAACAGATCTAGGATCAAACATGTTCACCATATCCTGTATCTGCATTCTCAACCCCCAAATAAACCTAGCAGTCAATTGTTCCTCCGTCTCCATGATGTCATTTCGAGCAATCAGTTGATAAAATTCATCAGCATAATCATTAACAGTCTTTGTCCCTTGCCTCAGATTCTGCAACCTCTGATACATAAGTGATTGATAATTGTAAGGTAAAAATGTAGCTTTCATCAGTTTCTTCATCTTCTCCCATGATTCAATCTTTGACTTCCCCATTCTTTCCCGTGTAAGTTTAGTTTGCTGCCACCATGCCATAGCTCTACCTCTCAATCGAGTAGCAACCAACTTAACTCTTCGATTCTCAGGAACTTCTTTGAAGTCAAAATTTTCTTCAACATTAGACAACCAGTCCAAGAATTCTTCTGCAACCATTCCACCCTTGAATTCTGGAATTTCCATCTTCATACCCGACTCCCATCGACGATCATCATCTACATCCCAATATGAATTTCGAACTTGGTCTCGATCTTGATAATGAATGCTAGCTCTATCACCATCTTTATCAAAATCAAATATATGTCTATATCGATCTCGACCATCAACATCCCTTCGATCACGCATGTCTCTTCTACTATGTCTCTCTTCATCTCTATATGGCTCATTTTCAAATTCTCGTGGAGTTCTCCTCTCTTCATGTCCATAGTCATGGTGATCTCTCCTTGATGAAATTGATGTTTCTCTTCTTTCTCTAAAAGATTGCGGTGAACCCTCCTCGCTTCCGTAACCAATGGCGAAACTCGGTTTCCTCCATGGTTCGAGACTGGTGATCTCCTCCTTTGACCTTCATTCATGTCAATCATCAATTTCTCTAACTTTCTAATGCCTTCATCAAATTTCTCATTAATGCGTTGTTCCATCTGCTCGGCTTCTTCCCTTCTATACAACGCTTCAACATTCTGATGGCGGTTAGCTCTCCTCGGAGGCATTTTCAAATCAAACAATCAAACACAACTTCAAAAACTTCAAAATAAACTTCAACTCTCGGCTTGGTTCAAACAAAATGATACACGGCTCAAACTTCAACACAAAGTTATGCTCGGCCTTCACTTCAACAAGTGATACCAAAATGATGCTTCAATTCTCGGCTCAAACACTTCAAACTCCTTGGCTCCAAGACTCGGCTTAGCTATGATTGGCTAAACCTGGCTCTGATACCAAACTGACGCAGCGGAAATACGAAAATTTAGATGAAACGGTGAAAGTAGCAATCGGTGGATTGAAAAATACTGCAAGGCCCAAATTCGTTGATCCGAAGATACCGAATTCTAGCTATCTCTGACACGTTGATCGCGCATGATACCGTGAAAAGAGATCCACAATTCTTCAAGCGTTAATCAAGCGCACTTGATTCCGCGAATTGGCTTCAACGATCGAAGATTCGAGCGCACTCGAATGTCGAAAGTGGAGATAGGAGATCACACTCAACTACCAATTTAATGAAAGTACAAAGCTAACTAAACAAGAGTTTATTCAAAAATCAACAACCACAAAATGACCACCACCATGCCTATTTATAGGCTTACAACTCATGCCTCAATAGGTCGTTCGCGACCTATCAATTCACACGACTCAACTTAGATCGCTAGCGACCTACCCATATACGACTCAACTGATTACACGACTTAACAAACACACAACGACTCAATACAAGACGACCTACGACCTAACAAGGTCGTTAACGACACAACAGAATGCAACACATATTTACAACACAAACAACTCAAGAAACAAACGACTTACGACCTAAAATACAACCCACGCGACCTAAACAAACACGGCCCAAAACTGTAGCGACTCAAGAAAAACAGCTTCTGGAAACCTTCATGCGACCCAACTTAGGTCGTAACTCGTTGCCGCGACCTATCGCACTTCGGGATAATCATATCCGCCTCCAGCGACCTAACATAGGTCGTAACACGCAAGGTCGCAACTTGAAGGATCGGACCGACCTAAGGAAATGCTCACCGGTTTGCTTATCTCGTTAGGTCGTTGCTTCGTTAGGTCGTAACCCATTAGCGACCTATGGTTTAACTCGTTAACTCGCCCGAGTGTCTTCATGCTTTGCTCGTTAACTCGCGAGCGACCTTCGTTATGTCGCGAGTCTCCACTAGGCCGTGAGCGACCTAAAAACTATTTTGTTAACTCGCTGGGTTGGACCTTTGGACTTCTTGGGTCGCTTGAACGACTGGTCTTCACACTAGGTCGCTGCCGACCTATCTACACTACCTCCGCACTAGGACGTGAGCAACCTAAAGCCCTGGAACGACTCAAATCCAATGAGTTGGTGAATTCCATTGCTTTGTCACTCGGCTGGGCTGCATCAGAAATTAAGTCTTGGAAAATGGATTCGGCAGCCAGTTTTTACATTTGTAGAGATGTGAATTGTTTTTCTTCTTAAGAAGAGTGTCCGCATGATTAGGACAGCCAATGGAGAAGAGCTACTGATTTGTAGTATTGGATTTATCCGATTTCGTATGCATGATGGTGTGGTTAGAGAAGTCAAGTAAGACATGTACCTACTTGTTCGTATAATCTTATTTCTCTCGGTCAGCTGGATCGCCGCGGTTGCACTTATGAGACTCAATGTGGAGTTTTAAGAGTGAAGAAAGATGATCGTGTAAGGATAAGAGGAGTATTGCAAGAATGAAATCTTTATAGCTTGGTTGGTTCTGTAGTCGACGATGGAAAGCAAGTGACGATTGAAGGACCAAGTCCACGGCAAGGTGGAGAGGTTAATGTGATCATTACTTATGATTCTAGCATTGAGAATCATATTTTAGACAGAGGTCTTCATGTTGATGATCTTGAGGGATCGATAGTGATCAGATTGTGACGACCCGGAAATTTTAACGAATTAAAATGGAATGATTAATTGATTTTAAATATTTAAAAGTTAATTTTAATTTGAATTTCAAGATACTAATATTTACTTGATAATTTAATTATTGAGTTATATAGTTTAAATATTGAATTACAATCGAGCTGTACTGTATGTATATCTAATGTAATTTTGATAATGATGGTTAGTAATGAAGTAAGTCTTATACATAGATGTAAACATAAGTATAAAAGAATTGTGTAGTTAAAATCAATTATATCTTATCAACATCTAAACATAAGTGTAAAATAAAAATGTAGTTATAAATTTAAATATGAATTTATATAACACTAGAAACTATGAAATCCCATGAGTATAATAAATGAAAATAAATATAAATATATAAACACCAAAGAACTATGTAATTAACATAAGTATCAAAATAAATGATAAATAAGTGAATTAAATTTTTGATAGTTAAACTCTAAAAAAAGAAATAGACATAAGTATTTATATTAGAAATGAATATCTCAATTAAATTTATAGTTATGAAAAATATAAAATGAACACATAAGATAATGCTAAAATATAATAACTTTATTAAAGCACATAAGATACATGAAAGACAAACATGTGTATGAATATTCTAAAAATAGATTACAAGTGTGTACATAATCTGAAAAAAAAATCAAGCTATAAATATATATATATATATATATATATATATATACCATAGCCACATATGTTCATGTAAAGGAAAAGACAAAAGAAAGACAAAATAAAATATATACAAGATTGTACATTACAATATATGTGTAAACTTGAAAAGAGACAATGGCATTAAATGCCATCATCTCTAGCACAAGAATAAATAATCTCAGCCTCCATAGAGTAAGAAAAATCTTTGACCAAAAAACAAAATATATATAAAAGTGGAAAGAAGCTTGCTCTAGAATACAGCAGTATACACTCATATATGTGCCTCCCTTGTCTTCATTTCCTTCATTCGAACAAATTGAAGTAAGCAAAGGCAAGAAGAAAAAGGAAAAAAAAATCTATGAACATAGATAAGGTGAGATAAGGATGAAAACATGAATGACATTTACATTAAATGCTAGCACAACATTAGGTCATTTCGAAATGTAGCAAAATCATTTCACTCTGTATACAACCTTGGCTGGTCAAAGAAAATATCTGACCAAAGTATAAAATAAAAAAAAGGAAAGCTTACTGTGTACAACGTAGAGCAGCCCATATTTGTTTATCTTCCTCTTCCCTGTTTTCTTTCTTAGTCTTTCGAAAACAAGCTAAGTGGAAAGAAAAAAAATAATAAAAGCAACAAGTTAAAGTCATAATTCAATTCAACAAATCAGAGCTTCTAGATCAACCTCAATAGCATTAACAGGTTCCAGGTCTTCAAGCAATGTGAGTAAACTGGATAAAAAAAAATAGTTTAAACTTTGATCATAACCTGATGCTTATGATAAATGATGTGTGAATAAGGTTGTTTATGTTTATAAGGATGAATGCATGTGTGAATATATATATATATGTGTGTGTGTGTGTGTGTGTGTGTGTGTGTGTGTGTGTGTGTTGTGCTGTGTATAAATGGATGCTTGCCTAGGAATGAAAACCATCTCTCTGTTTAAAACTTTAGTGAATAAACACTGAACTTAAAACAGTTTGAAAATCTGTAAATATATTTGTATATTAGTGATGAATCTTTGAAAGAAGAGGAAAATAATTAAAATATGGTTTATAATGTTTATACCTGAGAATGTGGATGTGAATTTGCCTGTCAAACTGATTTTATATATTTTGTTCTCTGTATCTTTATACAAGCTTCTAAATTTAAAAAAAAACATATCTCTCCAGATACTTGGTGCTAGGTTAAAATGTATAAACATGAAATGTTTGTTAGGGTATAAACTTGATTTTTAAAAATAGATCCCTTTATATATATATATACACTGTTATTCTATAAATATATGGGTTTACAGTCTGATCAATTCATAGGCAAAAATAAATTGTCAAAAATTAATGAATTGATTTTAAACCCTGATTCTAATGTGTAATCCATGAATTTAGAAGTTGGAATTGAAATTTTTAGATTGCAAATGAATGAGGAATTGTGGAATGATGGTTTTCGACACCCTAGTCTAATACTGATGATCTATGTGGTATGGGGGGTCTGGGTTTCTGTCAAGGCTAGAGTAGCGATCGAGGATGTTGGGAAAAATGGAGAGGGAGGCGATTGATCGCTGGGGCGGCGACGGTAGGTCGATCTAAGTTTTTAACCTAGTTTTGTGGAGGTCGGGTTTTGTGATCACTGCAACCCCCCTGAGTGATCGAGTGGTTTAGCATTTTGGGAAATGGCGGCGTGGGGAGTCTGCAAGGCGTGGCCAGAGGCACAGCAGCTCCGATCATCGGAGACGAGGATGCGAGTGGTTTTCTGATTTGGGTTTGTGTTGTGGTATTCAACTGGATTACTCAATTTCGATTTGAGGCTCGAACAAGGGTAATGGTGATCGGGATGGATTTCTGCAACATAGTTGAAGTGTCGGAAAGATCATCGGAGGCCAGAGGTGATTCTGGCATTGGTGCAAGTGCACGGGCATGGATCTCGTGTCAGTGTTTGGGTTTTGAGTTGGGGTATCAGGGAAGAAGGATTTTCTCGAGTTGTAACTCGAGTATGTGGGATGATCGCTCGAGTTTGAACTCGAGTAAAGTTTGAGTGCTTAAGCTTTGTTACCAGTTGGGTTACAGGTTTCATAAATTAAAACTTAAACTAAAACTAACTAAAATGTGAATTGGGAAGAACTCGGGTTAGACCCGAGTGTACTTCAGGTGTTACCCGAAGCAAGTGTTAGGGAGTTTTTTTTTAAAAAAAAAAAAGGATTATTCATTTAAATTGATAATAAATTTAAAACTATTACTTGATAAAAGTTTAAAGCATTTAGAAATAAGTTGTGATTGAAAATTTAATTTATCAAGTTGAATATCTCTTTACGTAATCACTTAGTCTAATTAATTACATATTAGTAGGTTAAGGAAATTAAGCATGGGTTTAGTAAATTAATTTGTGTAATTATTTGAGGGTTAATTACTTACGGTGTTTTCCCTGGTATGTGATTGTGGTGCTTTGTGAAATGAAATGTTCTTGTAATATGATAAGTTGGGTTGAACATAGATAATGTGGTAGTCTATGATGATGAATTGTTGTGAAAAAGTGACAATAGGCATTTAAACTTTAATCACTTGAACAACTTGGGTTAAATGACATTGGATTCGAAGAGACCGGATTCGGGTATTAGTAAATACCCGAAACTACTTCGATTCATTATAGATTGAAATGTGAAATCAATAAACTGGAATGAATCAATTTAAGTGATTTGGACCATTAAATCTAAGTTTTGATACTATAAAAAAACAGATGCGTGAAATCAGTGATGTCTACAACAAATTGTGAATTTGTAAATTGATATGAATTACCCCGGGTTTTACGTCAGTTTTATGCTCTTGTATTCCATGTTAGACGAGTTTACTCACGCTGGTTTTCAGCCTGACCCGGGTGTTACTTTAGTGTAATGCTTGGGTCAGACCGAGTATTACACATTTTCAGGTTAGGACGTTCTGGAGCTCAGGAGGCGAGTTGGATGGCAATATAGTATAGAGTATATCCGCTGTATTTATATTATCGTTAATCTGAGACATGATAATTGTAAACATTCAGTGACTGTATATTATGTGAAACTCTGATGTATATTAAGTGTAACTGACAGATATAATATTCTTTTGTAGACTGTTATTATTTATTATTATATTTTATCCGCTGCGATTGTGAGATGTTCGGTGTTTCTATTCTCTTCTTCTATCTCTTTCTTCTTTTTCATAACTATCTGGAATTTTCGGCTTAGAAAATTTCGGGTCGTTACATTTGGTATCAGAGCTGAAAGGTTAAGCGAGAACCTTGGCTCTGGTGGGAATTACTCATTTAATAGAGTCTGTAGTACTCTAGAATGAGTTGAGAATATATATATATACACACACACACACACACATATATGTATATATGAGCGCGTACTTGTTATTTTCTTATAAAAAGTTTTAAATGATTTTATATAAAAATATATTTTGATATATATAAAGCAATATTTCCTTCTAATTAATATAAAGGTGATTGGTTGCTAATAATTGAAATTAAAATTAAGAAGTAATGTAATACAACCAAACTGAAGTCTTGAATTGGAATTAAATTAAGTAGAAATAGAAATACAACTAAATTAAAATTTTAAGTGATTGAAAATAAAATTCTAAATTTAATCCCAGAATTTGAAAATTTTGTTTCAAAGTGATGAAAAATAATAAATAAGTATTATTTGGATAATTGGGACTTGTTGGAAACAATGGTTTGTTTGAAGTTTGATTTGAATTTAAAACCAAGGGTGGTTTAAAATTTTAAAACATGGCTGGGAGGGCCAAGAAATAAATATGTATATATGTATGAATATACATGATATCAAATATAATTGGAAATAAACTCTATGGTGTTGAGTTTTGAGTTTTCCCTGAAGCGTGATGTAATATAAGTAATATAAGTTTTGAACTTATAAGAGGGAAAGAATTTTGAAATTTGAAGTGGGAATTCGACTTGAGTAAGGTTGATTGGATTAAGTAAATTGGAATTTAACTTGGAAAGTTAAATAGTTTATTTGAATTGGGAATTTGTATGATCTCAAAACGGGTTTGAGATTTAGAAATTGAAAGTGAATGGACGTTTTATAATAAATTGGATGATATCATCCTGTTGTTAATGAAAATCTTTAAATTGAGAATGGGATTGTGTAAATAAAATAAATTGAATAGTTAAATTGTGGATTAAACTTGTTTAAGAATCGACTTTAAACTGGAAGATAAAATTTAATAATAAATTAAATATTTAAAACAAAATTGTACTGAACACTTATTTGAACCTTGAAATACATAAGTAAAGATAACTTAAAATGAAATTTGAGAATTGGATTCTGAAATTAAATTGATAATAATTCAAATTGATTGGAATCATATGAAATTATAATTAAAATTTAACAGGATTAGAATCAACTAGAATTTGATTTAAATTTGGGAAGGAATCAAGATTAATTCAACTTGAATTGGGAATAAATAAGTCCAATGGGATTTGGAGTTATTTGAATTGGAATTCGGTCAATTTAAATGAAAATTTAAATTGAATTGTTGGGGAAGTGAACAGTTGACTCTTGACTATTTTTAATATAAATTGTTTTGATGTAAACTTATTTTCCAGGCTATTTAATATATACAACTTTTCTTTCTTAAAGCCAAACCATTTTATACATGGTTTACAATTATTTTGGAGCTATTTAATCATTTTTCAACTGTTTTCTAAACTAATTACTATTTTTCAACTATTTTACAAATAAATTATTATTTTTCAATTACCTAAAATTTCTGGAACTATTTAACTATTTTTCAACTATTTTACAATTAGTTAACTATTTTAAAGCTATTTTGTAAACTATTAATTATTTTTCAACTACTTATCTGTTTTTAAAATTTTCAAGCTATTTTCTAAATATAAACTGGACGGAGTTCAAACTATTATTGATTTAAATACCCAACTGAGATAAGAATTGAAGTGATAATTCAACGAGAATTAAGGCAATTGTAAATAAGTGAAAGGGAATTAATGGAAATGTGAATAGAATGAAAATTGATTTTTGGTTAATAATCAATGAAAATAAATACGTAGGATGTACGTATATTACTCTATTCGTATAGTAATTTGATCCAGATTCGAGCACAGAATTTCGAGATAGTTTAATCAATCCAAGTTGAGATTTTTCACTCGATTTTCGACGGCGGACCTGGATATGGATTATTGATTGGTTTTGGATATTCTCTATCATAGTTATATGTCTATGCAAGGAGAATGATGGTTTCTAATCAAGAAATCAGATATGTGCCCGCAGTAGAAAGTCGGGTGGACAATGCTAGTTCGGAAGTGAAATTGTGTGATCGAGTGAGCGATCAGATTAGTATAGCGTACGGATGATAAGTGTACATCGTACGGATTTGAATGAAATTGATATTGGAAAGAGAAATTAAAGTGGGATACTTGGTTTTGAATAAACAAAGTTGTATATCTTTGTTATATGAGATAAATCTCCCCTAGTTGAATTTATTGCTGGAAGAAATATGTTTTTGAAATGTTTGAAGTATAAAAAGGGATTTTATACAAGTTTGAAATGATCCAAAGTTTTAAAAGTTATATATATTTTTGAATATATATATATATATAAAGGATCTTATGAAGATTTTAGAAAAGGTTTTGAGAACCTTTGGATTTGGAAAGACCTTTGATTTTGGGTAAAATCAAAATTGGAATTTGAAAAGCCTAATTTGAGAATTATCGATTTTGGAATAATCGATTTTGTGTAAAGGAGCTTTGTATGATATCATACTAGGTGTATGATTTGAAGATACTATATGTGTATTGTTTGCACCAAAATTGGGCAACACCCTTCGGAAGTCTTTGAAGAGATAATAAATGAAGAACTTAAATTGGAAATGAAAATTATCTAACAAAAACTCCTAGTTATAGAAAAGTAAATTGCATAGAAGACAAGAATTTAGAGTGGTTCGGCGATGCGCCTACGTCCACTATGAAGTTTGATCACTTTATTGCTTAATACTTGAAGGTTACAAGTGTTTTGAAGCAAATTACAGCAGACAATAGACTTAGATTCGAAATCAGCAGCCAAGATGGTGGTATGGAGTGATTCTGGCAGCGTTTAGGCGTACTCTTTCTCTCCAAATTCCCCGACCCCCCTTCTGAATGACCAGGGGCTCTATTTATAGGTGTGGAAGGCCAAAATCCCGCCTAAATCATGGAGAGGCTGCTTGGCGCGTGACGGGGGGCCCACAGGCCCGCGTTCTTGAAGTGCGTGCCCAGTTTGGGATCGATTCGAAGTGAACTTCGAATCGATCAAAAAATTGTCCAATTACGATGAAACTTGGCGTGGACGTTCTTCATCATGTAGACAAATTTCTGTAAAAATTTCATGGGATTTGGATCAGTAGATTTGGAGTTATGATCGGTTCGAAATTGGGTGTTCGTCATGCTGGTCGCTTCGACTCCACTGATTCATTCGAATCCATAGGTTCGAATCCATATGGTTCGACTCCATATGGTTCGAATCCACGCTTTCGTATGCGATGTGGATGGATTCGAAACCGATGGCTGATGGAGTCGAAGCTGATGGATTCGAAGCTTCTGATGGATTCGAAGCTCCTGATGGATTCGAAGCTTGGATGGATTCGAAGCTTCTGATGGATTCGGAGTTTCTGATGGAGTCCAAGGTGCTGATGGAGTCGAAGCTTCTGATGGATTCGAAGGCGATGGAGTCGGAGCTTCTGATGGGTTCGAAGTAGTGATGGTCTCGAAGTTAAAGGATGGATTCGAAACTGATGGGTTCGAAACAGATGGTTTCGAACATGACGGGTTCGAACAGGATGGGTTCGAACATGGTGGTTTCGAACATGATGGGTTCGAACACGATGGGTTCGAACCAAGCAATGTGCACCGTCTCATCTTGAATCCATCATAACTTGAGCATACGACCTCGGACCGTCTTGAAATTTGAAATGCTGGCTTCTATGGTCTTTCTTGCCATGCCCTATCAATTGCGGCCCGATTCGGGCTCGGACAAAATTCATCGATATCCATAGCGAAGAGAAGTGCAACCAATCTCTGAGACGAACTGCCCTTTGTCTTTGGCCAATCTTTTGGTATCACGGCTTTGCCAAAAAGCGGGATAACATTTTGCCCCCCAAAGTACGTCTTGTGGGAACATGACGTGCTTTGAATAGCTGCCATTTCTTTCTGAAAAATCATTGCCCTCTTTTTGTTGAGACTCATATACCGTATTGCCGTAACCTTGCCTTGATATGATTGATTACTGTGCGACTGTGCTTAATCGTTGGCTGTCGTTGCTATAACAGGGTGAATATTTGATCCCTGTGAATGTTCAAAATCGAACGTTGGTTCGTTATGTGTACACATACATTAGCTCCGCCCTTATTAACGTCGTGTGTCCATGAGTCATGTCGGTCTTTGTTTGCTGATGGAGTCGAAGCTTCTGATGGATTCGAAACTCCCGATGGATTCGAAGCTTAGATGGATTCGAATCAATGATGGATTCGAGGACCCTGATGGACTCGAAGCCCTTGATGGATTCGAAACTTGGATGGATTCGAATCAGTGATGGGTTCGAAGAAAACTTGGATGGATTCGAATCAGTGATGGGTTCGAAGACTCCGATGGATTCGAAACTGGGATGGATTCGAAAGTGGTCGTTCGAATCGATGGGAGTTGAAGTGACACTAATCCCTCTTGGAATCCGTATAAATATACGAGGTTGACTTCATTTTCACTTTTTACCTTTTACCATTGTTTTAGCTGCTTCTCTGAATCGATTTCCCAGAGCCAAATCAAACGTGCTTTTTCACGAATCGACCAAATTTCTTCTAGCTTCCATTTGTGATCAAACTAAATCAGGTAATCAAGGGGTCGATTCGGTTTTGAGAATGATAGATTAATCTTTTTTGGCATTGATTCAACCCCTCCTCCTGGAAATTTTTGGAGAGTGACGAGGTTTGAACGAAGTAGGCCGACTCCATGGAACTGAGGAATGCAAAAACTTTGAGCCGTATCGATCAGGGGTGCGCGCTCTGAGTTGGTTTCGAATGGGTAGCTTCGAACCGATGATCGCAGGAGAACACAACAAAAAAGGCGAGCTGTGATGGATTCGAAACAGTGGCATTCTGATCGATTCGAAGGAGCTCACTACTGATCGATTCGAAGCAATGACACGTTCATCGATTCGAAGGAGTTCAACTCCGATGGATTCGAAGCTAGGTGGGGCTTCGTGGATTCGAACCGCCCTTGATGGATTCGAAGGAGCCCGACTTTGATGGGTTCGAAGTCAGGTGGGGCTCCATGGGTTCGAAACACCCTTGATGGATTCGAAGGAGCACGATTTCGATGGTTTCGAAGCTCCATGGATTCGAACCGCTCTTGATGGATTCGAAGGAGCCCGACTTTGATGGATTCGAAGTCAGGTGGGGCTCCATGGGTTCGAGCTGCGCTGATTCGAGGTTCACTGATCTGACTTGTGTCGAATCATGTTGATTGATTCGAACGTTCTTGCTTCTGAACTATGACCTCTTTTAAATCGAACTTTTAACGAACTCACTAAATTTTTAGCATATCTGATTCCGACGAGCTTCGTCCTTCGCATGATCAAGGTTGACCTGACCTGTCTTTTTGAGCTCGTCGATGGCACCGTGACTTAAACGAATCCACACTTGAATCGGCCAGCAGTATCCGAAGGACGCGAAAGCGACGGTCAGTGATGACGGTCGTTTTCGTTCTCTGATCCAAAAGCCTAGTCGTTCAGATACCGCGTTTTACTCTTGTAAAATTTGTTTTAGTTATGTATTCGCATTGCACGACATATCCATATGCTTCACACCGGGGAATATACGGGCTTTCTTCGTTTTTTAACGCTGCTTTTTCGTGAGTTAGTTAGTTATGGAGTCTTCGGGTTCTGAACAACTAGAGTTACAAAGCTTGCCTCCTCTGATGCTAGAAATTCCAGAGATCATTCCCGAAGTAATAGATCCTGCTCCGGACGAATTGCCGGAGGCCTTATTTATCGAGGATCCCATAGATTCCGTCCGATCTAATATTTCTGGAGCATTATTGGGTCGGATATGTTCGAAGCATAGCTTATCCTCGGATGATGTTTTGCTACCGGGAGTTGATGATAGGCCTCACAATCCACCCGAGGGCTATACTGCTTTTTATCGCCACGCTTGTGCGGCTGGAACTCTCCCCCCGTTTAACCAATATATCAGGGAGATGCTATCGTTCATTGGAATCGCTCCCGCACAACTTCACCCTAACGGACACGCGTTACTGAACAGTGTTTTCATCTTATTCATGGACCGCCTTTTTCGTCCGCCTAGGCCAGCTGAAATTAGACATATATTCAACTTCAAGAGCAGGGGTGATAGTCCATCGTTCACCTTTCTGGAGGCAGTTAGAAATTGTCAGATTGTGACGGGAGCTTGGACCAGACTCAGTTACTTTAAGAATGAATGGTTCTTTGTCCGATGCCCTCCAGGATTCGCTAGGCGATGGCTGTCCAGACGTAAGTATCGTAAATCGTGCTAGCCTTCTTTAATGGTCATTGTCACCACTTGAACTGACATCAGGTTTTTTTTTTTTTTTTGCAGCTATCATATCAAGGCCAGACGGTGGTCGATACAGAAACATCATCCGAAGTCTACAAGAGGTTCCAAGTGACCTGCGGCACATTGACTTGGTCTTAACCGATGATAACTTAAGGACACTGGGCTTAATTGAGTCGAACCAGAGTATTGTCGTTGAAGGGTTTGTGAAATCGGCTCCGAAGGCAAAGAAGAGGACCGGTGTAGCGATAAGAGGAATGGGCGATGATGAGAGGACGCCTACTGACACCGGGCTAGCGGCTGATTTTCCCCAAGCAGGGAAAAAACGGAAAGGCAAGGCCGTTGTTCCTAAATTTGTGAGACGGAAGTCCGTAATCGTGTCTCGCTTGACTTCTGGAATTATTTCTTCTGACTCCGCTCTTTGTCAATCAGGAAACATTTTCACAGGGCTGGATGACGTTCCCATACCGGAGTGCGTTTCTCTTTATCACAAGTCCGGGCTGGTTGAGCTCCGGGAAGCGTTAGACATAAGCGGGCTTTTACCCATTAGTGCAGTCGAAACCTCTGGTTGGTCGGGGGCTTTGCACATTTGCATACACTCTCATGACACTACATGACTGCTTCACTCGTCTTACTGATTTTTCCTGGAACTTAACTGAACTGTATCTCTTTTCCAGGTAACATGGCTGGTCGTCAGACTACATTGGACAAACTCCGGAGAGTGCATCACCCCTCAACCAACTATGAATCTCGTCGTGGAGGCCCCGACCATGATCGTGACCGGAGGCAATGTGGCCAGGGGTATTATGCAAAGGATCATCGCCGTGGTAACTCCAGCCAGGAACGATCGGACAGAGATCGTAGGCATCGCTCCCTATCTCGATCTCCTCCGCAATCCCGAAGTCATGTCCAGGCATCCGAGCCTCTGCGACATCAGTCATCTTCGCAGGTTTCGAGGCCTGAGCCACATCATTCTCGAACCGGGGTCGCAACGTCTATATCTGGGGAGGAGACCCTTGTTGAGTCTTCTGGCGAAGGGGCTATCAGGCTTGCACAACTGAGGAAAGATTTTCCAGAGATTTGCTTTGATGCTTGTATTTTTCCTCCCAATCTTAAAAGGATTCCCGATGATGCCGCGACTTCGGCGCTCAACTATACCCGCGACTTTTTTGCCCAGTACAAAGAATGGTATAAAGCGGCTGTTAAGGCTTCCAAAGTTGCCTTCGACCGGGCCCAAATCATTGAGAAGCTAGAGGCCGACTTGGCTCAAAAGAGTCGCATCGTCGACATACTCCAATCTGAGGCGGAATCTTCCCGCAAGGCCGAGGTCGAGTCGTTACAGAAGGTTGATGAGACATTAGCTGAAATGGCGAAAATGCAACAGGCACATTGTACTTTAGTTGAAGACTTAGGTCATCGATACAAGAACGTTGAATCTGAGCGGGATGCGGCAGTGAAGGAACTAGAGGAGCTAAAGGCTAGGTTTGCTGACATGAATAAAGAAAAAGACGACGCGAACGTGGCTGCGCAAGAGGCGTGTGAGCAGGCTGTATCTTTTCGGGCCGAGCGCGATGTGGCAATTGCAAGGGTCAAGGAGGTTGAATCGGAGTTGGAGGATAGAGTCCAAGCAGAGAGGTTCAAAATGGAGGCCGAATTTGACGATCTTTTGGACACATATAATGCCAATGTATTGGAGCATAGAAACCTATCCTGGCTAGGGGATTACTCGATGCCTCTCTACAATGCTTGGAAGAAATTAGTGGAAAACAAGAGGACGTCTTGTCCGGATTTGGTATTAGATGAGTTTGAGCTCGAGTCACGTCTGCTCAGCGAGGATGAGAGGAGGACCCTTCATGAAGCAATCATTTCTGTTGAAAAAGAAAGACTTGTCGTCCATCGAACGGAGGTTGGCGAAGGTTCGGGTGTCGTGCACCATAGCGGGAATACTGAAGTCCCTGTTTCGACTTCACCCGAAGCTGCTGCCGTGGTTGATTCACAAGTTATTCCCGCCTACAATCCGGACCAACCGGAACTGTCCTCGGGCAAGACGTTCGTCCCCGAGCTTGTTCAAGCTCCAAGGCAAGGTAAAGTAGGTATTTCCCTTTACGTCTCAAAACATTGATTTTCGAGGGAATTTCTTGGTCTGATAGCTCTAATTTTGGTTGTTTAGTGACCGAGAGTGTCGCACCCGTGCTCCCTGTCCTTTCGGCTTTACATCCTACACGTGGAGTTATCGTCACCGAGGCGATTTCAACTGCCGCCATGGTTGGTGATACGGGAGAAGGAGGCTCAATATCATTCGATGTTCAAATGTTTGAAGAGCTATTTGGTCATCCTCTTGACCCCATGCCCGACCTTTCTTTCGTGACGAGCGGAGCTACTTCTGTTTCTGGCTCGATCGTGACGACCACCGGCGTACCTAGCGCACCTCAACTGTCTCGAGAGGAGGAGATTTTAGCAGAGATAAGTGCCGAGATGGCCAAGACAGTGACAGTTGGCCCCGATGGTGACGCCGTTCCTTCAAGCTTATCTTCTCTAATGATGATTTCTCCTGGTGGCACAGTAACCGTCTCGAGTGTTGCTGAACAAGTATCTGTTACTGCTCCCGTGCCCCTGGCTCGTCCTTATAAAAGGATCTCCATCCCTTCCAGTTCTGAGGAAGATGTTGATATCATGCCGGAACCGGAGGATGTTCCAAAGAAAGGCAAAAAGTCTCGTATGAAGCCAGGCAGTGGGTCTAGCGGCTCAACTCCGAGGAAGAAGCACCGGAGGAAGAAAGAGTGAGCCCCTCGCTTTGCCGTGAGATTTACAGATAACAATTCTTTTGCCTTTTCTTTTGTTTTTTCTTGGGCCATGTGTATGTACGGATGCGGCCTCCACTTAATTGAAACATCTTTACTTGCCGTGTAATCAAACTTGTTTTTGTTGGTTGGTGAAATGGGAAGTTACACTTTTCTTCTTATCTGAATGCCTTGCAGTATTTGTGTTGTATTCGCTTGGTATTTATATAGCTTCGTGTCGTGATTTAATGAATGAGTCGGATTCTGAGTATATTATCACTTAGGCCAGCGATTAGCACCCAGCTTTTTGCCCCTTAGTTGTGGGGAGTAATACTCATATTCTGGTGGCTGATTGCGTCTATTGCAAGCCCTGAACACATGCCTCCCCCCTTCTGGGGACTCATGACAATTTGAGATTGATAATCTGTCCTGCATTCCAGGAATCTGAGGGTTATCGATGTTTACACTCCATTCCACGCTATGGGAATTGGGAGTTGATATTGATATCTCGGCCCGTATTTTGGGAACTCCGAATTGTCACTTGTACTTTGATTCGTGCTTCGGGGATCTGGATTAGATGTTTATACTCCAATTCGTACTTTGGGAAGTTGGAGTCCGTTCGCGCTCTGGGAACGACTTATTGGACGTTTTATACTCCAATTCACACTCTGGGAAGTTGGAGTCCGTTCGCGCTCTGGGAACGACTTATTGGACGTTTTATACTCCAATTCACACTCTGGGAAGTTGGAGTCCGTTCGCGCTCTGGGAACGACTTATTGGACGTTTTATACTCCAATTCACACTCTGGGAAGTTGGAGTCCGTTCGCGCTCTGGGAACGACTTATTGGATATTTTATACTCCAATTCACACTCTGGGAAGTTGGAGTTAGTAAAAGGATTGTCGTGTATCAATCCCTGTGAATGCTGGTATTGTGTTTTGCCCCCGAGCTCGGGTCTCATTTAGTAAGTTACTGGTCGTATCACAGTTACTCCCTATTTAGATAAATCCCACCGTGTGATGGAATTTAGCTCTTCGTGCAATGTGATATTATGTGCTATTTTCAGTGAATCACAACTTTTGGCTCGAAGAGATGGCGTTTTATTGCTGAAACAAAAGAAGCATGACAACATCAGTTGCCTTATTACAAGCTCAAATTTCAAAATGCGAAAAACAAAATGCTAAGGAAGAAATTGATAGAAAGATAAATAAAGCCTGTTAGGTGTAGTAGGGACGGAGGCTTCCGCTATTCCAGGCTCTTGGTAAAGTGAGACCATCAACGGTCGATAACTTGAACGTGCCATCTCTGAGTTTTTGTGAAATCATATACGGCCCTTCCCAATTTGGGTTCATGTGCGAAGGGACCGGGTAAACTCTTTTGAGTACCAGGTCGCCGGATTCAAAAGTCCGTGGGCGGACCTTGGCGTTGTATATTCGGGCGACTCGACTTCGATATGCAGCTGCCCTCACGTCGGCTTCTTCACGTTTCTCATCAAGCAGATCTAGGGATTCAGCAAGTAATATAGCATTCGTTTTCGGGTCGTAGTATGTCACACGGTGAGAGTGAACTTCCATTTCGACCGGGATAACTGCTTCGGAGCCATAGGATAGAGAAAAAGGGGTGTGTCCGGTCGCAGTTTTGTGAGTTGTTCTGTATGCCCACAGAGCCATTGGTAGTTCATCGACCCATTTGCCCCCGGCTTTCTCCAATCTTTTCTTCAATATAGACTTGATAACCTTATTGACGGCCTCGACCTGACCGTTTGCTTGTGGATGCGCTACTGCTGAGAATCTCTTATGGATGTGAAATCGCAGACAGAAATCCCTGAATTCAGTATTGTCGAATTGGGCTCCATTATCGGTGATAATAGTATGCGGGATACCAAACCGGCAGATGATGTTGCGCACCACGAAGTTGATCACCTTTTTTGTTGTTATTGTTGCAAGGGGCTCAGCCTCAGCCCATTTGGTGAAGTAATCAACCGCAACTATGGCGTACTTTGCACCCCCTTTAGCTAAAGGCAATGCACCGATTATATCCATCTCCCACATTGCAAATGGCCACGGGCTGACCGTTTGGGTTATTTCGGAAGGCGGGGCTCTAGGGATCCGAGCGTGTTTCTGGCATTTATCACACCTCTTGGCATAATCCATAGCATCGCGGTTAACGGTAGGCCAGTAATATCCGTTTCGAAGTATTTTCTTGGCAAGCGCTCGCCCCCCAGTGTGATCGCCACATTCTCCTTCGTGCACCTCATGCAATACTCGCCTGATTTCGTTATGCGCGATACACCGGAGAAGAGGAACAGAGTAACCTCTTCGATACATAACTCCGTCTTGAATGACAAATCGCGACACCTTTCGAAGAATCTGTCTTCTCTCGCTTCGTCGTTCGGGCAGTGTGCCATGCTTAATATAATCTTGGTAGGGAGTCATCCATGATTCCTTCTCGGATGTAGCTTCTAATGTGAATTCATTTTCCGTTCGATCAATGCTCGGAGAGGATAATGTCTCGACAGGGACGAGTCCCAAGTGTTGAGTTTCGCCTGTACTTGCCAGCTTTGCCAATGAATCGGCTTTCTGATTGTGCTCTCGGGGTATGTAGAAAATGGTATAATAATCAAACTGATCCAGTATTGCTCGGACCCGGGCTAGATAAGCGGCTAGCCTTCTATCCTTGGCCTGATATTCACCCCGAACTTGACATACCACCAACTGGGAATCGCAGTAGATTTCCACAGCGATAATTTTCAGGTCTCGGGCCAACTTCAACCCGGTGAGCAAGGCTTCGTATTCAGCTTCGTTGTTGGTTGCCCGAAAGTCAAACTTTAAGGCGTAGCAGATGGATCGGCCCTCGGGGGTCTCAAGCACAATCCCTGCGCCTGAGCATCGATCGTTGGATGCGCCATCAGTGTATAGTTTCCATATATCTTCGGGGGAGTCACCAGTTTCGGGTAAGTCTTCAGGAACAGTGAATTCGGCAATGAAATCTGCCAAGACTTGACCGTGTATGGCTCTCCTTGGAACATATGCGATGTCGAACTGACTCAGCTCAATGTTCCACTTTAGTAACCTGCCAGACGTCTCAGGTCGTGTGAGGACCTGTCGTAACGGTTGGTCGGTGTATACAATGATAGGGTGAGCCTGAAAATATGGACGGAGCTTCCTCGAGGCGATGACTAGGCAGTATGCCAACTTTTCTAGCCTTGGATAATTGTTCTCGGCCCCGGTTAATCGTTTACTGACGTAATAGACTGGTTTTTGTATTCGGTCTTCCTCACGAACCAATGCAGCGCTAACAGCGTTTTCAGACACAGCCAGATAAAGGTATAATTGCTCGTGATCAACAGGTTTTGAAAGAATCGGTGGTGTGGAAAGATGCTGGATTAGTGATCGAAACGCGCCCTCACATTCCGTGGTCCATTCGAAGTTTCGTTTCCCTTTTCGGATCAGATCGAAAAAGGGTATGCATTTATCTGTTGATTTTGAGATGAACCTGCTTAGCGCTGCAACCTTTCCGTTGAGACTCTGAACCTGTTTTATGGTCCTCGGGGTTTGAAGATTCCTGATCGCCCAGATCTTTTCGGGGTTGGCCTCTATTCCCCGGGCGTTGACGATGAATCCAAGGAACTTTCCGGAAGCAACCCCAAAATGACATTTTAATGGATTTAGCTTCATCCCATATCTCCGGAGGACATTGAACATTGACTCCAAGTCCTTGACATGATCAATGGAGTACCGTGATTTTACCAACATGTCATCTACATAAACCTCCATGGTTTTCCCGATCTGATCGGCAAACATCCGGTTGACTAAGCGTTGGTAAGTTGCTCCGGCATTCTTTAAACCAAAAGGCATGACCATGTAGCAGTATAGTCCTAGGTCAGTTACGAAGCTTGTATGTTCTTGATCAGGCACATGCATGGGTATCTGATTATACCCGGAGTAAGCATCCATGAAAGACAATAATTCGTGTCCGGCCGTTGAATCCACAAGTTGATCGATTCGAGGAAGTGGGAAACTGTCTTTTGGACAAGCCTTATTTAAGTCAGAGTAGTCGACGCACGTTCTCCATTTTCCATTTGGTTTGCGGACAAGTACAGGATTGGATACCCATTCCGGGTATAAAGCATCTCGGATAAACCCATTCGTCTTTAACTTATCGACTTCTTCTTTGAGGGCGGCAGATCTCTCTGGATCCATACCGCGTCTCTTTTGCTTGACCGGGATGTATTGCGGGTCAATATTTAAGGTGTGGCTCGCGATGTCCGACGAGATTCCACACATATCGGAGTGCGTCCAGGCGAATACGTCTAGATTCCCTTGGAGAAATTCGACCAATTCCTGTTGTGCTTGTAGGTTTAGCTGAGACCCAATTTTCAATATTTTCGAATCGTTATTGTCATCAATTGGAACATCGATCGTCAGCTCGGCTGGAGAAGCTTGATTTTCTTTGGATTCATCATTATCTTCAGTGTCTCAAGGGTCAAGATCCTTCTGGAATTGGTCGTGGTGCCCGGGCCGAGGCCCAGGCGCTAATTGTCAATCGTCGGCAAAGCGGACGCGGAGAGATTCCCCCACGCCCTTTCCCTTCTCCTTCCTTTACGCTTTTCGTAGTTCAGCAACATAACAGGCTCTCCCGGCAGCCTGGTCCCCTTGAACGACCCCAATCCCGTGGTCAGTAGGGAACTTTAGAGTCAGACACCACGGGGCAATTGCTGCCCTAAATTCTGCAAGGGCTGGTCGGCCCAGAAAGGCATTATAGGGTGAATGGATATCCAGGACAACAAACTGTAACATTCGGACTCTACGGCGTTCTCCGTTTCCCAATTCTACTGGCAATTCCACCATCCCGGTGGGTATATTTGCACTTCCGTCGAAGCCGTGGATCCTATATTGACAAGGCTTTAGATCCTTAGCTTCCATCTTCATCTGATCATATGCCCCTTTAAACAAGATGTTTACTGAGCTTCCACTGTCTACCAGGATCCTCTTCATCCAAGCAGGACCAACCTGTGCGGATATGACCAGTGGGTCTATGGTCGGGGCTTCGACTTTGTCAGCATCTCGGTTTCTAAAGATGATGTCATCCGTCATCGTCTTCTGTTGTTTAGCCGGAGTCCCTTCATCAAGTGTACTACAGCTTTCAAAACTTACGTGCCTGATCGAATTGGCGTATGATTCCATTTCCCTCCAACTTCGATCCGCTGGATGAGGGCCACCACTGACTGTATTTATGACCAACCTTCCGCTTGTACGGGCGGGCTCTTCCCGTTTTTCTTGGTTCTGCGCACGGTTTTGGTTTGACGGTCCCACACCGCCGGTTTGCGGTGCTCGCACAAATTGATCCAACTTCCTCTCTCTGATCAGTTTTTCAATAAGGTCTTGCAGATGCCTGCAGTCATTGGTGTTGTGTCCATAGCTTTCGTGAAATCTACAAAACTTCCCCGTTTGAATTTGTTTTTCCGATGATAATTTCGGAGCCGGCTTCTTATATTGCATTGCATTACAGGTTTGTAGATATACGTTTTCCAATGTCGTATTCAGTGGTGTATAGTTTTCAAACATTTGCGCCCTACGTCGGGGGCCACGGTTCTGATCCTGCTTCTTATTCCTATTATCGCCATTCCTTGGCTGGGTTTGCTTGTTCTGAATATTCAACTGCACCCTTCCTGAGCCCTCTCCTGACTGTTTAACCGCCACATTGCTTTGAACCCCCTCCTTGTTGGGCCTTGCATCGTCCTGCTTCCTAGATTGTTTCGCATCCTCACGCCTTAGGAATTGGGCGGCTTTGGAATAGAAACGATCCAACGACGCGGGAGGTTTTCCAGCTAGCCAGTTTCCAAAATCAGAATCGGGGTCAATCCCTTTAGTAAGAGCCATCAAGATTGAATTATCATTGGGGTTAGTGATTTCTGCGCAGGCGGCGTTGAATCTTTCCAGGTATCGCCTGAGTGTTTCCCCGGGAACTTGAGTGACACTAGATAAAGTGTTTCGTCTTTGGGCCTGGCGATGTGCATACGGAACTGTTCGATAAACTTGGTCGCCAACTGGTCAAACGAGGAGATAGACCGTGGTGGTAATCGTGTAAACCACATTGTCGCAATCCCTCCCAAGGAAATAGGAAAACTACGGCACTTTACTGCATCATCAGCTCTTGCAGCAGTCATTGACCACTCGTACTTTAGAATATGCTGGCTAGGGTCGGAGTTTCCTTCATACATGGGCAAAGCCGGCATTCTGAATCGCCGGGGAGGCTCAGCATATAATATGTCATCGGTGAACGGGGTGTGACTTCGAGAGATCCCCCAATCGTCATTCGTCAAACCTTGACTTTCGCGAATCATTTGGCGGACCATAGCTGAGAGATCAGGTGTTGCTGTATTTGAAGGGTGTCGAGCCAAAGTGTGGTCGGGCTCCACAGTGCGAGGTGGGATCGGGCGCTGTCGACGATCCGAATCTCGCCTCCTTGGCTCGACATCTTCCGGGATATTCGGTCCTGGGACACGTTCCTGTGGGTGGCAGTTTGGACTGGAGTGATTTCGGGTGTCGACTCCTGTGCCAACTGCGGCGGCTTGGTTATCTGCGGTGTGCTGTGGCACAGTGCCTCCTCGAGAGGAGGGTCCCGTATGAAAACTGGCGGAGGGGCCAACTCTTATTTGCCCTACATTCAATGTCTGCCGGAGGCCAGAAGCATGCGCATGATTTCCGTCTAGCCTGGGGCGCGTAGATCTGCCGTTATAGTCGGATGAGGCAGAGCTTTCCGCGGAAGAATGCGGAGCGTGGTCCCTTTTTGATCTCCTTCGCCCTTGATGGTTTAGTTGGTTAGCTAATTCAGCATTGATACGTAGCTGCTCCGTTAGCTGTTGTCGGCTTTTAGTTAATTCCTGCAGTAATGTTTGGAACTCCTGCCTTGTAACCGGACCTGACTGATCCGTTTGCCCAACGGTATCCTGATTGGTTGACGGTAGTTGTGCGGGATTCTGCCTATCCTGACCTTCTTGGTTACCAATGTTGGAAGTGGTTCTCGTACTAACCATCCTGTAGGTTAGATTCCTATCCTAGATTTTGAGCAAACCTGAAAAGAATGGGTGGAATCTGAATTTGAAGTCTGGATCTCCCTCTTAGATTTGTGCAATCCGGTATCGAAGATAGATCCACGGAGCGGGAGAAAGAACTGGTTCTTTTTCTTTCTCAGTGAAAGCACCAAAATGTTTGCACCAAAATTGGGCAACACCCTTCGGAAGTCTTTGAAGAGATAATAAATGAAGAACTTAAATTGGAAATGAAAATTATCTAACAAAAACTCCTAGTTATAGAAAAGTAAATTGCATAGAAGACAAGAATTTAGAGTGGTTCGGCGATGCGCCTACGTCCACTATGAAGTTTGATCACTTTATTGCTTAATACTTGAAGGTTACAAGTGTTTTGAAGCAAATTACAGCAGACAATAGACTTAGATTCGAAATCAGCAGCCAAGATGGTGGTATGGAGTGATTCTGGCAGCGTTTAGGCGTACTCTTTCTCTCCAAATTCCCCGACCCCCCTTCTGAATGACCAGGGGCTCTATTTATAGGTGTGGAAGGCCAAAATCCCGCCTAAATCATGGAGAGGCTGCTTGGCGCGTGACGGGGGGCCCACAGGCCCGCGTTCTTGAAGTGCGTGCCCAGTTTGGGATCGATTCGAAGTGAACTTCGAATCGATCAAAAAATTGTCCAATTACGATGAAACTTGGCGTGGACGTTCTTCATCATGTAGACAAACTTCTGTAAAAATTTCATGGGATTTGGATCAGTAGATTTGGAGTTATGATCGGTTCGAAATTGGGTGTTCGTCATGCTGGTCGCTTCGACTCCACTGATTCATTCGAATCCATAGGTTCGAATCCATATGGTTCGACTCCATATGGTTCGAATCCACGCTTTCGTATGCGATGTGGATGGATTCGAAACCGATGGCTGATGGAGTCGAAGCTGATGGATTCGAAGCTTCTGATGGATTCGAAGCTCCTGATGGATTCGAAGCTTGGATGGATTCGAAGCTTCTGATGGATTCGAAGCTCCTGATGGATTCGAAGCTTCTGATGGATTCGGAGTTTCTGATGGAGTCCAAGGTGCTGATGGAGTCGAAGCTTCTGATGGATTCGAAGGCGATGGAGTCGGAGCTTCTGATGGGTTCGAAGTAGTGATGGTCTCGAAGTTAAAGGATGGATTCGAAACTGATGGGTTCGAAACAGATGGTGTCG
The DNA here is from genome assembly GCA_030765085.1 of Allium cepa. Taxonomy (NCBI): domain Eukaryota; kingdom Viridiplantae; phylum Streptophyta; class Magnoliopsida; order Asparagales; family Amaryllidaceae; genus Allium; species Allium cepa. Next base: position 345,959,438 of record CM060944.1, read on the forward strand.
AACATGACGGGTTCGAACAGGATGGGTTCGAACATGGTGGTTTCGAACATGATGGGTTCGAACACGATGGGTTCGAACCAAGCAATGTGCACCGTCTCATCTTGAATCCATCATAACTTGAGCATACGACCTCGGACCGTCTTGAAATTTGAAATGCTGGCTTCTATGGTCTTTCTTGCCATGCCCTATCAATTGCGGCCCGATCCGGGCTCGGACAAAATTCATCGATATCCATAGCGAAGAGAAGTGCAACCAATCTCTGAGACGAACTGCCCTTTGTCTTTGGCCAATCTTTTGGTATCACGGCTTTGCCAAAAAGCGGGATAACATGTATAGTATAAAATGTTTTGATGATGGCTCTGGGGAAAAAGGCGCTTCCTTGAAATGAACTTCTCAGGAGTGCCACCGGGTGGTGCTGCCTTGAGCCCCAAGGGGGGTTCTAAAGTTGATCCTGTGAGGAGTCCGGACAAAACTAGTTCCTGAGGATTATGAGTAATGTATACCATAGCGAAAGTCGTGTGTGCCGCTGAGAGCCAACAGTCTGCGTTTGATTTATATCGGTAGACTGCGACCTATGATATAACATAGCGGAAGTCGTGTGTGCCGCTGAGAGGCAACAGTCTGCGTTTGATTTTATATCGGCAGACTGCGACCTATGTAGAAGTGGAGAGGTTTCATTTCGACAGCGAAAATCAGAGGCCGCTGAGAGCCTGCAGTTACATGGACTTTTGCTGTGATGGCAACGTAACCCTGAATGTAACTGTGATCTGTTGTGTGGAATCCATGGCGTAATTGAGAGGCCGCGGAGAGCCTGCAGTTGCATGGACTTTTGCTGCGACGGCAACGTAACCCTGGGATGTAACTGTGACCATGGATGGGGGTGATGATTTCCAGAGCATTCTCACCAAGGATATTTCCTCTATTTCAAAATGCTTCCAATATTTTCAATAAAATTATTTTCCAAGTATTTTCATTGGGTGTTGAAAACGGGTTTACCAAGTACTTATAGGTTTTCAGTCCTACGCCTGATCAGCGTATGACTGAATTTCTGTGAGAACAAGGATGGACTGGTTGAGACATCGGGTTGTAAGAAATATTTTTATAAAAAGCTATTTTAATTTGTATTATGTGAATTTAAAAACATTTCTAAAATTTTCAAATAAAGATGTTGGAATTTTGGGGAAATAAAAGAGAAATCCAAACTGGAATTTTAATGAAGTGATTTTGTAATTAAAATCGAATATTGATTTAGAAGTTGGAAATAAGCTAATTAACAAATTATTATTTGGTAAAGTATGTTAATAAAATTTAACTCGGTTAAATAAGATGGATTGTAAATTAATAATGGAGTTTGGAAATGAATTCGAATTGTAAATAGAATTCGACTTGGATTTGATAATGAATTAAATAACTGGAGATGCTATAAAAATAGAAATAAAAATAGAGGTGGATCAAAATAGTGATGGTTTGAATTATAAATAAAATTCAAGGTGAGATATGAATAATATTTAACGAAATTTGCAAGTAAATTAGAATAAGGGAAGTGTTGCCGAATGAAATGATTGAGCAAAAAGGGTATTGTTTGAAACAATAAAAGATTTTGGGAAGCTGGTTAGTGTGATAGTGGGTCTTTAATAAAAGATAGTTGGAAGGATGTTGCATTGTGAGTTTTGGGAAAAGGTAAATGGGTATTGGACCATTCTTCCTAACTAGTAATTTCGGGGACGAAATTCTTTTAAGGGGGGAAGAATGTGACGACCCGGAAATTTTAACGAATTAAAATGGAATAATTAATTGATTTTAAATATTTAAAAGTTAATTTTAATTTGAATTTCAAGATACAAATATTTACTTGATAATTTAATTATTGAGTTATATAGTTTAAATATTGAATTACAATCGAGCTGTACTGTATGTATATCTAATGTAATTTTGATAATGATGGTTAGTAATGAAGTAAGTCTTATACATAGATGTAAACATAAGTATAAAAGAATTGTGTAGTTAAAATCAGTTATATCTTATCAATATTTAAACATAAGTGTAAAATAAAAATGTAGTTATAAATGTAAATATGAATTTATATAACACTAGAAACTATGAAATCCCATGAGTATAATAAATGAAAATAAATATAAATATATAAACACCAGAGAACTATGTAATTAACATAAGTATCAAAATAAATGATAAATAAGTGAATTAAATTTTTGATAGTTAAACTTTAAAAAAAGAAATAGACATAACTATTTATATTAGAAATGAATATCTCAATTAAATTTATAGTTATGAAAAATATAAAATGAACACATAAGATAATGCTAAAATATAATAACTTTATTTAAGCACATAAGATACATGAAAGACAAACCTGTGTATGAATATTCTAAAAATAGAATACAAGTGTGTACATAATCTGGAAAAAAAAATCAAGCTATAAATATATATATATATATATATATTTACCATAGCCACATATGTTCATGTAAAGGAAAAGACAAAAGAAAGACAAAATAAAATATATACAAGATTGTACGTTACAATATATGTGTAAACTTGAAAAGAGACAATGGCATTAAATGCCATCATCTCTAGCACAAGAATAAATAATCTTAGCCTCCATAGAGTAAGAAAAATCTTTGACCAAAAAACAAAATATGTATAAAAGTGGAAAGAAGATTGCTCTAGAATACAGCAGTATACACTAATATATGTGCCTCCCTTGTCTTCATTTCCTTCATTCGAACAAACTGAAGTAAGAAAAGGCAAGAAGAAAAAGGAAAAAAGAAATCTATGAACATAGATAAGGTGAGATAAGGATGAAAACATGAATGACATTTACATTAAATGCTAGCACAACATTAGGTCATTTCGAAATGTAGCAAAATCATTTCACTTTGTATACAACCTTGGCTGGTCAAAGAAAATATCTGACCAAAGTATAAAAAAAAAAATAAAAAAAAAAAGAAAAGGAAAGCTTACTGTGTTACACCATAGAGCAGCCCCTATTTGTTTATCTTCCTCTTCCCTGTTTTCTTTCTTAGCCTTTCGAAAACAAGCTAAGTGGAAAGAAAAAAATAATAAAAGCAACAAGTTAAAGTCATAATTCAATTCAACAAATCAGAGCTTCTAGATCAACCTCAATAGCATTAACAGGTTCCAGGTCTTCAAGCAATGTGAGTAAACTGGATAAAAAAAAATAGTTTAAATTTTGATCATAACCTGATGCTTATGATAAATTATGTGTGAATAAGGTTGTTTATGTTTATAAGGATGAATGCATGTGTGAATATATATATATATATATATATATATATATATATATGTTGTGCTGAGTATAAATGGATGCTTGCCTAGGAATGAAAACCATCTCTCTGTTTAAAACTTAGTGAATAAACACTGAACTTAAAACAGTTTGAAAATCTGTAAATATATTTGTATATTAGTGATGAATCTTTTGAAGAAGAGGAAAATAATTAAAATATGGTTTATAATGTTTATACCTGAGAATGTGGATGTGAATTTGCCTGTCAAACTGATTTTATATATTTTGTTCTCTGTATCTTTATACAAGCTTCTAAATTTAAAAAAAAAACATATCTCTCCAGATACTTGGTGCTAGGTTAAAATGTATAAACATGAAATGTTTGTTAGGGTATAAACTTGATTTTTAAAAATAGATCCCTTTATATATATATATACACTGTTATTCTATAAATATATGGGTTTACAGTCTGATCAATTCATAGGCAAAAATAAATTGTCAAAAATTAATGAATTGATTTTAAACCCTGATTCTAATGTGTAATCCATGAATTTAGAAGTTGGAATTGAAATTTTTAGATTGCAAATGAATGAGGAATTGTGGAATGATGGTTTTCGACACCCTAGTCTAATACTGATGATCTATGTGGTATGGGGGGTCTGGGTTTCTGTCAAGGCTAGAGTAGCGATCGAGGATGTTGGGAAAAATGGAGAGGGAGGCGATTGATCGCTGGGGCGGCGACGGTAGGTCGATCTAAGTTTTTAACCTAGTTTTGTGGAGGTCGGGTTTTGTGATCACTGCAACCCCCCTGAGTGATCGAGTGGTTTAGCATTTTGGGAAATGGCGGCGTGGGGAGTCTGCAAGGCGTGGCCAGAGGCACAGCAGCTCCGATCATCGGAGACGAGGATGCGAGTGGTTTTCTGATTTGGGTTTGTGTTGTGGTATTCAACTGGATTACTCAATTTCGATTTGAGGCTCGAACAAGGGTAATGGTGATCGGGGTGGATTTCTGCAACGATAGTTGAAGTGTCGGAAAGATCATCGGAGGCCAGAGGTGATTCTGGCATTGGTGCAAGTGCACGGGCATGGATCTCGTGTCAGTGTTTGGGTTTTGAGTTGGGGTATCAGTGAAGAAGGATTTTCTCGAGTTGTAACTCGAGTATGTGGGATGATCGCTCGAGTTTGAACTCAAGTAAAGTCTGAGTGCTTAAGTTTTGTTACCAGTTGGGTTACAGGTTTCATAAATTAAAACTTAAACTAAAACTAACTAAAATGTGGATTGGGAAGAACTCGGGTTAGACCCGAGTGTACTTCAGGTGTTACCCGAAGCAAGTGTTAGGGAGTTTTTTTTTTTTAAAAAAAAAGGATTATTCATTTAAATTGATAATAAATTTAAAACTATTACTTGATAAAAGTTTAAAGCATTTAGAAATAAGTTGTGATTGAAAATTTAATTTATCAAGTTGAATATCTCTTTACGTAATCACTTAGTCTAATTAATTACATATTAGTAGGTTAAGGAAATTAAGCAAGGGTTTAGTAAATTAATTTGTGTAATTATTTGAGGGTTAATTACTTACGGTGTTTTCCCTGGTATGTGATTGTGGTGCTTTGTGAAATGAAATGTTCTTGTAATATGATAAGTTGGGTTGAACAGAGATAATGTGGTAGTCTATGATGATGAATTGTTGTGAAAAAGTGACAATAGGCATTTAAACTTTAATCACTTGAACAACTTGGGTTAAATGACATTGGATTCGAAGAGACCGGATTCGGGTATTAGTAAATACCCGAAACTACTTCGATTCATTATAGATTGAAATGTGAAATCAATAAACTGGAATGAATTAATTTAAGTGATTTGGACCATTAAATCTAAGTTTTGATACTGTGAAAAAAATTGATGCGTGAAATCAGACCGAGTATTACACATTTTCAGGTTAGGACGTTCTGGAGCTCAGGAGGCGAGTTGGATGGCAATATAGTATAGAGTATATCCGTTGTATTTATATTATCTTTAATCTGAGACATAATAATTGTAAACATTCAGTGACTGTATATTATGTGAAACTCTGATGTATATTAAGTGTAACTGACAGATATAATATTCTTTTGTAGACTGTTATTATTTATTATTATATTTTATCCACTGTGATTGTGAGATGTTTGGTGTTTCTATTCTCTTCTTTTATCTCTTTCTTCTTTTTCATAACTATCTGGAATTTTCGGCTTAGAAAATTTCGGGTCGTTACACAGATAATGAGCTCAGATCGTGTGATAGACGGGTGTCGAATTGCAAAATCCACAAAGACAAGACGGAGATCTTTGTGGTATTACAAACGTTTTGAGACCGGATCTATGTGCTGCACCTCGTGTGGAGGATGCATCACTTGCAGACGGTGGTTGAGGTTTGTAATTTAGTGTGGTTGAGATATGTGAATTTGTGATAGATCTAAATATGACATGCTTGATGTTGGAGATATGTGATTTTCCATCAAGGTGGAGTGTTAAATTTTGGTGATACAAAATAAGAAATAGAAGGAAATAAATATGCAAAAGAAAGAAAGAGAAGATTTTGGTTCCTCTAATTAATATGCATATTTGAATATGTTTATTTCTTTCTCTAATTGCCTAATCAAATTATTTTTTGCCATTTAATGTTAACTTGAGCATTAAGTAATTGAATATATAAATAGAGACTAGAAGAGAGGGTAAAAGTGTGGTGGACAATCTATTTGCTAATTTTCTCCTCTTCATCTTTGTTCTTTTTCTCCGGCAATTTTAGTTGTACAGATATTTGCTCTCTTTCTCAATTTAGTTATCGATTCAATGGTATTTTGTTTATTTTAGTTTTGTTCTATTAATTGTAAACAAAATTTTGGTGAATCAATAAAGAAGGTGGTTGGATGGAATATCTTGTGTTATTGCGTTTTGATTTCAATTCCGTCTAATTTTCAATCAAAGTTATCTCTTTGTGATTTAGATGACAAAGATCCGTTGATAAAAGCTTTCGCAAAGCGCTACTATTTTCATAACATATACTTGACAACTTGAATATTAATGTAAAATGGTGAGTTTTATCACTAAGTTTATTTGGTAGTTAACTTCAATGCAAGAATACTTAAGAAGCTAAGCCTAGCTTATGAGCTGTGTTTACCTTTCAAAGAAACATCTAAGAATAAATCTATAAAGGAAAATAAAGGTAGGGTTGCCATTGTAAAGAGTTGGACAAAGTATTGATACTAAGGCACGTAAAAAGCAACATTGTACTTATTCGAGCAATGGTGTACCAATTAAAATAGTTATTTTAATGTGTTAGCAAATCATCTTTTCTTACAATGCAATTTCCATAACATCTTTCAAATAAGACTTTGTTGCCGAAATACTTCAATATAAATATAAAACTAATACATAGTAATATTCAAAAATACAAAAGGACATGAATCGGCATTACTGAAAAACATAAGGGCTCGGTTTAAAAAAGAAAAAGAAAAGGAAAAAAGAGCAAATTTAATGTCTTTCTTCTTAAAACAAAGTTGAGATATCTGATTCGTATTAAAATCCAAAAATGGAAACCGCAATTTTTAATTTATGAATCATATAAATGTAACCTTCAAATTTAGTAGTCATAACTAAAATTCGGTAACCCATAAACTTAAATGAGTTGATAAAAGTTCAAATAAAAAGGAATTACATCAAATCCAAAATAAGGTGCGATCATTTACCATAAAAAGTATGATGAAGCATGTGAAAAGCTATTGTTTTGAAAATCTTCTCATCCATCCTACTTAATTTTTTTCTAGAAAGAATCAATCACCTATCACATAGCCGAAACAAAATTTAAAATTATTGGAAAAGGTCATTTAATTGTCAAAAGTATCAAATTTGAACATGGCAATACAGATATAATCAATTTTCCTATGACAATGTTACTAGGTTCTGATTGTTTAAATAACTCATAGCTTTAGAATAGTGACAATGTTACTACGTTGTGATTATTTTGTACCTTTTCTATGAATATCAATTTTGACATTTGTTCATAAGGTGGTTTATAATTTTTTAGCCAGCATATGCATCTGAGCTAGGCCTGTCAAATGGGATGAGTTGGGTCAAAATGGGTTGGGTCGAGTTTGACCCAACCCATTTATGACCCATTCTTTTTTACCCATATATGACCCTAGCCATATATGACCCAACCCGTTTAATAAGCGGGTTACCCATTTAACCCATTTAAAGATTTAGTGGTCGTTTGTATTACAATAAATAAGTTGTTTTTTGCTTATAAAATGAAAAAATTAAAAAGTCAATATGGATAAACAAAATCTACCGACTTTTAAAAGTCATTTTTCAACTTATTGCAAAAGCAATTTTTTTTTGCTTTTCGACTCACATAAGTCGATTTTTTATATGAAAATTTTCTAAAAAAATGTATTTTCAAATTTTCACATTTCAAAATTCAAATTTAAAATTTTCAAATTTCGAAATTTCGCAAATTTCACAGTACAAAATTCAAAATTTTAAAATTCAAATTTCAAATATGAAATTTTCAAAATTCAAATTTCAAAATTTCAAATTTCAAAATTTCGAATTTTGAATTTTAAGATTTGAAATTTCAAAATTTTGAACTTTAAAAATTCAAATTCCAATTTTCAAATTTCAAAATTCAAAATTCGAATTTTGAAATTTGTTAAAATTTGAAATTTCGAAATTTAAAATTTGAAATTTTAAATTTTCAATTTTGAATTTAAAAATTGAAAATTTTAAATTTTAAATTTTGAAATTCGAAGTTCGAAATTTGAAATTTCGAAATTTAAATTTGGAAATTTCGAATTTTGAAAATTTTAAATTTTGAAATTTTTGGAAATTTCGAATTTTGAAATTCGAAAATTTTAAATTTTTAACTTTGAAATTTAAATTTTGAAATTTTTGGAAATTTTGAATTTTTCCGAAATTTCGGATTTTGAAATTTTTTGGAAATTTCGAATTTTGAAATTTGAAATTTGAAATTTTGATATTTAAATTTTCAAATTTTTGAAAATATCGAATTTGAAATTTGGAATATGAAAATTTGAAATTTAAATTTTGAAATTTTTGGAAATTTCGAATTTATAATTTGGAATTAGAAATCTTAATTGCAGTCTGAACAGAAAAAATAGCGGCTTCTACAATAGGTGAAGTTCAAATATGAAGATGCAGTGGCCTGTTATTTTTTAAGTACAACTGTCAATTTTCATGAAAACTACATTGTATGTTAAAAATTCTTATTTTTCAAATTTATATTAAAATTTAATGTTTTTAATAAATGGGTAAATGGGTTACCCACTTATAACCCTTTTAAAAATGGGTCAACCCAACCCATAACCCATTTAATAAAATTCATAAATGGGTTGACCCAACCCACTTAAAGGTAGGGTAAATGGGTTGGGTTAATGGGTTGGGTCATATTTTGACAGGTCTAATCTGAGCTAGCTGAGTTAGACTTTAAAAGTTTTAACTGCGAAATAAAATTCTATACACAGTAAGTACACAAAGAAAGCATTGATGAAAATACTTGACATAATCTCATATACAAAATAGTTTGACGAAATAACCGGTTTAACTAAAAGTGGTACATAGAAAATCATTGTTCATTCGTTATAGGCCGGATTTTACCGTTCATGTGTGCCGAACCAATTCATGAGGCAATTCAAAGGCAGTTGGTTATATATGAATGGGTTGATATGGCAAACGATCATTGGATCAATTTTATTGATATTTTTTAATAGCTACACTATAAAAATATGACTTGGCGGTCCATCTGGACGTGCGTATATACTCATACATAAATATTCATTTATGCATATTACTAGTTGTTGCAGTCAGTCATCAGAATTCATTACTGAGCATAATACCTTTTCTTCAAAGGAAAAGGAAAGGTTGTAACTGTAAAAAATGAAAATGAGTCGATATATCAAATTTTAGTTAAATCGGTGATCGACCAAAACTCATAATTTTATATATTACTTTTCACCGTGCAAAGTAAAACATAAAATGTTAGTGAAGATCTTAGATTGAAGTCACAACGGAAATTACAATCCTCATATTAATATCTAGACTGAGATGTGTTTGGTCTTGCGCAAGTGCTTATAAATATTTACATGGTTTTGGCATATGAGATGCCTAAGTTGAACCAAGAAGAAGAAAAAGGAATCAGTTTTAGTTGATATGGGCATCGTATTAACTGCTCCGAAGGTGTACACACTTTACCCGAATAAATATATAAATACAAATCAAACTAAAGTACAATAGTGGATGTTTACTTGAGGATTTGTACCAACCAATCCAAAACAAGAATCAGTGCAAAAAAATTGTAACTAACAAATTTCAAATTCTATTAAACAGTGGCTAAGTTGACAATATTTGCATATACAATGAGTCAGTTAACGATATGAACTATGATCCTAATTTTTATACAGTTGATTCACCTAACTTTAAAAACATGCATCCTCATAAAATATTAGATAGTAACATGCTCGTCTGAAGGAAAATTTCCCTTTTAATCTAACTTCCAATATATATTTGTGAAAGAAAGTTTTATGTGATTGCATTTAGGTAAAAAATTATGCATTAAAATATGTATATATTGAATGAAAATTAATAATCATCGGAGATGAATCTAGGGCATATCAGTGGAGAACTAATATAAAGGCAAAAGGTAACCTGTGAAAGATTTTTTTTTTTTTTTTTTTTTAAAAAAAAAAAAAAGGTATGTTATCCATATAAGTACCTAGAAATAGAAAAACTAAATAGTCAAAATGTGATTAACAACAAAGTTGTGAGTTAAATTAATCAGATCTCTATAAAATAACTGGATGCTCATTCAGCCAATGAGAAGGTAAAGATTGATAATTATGAATTATTGTGAAAAAAAAGGTCCTTGATTCTTTCTCCTGATTATATCAATTGTGTAGCAAATATACTCTGCTACTATATGATACAGGGCAAACAAGCTCACCTTTCTCAGGTATGAGAACAATAAAAGAAGAACTATATTCTTTTATACCTTCATTAGCTGTAAACAATAAATCTGTGGCAGATGAAGGATCAGATATGGCGCCATCACAAGCTGGTTCTTCCCCGGATTGAACCGTGGTTCAGTCATCAATCTTTCTCTTATTCGCCCTCTTACTAATCATCAAAATTTTAAGATTGATTTCGAAGATATCTGCAATACAATAGTGAGCAATGTTCAAAGGTGTTGTAATATTTAAGATTTTGGTATATTTACTAAATTGTTTTTTATACTCTGTGTAGAGAAACACACAAGGTAAGGGCATAGAAAGTGTAACCAGTTTCGGAAAATTAAAGAAGTATATGTTAATGATTTAACACACTATAATCTGACTTGGAGACCACTTTGGTGTGGGGGCCTGTCACTGCCATAATTTTGATAGCATCACCAATTCTATGTGTGCTGTTCGGTTCACACTTTTATTTACTAATCGTGATTGAAAACACTAATTAATGGGATGTAATAAATTAAAATTGTTTCTAACTTTCTATATAGTTGATTAATATCATCAACTAATTGAGTTATTTTACTTGTTGTGAGAAAAAAACACACAATTTGATTACTTGTTACATAGTTCTCAGTTTCAAAGTTCGAACTCGCGACCTTTGGTATCGCAGTTCAGGCCATCAACCAAACGTGCCAACCTTGTTGGCTTTTACATGTAATAAATTATTGTGGTGTTTTTGTTTACACTGCACTATTTTGCTGATTTGTTGCTGCTCACATCCACATTTGCATGTTCCTAAACTCAGATATTTACCTCGCTTAAAAGAGGTTTTCAAATGATCTTCTGTATAGGTTTATGAATGATCTGCGATTGAAAAAAATTGAGAACGTTTGTATTAGTAGATTTGTTTGTTTCTACGATCCAACATTGCAGTGTTATCCTAATACTCTTGGCCAGAGTTTAGGTTCTATATGAATAGTTAACGAGTATAAATACTACACAATGGATAAATAATAACATATCCAACATTTTTCTACCAATTATTGGAAATGTAAACTATCATATTCTTCAATATGAAAGTAGCATTGCTCTAACGGCGTTTTGCTACAACAAAAAGGATTGTCCAGATTCCAAGTTAACTGCTTACCTATTGTTGGAGACGGGTGTGTCCAGCCCATATCTAGGCTACTGAAATACCCCACACCCCCTATTATATCCAAAAAGACATACTAAAAAATGTGATGCGTTGTAGGCACAGCTAAAATTTTACAGAGACTGAGATTTATGAAACAAATAAATAAAACAACGGAAACATTTAAACAATAGTTCATTTAAAAATTACATTTCATAAAATAAGTCATAACCAAAATATGTCTTAAAATACCAATACATATTTCTTATGAAAAATATCATCTCAGTCACAACATCAGAATACATATGTAAAATCATCTCTCTCAACAAATACTAGTATATGAAAATAAAACTGAAAATAAAAAGAAGAATACATGAAGAAAAAACTCTGCAGCCGAATCTCCAAAAAAGTCCGAAATCTACTAACCTTATCTCGTCTGGCCTATGGGGGAAAAAGAGGAATGTAGAGGAATGAGACAGACTAAAAGTCTGGTGAGTGGAAGTAATTACTAGTATTTTTAAGCAAGATAAAGATAATAGACATACCAACAGTTCTAGTATAAAAGAAAATAAAGAAAAAGATAAAACTGAAATCAAGTATTGTTTAACTGTTTGCTTTACGTAGATAGTTTTGATTGGATTGTTTACACTTTTCTAAAACTGCTTTGATTAGACTAAAATCACAATCCTATTGTAATTAGGCTGAAGTCCTAACTCTACCATTTGATCGGCCTTCTATTTTTATTGTGCCACTGTGAACTAATCTCATCATGTGGGTCCCACAGCAAAAGGACAACTGTTTAGCGCTTTGGAACTCAATAACGACTTATATCCTTGCACCGAGGCTGCATGCTCGACCACCGTCGGCTCGCACTATCTGTTGCTCCACCTTTGACCTTTTATTGAAACTCAATAGCGCCTTATATCCCTGCACCGAGGACGCATGCTTGGCCATCGTCAGCTCACACTATCTGTTGTTCCACTTTTTGGTCTCTTATTTACCATTACTTTGGCATAAACATGTCCAGCCTCACATGATCTATTGTGAGACCATCCGTCCTATTTTGATAAGGGAAATGCTGCCGGCACGAGTCCTAATAAAAAAAAATCTGGTCGCGCCCCTTGTCCAAAACTCCTGATTTGAGCTTATGTCTATTGGCCTCTTATTTACCATTAATTCAGCATAAGTGTGTCTCTGACTCATCTAATCTATTGTGAGACCATCAGTTAATGATTGAAGGGGAATGTTACTGGTACGAGTCCTACTTCTATTACTAACTTAGTATAAGTCTTTTAAATAAGCAACTTCTGTTAATTCTGCTATATTTGCTTATTAACTTAATTCTAAGTGTTAAAATAAACCTTTTCTGTTATCTCTGCTATATTTGCTTATTAACTTAACTCTAAGTTTTAAAATAAGTCTTTTCTGTTATCTCTGCCATATTTGCTTATTAACTTAACTCTAAAATTTAAAATAAGCCTCTTTCTGTTCTTTCTGCTTAATTAGAACCTACTTTATAATTTCTCTTATATTCTATCTTTTTAATTATAACTCCCAGTTATAAACTTTTCTTGCAAATGTCTCAAATTTGTCTATTTCCGTCTATATTCTCTTTATTACAGTTTTTCTTATTTTACATCCAATTTCTGTAAATTTAGTATTCATATATTCTAGTCCATATTAATGAATTATTCTCTTTTTATTATTTTATTCGTATAAAAAGGAATAAAAAGAAACTAACATTTACAGACTGAATTTTAACGTAAAATGGAGATAAATAAAATACAAATAACAGTAAATAATTGTAAATAAATGGATGGAATAGCTGAATAAAAGAGACTACAAAGAACTTTAGAAAATTAACTGTAAAGAACTTATATAAAAGCGGTCTCAAAATTGCAGAAAAGCTACAACCATTGAGAACCCTATTATTTTAAATTACTTCAAAATATAAAATAATTACTTAAACACTTACTTGTGGTTGTTAGCTCTTTCTTTGGCCTTTCCAGATCCACTTATAGGGTATAAAATATTTTAATTAAAAAGATCCTTCTCCTTGAAGAAATATTTCTTTTAGGGTCTAGCCTTAGGCCAGATGGAGAAAATCCGAATGAGAAAAATAGCTACACCTAGGGTCTTATTTATATTGTCACTTGTGGATCTCAGACCGTTGGATTTGAAAATTAAATCTTGGGTAACCACGTCATAGGCTCGCTGGGAACCGTCGGATGGAAGCACGGATGCACAAGATTCAAAATAAATCGAAAAACACGACATCGGTTGGAATATGGATGAATTCACGTCCAAATAGGAAGGCGGGTCGACCGCTAGGTCGACCATCATAAGCTAGGGTCGACCTAGCTGATGGGAGGGTCGACCTGTCCTATTATATATTTTTTTCTTTTTCTTTGTTTTGTTCATTTCTTGTTTAATTCGTAACTTCTTCATTCTAGCTCGGATTTTGACAATCTATATATGCAAATTGACCAAAAAATTATCACAGACACAATGATGCAACTTCCGTAGCTCAATTATAATAATTTCACAAAATTATTTTATTATTTAATTAATTCGTTAATTAATTACTATAGTTTAAATTTCGGGTTGTTACAACTACAGCGTGGATGTATTTTTTTTCAGCCAAAAACAATACTAAGGAAAAGAAAATCAACATTTTATAGACAATTTTCTATCTCATCAAATTCGTTTTCTAATTTTCTCCAATTTTAGCTAAAAATTTAAAGCAAAAAAATAAAAAAAAATCCTGTATACTATTTATATTTATATATGATGATATATTAGAAAATGCTTCTAATTTATACAGGGCAATGAAAATGTTCGTGTTTATATCTTTAGCAAAACATAATGATCACAATTACGACACCATATTTTTGCATTGAATATCTGCAATACATATGCGTGACACCATATGCGTGACACCGCATGCATTGTACCACCGATTTCTCCCTAACAATAGTTTAATGAGGTGGTAATCTTATCAATATGTTAGTTCATCCTAAAAGGAGTGTTGTAAACCAACATGATAAATAAATTGGATAGACTGCGTGTAATCACACTTACACCTCCTGTTATTTTGGTCTGACTCTTTGATGCTATAAATATAGCACCCACAATATAGTAATTTGGATATATAAATTCAATGAAAATAAAGGACTTTAATCCTTTTACATGTTTATCTCTTACATAACAGTGTTATGAGTTAGTCTTATTAAAATTTCCTCTCTTAACTTTGTGTTTCCTTTCTGTATCCATTTGGATTTAGCTAATACTATTGTCATAAACACCCAATAATTCTTTGTTGTTCTCCATTTCGAAATAGAAAATTGTGAATCTTTTCTCTGTTTTCTTTCAAAAGAAAATTACATTCTGTGTACAAAACAACTGAAGAGACCCTCTTCCAAATTTTAAAACTATTCGCTCAAGATAAAGTTCCACGTTTGTTTACATGCAGAAAAACATGTGGCATGATGTTAAGATTTTATATCCACTTTAAATCCTTCAAAATAATCACATAACCTACTATACCAAAATTAAAAATGTCAAGTAAAATCAAACCTTATCCACTCTCAATCATCACCTTCTTCTTCAGCCTCCATCTACTAACCTCCTCCACTTCAGATCCGGAACTCGAACTGTGCAAAAAGCAATGCAAACGCTAAACCCAGTTTGAAGAATGGCAACAGAGAATCTGCCAACACAACTGCGAATCATACGCAAAACAGAAGGCAAAGATTCAAGAAGAAGAACACGCACAACAGCTAAAGCACTGCAAACACCAGTGTCGAACAAGTCAGTACCAAAGCAAGGAAGAAGAAGATGAATGTGAACACAAATGCGAGGAGCACCATAATAGTTACAGCAATGGAGAAGGAAGTGAGGAGAGATTGGAGCACTGTAAGCATTCGTGTTTGAGTAGAGAGAAAGGGACTGATAAGCAGCAAGAGTGCAGGAGAATGTGCGAAGAAGAGTATAAGCACGAAAAAGAAGGTAGAGGTGTGTTGTGGGTTGTGTAATATTCCGATGTTTGAGGGCTTGTATGTAAAATATAAGTGTATATGAAATAAGAGAATCTTGATTAATATCCTGTAATTGCATATATGACAATACTAGAGCAACTATGGCCGGAGTTGCTACAATACCTGCAGTAACGCTTCCAGCAACATTCTCAGCGGTAACTCTGCATATATGAAACATGAACCTGAATTGAAATAAGAGATATAATGTCAGTAGTGTCTAATTCGGTATGATAAAATCCTAAAACAATCACATTAAAGCAAAATTATGCGAATTTGTTATGGTTGAAACTATTTGAATCTGGTGTAATGGTTTGTACAATCTTTCTGTATGATTTTCCTTGGAGCAACTCCTCGTTTATATAAAAAATTCAACCATGATTTATTCCATCAACCAAACTGAGACGGTATGAATCTGGTAACCATGATTTATTCCATCAATCAATATAAGATAATACTGAAGTGAACGTTACCGGAAATATGAGGATATAATGCCTCCATACATGCTATGAATCTGGCAACTTAACTAAAGTTAACCTATTACAATGCAATTTACTGCAGTACTTGTTTCCAAACTCATATGCATTTTATATCCTTGATAAAGGAAAACAGGTCCAAATAAACATTGCACACGGTCTTTTCAAGAATAAGAGTCATGGTAAAGGTGTTATCACTTGTCATGATCGTAATAATAAAGGTCACATACGCAGCAAGTGTTATGCTTATAAAAGATATCAGAAAAAAGCTGCGCATGGTGATACTAGTAGCAATGCACATGCAGGTTTTGCTGAAGGTATCGATAGCGATGCTTCTTGTGATGTCCTCTTTAGTGAAAATAAGTCTTGGAAAATGGATTCGGCGGCCAGTTTTCACATTTGTAAAGATGTGAATTGTTTTTCTTCTTATGAGAAGAGTGTCGGCATGATTAGGACAGCCAATGGAGAAGAACTACCGATTTGTAGTATTGAATTTATCCAATTTCGTATGTATGATGGTGTGGTTAGAGAAGTCGAGTAAAACATGTATCCACTTGTTCGTATAATCTTATTTCTCTCGGTCAGCTAGATCGCCGTGGTTGCACTTATGAGACTCAAGGTGGAGTTTTGAGAGTGAAGAAAGATGGTCGTGTAAGGATGAGAGGAGTATTGCAAGAATGAAACCTTTATAGCTTAGTTGGTTCTGTAGTCGACGATGGAAAGCGAGTGACGATTGAAGGACCTAGTCCACAGCAAGGTGGAGAGGTTAATGTGGTCACTACTTATGATTCTAGCATTGAGGATCATATTTTAGACAGTGATCTTCATGTTGATGATCTTGGGGGATCGATAGTGATCAGATAATGGGCTCAGATCAAGTCATAGACGTGTTTCGAATTGCAAAATCCACAAAAACAAGACGTAGATCTTTGTGGTATTATAAACGTTTTGAGACCGGATTTGTGTGGTGCACCTCATGTGGAAGATGCATCACTTACAGACGGTGGTTGAGGTTTGTAATTTAGTGTGGTTGAGATATGGAGATTTGTGATAGATCTAAATATGACATGCTTAATGTTGGAGATATGTGATTTTGCATCAAGGTGGAGTGTTAAATTTTGGTGATACAAAATAAAAAATAGAAGGAAATAAATATGCAAAAGAAAGAAAGAGAAGATTTTGTTTCCTCTAATTAATAGGCATATTTGAATATGTTTATTTCTCTCTCTAATTGGCTAATCAAATTATTTTTTGTCATTTAATGTTAACTTGAGCATTAAGTAATTGAATATATAAATAGAGACTAGAAGAGAGGGTAAAAGTGTGGTGGACAATCTTTTTGTTAATATTCTCTTCTTCATCTTTGTTCTTTTTCTCCAACAATTTTAGCTATATAGATATTTGCTCTTTCTTAATTTGGTTATCGATTCGATAGTATTTTGTTTATTTTAGCTTTGTTCTATTAATTGTAAACAAAATTTTGGTGAATCAATAAAGTGGGTGGTTGGATGGAATATCTTGTGTTATTGCGTTTTGATTTCAATTCCGTCTTATTTTCAATCCAAGTTATCTCTTTGTGATTTAAATGACAAAGATCCGTTGATAAAAGCTTACGCAAAGCGCTACTATTTTCATAACATATACTTGACAACTTGAATATTAATGTAAAATGGTGAGTTTTATCACTAAGTTTATTTGGTAGTTAACTTCAATGCAGGAATACTTAAGAAGCTAAGCCTAGCTTATGAGTTGTGTTTACCTTTCAAAGAAACATCTAAGAATAAATCTATAAAGGAAAATAAAGGTGGGGTTGTCATTGTAAAGAGTTGGACAAAGTATTGATACTAAGGCATGTAAAAGCAACATTGTACTGATTCGAGCAATGGTGCACCAATTAAAATAGTTATTGTAATGTGTTAGCAAATCATCTTTTCTTACAATGCAATTTCCATAACATCTTTCAAATAAGACTTTGTCACAGGAATACTTCAATATAAATATAAAACTAATACATAGTAATATTCAAAAGGGGGAATTATTTTAAAGGACAAAAATTTGTATATTTTTTGCCTCAAGGACACGACCTCAATATTTTTACCATAAGGACAAACATTTTTCTAAAAATTATTCATAAGGACAAACATTTTTCAAAATTATTCATAAGGACAACAAAACAGCTACCAAGATAAAACTGATACCTAAAAACTGCTGCCGATAACTACAAACTGATACCTAAAAACTGCTATCAATAACTAAAAATTGATACCTATAGAAAGTTGTCCTTCAGGATAAAATATTGAAGGTCTGTCCTTGAGGCTAAAAAGCTGTGAAATTTTGTTTTTGACAATAATTTCTTGTATTCAAAAATACAAAAGGACATGAATCGGCATTACTGAAAAACATAAGGGCTCGGTTTCAAAAAGAACAAGAAAAGGAAAAAAGAGCAAATTTAATGTCTTTCTTCTTAAAACAAAGTTGTTGAGGTATCTGATTCGTATTAAAATCCAAAAATGGAAACTGCAATTTTTAATTTATGAATCATATAAATATGACCTTCAAATTTAGTGATCATAACTAAAATTCGGTAACCCATAAACTTAAAATGAGTTGATAAAAGTTCAAATAAAAAGGAATTACATCAAATCCAAAATAAGGTGCGATCATTTACCATAAAAAGTAGGATGAAGCATGTGAAAAGCTATTGTTTTGAAAATCTTCTCATCCATCCTACTTAATTTTTTCTAGAAAGAATCGATCGCCCATCACATAGCCGAAACAAAATTTAAAATTATTGGAAAAGATCATTTAATTGTCAAAAGTATCAAATTTGAACATTGCAATACAGATATAATCAAGTTTCCTATGACAAAGTTACTAGGTTCTGATTGTTTAAATAACTCATGGCTTTAGAATAGTGACAATGTTACTATGTTGTGATTATTTTGTATCTTTTCTATGAACATCAATTTTGACATTTGTTCATAAGGTGGTTTATAATTTTTAGCCAGCATATGCATCTGAGCTAACTGAGTTAGACTTTAAAAGTTTAACTGCGAAATAAAATTCTATACACAGTAAATACACAAAGAAAGCATTGATGAAAATACTTGACATAATCTCATATACAAAATAGTTTGACGAAATAACCGGTTTAACTAAAAGTGGTACATAGAAAATCATTGTTCATTCGTTATAGGTCGGATTTTACCGTTCATGTGTGCCGAACCAATTCATGAGGCAATTCAAAGGCAGTTGGTTATATATGAATGGGTTGATATGGCAAACGATCATTGCATCAATTTTATTGATATTTTTTAATAGCTACGCTAAAAAAATATGACTTGGCGGTCCATCTGGACGTGCGTATATACTGATACATAAATATTCATTTATGCAGATTACTAGTTGTTGCAGTCAGTCATCAGAATTCATTACTGAGCATAGTACCTTTTCTTCAAAGGAAAAGGAAAGGTTGTAACCGTAAAAAATGAAAATGGGTTGATATATCAAATTTTAGTTAAATCGGTGATCGACCACAGCTCATAATTTTATATATTACTTTTCACCGTGCAAAGTAAAACATAAAATGTTAGTGAAGATCTTAGATTGAAGTCACAACGGAAATTACAATCCTCATATTAATATCTAGACTGAGATGTGTTCGGTCTTGCGCAAGTGCTTATAAATATTTACATGGTTTTGGCATATGAGATGCCTAAGTTGAACCAAGAAGAAGAAAAAGGAATCAGTTTTAGTTGATATGGGCATCGTATTAACTGCTCCAAAGGTGTACACACTTTACCCGAATAAATATGTAAATACAAATCAAACTAAAGTACAATAGTGGATGTTTACTTGAGGATTTGTACCAACCAATGCAAAACAAGAATCAGTGCAAAAAATTGTAACTAACAAATTTCAAGTTCTATTAAACAGTGGCTAAGTTGACAATATTTGCATATACAATGAGTCAGTTAACGATATGAACTATGATCCTAATTTTTATACAGTTGATTCACCTAACTTTAAAAACATGCATCCTCATAAAATATTAGATAGTAACATGCTCGTCTGAAGGAAAATTTCCCTTTTAATCTAATTTCCAATATATATTTGTGAAAGAAAGTTTTATGTGATTGTATGTAGGGAAAAAATTATGCATTAAAATATGTATATATTGAATGAAAATTAATAATCATCAGAGATGAATCTAGGGCATATCAGTGGAGAACTAATATAAAGGCAAAAGGTAACCTGTGAAAGATTTTTTTTTTTTTTTATTTAAGTATGTTATCCATATAAGTACTTAGAAATAGAAAAGCTAAATAGTCAAAATGTGATTAACAACAAAGTTGTGAGTTAAATTAATCAGATCTCTATAAAATAACTGGATGCTCATTCAGCCAATGCGAAGGTAAAGATTGATAATTATGAATTATTGTGAAAAAGATATTCCTTGATTCTTTCTCCTGATTATATCAATTGTGCAGCAAATATACTTTGCTACTATATGATACAGGGCAAACAAGCTCACCTTTCTCAGGTATGAGAACAATTAAAGAAGAACTATATTCTTTTATACCTTCATTAGCTGTAAACAATAAATTTGTGGCAGATGAAGGATCAGATATGGCACCATCACAAGCTGGTTCTTCCCCGGATCGAACCGTGGTTCAGTCATCAATCTTTCTCTTATTCGCCCTCTTACTAATCATCAAAATTTTAAGATTGATTTCGAAGATATCTGCAATACAATAGTGAGCAATGTTCAAAGGTGTTGTAATATTTAAGATATCTGCAATACAATAGTGAGCACTCATTAATGATTTAACACACTATAATCTGACTTGGAGACCACTTTGATGTGGGAGTCTGTCACTGCCATAATTTTGATAGCATCACCAATTCTATGTGTGCTGTTCGGTTCACACTTTTATTTACTAATCGTGATTGAAAACACTAATTAATGGGATGTAATAAATTAAAATTGTTTCTAACTTTCTATATAGTTGATTGATATCATCAACTAATGTTGGGCGCATTTCTAAACAATGCCAAACCATACCATCTCCAAGCATTGCCGTTCCAGGCTCCCTTTCCATCCACTACCGGTCCATACTGCTACCGAACCAACCTACCTTCTACCACCTGCCGAACCAACATCACCACCGGACCAAAAGCCCTCACCCCCCATCACCGATCCATGATACCACCGATCCACGCTGCTACCGGTCCAACTCCTCCAAGCTCCTGCCGAACCATCCTAACCGAACCAACCCATTCGGCGTCAATCCCTTCAACCTCTCCACCACCGGATGAACCACTGCCGGTCCGGACCAACTCCAGGCACCCTCCACCGGTTCAACATACTCCACCTACCACCGGACCAAACCACGTCCTCACCACCGAATCAAACCAACATTGCCTCTACCGAACCAAGGTAAAGACCAAGGCATTCCGTACCAACTCGGCCAGGCCAGATTGCTTCAGCCCAGACCCACCAACTGCTATATACATGCAGGACCCCTGCTCTCAGTCTCACTCTATAAATAGAGGGGCAGGGGTACAACAATGGCAGACAAGTTTGAGAGCTCAAGCACGGAAGGAACTTTCAAACAACTTTCATATACTTGTATACAAAGCTTTGTACTTGTAATCTGAAAGAAAAATGAGAATAACATATGAAGTGGACGTATACACGTTCTGGCCGAACCACTATAAATCTGTGTGTTTTTTACAGTCTAGTCCCTGCTTTTTATATATTTGCATAAATCACCCAAATCACTAGAAACAACATAAAATCAACTAATTCATACGACTTGGAGGTGTTTGTCCATTTTTTATGCAAATATTTTTGGTGCTTTCACTGAGAATCGAGCTAGAAGCTACAGCTTCTCCTACACAACCTTCTTCCTTACAACATCATTCCTTGCTCCGACAACATGATTTCCAGGCAGAGGAGAGATGTTAACAAAGGAAAGAACGTCGCAACTAGCAGCATCCCAGATCCAGTGGCCCCAAATCAAGAGAATCATCCCGTTTTAACAGCAGTACCAGATGAAAATCAGGCAAATCCAATAGCCCCCGCCGCGGAACAGCCAATTACTAGGGCAGATCTGGACAGAGTTGTGGCTGAAGTAACTAACCACTTCGCATCTCAACAAGAAGCCTTGGTGGACCAACTCATGTCACGCCTAAGAGATGCTGAAGAATCCAAGCGCAACACCGAATCATGGGGTGAGTCCCAATCTGGAGGATCTCGAAGGCGACAAAGACCTTTCTTCTTCGAAGAGGTTAACAACAGAAACAGACATGGTAGGAGCCGAACCCGGACTCAGCCCGAATTCCGACCCGAGGAAACACTTGGAACCGAACCCAACGGGGGAGGTGTCAGGCAAGGGTCGGATGTAGCTGAGCCTGTCATGCTACCTAACTATGAAAACACCAGTAGACGGGGCCGAGCCGAAGTCCAGCCCGAAGTTGGACCCGAGGAAGTGCTGAGAACAGAACCTAGCAGAGGAAGATCAAGGCAAGGGCCAATTATGGCTGACCCCAGCATGCCCCCAGAAGACCAGAGGCAGCCTTTGAAGAATGTTAGGAGTGACAGACGATATCATCCCTACAAGTCATCTGGACGAACTCAATCCCACAGAGAAGAACCAAACTCATTTCTATCCGCTCCAAGTTCTGATGAAAGGATGGCACGATTGTTCAGAGAGTGCATCCAACGGGAGCAAAGGGATCGGGGAATAGGTGTTTGGGTAACAGCCCCTTCACCCGCAATATCGAAACTGCCATCACCCCCCGGAATGGAAAATGCCAACAATGGAACCTTACAAGGGAACCTCTGACCTCATCGTACACTTACAGAGATACACCCAGCATATGCTCATGAGCGGAGCAACAGAGGGAGTGTTATGTAAATGTTTCCCACTTTTCTTGGCAGATCTAGCTACCTCCTGGTTCTGCCACCTACCCCAAGGGTCCATCAGCTCATGGGAAATGTTGAAAAAAAAGTTCATCAGCCAGTTCTGCATTCATGTGGAACAACCCAAGGACGCTTATTCCTTATCTAATATCAAACAGAAGCCCGGAGAGACTGTGCAAAAATATCTAATCCGATTCAACGCCGCAGCGGCCGCAGTCCAAGATGCCGACGAGAAACTTATACTAATGGCCCTCTGCAGTGGTGTACATCCGGATACTAAATTTGCTAAAAGACTAACCAAGGAAAAACCAGCTGCTTTACCTGATTTCTTCCATGAAGCTGGAAAGTATATGAGACTTGAAGACGCTGCCACTGAGAGGCAATCAGGGCAACAGGCTAGGACGGCTACAGATAGGATCCCCGCTGCAGCAAAAGATGTTCGAAGAAATGACTCTAGAGACAATGCTGGAGGTAAAAAGAGAGAAAGGCGCTTATATCGACCAGGACCAAGATTTGACTCTTACACTCCTTTGAATGAAACAATCGAAAATATCTTCCTAGCCACTCAAGACGAAGTTAGATACAAGCGCCCCCCGCACAAGAAGGAGTCAAGTAACGCAATCAAGTCTGGAAAGTTCTGCCGCTTCCACGAATCCCATGGACATGACACCAATGAATGCCACCATCTCCGTGACTTGATTGAAGAACACATCAGAAGGAAGAGACTGGAACGCTATGTAAAAGGCCAGAACAGGACTTCAACTCCTGTCAATGACAATCCTGGACTACCCCCCAGAAGCAGGCGGAGGAAATCGCAACACCAGCGGCTCTAGTCAAGAGAAGATAGTGGTCCACACCATATCAGGAGGACCGCACATCGCCGACAGAAGCTGGGTGGAGATGGAAAGATACGGTAAGTCACTTAGGAACGATAAAGGCTACGTTAATTCCGTCATGGAAGAGCGCCACCCGAAACGGAAAGAGAATGACGACATCACATTCAGTAGGCGTGACCTAGAGGGAAGACAGTACCCACACATGGATCCTATGGTCATCTCTGTTTGGTTCGGTCCAGCCAAAGTTTTCCGAATTTTAATAGACACTGGAAGCTCAGTAAATATCCTATTCAAGCATGCTTTCGACAAAATGAAGCTGTCAATGAAGGATGTGTCTCCCTGCAACAAACCACTACATGGTTTCACTGGAGATGCGAAGATGCCCCTCGGACAACTGGACCTATTTGTTGAAATAGGAAGTCATCCCCGCTCCATTGTGCGAAAGCAAACATTTGTGCTAATAGAGAACCACTCGGCCTACAACGCCTTTTTGGGGAGACCGGCCTTGTCTGACTTCCAAATTGTCCTAGCCCCATGGTGCCTGAAGATGAAATTTCCAACAGATGACGGAATAGGAGAAATAGAGGGAGATCAAGACGCTGCTCGAGACTGCTATGTAACTGAACTTCGCAATAACCGCAGAAAAGATAAAGGGAAAATTGCAGAGACTACTCTCTGCATGAAAAACTTGGAAGCGTAGCAACTAAAGAAAGCCCTTCCTCTTCGATATACCAGTGACCCTTTCAATGAATTAGACCACAGGGACAAAGAGGAGGAGGTCACCGCCGAGCCTGCAGAGGCTATGGAATTCGTAGCTGTAGACAAACATGACTCAAGTAGACTATTGAAAATCGGATCTCAGCTAAAAGAAGAGTTAAAGGATCAACTCATTGATTTTCTTCGCCACAACATGGATGTATTTGTGTGGACGCATGCTGATATGACAGGAATCTCCCCAGATGTAGCGTGTCACGTACTGAACATCGATCCCACGAAGGTGCCAGTAAAGCAGAAAAAGAGAAGCATGGGGGCAGAACGATCAGCAGCCCTCGAGGAAGAAGTAAAGAACTTACTTGCCAATGACTTTATGCGAGAAGCCATCTACCCAGAATGGATCGCCAACCCGGTACTGGTAAAGAAAGCTAATGGGAAGTGGCGAACATGCATCGATTTCTCCAACTTAAATGACGCTTGCCCGAAAGACTGCTTCCCACTCTCCCGAATCGACCAACTCGTGGACAGCACAGCCGGACACGAACTCTTATCCTTCATGAACGCATACTCAGGATACAACCAGATCCCTATGCATGCCCCCGATCAAGACCACACCAGTTTCATCACTGACCGGGGATTGTACTGCTACAAAGTAATGCCTTTTGGACTTAAGAACGTCGGAGCTACTTATCAGCGCCTTGTCAACAAGATGTTTGCAAAATTAATAGGGCAAACTATGGAAGTTTATGTGGATGACATGCTGGTAAAATCAAGAAAAGCCAACGATCATATAAACCACCTGGATGAGATGTTTCAAGTACTTCGCCAATATGGAATGAAGTTGAACCCTTTAAAGTGCTCCTTCGAAGTATCATCGGGAAAGTTCTTGGGATTCGTCGTTCATGCCAGGGGGATACAAGCAAACCCCGAACAAGTTCGAGCTTTGCAAGATATCAAGATATCATCCACTCGAAGAGAAATGCAAAGCCTAAACGGAAAAGTGGCCGCCCTAAGTAGGTTCATCTCTAAAGCAACTGACAAATGCATCCCTTTCTTCGAAGCTCTAAAGAAAGACAAAGGAAAGTTCGAATGGACTGACGAATGCTCGACAGCCTTCCTTAACTTAATCGGACACCTCCAGAGACCACCGGTACTCTCAACTCCAGATGAAGGCGAGGAACTGTACTTATACTTTTCTGTATCGTCCCACGCTTTAAGCGCCGCTTTGGTGAGAGAAGACAACCGCGCACATCGGCCCGTATACTTTGTAAGCAAGAGATTTACAGGGCAGAAGCCAGATACCCTAAACTTGAAAAGCTAGCATACTGTTTACTAATCACGTCACGGAAACTGCGACACTATTTACAATCTCATTCCGTCAGAGTTTTAACCGATCAACCGCTAAGGCAGGTACTCCATCGCCCCGACACTTCTGGACGATTACTTAAGTGGTGCATTGAACTGAGTCAATATGATATCACCTATCATCCTCGCACCGCTATCAAGGGGCAAGCCATAGCTGATTTCATTGCCGAATTTACTACTAACGAAAGTAAGGAGCAATCTGAAATAGCAGGTATCAAGTGGAATCTCTTCGTAGATGGAGCATCAAATGAACAAGGCTCGGGGGCAGGTGTTGTGATAATCACCCCCAGGGGAAGGAAGCTGCACTATGCCCTAAGGTTGGAATTCGCTGCCACCAACAATGACGCAGAATACGAAGCGGTGATAGCTGGATTAGAACTTGCCCTGGAGATTGGAGTCGATTCTTTATGTCTCCATAGTGATTCTCAACTCATTGTAAGTCAAATACTGGGAGAATTCCAGGCTCGAGGAGAACGACTCACAGCATATCTAAAGAAGACCAAGCTGCTGCTCAATCAATTGGATCACTATTTAATCAAACACATTCCTCGAGAAGAGAATCAGGAGGCCGACGAACTAGCAAAGCAAGCTAGCATAAAGGACAGCGCTGCCTCCCGAACAGTAACCATCTCAAAGCAACTGGCCCCGAGCTACGAGCCAATGAATATGGTAGCTGCAATTGAAGAAGAAACCTGGATGACCCCCATCTGGAAGTACTTACAAAGTGGCACACTGCCCGACGGACGTAACGAAGCTAAGAAAATCTTAAGGAGAGCTTCCCGCTACACATTACAAGAAAGCATCCTCTATCGGCGCGGCTTCTCTAATCCCTTATTAAGGTGCATCGCTGGAAGGGAAGCCAGGGAAGTCTTGTCCAACATCCATCAGGAAGTTGCGGAGATCACACCGGAGGACAGACTCTAGCAAAGAAAATACTCTGATACGGGTATTACTGGCCCACTTTAAACAAAGACGCCTTAGACTTCGTCAAAAGATGTGACAGATGTCAGAAATTTGCTAAAATTCCTCGACTACCAACAAATGAAATTACTCAAATGACCAGCCCTTAGCCCTTTGCAATATGGGGAATTGACTTGATTGGCGAACTGCCAATGGGCCGAGGCGGAGCCAAATATGCCATAGTGACAGTCGACTATTTCACCAAATGGGTGGAAGTGGAACCTCTAAATAAAATATCTTCGGCAAAAGTTATTAACTTCTTGATCAAAAATATTTTATGCAGGTATGGGGTTCCACTCAAAATCATATCGGACAATGGACTTCAATTTGACAGCGAGGAATTCGCCGACTGGTGCCAAGAGCACGGAATTCACAAAAGCTTCTCATCTGTGGCTTATCCTCAGGCAAACGTACAAGTCGAAACTGTCAACAAAATTCTCAAAACCCTAATCAAGAAGAAACTTGAAAAGTCAAAAGGTGCTTGGGTGGATGAACTTCCTACAGCACTTTGGGCCTACCGCACATCTTACAGAATATCAACAGGGCATACTCCTTTCTCTTTGGCATACGGATCGGAGGCCATGCTCCCAGTTGAAACTGTGGTGCCTTCCCACCGTAGGATCAACTACAACCCAGAAGAGAACGAAGAACTCCTCATGTCTTTGGATCTAATTGAGTAGATAAGAAATGATGCAGCACTCAAAGCAGCAGCTCACAAGCAAAAAATAGCAGCACAATACAACTCCAAAGTCAAGCACCGCCGCTTACAAGAAGGAGATCTTGTCCTCAAGCGGATCTTCCCACGCCCCGAAGTGCTAGATCCAATCTGGGACGGACCTTATGTAATTCATAAAGATCTCCGCAACGAAGCCTATATTTTGTCAACAGTGGACGGAGAGGTGTTCCAGAGGGCATGGAACATCCAACACCTCCGTCGATACTTTTCTTAACTTGTACTGCCCATATGAAGAGAATTAACAAAGAGAATCAGTGGACGTAGGCATTTTCGTGCCGAACCACTTTAAAAATCTTGTCTCTTTTTAACTTGTTCCTTTATATCTTGGCTGCTTGTTAAGCTTTATCCTTTTCTGTTGAACAAAATCATGTATAGCGACATTTCCATTCTGGACACTTCACGGCGCAACCTCACCTGTACAAGACCCAACAGGTACTATGCGAATCTATGCACTCGCCAATGAGACACTTTTGCTCCAGCATCCCTCTACTGTGGGTTAACTCATTGCTCGCGACCGCCCTCAAAGCCAACTGTAATGAGCCGATTATAAGCCATCAAGAAGGCCGACTATAGCCGATGGCAGCTCATTACGGCGTTCGGCTCGCCGGCAACTGTGAACCTACTTTAAGCCCCAACATAAGGTGTGGCCAGGCAGGGGTAGTTCACGGTTGACGATCGGCACCCACGCTAGCCGGCCACAGTAAATCGAATAATACCCACGAGTACGGGGCATAATGGGTCGGGTAGTTACTGTGCGCGATCTCGGCTCCGATATGTCTTAAGTGCGGCTGTGGTAAAAAAGATAAACTCCCCGCAGAGGCGTAAGATGGGTGACAGATGTCTCCAAGACCCACGGCTAGGGAAAGTGACTACAAAACCCGTTTGCCACGAACTTAAGCATATCGACGGCCTTCCGTGATTGGAAGTTTTACTGTTTCTCATATTTCCATTTCATTCAAAAACTTTTCTCCTATCCTATATAACGATCCCTAAAGTACAGGTCACAAAATAGGGGAACTCTCGCTTGTGAAAATATGAACTCACATCCGGATGATGGAACATTCAGCTACATTCCATACTCAGTCACGCAAGACATTCAAAGCAACCCTCTACAACTAAAACACGAAGGGTGGTACTATCTTCTCTTGTATACAAATATGTAGCTTTAATTTATTCACACGTCATATTGGCATTACAAGACATGAAATAATATTTTAAGCAGAAACTTAGCATCAAATACGATTGAATCACATGCATAAACACGCAGTTGTATTCCTTATGCAACATATCAAAATGACAACAGCATTCAAACATGACAGAGTCAGCTTATGTTATAAAATTACATAAAGTCATTCTTTACAAATAATATAATTACAAGTTACATTAATGTTTCGGACTAACATAGACAGCGACCAGAATATGTACAAGTCAAGTCAAAAAATCGGGGCTTCGCCTCCATCCCGCTAGCCCTCCGGATCTACTTAACTGCAGGGTCAGAACTCCTCGCATGTATTCCAGAGGTCCTGCCTACTCAATTCAGAAGGGAATCCATCAATAATCACGAAAGATAAGCAATCAAATCATGAAAAGGTTAAGAGGAAAGACTTACCAGCGCCTGCTCCCTGATCATCATCATCTAGCTGCACGCCTACCTCATCCGCAGCAAGCAGCCGCATGCCCTCCTTAACCGCCACCTTCTCTTCCTTAGTGAATTGGGTGGTAACCACATCCATCCTGAAGGCCGCACCACCTTCCTTATCCGCATCGGCCTTAGCCTCCTCCAAAGCCCGAAGATATATCCTTGCCATGACCCGGGGATAGTCGTCCATCCAGGACAGGTTGCCCTGCCTCCAAGTTCGGAAATACATGTCCTGAAGCATCTCGTCCATCATCCCCTCGTTCTCCTCAAACTCTTTCGTCCGGGCCTCAGAAGCCGACAGCCGTGCGACGGCGGCATCTCTTTCCAATCGGTATCTCGAGCAGTCAGCCTGAAGGGATTTCCGCATCACTTCCATCTCCTCCTTCAGCCTGGCCTGAGCAAGCTCAGCAGATTCAAGTCTCACAGATAGTTCCTCTACCTGCTCGAGATCCGCATTTCGAACCTCGTCCACCGTTGCGATGGCCATGTCAATCCGTTCCTTGCAGGCAGCCTCCATCTTTCGCAGCTCTGCCTTACTAGCCTCTTCCATAGTCTTCTTCAACTGCCTGGAGGCTGCCTCATGCTGAGAAATCTGAATGGCTTGATCGGCGAGCTGCTTGGCCTGGTCAGAAACCATTAACCGTAGTCGGATGTTGGCACTCCTAATCTCCTCTCCAGTCTTGACCAGACGGGCATGATGCCCCCATCAACTTCCTGGTCTCCTCCGCGACCCGGTCGATATTAGCCTTGGCTTCGTCCCCCATGGTAACTATCCGAGTAGTAAGCAAATCGAGATCTAAGGACTTAGCCTCATCAAGCACCCATACCATGGGGTTGCGGGGAAGAAAATGCTCACCCGTGGCCTCGTCAAAAGAGATGTCCTGAAAACTCGGGTCCAGATCCGGGTGGCCGGCAAATGGGTTGCGAACCAAACAAGGGTGGTCTATCGGGGTGACGGTCGGATTTTCGGACGGATGTGGGGAAGACATAAGCTCGGTATCTTCCTCAGTAATATCATGGATAGGCTGGACTGGAGGCTGGGGGCCAGGTGAAGGTTCAAACGAAGATCGCCCTCTTTTCCTCTTTCGCATATCTTCTTCAATAACTCCGAGAAGAGGGCGATATCTAACCACATCTCCAGGATGGCTAGTTGACGGCCCTGGTTTGGCAGAAGCTTTGAATAGCTTGTATTGTTCAAGGCGGTGCCGAATATCTGATGTCTTGGCCACCTTACATGTTCCTAGAATAAAAACCGGGTGCTACAAGCACGCATGAAACTATGATCCAAGAAATATGTTAAATAGGAAGACGCGCTTATTTTACAAACCCTGAAGGGGAGTGTGATACTGCAATAAGTCCTGAATCTCATTCCAGAACGGGAGCTGGCCATAAAATATTACTAAGTCCTTATCATGAGGAGAGTCTGCGAAAGTTAAGAATTCACCTTGAACCGCTGGAGTCGCCTTAGCTGAAGGACCCTTAGAAGATGGATCGGCACCAGTCCCAGCCTTGTCAGCCTTCTTCGCTTCTCCACCGAGGTTGATCCTTCCTCCAACCCCTCAAAAGCCTGACGGAAGGCATCATCCGTCCACTCCTGGATCTCCCATGCCTGCTCGGAAGACAAAGCTCCGGCACCACTACCACCCTGTCCTTCACCTTCTCCATCTCCTCCGCTCTCCTCCTCGCCTCTTTCCTCATCTCCACCTTCCTCCTCCGGAATATCTGAACACGTGCTGGGAGAGGGTCCATCAGATTTCTTAAGCTTCTTTCCCCCGACGACTGGAGGTTTTGTGAAAGGCTTCCTCTTGCCACTCTTCGCCGTGGCCCCTCCTTTAGCTTGAGCAGCCATCTCTTCCGCCGTATCCCTCTGCTTGACCACGGACTGATGTGGCAGGATCAGGTTGAGCCCCAAAAGTGTAGCGTTCCTGATCAAGTAAGCAGCCGACCTATCTCTTCCCGAAATAGCTTCTATTTCCGCTGCCGTCTGAGCCAGGCGATCATTCTCCACGACCGCAAAACCACCTGTCGCTAGCAAGAAATAAAAACACATAAGTGGAAGTATTGCAACCAGAACGGAAAGTATAAATAAAGCCTTGACTTACATCCGGAGGTGAAGCGACGGATAGAAACGGAGTCGTCCCTGACGAAGAACCATTCCTTCTTAAACATGTTGTACTTCGAATACAAGTCTAGGACGGGCTTGAAGGATACGGCCGATTCCAAGCTGATATAGGAAGACCCCTTCTTGTAGCCCCTCAGATTATACAGATACCGGATCTCCCGGTTGGAAGGAGGACGCCCGTATCTCCTCTGAAAGATGACGAAAAGACTCATCAGAATGGCGTAGGAGTTAGGCTGAAGCTGGAATGGAGCCACCTTCAGATATGTGATGAAGCTAACCATCCAGGCGTTGAGAGGCGGGATAGCACCACACATGCAATGATATCTGCTGTAAGCAAAATAGCCTTCAGGGGGGTCATACGGCATCACTCCTTCCCCCGGCAATAGCATGCGCGCTCGATCGATCCCAAAAGAACGGGATATAACGTCAAACTACTCCTCTTTGAGGGAGCTAGGAAAACAGTCGGGCGGCGAATTCAAGAGCTCCTGAGGGCCATATCCGTCCACTAATGACCTCGGGGTAGGTCCATGTCGCGCTGGCCCCGGCTGGACTGGGGGCACAGCGGAAGACTCACCTCTGTCCGTAGATTTTTTCTTTTCTGATCGGGTTTCCACTCTTTGAGACATTTGTCTGCAACACAAGAAAGTATATCGTTAAAACACATAAACTATGTAATCTAAGAGTTTCACTGGTAATTCAAGTATAAAAGTCCATCTGGTAAGGGGTTCATTCAACACTCGTAATTCCCGAGTTCATTCAGTAAAACTCAAGACCTAAGACCGTTCGGCCTCACACTTCCCAAACTCATTCGGCAAGGTTCATTCGGTACTCTGAATCCACGAGTCCATCCGGTGATTCAAGTATATAAGATCGTTCGGCACTCACCTGGTTCGGCAATCAGAATTGATTCGGTACTTCAAATAGTTCGGCAAACAAGACTGGTTCGGCACTTGGTTGATTCGGCACTTGGATGATCCGGTATTCGGCTGATTCGGCTATCTCAAAACGATAAAGGGATAACGAAGGCCTAACACCCCTATTTATAGACGAACAAAGGATGACCGGACCGTATCGTTCGACGCACAAGACCGGATGAAAATCACCTAAGCTAAAACAAAGCGCGACATACGATGGCATATGCCCCACTTTGGGGGGCAAGAGTTGGGCGCATTTCTAAACAATGCCAAACCATACCATCTCCAAGCATTGCCGTTCCAGGCTCCCTTTCCATCCACTACCGGTCCATACTGCTACTGAACCAACCTACCTTCTACCACCTGCCGAACCAACATCACCACCGGACCAAAAGCCCTCACCCCCCATCACCGATCCATGATACCACCGATCTACGCTGCTACCGGTCCAACTCCTCCAAGCTCCTGCCGAACCATCCTAACCGAACCAACCCATTCGGCGTCAATCCCTTCAACCTCTCCACCACCGGATGAACCACTGCCGGTCCGGACCAACTCCAAGCACCCTCCACCGGTTCAACATATTCCACCTACCACCGGACCAAACCACGTCCTCACCACCGAATCAAACCAACATTGCCTCTACCGAACCAAGGTAAAGACCAAGGCATTCCGTACCAACTCGGCCAGGCCAGATTGCTTCAGCCCAGACCCACCAACTGCTATATACATCCAGGACCCCTGCTCCCAGCCTCACTCTATAAATAGAGGGGCAGGGGTACAACAATGACAGACAAGTTTGAGAGCTCAAGCACGGAAGGAACTTTCAAACAACTTTCATATACTTGTATACAAAGCTTTGTACTTGTAATCTGAAAGAAAAAGGAGAATAACATATGAAGTGGACGTAGGCGCGTTCTGGCCGAAGCACTATAAATCTGTGTGTCTTTTACAGTTTAGTCCCTGCTTTTTATATATTTGCGTAAATCACCCAAATCACTAGAAACAACATAAAATCAACTAACTCATACGACTTGGAGGTGTTTGTCTATTTTTTGTGCAAACAACTAATAAGGTTATTTTACTTGTTGTGAGAAAAAAACACATAATTCGACTACTTGTTACATAGTTGTCAGTTTCAAAGTTCGAACTTGCGACATTTGGTATCGCAGTTCAGGCCATCAACCAACCATGCCAACCTTGTTGGCTTACATGTAATAAATTATTGTGGTGTTTTTGTTTACACTGCAGTAAACAAAATTACATCCCCTTTATCACCTACAGTCTATTTTGCTTATTTGTTGTTGCTCACATCCACATTTGCATGTTCCTAAACTCAGATATTTACCTCTCTTAAAAGAGGTTTTCAAATGATCTTCTGTATAGGTTTATGAATGATCTGTGATTGAAAAAAATTGAGAACGTTTGTATTAGTAGATTTGTTTGTTTCTACGATCCAACATTGCAGTGTTATCCTAATACTCTTGGCCAGAGTTTAGGTTCTATATGAATAGTTAACGAGTATAAATACTACACAATGGATAAATAATAACATATCCAACATTTCTCTACCAATTATTGGAAATGTAAACTATCATATTCTTCAATATGAAAGTAGCATTGCTCTAACGGCGTTTTGCTACAACAAAAAGGATTGTCCAGACTCCAAGTTAATTGCTTACCTATTGTTGGAGACGGGTGTGTGCAGCCCATATCTAGGCTACTGAAATACCCCACACCCCCTATTATACCCAAAAGGACATACTAAAAGATGTGATGCGTTGTAGACATGGTTAAAATTTTACAGAGACTAAGATTTACGAAACAAATAAATAAAACAACGGAAACATTTAAACAATAACTCATTTGAAAATTACATTTCATAAAATAAGTCATAACCAAAATATATCTTAAAATACCAATACATATTTCTTATGAAAAATATCATCTCAGTCACAACATCAGAATACATAAGTATAATCATCCCTCTCAACAAATACTAGTATATGAAAATAAAACTGAAAATAAAAAGAAGAATACATGAAGAAAAAACTCTGCAGCTGAATCTCCAAAAAAGTCTGAAATCTACCATCCTTATCTCGTCTGGCCTATGGGGGAAAAAGAGGAATGTAGAGGAATGAGACAGACTAAAAGTCTGGTGAGTGGAAGTAATTACTAGTATTTTTAAGCAAGATAAAGATAATAGACATACCAACAGTTCTAGTATAAAAGAAAATAAAGAAAAATATAAAACTGAAATCAAGTATTGTTTAACTGTTTGCTTTACGTAGATAGTTTTGATTGGATTGTTTACACTTTTCTAAAACTGCTTTGATTAGACTGAAATCACAATCCTATTGTAATTAGGCTGAAGTCCTAACTCTACCATTTGATCGGCCTTCTATTTTTATTGTGCCACTGTGAGCGAATCTCATCATGTGGGTCCCACAGCAAAAGGACAGCTGTTTAGCGCTTTGGAACTCAATAACGACTTATATCCCTGCACCGAGGCTGCATGCTCAACCACCGTCGGCTCGCACTATCTGTTGCTCCACCTTTTGACCTTTTATTGGAACTCAATAGCGCCTTATATCCCTGCACCGAGGACGCATGCTCGGCCATCGTCAGCTCACACTATCTGTTGTTCCACTTTTTGATCTCTTATTTACCATTACTTCGGCATAAACATGTCCAGCCTCACATGAACTGTTGTGAGACCATCAGTCCTAGTTTGATAAGGGAAATGCTGCCGGTACGGGTCCTAACAAAAAAAAAATCTAGTTGCGCCCCTTGCCCAAATCCCCTGATTTGAGCTTCTATCCATTGACCTCTTATTTACCATTAATTCAGCATAAGTGTGTCCCTGGCCCATCTAATCTATTGTGAGACCATCAGTTAATGATTGAAGGGGAATGTTACCGGTACGAGTCCTACTTCTATCTTTACCTATTAACTTAGTATAAGTCTTTTAAATAAGCCACTTCTGTTAATTCTGCTATATTTGTTTATTAACTTAATTCTATGTGTTAAAATAAACCTTTTCTGTTATCTCTGTTATATTTGCTTATTAACTTAACTCTAAGTTTTAAAATAAGTCTTTTCTATTATCTCTGTCATATTTGCTTATTAACTTAACTCTAAAATTTAAAAAAAGCCTCTTTCTGTTCTTTCTGCTTAATTAGAACCTACTTTATAATTTCTCTTATATTCTATCTTTTTAATTATAACTCCCAGTTATAAACTTTTCTTGCAAATGTCTCAAATTTGCCTATTTCAATCTATATTCTTTTTATTACAGTTTTTCTTATTTTACATCCAATTTCTGTAAATTTAGTGTTCCTATATTCTAATCCATATTAATGAATTATTCTCTTTTTATTATTTTATTCATATAAAAAAGAATAAAAAGAAACTAACATTTACAGGCTGAATTTTAACGTAAAACAGAGATAAATAAAATACAAATAACTGTAAATAATAGAAAATAATTGTAAATAAATAGATAAAATAGCTGAATAAAAGAGACTACAAAGAACTTTAGAAAATTAACTGTAAAGAACTTATATAAAAGCGGTCTCAAAATTGCAGAAAAACTACAACTATTGAGAACCCTATTATTTTAAATTACTTAAAAATATAAAATAATTACTTAAACACTTACTTGTGGTCGTTAGCTCTTTCTTTGGCCTTTTCAGATCCACTTATAGGGTATAAAATATTTTAATTAAAAAGATCTTCTCCTTGAAAAAATATTTCTTTTAGGATCTAGCCTCAGACCAGATGGAGAAAATCCGAATGAGAAAAATAGCTACACCTAGGGTCTTATTTATATTGTCACTTGTGGATATCAGACCGTTGGATTTGAAGATTAAATCTTGGGTAATCACGT
Organism: Allium cepa; assembly: GCA_030765085.1. Taxonomy (NCBI): domain Eukaryota; kingdom Viridiplantae; phylum Streptophyta; class Magnoliopsida; order Asparagales; family Amaryllidaceae; genus Allium; species Allium cepa. The sequence continues at coordinate 345,995,446 of CM060944.1, forward strand.
CATAGGCTCGCTGGGAACCGTCGGATGGAAGCACGGATGCACAAGATTCAAAATAAATTGAAAAACACGTCATCGGTTGGAATATGGATGAATTCACGTCCAAATAGGAAGGCGGGTCGACCGCTAGGTCGACCATCATAAGCTAGAGTCGACCTAGCTGATGGGAGGGTCGACCTGTCCTATTATATATTTTTTCTTTTCCTTTGTTTTGTTCATTTCTTGTTTAATTCGTAACTTCTTCGTTCTAGCTCGGATTTTGACAATCTATATATGGAAATTGACCAAAAAATTACCATGGACACAATGATGCAACTTCCGTGGCTCAATCATGATAATTTCACAAAGTTATTTTATTATTTAATTAATTCGTTAATTAATTACTATAGTTTAAACTTCGAGTTGTTACAGCTCAGCGTAGATGTATTTTTTTCAGCCAAAAACAATACTAAGGAAATGAAAATCAACATTTTATAGACAATTTTCTATCTAATCAAATTCGTTTTCTAATTTTCTCCAATTTTAGCTAAAAATTTAAAGCAAAAAAATAAAAACAATCCTGTATACTATTTATATTTATATATGATATATTAGAAAATGCTTCTAATTTATACATGGCAATGAAAATGTTCGTGTTTATATCTTTAGCAAAACATAATGATCACAATTACGACACCATATTTTTGCATTGAATATCTGCAATACATATGCGTGACACCGTATGCATTGTACCACTGATTTCTCCCTAACAATAGTTTAATGAGGTGGTAATCTTATCAATATGTTAGTTCATCCTAAAAGGAGTGTTGTAAACCAACATGATAAATAAATTGGATAGACTGCGTGTTATCACACTTACACCTCATGTTATTTTGGTCTGACTCTTTGATGCTATAAATATAGCACCCACAATATAGTAATTTGGATATATAAATTCAATGAAAATAAAGGACTTCAATCCTTTTACATGTTTATCTCTTACATAACAGTGTTATGAGTTTGTCTTATTAAAATTTCCTCTCTTAACTTTGTGTTTCCTTTCTGTATCCATTTGGATTTAGCTAATATTATTGTCATAAACACCCAATAATTCTTTGTTGTTCTCCATTTCGAAAAAAGAAAATTGTGAATCTTTTCTCTGTTTTTTTTTCAAAAGAAAATTACATTTGGTCAACGAATAATTATGCAGAATGCTCTATTTTGTTTCCAAATATAAGTTTTCTATGTACAAAACAACTGAAGAGACCCTCTTCCAAATTTTAAAACTATTTGCACAAGATAAAGTTCCACGTTTGTTTACATGGAGAAAAACATGTGGCATGATGTTAAGATTTTATATCCACTTTAAATCCTTCAAAATAATCACATAACCTACTATACCAAAATTAAAAATGTCAAGTAAAATCAAACCTTATCCACTCTCAATCATCATCTTCTTCTTCTTCAGCCTCCATCTACTAACCTCCTCCACTTCAGACCCGGAACTCGAACTGTGCAAAAAGCAATGCAAACGCCAAACCCAGTTTGAAGAATGGCAACAGAGAATCTGCCAACACAACTGCGAATCATACGCAAAACAGAAGGCAAAGATTCAAGAAGAAGAACACGCACAACAGCTAAAGCACTGCAAACACCAGTGTCGAACAAGTCAGTACCTAAGCAAGGAAGAAGAAGATGAATGTGAACACAAATGCGAGGAGCACCATAATAGTTACAGCAATGGAGAAGGAAGTGAGGAGAGATTGGAGCACTGTAAGCATTCGTGTTTGAGTAGAGAGAAGGGGACTGATAAGCAGCAAGAGTACAGGAGAATGTGCGAAGAAGAGTATAAGCACGAAAAAGAAGGTAGAGGTGTGTTGTGAGTTGTGTAATATTCTGATGTTTGAGGGCTTGTATGTAAAATATAAGTGTACATGAAATAAGAGAATCTTGATTAATATCCTGTAATTGCATATATGACAATGCTAGAGCAACTATGGCCGGAGTTGCTACAATACCTGCAGTAACGCTTCCAGCAACATTCTCAGCGGTAACTCTGCATATATGAAACATGAACCTGAATTGAAATAAGAGATATAATGTCAGTAGTGTCTAATTCGGTATGATAAAATGCTAAAACAATCACTTTAGAGCAAAATTATGTGAATTTGTTATGGTTGAAACTATTTGAATCTGCTGTAGTGGTTTGTACAATCTTTCTGTAAGATTTTCCTTGGAGCAACTCCTCGTTTATATAAAAAATTCAACCATGATTTATTCCATCAACCAAACTGAGATGGTATGAATCTGGTAACCATGATTTATTCCATCAATCAAACTGAGATAATACTGAAGTGAACGTTACCGGAAATATGAGGATATAATGCCTCCATACATGCTATGAATCTGGTAACTTAACTAAAGTTAACCTATTAGAATGCAATTTACTGCAGTACTTATTTCCAAACTCATATGCATTTTATATCCTTGATAAAGGAAAACAGGTCCAAACAAACATTGCACACGGTCTGTGCAAGAATAAGAGTCATGATACAAAACTTGAAAGCACAAGGACGTTTTTTCTGTCTTCGACTGGTGAAAACATATCATTTTTCTGCATTCAACAAACCAAAAAGGAAAATGGTGTATGTGTTAAAGGTGATTAAGAATGAAGCACGGTATATTTTAGTTGCACGTTTATCCAATCTTAATGGCGTTTATTGCAAAGACCATGGTTAGCAACCTTCTATTTGAATTAACTATATTGCAGAACCCTTGATTAGGAACCATCGGTTCGAATCAATGCTAAATAAGAATACTAAAAGCTGTAAGAAGCTGCATAATCAAATAATTCGCTAAATCAATATAAAGGGTAGAATACTTCTGAATGGAGTTACAGAAAATACATTTGGTAGTCTATAGAGTATAGACAATATTCTTTGCTACAGAATTTTCACCGTACAAGAAGATGACCGTATCGATAACTTAGTGAATGTTCTTTGAAAGATTTTTTGAAGTATGTCTTTTGCCAATCAAAAAAAAAGAGAAATGAACAATTCTTATACTCAACCACCATTTTTATTCACATTTATGGACGTATCAGTGAAAAACAGGAGCTCAATTCACAAGGTTATTTGTTGTAAGTACAAGGGTTTGGAAGAGGTCATCATCGTATCAATATACGATTATAAAACCGCCTCTGATCTATTCCTAGCCATTAGTACTCCAAAAGGGAAGAAGAAGAAGTAGATTTCATATTACAGGACATATCATTAAACATAACTATAAGTTCCAGCAAAGATGGGTGATTATAACTTTCCAAAAAATCAGAATTATGCAAGAAACTGTTATAGAGGACAAGAGTAATTGGTTATGCACTTTAAACCCACAAACACACCAGAAAATAGCTTTTGTAATCATATAAAGGAAGAAAACGTTTTTCCAAGACTATGTACCTTCAAACTTCAGAGCAACGTCCGAAACAACTCTCATCCTCAAGATAATTTTGCAACAAACAATGAGTGTACGTCAATCTGTGGCGAACTTGTTTTAATCAAACTTAACCATTTCAGACATCAACAACTCCAGAACCGTATATATTTTCAAAGACTCTATATGATTAGCATCCCAACTATAAAACGGATGAAATTTATTTTTAATCTGAATCCAACTGCATGCTCCTCCCTTTTTCACTCCTGCTTCTTTCATCCTCTCTCTCATTCTAGCTGCTTTTCTCCATTGCCCCACCATAGCGTACAAATTTGCAAGCAATACATAACCACTAGACGAACTCCCCATTCTCAAATTCTGAGCTGCTTTCTCCCCAATATCCATGTTTTTGTATGTACAACAGCCGCTTAACAAAGCTGCCCATGTATTTGATTCAGGTTTGATAGGCATATTTTTTATAAACTCTTCAGCCTCTACTAAATGCCCTGCTTTGGATAATAAATTCACCATACATGTATAATGCTTCTCATTTGGAGTAATTCCATGCTCTTTCCCCATTGCTGCAAAGTATTTTAACCCTCTACTGACTAATCCACTATGAGAACATGCAGAAAGTACTGATAAGAGCATTGTTTCATTACAACTCATGTTTGACTTCTTCCATTCCTCAAATAAATTGATTGATTCCTTGGCAAACCCACGATCTGCAAGTGCTTGAATCATCACCGTCCAAGATATCTCATTTTTCTCGGTCATTAAGAAAAATGTTTTCTTTGAGCTTTCGATGTCGCCGGATTTTGAGTACATATCAATCAATGCAGTTCCTACAAACACTTCTTTTTCTAATCCTAGCTTTATGATCTTCCCATGAATATTCATTCCATTTTCCAACGATGGCAAATTGGCGCAAGAATGGAGTACGCTGGAAAATGTCATTTTGGTCGGTAAGATTCCTAAAAGCAACATTTCATCGTATGTCTCAAGAACATTAGCGTATCGTTCATTCAAATCATAACCTGAAATCATAGTATTCCATGAAACAATGTTTTTCTCAGGCATTTCTTTGAAAAACACTTCAGCAAGCTCAACTTTTCTACAAGAGAAATAGCCTCCTAACATAGAGTTCATAGTAGCTATATTCTTGTCCATAACCAAGTCAAAAACACTACAAGCATCTTGAGAAGCCCAACATTTCGAATACATGTCAATGAGTGAGCTAGTGACATAACAGCTCATGTCTAGCCCAAATTTAATGGCAAGAGAATGAACACTGCTTCCAAAGTACAAGAATTTACAGCTAGCAGAAGCGCTAAGCACACTTGCAAAACACGATGTATTAGGTTTGTATCCATCACGAACCATACGGTAGAAGAAAGCTAAAGCATCTTCATTCATACTGTTTTGACTAAGCCTCGCGATCATTGTACTATAAGATATCTCGTTCCTTACAGGCATAGAGTCAAATAACCGATGTGCTTCTTTCATGTCTCCTGCTTCAAAATGTACATCAAGAAGTGTGGTCCAAGAAATAACATCTCTTTGGCTCATTTCATTGAATACTGTCTTCGCCATATCAACTTCTTTCATTCTTGAGAGCACTGTAATCAAAGAATTGCAAACTGAAACATTCTTCACTAAATTAGTCTTGACAATCATGCCAATAATGCATTTCAAATTCCCAATGCATCCACAAGAACTAATAATAGTAGTAAACGTCATTTCATTAGGTAACAACCCTTTGCAAATCATTTCCTTAAAAATCAAAAAAGCTTCAGACTTCAGGTCATTTCTGACTAACCCATTAATAGTTGCGGTGTAAAACACTACAGACTTAAACGGGCTAGTAACAAAGTAGTTCAAAGCTCTAATTACATGTCCACGTTTCATGTGCGCATCGATCAATAAGGTGTAAGTAATGACATTTCTTTGAGGCATTTCTTCGAACAGCTTGTGTGCTACGTCCAATTGGTTAGCATGAATATGAGAAGAGATTATTAGATTGTATGAGAATGAGTCGGCTTTAGATTTGGTTTTGACGAAGTATGCATGGATGGAGAGGGAAGTAGGGATTGGAAGGTTGTTTTTGGAGTAATGGCGAATGAGATAGATGACAGATTTGGCCGGAGATTTCAAAAGAGACATAAAAGCCGCCTTTGCGAAGAATAAAAATCTAAATAATTATTAATTTTCCAATCTTTATTAGTTGGCTTGGGCAGCACACATTTTTGAACCGACCGCGAACTTTCAAATTTGTCATTTATATGGAATGGAGAATTAATTCAAAGGTAAAAAATTTGTATACTTTAGCCTCAAAGACACGACCTCAATATGTTAACCATTCTTCAAAAAATTATTCATAAGAATAAACATTCTTCCAAAACTATGCATAAAGACAAATATTCTTCCAAAACTGCTACCGAACTAAAAATTGATACCTAAAAACTACTACCGATAACTACAAATTGATACCTAAAAACTGCTATCAATAACTAAAAACTGATACCTAAAGAAAGTTGTCCTTCAGGCTAAAATACTGAGGTCTGTCCTTAAGGTTAAAATGCTGAGAAATTTTGTCCTTGACAATAATTTCCTATTATTATATGGGACGTGAAAAAATCTTTATTAATAGTTGGCTTGAAAGTGCAAACTTTTGGTTCGACCACCCGCGAACTTCCAAAGTTGCTCTTTATATGGAACATGGAAAAAATATATGTTAATGTACATTTAATTTAAACAAATGAGTCCGAGGCGCAGTGGTAAAACGCCAGGCTGTTGACGACAAGGTCGGCAGTTCGATCCCTGCCTCTGGCATATTAAACTGTGCGCCATGATGATTCTTGCAGACTTGTGTGCTGCCTACTTTGTAAATATAAGTACCCAGTTTCAAAAAAAAAAAATTTAAACAAATGAATATAACTTGATTTATTGTATACCATATATATATATTTATGAAATTCAATGTTATATATTAAACTGTGAATAAATGATACAAATATCAAAACGGAAATAGTTTTACAATGTTGGAAACGATTTAATTAGTTGATTCTGATTAGTTAATTTAAACAAATGACCATATATCTTGAGTTATTATATACCATATTTGGATATTTATGAATTTCAATGTTATACATTAAACTGTGAATAAATGATACAAATATCATAACATATATGTATAAGAAACTTAATGAGTGCAAATATAGAATTAAAGGAAGAGGAGTGAAATGTTGGAAAGTGGGAATAAAAGTAATTTATGAACTTCATGATTAATTTATTTGGCCTCGGCTCCCCCAACTTGGTTTTTGTTTTTTTAAAGCTTTATGCACGCAAGCCGAGTGCAGAAATTTCTCCTACGATCAACGATTCTGGACCACCGGACGATTTCGGATCGCGACAAACCCAATTGGAAAAAGGGAAGGGCTTCCCCTCCATCATCTCGCCCCCCCTCACCCTCCCCCCCCCCCCCCTCCCCGACTTGGTTTCTGGTTTGTTGGCGATTTACACACGTAGGCCGAGTGTAGAAATTTCTCCTACGACCTGCGATTCCGGACATTGGACGGTTCCGGATCGCGGCGGACCCAACTTGAAAAACAATTAGAGTCCCCTCCTGGGTGGGTAAGGGAGGGAAAGGGCTTCCCCTCGATCGATTAATCCCACTTTCCAACGTTTTATTCATCTTCCCTTAAATCTATTTGTGCATTCATTAAGTTACTCATACATATACTTTTTGGTATTTGTAACGACCTGATATTTTCAACCATTCGCATCCAAACATGCCGGAATTGATTTGCTCAAAATACCGGATTGTAAGTTTATATTTGGCAAAAACTCGGCATATACAGTAAATAAATAATCACATATCACAGACACCGAGTATTTAATAATGCAGCGGAAGTAAAAGAGATAGTAGTTCATGAAGCTACCATATAAATATATAAGATACATCAGAGTTAAACCAGATACAACAGAAGAGTAACACGATACATCGGGTACAAATCAGAATACAACACTGGAATCACTGGATACTGAAAGCAAAATAGATGGCTGGATCTTCAATCAAAGCTCCAACTCCGAAGGTGAGTCTTGAATGCTGAATCACTCAGCCTGACCCGAGCGTAAAGCAAAACACAAAACACTCGAGTCAGGATTAATATTCTCATATCAATAAATCCAACTCAAGTGAAATAACAACAGAAATACAAGTAACTCAAAGGATGTTGGGATAACCATCCTCTAAGGATCTGTTAAACTATTTACTATGTAGTAATATTTCGTTATTATTATAATGTCTATAGTAAAATAAATATACTTTAAAATAGCGTTCCGGGCTACCCATATCACCCTTCACACATAATAGTCACAGTAGTCCATCCAGTATCAGCATATCTCCAGATCGGGAGACTACCCTAAATACTCCATGGGCTATAAAGGTTCGGTATGGTAGGTGACACGGCACACACGGCAATGCCAGAGTAGATATACCAATTACGCACACGGGCTGGCGGTAACGTAGTAGCCACTACGCCACCCTGGAACACACTCCCAATCAAAATCGGAGGATGGCCATCTAATCAATCACAAGTAAGAGTATAGTATCGAAGGAATGTGTCGGACCAGAGGAGCTACCCATTTTGACCCGAGATCGCTCCTATTTTAGTCACCTTATGGCAACTCAAGGGAATTGGGTCCACGTAATATACCTCATGAACGTCGCCTCCATCCTACTTCATTCTGGAATCTCCACCGCGTACACGGTTGTCAAAGTGGTTTTCGGTATCGACAGAGAGTATGCCCATATCTGATCCCAGTCTCTTTGCCAACCAATCGTTATTATAACGTCGTAGTCATTTCAAAATAGTTTATATTTCAAAATCAAATCATTTCATTCAAAACTATATTCCTTTCAAAATAGTTTGAAACCAAAACCATTTTTATATCAAAACCATAGTCAAATCATTATGATATCATTTCCATTTCAAACACATATTCACATTTCAAAAATCATAATGCTTTCAAAGTTATAACTCTTTCGAAACCAAAATACTTAAAATCATTACACTTTGAAATCATAACATTTCGGAATCATACATTTGAAATCATGGAATATTCATTTAATTCTTTACATTTTACAGATTTATTCAATTAAACTCCAATTTCAAATTTCCAATTTAATTCAATTGAAACCATCAGTTTAAATTTCCACTTCATATATCTCAAATTTAACTTCATTATTACTTAGTTTTGAAATATTCATTTCATAAATCCAATATCATTTAAATAAACCATAATTACAAATAAACTCAATATCCTTTATACTAATATAAACTTCAAGAATTCATTTGTCAAATAGATCAAAAATCAATTATCATTCTAAATTCACATTCTTTATCAAAATAAAGATCAAATCATTTCCAAACCATTTCAAAATATCATATTCTTTCAATACCTCATTATCAATTCATTATTTGAATTCAAATTCAAATATTCAATTTTAATACCTTTTAAACTTCAAATATATCATTCATTTATTATTTTAAATCCATCCCAAATCACATATCAAAATTCCATTCAAAAATTTCATAAATCGATTCCAAATCACTCGAATTCCAAATTCACATTTAATCAAATCTCAATTCCTCAATTTCAATTCAAATCAGTTTCTCGATAAACCATTTCAATTTATATAGATTTCAAACACAGACTTGAATCTCAAATAAACCATTTCAATTCCATATATTTCAAAGCTTTAAATGTTCAACATTTCAATACAAATTTCAAAAACTTCATATATATATATATATATATATATATATATATATATATATATCAATTTCACTTTAATATAAATTTTGCTTTGAAATAAAATATGATATCATTTAAATAAACCTTAAATTTTTAAATCACTAAATATCTTATACAATTTTATCTAACCTTGAAATATTTTTAGATCATCTCAAACCAAAACCAAGTTATAGAGTCATACCTTTAAATCTCTAATTAAATCCATTTCAAATCGATTTAATTAAAGATAATTCTCAACTAAATACAATTCCAAATAAATTTTAAATCCACTTTAATTTAAAAATTATTTATAAATAATTTCAATATCAAACAAAACTATATATGTCTCCCTAAAACCATAGAAATCATTTCCAAAATATTTATATATAGACCAACGGTGTCTGTATAAAAATTTCTATCCTATGGTCAAGTGATACAGATATTTATTATTTCAATCCGCAACTTAAACTATACACGGGTATATATCATTTCAACCCGCAATCCCAAATTCAATTCAAATGAAAATCGCTTAAGTTTATCATTTCAACCCATAACGTTTTCTCATATTCTAAAGTCCATTCGGGTATGTATCATTTCAACCCATAGTGAATTCTATACTAATAGGGAACTTGCAGAGTAATAACAAATATGATAATAATATAACAGGCATATATCATCAATATAAATAACAAATATGATAATAATATAACAGGCATATATCATCAATATAAATAACAGATAATGGTGTCAGATATCACAGGTGAACAGATAGCATATAATGGCATATATATAACAATGTGAATAACTAACAGCGGCATATTTCAATTGTCGTATCCATTGAAATCAAATTTAATGAATATAAGGACATTAATCATGAGTGATTGCTCACCTTTCGAGGCTAGAGAAGTTTGAAACACAGCCAGCTACGAATTGGATCACGATCTAGAAAATCAAACAATCCAAACAACAGTCCCAAGGTGAAGTAAGCTTAAAGCGGATTTTGACGGACAAAGCTGATAGATAAGAATCAATGAGAAACGAATCAGAATCAATTTGATGAATAGAAATATTATTATTATTATTATCTATGAAATCAACATTAATTTAAACACATATATTTAAAAAAAATCAAATTATATATACACATAAGATTTATTATAGACTTACAAGTCAAACAAAATAATATATTTATTTTACCGGCAGTTCACAAAATCCGAATCTAATGCATAAATGCTTTCTATAGTAAAATATACAGTCAAACATAGAACCAACATAGAAATATGTACTAATAACAGAAGTGTATACAAACTTTGTTACAAACATATATAGTACTTTTAAACAATGTACATAATATTAAGCAGTAGGCAAAATTTAGTATATATATATATATATATATAACTTTGTAAACTAAAATTTTAAGCAACAGAGTAGTGCAACTTTATAAACATACAATAAGACATATATATACACCCCGACTTATGTATAAATATATATATAAATAAAACAATAATCTATATAACTTTATAAACAGAGATGTAACCTTATAACAAAATTTATATGTATGAAGATTGCTAGACATATGCTTAGTAAAACAAAAAAATTAAACCATACATACGTATAGATCGAACACTTTTTAAAATATTAACAAAACATATCATATTGTCAAATATAAAACTTCTCGCCTCTTAACTTTAAACATACACAGCTAGCAGATCAATCCAACAGATTGAATACTATAGCAATATCTTATTATGTAAACATGCCTTTTTAAAATAAAATAGCAAATCAAAAGTTTATAAACATATATATTAAAGCAGGAATTATTTGAGAAAACAACTTCACCTTATATAAATCAATGCTTGTAAAAACTAAGCTAATGCAAAAATTTATGCAAACAGAGTGCCTATATACTGTTATAAAATATCCTATATGCACGTAACTAGTTATATATATTTATGTAAAATAACTTTTAGAGATCAATACTTTCAGTTCCATGCGAATCTATATATACCGACTAAATTATCTATGTAAACTATATATATATATATATATATATATATATATATATCTTTATAAATCTTAAAACAGACATTGGGAACATATATATAAACTGTATATAATACTATATATATACAAGAAGGAAAAAGAATACTATATATATAAATGGATGCACTCACGTGATGCAACAGGAGAGGGTAAGGCCACAAAGGAAGAATTGGTGGTGAGAGGTGATGTGAGCAGTTGCTCGCGTCCGCTTACGCTTGCATGGAGGAATGGCAGATCTGGGGAGATGAGCTGAATAAGGGGTGAGGTTGAGGGGAAGATAAAGCAACAGCATAGATAACTTGCCTTCCATGCCCTTTTTTTATATAGTTGAAATTGCATGGTAGTTGTCGAGGCCGAAGAGATGTGAGATGCGGTGGAGGAGGCTAAGCCATTAGGCTGCTCTTCACATATGGAAGTGGAAAGGGTGTGCTCAACTAAGCGGTGGGGAAAAGAAGGCATTGGCTATGGTGGAGGGCGTAGCCGAGAGAGGAGGCTGCCGAGTGCCAATGGCAATGGACGATGGCTCCGGTGAGGGTTCTAAGGTGGAGGAAGCTCGAGACCTAGAGGGGAGGAAAAATGGTTGGGGAGCTGATCATGGTGGAGAGGCACGCATGGGAGAAGTTAGGAAGTGAAGGGAATATGGATTGGTGGAGATACACGCTGGATGAAAGGAGATGTACATGAGACAAGCAACAGTTTGATTATCTAATAAATTTGTTTCAGAAACTTATAAACTATGGACGAAAAAATTTGAAACGAACCAGTGAAATATTCAACGTAGGGAATTGTAAAGGTCTAAAGTCTTTGAATTCAAGAAAAATTAAATGCTAATAACCATTGGAATTTACACAGTGGATAACGAGCAGAAAAATGAGTTCAGAAATTCAAAACGGTACCGATATGGATGACCATTTCGTAGACTCCACCATGTATCGAACTTCAAAACACAGAATTAAGTATATTGTTACGATCGGTACAGAGGGACGATCAAAATGGTATATAAATGTCAGTGGTACGATCATCCGATCAAAAATCGATATCGGTATGAAAATGCTGCTATTTCGCCGAAAATAAGATCGACGGAGCGATAACAGTCAAAATTTGGAGAAATGAAATATGACGTATTACTCAGAAGATGATTTACAATTTTTCTACAGAAAAATATTCGGGTTTGGAAAATATTGTATTACCATCGTTTTTAACTGATTTAAATTGAAATAGAATTACGCCAGAAAATAAACCTCAATATTTTCAGATGAAAATTTATCAGTTGCTATGTTAAGATAGACGCATTCCAAATATCAAATTTTTATATTTCAAAATTAAATTATTTAAAATTTCACAAAAATTCACTTAATTAAATAAACAGAATCACTAAAATTTATGGGTCGTTACACTCTCCCCCACTCAAGACTTTTCGTCCCCGAAAAGGAACGAGGTAGGAGAATAAAACAACCAGACTGAAAATAGATTTGGAATGCAGAATTAAATAATTGATCAAACTATATACATTTTAATTTATATCGATTTATATTCAATAATTTATTTTAAACTCAAAGTATCCCATTTCAGTGGATTTAATTTAAACTTATCAATATTTAATATAAAAGGTTCCCTCCAAAACAATATTTATTTATTTATAAATTTTATTTATCCCATTTTATTTCACTTAAGTTAAATCAATCTTAACTATTTCTAAATTGATTATCTTATTACCCAGTTATCTATAATCAACAATTTTCTAAAATCATAAATTTGCATTATCATTTATTATACTCATATTTTATTCAACAAAGTTAATTCCTTAATTCTCTTTTATTCCAAATTAACATATATTAAGTATATTTACACTTATTATAGCTACTCAAATTTATTTATAATTTCCTTTAACAAAATTTATATCGTATTATTCAATTAACTTTTTATTCTATTCATCTCTATTAATCTTTTATAATTAAAATTTAAGTGTATAACATTTATCGTAACCACTCAATTTTTTTTTTAGCAAATGCTAGCGGGGTTAACAGGGCCCCTACCTGATTTTATTGCAAATAACAATAAAATAAAATACTTGCCCAAAGGAAAACAAGCATGAAAAAAGGAAGAAAGAAAACACACTGGGATAAACAATAGAAAAAAACAAAACACAGAAGGCAATACATCACAAGATACCACCCCAAAAACACCAACTATCTCCAAGCATCCTTGAAAAACGAAGGAAAAGTGGGTTGCATCTTCAAAGCTTTATAAATTTCATTCTTCAAAACCTTCCATAACACCTGCACATCTCTCCTCTTCTTTTCAAAACAAATCATGTTTCTTTCACACCACACTACTGACATACACTTCTTCAAGCAGATGGTTAGGCATCTCGCTTTCAATGTTCGCCACCTTGTTACTTTGTATATCATGTCAAAATCCAGAGTTGTAAGACCAGCCAACATTCTACTTCCAGCAACAAGCATCATGTTGTCATATAGCATCATTGTGAAGGGACATTGCAAAAACAAATGGTGCACAGTCTCTGGTTCATTTGCACAGAAGACACAAGACAACCCAGCATCATATACCATCTCCATCAACTTGCTTCTAGTTAACAAAGCATTTTGAAGAACCTTCCAAAACATCAGATTATCCCCTGGAGTTGAATCAGAGGTCCAAATTACCTTGCTCCACTTGAAGGCTTGATCACCGGGGTTGTGCATATGCTTGTACACAAGCTTGACTGAGTGAGGCTTATCATTCCAAAGCACAGCATCAACATCAACAAGAGGGTAGCTATTACTTTGTATATCATTCCAAACAGACCTTATGTATTGATTAGACGAAAAGGGCAGCTGCAGATAACCGTGGGTAATTAAATCCACAGCTTTGGCATCAATAGGAATACCAGATTGTTGCGGCTGTTGATAGGTGAGCAGAGTATGCAAAACCACCCCTTTGGCAACCCATGGATCATACCAAAATTTAACAGCATATGAGTTTGCTAACCTGTGAACAATTATGGGAAGCAAGCAAGTACGCAAACCCAGGAGCTTTCTCATGACCAGCTGCAAATTTTAGGTGTAGGAACTGTCCAGAAACTTGCCCTACCAATTCTATTTGCCCAGACCCACTTAACCCACCCAGAATTTTCCTTGACAAGAATGGAATTAAGATGTGTACTGAACGCTGCTATATTCCAGTTGACAATGTTAATAACCCCAGCCCTCCAGCATTCAAATTCTTCTCAAAAAGACTGAAAGAACAAGGAAGTGGCTTCCTGTTGTTGATGGAACCAGTCCAAAAAAAAATCTGAGCATTGCACTTCTGACCTGATGCAAAAGTTTAGCAGGCAAGACAAAAGCTTTAGACCAATAAACTGTCATTGAAAAGGCAACTGATTTGATGAGTACAAGCCTTCCTGCCTGGGTTAAGTATCTGTTAGACCACCTGTCAAGAATGGAAACCATCTTGGTGTATAGGGGGAGGCAATCAGCATATCTCGGTCTAGAGGTCAAGAGGGGGAGGCCGAGATATGTCATATTTGTAACCATACTTTGTAGACCAGTGAGATGAATTAGGCCATTGGAAATACTGGTGGAGACCCCCGCAATTGCTATACTTGATTTTGAACAGTTTAGTTGCAAACCAGACATCTTATAAAAAATCAGTCAACGTACTAATAACACACTGTAACGAGGGGAGGTGAGGCTTAGTAAAAATCATTATGTCGTCAGCAAACATGAGAGTATTAACATTAGTTAGTTTGCACTTGGGATGGTACCTGATCTGCCCAGCAGCATACTTGGATATCATATTTCTAGTGAGCACTTCCATCACAAGAAGGAATAAGTAAGAAGAGATCGGATCTCCCTGCCTTATACCCTGCCTACTCTTGAAATAACCAGCAGGTCGTCCAATAATAACAATGGAGAACGTAGCAGTTGAAATACATTCGTAAACCCACCCAACAAAAGGCTTTGGGAAGTTCATTAAGGCCATTATTCTCACAATGGTGGACCAGTGTATGGAATCATACGCTTTCGTGATGTCAAGCTTTAGCATAGCAGATGGTGGAGTATTAGTTCTCGAGTACCCACAAAGAAGTTCTTGCGCCAGCAGTATGTTGTCAGAAATACTTCTGTTGGGAAGGAAAGCAACCTGATTTTGTGAAATGATTTGAGGGAGGACTTTCATTAGCCTTGAGGCAATAAGCTTTGATATACACTTATACACAACATTACAGCATGAGATTGGTCTAAAGGAAGTGACAGTGCTAGGATCAGAACATTTTGGGATCAGAACAATATTAGTTGAGTTGACTTCAGCTAGCAGTGTGCATTTATTAAAAAAATTGTGCACTGGCCTGCAAAAATCCAACTGAACTATGTCCCAGCAATTAACGAAGAAGAGAACATTGAATCCATCAGGCCCACCACACGAATTTCTATTCATAGCGAAGAGAGTATGTTTTATTTCCTCATCAGTAACTAGATTAACAAGCACGGCAGCTTGCATACTGGACAAAGATGGAAGGGGGATGTTGTTCAACATGTCAAGTTCAGGACTAAAATCAGAGGTGTTACCAAGCATGTCTTCAAAAAAGTGAACAAAAGCGGCATCAATTAGGTCAGGAGAAGATACAGCAGTACCATCATGTGTAATAATTGTGTGAATGTTTTCTTTAGCTTGTTTGATTTTGATCGAGGAATGAAAAAACTCAGTGTTACGATCACCAAATTTATACCACTTACTATGAAACTGCTGTTGTTTCATTCCACTTTCAATATGAAGGGCTCTGTTGAGAAGATCACATAGCCTTCCTTCCTCTTCAGCTGCCATTTGATCATGAGGGTTGTTCATCATAAATTCCTGCGCTTCTGCATACTTTTTCTTCAAAATAGTTGTTTGCTTTTAACCATCACCATACTTCTCAGCAGCCCGAGCCCTCAAATGCTTTTTAACTTGTTTAAGCTTGCTGCAAAGAATAAACATAGGATTACCATAACAATGCGAGGACCACGCTAAATCCACAATTGGTTTGAATTCAGAAGAACTAGTCCAATCATTAAAAAATTTGAAACTTCTTTTTTCGTTTTTCATTTTGGGACCATTAGCAAGAATCAATGGGGAGTGATCAGAGAGAATGGGGTGGGTAAGATTGACAGTGAGATTAGGCCAGACAGAATGCGCTTTGAAGTTGCAGAAGGCATGATCAATAGTAGAGAATGTTCTGACTCCACTCCTACTTTTATTATTCCATGAGAATCTTGCTCCGTAAGAGTGTATCTTGATGAGGTCAGAGTCATTAATGGCAGTGTTAAATGGTAGGATATGCTTTGGAAACAATGGTTGGCCACCAAACTTGTCATCCAACTGAAGGCAGCTATTAAAGTCCCCTACAACCAGCCATGGATGTGATTCTTGCCTTAGATTTGGTAAGAAGTCAAAAAACTTTTGCCTAGAAACAGCAGAGTTATCTGCATAAACAAACGTAAAGTAAAAGGAAGAATTGGATTGCTGGCAGATGATTTTGGAGTGAATGAATTGCCTAGAAGAAAGAATAGAGGAGATGGAATATACAGATGGATCAAAAAGGATGAATATCCTACCATAATCAGCATCAGCAAGGTTATGGAGAAAATTCCAAGAAGGATTGATGTAGTTGGCAGCCCTAGTAGTTAAAGCTAGATTGAGTTTTGTTTCTAGGATAGCAAAAATTTTAAGATTATGATAATGGATAAGATTTTTGACTTGATCGAGTTTCAATTGCCTATGAGCACCCCTAATGTTCCAAACACCTATATTTTGTATCATCATTAACTAAAGTGATTGATGGATTATGTTCTTTCTGCTCCTGGTTGCAGGAGATTGGGAATCAGTGGATCCAGTCTTTGTTTTTGATAATTTGTTAGCTGCCACTCTTGAATTGCTATCTAAATTACCATGGCAATTATCTTCACAAACTTGTTTTCCTTTATCATACCATCCTGGAATAATTGCATTGTTAACATAAAGAAAATGAGTTGATGTAGAAAGAATTGCAGAAGACGAATTTTTATTGAAATCCTTTTATATTGTATATTATCCAATTACATATTCAACTTCTGAATAATTTAGGTAAATTGTATTAGAATGAAATCGGATATTATACAAATAAAATTCTCCAATTCAATTAGCTTAAATTTAAATGTTTATTCAAAATTTTGGCTTCATTTAATAATTGAAATCATCCTTTAAGAAAAAATATAAGAATTAAATTTCTGATTAAATTCAAACAATTTAGAGATAAATATATATATTATATCAAATCAAATTTTATAATCATATACTTATATATATATATATATATTATAAATTAAGTCATACTTTAGGAATTTAAATAAATTTATTTTTTTCAAACAAAAGTGAAGCAGGGCTGCAGAGAAGTCTCTTCACTTCGAAACTCGAAAATGAATGTCGATGGTGCGGCCACCATCACCGAAATAATTTTCCAGCGACAAAGGGAAGAGCCCTGATTTTAAACATTTTAAAATTCTTTGGAAACAATTTATATTCAAAAATACTTTAAATAATATACACTTTAAAATTTTAAATCCTAAGTTTGAAACCGTCGGAAATTAAATTCTTAGTTTCTTGATTTAAATTCATTTAGATTCCAAGTCAAATTATAACCTATATTTATGAATTCATTTATTTATGTTGGTAAATTCAATGGTTTACAAAACAATAAATGAAAATCAAACACTATCATTTCTGACAACAAATTTATTATCAATTTAATTTCAGAGAGATTTATACTTATATATAATATAATCATACAAAACTATTTTGTTTGCCAAATTTGAAAACAATTTTGTGTCAGTTTGCTATGCTCAAGTGTTTTGGAAATCCTATCGATGGCGTTGATCAGATGAATCGATCGAAAACCCAAATCAACATCAACAACTCAAACAACACAATATATATAAAACATTTTTAATATTAATTTACAAATACACTTCCTCGCTCGACGATACAAGCATGGATTTCAAAACAAGTATAGAGATTCAAATTTTATAGACTCAAATCAAAGAATTTTTTTGATTCGACGACAGGTTTGAAACAAAGATAAGATGATTAAATATCAAAAGAGAAAGGAGGATAGACTTATACAAATCTCGGGCAACCTTAACCAGATTGACCGTGACTTCAAGAATTAGATCGATGTGGAATTATGAAGCAAATCGACATTCGATCGCAAGAGACAGAATTCAGACATAGCAGGAGATAGATAGCATCGTAAACCGAGGATAGAGAAATCTTCAGTAAATTGATGTCTATTGTAAAGGAGTTTCACCTCTTTACAAATCATGTCGTGGAGATATGGGATGCTCCAGAATTTAGAAGAATACGAATAGTGAGGGACAAGAATGAATTTCGGAACCGAGGGAACGTTCCGAAAATTCAAAGGAAATTCAAATCAAAGATGAAAGATTTAAGCACGAACGAATATGATTCTGTAAATAAAGTACAATATATGCTATTTTTTGCCTAGAGCAAAAGCTTTGATACCAAATGTAACGACCTGATATTTTCAATCATTCGCATCCAAACATGCCGGAATTGAATTACTCAAAATACCAGATTGTAAGTTTATATTTGGCAAAAACTCAACATGTACAGTAAATAACTAATCAAAGACACAGAGTATTTAATAATGCAGCGGAAGTAAAAGAGATAGTAGTTCATGAAGCTACTATCTAAATATATAAGATACATCAGAGTTAAACCAGATACAACAGAAGAGTAACACGATACATCAGGTACAAATCAGAATACACCACTGGAATCACTGAATACTGAAAGCAAAATAGATGGCTGAATCTTCAATCAAAGCTCCAACTCCGGAGGTGAGTCTTGAATGCTGAATCACTCAGTTTGACCCGAGCATAATGCAAAACACAAAACACTCGAGTCAGGATTAACATTCTTATATCAATAAATCCAACTCAAGTGAAATAACAACAGAAATACAAGTAACTCAAAGGATGTTGGGATAACCATCCTCTAATGATTCGTTAAACTATTTACTATGTAGTAATATTTCGTTATTATTATAATGTCTATAGTAAAATAAATATACTTTAAAATAGCGTTCCAGGCTACCCATGTCACCCTTCACACATAATAGTCACAGTAGTCCATCCAGTATCAGCATATCTCCAGATCGGAAGACTACCATAAATACTCCATGGGCTACGGGAGAAAAACAAACTCGTAGTAAAGGCTCGGTATGGTAGGTGACACGACACACAATGCAATGCCAGAGTAGATATACCAATTACGCACACGGGCTGGCGGTAACGTAGCAGCCACTACGCCCACCCCGGAACACACTCCCAATCAAAATCGGAGGATGGCTATCTAATCAATCACATGTAAGAGCATAGCATCGAAGGAATGTGTCCGACCAGAGGAGCTACCCCTTTTGGCCCGAGATCGCTCCTGTTTTAGCCACCTTATGTCAACTCAAGGGAGTTGGATCCACATAATATACCTCAAGAACGTCGCCTCCATCCTACTTCATTCTGGAATCTCCGCCACGTACACGGTTGTCAAAGTGGTTTTCGGTATCGACATAGAGTATGCCCATATCCGATCTCGGTATCTTTGCCAACCAATCGTTATTATAACGCCGTAGTCATTTCAAAATAGTTTATATTTCAAAACCAAATCATTTCATTCAAAACTATATTCCTTTCAAAATAGTTTATACTTCGAAACCAAAACCATTTTTATATCAAAGCCATACTCAAACCAATATGATATCATTTCCATTTCAAACACATATTCACCGTTCAAAAATCATAATACTTTCAAAGTTATAACTCTTTCGAAACCAAAATACTTGAAATCGTTACACTTTGAAATCATAACATTTCGAAATCATACATTTGAAATCATGGAATATTCATTTAATTCTTTACATTTTACAAATTTATTCCATTAAACCCAAATTTCAAATTTCCAATTTAATTCAATTCAAACCATCAGTTTAAATTTCCACTTCATATATCTTAAATTTAACTTCATTATTACTTAGTTTTGAAATATTCATTTCATAGATCCAATATCATTTAAATAAACCATAATTACAAATAAACTCAATATCCTTTATACTAATATAAACTCCAAGAATTCATTTATCAAATAGATCAAAAATCTATTATCATTCTAAATTCACATTCTTTATCAAAATAAAGATCAAATCATTTCCAAACTATTTCAAAATATCAAAATATCATATTCTTTCAATACCTCATTATCAATTCATTATTTGAATTTAAATTCAAATATTCAAGTTTAAATACCTTTTAAAATTCAAATATATCATTCATTTATTATTTCAAATACCATCCCAAATCACATTGCAAAATTCCATTCAAAAATTTCATAAATCGATTCCAAATCACTCGAATTCCAAATTCACATTTAATCAAATCTCAATTCCTCAATTTCAATTCAAATCAGTTTCTCGATAAACCATTTCAATTTATATAGATTTCAAACATAGACTTGAATCTTAAATAAACCATTTCAATTTCCATATATTTCAAAGCTTTAAATGTTCAATATTTCAAAACAAATTTCAAAAACCTCATATATATATATATATATATATATATATATATATATATCAAATTCACTTTAATATAAATTTTGCTTTGAAATAAAATACGATATTATTTAAATAAACCCTAAATTTTTAAATCACTGAATATCTTATTCAATTTTATCTAACCTTGAAATATTTTTAAATCATCTTAAACCAAAACCAAATTATGGAGTCATACCTTTAAATCTCTAATTAAATCCATTTCAAATCGATTTAATCAAAGATAATTCTCAACTAAATACAATTCCAAATAAATTTTAAATCCACTTTAATTTAAAAATTATTTATAAATAATTTCAATATTAAATAAAACTATATATATCTCCCCAAAACCATAGAAATCATTTCCAAAATATTTATATATAGACCAACGGTGTCTGTGTAAAATTTTCTGTCCTATGGTAAAGTGATACAGATATTTATCATTTCAATCCACAATTTAAACTATATACGGGTATATATCATTTCAACCCGCAATCCCAAATTCAATTCAAATGAAAATCGCTTGGGTTTATCATTTCAACTCATAACGTTTTTCTCCAATTCTAAAGTCCATTCGGGTATGTATCATTTCAACCCAAGTGAATTCTATACTAACAGGGAACTTGCAGAGTAATAATAGATATGATAATAATATAACAGTGATATGTCATCAATATAAATAACAGATAATGGTGTCAGATATTACAGGTGAACAGATAGCATATAAGGGAATATAAATAACAATGTGAATAACTAACAGCAGCATATTTCAATTGTTGTATCAATTGAAATCAATTTAATAAATATAAGGACATTAATCATGAGTGATTGCTCACCTTTCGAGGTTAGAGAAGTTTGAAACACAACCAGCTACGAATTGGATCACGATCTAGAAAATCAAACAATCCAAACAACAGTCCCAAGGTGAAGTAAGCTTAAAGCGGATTTTGACGGACAAAGCTGATAGATAAGAATCAATGAGAAACGAATCAGAATCAATTTGATGAATAGCAATATAGTTATTATTATTATCTATGAAATCAACATTAATTTAAACACATATATTTAAAAAAAAATCAAACTATATATACACATAAGATTTATTACAGACTTACAAGTCAAACAAAATAATATATATATTTTACTGGCAAATCTCAAAATCTGAATCTAATGCATAAATGCTTTCTATAGTAAAATATGCAGTCAAACATAGAACCGACATAGAAATATGTACTAATAACAGAAGTGTATACAAACTTTATTACAAACATATATAGTACTTTTAAACAATGTACATAATATTAAGCAGTAAACAAAATTTAGGATATATATATATATATATATATATGTTTATAACTTTGTAAACTAAAATTTTAAGCAACGGAGTAGTACAACTTTATAAACATACAATAAGACATATATATACACCCCGACTTATGTATAAATATATTAATATATATATATATATATATATTAATAAAACAATAATGTATATAACTTTATAAACAGAGATGTAACCTTATAACAAAATTTATATGTATGAAGATTGCTAGACATATGCTTAGTAAAACAAAAAAAATTAAACCATACATACGTATAGATCGAACACTTTTTAAAATATTAACAAAACATATCATATTATCAAATATAAAACTTCTCGCCTCCTAACTTTAAACATACACAGCTAGTAGATCAATCCAACAGATTGAATGCTATAGCAATATCTTATTATGTAAACATGCCTTTTTAAAATAAAATAGCAAATCAAAAGTTTATAAACATATATATTAAAGCAGGAATTGTTTGAGAAAACAACTTCACCTTATGTAAATCAATGCTTGTAAAAACTGAGCTAATGCAAAAATTTATGCAAACAGAGTACCTATATACTGTTATAAAATATCCTATATGCACGTAACTAGTTATATATATTTATATAAAACAACCTTTAGAGATCAATACTTTCAGTTCCATGCGAATCTATATATATCGACTAAATTATCTACGTTAACTATATATATATATATATATAACTTTATAAATCTTAAAACAGAAATTGGGAACATATATATAAACTCTATATAATACTATATATATACAAGAAGGAAAAAGAATACTATATATATAAATGGATGCACTCACGTTGTGATGTCCCAGAATTTCTAGTAATTTAAAATTTGAATAGTTAATTGATTTTTAAAAAAATATTTAAAGGTTAATCTTAACTTGAATTCAACATATCAATATTTACTTGATAATTAAATTATTGAATTATATAGTTTGAATTTAATAATTGAAATTGGGTAAATTGTTGAATCTGAAATTTCTAAGCCACTTTAAAATTTTGAAGGCTTATAAAATTTATATTGTTAGCAGTAAAGGTGGTGAAAATGTTGAAATTGAGTTTGGAAGTGTTTTGTTCAGTTTTAATAATATATCGTTTAAAATTAGAATTTTAAAATAGCCTTCCGAGGCACAGTCTTGGAAGTTGACGAAACCAGTTCCATTGGATCCGTAATAGTTAGTTATTATCGGATTTCAATTTTCGTAGCAATCGGAGTTGTCGTTTGACCCTGGCAGCCCAAAATGCTTCGAATTTATTTGAATCGATTTAATTTAAAATTGATTGTTTACTTCCGTAACTCGCACATACGTTCAAATTAGCCTCCGAAACACGTTCCATTGTGTTCGGAAAGCGGTTAAAACCTTATTAATGTCTGTCGGCATGTTTGATTCGGGTTTCGGGATTTTGCGTTATGCGACGAGATTTTTTTAAAATATTCAGTTATTTTATATTCAAGCGTACGCTGGAAGCCTCCCTTGATTGATATCTTCTCCCCGTCCCTCCCTCTATTTCCCAAAGCCTTTTTATTTTCGTTCCTTTCTTTAAAAAAAAAAACAGAAGATCGAACATAAAAAAAGGGGGGGCCGAAGCCGGCCTCTAACGAAATTCGAATCTCGTTCGATCGAGAATCATTCTTCTGCTCGAGTTCGTCAACTTCGGTTTCAGCAAGGAGGGCGTGAGGGGAGCACGCGCGCGCGAGTCGCGCAAGGATTTTGGGTACCTGGAAGGTCGCGACGCGGCGGTCGCAAGTGGGTAGGAGTCATCGATCGGCGTTAAGAGGGCTCGTGGATAGCAGCGTTCGTGATTTTAGGGCTCGCGACTCTGGTGATTTCGACTTCAATTTGGGTATGTTCTCGTGTGTGCGGCGGTTTGATGGAGGCGCGTGAAGGTTTCGGTGAGTAGCATATTTGCAGTTCTGTTGTTTTTAACCTAAACTTACAGAGAAAAAAAACAAATGATGAAATGAATTGTCAGTTACTGATCTAGGATATTTGACCTAAATTATGACAATCTATTTCGAAACTCTGAGGTTATTGGTTTAAACAATTTTAATAACTGATATTCAAAACTGTTCACAGGAATCTCGAGTACAGAAAAGTTTTGCAAAAGTTAGATGTTCGAATCTCTATAAATAAATAAATTTTATAAGCATCTGAGTTCCTAAAAAAAATTAAAAGTTAAAGGTATATGTATATTTGAATTTGCTAGTTTATTTTAAATACAATGTGTTATGTAGATAAATTTGTTTCTTAAACTCAATTGATTATTTTTAATGGCTAAAAATATTTTATTAAAAGAAAATTGGTTTGAAAGTAAATTATTAAATAAAATTATTAAATGGAAATAAATTTGTCCAATTATTTTCAAGTATTAATGAATCAAATAAATTTTTATTTAAGGTAAAGATCTGAAGGGGAGCAAGTCGGATTGAAGTGGGTCGCAATCAGGGATCAAAGGTGAGTAAATCTCACCCTGATTGATTTTTATTTGGACTTAAATGGTCAAGTTTAAATAATTGATTGAGTTGATTGAATGTGTGTTGATGATCTGAGACTTTGGTTTTGTTTGACTCTCGAATTAAGTTTTGTATGACTCGAATTATTTGAGTTTTAAATAGTTTAAACTTAAATCATAAATAAGAGAATGGTTCATTTTAGAGTTAATGAAGGCTTAATGATTTGTGATTTATCAAATTAGAAAGATAATTAAAATGTATAATTTATTAATTCAATTAATTAGTTGGGTTGATTAATTTAGTAATTAAGGGTTGAATTAATTAATTAAAGTTAAGTTAATTAACTAAGAATTTAGAATAATTGATGGATGGTTCAATAAGTAATCACTTAACGAAATTAATAAAATATAATTACTTGTGAAATTAATCAAGAGATTAAGTGAGATAATTAATTAAAGAGTAATTAATTATTTAATGAAGTAAATAACAAGGAAGATAATTACCGGTTGAGGTAATCAAAAGTGATTAATATGTGTGGCTTAATAAATGGTTACTTATTTAACGTATTAAATTTAGATTAGAGTAAATTGAAATTGTAAATGGAAATCATGAATTTATATAATCGACGACGTAATAAAAGATTGATTACTTAAGAATAATAAATCAAAAATAAGCGACTTATGAGAAATTAATTACTATAACTAGTTAAGGATTAATGTAATTAATATAGTTAATTAATTTATGGAGTAATTAAAGATTTCTCATTTGATTTGGTAAGAATAATTAATGTCGTGAAGTTAATTAAAGATAATTACATGAATGGAATTGGAAGATAATTAATCCAGGGTGATGAATTAAGATGAATAAGGAAGGGTTGATTTATTCATTGATTTGGATATTAATTAATGAAGAAATCTAAGTGATTGAGGTTTGAAATTCAATTAGAACCATTTGAATTGATTTGTATGTAAAGCTTTGCTTATGGGTGATTGAATGGTATTGGATGCGTTGATCGAGTTGATACCTCTGATATGAAATGTCATGTATTTCATTTGTATAACTTGGGTTAGGATGACATGTGACTCGAAGAGGCCGGGATCGGGTATTGGGAAATACCCGAAACCACTTCAAATTCTTATAAATTGTTATGTGAGAATAATAGATTGGAATGAAGCGATTTAAGTGAATTTGACTATATGATCTTAATTTTGGTCCTTAGAAACTTATGTGTGAAATAAGTTATGTCTATAAAATACTGTGAACTTGTAAAAAAAAAATTGGTTTGAGTTACCCGAGTTTTGTATAAGTGTTTGCTTTGGTATTCTATGTTAAATTGAGATTACTCACGCTGGTTTCCAGCCTGACCCGGGTGTTACTTTGGGTAATGCTTGGGTCAGAACGGGTATTACAGATTTTCAGGTAGGTACGTTCTGGTGCTCAGGAGGTGAGCTGGATGGCAGGAGCGTATAGAATAATTCCGCTGTGTTTATATTATTGTTAATCTGAGTCATGATAATTGTATATATATAGTGACTGTATATTATGTGAAACTCTGATGTATATTAATTGTAATCGACAGATATAGCATTTTTTTTGTAAACTCTTATTATTGATTATTATATTTTATCCGCTGCGAATGTGAGGTATTTGGTATTTTTGTTCTTCTTCTTCTATCTCTTTCTTCTTTTCATAACTATCTGGAATTTTCGGGTTTGAAAATTCCGGGTCGTTATATTTGGTATCAGAGCTGAAAGGTTAAGCGAGAACCTTGGCTCTGGTGGGGATTACTCATTGAATAGAGTCCGTAGTACTCTAGAATGAGTTGAGTATATATATATATGAGAGCGTACTTGTTATTTGCTTATAAAGATTTTAATGATTTTATATAAAAATATATTTTGATATATATAGTAACATTTCCTTCTAATGAATATTTAGGTGATTGGTTGTTAAATTATTGGAATTAAGTTAAGAAGTAATATAAAATACGACCAAATTAAAACTTATAACCAAAGTTGAAGGATAAACTTATATAACAAAATTGAATTAAAAAAAATGTAAATGTAATTTATAAATTGAAATAAACTTCATAAATAAATGCGATTATAATTTGAAATAGACTTCCAGAGAATATTTGAAAATAAACTAAGATGAAAATTTCAGGGTAATGTTTAATATGGATTGGATGGATTGGAAATTCAAACTTCCTTTGGATTTGAAAGTGGTTTCCAAAGGTTTTGGAGGAATAATAGCATTATTTCAAAAATATTTTTGTGTTGAATTTGTAATCTGGGAGATTTGAAATCAAAAATATTTGGAAGTGTTTTTAGAGAGATAAAAGCATTGAACTCTTTTGGTCACTAGAAAATAACGTCGGTGATGACTGCAGCATCATCGATGTTCATTTTCGAGTTTTTAGAAGAGAAATTGCTACCAATTTTTTTTAAATAGGAATTTAACTTGGAAAGTTAAATGGTGATTTGAATTGGGAATTTGTGTGATCTCAAAACGGGTTTGAGATTTAAAAATTAAGAATGGATGGATGTTTAAAAATAAATTGGATGATACCAGCCTATTGTTAATAAAAATCTTTAAATAGAGAATGGGATTGTATAAATAAAATAAATTTGCGTATTGAATTGTAAAATTAAACTTGTTTAAGATTCGGCTTCAAGCTGGAAGATAAAATTGAGTAATAAATTAAATTCTTAAAATAAAATAGTATTGAATTCTTATTTGAACCTTGAAATACGTAAGTAAAGATAATATAAAATGAAATTTTGAGAATTGGGCTCAGAAAATTAAATTGTTTAAGAACTTTAAATAAAGGTTAATTTGGTTTAAAGAGTTAAACCAACCTTTGAGAAATCTAACTCGAATTTATATAATTCGAGGTGAGTTAAAGTTGAAATTTAAATTCCATTAGTACAAATGGAATTTGGTTTGAATTAAGTGGAATGTAAGTTGAATTGTTGGGGAAGTGAACAGTTCGACTCTTGACTATTTTAAATAAATTGTTTTAATACAAACTTATTTTTCTAAGCTATTAAATATATACAACCTTTCTTTTTAAAAACTAACTTATTATATATTTGTTTTACCATTATTTTTGGGGCTATTTAAAAATTTTTCAACTGTTTTCTAAACTAGTTACTATTTTTCAACTATTTTACAATTAGTTATATATTTTATAGCCATTTTGTAAACTAATAATTATTTTTCAACTACTTTCTATTTTAAAATTTTCAAGCTAGTTTTTCTGAAAATAAACTGGTCGGAGTTCAAACTGTTATTGATTAAATACCCAACTGAGATAAGAATTGAAGTGATAATCCAATGAAATTGAAGCAATTGTGATTATGTGGGTAGAAATTAAAGGAAATGTGAATAGAAAGAGAAATTTATTTAGTTAATAATCAATGAAGATAAATACGTAGGATGTACATATATTATTCTATGCACATAATGATTTGATCCAGATTCGAGCACAGAATTTCGAGATAGTTTATCGATCCGAGTTGGGATTTTTTCACTCGATTTTCGACGGCGTACCTGGATATGGATTGTTGATTGGTTCTGGATATTCTCTATCATAGTTATGGCTATGCAAGGAGAATGACGATTTCTAATCAAGAAAACAGATTTGAGTCTGCACTAGGAAGTCGGGTGGACGATGCTAGTTCGGAAGTGAAATTGTGTGATCGAGTGAGCGATCAAATTGGTATAGCGTACGAATGATAAGCATACATCGTGCGAATTTGAATGAAATTGATATTGGAAAGAGAAGTTAAATTTGAATATTTGATTTTGAATAAATGAAGTTATATATCTTTGTTATATGAGATAAAAATTCCCTTGATAAATCTATAGACAGAAGAAAATATTTTTGAGAGTGTTTGAAGCATAAAAGAAGTTTTATGCAAGTTTGAAATGATCCAAAGTTTTAAACATTATATATATCTGTGTGTATATATATAAAGGATCTTATGAGGATCATGGAAAAGGTTTTGAGAACCTTAAGATTTGGAAAGGCTTTTGATTTTTGGGTAAAATCAATATTGGAATTTGGAAAGCCTGGTTTGAGAATTTATCGATTTTGGGATAATCGATTTTGTGTAAAAGAGCCTTGTATGAGATAATACTAGGTGTATGATTTGAAAGATACTATATGTATAGTATAAAATGTTTTGATGATGGCTCTGGGGAAAAAGGCGCTCCATTGAAATGAACTTCTCAGGTGTGCCATCGGGTGGTGCTGCCTTGAGCCCAAGGGGGGTTTCTAAAGTTGATCCTGTGAGGAGTCCGGACAAAACTAGTTCCTGAGGATTATGAGTAGTGTATATCATAGCGAAAGTCGTGTGGGCCGCTGAGAGCCAATAGTCTTCGTTTGATTTTATATCGGTAGACTGCGACCTATGGTATAACATAGCGAAAGTCGTGTGTGCCGCTGAGAGTCAACAGTCTGCGTTTGATTTTATATCGGCAGACTGTGACCTATGTTGGAGTGGAGAAGTTTCATGTGACGCCCCACCTCTATACCCACGCTAGCCAAGAACACTACGGTGTAATGCTGTCAACTAGCACGGAGAATAAGGCTGTCGAGGAGCGACCATTCGTGTAATGCACGAGCACCGATATGTCAGATAGTATAACATGCATTTTATTTCAAGAGGAAATCCGACATACCGATACAAACTCAAAGCTACTACACAGTGGCTATATAAATTCTTCGGAAACAAATATAGAAATAAGCATAACATAAATCAGTCACAGATAATTCATATCACAAAGGCGGAAATAGATATGAATATATAACTAACACATGAAAGTGTATATCAGAGTAGCGGTCTCAAAAGATCCGCAATAACACAAAAGAATAGCTACAAGAACTACACAAAAGAATAAGTATACATCATGAAGTCTATATCTCGATTGTATACAATCCAAAAACTACTAATCTAAGTAGTTAACCCAAAAGTCAGAGAAATCAATCCCAAGAGAGAAGTCAAGCTGAAGCACCTGTGACATCTCGGTCTGACCCGAGTATTATTTAATAAGAAAATAATAAACGGATCAGTCTAACTATAAATATCAGATGAAACGATATAGAATAAGAGATATGACTAAACACATAATAATCACAATGCCAAGCTGTGATATATATAAGTAATTGAAAATCAATAAGAGATTAATCAATATCACCAAATCTACACAAGAATCAAAGGAAATGTCATACTCCTAATTTCGTTCACCAAACCATAAATATTGACGATTATATCAATGTCAATCACAAAAGTCAATGACACACAAATTCACCAATACACAAATATTGATAAAACTTATCAATGGAAATCCCGAAAATTGGTGAAACACAAATTCCAGAATTCATCAATTAGAAATCCAGAAATCACAATAAAAGGATGGCCAATCCCACAAACTGGACATTGACGCACCTAGAAAGACACGCCCCATGCACAGTCGAACATCGACGCACCTAGAAAGATACGCCCCATGCTCTAGCATCGATGGACCTAGAAAGATACGCCCCATGCATAAATAAACATCGATGCACCTATAAAGATACATCCCATGCATAAATAAACATCGATGCACCTAGAAAGACACACCCCATGTAATGTCTAACACCGATGCACCTAGAAAGATACACCCCATGCAAAGTCGAACATCGACACACCTAGGAAGATACGACCCACGCATAGACGAACATCGACGCAACTAGAAAGATACGCCCCATGTCCCGACTTATTGAGCCGATTGCTCCACGAAGTAAACAAACATCGATGCACCTAGAAAGGTACACCCCATGCATAAATAAACATCGACGCACCTAAAAAGGTACGACCCATGTGTAAACAAACATCGACGCACCTAGATAGGTACGGCCCATGCAAGAAATGAGACGAAGCTCAATAAAATGAGGAACGGTCCTCCACATAGACAAAGAGACATCGCACATTGCTAGTCTAAACCATAAATGACCGTCATGATCAAAGAGAAGTGTCAATTACAGTAAGCTAGTAAATATATGAGCTTAGCTTCATGTCCCATAACCACTAGCTTAACTTAAATATTTACGAACAAATTGTAGATCTCCACTAGAAAATTGTCACCAGAGATTCAATCGAACAAGTCCAAGAATTAACCAACGAATTAAACGCAAGCGTTTCATACCACTTGTTTTACTAAGTCGTTTAATTAGATTTCTCGTACGAGTGAGGTAAAGGTTTGTATATACTAATAGATTGAAAATCGGTTTGAGAAAACGAGCTTTGTGATAAAATAGTGTTGAAATCATTTGAAGAAAGAGTTTTGATATTTACTACTAGTATAGAAACCTTTATATTTTTAAAGTGACAAATCGCGAAGAAGATTGTAGGAACAATCAATCATTAGAATTCACATACGAAGATGTGAATAAAAATCCAACGAAACCGATAAAGAATCCATCGAAATGGATATTCAAAAATCCCTAAAAAGGAGTCATCAAAGTCATAATAAATGATAACAACAAATAGGAAACAACATGAATCGATTAAGTTGGAAATTCAAGCAACTAGGCAAAATAGGCATAGTTGGCAAATAGCAGCAGGTCGGTCGACCGGACTCCCTGAGTCGGTTGACCGAACCAAGGGTTGGAAGTGCTCGGGCACCAGGTCGGTCGACCGGCCCAGGGGCTCGGTCGGCCGAAGCCTGTAACCAGCACTTCCAAAACAGAGGCAGGAAGTGCCTGGGTAGTAGGTCGGTCGACCGGCCCCTGAGCTCGGTCGGCCGAACCTGTATACTTGCACTTCCTACCCTATTTCAAAAGAGGTGCAAATCCCGACCAAATTGCAATCGCACGAGCAACGGCGCTAAGGGTTTATGCCAATCGACTACCCGGCCCCATAAGCTCTTCGATGCATCACAAAATCATGATCAAAGATCAAAGCTATGATTTTTAAGGAATTGAACCCAAAACACCAAAAATTGGAATATTCACCAAATCAATCCAAACCAAAAGCAAATGCACACGAATAAGTGTTAGGAATTCATACCTAACAATCGAAGATAAATTGTAAGCATAGATGTGAGATAAAAATCTCACCTTTGAACCCGAAAACAATGAATGAGAAGCTTGAAGACAAGGGAAGATCAACCACACTTCAATCTCAACACTAGAAGCTTGAATCTAAGCTTAAAAGAAGAACATTCCCTAAGTTAGGTTTATGAAATTTCTGAAATCAAAGAGAGAATGAGTTGGAGAAGATGAAGAGAAAGCTTACCAATGGGTTCTCTTGAGTTTGGAGCTAGAAATTGTTGAATATGCGCTTATATGATTTTTGTTTGATGATAATAAACATATATACATTCGTTTAAATGTATTTGATAATATACTATTTTTTTTTTCACAGATTAAATAAATATTTGCAGAATAAAATAAATAACACGAAATTTGAATTCAAACGAATATTTTATTCAAACAAATATTTATTACATCTTTGAATAGTACAATTTCAAGCTCTCACTATAACTATACAACTTTGATTACAATTACATCACATTTCATATTTACAATTCCCCTCACTACATATCACTCACACTCGTATTTATCTTCAACTTCATTTCAGTTTGAATCCAGCATCTGAGAAATCTGCAAAAATATTCACTAACGCAGTAAAATTGAAAAAGAAATATTTTTGCAAAATAAAATAAAATATGATTTTTGAAAATAATATTTGCCTCAGTTATTTGGGTTGTTCGTCATCATTTAAATTTGAATTCATAATACACGAACAACTTGTGACATACACAGTGTATTACTGTATATGCCACAAGGGCCGTGCACGCCGATATATACACTTGATAATGCTACAGGGACAGGTGAGCACAAGGTCAAACCCAAATATATGGACAGGTTCAACTCAGGTGCAATAAATTCAAAAATACGACACGAACACAAGGTCAAATCCGAGTTTTGAAACTGGATTCAACACAAGTGAATCGAGTTCAAGTCAGACCAACACTGCAAGTACATGAATGCAAACTACAAGTACAGGTTCAAGGCCAAAATGTCAAAGTGGCAACTGGCAATAACAACTACACATATGCATACCACAGATGCAACCGATCAGTTCGACATATACATGAAGGCAGCAAGTCAGTGGACAGACCAGAGTACAACAGGCAAGCACAATACATATATAGCAATAATATACAAGCCAACAGCAAAACAAGCAGTGCAGACCACAAAAGTGCAACAAGTATTGCAGTAATAAACATGGACAGAAGCAAGGCAACAGAGACTCAAGCAACAACATGGACTGCAACAAATACATGATGCACAACTCAAATGAATATCAGTGCAAGTGTCGACCAGGTAGCAAGGAAGATCAACACAGCAAGCTACAGCATCAAGTTGATCAAGATGCTACAGATTTCAGCAAATGAACCATCAAAGAATGCAACACAGTGACCATATGAAAATACTCTTAACTGCAAGTTCAAACCAAAACACAAGTGTGGCAAATGCAAACTGTGGTGAAGCAATAAAGATGAACCAGACAGTGATACAAGTTCGAACAATGCTTAGTGCACAGCAGGTATAACAAAGTCACAGGCCATAATGAAGACTGAATGAAATGCACAGCATGTATTGTTGAATATGTGTTACAGTGGTGATGCAAGTGCTAACCAGAATGAAGTCCAATACAACTTCAACAAAGACTCAAGCTACAGTGCATAATGGTAAACACAGTAAGCAATGAAGCAACAAGGTCAGAGAACCAAGCAACAATGTGCACAGGTGAATCAAGTGAATCATAATGAAGCAGTGCAACATCTTCCATCAACACACTCAAGTGACTCAACAATGCAACAAGGTGATATGCAAACAACATAACAGTATGCAAGCTCGAGCACAAGAACATGACAGCAAACAGAAGTGCACAGCAACAGTAAGGCAATGCACAAATACAGGTGAATCAAGTGACCAACAAACTACTGAAGTTCAAATATCAAATTCAAGACAGACCAACATACTACAGTGACATCAAAACATGGCAGTAGGGATGTAATTGCTGTGAACAACAAGAGGGATGCAAGCATCAAGCTGCAGTTTTCAAAACAAGTGACCAAAGTCAAAGCATCAGAGGGAATCATCAAATTTGTCAAAGCCGTGTGTTTTAACAAGACAACAGAAAAAGGAACGAAAACCGTGGTCATCACGAAATCGATTCAAAGCCGTGGGACACAAGAAATAAAATTATACGCGTATGAAAAAGTCAGAATCGATCTCAATCATTCAAGCATCATCAAGTGGCCGAGATAAAGAATTTGACAAATTCAAATCAACATATACGAACGTAATTCTAGGAAATCAAATCCTATATAATACCCAAAATCATCATCGACAAGAGTATCGAGTTCAAGAATCAACCAGCAAAGCAAAAAGAAGAAAATACATACCGAAGCAATCGAACTCGATCAAGCAAGGAGGAGAAGCCGCAAACAAATTGAAGCAAATCAGAAACAGTAATTGCAATCAACCAACAAAGGCAGCAACTTAAAACCCTAATTTAAGAGCACGGCATCAAGAACGAAAGCCCCAATTTTGCAAAAGGAACGGTCGCCATTATACTCAAGCAAAGAAAAAGAACCGGGCCGATAAAATAAAAGGGAGACATATTTTTAATTAGTGGGCCGTTTAGGCTTAGTTGTTTTTTAATTAGGGTTATTTGCTTTTTATGTTTGTGTTTCTTTTAATTTTAAAATTCTCTTTTAAACCGTTGTAATTTTCTAGTCGTGTAACTAGGGTACAAACTACGGTGTGTAGTTTGGGAATTCGCAACTCGGTAGTTGAGTTGTGGTCAGGGTTTTGAGCGTAGAGTTAGATTAGTCAATAGCGGGTATAGCGAGTTTACGTGTGTAAGCGAGGGACTATCTAATTTCTAGTAGAAACCTTGGGGGCAGCACGTAGGCAGGGTTTTGCCGAAGCTGGGTAAATTCTGTGTTGTTCTGTTCTGTTATTTATATTCTGCTATATCTGTGCTGCTATTCTGTGATCCGTGTTAATATTAATTAGCTTCTGCAATTAAGTTTTTATAATTTACACTATCACCCTAATCACCCCCCCCTCTAGGGTGAAATCGATCCTACAAGTGGTATCAGAGCTAGGAATAGAAGTCAACATTTTTTTTTAAAAAAAAAATTCTATTTTTTTTAAAAAAAATCAGTTTTTTTTTTTAAATTTGAATTTTTAAAATGGCTTCTTTTAATAATGCTTTTGCAGAAGGTCAATCCATAGTTAGACCACCAATGTTCAATGGTGAATATGCTTTTTGGAAAAATAGGATGAAATTTTTTTTGAAAACCATTGACGCTTGGGATATTGTTGAGACAGGTTATAGAATACCAACTATAACTGTAGATAATCAGGAAATAGAGAAACCAAAGGAACAATGGACAGAACTAGAAAATAAATTACAGAATACTAATGCCAAAGCTATGAATTCTATTATCTGTTCATTAGATCAATTTGAATTTAATCGTGTCTCACATTGTCTAACTGCGCAGGAAATATGGCACATATTAGAAGTAACTCACGAAGGAACATCTCAAGTCAAAGAATCTCGCCTTGCCATGCTAAGCAGCAAATACGAGAACTTTACAATGGCGAAAGAAGAAAATGTCAAAGAGATGTACGGATGACTTTCCAACATCGTATACAAATCAAAAGCTCTCGGAAAAACATACACCGAATTGGAAATATTCCGTAAAATCCTCAGAGTCCTTCCACGAAGCTTTGAAGCAAAAGTAACTGCCATTCAAGAATCGAAAGATTTAAAACAACTCAAAGTCGAAGAACTCATCGGAAATCTCACCACTTATGAGCTAGAAATGAAATTCAAGGAAGAGCGTGAAGGTGGAGATACTCGAAAGAAATCAATAGCTCTCAAAGGAACAACTGAAAGTGATGATGAGAATGATGACGATGATGATGGAGCAGCAGAGCTAGCACTACTAATAAAGAAATTCAAAAAGTGGAATCGCAAATACGGAAATCCAGCTCGAAATCATGAATTGAAAAAACAGAATAGGCAAAGCACTAGACAACCCAGAAGATCAGAAAATCATCTGTTACAAATGCAACAAACCCGGCCATATCAAGCCACAATGTCCTCAAAAACGATCAAATCAAGGAAAGAAACCAAAGAAGAAAAGCTTTGCGGCTACTTGGGATGAAACTGACGAAGATGAAAGTGATAACACCGAGAGTGAGAGTGAAAAAGCAAATATGTGCCTTCATGGTGAAGTTACAGACAGTGATGACGACGAGCCAAGCGAGGTATCAAAACTCACTCATTCTGAATTACTAATTTATTTCCATGAAGTAAATGGCTGTTATGAACGACTTAGGGAAAAATATGCTAAACTTGAATCTCAAAAGGATACTTTGATAGAATGCAATAAACAACTTGATCAATTAGTTAAGAACTATCAATGTAGAATCCCTAAGTGTGATAAGTGTCCAACATTTGATGAAGAAATTAAAATAAAATCGCTTGAAAATGAAATTCTGATTTTAAAGGAGAATGAAAATACTAGGAGAGAGAATTCTATTAAAAAGTGCACACAGTTGTTAAACGAAAATGAATCTCTCAAATCACAAGTCCAACAATTGTCAACGACTTTAGATAAATTTTCAAAAAGTGAAAAATCGTTGAATATGCTATTAGGAAAGCAAACTGTTAATACGGTTAGACAAGGACTTGGATATAATAATTCGAAAATTGTTGAAAACAAGATTAATCAAGTTAATTCTATGTGCACAATTTGTAGAAAATTTGAACACGGTCACAATAATTGTTGGTATAGACCCAAACATGTGAAAGCTATACCGATTTGGGTTCCAAAAGGCACAAATATAAAATCTCTCAAAGTTAAACAAATTTGGGTGCCAAAGGGAACAATTATAAATAGTTTTAGGTCTACACAAAATTATTTTTCAAAATTTTCTGCCACTAACAACCATGGACCTATAAAAACAAATAGGTCACTAAACTCTCTTCTCGTGTAGGTATGCTGGCAGGCTAAGGAACAACAGCAATGGTACTTGGATTCTGGCTGTTCCAGGCACATGACAGGCGATAAATCAAAGTTCCTTAGCCTAGAAAAGTACAAAGGTGGCAGAGTCACAATGGGGAACAATGACAAGTGTAAAATTGTCGGTAAAGGTAAAGTAGGTAACAATACATTTACCTTGAATGACGTTTTATATGTTGAAAATCTGCACCACAATTTGATATCAATCAGCCAGCTATGTGATAAAGGTATGAATGTTATCTTTGATTCTGACATGTGCAAAATTGTTGACAAATCATCAAAAGAAATCTTATTTTCAGGAAAAAGGAAAGGTAATATATATTCTCTATCTTTTGATTATCTCATCCTCTCTAAATGTTTGGTAGCTAAGGATATAGAAGTGAATTTATGGCATAGACGTTTAGGGCATGCTAGTATGAACTTATTAAACAAATTAAAAAGGAAAAGTTTGGTAAGAGGGTTGCCATCACATGAGTTTGAAACTGAAAACATCTGTAAAGCATGTACTTTGGGAAAACTTAGAAAATCATCGTTTCATGCCAAAAACAATGTAAGCACTTCTAGAGTTCTTGAACTAATTCATATGGATCTATTTGGACCTAATGGCATTGTTAGCTTAGGAGGTAAGAAATATTGCTTTGTGTTAGTTGATGATTACTCAAGATATACATGGGTATACTTCTTAGCTAAAAAATCAGAAACTTTTTCATACTTCACAAGATTCGCAAAATTTGTGCAAAATGAAAAAGAAGTCTCTATTGTTTCGTTAAGAAGTGATCATGGTGGACAATTTGAAAATTATGAATTTGAAACTTTCTGTGATGAAAACGGAATCAAACATGAGTTCTCTGCACCACGTACTCCACAACAAAATGGGGTAGTTGAGAGAAAGAATCGAACTTTACAAGAATTGGCTAGGTCTATGTTAAATGAATATGAACTACCTCTGCATCTCTGGGCAGAAGCTGTAAATACAGCATGTTATGTAATGAATAGAGTTATCATCAGACCGATTCTTAACAAAACCCCCTATGAGCTATGGTTCAACAAAAAACCAAACATCGCTTACTTCAAAGTGTTTGGATGTCCTTGCTATATTCTTAATACATGTGGTCAGTTAGGAAAATTTGAAGCAAAGGCTGATGATGGCATCTTCATGGGTTACTCTTCGAGAAGCAAAGCTTATAGAGTCTACAACAAAAAGACTAAAACAATCGTAGAGTCAATCAATGTGAAATTTGATGAAGGCATTGACGAACAGGATACATCCAAAAGCAACGTTGAAGAGGAGAAAGAAAAAGATGAGTTCGAAAAACCAAAAGAAACTGCTGATGCTAGAGAAACTACCGCAACTCAAGAAGTCCGAAGAAATCTGGATCCAGAAAAGCTGAAATACAAAACAGACCATCCACCAGAATTGGTAATTGGAAACCCTATAGCAGGTATACAAACTCGTTCATCCTTTAAAAATCTATGTGATCTGTGCTTATATAGTGGATTTATTTCAGAAATAGAACCAAATAACATAGATTCAGCCCTTAATGATGAAAACTGGTTCATGGCCATGCAAGAAGAGCTAAATCAGTTTGAACGAAATAATGTTTGGAGTCTAGCACCTAGACCTAAGGATTATCCAGTTATAGGAACAAAATGGATTTTTAAAAATAAATATGATGAATCTGGAAATATAATTAGAAATAAAGCTAGACTAGTTGCTAAAGGATACAATCAAATTGAAGGAGTTGACTTTGATGAAACTTTTGCACCTGTAGCTAGACTAGAATCAATTAGAATATTGTTAGCTTTTGCTTGTTACAAAGGATTTAAACTAAGACAAATGGACATTAAGAGTGCTTTTCTTAACGGAGTTTTAAAAGAAGATGTGTTTGTTGAACAACCAGAAGGTTTTGAAAGTCATGAATATCCAAACCATGTATATAAACTAAAGAAGGCATTATATGGATTAAAACAAGCTCCCAGAGCTTGGTATGAATGTCTTACTTCTTATCTCCTTGAAAATGGGTTCAAAAAGGGATGTGTAGATACCACACTATTTCTGTTGCATGAAAACAATGATATTTTGATTGTTCAAATATATGTTGATGACATCATTTATGGTGCTACTAACAAGTTATTGTATGAAAAATTTGAAAAAGTCATGCAGGAAAAATTTGAAATGAGCTTGGTTGGAGAGTTAAAATTCTTTTTAGGATTTCAAATCCAACAAAGCAATAAAGGCACATTCATTTCTCAAACAAAATATATTAGGGAACTTGTCAACAAATTTGGATTGAAAGATGCTAAACCAGCAAGAACTCCCATGAGTACAACACTTAAACTTGACAAAGATGAAAAGGGTAAGACAGTTGATCAAAAGCAGTACAGAGGTATGATTGGATCACTCCTTTATCTTACCACCTCTAGACCTGACATCATGTTTTCTGTCTGCTTATGTGCGCGTTTTCAATCTAACCCAAAAGAATCTCATTTAAAAGCTGTTAAAAGAATTATAAGATATTTATTGCACACCCCACGATTTGGTCTTTGGTATCCATCAAATGATAATTTTGAATTGAAAGGTTTTTCAGATGCTGATTATGCTGGAAATTTGGTTGATAGAAAAAGTACTAGTGGAGCATGTTTTATGTTAGGACATTCATTAGTTGCATGGTCGAGTAGAAAACAAAATTGTATTGCATTATCCACAACAGAGGCAGAGTATATTGCTTTGAGCGGTTGCTCTGCTCAAATCTTATGGATGATACAAACTTTGCATGACTATGGCCTAAATTTTAAACGTGTACCACTAATGTGTGATAGCAAAAGCGCAATTGATCTCACAAATAATCCTGTACATCATTCGCGAACAAAACATATAGATGTAAGACATCATTTTATTAGAGATCATATTTCCAAAGAAAATATCTGCATAAATTTTATTTCAACTGATTCTCAATTGGCAGACATCTTTACAAAACCCCTACCAGAAAATAGTTTTTGTAAACTACGACTCAGTCTAGGTGTTTTAGAAATTTGCTGAATATTTAACATTTTTTTTCTCCCTACAAATCATCGAAAAGAAAAATAGTGATTGAAAAAGTGATGAGTGTTGATATTGATTATATATTATAACTCGAGAAAGTATAATTAGAAAATTTCTTTAGAAATGTAAACAAGAGTTATAAAACTTTTTGTTGGTAAAAAATTCCATGACCATCTCTATGTCTATCATATTTCTATCAACCATCACTCATCAAAATTCTATATAGTTTGTCGATATGTGGTACTTTAAACAGGAATCGTTCGTTTTTCATTTTTACATTTTTAAAATAATAATAATAATAATAATAATAATAATAATAACAATAAATAAATACCAAAGTATTCACTCTCATTTAAAAGTCCTCACGGTTATGCATGGGTGAATTACTTGAAATTTGTTATGTGCTTTCATGCTCATTTAAAAGTCCTCACGGTTATGCATGTATGGAACACATATCAAAATTTGATTTTTTTTAAAATAAACAAGTTGATTCTAATCCCATTTAAAAGTCCTCATGGTTATGCGTGGTTAGAAGATACTTGAATTCATTTTTTAAAAAATAAATTTGGAATACTACTAATCTCATTTAAAAGTCCTAACGATTATGCATGGTTAGTAGATATTCAAATTCCTGATATAAAAATACCACAAATAGACACAACTGTATGGTTTTATATGATGACATCATCTCCATCATTCTAAAAGTGGAATATGCGCCTAACAAAATATTTATGATTTTTGTTTGATTTTTTATTGAAATTTGATATTCATATTCAAATGAGTTTTAATGTTGGATTGATATCGATTATTTTTTCTCTATTTTCTCTAACACTATTATTCTTTTGCTGATAACAAAAGGGGGAGAGAAAAGTTAAGATTTTGTCAAATAAAATCAAGCAAAGGTCAAATAATTTTCTATTTGCATCTAGAATCATTTGCATATTTTTATTTGTATGCATATATGTAGGGGGAGCATCGTATAGAGAGGAAGCATTTAAATAGGGGGAGCAATTAGAATATATCAATGATCAAATACATTTAACATATTCAAAATCTTAAATATATGTTTGTTATCATCAAAAGGGGGAGATTGTTGAATATGCGCTTATATGATTTTTGTTTGATGATAATAAACATATATACATTCGTTTAAATGTATTTGATAATATACTATTTTTTTCACAGATTAAATAAATATTTGCAGAATAAAATAAATAACACGAAATTTGAATTCAAACGAATATTTTATTCAAACAAATATTTATTACATCTTTGAATAGTACAATTTCAAGCTCTCACTATAACTATACAACTTTGATTACAATTACATCACATTTCATATTTACAATTCCCCTCACTACATATCACTCACACTCGTATTTATCTTCAACTTCATTTCAGTTTGAATCCAGCATCTGAGAAATCTGCAAAAATATTCACTAACGCAGTAAAATTGAAAAAGAAATATTTTTGCAAAATAAAATAAAATATGATTTTTGAAAATAATATTTGCCTCAGTTATTTGGGTTGTTCGTCATCATTTAAATTTGAATTCATAATACACGAACAACTTGTGACATACACAGTGTATTACTGTATATGCCACAAGGGCCGTGCACGCCGATATATACACTTGATAATGCTACAGGGACAGGTGAGCACATGGTCAAACCCAAATATATGGACAGGTTCAACTCAGGTGCAATAAATTCAAAAATACGACACGAACACAAGGTCAAATCCGAGTTTTGAAACTGGATTCAACACAAGTGAATCGAGTTCAAGTCAGACCAACACTGCAAGTACATGAATGCAAACTACAAGTACAGGTTCAAGGCCAAAATGTCAAAGTGGCAACTGGCAATAACAACTACACATATGCATACCACAGATGCAACCGATCAGTTCGACATATACATGAAGGCAGCAAGTCAGTGGACAGACCAGAGTACAACAGGCAAGCACAATACATATATAGCAATAATATACAAGCCAACAGCAAAACAAGCAGTGCAGACCACAAAAGTGCAACAAGTATTGCAGTAATAAACATGGACAGAAGCAAGGCAACAGAGACTCAAGCAACAACATGGACTGCAACAAATACATGATGCACAACTCAAATGAATATCAGTGCAAGTGTCGACCAGGTAGCAAGGAAGATCAACACAGCAAGCTACAGCATCAAGTTGATCAAGATGCTACAGATTTCAGCAAATGAACCATCAAAGAATGCAACACAGTGACCATATGAAAATACTCTTAACTGCAAGTTCAAACCAAAACACAAGTGTGGCAAATGCAAACTGTGGTGAAGCAACAAAGATGAACCAGACAGTGATACAAGTTCGAACAATGCTTAGTGCACAGCAGGTATAACAAAGTCACAGGCCATAATGAAGACTGAATGAAATGCACAGCATGTATTGTTGAATATGTGTTACAGTGGTGATGCAAGTGCTAACCAGAATGAAGTCCAATACAACTTCAACAAAGACTCAAGCTACAGTGCATAATGGTAAACACAGTAAGCAATGAAGCAACAAGGTCAGAGAACCAAGCAACAATGTGCACAGGTGAATCAAGTGAATCATAATGAAGCAGTGCAACATCTTCCATCAACACACTCAAGTGACTCAACAATGCAACAAGGTGATATGCAAACAACATAACAGTATGCAAGCTCGAGCACAAGAACATGACAGCAAACAGAAGTGCACAGCAACAGTAAGGCAATGCACAAATACAGGTGAATCAAGTGACCAACAAACTACTGAAGTTCAAATATCAAATTCAAGACAGACCAACATACTACAGTGACATCAAAACATGGCAGTAGGGATGTAATTGCTGTGAACAACAAGAGGGATGCAAGCATCAAGCTGCAGTTTTCAAAACAAGTGACCAAAGTCAAAGCATCAGAGGGAATCATCAAATTTGTCAAAGCCGTGTGTTTTAACAAGACAACAGAAAAAGGAACGAAAACCGTGGTCATCACGAAATCGATTCAAAGCCGTGGGACGCAAGAAATAAAATTATACGCGTATGAAAAAGTCAGAATCGATCTCAATCATTCAAGCATCATCAAGTGGCCGAGATAAAGAATTTGACAAATTCAAATCAACATATACGAACGTAATTCTAGGAAATCAAATCCTATATAATACCCAAAATCATCATCGACAAGAGTATCGAGTTCAAGAATCAACCAGCAAAGCAAAAAGAAGAAAATACATACCGAAGCAATCGAACTCGATCAAGCAAGGAGGAGAAGCCGCAAACAAATTGAAGCAAATCAGAAACAGTAATTGCAATCAACCAACAAAGGCAGCAACTTAAAACCCTAATTTAAGAGCACGGCATCAAGAACGAAAGCCCCAATTTTGCAAAAGGAACGGTCGCCATTATACTCAAGCAAAGAAAAAGAACCGGGCCGATAAAATAAAAGGGAGACATATTTTTAATTAGTGGGCCGTTTAGGCTTAGTTGTTTTTTAATTAGGGTTATTTGCTTTTTATGTTTGTGTTTCTTTTAATTTTAAAATTCTCTTTTAAACCGTTGTAATTTTCTAGTCGTGTAACTAGGGTACAAACTACGGTGTGTAGTTTGGGAATTCGCAACTCGGTAGTTGAGTTGTGGTCAGGGTTTTGAGCGTAGAGTTAGATTAGTCAATAGCGGGTATAGCGAGTTTACGTGTGTAAGCGAGGGACTATCTAATTTCTAGTAGAAACCTTGGGGGCAGCACGTAGGCAGGGTTTTGCCGAAGCTGGGTAAATTCTGTGTTGTTCTGTTCTGTTATTTATATTCTGCTATATCTGTGCTGCTATTCTGTGATCCGTGTTAATATTATTTAGCTTCTGCAATTAAGTTTTTATAATTTACACTATCACCCTATTCACCCCCCCTCTAGGGTGAAATCGATCCTACAGAAATTGATTTGCAAATGGAAACTAGGGTTTAGGATTTCCTAATTCTTTTTCTCTTCCCCCATTTTTGATGAAGCTTGAATGTATTAGGAAATTATGAAGTAATGAAGAGGAGAGGAGGTTGGAACTGAGATTGTAAGTGGGGTTATTGGGCTCAGCCCAAACCAAAGCCCTAAGTGAAAAGTGGCAAAATTTCACTAACTCCAAACATATCGAAGTTTATACTCAAAAAGGTCGCAAACGTCATTTTGAACTCAATGGGGGTGGTCTCGAGTCCCAATTTGACTGTTTGCAAAAAGTAATTTTTCGGACTAAAATCCGACGAACGATAAAATATTTAAATAAAATATTTAAATATAAAATCGATAAATATGCGGGTTGTTACAGACTCCCCTCCTTAAAGAAATTGCGTCCTCACAATACTTAAGAAGAAAATAAAGAGTAACAACCATAAAAGCATATCAACACAAAAGAAAATTGAAATAAGAAGTTCACCATAAAGAGCACGAAAGAGTTAGAACGGGATCGCTCGATGAATTCTCTAGATTCCCAAGAGTAATTCCTAAGATTCGAGAACCATTGAACTCTCACAAAAAGAATATCTTTATTCCGAAGGCGCTCAACCTCTGAAGCAATGATGCGAATGGAATGTTGCTCATAAATCAAACCTGGTGAAACTTCAATTTCCTTAATAACACCGGGCTCAAGAATAAAAACCGGAATCCCTAAGGCATTTCCGTAGATAAAAGACGTGGAGAACGTCAAGAATAGCAGAAAATTGAGCTGGTGCAACGACGTAGTATAACAACAGTACGCCCGAGAA
Organism: Allium cepa; assembly: GCA_030765085.1. Classification (NCBI taxonomy): domain Eukaryota; kingdom Viridiplantae; phylum Streptophyta; class Magnoliopsida; order Asparagales; family Amaryllidaceae; genus Allium; species Allium cepa. Next base: position 346,040,012 of record CM060944.1, read on the forward strand.
ACTAGAAACTCAAATAATTTGGAACATCAGCGTAGTACAAAAACGGTACGCCCAATGAACCGATAAACCGGAACAACGATGTAGTATAATAATGGTACATCCATTGATCCAGGTAAGACGGAACATCGATGTAGTATAATAACAATACATTCGATGAACCGAACACCATAAAAGAACATCAGACGCGAGTCTATAAAAGAAACGAGATGAAACTCAATAAAACGAAGTACATCAAAACGTCTGATGAACTTGATAAAAAGATAATTCCATTCCGACATCATCAAAGAATCAACACCTTGTTGCCTACGACAAAGCGCGTTGGCAACACGATTTCCAGAATATCAAGATCATAAGATGCCAGGAACTCGAGTCGACATGACGTTCCTTATGAGAAAATAAATATTCCAAAGATTTATGATCAAGGTAGAGAACAAATTTCTCACCCAAAAATAATGATGCCAAATTCTAAAAGCAAAAACAATAGCCGCGAGCACTAGATCATGAATGGCATATCTAGTCTCGATAAGCTATAATGATTTAGAAGCACAAGTGATAGCACGTTCTCCTTTGCAAGAGAACGGCATCCAAACCAATACGACTAGTATCGGTACAAATAGCGAAGTCTTGGTTCCCCTTCAGGAATCACAAGAATATGAGTATCGGAAAAGAATTCTTTCAAATAATCTTCCTTCCCGAAAAGCTAAAACTTTCAAAATTACAATTAACTTATGTAACCATCTTTTTAGAAAATTTTACTTATTTAAAGTGAATTTTACTATGTTTGATTGTCTCATCAAAGCGTTTAGGAAATTCCTATCGATAACGTTGATCAAGCGCATCGACCAAAATTCTTAAAGCACTCAACGGGCAATACAATCACAAAATCATCTTCTAGATAGTAAACATGTTTCTAGAAAAAACTTTTAAGAATATTCTTCGTTCGTTTTAAGAACAAAAATCCAATTTTACTTATAAATAAATCTTATGAAAAAGATTTGCAAAATTTTAAATTACTATTTTCATCCAAAATCAATATATACAAAAATGATCTCATCGAAATATTCATAGAATGCTCGATTTATAAAATGGATGAAATAAGCTGCATAAACCGAATGACATAATAAGTCATTCATGAGAATCATAACGAGTGCGGAATGCGGTAAGTGGAATGCTAACTTCCGCAACCCGTAGCCAATGAAAATCGATGGCAAGGTCGAGCTAATAAGACCTTAAGACTACTCAAAAGATTTCTTAGGTGACAGTCCTAAGACAAATTCAAAATACCGGAAAGCTTAACAAATCATGTAGATAAGAGAAATAACACTTTCCTCACCATGACGGCTTAAAGAATAAAATGATGCCATCAAGTTGGAATCAAAATCACAAAGAAAAATTAGAAATCTGCTTAACAGATTAAAAATGTCGAAGATGAATAGTTCACACGGGACAAAGGATACGGCCTCATAATAATTAAGCCAATCCTTACAAAAGTAAATTCCGAAGCCTAAGTAAAAATCGGCTCGAACAGAAAAATCACATAGAATAATCTCGACATCAATAAAGACAGATTGAGTGTTGCGAATCTACCATCCGGATTCACAATCCTCAAAGAAGTCATCAAGCCCAAAATATTTTCAAAGAAAAAGAATCAACAAGTTCTTTTGATATAGAATAGTGAGATGGAACCCATATCAAAAAGAACTCGAATAAGAAGATCACGGAATAAAACAATGCCATCAAGGATTGAGTGAAAAATACCTTGACCAAGAGAAGAGTTGTTAGGGGCTTGCAGCTTTCCCTCTCTCTTGTTAGGAAGCCTAGGACACGAAGATAAAAGATGACCCGAACCTTTGCAATAACGACAAAAGAGGGGTTTCGGACACTCCCTTGCATAATGGTCCGTGGAACCACAATTGTAGCATTGACCACGACTAGAGGTAGGAGTCTTTGCTACCGGAATTTGTTGCTTCCCTTTCTTATTAGAATTGGGGCCTTTGAATTTGATAGGCCTCTTCAAGTTATTGTCGAAGTTCTGTTGGGCACGCACAACTTCAACATCACCTTCATTATCGGCCTCTTCAAGACGAAGAGCGATATCAATAAGCTGATCAAATGAAACCTCAAGTTTCAGAAGTAATGGCTTCTTAAGATTCTTATTCAAGCCATAGACAAATCTCTGATTTTTCTTCAATGGAGTATTAATGTATTCAACCCAATATTTGGAAAGAGATTCGAAAGATGCGACATAGTCTGTCACAGAAGATTCACCTTGAACAAGGTCAATAAAACGCCGGGCCAAAGTTACTTTTTCAGCCTCCGGCACAAATTTCAATTCGAATCTTTCCCGGAATTGCTCCCAAGTGAGATCTGCTTCAACGATTTCAGAAATTAAAAGCCCATACCAATCTAACGCTCTTTCTTGGAGCATGCTAGAAGCCACTTGGACTCGATGTAGATCAATAAGGTTCATGCGAGAAAATATGTGATCGCATGATTTGAGCCAAGCTTGAATCTCTATAACACTCTCGGATCTCGTGAATGGCCTTCCTCCCAAATCGGTGTAGTCTCTGCACAAGCGTGCAAAACCGGATCTAGGATGAGTAGGCTATGGATTGAGACCGGCTGCTTGAGCGTTTTTTACTAGATCAAGAAGCTGTTGGGCAGACATAAAAACTCCATCTTGGGGACTAGCACTAGATTGACCGGCGCTGGGACGGCCTGGTCTAACCATTTCTCTTTCTTTAGAAAGAAAGAAAGAAGAGGAAAAAGTTATTCTCAAAATAAATATCAAGCAATCTCGATAGATAAAACAAGGAATCATAAGGAAAATAGGATGAATCGGTACGAAGACTTGAATTAAATCCTAAAGCACGACTCCTAAGATGGACTTAGGACGATGATCCTTGTTATAATATTCCATATTGTTCCGAAGTTTGGCTTTGATACCAAGCTGTGACGCCCCACCTCTATACCCACGCTAGCCAAGAACACTACGGTGTAATGCTGTCAACTAGCACGGAGAATAAGGCCGTTGAGGAGCGACCATCCGTGTAATTGCTTTGCGCGAGCACCGATATGTCAGATAGTATAACATGCATTTTATTTCAAGAGGAAATCCGACATACCGATACAAACTCAAAGCTACTACACAGTGGCTATATAAATTCTTCGGAAACAAATATAGAAATAAGCATAACATAAATCAGTCACAGATAATTCATATCACAAAGGCGAAAATAGATATGAATATATAACTAACACATGAAAGTGTATATCAGAGTAGCGGTCTCAAAAGATCCTCAATAACACAAAAGAATAGTTACAAGAACTACATAAAAGAATAAGTATACATCATGGAGTCTATATCTCGATTGTATACAATCCAAAAACTACTAATCTAAGTAGTTAACCCAAAAGTCAGAGAAATCAATCCCAAGAGAGAAGTCGAGCTGAAGCACCTGTGACATCTCGGTCTGACCCGAGTATTATTTAATAAGAAAATAATAAACGGACCAGTCTAACTATAAATATCAGATGAAACGATATAGAATAAGAGATATGACTAAACACATAATAATCACAATGCCAAGCTGTGATATATATAAGTAATTGAAAATCAACAAGAGATTAATCAATATCACCAAATCTACACAAGAATCAAAGGAAATGTCATACTCCTAATTTCGTTCACCAAACCATAAATATTGACGATTATATGAATGTCAATCACAAAAGTCAATGACATACAAATTCACCAATACATAAATATTGATAAAACTTATCAGTGGAAATCCCAAAAATTGGTGAAACAAAAATTCCAGAATTCATCAATTAGAAATCCAGAAATCACAATAAAAGGATGGCCAATCCCACAAACTGGACATCGACGCACCTAGAAAGACACGCCCCATGCACAGTCGAACATCGACGCACCTAGAAAGATACGCCCCATGCTCTAGCATCGACGGACCTAGAAAGATACGCCCCATGCATAAATAAACATCGATGCACCTATAAAGATACATCCCATGCATAAATAAACATCGATGCACCTAGAAAGACACACTCCATGTAATGTCTAACACCGATGCTCCTAGAAAGATACACCCCATGCAAAGTCGAACATCGACGCACCTAGAAAGATACGCCCCATGCATAGACGAACATCGACGCAACTAGAAAGATACGCCCCATGTCCCGACTTATTAAGCCGATTGCTCCACGAAGTAAACAAACATCGATGCACCTAGAAAGGTACACCCCATGCATAAATAAACATTGACGCACCTAAAAAGGTACGACCCATGTGTAAACAAATATCGACGCACCTAGATAGGTACGGCCCATGCAAGAAATGAGACGAAGCTCAAAAAAATGAGGAACAGTCCTCCACATAGACAAAGAGACATCGCACATTGCTAGTCTAAACCATAAATGATCGTCATGATCAAAGAGAAGTGTCAATTACAGTAAGCTAGTAAATATATGAGCTTAGCTTCATGTCCCATAACCACTAGCTTAACTTAAATATTTACGAACAAATTGTAGATCTCCACTAGAAAATTGTCACCAAAGATTCAATCGAACAAGTCTAAGAATTAACCAACGAAGTAAACGCAAGCGTTTCATACCACTTGTTTTACTAAGTCGTTTAATTAGATTTCTCGTACGAGTGAGGTAAAGGTTTGTATATACTAATAGATTGAAAATCGGTTTGAGAAAACGAGCTTTGTGATAAAATAGTGTTGAAATCATTTGAAGAAAGAGTTTTGATATTTACTACTAGTATAGAAACCTTTATATTTTTAAAGTGACAAATCATGAAGAAGATTGTAGGAACAATCAATCACTAGAATTCACATACGAAGATGTGAATAAAAATCCAACGAAACCGATAAAGAATCCATCGAAATGGATATTCAAAAATCCCTAAAAAGGAGTCATCAAAGTCATAATAAATGATAACAACAAATAGGAAACAACACGAATAGATTAAAGTTGGAAATTCAAGCAACTAGGCAAAATAGGCATAGTTGGCAAATAGCAGCAGGTCGGTCGACCGGACTCCCTGAGTCGGTTGACCGAACCAAGGGTTGGAAGTGCTCGGGCACCAGGTCGGTCGACCGGCCCAGGGGCTCGGTCGGCCGAATCCTGTAACCAGCACTTCCAAAACAGAGGCAGAAAGTGGCTGGGTAGTAGGTCGGTCGACCGGCCCCTAAGCTCGGTCGGCCGAACCTGTATACTTGCACTTCCTACCCTATTTCAAAAGAGGTGCAAATCCCGACCAAATTGCAATCGCACGAGCAACGGCGCTAAGGGTTTATGCCAATCGACTACCCGGCCCTATAAGCTCTTCGATGCAACATAAAATCATGATCAAAGATCAAAGCTATGATTTTTAAGGAATTGAACCCAAAACACCAAAAATTGGAATATTCACCAAATCAATCCAAACCAAAAGCAAATGCACACGAATAAGTGTTAGGAATTCATACCTAACAATCGAAGATAAATTGTAAGCATAGATGTGAGATAAAAATCTCACATTTGAACCCGAAAACAATGAATGAGAAGCTTGAAGACAAGGGAAGATCAACCACACTTCAATCTCAACACTAGAAGCTTGAATCTAAGCTTAAAAGAAGAACATTCCCTAAGTTAGGTTTAGGAAATTTCTGAAATCAAAGAGAGAATGAGTTGGAGAAGATGAAGAGAAAGCTTACCAATGGGTTCTCTTGAGTTTGGAGCTAGAAATTGATTTGCAAATGGAAACTAGGGTTTAGGATTTCCTAATTCTTTTTCTCTTCCCCCATTTTTGATGAAGCTTGAATGTATTAGGAAATTATGAAGTAATGAAGAGTAGAGGGGGCTGTAACTGAGCTAGTAAGTGGGTTTATTGGGCTCAGCCCAAACCAAAGCCCTAAGTGAAAAGTGGCAAAATTCCACTAACTCCATACATATTGAAGTTAATACTCAAAAAGGTCGCAAACGTCATTTTGAACTCAATGGGGGTGGTCTCGAGTCCCAATTTGACTGTTTGCAAAAAGTAACTTTTCGGACTAAAATCCGACGAACGATAAAATATTTAAATAAAATATTTAAATATAAAATCGATAAATATGCGGGTTGTTACATTTCATTTCGACAGTGAAAATCAGAGGCCGCGGAGAGCCTGCAGTTACATGGACTTTTGCTGCGACGACAACGTAACCCTGGATGTAACTATGATCTGTTGTGTGGGATCCATGGCGTAATTGAGAGGCCGCGGAGAGCCTGCAGTTGCATGGACTTTTGCTGTGACGGCAACGTAACCCTGGAATGTAACTGCGACCATGGATGGGGGCGATGATTTCCAGAGCATTCTCACCAAAGATATTTCCTCTATTTCAAAATGCTTTTAACATTTTCAATAAAATTATTTTCCAAGTATTTTCACTAGGTGTTGAAACGGGTTTACCAAGTACTTATAGATTTTCAGTCCTACGCCTGATCAATGTATGACTGAATTTCTGTGAGAACGAGGATGGACTGGTTGAGACATCAAGTTATAAGAAATATTTTTATAAAAAGCTATTTTAATAGTATTGTCTGAATTAAAAAGTATTTATAAATTTTAAAATCAAAGTGTTAGAATTTTATAAAAAAGAAAGGAAATCCAAACTGGAATTTTAATGAAGTGATTCTTTGTAATTAAAGGAAATCGAATATTAAATTCAAAGTGAAAGTAAACTAACCAGCTAAATAAATTATTAAATAGTGTATGTTAATAAACTTGGGTAAATAATTTGTTGTAAATTAATAATGGAGTTTGGTAATGAATTCGAATTGTAAATAGAATTCGACTTGGATTTAATAATGAATTAAATAAGAAGAGTTGTTGTCAAATAAAAATAAAATAGAGTTGAATTGAAAATGTGACGGTTTGAATTATAAATAAAATTCAAGTGTGATTTGAATAATATTTAATGAAATTTGTGAGTAAATTGGATATAATGGAAGTAAATTGTAATAGAAATGGTTTGAGTTGCAAATAAAATCCAGATGAGTAGAAATAGTTCGAGAATGGCTTTGTATTAATAAAATAAATTCGATAACGAATTAAGTAATTGGATTAAAAAGTTAAAATGGGTTAATTGAGTTAAATAATAAATGGATGAAGTCTGATCGAATAAAAACTAAATCAAAGCTGTGATTGGAATTGGATTATCAGACTGAACTTAAATTTGGTGGGATATTAATTTGAAGCATAATTGAGTTCAGTTTGTTGTTGGATATTATTTTGATAAATTGAGAAGATGAATTAAAATTAAAATTTAAATGGATGGGCTTACTGAATTTAATGGAAGTTAATTAAATGTGAATCAAATAAAAGTAAACTTAATTTTGATGTTGGAATAAATTAAAGTAAATTAACTTAAGTTTAAGAATTTGTGGAAGCTTGGCTTCGAATAAGAGTGAATGCCCATGAAATAAAAGCTTGGATTGAATTAATTTGGGAATGGCTAGTAGTATACAAGGATGAAATGTGTCGAGCTAATGAATGGTGGGTGAATAAATTTGAAATGAAATGAAATTAAATTTGAAATGAGTTGAAAATTAATTTAAGATAGTTATAAACTAAAATAGATACTTTATTAAGCGAATATCGTCGAAATTGCATAACAGTGATTGTCGTTTGGCATAAACAAAAGTGATTAAATTCCTGTGAGTTAATAGGGATTAAATAAAATTGGTTCTGAATCATTTGAAGTGAATATGAGCTTGTTTGGATTATAATCGATGGAATACCAGAAATTGAGTTGTGAACCATTAAAACTTAAATGAATCGACATATGAATTGGTTGAAAAGAAATTGAATTAGCTTTAAAGCATGTAAATTATTTATGGGAAGTGTTTGGTGCTGGGTGTTTAGTAATATACATGTTTAGCTATTGAAAGTAAGTAGAATGTTAATAAATTCTCCATATATGGCACTTACATATTGAAATTGAGTAAGTACAGGTACCTGAAGGCCGTTTGGCTGGATTTGGATGCACTAGTTGCTAAAATAAATAAGCCGCATGCTTAAAATGCTAAATAAGGTACACCTATGCAATAAAAATAGAAAATATGAACTGTTTTTCGCTTTTTCCGACCGGGTGGGTCGATGTATATATATTTATATCTCTTGTCAAATTGCAAAAGCTCCTCCGTACAAAGGGACTCTGCCAAAAAATTTCAAAATTTTGGGAGTTAGAATTTTTTTTTTGGAAAATATTGAGAAAAATTGGTTAACGACAAATCGATTTCAAATTGGAAAACTGATGTAAATTAGTAGATGAAACTAATGTGAATCAGTTGCAAAATGAAAAATAAAATTTAATATTCATAATTGAGGACGAATTGAATTCGCATAAAATGGGGAAACTAATTTGCGTAGAAGTATATGTGCAAACTTCTGTAAGGAAAAGTATGTAAAGATTTGAAAGGGCTATGATGAGATATTATTTCTAAGTAAGTTATGCAGGTATTAAAAAGGGGAAAAGAAAATTGGATTTGATTCCCAAAGATAAATGTGAATTTCTCGACAAAAGGTATGTATTTCATTTCTGTATAAGATTGGATTGGGTTTTTGATGTAGCCACTTGGCTTTTTGTTTTCTTTTGGAATTTGGGAGCCCGTGGAGGCCTTTTGTAGTAGTACTGAGCTAGCCGCGCAAAGGAGACGCTGGCAAAAAAATTCGGAAATTTAGAGAGTTAGAAAAATTTTGAGAAAATATTGATAATTCAAAATTTGGTTTTAAACTGAAATTTAAGTGATTGAGCAAAGGGGTATTGTTTGAAACTATAGAAGGTTTTGGAAGTTGCACAAGGTGATAGTGGGCCTTTAATAAATGATAATTAGTAGGATGTTGAGTTGTGAGTTTTTGGAAAAAATAAATAAACGGGTATTGGTCCATTCTTCCTAACTAGTAATTTCGGGGACGAAATTCTTTTAAAGGGGGAGGAATGTGATGTCCCGGAATTTCTAGTAATTTAAAGTTTGAATAGTTAATTGATTTTTTTAAAAAATATTTAAAGGTTAATCTTAACTTGAATTCAACATATCAATATTTACTTGATAATTAAATTATTGAATTATATAGTTTGAATTTAATAATCGAAATTGGGTAAATTGTTGAATCTGAAATTTCTAAGCCTGTTTAAATATTTTGAAGGCTTATAAAATTTATATTGTTAGCAGCGAAGGTAGTGAAAGTGTTGAAATTGAGTTTGGAAGTGTTTTGTTCAGTTTTAATAATATATCGTTTAAAATTGGAATTTAAAAATAGCCTTCCGAGGCACAGTCTCAGAAGTTGACGAAACCAGTTCCATTGGATCCGTAATAGATAGTTATTATCGGATTTCAGTTTTCGTAGCAATCGGAGTTGTCATTTGACCCTGGCAGCCCAAAACGCTTCAAATTTATTTGAATCGATTTAATTTAAAATTGATTGTTTACTTCCGTAACTCGCACATATGTTCAAATTAGCCTCCGAAACACGTTCCATTGTGTTCGGAAAGCGGTTAAAACCCTATTAACGTCTGTCGGCAAGTTTGATTCGGGTTTCGGGATTTCGCGTTATGCGACGAGATTTTTTTTAAATATTCAGTTATTTAATATTCAAGCGTACGCTGGAAGCCTCCCCTGATTGATATCTTCTCCCTCTCCCTCCCTCTATTTCCCAAACCCTTTTTATTTTCGTTCCTTTCTCTAAATAAAAAAGAAAGAAACAGAAGATCGAACATAAAAAAAGGAGGGGGGGCCGAAGCCGGCCTCTAACGAAATTCAAATCTCGTTCGATCGAGAATCATTCTTCTGCTCGAGTTCGTCAACTTCGGTTTCAGCAAGGAGGGCGTGAGGGGAGCACGCTCGCGCGAGTCGCGCAAGGGTTTTGGGTAACTGGAAGGTCGCGACGCGGCGGTCGCAAGTGGGTAGGAGTCATCGAGATCGGCATTAAGAGGGCTCGTGGATAGCAGCGTTCGTGATTTTAGGGCTCGCGACTCTGGTGATTTCGACTTCAATTTGGGTATGTTCTCGTGTGTGCGGCGGTTTGATGGAGGCACGTGAAGGTTTCGGTGAGTAGCATATTTGCAGTTCTGTTGTTTTTAACCTAAACTTACAGAAATAAAAATAAAAATAATGATGGAATGAATTGTCAGTTACTGATCTAGGATAATTTGACCTAAATTATGACAATCTATTTCGAAACTCTGAGGTTATTGGTTTAAACAATTTTAATAACTGACATTCAAAACTGTTCACAGGAATCTCGAGTACAGAAAAGTTTTGCAAAAGTTAGATGTTCGAATCTCTATAAATAAATAAATTTTATAAGCATCTGAGTTTCTAAAAAAAGTTAAAAGTTAAAGGTATATGTATATTTGAATTTGCTAGTTTATTTTAAATACAATGTGTTATGTAGATAAATTTGTTTCTTAAACTCAATTGATTATTTTTAATGGCTAAAAATATTTTATTAAAAGAAAATTGGTTTGAAAGTAAATTATTAAATAAAATTATTAAATGGAAATAAATTTGTCCAATTATTTTCAAGTATTAATGAATCAAATAAATGTTTATTTAAGGTAAAGATCTGAAGGGGAGCAAGTCAGATTGAAGTGGGTCGCAATCAGGGATCAAAGGTGAGTAAATCACACCCTGATTGATTTTTATTTGGACTTAAATGGTCAAGTTTAAATAATTGATTGAGTTGATTGAATGTGTGTTGATGATCTTAGACTTTGGTTTTGTTTGACTCTCGAATTAAGTTTTGTATGACTCGAATCATTTGAGTTTTAAATAGTTTAAACTTAAATCATAAATAAGAGAATGGTTCATTTTAGAGTTAATAAAGGCTTAATGATTTGTGATTTATCAAATTAGAAAGATAATTAAAATGCATAATTGATTAATTCAATTAATTAATTGGGTTGATTAATTTAGTAATTAAGGGTTGAATTAATTAATTAAAGTTAAGTTAATTAACTAAGAATTTAGAATAATTGATGGATGGTTCAATAAGTAATCACTTAACGAAATTAATAAAATATAATTACTTGTGAAATTAATCAAGAGATTAAGTGAGATAATTAATTAAAGAGTAATTAATTATTTAATGAAGTAAATAACAAGGAAGATAATCACCGGTTGAGGTAATCAAAAGTGATTAATATGTGTGGCTTAATAAATGGTTACTTATTTAACGTATTAAATTTAGATTAGAGAAAATTGAAATTGTAAATGGAAATCATGAATTTATATAATCGACGACGTAATAAAAGATTGATTAATTAAGAATAATAAATCAAAAATAAGCGACTTATGAGAAATTAATTACTATAACTAGTTAAGGATTAATGTAATTAATATAGTTAATTAATTTATGGAGTAACTAAAGATTTCTCATTTGATTTGGTAAGAATAATTAATGTCGTGAAGTTAATTAAAGATAATTACATGAATTGAATTGGAAGATAATTAATCCAGGGTGATGAATTAAGATGAATAAGGAAGGGTTGATTTATTTATTGATTTGGATATTAATTAATGAAGAAATCTAAGTGATTGAGGTTTGAAATTCAATTAGAACCATTTGAATTGATTCGTATGTGATTAAGCTTTGCTTATGGGTGATTGAATGGTATTGGATGCATTGATCGAGTTGATACCTCTGATATGAAATGTCATGTATTTCATTTGTATAACTTAGGTTAGGATGACATGTGACTCGAAGAGGCCGGGATCGGGTATTGGGAAATACCCGAAACCACTTCGAATTCTTATAAATTGTTATGTGAGATTAATAGATTGGAATGAAGCGATTTAAGTGAATTTGACTATATGATCTTAATTTTGGTCCTTAGAAACTTATGTGTGAAATAAGTTATGTCTATAAAATATTGTGAACTTGTAAAAAAAATTGGTTTGAGTTACCCGGGTTTTATATAAGTGTTTGCTTTGGTATTCTATGTTAAATTGAGATTACTCACGCTGGTTTCCAGCCTGACCCGGGTGTTACTTTGGGTAATGCTCGGGTCAGACCGCGTATTACAGATTTTTAGGTAGGTACGTTCTGGTGCTCAGGAGGTGAGCTGGATGGCAGGAGCGTATAGAATAATTCCGCTATGTTTATATTATTGTTAATCTGAGTCATGATAATTGTATATATACAGTGACTGTATATTATGTGAAACTCTGATGTATATTAATTGTAATCGACAGATATAGCATTTTTTTTTGTAAACTGTTATTATTGATTATTATATTTTATCCGCTGCGAATGTGAGGTATTTGGTATTTCTGTTCTTCTTCTTCTATCTCTTTCTTCTTTTCATAACTATCAGGAATTTTCGGGTTTGAAAATTCCGGGTCGTTACACACGTGATGCAACAGGAGAGGGTAAGGCCACAAAGGAAGAATTGGTGGTGAGAGGTGATGTGAGCAGCTGCGCGCGTCCGCTTGCGCTTGCATGGAGGAGTGGCGGGTCTGGGGAGATGAGGCCGAATAAGCGGTGAGGTTGAGGGGAAGATAAAGCAACAGTATAGATAACTTGCCTTCCTTGCCCTTTTTTTTATATATAGTTGAAATGGCATGGTGGTTGTCGAGGCCGAAGGGATGTGAGATGCGGTAGAGGAGGCTAAGCCATTAGGCTGCTCTTCACATATGGAAGTGGCAAGGGTGTGCTCGACTAAGCGGTGGGGAAAAGAAGGCGTTGGCTATGGTGGAGGGCGCAGCCGAGAGAGGAGGCTGTCGAGTGCCTATGGCAGTGGACGGTGGCTCCGGTAAGGGTTCTAAGGTGGAGGAAGCTCGAGAGGGGAGGAAAAATGGTTGGGGATCCGATCATGGTGGAGAGGCACGCATGGGAGAAGTTAGGAAGTGAAGGGAATATGGATTGGTGGAGATACACGCTGGATGAAAGGACATGTACAAGAGACAAGCAACAGTTTGGTTATCTAATAAATTTGTTTCAGAAACATATAAACTATGGACGAACAAATTTGAAACGAACCGGTGAAATATTCAACGTAGGGAACTGTAAAGGTCTGAAGTCTTTGAATTCAAGAAAAATTAAATGCTAATAACCATTGGAATTTACACAGTGGATAACGAGCAGAAAAAACGAGTTCAGAAATTCAAAACGGTACCGATACGGATGACCATTTCGTAGACTCCACTGTGTATCGAACTTCAAAACACAGAATTAAGTATATTGTTGCGATTGGTACGGAGGGACGATCAAAAAGGCATACAAATGTCAGTGGTATGATCATCCGATCAAAAATCGATATCGGTATGAAAATGCTACTATTTCGCCGAAAATATGATCGACGGAGCGGTAACAGTCAAAATTTGAAGAAATGAAATATGTCGTCTTGCTCAGAAGATGATTTATAATTTTTCTATAGAAAAATATTCGGATTTGGAAAATATTTTATTACCATCGATTTTTAACTGATTTAAATTGAAATAGAATTACACAAGAAAATAAACTTCAATATTTTCAGATGAAAATTTACCAGTTGCTATGTCAAAATAGACGCATTCCAAATATCAAATTTTTATATTTCCAAATTAAATTATTTAAAATTTCATAAAAATTCACTTGATTAAATAAACAAAACCACTAAAATTTACAGGTCGTTACAGTATTTGTATCATTTATTCACTGTTTAATGTACAACTTTGAAATTAATAAATCTTCAAATATCGTATACGCTAAATCAAGATATATATTCATTTGTTTAAATTACTTAATCAGAATCAACTAATTAAATCATTATATATGTTTCAGTACGGGATATATCAAGGAGAATATATGATAGAGGGAAGAAGAACATTAATCATAAGAAGTATTAATGGAATAAATGAGAAAGAAATAAGGACAATAATTTTCATTCATTTCCTACTTGTTATATATTCCATACATAAGCATTAATATAACAAAGTTTATAAAACATGATTCCAATTATCTGTACAACTAGCACAACTTTTGAAATGCAATTTTAAAGTAATAACAAAAAGCTACTACCGAATCATATGAAAGGAAGCTTTTAATATTTTTTCACCATATGAAATGATCACATCTCATTTTGTGTTAATTGGTATATCTTGCAGGTATCTTAGTAACCCTTCTAGGTCTGAATTTGGTGTGTATTTAGCTGTTAACATGGTTTGATGCATATATTTGTGCACATCAAAATACTGCTTTACGAATTAAAGAAAGACGGTACCACAACAAACCATTGCATTTTCCTGTATTTTTATTCGAACCTTGCCACTCTTAATGTGATATACTCGAGGATTACTTTTATCATCGACGTCTTCTTTTAACAAACATCGCTCAAACTTCGTACTAAATTTCAAAATCTTGGATTCAGACACCTAATCGAATTTTAGTAGCTACTACTTTTTCATTGGACGAAGTAAATCGAAAACCGAATTATTTATTGATGATGTAGCTAAATAAAAGTGAAAAATGTTATGAGCAGATTTATGGAGTGAATGCTTAGGAGGAAGTGGGGGTATGCTTGGAATAGGTGGGTTTCCAAAAAGAAATAGACGTAGTTTCCAACAGCGGCGGTGGAAGGAAAATGCATCGGGCTAAAAAAATTTAACTTGTTATTAATAGAGTGTTATGGAACGCGCTTCGTGCGTGATGATCACACATGTTTCGCGAGTAAATTAATTTTTTTTATAAATTATATGTGTTTAACGTATCTTTATTATAGTTGGCTTGAAAGCAGAAAGTTTTAGTCCAACCGCAAATTTCCAAAATTGCCCTTTATATGAAACCTGGAAAAAGAATACGTTACTATATAATTAATTTAAACAAATGAACATATCTTGGTTTATTGTATACCATATCTAAAAATTTATGAATTCAAAGTTATGCATTAAACTGTGGACAAATGGTACAAATATTAAAATGGAAATATTTTTACAGTGTTGGAAACGATTTAATTAGTTAATTCAGATTTACTAATCTAAAAAAATGAATATATCTTGATTTATTATATACCATATCTAAAGATTTATGAATTTCAAGGTCATGCAGCAAATTATGAATAAATGATACAAATATCGAAATGTATATGCATGAGAAACTTAATAAGTGCAAAAGTAGATCTAAGGGAAGAGAAATAAAATGTTAGAAAGTGGAATTAATAAGCATTAATTTGCTTAATTCAATAATGTCGTTACTAGATGCTGATATAAGGTATACAATTATGAGAATAAACGCATAGCAAAACTATACAATTCTGTTTATAAACTGAAAAATATAACACGTTATATGTATAGCAGTGATATGACTCTATTAACTTTCAATAAAAAACCTGTTACAATATTTATGCCATTAAATATCACTCATGGCATATACCATATATAATGTTACATAATGTTTGACCATATTAGTCGGTTAAGACTTCCCTAGACTGTAATTTTTTTCCACCTTGATCCGAATTTTTTTGATTCAATGAATGAGTTAACATATTGCAGATGGGTTAAAATAAATGTGGCATGCATATCCATAACCCTTAATTGGTCCAATAGAAATATTAAAACTTCATAATACAAATATAGTATTTTAGAAGAATCTACCAAATCCTATAAATGTCATTCACTCTATCCATCTATATTCGCATCTCTTTCCACCCATGTTCCTTTTCACTTCTCTCTCCTGTCATCTCCATTTAGATTTCTCACCACCACTATTTTTTTAACACGCTTCATGCTCATCATCGTTAATCTTCGATCTCACATCTTCTCATTAGTGTAATTATACCATTGAAACTATGCTTTACACTGTAGCCCTATCTTTCACTTGCATATTTCAATTTTTTTCTAGAGGAAGAAAAACATTTTGGCGACTACAACTTCTGCACTTTTGTTTTATATTGAAAAGGTGTTTTCATTTTTTAGAATTTGTTTGTATTGTTTATTTAAGTGCATTGCTCTGTGTATCCTCAAAATAATTTCATGATTACATGTTATTTACAGACATAAAATTTACAGATCGATGAAAATTTATTCCTTTTTATGTTATTTTTTCTTTTTCAATATATTTCAATCTTATTCTACAGGAAAAAATTTATTTAGCGACTGCAACTTCTACACTTCTGTTTTATATTAAAAAGGTAATTTGCACTTTTAGAATTTGTTTGTATTGTTTATTTAAGTGCATTACTCTGTGTATTTTCAAAATAATATCATGATTACATGTTATTTAAACTGAAATTAAATGTTCAACCTTTATTTAAGGCATTTCATGTTAAATTCAAACTGATTACATATGATTAATATCTTTGTTAAGGCATGTAAACGTTTGCTTTGCTTCTAAGCATGTAAATGTTTCACTTCTAATCATCTTTGTTTAATGCCTTGTTGAACTCATTCTCCCGCTAAGCGTTTGCTTCATACCTTTGTTAAGGAATTCATGTACTTTCGCTAAGACGTTAACTTCAAACTTCCACTATGGTGCATACTCCATGCTTTCTTTAAGGAACTTACTTCAGATCTTAGTTCAAGGACTTGCTTTATATCTTAGTTACTGAACCTTCTTCATACTTTCGTTAATAAATCTATTGCATCTCTTCGTTAAGTAACTCAGTATTCTCTTTAAGGAACTTGCTTCATACTTTCGTTAAGGAACTCTCTTCACAAGTGCATTAAAGAACTACACATCTTTGAACTTGCTTCATACTTTCATTAAGGGAATGTCTTCATACCTTCATTATGGAAATTCATATTTTTAGGAATTGTTTCATACTTTCGTTAATTCTGTCATACCCTTGGTTTTTTTGGTTTTTCCTTTTGCTAACAATCATCTTGCAAATTTTAATAGCTCTATTTATGTGCCTTTGGCTCTGAGTCAGAAATTCTTCCTCCTTTTATTTTGCAAATAAATTAACATACATCCCCCCCAAAGAGCTTACTTATGCTTTGGCTTAACGAAACTCTTTGATGAATCCGAATTTTAACTTTGTGTGTTGATTCTTTATTCATGCTTACCCTCTTCTATTTTTTCTCTTTTTTATTGTTGATTGTATTTGATTATGACAACCTGCACCTCCCAACACATCGATCCAAAGTCTATGATGACTTTCGACTCACTTCGGTGCCAAGAAGTACAAACTATTGAGTTTATAAACATTATAGAGACTAAGAATCACTATGCCACTACGTGAACCAGATAATAGAGATCACACGATATAAGGTAGATTTTATATTATTCCGCTATTTACCACTGTTTCACACAGCATATGGATAAAATAATATGTTGTTTGAGTAACTTTGAAATCTCTATATTCATACTTGTCCTTCATACAACATTTTATTTATTGTCTGATTGAAGTTATCAAAAAATTTAGTTTTGGCTTCATATTTTCCCTCTTAATATTTTCATGGTCGCATTCCTTATTTATTCCCTCTTCACTTTCTTTCCATTCCATCTTCTCAAACTATATTTCTCTCTAACAAGGCAGTGCACCACCTTGACATTGGTTCAATCCTTTCATGTGCTTTGATTATTTGTCCATGGCTTGATTACCTTTTAGATTTTTGAATTCCTTGCTTTGAACAAGGCGGTGTGTACTGCCTTAAACTCCATATACTCCATGGCTCATTTGATTTCTATGTGAATGTTCTTTTGATTCATGTTCATTTGTTTGTACTTCTTGCCTTGAACTTATATACTTCTTGGCTGCATTTGTTTGTGGCGCTGCCTATTGTTCATTTGTTTGTGGCACTTCCTGGCGGCATTTGACATGTGTTGCATATATACGTATGTGTATATGTGTGTTTCTCACTATAGGAGATGCAAGTGGCAGTATTTTTGTAAATTCGTACCTATTGTTCTTTGTTTGTGCTATTTGTGCACCTAATTCTGTATCATTACATACCATGCTTGATTCTGCTATGAATCTGGTTTGCCGGTGCTCAATTTTGTGCGTCTCCATATGCACTGAACTTGTTTGTGCACTTTGACTTTGTTGAGTTGCCTGATCTGTTTTGAGTTGAATTAAACTAATTGTGTTAAGCCTGAGCTTGCTTGGGCTTGAACTTGTGTGTTTGCACTAAGTCGAGCCTTTGAGCTTGACCTTTGTAGTTGTCAGTGTGATTGAATCTAGAATTGGCCTTGTGATATTTACAATGATACACCATGCATATCAAAAGTTGTCCGTACGCATATATATTTACCCCTGTCTAAAAACGAAAAGAAAAAAATCAAACCTATAAACCGAGGCAATATTTAATATCCCAATTCAATTTTATTTTTGCAATTTAGGTTTGTTTCAAGTTTACTACGTGTTGTTGTTTATTTAACAGGTATAGGAGATGGCTGGACACAAGCTGGAGCAAGTAAATCAAGATCAACATCAAAAACAAACTCGAGTGAGTGTGAGTAAATTTAAGTTGTATTGTATTTGAAAATGTAAGTAGAGTGATAGTGAAAGTTGTATTTTGAATTTGATTTGAAATAAAATATTTGTTTAAATAAAATTATGATTAATATCAGTCAATATTTATATGTCGTTTAATAGGAAATTCTAGAAATGATATTATAACATCAGACGGCATATGTTAGTGCATATCAGATGATGAGGCATATCTATGGTCTGATGTGCAATGAGACGACACAAGATTTAACGACAATCAGACAACGGAGCATACCTGTCATCTAATGTGTTTTTTCTCATAGTGAATATAAGAATAAAATCTAAGACATTCTATACCTTCAGATCTTATAGTGGAAGGCGGAAAAATGTAAATACAAAACATAGTCATTTGATAAAATATCCAAAAAGCACAGTCTCAAAACATATATAGTCATAATCCAGTTATATAAATACACCAAATAGTCTAAGTACTAGGCACGATAAATAGTTACATGAAGAGTAATGAAAAATAATAAGAAATTCCAATGCCAAACATGCCCCTCCATGTACTAGATCTAAGCCAATCACTTGTTGCCTTATCTTCTATGGTGGGAAAAAACAAAGGAAAAGATGGGTCATACAAAAGTCCGGTGAATGAGTTACATCATTAATATATGGTGATGACATACAATTAACTTCATTAGTATTCTATGCCACCTAGGGTGTTCTGCTTGTGTTTGTAAACTGTTTACTAAGTGAGGTTTTGTCAACCTAAGGAATATAGTTCAAATACACCTACACCAACATCTTGTGAAGGTTTATACTTAGGTCCAAACAACTGTTCGAACCTCAAAGTAACTATGGATCGGATAATAGCTACTGGAACTATTCCAACATAGAATTACCTATAATATCAACCGTTGGGACTACATTTCCAAATTACGATTACATATACCATATTCATGCATTGAGGTAGAGCCTGCAATGCTGGGTCTTTGCATCCATGTCCACTCTCAATGATAACACAGCGCCACTTATTGCATAGCGCCATGTATTCATCAACAATATAGTATTATGTCCTCCTCGTAGTGTTTACCAAGGAAACTTTCATTAGTGTCGGACCGCACATTTCTCCAGGTATCATTGTCAGTGTTGCTTGTACACCATAGAATCTCTTGTCGGTGCAATTTATGACAAAATCAAAATATTGACCATGCTAAATAAATAGTGTCTAGGCCTCATTGCTAGCGTACATATCTATTTTGTCTCGTAACGTCCTAGAGTCGTAAGCCTAGGGAGCTAATTCCCCGCTAATATACTAACATCCATATATAAATTATATCTAAATAAACTTATAACATGGGATTTAGGACAAGTTCCAATTGCGCCTGCAAATTGATATCCGGTTGGTCACTAGACATTAGAGCGGTCGATCGATTAGAGTTTTCTTCTCGTTTAATTATTGTTCATTCTCTATTAATTTGAAATTGTTCATTACAGTAAACCCTAATCTATAAATATACAATTCCAGTGTTCTCAAGTTCAATTTACAATTTTTCTACAATTTCATATTCAATTTCAATAAACCAAATGTTTGGAATCAATAGGGTATTCAGTTTAACAAAACGGGCATGTTTAACCTAAATTAATTTTTATCCAATAGATTTATTTTAACCAAAATTAGATCAGATACGGATCATATTCATATGAGTTATAACTGATGTCAAATTCCTAATCTACTATGGTTATTAATTAAATTGTGTTTCTAGTTAAGTTAAAACAATTCTAGTTCAAACAGGGTATGAACAAACTCAATTGCATATAAATCACCATATTAATTATGAACCCACTCACCTCTAGAAAGCTATCCCCTTTTTAATTCACTTAGAATCGCCTCCACTTGGTTTGACTATATTCCCTTGATTTGTTTTGGTTTCTCCTTCTTCAATCTCTTGGATTTAGCTTTAGTTTTGTTTTGAAGAAAATTTGATTTGAAGAGAAAGAGGGTCCAGGTTTGAGAGACATAACTTTGTTATGCTTAGACTTGATTAGGGTTTTGACTATCAGTTTATTGTTCTGTTTATAGGGGTAAAAACTAACGACGATCGTACGATCAAATATTATAAAATCTGGATCGTTCATCCAAACCCTAGGCTGAAAGCCTAGACTGGTCGACCGCTTGGTTTGGATCGATTCACCATTAATGGTAACTTTATATATGAAGATTATCTACAAAATCGCTATGAATGCAACGTTGTAAATTTTGTAGTCAAATTTGGACAATTTTGAAAATTCCATTTTTACCCTTGTTGTATTTAAATTTAATTCTTTTATTAAATTTCCAATTAATTTTTGCGGGGTGTTACATCCCCTTAAAAGGATTTCGTCCCGAAATCTCAAAGGACAGAAAAATGCACTCATGCATATGTAAATTAATGACAACAACCATTTACTCATCCATCAACCACTGTCAATTATTGTCCTTGGTTCAAATTCTAATGTAATATATACACATCAGTATGGAATGCATATGGACCTATACTAATGAAAAAATTAGGCGGTCTCCTGATCTAGTTGACCTCCTTAAATGCAAGTGCTTATGTCATGTATGCAAATGTATGCAACATCCCTAAGTAAATATACTGGCAATTCTACATATATATGTAACCGTTCAATCCATATGCAACATTCTTATGCATATAACTTAGTGATATAATCGCTTTAATGAATATATCCATTAGCACCTATCATCTAAAATATATCCTAATGGTACATTTGCAGCCATTCCTAGCATTCAATTGTCTCTGTCTATGGAGTATACTAAGCTAGAAGCTAAACACATAAGTAGTTTATACTTATTTAACTAAAATGGAAATGCACCAAAGAAGAGTTCTGGATGGGTAGCTCGGATCTTCTCCTTAAGCTCACATGCACTCTCCACTGGATTGTCTCCCTACTAGACCGTAACAAGCTTTATAAATTTATTGTGTAGTCGCTTTGTACCATTCTCAAGAATATGAGTAGGTGCATGGTGAACAAGTGACTCCCTTTCTATCTGTACCTACTCAAGCTGACTAAGCTCGATTACATCGGTTGTATCATATAGACACTTTCGTAAGTGCGAGACATGGAAAATGTTGTGCACTCCCACTAGCTTCTTAGAAAACTTTACCCTATAAGCTAACTTCCCTCCTCTACTAGAGATCAGAAAAGGCCCTAGAAACCTTAGTGCTAAATTTCCCAAACTATCAAATCTCATGACATACCTGAGCAGTAAGACCTTCACAACGACTATGTCGCATATAGCGTATTCCAATCCCATATGTCTTCTGTCATCCTAAGATTTCTTCCTTTCTACATGGTTTTCATCCTTACATGGTTCAAGTCTACCTTCTCTGATATCTCGCTTTCCATATCTGGTCCAAGAATAATCCTATTCATAGTGTCCGACCAACGGGACATTGATCTATAAGGCCTTTTGTATAATGCCTCAAATGGTGTCATCTCAATACTTGCCTAGCTATTATTATAAGTAAACTCCAATAATGGCAAGTGATCATCCCAAGAGCCTCCAAAAACCAAGATACACATCTGAAGCTAGTCCTATAACACCCGATTCACCCTCTCCATTCATCCGTCAATCTGTGGATGATAAACGGTACATAAAATCAATAGTTCCTAAAGCCTCCTGTGGACTCCTTCAAAACTCGTTAGTGAAAAGTGGATCTCAATCGCTAACAGTGCTAGAAGGAACTCCTTTAACCTAACCCTTAAGTATAGTGTTACCAAAAACGCAGTAGACCTCATAGTCCTAACTGGAACAAAATGAACGCATTTGGCCAATCGGTCTATTATGATCCAAATACTCTCATTCCTATGCCTACTCCTAGATGGTCCATCGATGAAATCCATAAAAGTACTCCCCCACTTCCATTATAGAATATTTAATGGCTGCAACAATCCTTCCGGCTTCTTGCTCTGCCTTTACTCTTTGGAATTTCATACATCTGGCCACATACTTTGTTGCACGCCTCTTATACCAGGCCAATAAAAGACTCTCTTCATGTCATGGTATATTTTGTCTCCGTAAGGATGAATGGCCATCCTATAATGATGAAACTCGGCTAGTACCATGTCAATCAATTCCATAATGAGAGGAACCCATAATCTACCATCTCTTTAAGTCAATGACATAATGCATCAAATGACTAACTATTCTCCTCGACCAAGTCTCTTAAAAATGTTCAATAACTCCTTCTCATGCTTTTGACTTAACCCAATATGGTCTATAAGTGTAGGCTGCACATCCAAAGCTGCTAAGAATCTCAGAGTGATGTCTGACGATGGTCTAAAATTGTGACGACCCGGAATTTTGGATATTTAAAATAGGAATATTTAATTGATTTTAAATATTTAAAAGTTAATTTTTAGCTTGAATTCAAATATCACTATTTATTTGATAATTAAATTATTGAATCAAATAATTTGAAATTGGGTAAAATGTTGAATCTGGAGTTTTAAGCCTGTTAAAAATATTTTGAAGACTTGTAAAATTTATATTGGTAATACTGAAGATAGTGAAAGTGTTAAAATTGGATTTAGGAATGTTGTGTTAAGTTTTGGAAATATATCATTTAAATTGACATTTAAAAATAGCCTTCCGAGGCACAGTCTCAGATTTCGACGAAATCTGTTCCATTGGGTCCGTAATATTGCATTATTATCTGATTTTAATTTTCATAGTGTTTGAAGTGATCGTTTGGCCGTACGATAGGTAAACGCGCTGAAAATTTAATCGAAATTTAATATAATAACTGGTCGAGATTTTTAGCTACGAATTCAAGTCGATTAAATTTAAATTTTAAATAAAATATCCATATATTGTTTTGATTGGTCAATCGTTCACATCAGAAACTTTTCAAACCTTTTCCCAACATCTCAAATCACCGTACACATTTTCTTTGTCTTCCCCTACGCGCTTCAATATTTTCGTTTCCCTGTTCTTCATCTAAAACCCTCGCCTCCCATTTCTTGCAATATTATCCATAGCCGAAACAAAGGGAAAAAAATGGCCGAAGCTCTTTGGTTAAAAAAATAAATTCTTCAATCAAAAAAATCAAATCGCGTACAAACTTCTTCTTAATTTTGGAGCGGCCTCCCCCAAATCTTTCACAGCAAATCGAATTTCATTCGATTAAAACACAAGGTGGCCGATGATTTAAAGCTCCCAAGGGCTAGGGGTGGTGGCCGAAGCTTCGGCATAGCGACGACGACGCGTTTTGAGTCGCGAGTGTGAGGGAGGCGAGGCACTAGGTGGAGCGAAGCCGACGACTCGAGATCGCGATAGGAGATTTGGGTTTTGGGTTTCGTTGCGTGGATCGCGTGCATGTGTGGAGGTTGTCGCGTTTTGGGTCTGCGTGTTGCCTAGGCTGAGAAACGTGAGGAAGGGAGTGATACAGGTATTTATTTTATTTTAATTTAATTCAATTAATGTATATGCAGATAAAAAAAGGGGGGTTTAGGTCATTAATTTGTAGATAAACTTCGTTAATTATTTTAGTTACCAAAAGGGTTATTATAGGGAAATTGGTTTAAAAAATTTATTGTTAGTTAATTAAATAAACAAATAGTAATTGATTGTCCGATCATTCAAATGTTAATAAACTTATTTACTTTTCGGAAACTAGTTTTAAATTAAATAATTTGTTAATTAAATCTGTGGGAATTACTTGTCCAATTAATTCGTATATTAATAAATCGTATAACTTTTTATACAAGGTTAAAATCTGAAAGGAAACAACTTGGATTTGATTGCAAAATCAAAGGTGAGTCAATCTCACTCTTCTGGATTTTTATTTAAATTTAAATGGTTAAATTTAAATGATTGGTTGAATGGTTGAATTATTTGATGTGCTATATTATATATAGCAGTATATAGTATATATTGGAGTGATTGATATTCTGTGATGAATATTATTGGTAATTGGAATATTGAATGTCATGGTTTGTTTGAATATTTCGGTACCCTGAGTTATCAAAATATATAAAATTGTATTTTCGAAAGAAATATAAGAGTGAATTTTGAAAGTGAAATAATCATAGAATAAAAATAAGAATGAATTGGAAAGAAATAAAAGTAATATTTAAAAACAGAAGTTAAATTGTAAAGTAGAGATTTAAAACAAGTTTTAAATCAGAGTTAAATCTGGAATTCAAGAGTGAATCTGGGTTTTCAAACAAATAAGTTTTTAAATTTAATTATTTTAACAACTTGAATGTTAAAGTGCATTTTAAATTGATTTGAATTTAAAATGAATTTGGTTTTAAATTCCTTTAAATTTCTATTTTAAAACGAGTAATTAATTTATTTAACAAAGTAAATAAAAAGAAGTTAATTACAGTTTGAGATTAATCGAGAATGATTAATACTTTGGTTTAATTAATGTAATTAATTTAGATTATGATAAATTAAAATATAATTGGAAATCATTAATTTATATAATTAGTGATGTAATTAAAGATTGATTAATTAAGATTTATTAATCAATAATAAGTGACTCATGAGAAACTAATTAATATAAGTAATTAAGGATTAATGTAATTAATATAGTTAATTGATTTATGAAGTAATTAAGATTACTTATTGTTTTTGGTTAAGAATAATTAATATTGTGAAGTAAATTAAAGATAATTACTTGAATGTAATTGAAGAATAATTAATCCAGGGTGATTAATTAAGATGAATAATGAAGGGTTGATTGATTAATTGATTTGAAAATTAATTAATGACAAGTGAAGAAATCTAAGTGCTTGAGATTAGAAATTTAATTTGAATTAATTTAATTAATTTTGGTGGCGATCAAGTTTTGCTTATAGATGATTGAATGGTATTGGATGCTTTGAATGAGTTGATATCTCTGATATGAAATGTTGTGTATTTCATTTGGATAATTTGGGTTAGGATGACATGAGATTCGAAGAGACTGGGGTCGGGTATTGGGAAATACCCGAAACCACTTCGAATTTTATAGATTGATATGTGAAATCTATAGGCTGGAATGAAGTGATTTTAATGAATTGGACTATTTTAATTTAAATTTTGGTACTTAGAAAATTGAGGTGTGAAATAAGTGATGTCTATAACAAATTGTGAATTTGTAAATTAATACGAGTTACCTCGGATTTTATTTAAGTTGTATGCTTTGTATTCCATGTTAGATGGGTTTACTCACGCTGGTTTCCAGCCTGACCCAGGTGCTACTTTGATGTAATGCTCGGGTCAGACCGAGTATTACACATTTCCAGGTAAGGACGTTCTGGAGCTCAGGGGTTGAGCTGGATGGCAAGAACGTATGGAGTATTTCTGCTGTATTATATTGTTGCATATCTGCGACGTGATAATTGTGTATATTCAGTGTCTGTATATATGTGTAACTCTGATGTATTGAAATGTAATCGACAGATAAAATATTCTTTTGTAAACTGTTATTATATATTACTATATTTTATCCGCTGCGAATGTGAAATATTGGTGTTTCTGATATTCTTCTTCTTCTTTCTCTTTCTTCTTTTCATAACTATCTGAAATTTTCAGGATCGAAAATTCCGGGTCGTTACAATTGGTATCAGAGCTGAAAGGTTAAGCGAGAACCTTGGCTCTGGTGGGAATTACTCATTGAATAGAGTCCGTAGTACTTTAGGATGAGTTGTGTGTGTGTGTGTGTATGTGTGTATATGAGAGCGTACTTGTTATTTTCTTATATAAAGGTTTTAAATGATTTTATATAAAAATATATTTTGATATATAAAGTAATATTTCCTTCTAATAAATATTAAGGTGATTGGTTGTTAAATCATTGGAACTAAATTAAGAAGTAATATAATACAACCAAATTAAAATCTTGAATTGGAATTAAGTGGTAACACAATCAAATTAAAATTAAATGAAGATAAGTTTGAATTGGATTCAGAATTAAATGATATAAAGAGATAAATTGATTTGATTTAAAGTATTAAGACAACATTTAAAATTTTAACTCAAATTTGTATAATTCGAGATGGTTTAAATTTGAAATTGGAATTGAATTCATTCAAATTGAATCTAATTCGAATTAATTGGATTTAAGATTGAAGATGTATAAGTTTAAAATTTTGGATTGGATTAAATTGAAATGATTTGAAATTGAAGCGGTTCAATTGATATTAGTCCAAATTGATCAGAATAATTTAGAATTGTAATTAAAGTTGAATAGGTTTAAAATCAAATGGAATTTGATTTAAATTGGGAAAGAAATCAGGATTGATTCAACTTGAATTGAGGTTAAATCAATTTCAATGGAAATTGAAGTTATTCAAATTGGAATTGAGTCAATTTAAATGGAAGTGGAAATTTGAATTGAATGGATAGGGAAGTGAACAGTTTTGACTCTGGACTATTTTCAATATAAATTGTTTTAATATAAACTTATTTTTCCAAGCTATTTAATAAATACAACCTTTCTTTTTAAAGCCAAATTATTTTATATTTGTTTTACAATTATTTTTGGAACTATTAACCATTTTTCAACTGTTTTATAAACTAATTATTATTTTTCAACTATTTCACAAATTAATTACTATTTTACAACTATTTTACAAAATTAATTACTATTTTACAACTATTTTGCAATTATCTAAAATTTTTGAAACTATTTAACTATTTTCCAACTATTTTACAATTAGTTAACTATTTTACGGCTATTTTGCAAACTAATAATTATTTTTATCTATTTATTTTTAAAACTTTCAAGCTATTTTTTAAATATAAACTGGTCGGAGTTTAAATTGTTATTAATTAAAATACCCAACTGAGATAAGAATTGAAGTGATAATCCAAATGAGAATTAAGGTAAATGTGAATAAGTGAATAAAATCGAAGTGATGATGAATAGAAAGGTAATTGATTTGGCTAATAATCAATGAAGTTGAATACGTAAGATGTACGTATATTATTCTATTCGTATAGTGATTTGATCCAGATTCAAGCACAGAATTTCGAGATAGTTATATCGATCCGTGTTGGGATTCTTCACTCGATTTTCGACGGCGAACCTAGATATGGATTGTTGATTGGTTCTGAATATTCTCTATTATAGTTATGGCTATGCAAGGAGAATGACGGTTTCTGATCAAGAAACCAGATCTGTGTCCGCACTAGGAAGTCGGGTGGACGATACTAGTTCGGAAGTGAAATTGTGTGATCAAGTGACCGATCAGATTGGAATAACGTACGGATGATATGTGTACATCGTACGGATTTGAATGAAATTGATATTGAAAAGAGTAATCAAATTGGAGTATTTGATTTTGAATAAACAAAGTTATATATCTTTGTTATATATAAGATAAATCTCCCCTTGTTGTATCTATTAACGGAAGAAAAGGATTTTGAAAGTGTTTGAAGTATAAAAGGAGTTTTATACAAGATTGAAATGATTCAAAGTTTTTAAAGAAAAAATTATATGTATATATATATATATATATATATATATATGGGATCTCATGAGGATTTTGAAAAAAGATTTTGGGAACCTTTGGATTTGGAAAGGCTTTTGATTTTTGGGTAAAATCAATATTGGAATTTGGAAAGCCTAGTTTAAGAATTATCGATTTTGGGATAATCGATTTTGTGTAAATGAGCTTTGTATGAGATCATACTAGGTGTATGATTTGAAAATACTATATGTGTATAGTATAAAGTGTTTTGAAAATGGCTCTGGGGAAAAAGTGGCTCTCTTGAAATGAACTTCTCAGGAGTGCCAACGGGTGGTGCTGCCTTGAACCGTAAGAGGGGGTTCTAAAGTTGATCCTGTGAGGAGTTCGGACAAAACTAGTTCCTGAGGATTATGAGTAGTGTGTAACGGAAGTCGAGGGGCGCTGATGCCTACAGAGGCATTTAGGTTATGTTGTGACGACAGTGTAACTCGATGTCACTGCGATCTACTATAGACCATAGCGAAAGTCGTGTGTGCTGCTGAGAGCCAACAATCTACGTTTGATTTTATATCGGTAGACTGCGACCTATGGTAACATAGTGAAAGTCGTGTGTGCCGCTGAGAGCCAACAGTCTGCGTTTGATTTTACATCGGTAGACTGCGACCTATGTGAGAGTGGAGAAGTTTCATTTTTGACAGCGAAAATCGAGGGCGCTGATGCCTACAGTTACATGGACTTTTGCTGCGATGACAACGTAACCCTGGAATGTAACTGCGATCTGTTGTGGGTTCCATGGCGTAATCGAGGGCGCTGATGCCTACAGTTATATGGACTTTTGCTGTGATGGCAACGTAACCCTGGAATGTAACTACGGCCATAGATGGGGGTGATGGTTTCTAGATCATTCTCACCAAAGATATTTCCTCTATTTAAAAAAAAAGCGTTTTCTATATTTTCAATAAAATTATTTTTCAAGTATTTTCACTGGGTGTTGAAACGGGCTTACCAAGTACTTATAGATTTTCAGTTCTACGCCTGATCAACGTATGACCGAATTTCTGTGAGAATAAGGATGGACTGGTTGAGACATCGAGTTATAAGAAGTATTTTTTTATAAAGAGCTATTTTAATAGTATGATGTGAATTTAAAAGCATTTCTAAAATTTTGAAATAAAAGTGTTGGAATTTTGGAAAAATGAAAGAAAATCCAAACTGCAATTATGAAAAAAAATTGAACTCGGGAAAATTTAATAAAGTGATTTTTTGTAATAAAACCGAATATCAATTTAAAAGTTAGAAGTAAACTAATTAGCTAAATAATTATTTGATAGAGTATGTTAAAAAAAACGTTGAATGTTGATGCACCAAGTTTTAGATATTTAAACTATTGATCAACTTTAGTTGAACATTTTCCATTAAGAAATTGTTTCCTTTTATGTAACACCCCGCACACTTGCAACATAGTTATCATACAATACAAAACCACATTTCATATTTGGAAAGATGAAAACACATCAGAGAGATTATACTAGCTGTGTACTAAATAGAGTGTTCAATGGAACATTTGTTACATGTTATAATTTTTTTCAATAAACCACATTTCATATTAGTTGATGTTGTTTATACATCAAGTCAGATACTATTATTTTAAAGATGCAATATTGGCCATTTAAAGCTCATTGCACCTTATTCAGAAGTTTACTTCAGCAATGAGACTACTAATAATGGATGGTAGTGATTAAGCAGTAAGCTTTATTATATCGGCACTTTCGTATGATTCGTTTTGCTTGTAATCCACCCTACCTAAATCATTTGTGCTGTGTTTGTAGGGGATGAATGTTTCAAACTCTGTTGCATGCTAAATATTTACCTATAGTTGTACCACTAGTACAAAACAAGATGTTTATAATATATAACAGATTGAACAAGGCATTTTACATTGCATGTAACTATA
The DNA here is from genome assembly GCA_030765085.1 of Allium cepa. Taxonomy (NCBI): domain Eukaryota; kingdom Viridiplantae; phylum Streptophyta; class Magnoliopsida; order Asparagales; family Amaryllidaceae; genus Allium; species Allium cepa. Next base: position 346,069,838 of record CM060944.1, read on the forward strand.
AGCACAAGGGTAGAGTTTTGCACCGAAATACTTCAAAATAGCAATAGAAGAAATAAAATTGGAGTAATGAAAATGTACATCAAAAATAGTTGTCGTTTGACGTAAACGAAGATAAAGAAATTCTATGAATTAATAGAAGCAAATAAAATTGATTTTTGAATCATTTGAAGTAAATATGAGCTGTTGGGTTAAAATAAATTGAATGTAAGCAATTGAGTTGTAAACCAATAAAACTGAACGAAATGGTATATGAATTGGTTGGAAGCAATTGAATTAACTTTAAATCATATAAATCGCTTATGGAAAGCGTTTGGTGCTTGTTGTTTATGAAATGCATGTGTTTATCTATTGAAAGTAAGTGAAATGCTAATAAATTTTCTATATATGGAACTTACATATTTAAATTGAGTAAGTACAGGTACCTGAAGGCCGTTTAGCTGGATTTGGTTGCGCTAATTGCTAAAATAATAAGCCGCTTGCTTAAAATGCTAAATAAAGGTACGCCTACGCAATAAAAATAGGAAATATGAACTGTTTTTGTTTTTCCGACCGTGTGGTCGATGTACATATATTTATATCTCTTGTCAAATTGCAAAAGCTTCTCCATACAAAGGAGACTGCCAAAAAATTTCGAAAATTTTGGGAGCTAGAAATTTTTTGAAATTTTTGTTAGCGGCAAAACGATTTCAAATTTGAAATTGAAATAGATCAGTGAATGAAACTAATTTAAATAATGATATGAATCAGTTATAAATGGAAGATAAAAATTCAATATTCAGAATTGAAAACAAATTGAATTCATATGGAAATGGGAAAACTAATTTAAATAGAAGTAGATATGAAACCTATGTAAGGAAATGTATAAAATGATTTGGAAAGTTACGATTGGATATTATGGCTAAGTAAGATATGCAGGTATATAAAGGGAAAGGAAAATTGGTTTTGATTTCAGAAGATAAATTTGAATTGCTCGACTAAAAGGTATGTATTTGAATTTCTGTATGAAATTGGGTTGGGTTTTTGATCTAGCCACTTGGCCTTTTGTTTTCTTTTGAAATTTGGAGGCCCATAGAGGCATTTTGTAGTTGTACCGAGCTAGCCGCGCAAAGGAGACGCTGGCGAAATTTTTCGGAAATTTAGGGAGTTAGAAAAAAATTGAGAAAATTTTGATAATTCAAAATTCAGTTTTAAATTGAAATTTGAATGATTGAGCAAATAGTATTGATTGAAAACTATAAGAGAGTTTGGGAAGTTAGTAAGAATGATAACGAGTCTTCTATAAAAAGATAGTTGGTAGGATGTTGAATTGTTGGTTTTGGAAAAAAGTAAACGGGTATTGGACCATTCTTCCTAACTAGTAATTTCGGGGACGAAATTCTTTTAAAGAGGAGAGGAACGTGACGACGCGGAATTATGGATAAAATAGGAATATTTAATTGATTTTAAATATTCAAAATTTAATTTTAAGCTTGAATTCAAATATCACCATTTATTTGATAATTAAATTATTGAATTAAATAATTTGAAATTGGGTAAAATGTTGAATATGGAGTTTTAAGCCTCTTAAGAATATTTTGAAGACTTGTAAAATTTATATTGATAATATTGAAGATAGTGAAAGTGTTAAAATTGGATCTGGGAATGTTGTGTTAATTTTTGGAAATACATCGTTTAAATTGACATTTAAAAATAACCTTCCGAGGCACAGTCTCGGATTTCGACGAAATCTGTTCCATTGGGTCCATAATATTGCATTATTATCTGATTTCAATTTTCATAGTGTTTGGAGTGATCGTTTGGCCATACGATAGGTGAACGCGCTGGAAATTTAATCGAAATTAATATAATAACTGGTCGAGATTTTTAGCTACGAATTCAAGTCGATTCAAATTTAAATTTTAAATAAAATATCCTTATATTGTTTTGATTGGTCAGTCGTTCACATTAGAAACTTTTCAAAACTTTTCCCAACATCTCAAATCACCGCACACATTTTCTTTGTCTTCTCCTACACGCTTCAATATTTTCGTTTCCCCTGTTCTTCATCTAAAACCCTCGCCTCCCATTTCTTACAATATTATCCACTGCCGAAACAAAAGGAAAAAAAATGGCCGAAGCCCATCGGTTAAAAATAATAATTCTTCAATCAAAAAAATCAAATCGCGTACAAGGAGCGGCCTCCCCCAAATCTTTCACAGCAAATCGAATTTTATTCGATTAAAACACAAGGTGGCCGACGATTTAAAGCTCGCAAGGGCTAGGGATGGCGGCTGAAGCTTCGGCATAGCGGCGATGACGTGTTTTGAGTCACTAGCGTGAGGGAGGCGAGGCAGCAGGTGGAGCGAAGGCGACGACTCGAGATCGTGATAGGCGATTTAGGTTTTGGGGTTTCGCTGCGTGGATCGTGCGCATGTGTGGAAGCTGTCGCATTTTGGGTCTGCGTGTTGCCTAGGTTGAGAACGTGAGGGAAGGATTGATACGGGTATTTATTTTATTTTAATTTAATTCAATTAATGTATATGCAGATAAAAAAGGGGGGTTTAGGTTATTAATTTGTTGATAAACTTCGTTAATTATTTTAGTTACCAAAAGGGTTATTATAGGGAAATTGGTTTAAATTTTTTATTGTTAGTTAATTAAATAAACAAATAGTAATTGATTGTCTGATCATTCAAATGTTAATAAACTTATTTACTTTCTGGAAACTAGTTTTAAATTAAATAATTTGTTAATTAAATCTGTGGGAATTACTTGTCCAATTAATTTGTATATTAATAAATCGTATAACTGTTTATACAAGGTTAAAATCTGAAAGGAAACTAGTCGAGATTGGATTTGGATTGCAAAATCAAAGGTGAGTTAATCTCACTCTTCTGGATTTTTATTTAAATTTAAATAGTTAAATTTAAATGATTGGTTGAATGGTTGAATTGTTTGATGTGCTATATTATATATAGTAGTATATTGTAACGACCCCACTTCCTACGCCCAGGAAGAAGTATCGTTTTTAAGAAAAGAAAGAGATGAGAAAGTAGAAAAGATAGAGAAGAAAGAACAACAACATCAGAATCTCACAGCGGAATGATAAATTATAATATATCACATAAGTATTTACATAATATACAACATCAATCAGAGTTATACAGATAATACATCACATACTAGACAGTTATAGACACCTGTCTAGTTATACAACTCAATACACAAAACAACTCAACAATATGACTCAGAGATACCAACACAGCGGAACCATATGTATAACTATAACGCTGAAGCCTCCTGCTCCACTGCTCCTCCAAAATTCGTCAAAGCTAAACCTGAATCCCTTGGCTACCCGTAAAAATTTGGGTACCCGAGAGTTTATGAAAAACAAAAATAAACTCCGGGTCAGACATGGGTCTGGTATGAGTAACAGGTTAAAAGTTGCTTAAATTTGAAAAATCCTTTTAAAATAAATGGTATCACGTAAGACTTCCCACACATAAACATGGAAAAGTTTTTACCTTACGCTAACCAAAACATTTGATAGGAAATTCTGTGATATTATAATAGGTCTAGGGTTTTCAAGTAAATAGAAAATAGCCGAAATTGTTACATCTATTAAATTCCAGCTACTAGCCACAAAAGTGGGTAATACAATCAAAACCGTTGGCACTTATTGGATTGAGGATTCCATACAATGGCAGGGCTACTGGGGTACCGCCCGTCACAGTACGGGGCCTAGATCACCGTACCGAGGATTACTCCCTTCATCCCCTGCAACACAAGGCCGGAACCATTCCTTACTGAACAGTCCCGAACAAGATAAACCCCGGCAGTTGTCATGACCAACCGCCCACACAGCCAAAAATAAGGGACATCTAGACAGGGGAATATCCTTGTCCTGCTTGGGCATGACCCACCTAACCTTGCTGCACCTCCCCTGTTTTAGCCATTCCCGGTTGATGAGGCTTGAGGTTACGATTACCTTTAGAGAACATAATTCTTAGAATGCTCATCGCCCACCTGACGATGTGTTGAAAGCATTCAATCCATACAAGTTCGTTCCGGGTTCGAACGAAACCGAAGGCATTATCTCGTTACACTCATTTTGGAATCACCCTCAGAGTTAACGACGATAACTCTTGCATTCTGAACCTTCATCTTCACATTCAGATTAACGACCTAACGTTAATTTGGAATCGATGTGGTTTTCGGATGTTCCAAATGCGGAAACCCGATCCCGGTCTCATCGAAATCCAAAACGTGTCTTTTAGGGCCAAGTTGTCTATTTAGCCTTAACAGTTTAATTCAATATAATTCAATATACACACAGATGGATATAATATCACAATAGATAGTCACAGATAATCTCATAAACAGATAATCAATAATTTCATCCAAACAGATAACTAGAAATTACCATATTTAAACTAAGCATCCATACCAGATAGATAGTATTCATGTCATATCTAAATTCAACACCATCAAATGAGATATCAATATCACACATCCATAAGCAATGATTTATAATCATCCCATTTGTAATTAATTTAAAATGAATTAAATTAACTACTTCTATCTCTAATTAATTTAAAGTAAATTAAATTAATTACTTTATCTATAAATCCTGCTTATACAATCATTAATTAATTATAGATCAAATTAATTAATCCTCTTCTAAATATCCTTCTTGATTAAACACCTTTGATTAATCAATCTCTAATTACAATCAGTAACTATTCTTTAATTAATTTCACAAATTAATTATCCTAAATTACTCATAGTAATTAACATTTAATTACTTCATTTTTGGATTAACTAAAATTAAGTACATTTATCCTTAATCACTTACGTTATTTAGATATTTCTTAATTAACCCATTTCTTAATTTACATTATCATGGTCTTTAATTTATATTAAAATTTAATTACTTTGATTAAATTAATTACATTAAGAAATTAATCTTTAATTAAACACCATTATTAATCATCTTTGATTAATATCAACCAGTAATTAACCACCCCTAATTCCTCATATAAATAAATTAATTATTTCCATAATTAATTGTCTCCACTAATTAATCCCAAGATTAATTATAAAAGTAATTATCCAAATTACTTTATTATTTCATTATTTTTCAGTAGTTACATTCAATAATTAACATTAATTACTTCCTTAAGTAATTGTGCTCCATTGCATACACTAAGAAATTACACTTATCAATTATCAAATGACTTTCTTAAATTAATTAAGCTAAATTAATTAATTTAAATTAATCATTTATCAAAATTAATTACAATAAGTAATTAATCTCTTAATTATTTTTATCAAGTAATTACATTTAACCATTTACAATAGACTTTCTAATTAATCTGATTAATTATCAAAATTAATCTTACTAATAAATTACTTAGTAATCTTTAGTTAATTATCTTTAATAACATTACTTAAATTACTTTCTTAAATAAATTTTCAATTATAAATTGATCTAAACTATTAATACATAAGTCATTTCTTAATTAAACTTTTATTCTTATGATAATTTATTCTTTTATTTATGACTTTATCAACATTACATTTTAAATTTAATTTCAAATATCATTTGAATTTAAGATTCAAAATGACTATAATTTAAATTCAATTTAAAATCCTTTAAATAAATGTAAATAACACTTATTATTTACATATATGAACTTGTAAAAGAAAATCTTTAAATTAAATTAATTGAATCTTAATTTAAATTTCCAAAATACATTTATATGTTAACTTGCAATTTTCAAGTTAAACAATTTTATTTAGCATCCATTCAAAAGAACTTGTAAAAACCCAATTCAAATATTTAATTGCAGACAAATTCTCTTTCAAACGGACTAATTGAATTTATCCTTGATTTATACATTTAGATTTTAGCACTGACTTATATTTTCAGATTTTGATGTCATTAGTTTAACTTAAATTTTAAAACTTGGTTCTTAACTTGCTTTGAAAAAGTTGATTTTTAATTTTTGATTTAAGATCCAAATTTGTTTCTAAAACTTATAGTCAAAAGTTCACTTGGATCTATATTTGAATTTTCAAATTTTTAAACACAATTTAAGTTTTGATTCAGATTTTAAACTAAATCTAAAATTTGAAACTGTCAGGTTATAATCCTAACAGTAAAACCATATTTTTATTTGTTTTAAACTTTATTTTAATTTAAATTTGAATTCAAAGGTAAACTTGAATTCGAACCTAAAACTGTTTTAACATGCTCCAATTTATTACTTACTTTAGGATTCATTTAAATTTTAACACAGAACCCTGTTTCCAGTTTTTAACAAACCTGAAATAATACAACACCAATCCCTTTTCCATTTACTTCGGGTTTTCCCCTAGCCTTACTTCGAGTCATATACTCGATTTACTCGAGTTCTCCCCTAACCAGAAACCTGACACAGCAACAACTACCCAGCTTCCCACTGCACGGTGCACGTGCACCGTGGCTCCAACCAACACCGGCCACTCACCTGCACTCCAACACGCCGTCGAGTATCACTAGCTACGATCCTGACCACCCAAAGCTACACCACATGCTCATGACAAAAACAAGCCCACACTTCAAAACCTGGAACCATGAACATATCTCCCCCTCGAAACCTGTCAACACTTCGCCTCTCCTCCTCCGACCTCCAGAGGACCACCACCGGCCACTGCTTTGACTTTCACCACTCTACCCATCCCCAATTCCCTGTTTAACTCGATGCACCAAGGGAAACAAACAAGTCCGCACTTCAACCCAGTTCAAAAATTTTGGTTTCCTCAGTGAAATCGAAAACCACCATCGCCACAATGATTGATAGAGTCTCCGGTCATTTTTCCCAACATCTTCGGTCACTCCCCCATCACCAGCCACAGACCCGGCCTCCAAATCCCCTTAGATCACCAAAAACCCCAAAGTTTGTAATTTATATTCAACCCAGAACTGCTCTTAAATGCCTATTCTAAAAATTATAAATTTTACTTTAAAATTCATACTAAAGTATAAGAATTCAGTGTATATTGTTGAATTTGTAAATTAAAAAGATTTGATTTTAATTTGTTTAAAGTTTGCTCAAACATTTTGGTATTCCAGTGACAATTGATAAGTTGATTTAGCTTCATCAAGATTTTAAAGTTAAATTTCTGTACAACTAACCATCTTGGTTTGTATTTACAATTATGGATATGATTTGAACAAAAGTAAGCATTTGTTTACACCTTTTGACCTGGGGAAACAATCAGAGGCATCTCCAAAACTTTGTACAGGATATATGCATCCCCACCTTCACATATAAACATATCAGCAATTTTACAACATAAACATTTTTCCTAGTTATACTCAAGCAACTAATTTAGTTCAATCAAAGGATATTGCTCACCACAGTTTTGAAAAGAAACAGAGCAAGTTTTAAAAGGAAACAGTCAGAATTTGCAGTTTGAACTGTATAAAATTTTCATCACTCATCACCAGAGTAAAATGATTAATAAATATTCAAACCTTGATCAACATTCAAAACATATACCTAAGCATCCAAATATCTACATACATCAGATTGTAAAACTTAAATAAATTTAGAAAAATGTTACTCACAGCAATTGGCAGACAGAATCTTCTTGTGTTTGAACAACCTAAACTTTAAAAACTGGAAATGTTTTACTTGTTTTTTTCCCTTTTGATTCTTCTTGCTTTCTCAGTTGTAATGTTACTAAGTTTGTATAATTAAAACTGTTTTCTATTGTTCTTTGTTTCAGTTTTTAATGAACGAACTAAAACAAAATATGAATATATAAAAAGGTTCAGGGGAAGGTGACATCTGAGACAAGCAAATTTGCAGATTTTTATTTGTGTTTTTGTTTTATTAGGCCAAATCTTTAATTTAGGAGGTTGAGTTGATTTCAACAGTTCGAAATGATTTTATTATGTGCTAATAAATGAAAGCATTAAATGTAAATGTACTAGATGTTTACACTAATCTTATTCTATGTACAAAGATATTTTTGTTTTGCAGTAAGCTACAGGCTGACAATATTTCTAATGTCTGCATATGCTTAAATATTGTACTTAGTGTCTACAACTACTCATTGTTATGTATAGATATTTATATTTTTTTTCTTTAAGCTATGCACTCCTCAGCTCTAACCTGCAAATGTAATTTATTTACTTTGCTATGTTCATCACTCTTACAAACAACTTGCAAATGTTTGTACTTTTATTTTGTTTGTTTTCATACTTGATGTTTATGCTTATCTGAGTCTTATTCTATAAGCTACTAACATTTTTATCTTATGTTTTATACTTGTCTGCATATATTTTTCTTTACTTTATTTTATTTTATTTGCCAACATAATTATTGTATAACATGATTACTTGTTTCCCCCTTTTTAGCTTTGCATTCTATTTTACATGTTTATATTCTTGCCTTGTCTATTTCCTTTACAGGCTGCATTTATATATCTTGCTTTGTTTATTTTATTTTTCTTTGCTTTGAGTACTTTATTTCAATATTTGATGTGAATGTTTTTGACTTATGCAATTATGTTAACCTCATACATTTGATTTATTCTTAAGTTAAATATTTAAAAGGTTTACTTTATTTTAAATTTACAAACCATAGCTTTACAAAATACTTATATATATAAATGAATTTAAAATAACACTTTCTTTTATATTAAAATCTATTTATAAAAAAATATTGCATTATTGTTGTTGTTTAAAAATCACTCATTACTAATTTAAAATGATTCATAAATGAAATCATTACCTAAACAAATTACCTATTTTATAAAGTTGAAGTAAAAAGAACAAAACAATCTTTTTATTTAAATTTAAACTCTAGGCTAAAATCATTTTAAACAAATTAAACTTTATCTTGAGTATTTTAAAGACTATGCTATTATTTATACAATATTAAAATATCAAATTATCTATTAAATTTAAAAACAAAACCGATCTATTTATAATATATACCAATCTATACATATATATATTATAAATAGAAACAATTTAAATTAGCTTTTAAAAGATAATTTATCAGTTAAATATTTATTGAAAAGAAGATGATTAAATCAATTTTAATATTATTAAGAAATATTATCAAATCAATTTAATTTTTGATGTAGATCATTAAATTGATATTGCCCCAAATTTCCGGGATATCACATTCTTCCCCCCTTAAAAGAATTTCGTCCCCGAAATTTAAAACAAAGGTAATTTAATAATCTAATTAAATATTTATTTTAAAACACAAGCCTATATTAATCATAAGCTAACAACCATAGCAACCAATTCATCCAAACAAACAAATCTAACTATCCAGACAAAATTCCGGATAGAATTTCCTCGAGTTTCCCCAAGTATAAATACCGGGTTACTCGCCCTATAGAATCCCAACAATCAATATTACTAAGCTACAGAGCTTCCACTCATCTAGATGTACAAAACAAGGCGGGATATCAGACTACAGGCAAGTCTGAATCAACAACTACAACTCCGTGAACTGCTGATTCTCCAAGCAGAGATAGTCTTACACGTACTCCCTCAGAGATACGTGAAACACAACAAATTCCAGTTATCCAAACTGACAATTCAATCCTGTAGACTAAACACTTATCCAAAATCAAATCTCCGACTTCGGAATCCAAATTCGTCCGTCTCTTATCCAGAAGAAATTAAACAGGTGCACTCCAATCTGGCCTTAGATTCTGAAAAATTTCCTATAGAACTCTCCCATCCAAACACTGCAACATCCATTTGCTTCCAAACTAAAACAGCTGCCATCATGCTTCCACTGCGCAACTCTGATTGAACAGATGAAAATGCTGATTATGAACTCAAGCACAGACTGGTCAACACATTCCAAAAATAAAACTCAGAAGTTCCTCCAAAATTCTGAGCTTCTTCACTAAACTCAATCTTCATATATTAGCAAAACTTTGACTCCTTGAAGGCATCCAGAAAAATCTCTGAAACATAAGAGAACACTCAAACTATCGCAAGTCACTTTTGCGATCAATCCAGCCTAATTCCAAAGATACTGCTTTCTCTTTACAAATCAGAACAGCTTACACTTATGTGGCCAATCTATCGAAAAAAATGGAACTACTCTGCAGCTTCTAAACTCCTCTGCTGACCTAGAAACCAAAGACTGCTTAATCCAAAGCTCTTCGAAAAACTCGGACCTCAAAGCAAACAGAAACACCCAGCTGAACACAGCGACAACATCGAACAGATATACTTCCTTAACTTGTCCCAAAGAAACATTTTCGGAGACATCCATAGTCACTGGATCTCATCACACAGCTACTACACCTTGATATATCAAGATCTCATGTCTGGCTTCTGTCCACCCGACATATCCAAACTCTAACTTAACCAAATTACACTTCATAGATGAACTCCGAACCTTAATAGGTTTCCTTCAGAGATCGATGAAATCCTTACACCACCCAAAGCTTACTCGAGACGGTATCAGGTCTACAATCTCGACAATTACACTTCCAACCTCAATCATTCAAATTCCAACTATTGGTAGTTGTGTTACACACACCACTATCCTATCTACCTTTATAGCTCATTGGAAAACCCGAACAGGTAACCCAATCAATAGGTAGAAATAATTAAATATATATAGATAAAAATTACAAGTACGCTCTCTCAAGAAAGAAATCACTTAAGAGCCTAGGTATTCGCTCAACCTAGCGCTCTGATACCACTGTAACGACCCCACTTCCTACGCCCAGGAAGAAGTATCGTTTTTAAGAAAAGAAAGAGATGAGAAAGTAGAAAAGATAGAGAAGAAAGAACAACAACATCAGAATCTCACAGCGGAATGATAAATTATAATATATCACATAAGTATTTACATAATATACAACATCAATCAGAGTTATACAGATAATACATCACATACTAGACAGTTATAGACACCTGTCTAGTTATACAACTCAATACACAAAACAACTCAACAATATGACTCAGAGATACCAACACAGCGGAACCATATGTATAACTATAACGCTGAAGCCTCCTGCTCCACTACTCCTCCAAAATTCGTCAAAGCTAAACCTGAATCCCTTGGCTACCCGTAAAAATTTGGGTACCCGAGAGTTTATGAAAAACAAAAATAAACTCCGGGTCAGACATGGGTCTGGTATGAGTAACAGGTTAAAAGTTGCTTAATTTTGAAAAATCCTTTTAAAATAAATGGTATCACGTAAGACTTCCCACACATAAACATGGAAAAGCTTTTACCTTACGCTAACCAAAACATTTGATAGGAAATTCTGTGATATTATAATAGGTCTAGGGTTTTCAAGTAAATAGAAAATAGCCGAAATTGTTACATCTATTAAATTCCAGCTACTAGCCACAAAAGTGGGTAATACAATCAAAACCGTTGGCACTTATTGGATTGAGGATTTCATACAATGGCAGGGCTACTGGGGTACCGCCCGTCACAGTACGGGGCCTAGATCACCGTACCGAGGATTACTCCCTTCATCCCCTGCAACACAAGGCCGGAACCATTCCTTACTGAACAGTCCCGAACAAGATAAACCCCGGCAGTTGTCATGACCAACCGCCCACACAGCCGAAAATAAGGGACATCTAGACAGGGGAATATCCTTGTCCTGCTTGGGCATGACCCACCTAACCTTGCTGCACCTCCCCTGTTTTAGCCATTCCCGGTTGATGAGGCTTGAGGTTACGATTACCTTTAGAGAACATAATTCTTAGAATGCTCATCGCCCACCTGACGATGTGTTGAAAGCATTCAATCCATACAAGTTCGTTCCGGGTTCGAACGAAACCGAAGGCATTATCTCGTTACACTCATTTTGGAATCACCCTCAGAGTTAACGACGATAACCCTTGCATTCTGAACCTTCATCTTCACATTCAGATTAACGACCTAACGTTAATTTGGAATCGATGTGGTTTTCGGATGTTCCAAATGCGGAAACCCGATCCCGGTCTCATCGAAATCCAAAACGTGTCTTTTAGGGCCAAGTTGTCTATTTAGCCTTAACAGTTTAATTCAATATAATTCAATATACACACAGATGGATATAATATCACAATAGATAGTCACAGATAATCTCATAAACAGATAATCAATAATTTCATCCAAACAGATAACTAGAAATTACCATATTTAAACTAAGCATCCATACCAGATAGATAGTATTCATGTCATATCTAAATTCAACACCATCAAATGAGATATCAATATCACACATCCATAAGCAATGATTTATAATCATCCCATTTGTAATTAATTTAAAATGAATTAAATTAACTACTTCTATCTCTAATTAATTTAAATTAAATTAAATTAATTACTTTATCTATAAATCCTGCTTATACAATCATTAATTAATTATAGATCAAATTAATTAATCCTCTTCTAAATATCCTTCTTGATTAAACACCTTTGATTAATCAATCTCTAATTACAATCAGTAACTATTCTTTAATTAATTTCACAAATTAATTATCCTAAATTACTCATAGTAATTAACATTTAATTACTTCATTTTTGGATTAACTAAAATTAAGTACATTTATCCTTAATCACTTACGTTATTTAGATATTTCTTAATTAACCCATTTCTTAATTTACATTATCATGGTCTTTAATTTATATTAAAATTTAATTACTTTGATTAAATTAATTACATTAAGAAATTAATCTTTAATTAAACACCATTATTAATCATCTTTGATTAATATCAACCAGTAATTAACCACCCCTAATTCCTCATATAAATAAATTAATTATTTCCATAATTAATTGTCTCCACTAATTAATCCCAAGATTAATTATAAAAGTAATTATCCAAATTACTTTATTATTTCATTATTTTTCAGTAGTTACATTCAATAATTAACATTAATTACTTCCTTAAGTAATTGTGCTCCATTGCATACACTAAGAAATTACACTTATCAATTATCAAATGACTTTCTTAAATTAATTAAGCTAAATTAATTAATTTAAATTAATCATTTATCAAAATTAATTACAATAAGTAATTAATCTCTTAATTATTTTTATCAAGTAATTACATTTAACCATTTACAATAGACTTTCTAATTAATCTGATTAATTATCAAAATTAATCTTACTAATAAATTACTTAGTAATCTTTAGTTAATTATCTTTAATAACATTACTTAAATTACTTTCTTAAATAAATTTTCAATTATAAATTGATCTAAACTATTAATACATAAGTCATTTCTTAATTAAACTTTTATTCTTATGATAATTTATTCTTTTATTTATGACTTTATCAACATTACATTTTAAATTTAATTTCAAATATCATTTGAATTTAAGATTCAAAATGACTATAATTTAAATTCAATTTAAAATCCTTTAAATAAATGTAAATAACACTTATTATTTACATATATGAACTTGTAAAAGAAAATCTTTAAATTAAATTAATTGAATCTTAATTTAAATTTCCAAAATACATTTATATGTTAACTTGCAACCTTCAAGTTAAACAATTTTATTTAGCATCCATTCAAAAGAACTTGTAAAAACCCAATTCAAATATTTAATTGCAGACAAATTCTCTTTCAAACGGACTAATTGAATTTATCCTTGATTTATACATTTAGATTTTAGCACTGACTTATATTTTCAGATTTTGATGTCATTAGTTTAACTTAAATTTTAAAACTTGGTTCTTAACTTGCTTTGAAAAAGTTGATTTTTAATTTTTGATTTAAGATCCAAATTTGTTTCTAAAACTTATAGTCAAAAGTTCACTTGGATCTATATTTGAATTTTCAAATTTTCAAACACAATTTAAGTTTTGATTCAGATTTTAAACTAAATCTAAAATCTAAAACTGTCAGGTTATAATCCTAACAGTAAAACCATATTTTTATTTGTTTTAAACTTTATTTTAATTTAAATTTGAATTCAAAAGTAAACTTGAATTCGAACCTAAAACTGTTTTAACATGCTCCAATTTATTACTTACTTTAGGATTCATTTAAATTTTAACACAGAACCCTGTTTCCAGTTTTTAACAAACCTGAAATAATACAACACCAATCCCTTTTCCATTTACTTCGGGTTTTCCCCTAGCCTTACTTCGAGTCATATACTCGATTTACTCGAGTTCTCCCCTAACCAGAAACCTGACACAACAACAACTACCCAGCTTCCCACTGCACGGTGCACGTGCACCGTGGCTCCAACCAACACCGGCCACTCACCTGCACTCCAACACGCCGCCGAGTATCACTAGCTACGATCCTGACCACCCAAAGCTACACCACATGCTCGTGACAAAAACAAGCCCACACTTCAAAACCTGGAACCATGAACATATCTCCCCCTCGAAACCTGTCAACACTTCGCCTCTCCTCCTCCGACCTCCAGAGGACCACCACCACCGGCCACTGCTTTGACTTTCACCCCTCTACCCATCCCCAATTCCCTGTTTCACTCGATGCACCAAAGGAAACAAACAAGTCCGCACTTCAACCCAGTTCAAAAATTTTGGTTTCCTCAGTGAAATCGAAAACCACCATCGCCACAATGATTGATAGAGTCTCCGGTCATTTTTCCCAACATCTTCGGTCACTCCCCCATCACCAGCCACAGACCCGCCCTCCAAATCCCCTTAGATCACCAGAAACCCCAAAGTTTGTAATTTATATTCAACCCAGAACTGCTCTTAAATGCCTATTCTAAAAATTATAAATTTTACTTTAAAATTCATACTAAAGTATAAGAATTCAGTGTATATTGTTGAATTTGTAAATTAAAAAGATTTGATTTTAATTTGTTTAAAGTTTGCTCAAACATTTTGGTATTCCAGTGACAATTGATAAGTTGATTTAGCTTCATCAAGATTTTAAAGTTAAATTTCTGTACAACTAACCATCTTGGTTTGTATTTACAATTCTGGATATGATTTGAACAAAAGTAAGCATTTGTTTACACCTTTTGACCTGGGGAAACAATCAAAGGCATCTCTAAAACTTTGTACAGGATATATGCATCCCCACCTTCACATATAAACATATCAGCAATTTTACAACATAAACATTTTTCCTAGTTATACTCAAGCAACTAATTTAGTTCAATCAAAGGATATTGCTCACCACAGTTTTGAAAAGAAACAGAGCAAGTTTTAAAAGGAAACAGTCAGAATTTGCAGTTTGAACTGTATAAAATTTTCATCACTCATCACCAGAGTAAAATGATTAATAAATATTCAAACCTTGATCAACATTCAAAACATATACCTAAGCATCCAAATATCTACATACATCAGATTGTAAAACTTAAATAAATTTAGAAAAATGTTACTCACAGCAATTGGCAGACAGAATCTTCTTGTGTTTGAACAACCTGAACTTTAAAAACTGGAAATGTTTTACTTGTTTTTTTCCCTTTTGATTCTTCTTGCTTTCTCAGTTGTAATGTTACTAAGTTTGTATAATTAAAACTGTTTGCTATTGTTCTTTGTTTCAGTTTTTAATGAACGAACTAAAACAAAATATGAATATATAAAAAGGTTCAGGGGAAGGTGACATCTGAGACAAGCAAATTTGCAGATTTTTATTTGTGTTTTTGTTTTATTAGGCCAAATCTTTAATTTAGGAGGCTGAGTTGATTTCAACAGTTCGAAATGATTTTATTATGTGCTAATAAATGAAAGCATTAAATGTAAATGTACTAGATGTTTACACTAATCTTATTCTATGTACAAAGATATTTTTGTTTTGCAGTAAGCTACAGGCTGACAATATTTCTAATGTCTGCATATGCTTAAATATTGTACTTAGTGTCTACAACTACTCATTGTTATGTATAGATATTTTTTTTTTCTTTAAGCTATGCACTCCTCAGCTCTAACCTGCAAATGTAATTTATTTACTTTGCTATGTTCATCACTCTTACAAACAACTTGCAAATGTTTGTACTTTTATTTTGTTTGTTTTCATACTTGATGTTTATGCTTATCTGAGTCTTATTCTATAAGCTACTAACATTTTTATCTTATGTTTTATACTTGTCTGCATATATTTTTCTTTACTTTATTTTATTTTATTTGCCAACATAATTATTGTATAACATGATTACTTGTTTCCCCCTTTTTAGCTTTGCATTCTATTTTACATGTTTATATTCTTGCCTTGTCTATTTCCTTTACAGGCTGCATTTATATATCTTGCTTTGTTTATTTTATTTTTCTTTGCTTTGAGTACTTTATTTCAATATTTGATGTGAATGTTTTTGACTTATGCAATTATGTTAACCTCATACATTTGATTTATTCTTAAGTTAAATATTTAAAAGGTTTACTTTATTTTAAATTTACAAACCATAGCTTTACAAAATACTTATATATATAAATGAATTTAAAATAACACTTTCTTTTATATTAAAATCTATTTATAAAAAAATATTGCATTATTGTTGTTGTTTAAAAATCACTCATTACTAATTTAAAATGATTCATAAATGAAATCATTACCTAAACAAATTACCTATTTTATAAAGTTGAAGTAAAAAGAACAAAACAATCTTTTTATTTAAATTTAAACTCTAGGCTAAAATCATTTTAAACAAATTAAACTTTATCTTGAGTATTTTAAAGACTATGCTATTATTTATACAATATTAAAATATCAAATTATCTATTAAATTTAAAAACAAAACCGATCTATTTATAATATATACCAATCTATACATATATATATTATAAATAGAAACAATTTAAATTAGCTTTTAAAAGATAATTTATCAGTTAAATATTTATTGAAAAGAAGATGATTAAATCAATTTTAATATTATTAAGAAATATTATCAAATCAATTTAATTTTTGATGTAGATCATTAAATTGATATTGCCCCAAATTTCCGGGATATCACATATATAGTATATAGTGGAGTGATTGATATTCTGTGATAAATATTATTAGTAATTGGAATATTGAATGCTGTGGTTTGTTTGAATATTACGGTACCCTGAGTTATCAAAATATATAAAATTGGATTTTCGAAAGAAATATAAGGGTGAATTTTGAAAGTGAAATAATTATAGAATAAAAATAAGAATGAATTGGAAAGAAATAAAAGTGATATTTAAAAACAGAAGTTAAATTGTAAAGCAGAGATTTAAAACAAGTTTTAAATCAGAGTTAAATCTGGAATTCAAGAGTGAATCTGGGTTTTTAAACAAATAAGTTTTTAAATTTAATTATTTTAACAACTTGAATGTTGTGCATTTTTAATTTGATTTGAATTTAAAAATGAATTTGGTTTTAAATTCTTTTAAATTTCTATTTTAAAACGAGTAATTAATTTATTTAATGAAGTAAATAAAAAATAGTTAACTACGGTTTGAGATTAATCGAGAATGATTAATACTGTGGTTTAATTAATGTAATTAATTTAGATTAGGATAAATTAAAATATAATTGGAAATCACTAATTTATATAATCAGTTATGTGATTAAAGATTGATTAATTAAGATTTATTAATCAATAATAAGTGACCCATGAGAAATTAATTAATATAAGTAATTAAGGATTAATGTAATTAATATAGTTAATTAATTTATGAAGTAATTAAGATTACTTATTGTTTTTGGTTAATAATAATTAATATTGTGAAGTTAATTAAAGATAATTACTTGAATGTAATTGAAGAATAATTAATCCAGGGTGATTAATTAAGATGAATAATGAAGGGATGATTGATTAATTGATTTGAAAATTAATTAATGACTAGTGAAGAAATCTAAGTGATTGAGATTAGAAATTTAATTTGAATTAATTTAATTAATTTTGGTGGCGATCAAGTTTTGCTTATGGATGATTGAATGGTATTGGATGCTTTGAATGAGTTGATATCTCTGATATGAAATGTTGTGTATTTTGTTTGGATAATTTGGGTTAGGATGACATGAGGTTCGAAGAGACCGGGGTCGGGTATTAGGAAATACCCGAAACTACTTCGAATTTTATAGATTGATATGTGAAATCTATAGGCTGGGATGAAGTGATTTTAATGAATTGGACTATTTTAATTTAAATTTTGGTACTTAGAAAATTGAGGTGTGAAATAAGTGGTGCCTATAACAAATTGTGAATTTGTAAATTAATACGAGTCACCCCGGGTTTTATTTAAGTTGTATGCTTTGTATTCCATGTTAGATGGGTTTACTCACGCTGGTTTCCAGCCTGACCCGGGTGTTACTTTGATGTAATGCTCGGGTCAGACCGAGTATTACAGATTTTCAAGTAAGGACGTTCTGTAGCTCAGGAGTCGAGCTAGATGGCAAGAACGTATGGAGTGTTTCCGCTGTATTATATTGTTGTATATCTGCGACGTGATAATTGTGTATATTCAATGTCTGTATATATGTGTAACTCTGATGAATTGAAATGTAATCGACAGATAAAATATTCTTTTGTAAACTGTTATTATTTATTACTATATTTTATCCGCTGCGAATGTGAAATATTGGTGTTTCTGATCTTCTTCTTCTTCTATCTCTTTCTTCGTTTCATAACTATCTGGAATTTTCGGGATCGAAAATTCCGGGTCGTTATAAAAATCAAATGTAGAAATAAACTTCTAGTGCTTCCACTCGAAGAACATATGACTCAACATCGCATGCTTCCTATTCAAGACATCGGGCTATAACATTGACCTTGCCTAGAGTATAGGAGATATCGAAATCGTACAGTGCTAAAAACTCCGTCCACCTCTGCTGCCTTAAATTCAAATTCTTTTGAAAGAATAAATATTTCAGAGACTTGTCATCCATATACAGCTCAAACCACTCACCTAATAGAAAGTGTCTTCATGACTTGAGTGCAAATACAATGACTGCCAACTCAATATCATGGGTAGGATAGATTCTCTCATAGACTTTCAACTATCAACTATTATAGCTCACCACTATCCCTTCTTGCATCAAGACCACGCCCGACCCCATACCACAAGCGTCGGTATATAATGTGAATGCCTTTGTACCATCGAGTAATATTAGAATATGTGCACTAGTTAACGCTTCCTTTAACTTGATCAAAGCATCCTCACACTTCGAATCCCATGAGAAAGCCAAAATTTTCTTGGTAAGGAAGGTCAGAGGGGTAGTGATTTTATATAAGTCCTTAATGAACTTCCTATAGTGGTCCGCCAAACCTAGAAAAATCCTTACTTCTATGGTATTCTTTGGCATATGCTAATCCTATATTGCAACAACTTTACTAGGATCGACCGTTGTCCCACTCTCAAAGACAACGTGCCCCCAAAAAGCATATCTCCTTGCACCAAAAGTGATATTTAAAAAACTTTGCCTTCAACTTTTGCCTACGGAGCATATTAAGCACTTATCCTAGATGCTACCTAAGCTCCTCCTTGCTTTTCGAATATACTAATATGTCATCAATAAATACCACCATGAACTTATTAAGCAACCCTCTAAAAACTCAATTCATTGGGTCGACAAACTAAGCAGGTGCATTGGTCATTCCAAAGAGCAAGAACAACTACTCATAAAGTCCGTCAGGTGTACGAAAGAAGTCTCTTAAATACTATCCACGACGACATGGAGTTGATGAAATCCAGTAGCCAAGTCAAGCTAAGAGAACACCTTCACTCCAACCAACCGATAAAATAGATCGATTATGTGGGATGATGGATAATGATTCTTTTTATCAACTTATTCAGCTCATGATAATCTACACAAAGCCTTAAAGAACCATCCATCTTGGTGGCAAATACAATTGATGCTCCCCACTTTGAAATACTCCTCCTAATAAAGCCATTCTCTAATAGCTCATTCACTTTCTTATTCAGATCGCTTCTCTATTTAGGAGGCATGTGCCTCAAAGGTAAGGTAATAGGTATGTTGTTCTCCATAAGATAAATCCAAAACTTGGTCTCTCTCTGGGGTGGAAGATCGGTAATCTCAAAAAAGACATCGAACAGTCTCTAACTACTGGCACTGAATCTAACTCATCACGTGATTGGTCTAAAAAAATATAGGTAACTCAACATAACCAAACATCTGGGATAGCAATAAACCTTTAGACTAAGTCTTACTACAAGTACCCAAACGAGCAACGTTCCTATCATAATCTACGATTGCCCCATACTTGGTCATCCAGTCTATGCCCAAAATCAAATCGAACTCAGAAAATCTTAAGACAAAAGCATCACAATTAAACTCAACCTCCATAATAAACAATTTCAAATCCCTACATATCATAGATAAATAAGCCAATCCTCCAACAAGGTTTGATACATGGGTCTATAGTTATGCTAGTGTCTAAGTGTAGGTCATCCACAAGTCTACTCGAAATAAAAAAGTGTGATGCCTCAGTGTCAAATAAGGTACGAACGGATAAATTGAATAAAGTTAACACACCTTCAATTACAACCTTCTTCCTCTTGTCTGCTTCTGGAGGCGCACTCGAGCTGAGAACAACACACATCGCGTAAGCTGAAACCATTTAGGTAGAGGTCTTCGATGGTGCCGGACACTCCATCCTTTTGTAGTTGTATCATTTGAAATTTAAGATATCCATCTTGCACTTCTTCACAAAATACCCTCTTCTTACGTCATCTCCTATATTGTAACCCCTACTTCTTAATCTTTCCTTTTGCCCTCATTCTGCCCTTAAGCTGATTCTGTTGTAGTGTCTTTCCTCCTGTTCTTGGGTTCACTCTTCACTTCCACCTTGAAAATAATGTTCAGAAAAGTCATCTCCACCAAACCCTCGAAAGTCGAATCCATGAGAATATAAATAACAGCCAAATCTTGAAAAGGTTGATTCAACCCCTTTGCAAACTTCAAATCTTTCTTATGAGGGGTATTTATCAACTCCATACCAATCCTAGCCAACTCATTAAACTAATTCACACATTCCTTCACTGACATCTTGAATTGTTGCAAGTGTATAAACTTCTCCAACCGTACTCCCTTCTCTACCATGAAAAGATTTATCTCAAAACGCATCCTAAACTCTCCCCAAGTAATCTCTCCCTCATCAATCTCAACCATTACCATGTCCCACCAATTCAAAGCCTTTCCACGTAAGTGTCACCTCTAAGAGCTACCAATCCAAAAATCCTCTCATAAGTGCGGATCCATGCCTTCGAGTCCACATACGACTTTATCCCTACATATGGCTTCCCTACTAGACTTGCAAAGTCCTTACATAACTTGGAGAAATCGATGACAAGTGGATGGGTAGGAACTACATCTGGAGCCTGCTCTATTGGTCCCCTATTAGGGTTAAGCTCGGCTTGTCCTCCATCTTGTAGGTATCGGTGGAACCAAATCAGGAAGTTTACGCCCGGAATCTCGGCTGCATCACCTGAGCCGCAACTAGTAGGATTGCACATCTTCTTTATCTTTGATTTAGGAATTATTAGCAACTTTTTCATAGATATTACTAACAAGAATACATGGTAGCCTTTTTTTATATTATGCTTGTAAATAAAACATTTGAAGAACTTTTTAACTACACATACACATACACACACACACACACACACTCTTTTAGAAACCTATGTTGGAAAAATGCTAGGAATTTTTTTTTTCAAAACTTTTCAGGTCTCTCAATATGCACCTAACCCCTAAGGATTTTTAAAGCTTGGTTCTGATACCAAGTGTGATAACCCACACCTTCCAACACATCGATCCAAACCGTAAAGTGACTTTCGAACTCGCGTTTGTGCCAAGAAGTACAAGCTATTTGGTTTTTAAAAAGTATAGAGACTGAGAATATAAGGATAAAATATAAGACATTCTACACTTTCAGATTCATAGTGAAAGACGGAAAAATATAAATATAGAAAATAGTCATTTTAGAAAATATTCCAGAAAATGCAGTCTTAAAACATACTTAGTCGTAACCCAGAATTTATAGAAATATAGCAAATAGTCAGATAAATATTAAGTACGATAAATAGTTACATGGAGAGTAATGAAAAGTAATATGGAATGCCAACACCAATCATCTACTGCCTCATGTGGTGGAGAAAAAGAAAGGAAATGAGCGGGCCAGACAAAAGTCTGGTGAATGAATTATATCATTAATATATGATGATCACATGAAATTAACTTCGTTAGTACTATATGTGACCTAGAGTGTTCTACTTGAGTCCGTGAACTATTTACTAATGGAAGCTTCATTAACCTAGGGAGTATCGTTCTAACTACACCTATACCAACATCTTGTGAAGGTTTATATTTAGAATCAAACAACTAATCGAACCTAAAATTAACTATAGATCGGCTAATAGCCATTGGAACTATTCCAAAATAAGATCACCTATAATATCAACCATGGGACTACAATCCCAAATTAGGACTACATGTATTATATTTATGCATTGAGGTAGAGCTTGCAATGTTGACTCATGTCAAAGAAATTTTAGGGTCCATTGTATCTGTGTCCACTCTTAATGGTAACGTAACGCACTGTGATGGGTATCCATCAACAACACAGTTTCACGTTCTCTTCGTCGTGTACACCAAGGAAACTCACGTTATTGCCAGACCACATACTTCTCTAAGCATCATCTTTAGTGTTGTAGATACACTGTAGAACCTCATCTTAGTGCAATTTGTGAAAAGTCACTCCTGGTCGAATATCAACCACGCCGAATAAATAATGTTCAGGCCTCATTGCCAGCATACACATCTATTCAGTCCTGTAACGTTCTAGGGTCGTAAGCTTAGGGAGTTGATTCCCGCTAATGTACTAATATCCATATACATACATACATACATACATACATACATACACATATATATAATATAAATAAACTAATAACTTGGGCAATAAGCCAAGATTCAGATTACACCTGCAAATTGACAGCCAGTCAACCGCTCGATCGACAGCTGAAGCAATTGACCATTTACTGTCGGCCGGCTCCTACGAGCCAGTCAACCTGTTGGAGTTTTATTTTTTCTCGTTTAATTCTTGTTCACTCTTACACTACAAGAAAAACTAGTATTAGCTGCACAATATAGCAGTGTTTTAAGCTTATGTGCTGCTGTCCGCGGGTGCGGCACAGTAGAAAGGAGACTCGAGTTTCGGTAAAAAGACCCAGCTTCGATTTCTACAATGCGCTTCATTATCCTATATAAATTTATCCGGAGATATGGGGGCTTGGATCAGCGGACGGCTTTACTGTACTCTCATCGGGAGTTTACCGGCCCGTCAGATTCTTCTGGTTTTTCAAAAAAAAAAAAAAAAAACCGGCTTATGTGCTTCTTTTGCTTATTGTAGACATGTTAGATGAAATCGAAACGCTGCTTAAACAAAAAATATTTGGTAGGAGACGAAACATTGACCGGCTATGTTTATTCTAGGCAGTGGAGTTCAATTTCATTTGCACAGTTTTTAGCTTTCAATTTTCACTCAAAGAAATGAGACAGAGAACTGTACAGAATTTCCCAATCAAAATCACGACATCCATATTCTTAGGGAAATCCTCGACTTCCGTTCCTCTTTTGCTACTTTTCAACCTCCGACTGCTGTGAAGAATCCACTTACCAACACAAAAAAGCAACGTGCACCAACAAAAACTCTATTTCTTTCGATCCTTTTGAAAGGTATTATTTTGCCTTGTTACGATCAATCCATTCGAAAAGCCGACCTCTGATGACCTGGTGGGAAAGACACCATCGTGGACCATCAGATTCATCCGGCGGCTGGATTCGACTCATAGCCAGCGTGTCCTGGCCAGGCGAGGATGAGGGAGTTGAAGAATGTTCGAATATTTGTTAAGAATCATTGCTTGGCTTGGATTGCTATTTCTTGCTTGCTTCTTGTGAATATTGAACCGATTTGTTTATTGATTTACTGCGTTTGTTTAAGTTTATAAAAAAGAAGAAGAAGAGGAAAACTTTCAGCTGATTGTGCTAGAGTATGTGGTCTTGGTACAGATGCTAGTATAATATGTGCATTGTCACTTCTAATATAACTATCAGTTCCCCTGGGTATTATTCCTGTTCCTGAAACATTATAGTTTAAGTTCTTCCTTTTTTGGCTAATTTTCATTCTTGTATTTATTAATTTTATCTCCATTATGTTGGTATGACTACTGTAGCAATACTAAGGTAAATTACTTAAAACCAAAGGGTAAGAATGATTGTCTTTGTATTCTTGACTATTAAGTAAAAAGTTCAAATATAAGGACTTTTAGCCAAAAACTGCCTCAAAGGTATGTTCATCGTGACAAGTTACATCCTTGAACTAGGGTTGGCTAGGGTCCTACAGATGTGTACAAATCACATTAGTTGGAATCATAAAGATAATAAAATACGTTGAAGAGGATTGGAGCAAAGCTCAGTTGTATCATTTTCCTTTTTGGCTTTTCATTTCAGTTCGAACACTGTGCAGTTTGATGGCATTCCTAGATAGAAACTACTAAAATGCCTTCCATATTTTGTATGTTGAAAACTTGGATACAAGTAGTATCGGTATAGTATTATACAGTGTTAATGTTTCATCTTTTCCATTGTTAAAGTATTGAAGGAGTTATTTATTATTCTAATATTTGGAGATTTGACCAGTGTTCCTTTTTTTCTTTAAATTTAATGGTCTTGGCTTTTAATTATTAAATGGGATAATCGCAAAAGGATGTTTTTGAAATGGTACATGCATATGAACACACTTGGTTAAAGATGTTCTTCTACTTTGCTTGAGTTCCACTCGTTAAATGAGTTAAGTAAAGAAAAATTATTCAATGTTCAAATCAAGAAAAATTGTATAGTATTTGTGAAGGATGGGTTTCAAGAAAAATATTTTATTATAAACATGTATCAGGCATCAGTAATGTTTTCAGATTGAGTAAATAGATTAGAAATATGCAAGTGTATGGCCACCTGCAAGTGCCACTGTACTCCCTTGAATATTGCTAAAACAGTAAAGCTGCTAAGTAAGAGCTTTTATAGAAATACTACTAATATGCACGTGCTAAGAAATACCACTAGTTAAGTTTAGTATGTATTTAGCAGCAGCAGCAGTACTCTATTTATGGATAATAATTGTACACAAATCTTGGTAGTATCGTTTCAAATTTTTTTGAAAATCTGAAGATACAATGTATAATAAGTCAACTTTTGAATACACTTATTTAGAAAGAAGAACCACTATCATTATCATTGTATATTCATTTATGGTTCGTTAGCAGTAAGATACATCTAGTGCACTTCAGTACTAGCATTTGGTTTATTGATCCACACGGTGTATATTTTATTTTCATTCTATTTCAGCATACTTAGTATTGCAAAAAGGAAACTGATGCTTGCATATTTTGCTTTAGTGCACTTTAATGGCAGGTTTCAAACATAGCATTTGTTCATAAATCAATTTCATGGCATTGAAGAAACATACAAAGCGAGGACGTGGTGCCGGTAAAATCAAATCAATTTTTCCCAGCTCAACAAAAACATCAGTCATGCGCTTTATGTGTAACTTTCAACCCTTTCACATCATTGTATAAATATCTATATGCGGTGAAAAGAAATGTGTTTCATATGCATCAATCAGTACAATTATGCACGTGTCTCTGCTTTCTACTCGTTTATCAATTACCATAATTGTTACATACAGTTATACCTTAATAGGCACAAAACAAGATATGTTTAGTAGAAACTATCTAACAACCTCATTTAATATTATATCAAGTTTTATACATAGCCCATACTCAATGCAACAGACCAAAAATAAGCTAGGATTACAAAATGTTCTACCATCCTGAAGAAGGCCTACATCTCTTATTATTTTTTCAAAACAGGAGTATTAAACTGAGGCACTATGCATTACAATTCGCCTTGACTTTGTACTAAACTTTCTTCTTCCATAAGTTCATTTTCATTTTGATTATATTTCAGATCCACGTAGTTATGACTGAACAATGTATTGAAATCTTTATGCGTGTCGTTTGAGAGCTGCACTTGTGGAACATGAGGTACCCAGACTGGACATTGGACTTTGGTTCTTTCTTCTGCCTCTGGACAAATCTCATATTTCTATATATTTGATTACTAAATGAGGTATATTTTTTGTATTTCTATAATTTGTTCAGAATAGTTTGTTGCCCTTCTCAGCACACTGGATCTTTAGTTGAGGTGATTGCAATTGTGTTAGTGGAGGCACTTTTCTGTTTTTGAGGTATATTTAAAATTCTAGTGCTGTTTTACATTTTGATTTTGAGTTTTTATTATAAGTTAATAACATAACATGAATTTTTTATGAGTTATTAAACATTTATATGTCTTAAATTATATTGCAATACGCATAATATGGTGAATATTCTTCAACCCACACTTTGTAGACGTGCGTAATGGATAAACTGATTGTGAAGCAACACAACCTAGAAAATATAATATAGGTCCTTAGCAATAGTATCAAAAATCATAGAAACCATGTTTTGTAGGGAGGTTTCATCTGCTGTTGTTACTAATTATGACCAGCGGCATTAAAATGGTGGGTCTATAAAGCTGCATTAAAGTTGCTCACCTCTTTGTTTTTAAAGGCTTATAGGCTCTTGTTCTATCGCTAGTTGCCAAATGATATGACAAACAAAAGTAAGATAGGAGAAAATGCAATCTTATTCTTATATTTGACTATAAAATATCAATAGAATGTGGTATGTGCATTTAGTTATAATCATAAATAATGTATTTTGGAAATGGAGAGCCAGCGCATTCTGTAACATGCTTATTGTTCCACCAGGATCTGGTATTGTTCACCGGGTAATTATTTCTAGTCAATTCTTTTTATAGAAAAACCACTTTAGTCAAAATTGACACAACAATTTTACAGATGATTTGCAATCATGAAATAATAAGTTGTTAGTTGCAGTTAATCCTGAATACTTAGGAAAAGTTATTTTCGATAATGAAGGGCTGCTTTATCCTGATAGTGTGGTTGGTACAGACTCACACTCAACTATGATTAATGGGTTTGGCGTTGCTGGCTGGGGAGTGCGTAGAATTGAAGCAGAAGCTGCGATACTTGGTCAGGTGCTTCTATTAATTTTCTCTCCACTTCTCTCACACTTTGCATGATACTATTCTTTCTTATTTGAATGTTGATGTTTCCCATAATGATAAACCCTGCTATGCTTTTGGACTTTTTCACAGATTTATTATAGATAAAACTTCTATTTATACATAACTATTAGCAAAAATAAGTAGTATTCAAACTATTTGCAAATATTGGATAGGATATTTTTTAATATGTCGGTCATTTGATTCTCCCTTTGGCTTTTGAAAGTAAAAAATGTATGTGTGCAAATGCTTGTTGAGCCCATACAGAAACACACAAGTGCATGTGCTAGTTGTGGCAACATGATTTATTTTCTTCTTGTATTGGTTCAATTGATTATAGCATTTCATGCATTTTTGTATTGGAGTAATTCAGACTTGCACGTTTATGTACCTAAAAAATGATAGCTGCATAACTGAATTGTAAATGGCTATACAAAAAGGCTTGAACATGCCGAAATAACGAGGATCAAAAGGCTTGAACTATACTAAAAGCTTTTTGAACCGAAGCCCCGTGGACGTGGCTGAGAGTTGAAGCTTTATTGTGCAAGTCGGTTTGGAATAGTCGTAGCAAAGTGAAGTAGAGAAGACTAGCATGTTCTGGATATCATGGCATGGTATGTGGGCTTTTGTTGTAGGAGGATTTGCAGTGGACGAGTTCAACATGTTTGATAAGGTTGTTCCATGGGCTCTTTGTGTAGGAGGAGATTGTAGTTTGTATTTGTATAAGAGAGGAAAGTGGTTGAAGTTTGTTGATTGCTGAGGGGGCAGGAGTGAAGAGCACCAAGAAAAAAGGTCCAAAATCTTGTTCAATCAGATGTTAAATAATAAGAAAGAAAGGACAGAAAGATACAAGACAATTGGACCAAGTGAATAGAAAATAAACCGATCCAAGTCATATCTACAATCACAAACTGTACTTAAACGCAAGTGACTCCATTTTGATGACTCATAATTTACATGACAGAACGAGAATTCGGGTTCTCCTCCGTGCTATGAATGTTGTAATGGGTCGACATAGGCGGATTATAAGCACACCCATATGCGAATTTTGATAAGTATTCATACAAGGGTAATTATGCGACGTAGTCATTGTTGCAAAATAATTATGAGAGAAAAAAAGCAAATTTTATTGTAGCAGTGCGATGCCTTTGTAGGCTACAGAAAACAACAGTCATAAGCTAAAAACTAGGATCTCTAATCAACTAAGCACATTATTAAGAACACATGCAAATAAAACTTGGACTAATTAAAACTTAAACAGAGGATCAAAGCTACTTCATCAATCCCTCCCTTAAACTAATTGATGTTCAGTAATTAGTTTAATTTAGGAACCTCACAAACTCCAAGTTGGTCTCGAAGCTTCAGAAATGCATCCAACTTAAGTGCCTTGGTCATTATGTCTGCAACTTGATCTTGAGTCCCACAATGAACAAGCTCAACAACTCCTTTCGTGAGATCACGCAAATAATAAAATCGCACATCAATATGCTTGCTCCTGCCATGCATGACCATATTTTTTGAAAGTTTAATAGTTGAAGTGTTATCACACAAAACAGTGATGCAGCCATTTTGAAAGTGACCCAGTTTCTCCAAAATTCTTCTCATCCATACTACTTGACAGGCACAACTTGCAGCTGCCACAAACTCAGCTTCGGTTGTTGAAAGTGCAACAATTGGTTGCTTTCTTGAAGACCATGAAACTGCTCCCGAGCTCAACAAGAAGACATAACCGGAGGTACTTTTTCTATCCTCCGTATCACCAGCATAATCGCTGTCGGTGTATGCAATTAACTCTTCATTTCCTCCTCTTCTATAAAAGATTCCATGATTAACAGTGCCTTTCAAATACCTTAACGCTCTCTTTGCTGCTTGTAGATGCATTTCAGTTGGACATGCCATGTAACGACTAATGAGGCTGATAGTGAACATCAGATCTGGTCGAGTTGTAGTGAGATACATCAAACTGCCTATTATCTGCTTATAGAAAGTTGCATCAACTTTTGTTCCATTCTCGTCCTTGCACATTTTATAGCCGGGAATAATTGGACTACTGACAGGATTACATTCTTCCATTTGAAACCTCTTTAAAACTTCTAATGCATACTTCCTCTGACATATGTATATCCCATCAGCTTTTTGTAACACTTCGACACCAAGAAAGAACCTCATTCTTCCCAAGTCAGTCATGTCAAACTTTTTCATCATAGAACTCTTAAATTCACTCATCATAAACTCATCATCTCCAGTGAAAATTAAATCATCTACATAAACACTAACAATTAAAATCTTACTTTCTTTGCTTACCTTGACAAATAAGGTTTCCTCACTGTGACATCTTTGGAAGCCTTCTTCAATAAAATGAGCTTCTAAACGGCTGAACCAAGCTCGCGGGGCTTGTTTAAGTCCATACAATGCCTTTTTCAGTTTATAAACCTTGTGTTCATTGCCTTTTTTCTCGTAGCCATTCGGTTGCTCCACATATACATCTTCACTCAACTCTCCATGTAAAAATGCAGATTTTACATCAAGTTGGTAGATTGTCCACTTTCTTTGAGCTGCAAGAGATATAATCATACGCACGGTGTCCATTCTTGCAACAGGAGCAAAAACTTCCGTATAATCCACTCCATGCTCTTGAGCATATCCTTTAGCTACTAGGCGCGCTTTGTATTTGTCTACCTCTCCATGTTCATTGAGCTTGGTCTTATAAATCCACTTGACGCCTATTTTTTTTGCTCCAGCTGGTAAATCCATTAATTCCCATGTTTCATTATTCTCGATTGATTTTATCTCCGCATCCATAGCATTTCTCCATTTAGAGCTCTTTACTGCTTCCTTGAAATTAAGAGGATCTGCATATGCAAACAAAGTAAAATTCACATCATTCTCTTCTTCTGAAAGGCCCTCCCCACTTACATAGTCTTTCATCCAATTTGGTGCTTTTCGAACTCTTGGTTCACTTTGACTAGGTCCACTTACTGCATGGCCAGAATGCGAAGGAACATTTTCCTCTATTTCTTCACTGTCCTCTTCACTTCCCGCCTCATCAACCTCATTCAAATCTTTATTATTCTCATAATCACCTGAATCTAAATCAACTATCAATTGCTCATCATGACTTTGGTCCCACGTCCATTGCTTTTCTTCTTCGAAGATGACATCTCTACTAACTATTATCCGTTTGTTGATAGGATCATATAGTCTATAAGCCTTGGATTCTTCGCTTACTCCCAACAAGATACATTTAAAGCTTTTATTTTCTAACTTGGTCCTTTTGGCATCTGGTACAAGAACATGTGACATACAACCAAACACCCTGAAGTGTTCCACAGATGGTTTTACCCTGCTCCAAGTTTCTTCTGGAGTTACACTCTTCACAGAAATAGTTGGACATCGATTTAGGACATACACTGCCCGTCTAACAGCTTCTGGCCAAAAGGTTTTAGGAATATTTTTTTCTGAGAGCATACTCCTCACCATATTCATTATGCTCCTATTCTTCCTCTCCGCGACTCCGTTTTGTTGAGGAGTATAAGATGTCGTTAGCTGTCTCTTAATTCCATTCCTTTTACAAAATTCATTAAAATCTTCTGAATTGAATTCCCCTCCACGATCAGTATGCAAACATTTGATGAATGAACCAGTCTCCTTTTCCACATAATTTTTGAAGCATTTGAAATAAGCAAACGCCTCAGACTTCTCAGCTAAGAAATACACCCAAGCTTTTCTACTAAAATCATCGATAAAACACAAAAAATACCTTTTTTGCCATTGGCGATAGGACTGATTGGGCCACAAAGATCTGCATGAATGAGCTGCAACTTTTGTAATGCTCTCCAAGTACTTTTCTTTGGAATAGGATATCTATGTTGCTTTCCAACCATGCAGTCAGTACATACAGCATTTGAAACAGGAAGTAGAGGTAAACCATGCACCATCTTCCTAGATTGTAGGGCTTTCAAACTTTGTTGATTCAGATGCCCATATCTGCAATGCCAGAGGTAGGAGAGATCTTGTGTGGTTGTGTGGAAACATGCATCTTTCACTGGTTGAGATTTGATTAATAAAACAAACATTCTGTTGGATTTCATCTCAGTTTGTATGATTAAACCTCTCATTGGATGATATATTCTACATTTTCCTAACTGAATTAGAATAGTTAAACCTCTTTCCTGCAATTGTCCTATGCTCAAGAGATTATTCTTCAATTCTGGTATATAGAAAACATCAGTCAGTACATAGGTGGAACCATTTATTAACATTCTTACATTTCCCTTCCCAAACACAGCCATTTTTGTGTTATTTCCCAGTTTCACCTCTTGTTTAAATCCCTCATCAAGATCAAAAAATGATGATTTATGTCCACACATATGATTGCTGCTTCCCGAATCCAAGAACCAAGCATCTTCTCTTTCAGCTTCATTGGTCTCTATGTATTGGTCTCTATGTATGACATCAATAGCATTTCTTCATCTTTATCTAGCTCTGCATAATTAGCTTCTTTCTCCCACAATGGACACTCATGCTGGAAATGACCAAGTTTATGGCATTTATAACATTCAACAAAGTTTTTATTGAAAGGTTGACGTCCTCTACCCCTGCCCCTTCCTCTGTAAGTACCTCTACCACGGCCTCTACCTTGAAAACTATTTTCAGATGTCACCTTCAATGCTTGATCTTCACTATCATGCTTATGGAACTTCTGTTCGTGAACAATCAATGAACTTTGCAATTCATCAATTGAAAGCTTATCTATATCTTTTGATTCCTCAATCGCACAAACAATGTAATTAAATTTGTAGGTTAAGGATCTCAAAATTTTCTCCACCACTGTAACATCCTTCGTTTGCTCACCATGGACTCTCATTCGATTTGCTACCGACATAACCCTTGAAAAATAATCCGTAACATTTTCTCCAAGCTTCATTTCAAGAGTTTCGAATTCTTTACGCAAAGCTTGAAGGATGGAGCGCTTCACTCTAGCATTTCCTTCATACTTCCTCTTCATAGAATCCCATATGTCTTTAGATGTGTCCTTCAAAATGGTCTCTAAAATGGTTCTATCAATTGCCTGAAATAGGTAGTTCTTCACTTTCAAATCTTTCAACTTCAACTCGTCAAGTTTTCGTTTTTGTGCATCTGTCATGGCATCTCCAACTTCTGCCTCTTGATAGCCTGTTTCAACAAGATTCCAATACTCTTTGGATCTCAGAAAGTTTTCCATCAACATACTCCAATGGTCGTAATGACCATCAAAACGAGGAATTGCAGGCTGCACAAAATTTCCTTCGCTCGTCATGCTTTTTTTTCTTCTCCTTTTTAAAGGTGGCTCTGATACCAGAAATGTTGCAAAATAATTATGAGAGAAAAAAAGAAAATTTTATTGCAGCAGTGCGATGCCTTTGTAGGCTACAGAAAACAACAGTCATAAGCTAAAAACTAGGATCTCTAATCAACTAAGCACATTATTAGGAACACATGCAAATAAAACTTGGACTAATTAAAACTTAAACAGAGGATCAAAGCTACTTCATCAGTCATCACATAAGGAGTATTGTAAGGGGGATTGTTCATGTACAGTGGACCGTAACCCTTGTTCTCTGTAAAATTGCTCTTGTGAATCTGGTTTTTTCTCTGCCATTTCTTCTTTCTTCTTCTCTGGTTTTTCCTTCTTTGCTTCTTCTTCCTTCTTGGTTTCTTCCTTCTTTGCTTCTTGTTTAGCTTCTTCCTTATTAGGTTCTTCCTTTTTAGCATCTTCCCTTTTAAGCTCTTCCTTCTCTTGTTCTTTTGCAGGTTCTACTGATTGTATCTCTGCACGCCACAGTTTTCTTAGTTTGCTTACAATTGTGACTAGGTCCATTGCTCTTACCACTATTAGCTTTTGTTCTGCCATGTTCATCTCTAACGAGTCGATTCCTGCGCCCATGTTCAAGAAATGCATATTAATCTGATAAATACATATAACGGTAGTGATCAAGAATGTAAACACGATCGGATCCCGATGAATTTACTTAACTAATTAAAATAAAAAAAATTATTCTAATGATTTTGTTTATAGCTAGTTGAAGTACATATAGCATTGATGTTCCAGAAAACAAAGAATGATTATGATGATTATATATATTGTTTCATGTAATAAAATCTGAGAACCTTATGTAATTTAGCAAGGTGAGATTATGACATGTGAGAATCCAAATTCTACACTACATACCTCTGTCATGTCAATCACATAAGTAATGACTGCGCCTTCTTTAGAGATTAATATTTCATGTACCATAGGGTAAATTGATTAAAAAGAGCATATATTTATATGCTGATATTAATCTTTGAAGATATTGAGAAATATGATGGTGTTTCTTATTTTCAGCTTCAATACTTGTGCATTGATATACATGATCACTGATGGGTTAGGTGCTGCTATAAGGTAAATTAAGTTACTATATAAAACTTTCATCATGAGTACATTAAGCTTTTCTTAAATTTTGTTTCGCAACAAATTTTGCATACAGTGTACACGTGTCTAACGAGCTAGGATCAGAAAATCCAAAAGCTACACGACTAGCAGTAATTGTGAATGTATGTATGACCCTTGTAGAAGGCATTGTTATGGGCATCGTTTTGATACTTATACATAAACCATGGGGACAAGCTTTTAGTACTCAAGTCGAAGGTTTTGATGTTTGGTCGATATGATGCCCTTGCTTGCACTGACACATTTGTTAGATGGTATGCAATGCGTACTTGCCGGTACTGCTCTATTCTTCAAAAAATCATATTTTTATTTTCTTATGTTGAGGTAAAGGGAAATATGCATTATTCACACAATAAATACCTTGAATAATTAGAAAGAAATATATGTTGCTATTATGATTTTCGCATTTCAATCTTACTGACAACTGTACTATTTATCTCACTGATGAATCAGTTGTATAAGGCAGTTAGCAACCTATATCATTTACATTGGACAAACTATGCATGTTACAAGCATAAGCATATGACATAACACACATATTGTATACATGTTGTATTATTATTTTCATTTTTTTGGTTATTATAACCTTACTAATAGTAATTTAACTATATAGGAACCGGTAGAGGTTGTGGTTAGAAAAAGTTAGGTGCATTTATTAATCCTGGATCATATTATGTAGTTGGTCTTCCAATTTCTATTATTGTTCTCCATCATCAAACAAAGGTTGGAATTTTTATATGTTTCTTTTTTAATCACAAATTGATTTATATCAATATATGTTTATTTTACAAAAGTACAACTTCATTTTGTTTATTTTTTTTGATCCTTAACAGGTTACTATGATTTGCAGGGTCTTCGGACAGGTTTAATTTGTGCACTTTTTCTTCAGGATGTATTGTACGCAATTATTTTGTGTTTGACCGATTGGAAAAAAGAAGTAATTTTTTAAGTCTCTGCTTTTACTATTAGTCCAATTAAATTATATTTATAGGGGAAAAAATTTAAAGGACAAATCAAAATAAATAATTACTCACATAACATGCGTAAAAAATTTTTACCGTAAGGACAAAGCCTAACGCCCAGATACAAATTAAAACAAAACAAAGAATTCTGTTCGTCTCCTCCTCCTTGCTTTCACTCAGAATTTGGCGAAACTTTGTTCGACAAAAATGGTATCGCAAAACAGAAACAAATCTACATCTCCAACACAGCCACAACAATCGACAGCCGACGAACAACAAGCACAATAGTCGACAGTCGAAGAAATCCTAGCTACATCGGAAGTGGAGCAACAAAGTGAAAATCAAAATGTCGAATCACTCTCAATAGTAGATATTCAAAGAGAAAACACAATGATACAAGCGGAAAACCTACCTCTAGTGGAAATGATACCAAAGACAGTAAAGGGAAGAAGCAGCAAGTTAAAACTTAAAAACCTATATCAGTAGAAGTGGAAAAGCAAAATAGAGAAAAAAGAACAAAAAGAAGACATGAAAATAATACAGTAATTGAAAGCAAACCAGAAACAACAGAAAGTTTACCAGAGACGGTAACTGATACTATAGAATCAAGTATAACAAATTTAGTATATTTTTATTATAGTAGCAGTGATTTTTTTTTTTACACAGAACAAAGAAGAGAACTTGCAGCAACAAATAGTTGCAGAGAAAACAATCGAAGAAAATATGCAAAAAAGAGAAAAAAGAACAAAAAGAAATGAAAAAACGATTCAAAAGAAAATATAAATAGAAACTGAGGTAATTGAAATTGAAAATTATGAAACTAATAATAACAAGTTCATACTGTTAAATGTAATCTAATAATATCAAAAATGTTAAATAGGAAAAATCTCAGAAAGAAGAAGGCAAAAAAGTTGAAGATGAAGAATCAGAAGAAAAACAACTCAATTCAGTAAAATTAGAAACATTATAACTTTGTAACATGATAGATATTGCAAAAATAATACATGTAAATCATTTGGTAAAAGAAAAGACCAATAATTACAACAAACTGATACCTACTTACAGCAAATAATAGTCAGTATCATGTAGTGTAAATTGTTTGGTAAAATAATAGTCAGTATCATTTAGTTGAAATCTGATACTTATAACAAATTGATAACTACTTATAACAAATTGATACCTACTTATAAAAAATTAATACCTACTTACAAAAAAATGATATCTACTTGAAAAAAATCATACCTGCTTATAGAAAACTGATACCTACTTAGTACAAACTGATACCTAGTTACTGCAAATTGATACCTAGTTACTGCAAAATCGAAATCGTTACATATTTGACTGAAGATATTTCACTGCAGCTTATACCCAACCTATTGTTACGTTTCAACATAATTGTTTCACAAATTACTTATTGTCTTTATTTTGAAATAATAGGACGATGATGATTTTGTTAATCCACATCCAAAATGCATTAAAGGTAGATCACAAACAGAGCATGAGAAAGTTTTAGAATCCAAAGACAAAAGGCATGAAACTGCTTATAGATGTGTATTGCAAGTAGATTTCAAAACGGTGAAAATGATAAAATAAAATAATGACCATCCAAAAAGCAGATGGATATATTGAAGAGCACTCCTTTCTACAAATTCTTTAGAGTTTTTTATGAAGAGAAAATTCTATTGAAAGAATGTAAAAAGCGTCGATACAATTTGGATGCTTTATACTAATGCTACTCGGTTGAGGAAGACGCATTCTTATTGCTAAAGAAAGAATGAAAGTTACAGCAAGAGACATAAGTTTTATTTTTGGTCTACCATTAAAAGGAACTAACATTAAGCCAACTCAGAAAATGACAAACAGAATAATTCCAATGCAGTGCAGAGAATTTGCAAAGATAAACTTTGGCAGCTGCACTTACATAACAAGGAATGTTTTGGAAAAAAGAATAAAACAAGAAGTGGCAAAGAAGAAAAAGGAGTACAAAGAAAACCTGCCACTGATAATAATAGTGGAAATACTATTAACATTCTTCTTCCCAAACAACCAGCAAAAGTTAAGATGGGGAATTCTACCATACTTAATTAATGTAGAGACAATGCAATCGGTTTCTTGGCCACTAACGAGAGAAAAGAATTTCAATAAATTTGTTAAGAAGTTCATCCATAAGCCAAGAAACAAGTCGGGATGCTCCATGCTTCCATTGGTAAGATAAATTAATCAAAATTATTATTTGATTTTTTTTTAACAAACATATCTAATCAATTCTTTTTATGTTAATAGTATTGCGTTTGTGAAAAATTGCATCTCATTCAACAAAGACAACAGTATACTGTAACTTTACCCAGATTTGCAAACTGCGACTTAAGGAAACTAAAAGACAAAGCAATCAAAAAAGTTGTTGATAATGTGAAAGATGGTGATGTAAGTTAAAATTCCGTTTGATTTTTGTCAATCAATATGCCCTAATTCTTATGTAGAATAAAGTTTAATTGTATATCCTTTCATCTATGACATAAAGCTAATACTACAGTGAGCAAAAACTGATACCATATCATTACATGCTAACAGTATAAGAAAAAGAAACTAGACTGCAAAAATTGGTACTATATGTTTATTTGCTTCAAACTGATACTAATTGTATCAAAAACTGATACTAGAGTGCAAAAACTAATACCATATGATTACATCCTTGAAACTAATTGTTGAAGTATCAAAAACTGATACTAGAATGCAAAAATTCATACCATATGATTTCATGATTGAAACTAATACTAGAAGTATAATAAATTGACATTACAATGCAATAACTGATACAATTGTTTTACATCATTGAAACTGATACTAATATGATAAGAAACTGATACTAGAATTCAAAAAATGATACCATAGTTTTACATGATTGAAGATGATGTTAAAAGTATCAGAAATTAAGATATTAGCTATTTGTTTTATCACGTAGTATTTCCTCTTTTTCATTACAATAAAAATTCAATTGTCATTGTAAATTGAAACCATATTTTAAAACTAAAATATAAATTTTTCAATACCAATTTTATAGGTGAAAGAAATTACAAATCTCAGCCCATATGAAGAATGTCTACTTCAAACAGTATGTGTAGAACAAAATTTGCCCAAAATTCAAAAACAAAAGCATGGAAAAAAAAAGCTTGAAGAAACCAAAGAAAGTGCACATTCATTTGAGGAAGACATAAGCGTCGGGATCTTCCAAATGCATATAAAAATTTGAAAGAAGAAGCAAAGAAAACCAAAAAAGATTTGGAAGTAGAAAAAAAAAGAATTAAAGCAGAGCAAGAAGTTTTGAGTTTGAAAAAAGAGTTGAGAGAAATTAAGTTGAAGTTGAAAGAAAATTAAGAGAATAGTTTGCAGGTTGAAGACAACACCAAGACATTTGAAGCTGATTTGAATGACAGTGAAGAAAAAAGAGAAAAGAAAAATGAAATTTTCAATGTACAAGTGACAGTTTACAAACTGAACTAAATGCAGATACTTTTGCAGAAATGGAAACATAAAGAAATGAAGAAGATAAAGAAACAATAGCTGAAGAGAGTGTACAGAAATCAGCAGATAAAAAAGAAGAAACGGAGAAACATATGCCCATCGAAATGGAAAGTGAATTGGTAAAAAACTGAAAAATGAAGAAATGCAAAGTGAACATGAAGAAAAAAACAGAATCCAACTGAAGTGCATCAAAAGAAGAGTTGGAAAAAGAAAGGCAAATGCAGAAAGACAAAACAGAAGATACTCAACATTTTGAAGAGGATGTAAATGTAAAAAAACAAAATGTACCGTACAGCATTTCAGTGCTTGCTTTACCCCTCCATCTTTCAAACTTTACGATACACAGGAGTTTGAAAGCGAAAAAAACTGAAAAAAATGATGCAGAAAAACCTGTGCAACCAGCTGGTAGAAATGAGAAACAAACAGTAACAAAATTAAGTGGTAAAAAAAAAATCAAAGCAAAACCAAAAAGTACAGCTTCTTATATTCAAAGATTAAAGGCAAGAACAATAGTGAAAAAATAACGTGATAGCTTTGAATATGGGATGAAACAAAAAAAAGTTGCAAATAAACCAAAACCCAAAAAAAATGAAGATGTTGAAAACAAAAGTGCAATAGACAACTGTCCAAAGCCACTAGCAGTGATAGAGCCAACACTTTCAGAGATAGGCCTTTCACATTGCAAATTTTTGATCTGTCGCAGTGTTGAGAAACAAAACGTGATCAAAACTTTCTTTTCATTGAAGATATCATCACAAAAGTAAGTGTACAAATATGTATATCAATATTAAATATGAAATTAAGTTTATCTAACATATATAAATTGTTTTTTTGTTAAAATAGTGTGGTGGCATGGGAAGATAAGGACACAATCAGAGGAGGTTGTGTCATAACAAAAAGTGCGCTAAAATGTGTACAAGAAGGAAACGAGACAGATGGGTAGGTGCATAATTTTTCTTCTTCTTTACATCAAAACTGGTACCAAAATAAAAGCAAAAATGATACCTAAATCCACAGCATGCTTAAGTCGACTTGATGCATTATTATTTTATATTTATCAACATACACAGTCACTATTAACATTAGTAATACTACTTACTATTTAATATTGATTCACCAATAAAAAAACTTATACTTTCCTGATTTTAATACAGATTATAGATTGGTATATTTCAAGATGCGGACTGGAAGAACACAGTTATGCTTTCACAACTACAATGACGGTAAATAAAACTTTAATATCCAAGTAAATAAAAATTGCTTCATTTATTAAATCATAACTTATTTTCATATTAAACAGACAAGAATTGTGTGTGATATAATGGGTGTAAAAAATAATCTAGTCCTCCCTATGCTAGAATCCATTGTACAAGGCAAATTTGTTGAAAGTATATATTTTCCTTTGCATTGTGAAAACCATTAGACATTAGTGACTTTAACATACCCAATAATGCAATGGTGCCATGTTGATTCTAACCGCCCTAGTAGACCAAATGAAAGAAACAATTCCAGTTTAAAAGAAGCTATAAAATTAGTATGAGATTTCTCTTTCTTGTAAAAAAATTACTTATTACAGATAAAAAAGGTGAACACGACCTAAACTTTTTAATATTTTATCTTTATTAGAGACAAAAAATAGAAGAAATGCTCAAAGAAATCTGGAAAAGCAATAACATAACATACATGGAAGTGAAACCAGATGATATGAATCAAATAAAGTGTGTACAACAATCAGAAGACACGTAAGTTTTTTTGGATATCTACTGACAACAAAATGAATAATACGATTGAAGCTACTAGTCATAATCAATTGAAAGTTGCTCATTATTCAAACTATCTGTGTTTTTGCATTGTAATATTTCATACGTAATTCTATACATCATTGTATACCTTTTATATTTAATTGAATTTGATTCATAACAAAATATTGAAAAATATTATCTCTCAATTTCAAAAACATTTTGTTCAGAAATAAACAGTTACTATAGGAAGAAAATTGATACCTACATAAAAGAAACTAAT
Source organism: Allium cepa (assembly GCA_030765085.1). Classification (NCBI taxonomy): domain Eukaryota; kingdom Viridiplantae; phylum Streptophyta; class Magnoliopsida; order Asparagales; family Amaryllidaceae; genus Allium; species Allium cepa. The sequence continues at coordinate 346,109,889 of CM060944.1, forward strand.
ACCTACAGAAACAAAACTGATACCTACATAAAAGAAACTGATGCCTACAGAAAAAAAATTGACACCTACAAAAACAAAACAGATAACTACATAATAAAAAATAAAACAAAATATTTAGCAAATATATCTTAAAGCAATAACTACAAACACAAAAATTCATACAAAAATTGATACTAAGTGTGCTAGTAAAACTGTTAAATATTTTAATTCAAAGCATACTATATGCTTGTACCATTATCTCTGAAATTCAGTGTTTTGTATTAATTATAAACCTGATAATACAACTTATACAAACTGATACTAACATTACATTTTGGTTTCAACAGGCTCGACTGTGGAATATTTGTAATAATATTCATCATTTAACTGAACAAAAGTAGAATACCAATAAAACTTGAAAAGAAGGAAATATTATCCACAAGAGCAAAGATTGTACATGTAATATTGACAGATGATGAACATTGCTGGAGTCTGTCCAAATACATGTCAAGCTTAGAAGAAGAAAGAAAAGGAAAGAACTGAATTCACATTGTGTTGTTTCACAATTAAATTTGATTCTTGTAAAGTAATGTAATTCTGTTGAAATTTGTACTTGTGAAGCAATGATGTTTTATTGCAATTTGGTACTTATGAAGTAATGATGTTCTGTTCTTGAAACAAAGCTGCTCTTACTTGTAAAAACAATACTGATCTCCTGGAATGATATGTTGTGGTTGGTGTTCTTTTCTTTTCCTATTGTTTATAATATAACAAGATTGTATAGTGTAAGTTCTATCATGCAGCTATGAATCCCACATAATATAATCACCTTTTTGACGCAATTATCAGTTGTATAATGATATTATCAAATTTCATATCATATTTTAATACAAAACAGTAACTGAGCATCAGTTCTTATGATAAATAGTATCAGTTTTTCTAAAACTGACACTCAACGTACTTTATGAAACAACAGTTAGTGCTGATGTTAGTTTTTGCTAACACTAGGTATCATTCTAATTATGTATTGGTACCGGTGTCGATTCTAGCACGTATTATAATACACGAAACTGACACTAAAAACAAACCAAAACTGATACTAAAATCGTTTATATCCAATCAAATAAACATTATCTCCAACCAAGCTAACTGATATTGATACTGTAAAAACTGATACCAAAGCTTGTAAAAACTGATACTTGTAGAAACTTATAAAAACTGGTAATGTAAAAAATAATACTGTAAAATCTGATACTAATACCAAAACTTGTAAAAACAAACACTAGAACCGATACTGTAAAACATATAACTAATACTAAAATTGATACTATCACTTATACTAAATACCTGAAATTAAAATCAATTTGATAATATGCTATACTGAATACAGGTTAATAACAAAATGTTTAATTACAATAAACCATCTAAACAAGTCACACATCCACTTGTTAACCTTAATAAATTCAAAATGAAAAATCAAATCATATCCTCTTCGACGCTTGACAATTCCATTTACTATGACCAAACTGCTTGCACTCACCACATCAGTTTTGCTTGTTCTGAAAATATGAAAATCTTTCTTTACGCTTGACTGATGGTCTACCTGTGCCACGTTTTTCCTTTGGTGGCTTGATAACATCTTGAATGCTACCATCAACAATAGGCCTATCATAATTTGGAATAGGATTTATGGCATAAGAACATCGGTAAGCATGAACAGTGAAATAATTCTTGACAAAATCATATGCAGACAATTTAGACTTGTTCGTACACTTTATAGCATGAGCACAATGAAATCCCATAATTTTCCATTAGTTGCTACAACAAACTGGTTCCTCCAAATCAACACAATGAGAGTTTGGAGATTTCACTTCAAAAGAAAAATCAAAAGATTTATATACATCCCATTCAAATCCTTCTTCAAGCAATTCACCTAAACGTAATTCCATAGAAGGGCAAAGACTTGTTCTCCATAAACAACACTATTCTCTTCTTGTAGCCACTTGTTCCATAATCTTAACATGAATACCATCTAAACACGAAGTAATAGGCAATGCTCGTTCAACTAAAGTCCAACTATTAAAACTTTCTGCAACATTCGAACTATATTCATCATAACGTTTTCCTGGGAAAAATAAATCCACCCACTTATCAAATGGCTTATCCTTTAAAAAATTCACACCAGCAACACCACAAATTTGAAGGAATTTAGAATGTGCTCCTTCAAATTCATATAGATTAGAAGCTGTAGAACACATTTTGAATAGATCAACAATAGAAATATTTGCATTTTTGGCTTTCACCGCTGAAAGAAGATGTTGTTACATATGCAAATAGCAATAACTGTGATAAGTTGAAGGAAAAACATCATGAACATCTGAAAGCAAACCTTGGTGGCGATCTGATATAAAAACCAAAGTACGATCTTCTTGAAGCATTTGTTTTAAATGGTTCAAAAACCATGTCCAATTATCCACATTTTCTACAGAAACTACACTCGTAGCTAAAGGGAGAAACCTGCAAATGCAAAATTAATTAGTGAAAAAAACTAAAGCTAATTATGACCATAAATCTGAATCAATTCATGAAACTGATACTAACAGAAAAAAACTGATACCAAAAACCTGATACGACCATTATAAAATACTGATAACCACAACAGTATGCAAATTAATCTTCATTCTAACACAACAAAGTAATGAACAATGACATATATTATAACACAAATGAAATTTCAATACTACAAAACTATATATGATACCATATATTAACATACTTGAAATTGATACTAACAATATACACAAACTGATATTAATCTCCTGCTAAGAAGTATGGAATTATGATACCAATTACAAATTTACAATTTAATACAATGTAAATTCTGATACTAGAAACTTGCTAACTATAAACTACATATCTTAAAACTGATACCAACATAATACAAATTATGATAACAAATTAATATTAATGCTAATGCTAACTATTATGATCTCAATATAAATAAGTCAAAACTGAAAACAAAGCATACTTTGATCACCATTTTTTGCAATAGCACTCATCAACACACCAGGACGTCCCTTCAAGTGAGTAGCATCTAAGGATATGATAGGACGACAATACTTGAAACTAAGTAAACAAGCTTCAAAAGCAATAACCACCCTCTCAAATTCATTACTACTAGGATCAGCATCCATATCAACATAACCATCTGCATTAGACTTCTTCACTGCTTTCAAATACCTACTCAAATCATTATAAGACAAAGCATCATTACCATGCAACTCCATTAATGCAAGTTGTTTCCCATGATAAGCATAACCGTAAGACAACTGAAAATTATATTCTCTTCTAAAATCAACTATAATATCTTTAGGCTTTTTACTAGGACAATCACGGATCTCATCAATAATCTACGATTTAACAAATGAACTAGATATATGTAGATTATTCACATTTTTAAGACCAGCTCCACAAGAATGATCAGTAACCATATTTCTCATAAAAAACTTCTTCAATTGTCCAGAACCACAAGAACTATGGACTTTGAAAAAACAACCATCCTTATATAAAGAGCAAATTACAGTAACTCTTGTAGCATAGTTATTTAAAAATACTAATTCATACCCATTTTGAATTTGATATGCCATCAAAAATTCTCTAAAATGTTCAGCTCGTCCAAAACAAAAACCAACAAAATCGAAAATGCATAATGTCGAATCTCTCCTCAACATATCTTTTAAATAACTTTTACCATTAAAACAACATTTGAGCAGACAGATACAGTAGAAGTTGAAGATGCACGATCAGTAGATGAACTTGAAATAGAAGCACCATCAACATATTGCAATTCATAACCCTTAACCTTAACAGTAAAACCAAAGAAACAATTTTTCTTGTATAACTAAAAATAAATTATACTCTAAATATCAGAATCAGTATCAACCATAATAATTTTGTCCTCAAGTACATAAGAAATCTGAAGAGAAGAAGGAGTTTATTAAGACAAACATTGACATGTCTCATTCTTCAAATCATACAAAGAGCAATCGATAGACAATCGGGTGCTAAAAGTGTTATTATCAACACAAACAGACAAAGAAGACTGTTATCACCGCTACCAAAAAAAAAAACATTGGTAAAAATATGTTAAATTTAGTACATAGGTTTTTCCATTTTAGAAAACTGATACCTACCGTATAAAAAACTGATACCTAGTTACTGATAATCAAAAAAAATGATACTAAGAAAAAACGATACCAGAGAACTGAACCTAAGATATGATACTTTTTCAGTCTATCACAACCTTATATACAACCCAATCAATGATACTTTTCCAATCATCCCAACAGTAATGCAAGATAATGATAGATAAATTTAATGTAAAGCATATTAGAATACAACATTGCATAAAGAAACAAATAAAAAAAACTTGCTGCTGCTTCCAAAAGTTGCCATAGAAGAATAAAAAGCAATCAGAAAAATAACACTGCATGTAATTTGTGAAAACGAACACAATTAAAAATCTTAAACATTTTTTTTAACTCTATTAGATTAAGAACAAAAAATAGAATAATATAAGCATACCTAATTAATACAATTTGAAGAAAAACGAGATCACAGTAAAAGTATGAAAAGAGCGAAATCAACAAATGCGCGTGAGAAAAATTTGATCGATGAGCTTGAAATTTCAAAAGAACAATATTCAAATGATCGCACGAGGTTGATCGATATTTTGATTGCGAGAGAGATACCGGATCGCGATAGAAAAATTTTGATTGAAAGGAAAAAGAAGAATAAGCGCATGAAATTGGGCTGGAAGGAAAAGTCGATAATTTGTCCTTTAGAGAAAATTATTAGTGGGTTGTCCTATATCCAAAATAAGCTCTAAAAGTTGTCCTTGAGGTAAATTTCCTGTTTATAGGGACAATGAGTCTTTTTTAATACTTTGCAACATTTCAAATTTTTTTATGTCGTTAAGGTCTAAAAATAGAACAAAGAAAAATTTTCAAGTAAACAAAATAATTGAGAGGACCCATAATCTTCTAATCCATTTTTTTTGTAAAATGATTATTAGTAAATACTGGAGAATGTACTTCATATAACATGTGTGATGTTTATCTGATAGGTTACAAAAGCTATGAAATGAGTTTATAGTTTGGCACTTCCTACCATTGTCAACACATGTAAATTATCAGAACATGTATGCAATCCTAACCATTGACCGTTATACTTGTCTACGGGTAATTAGCATTTTCGAAGTGAAGAATGGCTACATCAAAGAATTATCAGTAATTAAGCCATGAACAAGACTATAACTGTTATATATTATAACATTTTGTTCGTACTAGTTGTGTAGACTTGTTTGTAAATAGTTGTGGTATCTGAATTCACTTATTTTGTCGAAATAATATTATTGAAACGATTATGGATATTATACTTCATTATGCAATTAACGTGTTTTTTCAATTACTTGAATATGATGATTACTGATGTTGGTTTGAAATTGATAATTATGTGGCTGATTGTTGGTTTTAATATGGCTATTATACGTAGTGACTGTCGGAAATGATACAACCCATTAACAGTAAATAGCGGCGTTTAAAATGTGTTATACATCAACAATAAGTTTTAGTTGTATTTCAAAAGTGCTACGGGATCAAATGCAAGTAAAAAAAGTAGTTTTGGTTGCATTTTGTAAATGCTGCAAAAAATTTTTTTATAGGGTTCAACAGCGCTACAGTAAGTTTGTTTTTGGAGCATTTACTACAACGCAACTAAAACTTTCAGACTTTTAGTTGCATGTCGTGTCGTAGCGTTTGCCAAAACGCTACGAAATAACTTTTCTGGTGTAGTGTTAGTTAACTAGAAATTGTTCATTAGACTAAATACTAATCTTCTAATCAACAATTCCAGTGTTCTTAATTTCAATATATATTCGTTTTACAATTTCATATCCAATTTCATGAAACCGAATGTTTAGAATCAACATGGTTATATCTATCCATATTCAATCTAACAAATATTGTGCGTTTAACCTAAATCAATGTTTATCCAGCAGAGTTACTTTAACCAAAATTAGATTAGATGCATATCATATCCATATGGGTTATAATTGCTATCAAATTCACAATCTACTACAATTATTAATTAAACATGCTTTCGATTAAATTAAAACAATTCTAGATCAAATCGGGTGCAAACAAACTTAATTACGTATAAATTCCCATATTAGTTATGAACCCACTCACATCGAGAAGGCGATTCCATTTTAGTTCGCTCGCAATTGCCTCTGCTTGGTTTGACCATGTTTTCTCGATTTGATTTGGTTCTTCAATCTTCTAGATTTAGTTTTAATTTTTTTTTGAAGAATTTTAATTTGAAGAGAAAGAGGTTCCGGTTTGAGATAGATAGAGTTTTGTTACACTTAGGTTTAATTAGGGTTTTGACTATCAACTTAGGGTTCTTTTTATAGGGGTAAAAACTAACAACAGTGTTCGATCAAATATTTTAAAATCCAGGCCATTCCCCCGAACCAAACCCTAGCATGAAAGCATCGATTGGTCGACCACTTGGTTTGGAGCGGTTGACCACTTGGTTTAGAGCGGTGGAGCACTAGGGGTTGACCGGTCCAATCAACGGTCGAGATTTCCTTATTTAAAATATTTATTCCTTATTTTATTATTTAATTATTTTCACTTTTGAATTTTCAAACGTTAATAACCTTTTCATACTAACTTCTAGTACAAAACTTCATATATGAAAATTGTCCAGAAAATTCCTAAAAATGAAATAGTACAAGTTTCATAGCCAAATTCGGCCGTTTGTGAAAATTTTATTTTTACCCTTGTTATATTTAAATTTAATTCTTTAGTTGAATTTTCAATTAATTTTTGTGGAGTGTTACATTGATTTTCCATTTAGATGCTCTTTCCTAACTTAACCGTGTAACGATCTTTCACTTTCAACGGTTATATAAATAAGAGGTTATTTATTTTCTAATAGCCACTTCACCAAAAAAGCAATTTTTCCATGGAATTGGGTCATTGCTAAAGCATTTTGCAATGGCTCTAGGGCACTGCGAAATTGGGAGTGACTAATATTTAGCAATGGCCCTTACCCATTACGAATTTATATTTCATAACGGCTCTTAGTCGTTGCGAGTTTACAATTTGCAATGACCCTCGGCTATGAACTTATGTTTCGCAATGGCTAAGAGCCATTGCTAATTAATAATTTACAACGGCTACTGTCCATTAAAAAAAATATTTAGCGACGACTTTAAGCCGTTGCAAAATATTACTACTTTTTTGTAACTGTGTACGCATTTATATCTGTAGTGCAATGGCCACTCATTTGATTGTCCACAATACCATCCGACCATGCAACTATGCATAAAATGTAATAGCCTATAAAATTAAAGTCCAACTGAATTAGAGAAGTCCAAACCAAATAAGCCATATCTACAAATTAAATCAATCAAAATTTTACAAGCACATTTTACACCAAAATCCATTAACACAACTATAGACAACAAGTGTCATTCTTGAATAACTACAGCCTGTAAAGCCATTCTTTAGCTGTAGGAGCAGATATAGTGGAAGGTTCTTTAGGTAAGCCATTGTCATCAACATCTTCTTAGGCTACATTAGTCTCGGGATTTCAGGTTTATGTCTTGCAGCCCTTAGCAGAGCTATCCTTTCCATGGAAACTTTAGTCTCTCTACAGTTGCACTCTTCACTTCATCTTTAGGCATGTACTCCACACCATCATCTGTGATATCATCTAGCTACCCTGTTAAAACATATCCATAAGATATATCAATGTGAGCAAAAGAAACTTGTAAAATGTATCACAATCTCCTTAATAGTTGATGCAATCGATGCACGAACTATGAATTTACATATCCTAGTTGTGGTCTCATTTCCAAGGTCTAAGCTCCAGCTCACTTCACTTGCACCAAAAATCATCATGACTAAGAAGCCATCATGCTATGTTTTTGGATCAAAACACAGTTGTTCATATGAATATTGTGGTTTTTAATGAAAAATGGCTTGACGAGAATCTAAATATTGAACATAATAAAAAAGCGATTGTAAGTAAGAGCAACAAAATTCAACAATGTATTAATTTGAAATATTGCAGCAGAATTGCAGCATCATATTCATATTAAGATTATTACAGATGCAAAAAAATAGTATGCTATTGTTTACTTCACTACCACAACCATGATAATGCCTAATATCTATCCTAACATTTGACCGATAGGATAATATAATGATATTTCAAAACATATAGTACTAAGAAAAGAAATCTCCACCTCATTTGTGTTTGGTAACAAATGAATATGTATAATAACATTGCTAAAAAAGCAAAGAATGTGAGAACATGCTTAAAAACAAGCGGCTGAATGAATTATATAGGAGAAAAATTAATGGAAAGGATTGGATGGAAAGGCTGACCATAGTTCAAAATTCATAATATGAGAAAAGAAATAAATATATTGTAATATTACATGCTCAATTTCAATAATACATAGATTTGAAACTGAGAAACAATTTAACATGGCTTGCCAACTGTAACTTGAAGTTATTTTACAAAATACCAAATATTTTGTGAACCATACCTTTATTGTTTTATATGCATATAGATTACAAAATGTGTTCCCAATCGACCATGTATGATTATGATACGGGTGCAACTGATAATGTAATGGCACTAATCCAGCTTAATAACAACAGTACTGACACACTGTAGACTACTGCAAATATTGCTTATTAGGATGCATGGAACATTATATGAATTAATGCTACATGCTTTTCTTACATTACTGAGCACTAGGTTTGTTTCAAAAAAGATTCCACTTTTTACTTTTCTTTATTTTATTTTTATTTGTTTGTTACAAAGATGTGGCCAATAAGAATTATAGCATATAGTCTATCCACTAGCATGGTAACAGATTTTTCTAGAATACGATGTAGTATGCTCATAGACGCATATAAAATGAAAGGAATTTTTAGGCTGGTTCATAATTTTATATCTGATGCTATTTCATCTTGTTTTCTTCCTCTCCAAGGTTCTTCTTCCTCCTCGTAATCTTCTTCAATTCTTTACTCTCCTCTAAAAAAACTTAGCTACAAATCTAACACCATAACATTTGGTGATTCCATCGCTTCACTTTCCTCCCTCCTTTTCTCTGCTTCACAACTTAATCTCGTTCTTCTCCTCTTCCTCTATCAAATCAATCACATTGTATACCATACCATTTTCCTTCTCTTCCAACATGACCAGGCAAGTTGACGAGGCTATTCAACAACTTCGTGACTCCTCCACCCACTACAAACAAGCCATTGATTCGATTCAAACCGCTTTAACTTCTCATGGCACCCTACTTCAAAACCAAAAAACCCAAATCAATGATATTCAAGTATCCCTCCAACAAATTTTCAAAGCCAAACTGAAATCAACAACAAACTTCCCTCCACCTCCATACCTTTTCTATAGTCATCTCTCTCTTCTCCATCCACCAACCGACAGCCACCTCTCCTTCCAACCCCGAGCTCCACCTTAACAAAACCTCCAAAATGTGGACTAATATATTTTGATGGTTCCAATTCATTAGATTGGATATTTCACCCCGAGAGGTACTTTGCTTATCATTCAACCCTCGACGAGCAACACATTGATCTTTCAAGTTTCTACATGAAAGGATAAGCACTCACATGGTTCCAATGCACACCGAAATGGAGGATTCCCAACGAGTATAAGCAGTTCCAAGAATTTCAGTAAAACTTATATGTGTCGCTATAGGGGCATGGGCATTTATTTGCAATGCTTATAAGCGTTGGAAGATTTTTTTCGTTAATGCTTATAAGTGTTGCGAAATAATATCTTCCAACGCTTATAAGTGTTGGCCAAAAATATCTTCCAACACTTATAAGCGTTACAAATTAATACAAACAAATAAGCACTTATCAATAATGTGAATGCTGAATGATATAATGGTTTGAATGCTGAAAGATATAATGGTTTGAATGTTAGAAGATATAATGTAGACTATATTTAATATGAAATATTATCTTAATTTAGCACATTATAACCCAACCAATATTAATAAATAATTTTCATAATCAGTAATAAAATAGTGTATCAATTAATAAAAGAGAAGTTCAATACATAATTAAGTTATCAATACATAGTTTACCAATTCCGTACTAATACCAATTGCAATAACAAAAGATAAGACATAGTTCATAGTTAAAATCTAGAAATATCGAATACGAAACTCTGGCCATACAACGAAGCCTCCATCAGAAAATTCACATAGCTTGTATATTCCGTTTTGAGGACCATCGTAAACTGGTGCATTTGGTTCAAAAACTTCAACCACCCAAGTAACTTTCTCTATATTCCGTATCACCTTCCTAAAATGACAAGTTATTTGTGTTTCAACATAACCTTTGCCTACATCCATCTCTAAATCTTATGACAATAACATTACCTTTTTTCCCATTGTAGACGAATGAATATCATTATGTGAGACGTTTGGAGTGGCAACAAGATTATTGTTCATATGAGAATCTCCTAAATTAGAAGCATCTTCCATTTGCGAAGCCACCACATGACTCGCAACATGATTTTCTTGCAAATTAGTTATAAATTTAATAAAGTTGAAGTAATTGATTTGATGGCATTATCAACTTAGTTAGCTACTTGCCTTTCTATCTCCAATTTCCAAATAGACAAATCCACGACTTGTCTTTTTTCAGCTATAGCTTTTACCATTTGGTTCATCTTTACTTGTTTCATAGAAGAAGTAGAACTAACTGTTCGACAATAATTTTCTTTCTATCGGAACAAAGAAAATCCGCAATTGAATCATTTTCAAGATCTTCTACTTCACTATTACCATTAGAACTATCATCCAATTTCCCATTTTCTTCTGCTTCTTTTATAAGTACCTACATGCGTTCAATATCGTATTAAACTGAAATTTATACTAAAAGAATGACAAATAGTAATCAAGGTGGAACATGATTTAACAATAAAAGAACATTAGATAAATAAAGCAAATGTGCAAGGATGATAATTTGAAATTAAGTACTTGATATATGCAATGACATGTTTGGATTTTTGAGGTGGTAAAATCTAGAACTAGTGAGTTGGTTTTTTTAATTTTTCTTGATTAATAGACATAAAAGGCATTTCTTCGATAGCACTGAATATCTAAAATAGTTATGCACATGTATTCAGTAATACTTGGAATATACACTTTTCCAGAATTTCTCGCTCCCTTATTTAAAACTGAGGCAGACGACAAGACCTCTGTTTAAAACTGAGGCGGACATGATCTCGGTTTTAAGGGAGGCCACAATGGTTTCAGTTGTTTAAACCGAGGCAACAATGGCCTCAGTTGTTTAAATCCGAGGCCAATATGGCCTCGGTTGTTTAAACTGAGGCACAATGGTCTCAACTTGAACTGAGTCCACAATTCCTCAGTTTAAAATTGAGGCCAACATGGCCTCAGTTTTCAACTGAGGCCACAATGATTCAGTTTAAAATTGAGGCCAACATGGCCTCAGATTTAAAATGTCATTACGCACACACATATAAAATGTGGAAATGACACTTTCCATGCAAAAACTAATCATATATATCAAATAGGATTATGGTGCATGATTTCTAATAATCTCTACTATTAACAATGAGAATTTCATGAATGAAATTCAACCATGTCTTTTTGAATTTCCAAAAATACCCTTCATATCCCTATTTCTAAATCATGTTACCTTTGTATGTAGATCTGAGCAGTAGCTATCCCTTGTTGTAGCCCAAGCAAGGCGGGTTGGTTGAAAGTTAATGGCAAAATGCACTTCATTCATTTCTTAATTTGTATTCGTAATTGAAATTCTATTGGATATTCTTGAGAACACGACTTCTACCCTCATTTCTTAGGTTATATACTCTAACAAATAACATAATTTGTATGATGTGGGACATATTAAAACAATTGGTTACATGAAAACTACCTTAATTTGTCCAATGTTGCTACACCTTACCTTCAACTCTTAGATGCACGTACATGCGTTTTATACTAGTTTTACGATTAATTTTTTTTGTATGCAATGTTTAACAAAAAAAAAAACATTGTCACCTAAGCATGCAAGCTGTGAAATATCAAATTCGGGAGTGTGCAATTGCAAACATCTTCCATAGAAGCTATGAAATATCAAATTATTATTTCTCATTTGCCACTAATAATAAAAATAAAATTATTTTGTTCTCATTTACTACAAGTTATGAATCTAATAGTTAATTTGTGATGTTCAATACCTTTCTTAGGTGTCTCAAAACCAGTTGCTGCTATGAATGTTGCTGCTCATGTATCTCAAGAAATGGGGCGTCAAACTTGGGCTTGAGGTTTGTGTACTGACTAGAAAATATATTGACAGTCATCATTTGTATACTTGCTATAATGCGATTGTATTGTATTAATTTTTTATATTAGTTTTTTCTTGCGCTATGATGATTTATAATTATATTAAATTTTATGTAGATGTGAATATATCATTCGTTTTGTATTTTCGAAACGTGAATTTTTCATGTTATTTTTAATAATTATGAATGATTTTTGTTATTATCAGTACATTGTTGGTTTCAATTGCAAAATGACAGTAAATGTACATGTGTGCGCTGTAGAAATTTATAGTTTTTTTAGTTTGCATTTGTTTAACAACAGATCAAAACACTAAAAGAAAGGTTGCCTATAGCGGCAGCCTTTTGCGTCGGTTGAGCATGACTAAATAAGCGGCTGATGCTAGTATATAATTTGGGAATGTACAAAATTCATAAAGTCTCGAACGCCTTGCTTATATTATTCAGTATTTCTATGTGGATTTTTCATCCACTCTCTTGAATTTAAATTAGACATAAAGAGAAAGTTTTACCCTTTAGCATGTTAAAGAAAAATGTTGTTCGTTATTAAAATGATTTAAGTATAAACAAATGTAAAATGTATGCATGCATTAATTCTTTGGCATGCACAAGTGAGTAGTAATTAATCGAAATCCAATGTTTCTAATAATTAGCTCTATAGAGCATTTAAAATTCATATTATTTATTAGTAAAGTTTTGTGAACTTGAATTTGTCCAATGACATATTTGATAGAAAAAATAAAGTGTAATCAGTATCTTGTTCAAAATAATATTTCCTTCAAGATTTGTCCAGTGGCATGTTTAGGTTCTTCTTCTTTTTCGATGAAAGAAGATGAAAAAAACTAATAAAAGGTGTAAATTTAGCATCAGTACGACATTCAAGTTACAAATAGAATTCCTCAAGTGACATGTACATACACGTAAAATGCCTCAATTGGCCTTCTAAACCTAGAATCAATTAAGTCCCCAATCATCGAGAAATCCACGTATTATATACCATTGAATACGAAAAAGATGGACAAAAATTATAGGCATGGAAGAAAAAAATTCTGATATAATTATAAGATATAAGCAAAACTAAAAGGACAAGATCTTAGATTATGAAATTATGTTAAAAATAACTGATGATTTAAACACATTTCTTTATATTTTTTGTTACGAAAGAAGAACACGAGTCATTCTAACATATAACTTGTAAATTCGTGTTATCATATCTTGGACATCAACCTTAAGTATAAATACAAGAAAAGAAAGGATTTTCTACATTGTGTATAAATGTTTGTAATTATCTCGTTCTCGTTTCACCTCAAAGGCCAACATTATAGATATTTGCATCACATACCAAGTACAAACAAATAAATTTACATATCCTTGTCATGTCAACTTGCAACATGATAATATTTTATAAGTACTTAGACAAAAATAATGTAAGATTTTAACGAGAAATAGTTAATATGAATACTCTGTGAATGCACGATAACTTAGTATCTTTGTCATTTATTAATGTCATACATTATGATATATATACATATACATCCTACTGAAGATATAAGATAATTGTCATCATTAGTAAATTTGAACTACTAGTCACAAATATTGATTAATCCTTAAATAATATTAATTTTCATAAGTGGCCTTTAAAGTTAAAATTATATTTTAGCAAATCAATTTGATAAACCAAAATCATTTTAATTTATCACAAGTAGAAACATATAATTTCATTATCATATGTCAATGATCACAAATTTCCATCATTAGGTAGTAAACAAAAGAATCATGACCATAAAAACAAACTCTAAAGCATTTTTTGTTAAAGTAAATGTCATGAACTAGTACAAATAATTTCATTTTACAAATGAAAATAAAAGTTAAGATACTCAAATCCAAGTTAAAGTAAAGGCTTGAACAACATTTCCTAAACTTCAAATTAAAGTTTTAGTTTCTAAATTTTATGAATTATTATCTCCATGTGTTTAAAAAATCTGTTATACATAACATATATAAGCACTAATATCTAAACCATTGTTGTTGTAGTCATGCAACAGTGATTACCTATTTTGAACTTGATATAGCTCAAAGGAATAATACCGTTGTTTGATGATATGGTAAGTATGGGTGCAACCAGTTAAATTTACTATCACAAAACCACATAATTTGATTCGATATTGGAGTGACATAAAACAACAATTAGATGTTGTTGACTTAATAATTGGTGTAGGCAACTATTCGAAGGGTGGAGACAATATTCAAGTGAAAAACACCGATATTTCAGGTTCTAATCGGGTACAGATTTGATCTTGAAATTATGCACATGGTAGCAACCGGACCCAACTGGACAGAGACTGATGGGTTTTCTGGTTTTGATAATAGATTTGTGAAGGTAAAGGAAAAAGTAGTCAAAGTGGTTGCAATTTATAGTCATCGTGGCTTGTTTGGTGAATTAGAATAGATATATGTTATTGCATAAAATAGTACTACTTACTGATCAACAGAATAATTATTGAAACCAAAGTTGTTTTTTCAAGTTTTATCTTGCTTGACCAGTTTTATTGTTTGGGTTTAAATAATAATTTTTTTTAATGTGAGTTATAAATCATGTAAACATCTTTATATTCAAATGTATACTTAATTGTGTTATGGTATGTAATCTTATATAGAAAATATAGAGACTTCCACTGTATTTTTTATTAATTTTTACATTAAAATGGTATACATAAATAAATAGTTTAGTTGGTTTTGCAATTTCATGTAGAATACCGTGCTTTTTATTCCAATTTACGCACATTTTGAAATAAATAATAAGCATTTTGAAGGCTGATCACAGAAGAAGAAAAAAAACTTAAAAAAGAAGTATCATCAAATTTTTACCATCACAAATATAAGTGCAAAGTTTGCAAGATTGAGTTATATTTTGTAAGAACACTTGAAACAGAAAATACATACGCAAAATTTGTAACATCCCGCCCTTTTGTTTGCTTTAAATCGACGATAAACCACACACGTCAGACTTAAACCATACAGAAAGGCGGTTGTTATGGGGTAAATAAGAAAAAGTAGGGAAAGAAAAGAACAAAACAAAATCTTGCAGCGGAACGATAAAATATAATAATCAAATATACAGTTCATGAAGCCGTTTTACAAAATATTCGATTATATTTATACAATACATATCAGAGTTACAAATACCACAGAACCATAAATAATGCAACGGAACAATATGAATGTAGTGGAGTACTATAACAAATAGTAATAATAATTCTTCGTCTTCGTCCTTCAGAAATAAGGTCTTCGAATCATGAAATGCTCAGACTGGCCCGAGCGAATTGAAAAGACAAAACACTCGAGTTAGAACTAAAAGATGTTATGTAAGTTAAATCAACAGTAAATAATATGGGTGGAACGGCGTCAGAGATGTTTACGGGTTTGACATCTCCTATCCAGTGTCTAACGTGAATGTAATAACTTAAGAGGTGCTCGGGATTCACATCTCCTAAGGATCCGTTAAACTATTTACTATGTAGTAATATTTCACTATTATAATAATGTCTAGTAGTTAAACTTACTTTTAAATAACGTTAAGGAGTGACCCAATATTCCCCTTAACACGTAATAGTCCCAGTAGTCCATCCAGTATCAACGCATCTCTAGATCGGGAGACTACCCTAAATACTCCACGGGCTGCGGGAGAAAACCAAACTCGTACAAGGTACGCTAGGGTAGGTGACACGGCACAAATAGGCAATGCCAGGGTAGATATACCAATTACGCTTCCGGGCCGGTGGTAACGCATAGCCGCAGCTACCGCCCACCTCCAGCCATACCCCCAAATCAAAAATCAAAAGTGGCTACCGAATCAATCCAAAAGTCAAAGTATAATATCGAAGGGATGTGTCCGATCAAAGGTGCTACCTCATTAGCCCATCAATCGCTTCTGTTTTAGCCACCTTATGCCAACTCACGGGAGTCGGGTCCACGTATATACCTCAAAGGAACATCACCACCATCCTACTTCATTCTGAAATCTCCACCGCATACACGGTTGTTAAAGTTCGGAGTTGGCAGAGAGTATGACAACTTCCGATCCCGGTCTCTTTAACAACCAAATGTTATTAACACGGCGGTCATTTGAAAATAATTATACTTCAAAACCAGAATATACTATCCATTTCAAAACCATATAAATACGATATCATTTCCCTTTCGAAAACCAAATAAATAGGATATCATTTTTACAAAACCCAAATCGATATAATATCATTTTTATTTCGAATATATCTTTTCCAAAATCATAGCATTTTCAAAATTTTAATATTTCGAAACCAAACACTTGAAATATAAGCTTTCAAAACATAATACTTCGAATTTCATAGCTTTTAAACCATGACTTCCAAAACTTAAATGGTTTGGATATTCAAACAGTATATGAAATAAAATAATTTGAATTTAAATTTTATTTATACAGTAAAATAATTTCCTCGACTTCACAATTTTAATCACTTAAATTTAAATCTCGATTCAAAACTTTCACTCACTTTTAGTTTCAATAAACCATTTCATTTCTAATATATTTCAAATTTGAGTATTAAACAATTTCAAAACTAAGGTTGGTAATTACGGTTTAGTGTTCTATTTTTAGTTTTGAAATATTTGCATAATAAATCCATTTTCATTTAAATAAAACTCAAATTACAAATAACTAAATATTTCCTTCAATTTATTTATACTTGAAATATTCTTTTAATTCATCTTAAACCAAAATCCAGTTATAAGAATCATACCATCAAAATCTCAATTTTATTAAATCCTAAATCAATTTCATATTTATCTTCCCACCTTATTCTCATTTAAGTCATTATAAACTCCAGAATATAATTTAAATAGATACTTAACCATATTATATCTTAATAAAATCAAACTTATTATTAAACTTATTTTATAATTTAACCCAATTTTATACATAGCTTAAAACCAAGAATTTAACTATATATAAAATAACATTTATAAATTTCCAAATCAGTATCTCATAGAACCATATATTTCTTTACCAAACCATAGAAATCATTTCAAAATATTTATATATATAGCCACGGTGTATGTATATGATTTTCTACCCTATGGTCAAGTGATACGGATATTTATCATTTTAATCCGTAATTTAAAATAAAAATACGGTTATATATCATTTCAAACCGCACTCCCGAATGAAAAAAAAAGGCATAACAACTTGCAGTTTATAACAATATGGAATACAATATCCATTCACCTAATGTCAATCATCAACCATTTATCACAATCATCATCCAATTAAATCAATAACATCAATATAGAAAGGATAATAAATATCAGGCTTTACTGGCAGTTCATATTCAATAATAAATTAAATAACTATTTAACTGGCAGTTTATCTGCAATAATAAATTAAATAACAATTTAACTCAATAAATTCAATTTAACTGAGATGATGATCAAAAATATGCCAAACATCCATAAATAAAATTTTGATCGCACCAAAAATTATTCAACACACATAAGAAATTTAAAAGTTGTAAGTGGGTTAAAACACTCACCTTTTGAATTTAAATTGAATTCAAATCCAATTTAAACTCAAAATTTGAACAATCTCAGAATCTATCTAAACTAGAGCCAAAATGTCTGGAATTCCAATACGATCCTAATGGAGAAAACCGCGCATAATTTCGACCTCGTATGTAAAAGTTATACGCATTAGAATGATTGAAATTGAAATTAAAATAAAATAAAATAACAAAACAACTTACAACAGCCACGTCACTGCATCTATCTTCCACGCGCACGGTTACTCCAGACTTCATTCGAAACCCTATAGGCCGCTTGACCCAAGCTTTGACGACGATAACCACTAATCTCTGGCAACGATGGCCAGCGCCACCACCGTCGTGGGTCCTGAAACCCTCCGCCGCACCCCTGCGACCAACCGCGACGACCCCCCCATCGTCCACGCCATCGATACAAGCAGCAGCCGCCACTACAAAACCAAACCCTAATGAATTCTTGACGATGATCCAGCCACCAATTTGTGAAATGAAACATATAGATGTGTTCCCCTCCGTCCCCTATACACAACCCCTCAGACAATTTGGAGATCGGTCACAGTTCATCACGACGCGATGACGACCGAAAATGAATCGACGAATTTTGGACGCATGGAAACCCAGATCGAAAAACAAATTATATATTTGGCTTGCGCTCGTCGAGTTCTTCAAATCCTTATAAAATTCAACATGGTTTGTAGAGTTTGAAATTTTGATTTGGTTTTGAATTGCAACTGGATTTGGAAGTGAGAATTTGTTTGTCTGCCATTGAGGAGGAGATACAGCTGAATTGTACATACAGGAATGAGGAATAAGAAATAGACTAGGCTTTATAACAAGGTATATATAGACAAAGCTGAAAAATAGAGGAATGGATACGATTGGTTTGGACCGTTGAACGATAAATGGCCCGAAATGCCCGTTTCAACTCCGGAACGAAACAGGGTCAACCTATATATCAAAATAGGTGTTTTTAGATATTTTAAAATCAATGGAACAGCTTTTAGGTCCAAATTCCATAGTATGAAGAAGTTATGCCGAAATCAAATCATTTCAAATTGATTTCAATTAAATTGATTTCGAGGCGTTTCGAGCCTGTACGATCAAACGACAAGTCCGATCGCCACAAAACTTGAAATCCTACAATAATTCACTGTTTTGGATCCGATGAAACTAGTTTTATCGAAATCCGAGTCAGCGGCCAAAATGGCTATTTTCTAGTTGATTAAATAAATTAATATTCAATTAATTAATCACTTCTTCAATTTAAATTTTATAATCAACAAATCTTATCATCTTTGATTTCTTAAACAATCACAATAATTTTAAACAAATTTAGATGTCAAATTAAATTTGATAAATCCATCAATTTCAGTGTTAAATTTCAATTTCATTGAATTCAGAAATTATAGATTAAACTTCCCAAAAATTCATTTATTAAATTTTTAACCCTTGTCATTCACATCTTTTATCACAATAAGGATGCAACTAACATTGGTTCATGATTTATTACATTAAAAAACTTTAAATTTCATCTTAATTTCCCATTAACGTAATATCTAAATATTTAATTCCATTTATTTGCAATTATTCCAATTATTTAACTTTAAATTTTAATAAATTAATAAATCTTGAATTTTCATTCTTTAAATCAACCAATTGTCATATTATAAATAGAATTAACATTATTTCCAATTATTTCCTTAATTTACACTAACATTTATTTTATCAAATTACCGTTTATTACGTATTATTTCATCAATTAATATATTTTGAACTTATTTCTCAATTTATCAATTACAATAAGTTATAATCTTATAATTGGTTCATTTAATTGGGTTTTCGCCAAATTAGTTGTTTATTAACTTGTATTAACATTATTACCATTATTTTAGTGATTTCATTATTAAACTACAGATTTGTTTATTTTCTTTCCGAGTTAAATTACTAAAACTTATTAAATTAACCAAATTTAATTATCGAAAATTTCGGGTCGTTACACTCTCCTCCACTCAAAACTTTTCGTCCCTGAAAAGGGAAAAGAAGAACTAAGAAATCAATATATCTTACTTAAAATATAAAATTTATAAACAAATAAATTTACAAAATTAATTAATTTAAATAAAATATACCCATTTATAACCATCAGATCTTTTTATACCTAAATTAATAAAGTTTGGAAACATTTTTCAAAGTTTTCTAAGTCCAAAATTTACGGAAAATTTCGGTAGAGTCTCCTTTGTACGGAGAGGCTCGGGAGAAAATATAATATCAAATATACAATATACAACATATATTTTCCAAAATAATACATATCCCAACACGGAAAAACAATATAATAACGCTATAAATCGTAATCCGAAAACGTACCTATTTATCGGGGAATCAACGTTTAATTATGAAACCAAAAGCAGTAGCAATTGCTTTCATAACCTGTATTTCATTTATATAATCCAAAAGAGTTAATAATTATGTAAAATGAAATATTAATTTTGTTTCAACCACTAGCCAACAAATCAATATAAACAACAATCATTCGTAACCAACAACATGCACATCATATACAAATCAATCATTCAAGCAAAACAAAACAAATAGTTGTTCGGGTTCAAAAACTTTAAATTGTACAGAATGAAAAATAAACTACTAAGTGCACCATTTACTCAACAGTCTTAGATGAAACTAAATAGATTATCCATACATCAACACAATTTTAAAGTATCCTTGCCCCAAACGACCATAGACCAAACAAACAACAATTCCAAACAATAGATCAAGTTCATTTATTATCTATTACATTTCATAACATTTGTTGTTTGATTTCCTTTTCACTCATATAATGATTTATCTTCTTAATTTTACATTTATTTCGTGCAAATTTTCATATTTCCATTCATTCATATCATATAAATTTTGTTTTTATTGCATTACGTTCATTCATTCGTTACTTAATTTCATTTATTTACTTTCATTTATTACTTAATTCCATTTATTCATTTATTTATAATACTTACCTTTCAATTATACTTAAGTTTATAACAACAACAACATCCAATTCTTATTTATTTAAGAATTTCATTGAATGCTTTCATTATTTCAGTTTTTCTTGTAAAATTTCCTATTACATTTTCTTTTAACATTTTAACTTTTTATAGTTGGTAAGTTATATATATGCTTTTAAGGATATGATAGAAAGTTACACAGGTTTATTTTATTTCTTTTAGTTAACTTAACGTTCAATAATAATATTCTTTGTTTCATAGGTTACAATTTCAAATTTCCTTTCATCCCATTTATATTAAATCTCTTATTTCAATTAGAGGTTTCAATTATTGGAAAATTTCCATTTCACTACACTAATTAAAACTATTAATTAACGGAAATTTAAGAACTAAATACCGGGTTAAATTTCAAATCGTTTTAAAATAATAGATAAATGTATATACTTACAACTTATATATCCAATTATATTTAAAACAATTTAAAATTTATATTTGTTTATCAAAATAAATCTGAAGTAAAACTACTACAGTGGCCTTTCCACTTAGAAACTCGAAAATGAATGTCGATGATGCATGCACTCATCACCGAAATTATTTTCCAGCGATAGAGAAGGGAGCAAAAAACTTATTTCTTACAAAATTTTCTTTAAAACAATTCTTTCAAATCATATTGAAATATTCATATCGGAAAATACTTATAAACAATATTATTATATTCTAAAAATCCTTTGAAAGCAATTTTTTTTCAAAATCTCGGAACTATGTTCTAAAATTTCCAATTTTATTTATTTTAATTGAATCTTATTTCCAACCAATTTTATAAATTTCACTACCTAACAACCAAATATATATCGCTTACAAAAATTATTTGATATATAGATAATATAATAGGCAAAATTATTTCATTCACCTAAATTCAAAACAAATATTGTGTCGATCTGTCCTATTAAGTGTTTAGAAATCCTTATTGATGTCATAGCGGCCTATGCACCAACCAGAATTTATAAATACAAAACAGAACAAATTAATACAATATTAAAACCTTTTATAACACTAACAAATACGCTCTCTCATATATATATATACACTCAGCGACTCATCATAGGGTATTATTACCCTATTAATAAAGAGTCAGACCTCACAAAGCTAAGGTTTTTCGCTAAACCAAAGCTCTGATACCAGATGTAACATCCTGCCCTTCTGTATGCTTTAAATCGACGATAAAACACACATGTCAGACTTAAGCCATACAGAAGGGCGGATTGTTATGGGGTAAATAAGAAAAAGTAGAGAAAGAAAAGAACAAAACAAAATCTAACAGTGGAACGATAAAATATAATAATCAAATATACAGTTCATGAAGCTGTTTTACAAATATTCGATTATACTTATACAGTACATATCAGAGTTACACATACCAGAGAACCATAAATAATGTAGCGGAATAATATGAATGTAGTGGAATACTATAATAAATAGTAATAATAGTTCTTCGTCTTCGTCTTTCAGAAATAAGGTCTTCGAATCCTAAAATGCTCAGACTGGCCCGAGCGAATTGAAAAGACAAAACACTCGAGTCAGAACTAAAAGATCTTATGTAAGTTAAATCAACAATAAATAATATGAGTGGAACGGCGTCAGATATGTTTACGGGTTTGACATCTCCTATCCCATGTCTAACGTGAGTGTAGTAACTTAAGAGGTGCTCGAGATTCACATCTCCTAAGGATCCGTTAAACTATTTACTATGTAGTAATATATCGCTATTATAATAATGTCTAGTAGTAAAATAAATTTACTTTTAAATAGAGTTAAGGAGTGATCGAATATTCCCCTTAACACGTAATAGTCCCAGTAGTCCATCCAATATCAACGCATCTCCAGATCGGAAGACCACCCTAAATACTCCACGGGCTACGGGAGAACACCAAACTCGTACAAGGCGCGCTAGGGTAGGTGACACGGCACAACTAGGTAATGCCAGAGTAGATATACCAATTACGCTTCCGGGCCGGTGGTAACGCATAGCCGCAGCTACCGCCCACCTCGAGCCACACCCCCAAATCAAAAATCAAAAGTGGCCACCGAGTCAATCCAAAAGTCAAAGTATAATATCGAAGGGATGTGTCCGATCAAAGGTGCTACCTCATTAGCCCGTCAATCGCTCATGTTTTAGCCACCTTATGCCAACTCACGGGAGTCGGGTCCACGTATATACCTCAAAGGAACCCCACTACCATCCTACTTCATTCTGGAATCTCCACCGCTTACACGGTTGTTAAAGTGGTTTTCAGAGTTGGCAGAGAGCATGAAAACTTCTGATCCCGTTCTCTTTAACAACCAAACGTTATTATAACACCGCGGTCATTTCAAAATAATTATATTTCAAAACCAGAATATACTATCCATTTCAAAACTATATAAATACGATATCATTTCCCTTTCGAAAACCAAATAAATATCATATCATTTTTATAAAACTCAAATCAATATAATATCATTTTTATTTTGAATATATCTTTTCCAAAATCACAGCACTTTCAAAATTTTAATATTTTGAAACCAAACACTTGAAATATAACCTTTCAAAACATAATACTTCGAATTTCATAGCTTCTAAACCATAACTTCTAAAATTTAAATGGTTTGGGTATTCAAACAGTATATAAAATAAAATAATTTGAATTTAAAATTTCTTTACACAGTAAAATAATTTCCTCGACTTCACAATTTTATTCACTTAAATTTAAATCTCGATTCAAAACTTTCACACTTTCAGTTTCAATAAACCATTCACTTCCAATATATTTCAAACTTTGAGTATTAAACAATTTCAAAACTAAGGTTGGTAATTACGATTCAACGATTCAATGTTCTATTTTTAGTTTTGAAATATTTGCATAATAAATCCATTTTCATTTAAATAAAACTAAAATTACAAATAACTAAATAGTTCCTTCAATTTATTTATACTTGAAATATTCGTTTAATTCATTTTAAACCAAAATCCAGTTATAAGAATCATACCTTCAAAATCTCAAGTTTATTAAATCCCAAATCAATTTCATATTTATCTTCCCACCTTATTCTCATTTAAGTCATTATAAACTCCAGAATATAATTTAAATAAATACTTAACCATATTATATCTTAATAAAATCAAACTTATTATTAAACGTATTTTATACTTTAACCCAATTTTATACATAGCTTAAAACCAAGAATTTAACTATATATAAAATAACATTTATAAAATTTTCAAATCAATATCTCATAAAATCATATATTTCTTTACTAAACCATAGAAATCATTTCAAAATATTTATATATATAGACCACGGTGTCTGTATATAATTTTCTACCATATGGTCAAGTGATACAGATATTTATCATTTCAATCCGTAATTTAAAATAAAAATACGGTTATATATCATTTCAAACCGCAATCCCGAATGAAATAAAAATGTATAACAACTTGCAGTTTATAATAATATGAAATGCAACATCCATTCACCGAATGTCAATCATCAACCATTTATCACAATCATCATCCAATTAAGTCAATAACATCAACATAGAAAAGATAATAAGTATCATGCATTGCTGGCAGTTTATATTCAATAATAAATTAAATAACTATTTAACTGGAAGTTTATATGCAATAATAAATTAAATAACAATTTAATTCAATAAATTCAATTTAACAGAGATGATGATCAAAAATTTGCCAAACAGTCATATATAAATTTTTAATCACATCAAAAATTATTTAACACACATAAGAAATTTTAGAAGTTGTGAGTGGGTTAAAACACTCATCTTTTGAATTTAAATTGAATTCAAATCCAATTTAAAATCAAAATTTAAACAGTCTCAGAATTCATCCAAACCAGAGCCAAAATGTTCGGAATTTCAATATGATCCTAATGGAGAAAACCGCGTGTAATTTCGACCTTGTATGTAAAAGTTATACGCATTAGAATGATTGAAATTGAAATTAAAATAAAAAACAAAACAACTTACAACAGCCACGTCACTGCATCTATCTTCCACGAGCACGGTTACTCCAGATTTCGTTCGAAACCCTACAGGCCGTTTGACCGAAGATTTGACCACGATAACCACTCATCCCTGGCAACGATGGCCAATGCCACCACCGTCGTGGGTCCTAAAACCCTCCGCCGCACCCCTGCGACCAACCGCGATGACCCCCCCAATCGTCCATGCCACTGATACAAGCAGAAGCCGCCACTACAAAACCAAACCCTAATGAATTCTTAACGATGATCCAGCCACCAGTTTGCGAAACGAACCGTATAGATGCGCTCCTCTCTGTCCCCTCTACAAAACCCCTCAGACAATTTGGCGATCGGCCATAGTTCATCACGACGCGATGAACGGCCGAAAATGAATTGACGAATTTCAGATGCACGAAAACACAGATTGAAAAACGAATTATATATTTGGCTTGCGCTCGTCGAGAGCTTCAAATCCATATAAAATTCGACATGGTTTCTAGAGTTTGAAATTTTGATTTGGTTTTGAATTGTAATTGGATTTGGAAATGAGAATTTGTTTGTTTGCCATTGAGGAGGAGATACAGCTGAATTGTACGTACATAAATGAGGAATAAGAAATAGGATAGAGTTTATAATAAGGTATATATAGACAAAGCTGAAAAATAGAGGAACGGATACGATTGGTTTAGACCGATGAACGATAAATGGCCCGAAAAGCCCGTTTCGACTCCGAAACGAAATTGGGTCAACCTATATATCAAAATAGATGTTTTTAAATATTTTAAAATCAATGGAACAAGTTTCAGGTCCAAATTCCATCGTATGAAGAAGTTATTATGAAATCAAATTATTTCAAATTGATTTCAATTAAATTGATTTCAAGGAGTTTCGAGCCCGTACGATCAAACGACAAGTCTGATCGTTACGAAACTTGAAATCCTACAATAATTCACCGTTTCAGATCCGATGAAATTGATTTCGTCGAAATCCGAGTCAGTGGCCAAAATGGCTATTTTCTAGTTGATTAAATAAATTAATATTCAATTAATTAATCACTTCTTCAATTCAAATTCTATAATCAAAAAATCTTATCATCTTTGATTTCTTAAACAATCACAATAATTTTAAACAAATTTAGACGTCAATTTAAAGTTGATAAATCCATCAATTTCAGTGTTAAATTTCAATTTCATTGAATTCAGAAATTATTGATTAAAATTCCCAAAAATTCATTTATTAAATTTTTAACCCTTGTCATTCACATCTTTTATCACAATAAGGATGCAACTAACATTGGTTCATGATTTATTACATTAAAAATCTTTAAATTTCATCTTAATTTTCCATTAACATAATATCTAAATATTTAATTCCATTTATTTGCAATTAATCCAATTATTTAACTTTAAATTTCAATAAATTAATAAATCTTGAATTTCTATTCTTTAAGTCAACCAATTGTCATATTATAAATAGAAATTAACATTATTTCCAATTATTTCCTTAATTTACACTAACATTGATTTTATCAAATTACTGTTTCTTATGTATTATTTCCTCAATTAATCTACTTTGAACTTATTTCCCAATTTATCAATTACAATCAGTTATAATCTTACAATTGGTTCATTTAATTGGGTTTTCACCAAATTAGTTATTTTTTAACTTGCATTATTACCTTTATTTTAGTGATTTCATTATTAAACTATAGATTTGTTTATTTTCTTTCCGAGTTAAATTACTAAAACTTATTAAATTAACCAAATTTAATTATCGAAAATTTCGGGTCGTTACAAAATTATACTATGCAGCAATCAAATGAATGAAGAAGACGTAAATTGAATAAAATATGAAGTTCAAAAAACCATAGGTTAGAAACTGAATTCCTAGTATAAAAAATAGTCAGTCATCATGGATAGTTTGATGAATCAGAGTAAGCACCTTTTTATGGCATTTGACTGTTGCTACTACCGATCAATATTGGTTTATTTAACAATCATAATAAACAATGAATTAATCAAAATAAACTATTTAAAATAAATCAGCCAATGGTTGGTTATTCTATATTAAATTATCAAATAAGCAAACATCGGTTTTGACCCTCCTCAAAAAACTCTTTAGATGCTAAGGATCATAAATTCATGACTGCAGTAACTGTTAGATGATAAGCAGTCTGATACTCTCAGTGTAGACCAGATAAATTAAAGGGTGTAAAAACATACTTTAGCATTCATCTATTTTGAAATATGGTCATAATTCCCGAAGCTATTGTCTATATTAGAAATGCATCATATAAACTAGTTTTTAATGCTTAGAGCAACTCATATTTTATCTACATAATTTGAAAATTCTATTTCCAAAACAGATAATTTTTATCTACATATTTTGAAAGAAAATTGACATGTCTCACTGGCTCTGAAATTCACACGGAGAGAACAAGGCATTCAACATGTGTTGATTGTATCACCATTTTACTGTCAATTACAAAATTAATACTGAGATATCTTCATATCTCTAGGGGCTGGCTCTATAGATAAATAGCTAGTAATGTTATAGCATAGCTTTATATCATTCTCTATTTACTATTATATATACAATAAATCAAAAAATTATACATGCACTGAGAAGAGACATATTACATACCAACGGAGATAATGAAATCAGAGTGTAGACAATGAAACTCTGCTATAGGCACCAATATAATAAGTAATCTACAATATTAATGCTTTAATAAACCCAAATAAACGCAAATGAAAAGAGAACAACCTAAAATCAAGTCACCAGGGCTAAATCTGATACCTGAAGTCTAGGCGCTGAATCGTCTGAAGTTATAACCTTAATATATTGAAGCTGAATCGCTGAATCGCCTGAAGTTATAAGTATTGGAGATGATCCCCCGAAGTTTTTTTTACCAGAGCGAATCACTTGAAATACAATGCCAGAGCGAAAGGCGACCAAAATAGGATCGCGTGATGGATTTTTATTTGTAGCAGTAGAAGTAAAAAAGTGTGGAGAGGTTGGGAATTGGGGCTACCATTGAAAACGATACTTATTTAATTTTTTGCCGCAACAAATATTAGTTAATTCCAGTTTAACCAAATCTTCCAATTCAAATATGTGTTGGCAATTAAAAAAACAGTAAAATAGGCACAAGAATGAAATTGCAAAAAAATTTAGTCTCACGGACAACAAGTTTGTTTTTTAGTTTGAAGGACACTTTATAGTGTAAATAGAAAATGATAGTTGCAACTATCATTCTGCGATTTACACTAAAAATTATCTTTCAACCTAAAAAGCAAAGTTCTTGTCCTTGAAAATAAATTTTCCTCCAACTTTTTCACTGAGCCTAAAAGCCCTTAAAAAATTATAAATGTGCATTTTAAGTCACACATTTTTGGTTCGCCAATGATTATTATCGTGATTAATCTCAACACAAATAAATGATGACAATTGAAAAAAAATGTTACAAAATGGCTGTTATGGTGTAGTGGGATGCATAGGAACCAACAACTATTCTCATCACAATCTCTCACCAAAGCCATCGAACAAAGATTTGGTCCTTCCTCATTCATCAACCCTCAAGCAACACTATTTAAGCTGGAGCAAACAAACACCGTTGAAGACTATCAATCATTGTTTGAAACCACTAGCAACCGAATCACTAACCTATCCACCGATGCCATTATTAATTGTTTTGTATCCGGCTCAAACCACATATCAAAAACGAGCTTCTAGCCTTAAGGCCCTCCACTATCTCCGATGCCATCTACTTAGCCAAACTAACTGAAAGCAAATCCACCGAAGCTCACAACAACCTTGGCCTAAACCCAACACCAACTCCACTCCCACCAATCCCTCCACCAAAACTTATGACTAATTCCTCTTACCAAATTAAGCAACTTACCCCTTCGGAGATGCAACAATATCGAGCATAAGGCTTATGCTTCAATTGTGAAGCCAAATATGTTCTCGATCATCTTTGCCAAACTCGACAATCCTCCTACTTCCCTAATATGAACCATGCCCAGAAGACTAGTTCCAGAGCTAGACAAATCACCTGATTCTGAATTTCGACCTTGAGGACAAGGCCGATTTTGAAGGGGAGGGTAATGATACGGGTGCAACTGATAATGCGATGACACCAATCCAGCTTAATAACAACATTACTGATACAATACAGACTACTACAAATATTTCTTACTAGGATGCATGGAACAATATATGAATTGGTGCTGCATGCTTTTCTTACATTACATAGCACTAAGTTTGTTACAAAAAAGATTCCACTTTTTACTTTTCTTCATTTTATCTTTATTTATTTGTTACAAAGATGTTATTTCATCTTGTTTTTCTTCCTCTTCAAGTTCTTCTTCCTCCTTTTAATTTCTTCAATTCTTTAGTCTCCTCTAGAAAAACTCTGCTACAAATCTAACACCACTCAGAAACCATCTAAAAAAGTTAGAATCAGTAAAAAAACATGCATTTCAATTACAATTGGAAGTAAAAGCATATGGCTTATGCTAAGCAGTTGCAGTGCATATATACGACTATACAAGCTTAGGTTCCACTACCATTAGTCTAGTTGTAGTCATCAAAAGTCACAAATGACCAAAACTATGTATTAATGTTAATGTGGTCAACTGCACCATGCATAGAGCATCTCCAACAGTTTGGAGTGTGGAAATAAGATTTTTCACACTTCAAAATGTTGGACGCCTCATTTCTCCAACAGAAATGAAATGAAGCTAGACGTCTGTCAAATAGACGTCCGAAGTTTTTAGACATCGGATGTTTGTTCAACAGGCGACTGAGAGACGTTTGTTTAGGTGCCTGGATATCAGGCGCCTGTTCATCAGGCACCTCATACGTGAGGCGCCTGTTCAACAGGCGCCTGATACCCAGGCGTCTGTTAAACAGACGCCCCAATAAGTCCTGAATTCCCACACCTTCTCGTCTGAAATCCACACTATCACTACTAGAAAATACTTCAATTTCCTTCGCAAAATTTCAAGGCGGGGCGTAGGAAAGACGTAGAAAATAGGTAGAAAGAGGTAAAAAGGTAGGAAAACATAAGGAAATTTACTATGTCTTTCCTACGCCAACTTTAATATGTAGAAAAATAATCGAGGCATAGGAAAGGCGTAAGAATTAGTTCGCCAAATTTTGGCTCTAAATTGGAAAATTTTGGCTCTAAATTGAAAATTTTCGCCTCCGATGGTCATTTGGGAAGCCCGCTTCACTCAAATATTTTATGATACCGTCTTCTCCAATTAAACACTATTTTATTTTTTCCCTCCCCTCTTATCCAAGATTAATCCCTAATTTCTGCCCTCACCATCAATCGCCACCACCACTCTCGACCTACTTAAGAATCACTTCACCTAGGATTTTGAATCCCGGATCAAAACTTGAAGCCCATATTGGATGCCAAGAGTTCAGAACGTGGCACTTCCGCCACCTTGCTTAAGACCCATTCTGCACTTCTGCTGCAGGTGATGCCAAGAGGAGTGCCAAAGGACCCCAGCAAGGGAATTAGAATTTTGTTGTTGTATGATATTTTTGAATGTAGAACATTGATTGTTTAATGGGGGTTATAATTCAAGTCCTTGTACCACTGCTTATTGGGTTTACTGTCTTGTTCATTTAGCAACCATCCCTATTATGGGCTAAACCCAGCTGGAAGTTTTGGAGCCGCAATAATTTACAACAGAAAGAACATTCTTGGAATGATCATGTATTACATTAATTATAAGAATGGGTAACTTTGTTTTCAACTTATGTATTGGAAAATTGCAGTGGGTATTCTGTGTTGGATCACTCATTGGAGCTGCATGTGCTGCCGTGTACCATACAATTATGATCAGGGATATTGGAAGACATGTTCATGGACTATTTCATCTTAAAGGAAACACTCCGTTCTATCTTGTAATGGATGCTGGAACGTTTCAGAAAATAAAGACAGAAGAAATCCAGGTTTCCTTGAAATCTCATTCATCTTATTAACTTGTGAAAATGCAACTTGTTTCTCCTATTAGTCATCATAGCATGGAAAATTTTGTTGGTTGGTCTCCTCATGCCAGCCAATCGACTTTTACTTTCTGTTGAATTTCCATAGCTTCTGTGTAAAGTAAATTTTGCAGTTGTTGAGAATTATATTTTAATTCATGGATAAGTTCTTTGTCAATAGGATTATTGATCAGCTGCAAGTATATGGAGTTGTTATAGTCCCTGGGACTGTCACGTTTTTTTTCTAATGTTGACAGAATTTATGTTCCATTGTTTTATATTATGTTTAATATGATTTAACTTCATTAGAAAACTATAAACTGGGTTGTCATTAGTTTTGAAGTTTATACATCTATGAATTAACTTTGTCTAACCTGATTGAGTGATCCAAGCATTACTGAACCTGAAAGGTTTGTTTAAACTGAAAACAGAATCGTTAAGTAGTTTAATAAATAAAAGAGAGTGATTGCTGGTAGATTGATTTAAAATAGTAGCATAAATTTGAGAGAACTTTGAGTAAAAATCGATTTACCAAATATTCTATCGAGTTTACTATACTGGGAAAGGTTAAGTCCTTCACGCCAGGTAAAAGGATCGCCAATATCATTGAGTTCCTATAGCCCACATGAGTTGATGCAAGCTTGGAAGTCAGAATCTGCAATAAGGGAGCTGCTACCTGAGATCATGGTTGAGGGTGCAATTGACATCACCTGCTACTAACCAAGGTGAGATATTATTTTATGCATCCACTATCAGGTAACACCACAGACCTTCCATTTCTTGGTTTAAGCATTTTGCATACATAATAGTATAAAGTAATTTGAGCCCTCCGTTGTTCAATATAGAAACACTTAGGTGTTAATCCTATTTAGACAACAAACTAACGTTCCAAATATTAGAATTCCATATTATCGTATTCTACTTCTAGTATCTATGTCATTATTATGAATAGACTTCCAGTTAGGATTAATCCATTGCAAAATCTGATAGTACCATCGATAAATAATTTAATGTTCAACTATTCCCATAATTTCTATTTTAAAGTTTTATAGATGTTGTTTGACATCTACTTTCCTTGTGAGGGAGTTAAGTCTCCTCACATTCTAAACTAAAAAGGCCATTAATCTACTATTGTTCCCCTAACATTTGAGCTGCTTAGGGAGGTTTTACTCTCTTTAGTCGTTTTTAGCCTTTTTTGCTTTAGCCTTTAATTAACTAATATACTAATTCCAAAGAGGATTATCTATGATGTCTTGGTCAGTTTTAGCCCTTAAATTCAAACATATTATCGCTGGGTCTAGCTTTCCTAGTATATCTAGTTCTCATTCCTTGTCATTCTCTATGTGCTTCTTGCGTAGGGTTATTTATACTTTTGTTTGCTGTTGTTTTGCTATTAGGAATCACTGGAGCAGCATTTATAGGATGGTCAACATCAATGCCGGTTGCCTCAGTTGCAGCTGGTTTGAAAGGAGAAGCTGTCTCAGCTGCAGTCAAGCTATTGGATTGCAAACAGTGTTTCTCTGTTGCATAAAGTGGTTGATTCTAGAGATAAACCGATTCTGAGTTCAAAGTGTTTTGTATCTCTTTATTACAGTTCGTAATAATGTCAGAGTTTTGTACCGTTGTTATCTTTGCTTGAGCGCCAAAATTATTTGATTTTCCATTCATGTGCTGGATTAGCTATGCTGGATATCTAACAAGGCGGACGTTCGACGAATTTATTGATCGTTTTTGCATTCTCCTACCTGATGTAGCAAATGGTTAAGGTGCAATTGGATGGTCTGGCAGTGAGGTCGTTATAGGCGATTGCAGTTTATTGGTGAAGTACTTGCAGTGATGGTGAAGTAGCAATTCCGTTCTGAGTGGTTAAGGATTAGAGTGCTGATGTGATGGAGGAGGATGGAAGAGTTCAAGTGCAGCTATGGGTTGCAGTAGGTTGATTGTTTGAAGATGAAGCAGGTTTGGGAATATAGAAGTTGTGGGAAGGTGATTTGAAGTTGAACGATTCAGGGAGATGGATTCTGGTGATTTAGGGAGAGGTTGTTGTTTGATGGAGTAGTAAAGGTTGTTTGAAGGTTGTTTGATGGTGAAGACAATGTTGAATAATTGTAGGAGGGTAGTAGCAGTAAGGGTGGTTTTGATGTGCAATTGCAGTTTAGGATTGTGCGTTGGCAGTGGTTGAAGTATTGAGGGGAGTTGGTTGTTTGATGGTCGAGAATGAACTTGTAGGCAGAAGTTCGGAGAGTGGTGTTGTGGAGGCGGTTGAGAAAGTTGGTGATGGAACTTTGGTTGGTTAGTGTCCAAGCAGGAGTTGTTTTGGGTTGTGGGAGTTGAGTGAATTCGAAATGATGGACGAGATTGGGTGGAGATTGAAAGTATAGAAATAAATGCAATCAAACATAATTTCTATAGAGACAGAGAATAGAAACAAATGCAAATGCCTGTAGATTTTGAAACCGAATAGAGAATCAAATAGACAGAGAACGGTTTTGAGTCGAAATGCATGCTAAGTGAATCAAATAAAAACTTGATTAATATTGTTTGACTTTGTAATATGAATTAGAAATTTGTTTTTTGAATTAAAGAGAATGATTTGATGTTAATATTTTTGTTGGAATGTGTATATATGTGTAACAAGTTGGTTTTAGTTTCTATTTAATATGGTGAAATGAAACACAATAGTAATATATCAAAATTGCTTTAGAAAAGGCATAGGTAAATGGAATATTGATGCACCCGTAGATGGATGAATGGCGTAGATAAAACGTAGGAAATGTAATATGTAAGAATGGCGTAGAGAAAGCATAGGAAAACAAGGCGTAGGGAAGACGTAGGTAAACGGATGACGTAGGAAAGACGTGGGTAACGAAAGAAGTTAAAATGTCATAGCAAAATCGTAGGAATAACGAGGCATAGGAAAGAAGTAGAAAAATCGTGGCGTAGGAAAGACGTAGGGAACAACCCAACGGATGACAAAGGTAAAACGTAGGTATTTTATTAGCTACGCAAGTTTTACCCACGCCAAAATTGGCGTAAGGGTTACGTAGTTAATGCATTTACCTATGCCATTTTGGCGTAGGTAAACCGCAGTTTTCTTGTAGTGAAGATACAACAGACGTAATCTGCACGAGATTGTAATGAGCATTTCAACTCTGTCATATATTATTTAGAGCAGCAGAGAAGAAGAGAAGAAGCAGAAGAAATTAGAACTGGAATTGGATGAGAATGTGATCAGAATTCTCTTCTATTTATAATTTCGTCCGCATCCCTTCAAACAGTCGCGTCCACTCGACGGGTCGCACCCGCTTCCTTTTGAACGCTGCTGTTCGTTAACGGGTCACACCCGCCTGCTGCTCGAATCTGTTCGGCCGTGCCTCCTCAGTCGGGCCGCATCCGCTTCTGTTCGCCCGCACTTCTTCAGTCAGGTCGCATCCGCTCGCGTCTAACGGTTCGCACCCGCTTCAGAAGTCGCACCTCCTTAGTAATTCCGCGTCCGCTTCTGAACAGTCGCGTCTGTTCGTATAGCCTGCAACTGTTAAAAAACCCGGCCCAGTTTTGCAATAAAATTAGGATCATATTAGACCCAAACCCAAACCCGAGCCTGAGCCCGGCCATGCCCGGCCCGGTGCGGTTGGTCGGACGGACGGCGGCGGCGCGCACGCGTATGTGGTGGAGATGCATGATCTCTCTCCTCACAACGAAGCATATATTTGGGTGCCCATAGGCCCCAACCCCTTCGTTTCAAAGCCATATATAAACTATTATAGCTTAGCAATTTTTATGATGTGAGACTTATGTATTTTCATTCAATCTTGTATTAGGAATTCGAACAATCCCCCACATGAATGATGATATACATATCCCCCACACAAAGCGAAATATCACAGAGTACATATGGAATAATGCTTTATCGTGGATAAATAGATATTTCACTTTGAACTTTCCCTAGTTAAAACTTATCGGATCTACTTGGCTAATCGGTGAATTATTTCATCTTGAACCGTCGGCCTTTATTGTATATCCAGACAATAAGTTTTACGAAGCATTGATTCCCTTCTCGTCCAATCTCTTGGTTGAGTTCATTTTGGTCCTGAACAGTTTTTGGTTCTGTGAGTGTTTTTAGAGAATAAAAGCCTTTTAATATTCTTATAGAACCGACCCAGCTCACACTAACATAGGTGATCGCAACCATTAAGAGTATCCTACATATACCCCACTTGTTATTTCCAAGATATGGTCATCATTAAAAAACATTGTTTTAACCTTTAAATACTTCTGTAAGCATGCTTTTATATTGTGCACCATAGGAATGGAGTTGGACTATGTCCACGCAAATGCATTACGTCTTGAGTTACTCAGAACTGGTTTGCCTATTGATCCTATTCCGTAGGATCTCCAGTCGCTAGGATAGGTTTCCGTATAAGATAACTCTTGGTGGTTTAGGGTTTTAAACCCATTTCCCTCGATGCGCAGTCAATTTTCTCTCTTGATAAACCTTTAGTAAATGGATCCGCTAGGTTATCATTTGTTCTCACATAATCTATGTAAATAGTTCCATTTGAGAGTAACTGCCTAACCGTGTTATGGCGTCGACGAATATGTCGTGACTTTCCATTGTACACAAAGTTTTGCGCCCTGCTTAGCGTAGTTTGGTTATCACAGTGTATGCATATGGCCGGTATAGGTTTAGGCCAAAATAGAATATCTTCTAAAAAATGGCGAAGCCATTCTGCTTCTTCGTCTGCTTTATCTAAAGCGATGAACTCTGATTCAATAGTGGATCGAGCTATGCATGTTTGTTTAGTAGATTTCCATGACACTGCTGCCCCTGCTAAGGTAAATACATAACCACTTGTTGATTTTGATTCCTCTGAATCAGCAATCCAGTTTGCATCACTATATCTTTCTAAGACGGCAGGATATTTTCCGTAATGTAAGGAATAATTTGTGGTATTTTTTAAATATCCAAGCACTCTCATTAGTGCTTTCTAGTGTTCCTTTCCTGGATTGCTTGTATATCAGCTCAATCGACTTACTGCATAAGCTATATCCGGTCTTGTGCAATTCATGAGATACATGAGACATCCTATTACACGAGAGTATTCCAGTTGCATTACACTCTCATTAGTGTTTTTATGCAGTACTTATGATGGATTAAAAGGTGTTCTCACTCCTTTAATTTCATAGTCTTGAAATTTTTCAATCACTTTGTCTACATAGTGTGATTGAGATAATTCAATTCCATTAGGTGTTCTTATTATTTCGATTCCCAAAATAACGTCTACAATCTCTAGCGACATGTCCAACCTTTCCACAAATTCAACACTCACCATCGATCTTTTTGGTTCGTTTGTTGTCTTTTGGTCTGTTGTCTAGAGCTTTCCTTTTCTTCTGGAAAATCTTCTTTTTGTTTTTGGTCTTTGAACCTTCAATCACAAATGCCTTCTTGCTTTGTTTTGTAATTCCACGGTTATCTGCCTCAATTTTCAGTCGGACTATGAGATCCTGTAAAGAGATTTCCTTTTTCTTATGCTTTAGATAATTGCGGTAATCTCTCCATGACGGCGGCAGTTTTCCCGTGATGGCTTCAACCAAAAACGATTCTCCAACCTTATGACCTTCCGCTTTGAGTTCATGAATGATGATTTGCAGTTCATGCAGTTGAGCAGTCACCGGTTTGGAGTCAACCATCTTGTAGTCCATGAATTTGTCTACAATGAATTTCTTAAGACTGATATTCTATGTCTTATACTTCATGGCAAGTGCATTCATGAGTGCTTTTGCTGTCTTTAGAGGCTGATATACTTTGTATAGCACCTTGTCGAGACAGTTTAGAATATAGTTTTTTCTTAGAAAATTGGAATGCTTCCACATATCAACATCAGATTCCTTGCCTGTTGCAGTAATCGGTTCCTCCTCCCCGAGATACCGTTGTAGACCGAGTGTGGTGAGATAAAATAACATTTGACTCTGCTATGTAAGAAAATCATCACCATCTCCTTTAAAAGGATCGGGCCTGTTGTGTGTAGTAGCCTTTGTTGATAGTTCAACTGTTGCCATCTCTGTTTTAGCGAAACAGAAAATTCTTAAGATGTTATAGATCTAGTATACTAAAACAGATAGCACGCTACAATAAACTCGTCGCACAAGTTTATAAATTAGATTTCCACTACGCTGGAATTCCGTATTAGATAATTTTGCAACTGTAAGCTACGTTGTAAATAATTGCAACAACAACGTTGTAGTTTTATTAAAAAACAATACAACGTAGAAACCGGAAAGATTAAGAATAGAGCAGAATCTGACCAGTTAACGTAGGAATTTTCATCTGAGGCTTGTCGTAACAATTTCCTTAAGAATTTTTATTCAAAATTCTCCCAAGATACAACAGACGTAATCTGCACGAGATTGTAATGAGTATGTCAACTCTGTGATATATTATTTAGAGCAGCAGAGAAGAAGAGAAGAAGCAGAAGAAATTAGAACTGGAATTGAATAAGAATGTGATCAGGATTCTCTTCTATTTATAATTTCGTCTGTATCCCTTCAAACAGTCGCGTCCACTCGACGGGTCACACCCGCTGCCTTTTGAACGCTGTTGTTCGTTAACGGGTCGCACCCGCCTGCTGCTCGTATCTGTTCGACCGCGCCTCCTTAGTCGGGCCGCATCTGCTTCTGTTCGCCCGCACTTCTTCAGTCTAGTCGCATCCGCTCGCGTCTAACGGTTCGCACCCACTTCAGAAGTCGCACCTCCTCAGTCAATCCGCGTCCGCTTCTGAACAATCGTATCTTCTCGTATAGCCTACAACTGTTGAAAAACCCGGCCCAGTTTTGCAGTAAAATTAGGATCATATTAGACCCGAGCCCGAGCCCGGTTCGGTCGGAAGAACGGCGGCGGCGCGCGCGCATTGGTGGAGATGTATGATCTCCCTCCTCACAACGAAGCATACATTTGGATGCCCCTAGGCCCCAACCCCTTCATTTCAAAGACATATATAAACTAGTATAACTTAGCAATTTTGCGATGTGGGACTTATGTATTTTCTTTCAATCTTGTATTAGGAATTCCAACACCATATGTGTTATCCCGCCTTTTTCAACAAGGCCGTGATATCAAAAGATCGACCGAGAAAACCAAAGATAGCTCGTCTCAAAGATTGGTCAACTTAGCATCTCAATAAGGCAAGTTCTGTTGAAAGATTTCTCATCTAAGATCCCCTACGGAGGGGGGGTCCAGGGGGCAGCGCCCCCGGAGGGGTGCGGGGCAGCGCCCCGTCCAAAACGGTATGCGACCTAGGGCATGGAATATCCAACGAGTTAAAGCGACTCAACCATTTCAGAAGCTACAGTAGCCCCGCGACCTAAAAACTTCAGCGGGTTAATAGAACAAAGGTCCAGTGACCTACATCACAGCGACCTAAGATGGTACGAGACCCGGTGCGACCCAACGACTCAAGTATGCAGCGACCTACAACATTTAGCGACCTAACGGGTTAGCAGGGAAGCGACCTATAACATTCAACGTCCTTACGACCTAAAGCATGACCGACCTAACGACTTACGGAAAGGCGCGACCTAACTGCCTAAAGGACTAAGCGACTCAATGGTCCAACGATCTACGACTTAGTGAGCTGAGAGGTTCAGCGACCTAAAAAGTGAAGAGGTCTTGCGACCTAAAGAGCTAACGACCTAAGAAACTCCACGAGTTAACGACTCAGTGACTTGATGAAGCCACGACCTATCAACTTACCGACCTAGAGGTCCTAGCGACCTAAGCCATGCCACCACTCCTTAGATCGCCCCTAACCTTAAGTCACTTACCACTCTCCATAACACTACCTCCTCTCCTTAACCCATAGGTCGCTCGCGATCTATCCACCGTCTCTTCAAAGATAGGTCGTTCGTCACCTATGCACTTGAGAATTAGGTCGCTCACGACCCGAAGCATGCCCCGCCTCTTCCATAGGTCGCTCCATGCTATGACTCCTGAGCCGTTATCTCTTAAGTCCTCGACAACCAATAGCCTATCCCCTAGGTCGTACGCGACCTACGACCTACCTTAGGTCGCTCCGGCCGACCTAACTCAGAAATTGCCTATAAATACTCCACTTACTCCAACTAGAGGGGGACTTTTTCCGGATTCCAAAGCACCGAGACACTGCTGATTTCTCGACTCTCCAAACACTTCAAACACCAAAGAATCTTCATCAAGTAATCTACTTCATTCAACATGAATCCAAGGAGCAATCCATCATCAAAATTCTAATTTCCTTTCTCTAATCGTGTTGTAATTAAGAGATCGTGTTGTAAAAGTGTTGTAATCTTGTAAAGTGTGCTCGAAAAACATAATGGAGGATGTAAAGTGGACGTAGGCTTGCTAGAAGCCGAACCACTATAAAAATCTCTGTCTCTTTTACTTTTCTGCTATTTTTTGTTTACTTTGATTCCCGTGCAAGCGGGTGGTGCTTTCACTTCATCACGATATACACGGGGTGTTAGCGTTAAAGCTATTTTTACCGTTAACAATATGCTACTACCGCGATCCTCACCGTGATTGCAGGCACAAAATGGAATTTGGGATATTATAGAATCATGTTTGAATCTAATTTAATATATTAGAGATTGAAAGCTTTACAATAAATTGGTTTTTGCTCTTCCTAAAAGAAATTACGCATGTTATATCTAGAGCATGCGGCTAAATTCAAGAGGAGGAAGTATTTTTTAAAAAAATTGAGGAATGCCTGAACGTCGGTTTTCAGAAAACCGTTTAGCGCTTTGAATATTAAATTTTTTTTATACCTAAACGGTTTTCAGAAAACCACTTAAAAACTAAACGATTTTCCAAAAATCATTTAGCGATCCATGCTCATAAAAAATGAAAAGAATCGTCACTTTTTTCTTTCTCACGCTCAAACTCTCACTGTTGAAGCGTGAGAAAAAAAATGGGGTTCTTTCCATTACTTGCTCTTTCCACTCTACTGGGAATGATCTTATAACTAAAGAATAAACCTCCAAAGGATGGGAAACTCCAGAAATGGAATAGTGAAATAACGAAACCTTCGAGCTATATTGTTGGATTGTTATGCTAAGTTATGTTGGGCCTCATTATCTTCTTTATATAAAACGATTTATGCTCAAGCCCATTACGAATTACTCTTATCACCAAATTATTTTTCAATGAATTATAGTTTTGTTATTTCCTAAAACCATTCAATTTGATTTCTAATTAACTTGTAATAAAATACCAATACTCTGTAATAAATTCAATTTTTTTTAATTAATTAAAGATTTATTGTTAATTATCCTTAAAACTGGGTTGTTGCAATAATGTTACAAATCTACTGGAAAACATCAAAAAAAGACACACTCGATGAAAAATCAAAAA
Organism: Allium cepa; assembly: GCA_030765085.1. NCBI lineage: Eukaryota > Viridiplantae > Streptophyta > Magnoliopsida > Asparagales > Amaryllidaceae > Allium > Allium cepa. Next base: position 346,150,282 of record CM060944.1, read on the forward strand.
GCTCTCAAGCCATGTTAATAGAATATTGTTAAAACCAAATTAACGAATTCCTAATCACTCCAAACTCTACTACAATCCCTTAGACTTCATCACACGCTTTGAAAACTATTTTGGGATTTTTAGAGCTATATATAGCTATCGAAACTAGGGATTCTAACACATTTGTTATGCTGAAAACACAACATCCAGTCGACTAGATGGGGAGGATCGGCCGACTGATCATCGTGTTTTCAACAAATAATGACTATGTTCTAAAAGGTTTTGCTCGCATGTCTTCATTGCAAAAGTTTCTTCTCTTCTTCAACGACGAATCTAAAAGGTTGCAACCTTATTTTGGCATCTCTACAACGCCTATAAATACTCATAATCATCCCTGAATCAATATACAACTCAATGCTATGAAATATATACCTAAACTCTCAAACCCTAAAGCATTTATCATATCCTTCAAAAGATTCATTTGATTTAGATATTTTTGACAAGTGTGATTCTTTTCCACATCCTATATTCTAGTCGAATAAACTCCTTATCCTGTACATCTCCACTCAATATCATTTTTTTTGGTTATAGGAGTCTTTATACTGAAAAGACACATTCTATATATTAAAGATACATCGTGTCAAAAAGCAACTTTTTGTTACATTCTTTATTAAAGACCTGTTCTACTGCTCGCGCAAAATGTTGAAGTCCAGTTCTATGGCTTTGGCAAAAGTCATGTTTCTATGGCATCAGGCGGTTATTGTAAATCTATTCCTCCGGCCAAAGTGAAGGTTGGTAGTGAAAAACCATAAAAGATTTCTGGGACTGGACGTAGGATTGGAGATTCGAACCAGTATAAAATTTTATTTCCGCTGCTATCATATTTGTATTGCTGCTGCCGTGATTATTTCACTTCAAAGTTATATTTGTACGAGGCCATCAATGATCTTTAGTGCACTTTCAGGTAGTACTCTCAGTTTCTTTATGTCAGCTTTGCGACTAAGGTTACTTGTACAAGGTTTATCTTTATCGAAGAATTTACAACTATGAAAGGTGTCAAGTTTAGCCTATGTACCGAGTAACTAGTAATAAAAATATATATCGCTCTAGTATCGAAAGGAACAGAAGTGAGTACACCCAAAGATAGAGCATACCCCACCATATAAGCTCCTTTCGTTTTTCCTGAGCAGCAGGTCTGCTAGGACAAGGCTAATGCCCATAAGGCATAAGTTATCATCACTTACCCAACCCTCGGCAACATAGGACAATCCTTCTTTAAGTGATAAAACCAATCACAATTGAAGCACTTATGCTTCACTTTAGCTGGATGACATCTCCTAGCGAAATTTCCCTATATGCTATGGGAATGACATTGTAACAACATTTACTTTAATGGCCTAAATTTCGACAAAAATTGAAACCCAAGTCCATCAAAGCATAGCTGATCGGATTTGGTACTTACAAGTAAGCATGATCATTACCAGAGATTGATAGAAATCTAAACTTAAAGTGGAAACAATAATAGGATAAGAATACCGACTATGATTACTACCTTAAAATTAATGGTATTCCATGGATATCAGATTATCACATCAACATCGAGCGTTGGAGAAGAGAAGACTTCTCCAACAACAAAGCACATCCAGCTATAGTGGTATGTTCCTCTAAATCTACCCCATGAGTGGTAATGAGGAGGCAGTTATAACAACGTTCTGGTGACCAAAAAATCTATAAACCATCCATAATATTAATTCATACTGATTGTTTCCATTTAATTATTATGTTCATTAAGGTTAGTAATTCTAATCTAACCTTGCATTACACATATGGTTACTTACTCACCCCTTTCCAAAGTACAAAATACTGATGAAACCTTATCAATCGCCCAATACTTCCAAACCCATTTGCCACTTAATACTTCTAAATATGAATCGGGCTTCTATAATCATCACAATATACTTTTAAAAGAGAAATAGACAGACTCTGCCATTTAAGACCTCAATCAAGGCAGGCCCTATTGTTTAAGACTTATTCCCAACGTGGTTTTCTACTAATGTTGTCAATGGTCAGAGGGTCCTAGCTACAAAGACCTCTAACCACTATTTAAGACTTCCAACATTTAATGTCCAATTAATACTGCACCTATCGCTAATAAAATCATATCCATATAAGAGATAATATCCAATCCACTTAATACTTTTAAAAGAACTAGGCGGACTTCTACCATTTAATACCTATATTCTAGGCAGGTCCTACATCACTTAATACCTATCCCTAAACGGACTCCTCACTAGTACTATCATTATTACGGTCTTGGCAATGTAAGAGACTGTACCCAAGTCACTTGATACCTTATTAATTAGGATTAGGAAAACTCCTGATTATTTAACACATATTTGTAGGTAGGCCTTTGTCATATGATACCCAACCCCGGTGCGGACTCCTCGCTAGTACTATATAGCTAACATCGTTTGAAATCTCACTAGGTTACTTAGTATTCTTTTTAGAAACGAGGCGAACCCTTAGCTCAGTAACTTAATACCTCAAACCCGAAGCGAACCCCTTTTCGAGATATCCATTATCATTCTTAATTATAAATATGGAATTTCATTAGGTTACTTCTTTCGATAGGAAGGCGGGTCCTAAAATAGCCGCTTGATACTTCAACACCGAACTAAACCCTTTTAAAGACATTCTTATTTGTTTGGAATCCCACTGGGTTACTTAATACTTCCTTTTAGGAGAGAGACAAACCCTACGGCTACTTAATACCTCAAAGTAGAAGAGAACTCCTATGGAGATATCTCTCATCGCTTCTAATTCCAAATTTAAACCAGTTAATACTTTTAATTAAGAAAGTAGGCCTAGAATTCTCATGTCGTCATGGGCGCTGGGATTTGTGATATCTCACATTAGCATTAAGTGCATCCAACTACTAGTAGCCTCAAAGTGGAGGGCAGTCTTCCATCGAGTGACTCTACTGACCTCGCATCACTAACCTACTAAGTTCAGTTGACCATCCTAAGTCTTTACTTATATTATCTTAGGTAGACATTGGACTTAGCTTACTTATTCTCTTTTTATTTAAGGTAATAGGATCTATCTTAAATGCTTATCTACCTATAAATCCCCTTTTTATGCTAATAAATGTCAATTCATCCATAAAATCCTAATGGATATTTCCTAAGACATTTATGTATGATTAGTAATTTCAAATTAGTAACCTTTTATATCTATTCCAATTTTTAGCACCTTTTTATCCATTTTCCTTATTAATTGTAACTCCCAAATTCATTATCATTAATTACCCATTAATTGGAGTTACAATCTTTAATCAACCAATTGTAACCCATAATCCAACCCTCTCCATTATTTCCCATTAATTACCCATTAACTAGGGTTATAATTCTTTATTTTCTATTAATTATTGGCATTTAGTAATCTATTGCCCATTAATAGAAATTACTACATTTCTTAATTCTACCCATTCACTTTTCTAAATATAATAATAACCAACGAACGTTACACACAAATAACACACGACTAAACATTGTTCTGCTTTATTAACGCAACAAATACGTATAAACTGCTTATTCTTATCCAAACGTATTCTAGCCATAAATATATAACTAGAATATGTTTTCCATATTTAATTTGCTAGAATTAAATTCCTTAGGAAGATTTTATGTTATGATTTCTATAAATCGATTTTAATACAAAAGAAAAGATTTACTATGCTTGAAATTACAAGAAATGAATAATTTCTTTCTATTTGGAATAAACAGTGTAAACTACGGAGGATAAATCTATACGTTACACATCTCTTCCATTTTTGTTTTATTTCTAGTTAAATCAAGCGTCGTCTTTTTGAATCAAAAGTGAAAAAAGCAAACAAATCTATAAAAATAAAATGGATGTTTTTTCCACAAATTAAACTATGGAAAATCTACAACTTAACACAAATTTAGGCAATAATCCAAAAATCCTATTTTACACCCAAGTACGGATTTGGAATAAAATGTACATCATTCAAATTCTAAATTATTTAGGAGTGATTTCCAGATCTAGGTGTAAACATATTTCAAATTAGGTCTAAACAAGAATATGTAGACAACGGTTTTCTACACTAATTCAAGCCTACAATTCACAAACAAAATTGATTTAAGCATAAAATCCAAATATATACCAATGGAATAGATTTAAAATCATGAACAATATATAAAATTTCCCACTCATCTTTTAAAAGTGATCCAAATCTCTAGATCTAAAGTAGAACCTTAAATTAATCTCCAAATCCTTTTTAATTTGAGAATTATCTATAAAAATGGTATATACGTATATTAGAATTACAGATCTGAGAAGAGATTTCGGATTGGGAGAGAAAATAGATACAAATATAAATATATAAATTACCCCAAATACGCGTATAGTTGATTCTCTTCTCTTCTTCTTTTATTAGATTTCTATTTCTTCTTCAATTTGTATGAATATAGATATAAATATCTTATTTTTATAATTTAGAAAGAAAGTGTAGAATAAGAAATGGCAGAGCTTTGTTACCGCCTCCTGAAAAATATAAGAACAGAATGGAGAGTTAGGCTGAATTTATAGACGTAAGAATCAATCTCAATCGTTAGATCAAAATATATTAAATGTGGGCCATACATGGCCTAGGTTTACTGAGCCCACGGTTACCCAACCAGTCGACCGCCTCGTATGCACCGATCGACCGCTACATGTCGACCGGTTGCAGTGAACAGTCAGCCTTTCGGCCCGAACCAATAATTATAAAAGTTAATTAATTATACTTGAATTATTTTCTTTTCGAATTCATTTTCATCCGTAACTTCTTCGTTTGGACTTCGATCGTAAAACTCCAAAAATGAAAGTTGCACAGAATTTCACTACGAAGGCAACGGTGCAAGATTCATGGTCAAATTCCATCATTTGGACAAATACCATTTTTGGAGCCTATTTAATTAACTAACCAACTATTTAAATAACTAACGCCAAATTACGGGGTGCTACAGACATACTAGGCCAGCTTTCTTCTTTGCACAAGTTCGATCTTCCTACCTTGGTTTTTATGTTTCGGTTAGAACTTCGGTTTGCTTTCCAGTTTTGCTATCTTTAACGGTACCTCGCAGGTGCTCCCATGGAGGAGAACAATCCCAACGAGACTTCAAAAATGGCCCTATATAAGGATAATGCTAAGCAATGAATCCCCAACTGATGTTTTAAGACCTAAGCCAAACTCCTTTGCCCACACCAATGGAGTACCGACCGTCTAGATCCTCAAATCAAACTAAAAGATTGAATTAGTTAACATACTCCTATACTGATAAGCCGCCCTATATGAAATGGATGAAGTGCTCAAGCTACATTCCCTTCTCAGTCTTGGAAATGACCTATGACCCGAAGCAATGCCTAAATTCACTCCAAGTCACGGGCCTGTTTATCAGCCACTTCTAACACTGCATCCTACCTAGCCAAAGTCTCATATTTCCAACTGCGGAGAAGCAATCTTCTTTATGAGAACATTCTCTAGTTCTATATTGACGGAAGACCTCTTATATGCACATGTCTAATGATGTGTCTTAGTAACAGCCTTAGAACTTAGATATGGCTTCCCCCATAGGCTAAGTAAATCTTGACACAACTTTGGAGAGTTTAAAGCTGGTGGATCAAGAAATACTAATGGCCCAAGGGCCACACCACCTTTTACGCTAACCGCATCTACTGGAAATGTTCATGGGCGACGAATATTCCTTGCGATAGCTAAATAATCTATAAACTAATCATGCATCTCAAACTGCCTATCTACAATCACTTATGCACTCCATTTGTACATACTAATTGCCTGACAAAGATACCTTAGTAACTAGCAATAGAAATAAATAAAAGCTAAGAAGATAAATGGAGTACATGATATAATATAGTAGAAAAATACAAGTATGCTCTCTCAACGTACCTCCGTTTACCATATTGATAAACTCAAACGAGTCTACCTGGTCGAGGCGTTGAGCCTAAGTTCTGATACCAAATACAATAAACTGCCCTACATAACACCTAAAAATCAGCGTCTCACATCAATGTATGACTTACGAATACATAAAAGATGGCTTGTCGGGAAAATAAAGAAAGAAGAGGAAAACAAATTACTAAACCAATGCATATTGATAGGATCTCACAGTGGAATGATAATATATAATATATACCGAATATACGTGAGAAAACGATAACAATATATATGAGAGACTGCACTAGCAGAAATAACTAATAAGTGAATAGTAATACAGAAAGTCGGAATACATCAACTCTATATAGACAGAGTCCTGCATATAATATATGATAAATCAAGTCTCATATATAAATACATGTCTGCCATATACTACTATAATACCAAGTACATAGATGAAATGTCGACATCGCCTCTGTAGTGTGCTCCAGCTGTCCTAAAAGTGTATCCCCAAAAGCAGCCAACTTCTAAAATACTCAATCGAGTACCCGAGAGTTGTCATGACATAAACTGACAAAGATAAAAACGCGGGTCAGACATAAAGTCTGGTGTGAGGGGAACTATCTCAAAATACTGTATATTAAAACTATATACAAATAAAACAGAAAGCCTTTAAGGCACAACCAATCCTCTCCACGAACATGGCTCAGGGGTAATCCGGACTGTCCATAAATAAGTAAAGCAAACCTATCACAAAAGTAGAGAATTATACCATAACCTGTTATTCTCCCATAATCAACGAATTAGCGCAACTAATATAGTGCAATTGATACATAACAATATATCATAATAAGGTAACCCAACATACGAATGCAGAGACAATGCAAATATCACGATATAAGCATATCCTAGAATACACAATAATATTATCAAACACTAATATAACACACAATATAATGATATGCGATAAACAAAGAATATAAATTGACGCTTATCATTGCTGATGAATGGAGTCTATGGTAGACTCATGCCCAAGATAAATAGAGTTAGTTCCTTGGTGTATCATGAACCTCGAGTCACATCCAGTGTGGTCGAACTCGTGTAGTCTCACCATACCCCTCAATGAGCAGTGGTGGCACATGAACTGCTCTATATATCTAAAACTTGATCCGCATTCGACATCAATCGCAATCCAATATTCCAGTTTAGGATCCAAAATAAATAGAGTTAGTACCTTAATGTACCATATACCCCAAGCTACATCATCGATGATAGGTCTCGTGTAGATCTCACTACACCCCTCATCGAGCATAAGTGATATACGATCTACTTTATTTACTTGAAACCTAGGTGAATTTCATTGTATCCCCCAGTGAGCATAAGTGATATATAATCCACTTGTAGATGATTGTCATCATCTCCCCCTTGACCATCATGGATTTCTTAATAAATTCACAAAACATCTCTATAAAAGAGAAAGATAAGCATATCCCATATACTATGCCATTGGAATAATAGAGGAACACCGACGTCATATATATATAAATATCAAATATAACGTCATGTATCAAATATGTTTGTCATTAGAAAAGACTGATATCCCGTCGTCGTCTACCAATACAAATTGCCTCTACTATAAGACCCACAATAGGCATGGCCACTAATATAAGGCCAATACAACGTAGTCAGTAATATAAGATTAATACTATGCACAGTCATTAATATAAAATCGATGCAATTCATCGAACTACACGTACCCCAAGGTCAAAGCCTGAAGGTATAGATTTAATCTGTTTGATCGTACATGCTCCTCGGACGTGATCATTGTAACAACCCGCATATTTTACGATTGTATATTTAAATGTTTTATTTAAATATTGCATCGTTATTCAAATTTATGTCCAAAATGTCACTTTTTGCAAACAGTCGAATTAGGACTCGAGATCCCTTCCATTGAGCCCAAAATGGCGTTTGTGACCTTTTTGAGTATAAACATCGATATGTTTAGAGTTGAATAGAATTTTGGTATTTTCATTTAGGGTTTTGGGTTTGGGTTTCAGCCCACTAACCTAACAAATAACCCAACTCCACTCCTCTTCATTCATTCCACTCCTCGTTTCCTAACACTCTCAAGCTAAGGTAAAAATGGGACAGAGAAGAGGAAATTAAAATTCCTAAGCCCTAATTCTCTAAGGAATTATCAACTTCAAACTAGAAATCAAGGAGAAGCTTAGGTAAGCATCCTCTTCATCTTCTCCATCTCGACCCCTCTTTAATTTTTAAAAATTCCTATAACCTAACTTAGGAAAAACTTCACCTTTGATAATAAATTGAAGATTCTAGAGGTGTTGTTAAGAGAGATCAATCTTTGCTTGTACTAGAGCTTCTCATTTGTAGTTTGGGGGTTAAAAGGTGAGTTTCTGAACTCACATCTATGTCTATATCTTTGATAGTTGTTAGGTAGTAATTCCTAGCATCTATTCATTGTATGTTTGCCTTTGAATTGAATTGGTTTGATGAATATTCCAATTTTGGTATTTTGAAATCAAAAATCTTTAAAATCCTATCTTTGATGTTTGAACATGTTTTTGGAGTGTATCGAAGTGCCTATAAGGTTGGGTTGTCGCCTGACATAAATCCCTAGGCTCTATTGCTCGTTCGATAGCCTCCGGTTAGGATTTTTACCCTTCCTAGGGGCTGGGCTGAAAATATTGCAAATGACAGTTCAGTCGACTGAACGGCAAGGTCAGTCGACTGAAACTGGGAACAAAAAGTTCCTGTGCCAGTATCAGTTGATTGACCATACAGTTCAGTCGACTGAACCTGAAAACCGAAAGTTTCTGGGCAAAGTATTAGTCGACTGACCATATAGTTCAGTTGACTGAGCCCGAAAACCGAAAGTTTATGGGCATAGTGTTAGTCGACTGACCACACAGTCCAGTCGACTGAATCTGCTTATATCATCCAAATTTGCTGTTTTGTGTAGATTTCCAATTTTAAATCGATTCTCGTTGATCCGATTAGTTGTTATCACTTTTGTTGGCTTTGATAATTTCTTTTTTTTGGGATTTTTAGGATTTTTGGGAATATCCATTTTGACGGATTCGGTATCGATTTCTATGGATTTGATTCACGTCTTCGTATGTGAATTTTGGTGATTGATTATTTCTGATCATTTCTATGATTTGTCACTTTGAAATACAAAGGTTTCTATACTAGTAGTAAATATTCAAACTCTTTCATTTAAACGATTTAACCATTTACTTTCAATATTAAATTCGCTTTTAAAACCGATTTCTAATCTATTAGTATATACTGAACTTTTCCTCATTCGTTCAAGAAATCCGATTAAACGACTTAGCAAAACAAGTGGTATGAAAGCTTGCGTTTACTTTGTCGGTTAATTCTTAGACTTGTTCATTTGAAACTCTTGTGAACAATTTACGAGTGGGAATCTACAATTTGTTCATAAATACTTAAGTTAAGCCAGTGGTTATGGGACATGAAGCTAAACACATATATTTACTAGCTTAGTGTAATTTACACTTATTTTCGGATGGAAGTCTACAATATGTTCATAAATATTTAAGTTAAGCCAGTGATTATGGGACATGAAGCTAAACTCATATATTTACTAGCTTAGTGTAATTTACACTTGTTGATCTATGATGATCATTCGGTGGAGTTTCGCTCAATTTGGTGGGGTAGCGACCCATGATCTTTGGGCCGTTTGTGAAGCCTCGGCACAAAGGTCTTCAGACCATTTGTGGAGCTTTGGCTCAAAGGTCTTCGGGCCGTTTATGGAGCTTCGACTCAAATTTGATGGTTAGCGACCATGGAATAGTGTTCCATTTGTGATGCACGTGTTGGTGAGTTTTCATGTTCCCGTTGGTGATAGGCTTTCCCTTTTTTGTGATTTATGGATTTCTAGTTAGTGATTTCTAGAATTTGTGTTTCTCCTATTCTTGTGGTTTACATTAATAAGCTCTATCAATATTTGTGTTTTGGTGAATAATATAAAGAATATGACAATATTTTTGGTGTTTGAGATTTTTGAGAAGTTGTATGATTTTTGTTGTTATTTGATGTATACTTGTCTCAGTATGGCATTGTTGTTATCATACTTTTTTATCATATCCCTTACTCTACCTCATTTTATATGTATTTATAGCTAGACTGGTCCGTATGTTATTTTCTTCTTAAATAATACTTGGGCCAGACCGAGGTATTACAAGTGTTTCCACCTGATTTCTTATCAGGATCCATCATCTGACCTTTGGCTAACTACTTTAGATTAGTAGTTTTTGTTGTATACATTCAAGAAAAACACTCCTTGATGTATGCATATTCTTTTGTCTAGCACTTGTATCTATTCTTTTATGATGTAGTGGATCTTGTATGACCACTACTTCGATGTAAATTTTTATGTGTTATATTCATATATGTTTCTGCCTTAGTGATATGAATGTCTATGACTGATTTATGTTATGCTTATTTTATATTTGTTTTCGAAAACCACATAGCCTCTGTGTAGTAGCTTTGAGTTTGTACTTGATATGTCGGATTTCCTCTTTAAATAAAATGTGTGACCTTCTATCTGGCATATCGGTGCTCGCACACAGAAATTACATGGATGGTTGCTCCGCAATAGCCTTATTCTTCGTGGTAGTTGACGGCATTACTCTGTAGTGTTCTTGGCTAGTGTGAGTATAGAGGTGGGGCGTCACAGCTTGGTATCAGAGCCAAACTTCGGAACAATATAGAATATTATAGCAAAGATCATTGTCCTAAGTCTTTCTTAGGAATCGTGCCTTAGGATTTATCCGAGTCTTAGGACCCTTTCTATCCTAATTTTTTTTATAATACCTTGTTTTATCAATCAAGTTTGTTTGATATTCATTTTGAGAATGGCCTTTTTCCTCTTCTTTCTTTCCTTCTTTAAGAAGAATAGATGGTTAGATCTGGCAGTCCTAGCGCTGGTCAATCCAGTAGTCCTTCTCTGGACGACGTATTCATGTCTGCCCAAAAACTTTTAGATCTTGTAAATAATCAAAGGTTTATCCATGCTTTGAGTTAGAACCCCAAAAAGGTTTTACCTTTGAAACTAGAAGTTCCTTTTAATCAGCTTGTAGATATCACTCTTCGACTAAAAGATGCCGATAAAGGAAGTGATAGTGATGTTGGAGGTTCCAAAAAGAGCCTCAATAACAACAAGAAGAGGCATATTAAGTTCAAAAGCCCTAATCCCAATAAGAAAGGGAAGCAAGTAACTTCGGTAGTAAAGACTCCAATCCCTAATCGTAAAGAATGCTACAATTGTGGCTCTAAGGACCACTATATAAATAAGGGTCCAAGGCCTATTTCTTACCGCTATTGCAAAAGTTTGGGTCATCTTTTATCTTCTTGTCCCAAACTTCAAAGTAGGAGAGAGGGAAAGTGAATGTTGTGCAAGCCCTTAGTAACACTTCTCTTAGTCAAGGTATTTTTCATTCAGTTCTTGATGACATTTGTTTTTTGGTATCATATTTGAGTTCTTTTTTATATGGGTTAATCTCATTATTTTATATCAAAATAACTTGTTGATCTTTTTCTTTAAACCTTTTGGGCTTGATGACTACACTGAAAATTGCGAATCTAGTTGGTGGATCTGCAACACTCAGTTTACTTTGTAAAAATGTCGAGATTATTTTATGTGATTATGCTTTCCGATCCGATTTGCATGTTATGTGCAACTTAGGTTTCGAAATTGAATTTTTGTGAAAGGATTGGCTTAATCATTATGAAGTCATATCCTATGTCCCGAGTGAACTTTCCATCTTCTACATTTTCAATATGTCAAGTAGATTTCTGTTTTTCTTAATGATTTCAATTCCAATTTGATGGCATCATTTTATTCTATAGCCCCACTTGTTGAGGAAGATGTTATTCCCCTCATTCGAGTAGTTCTAGAATTTCCCGGTAACTTTGAGCTTGTCATAGGCTTATCACCTAAGCAATCTTTTGTGTGGAGCTAAGGTCTTTTCAGCTCGACCTTGCCACCGGTTTTAATCAGCTACGAGTTGTGGAGGATAGCATTCCCCTTACCGCATTCTGCACTCATTATGATTCTTATGAATAACTCATAATGTCATTCATGTTGTCCAGCTTATTTCATCCATCTTATGAATTGAGTATTCTACGAATATTTCGATAAGACCATCCTTGTATTCATTGATTTTGGATGAAAACAACAATTTAAAATTTTGCAGATCTTTTTCATAAGATATTTATAAGTATAATTGGATTTTTTTCTTAAAACGAGCAAAGAATATTCGTAAAATTTTAAGAGACGTGTTTATCATATAGAAGATGATTTTGTGTTGTTTTTCCCATTGAGTGCTTTAAGAATTTTGGTCGATGCACCTGATCAACGTTATCGATAGGAATCTCCTAAACGCTGTGATGAGATAGTCAGACACAGTAAATTGACTTGTAAAAAGGTAATTTTTTCTAAAAAGATGATTACATAAAATTAATTATAATTTTGAATATCTTAGCTTTTCCGAAGAGAGGATCATTTAAAAGAAATCCTTTCCGATGCTTCTATTCTTGTGATTCCCGAGGAGAACCAAGACTTCACTATTTGTACCGATGCCAGTCGTATTGGTTTGGGTGTCGTTCTCATGCAAAAAGGGAATGCGTTATCGCTTATGCTTCTAAACAATTAAAGCCTATCGAGACTAGGTATGCCACTTATGATCTAGTGCTCGCGGCCATTGTTTTCGCTTTAAGAATTTGGCATCATTATCTTGTGGGAGAGAAATTTGTTCTCTACACCGATCATAAATCTTTGAAATATTTATTTTATCAAAAGGAACTTAATTTGCGTCAACAACGTTGGCTCGAGTTCCTTGCATCTTATGATCTTGATATTCTTTTTACTCCCAAAAAGGAAAATCGTGTTGTCGATGCCCTTAGTCATAAGCAACAAGCAGTTGTTTCAATGATGATATCCGAATGGAATGATCTCGAGACTTTACCACTTGTGAGATTCGAGATCGCGAATCCGATTCATGTTCATCACTTGTTTTATGTAGCCTTGAGGCTCATCCATCTCTTTTGACCGTATTCTTGATGCTCCAAAGCATGATCCCGAATTGGCTCATCTTAGCCAAAGTTGTTGGGATAGTAATATTGATGGTTTGAAAGACTTTGAAATCGATGCTCGTGGCGGCATTCGAAAATCGGTAGACTTATCGTGCCAAATATTAGTGATCTTCGTGAAGACATTTTAGAAGATTATCATCGTTCTAAATTTACCATCCATCCTGGTAGTAGTAAAATGTATGCGGATATGAAGCGACTTTATTATTGGGATGGAATGAAACCTGATATTGCTAACTTCATTAAGCGTTGCATGACTTGTAAACTCATAAAGGCCGAGATCAAAGGCCCGGTGGGTTATTGCAACCTCTAGATAATCCTGTTTGGAAGTGGGATCAAGTCTCCATGGACTTTGCTGACGATCTTCCCCATTCTTGTTCGGGTCATGATAGTTTATGGGTGATTGTAGATAGACATACAAAATTCGCCTATTTTATTCTTGTTCGATCTAATCGGACCGTACCATTTTTAGCCAAACTTTATGTTAAAGAAATTGTTAAATTGCATGGAGTTCCTACTTCTATTTTTAGCGATCGTGATCTATTGTTTACTAGTGGATTTTGGAAGAGTCTTCAAAAAACTTTGGGAACGAAGCTTAATTTTAGCACCGCTTATCATCCTCAGTCCGATGAACAACCGAGCATGTGAATCAAACTCTTGAAGATCTTCTTCGTACATGTGTTCTTGATTTTGGTGGAAGTTGGGAAGATCATATTTATCTTGTTGAGTTTTCCTATAATAACAGCTTCCAATCTAGTATTGGTATGGCACCTTTCGAGGCACTCTACGAAAGGCCATGCCGATCTCCTTCTTGTTGGCTTGAGGCCGGTGAGAAGCTAGTTTTAGGTCCAGATTTTATTCGTGATTCCACAGAAAAGATTGATCTTATTCGTAATAGGATGAAAGAAGCTCAAAGTAGATAAAAATATTATGCCGATAATCGAAGAAGGAATTTGAAATTTTCTATGGGAGATTTGGTGTTTATTCGTGTTTCACCTATGAAGGTTGTTGTGCGTTTCAGTCAATTGGGAAAAATAGCACTTCGGTATATTTGTCTGTTTTCCATTACCGAACGCATTGGTTCTGTGGCTTATCGTCTTTTATTACCGGCTCAATTCTCTGCTATTCACAACGTTTTCCACATCTCTTAACTACGGAAATGACTTAGGGATTCCGATTCTATTCTTGAGCCCGGTGTTATTGAAGAAGTTGAAATGTCGCCTAACTTGACTTATGAGCAACATCCAATTCGTATCATTGCTACGGAGGTTACACGTCTTCGTAATAAAGAAATTCCGCTTGTGAAAGTTCAATGGTCCTCAAATTCTAAGGATTGCTCTTGGAAATCTAGAGAATTCATCGAGCGAACACATCCTGACTTACTCTCTCGAGCTCTTTAAGGTGAACTTCTTATTTCAAATTTTCTTTTGTTTTGATATGCTTCTATGTTTGTTACTCCTTATTTTCTTCTTAAGTATTGCGAGGACGCAATTACCTTAAGGAGGGGAGTCTGTAACAACCCGCATATTTTACGATTGTATATTTAAATGTTTTATTTAAATATAGCATCGTTAGTCGAATTTATGTTTGAAATGTCACTTTTCGTAAACAGCCGAATTAGGACTCGAGACCCCTTCCATTGAGTCCAAAATGGCATTTGCGACCTTTTTGAGTATAAACATCGATATGTTTGGAGTTGAATATAATTTTGGTATTTTCATTAGGGTTTTGGGTTTGGGTTTCAACCCACTAACCTAACAAATAACTCAACTTCACTCCTCTTCATTCATTCCATTCCTCATTTCCTAACACTCTCAAGCTAAGGTAAAAATGGGACAGAGAAGAGGAAATTTAAATTCGTAAGCCCTAACTCTCTTAGGAATTATCAACTTCAAACTAGAAATCAAGGAGAAGCTTAGATAAGCATCCTCTTCATCTTCTCCATCTCAATCCCTCTTCAATTTTCAGAAATTCCTATAACCTAACTTAGGAAAAATTTCACCTTTGATAATAGATTGAAGATTCTAGAGGTGTTGTTGAGAGAGATCAATCTTTGCTTGTACTAGAGCTTCTCATTTGTAGTTCGGGGCTTAAAAGGTGAGTTTTTGAACTCACATCTATGTCTATATCTTTGGTAGTTGTTAGGTAGTAATTCCTAACATCTATTCCTTGTCCGTTTGCCTTTAAATTGAATTGGTTTGATGAATATTTCAATTTTGGTATTTTGAAGTCAAAAATCTTTAAAATCATATCTTTGATGTTTGAACATGTTTTTGGAGTGTATCGAAGTGCCTATAAGGTTGGTTTGTCGCTTGGCATAAATCCCTAGTCTCCGTTGCTCGTTCGATCGCCTCCGGTTAGAATTTTTACCCTTCTTAGGGGCTGGGCTAAAAATACTGCAAATGACAGTTCAGTCGACTGAATGGTAAGGTCAGTTGACTGAAACTGGGAACGGAAAGTTCCTGTGCCAGTATCAGTCGACTGACCATGCAGTTCAATCGACTGAACCTGGAAACCGAAAGTTTCTGGGCAAAGTATCAGTCGACTAACCATACAGTTCAGTCGATTGAGCCTAGAAACCGAAAGTTTCTGGGCATAGTGTCAGTCGATTGACCACACAGTCCAGTCGACTGAATCTGCTTATCTTAACTAAATTTGTCGTTTTGTGTAGATTTCTAATTTCAACTCGATTATCATTGATCTGATTTGTTGTTATCATTTTTGTTGGCTTTGATAATTTCTTTTTTTTGGGATTTTTGGGAATGTCCATTTTGATGGATTCGATATCGATTTTTATGGACTTGATTCATGTCTTGTTATGTGAATTTTGGTGACTGATTGTTTCAACAATCATTTCTGTGATTTGTCGCTTTGAAATACAAAGGTTTCTATACTAGTAGTAAATATTCAAACTATTTCATCAAAACGATTTCAACATTTACTTTCAATATTGAACACGCTTTTAAAACCGATTTTAATCTATTAGTATATACAAACCTTTTCCTCATTCGTTTGAGAAATCCAATTAAACGAGTTAGCAAAACAAGTGGTATGAAACACTTGCGTTTACTTTGTCGGTTAATTCTTAGACTTCTTTGATTGAAACTCTTGTGACAATTTTCGAGTGGGAATTTACAATTTGTTCGTAAATATTTAAGTTAAGCCAGTGGTTATGGGACATGAAGCTAAACTCATATATTTACTAGCTTAGTGTAATTTACACTTATTTTCGAGTGGAAGTATACAATTTTTTGGTAAATATTTAAGTTAAGCTAGTGGATATGGGACATGAAGCTAAACTCATATATTTACTAGCTTAGTGTAATTTACACTTGTTGATCTATGATGATCATTCGGTGGAGTTTCGCTCAATTTGGTGGGGTAGCGACCCATGATCTTCGGGCCGTTTGTGAAGCCTCGGCTCAAAGGTCTTCGGACCGTTTGTGGAGCTTTGGCTCAAAGGTCTTCGGGCCATTTGTGGAGTTTCGACTCTAATTTGATGGTTAGCAACCATGGAATAGCGTTCCGTTTGTGATGCACGTGTTGGTGAGTTTTCATGCTCCCGTTTGTGATAGGCCTTCCCCCTTTTGTGATTTCTGGATTTCTAGTTGATGGTTTCTAGAATTTGCGTTTCAACTATTCTTATGGTCTACATTGATAAGCTCTAGCAATATTTGTGTTTCGGTGAATAATTTAAAGGACATGACATTCTTTTTGGTGTTTGAGATTTTTGAGATATTGTATGATTTTTGTTGTTATCTGATGTATATTTGTCTCAGTATGGCATTGTTGTTATCATACATTTTTGTCATATCTCTTACCCTACCTCATTTTATATGATATTTATAGCTAGACTTATCCGTTTATTATTTTCTTCTTAAATAATACTCGGGTCAGACCGAGGTATTACAGGTGTTTCCACTTGATTTCTTATCAGGATCCATCGTCTGACTTTTGGCTAACTACTTTATATTAGTAATTTTTGTTGTATACATTCGAGATAGAGACTCCTTGATGTATACATAATCTTTTGTCTAGCACTTGTACCTATTCTTTTGTCATGTAGTGGATCTTGTATGACCGCTACTTTGATGCACACTTTTATGTGTTACATTCATATCTGTTTCCACCTTAGTGATATGAATGTCTGCGACTGATTTATGTTATTCTTATTTTATATTTGTTTCCGAAGACCACATAGCCACTGTGTAGTAGCTTTGAGTTTGTACTTGATATGTGGGATTTCCTCTTTAATTGAAATGTGTGACCTTCTATCTGGCATATTGATACTCATACAAAGCAATTACATCAACAGCCTTATTCTTCATGCTAGTTGACGGCATTACCCCGTAGTGTCCTAGGCTAGTGTGAGTATAGAGGTGGGGCGTCACAATCACGGCCAATCATCATACTAATCTGTGCTCGATCGTTGCTGATACTATAGAAATCACTTAACATTTACATTTATATCTTGGGCCTTGCCTTGCATTTCGCATCCCCGAGTAGCTCGTAGTCTTCCTTGAAGTTGCACCAAAGTTCTACAAGAATCTACACCTAAAATAGGAGAAGAATCATCGAAAATATGGCACCTGACATGGGCTTTACTGCCCAGGTCAATGCACCACTGGAGGTCTACCACTAGTTGATCGGTGGTAGCTTGTCTTGGGCAGTAAAGCCTAGGCAGGTTGCCTTCGAGCCGCACCGACCGTCGAATATGAGCTTTGTCTTCACCATTGCTTCGTTCGATGAGTTACCTAGCTCCCATAGTGTACCTTCTATGCATCGGACCTCATTTAGAGCCTAATGGATAATATTTTGGAAGTGGTTATTTAAGTATTCGAAAATTGACTTCAACACAAAATACACTCTCTGCACGCATAGTGTTCAACAGGCGATTTCAACGACCCAACTTTCTCTAACCTGCCCAAACAAACCCAACCGAACCTCTCGCGTTGGGTGTTGCTAACACGTGTGTTAATACACCCACTCGTGCATGCCTATGCACACACATACACGCAGATACACATTTGCTTCACAAATCAAGTTTCGAACATTGCCAAAGTGATACTCAACCCAATATTCTTTCCGTGCAACTTAGCGCACACTATGTTCACTATGGCTACTTGGGACACTCAGAACATGCTTGCACACAAATAGAGATATTCAAATACACATACATATATAATAATTCACTTATATATATATATATATATGCACAACTACATAAGACACTTTTAATTACAATACAATAGCTGTCTTGATTATTATATAACTTCAAACACACATATATGTATACCCGCTCATGCATGCATATACACACGTATTACAGTAAGTTCATTTATTACTTAATCAAATCATACTTTTATTTACTAAATCTTTCAATAAAAAAGTCTAATATGATTTCATATTATTTTATAAAATCTTACAACTATTCTATAAAATATATTATTAGCTAATAAATCATTTTTAAGCCTTTAAATACTTAGTTGCCTCAATAAAATTAAGTACATATCATATTACTATTTTATGAAAACTCGTTACCATTTCATAAAATATATACTTTATTTATAAGATCATACAACCAATTTATAAATACTAATTAAGCTTCATTCATACCATTTTATAAAATATCACTTTTTTACTTATAAAAATCATTTCTTTACTTAAATAATATTTATAAGTAAACTATTCATTTATAAAGGTCGTTTATTTATTTTTAAATAATATTCACAAGTGCTAATTAAGTTTCGTTAATCCTCTAATCACTTTAATAATAAGTGTAGAGTTCAAAATGCACTTAATTAGCTTACTAACTTTTCCAACACCACTAAAATTTGTTCATTATTAGTAAATAACGCATGCACTTAATTAATTCATGTAATTAGTCTCTAATCTATCACAAAATCACATATAATCATTCAATTAACCCAAAAATCAAATTCTTATCTTACTAACAGTTTCAAAAGTATTAATTATAGTCTCGACCAAATAATGAGTTAATATAATCAGATTATAATATGAATACAAGTCTAAATCAACCCAAAGAATTTCCAAATTACTTCATATAATTCTATTTTAACCGATAAATGAAAACATAAAGAGTAACACATAGATATAAATAGAGAATTATCTCACTCATCTTCTTTTTCACCAAAGCAAGCTCTAATCATCAAAACCCACTTCTAAGCTCTCTTGAAATCTTGGATAAAGCTTCAAATTTTGAATCAAGCTTATTCCTTGATAGGTTATGTGAGAAATTGAATGAGAGGTATTATGGTGATTTTATCGGGATTTATTGGTATTTAAGGTATTATGGTGGTTTTATCGAGATTTATTGGTATTTAAGGTATTATGGTGATTTTATCGGGATTTATTGGTATTTATTTAAGCTTGGATTAAGAGATCTAAGGTTTAGGCTTAAGGTGAGATTAGGAAATTAATTTAGAGCTGGAAAAAGAAATGATGAATGAAGTGGAATGTAGAGCTTGGTTACATATAAGCTAAGTTATGGCAAGCTAGCAGGCTTAGCCCAATTCAGTTTTCATCTCTTTTTAGAAATCACCATTTATCCTCGAAATTTATTGACTCCAAACATAGCCAAATTTATACTCATTTTTTGTGTGTTGAAAGCGATTTCTACTACCAGTGTCTCACGACTGAATTCGTTTAAATTTGAAAATTCGATTATAATGGGTTTTCCATCAATCGAGGATTGAAATATTTAAATAATTATTTAAATTTTCAATCATTATAATTGCGGTAGAAATCACTATTCATCCTCGAATTTGATCAACTTCAAACATAGTCAAGTTTATACTTATTTTCTCGCATTGGAAAAGCAGTCTTGGCTACTGGTGTCTCGAGATCCAATTCATCTTTCGTTAAAAAAACCAAATATAATGGGCATCCTATTAAATAACGATTAAATATTTAAATTAATTATTTAAATATTTGATCATTATAATTGCGAGGTGTTACAGCTTGAGTCACAAGATTGAGTCATCAGATGGGTGCACTGTCAATAATTAGGTGGACGATGCTTCCATCGAGTTGTGGTATGTGTACATGTATTTGCATAATATTTATGTATATATACATGAATAAAATTCTAATAAATAGGTAAAATGCAGAATAAGTGAAATACAGGACTAGGATTGAGGAGCTTCGGAGTCAAGGTGTGGAGATAACAAGAGAAGTGGACGAAGATGTATTCTACTCACTCACTAGAGCTGCTGCAAAAGGTATATCGTAAGCTTAACTGTGGCAATATTCTGAGGGTACATAATAGCTTAAACATTCGTTATATACATAATATGATAATAAGTATATTTGTATACAAAACCATATACATATACATATATATAGTATATGCATGTATACATTGGTTTTAAATCCCAAGAACCACAAATGTGTGTGTATATATATATGTATGTATATGTATATTATATGAATGCTTATTATAATTAAGTTTGAGTTATTCTAAATTCCAAGAACACATGTATGCTATACATATCCCAAGAATCGACATTTTAAAAATAAATTGAGTTTGATTTAAAATATATATATGTCAACTCACTTAATAAATTAAACGAATATATAATCAACTTAAATTATAAATTTTGTTTCAATTAATTAAACAAGAGGTATAGATTTTTTTAAACCACGTAATAAATTAAACAAATATATAAGTTAAATCACTTGATAAATTAAACAAATGTATATATAATTGAGTTAGATTATAAATTTTGTTTCACTAAATTAAATAAGAGTATGTATATGTTAAATCACTCAATACGTTACATATATAATTATGTTAAATTATAATTTTTTTATATAAAATGCTGGTTTGAGTTAAATTATAGACTTTTTGAATCACATAATAAATTAGACAAATATAAAAGCTAATTCACTTAATAAATTAAATAAATGCATATATAATCGAGTTAAATTATAAATTTTGTCTTAATAAATTAAACAAGAGTTTATTCAAGTTAAATTATCATTTTCTAAATACCCAATAAATTAAACAAATATATAAGTTAAATCACTCAATTAATTAAACAAGTATAGGGTTAATGCAAAATTTAAAATTTTTATCTTAATAAATGCAGTAGTTGAAATAAAAAATCACTTGTTATTAACAAATAAATTTGGTAAACTATAGAGATCGTCATTAGATAGAGATATTATAGTTAATAATGTTGTAGAAGAAGAAACGTGATGGTTGAAATCTTACGTCGGTAAGCTAGAGAAGAAGCTCGGATTGCTTATGGATGCATTTTTGTAACGCTTTCCGAACGAGGACGATTCTGGTAATGGTGATGGTGGACATGGTTTGGGGGAGTAGGAATTATTTGTGTTGTTATTGTTTTGATGTCGGTTTGCATATATTGTAATGACACTACTTGGATATTTGGTTTGTATTGTGATGATATTGCTTGGAAATTGGTTTGTATTATGATGATTGTTTGGATATTATAATGTCAAATGGTATTTATGATATTATTTTGTTAGGTAATATGTTTTGGTATATGAATTTGGTGGTATGTGATAGTATGGTATATGAGTTTGTGATATCAATATGTTATATTGTGGTGAATACCAATACTATTATATTATTATTGGGTTGCATTTCAAGAGCACAGAGGCCTCTGAGAAATTTATGAAATGAACAATCGCGTTTAGTTTCCTTATCTTCGTACCCTTATCTTTTTGCTCCCCATATCTCCTTTCTCTGCTCTTTCTCTACCCTAAACCTAACCATAATCCAACATTTTTCTCAAATCTCAGACATATCATTGATCATCATGGGTGGGTATCTCAACAGGTTGTTCTCAGATGAAAGCTCGGCCGTCCTCCATCCCTGCTCTTTTCTGGCTACTTTCCCACCCTTTCTCAGTCTGATTTCGATAGGTAGCCGCCATTTTATGGGTTGGTACACATTGTAGATTAGCTAATTTGTTTCCTCAGTTCAAATAGAAAAGAAGCCACTGCTGCCTCCATCATTTCCGCAAGCAATGAAAACGTGGATGCTGTTCAGCGGCGCCTCATGTTTGACTACGTGTGAGTGAAACCTATATCTCAAAATTTTAACTTTCAAAATTTCTGTTTTTTTGGGG
Source organism: Allium cepa (assembly GCA_030765085.1). NCBI lineage: Eukaryota > Viridiplantae > Streptophyta > Magnoliopsida > Asparagales > Amaryllidaceae > Allium > Allium cepa. The sequence continues at coordinate 346,172,482 of CM060944.1, forward strand.
TGTTGATGATTTTTTTTCCGTTATTGTTCGTTGTGATTCATTTGATGGGGATAAGAATAAAAATAACTGGAAGGTTATAACTTTCCTATATAATATAAGTAGATAAGTTAAATATTAGATTGGTTTGGTAATTTTTTGTGTACCCATACAATTCCACTTCTGTTATTGCTACATTGAAATATTGTCCCTATTTGAAAATAGTAACAAAATGAATTTTGGTAATACATTCCTTACTATTTCTTGGTTGTACTTTTTTAACATTGAATCTCAGTTTATGTGATGTTCACAGTATTAATTTTTGCATCATCATTATTTTTTCTATTGTCAGTCGTTAACTTTTATGTTCTATGATTATGCGTTTGATTGGAAAAGCAATCTATTTTGTACTATTTTAGCAAAATTTTCAATAACGTGGTGTCGACAAGAGATTATTATATGGGACTATATGCATGTTACATAATTTGCTAGGATTTGATTACTTAAGTCCACAAATTATCTCACAATTTAGGTCCTCATATTCAGTGCTTCATTTTCTTAAGCCGCACATTTCTACCAGCCATCAAACTAACCAGGTCGAGTTAGGACTACCTAAATTCATATGCCCTTTATAATGATTACTGTTGCTGACACATGTTAGGACACCTTGATGGAATTTAATCATAATTTTCAAGTCCCTGTAGCTTTTATTTTTTCTTACCGATGAAGTCAAATTTTATCGGTTTTTTATTATGCAAGGTTGAATAATATATGTTATTTGAAATGCTTTGTAAAGGTTTGTATTTAATTTTGTTTCAAGTTCGCTACTGTGCTTATTAGTTATTTACTCTCTTTAAGAAAAACTACTAAGGCTGTTGTATTGTCTACTTTTATGTTTATTTTTTAGTTCATGATCCAATAAGTTCACTCAATGTCCATGATTATTATATTTTGATTAATATATAGAAAGTGATGAATTTAAAAAAAGAGTTAAGAATGTCATTTTATTCAAGTGATTATAAAGGATGGCACGGTGATTTCTTACCAAAGTCATTTTATTTTGATTAATATATCAAAAGCGATGAACGTAAAAAAGAGTTATGAAAGTCTCTTATAAGTACGCTTATAATAGATGCAACTATTTAAATCGTTGATTTACTTGCTCTTATTTCATTCTATCAACGGCGTATTCATTAAAATTCTAGTATTGCTTATTTACCTTTTTACATGATGGTGAAAGATTCATGGATGAAGCCTACATGGTTAACACTTTCAAACATAACTATAGATATGCATGAATTCACATTAGTTTGTAATTATATCACTTATCACTCCTTGAAATGCTCTATAAAGTAAGTGAATATTAATTTTGCATCTACAAAAATAATGATCGAATTAGGTAAAGTTCAAATATAGCGATTTTTTATACAAACTTTTAAAAGTTTATAATTTAGGATTTATTCGTGTGGTCAAAGTTTTGTGCTTCGTTTGTTTTAGGTAAGCCTTTAGGTAATTGTTTAATGTATCATGAATAATATTGTATATTATTTTGTTCTCCCCATTACATAGGATTCGGTTCTATTAAGTACACTAAACTTTTTCCAAGATATTAAATTGCATTAACGTATAGTTACATGACATGAATTGTTTTTTCTTTTGGAAAAACGGGTACTTTGTTAACAGAAAGTCATATATTTTCATGATATGCCTCATTAAAAGCTTGTAATCCCCCTAACCTAAACGGGTGCCTTACAAGGAAAAAGAGTGCATATCACTTCCATATATTAGCTTTACAATATAGTATAAACAAAAAACCAAGTTGTTTAACAGATGGAGGAGTAAACCAAACGAGAACCGCACTCAAAACCACCCATAGTAACAACTTGATCCACAAACAAAGGAATCAAACCTCACAAATTACAAGTGTAACAAAAATTAGAAAAGCAAAGACCAAACATCACGTGAAAAGGAGGCAGTGTTTTCAACAAACACAGAGAGTCATCCATCTCAAAAGAAATGGCATCATCTAAGGGAGAGAGAAAGGCTCGATCATCGAAAAAGTAGATCTGAGAAGCTCAGAGCATCATTAACTCAAAAAGTATGAAGAGCAATCAAGCTCTATAGCAACCACGATTGCAAGAGGGGGGAATAAGGAAGTCACGGAGGCTGATGAGGAACAGGAGACCTCATATTGACATTCCATTGTTCAAAGATACGATTTGTTTCTGCGTTTATTTCATGATTAATAGTTAAGTGATGCAGTAACGTTCTAATATCTTGTATTATCAGGGTGCTTCTGATGGTAGCGGTCATTTCCACCCCTCTGAAGATCCTATTGTTTCTCTTGCATCATATATTCCAAATCAGGGAAGTGAAGGCAATGTTGCCAATTTGGGTTAATAGAGTTTGATCCCTCTTTTTCTTACTTATGCAGTCCAGTATGTCCTTGATATTGTAGTTTCGATTTACATGTATGTTGATTTTGTGCATGATAGAGTCCAATAGATTCTGAGAATATGGACAATTGAAAAGGAAATGGTCTCTATCTTCGAAGTCACTAGAACATAGGTTACACCGTTGGTCAATATCTGTGTTCCATCTACTAAAACGATCTTTTGTTTTCAATTTATCTTGTATGACCCATAGTGCACAAGTTGACATTTTAGGCGCACACCCTTTCCCCCATATGATTTTTGTCCAGAAAAGTTTTGGGTTCTTGTTTCTGATTTGGTTCCATGCTGATTTTAGGGTAAACTGACCATTGTTACTGGGGTCCAACTCCAGTAGTCTTTACCCATTTGTTGCTGAATGTTGATATTATGGATGATTTGATGAAACTGGATAGGGACATATTCTAAGTTTTGTTTCCATTTATTGTTAGATATTAGAACAGAAACTTTCTTGTCATATCCTCTCACCACTTCCATGGCATTCCACCCTGTTTTTTCTATTAGTGAGGTGCCATTGATCTAAGGATCAAACCACAAGTTTGTAGAGTCCCCATTAACAATATTTTTATTAATAAGTCCTTTACACCATTGTCTTGCTCTAAGTAAAGTGTTCCAAGTGTAAGAAGCAGCAGGGTCTATGTTAGCAGTCCAGAAGTTTGCATTTTTGCAGTATTTGTTTCGAATCCATTTAGCCCATAGTGATTCACCATTAATCAGTTTCCACAGAAGATTTGTAGCCACAGCTTTTGAAATGTCTTCAATTTTCCTTATACCAAACCCACCCTCAGCTTTGGTTCTGCACACATCTTCCCACTTCATTTGATGGGCTTTAGATTTCCATAAGAAATTAGCACATAAGGAGTTTATTCTTTGTGTTACTGTCAGTGGGAACTGTGTGAACTGAAGCCAGAACTGTAATATAGGATAAATAACTGTTTTTATTAATTCAGCTCTACCACTGATATTAAGCATTTTGCTGTGCCAATGATTAAACTTTTTGTTTATTTTGTCTATCAGCCAGCCAAAGTCTCTTGCTTTTAATTTGTTATTTGATAAAGGAATGCCCAGATAAATTATTGGCAGATTGCCAATATTGTAGTTAAGGATTTGAGCAATTTGAGCTTTGTTTGTGGCACCTTTGCTAAGAAATAAAGTAGTTTTGTTGTTGTTTAATTCCATCCCTGTGGTGTTATTCAGTTCTTGGAACACCTTCTTGATACAATTAGCATTTTCAATAGTTGCTTTGGTTAGGATGAGAATATCATCTGCATACATCAGATGCGTAATCAGGGGTTCAGTTTGGTATATGGGTTTGATATTGTCTTTGATAAATTCCATATCCATATTAATTGTCAGGAATTCCATAGCGATGGCAAACAGATATGGTGATAGGGGGTCACCTTGTCGTAATCCTCTAAAACTAGAGATGAAACCATATGGTGACCCTTCTATTAATACCGAGAATGTGGGAGTAGAGATACATTCGTATATAAGTTCCACAAAAGGGGAGGGAAAATTCATCGAGATCAACATATGATGAATAAAAGCTCTATTAATTTTGTCATACGCCTTGTTCAGGTCAATTTTCAGACATAAATTGTTAGAATTTTTCCTGTTGAATCCTCTAATCATTTCATAAGCCAAAAGGGAGTTTTCTGTGATAACTCTACCCCGTATGAAAGCATTCTGGTTATAGGAGATAAGATCATTCATCAATAGCTTCATTCTGTTACATAGAAGATTTGCTAGGATTTTATATGACACGTTACACAGAGAGATTGGTCTAAAATCATTCATATCCACTGCATTTGGTTTTTTTGGGATGAGACAGATAAACGTGTGATTAATTTCTCTAATAATTTTCCCAAATTTTAGAACATTATTCATTTCATTCCATATATCATATTTGATTTGTTCCCAATGCAATTTGTAAAATTTGGAGTTCATTCCATCTGGACTAGGGGAACTATTGTCATTAATCTGGAAAATTGCTGTTTTAACTTCCTCCATAAGAAAAGGTTTACATAGATTTGTTTTTGCATTTTCTGATAATATTTTCTTGAAAATTATGTCTGGAAATTGAACCGAGTCTATAGGTGAAGAAAACAGATCTGAAAAATATTTTGTTGCCGAACGAGCTATATTTTCTGATGTTGATGACCAAGAACCATTGACGTTGAGTATGAGATTGTTCCCCCTAACTGGGTTAATTTTATTGATTTTCGAGAAAAAGAATTCTATGGATTTATCTCCTTTAGTCAACCAGTTTATTTTCATTCTTTGCTCATTCTCTATCGCAATACTCCTCATTATATCATATATCTGGTCATTTTTCATACCATATTCATCGATAAGATCATTATTTAAGGGATCTTGAACTAAACGCTTATAAGTATCATTAGATTCTTCCTTTAACTTTTCTAGTTCAGAGTGTATATTGTTTCTATTTGAATTCCAGAGTTTCAGATTTACCTTTGCTGTTTTTAATTTACAGAGAAAATTGTAAAGGGCATTGCCTGGAAACTCCTGCTCCAAAGCATGTTGAAGACTGCTCTGATATCCTCTTTGGAGATGCCACGAATTATTGTATTTGAAAGGTATTCTTCTTCTCCTCATTATATGGTTAGAGAGCTTTACCATAATAGGGGTATGGTCGCTGTTTGCACAAAAAATGGACAAACACCTCCAAGTCGTGTGAATTACTTGATTTTACGTTGTTTCTAGTGGTTTGAGTGATTTATGCAAATATATAAAGAGCAGGGACTAAACTGTAAAAGACACACAGATTTATAGTGGTTCAGCCAGAACGTGCCTACGTCCACTTTATATGTTATTCTCCTTTTTCTTTCAGATTACAAGTACAAAGCTTTGTATACAAGTATATGAAAGTTGTTTGAAAGTTCCTTCCGTGCTTGAGCTCTCAAACTTGTCTGCCATTGTTGTACCCCTGCCCCTCTATTTATAGAGTGAGGCTGGAGGCAGGGGTCTTGGATGTATATAGCTGCTGGTGGGCCTGGGCTGAAGCAATCTGGCTTGACGACATTGGTTCGGCAATGCCCTGGTCCGGTAGTATTCTGGTCCGGTAGCACCTTGGTCCGGTGGTAGATGATGTAGCTTGGTCCGGTAGAGGCTGGTCCGGTGGATTGATTCAGTGTGGGTTGGTTCGGTGTGGTCTGGACCGGTGGTTGTTGGGGGTGAGGCTTGGTTCGGTTGGAGGTGGTCTGGACCGGTAGTTTGTTGGTGAAGGGTGGTGAGATGGGACTTGGTTCGGCAGATAGGAGGAGGTAGGTTTTGGCTCAGTAGGCGTTGGAGAGGGTTTGGATCGGCAGTGCTTGGAGGTACTTGGAGAGGGCTGGTTCGGCAGGTACTTGGAGAAGGAGATGGACCGGCGATAATGCCTTTCCTCTCTTTATTCGGTGGTAGGTGGAAAATCTGCCCAACAGTCGCTAATGGAGTGATTACCAAAGTTTATTCCATAGTTTTTGAATTTTCCAGACCATATATAATTTACAAATAATCTATCAATTTTACTATGCATAGAGAATTGAAATCCTCCCCTCCAAGTATAGTAATTTCCTGAAAATTCTGGTTCAAGTAGATTCGATTTAGTTATGCAGTCCATAAATTCCTGTTCACCCATATCAGAGCATATGCCATTATTCATTCTGTCGGTAGATGAAAGAATAGCGTTAAAATCTCCTGCTACAATCCAAGGAAGGTTAACATTCATAGATAGAGCAATGATATAATTCCATAACTCTTTTCTAGTTCAGAGTGTATATTGTTTCTATTTGAATTCCAGAGTTTCAGATTTACCTTTGCTGTTTTTAATTTACAGAGAAAATTGTAAAGGGCATTGCCTGGAAACTCCTGCTCCAAAGCATGTTGAAGACTGCTCTGATATCCTCTTTGGAGATGCCACGAATTATTGTATTTGAAAGGTATTCTTCTTCTCCTCATTATATGGTTAGAGAGCTTTACCATAATAAGGGTATGGTCGCTGTTTGCACAAAAAATGGACAAACACCTCCAAGTCGTGTGAATTACTTGATTTTACTTTGTTTCTAGTGGTTTGGGTGATTTATGCAAATATATAAAGAGCAGGGACTAAACTGTAAAAGACACACAGATTTATAGTGGTTCAGCCAGAACGTGCCTACGTCCACTTTATATGTTATTTTCCCTTTCCTTTCAGATTACAAGTACAAAGCTTTGTATACAAGTATATGAAAGTTTTTTGAAAGTTCCTTCCGTGCTTGAGCTCTCAAACTTGTCTGCCATTGTTGTACCCCTGCCCCTCTATTTATAGAGTGAGGCTGGAGGCAGGGGTCTTGAATGTATATAGCTGCTGGTGGGCCTGGGCTGAAACAATCTGGCTTGACGACATTGGTTCGGTAATGCCCTGGTCCGGTAGTACTCTGGTCCAGTAGCGCCTTGGTCCGGTGGTAGATGATGTAGCTTGGTCCGGTAGAGGCTGGTCCGGTGGATTGATTCAGTGTGGGTTGGTTCGGTGTGGTCTGGACCGGTGGTTGTTGGGGGTGAGGCTTGGTTCGGTTGGAGGTGGTTTGGACCGGTAGTTTGTTGGTGAAGGGTGGTGAGATAGGACTTGGTTCGGCAGATAGGAGGAGGTAGGTTTTGGCTCGGTAGGCGTTGGAGAGGGTTTGGATCGGCAGTGCTTAGAGGTACTTGGAGAGGGCTGGTTCGGCAGGTACTTGGAGAAGGAGATGGACCGGCGATAATGCCTTTCCTCTCTTTATTCGGTGGTAGGTGGAAAACCTGCCCAACATTTGCCCCCCAAAGTAGGGCATATGCCTGTATATGGCGTGCTTTGTTTAAGCGTGGTTATTCCCATCCGGTCTCTAACTCCGAGCCATCTGGTCCGGTCGTTGATGGTTGCTTATAAATAGGGGCCACGTGCCTTCGTTATTCCTTACCAACCGAGCCAAACCTTTTGCCGAATCAAACTCTCATCTTTGCCGAATCAAAGTGTTAGCCGAACCAGGTGAGACTCTTTACCGCCGAATGAACTTCTGTATTGTACTACCGAATGAACTCGGGACCTTGTGTACCGAATGAAGACTTATTATTTACTTTATTGGATGAGCCGAATGAGCCTGAGGGTTGTAATGCCGAATGAGATAAGGTGTTCGAATACCGAATGGAATTATCACCGGATGAGCTCGGGGAGTGTAGTGCCGAACAAACTCTCGCCTTGCTTTCCCGAATGAACTTAAAGGCTTTCAATGCCGAATGGACTTTAATCTCAACCTTTGTGTTTTGAACTTGTTTGCTTGTATTTCCATATTCCTTGTTCTAATTTGTTCTTACGGTGTTTGCAGATAATGTCTCGCAAGGCAGAAACTCGATCAGATAAACGGAAGTCTAGGGGCGAAGGAGAGTCCTCCTCCGTGCCTCCAGCCCAGCCAAGACCGGAATGTCATGGACCTGCCCCGAGGTCGCTAGTAGATGGGTATGGCCCCCAGGAGCTTCTGAACTCTCCGCCCGACTGTTTTCCTAGCTCCCTCAGGGAGGAGCAGCTTGATGTCATCTCTCGTTCCTTCGGGATTGACAGGGCTCGCATGCTGTTGTCGGGAGACGGAGTGATGCCGTACAATCCCCCTGAAGGATATTTTGCATACAGTATGTACCATTGCATGTGTGGGGCCATTCCTCCGATCAATGCATGGATAGTCAGCTTCATTACCTATCTGAAGGTGGCCCCTCTCCAGCTCCAGCCCAATTCCTACGCTATCCTGGTGTGCTTATTCGTTATCTTCCAGAGGAGGTATGGGCGCCCCCTTCTAACCGGGAAATCCGATACTTGTATAATCTGAGAGGCTACAAGAAGGGGTCTCCGTATGTTAGTTTAGAAACGGCCGTGCCCTTCAAACCGGTCTTGGACTTATACTCAAAGTTCACCATGTTTAAGAAAGAATGGTTTTTTATCAAGGACGATTCTGTCTCCTTCCGCCTCTTCACTTCTGGCTGTAAGTTGAACTTTATTTACAGTTTCCTCGTTCCGACTGCAGTGCTTCTTCTGATATGCTTCTATTTCTTGCTAGCGACATGTGGCTTTACAGTCGTGGAGAGTGATTCCCTGGTCCAGATGGCTGCGGAAATAAAGGTCATTTCGGGACGGGACATGTCGGCTTCTTTCCTGATCAGGAATGCTACTCTCCTGGAGGACAACTTGATCTTGCCACACCAGTCCGTGGTTAAGCTGAGGGATACGGCTGAGGAGAAGGCTGCCAAAGCCAAGGAAGGATCCACGGTGAAAAGTGGCAAGAGGGAACCTTTTACAAAGCCTCCCGCTGTCGGAGGTAAGAAGCTTAAGAAGTCTGATGGTCCTTCTCCTAGCACTTGCCCAATTGCTCCGGGAGAGGAAGATGTGGAGGAAGATAAAGGTGAGGGTGAAGGAGGCGATGGACAGAGTGGTAGTGGCGTTGGTGCCTTATCCTCCGGGCAAGCGGGAGAGATTCATGAGTGGACGGATGATGCTTTCCGTCAAGCTTTTGGGGAGTCGGAGGGAGGATCGGCTTTGGTTGAGAAGGCAAAGGAGGTTGACAAGGCCGGCGCCGGCGCCGATCCATTCTTTAAGAGTTCTTCAGCTAAGGCGACTCCAGCGATTCAAGGTGAACTTTTGACTTCTGCAGACTCCATTTACGATAGGGACTTAGGAATATTTTATGGTTCGCTTCCGTCCTGAAATGAGATTCAGGACTTATGCGGCATCCTACTCCTCCGCAGGGTTTGTATAATAGATGTGCCTTCTCACTCTTTTTAACTTAACATATTTCTTGAATTATGGATCATTGTATGTTCGTATCACTTGTTCTTTATTCCAGGGGCAGGCGAGGTGGCCAAGACTTCAGACATTCGACACCGTCTTGAACAATACAAGTTACTCAGAGCCTCTGCCAAGCCTAAGCCTCCTACTAACCGTCCTGGAGACGTAGTTGGCTATCGCCCCCTTCTCGGAGTTATCGAAGAAGACATTCAGAAGAGGAAGAGGAGACGTTCTTTGTTTGGTTCTCCACCTGGTCCTCAGCCCCCAGTCCAGCCTATTCACGATATTACTGAGGAAGATACTGGGTTTCTGCCTTCCCCACATCTGTCGGAAAATCCACCCGTCACCCCGATAGATCGCCCTGGTTTGGCACGCAACCCATTTGCCGGTCATCCTGATCTGGACCCGAGTTCTCAGGATATTTCATTTGATGAGGCCACGGGTGAGCACCTTCTTCCCCGCAACCCCATGGTACGAGTGCTTGATGAGGCCAAGTCCCTAGACCTTGATTTGCTTACTACTCGGATAGTTACCATGGGGGACGAAGCCAAGGCTAATATTGACCGGGTTGCGGAGGAGACCAGGAAGTTGATGGATCATCATGCCCGACTGGTCAAGGCTGGAGAGGAGATTGGGAGTGCCAACATCCGACTGCGGTTAATGGTTTCTGATCAAGCCAAGCAGCTCGCTGATCAGGCCATTCAGATTTCTCAGCACGAGGCAGCCTCCAGGCGGTTGAAGGAGACTATGGAAGAGGCTAGTAGGGCAGAACTACGAAAGATGGAGGCAGCCTGCAAGGAGCAGATTGACATAGCCATTGCTACGGTGGACGAGGTCCGGAGGGAGGATCTCGAGCAGGTGGAGGAGTTATCTGGGAGGCTTGAAGCCGCAGAGCTTGCTCAGGCCAGGCTAAAGGAAGAGATGGAAGAAATGAGGAGGTCTCTCCAGGCTGACCGCTTGAGATATCGATCGGAGAGGGATGTTGCCATCGCTAAGTTGCTGTCCTCCGAGGCCCGGGTAAGGGAGTTTGAGGAGAATGAGGGGATGATGGATGAGATGTTGCAGGATATGTACTTCCGTACTTGGAAGCAGGGTAATCTATCCTGGATGGATGATTATCCCTGGATCATGGCTAGGATATATCTCCGGGCTTTGGAGGAGGCCAAGTCTGGTGCGGATAAGGAAGGTGGAGCGGCCTTCAGGATGGACGTGGTTACCGCATAGTTCTCAAAGGAGGAGAAGGTAGCGGTGAAGGAGGGGATGCGGCTACTTGTTGCGGAGGAAGACGGTGTGCAGTTGGGGGATGAGGACCAAGAAGCGGGTGTTGGTGAGTTTTCCCTTTTTAGCTTTTCATAACTTGATTGTTCGTTGTTGGTTTAATGGACTCTTTTCCTGAACTGGACAGGTGGGGCCTCTGGTCATCATGTTGGGAGCTCCGATCCTACAGTCAAGTAGATTCGAAGAGCTGGTAGGACGAGGGTGGAGCACCGGTGCAGCTGGTTATTTTATTTGGCCTGCTTGACATTCCTGTACATGCTAGTCCAAAACATTAATGTACTTTCAAGTTGTAATTATGCTATTGAACGTCTTTATGTAAGCTTATGACGTAAGCTGATTCTGTTATATTTTGAATGCTGTTATTATTTTGAAGTGCTTCATGTTCTGGTTGCAGGAGGTAGCTTTGGAGATCTTGTGTAATTGACCATGGATGCGGCTGAGTGCCTTGTCACCCAGTTTGCGGGCTCAGATTCTCGTGAGCGACTGCCTCCTATTTAATGTCCTGTACTTTGGGGACCGTTATGCAGGATACAAGAAAAGTATTTAAATGGAATGGAAATATAGGAAAAGTAAAACTTCCAGTCACGGAAAGCCGTTGATATGCTTAAGTTCGTGGCAAACGGGTTTTGTAGTCACTCCCTAGCTGTGGGTCTTGGAGAAATTTGTCACCCATCTTACGCCTCCGCGGGGAGTTTATCTTTTTTACCACAGCCGCACTTAAGACATATCGGAGCCGAGATCGCGCACAGTAACTACTCGAGCCATTATGGCCCGTAATCGTGGGTATTATTCGATTTACTGTGGCCGGCTAGCGTGGGTGCCGATCGTCAACCGTGAACTACCCCTGGCTAGCCACACCTTATGTTGGGGCTTAAAGTAGGTTCACAGTTGCCGGCGAGCCGAACGCCGTAATGAGCTGCCATCGGCTATAGTTGGCCTTCGTGATGGCTTATAATCGCCTCATTACAGTTGGCTTTGAGGGCAGTCGCGAGCAATGAGTTAACCCGCAGCAGAGGGATGCTGGAGCAAAAGTGTCTCATTGGTGAGTGCATAGAATCGCATAGTACCTGTTGAGTCTTGTCCAGGTGAAGTTGCGCCATGAAGTTCCAGTATGGAAATGTCGTTATACATGATTTCGTTCAACAGAAAAGGATAAAGCTTAACAAGCAGCCAAGATATAAAGGAACAAGTTAAAAAGAGACAAGATTTTTAAAGTGGTTCGGCACGAAAATGCCTACGTCCACTGATACTCTTTGTTAATTCACTTCATATAGGCAGTACAAGTTAAGAAAAGTATCGACGGAGGTGTTGGATGTTCCATGCCCTCTGGAACACCTCTCCGTCCACTGTTGACAAAATATAGGCTCCGTTGCGGAGATCTTTATGAATTACGTAGGGTCCGTCCCAGATTCGGTCTAGTGCTCCGGGGCGCGGGAAAATCCGCTTGAGGACAAGATCTCCTTCTTGTAAGCTGCGGTTCTTGACTTTGGAGTTGTATTGTGCTGCAACTTTTTGCTTATAAGCTGCTGCTTTGAGTGCTGCATCGTTTCTTCTCTCCTCAATTAGATCCAAAGACATGAGGAGGAGTTCTTCGTTCTCTTCCGGGTTATAGTGGATCCTACGGTGAGAGGGCACTATAGTTTCAACTGGGAGCATGGCCTCCGATCCGTATGTCAAAGAGAAAGGAGTATGCCTTGTTGAAGTTCTGTAAGATGTGCGATAGGCCCAAAGTGCCGTAGGAAGTTCGTCCACCCAAGCGCCTTTCGATTTTTCAAGTTTCTTCTTGATTAAGGTTTTAAGAATCTTGTTGACAGCTTTGACTTGTCCGTTTGCTTGAGGATAAGTTACAGATGAGAAGCTTTTGTGAATTCCGTGCTCTTGGCACCAATCGGCGAATTCTTCACTGTCAAACTGAAGTCCGTTGTCTGATTGATCTTGAGTGGGACTCTGTACCTGCACAGAATATTTTTGATCAAGAAGTTGATAACTTTTGCCGAAGATATTTTATTTAGAGGTTCCGCCTCCACCCATTTGGTGAAATAGTCAACTGCCACTATAGCATATTTGGCTCCGCCTCGGCCCGTTGGCAGTTCGCCAATTAAGTCAATTCCCCATACTGCAAAGGGCCAAGGGCTGGTCATTTGAGTAATCTCATTTGTGGGTAGTCGAGGAATCTTGGCAAATTTCTGACATCTGTCGCATCTCTTGACGAAGTCCAAGGCATCTTTGTTTAAAGTGGGCCAGTAATATCCATATCGGAGTATCTCTTTGCCAGAGTCTGCCCTCCAGTGTGATCTCCGCAACTTCCTTGATGGATGTTGGATAAGACTTCCCTGGCTTCCCTTCCAGCGATATATCTTAATAAGGGATTAGAGAAGCCGCGCTGATAGAGGATGCCTTCTTGTAATGTATAGCGGGAAGCTTTCCTCAAGATTTTCTTGATTTCGTTACGCCTGTCGGGCAGTGTGCCATCTTGTAAATATTTTCGGATAGGAGTCATCCAAGTTTCTTCGTCGATTGCAGCTATCAGATTCACTTGCTCGAAACTTGGTGCCGGCTGTTTTGAGATGGTTAATGCTCCGAAGATAGTGATGTTCTTCATACTAGCTTGCTTTGCTAGTTCGTCGGCTTCTTAGTTCTCTTCTCGGGGAATGTGTTTGATTAGATAGTGATCCAATTGGTGGAGCAGCAGCTTGGTCTTTTTTAGATATGATGTGAGTCGTTCTCCTCAAGTCTGGAAGTCTCCCAGTATTTGATTTACAATGAGTTGAGAATCACTATGGAGACATAAAGAGCCGACTCCAATCTCCAAGGCCAGTTCTAATGCAGCTATCACCGCTTCGTATTCTGCGTCATTGTTGGTGGCAGCGAATTCCAACCTTAGGGCGTAGTGCAGCTTCTTTCCCCTGGGGGTGATTATCACAACACCTGCCCCCGAGCCTTGTTCGTTTGACGCACAATCTACGAAGAGATTCCACTTGATATCTTCTGCTATTTCAGATTGCTCCTTACCTTCATTAGTAGTGAATTTGGCAATGAAATCAGCTATGGCTTGCCCCTTGATAGAGGTTTGAGAATGGTAAGTGATATCATATTGACTTAGTTCAATGCACCATTTAAGTAATCGCCCAGAAGTGTCGGGGCGATGGAGCACTTGCCTTAGCGGTTGATCGGTTAAAACTCTGATGGAATGAGATTGGAAATAGTGTCGCAGCTTCCGTGACGTAATTAGCAGACAGTATGCTAGCTTCTCAAGTTTAGGGTATCTGGCTTCCGCCCCTGTAAATCTCTTTCTTACAAAGTATACGGGCCGCTGTGTGCGGTTGTCTTCTCTCACCAAAGCGGCGCTTAAGGCGTGGGATGATACAACAAGGTATAAGTATAGTTCCTCGCCTTCATCTGGAGTTGAGAGTACCGGTGGTCTCTGGAGGTGTCCGATTAAGTTAAGGAAGGCTGTCGAGCATTCGTCAGTCCATTCGAACTTTCCTTTGTCTTTCTTTAGAGCTTCGAAGAAAGGGATGCATTTGTCGGTTGCTTTAGAGACGAACCTACTTAGGGCGGCCACTTTCCCGTTTAGGCTTTGCATCTCTTTTCGAGTGGATGGTATCTTGATATCTTGCAAAGCTCGGACTTGTTCGGGGTTTGCTTCAATCCCTCTGGCATGAACGATGAATCCCAAGAACTTTCCTGACGATACTCCGAAGGAGCACTTTAAAAGGTTCAGCTTCATTTCATATTGGCGAAGTACTTGAAACATCTCGTCCAGGTGGTTTATATGGTCGTTGGCTTTCCTCGATTTTACCAGCATGTCATCCACATAAACTTCCATAGTTCGTCCTATCAGTTCTGCAAACATCTTGTTGACGAGACGCTGATAAGTAGCTCCGGCGTTTTTAAGTCCAAAAGGCATTACTTTGTAGCAGTACAATCCTCGGTCAGTGATGAAGCTAGTGTGGTCTTGATCGGGGGCGTGCATAGGGATCTGGTTATATCCTGAGTATGCGTCCATAAAGGATAAGAGTTCGTGTCCGGCTGTGCTGTCCACGAGTTGGTCGATTCGGGGAAGTGGGAAGCAGTCTTTCGGGCAAGCGTCATTTAAGTTGGAGAAATCGATGCATGTTCGCCACTTCCCGTTAGCTTTCTTTACCAGTACCGGGTTGGCGATCCATTTTGGGTAGATGGCTTCTCGTATGAAGTCATTGGCAAGTAGGTTCTTCACTTCTTCCTCTAGGGCTGCTGATCGTTCTGCCCCCATGCTTCTCTTTTTCTGCTTTACTGGCACCTTCGTGGGATCGATGTTTAGTACGTGGCATGCTACATCTGGGGAGATTCCTGTCATATCAGCGTGCATCCATACAAATACATCCATGTTGTGGCGAAGAAAATCAATGAGTTGATCCTTTAACTCTTCTTTTAGTTGAGATCCGATTTTCAATAGTCTACTTGAGTCATGTTTGTCTACAGCTACGAATTCCATAGCCTCTACAGGCTCGGCGGTGGCCTCCTCCTCTTTGTCTCTGGGGTCTAATTCATTGAAAGGGTCACTGGTATAACAAAGAGGAGGGGCTTTCTTTAGTTGCTATGCTTCCAAGTTTTTCATGCAGAGAGTAGTCTCTGCATTTTTCCCTTTATCTTTTCTGCGGTTATTGCGAAGTTCAGTTACATAGCAGTCTCGAGCAGCGTCTTGATCTCCCTCTATTTCTCCTATTCTGTTATCTGTTAGAAATTTCATCTTCAGGCACCATGGGGCTAGGACAATTTGGAAGTCAGACAAGGCTGGTCTTCCTAAAAAGGCGTTGTAGGCCGAGTGGTTCTCTATTAGCACAAATGTTTGTTTTCGCACAGCGGAGCGGGGATGACTTCCTATTTCAACAAAAAGGTCCAGTTGCCCGAGGGGTATCTTCGCATCTCCAATGAAACCAAGTAGTGGTTTGTTGCAGGGAGACACATCCTTCATTGACAGCTTCATTTTGCCGAAAGCATGCTTGAATAGGATATTTACTGAGCTTCCAGTGTCTATTAAAATTCGGAAAACTTTGGCTGGACCGAACCAAGCAGAGATGACCATAGGATCCATGTGTGGGTACTGTCTTCCCTCTAGGTCACGCCTACTGAATGTGATGTCGTCATTCTCTTTCCGTTTCGGGTAGCGTTCTTCCATGACAGAGTTAACGTAGCCTTCATTGTTCCTAAGTGACTTGCCGTATCTTTCCATCTCCGTCCAGCTTTTGTCGGCGATGTGCGGTCCTCCTGATATGGTATGGACCACTATCTTCTCTTGACTAGAGCCGCTGGTGTTGCGATTTACTCCGCCTGCTTCTCGGGGGAGTAGTCCAGGATTCTCATTGGCAGGAGTTGAAGTCCTGTTCTGGCTTTTTACATAGCGTTCCAGTCTCCTCCTTCTGATGTGTTCTTCAATCAAGTCCCGGAGATGGTGGCATTCATTGGTGTCATGTCCATGGGATTCGTGGAAGCGGCAGAACTTTCCAGACTTGAGTGCGTTATCCGACTCCTTCTTGTGCGGGGGGCACTTGTATCTAACTTCGTCTTGAGTGGCTAGGAAGATGTTTTCGATTGTTTCATTCAAAGGAGTGTAAGAGTCAAATCTTGGTCCCGGTCGATATAAGCGATTTTCTCCCTTTTCACCCCCAGCATTGTCTCTAGAGTCATTTCTTCGAACATCCTTTGCTGCGGCGGGGACCCTGTCTGTAGCCGTCTTAGCCTGTTGCCCTGATTGCCTCTCAGTGGCAGCATCCTCAAGTCTCATATACTTTCTAGCTTCATGGAAGAAATCAGGTAAAGTAGCTGGTTTTTCCTTGGTTAGTCTTCTAGCAAATTTAGTATCTGGATGTACACCGCTGTAGAGGGCCATTAGGATAAGTTTCTCGTCGGCATCTTGGACTGCGGTTGCCGCGGCGTTGAATCGGGTTAGATATTGTTGCATTGTCTCTCCGGGTTTCTGTTTGATATTAGATAAGGAATAAGCGTTCTTGGGTTGCTCCACATGAATGCGGAACTGACTGATGAACTTTTCTTTCAACATTTCGCATGAGCTGATGGACCCTTGGGGTAGGTGGCAGAACCAGGAGGTAGCTAGATCTACCAAGAATAGTGGGAAGCATTTACACAACACTCCCTCTGTTGCTCCGCACATGAGCATATGCTGGGTGTACCTCTGTAAGTGTACGATGGGGTCAGAGGTTCCCTTATAAGGTTCCATCGTTGGCATTTTCCATTCTCGGGGTTGATGGCAGTTTCGATATTGCAGGTGAAGGGGCTGGTTACCCTAGCACATATCCCCCGATCCCTTTGCTCCGTTGGACGCACTCTTTGAACAATCGCGCCATCCTTTCATCAGAACTTGGAGCAGACAAAAATGAGTTTGGTTCTTCCCTGCGGGATTGATTCCGTCCAGATGACTTGTAGGGATGGTATCGTCTGTCACTCCTAACATTCTCCAAAGGTTGCCTCTGCTCTTCTGGGGGCATGCTGGGGTCAGCCATAGTTGGCCCTTGCCTTGATCTTCCCCTGCTGGGTTCTGTTCTCAGCGCTTCCTCGGGTCCAACTTCGGGCTGGACTCCAGCTCGTCCCCGTCTACTGGTGTTTTCATGGTTAGGTAGCATGATAGGCTCAGTTACATCCGACCCCTGCCTGGCACCTCCCCCATCGGGTTCGGTTCCTAGTGTTTCCTCGGGTTGGAATTCGGGCTGAGTCCGGATTCGGCTCCTACCATGGTTATTTCTGTTGTTAACTTCTTCGAAGAAGAAAGGTCTTTGTTGCCTCCCAGATCCTCCAGATTGGGACTCACCCCATGATTCAGTGTTGCGGTTGGATTCTTCAGCATCCCTTAGGCGTGACATGAGTTGGTCCACCAGGGCTTCTTGTTGAGATGCGAAGCGGTTAGTTACTTCAGCCACAACCCTGTCTAGATCTGCCCTAGTAATTGGTTATTCCGCGGCAGGGGCTGTTGGAATTGCCTGATTTTCATCTGGTATTGCTGTTAAAACGGGATGATTCTCTTGATTCGGGGCCACTGGATCTGGGATAGTGCTAGTTGCGACGTTCTTTCCTTTGTTAACATCTCTCCTCTGCCTGGAAGTCATGTTGTCGGAGCAAGGAACGATGCTGTGAGGAAGAAGGTTGAGTAGGAGAAGCTGTAGCTTCTAGCTCGGTTCTCAGTGAAAGCACCAAAAATGTTTGCACAAAAAATGGACAAACACCTCCAAGTCGTGTGAATTACTTGATTTTACGTTGTTTCTAGTGGTTTGGGTGATTTATGCAAATATATAAAGAGCAGGGACTAAACTGTAAAAGACGCACAGATTTATAGTGGTTCAGTCAGAACGTGCCTACGTCCACTTTATATGTTATTCTCCTTTTTCTTTCAGATTACAAGTACAAAGCTTTGTATACAAGTATATGAAAGTTGTTTGAAAGTTCCTTCCGTGCTTGAGCTCTCAAACTTGTCTGCCATTGTTGTACCCTTGCCCCTCTATTTATAGAGTGAGGCTGGAGGCAGGGGTCTTGGATGTATATAGCTGCTGGTGGGGCTGGGCTGAAGCAATCTGGCTTGACGACATTGGTTCGGCAATGCCCTGGTCCGGTAGTATTCTGGTCCGGTAGCGCCTTGGTCCGGTGGTAGATGATGTAGCTTGGTCCGGTAGAGGCTGGTCCGGTGGATTGATTCAGTGTGGGTTGGTTCGGTGTGGTCTGGACCGGTGGTTGTTGGGGGTGAGGCTTGGTTCGGTTGGAGGTGGTCTGGACCGGTAGTTTGTTGGTGAAGGGTAGTGAGATGGGACTTGGTTCGGCAGATAGGAGGAGGTAGGTTTTGGCTCAGTAGGCGTTGGAGAGGGTTTGGATCGGCAGTGCTTGGAGGTACTTGGAGAGGGCTGGTTCGGCAGGTACTTGGAGAAGGAGATGGACCGGCGATAATGCCTTTCCTCTCTTTATTCGGTGGTAGGTGGAAAACCTGCCCAACAGTCGCTAATGGAGTGATTACCAAAGTTTATTCCATAGTTTTTGAATTTTTCAGACCATATATAATTTACAAATAATCTATCAATTTTACTATGCATAGAGAATTGAAATCCTCCCCTCCAAGTATAGTAATTTCCTGAAAATTCTGGTTCAAGTAGATTCGATTTAGTTATGCAGTCCATAAATTCCTGTTCACCCATATCAGAGCATATGCCATTATTCATTCTGTCGGTAGATGAAAGAATAGCGTTAAAATCTCCTGCTACAATCCAAGGAAGGTTAACATTCATAGATAGAGCAATGATATAATTCCATAACTCTTTTCTTCTCAATTTCTCATTGTGTGCGTAGACAGATGTACACATCACACTTAATTCACTAGAGTTACGTAGCATACCAGTGATGTATTGGTCATTTGTGTGAAGGATAATATTAGACCACTGATTGGAGTCCCAGATTGTTAGAATACGACTTTTCTGTCCATCTAAAATGTTATGAGAGAACTTCCATCTAGGATGAACTTTATTCATAAATCTATCAATATTATCCGCTGATAGTTTATTTTCAAGAATACTAATAAAGGAAAATCTATTACTACTCAATATTCTACTAATTTCCAGTTGTTTGGCTGGGGCATTCATACCCTTATGTTCTAGAAGAGGAACTCTATCTATTGGTGGCTGTCTGAGTTGCTATTGTTTTCTATGGGGGCAACAATCCCCAGTATCTTTGCTTTTTTTGAGAGTTTGTTCTTACCTTTTAGTTGACTAACAATTGAATGCCACGCAGGGTTGTCTACAACATCTGTATTGGAGGTAGCTTTGAATTCAAATGGTGTTTCATCTGTCCTAATTTTGCGCGTGTTACTGGCTTTGGGAGTTCGGGCAGAGGTGTTGCTTTGCTCTGTGGGCTCGTGTTTACTGTCCACTTTCAGTTTGGTTTTGCACATTTCATTAGAATCATTGTTTGCCAAAGCTTTGTCAACGTTTGTATTATGTAGAGTTGGTAGTGATTCTATATTCATATCTATTATATTTGGATTTGTAATAATATTCAAACCAGCAGAGTTAGATTGGACTTGTTGGATTTCATCAGAGAGAAACTGAGAGGGTTCCATGTTATCAGTGACTTGTAAATTATTACCTGTTGGATTTTCAACTTGCGTAAACTCTGCTGTCATTGGAGAGTCAGACGAAATTTCTTTAGTGCTGTGATTATTGATTAGCTCATTCTCTTTAATGTTCCCATTGTTATCAATCATCATCTCAGAGTTATCCTCATTAGGTGTTACTTTCAGTTGAATATTTCAGGTAATTAAAAATATATGGAAGTTTATATTAATTTAGCATTATGACAATCCTCTTCATATTAAGTATGACATACATACAGGATGTATTTTCAAATTTTTTTTAAATTAATTGTAAGTATTATTGATTTAGAATAGCGAGTCGTTACCTCTCTCTTCACGCCAACATCTTTCTCTTTTAAGTCAAAAATAGCGCCAATGTTACAATTCAAAATCCCATTTTAGACGTGATACATATTTGTATTTTCCACTTCAATAAAGATAATATAAGAACTTTATTATTCACTAATACAAATATTTTCTTGATCAACATAGAGTGAAATCAATCGATGTTATTATCAAATGGAGGATTATAGGGAAAATCAGGTAGAAAACATTTTCCGCCAGCTAAGGGGTATTACAGTCATATTTCTTCCCATAATTTATGAACTTTAGCTTTACATGTAGTTAAACAAAAAGTTCTGTACATTTGATAAACAACCACTTAATAATCATTATGATATCCATCCAAGTCTTGATTAACAAATAACCACTTGAATGATAGGCCCTATGTGGTGAAGAAAGGAAGGCTAAAAGCTTGACTGCATAGGAAGGAAAAATAATGTATGGGCATTAAGTGATTTAGATGCACTTTATTAACTTTCTATGTAAGTATTACTGTTTGATGCAAGTCTTACATTTTTCTCTTTTTCGTATTGAAAAAGCATTACACTTAGACTCGCTTTCTCTTTCTCTAGGTTTACTAAATTTTACGTATCAGGCTATCAGATAAATTTCCATTTACTTAAACACCCCTCTGCACCTTGATTAAACCACCTAATAATATGCTTAACATGCCTCTCAATTTGAATGTTCCCTGCCACGTAAACACTAGGTAGCATGGATAACCTAATGCATTTCATAAAGACATACAATTATGTCACACCATGAATATTAAATGACTATCTCTATCTCTATGATATAAAAAATGAGTTGTCCATGATCACAAAAATAAATTGCACAAAATAATCGCCTAAATAAAAAAAAAGCAGCTCTGTCCATTCAAAAGCAAAGACTTGCACCCTTTAAAAAAATTGGCCTTAGTGAATGCAAATGTAGCTTACATAAAAAGAGGGTCTCTTAAAATTTTTCTGGAAATGTATACCATCCATAAAACCTTTAACTACAACTACAAATGAGGCTGTATCGACTACTAATGAGGTCGCCATAAAGTCCAAATTAAGGTCCCTTTTATTATTTTCTTTACTACAATTCTAAATTAACTCTTTAATCTGCACTAGCAGTTGTTTTTATTCGTTCCATTCTTTAATTTCAAACTCTAACGTATTAGCATTCATGACCTATGTGACACACTTCCTAATGCTCATTGTATTAGAACAATCATCGTCCATTGTAACTATTTTCACACTAAAATTAAATTTGATTCCTTCCTTTAAAATGTGCAGAAGGAAATGTAGAAACATTAGTTTTCATATTGGAGAAAAGGGCTTAAACGCATGTGACCCTTTTGTGTGCTAATATTATTCAACAGTAGTTTCCATAGGTTACAAATTTTTACCTCCATTACTATACCAAAGAACTTTGTCAACTATACCACCATAAGGAGACTTGTTTGCTGTTGTTCAAAACTTTAAAAGATTTTGCCAAAAGGGAGCTGATACACCATTGAGAATAACAACATGCACAAATGTACCTATCTAATTTTAGTTTATAATTTTCAAATATTTAAAAGCACGTCATTGTAATTCATCCTAACTCTTCTTGCATAGTATTGCAGGCAAGGGATTATTATGCAAAGCAAATGGAATTCATGAGGCATGTAGAAGATTGCAAGAACTATGTCCCTACCTTGATGAGCAAACTTGGTATTGCAGAAATAAATAAATTTCCAAACTATTTTTAAACTCTACAACTACCATAGACTATAAAATGTTTGCAACCATTTGTAAATTGAATGATAGCCATGCACTGACGTTGACAGCTAGCAAGATGGTTTACATTGACACAAAGTTTATATAACGTGACGTCTGTTTACCAAATTAGGGATAATACATAGACCAAATGAAGTATGAACCGACTTCAAACCAAGTGTGTAGTTATTTTACACTGAAAAGGTGACGCAGCGGATAATAACAAAACGATGTAGATCGATGAAAGTAGCAATCGGTGGATTGATGAATACTGAAATGCCCAAATTCGTTGATCCGAAGATACCGAATTCTAGCTATTTTCGACACGTTGATCGCGCACGATACCGTGAAAGAAGATCTACAATTCTTCAAACGTTGATCAAGCGCACTTGATACCGTGAATCGGTTTAAACAATCGTTGAATCGAGCACACTCGATTAACCGAAAGTGGAGATAGGAGATTACACTCAACTACCAATTTAAATGAAAGCACACAGCAATCAAACGGAATTTTATTCAACAATCAACCAACCTTGAAATTACAACACACTCGTTATTTATAGAAGTTTCCAACCCCTGACCCTTAAGTCGTTGCCGACTTAACTCCCCTTAAGTCGTTGCCGACTCACGACTCAACTAGGTCGTTGCCGACCTAACAGATACTACTCGCCTTAATTGCAACACAGCACATATATACAACACATACGACTTAGACAAGGTCGTTACCGACCTAATTACATCACAATACCTTCACACGACCTAAAAATAAACGCAACTCAATATTAGTTGACCCACGACTTACGACTTACCTAAGTCGGTAGCGACTTGTCTCACAACACAGTGTGTGCCTTATCACATAGGAGACTCAAAGCAATTACATCTCAACAGCCTTCGGCCGACTCAACTACATGCCGACTTACGACATATGGAGCGACTCAAATCAACAGCGTCAAGTGTTGCCTCTTCCTTCAGCCACATTTCCTTAGGTCGTTGCTGACCTATGTCCTTAGGTCGTTGCCGACCTAAAACCGAAGCTTCCTGCGACTTAAGACCTTCCTCTCCTGCTTGACTCGTGAACAACTTAGGACCTAAAACCGAAGCTTCCTTAACTCGAGAACGACCCAAGTCTTCCTCCTTAAGTCGTGTACGACTTATCCCCTAAGCTGCATCATCCTCACATGGTTGAGAAAAATTCGTCCTCGAATTTGTAACTTCTTCTACATCAGATTGTTCATCTCCAAAATATGGCAAAAGGTGCTTAACATTGAACACGTCAGACGTGTACACATCCTCCGGCAGCTTCAACTTATAAGCATTTTCATTGATTTTCTTTAGAATTTTAACTGGGCCAATTTTCCTAGCTTTCAACTTGTTATAAGCGCCTACTGGAAAACGATCCTTTGTTAACACAGCATGTACCAAATCTCCCTCATTAAACTCAACACTTCTTCGTTTCATATCTGCGGATCTTTTATACTTCTCATTTGCTCTCTCCAATCGTTCCTGAACGATTTTATGACATTCAGTCAACTCATCAACAAAGTCTACAACTCGTTTAACCGTCCCCTTCGGTTGTGGTACTACCGTTAAGTCCAACGGTCCCCTTGGTAAATTTGAATATACAATCTGAAATGGACTGAATCCCGTACTACGATTCACTGCATGATTATGAGCAAACTCTGCTTGGCATAACTTCATGTCCAAACTCTTCAGATTGTCCTTTACAAGACATCGCAACAAATTTCCCAATGATCTGATGATGACTTCTGTCTGTCCATCTGTTTGTGGATGATACGCACCACTGAACTTCAACTTTGTTCCCACCATCTTCCACAAACTTAACCAAAAATGACTCAGAAAGCGAGTATCTCTATCCGACACAATAGACTCGGGCAATCCATGAAGTCGATAGATCTCCTTGAAAAATAACCGAGCAACATGAACAGCGTCCGCCGTCTTCTTACAAGCAATAAAATGTACCATCTTCGAGAAACGATCCACCGCAACATATATCGAGTCATTTCCCCTTTGCGTTCTCGGCAAACCCAATATGAAATCTATACTAACGTCCACCCAAGGTTTTGCAGGTACAGGTAAAGGCATATACAAACCCGCATTTGTAGCTGTCCCTTTCGAAACTTGACAAACATGACATCTCTGAACAAACCTTTCAACTTCCTTCCTCATCGATGGCCAATAGTAGGATTGAGAGATTAACTGCAATGTTCGGTCTCTACCCACATGTCCTTCCTCATGAAGCTCCTTTACTATCTTCATTCGCAAGCTACAATCCGGTACACACAATTGATTCCCCTTAAATAAGAAACCATCAATCAACACAAATTCATCAGAACTTCCCTCCTTGACTTTCTCAGCAAATTTCTTAAAGTAAGGATCTTTTTCAATAAGCTCTGGAAATAATTCAAAACCTGTCACTTCAACTTTCATTGTCGTTAATAAATGACTCCTCCTACTCAAAGCATCAGCCACACGATTCGTTATCCCTGATTTGTGCTTCACAACAAAAGTAAACTGCTGCAAATAGGCAATCCACGATGCATGTCTCGCTGAAATCTTATCCTGCCCTTGCATGTGCTTCAAAGCCTCATGATCAGTATAAAGAACAAACTCTTTCTGAAAGAGATAATGTCTCCAGTGCTTCACAGCTTGAACAATTGCATAAAACTTAACATCATAAGTGCTATATCTCAACTTAGCTCCAGACAATTTCTCACTGAAATAAGCAACCGGTCTACCTTTCTGACTCAAAACTCCACCAACCCCAACCTTCGACGCATCAGTATGTAACTCAAACAACAACTGAAAATCCGGTAAAACTAGAATTGGTGTTGTCGTCAATAGTGTCTTGATTTTCTCAAAAGCAACCCCTGCTTCCTCTGACCACTCAAACTTCTTTCCTTTCACACAATCGGTTACAGGTGCCATCACACTACTAAAATGTGGAATGAATCTTCGATAGAAAGATACCAATCCGTGAAAACTCCTCACTTCAGTAATTATCTTTGGCTGTGGCCAACTCCTGACAGCTTCTACTTTACTTTCATCCACTTGAATTCCTTCCTTCGATAGAACATATCCAGAAATAAAACACTGTCCGTCATAAACACACACTTCTTTGTTGCAGCATAAAATTTCTCTTGTCGTAGAATCAACAGTACTTCACGCAAATGCTGGACATGCTTTTCCATGCTTCCACTGTAGATCAAAATATCATCAAAGTAAACTACCACAAACTTCCCAATGTATGGTCTGAAAATCTGATTCATCACTCTCATAAAAGTACTTGGTGCATTCGATAAACCAAACGGCATAACCAACCATTCGTATAAACCTTCCCTGGTTTTGAAAGCAGTCTTCCACTCATCACCCGGTCTAATACGAATTTTATGGTATCCACTCTTCAAGTCAATCTTTGAAAACACGACAGCTCCACTCAACTGATCGATCAAATCATCAAATCTCGACATAGGAAACCTGTATCTCACAGTGATCTTGTTTAGAGCTCGACTATCTGTACACATTCTCCACGAACCATCCTTCTTTAGCACCAATAAGGCTGGCACTGCACAAGGACTCAAGCTCTCCTGAACACGCCCATGTTCTAACAGCTCTTCCACTTGCCTTCTCAGTTCCTCATGCTCCTTGGAACTCATCCTATAATGTGGCCTGTGTGGTAATACTACCCCTGGCACAAGATCAATCTGATGTTGAATATCCCGCAACGGTGGTAACTCCGTTGGCAACTCTTCAGGAAACACATCACTGAATTCTTCTAATACCGGTTTTACTTCCTCTGGAATTTCTACAGATTCAGTGGCTTCATGTCCAATCAACAAAAACACATCGGGACTCTCCTCTACTTCTTCAATAAATTCCTTCAAAGTCAATAAAGTCTTGAGTTCCTCAATCTCCTCTGACTTGCTTTCTTCTTGTTGTCTCTTCTTTGGAACTAAAATAATTTTAACACCTTCAAACATAAAACTGTAGCTATTGGTCCGACCGTCATGTTGTACTGCTCGATCATACTGCCATGGTCTTCCCAAAAGTAAGTGACAAACATCCATCTCAATGACATCACACCAGATCTCGTCTTTATATTTCTTCCCAATAGAAAATGGAACTCGAACTCGCCTGTCCACCTTCACTTCTCCTCCTTTTCTCAACCACGCTAACCTGTAAGGATTTGGATGCTTCTCCGTTTTCAGCCTCAACTTTCTCACGGCTTCAGTAGAAAGAATATTTTCACAACTTCCTGCATCAATCACAAACTTACAAACCTTCCCCAGAATAGTGCACGTTGACTGAAAGATGTTACTCCTCAACCAACTAGCTCCTTCTTCTTGCTTCGGTATTAAACAAGACCTCCTCATCATTAGATTACATCCTTCATCTCCTGACGCAATATGCTGTTCATCCTCCTCAACTGGGCTAGAATAACCTTCATCAACGTCCTCACCTTCAACTTCAACAATCATAGTTCGCTTCTTCGGTTTCGGACATTCATTGCTCTTGTGACCCACTTCCTGGCAATTGTAACATTTGAAACTGTTGTTGACCTTTGCCTTCGCAACTTCATTCACAACTGGTTTTGTAACAGCTTTGGAAACATTGGAACTCGCACTAGCACCCTTCACTTGATTGTTGGAATTAGTAAACACACCACCTCCATGCCTTCCCTGCTTCTCCCAAGCTAACGCTTTCTGATGTGCTTCTGCTACAGACCTTGGATCAAACATATTCACCATATCCTGGATCTGTATCCTCAACCCTCCAACAAATCTAGTAGTCAGCTGTTCTTCCGTCTCCATAATATCATTTCGAGCAATCAGTTGATAAAATTCATCAGCATAATCATTAACAGTCTTCGTCCCTTGCCTCAGATTCTGCAACCTCTGGTACATGAGTGATTGATAGTTATAAGGTAAAAATGTAGCTTTCATCAACTTCTTCATCTTCTCCCATGATTCAATCTTCGACTTTCCCATTCTCTCCCACGTAAGTTTAGTTTGCTGCCACCATGCTAAAGCTCTACCCCTCAATCTAGTAGCAACCAACTTCACTCGACGATTCTCCGGGACCTCTTTGAAATCAAAGATCTCTTCAACATTAGACAACCAGTCAAGAAATTATTCTGCTACCATTCCACCCTTGAATTCTGGAATTTCCAT
Source organism: Allium cepa (assembly GCA_030765085.1). NCBI lineage: Eukaryota > Viridiplantae > Streptophyta > Magnoliopsida > Asparagales > Amaryllidaceae > Allium > Allium cepa. The sequence continues at coordinate 346,199,355 of CM060944.1, forward strand.
CTTCATACCCGATTCCCATCGACGATCATCATCAACATTCCTACATAAGTTTTGAACTTGGTCTCGATCCCGATAATGAATGCTAGCTCTATCACCCTCTTCATTAAAATCAAATGTATGTCTATATCGATCTCGACCATCAACATCCCTTCGATCACGCATGTCTCTTCTACTATGTCTCTCTTCATCTCTATATGGCTCATCTTCAAACTCACGTGGAGTTATTCTCTCTTCATGTCCATAGTCATGGTGATCTCTTCTTGACGAAATTGATGTTTCTCTTCTCTCTCTAAAAGATTGCGGTGATACCCTCCTCGCTTCCGTAACCGATGGCGAAACTCTGTTTCCTCCATGGTTCGAGATTGGTGATCTCCTCCTTTAATTTTGATTCAAATCATTCATCAACTTCTCTAGCTTTCCAATACCTTCATCAAATCTCTCATTAATGCGTTGTTCCATTTGCTCGGCTTCTTCTCTTCTATACAACGCTTCAACATTTTGATGACGATTAGCTCTCCTCGGCGGCATGATTACACAATCACAAACACTTCAACAATTCTTCAACACAAGCAAGTCACGGCTCAACCACTAACTTGGCTCGGCCTCAACACTTCAACACAAATCAAATTCAAACAACTTCCACACTTTGATCCAAAAGAATATGGATCGGAAGCTTCTAACTTGTTACAACTTCAAGATGAACACAATGAACACCAAACTTCAAACTCCTTGGCTCCAAGACTCGTCTTAGCTATGATTGGCTAAGTCAAGCTCTGATACCAAAACTGACGCAGCGGATAATAACAAAACGATGTAGATCGATGAAAGTAGCAATCGCTGGATTGATGAATACTGAAATGCCCAAATTCGTTGATCCGAAGATACCGAATTCTAGCTATCTTCGACACGTTGATCGCGCACGATACCGTGAAAGAAGATCTACAATTCTTCAAACGTTGATCAAGCGCACTTGATACCATGAATCGGCTTCAACAATCGTTGAATCGAGCGCACTCGATTAACCGAAAGTGGAGATAGGAGATTACACTCAACTACCAATTTAAATGAAAGCACACAGCAATCAAACAGAATTTTATTCAACAATCAACCAACCTTGAAATTACAACACACTCGCTATTTATAGAAGTTTCCAACCCCTGACCCTTAAGTCGTTGCCGACTTAACTCCCCTTAAGTCGTTGCCGACTCATGACTCACGACTCAACTAGGTCGTTGCCGACCTAACAGATACTACTCGCCTTAATTGCAACACAGCACATATATACAACACATACGACTTAGACAAGGTCGTTACCGACCTAATTACATCACAATACCTTCACACGACCTAAAAATAAACGCAACTCAATATTAGTTGACCCACGACTTACGACTTACCTAAGTCGGTAGCGACTTGTCTCACAACACAGTGCGTGCCTTATCACATAGGCGACTCAAAGCAATTACATCTCAACAGCCTTCGGCCGACTCAACTACATGCCGACTTACGACATATGGAGCGACTCAAATCAACAGCGTCAAGTGTTGCCTCTTCCTTCAGCCACATTTCCTTAGGTCGTTGCTGACCTATGTCCTTAGGTCGTTGCCGACCTAAAACCGAAGCTTCCTGCGACTTAAGACCTTCCTCTCCTGCTTGACTCGTGAACGACTTAGGACCTAAAACCGAAGCTTCCTTAACTCGAGAACGACCCAAGTCTTCCTCCTTAAGTCGTGTACGACTTATCCCCTAAGCTGCATCAAAAGGTCTTTGTTATCTACCCAAAAGTTTCGTAAAACTATTGGTGTCATTACGATAATGTTTGGTTAGCATTGTTAGAAAATATATTGAATTATAGGTTGTCAATTTTTTTTATTCTGTTCTAATCAGGTTTTATATGTATATCTCGCCTTTCTCTCCTCATTTATAGTCAGACAATAACATTATGATGCATTACCATGAGCTTATCAAGTAACTTTTGAGATGTTACAAAATGAGACATGCATGACTGAAATATTGATTAAAGTGTCAGTTCTTTGAGTTTATATGAAACACTATTGGTCTACTTTTACTATTTAGTTCTACATTCATAATACTTTGATTTGCTTTGCCCTGAACAATAGTTAATCTCTATACATATACATTTTTTCATGTCGTACCACTTTTGAAATGTTCAAAACTATGAATAGGAATAATTTTTAAAATTATTTTTCCTGCTGTTATTTAGCATATGAAATAACTATAGAACTATGATTGGGCTAATATAAATGGGTTTGGATTGGACACTCTAAGTGTTCAACTTCCAGAGCAAATCCTTTTACACTTATTTTCGATTAATCTTGATTAAGTTTCTTGAAACTAGGATATCATGATGAGTTTGACTTAGACACAACAAATCTATTTTAGTCATTCATTTTCCTACTTTAAGTTCCTCCTAGCATTTGTGTGCTTAACTTTCTATAGCCTCTATTTAATAATATAATAGTTGTATTACATAAATACATCATTATAGTTATTGAATCAGACATCAATGTACAAAAACTAAGTGGTAATAATACATAGTTGGGTATATGTCTCCCCACAAATTAACGTCTCCACATTCATTTGTTCACACTCCTAGATATCGACATTACATAAATGAGAATAATAGGTCATAGATTTATTCACAAGTAGCATATGTACAGAAGAATCGTTCAATAGGTGTGACTGTTAATTTTTGATTTCCCTTTTGTGGGAACTTCTCTTTGATTAGGTGACATACTGGGTTGCATTTCAAGAGCACAGAGGCCTCTGGGAAATTCTTGAAATGAACAGCCGCGTTTAATTTCCTTATCTTCGTACCCTTATCTTTTTCCTCCCCGCATCTCCTTTCTCTACTTTCTCTCCACCCTAAAACTAACCCTAATCCAACATTTTTTTCTCAGATCTCAGGCACATCGTTGATCATCATGGGTGGGTATCTCAGCAGTTTGTTCTTAGATGAAAGCTTGGACGTCCTCCGTCTTTCTCCCCTGCTCTTTTTTGGCTACTTTCCTACCCTTACTCAGTCTAATTCCGACTGGTAGCCGCCATTTTATGGGTTACTACACATTACAGATTAGCTGATTTAGATACCCGCATTTTCCCATTCAATTAATTTTCTGTTGGTACATATCAAATACCTTTACTCCTTTAATATTGGCACATGTTGGTACATATAGTTTTTTTTTTGAGCAAGCTAGAAAACCTTTTGTTATAATAGATTGGTTATGCCTCAGAAAAAGAATCTCACTATGAAATGGTGATGTCTGTATAATGATTAAATTGCTGAATTTTAGACATTGTTTTATGGTTTCATAAGAAGTCTTAGAATTACTTCTGCCATTAATAATCAGTAAAAAAAATTTCATATATAGACAGAAGTAATTTAATATGTATGTTGTGGTCCAACAGCATGTAGCTGTAAGTATTGTTCATTTCTTTTATACTAAAAAATTAAAGGTTTAGTAGACTTAGATTAAAGAAGTTTTAATTGTTTGTTGGTAACGGGATTTTGCAAGAAACTATAACGACTGATAGCTAACTTAGTTTTTTACCTCACTTTCTTCACATGTTGTGGATGGAGTTAGAGCGTTGTGAAACTTTATCAATGTAGTGCTCTGTAAGAAGTAGAATAATTCAGTGAAAATGATAACAAACTTCTTCATCTTCAATATTGATTTCATTTAAACTCCACTATAGTTGATTATTATTATTATTATTATTATTATTATTATTATTATTATTATTATTATTATTAATTTAGTATCAAACATCATTATGTATAGTAGCACGGATAAAACTATATCAATTAGGCTCCAATGAATTGGTTCAGCTAAAATGTTATTTTCTTTCACAGTTGACATAATATTGAAGTAAAACTACATGAAGATAAGTTTTAACTATGAAAAAATTGACCAATGAGAAATTTCGCACCACATATTTAATTATGATTTATGAGAAAATTTTGGTTCTAATTTTGTTATTCCATTGTATATTTACTTCATACACTTTCATTCTAGACATTTTATAATTTACTTAGTTTTACATTAATTTTATAAGAATGCATCTTTATTGTTTTTGGTTATTTCAAAATCTTCAAAAACAATACGCAGTGACTTTATGCTCTTTATACTTTCATATTACATTTCAGAATTACTATTATATGGATTTTGTTTCAAATTATCATTTTCCGATGTCTCGGTAAGGTTACTTAATTTAAATGATCATGTTTTGTCTGTATTATGTACTGAAGTTCCATAGCACCTCCATTCATTAACTTTGGTTTTATGAATTCTTTAACTGACAAATGATAATTAAAAAAATACTTTGGAATCTTTTCCTAGAGGTAAATTCCTAACAAAATTTAACTATTTTTCTTAGTTTTTATAAACATAAATAACATCATTTCGCTTCTTTGCATGGTGAAATTTTACGATTCGAATCATCCATTCTCTATTAGCAAATCCAAGACGAATTAGTTTAAACAATACATCAATATTGTAATTACAATTATCTTAGTTCTATTACAACAACTATAATTAAATGCTTGTAAATTTTACTATTTTCTTTTGAAACCTACAAATGTGTATTCATCTTTACATATGCTTCAAAGTTGTTTTCCTCCTAAGGAACTAAAACATCACTTCTTATTGGATAAAACAACCCTTTAATACACGTTATTTAATAAACATAAGAGTAGTGGATGTAATTTTTTATGGTTTTGAAAATCGATAATGTATCATTATTTCAAATGGTCTGAATTTCTAACTTTATTATTTTTTAATAAGCCATTAGTGTTATATAGATAGCTGAAGTTATGTTGGGTGCATTAGATTTTCAAGTTTCTATTCATATAGATTTAATAATACCCCGTTAGTTTGCAATTATATTTTTTATACGGATGACATGATTTAATTTTAACAATACAAATCGTTGTCATCATTATGGTTTGTCTCCTTTTGGGATTCCTGAGATACAAGTAGGGACATGCTTAATCTTATGCACTCTGTTTTCATATAGAACATATAAATTATTTCTATCTATGTTAATTTCATAAAGCATAAGAGGTAGTTTATTAAATTTGTTTTTTGACATTATTTTGTTTAGTTGAATAGAAAAACTTTACCCATCAAATATGATAAACAACAAGATTCCCACTGTTTGCTTCAAAACAATGTACTTATCATGGTGGCTTAGCTCATACTGAATATATGCATATGCCAGAAAATAAAATACATGTTTAAACATAATCGTATTTTAAACAATTTAGGTGAAATTATATAAAGTTATTATTACCTTTTATTCATCCAACGGCAAGTTTATAATGCTTCAGTCAACAAACATATCCTATAGGAAAATTAATATTCTTTTACGGTGATTTAGTCTTAGACTTTTTCTATAATTATTTGATCTAAGACACGTGACTCTTCACATTAACCTATCATAATTATGTTTTTAATACCATCAGTATATTGTTTTTCTAACAATCTTCCACGTACACAACTGTTTTGGAATTAGTATTCTTTGCTGGTAACGTTATTGTAGGTTGTTAAAACTGTCCAAATTAAATGCTCGACCCAAAGAATTTTCAAAATCTTCATTGTCTTTTCTACGAGTTGCTTCCAAGTTCATTGGTTTAAATTTGGCTCTATTTATTTCCATTATACACTCTCAAGAAAGTCAATGCCAATGAATATAAAATAGGTTCATATTCTTGAAAAACAAAAAGCGCAAGCAAACATTTTTTTTTTGGAAAAATGTACTTTATTAAAAACTATAGAAAACATATATTTCCTTGATATGCCTCATTAAAACCTTACAACCCCCCTAACCTATATGGGTGCCTTGTAAGGAAAAAGAGTACATATCAATTACATATATTAACAATACAACACTTCGAAAACTGAGCTAAGCTGTCAAACAGATGGAGGAGCAAAACAAAAATAGGACATTCTCAAAACCATCCGTACGATCAGCTTGCTTCAGTGACTAAACACAAAACCAATAACCAAAGTTACAATGAAAAAAAAGGAAAAACAAATACAACTATCTTCTAGACCTAAACCTTCTCAACTGCATAAGCTAATCAGTGGGAAGAAAGAGAAAAATTATCCCCAAATACTCAAATCAAAGATCGATTTCTTTTAGAGAATCGGAGGAGCCTGAAGATCATCAACTGTCAAAGGAATCAATCTCTATAATCTGGTGGTGACCAACAATTAGCCGAAGTTCAAGGGGGTCGAAAACAAGCATGAAGATCTGTTGCCACAAAGAGATTCAATAAGATAAGTCTTTCTTCAGCATTTAATTTATGGATCTGAACTCTCTGTTGAATAAGATGTTTGCTTTCTATGAGTATATGCTTAATTCTCAGTTCAAATGGCTCTTTGGTTCTGTTAAAAACTCGTTTATTACGCTCGCACCATATATTCCAAATGATAGTTGTACAAATGATGCTAAGAATGCATGAATTAGCTGTTTGGTATTTTTCCTGTGCTTTTTGAATATCAATCAGAATGGGGTTGAGATCATAATTGGCTCCTAGCTTAATATTAAGCTTAGGGAAGATAACATCTAAGATGCTCCTCAAATAAGTACATTGAAAGAAAAGGTGATCTCTATCCTCATTGTGATTAGCACATAAAACACACTTTTGATCTATTGTTGGGACCATTTACTAATCTTGACTTTAGTATGAATTTGTCCCTGATGGCCAGAAGTGAACAAGTTGACATTTTCGGTGCACAGCCTTTATCCCAAATAAGTTTAGTCCAGTCGAACTCTTCATATTTATTTATAAAAACATTCCAGGCAGATTTTAAAGAGAATTGACCTTGTTTGCTAGGAATCCACCACCAAAAATCCTGTTTCATCTGATAGTGAATGTGAATTTTCCTGACATCATTATGAGACCGGATGGGAATGAGATTGAGGCTTTGCTTCCAGTTACTATTAGAGATAAGGTTAGAGACCTTTTGGTGACAACCACTCAAAGTGGTCATGCTGTTCCATCCATAACTGTCAATTAATGAAGATCCTTGTATCCATGGGTCAAACCAAATGTCAGTAGTAACTCCATCCACTAGTTTTCTGTCTACATATCCTTTGCACCATTGTCTAGCACGTAGAATAGTTTTCCAAGTGTGTGAAGCATTATTGTCCATTCTGAGAATCCAAAAATTAATATTCTTACAGTATCTGTTATGAATCCATTTTGCCTACAAAGAGTTACCATTAATGTAATTCCAAAACAGTTTAGTTGCAGAGGCTACAACTGGATCTTCAATTTTTTTGATTCCCAATCCCCCTTCTCTTTTGGTTTTGCATACTTCATTCCAACTCATTTTATGCGATTTTGAGTTCCATAAAAAATTCGCACATAAGGAATTAATCCTCTGAATAATTGTTGCAGGAAATTGTGCAACCTGAAGCCAAAACTACAGCATGGGGTGGATAACAGTCTTGATAAGCTCAGCTCTCCCACTGATATTGAGAAATCTGGTTTGCCAATTATTGAATTTTTTGTTGATTTTGTCAATAAGCCACCCAAAGTCTCTAGTTTTCAAGGAATTATTAGAAAGGGGAATTCCCAAATAAATGATTGGCAAGTTATCAGTTTTGGGATTAATAATATCTACAATTTCCTGCTTGAACTTGGCACCTTTACTGAAAAATAGATTGGATTTTTCAGTGTTTAATTCGATTCCAGAGAATTTTTTCATGTTTTGTAAGATTTAGTGGATTGTTTCTACATTTTTAGTGGTTGCTTTTGTCATTATGAGGATATCATCTGCATAGAGGAGGTTAGTAATTATCGGCTCAACTTGATAAATAGGACTGATATTTCCTTTGATGAATTCAATGTCCAAATTTAAAGTGAGAAATTCCATGACAATTGCGAATAAATGAGGGGAAAGAGGATCTCCTTGTCTTATTCCTCTCGAGCTATTAATGAAACCATATGGGGCACCATTTATTAAAATAGAAAATGAAGGAGTAGAAATACACTCATATATGAGATTAGCAAAAGAGATAGAAAACCCCATAGAAATCAGCATATGATGGATAAATTCTCTATTGATCTTGTCATACGCCTTGTGTAAATCAATTTTCAAACAAATATTGCTCGAATTTTTTCTATTAAAACTTCTGACCATTTCATAGGCTAGAAGAGAATTTTTAGAAATTAGCCTATTAGGGATGAAAGTATTTTGATTAACTGATATTAAGTCATTCATATATTCTTTCATTCTGTTGCATAGAAGATTAGCAAGAATTTTATATATGACATTACAAAGCGAGATAGGCCGAAAATCAGACATTTTAGAAGCATCTGGGATTTTTGGAATAAGACAAATAAAAGTGTGATTAATTTCTCTAATGATTTTACCAGTTTGAAGTATACCATTCATAGCTTTCCAAATGTCCATTTTAATAGTGTCCCAATGAAGTTTGTAGAATTTAGAGTTGAAACCGTCTGGACCAGGGGAATTATTATCATTAATCTGAAAAATAGCCTCTTTGATTTCCTCCAATAAAAAAGGTTTACATAAATTGTTCTTTGCATTTTCTGAAAGAATTTTCTTGCAAATTACGTTTGGAAATTGGTTTAAGGCATGGGGCAGGAGAAAAGGATCTGAGAAATATAGAGAAGCTTCTTGAGCAATTTTTTCTGATGCTGAAATCCACATACCTTGTTGGTTAACAGTAAGATTGTTCTTCCGACATGGTTTGAAATAATCTATTTTACTGAAGAAAAATTCCGTAGGCCTATCCCCCTTAATAAGCCAATTGATTTTCATTTTTTGTTCATTATCAATGGCCAATTTTCTCATCATATTGTGTAATCTATCACAATTATTGGAGTATATTTGCAGCAGATTGGCATCAACAGGATTAGAAACTAACTAATTATAAATACTTTTATTTTGTTCTTTCAAACTATTAATCATTAGCTGCAGATTACTTTTCTTACTTGACCATTTCTTCAGATTGCTTTTCACCTTTTTCATTTTGCAGAGCAATTTATATAGGGGGCAACCAGTGAAGCAGGATTCCAAAGCCTCAACGATGACTGGGGTATAATCAGAGTACCAAGAAATTTTTATATTTAAAAGGTCTAATTCTCTTTCTATTACTCTGGACATGTAGAATGATTGAAATAGGGGTATGGTCACTTAAAGAACGATTACCGAAATTAATGCCAAAGTTATTAAATTTGTCTAGCCAAATAGAATTAACAAAAACTCTATCAATCTTACTATGTATAGAGAATAGGTTACCTCCTCTCCAAGTATAAAAATTGCCCGAGAAATCTGGTTCCACTAGTTTGGAGAGAGTGATACATTCATAGAATTTGGGATCTCCACTAGAATTAAGCCTACCATTGTTCATTCTTTCATTTTTATGGAGAATTGTGTTAAAGTCACCTGCCACTAACCATGGGAGATTAATTAATTTGGATAATGTGATGATGTCTTTCCATAAAATTTTGCGACCATCTTCTTCATTATATGCATAAATAACTGTGCACACAACACTTATATTATTTGCATTATGGAGGATACAGGAAATGTATTGATTAGTAGCATGAAGAACAATAGTAGTCCATAAAGAAGAATCCCACGTGATAATAATATGACTTTTCCGATCATCGGTGATATTGTGAGACATTTTCCATTTTTTATCAATTTTATTCATAAAATTGTCGATTGAATTAAGTGAGAGCTTGTTTTCCAGAATACCAATAAAGGAAAATTTGTTCGTTTTAATAATATTTATAACTTCTACCTACTTGTAGAGGGCATTCATCCCCCTAATATTCCAAATGAGGAATTCCATTAACAATTATTATTAGGAGAGCTACTTTCTTCCATAGGGGTAGCTTTCCCCGTGGTCTTTGCTTTTTTGGATTTTTTGTTTTTATTTTTCATCTGGTTAACAAGATTCGACCATGCAGGATTATCCACTACATCGGAGTTCAAAGAAGCTTTGAATTCAAAAGGCACTTCCTCTGATCTAGTTTTACGAGATGGTTTAGTTCTAGTGATGGACGATGATTCTAAAATCTCTGACCCAGTTTGTAGACCTGCAGAGGGGTTATCCAAAATGGTAGAAGCATTTTCTTTGGGAGGCGGAGCAGAAGGAATTGGATCTGTAGTCAGATTGAGGGAGTTTGCATAATTGGAGTCAGGCAAATTGGCCAAACTATCAGACATGTTGTAATCTTCTGTAATGTTAGGATTCACGCAATCCTTAGTCGACTGGACTGTCTGATTGTTTAACAATTCATTTTGGTTTATTTCTGAATTCTTACCTTTTGTCCCTGATTTGTCATGTTTATTCTGTACTGATCCCGAATGAATCTGCTGTTGATTCTGATTATTAATTTCCAAGTTTGTGAAATGATTATTTGGCTTTTCATTGATAGCACAATTATTTGGGGAATTTTCATTGGAGTCAATAATCATTTCTGTGTCGGCGTTAGCCGTGTTACTATTCACTTTGGGTAGCCACACTTTGTTGAATTGACATTGATTTTCTGAATGTCCAAAGCTCGAACAATTAGAGCATACACTAGGTTTCCATTCATAAATAACTTCTTGCCATGTTAGCTCGTCTTTATCATTTAAGATAGGAAGTTTACTGGGAAATTTAAAGTTATTATCAATTTCAATAAGGACTCTTGCGAAAGCAATCTTGATTATTCCTTCAGTAAACTTGTCAAGTCTGATAGGAGTTCCAAGCACAGAGGCAATACGACTAATCCCCTCTTCTGTCCAAAAATCAAGTGGCAGGTTGGGGAGGCGAATCCAGATCAGAACAGAATTAAGTAGTTCTTTGTTGAGTTGCATTCCGGGGTACCATCTTTTCATCATCATCAGCTTCTTGTCATAATAGTATGGTCCACCCTCTAGAACATTCAGACAATCTTTTTCTTTACTGAATTTAATCACATAAAATCCATTTTCCATTGAAAAAATAGAGAACTCCTCCACTGGCTTCCAAACTCTAGTAATATACTCTTTGAAATATGGGTTATACGGCCTAGGTCCAACCACATATACAACAATTGCATTACTCCATTGTTTTCTAGCATCTAGGATAACTTCAGAGGACATTTTTATGCACTTTAACGAATTGACTTCTCGGGGGTGGTAAAATTTCAGTGGAACAGACACATGAATATTGTTGCCTTTGACAACCTCATTTCACGCTTTACTAATTGGGGAGGCAAAGTTCCATTTAGGAGGGGTTTGCTTGGTATTCACTGGGAACTTTTGGGAATACGATTCAGGAGGAATAGGGTTCTGTTTCTGGATCGGAGGGGAACGATGATTGTTTGGAGGAGGAGAACGTTTTGAGAGAAACCCTTCCTTGGAACGACGATTGATGGGGCTCGGCTTGGGTTGTCTCTTCCATTTACGCGATAGCACGGGGGTGAATTCATCATCATCGATGGGGGGCACTCGTTTCGATTCGTATGGTTCAAAACCAGGTGGGTGATCTGAAGGATAGGGCGGCGGATCAGGGGGTGGAGATGCCTGCTTACTAATCGAGGTGGATGCGGGCATGTCAAACACTAGAGGCGAAGACCGAAACAGACGGAGAAGATGAGGAATACCGGGAGCAACGAAAAAAATTCAATCGCCAGTATGGGGAAACTAAAGACTTGATTTGCATTTTTTTATGTATGTATGGTTTTATTTAAGTACGTATTTTTATCAAAAACATTATTTTACTATTATTAAATTTTTTTAAAATTTCAAAAATCTTTCTGGAAAGTCCAAGCTAACTTTTAACTTAACTTTATCTTTTTGTTGTTAGAAAATAAGGGTTTAGTTTACGTATCCATTGCTGGCATATCAACTTTTCTTCTAAATACATGAAAAGAATAAGAATCTAATTTCATATTCACTGTTATATAAACATTTCTACAAATACGTCAAAACATGCTTTTTTGCTTTACTCATAAAAAGCATTTAAAACCTATGCTACAATTTGTAGTTAAATTTTGTTTTTTTATTGGAAAACATCAAAGTCCTTTGCCTCAAATACTTTTTGTAAAGGAAAAAATCTACTCCTATATATGTGATGAATGATGTATGTTAGAATATTGAGTGCTTTGTTTTATGTATGTGATTTGTTAAGTTATTCAACTTTATAAAAATGTGTGTCCATAAAATGCTTTGGAAATGGATGTTTTTTTAACATGCAATGTTCGTCGTCATTATTATTTCCTATTTTATAAATTATTGTGGTTTGCCGCATGAAAACACATGTTAATTTATAAAAAAAAAATTAGTTAACATTAAGACTGGTTCGAATTATGAAATTGATTTGCTGATTTCAATTTATGTTCCAAGTTGTGAATTGTAATTCGTACTTTATGTTTCTATGTGTGTCAAAATGTATTTTTGCAAGTATTTGTTTTATCCTTATCCATTGTACATATTCAAATGAGATCAATTTTATAATGGGCATCCATCTGTACTTATTATATTACTTTTATTTTCTCTACAACATTTTTATTCATTTTTTTATACTGATTTTGCATTATCTTTCCTATTATTCTACTTACGGTTTTCGTATTGTTTAGCTAATATATCATATATTAATTTGTTCTTTGATGTTCATATATAAATCATTAATACACGACACATTTTTTGTGGAAACTATACTAAATTATTATAAATTGTAACTGGAGTGGGAAGTGATTTTGATCTTCTTTATTTTATAGCCTCAACGTTGATGTGGATAAATTCATTTTTTATGTATAATTTAAATTTATGATTGTGTATGATTTTGTTTTCGTTTCAAATGCATTTAATATAATGCCAATGGAAATCCTTACCGAATTGCTCACTAAATAGAAAAAAATTATAACTCCAAAAATTTCTATTTCTCCATTTCAGAGATTGGTGTTGTTTAGTTTATGATGGTCCATGTGTTTGTATTGCCACTGAATTGTTCCTATTTTATTTTAGGATGCACAATATTAAGATAAATTTGTAGTCATAAAGTCCGAGGCCTTGGTGCAGTGGTAAAACGCCAGGCTGTTGACGACAAGGTCGGCAGTTCGATCCCTGCCTCTGGCATATTAAACTGTGCGCCATGATGATTCTTGCAGACTTGTGTGCTGCCTACTTTGTAAATATAAGTACCCAGTTTCAAAAAAAAAAAAAAAAAAAAAAAAAAAAAATTGTAGTCATAAAATATTAGTGTGGCAATGAAACATTTGAGTGTAGGGCGGTGTATTATGGATAGTGCATAGTCATGCTCTGCTGGATAAATCTAAAGGTTCATAGTGAAAATAGTAAAACAAATTATGGATAGAGGGTAGGCAAAGAACTATAAGTGTAAATGTTATTTATTTTATTATCCATGAAAATGTCTTGAATTGTCTTAATACCTAATTGCAACGAGTAATATGTAAACTTATTGGTCACAAATTTAGTCAATTGGGTCTGAGTTTATATTATTTACATTGATTGATTATGTTAATATATCTCCTAATTTTCTATCGGTCTTTTGATAATACAATATGATCTAGAGTATGAATTTTTTTAATACTTAAAAGAATTTTACATGATCCCATGATATTTATTTAAAAAGACAAACTACAATGATATATTTTGTTCATAAATGAAATATTTTATCATGGCACTATCAGCTTTGAGGTAGATAATGAAACTAATACTAAGCACAAAAAATTCAATTTATGACGATTGTTATGTCATTTCTATTTGCAAACAACTTAAAGTAATAACAATATCATGTATTTGACCATCCAACAGTATTCATGTTTTCATCAATGGTATGTTATTTTAAACCCAAAATTAATCACCTTACGTACACTATGATACCAATGTTAACTCGATTTTTTTTGTTTACATCATGTTGAACTTATTGAATTGCAAGTAATGTGGTTATTTCTCTAATTCAAGTTGAAGCTAACAGGAATCATATTGCATACCAAGAAGGACAACTTTTAGACTAAAGCATCGTTGATTTGATCTAACATTTCAAAGTATCAATTATATGAAAGGCAGCGTGAGGTATTGTATTTTTTTTACTTTTCTTGCCTTTCAAAAATATCATCATAGACACATATCCAACTCTTTTATAAGTTATTTTGATTAGATTTTTCAAGCCGTCCTTTTATCTTCTTGGTTCTAAGAATACCAAGCTCTTCTTCCATAAGCATGCATGCTACTTATAAGATTCCAAATCAAATACCCTATGTTTCTCCTCTTTTTAAACAAAAACTCTATGTAATCATATGTTTAAATATATTCAATGTAATCTTGTGCTTTTGAACTCCCAAAAATACTATTTGCATTAACTTCTACTTCAAAACTTTGACAGACTATCAAATGTGTCAATCACAAGCTATGCTTTATAACTTTTTATAGTGTTTCATACATTTATTGATGCTCATTGAATTGTACAATGTCATGTTCACAATTTTTAACATAAATATTAAAGGTGACCAACCTTATTAAATGGCAGTACATGATTGTGGTGATAAACAAATATAAATGGAAATCTTTTCATGATTTTAGTGTTGCTATTGCAATTTAGTGTCAGGTATTTTAGATTATTTATCATGATCCCTGCATAGTAAGCATTTGTTTTCAATTTTTTTTTCCTTTTTTTCCACTTAATTGAATTACCAATATTGAATCATCATATTAGTTAAAGGTTGTCCGCAGAATCATTTTTAAGTATGAATACTTTTGATTTGATACAGTTCTCTTATAATTCGATACAGATGATAGGGTAAAATATGTGATGATGGATGTGGAGGTGTAGAATATTGAATCTCTTAATGTATATTGTTAGCAACACTGTAAGTAATTTTCTTCCTCTTTCTTTCACCTTATTTGGTTGGTCATTGGTGGAACTGCTCCTTCGGGCAACTACTCATTTCAAATGTCGACTGATATCATTCTTAACAGAGATTTCACATCATGCATAAAATATAACTACCTCGGACCAGTTAACTAAAAATAAAGTTACTAGCAAGATAAAGACTAAAAGTAAAGTGGAGTATTATTTTATACTCATTTATTATAGGAACAAAACAATTTTAAGTAGTATGGAGATTCATCCAAAATTCAAATTTCATTTTTTTTCTTTTCTAATCTATAACCATAGATTCTTGAACGTCAAAAGTCAGCATTAGAGAAATTTATTTTAATATTTCATATTTTATAAATATATAGATATAATGTGTGTATGTATACAAACACATCAAACACTGGCTTTTTAACTCAATATACAATTTAATAATTTTAGTCTAAGTAACAAATTATGAACTATTATACAAGTCATGTCTATATTATTCTTAGAAAACTATATTTATAACTTCTTCTTGCTAGACTCTTCCACCTTATATAGAATAATTGAATTTTCTTTAGGTAAAACTATGTTGACCATGGTTAAAAAATAGATGGATGAATTGAGTATTGAGACTGAATTTCAATTTATACGTAAGATTGCTATAATTGTTTGTGTTTTGAATTGCATGGTTCTTTGGAGTTTTTTAACATAATTTTTTAGTCGGTTTTATGTTAACTTTATTACCTCCAACTATGCTTTCAATTTGAATGTTACATGATTCTACTATCGGTTTTGTAAGAAAAGCAAAGTTAAAAAATTCATTTTAAATGACATTCATCATCGATTGATTGAGTTTTATGATATATTTTGTGTATATTATCACTTAATTTTGTTTCTGGGAAATGCCATTATCATGTATTAGTTTACATTTCTCTTATCAAGGTAAAATCACACACATCATAGTTCATAGGACTACATTATGTGTTTGCATGATTCATAACGTCTTAATTGCTATAGTGTATAATTTTCCATTTATCACACTATAGCATTGAAGTATTATACATGTTATCAAATAATGCACAATAGTACATGACATCATTTTGTCTTAATATTAAATACTTGCATTACTTGGAATTTCCATTTTACAAACATGTCATGAGATACACCAGAAAAATATCTTCATTTACTTGGATAATAAGATACACCTAACTATTATTTTATTAGGAATAATATGAAATTATAAATACAATATAAGCTTGGCATCATTGCAAAATTCAAAGTTGCTCTTTCATGATTGGATCGATTGTCGGCAAGGAACGATGAAAACACCCGTCTCTGGTTATTGATTCCTATGGGTGCATCACCAATACACTATGTCCATCTTATTGTAGGCTTCACCATCAGCTCCTATTTTTACATTTTCTATCCATGCATTATAAATAGTTTATTTTAAAATTACTATATTATATTAACATATAAAATTTTCATGCAAGATGATCAGTGATTGGTAATGGGTTTACGCAAAATGCTAAGCAACCTTCAATATTTATACGTAGCGATTTGAAGTTTAAGATATCAACCGATCAAGGAGTCGGCCTATCATATTCTTTATCTTGCTAGCTCAATAAGTTACTCTTCTAATCCAATACAAGGTAAGCGGCTAGAAATAATATTTTCATGATTCAAATTTTAATTATAATAATTACAATATTATTACATTGTAGAAGTGATATACAGGCATTGCCAATATTGTGGACAACTCCTTTGATAGTGTAACCTCTCCCAATTGAGGCAGTGACACAGGCAGACTGGCTATGGTTAGAAGGCAATTCAGAATCCATTAGCATTACATATAGCAGAAATAATGTGTATAAATAAATACAAGTTAAGAAGATAAGATTGGTAAATAAGTTGTTATAATTTATTATTAGGGAAATGGATTCAATTTGAAGAGCATGTACATGACAATATGTACAAACAGTGAAATAGGAGCACATAAGAGGAGAGTTGTGTATTTGTAGGCAGTGGAATTTTTTCTATGTATTAACACCAAAAAATAGTGGAGGTTACAAGTGGGGATGCTAATCCAAATATTTGAGTTTGAGTTGGCCGGATGAATCTTTTAACACATGATTTTGATTTGATGTCATGAAACTTTTAATATGATGCTTACCGGTCATTCTAATTTAGTAGTGAACATCATTACTACATCGGTTAATTTGGATGCTAATAATTTGGTTTTCTTTAATAGAGAATAGGTACACTGAGGTAAATTGAAGAGCGCGTTGGAAATTACATTATAGTTTTTAGTTAATAATTATTGGAAGCATCTATTTTATACATATTTCAGCCTTAATTATACATGCCTTAAGTATGTATAGTTAAATAAATGGAATGCTCGAAAGTTAAATGACATGCTCTAACTTTTGTAAGGGACTGTGACATATTATGCATTTTGGTTTTGTGTGTCATTATGTTTATTTTATTGGTATATATATTAAGATACAATCAAACGTTATTTATGTGTGCTGTATTGCTTTGGGATATATAAGACCTGTTGAAAATTATACTATAAGTCCTGTATTAACATGAATTATTTAAGCATGACATTTATATTATTCACTTTCAGTTTTGTTGTTTTTCAAGGTTGATGTTGTAGTTGTTGTTTTGGGAAAATGGTACCTAAATGAATGGAATACAACATCTGAGTATGCCACAATTGTTTTTTACATAGCTGCATTACGATGACTTATATTATCATTTAATTAATGTTTGTATTTTATTGTCCAAAAAAACCTCTGTAACGATAATTTGTTCGCATGTTGTAATGTTGTGCTTGAGGATTTTTTTTTGCTCGCTGCTATTTAGTCACCTTTTATATGTTGATGTTTCTGATGTTCAAACTTTGCTGCACATTAAGTTACCTCCAGCTGCCAAATATTATATCTTCTGAATGGTCATCCTAATCCAGTCGCGCCAGTTTTTATGTTAGTTCTTAAATAATTATACTAGAAACTAATGGAACTAATGTATTCGAAATTGTTTCGTCAACTATAAATGATTTACTTCTGTTTTGTAACTTGGACAGATAAGCTTCTAACTTCTAGGTTTTTTTGATTTTCGGCATTGCTCTTTTTTTAGGTAGTTATAAAGGCTGTCTAACTAAATTGTCCATTATTTTTCACTCCACTCTGATCATCCACTATATATTAATTGGTTTTCAATGCTAGATACATTTTAGCTCTGCTATATTTCATTTTTCACTACACTTCTGCTTTTTTGTACGTATATCCAAATAATTTATTACATTTAATACATTAAATTTTATTTATATTAAACATAAAGTTAAATACTCTAAAGTGGATAATTTAATATAGAAATTTGTGATTATTTAATTTAACATAATTTAATATAAATTTATATAATTTTTGAAGAACAGTTTATATATTTTAATATATAAAATGAATGTTTTTGTATATAATTTTGTTAAGACAAATAATAATGGGAGTATGCACACCGGTGGTGATTCATCGACTGGTGGTCGCTTATCCAGGGTAGCGTACGTAAATAAGATTCAAGCGATACAAGATGAACTCCGTGTGCATAGCACAAGTTCACACTAGTATATTATATATATTTGAATGTGTAATTAAAGTTGGAAATGCACCAGAAATATTGTAAATTATGTTTCAGCAATGGCATCGGCAAAACATTTGAATGGTATCGAAAAATCGGTTTTTAACAATTTATTTGGAGTCACTAGGGCGTCGGGAAGTCATCAAAATGACGTCGAAAAATCCAAGTTATGCAATTAAAACAGTAGTCGATAGGGTGTCGTAGTGGCATTGGAAAATAGACGTCGTAAAGTCGTTGGAAAATGACATTTGTATGGCGTCGATAACAAACCCACACGAGGCATCTTTAAGACGTCAGAGTACATCTTCCGACCTATTTTTTACCGACACCAGTTAAGGCATCGACGTGGCGTCGATAAATTGCCTTGTTTTTGTAGTGTAATTTGGTTGAAATGAAATATGATTTTATTCATCCTTTCAATTTATTTCAATTAAGGTTTTTAATTTAATTTACATTAACTTTTTGAGTATATAAAATATACTCTTATATGCATCGTGCAACATAATATGTATTATATGCATGGTTAATGTGTACGTGTATATATATGCTGGGATTTACACCATAACAGGCGTATTCGCCCTTTGTATGCACATTATTATTGAAAACAATTTTAAAATTATATATATGATTAAAATTTAATTTTTTATGAAATAAGTTATTTTGATTTAGCCAAGAGTTCTGAAATTCAAAATTTATTTTTCGAACATCCAAATTAAGTATTTAATAAAACATTTTAATATAGATCTGGATCTTTATATCTTTACTGCTAATAAAGAGAATTCATGACTAGCATTTCTATGGTGTCGTTTTGAAATTCCAAAAATACACTTATCCATCAACGGAAACCCACCATTAGTTTGCAACATCCATCACCATCCATTCTCAATGATCCATCAACGTAATTTTACTACCAATTTGTCACCGACACCAACAACAAAACAACTTGAAATAAAAGCTTGTGATTACCAAAACTTTTGTAATACAACACATATCTGCTCTACTACTAGATGCACATACGTACAGTTTATACTAGTGCGTGTGTGTATATATAATGTTAAAATTTAAAATATAATATCATGATTTTTAAAATAACATGTGATTTACAAAAATATATTTTTATATTTAGATAACAATTAAATATATGTGTGTGTATGTGTATTACTTTTTGGAAATAATTTTTTTATTATAAAAACATATGTGTGGTAAAATAATTTTCATGGAATAAAATTAATTATTTATAGATATATCTATATTAGTTTTTATATATATATTACGTTTAAAATATATTATATATATAATCAAAGTAATATTATATTTCATGTTTTTATTATTTTTGCCAAACTTAACTTGTAGCAAAAATAATTTAATATATATGTATATGTATATGTATATGTATATGTATATGTATATGTATATGTATATGTATATGTATATGTATATGTATGTACGTATATGTATGTATGTATGTATGTATGTGTGTATATGTATATGTATATGTAAACGTATATTTATAAATATGTCTATTTACAGTTAAAATAGGTTTTAATTAAATATATTAGTTTTCAATGTTTAAAAATTAAAAAATTATTTATAAAATCCATACCCTTTTATAAGATAAATAATATAAAAAATTATGAAAACAAATATGAGATAAAATATTGAATTCTGTATATTGGTATATACATATAATTATACAATAGTATATTGATACGGTGGACAACATCCATGCATAAAAAATTGTCCAAAAGTATACTATAAATACATATAATTATATAATAGTATATTGATCGAGCTTGGCAAAATTCATGGAAAATAATGAAGGTAGCAATTGGTTTAAATGATATTAAGAAACAGTAAAAGTGGAGATATTTTCTCCCTCTTTTTACTCATTCTTTTCTTGCGATTTCAAATCAAATTTAAATATTTTAAAACTACACCCCTTTTCACACAATTGCCAGTCATGGAAGTGCCAAGATGGGTGTTCAAATGTTCAGCCCATTTAGTAGATGATTGTTTTACATCTAATTTAAATTCCATCGATATCGCATATCAGTACGTACATATATAAATTTTAGATATGCACTTAATTAAATACTAATGACATATAAAAATCAAATAAAATGTAGTAATTCATAAATATTAATTAATTTAATTAGTTTACATCAATTATAAATTTACTAAATCGTGTAGTATTTTAGAGTACTCATCATCACGGTTGTGCGACTCGTAGGTGTAAATTCAGTCAGTAGTTAATATCGAAAAATTAAATATTAATATTCGCACGTCACCTTAGCTAGCGATGTGACCGAATTTATTACCTACACACATTTTTGGTAAAATCTAATTTAACTAATTTAGATAGTACCCGGTAGTAATAATTATTTACACCAATTCTCTTCATCAACTAAAACATTTTAGGACTTATGGAATATAGTTTTGGTCAAAATTCCAATACCGTCCACAATGAAACCAGCCTATCTAGAAACATTATTATTGGTTCATTATTATCAACTGTACTGCTCTAGCCATAGACTTTGATTCTTAGTTGACT
This sequence comes from Allium cepa, assembly GCA_030765085.1. Taxonomy (NCBI): domain Eukaryota; kingdom Viridiplantae; phylum Streptophyta; class Magnoliopsida; order Asparagales; family Amaryllidaceae; genus Allium; species Allium cepa. Next base: position 346,220,404 of record CM060944.1, read on the forward strand.
ATAATTGGTCGTGATACTAACTTCATATAATTTAAGAGGCAAATTCTCTATTGACAAGTGTTTCACCCTAATGCTTCAACTCAGACCTAATTATAGTCGTTCGATGGATGCCATGTCATGATTTAACTATAATAAAAATGGAGTTTTCTCATTAAAGTAGAGTAGCATTATCAAGTCGAGAGAACCATTTAATATCATTACTTCAAGATCCTACCTTTGATCTTAGTTATATTAACCAACAGAAAACTCTCGAGTGAGTCATTTCATGGTTCTCCAATAACTATCAGTATGTAACCCCCTCGATGCCCCCAACAAAAACGAGTAATGCACTACCCAAAATTAGTAGATTTTTATGTGATTTCGTCTCAAAGGATGTATCGATATATTGTCTCAAAACATCTTTACTAGGAATACTTAAAACAACATGTTATTTTTAATTTATAAATTTCTCATGCACATTGTAATTACTGTCACATAACATATCATTTAATAATTTTCTATTTTATATACTTAAATTAAATAGTTAATTAACATATCACAATATGACAGGTATATAATAGAAAAGAAAACAACCTTTGTCAAGGATCACTAACTTAATTGGTTAGTGGTATGACACTCTAGACATCTGTTATAGAGGTCATGAGTTCGAGCTGCTGGACGAATCAAAATGAGTTCTCTACTTGAATAAAGTACCAATCTTACCATAAAAAAGAAAGCAAAACGCATTTTATTATGAACGGGATCGGTCATGAAGTTAATATATTTAACAAATTACATATTTGGCCCTAAAACATTGCCTTAAATCTACCCATGCATACCCAAGATAATCTTTAGTACTATGGAATCGTTAGTTCATCAAAATGTATCCTATGCAAAAAGTCCAATGAAAACATCATATTTTATACAAATTTATGCTTATGCCTTTAAAGCAGCTCCCACTCTAGTCTTAATCCACACAACTCATCCAGGAACTCAAAAACTGAGCGGTATACAATCTTCAAGGCTACACAATGGTGATTGGCAAATGCAATCCACCTAATCAAACCAGTAAAACAATGCATCGTAATGATTTAGGAAGAAAAGAATCAAAGAGCGTTCCATTGAATACCCTACTTGGTCAATATGCTTCCACCGATGAATACTTAACTTCCCCCTCCAACTCTAAAACTCAAAATAATACTTATCTTGTATTATTTGAATTTTTTCAACAGGGCCGGGCCTTTAGGTCGTTTATTTTATTTGTATTTCATGTTTTTCCTTTTGGGCTTATTGCGTTATATTTTCCCTTTCATCTTGTTTAATAAAATCTGGTAGGGATACCAAAGAATCCCCTTGCTTTGCAAAAGCTAAGACCCCATTTGATTTTTCATTTTTAGTTTTGTATTTTTGTCTAAATAAAAATGTGTCCTTTGTATGTATTATTGATAACAAACAATTTTGAAAAATGAAATTAGTATGTAAAATAATAAACAAGTTTATTTTGTTTTTCGTATTTTGAAAGATAACAAAAGTAGGGCAGTTATGGTAATGGTTGTCGTTACCATTTTATAAATACTGTCACCGTACCGTTTTTACTGGCAAACTAAAATTGTTTACCATTACCAATTGACTGGTATATCGATGACTGGTATACCGATAAACTTTTAACTGTTGCACTGGTAATGGTAAACTAATGTTTTTCTAATATATTTTTACACTGAATGATGCTCATTATATATCTCATTGGGTCAAGTAATAAAGGAAATAGAAAAGAAGTGTATTTATCATCATTTGAGTTGAATTACTGGAATAAATTAAACTAGTTTCTTGCTTCTAAATGCCCGTAATACAACATCTTACATGAATATCAATGTATTATGAATGGACTGATAAATTATTGTTACCACTAGTTTTGAAAAAATATCACCGATGTTTTACCGTAAAAATTGGTAAATTTACCTTTACCATACCAATTATGCCAGTATACCGACTTTACTTTAAAATGGAGACTGATTGACTGGTAATAGTATGAGAACGGTAAATTTACCATTACCAAAACATCCCTAAACAAAAGCAAGAATAATCAACTCTTTCATTTTCTATTAGTCGTTGGAATGACTAAGAATTATAAAATTTCTTATTTTGTTTCATAGTATTTCACAGTACAAGTTGAAAACACAAAACCCAAATCAAAACCAAACGGGGCCTAAATTACGTGATTTTTAAATTTTTTGCATTTAATCACTCATTAGTTATCCATTATCTAAAGCTATCAACTATTAATTTTTGATTAGCTTTAATCAATTTAATCAATAGTTATTAACTAAAGTTTATCAATTATTATTTATTTATTGATATTTCTTAATAAAATTATTAATCGGTACTATTATATTATTACTGAGTTTGGTTTCAGGAGCGCGTAGGCATTCTAAATATTTTGTGAAATGAAGAGTCCCGTTCCTTTTCATTTTCTTATCTTCGTGTCTTCCTCATCCTCCAAACCCCATCCTCCAAACCTAATATTAACGTCCCCTCCCCATCCTCCAAATCATAGATATATTCCCCATCAATTGAACATTCTCTATTGCCATCGTCTTCTACCCTCCTCCATTTATCCCCACCAGAAACTTTACTATGGAGTTAACTCCAAAATGACTGAAAATCGACTGCGCCTCCCCTTCCCTTTCCATTCTTCAAATTTTGCATCAGGTACATTGAATGTTTCCCCAGTTTTTGCCGATTTTAACATTTTTTACTCTGTTCATTATGACCTAGGTGGGAACTCTATTTATAAGGATTTAGAATCCATGTTAGCTGTGTATGAAGGATTTCAATCCAAAAAATTTCCCTTTTCTGATCACTCATGTTAGGGGGAAAGACACCTCTAACCTAAATGAAAATCTTTTTTTGTTCGTTGACTTTTACTTGCAATCCTTCATTTGAAACTCAACTAAGTTTATTACATACATAACTTGCTCTGAATTGTTCAATAATTTATGACTGCAGAAGTTTATTATGAAAAAACCAATCAATTTCGTCCTGATTCCCATTTCGTTCAATTCAACTGCATTCTTCCTTGATGTTTCACAATTTCTTTTTAGGATGGATTTGAATTTTTTCACTGGAGTACATATTACCCAAGTAATTTTTTTCATTGTGATCTCAAATGTGATTCAATCCTACTTAATTTTTTATTTACCTGTTTTTTAATCGTTCGACCTCTCCCCTAAGTCTAATTCTTTTGTTTGATGACTTTTACATGCGGTTATATCGATGTATTAAATCTTCTTGGTTAAGTATGAATTTAACCCACTTTGAATTTTTCCTGTTATTTGCAAATGGTTTTACTACCAAAAGCTAACTACTGTAGCACTTTTTCCAAATTCGTACGATGCAATTGAATACTTGCTTGTGCTTTTATGGTGTTTTATTGAAATTGATTGAGGTAATTTCTTAGTTTCTTTCTGAATATGATTCAAAAATTATTTCTTCGTGATATAACTCACATAAGGTTTTACTTTTACTTTATTGAATCAAGATCATGACATTGATGAATAAGCATGCAAATTACTTGGATCTACTTTTTTTGTTTTACTCTTTCATTTAGTTGAATAATTAAATAATATATTTTTGATTCTTATAGACTTAATTTTTTGTTCAACAATTTGTGTTGGAATAAATGAATAAAATTAACTATTATTATTATAAACATAAATAGACTCTTATTGATTTATCGTTTGTTATAGTATAAGGTAATTTACTAATCATAATTTTTTCTAGTTTACTTTAAAATTTATGGCGGCGTATCAATTGATGTGTATATTATAAGCTTTTAGGGAGTTATAATAATTTTTAGCAAATTTACAATATTGTATTTTCCTCCAAACTAAAGCCTCTGACAGTTATGATTGTTTAGCAAATTGATTGTTTCATAGCACGTTAGCTATTTTCATTTGTTTATATATTTCTCCTCCATCAAAGTATAATTTATTTATCCAAAGTTATAATTATTTAGCAAATTGATGGTTTCATAACACACTAGCTATTTTCATTTGTTTATATATTTGTCCTCCATCAAAGCGTAATAATTTATTTATCCAAAGTTCTTCTCCGTTTAGATCTAAAAAAAATTCCTTTCAAAATATGAATTAATTACATGGTCATTGTAATGACCCGTAAATTTATAATAATTTTATTCGTCTTATTTATATATTTAATGAAATTTTGTGAAATTTATGAATAATAAAATTTTAAAATAAAAATTTAATATTTGGAATACGTGTGTTTTATCATAACTACTAGTAAATTTTTATCTGATAATATTGAAGTTTATTTTATTGTGTAATTTTATTTCCATTTACATCAGTTAATAACAGTTGAATTTAAAAGTATTCTGAAACCTAAATATGTCAACATAAGAAAATTTATTTAAAATACTCTGAATCAGACTGCGAAATTCGTTACGCAAAATTCGAACGTTTCTAGCTCCGTTTGGATTTTTCCATTTGGAATAGCAACGTATATCGGTACCGATTATCGACTTTTGATAAGATGATCGTACCACTGATATCTGTATACCGTTTTGATCGCCTCGTCGTGCTGATATCTATGCTATATTCAATTCTATGTTTTGAAACCTGGTTCGCAGCGAAATCCATAGAAACGGTTACCGTATCGGTACTGGTTTTGTGACGTTTGGTTTTTGTGACCATTTGAATTCATTGTCCATTCTACTTTAACTCAATATTCGTTTTGCTATTATTATTTTCGTGAATTCACGTTCAAACTTTCCTATTCCCATTTCCAGTTGTTTAGTAAAGGTGGGTCTGTCTTTTCATTTTCCATTTCTAGTTTCTTACGTTGCTTTTGGAAAATTATATTATATATAAAGTTTAAAATGTTTCCCTATACATTTCTACTGTTCGTATCCATTCCTCATGTGTCGTTCCTTCATTCTCTGTTTGTTCGATCTTCTTCCCAAAAATAATAATATTAAAATGAGAATTTTGCTACTCTCTTTCCCTTATACCCGCTTCCACCTCAGAAGTAATTCGAACCACATGGCCACGTTTAGCAGCCGAGCACCAACCTCCAGACCCACGCCTTAACCCTTCACCCCCTCATTTTCTCATAGGCAGCACCTCACTTCCATGCGTCAAAGCCGGCACAACCATCTCTGCATTTCCCCTAGCCAACGCCGACCTCACCACAGCAACCCCATCCACCACATCAACGCCCATCCTCTATCCCTCTCGTGCATTCACTAACCTCGGCCTGCAACCGCCATGTGTGCAACAAACCCGAGCCTTTAGTCCACGGCACAGCCTTCATGGCCGGAGCCACCCTCTCATCCCAAGCTCTTCCCTCCTCCACTGTTAGTCCACTACAAAACCGATCCATCACCACCTCCTTGACTTTCCCTAACCCGCGTGAGTCACCCCACAGTGCTCGGCCTTCAACCACTTGCTTCCTTCCCTTCCCGTAGCCGTACACTCTCTTCTATACTTTATTAAAAAGGTAAACAAGTTTTTTTTTATATAAAAAGTATATAAGTTGAAAGGTTTTGCTATATATGTATTTATTGATATCTATTCGTACAATACAGTTCAGATATATTATATGTAATGATTTTTTTATTATCTATAAGTTACTGGCAGTGACAGAGCTTGGCTTGAAGATATGTACATATAGTAGTATATATTTGGTATTTACAAGATTGTATATATATTACATAAGCTTTGTTTTATAATATCTGTTGCTTAATTTTAGTTTACAAAGTATATTTATACCTTGAATATCTTTCTGTTTGTGCTTTTATTGAAATGAATGCATGTTTTAATTAGTTGCATGTGTGTTTCTCATTTTGCCTTGTTCCAAGTCTCGCCCATTTAAAAAAAAATCATTTGCATGAAGCTTGCCTCTACCTGTAGCCCTCCCTGAAATTATATTATATAAGGTAAGTTATTTTCGTTTTAAATAGATATTGAGTTTAAAAAGGGTAATGTGCATATAAGTTCACATATATGTATCTTAGTACAGGAATTATATATTGTCTGCATGTGTCACATGTTTGGATTGCGTGAGTTTTATACATATTGGTGTGTATTATATGGTGTGTAATATAAATGACAGTATGGAAGTATAAGTTATATTTACAGTTGTTGTTACAAATATCTGAAATGAAAAGCGGCTGCTTCTATATTACATGTTTTTGTAGTATTTATAAGCAAAATTTATAGTATTTATGTACAATATATTTTACAGTAAGGTATATAGATTTACTGCCCATGGGTACTTTTATATTTTAATATTGAGGCTCTCTTTTCCTTTGTCTGCATATTTATAAAGTAGTCTGCAAACGTCTGTTGAAAAATCTCACCTATATTTGTTTATATATATAGTTATGTCGATTTTGAAATATACCCAGATCTTAAAAAATTGTTATGTATAGATATCTTGGTTTAAATTATATACTTATATAGTTTCATTTTTTGTGTTTTAAAATATAACATTGGCTTAAGAATGGATTTTAAGAATATGGTGTATATGTATATACAGATTTGATTTTTTACATACAGGTAATTTGATTTCAAATTTGCTTATAGATTTTTTTTATTATAACCTATATATATTATGTATGTTGATTTTAATTCATATAGAATTCATTTGGATATATGTAAATATGTTCAAACTTAATATCGATTTCCATATATATATATATATATATATATATATATTAAAGAATTTTATATGTGTTTGAATTAGGATATGATTTTTTTTGTGTGTGTATATAAGTTTATATGTTGTATCTATATCAGTTCATTCATACCATTTATCTTCATCGATGCCGTTCTGATTTGGTTTCATTAATTCCTATTTATCAGCTGTTTGCACAAAAAATGGGCAAACACCTCCAAGTCGTATGATTTAGTTGATTATATGTTGTTCTGGATGGTTTGGGTGATTTATGCAAATATATGAAATAGATGGACTAAACTGTAAAAGACACACAGATTTATAGTGGTTCGGCCAGAACGTGCCTACGTCAACTTTATATGTTATTCTTCCTTTTCTATTTAGATTACAAGTACAAAGCTTTGATTACAAGTAACTGAAAGTTGTTTGAAAGTTCTATCCGTGCTTGAGCTTTCAAACTTGTCTACCATTGTTGTACCCCTGCCCCTCTATTTATAGAGTGAGGCTGGGGGCAGGGGCCCTGAATGTATATAGCTGCTGGTGGGCCTGGGCTGATGCAATCTGGCCTAGTAGTGTCGGTCCAGTACGCCTTGGTTCGGTGGTAGGTGGTAGATGGTTTGGTTCGGCAGGAGGTTGGTTCGGTTGTGAGTGGACCGGCATTGTTTGGGAGGTAGGTGGTTCGGTGTTGCTTGGAGATGGAGGTTTGGACCGGTTGTTTGTGGTTCAGTGTTAGAGGAGAAGGTTGGTTCAATGGTGAGACGTGGTAGGTTGGTCCGGTGTGGCTGGTTCGGTAGTAGGGGAGAAGGTTGGTTCGGCCATGATATTGACCGGTAGTTGTTGGAGGTAAGGACTTGATTCGGCAGTAGGTTGGTTTAATCGATGGACTTGGTTTGGTGAAGGGTGGAAATATATGGGGTGAAAACACACCCAACATATGCCCCCCAAAGTGGGGCATATGTTTAACATATGTCGTGCTTTGTTTTAATTGGACAACTATTTTCGGCCTGAGAGCACCAAAATGTTGGGCGTGTTTTCATCGAACCAGAGCGAGGATATCCCTGCCAAACCACCCATCACCGAACCAGCCCCATTCCTACGCACTACCGAGCCAACCACCTCATCACCGATCCAAAACCCACCTACCACCGATCCAAAACCTTCTCCAACAACCACCGAACCATCTCCTGACCTACCACTGCCGAACCAAACAACAACCGGACCAGAACTGCCGAATCACACTACCAAACCATCCTAACCGGACCAAGCCACTTCCCTACCGAACCAGATCCCCTCTCCTCCATCACCGGACCAAGCCCCACTTAGCCACTACCGGACCAACGTCCCACCGAACCAACTCACTCCAACCACTACCGGACCAAGTGGATACCGAACCAACATCGCCAGACCAGATTGCTTCGGCCCAGGCCCACCAGCAGTTATATACATCCGAGACCCCTGCCCCTAACCTCACTCTATAAATAGAGGGGCAGGGGTACAACAATGGCAGAAAAGTTTGAGAGCTCAAGCACGGATAGAACTTTCAAACAATTTTCAGTTACTTGTAATCAAAGCTTTGTACTTGTAATCTGAAGAGAAAAGGAAAATAACATATAAAGTGGACGTAGGCACGTTCTGGCCGAACCACTATAAATCTGTGTGTCTTTTATTTTACAGTTCAGTCCCTACTTTTTATATATTTGTGTAAATCACCCAAACCACTAGAAACAACATAAAATCAACTAATTCATACGACTTGGAGGTGTTTGCCCATTTTTTGTGCAAACATTTTTGGTGCTTTCACTGAGAGCAGGAGCTCAAAGCTTCAGCTTCCCCCACTTAACCCTTTTTCTATCAGCATCGTTCATTGCCTGGAAAACATGCCTCCCGGACAGAAGAAAGATGCTAACAAAGGAAAGAATATCGCAACTGGCAGTACCCCAGATCCAGTGATCAGAGACCAAGATAATCGTCCAGTTCTACTAGCAAATTTAAATCAGGCAGATCCGACAGCCCCTGCTACGGAACAACCAATTAAAAGGACGGATCTGGACAGGGTTGTGGCTGAAGTAACTAACCGCTTCGCATCTCAACAAGAAGTCTTAGTGGATCAACTCATGTCACGCTTAAGGGATGTCGAAGAAACCAACCGCAACACTGAATCATGGGGTGAGTCCCAGTCTGGAGGTTCTAGGAGACGACAAGGGTCTTTCTTCTTCGAAGAGGCTAACAACAGAAACAGCTATGGTAGGAGCCGAGCCCGGACTCAGCCCGAATTCTGACCCGAGGAAACGCTTGAAACCGAACCCAACGGGGGAGGTACCAGGCAAGGGTCGGATGTAGCTGAGCCCGCCATGCTACCTAACCATAGAAACACCAAGGAACGGGGCCGAGCTGGAGTCCAGCCCGAAGTAGGACCCGAGGAAGTGCTGAGAAGAGAACCCAGCCGGGAAAGATCAAGACAAGGGCCAACTGTGGCTGACCCCAGCATGCCCCCGGAAGACCAGAAGCAGCCATTAGAGAATGTTAGGAGTGATAGACGATACCATCCCTACAGGTCATCGGGACGGAATCAATCCCGCTGGGAAGAACCAAACTCATTTCCATCTGCTCCAAGTTCTGATGAAAGGTTGGCGCGATTGTTCAGAGAGTGCGTCCAGCGGGACCAAAGAGATAGAGGGATAGGCGCTAGGGTAACCAGCCCCTTCACCCGTAATATCGAAATTGCCATCACCCTCCGAGAATGGAAAATGCCAACAATGGAACCTTACAAGGGAACCTCTGACCCCATCATACACCTACAAAGATACACACAGCATATGCTCATGAGCGGAGCAACAGAGGGAGTATTGTGTAAATGCTTCCCACTATTCTTGGCAGATCTAGCTACCTCCTGGTTCTGCCACCTACCCCAAGGGTCCATCAGCTCGTGGAAAATGTTGAAAGAAAAGTTCATCAGCCAGTTTCGCATTCATGTGGAACAACCCAAGGACACTTATCCCTTATCTAATATCAAACAAAAGCCTGGAGAGACAGTGCAGCAATATTTAACCCGATTCAATGCCACAACGGCTGCAGTTCAAGATGCCGATGAGAAACTTATCCTAATGGCCCTCTGCAGTGGTGTGCATCCGGATACTAAATTTGCTAGGAGATTAACGAAAGAAAAACCAGCTACCTTACCTGATTTCTTCCATGAAGCCGGGAAGTATATGAGGCTTGAAGACGCTGCCACTGAGAGGAAGTCAGGGCAACAGACTAAGGCAACTCCAGACAGGGTTCCCGTTGCAGCAAAGGATGTTCGAAGAAATGACTCTAAAGACAATGATGGGGGAAGGAAGGGAGAAAAGCGTTTATATCGGCCAGGACCGAGGTTTGACTCTTACATTCCTTTGAATGAAACAATCGGAAACATCTTACAGGCCACCCAAGACGAAGTTAGATACAAGCGCCCCCCGCATAAGAAGGAGTCAGATAACACACTCAAGTCTGAAAAGTTCTCCCGCTTCCACGAATCCCATGGACATGACACCAATGAATGCCACCATCTCCGGGATTTGATTGAAGAACACATCAGAAGGAAGAGACTGGAACGCTATGTAAAAGGCCAGAACAGGACTCCAGCTCCCACCAATGAAAACCCAGGGCTACCCCTCCCAGAAGTAGGCGGAGGAAATCGCAACACCAGCGGCTCTAGTCAAGAGAAGATAGTGGTCCTTACCATATCAGGAGGACCACACATCGCCGACAGAAGCTGGGCAGAGATGGAAAGATACGGCAAGTCGCTTAGAAACGATGAAGGCTACGTTAATTCTGTTATGGAAGAACGCCACCCGAAACGGAAAGAGAATGACGACATCACATTCAGTAGGCGTGATCTAGAGAAGGCAGTACCCACACATGGACCCTATGGTCATCTCTGCACGGTTCAGTCCAGCTAAAGTTTTCCGAATTTTAGTAGACACTGGAAGCTCAGTAAATATCCTATTCAAGCATGCTTTCGACAAAATGAAGCTGTCAATGAAGGATGTGTCTCCCTGCAACAAACCACTACAGGGTTTCACTGGAGATGTGAAGATGCCCCTGGGGCAACTGGACCTCTTTGTTGAAATAGGAAGTCATCCCCGCTCCGTTGTGCGAAAACAAACATTTGTACTAATAGAGAATCATTCGGCCTACAACGCCTTTTTGGGAAGACCAGCCTTGTCTGACTTCCAAATTGTCCTGGCCCCATGGTGCCTGAAGATGAAATTTCCAACAGATAACAAAACAGGAGAAATGGTGGGAGATCAAGACGCTGCTCGAGACTGCTATGTAACTGAACTTCGCAATAACCGCAGAAAAGATAAAGGGAAAAATGCAGAGACTACTCTCTGCATGAAAAACTTGGAAGCATAGCAACTAAAGAAAGCCCCTCCTCTTCGATATACCAGTGATCCTTTCAATGAGTTAGACCCCAGGGACAAAGAGGAGGAGGCCACCGCCGAGCCTACAGAGGCTATGGAATTCGTAGCTGTAGACAAACACGACTCAAGTAGACTATTGAAAATCGGATCTCAACTAAAAGAAGAATTAAAGGATCAACTCATTGATTTTCTTCGCCACAACATGGATGTATTTGCATGGACGCACGCTGACATGACAGGAATCTCCCCAGATATAGCATGCCACATACTGAACATCGACCGCACCAAGGTGCCAGTAAAGCAGAAAAAGAGAAGCATGGGGGCAGAACGATCAGCAGCCCTAGAGGAAGAAGTAAAGAACCTACTTGCCAATAACTTCATACGAGAAGCCATCTACCCAGAATGGATCGCCAACCCGGTGCTGGTAAAGAAGGCTAATGGGAAGTGGCGAATATGCATCGACTTCTCCAACTTAAATGACGCTTGTCCGAAGGATTGCTTCCCACTCCCCCGAATCGATCAGCTCGTGGACAGCACCGCCGGACACGCACTCTTATCTTTTATGGACGCATACTCAGGATATAACCAGATCTCTATGCACGCACCCGATCAAGACCAAACTAGTTTCATCACTGATCGGGGACTGTACTGCTACAGAGTAATGCCTTTTGGACTTAAAAACGCCGGAGCTACTTATCAGCGCCTCGTCAACAAGATGTTTGCGGAACTAATAGGATGAACTATGGAGGTTTATGTGGATGACATGCTGGTAAAATCGAGGAAAGCCAATGATCGTATAAACATCCTGGATGAGATGTTTCAAATACTTCGCCAATATGGAATGAAGCTGAACCCTCTAAAGTGCTCCTTCGGAGTATCGTCGGGAAAATTCTTGGGATTCATCGTCCATGCCTAGGGGATTGAAGCAAACCCCGAACAAGTTCAGACTTTGCAAGATATCAAGATACCATCCACTCGAAGAGAGATGCAAAGCCTAAACGGGAAAGTGGTCACCCTAAACAGGTTCATCTCTAAAGCAACCGACAAATGCATCCCTTTCTTTGAAGCTCTAAAGAAAGACAAAGGAAAGTTCGAATGGACTGACGAATGCTCGACAGCCTTCCTTAACTTAATCGAACACCTCCAGAAACCACCAGTACTCTCAACTCCAAATGAAGGCGAGGAACTATACCTATACCTTGCTGTATCGTCCCATGCTTTAAGCGCCGCTTTGGTGAGAGAAGACAACCGCGCGCAGCGGCCCGTATACTTTGTAAGCAAGAGATTTACAGGGGCAGAAGCCAGATACCCTAAACTTGAAAAGCTAGCATACTGTTTGCTATCACGTCACGGAAATTGCGACACTATTTCCAATCCCAATCCATCAGAGTTTTAACCGATCAACCGCTAAGGCAGGTACTCCATCGCCCCGACACCTCTGGGCGACTACTTAAGTGGTGCATTGAATTGAGTCAATATGATATCACCTACCATCCTCGCACCGCTATCAAGGGGTATGCCATAGCTGATTTCATTGCCGAATTCACTACTAACGAAGGTAAGGAGCAATCTGAAATAGCAGAAGATATCAAGTGGAATCTCTTCGTAGATGGAGCATCAAATGAACAAGGCTCAGGGGCAGGTGTTGTGATAATCACCCTCAGGGGAAGGAAGCTGTACTACGCCCTAAGGTTGGAATTCACTGCCACCAACAATGACGCAGAATATGAAGCAGTGATAGACGGATTAGAACTTGCCCTGGAGATTGGAGTCGGTTCTTTATGTCTCCATAGTGATTCTCAACTTATTGTAAATCAAATAGTGGGAGAATTCCAGGCTCGAGGAGAACGACTCACAGCATATCTAAAGAAGACCAAGCTGCTGCTCAATTAATTGGATCACTATTTAATCAAACACATTCCTCGAGAAGAGAATCAGGAGGCCGACAAATTGGCAAAGCAAGCTAGCATGAAGGACGGCACTGCTTCCCGAACAATAACCATCTCAAAGCAACTGGCCCCGAGCTACGAGCCAATGAATATGATAGCTGCAATTGAAGAAGAAACTTGGATGACCCCCATCCGGAAGTACTTACAAAGTGGCACACTGCCCGACGGACGTAACGAAGCTAAGAAAATCTTAAGGAAAGCTTCCCGCTACACACTACAAGAAGGCATCCTTTATCGGTGCGGCTTCTCTAATCCCTTATTAAGGTGTATCGCTGGAAGGGAAGCCAGGGAAGTCTTGTCCAACATCCATCAAGGAAGTTGAGGAGATCACGCCGGAGGACAGACTTTAGCAAAGAAAATACTCCGATACGGGTATTACTGGCCCACTTTAAACAAAGACGCCTTAGACTTCGTCAAAAGATGTGACAGATGTCAAAAATTTGCTAAGATTCCTCGACTACCAACAAATGAAATTACTCAAATGACCAGCCCTTGGCCCTTTGCAATATGGGGAATTGACTTGATTGGCGAACTGCCAATGGGCCGAGGCGGAGCCAAATATGCCATAGTGGCAGTCGACTATTTCACCAAATGGGTGGAAGTGGAGCCTCTAAATAAAATATCTTCGGCAAAAGTTATTAACTTCTTGATCAAAAATATTTTATGCACGTACGGGGTTCCACTCAAAATCATATCGGACAACGGACTTCAATTTGACAGCGAAGAGTTCACCGACTGGTGCCAAGAGCACGGAATTCATAAAAGCTTCTCATCTGTAGTTTACCCTCAGGCAAACGGACAAGTCGAAGCTGTCAACAAAATTCTCAAAACTCTAGTCAAGAAGAAACTTGAAAAGTCAAAAGGCGCTTGGGTGGATGAACTTCCTACGGCACTTTGGGCCTACCGCACATCTTACAGAACATCAACAGGGCATACTCCTTTCTCTTTGGCATACGGATCGGAGGTCATGCTCCCAGTTGAAACTGTAGTGCCTTCCCACCGTAGGATCCACTACAACCCAGAAGAGAATTAAGAACTCCTACACATGTCTTTGGATCTAATTGAAGAAAGAAGAAATGATGCAGCACTTAAAGCGGCAGCTCACAAGCAAAAAGTGGCAGCACAATACAACTCCAAAGTCAAGCACCGCAGCTTACGAGAAGGAGATCTTGTCCTCAAACGGATCTTCCCGCGCCCCGGAGCGCTAGATTCAATCTGGGACGGACCCTATGTAATTCATAAAGATCTCCACAATGGAGCTTATATTTTGTCAACAGTAGACGGAGAGGTGTTCCAGAGGGCATGGGACATCCAACACTCCATCGATACTTTTCTTAACTTGTACTGCCCATATGAAGTGAATTAACAAAGAGAATCAGTGGACGTGGCGTTTTCGTGCCGAACCACTTTAAAAATCTTGTCTCATGTTAACTTGTTCCTTTATGTCTTGGCTACTTGTTGAGTTTTATTCTTTTCTATTGAACAAAATCCTACATTTCCACCCTGAACACTTCACGGCACAACCTCGCCTGGACAAGACCCAACATGTACTATGCGAATCTATGCACTCGCCAATGAGACACTTTTGCTCCATCATCCCTCTGCTGCGGGTTAACTCGTTGCTCGCGACTGCCCTTAAAGCCAACTGTAATGTGCCGATTATAAGCCATCAAGAAGGCCGACTATAGCCGATGGCACCTCATTACGGCGTTCGGCTCGCCGGCAACCGTGAACCTACTTTAAGCCCCAACATAAGGTGTGGCCAGCCAGGGGTAGTTCACGGTTAACGATCGGCACCCACGCTAACCGGCCACAGTAAATCGAATAATACCCACGATTACGGGCCATAATGGCTCGGGTAGTTACTGTGCGCGATCTCGGCTCCAATATGTCTTAAGTGCGGCTATGGTAAAAAGATAAACTCCCCGCGGAGGCGTAAGATGGGTGACAAATGTCTCCAAGACCCACAGTTAGGGAAAGTGACTACAAAACCCGTTTGCCACGAACTTAAGCATATCGACGGCCTTCCGTGATTGGAAGTTTTACCATTTCTCATATTTCCATTCCATTCAAAAAAAAATTCTCCTATCCTATATAACAATCCCTAAAGTACAGGTCACAAAATAAGGGAACTCTCGCTTGTGGAAATATGAACTCACATCCGGGTGACGGAACACTCAGCTACATTCCATACTCAGTCACGCAAGACATTCGAAGCAACCCCCTACAACTAAAACACGAAGGGCGGTACTTTCTTCTCTTGTATACAAATATGTAGCTTTAATTTATTCACACATCGTATTGACATTGCAAGACATGAAATAATATTTTGAGCAGAAACTTAGCATCAAATACGATTAAATCACATGCATAAACATGCAGCTGTATTTCTTATGCAACATATCAAAATAACAACCACATTCAAACATGACAGAATCTGCTTATGTTATAAAGTTACATAAAGACATTCGTTGCAAGGACATAATTACAGCCTGAAAATACAATAATGTTTTGGACTAGTATATACAGGAATGTCAAACAGACCAAATAAAAGAGTCAACTACATCGGGGCTCCGCCTCTGTCCTGCCCGCCATCCGGATCTTCTTAACTGCAGGGTCAGCACTCCTCGCATGTACTCCAGAGGTCCCCTCTGCCCAATTCAGAAGAGAATCCATCAATAATCACGAAAGATAAGCAATCAAATCATGAAAAGATTAAAAGGGAAGACTTACCAGCGTCTGCTCCCTGGTCGTCATCCTCCTTGGTGAACTGTGCGGTAACCACATCCATTCTGAAGGCCGCGCCACCCTCTTTATCCGCTTCAGCCTCGGCTTCCTCCAAAGCCTGGAGATATATCCTAGCCATAACTCGGGGATAATCGTCCATCCAGGACAGGTTGCCCTACCTCCAAGTATGGAAATACATGTCCTGGAGCATCTCGTTCATCATCCCCTCGTTCTCCTCAAACTCTTTCATCCGGGCCTCAGAAGCTGACAGCCGTGCGACAGCAGCATCTCTCTCCAATCGGTATCTCGAGCAGTCAGCCTGAAGGGACTTCCGCATCACTTCCATCTCCTCCTTCAGCTTGGCCTGAGCAAGCTCTGCGGCCTCAAGCCTCCCAGATAACTCCTCTACCTGCTCAAGATCCGCTCTCCGAACCTCGTCCACCGTTGCGATGTCCATGTCAATTCGCTCTTCGCAAACAGCCTCCATTTTTCGCAACTCAGCCTTGCTAGCCTCTTCCATGGTTTTCTTTAGTCGTCTGGAGGCCGCTTCATGCTAGGATATCTGGATAGCCTGATCGGCAAGCTGTTTGGCCTGATCAGAAACCTTTAGCTGCAACCGAATGTTAGCACTTCCGATTTCCTCCCCAGCCTTGGCCAGTCGAGCGTGATGCTCCATTAGCCTCTTGGTCTCTTCAGCCACCCGATCGATGTTTGCCTTGGCCTCGTTCCCCATGGTCACAATCCGAGTAGTAAGCAAATCGAGGTCTAAGGAGTTAGCCTCATCAAGCACCCGTACCATGGGATTGCGGGGAAGAAGATGCTCACCCGTGGCCTCGTCAAAAGAGATGTCCTGAAAACTCGGGTCCAGATCCGGGTGGCCGGCAAATGGGTTGCGAACCAAACCAGGATGGTTTATCAGGGTGACGGTTGGATTTTCGGACGGATGTGGGGAAGGCATAAACTCAGTATCTTCCTCAGTAATATCATGGACAGGCTGGACTGGAGCCTGAGGGCCAGGTGAGGGTTCAAACAAAGATCGGCCCCTCTTCCTCTTTTGCATATCTTCTTCAATAACTCCGAGAAGAGGGCGATAGCTAACCACATCTCCGGGACGGCTAGTTGACGGCTTTGGTTTGGCAGAAGCTTTGAGTAGCTTGTACTGTTCAAGGCGGTGCCGAATATCTGATGTCTTGGCCACCTTACCCGTTCCTGGAATAAAAACCAAGTGTTACAAGCATGCATGAAACTATGATTCGAGAAATATGTAAAGTTAAAAGGAGTAGGAAAACGCGCTTATTTTACAAACCCTGAGGGGGAGTGGGATACTGCAATAAGTCCTGAATCTCATCACAGGACAGGAGTTGGCCATAAAATATTACTAATTCCTTATCATAAATGGAGTCTGCGAAAGTTAAGAATTCACCTTGAACCGCCGGAGTTGCCTTAGCTGAAATACCCTCAGAAGATAGACTGGCACCCGTCTCGGCCTTATCAGACTTCTTCGATTTCTCCACCAAGGCCAGCCCTTCCCCCAACCCCTCGAAAGCTTGGTAGAATGTATCATCCGTCCACTCTTGAATCTCGCCTGCTTGCCCAGGAGGCAAAGCCCCGGCGCCATCACCACCACCATCACCTTCTCTGTCGTCTCCACTCTCTGCCTCTCCTCCTACATCGCCTCCTTCGCCCTCACCTCTATCCTCCTCCACGTCTTCCTCCCCCGGAGTAATTGGGCACATGCTAGGGGAAGGGTCGTCGGACTTCTTGAGCTTCTTACCTCCGACAACTGGAGCTTTTGTGAAAGGCTTCCTCTTGCCACTCTTCACCGTGGCTCCTCCTTTAGCTTGAGCAGCCCTCTCTTCCGTCGTATCCCTCTGCTTGACCATGGACTGATGTGGTAGGATCAGGTTGAGCCCCAAAAGTGTAGCGTTCCTGATCAAATAAGCAGCCGACCTATCTCTTCCCGAAAAAGCTTCTATTTCCACTGCCGTCTGAACCAGGCGATCATTCTCCACGACCGCAAAACCACCTGTCGCTAGCAAGAAATAAAAACACATAAGTAGAAGCATTGCAACCAGAACGGAAATTATAAATAAATCCTTGACTTACATCCGGAGGTGAAGCGACGGATAGAAACGGAGTCGTCCCTGACGAAAAACCATTCCTTCTTAAACATGTTGTACTTCGAATACAAGTCCAGGATGGGCTTGAAGGATACGGCCGATTCCAAGCTAATATACGAAGACCCCTTCTTGTAGCCCCTCAAATTATACAGATACCGGATCTCCCTGTTGGAAGGAGGACGCCCGTATGTCCTCTGAAAGATGACGAAAAGACTCACCAGAATGGCGTAGGAGTTAGGCTGAAGCTGGAATGGAGCCACCTTCAGATATGTGATGAAGCTAACTATCCAGGCGTTGAGAGGCGGGATAGCACCACACATGCAATGATATCTGCTGTAAGAAAAGTAGCCTTCAGGGGGTCATACGGCATCACTCCTTCCCCCGGCGATAGCATGCGCGCTCTATCGATCCCTAAGGAACGGGATATAACATCAAGCTGCTTCTCTTTGAGGGAGCTAGGAAAACAGTCGGGCGGAGAATTCAAGAGCTCCTGGGGGCCATACCCATTTACTAGCGATCTCGGAGCAGGCCCATGACGTTCGGCCCGAACTGGGGGCACTGTGGAGGACTCTTCTCTGTCCTTGGACTTCCTTTTATCTGATCGAGTTTCTGCTTTGTGAGACATTAGCTGCAACACCGGAAAAACATATCGTTGGAACAGAGGATATAAGCAAGCAGTGTATATAGTCTGAAAATTTCACTCGTAATCTAAAACGCTCAGAACTCCTAGTATCATTCGGTAAAGCTGATACAAGGGCTCATTCGGTATTTGGGGTCTCAAGAGTTCATCCGGTAATTCAGGGATAGGCCCATTTGGCACTCAACACCCAATCTCATTCGGCACTCATCCTCCATGTGTTTCATTCGGTAGTCCATAATAAGAACTCATTCGGCAAAAGAGAACATACCTGGTTCGGTGCTTGGTTGATTCGGCACTTGGTTGATTCGGTACTCGGATTGATTCGGTGCTCTGATTGGTTCGGCTATCTCAAAACGATAAAGGATAACAGTAACCTGAAGCCCCTATTTATAGGCGCAACCTATCGACCGGACCAATTGGTTCGGCACACCCAGGACCGAACGAAGCTATCTCAATTGCAGGAAAACAAAGCGCGACACGTGCAAACATCACGTGCCCCGCTTTGGGGGGCAAATGTTGGGCGTGTTTTCATCGAACCAGAGCGAGGATATCCTGCCAAACCACCCATCACCGAACCAGCCCCATTCCTACGCACTACCGAGCCAACCACCTCATCACCGGTCCAAAACCCACCTATCACCGGTCCAAAACCTTCTCCAACAACCACCGAACCATCTCCTGACCTACCACTGCCGAACCAAACAACAACCGGACCAGAACTGCCGAATCACACTACCAAACCATCCTAACCGGACCAAGCCACTTCCCTACCGAACTAGATCCCCTCTCCTCCATCACCGGACCAAGCCCCACTTAGCCACTACCGGACCAACGTCCCACCGAACCAACTCACTCCAACCACTACCGGACCAAGTGGATACCGAACTAACATCGCCAGACCAGATTGCTTCGGCCCAGGCCCACCAGCAGCTATATACATCCGAGACCCCTGCCCCTAACCTCACTCTATAAATAGAGGGGCAGGGGTACAACAATGGTAGACAAGTTTGAGAGCTCAAGCACGGATAGAACTTTCAAACAACTTTAAGTTACTTGTAATCAAAGCTTTGTACTTGTAATCTGAAGAGAAAAGGAAAATAACATATAAAGTGGACGTAGGCACGTTCTGGCCGAACCACTATAAATCTGTGTGTCTTTTATTTTACAATTCAGTCCCTACTTTTTATATATTTGTGTAAATCACCCAAACCACTAGAAACAATATAAAATCAACTAATTCATACGACTTGGAGGTGTTTGCCCATTTTTTGTGCAAACATCAGCTTTGTCGTCGTGCCTAATTTTCTTAGAATCGTGTCTATCTAGCTTTGCTTTGGGATTTATAACTCGTTCATCGAATATCTCTAGCCTCGAAAGGTGGGCAATCACTCACGATTAACGTTCTTATATTTATTAGATGTGATTTCAATTGAAACAACAATTGAAATATGCTGCTGTTAGTTATTTTACAGTGCTATATCTGTATCTGTTCACCTGTGACATCTGACACCATTATCTGTTATTTATATTGACATATGCCTATTATGTTATTATCATATCTATTATCACTCTGCAAGTTCCCTGTTAGTATAGAATTCACTATGGATTGAAATGAGCATTCCCTAACGGACTTTAGAATAAGGGAAAATCGTTATAGGTTGAAATGATAGACCCAAGCTATTTTCATTTGAATTGAATTTGGAATTGCGGGTTGAAATGATATATACCCATATATAATTTAAATTACAGATTGAAATGATAAATATCCGTATCACTTGATCATGGGATAGAAAATTATATACAAACACCATGGTCTATATATATAAATACTTTGAAAATGATTTCTATGGTTTTGAAAAGAAATATACGGTTTAATAATTATTGATTATAAGATATTATGTATAAATGAATTTTTTTAAGTTTTAAAATTCAAAATTTTAAATTTGTATGTTTTGAAATTTGTATAATAATAAGTTGATTTTGAAATTATAAATTTTAAGAATTTACTTGTAAATTTTACTATTTTAAATTATGTATAAATTATTTTATTATAAAATAAGTCTGAGAAAATATTTAATTTGATAACGTTTGATTTAATAATGTGTTTAAGTATCTATTTAAAACTATATTTTCAAATATAGAGTTTGTAATAAATTTTAATAAATTAAGGTAGGGAAGATAGATTTGAAATTGGATTTGACGGTATTTAATTAAGAATTTATTTAATTAAATAGATTTGAAACTTATGGAATTATAAATTTCAAAGGATATGACTTTATGACTTGATTTTGGAAAGTGATTTAAATGAATATATCAAGTTTGAATAAATTGAGAGAAATATTCAGTATTTGAAATTTAGAATTTAAATGATATTGGATTTATTAAGTAAATATTTCAAAACTAAATAATAGTAAATTGAATTTGATATATATATATATATATATAAAGTTATCAAATTTAGTTTTGAAGTGTTGAATATTTAAAGCTTTGAAATGTATTGAAATGGTTTATTTTGGGGTTCAAATCTGTATTTGGAATCGATATAATTTTGAATGGTTTATTTAGAAGCTAAATTGGAATTAATGATTTGAGATCTAATTAAATGTAAATTTTGGAATTCGAGTTGATTTGGAATTAGTTTGTGAAATTTGAGGAAAATAATTTCATTATATATACACACACACACTATTTTCATATTTAAATCGGTTAAGTGGTGGAAGTTTGTTTTCAAAGTTATGAATTTAAAATATTATGTTTTGAAAGTGTTATAATTTCAAGTGTTTGGTTTCGAAAGTGTTATAACTTTGAAAAATGCTATGATTTTTAGAAAATGATATATTTGAAATGAAAATGATATCGTATTGATTTGGTTTTGAAATGGAAATGATATCATATTTATATGGTTTTGAAATGGCAATGATATTTTGGTATTGAAGTATAAAATTATTTTGAAATGACCGCGGTGTTATAATAACGTTTGATTGTTAAAAAGACTGGGATCGGAAGTTGTCATACTCTCTGCCAACTTCGAAAACCATTTTAACAACCGTGTACGCTGTGGAGAATCCAGAATGATGTAGGATGGTGGCGACATTTCTTTGAGGTATATACGTGGAACCGACTACCATGAGTTGGCTTAAGGTGGCTAAAACAGGAGCTATCTCGGTCCAATGAGGTAGCTCCTCTGATCGAACATACTCCTTCGATATTATATTCTGACTTTGAGATTTATTTGGTGGCCATTTTTGATTTTGATTTGGGGGTGTGGCTCGAGGTGGGTGGTAGCTGCGCGCTACACGTTACCACCAGCATGTGTGCGGTATATCTACCCTGGCATTGCCTCATTGTGTCGTGTCACCTACCCTAACGTGCCTTGTACAATTTTGATTTGTGCCGTACCTATGGAGTATCCTCTGGTAGCCTCTCGATCAGGATGTATTACGGTATTGTATAGACTATTGGCACTATAAAATGTGTTAAGGGGGACATGGGTAACGCCTTAACGCTATTTTTAAATATATTATACTTTACTTCAGACATTATTATAAAAGCGTATATTACTACATAGTAGATAGCATAACGGATCCTTAGAGGATGGTTATCCCAAACATCCTTTGAGTTACTTGTATTTCAGTTGATATTTCGCTTAAATTGGATTTATTGATATAATAATGTTAATCCTGGCTCGAGTGTTTTGTGTTTTGCTTTACGCTCGGGTCAGACTGAGTGGTACAGCTTTTGAGACTCGTTTTTGGAGTTGGAGCTTCGTTTGGAGATCCATCTGCATCCTTTCAGCTTGGAGTTATTCAGTTGATTCCAGTGATGTATTCTAATCTTGTGTTGGACTATTGTATTTGAGATTTCTTTTGTATCATATTTAACTCTGTTTTATGTAGTAGCTTCATGAACTACCATTCTTTTGTATCCGCTGTATATTGTATATTACTCTGTATCTGTGATTCTGTGATGTATTTATTTACTGTATATGCTGAGTTTTGCCAAATATAAATTAACAATCTGGTATTTTGAGCAATTCAATTCCGGCATGTTTGGATGCGAATGGTTGAAATATCTGGTCATTATAGGTGGTATCAGAGCTTTGGCTTTAGGCAAACTTAACATATATGGTAAATTTATTTACAAAATCACTTTCGTTCGAGCTTGAATATCTTCCTTTTGACTCAATTTCCTTTGAACTTTGGAACAATCCCTACGGTTCCAAAACCCATTCTTGTCTCTCCCTATTCGTATCCTTTTGATTCTGGGGTATCCAATAACTCCACTTCAAACGATCTTTATAATGAATCGGCGGTCTCGCCAATCTCCAAATGATTGGTAAAGGATGAAACCCCTTTACAATAGGCATTGGTTTACCGGAGATTTCTGTATCCTCGGTTTACGATGCTATCTATCTCCTACTATGCCTAAATTCTATCTTTTGCGATCGAATGTTGATTTGCCTCGGAATTCTATATCGAATTTATCCTTGAAGTCACGGTTGATCCGGTTAAGGTCACCCGTAATTTATATTAATCTATCCATCTTTCTAGTTTAAAATTTAATTATTTTATCTCCCGCTCAGGCTATCTTCCAGTTAGAATTCTCTTTGTTTAGAGTCCCTTGCACTCGAATTTCTATCCTTATTTTGAAATCCATTTTCTGAAATCATCGAGTGAGGGAGTGTATTTGTAATTAATATATAAATGTTTTACATATTGTGTCGTTTGAGTTGTTGATGTTGATTTGGGTTTTCGATCGATTCGTCTGATCAGCGATATCTATAGGATTTCCAAACACTACAGAGCAAACTGCCTCAATATTATTTTCAAATAGTAAATGAAATAAATTTGTATGATTATATTATAAATATATAAGTAAAGTTTTCTGGAATTTAATAAGTTAATTAAATTAGTTGTTTGAAATGATAATATTTGATTTTCATTTATTGTTCTATAAATGAATTTATTGTTTTGTGAACCATTTGAATAAATGAAATTATAAAGCATGGTTTATAAATTGATTTGGAATTTAAATTAATTGGTTATTAAGAAATAATACTTGATTTATATATATATATATATATATATATATATATATATTATATAGATATATGATAATAGATTTGATTTGATATATATGGGGTGTGTGTGTGTGTATTTATCTCTAAAAAGTTTGAAATGAAATCGAAAATTTAATTCTTAAATTTATGTTTAAGGATGTTTTCAATTATAAAATGAAGTCAAAAATTTTGAATAAATATTTAAACTTGAAATAATTGAATTGAAGAAAAAATTTACATGTATAATACTCAATTACATTCCAATACAACTTACCTAAATTATTCAGAAGTTGAATATGTAATTGGATAATATACAATATAAAATAATTTTATAGATAAATTTGAGTGTTTATAATAAATCTTATACACTTAATTTTAATTATAAAATGTTGATAGAGATAAGCAGAATAATAAATTAATAGAATAATAAATGAGAAAAATAAAATAAATTCTATTTTGAGGGAATTAATAAACTGAAATAAAATCAACTTAATGAAATATCTTGAATTAATTGAACTTTTTTTTGAAGGAAACCTTTTGTATCTAACATTAATAAATGTGAAATTAAATCAATTTAATGGAAACCTTGAATTTAAAACATATTGTTGAATATAAATTCATTTAAATTGAAATTTATATGGTTTGAACTAATTGTTTATTTTGTTTCAACCTATTTTTCTGTATGCTTGGTTCTATTCTCTTACCCCCTTCCTTTTCGGGGACGAAAAGTTTTGAGTGGGGGAGAGTGTAACGACCCGTAAATTTATAATGATTTTATTCGTCTTATTTATATATTTGACTGAAATTTTGTGAAATTTTTTAATAATAAAATTTTGAAACAAAAATTAATATTTGGAACACGTCTGTTTTAACATAACAACTGGTAAATTTTCATCTGATAATATTGAAGTTTATTTTATTGTGTAATTTTATTTCCATTTACATCAGTTAATAACAGTTGAATTTAAAAGTATTCCGAAACCTAAATATGTCAACATAAGAAAATTTATTTAGAACACTCTGAATCAGACTGCGAAATTCGTTTCACGAAATTCGAACATTTCTAGCTCTGTTTGGATTTTTTCATATGGAATAGCAAAGTATATCGGTACCCGTTATCGACTTTTAATAGGATGATTGTACCATTAATATCTGTATATCGTTTCGTCATTCTGATCTCTACGGTATATTCAATTCTGTGTTTTGAAACCCGGTTCGCAGCGAAATACACAGAAACGATTACCGTATCGGTACCGTTTTGTGACGTTCGGTTTTTGTGACCATTTGAATTCATTGTCCATTCAACTTTTCTTCGTAAAACTCAACATCTGTTTTTCTATTATTATTTTCCTGAATTCACGTTCAAACTTTCCTATTCCCATTTCCAGTTGTTCAGTAAAGGTGGGTCTGTCTTTTCATTTTCCATTTCTAGTTTCTTATGTTGCTTTTGGAAAATTATATTATATATAAAGTTTAAAATGTTTAACTACACATTTCTTCTGTTCGTATCCATTCCTCATGTGTCGTCCCTTCATTCTCTGTTTGTTCGATCTTCTTCCCAAAAAATATATTAAAGTGAGAATTTAGCTACTCTCTTTCCCATATACCCGCTTCCACCTCAGAAGCAATTCGAACCACTTGGCACGGTTAGCAATCGAGCACCAACCTCCAGACCCACGCCTTAACCCTCCACCCCCTCATTTTCTCATTGGCAGCACCTCACTTCCAAGCGTCAAAGCTGGCACAACCATCTCTGCCTTTCCCCTAGCCCGCGCCGACCTCACCACAACAATCCCGTCCACCACATCAACGCCCCTCCTCTTTCCATCTCGTGCATTCACCAAACTCAGCCAGTAACCATCACGTGTGCAAAAAAACCCGAGCCTTATGTCCACGCCATAGCCTTCATGGCCCGAGCCACCCTCTCATCCCAAGCTATGCCCTCCTCCACCGTTTGTCCACCACAAAACCAATCCATCACTACCAATTTCCGCCTGCCGAGAATCGCCACCTCCTTAACTTTCCCTAACCCGCGTGAGTCACCACACAGTGCTCAGCCTTCAACCACTTGCTTCCTCCCCTTCCTGTAGCCACACACTCTCTTCTATACTTTATTAAAAGGTAAACAAGTTAGTTTATATAAAAAGTATATAAGTTGAAAGGTTTTTCTATATATGTATTTATTGATATCTATTCGTATAATACGGTTTAGGTATATTATATGTAATGATTTTTTTATTAGCTATTTTTTTATTGGCTATAAGCTATGGGTGGTGACAGAGCTCGGCTTGAAGATATGTATATATAGTAGTTTATATTTGGTATTTACAAGATTTTATATATTACATAAGCTTTTATAATATCCGTTGCTTAATTTTAGTTTACAAAGTATATTTATATCTTGATTATCTTTCTGTACGTTCTTTTATTGAAATGAATACATGGTTTAATTATTTGCATGCGTATTTCTCGTTTTTCCTTGTTCCAAGTCTCGCCCATTTGGAAAAAAATTGTTTCATTTTGCATGAAGCGTGCCTTTACTTGTAGCCTTCCCTGAAATTATATTATACAAGGTAAGTTATTTTCATTTTAAATAGATATTGAGTTTAAAAAGGGTAATGCGCATATAAGTTCACATATATGTATCTTAATACAGGAATTATATACTGTCCGCATGTGTCACATGTTTGGGTTGCGTGAGTTTTATACATATTGGTGTGTATTATATGGTGTGTGATATAGATGACAGTATGGAAGTATGAGTCATATTTACAGTTGTTGTTATAAATATCTGAAATGAAAAGCGGCTGCTTCTATATTACATGTATTTATTGTAATTATACGCGATATTAATAGTATTTATGTATAATATATTTTACAGTAAGGTATATAGCTTTACTGTCCATCGGTACTTTTATATTTTAATATTGAGGCCCTCTTTTCCTTTGTCTACATATTTATAGTCTGCACACGGCTGTTGAAAAATCTCACCTATATTTGTTCATATATATAGTTATGTCGATTCTGAAGTATACCCAGATCTTAAAAAATATATGATATGTATAGATACCTTGGTTTAAATTATATATTTATATAGTTTCATTTTTGTGTTTTAAAATATAACATTGGCTTAAGAATGGATTTTAAGAATATAGTGTATATGTATATATAGATTTGATTTGTTACACATAGGTAATTTGATTTCAAATTTGCTTATAGATTTTTTTTATTACAACCTATATATATATATGTATGTTGATTTTAATTCATATAGATTTTATTTGGATATATGTAAATATGTTCAAACTTAATATTGATTTCCATATATATATATATATACACTTTAAAGATTTTTATATGTGTTTGAATTAGGATATGATTTTGTGTGTATATATATACACACACATTTAAGTTTATATGTTGTATCTATATCAGTTCATTCATACCATGTATCTTCATCGATGTCGTTCTGATTTGATTTCGTTAATTCCTATTTATTAGCTTTGTCTCTCGTGCCTGTTCTTCATAGAATCGTGTCCATCTAGCTTTGCTTTGGAATTTGTAACTCATTTATCGAATATCTCTGGCATCGAAAGGTGAGCAATTACTCACGATTAACATTATTTTATTTATTAGATGTGATTTTAATTGAAACGACAATTGAAATATGTTGCTGTTAGTTATTTTGCACTGCTATATCTGTATTTGTTCACCTGTGACATCTGACACCATTATCTATTATTTATATTGATATATGCATGTTATGTCATTATCATATCTGTTATCACTCTGCAAGTTCCCTATTAGTATAGAATTCACTATGGGTTGAAATGATACATACCCGAACGGACTTTAGAATACGGGAAAATTGTTATGGGTTGAAATGATAGACCCAAGCGATTTTCATTTGAATTGAATTTACGTACGGGTTAGAATGATATATTCTTGTATATAATTTAAATTATGGATTGTAATGATAAATATCCGTATCACTTGACCATAGAATCGGAAATTATATACAGACATCGTGGTCTATATATATATATATAAATACTTTGAAAATGATTTCTATGGTTTTGGAAAGAAATATACGATTTAATAATTATTGATTTAAAGATATTATATATAAATGAATTTTTTTTTAAGTTTTAAAATTTAGATTTTTAAATTTATATGTTTTGAAATTTGTATAGTTATAAGTTGATTTTGAAAATATAAATTTTAAGAATTTACTTGTAAATTTTACTATTTTAAATTATGTGTAAATTATTTTATTATAAAATAAGTTTTGGAAAAGATTTAATTTGATAAAGTTTGATTTAATAATGTGTTTAAGTATCTATTTAAAACTATATTTTCAAATATATAGTTTATAATAAATTTTAATAAATCAAGGTAGGGAAGATAGATTTGAAATTGGATTTGATGGTATTTAATTAGGAATTTATTTAATTAAATAGATTTGAAACTTATGGAATTTGAAATTTTAAAGCATATGAATTTATGACTTGATTTTGGAAAGTGATTTAAATGAATATATCAAGTTTTAATAAATTGATAGAAATATTCAGTATTTGAAATTTGGAGTTTATTTAAATGACATTGGATTTATTAAGTGAATATTTCAAAACTAAATAATAGTAAATTGGATATGATATATATATATATAAAGTTATCAAATTTAGTTTTGAAGTGTTGAATATTCAAAGCTTTGAAATATATTAAAATGGTTTAATTTGGGGTTCAAATCTGTATTTGAAATCGATATAATTTTGAATGGTTTATTTAGAAGCTAAATTGGAATTAATGATTTGAGATCTGATTAAATTTGAATTTTGGAATTTGAGTTGATTTGGAATTAGTTTGTGAAATTTGAGGAAAATAATTTTATTATATATATACTATTTTCATGTTTAAATCAGTTAAGTGGTGGAAGTTATGGTTTTAAAGTTATGAATTTAAAGTATTATGTTTTGAAAGTGTTATAATTTCAAGTGTTTGGTTTCGAAAGTGTTATAACTTTGAAAAATGCTATGATTTTTGGAAAAGGATATATTTGAAACGCAAATGATATCGTATTGATTTGGTTTTGAAATGGAAATGATATCATATTTATATGGTTTTGAAATGGCATTGATATTTTGGTTTTGAAGTATAAAATTATTTTGAAATGAACACAGTGTTATAATAACGTTTGGTTGTTAAAGAGATCGGGATCAGAAGTTGTCATACTCTCTGCCAACTCCAAAAACCACTTTAACAACCATGTACGCGGTGGAGATTCCAGAATGAAGTAGGATGGCGGCGACGTTCCTTTGAGGCATATACGTGGACCTGACTCCCGTGAGTTGACTGAAGGTGGCTAAAACCGGAGCGATCTCGGGCCAATGTGGTAGCTCCTCTGATCTGACACACTCCTTCGATATTATATCCTGACTTTGAGATTTATTTGGTGGCCATTTTTGATTTTGATTTGGGGGTGTGGCTCGCGGTGGAGGTAACTGGGCGCTACGCATAACCACCAGCCCGTGTCCATAATTGGTATATCTACCTTAGCATTGCCTCATTGTGCCGTGTCACCTACCTAACGCTTCTTGTACGAGTTTGATTTGTGTCGTACCTATGGAGTATCCTATGGTAGCCTTTCAATCAGGAGGTATTACAGTACTGTATAGACTATTGGCACTATAAAATGTGTTAAAGGGGATATGGGTAATGCCTTAACGCTATTTTTACATATATTATACTTTATTTTAGACATTATTATAATAGCGTATATTACTACATAATAGATAGTTTAACGGATCCTTAGAGGATGGTTATCCCAAACATCCTTTGAGTTACTGGTATTTCAGTTGATATTTCACTTGAATTGGATTTGTTGATATAAGAATATTAATCCTGACTTGAGTGTTTTGTGTTTTGCTTTACGCTCGGCTCAGACTGAGTGATACAGCTTTTGAGACTCACTTTTGGAGTTGGAGCTTCGTTTGGAGATCCATCTGCATCCTTTCAGCTTGGAGTTATTCAGTAGATTCTAATGATGTATTCTGATCTTGTATTGGACTATTGTATTTGAGACTTCCGTTGTATTATATTTAACTCTGTTTTATATAGTAGCTTCATGAACTACTATTCTTTTGTTTCCGCTGCATATTGTATATTACTCTATGTCTGTGATTCTGTGATGTATTTATTTACTGCATATGTTGAGTTTTGCCAAATATAAATTAACAATCTGGTATTTTGAGCAATTCAATTCAGGCATGTTTGGATGCGAATGCTTGAAAATATCTGGTCGTTACAGTCATATATGGGTATTAAATTTAGAATCGAACTGATTTTCTAATATGAAGATTATTAATTCTTGGTAGTACACTATAACCATTTTGGGCCTAACCATGTTGACTGTTGATATTGAACTTAGGAACAACTTGGTAGGTCATGTTAATAATATGTTTGTTTCCTAAAGACATTATCTTCCAAATTTTCATTTAGTTAGTTTTTTTTTCTTATTTTCAAACAAAATTTTCTAAGGTCCATCATGGAAGCAAAGTTATGTGAGTTTCCCTAAATGTATTTGATAATTTTCTATATTAGGATTTAAATTTACAAAAATCAAATGTGTAACAAATTATGTAAGTAAATTACATTCACTAGTATGAATTGTTAAATAGAAATTGTCTTAAAAATATGTTGTTTTAATAGAAGCATTAATACGATGATTAAAGCGTTACTTCAGTATTTCATCAAATATTTATTGCAATGGCAAAAAATGGATTATATGAAAACATCATAATATACTACAATTGTTAAATTTGGAAGAAAAGGAACATTCTCAA
Source organism: Allium cepa (assembly GCA_030765085.1). Classification (NCBI taxonomy): domain Eukaryota; kingdom Viridiplantae; phylum Streptophyta; class Magnoliopsida; order Asparagales; family Amaryllidaceae; genus Allium; species Allium cepa. The sequence goes on from CM060944.1 coordinate 346,250,819, forward strand.
ATAAAACTATGAAACTTACCGAATAGATAATTTGACCTATTTGGCATAACTTTAGGTGTTTCATAGCGATTTGACAAATGGCCTTGCCCATTTATGCTAAATGCTGTCTAGAGTTTCTTATCATGTTGATGTCATAATAGTAAAAGAAAGAATGCATGTTTCATGGAATCTAGATTAACCATGTGAATTTTATACGTTTATGATCCATTTATATCATGAATAGTTTGAAAGTTGTTTGCACAAAAAATGGGCAAACACCTCCAAGTCGTATGATTTAGTTGATTATATGTTGTTCTTAATGATTTGGGTGATTTATGCAAATGTATAAAATAGATGGACTAAACTGTAAAAGACACACAGATTTATAGTGGTTCGGCCAGAATGTGCCTACGTCCACTTTATATGTTATTCTCCTTTTCTGTTCAGATTACAAGTACAAAGCTTCGATTACAAGTATTTGAAAGTTGTTTGAAAGTTCTATCTGTGCTTGAGCTCTCAAACTTGTCTGCCATTGTTGTACCCCTGCCCCTCTATTTATAGAGTGAGGCTGGGGCAGGGGTCTTGGATGGATATAGCTGGTGGTGGACCTGGGCTGATGCAATCTGGCCTGGCAGTGTTGGTTCGGCAAGGCCTTGGTTCGGTGGAAAGTTGGTGTGGACTTGGTCCGGTTGTAGAGGGTTGAGGTTGGTTCGGCTGGGTATTGGAAGTAGGTTGGTTCGGTAGCAAGGGGTTTGGCAGCAGGTGGTTCGGTAGTGAGTGATACGGGGACTTGGTTCGGTGGCGAGAGGAATTGGACCGGTGGTAGGTGGTCCGGTGGTGAGTGGTTCGGTGGTACGTGGAGTGGCTTTGGTTCGGAAGGCATGGGAAGGAGCTGGTTCGGTGGTAGGAGCATGGTTGAAACACACCCAACACTTGCCCCCCAAAGTAGGGCATGTGCATGCACATGGCGTGCTTTGTTTTCTCACGGTCTGGATAGCTTCATTCGGTCCTAAGCGCCGAACCGTTTGGTTTGGTCTCCCTGCGCTCTTCTATAAGTACGGGACTTATGCTTCCGTGATTCCTTACCAACTGAGATAGCCGAACCAGATTTCCTGCTGAATCAATCAATTGCCGAATCAATCAATTGCCGAATCACTCTCGTTTACCGAATCACTCTCGTTTACCGAATCAGGTGATCGTCGAATGACTTTCGTGTTTCGAACCACCGAATGAACCTGGGGATTCCGAGTGCCGAATGAACCTTCATGCCTTGATCCGCCGAATGAACCTTCGAGCCTTGTACTACCGAATGAGTTTGAGAACTACGAGGCCGAATGGACTTTAGTCTCAAACTACTGATCGGTCTTTTATGTGTTGAATTGCGAACGAGATTCCAGGCTGCATGTACTTGTTTGTTTATATCCCTATACTCCTTGTTTTAACAGTACGTTTTTCCGGTGTTGCAGATAATGTCTCACAAAGTGGAAACTCGATCATATAAGAGGAAATCTACGGACAGAAGAGAGTCCCCCGTTGTGCCACCAGCCTAGCCAGGACCGGGACGACAGGGACCCACCCCGAGATCACTAGTGGATGGATATGGCCCTCAGAAGCTCTTGAACTCTCCTCCTGACTGTTTTCCTAGCTCCCTCAAAGAGGAGCAGCTTGATGTTATATCTCGTTCTTTCAAAATTGGTAGAGCACACATGGTGCTGCCAGGGAATGGAGTTATGCCGTATGACCCTCCTGAAGGATATTTTGCTTACAGCAAGTACCATTGTATGTGTGGGGCCATTACCCCGATCAATGTTGGATAGTCAGCTTCATCACCTACCTAAAGGTGGCCCCTTTCCAGCTTCAGCCCAACTCTTACGCTATCTTGGTGAGCCTATTCATCATTTTTCAGAGAAAATACGGGCGTCCCCCTTCCAACCGGGAGATCCGATATTTGTACAACTTGAGAGGCTACAAGAAGGGGTCTCCATACATCAGCTTGGAATCGGCCGTGTCCTTCAAGCCGGTCCTGGACTTATATTCGAAGTTCAGCATGTTCAAGAAAGAATGGTGTTTTTTCAAGGATGACTCTGTTTCTATCCGTCGCTTCACCTCCGGTTGTAAGTTGAAGCTTATTTATAACTTCCGTTCTGATTGCAATGCTTCTTCTTATGTGTTTTTATTTCTTGCTAGCGACAGGTGGTTTTGCGGTCGTGGAGAACGATCGCCTAGTTCAGATGGCTGCGGAAATAGAAGCCATTTCGGGAAGGGAGAGGTCAGCTTCTTACCTGATCAGGAATGCTACTCTTCTGCAGCACAACTTGATTCTACCACGTTAGTCTGTGCTCAAGCAGAGAGACACAGCCGAGGAGAGGGCTGCCAAAGCTAAAAGAGGGGCCACGACAAAGAGCAACAAGAGGAAACCCTTCTTGATACCTCCAGTTGCCGGGGGGAAGAAGCTCAAGAAATCCGATGGACCCTCCCCTAGCACATGTTCAGATGATCCGGAGGAGGAAAATGTAGAGGAGAGCGGAGGTGATGGAGAAGGTGATGGTGGCAAAGGACAGAGCGGTGATGGCGCCGGGGCTTTGTCTTCTGGGCAAGCAAGGGAGATCCAAGAGTGGACAGATGATGCTTTCCGCCAGGCTTTTGAGGGGTTGGAGGAAGGATCGGCCTTGGTGGAGAAGCCAAAGAAAACTGATAAGGCCGAGACTGGTGCCGGTCCATCTTCTGAGAGCATTTCAGCTAGGGCAACTCCGGCGATTCAAGATGAATTTTTGACTCCTCTTTTAACTTCACATGTTTCTTGGATTATAGTCCCATGCATGCTTGTAACACTTGGTTTTCATTGCAGGAACGGGTAAGGTGGCCAAGACATCAGACATTCGGCACCGTCTCGAACAATTCAAACTCCTCAAAGCTTCCGCTAAACCAAAGCCTCCGACCAACCGTTCCGAGGACGTAGTCGGCTACCGTCCTCTTCTCGGAGTTATTGAAGAGGATATTCAAAAGAAAAAGAGAAGGCTCTCATTATTCGAACCTTCACCTGGACCTCAGCCCCCAACCCAGCCTATTCATGATATCACGGGGGAGGATACTGAGTTCATACCCTCTCCGCATCCATCAGAGAATCCTACCGTTACTCATATTGATCGTCCTGGCTTGGCTCGTAATCCATTTGCGGGTCATCCAGATCTGGATCCGGGTTCTCATGATATTTCCTTTGACGAGGTTACTGGTGAGCACCTTCTCCCTCGCAATCCTATGATAAGGGTGCTTGATGAGGCCAAGTCCCTGGACCTTGATTTTCTTACTACGCGGATTGTAACTATGGAGGATGAAGCCAAGGAAAATATCAACCGGGTTGCTGAGGAGACTAGGAAGTTGATGGGGCATCATGCCCGACTGGTCAAGGCCTGGGAGGAAATTGGGAGTGCCAACATAATATTGCGGCTAGTGGTTGCCGACCAGGTCAAGCAACTCGCCGATCAAGTCATCCAGATCTCTCGGCACGAGGCTGCCTCCAGACGGCTAAAGAAAACTATGGAAGAGGCTAGCAGAGCCGAGCTTGCGGAAAATGGAGGCCATCTGCAAGGAACGGATCGATATGGCCATTGCAACGGTGGATGAGGTTCAGAAAGCGGGTCTCGAGCGGGTAGAGGAGTTATCTGGGAAGCTTGAAGCTGCAGAGCTTGCTCAAGCCAAGCTGAAGGAGGAGATGGAGGCGATGAGGAAATCCCTTCAGGCTGACCGCTCGAGATATCGATCGGAAAGAGACGCTGCCGTTCAAGGCTGTCGGCTTCCGAGGTCCGGATGAGGGAATTTGAGGATAACGAGGGGATGATGGATGAGATGCTTCAGGACATGTACTTCCGTACTTAAAAGCAGGGCAACTTATCCTGGATGGATGATTATCCCCGGGTCATGGCCATGATTTATCTCCGGGCTCTGGAGGAGGCCAAGGCTGATGCGGATAAGGAGGGTGGCATGGCCTTCAGAATGGATGTGGTTACGACCCAATTCACTAAGGAGGAGAAAGTGGCGGTGAAGGAGGGCATGCGGCTGCTTGCTGCTGAGGAGGTAGGTGTGCAGTTGGGGGATGATGATCAAGGAACAGATGCTGGTAAGTCTTCCCTTTTAGCATTTTCATAGCTTGGTTGCTTATTGTTTATTCAATGAATTCTTCTCCTGAATTGGACAGGCGGGACCTCTGAAGCGCCAACTACCTCTTGTCAGCATGCTGGGAGTTCTGATCCAGCGGTTAAGTAGACCTCGAAGGGCCAGCAGGATAGAGGCGAAGCCCCGATGCAGTCGGCTCCATGGCTTGATCTGGACATTTTTTCAGTTTACTTGACATCGCTGTCTATGTTAGTCTTAAAACATTAATGTAATTTTCAGGCTGTGATCATGTAACGAACAACTTGACTTTTGGCATGTAACTTTATAACATAAGCTGATTTTGTCATGTTTGAATGCTGTCGTTATTTTGATGTGTTGCATAAAATATAGTTGTGCATGTGTTAGTGATTCAATTGTGTTTGACGCTAAGTTCTTGCTTAAAATATAATTCCATGTCTTGCAATGTTAGTGTGATGTGTGAATAAATTATAGTTACATATTTACGTACAAGAGAAGAAAGTACCGCCCTTCAAGTTTTAGCTGTAGACGGTAGCTTTGAATGCCTTGTGTAATCGAATGTGGAATGCAGTTGAGCGACCTGCCATCCAGCTGTGAGTTCTTATTCCCATTAGCGAGTGTCTCCCATTTTGTGTCTTGTACTTTAATGATCGTTATAGAGGATAGGAGGAAAGTTTTTATAAAAAAAATGGAAATATAAGAAATAGTAAAACTTCCAATCACAAAAGGCCTTCGACGCGCTTAAATTCGTGGCAAACGGGCTTTGTAGTCACTTTCCCTAGCTGTGGGCCTTGGAGACATTTGTCACCCATCTTACGCCTCCGCGGGGAGTTTTCTTTTTTACCACAGCCGTACTTAAGACACATCGGAGCCGAGATCGCGCACGGTAACTACCCGGGCCATTATGGCCCGTAATCATTGGTATTATTCGATTTACCATGGCCGGCTAGCGCGGGTGCCGATCGTCAACTGTGAACTGACCCTGGCTGGCCACACCTTGTGTTGGGGCTTATAATCGGTTCACAGTTGCCGGCGAGCCGAACGCCGTAATGAGCTGCCTAGACTATTTTCGGCCTCCTTGGTGGCTTATAATCGGCTCATTACAGTTGGCTTTGAGGGCCGTCGCGAGCAATGAGTTAACCCGCAGCAGAGGGATGCTGGAGCAAAAGTGTCTCATTGGCGATGGCATAGATTCGTATAGTACCTGTTAGGTCTTGTCCAGGTGAGGTTGTGCCGTGAAGTGTCTAGAATGGAAATGCCATTACACAGGAATTTGTTCAACAGAAAAGGATAAAGCTTAACAAGCAGCCAAGATATAAAGGAACAAGTTAAAAAGAGACAAGATTTTTAAAGTGGTTCGGCACGAAAATGCCTACGTCCACTGATTCTCTTTGTTAATCCACTTTATATGGGCAGTACAAGTTAAGAAAAGTATCGACGAAGGTGTTGGATGTTCTATGCCCTCTGGAACACCTCTCCGTCCACTGTTGACAAAATATAAGCTCCGTTGTGGAGATCTTTATGAATTACATATGGTCCGTCCCAGATGGGATCTAGCGCTTCGGGGCGCGGAAAGATTCGCTTGAGGACAAGATCTCCTTCTTGTAAGCTGCGATGCTTGATTTTGGAGTTGTATTGTGTTGCCACTTTTTGCTTGTGAGCTGCAGCTTTGAGTGCTGCGTCATTTCTTCTTTCTTCGATTAGATCCAAAGACATGTGGAGGAGTTCTTCGTTCTCTTCTGGGTTGTAGTGGATCCTACGGTGGGTTGGCACTACAGTTTCAACTGGGAACATGGCCTCCGATCCGTATGCCAAAGAGAAAGGAGTATGCCCTTTTGATGTTCTGAAAGACGTGCGGTAGGCCCAAAATACCGTAGGAAGTTCATCCACCCAAGCGCCTTTTGACTTTTCAAGCTTCTTCTTGATTAGAGTTTTAAGAATTTTGTGGACAGCTTCGACTTGTCCATTTTCCTGGGGATAAGCCACAGATGAGAAGCTTTTGTGAATTCCGTGCTCTTGGCACCAGTCGGCGAATCCCTCGCTGTCAAATTGAAGTCCATTGTCCGATATGATTTTGAGTGGAACCCCGTACCTGCATAGAACGTTTTTGATCAAGAAATTAATGACTTTTGCCGAAGATATTTTATTTAAAGGTTCCGCTTCCACCCATTTGGTGAAATAGTCGACTGCCACTATAGCATATTTTGCTCCGCCTCGGCCCATCGCAGTTCGCCAATCAAGTCAATTCCCCATACTGCAAAGGGCCAAGGGCTGGTCATTTGAGTAATCTCACTTGTTGGTAGTCGAGGAATCTTAGAAAATTTCTGACATATGTCACATCTTTTGACGAAGTCTAAGGCGTCTTTGTTTAAGGTAGGCCAGTAATATCCATATCGTAGTATCTTCTTTGCCAGAGTCTGCCCACCAGTGTGATCTCCGCAGCTCCCTTGATGGATGTTGGATAAGATTTCCTTGGCTTCCCTTCCAGCGACACACCTTAATAAGGGGTTAGAGAAGCCGCGTCGATAGAGGATGCCTTCTTGTATTGTGTAGTGGGAAGCTTTACTCAAGATTTTCTTAACTTCGTTACGCCCGTCGGGCAGTGTGCCATCTTGTAAATATTTCCGGATAGGAGTCATCCAAGTTTCTTCTTCGATTGCAGCTATCAGATCTTCTTGCTCGAAACTTGGGGCTAGTTGTTTCGAGATGGTTACTGCTCCGGAAATGGTGTTGTTCTTCATGCTAGCTTGCTTTGCCAGTTCGTCGGCCTCTCGATTCTCTTCTCGAGAAATGTGTTTGATTAAATAGTGATCTAATTGATCGAGCAGCAGCTTGGTCTTCTTTAGATATGCTGTGAGTCATTCTCCTCGAGTCTGAAACTCTCCTAGTACTTGGTTTACGATAAGTTGAGAATTAGTATGAAGACATAAAGAACTGACTCCAATTTCCAAGGCAAGTTCTAATCCTACAATTACTGCTTCATATTCTGCATCGTTGTTGGTGGCAGCGAATTCCAACCTTAGGGCATAGTGCAGCTTCCTTCCCCTGGGGGTGATTATCACAATACCTGCCCCCGAGTCTTGTTCGTTTGATGCTCCATCTACAAAGAGATTCCACTTGATATCTTTTGTTATTTCAGATTGATCCATACCTTCGTTAGTAGTGAATTCGGCAATGAAATCGGCCATGGCTTGTCCCTTGATGGCGGTGCGAGGATGGTAGGTGATATCATATTGACTCATTTCAATGCACCATTTAAGTAGTCGTCCAGAAGTGTCGGGGCGATGGAGTACCTGCCTTAGCGGTTGATCGGTTAAAACTCTGATGGAATGAGATTGGAAATAGTGTCGCAGTTTCCGTGACGTGATTAGCAAACAGTATGCTAGCTTCTCAAGTTTAGGGTATCTGGCTTCTGCCCCTATAAATCTCTTGCTTACAAAGTATACGGGCCGCTGCGCGCGGTTGTCTTCTCTCACCAAAGTGGCGCTTAAAGCATGGGACGATACAGCAAGGTATAGGTATAGTTCTTCGCCTTCATTTGGAGTTGAGAGTACCGGTGGTCTCTGGAGGTGTTCGATTAGGTTAAGGAAGGCTGTCGAGCATTCGCCAGTCCATTCGAACTTTCCTTTGTCTTTCTTTAGAGCTTCGAGAAAAGGATGCATTTGTCGGTTGCTTTAGAGATGAACCTGCTTAGGGCGGCCACCTTCCCGTTTAGGCTTTGCATCTCTCTTCGAGTGGATGGTATCTTGATATCTTGCAAAGCCCAGACTTGTTCGGGGTTTGCTTCAATCCCCATGGCATGGACGATGAATCCCAAGAACTTTCCCGACGATACTCCGAAGGAGCACTTTAGAGGATTCAGCTTCATTCCATATTGGCGAAGTACTTGAAACATCTCGTCCAGGTGGTTTATATGATCGTTGGCTTTCCTCGATTTTACCAGCATGTCATCCACATAAACTTCCATAGTTCGTCCTATTAGTTCCGCAAATATCTTGTTGACGATGCGCTGATAAGTAGCTCCGGTGTTTTTAAGTCCAAAAGGCATTACTCTGTAGCAGTACAACCCCGGTCAGTGACGAAACTAGTGTGGTCTTGATCGGGGGCGTGCATATGGATCTGGTTATATCCTGAGTATGCGTCCATAAAGGATAAGGGTTCGTGTCCGGCTGTGGTGTCCACGAGTTGATCGATTCGGGGGAGTGGGAAGCAATCCTTCGGGCAAGCGTCATTTAAGTAGGAGAAGTCGATGCATGTTCGCCACTTTCCATTAGCCTTCTTTACCAGTACCGGGTTGGCGATCCATTCTGGGTAGATGGCTTCTCGTATGAAGTTATTGGCAAGTAGGTTCTTTACTTCTTCCTCGAGGGCTGCTGATCGTTCTGCCCCCATGCTTCTCTTTTTCTGCTTTGTTGGCACCTTGGTGGGATCGATGTTCAGTATGTGGCATGCTACGTCTGGGGAGATTCCAGTCATGTCAGCGTGCGTCCATGCAAATACATCCAAGTTGTGGCGAAGAAAATGGACGAGTTGATCCTTCAATTCCGTTCTTAACTGAGACCCGACTCTCAGCAGTCTTCTTGGGTCGTGTTTGTCTACAGATACAAATTCCAAAGCCTCTACAGGCTCGGCGGTGGCCTCCTCCTCTTTGTCTCTGGGGTCTAATTCATTGAAAGGATCACTGGTATATCGAAGAGGAGGGGCTTTCTTTAGTTGCTGTGCTTCCAAGTTTTTCTTGCAGAGAGAAGTCTCTGCATCCTTCCCTTTATCCTTCCTGCGGTTATTGCGAAGTTCAGTTACATAGCAATCTCGAGCGGCGTCTTGATCTCCCTCTACTTCTCCTATTCCATTATCTGTTGGAAATTTCATCTTCAGACACCACGGGGCTAGGACAACTTGGAAGTCAGACAAGGCTGGTCTTCCCAAAAAGGCGTTGTAGGCCGAGTGGTTCTCTATTAGCACAAATGTTTGTTTTCGCACAATGGAGCGGGGATGACTTCCTATTTCGACAAAGAGGTCCAGTTGCCCGAGGGGCATCTTGGCATCTCCAGTGAAACCATGTAGCGGTTTGTTGCAGGGAGACACATCCTTCATTGACAGCTTCATTTTGTCGAAAGCATGCTTGAATAGGATATTTACTGAGCTTCCAGTGTCTACTAGAATTCAGAAAACTTTGGCTGGACCGAACCAGGCAGAGATGACCATAGGATCCATGTGAGGGTACTGTCTTCCCTCTAGATCACGCCTACTGAATGTGATGTCATCATTCTCTTTCGTTTCGGGTGGCGTTCTTCCGTAACAGAATTAATGCAGCCTTCATTGTTTCTAAGCGACCTTCCATATCTTTCCATCTCTGCCCAGCTTCTGTCGGCGATGTGTGGTCCTCCTGATATGGTATGGACCACTATCTTCTCTTGACTAGAGCCGTTGGTGTTGTGATTTCCTCCGCCTACTTCTGGGAGGGGTAGCCCTGGGTTCTCATTGGCAGGAGTTAGAGTCATGTTCTGACCTTTTACATTGCTCTCTAGCCTCTTCCTTCTGATGTGTTCTTCAATTAAGTCCCGGAGATGATGGCATTCATTTGTGCCATGCCCATGAGATTCATGGAAGCGGCAGAACTTTCCAGACTTAACTGTGTTATCTGATTCCTTCTTGTGTGGGGGACGCTTGTATCTAACTTCGTCTTGGGTGGCCAGGAAGATGTTTTTGATTGTTTCATTCAAAGGAGTGTAAGAGTCAAACCTCGGTCCTGGCCGATATAAACGCTTTTCTCCCTTCCTTCCCCCAGCATTGTCTTTAGAGTCATTTCTTCGAATATCCTTTGCTGCAACGGGAACCCTGTCTGGAGTTGCCTTAGTCCGTTGCCCTGACTTCCTCTCAGTGGCAGCGTCTTCAAGCCTCATATAATTCCCGGCTTCATGGAAGAAATCAAGTAAGGTAGCTGGTTTTTCTTTTGTTAATCTCCTAGCAAATTTAGTATCCGGATGCACACCACTGCAAAGGGCCGTTAGGATAAATTTCTCATCGGCATCTTGGACTACGGCCGTTGCGGCGTTGAATCGGGTTAGATATTGTTGCACTGTCTCTCCAGGCTTTTGTTTTATATTGAATAAGGAATAAGCGTCCTTGGGTTGTTCCACATGAATGCGTAATTGGCTGATGAACCTTTCTTTCAACATTTCCCATGAACTGATGGACCCTTGGGGTAGATGGCAGAACCAGGAGGTAGCTAGATCTGCCAAGAAGAGTGGAAAGTATTTACACAATACTCCTTCCGTCGCTCCGCTCATGAGCATATGCTGTGTGTATCTCTGTAAGTGTACGACGGGGTCAGAGGTTCCCTTGTAAGGCTCCATTGTTGGCATTTTCCATTCTCGGAGGGTGATGGCAATTTCGATATTGTGGGTGAAGGGGCTGGTTACCCTAGCGCCCATCCCTCGATCCCTTTGGTCCCATTGGACGCACTCTCTGAACAATCGCGCCATCCTTTCATCAGAACTTGGAGCGGATAGAAATGAGTTTGGTTCTTCTCTACGGGATTGATTCCGTCCAGATGACCTGTAGGGATGGTATCGTCTATTACTCCTAACATTTTCCGATGACAGTCTTCGGTCTTCCGGGGGCACGCTGGGGTCAGCCACAGTTGGCCCTTGCCTTGATCTTCCCCTGCTGGGTTCTGTTCTCAGCACTTCCTCGGGTCCAACTTCGGGCTGGACTCCAGCTCGGCCCCGTCTATTGGTGTTTCCATGGTTAGGTAGCATGGCAGGCTCAGCTACATCCGACTCCTGCCTGGTTCCTCCCCTGTTGGGTTCGGTTCCAAGTGTTTCCTCGGGTCGGAATTCGAGCTAAGTCCGGGCTCGGCTCCTACCATTGCTGTTTCTGTTGTTAGCCTCTTCGAAGAAGAAAGACCTTTGTCGTCTCCCAGATCCTCCTGACCGGGACTCACCCCATGATTCAGTGTTGCGGTTGGATTCTTCAGCATCCCTTAAGCGTGACATGAGTTGGTCCACCAAGGCTTCTTGTTGAGATGCGAAGCGGTTAGTTACTTCAGCCACAACCCTGTCCAGATCCGTCCTTGTAATTGGTTGTTCCGTAGCAGGGGCTGTCGGATTTGCCTGATTTCCATTTGCTGTTGGAACCGGACGATTGTCTTGATCTCTGATCACTGGATCTGGGATACTGCTAGTTGCGATGTTCTTTCCTTTGTTAGCATCTTTCTTTCGTCCGGGAGGCATGTTTTCCAAGCAATGAGCGAAGCTGTTAGGAAGAAAGTTGAGGGGGGGAAGCTGAAGCTTCTAGCTCGAGCTCTCAGTGAAAGCACCAAAAATGTTTGCACAAAAAATGGGCAAACACCTCCAAGTCGTATGATTTAGTTGATTATATGTTGTTCTTAATGATTTGGGTGATTTATGCAAATATATAAAATAGATGGACTAAACTATAAAAGACACACATATTTATAGTCGTTCGGCCAGAATGTGCCTACGTCCACTTTATATGTTATTCTCCTTTTCTGTTCAGATTACAAGTACAAAGCTTTGATTACAAGTATCTGAAAGTTGTTTGAAAGTTCTATCCGTGCTTGAGCTCTCAAACTTGTCTGCCAATGTTGTACCCCTGCCCCTCTATTTATAGAGTGAGGCTGGGGCAGGGGTCTTGGATGGATATAGCTGCTGGTGGGCCTGGGCTGATGCAATCTGGCCTGGCAGTGTTGGTTCGGCAAGGCCTTGGTTCGGTGGAAAGTTGGTGTGGACTTGGTCCGGTTGTAGAGGGTTGAGGTTGGTTCGGCTGAGTATTGGAAGTAGGTTGGTTCGGTAGCAGGGGGTTTGGCAGCAGGTGGTTCGGTAGTGAGTGGTATGGGGACTTGGTTCGGTGGCGAGAGGAATTGGACCGGTGGTAGGTGGTCCGGTGGTGAGTGGTTCGGTGGTACGTGGAGTGGTTTTGGTTCGGCAAGCATGGGAAGGAGCTGGTTCGGTGAGACATTGGTTCGATGGTAGGAGCATGGTTGAAACACACCCAACAAATGTATCCTTACCTTTGTCTAGGTATGGTGTTAAAATCTTGAATCTAATCAAATAGAAATCATTTATGTGATTAACCTAAGGTTGTGTGGAGAACAATTTTTATTTATGTTTGATTTTATCGTTTGTTGTCATGAATCTTTTAAACTGTTATAATTGATTACTTTATTCTGTTGTATACATTTCAATAAAATATTCCTTTATTTACCAGCTCTATGACAGAATGAAAATTTAGCTGGATGGTACACCTACTGCTTTGAAAATGCGTTGCTTATATTTTAGGAATTTATGATAGCTGCAATAAATCTAAAAGGAGAAAGTACTTCAAGCTTTATATCATGTTTCCTACACACATCCATGTAGTTTTTGTAGTTAATACATTTTTAGAACAACGGATAAATTTGTAGCTAATTTTTTGATTTTTGTAGTCACCAACAAGTTGTATCATAAACCAAAATAGTACTATACTTCATTACAGTTTGGTAAACAAATCATTTTCAACTTCGAAAAGAACCTTAAATTTTACAATAAAGTCTGCCTGAATTTATAAGCTAACTTTTAAGAACTAGTTATTAGTCTTTGAATTCCTTTGCTATAGCTTTCATTAATGTCCAATACTTTGAAAAAAAATTGATTTTACACCATGACATCTCCATTTCAGATCAGTTACTATACTTTTAATTATAGGCATAGTGTTAATGTTCTACATCATCACTGGCTCATTATGTTAACATCACCTTACTTATAACATAACATAAAAGTTTTGCTGCTCTTCAAAAAAAAACATTTTTTGACATCCATTTTAACTCTACTCTAATTCTGATTTCAATCATTAATTATTGGCAATATTTAATTTAGTACTGATACTTGTATACCGAAGTAAATTGGTTGGCTCTAAGCACCTATATGTTTACGTGACTTAAGCTACACCTTTAGTTAAAAGAATGACAATATTAGAATTCAAGAAATCCTTTATGGTTTTTTATATTTAAATTTTAATTTCTTATACCAGGACACCGATTTCGGGCAACAACCACCATATGAGTCTCAGTCAACTGTTAGTGTTATATATATTTCTTCATAGTTTTCACGTAAAACTACACGATCCATATTTCTTACAATTTCTTAGACTTTTCGTTCTACTTTTCATGATATGGTCATTACTTATTCATTTTCTCTGACCGTAAGAAGAATTGTCAGCAAGACATGCTCGAGAATTCCTCATCCCATCGGCAACCCTTCCATATGTTGCCAATATTTCTGGGCCGGGATGGTAAAACATCAAATTATGTAATCATCTATGCATACCTACTCCATGGAATCTTTTAAATTTTTTTTGCTACTAAATTGTTTGTCTACACAAATTTCCCGACATACTTTGCATATTCATGAAAAAAAATTAAAAAAATTAAAAGGCTGACTCCTATTGATATTTGGTACAATTAATAATATGTAAGTGATAATTTAATATGAAGTTATTAAGTAGATGTATATCATCTTATATTGCATAGAGAAATATACTACAGTTGACATCATACCTACAATTTTCAAGCTTGGTTATGTAGCTGAAGAAACTTTTGCTATTGGTTCACTCACTGCCATATTTTTTTGCAGGTTGTAAAAAGATTGGCAAAAGCTAGAGAAAATCACAATGATCATCAAGTTACCAACTGAACCAGGTAAACACGTTTATGAAATTTCATCGTGTCATGCCACTCTCAAATTTTTTGAATTTTTTTTGCAGCTATAAGTTATGCATTAAACGTATACTATTAGTGATATCCACATACAATTCGCAGTATTAAATTGAGCACAGAATATATTTTTTACCCACGTTAGAGCTTACTAAAATAATAGTGTGTTGTTAGATCGGTTTAGGAAATTTTAGTAACAATAAGTTTGATGTACCTCGCTTACCATCTCTGAAGTAACTTATTCAAATTTTATTTTATACTAGATAAAACTAGCTTATTATGATTAATTTCTTCACATTTAAATGTAAAAGGAGTGGTTAATATTATAGTCAATGGGATTGTCGATTATGCAAGAGTTTGATCTGGACACAAGTTTATTGTTTGAAGTTGTTTTTATATTTTATTCAATTATTAAATTCATTTTTAGCATTTTTGATGTATCGGCAATAGGATGCTTAATGATTTTAGTTTTATTTGACAAAAACATCCACCTTTTGCCTTTCCATGATAGTGTAGCACAGAGTGGATAATTAGTTGCAGTCGAAACTTATTTTCGTTGGTCATTTTGAGTTTGAATGAAAGAATATGGCAATTGTATTTGAAGTAATCATATTAGAAAAAAAGGTAATTTCTCATTTAATAGCTTTAACAATATGAATATATAGCTTTGAATGGTAGTTAAATCTTTCCACTACTTCCTTTGCCTTGACACGGTAAATAGTATCAGTCAAATAGGTTACACGATGCCTTCACCTATATTTCACTAAGCTGCATCGCTCTGGTTTATATTATATCTTAACTGCTATAGGTGTTTCACATTCAAAAAAAACAGCATATTAATATTTTTGGCCAGACAATTCTTTGGTTTCTTGAAATTTTTTTGTATCGTTTCCTGTTTTTTGACAATTTTTATGTACTTTAGTTTTCGATTTATTTTATTCTTTTAGGACACTTTTTGGTTTAAATTATTATAACACATCTATCTTTCATTTACGTATAAGTAAATCGAAATACAAATTTAGCCGTATAAGTAAATCAAAATACAAATTAGCTGTAGTATTTAACTATCCATAAAGAGAATCAGGCTTTAATATTTATTGTCCTATTTTTATTTTTATTTTATTTTTGAATAAATTTATTTAGATGTAGAATTCAATTGTTTAGAATGGGAATGAGTTTAAACATATATAATATTAAACTTTAAAGTATTCCATGAATGCTTTAATTTTGATTTTATGGAGATACCTATGCGTATATCATCTAAGTTTGCTATTATTACTTTTTATGTCTAGAGTGAATAGGTTTCGTTGCTGTAATGATTGCTTTGATATTTACAATGAATTGTCTGTGATTCTTCTGATTCACAGAAATAGTCATTAAAAAGTTTTGCTTTTTGCATACCATCCGTGTTAAGTGAACAAAACATGGCTTGCTTTTCTTTATGAATTCGAAGTTTTTGACTGGTTCATGATTTTGCTATTATATTTCGTAACTTATTTTTCCTCCATGTGGTATTATCAGTATAACATCCAGCTCATGTTCATTTTTTTCAATGTCTGTGAATTTGGATTATCTGTATGTTGTAACAACCCATAAATTTTTAAACGATTTTTAATAACGTATTTAATTGAATTTTTGAGAAATTTTAAATAATAATATTTTGAAATAAAAATTTAATGTTTGGATTACGTATAATTAAATATAAGTAGTGAATAAATAAGAAAACATATAAATTTAGATTACGTTACTTGTTAATTAATTTGGGCGTACGTTCGTTTTAATTATTGCATCTATTGTACGTACTCTTTGGTTTCATATCTTAGCTGTTAAAAATCAAATCAACACGTGCATTTTAAAAAAAAGAATTAAAACCCTGCCTCCAATTTACGTGTAAAACTTTCCACTTTCATTTGCATCTCCGTATTTAATAGGAATAAAAATCTTTGATTTCCTGACCGTTTCAAAATCTCTTCCCATCTTCATTTTTTGCTACGCAGTTCAGATCTAGAAAAAAGGGTAATGGGTAACGATCCGAAATTTTAGACCAATTTAAAAAAAAAAAAAATTTAAAATATTGAACAAAATTTGGTAGAAACAAAAATGATGGGAATAATAATAGTTTATATGAGATTTACAATTTGAATTAAAAACAACAAATGTTAAGAATTTAATAATACTTGTTAATTGTAAATATTGATCTATTGAATAAAATTAAAAAGGAAACAATAGTTTAATTGTATTGTTGTAATTCAAATAAGTTAACCTCTAACAAATGAATTCAATTGGTAACTAATGGATATGTTGAGTTATGTGAAATTATTAAATAATGTTTGATTTATTGTTAATAAAAAGAAGTAGCTGAATTAGATTTTTATCTGATTTTAATACGAAATTAATATTTATATTTGTTGAAATCTTTCCATTAAGGAAAGAGAATGTATTAAAATGAACATTTAGTTTGGTAGTTAACATAATAATATTTTATTTATAAGTTCTAAAAGAGAAAATTATTTCAAAACGTTTTCCAAATATAATAATTATTATAAGAAAGATATTTTGAAATAAAAGTAACAGGTTGTATTCTGTGAATTTACAATTTTTTTTATTTACTATAAAACAGTAGATAGTTGTTATTATTTATATGTTAATTTAATGATTTAAAAGTAAATATGGTTTCAATTGGGAATAATATTTATTTTGACGTTAGATAATAAATTTATCTGTAGCCTTGCATTCCAAGTGGGAAAGAAATCGTTTCCCTAGACGTTCAATTTCTTTTAAACCTAGTTTTGATAAGTTACGTGTAAATTTCTATGCTTCCCTTTTTTCTCATTTTTATAATAGGAATAAAAATTCGCGTAACAATTTCAAGCAAATTTATTTCTCTTTAGAAGTTCAAAATTCGTTTCAAGATTGTTTGAAATTCACGTGTATAAGTGTCTCTTCTTTTCCATTTACTCCTTTGCAACTAATAGGAACAAAATCTTTGATTTTCCTTACCATTCAAACAAAATTCTTTTATTTCCTTAATGTTCATATACCATTAATTAGTACGTTCCTTATTTAATCTATCCAATGCAATTATCTCCTAAATCAAATATCATGCGCAAATTCCTCCTGACAGAAATTATTTCCTGCCGTTTCTCCAAGCAATCAATACTAGTTTCATTTAAATACTCAACCTTGTATGCAAATAATTTTCACCACCTTTCCATTTTATAAATATTTCTTGCGTTTTAATCAACGCATTTACTTCCTAATAAATTTTAAACGTGTACAAAATGTTTGCCAAAGATTTCTTGCAGTTTCCTTTTGCTAAATTCACGCAATCAATACCACTGTAAATATTCGCTCAAATCTTTCTTGCCTATATTCTCTCACCTCGATCAATGCAATCGTATATAATTGATTTAAATTTATTTCTTTCCTATATTCTCTCACCTTAATCAATGCAATCGTGTATAAATATAAGCCTCCTACACAAATAGTTTTCAATTACATCTCAACATTTTCTTCATTTCTTCTTGCGTGCGTGAGCTCTGAAGGTATGGCCTCCATTTTCTTCTTTATATTTTATATTTTTTTCCATGCTTTGCTTCTCCCCTCCCTGTCCTCTGCTTCCAATATATTTGACAAATCCATCTTTATATTTCAAGTCGCGTTCACAAATTTTCACATTATAACAGTCTCCATTTAATTGATATTTTAGCATAAAACTATACCTACATGTTTTTTTATGTTTAATGCTTATGTGAATTTTAAGCCAAGCTTTTCAGAGACGTATATATACGTTAGTCTTATATCTTATTTATTATTATAAAATATTAGTAATATACATATTTTGAAAATATAATTAGATTTTTATTCCTGTTCGAATATAACATATATTAGTATGGCAGCCGAGTGTTGTAAAAGCATTAGTGATTTATGTTGTAAAATTAAAAATTTATATGTATAATTTTCATCTCGATTCTAGTGTATATATATAAAGTATGTTTTGTTTTTTTCTCTTTTCTGTAGTGCTTTCATAATGTATGGTCTATATATATAGATTGATTTTCTCAGTATATGCTTTGAATTTTGAGTAAACTATATATAAATATGTTATTTTAAAATGCGTGTTTTAAATAAGTGATGATTTTTATATATATTATGCCTATATTTTATTTTGTGTGTGTGTTTAAATGTAATATTGAATTAAGAGGAAAAACGTTTATGTGTTTAAATTTAAGTATTGATTTTTCAATAATATGATGATGTTTTGTTTTAATATGTATTTTAAATTTAATATCAGCTTCAAACAATGTGAATATTTTATTTGAATATCCATCTTAAATTAAATTTATTGAGATTTTAAGGAAATTTAAATAATACATATAATATATACTCTGTTTATATCAAACCGATTGATTTTTTTTTTCCATCGATTTCTATCTATCAGCTTTGTCATCAAATTCGTGCCAATTTTGCTTTGCTTCAAAGTTCGTATTGGGATCCATAACTGACCTCATTATCATTCTTCTCTAGCCTCGAAAGGTGAGCAATCACTCACGATTAACGTTCTTGTATTTTATTAAATTTGATTTCAATTGAAACGACAATTGAAATATGATGCTGTAGTCATATAAATTGTTATATATATGCTATTTTCTGTAACTGTTCACCTGTGGGATATGACACCATATCCTATTGTTTATATTATATTTTTATTTATGATATATGCCTGTTATTTTATTGTATTATCTGTTATCACTCTGCAAGTTCCCTGTAGTTTAGAATTCACTATGGGTTGAAATTATACATACTCGAACGGACTTTTGGATAGGAGAATTTCGTTATGGATTGAAATGATAAACCCAAGCGATTTTCAATTAAATTAAATTTGGGATTGCGGGTCGAAGTGATATCTACCCGTATATTTAAATTTCAGATTGAAATGATAAATATCTGTATCCCTTGACCATAGCGTATGAAATTATATACAGACATCGTTGGTCTATATATATATAAATGTTTTGAAAATAATTTCTATGGTTTGGGAAAGAAAAATATAGTTTTAATAAAGACTGATTCTTAGAATATTATATGTATAAAAATGAAAATTTTATGTATAGACCTAATAATAATATTTAATCTAATTGAGATTGATTTAATACATATAATATGTTTAAGGATTCGTTTAAATTTATATTTCAAATTAGATTTGGTAAAATTTTGAATAAGCTAGAGTTGAGAAGATAAAGTTGAATTAATTGGAAATGGTATTTAATTAAGAATTATATTCAATTAAATCAATTTGAAACTATTGAATTCAGGATTTAAGATATGATTTTATAACTTGGTTTTGGTAAAAGGGATTAAATGGATATTTTAAGTTTAAATAAATTTAAGAAAATATTCTGTAAAATGAAATCTAAGGCTATTTAAATGATATTGAACTTGTTAAGTGGATATTTCCTCACTAAATAATAATGATGAAGCTAAATCAAGATCTATATGAAACTGTTAGATTTAACTTTAAAATATTGAATATTAAAGCTTTGAATATAACGAAAGTTTGAATGGTTATTGGGAGCTGAATTGAATTAATGAATTGAGCTTTGAATAAATGGGAATTTGAAACTTGAGTTGATTAGAATCAATTTGTGTAGTTGAGGAAATTTCAAATACTTTACTTTATAAATTATTTAATATATATATATATACACACACACACACACACTCTATCTTGGAAAATAGATATATTTGAAAGGGAAATGATGTTTTGATTTTGAAGTCTAAATAAAATTGAATGGCCACGGTGTTATAGTGTATATTTCTACCTTTAGATTGTTCCATGGACCCTTAGAGGATGGTTATCCCAAACATCCTTAAATTATTTGTATTTTAGTTGATATTTCACTTGAGTTGGATTTATTGATATAAGAATGTTAATCCTGATTCGAGTGTTTTGTGGTTTTGCTTTACGCTCGGGTCAGACTAAGCGATACAGCATTTGAGACTCACCTTTGGAGTTTGGAGCTTCGTTTGAGGATCCAACTATTGATTCAGCTTTCAGCTCTTTCAGTTGATTCGTTCGAAGAGGTCATCTGTTCGTACTGGAGACTTCACTGTATTTGAGATATTTTGTTGTATTTTTATTCCTAACTCTGGTATTTATATAGTAGCTTCATGAACTACTATTTATCTATTCCGCTGCATTATTTTATATTACTCCGTGTCTATGATTCTGTGGTCGATTTATTTACTGTATATGCTGAGTTTTGCCAAATTTTAATTAACAATTCGGTATTTTGAATTATTCAAGTCGGACATGTATGGTTTTATTGTCGATTTGAATGGTCCAAATAGCGGATCGTTACATATGTACTATTTACATTTTAATAAATTAGCTACATATTTACTGCTACTTTCTGTTTAATCTTATCAATAAAATTCCACCTTTGATGGTTTGAAAATTGTTCGTTGCAAAAGCACTATGATTTAGAGTTTTCTTCCCTTCAAATCTTCCTCTCTAATTAGAAGTTATTTTGATGTGAAAAAAAATATTTTTTTTAAAGAATTTGGAATTTTATATATGAGTTATTGACAAGTTGGCTTATTTGAAACTATAATTTTTTTGGCTTTAAAAAAAATGCTCAGTTCACCATAGATTGAAGGAGATGCATATTAATGAAGTAGTTAATAATATGTGAGTTTCCAGTTCTTTTAAATTTTTCGTGCGTGTCGATATTAAATTTATTAACTTTGGATTACATTGGTGTAAACAGACTTGGATGACAGCTGTAACCCATATTTTATTGTAATATAAACATGCAAGATGAGGCATCGTATTAATATCGAATTACCTTAATTTGAAGCTACGTACTACTGGTTTGGCTGACATCAAGGTATTTTAATGATTTATATTTATTGCCAAATAAAATTATTACCTCGGCTTGGGGTTAAGTAGTTCGTATGTAATTTGTTTGTCTTTTTGTGCTCATGCGAATCATAACTATCGCATTTTGATTAAACAAAATAATCAATAGAAAATATAACAACGTTATATGGTTGAGATCTTTTTTAGAAGAGGAGGACATCTTAATTTTGAGATGTGGGATCCATTTTGGTATTTACTCATTGTATTTAATGTGCTTTTTTGTCAGTCTGTAACGGAGAAAATAAACCTACCGAATGACTTTGAGGATCCCCTTGCACAGACAAAATTTAAGGCAAATGGTAAAAATGGCTCAATGGCACACTTGGGCTTCTGTGCTAAAGGAACCTAACGCGGACTCATATTGTATAACATGGAAACATGTAATTACTGAATGTTATGGCTGCAGATGTAATATTATTCATCAATTTTTTACAAGTAATTTTAATATTTTTGAAGGCAGTGCATGCATCATCAGTGTAATCCCAATGTATTTTAGATAACAACATTATAAGGGAAGAAATGTAGGGCATTCATAGATGCTATTTTTACATGTTCATAACACTTTTTCAAATATATAGGTGTTCAAAGCGTGATGAGTAACTTATATATTTACATCCGTCGACAAGAAAAATAAATGATTCAAGTTGATGGGTTCTTGATAGTATTTCATATTGTGCTGATAAGTGCACCACAACTTCTTTTTAATACCATGAAAGTTGCAATGAGAATGATCTGCTTATTGATTCCATATTTTATATTATTTACTTGGTTTAAATCAATAATTCAAAAGTTATGTTATAGTGATTTATAATTGTAGATTTTCCTCCTAGGCGGCAATAAACAACCATGGACATTTGACGTGGTTACCCTTGCAAGAATTAAGAAGTATACCATCAAATTTGATTGTGTTATAAAATATTTATAATATGGGTGAATATGCTAAATGATCAAGGACAGTATTGTAATTTTTTTTAGATTTGGAATCTATAAATATAGAGCTCATTTGTATTGTAAAGGGATCAGTGGTGAATAATAATATATCTTTTCCCTTTATTATTTCCGTTCTCTTTATTTTCTAACACGTTATCAGCACGATTTTCTACGTTAATATTTGGATAAGTTTTTTTATATAAAATGTTTGAAGCGTCATCTAATGCTTACGTCTGAGGTTCATCTCAATTTTTTTTGGTAGAGTTTGAACAGTATTTGTTTGAACAAGTATTTTTTTTCCTTCTTTAATGTGATATTACCGCCTGCTTTTACTCATTCTATATCAAATAGCCTAAAAGTTCTTACACTATAAATATCATTTCCTATGGGTCCAGTTTCACATTCTAAAAAAAAAAAGAATCTTTTCGTACATCTTTATTAAAGTTTTTTCCTGTTCATCAAGGTACAACTTAGTTTTATATTATACCCATGTTGACACAGTGAGTTATCTCCTTAGTGTTGTTGTACAGTGAGTACTGTGTCCTTTTTTCTTTTCTAATGAAGTTTGAAAAGATTAGGTAGTAATTTGTTAAGATTAGATAATGGATCTTATAAACTGATTGCATTTTTCTCTCTCCAGATTTAGTAGTATAACTCTGTATTTGAATCCAGACATTCCTCTTTGGTATTTTCAGTTTAACAACTCTGACGTTTGTACAATAACACGTGATAAATCTGTATATGTTCAATATTTAGCCATCAAAACTTTGCCTTTTTTACAGTCTCATATTTATCGGATTTGACGATGTACAGTAAACTGTATACTACCTTAACTTTTATACTTTAATTATTATATCATATCTTTATAGAATCATTTCCAGTTACAAAGTATATTTATTGCATGACAAATATAGGCCTTATCTTATTATCTTCGTACATACTTTTATTGTTTTATTATTATTGTTATCCTTTGCTTTATGGTACATACTTTGCACATGCTTTACATGGTTGAATAACAAATTATTTACCAAAAGATGTCTCTGCTTACAAATATTCAACTGAAGATCTAATGAGTTTGTCCTATTGCCATGCATTTAGTCACGCACCCATGCATACATTTGCACGTCTATGTTGTAGTCATTTTTTTTGAGTTGTTACGTCCCAGCCTATTGAATTTTTTCTTTTCTTTTTCGTTTGAGTTAGCTTTCCCAGTCAGCCTTCTTTTCTTTCCAAGTCAGCCTTTTCCTTTGGCTTTGATATGTCTCTGCCTATTGGTTTCATTTATTAGTTGCTTTTCTGATAGATGCTTGCATGCCTTTATTTTATTTCTTCAATTGTTGTATATTTGATTGCTGATGAATTACCTTTCATTTGTAATTTTTGGCCTAGCCCTCTATGTTGGTATATGAAATTCTGAGTGATGTTTATTTTATTTTGGTAACCTTGCCAAGTCTTAATTTTATATATATATATATATCTATGTATATATATACATAATTTATGGCAAATATCGCTAAGCTTGAATTCAAAGCGTTGAACATATATGGAGATAACTATTTGTCATGGATACCGGATGCTGAAATCCACTTGCAATCTCAGTGCTTAGAAAATGCAATTACAAATGACAATACTATGTCCCAGCAGGACAAAGCAAAGGCTCTAATAATTCTAAGACGTCATATCTACGACGATCTAAAAACAGAATATTTAACGAAAAAGGATCCTCTCCACTTGTGGAACTCCCTGAAGGAGCGTTATGACCACCAGAAGACGGTCATACTTCCAAATACTAGGAAAGAATGGTTGAACCTGACGTTTCAGGATTTCAAATCCGTAAGAGAATTTAATTCTGCAATGTTTAGAATTACTTCTAAACTAAAATTATGTGGAGAAAAGGTGAATGATGCACTAATGCTTGAAAAGACTTTGTCAACATTCATGCTTCAAAAATACTCCTGCAGCAGCAATATCGAGAGCGTAATTTTACAAAATATTCTGAACTAATAGAATGCTTACTAATTGTTGAACAAAATAATGAATTGCTTATAAAAAATCACTCCTCAAGACCAACTGGTTCAGCTGCATTACCTGAAGTCAATGCTAATTTTGCCCACTCTGGAAGAGGCAGGGATCGAGGTCGAGGTAGAGGACGTAGTCATGGACGCGGATATAACTCCAGTAGAGGCGGTTATGGTGGTTTTAAAGGTAACAAAACCACCAACTTCAAAAAGCAACAAAAGAAAATTGAGCCTGTAAAGAACAATGATTCAGTTTCAGAAAATAAAAAGCATTACGAGAAAGTTTGTTATAGATGTGGACGATCTGGTCACTGGTCACGTACATGTAGATCATCAAAGAAAATAGTTGAAGAATATCATCGCTCGAAGAATATTGAGGCAAATAATGCCGAACAGTTACATGAAAACACTAACCTGAAGTTAGATGATTTCTTCGAAGGTGACAATGGAAATTTCATTAATGATGAAAATCTAAGTGCAATGATCAATGATATGACCGAGTTAATCAATAAAAATGACTTGATATTTGTTATGCGGTTTTTCGTTTTATTTCATTAGCTTGCATTAATAAATTAGTTTGAAGCTTATGTTCGTTAGTTTGTATTTCCCTTTGCAGAACTAGTTAAAAATAATGTGTAATGTGGATGTTGTTTTTAGTCAGTAGCCTATTTTAATCATATTACTTTGTTTATGCATACAATTATTTTTTATATAATTGACTAATTATTGTCTTTAATCCTTAAGGTATGGAACGCCATTTGGGTGATGATATATGTTTACTAGGTATTGCAACTACTCATACAATTTTGAAAAACCAGAAGTTTTTCTCTGAACTATCTGAAAATTTCTCAGCTAAAGTCTCCACTATAGCTGGATCTGCTAATATATTTGACGGGTCCGGAAGAGCCCATATAATATTACCAAATGGTATACGTATCTTTATTCAGAATGCATTATACTCAAGCAACTCTAAAAGAAATTTGCTGAGTTTCAAAGATATAAGAATGAATGGATACCATATTTAAACTATAAATGAAAACAACAAAGAATATCTTTGTATTATTTATAGAATTGAAAGCCAGAAGCTTATCCTAGAAAAATTTGGTACAATTTCAGCTGGTTTATATTTTACAAAAATTGGCATAGTTGAATCTCACTCTATAAACATGAGCCAGAAGCTCACAAATGCAAAGACATTGATTCTTTGGCATGATCGCTTGGGTCATCCTAGATCAACTATGATGCGTAAAATCGCTAAAAATTCAAATGGGCATGATTTATCAAACCAATTGAATTTACCAAGTGATTACTTATGTGCCCCATGTGCACAAGGAAAATTAATCACTCGACCTTCATATAGTAAAATCACTTCGGAATCTCCAACATTTCTACAAAGAATTCAAGGTGATATATGTGGCCCAATCCACCCTGAATGTGGACCATTTAAATATTTTATGGTATTGATTGATGCATAAACTCGTTGGTCACATGTCTGTTTACTTTCTACAAGAAATTTGGCATTCGCCAAACTGCTTGCTCAAATAATAAAATTGAGAGCACACTTCCCTGATCATCAAATTAAATCAATTCGACTAGATAATGCTGGAGAATTTACTTCTCAAGTATTTGATGATTATTGTCTATCATTGGGAATTGAAATTGAACATCCAGTAGCACATGTTCATACTCAAAATGGTCTGGCAGAATCATTAATTAAGCGTTTGCAACTTATTGCAAGACCGTTGCTGATGCAATCAAAGCTACCTGTTTCGGCTTGGGGACATGCAATTCTACATGCATCAAAATTGATTAAAATTAGACCAACAGCTTATCATCAGTTTTCACCATCACAGCTCTTAACTGGATCTCAACCAAATATTTCACATTTACGAAAATTTGGTTGTGCTGTGCATACACCTATTAATCCCCCACTTCGTACTAAAATGGGTCCTCAACGACGGTTGGGAATTTATGTGGGATTTGATTCCCCAGCGATAATTCGTTACCTTGAACCTCTTACATGTGATGTCTTCACTGCAAGATTTTCAGACTGTAAATTTGATGAGACAATCTTCCCGCCGTTAGGAGGAGGAAAGACCGTTCCAGTAGAATGGCGTGAAATATCATGAAATAATCCATCAATGTCTTGTTTGGATCCACGTACCAAACAATGCCAATATGAGGTACAAAGAATTTTGCATATTCAAAATATTGCAAATCAACTTCCAGATGCATTTAGTGACACTGCAAAAATAACTAAATCTCACATTCCAGCAGCAAATGCACCAGCAAAAATTGATGTCCTTGAAGGATCAAAAGTAAATATAGCAGTAAATAAATCTAAAGCGAGACAAAAACGTGGAAGGCCAATTGGTTCAAAAGACTTGACGCCTAGAAAAAGAAAGTCTAATAAAAAATCATCAATTATGGAACCTCCTGAAGAGGTTATAAATGATCGAAAGGATCACTTAAATGAAAATCCCAATTCTCCTAGAAGTGCGGAAGGAACTATTATCCCACAAGAGATAAAAGAAGCTTCCAATGATAAAATGGTACATAATAATAATGAGATCTCAATATTTTATACAAACCATGGAGAAATATGAGATCGAAATAAAATAATAATTGATGATATATTCTCATTCGCAGTAGCTACTGAAATAATTGAAAGTCATGACTATAATGAGAATGGCGATAATGAACCAAATAGCATAAATGAATGTCGAAAAAGACACGATTGGCCAAAATGGAAAATGCTATCCAAGTGGAATTAGATTCACTTCAAAAACATGGTGTATTTGGACCAATAGAGAAAACACCAGAAAATGTTAAACCAGTAGGTTATAAATAGGTATTCGTTAGAAAACGAAATGATAAAAATAAAGTCGTAAGATACAAGACACGACTTGTCGCACAAGGTTTCCTAAAGAGACCAGGTTTTGACTTTAAGGAAACTTACTCCCCTGTTATGGATGTCATAACATTTCGATATTTAATAAGCCTTGTAGTTTCTGAAAAACTCGATATGAGATCAACGGATGTTGTGACAGCTTATCTTTACGGTGAATTAGATACCAATATTTACATGAAAATTCCATATGGATATAAATTGCCTGAAGCAAAATCAAAGTCCATGTACTCATTAAAACTAAGACGATCACTATATGGCTTGAAACAATCTGGAAGGATGTGGTATAACCATCTTAGTAAATATTTGGTAAAAGAAGGATACGAAAACAATCTCATTTGTCCATGTGTCTTTATAAAGAAATCAGTAAAGAGATTTGCTATCTTAGCAGTTTATGTTGATGATATAAATTTGATTGGAACTCCAGAAAAGATTGATGAAACAATAAATTACTTAAAGAAAGAATTTGAAATGAAAGATCTTGGCAAAACTAAATATTGCCTCGGTCTACAAATCGAGCATAATACCACTGACATACTGATTCATCAGTCAAACTATATTGAGAAAATCCTGAAACGTTTTCAAATGGATAAAGCATATCCACTTAGTACGTCTATGGTTGTCAGATCTTTGGATATTAAAAAGGACCCTTACCGTCCAAAAGAAGATGATGAAAATGTGCTTGGTCCAAAAGTACCGTATCTTATTGCCATTGGTGTATTATTATATTTGGCCCAATGCACAAGACCAAATATTGCATTTTCAGTAAATCTTCTAGCAAGATACAGTTCAGAACCAACAAAAAGACATTGGAATGGTATAAAACATATCATGAGATATCTTCATGGAACGACAAATTTGGGTTTGTTTTATTCTAACACAGGCAATAATCCAAATCTAGTTGGCTATGCTGATGCAGGTTATCTTTCTGACCCACATAAAGCAAGATCACAAACTGGATATGTGTTTAATAATAGCAATGCAGTAATTTCATGGCGGTCTACAAAACAAACATTAGTAGCAACATCATCCAATCACTCTGAAATACTAGCACTACATAAAGCAAGTAAAGAATGTATTTGGCTAAGATCACTAATTGAGCATATTCGAAAAAGCTGTCAACTCCCATCAGTAACAGAAGGGTCAACCATTATTTATAAAGACAATGCAGCTTGTGTAGCTCAAATTCAAGCAGGTTACATTAAGGGTGATAGGACGAAACATATTGCTCCTAAACTTTTCTTCACACATGAACTACAGAAGGATAATAAAATAAAGGTGAAACAAATCCAGTCTTAAGAAAATCCGGCTGATCTATTCACAAAAGCACTTCCAAAATCAACGTTTCAGAAGATGGTGTATAAAATTGGTATGCGTCGGATGCATTCACAAACTAACTGAATAACGCGTTATAAATCAGGGGGAGCATTCAAATATATGCTATAATGTACTCTTTTTCCTTCACTAATATTTTTTACCACTGGATTTTTGTTAGTAAGGTTTTAACGAGGCATTATATTGATCTAGAAGCATCAACCCCCATAGTGCCATAAGATTTTAATGAGGCATTATATTGATCCAGAAGCATCAACCCCCATAATGCCATAAGATTTTAACGAGACTATTATTATTATCAAACGCATATTCAAGGGGGAGTGTTATAAAATATTTATAATATGGGTGAATATGCTAAATGGTCAAGGACAATATTGTAATTTTCTTTAGATTTGGAGTCTATAAATACAGAGCTCATTTGTATTGTAAAAGGATCAGTGGTGAATAATAATATATCTTCTCCCTTTATTGTTTCTGTTCTCTTTATTTTCTAACAGATTGTATTATTTAATAATGAATTTTTTTAAACACCCTTTTTTAAGTTTCAAAATGCTTGACCGTTTCTTTTTAAAAACAAATTTTAAAATAAAATCAAAATCCACCATGTTTGAGCCTTTGAACCGAATTTGAACCATTTTACTTTTTGTACAATCATACCAAATCATGCACGTATTTAATGTTAAAAAGGGGTAAACCCTTTGAACTTTCATTTTTGTTCGAAACTTAATTAACAAGCTTAGTATTGTAATGCTTACCAAGTTAGGACAGTGATTTATGTTAACATCGCTATTACTCGTTATTACTGAAACAAATTTATGAATAAATGTTTTTCTATAACATTCAAGGAATAAACTAATCTACAAAAAATTATAAATTATAAACAAATAATTTTGTATTCATTTAAATAGAAAATATATAAATGTATCGCTAAACAGCAAATCTTACATCTAAAGACTAAACGCACCTCCTTTCAAAGCATCCGGGAACTTTTTCCATTAAATTAATATTTGTTGAACTGTTCTTTTGCCGTTACCCTTTTGCGAAGTGTGAGGTGGCAAGTGGACATTGGGTTTACAAGTGTACATAGATTTTTTTAATAATTATTCGACACGTAGGTAACGTTTATACAGAAATATGATAATTTTTGGACACGTAGGCAACGTTTGTACAGAAATATGATAATTTTTGGACACGTAGGTAACGTTTATCTAGGACTATAATTACCAGTTCTATTGGCTCATGCAAAGACTGGATCCTTCTCCCAAATTGTGTCCAACCGTTACTATTTTTCAGCAAAAGCCAGTAAAAGGGCGGTGAGCTTATCCAACACCTCCAACGAGGTGACCATACCACGAGTCGAGCGTTTCCCCTTTATTTCTTCTACTGCGTGGGGACCATACAGGCGACACTCACGAGTAAACTCAATTATTTCCCGCCTGCTCCCCTTCGAATTATTATTTATTTTTGATCTCCTTTTAATTTCTTATTTTCCAGAAAAGAAAGAAAGCGAGGGGAGAGAGAAAGTGAGTAGAAGTCAAGAACAACAGAAGGCCGAAGGCATGAATACGCCTGAGAGCAGTAAGATTGGAACCACGCCTAAATCTAGATTTGAGGTTTGGTTTTTTTTTTCTTCTTATTTTGTTTCTGAAGAGGTTTCAACGAAATTTTCGATTGACGATGACTTCTTCTTTCATTTTTTAAATGATTGCAGTGCTGTTTTATTATCTTTATTTTAGGATTTTTATAAGTGGAAGACTGCGGTTTCCATCAATATTTTTAGTTAATACATTGGGATTTTGGTGGATTTGTGGTTGTTACCCCTTTTTTTTTGTGCGCAAAAGGTATACCAATTACATTCTGGTTTGTATATTTGTAAGCTTTTTGGTGTTAATAAATTCCAGTTGTTTTATGCGGCTAATATTTCCATTTAGGGCTTGGATAATCTGAGGTGCAATCAGTGTACCTGTTATTTACGATGCTGTAATGATTTATATGAATTTCAGTAATTACTACTCTGATGCATACAGTGGTCCAACAGTGTGAATTATCAATTTGAGAACCTAAATTTGATCGGTTGGCGGCTAGCATTTCTAATTAGGTGTAGGATAATCTGTGGTATGATGAGTATAAGGGTAATCTGTGATGCTTTGCTGAATTAATCTTTCATTATTAATTCTCAGATGCGTATACTGGTTTAACTGAATGAATTATCAATTTGAGAAAATAATTTATATGGTAACCATGTAAGTTGTTTACTTAACAGTAGAGCATCTAAGCGTTTTGCTGCAACATCCTTGCTTATCATCTATCTTTTCAACTGTATTAGAAAAGAGCAGCTTTTACAATT
Source organism: Allium cepa (assembly GCA_030765085.1). NCBI lineage: Eukaryota > Viridiplantae > Streptophyta > Magnoliopsida > Asparagales > Amaryllidaceae > Allium > Allium cepa. The sequence goes on from CM060944.1 coordinate 346,281,104, forward strand.
CTGAAGCAATTGGTATGTAATTGTATATCTACTTGATACAGGATTCCCCAATCTTCAATTTTATCAATAATCTATCTCCTATTCAACCGGTAAAGTCAACACACGAGTTGCAGGTTTTTCAGTCTCTGAGTTTTGCTTCCATCTCTGCTGTTTTCTCTTCACCGCAGGTCAATTCACCAAAGGAATCAAGATTCTCAACAAGGTAATTTTCCTAATTATTTGTATTTCAATGTTTGATGAATATTCGAAAAGTTCTGATAAAACGAATGTTAACTACATTATGAAGATCCTAATGAAATATTTGATTTGTAAGCATATTAAGTTCTAGAAGCATCTAAGGTATGGATTGAGTTATAAGACTTCATGAGCATTTTCCATTTCCTTTTCCACTAAGGGGCCATGTTTTGTTCATACCAATACCAAACTTATACCTGGGTTTGATATTACCCATAAACATGTTAAAACTACCTCAAAGTTCCAGTGTTATGCTAGTGATTTTTCTCTATTCACTACACTTGGTATTAATTATCAAGCAATAGCATTTTCAGATATACATTGAATTTTGTCATCAAATTTTAGAAAGAAAAGAAAAAATACGGCGCCCTTCTTAGGAGTTGTTCTAAATGTATTAAAGGGTGCATATGAAAACAAGAGTAGTCTCACATCGGCTATAATTTGAAAAAATTGAGTGTAAGTTGGTAGAAAATAACATTGGTCATTATTGTTACAATGTTTGCCAACTCTTATGCATATGTAAAATGTCCATGAGAACATATGCAGTTCAACCATGTCAGTACGCAGTCCCACATCGACTATAATTTAAAAGATTTTGGTGTATAAGTTGGTGAAAATGTAACATTGGACTTATTTCCACTACAACATTGTGTGCCAACTCTTATGCCTATGTCAAAAGTCCAGGAGAGCGTATGCAATTTAACCACGTCAGTACGAAGTACCGAAGTACAACCACCCTTAGTAGGCTTTTTATTTAATTTATTATCGACTATTTCTTGTTTTATTTGCATTATAAACATCTCATATTGTTCTCTTTATTTAGGCATACTTATTCATCCTCACCGCAACTTGATATCTCTTCTGACAATTCGAATGAAAATACCCAACCCATTGCATTCGATAGCTGTAAAGTAACATGTTTACTCAACAAAGCTTCTTTTGACATACCTGAAGAAAATACAACACAACCTGCTCAATCGAGTCAGCCTATTCAATTTGAATGTGACAGTCCAGACCACAGTATAAAACCTTGCCATGGCATCAAAAATGAGTTTAATATGTATAGTAATATTTCGCAAGTTCAAGTTGAAGTTCAAAATGAACATCATCAGGCCACAAAAAGTAATGAAGAAGATGCAAGTGATAGGGACAATGTTATTTCTAACGTTGCCGAAAATTTTCTGATTTTTGATGGGAATACCGAGCAAGAAACTTGCAACCTACATGAGGAGAATGATAGAAATCATGACTATAAATCTAGCATGTTAATGATTTCTGAGCTAGAGCCTTCTTTACACAATGGAGTCAAAGAACATGCCACAGACCACAGTCAACAACTGCTATCTAATACTTTTCAGAATCGAGTACCGTCAAACATTATAAATAAGGAACCGGAAGAACCTGATATTGGCATATCAAAAAGCTGCAAGGTTAGTGGATTTACACGTGTAACTTATTTTTAATATCTCATGCTTATGTGTTGCCATTTGTTTTGTTTTTTAAATGCTATAGTGGATTATATACCATATGATTATATTTTGAATATTGAAATTTGGTTTAGAATCTTGAGATTGAGCATGGCCTTGCTATAGCTACATATTGACTTACACTGGCTCCATTTTAGAATATTTCATAGATTATTTAGCTTTATCAGTATTAAGCGGCATATCAAAAAGTGTTTTCAAAATTTGACACTGTTTTTGCTTGTTTTGTTTATCAATTCTTATGATACTCGGTAATAGTGATTAGTTGACTCTAGACAATGGCTTATATTATACTATTCAGTTTCACATTTGTTATATAAACTATCTTCATCATGATTTATACAGGTCGAGTCTCAACAACAACGTGGAATGAAAAGACGATGTTTGTCTTTTGATTTATCTAAAGCTTCTGTAAATAACTCAAAAATTAGTATCGATAGCAAGAAATCTGCCGACGTGAAGCAAGGAAGCAGTTCATCATCATATGTACTACCGAGTATTGGGTTGCATTTAAATACTTTAGCAACTAGTCAATATGATAGCACGTTTATTAGCCCAATCCTTTCAGTAAGAACTGGTGATAAGTTTTTTAGCAAGTTAAATGCCAAACGAGATAAATGTCCCACTGACAGCAAAGCTCAAGGTAATAATGTGGATACTTCTGAAGCAACCGAGCTTGGATCAGGAGGCAGTTTAAGCCAGAGTAGTCCCAAGAAGTAATCAACCTTAACTAGTTCCGCAAGTTCTATTTTTCAGCAGTAATCATTTTCACTCAAGGTTAATGAGTTACTATATGCAGGAGGAAGCTAGAAGGAGGTGAAAGTGAAGGCTGCAAGCGGTGTAACTGCAAAAAGTCCAAATGTTTAAAACTGTGAGCTCCCATAAAATGCAAATGTGATATTAACTGTTGTGTTAGTTAATTAAAAAACTGCAGTATCAGTTAATTAAATAACTGCAGCATTTCACAGAGCACGATTATTCTGCCAATTTAATGGTCACCATAGAAAATCCACTAGAGATATGAACTCTGTGTGTGTGTGTTTTTTTTTTGCTATGGATTACTTTGACATACCTTGTATCTTATTTAGGAACAAACGCTTGCAAATTTGAATATCAGAATAAAATCATTTTTTATATCATCAATAGTTATGAATTTTCATTAGCTTTTCAGAAAACATATTATTATCTTTTTTAATTTCCTGTAGTATGCTCAATAAACTTCTTCTTTATGGGTCATAAAAATATGTAGAATGATAATTGCAGTTATTGCGAGTGCTTTCATGCTGGAATTTATTGTGTCGAACCTTGTTCATGCAAAGGTTGTTTCAACAAACCCATACATGAAGAAATAGTTTTGGCTACTCGCAAACAGATAGAGTCCCGAAATCCCCTTGCCTTTGCTCCAAAAGTTATGCGAGTTCCAGAATCAGCGGAGAATAAGATATTGGTAAAGTTTTGACTTTAATATTCTCATATATATATATGTATAATATAATAACAGTGCGTTAGTTTGATGAACAAGCGAATAAATATTGATTGAAGGGGTTACTTTTGGCTTACTGCAATAGGATGACACACCACTTCACAATATGAAAGATAGTCATTTAAGTTTCTCATGAATTCATAACTAAATAACCGACCCCCTCATTAAGAAGAACCGTCTTTACTTTCTTGAGAATATTCTAACCTTGTTACTTCATATAGTCATCGTAAAGAAAGTCATAATAGGTTTGCTGCTTTTGCAACACATCTTTAAAATGCAAATTGCAGCTGCAAAAATTAGTTATCATACTAGCATTGAGCTATTGGTTGCTTATGAGTTATGAGAATGTGTTCATACTTTTAGGAAGAGACCAACAAAACTCCTGCTTCAGCCAGACATAAAACAGGATGCAACTGTAAGAAGTCAAGCTGCTTGAAGAAATATTGTGAATGTTATCAGGTTAGACTTCATTCATATAAGTTGATTATTTTGTTATTTGTAAATGAATTGTTTGAACTATCAATTGAAGGGTGGCGTGGGGTGCTCACTAAGCTGCAGATGTGAGTCATGTAAAAATGTGTTTGGAAGAAAAGATGGTATGCCAGATTTCTATTACTTTATGATAAATTCTTCACCATTTATTTATCAATAATCATGCAATGTTGTGTTTTACTTCTTGTGCTCCCATCTAGAGGATATTTGCAGTATTAGCATTTGACAGAAAAAGGCTGAACTGTGACGTGTGATATATGGTGAATGACTCCGTTTTGTATAACCTGATTTTATGAAATTTGGATCATGAGATGTGGTAATGAGTGTGATAAAGTAAACAGCCGAAGAACTTATATTTTTGGTAGGGTTATAAGAAAAAGATGAATGGACTTTAAACTGAAAATGTGCAATAAGAATATGAGTCAAAATTAAATTAGATATAGTAAAGCAAGCTTGCGAATTAGCTCATGAGCATGAGATGGAGAAAATTTCACTTTGATATCCATTTAAATCTTAGTCAGTTACCATTCTAATACATCTCACTGCTTTTATTTCTGTTTTCCCTTTTTTATTTTTATTTTAAACATTAACTCGATAGAAGGGAAAAAAAAATCCTGGCATTGGCTGGCTAATTTGCATTTATCTATAATTTTGACCTAGAATTTTAAAAGCCTAAATAAAACCTAAAAATCATCTTTATCATGAATTAGATGATTTTTCCTTCAGCAAATAGGAGATTCAGTAATTTAGCAGCCTAAATAAAACCTTATCTTCCATCGTCCCTATCAATCTGCTTGCTCATAGCAAGTATGTTAAGTGTGAGTGCCATGATTTAATTTATTATGATGTTAGTACTGTTTACAATTTTTGTCAAGGTGCAAATTTTCCAGACAATCTAGGCATAGGCATCTGCTCAGTTCTGAATTGAATATAACAGAACAATTTGTAGTCCTATCATTTTCCATATGTTCGAGCATCTACAGTGGTGTCCAAGTCAAATTTGGCTAGCTAGATCATGTTACAGACAATAAAATAACCACAAATTTACACATTCATAAATTAAGTTTAGCTAGCACATTATTATTTCATAAGACTAGCTATTTTTTGCTATCACAAATTATATTGTCGATTTCTGAGTTTATACTAATTTATCTTGTAATTTTATACGTGGTAAAACGCTACCAATAGAATATACATTCTGACATTATAGGACTATCATTTTTTTTTAAAGTTTACATTTTACCACTTTTCTTTTTTTTTTTTTTGAAAAAAATTCGACTTAGTTTTCATAATTTGGTTGTTTTTTCCACAAATTTAAATGTAATACTGATATATCGTCAAGGGAAAAGGTTGAATAAAATAACCAACTAAAATCAACTAATAAAAAACTAGACATTGCTACTTAACAAACTAAAATCAGGCTGAGTTTTGACACTGATTTTCGAACTTAGCGTTAGCATGTATATTGACATGTCAAATGTAAAGCTAAATTAAACATTTGCCTACCTTGTGGAAGTAACATGTGTAGGAACATGTCCATTCTAGGTACTCTTACATATATGCTTACCTGACACTATATCTTATTACCTTTTTTTCCCACTGTGTCAAATATTGTCAGGATTTTTTCTTCTGACAGTTGAAGAAATTGAAACCGCAGATGTTCATGAGAAAGAACATGGCGAGTTACATAAGGATGAACAAAATGCAGTTGTTGAAAAAACTGGAGATCATTCGTTGGAGAACATGTTGCCAAATACCTCGTCTTTTGGAATTCACAGGTCAATTTCCTTTTTAAAGTACCACTCTTTATTTATTTTCACTAGTGCGTGAACCGTGCGCGCACACATACATACACATGCAGAGAATCTGACACAATATATCTTAACATTGGATCTCGGTGTGTTCTCGTAAGGAGTTAAAATTCGAAGGGAAAATCCGATGGTTCATATTTATTTTGTCATCAATTGGGTCACCAACTTGTGTCCCAATAAAACTTGGAAGAGAGAAAATAATTTATGCGTTTGACACATCAAACGTAAATTGTTACCGATTAGTAACTTAAATATGATGCTAGTGAAATAAATTGTGTTAGCAATTACGTATTCTTTCCTTGCTATAGTCATTCAAAAAAAAAAAGTACCTGATATAAGCATGCTCAGAGATGATATTTCCAAAAACTATTTGAAAATGGGCTTGCTCACATTAAAATTGTATCTTATGACATTTATCTAAATGAATTTCAGTTTTAGTTTGATATTAGAGAAGTTATGATAAAAAAAAATCGATTCATATGGTATTTCTACACTAACATTAATATAGCTGGATTTGGTAATACTATAATTTTAAGCGCATTACAATATCAAAAATGGATTAAAAGAATATATTTTAAATCCAGGGAAATAAGGAGAAGGATAAACATCAATCACATTATTTTTGAATGAAGGACACAAGTTTTAAAATTTTGTCCAAATGATACCGAATGCTATATTAATATACCATCAGATAAAATAGATGCCGTATGAACTATGAGAACGAATGTTATATACACAGTATTATAAATGTGTAATGCTACCATTAGATAAAATAGATCTCATATGAATTATGAGAACGAATGTTATATACAAGTGTAATACAATATATCTTAACATTGGATCTCGGTGTGTTCTCGTAAGGAGTTAAAATTCGAAGGGAAAATCCGATGGTTCATATTTATTTTGTCATCAATTGGGTCACCAACTTGTGTCCCAATAAAACTTGGAAGAGAGAAAATAATTTATGCGTTTGATGTGTCAAACGTAAATTGTTACCGATTAGTAACTTAAATATGATGCTAGTGAAATAAATTGTGTTAGCAATTACGTATTCTTTCTTTGCTATAGTCATTCAAAATAAAAAAGTACCTGATATAAGCATGCTCAGAGATGATATTTCCAAAAACTATTTGAAAATGGGCTTGCTCACATTAAAATTGTATCTTATGACATTTATCTAAATGAATTTCAGTTTTAGTTTGATATTAGAGAAGTTATGATAAAAAAAAATCGATTCATATGGTATTTCTACACTAACATTAATATAGCTGGATTTGGTAATACTATAATTTTAAGCGCATTACAATATCAAAAATGGATTAAAAGAATATATTTTAAATCCAGGGAAATAAGGAGAAGGATAAACATCAATCACATTATTTTTGAATGAAGGACACAAGTTTTAAAATTTTGTCCAAATGATACCGAATGCTATATTAATATACCATCAGATAAAATAGATGCCGTATGAACTATGAGAACGAATGTTATATACACAGTATTATAAATGTGTAATGCTACCATCAGATAAAATAGATCTCATATGAATTATGAGAACGAATGTTATATACACTTGGTATTGTAAATGTGTGTAATGTTATATGAATAAACCATCGGATAAAATAGATCTCGTAGAACTGTGAGAACGAATGTTAGATAAACTTAGTATTATAAATGTGTGTAATGCTACATTGACTTAATATTATGTATGTGTAATAATATATTAATTTAGCTTTTCTTTAACCGTGATGAAATTTTCATATAGTGTAGTTCATTCGATCCTAGTTTAATCTAGCATTTTGTTTATCCGATGCTAGTTTAATCTAGCATTCTGTTTGGTTTGAGCTATATTAATATAACATCCTGCAAGCAAACCATGGAGCCTTCGGTCCTCACTTCGATCGTTCCCGCAATTAATATACTGGCCTAGAGGTCGCCTATGGTCGCCCAATTAATATACTGGGCGCCGCAGCCACTATTTTGACTCCCTTTATGCAATTATGAACTCCACGGCTTTCTCGATTCCAATGCAACTTCTCTTTTTTGAGTTGACGTTAATCTTTCGTATCCAAGGGCATTGTCCTTCAGGTTAAGTTTTACAAATTGTGCCATTCAGACTAAAATAGATCTCATGTTTTTGCTTTGAACCAATTCCCTCATATTTTAAACATTGAAAATAAAAAAAATTAATTGATTAAAAGAGCCATCTTTCGTATCCAAGGGCATTGTCCTTCAGGTTAAGTTTTACAAATTGTGCCATTCAGACTAAAATAGATCTCATGTTTTTGCTTTGAACTAATTCCCTCATATTTTAAACATTGAAAATAAAAAAAATTAATTGATTAAAAGAGCCATTTTCGTGAAATATAAAAGAAAATGTTTAAAAAAACATAATGAAAGAAAATGTGAAGAAAAAGGAGAAATAAACATAGTTATAAGAGGAGCATATCATAGAAACTCTAGAATAGTAGAAATTTAGTTTGCATGCCTTGTGGGTTTTACCGTATTTATAGCCAATGATGCGGGTCCCTATTTTTTGTTGCGATGGTTGTAAAGTCCATGTGCCACCGAATATGCACATTTTGTCCGTATTTTTAAATACTAGAAAGCGAAAGCTAAGTTGGGTAATCTGGGGAATTTTCTGAAGTTTTGTAAAATTTGATAATAGCAAAAATGAAGTTCTTTGATAAAATACATAATTAAATAATAAATATGCATACTTATGGAAAATCAATTAAAATTTTAAGAACTTTCCGAAAGGGTAAGTTAATTCGTGTTTTTTATTTTTCAAACATAGGGACGCATTCACATATTTGTTGGCATGGGGGTATTCTTTACAACAACGTCCACATATGAACTAAACACTCAAAATCTCTTGTAATTAACTATTTTAAGCAATTGATTTTATATGTAACAACAGTTTCTAGAGATTGTTATTTCAATTTCACATTGCTTAAATGAATATTTTTCAAAACATAAAAGCGCATAAACAAAAAGTTCATTTTTATTTATTTTTTATTAAAAAATAAATATATATATATATATATATATATATATTGTATTGATAAACATAATGATCGGAAAATTGAAAAACTGAATGGAGCTAGACCTGCTTTGATAAATTCCCTTACAGATCGACACTTATCTTGCAGACCCACAATCACATCATCTTCTCTTCCAAGCCAGAAGCCACCAAGATCGCGTCCGCTAAAAAAATGTGAAGTACCCCCACTATCAAATATTACAAATCAAGTGCAAAATATTCCTCAAACTTCCAAAGATGATTTTTCTCCTAAGAATGTTGCAGTGAAGAAGAATACGTCACCAAATGGGAAAAGGGTCTTGTCTCCACGTAAAGAACATGAAATGCTCGCAATTCGTAAAAGTCGGAAGCTTGTATTGGAAGTTATGCCTTCGTTTCCATCTCTCAACGATGACATGGCAAATGAGAATAGAAGCACTTTCATTTGAATCTGTACGCAGTTGAGGTACACGCATATTTAAGCTCTGAAAGTGCTTGCATATAATTAAAATTTTCCGTTTTCTGCTCTACTTGAAGTGAGATGTTCTTGAAAAGTGGAAACCTGAAAAAGCTTCCTCCGACTTGAAGACATGAGATTCGTACAAATATCGCTCCATGCTCATCCTATATATTGTGTAAGTTGTATATTGTAAGTGTTTTATGTGCTTCTCTCTTCTTTCGTACTTCTCTCTTAGCGTATAAACTGAAAGTAAAAAATTTCTTTTGTCTACGAGCTCTCGCTTCTTTTACTAGTTTACTGGAGAATACAGAATATGCAGTGAACTCTTGTGAAATTGATTAAGCTTTTGTTATACAATGTGCATGCAATTTAATAATTTAAATAGTTACTGGACGTATGCTCTTTTTTTTTTGTTAGGCACAGATTCATAGCTGCCTCATCGGTACAGTTTCAGTTGTATTATTTATGTGCCAAGGGTCCCAGAAGTGCTTCTTAATACGATAAGCAAAAATAATAAACACGATTAAATTAGTGTTTCCTAATACGAACAATCTTTTTCTTTGTTCGTTCTTTTATCCCAGAACAAACTTTCTCTCCCCTCAGGAAAATTACAGCCGCCCCACGATCGCCCTTCACAACCGAATCAAATATGCCTAGCAAAATATAATTCAACCCATTTATTAAATTTATAAATGAGTTAGGTTAATTCATTTATAAACCTTTGTTAAATGAATCGTAAACGGGTGGATTGATTCATTTTTAAAAGATTATAAATGGATAATTCATTTTAAAAACTTGTAGTTCTTCATGGTGACCAACGGTTGTACTTAACAAGTACATGTTACATTTTCATATTTGAACTCCAATTAGACTTGAGTTTCTATTTTTTTTTTCAAACTATAGTAGCCTTTTCATACTAATTCGAAATAAGGCACGACTTGGATCGATCACCTAAATTACCGACAATATGGAATATTCGGATACTTCATCTTCTGAATGCACACCGTAGTTCTCCACGACAATTAACGGTTGTACTTAACAAATAATATGCCACATCTCCATATTTGAATTTTGATGAAAATTAAAATTAAAATTTAAAATTTTGAAATTTTGTTTTTATCGAAATCCAAAACGTAAAAAACTAGAATTAGAATTAGAATTATTTTATATTTGTTTGTTTTTTATTAATCAAATCAAATTTAAATATTTAAATACGTTACCCTTTTATTAAATGGGTTGAGTCGGACTGACCCCTGTATTGAATGAGTTAAAAAGAACGAGTCGTAAATGGATTCGGTCAAAATCGATCCAACAAATTTTGATCCAAACCAATTCGTTTGACGGATCTAGAACCAATGCACTTCAACGTCGAACGCATGATCACATCATAGTGGTGCGTCTCCCTTTCATACCCTTTCTATCTTCTTCTCTCACAAACTCTAATTTGCAAAACATCCCAAGTCAATATAGGGTTAATTGTTCAATAAAGAATAATGATTGTATGAAAGAAAGTGAGAGAGAAATATTAAAGCAATTAATGAAAGAAAATGAGGTTTATTTTTTCTCCGTTGTTTTTTATGATTTATATTGCAATTTCAATAAATATATTTTCTAGGTTTGTTGAATGATTTCGTAAACGACAATCCAGTTGAAGATATGAAAATTGATGATGTTCTTGACAATGCTGATGTAAGCAGGCTTGTCACTGATACGGTTTTTGGTCCGAGTCTGATTTGAATTCTCCCTGTTAATGCGAATACGAGTTTTGCTCAAACAACCCAGTCTCGACCTAGGCCCGATCCGGTTACTATTAAGGTAGGGCACTGTTTTATCAAAACCCAATCCGGTTTGGTTTGACCTAATTATTAGTTAACCATAGTATCAAAACATGAGTGTTTATGATATTTGTTTACCATTTGTTTTTTGCATGTAAATGTTTTGCTTACTTTTGTTGTAAAATTGGCTACATCACCATTCAATTTGCATGTTAACATTTGTATATAGATTAAACAAAAATTGCAGATTAAAATTATGATTTTAACATAAATATTATGAGTCAGTATGCGGAAATTACCCTACGAATTCGGACCGGGTTCGGGGTTTGCTTATTGTAATTGGGCTCGGGTTTGGGTTTTAAGATATTTGGACGAACTCATTCCATTGACGGGCCTAGATGTAAATATGATACGTTTGTATATGCTACATTTTTCCTTTCGATTATTTGACACTATCAAAATGGTTTGATAGACATTTGCCAAAGAGGTACGGGGTAAAAATATGATGTGATGCCTGATGATCGATCGATTGTTCTAGATAATGAATCAAATATTTTTAAAAGTGTTGAAGTTGACGTAACAAATAGCTTCGTAGCGGACGAAGTAAGTTGTTTTGAAGGAATTGGGGTTGGAGGAAAAAACCAAGATTTCATTTGGATTGTGAACGAGGTGGAACATATCGTAATCATCACTTTAAAAATGATGAAAAGGTTAAATTATAAAACGTCGTTGAGGTAGTGCTACCTGAAAGTACAATTGCCTGTTTTGATCAAATGTGTGCATATAGGAGAGAAGACAATGGAAAGTTCACATAGAGAGTGACATCAATAATCATGAGCATCCACATACATTAGTGGATCATCCTCATCCATACGCCGTAAGATTATTAGATAATGAGAAATTTTTTAGTCGATATAACAGTGGTGGGTGTGCAACCAAGAGAGATACTTACTACTATTAAAAAATCATTTTATGAAATACTTCAACTTTGAAAACAAATATAATGCAAAATATAAGATGCAACTTTCGACAATGAAATGTAAATTCACGATGCAATAACAAATGAAATCACTTGTAGAAAAATATCACACGTATTTTTATAGACTCAATCCATCAAGTGATCATTTGATTGATTTAATATGGTTTCATTCAAAATTTGCAACTTCACGTAAATGTTTTCCATCGGTTTTATTACTTTATTGCACCTATAAACCTGACCGTCATAACAAGATTTTATTGGACATGGTTAGGACAACTTCTATGGGTTGAAGCCTACGGGATTACAGGTGCAATGAGTTGAAGCGGATAAACCACACTAATTCCTCTTAGAAGTTTATCGGTCTGTCGGGTTCTCCTGAGTACATTCAAAAAACAAAAACTTCTACGGGCTGAACATTTAATACATTGCTCATTTTTTTAGCACATGAAAGGGGAGAAAATTATGACAGTGCTATGTCAAAGCTTAAATATTTATATATGCCTGATAACCACCCAAAGCGATAATCACCGACATAGAATGAACTTTAATCAATGGAGTGAAGAAAGTATTTCTTAAAGCAAAATTAATGATATGCCCATGACATATGTGAAATAATGTTATAATAAATTGCAAACGGGAATTTGACACAAATGACGTCTTTGAAATGTTTTGTAAAGGTGGAAAAAAATTGTTCATGCACCAAAAGAAGACGATTTTTGGATTGGTTTGCGTGATCTTCAAGAAGATTGAAAAGATTTTTCTAGAAAGTATAAATTATCTTCAAAAAGAATGGATTCCAGTGAAAAAGTATGTTTGTTTAGCTTGGAAGGATAAAATTATACATCGGTTCAATAGAACAACAATTAGAGCAGAGTCTTTACATGCTCAATCGAAAAAGCATCTTGAAACCTCAAAGGCGGCTTCGATGGTAGTATGGTCAGAAATTGAAAATATATTGTGCGTAAAACATATAAAGCTTCATTTGAAAGAAGTTTAGGAGCAATGAAAAATTGTCGTCAAATTTCACTGTTTAGACAAATACGAGGTAGAGTTTCTTTCTATGCTTTGGATTTAATTGTGGAAGAACTGGAAAATATAAAAGCAATTTGTATAGATTCGTCTACTTGTGGTCATCTAAATCAAGTGCTATATTGGAATTAGGCAATGTGTTCATGAAATGTTTAAGTTTTGCAGCGAAGGTCGTCCATTACCACTTGAAATGACAGATGAACATTAGACGAAATTGAACTATATTCCATAGGTTGAAAAGTCAATGTAATTGCTTTATACATCAAAATTCTTATATTTTAAAAAAATTACATGATGCATCTACATTAGAAAAAAAAACCATGTTAGCGAAGTCAAAAGAAATGGCTTTACCATCGCCAACTTTCATGTTAGAACCTAAAACCAAGATCCATCGTCCTTTGAATATGTGACAACTAAGGAAGAAAATCTTTCTCAATCAAGTGTTAATTAGAAATTGACTAAGAGTCCTGAGCCTAAGGTAGAATTTAATGCAAATGAATCTAAGTCGGTGAATGGTGATTTTCATTTGTTAGCTTTCGTACCTGACTTTATGCATAAATATATTGTTAATGTTGAAGATATTGCACGTAATGGTAATTGTGGGTTGTTGTGTTGAAGAGCAAGTGGATGAATTGAACGATGATTGGATTGAAGAAAAGTTATTTTAGTAGATCTCAATCAAATTAGGATTTATGCGCACGACATTTTGATATTTCAACCTATGAAACTTTGAAGTCAATTGTGGATTGTTATATTGCTAATTGTTTGTTGAGTAATTGGATGCTAATGCCCAAGACGGACTATGTGGTACCAAATGCATTTAATCGAGCGGTCATATATATTTCAGACAAGCAATCGTTTACGTTTTACCCATATAAAAAAGGTTCAAATCTTAGAGAACTTCATTGCTTTATTGCTTTTGCATATATGCAAAACAACCATTTTGTCAAACTGACACTTACATATGGCGTCCCTGCCCCCACCAGTTGCTAGCTTCTAGCATAGACCTGCCAGTATTGAGGCTAAACCTTAGAGCGAACTATTTTTCGATCGCCAGATTGAATTTATGAAAATTCGACCTTTGGATATGACAGTCAAAAAGGCTTTTGTGTAATTGGGATATACTATTTTGTTGTAAATGAAGTACACTATTTTATGTGTACAGGTAGTATTAACCTTTTGTGTATTGATGGTTCTCTGTATTTTTAAAATGATCAATGAAATTTATTGTCCTTTCTGCTAAGCGCTATGAAATTGTTGTGCCTTCGTATTGACCGTTTTCTATATTATAATCGAATTTTCTATTTTTTAAATTGTATCAATGGGATATATGTTGTTCTTTCTATATAAGAACTGTTTAGTGACAATCTTTTATGCGTAGAGCAACGATGATAAACAACCATATATATATTGTTATATTTTAATAGTATGGTGACTAAAACAACGACCAGTGGATAAATCATTTATTTAATTTTTGTTCGGTGCTAAACAACCATTCAGTTGTTGATGGCTCTAGTGGTTTAACATCGCGACTGTATAAACGACGACGCATAACCACCATACATATTTTTCGTACTATATGATACTATTACAATCTATGCAGTTAAAGTGCTTAGTGGTTCTGTAGTGGCAGATGTGCACAAAGTTATAACGAGGTTATAGTGGAAAACAACGTATGTGCAAGAAGCTTCATTTGTTATAAAACCAAATATTTAAGTTATTTTATTCTCATTCTCACATCACTTGTGTTGGAAAAAGCAATATTGTTTAATCTTATATAATAAAACCGAAGAATACGATGATTTATGCAGACTAAATTTGATTACTATAATAGATTTCTAGCTTATATTGAGTACTTATGTCTTAAATTTAGATTTTTACCCTAACTTTGTTGATTTGGTTTAAAAGAAAACAAGTCAAATTAATCTTTGCATATTAATATTGCTAAAGCAGGTGCTAAAAAGTCTTGATTTAGTGGATGTAGTAGAAAATAACGGGACTTAAAGCGGATCTACTGTTTAATAGCGCTAAATTGAAATAGCGTGGCGGTCGGAGAGCACTATGTGCTATAACAAAGATATTGTGGAGCTTTAGCGAGGATTTAACTATATAGATTACAGTTCAAATGATGGTTTTGACAACCCACCCTTTGTAATACCCTGAATTAATATCAAATGACAATGTCTAGCTCTTGAATATCACAAAAGATAGCTTGTCAGGGTAAATAAAAAACAAAACACCAAACCAAGGCGCATCGATAGAATCTCACTGTAGAATGATAATATATAATAAATTGAATACACAAGAAAATAACAGGTTAAACAATATATAAGATATTTTACCGATGGGAGTAAATGATAAACAAATATCAATACAGAAATTCAAAATACAATATCTGATACAACAAGTCTCATATATAAATAGCCTATCCATCATGTGCTACTACAACAACAAATATATATCCAAAGTATGGACTTCGCCTCTAAAGTACTTCAGTTGTCCTGAAAGCGTATCCCTAAAAGCATATGGCTTCCAAACTACTTAATTAAGTACCCGAGAATTGTCATGACACAAACAGACAAAGATAAAACATGAGTCAAAACATAAAGCCTGGTATGAGGGGAACTATCTCAAAATACCATATACCAAAACCATATGAAAATAAATAGGAAACCACTGAAATACAGCCGGTCCTCGCCGTAAACATGGCTCAAGGATAATCCATGCTGCCTATAAACAAGTAAAGTAAACCCAACTCGAAGGCAGGGAATCATACCATAATCTTCTCTTCTCCTGTCATTAACGAGTCGGCATAACTAACATATTGTACAAGCCCATGGCGGTAGATCACCATACCAACATTAATTCTACGACCACTAACCACCATTGAAATTTTATATATTTCCATATAAAAACTTGCACAGTACGATCGATGTTTAACAACCGCTAAAATAAGATTTCCGTGGTGTATAGATGTCATATAGTGTCCTGTATACCGACGAAAGGTTGAAAATATTCTTGTTTGAGTTGATGGTTGTGCACCGTGCAAACATACAAGCTTCGATGTGTAACCCCATTCAATCATAAACGACCATTCCAGTTGGCGAATAGTGGTTAGTGAAGCTGTACGGACTTTAGTCGGTGGTTGTACATTGTCTACATATGAGTCTTAGGGTGTGTAATCACCATCCTTGCCTTGATAACGTCGATAACAGTATGGTTATATAATTGCTGAAAAGTGCAATTTACAAAGTAATTTGATTGAAAATAGTTTAAACAATTTGCCGTATAAAAGCACAACAATTTCACTCAAGCACAATTGCAATTTCGTTCATACATCACAATTTACAAGTACTCCATTCAAATGCAACAATTTCATCAAAAGATAACAGTAATCTTCATATAATATTTTTCAAATATGATGGTAATTCAAGGATCACAATTTTATTATAAATTAAGTTAATTATAAAAAATATTGCAATAATACTACACTAAAACTATTTCCTACAACATATGATGTTACAAATTTAACTTTTTGAATCATTGGAACTTTTCTTGCGTTTTTCACATTTGTTATGTTCATTGAAAGCTTCCGCCAACATGTCTACAGCTGCTCGATCTACTTCCAATAATTGTGCACTTTTTTTGATAACGAGCATTCAAATTTTTCTATCGTAGTACCGACGACTAATCTATGCGAGTGAACCAAATTAGAGTACAATAACACACACACACACAGGTATATATATATGTATGTATATGTATGTATTAGGGGTTGTTAGGCTAAAGGAAAAAATTGGAGAAAAATTAGTCTCAGAGACAAGAAGATTGCATTTTAGGCTGAAGGACGCTTTTTAGTGTAAACAGAAAATGATAGTTATAACTATGATTTTATGTTTACACTAAAAAGCGTCCTTCAGCCTAAAAAGCAAACTTGTTGTCTCTAAGACTAATTTTTTGCAACTTCTTCCCTATGTCTATTTTCATGTATATATTAGTTTGGAAAATTAATTTTTTCCAAAGATGTTTGATATAATTTTATTATGTTTATGTTTCAATAATGATAAACAATGTTATATTAATGTTCATACATACATACATATATCAAGAAAATAGGAATAAGGAAAAACTTAAGTCATATTTTTGCATGAAGGATACAAATTTTAAAATTTAGTCTGAAAGATACTGAATGCTATATAAATTTGCATCAAAAAAAATGATGATATATATGAACTACGAAAACGAAAGCTATATGAACGTAGCATTATATATGTGTATTGCTATATGAACTTAACATTATATATATGTAATGATATATTAATTTGGTATTTTTTTTAAACATATGATATTTTTTTCCATATAGTGTAGTTCATCCGATGCTATTTTAATTTAGAATTTTGTTTATCTGATCCTACTTTAATATAGCATTCTATTTATCTGATGCTATATTAAGATAGCATTCGGCGGACTAAAATTTTAAAACTTGTATCTTTCAGACTAAAACGGATCACAAGTTTTTCCTTTAGACTAATTTACTCAATATAAATATATAATAATTTAATTATTATAATATATACAGCTTCGTTTTTTTAATAGGAAAAAGATTTTTTAACATGGATGAATAGAATATACAGGTAAATAGGCACAAGGAAGAAGTTGTAAAAAAATTTAGTCTCAGGGACAATAAGTTTATTTTTTAGCCTGAAGGACATTTTTTAGTGTAAACTGAAAATGATAGTTACAACTATCATCCTGTGATTTACACCAAAAAGTGTCCTTCAGCCTAAAAAACAAACTTCTTGTCCCTGAAACTAAATTATATATATATATATATATATATATATATAATTTTATCACAAAATATATACATTAATTTTAGCATGCAAGTTTAAAAAATTTATGTATTTGAAAAAATAACAAAAATTTAATAATTATTTTCGACAATAAAGATAGTTTTATAAAATATAAATAAATAGTAATTTTACACAAATAAAAGATATTTAAATGATTTTATATATCTAGATTTGAATTTTAAATTATTTTATCAACTCAGCATTAGATATTTTGGATATTAATTTTTGAATTCAAAATTTATTTACTTGATAAAATATATAATTAAATACTTAAAAGTTTATTTCATTTAATTTATAAATAAATTTCAAAATTACTAAAGATTTAGATGTATTTTTAAACATTATTCTGAGATAGCCAATGGGCATATAAATGGTGAATGTATACATTGTAGCTTTAAATCCCAACATCTATATACGTATACATTAACTATGTTGCACATGTACGTTATTCATGGAAGAGTATATATTAATATCCTCTATTTCATATAAATATTATTTAATTAACATACATTATATAAACAAACCTAGAAAATTATATAAAATATAAACTAGATTGGATCTAGTATAGCCTTTTATACTTCATAGGCCTACTATGA
Organism: Allium cepa; assembly: GCA_030765085.1. Lineage (NCBI taxonomy): Eukaryota > Viridiplantae > Streptophyta > Magnoliopsida > Asparagales > Amaryllidaceae > Allium > Allium cepa. The sequence goes on from CM060944.1 coordinate 346,299,322, forward strand.
TCCAAAATAGGATTTTTTTTTGAAATCCACCTATTTGACTTGCTGTTGATAGACCTAGTTCCAACACAAACTGTTTACATGCATTCATTTAAAACTGACCTCCACGTTCTACTCTCATACAAAATTATCCTAATAAGTCACATCGGCAAAGAATCATGTCAAATATGAATAACATTCAAACATCACCTTAGTATAACATGATATATACTTTATTAACATAAACACATACTTGTCTCTCCTACGCTTATTAAGTTAAAGAAATATAATATCATAAATTTCCATAAATAATTTAAAGAAACTTAAGAATTCAAAATGCTAAAATATATTCCAAGACCGATCAATCGACATTCTACTAACAATAGATAAACTTGATCGTTTACACCTAATCGACTGGTCTTGCACCGATTACATTCTACTATCTACTCTTACATCAACAACTGAGATCAAGGGTACATTCTTTATCCATCCCAATTGTTGGTTTAGGAGCATTAGGCAACATGTAAAAGGGCCAAATTTCAAAAAAAATCTTTTTTAATTTATTCTTCATTAGATCTTTTATTATGTTATAAAGAATAATGCCAATAATATTACAAATTACTTAATGTTTTGTTGGATGGTTTTGATTTGATTTTAAGATATATTGTATCATCATTATATTATTATTATTAATGTGATGTGATTTACAATGTTTTTATTTTTTCAAAAATATTTAATAAGATAATTAATTTTCAAAGTGAATAACATTTATTTAAAGGTAAATTTAATAATAAATTAATATTATACCCAAGTACACACACACATACATACTTACATACATATGTGTGTGTGCATGCGTGCGCCTGTGCGCGCGCTCGCATGTGCGCGCGCTCGCATGTGCGTTTTAATTAATATTTGAACGATGGTAACTAATTTGATGACTTTAATATAAATTCAAATGTAAATTTTAAAATCAATGTTTATTAAATTGATGTTTTAAATTTTAATAATTATAGTTCATGTTAATTCAAATATCAAATATTTGAATCAAATGAATAATGTCTTGATATATTAATTTTGATTAACAGTGTCAATTTATAAAATTCCTAATAATTTCATAATATACAAACATATGTACATACATACATATTTGAAAATGACACACACACATATATAAATATACAAATATCAACTTTAAAATAGCAATGTCATATAGTGCATGATATATAATTGAACAATATTATTGTGTCTAGAATTTTAATATGAACCAAACAATGCAAGTTGTACGTAAAACAAAGTTGGTATGGGACAATTATGAAGCTGATAAGAAATAAGGGTTTTTTTGTAAATGACAAAATATTACCAGTTAAACATACTGGGGTTTTGATAATTTTCAAAATGCACAGCCACCATCTTAGTTGATCTGGTTTGTGAATTTGTTGGCGAACTTCAAACCATTAGAGATGACTGCACTAGCACTATCGTGATCATCGTGTGACACCCTATCTACCGATATTAATAGCTATTCCCGTGACTTCTTAACGCAGCCACCGTGAAAATCCCTAAAATGATGATTGACAATTAACTATGTCCATAATAGTCGATGTCGTCCATGTTGAAAATAAGCTTGTGCCTTGTCGCGCATAACAATGTTGTTGAGAGATTCTAGATCCACCTTCTGGACGCCGTTTGATATAGTGAAAGTGAAAAGTGCATTCAGAGAAGGAACCTTTTTTATTTAGCATAAAAACCATTTTTTAATAAACCATTTTTGTATCAAAAGTAGATCGCTTTAAAATTAGCTTTATCAACGGATTTTAGAAAAAATAATTTGATATTTCCCTTTGATAGTCCTACGACTCCTACCAGTCGATTACAACTTGCACCCTCAGCTTTTCCTCTGAGAGATCCCATCTCTTACTTAATAGTGGAGTTGCAAAGTCCACCATTAAGTTATATTCCACTTTTAGGATAAATGATGAATTTCTATCCGAGAGAATAAAGATATCTTGATCTATTTATAGCAACGCTAATGTGCTATGTAAATATTTAATCTAAACCTACCATTAAGGGTATGACCATCATAAATGAGATCTTATCTCAGTTAATAAATTAAACATATTTAGATATTCATACCCTTATATATTTTATCCTACCTTATTTTATTTTATTTTTCTAAAATTTCGACTACCAAAATTACACATACATTGACACATATATATTATCTGTTAACTTTAAATTATTATATTGGCCCAAAAAATAATTGAATAAATATAAAACAATTGTACATTTAATTAATTAATTTTAGGATATCTAATAATGATAATAATAATAAATAAATTAGTTAACATAACCATTATAATGATTTCTCCATAGTAATAATTTATAACTTTTATAATTATTTAGTAAATTATTTCTGGTCGAAAACTAAGAGTTGCGGTTCTGTAAATCACAACCTGAACTTAACCATCGATATTATTTGAATAATTCACATACTAAAGCCTGTAGGATTATGCTAAAGTAGAGAAGTTTGACAAGAGTTCAGTTGCTTGCAAATTACCTCGATGAAATCTAATGTCATATCGATTAAAGTGACATCCTTATGCAATGATATATTATGAACATTTTCTCTTCGTCATCGCTATATCACTTAGATATTTAGAGCTCGATTAATGGATGAGACACCTCAATTTATACCATACTATCCAAGTGTATTACAGAGTAATACTGTTAGATAATATGGTGAATGAGGCTATAAGGAGTGCATACATGAATATTCCCTTGGAATAACACTGGTACGTATTAAAAACTTTAAATAAATAACCTACCTATACGTACACAATATCGGTACAACGCAATAAACACATGTGCCTCTAGGACAAAACAAAATTCATAATATATACTAGATAACCGAGAACACAGAGTCAAAAATGCAGCAATAATATATATTACATAAAATATCATACTATAAAGGTCAAAACATCTTAAATGATGTCCGTCTTACTGTAAAATAATGAATAATCAATATGCAATTTAATATCATATATATATATATATATACGTATACTATAAAGTAATGTCTTAGTAATATCATACTATAATTCTAATATATGTCTCCTCCAAGCTCAGTAAAACGCGGTTGGTCATACCGTTCCTATACCTGAAATGTCTTGGACTGACCCGAGTATTACATAAATAGCACACGGGTCAGACTGTGTCTAATCAAGAATCCATAATATGGGTAACACAACATAAACGAGGAATAATAATATGATAACACTGCCAAAGATACTCAAATCAACAGTCGTCATGTCAATATATATATATATATATATATATATATATATATAGAAATGTATGCATGGAGCATATGTATAATACCATAGATACTCATCAAAACATCGCATCACATGGTTAACTTAAAACCATACGAAGCAACCAATCCTGATATAAAAAGATCTCATCACCTATATAGAATCATATCAAATCATAAATCTCATAATCAACACAAATGGGTGAATAATATATATCCAAAAAACATTTACAAATGAGATACCACCAAGTATAATTAGGCTAGTGCATAGCATTGCCCAAATATATCTCTCAATCTTAATAAAACATTATCATCACTACATGTATACAAGATAGGATAGGCAGCCTATCAATATAACAAAAGATATATAATCGAATATACTCTAGACATCTATCACATGTATAATCTCATCTTCTCATAGATATAACTATCTGAATACATCAAACGGGATATGACTGTACGATAGATGCGAAGTCCCAAGTAGAGCTACATACATAATAATATGTAATCATCTAACCTATATTTGTACTAAAGTGAGGTGTATCAATAGTATATGCCAAACTACTACCCCGTCGGTTCGGAAAGGGAGACTAATAGCATGAGGCCGGTTCTAGAGTCACAAAGTCTCTATAGTTTTAGTTACCATCATGGTATCATGACATGCATCCATGAATATGCGCATCAACACGAGGACTCAATAGTCATGATCCGACTCTAGCCCTTATAGGTAATAGAGTGATGGCCTATGTGACATTTGGGAAAACACACTAATCGAAAGCACTAAGCTATATAAGTATAGTGTCATAGATCTAGGGCACAACCCCAAGATTAGGTCGCTATGGTGGATTCTAGCCATTGGGTCCTCTCCAACGCAAATAAAAGAAGTACATCATAATAGTGGCATATATAACTAATACACACACATGTGCGCGAAGTCTTGCTCATCGTTAGGCACATTTCCATACTCGCTGAATGTAGGCACAAAAATATACTAGTCACTGCATGTATCAACTCATACTAATATCGCAATTCCCGTCACGTGTCAAGTGATGACCCGGGATTTTGGACCTTTGAAGTTTGAATATTTAAAAGTTAAATTCTAACTTGAATTTCAAATGCCATTATTTATTGAGTGATTTAATTGTTTAATTAAATAATTGGAAATTGGGTAAATGGTTGAATTTGAAATTTTAAGCTTGTTAAAAATAATTTAAAGGCTTGTAAAATTTATATTGATTGTACTGTAGATAGTAATAGTGTTAAACTTGAATTTGAAAGTGTTTTGTTAAGTTTTGAAATTATATCGATTAAAACGATATTTAAATAGCCTTCCGAGGCACAGTCTCGAAATTCGACGAAACCATTTGAATCCGTAATACTGTATTATTATCAGATTTTAATTTTTGTAGTGTTTAGAGTGATTGTTTGGCCGTACGGTAAGTAAACACGCTGAAATTAAATCAAAAATTTAGTACAATAATAAGGTCCAAAAAGCTATCTTCTCCATACGATCTAGTTAGGCCTCGAAACCTTTTCCATTGCGTTCAGAATATGGGTATAACATTATAAACGTCTAGCGGCACGCTTCGATAAGGGGTCAAGATTTTGAGTTGCATTTATCGAGACGATTTTAATTTGAATTTAATTTAAATATAAAAATATATATTTTCCCTTCAATTTACTGTTGATTTCATCTAACACTTATCCTCACCCTGAGAGCACGTGTTCCCATTTCTCTGATTTATTTCACACACGTCCTCTCATTAAAGAAAAAAGGTTTTATAAAACACGAAAGAAAGAAATTCCAGATCATATTCATCAAAAAACAAAAATAAATAATAAAAATGGCTGAGCGCGATTCTTTCTTCTTATTTCGGTCTCCCTTCCTCCTCTCCAGAAATTAAATCGAGACTTCGTTCGTTGAAGTGTCGAGCCTTCTTTCCTCTCTCTTTGAATTCTTGTGTTCAAATCAAATCGCACGCGGTGGCTTCAGGGCAACGCGATGTGGAGGTGAGCGACTCGTTCGCTCTAAGAAGATTTTAACCATGACATCCTTGTAATGCTTTGGTTGAACTCGAATGACGCATCGTGCATCGCGATCTGGGGTTGGGTCGAGCATGTGGGTTAGGGCTTGGTGGTGAGGGAATTGATGATGCTCGATGATTGAAGATGAGGAGGTTGCGATGTGGGGTTGTGGTCGCCTGAAGTCCCGTCGTGGTCGCGCGTTCGCATACAGGAGAGCAAGTCAAAGGCTGTTAGCTAACCATTTTAGTTTTCAATTTAAATTAAATAATTTATATATGTGTAAATATATAGAGAAAAGAAATTTACAGTAAGGTATAGGGTTATGTTTTTGATTAAATGTATATATATATATGTATATATGTATGTATATGTGTGTGTGTGTGTGTGAAGGTAGGGATATATAGATTAGGAAGTTTATTTACAGTAAGGAAATTATTATCTGTTAAGCAGTTTTAAAAATATTTAAGTTAATCTTAATTTTTATATATTTACAGAAACAGAAAAATTCTTATACGTAGACAAAGATTTGAAAATATAGGGATTTAAATAAAGATTTGATTTTAAAAAAAATCTAAAGGATTATTTTTACAAATATATATGTAGTTTCAAAAGGAAGATATATATACACACACACATATATACACATATTTAATTTACCGGATTTGGCGAGTAATTTGTTCAATTAAATTATTTAATTTATTTAGTTACTAAAGATAATTTATTAAAAAGAAAATTTATTTAATTCAAATTATTAGTTAAAAATGATTAGTTTAAATTAATTTGTTGGTCAATTTAATTTATTAAATGATAAATCGTTGTAGATTATCTCAGATGTTAATAAACCATATAATGTTGTACAAGGTCCAAAATCATGAAGAAACTAGTCGGGATGGAAATGGATTGCAAATCAAAGATCAAAGGTAAGTTAATCTCACTCTTTCGGAATACCATTAAATTTAAATAGTTAAAATTTAAATTATTGATTGTTTGCTTGAATTGACAACTTATTATCAACTTGGATGTGATATGTTATATAATGTATATATATATATATATATTGAAGTGATTGATTTCCCGCATTATATAGCGGATGAGACCCTATGCACCCTGCATAATAGCGGATGACCCCATATACCGCGATATTTCACCTCGAAGTGGAATTGGTATTTTTATATTGTACTGACTGATGTGGATGCAGGGAAACAGGTTGGAGTGATCCAACTGAATTCCTCAAATGTTTGAATTTATTTCATATTCTGTATTACGATTTATTTATAATCTATGATAGAATATATTGGTAATTGAAATTATTCAATGCTATGGTTTGGCCAAATATATTTGGTATTTTAAGATATCGAAAATATAAAAATTAGAGTTTTAGAAGGAAATTAAAGTAGAGAATTATAAGTAAAATAATTTTAGAGAATTGGATAAATTAAAAGAGGAATTTGGAAAAGGATGAAAGTTGATTTTTGAAATCCAAGCGAATAAATTCCAAGTATGGGGAAAGAGACTTTTAATAAATGAAATAAATGAATTTTGAAAACTTAAGTAGTATTGTTTTAAAATTTAAGAATTTATTTTAAATTCAAGATTAAAAATAGTTTGGGAGAAGTAAAAGGGAGAATTTTAAAATTAAGCATGAAATTTATATTTCGAATTTTAAAAAGATTTTAAATCAAAATAAATGAGTGAATATGGAATTAATGGGTTTTGAAACAAATTTGGGTAAGTAAAGGAATCTATTTTAAAATGGAGTTAGTTTTGAAAATCGATTTGAAAACTGATTAAGTGTTTGAAACTGGAATTAAAAGAAAATGAGATTATGGAATTTATAAACGAAATTTATAAATAAAGTGAAATATTTATTAGAGGACAATTTGGAAGTATAAATTCAGGATGTGAATTTATAAGGAAAGGGTAATTTGTTTAAAAATAAATAGTGCTTTACTTTTAAAGGTGTGGAAAGGAAAGTGTATTTCCTTAGAAAGCCAAGTATATTTAAAAAAAAAGATTTCCTAGTATAAGTTAGAGGTTTAAAATGATTTTAAAATAATGTTTAGAAAGAAGTTACTATTTAATGGTTTTAAAAAAAATTAAAAGCAAATATTTATTTATTTAATTATAATAGTAATTATTTTAAAGGTTTAACTAGTATTATGTTTTAAAAGATAATTATTTAATATTTATACCTTATAAAATAAGTTTTATTTTAAAATTAGTTTTGGCTCAAGTTTCACATAAGAAATTATTATAAATTTCATAGCTAGTATTTTAAATAAAGTGTCTAAATAGTTTTATTTTAAGTATTTTAAAGTATATATATTTTTGGATAAAGTGATTTAAACTGTTTTAAAATCTAAAGTATTAAGGCTTGGTGATTTTCAGTGGAAATAAAGTTGAGTGGAAATTTTCTTCCGAGAGAGAAAAGTGATTTAAAAACTTTTTTCAAAGGGTGGAAATGTGGAAATATATCTTGCGAGGATATTCTGATATTAATAAATAATTTGGAAAATTATTTAATCTGATGGCTGCTGGTGAGTGTTATTTGATAGTTAAATAACCGACTATCAATATTGGCCAATGCGCTGATCGTTTCGAAGAGACCGGGATCGAGATTTATTCTCGAAAACCACTTCGATCCAGTTTGAACGTTTTTGTGAGGAAGACAAGAGCTTGGAGACGAAGATGGAGCAGTGTAGTGCAAGGGCTAATCGCTACTAATCCTGAGGGTGATTCGAAAATGGATGTAGTAGGAATAGTGCCTTCGTTTCCGTTCAGACCCGGAACGGACTTGTATGGATGAATGCTTTCAGAACATCGTCAGGAGGACAATGAGCATTGTAAGTGAAATGTTCTAAAAATGTAACGCTTAGCCTCGAGCCTCATCAACCGGGAATGACTGAAAATCAGGGGTTACGCTGCAAGGCTAAGTGGGTCGCGCCCATTTGGATAAGCTTATCCCTGTCTAGATGTCCCTTTTTATTCGGCTTAGTGGGCGGTTGCTGATCCCAACCGTGGGATTATCTTACTCGGGATTATCCAGTAAGGGGTAGTCTCAGTCTTGTGTTGTAGAAGATCGAGAGGGATCCTCGGTACGCTGATCTAGACCAGGTACTGTGACTGGTGGTACCTCAGTGCCTAGTCATTAGTTGGAAACTCATTCTCTATACGTGCCTTTACGGTTTTGTTTGTATACCTATTAGCTGGAATTTAATAAATGCAGCAATTTCGGCTATTTGAATAAGTATTTGTATATAGACCCTATTATAATATCAGAGAATTTTATAAGAAATGTTTTAGCTATCGTAAGGTAAAAACCCGACATGTTTATTTGGGGCGTGGTCTTACGAGATGATTTTGATTTTCAAAGGATTTTGAAACTTTAATAATCCAATTGAGTGTGTTTTTCTCATGCTGGTTTTTCACATTGACTTGGGTATTATTTAACTATAAGGCTCGGGTCAGACCGAGTATTATAGAGTACAGATTCTGGATGGACTTCTATAGAGCTCAGGGGATGAGCTGGATGGCGAGAACGTATCAGATGGATTTGATGTATGTTTTGTTGTGTATTCAGCTTTGGAAGGAGGGGATATTATAACCGTCCTGAGTTATGTTGTGATTGTACTGAACTCTGATATTGTATTCTGATGATGCATGTATAAAACAGATATAATTTCTTTTGTGTAAAGATCTGTTATCAACTATTATATTTTATTCCGCTGCGTTGGTAAGATTCTGATATTGTTTTTATTTCTTTTTCTACCTCCTTCTTCTTTTTACCCTAATGGTTCAATTTTTCGAGCGTCGAAAAATCAGGTCGTTACAAACACCATCTGTGACACCATTAGGGAATTCGATTGCTTGGGTTTGCGGGTTATGGGTGTTATAGGAGGTGGATTGTTACAAAGAGTTATTGAAGTTAGATAAAGTTAAAGATTTTTTTATTCAAAAACCTTTCTAAAACTTTATTTATAGTAATGGAGAGTTACTATAAAGAGTTGTGACTGTTAGTTACTTTTAAAAGTGTATAGAAACAAATAAAATGTCATACTTTTAAAAATTAAAGAGGCGACTTTTCAGAATTAGAAAATAGGCGACTTTTCAGAATTAGAAAATGTGGTTAGTACATGCATAATCAATTAACTGGTTATGTAGGATTAGTCAATGGGTCTATACTAAAAAAATGAACAAAAACTCCAAAAATAAATCAATTCATTTTACATATTGTTTAATCGACTGAATTAAATAACCACTCAAATATAAAAGGGAGCAATCAACTTGTTATACCTAGATCGATCTACTTACCTTTGTTAATACTTCCCAGTAAGTTTTAGCTATAAAATCTGAAGTCTATATACTTTTTAGATTAAATACTCGAGTAAATTTGTTTCGTGGCTTTGAATTCTGTGTGTGTAACAATTTCTTTGAAGGGTTTTAAAAAGCTAAACTCTAAGACTTACATAGATGACGACTCATACTTGAATATTCATCTTTGTTACGATGTTTTCATCGCATTTGTGCATTCTGTGCGTATTCGAGTTTGCTAGTGTTAAAAATCCTCTAATTATCCGTAATATTCTTTTAAATATGTTAATTACGCCATTGTATATTTAATATCATTAAAAAACAAAATTATTGTTCTAAAAAATAAATAATTAAACAATCGAATTAATTATTTGATAATTGAGTTCGGAATGTATTAATTTTTCAAAAGTAGATTTTTGTATCTTTATAAGATAAAGTATCTCATGAAATATAAAATCTTGGCTTTGGATATTTATCAGTATATATGCATATATATGTATATGTGTGTATGTGAGTGTGTGTGTATGTATATGTATATTTGGTATAGTATAAAACCGGGCTATTCAAATTAACAAAAAATAAGATCTTGTGCAAAATATGTTAATTAACTTGTTTTTTGTTAATATGAAAAGGCCGGTTTTATACTATACCAAATATACATACACACACACACACATACACACACACACTCACACACATATATATGCATATATACCGATAAATATCCAAAGCCTAGATTTTATATTTCATGAGATACTTTATCTTATAAAGATACAAAAATCTACTTTTGTAAAATTAATACATTCCAAACTCAATTATCAAATAATTAATTCGATTGTTTAGTTATTTATTTTTTAGAACAATAATTTTGTTTTTTAATGATATTAAATATACAATGGCGTAATTAACATATTTAGAAGAATATTACGGATAATTAGAGGATTTTTAGCACTAGCAAACTCGAATACGCATCGAATGCACAAATGCGATGAAAACATCATAACAAAGATGAATATTCAAGTATAAGTCGTCATCTATGTAAGTCTTAGAATTTAGCTTTTTAAAACCCTTCAAAGAAATTGTTACACACACAGGTTTCAAAGCCATGAAACAAATTTACTCGAGTATTTAATCTAAAAAGTATTTAGACTTCAGATTTTATAGCTAAAACTTACTGGGAAGTATTAACAAAGGTAAGTAGATCGATCTAGGTATAACAAGTTGATTGCTCCCTTTTATATTTGAGTGGTTATTTAATTCAGTCAATTAAACAATATGTAAAATGAATTGATTTTGTTTTGGAGTTTTTGTTCATTTTTTTTAGTATAGACCCATTGACTAATCCTACATAACCAGTAATTGATTATGCCTATACTAACCACATTTTCTAATTCTAAAAAGTCACCTCTTTAATTTTGACAAGTATGACATTTTATTTGTTTCTATACACTTTTAAAAGTAACTAACAGTCACAATTCTTTATAGTAACTCTCCATTGCTATAAATAAAGTTTTAGAAAGGTTTTTGAATAAAAAATCTTTAACTTTATCTAACTTCAATAACTTTTTGTAACAATCCACCTCCTATAACACCCATAACCCGCAAACCCAAGCAATCGAATTCCCTAATGGTGTCACGGATGGTGTTTGTAACGACCCGATTTTTCGACGCTCGAAAAATCGAACCATTAGGGTAAAAAGAAGAAGGAGGTAGAGAAAGAAATAAAAATAATATCAGAATCTTACCAACGCAGCGGAATAAAATATAATAGTTAAAAACAGATCTTTACACAAAAGAAATTATATATGTTTTATACATACATCATCAGAATACAACATCAGAGTTCAGTACAATCACAACACAACTCTGGACGGTTATAATATCCCCTCCTTCCAAAGCTGAATACACAACAGAAGATACATCAAATCCATCTGATACGTTCTCGCCATCCAGCTCGTCCCCTGAGCTCTATAGAAGTCCATCCAGAATCTGTACTCTATAATACTCGGTCTGACCTGAGCCTTATAGTTAAATAATACCCAAGTCAGTGTGAAAAACCAGCGTGAGAAAAACACACTCAATTGGATTATTAAAGTTTCAAAATCCTTTGAAAATCAAAATCATCTCGTAAAACCACGCCACAAATAAACATGTCGGGTTTTTTACCTTACGATAGCTAAAACATTTCTTATAAAATTCTCTGATATTATAATAGGGTCTATATACAAATACTTATTCAAATAGCCGAAATTGTTGCATTTATTAAATTCCAGCTAATAGGTATACAAACAAAACCGTAAAGGCACGTATGGAGAATGAGTTTCCAACTAATGACTAGGCACTGAGGTACCACCTGTCACAGTACCTGGTCTAGATCAGCGTACCGAGGATCCCTCCCAATCCTCTACAACACAAGACCGGGACTACCCCTTACTGGATAATCCCGAGTAAGATCACCCCACGGTTGGGATCAGCAACCGCCCACTGAGCCGAATAAAACGGGACATCTAGACAGGGATGAGCTTACCCAAATGGGCGCGACCTACTTAGCCTTGCTACATAACCCCTGATTTTCAATCATTCCCGGTTGACGAGACTCGAGGCTAAGCGTTACATTTTTAGAACATTTCACTTACAATGCTCATCGTCTTCCTGACGATGTTCTGAAAGCATTCATCCATACAAGTCCGTTCCGGGTTCGAACTGAACCAAAGGCACTATTCGTACTACATCCATTTTGGAATCACCCTTAGGATTAGTAGCGGTTAGCCCTTGCACTGCACTGCTCCATTTTCAACTCCCAGCTCTTTTCTACCTCACGAAAACGTCCAAACTAGATCGAAATGGTTTTCGGGAAATAAATCCCGATCCTGGTCTCTTCAAAACGATCAGCGCATTGGCCAATATTGATAGTCGGTTATTTAACTATCAAACAACATTCACAAACAATCGTCAAGCCATAATAATTTTTTCTAAATTATTTATTAACCTCAAATATCTTCGCAAGATATTCTTCTATTTTTCAACCCTTTTTGAAAGTAGTTTCAAACCATTTTTCTCCTACGGAATAAATTCCCCAAATATTTTCTATTTCCACTGAAATCACTAAGTATAAATACTTTAGATTTTAAAGTAATTTAAAACACTTTATTATAAAATATACTTTAAAACATTTAAATTTAAAACTACTTAAACGCTTTATTTTGAAAATATATTCTTTAAATATATTTAAAATAAAACTATTTTATAAAATATAAAACTAATTTTTAAAATAAAAATTAAGCCAACTAAATTTAAAATAAGAGTTTATGAAATCCTACACAAGTTTTTAAATTATAACTTTAACCAAACTATCTTTAAAATAAAATTACTTTAAAAAATATAAATATTAATAATTACCCTTTGAATAATTACTACTAAAATAAATTTTGAAAACATTTACTTTAAAATTTAAAATATTTAAAAAAAATAAACATTCTAAAACATTTCTTTAAACAAACTTTTAATGCCTTTAACTTATAAAAAGTCTCCTTTAAAATATACTTGGCTTTCCAGGGAAATACACTTTCCATTTCCATACCTTTTAAAAATAAATCACTATTTATTTTTAAACAAATTACCCGTTCTTTTCTAAATTCACATCATGAATTTATACTCCCAAATATCCACTGATATCCATTTCACTTTATAAACCCAGTTTATAAATTTCATAGTCTCATCTTCCCTTTAAATTCCAATCTCAAACACTTATATCAATTTTTTTCCAATTGATTTCCAAATTACTCCATTTTGAAATAAATTCATTTACTTACTCAATTTATTTCAAATCCCATTAACTTCAGATTTTATTTCTTAATTATGGTTAAAAATCTTTTTAACCGAAAATACCAATCTCATATTTCCCAAATTTCTTCTTTATCTATTCAAAATTTAAACCTTAAATTTTAAAAATAATTTCTTTATTCCTCTAAATAATATCATTAAGTCTAAAAGTTTATTTATTCTTCTTTTTTCAAATATACTTCCCCTACTCGGAATTTATTTATTTAAAGCTTTAAAAATCAACTTTTATTCTTCCAAATCATTTAATTATCCAAATTCCTTAAAATTATTTTATTTAAAATTACCTTTTATTTACTTTAAAAATCCAACTTCATATATATATATATCAATTCTCTAAATTCCAATATATATATTTAACCAAGCCAGAGTATTCAATAAATCCCAATTTCCAATATGATCACTATCGTTCGTCATAGATCATCGCACAATCTTATCGCTAAATATATAAAATAAATTTAAACGTTTTGAGGAATCCAGTTGGATCCCTTCAACCTGTTTTTCCCTGCATCCATAAATGTTAGCACGATATAAAACACCAATTCCACTTCGAGGTGGAATATCGCGGTATATGGGATTAGTATAATATCATCCGCTATTATGTGGCGCATAGGGTCTCATTCGTTATATACCGTGGGAAAACAATCACTCCAAATGCATATATAATACCAATTCCACTTCGAGGTGGAATATCGCGGTATATGAGTTTAATATAATATCATCCGCTATTATGCAGCGCATAGGGTCTCATCCAATATAACTGATAATAATTTATCATCCAAGCACACAATCAACAATTTTAAATTTAACTATTTAAATTTAAATAAAACTCAGATGAGTGAGATTAACTCACCTTTGATTTTTAAATTGCATTCCGTTTCCATCTCGACTTGCTTCACGATTTTTAACCTTGTATAACATTATACGGTTCATTAATATTCGAAACAATCGGACAATTAATTACCATTTAATAAACTTAATTAACTAATAATTTATTTTAAACAAATTTTCCTTTAATAAATAAATTTCTGGTAACTAAAAATTAGATAAGTTAATTAAATAAATTAATCACCTTAATATATTATTTTAAAAACAACTAGTACGTTTAAAATGTGAATATGTATATTTGTTTTATTTTATTGGAACTGCATATATACTTGTAAAAATAAATTACAGATCTCAAAAATCTTATTTTATATAAACTTCCAACATTCAAAATTCCTATATTTTCCAAATCTTATATGTATACATATTTACTAATTTACTTATATATATATACACTTTTTAGAATCTACTTCTTTATAAACTCTGCTATATTTTAAAATCCTTACTATTATTTCAAAATCTTATCTATATAAAATATTATATATATTAAAAACTGTTTCCTTTCTCCAGTAAACACGACATAAATTTTCTTTAATGTAAATAATTTTTCTGTATATAAATATACACATATAAATTTAAGAAATAATAATAATACCTCACTGCCTAATCCAGCCTTGCGCGAGCATCAACCATCGACTCTTCATCACAGCGAACGACAACGAAAAACCTCCTTGCATGTGCGACTTCCATTTCACACGTCACCGCTTCCCGTGCCTTCAACTCCACATCGAACTTCTCCCACCACGCTGCCTTGCGTGCCACCGCAACCCTAAATCACCAGCACTTCGAACCCAAATCAAAAACCCCTCCCCAGTGCTGCCTACGTATGCGACTAAGCCGAGACATTGCCCGCCATCGAGAGCTCGCACTTGCGAACTCGAAGAACATGAACGAATCTTGGCCCAGATTTCTCGATTTCAGGAATGAAGGGGAACGAAGTACTCGCGATTGCCCTTCATCCTATTTTTTCGATTTGCAGATTCGATTATGAGAGAGGGGAATTCGGCTAGGCTTCGAACAAATAAAGAATGAAGACCGATTTTATTTTTGAATTTGATTTGTGAATTGAATTGAAGAGGGGAGTTTGATTCGAATAGGCTTCGGCCATTTTTCGTTTGAACGAGTTATTTTTATTTTCCTTTGCTTCATCGTTTTTTTGGCTTAAAGAAATCTCAAAAGAAAACGAAGACATGTGGAAAAACTAGCAGAATAAAAGAAACACGTAGTTAAACATTTTCTTAATGTGTCAAAGCTCGGTACAGTGCGCAATTATATTATTCATTTTTCAAATTTAAATTGTCTCAATACTGCAACTAAAATTTTCAAACTCCAATCGAGGCATGTCGTCAGGCGTTTATAATGTTAAACCCTTATTCTGAATGCATAGGAAAAGGTTCCGAGTCCTAATTCGATCGTATGGAGAAGATAGCTTTTTGGGCTCGGTTATAATATTAATTTTTTGATATAAATCTTAGCGCGTTTATCTACCGTACATCCAAACGATCACTCCAAACATCATGAAAATTGAAATCCGATAATAATACACTATCACGGATCCAATGGAACTGGATTCGTTGAAATCCGAGACTGTGCCTCGGAAGGCTATTTTTAAATAACGATTTAAAGAATATATTTTCAAACTGAAAAAAATAGTTTTAAATTCAACTTTTAAAAGTTCTATTATCTCCAGTATTATCAATATAAATTTTCCAAACCTTTGAAATATTTTTAACAAGTATAAAACTGAAGATTTAATATTTTAACCAACTTCCAATAATTAAACTTAATATTTAAATTATCAAATAAATAGCGATATTTGAAATTCAAGTCAGAAACCAACTTTTAAATATCTAAAATCAATTAAATATTCCAATTTTAAATATCCAAAAATTCCGGGTTATCATAGTGTTCCATTAAGGCTAAGGTATATAAATGATAATAAATATCAAAGAGCTTATCTATCAGTAAACTAATTCTCAAAGAGGAAAGATATAAAACATAATATCAATAACTCTCATAGTAGAAGGATATAAAATTTATTATCAACATAAACATGTAGAAGACTAGATGCATAACATATCAAGAGCAATTAGATTCAATATCGTGCATATAGTGAATGGTACATCAAATCCCATATGGATACATGTCTCAAAACAATACATATGATCCATCTATCAATACACCAAAAGAACTAGATAAATATAATCATAGCAGTAATATAACTCTGGCTCTATGAATTGTCTGTAGCTAGTAGAGATCCTAGTCTCTAAGTTAACCACTAAAATAAATAAAAATGAGAGGGTCAACCATAAAGTCTGGGAAAAGGAAATATCATTAATCTGCATGATTACTATATGTTAATGTATCATGAATAACAACAAATGGTAATACTTGAGATAATGAAACCATACCTCAACTTGCATCTAATAAGTTAGCATATTTATTAAAACGATCCTCCCTTCTCGACCCTCGAAAATCGACACAAAATACCTCACAGTATGATATGTCGACGATCAAGTGCCGGAAAAGACAGATTGTTGAGGAAAAAGATAGAAGGTAGAAGAAAGAAGGAACTAAACAACATCAGAATCTCACAATCGCAGCGGAATAAAATATAATATATAATATCAGATCTTTACACAAAATGAAAAATATATCTGTTTATACAATATTTCATTAGAGTATCTCCAACAAACAACAATTACCAGTCTAACAATCTCAAACAATCACAACAGCGGATATAAACAAGTACGGATAATACGTCTCGGACTCCAGCTCCTCTCCTACTCCATAACATCCTATCCTGAACATATAATACTCGGTCTGACCCGAGATAATGACATAACACCTGAGTCAGTCTGGAATACCAGCTGATAATAATACACCCAAATTGATTATTTAAGTTTCAAAAAAATCCTTTGAAAACAAAAGCGTCTCGTAAGACAACGCCACAAATAAACATGTCGGGTTTTTACCTTACGATAGCTAAAACAATTTTTATAAAAATCCTCTAATATTATAATAGGGTCTATATACAAATACTTATAAAATAGCTGAAATTGTTACATCTATCAAATTCCAGCTACTAGCCACAATCGTGGGTAATACAAACAAAACTCGTAAAAGGCGCGTAAGGAGAATGGATTTCCAACTAATGACCAGGCACTGGGGTACCACCTGTCACAGTACCTTGTCTAGATCAGTGTACCGAGGACCACGCCCGATCCCCTGCAACACAAGGTCGGGACTACCCTTAATAGATAATCCAGGGTAAGATCACCCCACGGTTGGGATCAGCAACCGCACCACTAAGCTGAATAAAAAGGGACATCTAGACAGGGATGACCTCACCCTGAAATGGATTCTACCCACTTAGCCTTGCTGCATATCTCTTGATTTTCAGTCATTCCCGGTTGATAAGGCTTAAGGCTAAGCGCTACCTTTAGAACGTTTCACTTAGAATGCCCATCGCCCACCAGACGATGTTTCGAAATCATTCGTCCATATAAGTCCGTCCCGGGTTCGAACGAAACTGAAGGCACTACTCCTACTACATCCATTTTGGAAATATCCTCAGGATTAGTAGCGACTAGCCCTTGCACTTCACTGCTCCATCTTCGACTCCGAACTTGTTTTTCCCACGAAAACGTACAAACCGGATCGAAGTGGTTTTCGAGAAATAAATCTCGATCCCGGTCGCTTCGAAACGATCAACGCATTGGCCAATATTGATAGTCGGTGATTTAACTATCAATTAACATCCATTAGCATCCATCGCACAATAAATAATTGCCCAATTATTTATTTTCCTTAAAAATATTTTTGCCAGATATGTTTCCATTTTCAAATCCCGTTGAAAACACTTTTCAAACCTAACTATTCTCAAGGAATAAATCCCCCAAATTGTTACCTCCCTTGAAACATCCAAGTACCCATACTTAATTTAAAATGATTAAATTCTTTATCCATGAAAATACATTAAAACATTTATATACTTAATTAAAATATATATACCTTTAAAAATATTTTGAATAAAACTGCTTTATAAAATATAAACTATTATCTTTAAAATAAAGTTAAGTCATACTAAATTTTAAATAAAGCTATGAAATCCTATACAAGTTTCAAGTAAACTTTAACTAATTATCTTTAAAACAAAACAATTTTATAATGTATAAATATTAATAATATTCTTTAAACATAATACTAACTACCTCTTTGAAATAATTACTTCTATGTCTAATTTGATAAATGTTCACCTTTAAAATTCTTACAGCTTAAATAATTTTTTTGAAACCATTCTTTAATATAACTTCAAAACTTCTAACTATTCAAAAATCTACTTTAAAAACGTACTTGCTTTCAGGAAATACACTTCCATTTTAGGATAATCCAAAGAATTCTTTTTATTAATCCAACACGATTTACCCCAATTCAATTTTACGTTTATCCCGTAAATTCCTTTCCATATTTTAAAAATAAACTCCTTTTATTTTTAAACACATTGTTATTTCCTGGAAATCACTTTCAAATATATGTTTGAAATATTTAAAATAAAGCTTCTAGAAATTATTTAATTGAAAATAATACTTAAGGAAATATATAGAGGTTTCCTAAGTACTTTAAGTCAAGTTTAACTTTTAAAAATAAAGTTATTAAATCAAATATTTATATTATAATTTCCTTTTGAAAACTTAATACTACTTTACTTTTTAAAATAATTAATTACCATAATTACGTAAATAAATATTTACTTACACTTTAAACAATTTAAAATAATATTTCTTTCTAAAATATTCTAAACATATTTAAACTGTAAATTTATATTTTGAAAGCTTTCCTTAAAAAAAACATACTAAAGTTTCCAGGAGAAAGCACACTTCCCATCCTTTAAAAATAAATCTCGCTTTTTATTTTAAACAATTCACATTTCCCTTTAAATTCACAATTTCAAACACTTCAAATTACCAACCAATTTCTTGAATTTAATTCCTTTTAAATCTTTTACTTAAGAATTCCTTTTATTTCCTTTAAATCCAATTCATCTTATTTATATTTAAAATTCCCAGGTTGTATTCACCCAATCATAGCACAACACTATTTAATTTTCAATTTAATCTTCCACAGTATATAAGTAGAACACAGCATAACAAGATCTAAATCAATTTATCACAGTATATAAATGAGACATATCATAGAATATAAATTAATTTCTATTTGTGAGGAATCAAGTTGGATCCCTCCAACCTGTTTCCCTACATCCACAAATATTAGCACAACCAATAAATATTGATTTAATTTGATAATAATTATCATATTCAGCTAAAAAACCAACCAAACATTTAAATATTAACTATTTAAATTACTGGTATCCAGATGTGAGTGAGATTAACTCACCTTGGGCTTTCGACGAGCGTTCAAATTTAAATTATATCGAACGGCGTTCGATTTAACCTAAATTTTTACTTGCTCAGAATGATTCCAGAATTGCTCCACTGCGTTGTATTCGTCGCTGTGATTCCGACCTTCCTAATTTCGCTGAAATCTGATAATGTATTGGAAAGATATACAAGTTTAAAAATTTGTATATATAATTAAAACAAAATTCTTTTTTTTTTATTATTTACCGAAACAAATCACGAACGTACGCACAACAGAAATCAGGCCGCACGACCATCTTCTTCATCGAACGCAATCTCCAGGACAACCGGAGCAAAGAAACCCATATACGCGTACTAGGGTTTGGAACTGCTCCTCCCCTACTCGACTACACAACGATCGGTCGACTCCACCACGAAGCCCACGGCCTGCTCCCCCACCGCCCCACGCCTCGCGACGCTCGGCCCTCAACTCCACTCGAAAAATACGCACGAATGACCGGCCTTCTAGAGGCATATGCCGTCAATCCACTCAACTTCACATGATCGCCACCGTTAGATCTGAAGCCCTCGCCGAGCTCTCCGATCTTCCGGTTGGAAGTTTCTTGAATAGATGCAAGGATTGAGATAAATTTGAGGAAAAAAAGGACGATTTCGGCCATCAAATGTTTTAGTGGCGGCTGAGACAACCAACAAGGGTTTCGGCCCTAAAACATACTTATATAATCACTATAAATATTATTTTAATATTTAATTTTCACAAATCTATCAAATTTTTGAACGAACTCCGAATCAGACATGCCGCCAGGCGTTTATAATGTTTTACCCGCATTACGGACACAATGGAACATGTTTTGGAGGCTAATTCGATCATATGCGTGAGTTACGGAAATAAATGATCAAATTTTAAATTAAATCGATTAAAATAGTTTCTATACGTTTTGAGCTGCCAGGGTCAAACGACAACTCCGATTGCTACGAAAATTGAAATCCGATAACAACTAACTATTACAGATCTAATGGAACTAGTTTTGTCGAATTCCAAGACTGTGCCCCGAAAGGCTATTTCAACTCGTCGATTAATTCGAGCGATTTTCAAAATCGTCGAAATCACTTAAAATTTCACCTTTAAATTTTTTAACTCTATTATAACTCGTATAAAATTTATATTTACATTAGAAATCATTTTGATCTAGTTTAAATTAGAATTTGATTATTTGCATTATTATATCATTAAATTATTAAATTGCATTATTAAATTAATATAAAATCCCTAATTTAATTTATCGACTTTTGATTCCCTCCAAAAGTCCAATTTTATAATTCAAATCCAAATAGACTTAAAATAAATTTAAGAATCTATTTTTATATCTATTTACACTCAGAATCACCAATTATCTCAATTCTAATATTAAATTATAAACTTTTTGTTACATGGAAAGTTAAATATTTATGCTGCATGTAATTTTATTACTATAAAACATTTGCAATAAGACTATATACAGTGGATGGGATTAGTGCCTTAATGGAGAAATGTGATGTTCTAAGATATTGGGGTAGGGATCCTTGTGTTCCTCAATCTTACAATTGAGACTGAGTCTAGTGTAGCTCAGATAACCCTCCTTGGATCACAAAATTGTAAAGTCACTAACCTTATAAGATATTATAATCTTACAATTACTGGACCTGTAGTTAATTTTGGATTGTTTGGGTGTTTTATGTCATGATAAAGCCTATATCTGAAATGGTAAACTAACGTTCTATACAAGAAAAGATTAATTCCTTCATAATGGATGAATCAATAAAATAGAAGAGAATTGGTATAACTTATATTTCTACGACCATGTCACCTTCTACCTCAGAATCATCAATATAGACACACTATTTCAGCTGATAAAATAGGATCTCGGTACTTGATTACGATAACACATGTGTGATAACACATGTGTGTGTGTCCAAATAAATAGAACTACATTTAGTATTTGTATTAATTTCAGCCAACAGAACTGGTAGTTAATTAATTATAATGAGATGTTAGTTCTATTATAGAAATAAAGACAATGCAAAAGTCAATTTATCATAAAATTTGAGCTTGAACTTATCATCCAGTTCTAAGCGCACACTGTAGTGATAAAAAAACACTGTTCCCAACACATATGTCCTATTTACTAAGCCTTCTTATTTCTTGAGACTCGAGAACCCTTTGATTAACTCGGTTTCAAATAATGTAAAAAGATAACGATATGCTTGATTTCTTTAGAACCAGGTATGAAGGTTTATGTGTATAAGTATGTATCTGGATTTTACTATTTTTTTTAGATTGGTAAGTGTTTGCGTCATAATTGGTCACAAACCCTGAAAATCGCGAAAGCACTAGTGTTTGCACACAAATCCACAATATTCACACATAGATCTCAGATCTAAATAAAGTAGAGAATAAAAACGAAGAGATAGTATTAAAATGAGAAAGAAAGCAAAGAACACAAGGTTTATAGTGGTTTGGCTATCTCCGGCCTATGTCCACTTTGAACCAATCCTTTTACATTGAGATTACAATTACAAGCCTTGAAAATTAGTAAACAAAATGACAGAGTTTTGCCTAGGAAAGCAGAAAAATTTCCCTTTTTAGTTTCCATAGAGCTGCTATTTATAGGTGAAGATCTGAAAATATCCACCCAAAAACCCAAAACGCCTCTTCTCATGCGCAGGTGGGCCCACCAAATTGATCCGGGGCCGTTTGGGATCGATCATGATCGATCCAAGTACAATTCTTGTCAATCCTAAAATGGTCCTGTTGAAATTCCTATTGAACGAAACATACATAAGTTCCACGTCGCCAAAATTGCAAAGCTATTCCAATATATTAATAGCTTTGCAATGAAGGGGTTGGGGCCTAAGGGCAGCCAAATGTATGCTTCGTTATGAGGAGGGAGATCATGTATCTCCACCACGCGTGTGCCGCCGCCGTCCGACCGACCGACCGAACCGGGCCGAGTTCGGGTTTGGGTCCAATATGATTCTAATTTTACTGCAAAACTGGGCCGAGTTTTTTGACAGTTGCAGGCTAAACAAACATGTGCAGATCTATTCGGAATCGGACGCGAATGACAGAAGAGGAGCGACCCATGGGCGAATAGAAGCAGTTGCGACCTGATTGAAGAAGCACGGGCGAACAAAACGGGTGCGGCTTGACTGAAGAGGTGCGGCCGAACAGATGCGAGAAGCAGACAGGTGCGACCCGTTAATGTGACGACCCGGAAATTTTTAACATTTGAAAATGGAATATTTAATTGATTTTAATATGTGAATGATGTTTTAGCTTGAATTTCAAATATAATTATGAAATTTGCAATTTAAATTACTGAATTTAATTTATCGAAGTTGGGTAAAATGTTGAATCTTCAATTTTAAGCTTGTTAAAAATAATTTGATGACTTAGAAAATTTATATTGATAATACTGAAGATAATAGAAGCCTCAGAATTGAATTTGGAAATAATTTATTCAGTTTTGAAATTTTATTGTTTAAATCGATATTTAAAAATAGCCTCCCGAGGCACAGTCTCGGAATTCAACAAAACCAGTTTCATTGGATCCGTAATGTTGTATTATTATCGAATTTCAATTTTCGTAGCAATCGGAGTTGTCTTTTAACCCTGGCAGCTGAACACGTACAGAAACTATTTTAATCGATTCAGTTTAAAATTGATCGTTTATTTCCGTAACTCGCGCATACGATCGAATTAGGACTCGAAACTTTTTCCGTTGCATTCGGAATAGGGTTATAAAATTATAAACTTCTGGCTTCACGCTTCGATAGGAGTTCAGGATTTCGAGTTAGGTTATACGAGATATTTTGAATATAATTTTTTTTAGGAAAATCAAACCCAACCTTCTCCAACACGCTTCCCATTCTTTTAAGTTGCCTGCCCCTCCTTCCTTTCAAAGGACGAAACAGAAAAGAAGAAAAAAAATCTAAGTGTCGAGCTCATTTTCTTCTCTCTTCAAATTCAGATCTTTACTGATAAAAACAAGCGAAACTTTTCATTCAAAAATCAATGGCGCCCCCTTTTTCTTCAATCAATCAAGCAGTTTGAAATCCCCAAATAAAAAAAAATGATAACGCGATTTGAAATCGCGTTCGAACCAACTGAGGCCATCGCCGTCGACACGATAGGGGGTACGACGCGGCCTAGGCGACGAGGCACAATCGAATACTGAAAGAGTAGAGCTCGGGCGATGGCGGCATCCTAGGGTTTCACATGCAATCAGTGGGCGTCGCATTTGGATAATGGCGGCATGCGAATTCAAAGGCCGCGATGGCTTTGGTCTCAACAGAATGGAGCTGCGCCGAGCTCGACATCATGTTGGATCTGGAAGGAGGGAGATGGCATCGCGTCAAATCATGATTGGGCTCGGTCGCACGAGCTTCGTGACGTCGCGACCGTTCTAAAGGATCGAGCGACGAACTTCGTTGAGCTTGGATCTGTTCGAAGCAGGTGATGCAGTTGGGGATGCAGACCATGGTTTGTGTACCAGTTGGGAGTGGTGTTCTTGAGCTTGGATCTCGTATTAGCAGTAAGTAGTTTGGAATTTATTTATTTTACTTAGGTTAAAACTTTTGACCGTGATTTCATTTTATCAGAGAATAATAAAATAAGGTATATGAAATTTATTCAATTCAATTTAGATTCGAAATTGAATTTAAACATGTACAGAAAACAGTAAAGGAAAAATTATGTTGCTAAATCAAATTTTTAGGAAATCTATATAGGTCATTTTATAATTATATATGCAGTTCGTAAAGAAATAGATATGCACGCATATTATTTTATTTATTCAGTTGAGTTAAAAACAATTTATTAAGATAATAAATTTATTCAATTAACCTATTTAATTATTTTAGCTAATAAGAGAATTTTGTAAAAGAAAATTTGTTTAAATTCGAATTTTAATTTTTAAAATAAAACCATCGGTTAATTGAATTTATCAAATGGAAATTTAATTGTTCAATTTATTCGAATATTAATAAAGATCATGTAATTGTTTATACTAGGTCGAAATCTGTAAAGAAGCAAGCCGGTTTGGAAATGTTTTGCGTGCATAACCCAAGGTGAGATCTTCTCACTCAAATTAAATAATTTAAAATTTCAGTTATTGATTGATGATTGAATTGTGATAGTTAAATTTAATTGTTGATTGTGTGCTTGGATGATAATTTATTATCAGTTGTATTTAAATAGACCCTATGCACCGCATAATAGCGGATGTTATTATATTAAACCCATATACTGCGATATTCCACCTCGAAGTGGAATTGGTATTATATATGTATTTGGAGTTGTTGATTTCCCGTATTATATAGCGGATGAGACCCTATTGCGCCGCATAATAGCGGATGATATTATATAAAATCCCATATACCGCGATATTCCACCTCGAAGTGGAATTGGTATTTAATTGTTGTGCCAACGTCTGTGGATGCAGGAAACAAGTTGGAGGGATCCAACTGGATTCCTCAAATATTGAATTTGTTTCATATTTAGTGTGTTGATTATTTATAATCTGTGTGTGATTATCTGTAATTGAAACCCTTGAAGGCTATAATTTAACCGAATATATTTCTGATATCGTAGGATACCAGGAATAAAT
Source organism: Allium cepa (assembly GCA_030765085.1). Classification (NCBI taxonomy): domain Eukaryota; kingdom Viridiplantae; phylum Streptophyta; class Magnoliopsida; order Asparagales; family Amaryllidaceae; genus Allium; species Allium cepa. Next base: position 346,324,701 of record CM060944.1, read on the forward strand.
AAAATTGGATTTTTGAAATTTAGTAGAAATTTATAGTAAATTAGTTTTAGAAAATTGAATAAATTTAAAAGGAGGAATTTGTTTCAAAGGATAATAAATTTAGTGTTGAAATAAACATAGAAATCAAGTTTGAAAATTGATTTGGTATTTGTAAATAAATTTGGAAATCAATTCAGAATTTAATTCGGTGCTGAAAATGAATATTTAGAAATCGATTTGAAAATCGTATATCAATGAATATTTAGAAGTTTAAATTCACAATGGGAATTTATAAAGGAATTTACAGATTTGGTATGTAAATTGATATAAATGGGAAGAGAATTCTTCCCTAGAAAGCCGAGTATATTGTTAAGGTAGCTTTTGAAGTATAAATTAAAGGTTCTAGAAATTGTTTGGATTTTTTTTTATTTTTGGAGGAATTATTTTTGGAAATCGTTTTAAATCTTTAAAACACGGATTTATTTAATCACTTATAGAAAGAATTATTTTGAAGATTAAATTGATATTTGTTTGGAAAATGGTTATTTAAAATAGTTATACCCTATCTACTAAATTATTTTAAAGTTAGTTTAGACTTGAAGTTTATGTAAGATATTAGTATAATATTTTTATAACTAATAATTAAGTAAGTGTTTTTAAAATAGTTTATTTCCAAGGATATATGTTTGGATAAGTAATTTAAATTATTTTAAAGCATTTAATCTCGGCAGATTTTTAGTGAAAATAAATATTTGGGAATGTTTTCCGCGTAAGGAAAAAATGATTTGAAACTTGTTTTCAAGATATTGTAATGTGGTCGGTAATTTGAATTTTTTTTTCAAATGGTGGAGGTGTTAAAATATATCTTGCGAATATGTTTTGAAGATAAATAATTTGGGAAATTTATCTAAATCCAGTAATTGTTGTGGATATTTATTGATAGTTAAATAACCGACTATCAATATTTACCTTTCAAATGACATTTGAATTTCGATGCGACCGGGATCGGATTCCAAGTGGATATCCAAAAACCACATCGAACCTTTGTGATTGTGATGGATCTTTTATTTAAAAGATCAAAGTGGAAATTGTTGTGATTCGTTTGAAAAACTGATTGAATACTTATTTTTAAAATAAGCGCTCGTTATTCGGATTAGCCGGGAGATGACCTTGTGTCATAAAACCCATTCCGAATAACGATACGACGAAATGTGGTTGCATTTGAAGAAGGTGTTGAAGACTGGGTATTCTCGAAAACGAAAGGATTGCCTGTCGAATGTCTCTGCACCGGGTTGCTCCGGTATAGAGATTTTATCACCCTTTGTGATGGGGATTCCAGACGTGATTAGTGAATATCCGGATTGCAAGGGCTTCTTTGGAAGTGCCTTCAGTTCCGTTCGATCCCGGAACGGGCTTGTATGGATGTGTGTCCGACATTACACTTTGAGGTGTAAAACTGGTTTCTATCAAATACATTTCTGTTGGTGGCGGAGAATTTATTCTCTTAGCTTAGCACCCTTCTCTGAGATGTACGAGCTCAGAGGTTATGTAGTTGATGGTTACTAGTGATACATTCCCAAATTGGTAATGTGGCATACGAAGTGCTGCTGATCATTTGTTGATCAAAGCATGACTTTGTGAAAAGTGTAGCTTTGTGGACGAGACCTCATCGGACCTCACACCACGAAAATGGTCAAAACAAGAAAGATGCGGCAAGGTTATGAGGGTCGCGCCTTTTAGGGTATGTCATTTCCTTCTGGAAAAAGGTGGTGTCAGGTATGGAGCCCTGATGTTTAACCTTTGTGGTTACTGCAAGTACTTTTCTTTGTGGTTGTTGCTTTGTGGTTGAGGATCCTCGGATAAAGGTCCCAAAGGACCGGGGGATGACATACTCGTGTAGTAGTTACCTAGTTACAGAGGTATCCCGGCCTTGTGTTGGCAGAGAGCTAGTTAAGTTCTCGGGACGTCCCTCCAGAGGCGTACCATGTGGCAGTAGGAAGTTTCTTAGCCTGACCATTTGTTGGAAATCCAAAGAAACAATACGCGCCCTGTACGGTTTTAGTAGTATAACCTGCCATGGAATGTGGCAGTAACCTGCTATTGAACATGGTAGCTATAGTAGACATACAATAATTGTTGTACGCTGGCTAAGATTAATATTATACTTTCGAAATGTTTTCCACACTATGCACTAATAATACTAATATTAAAAGATTTTGCGTATTAAGCATGTTTGACTATCATAAGGAGAAATCTCCTCCAATTCTGCGTTTGCATTGTGTGCGTAGCGGGAGGCCTTATGGTAGTTTCATTTTCCAAAAGCATAGCGGATTTCTTTTTATTTTCTTTGTGAAAATAACTGTTTTAAGATCTCACACCAGTCTCACGACTGACCTGGAGTTTATTGTTCCCTTTCTATACTATGGGTTCCCACAATTTTTCGTCCGGGCAGCCTAGAGTCAGGTTATCAGGTCATTCTGGAATTCAGGAGTTGTTGTAGAGCTCAAGAGGAAAGCTGGATGGTGAGATGTATTATTTATACTATATAGTATCCGCTGCGTTGGGATTGCTTTTGCTGCAAGTTCAGTTTACATATGGAGTAGTTGTCGGAAGTGTTGTATCGTGTTGTTGTAAACTCTGATAATGTAATGTGATGTAATGTAATAACTGATATAGTTCTTTGTTTTAAAGATATTCATTTATCTATTATTTTTGTTCTGCTGCGATATGTGAGATTCTGTTATTGTTTCTTCTTTCTTCTTCTTATACCTTTCTTCTTTAAACCCTAAAGACTCGTAAGTTTGTTCCTCTTTGGGCTGAACTATTGTGGGATTTTGCCAGCTCAAAAGGGGTACGGATTTACGGGCCTTTATAGTTAACGAACAGTAACGGTTCAAAAGGACGCTTTCAAGGGGTGCGGACGAAATTATAAATAGGAGAGAATCCTGATCACATTCTCATTCCATTCCAATTCTAATTTCTTCTTCTTCTTTTCTACTGCTCTATACAATATATCACAGAGTTGACATACTCATTACAATCTCGTGCAGATTACGTCTGTTGTATCTTGGGAGACTTTAAATAAAGAAATTGTTACGACAAGGCTCAGAAGGAATTTCCTTCTTCAAACCGGTTAGGTTTATAATTGATTTATATATTTATTTATATATATATATATCATATTTGTTTCTACGTTGTACTGTTTCTTTAATAGTATAACGTTTGATCTATCGCTATAGTTATTATTACTATATTTGTTAGATTGTGGTTGTAAGTTAATTATAACATATTACTTAATTTAGCAAATACAGACTTTCGGAGTAGTGGAAATCTGATTGACAAACTTGTGAGACGAGTTTATAATTGATTATTCTCTGTTTTGGTATACTATACACCTGACATCTTAAGACTTTACTGTTTTTTGCTAAAACAGAGATGACAATAGTCGAATTATCAACAAAGACTACTACACTCAACACGCCCGATCCTTTTAAAGGAGATGGTGACGATTTTCTAACATGGCAAAATCAGATGTTATTTTATCTCACCACACTCCGTCTGCGACGGTATCTCGAGGAGAAGGAACCGATTTATGCGCCAGGCAAGGAATCAGATGTTGATAAGTGGAAGCATTCCGATTTTCTATGTTGAAACTATATTCTGAATTATCTCGACAAGGTGCTATACAAAGTATATCAGCTTCTAAAGACAGCAAAGGCACTCTGGAATGCACTTGCCACAAAGTATAAGACGCATAATCTCAGTCTTAAGAAATTCATTGTAGATAAATTCATGGACTACAAGATGGTTGATTCCAAACCGGTGACTGCTCAACTGCATGAACTGCAAATCTTTATTCATGAACTCGAAGCAGAAGGTCATAAGGTTGGAGAATCATTTTTGGTTGAAGCCACCATGGGAAAACTGTCGCCGTCATGGAGAGATTACTGCAATTATCTAAAGCATAATAAGAAGGAAATCTCTTTACAGGATCTTATAGTCCGATTGAAAATTGAGGCAGATAACCGTGGAGTTACAAAACAAAACGAGGAGGCAGTTGTGGCGAAGGTTCAAAGACCAAAAACAAAAAGAAGAATTTGCAGAAGAAAAGGTAAGCTCCAGATAACAAACCAAAAGACAACAAACGAACCATAAAGTTTAATGATGAGTGTTGGGTTTGTGGAAAAGTTGGACATGCCGCTAGAGATTGTAGACACAAAAAGGAATGCAACATAGAGGCAAATATAGTAGACAACATGGAAGTAGACGAGTCTAACTTCTCAGCAGTTGTATTTGAATGCAATTTGATTCGGAATCCTAACCAATGGTAGGTAGACACAGTCACTACTCGTCATGTCTGCTCTGACAAATCCATGTTTTCTACATGCCAGAAATTCGATCACAAAGAAAAACTCTATATGAGTAATTCTGCAGTATCTATGATCGAAGGCAATGGCACAGTAATTCTCAAGTTTACTTCTGAAAAAACTGTCAAGTTGAATGATGTGCTCCACGTTCCAGACATACGCAAGAATCTCATCTCTGGTGCAGTGCTATCAAAGAAAGGATATGTTTATTATAAACAAATTGGACAATCATATGTGATGATTTGTTTATATGTAGACGATAAGTGTGTTTATTAGAAACAAATTGGACAATCATATGTGATGATTTGTTTATATGTAGACGATATGTTAATATTTGGTCCAAATACTCAGGTAATAGAGACCATAAAGAAGATGTTAACTAGCAATTTCGATATAAAAGACTTAGGAGTTGCTGACGTTATTTTGGGAATCAAAATAATAAGAACTCCTAATGGAATTGAACTATCTCAGTCACACTATGTAGACAAAGTGATTGAAAAATTTCAAGACTATGGAATTAAAGGAGTGAGAACACCTTTCAATCCATCAGAAGTACTGCATAAAAACACTGGTGAGAGTGTAATGCAACAGGATTACTCTCGTGTAATAGGATGTCTCATGTATCTCATGAATTGCGCAAGACCAGATATAGCTTACGCAGTAAGTCGACTAAGCAGGTATACAAGCAATCCAGGAAAGGAACACTGGAAAGCACTAATGAGAGTACTTGGATATTTAAAAAATACCACAAATTATTCCTTACATTATGGAAAATATCCTGCCGTCTTAGAAGGATATAGTGATGAAAACTGAATTGCTGATTCAGAGGAATGAAAATCAACAAGTGGTTATGTCTTTACCTTAGCAGAGGCAGCAGTGTCATGGAAATCTACTAAACAAACATGCATAGCTCGATCCACTATGGAATCGGAGTTCATCGCTTTAGATAAAGCAGACGAAGAAGCAGAATGACTTCGTCACTTTTTAGAAGATATTCCGTTTTGGCCTAAACCTGTACCGACCATATGCATACACTATGATAACCAAGTTGCGCTAAGTAGAGCACACAACTTTGTGTATAATGGAAAGTCACGACATATTCGTCAACGCCATAACACAGTTAGGTAGTTACTCTCAAATGGAATTATTTCCATAGATTATGTGAGAACAAATGATAACCTAGCGGATCCATTTACTAAAGGTTATCAAGAGAGAAAATCGACTGCACATCGAGAAGAATGTGTTTAAAAGTCTAAACCACCAAGAGTTATCTTATACGGAAACCTATCCTAGCGACTGGACATCCCACGGACTAGGATCATAAGGAAAACCAGTTCTGAGTAACGCAAGACGTAATGCATTTGCATGGACATAGTCCAACTCCATTCCTATGGTGCACAATATAAATGCATACCTATAGAAGAATTTAAACGTTAAAACTATGTTTTTTTTAAATGATGACTATATCTTGGAAATAAAAAGTGGGGTATATGTAAGATACTCTTAATGGTTGCGATCACCTATGTTAGTGTGAGCTGGGTCGGCTCTATGAGAATATTAAAGGCTTATATTTTCTATAAACACTCGCAGAACTAAAAAAAAATTGTTCAGGACCAAAATGAACACAACCAAAAGATTGGATGAGAAGAGAATCAATGTTTTGTAAAGATTATTGTCTGGATATACAATAAAGGCCGACGATTCAAGATGAAATAATTCACCGATTAGCCAAGTAGATCCAATAAGTTTTAACTAGGGAAAGTTCAAAGTGAAATATCTATTTATCCACGATAAAGCATGATTCCATATGTACTCTGTAATATTTCGCTTTGTCTGGGGGATATGTATATTATCATTTATGTGGGGGATTGTTGAAATTCTTATTGAATGAAACATACATAAGTCACACATCGCCAAAATTGCAAAGCTATTCCAGTATATTAATAGCTTTGCAATGAAGGGGTTGGGGCCTAGGGACACCCAAATGTATGCTTAGTTGTGAGGAGGAAGATCATGCATCTCCACTACACGCGCACGCGCCGCCGCCGTCCGTCTGACAGACCGAACCGAACCGGGTCGGGCCGGGCTCGGGCTCGGGTTTGGGTCTAATATGATTCTAATTTTACTGCAAAACTGGGCTGGGTTTTTTGACAGTCGCAGGCTAAACGAAAAGGTGCGGATCTATTTGGAATCAGACGCGAATGACTGAAGAGGCGCGACCCATGAGGGAACAGAAGTGGGTGCGAACCGTTAGACGCGAGCGGTTACGACCTGACTGAAGAAGCACGGGCGAACAGAACGGGTGCGGCCTGACTGAAGCGGGTGCGACCTGACTGAAGAGGTGCGGCCGAATAGATGCGAGGAGCAGGCAGGTGCGACCCGTTAGCGAACAGTAACGGTTCAAAAGGCAACAGGTGCGACCCTTCAAGCGGACGCGACTGTTTGAAGGGATGCGGACTAGATTATAAATAAGAGAGAATCCTGATCACATTCTCATTCTATTCCAATTCTAATTTCTTCTTCTTCTTCTTTTCTACTGCTCTATACCATATATCACAGAGTTGACATACTCATTACAATCTCGTGCAGATTACGTCTGTTGTATCTTGAGAGACTTTAAATAAAGTCTTAAGGAAATTGTTACGATAAGCCTCAGACGGAATTTCCTTCTTCAAACCGGTTAGATTTATAATTGATTTATATATTTATTTATATATATATATATCATATTTGTTTCTACGTTGTACTGTTTATTTAATAGTATAACATTTGATATGTGATTATTACTATAGTTGTTAAATTGTGATTGTAATTTAATTACAACATATTGCTTAATTTAACAAATACAGACTTCCGGAGTAGTGAAAATCTGATTGATAAACTTGTGAGATGAGTTTATAATTGATTATTCTCTGTTTTAGTATACTATACACCTAACAGGTCCAACCAAGTTGAGATCGATCCTAAACATTCTTGGATGAATAAGAAAGCTTCCATAAAAATTTCATTGCATTTGGATTAATGGTTCAAGAGTTATGATCGATCCAAATATGGTTTGCAAGTAGGCTGGAAGCTTCGGATCCATAAATAGTTCGTATCCATCAACACATCCATCGACCCCTTCGTATCCATCGATCCATCTCCTACTTCGTATCGATCAACCGCTGCCTTGTCCGTATCGATCCCCTACTCTTCCTTTCGTATCCGTCCCATGAACGCCTTCTTCGTATCGATCCCTTGCCTGCTGCATTCTTCGTGTCCATCGGTCCGCGTCAATTCCAACTTTAATCGATACGAAATGTTTTCCAAACCCCTTAACTATTGCCTCGCTCATCATATCAATCCTAGTCTTGATCGATACGAAGTACATTGTCATATTTTGTCATCCTATCGATACATGCGTATCGATATGAAACTCATACCCATCCAATCGATGCGCCTTGCATCGATATGAAATCCACCCTGATCGATACGAGAATATAAATACAAACCTGCTTCCCTTGAATATTGATCCATTCATATCTCGATCACACGAACTTCATTTGACTTGAAATTTGAAACGTAGCTTCTCCAAGCTTTGTTCATTATTCCCAATCGATCAAACCTCGATCAGAGCTCGGTCCAATTTTTTCGATATCAATCGTAGCTTTATTTCCAATCGATCTTCAATTCTGATATCCATACTTTTTAGCCAATTTGTTGATATCCCGGCCTTGTCCAGAAGGCGGGGTAAAAGCAAGAAGTTGCAAGTGTTAATGAATTATGTTCTCCGTAGATATTAAGTTTCACTATACGTGTTGCATTGTTTCTTCATATCATGTACAGTTTAAAATCATATGGATCATCAAGCTGTTATTCTAAAATTGATACATTATACTTTGTATGCTTTACATGGAAGGAAGGAAATGTCATGTAAAAAAAGATAAAAGGCTACTAACTCCCGAAAGGTGTGGAAGAAAGCGAATTTTTAAGAATAGGTTATGATATTAAAAGACACATAATTTTCTTTTTTTCTTTTGGCGCCGGTTCATCTACACAGGTTTAACTTGCCGTGAATAGCTAGAATAGTTATTCTTTATTTTTTGGCATGGGCCCTGAATATTCTTCTTTTAAAAAAAAATTGACTTCGAAGCAGAAGCATTAATTGTGCTGCGTAAACACGAATAAGCTGAGAAAGTAATAGATAGTTGCTCAAAATTTGACATAGAGTAGTTTACCAAATTTTTAGGTGTAATGAAGAACACTTTTTCCTCTGATGATATGAGCTTAAGTAGATACGGCTGCTGGAAAGTGAGTTATTATTATCTGTTTAAAGTTGCATTATTGACTTCAATCCATTTATTTATTACAAGGGTTAATTGAATAGAAAATGAGTTGCTTTATGTGAAATGTTAACACAAACCCCAAGCCATACAGTTTAATTAATATCTACGTTTTAGTGCATGCAGCTGAAATTCTAACAATATAAATCATTTTTCATCGTTGAGAGATCTGAGCCTGCACTACGGTACAAAGATTTACTCTTCAACCGTTTCATGGTGTTGAAAACTGTTATGTGATTTATTACTACTTATATCTATGGATCCACTATATTAGAGGAAATTCCCACTACTATGGTACAGGCCCACTATCCTATTCATTGTAAATCAATGTTTATATGACTACATTTTAATCCAAAAACAAAACCATCAAGAACATACTAAAACTGTATAGTTCTTATGGCATGTTTAATTTTTTAATTAGGTGATGTTGACTTTTGGATTTTAATTTCTTTAGTTAACATGGGTAGTTTTTGAAGTCGCAAAAAGGCCTTTGTGTCAAAGTATTTAGATTACCAGTTAAGATTTGAAAATTGGATCCATATTAATGTTTTGATATTTCTTTTCTTAATTTTACACAAGAAAAGTTAATACGATGTACAACTCATATCATAATTGTGTTTTCTTTTCCTTTTTCTTTTCAAAACTATTTCAAACAGGTATTTGCAATACTGACACACTAAGAATCTTACATAATCATATATTTCTTTTAAACATATGCATGCACATGATGTTGAGATGTGATCATGTATTTCTTTAAAACGAAACTTATTGGTGAAGCTTATATAATCATATTTACATTTAAATATGCCCTCGCCTTTTTTCCATCGCATGTATCTCTTTTTCCAGATTAGACTAAGTTTTACAGTGTAAAGCGTTGAGTGGTTTCTTTTTGTATACCACCTATATATAAAGGGATTTCCCTATGATTAGCCATCAACTTTGATGTTTGTCTGTAATTGTCTTCCTTCTTCTTCTATGTAATTCTCTACTATGAATAGATGAAAAACTTTATAGTTGGCATGATGTTACCAAGGGGATGAAGATTGTGTATGAGCTAGTAATGCACAACCCTGATAAGGGATTGAGGTTGCGTCTTTCACGGCGTGCATATATACCTTCTCAAAATCAACATCATTATTGTTATTGTACCCTACATATTAATTGCCAATACAGTATTCTAGATATTGTCTAATATAGCCTATGTGTTGGATATATTGTCTTGGGTAAGTAGATTTGAAATATGGTTCGTATTTTGAGAAATTTCAGCATCAGAAATAGTATTAAAGTAACTTAAAATGAATACCAAAAAAAATTAGTTTGGTGTATTTGGACAGCTTATAACTGGTATTGTCAGCTTATTACTATTTTTGTTTCCCTGCCGATACCTCAGCTGTATGGTATGGACGGGCAAATTGTTTTGCTTGATTATGATCATCGACTATTTATTTTTGTGTTACAATTTATGTAAATCATGAAATGAATATGCTTTTATATTGTTTTGTTTAGTCTCACATTGTGTAATATGTTAAATCCTTAGCTCTGAAGTCTTTATATAAAGAAGACTATGTAATGTAAATACATGTCTAATTTCATGAATGAATAATATATCTTCTGTCTCTCTCTAATAACTTCGAGTTTCTTTATTTCATAACACGTTATCAACACGATCTCTAAACAAAATAAATTATAGATTTGTATTGTAATAACCTAGAAGACCAGATCTACTTTGCTTTTCAGATCTAATTATAGATCTCAAGATGGTAAGTAATCTTTCTTAGATTTAATTATATTGATCTTATCTTTTTTAGATCTATCTTTTTAGATTTCATTCAATCATAGATCTAATTTTTTGATTTCGTTCTATTGTTCATCTTATGTTCTATTTTTTTTAGATCTTTGTAGATCTTGATATCATGCTCCAATGATACATCTTTGATATCTATATATTTTAGTCATCGAATCTATTCTTTTTCATGTTTATTCATCCTCTTCTCTTATTTATTTATTGAAATCAAGTATGACTTCTGAGATTGCTTATTATTACATATCTTTTACTTTAAAGCAATTTTATTTATTCTTTCAGAATTTGTATTTCATAAATATTCAGTTCGAATTGATTCAAAATTTCTAACAAGTGGTATTAGATCCACTCATCTTTGATTTCATTATGAATTTTTGATTTTTTTGAGTAAGTTTTGAATCGACTTTACTTATAAGTCATCGAATTCCTGTAATATCTTACTCAAATTTCAGATCTATTTGATCTATGTATGAAAGATTTTTTTTGTTAATATTTTTGGATTTGGTTTGAAGCTAAGTTGTTTTTCCTAGACCAAAGTAGCTTCTGATGTAGAAAGCAAGATCTAAATGATCTGTATATGTTTGTGTAATTAAATAAAATTCTAAAATGTTTTTAAATAATCTTAATTCCCCAAATTTACGAGATAAATTTAAAGATTTACATGTTTGTTTTGCTATATTTGGTAAAGAATTATGAAGTTAATTTTCTTATAAGGGAAATAATTTGGATCTGAGATGTATAGTTATTTATAATTATGAATGACATGGATAGATCTGAGATGATAATGTTGTTTACTTTAGAAATTTTAATTATTGAGAATAAACTTTCTCTTTAAGATATCCATTTTAATTTTATTATTGAGTAATCTCGTACCTAGATCTGAGATGAAATTATGTTACTTTAACTATTATTTATTCAGTTGATTCATATATATATTTATAATGAAATCATTTTGTTGTGATAGTAGTTATATCTTAGATCACATAAAGGTTAAATGCATTTATTTTCATCATAAATGTATTAAATGCATTGATTATTGTAAATAAGATGATATTTTATGTTTGTGTTTGGAATAAGAATTGACGTATGATGTACTATTTGATATATTTATCTTGACAAGTAATGTCTGACGTAATGGAAGAATTAGGTTTAACAACAACTTAAAGTTGTGCGAAGAAATTATTTTAATAGAAGTTGTATAACTAAAAATCCAAGATCTGAGGTCTTGAATTATGAAAAGAATTTCTGATAAAGTTTACAAGCTTGAATTCTTATCAGTATTTTTTTTTTTGAATTTTCAAAATGTACAAGCTTCTAAAAGGAAGTTTACACAAAATTTGAGAACCTGAAGTTCATAACAAATTAATGGACTTGTTCATGAATAAGAAGCCCGAAGCTCTATTGAAATTGTGTAACATGATAAGGTTGTACTTCTCGAAGAAGTTAAAGGAAATTGATAAATTATCATATGAGATAATGATGCTGCGTTCAAAAGATTACAAAAAATCTTCAAACGAGTTATACCTGACCTTATATCTTCATATTTACATTATCTTAACCAAACATCCTGAAGATATTATGTTATATGATACTTCAAACATCATATTTGTGTGTATATTAATCTCCTGAAGAGATGTTTTATAGATTTATTTATCTTTATATTGCAATATTGACAAGCACCATTGTCCAAGTGGTTAATTGATTCGGCTTGGTGCAGGATGTCACAAGTTCGAAACTTGCTTTCGAACGTTTATTTGACATGGGATATGTTGTCTCATTGATTTGTTGTATATGAAATACCAGTTCAAAAAAAAAAAAATATTCAACACCCCAGAAGAGATGTTATAGTAATTTTATTTTTGTTACATTGCAATTCCTTAAAAGGAAATGTAACGACCCAGAATTTTTGATAATTAAAATTTTAATATTTAATTAATTTTAAATATTAATAAGTGAATTTATAAGTCAAATAAATTTTAATTTGAATTATTGGATTTAATTGGATTTTTAAATCGATAATTTAATACGTTAAATTATGGAAATAATTGAAAATTGAGTTAAATATGATTGTAAATGATTTGTAAAATTTTATTTTATCATGTTGAAGTTAGAATGATATTTTAGAACTTTTAAAATCGAATTAAAAGTTAAATTGTGAAAATTGAATATTTTAATATTTAAATCGACTAGTGAAAATAGTCAATTTTTGAACAGTCTCAGAATTGAACGAAACCAGTTCCATTGGATCCGTAATAGTTAGTTATTACCGGATTTCAATTTTCGTGTCAATCGGAGTTATCGTTTGATCGTGGCAGCTCGAAACGCATCGATTTATTTTTAATTTAAATTTGACGAGTGAAAATAGCCATTTTTCAAAAAGTATCGGATTTCGACGAAACCAGTTTCATCGGATCCGTAATATGATATTATTGTAAGGTTTCAAATTTCAAGTCAATTGGATTTACCGTTTGTCCGGTACAAATTAAAACGCCTAGAAATCGACTTAAATCGGTTTAATTTAAATTGAGCGTTTATAGCCATAACTCGCATAGATGTCCGAATTAGCTTCCGAAACCTGTTCCATTGTGTCCGGAACGCGGGGTAAACCCTAGAAACGCTGGTTACGGCGCGTAAATCGGAGTTAGGAATTTCCGGGATGAATAGTGTTTCGACGGTTTCCTATAAATACACCCTCACTCTAAAAAAACAAAAAAAAACACTAAAACCCTAATTATAAAACCCTAGCCGCCACTTTTAGGTTGAATGGCCAGAATTGCCTCTCACTTCTCCCTCAATCTCTCTCAATCTACAAAGATTTAGCCAGAGTGTTCAACACGAAGGTTGGAGAGCACGACGAGAGCTTTCGATCCATACGGTTGAGATCGTGTTTGGAGTCGCGTGGAGGGAGCTATGTGGGGCCGAACCTGCAGATTTTCGCACGCAATTCAAGGCCATATAGGGGGCCGAGCTTCAAGCCATGGGTGGTGGAGGTAGCTCTCGCGAAGACCTTCGATTTGCAGGTGGTTTGATGTGATTTCGTCGAGAAATGAGCTTGCAATGTTAAACCCTAATTGGTTGCTAATGGGTTCAAATGTCGGCCATCTTCCTGTAGAAGAAACGTGAGGGAGAGGGAGAGTGGGGGCACGGCCAGGATTTGCATGTGGATGGATCAAGGGCTGTGATTAGAATAGGTTTGAAAATTTAAAATATAGTCGTAATTAGTTATATAAAAATCAAGTAAACTTCATAATATCATAACTTTTTCATACGAGGTCGAAAACGCGCGAAACCAGTTGCGTTGGAATCGTATGGACGAGCACTATGCGATGGAGTTGGTTTGGAGTCGTTTGGAGTTAGTGAGAATTTTGGGTAAAATTAAACGTCCGTTTAATTTTATTCGAAATAAATCGCTAAAACGGAAATAAAATCAAGGTGAGAATTTCTCACTCAATCGAATCAGTTTCGATTTTATTTTAAATAGTTAGATTTAAAATATTTGAATGCATGTTTGAATGTTGATTGTTATCTATTGATTGTTAAAATAGACATTATACGCCGTTAGTAAGCGGATGTTATTTATTAAAAACATATACCGCGAATATTTCATAAACAGTGAAATTGGTATTATATATAATAGCAATATATATATATTGGCATATGTATATATTGAAGTTATTGATTTCCCGCATTTATTTGTTTAGCGGATGAGACCCTATTACGCCGTTATTAAGCGGATAATATTTAATAAGAACATGTACCGCGATAATTTCGTACTGGAGCAAAATTGGTATTGTGCTAATGTTTTTGGATGCAGGAAAACAGGTTGGAGGGATCCAACTGGATTTCTCAACAGTATTTATTTGATTTCAGATATTTTGATATTTGATGGACTATCATATCGATATATGATGTCGTTGTAGTCGTGATTGACTATTTGGTGTGTAGCATCATTGGACCAAATTTTGGGATTTTAAAATGATTATAAAGTGATTTTTGAAAATATAAAATATTTTTGGAATTGATCCATTTTATATAAATAAACGTTATAATTTTTAATGTTATAAAAAATTATGATTTTGTGAAATATAGTTAAAAGCTGATTTTTGAGAAATGTGGATTAATGATTTTATAAAATAGGTTAAATTGGATTTTTGAATTTATTATAAAAGTTTGAATATAGGATTTATAAAATTTGATTATTTTATAAATCAAAATGGTGAAATTATAAAGGAGATTAAAGACGTTTTAAAGAATAATATAAATTGATTTATATAAAGAGATTTATAAATGGATATTTATAAATTGAAATATTGAAACTATAAAACGAGTTTTTATAAGTGTTTGAATGAAGTGAAAATGAAATTCATAAATGAATGAAATTTATAGAATTATAAACTGTGAAGTTATAAAAGAAATTTATAAATAGTAAGATTTATAAATTTGGTGAAATTATTTGAAGAATAGATTGGTTAAATAAATGGATCTTATAAGTTATAAGATTTATAAATTGGAAAGTCTCTAAAGGAACGATTTTTGTAAATAATCGTTTTATAAGCATTTAACTTATAATATGGACTTTTAGTTATAATTGAGTTATAAACTGGAATAGGTTAATAAAGGAATTTATAAACGTTGTTTTATAAATTCGAAAAAGACTTATTCTGATAAGTAAATTGTTATAAATTATAAATGGAGTTATATTCACATTTTTGAATAGTGAATAATCCTTTGAAATAAAATGAATAAAAGGATGAAATTTGTTAACCAAATATATTCACGTTTTTGAATAGTGAATAATATGTTAAAGAAAATGTTTAGAATGTGATGTTTTAAATAGAATTAAAACGATCGAACAATATTTTAAAATGTGTTGAGATTCGAAACCATAGATTTCAACATTTATTGTTGAAATAAACGTTTTCGAGAAATAAAAGGAAATGGTGGACTATAACACTGTTGTTATAGTAAATGATTTCCGAAAGGAAATGTTTTGTATAGTATTGGGATTTATATATCTATTTTAATTTCGAATCCCTATACTAGTGATTTTGGGTTGTCGTAACGATGTTTTACATAACATTCGTTTTGGCCCAAATAAATATGTTTAAGAGAATGATTTCCTTAAAGAATGAAATATATACTTAATTTCGATTTAAGTATATTGCATATTTTCTAAGTGTTGAAAATAAATAAAATTTGTGAATTACTTATGAATTAATAAGTATGGAATTGTTTTCCGATATAAAGTGAATATTTTGAGGATTTATCTTTTTGAAGATAAATTGAAAATGAATAATTGAAATCGTATATTCATGAATATTTTGGAATGTAAATTCACTATTGAATTTATAAAAGGAAGTGGAATTTGTTTAAAAATAAATATTGATTTATTTTTGAAGTGTGAAATAATATATCTTGTAAAGATATTTTGGAAAATAAATAATTTGGAAAATTATTTGGAATCTGGTGATGTGTGCATATCCAGTGATAGTTCAATAACCGACTATCAATATTTCCCTTTGAATGGGTAATTGATATGATTTGTTTGAATGTGAATGCTACACTTATTTTTGAATAAGCGCTCACTATTCGGGTTAACCGGGAAAGGACCATGGGGTCGTATAACCCATTCCGAATATGTGATACGTCGTTATAATTGCATTGAAGATCGGTGTTGAAGACCCGGTATTTGCGAGAGCGATAGGATAACCTGTCGATTGTCTCTGCACTGAGTTGCAGCGGTATAGAGACTCCCTAAGTGATGGAAAATCCGATCAGGATTGTGAATATCCGGATTGCAAGGACTTCTTTGTAAGTGCCTTCGGTTTTGTTCGATCCCGGAACAGACTTGTATGGATGGTGTGTTTGACATTACAAGTTGAGATATAAAGCCGATTTCTTTCAAATATATTTCTGTTGGTGGCGAAGAATTTATTCTTTTAGCTTAACACCCTTCTCTGAGACGTACGAGCTCAGAGGTTATATAGTTGAAGTTATCAGCGATATATTCCCAATTTGGTAATGTGACATGCTGAGTGTTGCTGAAATGATCATTGTGTTGATTATTGTGATAGGATCGTTTATTTGATCGTCTATCTTAGTGATCATTGTGTTGATCATCTGTTGACCCAAAGCATGGCTTTTGTATAAAGTATGTTTTTGTGGACGTGACTTCGTCGAGCCTCACACCCCGGAAATGGTCAAAACAGGAAAGATGCAGCAAGGTTATGAGGGGTAGCACCCTTTAGGGTATGTACATTTCCTTCTGGATAGAGGTGGTATCATGGTATGGAGCCCAGATATTTAACCTATATGGTTACTGCGAATTTATTACTTTGTGGTTGTTGGCTATCGGGATCCCGTGAGAAAGGTCGTTTACGATCGGGGAATGGCGTGCTCGTGTCAGTAGTTATCCAGTTAGGGGTAACCCGGCCTTGTGTTGGCAGAGTTCCGGTTTGGTTCTCGGGGATGTCTTTCCAGAGGCATTCTCATGTGGCAATGGGAAGTTCCTTGGCCTGACCATTTGTTGAAAATCCAATTCCCAATACGAAACTTGTACGGTATTAGTTGTAGAACCTGCCATTCACTTATGGTGGTCACCACTGTTTGGATGGTAGCTATAGTAGGCATACGATAATGGTCGTATGTTGGCTAAGATTTATATTCTACTTTCAAAATGAATTTTTCCCCTACACTATGCACTAGTAGTAATATCAAATGTTATTTTTAATGCGTATCAAGCATCTTTGACTATCATAAGGAGAAATCTCCTCCGATTCTGCGTTTGCATGTGTGTGTGTGCGGGAGGCCTTATGGTAGTCTCATTTTTAAAAGCATTGCGAATTGAATTTAAAAAAATTCCTCTTTTTGATTTTTAAAGATAAATAAACTGTTTTGAGTTCTCACACCAGTCACATGACTGACTCGGAGTTTATTGTTTTCCTTCCTAAACTCTGGGTGCCCACCAATTTCCACACGGGCAGTTAAGAGTTAGGTATATCAGGATATTCTGGATATTCAGGAATTGCTGGAGGCAAGCTGGATGGCATGGCGTATTACTAGTTTATATAGTATTTCTTTTTCCGCTGCACTGTTTGTTGATGTTGTACACTCTGATGATATGATGTAATGAAATGTAATGAAAAAAATGTAATAACTGATATAGTTCTTTGTTTAAAGATTATTCATTATTTATTATATGTTGTTCCGCTGCGAATTGTGAGATTCTGATGTTGTTGTGTTGTGTTCTGTTGTTTTCTGTTCCGTCCTATTTTCTTCTGTTTTTCTTTTTCCTCTATTCTCTTTTTCTTCTATTTTAAAATGTTCTATCTTCTTTTCTGTTTTCTATTCTCTCTAATTTCTATCTTCTATTCCCTCTATCTTCTACCTTTTTCTTTCCTTCTCTTTTCTTCTTTTCTTTTTCTTAAACCCATAACTATTCGGTTTTTCGGCAACGAAAAATCGCAAGCGTTACATTTGGTATCAGAGCTTATGGTTAAGCGACAACCATGGTTCTGTTGGGTATAATTCATTAGAGATAGAGTCAGTAGTACTCTAGAATGAATTTGAGTGTAATAATAGTTATGAGAGCGTATTTGTTAGTGAATATAAAATTGTTTTATATTGTGTTGACTTATCGGTTGATTGTTTATAGATTCCAGTCGATGTAGTCTAGCTAACTATCGTAGATAGGAGTTTCTAAACTCTTAAACAAGATAAACCGACATAATATTGTTTAAAATTGGGTAAATGAAATAATTTTACCTTGAGTATATTTTGTATATAAAGAAATAATTTTTCAGAATTATTAAAGTGTATATAAGTTGATTGTTTAGTTGTTTGAATAATCTAAATAAAGGAATTGTATAAGCAAAAAGAATTATAAGAGTTGAATTATAATTAAAGTGATTTACAATTGTGAAATAAACTTATATATAGATAAGAAGTGAAACTATATGAATATATTTATGAATATGAGTTGTAAATAAAAAATGAATTTAAAGTTAAATAGATATAAACTTGAGTTATATATGTAAATGAAATTCGATTTTGTAATAGAATTGAATGAATGGATTGAATATTAATCAATTAAATGTGAATAATTGATATGAAATAATGAATATAAGTGTTAATTCATTTAAAATCTAAAGTTATTGAAAGTTGAATAGTTGAATAAAAATCAATTTGATTAAACCAAATATAAGCAAAGGGGATTTGGTTGTAATTAATATACATTGGTTGTTATTGATGTTAGTTGATTGTATATAATTCATTAAGTGTTAATGAAATTGAAAGCTAAAGTAATTGAAATTCAATTGAAAGTTAAGTGAATCTTAAACAAAATTGAATTTGAATTGGAAATGAACCAACTTGAACATAAATTAGTGAATATAAACTAATTGAGAATGAATGTTAGTAAGAACATCCACTGTAATAAATCGAATGTGATTAAATTGAGAACCAATTCATTGAATATGAATGAGAATATAAATGAATATTTATTGGTTAAGGATGTTAGTTGGATGATAGTTGGTTGATGTTTGCATTTGTTGTTTAGTTTACATTTGCTATGTTGACATATATAGTTATTATGTTACTATATGTTGTATATTGACACTATTGTCTATATACATGATTCTCATGTTGTTTGTTGAGTGATTAGTAGGTGCGGATCGCGTTTGCTTCGCATTTGGAGCTCGCTTTTGCGCTATATTAGCCGTATATGCTAGCTAATAAAATATAAGGTACATATCTCGGATTACATATCGTACTTTTACACTTTTTTCCCTTCGGGATGCCTCATTACTTGATGAGATGTATATTTGTGATATATATACTGTCATTTTTTTTCGGATCGAGCCGCGCAAAGGAGACTATGGCGAATTTTTCCGAAAATTTAAGGCGTCAGAAAATTTTTGAGAAAATTGGAAAGTTTTGAAAACTTTAACTTTGATTTAGAATTGAAAGTTAAACAAGGTAGTTTGTTTTGAAAAGATAACTAAGTATGATTTGGAAAACTTAGTAAAGATTTGTAAGAAGTTTGACTATGGATTTTTGAAAATTAATAGAATTCTTTAACTTTTCTTACTTATAATTTCGAGGACGAAATTCTTTTAAGTGGGGAAGATTGTAACGACCCAGAATTTTTGATAATTAAAATTTTAATATTTAATTAATTTTAAATATTAATAAGTGAATTTATAAGTCAAATAAATTTTAATTTGAATTATTGGATTTAATTGGATTTTTAAATCGATAATTTAATACGTTAAATTATGGAAATAATTGAAAATTGAGTTAAATATGATTGTAAATGATTTGTAAAATTTTATTTTATCATGTTGAAGTTAGAATGATATTTTAGAACTTTTAAAATCGAATTAAAAGTTAAATTGTGAAAATTGAATATTTTAATATTTAAATCGACTAGTGAAAATAGTCAATTTTTGAACTGTCTCAGAATTGAACGAAACCAGTTCCATTGGATCCATAATAGTTAGTTATTACCGGATTTCAATTTTCGTGTCAATCGGAGTTATCGTTTGATCGTGGCAGCTCGAAACGCATCGATTTATTTTTAATTTAAATTTGACGAGTGAAAATAGCCATTTTTCAAAAAGTCTCGGATTTCGACGAAACCAGTTTCATCGGATCCGTAATGTGATATTATTGTAAGGTTTCAAATTTCAAGTCAATTGGATTTACCGTTTGTCCGGTACAAATTAAAACGCCTAGAAATCGACTTAAATCGGTTTAATTTAAATTGAGCGTTTATAGCCATAACTCGCACAGATGTCTGAATTAGCTTCCGAAACCTGTTCCATTGTGTCCGGAACGCGGGGTAAACCCTAGAAACGCTGGTTACGGTACGTAAATCGGAGTTAGGAATTTCCGGGATGAATAGTGTTTCGACGGTTTCCTATAAATACACCCTCACTCTAAAAAAACAAAAAAAAAACACTAAAACCCTAATTATAAAACCCTAGCCGCCACTTTTAGGTTGAATGGCCAGAATTGTCTCTCACTTCTCCCTCAATCTCTCTCAATCTACAAAGATTTAGCCAAAGTGTTCAACACGAAGGTTGGAGAGCACGACGAGAGCTTTCGATCCATACGGTTGAGATCGTGTTTGGAGTCGCGTGGAGGGAGCTATGTGGGGCCGAACCTGCAGATTTTCGCACGCAATTCAAGGCCATATAGGGGGCCGAGCTTCAAGCCATGGGTGGTGGAGGTAGCTCTCGCGAAGAGCTTCGATTTGCAGGTGGTTTGATGTGATTTCGTCGAGAAATGAGCTTGCAATGTTAAACCCTAATTGGTTGCTAATGGGTTCAAATGTCGGCCATCTTCCTGTAGAAGAAACGTGAGGGAGAGGGAGAGTGGGGGCACGGCCAGGATTTGCAGGTGGATGGATCAAGGGCTGTGATTAGAATAGGTTTGAAAATTTAAAATATAGTTGTAATTAGTTATATAAAAATCTAGTAAACTTCATAATATCATAACTTTTTCATACGAGGTCGAAAACGCGCGAAACCAGTTGCGTTGGAATCGTATGGACGAGCACTACGCGATGGAGTTGGTTTGGAGTCGTTTGGAGTTAGTGAGAATTTTGGGTAAAATTAAACGTCCGTTTAATTTTATTCGAAATAAATCGCTAAAACGGAAATAAAATCAAGGTGAGAATTTCTCACTCAATCGAATCAGTTTCGATTTTATTTTAAATAGTTAGATTTAAAATATTTGAATGCATGTTTGAATGTTGATTGTTATCTATTGATTGTTAAAATAGACATTATACGCCGTTAGTAAGCGGATGTTATTTATTAAAAACATATACCGCGAATATTTCATAAACAGTGAAATTGGTATTATATATAATAGCAATATATATATATTGGCATATGTATATATTGGAGTTATTGATTTCCCGCATTTATTTGTTTAGCGGATGAGACCCTATTACGCCGTTATTAAGCGGATAATATTTAATAAGAACATGTACCGCGATAATTTCGTACTGGAGCAAAATTGGTATTGTGCTAATGTTTTTGGATGCAGGAAAACAGGTTGGAGGGATCCAACTGGATTTCTCAACAGTATTTATTTGATTTAAGATATTTTGATATTTGATGGACTATCATATCGATATATGATGTCGTTGTAGTCGTGATTGACTATTTGGTGTGTAGCATCATTGGACCAAATTTTGGGATTTTAAAATGATTATAAAGTGATTTTTGAAAATATAAAATATTTTTGGAATTGATCCATTTTATATAAACAAACGTTATAATTTTTAATGTTATAAAAAATTATGATTTTGTGAAATATAGTTAAAAGCTGATTTTTGAGAAATGTGGATTAATGATTTTATAAAATAGGTTAAATTGGATTTTTGAATTTATTATAAAAGTTTGAATATAGGAGTTATAAAATTTGATTATTTTATAAATCAAAATGGTG
Organism: Allium cepa; assembly: GCA_030765085.1. Lineage (NCBI taxonomy): Eukaryota > Viridiplantae > Streptophyta > Magnoliopsida > Asparagales > Amaryllidaceae > Allium > Allium cepa. Next base: position 346,346,630 of record CM060944.1, read on the forward strand.
AAATTATAAAGGAGATTAAAGACGTTTTAAAGAATAATATAAATTGATTTATATTAAGAGATTTATAAATGGATATTTATAAATTGAAATATTGAAATTATAAAACGAGTTTTTATAAGTGTTTGAATGAAGTGAAAATGAAATTCATAAATGAATGAAATTTATAGAATTATAAACTGTGAAGTTATAAAAGAAATTTATAAATAGTAAGATTTATAAATTTGGTGAAATTATTTGAAGAATAGATTGGTTAAATAAATGGATCTTATAAGTTATAAGATTTATAAATTGGAAAGTCTCTAAAGGAACGATTTTTGTAAATAATCGTTTTATAAGCATTTAACTTATAATATGGACTTTTAGTTATAATTGAGTTATAAACTGGAATAGGTTAATAAAGGTATTTATAAACGTTGTTTTATAAATTCGAAAAAGACTTATTCTGATAAGTAAATTGTTATAAATTATAAATGGAGTTATATTCACATTTTTGAATAGTGAATAATCCTTTGAAATAAAATGAATAAAAGGATGAAATTTGTTAACCAAATATATTCACGTTTTTGAATAGTAAATAATATGTTAAAGAAAATGTTTAGAATGTGATGTTTTAAATAGAATTAAAACGATCGAACAATATTTTAAAATGTGTTGAGATTCGAAACCATAGATTTCAACATTTATTGTTGAAATAAACGTTTTCGAGAAATAAAAGGAAATGGTGGACTATAACACTGTTGTTATAGTAAATGATTTCCGAAAGGAAATGTTTTGTATAGTATTGGGATTTATATATCTATTTTAATCTCGAATCCCTATACTAGTGATTTTGGGTTGTCGTAACGATGTTTTACATAACATTCGTTTTGGCCCAAATAAATATGTTTAAGAGAATGATTTCCTTAAAGAATGAAATATATACTTAATTTCGATTTAAGTATATTGAATATTTTCTAAGTGTTGAAAATAAATAAAATTTGTGAATTACATATGAATTAATAAGTATGGAATTGTTTTCCGATATAAAGTGAATATTTTGAGGATTTATCTTTTTGAAGATAAATTGAAAATGAATAATTGAAATCGTATATTCATGAATATTTTGGAATGTAAATTCACTATTGAATTTATAAAAGGAAGTGGAATTTGTTTAAAAATAAATATTGATTTATTTTTGAAGTGTGAAATAATATATCTTGTAAAGATATTTTGGAAAATAAATAATTTGAAAAATTATTTGGAATCTGGTGATGTGTGCATATCCAGTGATAGTTCAATAACCGACTATCAATATTTCCCTTTGAATGGGTAATTGAGATGATTTGTTTGAATGTGAATGCTACACTTATTTTTGAATAAGCGCTCACTATTCGGGTTAACCGGGAAAGGACCATGGGGTCGTATAACCCATTCCGAATATGTGATACGTCGTTATAATTGCATTGAAGATCGGTGTTGAAGACCCGGTATTTGCGAGAGCGATAGGATGACCTGTCGATTGTCTCTGCACTGAGTTGCAGCGGTATAGAGACTCCCTAAGTGATGGGAAATCCGATCAGGATTGTGAATATCCGGATTGCAAGGACTTCTTTGTAAGTGCCTTCGGTTTTGTTCGATCCCGGAACAGACTTGTATGGATGGTGTGTTTGACATTACAAGTTGAGATATAAAGCCGATTTCTTTCAAATATATTTCTGTTGGTGGCGAAGAATTTATTCTTTTAGCTTAACACCCTTCTCTGAGACGTACGAGCTCAGAGGTTATATAGTTGAAGTTATCAGCGATATATTCCCAATTTGGTAATGTGACATGCTGAGTGTTGCTGAAATGATCATTGTGTTGATTATTGTGATAGGATCGTTTATTTGATCGTCTATCTTAGTGATCATTGTGTTGATCATCTGTTGACCCAAAGCATGGCTTTTGTATAAAGTATGTTTTTGTGGACGTGACTTCGTCGAGCCTCACACCCCGGAAATGGTCAAAACAGGAAAGATGCAGCAAGGTTATGAGGGGTAGCACCCTTTAGGGTATGTACATTTCCTTCTGGATAGAGGTGGTATCATGGTATGGAGCCCAGATATTTAACCTATGTGGTTACTACGAATTTATTACTTTATGGTTGTTGGCTATCGGGATCCCGTGAGAAAGGTCGTTTACGATCGGGGAATGGCGTGCTCGTGTCAGTAGTTACCCAGTTAGGGGTAACCCGGCCTTGTGTTGGCAGAGTTCCGGTTTGGTTCTCGGGGATGTCTTTCCAGAGGCATTCTCATGTGGCAATGGGAAGTTCCTTGGCCTGACCATTTGTTGGAAATCCAATTCCCAATACGAAACTTGTACGGTATTAGTTGTAGAACCTTCCATTCACTTATGGTGGTCACCACTGTTTGGATGGTAGCTATAGTAGGCATACGATAATGGTCGTATGTTGGCTAAGATTTATATTCTACTTTCAAAATGAATTTTTCCCCTACATTATGCACTAGCAATAATATCAAATGTTATTTTTAATGCGTATCAAGCATCTTTGACTATCATAAGGAGAAATCTCCTCCGATTCTGCGTTTGCATGTGTGTGTGTGCGGGAGGCCTTATGGTAGTCTCGTTTTTAAAAGCATTGCGAATTGAATTTAAAAATATTCCTCTTTTTGATTTTTAAAGATAAATAAACTGTTTTGAGTTCTCACACCAGTCACATGACTGACTCGGAGTTTATTGTTTTCCTTCCTAAACTCTGGGTGCCCACCAATTTCCACACGGGCAGTTAAGAGTTAGGTATATCAGGATATTCTGGATATTCAGGAATTGCTGGAGGCAAGCTGGATGGCATGGCGTATTACTAGTTTATATAGTATTTCTTTTTCCGCTGCACTGTTTGTTGATGTTGTACACTCTGATGATATGATGTAATGAAATGTAATGAAAAAAATGTAATAACTGATATAGTTCTTTGTTTAAAGATTATTCATTATTTATTATATGTTGTTCCGCTGCGAATTGTGAGATTCTGATGTTGTTGTGTTGTGTTCTATTGTTTTCTGTTCCGTCCTATTTTCTTCTGTTTTTCTTTTTCCTCTATTCTCTTTTTCTTCTATTTTAAAATGTTCTATCTTCTTTTCTGTTTTCTATTCTCTCTAATTTCTATCTTCTATTCCCTCTATCTTCTACCTTTTTCTTTCCTTCTCTTTTCTTCTTTTCTTTTTCTTAAACCCATAACTATTCGGTTTTTCGGCAACGAAAAATCGCAAGCGTTACAAGAAATACTATATTCCCTGAAGGAATAATGATATAAATTTTTTGAAGTAATAACAATAATTTATCCCAAAAAATGATATTGTATACCAATATTACACTCCAGAAGTAGTGGTCTTATCTCTTGCATCTTACTTTCAGTTGGTGAATCTAATTTTGTCATTGTATTTAAAGTTGTATATGCCATTTTAAAAGTAGTTGCAACAAAAATCTCCAGCATGGATATTTTATGCTGCTTTCAGTGGTAATTATGTAATATATATAAAATAAATATTGTATATTGATATGAAATTCCAATATTTCATATATATACCTCTAGAAGAGAAAGTTCACCCCAAAAGTAGTGATACTAAAATGTCTCTAGACGAGATTTATAAATTTGAAAAAGATAACATATCTCTAAGAGAGATTTATTTATATATTTGGTAATTTTATTAAACCAAATAAGTGTACATAAATATGATTATGAAGGATCCTAATTTAGTTTAGATTAGATCTAATAGATTTAAGATTATCTCAAGAATACATTGTCCTATGTTCATATGTCTAATTATACCATAAAGGTCATATTTTTAGTTATTATTTCATAAGAAATATTACATGCATAATCATTTCTTGAAGAATTATCTTTAAATATTCTCCCAAATAGATGGTCTATATTTCATATCATAATTTTCATGCAAGCTATGCATAATCTTTGATTATAATTCATCCCTTCTCTGCCAATCAATCCATATAAAGACCTTTCCATATTTCCAAGGGTGGTTTTGCATTTTCAAGGAAATTAATTGATGCAATTAATGAGATTGGATCTAGAGCTATAAAAAGGATATAAATAAGAAATTATAGTCGCTTTTATAGATTATATTTGGTTGTCTTTTTACTATTTTTCAGTAATGTTTTTATTCTCTCACTGTAACTACTATAAGATATGAGTTCTTACTTTATGAGTTCTCAAGATATGGACCATCAATATTTGAGTGGTAATATTTGCCTACTAGATAGTGCAACGACTCATATGATTTTGAAAAACCAGAAGTTTTCTCTAAACTATCTGAAAATATTTTAGCTAAAAATTTCAACCATAGCAAATTTGCTATATAATTGAAGGGTCCGAAAGAGCCCGTATAGTATTACCAAATTCTACATATACCTTAATTCAAAATACATTATACTCAAGCAAATTTAAAAGAAATTTGTTGAGTTTTGAGGATATATAAATGAATGGCTACCATATTGAATCTATAATGAAAACGTCAAAGAATATCTTTGCGTTATTTCTATAAATTGAAAGCTGGAAGCTTATTTTAGAAAAATTTATTTGGTACAATTTCAACTGGATTATGTTTCACGAAATTTGGCATAATTGAATCCCATATTTAAACATGAGCCAAAAGCTCACAAATATCACTTGAATGCATCTTATCAATTGATAAAAGGATTATCCTCCCATTATTAATATGTATGGTGTATTTTCTAGTAGCAATATCATAATGGATCAAAATGAGAATTCAAAGATGATTATTATTTAATATGACAATGTTTGTCAACATTGAGAGGGAGTTCATTTTGATCATCAGTGTCAAATATTTGTTAAGATATATAACGATGCAAAATATTAAGTAACTTGAATAAATTATTAATAATATCCCTAGTAGACTTTCTCCAATATAGATTTGAATCCCTGAAGGATCAAAATGTGTAAACCACATTTGAAATATGGTACAAAAGTCAGTTTGAAATAATTTTCGAGTAAGTAATAAAGATGCAAAATAAAAGAAGTGAGTCTTCTTGAAGAAACACTTAAGGGTGCTTTTGAAGAGACTAATGACATGATTGTCAAATAACCCTAAAAAGTGGTTTAGGTATCTAAACATGATAATCAAATAGATCTCAATAAATCATGTTTAGAACTGATAAGAAATAATTATTGATGATAAATTTATAAATAATAAAGTGCTTATATTTATAAATAGATTAAGAATCTTGAATTAGTGGAAAATATGACTGACCATCATGAATCCTTTAATAGTAGAGAAATATGGACATCTAGTCCGCAAAGTACCGAAAGTAGTTGAAATGTTCAATATACGTCGAAGGTATAAATGTGGTTTAAATCATATTAAGTAATGAAAGTATACAAATTCCTAAAGAATATAAATAACTTTCATTGTTATAAGGAATGCAAAGAACAAAGAGAGTAGATTTCAACCTACTTTTAAGTATCGTTGTAATGAAAGTCTTGATATAATTCATGATGAGTAGATTACTTCCTATTTTTAAATATCGTTGTAATGAAACTCTTAATATCCATTAAAGTGTTAGTTGCGATATGCAAATCTTATTAAAATATGTAAATTCTTGAAAAATATAAATAACATCAATGATTATAAAGAATGCAAAGAACATGGAATGTAGATTACAACCTTCTTATAAGTATTGCTGTAACGAAATTCTTGATGCACTTCAAGATAAGTAGATTACTTCCTGCTTTTAAGTATTGTTGTAATGAAAATTTTAATATTCACCAAAGATGTAGTTGCAATATGCAAAAACTGATTTGAAGCATAAAAGTGAAAGCACACGATGCGTTTTTCATAAAGGTAGCAAACAAAATGCATAAAATGCAAATCATATTTGAAAGAAACAATCTTAAAAAATTTGATTGTTATTTATTGATCCAGAAGTATCTATAACCAATTTAAGCTATCGAAAGATGAATGCGAATTCAGAGGAAACTTTTAAATCAGGGGGAGCATCCATAAGCATTTTATAATGCACTCTTTTTCCTTAACTAAGATTTTTCCCGCTGGATTTTTATTAGTAAGGTTTTAATGAAGCATTATCTTGATCCAGAAGTATCGATTCCGCAGTAACATTTGAAAATAAGTTGCAATGTACTCTTTTTCCTTATTTAAGATTTTTCCCACTAGGTTTTTCTTACTAAGGTTTTAATGAGGCATTATCTTGATCTAGAAGAATCAAACGTTTTTTCAAGCAATAATCTCAAATATGTTAGTTAAATTGTATTTTTATCCTTGACTAGGGTTTTTCCCATAGGGTTTTCCTTTGTAAGATTTTTAATGAAGTATTGTATTGATCTAGAAGTATCAAACTCTATTTGATTCTGTAAATTATTAAAATATGCAATACTATATTGTACTCTTTTTCCTTGACTATGATTTTTCCCATACGGTTTTTCTTATTAATGGTTTTAATGAGGCATTATATTGATCTCGAAGTATCAAACTCTTAGAAGGAATATCATTGTATGATATCTATGATTTCAAGTTGCACTTTTTTCCTCGTTCAAGGTTTTTCCATTAGGTTTTCCTAATATAGGTTTTTAATGAGGCAATAGACAATATCTATATCGACTAAATTGATAAATGCAAGCAAGATAATAATGAGGGGGAGCAATCATCAACACGTTTCGAAACGGAAAATTTCAAGTTATCAGAACATTCAAGATTTTGAAGACGCATATTCAAGGGAGAGTGTTATAATTTATGTAAATCATGAAATGAATATGCTTTTATATTGTTTTGTTTTGTTCCACATTGTGGAATATGTTAAATCCTTAGCTCTGAAGCCTTTATATAAAGGAGGCTATGTAATGTAAATACATGTCTAATTTCAGGAATAAATAATATATCTTCTGTCTCTCTCTCTAATGACTTCTACTTTCTTTATTTCATAACATTTTGCATATTTTACAACTAATTCAGGTATCATATTTTAGTCTAACAAATCTTTATTTGCTCTATGTTTAACTGTCATTTTATACGACTAAGCAAAGAGTTGTTTGTTACCCTTCACGTAGTATAAAAGAGGTAACATATATAATATTATTTGCACCATATCAATATGGTAAATTCGGCGAAGTTCCAAACCAAAGCTGACACAGAAAGAAACATTCTTGTACCAATTTTTATATGGTATGTTCTGTTTGAAACTAGCAATCTATTGTATTCCTTTAGCAAGTATAGTTTATGGGGATGAAATATATAATTTGATCTAGGTAGCGTAATAGCATTGTAAATTTTGAAAGGGCATTTACCAATGGCAAAGAACAATGAACTTGCATTTACCTTCCTAAGTAACGTATTCGAAAAGGTTTTTGTATGATATATTGGTTATTGTCCATGGTGAAACTCGATACCAAATCTGATATTGTTGTTCTTCCCTTGGGTATATAATTTTTAATCGGTTAGGTTTCTTTCTTCGTTAATGTTACTGGTTAGATGTATATGTTGTACAAACATTGAAATGTGAGCTGAATTTGTGCATTGATATGTGAGCTGAATTTGATCTAAAATTAGTTTGTTATTATTTTTGCTTCAGCTTACATTTGCTTTAGTTGTCATGTGACAACCAAAGCCATTGATCTTCTTTTGCTTTCGTTGTCATGTGACGACCGAAGCAAATAGAAAATGAATATCTGATGATGAATGTACATTTTCTTTCTGTTGTCATGTAAGAACTGAAGAAAAAGAGGGCCATTTTCTTTGGTTGTCATGAAACAACCGAAGCAAAAGCCTCAATCAATTTCTTCGATTGTTTAAACAACTGAAGCAAATGATCTCTGTTACTTCAGTTCAACAGCCAAAGTAATAGGTTTTGGCCTGTTGCTTCATCTTTATTTGCTTTGACCTTATTGGAATTGAGACCCTAAGGAAACTTGGGCATTTATTACTTGGACCGCATTCGCGATTTATTCACATGCTAGAACAAGTCAAAGTTCGCACAGTACGAATTCGGCACTTGTAGCTTCTATAAGATCTCTTATAATTTGGATATGCTATTTTGGGATCAATCTATTAGGAATAGGTCTACTGCTGTCTTCTCGATCTATCATATTGGTCAAGGAAGTTTCTCTGATGGTATACCTTTAGGAATTTCTAGTACTTTCAATTTTATGATTGTATTCTAGGCAGAGCACAACATCTTTATCCATCCATTTCATTATTGGACCGAAGAATTAAGGGTAAACAACCTAAAAAAATGACCTATTTTGTTGTAGTGAATTCCCTATTTTAAAACTTTCCATATTTAATTCCCAATTAAATCTCATCAATTCCTCTCCTCTCACCATGCATCGACGGTTATAGAAAGCGGTAGAGTGGTCCTAAAAAAAATTCAAATCCATTTTTGCATTTGTTCCATTTAAATCTAATTTAAATATTATATCGATATCACATATCGATACACGCAATTATAACTTTGATATACATTTTATTAAATACCAATAGTATTCAAAATTAATCAAATCTAGTAATTAATATTTCATAAACATTAGTTAATTCAACTAGTTTACAACGATTATAAACTAATTAATTAATTGGTTAATTTTACAATTATTAAATATTAATTAATTTGAAGTATTCATCAGTTCAATTATGCGACTCAAAATTGTAAATTCAGTCAACGATTAATATCGAACAATCCGAACATTAATGTTTACACGTCACCTTAGCTAGTGTCAGACATTTTGGCTAATTTATCGCTTACATGTCTTTTTGATAAAATCCAATTTTACTTATTATAAGTCGTACTCGATACTAATGATTATTTGCACCAGTTTTCTTCGTTAACACTATCACGGTAAGACTTATAGAATTTGATTTTGGTCAAAATTTTACACATTCAGCTCGGTTAGTCTATAAACAGTTCTTAGTTCAATAATAACATTTATTATTAACTATACTACTTTGGCAAAATATTTTGACTTTGAGTTGACTACAGTTGACCATGATACTAACCTCGTATAACTAAGGAGACAAATTCTGTACTAAACAGTGTTTCATTTCTAATACTTCAACTCAAACCCAACTATAGTGTTCAATGGACTCTACGTCAAGATTTAACTATAATCAAAGTGGAGTGTCCACATTGAAGTTCAACATTATTCTCAAGTCGAAAGAACTTTGTAACATTTTCACGTTGAGATTCTCTGTTTGACCTTAGTCATGTTAACTAAACAAAAAACTATAAAGTGAGTCATTTACATAGTTGTTGAATAACTATGGGTACGTAACCTCTTTAACATGCATGAATAATACAATGCATAATATTTGAAAAGTGTTACGTAGCCTCAATGGATAATTCGATATCCTTTCTCGAATCATCTTGGCTTAGAATATTTAAAATAATATGTTATTTAATAAAATATATTTCTTATGATTACAACATTTGGTAATTATAATCACTTACCATATCATTTAAGGATTTTCTATTTAATGTAATTAACTTATATAATCAGTTAACATATCACAGTGTAGCAAGTATATAATAAAAAGGTAAACATCTTTTATTTTGAATGAGATTTTACTATAGAGATTATGATTTACAATAAACTCTAGAATTACCCCTAGGGCGTATCCCTAATCCTATTACAAGCAATAAATTTTCTTCACAAAACTCTTTGAAAATGGCCCAAAAATCGCTTTATTCCTTTTTAAACCTTGTTAAAAAATACTCAATAGAACTATATTTGTTACAGGAAAAAAATAACCCAATACGAGTCAAAAAATATAGAGTATTAATAAAGTAAGCTATCTCATTTCTCAAAACTGGTGTTATCACACCTTAAAAACTCATGCTATCACATGTAAAAAAATAAAGCTATCGAGCCTCAAAAACTTATGCTATCTCACCTTGAAAATACATGTTATTATATGGCAAAAACATAGGCCATCAAATGTTAAATATACAACTAATCGCACGTCTAAAGTACATGAAGCCTTCATATGTCAACCAAGCTATCGAATGCCTTGTATAATATAGCTATCTTATGTATAAAATACATGTAGCTATCATATGTTAATTAAGCTACCGAAAGTCAACAAAACAAAGCTATTGAATACCAACCAAACAAACTATCGCATGCCAACCAAAAGAATATATCACATGCCAAAAAAAGCAAACACATGTTGAAACACGAAGTTATAGCATGTTGAAAACATAATACCTATCAAAGGTTGAAAATATGATGCTATAAGATCTCTTACTGTTAAATCCATCATAGGTTTAAAACCAAGGCCATGACATGTTGAGAAAACCAATAGCTATCAAATGTCATGATAGCTATCATAAGTTAAAAATGAAATTTTCATTAATATCTGGAAAAGTGATTTATTGTCTTTAAAGTAATAATCTTTTACCAAACAAAATCTTTATCAAATTTTCATTAGTATATCAAATCTTTTCAGATTTTTTTCTAGCAAATTTTTTATTTTTTCCAAATCTTAATTTAATTTCATAATTAATTAAATACCACCATTAATAATTGTATACTTTTTTTATGAAATAATTCATAGTAAATCAAAAGGCAATGGTAAAAATCTCTAAAAATTCTAAATATCAGAATTTTCCTTTTTTGCAATATATAAAAATTTCAAAGATTTTTTTTCCATATTTTAAATAATTAAAATAATTGATTTTTCATTTTCCTAACTTAGAAAAGTCAAATACTTAAATAATTTCAGAAAATTATTTAAAGCCAATCTTCGGAATAATGTACCAAATATCATATCCAAAATGAAAAGCATTAAAAATCAAAATTCACCTTTTTAACTCAAATTCCTTTTAGGAAAATTTTAAAAAATTAACAAATGATAACCATAATTCACACAGATGATTATGTAAGCCATATGCATGATTTCATAACATATCAATTTGGGTTTCATCTCAAATTCAAACACAAAAAATTAGAGATGAAAATATTATTCACCTTAAAATTGATGTAGTAATGAGATTTGCCTTAAGCTCCTTTTTCCTCGAATGTTTTCTTCTTCTTCTTCTAAGTGGTAATAATGGTATACGACAGTAATGGTGGTCGGCCTCTTTTCTTTAGTTTTAGTCAATAGAATGAATGTGAATGAGTAAGTGGACAATGAGAGAATGATATAATATCATTCGTTCCTCATTTACCCTCCTTAAATTTGTTTTAATTTAGTTTTTTCTCTTAATCAAATAATCACACTTATTATGTAATTAAGGCCAGATTAATTATTTTGGCAAATCCCACCTCACTTGTCTTACCTTTATTATTTATTTAATTATCTTTTAATTAAATATTCCGAATAATGTGCTACAAAATTAGAAGTGTCACAACTGTCGTCACAACCAATAACTTACTTCTGAGGCATTGTAACATTTCCAGGCACCACTTCTGATCTATGAGAGTAAAAACCGAGAAAGTATGGTGTTTGCGTACTTCTTTATGTTGATTTTGCTTCATCTATTAGACATATCCAGTGACATATGCTATTGGTGTAGCGTATAAGTTGGGTGGAAACATCCACATTTTTGGGGGTTATAATAAGCTTATAGTATTAATGTTCAATACATGTTGAACATTAACATTACAAGATATGAAATAGATCTCTTTCAAGAGTCATGATTAACCTATAGCATTGATGTTTGATATACGCTGACTATTAATACTATAGAAAATGAAATAGATCTTCTTTTAGATATCTTGTTACTTGGCCCTTCGGATTCATGTCATAGCCCAAATAATAGTAATTATTTAAGTATTTTCTCTCTTTACACACACACGTATGTGTGTGTGTGTGTGTGTTTGTGGATAAAATTGTTAACTTATATATGCATGTTATATCCTCTTGTTCACATGGATTCATGCATGCCCACACACAGATAACTTAACAATTCTCTATACTTTATCGCTCATGGACTTAAGATAATCATACACATGAATTTATCTTGCCTTATGTGAATTATTCTTATCATTTTATCTGTTGTTACATCTCATATGATTTGTATTCTTATACACGTACGTTTATAATTTTACTTTTTATAGTTTCTCTCACATTGTACATTCTAGTCTGAATCATGTTTCATATTCATTTATAATACCCGGGTGCATCCGAGGATCTTTACAAGTTGGATATTTACTCGGCAATCTGAAGATTCCTTATGATGTACTCATTTTTTATCAATATACTTTAGTCCTTGTTGCACATAGATATGGGCATGTACATTTTGTATAAACTACTATATAGTCTAATGTATTTTATTAATGTTAGACTTGTATTATTTTTGATAGATATGTATTGTATATCATACAGTGTATTATATTTTCTTCTATCACATCATATATATTTCTTGCATTTTATTACTGTGCATTCTTCTGTTCAGGAGAAAAAATCTATGTACTGTTGCTTTGTGCGGCCAATGAATATGAATTTGTTAAATTTTACTATAGTGTGTTTGTGTTAGAAAAAGGTAATATGTACATCAGATCATTCACCAATCATCGCGTGCTCCATGCTTTTGGATACTTCTTATTCTTCATTAACAGGGATACATGGGGGTGTCACAAAAGTACTCGATAGCTTTACTTGATAAGCAATTTTTACCAATCCTCTCTATCACGAGGAACAGAGCTACATATCTAGGATATGTTTTCCACACCTTTCTAAAATGCATAACAACTTCATATGCGAAACTTTTATGAATACATGACCTCAACTACGAACTCCAACTCTTTGCACTTCTTATTAACATAACTCTTTTATCTCGAGTGCTTCACTTCATCTTTACTTAGATAAGCTCAATCTCCTCAGTAGCATCTCTAACCAAGTCAGATTCAAAGTATGATTCTATCACTGGTACCTAGCCAGCATACTGGCAACTTACATGGTATTCCATAAAGTGTCTCAAAAGATGTCATACCAATGCCAACCTAGTAACTGCAGTATAAAAAAATTCCATTAGATGTACAAGATCTCGCAAGAACCAAATAAATACAAAAAGTGCTCTTAGTAAATTCTCGAGCACACGGTTCACTATTTCAATCTACTTGTCTGGCTGTGGATGGTAGGATGTGTTGGAGCCGTGCCAGCCTTCATCAGAAGTTATCACGGAATTTCAACAGAAAATTACCCTATTGGATCTATATCGGCCTATGAAATCTAATTTATTTAGAACATGCTAAATTTAATTTAAATAAAATATCCAATTAAATTAAATTTCATAAACTATAGATAGAATTTATTTAATTTATATTCAATTAAATATAATAGTACACATATGTATCATACACATATGTGTATGTGTGTGCATGCGTAACGTAATAATCTGTGCAAGGTATAACATGTCAGTATATAAATATTGTGATTCACATCGCAATAGACATATTAGATCATCGTATATATATTGAATGTTATTCAAATATAGGTATGTAAACTTGTTATTTATTAAAACTATGTAAAATTATGTATAAATAAATAAATAAATATGTATATGTATATGTATCTATGCATATACATATATATATATATACATATATATCTTATACGTAAAAATATTAATGATACATATATATATATATGCTATTGCATTAAATATTAAATACACACACAAACATACACAAACTATATCTATGTACGTACATACATAATATATAAAAAAAATCATTTTACACATATAAATATACATGAATGAATTTCCTAAAAAAAATATTATTATTATTATTATTATATTTAAATATAGATATATATATATATAATGATATTTATAATATTTAAATATGTATAGGTAACTTTATACACACACACATATACATATGTATGTATGTATGTATGTATGCATGCATGTATATTAATTATGTATTTAAAAAAAATATTTTTAAACCTTTAAGGCTAGAATGCACAACAAAAAAATATTTATATTTTATTGCATTAAAAATATACATTAAATTAATTATTCAAATACAATAAAATAATAATAAAAAATATTTTGTGTTATATTGTTCAAATGTTACAAAAGTCAATCATGATATTTTAAAGTTACAATTTTTTTTCATAATTCTCTGAGTCAAAATAATATTTTCAATTACTTAATTAATTTCGATCGTTTAGTACATTGGTTTTTTAAAAATATAAAAAATGATTTTTAAATTTTAAATTTTTTAGCCAATAGTTTATACGTTGGTAAAAGAATTTAAAATTTAATTTTCGAAACATATTTTATTTTATATGATTTATATAATTAGTATATTTATTTAAATAAATGTGAAATAATAGTAAATAAATATTAAATAATAGTAAATAAATACTAAAATTAATTTGAAGCCAACGAAAAATAAAATCTATTTAGATATGCATTTATAAAATGTAAGTTTAACTATTAACATGATATGATGATATAATTAAATACGATTCATATGATTAAAATTAGGTAGTATATTAATACATATATATAAATTAATATAATGATAATAATTAAAATAAAATTTATTTCCCTGTGCATTTTATCTATATATATATATATATATATATATATATATATATATATAGACATACACAAAGTGTGATTTATTAAGTAAACTAAAACATACATATAACCAATTTAATATGTGACCACATTGATGATACATATAAGAATCTCACCTAAGTAGCAACATAATAATGATATATATATATATAATGTTATCCAAAAGTTATAAATCATATTGTGTAGTAAATACATACTTAATACTAATGCTTTACAACACACTTTGTAATGATGAATTCTCCCTTATTCGAAATCTTCTCGATTCTGTAGATTGCTATCCTCAAACTGTAGACCTTTAGCTATCCAATAGGTATCACCTTTTGAATAGTTTTGAGATGAATTTATTGGAGCTCCTTATTAATGAGATCATCCAACGATAATGAGGAAATGGAAGCCCAAAGGTTATTTTTGCATTAGAATTAGGGGTCCTTTTATAGTGGAAGAAATAGAGAAAATATGGATGACATCTCATGTCATTTCTTATCAAATTTTAACCATCCATCTCCAAACCCATCTAGCCTTTTTAGTTGCCTCCTACAAACCCTATTGCTGCTGAAATAAGGTCTTAAAATCGTAGGCTAACAATCTATTTAAGCCCAAATAAGTATTATGAATTAAACCTAATTTACTTGTGTGTCGATATCACATATCGATCGACATATTTATAACTACTATAAATATATACAATAATATTTATTCCTCAAATCATATTCAAAATCATATAATTCATAATTCATAAATATTAATTAATTTATGACAATTATAAACTAATTAAATCATTAGTCTAAAGAGAATTCATCATTTCGGTTGTGTGACTTTTCAGGTGTAAATTCGATCAGCGACTAACATCGAACTATTCGAATCTTAATGTTCATACGTCACTTAGCAGGTGATGTGACATTTTGGTCAAATTTATCTCATACTTAGTTTCAGTAATATCCAATTTTATATTATTAAGCATTACCTGGTTGTGACATTTATTTACATTAATTCTCTTCGTTAAAACTATATTACTTTGGACTGATGAAATTTAATAACGATCAAAATTCCAATATCGTCCATATTCAATTCTATAGTCCAAATACAAAGTCCTTGGGTCAATAATAACAATTATTATTAACCAAAATGCTCTGGCCAGAGACTTTGACTTTGAGTTGACTTGAGTTAACCATGATACTAACCCTATATAACTAAGGAGATGAATCCTCTCTTGAATAGTGTTTTACTTCAAATACTTCCACTCGACTCAACTATAGTCATTTGATGGACGACGTGTGATGATTTGACTATAATCAAAGCGTAGCTTTCATATTAAAGATTGATAGTATTCTCAAGTCGAGAGAACTGTGTAAATCGGTCACATTGATATTTTTGTTTGAACTTAGTTATATTAACCAACAGAAAACTATCGAGTGAGCCATTCCATAGTTATCCAATAACAATCAATATGTAACCCATAGGTGCCCCAGCAGTCATGAGTAATACACTACCAAACATTTGAATAGCGTTATGCACTCTAGTCTCATTGGATACATTAATATTCAGTCTGCGCATCTTGACTACGAACACCTAAAATGGTATATTTATTTTCATTGTGATAAATTACTCATTGTTATAACACTTTGTAACTACTATCACAAAACATACCATTTATGGATTTTTTTTGTTAAATATACTTTTAATTAAATTAATTAAGTAATATAACAAATTATATGAAGCATATAAGAGAAAGAAAACACCTTTGATTTCAAACAAAATTGGTTTATCGAGTTAGATATATGTAACAAATTACATAATCACCCCCATGGCATACCTTAGCTCTATCAGTCTCCCGCTTGCACTTGGGATCAACAATGAAATCTTATTCCAACTTCTCCAATCGATTTTCCCAAAAATAATTAGATCGGTCCCTTAATGAATGGGTATGCTATTATGTTTCGACTGTTTACTATGTCAGTCAACTCTCTCCAATGATGATAAAATACCTTTATCATCTAGAACAATTTGGAGTATATCTCTTGACTTTCAGTGGGCTCTATGTTCGGTTACCAACTATATCACGACATCTTTATCATATACCAATATTATGGAATTCTCAATTTTTGGAATCATCTTCAGCTCATTTATAAATTTATGCATTTATTATATATACATTATTTTATTTATGACACTATTCAAGTTAATGTACTCAGCATTTTTGTTGAATCAACCACAATCTCTTTTATTTGGGACATTTCCAACTTAGAGATTTTTAACTTGAATTTTATTATTGACATGTTATACTCAATATCATTTATGAAGTTTGAGTCCGAACATTCCTTCGCAAAGAGTTCGTTGTTACTGTAAACAATTCCATAGTATCTCGTAAATACATGAGAACACTATAAACTACCATTCAGCGATAGCAATTTGGACTTCTAATTGCTTCATGTATCAAATACATAAACAAATCACGATATCGTAGACAACATAACATGTACGATAATTCCTATTTCCGATGCATTAGGAATCCATCTTACATGTTCCATATTAAACATTTTAATAAGATGTCCTTGCATATTGTTTTGGAACATTCCCAATATCTTTTATACTGACCATAAAAGACATCAGTTACAAATCCAACGCTGTGCATTAACACAACCAAGGCTGGTTTTAACACAAGTACATTGTTAAAAATCAACAATATGTTGTTTACTTATTGTTTCGAAGTATCAATATACCTTTCAACATCTTTCTTATGAACACGTGGTTTCTCTGTATTTTGACTGAAAATCAAATTATTTGATATTTCTATCAAAACACTTATTCAATTTTGATACTTATAAAATGATACTTTTGTATCATTTCTTGGATCATATCCAAAAACTCAAAACCTCTAAATTGCTCCCACGGACTTCGAGATACTTTAGTTTTTTTGCACAAATAGTCAATTCTAAATCATTATTTAGAATTTTCTATTTTGGAACATATGTACCAAAACAATAAGTCTTATTAAGTGATAATCTTGTGAGTAAATTCAAAATAACTTAATCACGTAGAATGATGAATCTATTACGCTAATTTTAACAATTAAAATTTACAAGATTATTCTTATCAATGTTGGTCATTTAATTCCAATTGCATTAATCTTGCTCATAAAGACACAATCGCGACCGATGGATCACATCCCTTCGGTTAAGACTACTAAAATCAAATTTTGATAATGTACTTGAAATTTTTTTGGATTTTCGCATCATACCATATAATAGAGTCGATACTCTTACTGGTTTAATTAAACAACTAAGGATTATATATATTTGACATTGATAAGAAACTCATAGTTTCTCTTTAATATGCGAGAATACTCTCTACGTTTAGCTTAGTTAAATTCATTTCAGCACATATAATCGGTTTTATCTTTGGATCTTATCCAATTCCATTTTACTACAATAACTTCTTAAAGAAATTCCTTTACTATGAAGTTGGTATTTTTGAAACAACTATTGTTTCTCGATGCAATAAAATAAGTAATCATAAACATTTTATGAATTTCCTTATATATAAAGATGATTTGATTTTAGTTTACAAAATTTATGTTCAAAACATAAATATGTCAACCAATGAAAGTCCTTTCCAAGCTCATTTTGGGAAGATTTATATAAGATCCTTCATGAACAATTATTATGTGTTGACTTTCAACCTACACTACCTGCCAACTCCTTGACCTAGGATATGTTGGGGTTTCTTATAAACTCTTATCTTTTATGATTTTGTAAACTATTATTTAGATGAAATAACAGCAAATTTATGTACTCCTTTTAAGTACATAATCTTGTAGAAAGAAATTAAGTCAACTTCACTCACAATTAGTCATACTTTATCCATTAAAGTTCGATTACTCCTTATCAATACATCATTATATATCACAAGGAGGAGTGACATTTGAAACTGAATCTTTATTCATTTTTAAGAACGTTCGAAACTCTTTCCAATATACTAACACATTTACTCATTTACTTCCATTGTATATTTTATGGGCTTACCATAAAATTATACAAGCATATCAAATACACATGTTCATGTTTGGGATAACTCATCGCAAAAATGATGAAGTATGTGGAACCACTTTGGTATTAATAGACTTACAATTGCACACCTAGATGTATCGATCTGAAGAGTTCATCATCTCTCAAGATGCTCCCACTAAATGGGTGCATCGACATTAACTGTTTGATATATTATTAATTAATATCATATGATTCATAATTATATCACAAAATTATTTCTCAAAATTATGGCTTAGTCTATAATTCTAAAATAATTGCAAGTAATTTTAAATACTCAGTATTTTCCAATGCATCACTTTTGTTGTGAAAACAAATACCATACTATATTTTTATTTCATAACGAATATTCATAATATTCTCATTGTAATACAACTATTTCTATTTTTTAATCGACACAAAAATAGTCATTACTTCATAAATAATGTTCAATATGTTTTACGAATATATTTTTTGTAATTTCATGCAATTAATAAGTGTTATATGGTGTGCTCCCACTATTTACGCCATTACTATATTAGCATACTAATTTCGTAGGTTCATCATTCACTTAATATAAATTATTTATTTTATATACTGTAATTAGTTTATAGCGGAGAGTTCTTTGATCAAATATCTTGAACTCAAATAAATACATATCATAGAAAATAATTTTCTATACAAAAATACATTTCGAAATAGAAATCATATTTCTTACTCCAATATTAATTATCAATTATTACTTTACAATCCTCGTTTTTGGTGTTTCTTTATGAAGCAGAAGTGACCATTTACTCTCTTCATCCCAACTATACTTTTAATCACATCTTCTCTTACACATTTGTTTTCTTTCTAGATAGTTGAACCATTCAAAAGAAAATCCCTACTATAACATCATAATGAACTCTTTACCAAAGTGTACTCGAACATCCTTAACATTTAAGGACATTAAAAGTTACACTTTACGTAAACTGATCAAACTAATGTAATAATCTGCCTTTCTTACACTTAAAGATGACACTTAATACATCATCAATATTTGTGTATCGACCATTTACATATCCGAAAGATAGTAATTTAGGATGAAGAAAGAAGAAAACAGATTAGAATCTCACATCGTGACGAGAAATATATAATATACACAAGATCTTCACAAAAAGAAATCATCTTTATTTATACACAACATCAAAGTAAACTATTCTATTATCAGCTTGGACAATTATATGAGCTCGTCCTTACAATTATTGATAAATAATGGAAGAAGTCAAGAACAACAAAATAGTGGAAGAATCTAAGATACATGTATACGTCCTGGAGAATCCAGGTCGTCTCTTGAAAGCTCCAAAGCATCCAGCTAAATCTGGAAAATATGCTTGGGCTGACCCAAGCATTATAAGAAAATAACGCCTGGATCAGTCTGGTAAACCAGTGTGAGAAATTGTACTCAAATCATATTGATTTCTACATTTGAAAACATTTTCAAAATAAAAGGTATCTCGTAAGACCATGCCTCGAGTTTTTACCTTATGATAGCCAAGCCATTTTTATTATAAAATTCAATGATATTATAACAATATATAAGGTTTAAAATACCAATAATCAAGTAGCTGTGACGTGTGTACATCACAATAATAATAGTTATACAATACAAAACCGCTAAGATGCGTAATATGGAAAATGGATTCCAACAAATGGCAAGGTGTGGGACTACCCTCCGAAAATGGTATACCTCTAGAAAAAATGTACCTGAGAACGAAAACCTTTCGACCTCTGCCAACATAGAACTGGCCCACTATTGACTAGATAGTACCAAATGTGATTACCCCATGGTTGATCAACAACCATAATGGGCCCGAAGCAAATAGAGATATCGGCTCTAGGTAAGGGATGAACGTACTTTAATGGGAGTGATCCACATAGCCCTACCACATCTACCTTATTTTAGCCATTATCGAGGTGTTAGGCTTGAGGCAAGATTTACCTTCTCTCTTATCAAACAAACTTGGAATGCTAAAACTACCCTCCGAGTAGAAATGCAATGTCGAGATTCATCTATACAAGTTCGTTCTGGGGCTGAACAAAACTGAAGGAACTACCTCTACCACATCCATTTTGGAATCACCCCTAAGATTAATAGCACGTTGCTCTTGCACTTCAAAGAACTCTGTCTTCAAAAATCTTCATGATAACTTCCACTTGATTGCAAAGGTTGGTTTGAAGTGGCTTTCAGATAATATTTCTAATCCTGGCCTCTCCAAACTGACAATGGATAATTTCTGGTTGACTCATTTTTGGTTCTTTCGAAAGCAAGCTTACTATACCAAAGTCCCAAAGGGATCTCTAATATAATCCTCAAATCTAGAGACATTTCACCAGAATGAGTTCTCCCGAAGGAACTCAAACCATATGAACAGGTGAAGCTCTTATTTATTTTCTAAGTCACAATTAGCCTAGATTTGGTTATTAAACTATCAAATAAACAAACAGCAACAATTCAGAGATTTAATAACCCATAGCAACCACTAAGCCTCATTTAAATAAATTTTCATTTACTAAATCTCTTTGAAAAATAATTATGAAAATATTCATTTACTTATCTTACTTGCATACGTATTTCACAAAACATTATAAAAGATTTCTTGTTTCAAAATCGTATTGAAAGGATCAAAACAGAAGTTATTTAAAAAGAAACTGAGATAAGAATAATCCTAAACACAATTCCTTCGGTGTTATGTATGGAACGAATATTCTATACTATCATAATTAAGAAGGTCAGTTTAAGGAAATCAAATCTCAATTTTTTATAAACTTCTTCTATAAATCCTTTTTAAATATATCTCTTTCATTTTATGAAATCTCCTTTATTTAAATTCCCAAATCTTTTTATAAAAACCTTTCATAAGTTTCCAAATTTATTTAAAGAAATCTTTTATAAATATCAAAACCATTTATAATTCCTTTTACAATTATCCAAAATCATTTATAAAACTCTTTTATAAATATCCACTATCATTTATAAAGCTTTCCCCAAATTTCAAGATCTCCTTTTGAATTTATAAAACTCCTTTTATAAACTTTCCTTATTTTAAACAAAACTGCGTTAATAAACTCTAATCGTTAAAGTTCCTTTGATAAACAATCAATCATTTAAAACACCTTTAAATAAACAAGTTATTATTTAAACATCCTTCATTTAATTATCCTTAAATCTCATTAACAAAATAACGATTTTAAACAATCATTTAAAAAGTGTTAACTTACTTCAAATATTTTAATAAAATAATTGCTTAATTATCCTTTAAATATCTTATTTAAAATAGTAATAAACTTTAAACCATTTTTAAAAAGGATAAAATGAAATATTTGACTTCACAAAATAAAAGGAGGCTTAGTAACCATAATGGTTCTCATTTAATTTTGTTTAACCTTTCACTTATAACATGGGTATTTACATAACAAGCAAATATGTAAATGGATCAATCAATAACAGTCGGTTAATCATATATGTGAATGTCCAAGTTGCCATAATGGTAGAACGAGGCTTAATTTCTGCTTAATATATGTCAGAACATAATCTATTTGGTGAATTATAGCAGAACGTTAATTTATTCTGCTAACAGATGTCAAATTAGCAGAATGGTGTTTTATTCTGCTAAACATATGTCATTAGGTTTCATATTCAATGAGATTACTTAAAGGTTTCGACAAAGAAACCCTCAGATCTAAAACGTCCTCTAAAAAAAAGTTACTCTAAAACCGATTTTCGAAAATAAAGTAGTATAAAACTTTTACTCGATAATTAAATAACATTTAACTCTTTATCTTAATATAAGTTAAACTTTCAATTAATAGTTAAATAATGATTAACTTTTAAATAAATAATTAAATAACAATTATCCTTTAAATAGTAATTAATCTTTAAATAAATAATTAAACCTTAATTAATTTTTATTAATAATTAAATAATATTAAACCTACTTTAATAATTAAATTAACCTTAATCAAGTCTTAATTAAATCTTAACTTAATTAGCAATTAGTTAATAATTAAACCCTTTTATGAAATAAATAATTAATTACTAATTAATTTTTAATAAATAAATAATAATTAACTCTTAATTAATTAATTATAATCAACTTATTTGATTAATACCTAAGCACAAATTTCTTTATTTAAATAATCATGATTGAGTACTAATTATCTTGCTTAATAAATTAAATAATCATTAAATAATTAATTAATAATTAATCATTATTACTTGTAATATGTTTGGAATACACTTTCGAAAATATACTTAAGTGAAAACAATTTTTAATTGCAAAAAGAGTTCATTTTTACGAACTGCATCCATAGCGACTTTCGCTATCTGATCCGTAATTTAAAACTTGTTTTTATATTCTAAATCACTTTCAAAACTCTTATTTTATGTATCAATTACTTTATAACTTTAATGAATCTTTTTAGAAAACAAAACTAAAGTTTTGGAACTTTATAAACTTCCTCTCGGAAACTACATAAGTAAACAAGTTTGAAAATTAAGGGATTCAATGTTGCGTTCAAGCACAAATCAATTACTAACTTTTTCCTTGACTTAGAATATCATAAGTAACAACACCAACACACATACATACATGCCAAAATCAACATACCCAAACAAATAATAACTTGCAAGTTTAAACTTAACATTAACTTTTATTTTCAAGTCTAACCATCATCACATCCAAACATACATACATACATACATACATATACATACATACATACATACATACATACATATAATCAAATCAACGTCAGTTTTGCCCAACAACAAAACATATTCGACTACTAAGATAGCAATAAATTTTACCAATATTAAAGTTTAAAACCTTAAGTAAAAGGCAAGCTTTTCTCACCTAAAAGCTAACCAAACAACGTAAAACTTCCATCATAGCTCTAACCAACTCTAGATCCTTGCTTTCTTTCAACAAAAACTTGATTTTTGAAAGACTAAAGGCCTAAATGATTTCGGCCAGGATGAGAAGGGGGTCAACCATGGGGTGAGCAAGGGTGTGGAGGCTTACTTTTCAAAGAAGAGGGGTGTAGGAAGAGAAGGAAAGATTTTAAACAAGTTTTCTTGAATTAAAATTGCATAAAGCTAGGATTTTAAAACTAAAAAAACTTGGAAGCCATGAAAGTTTTGAGAGCCTGGAATGGAATTTGAAAATGGAATTTGGAAATGAGAAAATAAGAAAAGAAAATTAGGAAATTGGTTTTATACAAAATGCAATTAGAAATTTACCAAAATAGCCTTTAGTACATGCCCTCCACTCTCTAAATGCCACCTCACTATCTTGTATCTCCCCTTAGTTCCACACGCCCAAATATGCCCCTCTCCTTGCCAATATGCATTTAATACTATATGTACTCGTGTTTTCTAAGGTATTTTCCACTTTAAATAGCTTTTTAAAATTTAAAGTTTTTTCATCAAAAAGTCTTTCACTCTTTATTATATATACTAAAGTGTATATATAAACCAAAATATATCCTAACCAAACTTATTTTTTTTTATAAATGTGAGTGTGTATTCATACTAAAGAGTTCACAACGTTTCCGACAACTTTTTAGCCATGGAAAAGTCAAAAATCCGAAAAACGATTTCCGGTCACATTTTTATTTTTCTTCGAACTAATTATTTTTTGTAAACAAGTTTGAAACCATTTCACCATCACTAGTTATCATTTGAAAGAGATTTTATTTTAATTCATAAAATCTATTATTTGAATATTTAAAACCAATTAAATATTCGCAAATCAAAGTGCCAAAATTTCGGGTCGTTACAACTAACATATCAACGATTGAGTACTTAGATTTGTATTGTAGTTTTGGTCTTGTGTTATTTTTAACACAATGTGATCTTTATCATAATTAATAAAATTGAATATTCGATCTCGTATTATGGATTATTTGCTTATCTTGATGAACAAATTTTAGCGAAGTATCGTGCATTATGAACTATGATCGTTCCTCATATAACACTCATGTAAGATTGTATATAGATCAGATATCCATAGTTTCGTATTACTTTTGAGTTCAGAACTCATAGAATGCAATACATGGTCTTGATCAAATTAACACGTAAGCAACTAAATTATGTACTTGCATAGGTGTAGAAAACATTAACATGAAAGAAGTATTTAATAGTAGGTATATATATATATATATATATATATATATATATTATATTTTTATTTATCAATCTTAAATTCAGTTTATTTGTATATCTTAATCGATAGACATTTTATCAATCGTATTAAATGCACGAATTTATCAATGTGGATTAGTATAACATATTATAGACTATATTCTTACAATATTCTTAAGGTTAAATGTTATCATATCATTTTTCTAATAATGCTGCCACCAGTCTTTTATGTTTTGCCAAACCTTATGTCGAAACATAGAATTCTTTGGAATTCATGGTAGGTGTTAGGACTCATCCGTCTTTTCTAATCATGAATTTGCTCAACAAGTCATAGCTCTACAGATGGTGGATAACTCCTTATCGGTTGTATCATATATAACTCGTAACCCTTCGGTACCTTTTTCTAATTCTTCTTTGACCTTGAGTCTGCTCAACAAATTGAAATGAAATTATTTATTCGTACCTACCATATCACGACGATCTAAGTATAATATATGTACCTTGAGTCTGCTCAACAAATTGAGATGACATTATTCACTCATACCTACCATATCATGAAGGCCTAAGTATAGTATATGTATCTTGTGTCTGCTCAACAAATACATATAGCTATCATGCCTCGTTTATTCAATATACTAATGATACTACATATTACATCCTCAGCTTGAGTTTGCTCAACAACTAAGGAGTATGCAAGTAATATATATATATATATATATATATATATATATATATATGGTAGAGAAAAACATTATATTAAAGATTCATAATCTTTAATATATTATATCAAATAATATCGACATATAGAATAATGTATTTTTTAAATACCCTCCTGATTCAAGTGTCGTACACATTAGAAATTATGGTATACGTATATTTATGTATATATTTATTCCTTAAGTCTATATAGGGTTTCTTTAATGTTCCACCTTTAGTCTATACATTTATATTATACAAATTTTATTATTATATAACTTTTGTATTTCATATTACTTATATAATACTCTTATGTATAACAATATATTAATTAAATCTTATTTAATTAACTTTTAATAAATTAAAATTTTAATTAATTTTATATTATTTTAATATAAAATTTATATTAAAAAAAATTCTGCTATGACTTTTATAGTATTACACATATATTTTATATACATGTATATTTGTTTAATTAATTAACCTAATTAATTAATTTAATTAACCTTTAATTTATTTATCTAATTAAACAATTTTAATTAAATTATATTAATTTCAAAATTCAATTCATATACATACATGTATAACTATGTTATTTTAAACATTTTAAAACAACATAATATATACCATAATATATAATACATGTATATATTTATTAAATAATCAACTTATTTTATTAATCTTATTAATAAATTTTAAAATTTCGAAATTAATATTTATTTTCAAACATTTTGAATTTTTTATTATATCATAACTTTTATAATATTTGTATATCTTATTTTAAATTTAATTTTTACAATCTTATATTTTGATTTCTCGACAATTTTGAAACTAGCCCAAAGCTCAATTCTAATTTCGACTTATTCTATTAGGGACAACTTTTAGGCCGTGAGCTTAATAGTCAACTCTAACATCACTAATTTAGACCGTATAGGCTTTTAAGCTCTGATATCACTATTGGAACAGGTCCTGCCCGCAGCGGAAGTTATGAGTGAATTTCAATTTTTTTTACCTTATTGGATCTTTATTGGGCCTATGAAGTCTAATTTATTTAGAACATTTCTAAATTTAATTTAAATAAAATCTCTTATTTCATTAAAATTTATAAATCATAAATAGAATTTTTTTTGTATTCAGTTAAATATAATAGCATGCATATGTATCATATACATATATGTATGTGTGTGCATATATAACATAATAACCATGCAAGGTATAATATGCTCATATGTAAATGTTGGGATTTACATTGCAATAGACATGTTAGCATATCCTATTTGTATTGAATGTTGTCCAAATATATGTATGTATGTAAACTTGTTATTTACATAAGTATTAAAATTATGTAAAATTATATTATCATTTTTTTGAAAATGGGTGCATATATTATTAATAACAAAATAAAGTACATACATAATACAATGCATAAAAACACAAATACACAACACTTACTATCTCAAGCTCCTTTATCCACCAATCTACCTAATTAAACCCAATTACTAAAACCTAATCGCGCCCAATAAAATACACACTGCATAGCATTACATAGCAAACATCAAATACAAAGCACTTAGAGGTATTATGATCTGCATCCATGCCTAATTTGTATGTTCAGTTTTTACATATTGCTTGTTCCAAATAGCAAACTAAACCATCACGTGCTTCACACACATGACTATTTCTTCGTCGTTGATAGAACCACCCTGTATCATCATCGAGATATTGTCTACAAGTCCCATGCCTTGTACCGCAAGGAACCTTCCAACAACTACTTGTTCCTCGTACCAATTTTGGTATGATTTCCAACATCTACCTCACTCTTGGCAATAGATTCAGGCATCAATAACCCATTAACAAGCAATCATCGAATATCTAAAAGAGGTATTCCTCTCATTGGGTCTACAAATAAGGGTTCATGTAGATTCAAACTCCTACCAGTCAATATTTGAGTTTCTCTTGAGTGGGTTGTTAGTGTCGTCGTGGCCCTCTAAGGCAGAACTCATCACATATCTCACAGTCGATAACCATGAGTTTGCCATAACAACAAGGTAAATCATAAGGCACTACATAGTTGGAACGTTTTGTGCCTACCAGAAACAGAGCCATACCTAAAATATAATATTTTGAATCCCAATGGCCAGAAGTCTACAAATCCTATAATCACCAAAATCTAACAACCAAAATTGATTGAGGAATCTTATTAAAATTCATGGATTAGAGCAGCACACCCAGTAACAAATTGCGTTTGAACTAAGTTCTGCCCAGTCGAATTCAAATTATAGAGATGGAAAGGTATCAGAATAATAAAATGGAGAGTTGAGATACGATTCCACTGTATCCCCACATTTTTGCCTCTCGATATGAATTGTAGTGGCTTGGCTTTGGATTTACTATCTTGATAAAAATGATTTCAGGCATACTATAAAAGGAATCCCATAAGAATGAAAGAATCGCCTATTTCTGTCATATACATATATATATATATACATACATACATATATATATATATATATACATATATACATATATATGGGGCTGACTATTTGAGCGTAAAATTAAACACATAATGGTGACATAAAAGATCTAGATCATTTGATTTTTTTGTCTTTATGGGAAAAGTGAAATTCACGGGGCAATCCAATGGTGGAAATTCTTTGTGTCACCAATTGTGTCCATATAGACTTTCCCTATATATATATGTGTGTGTGTGTGTGTGTGCGCGGGCGCACGCGCACGTGCGCATGTGTGTGTATCTTATATGTAAAAATATTAATGATTCATATATATACCGTTACATTAAATATTAAATAAATAAATAAATATGTATGTATGTATATGCATAATATATAAGGATTTTTTAAAATAATTTCACGCATAATCATATATATGTATGGATTACAGTAGCAAAATTATTATTATATTTAAATATATATATATATATATATAACTATGTTTATACTATCCATATATGTGTGTATATTAATTATGTATTTAAAAAAAATATTAAACCTTTCTGGATAGAATGCACAACAAAAATAATTTATTTATATTTTATTGCATTAAAATACGTTTATATTAAATTAATTATTCGAAATACAATAAATTGTAATAAAAATATCTTGGTGTTATATTATTCAAATTTTAAATTTTTAGAAAATCAAGCATGATATTTTACAGTTACGAAAAATTTACTAGCATTTCTTTGAGTCAAAATAATATTTTGAATTGATTAATTGATATTAACCATTTATTAAATCAATTTTTTTGGCGAGAGTTTATATGATGATAATAAATTTAAAAAATATATAATTTAATTTCAAAACATATTTTACTTTGTATGATTTATTTAATTAGTATATTGATTAAAATAATATTAAATATTAGTAAAGAAATATTAAAAATTAATTTGCAAGCACCGGAAAATATAATATATGTAGATATGCATTTATAAAATATAGATTCAACTATTAACATGATATGATGACATAATTAAATATAAGTCATGTAATTAAAATCCGGTAGTATATTAATATATATATAATGATAATAATTAAAATAAATTATATTTGGGTATGCACTTTAGATCTATATATAAAAAATGTTTTTTAAATAAATTAAAACATATATATAATCAATCTAATATGTGACAATATTAATGATACATATAAGAACCTCACATAACCAGCAATACAATAATGATATATATATATATATGTATGTATATATGCATAATATAATGTTGTCTAGAAATTGTAAATCATATAGTATAGTAAATACATACCTAAAACTAATGCCTTAGAGCATATCTTTTAGTGATGAATTCTTTCTCCTTTGAAATCTTCTCGATTCAACAGATTGTTAATCCTTGAACCATAAACCTTTTGTTATTGACTTTTGAATTGATTTGAGATGAATTTGTTGGAGCTCCTTTTTGATGATATTAGCCAGCAATGATGGGGAAATAACAACCAAGAGTTCTTTTTGCATTAGGGTTTGGGGTTCTTTTATAGTGGAAGAAATGGAGAGAAAATGGATCATATCTCATACCATTTCTTATCAAATCTCAAATATCCATCTCCAAACCCCTCTAGTCTTTTTAATCGCCTCCAACAAACCATATTGCTACTAGAATAACATCTTAACATCATAGGTTAACATCCAATTTAAGCCCAACTAAATATTAATAATTAAATCTAATTGCTTGTTGAAATCGCTTATTGATCGATATGTTCATAACTATTATAAATATATACAATAATATTTACTCCTCAAATCATATTCAAAATTTTATAATTAATATTTATTAAATATTAATTAATGTAATTGATTTATAACAATTATAAACTAAGTAGGTCATTTGGTTCAAAGAGAATTCATCATTTCAGTTGTATGACTCATCGAGTTTAAATTCGATCAATGATTAATATCGAACTATTCAAATGTTAATGACGTCACTTAACAGCTGGTGTAATATTTTGGCCAAATTTATCGCTTATCTAGTTTCGATAAAAATCCGATTTTATATTATTAAGCATTACCCGGTTGTGACATTTATTTATACCAATTCTCTTTGTTAAAATTATATCACTTTGGACTTATGAAATTTGGTAATTGTCAAAATTCCAATAACGTCCACATTCAATATTATGGTCTAAACACAAAGTCATTGGTTCAGTGATAACAATTATTATTAACCGAAATGCCCTGACCAAAGACTTTGATTTTGAGTTGACTTGAGTTGACCATGATATTAACCCCATATAACTGAGAGATGAATCCCCTCTTGAACAGTGCTTCACTTCCAATATTTTCACTCGACTCAACTATAGTCACTCGATGACAACGTGTCATGGTTTTACTATAATCAAAGTGGAGCTTTCATATTGTAGATCGATAGCATTCTCAAGTCAAGAGAACTGTGTAAACCAATCACATTGATATTTTTGTTTGAACTTAGTCATATTAACCAATAGAAAACTATCGAGTGGGTCATTCCATAGTTATCTAATAACTATCAGTACCTAATTCTTAATGCCCTCGGTAATCATTTGTAATACACTGTCCAATATTTAGAGAGCGTTACGTACTCTGATCTCAATGGATACATAAGTTTTGATGCATCTTGACTAGGAACATTTAAAATGATACATTTTTCCATTGTGATAAACTACTCACACAAGTATAAAACATGTCATTTGCATCGGTGGTTACACCCTTGTTGCTTCGGTTGTACGACCGACGCAAATGAAGACGACGCTACTAACAATTTTCTGTTGTGTCGGTTGTATGACCAATGCAAATGACCATAATTTGCATCGATCGTTTAGAAGAAACAGATGCAAAATGTTTTCAATTGTGTCGTACATTAACAAACAACCGATGCAACTTAACTTGTATAGTGAAGCAAACGACAACGTCTTGCGTCGGTCGTTGTTAAACAACCGACACATATAATCGACATTTGTGTCGGTTGTAACAAAAGGCCGATGCAAATTAACGTGTATAATAATCTACTTGTATCGGCTTATTGTTAACGACTGATGCAATTGATAAGCATTTGTGTCGGTCATTGGTGATATGACGACCGACGCAAAATCCACCTGAAGAAAAAAAATGTTGATACCGTTTTAGGTTTTGTTTTAAAACCTAAAACGATGTGAAATTGAATTAAAAAAATTTCATAAATGCAATGCTACTACGAATTTGATCGAACAAACAATATGATTATATCATCTATCAACATAACTTTATAGACAAAAAAAGAAGCATAAAATAGTATATAATCCGTCAAACACATCAACGTACATAACAAAAGATTAATATACATAACAAAAATACGTACATAACAAAAGACAGCTACATCCAATTATACATGATATAACTATCTAAATTATCCCAAACCTCATCTATCTCTTGTTGGTTACAAGAACCATCTCGTACGAAGTCCTACAGTTAAAAGATTATTTCAAAACTTTAATCATACAACTGTTTAACATATAATATGAAGGTAACAAACTAAAGTGGTACCGTTTGTAAATCTATGATTTGATTGTGATTTTTCACTATGTCATGCATATATCTCGTCATATAATATACACAATCCGTTGCTCCTGATTGCTAATAACACTATATTAATATTACAAGATAATTTAATAGTCAATTTAAATGAATTTATATACCAAACGATATGTTGTTTTTATTCTATTTTTTGTTAGAAAACCAAATCACCTTAACATGCTTCCATTTTAAGGTAGTTGCTCAAGACTTACCGTTAAAGCCTTGTAAATTTTAATGGCTCTACACATGTAAAAAAATGTTAAATAATAACTCATAAACATAATGATGCATTTGATTTTATATTTTGCATTTCATTTATATGATGGGGATTGATATGTGGAGGCAAAATTATCCTTGGTTTCACCTATACGTTGTGCTTTATTTTTTTAACTTTTTATGTGATGTTGGCACTTCTAGAAAAATAAAGGGACGCTTATGGATTTTTTATACAGTCTAGTCTTAGAAGATCCGAGAAAGTTTTACTGATGCTATAAAATTTATAGACAATTTTGTTTGTGAATTTGTGGAGATATTACAAGTACTTCGTCAGCTATACTACACTAACAGATGTTTTTTGTATCTATCTATTATGCATGTATTTGTGCATTTGCTTGAACTAGAAGTAGCAACAGCTATAGAAAAAAAAAGTAGAATAAAGAAAAAAGAAAAAGGCTTTGTAGCTTAGAAGTTTTTGCATGTTAAGATTATGGTAGATATTTGCTTATTTTCTTTAATATATTATCAACATACTAATGAGGAAAAGGAAATAAAAAATAAAAAATACTGACTGAAAGAGGTAGAGTCTATACTCTTTTATTTGATGTTGAGCTATATACACTTGCCATTAATCTGAATAAAAATTAAATCGATGGAGTGCTTCAATTCTATTTTTTAACCAAGTTAGATAATACTCGAATGAAAATTTTCTATTTTATTGCATTTATTTACCCAACCAAAGCACCGGAATGCTGAAAATAGATGTACCATTATTTATAGTTTTGTCCAAAAATATGGCCTATAAAAGGACACAAAAGAAGAAAAGGATAAAAAGTGAAAACATCTCTTCCGGTTGATGAAAATGCCGAAGGTTGACATAAAGAAGAAGATAGTAAATCCGTTCAACTCCGACTCGAAAAATGAATCAAACACTGAAACTGCAACAAACGGTAAAGGATTCATAGATTCAAACGATTTGGAGAACAAATCCGAGGAGACCACTCATGCAGTGAATGATTGTGTCAGTAGAAAAATAGGGAGGAGGAGGCAACCAAAAATTTAGGCTGCACTACAGGCAGACGGCAAGCTTAGGCACAAACTGATGCCACTGCAATTGCTGGCGGATGACAAACTGAGACACAGGCGGGTGGCAACATCGGCGAGTACGTGCTGGTAGAAAAAATTGATTTCAACTTCCTTTAACTAATTCCTTTTTTATTCGTACTAAACTTTAAAACATGTATCATTCATCGTACTAAAATCGATTTCAACTTCTTTTAACTAATTTCTTTTATTATAAATAATTATCATTATTGTCTTTGTATTGCTCCAAACATACCGGACGACCGAATCACTTTCTTTCATAATTTTTCAGTTTTATATTTAGTTTAAGGTTAGATGAGGAGCCTTATAGTAAATAAATAGTCAAATGATGTAACAATATGATCAGTAGTTAAATTGCATTTGAATTTTGATAGGCACCAAATTCAAACACATATTTATGAAGTTTATTATTAAAAATTTGAATACTCCTACTTACCAATATTTTCCTTTTTAGAACATTTTATGCTTCTTCCAATGTTAATCTGAGTTAACTTTTGCCTTTATCCTTTTACTCTTATCTAGTTCTTTTATTTACTCATGCTATTTCTAATTCCTTGCTTCCTCTCTCAGTTGAAACTGCACGCCTTATATGCATGTTTATTTAAATAGTATGATATACTATTAACATTCAAACTATTTCTATTATAATTAAACTTTTATTATACATTGAATGAGCAGGGCGAGTAAATCAATCGAATTCATGATATGTGCACAAAAATTGACAAGATCTTAGTAAAGTATATGATTGTTTTCTTTAATTTCTTTGTGAATTTTTTATGTACGTGAATATTATTGTGTCTTCAGGGCGAGTCGCTCTTGAACGTTCTCAATGACATTCTAAGATATGGAAGCCGAAGAAAGCACGCAAAATTAAGGGGTCTGACCCTGCACCAAGTATAAATGCATTTTTTTACTTTAATGGTCATTTGTGACTTACAAATAGCAGATTGATTCAGTTGATGAAACATCAGGTGATTCGCATACAAAAAAAGCCACTTGAAGAAAAGAGAGAAGTTGGGATTTTTGACAACTTAAAGCAAGGACCATACATTATTTAGAGCCCACTACTACTGTGGAGAAAGTTTAGATTGCAAATCAATTTGCCAACACTGCTCAAAATGCTATAATGTGGACAGGGACATAGAGAATTATAAAGGAAGAAAATAAATACAACATACATGTTCACTTGCGGCTTAATTTCCAGTTTAAGTTTGCATTCAGCCTGAGGTTCGAAAAAATAAATCTCATTCATTTCTACATGGAAAACAAATAGTAAACAATGTTTCCTGCATTACGAGATTTATAGAAAGTTAAAATTGGCATCAAATTTGTAAACTAGTTGCTAAAAGTTTAACTTCATACCCTTCGTAGAGCAATGCAAAGAGTAAGCTTTTAGATTGCATGCCCTCCATGTGTTCAACAAATTGCATTTGGATGTTTCCGCACTTTGGAAAGCTTTTGAGGACACATAAACCCGATGGTCTCCACTTTGAAATCATTGCACATATGATTTAACAACCTACACATTATATAAACATTTTGAACTTTTTAGAAATACATCTACAAAAATGTAGACTATATGTAGTTTTCAAATAAGAATGTAAATCTAAATCCGTTGCAATAAAAATGTTCAAAACAAATTCACTTTGCATATTTTTTTAAATTTTGCAGCATTTATGATTTTTTTCAAAAAAAACAATGAACTCCTACATACAAGTGAAGTTATGACAAGCTGGAATGTAACATTCATACCATATGCATATTTTTTTTTGAGAAAAATGTGTGATCCTCTAATAAAAGTGGAGAGCACACATGGAGCTATGTATAACAATTAAAATGGAGCTGCCAACATGCCTGGTAGGTGACAAGTCTATAAACTAGAAAAAAATAGAGAAATAAATACTCCTCAAATGAGCTCCGGCAAGGCCACCGCCCATTACACCCTAATAGCGAGCTCCGGCAAGGCCACCGCCCAATAATAGAGTGTTAGAGGTACTAAAACCAGAGACGCTAAAATACAACACCAACAAAAAGTGACTCTATGAAACCGCCTCAGAAGAGAAAAAGCTAATCTCAAATAAGAGATGATCCATAAAGAAGAACTCCAGGAGGTGGACCAAAATGAAGAACTCCACTCTAAAGACACGGTGAAACCAAGAAGAAAAGCCAGACGCAATCAAAACCTCTGGGAAATGTTATCCTGTCAACCTGTACAAAGTTACAAGCTATCCTGCAAACCAGACAAGAGAAACTAGCAACCTGCCTAAACCAAACCTGTAACGAAACTAGGAAACCAAGTTAGTATGAATCACATATATGTATATAAATAGAATTTATATACATATATGTGAGAATAAAAACAAAAGTGAAAAATAAAGCAAGGTTAAGCTAGAACCAAAACTAACAGTTATAAAAAAGTAAAGGAAAAATGAACCAAATTGAAAAGGAAAACAAATAAGAAAACAAGGGCTAAAAAGTAAGAAAAATAAACTGAAATAAAAACAATACTAGAAAATACTTTAAGGACCTATAATAGGAAGAAAATTAAAATGCATCATGTGAACATTATTTAAATTAGAAAAGGAATTAATATAAATATTATTAGAGACAAAATTATTAATGTTAAGTTTGAATATGTTATTTCTAACCTTGTTAAGATATTCCTTAAAGCAATTATTTTTGACTAATTTATATTTAGGATTTGATACCCAATTTAAGCAGAAAGATGAAATTAAAATTATCAAATTATTATAGTGAATATTTTATTATTAAAAATTCTTTGATTTCTCTCAAACTGAAACGTCCTGCCTTTTCGCACGCTTCAAATCGACACACGTGCCAATTTAAACCATACGGAAGGGCGGATTGTTATGGGGTAAACAAGAAAAACAGAGAAGAAATAAAATAAAACAGAATCTCACAGCGGAAGGATAAAATATAATGAAAATATACAGTTCATAAAACTGTTCACAAAACAATTGGTTCTTCTTTATACAATAAGTATCAGAGTTCACATACCAATAAATATCAATGCAGCGGAATTAAATAGTGTAGTGGAATAATAGTAATACAAATCTTCGTCTTCGTCCACCAGAGCTAAAACTTCAAATTCTGAAACGCTCAGACTGATCTGAGCGAATTGAACAGACAAAACACTCGAGTCAGAACTAAAAGATCTTATGTAAGTTAAATCAACAGAGATAAATATGAGTGCAGTAACTTAAGAGATGCTCGGGATTTACATCTCCTAAGGATCCGTTAAACTATCTACTATATAGTATATTTCGCTATTATACTAGTGTCTATTATAAAATAAACTTACTTTTAAATAGTGTTAAGGCTTTAAATTTTCCACCTTAACACAGTTATATATTCCCATAGTCTATACAGTATCGTAATCTCCCCCGTACTGGGCGTCATCAGAGGGCACTCCATAGGTATGGTGCAAAACCAAAATCGTATAAGGCGCGCTAGGGTAGGTGACACGGCACAACTAGGCAATGCTAGGGTAGATATACCAATTGCTATCCGGACTAGTGGTAACGCATAGCCGCAGCTACCGCCCACCTCGAACAAACACCCCCAAAATCAAAAAAATAAAGGTGGCCACCGAATCAATCCAAAGTCAGAGTATAGTATCGAAGGGATGTGTCCGATAAAGGGCACGAACCCCCTTGGCCCGAGAATCGCTCCTGTTTTAGCCACCTTATGCCAACTCACGGGAGTCGGGTCCACGTATTTACCTCAAAGGAAACGCCGCCACCATCCTACTTCATTCTGGAATCTCCACCGCGTACACGGTTGTTAAATGATTTTCGGGGTTGGCAGAGAGTATGACAACTTCCGATCCCGGTCTCTTCAACAACCAAACGTTATTATAACACCGCGGTCTTATCAAAATAGTTTTACTTTCAAAACCAGAATATATACCCATTTCAAAACCATATAATACGATACCATTTTTCGTTTTAAAAACCAAATAAATTAGATATCGTTTATAAACCCAAATCGGTATAATATCATCTTTATTTCACATATATCTTTTCCAAAATAATACTGCTTTAAAATTTATAATATCTGAAACCCAAACATTCGAATTATAACTTTCAAAACATAATACTTCGAAATTCATAGCTTTAAAACCATAACTTTCAAAACTTAAATGGTTTGGATATTCAACAGTATACAAAATAAAACAGTTGAATTTAAAATTTATTTATAAAGTAAATAATTTCCACGCCTTTACAATTTTATTTACTTTAAATTCAGTTTAAACCATAACCTTTAGATTCACTTTCAGTTTGAATAAAAACACTTCGATTTCAATATTTTCAAACTTTGAGTATTTAATAAATTTCAAAACTAAGGTTGGGAATTTCTATTCAACAATTCATTGTCCTATTATTTAGTTTTGAAACGTTTACATAATAGATCCATAACCATTTAAAATAAAACCCAATTTATTAACACTAAATATTTCCTTCCATTTATTTATACTAGAATTATTGATTTAATTTATCTTGAATAAAAATCCAGTTATAAATATCATACCTTTAATATTTCCAAGATTAATAAGTTTACACCAACTTGTGGAGTTTAATTTTTTTAAATAAGCCCAATTCCAAATAAATTTCCAATTTAATATCCATTCTTAATTGATTCGAACTATTTAAAACACTATATATATATATACACACAATATCTTAAACCTGTACTTAATCATAAATATAAATTATCAAACTCCATTTTTCAACTTATTTATTTCCATTTAATAAATTCATACATAGCTTAAATTCGATAATTTAACTATATATGTATATATATAATAAGATTTTATATAAGATCAAAATTAATATTTATTAAACCGCATCCTATCCAAACAATAGAAATCATTTCAAAAAAAATTATATATACACCGCGGTGCCTGTATATAATTTTCTATTTTATGGTCAAGTGATACGGATATTTATTATTTCAATCCGCAAATTTAAAAATAAAAAAATGCGGTTGTATATCATTTCAAACCGCAATCCCGAATGAAATGAGAATGCATAATACCTTGCAGTTTATATAATATAGAACACCATCCATTCACCCAATATCAATCATCAACCAATTTTATTTCAATCATCATCAATTTAAACAAACATCAATAGAGCATATAAAATATAATAGGTATCAACGAACAGTTTATATTCAAAATAAATAAATAAATAAATAAATAACTGTTTAACTAGCAGCTTATATGAAAAATAAATAAATGTTAACTGTCAATTTATATGCAATAATAAAATTAATTAACAGTTAAATTAAATAAATGCGATTTAACTGAGATGATGAAAAAAAATGCAAAACAGTCATAAATAAATTTCTACTCATATCTTAAATCAATTTAACAAACATTAGAAAACTTAGAGGTTGTGAGTGGGTTAAAACACTCACCTTTTGAATTTAAATTGAATTAAAATTCAATTTAAACCCAAAAATTGGACAGTCTCCAAATTCGTCCAAACCAGCGTCAAAAGATCCAGAATTTTATTACGATCCTAACAAAAAAAATCACGTGTGAAACGGAGTTCGTATGAGAAAGTTACACGCGTTAAATCTCTTGAAAACAAAATTAATTTAAACAAACAAATAAACATTCCTAACAAAAATATAAGCCACGTCAGCAAAAGCTTTAGCATGCTACAGTACCTCATTCTTCTCCAGTACGAAAAATGAAAAAAAAAATATTTTTATAAAAGAATGCTTTTGGAGTTGCAAGAATAAGAGCTTTTGAATATGAGGTGTTAGGAGAAACAAAATGTAGAAGAAGAAATAAGATG
The DNA here is from genome assembly GCA_030765085.1 of Allium cepa. NCBI lineage: Eukaryota > Viridiplantae > Streptophyta > Magnoliopsida > Asparagales > Amaryllidaceae > Allium > Allium cepa. The sequence goes on from CM060944.1 coordinate 346,385,290, forward strand.
TAGGTTATTTATAATTAGGAAATGAATGTGGAGGGACAAAAATAAATGTCACGTTTTATTATTAAAGCTTCAGGCATTAATAATATATAAGGGAATGTACGTAGGAATGGAAAAGTTTGCAAACGAAAGTAGAATTTTGTACGCATTTAGGTTTTTATCTACGCAAAATAAAATATTTATACTTACCTTAAAAATGAGAACGTTCAATTTTGTTTTCTCAAAATGATCTTTTATTTCCATTAAAACACCATTTTTGTTTAACACAAAACGTGTGTTTCTTTTGTTAAATCTACTAATTGCAATCAACGTTTCCTTTCTTTTTAATTAAAACATTTGAATTACATTAATTGCAGTTACTTACAAAGTTAGATTTTAAAACAGACAACTAAAATGGATAAAGAAATAGAACAATTGTTTATTTAAACATGTTTATAAATTTATTGTTTATACACAAGCGTAATAAATAGATTATTTTCCTATTCTTGTAATCAGTCTGTAAGCTAAAACACAGTTCAAATAAACATATATTTCTTTCTTTAAAATCAATCTTTTTGTTCTTATTTTAATGAAATTAAACGTACATTCAGAGATGAAACAATCATTTTATTTGATGTAAAATTTTCTTTTTATTAAACCAAACTTTCCCTATATTTTCACACAACATATGCTGCTTTTATTTACACCTATTAATTTACAATTAGTATTCTCTCTCCTATTAATTGAAAATTTTCAATTACATTAATTTCAATTGATTAAGTTTCAAAAATGGACTAAATGAATGTAATGAGAAGTATAACAATTATTTCCTATCTAATGGTAATTTAAACATATTAATACACTATTCGCTACAAACAGTAATTATATATATTTCTTACTAAATAATAGTTTCTCATCTCTACAATCAATCTTTCAGTTGCCAAACATTTTTACTAAATGAATATTTACTCTTTTACTAAACTTATTCATTCTTATTCTTTATTAACGTTTATTATTATAATCACCGTTATTAATTACATTCAAACAATGTCATTAAATACACCTGACGTACGTTATTTTTTTTTTATCTTACTGTAATACATGTTATTAGTAGAAGTTCAAATTAAGATCATAAACATATCTCTTAACATATGTCAACAAAAATAAAATCATAAATTTTTATTATTCTACCACTTATATTCCTTACTACAATTAGCCTTTGGTATTCCTATCCATTAATTACACAATTAACATAGTTAATATTTGTTTGTCTTTCACTACATTAATACTTCTATATACATCTTAGATTTGTATCAGCGGTTATTTTTTAAAATGTGAATCTTTTCAATTACGCGTATTAATTAAGGTTTTAAACTCAATTAACAAAGTTTCCTAAGTCCATTCCCTTTTTACCAAATTTGATAATCCCTAACCATTCGTACTACATTCCCTATCAATGTAATATTTAATAGTTTTTATTTCAAATTAACGTACAACTTAATTTCTCTTAATTGAGATCTGATTCCCAAATTTTTATTTAACATACTAAATGAATAAATAACCTAAATAAAGGGTCACCTGCTCACTTTCTTTCATTTATAAGTTTACTACTTGCCCACCCAGCAGGTATAAATCCCATATAAAACACTAATTAATTTCCAATAACACTGCATTATCAAATTATCATAAATTTGTTCAATATATACTCCTTTTTACTCATAAATAATTTATGTTCTCTGTAAATTCTCATTCACTCTTCCGTTACTAAAATTAAAAATCATTAAGTAACGTTTCATCCATAACAATATTAAAATTACTTAACATTCAAGAGGACTTTATTTCAAATAAATTGATTGACCAATAAATTAGGTAATATATAATAATTGTTATTATACCCTAAGATTTACGCTTGTTCTCTTCTATTTGGTTTATAGCCTAAGATAATGTAACCAATCTAACTCCATAAGTAAACTTATTTTATTACCCAAATTATACATAAATTTATTACCTTTTACATCCCACTATAAATCAGTGTAACCATTAATACCACCCATATTATCATTCCTTACATAATACTAATCTTATTTAATTACCATTAACTATCTATTTTGTACAATAACTAAATGTTTACATTTGTTACTTATATTTAGTTTTATAACCAAACGTATCCTGCTTAAATAAAATGAATTGGAGTTTCATTTAGATTGTAGACAATTGACTTGTATTAACATTGTTTCAGTCTAAATTTAGTTATCATTCCATTATAAAATTGCAATATTTTATTTCTTTCAATATTAACTCATAAAATATTATTAAAATAACAAAAATTTAACATCGAAAATTTATGGGTCGTTACACAAACCAAATGAACCAACAAGAAATAGTGAATATAGTATCAAGAAAGTATCTAATATCTTTATTGAACTTAAATCTAAAAGAGTTCCAATAGAAAAAATAATCAGTAACTCTAGAACTAATATTAAACTCAAAAATATTAAGGGTATTTATAAGAATAAAATGAGTAACCATGCATTCATAATAAATATGATTAATATCGTCAGAGTATGTGTTACAAAAATAACATTTATTATCAATGTTAATATTTTTCTTTTTAAAAATTCAATAGTGTTTAATTTACCATGAATGATGAGCCGCATGTGGATTTTAGATTTTGGAGGAGCGTCTGACCTCCAAATAAATTTAAAACAATTGTCAGAAACACCCGAAAAGTTAATAAATTTGTAAAAGGAATTAGAAGAATATTTCTTACTCTTATCCCACTCCCAACTAATATAATCATTATCGTTGTCAATATTATAAAGATTTAGCTTAGCATAAAGCAAATTAAGCTGTCTAAGGGTTGAGCCTACTAAAATACTATTAAAATTGAACATCCAAGGAGGGTCGCTTTCGGAATTAAAAACATCAAAAATAAATGCAAATTTAAAGTTACAAATATCATATAAATCTTTGAACTCATTCTTTAGAGGAGTAGTGGAAATCCAACATTCATGCCAAAAAGATGTATTATTACCAGAATGAACAATAATATTTACACCCAAGTTGAAAATATCACTACATTTTAAGATGGATTTCCAAAAATAAGATAGTTTACGAAAAATTGAAGGACTAATTTGATAGAGCTTATTACTACCATTGTAGTAATATTTAGATATAATCTCCTTCCAAATGGCATTATCACTAGTATCTCTGAATTTTCATAACCATTTACCAAGAAGAGACAAGTTCATATTACGTAAATTAATGACTCCTAAACCATCTTTTTTGGACTTACAGACAGTTTCCAAATTAACTAAACATTTAATGCAGCTATTTGGATTCTCACCACTCCAAAGGTAATCTCTTCTAATTTTATCTATTTTATTTATCACCCAATCGGAAAAAGGTGCATAGACATCCAATAGATAGGGAGAGCTGATAAAATAGAATTAATTAAAACCAGTCTACCAGCTCTAGATAATAATCTCCCATTCCAATCAGTAAATCCTATTTTTAATTTTATCAATGATTAGTAACCAATCATCGTGCTTAAGTTTTGTAGGTCTGATAACAAAACCAAGATAGTGAACACTCATAGTTTTACAATTTAAAGTATTAGCAACTAAATTTTCAACTTTATCAAAATCATTTAAAACTAAAACATAACTTTTATCAAAATATAAAATATAAATACTTACATCTAATAATGTAGAAGAGCATATTTGTAAAAGGTGTAACAACGCCTTATTTTTATGCAAGTAACAGTACTGCAATAAGCTAAAAAGCATGTAATGGTCATGCCATATTGTTTCAGTACAAAAGAAGTCATATACTGCCATTGAACTGTAGTGTTTAAGTGTATGCTATGCAATGCAAATATAAAATCACAGATCACTAAAAAAAAGTGCCTTTAAAACTTACCAAATTTCTCTATAACGCATAACAAATGCAGAAAATGAAAGTCTTCAGGTTGACAATTAAAACCGTGTGCATTGAAAGCAGTGAAAGTTGAAAAATAACTATATGATGGGTCTTTTACTAACTCCCTAGCACTAAATTACCTAAATTACACTGAATGCATGAGATTTAATAAATGCGGATAAAAGGATAGAAAAGCCTTAATTTTTAATCTATTGTTTCTGCTACAAGTGGATGCCCTATGACTATTATCCATTTATCAAAAGCCCCACTACAATCACCAAAGGTGTACCAACGTATCTCAGTTTTTCAAATATTTATCAAATCATCACTGCACTTTTCTCTTCAATATTATGACGCTACTACTAGCCTATTCTTCCCTCTTTTAAACGGCATAAAAAAGTGTAATACTCTCATTGCATAAAATATGTATAATCAAATACTTTTGGTGCTACAATAAAGCACATGTCAATTTGCAGTACAAACTAGTTAACCTTGTGCCTTTATTTTGATGCATATCTGGTATTGCTTTCACTTCCCCATAGTTTCACCAATTATCTAAACAAGGCAATCATGTAAAACAGGAAGGAAATCACATAAGATAAATTTCTGGAACAATCGGATCTTTTTATTAAAGTGCATTAAAAGATTTGATCTATTACAATATATATTATACAATCAATCTTTTTAAGGCTAAGTATAAAGTTTCAATGATGGATGATGCAGGTTAGGCAAGACTCTAGGTTTCGGTAAGTTTTCTTGTTTATGTTCATAAGAAATTATCTAATGTTTTATGACGATGGATAATATATGTGTTTCAAGCAAGAAATGATCCAAATCCAACCATACATTTACAGTACTGTAATTTCAAAGCCCCACAAGAAAAAACGTGGAATATGTTGCTTGAATTTTAGGATATTACAAAGTCGAGAGAAGCTTATAGGTGAGTGTACTATATAGATATAATTATCATGTTTCGAAGCCCTACAAAAAAACTGAGTATCGCTCAGTTTAAAAACTGAATAGTGATCAGTTTTTAAAAAACTGAGTATCCCCAGTTTTAAGAAATGAGCATTGCTCAGTTTTTTCTAAAATCCGAGTAGACCACTGAAACATCATCTAGGAAAACTAGGGGCTTGTTTAAATTGTTAAAATCATAACCTGGACAAAAGATCGGCATTCTCGCTGACTACTCATCAGAAAAGTAAGATAGTTATATATGAAAAAAATACTAAGGCAAAAAATACTCATGTAAATCTACAACCATGATGCATTAAACCACGTCAGACCAAAGAATTGGATAATGTCATCCATCATGATATGGATTTTAAAGTCCTCATCGTACGTAAATCCTTATTCACTTGAATTGCATTGATGGCACTATCATTGGATGGCATCAAAATTATCAGGTCATGGAAATATCTGCACTCGTTTATTAAAGTTTTGAGAATCTCTTCATCCACGATTGATTTGCACCTTGCGGACTATTAAGATATATTTAGAATATATGATTAAGATATTATGATATATTTAGCATATATGATTAAGATATTGGATATATTTAGAATATATGGTTAGATGTTATGAGTGGTATGTGATAATAGATATATCTTCGGAAGATTTCCTGCTGTTGCGCAATGTATGATTAGATGTTATGAGTGGTATATTATAAGGGATATATCTTCGGAAGATTTCCTGCTGTTTCCGCAATTTTAGAGTTACCATAAGATAGAGTCTTGGATATGTATTATAAATAGTGATGCTGGTGATTAATAATAATTCAAGCTGAGTTTTACCAATTCTTCATAGTATCAGAGCCAAAGAACGAATTTTTTCTTCAAGAATAATTTGCCATGCCTGGTGTTGAAGATCCACGGCCTCCTCCACCATCTAAAATTGAACACAATTCCCCTTATTACCTCGGCTCACAAGATAGACCAGGAGACTTCATTACACCCACTCGAGTCAAGGCCAATAATTATGACGACTGGGCGGCTGATATTCGGACGGCATTAGAAGCCCTATGCAAGTTTGAATTTCTTGATGGCAATATCCTTGCACCAGCGCCTCCCTGTACAAAGTCCGATTGGACCGTGATTAATGCTATGCTTATTTCTTGGATTTCAAATACTATCGACCCCGAGGTTAGGTCCTCTTTGTCGAAATGCAGGGAAGCTAAACCCTTTTGGAATCATCCCAAGCAACGTTTTTTCCAAACAAACGGACCTAGGGTTCAACAATTACGATATTCAATTACGCGATGTGAGCAAACAAAAACGATGCATGTTTCAGTTTACTATGGTAAGTTGCACGCTTTGTGGCAAGAATTGGATCACATGAACCTTTAATCTCTTGTTCTTGTTGTTCCTCGTGCTCGACTGGTAGATTACATGAGAAACGATGAGCACATGCCAAATTACACGATTTTTTGATGGGCCTTTGTTCTGAATTTTATGGTCCTTTCCGCACACATATCCTCTCTCAAGATCCTCTTCCTAATCTTGATCGAGCTAATCAATTAGTGTCACAAGAAAAACGCGTTCGTCAATTGAAGTAGGAAGTCGAGCAAAAGCCCTCTTAAGCAATCGGTTTCGCTGTACATACAGGGGCTGGTCGGGGCCGAGGAACCTCTGATAGACCGACGTGCTCTCAGTGCAAGAAGAAGGGCCATGAGGCCTCAAATTGCTGAGCGAAATCCGTTTGTAGCTACTGCAAGAAAACAAGTCATGAGGTCAGCCGGCGTTACGAGCTTCATAGATACCCCGATGGTTAGTTCAATGGCAGACGAGGCAGCTCCGTTGGACAAGGTAGGGGCAAGTACGCGCTAATGCGGCTGCTGGTAGCAGCTCCTCTGTCACATCCAATTCGTCGACGGTGTCAGCCTTGGGTCAATTGTTCACGAATGAGGAGTGGAAAGCTATTTCGGACGTGATTGGTAATAGTAAAATTTTCGAAAATCGATTGAATGGTAAATTTGATGATACTTCAGGATTATCGATACCGGAGCAACCCATCATGTTACAGGGCATAGTTCATGGTTATTTGACACACAAAATCTTGAGTGTTCTGTTGGTTTGCCCAATGGTGAAAAAGTGATTGCTACTTTGGTAGGATCCGTATATGTGACGGACAAAATTATTCTCACCGGAGTACTTTATGTTCTAAACTTGAGTTGCAATTTAATTTTTGTTTCTCAACTTAATGATGATTTACGAACTATTGTCCAATTTGTTTCTCATACTTGTGCTATACAGGACCAAACGAAGGAGCTGATTGGAACGGGAGTTAGGAGAGATGGACTGTACTACTTTAGCAGACCGGAATTTGTGTCAACAGTTGAAGTAACATCAAATTTGGAGTTGTGGCATCGTCAGCTTGGGAATCCTTCCGAAAAAGTAGTTAAGTTAATTCCTCACGTCAAAAATAATAAAGATAGTTTAGATAAAGGGTGTAAAGTATGTATGCGTGCTAAACATCCTAGAGAAAAGTTTTCTTTAATTGACAATAAAGCTTCTAAAATTTTTGAGAAAATACATTGTGATTTATGGGGTCCGTATCGACACGTTTCGTCATGTGGGGCCCGTTAGTTTTTGACAATAGTTGATGATTTTTCGAAAGCAGTTTGGATTTATTTGTTGGTTGACAAATTAGAGGTGTTTCAAATGTTTGTGCCCTTTGTTGCTATGGTCGATAGGCAATTTTCTCAAACAATTAAGGTCTTCAAAGTGATAATGGAACTGAGTTTAATTGTTTGATTGATTATTTTAATGCAACTGGAATTTTGTTTCAAACTTCATGTGTGGGTACTCCACAATAAAATGGGAGAGTTGAAAGGAAACATAAACATATTTTGAACGTGGGTAGAGCATTACGCTTTCAAGCAAACTTGCATATTTATTTTTGGGTGAATGTGTTCTTGCTGCCGCTCATTTAATTAATCGTACACCCTTTTCCATGTTACAAAATAAAACACCTTTTGAAATTGGTAAACCACCCTCTTTTGGTGCTATTCGAACCTTTGGGTGCTTGTGCTTTGCTCATAATCAAAAGACTAAGGGAGATAAATTTGCAAGTCGGAGTCGAAAGTGTACTTTTTTTTGGGTTACCGTTCGGTAAGAAGGGGTGAAAATTATTTGATCTTGATAAAAAGGAATTTTTGTGTCTAGAGATGTGAAATTTATAGAGGTGGTATTCCCGTTTGGGTGTTTGGAAGATGTCAATATAATATCTAGTGAGAATAATGATCATGATATTCATCAAGATTTTGCTGAAATAATTTATGAAGATGAGGATGTTGATCTTTTGATTAATGATAATGGGTTTGCTGGGTCTGTGCATGGTTCTGCTTCGGATCAGTCTACTAGTCCACAGAAATGGGTTGTGGTTTTGGGGGAAAGTTGCCAAATGTTATGTATCGAGATTTTGTGACACATACGGTTTTTGCTAATGGTCCATCTTCTGATTCTCCTCCTTCTAATCACTCCTTAGGTAATCCTTATCCTATAGCACATTACATAAATTGTAACAATTTTCCTATAAATTATCGTTCTCCTCCTTCCAATCACTCCTCAGCCATAATTAAGGGTAAGGACCCTAAATCATTTAAAGAAGCCATGCAATCCGATGAGTGGCGCCTTTCCATGAAGGATGAGATACGGGATCTAGAAGACAATGGCAAGGCTCAATCTGATTTTCTTCTCTCCAAGTTGGGCATTTTTGAATCTCATGCTCCAACTTGAGGGGGGGTATTGAGATATATTTAGAATATATGATTAAGATATTATGATATATTTAGAATATATGATTAAGATATTATGACATATTTAGAATATATGATTAGATGTTATTAGTGGTATGTGATAAGGGATATATCTTCGGAAGATTTCCTACTGTTTTCGCAATGTATGATTAGATATTATGAGTGGTATGTGATAAGGGATATATCTTCGGAAGATTTCCTACTGTTTCTGCAATTTTAGAGTTACCATAAGATAGAGTCATGGGTATGTATTATAAATAGGGATGCTGGTGATTAATAATAATTCAAGCCGAGTTTTACCAATTCTTCACGGACTCATTTGTCATCGTTTTCATGACCTTTTCACTATTATTTTCAAACAAATCCTTGTTTGGTTGAGATGTGGATCCCTAGTTCAAAATTGTAAGTAGACTATCATTATGGTTATGCAGTTGAAAGTACTATGTCAAGCTTTCAAACTGATACATCATACTAGGTAAAAATATCAAAACAAACTATATATCATACTAGATAAAAAGTTAGCACAAGGATAGTTTAATTAAATGCATTCATTACCATACAATATCTCTTAAAAGCATAAGGCTTTTAGGCCATTGAACAAAACTCTCAACCGCTTCTCCTATCGTGTTATGATATTTAGTTAGAACCGAAAGTGGAGCTCCTTCATAAACAGACTCCACTGCATCAATTCCGACCTTTACATAATCGGCCAAGATTTGTTGATTATGACATTGATCTTCGGGCCTTGAAGCGGGATCTACCATGCCGTGACCCACTACGACAATTTTAAAGTCCAGATTCACAACTAAACGACATTTGGTTGGTTCTAAAATGGAAAGTACAAAAACCAATATTTTTCACTTAAAGCTTGTCAAATGAATAAAATTGCATACGTTTATAAAATCAACTTTTGAATTGTATAGCTGCAAGTCTGCATAGGGATCTATCTTTTGAGTTTTGATTGCATATTTTAATTTGCTCGAGTGTGCTAATTGATAACTACTAAGATAATCAATTGATGGTGTGTTGTCGACCCCCATATCCTTGGGCATACCCATCTTGTTCAAAATGTTTGCAACTTGCTCTTGAACCATTGTATTCATCTCTTGACTCAATTTTTGACTCACTTTAGCCTCTATTTCCTGAGTGATAAGATGCAACTCATCATCTGATATTACACCACTTGGACCATTCCTTTTCTCTACCTTCCCAAATACATTTTTGGTAGCAATCGTCCCACTAATTCCTCTTATTCGACCTGAATGCTCTTCCATTTCCAAAGCATGACTCAAGACATCATCATATCTATCTAGAACCCATGACCATTCGACGGCTTTTCCTCTCCAATCATTCCGTCAACAAAATGAATAGCTAGGTTATGAGAGGTATAAAATGCCTAATAGCTAAACTTGTACTGCTATAAATATGTGTTTAATGATAAGCTATTGCAATGGAGTCATGAATACGTTACCGATATTCGAAACAAAAATATTATTTGCACTTTACAAAGTGCAAACATGTATATATCAATTTATCAAAAAAATTAAGCAATGGAAATAAAAACGCATCACTTATCATAATGTATTTATTGCAGTATTATAATTGCACGATGGAAAATGTAAACTGCAGAACTGAATGGTGTTAATTAACAGGTAGTGCATATCTCACCGGCAATGGTATCTAACAGTTATCACACTAACAAATTTTATGTACAGCGTTTAATGTATTCATTGAATTGGTTTAGTGGACCATGCAGTCACCAAAAATGTATATATTTGATTATAGAAACCCACTTAAGTCACATATGATTAATGAACAGAGCATCCAAAATTATGAAGACAAAAGCCCACTATCAAAATTATTTTTAACCAAATCCAATATCAAAAGAATAAACTCAATATTACCATGACAGAATTTATGAAGAAGTAATTTTAACCAAATCTAGTATCAAAATTGGACTTTCCAAATTCTATATAAAAATTTGATATGAGATTCAACTAGAAGAAATCATTTGTTTAAAACATGTAAATTTGATAATTATTTGTGCCATTATATCACAATTAGACTTTGTTTAAAACATGTGAAGCGATAAAATGCATGGAAACTAGTCATACCACTTTCTCTGCAACTATCTTAGTTTTCTCATTAGAGATTTTACAATTTCCATCGGCTCCTTTTTTGATTGTGCCAAAATCCAATCAATAATCTGATCCAAAACAGATCCACTTGGCAATGTGGTTGAGGAACTATGGCCTTCGGTTATCCATTTAGCCTTCTTCCTTGCATATCCAGCTTGTCTCAAATAGTAAGGATGCTCATTGTATGTCTGACTCTTCCTAGCCTTCTCACTTATTTGTTGTTTTATGACATTAAGAATGTAGCATACATATCAAAAAATTAGGCAAGCTAAACAGTTATATTTCTATAATTTTTTATTGATGCATGCTTATGCAAAAAGAATGATGATAAAAATTTTTAATTTTAGTTTTATTATATATATGATAAAATCACCGCCCAGTAGAGCAGTTACTCTCACAAACGCATGATTACCTGAGTAATTTTTTTCCTTCTCCTTATAGTTTTTTAATTTAATGATGTAAAGTAGGCTGTCTATTTTTTATCACCAATGCCTAATTCATTTGGGTTTTGTTTTTCCTATTTTATGTGTAAAGTAGGCATCTCAGCATATGTGTGTTACCAGATAACTGCATGACATCAATTCAATACTAAAGGCCATGTTTTCATGAAAATACCCTAAATGAATACCCACTTTTAATATAAATAACAGTTTTCACGAAATTAGTTTACTTTTAATATAATAATTATCATATCAATTTATAGAATGAAATAAAAAAATGTTTACTTGATTTTGCATGAAATAATTTCTCTACGTTATCCATTTATAAAAATATGGGATCTTACTATTGTACAATAATGCCAAAAAAGAAATATACCTTAAACTCCTCGCTTTGACAATACTTCTTAAATATTTCCCATTATGCTTTTTTTATACCATCATAAACTTCGTATGGCTCTTTATGGTACCCTAAAAATTTTTTAGTCTTTGTAATTTAACCACTAACCAATTTTATTTTGAAATCCTTTCATTTTCCACATACATTTTTCAACACGTTCTTTTTCATTTTGTCATCGATGTGGTACTCGGTCTGAAATAATTAAAATAAAAAAATAGACAACATCAAAGCAGTAAAAATGTGAACAATATTTTGATAAACAATGAAAGTGGTTCATGACCCCAAACACAAAGGCTCCAGTTTACAGTTTAATAAGTGAAAAAATGAAGTTATAATACCTTAATATCTTCCCAGATAGTGTCCTTAAGCTCTTGACTAACACTACCCCAGTTCTTGATATTGATATCAATTTTGGATCTAGCTGTATCGCCTACATATGCCTTGAAAGTCTTTACCCACTTTCCAATAGGTTTGCCATTATCACTCCACTCAATGAATTTTGACTTTGACGTTCTATATTTCCTTCCAGTTGTTGGACCTCTTTGCCTCTTCTTAGACGACGGTTGTGAAGCATAAGCAGAAGTGTTCTGCTCTATAGTGTATCCATATTGTTATATTTCCATTATTCCATTATCAAAGTTTGATTAGTACAGTAATTCTTTTTAATATTCATCATGTATGTTTGATAAGTATTTACGTTATTATGTATAAAACAATTGTGCAGTAAAACTAATACAACATAAAATAAAATCAATTTTCAATGCAAACAAAATTAATAATGAACCAGTCTATCTTAAAGAGTTGCATTAAAATAAAGTTTATTACTATGTAATAACATATCTTAGGCAGAAGTGACCTAAGTGTTTATATAGATGTAGTGTTTACCATACCTAATTCACAAAATTCATGGCTAAATTCTGTGAATTCAAAATGTTGTGGTACCAGGTTTTAAACAATGACCATATCAGAACTTAATTAAGAAATTCATGGCAAAATTTGGTTCTTAAGTTATCATTCAAAACTCAATTAAGAAATTGCAATTGAGAAAATAATTCAATTCACGCTAAAATATAAAATACCAGAACGGTTAATCGGAAATTTTAAGTGTTAAATTTCGATATAGAAGCTCAAATTTCAAATTCCAAAAATACGAACCATTTGTATGGAATGAAGAAATCTTTTCTTCACATACAGCAAAATTTCAAGCACAGAAGTACACGTATAACTAACTATGAATCCTTTGGATATAAAATTCATATTCTAATCTAGTTTTAGTTTGAAATTTAGGTTTTACGATTTAACATTTGTATCACTTAAGAAAATATAAACACTGTATACACTTAATCAATGCTCCAACCATAATCATGCGTGCATGTGCTTTGCAAATACACACACATGCACACTCTTTCTCGTAGTTGTTTATGTCCAGAAACATAATTATATACTTATACATATATTCTTTGTATCATAATTTCATATTGCAAGCATTTCCATACATAGGTGAGTGTAGGATCATTTTTACCCTAGAGGAGGGGGTGAATAGGGTGTACTAATAAAAATTAATGTGAAAATAAAAGCATAAAGTAATGCAGTAGATATCACACACAGATTTACCCAGCTTTGGCAAAACCTGCCTACGTGCTGCTTTCATGATTTCTACTAGAAATTAGTTAATCATACGTTTACAAAAACACGTAAACTCGCGAAAACCGCTAACTCGATTAACCTAACTCTAAGCTCAAAATCCTGCCACAACTCAGCCACTGAGCTGCATATTCTCAAACTACGCCCCGTAGTTTGTACCTAGTTGCACAACTAGAATATTACACAATTTTAAAAGGAAATTGTAAATAAAAATTAAAACTAAACATAACCCTATTTTTAAATTTGAAGCCCAATAAAAATTAAAATCTGGCCCAAACAAATGATAATGTGGCAACGATTGAGAAATCCATTCCCTTTTCTCTTTTTCAAGGCTGCCTTGTTTCTTTATCAATCTGGAATTAGGGTTTCGTCCAAATTAAAGACACCGATTCAAAAATTGATCGACTGAGGTGAAAATTTCTCTTTGATTTGCTTTGTCAATTGATCCCTGGCTTTGATTTCTCATGGTCGCTCCAATTTAGTCAAGCTCGAATATTCGGTATGTAACTTTGCCCTTTTTTCGATTTTGATTATGCTTGACTTCGATTCTAGTTTTGGATTTGTTTTTGGTTTGTTCTAAGCAAGCTCTGCAGAATTTTTCTCGAACTCGAATACTTTTTTCCAATGACGATGTTGGGTTTAAATGGGATAAAATCCTCAAATTTTCGTTGATTTGAATTCTTCGACATTTTAGTTTCTGCATTGATTTGTAATCGAACGATCATGTGATTCTTAACTCGTTCATTTTATCATTGGTGTTTTCGATAAATTTGTATTTTCTTAAACCTATTTGAATTGTTCCATTCTATGCTCCTATGACTTGTTCATCCAGTTACCCTTTGTTCCATTCTTTGCTGGCAGTTTTTGACTTGAGATAAAAATGGCTGGTTCATCATGATATTGACATTTTCAACTCTTTCCTTAACTTTCATCGAACTGCTACATGCTTTGTTACTTCGACTACATATATATTTCGAATATATTTCCCTGGTTGACAATTCAAAACTACTGCATATTTCGAATTTTGTCCATAATCATTTGAAGTCCAGTTGCATTGTGTTGTATACCTTTAGCTTGATATGTCTAGTTCATATTGGTCTTGCTATGTGTGGTGTTGTTATTTTGATCTTATTATAGTTTGACTCCAGTTATTGCATATCCAGTTGCTTCATGTCTAGTTGCAGTTAAATCTTCATGTTGCACTTGATTTTGGTCTGGTTTGATTTGAATCCATGTTGTATGTGTTATGATCTTGTTCCTTTTGGAGTCTGGTTGCATTACTGATTCTGGTTGGAGTCGATTTGAGTCTGCACTTGTATTGATCTCTAATGCTCTACTTCTTTGTGTTTACAACCATGTTGTTACAGTCTTGCCTGTAGCTTGATTCATTGCTCCTGACCATATGTGATTCTTTATGCCTTTGTACATGTGGTGTCTTGTTTGGTTCCCTTGTGTAGTCTTGCATTTGTTTCGATCTCATGTGCATTGAACTTGTACATGTCTTGTTTCCTCTGAAGGACTTACTCTGACCATTCATACCGGTGCCTGACCTTGTTTTGTGTACTTCATGTACTTGTGCCATTGTGTTCTATGACCATATGCATTGTTCTATTTGTCATTTTAGCTTTGAGTTAAATTGTGGTATGAACTGGGTTTGGTTCCACATGCTGTTTGGTCTTGTTTCACTTGCATTGTGTTCACCGCTGTCTGATTGTCACTGCATATTTGAACATGTCTACACATGCATGTTGGACTTGCTGTGTTGAAACTGAAATGCTGCATGCACCTGTGTTGAATCCAGTCTCGTCTTGGGTTTGACCTTGTGCTCACATGTCCCTGCAATTTTAACAAGCAAGTGTATATCGGTGTGCACGACCTTGTGGCATGTATAGTGATATACTGTGCATGTCACAAGTTATTCGTGTAAGATGACTTAAAAGAAATGATGATGAACAACCCAAATAACTGAGGCAAATAATATTTTCAAACACACACTTCATTGTACACTGCGAAATATTTCCTTTCCAATTTTGCAACGTCGGTGTCTATTTTTTCAGATGCTGGATACAGGCTCGAATAAAATTAAAGATCAAAATACGAGTAAAGAATGAATATGTAGTGAGGTGAAAATTGTGTTGTATAGTGAGACTTGTACTGTAATTGAAAACGTGTAAATGTAGTAAGAGCTCAATTTTGTACTATTTAAATTTGTAATAAAATATTTGTTTGAATAAAATATTTGTTTAAATATGAATTCTGAGTTGTTTTATTTTATTCAACAAATGTTTATTTAATTCTGTGGAAAAATAAAATAGTACAACAACAAATACATTTAAACAGATATATATATATATATATATATATGTTTATTATCATCAAAAAAATGATACACTAGCACAATGTACAGCGAGGATGATTGTAACGACCCAGGATTTTGTCCCTATTATTTTAATAAATATTTAATCTAATTAAATAAAAAGTAAACTTATCATTTTAAATGAATAAATCTTTTGGAATAATTGCCATTTGTTTATATAGGTTTGTATTTTAAAAATGGAAATTTGATTTGAAAATTTAAAATAAAATTTAAATTCTATTAATATAAAATATAAGTATAAAATATTAAGTAAAGCATATGAATGTAATTTAAATATTGGTAGTTAAAATACAAAGTAGAAAAAATGAAAATCAGTCAAAGCATAAAAATAAACACAAAGTATAAAATAAAATAAAGCATAAGTGTATAGAAGTAAACCAGACACAAGAACCAAATGTATAAGTTAAGCCAGTCAAACATATGTATATAATTATTCAAGCTAGAAAATAACAAAACTAAAAGTATAAAACAATACCTGACACAAAACATATGTGTATAAACTATTTAAACTAGAAGTAATAAAACAAAATGTTAACAAACAAATTACCTTCATATACAACATATCTTCATGCACAAGCCATTGGACTAACTGCAAAGTGTACTTTTACATATAAATATTTATACTCAGCCAAACATAACTATAATATGTAAACATATTAAGAAACAAGGCATTAATTTCTATCATCTCAGCCTAACACTTTGTCATTTCAAATATTTATAAAAATCTGTTCATAACAAAGAGAAGAAAAGGTTTGACCAGATAATACCTTCCTCATGCATATTGTTCTCTTATATATATATATATATATATATATATATGACCATCTTCTATTTAGTTCCAGTTCGTTCAGTAAAATTCTTAGTTAACCTGAGAATAAGAAATCGACATCTTCATCTTTCCAAAGTTTAAAAATATCATTGAATCCAAAGAAAAAACAGGGAAGAGCACAGGCAATTTCAACTACAGATTTTCAAGAAAACAGAAATTGTTCTCTGTTCAACAGTATTTTGCAGGTGAGTAAACATAAAATTTTCAAGCTTAAGTTTAATTAAAAGTAATAAGATGATTCATGGAATATATGTTGTTGTATGTGTTTTTTTTTATATGAATCTGTGTTTACATACATGTTGTTCTTCTCTGCTATGTGTTACTCTGTTGTTATAGTTCGCATATTTTTGTTCAAAACTCAAATTATTCTCATCAAACATTGTTAATCTGTAAGTATTCAACTAAAACAATATGTTTAAACTAAATTAAGATTTTTAAAAGCTAATTAAACTATGTTGTAAGAAATACATCACTCTAACTTGTTCTACAGGTAAATCAAATAATTCTTTGATAAATTTGATTGTCAAAGAAGCTAATTCAAGTTTATATCTGGAATTCTTACTAAAAGTTATGATTTTTAAAACCAGAATGAAGATTTTTAGTTCAGTGATGTAAGAGCAGTATGTATTTGAGAAAAACTGTATTTTTACCAATTCCTAGTAAGTGAATCAATAATAAATGTTGAAACTTGAATTGAAGCAAGTGTAAACGACTGTAATCTCGAGAAAAATGTGCAATAATTTTTCCATTGTGTGAATTTAAGAAACCAGATCGATTTAGGGTTTATAGTTCGTATGTGATATGATCAGTAAATGTGTCGAGTTCGTCATCAACACGCGATCGAGTTGCATGAGTTTTTGGAGGTTGGTGGTTTGACGTGTTGTCGTCGTGTGGGCGAAAGTTTGGGTGGCGTAAGTGGCTGGAGCGGCGGTGGCGATACGTTTTGCCTAAGGAGTTTGTTTCAGTTTTTTTCGAGCGTTTGACCAAATTTCGATTTGAGATTGTTGAGGGCGATTCGAATTTTGATTTCGAGATTAGAGACGATTTGCAACTTGCTGTTGATGTTGGTGTTCGTCGGAGATGAATCGCGTCGCCGTGCACGTGTACAGCAGTGGTGATGTGTATCAGCATCGTTGATGGGTGCACGGTCTCGAGTTGTTACTCGAGTAATCGAGTCGATTGCTTCGGGGTGGCGTTCGAGCGTTCGAGTGAGTGACCTGATGTTTTGATTTGTACTTATGTTAAAACTTAAGTACTGAAGATAATTAGAAAAAAGAAAAGGGGAGAAGAAGAAGAGTGCGAGAGGGAGATAGGTGACTCGGGGAAACGGGTGTGTAACTCGAAGTGCTACTCGAGTATTATAGGGATAGTTCTCGGGTTTCAAACTGCAGCATTTTATAAAGAAGGTTAAGCAAATTGATTAAACATTGTAAACTTAGTAAATGTTTAACAGTTAAGTTAAGACTTAATTCAAGTTTTAATTATTTTAATTAAAGCTTAACAATGTTCTTAAACTCTTAATTATTTTAATTAAGTAATTAAGTTAAGTATGAAACTAATTAACATTAAAAGTTTGTAGTTAATATTAAATTGATTTTCAAAGTTTAAAGAAGATTTCTTTAAAAATGTTGGTTAAGTTGAATAATTAATATCAATTAATTATTTTAGAAAGTAATTAAGAATAATTACATTATAATTGTAATTAGAGTTTGAATTAATCAATGCTTAAGTGATTAATAAATTTATAATTAACTACTTAAAGTTAATTAATTAATGATTAATAGTTAAGTAATTAAGTAATTTAATTACAAATTAATAATTAAGTAATTAAGTAATTAATGGTTAATCAATGGATAATTAAGATTTATTAATTAATAATTAAAGTTATTAATTAATGATTAAGGGCAAGTAATTAAGTAATTAAGATTTAATAATTGATTAAGAAATAATTAATTAAATGTTTTGAAATGGAATAAGTGATTAATTGGTAATTAATGATTAATTGAACAGGGTTAAGTGATTAAATCTCAAGTAATTGATTAAATTTGAATCAATTACAAAAAGAACCAAAGATGCTTGCTTATGAATGTTGCGTAAGTAGAATATCTGATCTGTGATATTTGTCTGGTGATATACTGTAATGTTTCTATGATATTGCTCTTGATATCTATGATGATTGTGTATGATTTATCTGCGATAAATGTTATTTGGATTCAAAGTGTTGAATTAAACTGTTTAAACTGATAAACAACTTGGCCTCTAAAATGACGTTTGGATTTCGATGAGACCGGGATCGGGTGTCATTTATGATTATCTGAAAACCACATCAATCCAAATTAAACGATAGGTCGTGAATTCTCAAGTGAAGATCGAGATGGTGTTTTAGAATGCAAGGGTTATCGTCATTGACTCTGAGGGTGGTTCCAAAATGAGTGTAACGAGATAATGCCTTCGGTTTCGTTCGTACCCGGATTGTATGAATTGAATGCTTTCAGCATATCGTCAGGCGGACGATGAGCATTTTGAGAGATATGTTCTATAAAGGTAATCGCAGCTTCAAGCCTCATCAACTGGGAATGGCTAAAACAGGGGATGTACAGCAAGGTTAGGTGGGTCATGCCTAAGCAGGATGAGATATACGCTGTCTAGATGTCCCTTTTTATTTCGGCTGTGTGAGCAGTTGATTGCAACAACTGCCGGGGTTATCTTGTTCGGGACTGTTCAGTAAGGAATGGTTCCGGCCTTGTGTTGTAGGGGAGTTAGGGTGGCTCCTCGGTACGGTGATCTAGGCCACGTACTATGATGGACAGTACCCCAGTAGCCCTGCCATTGATGGAAACCCATTTTCCCTACGAGACCCTATGGTTTTGATTTGTATTACCCACTTTTGTGGCTAGTAGCTGGAATTTACTAGATGTAACAATTTCGGCTATTTTTTATTTACTTGAAAACCTTAGGCACTATTATAATATCATTGGATTTCCTATAAAATGCTTTGGTTATGGTAAGGTAAAAACTTACCAGTATTTATGTGCGGGGAGTCTTACGTGATACCTTTATTTTCAAATGTTTTCCAAAGTTAAACAACTTTAAACCGTTTACTCATACCAGACCCATGTCTAACCCGGAGTTTATATTTTGTTTTCATAAACTCTTGGGTACTCAAACTTTTATGAGTAGCCAAGTGATAGGTTTTGGATTCTGATTTCTGGAGGAGCTTGGAGCAGGAGTTCCAGACGTATCTATATATCTATCTAGTTCCGCTATGTTAGTTGATGTATGCTGTATCTCTGATGTATGTAGTGACAGATGTATATATGACTGTCGTGTGTATGATATTGTATAACTCTGATATATGTAAAACTATGTAATAGTTATGTGATGTATTATATTTTGTTCCATTCCGCTGTGAGATTCTGATGTTGTTCTTTCTTTCTATTCTTTTCTATTTCTACCCCTTTCTTTCTTAATGATGATACGTCTTTCTGGTAGTAGAAGGGCGGGTCGTCACAATTGGTATCAGAGCGCTAGGTTGAGCGAATACCTAGGCTCTTAAGTGATTTCTTTCTTGAGAGAGCGTATTTGTAATTTTGATATATATATATATATATATATATATATATATATATATATTATTTATTTCTACCTATTTATTGGGTTACCTGTTTTGGTTTTCCAATATAACTTATAAAGGTAGATAGGGTAATGGTGTGTGTAACACGACTACCAATGGTTGGAGTTTGAATGGTTGAGGTTGGAAGTGTACCTGTTGAGACTGTAGACCTATTACCGTCTTGAGTGAGCTTTGGGTGGTATAAGGATTTCATCGATCTCTGAACGAAACCTGTTAAGGTTCGGAGTTCATCTTTGAAGTGAAAGTTTGGTTGAGCTAGAGTTGGATCTGTCGGTTGGACAGAAGCAAGTCATGATATCTTGATACCTTAGGAAGTAGTTGTTGTGTGATGAGACACAGTGACTATGGATGTCTCCGAAGATGTTTCTTTGGAACAAGTTAAGGAAGTGTGTCTGCTGCGGTGTTGTGGCTAAGTTCAGTAGGGTGATTCTGCTTGGTTCGAGGTCTGAGTTTTTCGAAGAGCTTTGGATAAGAAGTCTTTGGCATCTGAGTCAGCAGTGCAGCTCGGAGTGTTCTGTGTGTCGTCGAGAAGATTTTATGGTTAGCAATTTTTCTTGAGCTAATTTCAGGAGTAGCAGAGTCGATCCATTTCTTCGATGGATTGGCTTGATAATTATAAGGCTGTTCTGAATTGTGCTGAGAGAACAGTTTCCTTGGAAACCGTTTTGGGTAGAATTGCCAGAGGTCGTGTGATAATTCTAGAATTCACTTGAGTAGTCTTTTACATGGAGTTGAGACTTGTCAAGAGAAGGTTGAAGATATCGATGTGGTCCAAGATTTTCCCTGATGTATTCGAGGAAGTCAAACGTCTGCCTCCGCATCGAGAGATAGAGTTTCGTATTGATTTGATTCCCGGAGTAGTGTCGGTGATTCAGCATAGTAGGAGGATGGCTCCTAGAGAGAGAAGAGTTAGTTAAGCAGACTCAGGATCTATTGGAGAAGGGGTTGATTAGGCCCAATTTTTCTTGTTGGGGTTCTACTGCAATGTTTATCACTAAGTCGGATGGATCGCTAGGGTTCTTTGTTGATATGATGAATCGAGTCTTTCGGGATGTATTGAATAAGTTTGTTCTAGTGTTCATCGATGATATTCTGGTCTATTCTAAGTCAGAAGAAGAGCACAAGCAGCATTTGAGGACAGTGTTAGAGACATTGAGGAGGCATGTCTTGAAGGCGAAGTTCTCTAAATGCCATTTCTGGAAATCGGAAGTCAACTTTTTGGGGAACATTGTTTCTGGTGAAGGTATCTCTATAGATCCAACGAAGGTCGAGACTATTCTGGAATGCAAGCAACCAAAGTCATCGACGGAAGTTCGCAGTTTTCTGAGATTAGCTGGCTACTACAGGAAGTTTATCAAGGACTATTCCAAGATTTCTTCACATCTGACTAAGTTGACAAGGAAAGGAGCAAAATTAAAATGGACACCCAGTGTGAAGAAGCTTTCCAAGAATTGAAGATGAGGCTAACCAATGCACTAGTGCTAGCTATTCCGGATGGGAAGAGCAAATTTAAAGTTTTTACAAATGTTGGTATAGTTGGTCTGGGAGCAGTTCTGGTGCAAATGGAAGAGTATTGCGTATGCGAGTCGGCAATTTAAGCCACATGAAGGAACTACGCTATGCACGATCTTGAGTTGTTAGCCATTGTTTGCTTTGAAGATTAGGAGACACTATCTATTGGAGAAGAAGTTCGAGTTATTTACGGATCACAAACCGTTGAAATAACTTTCTCTCATAAGGATCTTAATCTGAGGCAGCAGTGATGGGTCGAGTTTCTGGCATCATATGATTTGGATATTCTGTATACCCTAGGAAAGGCGAATGTTGTGGCTGATGCTCTTAGCAGGAATGCAGTTCTGTTTCTTTTGGAAGTTGTTCCATCTCTCCAGGACAGAATCATAAGTAAGCAAATGGAGGATAGATTTAAGGAACTGATTCTTAGAACTAAGGATGGTCGGAATTCTGATTTCAAGGTGGACAATCAAGGTGTTTTGGGGATTAATGGTCATTTGTGTGTGACTAATATAGATGGATTGAAGCAAGAAGTCTTAGCTGAGTGTCATCGCTCCAGACTGAATATTCACCTAGGAATCTCTAAGATGTAAAGATATGAGAAGAATTTTCTGGTGGTTGATCATCAAGAGGGATGTAGCTGCTTTCGTTAATAGTTGTGCTATCTATCAGCAAGTTAGAGGAGATCAGCAGAAGTCAGCCAGTTTGCTATAACCTATGGAAATCCTAGAATGGAAATGGGAGATGATTTCGATGGATTTCATCGACGGCTAGCCAAGAACCAAGAAAGGAAACGATGGAATATTGGTTATTGTGGATCGGTTAACTAAGAGTGCCCATTGTATACCGGTTAAGGCAACTCGTACCTCAGTTTCTCTGGCAGAGATTTTCTTGGGGGAGATAGTCAGATTGCATTGTGTTCCTATTATCATAGTAAGCGATCGTGATCCTATCTTTACCAGCAAATTTTAGGAGGCTCTACAATCAGCTATGGGAATAAGTTTGAGATTGAGTACAACCTATCATCCTCAGACAGACGGACAGACGGAGAGGCTGAATCGTATTCTAGAGGATATGCTGCGAGTTTGTGTTTTGGATTTTGGTGGATCTGGGAAGACCATCTTCATTTGGTAGAATTTCCCTATAATAACAGTTACCAAGCTAGTATTAAGATGGACTCTTATGAAGCTTTATATGGAATACTGTGTAGATCCCCATCCTATTGGATAGAGCGGAAAGATCGTCTTGAGTTTGGGCTAGATTTGATTCGAGAAGCATCTGCTAAAGCTGAGCGTATGAAGAAAAGGATGAGAGCTGCTCAGGACCGTAAGAAGTTGTACACAGATAAGGGGCAGAGACAATTGGAATTTGAGATTAGTAATTTATTTTTTGTCAAAGTTTCCTCGATTAAAGGAGTTATTAGATTCGGAAAGACGGAAAAACTTGCCCCGAGATATATAGGACCATTTCAGATATTGGAAAGGATTGGTCCTGTAGCTTACAGGATTAAATTGCCAGAATAGATATCTGGAATTCATAATGTATTTCTTGTATCCCATCTAAGGATTTTTGTTCATGATCCATCATTAGTTGTAGAACTAGTAGTTCAGAAAGAGTTGGAGGTCGAACCGAATTTGACTGTGGTAAGGAATCCAGTTCGGATTGTTGATCAAGACGAGAGGCAACTCAGGAGCAAGGTAGTGAAGCTTGTCAAAGTGCAGTGGAGCGAGGATCCCAGAGATTGCACCTGGGAAACTATGGATAGTTTTAGGGAAGCTTATCCAGATTTGTGTCCGGATAACTAGCCATGTTTGTTAGGATAAATTGTTTGGTTGTTTGCTAATGTATGAATGATATGTATGTTTGAATGGTTGGTATAAAAGCTTTTGAATTATCTTTATTTTAAATTTGGGGACGAAATTCTTTTAAGGGGAGAGGAATGTAACGACCCTGGATTTTGGCCCTATTATTTTAATAAATATTTAATCTAATTAAATAAAAAGTAAACTTATCATTTCAAATGAATAAATCTTTTGAAATAATTGCCATTTTTTTATATAGGTTTGTATTTTAAAAAGGGAAATTTTATTTGAAAATTTAAAATAAAATTTAAATTCTATACATATAAAAAGTAAGTATAAAATATTAAGTAAAGCATATAAATGTAATTTAAATATTGGTAGTCAAAATACAAAGTAGAAAAAATGAAAATCAGTCAAAGCATAAAAATAAACACAAAGTATAGAATAAAATAAAGCACAAGTGTATAGAAGTAAACCAGACACAAGAACCAAATGTATAAGTTAAGCCAGTCAAACATATGTATATAATTATTCAAGCTAGAAAATAACAAAACTAAAAGTATAAAACAATACCTGACACAAAACATATGTGTATAAACTATTTAAACTAGAAGTAATAAAACCAAAATGTTAACAAACAAATTACCTTCATATACAACATATCTTCATGCACAAGCCATTGGTCTAACTGCAAAGTGTACTTTTACATACAAATATCTATACTCAGCCAAACATAACTATAATATGTAAACATATTAAGAAACAAGGCATTAATTGTTATCATCTCAGCCTAACATTTTGTCATTTCAAATATTTATAAAAATCTGTTAATAACAAAGAGAAGAAAAGGTTTGACCAGATAATACCTTCCTCATACATATTGTTCACTTCTATATATATGTGACCATCTTCTATTTAGTTCCAGTTCGTTCAGTAAAATTCTTAGTTAACCTGAGAATAAGAAATCGATATCTTCATCTTTCCAAAATTTTAAAACATCATTCAATCCAAGCAAAAACAGGGAAGAGCACAGGCAGTTTCAACTACAGATTTTCAAGAAAACAGAAATTGTTCTCTGTTCAACAGTATTTCGCAGGTGAGTAAACATAAAATTTTCAAGCTTAAGTTTAATTAAAAAAACAGTTAGATGATTCATGGAATATATGGTGTTGTATGTGTTTTATTTTGATATGAATCTGTGTTCACATACATGCTGTTCTTCTCTGCTATGTGTTACTCTGTTGTTACAATTTGCATATTTTTGTTCAAAACTCAAATTATTCTCATCAAACATTGTTAATCTGTAAGTATTCAACTAAAATAATATGTTTAAACTAAATTAAGATTTTTAAAAGCTAATTAAACTATGTTGTAAGAAATACATCATTGTAACTTGGTCTACATGTAAATCAAATAATTCTTTGATAAATTTGATTGTCAAAGAGGCTAATTCAAGTTTATATCTGGAATTCTTTCTCAAAGTTATGATTTTTAAAACCAGAATGAAGATTTTTAGTTCAGTGATGCAAAAGCAGTTCGTATTTGAGCGAAAACTGTATTTTTACCAATTTCTAGTAATTGAATCAGTAATAAATGTTGAAACTTGAATTAAAGCAAGTGTAAACGGCTGTGATCTCGAGAAAAATGTGCAATAATTTTTCCATTGTGTGAATTTAAGAAACCAGATCGATTTAGGGTTTATAGTTCGTATGTGATATGATCAGTAAATGTGTTGAGTTCATCGTCAACACGCGATCAAGTTGCATGAGTTTTTGCAGGTTGGTGGTTTAACGTGTTGTCGTTGTGTGGGCGAAAGTTTGGGTGTCACAGGTGGTTGGAGCGGCGGTGGCGAGACGTTTTGCCGAAGGAGTTAGTTTCAGTTTTTTTCGAGCGTTTGACCAAATTTCGATTTGAGATTGTTGAGGGCGATTCGAATTTTGATTTCGAGCTTAGAGACGATTTGCGACTTGCTGTTTATGTTGGTGTTCGCCGGAGATGAGTCACGCCGCCGTGCACGTGTACGGCAATGGTGATGTGTATCAGCGTCGTCGATGGGTGCACGGTCTCGAGTCGTTACTCGAGTAATCGAGTCGATTGCTTCGAGGTAGTGTTCGAGCGTTCGAGTGAGTGGCCTGATTTTTTGATTTGTACTTATGTTAAAACTTAAGTACTGAAGATAATTAAAAAAAAGAAAAGGGGAGAAGAAGAAGAAGAGTGCGAGAGGGAGAGACGTGACTCGGGGAAACGGGTGTGCAACTCGAAGTGCTACTCGAGTAATATAGGGATAGTTCTCGGGTTTCAAACTGCAGCATTTTATAAAGAAGGTTAAGCAAATTGTTTAAACACTGGAAACTTAGTAAATGTTAACAGTTAAGTTAAGACTTTATTCAAGTCTTAATTATCTTAATTAAAGCTTAACAATGTTCTTAAAATCTTAATTATTGTAATTAAGTAATTAAGTTAAGTATGAAATTAATTAACATTAAAAGTTTGTAGTTAATATTAAATTGATTTTCAAAGTTTAAAGTAGATTTCTTTAAAAATGTTAGTAAAGTTGAATAATTAATATCAATTAATTGTTTTAGAAAGTAATTAAGAATAATTACATTATAATTGTAATTAGAGTTTGAATTAATCAATGCTTAAGTGATTAATAAATTTATAATTAACTACTTAAAGTTAATTAATTAATGATTAATAGTTAATTAATTAAGTAATTTAATTACGAATTAATAATTAATTAATTAATTAAGTAATTAATGGTTAATCAATGGATAATTAAGATTTATTAATTAATAATTAAAGTTATTAATTAATGATTAAGGGCAAGTAATTAAGTAATTAAGATTTAATAATTGATTAAGAAATGATTAATTAAATGTTTTGAAATGGAATAAGTGATTAATTGATAATTAATAATTAATTGAACAGTGATTAACTGTCAAGTAGTTGATTAAATTTGAATCAATTACAATTAGAATCAAAGATGCTTGCTTATGAATGTTGTGTAAGTAGAACATCTGATCTGTGATATTTGTCTGGTGATATTCTGTGATGTTTCTATGATATTGCTCTTGATGTCTATGATGATTGTGTATGATTTATCTGTTATAAATGTTATTTGGATTCAAAGTGTTGAATTAAACTGTTTAAACTAATAAACAACTTGGCCTCTAAAATGGCGTTTGGATTTCGATGAGACCGGGATCGGGTGTCATTTATGATTATCCGAAAACCACATCGATCCAAATTAAACGATAGGTCGTGAATTCTCAAGTGAAGATCTAGATGGTGTTTCAGAATGCAAGGGTTATCGTCGTTGACTCTAAGGGTGATACCAAAATGAGTGTAACAAGATAATGCCTTCGGTTTCGTTCGAACCTGGAACGAACTTGTATGGACTGGTGCTTTCAGCACATCGTCGGGCGGACGATGAGCATACTGAGAGATATGTTCTGTAAAGGTAATCGCAGCCTCATGCCTCATCAACTAGGAATGGCTAAAACAGGGGATGTGCAGCAAGGTTAGATGGGTCATGCCCGAGCAGGATGAGATATACCCCTGTCTAGATGTCCCTTTTTATTTCGGCTATGTGGGCAGTTGATTGCAACAACTGCCGGGGTTATCTTGTTTGGGACTATTCAGTAAGGAAGGATTCCAGCCTTGTGTTGCAGGGGAGTTAGGGTGGCTCCTCGATACGGTGATCTAGGCCACGTACTGTGACGGGCGGTACCCCAGTAGCCCTGCCATTGATGGAAACCCATTTTCCCTACGAGACCCTATGGTTTTGATTTGTATTACCCACTTTTGTGGCTAGTAGCTGGAATTTAATAGATGTAACAATTTCGGCTTTTTTCTATTTACTTGAAAACCCTAGACACTATTATAATATCATTGGATTTCCTATAAAATGTTTTGGTTAGCGTAAGGTAAAAACTTACCCGTATTTATGTATGGGGAGTCTAACGTGATACCTTTATTTTCAAATGTTTTCCAAAGTTAAAACAGCTTTAAACCGTTTACTCAAACCAGACCCATGTCTGACCCGGAGTTTATATTTTGTTTTCATAAACTCTTGGGTACTCAAATTTTTATGAGTAGCCAAGTGATAGTTTTGGATTCTGATTTCTGGAGGAGCTTGGAGCAGGAGTTCCAAACGTATCTATATATCTATCTAGTTCCGCTGTGTTAGTTGATGTATGCTGTATCTTTGACGTATGTAGTGGCAGATGTATATATGAGTGTCGTGTGTATGATATTGTATAACTCTGATAAATGTAAAACTATGTAATAGTTATGTGATGTATTATATTTTGTTCCATTCCGCTGTGAGATTCTGATGTTGTTGTTCTTTCTTTCTATTCTTTTCTATTTCTACCCCTTTCTTTCTTATTATGATACGTCTTTTTGGTAGTAGAAGGGCAGGTCGTCACAATGATTTTCTAATGCACATAGCAGATCCCTTGCTTGAAGGAAGTTCCCAAGAGATGAATTTGCTAAAGCTGCATCTGTAATGGATAAGTGTGTACAGGCAGATCTAGATGGAAGGCCCCAAATGAAATTGTTAACGAACTCAGTCAACTCACTAAACCCCAGAACATCAATACAGCTGTAATAAATTCAGTACTAAAGATTTGGTATTTATTAGTTTAGATTTAGCATTTCAATTGTTGGTTGCACATACACTACAAATTTGATAGGCTCTTTTGTAGTTTTGTGTATAATGTTGTTTTGAATTGAGATATTCTTTTTGAATAAATAATTTTCTATTTTCTAGCAAAGTATAGTTCAAATTCTAGCTTCATCACTATACATAGGTTACATTAAAAAAAAATTAATGTCATTATCATATGATATTAACCATAATGGAAGGTTAAATATGAAAGTCCATATGGATCGTACATAGTATATGACAAGTAAGTGTATGATAGTATAGATCACACAATATGATAAAGCAGATAAAAATAGAAGTAATCACACTAGAATTTTTATATTGGTTTGGACCTCCTATCCTACGTCCAGTCCCGAAACTCCTCTTCGGAATTTCGGTAATCAATAACCCTCGCTTCACCCGAAGGAATAGGCTTGTTACAATAGAAATCTGTCATGGAGAATGTGTTCTGATTAACACTGATATTGACAATACGTACAAGTCTGCATATAATCTCCACTAGATATGTGTAGATATCAATATGTGTATGCTTTGGAAATATGGAAGAAAACCGAACCAAAGTTAATGATCTTTGGTTGAAATATTGATAGTAAATATGAGTAACTTGAATTTGTGTGTGAAGTAGATATAGAGAATAGAAGAAATTAGTTTTTTTAATCGTAGAATGGCTGATATTTATAGTTGTGAAAAGATTGATTTGAAATGTTGCTACAATATCTTTTTATTTCTAGAGCTACTTCTGTTTGGGGTAGAACCATTTTGAAGAAGAGATGCAGAAGCAACCTTTCAGATTTTGGCAGTTGAATATTTTAAAAAATTCCTGGAGCCAAATCCAGATGTCTGGATTTTGACGACCAGACGTGGTCATGTATTATTTGGAAAATTTCCAGATTGGGACCAGACGTTTGGGAAGCACAATACCAAACGTCTGGATTTTGTAAAATCTAATTTCTATATAAATATGTGTGTATTTTATATCATATATAAAACCTAAGGAGATTTTACATATTATTTCTAAGATTTGTATACAATATTTATCTCTCTACTACTGTGATCCATGCTCCATGCTTCGATTTGTATCCTTGAGTCTCTGCAAGAATAAGATATAAGATACATATGTACAACTATAATTATATGGTTTGTCGTCATCAAAACTTGTAGATAGGAGTTCCTAACAAAATATGCCACATTCATTTTGGTTTATGCCTAATGTAATTTCTGATCTATTTATTTCAACTGCCAAATTATCGTACAGAGACTAAATGGTAATGTTGAGATAAGGTATTTATTTATCCCTGATTGATCACAATTTTTGTTTTAAAAAAGAAAAGGAAAAGGTCAGCAACATTCACTATAAGCCCATTATATATGGAAATTATTGCTGAAGTGTACAATTGGCCCCTTTTTGTTATACAACCAGTAGTCTACCTAATGTTAATGGAACCAGCCAAATAAAAGATAATGAATGTATTTTCATAAGAAACAATTAAGAAGCACGTTGTACGGGTAATAAAATAGGTATTTACTAGAATTATATCATCTAAGTATGAAACTATAATTGACCCGCTAAAATCAACATTGTTTATCTCTTACCATAGGGAAAACTCAAAATATAAATTCATCTTACTAAAATGAACTGTCGGTATCTCTCATCATGTCCTTGAGGTGATGAACTAAACTACCACAAAAATATATGAGATTAAAGTAAAAGTAAATGATGAGGGACAAGATCTTTTGAGTAGGAATTCGTTTAGTTTTTTCAGCTTGCATAAGTGAGTCCCCTTATTTCTTGATGCAGCTTACAATTTTTTTTTCAAAATGCAGCTTACTATGTGTGTGTGTGCGCGCTCGCGCGTATTGTTTGAAAAAATATTTTTGAAAATGCAGCTTGAATAAGTAAGTTATTACCGTTACTCCTTTTACAATATTCTCACTTATTAGTTATTACCATTACTCTTCTTACAATAGATAGTAGACAACAAAACAAAGAGAATAGATGACAGGGATGATCAAATATTGTTAAGCATGAAAAGACTAATACCTTTTACAAAGCTATCAGCTTCAGACTTAAAAAAAATAGAGAAATGCTAGTCTATGTAGAGTTACGCCACAATTCTCCAAAACCCCTTATTTGAAACAAAGAATACAATATTTAGAAAACATATTTTTTTGAACCAACCGAAAAAGTTAAATAAACCACCACCAAGTTTTCAATTTCAGCCAGAAGTGACAGGTTAAATCATACTAATTTAGACAAGTCAGCCACAAGTGATAGTGCACACAAAACATTGAAATAAAGACCCAAAGACTTTGAAGTTAACACTACTTAAGAAAAAACAAGATAATTTTCTGGTGAATTGTAGGTATAAAATACCTGATAAATGTATGTGGGAATCAGCATATGCTTGCTTTGATATCATCTATATATACTATTTTCCATCCTATTCTTCAATTTTATTGTTATAATAACAATCAATCAAGTATCCCTGGAAAAGGTAACGTGGTATAGTTAGTCTCAAAATATTAGAAGTATCAAAGAAAATTTCACATGTAAGATTTCAAATGGCAAGTAAAGCAAGATAAGCATGTTCAAAAATTACCCCGCTCTCCAAACCCTTCACACGATCAGAACGTGCATAATTTGCATTTAATCAACTTCTTCTTTTGACTGACTTACGTCGACGGAGAAAGGTTGGTTCTCTTCAAATTGATTATACTCTTTTTCATCTACCACATCACCAATCCCAACAATGCATCTTTTCCTGGGAATAACAACATACCACTTATCATCAGTCGGGTTGGTGATGTAAAAAACCTTTTTTGCTTGAGATCCCGAGATGAGTGGATCATTATCATGACTCACTCAACCAAAGTCAACAAGTGTGAATCCATGTTCAACCACTCGTACAGCATGATGGTTATCGACCCATTTACATTGAAATAGAGGGATTGTTAAGTCCTTATATCCAAGTTCCCAAATATTCTCAATTACCCCATAATATGGCATTGTCGCATTTATTGGTTTGTTATCTTTAGCACTGGCAAATTCTCTTGAAGATGCCACGACACTAACTCCACTATTTTTCTCTCCTCATCTTGGCGCTTGCTATAAAAGACATGCCCATTAATATCATATACTTCACAAGAGATGACTTGAAATTTAGGCTCATACTCCAACCATTTTATTGTATCAGAAACATTTTGATTTGTTTGAGACAATTGAGAGATTATCCTATCTTTAAACCGTACGACGAAGGAGTGGTTACGTTCATTTATCAACAAACTTTCATTCTTTGAAGGATTCTGTGACTTTAGAATTGTCATGTGCTACTCCAAGTAAGGATAAACCTCACTAAGGTGTTGTAAAACAGGTAGGTGGACTCTGTGAAGCATTTCATCACCAATTGACATCAATTTAAATCCAGTTGTGCCATGACCGTGAAGTCTCCCTTCATGTCGAGACTTGCAAAGTCCAATAGGTTTAACACCAGTTAAACCTATTGAGTGACAAATTCAATAACCTCCTCAGCTACAATACCTTCTACGATACTAGCTTCAGGTCCGTATCCATCCTTTGTTTTTCTTTTTAAAGTTCTCATGTGCATTTCGAATGGATACACATATCTCATAAACATGAGACCATAAATCTTTATTTCTCTTGCCAAATGAAAACCAAATGCAACATAACATCAATAAATGGAGTGGGGAAATATGTCTCAAATTGACATAAGGTAACAATAACATCGGCTTGTTGATCATCCAACATATTAGGATCAATCACCTTGCTACAAATTACATTAAAAAGGATACAAAGCTTTATAACAACATGTCTAACATGTTTAGGCAAAATACATCGAATTGCAATGGGTAACAAGTGTTGCATTAACACATGGCAATCATAAGACTTAATGTCGATCAATTTCAAATCCTTTACTGATACACGACTGCTAATGTTCGAAGAATAACCTTATGGAACCTTGACACCACAAAGACACTCACATAAACTAGTTTCCTCTTTTTTGGACAATGTATAACATGTAAGAGGCAAATAGATACATTTACCTTTCTCTACTGGTGCTAACTCCTTCTGAATGCCCATTTTCAACATATCTTGCCTAGCTTTCACACCGGCCTTTTTCTTACTAGGTATATTCAAGAGTGTCCTAATGATACTGTCACAAATATTTTTTCTCTATATGCATTACATCTAGAAAATGCCTAGCCTGTAAATATTTCCAATATGAAAGTTCTGAAAATATAGATTTTTTTCTTCTTCCACATGCCTTCTGGAAGAGGAAAGGTTTTGCCAAATACATTTTCAATATCTTTGACTCGTTCATATACATCATTTCATGTTAATAGCAAATGAGCAACTCCACTCCCTATCTCCCCATTGAAAGGCTTCTTTTTACGGTAAGGGTAATTGGGAGGAAGAAATATATGATGGTGCATATACACATTTTTCTTGCAAAAATGCAAGCGCTCAACAGCCATATCGTCTTGACAAATTAGACATTTTTGGCATCTTTTGTACTATATCCAAATAAGTCACCATATGGAGGAAAATCATTTACGGTAAAAGTAAAATCACTTCTACTATATGCATCAAACATGCGCACACCTTTATCCTACAAAAGTTTTAAATCATCAATAAGAGGAGCTAGGTAAACATCGATGTCATTTTGAGGTTTTCGTGGTCCTGAGATCAAAAGAGATAACATGATGTACTTGTGTGTAACGACCCAGAATTTTAATTTATTAAAAATTTTATATTTAATTAATTTTAAATATTAAGAAGTGAAATTAGTCGAATAAATTTTATTTCGAATAATTGGATTTAATTGGATAATTAAATCGATAATTTAATATGTTAAATTATGGAAAAAATTGCAAATTGGGTTAAATATGATTGAAAATGATTTGTAAAATTTTATTTTATCATATTTGAGTTAGAATGATATTTTAGAACTTTTAAAATCGAATTAAAAGTTCATTTGTGAAAATTGAATATTTTAATATTAAATTGACTAGTGAAAATAGCCAATTTTTGAACAGTCTCGGAATTGGACGAATCTAGTTCCATTGGATCCGTAATAGTATGTTATTATCGGATTTCAATTTTCGTATCAATCGGAGTTATCGTTTGATCGTGGCAGCTCGAAACGCATCGAAATTGTTTTAATATTAATTTGGCGAGTTAAAATAGTCATTTTTCAAAAAGTCTCGGATTTCGACGAAGCTAGTTTCATCGGATCCGTAATGTGATATTATTGTATGGTTTCAAATTTCGTGTCAATCGGATTTACCGTTTGTCCGGTGCAAGTTAAAACGCCTAGAAAATCGTTTAAATCGGTTTAATTTAAATTGAACGTTTATTGCCATAACTCGCACAGATGACCGAATTAGCTCCCGAAACATGTTCCATTGCGTTCGAAACACGGGGTAAACCTTAGAAACGCCAACCGGCACGCTTCGTTTGGAGTTCGGAAAATCCGGGATGAATAGTGTCGCGCGAATTTTCTATAAAAGCCCCTTCCCTCTTCATAATTTGCAAAAAATTAGAAACCCTAGGTCAAAAACTGCAGCCTCCACCCCTTTATTATCAATGGCCAGAAATTATCAATCTTCTCCTCTCAATCACTCTCAATCTACAAGGAATTACGCGTAGTGTTCAACACGAAAGTCGAAGAGCATGAAGAGAGCTTCGAATCTATACGGAGTTGATCGTGTTTGGAGCATCATAGGGGGAGGTACAGGGGGCCGATGCCTGCCACTTGCGCACGCGTTTCAAGGCTCATATGGTGGCCGAGCTTGGCCAGGTGGTGGCCGTGGGTAGCTCTCGTCGAAGGCATTCAAATGGAACTCTCTGATCGAGATATATGTTGGTGATGATGGAGTATAAACTAACCCTAGTTTCATGAAGATGGGTTCTATGGTGCGTGCAAATTACTGGGTATTTACGTGAGGGGGAAGGAATAAAATGATGGGTGGCCAAGATATGCAGGCAGTGGGATGGAGAGCTGTGATTTAGTGTAGGTTAAAATTTAAAAATAAAGTTGTAAATTTAGTTTAAATAAATTCGTGTAACTTCAAATATTGATATCCTTTTCATACGAGGTCGAAAACGCGCGAAACAGGAAGCGTTGGAATCATATGGACGAGCACTACGCTATGGAATTGGATTGGAGTCGTTTGGAGTTAGTGAAAATTTCGGGTAAAATTAAACGTCCGTTTAATTTTATTCGAAATAAATCGCTAAAACGAAATTGAAATCAAGGTGAGAACTTCTCACTCAATCGAACCGTTTCGATTTTTATTTTAAATAGTTAGATTTAAAATTATTGAATGCATGTTTGAATGATGATTGTTATCTGTTGATTGTTAAAATAGACATTATGCGCCGTTAGTAAGCGGATGTTATTTATTAAAAACATATACCGCGAATATTTCATAAACAGTGAAATTGGTATTATATATGATAGCAATATATATATATATTGGCATATGTATATATTGCAGTTGTTGATTTCCCGCATTGTATAGCGGATGAGACCCTATTGCGCCGTCTATTAAGCGGACAATATTATAAATCCCATATACCGCGATAATTCCGTACTGGAGCGGAATTGGTATTGTGCTAATGTTTGTGGATGCAGGGAAACAGGTTGGAGGGATCCAACTGGATTCCTTAATTGTATTGATTTATTTACAGGTATTTTGATATTTGTTGATTATCATATCGATATATGATATTTGGATGTCGTGATTGACTATTTGGTGCTGTTGCATCATCGGATCCATTTTTGAAGTTTTAAAATAATGATTTTGGTTTTAAAGGAATTTTTAAAGTGATTTTTGAAAGTATATGTTTTATTAAAATTTTGAATTGGTTTATTTTAAATAAATTAAGGTTATAATTTTAATTTTATAAAAGTTATAATCTTTGTAAAATATAACCAAATTAAGAATTTTGAAATAAATAGTGATTAATTTATAAAATGGTTTAATTAGGAATTTTGAATTATTATAAATGGTTTATATAAAAGATTTATAAAAATTGATATTTATAAATTAAAAATATTGGAATTATAAAACGGGTTTTTATAAGTATTAAAAATGAAATAAAAATGGATTTCATAAGTGAACGCAATTTATAGATTTATAAATTGTGAAGTTAGAAAATGGATAGATGTTGTAAAATATAAGATTTATAAGTAATCAACTTATAAATCGGATTTTGGCATTTAAAATGAGATATAAAAAGGATTTTTATAAATAGGAGTTTATAAAAATATAAATGGAGTTTATAAACGTTGTTTATAAATCCGAAATAAATTGAATTTGATAGGTTGGATATAGGAATATATGAAAGGAATTATATTCACGATTTTGGACAGTGAATATATTATTAAATGAAATGGATATGTTTTGGGGAAGGAACATTATGAAATGAAGTTAACGATTTTAAAGACGTTTTAAAATGCATTAAGTATCGAATACATAGATTTCAACATTCATTGTTGAAATAGACGTTTTCGAGAAATAGAAGGAAATGATGGATTATAACACTATTGTTATAGTAAATGGTTTCCGAAAGGAATTGTTTTGTATAGTATTGGGATTTATATATCTATTTAAACTTTGAATCCCTATACTAGTGATTTTGGGTCGTCGTAACGATGTTTTACGTAACGTTCGTTTTGGCCCAGATAAATGCGTTAAGAAAATGATTTCTTAAAAAATGAAATATATGCTAAATTTTGATTTAAGTATATCAAATATTTTCAAATGTTGAAAATAAATAAATTTGTGATGTACTTATTATTAAATAAGTATGGAAATGTTTTTCCAATGTGAAATGAAATGTTTTGAGAATTTATCCTTTTTAAGATAAATTGAAAATGAATAATTGAAATCGTATATTCATAAATATTTTGGAATGTAAATTCACTATGGAATTTATAAATGAAAAGGGGAATTTGTTTAAAAATAAATGTTGATTTATTTTTAAAGTGTGGAAAATTATATATCTAGTAAAGATATTTTGGAGAGTAAATAATTTGGGAAATTATTTGGATTTGGTGATGTTGAGCATGCCTATTGATAGTTAAATAATCCGACTATCAATATTTACCTTTAAATAGGTATTTGTTGAGATTGTTTGAATTTGAATGCCACACTTATTTTTGAATAAGCGCTCACTATTCGGGTTAGCTGGGAAAGGACCTTGGGGTCGTATAACCCATTCCGAATATGTGATACGTCGTTATGGATTGCATTTGATGACCGGCGTTGAAGACCGGATGTTTGTGAAAACGGAAGGATTACCGTCGAGTTACTCTACATCGGCTGATCTCCGATATAGAGGTTTTATCACCCTTAGTCACGGGAAGTCCAGTCGTGATTAGTGAATATCCGGATTGCAAGGACTTCTTTGTAAGTGCCTTCGGCTCTGTTCGATCCCGGAACAGACTTGTATAGATTGTATGTCTGACATTACAAATTGAGATATAAAGCTGATTTCTTTCAAATATATTTCTGTTGGTGGCGGAGAATTTATTCTCTTAGCTTAACACCCTTCTCTGAGACGTACGAGCTCAGAGGTTATATAGTTGAAGGTTATTAGTGATATACTCCTAGTTTGGTAGTGTGGCATGCTGATTGTTGCTGTGAAATGATCATTGTGTTGATCATTTGTGATAGGATCATTTATTTGATCATTTATCTTGGTGATCATTTCTATGATCATTTGTTGACCCAAAGCACGGCTTTTGTATAAAGTGTGGCTTTGTGGACGAGACTTCGTCGGACCTCACACCCCGAAAATGGTCAAAACAGGAAGGATGCAGCAAGGTTATTAGGGGTAGCGCCCTTTAGTGTATGTCATTCCTTCTGGATAGAGGTGGTATCATGGTATAGAGCCCAGATATTTAACCTATGTTGTTGCTGCATATTTTTGTGGTTGTTGGAAATCGAGGATCCTCGGATAGATCGGTTACGATCGGGGGATGACATATTCGTGTCAGTAGTTACCCAGTTAGGGGTAACCCGGCCTTGTGTTGGCAAAGATCCGGTTTAGTTCTCGGGGACGTCCTTCCAGAGGCGTTTCCATGTGGCAATGGGAAGTTCCTTGGCCTGATCATTTGTTGGAAATCCAAAGAAACAATACGAGACTTGTACGGTTTTAGTTGTAGAACCTGCCATGGAATGTGGCGGTAACCTGCTATTGAACATGGTAGCTATAGTAGGCATAAGTGCGGAATGCCTATGCTGGCTAAGATTTATATTCTACTTTCGAAATTGTTTTCTACACTATGCACTAGTAATAATATCAAATGTTTCTTTTTAAGGCGTATCAAGCATCTTTGACTATCATAAGGAGAAATCTCCTCCGATTCTGCGCTTCCATTGTGTGTGTGTGTGCGGGAGGCCTTATGGTAGTCTCATTTTTAAAAGCATTGCGAATTGACTTTAAAAGTATTCCTCTATTTTGATTTTAAAGATAAACTGTTTTGAGTTCTCACACCAGTCTTGCTTATGCTAGGTGATATGTGATGGGGGGTTCTCGCTTCGCGGTTTGGTGGCGAACGGGAGACTCTTACCCCCACACGTCCTCTTTTCGGGGTTGGTTAGGCAAAGCCGTGACATGCGAAAGGGTGGCCGTAAAAGCAAGTTCGGGATATCAATGTAAGCCACGGTGGGGCTGGGATGGTTGAAAAGCCTACCGGTTGTGACCGCTGTCGTCGTTCGTTACATTTGGTATCAGAGCTTATGGTTAAGCGACAACTATGGCTCTGTTGGGTATTACTCATTAGAGATAGAGTCAGTAGTACTCTAGAATGAGTTTGAGTGTGATAATAGATACGAGCGCGTATTTGTTAGTGAATATAAATTTTTTTATATTGTGATGATTGGTTTGTTGAGTGGTATATGGATTTTGGTCAACACGAGTAATTAACGTTGTTGATAGGGATCTCTAAACACTTGTACAGAACAAATTGACACGATATTGTTTTAAATTAGGTAAATGAAATAATTTTACCTTGATTATATTTTATATATAAAGGAAATAATTTTTCAGAATTATTAAAGTGTATATGAATTGATTGTTAGGTTGTTGAATAAAAACAACAATTTTTAAAGAATAATTGTATAAGCAAAAGAATTATAAGTATGGAACTATAATTAATGTGATTTACAATTGTGAAATAATCTTATATATAAGAAGTGAAATTATATAAGTAAAAGACTTATAAATGTGATTTATAATCTGAAAACAAAATTCCAGAGAAGTGTTTTGAAAGGATTTGATATTTTGGGAAAATTGTTTTGGAGAAATTAAAGCTCTAAACTCTTTTTGGTCGCTGGAAAATAATTCCGATGATGATCGCGACATCATTGGTGTTCATTTTCGGGTTTCCAAAAGAGGGATTGCTGCCAAATTGTTTAAAAGAAAGTTGTTTGGAAAATTTGGATTTGATTTGGATTTGATAAGATGTTTGAAATGGAATATAACTTAAGTGAAGTTGAATGAAGTTGATTTTTGGTGTCAAAGTAAATTAATAAGTGAATTAATGAAGTAAAGTCATTAAGAATTTGAACTTGAGTTATATGAAAGAAATTCAACTTTATATTGTTAAAGGAATTAGCAATTGAATTAAACTAATGAATTGAATGTAAATCAATCAAATGTAAACAATTGATATGAAATAATGAATATATAAGTGTTAATTCATTAAAAGCTAGTTGAATAAATTGAATGGAAGTCAATTTAATATGATCCAATTGGAATTAAAAGTGTTGAACCAAATTGAATGTAAAGTGAATAAATTTGGTTGTGTTGAATATACATTGGTTGTTATATGATTATTAGTTGATTGTATATAATTCATTAAGTGTTAATGAAAGTGAATTAGCGAAATTGGAAGCTAAAGTAATTGAATTAAAATTGAAAGTAAGTAAATTTGAATAAAATTGAATGTGAATTGGAGTTGAATTAGTGAATGCAAGCTAACTAAAATTGAATATGAATGAATGTTAGTAAAAACATCCACTGTTAATGAATCAAATGTGATTTAAATTGAAACCCAATTCATTGAATATTAATGAGAATATGAATGAATATTGATTTGGTTATGGATGATAGTTGGTTGATGTTTGCATTTGTTGCTTTAGTTGCATTTGCTATATTATGTAGTTGTTATGTTGCTATATGTTGTATATTGATACTATTTTCATATATGCATGATTCTCATGTTGTTGTTGAGTGTTTAGTAGGTGCGGATTGCGTTTGCTTCTCTTTTGGAGCTCGCTTTCGCGCTATATTAGCCGTATATGCTCGCTAATAAAATATAAGGTACATATCTCGGATTAAATATCGTACTTTTACACTTTTTTCCCTGCGAGATGCCTCATTACTTGATGAGATGTATATTTGTGATATATATACTGTCATATTTTTTTCGGATCGAGCCGCGCAAAGGAGACTGGCGAATTTTTCCGGAAATTTAAGGCGTTAGAAAAATTTGAGAAAAAATTGGAAAGTTTTGAAAACTTTAATTTTGATTTGGAATTGAAAGTTAAACAATAGTAGTTGTTTTTGAAAAGATAACTAAGTATGATTTGAAAACTTAGTAAAGTTATTGTAAGAAGTTTAACTATGGATTTTGGGAAAATTGATAGATTCTGTAACTTTTCTTACTTGGTAATTTCGAGGACGAAATTCTTTTAAGGGGGGAAGTATGTAACGACCCAGAATTTTAATTTATTAAAATTTGTATATTTAATTAATTTTAAATATTAAGAAGTGAAATTTATAAGTCGAATAAATTTTATTTCGAATAATTGGATTTAATTGGATAATTAAATCGATAATTTAATATGTTAAATTATGGAAAAAATTGCAAATTGGGTTAAATATGATTGAAAATGATTTTTAAAATTTTATTTTATCATATTGGAGTTAGAATGATATTTTAGAACTTTTAAAATCGAATTAAAAGTTTATTTGTGAAAATTGAATATTTTAATATTAAATTGACTAGTGAAAATAGCCAATTTTCGAACAGTCTCGGAATTGGACGAAACTAATTCCATTGGATCCTTAATAGTTTGTTATTATCGGATTTAAATTTTCGTGTCAATCGGATTTATCGTTTGATCGTGGCAGCTCGAAACGCATCGAAATTGTTTTAATATTAATTTGGCGAGTTAAAATAGCCATTTTTCAAAAAGTCTCGGATTTCGACGAAACTAGTTTCATCGGATCCGTAATGTGATATTATTGTATGGTTTCAAATTTTGTGTCAATCGGATTTACCGTTTGTCCGGTGCAAGCTAAAACGCCTAGAAAATCGTTTAAATCGGTTTAATTTAAATTGAACGTTTATTGCCATAACTCGCACAGATTACCGAATTAGCTCCCGAAACATGTTCCATTGCGTTCGGAGTAAACCTTAGAAACGCCAACCGGCATGCTTCGTTTGGAGTTCGGAAAATCCGGGATGAATAGTGTCGCGCGAATTTTCTATAAAAGCCCCTCCCCTCTTCATAATTTGCAAAAAATTAGAAACCCTAGGTCAAAAACTGCAGCCGCCACCCCCTTATTATCAATGGCCAGAAATTATCAATCTTCTCCTCTCAATCACTCTCAATCTACAAGGAATTACGCGAAGTGTTCAACACGAAAGTCGAAGAGCATGAAGAGAGCTTCAAATCTATACGGAGTTGATCGTGTTTGGAGCATCATAGGGGGAGGTACAGGGGGCCGACGCCTGCCACTTGCGCACGCGTTTCAAGGCTCATATGGTGGCCGAGCTTGGCCAGGTGGTGGCCGTGGGTAGCTCTCGTCGAAGGCATTCAAATGGAACTCTCTGATCGAGATATATGTTGGTGATGATGGAGTATAAACTAACCCTAGTTTCATGAAGATGGGTTCTATGGTGCGTGCAAATTACTGGGTATTTACGTGAGGGGGAAGGAATAAAATGATGGGTGGCCAAGATATGCAGGCAGTGGGATGGAGAGCTGTGATTTAGTGTAGGTTAAAATTTAAAAATAAAGTTGTAAATTTAGTTTAAATAAATTCGTGTAACTTCAAATATTGATATCCTTTTCATACGAGGTCGAAAACGCACGAAACAGGAAGCGTTGGAATCATATGGACGAGCACTACGCTATGGAATTGGATTGGAGTCGTTTGGAGTTAGTGAAAA
Organism: Allium cepa; assembly: GCA_030765085.1. Classification (NCBI taxonomy): domain Eukaryota; kingdom Viridiplantae; phylum Streptophyta; class Magnoliopsida; order Asparagales; family Amaryllidaceae; genus Allium; species Allium cepa. The sequence continues at coordinate 346,426,602 of CM060944.1, forward strand.
TTTCGGGTAAAATTAAACGTCCGTTTAATTTTATTCGAAATAAATCGCTAAAACGAAATTGAAATCAAGGTGAGAACTTCTCACTCAATCGAACCGTTTCGATTTTTATTTTAAATAGTTAGATTTAAAATTATTGAATGCATGTTTGAATGATGATTGTTATCTGTTGATTGTTAAAATAGACATTATGCGCCGTTAGTAAGCGGATGTTATTTATTAAAAACATATACCGCGAATATTTCATAAACAGTGAAATTGGTATTATATATGATAGCAATATATATATATTGGCATATGTATATATTGCAGTTGTTGATTTCCCGCATTGTATAGCGGATGAGACCCTATTGCGCCGTCTATTAAGCGGACAATATTATAAATCCCATATACCGCGATAATTCCGTACTGGAGCGGAATTGGTATTGTGCTAATGTTTGTGGATGCAGGGAAACAGGTTGGAAGGATCCAACTGGATTCCTCAATTGTATTGATTTATTTACAGGTATTTTGATATTTGTTGATTATCATATCAATATATTATATTTGGATGTCGTGATTGACTATTTGGTGCTGTTGCATCATCGGATCCATTTTTGAAGTTTTAAAATAATGATTTTGGTTTTAAAGGAATTTTTAAAGTGATTTTTGAAAGTATATGTTTTATTAAAATTTTGAATTGGTTTATTTTAAATAAATTAAGGTTATAATTTTAATTTTATAAAAGTTATAATCTTTGTAAAATATAACCAAATTAAGAATTTTGAAATAAATAGTGATTAATTTATAAAATGGTTTAATTAGGAATTTTGAATTATTATAAATGGTTTATATAAAAGATTTATAAAAATTGATATTTATAAATTAAAAATATTGGAATTATAAAACGGGTTTTTATAAGTATTAAAAGTGAAATAAAAATGGATTTCATAAGTGAACGCAATTTATAGATTTATAAATTGTGAAGTTAGAAAATGGATAGATGTTGTAAAATATAAGATTTATAAGTAATCAACTTATAAATCGGATTTTGGCATTTAAAATGAGATATAAAAAGGATTTTTATAAATAGAAGTTTATAAAAATATAAATGGAGTTTATAAACGTTGTTTATAAATCCGAAATAAATTGAATTTGATAGGTTGGATATAGGAATATATGAAAGGAATTATATTCACGATTTTGGACAGTGAATATATTATTAAATGAAATGGATATGTTTTGGGGAAGGAACATTATGAAATGAAGTTAACGATTTTAAAGACGTTTTAAAATGCATTAAGTATCGAATACATAGATTTCAACATTCATTGTTGAAATAGACGTTTTCGAGAAATAGAAGGAAATAATGGATTATAACACTGTTGTTATAGTAAATGGTTTCCGAAAGGAAATGTTTTGTATAGTATTGGGATTTATATATCTATTTAAACTTTGAATCCCTATACTAGTGATTTTGGGTCGTCGTAACGATGTTTTACGTAACGTTCGTTTTGGCCCAAATAAATGCGTTAAGAAAATGATTTCTTAAAAAATGAAATATATGCTAAATTTTGATTTAAGTATATCAAATATTTTCAAATGTTGAAAATAAATAAATTTGTGATGTACTTATTATTAAATAAGTATGGAAATGTTTTTCCAATGTGAAATGAAATGTTTTGAGAATTTATCCTTTTTAAGATAAATTGAAAATGAATAATTGAAATCGTATATTCATAAATATTTTGAAATGTAAATTCACTATGGAATTTATAAATGAAAAGGGGAATTTGTTTAAAAATAAATGTTGATTTATTTTTGAAGTGTGGAAAATTATATATCTAGTAAAGATATTTTGGAGAGTAAATAATTTGGGAAATTATTTGGATTTGGTGATGTTGAGCATGCCTATTGATAGTTAAATAATCCGACTATCAATATTTACCTTTAAATAGGTATTTGTTGAGATTGTTTGAATTTGAATGCCACACTTATTTTTGAATAAGCGCTCACTATTCGGGTTAGCCGGGAAAGGACCTTGGGGTCGTATAACCCATTCCGAATATGTGATACGTCGTTATGGATTGCATTTGATGACCGGTGTTGAAGACCGGATGTTTGTGAAAACGGAAGGATTACCGTCGAGTTACTCTACATCGGCTGATCTCCGATATAGAGGTTTTATCACCCTTAGTCACGGGAAGTCCAGTCGTGATTAGTGAATATCCGGATTGCAATGACTTCTTTGTAAGTGCCTTCGGCTCTGTTCGATCCCGGAACAGACTTGTATAGATTGTATGTCTGACATTACAAATTGAGATATAAAGCTGATTTCTTTCAAATATATTTCTGTTGGTGGCGGAGAATTTATTCTCTTAGCTTAACACCCTTCTCTGAGACGTACGAGCTCAGAGGTTATATAGTTGAAGGTGATTAGTGATATACTCCCAGTTTGGTAGTGTGGCATGCTGAGTGTTGCTGTGAAATGATCATTGTGTTGATCATTTGTGATAGGATCATTTATTTGATCATTTATCTTGGTGATCATTTCTATGATCATTTGTTGACCCAAAGCACGGCTTTTGTATAAAGTGTGGCTTTGTGGACGAGACTTCGTCGGACCTCACACCCCGAAAATGGTCAAAACAGGAAGGATGCAGCAAGGTTATTAGGGGTAGCGCCCTTTAGTGTATGTCATTCCTTGTGGATAGAGGTGGTATCATGGTATAGAGCCCAGATATTTAACCTATGTTGTTGCTGCATATTTTTGTGGTTGTTGGAAATCGAGGATCCTCGGATAGATCGGTTACGATCGGGGGATGACATATTCGTGTCAGTAGTTACCCAGTTAGGGATAACCCGGCCTTGTGTTGGCAAAGATCTGGTTTAGTTCTCGGGGACGTCCTTCCAGAGGCGTTTCCATGTGGCAATGGGAAGTTTCTTGGCCTGACCATTTGTTGGAAATCCAAAGAAACAATACGAGACTTGTACGGTTTTAGTTGTAGAACCTGCCATGGAATGTGGCGGTAACCTGCTATTGAACATGGTAGCTATAGTAGGCATAAGTGCGGAATGCCTATGCTGGCTAAGATTTATATTCTACTTTCGAAATTGTTTTCTACACTATGCACTAGTAATAATATCAAATGTTTCTTTTTAAGGCGTATCAAGCATCTTTGACTATCATAAGGAGAAATCTCCTCCGATTCTGCGTTTGCATTGTGTGTGTGTGCGGGAGACCTTATGGTAGTCTCATTTTTAAAAGCATTGCGAATTGACTTTAAAAGTATTCCTCTATTTTGATTTTAAAGATAAACTGTTTTGAGTTCTCACACCAGTCTTGCTTATGCTAGGTGATATGTGATGAGGGGTTCTCGCTTCGCGGTTTGGTGGCGAACGGGAGACTCTTACCCCCACATGTCCTCTTTTCGGGGTTGGTTAGGCAAAGCCGTGACATGCGAAAGGGTGGCCGTAAAGCAAGTTCGGGATATCAATGTAAGCCACGGTGGGGCTGGGATGGTTGAAAAGCCTACCGCTTGTGACCGCTGTCGTCGTTCGTTACATTTGGTATCAGAGCTTATGGTTAAGCGACAACTATGGCTCTGTTGGGTATTACTCATTAGAGATAGAGTCAGTAGTACTCTAGAATGAGTTTGAGTGTGATAATAGATACGAGCGCGTATTTGTTAGTGAATATAAATTGTTTTATATTGTGATGATTGGTTTGTTGAGTGGTATATGGATTTTGGTCAACACGAGTAGTTAACGTTGTTGATAGGGATCTCTAAACACTTGTACAGAACAAATTGACACGATATTGTTTTAAATTAGGTAAATGAAATAATTTTACCTTGATTATATTTTATATATAAAGGAAATAATTTTTCAGAATTATTAAAGTGTATATGAATTGATTGTTTGGTTGTTGAATAAAAACAACAATTTTTAAAGAATAATTGTATAAGCAAAAGAATTATAAGTATGGAACTATAATTAATGTGATTTACAATTGTGAAATAATCTTATATATAAGAAGTGAAATTATATAAGTAAAAGACTTATAAATGTGATTTATAATCTGAAAACAAAATTCCAGAGAAGTGTTTTGAAAGGATTTGATATTTTGGGAAAATTGTTTTGGAGAAATTAAAGCTCTAAACTCTTTTTGGTCGCTGGAAAATAATTCCGATGATGATCGCGACATCATTGGTGTTCATTTTCGGGTTTCCAAAAGAGGGATTGCTGCCAAATTGTTTAAAAGAAAGTTGTTTGGAAAATTTGGATTTGATTTGGATTTGATAAGATGTTTGAAATGGAATATAACTTAAGTGAAGTTGAATGAAGTTGATTTTTGGTGTCAAAGTAAATTAATAAGTGAATTAATGAAGTAAAGTCATTAAGAATTTGAACTTGAGTTATTTGAAAGAAATTCAACTTTATATTGTTAAAGGAATTAGCAATTGAATTAAACTAATGAATTGAATGTAAATCAATCAAATGTAAACAATTGATATGAAATAATGAATATATAAGTGTTAATTCATTAAAAGCTAGTTGAACAAATTGAATGGAAGTCAATTTAATATGATCCAATTGGAATTAAAAGTGTTGAACCAAATTGAATGTAAAGTGAATAAATTTGGTTGTGTTGAATATACATTGGTTGTTATATGATTATTAGTTGATTGTATATAATTCATTAAGTGTTAATGAAAGTGAATTAGCGAAATTGGAAGCTAAAGTAATTGAATTCAAATTGAAAGTAAGTAAATTTGAATAAAATTGAATGTGAATTGGAGTTGAATTAGTGAATGCAAGCTAACTAAAATTGAATATGAATGAATGTTAGTAAAAACATCCACTGTTAATGAATCAAATGTGATTTAAATTGAAACCCAATTCATTGAATATTAATGAGAATATGAATGAATATTGATTTGGTTATGGATGATAGTTGGTTGATGTTTGCATTTGTTGCTTTAGTTGCATTTGCTATATTATGTAGTTGTTATGTTGCTATATGTTGTATATTGATACTATTTTCATATATGCATGATTCTCATGTTGTTGTTGAGTGTTTAGTAGGTGCGGATTGCGTTTGCTTCGCTTTTGGAGCTCGCTTTCGCGCTATATTAGCCGTATATGCTCGCTAATAAAATATAAGGAACATATCTCGGATTAAATATCGTACTTTTACACTTTTTTCCCTACGGGATGCCTCATTACTTGATGATATGTATATTTGTGATATATATACTGTCATTATTTTTCGGATCGAGCCGCGCAAAGGAGACTGGCGAATTTTTCCGGAAATTTAAGGCGTTAGAAAAATTTGAGAAAAAATTGGAAAGTTTTGAAAACTTTAATTTTGATTTGGAATTGAAAGTTAAACAATAGTAGTTGTTTTTGAAAAGATAACTAAGTATGATTTGAAAACTTAGTAAAATTATTGTAAGAAGTTTAACTATGGATTTTGGGAAAATTGATAGATTCTGTAACTTTTCTTACTTGGTAATTTCGAGGACGAAATTCTTTTAAGGGGGGAAGTATGTAACGACCCAGAATTTTAATTTATTAAAATTTGTATATTTAATTAATTTTAAATATTAAGAAGTGAAATTTATAAGTCGAATAAATTTTATTTCGAATAATTGGATTTAATTGGATAATTAAATCGATAATTTAATATGTTAAATTATGGAAAAAATTGCAAATTGGGTTAAATATGATTGAAAATGATTTGTAAAATTTTATTTTGTCATGTTGGAGTTAGAATGATATTTTAGAACTTTTAAAATTGAATTAAAAGTTTATTTGTGAAAATTGAATATTTTAATATTAAATTGACTAGTGAAAATAGACAATTTTCGAACAGTCTCGGAATTGGACGAAACTAATTCCATTGGATCCGTAATAGTTTGTTATTATCGGATTTAAATTTTCGTGTCAATCGGAGTTATCGTTTGATCGTGGCAGCTCGAAACGCATCGAAATTGTTTTAATATTAATTTGGCGAGTTAAAATAGCCATTTTTCAAAAAGTCTCGGATTTCGACGAAACTAGTTTCATCGGATCCGTAATGTGATATTATTGTATGGTTTCAAATTTCGTGTCAATCGGATTTACCGTTTGTCCGGTGCAAGCTAAAACGCCTAGAAAATCGTTTAAATCGGTTTAATTTAAATTGAACGTTTATTGCCATAACTCGCACAGATTACCGAATTAGCTCCCGAAACATGTTCCATTGCGTTCGGAGTAAACCTTAGAAACGCCAACCGGCATGCTTCGTTTGGAGTTCGGAAAATCCGGGATGAATAGTGTCGCGCGAATTTTCTATAAAAGCCCCTCCCCTCTTCATAATTTGCAAAAAATTAGAAACCCTAGGTCAAAAACTGCAGCCGCCACCCCCTTATTATCAATGGCCAGAAATTATCAATCTTCTCCTCTCAATCACTCTCAATCTACAAGGAATTACGCGAAGTATTCAACACGAAAGTCGAAGAGCATGAAGAGAGCTTCGAATCTATACGGAGTTGATCGTGTTTGGAGCATCATAGGGGGAGGTACAGGGGGCCGACGCCTGCCACTTGTGCACGCGTTTCAAGGCTCATATGGTGGCCGAGCTTGGCCAGGTGGTGGCCGTGGGTAGCTCTCGTCGAAGGCATTCAAATGGAACTCTCTGATCGAGATATATGTTGGTGATGATGGAGTATAAACTAACCCTAGTTTCATGAAGATGGGTTTTATGGTGCGTGCAAATTACTGGGTATTTACGTGAGGGGGAAGGAATAAAATGATGGGTGGCCAAGATCTGCAGGCAGTGGGATGGAGAGCTGTGATTTAGTGTAGGTTAAAATTTAAAAATAAAGTTGTAAATTTAGTTTAAATAAATTCGTGTAACTTCAAATATTGATATCTTTTTCATACGAGGTCGAAAACGCGCGAAACAGGAAGCGTTGGAATCATATGGACGAGCACTACGCTATGGAATTGGATTGGAGTCGTTTGGAGTTAGTGAAAATTTCGGGTAAAACTAAATGTCCGTTTAATTTTATTCGAAATAAATCGCTAAAACGAAATTGAAATCAAGGTGAGAACTTCTCACACAATCGAACCGTTTCGATTTTTATTTTAAATAGTTAGATTTAAAATTATTGAATGCATGTTTGAATGATGATTGTTATCTATTGATTGTTAAAATAGACATTATGCGCCGTTAGTAAGCGGATGTTATTTATTAAAAACATATACCGCGAATATTTCATAAACAGTGAAATTGGTATTATATATGATAGCAATATATATATATTGGCATATGTATATATTGCAGTTGTTGATTTCCCGCATTGTATAGCGGATGAGACCCTATTGCGCCGTCTATTAAGCGGACAATATTATAAATCCCATATACCGCGATAATTCCGTACTGGAGCGGAATTGGTATTGTGCTAATGTTTGTGGATGCAGGGAAATAGGTTGGAGGGATCCAACTGGATTCCTCAATTGTATTGATTTATTTACAGGTATTTTGATATTTGTTGATTATCATATCGATATATGATATTTGGATGTCGTGATTGACTATTTGGTGCTGTTGCATCATCGGATCCATTTTTGAAGTTTTAAAATAATGATTTTGGTTTTAAAGGAATTTTTAAAGTGATTTTTGTAAGTTTATAAATAAATTTTGAATTGGTTTTATTAAAATTTTGAATTGGTTTATTTTAAATAAATTAACGTTATAAGTTTAATTTTATAAAAGTTATAATCTTTGTAAAATATAACCAAATTAAGAATTTTGAAATAAATAGTGATTAATTTATAAAATGGTTTAATTAGGAATTTTGAATTATTATAAATGGTTTATATAAAAGATTTATAAAAATTGATATTTATAAATTAAAAATATTGGAATTATAAAACGGGTTTTTATAAGTATTAAAAATGAAATAAAAATGGATTTCATAAGTGAACGCAATTTATAGATTTATAAATTGTGAAGTTAGAAAATGGATAGATGTTGTAAAATATAAGATTTATAAGTAATCAACTTATAAATTGGATTTTGGCATTTAAAATGAGATATAAAAAGGATTTTTATAAATAGAAGTTTATAAAAATATAAATGGAGTTTATAAACGTTGTTTATAAATCCGAAATAAATTGAATTTGATAGGTTGGATATAGGAATATATGAAAGGAATTATATTCACGATTTTGGACAGTGAATATATTATTAAATGAAATGGATATGTTTTGGGGAAGGAACATTATGAAATGAAGTTAACGATTTTAAAGACGTTTTAAAATGCATTAAGTATCGAATACATAGATTTCAACATTCATTGTTGAAATAGACGTTTTCGAGAAATAGAAGGAAATGATGGATTATAACACTGTTGTTATAGTAAATGGTTTCCGAAAGGAAATGTTTTGTATAGTATTGGGATTTATATATCTATTTAAACTTTGAATCCCTATACTAGTGATTTTGGGTCGTCGTAACGATGTTTTACGTAACGTTCGTTTTGGCCCAAATAAATGCGTTAAGAAAATGATTTCTTAAAAAATGAAATATATGCTAAATTTTGATTTAAGTATATCAAATATTTTCAAATGTTGAAAATAAATAAATTTGTGATGTACTTATTATTAAATAAGTATGGAAATGTTTTTCCAATGTGAAATGAAATGTTTTGAGAATTTATCCTTTTTAAGATAAATTGAAAATGAATAATTGAAATCGTATATTCATAAATATTTTGGAATGTAAATTCACTATGGAATTTATAAATGAAAAGGGGAATTTGTTTAAAAATAAATGTTGATTTATTTTTGAAGTGTGGAAAATTATATATCTAGTAAAGATATTTTGGAGAGTAAATAATTTGGGAAATTATTTGGATTTGGTGATGTTGAGCATGCCTATTGATAGTTAAATAATCCGACTATCAATATTTACCTTTAAATAGGTATTTGTTGAGATTGTTTGAATTTGAATGCCACACTTATTTTTGAATAAGCGCTCACTATTCGGGTTAGCCGGGAAAGGACCTTGGGGTCGTATAACCCATTCCGAATATGTGATACGTCGTTATGGATTGCATTTGATGACCGGTGTTGAAGACCGGATGTTTGTGAAAACGGAAGGATTACCGTCGAGTTACTCTACATCGGCTGATCTCCGATATAGAGGTTTTATCACCCTTAGTCACGGGAAGTCCAGTCGTGATTAGTGAATATCCGGATTGCAAGGACTTCTTTATTAGTGCCTTCGGCTCTGTTCGATCCCGGAACAGACTTGTATAGATTGTATGTCTGACATTACAAATTGAGATATAAAGCTGATTTCTTTCAAATATATTTCTGTTGGTGGCGGAGAATTTATTCTCTTAGCTTAACACCCTTCTCTGAGACGTACGAGCTCAGAGGTTATATAGTTGAAGGTTATTAGTGATATACTCCTAGTTTGGTAGTGTGGCATGCTGAGTGTTGCTGTGAAATGATCATTGTGTTGATCATTTGTGATAGGATCATTTATTTGATCATTTATCTTGGTGATCATTTCTATGATCATTTGTTGACCCAAAGCACGGCTTTTGTATAAAGTGTGGCTTTGTGGACGAGACTTCGTCGGACCTCACACCCCGAAAATGGTCAAAACAGGAAGGATGTAGCAAGGTTATTAGCGGTAGCGCCCTTTAGTGTATGTCATTCCTTCTGGATAGAGGTGGTATCATGGTATAGAGCCCAGATATTTAACCTATGTTGTTGCTGCATATTTTTGTGGTTGTTGGAAATCGAGGATCCTCGGATAGATCGGTTACGATCGGGGGATGACATATTCGTGTCAGTAGTTACCCAGTTAGGGGTAACCCGGCCTTGTGTTGGCAAAGATCCGGTTTAGTTCTCGGGGACGTTCTTCCAGAGGCATTTCCATGTGGCAATGGGAAGTTCCTTGGCCTGACCATTTGTTGGAAATCCAAAGAAACAATACGAGACTTGTACGGTTTTAGTTGTAGAACCTGCCATGGAATGTGGCGGTAACCTGCTATTGAACATGGTAGCTATAGTAGACATAAGTGCGGAATGCCTATGCTGGCTAAGATTTATATTCTACTTTCGAAATTGTTTTCTACACTATGCACTAGTAATAATATCAAATGTTTCTTTTTAAGGCGTATCAAGCATCTTTGACTATCATAAGGAGAAATCTCCTCCGATTCTGCGTTTCCATTGTGTGTGTGTTTGCGGGAGGCCTTATGGTAGTCTCATTTTTAAAAGCATTGCGAATTGACTTTAAAAGTATTCCTCTATTTTGATTTTAAAGATAAACTGTTTTGAGTTCTCACACCAGTCTTGCTTATGCTAGGTGATATGTGATGGGGGGTTCTCGCTTCGCGGTTTGGTGGCGAACGGGAGACTCTTACCCCCACACGTCCTCTTTTCGGGGTTGGTTAGGCAAAACCGTGACATGCGAAAGGGTGGCCGTAAAAGCAAGTTCGAGATATCAATGTAAGCCACGGTGGGGCTGGGATGGTTGAAAAGCCTACCGGTTGTGACCGCTGTCGTCGTTCGTTACATTTGGTATCAGAGCTTATGGTTAAGCGACAACTATGGCTCTGTTGGGTATTACTCATTAGAGATAGAGTCAGTAGTACTCTAGAATGAGTTTGAGTGTGATAATAGATACGAGCGCGTATTTGTTAGTGAATATAAATTGTTTTATATTGTGATGATTGGTTTGTTGAGTGGTATATGGATTTTGGTCAACACGAGTAATTAACGTTGTTGATAGGGATCTCTAAACACTTGTACAGAACAAATTGACACGATATTGTTTTAAATTAGGTAAATGAAATAATTTTACCTTGATTATATTTTATATATAAAGGAAATAATTTTTCAGAATTATTAAAGTGTATATGAATTGATTGTTAGGTTGTTGAATAAAAACAACAATTTTTAAAGAATAATTGTATAAGCAAAAGAATTATAAGTATGGAACTATAATTAATGTGATTTACAATTGTGAAATAATCTTATATATAAGAAGTGAAATTTTATAAGTAAAAGACTTATAAATGTGATTTATAATCTGAAAACAAAATTCCAGAGAAGTGTTTTGAAAGGATTTGATATTTTGGGAAAATTGTTTTGGAGAAATTAAAGCTCTAAACTCTTTTTGGTCGTTGGAAAATAATTCCGATGATGATCGCGACATCATTGGTGTTCATTTTCGGGTTTCCAAAAGAGGGATTGCTGCCAAATTGTTTAAAAGAAAGTTGTTTGGAAAATTTGGATTTGATTTGGATTTGATAAGATGTTTGAAATGGAATATAACTTAAGTGAAGTTGAATGAAGTTGATTTTTGGTGTCAAAGTAAATTAATAAGTGAATTAATGAAGTAAAGTCATTAAGAATTTGAACTTGAGTTATATGAAAGAAATTCAACTTTATATTGTTAAAGGAATTAGCAATTGAATTAAACTAATGAATTGAATGTAAATCAATCAAATGTAAACAATTGATATGAAATAATGAATATATAAGTGTTAATTCATTAAAAGCTAGTTGAATAAATTGAATGGAAGTCAATTTAATATGATCCAATTGGAATTAAAAGTGTTGAACCAAATTGAATGTAAAGTGAATAAATTTGGTTGTGTTGAATATACATTGGTTGTTATATGATTATTAGTTGATTGTATATAATTCATTAAGTGTTAATGAAAGTGAATTAGCGAAATTGGAAGCTAAAGTAATTGAATTAAAATTGAAAGTAAGTAAATTTGAATAAAATTGAATGTGAATTGGAGTTGAATTAGTGAATGCAAGCTAACTAAAATTGAATATGAATGAATGTTAGTAAAAACATCCACTGTTAATTAATCAAATGTGATTTAAATTGAAACCCAATTCATTGAATATTAATGAGAATATGAATGAATATTGATTTGGTTATGGATGATAGTTGGTTGATGTTTGCATTTGTTGCTTTAGTTGCATTTGCTATATTATGTAGTTGTTATGTTGCTATATGTTGTATATTGATACTATTTTCATATATGCATGATTCTCATGTTGTTGTTGAGGGTTTAGTAGGTGCGGATTGCGTTTGCTTCGCTTTTGGAGCTCGCTTTCGCGCTATATTAGCCGTATATGCTCGTTAATAAAATATAAGGTACATATCTCGGATTAAATATCGTACTTTTACACTTTTTTCCCTGCGGGATGCCTCATTACTTGATGAGATGTATATTTGTGATATATATACTGTCATTTTTTTTTCGGATCGAGCCGCGCAAAGGAGACTGGCGAATTTTTCCGGAAATTTAAGGCGTTAGAAAAATTTGAGAAAAAATTGGAAAGTTTTGAAAACTTTAATTTTGATTTGGAATTGAAAGTTAAACAATAGTAGTTATTTTTGAAAAGATAACTAAGTATGATTTGAAAACTTAGTAAAGTTATTGTAAGAAGTTTAACTATGGATTTTGGGAAAATTGATAGATTCTGTAACTTTTCTTACTTGGTAATTTCGAGGACGAAATTCTTTTAAGGGGGGAAGTATGTAACGACCCAGAATTTTAATTTATTAAAATTTGTATATTTAATTAATTTTAAATATTAAGAAGTGAAATTTATAAGTCGAATAAATTTTATTTCGAAAAATTGGATTTAATTGGATAATTAAATCGATAATTTAATATGTTAAATTATGGAAAAAATTGCAAATTGGGTTAAATATGATTGAAAATGATTTGTAAAATTTTATTTTATCATATTGGAGTTAGAATGATATTTTAGAACTTTTAAAATCGAATTAAAAGTTTATTTGTGAAAATTGAATATTTTAATATTAAATTGACTAGTGAAAATAGCCAATTTTCGAACAGTCTCGGAATTGGACGAAACTAAATCCATTGGATCCGTAATAGTTTGTTATTATCGGATTTAAATTTTCGTGTCAATCGGAGTTATCGTTTGATCGTGGCAGCTCGAAACGCATCGAAATTGTTTTAATATTAATTTGGCGAGTTAAAATAGCCATTTTTCAAAAAGTCTCGGATTTCGACGAAACTAGTTTCATCGGATCCGTAATGTGATATTATTGTATGGTTTCAAATTTCCTGTCAATCGGATTTACCGTTTGTCCGGTGCAAGCTAAAACGCATAGAAAATCGTTTAAATCGGTTTAATTTAAATTGAACGTTTATTGCCATAACTCGCACAGATTACCGAATTAGCTCCCGAAACATGTTCCATTGCGTTCGGAGTAAACCTTAGAAACGCCAACCGGCATGCTTCGTTTGGAGTTCGGAAAATCCGGGATGAATAGTGTCGCGCGAATTTTCTATAAAAGCCCCTCCCCTCTTCATAATTTGCAAAAAATTAGAAACCCTAGGTCAAAAACTGCAGCCGCCACCCCCTTATTATCAATGGCCAGAAATTATCAATCTTCTCCTCTCAATCACTCTCAATCTACAAGGAATTACGCGAAGTGTTCAAGACGAAAGTCGAAGAGCATGAAGAGAGCTTCGAATCTATACGGAGTTGATCGTGTTTGGAGCATCATAGGGGGAGGTACAGGAAGCCGACGCCTGCCACTTGCGCACGCGTTTCAAGGCTCATATGGTGGCCGAGCTTGGCTAGGTGGTGGCCGTGGGTAGCTCTCGTCGAAGGCATTCAAATGGAACTCTCTGATCGAGATATATGTTGGTGATGATGGAGTATAAACTAACCCTAGTTTCATGAAGATGGGTTCTATGGTGCGTGCAAATTACTAGGTATTTACGTGAGGGGGAAGGAAGAAAATGATGGGTGGCCAAGATCTGCAGGCAGTGGAATGGAGAGCTGTGATTTAGTGTAGGTTAAAATTTAAAAATAAAGTTGTAAATTTAGTTTAAATAAATTCGTGTAACTTCAAATATTGATATCTTTTTCATACGAGGTCGAAAATGCGCGAAACAGGAAGCGTTGGAATCATATGGACGAGAACTACGCTATGGAATTGGATTGGAGTCGTTTGGAGTTAGTGAAAATTTCGGGTAAAATCAAACGTCCGTTTAATTTTATTCGAAATAAATCGCTAAAACAAAATTGAAGTCAAGGTGAGAACTTCTCACTCAATCGAACCGTTTCGATTTTTATTTTAAATAGTTAGATTTAAAATTATTGAATGCATGTTTGAATGATGATTGTTATCTATTGATTGTTAAAATAGACATTATTCGCCGTTAGTAAGCGGATGTTATTTATTAAAAACATATACCGCGAATATTTCATAAACAGTGAAATTGGTATTATATATGATAGCAATATATATATATATATATATATTGGCATATGTATATATTGCAGTTGTTGATTTCCCGCATTGTATAGCGGATGAGACCCTATTGCGCCGTCTATTAAGCGGACAATATTATAAATCCCATATACCGCGTTAATTCCTTACTGGAGCGGAATTGGTATTGTGGTAATGTTTGTGGATGCAGGGAAACAGGTTGGAGGGATCCAACTGGATTCCTCAACTGTATTGATTTATTTACAGGTATTTTGATATTTGTTGATTATCATATCGATATATGATATTTGGATGTCGTGATTGACTATTTGGTGTTGTTGCATCATCGGATCCATTTTTGAAGTTTTAAAATAATGATTTTGGTTTTAAAGGAATTTTTAAAGTGATTTTTGAAAGTATATGTTTTATTAAAATTTTGAATTGGTTTATTTTAAATAAATTAACGTTATAAGTTTAATTTTATAAAAGTTATAATCTTTGTAAAATATAACCAAATTAAGATTTTTGAAATAAATAGTGATTAATTTATAAAATGGTTTAATTAGGAATTTTGAATTATTATAAACGGTTTATATAAAAGATTTATAAAAATTGATATTTATAAATTAAAAATACTGGAATTATAAAACGGGTTTTTATAAGTATTAAAAATGAAATAAAAATGGATTTCATAAGTGAACGCAATTTATAGATTTATAAATTGTGAAGTTAGAAAATGGATAGATTTTGTAAAATATAAGATTTATAAGTAATCAACTTATAAATCGGATTTTGGCATTTAAAATGAGATATAAAAAGGATTTTTATAAATAGAAGTTTATAAAAATATAAATGGAGTTTATAAACGTTGTTTATAAATCCGAAATAAATTGAATTTGATAGGTTGGATATAGGAATATATGAAAGGAATTATATTCACGATTTTGGACAGTGAATATATTATTAAATGAAATGGATATGTTTTGGGGAAGGAACATTATGAAATGAAGTTAACGATTTTAAAGACGTTTTAAAATGCATTAAGTATCGAATACATAGATTTCAACATTCATTGTTGAAATAGACGTTTTCGAGAAATAGAAGAAAATGATGGATTATAACACTGTTGTTATAGTAAATGGTTTCCGAAAGGAAATGTTTTGTATAGTATTGGGATTTATATATCTATTTAAACTTTGAATCCCTATACTAGTGATTTTGGGTCGTCGTAACGATGTTTTACGTAACGTTCGTTTTGGCCCAAATAAATGCGTTAAGAAAATGATTTCTTAAAAAATGAAATATATACTAAATTTTGATTTAAGTATATCAAATATTTTCAAATGTTGAAAATAAATAGATTTGTGATGTACTTGTTATTAAATAAGTATGGAAATGTTTTTCCAATGTGAAATGAAATGTTTTGAGAATTTATCCTTTTTAAGATAAATTGAAAATGAATAATTGAAATCGTATATTCATAAATATTTTGGAATGTAAATTCACTATGGAATTTATAAATGAAAAGGGGAATTTGTTTAAAAATAAATGTTGATTTATTTTTGAAGTGTGGAAAATTATATATCTAGTAAAGATATTTTGGAAAGTAAATAATTTGGGAAATTATTTGGATTTGGTGATGTTAAGCATGCCTATTGATAGTTAAATAATCCGACTATCAATATTTACCTTTAAATAGGTATTTGTTGAGATTGTTTGAATTTGAATGCCACACTTATTTTTGAATAAGCGCTCACTATTCGGGTTAGCCGGGAAAGGACCTTGGGGTCGTATAACCCATTCCGAATATGTGATACTTCGTTATGGATTGCATTCGATGACCGGTGTTGAAGACCGGATGTTTGTGAAAACGGAAGGATTACCGTCGAGTTACTCTACATCGGCTGATCTCCGATATAGAGGTTTTATCACCCTTAGTCACGGGAAGTCCAGTCGTGATTAGTGAATATCCGGATTGCAAGGACTTCTTTGTAAGTGCCTTCGGTTCTGTTCGATCCTGGAACAGACTTGTATAGATTGTATGTCTGACATTACAAATTGAGATATAAAGCTGATTTCTTTCAAATATATTTCTGTTGGTGGCGGAGAATTTATTCTCTTAGCTTAACACCCTTCTCCGAGACGTACGAGCTCAGAGGTTATATAGTTGAAGGTTATTAGTGATATACTCCCAGTTTGGTTGTGTGGTATGCTGACTGTTACTGTGAAATGATCATTGTGTTGATCATTTGTGATAGGATCATTTATTTGATCATTTATCTTGGTGATCATTTCTATGATCATTTGTTGACCCAAAGCATGGCTTTTGTATAAAGTGTGGCTTTGTGGACGAGACTTCGTCGGACCTCACACCCCGGAAATGGTCAAAACAGGAAGGATGCAGCAAGGTTATTAGGGGTCGCGCCCTTTAGTGTATGTCATTCCTTCTGGATAGAGGTGGTATCATGGTATAGAGCCCAGATATTTAACCTATGTTGTTGCTGCATATTTTTGTGGTTGTTGGAAATAGAGGATCCTCGGATAGATCGGTTACGATCGGGGGATGACATATTCGTGTCAGTAGTTACCCTGTTAGGGGTAACCCGGCCTTGTGTTGGCAAAGATCCGGTTTGGTTCTCGAAGACGTCCTTCCAGAGGCGTTTCCATGTGGCAATGGCAAGTTCCTTGGCCTGACCATTTGTTGGAAATCCAAAGAAACAATACGAGACTTGTACGGTTTTAGTTGTAGAACCTGCCATGGAATGTGGCGGTAACCTGCTATTGAACATGGTAGCTATAGTAGGCATAAGTGCGGAATGCCTATGCTGGCTAAGATTTATATTCTACTTTCGAAATTGTTTTCTACACTATGCACTAGTAATAATATCAAATGTTTCTTTTTAAGGCGTATCAAGCATCTTTGACTATCATAAGGAGAAATCTCCTCCGATTCTTCGTTTGCATTGTGTGTGTGTGCGGGAGGCCTTATGGTAGTCTCATTTTTAAAAGCATTGCGAATTGACTTTAAAAGTATTCCTCTATTTTGATTTTAAAGATAAACTGTTTTGAGTTCTCACACCAGTCACATGACTGACTCGGAGTTTATTGTTTTCCTTCCTATACTCTGGGTGCCCACCAATTTCCATACGGGCAGTCAAGAGTTAAGGTTTATCAGGATATTCCGGAATTCAGGAGTTGCAGGAGGCAAGCTGGATGGCATGGCGTATTACTAGTATATAGTATTTCTTTTCCGCTGTTGATGTCATTTGTTGTTGTACACTCTGTTATAATGAAATGAAATGTAATGTGATGTAATAACTGATATAGTTCTTTGTTTAAAGATTATTCATTTATCTATTATATGTTGTTCCGCTGCGAATTGTGAGATTCTGATATTGTTCTGTTGTTTCTGTTCTGTTCTATCTTTTTCTCTCTTCTTCTACTTTTTCTTTTTCTAAAACCCTAACGGTACGGTTTTTCGACTTTCGATTGCTCGGCAGTTGATACAGTGGACGTATTGATGTCGGTTTTCGTCAACGAAAAATCGCGTTCGTTACATTATGCTTCATACTCAAGTGAGGTGGAAGGTTGTAAATCACCAAAAGAACCGGCCAAGTACCAACTTGACTGCTAAGGTTGTTAAATGGGTTTACGACATCTGTGCAAAGACCAAGTCTAAGATTCCTAATTTCTTCGTCGAAACTAGAATACATTGTATCAATATTTATCCGCTGTAGAGAATCGGCTGGATGTCTTCGTAATCCATCATCCTTCCTCACATCTACATGCCATCTTAAGTTTTTTTCGTTTTCTTTATTTGCAAATAAACAGTTAAACCTTAGTATAATGGGAAAATACCATAAAATCTTTGCTGGAGGTCATTTCTTATCTGGGTCATTATGAACATTCCCTCGCGACTTGTAATAGGATAATCCACACATAGGACACTCATGCAAGCTCTCGTATTAATTTCGATACAATATACAATCATTTGGACATGCATGTATCTTTGTGTACCCTATACTAATTGGGCACATAATTTTCTTTGTCCCATAATTAGAAGTAGGTAGCTCATTACCTTCTGGAAGCATGTCTTTCAAAAGTTCCAGCAATAAGGTAAAACTTTTATCACTCCACCCATGTTTTGCTTTTAAATTGAAAAGCTTGAGCACAGCAAACAATATTATGAACTTAGCATAACCAGAACAAAAGGGCTTCTTACTATGAATTAATATTTTTTTGTACAACTTTGGCTCTTCCATCAAATATTCTTCACATCACCAAACATCTCATTAACACAGTCATTATCGTCATTCTCATCATTCACCTTATTATTCACGTTATCTTCCCAGTCATTCTTATCATTGTAATAATTACTATAACTAGTTCTACTAAGTATGCTTTCACCATGCTATATCCACCTCGTATAATTTTTCTTGAACCCATACCAAATTATGTGATCCCTAATCCGATCTACGTTGCGGAATCTCCTCTTATTTTGGAAGCGTCTACAAAGACAAAAAATAGTTTCTTCTCTTCTTGTCAATTGATCATTCAATGCACACTTGATGAGCCCTTCCATTTTGTTCAAGAACTCATCATCGCTACGTTCTACATTGTACATCCAACTACGATCCATGTGAAAATGCTAAAGACACACTACATAAGAAAAAGAATATCTTAAGTGTTTCATTCGAAACGATCTTGATAATTGTAAAATTAACCAAGGATAAAGTTGACTGCATATTATAAGACTAGTCAATGGAAGAACATAACATTCTTATTATCAGTCATCCACTTTCATCATTCTTATAAGCCTACATATTACAAGACTAGTCAATGAAAGAAACCAACGTTCAAGTTTACTTACAATATTAAAATCAGAAGTCTGTATGGATGGTATAGATATATAATAATTGCGTGTATGCTACAAACAATTCCAAATGTTGAAAATATACATGACTAAAAACACAAGGTGACAACTAATATTACACACTTTCATTTGTTGTATATATGTAAACTGAAAATTGTATACATACGTTTATTAACTTAGTTTGTTATGTTTCGACATAAATATTGGTTGCAGTTAAAAATTATAGGTTGCAGGTGAAAAATATATATGAATCTCTGTTATTTGGTGTGTAAGCATTTTCAAAAAGGTATGGTCTCCCATATATTTCTTCCATATTCCTTTTAATATTTTTGTTTGTGTTGTGCTTTACAATATAAGCATTAAATTTTTACCTTTTCCCTTTACTATAGACCTTCGATCTTTAATATCTATGATTGCCCTTGATATTTGTGAAAAATGGAAACAAAGTTGTCACTTATGTGTGTGCAATTACATTTATGCTATGCCAGTTTAAATTAGCTTATCTCTGACATGGGCATGTACAAAGATAAACAAACTATAAATTCATGACCATATATAAGGATACACAAATTGATATCAATTTGTCATAACAGATAAAAACAACTTGCAATGGTACTCCTCTTTTTTATTTATGTCAAGTTTATTATAATTTTCTAATTTATATTATATGATGATATGGCATATTGATAATCCAATGTACATGTTGGGTTAAAGCAAAATTTTGATATTTACTGTTAAAATTTTTTTTTTTGAAAACTATCAAGTTACTAAAATGATGCAAATTTAGTTTGAAAATTATCAAAGATTTTGATTGCTTTAAATAATTTAACTCTTATTCAAAACGATTGCATCTATTAGTAGTACATTTTCAGTTAAATTATTTCTCATCTGAACAATATTTTGTATACAATTTTATCTCTATATTTTTAGTAATATATTTTGAAATCTGCAGACTTTATTTCATTCAAGATTTTGCCTTTTTTTCATAAGAAATTTGGATATGTCAAGTATAATAAATGTATGCACATGTGTTAATACTACCCATTGATGCTTATTCTAGATATAACTAACCAGCTATGTTGCTTATGTTTTAGTTTTCATCTGTAACAAATAAATTAACTTGAGATACATTTTGTTTAGATTCCATACACCATCAAAGCCTGCATTTTTCGTTAACATACAAAAGGAAAAAAATAAGGAAACTCTCAGTCTGTAGATATTACACTGGATATTTTGTGAAACTAATAGAATATTTACCTTTTATGCATTTTTTCTATCGGTTTCGCTATCGGTGACTCTTTTATTTTGAGTTTTAAAAGATTTCAATTCCAAATAATTGATATTCAAATTTTAAATATAAATCTGAAAATGTAGTCAGGCAGGGACACTAGCTCCAGGTCCAAGTACCCCAGATTTTATGACGAAATCACCAGCTACACCAACCGCACCAGTGACCCCTCCTCCTACCCCACCGAGTACCCCCAGTAAAGCAGTTTTTCCCTTAAAACATATTCAATGATCTATTTTTCACTTCATTTTTGAATACTAGTCGGTGACTATGATCTGTTCGGTTCTATTAAGCAGTTACAACAAAAAAACTATTGGATTGGTTAACAAAACAAAATCCATAACAAAAAAAAGTAAAATAAGAGACCAAGCGCTTCACCTACAAAACAATAACCAATGAACATATCATGTAGCGCTTCAAAATATCAACATATATGCCCTACTAAGCAATATCAATTCATGTGCATACACCATTTGTAAAGCATGGGAACTTCAGTTTCTCCACCAAAAAACAAAGGAAGTGCATATTTCATGTAAAAATTAGAAAAACTTATGATATAAATTAATTTACGTCCATGGTCGTTGATGAACTCGCAGTTACCAAAATGACAGAACATCACAGCCACCCGATACTACCCTAACCGGATCATTCACTACGTTGATCGAACTTGAAAGAAAAATACGGCAAAGTTTAAAACAAGAATAATACGGCAAGCTTTAAAACAAGAACAATACAACTGGAATTCAAAATCAAAATCGAAATTAATAATCGACTAAAAAACAAAATTCAAAACCTGAAATGTAACAACCCGCATATTTATCGACTGTATATTTAAATATTTTATTTAATTATCTCATCGTTCGTCGGATTTTAGTCCGAAAAGCTACTTTTTGCAAACAATCGAATTGGGACTCGAGACCCCTTCCATTGAGTTCAAAATGCCATTTGCAACCTTTTTGAGTATAAACTTCGATATGTTTGGAGCTAGATAAAAATTTGACCTTTTTCACTTTGGGTTTGGGTTTGGGTTCGGGTTCAGCCCACTAGCCAACTTAATA
Organism: Allium cepa; assembly: GCA_030765085.1. Taxonomy (NCBI): domain Eukaryota; kingdom Viridiplantae; phylum Streptophyta; class Magnoliopsida; order Asparagales; family Amaryllidaceae; genus Allium; species Allium cepa. The sequence continues at coordinate 346,448,087 of CM060944.1, forward strand.
CCCAAATCTGAACCACTTCTCCCCATTCACTCTCACTTCCTCCTCTTTTCAGTTCTAAAGCAAAAATGGTGGAAGAGAATGGAAAATAGAAATCCAAAACCCTAGTTCATTTGCAAAATCCAAGATCTAGCTCCAAATTCTAAGAGAACCCATTGGTAAGCATCCTCTTCATCTTCTCCAACTCTTTCTCCGATCCATTTCAGAAATTCCTAAATCTAACATAGGAAATATTTTACTTGTAAGCTTAGATTGAAGCTTCTTGAGTTGTTATTGAAGAGGAATTGATCTTAGCTTGTTTTAAAAGCTTCTCCTTCATTGATTTGGGTTCAAAGGTGAGATTTTTATCTCATATCTATGACTATAATTATCTTTGGTTGTTGGGTATGAATTCCTAACACTTCTTCATGTGCATTTGTTCTTGATTTGGATTGGTTTTGTGAATATTACAATTTTTGGGGTTTTAAGTCAAATTTGTGTGAAAATCCTTTTATGGATGTTTGACCATGCTTTGGATGATGTTGTCGAGGAGCATATAGATCCGGGTTGCCGATTGGAATAAACCCTTAGAGCCAATGTTCGTCCGGTTGCATTTTGGAAGAGTTTGCTCTTCATTTGAATAGGCTGAAAAACAGCCCAGGCATGATTCAGTCGACTGAATCCTCTGTTCAGTCCACTGAACCTGGAACCCGAAAGTTTCCAGGCATGATTCAGTCGACTGAATCTTCTGTTCAGTCGACTGAACCTGGAAACAAAAAGTTTCCTGGACCTGGAAAATTTCCAGGTATAGGGTCAGTCGACTGAAAACTCTGTTCAGTCGACTGAACCTGCTGTTTCAGTCTAGTTTGCCTTTTTGGATTGAATTTCCAATTTAAATCAATTCGTGATGATCCTATTTGTTGTTATCATTTATTATGACTTTGATGACTCCTTTTTAGGGATTTTAGAATATCCATTTCGATGGATTCTTTATCGATTTCTTTGGATTTTATTCACGTCTTCGAATGTGAATTTTGGTGATTGGTTGTTTCTACAATCATTTATGTGATTTATCACTTTAAAAATATAAAGGTTTTCTATACTAGTAGTAAATATCAAAACTCTTTCTCCAAATGATTTCAACACTATTTTATATCAAAGCTCGTTTTCTCAAACCGATTTCCAATCTATTAGTATATACAAACCTTTACCTCACTCGTATGAGAAATCTAATAAAACGGTTTAGTAAAACAAGTGGTATGAAACGCTTGCGTTTACTTCGTCGGTTAATTCTTGGACTTGTTCGATTGAACCTCTTGTGACAATTTTCTAGTGGAGATCTACAATTTGTTCGTAAATATTTAAGTTAAGCTAGTGGTTATGGAACATGAAGCTAAATTTATATATTTACTAGCTTACTGTAATTGACACTTCTTGATGATCATGATGATCATTTTCGTGATTTAGACTAGCAATTGTGCGATGTCTCTTTGTCTGCGAACCCCGTTTTTGTGGAGTTTCGACTCAAATTGGTGGGGTAGCAACCCATGGTCTTCGGGCCGTTTGTGGAGCTTCGGCTCAATTTGTGATGGTTAGCAACCATGGAATTAGCGTTCTGTTTGTGATACACGTGTTGGTGAGCTTTATGCTCCCGTTTGTGATAGGCCTTTCCCCCCTTTTTGTGATTTCTGGATTTCTTGAGATGATTTCTAGAATTTGTGCTTCACCAATTTTCGTGATTTTCATTGATAAGTTTTATCAATATTTGTGCATTGGTGAATTTGTGCGTCATTGATTTTTTGTGATTGATATTGATATAATCGTCAATATTTATGGTTTGGTGAACGAAATAAAAAGTATGACATTTCTTTTGATCCTTGAGTAGATTTTTGTGATATTGATTAATCTCTTGTTGATTTTCAATTACTTATATATCACAGCTTGGATTTGTGATTATTATCTGTTTAGTCATACCTTTTATTCTATATCGTCTCATCTGATATTTATAGCTAGACTGATCCGTTTATTATTTTCTTATTAAATAATACTCGGGTCAGACCGAGATGTTACAGGTGCTTCGGCTTGACTTCTCACTTGGGATTGATTCCTCTGTCTTTTGGCTAACTACTTAGATTAGTAGTTTATTTTGGTGTACACATTTGAGATATAGACTCACAGTTGTATTCTTTTGTATAGCACGTGTTGCTATTCTTTTGTATTATTGTGGATCTTTTTGACCACTTCTCTGATATACACTTTCATGTGTTATATATTCATATCTTCTTCCGCCTTTGTGATATGAATTATCTGTGACTGATTTGTGTTATGTTTATTTCTATATTTGTTTCCGAAGATTATTATAGCCACTGTGTAGTAGCTCTGTGTTTGTATCGGTATGTCGGATTTCCTCTTGAAATAAAATGCATGTTATACTATCTGACATATCGGTGCTCGCGTAAAGCAATTACACGGGTGGTCGCTCCTCAAAGCCTTATTCTCCGTGCTAGTTGACAGCATTACACCGTAGTATTCTTGGCTAGCGTGGGTATAGAGGTGGGGCGTTACAGCTTGGTATCAGAGCCAAACTTCGGAACAATGTAGAATAATTTAACAAGAATCATCATCCTAAGTCCATCGTAGGAGTCGTGCTTTAGGATTTAATTCGAGTCTTCATACCGATTCATCCTATTTTCTTCATGATTCCTTGTTTTATCTATCAAGATTTCTTGATATTTATTTTGAGAATAACTTTTTGTTAGGAACTGAGTTGATGATGTTTTGATGACAACAACCTTATATAGTTATTATACTTTACTTTATAAAATATATACTAACATTTTCATATATATATATATATATGTATGTATATAGGAAGTATATGCAGGTATTATCGAAGACTGATCAGTATGAAGACTCAAGCATCAAGATGAAGATTAGAGATTCTAGATTCAAGACTCTAGAGAATCAAGATTTTAAGATCTCAAGATAAGTGTCTAGTATTTTGTTAAAACTTCATAATAGCACTCCCATCTTTCTTCCAATTTTCTTTTGGGATGGAACCCAATTTCTATCGAAAACAGTGGCTTACAAACCCACGACAAGTAGCTTACAAACCTACGACAAATGGCTTACAAACCCACGAAAATCAAAATCATTTAAACTACTTTGTACAAGTTCTCGAGTCCTATGGAGGAGCTCTGTAGGAAGGTTCTTGCAATTTCAGTTTGAATAGATTTTCAAAATGTTTTTGCTTTCAAAATCATGTTTTCAAAAATGTTTTCAAACTTTGTTTTAGCCTTGAAATATTCCTCCATTCTAATTTTAAAAACTTCTATTTTTAAAACATCAAAACTTATTCTGATTTTAAATATTACTTATATAATTGACGGCCTATATCAATTATATATATATTTAAAATAATGTTTTATATTCATTCTCTATCTCAAAATATTGTTTAAACACTTCATTTTGCTTCAGAGAAGTTTCAGCTTGTTTTAAATTCAAATGCTTTTACAAAACAACATCTCTATAATTTTGAACTGAGGGATGTCGACATATGGGGATACTCCATGTCGACATGGTGACAGTTGGATTCAAAATTCAAATTTCAAAAGAAGTGTCCATTCGTTCAAAAACCTTTCGCCAATGGTTATGACTGTTGAGCATCTATATAAAGGCTTCCAAAACGAATTTTTTAATAACTACTTTCTTATTTTTCTTCACTCTTTCTTCTCCACCATTCCATATCCATAAAACTTCATATTTTCAAGATCGTGCCATCATTCTGCCAAATTCTCAATAGGAAATCATTTAGATACTCTCTATTTGATTCTCCATCATTCTACTAAAGATCAAAGTGCTATTCAGAGTTATAGGATTAATTTGTATTCGAAAAGTCCATAGAGTCTATCCATTCAAAAGGATTGTTATTAAGAAGTATTAGGGTGATCTTGTGTCCCGTAAATCAAGAGAGTTTACCCCAGACTCGGAGATAGGAGGGTTCCTCAAGGACTTAGAAATTGAGGGTTGTAATTTGGATATTGGCTTATAAAAATCTGTACAAGGATATTGCCTTAGTGCAGGACTGGATGTAGGAGGATTCCGAACCAGTATAAAATCTGGTGTGTTCTTTCCTTTTACTTGCTTTACTTTACTATTTGCATTTGTTATATGTTCTGTGATCATTCTGTGTTAGAATTCTGTTTAGATTTGTGTTGAAAGTTTTAATTTAGTCATATAGTTCATATATTCTTTAAAACACTATTCACCCCCTCCCCCCCCCCTCTAGTGTTATTTCTGCCTTAAGATCCTTAATCCGCACCCCCAACAATTGGTATCAGAGCATTGGTTTTCATTGTTTTCATAATCTGAAATTTTGAAAAGTTTTAATAGCACAACACACTAGTAATGTCACTCCTGTCACTACTACATCTGTCAACACAAGTACTAACACTAGTTCATTTGTAGAGGGTCAGTCTACTGTCAGACCACCACTTTTTAATGGCAGTAATTATGCATATTGGGCATGTAGGATGAAAATTTATTTACAATCCATAAGTTTAGATACTTGGAATATGACACAAATTGAATATGTTGAACCAACTACAAATTTTGCCCAGTGGACTACTGAGCAAAAGACAGTTGCACAAAACAATTCTAAGGCTATGAATATACTATTTTGTTCACTAGATAGGAATGAGTTTAATAGAGTCTCTGTTTGTAAGTCTGCATTTGAAATCTGGAAAACTTTGCAAGTAACTCATGAAGGAACAAGCAAAGTTAAACAGACTAAAATTTCCATATTAACTAACCAGTTTCAATTGTTTAAAGTGCATGAAAATGAGTCTATTTCCGACATGTATTGTCGATTTCAAGATATTGTACACTCATTGATTGCTTTAGGAAAGGGTTTCTCAGAAGAAGATCAAGTCAGAAAAATACTCAATTCACTCACTCCAGAATGGGATCAAAAGACACTGTAACGACCCAGAATTTTAATTGATTAAAATTTGAATATTTAATTAATTTTAAATATTAATAAGTGAAATTTATAAGTCGAATAAATTTTATTTCGAAAAATTGGATTTAAATTGAAAAAATAAATCAATAATTAATATGTGAAAATACAGAAATAATTGAAATCTGTGTTAAATATGATTGAAAATGATTTGTAAAATTTTATTATATCATGTTGGAGTTATAATGATATTTTAGAACTTTTAAAATCGAATTAAAAGTAAATTTGTGAAAATTGAATATTTTAATATTTAATTATCGACTGTAAAATAGCCAATTTTTGAACAGTCTCAGAATTGGACGAAACCAGTTCCATTGGATCCGTAATAGTTAGTTATTATCGGATTTCAATTTTCGTAGCAATTGGAGTTGTCGTTTGATCGTGGCAGCTCGAAACGCATCGAATTGTTTTTAATATTAATTTGGCGAGTTAAAATAGCCATTTTTCAAACTGTCTCGGATTTCGACGAAATCAGTTTCATCAGATCCGTAATGTGATATTATTGTAAGGTTTCAAATTTCAAGTCAATTGGATTTACCGTTTGTCCGGTACAAATTAAAACGCCTAGAAATCGATTTAAATCGGTTTAATTTAAATCGATCGTTTGTTGCCATAACTCGCACAGATGTCCGAATTAGCTTCCGAAACCTGTTCCATTGTGTCCGGAACGCGGGATAAACCCTAGGAACGTCAGTTTCGGCGCGTAAATCGGAGTTGAAAAATTGTGAATGAATAGTGTTTTTATTCAAAAATCTATAAAAGGAACCCATGGCCTTCACTTTCAACAACATAACCCTAACCCTAATATTTTCGTTCGTGGCCGCCACCTCTGAATTGAATGGCCAGAAATCATCGTCAATCTCCCCCAATTTTCTCAAAATCCGCGAATCAATTCACGAAGTCATCAACTACAAAAGTGTTGAGCTCAACAAGCTCTTGGCATCCAACGGTTATGATTGAAAAACTCGAAGTGGATTGCCTGGAATTTAGCCGTGAAGCCACGTGTTCGTGCACGGTTTACGAGGCCAAGGGGAGGCCGCACGTGACCAGGTCCTGGGCGAAGGTAGCTCTAGCGAAGGCGAGGACAATGGCGCTCTCTGATCAACTTATCATTGCTTGTGGTGATTGCAAGATCAAAACCTAATTTTGAGCTTGATGAGTATGTTCGTTCGTTTCTTTTACTGGGAGTAAGAAACGCGAGGGAGAAAGAGGGTACGCGCGCACGGCCCAGATTGCAGTATCTTGAGATCAATGACCGATCAAGAGCTAGGGTATAAAAAATTTAAAAGAAAATGTTGTAACTTTATAAATTTAAATTCGTGTAACTTCTAAAATTCGTAACTCTCTCATGCGAGGTTGAAAAATTACGAAATCAGCGGCGTTGGAACCGTATTGACGAGCACTACGCTATGGAATTGGATTGGAGTCGTTTGGAGTTAGTGAGAATTTCGGGTAAAATTAAACGTCCGTTTAATTTTATTCGAAATAAATCGCTAAAACGAAATTGAAATCAAGGTGAGAACTTCTCACTCAATCGAATCAGTTTCGATTTTATTTTAAATAGTTAGATTTAAAATATTTGAATGCATGTTTGAATGATGATTGCTATCTATTGATTGTTAAAATAGACATTATGCGCCGTTATTAAGCGGATGTTATTTATTAAAAACATATATTGCGAATATTTCATAAACAGTGAAATTGGTATTATATATAATATCAATATATATATTGGCATATGTATATATTGCAGTTGTTGATTTCCCGCATTTTTTAGCGGATGAGACCCTATTGCGCCGTCTATTAAGCGGATAATATTTATAAATCTCATATACCGCGATAATTCCGTACTGGAGCGGAATTGGTATTGTGCTAATATTTGTGGATGCAGGAAACAGGTTGGAGGGATCCAACTGGATTCCTCAACTATATTGATTTATTTACAGATATTGTGATATTTGTTGATTATCATATCGATGTACGATATTTGAAGGTCGTGATTGACTATTTGGTGATGTTTACATCATCGGATCCATTTTAAAGTTTAAAAATAATGATTTGGTTTTTAAAAGGGTTTTAAAGTGATTTTTGAAAGTATATGTTTTATTTAAAATTTTGAATTGATTTATTTTAAATAAATTAACGTTATAGTTTAATGTTATAAAAGTTATGATTTTTGTAAAATATAACCAAATTAAGATTTTTGAAATAAATAGTGATTTATTTATAAAATGGTTAAATTGGGAATTTTGAATTATTATAAACGATTTATATAAAAGATTTAAAAATATTGATATTTATGGATTAAAATTATAGGAATTGTGAAAACCGTTTTATAAGTGTTAAAAAGAAATATAAATGGATTTTATAAGTGAATGAAGATTTATAGATTTATAAATCGTGAAGTTATAAATATAAACAGGTTTTGTAAAATAAAAGATTTATAAGAGATTATCTTATAAATCGGATTTTGGCATTTAAAATGAGATGTAAAAAGGATCTTTATAAATAGAAGTTTATAAAAATGTAAATGGAGTTTATAAACGTTGTTTATAAATCCGAACTCAATTGAATTTGATAAGTTGGAAATAGGAATATATGAAAGGAATTATATTCACGATTTGGAGAGTGAATATATTTCCAAATGAAATTGGTTAGAGTTTTATATCCACGATTTTGGACAGTGGATACTCTCTAATAAATACGTAGAAGTATTGAATGTGGAAAACGTTTTTAATCACGATTGTGAATAGTGAATAATAGATTGAATAAAATGGATAGTTTTGGAAAGTGAAGTTAAATGGAATTAAAACGATTTAAAGAAGTTTTGAAAAGTGTTAAGCATCGAATACATAGATTTCAACATTCATTGTTGAAATAGACGTTTTCGAGAAATAGAAGGAAATGGTGGACTATAACACTGTTGTTATAGTAAATGATTTCCGAAAGGAAATGTTTTGTATAGTATTGGGATCTATATATCTATTTAAACTTTAATCCCTATACTAGTGATTTTTGGGTCGTCGTAACGATGTTTTACGCAACATTCGTTTTGGCCCAAATAAATGTGTTAAGAGAATGATTTCCTTAAAGAATGAAATATATACTAAATTTTGATTTAAGTATATTGAATATTTTCACATGTTGAAAATAAATAGATTTGTGATGTACTCATTATTAAATAAGTATGGAAATATTTTTCCAATGAGAAATGAATGTTTAGAATTTATCCTTGTAAGGTAAATTGAAAGTGAATATTGAAAATAGATTGAAAATCGTATATCATAGATATTTTGGGATTATAAATTCACTATGGAATTTATAAAAGAAAGGGGAAATTGTTTAAAAATAAACGTTGATTTATTTTTAAAGTGTGGGAATAAATTTACGAACTTGGAACGTAAATAAAAAAGTAAATCGTTAATGATTTATTTAATTGGTTTAAATGAACCATGTTGAATGAAAGAAATTTCCGAGTAAGGAAAAGTGATTTGAAGAATTGTTTTCAAATGTTTGAAGTGTGGAAATTATATATCTAGTAAAGATATTTTGGAAAGTAAATAATTTGGAAAATTATTTGGATTTGGTGATGTTGAGCATGCCTATTGATAGTTAAATAATCCGACTATCAATATTTACCTTTAAATAGGTATTTGTTGTGAATTGTTGAATTTGAATGCCACACTTATTTTTGAATAAGCGCTCACTATTCGGGTTAACCGGGAAAGGACCTTGGGGTCGTATAACCCATTCCGAGTATGTGATACGTCGTTATGGATTGCATTTGATGACCGGTGTTGAAGACCGGAGGTTTGTGAAAACGGAAGGATTACCGTCGAGTTACTCTACATCGGCTGATCTCCGATATAGAGGTTTTATCACCCTTAGTGACGGGAAGTTCGGTCGTGATTAGTGAATATCCGGATTGCAAGGACTTCTTTGTAAGTGCCTTCGGTTCTGTTCGATCCCGGAACAGACTTGCATGGATTGTATGTCTGACATTACAAGTTGAGATATAAAGCCGATTTCTTTCAAATATATTTCTGTTGGTGGCGGAGAATTTATTCTCTTAGCTTAACACCCTTCTCTGAGACGTACGAGCTCAGAGGTTATATAATTGAAGGTTATTAGTGATATACTCCCAATTTGGTAGTGTGGCATGCAGAGTGTTGCTGTGAAATGATCATTGTGTTGATCATTTGTGATAGGATCATTTATTTGATCGTTTATCTTGGTGATCATTTCTATGATCATTCGTTGACCCAAAGCACGGCTTTTGTATAAAGTGTGTTTTTGTGGACGAGACTTCGTCGGACCTCACACCCCGGAAATGGTCAAAACAGGAAGGATGCAGCAAGGTTATTAGGGGTAGCGCCCTTTAGTGTATGTCATTCCTTCTGGATAGAGGTGGTATCATGGTATGGAGCCCAGATATTTAACCTATGTTGTTACTGCATATTTTTGTGGTTGTTGGAAATCGAGGATCCTCGGATAGATCGGTTACTATCGGGGGATGACATATTCGTGTCAGTAGTTACCCAGTTAGGGGTAACCCGGCCTTGTGTTGGCAGAGATCCGGTTTGGTTCTCGGGGATGTCCTTCCAGAGGCATTCTCATGTGGCAATGGGAAGTTCCTTGGCCTGACCATTTGTTGGAAATCCAAAGAAACAATACGAAACTTACGGTTTTAGTTGTAGAACCTGCCATGGAATGTGGCGGTAACCTGCTATTGAACATGGTTAGCTATAGTAGGCATACGATAATGATCGTATGTTGGATAAGATTTATATCTTTATTTTTGAAATAATTTTCTACACTATGCACTGGTAATAATATCAAATGTTATTTTAAATGCGTATCAAGCATCTTTGACTATCATAAGGAGAAATCTCCTCCGATTCTGCGTTTGCATGTGTGTGTGTGCGGGAGGCCTTATGGTAGTCTCATTTTTAAAAGCATTGCGAATTGAATTTAAAAAATATTCCTCTATTTTGATTTTAAAGTAAATAAACTATTTTGAGTTCTCACACCAGTCACATGACTGACTCGGAGTTTATTGTTTTCGTTCCTAAACTCTGGGTGCCCACCAATTTCCACACGGGCAGTCAAGAGTTAAGGTTTATCAGGATATTCTGGATATTCAGGAGTTGCTGGAGGCAAGCTGGATGGCATGGCGTATTACTAGTATATAGTATTTCTTTTTCCGCTGCATTGTTTGTTGTTGTATGTTGTTGTACACTCTGATGATATGATGTAATGAAATGAAATGAAATGTAATGTAATAACTGATATAGTTCTTTGTTTAAAGATTATTCATTTATTATTATATGTTGTTCCGCTGCGAATTGTGAGATTCTGATGTTGTTCTGTTATTTCTTCTGTTCCGTTCTATTTTCTATTTTCTTTTCTCTCTATTTTCTACTATCTTCTTCTCTTTCTTCTTCTTTTCTTTTTCTTAAACCCATAACTATTCGGTTTTTCGGCAACGAAAAATCGCAATCGTTACATTTGGTATCAGAGCATATGGCTAAGCGACAACCTTAGCTCTGTTGGGTATTACTCATTAGAGATAGAGTCAGTAGTACTCTAGAATGAGTTTGAGTGTAATAATAGATATGAGCGCGTATATGTTAGTGAATATAAAATTGTTTTATATTGTGATGATTGGTTTATTGAGTGGCATATGAACCTTTGTCAGCACGGTCTCGACAACTATGCCGAAGGGGTTTCTAAACACTTGAATAGAACAATTCGGCACAATATTGATTTTAAATTGGGTAAATGAAATAATTTTACCTTGATTATATTTTATATATAAAGGAGTAATTTTTCAGAATTATTAAAGTGTATATAAGTAGATTGTTAGTTGTTTGAATAATCTAAATAAAAGAATTATTGTATAAGCAAAATAATTATAAGAATTGAATTATAATTAAAGTAATTTACAATTGTGAAATAAACTTATATATATAACAAGTGAAACTATATGGACATATCTATGAATATGAGTTATAGATAAAAATGAATTTAAAGTTAAATGGAAAATTTACTTTAGAATTTGGAATCTGAATTGATTTATAAGTGGGAATTCAAGTTATGTAAACTAAGTGATGTTTAAATGGAAGTTTAACTTAAGAGATGTTGAATGAAGTTGATTTTGGTATCAAACTAAATTAATAAAGTTAAGTGATAAATGTGAACTTGAGTTGTATAAATGAAATTCAACTTTTGTAATTGAATTGAATTAATGAATTGAATGTTAATCAATTGAATGTAAATTAAGTTGATATGAAATAATGAATGAAAGTGTTAATTCATTAAAATCTAATGTTATTAGAAGTTGAATAATTGAATGAAAATCAATTAAAATTAAACCAAATTGAATGGATATAAGCAAAGGAATTTGGTTTTAATTAATAAACATTGGTTGTTATTTGATTGTTAATTGATTGAATATAAGTTCATTAAGTGTTAAATGAAATTGAATTAGCGAAATTGGAAGCTATATAATTGAATTCAAATTTGAAGTAAATAAATTTGAATAGAATTGAATGTGAATTGGATTTAAATTAGTAAATGTAACTAATTGAATTGAGAATGAATGATGATAAAATCCAATGTAAACGAATCAAATGTGATTAAAATTGAAAACCAATTCATTGAATATTAATGAGAATATGAATGAATATTTAGTTGATTGATGGTTTCATTTGTTGCTTTAGTTGCATTTGCTATATTATATAGTTGTTATGTTACTATATGATGTATATTGATACTATTTTCATATATGCATGATTCTCATGTTGTTGTTGAGTGTTTAGTAGGTGCGGATGGCGTTTGCTTCGCATTTGGAGCTCGCTTTCGCGCTATATTAGCCGTATATGCTTGCTAATAAAATATAAGGTACGTATCTCGGATTAAATATCGTACTTTTACACTTTTTTCCCTGCGGGATGCCTCATTACTTGATGAGATGTATATTTGTGATATATATACTGTCATTTTTTTTCGAATCGAGCCGCGCAAAGGAGACCATGGCGAATTTTTCCGAAAATTTAAGGCGTTAGAAAAAATTTGAAAAAAATGGGAAATTTTGAAAACTTAAATTTTGATTTGGAGTTGAAAGTTAAACAATAGTAGTTGTTTTTGAAAAGATAACTAAGTATGATTTGAAAACTTAGTAAAGTATTGTAAAAAGTTAACTATGAATTTTGGGAAAATTAATAGATTCTGTAACTTTTCTTACTTGATAATTTCGAGGACGAAATTCTTTTAAGGGGGAAAGATTGTAACGACCCAGAATTTTAATTGATTAAAATTTGAATATTTAATTAATTTTAAATATTAATAAGTGAAATTTATAAGTCGAATAAATTTTATTTCGAATAATTGGATTTAAATTGAAAAATTAAATCAATAATTAATATGTGAAAATACAGAAATAATTGAAATCTGTGTTAAATATGATTGAAAATGATTTGTAAAATTTTATTATATCACGTTGGAGTTATAATGATATTTTAGAACTTTTAAAATCGAATTGAAAGTAAATTTGTGAAAATTGAATATTTTAATATTTAATTATCGACTGTAAAATAGCCAATTTTTGAACAGTCTCAGAATTGGACGAAACCAGTTCCATTGGATCCGTAATAGTTAGTTATTATCGGATTTCAATTTTCGTACCAATCGGAGTTGTCGTTTGATCGTGGCAGCTCGAAACGCATCGAATTGTTTTTAATATTAATTTGGCGAGTTAAAATAGCCATTTTTCAAACTGTCTCGGATTTCGACGAAACTAGTTTCATCGGATCCGTAATGTGATATTATTATAAGGTTTCAAATTTCAAGTCAATTGGATTTACCGTTTGTCCGGTACAAATTAAAACGCCTAGAAATCGATTTAAATCGGTTTAATTTAAATCGATCGTTTGTTGCCATAACTCGCACAGATGTCCGAATTAGCTTCCGAAACCTGTTCCATTGTGTCCGGAATGCGGGATAAACTCTAGGAACGTCAGTTTCGGCGCGTAAATCGGAGTTGAAAAATTGTGAATGAATAGTGTTTTTATTCAAAAATCTATAAAAGGAACCCATGGCCTTCACTTTCAACAACATAACCCTAACCCTAATATTTTCGTTCGTGGCCGCCACCTCTGAATTGAATGGCCAGAAAGCATCGTCAATCTCCCCCCAATTTTCTCAAAATCGCGAATCAATTCACGAAGTCATCAACTACAAAAGTGTTGAGCTCAACAAGCTCTTGGCATCCAACGGTTATGATTGAAAAACTCGAAGTGGATTGCCTGGAATTTAGCCATGAAGCCACGCGTTCGTGCACGGTTTACGAGGCCAAGGGGAGGCCGCACGTGACCGGGTCCTGGGCGAAGGTAGCTCTCGCGAAGGCGAGGACAATGGCGCTCTCTGATCAACTTATCGTTGCTTGTGGTGATTGCAAGATCAAAACCTAATTTTGAGCTTGATGGGTTTGTTCGTTCGTTTCTTTTACTGGGAGTAAGAAACGCGAGGGAGAAAGAGGGTACGCGCGCACGGCCCAGATTGCAGTATCTTGAGATCAACGGCCGATCAAGAGCTAGGGTATAAAAAATTTAAAAGAAAATGTTGTAACTTTATAAATTTAAATTCGTGTAACTTCTAAAATTCGTAACTCTCTCATGCGAGGTTGAAAAATTACGAAACCAGCGGCGTTGGAACCGTATTGACGAGCACTACGCTATGGAATTGGATTGGAGTCGTTTGGAGTTAGTGAGAATTTCGGGTAAAATTAAACGTCCGTTTAATTTTATTCGAAATAAATCGCTAAAACGAAATTGAAATCAAGGTGAGAACTTCTCACTCAATCGAATCGGTTTCGATTTTATTTTAAATAGTTAGATTTAAAATATTTGAATGCATGTTTGAATGATGATTGCTATCTATTGATTGTTAAAATAGACATTATGCGCCGTTATTAAGCGGATGTTATTTATTAAAAACATATACCGCGAATATTTCATAAACAGTGAAATTGGTATTATATATAATATCAATATATATATATTGGCATATGTATATATTGCAGTTGTTGATTTTCCGCATTTTTTAGCGGATGAGACCCTATTGCGCCGTCTATTAAGCGGATAATATTTATAAATCCCATATACCGCGATAATTCCGTACTGGAGCGGAATTGGTATTGTGCTAATGTTTGTGGATGCAGGAAACAGGTTGGAGGGATCCAACTGGATTCCTCAACTGTATTGATTTATTTACAAATATTGTGATATTTGTTGATTATCATATCGATATATGATATTTGAAGGTCGTGATTGACTATTTGGTGATGTTTACATCATCGGATCCATTTTAAAGTTTAAAAATAATGATTTGGTTTTTAAAAGGGTTTTAAAGTGATTTTTGAAAGTATATGTTTTATTTAAAATTTTGAATTGATTTATTTTAAATAAATTAACGTTATAGTTTAATGTTATAAAAGTTATGATTTTTGTAAAATATAACCAAATTAAGATTTTTGAAATAAATAGTGATTTATTTATAAAATGGTTAAATTGGGAATTTTGAATTATTATAAACGATTTATATAAAAGATTTAAAAATATTGATATTTATGGATTAAAAATATAGGAATTGTGAAAACCGTTTTATAAGTGTTAAAAAGAAATATAAATGGATTTTATAAGTGAATGAAGATTTATAGATTTATAAATCGTGAAGTTATAAATATAAACAGGTTTTGTAAAATAAAAGATTTATAAGAGATTAGCTTATAAATCAGATTTTGGCATTTAAAATGAGATGTAAAAAGGATCTTTATAAATAGAAGTTTATAAAAATGTAAATGGAGTTTATAAACGTTGTTTATAAATCCGAACTCAATTGAATTTGATAAGTTGTAAATAGGAATATATGAAAGGAATTATATTCACGATTTGGACAGTGAATATATTTCCAAATGAAATTGGTTAGAGTTTTATATCCACGATTTTGGACAGTGGATACTCTCTAATAAATACGTAGAAGTATTGAACGTGGAAAACGTTTTTAATCACGATTGTGAATAGTGAATAATAGATTGAATAAAATGGATAGTTTTGGAAAGTGAAGTTAAATGGAATTAAAATGATTTAAAGAAGTTTTGAAAAGTGTTAAGCATCGAATACATAGATTTCAACGTTCATTGTTGAAATAGACGTTTTCGAGAAATAGAAGGAAATGGTGGACTATAACACTGTTGTTATAGTAAATGATTTCCGAAAGGAAATGTTTTGTATAGTATTGGGATTTATATATCTATTTAAACTTTAATCCCTATACTAGTGATTTTTGGGTCGTCGTAACGATGTTTTACGCAACGTTCGTTTTGGCCCAAATAAATGTGTTAAGAGAATGATTTCCTTAAAGAATGAAATATATACTAAATTTTGATTTAAGTATATTGAATATTTTCACATGTTGAAAATAAATAGATTTGTGATGTACTCATTATTAAATAAGTATGGAAATATTTTTCCAATGAGAAATGAATGTTTAGAATTTATCCTTGTAAGGTAAATTGAAAGTGAATATTGAAAATCGATTGAAAATCGTATATCATAGATATTTTGGGATTATAAATTCACTATGGAATTTATAAAAGAAAGGGGAAATTGTTTAAAAATAAACGTTGATTTATTTTTAAAGTGTGGGAATAAATTTACGAACTTGGAACGTAAATAAAAAAGTAAATCGTTAAGGATTTATTTAATTGGTTTAAATGAACCATGTTGAATGAAAGAAATTTCCGAGTAAGGAAAAGTGATTTGAAGAATTGTTTTCAAATGTTTGAAGTGTGGAAATTATATATCTAGTAAAGATATTTTGGAAAGTAAATAATTTGGAAAGTTATTTGGATTTGGTGATGTTGAGCATGCCTATTGATAGTTAAATAATCCGACTATCAATATTTACCTTTAAATAGGTATTTGTTGTGAATTGTTGAATTTGAATGCCACACTTATTTTTGAATAAGCGCTCACTATTCGGGTTAACCGGGAAAGGACCTTGGGGTCGTATAACCCATTCCGAGTATGTGATACGTCGTTATGGATTGCATTTGATGACCGGTATTGAAGACCGGAGGTTTGTGAAAACGGAAGGATTACCGTCGAGTTACTCTACATCGGCTGATCTCCGATATAGAGGTTTTATCACCCTTAGTGACGGGAAGTCCGGTCGTGATTAGTGAATATCCGGATTGCAAGGACTTCTTTGTAAGTGCCTTCGGTTCTGTTCGATCCCGGAACAGACTTGCATGGATTGTATGTCTGACATTACAAGTTGAGATATAAAGCCGATTTCTTTCAAATATATTTCTGTTGGTGGCGGAGAATTTATTCTCTTAGCTTAACACCCTTCTCTGAGACGTACGAGCTCAGAGGTTATATAGTTGAAGGTTATTAGTGATATACTCCCAATTTGGTAGTGTGGCATGCAGAGTGTTGCTGTGAAATGATCATTGTGTTGATCATTTGTGATAGGATCATTTATTTGATCGTTTATCTTGGTGATCATTTCTATGATCATTCGTTGACCTAAAGCACGGCTTTTGTATAAAGTGTGTTTTTGTGGACGAGACTTCGTCGGACCTCACACCCCGGAAATGGTCAAAACAGGAAGGATGCAGCAAGGTTATTAGGGGTAGCGCCCTTTAGTGTATGTCATTCCTTCTGGATAGAGGTGGTATCATGGTATGGAGCCCAGATATTTAACCTATGTTGTTACTGCATATTTTTGTGGTTGTTGGAAATCGAGGATCCTCGGATAGACCGGTTACGATCGGGGGATGACATATTCGTGTCAGTAGTTACCCAGTTAGGGGTAACCCGGCCTTGTGTTGGCAGAGATCCGGTTTGGTTCTCGGGGATGTCCTTCCAGAGGCATTCTCATGTGGCAATGGGAAGTTCCTTGGCCTGACCATTTGTTGGAAATCCAAAGAAACAATACGAAACTTATGGTTTTAGTTGTAGAACCTGCCATGGAATGTGGCGGTAACCTGCTATTGAACATGGTTAGCTATAGTAGGCATACGATAATGGTCGTATGTTGGCTAAGATTTATATCTTTATTTTTGAAATAATTATCTACACTATGCACTAGTAATAATATCAAATGTTATTTTAAATGCGTATCAAGCATCTTTGACTATCATAAGGAGAAATCTCTTCTGATTCTGCGTTTGCATGTGTGTGTGTGCGGGAGGCCTTATGGTAGTCTCATTTTTAAAAGCATTGCGAATTGAATTTAAAAAATATTCCTCTATTTTGATTTTAAAGTAAATAAACTATTTTGAGTTCTCACACCAGTCACATGACTGACTCGGAGTTTATTGTTTTCGTTCCTAAACTCTGGGTGCCCACCAATTTCCACACGGGCAGTCAAGAGTTAAGGTTTATCAGGATATTCTGGATATTCAGGAGTTGCTGGAGGCAAGCTGGATGGCATGGCGTATTACTAGTATATAGTATTTCTTTTTCCGCTGCATTGTTTGTTGTTGTATGTTGTTGTACACTCTGATGATATGATGTAATGAAATGAAATGAAATGTAATGTAATAACTGATATAGTTCTTTGTTTAAAGATTATTCATTTATTATTATATGTTGTTCCGCTGCGAATTGTGAGATTCTGATGTTGTTCTGTTATTTCTTCTGTTCCGTTCTATTTTCTATTTTCTTTTCTCTCTATTTTCTACTATCTTCTTCTCTTTCTTCTTCTTTTCTTTTTCTTAAACCCATAACTATTCGGTTTTTCAGCAACGAAAAATCGCAATCGTTACAGACACTTACTATTGAAGAAGCAAATGATGTTAGTCAAATGAAGATCGAAGAGTTAATCGGTAATCTAATGTCTTATGAAGTTCAACTATAAGGGAGAAAAGAATCTAAGGCAACGGAAAAGAAATCGATCGCATTCAAAGCAACAACTGGAGATTCAGAACAAGAGAGTGATGAAGAAATTGCTTTCATGACCAGAAATTTCAAGAAATTTCTGAAGTATAGAAAGATGAATAACTTTAAAAGAAATGATCAAAGAAATTCCAGAAATACTTCGGAGAACTACAACAACAACAATAATGGTGATAGATGCTATAACTGCAACAAAACAGGGCATTACAAGATGGATTGTCCATATCCAGACAAACAGACATTTCAACCAAACAACGAGCAACCAAAGAAAAGAAAGAAGGCATATGCAGCAACTCTTGACGATTCAGATTCATCCAGTGATGACGAGAAGAAAACTGATAATTCAAATCTGTGCTTCACGGCTATTCTCGAATCAGAAGACGATCAGAGTTTGGATCTAAAAATAGGTACACATTTATTTTAATTTTATTGGATGCTTGCTTGCTTTGATTTTGTTTGCAATTCCTTGAATTTTTAAATTCAAAATCACCCTTTGAAATTTGAATTTTTAAATTCAAAATAATATTATTTTAATAATATTTCAAATATTAAAATATTTTAATATTATTATATTTAATATTATTACTGGAATTATATATAGATATAGAATATAGATTAGTTTTCTTAGGATTTTAGGAATTTCTTAGATTTTAGAAATAGACACCTCTTTTCAAATTCAACAGGCACATGTCGACATGCCATGATACCCCATGTCGACATGCCTCTCAGAAATTTGATTTCAAAATTTGAATTCAAACTTTTGAATTTCCCTCCACCTTTTCACTTACTTCAAAATTCTGAAAAGACACCTCTTGACCAGAGAACATGACTTTAGAGAATCTATTTAATATACTTCTCTTATCATCTCTTTTCACTTTATTCTCATAATTCAAACCTTCTTCATTATCTTCTACTCCTCTCAAACACTCATCAATGGCTTCCTCAAGTAACCCATCAACTATGAGGCTGCCCAAATCCATCAAAAATGATCTTTTCAATGACCCGGAGGCTATCAAAGCTTACATAAACTATGTAAACTATGGTAAAGTCAATACGGGAAAATTTGCCATTTTTGATGATTTTTCTTCTTATGAAATCGATCAACTTTTTGAAGAAAACTCCATTCTTAGCTTGATTGATAACAAGCAAAATGATTTCGTTTGTTATCCAAACCTTGTCAAAATGTTTTATGCAAACCTAAATCGTGGATTTTATAATGGAAATGAAGATCAAATTTGGAGTAGTGTTAAAGGAACACTTATTGTTTTGGATTCCGATATTTTGGGTACAATTTTGGGTTGCAAATCTACCGGTATGAATCTCTCGGAATTTCAAATCAATGAAACCGATCGAGAGACTTTTCATCACATTTTTGAAAGCGATGACCACATGGATTTTAAGAATCGCTTTTTCCGCCCAAAAGCAAGAATTGTCAACCTTCTTATTCAACACACAATTATTCCTAGGTCGGGAAATTACAATAATCCCACCTCAAAAGTGTGTAAAGCTCTTTTTGCTATTTTTGGAAAATATGATATTAATTGGGCACAAACTATTTTGGATGAGTTAAGACCCAAAAAATTTAATATGGGAGAAAACACTCTTTATCATGGAATTTACCTTACTCGGATTTTCAATTATTTTGGTGTGGATGTTAAAAAGGAAGAGTTTGTAAGTAGAAAAGTGTTCAATCATGGGAACATTTCTCTTATGAAAATTCCACTTATGTTTCAACCATATGAAACACTTGCCGAAAAGGAAGAGAGACTTGCTCATGAAGAGATGGAAGAAGAGGAAGAAGAAGAGGAAGAAGAAGGGGAAGGAATGGAAATTGAAGAAGAGGAAGATGAAGATACCTCTTTGGAAAGTATAGAGTATCCACATACACCCGCCAATCCGTCCAACAAAACCATACTCAAGAACCAAAAGATACTTGCCCAAAACCAAAAGGTTCTTAAGAGATCTATTAGCAAGAAAATGGATAAAATCTCTACCAAGATCGAAAAGTTCTTTGGAAAGATAGGCAGGAAACTTGGCTTGTTCTCATCATCATCTTCATCAAACTAATCCTAGCCATTATCTCTCTAGCTATCGTTTATCTATCTTTGTATTTTCTACTTTTTTAGTTAAGATTATGTAATGTTAACTAATATAAGTAATGCTATCTTATTCTCTAGTTTCCAGCTTTATATATCTCTGATAGTTATTTATTTTAAGTTTATATAGGTCCACTAGTATAAAAATAAACTTAAAAATAAAAAATAACTCAACTTGGTCATTCTGTCTAGACCATGTCGACATGCCCCATCCCCCCATGTCGACATATAACAGTCAGAAAGTAGTTACAATTTCTAACTTCAAATTCTTGTAACTACCAAGTGAAAATTCATTTTTAACGGACAATAACTCCTATAAATACCTATTTCTTCCAGAAAAACTTCTCTACCTCCATTTCTATTCATCTCCTCTCATACTTCAACTTATTTCTTAAATTATGGCTTCTCCAATTAAGAATTTAAGTGAAAATCTTGAAGAAACTCTTACTTCTTTCAAGAATATTCTTTCTTTTATACTTAGAAATCAAAGGCACTTAGAATTAAGCCAAATACAGATGATCAAAGAGCAAGAGAAACACTTCGACGCACTTCGTTGGATGATCTCAAGTCCTAGCAAAGACGAACCCGAAGCAAATCCACCAGTCACTCTCGACAAAGATAATTGGGATGTTATCAAAACCGATCCTATCTTTGGAGAAGATGGATGGGTAGAAGTCCCAAGGAATGTCTGATCATTATGTATGTTTGTTTGTTTGTTTGATTTGATTTGATTTATATTTGATTAGGATTTGATTGAATTGTTTACTTAAGTTTGATTTGGATTTGGTTTGTATATAACTTCATATACTATACATGATTGGTTTGCTATGTATGATATTGATTTGATTGTCAAGTTGCACTTATATATGTGCACACACACTTGATCACTTACACGTTCACTTTACACTTTTATTCTATATATACTTTAGAACAGGTAAAACTTTTATTCCTTTTTGTTGATGACAAAGGGGGAGAAAGTTATAAAAATATATGTGCTTGGGGTAAGGGGGAGTCATGGAATAAAGGGGAGTTGTAGTTTTAAGAAGAAGTCACGGAGTAAGGGGGAGTTATGGAGAGTTATGGTATGGTAAGAATATTTTATAAATAAAGGTTGTCATCATCAAAAAGGGGGAGATTGTTAGGAACTGAGTTGATGATGTTTTGATGACAACAACCTTATATAGTTATTATACTTTACTTTATAAAATATATACTAACATTTTCATACAGATAGATATATATATGTATATGTATATAGGAAGTATATGCAGGTATTATCGAAGACTGATCAATATAAAGACTCAAGCATCAAGATGAAGATTAGAGATTCTAGATTCAAGACTCTAGAGAATCAAGATTTCAAGATCTCAAGATAAGTGTCTAGTATTTTGTTAAAACTTCATAATAGCACTCCCATCTTTCTTTCAATTTTCTTTTGGGATGGAACCCAATTTCTATCGAAACCAGTGGCATACAAACCCACGACAGTAGCTTACAAACCTACGACAAGTGGCTTACAAACCCACGAAAATCAAAATCATTTAAACTACTTTGTACAAGTTCTCGAGTCCTATAGAGGAGCTCTGTAGGAAGGTTCTTGCAATTTCAGTTTGAATAGATTTTTCAAAATGTTTTTAAATCTGTTTTTCAAAATGTTTTAGCTTTCAAAATCATGTTTTCAAACTTTGTTTTAGCCTTGAAATATTCCTCCATTCTGATTTTAAAAACTTCTATTTTAAAACATCAAAACTTATTCTGATTTTAAATATTACTTATATAATTGACGGTCTATATCGATTATATATATATATATATATATTTAAAATAATGTTTTATATTCATTCTCTATCTCAAAATATTGTTTAAACACTTTATTTTGCTTCAGAGAAGTTTCAACTTGTTTTAAATTCAAATGCTTTTACAAAACAACATCTCTACAATTTTGAACTGAGGGATGTCGACATATGGGGATACCCCAAGTCGACATGGTGACAGTTGGATTCAAAATTCAAATTTCAAAAGAAGTGTCCGTTCGTTCAAAAACCTTTCGCCAATGGTTATGACTGTTGAGCATCTATATAAAGGCTTCCAAAACGAATTTTTTAATAACTACTTTCTTATTTTTCTTCACTCTTTCTTCTCCACCATTCCATATCCATAAAACTTCACATTTTCAAGATCGTGCCATCATTCTGCCAAATTCTCAATAGGAAATCATTTAGATACTCTCTCTATTTGATTCTCCATCATTCTACTAAAGATCAAAGTGCTATTCAGAGTTATAGGATTAATTTGTATTCAAAAAGTCCATAGAGTCTATCCATTCAAAAGGATTGTTATTAAGAAGTATTAGGGTGATCTTGCGTCCCGTAAATCAAGAGAGTTTACCCCAGACTCGGAGATAGGAGGGTTCCTCAAGGCCTTAGAAATTGAGGGTTGTAATTTGGATATTGGCTTATAAAAATCTGTACAAGGATATTGCCTTGGTGCAGGACTGGATGTAGGAGGATTCCGAACCAGTATAAAATCCCGTGTGTTCTTTCCTTTTACTTGCTTTACTTTACTATTTGCATTTGTTATATGTTCTGTGATCATTCTGTGTTAGAATTCTGTTTAGATTTGTTTTGAAAGTTTTAATTTAGTCATATAGTTCATATATTCTTTAAAACACTATTCACCCCCTCCCCCCCCCCCCCGCTCTAGTGTTATTTCTTCCTTAAGATCCTTAATCCGCATCCCTAACACTTTTCTCCTTCTTTCTTTCTTAAAGAAGAAGAATAGTTAGGTCTAACCGACCCAGTGCGGGTCAATCTAGTGCTACTCCCCAAGATGGAGTTTTTATGTCTGCTCGGCAGCTTTTAGATCTCGTGAAGAATGCTCAAGCTGCCGGACCCAATCCAGAGCCTACTCATCCTAGATCCGGTTTTGCACGCTTGTGCAGAGACTATACCGATTTGGGTGGAAGGCCATTTATGGGATCCGAGATTGTTATATAAATTCAAGCTTGGCTCAAATCATGCGATCGCATCTTTACTCGCATGAATCTTATTGACCTTCATCGAGTCCAAGTGGCTTCTAGTATGCTCCAAGAAAGAGCATTAGATTGGTATGAGCTTCTTGTTTCTGAAATAGTTGAAGCGGATCTTACTTGGGAGAAATTCCGGAAACGCTTCGAATTAAAATTTGTGCCAGAGGCTGAAAAAGTAACTTTGGCCCGTCGTTTTATCGACCTTGTTCAAGGTGAATCTTCTGTTACAGACTATGTCGCATCTTTCGAATTTCTTTCCAAATACGGGGTTGAATACATTAATACTCCATTGAAGAAAAATCAGAGGTTAGTCTATGGGTTGAATAAGAACCTCAAGAAGCCATTACTTCTGAAACTAGAAGTTTCATTTGATCAGCTTATTGATATCGCTCTTCATCTTGAAGAGTGTTTGCACAAAAAATGGACAAACACCTCAAAGTCGTATGATTTAGTTGATTTTATATTGTTCTTAGTAATTTGGGTGAGTTATGCAAATAAGTAAAAAACAGGGGCTAAATTGTAAAAAGACACGCAGATTTATAGTGGTTCGGCCAGAACGTGCCTACGTCCACTTTATATGTTATTCTCTCTTTTCTTTCAGATTACAAGTACAAAGCTTTGTATACAAGTATGTGAAAGTTGTTTGAAAGTTCCTTCCGTGCTTGAGCTCTCAAACTTGTCTGCCATTGTTGTACCCCTGCCCCTCTATTTATAGAGTGAGGCTGGAGGCAGGGGTCTTGGATGTATATAGCTACTGATGGGCCTGGGCTGAAGCAATCTGGTCTGGCATATCTGGTTCGGCGAAGCTCGGTTCGGTGATGTGTGGAGGGGGTTGGTTCGGCATGGGTTGGTGTGGCCTTGGACCGGTGAAGCTTGGTCCGGTGGTATGCTGAGAGGCTTTGGTTCGGTGTTGAGTTGGCTCGGTGGTGAGTGTTGGTTCGGTAGGAGGATGGAGTGACGTTGGTTCGGCAGGTGGTGGTTCGGTAGGTTTCAGCTATGTGGTTGTGGGTTTTGGACCGGTGATGGTGGGTTGGTTCGGCAGGCATGGCCGAAGTGGTTGGTTCGGTGGTGCGAGGGAATGTTGTTGGACCGGTAGTGCTTCTTTCCCTTGATTCGGTAGTGCCTTTCCTTGTTGGTCCGGTGGTGGTGTAAAAGCATCCAACACTTGCCCCCCAAAGTGGGGCATATGCCAGCATATGTCACGCTTTGTTTTCTCGTGGTTTGGATAGCCGCATTCGGTTTTGAGTGCCGAACCATTTGGTTCGGTGGCCCTGTGCACGTCTATAAATAGGGGCTACACCCCTTCGTTATTCCTTACCGAATCAGAGAGAGCCGAACCAACTTGAGTGCCGAATCAACCTTGTACCGAATCAATCCTCGTGCCGAATCAAACTCGTGCCGAATAGGTATGTTTCTATTTTCGCCGAATGGGCTAATGCCGAATGGACAATTGCCGAATGAGTTCGATTATTGGGAATGCCGAATGAGTCTTTAACCTTTAATGCCGAATGAAACTCGAAAACTTGACCATCGAATGGAACTTGATAACTATTCGTTTATACTCCCATACTCCTTGTTCTAATACCATGTTTTTCTTGTGTCGCAGATAAATGTCTCGCAAAGCGGAAACTCAATCAGATAGAAAGAAGTCCAAGGATAGAGAAGAGTCTTCTTCCGTGCCCCCAGCCCAACCAAGACCGGCGCGACATCGACCTGCCCCGAGGTCGTTAGTGGATGGGTATGGTCCCCAAGAGCTTCTGAACTCTCCTCCCGATTGCTTTCCGAGCTCCCCCAAAGAGGAGCAGCTTGATGTCATTTCTCGTTCCTTCGGGATTGACAGGGCTCTTATGCTGTTGCCGGGAGAGGGGGTTATGCCATATGACCCTCCTGAAGGATACTTTGCGTACAGCAGATATCATTGCATGTGTGGTGCTATCCCGCCTCTCAACGCTTGGATAGTTAGCTTTATCACATATCTGAAGGTGGCTCCATTCCATCTTCAGCCTAACTCCTACGCCATTCTGGTGAGTCTTTTCGTCATCTTTCAGAGGAAATATGGGCGTCCCCTTTCCAACCGGGAGATCCGGCATCTGTACAACTTGAGAGGCTATAAGAAGGGGTATCCATATATCAGATTGGAAGCGGCCGTGCCCTTCAATCCTTTTCTGGATTTGTACTCGAAGTTCAGTATGTTCAAGAAAGAATGGTTTTTCATTAAGTATGACTCTGTTTCTTTCCGCCTTTTCACTTCCGGCTGTAAGTTGAACTTCATTTATATTTTCCTCGTCCCGATCGCAATGCTTCATCTTATATGCTTTTATTTCTTGCTAGCAACAAGTGGCTTTGCGGTCGTGGAGAATGATTTCTTGGCGCGGATGGCTGCTGAAATAAAGGTTATTTCGGGAAGGGATAGGTCGGCTTCCTACCTGATCAGGAATACCACTCTCCTGTAGTATAACCTAATTCTGCCACGTCAATCTATGGTTAAACCGAGAGATACAGCCGAGGAGAGGGCTGCTAAAGCTAAGGATGGGGCTACTGCGAAGAGTAGCAAGAGGAGACTTTTCTCGATACCTCCAGTTGTTGGGGGAAAGAAGCTTAAGAAGTCTGATGGACCCTCTCCCAGCACATGTCCAGACATTCCGGAGGAGGAAGGTGGAGAGGAGGAAAGAGGCAAGGAGGAGAGCGGAGGAGATGGAGAAGGTGAAGGACAGGGTGGTAGTGGTGCCGGGGCTTTGTCTTCTGAGCAGGCAGGGGAGACCAGGAGTGGACGGATGATGCCTTCCGCCAGGCTTTTGAGGGGTTGGAGGAAGGATCAGCCTCGGTGGAGAAGGAAAAGGAGGTTGACAAGGCTGGGGCTGGTGCCGATCCATTCTCTAAGAGTTCTTCAGCTAAGGCGACTCCAACGATTCAAGGTGAACTTTTGACTTCTGCAGGCTCCATTTATGATAGGGACTTAGGAATATTTTATGGTTCGCTTCCGTCCTGGACTGAGATTCAGGACTTATTGCAGTATTCTACTCCTCCGCAGGGTTTGTATAACAGACGTGCCTTCTCATTCTTTTTAAGTTAACATATTTCTTGAATTATGGACCCTTGTATGTTCGTAACACTTGTTCTTTATTACAGGGGCAGGTGAGGTGGCCAAAACTTCAGACGTTCGACACCGCCTTGAACAATACAAGTTACTTAGAGCCTCTGCCAAGCCTAAGCCTCCCACTAGTCGTCCAGGAGACGTAGTTAGCTACCGTCCTCTTCTTGGGGTCATTGAAGAGAGTATTCAGAAAAAGAAGAAGAGTCGCTCCTTATTTGAATCTTCACCCGGTCCGCAGCCTCCACCTCAACCTATTCATGATATCACGGAGGAGGAAACTGAGTATATTCCCTCCCCGCATCCGCCTGAAAATCCTACCGTTATCCGCATAAAACGTCCCGATGTGCCTCGCAATCCCTTTGCCGGCCACCCGGATTTGGACCCAAGCTCTCAGGATATCTTATTTGACGAGGCCACGGACGAGCATCTTCTCCCCCGCAATCCCATGGTTCAGGTTCTTGATGAGGCTAAGTCCCTAGATCTGGATCTGCTCACTACTCGGATAGCTGCTATGGGGGACGAAGCCAAGGCCAACATCGACCGGGTCGCGAAGGAGGCCAAGAAGTTAATGGAACATCACGCCCGATTGGCCAAGGCCGGGGAGGAGATAGGGAGTGCCAATATAAGGCTGCGGTTAGTGGTCGCTGATCAGGCCAAGCAACTTGCCGACCAGGCTATTCAGATTTCGCAGCATGAAGCCGACTCCCGACGACTGAAAAAGACCATGGAAGAGGCTAGCAGAGCCGAGTTGCGGAAAATGGAGGCCGCTTGCAAGAAACGCATTGACATGGCCATTACCACGGTTGATGAGGTTAGGAGGGCGGATCTCGAGCAGGTTGAAGAAATATCTGGGAGGCTTGAAGCTGCAGAACTTGCTCAAGCCAAGTTGAAAGAAGAGACGGAGGAGATGAGGAGAACCCTTCAGGCTGAGTGCTCGAGATACCGGCGGGAGAGGGATGTTGCCATCGCTAAGTTGCTGTCCTCCGAGGCCCGGGTGAGGGAGTTTGAGGAGAATGAGGGGATGATGGATGAGATGTTGCAGGACATGTACTTCCGTACCTGGAAGCAGGGTAATCTATCCTGGATGGATGACTATCCCCGGATCATGGCCAGGATATATCTCCGGGCATTGGAGGAGGCCAGGGCCGATGCAGATAAGGAAGGTGGAGCGGCATTCAGGATGGATATGGTTACCGCCCAGTTTTCAAAGGAGGAGAAGGTAGCGGTGAAGGAGGGGATGCGGCTACTCACTGCGGAGGAAGCCGGTGTGCAGTTGGGGGATGAGGACCAAGAAGCAGGTGTTGGTGAGTTTTCTCTTTTTAGCTTTTCATAACTTGATCGTTCGTTGCCGGTTTTAATGGACTCTTTTTCTGAATTGGACAGGTGGGACTTCTGGTCAACATGCTGGGAGCTCCGATCCTACCGTCAAGTAGATTCGGAGAGCTAGTAAGATGGGGGCGGAGCACTGATGCAGTTGCCTACTTGATCCGATCCGTATAGTTTTTGGTTCTCTTGACTTTCCTGTCTATACTTAGTCAAAAACATTAGTGTATTTTCGGATTGTAATCATGTCATTGAACGACTCTACATAATTTTATAACACGAGCTGATTCTTTTATATTTTGAATGCTGTCATTGCTTTTGATGTGTTGTATAAGAAATATAACCATGCATATGCCTGTGATTTGATTGTGTTTGACACTAAGCTTCTGCTTGTAATATAATTTCATGTTTTTCAATGTTAGTGTGATGTATGAATATGAACTGCAGCTATGCATTAATGTATAAAAGTAGAAGGTACCGCCCTTCATGTTTCGGCTGTGGACGGCAACTTTGCGCGCCCTGTAAGACTAAGCACGGAATGCTGATGAGTGTCTCGTCATCCGGTTGTATGTTTCTGTTCCCATTAGCGAGCGTTCCCTATTTCATGTCCTGTACTTTCAAGCACCGTTACGGAGAATAGGAGAAAAGTTTTAAATGAAATGGAAATATAGGAAAAGTAAAACTTCCAGTCACGGAAGGCCGTCGATGTGCTTAAGTTCGTGGAAAACGGGTTTTGCAGTCACTTTCCCTAGTTGTGTGTCTTGGAGACATTTGTCACCCATCTTACGCCTCTGTGGGGAGTTTTCTTTTTTTACCACAGCCGCACTTAAGACACATCGGAGCCGATCGCGCACAGTAACTACCCGGGCCATTATGGCCCGTAATCGTGGGTATTATTCGATTTATTGTGGCTGGCTGGCGTGGGGGCCGATCATCAACTGTGAACTGCTCCTGGCTGGCCACACCTTATGTTGGGACTTATGATCGGTTCACAGTTGCCGGCGAGCCGAATCGCTGTAATGAGCTGCCATGGCATAATCGGCCTTCTCGGTGGCTTATACTCGGCTCATTACAGTCGGCTTTAAGGGCCGAGGCAAACAATAAGTTAACTCGCGGTAGAGGGATACCAGAGCAAAGTGTCTCATTGGCGAGGGCATAGGATCGTAGCGTACCTGTTAGATTTTGTCCAGGTGGAGTTGTGTTGTGAAGCTCTGAATTGAAATGTCATCTGCAAAGGATTTTGTTCAACAGCAAAGGATAAAGCTTAACAAGTAGCCAAGATATAAAGGAACAAGTTAACAAGAGCCTAGTTTTTAAAGTGGTTCGGCACGAAAATGCCTACGTCCACTGATTCTCTTTGTTAATTCACTTCACATGGGCATTACAAGTTAAGAAAAGTATCGACGGAGGTGTCAGATCTTCCATGCCCTCTGGAACACCTCTCCGTCCATTGTTGACAAAATATAAGCTCCGTTGTGGAGATATTTATGAATTACATATGGTCCGTCCCAGATTGGATCCAGCGCTCCTGGGCGCGGAAAGATTCGCTTGAGGACAAGATCTCCTTCTTGTAAGCTGCGATGTTTGACTTTGGAGTTGTATAGTGCTGCCACTTTTTGTCTGTGAGCTGCTGCTTTGAGTGCTGCATCATTTCTTCTCTCCTCAATTAGATCCAAAGACATGTGGAGGAGTTCTTCGTTTTCTTCGGGGTTGTAGTGGATCCTACGATGGGAAGGTACAATAGTTTCAACTGGGAGCATGGCCTCTGATCTATATGCCAAAGAGAACGGAGTATGCCCTGTTGGTGTTCTGAAAGAAGTGCGGTAGGCCCATAGTGCTGTAGGAAGTTCGTCCACCCAAGCGCCTTTTGACTTTTCAAGCTTCTTCTTGATTAGAGTCTTGAGAATCTTGTTGAGAGCTTCGACTTGTACATTTGCCTGGGGATAAGCTACGGATGAGAAGCCCATATGAATTCCGTGCTCTTGGCACCAGTCGGCAAATTCCTCGCTGTCAAATTGAAGCCCGTTGTCTGATATTATTCTGAGTGGAACCCCGTACACAGAACGTTTTTGATTAAGAAGTTGATAACTTTAGTTGAAGATATTTTATTCAGAGGCTCCGCTTCCACCCATTTGGTGAAATAGTCAACTGCCACTATAGCATGTCTGGCCCCGCCTCGGCCCATCGGCAGTTCGCCAATTAAGTCAATTCCCCATATTGCGAAGGGCCAAGGGCTGGTCATCTGAGTAATTTCATTGGTTGGTAGTCGAGGAATCTTAGCAAATCTCTGACATCTGTCACATCTTCTGACGAAGTTTAAGGCATCTTTGTTTAAAGTGGTCTAGAAATACCCATATCGGAGTATCTTTTTTGCTAGGGTCTGCCCTCCGGTGTGGTCTCCACAACTTTCCTGATGGATATTGGATAGAATTTCCTTGGCTTCTCTTCCAGCAACGCACCTCAATAAGGGGTTAGAGAAGCCGCGCCGATAGAGGATGCCTTCTTGCATTGTGTAGCGGGAAGCTTTCCTTAGAATTTTCTTAATTTCATTTCACCCGTCGGGTAGTGTGCCGTTTTGTAAGTATTCTTGGATAGGGGTCATCCATGTTTCTTCTTCGGTTGCAGCTATCAGATTTACTTGCTCGAAACTTGGTGCCAGCTGTTTTGATATGGTTAATGCTCCGAAAATAGTGATGTTCTTCATGCCAGCTTGTTTTGCTAGTTCGTCGGCCTCTTGATTCTCTTCTCGGGGAATGTATTTGATTAAATAGTGATCTAATTGATTAAGCAGTAGCCTGGTCTTCTTTAGATACGCTGTGAGTCGTTCTCCTCGAGTCTGGAATTCTCTTAGTATTTGATTTACAATAAGTTGATAATCACTATGGAGACATAAAGAACTGACTCCAATTTCTAGTGCAAGTTCTAATCCGGCTATCACTGCTTCGTATTCTGCGTCGTTGTTGGTGGCAGCGAATTCCAATCTTAGAGCGTAGTGCAGCTTCTTTCCCCTGGGGGTGATTATCACAATACCTGCCCCCGAGCCTTGCTCGTTTCGACGCTCCATCTACGAAGAGATTCCACTTGATATCTTCTGCTATTTCAGATTGGTCCTTACCTTCGCTAGTAGTGAATTCGGCAATGAAATCGGCTATGGCTTGTCCCTTGATAGCGGTGCTAGGATGGTAAGTGATATCATATTGACTTAGTTCGATGCACCACTTAAGTAATCGCCCAGAAGTGTCGGGGCGATGGAGAACTTGCCTTAGCGGTTGATCGGTTAAAACTCTGATGGAATGAGACTGGAAATAGTGTCGCAGCTTCCGCGACGTGATAAGCAAACAGTATGCTAGCTTTTCAAGCTTAGGGTATCTGACTTCTGCCCCTGTGAATCTCTTGCTTACAAAGTATACGGGTCGCTGCGCGCAGTTGTCTTCTCTCACCAAAGCGGCGCTCAGAGCGTGTGATGATACAGCAAGGTATAGGTATAGTTCCTCTCCTTCATTTGGAGTTGAAAGTACCGGTGGTCTCTGGAGGTGTCCGATTAAGTTAAGGAAGGCTGTCGAGCATTCGTCAGTCCATTCGAACTTTCCTTTGTCTTTTTTTAGAGCTTCGAAGAAAGGGATGCATTTGTCGGTTGCTTTAGAGATGAACCTACTCAGGGCGGCCACTTTCCCGTTTAGGCTTTGCATCTCTTTTCGAGTGTATGGTATCTTGATATCTTGCAAGGTCCGGACTTGTTCGGGGTTTGCTTCAATCCCCCTGGCATGAACGATGAATCCCAAGAACTTTCCCGATGATAATCCGAAGGAGCACTTTAGAGGGTTCAGCTTCATCTCATATTGGCGAAGTACTTGAAACATCTCGTCCAGATGGTTTATATGGTCGTTGGCTTTCCTCGATTTTACCAGCATGTCATCCACATAAACTTCCATAGTTCGTCCTATCGGTTCTGCAAACATCTTGTTGACGAGGCGCTGATAAGTAGCTCCGGGGTTTTAAAGTCCAAATGGCATTACCTTATAGCAGTACAATCCTCGGTCAGTGATGAAGCTAGTGTGGTCTTGATCGGGGGCGTGCATAGGGATCTGGTTATATCCAGAGTATGCGTCCATAAAGGATAAAAGTTCGTGTCCGGCAGTGCTGTCGACGAGTTGGTCGATTCGGGGGAGTGGGAAGCAGTCTTTCGGGCAAGCGTCATTTAAGTTGGAGAAATCGATGCATGTTCGCCACTTCCCATTAGCTTTCTTTACCAGTACCGGGTTGGCGATCCATTCTGGGTAGATGGCTTCACGTATGAAGTCATTGGCAAGTAAGTTCTTCACTTCTTCCTCGAGGGCTGCTGATCGTTCTGCCCCCATACTTCTCTTCTTTTGCTTTACCGGTACCTTGGTGGGATCGATATTTAGTGCGTGGCATGCTATGTCCGGGGAGATTCCAGTCATATCAGTGTGCGTCCATGCAAATACATCCATGTTGTGGCGAAGAAAATCAATGATTTGATTCTTTAATTCTCTTTTTAACTGAGATCCGACTCTCAGCAGTTTACTTGGATCGCGTTTGTCTACATATACGAATTCCATAGCCTCTGCAGGCTCGGCGGTGGCCTCCTCCTCTTTGTCCCGGGGGTCTAATTCATTGAAAGGATCACTGGTATACCGAAGAGGAGGGGCTTTCTTTAGTTGCTATGCTTCCAAGCTTTTCATGCAGAGAATAGTCTCTGCATTTTTTCCCTTTATCTCTCCTGTGATTATTGCGAAGTTCGGTTACATAGCAGTCCCGAGCGGCGTCTTGATCCCCTTCTACTTCTCCCACTCCATTATCCGTTGGGAACTTCATCTTCAGGCACCATGGGGCGAGGACGATTTGGAAGTCGGACAAGGCTGGTCTTCCCAAAAAGGCATTGTAGGCCGAGTGGTTGTCTATTAGCACGAATGTTTGTTTCCGAACGGCGGAGCGGGGATGACTTCCCAATTCAACAAAGAGATCCAATTGTCCGAGGGGCATCTTTGCTTCTCCAGTAAAACCATGTAGCGGTTTATTGCAGGGAGACACGTCCTTCATTGACAGCTTCATCTTGTCGAAAGCATGCTTGAACGGAATATTCACTGAGCTTCCAGTGTCTACTAGGATTCGAAAAACTTTAGCTGGGCCGAACCAGGCAGAGATGACCATACGATCCATATGAGGGTATTGCCTTCCTTCTAGGTCGCGCCCATTGAATGTGATGTCATTATTTTCCCTCCGCTTAGGGCGGCGTTCTTCCATAACAGAATTGACGCAGTCTCCCTCGCTTCTGAGTGAGTTTCCATACCTTTCCATTTATGTCCAGCTCTTGTCGGCGATGTGTGGCCCTTCAGATATTGTACGGACCACTATCTTCTCTTGGCTGGAACCGCTGGTGTTGCGATTTCCTCCGCCTGTCTCTGGGTGGAGCTGCCCTGGGTTTTCCTTGGCGGGAGCTGGAGTCCTATCCTGGCCCTTTACATAGCGTTCCAGCCTCCTTCTCCTGATATGTTCTTCAATTAGGTCTCGGAGATGGCGGCATTCATTGGTATCGTGCCCATGAGACTCGTGGAAACGACAGAATTTTCCGGACTGGATTGCGCGATCTAACTCTTTCTTGTACGGGGGGCGCTTGTATGTAAGTTCGTACTGGGTGGCCAGGAAGATGTTCTCGACTGTTTCATTCAAGGGAGTGTAAGCGTCAAATCTCGGTCCTGGTCGGTACAAGCGCTTTTCTCCCTTCTTGCCCCCTGCATTGTCTATGGAGTCGTTTTTTCGAATGTCTTTCGCTGCGGCAGGGGTGTTTCCGTGAGACGTCTTTGCCTGTGGTCCTGTCTTCCTTTCAGTGGCAGCCTCTTCGAGTCTCATGTACTTCCCAGCTTCATGGAAGAAATCGGGCAAGGTAGCTGGTTTTTCTTTAGTTAGTCTTCTAGCAAACTTGGTATCTGGGTGCACACCACTACAGAGGGCCATTAAGGTAAGTTTCTCATCGGCATCTTGGATTGCGGCCGCTGCGGCATTGAACCGGGTTAGGTATCGCTGCAGTGTCTCTCCGGGTTTCTGTTTGACAGTAGATTGGGAGTAAGCATCCTTGGGTTGTTCCACATGAATGCGGAACTGGATGATAAACTTCTCCTTCAACATTTCCCATGAACTGATGGATCCTTGGGGCAGATGGCAGAACCAGGAGGTAGCTAGGTCTGCTAAAAATAGTGGAAAGCATTTGCATAATACTCCTTCAAATGCCCCGCTCATGAGCATATGTTGTGTGTATCTTTGCAGGTGTACAACGGGGTCAGAAGTTCCCTTGTATGGTTCCATTGTCGGCATTTTCCACTCTCGGAGGGTGATGGCAATTTCAATATCGCGGTGAAAGGGCTGGTTACCCTAGCACCTATCCCACGATCTCTTTGGTCCCGTTGGATGCATTCTCTGAACAATCGTGCCATCCTCTCATCAGAATATGGGGCAGATAGGAAAGAGCTTGGTTCTTCCCTGCGGGATCGATCTCGTCCAGATGACCTGTAGGGATGGTATAGTCTATCACTTCTGACGTTATCCAGTGGCTGTCCTTGGCTGCTCGGATGCATGCTAGGACCAGCTACAGTTGGCCCCTGCCTTGATCTTCCCCTGCGGGGTTCTGTTTCGAGCATTTCCATGGGGTCAACTTCGGGCTGGGTTCTAGCTCGGCTCCGTTCAGCGGGGTTTCTATGATTAGGCGGCATGACTGGCTCAGCTACATCCGACCCTCGCCTGGTGCCTCCCCCGTTGGGTTCGGTTCCAAGCGCTTCCTCGAGTCGGAGTTCGGGCTGAGTCCGGGCGCGGCCCCTATCATTGTTGTTCCTGTTGATAGCTTCTTCGAAGAAGAAAGACCTTTGTTGTCTCCGAGATCCTCCAGATTGAGACTCACCCCATGATTCAGTGTTGCGGTTGGATTCTTCGGCATCCCTTAAGTGTGACATGAGTTGGTTCACCAAAGCTTCTTGTTGGGATGCGAAGCGGTTAGTTACTTCAGCCACAACTCTGTCTAGATCTGCCCTAGTAATTGATGCCGGTTGTTCTGTGGCAGGGGCTGTCGTGTTTGTCTGATCCTCGTTCGGTACTACTGTTGGAATGGGATGATTCTCTTGATCTGTTATTACTGGATCCGGAATGCTGCTAGCTGCGATGTTCTTTCCCTTGTTAGCGTCTTTTCTCGGCCTGGAAGTCATGTTTCCTAGGCAATGAAGGGTGCTATTTGGGAAAGAAGGTTGAATGAGGGAAGCTGAAGCTTCGAGTTCCAAGTTCTCAGTGAAAGCACCAAAAATATTTGCACAAAAAATGGACAAACACCTCAAAGTCGTATGATTTAGTTGATTTTATATTGTTCTTAGTAATTCGGGTGAGTTATGCAAATAAGTAAAAAACAAGGGCTAAATTGTAAAAGACACGCAGATTTATAGTGGTTCGGCCAGAACGTGCCTACGTCCACTTTATATGTTATTCTCTCTTTTCTTTCAGATTACAAGTACAAAGCTTTGTATACAAGTATGTGAAAGTTGTTTGAAAGTTCCTTCCGTGCTTGAGCTCTCAAACTTGTCTGCCATTGTTGTACCCCTGCCCCTCTATTTATAGAGTGAGGCTGGGGGCAGGAGTCTTGGATGTATATAGCTGCTGATGGGCCTGGGCTGAAGCAATCTGGTCTGGCATATCTGGCTCGGCGAAGCTCGGTTCGGTGATGTGTGGAGGGGGTTGGTTCGGCATGGGTTGGTGTGGCCTTGGACCGGTGAAGCTTGGTCCGGTGGTATGCTGAGAGGCTTTGGTTCGGTGTTGAGTTGGCTCGGTGGTGAGTGTTGGTTCGGCAGGAGGATGGAGTGACGTTGGTTCGGCAGGTGGTGGTTCGGTAGGTTTCAGCTATATGGTTGTGGGTTTTGGACCGGTGATGGTGGGTTGGTTCGGCAGGCATGGCCGAAGTGGTTGGTTCGGTGGTGCGAGGGAATGTTGTTGGACCGATAGTGCTTCTTTCCCTTGATTCGGTAGTGCCTTTCCTTGTTGGTCCGGTGGTGGTGTAAAAGCATCCAACAAAGAGGCCGATAGAGAAAGTGACATTGACGTTGTGCGTGCCAAACAGAACTTCAACAACAACATGAAGAGGCCTATTAAATTCAAAGGCCCCAATCCCATCAAGAAAGGGAAGCAACAAACTCCGGTAGCAAAGATTCCTAGCTCTAGTCGTGGACGATGCTACAATTGTGGTTCCACAGACCACCATGCAAGGGAGTGCCCGAAACCCCTCTTTTGTCATTATTGCAAAGGATTGGGTCATCTTTTATCTTCGTGTCCTAAGCTTCCAAGCAAGAGAGAAGGAAAGCTGCAAGCCCCTGGCAACTCTTCTCTTGGTCAAGGTATTTCTCGTTCAGTCCTTGATTTCATTTGTTTTGTGATTGTCCTTTTCAAGTTCTTGTTGATATAATCATCTCGTTATTTTATATCAAGAGAACTTGTGATTCTTTTTCTTTAAACATTTATGGGCTTGATGACTTCTTTGAGGATTGCGAATCCGGATTAGTGGATCTACAACACTCAATTTGCTTTCTATTGATGTCGAAATTATTTTATGTGATTTTTCTCTCCGAGCCGATTTTTACTTATGCTTCGGAATTGACTTTTGTGAAGATTGGCTTAATTATTATGAAGCCATATCCTTTGTCCCGTGTGGACTGTTCATCTTCGACATTTTCAATCTGTTAAGCAGATACCTATTTTTTCCTTTGTGATTTTGATTCCAACTTGATGGCATCATTTTATTCTTTAAGCTCACATGATGGGGAAAGTGTTATTTCTCTCATTCATGTAGTTTGAGAATTTTCTGGTATTTTTTGAGCTTGTCTTAGGATTATCACCTAAGAAATCTTTTGTGTGGTGTTAAGGTCTTTCTAGTTCAACCTTGCTACCGATTTTCATTTGGCTACGAGTTGCGGGAGTTAGCATTCCACTTACTGCATTCCGCACTTGTTACGATTCTTATGAATGACTTATTATGTCATTCAGTTTGCCCATCTTGTTTCATCCATTTCATAAATCGAGTATTCTATGAATATCTCGATAATTCCATTCTTGTATTTATTAATTTTGGATGAAAACAGAAATTTAAAATTTTGAAAATCTTTTTCATAAGGTTTATTTATAAGTACAATTGGATTTTGATCTTAAACGAGCAAAGAATATTCTCAAAACTTTTAAGAGATATTTTCATCATATAGAAGATGATTTTGTGATTGTATTGCCCATTGAGTGCTTTAAGAATTCTGGTCGATGCGCTTGATCAACATTATCGATAAGAATCTCCTAAACGCTTTGATGAGACAGTCAGACACGATATATTGACTTGTAAATGTAAATTTTTCTAGAAAGATTATTACATAAAGATAAATGTAATTTTGAAAGTTTTAGCTTTTCGGGAAAGAAGATTATTTAAAAGAAATTCTTTCTTTTCGATACTCTTATTCTTGTGATTCCCGAAGGGAACCAAGACTTTATCTTTTGTACCAATGCTAATCGTATTGGTTTGGATGCCGTTCTCTTGTAAAAGATAACATGCTATCACTTGTGCTTCTAAATCATTAAAAGCCGATCGAGACTAGGTATGCCACTCATGATCTAGTGCTCGCGACTGTTGTTTTCGCTTTTAGAGTTTGGCATCATCATTTTTGAGGGAGAAATTTGTTCTCCACCTCGATCATAAGTTTTTGGAATATTTATTTTTCTCATAAAGAACTTCATGTTGACTCAAGTTCCTGCCATCTTATGATCTTGATATTCTTTATACTCCCGGAAAGGGAAATCGTGTTGCCAATGCGCTTAGTCGTAAGCAACAAGTGGTTGATTCTTTGATGATGTCTGAATGGAATTATCTTTTTTGTATTAAGTTCATCGGACGTTTTGATATACTTTGTTTTATTGAGCTTTAACTCATTCCTTTTATGGGCTAGCGTCCGATGTTCTTTTATGGTGTTCGGTTAAATTTGACGTACCGGTTGTACTACGTCGTTGTTCCAAATTATTCGAGTTTCTAGTTTCTCGGGCGTACCATTTTTGTACTACGTCGTTGCACCGGCTCAATTTTCTGTTATTTATGATGTTTTCTCATGTCTTTCTACTACGGAAATGCCTTAGGGATTCCGATTTTTATTCTTGAGCCCAGTATTATTGAAGGAAGTGAAGTTTTACCAGATTTGACTTAGGAGTTATATTCTATTCGCATCATTGCTTCGGAGATTGAGCGCCTTCGGAATAAAGATGTTCT
This sequence comes from Allium cepa, assembly GCA_030765085.1. NCBI lineage: Eukaryota > Viridiplantae > Streptophyta > Magnoliopsida > Asparagales > Amaryllidaceae > Allium > Allium cepa. The sequence continues at coordinate 346,485,874 of CM060944.1, forward strand.
TCTTGTGAAAGTTCAATAGTTCTCAGATCCTAAGGATTTCTCTTGGGAATCCTGAGAATTCATCGAGCGAACCCGTTCGGGCTTACTCTTTCGTGCTCTTTATGGAGGACTTCTTGATTCAAATTTTCTTTTATGTTGACATGCTTCTATGGTTGTTACTTCTTATTTTCTTCTTAAGTATTGCAAGGACGCAATTTCTTTAAGGAGGGGAGTCTGTAACAACCCGCATATTTATCGATTTTATATTTAAATATTTCATCGTTCGTCGGATTTTAGTCCGAAAAGCTACTTTTTGCAAACAGTTGAATTGGGACTCGAGATCCCTTCCATTGAGTTCAAAATGTTGTTTGCAATCTTTTTGAGTATAAACTTCGATATGTTTGGAGCTAGCTAAAAATTTGAACTTTTTCACTTTGGGTTTGGGTTTGGGTTCAGCCCACTAGCCAACTTAATACCCAAATATGAACCACTTCTCCCCATTCACTCTCACTTCCTCCTCTTTTCAGTTCTAAAGAAAAAATGGTGGAAGAGAATGGAAAATGGAAATCCAAAACCCTAGTTCATTTGCAAAATCCAAGATCTAGCTCCAAATTCTAAGAGAACCCATTGGTAAGCATCCTCTTCATCTTCTCCAACTCTTTCTCCATTCCATTTCAGAAATTCCTAAACCTAACATAGGAAATATTTTACTTGTAAGCTTAGATTGAAGCTTCTTGAGTTGTTATTAAAGAGGAATTGATCTTAGCTTGTTTTAAAAGCTTCTCCTTCATTGATTTGGGTTCGAAGGTGAGATTTTTATCTCATATCTATGACTATAATTATCTTTGGTTATTGGGTATGAATTCCTAACACTTCTTCATGTGCATTTGTTCTTGATTTGGATTGGTTTTGTGAATATTCCAATTTTTGGGGTTTTAAGTCAAATTTGTGTGAAAATCCTTTTATGGATGTTTGACCATGCTTTGGATGATGTGTCGAGGAGCATATAGATCCGGGTTGCCAATTGGAATAAACCCTTAGAGCCAATGTTCGTCCGGTTGCATTTTGGAAGAGTTTGCTCTTCATTTGAATAGGCTGAAAAACAGCCCAGGCATGATTCAGTCGACTGAATCCTCTGTTCAGTCGACTGAACCTGGAACCCAAAGTTTCTAGGCATGATTCAGTCGACTGAATTTTCTGTTCAGTCGACTGAATCTAGAAATAGAAAGTTTCCTGAACCTGGAAAATTTCCAGGTACAGGGTCAGTCGACTGAAAACTCTGTTCAGTCGACTAAACCTGCTATTTTAGTCCAGTTCGCCTTTTGGATTGAATTTCCAATTTAAATCGATTCGTGATGATCCTATTTGTTGTTATCATTTATTATGACTTTGATGACTCCTTTTTAGGGATTTTAGAATATCCATTTCGATGGATTCTTTATCGATTTCTTTGGATTTTATTCACGTCTTCGAATGTGAATTTTGGTGATTGGTTGTTTCTACAATCATTTCTGTGATTTGTCACTTTAAAAATATAAAGGTTTTCTATACTAGTAGTAAATATCAAAACTCTTTCTCCAAATGATTTCAACACTATTTTATATCAAAGCTCGTTTTCTCAAACCGATTTCCAATCTATTAGTATATACAAACCTTTACCTCACTCGTATGAGAAATCTAATTAAACGGCTTAGTAAAACAAGTGGTATGAAACACTTGCGTTTACTTCGTCGGTTAATTCTTAGACTTGTTCGATTGAACCTCTTGTGACAATTTTCTAGTGGAGATCTACAATTTGTTCGTAAATATTTAAGTTAAGCTAGTGGTTATGGGACATGAAGCTAAATTTATATATTTACTAGCTTACTGTAATTGACACTTCTTGATCATCATGACGATCATTTTCGTGATTTAGACTAGCAATTGTGCGATGTCTCTTTGTCTGCGAGGGAGATTAAACCCCGTTTTTGTGGAGTTTCGACTCAAATTGGTGGGGTAGCAACCCATGGTCTTCGGGCCGTTTGTGGAGCTTCGGCTCAATTTGTGATGGTTAGCAACCAAGGAATTAGCGTTCCGTCTGTGATACACGTGTTGGTGAGCTTTATGCTCCCGTTTGTGATAGGCCTTTCCCCCCTTTTTGTGATTTCTGGATTTCTTGAGATGATTTCTAGAATTTGTGCTTCACCAATTTTCGTGATTTTCATTGATAAGTTTTATCAATATTTGTGCATTGGTGAATTTGTGCGTCATTGATTTTTTGTGATTGATATTGATATAATCGTCAATATTTATGGTTTGGTGAACGAAATAAAGAGTATGACATTTCTTTTGATCCTTGAGTAGATTTTTGTGATATTGATTAATCTCTTATTGATTTTCAATTACTTATATATCACAGCTTGGATTTGTGATTATTATGTGTTTAGTCATACCTTTTATTCTATATCGTCTCATCTGATATTTATAGCTAGACTGATCCGTTTATTATTTTCTTATTAAATAATACTCGGGTCACACTGAGATGTTACAGGTTCTTTGGCTTGACTTCTCGCTTGGGATTGATTCCTCTGTCTTTTGGCTAACTACTTAGATTAGTAGTTTATTTTGGTGTACACATTTGAGATATAGACTCACAGTTGTATTCTTTGGTATAGCACGTGTTGCTATTCTTTTGTATTATTGTGGATCTTTTTTACCACTTCTCTGATATACACTTTCATGTGTTAGTTATATATTCATATCTTCTTCCGCCTTTGTGATATGAATTATCTGTGACTGATTTGTGTTATGTTTATTTCTATATTTGTTTCTGAAGATTATTATAGCCACTTTGTAGTAGCTTTGTGTTTGTATCGGTATGTCGGATTTCCTCTTGAAATAAAATGCATGTTATACTATCTGAATATCGGTGCTCGCGTAAAGCAATTACACGGATGGTCGCTCCTCAACAGCCTTATTCTCCGTGCTAGTTGACAGCATTACACCGTAGTGTTCTTGGCTAGCGTGGGTATAGAGGTGGGGCGTTACAGCTTGGTATCAGAGCCAAACTTCGGAACAATGTAGAATAATTTAACAAGGATCATCGTCATAAGTCCATCATAGGAGTCGTGCTTTAGATTTAATTCGAGTCTTCGTACCGATTCATCCTATTTTCTTCATGATTCCTTGTTTTATCTATCAAGATTTCTTGATATTTATTTTGAGAATAACTTTTCTCCTTCTTTCTTTCTTAAAGAAGAAGAATGGTTAGGTCTAACCGACCCAGTGCGGGTCAATCTAGTGCTACTCCCCAAGAAGGAGTTTTTATGTCTGCTCGACAGCTTTTAGATCTCGTGAAGAATGCTCAAGCTGCCGGACCCAATCCAGAGCCTACTCATCCTTGATCCGGTTTTGCACGCTTGTGCAGAGACTATATCGATTTGGGTGGAAGGCCATTTATGGATCCGAGAGTGTTATATAAATTCAAGCTTGACTCAAATCATGCGATCGCATCTTTACTCGCATGAATCTTATTGACCTTCGTCGAGTCCAAGTGGCTTCTAGTATGCTCCAAGAAAGAGCATTAGATTGGTATGAGCTTCTTGTTTCTGAAATAGTTGAAGCGGATCTTACCAGGTATTTTCAACCATTCGCATCCATTATAAGTTTATAGGTAGACACTCATGCCGGAATTGAATTGCTCAAAATACCGGGTTGTAAATAAAAATTTGGCAAAGCTCAGAATATGCAGTAAAAAAAATCAAAGATCACAGACACAGAGTAGTAATAATGCAGCGGAAGTAAAAGAGATAGTAGTTCATGAAGCTACTATATAAGTATATCAGAGTTACATAAGATACAATAGAAGAAATAAAGTACAACAGAAGTTTAAATATGATAACCAAGTACAAGCTGAATAGAACAACCGAACTGAAAATATGAAACTTGACAAGTAGATAATCTCCAGCGATTCCAATCTCCAGAAATGGAATCCAAATCTGTGAATAACTCAGGCTGACCCGAGTGTAAATAAAAATACAAACACTCGAGTCAGGACATACATACTTATACAATGTAAAGCAACTCAAGTGAATTGTAGCAAAGATACAAGTAACTTAGAAGATGCTTGGGACCGCCCATCCTCTAAGGATCCGTTAAACTATTTACTATGTAGTAATATACTATACACAGTAGTGTCTAATCAGTAAAATATAATCATATAGAAAATAGCGTTAAGGGGATGGTGAACCTTAACGCGGTCGGATCTTTAAAACCAAATCGTAGTGGGCTCGCTATAAGGAGATGACACGGCACGCGAGGCAATGCCAGGGTGGATACACCGTTTGCACTCCCGGACCGGTGGTGACGGCAAGCCAGCAGCTTCCGCCCACCTCGAACAATACCCCCGAATCAAAGTGGCGCCACATATCGAATCACAAAGTAATATAATGGTTTCCGATGGAGCATGTTCGATGAAAGGGTGCGACCCTTTGTGTAGCCCGGTATAGCTCTTGTTTTAGTCATTTATGCCAACTCACGGGAGTTGGGTCCATGTAATATACCTCGAGAACGTCGCCACCATCCTACTTCATTCTGGAATCTCCACCGCGTACACAGTTGTTAAAGTGGTTTTCGGTATTGGCCGGCTATAAGACAATATCCGATCCCGGTCTCTTTAACAAACAATCATTATTATAACCCGTAGTTATAACTTTAAAACAATATTTTATACTTCAAAAATAAAATGTCATTTCAACCCAAACCTTTATCAAAATAAAGCTTAAATCATTTCCAAACCATTTCAATATATCATCATACCATATCTTTCAATTCAAATATTTATCAAAATAAATATCAAGTCATTTCTAACCATTTCAATATTTTAAATTATCATATCCTTTAAAAACTTCCTTTCAAATCATTTTAATACGTCAAAATATCATAACCTTTCAAAGCTTCATTTTTCAAATCATTTAATATCAAAATATCATATCTTTCAAAACTTCGTTTCAAATCATTTTAATATATCAAAATATCATATCTTTCAGTACCACATTTCAAATCATTTTAATATATCAAAATATCATATCTTTTTGAAACCACATTTCAAATCATTATTCATTTTATTCAATTTAAAATACCATTTCAATTCATATTTCAAAACAGTTTATATTCCAAAAAAATCATTTTTAATCATAAAAATGAAGTTATTATGTTAAAAATTAAATTATTAAATTTCCAAAATTTTCAACTTCCAAAGTTCATTTATTCACTTACGTTTATCAAAACAGTGAAATTCCACTTTTCGCAGCATTTAGAAAACGCTACGGAAAGTTAAATTCAAAACAGTTCAATTTAACAAAAGACAACATTTTAAAATGTTGTAATAGGGTTTACTTAAATTCCAAATAAACTTAGTTAAATTCAAAAATTATAGAACTTACAAAATTGCTATAATATTTTTTAATTCAATTCAGCTTTTTAGTTCATTATCATCAACTACAGCATTTACAAATACTGTAATATCATTTACATTGTAATTAATAGCATTTCAAAAATGCAGTCAATTAACTCCAAATATTCAATATAATTTCTCAACCAATTATATTTTTATTTAAAACATTTTTAACTCATAAGATCATACATTTTCACATTTATAAACATCATTTAACTTTCCTCAAGTTCATGATTTTATAAAGTTAAATTTCCGTTCAAAAATCAAGATTTAATAATAATTCACTTATTAAATTGCAATGTTAAATTTTAAATTCCTTGCATTAAATTTCAACTTAACACTTAAGTTCAAATTCTCAAATATAACTTAGTTTTATTTTTATTTGCTTAACTAAAAGTTCACTTTTAAGTCAATTTCATAAATTTCCAATTTTAGTTATATTTCAAAATTTCAACTTAAGTATTCATTCATTTCACATTCAACTTTATCAAAAATCATCAATATGATATAAAATCACTTTAAATTAATTTAAATTCAAAATATGATAAATTTATCATATTTTCAAAGTTAATTTAAATTCCATTAAAAATTAAATCAAAATTTCCAAAATAACTTATATTCATATTTTCTAACTTTTCCATAATTTATTTAACTTATAGATTTCCAGAAAATAAATAATACTTTACAAAAGTTATATTTTTATTAAATTTCAAATCAAATATTATAATAATTAAATTTCTAAAATATTTTAAAATTTTTAGAAAAACATATTTTAACTACGGGCCTGTATATAATTTTCTACGCTAGGTAAAGTGATACGGGTAATATATCATTTCAACCCGTAATTTACAAAGAAAATCCGGGTTTTATCATTTCAAACCCGCAATCCCAAGTAAAATAAATTAAATAAAAACCGTTCAAGCCTATCATTTCAGCCCATAACGATTTTTCCCTATTCTAAAGTCCGTTCGGGTATGTATCATTTCAACCCATAGTGATTCTAATTTACAGGGAACTTGCAGTATGATAAACTGATAAAATATACAGAATAGCATGAAATAACAGTAACATATGATATAACAGGTGTTTAAGCATGGGTGAACATCATATGATAATAATATAAGCATATATAACATGATAATATAGTTCTACAGATTCACAGGGTGTCAATTCACATTTGTATAAGTATAAACATCTGGTGAGAAATACTCACATTTTTATGCTGGAGATATTAATTTGAATGACATAACGGATCCAGAAGGCACAATGACACAACAATAGGCTCAAGTGGGAAGAGATCCAAGCTTAGAACTTGTGTTACAACCCAAAACAAAACGAAATAAAATTACAATTCAATACAACATTGAATAGGAATAACTTTGAAATAAAAAGAGATACGAATACACAGTCTTTTGTCTTACCTTCTACACTTGCTAGCACGGCTTAGGGAATGTTTTGGATCAGGTTTGGACATACTTTGGTTCAGGTTTGGGTCCTATAAGGCATGGCTACAAGGTATTGAAGTGTGGAGGAGTTACTATGCATGAATATGAAGAGGCTTATGCAAATAGTGGGTTTTTGGTTCATTTTGGGCTAGGCTACATGGATCTATGGCTCGGCTATGGCATGTTTCAGATCTGGACAGAGGATGAAGGTGATGGTTAGGGGTATGTCAAGGTGGTGGTGGATATATAGGAGGTGTCCAAGGTCATCTAAAGTGATGGTGATGAAGACTAGGTGGCTAGACATGTTTTTTAAGGAGTTTTAACATAGTTTTTGTGGATTTCGCATCATGGGATGGTCATGGCACTTGCTGGTGAGAGGAGGAAGGGTTTTGGTCGTGTATGATGCGGGGAAGGAAGTGGTGGTGGTCGGTGGAGGAGATGGTGGAGGTGTTAGGCCAAACAAAGCAATGAGAGGTCATGGCAAAAATCAAGCAAAACAAAGAAGAAAAAGTAGAAAAATGAGAGGAGGAAGAGAGGCCATTGCTTATTTTTCTTTGCTCAGATCTGAAATGGATGTGATTATAGATGGAATGAGAAACTTTCACGTGAATAAGCAAAAGAAAAGGAACGGCTATAATAAATTTATGCATTGATTGAAAAAGAAACGGTAAAAGAAACGGTGAAACGACTTTACGTTTCTTAGCTTTTAAACCTTCCATACTTCCTTTTCTTTTAAATCAAGTAAAACAAAATAAACTTCAGCAAGTACATCTAAAAACCGAAAAAAAGTGAAAAAAAATAAAAATATATAATTAAATTTAACGAAAATATAAAAGGAATTAAGGAAATTGCTTAAAAATTGAAAACTGGTCATGGAAATTACAAGAAAAATACTACTAACTCTAGAAAAATTCCTACCTCACTTTAAAAATATTAAAAGACAAAAATATACATAAAATAACATATTAATACATATTAAAATAAAATATGACAAAGAAAATATAATTTATACAATTTAAAATAACAAAATTGCAGAATGAACAAATTGCGCTCAATATTGAAATATACATAACTTTCACAATTTAAATCCGTTTCCAACGAAACAAAAAGCAATGTTCCTAAAATTTTATGTACTTTCATAATAAAAGATAAAATTTAAATTTTCAAACTTTTAAAAATTTAAATTAAAAGTCAAAGTTTGACTATTTTGACCAAAAATTCGCTTTTTGGAAAATATTCTTTTTAGTCATGCTTTGGAATGATAATTCATATCAAAACTAAAGTTTATCATTCCAAATAAATAAAATAAGTTTTTAAATCAAAAATTCAATTAAAAAAATTAAAATATACAAAAAAAATTCACAAAATACAGGGTTGTTACACTCTCCCCCACTCAAAACTTTTCGTCCCCGAAAAGGAATGAGGTACGGTAAAGCACAGAAAAAGATAGAGTGAAAAAAGATTAGGACAAGATGACAAGGAGATTGAAATTATACATGATGGATATTGTTATAGGTAAGTTTTACAAGGTGGAGATGATCTTTCCAAGATTCTCCAAAATTAAGAACACAAGCATGAAAAGGTGGATTCAAAATGATTACCAAAGATCTATCAAAGATTATATAAAGATGCCTATACCAATCTATAGTAAGATAAGGATGATAAGGACAACCAAAAGATAGTTTGGAAAACAAAATAAGGAAATAAATTTGAAAGCACGGAAATTTCAACTTAAATAGAGAATAAATCTGTACACAAGTTAAATAAATCTTAACTATCTCAAATTCCATTATCTTATTATCCAATCATCTTAAATTAACAATTTTTAAAACCAAAGGGTTTGAAAAATAATCATTTATTATACTCATAATGTACTTAATACATTTAATTCTTCTTTATTCCTAATTAAAATTAAATTTATTCCTTTCAATATATTTATTATTTATGTTAAATATACCTACACTTATTATAACTGCTTTGTTTTATTCTTAGTTCTTTTAATACATATTTTTTTTTGAAAGTTATTCAATTACCCTTTATTATATTTACCTCTGTTAATCGTTTTAAAATTTAAGTGTATAACATTTATTATAACCACTCAAATTTTATTTATAAAATCTTTTTATATTGTATATTGTCCAATTACATTGTTAACTTTTGAAAAATTAAGGTAAGTTATATTGAAATGCAATTGAGTATTAGACAAATAAAACTTTCCAATTCAATCATTTCAAGCTTAAATCATTTATTCAAAAAATTTGATTTTCTTTTTATAATTGAAATTATTCATTAAAATAAAATTTAAGAATTAAATTTTCGATTTCTTCAACCCATTTAGAGATAAATAAATGTATGTACATAATTTATCGAATCAAATTTAAATCATATGTCTATATATATATATTATAGATCAAGTCATATTTTAGAAATTCAAATCAAATTAATTTCCAAAGCAAAGCTATAGCAAGACTACAGAGCGGTCTCTTCACTTCGAAACTCGAAAATGAATGTCGATGATGCTGCAGTCATCACCGAAGTTATTTCCCAGCGACAACGAGAAGAGCGGTAATTTTAAACTTAAAATTCTTTGAAAACATATTCTTGTTCGAAAGTTCTTTAAATAATATACTTTAAAATTAAACACAAGGTTTGAAACCATCGAAAATTAAATTCTCAAATTTCTTGTTTTAAATTCATTTCAGTTCCCAAATCAAGTATCATCACTTCAAATAATCAATTTAAATCAGTTTATTAAGTTTCATAAATTTACTTATATATCAAAATTTTATTTCACTAACCAAATTTTAAAATAATATTGTGTTAGTTTGTTCGATCAATGTGTTTTAGAAATCCTATCGATAGCGTTGATCAGACGAATCGATCGGAAGCCCAAATCAACATCAACAACCCAAACAACATAATATATAAAACAAAACATAGATATACAAGTACAATTCAAAATGTTTGGAAGAATAGATTGGAAACAAAAGACAAGATGATTAAATAACAAAGTAGGGAGGTGGACAAGCTTAAATAAAACGCGGGCAACCTTTTACCGGGTCAACCGTGACTTAAAGAATAAGATCAATGTGGATTTTTCTAGGGTAAATCTACATTCGATCTCAAGAGTTAGAGTTTGGAATAACAAAAGATATTATCATCTAAACCAAGGATAGATATAAATCTCTGGTGGATCAATGCTAATTGTAGAGGAGTTTCACCCTTTTACAATTCAATTTGAAATTGGCGTGACCGCCGACTCACTAGAAAGATCATTCGAAGCGGAGTTATAGAATACTCCAGAGTCAAAAGAAGATGAATAGTGAAGGACACGAATGGATTTTGAAACCGTAGGGAACGTTCCAAAATTCAAAGGAATCGAGTCAAAAGGGAGAGATTCAAACTCGAATGAAAGTGATTCTGTAAATACATTCACTCCATATGCTGAGTTTTGCCTAGAGCTACCAAAGATCTGATACCAACTGTAACAACCAGGTATTTTCAACCATTCGCATTCATTATAAGTTTATAGGTAGACACTCATGCCGGAATTGAATTGCTCAAAATACCGGGTTGTAAATAAAAATTTGGCAAATCTCAGAATATGCAGTAAAAAAATTCACAGATCACAGACACAGAGTAGTAATAATGCAGCGGAAGTAAAAGAGATAGTAGTCCATGAAGCTACTATATAAGTATATCAGAGTTACATAAGATACAATAGAAGAAATAAAGTACAACAGAAGTTTAAATATGATAATCAAGTACAAGCTGAATAGAACAACCGAACTGAAAAGGTGAAACTTGACAAGTAGATAATCTCCAGCGATTCCAATCTCCAGAAATGGAATCCAAATCTGTGAATAACTCAGGCTGACCCGAGCGTAAATAAAAATACAAACACTCGAGTCAGGACATACATACTTATACAGTGTAAAGCAACTCAAGTGAACTGTAGCAAAGATACAAGTAACTTAGAAGATGCTTGGGACCGCCCATCCTCTAAGGATCCGTTAAACTATTTACTATGTAGTAATATACGCCATATACAGTAGTGTCTAATCAGTAAAATATAATCATATAGAAAATAGCGTTAAGGGGATGGTGAACCTTAACGCGGTCGGATCTTTAAAACCAAATCGTAGTGGGAACGCTATAAGGAGATGACACGGCACGCGAGGCAATGCCAGGGTGGATACACCGTTTGCACTCCCGGACCGGTGGTGACGGCAAGCCAGCAGCTTCCGCCCACCTCGAACAATACCCCCGAATCAAAGTGGCGCCACATATCGAATCACAAAGTAATAGAATGGTTTCCGATGGAGCATGCTCGATGAAAGGGTGCGACCCTTTGTGTAGCCCGGTATAGCTCCTGTTTTAGTCATTTATGCCAACTCACGGGAGTTGGGTCCACGTAATATACCTCGAGAACGTCGCCACCATCCTACTTCATTCTAGAATCTCCACCGCGTACATAGTTGTTAAAGTGGTTTTCGGTATTGGCCGGCTATAAGACAATATCCGATCCCGGTCTCTTTAACAAACAGTCGTTATTATAACCCGTAGTTATAACTTTAAAACAATATTTTATACTTCAAAAATAAAATGTCATTTCAACCCAAACTTTTATCAAAATAAAGATTAAATCATTTCCAAACCATTTCAATATATATCATACCATATTTTCAATTCAAATATTTATCAAAATAAATATCAAGTCATTTCTAACCATTTCAATATTTTAAATTATCATATCCTTTAAAAACTTCCTTTCAAATCATTTTAATACGTCAAAATATCATAACCTTTCAAAGCTTCATTTTTCAAATCATTTAATATCAAAATATCATATCTTTCAAAACTTCGTTTCAAATCATTTTAATATATCAAAATATCATATCTTTCAGTACCACATTTCAAATCATTTTAATATATCAAAATATCATATCTTTTTGAAACCACATTTCAAATCATTATTCATTTTATTCAATTTAAAATACCATTTCAATTCATATTTCAAAACAGTTTATATTCCAAAAAAATCATTTTTAATCATAAAAATGAAGTTATTATGTTAAAAATTAAATTATTAAATTTCCAAAATTTTCAACTTCCAAAGTTCATTTATTCACTTACGTTTATCAAAACAGTGAAATTCCACTTTTCGCAGCATTTAGAAAACGCTACGGAAAGTTAAATTCAAAACAGTTCAATTTAACAAAAGACAACATTTTAAAATGTTGTAATAGGGTTTACTTAAATTCCAAATAAACTTAGTTAAATTCAAAAATTATAGAACTTACAAAATTGCTATAATATTTTTTAATTCAATTCAGCTTTTTAGTTCATTATCATCAACTACAGCATTTACAAATACTGTAATATCATTTACATTGTAATTAATAGCATTTCAAAAATGTAGTCAATTAACTCCAAATATTCAATATAATTTCTCAACCAATTATATTTTTATTTAAAACATTTTTAACTCATAAGATCATACATTTTCACATTTATAAACATCATTTAACTTTCCTCAAGTTCATGATTTTATAAAGTTAAATTTCCATTCAAAAATCAAGATTTAATAATAATTCACTTATTAAATTGCAGTGTTAAATTTTAAATTCCTTGCATTAAATTTCAACTTAACACTTAAGTTCAAATTCTCAAATATAACTTAGTTTTATTTTTATTTGCTTAACTAAAAGTTCACTTTTAAGTCAATTTCATAAATTTCCAATTTTAGTTATATTTCAAAATTTCAACTTAAATATTCATTCATTTCACATTCAACTTTATCAAAAATCATCAATATGATATAAAATCACTTCAAATTAATTTAAATTCAAAATATGATAAATTTATCATATTTTCAAAGTTAATTTAAATTCCATTAAAAATTAAATCAAAATTTCCAAAATAACTTACATTCATATTTTCTAACTTTTCCATAATTTATTTAACTTATAGATTTCCAGAAAATAAATAATACTTTACAAAAGTTATATTTTTATTAAATTTCAAATCAACTATTATAATAATTAAATTTCTAAAATATTTTAAAATTTTAGAAAAACATATTTTAACTACGGGCCTGTATATAATTTTCTACGCTAGGTAAAGTGATACGGGTAATATATCATTTCAACCCGTAATTTACAAAGAAAATCCGGGTTTTATCATTTCAAACCCGCAATCCCAAGTAAAATAAATTAAATAAAAACCGTTCAAGCCTATCATTTCAGCCCATAACGATTTTTCCCTATTCTAAAGTCCGTTCGGGTATGTATCATTTCAACCCATAGTGATTCTAATTTACAGGGAACTTGCAGTGTGATAAACTGATAGAATATACAGAATAGCATGAAATAACAGTAACATATGATATAACAGGTGTTTAAGCATGGGTACACATCATATGATAATAATATAAGCATATATAACATGATAATATAGTTCTACAGATTCACAGGTTGTCAATTCACATTTGTATAAGTATAAACATCTGGTGAGAAATACTCTCATTTTTATGCTGGAGATATTAATTTGAATGACATAACGGATCCAGAAGGTGCAATGACACAACAATAGGCTCAAGTGGGAAGAGATCCAAGCTTAGAACTTGTGTTGCAACCCAAAACAAAACGAAATAAAATTACAATTCAATACAACATTGAATAGGAATAACTTTGAAATAAAAAGAGATACGAATACACAGTCTTTTGTCTTGCCTTCTACACTTGCTAGCACGGCTTAGGGAATGTTTTGGCTCAGGTTTGGACATACTTTAGTTCAGGTTTGGGTCCTATAAGGCATGGCTACAAGGTATTGAAGTGGTGGAGGAGTTACTATGCATGAATATGAAGAGGCTTATGCAAATAGTGGGTTTTTGGTTCATTTTGGGCTAGGCTACATGGATATATGGCTCGGCTATGGCATGTTTCAGATCTGGACAGAGGATGAAGGTGATGGTTAGGGGTGTGTCAAGGTGGTGGTGGATAAATAGGAGGTGGCCAAGGTCATCTAAGGTGATGGTGATGAAGACTAGGTGGCTGGACATGTTTTTTAAGGAGTTTTAACATAGTTTTTGTGGATTTCGCATCATGGGATGGTCATGGCACTTGCTGGTCAGAGGAGGAAGGGTTTTGGTCGTGTATGATGTGGGGAAGGAAGTGGTGGTGGTCGGTGGAGGAGATGGTGGAGGTGTTAGGCCAAACAAAGCAATGAGAGGTCATGGCAAAAATCAAGCAAAACAAAGAAGAAGAAGTAGAAAAATGAGAGGAGGAAGAGAGGCCATTGCTCATTTTTCTTTGCTCGGATCTGAAATGGATGTGTATTATTGATGGAATGAGAAACTTTCACGTGAATAAGCAAAAGAAAAGGAACGGCTACAATAAATTGATGCATTGATTGAAAAAGAAACGGTAAAAGAAACGGTGAAACGACTTTACGTTTCTTAGCTTTTAAACCTTCCATACTTTCTTTTCTTTTAAATCAAGTAAAACAAAATAAACTTCAGCAAGTACATCCAAAAACCGAAAAAAAGTGAAAAAAAATAAAAATATATAATTAAATTTAAAGAAAATATAAAAAGAATTAAGGAAATTACTTAAAAATTGAAAACGGGTCATGTAAATTACAAGAAAAATACTACTAGCTCTAGAAAAATTCCTACCTCACTTTACAAATATTAAAATACAAAAATATGCATAAAATAACATATTAATACATATTAAAATAAAATATGACAAAGAAAATATAATTTATACAATTTAAAATAACAAAATTGCAGAATGAACAAATTGCGTTCAATATTGAAATATACATAACTTTCACAATTTAAATCCGTTTCCAACGAAACAAAAAGCAATGTTCCTAAAATTTTATGTACTTTCATAATAAAAGATAAAATTTAAATTTTCAAACTTTTAAGAATTTAAATTAAAAGTCAAAGTTTGACTATTTTGACCAAAAATTCGCTTTTTGGAAAATGTTCTTTTTAGTCATGCTTTGGAATGATAATTCATATCAAAACTAAAGTTTATCATTCCAAATAAATAAAATAAGTTTTTAAATCAAAAATTCAACTAAAATAATTAAAATATACAAAAAAAATAAATCACAAAATACAGGGTTGTTACAAATTATCAAGAACTATGTACAGACTTTTCTAAAATAATAGAAGTTGTAGTAGAAATTTTGTGATGGGCTGCATAATATTTTATATTGAAAATTTTACCAATATAGGCTTGTTTTAGAAAGTAATAACAAAATTAGTCCGGTTTTAAAATTAATTATAGAAATAGACCACTTTTTTTTCTGTTCTATTCAGTTGGCGATTTTTAAAAAAATGCCAACGGACAGTTTTCGAAAAGTCGCACAAAGGAAAAAACATATTTCCTAAACCGCTAACGTTCAAGGTGGTTTTAGTATTGGAATGGTTTTTGAGATAAAAGAGAAGTTTCTTCAATGACTAACGGAATGTTCAATTCTGCATGTTGTTTCATATAAACCAATAAAGTTGAACAAAACACAATATACTGCTATATGCAATGTTGAATGTAATTGTCTTTGGAGAATACATGTCATAGTTTCGAAAAAATCCAAATCGAGATGGTGGAAAATTTGAAAGTATCCAAGCGAACACACTAACGTCAATCCAGTAGTTAATTCCAACCATAGGCAAGCAACTTCAAAATTTCTTATGACAAAAATCATGTCTTTTATCAAAGCCAATTTGGATATTTCAGCCGGTACAGTTCAAGTGCTTGTGCACGATCAGTTGTTCATCAACATAAGTCAAATGAAAGCGTGACGAGCATTAAGCAAAGCAATAGAAAGAATTTATGGTGATTGGGAAGAATCATACTTGACTTTACCATAGTTCATTGATGAGATAAAAGAACGAACCATGACTCTATAGATCATGTTACACAGGATGAAATGGGAGTGTTCCATCGCATTTTTTTGGGAATTTGGGCCTTGCACTACAGGTTTTGTGCATTGTCGGCCTTTATTATGTATTGACGGGACACACTTGTATGGTAAATACAAAGGCACATTGCTTGTTGCAACTGCAGTAGATGCAGATGATTGTCTTTTTCCTTTGGCATACCCAGTAGTTGAATCCGAGTCATGTGATTCTTGTGGTTGGTTTTTTTCCTTGCATGCTAGAATTTACGCATAGTGTTCGCGGTCGTTGTATTACTTTCATATCTGATAGATGAAAAGAGTTTCAAAAGCTTTACATGAAAAATGGCAATAAACGCATAAACATCGTTATTGTGCAAGACATATAAAATCCAACTTCTAAGCAGCAGGATTCAGAGAGAAGCGATTGATAGGGTTGTTTTATTCAGCGACATGCGTGTCCAAGCTAGTTGAGTACATAAAAATTAGAGAAGAGATCAAAGCAACAAGCAGGCGTGCGTATGAGTGGATTGAGCAGAGTCTGAAAAATTTTGAAGAAAACTGGGCTTTATGCAAAGACGATGGAGGGTGCTTTCATGTAATTACAACTAATGCTTCTGAAAGTTTTAAGGTGTATTGAAAGGAGCTAGATAGCTACCTATAAAGGCTTTGGTTGTACGAACATTCTATCACTCAGTTGAATATTTCTGCAAGTGTCACCAAATTACAGATGAACTAGCGACGTGCTTGACTCTAAAGTGGAAAGCCAAAATAGCAGAAAGAGCCAGTGAAGCGCGTTGCTGCAAACTAGTACGATTTAGTCAAATTGAATAGCAGGTAATTCACTACTTTGGTGATGAATATAAAGTTATAATCAATGGCACCAACTGCTCGTGCACATGTAATATTCCAATAGTGCAAAAGATATCATGCTCTCATGTAATGGGAACTTGTTCGATGCAAACAGATGAGGCTAATAGAGTATACCATGATTTAGCATCAAGCTAGTACTCCGTTGATAGCTACAAAGCTGTTTATAAGCCTGAGTTTCATCCCGTGTGTGATAGGAAATATTGGGGTGCATATAATGGTCCTTAGATATTGCCTCCGACTATGAGACGGCAACCGGGGAGGCCACGGTCTACAAGGATCAAATGTGTGATGGATGAAGGACAATCATCCAAATCAAACAGGTGTAGCAAATATGGTGTGCTAGGTCATAATCGTAAACGATGTTCTACTGCTGTGTAGATGCGTTTGTATAATTTAATTTCTATGTAAGTGAACTTTACTTTCTGCTTTACAAGTCATGTTGTATGCTGCTGTTCGACAATTTGTCGAATGCTATTTATTACAGGTCTGTGGTTTGTTTGTTATATACGAAATAACCTGCTGTTGTTTGGTAATAGCAGCAGGATAAGGGCGATTTTCCAAAAATCGCCTATTTCCGATTTTTCAGAAATCGCCCGTGGGCGAATTTGGCGATTTTTCAAAAATCGCCAATACCAACCTGCTGCTGACAAACAGTTGCAAGTTGTTCATGAACTCCACATCGTACACAAATATCAAAAGCACGTCCATACTATATAACAACATCTTTAATTCACATTCCACTGCATCGCATACAAGTTGTTCATGAAAACCACGTAATAACATCTTTAATTCACATTCCAATGTACATAATAAACTATCAAATGTACGTGCACATCTATGACAATAACACAATTATACCGTACACAACACACTTAAAAGTACATAGCCATATCCAATATAATGCATGTATAATCTACGCAAGCGATTAAGTTCTATAGGTGTACAACGTGGACGATGACGTTCCGGCCGTTGGGACATATACTCTTCTTCCTCGATCTTGGTGGAAGGATCAAACGTACATTGGCGGTTGAAAAGGTCCATGGATGAAATCTTTCGGGTGTTGTGACGTCGAAGGTCCTTCTTCGAACGAAGTTCTTTCACCTCTTCTATGTCACCGACTGTAAGTAAGTAGGAGCAGCGGTGGCCCCCCGTAAGGTAAAGGTATGTCTGCTAGAGGTGGAGGTATATGGGAGAAGGATGTCTTGGCCTGTCGAATTTGTTTCTTTCCAAGACCGCGCATAGAATGTTTTGATGTTCGTGCATATCTCCTTCGACTATGGATCGTGATCTAGATGTTATTTGAGCCTTTCAGCGTTTTCCAACGCCTTGTAAATGCCATCAGCCTGCAGAACGCAAAGAGAATTAGTTATCTTTATTTCAAAATATATTTAAATTAAACGGGTTAAGTATACTTACAACGTTTCTCTCATAGTTGCTCTATAGATTCCTCCAAACAACTCTACAAGACCATGGAAATTCATCCTACGACAATTACATGGATATAACCATCAACTTCAAAGAAAATCAAACATACATTCTACGAAATATGAGAATATCCGTCAGTTGCAGAGTACTAACAATATATGGAACTAATAACATAAAACTAATAACATACATTCTACGAAAGATGAAAATATCCATCAATTACATGAAAATAAATAAACTACCCAACACATCGTTCTTGATCAGAAATAGTTTGTCGAATGTATCCATTGCGAACATAAGCTAAATATAACATTTTCTTCTCTACCAACATTTTTTATTTATTTCTTCAACCAATTTGTTCAAATGCCTAACTTCAGCTTGCATTTCGATGGCGTATTTCGCTCCTTGAGCACACAATGGAGGATCGATCTACTTCATAAAATTACAGAACCCCACTTTGCCAGGATTCATCATGTGATCTTTGTACAAAGCACAACTGTAAAATCTTCGTTCGGCATTAGTTTCAGTTTTGGCTACGACAACCATGCTCATTGCCACATTGGCAAACTGGATATGCGCTAGATGGTAGTGTAGGACCTACAGGATTACCAGGACTCAGTATTTTACCGTCAATAGAAATTTGCTTGTCCGGTCTTTATTTCGCTACAACTTCATGTAAGCGAATAGTAAGAGATGATGTTTCTGAATGGAACTTTTTCTATATCGGCCTAAATTGCGTTTCTGGACAAATTCTACATCACTTAGATGCGTAATGTCCCTTTGAGCTTCAAAATAATCATAACATTTTGACATCGTCTCGTCGTTTATCTCCCAATCATCCATGTCTAGTTCAACTGCGAGTATGTCAACATTGATTAGAATACACAACGGTTCCGAATTAGGATTTTAGTTAGCATAAACATATTATAAATCGATAAACACTACCTTGTACCAAAGATTACACCTAGTTGTTGAGAAGCTTTGATTATATCTTGCGAGAGTCAGACTTTTTTTGGATTTTCTATGAAGAAGTAGGGTTTGAGGAGGTTCAAAAATTTGGTGATGAGTTTGGTAAAGTTGATAGTGAAGAAGATACGTTGCTGGTTGGTTTTATAGCAGGCTTTTGGGCGATTTTTCAAAAATCGCTCAAAGCAGAAGGCTTTCGTCCGTTGGCGATTTTCTAAAAGTCGCCAACTAGGAAATATGTTATTTATTTTGAGCGACTTTTCGAAAATCGTCTGTTGGCGATTTTTGGAAAATCATCAGCTGAATAGGCCAAAAAAAATGGTCTATTTCTGTAATTAATTTTAAAATTGTGTTATATTTGTTATTACTTTCTAAAACAAGATTATATTAGTAAAATTTCCTTTTATATATGCAAGTATCCTAGAAGCAAACATTAACAGACTAAAAAGTTTTTCTATTCAAATTAAAAAACGTCCTTCAAACTTAAAAACAAACTTGTTGTCACTGAGATTAAATTTTCTTGCAACTTCTTCCCTAATGTCATTTTACTATCTTAATATTCCTATTTGGTTGCCATAATATGTCAAAAAATAAATGATGTAAACACCTTCTTAAGTTGGAACTAATAAACGTGAACACCTCCTTAAGTAGAAGTGTTTAGAATCTCATTGTTTACCAACAAAATATAACTTGCATGATTTTATACCTTGAATGCAAAAGAAATTTATTTGGTTCAATTCAAAATTTGTTGACTCTGATAAAATGAAACGCGTGTTTCAATTGGTATATATTCATGGGTAACAATAAATAATGCTTTGAACTTTTAATTCATGTGTGACATTCCTAATATGTTTCCATTTATTTGATTCTCTATTAAATCTATGGTAGTCAAGTTGTAGAGATTTCCTAGCATCTCAGGTATTGGACCTTGTAACAAATTATAGCTTATATCTAAGGTTTTTAGATTAGTCCGCAGATGCGATGCAGTGGAAAGAAGACTTGGGTTCTGATAAAAAGACCCAGATTCGATTCCTACAATGCGCTTTCCTAACATATATAAATTTAGCAGGAGGTATGGAGGCATGGGTTAGCAGACGGCTTTACTATACCCTCCTTAGGAGTTTACCGGTCCGAGTCATTTGGGTTAAAAAAAGGTTTCTAAATTGATGAGACAACAAAATTTGTCTGGAACTATAATAATGAATTGATTTGCATTTAACAGAAGTGTCATCAGGGATGGCAAGTTTCCAAAAACACGTAGAATTTTCCATAAAATCCATAGTAAGATCTAGATGAACAAGATCGTTGCTTACGGTTTCTATCTAAGGTTCAAGCGTTGAAATTACTCTTCAGCATTTCGGAAATTCATAACACCCAAAATAATATAAATTAACACATTGATTCTTAAACAAATTCTCTTATATTCATAATTAAAAATATCTCAATTATCTTTAAAGTCCCAAAATTAACTTGCACTTGAAAGTGCAAGCTAATTTACGCTTTTTGATTTTGAAATTTTTGAAAACCACAAGTTGACTTACACTTTCTATCTGGAAAGCACAAGCTAGTTTTTGCTTTCTGATTTAAAAAAAAAATAGGGACCTAATTTACATACTCATTGCTACGGTGACTTTTCTTGTAACAACATCGGAAATATGGACTTTTTGTGCAAAACTCCTTTCTAATCAGACAATTAAACTCAAACAATATGACTGGTTGATAATAGTAGATAAAATTAACAAAAGATTAACTAAATGGAGCAGTAGTTTTTTGTCAAGGGCGGATATGATAGTCTTTATTAACCCTGTTTTATTAGCAATATCCATATACTGAACATTGTTTTATTGTTTTTTAAAATGGATAATCAATAAAATAGATAAAATTAGGAAAGTTTCTTATAGAGCGGTGATAATCTTAATAATAGTTCAAAATGTTTAGTTGATTGGAAAATGGTACATAAATACAAAGATGAGAGAAGGTTGTGTATTATAAATATACATAATTTAAACACATCTTTATTTAATTGATATGGAAATTTACTGATAATAACGATAAATTTAATTTGGAAAGAAATAATATTGAATTAATGGTATAACAGTACTTTTAATCTGCAACAATTTTCTACTAGTAATATAAACAATATTTCTTGTTTTTAGAAATCGATAACACAAAATAATGGTATTTATAAATTAGGAATAATATGGTAAATTCGAGGAATAATACCTCTTTTTGGCATGATAGTTGGATATCAGTAATTCCTCTTAAAGTAGAATTTAATGGACTTTGTGAAATTTGTAATTTTAAGAACGTGTTGATTTCAGAAATGTATAAATCAAACTCAAATTTTTTATGGCAATTTAGTTTTAATCGTTCTTTAACTAGAAATATATAATCTAAGTTTGCCTTACTTTGTGGTCAATTAGAATTATACAACATTGATAATAAAAATGACATTAAATTATGGTGTTGGGATAATAATAAAATTTATAAGGCGCACTCTTTTTATTAATTTTGTTAATTTTGATAGTGTATATATATGTCACAACCCACCCTTTCGACCCTCGAAAGTCGATATAAATACGCTCATTGTATAACATGTTGAACGATCGAGTGCCAGAATGACATATTGTTGAGGGAAAAGAAGGTAGATAGAAGAAGAACTAAACAAAAACAGAATCTCACAGCGGACTGAATAACATACAATATAAATAGCTCTTTACACAAACTAAAACTATACTATACATATCTCACATCAGAATACACAAATTAATAATTACCAGCCTAAGCAGTTATAACAACCTGCCCTAACAATTGCTGGCAATTTCAACAAAAACTTTGGAGCGAAATAAACAAGTACGAGAATATGTCTCGGCCTCCAGCTCGTCTTCTGAGCTCCATAGCATCCTAATCTAAACCTGAAATACTCGGTCTGGCCCGAGCATTATAATAAAATAACACCCGAGTCGGTCTGGAAAACCAACGTGAGAAAAGCACACTCAATTTGAATTATTAACTTTATCAAAATCCTTTGAAAATCAAAGGTATTTCGTAAGAACATGCCATAAATAAACACGACGTATTTTTACCTTATGATAAACAAAACATTTCACATCAAAATTCTCTGATATTATGATAGTGTCTAAGTACAAATACTTATTCAAATAGCTGAAATTATTACATTAATTAAATTCCAGCGTAGTAGGCTCTACAATTAAAACCATAAAAGACGTGTTGGAGAATGGATTCCATATGAATGAATAGGCACTAGGGTACCACATGTCATGGTACACGTCTATAACAACGTACCGAGGACTGCATCGGGATCCCCTGCAACACAAGACCGGACTATCTCTAATCTGGATAGACCGGATATGTTATCATCCCAGTTGTTCCCACCGTTTTCCGAGCTCCTTCCATAATCGTAGTAATAATATCGGAGGATATCTAGAAAGTGGACAAACATACCATACTTGGGTGCGGCCTACTTAGCCTTGTTGCATCCCCTTGATTTTCAGTCATTCCCGGTTGATTAGGCTGGAGGCTACGATTACATTTTTTGAAAGATTTCACTTAGAATGCTCATTGTCTTCCAATGACAATGAATTGATAGCATTCATCCATACAAGTCCGTTTCGTATCCGAATAGAACCGAAGGCACTATTCCTTCTACATCCATTTTGGAATCATCCTCAGGATTTGTAGCGATTAGCCCTTGCACTTCACTGCTCCATCTTCGACTCTAATGCTCTTGTCTTCATTTCGAAAATGTGTTCGTTGGATCGAAGTGGTTTTCGAATAACAAATCCGATCCCGGCCTCTTCGAAACAACATTCGATATTTCCTGGTAAACTCAACCGCGATTCTTTAGGAAATAAACAGACGAAAATAAGATCGGAGATCACCTCCTAATCGTTAGTGGATGGATTTCCTTATCATCGACCTAGAAAAACAAAACGGGTTTACACGTATAGTATAACACCTCGTATCGGTAACTATACCATATAATTCTGCGTTTTTTCTAGATATTTCCAAAGTTATATTTAGTCAGATTTGATAGTCGGTTATTTAACCATCAAATAAGCAATAAATTCAACCAAATACTTCATTTTCACTGAACAACACCAAGCCTCTTTTTAATTTAAATTTTAAGTAAATTAAATCTCTTCCCCATAATATATACTTATCTTATCAAATTTAATAAATTCACAAAGTATCTTTTTCAAAAATATTTGAAAAACCATTTTAAAGTAATATGGAAAGTATCTCTACAGCATGAAACCATGGATCATAGCTCAATGGTTACGTCTCTATCTCAGAGAAATCCAAAACTTAACTACATCCACTCATTGCCTCCGATTTACGCCACGCGAGTATACCATTACTCCCCGAAAACTTTATTTTAAAAATTATCTCAAAATAATGCTTGTAAAATCTAAAATAAATATCAAGTTTAATCTAGGCAAATGTACTTAAATAAAAATTATTATATAAAGCCATATTAAAATTTAAAAATTGTCTTTTAAAATAAAAAATGCTGATTAGTTCTTAAATAATAATAAATCTTAACAATCATTATAAAGTAACTAGCTGATATTTAAATCTGTTTTAAACAATTTAAAATAATTAAATAACTAATTTCTAGTGTATTTTTAACACTTCTAAAACTTCCGTATTGATAATTAAATATCCTCCTTTTGCAACAAGCCCAAATCCTCGATTCTAATTTCACTTCGTAAATTTGGAAATCTTATTTGAGACCAGTATAACCAATTTATACTTATTTCCAAATCCACTTCTATTCTTCAAAAATATCTAAAATACTGATTTTAAAACCCTTTGTTTTTAAACAAGTATCGTTTAAGGATTTATTATTTAAAATTCCTTTTATATATTTTTATTTCAAAATCTCTGTTCATATTAACCCGAAATAGTTACATTACAATTCCAAAAACCATTTATTTTGCCCACTAGGTTTACCCACTTCAAACTCGCTGTTTACAATTCTTCACTAATACAAAAACCATATTTTATTGGTATTTAAATATACCCAAAAATCCAGGTTAACTGTCAAAACATCCAAACAATTCAAATCACACAATAACCTATCACATATTATTCCAACAAAACATATATCATCATATATGCATTTAAATTCAACATTTTTGAGGAATCCAGTTGGATCTCTCCAACCTATTTTCCTACATCCACAGATGTTAGCACAACAACAAAAAAATACCAATTTCGCTTCGAGGTGGAATATCGTGGTATATGGGGTCATCCGCTACTCTACGGGGCGCATTGGGCCGCATCCGCTATATATATGCAGGAATATCAATCACTCCAATATATATATACTACTATATATAATATCACATCCAAATGGTAAAAATGCATCAATTCAACAAATCAATCATCTATTAATTTTAACTATTTAAAATTAATCACGATCAGTCCAAATTGAGTGAGACTAACTCACCTTTATTTTTACGTTGCCAAACGTTCCAATTTTAAATTAAATAGAACTCGTTCGATTTAACCTAAAATTTTCGCTAGCTCCGATCGATTCTAGATCTGCTCCACAGTGTAGTGTTCGTCGCTGCAATTCCGGCGCCGCTTGTTTCGTCTGATTTCGACCTCGTATGACCAAGGTACAAGGTTTTAAATATTTGGATATAATTTATAATGTATAATTTTACAAAATCAATTTGTTTATACCCAGACACATCATGGCCATACGATTCGAAATAGCAGATCTAGGCCACCGAAGTGCTTCTTCCTCGTATGTCATTACAGGCATAACTCAAACCATAGTCGCGTCCTTCAACCGATCGCCGCTCCTCCTTTGTTGATCGGGACAATGATCGGGAAGTGCCAAATGAACCGCCATTCCCACGCCCACCAGCGGCCCAAACCACATTGAGCTCGGCCCTACATCGGCCTAGAAAAATATGTACCAACAGAAGCTCTTTGTGGCTTGATTTCAGCTTCCACGCTCCGCAAATTCTGATCATCACCGTTCAACTTCATCGTCTCACTACGCTCTACAGCTTCCCAGTTGATGACAAAGCCCAAAGGTCGATGGATGAGGAGAGAATCGAGGAAGAAGAATTGAAGTTTTCGGCCATTCAAATAAAAGTACGGTGGCTGCAACTGATTCGACTAGGGTTTACTGTTTGAGGGTGTGTATGTACGCGTATACGCGATATTTTATTATTATTTTCAATTTTAACGTGTTTTTTCAAACGAACTCCAAACAGAATGTGTCACCTGACATTTATAATGTTTTACTCTATTTCGAACACATTAGAACATGTTTCGGTGCCTAATTCGATCGTATGTGGAAAATAGTTTTTGATTTGAATTTACATATTAAATTTTCGATATTTCTCTCAGGCGTTTCTATCTCATATGATCAAACGGTAAATCCAAACGCTACGAAACTTGAAATCTGATAATAATAAAATATTCTGGATCCAATGGAACTAGTTTAGTCGAATTCCGAGACTGTACCCCAAGAGGCTATTTTAACTCGTCGATTAAATTGAGCGATTTTCATAATCGACGGAATTGTTTTAAAATTCAATTTTTAAAACTTACTAACTCATTTATAAATCAAATAGAATTTATATCCATATTAGAAATCATTCCGATTCATTTTAAATCAAAATTCAATTATTTAAATATTACTATATATTAATTTCCACCATTAAATTAATATATAAATTTTCAATTTTAGCTTATCGACTTTTTAAATCCCATTCAAAAGTCCAATACTATAATTTAATACAAATAGAATTTAAATAAATTTTAGAAATCATTTCCATTCCCATTTAACTTTAGATTCTCATATTTGCCATTTGTTATTTACCAAATCTAATTAATCCCTATACTTGAAAATATAAACCATTTCTCTGATTCTCCCATATTAAAAATCAATTAGTAATTCAATTTCAGCATTTAAAATAAATTAAATATTCAAAATTAAATGACTAAAATTCTGGGTCGTTACATTCCTCCCCCCTTATAAAAATTTCATCCTCGAAATTGCTAAGGTAGGAAAATGCTTCCAAACCCATTAACTTACCCAAAACCCACTTACTCAAAATCTTATATCCACTTTCCTAACCCTTTTTGATTCCTCCAAAACAATTAGCTTCCATTTCTAACTTAAGACCCTTAATTTTTTAATACAGTTCAAAATCAACTTTTATGGTCAACAAAAATGTTTCAAACTTTTCAAAAAAATTCTAACACCTAAATTTTCAAAAAAAAAATTGATAGCGTCTTTTTTGTATGGAGATCCTTTTACAATATTACAAGAGAGATAAATATATATACATCAACCCACACGGTCGAAAATAAAAATATATATCAATATATTATCATTTCTTTATTTTATTGCGTAGGCATACCTCCTATTAGCGTTTTTAAGCGAACGGCTTATTTATATGCATTTTCGCAAACCAACATCTACCCAAACAGCTTCCTGTACCTGTACTTTCTCAAACAAGCACACAAGTTTTCAAAATCATGAAATTCTTATAACACTCATTACTCTAACTAGCTAAAGATATAAACTTCATAACCAAACATGCCAATCATATATTACAAGCAATTATAAGGTTCTGACACTAATTTAATACTTTCCATGAATTCATATATCATTTCATTCAATTGAAATGATTTATAACCAAATTTATTGTATTCATTCATACTTACAACAACCAGACTCTTATTCACTCCAATATGATTTATATATGCTTCACTTACATAAAATTCACCTTTATTCCATTTCAAATTGATTTACAATCAGTTTATTTGCATCCCATTCATTATTGACTTCCATTATATGCAATGCCATTTTTTTAGCTTCCGTTTATTCCCTTTTTAAATTGGCTCTAAATTAATGTTTCTATTTTCCCTTTGATTCCCATTTAAGTTATCCACCAACTTTGTTCGCTTCATTTTTATATTAAGCATATTCCAATCCATGTTAGTTTTATCTATGAATCCATTGCATAAATAATTACTTAAGTTATGTTCTCATTGCAACCCAGTTCTAATTCATTTTAAATTGATCTCATTCAGTTTATTTGCTTTCATTTTACTTAGTATATCCAACTATATCAATGGGGAATCATTTTATATAAATCGATTCTCGGACAATTTAGTGCAGGTTCATAAACTTGCATTTCTATTTACTTTACTTCCAACTTATATTACCTCTTTACCATTCGCTCTCATTTTATTCACATAGTGCTCATCACTTTATTTTATAGTGAACGATGTCTCATTTCAAGCTACTTTATTTATAAACCATTTCACAAAATTATCTCTAGAGTTTTATTATGAACATTCCATACCGTACTGAAGTTATATTCAGCTTCAAAACTTAAATTCATACCCAATCTATACCCCAAAGTCATATTTCAATTCATATTCAATTCATTTACTCTTAAATCAAATTCGTTCCTTGGTTATGAATTACTTAACCTTTTAACTTGGTCTTACCTTCCCACTTCCTCGGTTTATTAAGCTATACCACTTATTTATTCACGGTTTTCCTTAATTTCCACTTAAGTTTACTCACATTCAATATTTATAATATATAGTTATATAATCACTTCACAATTCATACTTATATTCAATTTACTCAATTTCAATTCATCCTCCATTTAAAATTAAAATTTTATGAATTTCCATTTCTTTTCCCATAATATCAAACCATCCTCTTTTAGGTTTTAACATTTTATTTCTCAATTCATAAGTTCAAAACTTATTTACTTAAAATCTTATATTGCTTCTTGAGTCCATTTACATTTTACAATCATAACTTTGGATTATCTGTATCACTTAATAGCTCAAGTATATCCATTTCATTCAATAATTATGACTTACAGTTATTGTGATGCCCCACCTATATACTCATGCTAGCCAAGGACACTACGGAGTAATGCTGTCAACTAGCACGAAGAATAAGGCTGTTGAGGAGAGACCCTCCGTGTAATTGCTTTGTGCGAGCACCGATATGTCAGATAATATAACATGCCTTTCATTTTAAGAGGAAATCCGACATATCAATACAAACTCAAAGCTACAACACAGTGGCTGTGTAACAAACTAGGGTTTTAGAACAATTAATTATCGTTGATTGCTAATTTCAATTTGAGTTTTTGAATCCATTGAAATTCTTTTAAATATTGGTTAAAAGTTTGGTGGGCTTTAAAATTTATATCGGCCCATGCTTTCTTGGTACCGTTTCAAACCCAATACCCGACCCCCTTTTCTTTTATTTTTTCATAACCCTAAAACAAAAAAAGTAAACAAACGGAAAAAAATGGGGGCTGCTCGTTTTCGTTCATTTATCTTCGGAAAAATTAGGGTTTTGGGAAATTTTTGAAGTTGCCACTTATATTGAGGATGGTGCTTCGATTTCTTCTCCAATCGATTCGTTCGTGGTTGCCGACTTCAAGTTTTTGGTTGCTTGGATCTGCACGTCGAAGCTAAGGTGAGTGAAATTTGACTTCACTCACATCTAATTTAATCTCGTTATTCGTGAATTTTGTTGTTTGCTTTCTTGGCTACTACTGCTTCGACCTGAGTGATTTCTTTTCACTCACATCTAATTTGAATTGTTAAATTCATTTGCTTATTTTGTTTTCGTGGTCTTCGGCTTCGTCTTGATTTTTCGGTGTTGATTTTGAAATGGTCGAACTCCTTTGATGTTACGGCTTGACTTTCTTTGTGACTTCGGTCTTGACGCTTGAATTCATCTGGAAATTTGTGTTGTTTTACTTTAATTTCGTGACAACTTTGGTTTTGAATTCAAATTGGAAATCTGTAAAAAATTCTTGTGACATGATGTTTGGTTATTTGCTATTGCCGTAGTGTTACAGTCTTCGACTTGCTTTATACATTCACTGTAGATAAATAAATGTTGTTCACTGTATTCACGAATGAAGTTGTAACCTTGCATTTACCTATAAACTAGTTGCATCGGGTATATGTTGCCTTAGTTCGGTGCTGTCGTTTGAAATAGGCTGTGGTGCATTGAGACGAGTTGAGCCTTGTTCATGTCAATGATTACACTGCTGCACTTGTGTCCACTGCTTCTGGTCGAGTTAATTCTGTCCATTTTCATGTATGATTTATACATATATCAGTGGAGCTTGTGCATCGTTCACATCATTAACTTGCATTGTCTTGTTTCACCACTGCATATATCTATTTGGGTGTTATATCTGTGACCATTCTTATGGTTTGCATTGGGTTGTACTTAACTGTGTTCATTTGTCTTCACTGGCATACTTGTTCTTCATGTGTTATGTTATGAGTTGTAGTCTCAACTCTGACCACTGCTAGCTTAAATTTGTTTGTGACTGTTTCCACTATCTGTTGCACCATCTTGCTCTGTGCATCCTATTGCATATGTACACTTGTTGATGTTGCCACTTCATTTCAGTGTGCATGCATGTGTATTCACCCCTGTAGTATATCCTGATGCTTTGAGTCATGTTGAACTGTTTATATGCATTTGCATTCGTTCACTTGTAGGGAACTGTTACTTGTATTGATGCCTTGTCCTCATTTCTTTTGGTTACCATTGCATTCATGTTGCAACTGCATTTTTCTTTTGCAGCATACATACTCTACTACTCTGATTTATCACATGCAAATGTTTGAGTTAGCCACCCACCTCATTTCAGTGATTGTAGTTTGTTTCCTATCAGCACTTTACTGCCTTCATGTCCTTCATGTAGCATGTTCTCTGTAGCACATTTGTGCTTGTTTGTGCAATTTGTCACTGTACCATACATGACATAGCTTGCATTTGAGTTGTTATTGTTGCCTGGAACTGTTGCCACAACGATTCTTGTGCATTTTCTATTTAAGTGAAATTGATTTCATTATTGGGCACTTGAGTTTCTCTGAGCATTTGTTCCAGAATATTTTTGCTCTTTGGCCTACATACCTGTTGCACTACATGAATTCATGCATTGATCATCTCCTTTGCACTTTGTGCTATATGTAGCTTGCACTTGCATCGTCACCAGGCCAACACCTCATGTTTGACCATTTGTTGTAGCTGTCTTGACCACTTAAGACAGTTTGTCTACCTGTTTTATGAAGTATTGACCATATGTAAGGAAGTCTGCATTTTTGATAATAGATTTACACTTGAACCTCTTGCCTGTTACACTGCCTCCATTCAAAAGTATTTGTTGCATGGAGCTCTGTTGTATATTTGATTATTTGACCTTGTACACATATGTTGCCCCTGTATTGAACCGTGATTTATTTGGGTTTGACCTTGTGCCCGGTTGTGTACATTATCACTGTTGTGGCAAGGCAGTGCACGCATGCGTGAACTGCGGCCACATGGTATTCATTGGGTACATCATCACTGTAGTGGCAAGGCAGTGCACGCAAGCGTGAACTGCAACCACACGGTATTGCTTTTATTGATATTTCAATTACTTTTGATCCATTGATCCTTTGCGTATTTTATATGCCGTATTGGCGAGGCAGTACACGCGTGCGTGTACTGCAGCCAATCGGTTTTGATGTTGTTAAGTGACATTTCAATTATTAAATTGATTTGATTTAATTTAATCATTTTGTGTTAATTGCCAATTAGGCAATTCTGATGTTTTCTTTTAAATATATCTTCATTGATATTCTTTTCATTCATCTTTGTTGATATTTTGAATCTGCTGATTTGTTGTTTAACACTATTACGTGTTATATTTACCGTTACCCGATTCTCTTCTAGAAGGGTCGGATAGACGGAATTTACTGTGACAGTCGTCTATTCATATTTAATTATTATTGCTTCTGTGCACTAATAACTGGGTTTGAATTAGACTGACCCGTGTATTATTTTCTTTTGAATATAATACTCGGGTCAGACCGAGTATTTACAGGTAGTTGATATCTTACTTTGGGTTGCTGCTAGAGCTATGAAGTCTTTTCATACTTTTTGGAGTAGTCGTTGTCTTAGTATAGGATGTTGCATATTCATGTATATTATTTACGATAATGTACTTGTATATGTAACTTCCAGAGTCGACAGTTGTAGTTGTATCATATGTACTGTATCACATGTATTGTAACTGACATCAGTTATTATATATATATGAGACTTTTGTTTTATCTGTGTTCCGCATTTATATTATCTGTGTTATTATTATATCTATTGTCCTAAACTATTATGAACCATCGTAGTTCGTTTTATACTGGAATTGGGTATGTCGATGGGAGTAAATAAATAAGAGATAAAAAATAAAAATATATATACCACTCCTATCGAAATAACCAATACTAGTGTAAGGCCTAACTACGGATGGCCGCTCCTATCCAGCCTTATTCTTCGTAATAACAGACAGTGTTTCCTTTAATACTCTTTGTTATTATGAGCATAGAGGTGGGGCGTCACAGGCTGTGTGGTCTTCGGAAACAAATATAGAAATAAACATAACATAAATCTGTCACAAATGTTCATATCACAAAGGCGGAAACAGATATGAATATAACACAAAGAAGTGTACATCAAAGTACTGGTCAAATAAGATCCACAGTATCACAAAAGAATAGATACAAGTGCTAGAAAAAAATGCATAAATATACATCATGGAGTCTATATCTCAAATGTATAACAACCAAAAACTACTAATCTAAGTAATTAGCCAAAAATCAGGAGACCATCCCTGATAAGAAGTCAAGTAGAAGCACATGTATCATCTCGGTCTGACTCGAGTATTATTTAATAAGAAAATAATAAACGGATCAGTCTAGCTATAATTATCAGATAAAAATGAGATAGAATATGAGATATGACAAAAACGTATGATAACAATAATGTCATACTATGAAAAGTATACATTTAACAATAACAAAATCATACAATACCTCAAAACTTTCTCAATGCATCAAAAAGAATCGTATTCTTTGATTTATTCACCAATCACAAATATTGATAGATCTTACCAATAAAAATCACAAAATTGGTGAAACACAAATTCTAGAAATCATCAATTAGAAATCCAGAAATCACAAAAGGGGGGAGGCCTATCACAAACGGGAGCATGAAAACTCACCAACACGTGTAACACAAACGGAACGCTATTCCATGGTTTCTATCCATCAAATTTGAGCCGAAGGTCCATAAACGGCCCGAAGACCATGGGTCGCTACCCCACCAATTTGAGCCGAAACTCCACAAACAGGGTACAATCCCCACGCGGGTAAAGAGACGTCGCACATCGCTAGTCTGATCCACAAAGTGATCATCATCGAACATCAAGAAGTGTCAATTACACTAAGCTAGTAAATAAATGAGTTTAGCTTCATGTCACATAACCACTGGCATAACTTAAATATTTACGAACAGATTGTAGATTTCCACTCGAAAATTGTCACAAGAGTTCAATCGAACAAGTCCAAGAATTAACCGACGAAGTAAACGCAAGCGTTTCATACCACTTGTTTTACTACGCCGTTTAATTAGATTTCTCATATGAATGAGGTAAGGGTTTGTATATACTAATATATTGGAAAACGGTTTAAGAAACGAGCTTTGTAATAAAATAGTGTTGAAATCGTTTTGATGAAAGAGTTTTGATATTTACTACTAGCATAGAAAACCTTTATATTTTTAAAGTGACAAATCACAGAAATGATTGTAGAAACAATCAATCACCAAAATTCACATTCGAAGCCGTGAATCAAATCCACAGAAATCAATACCGAATCCATCAAAATGGATATTCCCAAAATTTCCGAAAGAGAAGTCAACAAAGTCGATAAATGATAACAATAAGTCGGATCAACACGAATCGATTAAAATTCGAAACCCAAACAAATTAGGAAAATTGGGTCGAGATAAGCAGATTCAGATGTCTGAATTTGATATTTCAGACGTTTGAACCTGAAGCTCTGGGCGATATTTTTCCTAGGCCAATGATGGTCAAATCATATCGGAAGCGATCAGATGAGTGACGATTACGATAGGTTTACGCCAAACGACTACCCAACCTTAAAAACTCAACAATACACTCCGATCAATATGTCCATCATCCGTATAAGGATTTTCATAGATTTTGGTTTCAAAACGCCAAAAATTGGAATATTCATCAAACCAATTCAATTCAAAAACAAATGAACATGAATAGATGTTAGGAATTCATACCTAATAACAACGAAAGCTATAGACGTAGATGTGAGTTCAAAAACTCACCTTTAAACCCAAAAACAAGGAAGGCAAAGCTTGAAAACAAAGGAGGATCAACCACTCTTCAATCTCAACTCTAAAAACTCCAATCTAAGTCTAGAAGCAATAATTTCCCAAATTAGATTATAGGAAATTTCTGAAATTGGAGGGAGATTGAGATTGAGAAGAAGAAGGAGATGCTTACCTAAGCTTCTCTTCGATTTTAGAGCTAAAGCTTGGATTTGCTAAAGAAACTAGGGCTAAGGATTTTAAATTTCCAATCTCCTCCACCATTTTTGCTAAAGCTTGAGTTATAGCAAATATTGTGAAGGAATGAAGAGGAGTGGAGTGGAGTTGGGTTGATATGCAAGGTTAATGGGCTGAAATCGAAGCTCAAACCCAAAGCCCTAAGTGAAAAGGTCGAAATATTAGCTATCTCCAAACATATTGATGTTTATACTCAAAAAGGTCGCAAACACCATTTTGGACTCAATGAAAGTGGTCTCGAGTCCAATTTGTTGAATCTCAATTTCAGTTCTCATTCAGACGTCTGAAATTTCCAAATCAGACGTCTGAATCTGGAAATAATATATATTGTCTAGTACAATATTCAGACGTCTGAATCATTCATTTCAGACGTTTGGAAATGGAAATTTTAGCCTATTTTCTTTTTGGTTGAACTCGAGCAATTTCAGACGTCTAAATTACTCATTTCAGACGTCTAATATCTTTTTGACTGTGTGTTCAAATAGATACTTCTATATAGCACGATCCCCATTGTCTTTTCACTAATTCAACTGTTATTTTACGAAATGGTGACATTTTCGGACTTAAATTCGACTAAAGATGCTCTATTTAAATTAAACATTTAAATATATGAATCGTAAAATATGCGGGTTGTTACAGTTATACAATCATTTTACATTTCCAGCTTTTTATTTCATTCAATTCAAGTCCAACTTCAATTTTATTTAACTTATCTTAAGTTAAATTTTAACCATACTATTCATTTTAACTAACTCAAGTCAAAAAGAATTAATTACAGGATCAAAAATTCACACTTTCCTCTCTTCACTTTACAAATCCTTTAAATAGAAAACCCAGAATTCAATCGCCTAGTTTTATTTCAAATCATTTTGAAATCATAAACAACATATACCTACTTTGTTATATCAAATCGTGCTTTTGGATTTTAAAAACAACTTGATTTAACCGAAATCGATTTTCCTTCTGGAACTTCCAAAATAAAACTTGTTTATCAAACAAGTCCAAAGCAAATAATCTTATCAACCACCATGATAGCAATCCATCACATAGAAACTCAAAAGTGAAAACTGATGATGTGGCCATCATCACCAGGATTATTCTTCAGTGACTGAAGTGAGTTCAGTGCTTCCTTGCTTCCAAACTCTTTTTTTAAATAATCTCTATTCAAAAAGGTCTCAAAATGATACCACATTATTCCTTTCAAACCACTTTGGAAAACATTTCAAAAATCTCTAAGATTTAAAATTTTCACAAATCTTAGTTCAAATACAATTTAAAATATTTTCCAAAATTCTCAAGATTTTAAAATTCCAACACTTGGTTCAATTTCATTTAAAACGTTTTCCAAATATTTTGCGATTTAAATTCTGGTTTAGATCAAATTTTAGTTACACTCCTTGGTATAAATCATACTTATAAATTTATATTTGGTTATATATATATATATAACCTTTTCAAATTTTATAATCTTTTTTGATTATAATATTAACAACCAAACATTACAAGCATATATACTATAATAATTTCATAAAATTATTTATTTATATAAAAATATAATTTTGGGTAAAATTATTTCATTTACCTACTTTAAAACAATACTATGTCAGTTTACCTTCTTTAAGAGTTTAGAAACCCCTGTCGATATGGTTGTACTTTCCGTACCAACCAGAATTCATAAACACTTAACCAATAAGTCAACACAATATAAAAACATTTTATATTCACTAACAATTATGTGCTCATAGCTACTAATACACTCAACTCATTCTAAAGTACTACTGACTCTATCTCTAATGAGTAATCCCCCATCAAATCCTAGGTATATCGCCAACCTAAGCTCTGATACCACAATGTCATGACCAGCCCTTTCGACCTTCGAAAATCAACATAAATATGCTCATTGTATAACATTCCAAATGATCGAGTGCCGGAACGACAGATTGTTGAGGGAAAAGAAAGTAGGTAGAAGAAGAAGAAACTAAACAAAAACAGAATCTCACAGCAGACTGAATAACATACAATATAAATAGTTCTTTACACAACCAAAACTAAACTATACATATCTCACATCAGAGTATATAAATCAATAATTACCAGCCAGAGCAGTTATAACAACCCGCCCTCATAATTGCTGGTAATTTCAACAAAAACTCTGCATCAAAATAAACAAGTACGAGAATATGTCTCGGCCTTCAGCTCGTCTCCTGACCTCCATAGCATCCCAACCTAAACCTGAAATACTCAGTCTGACCTGAGCATTATAATAATAACACCCAAGTTATTTTGGAGAACCAGCGTGGGAAAAACTCACTCAATTTGAATTATTCACTTTATCAAAATCCTTTGAAAATCAAAGGTATCTCGTAAGACCACGCCATAAATAAACACGACAGGTTTTTACCTTACGATAATCAAAACATTTCTTATCAAAATCCTCTAATATTATGATAGTGTCTAAGTACAAACACTTAATCAAATAGCTGAAATTATTACATTAATTAAATTCCAGCATACTAGGCTCTACAATCAAAACTGTAAAGGTGCATATTGGAGAATGGATTCCATACGAATGACTAGGCATTGGGGTACCACCTGCTACAATACATGTCTAGAACAGCGTACCGAGGACCATACCCGGATCCCCTACAATAAAAGATCGAACCATCCCTAACCTGGATAGACCAAATATCCTATCATTCCAGGTATTCCCACCTTTTCCGAGCTCCTTCCATAATTGTAGTAATAGTATCCGAGGGTATCTAGAAATGTGATAAACATACCCTACTTGTGTGTGACCCACTTAACCTTGCTGTATCTCCCCTTGATTTTCAATCATTCCTGGTTGATGAGGCTAGAGGCTACGATTACCTTTTTTGAAAGATTTCACTTAGAATGCTAATTGTCTTCCAATGATAATGTATTGATAGCATTCATCCATAGAAATCCATTCCGGATCTGAATGGAACCGAAGGCACTATACCTACTACATCCATATTGGAATCACCCTCAGGATTAGTAGCGATTAGCCATTGCACTTCACTACTCCATCTTCGACTCCAATGCTCTTGTCTTCATTTCAAAAACGTGCTCGTTGGATCAAAGTGGTTTTTGGATAACAAATCCGATCCCGGTCTCTTCGAAACAACATTCGATATTTTCTGGTAAACTCAACCCTGGCTCTTTAGGAAATAAATAGACGAAAATAAGATCGAAGATCACCTCCTAACTGTTAGTGGATGATTTCCTTATCATCGACGTAGAAGAACGAAACGTGTTTACACGTATAGTATAGCACCTTGTATCGGTAACTGTACCATATAATCCTGTGTTTCTTCTAGATATTCCCAAAGTTATATTTAGGTCATATTTGATATTCGGTTATTTAACTATCAAATAAACAATCAATTCAACCAAATACTTCATTTTCATGGAAAAACACCAAGCCTCTTTTTGATTAAAATTTTAAGTAAATTAAATCTCTTTCTCCAGAATATACACTTATCAAATTTAATATATTCACAAAGTTTCTTTTTCGAAAATATTTGAAAAACCCTTTAAAAATAATACGGAAAGTACCTCTGCGGTATCACACCATGGATCACTGCTCAATGGTTACGTCTCTATCCTACAGAAATCCAAAACTTAACTACAGGAACTCGCTGCCTCTGATATACGCCATGCGAGTATACCATTACTTCCTGAAAACTTTATTTTAAAATTATCTCAAAATAATGCTTGTAAAATATAAAATAAATTTCAAGTTTAATCTAGGCAAATATACTTAAATAAAAGTTATTATACGGAGCCATATTAAAATTTAAAAATTATCTTTTAAAACAAAAATGCTGACTAGTTCTTAAATAATAATAAATCTTAACAATCATTATAAAGTAACTAATTAATAATTAAATATGTTTTAAACAATTTAAAATAATTAAATAACTAATTTCCATAATATTTATAACACTTTTAAAACTTCTGTATTAATAATTAAAAATCCTCCTTTTACGACAAGCCCAAATCCTCGATTCTAATTTCACTTCAAAATTTTGAAATCTTACTTGAGTCCAGTATAACCAATTTATACTTATTTCCAAATTCACTTATATTATTCAGAAATATATAAAATCCCGATTTTAAAACCCTTTGTTTTTAAACAAGTATCGTTTAAGGATTTATTATTTAAAAATCCTTTTATATATATTTTTATTCCACAATCTATGTTCACAATAACTCGAAATAGTTACATTACAATTCCAAAAACCATTTATTTTATCCAATAGGTTTACTCAAAACTCTATATAGATATTTACTTCAAAATCTCTATTTATAATTCTTCACCAATGTAAAAACCTTATTTTATTGGTATTTAAAAATACCCAAAAATCCAGGTTAACTGTAATAATATCCAAATAATTCAAATCACACAATAACTTGTCACAGATTATTCTAACAAAACATATATCACCATATATGAATTTAAATTCAACATTTTTGAGGAATCCAGTTGGATTTCTCCAACCTGTTTTCCTGCATCCACAGATGTTAGCACAACATAAAAATACCAATTTCGCTTCAAGGCGGAATATCGCGGTATATGGGATCATCCGCTATTATGCGGGCGCATAGGGTCTTATCCGCTATACATATGCGGGAATATCAATCAATCCAATATATATACTACTATATATGATATCACATCCAACTGACAAAAATACATTGATTCAACCAATCAATCGTCCATTAATTTTAACTATTTAAAATTAATCACCACCAGTCCAAAATTGAGTGAGATTAACTCACCATAATTTTTACGTTACCAAACGTTCCAATTTTAAATTAAATTGAACGCGTTCGATTTAGCCTTAGATTTAGCTCTGATCGACCCCAGATCTTTTCCACAGCGTAGTGTTCGTCGCTGCGATTTTGGCGCCACTTGTTTCCTCCAATTTGGACCTCACATGACCAAGATACCAGGTTTTAAAGATTTGGATATAATTTAACAAAATCAATTTGCTTATACCCAGACACAACGTGGTCGTACGTATCGAAATAGCAGATCTAGGCCGCCAAAGGGCTTTCTCCTTGCATGTTGTTACAGGCATAGCTTGAACCATAGCCGCATCCTTCAACCGATTGCCGCTCCTCCTCTAGTGATTGAGACAACCATCGGGGAGTGCCAAATGAACCGCCATCTCCAAAGCCCACCGACGGCCCAAACCATATTGAGCTCAACCCTACATCGGCCTAGAAAAACGTGTACGAGCGGAAGCTCTTTGTGGCTCGATTTCAGCCTCCACGATCCACAAATTATGATCATCACCATTCAACTTCATCGTCTCGCTATGCTCTACAGCTTCTCAGTTGATGACGAAGCCCAAAGGTCGACGGATGAGGAGAGAATCGAGGAAGAAGAATTGAAATTTTCGGCCATTCTAATAAAAGAACGGCGGCTGCAACTGATTCGGCTAGGATTTATTGTTTAAGGTGTATATATACATGTATACGCAATATTTTATTTTTATTTCCAATTTTAACGTGCTTTTTTAAACGAGCTCCAAACAAAACATACCGCCTAACATTTATAATGCTTTACCACTATTCCAAATACAATGGAACATGTTTCGAGACCTAATTTGATCGTACGTGAAGATAGTTTTTTAAATCAAATTTACATATTAAATTTTCGATAGTTGTCTCACGCATTTCTATCCCATACGACCAAACGATAACTCCAGACGGTATGAAAGTTGAAATTCAATAATAATAAACTATTACGGATCCAATGGAACTAGTTTCGTCGAATTCCAAGACTGTACCTTGGAAGGCTATTTTAACTCGTCGATTAAATCGAGCGATTTCAAACTCGATGGGATTGTTTAAAAATTCAATTTTTAAAACTTACTAACTCATTTATAAATCAAATAGAATCTATATCCATATTAGAAATCATTCTGATTCATTTTAAATCAAAATTCAATTATTTACATCATTACTATATATTATTTTCCACCATTAAATTAATATATAAATTTTCAATTTTAACTTATTGACTTTTTAAATCCCATTCAAAAGTCCAGTATTATAATTCTAATCCAAATAGAAATTAAATAAATTTTAGAAATCATTTCCATTCCCATTTAACTCCAGATTCTCATATTTGCCCAATTTCAAATATCAATTTGCTATTTACCAAATCCAATTAAGCGCTTTATTTGAAAATATAAACCATTTCTCTGATTCTCACATATTCAAAATCAATTAATAATTCAATTTCAACATTTAAAGTAAATTAAATGTTCGAAATTAAACGACCAAAATTCTAGATCGTTATATATATATATATATATATATATATATATATATATATATATATATATATAGAGAGAGAGAGAGAGAGAGAGAGAGAGAGGAAGATAATACTCCACCCAGAGCTAAATTTCATATGTGGTTAATTATACATAGAAAATTAAATACTATGGAACTGTTAAAAAGGAAACATATAGTCATTGATAATAAATGTTTTTTCTGTGATATGGGAATGGAAAATATTTCGCATTTATATTTTAAATGTCATATCACTAATTATATCTTATAAATTGTCTTAATATCATTTACTTTAATATAGATAATAATGATATCAATTGTGTACTATTTTGGAATAGGCTTAGATTTTATTATAATGGGTTTCATAGATTAGTAATGGATACTATTTTTACTATAATATATTCGTATATGTGGTTTGAAAGGAATCAAAGGGTTTTTAATAATATAAATATTTTAATAGATTATTTAATATATAAAATTATTTTGTTTTGTTTTAATTGGATTTCAAACTCTACTTATAATAAAGATGATAATATTAGTTTCAACAAATACTTTAAAAAAATTAAATCTCGTATTAAATTAGTTGAGAAAAATGTAGCATGTAGATACAGAAAAAACAATAGCACTTTAAATACCTTTTTAATTGATATGTATACCAACAAATCTAATGCTATATTATATTTCGGAAATTATTTAGATTTTAGAATATTGTAATTAAATATAAAATTCATATCTAAACTTGTGATGTTTAGAAATCAGTACTTCTTCCAAGGGTTGCCCACAAGTCTGTTTGAGTTATGTGTAGGTCTGTTTCTTTACATAATATATGTCATACCTAAATTGTTGTTCTCATACAAGTTACTCTCTCTCTCTCTCTCTCTCTCTATATATATATATATATATATATATATATATATATATATATATATATATATATTCAAGCCTCACATTGTTTTTTGACTTTTTCTTCTTCAGTTTTAGCTATTAACAAGGGACGTTCAATCCAAATGTTCTCATTCCTTAGATAAGCATTGGATGAGCCGAGCTTTGATGTGCTATTGGATTTTCTAAGCTATTTGGATTTTCCTCGACAGATTTAGCTATGCTCGTGGTTAGGATGGATTCAGCTGATTTCGAGGATAGGATTTCCATCCTTTTTAGTGGATTCTAGTATTTTATTATGGACCTTAATTTTCTAGGATTGTGGGTTTTCTTATTTTTAATTTATATTATACGGGGTGAGGGTTGACAGCTTTATTTTCTAGTGTATAATAAAGTAAATTTTCTCTCGTCTTTTAATAGAGAATCGCTCATTTTTCTTAAAAAAATAATTATGTATATGGGTCGTTTTCCATAGTTAATATTTGAATATAAAAAATATGTATATTCATATATACTTAATTTTTAAATACCATATCAGTTTTGACTAAGCCTAAGTTTAAAGATTTGAAATTTATATAAATATCTAATTTGCATCAGTAAATAAATTTAAATTCAAACTAGATTTGAGATCCAAAATTAAGGGCTACTAAATATCTTGAATTTGACTACATTCATTTTAAATAAAATCTAAATACGTTGAAAACTATACACACACGTGCAAAAATACTTTTTAATATATAAATTATTATATGTACACATTTATATAGGAAGTCAATTAAACATTAGTATTGTTAAATATTATAAATTTATATATGTGTGTGTATATATATATATATATATATATTCGACTGAATTTTTTTAATTTGCCAAAAACATTTATTACCAGTATATTAAATTTAGTTATCTAAACAAAAATGGAAATGATTTTATTATCTTGTACAATATTTCAAAAATATTAAAATTGTAGTTTCGAAAAATTAAATATGCCATAAACATATTTATTGCAAACACATTAAATTTAGTTATATAAGTATAATTGTTTATATATGGAATAGTTATATTATGATGTAATATATATATACAATGATTAAAATTTCGATATAATTTTTGTGTGTATGCCAATGTAAATGTGTGTATATATATCATTCAAAATTAATAATAATGTATATAAATTAATAAATCAACAAATAATGTTTTAGTTAAATATATATTACAATAAGATATATATTTATATATAATATAGTGGTTGAATAACACACACACAAAAATATTTAAAATATATACGCATAAGATATGTATAATGATTATAATTTTGATTTAATTCCTTTTATTTATGCCAAAGTGAAAATATTTATGTATCAATATATATATATATATATATATATATATATATATATATATATATCATTCCAAATTAATATTAATGTATATAAATTAATAAATCAACAAATAATTTTTTAATTAAATATATATTAAAATAAAATTATATTTATATATAATATAAAGGTAAAATAATACACAAAAATATATATATATATATACGCATAAGATCTAGCGATCTCAATCAAAAATTATCAAACGATAGATTAAGGTAGTGACATTTATGTATAAGTGGTGATATAAATATGCCAGTATTAGACAAACGTTATGTTAAATGTAAATAATAATTTACCTCAGAAGCTTTGTCTTCGATTCACACGTTTATCTATCTGGTCTCCTTGATCTCTTATGTCCACACCTACTGATGCAACTAAATGATGTGCCAACACCGAGTTTAGCCTGTTTTAATTTATTGGATGTGAATGGAGGTAGAAATGAGGTGGAGGAGGGAGAAAGCTTGCAGCCATGAAAGATGAAGGAAAGTGGCTAAAAAGTTAACCAAAACAAAAGGTTTTATCTTCCTTTTTATAGGGAGAGCTGACCAAAATATCTATGATCATTATCACCCTCACCAAGCCAAAAGTTGGATTCCTTCCCCTTTATGTTTAGCTAACCCTATCTTGGATCCATAATAGACCAAATTATCTTTCAAATGCATCAGTAAATTATACCATATAAATCCAATTTAATTCTTTATCGAAATTGTATATCGATACGCATACATATAACTTTTATATACACACCCAATAAATTGCTAATAGCACCCAAAAAATTTTAAAGGCAAATTATATTCTACTAAACGTGCTCAAAAACAATAATAGTTAATATTTCACAAATATTAATGGATTTAACTAATTTATAACTATTATAAATAAGTTAAATCAAGCCATGTTTAAAGATTAAATAAATTCGGTTGTGTGATTCACATATGTGAATTTTGCTAGTGATTATATTTATACAATTCAAACACTAATATTCACATGTTTCCTTAGCTAGTAGTGTAACAATTTAATTTAATTCATCACTTACAAATCTCATCTGTAAAATCAAATTTTACAATTTAAGAAGTACTTTTTGGCCATGATTATTTACGGTAATTCTCTTTGTCAATACTATATCACTTTAGAATTTATGAAATTTGATTTTGGTCAAAATTTTAATATCATCCACATCAACTTGGTTAGTCCAAACAAAGTCATCGGTTCAATAATAACATTTATTATTACCCATACTGCCCTAACCAGAGATTTTGATCTTGAATTGACTACAGTTGACTGTGATACTAATTTTATACAATTAAAAAGACGAATTCTCTATTGAATTATGTTTCACTTCTATTACTTCAACTTAAACCCGACTATAGTTGTTTGATGGTCGTTATGCTATGATTTAACTATTATCAAAGTGAAGTATTAACGTTAAAGTTCAATCTCAAGTCGAGATAACTGTATAATATCATCACTGGAGATTTCCCTGTTTGGTCTGGTTCTTGTTAACTAACAGGAAACTCTCGGCGAGACACTCCATAGTTATCCAATGACTGTTAGTATGTAACTCCCTGATACCTGTAGCAGCCAACATAATACACTGTCCAAAAAATTGAAGAGCGTTACGTAATC
This sequence comes from Allium cepa, assembly GCA_030765085.1. Lineage (NCBI taxonomy): Eukaryota > Viridiplantae > Streptophyta > Magnoliopsida > Asparagales > Amaryllidaceae > Allium > Allium cepa. The sequence continues at coordinate 346,529,593 of CM060944.1, forward strand.
TTGTTTCAACTGATGTGCCAATATCATTTCTCGAAACTTCTTAACCATGGATATTTGAAATAATGTTTATTTAGTATTATGATAATTTTCTCATGATTACAACTCTTTCTAATTATATCACATAATATATCATTTAACAATTTTCCTATTAAATATATTTAAATTAATTATTTAATTAATATATCATAATATAACAAGTATATATAGAAAAAACCAAAGACCTTTTTTTCGAACGAGATTTTATTGTAGAGTTGATAATTTACAATAAATTACAAAATTGTCTCTAAAGCATGCCCTTAATTCTCTTAGGTTCGAATCTCCAAAATATCAAAACGAGTGTTCTGCTTGAATAAAGTACTACATTTACTCTTCACATTCCCTGATTTTAACATGTTCCCACTTTTGGCTACACCTCATATTACCCTAATTTCAACGATATATTCCAATTTAAATGATAGAGTGAAGTGATAAAGAAAGAGAAACTACAATTATTTAAATGGAAACACGTAGTTGAAATAAGGAGGAATTAAATGTGTATCACCTTTATACATATAAGAAATAATAATCATGAACTTGTTACACTAACGATAAAATTTGATTAAATGGTAAGGAAAGAGCTTAATACGGAAACTTTTATTCACTTCATATTTGGATTCAAATGATTTCGTAGTGAAAATGTGTGTAAGATGTACTTTTACAATCAAATCGTTTTAGTAGTAGTGGAAATGTTGGCAAGATGTCTTCATTACAAAATAAGAGGAAATAAAATGTTTACAGTATGAGTTTATCCATCCACTTAACATATAAAATTGGTCAGTTTATAAAGACTAATCTATCTATCTAAAATTTTATTTTAAAAACTTCCAATAGTTTTAAGTTTCTAGTGGTGTATTTTAAATCTCATATTTTATCTTAATTTGTAAAACTAAGATTAAAGTTGTTTTCTTTATTAAAAACATTTTCTCCAACATCTCCCGTATAAATAAAAAAGATAATAGGTTTAGTTCACAAATTTAAATGCTAATGTTGCTTCATGGCATGCATCGACTTAAATTATTTTACAATTTAATCCTATAAAATACATATCCAAGAACATGTAATATTTAAGCTACCAGCTATCACAATTTTTCAAGCTAATAGTTAAAATCATGTACATGTCGTGGATATAATCGCATTCAAAACGCATGATGAAACGATGAATAATGATGAAACCAGAAATATGCTTTATCCATGATTTAATGATCTTGAGAGTATATCCAACTAAGGACAAATCCAATGCTACAAACCCAAAATAAAACAGTTCCCAAACAGAGTAAGTCTCCATAGGCATGTTTAAGAAATGTAAGGTTTATATTGTTTATTTATTATATATATAGTCCAAGAACCATACGGTTGTAATATATGTGTGTGTATGTGTGCGTGTAGAGGTAAAGAAGTCCATAATCTGAAGGGCTACCCAAAAAACAAACACAAAGTCAACATGCCTGGCTCGATAGCATAACGAGAAACAAAATAAAGCCAACATGTTTTGGTATAATAGCATAACAACAAACAACATCCTAAAAGTATGAAATGCAAACGCGGCAATGAATGAAATAGCAGATGAAGCTAGAGTATTACTAGTTATTAATTGATTTAGTTAATAAATAACAATTGATTTAGTTATTATTAGCTAAAGTATTATGTCGAATACAAAATAGAAATTAAAGGAATGGCTGTCAACTCTCAGAAATTGAAAGATGATGGAAGAAAAGTCTCTCTCGAAAAAGTTACGAAATATAGTTCATAAATTATGATTAATAATTATAATTCATAAATCAATTCAATACTTCATTTCAATTGATAATATATTTTTGGATTTCTTAGTAGGAAAGATTTGTAAAACGCTCTCTTTAAATTTCAAAATACACGGTCACTCCTCAAAAATTAAATTTTAGGATATTTGGGGAAAACTACGTAAATATTTATAGAAAATTATGTAAATATTTGAAGTTTCTTAGCAAACGTTTGTAGAGAAATATACAAATAGTGCAGAATTTTGTAAATATTTGCACATAACTTATCAAATATTTGCAAATTTCTCTACAAATATTTCCAGTTTCTTAAAATAGTTCAAAAAAAGAATTTTTGATCATAGAAACGATCAACTAATATTCAGATTTAATTTTTAAAAAAACAATTTTTTTACCGAAATTGAAAATAGGATGTAATTTAAAACTAGTTTTTGGAAAAAGTTTTTCATATGTTAATTTTGAAAACGTGGAGCGGATTTTCGCTTCTTAATAACTTGTTTAATGTTATCATTATTATTTTATTTATATTACTTGCTCAATAAGGTATTATAATTATAATTGTAATTGTAATAGTTAATTATTATTATTATTATTATTATTATATGTATTATTATTATTATTATTATTATTATTATTATTATTATTATTATTATTATACACAAACATCAAATTCTTATAATGTTTGATAGCACAAAGAGAGATCTAGGGTGGCACTCATGTAGGTAGAAGTCCATTGCAAACGAGTACAACTCGATGTAGGTAGAAGTCCATTGCAAACGGTTACAGCACACGAAGAGAAAACGATATACTTCCGTGTTATCTGTGTTACAAAAAATAATCATTTTTATACATTGCATAATTTTGACAATGCTTGCTTGTATATTAACAAATATGAAAATAAGGCTCTGCTCTATTTTCAAACTCTTGTCAAAACTGATCTTTAGATCACCCTCTAAATTATTTTCGATAATTTTTTAAGAGAATGACCATATATTTTGGAACAATAAAAAACAAGAACGTTTGATAAAATTTCCTTTAACATATTATATTTAACAATTAATTATTAATTATCAATGATTTTAATATACATCAAACATGTTTATGTCAAAATTTTGAGAAGTTAAATCTTTATGCTTGATGTGCCCAACTTTATGTTGAACATTCCAATCTCTAGTGCTCGAACATTTCAACAATGACAGCAAAAATTCACAATCTAACACGACAATACTTGCATCAGTTGCATGAAGTGCATGCGTAGCACCACAACACTTGCTTTCCTTCAAACATGTATATATCCCGTGTGAATAAACACTTCTTTAATGAGCAATAGCCATACGCTCATCGACGAGCTGAGCTTAACTGTTTTGTTAGCTCTAAAAGCACCTCCATATCCCTTGAATCCACAGTATTACACATTAAAAGATGACTAACAAAAGTCTGAGACATGCAAAAGTCACTGGTAATCAGTAAAAGAAACAGAGGTTCCAGATAGTCGTAACATATAACATGTGCCCTAAAAAAAGTGATGAAGAGGAAGAAGAAAGAACAAGGGAAAAGGGGGGAAAATACAGACAGAGATGTTAACAAAAAAAAAAAAAAATACAACTGTAGTACAAATGGAGATGGCATTGGTATGGCGGTAAACACATGAAAACTTTGCAATTCCAGAAGGAATTGCAAAGTACTGATCACAACATTAATTTACATGAAATATGCAACTGGTCTAGTCGCTTGAATAATCATCATCAATGTTTTCTTGATCGTCTACAACCTTCTCGATGAATTTCTGACGTACACCTTGTATGACAGCATCTTTTGAAGCACCCCCATTTCGTCCGTCATTCAACACTGGATCTGATTGGCAAAGGGCTAGTGCAACAGCTGAAACATATGTAAATTCATCAACATGGATTCTAAATCCAGCACTGACATTAAGTTTAATAATATTACTAATGTAAGAACGATCCACGCATAAAATTAGTACTTATGCACATGCATCTAAAAACGAATGTTAATACATCAAAAAAAAAATTCTTTAATGCGGTTTATGATTAAATTTACATGTTAGTTTTAATGGAAGAACCAAGTGTCAAACAAGAATGAATAATCATCGGAAAGGAAAACTGAGTTAAATAAAATCTATACTATTTGAGGCATTTAATTGGTATGAATAACTTACGTTAAGGGCAATTTAGGTATTTAATCGGTATTTAAACATTGAATTTGTTTATATATTATTTGACACTCTTCTAGTCCAAGATAGAGAAATTTGAGGTGACATCTCAATAGAAGATCCATACAAAGTTATATTTTTTTTCATTTACATATTTCTTTTGCTTCTTATATGGATCCAACAGATATTACACTTTAATGACATTTTATTAGACCTCTAATTCTTTTTTTACATTTTAGCGACTGAACAAAAATAAAATATATTTTTATTTATTTTATACTTTTAACATTCATATGAGTAGAATCTATTCAATTAATACCAAGTCAATTGTGTTATCACTCTGATCTAAAAAGTAAAATTAACACTATAGTTTTATATAAATTATGTATGTCAAAAAATTTAAAATAACAATTATTACAAAAATCTTTGAAATATTAAATTTAGACACTTAAGTTACTCCGAGATGTACACAAACCCGATACGAGATATTGTCCGTAAAATTTTCAAGACAATAAGCAATCGAAATCCGAGATTTAAGACATTGGATAAAAAATAAGCTAATAAATTAATTCTGAAAGCAGCATTATGTCTGTTTTATTGAGCTAGACATAACAAAGCTTCAACACCATCAAGATAAGGTGCCTCATAACCTAGAACATTTTCATTACCTTCACGAATATATATTTTTTTCACATCAAGAGCTACAACCGTGTAAAGGCTCAATAAATGACAATTACCCATATTAAAATATTTTAGAGTTTTTTGTTGTTCGACGGATAAGGAGTTAATTGTAGTTGCATTCGATCTGCTGAAGAAGATAATATTTTCTTTCTATAAATTTCATTGCAAACTTTTTCTTTAAATATTCAACATTTATTTGCTGGTACTTATTACTGCCATTAGATTTATACAATCAGCTAACATAGCAACAATAACATATTCAGATTTAGTTTTCTTAACGAATACACATTGAGTCATGAACATACAGGATCTTCTAGTTATCTTTCTCAATATTAGTATGGCTCTTGTATAGTATAACTTCGGTATTAACACATAATCTCAAACATGGTTATATTGCTAACAGTACTTGGTAAACTAAAATGGCCTAAGGCGTAAAGGTAAATTAAAATGATGGACATTCTTTGTGATAACACATTCCATTGGCCAATGACTCGTGGTGTATTGATGAAGAACTCTTGCAAATTGCAGTTACTTTTTTTGATTTAATAACATAAAAAATCTTGTGTTAAACTTTATAATTGGTCATTTGTGCTAAAAAATACAAGTTCTGCAATAAAACCATCCAGCGGAAGAGTGAGGGGTGGGGTGTTTAACTTCAAATCACGTCATGACTATTTAATTTCAAATCAGTTCAAGACTGTTTAATTCTAATTTAGTTCATGACTATTGATGACTGCATAGTTCAATGGTTACAAAACATTTAATGTCAGAACAAGATTATTGATAGTTAACCATTCTTTTTTAGATTAAATTAGTTAGTATGTCATTATGCATCAGAAACTTATCGTTTACAATCTAAGTTTCTACCAGTAGTTCTCATTTACAATTAAGGTTTCCACACTAGAGTTCGGAGTGTAGGTAGCTACTATGAAGCTTCCTATCAATCATTGTCATATATATATAAATTGTATGAGATATGGAAGACTGACCAAACTGATTTTAAGTGAACAAAATACAAAAATGTTTGACAGGTTATGCAGAAGGATATATGGGATAATTCATATTTCAACAATCTTTCCCAAGATTTTTTATATGATAAAAAGCGTTGTCATGTTTTTTTGGATTGCATATGCTGTGATCAAAACAATAAAACATGAGTCATGTGTTTATTTATCCACTAATGTTACCGTTTCATAGATAGACACTAGACATTCCAATTGGCCAAGACATGCATGCATATATGATCGTACACCCATTGAAATATCATAATTATCCATTTTCAAAAAAATTACATTTTGCACTTTACAAAGTTTGAAGACTTATAAAATAACAATACACAAAGAAAAGGAACATGAAAGTCAAAGTTTTTAAACAAGGAAAATAGTACACCGCTGCTCTTTTAGTACACATCTATATACACAAAGTACGAAGGTCCATACATATGGAAATTGGCTCTTTTCATCTCCAATGCAAAAAGATGTTGTGTTACACACATTCTTATTGATTTTTTTCTTGTAAACATGCATGATATTAAAATTGAATTAAAAATAATTGATTGATTCGATTTTAGTTAAAGGATAAGTGTTTTTGACTAAGTTAGAATATAAGGACCCGTTTGGTTTGTAATTTTTGATTTTGTATTTTCGTATGATAAAATGCATTGGATTTCCATAAACGATCAATCCGAAAAATGGTTTTAACATATAAAATTGAAAATGCTTTTTTTTTTCTCCGCCATTTCCCTTCTTCTTTTTTCTCATCCTCACGCCGTTCATGTCCTCCCACGTCCTCCATTCCTTTTCGTGATGTTCTTCCATTTCACCTTTTTTGAATACATATTGAAAATGCAAAACTCAAAATTCAGTTTTCAAACGAAACATACCCTAAAATTTTGAACTTTAATTAAGGTGGGAGTATATATTAATATATTAATGGTTGTAATATTTTGGTGTAACATTTTTTGATGTAACACTTTTTTGAACTGTGTGTGTGCGCGTGCGCATGCACGCGCGTGCGTGTAACATTTTTTTGATATAAAAGCAATTTCTCAAAATACCATTTAAATTCAAATTACATCTTAATATATTTATATATTAGAGATCATGGAACAAAGTTTCTGGAGGTCGCGGGTCCGAATCCTAACAAGCTGCGTTGTGTAACCCGTAATACGTAGAGCGATTATCCCTCGAAAAAGCGAGGATGCTTGAAGGATTGATGCTCTGTGTTGGACGGCTAAAAAGGGATCGGTTGTGGCAGACCATCTGAATCTCCTACCTCTACTCTAACACACACAAGACATTAAACTAAAACATTGGATAAACAAAAAAGATGATGACGGTACTATTATAATTGTAACACCCCAGATTTTGGTAATATTATTCAGAGTAATTAATTAGTTAAATTAAATAAAATAATGTGTTGGTTAGAAGATTGAGATTTGATTTCAATTAAGGTGTAGCCGCGCCATTTAACAATGAATTAAGAAAGAGTTAAAATGAAATAGAGGAGGGGTATATAGAAAAGAGGTCATTCCCACCTCCCTTAAGGTTGGCCGTGTATTCTCCTATACACGTTCACTTTTTATCTTCAAAAATTTTAAACACGAGGCCGGCCACCATTGATAAGAAAAAGGGGGAAGAGAATTAACAAAAGCTAAAGAAAAAGCTGATTCAAATCAAATTCATTCACATCTCAATTTCTATAATTTTCAAAACTAAGGTGAATAATGTTTACATCTCAAATCTTTTATTGTTTCGGTTTTAAGATAAATTTCGAATATTTCGCATTGGTTTACCATATTTTTGAATGATGGAATGATTATATATACTTTTTGATGAATTATGCTTGTTCATATTGAAATTATGATATGTTCTAAAATGAAAATCCTACTAAATGACATCCAAATGACTTGCAAATTTTTATGAAGATCATAAATGATATTGTAGAGATGGTTTTCGATTTTTAGAATTTTCTAATAAAGGAAATGTTAATTTGGATTATAAATTATTTACCGTTAAATAATAAAAGGTTTGGATCTGAAATTTTTATATGTTGGAAAGTATATTAAAAGAGATTTTTTGTAATTCTTGTAGAATTTACCCAAGTGTTTTAACGGTTATATAAAATTATATAAGGTATGAGACTTATATGTTTTATATAGTTGAGAAAGGAGAACGAGCTTTTTGTAAATAAATAAGTTTGTTAATTCTAAAAAATTGACAGCACTTTTGAAAAAGTACAACGACAACCAATTAGATTTAGACAAGCAAGGCAAGTTAGGTACAAAAGAAATAGTTTAAAAGGACTAATCTACATGTTTTTCACTGTTTCGATGCTTTCGGCACAAGGTTCTGCCTCCTTACCATTCCTCCAACACTGTCAAAACCAATGCACATGGTATCAGTTAACTGATACGTAGTAAATTGGATGTAGACGGAAGGTATAGAGTCGAAACCAGGGGTAGAAAGTTTACTTTGATTTTAAAGGAAAATGTGTCTGCTTGCTTTCGCCTAAGTAACTTTCGAATAGGTCAAATGATTTCAAAAGGAATGGTTTTGATTGGATTGCACATTTAACGGTTATATAAAAATTATTTAAGGTATGAGACTTAAATGTTTTATATAATTAAGAAAGGAGAATGAGCTTTTTGTAAATAAATAAGTTTATTAATTCTAAAAAAATTGACAGCACTTTTGAAAAAGTACAATGACAACCAATTAGATTTAGACAAGTAAGGCAAGTTAGGTAAAAAAAATAGTTTAAAAGGACCAATCTACATGTTTTTCACTGTTTCGATGCATTCGGCACAAGGTTCCGCCTTCTTACCTTCCCTCCGACACTGTCGAAACCAATGCACATGGTATCAGTTAACTGGTACGTAGTAAATTGGATGTAGGCGGAAGGTATAGAGTCGAAACCAAGGGTTGAAACTTTACTTTGGTTTTAAAGGAAAATGTGTCTGCTTGCTTTCAGCTAAGTAACTTTCGAATAGGTCAAATGGTTTTGATTGGATAGCGCCTTTGATTTTAAATGTTTGCTTTCAACTAAGTCGAAACCTTTTACCTATGATTAAAGTTTTAAAGACATTTTCTATGACTAAAGTAAAACCCAAATGGTTTCGGAAAAGACGGTTTTAAATGGTTTTGAAACAGGTGCTTTCGACTTTAATGGGTTTTGATCCTTTTGCTCTATCTGAAGACATAATCCAAAGAGTTTCGATCGAAATAGTTTTCAAAGGTTTCGAAGGGGGTAAATTTTTAAATGAGTTCGAAAGGTTTCCACATGTTTTAAGTTGAACCCAAAGTGCTTTCGAAAGAATTGAGTTTTGACTGTTTTGAAAGATTTTAATGCATGGTTTAGAAAGGGGTGCTTCCTCAGGGTTTCGAAAGGGTTGAAAGGAAATATTTTTCCTATGTTTTCGAAAGGCAATTTTAAAGGTTTTAGAAAGAATGATGCCTAAGATTTTAAAGCTTTCGAAGGGAAGGTTTTTATGCTTTCGAAAGGAAGAATTCGAATGGTTTCGAAAGAAAGGATTTGTCTTTTGGTCTAAGAAAAGTAAAGGGTTTTACTTGGCTTCGAAAGAATTACTTTCAAGAGTTTCGAATGAGTTGTTTAAATGTTTTAAACAAATGTTTCGAATATATTAAATAGGCAGAATAGCTTAAGTGTTTTAAGTTAAAAAGAACTTTAACTTATTTTGAGAGGATAGTTTATCATCATTAAATCTCATCAACATAAGTATATATAACATGACAAAAATAGCTTAGAGTAAAGTTAAGAATATGTTTTCCTTGTATGAGTATGATTTAAAAGGTTAAATCATTCTGAAAAGGTTTTCAAGGAAAAAGACGAAGGGTAGTTTAACCCTAAGAAAATGATTAGGGCAAATAGTCCATTTTGATTCAGACTGTTGTCCAGTTTGCAGCCAATCCGCCCTGTTTGCAGCCAATGAGCCAGTTTCGGACAGATAGTTCATTTACTACTTTCGGACAGGTAGTTCATTTACTACTTATGGACAGATAATTCATTGGTTACCTGATTATAGCTTAACGGACTTAGCTATTATTATCATTATTATATCAGTTTGATTAACCAGTTTGGTTGCATAAATGGATTTGCAAAATATATGTTTTGAAAAGGATATTAATGAGGTGAAAATTGTTCCGCTAAGCGACGTGGTCTCACTTAATATCAGTAAACCGAGATGTAACAGAATTATTCACACCAGACTTTACGTCTGATTCGAAGTTTTTGTTTTCCCCTTAAACTCTTAGGTGCTCACAAATTAGTTTGAGTGGGCTGAGGGTTAAGGTTTTCAAGTTTTTGAAAATTTGATGAATAAAGTCCGGAAACGGGCAAGTGGCTGACGGATAGCTAATTAGAAGTTACAGATTATTTTGTTATTTTCACTGTGTATTAAATCAGATATGACTATATTGCTTTGATTAACCAAGGAGGCAATGTCATATGTCGCTCTTGCCGTATTTTGTAATGATTATAATTAATCTTTACCTGAAAAACGAAATGGAATTATGTAACTTGAATATGAATTTGTTTTGAAATATAATCAGTAATATGTTGTCTTTTGAATTCTGTGATTTCGTTCATATTCAAGTGCTTCTGATATTATGTATACTATTAGCATTATCGTATTTTGTCATCAGTAGTTAATACTATGGATGACTGTAGCATTTGTAGCGTTTGGCTTTTGGCATCTAGATACGGGATGTTACAATAATATATTTGTTAGTCATTACCATCATCATTGTTTTTCCTAAATGTTTGGAGTTGACCACATAAATTATCATTTTACATATTTTTCTACCTTAGCCATCCCTGGTTAAATTAAATTTTGGAAGGATGTTTTTACATATTTTTTCCATGTTAATTTTGATTTTTTCTTCGTGACTTTTCTTTCAATGTAAATATCATCTTCCCCCCTTACCGATGTGTCAATCTCCTTAGTATGTGCTTATACTACCTAAGTCTATTTTCTCTAATTCTCATTTATAGTATTACTTCTAATTTCCTTTTATTTTCTCAATTCTAACTATGTTTAATCCATAGCTGCAAACATTTCACTTACCATTTTCGTTTCTTCTATGCTTATCTATCTTCTCGTTTCTTTTTTAAAGATCGACATTATATTTCTTATAATAAAACTGATCTAATCATTGTTCGAAAAAACTTTCTTTTCAATTTATTTTCTATTTCTCTACAAAATAATACTCATTTATCTCTATTTCATTCGACCTATGTCAATCCAATTTGTTATGTCATTTTCTATAAAATGCGAAAAAACATCGTCACTTGTTATAAAAAATTCACAAAAGAAACATTTGTCATCAAGAAATTTGCATAGGAATGTTTGTTGAAAAGATTCTTCAATATGAATTGCTTCGGTAGGTTTTATTATATTCTCTAAAAACCAATATTCAACTCATGTTATATCTAATACCTAACTAGAATATGGAACAATGACTGCATAGAAAATTTCATAAAAAATAGAGTGTCTTCCCAACAAGTGCTAACATCTAGCATGTCATTACTGACAATGGTGGGTGAGGTGTAGTCAAGGACTGGGTTAAATACTAGAAATACATCAAGATGATAGGAAGCAAAATCAACTAATATTAACACTTCAACTTAAGAACAATGAAATCAAATTTTGAAATCTTGACATAGTACACAATTAAGAATTTTAAACATAATACAAACATCAATAAAGATGATATGTTACAAAACAAGCATCTCACTACCTATCATATTATATTAGACAATCCCAAGAACATGATCACGATGTTTGACATCAGTATGTCCATAAGATATAATAAAAAATGGATAACTTAATGTTCAGAGATAATTTACTCCTGCAAATAAATACTTGCTCCTAGGGTTGTAAAATGTAAGGGTGGGCATAAACCGCATCGCTATACGAAAACCGTCCACACTGGACCGTAAAAACGGTGCGAAAACCCACACCGAATCTTCTAACCAAAGCATATACCCCAAACCGGACCAATCTGCATCGATACGGTTCGGTTGCGGTTTGGACGATTGAACCAACCATATTAACCGGACCGAACCGAAAATTTATACTAGTAATCTTATGATAAAAATATAGCACCTCCCATCTTATATTAGATTCTAGCGATGTACATTCTATTTTTAATGTATGTTGTTGTTATATTAATAATAATAGCTGATATAAAGGAAGAAGTTATAGTTTTGGTATAATTTTTTCATCTAATTTTTTTTTTTGCGAATAAATGCTGATTATAATACTATTCTTGTCATTTTTCTTAATGATTATGCATTGATTAATTTTGATGTTTGGTTAATCTACTAAAAAAATCTCGTTTGTTGGTAAATGTCAAATTGAAATATTCATACAATTAAGAACTAATCTTTCATTTTAGGATAACATTGTGTATTTCAACGTTTAAGTGAAAAAGTTTCACACAGTTGCCTTCGCATATTGATTGTTGATGGAAGTAATTCTCTTATTTCATATATAATATGGGTTCAAACCGGATCGGATCGAAACCGAACCGTATTACATTCAAACCGAACCGAAATCAAATCGTTTAAAAGATTGATATAATGGTTTATAACCGTTTGATGCGGTGCGGAAGCGGTTTGGACTCAAAATCGCACCAAACCGACCCACGCCCACCCCTAGTAAAAGGCATGCATGGCACATGGCATTAGCAAATTTTCTTTCATGGTGTGGCACATGTGAGAAGATGTACAAAATGGTGCCCATGATGCACATGACACACCTAAAATAGATGTACCTTTTCTACCATTGACTATTTTTTTATGTATTTGTTTACGATGCATAGAGATCCAACACCTTATTGGAGTCTTAACACATGAAGCTAGCAAATAGCTGGCACCTTTTAAAATTACTATGCATGTATTTGAAAAAATGAATATTTAATATACAACATACACCATAATCAATTAAACAAAATTATTATAATTTCTAATTATTTTGCCAAAGATATCCAATAAAGTTTTTTAAATCAACTTGGAAAAAATTACATCATACACAACGTTACAAGAATAGAACTTGAAGCAAAAGAGATTTTAAAAATCAAAATACAAAATAACACAATATATTACTCTAATTCTTGAATTATGTCATTTAATTTGTTTAACGAACTAAATGTGTGACAAAGAATAATGATATGTTAACTTGTTGTAAGAAGTGAAAATTTCATTTGTAACAATTTTTGAAAGAGATAAATAATTAATTTTCCAATACATATATCTAAAATGAAAATCACTTCATTTATGGAATAATATTTCTCGTATAAATAAAAAATTATATATTTTTTGTTCATTTTTTAGAATAAAATGAATCTAAAATCATTCAAATATATTATCTCATTGAATGTTTAATCGTTAGTTTATAAGTTATGTTTCAAGAAAAGATGCTTCTTGCCATTGTTTAGCAGTTAAATTTTATGTTATAAGCTTGTAGCTATTTCATATATCTTAAGTGAAAAAATAGCGAGACATGAAATTCATTACTGTGGTTTTATTAGATATATTTATTTATTGTGTGATTTTGATATGTTCATTTTGCATTGCTTTAGTTTTAATTTCATAATATTTATTTAGGACATTTTGATTATACAGAACCACAAAATCTAATTTTCAAATTCTACGCCAATTTGTCCAAACATAAATGCATTTAAATGAGAAAATTTTATTGTACCATTATTTAATAAGTTTATAATATATTCAAATATCGATGTTAGTTTGTTGATAGGTGATAAATTTTATATTATAAGAACATTCTTATAGACTTCCCTTGAGAATATTACATAAAAAATTAGCTTTTCATATCAATTAATATATACATTTGCCTTCAGTGAAAGGATTCATTATAGGAAAATGTATGCATTTTTGGATCATGAAAAAATAATTACAAAACAAAAATAATAAAAAATAAAGAAGTTTCTTTTTTGCGCCATATTCACTATTTGGTACACCGTTTCAAGTGTGTCGTGTCATAGATGCAAAAGAAACATTCTTTGCACCACGGCGCAGCATGCGCGATGGCACGCTTTTCATACCTGTTTTTTTCATAATTTATCATGTGATGTGTTTACATTTCATAGCATGTCATATTTGCAATCATTTTATATTAGTAATTAAAAGGCAAGACATTTATGTTATATCTGCAAATGTTTCATTTTAGTACATCTAATACGTGAAAGATCGCATTCAAATATTCAATTTATAGACCGCGTCGTATGCTTAAAGAGCATGGTTTTAAATCTCCTATATATCACCCGCGAGATCTCCTCCGAAATCTTCTTTTCACACTTAAACGAGACGAGACATCAAATCTCCTCCGTATCTCCCTCAACTCTCATCTCGTTCAAGATATTCAAATCTCAACCGAAATATGGATCAATATCTCAATCCGAGATCTCACCCGAAATTATACATTTTTCTTATTTTACATAATATTTCTTATTTTCATATTGTTTCGAAAGAAACTACTCAATCTAATTATAAATTACCAACTTCTTGAACATATTCTTTACTTTTTATTTTAATGAGTCATAGCGAAAGGTTTCACTTCTTTATTATGTTCAAATAAAAGGATATTATTCAATCATTACCTAATCAATTAAGCCAATCAAGCTACTACTCTTCTAAAAATATTCTTTTTTCCATGTAAATCAAGTATGTTACCATTTTTATTTTTACTAAGAAAGTTATAATCGTTAAATAAATTTATGACAGATCAATTTTAAACACATAAATACATCCGAGATATTCTCAAGATGCATTATAAGACCCGAGATGTCAATCTGAGATGTACACCCGATATGTACTCATCTCGTCCGAGGCTTCCCCCGATAAGAGATAGCTTGTGTAAAAATTCTAAGACGAAACGTGACCGAAATCCGATATTTAAAACCTTGTCAAAAAGAGGTAGAGATCAACCAAGGTTGACATGAGAGGAAGTAGTAAAAAGGGACTTGAAAGATTGGAATATATCCAAAGAGCTGGTAACGAATAGGAGCGCGTGGAAGTTAGCGATTCACGTACCAAAACCATGAATTATGAGTTTCATAAGTTTTTGTTTATAGAACTAGAGAAAAGGAGCCTTAGCCATGGTGTCTGATCTTTGATCAATATTATTATCAGCACTATTATTACTATTTATACTATTATCATCATTTATTTGTTTATTTTTTTATTTTTTATACATATATATGAATTTTTATCTTTATTTTTACTTTATTTAGTTACTGTTATTATTAATTTACTTATTTGACTTTATTTTATTATTGCTACTGTTATTGTTATAACCTTTAAATTAACTTTGTTATTAAGTTTTGGGTTTCATCTCTAATCGACCCCAACTTGTTTGGAAATAATGACTTTGTTGTTGTTGTATACTTTTTTTATTTTCTTTTTCATTTTTAACTGACGTTCGTATATGAAAATTCTATGTTTATAGCACTACATGTAATAATATTTTCACGAAATAATTTAGAAATCTCTGTTGAATAACTTACATATATATTCTATATTTTCCATCATGTTCCATTGGTTTGGAATGCACAAAAATAGATACTTATATAATTTTTGTTTGAATAAATGCACGGTATTTCAAAAAGAAGCACGTCATAAGCAGCGCCATTCTTCGAAATAACTACACTCATTTCAAAGAAAAAAGGAATGACGAAACACAATATGCACCTTCAATTATAGATGTTGGATCCTAGAACATAGAGCAAAGTGCTAAAGATCATTTTAATTGTCTAGGAGAACATATACCGTGAGTTGTTTGAATTAACAAGTATAGAGTAGGTAATGCTACTAAACTTACATTCAGGTGTACATTTTCGAGAGCCAAAGTGACGCAACCCAACGTAAGTTCCCTTCACAGCACCATTATTGTATACCAGTATGGTAGGAAGGTTACAATCTGGATAATTTGGAATGCAGTCTGTCGAGATTATCTTTACAAATTTTGTTGCTGGATACCTCGTCGCCAGTTCCTCCAAGCAGCGTAGAAGTAAAACACAGTCCGGGAAACTGCAAGAAAACAGATTATTTATATTAATAAGTTACAAGGCAAAATAGGAAGTATAAACTGTTAGTTGAACGCATCCACATTAGTTTGCAGAACATTCAAATTTATTACAAATACCAGTATATAATTATTTACTGTACCATCCAGAATTCTACAGTCTAAACCATCCAGGTTTGATTAGGTTACTCAAAATTATAACTTGTCGGAGCAATAACTCCAAAACTGCTATAAGGATATTGCCTAAAGGAAAAGGAAAAATGAAATGAATCATGGTGTTCCGTGGATGGAAACAGCTACTAGGAAAGAAGAGAATCAGAGTTCAATTGATATCCTAGTATATAGGAGAAGCATCTATTAACTAAATAAGGGATTGGATTATAAATAAATATCCTTGACGTTATACCGGTGATTCTCCTATTTGTTTCGTCAGAATATTAATAACAGGTTTTGAGAAATAAATAAATATGCTAGAATTGAAAAAACCTTAAAAAAATAACAAAGCATGACAGACATTTACCCATCTTTATACAAAAACACAACCACCCAAACATCCTGAGGTGCCTGTGTAACCTCCCTAACAAAATCCGAGCCTGAAATCTGCAGCACAGATCCAAACCTCGCAACCCTTGCCGCCTTCTTCAGCTCCTCCATCCGCTTCTTCCTAATCAATTGCATAAAGATAACAGTTACATAGTGACACTAACCAAATCAAAGTAATAAAAAACGACTATCAAAAATACTACCTGTATTCTTGAAGGAAGCGATCGTCGTCGAGATCAGGATCGTCTTCGAGATCAGAAAGCTCCTCAGTCGTTCGTTCGTCGATCCATGATTTGGATTTGGGTTGAAGATCCAGATCCTGAGCAGGAGTAAACGGCTCCGGTTTGAAAGGAGCGGGTTTCGGTGGAAGGTTTCCAAGCTTGCGCTGGATGTCGTCCCATTGTGTGGAGGAGCCTTCTACGTCTTTGTATATGAAGTGGTAATCACCCATTGGTTTTATCTGAAAGTTCGATTACCGTGTGTTGATTTCAGCGTGGGAAGAGAGAACAGAGAAGATGGTGGGCCACGTGCTTAAAACGTGTCATCGCGAATAAACTAGAGTTGGCTGTGTAAAGTGTAAACTCACCTCGATTCCACTATCCAGAATCCTAATCTCACGTGCCCTGCAATCCCCATTCTTCATTGCTAAGTAATCATAATAAGTAGATATTTTAGGATAAATTATTATTTATTTTTAAAAAAATAGAAGCAAATGAGCATATGCACAAACTTTCAATGAATTTTGTATTCAGAAATCAAGCATTTACCGGGAAAATGTGTAGAGGACAAACCTATGATTGTTTTAACTGGAAGAACAAATCACATATTCATTTGTTTCAAGAGCAAAGTTTGAACCAAAATATACCACAAATCCAATAATTTTGATTGAAGGACACGGTGTAGATACAGGGTTTTTAGTTTTCACGTGATGTAGCTGGAGGAGGGCGTGACAATGGCGACTAAGTCAATTGCTAGGAAGGAGAAACCGTTGACATATTCAAGATGAATAGCAACGACTTTAGTGGTGGCAATGGATTAGAAAATGTTGGCTTGGGTTGGGTGACAACGACAATTTCGAACTTGAAGAACATTGTTGGTGGTGAAGGCAATGAAGAGATCAACTACGTTTTGTGGATAATGCGGTGATAGTGTTATGAAGAAGCGGTTTCAAATTGATGAAGAAGATAACTGCAGCAATAACACTATAAAGATAACTATGCAGCAATAACTAGGAATGCCCCATGTGTTCTCTAGATTGGGACTTTACTTATATTATGACGTTGAAGTTGAATACTTCTATCTGCTCTAAGCATGTCAAGAGTTTATCAACCAAAGCTTTATGTTAAGCAGTGAAGTGTTTAGTGATTTCAACCATCCATGTCGAATTTGCATCCAATAACTTTTAGCGCCGGGAGGTTATTAGACTAGTCTTCCTGCTTTTTCACATTTGGGTAGTTGTTGCATTCTTTGCAGTGGGGTTCTCTCAATTTAGGCGGCATATCGGAAAGTTATTTTCCTTCCCTTCCTAGAGAGTTTGTATTTTTCGAGAGAGATAATTCAATTTTCGAAAAGGATTGGGAAGTTTTGTAGCTTCGAAAGGTTGATGGTCCAACTCTTAAAATAAAGAGAGAATCTTGAGATACGAGGTATAGCTTCTCGATCCGAGAAATGGTGATTACAAACTTGAAAAAATAAAAAGAGAAAAACCCTAATTTCAAAGAGGCAATGACTTTAGATCAAGAGAAAGGATTTCAAGCTTGGAGGGAGAAAAGGATTTTCTTAGAACCGTAATTTTATATTGTACTAGGGGAATAGATTCCTCTTATATAAAAGAGGAAGATAGTTTTCTTATATTAAAGTAGTCACTACAACAAAAATACCATATTACAACGTCGTTTTTACAACGGTCATTAAATGCCTGTTGTAATAAAAACCTATTACAACGGTTTTTTCAGGCATGTTGTAAAAGATACCATTTTTCAGCAACTCTTTTAATTTGTACGTTGTAATAAACACCTATTACAACGTTTTTAATTTGATCATTGTAATATATACCCATTACAACGGCTTTTTGCCCGTTGTAATAGATACCGGTTTTCATCCTTGTTTGTCCGTTGTAATGGATGCCTATTACAATTATTTTCTTTTGCCCGTTGTAATCGATGTCGATTTTACAACGACGATAGAACGCATGTTGTAATAAATGCTCGTTGCCGATTTTTGATAATTAATAATTGCAATGCTCTTCAAAAATATTAATTATCATTAATTATTAATAATATTAATCATCATTATCTTCGATTATTTACACATACTTACTTAATCATTTATAAATGGTTATTTAAATTAATAAATATAAATGATAACGTACATAGGTCATTATTTATAATTTATCACAATTAATGTTTACTAATGAATAATTTCTAATTTCTAATTATTATCTATAATCAATATTTATTTTTTATATTAATAATTTATTATAGTTATTTATCAATAATTAGTAAATTATAGCTAATAGCTATGACTTATAATTAATAAACATTATTAATACTTAGTAAAATAATTAATATTAAATAATTAATAATCAATATTAAATAATTAAGAATTAACTTTTAATAATTGATATTTTGTAATTAATGTTTAATTTTCAATATTTAACTAATTTAAAATTTTAATAATTAATATTAAATTATTTACTATAGTTTAATATCCAAGAAATAAATTTTTCTAAAATTTAAAAAGATCTATAAAATTTAGAAATAATTAATAATTAATATTAAATAATTAATAATTAACGTTAAATATTTAATATTTAATAACCAATATTCGGTTATAATTAAGCAGTAATAATTAATAACTAGTAAATAAGAAGCACTATCTAATATTTAATCATTACCGATTAATATTCAATTATAATTAATATTAAATAATTAAACTATTGAATAATTAATATTAAATATATAATAGTTAGCCATTGATAATTTTATTAATATTTAATAATTAATAAAATATACATAATAGCAACACTTAATAATTAATAATTAATATTCAATTATAATTAGGAAGCAATAAGTAAGACTTAATAATTAGTAATTAGTAATTAATAATTACTATTAAATAATTAACAACCAAGACTTGTTTGAAGTTTTCATAAAATTATTTAAATTAATTGCCGCTACGAATGGGAGGATCCTGGGAGGGTGACAACCCCCCTAGGTGGGGGTGTGGGGGCAACGCCCCGTTGACGGTTGCATGCCCATTGTAGATATTAATTTATACCAAACAAATGTTTAAATTTGAACTTGTCAGTTTATGCTTAATAAGTTATTATAATTAATTATTTATAATTCGCAATTCTTAAATAACGGAGTGTCATAGAAATTAAAAATGACTTCATTAAAGATTGAAAACTAATTTATACGTAATAAGTTCTCCCGCTCTGTGCTTTCATAATTTAATCAAATAATAAATAACCTTTAGCATTTAATAGTTAATAATTGTATTTAATATTTAATTTTTCAAAAAAAGTAAAAATTTTAAATTTTCTAAAATAAACTTAGAAATACTTATAATATTTAATTTTTTTAGATTTTCTTAGAATTCAAAAGTAAAAGTTTATGATAATATTTGTTGTTGCACTTATTTTGGTTAAGAAACTAGTTTCGCTCCGTTGCCTCCAAAGTTTTCATTTCCCGCTTCTCCCTTTTTCTTAACCCTAGATTCCAATTTCCACCGGCCATATGCCAAAACAAAATATCAATTCCTATTCCTCCATGCATCTTCATCGCCTCCTTCGTGGAGTTCCTCCTCTTCACCATCCCAAAAGGCCTCAACGAATCCACCATTCGAACCATCTTCAAACTCAATTCACCAGTTTGATCCCTTTTTCCTTGTCCAAATGCACGCTGCTGAAGGAGCTGCATCTAGAAACCAACATGTTTTTGGGGGAGATTCCGGATCTGGATCTTCCCAATCTCATGGTTTTTAATGTTTCGGGTAATCGAATGGTCGTACCCATATTCGAGTCGTTGGGGAAGAAGTTCAATGTGAGTTCGTTTTCGGATAATATTGGTTCGTGCGATCCCGCCACTGGTGGGGCAATCATGCCCCGATCAGTCGCCGCCGCTACCTAGGATAATAAAAAATAGCACGATTGCCAGTGGAGTTGTGATGGCAGTGATGTTATTTGTGGTTTTGATTGTATTGATGGTGAAGTTGAAACCAGAACTACAGTTTGATACCTTGGGAAATCCGAAGAAAGTGTACGAGTTAGGAACGGATATGTGTTGATTATGTGTTTACTACTGTGGGGGAGAAATGGAGGGGGCGGAGATGAAAGTTGAATTCATGTGTTGATTGCGTCTTTCATCAACATAAAGGGCTGGAGACGTGATGATGCTGATGATTTATGGCGTACTATATATGTGTCCTTGTTGCAGCTGGTGTAGAACTCTATTTATCTTGTTAGTTTGATGAAAGTTATGTATGTTGGCTAGCCAAAGATCTTGTGTACTACCTATTTCATTATTATTTGTTTGAAATTTGAATGTTTATAGTTTGTCATATAGTTATTAGTGAATAGTGTCTACATGAATCATATCTACTCTAATTTCTTGAAATGTACTGTAATACATTTTTAAGTAATTTTGTGAAGTACTTATGATAAGAATTGATAAGTAACCTGGGTATAAAGGGTCAACGGTAATGTTTAGCTCTTTTGATGCATGAAGAAATTGTAAAATGCTGTAAAATAAGAATAGTATAGTGTTGAAAGTCCCGATTTACAGTTAAAAAAAAGGGAAAGAAAAAACTGTTGTCGAAATATTTTTGAATGTTCAGGTGACAGAAGAATGCATAAAGTTAGGCATTAAGAATATTTATGCATAACAGTTTTTTGAAATATTTTGACTTTGAAATATGGGTAATAAGCAATATTCAGATTTTCTTACTACTCAGATGACCCCTCAGGTTTTAATTTGCACATCGCCAATGAGACTGCCTTTGCCGATTCGCAAGCGTTCGAGTGAGAGAGAAGAGTAATCTGAGAACAATATAGCACATATGTTAGGTGAGTAAAATCCTACTCACGCATCTATGTCTTTTTCTAATATTTCATGCATTTTCTGTGTATATGGGTATGCTTTTATCTGTGTTTGTGTTTTACTGGATTTGTGTTCATAGCAGGTTGTTGAGTGTGTATGGTGGAGTGTATGTTGTTTGTTCATGTATGTGTGTGGTGGATGTCTTCATATGTGCAGTGGTTGTGCATTTAGGGTGTTTGAGCTTTTGTGTGTTTGTGAGGGAATGTGGGTCTGTACGACGTTAAGTGTTCATGTATTTAGTGTTCTATTAGGTTGTGCTCAGTTAGTATACATGTATGCGAACATGATATATGTGAGGCTGTAGTGTGAGTTTTGTATGCATTGCATGAGCATATGCTGGGCTATAGGAATGCGGCGTGTGTTTTGTATGAGGATGATGAACAAAATCTCTATGTGTGTGTGTGTGTGTATGGAGTAAGCTAAGCTATAAATATAATGTAAGTGTATGTGTGTATGGAGTGAGTTAGGTTATAAATATAATGTAAATAATAGGTGCCATAGTGAAATGTTTTAAGTCCTTATAATAGTGCAACTTTGGTTAGCATATTCTCGAGTATAGAAAATTATATTGTTGTGTATTGAACCTAGGCAAGTGAGGATATTTGTGCACATGCATGAGTGAAATTATGTGTTAGGTGTGAAGGTAGTACACGTGTGAGTGCGTTTGCATCGGTGAATATTTAAAAGAGCTAAGCGTGTGAGTTTATATTTTTATATGAATAGATAGTGGAGAGTGCTATGTTTATATGTTTTACCCAGTTGCTATTTACGTTATGCATTCAATTTGCTGTTATTATCTCACATGTGTTAGTGTACTCTGTTATGAGCATATATTTTAATTTCTTCTTTACTTTTATCCATCTACAAGTACATTTGACTTTGCATTGATGAGAATCTTCCATGTTTTGACATTTCTGTTTGCATGGATGGCGAAATATTATGTTGTAACTGCATGTTGAATTGTGTCGATGTTTTGAATGACCAGCTCTTGCGTCAAGAAGCTAGCAAGAACGTGGCGTGGATAATTAAAGAAGTACCAGGTAGTTAGCTGTCTTATCTACCTTTAATATAGACTAAAATCGTGCATTTATCTAGCTTTTTAAAATCTATGATAGATATTCCCTACTAAAGAAGTTACCATGAAGTTTTCTTAAGTGGGGGAGAATATCAAAAATTAACAAAGGGAGATATTCCACAATTATCTACTCTAATTCTCAAAATGGATACATTTCAATGGATTTGTAGTGATACATAGTTTGTTATTGGTATAGGTAGTACATTAATTATTGGCGTACTATATGGCCACCTATACTAAATTGAATCACCATGAGTTTTTCCTTCTTACCATGAATTTTCCTAACTAGTTTATGTTAGTCCGTGAGATGATGGTTTTGATGACAACAACCTTAGAATTGATTATAAAATATAAATACTAACAGTTTAAGTTTAGATATATATTTATATGCAGGATTTAACCATGTAGGTAACAAGAATGAAGACTGTACAGTATAGAGATTCAAGATATCAAGATTGAAGACTCGTGAGTATCAAGATTATCAAGAGTTCAAGAGTTCAAGTAATTTATTATTTTTTAATTAGAAATTTTGTTAAAACTCCTAGAAAAGCACCGGCAACTTAAAATCCAATATATTCGTGGAATGGAATCCACTTCGAGCCTATTAAAGGGATGGAACCCTAAGTAGGATGGAACCTATGAAAAATCTAGTGGAACGTTGTTTTGTATCCGCTAATTTTTTATTCAAAATGATTTTTCAAAATTATATCTAGTTTTCAAAATGATTTCAAAACTTTCCTTTTAAAAGAATCAAAAACATCTATCCTGATTTCAAATACTTTTAGCCTCAAAATAATCTTGAATTTCAAAATCAAATTATCCTTAGTTTTAAACTGTCTTTTAAAATAAAAGTATATTTAATTTTTTAATATTTATATATTTAGATTTAGATATAAAATTGTAGTAAAATTTTATATATACCAAAATATTATTCTATATATTTATTTGTGTATTTCAACTATATTTAAGTATATTTATAAAAGTTTAAAATAGTTTTAAAATAAGATAAAAGTTATTTTCAAAGAAAAACAAAACATCAAAAATTCCTTTGGGATGTCGACATGCCCAAGTACCCCATGTCGACATAGTGTTAGTTGAGTTCAAAATTTAAATTTCAAAAGAAGTGTCTATTCGTCATAACTCTTCACGAATGGACATGACTGTTGTTCCTCTATAAATAGGGGTTGGTTTCAACGAATTTTAATATATATTTTCTGGTTTTTCACTCTTCTTCTTCTTTCACATTTCTATATACATGTTCTTACCATTACTCTATCGAAATCAACATTGAATCTAACTAGGTTATCTCTGATTTGATTCTCTATCACTACCTCAACAAGATCCTCAGTGCTATTCAGAGTTATAGGCATTTTGTAATCAACTTAGCGAGAAAAGGTGTGATTGTAACCTTGGAAATCAATAAAGTGAGATAAGGTGTGATTGTAGCCTTGGGAAATCAACTGGGTGAACTTGTTGCCCGGGAAATCAAGTATCTCTACCCAGAGGATCGTGATTCTAGAGGGTGTACCTTATTGCCTTGAAATCGAGGGTGTAATTGTAAAGATTGTTTTTTGAAAGGAAATCTGTACTTGTGTGCGGGACTGGATGTAGGGTAACTCCGAACCAATATAAAATTCGGTGTGTTCTTTCCTTTACTGCTTTTACTTTATATTTGCATCTGTGTTTGATTCTTTAATCATATTTGTATCTGAATATTGCATACATTTGTGTTTAAATTAACAAAAACTCAAAAAGATTTAACAATTCTCTAAAACACTATTCACCCCCTCTAGTGTTTATCCTAGCCTTAAGATCCTTAATCCGCATTTCTCACAGTTTATTTTTCACTCATTGTCATAAATACCAATGGTAAAAAGTATTTCACTTGCTATCATTTTTTAATTGTTTGCGTATTCCAATGGATTGAAAATTCATGATTTGTATGAACAGGTTGTTGCCGAAAGAGCTGAAGCGGGGGTTCAAGCTGCTAAAGTTCAAGGGCCAGGGCATACACAATTAGATGAATTATGTATTCATTATATTTCCATTATTTTGGTAGATATATATATTTCTTCTATAGGATTTGTATTATAAAAGACAAAGAATACCCGAATTATTTTGGCATTTAGAAATATAATTTTTTTTTGTTATTTTTAAAAGATATAAATGAATATGTTTGTTATTGGTATAATATTTTGGTTTCAATGGAAAATTTATTTTGCATTTATGAGTGTAATGTAATAGTATTTACATATTTTTTTCTTATTTGAATTTTTTTAACAACTGACAAAAACTATTGTAAAAGACCCTATTACAACGGAAAAAACAGTTGTAAATCATGCTATTGCAATGGGCAAAAATAGTTGCAAATGATGCTATTACAATGGCTAGGGACCGTTGTAAAAAAATATACCACAACGGGCTTTTACAACAGGCATTGCCCATTGTAAAATCTTCTAAATCTATTACAATGTCTCCTAGTAAGACGGGCGCTAGCCCGTTACAAAACCCCTATTACAATGGGCATTGGCCGTTGTAAAAGGGTATTTTTGTTGTAGTGAGCAATACTTCCAGATGGAAAGAGAATAAGTTTTAATTTTAGATCTGAAAAATGACTAAGTGTTTCATTTCGTCAAAACAGTGACTTTTTTGATCTGAAATGAGAAAAAGAAGATAGAACAATTTCGGATCTAAGAATTGAATACATGTTTTTTTTTGGTTGAGAAACAGCGTTTGTAGATTTGAAATAAGAGAAAAGAAAGATTTTTTTATCTTCAAGGAATAGTGATTGCAGATCCGAAAAAAGAAATAGATTTTCCTAAAGTAATGGTTTCAGATCTGGAAAATATAGAGAATTTTAATCTAAGAAACAATGATCTCAAACTGGTAAAGTAAGAAAAAGAGAATCTCTCATTCCAAGTAGACAGTGGCTTTAGATCCAAAAAGAAAAAAGTACAAATTTTATTAAAAAAATGCAATTTCAGATCTTAAGACAAAAAACAGGTTCTAGTTTGTGAAAGAAAATATTGATCCAGATCTAAACAGAGGGAAAAAGAGGTTTCTTATGCCAAGAAATCATGTTTTCGGATTCCAATGGAGAAAAGAGAGGCGGTTTCATTTTAGATCCAAAGAATGAGTGCATGTTCCTTTTTGGTCACAGGATATGTGTTTGTGGATCAGGAATAGTAAAAGAAATATCTAAGGATTTCAGATCTAAGCGATGACTTTTTTTTATAAATAGTGTCTGTGAATTGTAAAAGTAAGATCTAAAAAGTGGACAAGAAAATTTCTCTATGTATGTTCAGAACTGAGGAGAAAAGGAGGATTTTTGTTTTATGTAAAACAGTCAGGGTAGATCTGCAAAGAAACATAGATTTTAGATCTTAGAAAAGGGGAGAGAGTTTCTTAAGAGCAGAAACAATAATCTCAAGTCAAAAGATTAGAAATAGTTAGTTTCAAAATATAAAGAAAGATAAGAAAGAGAGAATTTTCTTTTAAAAAAGGAAAAGCTCCTCTCAATGAAAGCACCAAAAGCGTTTGCATAAAAAATGAGAAAACACCTCTAAGACGTTGTAGTAGGGCTGTGAATACTGTTTGTATTATACAACTATCGTTTGATGAATTTTAGTTGCGAGCGTGTGTGGTAGAAAATCAATAATTTGTAATAAAGAATAAATAAAGGACTGAAATATAAAATGACACACAATTTATAGTGGTTCGGCCTGAATATGCCTACATCCACTGTTCCTCTTTTATTATCTCTTTCATATCTGATTACAAGTACAAACTTTGAATAGGAATAAACTTGTTGTTAAGACTAAGGTTTTTCTCTCTTAAAGTTGTTAGCCATTGTTGATGGAAGCTTCACTATTTTGCATCCATCCCATTTTTATGATGCCATATGCCCATTATTTATAAAGTGAGGTTGTGAGGAGGGGCAGCTGAGTACATGACTTATAAGCTTTGGTTCAGCCTTGCTATTGTTCCACTGCTCTGGAATGCTAGTTCAGTACTGTCCTGGTAGCTCTCTTCAGTTGCCCATTCAGACATTGGAATCTCGAATGCCGGAACAGGTAGGTTCATCCCTAAAAGTATAGAAAAGAGTGGATCCAACCCTAGAAGGGCTGGACCAGATATGTCCGGTGGGTCTAGCCCTAAAAGGGATGGACCTAGTGGGTCCGACCTGGTATGTCGGACATGTGGGGAGATGGACCAGGCAGGTCCGGCCTGGTGTGCCAGAACGGGTGGTCCGGCAGTGCTAGACCAGGTGGGTCCGGCACCGCGCCGGACTAGGTGGCCTTGGTACGGCGCTACGCTGAACCAGGCTGGTCCAGCGCAGTCCTAGACCAGGCGCTGGTCTAGCATTGTGCCGAACCAGGTGTCGGGTCCCAAGGCCAGTCCTCATAGGCCGTACCAGGCTATCCGGCCCTACGGGGTCCGGCGTGGACTCTGCTGGGTCCGGACCTGTACTGTGCTGGACTTTGCTGGGCTGGACCCAGCTGGTCCCGATCCTTACGGGTCTGGATTGGGCTGTCTGGCCCTGCGGGGCCGGACATGTGTGGGTCCAACGTTGTTGGGCTGCATCTGGCGAATCTGGCTTTCTTGGCCAGGTCTTTTGCTGGTTTTGGTGGCGCCAGTCTTTGGCAGGAGGTGATCTTGGAGGCTTTACTACCGGACTGTGTTATGCAAATTTTAAAATGATTATATCTTTCAAACTGTTATTCAGATTGAAACGCAGTTCAGACTTATGCTCACATCTTGACCTTGCGAACATTTTTAAGCACTCTGAGTTTATTCCAGGATTTTGACAATTTTTCCTCTGACTTTTCATATTCACCATGCGTTGGGCGAGAATGCCCACAACATAGCCGCTGATATCCTTCCTTTTACTGTTTATCTAAGAATTAAATCTGGGTATACTTTGTGCCATCTTTATCTTGAGATTAATATAGATTTTCCTTTTTGTATTTGGACATTTTTCCACTTTTTCTTTAGGCTGGAAACAGATTCTCGTATCAGCGATCGGTAAATTTTTAATGAAATTTTGTCTTTTTCTGAGATTACTGAGGTTGAAATGCTCACTCCCTGGTCCAGGTTGCGTTTTAGTGACCCTCCCAAAGGGTATTTCGTATGGTCCATAAAACATTTGGAACATTGGGTCTTTCTGGCTCTAGCCCCTTTGTTTATTAGTGTTTTAGAGTTTTACAACATGAGTCATTTTTAACTCCTGGCTACTTCTTATTCAACTCTATCTCTATGGCAATTCTTTATCCTGAAAAAGTTTATCGAAAGATATCTCCTGTGGAGATCAACTACGTGTTCAGTCTGTTGGATTCTAAGTCTTTTGGCGAATTCCGTATGTACTTTCTCAAATTCTTAAGGTAGTCTCTTTGAAGGATGCATTTAGCAAAATAAAACTCTATCAATGGTTTCTGGTAAAGGCTTCTTTTAATCGAATTGTTACTTTTTTCAATAGTGCCGGTTTGTCTTTCTTTTTCTTCTTCTTCTTTTATTCTTCATCATGTTGTTTTATTTTATCAATTTGTAAATAATATGACCTGAGAAGAGTGTTGATCCATCCATAACCAATCCATTTAAGGATAAATACAAAGAAGTCATGAAGATTCCACCCTTGCGAAGGTTCGGGCATTTGATTCTCACTGGAAGTAGACTAAAATCTCTAGAATTTATACCTCCTTCTGCTAATTTTGCTGGACTTAAAATATTCTTGGAAGTGTGAAAAAGCTTCTACCATAATTATCAATAGTAGAGATGAAGCCGAGTCTTTCCCTAGGGAAAGCGAGACTGAGGGTTTCACTCTTTATCCGTTTGACTTGCTTACTTGGTGCTCTCAGTATAACTTTAGTCTTAACCTTGACTATAACCCTATTTTCTTTCCTCTGTTGCAGCGTCTTTTAAGAAAGCCGGCCCCCAAGATAAGGGAAAGTAACAAAGAAAAGGTCTAGGTTGCTTCCATCTGACAAAGAGGCCATCGACTTAAAGAAACAATAAGTTTCTAAATCTTCCCAAGCCGAAAGTTCTAAAGAAAAAGCTTCGAAACTGCGTTTCGAGAAGAACAAACAAACCATAGAGATCACATGGGCTGCTTTTGAAGGTGACCTTCCTTTTGCCATCACTGAATCACGTGCCATTCCTCTAACCTCTTCCTTAGGCATCCAAAAGATAATCAAATATGGCCTCCAGGAGAGTATTAAGGTAAAAGTAGTTCTCGTGAACGTTTATGATTTTAATATTTGTCCTTACTATGTTTATCCCTTTCTAGACCATGGTAGAAATATCATCCTTTCAATATGGGTGGTTGAAGATAGAGGAAGCAATGGTCGTTGCCGAGGCCATAAAAAGGGAGTTTGCGGAACTTAAAACCAAGATTCAGGGGGTGAATGCTCAGGTGGAGGAGTCGGTTAGGAATGCCATGGAGAGGGATCACAGGATCAAAGACCTCGAGAAGATTTTAAGGAAGAAGAGAGAGAGATTAAAGAATGCCGAGGCCGGGGTGGTTGACAAAGATCATTATATCACCCGAGGGGAACATGAGAAGGAAGCTAACAAGCAAGCTTTCCAAGTTTTTTTATGCTTATGCTTATCACAAAGACCGGAACATAACTATCTCGGGAATAATGCAGCCATAATAGAGACTAACTTTGTTAAAAGTTATAAATAGCATTAAAAGGAAGAAGATGCCAAGACCACTACAGAATATGAAGCCGAAATCCCGATGGAGGAGGACCAAGGAGTTGAATCTTCTAATAAGGAGGCAGAAGAGGATACCCCCGATAATACTTTTAGTGAAGAAAATGTAACATGGTCTATCTTTATATAATATGTCCTTTGTAACTTTTACCTTGTATAAATTTTCTAAATGAAATCCCCTCGATGACTCGAGTATTTTTGACTTTCCATTCAACTTGATGTGATTGTCTACTATTTTAAACTATGGTAGGCAATATGGAACCTTTTCTTATTTGCCATCCTTTATCTCTACTAATCTTAAGTTGATATTCCTTAAGGAGTATTCTGCCTAAATTTTCAAATATCCGACGAGATTATGCTTCTCTTTACCAATCTTATGAGGATAAGGTAGTTAGGCTTCAAATGTTGAAAGTAACCCTTACGGCTTTTGAGTATGAGATCGATTTCCTTAAGTCAGAGTCGCGTCTAAATTCTTACAGAAGCCTCTTTTCGGAGAGGGGTGAGACCTGAACCGATATCTAACCTTGGTAGAGAATATTGTCATTCTTTTTAAATGAGAGGAGGAGATGAGGCTAAGAAAAATGGGGCTAAAGTCTTCCTTTCGAGACTATAAAAATAGAGTTGTTTCGGAGAGCTTTGGCTTACCATCTTGGCTGGTCCCTTTTGATGGATCATCTCCTTTCGTTTTTATACTTTATCTTCTAATGCTTTTGATTTTGTAATCCAGTATTTGTAATACTATTTTTTAGGCATTCGTCTCAGCGTTTTCCTTGTAACATTTTCTTGGATAAAAGATATGTAAAGAAACTTTATTTCTTTTGACTTTAATTTTTATGTTGACGCTTTGCTTGAGTGTGCTTTTTAGGACTTTCCTTCTGTTGGGTGTCTTTTATCCCTAGGCATACGTCCGTCAAAACAGAGCTTTGTACTCAACTGATTTTTATGATTGGATACTTTTCCGGAGTGAACGTAGTGACATAATTAAGAATTTCGTCATATTTGATTCTATGTTCACCTTTACTACCTTTCAGCTTGCCGAGAATCCACTTGATGTCTTGACTTAAGGACTTGTCCTTAACATTCTACCTATATTGGAAATCTATCCACTTCCTATCTTACGAGGAATCTACCCGATGCATGGAACTTTTCATCATGGCTCAGTATAATTGGGGGTCTACCCTGCGATCTAATCTAGTTAGGGATCTACCCAATATTCTAATCTAGCTGGGAATCTACCCAACATTCTAATCTAGTTAGGAATCTACCCAACATTCTAATCTTGTTGGGAATCTATCCAACATCCTAATTTAATGGGGAATATACCCACCATTCTAATCTAGTTGGCAATCTATCCAACATTTTAATCTAACTGTGGATCTACCCAGTGCATGGTTTCACTGATCATGGCTCACCATTAGCATGCATTCTATTTTTCAACTTCTTTTTAAACTCATGTGATATATGTCTTACTGTAACAACCCACTTTTCCATACAGTTTAAGCGGACAATCAACAACACACGACCCACTCAAATTGAACGGAAAGGCAGATAGTTAGGGGACAAGAAACAAGGCAAGAAGAAACTAAACAATGCAGAATCTTACAGCGGAACAAATAATCTATAATATACCACAAATCTTTACACAAAGAAAAATGAAATATACATACGTCAATCAGAGTATACTAACATATTTTAGCCTGAACAGTTATAACAACCTATCCTCACAGTTTGCTGATAAATACAACAATGAATGCAGCGGTAAAATACCAATGTACATGAATACGACTTTGGGCCTCCAGCTCGTCTCCTGAGCTCAAAAGCATCCAAATCTAAATATGAAAATATGCTCGGTCTGACCCAAGCATTTAGGAAAACAACGTCCGGGTCAGTCTGGTAAAACCAGTGTGAGAAACTCAAATCACAATGAATTTTATTTATTATAACTTGTAAAATCTTGTAAAATCAAAGGTATCTCGTAAGACCACACCGCACATAAATACGGACGAGTTTTACCTTACAATAACCAAAACATTTTTTTTATAGACATATTATAATAATGTCTAAGATACAAAAACTTATTAATCATAGTCGAAATGTTACATTGTTAATTTCAGCTTGATAGGTACAGAATCAAGTCCGCACGATGCTTATTGAAGAATGGATTCCCCAATGGCAATGTAAAAGACTACCTTGCGTACAGTGCATCTCCATATAAAATGTACCTGGAGTCAGACCCGGAACTTAGTCCACCTCTACCAACACAGATCGACCTACCTCTGAACTTGGATAGTATCGAATATGTCATCACCCGGTTGATCCTAACCTTTATCGAGATCTCTCATGCACACCAAAATCCATAATATGACAATCTAGGAAGGTGATGACACACCTTAATGAAAGCGACCCACATAGCCCTACCATATCTTCAATATTTTAGCCGTTTCCAAGATGTGAGGCTTGAGGCTATGATTACCTTTTATATAGCAATTCCACTAGGAATGCTAACCCTACCTTCTACGCAGCAATATAGTGCCAACATTCATTCATACAGGTTTGTTTTGGGTTTGAACGAAACCGAAGGCACTACTTCTACTACATCCATTTTGGAATCACCCTTAGGATTGGTGGCAAGCAGCCCTTGCACTTAAAAGCCCCGTCTTTGATTCCATCTTTGTTTCCATATTCTTAAAGATGTCTTTAGTTCAAAATGCTTGAGTTGGATCGAAGTGGTTTTTTGGATAATTTATACTTATCTAATCCCGGTCTCTTTAAAACAACATTCAATAGTTCTGGTAAACTCAATCCCGGTTCTTTTGAAAATAATCAGACAATACATAGGAGCAGGGATCACCCCTAACCATTTAAGTGGACGGATCTCCCTATCATTTGTCATAGGAGAACAAAACAAGTTTATATGTATAGTATAGTACCACCGACTATAACTATATCATATAATTCCCATGTTTCCCTTAGATATTTTTAATGTTAAATTCCTTCGATGTTAAGTAGGGAATTGCTTCTCTACCATCAAAACTAAGAAGAATTACATATTTAGCCAAGATTTGGTAGTTGGTTGTTTAACTACCAAACAAACAAACATTCAAAACAGAGATTACATTTTCCATGGAAATCACCAAGCCTCTCCAAAATAAAATTTTCATTTCTTAAAATGGCTTTCCAAGCACTTGGAAATCACTTCCATTATTATCTTAAAAGGATAAGCATATTCACAGAAATACTATATTTTCATTCGCTACACCATATTGGCAGTTTTGTAACTTCTCTATGCGAAAGAATCGCAACGTTTTTAAGCCGTTGCTAAATAGCAACGGCTTTGAGCCGTTGTAAAACAACTAAGAACGGCTATGTGCCGTTTTAATTTTTCAACGGCTTAAAGCAGTTGTAAAGTTTTCTTAATTTTTTTTAGTTTGTTGGTCCACTTGCATATTAACCCCCCTCCCCCCCGTGTTTCCAAAACAGTATGCCCCTTTCAATTTCCCTATCTCCACGTTTTCCCTAATCGCTCCTCCCATTCATTTCTCTCTGCATGCCCTAATCGCCCCCGCGTCGTCTTGTAGCAGCCCAGTTTAGGGTAAGCGTCATCAGGCGCCTCTAAAAGAGTTTTGCAATTTTGTTTAGGGTTTCTATATTTCCCCTCTTATTCATGAATTCACTATTTGATTAGCTTGAAATCAACATCGAGGGGGAGAAAATTCACAAGTGGAAATCATCGTAAATTGTTTCTCCTAGCAATTTATCTTTCCTGGGCGTGTGCAGCTTTCATCCCATTGTAGAACTGGAAACCTGATCTTCTACCAAATCTCAAATCAGGTAACACAAATTATTTTCTTCTAACAAGATATACTTTTGGTTTTCTGATTTATTTATCCACTGTTGAAATTATATTAGTTTGGTGTTAATATTGCAATTAATAATCTTGACTGTCATTTATGTAATCTTGAACATGGAATATATTTTGTGGATGATTGGGTACATGTACCTCTCCCATAATTCTTTTGAAACCAAAATGAATGAAATAAATTATACAGTAATATAAGGTAGAAAAATAAGTTGTACACTAATTCTATATAATCTTCGGACACAAACAGCATGTGGATTATTTGTATATTATAAAGAAAACAAACAAGTTCTTCATAAAAGTTACAATCATAATCTCCATGGATGATAACATTGCAGTTGATGGTAAATGTACAAGAAGTTTCAAATATAATAATGTTACAATTACCCACTTAATTCAATTTTTTGATCTTTAATTTGATCATCTGCTGGAGCAGGATACCTGAAAAAAATTAATGAAATATCAAGCAATGTATCAGTCAATTCTTGGGCTAGCTACGTACTGCAACTGAGTGTAATTTGGGGGCAGTGGGGTAGGTGGGTTTGTGGGCTTTAATTATCTGTGAATTTTCCATTATCTATGAATTTGGCTGAAAGTTATAAGCACGGTATTCTTTGCTATATTTCTCTTTTTTTTGTCAAGTGCCTAGTGTAGTTTAAAATCATGGGTACTATGCGTAACAGAATAGCATATGATGTTTTAATGTGGTCAAATACATACATTGATCAGAACTCATGCACTATATTTATGCTAGAGTCAAGTTAGTAAATTGTTGATAATAGAGACCACTGAAAGCAAGTAACTGCCGACAATAGAAATGAAAAGGATCATATGCTTTTTGGTCACTTTTTCGTATTATATGTCAGCAATTACAAGCTCAATTTTTCATTTTATGCAAGAACTAACTATTGACATGTTATTTTTTTCTTCTATCTTGGTAGTTTTCATGCGAACATGTTCATGTAACTTGGCTGACCTAGTGGATATTGGACTGTTGAAGAGGACGAGTCGTGACTCTACATGGTTCGTACTTTGCTTTTTTCCATTGCTCTTTTTGTAAAATCATATTAATAAATTTATTTCGTATTCATTGGAAGAAACCTGGATGAAACTGCCTTGAGAAAAGCTTTCAAATGATGCTTAGTTTGATTTTGCTAGGCATGCGACTTTGGTTTAACATATTTTATTTTGTATGTGATTATGATTTCAACAATTGGGTATATCTAGAAACTTTTAGTTTATTTTTAGAAAAATAATTAATTTTTTAATATTGAATTTTTCTGGAAAAAATATCAGATTTTTTTGCAAATTTGCTTTTTTGTGAAATAAATGAGTTTATTCGAAAGTTAATGTTCTTTTAATCTAATCATTGAAAATAATCAAAAACCAAAAAAATAATGAATTAATTCCAATAAGCTTATGTAAATGAGAAAACGTCTCATTTTTTTGCAAAGTGGTATACATGGAAGGTTGCAATTGGTTATTAAAATTTTGTTCGATAGCTTCATCCTCAATTTCATTTTCCTCCTGCAGGTATGAAGTTTGATAACTTTGAGTATTTGATTTAACCGAGTATATGGTTTTTCTAACCTTTTTGCAATGCATAAACCTTATGTAGTTTTTGCTTCCTCTTTTAGTTACATGTTGTATTTTTTTTTTAATTATGGCTTAGAACAAAAAGGTGAAAAATATATAATAGTGAAACATATTTAGTAGGAAAGAGAAAAGAAAACCGCAAAGGAAAGAAAACTATAAGTCTAAAACTTATACACGGGAATTACTCCATATGCAAATTTATACACGGGCATCACTCTGGTTTTGTAGGAAAGGATTTCTTTTTCCATCCTATTTATTACAAAGAACTGTATAATATACTATTCATTTGTGATTGGTGCGTAACTCGACCGTATATATTGTAGGTTGTAAAGGGGATTCAGAGCTTCCTTAACACAACTGACCTTGCAACTTTTACTCAGGTGAACTAAGTTAAATTTGTGTGTATCATGTTATCATTATTTCTACATGCTCTATATATGTATTATGTTTATTTGCTGTATTGTGGTAATCATCGCAGGTTAACCTATAGATGGACTATATGTCAACACAACTCTTTATCATCTAGTTGTCTAAGACCCTAACAAAACGGAAAAATGGGATAGGCTTCTGTATCGTATTTTACATTGATGGGTTATTATATAAACTACTTTTATCTATATCAACATGCTGTACATATCTATATGTTATTTATCCTAAAATGCAATTTACATGTTTATATGTTCAAGTATTTGTGTTAATACTCTTATATAAATTTTAATTTGGTATACTATATATAATTCTAAAATACTAAATAAACGCTATATCCAATTTAATTTAGAAACTAACTGACATAAAGTGCATGTATATAACTTTGAGCATATTGATTCTAACTATTATGGGAGGAATTACAAATTTTAGCTTTTACCATATTCCTCTTCCTTAATGTTTGTAATTGTAGCTTTTTATGTTCAAGATATAAATTTTGATATTTAGTACACATGTACCTACAAAACCATGATATTATATGATACATGCATGTACATATGTGGATAACTGCATTCTCCACGTTATGCATTCTCTCTGTTATTGCAAAATAAATCAATTGTTTATTTTTGTACAATTTGAAGATAAGAGTGTCAAATTTTTGTTACTGAGTTTTACTTCTTAATCATTATTTACCTGTTAGCATTATTTTCTTTGTGATAATTTGAACTTCGTAATTCTTTCAGATTGGATTTCAGTAGGTTACTGTTTGAAGTGCATCTTTGCCCTTATAATCATTTGTATTTGTAATTCTGTGAGGCAGCATTTCAGTACACAACTTTGGTGATTTATTCTGAATATGAGCTGACGATGCTGCTCTGTTATTGCAGGTGCTATTTATGGAACTTATGAAACTATTAGATACAAGATTAGTCCTTGATGTCTTTATTGAACTTCGTATCATTGGAATATTCTTTATGCAGTTGGTTATCTTTTTTGTTTAATAGACTATAGACACGCATGATTTATGCGATATTCTGTTATGTATATAGTTTTATCCTAGCACACTTATCTATACCTGAAAAATCATGTACTTTCTAAACACATAGAAAATAAGCTTTGGGAAAACAAAACTCTCCATCTTGATCTGCAACTTTTACAACCTATAAAACCTATATTTTATTAGGAAATTCATGCACTGCAACTTTATTCTGAATTTGTGGACAGACCTACAATTATAATGCTCTTTGTCGAGTTTGGTAACTTTAGTTCGTATTCATAGACACTAATTCCAATGCTTTTAAACAGAAAGGTTTTAAATATTTTTGGTAATCATTTCATGTCAATTTGAGAGGTAAGGTAAAGGGCATGATCGAATATGCAATATTAACACTTAGGTAACATATCAGTTGGAGAAAATGTTTTTTTTACTCACATAGGGAGAAAATATTATTTCAGTTTTGAGCCGGCATATGGAGTTACATCTCCAGAAATTTGCAGTTTGCAATATAGAGAATTGGTTTTCCTCCTTGGATTTGTAATTATATGTGATAGTTTGTAAACTAGGTGGTTACCAAATCCTTTTTTCCTAAAAAATTATTTACTTAACTGATCTTATAAAGTCGAAGTGCACGACCTTGTTTTGCTCTAAAATTTGTGATCTAAAAATTACAAAATTAGTTATGTTTCTTGTGTTTGTTCGTAAACTTTTTATCCAACTCACGTCATCTTATTTTGTTTGTGCTTGCTACTTTTTACAGGTAACAAGTCGCTTCTTTATATGTATCATAGTTTAAGAGTCTCGGTTCTTAATTTTCAAAGATATATGTGGAAGGTTTTTCAGGTTTGATTACTACAGTAAGCTTTTTGTCCTAAAAGATACCTCTTTTTGCATTAAATATTGTATACTGTAATATTGAGGATGATAAAGTAGTATTGCTGGAAATGACGTAGTATTGTTGTTCAAATCATTTTGTTGTTGTTTCCAAACTATGCATTGTACACTATAATATTGTTGCTGCTGCTGTTGAACTATGTAATGTAATATATTGTTGTTGAACATTGTAATTGCAAGATTTGCTATATTTAGTATTTTTGCTGAATCTATGAAAAATATTTGGTTTAATGATCTTTCTTTTGTGATATTATGTTAAATTAGCAAATGTTTATATTGATTATGATAATGAAATAACTCTTACTGTAAGAGGGCAGAGAAAAAGCAATATTTTTTTAAAAAAGATATTAAAATTAGCAACGGATTTGAGCCGTTGCGAAACCAAATTAACAAAGGCTAAAACCCTTGCACAATAAGGTTTTGCAACGGCTTTTAGCCATTGTGAAACTAAAATTAGAAACGGCTCTTAGCCGTTGTAAAACTAAGTTTTACAATGGCTTTGAGCCATTGCTAATTTTACTTTTGCAATGGCTAAAAGCCGTTGCTATTTTTTTACTACTACCAATTTTGCAATGGCTATAAGCCGTTGCGAAACGATTTTGTAACGGCTCAAACCCGTTGCTAAATGACATTTCTGGTGTAGTAAATACTTGAAAATATAACCATATACTTATCTCAACAGTATAAGTATATTCACAAACTAATTTACTTTCAAAAAACTTGGTAAAACTACTTTTACATACTTATAAAATGGTATAAGCATATTCACTATCACTTAGGGATATTTCTTATTCAAAATCATATTATATGGAGATATAAATGGCACACAACCCAACTCCTTGCATAAATCTCTTTTATCTTATAAATATCCCGTTTATAGATCTTCAATTCTGTTTATAATCTCTTTACAAATCACCAAGTTAATTTACTAATCTCCTTTATAAATATCAAACCATTTATAATCCCTTTGTTAATATCCGAATCATTTACAAAACTCTTTTCCAATTCCAAGATCACCTTTTAATTTGTAAAATTCTTTTAATAAACTTCCTTTGTTTTTAAACCCACTCCCTACATAAATTTCTATCAATAAAATTCTTTTGATAAAATTGATAATTTAAAATAGCTTTAAGAACCAAGTTATGAATTAACATTCTTCGTTTAATTGTTTTAACCCTTATTCAAATAATAATTTTAGTATACCATTAATAACATATTAGATTGACTTCTAACACTGTTATTGTACTAATAATTTAATTTTAAATAAATATTAATAAATAAATAAATAATTTACTTCAATACTTTTTACTATAATCAATAGTTAATTTCAAGCATTTTTAATATAATAATTAATTAACTTTTAAAAATAACTTAAACTAATAAAATTTAGATGGCTTAAATTAATGTAATTAAATGACTTAAATTAATATAATTAAATAACTTAAAGTATCAAATTAATGAAATAATTTACTTTAAATCATTACTAAATAATTTTTATTTATCTTTGAAACCTTATTAATAGATAATAAATATCCTTTAAAACCTTATTAATAAATAATAGTTATTCTTAAAATAACTTTTGATTCAAAAATTAGCTTTCAAATTTAGAAAGAGGCCTAGCAACTCCAATGGTACTTAATCAAAGTCACCATTAATTCCCAAACCATCCAAGTTATAATCCAAGTATTTACATAACATTAGATATGTAAATTCAATCCATAATTAACAAGCAATTGTTAATATAACACTTAATCAATATTAATCAACTCGAAGGCACAAAAGTGTTTATACTAACGCAATAGTAAAATGGGATTTATTTCTATTGAATAAATGTCCAAATTTAAACTATCCAGTTAATAACACCATAACGATGATTTATTCTACTAAACAAAGATCCAATTAATTTAATTAGCGGAACAATGTTTTATCCCGCTTAACAAATATCCAATTACCGTATTCAATCCAATTTAACTCAACAGTATTTTACTTGTCCAAATAAACATCAATAATTAAGATATATAAATTTAAACGACGTTATTAATCAAAGTAACATAATTTAAATCTTGTCCATTTAAATATGATATAAATTTATACTTCACCAAACTAATCAACAAGCTATGTCAAAACGTAGTAGCTGTAAATACGAACACA
Source organism: Allium cepa (assembly GCA_030765085.1). Taxonomy (NCBI): domain Eukaryota; kingdom Viridiplantae; phylum Streptophyta; class Magnoliopsida; order Asparagales; family Amaryllidaceae; genus Allium; species Allium cepa. The sequence continues at coordinate 346,568,659 of CM060944.1, forward strand.
ATGCAACAATCCATGCGTCAAAAGAATCTAATATGCACTGTATATAAATTCGTAGAGTTTAAACATTTTAACTAACAAATTAAATTAGAGAAATGGTTCCTCACCATCCTAAGACATGCCCAAAGCCCGCATAAGGAACCTGACTTGAACCCAAATGCTACATCCTGTTCTTCCCAAATTCACTCTACTCATTTACTTGGAACCCAAATGCACGAACGTGCACATGCATGACAACCCCAGCCACCCATCGCCGCATCAAAGTCCATTGAAATGCCCTCCTCACAAAGCTTTCCATGTCGGTGCTCTTTGCTTGGCCTTCGACCCTCCATGTCAAAATTGGCCTTCTCCTCGGCTTGTTATAGGTGCAAGTGTCGCATCTTCCATCTCACAGCCGCGGTTCACCAAAATTTATAGCTAGGTGTGCCTCGACCTCCGATCCCACATGCAATCTCCAATTCGCCAATCGATGACCAAAATTCCCAAAATACCTTACCCTAGCTTTCGGGGATCGTTGGTTGTCGTATGGAATGCTATCAAAACTTCGCTAAAAACACTACGTCTTTATACGATCCCAACGACACATACGATGTCAATTTTATTCGAAGCGAATCACGAGAATTTAATTTTTAAAGTTTGATGATCATTTTCCTCTTTACTGAATTATGATGATCTCTTGATAGTTTTTCAATGAAATCGAGTGAACCAGTTTTTAAAAATAGCTGAGATCAGGATGGGCAACTTTCGTTTTGGTTACTAAGGCTAAAAACGAGTAAATGGAGAGGATTTGATTTTTGAATAGACGGTGAAGTTTGTTTTCATCTCCAGGCAAAACAAAAGCAAGAAAAAGAAGATGATGAATATAGGAGCAACTATGGCGGCAAGAAGAGGATTCTCAAGTGTAACGACTCAGAATTTCTATTAATTAAAATTTAAATATTTAATTAATTTTAAATATTAATAAGTGAAATTTATAAGTCGAATAAATTTTATTTCAAATAATTGGATTTAATTGAATAATTAAATCGATAATTTAATATGTGGAAAATATAGAAATAATTGAAAATTGGGTTAAATATGATTGAAAATGATTTGTAAAATTTTATTTTATCATATTGGAGTTAGAATGATGTTGTAGAACTTTTAAAATCGAATTAAAAGTTAATTTGTGAAAATTGAATATTTTAATATTTAATCGACTAGTGAAATTAGCCATTTTTCGAACAGTCTCAGAATTGAACGAAACTAGTTCCATTGGATCCGTAATAGTTTCTTATTATCGGATTTTAATTTTCGTAGCAATCGGAGTTATCGTTTGACCGTGGCAGCTCGAAACGCATTGAAATTGTTTTTAATATTGATTTGGCGAGTTAAAATAGCCATTTTTCAAAAAGTCTCGGATTTCGATGAAACTAGTTTCATCGAATCCGTAATGTGATATTATTGTATGATTTCAAATTTCGTGTCAATTGGATTTACCGTTTGTCCGGTGCAAGCTAAAACGCCTAGAAAATCGTTAAATCGGTTTAATTTTAAATTGAACGTTTATTGCCATAACTCGCACAGATGACCGAATTAGCTTCCGAAACCTGTTCCATTGCGTCCGGAACGCGGGGTAAACCCTAGAAACGCTGGTCACCGTGCGTAAATCGGAGTTTGGAAATTCCGGAATGAATATTGTCGTTCAAACTTCTATAAATAGCCCCCTCTCTTCACAAAAATAAAAAATAAAAATAGGGTTTGAAAACCTAGCCGCCTCCAACAGAAACCGAAGGCCGAAAATCAATATCCTTCTCCCCTCAATCTCTCTCAATTCATGCAATATTATCAAAAACTTTCTGAAGCAAAGATGAAGAGCATCCCGAGAGCTTCAGATCCATACGACGATGATGATCATCGGAGCAACGTGGAGAGAGAAAGATGGCCGCGTTCGGCTGTGACTCGCGCACAAATTCCCATGTATATACACGACCGAGTTCAATAGGGTGGTAGCCGAAGATGGAGTGGAGGATGGCCGTTCAATTGGCATCACTTGATCGTGGTGGAAGTCAGCGAGGTGGTTGCGAAATTAAACCCTAGGGGGCGGCAAAATTGGGTTCGCGTGCATTTTTTTTTTCTGTAGAAATCACATGCATGGAAGATGAAGAGGAAGCGGCTAGATTTGCAAGTGCAGGAGATCCAACGGCCAGAATCAATTAGGTTTAAAAATAGTAAATAAAGTTGTAAATTTAGTTTATATAAATTCGTGAAACTTGTAAAAATCATATCTTTTTCATACGAGGTCGAAAACGCGCGAAACCAGTTGCATTGGAATCGTATGGACGAGCACTATGCTATGGAATTGGATTGGAGTCGTTTGGAGTTAGTAAGAATTTCGGGTAAAATTAAACGTCCGTTTAATTTTATTCGAAATAAATCGCTAAAACGAAATTGAAATCAAGGTGAGAACTTCTCACTCAATCGAATCGTTTTCGATTTTTAATTTTAAATTGTTACATTTAAAATTCTTGAATGTATGTTGAATGATGATTGTTATCTATTGATTGTTAAAATAGACATTATGCGCCGTTAGTAAGCGGATGTTATTTATTAAATACATATACCGCGAATATTTCATAAACAGTGAAATTGGTATTATTTATGTACTTGGATTTGATTTCCCGCAGTATATAGCGGATGAGACCCTATTGCGCCGCCTATTAAGTGGATAATATTTTAAATCCTATATACCGCGATAATTTCGTACTGGAACGGAATTGGTATTGTGCTAACATCTTTGGATGCAGGAAAACAGGTTGGAGGGATCCAACTGGATTCCTCAACAGCATTTATTTGATTATGGATATTTTGATATTCGTTGATTATCATATCGATATATGATGTCGTTGTTGTCGTGATTGACTATTTGGTATGTAGCATCATTGGGCCAAATTTTGGAAATTTTAAAAGGATTTTAAAGTGATTTTTGAAAGTATATGTTTATAAAATATTTTTGGAATTGATCCATTTTAAATAAATAAACGTTATAATTTTAATGTTATAAAAATTATGATTTTTGAGAAAAATAGTTAAAAGTTGATTTTTGAAAATATGGGGTTAATGATTTTATAAAATGGTGTAAATCGGGATTTTTGAATTTATTGTGAAAAGTTTAAAATAGGATTTATAAAATTTAATTATTTTATAAATCAAAATGATGAAATTATAAAGGACTTTGAAGATGTTTTGAAATAATAATATAAATTGATTTATATAAAAGATTTATAAATTGACAATTTATAAATCAAAATATTTGAATTATAAAACGAGTTTTATAAGTGTTAGAATGAATTGTGAATGAATTTCATAAATGAAAGAATTTCATAAATGAATGAAATTTATAGAATTATAAACGGTGAAGTTATAAGTGGAATTTTATAAGTAGTAAGTTTATAAAATTTATAAAGTTATTAAAGGAATAGATTTGGATAAATAAATGAATCTTATGAGTTATAAGATTTATAATTTGGGAAGTTAAAGGAACGATTTTGCAAACAAATAAATTGTAAATATTTAACTAAAATTATGGACTTTTGGTTTATAATTGAGTTATAAATCGAATAGGTTAATAAAGGAGATTTATAAACGAAGTAGTTATAAAACAAATAGAAATGGAATTTATAAACATTGTTTTATAAATTCGCAATGACTTATTTTGATAAGTTAATTTTTATAACTTATTTATGGAGTTATATTCACGTTTTAGACAGTGAATAATCTTTTAAAATAAAATGTATAGAAAGGATGAAATTGGTTAACGAAGTATATTCACGTTTTTGGATAGTGAATATTATGTTAAAGAAAATGTTTTGGATATGATGTCTTAAATAGAATTAAAACGATCTAACGATGTTTTCGAAATATGTTAAGATTCGAAAGCATAGATTTCAACATTCATTGTTGAAATAGACATTTTCGAGAAATAGAAGGAAATGGTGGACTATAACACTGTTGTTATGGTAAATGATTTCCGAAAGGAAATGTTTTGTATAGTATTGGGATTTATATATCTATTTTAATTTCGAATCCCTATACTAGTGATTTTGGGTTGTCGTAACGATGTTTTACGCAACATTCATTTTGGCCTAAATAAATATGTTTAAGGGATTGATTTCCTTAAAGAATGAAATATATACTTAATCTCGATTTAAGTATATTGAATATTTTCCAAGTGTTGGAAATAAATGGATTTGTGAATTACTTATTAAATAAGTATGGAAATGTTTTCCAATATAAAGTGAATATTTTGAGAATTTATCTTTTTGAAGATAAATTGAAAATGAATAATTGAAATCGTATATTCGTAGATATTTTGGAAAATAAATAATTTGGAAAATTATTTGGAAATCTAGTGATGTTGTGCATATCCATTAATAGTTCAATAACCGACTATCAATATTTACCTTTGAAGGGTATTTGTTGTGATTTGTTTGAATTTGAATGCCACACTTATTTTTGAATAAGCGCTCACTATTCGGGTTAGCCGGAAAAGGACCTTGGGGTTGTATAACCCATTCTGAATATGTGATACGTCGTTATGGATTGCATTTGATGACCGGTGTTGAAGACCGGGTATTTGCGAGAGCGATAGGATGACCTATCGATTGACTCCGCACCGAGTTGCTCCGGTATAGAGTTCTCCATATGTGATGGGGAATCCGATCAGGATTGTGGATATCCGGATTGCAAGGACTTCTTTGTAAGTGCCTTCGGTTCTGTTCGAGCCCGGAACAGACTTATATGGATTGTATGTCAAGCATTACAAATTGAGATATAAAGCTGATTTCTTTCAAATATATTTCTGTTGGTGGCGGAGAATTTATTCTTTTAGCTTAACACTCTTCTCTGAGACGTACGAGCTCAGAGGTTATGTAGTTGATGGTTATTAGCGATATATTCCCAATTTGGTAATGTGACATGCTGAGTGTTGCTGTGAAATGATCATTGTTTGATCATTTGTGATATGATCATTTGTTTGATCATTTATCTTTGTGATCATTTCTATGATCATTTGTTGACCCAAAGCACAGCTTTTGTATAAAGCGTGGCTTTGTGGACGAGACTTCGTCGACCCTCACACCCCGAAATGGTCAAAACAGGAAAGATGCAGCAAGGTTATGAGGGTAGCTCCCTTTAGGGTATGTGCATTTCCTTCTGGAAAAGGGTGGTATCATGGTATGGAGCGCAGATACTTACTCATGTTGAAACACTTTATTTATTATGGTGTGATGTTGATTACGAGCGCTCGGATAAAGGTCCCAAAGGACCGGGGGATGGCATATTCGTGTCAGTAGTTACCCAGTTAGGGGTAACCCGGCCTTGTGTTGGTAGAGATCCGGTTAGGTTCTCGGGGACGTCCTTCCAGAGGCGTTCTCATGTGGCAATGGAAAGTTCCTTGGCCTGACCATTCGTAGAAAATCCAAAGAAACAATACGATCTTGTACAGTTTTAGTTGTATAACCTGCCATGGAATGTGGCGGTAACCTGCTATTGAACATGGTAGCTATATTAGGCATACGATAATGGTCGTATGTTGGCTAAGATTTATATCTTTATTTTCGAAATGAATTTTTCCTACACTATGCACTAATAATAATATCAAATGTTTCTTTTTAATGCGTATCAAACATCTTTGACTATCATAAGGAGTAATCTCCTCCAAGTCTGCGTTTGTATTGTGTGTGTGGTGGGAGGTCTTATGGTAGTCTCATTCTTAAAAGCATTGCGAATTGACTTTAAAAATATTCCTCTATTTTGATTTTAAAAATAAATAAACTGTTTTGAGTTCTCACACCAGTCACATGACTGACTCGGAGTTTATTGTTTTCCTTCCTAAACTTTAGGTGCCCACCAATTTCCACACGGGCAGTCAAGAGTTAAGGTTTATTAGGATATTCTGGAATTCAGGAGTTGCTAGAGGCAAGCTGGATGGCATGCCGTATTACTAGTATATAGTATTTCTTTTCCACTGTTTGTTGTTGTACACTCTGATGTAATGTAATGTAATATGATGTAATGTAATAACCGATATAGTTCTTTGTTTAAAGATTATTCATTTATCTATTATATGTTGTTCCGCTGCGAATTGTGAGATTCTGATATTGTTCTGTTGTTTTCTTTCTGTTCTGTTCCGTTCTATTTTCTATCTTCTTCTCTCTTCTTCTCTCTTCTTCTACTTTTTTTTCTTTTTCTTAAACAATGAGAATTCGTATTTCTGTTCATCTTGAGTTAATCTATGGAGATTAGTGTATATTCAAGGAGTACGGATTTGCGGGTCATCACAGGTGGTATCAGAGCATATGGTTAAGCGACAACCATGGCTCTGTTGGGTATTACTCATTAGAGATAGAGTCAGTAGTACTCTAGAATGAGTTTGAGTGTAATAATAGCTATGAGAGCGTATTTGTTAGTGAATATAAAATTGTTTTATATTGCGATGATTGGTTTGTTGAGTGGTATATGGATTCTGGTTAATACGAGTAATTAACGTTGTTGATAGGGATCTCTAAACACTTGTACAGAACAATTCGACACAATATTGTTTTAAAATGGGAAAATGAAATAATTTTTACCTTGATTATATTTTTATATATAAAGGAATAATTTTTCAAGATTATTAAAGTGTATGTAAGTTGATTGTTTGGTTGTTGAATAAGATGTTTGAATAATCTAAATAAAAGAATAATTGTATAAGCAAATGAATTATAAGAATTGAATTATAATTAATGTGATTTACAATTGTGAAAAAAACTTATATATATAAGAAGTGAAACTATATGAATATATTTATAAATATGAGTTGTAAATAAAAATGAATTTAAAGTTAAATGGAAATTTACTTTAGAATTGGAATCTGAATTGATTTATAAGTGGGAATTTAAGTTATGTAAAACCAAGTGATGTTTGTAAAATGAAGTATAACTTAAGTGATGTTGAATGAAGTTGATTTTGGTATCAAAGTAAATTAATAAAGTTAAGTGATAGATATGAACTTGAGTTATATAAATGAAATTCAACTTTAGAAATTGAATTGAATGAATGGATTGAATGTAAATCAATTGAATGCAAATTAATTGATATGAAATAATGAATGATAGTGTTAATTCATTAAAATCTAATGTTATTAGAAGTTGAAAAATTGAATGAAAAACAATTTAATTAAACCAATTGAAAGTAAAGGTATTAAACCAAATTGAATGAATATAAGCAAAGGAATTTGGTTGTAATCAATATACATTGGTTGTTATATGATTGTTAGTTGATTGTATATAATTCATTAAGTGTTAATGAAATTGAATTAGCGAAATTGGAAGCTATGTAATTGAATTCAAATGGGTAATATGTAAACTTGAATAGAATTGAATTTGATTTGGAAGTGAACTAAGTTGAATATAAATTAGTGGATGCAAACTAATTGAAATTGAATATGAATGAATGTTAGTAAAAACATCCACTGTTAATGAATCAAATATGATTTAAATTGAAAAACCATTTCATTGAATATTAATGAGAATATGAATGAATATTTATTGGTTATGGATATTAGTTGAATGTTAGTTGGATGTTAGTTGGTTGATGGTTGAATTTATTGCTTTTACTGCATTTGCTATGTTGGCATATATAGTATTATGTTGCTATATGTTGTATATCGATACTATTGTCTATATACATGTTTCTCATCTGTTTGTTGAGTGTTTAGTAGGTGCGGATCGCGTTTGCTTCGCATTTGGAGCTCGCTTTCGCGCTATATTAGCCTTATATGCTTGCTAATAAAATAGGTACATATCTCGGATTAAATATCGTACTTTTACACTTTTTTCCCTGTGGGATGCCTCATTACTTGATGAGATGTATATTTTTGATATATATACTGTCATTTTTTTTCGGATCGAGCCGCGCAAAGAAGACTCTAGCGAATTTTTCCAGAAATTTAAGGCGTTAGAAAAATTTTGGCAAAATTTTAAAACTATAACTTTGATTTGGAATTAAAAGTTAAATGATGGTAGTTTTTTTTTTTGAAAAGATAACTAAGTATGATTTGAAAACTTAGTAAAGTTATTGTAAGAAGTTTAACTATGAATTTTGGGAAAGTTAATGGATTCTGTAACTTTTCTTACTTGATAATTTCGAGGACGAAATTCTTTTAAGGGGGGAGGTATGTAACGACCCAGAATTTCTATTAATTAAAATTTGAATATTTAATTAATTTTAAATATTAATAAGTGAAATTTATAAGTCGAATAAATTTTATTTCGAATAATTGGATTTAATTGAATAATTAAATCGACAATTTAATATGTGGAAAATACAGAAATAATTGAAAATTGGGTTAAATATGATTGAAAATGATTTGTAAAATTTTATTTTATCATATTGGAGTTAGAATGATGTTTTAGAACTTTTAAAATCGAATTAAAAGTTAATTTGTGAAAATTGAATATTTTAATATTTAATCGACTAGTGAAATTAGTCATTTTTCGAACAGTCTCAGAATTGGACGAAACAAGTTCCATTGGATCCGTAATAGTTTGTTATTTTCGGATTTCAATTTTCGTAGCAATCGGAGTTATCGTTTGACCGTGGCAGCTCGAAACGCATCGAAATTGTTTTTAATATTAATTTGGCGAGTTAAAATAGCTATTTTTCAAAAAATCTCGGATTTCGACGAAACTAGTTTCATCGGATCCGTAATGTGATATTATTGTATGGTTTCAATTTTCGTGTCAATTGGATTTACCGTTTGTCCGGTGCAAGCTAAAACGCCTAGAAAATCGTTAAATCGGTTTAATTTTAAATTGAACGTTTGTTGCCATAACTCGCACAGATGACCGAATTAGCTTCCAAAACCTGTTCCATTGCGTCCGAAATGCGAGGTAAACCCTAGAAACGCTGGTCACCGCGCGTAAATCGGAGTTTGGAAATTCCGGAATGAATAGTGTCGTTCAAACTTCTATAAATAGCACCCTCTCTTCACAAAGAAAATAAAAAAAATAGGGTTTAAAACCCTAGCCGCCTCCAACAAAAACCGAAGGCCGAAAATCAATATCCTTCTCCCCTCAATCTCTCTCAATCCATGCAATATTATCAAAAACTTTCTTAAGCAAAGATGAAGAGCATCCCGAGAGCTTCAGATCCATACAGCGATGATGATCATCGGAGCAATGTGGAGAGAGAAAGATGGCCGCGTTCGGCTGTGACTCGCGCACAAATTCCCATGTATATACACGACCGAGTTCAACAGGGTGGTAGCCGAAGATGGAGTGGAGGATGGCCGTTCATTTGGCATCACTTGATCGTGGTGGAAGTCAGCGAGGTGGTTGCGAAATTAAACCCTAGGGGGAGGCAAAATTGGGTTCGCGTGCGTTTTTTTTTTTGCTGTAGAAATCGCGTGCATGGAAGATGAAGAGGGAGCGGCTAGATTTGCAAGTGCAGGAGATCCAACGGCCAGAATCAATTAGGTTTAAAAATAGTAAATAAAGTTGTAAATTTAGTTTATATAAATTCGTGAAACTTGTAAAAATCATATCCTTTTCATACGAGGTCGAAAACGCGCGAAACCAGTTGCGTTGGAATCGTATGGACAAGCACTACGCTATGGAATTGGATTGGAGTCGTTTGGAGTTAGTGAGAATTTCGGGTAAAATTAAACGTCCGTTTAATTTTATTCGAAATAAATCGCTAAAACGAAATTGAAATCAAGGTGAGAACTTCTCACTCAATCGAATCGGTTTCGATTTTTAATTTTAAATAGTTAGATTTAAAATTCTTGAATGTATGTTGAATGATGATTGTTATCTATTGATTGTTAAAAATAAACATTATGCGCCGTTAGTAAGCAGATGTTATTTATTAAAAACATATACCGCGAATATTTCATAAACAGTGAAATTGGTATTATTTATGTACTTGGATTTGATTTCCCGCTGTATATAGCGGATGAGACCCTATTGCGCCGCCTATTAAGCGGATAATATTTTAAATCCTATATACCGCGATAATTTCGTACTGGAACGGAATTGGTATTGTGCTAACATCTTTGGATGTAGGAAAACAGGTTGGAGGGATCCAACTGGATTCCTCAACAGTATTTATTTGATTGTGGATATTTTGATATTCGTTGATTATCATATCGATATATGATGTCGTTGTTGTCGTGATTGACTATTTGGTATGTAGCATCATTGGGCCAAATTTTGGAAATTTTAAAAGGATTTTAAAGTGATTTTTGAAAGTATATGTTTATAAAATATTTTTGGAATTGATCCATTTTAAATAAATAAACGTTATAATTTTAATGTTATAAAAATTATGATTTTTGAGAAAAATAGTTAAAAGTTGATTTTTGAAAATATGGGGTTAATGATTTTATAAAATGGTCTAAATCGGGATTTTTGAATTTATTGTGAAAAGTTTAAAAATAGGATTTATAAAATTTAATTATTTTATAAATCAAAACGATGAAATTATAAAGGACTTTGAAGACGTTTTGAAATAATAATATAAATTGATTTATATAAAAGATTTATAAATTGATAATTTATAAATCAAAATATTTGAATTATAAAACGAGTTTTATAAGTGTTAGAATGAATTGTAAATGAATTTTATAAATGAATGAAATTTATAGAATTATAAACGGTGAAGTTATAAGTGGAATTTTATAAGCAGTAAGTCTATAAAATTTATAAAGTTATTAAAGGAATAGATTTGGATAAATAAATGAATCTTATGAGTTATAAGATTTATAATTTGGGAAGTTAAAGGAACGATTTTGCAAACAAATAAATTGTGAATATTTAACTAAAATTATGGACTTTTGGTTTATAATTGAGTTATAAATCGAATAGGTTAATAAAGGAGATTTATAAAGGAAGTAGTTATAAAATAAATAGAAATGGAATTTATAAACATTGTTTTATAAATTCGCAACGACTTATTTTGATAAGTTAATTTTTATAACTTATTTATGGAGTTATATTCACGTTTTAGACAGTGAATAATCTTTTAAAATAAAATGTATAGAAAGGATGAAATTGGTTAACGAAGTATATTCACGTTTTTGGATAGTGAATATTATGTTAAAGAAAATGTTTTGGATATGATGTCTTAAATAGAATTAAAACGATCTAACGATGTTTTCGAAATATGTTAAGATTCGAAACCATAGATTTCAACATTCATTGTTGAAATAGACGTTTTCGAGAAATAGAAGGAAATGGTGGACTGTAACACTGTTGTTATAGTAAATGATTTCTGAAAGGAAATGTTTTGTGTAGTATTGGGATTTATATATCTATTTTAATTTCGAATCCCTACACTAGTGATTTTGGGTTGTCGTAACGATGTTTTACGCAACATTCGTTTTGGCCTAAATAAATATGTTTAAGAGAATGATTTCCTTAAAGAATGAAATATATACTTAATCTCGATTTAAGTATATTGAATATTTTCCAAGTGTTGGAAATAAATGGATTTGTGAATTACTTATTAAATAAGTATGGAAATGTTTTCCAATATAAAGTGAATATTTTGAGAATTTATCTTTTTGAAGATAAATTGAAAATGAATAATTGAAATCGTATATTCGTAGATATTTTGGAAAATAAATAATTTGGAAAATTATTTGGAAATCTAGTGATGTTGTGCATATCCATTAATAGTTCAATAACCGACTATCAATATTTACCTTTGAAGGGTATTTGTTGTGATTTGTTTGAATTTGAATGCCACACTTATTTTTGAATAAGCGCTCACTATTCGGGTTAGCCGGGTAAGGACCTTGGGGTCGTATAACCCATTCCGAATATGTGATACATCGTTATGGATTGCATTTGATGACCGGTGTTGAAGACCGGGTATTTGCGAGAGCGATAGGATGACCTATCGATTGACTCTGCACCGAGTTGCTCTGGTATAGAGTTCTCCATATGTGATGGGGAATCCGATCAGGATTGTGGATATCCGGATTGCAAGGACTTCTTTGTAAGTGCCTTCGGTTCTGTTCGAGCCCGGAACAGACTTATATGGATTGTATGTCAAGCATTACAAATTGAGATATAAAGCTGATTTCTTTCAAATATATTTCTGTTGGTGGCGGAGAATTTATTCTTTTAGCTTAACACCATTCTCTGAGACGTACGAGCTCAGAGGTTATGTAGTTGATGGTTATTAGCGATATATTCCCAATTTGGTAATGTAACATGCTGAGTGTTGCTGTGAAATGATCATTGTTTGATCATTTGTGATATGATCATTTGTTTGATCATTTATCTTTGTGATCATTTCTATGATCATTTGTTGACCCAAAGCACAGCTTTTGTATAAAGCGTGGCTTTGTGGACGAGACTTCGTCGAGCCTCACACCCCGGAATGGTCAAAACAGGAAAGATGCAGCAAGGTTATGAGGGTAGCTCCCTTTAGGGTATGTGCATTTCCTTCTGGAAAAGGGTGGTATCATGGTATGGAGCCCAGATACTTACTCATGTTGAAACACTTTATTTATTATGGTGTGATGTTGATTACGAGCGCTCGGATAAAGGTCCCAAAGGACCGGGGGATGGCATATTCGTGTCAGTAGTTACCCAGTTAGGGGTAATCCGGCCTTGTGTTGGTAGAGATCCGGTTAGGTTCTCGGGGACGTCCTTCCAGAGGCGTTCTCATGTGGCAATGGAAGTTCCTTGGCCTGACCATTCGTAGGAAATCCAAAGAAACAATACGATCTTGTACAGTTTTAGTTGTATAACCTGCCATGGAATGTGGCGGTAACCTGCTATTGAACATGGTAGCTATAGTAGGCATGCGATAATGGTCGTATGTTGGCTAAGATTTATATCTTTATTTTCGAAATGAATTTTTCCTACACTATGCACTAATAATAATATCAAATGTTTCTTTTTAATGCGTATCAAACATCTTTGACTATCATAAGGAGTAATCTCCTCCAAGTCTGCGTTTGTATTGTGTGTGTGGTGGGAGGTCTTATGGTAGTCTCATTCTTAAAAGCATTGCGAATCGACTTTAAAAATATTCCTCTATTTTGATTTTAAAGATAAATAAACTGTTTTGAGTTCTCACACCAGTCACATGACTGACTCGGAGTTTATTGTTTTCCTTCCTAAACTTTAGGTGCCCACAAATTTCCACACGGGCAGTCAAGAGTTAAGGTTTATCAGGATATTCTGGAATTCAGGAGTTGCTAGAGGCAAGCTGGATGGCATGGCGTATTACTAGTATATAGTATTTCTTTTCCACTGTTTGTTGTTGTACACTCTGATGTAATGTAATGTAATGTGATGTAATGTAATAACTGATATAGTTCTTTGTTTAAAGATTATTCATTTATCTATTATATGTTGTTCCGCTGCGAATTGTGAGATTCTGATATTGTTCTGTTGTTTTCTTTCTGTTCTGTTCCGTTCTATTTTCTATCTTCTTCTCTCTTCTTCTACTTTTTTTTTCTTTTTCTTAAACAATGAGAATTCGTATTTCTGTTCATCTTGAGTTAATCTATGGAGATTAGTGTATATTCAAGGAGTACGGATTTGCGGGTCATCACAGGTGGTATCAGAGCATATGGTTAAGCGACAACCATGGCTCTGTTGGGTATTACTCATTAGAGATAGAGTCAGTAGTACTCTAGAATGAGTTTGAGTGTAATAATAGCTATGAGAGCGTATTTGTTAGTGAATATAAAATTGTTTTATATTGCGATGATTGGTTTGTTGAGTGGTATATGGATTCTGGTTAATACGAGTAATTAACGTTGTTGATAGGGATCTCTAAACACTTGTACAGAACAATTCGACACAATATTGTTTTAAAATGGGAAAATGAAATAATTTTTACCTTGATTATATTTTTATATATAAAGGAATAATTTTTCAAGATTATTAAAGTGTATGTAAGTTGATTGTTTGGTTGTTGAATAAGATGTTTGAATAATCTAAATAAAAGAATAATTGTATAAGCAAATGAATTATAAGAATTGAATTATAATTAATGTGATTTACAATTGTGAAAAAAACTTATATATATAAGAAGTGAAACTATATGAATATATTTATAAATATGAGTTGTAAATAAAAATGAATTTAAAGTTAAATGGAAATTTACTTTAGAATTGGAATCTGAATTGATTCATAAGTGGGAATTCAAGTTATGTAAAACCAAGTGATGTTTGTAAAATGAAGTATAACTTAAGTGATGTTGAATGAAGTTGATTTTGGTATCAAAGTAAATTAATAAAGTTAAGTGATAGATATGAACTTGAGTTATATAAATGAAATTCAACTTTAGAAATTGAATTGAATGAATGGATTGAATGTAAATCAATTGAATGCAAATTAATTGATATGAAATAATGAATGATAGTGTTAATTCATTAAAATCTAATGTTATTAGAAGTTGAATAATTGAATGAAAAACAATTTAATTAAACCAATTGAAAGTAAAGGTATTAAACCAAATTGAATGAATATAAGCAAAGGAATTTGGTTGTAATCAATATACATTGGTTGTTATATGATTGTTAGTTGATTGTATATAATTCATTAAGTGTTAATGAAATTGAATTAGCGAAATTGGAAGCTATGTAATTGAATTCAAATGGATAATATGTAAACTTGAATAGAATTGAATTTGATTTGGAAGTGAACTAAGTTGAATATAAATTAGTGGATGCAAACTAATTGAAATTGAATATGAATGAATGTTGTTAAAAACATCCACTGTTAATGAATCAAATATGATTTAAATTGTAAAACCATTTCATTGAATATTAATGAGAATATGAATGAATATTTATTGGTTATGGATGTTAGTTGAATGTTAGTTGGATGTTAGTTGGTTGATGGTTGAATTTATTGCTTTTACTGCATTTGCTATGTTGGCATATATAGTATTATGTTGCTGTATGTTGTATATCGATACTATTGTCTATATACATGTTTCTCATCTGTTTGTTGAGTGTTTAGTAGGTGCGGATCGCGTTTGCTTCGCATTTGGAGCTCGCTTTCGCGCTATATTAGCCTTATATGCTTGCTAATAAAATATAAGGTACATATCTCGGATTAAATATCGTACTTTTACACTTTTTTTCCCTGTGGGATGCCTCATTACTTGATGAGATGTATATTTTTGATATATATACTGTCATTTTTTTTTCGGATCGAGCCGCGCAAAGAAGACTCTAGCGAATTTTTCCAGAAATTTAAGGCGTTAGAAAAATTTTGGCAAAATTTTAAACTATAACTTTGATTTGGAATTGAAAGTTAAATGATGGTAGTTTTTTTTTGAAAAGATAACTAAGTATGATTTGAAAACTTAGTAAAGTTATTGTAAGAAGTCTCGGATTTCGACGAAACCAGTTTCATCGGATCCGTAATGTGATATTATTGTATGGTTTCAAATTTCGTGTCAATTGGATTTACCGTTTGTCCGGTGCAAGCTAAAACGCCTAGAAAATCGTTAAATCGGTTTAATTTTAAATTGAACGTTTATTGCCATAACTCGCACAGATGACCGAATTAGCTTCCGAAACCTGTTCCATTGCGTCCGGAACGCGAGGTAAACCCTAGAAACGCTGGTCACCACGCGTAAATCGGAGTTTGGAAATTCCGGAATGAATAGTGTCGTTCAAACTTCTATAAATAGCACCCTCTCTTCACAAAGAAAATAAAAAAATAGGGTTTAAAACCCTAGCCGCCTCCAACAAAAACCGAAGGCCGAAAATCAATATCATTCTCCCCTCAATCTCTCTCAATCCATGCAATATTATCAAAAACTTTCTGAAGCAAAGATGAAGAGCATCCCGAGAGCTTCAGATCCATACAGCGATGATGATCATCGGAGCAATGTGGAGAGAGAAAGATGGCCGCGTTCGGCTGTGACTCGCGCACAAATTCCCATGTATATACACGACCGAGTTCAACAGGGTGGTAGCCGAAGATGGAGTGGAGGATGGCCGTTCATTTGGCATCACTTGATCGTGGTGGAAGTCAGCGAGGTGGTTGCGAAATTAAACCCTAGGGGGAGGCAAAATTGGGTTCGCGTGCGTTTTTTTTTTGCTGTAGAAATCGCGTGCATGGAAGATGAAGAGGGAGTGGCTAGATTTGCAAGTGCAGGAGATCCAACGGCCTGAATCAATTAGGTTTAAAAATAGTAAATAAAGTTGTAAATTTAGTTTATATAAATTCGCGAAATTGTAAAAATCATATCCTTTTCATACGAGGTCGAAAACGTGCGAAACCAGTTGCTTGGAATCGTATGGACGAGCACTACGCTATGGAATTGGATTGGAGTCGTTTGGAGTTAGTGAGAATTTCGGGTAAAATTAAACGTCCGTTTAATTTTATTCGAAATAAATCGCTAAAACGAAATTGAAATCAAGGTGAGAACTTCTCACTCAATCGAATCGGTTTCGATTTTTAATTTTAAATAGTTAGATTTAAAATTCTTGAATGTATGTTGAATGATGATTGTTATCTATTGATTGTTAAAATAGACATTATGCGCCGTTAGTAAGCGGATGTTATTTATTAAAAACATATACCGCGAATATTTCATAAACAGTGAAATTTGTATTATTTATGTACTTGGATTTGATTTCCCGCAGTATATAGCGGATGAGACCCTATTGCGCCGCCTATTAAGCGAATAATATTTTAAATCCTATATACCGCGATAATTTCGTACTGGAACGGAATTGGTATTGTGCTAACATCTTTGGATGTAGGAAAACAGGTTGGAGGGATCCAACTGGATTCCTCAACAGTATTTATTTGATTATGGATATTTTGATATTCGTTGATTATCATATCGATATATGATGTCGTTGTTGTCGTGATTGACTATTTGGTATGTAGCATCATTGGGCCAAATTTTGAAAATTTTAAAAGGATTTTAAAGTGATTTTTGAAAGTATATGTTTATAAAATATTTTTAGAATTGATCCATTTTAAATAAATAAATGTTATAATTTTAATGTTATAAAAATTATGATTTTTGAGAAAAATAGTTAAAAGTTGATTTTTGAAAATATGGGGTTAATGATTTTATAAAATGGTCTAAATCAGGATTTTTGAATTTATTGTGAAAAGTTTAAAAATAGGATTTATAAAATTTAATTATTTTATAAATCAAAATGATGAAATTATAAAGGACTTTGAAGACGTTTTGAAATAATAATATAAATTGATTTATATAAAAGATTTATAAATTGATAATTTATAAATCAAAATATTTGAATTATAAAACGAGTTTTATAAGTGTTAGAATGAATTGTGAATGAATTTCATAAATGAATGAAATTTATAGAATTATAAACGGTGAAGTTATAAGTGGAATTTTATAAGCAGTAAGTTTATAAAATTTATAAAGTTATTAAAGGAATAGATTTGGATAAATAAATGAATCTTATGAGTTATAAGATTTATAATTTGGGAAGTTAAAGGAACGATTTTGCAAACAAATAAATTGTGAATATTTAACTAAAATTATGGACTTTTGGTTTATAATTGAGTTATAAATCGAATAGGTTAATAAAGGAGATTTATAAAGGAAGTAGTTATAAAATAAATAGAAATGGAATTTATAAACATTGTTTTATAAATTCGCAACGACTTATTTTGATAAGTTAATTTTTATAACTTATTTATGGAGTCATATTCACGTTTTAGACAGTGAATAATCTTTTAAAATAAAATGTATAGAAAGGATGAAATTGGTTAACGAAGTATATTCACGTTTTTGGATAGTGAATATTATGTTAAAGAAAATGTTTTGGATATGATGTCTTAAATAGAATTAAAACGATCTAACGATGTTTTCGAAATATGTTAAGATTCGAAACCATAGATTTCAACATTCATTGTTGAAATAGACGTTTTCGAGAAATAGAAGGAAATGGTGGACTGTAACACTGTTGTTATAGTAAATGATTTCCGAAAGGAAATGTTTTGTGTAGTATTGGGATTTATATATCTATTTTAATTTCGAATCCCTACACTAGTGATTTTGGGTTGTCGTAACGATGTTTTACGCAACATTCGTTTTGGCCTAAATAAATATGTTTAAGAGAATGATTTCCTTAAAGAATGAAATATATACTTAATCTCGATTTAAGTATATTGAATATTTTCCAAGTGTTGGAAATAAATGGATTTGTGAATTACTTATTAAATAAGTATGGAAATGTTTTCCAATATAAAGTGAATATTTTGAGAATTTATCTTTTTGAAGATAAATTGAAAATGAATAATTGAAATCATATATTCGTAGATATTTTGGAAAATAAATAATTTGAAAAATTATTTGGAAATCTAGTGATGTTGTGCATATCCATTAAGTTCAATAACTGACTATCAAAATTTACCTTTGAAGGGTATTTGTTGTGATTTGTTTGAATTTGAATGCCACACTTATTTTTGAATAAGCGCTCACTATTCGGGTTAGCCAGGAAAGGACTTTGGGGTCGTATAACCCATTCCGAATATGTTATACGTCATTATTGATTGCATTTGATGACCGGCGTTGAAGACCGGGTATTTGCGAGAGCGATAGGATGACCTATCGATTGACTCTGCACCGAGTTGCTCCGGTATAGAGTTCTCCATATGTGATGGGGAATCCGATCAGGATTGTGGATATCCGGATTGCAAGGACTTCTTTGTAAGTGCCTTCGGTTCTGTTCGAGACCGGAACAGACTTGTATGGATTGTATGTCTGACATTACAAATTGAGATATAAAGCTGATTTCTTTCAAATATATTTCTGTTGGTAGAGGAGAATTTATTCTTTTAGCTTAACACCCTTCTCTGAGATGTACGAGCTCAGAGGTTATGTAGTTGATGGTTATTAGCGATATATTCCCAATTTGGTAACGTGACATGCTGAGTGTTGCTGTGAAATGATCATTGTTTGATCATTTGTGATATGATCATTTGTTTGATCATTTATCTTTGTGATCATTTCTATGATCATTTGTTGACCCAAAGCACAACTTTTGTATAAAGCGTGGCTTTGTGGACGAGACTTCGTCGAGCCTCACACCCTGGAATGGTCAAAACAGGAAAGATGCAGCAAGGTAATGAGGGGTAGCTCCCTTTAGGGTATGTGCATTTCCTTCTGGAAAAGGGTGGTATCATGGTATGGAGCCCAGATACTTACTCATGTTGAAACACTTTATTTATTATGGTGTGATGTTGATTACGAGCGCTCGGATAAAGGTCCCAAAGGACCGGGTGTTGGCATACTCGTGTCAGCAGTTACCCAGTTAGGGGTAACCCGGCCTTGTGTTGGCAGAGATCCGGTTAGGTTCTCAGGGACGTCCTTCCAGAGGCGTTCTCATGTGGCAATGGGAAGTTCCTTGGCCTGACCATTCATAGGAAATCCAAAGAACAATACGATCTTGTACGGTTTTAGTTGTATAACCTGCCATGGAATGTGGCGGTAACCTGCTATTGAACATGGTAGCTATAGTAGGCATACGACAATGGTCGTATGTTGGCTAAGATTTATATCTTTATTTTCGAAATGAATTTTTCCTACACTATGCACTAATAATAATATCAAATGTTTCTTTTTAATGCGTATCAAGCATCTTTGAATATCATAAGGAGAAATCTCCTCCAAGTTTGCGTTTGCATTGTGTGTGTGGTGGGAGGTCTTATGGTAGTCTCATTCTTAAAAGCATTGCGAACTGACTTTAAAAATATTCCTCTACTTTGATTTTAAAGATAAATAAACCGTTTTGAGTTCTCACACCAGTCACATGACTGACTCAGAGTTTATTGTTTTCCTTCCTAAACT
Source organism: Allium cepa (assembly GCA_030765085.1). NCBI lineage: Eukaryota > Viridiplantae > Streptophyta > Magnoliopsida > Asparagales > Amaryllidaceae > Allium > Allium cepa. The sequence goes on from CM060944.1 coordinate 346,588,501, forward strand.
CTGGGTGCCCACCAATTTCCACACGGGCAGTCAAGAGTTAAGGTTTATCAGGATATTCTGGAATTCAGGAGTTGCTGGAGGCTAGCTGGATGGCATGGCGTATTACTGGTATATAGTATTTCTTTTCCGCTGTTTGTTGTTGTACACTCTGATGTAATGTAATGTAATTTAATGTGATGTAATGTAATAACTGATATAGTTCTTTGTTTAAAAATTATTCATTTATCTATTATATGTTGTTCCGCTGCGAATTGTGAGATTCTGATATTGTTCTGTTGTTTTCTTTCTGTTCTGTTCCGTTCTATTTTCTATCTTCTTCTCTCTTCTTCTACTTTTTTTTCTTTTTCTTAAACAATGAGAATTCGTATTTCTGTTCATCTTGAGTTAATCTATGGAGATTAGTGTATATTCAAGGAGTACGGATTTACGGGTCATCACATCAAGTAAACATATTGATGAGCAAAAAGATATAGGAAAATATATTGACACTGGCAAGAGACAAGGGGAGACAAGTGTGGACAATGGCAGCCGGTAGGAGGAAGAGGAAACAAAGTGGCTGCTCTGTATGTACTTACGTAAGAGTTGATTTTGAAAAGATTTTGAGTACCCCACCATACCGTAGCCGCGATCGACATAAACTAAAATATGATTGCATATAGAATTATGACGCAATCCCAAACCAACACTAAAATAGACAAGTTAAATTATTTTGTTTCATTCCAAAAATGCTAATGTTCGACATAAATTACGTCAATTTTTTTCAAATTTAAAAATTATGGAAAAATCCTATAAATTAAATTAAAAATATGTTATCGAAAATCAAACAATTATTTGAAATATAGATTTTATTATGAAAAACCCAAACCGAATATTTAAAACCAATTAAACATTCTAGAAAAAAAGTGATAAAATTCGGGGTCGTTACACTTACATTTTGTTATGCATCACTATGGAGGTGCTTTTAAGGCGAGGTCTACCAATTCTATTATATGGTCCTACTTCACTTACCACGTGTGGCTAGTGTCAGTCATCTATAACACTTTTGGCTGATGTCTGCCATCTACAACCCCTTTTGGCGGGAATTGACCATCTAAAATTATCTTGAGTCAACAATCATACAGAATTCTAGTTGTAGTTTGGTAAAGGAAAACATAAATTTCTTGGGTAAAGTGTGTCTAAGGGTATTTCATAAAAGACTTTTGAAATTATATAGCTTACAAACCACATTATTCGATAGAAAGTTTTTACTTTAGTTTGAATAAAAGGAGACCATTGATATATATAGATATATATATTTATGTGTGTGTGTGTATAATTGATATATGTGTGTCTGTGTATATATATGTTTTATAAAATGTGAAATTCCCTATTAATCTTGTCAGATTAATGGAAGTATTTCAGTGAAATTTTCCATTAATCTTGTTAGATTAATGGAAGGATTTTGGTGCTTACATTCTAAATGCAAGTATGAATAGAAAATTTTAGTTTTTAAGTCCTAAATGCAATTATGATATGAAAAAGTTCTTGAGGATATAAAATATACTGAAAGGAAGACCATGAATACTGAGACTTGAATATTCCCTCAGAATCAGAACCTGGGACAGAGTTATGTCAAGGATGGATGTAATGGTGCCCACTGATTAAGCTTCTGGAGATCCAAAACTATGAGGTGCCCTTCCTCTTTGGAGTTGAAAATTTTGAAGTTATAACCGAGATAAGCACTTTAATGGAACTAAGGCCTTTTTCTATATGTGAAAATTTGGCTTATGAAAAGGATTGTTGTAATGACCTGGAATTTTTGGACATTTGAAATTGAAATATTTAATTGATTTTAAATGTTTAAAAGTAATTTTTAACTTGAATTCAAATATTATTATTATTTAGCAATTATGTTATTTGATTTAATAAACCGAAATTGGGTAAATTATTGAATCTTCAGTTTTAAGCCTGTTAACGAGTTAAATTGAATAAGTGAATGACGATCAATTGTTTGATTAATTCAAATAGTACTAAATTGTTCTGTCAAGTCAAAAGTATTAACAAAACCGAATAAATATTTATACAAGGTCAAATTCTGAAAGGAAGCAAGCCGAAATTGGTAATGGTTGCAAACAACAAAATAAAAGGTGAGTCAATCTCACTCATCTGGTTGCTATTTAAATTTAAATAGTTAAATTTAAATAATTGGTTGATTGATTAATTTGATTGGATGTGTTATATTATATATAGTAGTATATATAGTATATATTGTAATGATTGATTTTCCGCACTATATAGCGGATGAGACCCTATGCGCCACATAATAGCGGATGATGTTATTTAACCTCATATACCACGATATTCCACCTCGAAGTGGAATTGGTATTGTGCTAACATCTGTGGATGCAGGGAAACAGTCGAAGGGATCCAACTGGATTCGCCAAAATTATTTGATTTTTTTAATATTCTATGTTATGAATATTTAATATCCTGTGATGAATATTATTGATAATTAGAATATTGAATGCTATGGTTTGCTTGAATATATTTCAGTACACTGAGTTATCAAAATATATAGAATTGGATTTTTGAAAAGAAAATAAAAGAAGAGAATTCGTAAGTGAAATAATTATAGAGAATTTAAATAAATTTAAGAATGAATTTGAAAAAGTAAAGGTGATTTTAAAATTTTAATAAATAAATTCCGTGTATGAAAAGGGGATTTTGAATAAACAGGAAGATATTGAATTTTAAATTTAAGTGTTAGTTATTTAAAAGAATAAAGCATTTATTTTAAATTTAAGATTTAAGTTATTGAAAAAAATAAAGAAGGAATTTGGAAAAAAAATCTGAAATTGGTGTTTTCAGTTAAAAGATTTTAAATCATAACTAAGGAAATAAAGTCTGAATTTAATGGATTTTGAAATGAATTGAGTAAGTAAAGAAATTTATTTCAAATGGAGTAAATTGGAAATCAATTTGGAAATTGATCTAATTGTTTGGAATCGGAATTTTAAAAGGGAGTTGAGCCTAAGAAATTTATAAACTAGGTTTATAAAAGTGAAGTAATATGTCAGTGGATATTTGAAAGAATAAATTCAGGATGGGAATTTATTAAAGGAATGGGAAAATTGGTTTAAAAATAAATGGTGATTTTTTTAAAAGATGTGAAAGATTAGCGTATTTTGCATGGATAGCCAAGTACGTTTTCAAAGTAAAATTTTAATATAAGTTAAAGGCTTTAATGTTGTTTTAAAAAGCATGTTTTAGAAAATTTATTGTTTCTAAATATTTAAATTCTAAAGTAAGCATTTTTAAAATCTATTATCGTAGTAATTATTTAAAGGTGACTTGGTATTATTTTAAATAGAAAAAATTCTAGTTTATATTTTATAAAGTAACCTCATTTTCAAATATTCCTATAGTATATATTTTTAATAAAGTATTGAAGTAGTTTTATTTTAAATATTCTTAAAGTATATATTTTGAATAAGTATTAAAATAATTTTGAATTTTAATTTTTTCAAAGGATATTTTAAAATAAAAAGTTTTAAATTATTTTAAAAAGCTAAAGTTTTTGTGCTTGGTGTTTTTAGTGGAAATAAATATTTGAGAATTCATTCCATAAGGAAGGGTAGTTTGAAACTGTTTTCAAAAGGGGTTGGAAATGGAAATATATCTTGCAAAGATATTTTGAGGTTAATAAATAATTCAAGAGAAATTATTTTTGTTTGATGGATGTTTATGAATGTTAATTGATAGTTAAATATCGACTATCAATATTGGCTAATGCGCTGATCGTTTCGAAGAGACCGGGATCGGGATTTATTTTTTGAAAACACTTCGATCCGATTTGTACGTTTTCGTGGAAAAACGAGTTCGGAGTCGAAGATGGAGCAGTGAAGTGCAAGGGCTAGTCGCTACTAATCCTGACGATGATTCCAAAATGGATGTAGTAGGAGTAGTGCCTTCGGTTCCGTTCGAACCCGGGAGGACTTGTATGGATGAATGCTTTCAGAACATCATCAGGTGGACGATGAGCATTCTAAGTGAAACGTTCTAAAAATGTAACGCTTAGCCTCAAGCCTCATTAACCAGGAATGACTGAAAATCAGGGGTTATGCAGCAAGGCTGTAGAGATCCTGACTCGACCTTCGAAAATCGGCACCGAATACGATACTCATATTCAAATGCCGCAGATCCAAACGTCGAATCTGGTTCGCTGGAGCCTATAACACGTCAAGTACAACACAGCGGAAGAAAATGAATAATACATTTGATATATAATATTTGATACAATATTCAAATACAATGATGATAGATAGAATGATACAACTGAATATCAACATATATCAGAGATACAAGAAATAACAGCGGAAAAGAATATCTTCAATACAATACATCTCCAAGACGCGACTGCAACACCATCTCCAAACTAAAGATAGCTCGAACAACCATCAAGTTGCACCACAATAAGCAAAGTCAGCCATGAAAGTTGAAGTGTAGAAAATGCGACCCACAAATCCAAACAGCTTCGAAGGTTATCGAATCAATTCCTATTATTCGACTATCTGAGAAACCCAACTCTAGACTGCCCATGTGGAAAATTATGGGCACCCAGAGTTTAGGAAAGGAATAATAAACTCCAGGTCAGTCATGCGACTGGTATGAGTAAACCAAAAACAGTTTTATCATTTAAAAACAAACAACAAAGGTATTAAAACACTGAAAATCACAATGCTTTTTGGAAAATGAAACTACCATAAGGCCTCCCGCCACACACACAATGTGAGCACAAACTTAGAGGAGATTTCCCCTTATGATTGTCAAAAATGCTTAATACGCGAAATCCATTTTGATATTATTATTAGTTCATAGTGTAGAAAACCTTTCGAAAGTATAATATTAATCTTAGCCAGCATAGGTATCATTATATTATGCCTACTATAGCTATCATTTTAAATGGCAGGTTTTACAACTAAAACCGTACTGGATTCGTATTGTTTTGTTTGGATTTCCAACAAATGGTCAGGCAAAGGAACTTCCCACATAAAATGGAACGTCTCTGGAAGGACTCCCTCGAGAACCTAACTGGATCTCTGCTACACAAGGCCGGGTTACCTCTGTAACTAGGTAACAACTGACACGAGTATGCCATCCCCCGATCGTTACCGACCTTTATCCGAGGGCCCTCAATCCAACAACCATACAGTAAAGTATCTGGGCTCCATACCATGATACCAATTTTTATAAAAAATCAACATAAGTAAATATCTGGGCTCCATACCATGGTATCACTTTTTATCCAGAAGGAAATGGTCATACCCTCAGGAGGAGCTACCCCCAAATAATCTTGCTGCCACGATTCCTGTTTCGACCATTACCAGGTTGTGAGGCTCGATGAAGTCTCGTCCACAAAGCTACGCTTTTTCACAATGCCATGCTTCGATCACGAATGATCAACAAATGATCATCAACACACAGCAGCACTTAGCATGCCACATTACCAAATTGGGAGTATATCGCCGATAACCTTCAATTACAAAACCTCTGAGCTCGTACGTCTCAGAGAAGGGTGTTAATCTAAGAGAATAAAATTCTCCACCACCAACAGATATGTATTTGAAAGAAATCTGCTTTATATCTCAAAGTGTAGTGTCAGACATACAACCATACAAGTCTGTTCCGGGTTCGAACAGAACCGAAGGCACTTCTGAAGAAGCCCTTACAAATCCAGGTATTTACAATCCCGATCGGACTTCCCATCACTTAGGAAATCTCTATACCGGAGCGACTCAGTGTAGAGACAATCGACGGGTTATCCTTTCGTTCTCGAAAATACCCGGTCTTCACCACCGGTCTTCAATTGCTACCCATATCGACGTATCATTATTCGGAATGGATTATATGACACAAAGTCCTCTCCCGGCTAAACCGAATAATGAGTGTAAAAAATATATATGGATGTAGGGATTTCAGTTAAGTCACAACTTAGTATCCAAAACTTTTCCGTTCAAATGGTTTGAACAAATTACCATTTCAAATCTTTTTAAATAGAAAGATTTATTTCACAAAGTCCACTAACCTTACGTAAAGACTTATTTATGGCTTTCCAAAACAATTCCATTTCAAATTGGATTAACTCATCCAATCGTTCAATTAAAAGATTTAGTTCGTAACTTTCAAATTCCAATTCAAATCTTGTATATGGAAGATATACCATTTAAAATCCTCTTAGATTTCAAAACAAGATTTAATCGTCTTCACAAAGGTTAATTCATTGTTTTCCAAACTATTTACAATTTCATTTCAAACTTGAAATCTTTCGATACACATTGGAAATCCTTCCTTTTTATGAAAGCTTTTATTATTTGAAACAAATAGCATCCTTGGGAAAAACTGATTACAAATTACATAAGTTAAACCATTCAAGTATAAAACTTGGATTTAAATTTAAATTTCCAAAACCATACTTTTTAAATGGTAAAAAGACCCATATAAACCTTGATAACTTGTATAATCTTTTTAGACCAAAATTTTCCAAATCATTAAATTCAATTTCAAATATTGAATTCAAATTTAAATCAAATTATTTAAAATTTCAAGTTGTTTTAAGTTATTTAAAATAACTTTTATTTTTCAAACTCATTTTCAAAACTTTCAATCCCAATTCCAAAACTATTTTGGATTCAAGAATCCAAATCTTTAAAATTGTTAAAAATATGTGACTTAGCCGATTTCCTCGTGCAATCCATATTTGTGTGTGTATTGTGTAGTCCAGGGGTTTTACACAATAGTGCAACATCATAAATAATCACATCACATATTTAAACATATCGATATTGATAAGCGGTATAATCTATAACACTTATCGTTCATTCACAGATTCACAGATAAATAATATAAATTTATCACAGATAAATAAACTACATTCATCACAGATCACACCAAAACAATTCATAGCACAAAACATAACATATCAGAAATATCAAACAGTTCGGCAATCAATAGAATTCAAAACATTCCTAAGTAAACTCAATTAATTATCCGATTGATTTAAATCAGATGGGTCATCAAACATGGTTAATTAACCTTAATTGATTTCAAATCATTTGATTAATTGTCCTCTAACCATTTATTAATTAAATAAATCAACCTTTAAATCATTAAATAATTAACCTTTAATTATTCATTTATCCTTTAATTAATTTCCCTTAATCAGTTCATTAGCAAATTAATCAACCCCTAATTAATTACCATTTAATTAATTATTCTTAATTAATTATAATAAGTGATTATCCCTTCATTAATCACTAACTTATCATTAAAAATCTTTAATTAACCATCTTCATAATTAATTATCATTAACAATTATTAATTACAAATAATTTAGACACTTAATTATTAATTTACCAATTAATTAATTGCAAATTGATAAACCCCTAATTAATTACAATGATAAATTAATTAACCAATCTTTACTCACCATTATAAACTAATCATTCTTAATTAATTTCCAAAATAATTAATTAATAATAATAATTATCTTAATTAACGTTTTTAAAAAATTCCTTAACTTTGTAAACAAATTACTACTTATTTGAAAACTTTTAATGTTAATTAACTTTAACACTTATTTTAAATTAACTACTTAATTAAAGTATTAATTTGGATTTTAAAATATTTTAAACTAAAATAATTAAAACTTGTAATAAAGTCTTAACTTAACATTATCAAACATTAATTAAGTCGACCATACTTAAAATTGTTTTAACGAAAAATTTGCTTAACCCATTTTTTTTATAAATTTGTAGTTTTGAAAACCAACCCGAGAATGCCTCTGGGTTTACTCGAGTAACACTCGAGATTTCCTACCCATTTCCCCAAGTTAAATTCTGTTTAAATCCTTAATCACTTTATGAAATACTTTAACAATTTAAAGTTATTAAAACATTTCATTTTTATAATACTTATTTAAAAAAACTGGAATTCAAACTCATTAAAATAAAGATTTTAAAATGGTTTCAAATCTTTATTTTAAAACTTGCTTTACACTTTTAAATTCAGTTTAATTTTAAAAACTCAAACACTGTCAGGTTTAAACAAAAACCTGCAAAAACAATTTACTCGAGCCAAGCAAAAATGACTTCGAGTCAAACACTAAACCACTTCGAGTAAATCACGAAATAACTCGATTAAAACTCGAGTATCCATCTCTTGCTCCCACTAAAACAACATCACCAGAATTTATTCACCGTGCACATGCAAATCGCCACCGTCCACCTCCAGTCGACGCTGCATCGTCGAACAAGTCGACGATCCTCCATGCTCCACTCCCCGACCATCAGAAACTCCATCATCCCCTCGAAATCGAATTGGAGTTAAACCTAAACCTAGAAACAGCGAGACCCACCACAACCAAAACCTGTCATCGCCTCATTCTCGCAGCTCCGACCACCAGAATTCATATGACTCCGGCCATCTACTCGTTAACCTCCGCTCTTCCATCCCCAAACCACGTCGCACTCGATTGACCACAGACGACGAACGAATCAAAATACGAACCCACGTCAAAACTTGGTTTACAAATTACAAACGCTCGCCGCCGCCACCATGTTCATCTGTACACCCTCTCACTATTTTTCCTACAGCCCCTGATCACTCCTCCACCTCCAGGAGGAAGCTCGACCCCTCCGACCATCAAGATCACCAAAGACAACTCGAAATGCACAATTCGAACAACCCCAAACTGCTATCAAATCCTAGCTCTAAAAATTATAATTTTGCTTTAAAAATCATGTCAAGGTATAAGATTTCAGATTATATACTTGAATTCATGAATTAAAAAGTTTAAATTTAGACTTATCTTAAGTTTGTTGAGCTATTTTGGGTTTCCAGAGCCAAATAAATATCATTTTGACTTAAGTACAAATTAAAAATAAAGCTTATAATTAAGCAAACAAGTTTCATTTGAAACTTAAATTTAAACAAAGACAAGATCACAAGTTTTAAATTTTTAAATCAAACCTTGCATACTGGAAGGTAAAAACAGAGAATACTCTGATGAAAGCAACATACATACCATACATGCATATATTCACAGCAGATACCATAAGATACATATTTATTTCAAATCAACTAGCATATAACCAAAATTACTTACTTAAATTTTTAAAAGTAAAGTTACTCACCTGAAAAGATTTGAACAGAGAACTGCTTTGTTGAAACAGGCTGTGAAAATTTGCAAGTTGAAACCTTTTGATTTCTGGTTTGAGTTAAATTGTCTTGTTTAGGTTGAATTTTTTTTGTTTAAGGTTGAGATGATGCTACTTTAAATTTCCTTAGCTTGGAATGAACGAAACTGAGATGAAGATGTTGATATATAGGAAGAAGCTTACAGGATAATTATATTGTTTTTCTTTTTTTGTACAATATAGGATCAGAGATTTTCCTTGTTTTGGTGGCTAAGCTGATTTCTTGTTTCGGCTGACATATTTTATTTGTGCTGAAATGATATGCTTTGTGTGCTAAAATATCTTCTTTTGCAAGCCTTCATATATATTTACATTTTCTTTTGCTCATACTTATCTATATATTTTTGTTGTCATGAATATATAATATTGTCTTCTTGTTTTGCACAGCAAACATACTTGCTATTAATATATTTTTATTTTGTATGTACATAGGTATTGTATTTTGTATGTACTTAGATTTGTTTGTGTGAAGATATTTTTGTTTGCTTTGTTTTATTATCTTCTCACATACACTTGTTAAACATCTTATTATTTGAATTACACTTGTTAAATGACTTGTATTCCTCATGAATTAAAAACTTTTAAATAAATTTTATATTACATTTTTCTTATTTTATAAATACATCTTCTTAATCATTATTATATACACATTATTTAAAAGAAAATGCTATTAAAACTAATTACCCATAAATCAATTTACATAAATAATATTTTTTTAAACCCAAATCATTTTTTCTAAATCATTTTATTTAAATTTTAAATTCAAGTACAAATTCAATATTCAAATTCAAAAATTAAAGTCAAATTCAAATTAATTTCAAAATTTTATTCCAAAATTTACATTAACTATTAATTTAAATTTGATTCAAAATTGGGATCGTTACAAAGGCTAGGTGGGTAGCGCCCATTAGGGTGAGGTCATCCCTGTCTAGATGTCCTTTTTTATTCGGCTTAGTGGTGTGGTTGCTGACCCCAACCGTGGGGCGATCTTACTCGGGATTATCCAGTAAGGGGTAGTCCCGGTCTTATGTTGCAGGGGAGTGGGAGTAATCCTCGGTACTGTGATCTAGGCCACGTACTGTGACAAGTGGTACCCCAGTGCCTAGTCATTAGTTGGAAATCCATTCTCCCTACGTGCCTTTTACGATTTTGTTTGTATTACCCACGATTGTGGCTAGTAGCTGGAATTTAATAAATGTAACAATTTCGGCTATTTTAATAAGTATTTGTAAATAGACCCTATTATAATATCAGAGGATTTTAATAAAAAGTGTTTTGGCTATCGTAAGGTAAAAACCCGACATGTTTATTTGTGGCGTAGTCTAACGAGATGCTTTTGTTTTCAAAAGAAATTTTGAAACTTCAATAATCAATTGAGTGTGGTTTTCTAACGTTGGTATTCCAGACTAACTCGAGTGTTATTTAACTGTAATGCTCGGGTCAGACCGAGTATTATAGAATCATGATATGATGTTGTGGAGCTCAGAAGACGAGCTGGATGGCGATACGTACTTCCGTACTTGATTATTATTTCGCTATGTATTCAGTTTTGAGGATAAGTTTAGATGACTGTCCAATTGTCTGTTATTGATGCTGTTGAACTCTGAGGATGTATTCTGATGATGTATATATATAAAACAGTTATAGTTTTTTTTTGTGTAAAGATATGTTATTACCTATTATATTTTATTCCACTGCGATGGTTAGATTCTGATGTTGTTTCCTATTTTCTTCTTCTAGGTCTTCTTCTTTAACCCAAATGGTTTATATTTCCGTTCATCTTGGGTTGATTGATGGAGAATAGTGTCGACTCAAGGGGTACGGGTTTGCGGGTCGTTTCACTTGTTATCAAAGCTTAGGTTGGTGATAACCTTGGCTCTGGTGGGGATTACTCATTGAAAATAGAGTCCGTAGTACTCTAGAATGAGTTTGAGCGTATTAATAGATATGAGCGCGTATTTGTTAGTGAATATAAATTGTTTTAAATATTGTGTTAACTTATTGGTTGGGTGGAATATGAATTCTGATCGAGTAAGTTGGCCACTATTCGAGAAGAGTTTGTAAACACCTAACCCGATAAATCGACACGGTATTGTTTTAAATGTGGGTGAATGAAATAATTTTGCCCAAAAATATATTTCGATATAAAAGAAATATTTTCTTAAATTGTTATATAACTTGGATGTTTGGGTGATAATATTTTAAACAAATAGGATTATAAAAATTGGAATGACTTGTATAATCAAAGGGAAAAATTGTATGAGCATAAATTATACAAATCAATTATAGTTAAAATTTGATTTAAGTTAAAATTTGAAAATTTGAAAACCCTGAAGATTTTGGAAGTGTTTTTCAAAGTGTTTTGAAGATAAATAATAGTGTTATTATTTTAAAAGTATTTCTGAAAGGAAATTATTTCAAATAGATTTTGGGAAGGGAAATAGCATTAAACTCACTTCAGTCGCTGGAAAATAATTTCGGTGATGACTGTAACATCATCGATGTTCATTTTCAAGTTTCTAAGTGACGGATTGCTACCAAATTGATTTGTTCTGAAGAACTAGTTTATTTTTGAAATTTCAATGGAAATTTGTTGGGGATAAAAACCAGGATTGGTTTAAAATTTTAAGAAGTGTGATTTTGAGATAATAGTGATTTCAAATGATTTAAAACCAAAAGCCGGGTGTTTAAAAATCCTGGTGAGATAGGTTATAAGCTTATAAATTGAGATGATTTTTAAATCAGAAAGGAAATATAAGCTTTGAATGTTGGAATTAAAATTTAAAGTGAGAAGTTAAAAATGAAATTAACTTGGATTGATGAAGAAAATTGAATCGAATTGAATTAAATAAATCTTAGTTAAAATAGAATTGAATTGGAATAAAATTCAGTTGAGTTATGGGTGATATTGAATGGAATTAGATTCTTACTTAAATAAATGGAAGTAAGTTGGATAAGAAATAAACTGGATAAGAATTGGATTGGAATAAATGAATTAGAATAACTTATAAAATAATTAAAAATCCATAGAATAAAAATGTGCTTGGATTATAAATAAGCGTAAATTTCGAGTTAAAAATAAAAGATGAATATATTAAAGCCTAGAATGAATGGAAATGTGTAAAATAATAAGTTGTGACTTATAAAACTGGAAAGTGGAATAGAAAACCCAAAATAAATATTGTTTGATGTTTTGGAAAAAGAAACAAAAATCTAAACTTGAATTATAAAATAAATTGAACTTAAGAAAATTAAATGAAGTGATTTTTGAGATTAAAAATCAAGTATTGAATTATAAACAGGGGGAGAACTAATTTGATAATAAATTAGTTAATGAAATATGTAAATGGAACCTAATGTAGTTAATAGAAGCTGAATTGTGAGTTAATAATGACGTTTGGAAATAAAATTCGAGTTACAAATCAAATTCTACTTGAATCATTAGTGAAGTAAATATAATTGAAAATGTTGCAAAATAAAAAGAAATTGGATTAAAGTAGGGATGGTTTTAGTTGCAAATAAAACCCAGATGAGTGGGAATAAATCAAAAATGGCCTTGTGATTAATTAAATGAATTTAGAATAGATTGAATCTGGAAATTTAAAATTAATACGAAACAGATGAACTAATTAAATAAATTTGTAGTTTGAAATGAGATTTGATTGAAATAGAATCAAGTTAAATTGAAAAGGAAAATTTATTTGCAAAATGAAAATGAGCTTAAGTATGGAATTTGAATAATTTGAAGTAAATTAATTTAAGTTTAAATTAGTGAAAGCTTGGCTTCGAGTAAAGGTAAAAGTCCATTAAATAAAGGCTTTAGTAAATTTAAATTGGGAAATGGTTATTAATATATAAGCATGGAATGGTTCAAGCTTAATAAAATGGACTCAAATGAATGAAGGCGAATATGGAATGAAATTGTCAAGGAGTTGAAATAACTTAATGATAATAAGAGATATGGAATGTTTTCAAGTTTAATAGAATGAATTAAAATAGAAGGAACTAAATATAAATTGAGTTGGAATCAATTTAAAATGATTATAATCTTAAGTAATTATTTATTCACATGAATATTTTCGAATTTCATAAGAAAATGGGTCGGTCGAAGTAAACGAGATTAGATTAAATCCTATGAGCTATTAGAAGTGAAATAGGATAATTTTAAAATCAATTGGAATGAATATGAGTTTGTTTTGCTTAGAATGGATTAAATATTAGCGAGTAAGTTGTAAATCACTTAAACTGAACGGAATGATTTGAGAATTGGTTGTAAGCAATTGTAATAAGTGTCGGAACCTTGTATGTGCTTATGGAAATTATATAATATGCATTATATGTGAAATTTATGTGTTAGCTATATTAAAATAAGTAAAATACTAGTAAATTGCATATATTTAGCACTTACATGTTTTAGTTGAGTAAGTACAGGTACCGGGAAGCCGTTGGGCTGGATTTGTGTAACGACCCAGAATTTTTAGAAATTAAAATTTGAATATTTAATTAATTTTAAATATTAATAAGTGAATTTATAAGTCAAATAAATTTTTATTTGAATTATTGAATTTAATTGGATTATTAAATCGATAATTTAATATGTTAAATTATGGAAATAATTGAAAATATAGTTAAATATGATTGAAAATGATTTGTAAAATTTTATTTTATCATATGGGAGTTAGAACAATATTTTAGAACTTTTAAAATCGAATTAAAAGTTAATTTGTGAAAATTGAATATTTTAATATTAAAATCGACTAGTGAAAATAGTCAATTTTTGAACAGTCTCAGAATTGAACGAAACCAGTTTCATTGGATCCGTAATAGTTAGTTATTACCGGATTTCAAATTTCGTGTCAATCGGAGTTATCGTTTGAGCGTGGCAGCTCGAAACGCATCGATTTATTTTTAATTTAAATTTGGCGAGCTAAAATAGCCATTTTTCAAAAAGTCTCGGATTTCGACGAAACTAGTTTCATCGGATCCGTAATGTGATATTATTGTAAGGTTTCAAATTTCAAGTCAATTGGATTTACCGTTTGTCCGTTACAAATTAAAACGCCTAGAAATCGACTTAAATCGGTTTTATTCAAATTGAGCGTTTACAGCCATAACTCGCACAGATGTCCGAATTAGCTTTCGAAACCTGTTCCATTGTGTCCGAAACACGGGGTAAACCCTAGAAACGCTGGTTACGGCGCGTAAATCGGAGTTCGGAATTTACGGATGAATAGTGTTCGATTTTCTTCTATAAATATGCACCACCCTTCATTAAAGAAAAAAAAGAAAAAGAAAATTATAAACCCTAGCCGCCAGTTCAAGCATGAACGGCCAGAAAACTCTCCCCTTCCCTCTCTTTTATCTTTCAATCCGTCGACAATTAGGCTAAAGTTTCAACTAGAGAATCGAAGAGCATGGTGATATCTACAAGTTCAACGATCAAGATCACGAATGGCTTCACGAATCAACGGGAATTTGTGTTCAAAGGGCTGTAATTCGGCCTCGAACTGCGTGCGACCTGGGGGACCGAGCTCTACAGGGTGATGGCCGAAGTTTGAGCATGTTGAAGGCTTCGATTTGCAACTCCCTGATCGACATATAGTTGAGTATTTTGCTCGTGAAATCAAAACCCTAGATTTGGTGAATGGGTTCAAGTGTGCGTGTATATCCTGTAGAAAGTAACGTGAATGAGGGGAGGAGAGAAAGATGCGCACGGGCCTGATGAAGGGGGGTTTGAAATCAACGGCCATGATCTTGCTAGGTTATAAATTTTTTTTATTTATGTTGTTGATTTGTTTATATAAATTCGAGTAAACTTCAAAAATTCATAACTTTTTCATACGAGGTCGAAAACGCGCGAAACCAGTTGCGTTGGAATCGTATGGACGAGCACTACGCGATGGAGTTGGTTTGGAGTCGTTTGGAGTCGTTTGGAGTTAGTGAGAATTTTGGATAAAATTAAACGCACGTTTAATTTTATTCGAAATAAATCGCTAAAACGGAATTTAAAATCAAGGTGAGAACTTCTCACTCAATCGAATCAGTTTCGATTTTATTTTAAATAGTTAGATTTAAAATATTTGAATGCATGTTTGAATGTTGATTGATATCTATTGATTGTTAAAATAGACATTATGCGCCGTTAGTAAGCGGATGTTATTTAATAAAAACATATACCGCGAATATTTCATAAACAGTGAAATTGGTATTATATATAATATCAATATATATATATTGGCATATGTATATATTGCAGTTGTTGATTTCCCGCAATTTTTGTTTAGCGGATGAGACCCTATTACGCCGTTATTAAGCGGATAATATTTAATAAGAACATATACCGCGATAATTTCGTACTGGAGCGAAATTGGTATTGTGCTAATGTTTTTGGATGCAGGAAAACAGGTTGGAGGGATCCAACTGGATTCCTCAACAGTTTTTATTTGATTATGGATATTTTGATATTCGTTGATTATCATATACGATATGTGATATTGTTGTTGTCGTGATTGACTATTTGGTGTGTAGCATCATTGGACCCAGATTTTGGGATTTTAAAATGATTTTAAAGTGATTTTTGAAAATATACTTTATTTTTGGAATTGATCCATTTTAAATAAATAAACGTTATAATTTTTAAAGTTATAAAAATTATGATTTTTGAGAAATATAGTTAAAAAACTGATTTTTGAGAATATGATGCTATTGAGTTTATAAAATAGTTTAATCGAGATATTTTAGAATTCATTGTGAAAAGTTTAAATATAGGATTTATAAAATTTGATTATTTTATAAATCAAAATGGTGAAATTATAAAGGAAATTAAAGACGTTTTAGAATAATGATATAATTTGATTTATATTAAGAGATTTATAAATGGATATTTATAAATTGAAATATGGACATTATAAAACGAGTTTTTATAAGTGTTTGAATGAAGTGAAAATGAATTTCATAATTGAATGGAATTTATAGAATTTTATACGGTGAAGTTATAAATGAAATTTATAAATAATAAGGTTTATAAATTTGTGAAGTTATAATTGAAGAATAGATTTGGTTAAATAAATGAATCTTATAAGTTATAAGATTTATGATTTGGAAAGTCTTTGAAGGAACGATTTTTGTAAATAATCGTTTTATAAGTATTTAACTTATAATATGAACTTTTAGTTTATAATCGAGTTATAAACTAGAATAGGTTAATAAAAGAATTTATAAAAGGAAGTTTTTATAAATATATAGAAATGGAATTTATAAACGTTGTTTTATAAATTCGCAAATGACTTATTTTGATAAGAAAATTGTTGAAACCTATTAATGGAGTTATATTCACGTTTTTGAATAGTGAATAATCCTTTGAATTAAAATGAATAAAAGGATGAAATTGTTAATGAAGTATATTCACGTTTTTGAATAGTGAATAATATGTTAAAGAAATTGTTTTGAATGTGATATTTGAAATAGAATTAAAACGATCTAACGATGTTTCAAAATGTGTTGAGATTCGAAACCATAGATTTCAACATTTATTGTTGAAATAGACGTTTCAAGAAATAGAAGGAAATAATGGACTATAACACTGTTGTTATAGTAAATGATTTCCGAAAGGAAATGTTTTGTATAGTATTGGGATTTATATATCTAATTTAAATTTTGAATCCCTATACTAGTGATTTTGGGATGTCGTAACGATGTTTTACGTAACATTCGTTTTGGCCCAAATAAATATGTTTAAGAGAATGATTTCCTTAAAGAATGAAATATATACTTAATTTCGATTTAAGTATATTGAATATTTTCTAAGTGTTGAAAATAAATAAAATTTGTGAATTACTTATTAAATAAGTATGGAATTGTTTCCAATATGAAGTGATATTTAGAATTTATCTTTTTGAAGATAAATTGAAAAGAAAATTGAAATGAATAATTGAAATCGAATATTCATTGATATCTTGGAATTATAAATTCACTAAGGAATTTATAAAGGAAGTGGAATTTGTTTAAAAATAAATATTGATTTATTTTTGAAATATTGAAATTATATATCTAGTGAAGATATTTTGTGAAATAAATAATTTGGAAAATTATTTGGAAACTGGTGATGTGTGCATATCCAGTGATAGTTCAATAACTGACTATCAATATTTCCCTTTGAATGGGTATTGGATGTGATTTGTTTGAATGTGAATGCTACACTTATTTTTGAATAAGCGCTCACTATTCGGGTTAACGGGGAAAGGACCATGGGGTCGTATAACCCATTCCGAATATGTGATACGTCGTTGTGAATTGCATTGAAGATCGGTGTTGAAGACCCGGTATTTGCGAGAGCGATAGGATGACCTATCGATTGTCTCTGCGCTGAGTTGCAACGGTATAGAGACTCCCTAAGTGATGGGAAATCCGATCAGGATTGTGAATATCCGGATTGCAAGGACTTCTTTGTAAGTGCCTTCGGTTTTGTTCGATCCCGGAACAGACTTGTATGGATTGTGTGTCTGACATTACAAGTTGAGATATAAAGCCGATTTCTTTCAAATATATTTCTGTTGGTGGCGGAGAATTTATTCTTTTAGCTTAACACCCTTCTCTGAGACGTACGAGCTCAGAGGTTATATAGTTGAAGTTATCAGCGATATATTCCCAATTTGGTAATGTGATATGCTGAGTGTTGCTGAAATGATCATTGTGTTGATTATTGTGATAGGATCGTTTATTTGATCGTCTATCTTGGTGATCATTGTGTTGATCATTTGTTGACCCAAAGCATGGCTTTTGTATAAAGTATGTTTTTGTGGACGTGACTTCGTCGAACCTCACACCCCGGAAATGGTCAAAACAGGAAAGATGCGGCAAGGTTATGAGGGGTAGCACCCTTTAGGGTATGTACATTTCCTTCTGGATAGAGGTGGTATCATGGTATGGAGCCCAGATATTTAACCTATGTGGTTACTACGAATTTATTACTTTGTGGTTGTTGGCTTTCGGGATCCCGTGAGAAAGGTCGTTTACGATCGGGGAATGGCGTGCTCGTGTCAGTAGTTACCCAGTTAGGGGTAACCCGGCCTTGTGTTGGCAGAGTTCCGGTTTGGTTCTCGGGGATGTCTTTCCAGAGGCATTCTCATGTGGCAATGGGAAGTTCCTTGGCCTGACCATTTGTTGGAAATCCAAAGAAACAATACGAAACTTGTACGGTATTAGTTGTAGAACTTGCTATTCACTTATGGTGGTCACCACTGTTTGGATGGTAGCTATAGTAGGCATACGATAATGGTCGTATGTTGGCTAAGATTTATATTCTACTTTCGAAATGAATTTTTCCTACACTATGCACTAGTAATAATATCAAATGTTATTTTAAATGCGTATCAAGCATCTTTGACTATCATAAGGAGAAATCTCCTCCGATTCTGCGTTTGCATTGTGTGTGTGTGCGGGAGGCCTTATGGTAGTCTCATTTTTAAAAGCATTGCGAATTGAAATAAAAATATTCCTCTATTTTTGATTTTAAAGATAAATAAACTATTTTGAGTTCTCACACCAGTCACATGACTGACTTGGAGTTTATTGTTTTCCTTCCTAAACTCTGGGTGCCCACCAATTTCCACACGGGCAGTCAAGAGTTAAGGTTTATCAGGATATTCTGGATATTCTGGAATTGCTGGAGGCAAGATGGATGGCATAGCGTATTACTGATATAGTATTTCTTTTTCCGCTGCACTGTTTGATGTTGTATATTGTTGTACACTCTGATGATATGATGTAATGAAATGTAATGTAATAACTGATATAGTTCTTTGTTTAAAGATTATTCATTTATTATTATATGTTGTTCCGCTGCGAATTGTGAGATTCTGATGTTGTTCTGTTGTTTTTCTGTTCCGTTCTATTTTAAAATTATGTTCTATTTTTCTTTTCCCTCTGTTTTCAAATTCTCTATTTTCTATCTTCTTATCTTCTCTTTCTATCTTTTTCTTTTCTTTTTAAAAACCCTCAGTGTTCGGTTTTCCGTCGTTCGATTCCTCGGCAGTCGATAAAGTGAGTGTTGATGTCGAATTTTCGGAAGACGAAGAATCGTGTCCTGACAATTTGATCATGCAAATTGATAAAATAATAAGCCACTTGCTTAAAAATGCTAAATAAAGGTACGCCTATGCAATAAAAATAGAAAATATGAACTGTTTTTGTTTTTTCGACCGTGTGGGTCGATGTATATATATTTATATCTATTGTCAAATTGCAAAAGCTCCTTCGTACAAAGGAGACTCTGCCAAAATTTTCGAAAATTTTGGGAGTTAGAAATTTTTGGAAAATTTTGTTAGGGACAAAACTATTTCAAATTGGAAATTGAAATAAATTAGTGGATGAAACTAATTTAAAATAATGATATGAATCAGTTATAAATGGAAGATAAAATTCAATATTCAGAGTTGAAGATAAATTGAATTCATATGGAAATGGGAAAAACTAATTTGAATAGAAGTAGTTATGAAAACTTATGTAAGGAAATGTATAAAATGATTTTAAAAGCTATGATTGGATGTTATTGCTAAGTAGGATATGCAGGTATTATAGAGGGAAAGGAAAATTGGTTTTGATTTCAGAAGATAAATTTGAATTGCTCGACAAAAAGGTATGTGTTTAAATTTCTGTATGAAATTTGATTGGGTTTTTGATCTAGCCACTTGGCCTTTTGTTTTCTTTTGGAATTTGGGAGCCCGTAGAGGCAGTTTGTAGTCGTACCGAGCTAGCCGCGCAAAGGAGACGCTGGCGAAATTTTTCAAAAATTTAGGGAGTTAGAAATTTTTTGAGAAATGTTGAAAATTTAAAACTTGGTTTTAAATTATAATTTGAATGGTTGAATAAATAAAGTTGTTTGGAAACTATGGAAAAGTTTGAAAAGTTAGTAAGATGGATAATGTGTCTTTAATATTGTTTGGTTGGTTGTTGTCAAAAACTGTTTGGTTTGGAAATAGTAATGGATATTGGATCATTCTTCTTAACTAGCAATTTCGGGGACGAAATTCTTTTAAGGGGGGAGGAATGTGACGACCCGAAATTTTTGGACATTTGAAATTGGAATATTTAATTGATTTTAAATGTTTAAAAGTTAATTTTTAACTTGAATTCAAATACTATTATTATTTTGCAATTAAGTTATTGGATTTAATAAACTGAAATTGGGTAAATCATTGAATCTTCGGTTTTAAGCCTGTTAAAAATAATTTAAAGGCTTGTAAAATTTATATTGATAGTGTCGAGGATAATAAAAGTTTTAAAATTGAATTTAACACTGATTTGTTCAGTTTTGAAATTTTATCGTTTAAATTGAATTTAAAAATAAACCTTCCGAGGCACAGTCTCGGAATTCGACGAAACCAGTTCCATTGGATCCGTAATATTGAATTATTATCGAATTTCAATTTTCGTAGTGTTTGGAGTGATCATTTGGCCGTACGATAAGTAAACGTGCTGAAATTAAATCGAAATTTAGTATAATAACTGGGTTCAAAAAGCTATCTTCTCCATACGATCGAATTAGGACTCGAAACCTTTTCCATTGCATTCGGAATAGGGATATAACATTATAAACGCCTAGCGGCATGCATCTATAGGAGTTCATGATTTTAAGCTACGTAAATTGAGATGTTTTGAATTTGAATTTAAATAATATATATTCCCATTCAACCTAACATTCAGCTGCCTTTCTTTCAAATCCCTGCAATTACCTTAAATCACTGTCCCCCACTCGTACAAGTAACCACTCCATCATGTCTTTCGTTCTCCTTCCTTTGTAATCCACGCATCAGATCGAGGAAATAAATAAAAACGCAAGTCTCCTTTTATAAATCCCGAAGCCCTTTTCTTCCTTCCAAATTGAACAGAAACGAAAAAAAAGAAAAAAATGGCGAACGAAAAAAATAGGGGGGCTCGAAATCATCTCTCGCATTCAGCCATCGCTTTCTCTTCGTTCGAGATTGAATTCAAAATTGTATAAGGATCACGAGGCGAGTTAGGGTTACGAGCAGACACTTCGATTGGGGGGAAGCTCACGTCGTGGGTGGTGTTGGCATCGCGAGCAGCTAGGGTTTCGCATAGAAGAGGTTTTCGATCTGGTGTCTCGAGGCGAGGGCATTGAGTGTCGACGACGTCAAAAAGGGGCTAGGGTTGCAATTCGTTCAGGCCGCGGTCGACACCAAGTAGGATATAGGGGATGATGAAGCGACTGTCGACTCGCGATAGGCAGGTCGATGGTTGTTGGGACAACTTCATCGTCGATGGGTCACGCAGTGGAGAGGTAGGGTCGCGAGTTGAACTTCGGCGATGTCGACTGATGGAAGTTGTCGGTTGGCGCTAGCAGTGAGGTATATTCCGGTTTCTGTTTTTCTTTTACTTAAATATATATATATATATATATATATATATATATATATATATATATATATTAGAGATTACAACACATATACAGTTAGGAAAGGTGTAGAAAACAAGTATGGATATATATACACATATGTATTTTCATTTAAAAGTATATATATGTACAGAAAATTTTATATAGATAAGATTTTGAAAATAAAATAAAGAAATTTTAAAGATGTTTAGAGGATTTATATAAAGTTTGATTTTGGCATCTTAATGAATTATTTTATAAACATGTATAAATAATTTTTATTCTACTAGTTAATTGAAAAAAAGGAATGAGTTTGATAATTAAGCTGTTATAATTAACTTGTTTAATTTTTGGGTTGCTAAAATAATTTGTTAAAAGAAACTATTAGTTCAAAAAATTTAAATCAAATAACGAGTTAAATTGAATAAGTGAATGATGATCAATTGTTTGATTAATTCAAATAGTACTAAATTGTTCTGTCAAGTCAAAAATATTAACAAAACCAAATAAATATTTGTACAAGGTCAAATTCTGAAAGGAAGCAAGCCGGAATTGGTAACGGTTGCAAACAGCAAAATAAAAGGTGAGTCAATCTCACTCATCTGGTTGCTATTTAAATTTAAATAGTTAAATTTAAATAATTGGTTGATTGATTTGATTGGATGTGTTATATTATATATAGTAGTATATATAGTGAATATTGGAATGATTGATTTCCCACATTATATAGTGGATGAGACCCTATGCGCCGCATAATAGCGGATGATATTATTTAATCATATATACCGTGATATTCCACCTCGATGTGGAATTGGTATTGTGCTAACATCTGTGAGTGCAGGGAAACAGGTCGGAGGGATCCAACTGGATTCCTCAAAATTATTTGATTTGTTTAATATTCCATGTTATGAATGTTTGATATCCTGCGATGAATATTATTGATAATTAGAATATTAAATACTATGGTTTGCTTGAATATGTTTCGATACACTGAGTTATAAAAATATATAGAATTGGATTTTTGAAAAGAAAATAAGAGAAGAGAATTTGTAAGTGAAATAATTATAGAGAATTTAAATAAATTTAAGAATGAATTTGAAAAGGTAAAAGTGATTTTAAAATTTTAATAAATAAATTCCGTATATGAAAAGGGGATTTTGAATAAACAGGAAAATAATGAATTTTAAATTTAAGTGTTAATTATTTAGAAGAATAAAGCATTTGTTTTAAATTTAAGATTTAAGTTATTGAAAAAAATAAAGAAGGAATTTGGAAAAAAAAATAAAATCTGAAATTGGTGTTTTCAGTTAAAAGATTTTAAATCATAATTAAGGAAATAAAGTCTGAATTTAATGGATTTTGAAATGAATTGAGTAAGTAAAGAAATTTACTTCAAATGGAGTGAATTAGAAATCAATTTGGAAATTGATCTAAGTGTTTGGAATCGGAATTTTAAAAGGGAGTTGAGCCTAAGAAATTTATAAACTAGGTTTATAAAAGTGAAGTAATATGTCAGTGGATATTTGGAAGAATAAATTCAGGATGGGAATTTATTGAAGGAATGGGAAAATTGGTTTAAAAATAAATGGTGATTTTTTTTAAAAGATGTGAATGATTAGCGTATTTTCCATGGATAGCCAAGTACGTTTTCAAAGTAAATTTTTAATATAAGTTAAAGGCTTTAATGTTGTTTTAGAAAATTTATTGTTTCTAAATATTTAAATTCTAAAGTAAGCATTTTTAAAATCTATTATCGTAGTAATTATTTAAAGGTGACTTGGTATTATTTTAAACAGAAAAAATTCTAGTTTATATTTTATAAAGTAACCTCATTTTCAAATATTCCTATAGTATATATTTTTAATAAAGTATTGAAGTAGTTTTATTTTAAATATTCTTAAAGTATATATTTTGAATAAGTATTAAAATAATTTTGAATTTAAATTTTTTCAAAGGATATTTTAAAATAAAAAGTTTTAAATTATTTTAAAAAGCTAAAATTTTTGTGCTTGGTGTTTTTAGTGGAAATAAATATTTGGGAATTCATTCCATAAGGAAGGGCAGTTTGAAACTGTTTTCAAAAGGGGTTGGAAATGGAAATATATCTTGCAAAGATATTTTGAGGTTAATAAATAATTCAAGAGAAATTATTTATGTTTGATGGATGTTTATGAATGTTAATTGATAGTTAAACAATCGACTATGGAGCAGTGAAGTGCAAGGGCTAGTCGCTACTTATCCTGAGGATGATTCCAAAATGGATGTAGTAGGAGTAGTGCCTTCGGTTCAGTTCGAACCCGGGACGGACTTGTATGGATGAATGCTTTCAGAAGATCGTCAGGTGAACGATGAGCATTCTAAGTGAAACGTTCTAAAAAGGTAACGCTTAGCCTCAAGCCTCATCAATCAGGAATGACTGAAAATCAAGGGTTATGCAGCAAGGCTAGGTGGGTTGCGCCCATTAGGGTGAGGTCATCCCTGTCTAGATGTCCCTTTTTATTCGGCTTAGTGGTGCGGTTGCTGATCCCAACCGTGGGGTGATCTTACTTGGGATTATCCAGTAAGGGGTCGGTCTTGTGTTGCAGGGAATTGGGAGTAATCCTCGGTACTGTGATCTAGGCCACGCGCTGTGACAGGTGGTATCCCAGTGCCTAGTCGTTAGTTGGAAATCCATTCTCCCTACGTGCCTTTTACGGTTTTGTTTGTATTACCCACGATTGTGGCTAGTAGCTGGAATTTAATAAATGTAACAATTTCGGCTATTTTAATAAGTATTTGTAAATATGCCCTATTATAATATCAGAGGATTTTAATAAAAAGTATTTTGGCTATCGTAAGGTAAAAACCCGACATGTTTATTTGTGGCGTGGTCTTACAAGATGCTTTTGTTTTCAAAAGAAATTTTGGAACTTTAATAATCAATTGAGTGTGGTTTTCTCACACTGGTATTCCAGACTGACTCAGGTTTATTTACTGCGATGCTCGGGTCAAACCGAGTATTATAAAATACAGCATATGATATTGTGGAGCTCAGAAGACTAGTTGGATGGCGATACGTACTTCCGTACATGATTATTATTCCGTTGTGTATTCAGTTTTGAGGATAAGTTTACATGACTGTCCAGTTGTCTGTTATTGATGTTGTTGAACTCTGGGGATGTATTCTGACGATGTATATATATAAAACAGTTATAGTTTTCTTTTGTGTAAAGATCTGTTATTATCTATTATATTTTATTCCGCTGCGATGGTTAGATTCTGATGTTGTTTCCTATTTTCTTCTTCTACCTCTTCTTCTTTAACCCAAATAGTTCGTATTTCTGTTCATCTTGAGTTGATTAATGGAGAATAGTGTCGACTCAACGGGTACGGATTTGTGGGTCGTTTCAATTGTTCCAGCAACTTCATCTTTGTGAAAACACCTTGTCCATTCATTTGACAAGATTTACATGGAGTTCTTTTGAAATCATAAAAGTAAAACGAAATAAATATTCTAAAACAAGATATTTAATCTAATACTTAATGAAATTATTTAACCTCCCTTTTTGTATGAATTTTTCGATCGCCTAAGAGAGCTTTCGACATTTGTCCACACCATGTCCATTCTTCAAATTTTCTTTCTTTAACAGGGGGTAATTAGGATAAGTGAGGTCATCACGAGTTTCCATGAATATTCGAGACAAGCTTTGGTTGAGTGGGGTAAGGTCTTGATCACGCTTCAACTCCTTTTGAAACCCATCATCTAAGGTATCCAATGGGGTTCTCTTATTGGAAGGAATCAGATCTTCATATTTCAACGGTTCGATGGATAGGCCCATAACTTCATCATTCTGGGCTTTGACAATCTTTTGAAGCTGGACATGTTCATGAAGTGATTCTTGGAGGTATTTCGATAGCTGCTTGATGTGGGAAGCCTGAAGTTCATAGACATGATCATACTCTCTACCATTCTCTTTCTTCGAAATAAGGGTAAGCAATCTTTCATTGTTTTCCTTTTCAATAGGTAAAATATGAAGGTTGAGGGGTAATTCTAAGATAACCTTTTATTTCCTGGACTAGACATAGCTGGTCGAAAGGCTCTTGTTGGATCTTCAAAAGGAAGAGACATGCAGAGGTCTGGCCCTCCTTTTAGCACTAAAAATTTAATGTGGGATTTCGTCAGCACCGACACCCTGAAGACCGAAGGTAAAGCTCCAAAAGTAAAATGGGAGAATTGAGTCCGATGAGGTAACCATTGAGATGTAGTTTAGTTAAGCTTAGAAGGTGAAGTGTTAAACCGTAAGGTAACATCAAAACTCCAAAAGGGTAAAATGCAAAAATAAATAACACCGAGACTTCTATAGTGATTCGAGCCAAAAGTCCACTATCCTTTTCTTATTTAGTCACTCTTATGTAGCTGAATGATTTATTATATTGAATCTAGGCGTTTCTGCCATTAGTGAGTTTTTAGATGGACTTCTAATATAGGAAAATACACTTATGATTTTAGGTCAATTTTTGTTATGACGTAAAAGAGATCCCTTATGCCTTGGGATTGTCGCCTATTTATAGCTAATAAGCCGCGATGTTATTGGTTGAACGCCTTCTCTTTGGATTGATGATCTGGCTTGCCATGACCGGTCTTGATTTAAACGCTTGTTATCATCTGGTGGAGTGTAACTTAACGTAGATTGCTTTCGTGATGCTTTTATATATTTCTTTTAGATATCTTCCATTGATCTTGAATGTTGGTCTCGGCTCAGGCTACCTAAGATGTTGATCATTGTTATTTGTTGACATGGTTTAGGGTTTCGACAGCTGATAGTCTTGGTCAGGCTTCTCATCTTAATTAAATAATGATTTTAACCTTGGTTGACATTTTGATTCATGCTCTCGGATTACAAGCCAAGGAACTTTCCTTTTAAATATTAGCAATTTGTTTTTTGTAGGAATTGTAGTGTAACACACATAATTTCGAAATATACACGTACATACACACACAGACACACACAGATATACACATTTTAAATCTTTAATAATAGCTGTAAAAACTTTGATGTCATACTTTTTTGGTGTAAATGTAAACTTCCAAAAGTACCCTTTAAATTCAAAATACATCTCGATATATCCAAATATACGCACACCTTAAGTAAAGTTCTAATTTTTATGTTCTATTACTTGGTCCATCCCTCTTATTCTTCAACTAAACTGCTATAACCTTAATCAAAATGCAAGTTTTTTGTGTACTAAAATTGAATCGATCAATTATATCTCAATTAAATTTTAAATTAAATCACTCTTACCTTAATTAAAATGCAAACTTATGTGTATTAAACCTGAGTCAATTGGTTTTTTTACCTCAAACTACTCATGTCCTATATAAAATGCAAAAATTTCTTTAGTTAAAATACTAATTTTTCATATACGACAACTGAGTAAATCAATTATATACCTTGATTAAATTTTAAATTATATCTTAATATCACACAATTGTACAAAACAAAATCCACGAGCGAAGCAAGCGCTTGCCATAACGCTTGTCTTATTTAAATATAGAATGTCTTTTAATCAAAACACCTTTTACTAAGTGAAATAAATATTACAATGAATAAAATTACATAATTTTATGATTTGAGTTATATATAAATAATTTTAAGTTGAAAAATGATTTCATTGCTTACAAATCTTTTTGATAAAATCAAATTTTACAATCACTTAAGTTGTACCTTTTAGTAACGATAATTTACAGTAATTCTCTTCGTCAAAACTTATATCAAATTTATACTTATGAAGTTTGTTTTTGATCAAAATTTCAGTATCGTCCGCATTCAACTTTGTATGTCCAAAATAAAATCATTGATGTAATAGTAACAATTATTATTAATCGTATTGCTTTGATGATGACTTTGACTTTGAGTTGACTATAGTTGACCGTGATACTAATGTCGTATAACTAAAGAGATAAATTCTCTATTGAATAGTGTTTCACTATCATTGCTTCAAGTCAGACCCAACTATAGTCATTCGATGGATATCGTGCCACCATTTAACTACATCAAAGTATAATGTCCATATTGAAATTCCATAGTATTCTTAAGCCAAAAGAATATTGCAATATCGTCACTTTGAGATTGTCAGTTTGACATTAGTTATATTAACCAACATAGAACTCTTAAGGGAGTCATTCTATTGTTATCCAATAACTACAGCACATAAAGCCTTGGTGCTCCCAACAATCATGAATAATATACTGCCTAATATTTAGAGATCATTACGTGCTCTAGTCTCAACAAATGAATCGATATTCTTTATCAAAACATCTTGACTATGAATATTAAAGCAATATGTTATTTTAATTGTGATAAAATTCTCATTATTACAACATTTTGTAATTACTATCGCATAACATATCATTTAAGGACTTTCTATTTAATACACTTAAGTTAGTTACATAATTAATTATATTATAATATAACAATAATAAATAGAAAGAAAACACCTTTTATTTTAAACAAGATTGTTTATCGAGCTAGATGTATGTAACAAATTACATAATTGCCCCTATAGCATACCTCTAATTTTATCAATCTTCCACTTGTACTGGGGTGAATTATGGAATCTTATTCCAACTTCTTCAATCGGCTTTCTCAAAATTAATCGGGTCGGTCCATTAGTGAATGGGTATGCTATTTTGTTTTACTTATCAACTATGCCAATCAACTCTCTCCGTCATTGATAAACTACATTTATGATGTGAAACTATTCAAGTATGCCTCTCGACTTCTAGTAAGCTTTAGGTTATAATAAAAATTGTATCGTGATATTATTATCATATACCAATCTTATAGAATTCTCATCAGTTGGAATCATCTCCAACTCAGTTATAAATTTGTGTATTTATTTGTACTTCTTTTGCTGTATTGCTTATTCAAAGCGGTGTACTTAAACCTCTAGTTAAGTCAGCCACTACTTATAGTTTGGAATACTTCCAAGTTAGTTCTTAACTTAGGATTAAACATGAACTTAAGATTGACATACTATACTCAATATCACTTACGAAGTTCAAGTTTGAACACTCCTTTATAAGGAATTCGTTGTTTTTGATAGAGTTGGAAGTATGCATTGGGGGAAATTATGTGATTTGTTACATAAATCTAACTCAATAAGAAATATTATTCAAAACAAAACATGTATCCTTTCTGTTATATACTTGTTATAAAATGTTAAATAATTAATCGGTTAATTTGAATAGTGTTTGCAATAACAGTTACAAATTATTGTAACCATGAGTATTATATCATAATATGATAAGCACATCATTTTAAATATTCATAGTTGAGATTGGACATCGATGCATCCATTGAGACTAGAGTACGTAATCCTTTGCAAATATTGCATTGCGAATTACCCATGGCTGCTAGGGGTACCGAGGGCTTACGTGCTGATAGTTATTTAATAACCATGTAATGAATCACTCGATAATTTTCTGTTGGTTAATATAACCGAGGTCAAATAGAAATTACCGAAGTGACTAATTTACATAGTTCTCTTGCTTGAAATTACCGTTGATCTTCAATATGAAAGCTTTATTTTGGTCATAATTAAATCGTGGCATGACATCTGTCCAATGACCACAATTAGGTCGAGTGAAAGTATTCAAAGTAATACACTATTCACGAGAGGATTCATTTCCTAGGTTATATTGGGTTAGTATCACGGTTCACTATAGTCAACTCACAGTCAAAATTTATTGCCGGAATAGTTTGGTTAATAATTGTAACGACCTAGAATTTTGATTATTTCAATTTGGAAAATTTTGTTGATTTTAAATGTTTGAAAGTTAATTTTACTGATTAAATAAATTGAATTGCAAATATAACAATATATTGGGTAATTTAATTGTTGAATTTTATTTGGATAATAATTATTTAAAGACCTATTAAATTTATATTAATAAGAATGAAGGTAATAAAACTTTTAGATTGAATTTGAAAAGTGATTTACTTGATTGTAAAAATAACTCGTTTAAATTAACGAAAAATAGCCTTTCGGGGCATAGTCTCGAATTTCGACGAAACCAGTTCCATTATATCTGCAATGGTGTATTATCATCGAATTTAAAATTTCGTAGCATTTGGTGTTACCGTTTGGTCGTATGGGATAGAAACGAATTGAATATAATATTGGAAATTTAATGTAATAATTGGGTTAAAAAAGCTATCTTCTCCATACGATCGAATTAGGTCCCGAAAGTAGTTTCATTGCGTTCGGAATAGGAGTATAATATTTGAAACGCCAAACGAAATGCCAGGCGGCACGCTTCAATTAGAGTCCATAATTTATAGCTGTATATTTTGGAATTTTAAATAATATATTTCAATTCGATTTAACTTCAACCGCTATTACATCTTATCAGCTACCCTATGTTATCAGCTACCTATACTCGTACCTACTTTGTCTTTTAAAAATGCATTTTCCCCCTTCTTCATTTTCAAGTAGAGAATGAGAAAGAAAAAAAGAGCATGGAAAATTCAAAAATTTTTATCTCATAAATTACTCAGCAAAAAAAAAAATCTAAAACCAATTCTAAAAATCTTCGCTTGTGAAGAGCTTCTCACTAATACGCCTGCTGGAGGTGCGGTGCTAGGTCTTGGACATCGGCAGTGAAATCGAGACGATGCTGGCAGCTAGAGTTAGCGATTATTGAGATTTTAAGCCTTGATTCTCGAACTGAAGCTCAGATTTGGATTTTTTGGATCGAATAGCATTCGGTGGCCATGATTTGACCTCGCTCGGTTGGATATTGAAGATCGCAACTTCCTAGAACCATGCGTGAAACCTCCAGGTCACGAGCATCTTCGCGTGGTCGAGCTGCTCCTGATGGGGATGATCGCGGAAAGAGCGAGGTTAGGAGTTCGTTGGAGAGATCGTGAGGCGATTTCATTGTGTGATAAGGGAGAATGATCGTGTGTGTATAAGGGTGACCAGTGTTCGTATACAAGTGATGTCATTTGGAGAAGAAGATGATGGCAGGTAGGGTACTGCGTGGACTAGGCTTAGTTTGGTTGAGAGCGTTCTTTTTTTCGTTTAAACTAATATTATTATATAAAGTGAAATCTTATACAATCGACAACTCATTCATTTTAGGTCGGATTTAAATGCGGGTCTTTGCGGTAGAATCGTATTGATGAACACTATACCATGATTTTGTTTTGTCTAGGATTTGAGCTGTTGGAATTTTAAGCTTAATTTGAACATCATTCGAATTTAATCAAAACTGGAACGTGGAAGCAACAATATAAAAAATCAAGGTGAGTAAATCTCACTCATTTGGATTACTGATTTTAACTTTATAATATGGAAAATTAACTATTAGATGATTGGTTGAATTGATAACTTATTATTATCATTTGGATGTTATATTATATATATGTCAGT
Organism: Allium cepa; assembly: GCA_030765085.1. Lineage (NCBI taxonomy): Eukaryota > Viridiplantae > Streptophyta > Magnoliopsida > Asparagales > Amaryllidaceae > Allium > Allium cepa. Next base: position 346,619,545 of record CM060944.1, read on the forward strand.
ATATATATGCTGGATATATTTCCGGTCAATTGGAGCATATGAGACACTATGCACCCCATATAATAGTGGATGATCCTATGTTGACACGATGTCCCGCCTTGAAGCGGGATTGGTATTTTATATTATATAACATACGTGGTTGCAGGAAAACAGGTTAGAGGGATCTAACTGGATTCCTCAAAAATGTTGATTTTAATTTCATATACAGTGATATATGACGTGTTTGAATAACCTACGATAGATTTTGATATTATTTTATTTATTGTATGCTATAGTAGCACTAGCCGTAATTTTAGTAATATAAATACCTTATAAAATATTTTTGAATTTTAAAAAGAATTTTTAAATGGCGATTTTGGAAATAATAATATTTATATTGAATTTGGATTAAATAAAAGATTTATTTTGGAACACTATAAGTAAAATGTTGAGTTTTAAAAGAAGTTAAAAATAATTTTTGAAATAATAAGTGTTTCTAGAAAAATCTTGGACTATTTAAAAAAAAGAAACTTATTGTATAAAATCAATGACTTATTTTGGATTTTTACTTAGCTATTTCCTAAGGGATTTTAAATAGAGATTTTAAAGTGATGGATAAAGTGTTTATAGAATGAATTTAAGTGACATGTTTAAAAATATGAAAAAGTAGTTGAAATGGAGACTTAAAATAATTTGGAAAATATATTGGATTTATAAAGGGATGGATTTATAAATGAGATTTTATTAATGAGAATATTCTATAACCAAGTGGAACTCAAATGAGTTTGTAAATTTATAAACGATGTTTATAAATAAAATGAAATGATTACTATTTGATAAATGGAAAAATATAAATTCACAGTGCGAAATTATGACAAGAAGTGAAAATAGATTTAAAAATGGAATTTAATTAGAAATTGATTTATAAATAGATTTTTGTAATATAAACCTGTATAAACTGGAAATGCGTTTATGGAATTTATAAACAATGTTTACAAATAAAGTGGAATGATTTTCATTCAATAAATTGGATATATACATTCACAGTGGGAATTTATAATAGGATATAGAAATCGGTTTAGAAGGAATAGGGGATTCTATTTTGAAATTTGGAAAATGGGTAATGAAATTGGGAATGTAAATCGATGTGTGATGAATCGAGAGAGATTTATAACTATAGAATTGGTTATAATAGAATTTTTTTATCAAGAAGTAGAGTTTGATTTGAGAATCTTTTTTTATTTAACTATGTAGTTTTAATAAAAATATTAATTGGATTGAAGTATTTCAGAAAATTAGTTATTTAAATATTTAAATTTGTTGAAATGAATTATAAGTTGTAAATCGACGAGAAATTTTATGAATAAATTGGATTTAGTTATCGACGTTTATTATAAAAGTGCTTTGATATTTTAAATAACTATTTAACCATATCTTTGAAATTTATTTTTATTATGTATATAGTTTAAAAGTAGTAATTGGAGTTTATTTATAAATACTCTCGATTGTAATCTATATTTGTTGAATGGATGTGATTGTATAAGGGAAGTGTTATAATGGGATTTCTGGAAATTTAGGGAATTTCCAAAATAATTAGACTTGTAAACTTCGAAATTGAATCTGAATTCATTAAAGGAGTTATAAATTGTTAGTTGGATTGTAAATAAATACAAATCATAATTTTTTTTTGAAATTGTAAAAGGAAATTATTAAAAATTCTGAAGATTTATGAGTAAGTACGAAATATTTTCTAAGTATGGATATCAAAAATAATTGTAGGAAATAGACTTATAATATTTTCGTAAGTATTGGAAAGAATGGTTTTGGAAATATTGTAACTATGAAATAATTTTTAGAAATAAATTTTCTCTTCTAACTAATGAATTATAAGTTGGATTTGAAAATATTTCTAAGTGTTGATATGTGTTGAAATTTTTTATGGATTTAAGTATTTGAAATTGTTTCAAATATCGAAATACTGGAAGAGATTTGAATATATACCTTTGCAAAGATATTTTGAAATAAATGTTTTGAAAAGATTTAATAAAATATGGGCATAGTGACTGCCTATGTGCGAAATTTGATAGTTAAATAATTGACTATCAAATATGGCCAATTTCGTTGATCGTTTCAAAGAGACCGGGATCAAATTTAATTATTCGAAACCATTTCGATCTGATTTGTGCGTTATGAATTGTGATATTGTAAAGCTAACGAAGACGGTGATTTTTGAAAAGATTGGTTTGTACAGATCCAGAACAACTTGTATGGATGAATGCTATCACTGCACGGTTGCTGGGAAGGCAGTGTTTGCATTCTAAGTGGAATTTATATTCAAAAAGATAAAACGTAGTCTCAAGCCTCATCAACTGGGAAATGATTAAAATAGGGCATGTAGCAGGGCTAAGTGGGTCGCTTCCATTAGGATATGTCATCATCTTTCTAGATTTACCCTATTATTATGGATTTGATTGTGCATGAGAGATCTAGATTAAGGTCGGAAGACCGGGATGATAACATATTCGATACTAGTAGTCAAGTGCTAGGCCGGTTCTGTGTGGAAGGTTACAAGATATTCTTGTCAGACCTGAGTGCATTGATCTAGAGATGCACTCATTAGAGGTAGTTCCTTACCTGGTCATAGTATGGAATCCATTCCTTATTATGTGACTTTATGGTTTTGATTATAGAGTCTAGTATGCTGAAATTTAATTAGTGTAATAATTTAGGCTATTTTAATAAGTTTTTGTATTTAGACACTGTTATAATATCTAATGATTTTGATATAAAAGGTTTTGGTTATCGTAAGATAAAAACCCGTCATTTTTATGTGTGGCGTGGTCTGATGAGGTACCTTTGTTTTTAAAGGATTTTGATAACCGTAATAATTCAAATTGAGTGTGTTTTCTCATACTGGTTTTCCAGACTGACTCGAGTGTTGTTTTATTATAATGCTCCGGTCAGACCGGGTACTACAAATTCAGGTTAGGTTACTATGGAGCTCAAGAGACGAGCTGGAGATTCTCAGGCGTATTCCACGTACTTGATTATATTCCACTGTGTGTAGGGTGTATATTCAACACTTGTGATGACTAGTTATTATAACTGTTAAGATTGATTTGTTGATTGTTGTACTTTGTTGATGGTGTGTATAATAGTAGTTATAGTTCTTTATGTGTAAAGAGATATTATTATTTATTATATAATGTTCCGCTGTGATAGTGAGACTCTATGTTGTTATTTAGTTTTCTTCTTATATTTTTTCTTCTTCTTTCCCTAACAATCAGGTTTTCCGGCATTCGATTGCTCGACATGTGATACGATGGACGTATCAGTGTCTACTTTCGACGGTTGAAAATCCTATTCGTTGCAATAATAATTACTATTTTTGAACCAATGACTTTTGTATTTGGACTATAAAGTTGAACATAAGTGATATTGAAATTTTGAAGATTACCAAATTCCATAAGTCCAAAGTGATACAGTTTTGACAAATAGAATTGGCGCAAAAAATCATAACTGATGGATAACTCTTAACAAAGTAAAATTGGATTTTACCAAAACTAAACAAAAATTTTGATTAAAATGTCACATTCTTGCTAAGTGACCTGTAAACATTAATATTTGGATCGTTTGATATTAATCGTTGGTCACATTTATACCTTAAGGTCGCATAACTAAAACATTGAATGCTTCTTTGACCACCACCCGATTTAAATGACTTATAATTGTTATAAATTAATTGAAATAAATACTATTTATGCAATATTTATTGTAAAATTTTGTTTGGTGTATTGAACGTGATTAAACATTGTATTTATATAATTAAAAATATATTGAATGATATACAATATCGATGCGCGTTTAAGTCAGATTTAAATGCGGGAGTTTTTGTACGGACTTAAATGTATTTAAAGTCCATAAACAAGCACACATAGTCAGCCATTAAGTGATTTAGTATGGTCGACCATGATATAAGAAAAATATGGAGTTTTGTTTTTAAATTTGAAATGAAAAGGCAAATGTTAAAGGAGATTAATAACCTCATTAATTATACATTAATTATATTCCTTTAATAAAACACCACCTCTTCATTTCATTATTCTATATTCTCTCCAAAACAACATTTTTACTGCCATGGATTGTAGAGAATAATATTAAAAAAAATCTAAGTTCAGTTTACATAAAAAATAACATGATTCGATCGATGTGATTAGGCTGTTCAAGAGCTAACAACTCCCGAACAATGAATTCGATTCAAAGTGAAAATTCAACATTTTAAAGTGTGAATTCAATGTCTTGGTGAAAAGTGTATATCTGATCTAATTTTGTTTTATTTACATTTTATATCATATATTTGCTAGATAGCTTGTTTATAATGAATCTTGTGTATCGATTTATGATCACATATCGATGGTTAACTATAATGTTATATAATTGTTCTTGAACTATGTAAACTTGTATGATACATATATACTGTGTAAACTACGTTTTAAATTTGGAATTTTTTTACCTATACATTATTGTCATACGGCTGTTAAAATTAAAAAAAATATACATACATACATATATATTTATTTATAGAATAAATACAAAACCTTACTTATAAATTCATTTCAAATTGATTAAATAAAAAAATGGGATATATATTTCTGGAATGATTGTAATGGCAGATAGCCTGCTCTTTGTAATATAGTCCACTGTAATAAAATTTTCTTTCCCTCAAATAAATTTCTCTCTGTAATATAATATCTGCGCTTGCATAAACTACTGTTATCTTACAACTTTACATCAAACAAGGAGCAAACAAAGGTCCGAAGGCGTTTGGTATCAGAGCCCGGTGGTGGTAGAGGCCAGGTTTGCTCAGGCTTAAACGACCCAGAGAGCAGGTACTATTTTGTACTATTCATCTGTGGTTACTATTCATCCGTTACTATTCACCGTACTATTCATCATCGTTTATTAACAACTACTGTAGAAATTTTTCGGTGCTAGTTTATCAAACTGTTATTATTTTAATTCTATCTGATAAAATCTAGCTAATCCTACTTATTATTTGCCTTTGAAACCCGGGACTTTGTCCTTAAGTCGCGTAGTAGTGTTTTTCCCATTTGTTTGCCATGAATAGGCGTTTAGGGAAGTTTTGCGTAAATCTTGACAGTGATAAGGTAGATAATATGGAGAGACTATCTAGAGCATTATCATTTAGAAATAATAATAATAATAATAATAACGGTCTAGATAATCTTGAAAAAGAAATTCTTAGTAAAAATAAAGAAATTACTATAAATGAAGATTTAGAATCTAGTTTAAACAATTGGAATATTCCGGCTTATTCGCCTTCAAAGATTTATAAGAAGACTGGAAATTTTATTATAAAAACTGACTATATAATTAAAATGGTCGAACAGGCAATCCCTTTATCTGAAGGATACAGTTCATTTAGTTTATTTTCAAAAAAGCTTTTAAATTTACATAAAGAAAAATATAAATTTATTGATGTTGGATTAATTCAAGTCGCCTTAAAACCAGCTACAAGATTAGGTCTAAATACGTCTGCTATTATTGCATTTAGAGATAGAAGACATTATAAATTCCATGATTCCTTATTAGGAATAGTAGAATCAACATTATGTGATGGACCAATTTATTTTTCATGTTTTCCTAATTTTACTATGTCCTTATCCGACCCAAATTTACTCCAGTCTATTTGTTTGGACATAAAAACTGAAGGTTTTAATATGAAACCAATAACACAGAATGTAATTCTTATTCATAGAATATGCTATAAAGTAATGAATACTATTATTACTGATACAAAACATATACCAATTAAAAATCAAGGTACAACTACACTGTTTATAACAGACATCAGTAAAAGTAATGTTGTAATTCCAAAATCAATTAGCTGGAATGAGGTAAATTTACCAGAAAAATGGCTTCTTGGAGAACCAAATGAACCTACTAAAATAGAAAATAAAAAATTAAAAGAAATTGTAGAATATCCTGATGGTGATATCGAAATTAGATTTTCAAAAGACAAAGTCACACACCTAAAATTAGGTTCTAACTCTAAATTAGAGGAACCAAGATTCAGCAGTGCTGAAGCTACTCCTTTAAGAATAGAAAAGGAAAATGTAATTATAAGAAACACAATGGACGGAGCTAGTCAACCTGAATATAGGGTTGAAATTCCTCCATCAAATTCCAGATCGCCGACACATTCAGATATAGGATATGATGAGGATAAATCAGTGTTTGGTATAAATACCATAACTCTTGATGAAAAGTTCAAATTTCCTTTTTCAGAATATGAAAAAACAAAATTTTATTCAGAACAAAATAAATATAAAAGAAAATGGTTCTTTATGAAAGATCCAAAAGAACAAGAAATGTGGGCTAAAAAATATAAATTATTTTTAAATAAAATGGGAAATGACTCACCAGAAAATTATGATATATTTATAATGATAGAAAAATCTTACAAAATAGGAAAACAAAAGGACAGTTTTCCAGATTTTGATGATTTATTAACAGTTTTCAATATAATAGGGAAACAATAGTAACTTTAGTGTGCCACTTATGGGTGATTACCTTGTCAACAACATTAATAAATGTTAAAGAGTTTAATTCTTCCTCTTTCAAAATATTGCTATTATTCTGGTTATCGTTCTTAGGGTTTATCTCTATTAAAGGCATTCTTTCTTTTAATTCCTTTATTTCTTGTTTAAGCATTTTAACTTCATGCTGTAATTCTGTAATTGCAGTTTCAGTACTTGCTGGGTTAATATTATTGGAAGTTTTAACTCTGTTTAATATATCTTTTAAACTATATGTTTCTGGTTCTTTTAATTTTAGTTTCGTTTCTCCTTTATGAGAATCCAAATATTTATTTAACATATTTTTCTTTTCTTCTGGATCAGAAATTTTGTCTATGATGTCAAGAATAAAATTTTCTTTTTTTCTTAACATAAGTAGTCCATTTGCCTTACATAAAGCTTTATAATAGTCACAATTTCCATCGCAACTATCAGATTCTGAATCGTTATCTGAATCATATTCATTTTCAGTTTCTGAATCAATTTCTGTGATAATAGATAATTTTAAATTTTCTTTTTCTGAATTAGAGCTTGATATAAATAATTTTGTGAATGAATTTTTTAATTCTTCGTCTATTTCAAGATTATTTATTTATTTTTTAATTTACACTTATTAGCATAGTGACGTGGTGTTTTACATTTCCAGCATATTGGAAGTTTTCTTTTAGTAGGTTTATTTTGCTCTTTTCTTTTATAGGGTCTTTGTGATTTCCGTTCAGGAATTTTACTACTTTCTGCATAATTTTCTTTTCGAAGTTTTTTTATTTTTATAAAATTTTCTCTTATATGGTTTTCTTAATCTTTTTTCATCTTTGGTTGGTTTTATAGGTGAATAACCAAGTTGTTCACAGAAATCTCCTAGAATTCTTTTTCCATAAATTTTCTCCTTTTGGATTTGTTCATGTAATTTTATTTCATTACATAAATGAATTCCTTCTACAACAACTTCTGCTGCTAATTCACCATAAGTATATTGATTATAAGGAATAGTTCCATTATTTTTTTGTTTTATTCGATTTTTACTCTTTTTGAAAAGAAATGAGGTAGTCCTGATAAGAACTTTTCTTTCCAAAATTCATGATTACTATCACTTCTGGTAAATAGCTATGAAAAAACAAAGTTTTATTCAGAAGAAAATAAATATAAAAGAAAATGGTTCTTTATGAAATATCCAAAAGAACAAGAAATGTGGATTAAAAAATATAAATTATTTTTAAATAAAATGGGAAATGACTTACCAGAAAATTATGATATCTTTATAATGATAGAAAAATCTTACAAAATAGGAAAACAAAAGGACAGTTTTCCAGATTTTGATGATTTATTAACAGTTTTCAACATAAATTCTACTTATAAAGAGTATACAACAAAAGAAGGAAAAACTATTAGGAGCATACATCCTCCAGAAGCAAACTTATCAGTTAAAATTGATAAAGAAGAAAGTGTAGCTTCTCCTGATGGAAAAGATAGATCATTTGAAGCTATTATTGAGCAGAATAATTTTACAAATTTAACATTACAGTCAATAGGTAATCAACTTACAGAATTGAGCAAGGATCTAATAAGATCAAACAAAAATCTGCGATATAGATGAAGTTTTATTCAAACCCTGGTCTGCACAAAATTTAGAAATGAATATGGATAAACCAGGAGAAAACTCCGAAATGTTGAAAGAAATAATGAAAAGGTTAGACGCCTTAAATGTTAATGAAAAAGAAGTTGCACCCATAATTGAAAATAAGGAATCTAGAGAAACTTCAAAACTAGATTCTGATAATAATTCAGATGAAAAAGTAAGTAATTGACAAAATATGTTCTTAAATATAGAACAAAATAAACTAGAAAATAATTTTGAAATTAATAAAATTAATTATGGAAATACCTCATGTAGTAAACCTTATTATACGAGACCAACACCAGTCGACCTCTTATTTGAAGAACAAAACAATTATGGAGCTGTATCTTTTGACGGTACCTCCATTGTGGAATGGAATGTAGACGGCTATTCAGAATACCAAATACAAACTTTTCTGAATTATATGACAATGTATGCTACTGCATGTTTAATTAAAAATAATTCAGATGATAGAATAGCAAAAGCTATTGTACAAGGACTTAAAGGATAACTAAAAGGTTGGTGGGATTTTCATCTTTCTAACGAAGTAAAAGCGCATATTTACTACGACAAAATTAGAAGATGGAATGCCCAAAACCGATTGCGTAAATACGCTAATATATACAATAGCTAAACATTTCATTGGAGCAACGGCTCTTCAAACAGATAGAACACAAGAACAATTAATGATTCTAAAATGTCAGAATTTATCTCAGTTCAGATGGTACAAAGATATATATTTTTCAAAGCTATTTACTAGAAGTGATAGTAATCATGAATTTTGGAAAGAAAAGTTCTTATCAAGGCTACCTCATTTCTTTTCAGAAAGTGTTAAAAATTGAAAAAAACAAAAAATTAATGGAACTATTCCTTATAATCAATATACTTATGGTGTATTAGCAACATAAGTTTTTGCATAAGGAATTCATTTATGTAATGAAATAAAATTACATAAACGAATCCAAAAAGAGAAAATTTATGGAAAAAGAATTCTAGGAGATTTCTATGAACAACTTGGTCTATCACCTATAAAACCAACCAATGAAGAAAAAAGCTTAAGAAAACCATCTAAGAGAAAATTTTATAAAAATAAAAATTTTTGAAAAGAAAATTATGCAAAAAGTAGTAAAATTCCTAGAAGGAAATCACAAAGACCCTATAAAAGAAAAAAGAAAAATAAACCTACTAAAAGAAAACTTCCAATATGCTGGAAATGTAAAACACCAGGTCACTATGCTAATAAGTGTAAATAAACAAATAAAATAAATAATCTTGAAATAGACGAAGAATTAAAAAAATTCATTCACAAAATTATTTATATCAAGCTCTGATTCAGAAAGAAAATTTAAAATTATCTGTTATCACAGAAATTGATTCAGAAACTAAAAATGAATATGATTCAGATAATGATTCAGAATCTGATAGTTGCGATGGAAATTGTGACTATTATAAAGCTTTATGTAAAGCAAATTGACTATTTATGTTAACAAAAGAAGAAAATTTTATTCTGGACATCATAGCAAAAATTTATGATCCAGAAGAAAAGAAAAATATGTTAAAGAAATATTTGGAATCACATAAAGGAGAAAGGAAACTAAAATTAAAAGGAGCAGAAACTTATAGTTTAAAAGATATATTAAACAGAGTTAAAACTTCCAATAATATTAAACCAGTAAGTACTGAAACTACAATTGCAAAATTACAGCATGAAGTTAAAATGCTTAAACAAGAAATAAAGGAATTAAAAGAAAGAATGTCTTTAATAGAGATAAACCCTAAGTACGATAACCAGAATAATAACAATATTTTAGAAGATGAAGAATTAAACTCTTTAACATTTATTATTGTTGTTGACAAGGTAATCACCCATAAATGGCACACTAAAGTTACTATTGTAGTCCACAAAGCATATTATTTTACTACAATAGCAATGATAGATTCAGGTGCAGACTTAAACTGCATTGATAAAGGGTTAGTACCTTCAAACTATTTTTCTAAAACTACCGAAATACGAAATGTTGCAGATGGCAGAAAATGGTTAATTAATTATAAGCTACAAAACGCAGCTGTTTGTAATAAAGGTATTTGTCTAGAAATGCCATTTATAATGGTTAAAAATTTATCTCATAATGTTATACTATGAAATCCCTTCTTACATTTGCTATATCCTATAACAAAAATATCAAAAGAAGGAATTACTAGTACTATTAATAATCAAGAATTAACATTCAAATTTGTATCTCAACCACAACATCATAAAATTGATATTATTCAAAAAAGTATTAAAAGAAAAGAGAAATTTCTAAACTCTTTATCTCAAGAGATAAATTACAAAAGAATTAAAGAAAAATTATCGCAACCCAGTTTACAACAAAAGATTAAAGATCTACAAAATTACATTGAGAAAACTATTTGTGCAGACACTCCTAATGCCTTTTGGCAAAGGAAAAAACATGAAATAGGTTTACCTGATGAACCAGACTCTAAAGAAAGTCAAATTCCAACTAAAGCTAGACCTATAGCCATGTCTCAAAGACATCTAGAAATCTGTAAAAAAGAAATTGAAGAATTACTACAGAAAGGCCTTATTAGACCATCTAAAAGTCCATGGAGCTGTTCAGCTTTTTATGTAGAAAATGCAGCAGAACTAGAAAGTGGAGTCCCAAGACTAGTTATAAATTACAAACCTTTAAACAAAGCATTAAGATGGATTAGGTATCCAATTTGTAATAAAAAGGATTTATTATCCCGGCTTTATTCAGCCAAAGTAATGTCTAAATTTGATAAGAAATCTGAATTTTGGCAAATTCAGATAAAAGAAGAAGATAGATATAAAACTGCATTTACTGTTCCATTTGGGCACTATGAATGGAATGTAATGCCGTTTGGGTTAAAAAATACCCATTCAGAATTTCAAAAAATTATGAATGATATTTATAGTGCTTATACAACATTTACCATAGTATATATTGACGATGTTCTTATATTTTCAGAATCAACTGACCAACATTTTAAACACTTTAATATTTTTATAAATGCCACTAAAAGAGCTGGATTAGCTGTATCAGCTTAAAAGATAAAAAAATTTCAAACAGAAATTAGATTTCTTGGACATATTCTAAAAGATGGAACAATATTTCCTATTGATAGAGCAATTATATTTGCAGAAAAAAATTCCAAATGAAATTAAGGATAAAAATCAATTACAAAGATTTTTAGGAAGCTTAAACTATGTTGTCGAATTTTATAAAGATCTAGCTTATAATGCTAAACCATTATATGAAAGATTAAGAAAAAATCCATCTGCTTGGACAAAGGAACATATTAAAGCGGTTATAAAAATAAAAGCAAAAATAAAAGAAATTCCTTGTCTTGCTATTCCTAATCCTGATGCACTTAAAATAGTCGAAACTGATGCATCAGATAAAGGATATGGTGGTATTCTTAAGCAAAGATTAACAATAATGAATCCTTAGTCAGATTTACTTCGGGAATTTGGCAAGGACCCAGAGTTAATTACACTACTGTAAAAAAGGAAATATTAGCAATCGTATTATGTGTGCAAAAGTTTGAAAGTGATTTACTAAATCAAAAGTTCTTGCTAAGGGTAGATTGTAAGTATGCGAAAGAAATTTTACAAAAGGATGTTAAAAACATAGCATCAAAACAAATATTTGCTAATTGGCAAGCAATATTATCAGTATTCGATTTTGATATTGAGTTTATTAAAGGATCTTAAAATGCGTTACCAGATTTCTTAACTCGAGAATTTTTACAGGGAAAAAATGAATAAAGGCAAAGAAAACGAAGAAAGCAGTAAAATTGCACTATCTCTGCCCATAACGACTTATAAGTCGGCCTTTCAGAAGGATGAAAAAATTCTTAGCGAAGAAGTCTTAAAGACTACTCCAGTTGATGAACAACTCAGAGCTGATGCTTATGAGTTTGCAATAAAGTCTGTATCTACAAGAGAATACTTATACCCATATATTCCGACATCAACCATATGGGTATCTCCTATAGAGAAAAAATATATTCATTTATCTGCAGAAGAGGTTATGACCTTCTATTTAAAGAACTTTACTGATCCATACCTTTATCCAAAGGATTTTAATTTCTACCAAGAAATTTTAACCTACACAGGTTCTGTACAATTTGAATCCACCATGAGAACTGGTGGAGAATGGGCTTTCTCAAAGGCCTCAATTGTTAAAATAATTACCCGAGAACAATGGGATAGTGATTTATATAAACCCAAAGATTTAATTTCAAATTCAAAAAATCCATATAGGAACAAATTAAATTTTAACTACTTTGACTATATTAAAGCTTGGGAGCTTGCTTTCTCTTATGAAAACAGGCAGAGAAAACATAGTTGGTTCATTCAATTTAAAATTCAAAATATCACGAATTTTCCAAATTGGTTTGTAGTTTGGTTTTCAAACTTTGGATTATATCCAGTGATTTTACCATAAAAAATAAGAAATATTTATGATGAATTTGTTCGAATAAATATTTCCATGAAATACCATAATCTACATTTTGCATCACTTTATCAAGTACTCTAGATTATGAAATGGGACGTCATTATTGTTCCAAGAACTTTACAAAAGTTTGAAATAAAATTTGAAAACATTCGTTATTTAGGAAGAAGGATTTTAATTAAATGGTGGGATAAATATTTTTTCTTTCAAAGATTCAATTTATTCACAAAAGGGTTTAATTAGCCATGAACTGCAGAAAATTCCAGATTCACCTAAAAGGGAATTATCTCACTTACTAAAAGAATTAATGGCAAGTTCCTCAAAAAGAAATTTAAAAATACAACTCAAAGCCATATTGGAATTGGATAGTGATGATGAGATAATGAGCATGTCTACAGATCCAAGTTCATGAAGAGACCAAGGAGAAATGGAAGATTATATGCTAAAAGAAAAATGCACAATGTGAGATGCTTTTAAAAGAAGATTAAAGGAGTCTGGATAATATATGTATATTTTCACCAGCCAGGTATTATAACTTTCATTATGGATGAAATACCATTGTCACCGCCTCCAGGATTTCCTCCACTTGTACATGTTCCAGAAGGCCTTCCGCGGACAGGATAAAATTCTAGCAAAAAATATCTAATAAAGATAAGGATGAAATAGTGCCAGCAAATATTTTCATATGATACACAAAACATTATTTCAAGACGTGGTGAGACCTGATGTGACAAAAGCATTATAATTGCTATGGATAAGAAATGATATGGCAAATGGATTGCTAAAGACAAAGAGTGATGTGACAAATGGCTTAATTATTGCTGAAGAAATAAAGATGGATAGCTTGTTGATAAGGATGCAGAAGAATGGAAGATGCCGGTTTATACTAACCTAATAACCGAATGTTCTAGTATATATAAGAGTGTGTATTCTATGTTAGGCAGCAAAGTTTGACAATCAAGAGTTTAAGAGTTTGCTAAGTTATTGTAATGGCTGATAGCCTGCTCTTTGTAATATAGTCCACTGTAATAAAATTTTCTTTTCCTCAAATAAATTTCTCTCTGTAATATAATATCTGCGCTTGCATAAAGTACTGTTATCCTATAACTTTACATCAAACAAGGAGCAAACGGAGGTCCGAAGGCGTTTGGTATCAGAGCCGGGTGGTGGTAGAGGCAAGGTTTGCTCAGGCTTAAACGCTGCAGAAAGAAGGTACTATTTTGTACTATTCGTCCGTGGTTACTATTCATCCGTTACTATTCACCATACCGTTCATCATCGTTTAAGCTTCCTAAACATATTTGTAATTGATTTTTATCCTTAATTTCATTTGTAAATTTTCTGCAAATATAATTGCTCTATCAATAGGATATATTGTTCCATCTTTTATAATATGTCCAAGAAATCTAATTTCTGTTTGAAAAAGCTTTATCTTTTTAGCTGATACAGCTAATCCAGCTCTTTTAGTGGCATTTATAAAAATATTTAAGTGTTTAAAATGTTGGTCAATTGATTCTAAAAATATAAGAACATCGTCAATATATACTATGGTAAATGTTGTATAAGTACTATAAATATCATTCATAATTTTTTGAAATTCTGAAGGGGATTTTTTTAACCCAAACGGCATTACATTCCATTCATAGTGCCCAAATGGAACAGCAAAGGCAGTTTTATATCTATCTTCTTCTTTTATCTGAATTTGCCAAAATCCAGATTTCATGTCAAATTTAGACATTACTTTGGTTGAATAAAGCCTTGCTAATAAATCCTTTTTATCAGGAATTGGATATCTAATCCATATTAATGCTTTGTTTAAAGGTTTATAATTTATAACTAGCCTTGAGACTCTTTCTAGTTCTGCTGCATTTTCTACATAAAAAGCTGAACAACACCATGGACTTTTAGATGGTCTAATAAGGCCTTTTGTAGTAATTCTTCAATTTCTTTTTTACAGATTTCTAGATGTCTTTGAGACATGGCTATAGGTCTAGCTTTAGTTGAAATTTGACTTTCTTTAAAGTCTGGTTCGTAAGGTAAGCCTATTTCTTGTTTTTTCTCTGCCAAAAGGCATTAGGAGTATCTACACAAATAGTTTTCTCAATATAACTTTGTAGATCTTTAATCTTTTGTTGTAAACTGGGTTGCAATAATTTTTCTTTTATTCTTTTGTAATTTTTCTCTTGAGATAAAGTGTTTAGAAAATTCTCTTTACTTTTAATACCTTTTTGAATAATATCAATTTTATGATGTTGTGGTCGAGATACAAATTTGAGTGTTAATTCTTGATTATTAACAGTACTAGTAATTCCTTCTTTTGATATTTTTGTTATACGATATAGCAACTGTAAGAAGGGGTTTCCTAGTATAACATTATGAGACAAATTTTTAACCATTATAAATAGCATTTCTAGACAAATACCTTTATTACAAACAGCTGTATTTTGTAGCTTATAATTAACTAATAATTTTCTGCCATCTGCAACATTTAGTATTTCGGTAGTTTTAGAAAAATATTTTAAAGGTACTAACCCTTCATTAATGCAGTTTAATTCTACACCTGAATCTATCATTGCTATTGTAGTAAAGTAATATTCTTTATGGACTACAATAGTTATTTTAGTATGCCACTTATGGGTGATTACCTTGTCAACAGCATTAATAAATGTTAAAGAGTTTAATTCTTCCTCTTCCAAAATATTGTTATTATTCTGGTTATCGTTCTTAGGGTTTATATCTATTAAAGGCATTCTTCCTTTTAATTCCTTTATTTCTCGTTAAGCATTTTAACTTCATGCTGTAATTCTGTAATTGTAGTTTCAGTACTTGTTGGGTTAATATTATTGGAAGTTTTAACTCTGTTTAATATATCTTTTAAACTATATGTTTCTGGTTCTTTTAATTTTAGCTTCGTTTCTCCTTTATGAGAATCCAAATATTTATTTAACATATTTTTCTTTTCTTCTGGATCAGAAATTTTGTCTATGATGTCCAGAATAAAATTTTCTTTTTTTCTTAACATAAATAGTCCATTTGCCTTACATAAAGCTTTATAATAGTCACAATTTCCATCGCAACTATCAAATTCTGAATCGTTATCTGAATCATATTCATTTTCAGTTTCTGAATCAATTTCTGTGATAATAGATAATTTTAAATTTTCTTTTTTTGAATCAGAGCTTGATATAAATAATTTTGTGAATGAATTTTTTAATTCTTCTTCTATTTCAAGATTATATATTTTATTTTTTAATTTACACTTATTAGCATAGTGACCTGGTGTTTTACATTTCCATCATATTGGAAGTTTTCTTTTAGTAGGTTTATTTTGCTCTTTTCTTTTAAAGGGTCTTTGTGATTTCCGTTTAGGAATTTTACTACTTTCTGCATAATTTTCTCTTAGAAATTTTTTATTTTTATAAATTTTTCTCTTAGATGGTTTTCTTAATCTTTTTTCTTCATTGGTTGGTTTTGTAGGTGATAAACCAAGTTGTTCGCAGAGATCTCCTAGAATTCTTTTTCCATAAATTTTCTCCTTTTGTCTTTGTTTATGTAATTTTATTTCATTACATATGTGAATTCCTTCTGCAAGAACTTCTGCTGCTAATTCACCTTGATTATAAGGAATAGTTCCATTATTTTTTTGTTTTATTCGATTTTTAACTCTTTCTGAAAGGAAATGAGGTAGTCCTGATAAGAACTTTTCTTTCCAAAATTCATGATTACTATCACTTCTAGTAAATAGCTTTGAGAAATATAAATCCTTATACCATCTGAACTGAGATAAATTCTGACATTTTAGATTCACTAATTGCTCTTGTGTTCTATCTGTTTGAAGAGCAGTTGCTCCAATGAAATGTTTAGCTATTGTATATATTGGCGTATTTACGCAATCGGTTTTGGGAATTCCATCTTCTAGTTTTGTCACAGTAAATATATGCGCTTTCGCTTCGTTAGAAAGATGAAAATCCCACCAACCTTTTAGTTGTCCTGTAAATCCTTGTACAATAGCCTTTGCTATTCTATCATCTGAATTATTTTTAATTAAACATGCAGTAGCGTACATTGTCATATAATTCAGACCAGTTTGTATTTGGCATTCTGAATAACCGTCTATATTCCATTCTACAATGGAGGTACCATCAAAAGATACAGCTCCATAATTGTTTTGTTCTTTAAATAATAGGTCGACTGGTGTTGGTCTCGTATAATAAGGTTTACTATACGAGGTATTTCCATAATTAATTTCATTAATTTCAAAATTATTTTCTGGTTTATTTTGTTCTATATTTGAGAACATATTTTGTAAATTACTTACTTCTTCATCTGAATTATTATCAGAATCTAGTTCTAAAGTTTCTCTAGATTCCTTATTTTCAATTATGGGTGCAACTTCTTTTTCATTAACATTTAAGTCATCTAACCTTTTCATTATTTCTTTCGACATTTCGGAGTTTTCTCCTGGTTTATCCATATTCATTTCTAAATTTTGTGCAGACCAGGGTTTGAATAAAACTTCATCTGTATCGCAGATTTTTGTTTGATCTTTATTAGATCCTTTCTCAATTCTTGTAAGTTGATTACCTATTGACAGTAATGTTAAATTTGTAAAATTATTCTGCTCAGTAATAGCTTCAAATGATCTATCTTTTCTATAAGGAGTAGCTACAATTTCTTCTTTATCAATTTTAACTGATAAGTTTGCTTTTGGAAAATGTATGCTCCTAATAGTTTTTCCTGCTTTTGTTGTATACTCTTTATAAGCAGAATTTATATTGAAAACTGTTAATAAATCATCAAAATCTAGAAAACTATCCTTTTGTTTTCCTATTTTGTAAGACTTTTCTATCATTATAAAGATATCATAATTTTCTGGTAAGTCATTTCCCATTTTATTTAAAAATAATTTATATTTTTTAATCCACATTTCTTGTTCTTTTGGATCTTTCATAAAGAACCATTTTCTTTTATATTTATTTTCTTTTGAATAAAACTTTGTTTTTTCATATTCTGAAAAAGGAAATTAGAACTCTTCATCAAGAGTTATGGTATTTATACCAAATATTGATTTATCCACATCATATCCCATATCTAATGGTGTCGCCGATCTTGGATTTGATGGAGGAATTTCAACCCTAAATTCAGGTTGACTAACTCCTTCCATTGTGTTTCTTACAATTACATTTTCCTTTTCTATTCTTAAAGGAGTAGCTTCAGCACTGTTGAATCTTGGTTCCTCTAATTTAGAGTTAGAACCTAATTTTAGGTGTGTGACTCTGTCTTTTGAAAATCTAATTTCGACGTCACCATCAGGATATTCTACAATTTCTTTTAATTTTTTATTTTCTATTTTAGTAGGTTCATTTGCTTCTTCAAGAAGCCACTTTAATGGTAAATTTTCCCCATTCCATCTAATTGATTTTGAAATTACAATATTACTTTTATTGATGTCTGTTATAAACAGTGTAGTTGTGCCTTGATTTTTAATTGGTATATGTTTTGTATCAGTAATAATAGTATTCGTTACTTTATAGCATATTCTATAAATAAGAATTACATTCTATGTTCCTGGTTTCATATTAAAACCTTCAGTTTTTATGTCCAAACAAATAGACTTGAGTAAATTTGGGTCGGATAAGGATATAGTAAAATTAGGAAAACATGAAAAATAAATTGGTCCATCACATAATGTTGATTCAACTATTCCTAATAAGGAATCATGGAATTTATTATGTCTTTTATCTCTAATTGCAATAATAACAGACGTATTTAGACCTAATCTTGTAGCTGGTTATAAGGCGACTTGAATTAATCCAAGATGAATAAATATATATTTTTCTTTATGTAAATTTAAAAGCTTTTTTGAAAATAAACTAAATGAACTGTATCATTTAGATAAAGGGATTGTCTGTTCAACCGTTTTAACTATATAGTCAGTTTTTGTAATAAAACTTCCAGTTTTCTTATAAATCTTTGAAGACGAATTAGCCGGAATATTCCAATTGTTTAAACTAGATTCCAAATCTTCATTTATAGTAATTTCTTTATTTTTACTAAGAATTTCTCTGTCTAGATTATCTAGACCGTTATTATTATTATTATTATTATTTCTGAATGATAATGCTCTAGATAGTCTTTTCATATTATCTACCTTATCACTGTCAATGATTTACGCAAAACTTCCCTAAACGCCTATTCACGGCAAACAAACGGGAAAAACACTGCTACGCGACTTAAGGACAAAGTCTCGGGTTTCAAAGGCAAATAATAAGTAGGATTAGCAAGATTTTATCAGATAGAATTAAAATAATAACAGTTCGATAAAGTAGCACCGAAAAATTTCTACAGTAATTGTTAATAAACGATGATGAATAGTACGGTGAATAGCAACAGATGAATAGTAACCACGGATGAATAGTACAAAATAGTACCTTCTCTCTTGGGCGTTTTGGAGGTTTTCTTTTAGTAGGTTTATTTTGCTTTTTTCTTTTATAGGGTCTTTGTGATTTCCTTTTAGAAATTTCACTACTTTCTGCATAATTTTCTTTTCGAAAATTTTTATTTTTATAAAATTTTCTCTTAGATGGTTTTCTTAATCTTTTTTCTTCATTGGTTGGTTTTACAGGTGATAAACCAAGTTGTTCACAGAAATCTCCTAGAATTCTTTTTCCATAAATTTTCTCTTTTTAGATTTGTTTATGTAATTTTATTTAATTACATAAATGAATTCCTTCTGCAACAACTTCTGCTGCTAATTCACAATAAGTATATTGATTATAAGGAATAATTCCATTATTTTTTTTTTGTTTTATTCGATTTTTAACTCTTTCTGAAAAGAAATGAGGTAGTCCTGATAAGAACTTTTCTTTCCAAAATTCATGATTACTATCACTTCTAGTAAATAGCTTAGAAAAATATATAACTTTATACCATCTGAACCGAGACAAATTCTGACATTTTAGGTTCATTAATTGTTCTTGTGTTCTATCTGTTTGAAGAGCAGTTGCTCCAATGAAATGTTTAGCTATTGTATATATTAGCGTGTTTACGCAATCAGTTTTGGGCATCCCATCTTCTAATTTTGTAGTAGTAAATATATGCGCTTTCACTTCGTTATAAAGATGAAAATCCCACCAACCTTTTAGTTGTCCTGTAAATCCTTGTACAATAGCTTTTGCTATTCTATCGTCTGAATTATTTTTATTTAAACATGCAGTAGCGTACATTGTCATATAATTCAGACAAGTTTATATTACTGTCAAAAGATACAGCTCCCTAAGTGTTTTGTTCTTCAAATAAGAGGTCGACTAGTGTTGGTCTTGTACAATAAGGTTTACTATACGAGGTATTTCCATAATTAATTTGATTGATTTCAAAATTATTTTCTGGTTTATTTTGTTTAATATTTAACATATTTCGTAAATTACTTACTTCTTCAGCTGAATTATTATCAGAATCTAGTTCTGAAGTTTCTCTAGATTCCTTATTTTCAATTATGGGTGCAACTTATTTTTCATTAACATTTAAGGCGTCTAACCTTTTCATTATTTCTTTCAACATTTCGGAGTTTTCTC
This sequence comes from Allium cepa, assembly GCA_030765085.1. Classification (NCBI taxonomy): domain Eukaryota; kingdom Viridiplantae; phylum Streptophyta; class Magnoliopsida; order Asparagales; family Amaryllidaceae; genus Allium; species Allium cepa. The sequence goes on from CM060944.1 coordinate 346,639,796, forward strand.
CTGGTTTATCCATATTCATTTCTAAATTTTGTGCAGACCAGGTTTTGAATAAAACTTCATCTGTATCATAGATTTTTGTTTGATCTTTATTAGATCCTTGCTCAATTCTTGTAAGTTGATTACCTATTGACTGTAATGTTAAATTTGTAAAATTATTCTGCTCAATAATAGCTTAAAATGATCTATCTTTTTTATAAGGAGTAGCTGCAATTTCTTCTTTATCAAATTTAACTGATAAGTTAGCTTCTGGAGGATGCATGGTCCTAATAGTTTTTCCTGCTTTTGTTGTATACTCTTTATAAGCAGAATTTATATTGAAAACTGTTAATAAGTCATCAAAATCTAGAAAACTGTCCTTTTGTTTTCCTATTTTGTAAGATTTTTCTATCATTATAAAGATACCATAATTTTCTGGTAAGTCATTTCCCATTTTATTTAAAAATAATTTATATTTTTTAATCAACATTTCTCGTTCTTTTGGATCTTTCATAAAGAACCATTTTCTTTTATATTTATTTTCTTCTGAATAAAACTTTGTTTTTTCATATTCTGAAAAAGGAAATTTGAACTCTTCATCAAGAGTTATGGTATTTATACCAAACACTGATTTATCCTCATCATATCCCATATCTGAAGGTGTCGGCGATCTGGGATTTGATGGAGGAATTTCAACCCTATATTCAGGTTGACTAACTCTGTCCATTGTGTTTCTTACAATTACATTTTTCTTTTCTATTTTTAAAGGAGTAGCTTCAGCATTGCTGAATCTTGGTTCCTCTAATTTAGAGTTAGAACCTAATTTTAGGTGTGTGACTCTGTCTTTTGAAAATCTAATTTCGACGTCACCATCAGGATATTCTACAATTTCTTTTATTTTTTATTTTCTATTTTAGTAGGTTCATTTTCTTCTTCAAGAAGCCACTTTTCTGGTAAATTTACCTCATTCCAGCTAATTGATTTTGGAATTACAGCATTACTTTTACTGATGTCTATTACAAACAGTGTAGTTGTGCCTTGATTTTTAATTGGTATATGTTTTGTATCAGTAATAATAGTATTCATTACTTTACAGCATATTCTATAAATAAGAATTACATTCTGTGATCCTGGTTTCATATGAAAACCTTCAGTTTTTATGTCCAAACAAATAGACTGGAGTAAATTTGGGTCGGATAAGGACATAGTAAAATTAGGAAAACATGAAAAATAAATTGGTCCATCACATAATGTTGATTCAACTATTCCTAATAAGGAATCATGGAATTTATAATGTCTTTTATCTCTAAATGCAATAATAGCAGACGTATTTAGACCTAATCTTGTAGCTGGTTTTAAGGCGACTTGAATTAATCCAACATCAATAAATTTATATTTTCTTTATGTAAATTTAAAAGCTTTTTTGAAAATAAACTAAATGAACTGTATCCTTCAGTTAAAGGGATTGCCTGTTCGACCGTTTTAATTATATAGTTAGTTTTTATAATAAAACTTCCAGTTTTCTAATAAATCTTTGAAGGCGAATAAGCCGGAATATTCCAATTGTTTAAACTAGATTCTAAATCTTCATTTATAGTAATTTCTTTCTTTTAACTAAGAATTTCTCTGTCAAGATTATCTAGACCGTTATTATTATTATTTCTAAATGATAACGCTCTAGCTAGTCTCTCCATATTATCTACCTTATCACTGTCAATGATTTATGGGCAAACAGACGGGAAAAACACTACTACGCGACTTAAGGACAAAGTCCCGGGTTTCAAAGGCAAATAATAAGTAGGATTAGCTAGATTTTATCAGATAGAGTTAAAATAATAACAGTTTGATAAACTAGAACCGAAAAATTTCTACATTAATTGTTAATAAACGATGATGAATAGTGCGGTGAATAGTAACCACGGATGAATAGTACAAAATAGTACCCTCTCTCTGGGGCGTTTAAGCCTGAGCAAACCTAGCCTCTACCACCATCGGGCTCCGATACCAAACGCCTTCGGACCTTCGTTTGCTCTTTGTTTGATGCAAAGTTGTAAGATAATAGTAGTTTATGCAAGCACAAATATTATATTACAGAGAGAAATTTATTTGAGGAAAAGAAAATTTTATTATAGTGGACTATATTACAAAGAGCAGGCTATCTGCCATTACAATAACTTAGCAAACTTTTAAACTCTTGATTATTAAACTTTGCTCCCTAACATAGAATACACACTCTTATATATACTAGTACATTCGGTTATTAGGTTAGTATAAACCGACATCTTCCATTCTTTTGCATCCTTATCAACAAGCTATCCATCTTTATTTCTTCAGCAATAATTAAGCCTTTTGTCACATCACTCTTTGTTTTTAGCAATCCATTTGCCACATCATTTCTTATCTTTAGCAAGTATATTGCTTTTGTCACATCAGGTCTCATCACTTCTTGAAATAATGTTTCGTGTATCATATGAAAATATTTGCTGACATTATTTCATCCTTATCTTTATTAGATATTTTTTGCTAGAATTTTATCCTGTCTGCGAAGGGCCTTCTGGAACGTGTACAAGTGGAGGAAATCCTAGAGGCGGTGACAATGGTATTTCGTCCATAATGAAAGCTACAATACCTGACTAGTGAAAATATACATATATTATCCAGACTCCATTAACCTTCTTTTTAAAGCATCTCACATTGTGCCTTTTGCTTTTAACATATAATCTTCCATTTCTCCTTGGTCGCTTTATGAACTTGGATCTGTAGACATGCTCATTAGCTCATCATCACTATCCGAATCCAATATGGCTATGAGTTGTATTTTTAAATTTCTTTTTGAGGAACTTGCCATTAATTCTTTTAGTAAGTGAGATAATTCCCTTTTAGGTGAATCTGGTATTTTCTGTGGTTCATGGCTAATTAAACCCTTTTGTGAATAAATTGAATCTTTGAAAAATTCAAATTTACCCCACCATTTAATTAAAATCCTTCTTCCTAAATAAGGAATTTTTTCAAATTTTATTTCAAACTTTTGTAAAGTTCTTGGAACAATAATGACGTCCCATTTCATAATCCAGGGTACTTGACAAAGTGCTGCAAAATGTAGATTATGGTATTTCATGGAAATATTTATTCGAGAAAATTCGTCATAAATATTTCTTATTTTTTGTGGTAAAATCACTGGATATAATCCAAAGTTTGAAAACCAAACTACAAACCAATTTGGAAAATTTGTGATATTTTGAGTTTTAAATTGAATAAACCAACTATGTTTTCTCTGCCTGTTTTCATAAGAGAAAGCAAGCTCCCAAGCTTTAACATAGTCAAAGTAGTTAAAGTTTAATTTGTTCCTATAAGGATTTTTTGAATTTGTAATTAATTCTTTGGGTTTATATAAATCACTTTCTATGACGACCCGCCTTTCTCGACCCTCGAAAATCGACACAAAATACCCCACATTGTGATATGCCGACGATCAAGTGCCTGAAAAGACAGATTGTTGAGGAAAAAGAAAGAAGGTAGAAGAAAGAAGGAACTAAACAATATTAGAATCTCACAATCGCAGCGGAATATAATATAATATATAATATCAGATCTTTACGCAAAACGGAAACTATATCTGTTATATACAATATATCATCAGAGTATCTCAAACAACAACAATTACCAGCCTGACAATCTCATACAATAACAACAACGAATATAACAAGTACGGATAATACGTCTCGGGCTCCAGCTCCTCTCCTGCTCCATAGCATCCTATCCTGAACATATAATTCTCGGTCTGACCCGAGCATTATAATGAAATAACACCTAAGTCAGTCTGGAATACCGGCTGATAAAAATTCACCCAATTGATTATTAAAGTTTCAAAAATCATTTTGAAAACAAAAGCATCTCGTAAGACCACGCCATAAATAAACACGTTGGATTTTTATCTTACGATAGCTAAAACACTTTTTATAAAAATCCTCTGATATTATAATAGGGTCTATATACAAATACTTATAAAATAGCTGAAATTGTTACATTTAAATTACAATTACAAGCCACAAATTGGGTAATACAAACAAAACACGTAAAAGGCACGCAGGGAGAATGGATTTCCAACTAATGACTAGGCACCGGGGTACCACCTGTCACAGTACCTGGTCAAGATCAGTGTACCGAGGACCACGCCCGATCCCCTGCAACACAAGGCCGGGATTACCCCTTACTGGATAATCCCGAGTGAGATCACCCCACGGTTGGGATCAGCAACCGCACCACTAACCCGAAATAAAAGGGACATCTAGACAGGGATGACCTCACCCTGAATGGGTACTACCCACCTAGCCTTGCTGTATAACCCCTCTGATTTTCAGTTATTCCCGGTTGATGAGGCTTGAGGCTAAGCGTTCCTTTTTAGCATGTTTCACTTAGAATGCCCATCGTCCACCTGACGATGTTCGAAAGCATTCGTCCATACAAGTCCGTCCCGGGTTCGAACGGAACCGAAGGCACTACTCCTACTACATCCATTTTGGAAATATCCTCAGGATTAGTAGCGACTAGCCCTTGCACTTCACTGCTCCATCTTCGACTCCGAAATCGTTTTTCCCACGAAAATGTACAAACTGGATCAAAGTGGTTTTCGAGAAATTAGTCTCGATCCCGGTCTCTTCGAAACGATCAACACATTTGTCCAATATTGATAGTCGGGGATTTAACTATCAATTAATATTCACAAACATCCATCAAACAATAAACAATTTCCTACATTATTTATTTTCCTCAAAAGAAATATCTTTGCAAAATATATTTTCTTTTCAAACCCTTTTTAAACAGTTTTCAACCCCAACTCTTTTCATGGACTAAATTCTCAAATCCATACTTCCTCTGAAAACATCCAAGTACCCATACTTAAGATTTAAAATAATTTAAATTCTTTATTCTTGAAAATACATTAAACATCTATATTAAAATTTCTTACATACTTGATTTAATATATATATATATATATATATATATATATATATATATATATATATATATATATATGTATACACACTTTTAAAATAATATCCCGAATAAAACTGCTTTATAAAATATAACCATTTTCTTCAAAATAAAGTTAAGTCATGCTAAATTTTAAAATAAAGCTATGAAATCCTATACAAGTTTCAAATAATACCTTGATTGATTATCTTTAAAATAAAACCATTTTATAATATATAAATATTAATAACATTCTTTTAAACATAATACTACTTACCATTAAAATAATTACTTCTATAACTAATTCGATAGACGTTCACTTTTAAAATTCTTACCACTTAAATGATTTTCTTGAAACCATTCTTTAATATAACTTCAAAACATCTAACTTTTCAAAAATCAGCCTAAAAGCGTACTTAGCTTTTCAGGGAAATACACTTCCATTTTATGATAACCCAAAGAATTCTTTTTATAAATCCAACACGATTTATCCCAATTCAATTTTACGTTCATCCCGTAAACCCCTTTCCATATTTTAAACTAAACTCCTTTTATCTTTAAACACATTGCTATTTCCTGGAAATCACTTTCAAAACATATGTTTAGAATATTTAAAATAAAGCTTATAGAAATTATTTAATTGAAAATAATACTTAAGGAAATATATAGAGGTGTCTAAGTAATTTAAGCCAGTTTATCCTTCAAAATAAAGTTATTAAGTTAAATATTTATGTTATAATTTGCTTTTGAGAACTTAACACTACTTTACTTTTTAAAATAATTAATTACCATAATTACATAAATAAATATTTACTTACACTTAGAAACAATTAAAAATAATAATATTTTTTCTAAAATATTTTAAAAACAACTTACAAAAAACTTTCCCGTTTATACTTCGAAAATCTTTCTTTAAAACATGTTTAGTTTCCAGAAAAGCATACACATCCCATCCTTCAAAATAAATCTCGCTATTAATTTTAAAACAATCCACATTTCTTTACAAGTCACACTTCCAAACACTTCAAATTATCAACCAATTTCTTGAATTTAATTCCTTCTGAATTCTTTACTTAAGAATTTCTTTAATTTCCTTTAAACCCAATTTATTTAATTATATTTAAATTTCCAGGTTGTATTCACCCAATCATAGCACAACACGCTTAATTTCCGAATTAATCTATCACAGTATATAAATAGAACACAACATAACAAGATCTAAATCAATTTATCAAAGGATATAAATGAGATATATATCACAGAATATAGATAAATTTCTATTTGTGAGGAATCCAGCTGGATTCCTCCAACCTGTTTCCCTGCATCCACAGATATTATCACAACAAATATTTATCGATTCAATTTGATAATAATTATCATATTCAGCTAAACAACCAATCAAACATTTAAATATTACCTATTTAAATTACTGGTATCCAGATGTGAGTGAGATTTACTCACCTTGGGTTTTCGACGAGCGTTCAAATTTAAATTAAACTGAACGGCGTTCGATTTAATCTAATTTTTTACTTGCTCAGAATGATTCTAGAATTGCACCACTGCGTAGTACTCGTCTCTTCGATTCCAGCGTCGCCAGTTTCATCAAAATCTGACAACGTACGCATGAGATATTAATTTATAAAGCTTGGATAAATTTTTTTATAAATTAATTTCTTAATTCATATACCAAACGAAAATCGGCCATCAAACCCTTCTTCCCTCTCGTCATCTTCACGCGTGCTACTTTGATGAAACCGAACCCAATATCACGGCCTAGGGTTCAAAATCGACCGCGGAGCCATCCAACTCGATCGGAGGCCACCACCATGAAGCCCAATGCCAACACCACATCTACCCAGAGCCTCGATGAACTCGGCCTCCCCCTTACATCAGAAATCGTGCGCGAAAAACACACAAACGCGGGCCCCTATCTCCTCCAAACGACGACGACGCTCACGATCCACCGTTGGATGGCTAGAGCTCGAAGAGCTCGACACTTTTCATGTTGGAAGGTTTCGAAATTAAAGCATGGATCGAACGAAAATTTAGGAAGAAAAGGGAAGTGTTTTCGGCCATGAAATGTTTCGTGACGGCGGTCGATATTGGATCTAGGGTTTTGCTGATAAACATGAATATATAATCATTCATCAATATTATTTTAATATTAAATCCATTTAAAGCAACTTTTACAAACAATCTCCAAACAACGCATGCCGACAGGCATTTCTAAGATTTTACCCACGTCCCGAACACAATGGAACGTGTTTCGGAGGCTAATTCGAACATATGCGCGAGTTACGGAAATAAACGATCAATTTTAAATTAAATCGATTAAAATATTTTCTATGCGATTTGAGCTGCCAGAGTCAAACGACAACTCCGATTGCTGCAAAAATTAAAATCCGATAATAACTAACTATTACGGATCCAATGGAACTGGTTTCGTCGAATTTCGAGACTGTGTCCTGGAAGGCTATCTTAACTCGTCGATTATTTCGAGCGATTTTCAAAATCGTCGAAATCACTTAAAATTTCACCTTTAAAATTTTATTAACTCTATCATAACTCGTATAAAATTTATATTCACATTAGAAATCATTCTGATTCGTTTCGAACCAAAATCTGATTATTTGCATTATTATATTATTAAATTCCATTATTAAATTAATATAAAATTCCAAATTCAACCTATCGACTTTTAATTCTATCCAACAGTCCAATGTTATAATTTAAATCCAAATAGACTTAAAATAAATTTTAGAATCTATTTTTATATCTATTTACACCCAGAATCACCAATTATTCCAATTCTAATATTAAATTATTATTATTCAAATTTCAATTAAATTCCCGTATGTGAAATTTAACTAATTCTATTAATTTAACCCAAAATCTTTTATTTCAAAATTCTAATTATAATACATATTCAACATTTAAAATGAATTAAACGTTCACATCCAGCGACCCAAAATTCCGGGTCGTTACATTCCTCCCCCCTTATAAAAATTTCGTCCCTGAAATTTGCTAAAGTAGAAGAATGCTCCAAACTCAATAGAAAAACTTACTTAGTGAAAATCTCAATTTCACTTTGCCTAAATTCTTTAGTTTCAAATCAAACTGCTAGTTTTGATTCCTATTCAAAAATCCCTTTTATTTTAATTTGAAATCAATTTGTTGTTAACAAAATGCTTTCAAAAAATTCAAAAATTTTCTAACTCCCAAAATTTTCTTAAATTTTTGGTAGAGTCCCCCATGTAGTGAGGAGCTTTTGCAATATTACAATAGATATAAATATATATACATCGACCCACACGGTCGGAAAACCAAAAACAATTCATATTTCCTATTTTTATTGCATGGGCGTACCTTTATTAGCATTTTATAAGCAAGCAGCTAAATAATATTGCATATACACGCTCCAACTCTATCTACTGCCTCTCGTACCTGTACTTACTCAAACAAACACATCATTTTTCAATAATATGAGAATTTATTAACATTCTACACATTAAACTAGCCAAACACATCAATTTCATAGTTTAAACAAACAAATTTCATAATTCAACCTGTTAACCATATATTATAAACAAATCCCAAGATTTCAATCACCATTTTAATTTTCTAACAAATCCAAATTCATTTTATTTTACTTGAATTATTTACATTCAAGTTTAGTATTCTCAATCCATATTCACATTAATATGATTACATGTGTATTACTTGCATCAATTTACTTCAATTCAATTCCAAATTGATTTACAATTGAATTTCATTTTCAATTTGATGTATTTGCATTACTTTGATGATCCATTTTCATTTATATGCAAAACCACTTAATAAAATTTCAATCCATTCCAATTGATTCAAAAACCAATTCTATTTACTTCTCTTAATTCACTCACTTTCGTTTACGTCAAAATGATTAATTTCTATGCAAGTTTTAATGTTATTCAGGCAAATAACCATCACGTAAGCTTATAACCATTAAAATTAATTCCAACTCAAACTATATTAATTTCCTTCCATTCTGAATTATCTACGACCCAAACATTCTTGTTTCCTTGCAATTTTTAAATCAAATCCTTATTCTCACTTCAAGTTCATCATCCAACTTAAGTTTAAATTAATATCATCCTATTCTGTAATATTTACAACTCATACATCTTGATTTTATCACAATAATTAATTAAAATTCTTTTCACTTGCATTTCAATTTTATTATCTAAACAAATTCCATTCAAGGCCCCATATAAAGCTCAACCACAATTATTTCCCAATTTGCTTAAGTTCTCTCAATTTCAAAATATTCCCATTTCTTCTTATATTAATTTTATTTTATTTTGATTTGATTTTATACCAATCAAATTCCAATTCATTTACAAATTTTAATTCAATTTGTTTATTTATTCAATCCATTTTAAATTCATTCTATTAACAATGAGACCACTTTAAATCATTTCACTCATTTGAATTTATTTACACTTCAAACCGTCGCTATTATAATCTAATTCCATTATTCATTCACACTCTCAACTTTTTATTGCCAAAACTAAATCCCATACTAGAACTGGGTTTTTTTTCTTTTCAAAATTTCCTTAACAAACCACCAAAATTTCATCCATGCCAATACAAATTCCATTTAATTTAATTTACACTAAATTCATCTTCAAGCTTCTCTTTATTTAATTTAGCTTACGCTAAATTCATTCACAAACAAATTAGTTGAGTTAAAATTTTATTCATACAGTATCATTCTTACTTAATCTAAATTAAATTTCCTTTCAATATAATTCTTTTCCAAATTTAATTCAAGTCCAACTAAATTTTATTTAGCCAACTTGAGTTCATACCATTTCTTTTACTATCTTAAATTAGAATTTGATTCCATTCATTTTTATTCGTAACACAACTGAATTTCGATTTTAATCCAATCCAAATTCAACTCAATTCCATTTAATCGAAGTTAAATCCAATTCAATCCAATTTATTTCTCCTTTATAAGTTCAAGCCTTATTTACTGACTTAGGTCCATTCACCTTTTATCTTTTATAGTTCCTTCTCCTTATTTCAATGTACATTTCATTTAGGATTTAAATTTTAAATTTCCCATAAAGTACCAACCATTTTATCTTGATTTTAAAATTTTCGTTTCCTAATCTTAAGTTCACCGACTTATTTACTTCAAAGTTTATATTGCTCATTTGAGTTATTTTCATCTTATAATCACAATTCCAAATTTTATATATATGTATCACTGAATTCTTAAGGATAAAAATTTTCTTTCACCTTAATCCTTTGCAAATTTTAAATCCACAATTTCAAATTATAGGTATAACACTTAATAGATTATGGGTACAATTTATTACACAATGACCCACAATTACGAAGTCATTTTACACTTCGATTTAATCCAAATCAATTTAATTCTAAGTCCAATTTATTTAACTTATCCCAAGTTAAGTTCAAATTTTCTATTCACTTAAATATATTTTATTCACTTCCATTTACTCAAGTTAAATTTTAATCCCAAGATTAAGTTCTTCATTTCCTTCTTATTAATATCAACTTCACTTAATAAGTTCATTAGTTGATTCATTTTAACCTTCACATTATTTAAATAGAATCTTCTAGAATTCAGTAACCCGGTTTTATTTCAAAACCATTCTGAAATAATAATCCATACATACCAAATTGGTATATCAAATCAAATCTCCGGATCCCAAATAACTTGTTTATACCAAAACAAATTTCCTCCTTTGAAATTTCTAAAACACCTCGTATATCAAACAAATCTAAACAGATATCATACCCAATTACTAGGGAAGCAATCCATCACTTTAGAAACTTGAAAATGAATTCTAATGATGTGGCCACCATCATCAGGATTATTTTCCAGCGACTTAAGTGAGTTCAGTGCTTCCTTACTTTCGTAAATTCATTTCAAACAATTTCCATTCAAACATATTACCCAAAATAATATTCCATTATTGCCTTCAAACATTTTGGAAAACATTTCAAACATTTCCAAGATTTTAAATTTCCAAACCTTTGTTTTCAATCATTTAAAACACTTGTCAAAATTTCCGAGATTTATATTCCAGTTAAATTCAAATTTAGTTATTCTTCTTTTGTATAATTTATACTCATGGAATTTATTTGGTTATAACCATTTCAAATTTTAGATTAAATTTTAGATTCTTATTTGATTAAGATATCCATATCCAAACAATCAAATATATATATAATAATAATTTCAGAAAATTATTTCTTTCATATCGAAATATAATTTTGGGTAAAATTATTTCATTTACCCTCTTTAAAACAATACTATGTCGGTTTATCTTGTTTAAGAGTTTAGAAACCTCTATCGATGCGGTTGTACTTCCCGTACCGACCAAAATTCATAAACACTCAACCGATAAGTCAACACAGTATAAAAATAATTTTATATTCACTAACAAGTATACTCTCATATCTATTATTACACTCAACTCATTATAGAGTACCATTGACTCTGTTTAATGAGTAATTTCCCCACCAAAGCCTAGGTTGTCGCCAACCTAAGCTCTGATACCAAGTGTGACGACCCGCCTTTCTCGACCCTCGAAAATCGACACAAAATACCCCACAGTATGATATGCCGACGATCAAGTGCCGAAAAAGACAGATTGTTGAGGGAAAAGAAAGAAGGTAGAAGAAAGAAGGAACTAAACAATATCAAAATCTCATAATCGCAACGGAATAAAATATAATATATAATATCAGATCTTCACACAAAATGGAAACTATATCTGATATATACAATATATCATCAGAGTATCTCAAACAACAACAATTACCAGCCTGACAATTTCATACAATAACAGCAGCGGATATAACAAGTACGGATAATACGTCTCGGACTCCAGCTCCTCTCCTGCTCCACAAGATGCACTGGTAGGCTTTTCAACCGTCCCAGCCCCACTGTGGCTTACATTGGTACCTCGGGTTTGCTTTTACGGCCAGCCTCTCGACTCGCAACCAACCCCAAAAGGCCTTATACAACCCCTGGGGACATGTAGGGGTAAGAGTCTCCCGTTCGTCATCTAACGCAAAGCGAGAACCCCCTATCATGTTGTAATATAGCAAACCCGATCCCCTGCAACACAAGGCCGGGACTACCCCTTACTGGATAATCCCGAGTAAGATCACCCCACGGTTGGGATCAGCAACCGCACCACTAAGCCGAAATAAAAGGGACATCTAGACAGGGATGACCTCACCTTGAATGGGTGCTACCCACCTAGTATTGCTGCATAACCCCTGATTTTCAGTCATTCCCGGTTGATAAGGCTTGAGGCTAAGCGTTACCTTTTTTGCACGTTTCACTTAGAATGCCCATCGTCCACCTGACGATGTTCCGAAAGCATTCGTCCAAACAAGTCCGTCCTGGGTTCTGACGGAACCGAAGGCACTACTCCTACTACATCCATTTGGAAATATCCTCAGGACTAGTAGCGACTAGCCCTTGCACTCCACTGCTCCATCTTCGACTCCGAACTCATTTTTCCCACGAAAACGTACAAACCGGATCGAAGTGGTTTTCGAGAAATTAATCCCAATCCCGGTCTCTTCGAAACAATCAACGCATTTGTCCAATATTGATAGTTGGGGATTTAACTATCAATTAATATCTACAAACATCCATCAAACAATAAATAATTTCCCACGTTATTTATTTTCCTTAAAAGAAATATCTTTGCAAGATATATTTTCCTTTTCAAACCCTTTTTAAACAGTTTTCAACCCCGACTCTTTTCATGGAGTAAATTCTCAAATCCTTACTTCTTCTGAAAACATCCAAGTACCCATACTTAAGATTTAAATAATTTAAATTCTTTGTTCTTGAAAATACATTAAACATCTATATTAAAACTTCTTACATACTTGATTTAAAGTATATATATATATATATACTTTTTAAAAATTATCTCGAATAAAACTGCTTTATAAAATATAACTATTTTCTTCAAAATAAAGTTAAGTCATACTAAATTTTAAAATAAAGCTATGAAATCCTATACAAGTTTCAAATAATACTTTGATTGATTACCTTTAAAATAAAACCATTTTATAATGTATAAATATTAATAATATTCTTTTAAACATAATACTACTTACCACTAAAATAATTACTTCTATAACTAATTCGATAGATGTTCACTTTTAAAATTCTTACGACTTAAATGATTTTCTTGAAACCATTCTTTAGTATAGCTTCAAAACTTCTAACTTTTCAAAAATCAGCCTAAAAGCGTACATGGCTTTTCAGGGAAATACACTTCCATTTTATGATAACCCAAAGAATTCTTTTTAACAACCCAACACGATTTATCCCAATTCAATTTTATGTTCATCCCGTAAACCCCTTTCCATATTTTAAACTAAACTCCTTTTATCTTTAAACACATTGCTATTTCTTGGAAATCACTTTCAAAACATATGTTTAGAATATTTAAAATAAAGCTTATAGAAATTATTTAATTGAAAATAATACTTAAGGAAATATATAGAGGTGTCTAAGTAATTTAAGCCAGTTTATCCTTTAAAATAAAGTTATTAAGTTAAATATTTATGTTATAATTTGCTTTTGAGAACTTAACACTACTTTACTTTTTAAAATAATTAATTACCATAATTACATAAATAAATATTTACTTACACTTAGAAACAATTAAAAATAATAATATTTTTTCTAAAATATTTTAAAAACAACTTACAAAAAACTTTCCAGTTTATACTTCGAAAATCTTTCTTTAAAACATGTTTAGTTTCCAGAAAAGCATACACATCCCATCCTTCAAAATAAATCTCGCTATTAATTTTAAAACAATCCACATTTCTTTACAAGTCACACTTCCAAGCACTTCAAATTATCAACCAATTTCTTGAATTTAATTCCTTCTGAATTCTTTACTTAAGAATTTCTTTAATTTACTTTAAACCCAATTTATTTAATTATATTTAAATTTCCAGGCTGTATTCACCCAATCATAACACAACACGCTTAATTTCCGAATTAATCTATCATAGTATATAAATAGAACACAACATAACAAGATCTAAATCAATTTATCACAGGATATAAATGAGATATATATCACAGAATATAAATAAATTTCTATTTGTGAGGAATCCAGTTGGATTCCTCCAACCTGTTTCCCTGCATCCATATATATTAGCACAATAAATAAATATCGATTCAATTTGATAATAATTATCATATTCAGCTAAACAATCAATCAAACATTTAAATATTAGCTATTTAAATTACTGGTATCCATATGTGAGTGAGATTTACTCACCTTGGGTTTTCGATGAGCGTTCAAATTTAAATTAAATCGAACGACATTCGATTTAACCTAATTTTTTACTTGCTCAGAATGATTTCAGAATTGCACCACTGCGTAGTACACGTCTCTGCGATTCTGGCATCGCCAGTTTCATCAAAATCTGACAACGTACGCATGAGATATTAATTTACAAAGCTTGGATAAATTTTTTTATAAATTAATTTCTTAATTCATATACCAAACGAAAATCGGCCGTCAAACCATTCTTCCCTCTCGTCATCTTCATGCGCGCTACTTTGATGAAACTGAACCCAATATCACGGCCCAGGGTTCAAAATCGCGACCGTCGTAGAGCCATCCACCTCGATCGGAGGCCACCACCACGAAGCCCAACGCCAAAACCACCTCTACCCAGAGCCTCGACGAACTCGACCTACCCCTTACATCAGAAATCGTGTGCGAAAAACACATGAATGCGGGCCCCAATCTCCTCCAAACGACGACGACGCTCACGATCCACCGTTGGATGGCTAGAGCTTGGAGAGCTCGACACTTTTCATGTTGGAAGCTTTCGAAATTAAAGTGTGGATCGAATGAAAATTTGGGAAGAAAAGGGAAGTGTTTTCGGCCATGAAATGTTTCGTGACGGCGGCCGATATTGGATCTAGGGTTTTGCTGATAAACATGAATATATAATCATTTATTAATATTATTTTAATATTAAATCCATTTAAAGCAACTTTTACAAACGATCTCCAAATAACGCGTGCCGACAGGCATTTCTAAGGTTCTACCCATGTCTCAAACACAATGGAACGTGTCTCGGAGGCTAATTCGAACATATGCGCGAGTTACGGAAATAAACGATCAATTTTAAATTAAATCGATTAAAATAGTTTCTATGCATTTTGAGCTACCAGAGTCAAACGACAACTCCGACTGCTACGAAAATTGAAATCCGATAATAACTAACTATTACGGATCCAATGGAACTGGTTTCGTCGAATTCCGAGACTGTGCCCCGGAAGGCAATCTTAACTCGTCGATTATTTCGATCGATTTTCAAAATCGTCGAAATCACTTAAAATTTCACCTTTAAAATTTTATTAACACTATTATAACTCGTATAAAATTTATATTCACATTAGAAATCATTCTGATTTGTTCCGAACCAAAATCTGTTTATTTGCATTATTATATTATTAAATTCCATTATTAAATTAATATAAAATTCCAAATTCAACCTATCGACTTTTAGTTCTATCCAACAGTCTAATATTATAATTTAAATCCAAATATACTTAAAATAAATTTTAGAATCTATTTTTATATCTATTTACACCCAGAATCACCAATTATTCCAATTCTAATATTAAATTATTATTATTCAAATTTCAGTTAAATTCCCGTATGTGAAATTTAACTAATTCTATTAACTTAACCCAAAATCTTTTATTTCAAAATTCAACTTATGATACATATTCAACATTTAAAATGAGTTAAACATTCACATCTAGCGACCCAAAATTCCGGGTCATTACACTTTCCTATTGTTCTAGGGTAATTATTTTAACAATTAAGGCCTTTGAGAAAGCCCATTCTCCACCAGTTCTCATGGTGGATTCAAATTGTACAAAACCTGTGTAGGTTAAAATTTCTTGGTAGAAATTAAAATCCTTTAGATAAAGGTATGGATCGGTAAAGTTCTTTAAATAGAAGGTCATAACCTCTTCTGCAGATAAATGAATATATTTTTTCTCTACAGGAGATACCCATATGGTTGATGTCAGGATATATGGGTATAGGTATTCTCTTGTAGATACAGACTTTATTGCCAACTCATAAGCATCAGCTCTGAGTTGTTCATCAACTGGAGTAGTCTTTAAGACTTCTTCTCTAAGAATTTTTTCATTCTTCTGAAAGGCCTACTTATAAGTCGTTATGGGCCGAGATAGTGCAGTTTTGCTGCTTTCTTCCTTTTCTTTGCCTTTATTCATTTTTTTCCTATAAAAATTGTCGAGTTAAGAAATCGGGTAACGCATTATCAGACCCTTTAATAAACTCAATATCAAAATCGAATACTGACAATATCACTTGCCATCTAGCAAATATTTGTTTTGATGCTATGTTTTTAATATCCTTTTATAAAATTTCTTTGGCAGACTTACAATCTACCTTA
The DNA here is from genome assembly GCA_030765085.1 of Allium cepa. Lineage (NCBI taxonomy): Eukaryota > Viridiplantae > Streptophyta > Magnoliopsida > Asparagales > Amaryllidaceae > Allium > Allium cepa. The sequence goes on from CM060944.1 coordinate 346,656,257, forward strand.
GCAAGAACTTTTAATTTAATAAATCACTTTCAAATTTTTCCACACATAATACGATTGCTAATATTTCCTTTTTAACAGTAGAGTAATTAACTCTGGGTTCTTGCCAAATTCCCGAAGTAAATCTGACTAAGGATTCATTATTGTTAATTCTTTGCTTAAGAATACCACCATATCCTTTATCCGATGCATCAGTTTCGACTATTTTGAGTGCATCAGGATTATGAATTGCAAGACAAGGAATTTATTTTATTTTTGCTTTTATTTTTATAACCGCTTTAGTTTGTTCCTCTGTCCAAGCAGGTGGATTTTTTCTTAATCTTTCAAATAATGGTTTAGCATCATAAGCTAGATCTTTATAAAATTCGAAAACATAGTTTAAGATTACTAAAAATCTTTGTAATTAATTTTTATCCTTGATTTCATTTGGAATTTTTCTGCAAATATAATTGCTCTATCAATAGGAAATATTGTTCCATCTTTATAATATGTCCAAGAAATCTAATTTCTGTTTGAAAAAGCTTTATCTTTTTAGCTGATACAGCTAATACAGCTCTTTTAGTGGCATTTATAAAAATATTTAAGTGTTTAAAATGTTGGTCATTTGATTCTGAAAATATAAAAACATCGTCGATATATACTATGGTAAATGCTTTATAAGCACTATAAATATCATTCATAATTTTTTGAAATTCTGAAGGGGCATTTTTTAACCTAAATGGAATTGCATTTCATTCATAGTTCCCAAATGGAACAGTAAATGCAGCTTTATATCTATCTTCTTCTTTTATCTGAATTTGCCAAAATCCAGATTTCATATCAAATTTAGACATTACTTTGGCTGAATAAAGCCTTGCTAATAAATCCTTTTTAATAGGAATTGGATATCTAATCCATCTTAATGCTTTGTTCAAAGGTTTATAATTTATAACTAGTCTTAGGACTCCTCTTTCTAGTTTCGCTGCATTTTCTACTTAAAAAACTGAACAGCTCCATGGACTTTTAGATGGTCTACTAAGGCCTTTCTGTAGCAATTCTTCAATTTCTTTTTTACCGATTTCTAGATGTCTCTGAGACATGGATATAGGTCTAGCTTTAGTTGGAATTTGACTTTCTTTATAGTCCGGTTCGTAAGGTAAACCTATTTCATTGTTTTTTCTCTGCCAAAAGGCATTAGGAGTGCCTGCACAAATAGTTTTCTCAAAATAATTTTGTAGATCTTTAATATTTTGTTGTAAACCGGGTTGCAATAATTTTTCTTTTATTCTTTTGTAATTTATCTCTTGAGATAAAGAGTTTAGAAAATTCTCTTTTCTTTTAATACTTTTTTGAATAATATCAATTTTATAATGTTGTGGTTGAGATACAAATTTGAATGTTAATTCTTGATTTTTAATAGTACTAGTAATATCTTCTTTTGATATTTTAGTTATAGGACATAGCAAATGTAAGAAGGGATTTCCTAGTATAACATCATGAGACAAATTTTTAACCATTATAAATGGCATTTCTAGACAAATACCTTTATTACAAACAGCTTTGTTTTGTAGCTTGTAATTAACTAACAATTTTCTGCCATTTGCAGCATTTAGTATTTCCATAGTTTTAGAAAAATATTTTGAAGGTACTAACCCTTCATTAATGCAGTTTAAGTCTGCACCTGAATCTATCATTGCTATTGTAGTAAAATAATATTCTTTGTGAACTACAATAGCAACTTTAGTGTGCCATTTATGGGTGATTACCTTGTCAACAACATTAATAAATGTTAAATAGTTTAATTCTTCCTCTCCCAAAATATTGTTATTATTTTGGTTATCATTCTTAGGGTTTATCTCTATTAAAGACATTCTTTCTTTTAATTCCTTTATTTCTTGTTTAAGCATTTTAACTTCATGTTGTAATTCTGCAGTTGTAGTTTCAGTACTTACTGGGTTAATATTATTGGAAGTTTTAACTCTATTTAATATATCTTTTAAACCATAAGTTTCTGGTTCTATTAATTTTAGTTTCTTTTCTCCATTATGTGATTCCAAATATTTCTTTAACATATTTTCCTTTTCTTCTGGATCAGAAAATGTCTGTGATATCCAGAATAAAATTTTCTTCTTTTGTTAACATAAATAGTCCATTTGCTTTACATAAAGCTTTATAATAGTCACAATTTCCATCGCAACTATCAGATTCTGAATCGTTATCTGAATCATATTCATTTTCAGTTTCTGAATCAATTTCTATGATAACAGATAATTTTAAATTTTCTTTTTCTGAATCAGAGCTTGATATAAATAATTTTGTGAATGAATTTTTTAATTCTTCGTCTATTTCAAGACTATTTATTTTATTTTTTTAATTTACACTTATTAGCATAGTGGCCTGGTGTTTTACATTTCCAGCATATTAAAATTTTTCTTTTAGTAGATTTATTTTGCTCTTTTCTTTTATAGGGTCTTTGTGATTTACTTTTAGGAATTTTACTACTTTCTACATAATTTTCTTTTAGAAAATTTTTAATTTTATAAAATTTTCTCTTAGATGGTTTTCTTAATCTTTTTTCTTCATTGGTTGGTTTTATAGGTGATAAACCAAGTTGTTCACAGCAATCTCCTAGAATTCTTTTTCCATAAATTTTCTCCTTTTGGATTTGTTTATGTAATTTTATTTCATTACATAAATGAATTCCTTCTGCAACAACCTCTGCTGGTAATTCACCATAAGTATATTGATTATAAGGAATAGTTCCATTATTTTTTGTTTTATTCGATTTTTAACTCTTTCTGAAAAGAAATGAGGTAGTCCTGATAAGAACTTTTCATTCCAAAATTCATGATTACTATCACTTCCAGTAAATAGATTTGAAAAATATACATCTTTATACCATCTGAACCAAGATAAATTATGACATTTTAGATTCATTAATTGTTCTTGTATTCTATTTGTTTGAAGAGCAGTTGCTTCAATGAAATGTTTAGCTATTGTATATATTAGTGTATTTACGCAATCGGTTTTGGGCATTCAATCTTCTAATTTTGTCGCAATAAATATATGCGCTTTCGCTTCGTTAGAAAGGTGAAAACCCTGCCAACCTTTTAGTTGTTCTGTAAATCCTTGTACAATAGCTTTTGCTATTCTATCGTCTGAATTATTTTTAATTAAACATGCAGTAGTGTACATTGTCATATAATCCAGACAAGTTTGTATTTGGTATTCTGAATAACCGTCTATATTCCATTCTACAATGGAGGTACCATCAAATGATACAGCTCCATAATTGTTTTGTTCTTCAAATAAGAGGTCGACTGGTGTTGGTCTCGTATAATAAGGTTTACTATACGAGGAATTTTGTAACGACCCTGAAATTCAGACCCAGTTTAAATTTTTTAAACCGCTTATTCAATGTAGAAATTCGAATTTTCACAAACGATTTCCGTTGCCAACCAAACTTCACATTTGGAATGCGTCTAGATAGACATAGGCATGCGCAAAATTTTGTTGAAAAATATTGAAGTAAATTATGCTCGTCGCATTTACATATCAGTTTAAATCTTATGTATAAATTTCCTATCGTCCGAACTCAAATATTTTCTCGATGTTGCATAAGAAAAATATTCTGAACTTGACGACGCATTTCGTTTCGTCAAAGTTCGCTTTTAATTGCTAGTAAAATATTCGCTCGGGCAAACGGTTAAATAAGAGCAACCACTTCTCAAACAGTGTCAAACCATCAATATCATCATACCATTGTGTCCGCCTCGACGCGCTGATCAAAACGGTATATTTATTTGTGCCAATCGGAGTTCGGCGTTGCGAATTATAAATTTTAACGGAGCGAAAACCGGTCCGTTACGCAGCAACCCAGTACCAAACTTCCCAGCATTCAAAAATTTAGAGCCATTCAGCTGACCTTGGGAACACAAATAGCCACCATTGTGAAAATCATCATTGCATTTACTGTGCGCACTGAACCTCTCATTTATTGCGTGTTCACTCCGTCCTGCTCTTACGAGATGGCTGTCTTCTCTCCTCTGTAAATTTTATATTCTTTCTCCCTTCCCATATTCCTTTGCTATTTATTATCCTCGCAGAAAACCCAAACCCACCCCTCCCTTTCTTCTTCTTTCACATTTTCTTTTGTTTACTTCAACCTTTCACCTACACACGTACGCTAACCTCTCCTCCTTTCTCTCAGAACGACTTGAACCACAGACAAGTCCGATGGCTCGAATTCTTAGCTGCATATGATCTCGACATCAATTATACTCCTGGAAAAGCAAATGTTGTAGCTGATGCTTTGAGCCGTAGCAAAGCATTGTCATGTTGTAATCTTGTAGAAGGCATGATATTTCAGCTTATTATCTCCCCATCTCTTTTGGATCGCATCAAAGCTATGCAATATGAGGACACCTTGCTCTATCGCATGAAGGAGTTAGTTCTTGGTAGAGTTGGAAATGCTGACAGTAAAGTGGGAGCACAGATAGATAATAATGGAGTTTTGAAGATTGACAACCGTATTTGTGTTCCAAATGTTGATGGACTGAGACAAGAAGTGCTTAGAGAGAACCATCAATCATCACTTTCATTTCATCCTGGTGTCACCAAGATGTATCGAAATATGAAGCGTTTATATTGGTGGAGTGGGATGAAGAGAGATATTTCCATATATGTCAGTAGATGCACCACTTGCCAGCAAGTCAAGGCCGATCACCGGAAGACGGCAGGATTACTCTAACCCCTGGAGATTCCGTGTTGGAAATGGGATCAGATTTCCATGGACTTCATTGACGGATTATCGAGGACCAGAAAAGGGAACGAGAGTATATGGGTGATTGTTGATAGGTTGACAAAATCTGCTCACTTTATTCCTGTTAAGACCACTCGTACTGCTTCGAGTTTGGCCGAGATTTATATGAGAGAGATTGTCAGACTTCATGGAGTTCCATCTAGTATTGTATGCGATAGAGATCCTTTATTCACTAGTAAATTCTGGAAGGCATTTCAGGACGTCTTGGGCACTAAACTGAATCTGAGCACGGCTTACCATCCTCAAACAGATGGCCAAACTAAGAGGGTAAATCAGATTTTGGAAGATCTGCTCCGAGCTTGCATTATTGATTTCGGTGGATCTTGGGAAGACCACCTTCATTTGGTTGAATTCACTTATAATAACAGCTATCAGGTAATCCAAAATTTTCAATTTGAATAAGTAAAAAAATTTGAATTGAAATATAACTATCTTTATAATCAGGCGAGTATCGATATGGCACCGTTCGAAGCTTTATATGGACGGCCATGCAAATCGCCAGCTTGTTGGATTGAGCCTGGTGATCGATTAGTTCTTGGCCCGGATATGATTATGGAAGCATCCGAGAAGGTCAATGAGATCAGAAGGAAGATGAAGACCGCACAGGATAGGCAGAAGAGCTATGCCGATAGGCGTAGAAGAGAGTTAAAATTCCAGGTTGGAGATGAGGTCTTTCTTAAAGTATCACCTTTGAAGAATGTTATTCGATTTGGTCGTAGAGGGAAGCTCGCTCCTAGATTTGTTGGACCATTCACTATCACTGAGAGGATTGGTACACTAGCCTACAGAGTTGCGCTACCGGAGAAATTTGAGGGCGTGCACAACGTATTTCATGTTTCACATCTTCGGAAGGTTGTACATGATCCATCCATGACCATTCCTATTGCTCAGTTAGATGAGGTTGATATTGAGCCGGATTTGACTATAGAGAGGAGAACACTTCGTATCATGGATAGGGATACGAAGCAGCTTAGAAGGAAGTCTGTTAGCCTAGTCAAAGTCCAATGGAGTCCCGATGATCGTGATTGTACTTGGGAAACCGAGGAGAGTATCCGAGATTCTAATCCAGAATTGTTTGTTGAAGGTAAATTCCATTCTATATTCTTTACTTTATTCGATAATCTATTCTATATCCATCGTACCTCTTTTATTGTTCTTCCACTCTTTCCTTCGTTCCTTTTCGGGAACGAAAAGTTTTGAGTGAGTGAGAATGTAACGACCCTGAAATTTAGACCCAGTTTAAAAATTTTAAACCGCTTATTCAATGTAGAAATTCGAATTTTCACAAACAATTTCCGTTGCCAACCAAACTTCACATTTGGAATGCGTCTAGATAGACATAGGCGTGCGCCAAATTTCGTTGAAAAATATTGAAGTAAATTACGCTCGTCGCATTTACATATCAGTTTAAATCTTATGTATAAATTTTCTATCGTCCGAACTCAAATATTTTCTCGATGTTGCATAAGAAAAATATTCTGAACTTGACGACGCATTTCGTTTCGTCAAAGTTCGCTTTTAATTGCTAGTAAAATATTCGCTCGAGCAAACGGTTAAATAAGAGTAACCACTTCTCAAACAGTGTCAAACCATCAATATCATCATACCATTGTGTCCGCCTCGACGCGCTGATCAAAACGGTATATTTATTTGTGCCAATCGGAGTTCGGCGTTGCGAATTATAAATTTTAACGGAGCGAAAACCGGTCCGTTACGCAGCAACCCAGTACCAAACTTCCCAGCATTCAAAAATTTAGAGCCATTCAGCTGACCTTGGGAACACAAATAGCCACCATTGTGAAAATCATCATTGCATTTACTGTGCGCACTGAACCTCTCATTTATTGTGTGTTCACTCCGTCCTGCTCTTACGAGATGGCTGTCTTCTCTCCTCTGCAAATTTTATATTCTTTCTCCCTTCCAATATTCCTTTGCTATTTATTATCCTCGCAGAAAACCCAAACCCACCCCTCCCTTTCTTCTTCTTTCACATTTTCTTTTGTTTACTTCAACCTTTCACCTACACACATAGGCCAACCTCTCCTCCTTTCTCTTCATATGTTTTATTCTTATTTTTAGTTTTTTTTGATACATCAGCTCCGCCTCCGCCATACAGTCCGCCCTGCCCAACACATGCCAGCCCGCCCCGCCTCCTGCCTAATCCGCCAGCCTCCACTGCCTGTTCCGCGTCCACCGCCTTACCACTCCGGCCACTTCCCCTCCACCGCAAACAACCACCTTCGGCCCCATACTGCTCCACCGGCCGCTACCCCTGCCCCACTTTCCCGCTGTCCCCCGTCGCACTCCACTGCCACCGACCGTCGCCTCCAACCCAGTCTCCACCACCGCAACCCACAGCTCGCATCACCTGCGCCATGTCCTTCGCCTGCACTTCGTCACGTCCCACTGCCTCCATTGCCTCCGCACATCACCCGCGCATCCACACCCGTTCGCCTCCACTCACGAAACCCACTCCGCCCCGCTCCACTGCCTACAACTGCCTCCTTGTCCCCGCTGCGACCACACCCTCCCAGTTCGCCCGCCTCACCCATTGCCGAGACCCGCTCCGCCACGCCACCAAACCCGAACGCCTCGCCTTGGCCGCAACCAACTTCCCACCACACTGCCGTTATATTATTTATATATATAGTTGGGTTTTAGGAAAAGGGGAGAAAGTTGTACCGGATGCTTCTTTATATATATAATATATATGCAGTTGTATGGTTTTGGTTTATAATATGTTCCGGTGTAGTTTAAAACCCAAAGCAGTTTCAGTAGAAAAAAAAATGTTAATTTATAAAGCAGTTCCAGTGCAAAGTTGATTTACATTTTATATTACTATAGATGTTCGTTTGGAAAAAGGGATCAGTTTGCTTATATATATAATATACAATAGATATAAGGTTGGGTTGCAAAGTTGCATTTTCAGGTACAATTCATAAATGTAGCATACTGTACATATATAGACTATGTAGCATAAATGCCTGGGAGGGCTAGGTAGTTTATACGGCAGTAGTTATAAATTTGAGAACAGAATTTATAAACTATGTTCACTATTTTGGGTAGTGGTTTCCGACTTTGTTTGAAAATTTTGTTTACGTAATAATTATAAATATACAGTAGTTTTAGCAGTATAAAAATATTTTAGAAGCATTGAGTGTTGTTTTATGAGCAGCCAATGTTTTGATAAACTTTGTTGTGTTTTATTCCAGCCCCCGCTATTGATCCGGAAACATAGGCTATTTCCACCCCGCTTGACGAATCTATCTTGCTCCGTTGATCGGTATGGTTATATATGTGTATTCAGTCGATATATATTGCAATAAACAAATTATTGATTAATTAGTTGTTGATTTCAGTTGCGTTCATTTTGCGTCGTGCTTGTTAGGGTCTATTTTATCTATTCGTCTTCGTGCTTCGCCATCATCTTCTTCAACCACGCAAGGTGAATATTTCATTCACGACTCGATCTATTATGCTATGATAATCAAGTGATAATTGTTGTTTATATTAATTTGGATGTTAAATTGTTGATTGTTGGAATTGTTGAAATAAAAAATTGTAAATCGCTATGCAAGTTAAATTTGAATATTGCTAGTTTACGACAAATAGTTGTGACACTAAAATTATTATGTGATGTTGAATTTGGTTGTTAATATAAGTGAAATTTAATATGAAATTGAAATTGATATAGGATAGTCAACAATTTAAAATGGATTATATATGTTGAACTTGACCCCTTTAAATGTTAAATAAATCGTCGCGTAGAATAGCGTTAACTACACTTTGAACCATTGAATGTATGATTGATGTAGTAATTTGATAATAGACACCAAGTGAAAACCCTAACGTAATAATCTTTAATCCGCATGAAACGATAGTGTGGATTCTAGGAATAATTATATTAATTTGCATAAATAACAAATGTAAGTTAATACGATTATTTCGGGATTATTTAATACATTATTAAATTGTTATGTATGGTTGCTATTGCTTGTTTATTTACTTTGACACCATCCCAGTTATCACACTGCAAGTTCCCTTTGCTATGCTTTGTTTTATATTAAATAATATTGGGTTGAAATGATAAATACCTAATTAAACAACTTGGCCTAGGATAGAAAATAAAAATAAGAAACCCGATTGGTCAACAAAACCATTTTCGAAATTGAAATATATTTTAAATTAAGGAATGAACTTAACAATTTGTTTGGAAATTTGGTAACGGTTTAATGTATGTAATTGAAATAGATTTCACGGATTTAATTGAGATAAATTTTATGGATTAGACTGAAGTAAAAATTTTGGATTAAATTGAAACGGATTAATAAACCTATGTAATTAAATAAAAATGAATTGGCAAATTTGTTGAATTGAGATTTAGAAACAAGTAAGTTTTAGAATTTGATAACTTAAAAATTTATTAAATTTGTTAGGTTTAGATTAAAACTCGATTTTAATTAAATAGATTTGAAACATGTTGTAAATTTTACTTGGAAATGTAGAGAATTTGACTTAGGAAGAATACAAAAACTAACCAAAGCTTTATGGATATAACTTAGTGATTATTTAAACTTAAAATGATTTTAAATTTAACGAATTAATCAAATCAGGGCAATGTAAATGGAAATGGACTTCTTTGTTCAGAAATTTAATTGAATTGGTAAATAAATGAAATGAAGTTGGATAAAAGGAATTTAGTTAACAAAATTGATTTAATCGAATTTATGATAACAGTGGATGTAAACATGAAGTGAAATGAATAGAATTTGATTTAATAATTTAAACTAAGTTTAGCATTAAATTGAATTCGTTGATTATGAACTAAATTTAATAAGCAACTCATAGACCTTATTAAATCGAACTTGAATACTTAATTTTAAATTGTAACTCAAATGTTTGAACTAAAAATTGCATTCGAAAATATGTTTTAAAAATATCTAAAATAAATTAAATCGTGAAATGTCAAATTTTGGAAGTCAAATTTGCACCTTGACTTTTGGACTTTGATTTGTTTTAACGTTAATTTAACCGACCATCGGGTAATAAATACGTAGTTATTAAAGAGACCGGGATCGGGCATGGACATACTCTCCGTCGATACCGAAAACCACTTTAATAACTATTATGCGCGAAGCGTTGATCCAGAATGAAGTGGATGGTTTGGTGAATGCGTTGACTGAAGAAAGAGAACGATACTGGATGACCCCTGACATGACTAAAACAGGAGCCGCACCGGGCCATTGAGGATCGCCACCTCTAGCGGATACGCTTCTTCGATACCATATCTATTACTTTTGTGATTCGATTTGGGTGCACCCCTTGATTTGGGAGTGTTGTTTCGCTGTGTTGAGATAGTAGCTACTATGCTCAACATCAGTCCGGATCACGCAACTACTAGTATCCTAGTTGGTATTGCCTCATGTACCTTGTCATACTGATTATCCTATTCGCGACCACTACGTTTTGATTTGTACCTTGAGTATATGGATTGCCCTCTGGTGACTTCCGGTTTTGGGGAAACTACGGTCTTGTATATGCTTTTGGAAATATAAAATGTGTTAAGGGGAATTATGGTAACGCCTTAACACTATTTTAATATTCTATTTTACTAATTAGACATTACCTACATACCGTATTCTATTGTATATATAGATATTTTATCGGATCCTTAGAGATGTTATTTTATTCATCTTTGAGTTATGGACTTTATTTCCTGCATTTGATTATCCTGCATAAGATTTTGAGTCCTGACTCGAGTGTTTCTTTTGTATATGCTCGGGTCAGTCTGAAGCTGTCCAGTTTGCTGATCAAGGTTGGTTGAAGATGCTGAAGACTTAGCATTTATCTTTATCTGTCTATTTTGATGTCCGTGTCTGTTGGACATTTATGTATTTCCTTGCAGTCACCTTTTGTTTAGACATTGTTGTACTTTATGTAGTAGCTTCATGAACTGCTATTATGACGATGTATTTCCGCTGCATTATTCTGTGACTGTGACGTTGTATTGTTTCTCATTTACATCTATGTATTTATAATCCCATAATGATTCGTGTTTTGTATTATTTAAGTTGACATTTGAGGATTATTGTCAATTTAAATGGTCCAAATATACGGGTTGTTATAGTTGGTATCAGAGCTTTGGGTTCCCTAAAAACCTTAGTTTGGGATTATATAAACTCATTAGAGATAGGGTAGCAATACCCTAGAATGAGGAGAATCGATTCAATATCCCGATCCTTTCAAATTCAAACTTCTTTGATCCGTTCATTAGTTTTCTACAAGTTGTATGATTTTCTATCCTTGGCTCTAAATCTCTTCCGATATTTCAGGATGAGCACCGGAAGAAACAATAGGGGAGGAAGAGGCCATGGTCCTGCCCAGGCTGCACCTGCCGTCCCAGCTCCAGTCAAATTCACCACTCTTAGCAAGGAGTATACACAGCTAGGTGGTACTAAGTTTTCTGGATCCGAGGGCATTATCGAAGCTCAGCAATGGCTCAAAAGCTTAGAGAAGATATTTTCTGGATTGGAGATCACTGATGCTCAGAAGCGTCAGCTTGCTGCGTGGCAACTTCAGGATGCCGCGCAAGATTGGTGGGAATCTGTTACTTCACGTATCGAGGAGAACACCATCACTTAGGCCCAGTTTAGGTATAAATTTATTTGGACTTCGTAGTCTAAATTCTTCTTTCAATCTTTGGAATGTTATTTATCTAGTCTATCTTTTGATTAGGGATACCTTCTCGGCACAATGGATGTCCGCTGCTGGGAAAACCCAACTTTATAGAGCTTTTATGGATCTTAAGCAAGGCAGTATGACTTTTTCTGAGTACGAGAGGAAATTCAACGAACTCTCCAAGTTTGGCCCAGGATTGATCGATACACCACTTCTAAAGAACGAGAAGTTCATTATGGGAGCTAGACCAGAGTATTATGACTTGCTTACTGGCCACACTCACTGCACCTTCACAGAGCTTGTTGATTATGCTCTTAGATATGAGGCGAAGCCAAGGGGACCCGCTGCCAAGGCCCCTCCTACTCGTCCCTCTTCCAGCCAGCTCGGAAAGAGGAAGATGAACTTTGATCAACAAAAGAAAGCTTGGCAAAAGACTACAGGATTAGGATATGCCCAAAAAAGCCCAATCGACCTTGCTAAGATCACTTGCTTCAAATGCGATAAGAAGGGCCATTATGCTAATAGTTGTCCATCCACCGGAGCTGCTATTCCACCACCTTCTCAGATAAGGAATGATTTATGCCATGTCTGCCTCCAGCCAGGTCACTTCAAGAGAGACTGCCCATTGAGGAAGAAAGGCACACCATCAGGAGTATATGTTGTCACCACTCCTGCACCACTCCCACCACCTTCTCAGGATGACCGAGGTACCTTACGAAGTACTTTTTCATTACGTGGTTTACCTGTTAGGGTATTATTCGATACTGGTGCATCTCATAGCTTCATATCTATTGATCTTTGTATTAAGCTCAGATTAGAACCTACTCTTGCTGCTACTTCCTTATGTGTCTCCAACCCTATTGGAGGACTTGCCAACCTCAGTCGAATTTGTAAAGAGGTTGCGCTTTTGCATGGAAGATATCGATTCACATGGGATTTTTATGTGCTTGGCTTCGTAGCATTTGACATTTTGTTGGGTGCTGATTGGTTAAGAAAATTCAATGCTATTATTTCTTGCAAAGCTCGATCAGTTTCTCTAGTTAATGACAAGGGTCTACCGCTTGTCATCGAATGCAAATCACCTCAGAAATATGTCGGAAGCTTCATATTCTCTCTTGATGCTCACCCGGATGACCTTAGTACTACTCCTATTGTTCAGAAATTTCCCGATGTATTTGGAGAGGTCGACTCTCTACCGCCTAAGCGAGAGATCGATTTCCGCATTGACCTTATTCCCGGAGCTACTCCCGTAGTTCTCCCTCACAAAAGGATGACTCCTAAAGAAAAAGCTGAATATAAAACCCAAATTGATGATCTATTTGCTAAGGGTTTGATCAGGAGAAGTTGTTCTGAATGGGGCACCGCAGTCGTCTTTGTCACTAAATCAGATGGATCTCTTCGCATGTGTGTTGATTACCGAGAATTAAACAAACGCACTCTCAAAAACCGCTATTCGATGCCTCGCATCAATGATTTATTCGATCAGCTCCATGGAGCTAAAGTTTTCTCACAACTTGATCTAGCCACTGGGTTCCACCAACTCAGAGTAGCAGAAGATAGTATTCATAAGACAGCTTTCCATACCGAGAATGGATTCTATGAATGGTTGGTTATGCCATTCAGTTTGACCAACGCACCTGCTTATTTCGTCGACTTAATGAATAGAGTCTTCCGTGATGTCCTTAACAAGTTTGTTCTTGTCTTCATTGATGATATTCTCGTCTTCTCCAAAGATGAGAAAGAGCATGAAACACATCTTGCTTATGTTCTAGGAACTCTCCGAAATCGTCAGCTTAAAGCCAAGTTTTCGAAATGCCACTTCTGGCGAGACGAAGTACGATTCCTTGGCCATATTGTTTCTGAAAACGGGATTTCGGTCGATCCAGCTAAGATCGCCGTAATCAATGTAAGTTCTATCCTATTTGTTATTTCTTTTCGATCCATCTTATTCCTTTCTAATTTGGAAACTTATCTACAGGATTGGGAGACTCCCAAAACCCCTATTGATATCCGTAGTTTCTTGGGCTTGGCCGGTTATTATCGCAGATTCATTGAGCACTTTGCCCGGATTTCTGCCCCACTGACTGCTTTAACTCGGAAGGATGTCAAGTTTATTTGGAGTGAGAAGTGCGAATCAGCTTTTAATGAGCTGAAACGCAAGTTAACTTCAGCCCCAGTTCTTACGGTAATTGACGGGAGTGAAGGATTAACTGTCTATACCGATGCTTGTCGAGAAGGTTTAGGCGCTGTCCTTATGCAAAATGGGAAGGTTATTGCTTATGCTGGTCGTCAGTTGAAGACTCATGAAGTAAACTATGCAACACACGATTTAGAGCTTCTTGCAGCTGTATTTGCTTTGAAACTATGGAGGCACCATCTTTTGGGGAGAAAAATTGAATTATTCACAGATCATAAGTCCTTGCGGTATATTTTCTCTCAGAACGACTTGAACCACAGACAAGTCCGATGGCTCGAATTCTTAGCTGCATATGATCTCGACATCAATTATACTCCTGGAAAAGCAAATGTTGTAGCTGATGCTTTGAGCCGTAGCAAAGCATTGTCATGTTGTAATCTTGTAGAAGGCATGATATTTCAGCTTATTATCTCCCCATCTCTTTTGGATCGCATCAAAGCTATGCAATATGAGGACACCTTGCTCTATCGCATGAAGGAGTTAGTTCTTGGTAGAGTTGGAAATGCTGACAGTAAAGTGGGAGCACAGATAGATAATAATGGAGTTTTGAAGATTGACAACCGTATTTGTGTTCCAAATGTTGATGGACTGAGACAAGAAGTGCTTAGAGAGAACCATCAATCATCACTTTCATTTCATCCTGGTGTCACCAAGATGTATCGAAATATGAAGCGTTTATATTGGTGGAGTGGGATGAAGAGAGATATTTCCATATATGTCAGTAGATGCACCACTTGCCAGCAAGTCAAGGCCGATCACCGGAAGACGGCAGGATTACTCTAACCCCTGGAGATTCCGTGTTGGAAATGGGATCAGATTTCCATGGACTTCATTGACGGATTATCGAGGACCAGAAAAGGGAACGAGAGTATATGGGTGATTGTTGATAGGTTGACAAAATCTGCTCACTTTATTCCTGTTAAGACCACTCGTACTGCTTCGAGTTTGGCCGAGATTTATATGAGAGAGATTGTCAGACTTCATGGAGTTCCATCTAGTATTGTATGCGATAGAGATCCTTTATTCACTAGTAAATTCTGGAAGGCATTTCAGGACGTCTTGGGCACTAAACTGAATCTGAGCACGGCTTACCATCCTCAAACAGATGGCCAAACTAAGAGGGTAAATCAGATTTTGGAAGATCTGCTCCGAGCTTGCATTATTGATTTCGGTGGATCTTGGGAAGACCACCTTCATTTGGTTGAATTCACTTATAATAACAGCTATCAGGTAATCCAAAATTTTCAATTTGAATAAGTAAAAAAATTTGAATTGAAATATAACTATCTTTATAATCAGGCGAGTATCGATATGGCACCGTTCGAAGCTTTATATGGACGGCCATGCAAATCGCCAGCTTGTTGGATTGAGCCTGGTGATCGATTAGTTCTTGGCCCGGATATGATTATGGAAGCATCCGAGAAGGTCAATGAGATCAGAAGGAAGATGAAGACCGCACAGGATAGGCAGAAGAGCTATGCCGATAGGCGTAGAAGAGAGTTAAAATTCCAGGTTGGAGATGAGGTCTTTCTTAAAGTATCACCTTTGAAGAATGTTATTCGATTTGGTCGTAGAGGGAAGCTCGCTCCTAGATTTGTTGGACCATTCACTATCACTGAGAGGATTGGTACACTAGCCTACAGAGTTGCGCTACCGGAGAAATTTGAGGGCGTGCACAACGTATTTCATGTTTCACATCTTCGGAAGGTTGTACATGATCCATCCATGACCATTCCTATTGCTCAGTTAGATGAGGTTGATATTGAGCCGGATTTGACTATAGAGAGGAGAACACTTCGTATCATGGATAGGGATACGAAGCAGCTTAGAAGGAAGTCTGTTAGCCTAGTCAAAGTCCAATGGAGTCCCGATGATCGTGATTGTACTTGGGAAACCGAGGAGAGTATCCGAGATTCTAATCCAGAATTGTTTGTTGAAGGTAAATTCCATTCTATATTCTTTACTTTATTCGATAATCTATTCTATATCCATCGTACCTCTTTTATTGTTCTTCCACTCTTTCCTTCGTTCCTTTTCGGGGACGAAAAGTTTTGAGTGAGTGAGAATGTAACGACCCTGAAATTTAGACCCAGTTTAAAATTTTTAAACCGCTTATTCAATGTAGAAATTCGAATTTTCACAAACAATTTCCGTTGCCAACCAAACTTCACATTTGGAATGCGTCTAGATAGACATAGGCGTGCGCCAAATTTCGTTGAAAAATATTGAAGTAAATTACGCTCGTCGCATTTACATATCAGTTTAAATCTTATGTATAAATTTCCTATCGTCCGAACTCAAATATTTTCTCGATGTTGCATAAGAAAAATATTCTGAACTTGACGACGCATTTCGTTTCGTCAAAGTTCGCTTTTAATTGCTAGTAAAATATTCGCTCGAGCAAACGGTTAAATAAGAGTAACCACTTCTCAAACAGTGTCAAACCATCAATATCATCATACCATTGTGTCCGCCTCGACGCGCTGATCAAAACGGTATATTTATTTGTGCCAATCGGAGTTCGGCGTTGCGAATTATAAATTTTAACGGAGCGAAAACCGGTCCGTTACGCAGCAACCCAGTACCAAACTTCCCAGCATTCAAAAATTTAGAGCCATTCAGCTGACCTTGGGAACACAAATAGCCACCATTGTGAAAATCATCATTGCATTTACTGTGCGCACTGAACCTCTCATTTATTGTGTGTTCACTCCGTCCTGCTCTTACGAGATGGCTGTCTTCTCTCCTCTGCAAATTTTATATTCTTTCTCCCTTCCAATATTCCTTTGCTATTTATTATCCTCGCAGAAAACCCAAACCCACCCCTCCCTTTCTTCTTCTTTCACATTTTCTTTTGTTTACTTCAACCTTTCACCTACACACATAGGCCAACCTCTCCTCCTTTCTCTTCATATGTTTTATTCTTATTTTTAGTTTTTTTTGATACATCAGCTCCGCCTCCGCCATACAGTCCGCCCTGCCCAACACATGCCAGCCCGCCCCGCCTCCTGCCTAACCCGCCAGCCTCCACTGCCTGTTCCGCGTCCACCGCCTTACCACTCCGGCCACTTCCCCTCCACCGCAAACAACCACCTTCGGCCCCATACTGCTCCACCGGCCGCTACCCCTGCCCCACTTTCCCGCTGTCCCCCGTCGCACTCCACTGCCACCGACCGTCGCCTCCAACCCAGTCTCCACCACCGCAACCCACAGCTCGCATCACCTGCGCCATGTCCTTCGCCTGCACTTCGTCACGTCCCACTGCCTCCATTGCCTCCGCACATCACCCGCGCATCCACACCCGTTCGCCTCCACTCACGAAACCCACTCCGCCCCGCTCCACTGCCTACAACTGCCTCCTTGTCCCCGCTGCGACCACACCCTCCCAGTTCGCCCGCCTCACCCATTGCCGAGACCCGCTCCGCCACGCCACCAAACCCGAACGCCTCACCTTGGCCGCAACCAACTTCCCACCACACTGCCGTTATATTATTTATATATATAGTTGGGTTTTAGGAAAAGGGGAGAAAGTTGTACCGGATGCTTCTTTATATATATAATATATATGCAGTTGTATGGTTTTGGTTTATAATATGTTCCGGTGTAGTTTAAAACCCAAAGCAGTTTCAGTAGAAAAAAAAATGTTAATTTATAAAGCAGTTCCAGTGCAAAGTTGATTTACATTTTATATTACTATAGATGTTCGTTTGGAAAAAGAGATCAGTTTGCTTATATATATAATATACAATAGATATAAGGTTGGGTTGCAAAGTTGCATTTTCAGGTACAATTCATAAATGTAGCATACTGTACATATATAGACTATGTAGCATAAATGCCTGGGAGGGCTAGGTAGTTTATACGGCAGTAGTTATAAATTTGAGAACAGAATTTATAAACTATGTTCACTATTTTGGGTAGTGGTTTCCGACTTTGTTTGAAAATTTTGTTTACGTAATAATTATAAATATACAGTAGTTTTAGCAGTATAAAAATATTTTAGAAGCATTGAGTGTTGTTTTATGAGCAGCCAATGTTTTGATAAACTTTGCTGTGTTTTATTCCAGCCCCCGCTATTGATCCGGAAACATAGGCTATTTCCACCCCGCTTGACGAATCTATCTTGCTCCGTTGATCGGTATGGTTATATATGTGTATTCAGTCGATATATATTGCAATAAACAAATTATTGATTAATTAGTTGTTGATTTCAGTTGCGTTCATTTTGCGTCGTGCTTGTTAGGGTCTATTTTATCTATTCGTCTTCGTGCTTCGCCATCATCTTCTTCAACCACGCAAGGTGAATATTTCATTCACGACTCGATCTATTATGCTATGATAATCAAGTGATAATTGTTGTTTATATTAATTTGGATGTTAAATTGTTGATTGTTGGAATTGTTGAAATAAAAAATTGTAAATCGCTATGCAAGTTAAATTTGAATATTGCTAGTTTACGACAAATAGTTGTGACACTAAAATTATTATGTGATGTTGAATTTGGTTGTTAATATAAGTGAAATTTAATATGAAATTGAAATTGATATAGGATAGTCAACAATTTAAAATGGATTATATATGTTGAACTTGACCCCTTTAAATGTTAAATAAATCGTCGCGTAGAATAGCGTTAACTACACTTTGAACCCTTGAATGTATGATTGCTGTAGTAATTTGATAATAGACACCAAGTGAAAACCCTAACGTAATAATCTTTAATCCGCATGAAACGATAGTGTGGATTCTAGGAATAATTATATTAATTTGCATAAATAACAAATGTAAGTTAATACAATTATTTCGGGATTATTTAATACATTGTTAAATTGTTATGTATGGTTGCTATTGCTTGTTTATTTACTTTGACACCATCCCAGTTATCACACTGCAAGTTCCCTTTGCTATGCTTTGTTTTATATTAAATAATATTGGGTTGAAATGATAAATACCTAATTAAACAACTTGGCCTAGGATAGAAAATAAAAATAAGAAACCCGATTGGTCAACAAAACCATTTTCGAAATTGAAATATATTTTAAATTAAGGAATGAACTTAACAGTTTGTTTGGAAATTTGGTAACGGTTTAATGGATGTAATTGAAATAGATTTCATGGATTTAATTGAGATAAATTTTATGGATTAGATTGAAGTAAAAATTTTGGATTAAATTGAAACGGATTAATAAACCTATGTAATTAAATAAAAATGAATTGGCAAATTTGTTGAATTGAGATTTGGAAGTCAAATTTGCACCTTGACTTTTGGACTTTGATTTGTTTTAACGTTAATTTAACCGACCATCGGGTAATAAATACGTAGTTATTAAAGAGACCGGGATCGGGCATGGACATACTCTCCGTCGATACCGAAAACCACTTTAATAACTATTATGCGCGAAGCGTTGATCCAGAATGAAGTGGATGGTTTGGTGAATGCGTTGACTGAAGAAAGAGAACGATACTGGACGACCCCTGACATGACTAAAACAGGAGCCGCGCCGGGCCATTGAGGATCGCCACCTCTAGCGGACACGCTTCTTCGATACCATATCTATTACTTTTGTGATTCGATTTGGGTGCACCCCTTGATTTGGGAGTGTTGTTTCGCGGTGTTGAGATAGTAGCTACTATGCTCAACATCAGTCCGGATCACGCAACTACTAGTATCCTAGTTGGTATTGCCTCATGTACCTTGTCATACTGATTATCCTATTCGCGACCACTACGTTTTGATTTGTACCTTGAGTATATGGATTGCCCTCTGGTGACTTCCGGTTTTGGGGAAACTACGGTCTTGTATATGCTTTTGGGAATATAAAATGTGTTAAGGGGAATTATGGTAACGCCTTAACACTATTTTAATATTCTATTTTACTAATTAGACATTACCTACATACCGTATTCTATTGTATATATAGATATTTTATCGGATCCTTAGAGATGTTATTTTATTCATCTTTGAGTTATGGACTTTATTTCCTGCATTTGATTATCCTGCATAAGATTTTGAGTCCTGACTCGAGTGTTTCTTTTGTATATGCTCGGGTTAGTCTGAAGCTATCCAGTTTGCTGATCAAGGTTGGTTGAAGATGCTGAAGACTTAGCATTTATCTTTATCTGTCTATTTTGATGTCCGTGTCTGTTGGACATTTATGTATTTCCTTGCAGTCACCTTTTGTATAGACATTGTTGTACTTTATGTAGTAGCTTCATGAACTGCTATTATGACGATGTATTTCCGCTGCATTATTCTGTGACTGTGACGTTGTATTGATTCTCATTTACATCTATGTATTTATAATCCCATAATGATTCGTGTTTTGTATTATTTAAGTTGACATGTGAGGATTATTGTCAATTTAAATGGTCCAAATATACGGGTTGTTACAAATTTCCATAATTAATTTTATTAATTTCAAAATTATTTTTTGGTTTATTTTGTTCTATATTTAAGAACATATTTTTAAATTACTTACTTCTTCATCTGAATTATTATCAAAATCTAGTTCTGAAGTTTCCCTAGATTCCTTATTTTCAATTATGGGTGCAACTTCTTTTTCATTAACATTTAAGGCGTCTAATCTTTTCATTATTTCTTTCAACATTTCAGAGTTTTCTCCTGGTTTATCCATATTCATTTCTAAATTTTGTGCAGACCAGGATTTGAATAAAACTTCATCTGTATCGCAGATTTTTGTTTGATCTTTATTGGATCCTTGCTCAATGCTTGTAAGTTGATTACCTATTGACTGTAATGTTAAATTTGTAAAATTATTCTGCTCAATAATAGCTTCAAATGATCTATCTTTTCTATAAGGAGTAGCTACAATTTCTTCTTTATCAATTTTAACTGATAAGTTTGCTTCTGGAGGATGTATGCTCCTAATAGTTTTTCCTGCTTTTGTTGTATACTCTTTATAAGCATAATTTATATTGAAAACTGTTAATAAATCATCAAAATTTGGAAAACTATCCTTTTGTTTTCCTATTTTGTAAGATTTTCCTATCATTATAAAGATATCATAATTTTCTGGTAAGTCATTCCCCATTTTATTTAAAAATAATTTATATTTTTTAATCAACATTTCTTGTTCTTTTGGATCTTTCATAAAGAACCATTTTCTTTTATATTTATTTTCTTATGAATAAAACTTTGTTTTTTCATATTCTGAAAAAGGAAATTTGGACTCTTCATCAAGAGTTATGGTATTTATACCAAACATTGATTTATCCTCATCATATCCCATATCTGAAGGTGTTGGCGATCTGGGATTTGATGGAGGAATTTCAACCCTATATTCAGGTTGACTAACTCCGTCCTTTGTGTTTCTTACAATTACGTTTTCCTTTTCTATTCTTAAAGGACTAGCTTCAGCACTTCTGAATCTTGGTTCCTCTAATTTAGTGTTAGAACCAAATTTTAGGTGTGTGACTCTGTCTTTTGAAAATCTAATTTCGACGTCACCATCGGGATATTCTACAATTTCTTTTAATTTTTTATTTTCTATTTTAGTAGGTTCATTTTCTTCTTCAAGAAGCCACTTTTCTGGTAAATTTACCTCATTCCAGCTAATTGATTTTGGAATTACAACATTACTTTTACTGAGAATTTCTCTGTCTAGATTATCTAGACCGTTATTATTATTATTTCTACATGACAATGCTCTAGATTGTCTTTCCATATTATCTACCTTATCACTGTCAATAATTTACGCAAAACTTCCCTAAACGCCTATTCACGACAAACAAACGGGAAAAACACTGCTACGCGACTTAAGGACAAAGTCCCGGGTTTCAAAAGCAAATAATAAGTAGGATTAGCTAGATTTCATCAGATAGAATTAAAATAATAACAGTTTGATAAACTAGCACCAAAATTTCTACAGTAATTGTTAATAAACGATGATGAATTGTACGGTGAATAGTAACGGATGAATAGTAACCACGGATGAATAGTACAAAATAGCACCTTCTCTCTAGGGCGTTTAAGCCTGAGCAAACCTAGCCTCTACCACCACCGGGCTCTGATACCAAACGCCTTCGGACCTTCGTTTGCTCCTTGTTTGATGTAAAGTTGTAAGATAACAGTACTTTATGCAAGCGCAGATATTATATTACAGAGAGAAATTTATTTGAGGAAAAGAAAATTTTATTACAGTGGACTATATTACAAAGAGCAGTCTATCTGCCATTACAATAACTTAGCAAACTCTTAAACTCTTGATTATCAAACTCTGCTCCCTAACATAGAATACACACTCTTATATATTCTAGTACATTCGGTTATTAGGTTAGTATAAACCGGCATCTTCCATTCTTCTGCATCCTTATCAACAAGCTATCCATCTTTATTTCTTCAGTAATAATTAAGCCTTTTGTCACATCACTCTTTGTCTTTAGCAATCCATTTACCACATCATTTCTTATCTTTAGAAATTATAATGCTTTTGTCACATCAGGTCTCATCACTTCTTGAAATAATGTTTCGTGTATCATATGAAAATATTTGCTGGCATTATTTCATCCGTATCTTTATTAGATATTTTTGGCTAGAATTTTATCATGTCTGCGGAGGGCCTTCTGGAACGTGTATAAGTGGAGGAAATCCTGGAGGCGATGACAATGGTATTTCATCCATGATGAAAGTTACAATACCTGGCTAGTGAAAATATACACATATTATCCAGACTCCATTAACCTTCTTTTTAAAGCATCTCACATTGTGGCTTTTGCTTTTAGCATATAATCTTCCATTTCTCCTTGGTCTCTTCATGAACTTGGATCTGTAGACATGCTCATTAGCTCATCATCACTATCCGAATCCAATATGGCTTTGAGTTGTATTTTTAAATTTCTTTTTGAGGAACTTGCCATTAATTCTTTTAGTAAGTCAGATAATTCCCTTTTTGGTGAATCTGGTATTTTCTGCGGTTCATGGCTAATTAAACCCTTATGTGAATAAATTGAATCTTTGAAAAATTCAAATTTATCCCACCAATTAATTAAAATCCTTCTTCCTAAAAAAGGAATATTTTCAAATTTTATTTCAAAATTTTGTAAAGTTCTTGGAACAATAATGACGTCCTATTTCAAAATCCAGGGTACTTGATAAAGTGCTGCAAAATGTAGATTATGGTATTTCATGGAAATATTTATTCGAACAAATTCATCATAAATATTTCTTATTTTTTATGGTAAAATCACTGGATATAATCCAAAGTTTGAAAACCAAACTAGAAACCAATTTGGAAAATTTGTGATATTTTGAGTTCTAGATTGAATAAACCAACTATGTTTTCTCTGCCTGTTTTCATAAGAGAAAGCAAGCTCCCAAGCTTTAATATAGTCAAAGTAGTTAAAGTTTAATTTGTTCCTATAAGGATTTTTTGAATTTGTAATTAATTCTTTGGGTTTATATAAATCACTTTCCCATTGTTCTGGGGTAATTATGTTAACAATTGAGGCCTCTGAGAAAGCCCATTCTCCACTAGTTCTCATGGCGGATTCAAATTGCACAGAACCTGTGTAGGTCAAAATTTCGTGGTAGAAATTAAAATTCTTTGGATAAAGGTATGGATCAGTAAAGTTCTTTAAATAGAAGACCATAACATCTTCTGCGGATAAATGAATATATTTTTTCTCTACAGGAGATACCCATATGGTTGATGTCGGAATATATGGGTATAGGTATTCTCTTGTAGGTACAGACTTTATTGCCAACTCATAAGCATCAGCTCTGAGTTGTTCATCAACTGGAGTAGTCTTTAAGACTTCTTCTCTAAGAATTTTTTCATCCTTCTGAAATGCCGACTTATAAGTCGTTATGGGCCGAGATAATGCAGTTTTACTGCTTTCTTCGTTTTCTTTGCCTTTATTCATTTTTTACCTGTAAAAATTCTCGAGTTAAGAAATCTGGTAACGCATTATCAGATCCTCTAATAAACTCAATATCAAAATCGAATACTGATAATATTGCTTGCCATCTAGCAAATATTTGTTTTGATGCTATGTTTTTAACATACTTTTGTAAAATTTCTTTGGCAGACGTACAATCTACCCTTAGCAAGAACTTTTGATTTAATAAATCAATTTCAAATTTTTGCACACATAATACGATTGCTAATATTTCCTTTTTAATAGTAGAGGAATTAACTCTGGGTCCTTGCCAAATTCCCGAAGTAAATCTGACTAAGGATTCATTATTGTTAATTCTTTGCTTAAGAATACCACCATATCCTTTATCTGATGCATCAGTTTCGACTATTTTAAGTGCATCATGATTAGGAATTGCAAGACAAGGAATTTCTTTTATTTTTATAACTGCTTTAATATGTTCCTCTATCCAAGCAGTGGATTTTTTTCTTAATCTTTCAAATATTGGTTTAGCATCATAAGCTAGATCTTTATAGAATTCGAAAACATAGTTTAAGCTTTCTAAAAATCTTTGTAATTGACTTATATCTTTAATTTCATTTGGAAATTTTCTGCAAATATGATTGCTCTATCAATAGGAAATATTGTTCCATCTTTTATAATATGTCCAAGAAATCTAATTTCTGTTTGAAAAAGATTTATCTTTTAAGCTGATACAGCTAATCCAGCTCTTTTAGTGGCATTTATAAAAATATTTAAGTGTTTAAAATGTTGGTCAATTGATTCTGAAAATATAAGAACATCGTCAATATATACTATAGTAAATGCTGTATAAGCACTATAAATATCATCCATAATTTTTTGAAATTCCGAAGGGGCATTTTTTAATCCAAACGGCATTACATTCCATTCATAGTGCCCAAATGGAACAGTAAATGCAGTTTTATATCTATCTTCTTCTTTTACCTGAATTTGCCAAAATCCAGATTTCATATCAAATTTAGATATTACATTGGCTGAATAAAGCCTTGCTAATAAATCCTTTTTATTAGGAATTGGATATCTAATCCATCTTAATGCTTTGTTTAAAGGTTTATAATTATAACTAGTCTTGGGACTCCTCTTTCTAGTTCTGCTGCATTTTCTACATAAAAAGCTGAATAGCTCCATGGACTTTTAGGTGGTCTTATTAAACATGCAGTAGCATACATTGTCATATAATTCAGACAAGTTTGTATTTGGTATTCTAAATAACCGTCTATATTCCATTCTACAATGGAGGAACCGTCAAAAGATACAGCTCCATAATTGTTTTGTTCTTCAAATAAGAGGTCGACTAGTGTTGGTCTCGTATAATAAGGTTTACTATACGAGGTATTTCCATAATTAATTTTATTAATTTCAAAATTATTTTCTGGTTTATTTTGTTCTATATTTAAGAATATATTTTGTAAATTACTTACTTCTTCATCTGAATTATTATCAAAATCTAGTTCTGAAGTTTCCCTAGATTCCTTATTTTCAATTATGGGTGCAGCTTCTTTTTCATTAACATTTAAGGCGTCTAACCTTTTCATTACTTCTTTCAACATTTTGGAGTTTTCTCCTGGTTTATCCATATTCATTTCTAAATTTTGTGCAGACCGGGATTTGAATAAAACTTCATCTGTATCGCAGATTTTTGTTTGATCTTTATTATATCCTTGCTCAATTCTTGTAAGTTGATTACCTATTGACTGTAATGTTAAATTTGTAAAATTATTCTGCTCAATAATAGCTTCAAATGATCTATCTTTTCTATAAGGAGTAGCTACAATTTCTTCTTTATCAATTTTAACTGATAAGTTTGCTTCTGGAGGATGTATGCTCCTAATAGTTTTTCCTGCTTTTGTTGTATACTCTTTATAAGCAGAATTTATATTGAAAACTGTTAATAAATCATCAAAATCTAGAAAACTGTCCTTTTTTTTTGCCTATTTTGTAAGATTTTTCTATTATATATATATATATATATATATATATATATATATATATATATACACACACACACACACACATTTATAGAATAAATACAAAACCTTACTTATAATTCATTTAAAATTGGTTAAATAAAAAAAGGGGATATTTTTTTTGGAATGATAAGTTATGTACAAGATTTTCAAAACATTAATTTATATTTACATTTTTGGAAATTGTTTAATTGTTTTTCTTTTGCGTTTCGCACTATTTTTGACTAAAAAAAAAATATAATAACAAAAAAATTAGGCTGAAAGCATTGTAAGCTATTGTATATTTTTATGAAATTTATTTTAATTTAGATTAGTACAATTTATGTATATTTCTTTACATGTTTACTTATTTATGCATATGTATATATATATATTAAAATTTATCTTTGTTTCATATATACATATATTAATGTGTATTTCAATTTTTTATTTAGAAATGAAGAAGCTATATAAGTTACAAAGAGTATTAATTACTACCTTCATTCTTTTTCTTTAGAGGCAATATGAGTTACAAATAGTATTAATTGCTACTTTAATTCTTTTTTCTTTAATATGACTTATCCTTTCATTTCTTAAACTTACACACTCCAATCCTAAACTCCTATATTATTTAAAGTTAATATTCCTTTGTTTTCCCTTATATTACACACACATGCGTCCGCGCGTGTGTAATATGTTTGTAAAACATTGATACGCTTGTACATATATTTAGATGGTATAATCAAATAGGGGCATTTCACCAGAAGGACAAACTTTGCAGTCCAATTAGTTTCTAGGACACAGATTCAAAGAAATTACTTTCAAGGTCAAAATCAGCAGAATAATTACTTTTAAGGACAAAGTCAGCAATCCAATTACTTTCAAGGACATAATTTCATAGGTTTTTAGGCCCTAAAAACTAATTATTTTGTGTTTTGTCCTTGAAAGTAATTATTTCAGTTGTGCATCCTAGAAACTTAGTCCACTTGCTAAAGAGGCCCTTGTGGCTAATTTCCACTTAAAAAAAAAAAATCTTTATCTCTAAGTTCTAAAAAACACTGATCTTATCTAAAAGATAACTTAGAAAATTTCTAAATAAATTTGGGCTGCATAGGCCCAATAAGAATCCAAAATGAGAATTTTTTGAAATTTACCCATTTCTTCTGCTACGGACTGACCAGTTGAAATAAACGTATTTTTAACACCTGTGTTTTCCTAATAGTTGTACTAAACATATTTTCAACAACTATTTGTTTTAGCCCGTTGTAATAGAGATCTATAATAACTAATTGATTTTGGCCATTGCAAATATTTATTTATAACAATTGTCCTACTTATAAGTTGTAAATAATTATGTTTAACATTTAATATTTAATTAAATTACAATTTTAATAATTAATAATTCATTATAATTTAATATTTAATATTTTGTATTCAATAATTAAGTAATAATTAATTTACTATTTAGTAGTATATTCAATAATTGATGATTAATAATTAATGATTAATAATTACTATTAATAATTAATAATATACATAATAAGTAGTATTTAATAATTAACGTTCAATTATAATCAAGAAGTAATAATTAATAATTAATAATTAACAAATAAGAAGTATTTTGTAATAATTAATTATTATTTTTAAACAATTCCTATTAAATAATAATAATTAATATTAATCATGACTAATGTATAATAACTAATAATTAACACGTAATTAATATGTAATAATTAAGAAGTAATATTTGTTGTTTAGTATCTTATAATTAATAAATATAGTTAATAATATTTAGTTTTTTCAAAAAATTTAAAATTTTCTAAGATAAATTTTAAAAAATTCATTAAAATAAAAAACAGAATCTAGAAATTTTCACAAATTCAAAACCTTGAACCTTAGGAGGCTCTCATTATTGTTTCTCGCACCGCAATGTTTTATTGATATGCTCATGCTCTTAGAAAAAAAAACCTGGATCTTTTTTTTTTTTGCAATCTTATGGTTGGACCTCTTTGTCCATATATCATAGAAATTGATAAGCGTTAAGGTTGAACGATGAAAAAAAATTAGACATCTTATGATTTCACATATTTAACAATTAGTTATAATTAATATTAAGACTAATATTTAATAATCAGTATTTACTAATTGATTATAATTAACAATTAAGACTAATGTTTAATAACTAATAATTAAGGTTAATATTTAATATTATTGACTAATAAGTAATTTTAACATTTAATAATGGGCACTTTGGGCGCATGTCCTTATTAAGTTTCAAAATACACGAAAAGTCCTTCATTAAATTTCAGCGTAAAGTAGGTCCCTGGTTTTTGTTCACGATCATTGCAGAGCATGATGCAACTTTTCATAAAATTTGCTGACATTTCCGCAACTTTTCTGTACACTATGAACATAGTGTATGAAAGTTGCTTGAATATCAGCACTTATTTATAAAAGTTGCTGATTTAGCAACATTTATGTACACTGTGAACACAATATATGAAAGTTGCTGAAATATCAGCACTTATTTATAAAAGTTGCTGATATTTCAGCAATAATTTTTCTTTATTTCTAGAAAACAGGGACTGAATTTACAATGAAACTTTGATAGAGAAAGTTGCTGAAATATCAGCACTTATTTATAAAGTTGCTGACATTTCAGCAATAATTTTTCTTTGTTTCTAGAAAATAGAAACCAGATTTACAATGAAACTTTGACAAGGATCCGCTTTACAATATGAAAGTATGATAGAGATGCCCCCCTAATTTCCACTTTAATAATTAATGTTTAATAACTGTTAATTATTAAGTATTGTTAATAATTAATTATTAATAACTATATAATGATTAACTATCTTCCTTTCCGCAAAACAACACTATACAATTTATTTGCCGCTCACATTTCAATTACCGTAGTTTCCCAAATCGCCCACTACTTCGTTATCTCCTCGGTGCTCTGGTGTTCGAGCCACTTCCACTCCGCTCCAATGCCTATTTTCCGTTTCACTACTACTCCTCCGCTCTACTCCTCCACTGCGTGCTTAGGTTCTCAAATAGCTACTACCGCTCTGTTCCACTGCTCGCAGCGACCGATTTCCGGTTCTCAACACTACAAAATATTGGTAGCTAATCTTTTTGATTGAGGATTATTTTACAATCAAATATGTTTTGCGTTGGTTTGAGTTTTAAAATTTGTACTTCGAGACTGAATTTGAATGGAACTCTTCATTTTTTGGCAGTGTACATAGTTTGTAGGCTCAATCTGTAAGATAATGAATATGGGTATCTTCCTTTGCTGTCTTACGTACTGCGTACGGGGTTTTATGATTATAGTTGCTTCAGTAAATATACCTAAAAAATGTCTCGAATCTAAATGATAATCTAACTTAAGTTTGCAACACAAACAAACCTTGTTACTTGTTCTGCTGATACATGCTTTGTTTTCAATATTTCTGGCTGAGATTTTAATTTATATCATTTAACATTTTAATCAACTTGACATTAGTATATTCGATATATTTGCAATTAATCTCACTTTCTTGCTTTGCTTGAACAATATTATCATGTTATAACAGAGGAAAAAAAACTTATATAATCTACTGTTATGTTATTCCGTCTTTTGTCAAGGTCGAGATATCATCAATTTGGCTAGAAAAGGATGGTTACCCGCCTTGAGAATCGGTTTATACGGTACTATGGATGATAGTAGAGCAAATCCGGATCGAGACCCAATCGAGGTGCAATCGGTATGGAGTGACAGACATAGCTGCGAGAAGCTATATTCCAAATTTCAAGTCGGTCGGAGTTCATGTGCTTGAGTTACGGACAAAACAAGGATATACATGGATTGATTGGGAATGATTCGTAAAACAGCTCAAATCAGCAAAGATCGATTGATATATCAAAATCCACAAAGCCAATTCACTTGAAACTTTGAGAGCATCAGCATATTGTAGAGTGGAGTCCACAAAAACGGTCTCGGGTCAAAACTTTGAGGTTCAAGAAATGTCGATCGTTTTATGCCGATCCTTTATAACGATCGGTATAGCTCGGTGAAGGATCCAAATGCAACAAAGGTTGATCCATATTTCGCAATCTACAACTCAGAATGACTTCATATTTTAGAAGCAAAGCATGGAGGCACGTGGGACCCCCACAAACAATTACATGATCAGAGACAAAAATAACGATTGGTATAATTTATACCGATCGTTCTAA
This sequence comes from Allium cepa, assembly GCA_030765085.1. NCBI lineage: Eukaryota > Viridiplantae > Streptophyta > Magnoliopsida > Asparagales > Amaryllidaceae > Allium > Allium cepa. The sequence goes on from CM060944.1 coordinate 346,686,009, forward strand.
AACAAGTAATGTTCACTGATCATTATGATGGGTCCCTATGGACCTAAAAAGCCTTCTGCCGAAGTCTTATCGGAATATCTCGTCATCTCACCCTATAAATATAGACATATTAGTTCATTTCGGGATCTTTACGCTGCTTATTACTCTAGACTCTATTATAATCAAGTGTTAGCTTTGTTCTACAGTTGTAATTAGATTCTTAAGAGAGTAATAAAGGATAATTCTCAAAGTGGACGTAGACATATAACGCCGAACCAGTATAAACCTCTGTATCTTTAATTACTGCTTATTCTCTATTGCTTGCTTGTTCATTTACTCAGTTTAATTTTGCTTTTCTTCATTTACTTCTCCACAACAACTATTCTTGGGTGAGTGTAACCATTTTTGATGCAAACATCTACTAACTTAAAACATTGAAATATCTTATCCAAATAACAAAAAAATGATAAAATTCATTTCTTGATCAATATCTATATTGTAGAACCTGAATTTATGTTTATTACTGTGTGAACGCAAGCCAGCGATTTACAGCGTCTTTTTTCTCATATGAATTTTATATTGATGCAATATCAACTTCCACTTCACCCAGGCAATTTGCGGCAACACCCACTACAACTAGGATCTGAACTACCTTACAGATAGAAACCACAAAACTCATATAAATCAATTTCTTCAGTCTAGAAGAAACGAAACTAAGAAGGATATTTTCTGAATGTCAAAGAGAGACAGTGGAAGTAACATTTGTTCAGTTTCATATATAAAAAGCATGCATTTTTTCAATCAACAAATGCTTTAGGATTGGTCAGTTTTATTAGTGGCCTGTTTATGATGGCTCATGATGCGAGTAATTTTATAAACGTATGTAAGTTACATCTTTTGACAACTATGGTAGATGTGATCATTTTTAGTAGTCCTATATAAAATATGCTATTTCTATTACTTATTAATAAGTAATATTTAATTGATGTCGAATTGCATTAGCATTAAAAAAATGTAGATGCGTCATAATGCTTTGAAAAATATAATGTACAGGGAATTACAGTAAACAAGTTTAAACTCCATTTAAGCAATTTACTCATAGTTTCATATTCTGTCCTTGCAGAATAACAGGTATTTATGATCGTGATTAATGAGAATATGCGTATTGCAACCCGGTTGTTATCTTTTTATTTCTGTAATTGGGCTGGGTTTCTATTTACTTTCATGCCCATCATGCCCTTATAAAAACCGCATGTAATCTGTTTGTACATAAAATGATCATCTGAGAATAAAATTAAAAACATCACTTCCGTTTTATGGTATCAGACAATTGTAGCTGAAAGGCTGAAATCGATTAGAGAAAGTAATTTTTCATTTCTCCCCTCAGAGCAATATCATCACAGCGGAAGTTTACCATTCTCACAGATCAGTGTAGTGCCAAATTTTCATCAGTTCTTGTCTATTTGTGCCATCCTAGAAGAGAATCAGATTCAAGATCTTCATCTCCTCCTCTGGTTGCACTGTTCTCGGTTGCTACAGTCGACTTTGGCTGCAATTCATCATTGCCACGCCAATACACTGTTTTCTTGATCAAGAAATCTGGACACCAGTGTTCTTGATCCATCATGGCAGATCAAGACGATGAAGCCACATCTGTAAACACAGGCAACAGATCCAGAAATGATCAAAGCAGCGATCCAATCTTGATCAGACCTAAAAATCAGGCGATAAATACACCATTAGATGAAGACAACTACATAACCTGGAAATATCAGGTAGAAATTGCATTAAGAGGCTATGATTTGCAAGATTATGTGAAGGGAACCAAGATGATCCCTCCAATTAACATTTCTGATGATAAATGCCAACTTGTAAATAATCCAGATTATATTCAATACCAAAGGCAAGACAATTTACTCACATCTTGGCTATTATCTTCTATTAGTCAAAGTCTTGTGTCACAACTTGTTGGATGTTACATATCATATGAAATATGGTCATCAATTGAAAGAATTTTCAGTTCTCAATCAGCAGCCAGAATTATGCACTATAGAAGAGAACTACAAAATGCAAGAAAGAATGATACAAGCACGAGAGAATATCTGGCAAGAATCAAGAATCTCCGTGACAAATTAAAGTCAGTTGTCATGAGATATCTAATAGTGAGCAGATTCTTATCATTACTAATGGTCTTGATCAAGAATATGAGTCATTAGTAACATTTCTTGCCACACAGCAAACACTACCAGATATAGATTATGTCAACTCAGCTCTTCTTGACCATGAAGGCAGAGTTGAACAGAGAAGACTCATGCAAGAAGACTTTTCATCCAATTATGCCTCCTCAACGAAGAACGGAAATCAGAAACACAATCAAAATAAACAAGAAAATCAAAATGCTAGAGGAAACAGCAATCAAAGGGGAAGAGGCAGAGGAAAATACCCAAACAGCAATAGGGTCAAATGTCAAATCTGTGAAAAATTTGGCCACATGGCAAATAAGTGTTACTTCAGATTCAAGGAAGACTACAATGTTGCTCAGCAAGGTCAGAACAACAGAGGACCAACAACAAACATGGCACAAACCAGTAGTCAATCCAGAAACAATGCAGAGAATTCAACAGATGATGCAAATAAATCTGATGATATCAACACAGAAGAATGGTTTTCTGATTCAGGGGCCACTAATCATACGACCAACAACTTGCAGAATTTAAATTTGGGAAACAGAAGCTACACAGGTAAGCACTCTGTTGCAATGGGAAATGGTGAAACAATAAATATATCTCATGTAGGAACATGCACTATTGAAGGTACAAGGTCACTCTATCTTAATAACTTATTGAGAGTACCAAGTATCAAAAAGAATTTAATTAGTGTCTCACAGTTTGCTAAAGAAAACAATGTATATTTTGAGTTTCACCCTAGATTTTGTCTTGTCAGGGATTTGCTAAATAAAAACATATTGTTACAGGGTAAACTGGACCAAGCTTTATACAAATTCAGCAATATGAGAAAAAGATCCTTTTGTAACAATGCAGTATGGTGTAATAATGTCAGTACAAACAATGACAAAGATGTCAATATTCTTGATGTATGGCATTGCAAGTTAGGGCATCTTAGTTTTGATGTTGTCAAACAAGTATTGAATGAGAATAAAATTTCTTTTATAAAATTGTGTAGTTTTAATATATGTACACATTGCCAAATTGGCAAGAGTCACAAATTACCTTTTCAATACTCTGAAACTGCATATGAAAAGCCTCTCGAGCTAGTGTCAGCTGACTTGTGGGGACCATCTCCACACATTTCAACTCAAGGAGACAGGTATTACCTATCACTTGTTGATGCACATAGCAGGTATACTTGGATATATTTTTTAAAGGCAAAATCAGACACAAGCAGTGCTATGAAACACTTCATTACATGCATTGAAAAACAATTAAATAGCAGCGTGAAAATGATACAGACAGATGGTGGGGGTGAATTTAAATCCCTAAAGGATTTCTTTGCTATGAAAGGAATCATACATAGAATGACATGTCCACACACATCTGAACAAAATGGGTTGGTGGAAAGGAAGCACAGACACATAGTGGAGACTGGTTTAACACTTATGTCACAAGCAAGTCTACCTACGAGATACTGGAGGGAGGCATTTGCCACAGCAGTGTATCTCATCAATAGAATGCCAATCAGAGTGTTAAACCATGTTTGCCCCTTTGAAAAACTTTTTGGTGTCAAACCAGATTATAAGCATTTAAGAAATTTTGGATGCCCATGCTTTCCTTGTCTCAGACCATATAACAAACATAAATTAAGCCTGAGGTCAAGCCAATGTACTTTTCTGGGTTATGCAGATAATCAGAAAGACTACAAATGTCTAGACAATCAGGAGAGGCTTTACATTTCAAGACATGTAGTTTTTAATGAAAGTGTTTTTCCTTTTGCAGAAAAGGAAAAACATAAACAAGCAACAGACATCATCAATGCAGGAACAAGTAAAATGCCAGACCTGTCTGATTGGATCAGCAAAGGAAACAAAACAAATTGTGAGTCAACAAAGAATGTTCATAATGATTATTCAGAGCAAAGTGCAGTGGATAGTTCACAACATAATGAACAACAGCAAGTTGAAACACAGCAAAATCAAAGCGATGAAGACTCTACAAATGAAGCTACTGACAACTATAGGGTTGAACATCAAGTGCCACAGCCAATCACCAGTCAACACCCCATGATCACAAGATCCAAAAGTGGTATCTTTAAACCCAAAATATTTAACACTCAGATCAATGAAGTAGAGCCAACATCATATGAATCAGCGGTTAAAGATGAAAGGTGGAGGAAAGCCATGGATGAAGAGTATAATGCATTGATTAAAAACAAAACATGGATCTTAGTTGACCCACCAAAACACAAGAATATAATTGGAAGCAAATGGACTTGCAAAATCAAGAGAGATGCAGAAGGCAAAATAATTAAACATAAAGCAAGACTTGTGGCAAAAGGCTACACCCAGCAGTATGGTTATGATTTTAATGAGACATTCTCCCCAGTCATTAAGCCAGCAACAATAAGGATTATATTAATCCTAGCTTTGCACAAACATTGGCAGATAAGGCAGTTAGATATGCATAACGCATTCTTAAATGGAGATTTAGTGGAAGAAGAGTACATGCAACAACCAAGAGGCTATAGTTCTAAGGATAACAGCAATCAAGTGTGCAAGTTATACAAAACTATATATGGATTGAAACAAGCTTCAAGGGCCTGGTATGAAAAACTGAAGACTACTTTAATCAAGTTAGGATTCACTGCCACTAAATCTGATAACTCTTTCTACATAAGAAAGCAGAGGGGTAATAGCATCTACATATTAGTGTATGTTGATGACATTCTCATTACAGGGGATAATCATCAAGAGATTGAAACAGTTATCAGCTGTTTAGACAATCAATTTGCTATAAAGGATTTGGGGGATGTTAATTACTTTCTAGGCATACATATTCAGAGAAATGCAGATTCAAGCATCAATTTATCACAAAAGCAATACATATAAGACATTCTAGTGAGAGCAAATATGGACAAAGCAAAAGCACTGCCCACACCCATGACAAGTAATCTCAAATTGTCCAAAGACAAGGGTGAATCAATCGAAAATATCACGCAATACAGGAGCATAGTTAGGGCACTCCAGTATACGACTATTTCTAGACCAGACATTTGTTTTAGTGTGTGAATAAGGTCTGCCAGTACATGCAATCGCCAACAAATGATCAATGACGTGCAGTTAAGCATATTCTTAGATATATAAAAGGAACCATTCACTACGGGTTGAGATTAGAATCATGCAAAAATATAATTCTACAGGCTTACAGTGATTCAGATTGGGCCAATGATTTGGACGACAGGAGATCCATTACCGGATACTGTGTGTACCTCGGCAGCAACCTCATTTCATGGTGTACGAAGAAGCAGTCAACCGTCACTAGGTCAAGCACTGAAGTGGAATACAGAGCCATTGTCAGTGTTACTGTCGAAATCACATGGACAGAGGCTCTTCTTAGAGAATTGGGGCATGAACTTAAGCAAAAGCCGACCATCTGGGTGGACAATCTGAGTGCGATTTCGCTATCTATGAATCCGGTTCAGCACTCGAGAGCTAAACACCTCGAAGTTGATCTACACTTCGTCAGAGGGCGAACTGACAACGGAAAACTTCAGATCCGACATATCACATCCTTTTGTCAGCGAGCGGATGTACTAACAAAGGCAATATCTTCCAAGAATTTCATTCGGCTTAGGGAAGAGCTTCGAGTTTTTCCGCCGCCATGAAATATGGAGAGATGTGTTTGGGGGCTGGAAACCCTAGCTTCGTTTGCGGTGGAATAACGAGAATATGTGTATTGCAACCCGGTTGTTATCTTTTTATTTCTGTAATTGGGCTGGGCTTCTATTTACTTTAATGCCCATCATGTCCTTATAAAAACCGCATGTAATCTGTTTGTACATAAAATGATCATCTGAGAATAGAAATAAAAACATCACTTTCGTTTTAGTGATACTAACTACTCCATGGGATCTAATGCTAGAGTTTGAGGTGGAATACTCGTATGGTGCTGTTGACAATTTAATATTATGCAGTGCTGGAACACCAAATAATTGATTGGTCTATTCTCCAATTTGAGGCTAAAAAAGATGAAGTTATGAAGATCAGTGGGAAAAATAAGGAAAGAAAATGAAAGACGAAGATGACGACCAACATCCACTTTGAACTACGACTGCTATGTAAGTGGTACCACTGCTACATATTTCATTTCTATTCTTAACTTTGTATTTTGTTTCCATGTTGTTTAGCATGGCAACTTTGTATGATTGTATCTACAACTTTCACTGTTAATGTAAAAATCAATTTTTACTGTAAATGTTGAATCTGCATTTCAAATCCTATATTATTTTGGAGTATCACCATTTACTGTTATTACATTGTCGCTTACTTTCAGTCCCCTTTGTCCTGAACCAATGAATTTCCGTTAACAAAAAATGTTTATATGTTGGTCATGAACGTCAATATTGCTGTTCTGCTTTACTATAGACAATGTTAAGCTGAATATATGTTACTGTGCTAGGCGTATACTATGTGATACGACATTAATTGGGCATATTTGGTTCCTTCACAAAATACTTACAAGTTGGGAAATAGTTTTCATACACACACGTGTAGCAATTTAATTGCATGTTCAATATATAGTGTGTCTGCGTTAGAGAGAGAATCTAGCATTTATGTTGATGTCTAACATGGGTCTATCATCTGCAGTATTGGGTATATGAGTAGTGTAATTTCCTCAAATAATAGCGCAAAACCTTAATAGTGCAAAATCTTAGTTTGTACAAGATTAACTGTTCTCTACACTATACAGGCTTTATGTGTATACATTCATAACACTTGTGAAATCTTAGTTTGTCCAATTTGAGTCTGGATCCGGTTATTAATTGTTCAAAAAATAAACAAATAAACCTATATACTTTTGTTTACAGACTCGGTTTCATCCTTACCTGATCTATTTGTAAACTTTGTCATCATAAATGGGATTTTAGCATCGATATTTCGGGTTTCATGTGATGGCTTTGAAATATCATGGGGTTCAGAGTGGGCTTGAGTTACATTTATATCGACTGGGCTAGTAAGTGATGTAGGTAATGTGAAATGATATTATATATGTATTTCAAAACGCAATGTTTTCAAATTTGAAAATTCAATATACCATTACACTAGTTAGATGCTATATTGAACATCCATATATGCTAACTTGGTGTAATGTATGCTGCAGAGGAAGGAAAATAAGATCCCAAGGACGTCGTGATCTTGACCAAGTAGCTGGCTGTTGAAGCTGTTCTTGCTTGAGTTCACAGTTTTTGGGCAGTTATTTTCATAATTTGTCTAAGCTTAATTTGATGTAGTTTGGACCTTTATACTATTTTAATGTCGCTAAAACAACGTTTTTTCAAAAATCGTTTCGCCTGTTGTATTTTGTGAACCTACAACTTCGTTGAGAATGTTTTTCATTGTATTTGTTTTGTTACTGAAATACTTTTGCTGCGTTTCTAAGGCTTACATTTGGAAAGATTATCGAAGTTATGCATACATATTGTAATAGTTGTGATATCATGCTTTTTTAAAATAAATGTCGTAGATTTATAACTGGACTATAGTTGTACAAAAATCTATTTCAATTTTTTTAACCGTTATAAAAAATCCTTACCGCAACTGTCATTTGCAATTGTCGTAAACAGATGTAAAATGTAATTATCCTATTACAATTTCGTATGTTAAGACTGACGGTTGTCACTTGTAATAGGCTTATTACAACCAACATTGCTAGTATTTTGTTGTAGTGTGAGTTTCAACAATGGTATCAGAGCTCAATAGTCTATACAATCTACATTACTCATGTTAGGGCTAACGAACTAAGTTTGCAAATCTAGTAGGTATTTGAAAAAGTAATGTCTAGGCTTGAGTTTGGGCAGTTAAGTACCCTACCATTTTTGGCTACCCGCCTGGTTAGGTGTAGTGAGTTCAAAAGTTGCTCCTAATAGAAAATGTCCAATTTGAATTGGGCCTTGGATTAATTTTCAAAATTGTTTTAAAAATTAAATAAAAGATTTAAATTTAAAATAAAAACAGGTTTATCATATAAGTTATAATACAACATAACTTTTCAAAATGTTTGAAGAGATAATGATATTTTCAAAATCTTTAAAAATATTTAAATTCTGGAAATTTAAAATTTATTAATAAGATTAATAAAATAAATCAATTAAATAAGTTAATTCATTAAGTAATATAAGGATGTATTATATATATTGATATACGTTATGTTATTTAAAATGTTTAAGATAACATAAGTATACATGTATGTATATAATTTTTTTTTTGAAATTAATATAATTTAATTAAAATTATTATATTAAATTAATTAAATGTTAATTAATTAAATAAAAATACACATATATAATATACATGTGTTATACTAAAGGTTATAGCGCACACACACATTATTCAGTATAAATGTTATACTGGAATAATATAAAATTAAAGAGTAAATTAATTAAATAAGATTTAATTATTATAATGAGATATATAAGAATATTATATAAGTTAGTTATGATACAAAATTTATATAATAATTGAAACTTATATAAGACTAATGTATAAATTAAAGGTGAAACATTAAAGAAGCCATAATCGGACTTAAGGAATAAATACATACGTCAATGTACATATGCCATGATTTTTGATGTGTTGGACATACGAATCATGGGGGTATTTTATAATAAATATATTATTCTATAAGCTGATATCACTCGGTATAATATATTAAAGATTATGAGCATTTAAATATAATATTGTCCTCTACCATTTATAAATTAATCGATTATTTACAATCTCTTTAGTATTGAGCTATCCCCAAGCTAGGGATGTTATGTGTAGTACTAATAATATTTTGAATAGACGAGGTAAGATAACTGCAAATATTTATTTAGTTTTCCTCCAGGTATGTGCTTAGGTCGTCGCGAAATGACGGATACGAGTGAATAATCCATCTTTATTTGTAAAGTTTTCCTCAAGGTAAGAACGAGATTAAGATAATGAACCATAGGTTAGGAGTTGTATGTGATACAATTGAGAAGGAACTATCCACCATATGCGGGCCTATGATTTATTAAGATTTCCTTAAGGTCAGAATCGTAAGGCATATGAGTCTTAACACTCATGAGTGAAATCGAAAGACTTCTATATTTTGATTTAGGGTTTAGTGAAGTATAAAAGACTACTAGGAGCCTTAGTAGAAAAATGAAATGGTAACTTTAACCTTTCTGATATTGTAAGAACATATGTAATATAATGTTATAATAATATACATAGAAAAATTTATGCATTTAATATGATTGATAAAAGTTTATCAATTAAAATATACAAATGAACTGAATTAAAGATTGACAAATAGAAGTATTATATGTACTTACTATTAAACACTTCTTGCATGTTAATGTTTTCTATACCCATGCAAGCGACTAATTTCGTAACTACTGAATGCGTTCGTGATTTGGTTGCTTAGGCTGAGACCATGTATTGCATGCTATGAGTTTCGAACTCTAAAAACAATACACGACTAAGTATATTTGATCCATATACTGTCACATATAAGTGTTATATGGTGAATGGTAACAGTTCGTAATGTACGATACTTCGATGAAATTGGTTTATTTGAATTAATAAAATAAACTGTACTATAAGATCGAGTAATCAAGTTGATTGACTACAACAAAGATCATATTATGTTACATATAACACTAGACCAACGCTACAAAAGGGATCTAAGAACTCGATCGTTGAAATGTCAATTTTGAACAGGTTATGCAAAGTGCAACATAATTGACGTCCTTAAATGTTAGGGACGATGGAATGCATTTTTATAAAGAGTTCGTTATGATATTGTAGTAAATTATTTCTTTTGAATGGTTAGACCATTTAAAAAAATGAATTTACAAGAGGAGACGCGATTTAAGGTACAATTGGAATGTAGAGAGAAAACGACCACTTATGCTTCATAAAGAAATGTCGGAAATGAAAAATGTAAAATAATGTTTACACTTAACATTGGAATAAGAAACATGGTTTCTATTCCAAAATGTATTTTCATATACAAAATTATTTTCTATGAGATTTATTTATTTGAGTTCAATATAATTAATCAAGAACTTCCCACTGTATATTAGTTATATAGTATATGAAACAAATATTCTATATTAAGTGGATGATGGATCTCCTTATTCGGTATGCTATTATAGTGATGACGGAAATAGTGGGAACATGTCACATAGCACTTGTTGATTGCATCAAGTTAAGAAAATTATTTTCGTAAAACGTACCGCTGCACTTTATTTATGAAATAATTTTACGACCGACATTTGGGAGGTTTAAGTTGACAATAAACCACACATGTCCAACTCAAAACAATCCGGAATATAGATAATCAAAGGGTTAATTAAGAAAAAGAAAAAAAACAGCATAGAATCTCGTATCAGAATGAAAAAATATAATAATCAAATAAACTGTTCATAAAGTTGTTTATACTATACATTTGATTATACTTTTACAACATCAATCAGAGTTAAACATACAACAGAGACAAAATAAGACAATGTAGCAGAACAACATGATGCAGGGAAACAATACCAGTAATATAATATACAAAATCTTCGTCTTTGTCCTTTAGAATAATATGATCTTCGATGCGCTGAAAACTCAGGGCCAACCTAAGCATACAGTAAAACAATACACTCGAGTCAGAACTAAAATATCCTTATATAATTCAAATCAAAATCACATTTAACAAGAATGTAATAGCGTCAGGGATGTTTAGGGTGTTTTACATCTCCTATCCAGTGCATAACATACGTGCAATAATTCAAGAGATGTTACGAAATTTTCTATCTCTTAAGGATCCATCAAAATATCTATATATAGTAGAATACGCTATATATGTAACCTCTAATCAATAAAATAAATATTTTTCCTAGCGTTAAGGCTTTACATTAATTCATTTTAATGCGTTTTTAAGCATCGACATATAGTTTGCATATAACGCTCCAATATAACGTTGGGGATAGGGATGCGCCATGATATGACAACACTAAACCAAACTAGTAGTGGTCTCGTATAAGGATGAAAGTATGATAAGGAACGTGAGGCAATGCCTAAAGTATGATACTACCAGTTCGAGTCGCATGGACGGTGGTAACGCATCGTTACCACGAACGCCCACCATATCCATCCATCCCGTATCAAGTCAAAGGAAAGTCGTCCCAAATCAAGATGCACCAATTGAAACCAATATGAAAGGTAATAGTATGGATCAAGTCCAAAAAGAAAATCGAAAAACGGATATCCACTAGAGGTAGCAACCCTCATTGGCACTGTCAAGCTATCCCGTTTTAGTTATTTCAGATTGAAACAAGTGACGGGGCTATCCATCATTGTTCTCTTTCTTCAAATACAGTAACGTGCACCAAATCCAACCACTTCATTATGGAGTCTCCTCCATGTATATAGTTGCTAAAGTGGTTCCAACATTGATAGAGAGTATGCCAATAATCGACCACTGTCTCTTTAACAACCAAACATCGTTTTACACACCCGTTGGTTCTTTTACGTTCTCAAAACGATTCATGCTTGATATCAAAATATCATATTCATTTCAAAATATCATTTCATTCAAAATATCATAATTACTTAAAATATGTCAATTTCACTTGAAAATCATTTTCACTCCAACAACTCAATTTCACTTCCAAATCGTTTCGAATTTCAACAAAGATTATAACTTCATTTTAAAAAATTCGCGTTTAAATTCACGATTTAAATATAAACAGTTCCCACTTTGATCAGTTTGAATTTTTAGAAAGTAGTTTGAATAGTTTTAAAAGCTAAAATAGTTAATAGCAAAATAGTCAAAATAGTTTGATATTAAATGGTTTATACAGTAAAATAGTTTGGGAATCAAAATAGTTTATTTTGAAAATAGTTTATATTGAAAATAGCTTCAAATTAAAACTTTTTCTTTCCATTACCCATAAATCTGGACTCATATCCAAATTTCAATCAAACTGATTTAATTTCAAATCTTCCAACTCAAATCATCTTCAATCTCAATTCAAATCGACTCAATTTCGATTTCAATTCAAATCAACTTCCATTTCGGTTGCAATTCGATTAACTTCAACTTTAATTCAAATGGTTTACGGATTCACTTCAATTCTCATTTTTAAACCATTTCAATTTATATATATTTCGAGTTCGATTTCAAAATATCGATTTAAATCACTTAATTCAAATTAACTTCAAAGTTCAAATTTTTAGATTCAAATCTTTAAATTAATTCCATTTCCGAGCCCAAATTTGGAATATCAATCTAAATTACTAACCAAGATAAATTTCAAAGTTCGAATAAAGGTTCAACTTTTTTAAAACAATTTCAATTTCCATCATTCAAATGATTTCTCAATTATAATTTCAAAATATCAAATTTAATTGCTTAAACAATTTCTATTAACAAATTCCTATTCAAACATTTCAAGGCTCAAATCAGAAAATAATCTAATTTAGATAAATAGGTTTTATTTCTTTTAAAAAAATCTCATTTAAATAATTTAAAATTCAAGAATTTTAAAACCATTTAATTTAACTAATCCGGTGTTCGTATAAATTTATCTATCCTATGGCTAAGTGAATAATTATTTCAATTTTAATCCCAGGGATAGATATATATAATTTCAATCCAAATCAAAGTGTCATAGGAATGTATCATTTCAACCTATTTCTTAATTTATTCGAAATAATTCAAATAACAGTTTTATATCCTATCGCTAATATACAGGATGATAACAGGGATATATCAGAGTAAATAAACACCTGGTCAACCAATCATCATAATCAGCATCCAAATAGTTAGTAAAACACAATAGTTGATTGGTTATCGATAATTCGGAGTTTAACTGGCAGTTTATTCCAATTTCAATTTAACTGTTAGTTCAAAATTTCTATCAGCTCAAATCATGTGTCAATTTAAATGTCAGTTAAATTACCAAACAACAGTCAATAAAGGTAAATTACTTCAAAATTTCAATTTAACTAACATCAGAATATTTTAGTATTTTAGGAGCAGTTTAAGACACTCACCTTTATTTGAAACTGAGAATTTTCATATTTAAATAAATTTCAAACCAACTCTATGTCGTAGACGATATTGATATGAATCCAGCGCGACTTATTTCGCTCGAATCCGACCTCGTACGAGAAAGTTACGAATTAATTAGCATTTAATATAATTAAAATCATAATTAACTTAGTTAAAATAATTATTAAACTAACCCTACCTTATTTCCTCTCGTTTAACTCCAAGCTTGCACGTGACTCGGTTTTCATTTTCTTTTATTTTTTACACCTCGCCAGAACGCTCAACCACCGTGCTCGCAACCGCCACCGACCTACCCACCTGCTCGCCTCCACGCCGTGCTAGCACACGTGCCTTACACAAATCGAGACATCGACCCCAAAAAATTGCTGCCTTCGAATGAAATTAGCCCCCACCGCCGTCGTAGTCTTCATTCGACGATCCACAACCGTATATCTACTCGCCTTACCAAGCTCTCCAACTTTCATGTTGGAGTCGAAGCCTAAAAACGTCTAGATCAGTTAGAGAAATATAGGACGTTGATTGAATTAGTTTTAATGGCGGGTGGAAACATTTTAGGGTTAGATTTATGAATGAGAGGGCTATTTATAGAGGCACTATTCATCCATGAAATTTTCGAACTCCAAACGAAGCGTGCCGTCTGACGTTCTATATATTATACCTCATTCCAAACACAATGGAACATAAATCGGGAGCCAATTCCATCATATTCAGAAGATAGCTTTTCAAAATTGAATTATAATACTCAAAGTTCTAAAAATAAATTCTACGCGTTTCAAGCTCACACAACCAAATGATAAATCCGATCGTTATGAAACTTGAAATCCTATAATAATTCACTATTACAGATCCGATAAAACTGATTTCGTCGAAATTCGAGATAGCGCCCAAAAAGACTATATTTATACGTTAATTAAAATGAGTAATTTCCAAAATCAGTTTAATCACTTCTAAAATCCACATTAAAAGTTTATTATCTTCCTTTTTATTCAAATAGAAATTAAATAGGCTTTCGAAATCATTTTTATATAACTAAAATACTATTACAAATTAACACAAACAACATCGCTAACATAAACTTGTAAATTTGCACTTACAGTGCTTATGAGAAAAATTGTAATATCAAGCTTTAAACAAATTATATATTTATAAACAACTATTACCCCTATTTACAAAATTATAACCAAACTCAAATAAAACGTACATTTATAATTTATCTCAAATATCACTTTATAAATTAAAACGTTCGTTCAAATTTTACACAACAAATATTCTTACACTATATACCTAGATTACACTAGGTTTCACTTTTTAAATTAAAACACTTTTATAATCCAATTTCAACGAGTTTCAATACTAGAAATTCGATAAATTCCAATATTGGATTTCAAACAAATTCTAGAAAAATCAATTATCTATTTTCTGTTAAATAATTCAATATTTGTTATTCAATCCTTGCTATTGATAATAAACACATTAAATATATTGAACTTCATTCCCATACAAATAATTTCCTTAAATATTCAAAATTAGCTATTTCAAACTTTTATTCAAGTTCATATTAAATAAACTACGTAAATAAACACAAACTTTTGTTTTCAACCATTTTTATTCAAAATTTATATAAAATTAAATATTTTTAAATGGTTAAAAATATATGTCGTTACAAATACTATATGTACTTCGTGATGACTAAAGAATGGATATAGTTTTATTCCAATGGAAACTTTATGAATATTCATTATGAAATAAACTATAATAATGTATTTGTATTTTATAACAAAAGTGATGCATCGGAAAATATCAAAGTATCTGAAATTATTTGCAATTATTTTGTAATTATAGCCCAAGCCATGGTTTTTGAGAAGTAATCCTTCGATCGTATGATTATGCATCATATGGCACTTGTAAATTATACCTCAAACAATTAAGAGCAAAGCACTCATTTAATAAGAGCATCAAAGGAGTGAATGAATTTTCCAGATTGATACATATAGATGCATACAATTGCATGAATGATAAAAGCAAAATGGTTCCACGTACTTCATTATATTAACTGATGAATTGTCACAAACATATATATGTGTATTTGATACATATGGAGTATGTCTACGTTACGTTCATAGAATATAAAATGGAAGTAAATAAAATAACATGCAACAAAGTGATTCGATTTGGTCGAATAGGTAAGTATATTGGAAAGAGTTTCAAACGCACCTATAATGAAAATAGATTTAGTCTTAAGAGTCGCTCCCTCTGTAATATATAATAATGTATTGGTAAGGATTAATCAAGCTTCATTGGATAAAGCACAATTAATATTGAGTGAAATTGAATTAAATTTTTCTATAAGGTGAGTACTTAAGAGTAGTACATAAGGTTAAAATTAATATCTTCAAAAGAATAGTTTACAAAATTATACAAGATAAGGGTTTATAAGAAACTCCATCATATCCTTGGCCAAGGAGTTGGCAGGTTGCGTGAGTCAGAAGGCTGCATGTAATAATTGTACATAAGGGATCTCATGTGAATCGTACCAAAAGAAATATGGGAACCATAGTCATTGGATGACTCATTTATGTTATGAACATAAATACCGTGAACTAATATTAAATCATTTTTATATAAGTCAATTCATAAAATGTTTATGAATCCCTATTCCGTTGCACAGAGAAACAAATGTTGTTTCAAGAAATACTAACTTCGTAGCGAAATAATTTCTTTAAGAAATTATTGGTAGTAAAATGGATATGGATAAGATCAAAGGTTAAAATTAATTGTAAGGGATGAAATAAACTTAAATAAAAACAACACATTAGAATGTCTAACGAATATTCTTGCACATCAAAGAGAAACTATAAGTTTCTTGTTAGTGTCAAGATAAGTTATCGTCGGTTGTTTAATTAAACTATCAAGAGTATTGACTCTATGATATGGTACGATGCATAATTCAAAATAGATTCTAAGTACATTATCAAAGTATATTTTGAATATTGTACCCGAAGAGATATGATCCATCGATCACAAATGTGCCTTTAAGAGAAAGACAAATGCAGTTGAAATATAGTGAGCCATATTGGTAAGAACAACATCGTGAATTTCAATCGTTAAAATTAGCATAACAGATTTACCATTTGATGTGATCTAGTTCGGATTTGCTCACAAAATTATCGTCTAGTATGAATTTGTACTTTGGTACATACACATTGAAACGGAAATTCTAAATAAAGATTTAGACTAGATTGGTTACACATAACAACCAAAGTCTCTCGAAGTCAGTGCAAGCGATATTGTGTTTTTGGATATGATCCAAGAACCAATACGAAAGTATCGTTTGACAATCATTAAAATTGAACAAGTATTTTGATAGAAATATCGAATAAATTAATTTCCGTCAAATTGCAGATGAAGCATGGGTCCATAAGAAAGAAATTTAAAGGTACATTAATATTTCTAAACATGATAAAACTGCCAATTGTTAACGATGTACTAGCATTAAAATCAGCTTTTAGTTGATTTAATACTCGATGTTGGATTTGCAAATGATGATTTTTATAGTGGGTACAAAGGACATTGGGAATGACCTTGGCAATACACATAAACATCGTATTAAAATGTTGAATAAGAAACATGTAAGACGGAAGAACTGGTAATAGAAATTATCATATATGTTATGTTATCTACTAAATCGTGATTTTTTTATGTAATTGATACATGATGCACGTATCAAATCCTATTTAAGGTCACTAAATGGTAAGTTAGAGGGTTCTCGTATATTTAAGAGAATTGTTTATAGAAACAACGAACTCTTTATGAAGGAGTATTTGGAATGGGACTTCATATTTGATATTGAGTATGGTATGCCAATATAAAATTCATGTTCAAAACTTGGTTAAGAAGCTTTAAGTTGGAAATGTTCCGAATGGGAGACTGTGGATGATTAAGAAAAAGGCCAAGCCAAGTACATCGCGCTAAACAACGCCATAATAATAACAATGTATATACATAATAAATGCGCAAATTTATAACCGAGCGAAGGGTAACTCCAAATGTTGAGATCCCATAACATTGTTATATGATAACAATGTTGTGATATGGTTCTTAATAGAACCTAGAGCTCAGTAAAGGTCAAGAGACACATTCTGAATTGTTCCACATTATAAAGGTAGTTTATAGGCATCGGTGAGAGTTGATTGACATAATAGATAATTAAACATAATAGCATACCCATTCATTGAGGAAATGACCCAATTGGTTTTAAAGAAACTGATGGGAGAAGTCGGAATAAGATTTCATAACTGACCACAAGTGCAAGTGGAAAATTGATAGAGTTAAGGGCATGCCCAAGGGGTAATTATGTGATTTGATAACTAATTCGATAACCAATCTTGATCAAAATAAAAGGTGTTTCATTCTAGTTTCATACTTGTTATAAAATGTTATAAATAAACAATTAGTTAATTCAAGTATATGTATGACAAGAAGTTCATAAATGTTGTGTTTGTGATAGTTGTTACAAATAATTGTAACTATGAGTATTATATCACAATATGATAAGCATATCAATTTAAATATTCCTAGTCAAGATGAATCAAGACTGGACATCGATACATCCATTAAGACTAGAGTACATAATGCTCTTCAAATGTTGAGCAGTGTATTACTGATGGTTGCTGGAGGCACCAAGGAGTTACGTACTGATAGTTTTTGGATAACTATGGAATAACCCACTTGATAATTTTCTATTGGTTAATATAACTAAGGGCAAACAGAAAATATCAAACTAACTAATTTACACGGTTCTCTTGATTTGAGAATACTATTGATCTTCAATATGAAAGCTCCTCTTTGATTATAGTTAAATCGTGGCACGACGTTCGTCGAATGACTATAGTTAGATTGAGGGGAAGTATTGGAGGTAAAATACTATTTAAAAGATGATTCATCTCCTAAGTTATATGGGGTTAGTATCACGGTCAACTAGAGTCAATTTGAAATCAAAATCTCTGGCCAGAGTACTTTGGTTAATAATAATTATTATTATTCAACCAAGGACTATGTTTTTGGATTATAAAGCTGAATATGGGCGATATTGGAATTTTGACCATTACTAAATTCCATAATTCCAAAATGATACAGTTTGGACGAAGAGAATTGATGTAAATAATCGTTACTACCGCGTAACGCTGAACAAAGTAAAATTGAATTTTACTAAAATCAAGTACGAGATAATTTTTCCTAAAATGTCACACACTTGTTAAGTGATGTGTGAATGTTAATATTCAAATTGTTCGATACCCATCACCGACTTTACACCTAAGAGTCACATAACCGTAACGTAGAATACTCCTTTGACCACTTGATTTAATTGAATTATAACTGTTAAACATTAATTAAAATAATTAGTATTTTTGAAATATTAATTATAATTCTTTTGATGTATTGAACATGATCAAACATCGTGTTCATAGTAGTTATAATATTCCGAGCGATATATAATATTGGTGCGCGTTAAAATATATTTAAATTGGGAATTTTTGTAACGGACTTAAATGTCTTTAAAGTCGATAAGCAAATACATATATTGAGCCATTAATTGGCTTAGTGTGGCCTACCATGAAAAAAGTAAAAAATGGTTTAAAAAAAAAATTGAAAGAAAAAACAAGTGTTAGAAGGAATTAATGACCTCGTTAATGATACATTAATTATATTCCTTTCATAAATCATCACCTCTTCATTTCATTACTCTCTATTCTCTCCAATTGACATCTTTACATTGGATATTTCTTGCCAAGGCTTGCAGAAAACAATACAAAAAAAATCCAAGTTCAATTTACATCAAAAATAACACGATTCGAGCGTCGATGGTTAGACAGTTTAAAAGCTAGCAACTTCAGAACTACAAATTCGATTCAAGGGGTAAATTCAACATTTTAAAGTGTGAATTCAAGGCTTTGGTGAAAGTTGTATTTCTAATCAAATTACGTTTTATATACATTTTATATCATTTATTTGCTAGATAGCTTGTTTATAACGAATTATATGTATGTACTTATCTTCACATATCGATGGTTGTGTGTTGTACATAATAAAATTAAGTATTTTGTAAAAGACAATTTCCATATTGTTAAAGTCCTAGAAAAAAAATTATTTCAAAATTAAATATAATACTATTTAATTGTTTTTAAACTGTTTAAACTTGTATAATGTAACATACGCGATTTTGCCGGAATCCGAAGGTCGGCATTCTTACATCCACTGTATCAAATGCCGAACAATCGAATGCCGGAAAACCGAACCATGAGGGTTAAAAAGAAGAGGTAGAAGAAAAAGATAGAAGAAATAAGGAAACAGAACGGAAACAATATCAGAACCTCACAGTCGCAGCGGAACAACATATAATAAATGAATGAATAATCTTTAAAACAAAGAACTATATCAGTTATTACATTACATTATCATCAGAGTGTACAACAACAATATACAATACAATACAAGAATGGACAGCTATACAAACATGTCCTTACAAGGGAATTATACAGCGGAAAGATAATATCATATACAAGTAATACGCCTCGCTATCCAGCTCTCCACTTGAGCTCCATAGCACTCCTGAATCCACAATGACCTGATAACCTGACTCTAGACTGCCCGTGTGGAAAATTATGGGCACCCAGAGTTTAGGAAGAGAACAATAAACTCCAGGTCAGTCATGGGACTGGTGTGAGAACTAAAACAGTTATTTATCTTTTAAAACAACAACAACAAGAGAAGTGAAAATTATCCGCAATGCTTTTGGAAAATGAAACTACCATAAGGCCTCCCCGTACACACACAATGCAAACGTAGAATTGGAGGAGATTTCTCCTTATGATAGTCAAAGATGCTTACTACGCAAAAACAAATCATTTTTGATATTATTATTAGTGCATAGTGATGAAAACATTTTGAAAATAGAATATAAATCTTAGCCAACATACGACCATTATCGTGTGCCTATTATAGCTACCATGTTCAATAGCAGGTTACCGTCACATTCCATGGCAGGTTATACAACTAAAACCGTACGTGGCTCGTATTGTTTCTTTGGATTTCCAACAAATGGTCAGGCTAAGGAACTTCCTACTGCCACATGGGATCGCCTCTGGTGGGACGTCCCGAGAACCTAACCGGATCTCTGCCAATACAAGGCCGGGTTACCTCTGTAACTAGGTAACTACTACTCGAGCATGCCACTCCCCGGTCCTTTGGGACCTTTATCCGAGGGCCCTCTATCACCAAGCAACAACCACACAGAAAAATGAGATTGGAGCAACCACAGAGGTTAAGCATCAGGGCTCCTTACCTGACACCACCCTTTTCCAGAAGGAAATGACATACCCTAAAGGGAGCGACCCTCATAACCTTGCCGCATTATTCTGTTTCGACCATTTTCGAGGTGTGGGGTCTGACGAAGTCTCGTCCACAAAGCCACGTTTTTTCACAAAGCCACGCTTTGATCAACAAATGATCAATAAATAATTATCACACAACAACACTCAGCATGCCACATTACCAAATTGGGAATATATCGCTGATAACCTTCGACTATAAAACCTCTGAGCTCGTACGTCTCAGAGAAGGGTGTTGAGTTAAGAGAATAAATTCTCCGCCACCACAGAAATGTATTTGAAAGAAATCTGCTTTATATCTCAAAATGTAATGTCATACACGTAACCATACAAGTCTGTTCCGGGTTCGAACAGAACCGAAGGCACTTCCAAAGAAGCCCTTGCAATCCGGGTATTCACAATCCCGATCGAATTTCCCATCACAAAAGAAATCTCCATACCGTATCTAACGGTGCAGAGACAATCGATAGACCATCCTATCGTTTTCACAAATACCCGGTCTTCAACACCGGTTTTCAATGCTATCCATTACGTCGTATCACTATTCGGAATGGGTAATCCGAATAACGAGCGCAATAATTTCAAAATAAGTGTAGCATTCAATTTCAACCAATTCATAACAAATAGTCATTTAAGGGTCAATATTGATAGTCGGTTATTTAACTATCAATCAACATTCACAACTCACCCGATTTCAAATAATTTTCCCAAATTATTTATTTTCAAAATATCTTTACAAGGTATATTTTCCACACTTCAACCATTTGAAAACAAATTTCAAATCATTTTACACCCTTACAACTTTCATTTCAAAATGGTTCATTTAAACCAATCAAATAAATCCTTACCGATTTATTAAATTTACATTCCAAATTCATAAATTTATTTCCACACTTCAAAGTAAATCAACGTTTATTTTTAAACAAATTTCCCTTATAAATTTCCATTGTGAATTTACATTTCCAAATATTCACCTTTTATACGATTTTCCAAATCGATTTCAATTATTCACTTTCAATTTATCTTTAAAAGATATAATTTCAAAATGTTCACTTCATATTGGAAAACATTTCGATACTTATTTAATAATAAGTAATTCACGAATCTATTTATTTTCAACACTTGGAAAATATTCAATATACTTAAATCCAAATTAAGTATAAATTTTATTCTTTAAGGAAAACTTCCCTTAAGCACATTTATTTGGGTCAAAACGAATGTTGCGTAAAACATCGTTACGACAACCCAAAATCACTAGTATAGGGGTTCGAAATTAAGATAGATATATAAACCCCAATACTATACAAAACATTTCCTTTCGGAAATCATTTACTATAACAATAGTGTTATAGTCCACCATTTCCTTCTATTTCTCGAAAACGTCTATTTCAACAATGAATGTTGAAATCTATGGTTTCGATACTTAATATATTTTAAAACATTTTTGAATCGTTTAAATTCTATTTAAAATATCACTTTCCCAAAATATTTCCTTAATATATTATTCACTGTCCAAAATCGTGGATATACTTCATTAACCAATTTCAATTTCTACATATTTTATTTAAAGGATTATCCACTGTCCCAAAATCGTGGATATATCTCCTTTAATAAGCTATAATGATTAAACTTATTAAAATAAGTCGATTTCGGATTTATAAAACAACGTTTATAAATTCCATTTATACCTTATAACAACTTCAACTTATAAATCACTTTATTAACAAATTCTATCCATATTCCATTTACACGCCAAAATCCAGTTTATAAGTTAAGTACTTATAAATCTTTTATTTTACAAAATCTATTCATTTTATGACTTCACGATTTATAAATCTATAGATTTCATCCACTTATGAAATCCATTTATATTTCATTTTAACACTTATAAAAACTCGTTTTATAATTTCAATATTTTAATTTATAAATATCAATTTTATAAATATTTATATAAATCATTTATAATAATTCAAAATTTCCAATTTAAATTATTTTATAAATTTCATTAACTCCATATTTCAAAAATCACATTTTAACTATATTTCTCAAAAATCATAAATTTTATAACATTAAAATTACAACGTTTATTCATTTAAAATGAATCAATTTCAAAATTAAATTTTATTATGAATTCTCAACTTAAATTTTCAAAAATCAAATTTTATTTATTTTCGACATCTAACGATACCAAAAATATATTCGGCTAAAATATAGCCTTTAACGATTTCAATCACAAAGATAATCACGCAGATTATAAATAGATCAATAAATAGATCAACACACAACATTGAAACAAATTCAAATGTTTAAGGAATCCAGTTGGATCCCTCCAACCTGTTTCCCTGCATCTAAAGATATTAGCACAATACCAATTCCGCTTCGAGACGGAATATCGCGGTATATGGAATTTATAAAATACTATCCGCTATTATGCGGCGCAATAGAGTCTCGTCCGCTATATAATGCGGGAAATCAACTTCAAGTACATATATAATACCAATTCCATACAAGTTGGAATTATCGTGGTATATATTTTTAATAAATAACCTCCACTTAATATACGGCATATAATGTCTATTTAACACAATAGATAAAATTTATCATCCAATCACGCAATCAAGCAATTTTAAATTTAACTATTTAAAATTTAAATCGGAATAATTCGATTGAGTGAGAAGTGCTCACCTTGGGTTTCCGATAACCATTGTAGCGTTTTATTTTACCCAAAATTTTCACTAGCTCCAAATGACTCCAAACTAGCTCCATTGCGTAGTGCTTGACGAAGCGAATCCAACGCAACTTGTTTCGTAATTTTTCGACCTCGTATGACAAAGTTATACACTTTTAAACATTGAACGAATTATAATATAAAACAATTTACATTTTTATTATTATTTTTCTCAACCTTTGAATCTTGGCCATACGTTTGTGCAAAGAAGATCACGGCCGCATCACATTTCTTCTACAACGCGCATGCTTCCAGGTTGTTGCCGTGCGTATTGAACCCAAAACCATCGACCTAGGGTTAAAAATTGCAGCCACCACGACGACTTCTGCATCAATCAGCAAGCACCACCTCGAAGCCAACGTCGAGCACTACACTCGGCTGCAATATGGTGGAGCTCGGCCTCCATTCTGCCTCGTAAAGCGTGTGCGACTTTCGGCCCTTCTACCTCAATTTGCCGACGATCTACCGCTCCATTCACGATCTTAACCGTTGGATAGCAAGATCTTGGAGAGCTTTACATTTTTCATGTTGGAAGTTTCTTGAATTACTTTGCGGATTTGAAGAAAATGGAGGAGGAAGAAGGATGATTTTCGGCCATTGACATATGAAAGTGGCGGCCGGCTTAAGGAACTAGGGTTTCGTTTATTTTTTTGCAAATGAAAACAATGAAGGCCTTTTATAGAAAATTTCCAAATTACTTTTCATCCAAAATTTTCCGAACTCCAAATCTCGCGCGGTGACTGGTGTTTCTAGGGTTTACCCCATGTTCCGGACACAATGGAATAGGTTTCGGAGGCTAATTCGATCATCTGTGCGAGTTACGGAAATAAACGTTCAAATTTAAATTAAATCGATTAAACCAATTTCTATGCGTTTTGGCTTGCCTCGGACAAACCGTAAATCCGATTGACACGAAATTTTAAACCATACAATAATATAACATTATGGATCCGATGAAACTGGTTTCGTCGAAATCCGAGACTGTTTGAAAAATGACTATTTTCACTAGTCAATTAAATATTAAAATATTCAATTTTTACAAATTAACTTTTAATTCGATTTTAAAAGTTCACAGCATTGTTATAACTCCAATATGATTTAATATAACTTTATAAATCATTTTTAATCACATTAAACCAATTTTTCAATTTTTTTCGTAATTAAACTATCGATTTAATTATTCAATTAAATCCAGATATTCGAAAAACAAATTATTTGACTTATAAATTTTACTTGTTGATATTTAAAATTAATTAATTATCTGAATTTCAATTGACATAAATTCTGGGTCGTTACAAACTTTCCCCCTTAAAAGAATTTCATCCTCGAAATTGCCAAGTAAGAAAAAGTTTTGAAATCCATTAACTTTTCAAAACAAACCGTTCAAATTTGATTTACAAATCTCTTAAGTGTTTAACTTTTCCAAATCCATAGTTAAACCTCTTACAAAACTTCACTAATATTTTCAAATCCATATATAGTAATCTTTTCAAAATCAACTATATCGTTTAACCTTTAACTTCAAATCAAAACTTAGTTTTCACAAAAAAATTTCAAAATTTCCCGAAAATTTTCTAACGCCTTAAATTTTCAAAAAATTTCGCCATAACCTCATTTGTACGGAGGAGCTTTTACAATATCACAATAGATATAAATATATATACATCGACCCACCAGGTCGGAAAAACAGAAAAACAGTTCATATTTCCTATTTTTATTGCGTAGGCGTACCTTTTTAGCATTTTTAAGCAAAGCAGTTATTTATTTAGCATTTTTAAACAGGAATGCGATCTGGAAAATGAGTTGGGATGAAAATTTAAAGTTTCTAGCAAGAAAATGGAAGGACAAGGAAGGTAGGAGAAAACTTTAGGAGTTTTTATGAATGTGACTTCTCTAATTCTTTTATAATGCTATGATATCAATTTAGGATGCTTTAAGGCTATCCTAGGATTAAATATAAAGAAGATTTTTACCTAATAGATGATAAATAAACTTAAAAAATAAAAGTAAGTACTTTTCCTTTTAAAGAACTTCAGAAAACCTTGTTTGGTGACAAATCGAATTAAAAACCTTAAAGAAACCCTATTTGATGTATAGGAACATGTTGGGACCTTAGAAAAATTATATATATTGTATATTGTATATATATTACATGAAATCATCGGTACCAAAGAATGAAGTAACAATAAAAATCTAGAATAAAAGAAAAACAAATTTAGTTGGAAAACCCAAATTTGATTCGTGCACCGGTGGATGCACACCGGTGGACGACCCAATTGGGTTATTTTGGGCTTTTGAATGCCTAAATTGAAGTGTATTGTTTTGATATTTTGTGTGATGTTTACTTACAACTCCATTGTGATGTCTTAATATGCATGGCTGTAGTTTGGATGCTTGGTTTAGTGATAATGATGATGGATAGGTATAATATTTATGGTTTTGGATAAATGAGTACATGGAACTTGGCAATGATAATGAGATACAAATATAGTATATAAGGCTTGGGATTGTATAGTTTGATGATGCAGTGTACATAACTTTGGGATGATGAACGTACCTGTATCTCATAGCGCACGCTACGGATCCTTGATTCATGGTATTGACAAGTGTTCTCCTTTAGAGCAATGAGGTTGATCCTAGAGGGTTTTGGTGTGGACAAAAGTTGACTTGTAGTGCATGTGATGGGACCAGGCATGAATCAGGTTCGTACTATCCCTTACCGTAGATGGAAAGAACAAATTTGGCTGTAGACATGTAATCCTTTACCGCAAATGGCGAGACCAGATTACGTAGGCATGAAATCCTTTACCGTAGGTCACGAGATCGAATTTCATATAGGGGATCCTTCATCGTAGGTGTTCAAGATTGGATCAATTTTTGATAGTATAATATCATTTTGTTGCACAGTGTAGGCGGGTCCAAAAGATATTATACATAGACTTAAATCACCTTATGTCACCATCATAGTAGTAATATAAGTTTTAGATTGGCTTCACTTACATACATCTATGTTTGACCCATTCCTATATTTCCTTTCATCTATATTATTCAAGTTGATGGGGTATGAAGGAGATGGATTTGGAGGCTTGAACTTTTATATACTTTAAATATCTTATATAAAGGTTGTAAAATAAATTTTGCATTAAAGCCATGATGTGGCAGTATTTTTGGATTTGATTGGGTTTGGATGGTATAGACTTATGTAGTGGTATCAAATATGTAGATAAATATATGTATGTTTGTGCAACATGATATTTTGTGACCATCCACTGTGAGACTTTTAAAGTGGTATAGTTTTTTCCTTATGCTCTTTCTATATATTGATATGTATTATCACCCAACAACTCGCCATTCGAGACTTCATTGTATAGTTATGTGGTTCAAAAATGGTAGGTTATTACATTTGGTATCAGAGCATAGATTAATGGTTAAGGATGCATTGAGAGATTGTAATTGTATGTTTTATATAATATATAATTTATCATATAGTAGTTGAATATTTTTGTAGCAATCCAGTAGAGCTATATATCCATTAGGGAATTGCTAATGAAACCTAATTATGGATTGTAAAGTATGAGTAAGTAAGTGAGGAAGGAAACTAGAACAGAGATGGATATTGGTAGTGTAAGACAAAAAATGGTGTAGTACTAGAGTAATCTTAGGGATATTGTTATGTGAACATCCATGTTTAGTTCCACTGATATCTGTAGGCGATGAGCCGTACCAGTGTAACCTCCACGGTATTAGTACTTAGTGTATAAGGAGTAGTACTTGGTTAAATATTGGAATTGAACTATAACCGGTAACTAAGAAGTGGTTAAGCACTTGTGAGAATATATATGATCGCTTAGATTCAATTTGATGGATGCATGTAACAAACCAGATTTTCGACCTTCGAAAGTCGATAATAATACATCAACCGTATCATACACCAAACATTCAAGTGCCAAAATACTGATTTTTTAAGGTGAAAGAAGAAGGTAGAAGATAGAACAAAATTAAACAACACAGAATATCACAACGCAACAAATAATGTATAATACAATAATGATCTTTACAAAAAGGAAATGTCTTGATTTATATATACAACGTATGAGTACACTAGACTTGACCCAAATTTGGTAAGTTATAGAAATTTTTCCTTACATTGACAAAAATATAGACTCTATAATATAGTGGAAGAAAAATACACGTGATTACGTCTCGATCATCCAGCTCCTCTCCAACTCAAAAGTATCCAGCTAAACCTAGGAAAACATGCTCGATCTGACCCGAGCTGTAACAACCATGGGTTTGGGGTCATCTTTTTATGTTAAATTATATCGAAGGTTATAATTTAATATGATCTTGAGAATAAAATTGGAGTTAAAATATAATTATTGCGAGAATTGAGGATTTGTTGTGAAAATAGAGTTTGAGATTTTATTTCATGTTATGTAAGTGGAAATGAATGGAAAATGTTTTTATTTAGATAAAAATGAAATAATTGGATAATTAATGCCAATTGCTTTTAGTGATTAGTTTTAATACAAGTAATCAATTTTTATTAAGTGTTTATTAAATAAAAACAAGAATTTGGCTTTGAGGTTTGTATTAAACATAAATTATGGCTCTATATGGTTTTGTGTATTTTTCTATGTGGGAAAATAATAATAATAATATTTTGTGGAGTTTTAGAAGTTAATATATGATCTATTTTCTTTATTTAATTAAAAGTGTGCAATTTATAAAAAAAGAGGGGCTTTATTGTAAAAGTGTTTAAAATGGAGATTTATCTTTTTATTTGGGTTGAAAATGTCTTAATATACAAGTGTAGAAAATTTGGTGATTTTATCTTGTGTAATTTGGAAGTTAATGGTTTTTGTATTTGTGTATATATGTAGAATTGTATGAATTAATTTATTCTTTCTATTTAGCCTAATTAATTCTTATTTGTTTTGATCCCAAGCCCAATTAACCCATATCTTTTCTATTACTTGGCCTCGTTGAGGAGAAAACATTCCTCCAGTACGTTCTTTTTTCTTCTTCAGCCCCTTTCTTCTTCTTCTTTCTGTTATTTGAGAATTCATGGCATCTCATCCAAATCAAAATTTAAGACCTTCAAATCTCCTGTTTTTGCTAGCTAATCAAAGAAGAAAGATCTCTAGCATCTATTCCAACTCCACATCTTCCACCTTGCATGCAAAAATTTTGCTAAATTGCTGCCAAAACAAAGGTAAGCAATATGCTATAGCAAGCTAAAATGATTTTTGCCAAAGTTTGGTTTGATTTTGAATATTTTGTTGCATGTTGATCTTTGTTTGCTCATATATGTTGTCTGAAATTATCCAACCTTTGAAAAATCATAACTTTCTAGTTACTAATCGGAATTTAGAAATTTTTGAAGTTCTGGAAACCTTATGATTTAGGCTATAACTTTGATAATTTTAGTTTTGAATATTTATGATGTTTATATGGTGAAAAATCCATATCTTTGTGATTGTCCTGTCATTGACAGAGAGTGTTTATCTATTCACCTGGAAAGTAATTTGATCATAACTTTCTTATTACCTATCGAAAGTTAGAAATTTTAGAAATTCTGGAAACCATATGATTTAGGCTATAACTTTTATGTTTTGAGTTTTGAGTATTTTTTATGTTTATATGGTGAAAAATGCATATCTTTTTGACTATCCTTCCATTGATAGAGAGTGTTTATATATTCACCTGGAAAGTAATTTGATCATCACTTTCTTATTACCAATCGGAATTTAGAAATTTTTGAATTTTTGGAAACCTTATGATTTAGGCTATAACTTTGATGTTTTGAGTTTTGAGTATTTTTGAAGTTTATATGGTGAAAAATCCATATCTTTGTGACCGTCCTGTCATTGACAGAGAGTGTTTATATATTCCCCTGGAAAGTAATTTGATCATAACTTTCTTGTTACCTATCAGAATTTAGAAAATTTTGAAGTTTTGGAAACCTGAGGATTCAAGCTATAACTTTTATTCTATAATTATTCTCATATTTTGTTTATTGCCATGTGAAAATGTATATTCTTTACAGCAGGACCGAAATATACGTAGTGCTTAATTTCATTGTTTGATGATATTCTGACGATTTCTATGATTTCAGTCGCATTCTCTTTTATAAAACTTGATGTTATTAGATGAAAATGATGTCCATGAATATATTGTCTTAGATTTGAAGAAGTTTGAGATTTAAGTTTAATTTAAATTCCATTTAAATTTAAATAACGGTTAATACAGATATGTGAGTATTTGGATGGTTTTAAATGATTTTAATTTCAAATAAATTCTTGAAAATTTCTTAAATAAAAATAAAAATAAATCATTGTTTATGAAATAAGTATTTTGTAGCATTTTTAAGAGATTTTTTTAATCAATTATCAATTATTTTAAAGTGTTTTTATAATAGAAGTTCTCTTTAAAATAGTGGATTTTTTAAATGGTTTCTAGATTGTTTAAGAATTCTATTTTCTCTAAAAAAATATTTTAAATATATTTTAGCCTATGTTTATGAGTTTCGATGTATAAGAATGAGAATTAAACAGTTTAGTAAAAAAATACGTGGTATGGGACATGTATTTTTGCTTTATCACTTAATATCAGACTTGCACGATCGAAACCAATTTGAAGTATTATTTTGAGTTGATTTAGAAGTTACCAAATTTTGGTGAATATTATTGGTTTGAGAATCACTCTTTGAGCACGTTCGACAACGAACCGAACCAATCTAGCTGTATTTTGTGATGACCGATGAAATGAAGCAATATTGATGTTAAGTTTTAATTTGCAACTATGGTTAGAAATAACCATCAGGATGTTCTTTTACTTGCCTAGGAGATGAGGCAAGTTGTTATGATGGATTGATGATGATTTCGATATTTATGATGAATTTTTACTTGTCGATGAAATGAGACAAGTCTCGATGTCACTTAAAACTTGTCCAAGTAAGAGATAAGACGAGTTAGGCATCTTACACTCGCCGATAAGATAAGGCAGTGTTTATTTGATGATGTTTTATGATGGTTTTCTAATGTGGCATCGACTAACGATTAGTAAACCAATAGGTGCGAAAGTATGGTATGGGACGTACGTTGACGCCTATTGGGTTCCTATTCGAGGAGTTGAGACACATTCACGATGTTACTAGTACTACAGACCGAGTACTCGAATGGAGTCATCACGATGTTCATGATGTTATTACTCGACTCTAATCATCACGATGTTATTATTCGGGTTTTTGTGACTGGGTGTCATCAATATGTTTCCGACTATAGTCAATTAAGATGATCACGATGTTATGATGTTATGCGACCCTAAGTCATCACGATGAATGGTACCAAATAATGGTAGTTCTAGTCAAGATGTAAATGCACGTGCTATTTTCCATTAGGTTTTAGGTGTTTCGATTTCACTATTTTGATGATGATGCTTTAGTATAGCCTTATGTAAGAAAAAGGCTTATTGACATACATGGTTTTATTTGTGATTTCGAATATGATTTTTGGATTCTTTCCGGGCTCTATCAAGATGGATTTGAGACATTATATATTTATACCAATGAGATGAGGTATAAATTATGGTAATGCTTTTATGATGAGTTTTGATGATAGATTTAAGATATATTTATATTTATACCAATGAGATGAGTATAAATGATTATGGAGATTCCTTTATAATGAGTTTAATGATGGATTTGAGATGTATTTATATTTATACCAATGAGATGAGGTATAATAAGTAAGAAGTTTCTATTAGATGAGTTTTATTTATGATGGATTCTTGAAGTTTTAATTATCTTATGAAGATTTACTTTATGGTCCATATCCTCACCCATTTCATTCGGTTTATATATAATTAGATGAACCACGTCTATCTAATATACATACTGTATTCCTCTGTGCAATCATGATGAACCATTGATGTATCACTCTAGAGATAACTTGATGACTTATAGCATTCCATTGGTAATGATGGAATGGTTTTCCCTTTATCTCTTATCATCACCTTTACTAATGATAAGTTCTAGCCTGCTTGACCCGTGTGGTTTTCACTCGGGTCAGTCCGAGTTTGTTTCAGGTATTAGATTCTCTTTTGGATGTAGCAGTTCATGATGCTTTCTTGAGATCGTGTCTCTCCCCTTTTAGAGGTTTATTTCACTGAGATGATGTATATTCATTTGATTCGTTCTTGTATCTGTGTGATTGTCATACCACCAATTGTAGTATTGATATTATAAAGTGATGTACCATTGTATATGAGACGTTCATTCATGTATGTATATTTGTTATGTGATGAGATGTTCGTTTAGTTGATATGTTTTGTTCTGATAGATCCTTAGCCACCTATAGCTTTGTGTTAGTCGTTTATTGGACACGTCGAACCTCTTACGTGAAAAGACTATACAGATAGCATTCATCGACGTTTTCAATAGAGGGTTAAGGCAAAGTTACAGATGGTCGCCCTTATCCAGCCCTATTCTCCGCTTTAGTAGACGAAATTACACATTAATTCTATTTACTAAGGTGGGTCTCGGGATGGGGCGTTATAGTTTGGTATTAGAGCCAGGTTCAGAACAAGATACGATAACCGCAGAACAGAAACATATATGATGATACATCCAAATATAGTACGAGTATTACTAGTCATCTTATCTTGTTGGCGTTCACCTTTCTACGACCCTTCGAACCAATATTTTGGAGTACGTCTAGGAATATAGTTGTTCCGTAGTATTCCAAATCGGTTTTGTGATGTCTTATCCTTAGAACAATTCTTTTGGGATATTTCCATTTGAGTTTCTTCTGATACGGATGTATGATATTTATCCGTACCAAAGGAAATTACTTGATGGTCTTTGATGCCTTGCTGTGAGATTTACTTGAAGGGTTTGTTACACCGTTGGTAACAACGAACCTTGGAGCTTATCGTAGCAATCATTGAATTGTGTATTACTATAATATCTCAATGAATTCTCTTTGATATGGATTTTAATTGGGTTTTAAAACTTTTGAATTTGAAGGTTTGTTTTCTGAGAAACTAAAATGTTGTTTGATTTAAGGAGGTTTTAATAGAGGTGAATTTTGTTTTTAAATGAGAAGTGTTTTATGAAGTTAAAGTCCGTTTTGTAATGAGCTTTGTTCTGAAGGAAATTTCTTATAGAAAATGTTTTCTTAGTGTTGGGTCGCCCGTCGAGTGTTTAAGAGTTCTAGTCGATACGCCCGATCAACGTTATCGATAGGAATTTCCTGAACGTTAGGATGAGTCAATCAGACAGATAGGTTTTGATTTGGAAATTTGAAATATTCGTGTCCTTTATGCTTATTTTTCTTAGAGCGTTATTTTTACGACTCACTTTCGTGCGGTCACTGAGGTTGGTGTCTCTTATTATAACCACCTCTTCTTTGAAATTGTGCTCATATCTTGATGGTATCCTTTGGTTGATGGGAATTTCCATGATATTACATGGGAAATTTGTTTCGATTGCCCTTTTTATGTCTTGAGTTGAGGTAAAGGTTGAGCTAAATCTCAACTCTATCCGGGTAATCTATCTATTTTGATTGGTTTTGTTGGTGTTTTGCCTTCTTGTTGCTATTCGAAGACGAAGTGTCTTCGATATTTCGGGCTGTTGCTCGGAAATTTTTATATTCCGTTTATCCCCTTTTCGATGTTCGGGAGGATTTATGGGAATTTCAAGCAATCTTGTAATTATATTCCTTTATCTTAGGTGTAAAATGAGGAATTTTCCGAATATATACTTATCCAAGCTTCTTTTGATTGGTTGAATTCGTTGTTTTGTACAAACTTTTCCCTAGAGATTGCGAGGACGCAATTTCGTTAAGGGGGGAGTCTGTAACAACCATGGGTTTGGGGTCATATTTTTATGTTAAATTATATCAAATGTTATAATTTAATATGATCTTGAGAATAAAATTGGAGTTAAAATCTAATTATTGTGAGAGTTGAGGATTTGTTGTGAAAATAGAGTTTGAGAATTTTATTTCATGTTATGTAAGTTGAAATGAATGGAAAATGTTTTTATTTAGATAAAAATGAAATAATTGGATAATTAATGCCAATTGCTTTTAGTGATTGGTTTTAATACAAGTAATCAATTTTTATTAAGTGTTTATTAAATAAAAACATGAATTTGGGTTTGAGGCTTGTATTAAACATAAATTATGGATCTATATGGTTTTGTGTATTTTTCTATGTGGGAAAAAAGATTCGTAGAGTTTTAGAAGTTAAAATATGAGCTATTTTCTTTATTTAATTAAAAGTGTGCAATTTATAAAAAAAAGAGGGGCTTTATTGTAAAGTGTTTAAAATGGAGATTTATCTTTTATTTGGGTTGAAAATGTCTTAATATACAAGTGTAGAAAATTTGGTGATTTTATCTTGTGTAATTTGGAAGTTAATGGTTTTTGTATTTGTGTATATATGTAGAATTGTATGAATTAATTTATTCTTTCTATTTAGCCTAATTAATTCTTATTTGTTTTGATCCCAAGCCCAATTAACCCATATCTTTTCTATTACTTGGCCTAGTTGAGGAGAAAACATTCCTCCAGTACGTTCTTTTTTCTTCTTCAGCCCCTTTCTTCTTCTTCTTTCTGTTATTTGAGAATTCATGGTATCTCATCTAAATCAAAATTTAAGGCCTTCAAATCCCTTGTTTTTGCTAGCTAATCAAAGAAGAAAGATCTCTAGCACATATTCCAACTCCAAAGCTTCCACCTTGCATGCAAATTTTTTGCCAAATTGCTGCCAAAACAAATGTAAGAAATATGCTACAGCAAGCTAAAATGATTTTTGCCAAAATTTGGTTTGATTTTGAATATTTCGTTGCATGTCAATATTTGTTTGCTCATATATGTTGTCTGAAATTATCCAATCTTTGCAAAATCATAACTTTCTTGTTACCAATCGGAATTTAGAAATTTTTGAAGTTCTAGAAACCTTATGATTTAGGCTATTTTGATGTTTTGAGTTTTGAGTATTTTTTTTGTTTATATGGTGAAAAATTCATATCTTTGTGACTATCCTGTCATTGATAGAGAGTGTTTATATATTCACTTGGAAAGTAATTTGATCATAACTTTCCTGTTACATTATCGGAATTTAGAAATTTTTGAAGTTCTGGAAGCCATATGATTTAGGCTATAACTTTGATGTTTTGAGTTTTGATTATTTTTGAAGTTTATATGGTGAAAAATGCATATCTTTGTGACTGTCCTACTATTGACAGAGAGTGTTTATATATTCACCTGGAAATTAATTTGATCATAACTTTTTTGTTACTTTTCGTAATTTAGAAATTTTTGAAGTTATGGAAACCTTATGATTTAGGCTATAACTTTGATGTTTTTAGTTTTGAGTATTTTTTACGTTTTTACGGTGAAAAATCCATATCTTTGTGACTGTCCTGTCATTGACAGAGAGTGTTTATATATTCCCCTGGAAAGTAATTTGATCATAACTTTCTTGTTATATATCGGAATTTAGAAATTTTTGAAGTTTTGGAAACCTGAGGATTCAAGCTACAACTTTTACATTATATTTATTGTCAGATTTTTTAGATTGCTATGTGAAAATATATATTCTTTACAGCAGGACCGAAATATACGCAGTGTTTAATTTCCTTGTTTGATGATATTCTGACGATTTCTATGATTTCAGTCGCATTCTTTTTTATAAAACTTGATGTTATTAGATGGAAATGATGTCCATGAATATATTATCTTAGATTTGAAGAAGTTTGAGATTTAAGTTTTATTTAAATTCCATTTAAATTTAAATAATGGTTAATACCGATATGTGACTATTTTGATGGTTTTAAATGATTTTAATTTCAAATAAATTCTTGAAAATTTCTTAAATAAAAATAATAATAAATCATTGTTTATGAAATAAGTATTTTGTGGCATTTTTAAGAGATTGTTTTTAATCAATTATCAATTATTTTAAAGTGTTTTTATAATAGAAGTTCTCTTTAAAATAGTGGATTTTTTGTACAAAGATTTTAAAATGGTTTCTAGATTGTTTAAGAATTCTATTTTCTCTAAAAAATTATTTTAAATATATTTTAGCCTATGTTTATGAGTTTCAACGTATAAGAATGAGAATTAAACAGTTTAGTAAAAAAATACGTGGTATAGGACATGTATTTTTGCTTTATCGCTTAATATCGGACTTGTACGATCGAAACCAATTCGAAGTATTATTTTGAATTGATTTAGAAGTTACCAAATTTTGGTGAAGATTATTGGTTTGAGAATCACTCTTTGAGTACATTCGACGACGAACCAATCTAGATGCATTTTGTGATGCCCGATGAAATGAGGCAATATTGATGTTAAGTTTTAATTTGCAACTATGGTTAGAAATAACCATCACGATGTTCTTTTACTTGCCTAGGAGATGAGGCAAGTTGTTATGATGGATTGATGATGATTTCGATATTTATGATGAATTTTTACTTATCGATGAAATGAGACAAGTCTTCGATGTCATTTAAAACTTGTCCAAGTAAGGG
Organism: Allium cepa; assembly: GCA_030765085.1. Classification (NCBI taxonomy): domain Eukaryota; kingdom Viridiplantae; phylum Streptophyta; class Magnoliopsida; order Asparagales; family Amaryllidaceae; genus Allium; species Allium cepa. The sequence continues at coordinate 346,721,910 of CM060944.1, forward strand.
ATAAGACGAGTTAGGTATCTTACACTCGCCGATGAGATAAGGCAGTGTTTATTTGATGATGTTTTATGATGGTTTTCTAATGTGGCATCGACTAACGATTAGTAAACAATTAGGTGCGAACCTATGGTATGGGACGTACGTTGACGCCTATCGGGTTCCTATTTGAGAAGTTGAGACACATTCACGATGTTACTAGTACTACAGACCAAGTACTCGATTGGATTCATCACGATGTTCATGATGTTATTACTTGACTCCAATCATCACGATGTTATTACTCGGGTTTTTGTGACTGGGTGTCATCAAGATGTTTCCGACTATAGTCAATCAAGATGATCAAGATGTTATGATGTTATGTGACCCCAAGTCATCACGATGAATGGTACCAAATAATGGTAGTTCTAGTCAAGATATAAATGCACGTGCTGTTTTCCATGAGGTTTTAGGTGTTTCGATTTCACTATTTTGATGATAATGCTTTAGTATAGCCTTATGTAAGAAATAGGCTTATTGACATACATGGTTTTATTTGTGATTTCGAATATGATGTTTTGGATTCTTTCCGGGCTCTATCAAGATGGATTTGAGACATTATATATTTATATCAATGAAATGAGGCATAAATTATGGTAATGCTTTTATGATGAGTTTTGATAATAGATTTAAGATATATTTATATTTATACCAATGAGATGAGGTATAAATGATTATGGAGATTCCTTTATAATGAGTTTAATGATGGATTTGAGATGTATTTATATTTATACCAATGAGATGAGGTATAATAATTAAGAAGTTTCTATTAGATGAGTTTTATTTATGATGGATTCTTGAAGTTTTAATTATCTTATAAAGAATTACTTTATGGTCCATATCCTCACCCATTTCATTCGGTTTATATATAATTAGATGAACCATGTCTATCTAATATACATATTGTATTCCTCTATGCAATCATGATGAACCATTGATGTATCACTCTAGTTGAGGACTTATAGCATTCCATGGTAACGATGGAATGGTTTTTCCCTTATCTCTTATTATCACCATTACTAATGATAAGTTCTAGCTTGCCTGACCCGTATGGTTTTCACTCGGGTCAGTCCGAGTTTGTTTCAGGTATTATATTCTCTTTTGGATGTAGCAGTTCATGATGCTTTCTTGAGATCGTGTCTCTCCCCTTTTAGAGGTTTATTTCACTGAGATGATGTATATTCATTTGATTCGTTCTTGTATCTGTGTGATTGTCATTCCACCAATTGTAGTATTGGTATTATAAAGTGATGTATAATTGTATATGAGGCGTTCATTCATGTATGTATATCTGTTCTGTGATAAGATGTTCGTTTAGTTGATGTGTTTTGTTCTGATAGATCCTTAGCCACCTATAGCTTTGTGTTAGTCGTTTATTGGACACGTCGAACCTCTTACGTGAAAAGACTATACAGATAGCATTCATCGACGTTTTCAATAGAGGGTTAAGGCAAAGTTACAGATGGTCGCCCTTATCCAGCCCTATTCTCCACTTTAGTAGACGAAATTACACATTAATTCTCTTTACTAAGGTGGGTCTCGGGGTGGGGCGTTATAGTTTGGTATCAAAGCCAGGTTCAAAACAAGATACGATAAACGCAGAACAGAAACATATATGATGATACATCCAAATATAGTACGAGTATTACTAGTCATCTTATCTTGTTGGCCTTCACCTTTCTACAACCCTTCGAACCAATATTTTGGAGTACGTCTAAGAATATAGTTATTCCGTAGTATTCCAAATCGGTTTTTTGATGTCTTATCCTTAGAACAATTCTTTTGGGATATTTTCCATTTGAGTTTCTTCTGATATAGATGTATGATATTTATCCGTACCAAAGGAAATTGCTTGATGATCTTTGATGCCTTGTGAGATTTCCTTGAAGAGTTTGTTACACCGTTGGTAATAATGAACTTTCGAGCTTATCATAGCAATCGTTGAATTGTGTATTACTATAATATCTCAATGAATTCTCTTTGATGTGGATTTTAATTGGGTTTTAAAACTTTTGAATTTGAAGGTTTGTTTTCCGAGAAATTAAAATTTTGTTTGATTTAAGGAGGTTTTAATAGAGGTGAATTTTGTTTTTAAATGAGAAGTGTTTTATGAATTATTTTTGGGTGAGTTAAAGTCCGTTCTGTAATGAGCTTTGTTCTGAAGAAAATTTCTTATAGAAAATGTTTTCTTAGTGTTGGGTCTCCCATCGAGTGTTCAAGAGTTCTAGTCGATACGCCTGATCAACGTTATCGATAGGAATTTCCTAAACACTAGGATGAGTCAATTAGACACGATAGGTTTTGATTTAAAGTTTGAATTTAATATTTTGTTTGGAAATTTGAAATATTCACGTCCTTTTTTCTTATTTGTCTTAGAGCAATATTTTTACGACTCACTTTCGTGCGGTCATTGAGGTTGGTGTCTCTTATTATAACCACCTCTTCTTCGAAATTGTGCTCATATCTTGATGGTATCCTTTGGTTGATGGGATTTTCCATGGTATTACACGGGAAATTTGTTTCGATTGCCCTTTTTATGTCTTGAGTTGAGGTAAATGTTGAGCTAAATCTCAGCTCTATCCGGCTAAACTATCTATTTTGATTAGTTTTGTTGGCGTTTTGCCTTCTTGTTAATATTCGAAAACGAAGTGTCTTCGATATTTCGGGCTGCTGCTTGGAAATTTTTATGTTCCGTTTATCCTCTTTCCGATGTTCGGGGGGATTTATGAGAATTTCAAGCAATCTTGTTGTTCTATTCCTATATCTTAGGGTGTAAAATGAGGAATTTTCCGAATCTATGCTTATCCAAGCTTCTTTTGATTTATTGAATTCGTTGTTTTGTACAAACTTTTTCCTAGAGATTGCGAGGATGCAATTTCGTTAAGGGGGAGTCTGTAACAACCATGGGTTTAGGGTCATCTTTTTATGTTAAATTATATCGAAGGTTATAATTTAATATGATCTTGAGAATAAAATTGGAGTTAAAATCTAATTATTGTGAGAATTGAGGATTTGTTTTGGAAATAGAGTTTGAGAATTTTGTTTCATGTTATGTAAGTGGAAATGAATGGAAAATGTTTTTATTTAGATAAAAATGGAATAATTGGATAATTAATGCCAATTGCTTTTAGTGATTGGTTTTAATACAAGTAATCAATTTTTATTAAGTGTTTATTAAATAAAAACATGAATTTGGGTTTGAGTTTGTATTAAACATAAATTATGGCTCTATATGGTTTTGTGTATTTTTATATGTGGGAAAATAATAATAACAACAATATTTTATGGAGTTTTAGAAGTTAAAATATGAGCTATTTTCTTTATTTAATTAAAAGTGTGCAATTTATAAAAAAAAAAGGAGCTTTATTGTAAAGTGTTTAAAATGGAGATTTATCTTTTTATTTGGGTTGAAAATGTCTTAATATACAAGTGTAGAAAATTTGGTGATTTTATCTTAAGTAATTTGGAAGTTAATGATTTTTGTATTTGTGTATATATATAGAATTGTATGAATTAATTTATTCTTTCTATTTAGCCTAATTAATTCTTATTTGTTTTGATCCCAAGCCCAATTAACCCATATCTTTACTATTACTTGGCCTGGTTGAGGAGAAAACATTTCTCCAGTATGTTCTTTTTTCTTCTTCAGCCCCTTTCTTCTTCTTCTTTCTGTTATTCGAGAATTCATGGCATCTCATCCAAATCAAAATTTAAGACCTTCAAATCTCCTGTTTTTGCTAGCTAATCAAAGAAGAAAGATCTCTAGCATCTATTCCAACTCCACATCTTCCACCTTGCATGCAAAAATTTTGCCAAATTGCTGCCAAAACAAAGGTAAGCAATATGCTACAGCAAGATAAAATGATTTTTGCCAAAGTTTGGTTTGATTTTGAATATTTCGTTGCATGTTGATCTTTGTTTGCTCATATATGTTGTCTGAAATTATCAAATATTTGAAAAATCATAACTTTCTTGTTACCAATCAAAATTTAGAAATTTTTGAAGTTATAGAAACCTTATGATTTAGGCTATAACTTTGATGTTTTGAGTTTTGATTATTTTTTATGTTTATATGGTGAAAAATCCATATCTTTGTGACTGTCCTGTCATTGACAGAGAGTGTTTATATATTCACCTGGAAAGTAATTTGATCATAACTTTCCTGTTACCTATCGGAATTTATAAATTGTAGAAGTTACGGAAACCTTATGATTTAAGCTATAACTTTGATGTTTTGAGTATTTTTGATGTTTATATAGTGAAAAATGTATGTCTTTGTGACCGTCCTGCCATTGACAGAGAGTGTTTATATATTCACATGGAAATTAATTTGATCATAACTTTCTTGTTACCTATTGGAATTTAGAAAATTTTGAAGTTAAGGAAACCTTATGATTTAGGCTATAACTTTGATGTTTTGAGTTTTGAGTATTTTTGACGTTTATATGGTGGAAAATCCATATCTTTGTGACTGTCCTGTCATTGACAGAGAATGTTTATATATTCACCTGGAAAGTAATTTGATCAAACTTTCTTGTTGCCTATCGGAATTTAGAAATTTTTGAAGTTTTGGAAACCTAAGGATTTAAGCTACAACTTTTAAACAATAACTAATCTCAGATCTTGTAGATTGCTATGTGAAAATATATATTCTTTACAGCAAGGCCGAAATATACGTAGTGTTTAATTTCCTTGTTTGATGATATTCCGACGATTTCTATGATTTCAGTTGCATTATTTTTTATAAAACCTGATGTTATTAGATGGAAATGATGTCCATGAATATATTATCTTAGATTTGAAGAAGTTTGAGATTTAAGTTTAATTTAAATTCCATTTAAATTTAAATAAAGGTTAATACCGATATGTGAGTATTTTGGTGGTTTTAAATGATTTTAATTTCAAATAAATTCTTGAAAATTTCTTAAATAAAAATAAATCATTGTTTATGAAATAAGTATTTTGTAGCATTTTTAAGAGATTTTTTTAATCAATTATCAATTATTTTAAAGTGATTTTATAATAGAAGTTCTCTTTAAAATAGTGGACTTTTTTGTACAAAGCTTTTAAAATGGTTTCTAGATTGTTTAAGAATTCTATTTCCTCTAAAAAATTATTTTAAATATATTTTAGCCTATGTTTATGAGTTTCGACGTATACGAATGAGAATTAAACAGTTTAGTAAAAAAATACGTGGTATTGGACATGTATTTTTGCTTTATCGCTTAATACCAAACTTGTACGATCGAAACCAATTTGAAGTATTATTTTGAGTTGATTTAGAAGTTACCAAATTTTTGTGAAGATTATTGGTTTGAGAATCACTCTTTGAGTACATTCGACGACGAACCAATCTAGATGCATTTTGTGATGACCGATGAAATGAGGCAATATTGATGTTAAGTTTTAATTTGCAACTATGGTTAGAAATAACCATCAGGATGTTCTTTTACTTGCCTAGGAGATGAGGCAAGTTGTTTTGATGGATTGATGATGATTTCGATATTTATGATGAATTTTTACTTGTCAATGAAATGAGACAAGTCTCGATGTCACTTAAAACTTGTCCAAGTAAGAGATGTGACGAGTTAGGTATCTTACACGTGCTGTTTTCCATGAGGTTTTAGGTGTTTCGATTTCACTATTTTGATGAGGATGTTTTAGTATAGCCTTATGTAACAAAAAGGCTTATTGACATGCATGGTTTTATTTGTGATTTCGAATATGACGTTTTGGATTCTTTCCGGGCTCTATCAAGATGGATTTGAGACATTATATATTTATAAAATTGAGATGAGGTATAAATTATGGTAATGCTTTTATGATGACTTTTGATAATAGATTTAAGATATATTTATATTTATAACAATGAGATGAGGTATAAATGATTATGGAAATTCCTTTATAATGAGTTTAATGATGGATTTGAGATGTATTTATATTTATACCGATGAGATGAGGTATAATAATTAAGAAGCTTCTATTAGATGAGTTTTATTTATGATGGATTCTTGAAGTTTTAATTATCTTATGAAGATTTACTTTGGTCCATATCCTCAACCATTTCATTCGGTTTATATATAATTAGATGAACCATGTCTATCTAATATACATATTGTCTTCCTCTATGCAATCATGATGAACCATTGATGTATCACTCTAGAGATAACTTGATGACTTATAGCATTCCATTGGTAACGATGGAATGGTTTTCCCCTTATCTCTTATCATCACCTTTAGTAATGATAAGTTCTAGCCTGCCTGACCCGTGTGGTTTTCACTCGGGTCAGTCCGAGTTTGTTTCGGGTATTAGATTCTCTTTTGGATGTAGCAGTTCATGATGCTTTCTTGAGATCGTGTCTCTCCCCTTTTAGAGGTTTATTTCACCGAGATGATGTATATTCATTTGATTCGTTCTTGTATCTATGTGGTTGTCATACCACCAATTGTAGTATTGGTATTATAAAGTAATTTATTATTGTATATGAGACATTCATTCATGTACGTATATCTGTTCTGTGATGAGATGTTCGTTTAGTTGATGTGTTTTGTTCTGATAGATCCTTAGCCACCTATAGCTTTGTGTTAGTCGTTTATTGGACAGGTCGAACCTCTTAAGTGAAAAGACTATACAGATAGCATTCATCGACGTTTTCAATAGAGGGTTAAGGCAAAGTTACATATGGTCGCCCTTATCCAGCCCTATTCTCCACTTTAGTAGACGGAATTACACGCTAATTATCTTTACTAAGGTGGGTCTCGGGGTGGGGCGTTATACGAGCATTACATGGAATAGCGCCAGGGTCAGTCTGGTAAACCAGCATGAGTAAAAACTAGATAAGAAGAACAACCAAACTATTTCTACATTCGAATACTTTTAAAACAAATGGTATCTCATAAGACCACACTGCACATAAAAATGGATAGGTTTTACCTTACGATAACCAAAACATTTTATATTAAAATCCAATGATATTTTTATAGTGTCTAGTTTTAAAGTAAATAGAGAAAATAGCTGAAATGCTTGCATCTCACATTCCAACATACTAGGCTCTATAATCAAAAATATAAGGCACATATTGGAGGATGGATTTGAACTAACGACTGGGCTACTGGGTACCGCCCGTCACAGTACACCTCTAGAAAAATATACCAAGGTCGTACCTGACGACCCCTGTCAACACAAGACCGGTCTACACCTTTTTGGATTGTCCAAATATATCACCATCCCGGTTGCTCTGCAACCTTTAACTGAGTGCTCTCACATACACGAATTCATTGATGATTGTGTATATATCTAGAAGGGTGACGATATACCCCAATGGATGCAACCTACATAGCCCTGTTGCATTTTCCCTGTTTTAGTCATTCCCGATTGATGAGGTTTGAGGTTATATTTTACCTTTTTGAATAACAATATACCTTTTTGAATACTGGGGTTGGATTTAGGTGATTTCTATCCGAAAACCACTTCGAACCATTTTACGCGTTCGAAAAATGAAGATGTTTAAAGATGGGGATATCAAGACAAATAATAACGAGGGACCACTTGTTGATTAATTGGGGATAAACTTCTGATTCTCTATATTGTAGCAGCGTTCCCTTTGTTATGAAAAACTTCAAAATCACAAGGACTTCTCGCCTAGTAATGGCCGAGGAAAGTACCTCGGTTTCGTTCAGTCCCAGAACGAACTTGTATGGAAGAATGCCTGACCTTGCATTGTAAATCACAATGAGTGATCTTTATAAATGTATATCAGTCGGTGGCGGAGAAGATACCTTCTCTTAGCTTAACATCCTTTCCTGAGACATACAAGCTCAGGAAGTTATACGTTTGTAGAAATCAGTCGTGCAAATGTGGAATGGCAGTGTGGCATTCCGAGTGAAAGAATATGTGCTATGTGAAAAGGTAATCGTAGCCTCGAGCTTCATCAACCAGAAATGACCGAAATAGGGTTAGATACAGCAAGGCTAAGTGAGTCATTCCCAGTTACGGTATGATCATCCCCTTCTAGATATATTTCTTCCCGCTATGACGTTCGAGATGTAAATTAATGTGGTGTATGGAAAACGAGCGCTCGGCTAAAGGTCGGTAACGATCGAAGAATGATATATTCGGTACTATCTAGTTATAGAGATAGGCCGATCTTGTGATGGTAGAGGATCCTTTGTGATGGTCCTCGGTACATTCCTTTAGAGATGTACTGCTGGAAGGTAGTCCCTTCACCTAGTCATTTGCATGGTAATCCATTATGCAATAAGAACCTACGGTTTTGTTTGTAGAGCCTAGTATACTGGAATTTAATAATGGTAATAATTTCGGCTAATATTAATAAGTTTATTTGCAAATGTTTGCAAAGAATGTCATTAAAAATAATATCAAATGTTTTGATATGTAAAAGTGTTTTAGTTATCATAAGGTAAAAACCGGTCCATGTTTATGTGTGGGCGTGGTCTTACGAGATATTCTTTCTTTTCAAAAGATTTTGTTTAAAGGCTGATATATGACACTGTCATTTATTAGTGAGTTTTTCTCAAGCTGGTTTATTAAGCTTGATCCGGGTATTTTAAATACTCCGGTCGGATCCGAGTAGTTTCGGGTTTAGTCGAAGATGGTTGGAGTTTCCAAAGGAAAGATGGAGATATTCATCTACGTATGGACATATTCTATCATCCCCTATGGTTTGTTTGTTTTAGTTTGATGTTTGTCAACAATTGTAAGGACAGATATTTATAACTATCCAAGCCGAATTTAGGTTAGACTCTGATATATATATATATATATATATATATATATATATATATATATATATATATATTAAAAGTCTTCCGCTATAAAGATATTATTCAATATCATATATTATTCTATTCGTGTGAGATTATGTTCTGTCTTATTTTCTTTATTGCCCTTCATGCTCCGTCTTTTCGAGCAATTTGAGTTGGACATGTGAGGTTTATTGTTGATTCAAAGGGTATGAAAAACAGGCCATGATATTTGATATCAGAGCTTTTGGTTGAGCGAACATCGAAGCCTGATAGGGGTAAGTCTCATCAGAGATAGGATTAGTAATATACTAAGATGAGTAACTCCTTAGAGATAAGGTTAGTAACACCCTAGAATTAGTTGAGAGTATTAATATGAGCGCCTATTTGTTAATTTTATAAAAATGATTTTGTTCTAAAAGAAGTTGGTAAATGAAATAATTTAACATAAGTATATATTTTGAAAGTAAAAAAGGGAAATATTTTTGAAAAATATTAAGTTAGAAAAATAAATGATTGTTTGTAATTTAGTAAAACTAAAATATGTATATCTTGTGATTAGAATTGCATGATTTGACTATAAGATATTCCATATAGAATCAATTAGTTGAAAGCTAGAATTTAGAACTTTAATCATAACTCCTAGACATTTGGTTATTAAGGAATAACAATTTAATGATCATCATAATTGATGGATTTAAAAGCTAAGTACAAATATCTTGTGAAGTAAAATCCACGCTTTGACTATAAGATATTTAATGATAATATTGGAGCTAGAAGTTATAATTAGAGAAGGTAAAAAGAAAATGCACACTTAGAAAAATTCTTATTAACAAGATAGAAAACATAAGCCTGAATTGAGACTTTGAGTAAATATTATATAAAGGGTAAGTTCTATAACTTATAAAGGAGATAAGATAATCTGAAATTTAGACACTTTGATTAGGTTAAATTCAAAGTGAAATTTAGGAATAAGAGATATATGAAATATCATCCTAATATAAAACTTTTGAATTAGTGATACTTTTAGGGTAATATTTGTAATTCAATATGAAGTAAGATTAGAAGTGGATAGTTTTGAATAATGTGGTTAGTAGGTTGATTGTTGGATGAAAATGTTTAAATAACAGATGTCATATGAATTAAGGTTCACAATTTGATTATAAGGTATTTGACAGGTTTAAGGTTAAGAAATTTGATTACAAAATGGATAGGTAAATAAGTTAAGTAATAATCATAGAATTAGTAAGAAAAGATGTGCACTTATTAAAGTTGTCTTATTCATATATTATAATATAAATAATATTAGCTAAATTAAGACATTAGATAAATAAAACTAAGGATTAGTTTTATAACTTATTAATTTGAGATAATAGTATAATTCCACATTGTTTAAACATCCTAATTAAAGTAATAACGGTTTGAAGTTGGGGATACACACACACACATACACACACAAACACTCTTAGGAAGTAAAGGTATGTTATACAAGTTTAAGTCATATTTGTAAGCTTAAGTAATAATGGATTTAGTAAAAAGTGAATGGTTGCGAAATAAACTTAGATTAATAGAAATTTTGAAGAAATATAGTAGGTAAAAATGAATGTGAATAAATACATAAGTTATACGTAGATCATTTTGGCACATAAAATTTTGATCTAAGATTCAAGTATAAAACTTTGATGTCTTTACACCAATTCGAAAAAAGATTTATCACTCGATTCTTGACGGCGAACATTGATGAGGATTTATGATTATGTACTCAAGTTTTCTATCATAGTTAAGAGCTATGCAAGAAAAACAAGGGTTTGTAACCAAGAAGCCTGATCAATGTCCGCACTAGAAAATCGGGGGATCGATACTAGTTCGGAGGTTAAGTTGTGGATTCGAATAATAGATCAAATCAAATATAACATATAGTATGATGTTTTGGATCTGTCTACATGGTAGTCGGATAGTTATATTAAATAGTAGACACTATGATATAGGGGTTAAACTGATGTTTTGGTATCTATGTATATATACACACATACACACACATACGCACGCTGTAACGACCCGCTATTTTCAACCATTCGCATCCGCACAAGTCGGACTTGAATTGCTCTAAATATCAGATTGTTAATTTAAATTTGGCAAAACTCAACATAAACAGTAAATAAATTATCACAGATCACAGACACAGAGTAATATAATGCAGCGGAATAGATAAAGAATAGTAGTTCATGAAGCTACTATATGCATCAGAGTTAGAAATGAAATACATCAGAATATCTCAAATACAGTGAAAACTTTAGTACGAACCGATGACTTCTCTGAACAAATCAACTGGAAAGATGAAAGCTGAATCAATAGTTGGATCTCCAATCGAAGCTCGAAACTCCAGGTGAGTCTCAAATGTTGTATTACTCAGTCTGACTCGAGCATCAAGCAAAACACAAAACTGGATTGCCCACCTTAGTAAATAACAATTTCGAGGCTACAGCAACATATTTCAATTGTCCTTTCAATTGAAATCAAATTTAATAACTACAGCAACATATTTCAATTGTTGTTTCAATTGAAATCAAATTTAAGAAATATAAGAACGTTAATTGTGAGAGAAACGTAACATCGGTAGGCTGCGATCTATGGTCAAGTGGAGTGGAGAAGTTTCATTCTTTTGGCAGCGAAATTCGAGGGCGCTGATGCCTACAGTTATATGGGTTTTTGCTATGATAGCAACGTAACCCCAGTTGTATCTGCGATCTGTAGCGGGTTCCATGGTGTAATCGAGGAGCGCGGAGGCCTACAGTTATCTATGGATTTTGTCGGGATGGCAACGTAACCATCGGGTTAGCTGCGACCATGGATGAGAGTGATTATTTCCAGAGCATTCTCACCAAAGATATTTCCTCTATTTCAAAATGTTTTCTATATTTTCAATAAAATTATTTTCCAAGTATTTTCACTAGGTGTTGAAAATGGGTCTGCTAAGTATTTATAGATTTTCAGTCCTACGCCTGATCAACGTATGACCGAATTTCTATAAGAACGAAGGTGGACTTGTTGAAACATCGAGTTATAAAAAGTATTTTATATAAAAAAACTATTTTATAATATTATATAGATTTTTTAGAAGTGTTTTAAAAATGATCAAAGAAAATTTATTTGGTTTTAAGTATTAAACAAATTCTGGTTTCGTTTCTTTTCGGGGACGAAAAGATTCAAACGGGGGAGGAATGTGATAACCCGGATTTTTGGACATCCGATAATTAGATGACTAACTAATTTTCTCTATTAAAAATACTAGTTTGTGGATTGAACAAATAAAATTCTGATATACATATATATTTGGATATGTTTGCAGATAAATTAGAACTATAATAAATGCTAAATTATAAATATCTGGATATATTTTAATTATTGAAGTTTGACAATATTAGTTTAATAATCTCCTTATATATATTGAATTGGAAGTTATGTTTTGAAAATTAAAATGATAATTTTCAAGGGCTATTTAAAGGTTGAATTCTACAATTTAACACTAGTACTTGTATGTGTCAATTTACAACTAATGATAACTTAGAGTATAAAATGTAAACAAGATTTGATAAAAGAACTAATATTCCTTCTTTCTAATTTATACATGTGCTAAATATAGTTTATATATAATCCAAATACAGGAAACAAATTTAAAAAAAAAGTTAAATATTAAGCTTTGATAATGTATATATCTTTTGAAAATATAAGCATAAAATTTAAAGGTATATAGCATTTAAACCATAGTAAGTATAAGATTTGAAATTATAATACATATATTATAATTTATTAAACAAGGGTTTAAAACACCAATTATAAATAAATTTACAAAAAGGGCTTTAGCACAAATTTAACTAAAAGGACATTTGTAAAACAAGTGTTGATATAAACTCACAAGTGTTAACAATATTAACAAGTGGCAATAAAATAATTTTTTTTCTTTTAATTTAGTATTGTAGAAAATTTGGAAAACCAAGCTATACTCAGAGGACAAAAAAATCAGCAAAGTTTTCAAACTTGGAAACAAGATTAAAACAAAGATCGGTTCAATTTCAAGTTTGAAGCAGCAGCCTCAAAATTAAGATCAGAGAAGAAGGAAACCAAATCTGTACACATTTTACAGACCAGAGAAATAGCCTGTAAACAACATCAAACTCTTGCAAATTTTTTAACCTGATGCAAGCTAAAATCCGACATGATTAAATAACAGTTCAAATACAAATAGAAGCATAACCTGAGAAAGGAAAATCAAACTACTAGTGCAAACCTGATCAAGCAAAGCAAGAGTTAAAGCTTCATACAAGGAAATTCAAACTCGATTCAGAGATCGACTATGGAAATCCAAGCCAGATACAGCGGATTTCAGAGAAAATAAAAATAAAATGGAAAGCTGTTCTCTGTTTTGAGTAAACTAAAGCTTAAACATTTTTAAAATTTGATATAAATGATAAATGTTTGAAGTGAGATTGTGATGCCTGTTTAAAATTGTGTATGCATGTTTGTTTTAGTTCCTTAATCATGTTTATATGAATGAATGTTGTGTGAATGTCTGGGTATACATAAGTTCATCTCTGTTTTAGGTTCAGAGATTAAACTTAGATTAAAATCCCTATTCTTCTCACTCTAATCTCTATTGGACTTGGGAATCTATACAAAGTATGATTGTTTTAAACTGAACTAAGGTTTAAAAATATTTTTAACAAAAATAAATAGAGATATTATCTGGAAATAAATAAGAACAGAATTCTAGCATTCTCTGTCAATCCAGAGTAAACACGTGAGTAGATATTTTCTTTTAAAAAAATATATTAAACTGGTTGGATATTGTAAAGCATGTGTTGATGTAAGCATTGACTTCATGGAAGTCTTAATAGAATTATAGTTTGACTTGCATATATTTGGGAACATATATGTGTGTGAAAATATTCAATTCAGTTTTATAAACTATAGACTCTAGAACAACTCAAAATCCAATTTCTCTTTGTGCAATCAATTTTAGGTTATGATTCTTAAATGAAAAATGTTTATAACAATATGGTATCAATTCTAAAAAAGGATTCAAGAATTTATATTTAGCAATACTTCAAAAATAATAAATATCAGTGGGAATCTTCATATAAGTAAAAAAAAAAAATATGCTAATTTCAATTGTTGATCATAGAATCTGATACTTAGACTGAACGATGAATTTAGGTAGAAAGATCTTGATTTTTAATTTGGTATATGTGGAGATTTGCTGAGATGACCAGAATTTGTACTTTTACCAAAATTTGGCAATCGGCATGGAATTAGTCGAGATGATTGTTGTCGAGGAATGCCTGAGGGTGGACGGTCACAAGAAAAATGGAAATGCATTTTTATGATCACCATAGCGGCGAGGAGGAGAGGAAGTAGGGTTTGAGTTGCAGTTTTGATGATGTGTGGGTTCCGTTGAACTGCGGCGTCAAGAGGATGTTTGGTGGTTGCGGTAAGAGGGGAAAGGAAGGGTGATCTCTGGCGGTGGTGCTGACATAGTTTCATGACCTCCGGTGTACAGTGGTGGCTTGGAGGAGAGACGATCAATGATGGGTTCTGGCCTAGTTTTGGGCTCGAGTTATAGTTTTCGAATTAGAAGGTTCCGGACTTGTCTGGGTGGTCAGAGCAGCTGGGCACGTCGTCGATGACTTGGGGCAATCAGAGCGAAGGTCGGAGGTGATTAGAGCAGGTGGTGCATGTGCACGATTTGTCAGTGTACATGGTGATGTTGAAGGATTGGGAAGAAGATGTGTTTGGAGATTATCTCGAAGGGATACTAGGAGATTCAGGTGATTTTCTCGGGTGAGACTTCGGGTTTTTTTTGTCATGTAGGTAGCTTCCAGATTTAAACTTTAAACTAGAATTAAGTTTGAAAGTAGAAAATGGAAGGTGATCTTTCTCGGGTCAAGTCTCGAGAACTACGGGTTGGACCCGAAGCTAAAGTTTTAAAACAGTTTTAAGCAAAAAAAAAAAGGCTCTAACTAAATTCGTAGCGGCTCATTTTAACATGGATTAATTACTCAGTGTAATATGTTAATGGATTGATTAATTGATGTAATTAATTAAAGGTTAGTTTTTTTATGTAATTAAGATGATGGATTATTCTAAGTTAATTAAAGTAATTAAGAGTAGTTAATTACTGCATGTGATTAATCGAGGTAATTGGTATGATTACTTGTTGAATGTAGTTAATATTAAAAAAAATAGGTTATGGAAATAATTAAAGGATCATTAACTAATGAAATTATTGAAAATAAAAGGTTAATTAATGCAAGTGGATAAAGAGAAATTAATTTGTGTAATTAATTAATTAATGTAATTAATTGGGGGTTAATTACTGAATGTAATTAATGTAGAGAGTAATTAGTTGATGGTATGTAATTGAAGAGAATTACTTAATGGAAGTAATTAAGAATTAATTACTTGGTGAAATTAATTAAAGGATTAATTAATGTGATTAATTTAAATGTAATTAATTAATGTAAGTGATTAAATGGTAGTTAATCACTGGAAGTGGTTTAATTAATCAAGGTTAATGTGATTAATCAAGGTTAATTAATCAATGCAATTAATTTAAGCAATGGTTTATAATTAACCAAATTTAATTAAGCAGGATTAAAGATAATTAATTTAATTTTAATGGGAGATTAAATTAAATTAATTAAGAATTGTTTGATTATTTATCTTGCCTATAGTTGATAACTTGAATTGAATCCTTTAGTTTGTCTGAAATCTCTGAGAGATTGTGATGTTTTGTGATATGATATGCTTTGGTTGAACAGTGGAAATATGGCTATCTATCAATAATGAGTTGCTGTGTAAAAAGGTAACATATTGTGATTAAAGGTTGAATTGTGTTTCACTTGAATAACGTGGGTTAAGATGGTATTGAATTCGAGGAGACCGGAGTCGGGTATTAGTAAATACACGAAACCACTTCGATTCTTTATAAATTTATATGTGAAATCAATAGGCTGGAAAGGAATGATTTAAGTGTATTGGACCATTTAATTTAAGTTTTGGAACTTAGGAAAGGATGTGAGAAATAAGTGTTGTCCATATCAAATTGAGAATTTGTAAATTGATACGAGTTACCCGAGTTTTATATAAGTTTATGCTTTGGAATTTCATGTTAAATGAGTTTACTCACGCTGGTTTCCAGCCCGACCCGGGTGTTACTTTGATGTAATGCTCGGTCAGACCGAGTATTACAGATTTTCAGGTAAGGACGTTCTGGAGCTCAGGAGGCGATCTGGATGGCATGAACGTATGGAATGTTTCTGCTATGTTATATAGATGTATATCTAGGACATGTTGTTTTAAACTGTCTGATGTTGTGAAAATGTTGCAACTCTGTTGTATAAAATATAAGTGTACTAATACAGTCTTTTTTTGTAAAACTGATATTTATGTGATATTATATTTTGATCCGCTGCGAATGTGAGGTTTCTGTGACTTGTTATTGTTTCTTCTTCTTTCTCTTTTCTTCTTTTCCTAACTATCTGGAATTTACTGGATTGAAAATTCCGGGTCGTTACAACTGCCATAACATTCAATTAATTTAGATCACATAATAACCTGTCACAGATTACTCAACAAAACATATATCACTATATATGCAATTAAATTCTACATTTTTGAGGAACCTAGTTGGATCCCTTCAATATGTTTTCCCTGCATCCACAGATGTTAGCACAATATAAAAAAACCAATTCCACTTCGAGTCGGAATATCGCGGCATATAGGGTCATCCACTATTATGCGTGGCGCACAGGGTCTCATCCGATATACGTATGCAGGAATATCAATCACTCCAATATATATATATACATACATACATATATATATATATATATATATCTGTGTGTGTGTGTGTTACTATATATAATATCACATCCAATTGATAAAAATGCATCAATTTAACCAATCAATCATTTATTAATTTTTACTACTAAAAATTTATCACTAGCGGTCCAAAATTGAGTGAGATTAACCCACCTTGATTTTTATGTTGCCAATCGTTCCAGTTTTAAATTAAATTGAACACATTCGATTTAAATTAAAATTTACACTTGCTCCAAACATCTCCAGGTTTGTTCCACTGCGCAGTGCTCGTCACTGCGATTCCGGCATCGCTTATTTTGTCCGATTCCGACCTCGCATGAACAAGCTATGTTATTTCATAGTATTTAATATAATTTATAAAAACAAATTCTTTTTTATTACCAAATCACAAATCAACCATTTATTCAAATGAAAAAAGTCTGGCTGCAAGATCCTTCTTCAATATCGCGCATTCATCAGGGTTTTTCGAACCCATCGCTGCCATCGATTCACCAATTACCGCGGCCAAAACATCGAATTAGGATGCGTCTATGCAAGCTCCTCCCATGGTCAGAAAACGAATGATCTCGGCGCTCCCCATATCGAAAATCGTGCTCTATTGCCCGGCCTTGGAGGTCGAAAATCTGGCAATCCATCACGTTAAATACAATCACAGCCGTTGGATACTCTTATCTCTCCAAGCTCTACGATTCCCTAGCTGGGAACTTTCGACGAAGGCCATAGAGGGAGAGATAAACATGGACGAGCGAGGGATGTTTTCCGGCCATTAATTAGTAAGGAAGAGCCTGTGCTTAGAACTTCTAGGATTTACTGTTCCCGTGTGTGTGTGTGTGTGTATACACACGTATATATGCATTATTTTATTATTATTTTCAATCATAACGTACTTTTTTTCAAATGAACTCCAAACAAAACGTGTCGTCTGGCGTTTATAAAGTTTTACCCCTATTCCGAATATAATGGAATAGGTTTCAGGGCCTAATTTGTTCGTATGTGGAAGATAGCTTTTCGAATCAAATTAAAATATTAAACTTTTGTAATTTATTTCAATGCGTTTCTCTCCCGTTCGATCAAACGGTAAATCCAGCTGCAACGAAATTTAAAACCCGATAATAACACACTATTACGGATCTAATGGAACTAGTTTAATCGAATTCTGAGACACCTACCATATTGGTCGGTAACTCTACTCTGTACGTGGGCTTTCCAATCCTCTTTAAAATCTGAAATGGACCAAAATATCTTGGCGCTAACTTTCCTATCTCTACAAATCGCACCACACCCTTCATAGGTGATACCTTAAGGAAAACCTTATCTCTAACTGAGAATTCTAGGTCTTTACGCCTCTTATCTGTCTAACTCTTTTCTCTGGATAGAGCTCCCTTCATCATTATTCGAATTAACTCAATATTTTCTAACGTTTCTCTAACCAAATCTGGACCTAAGACTAATCTATTTCCAGTTTTCAGCCAACATGCTAGTGATTTGCATGATCTTTCATACAAAGCTTCAAAAGACGCCATTCCTATACTAGTCTGGTAACTATTATTATAGGAAAACTCGACCAAATGTAGGTGATCCTCCAAGATCCACCAAAGTCCAGTACACAAGCCCTCGATAAATCCTCGAGTACCCTATTGGCTCTCTCTATCTACTCATCTGTTTGAGGGTGATATGCAGTAGTCATATTAAGGTTGTACCCATCGCTTTCTGTAGACTCTAATCGGTTACATCTCGATCTTAGAGTTGCATATCCTTCTATTGGATACGCAACCCTTAAGGAAGTAAAAAGGTAGGTGGGTTCTAAGCATAACTTATCAATTAAACACTGAGATATAAATGAATGTGATGCACCGGTATCAAAAAGTACCCTAAATTGTATATTCTGATCAAAAGCATACCTTCCATCACAGTCTTTCCCTTATCTGCTGCAGTAGGCCTAGTTAATCCAATAGCAAAAACTTTTCCTTTATCCTCCCTAACTGGCTCTGGATACTGGTTCTTGTAATGCCTAACTTTATCACAGTTGTAGCACTTCACATTATTCTTAGTAGCAGCTTTCTTCCCATTTCCTGACCGGCACTCATTCGCAAAGTGATCCTTTTTGTCACATTTATAGCATACTACCTTGGCCTTTGACTTCTTAAAAGTATCTCCCTTCCGGACTCCCTTCTTTTTAAAGAACTTCTCCTTCTTCCCCGGAGAACCCTGAACTTCCACTAGCTTCTCCTTAGCAAAATCCGCAAGTAACTCCTCATGGCGAATGGCCATCTCCACCACTATATTACAAGGATCACGGACATGTGCCGTGGTCATACTAGCAAGCTCGGGCATCAATTCTCGAAAGAACCTCTTATTCCTTTGGATGTCAGTATCCATAGTAGCATACATATATCAAGACAGCTCTTCAAACTTAGTAGCATACTCGACTAATGACATCTCTCCCTAAACTAGATCCATATACTTCCCCATCAGTTCAGACTTAACAAACTCAGATACAAACTTCTGCTTAAATCTCATTTTAAAATTAGCCCAAGTTAACTGCTCTTCCG
This sequence comes from Allium cepa, assembly GCA_030765085.1. Classification (NCBI taxonomy): domain Eukaryota; kingdom Viridiplantae; phylum Streptophyta; class Magnoliopsida; order Asparagales; family Amaryllidaceae; genus Allium; species Allium cepa. The sequence goes on from CM060944.1 coordinate 346,741,139, forward strand.
AAACTTCGGCAGTGATATTATTCCACCAATGTAGTGTTGACCCCTGCAACTGTCTAGAGGCCAACCTTCTCTTTAGCCCATCATTCAGACCCAAATCAGTAAATATACGCTCAAAATGTAACAGCCAATTCTGAACCTGTATGGCACTCTCTGTTCCCAAGAATGGCTTCCCATCCAAAATGGTGTACTTTCTACTTGGCAAAGCATAATTATTCCCAGCTGGAGCCATAGGATTAGCTCCTCCTACAATTCTAGCAACACCAACAGCAGCTCCTGCTTGCATCATACCAATAAAGAACTAATACATTGTCCCCATATCTACTGGTGGATTTCCAGCACCTACGTTGGCATCAGCATTTTGATTACTAGCATTAGCCGGTCGACCCGGGTTCCTCCTTGTCGTGGGTCGAACTTTTCCATTAGTTATGGTGCTTCCTCCACCTAGATTTCCTCTTTCGTTTCTTACTTCCATATCTCATTTCTCGTAAATCTACATATGAGCCTTAGTAAGATATAGAAGAATAGTCTATGAGAACGAGGAATACGTACTTATATATATAACTATATATATATCAAATGCAAGAACGTTACTATAGCGTTAACCAAACCACAATCTTTTTACTGATTTATTGGATTATGTTTAAAAATATTTTAGATTTAAATTTCTTTTAAATTTTCATAAACCATACTCTGATACCAACCTGTGACATCCCCCTACTTGGAGGCCCAAAATTAACGGTTACGGATGATATAGTCATCCCTAATTATTAATTCTCGGTGACCAAATACGGCGATATTAGATATATTGATACACGGAAACACAAGAATATGGAAAAAAATTAAACAGCAAACAAATTCCACATTTCATTTCCAAATATTCCAAATTGATCACATAACCCCAGTTCGCAGACCACGTTCAGATAATTATAATAAATACAAAATACGCCAAGAGCGTTGTATGAAGATGCCCCCTTGGATGATCAGAGTACATAATAAGGCACTAAAGCAATTTGCCTTTACAATCAAACATACAGTAGAAATAAAAGAACTCTAACTACATGCTTCCTTTGGCACGTCTTCGGAAGCATTATTTATCTAGAAGAACAATTGGAAACCTTAACTCTAAACCTACTCAAAATAAATTGAGTACCCGAGAGTTTAAGGGAAAAGACAAAAACTTCGAGTCAAACATAAAGCTTGGTATGAATAATAATATACCCTCTTAAGCCATTTAGATATCTAGTGAAACCATGCCACTTAGCGGAACGAGTTTTTCCTTCACTGGTATCCTAAAACATATATAAAACCATATAGTCTGCTCCTGCATCCACAATGGTTAATACATAGTATTTCAAAATATTATGATGATATGCAAAATAAGTAAATCAAATCTGGATTACCCATCCCCATTCATTCTGACTATCTGTCTCAATTACAGTTTTATGGGTCACTATTAATCTGTTAAATGCTTATGGACCATCTGTCCGATTTCATAGTTTTCATGGGATCGCTAAGAACCTTTTACTAACTCCAATATTTTTTCTCTTATCTTAGTTTTCATGTGCTAACTAGGTACCTATTGATTAATTGTCAATATCTTACTCGAAATCTAGTTTTCATGGGCTAACTATAAACCTATTGGCCTCTGCCAATATCAAATCATAGTTTTCACGGGATGACTACAAACCTATTGGCATGTCAATATCTTTAATTTAGATCTTTAACAATTCTTAAATTATATTCAGTACTAGGTTAACCTAGCTGGTTATTCTGCCCTTCTCCAAAGTACTGTTATGGGTTGATTACAATGTGAATAAATATACAAAGAAGTAATCATAACATCAATTAATACCGACATCTGCGGTTTATTATCCTTGAAATCCTCTGTATGTACATATATCCTAGTTAAACCCTTTAACCTTTGCAAGGTAAACTTCTTTATTTCAAAACCTTTTTGTTTATTCATGCCATGGTTATTCCTTTAAATTGAGATTGGGTTTATGTTTTGAAGTTTTAGAACATCTCTTTCGAAACCTCTGGATAGCCTCTATCGAAAGCAAAACTTCTTTTCAAAACATAATATACATACATTTCGAAGCCCTTGTTAAATATGCTCCTTTGAGACCAATTATACCTTTCGAAGGTATCAAAACGTTCTTTAAAACATAGCTACGAAAGAAATAAAAGTTCCCCTTCGAAAGAAATAAAAGTACTCCTTCGAAAGAAATAAAAGTACCCCTTCGAAAGCATTGGATTTACACCTTAAAAATATCATTTGGGTCAAAATGGTTGTATACGAAAGTATCTCTTTGAAAACCAGTTATAAAATTGTTTAGGGGAAAATTTGATGGTATCGGAACCATCTAGTCGAAAGCATAAACCTTTAAATTGAAACTTTGAAGGATTGAGTCGAAAGCCCCTTCGACTCCATTGCCTTCGAAACCCTTACCCCTTTCGAAAGCATTTAGGAAGTGGCTTAGCTGTGGTTAAAACAGAGATATCCTTTCGAAGGCATTGATGGCTTCAATACACTCGAAAGGTAAACATCGGCTGGGTTTCAACTAGGTCGGAACCAATCCTTTTGAAAGCTTCTTATTTGAAGAAAAAGCACCCTTTCGAAAGCTAATACTTCAACATAATAAAAGCAACCTTCCCCTAAAGCTATTTATATAAATCCTTTCGAAAGCATATGTTTCGACTGTGTTGAAATCATTAAGTAAAACAAAGCAAGAACTTAACTTTTGAAGACTATATATGGTTTTGACCCTAACGAAAGCATTACTTTTGACACCCTTCCTTCCGCTACACACCAATTCACTTCATATAAATATCATTGATACCATGTGCATTGGTTCCGACTATGTGGGTTTTGACTGGGATAGTTTCGACGGAGATGAAGAGGAGGTAAAGGAGTCAAAAGGGGCTGCTATTTGAGGCGGAACTAACTTTTCTGAATTAAAGGCTAAAATTTAGCCACTTTTAGTAATTGCTTTGTAACTACTTTCCATTTCTAAATCTTTGCTTGGTTGCCTCGAAACATTTCAAATATGTTACAAATAAAACTGCCACATTAATCATATCTAGATTACAGAAATTATAACTTTTAATCCCTTCCATTTAACCAAAACCAACATTTACAGAAATGTCCCTCTTTTAAAATAATTTATTTTCCCAAATAAATCAACAGGGAAAAATCTCCAAAAATCACAGAAAATCCATTTCATCATATAGTCAAACATATTAAAATTTCAGATTCAATTTCTTTCCGAAATTCTTGAAATAAATTTAAACCCAATAATATCATAATTCCCTTTAGAAATTCACAGTAAGTTTTCCATAGCTTGAACTGAAAATTAAAATCCATCTTTAAAATCATATTTTATTCAACATAAAAATTTTCTATGGCATTCTAACATCATAGGCTCTCGATTTTACATCAAAATCGTGCAAATTTATATGTGAATGAATTAAAATAAATCAAATGTAATATAGTTCACGCATATCATCATTCATATCATCATAAAAATGAATTTAATCATAAATCCGAAAACATATAATCATAAAGTAAAATAGACATGATATGAAATTATTATTCACCTTATATATGATAAGAAATTTTAGATTTGTTTTTGATTAATCCTTTATAGATTTGATCTTTAGCTTTAGATTGTAATCTTCCTCTCTAATGATGGCCAGCTCCTTAGGGTTTGTGCGTTTATTTTTGTTTCGAGAAAAATGAACATGAATAGACAAGAATGAGAAGTGTATAGTGGTGTATGATGAAGTGGCTATTTTAGTAATATGCCCATGTGTAATTTACTTAGCTAATAACCCAATTAAAGCCCATTTACTTTATCAATAAGCACGACCCTATACATGGTTTATTCAAATCTCAATCCCATTATCATTATTAATCTATTTAATTTATCTAATTAAATTTTCTAAATAATGTTATCAAAAATTAGGGATGTTACAGGTCCTCCTTAAAAAAATTCATCCTCGAAATTCTATAAGGGCCAAATACTAAACATAACAATCATCTGTAACAACTTCTAACAACCATCACAATCGTACTAGCCTATCTGACTAGGAATTATCTATATAAATCTAATATAGACGTACTCTCAAATCAATTCAAGATATGTATCGCAAATACTGTTCTCTTTATCACAAGTATAGTCCTTCTCGTTGTCGCTCCATTGAACTTTCACCGACATGAATATCTTGTTCCTTGATCTTTTCTTATCTCTTGCAACAACTCGAACTTGTTGTCTAAAAATAATCAAATTAAGCTCTACCACTAAGTCATCCAACCCTGTCGGAGGAATAGTAGTCTCTGGATCATGCACATACTTATGAAGATGAGACACATGAAATACATTATGGACACTTGCCATATTGATTGGCAACTCTACTCTGTACGCAAGCTTTCCAATCCTCTCTAAAATATAGAATGGACCAACATATCTTGGTGCTAACTTTTCTAACTTCCAAATCGCACCACACCCTTCATAGGTGATACCTTAATGAAAACCTTATCTCCAACTGAGAATTCTAGGTCTTTACGCCTCTTATCTTCGTAGCTCTCCTTTCTGGACTGAGCTGCTTCATCCTCTCTTGGATTAACTCAATCTTTTCTGATGCTTCTCTAACCAAATCTGAACCTAAGACTAATCTGTCTCCAGTTTTCAACAAATATGTTGGTGATTTGCATGGTCTTCCATACAAAGCTCCCAAACAGCGCCATTTCTATACTAGTTTGATAACTATTATTATAGGAAAACTCAACCAAATGTAGGTGATCCTCCCAAGATCCACCAAAGTCCAGTACACAAGCCCTCAGTGATTCCTCGAGTACCTTATTGACTCTGTTTGTCTGCCCAAATGTCTGAGGGTGATATGCAGTACTCATATTAAGCTTGATACCCATCACTTCCTGCAGACTCTTCCAGAATTCACTAGTGAACAAAGCATCACTATCACTAACTATACTACTAGGAGCTCCATGCAGTCTAACTATGTTCTTCATGAACAACTTAGCTAAAACTGGTGTCGTCCTGATTAACTTAACTGGAATGTGATGGGCATGCTTGGTCAATCTGTCCACTATGATCCATATGCTTTCATTACCCATATTTGTCCTTGGTTACCCGTCTATAAAATCCATGGATATCGAATCTCATTTCTAATGCGCTATTATTCTATTGATTGCCATCTTGTCACCGAATTTGGTGGAGTGTGGTGCATAGTAGGGTGGCGTGTCATCATGGGGATGAGGGTGGACCCATCAGGTTGCGATCTGTTGGGGGAGGCAGCTTCGAAATCGAAGTCTCTGAGGGGTTGTTCTCGCGTAGAGCAGCGCGTAGGTGAAGATGGTTTGCGAAACGGAGGTCCGTAGCACTGTGTCATGGAAAATTCGCACGCGCATCATTAGGTTCATGTTGTACATGTTTACTTGGTTGAGGGAGAAGAAGGAGAAAGAAGTAGGGGTAGGGTTGTAATTTATATTAAGTGTTTTGATTTTAATTAAATTTATCGATAACTTCTAAAATGTATATCTTGCTCATACGAGGTCGAATTCGAATGTCGTTTTTTGCGTTGGACTCGTGTCATCGAGAGCTTTACGATGGAATTGGTTTGGTTGGATATGAAGCAAGTGAAAATTTAGGCGAAAATCGGACGACCGTTCGGTATTAGTCTACAATCGAGACGTTTCGGTGGAAATGAAAATCAATGTAATTTAACTCACATTTAATTTAATTATATCATGTCAATGATATTATAAACGTTTACTAATTATTTTTGATATTAGTTAAATAATTTGATTGCTTATTTGGTTGAATTTCTGTTTGGAAAATAGATGACATATTAAATTGATAGTTACAAACCCATATGATTATATATATTATCCATGGCCTTCGTTTTGGAGGGAAAATCTGTAGAGAGACCTAAAAGGGGTTTCTCACCAACAATTATTTATCTACATCCTTATGCCATTATTTGATGTTTAATTAAAATAAATCACAATTTAGCTATATCATCATTTATAAAATTTCATCCCCAAAACCCTATCTTATGAACTTGAGCTTATGCTTTCGCTAAACAGAATGTCAAAATTTATTAATCATTTTGATTAACGATGATTTAAAATAATTAATCATCATAACTAATGATTTTGAGATTAATTAACCAATTTAATATATAATGATTAAAAAAAAATTATCTTTAGATTTGATTAATCATTTTGCAAATGATGGTTTATACTTAACTAATCGTGTTAACTAATGATTACTTGATTTTAATTAATTATTTTAATTAATGATAATTGGAATTAATAATCATTTTACTTAATAATATTTAAAATTAATTAGTCATTTTAAATAATGACATTTGAATTTAGTTAATCATTTTAATTAATGATTATTTTAAATCTAATTAATTATTTTAACTAACGATTTTTGGAATTTAGTTAAATCATTTTAATTAATGATGTTTTATAATTAAACAAATCATTTTAACAAATGGGGTTTTAATTAATCATTTAAGCTAATGGAGTTTGAATTTAATTAATCCAACTAATTTATGATTATTTTTAATAAATTATGTTAGTTAATGGAGTTTAAAAGTAATTATCATTATAATAAATGATGTTTGAGATGACTTATTCATTTTAACTATTGGTTATTTGAATTTAATTAATCTTTGGGATTAATGATATTTAAAGTTAATTAATTGATTTAATAAAAGATATTTAAGTAAGTCATCTAATATAATAAAATTGCTTAAATCAACCGATTTAAAATTAATAAATTGATTTAATACAGATTTTTAAAGTTAATTTACCAATATTATATAAGTGTTTGGAAACAATTATGTATTTTATTAAAGTTAGTAGATTTGTTTATTTAAAAGAGATTTTAAATGTGGTTAATTATCTTTCGAGATACTTAATATTGTTTTAAAGTTATAAAAAGGAATTGGAACTCAATTATTGAGATGTTAAGTTGGATAATCTTTTGGGTGTTCGGTCTGATGTTAAATGTGGTTAATTATCTTTCGAGATACTTAATATTGTTTTAAAGTTATAAAAAGGAATTGGAACTCAATTATTGGGATGTTAAGTTGGATAATCTTTTGGGTGTTCGGTCTGATGTTGGTTTAGGCCTTTGGGGTCGCGCACTTGGAAGATTACTTTCTTACCATTTCAATAATCAGCGACTAATTCTAAATGTGTTTTACCAAGGTGGAAATACGGAAATCAAGCACAACTTCAGTTCGATTTAAAAGTAAAAGTTTGATTCATTTATGGAAATAAATTATTTTTGTAAAGTGGATCACTTACATGGAAATGATTTATATGCATAGTTAGCACTAAATATTGAAGAACTAAACTTGTTGCTATTTCAAAAGTGAAGAATAATCATTGGACATGACTTTGGGGTAACACTACCTTGACTTGTTCGGTATTATTGTTAACCAAGAAAAAGTACAAGTTTATATTCAATGAGTGGTGATAAGTATATAAGACTTAATTTCCATATATGATCGTTTTATATCCTTGATGGTTGATATATTAGCTATCGTTTATTTCAACTTCTTTATTATTGTCATTCCAACATGATTTATTGCTCCGTTAAGTTTTGTTATCCTTTATCGAAAATGACTAAAACCAAGGCATGAAAAAGGAGGCGCGCCCTCCAAGTCCTTAATTGCATCATCATTCTAAGACGGTTCATCTCTCGTTTTGAGTACTGATATCCAACATCGGAAAAACTAAAACCAAGGCGCAAGTGGGAGCCAAGCCATGTGGGTCGCACCCATCAGGGTATGTTTACATCATCTAGAGAGGTTTCGTCATGCATGCATTGATGTGAAATATTTCGAATGCTCGTGTGAAGCGGGGTCCAGCTTGGAATTTTTCGAGAGTGATGCGTGTGCTCCCAAGTATATTTCATACAATGAGAGAGTCAATAAGGTATCCCTACTTTATAGACCAAAACTTCCACTAATCACAACATAGACCATACTCTATTATCAATTTACATCAATGCTTTGTTAGGTATCCCTACTTTACATACAATGAAAATTTAAGGGTATGATTAATCATAAGTCAATTATTCTTCTTACTGACTCTAGTTCAACTCATAGTTTTATTGATGACTCTTTAGCAAAGAAATTGAAATTACAAAGAAGCCATGCAAGAAACTTTGAAGTGCAAGTAGCTAATGGTCAGAAATTACAAGGAAATGAGATTTGTTCTCAAGTTTTGTTAACATGCCAAGGATGCAAAATGCCAATTGATTTATTGGTGCTCCCGATGGAATGATGTCAAATTGTTTTAGGAGCACAATGGATGAAAGAATTGGATGAAATATGTTTTAATTTTAAAGAAGGTCAAATTTTATTACAAGGATAAGGAGTATAAATGGCAAGGATTAATTGAATTCGACGCACATCCTGTTAATCATAAACAAGCAACCAAGGAATTCAATTCTGCTAACCTTAAGTTTATGCTCTTATCAACTTCAATAACATTAGTCCCTTCTCTGTCTTCAATACATCGAGATATTCGGGCATTGTTATACAAGTTTCCCACAGTTACATCTTCAGCACATGCACTGCCACCTACAAGAGAATGTGATCATAGGATTCCTCTATTGCAAGGCTCTAAACCAGTTTGTCTAAAACCCTATAGATATTCTCATCATATTAAATGAATTAAAAAAACTTATTAATGAAATGCTTCCATCCCGTATTATTAGAAATAGTTCTAGTGCAGTTTCTGGTCCAGTTGTCATGGTTAGAAAAAGGGATGCCCCTTCGAGATTATGTGTAGACTATAGGACATAAACAATTAAAAATGAATTCCCTATACCATTAATAGATGATTTTTTAGATGAGTTGCATGGTTCTAAATTTTTTACTAAATTAGTTTTGAAATATGCGCATCATCAAATTCGAATGCATAAAGATGATATTCATAAAACAACTTTTCGAACACATGATGGTCACTATGGGTTTTTGGTAATGCTCTTTGGTTTAACAAATGCACCTTCTATATTTCAATCTCTCATGCATATCATTTTAAACAAAAAAATGAGGCATTTTATTTTGGTATTCTTTGATGATGTTTTGGTTTATAGTTGAAAATGGACTGATTATTTAAAGCATTTGGAAGCTACACTTCAAATCCTTCAAGATAAAAAATTGGTTATTAACTCATCCAAATGTTCATTTGCTAAAGACAACATAAAGTACCTTGGATATATCATATTAGAACATGGAATTTTTGTAGACAAAGAAAAGACTAAAGCAATCATGGAATGGCCACAACCACAAAAGATCAAAGCACTTAGAGGATTTTCAGGCCTTGCTGGATACTACAAAAAATTCATTAAAGGATATGGCATAATAGAAAAAAACCATTAACCACTATGCTAAAGAAAAATTCTTTTATTTGGTCTCGGGAAGCAATTGATACTTTTTATAAACTAAAATCATATCTCATCAGCCCACCCACCTTTTCAATGCAAGACTTTACCAAGGAATTCATCATAGTATGTGATGCAAGTGGATCTAGAATGGGTGTAGTGTTTTGTAGAAAACAGCAAGCCTATTTCATATATAAGTCAAGCTCTATAACGAAGAAATATGCATTTGTCTACCTATGAAAAAGAACTATTGGCATTAATTCTTGTACCAAAAAGCAGACTCAATATTTACTGGGCAGAAAAGTCATCATTTGGACTTACCATCAAAGCCTACAACATTTGTTATCTCGAAAATTAACTACAGGGATTCAGGGAAAATCGTTGGCTAAGTTGCGTGGATGATTATCAAGAGGAATACAAAAAATGCAAAGAAAATATTATTGCTGATAGATTATCAAGAGTTCATGAGCAGAAATAAAAGCAATTGCAGCAGTACAATCTGATTGGATATTTAAGCTTAGACAAGAGGTCAATAAATCTCCATTTTATAAGGTTAAAAACGAGTACAAGGCACATCAGACTCAAATAAATATCAGCTCATTGATGATTTAATTTTTTATAAAGGAAGAATTCTCCTAGATCCTAGCAATACTTCATTGTTACATATCATTCCTTTTGAATTTCATTCTTCACCATTAGGGGGCACTCTAGAGTAAAGAAAACACTGAAGAAAATCAAAAGAGATTTCTTTTGGAGACGTATGAATAAATATGTGGAACAATATGTTAAAAACTGTGATAATTGCTAAAGAGACAAATCAAGAAATGTAGCCTACCCATGTCTATTATAACTACTTCCCACCGCTAACAATGTTTAGACAGATTTAACAATGAATTTCATCACTCATTTGCCAAAAAGTAATAATGCTACCGTTAGTGGTGGATCGATTATCAAAATATTCATATATTTGACAAAAAGTAATAATGCTACCGTTAGTGGGGTATTAAATTATATGGCATACCTAAAATAATTATTAGTGATAATGATTCTGTCTTCTTAAAAATTTCTAGACAGAGTTATTTAGTTTTAAGGGGTGCACTTTTAAATATAGGTCGGTCTACTATCCCCAAACAGATGGTAAAACTGAGGTTGCAAACAAGATTTTGGAACATACCTGAGGTATTTTGTTTCACATCAACCCAATGAGTGGACAAATTGGTTAAACTTAGCTAAATTTTGGTTTAATACTTCTTGGAAGGAGTCTACTAAGTTAACTTCATATGAAGTATTGTATGGGAAGAAACCACCTACTCTCTTGTCATATATTCCACACACTGCAAAGGTTAAGTCGAGCAACAGTTGTTCTCCAAAGATATTGTATTGCAGTTTTTGAAAGTCGGCTTGAAACTTGCTCAAGAAAGGATGCAAAAATTTTCTAACCATAAAAGAACTGAAAGGTCTGGTTGTAGTTAGTGATTGGGTCTACCTTAAACTACAACCATATAGATAAATCTCAGTTATCACTTCAAAGACAACAAAGTTATCTCCGAAATATTATGGCCCATTCAAGATAACTAAACGTATTGGTGAAGTTGCTTATAAATTAGACTTACCCGCTAATGCGCAAATCCATGCCGTCTTTCACATTTCTCAATTGAAAAGATTCAATATTATCCTACATACAAAGAAGAATTAGTAGATAAACCTCAACAAATACTTGAATGAAGATTAATACCAACGAACAACATGCCGGTGGCATAAGCATTAACTAAGTGGAAGAACAAACTGAATCAGATTCAACTTGGGAAGATTATTGAGACTAATTAAGTGATTTCCAACTTTGGACCTTGAGACAAGGTCCCTCTTTAAAAGGGAGGAGACATTCTTCATGCTAACATTTCATCAAAAACCTTGTCAACATCAATTAGAGAATGCATTTCATCAAGCAAGTTGGGAAAACTAAGCCAATTCATCTCCCCATCATTACGGATTCGATATGGAGGTTTTCGAAGCTTTAATGGAGGCTTAGGATCATGAAGAAGACAACAATAACAAGTAATTTAAGATGAATGAGTAGAATGAAGGATGTGTACCATGTGCATGTGTGCACATGCATAGCTGAAGATAGCTAGTTTTGCATTTTTGTTGAGTTTGATTACTTAGTTTGTAATCAGTTAATAATATTTGATGAGCTGTTAATTACAATGGGTAATTTAAGTGAGTCAATTATGAGGGTGTATAAATGTAAATCAAGTCATGTACATATGTTTATGTCTTGAGAAAAGTTAATAAAAGTATCAGATTCTTCACCTTAACTTTTATGTGCATTTTCTTCTTACTTTTGCTTCTTGTTTTACCTATTTCTTTTTTTATTATCTGAACTCACCACCTTTCTAGCTGTTGCATTCTCATCTTCTCCCTCTACCTCAACCTGCTTTCATCTTGAACCCATTCAGCCACCTGAAATCTCCACCACCATCCATTCTAGCATGACCCAAACTCGAGCACGGGTCCAAAAAGAAAAGGAGCCCACCAAAGTCAACAGTAGTATGATTTCCAAGGCGAGCAAGCAGCAAACTCCAAGAGGGCACTTACAGAATCTTAAGGCAACTAATGACGGCATCTCAGATGGCAATAACTTCAGCGGATCTAGGCATGACTATCTTATCTCCAAGAAAAAACAACTTCAGCAGATCTAGGCACGACGATCTCGATCTCCAAGTGACAACAACTTCAGCAGATCTAGGCATGACGATCTCAATCTCCAAGCGACAATAGATCCAAAACATCATGACGAACTTCGACAGCATTTTTATAACTTCATGTGAGTGGAGAAATTTCTTTTTGAGGCGATAAGCATCTTGATCTCCAAGCTATTCAGAACTAAAGTGAAAGCATCATCAGACAACGGTAGGTAGAGGGTAAGTTCTTTTTAGGCCAAGTGATTTTTTTGGAGACAATAGAAATTTATTTTGGAGGATGAAGTCAAGTTTTTGAAGGGAAAATTATAAGACAAAGGGCATAAGCTAAATCACGTAAAGTAGATTGTATTCTCTAAGTTTTGTAAAAAAAACCAATTGTCCTTTTGTTGTTATTTTTTAAATTTTGAACTCTGGTTTTTTTGATGTCGGCTGCGTGGTATAGTTCAATGATTCTAATATCAAAAAATTAAGTTCAAGCAGGATTATAAATATAGGATTAATGTATTTATGTTACAGGTAATGCAAGTTTACAGGTATTGCAAGCGTTTAATTATATAATTTTAGTAGTAACTTTTAGGGTAGAGGTCGACATTAATGGGTTAGTGGCCAAAGTTGAGTACATCTGTATGTTATTCACTTTCGCATTTACGTTTCTCCATCTTATTTACATGTTTATTTACGAAGTTTTCAAATATCATATTTCATAAGGGTATATTGCACGATCCTAATAAGTGGTATCAAAGCAGGTTGCTAGGAAAATATTGATATCATATCTTATCCTAGTTGGAGTCGGTCTATTATTAGTCCATCTATTTTTAATGGAACAAAATTTTCAAAGTGGAAATTTAAAATATTATTTTATTTAAAATATTATTTTATTTAAAATCCATCAATTTTAAAATGTGGAATATCACTGAAATTGGATGTGATGTGGTGGACAAAATAATATTTCAGTTAGTGCTAAAGTTATGAATATCCTTATTTATTTGATTAATCGAGCCAGTTTAATCATATCTCTCATTGTTTTAGTGCACATGAAATTTAGAGCACTCTTGATGCAAAATATGGAGGTAAAGTGAACAATAGCGAGCCCAAAGCTGATTTGTTTGATGGATCCACAAAAGATGATTCCGGCGATGGCAATGAAGACAGCAGTGACACTGACCCAATGGACGATGAAATAAGTGATTTTTCATTTAAAGATTTGGTTTTATTTTGTCATAAATTAACAAAAACAGCTGATGTTCTTGAACTAAAAAATAACTAGTTGAAAAGTGGAAAATCTAAACTACATCAGAAAAACGATAAATTGGAAAAGGAGCTTGAAAATAGGAAGAACATTAAAAAAATTGATTGCGAAAAGTATTTGAACTAAAAAAAAATTTGTTCACTTCAATGAAAATTTTCAAAATCCTAAAAAGGAAATTCTGATTTTGAAGGAAAATAAAACTGAGCTAATTTGCAAGAATAATAAATTATAATAACAGTTGGAAAATTTGAAGTTTTTTGAAAATTCCAATTATGGGAAATGTTGGATTTCGAAAAAGAATTCATTGAAATTAAAGAAAATATCAAAACCCTTTAAAAAAGTGATTTTGGAAATAGAAAAATGAAATTATTAGAACAAATCACGAAATGGAAAAGAAGATTGAAAAAAATCAAGGATGGAAATAGCAAACTAAAACTTGAATTTGGAAAACGGCAACATTTTGAAAAGGAGATTCTTGAAATTAAGACCAAAATAAATAAGCTCGATAATGAAAATAGATTTTAAAAAGAAATGACTTTGGAAGTAGAGAAATTGCTATTGATCATTATATAGCTAACAAATGAAAATAATCTTTTAAAATCCAAAGTCAATGAACTTGGGTTGGCTTTTCGAAAATTTCCACTAGAGAAAAATCTTTTAATATATTATTAGAAAATCAACTTTTTGCAAATGGTAGAAAAAAATTGGATTTAAAAAAGCGTTGGTTTATAAACAAACAACTAGTAACACTACGAGGGGGTGTATTTCCCAAATGTGTGAAGTGTGGTAATATTGGACATGATTATAATAATTATCGAAATAGGAACAGAATTAACCGAGTCAAACAAATTTGGGTACCTAAAAGTACAGTTATTAATATAATGGTTTTCTATACACACTGATTTGGTACCAAATATTTAAAATGTAAACAAATATGGTCCTACACCTTTTTCTATGCCACTTACTTTATCTAACGCGTAGGTACAAAGTTGGGCTAAGAAGAAATTACAATGGAAGCAGTTTTCAAGTTGTTCTATATATTTGATGCGCGATAACTGCAATGTTTCTTAGCGTAGGAAAACAAATTAGAGATCCATACACTTTGGATAACAATGGTGAAGACAAATGCAACTTCAAATGTAAACGAAGGTGTGCTTTCTAAACTCTACTTCTTTGTTTTCACTTCTTGTTCCGAGTTCATATTTTTTGACACTACTATAGTAAAATTGTCATGTCTTGAGCTTCGGAACTCTGGTTTGAAAAATTCAATATGTCCTTGAAAATAGACAGAAAATACTATAAGTCTTGTGCTTTTTTGTTTTCCAGATTTTGATCTTAACCCATAGAAAAACTGCAAAGAATTAGTACATTATTTGAAAATTGTTTTAAAACTTTTCAACATTGTTGTAGTATTTTAATCATAACATTTTGCTCTGATATTTCAATTTATAAAATTGTTGATGCACTAAAATCTTATGGAAAATGCTATAATTTCATCCTCAGGGTTTCTAATAATTCATTTCAGATATCATTGAGAAAATATTTTCGTGTCTAAACTATGGCTAAAAATCATCTCAAAATTGTTTTAACATAGTCGTAGTAAATTGACCATAACTTAAGCACTGTAACTTTGATTTTCATTATCCTAGAAGTTTTGGAAAGCTCACAGATAACACTATAATATTCATGCTCTGCATTATTTGTAATGACCCGAAAATTCATCGTCTTGTAATTTTTTTAAAATATTCAAATATAAGATTTCCAAATGTAAATAATAATGTTTCGAATAATAAATAATAATGGCAATCTTATTTTGAATAAGTATTTACGAAAATATATACTTTGGTTAAAATATCGACAAATAGTTCAAGCAAAAGTATTAGTAATTCAGTAATACGACCAAAAGGAGGACATGCATTTTAACGTAACATGATAAAAAAACTTAAAAATGCATCAACTTTGTGGCAACGAAAAAAGTTAGTTATTCACAAATAAGGGCTGTAACATGTTAACAAAAAAGTAATAGTTGTTACCGATAACTGACAGCGATGAACACGGACAAACGGTGAACTGCTACGCACCATGATTCCAACAATTACGGAAGACTATATATGTAACTTTGTGGAACATTTTTGTAGTAGACTAAATGAACGGTGAACCCAACGTTTTAATCTTTTGTAGAAAGCTAACAACCTAAAAATTGACATAAATAAATGATTGGACTGAGTGATAAATCACAAACATATTTTTTAAAGAGACAAATTTTTAGATTAGACCCTTCAAAAAACTTTATTTCAACATTAAGCCTCATTTCAAACTTATTGCTGAAATAGGCCTTGTTTTATTTTCTTTAGTATTTTATACTTGCGCAATCCAAATATATGCAAGTGTAAAAAAATTTCAAAATTTATACTTGCGCATTCCACAAATGCTCAAGCACAAAAAAAATTCTTCAGTGTTTTATGCTTACGCAATCCAAACATGCGCAAGTGCAAAAAAAATTCAAAAATTATACTTGCGCATTCCATAAATGCTCAAGCACAAATTTTTATTTTTTTAAAAATAACACTTGTGCAATTCATATTTGCGCAAAATGAGGCCTATTTTTGTAATAGGTTTCGATTCTGGTCTAAACTTCAAATATGTTTTTTGTTCGGGCTTGATTTAAAAAATTGTCCTTTTTAAAGCGGGTAAACAATAAAAGAAGTGGTAGTACGTTGCTCATAGTACTAAATCAATTGGAGTTGATGCAAAGAATTACGCACCGTAGCTATCAAAATATTTTTCTTTCGCAATAATGTTTATATGTCAGTCTAACGAATTCGTACAAATTGAAGTATGGGTATACATATATATAGGTGAATACACATACACATATATGTGTGTATGGAAAGGATCGGCTCCCCCTTACTTTTGCTACGACCTCAAAACTCCCCCGAATTTCAATCATATGTTCTGTATTAAATAATAGAATTTCTATCTCCTGAAGTGACAAAAGAAATAAATTATATTATTTTAATTAGAACATGTGGTTGAAATCAAGATGAATACATGTAATAAAAATATATATGTAAACTGTTACTTGAAGAACATAATCCTACGTCACAGTTTAACGATTAAAGACCGTAAGCTACATAGTCAATGAGTTAAAAATAACCACAGTTAAAAGTACATAGATATGTAGTAAAATCATAGGTGTTTGTGCTAAAATTAGTCACAAACACCCAATTGCCGATGAAAGCACCCGTTTACAATCACATATAGCAAATGTCTAGAGAATATAAATATGAAGAACACTCAGAAAATTAAAAAAATGCAGTAAAGACACAAGTTCGGCTATCTTCGGCCTACGTCCACTTTGAAGAGTTGATGTTTTATCGATTATCACTCGCTAGTTACAAGATTACAATTGATAATAATTGAGTTACAATGAAGTTCGACAGAATAACGGCGTAAAAGAACCAGAAAACCCCTTTTCTGAAGCTCTTGGACTGCTATTTATAAGTGTAGGCTGCAAATATCCCGTCCAGATCTCGAAGGACTCCTTCTCTTACGTGGGTAGGCCCACGTGATCGATCCCGAGCGATTTCGACTCGATCCATGATCGATACGGAATTCGTATCGATCAAGATCTTGCCCAATCGAGTTAAGATCGAGCATGGATATTCTTGGGGTTGACGCAAGCTCGTGTACTGAAAATTTGGTAGCATTTGAACTTGTAGATTATGAGATATGATCGATGCAGATTTGGATTTCCAACGTCTTGTCCAATTCGTATCGGTTCATTCGAATCGATCCATTCGCAATGCTTCCAGGCACGTGCTTGCTAGGTGACGCACGCTACCTTTTAGGATCGATGCATTTTTTATGTCCAGTAACCGAGTCTTCCTCCCGAACAAAGTCTCGTTCGTATCGACCTGATGTACTCCATTCTTCGTATCGATCCTGGGATGCTTATTTCATATCGATGATTCAATAGCCTTTTCGTATCGATCGAAAGGGGATGACATTCTTATCGATCCATTACGCGTTCTTCGTATCGATCAATGGTCGATCTATACGAAATACGTGAATGGGTGGATTGATGCGAAGTGCATGGAATAATCAACATGAAGTGACAATTTCCTATGGATACGAATAAGCTGGTGATGATGGATGCGAAGTAGGATGAGCTCGGACCAATATGAAGTGGGGCATGCTTGATGGATACGAACAGTGTTTGTTTTCCTTGATCGATTCGAAAGAAATCGATACGAAGAAGATGATCTGATGGATTCGAATTGTCTGATTTGCATCGATCATATCTTGAGCATATGAACTCCGGTTGACTTGAAAATTAAAATGTAGCATTTTCTAGCCTTGTTCACCATTCCCAATCGATTCTGTCTTGATTGGAGCTCGGTCAAATTTTGACGATATCGATCATAGCTTTGTTTTCAATCGATCTCCACTACTAGTTTCCATCCTTTTTAGTCCATTTGTTGATATTCTGGCCTTGATCAAAAGGAGGGATAACAATATGTAAGTAAAACATGCAGTAGCATGAGTTAGGCATAAGAAATATTTCACCCACGAGACACATGCGTTTGGATTGGGTAATAGATTTTGTCTATAACAGCCAAACCATGTTGTTTTACGTGATTCGAGGATTTGGGTCGTTGGACATGATATTAGTACAACATATTCTACTGTTTAGTTCCTTTTGTCACCCGAATCAATTTTTTTTTGAAAACCCAGAAGAACCTAGCAAGCCGGTAAACTCCTAAGGAGGGTACAGTAAAACCGTCCATTGATCTAAGCCCTCATACCTCCGGTAAATTTATATAGGATAGGGAAGCGCATGTTAGGAATCGAACTTGGATCTTTTTACTAGAACTCAAGCCTCCTTTCCACTGTGCTGCACCCGCGGACCACCCGAATCAATTTTGCATCAAATACTAATTTAATGTGTAAGTGTAGAAATTTAAGTTAATTGTACCCTTAAGAAGAAATAAACATGGTTTCATATGGCAAAATTACATGGCACTGTGAATGTAAAAGAACTACCCGTAACAGTAGTATGTACCAGAAGCAATCTTACTGTTGGATGGTTATCCAGTTAGATGATTAGCAGACATATGAAGTATCTATAGACTATCAAGAAGATATTATAATCATCCTGCCAGGTAGACAGTTGATATATAATGCAAGATGGGGGTAGTGTATAAATTACTAAAAGTGTTACTAACATTTAGGGAGAAGAACTGGTAGGTGGAACAGGGAAAAAAGGTATGTATAAAACTTAAAATCTGGCAAATATAGTTTTTTTTGGGTATTCAATTAGATCAAGTAATCACTGTATATATCTACTAAAATGTATCTATGATGTAGTTGAACGAAATGTAACAACAACAATTAATCTTAGTTAATAATGGTACTTTCATGCATACTGATATTATGCTTTTCAGTGGTAAGTTGGTCCAGGATAACGGTATGACATTATTTTACAAATATGAATAGAGGTAGAAATCGAATTCACGAACTATTGGACTTTTATACTAACACCGGTCACTGAATACATAAAATAATTCAAATTATGAATAAGGTGGTCATACACATGCATATCTCAAGTACAAAGTGGTTAATGAACATAAGAAACTACAGTAGAATAATTAATAGGAAATAATGACTGCATAAACATGATTAGTTAGTAAAAACATCAAAAAAATATTCAAAATTTAATTCCAACCATTTTTGGTGATATGTTTCATTTCAATGAGATGTATCTATGGATTTTCCTTAAGCAAACTACAACACCGAACTGATCTTACTACGGGTACAGAGTTCGATATGTAGTCACACTTTTTTTAAGCATTACAACAAAACTCTACCCCAAATACTGATCCGACAAATGGTGCTCACAGTTTTCATCACTACATTCATGTATCAAAGTAAAAGTTAGATTTTCTAAGTGAATTGTGTATATAAGAAAATGTAAAGGAGAAATATGATCTATTATTGAATAATTTCAGATTGTACAAATATTACGCCTTATACAATGTTTGGCAATAATACAGTTGTAATATGAAACGACAATATTGCCCCTAAAACCATTGACATAAATGAACAATGAAAAAACTGTTCATTCATTATTTCGCCCCTTTGTTTTAAGCTAGGGTTTCCCTTCTCCGAGTCTTCATGTCGGCTCCTCCTTAAACATAAAAAGAAAGTTCTTGAAATCAACTAGGAGAATTCATTATTACAATCTCTAAATATGAAATCAGATCTTAGTCATCTCTGAAAGCTTTGGCATGGAGATTGGCTGAGATGCTTTCGCTTTCATACTTCGGACTTGGGCATAAAAAAAGCTTGTATATGCCTTCGAACACAGATAATTCATAGATCTGCTGTTCAGAGAGGAAGATCTAGCACTACTCACTTCAGATCTAGGCCTGGAAATCTGGGTCTGCTTGTGTTCAGGTTTCCCACTGAAGCTTTTGATTCTTAGATCATCTCTGAATCGGTTGAAGTTTCTTGCTGAAAGAGCTTTAATAAGTATGTCACTTCTCTGGTAAGGTCCGGGTATATGATTTTTGTTAATTTTTCCACTGTTCACTTGTTTACTGATGAAATACATGTCAAGTTGTGGCTGAGGCACAAGACTCCAAGTCTTGTTTCTTATTAATGCATTGTATTCTTCATTCATTGTATCTTTCCATTTTTCATCTTTCGTTGCATGCTCATATGTTTCTGGTTCTTCATTGGCAGTACTTGTTGCATAGACTTTTGGTTTGAATATACCACTTTTTGATCTGGTTATCACGTGATGTCCTCTGGTTGTTTGTTCTTGCTGTGCGATGTTGCTCCAAGTTTTGCTGCTCTTTATTATTTTCATTGGCAAATTGCTAACTTCTTAAGCTAGTTGGAGTGTGACTGAGATGTTAAGATGATTCTGTGATGTCTTGACCTGGTCCACTCTCAGACACAGTGTGTTGAGCCTCAGAGTCATCTTTATTCTCCACTGTACTTCTCTGTTCCTGATTACTTGCACATAGTGGTATCGATGGAATAGAGACAATAGGTTTGTATACCATTTATGTTGTTTTCATACTTGATGTTTCAGAAGGAAAAATGTTTTCATTGAATACAACATGTCTAGATATAAATAATTTTCCATTATTATCTAGACATTTATATCCTTTTTGATTCACCCCGTATCCTAAGAAGATACATGGTGTTGATCTGAAATTCAGCTTATGTGAATGGTATGGCGTTAGATGGGGAAAACATAGACATCCAAACACTTTCACACTTTTATAATTTGGTCTTACATTGAATAATACTTTCATTGGACTTTTGCCTAGGCAGTCTATTAATCAAACAGAATGCCGTTGCAAACGCATCTGGCCAAAATTTCAGTGGAAGTGATGCTTGTGAAAGTAATGTGAGACCAGTTTCCACTATATGCCTATGTTTCCTTTCCACCAGACCATTTTGTTCTGATGTATAAGGACATGTTACTCTATGAACTATGCCTTTATCATGAAATTAATTTTTCAGAGTTTTAAACTTTATTCCACCATCCGTCTGCACCATTTTAACTATGTGGCCAGTCTAATTTTCTATGTGCTTAATAAAATGCATAACATATATGTCTCAGACTTAGACTTCATAAAATATATCCATATATTTCTGGTATAAGCATCAACAAAAGATATATAATATATGTAACCATAATCTGAGTTAATTGGGGTTGGTCCCTATAAATCAATTGTAACAAGTTGCAATGGTTTGCCATATATAGTTTGAGACTTTGGGAAGGCCAGTTTATGGCACTTTCCCATTTGACAGTGAGTACAAACATAGAAAGCAGGTATATCTTTAATATTGATTTTATTATCCTCCAATATCTTCTTTACAATTTTGACACTAGGGTGACCCAACTTACAATGCAAAATGTCAAATATACTTCTAGTACATGCAGTAGAACTCGATTCAGTTAAGTTGCACCATGTTCTTTGATTACGGCAGTGATTAACTTTTGTAACATTGAATCTGTACAAGCCATTGCATGTTTCACCCTGCAATAAAGTTTGTTTAGTCTTAATATCTTTGACCAGACAATTTCAAGGATAAAATTCAAAGCATACATCATTATCTTGGGAAAATTGAGAAACACTAACAAGATTTTTTCTTGTTTTGGGCACTCTTAATAGGTTATTTAACTACAGTACTTTCTGCCCATTAATAGTACCAGTGCTAGTATGAGTGATACTAATTTTAGTTCCATTACCCATACTAATAGACTGTGTACCTTTGTATTTTTTGTTTCCCAGGTTCAAGTTCTGCATATTACTGGTCATATGGTGAGTTGCACCTGAGTTTGGATACCATCATTCATGTTGAATGTCTTTTGACTTCGATCCTTCACATATATTCAGGTTATGTATTCTTTGTTCCTCTAATGTACCCTTTTGATCATTTTTCATATCATTTTGCATGCTTGCTATGTTTGCATTTGGATTGTTGTTTCTTTATGAAGTATTATAGTTGGAGTCAAATTTGAAATAGCATCTGTTAGCAGTGTGTCCTACTTTCTCACAGATTTGGCATTTGGCATTTTGTTGTTATTCCATCTTCCTCCTCTACATTATTTCTTTCAGAAGGATTTCTTGAATAATTTTTTCATTTCTTGGATAATTTTAATCATTTCTTGCTGCTGTATTGCTGCTTTCTTGATTTCTATTTTGGTTTTTGTTTCTTGAATTTGCTGTGTAATTGATTGAGAGTTCACTGTCAAATACTTTCTTATGTTCAATTCTACCTTCATATGCAAGTAAGGTAGAGTGGACATACTAAATTGTGGGTATTTCTTATTTAGATGCAATAATTGCAACAACTGCCTCATAATCTCCATTTAAACCATTCATAATAGTCAACATCTGTTCAGTATCCAGTGTCTTGTAAACTGCTACTTCTAATAAGTCACAATAGCCTTTGATTTTTTTTAAGTAGTCTTTCATGAACATATCATTCTTTCTTAGATTTTGCTTCTGCCTCTTGTTCTGCATGATCTTTCTGTAGACTGAGAATTGAATGTCTGTTCAACTGTCATCCAGATTTCATTTGATGTTTTAGACCAATGATTTGTGGTAACAAATCAGTGCTTATTGAGGACAATAACCAAGAACTCAATAAATGATCTTGCCTTTGTTGCACATCATACTCTTTGTTGCTTATAAGCTTTCCCTGACTGTCTGTAATAAATTTGGGTGGTATAGTTAGTGTGCCAAGAAATATTCCTCTAGGCCATACCCTCTGATTGCTGTCTCCACTTGATACTTCCATAGCAAGTAGTTACTATCATTTATATGAGTAGTGATTAATTGGCTTTGTGGACTTATAATTGTCTTGATTAAATCATCTACATGTGCTTTTGGCAATTGATCAGTAGTTTGCGGTTCTATTGCAAATGAATCGTCAGATGAGTCATTGTTCTTGTCTCCCATTGATGAACAATGAGTTTCTTGATTGCTGGAATGAACAATGAGTTTCTTGATTGTTCTCGTCTCCCATTGATGAACAATGAGTTTCTTGATTGTTCTCGTCTCCCATTGATGTACAATGGTTGGATCTCTTAATACGCACAACCCGAGATTCAGATGATTTGACGATGAATCTTGAGGCGAGATGTTTGTTTTGAGTGAGGGAAGGATTGGTAAAACTGATATTAATAGATATTCATAGGTATGAACAGATACCTTTCTTGATCTTGGCCTTTCTCAGATGATGATTCTGAATCTAATGAGAAAAAGAAACAAAACACAACCAATGTTTGTTCAAATGATGAACTGAGAACTGATGAACTTCTTGGTGAAGTGTTTGATTGTCATGAGGCTTGGGTGCTCTGATACCAAGTTAGATTCTCTGAGTGATTTGTGTATATAAGAAAATGTAAAAGAGAAAGATGGTCTATTATTGAATAATTTCAAACTGTATAAATATTGTGCCTTATATAATGTTTGGCAATAATATATTTGTAATATGAAAGGACAATATTGCCCCTGAAACCCTTGATATAAAAGAACAATGAAAAAACTGTTCTTTCATTATTTGTAAATAAACTGCACGTCATAAAACATAGATATGATCTAAACAAATTTCATTAAACCATAAGGAAATAAGGAAAAGACTTCAATTAACAGTCAGAAGCAAATATCAATTTCTCTTCACTGATGCACAACAACAATTTTGTTGAAGTTAATCCTCAAATCTCATTAAATGGGATATACGTTACCTAATAAGAACTCTCAAACATCGTATATGTTTTCCTCAAAGTTGATTGTCAAATATTTTTTTGATATAAAATGAGAAAAGAATATACAGGAGAGGTTATATTTTAGTATACGAATTAAATAATGGTAAGGTAATATGTGGATTTTGTTGTTAGAAGAAATATTCATAATTATCTTTTAGCCAGTACATCAATTAATTGACAAACGCTTGTGTTTACATGTGCAACATAGGTACAACCATATAATACATTCAGTGTCCTATACGATTTTATAAATCAGACAGGCCAATGGAATTATTACCATCAATTCAATGTGTGTGCGCACGCTTGCGTTTTCATGTACGTCTGTCTCTATGGGTGTTTGTGTGCTGACAATCCTTTATTACTACTTTTGTGTGAGCATGATTAAGCATACTCAAAAGTTGAATTAAAAGCATGATTTAATAGTCTTATTCTATTAAAGAACTTTTTAAATGCTAAAGTTTATGGAAAATATACCCAAAAGTTATATTATGAGTTATATTGTAATCCATGTTGAAACAGTTAAACTTTTATTCAATGCATGATTAATTGAGTAGATAAAACACAATATCCATCAATAGGTGCCTGTAATTAAAATCAAATTAACAAATAGTAAAACTTCAACAATAATGAAATGAGGGAGAAGAGCTGGCGAGCGAAATAAAAAAAGTGTATATCAAACTTAAAATACGGGGAACATAGTTTTGTTAGTGAATTCAGTTAAATCGATTAGCTAATGTATATATCTAATCAAATATAAATACCGCGTAGTTGAACGAAATGATCACAATTAAAATTAATATTAGTCAATAGTTTGGTACTTCGATACATACTGATATTATTCTTATCAGCGTTTAGTTGGTCCATGTTAACAAACTGATATTAACAGAAAAATGCTTTTGTATTTGAACATGATAGCGTACATCAGGCGATATTTATACAGATGAAATAATATGTGGCCATATTGATAATGGGCCAGGTCAGCAACCCAAAATACTATTTGCAACAGATAAGAAATAAAGACAGTGTAATACGGCCGCCACATATCTCATTTCCTTCAATTGTGCCCCTCAGTTAGATCTAGTATTTCATGTCCTCTCGAATCGCCTCTGCTGATTTCAATTTTAGATAAAAATTCTCATGAATAAAATGAATCTATGATATCTCACAATCTTCCACTGCTTTAATTTCTCTATTTCGACGACAGGCTTTTCGATTTCTTTGAAGAGTGGTCCACAATTTATGTTGCATGCTGCTAAGCTTTTGTCACCTTCATTGAGCTGCTTATGGCTAGTATTTCCAGTGATTTTGATATGCTTGTCACTGGTATCATTTGTTGTTTCCTCAATCTTCAGCCACTTTCTCGGCTGTGCAATTTTTTTTGCAGACGGCGGTTTGGTTAACACAGCCGCATGTTGGTAAGTAGCAGGTAAATAGTTCGCCTCTAACTGTTGCTTTTGAACTTTCTCTCTGACGAAGTATATATCTAGTTCCATGTGTTTAGTCCTTGAGTGTAGTATTGAATTAGCGGTTAGTGAAACCGTGCTTAAATTATCACATCATATTGTAGATTTTCTGCTTGTTTTGATGCGAAGTTCACCGAGTAAAGATTCAGTCCACATAACCTCTGCAGCTGCACTTGCTACACTTCTAAATTTGGCTTCGGTACTAGACCTTGATATTGTAGTTTTTTTTTAACACCAAGATATGGGGTTTTTACCAAGATAGACACAGTAACCCGATGTTGACTTTCCGTCATCTAAATCTATGGCCCAGTTAGCATCTGCATATGCATTAATGTTGATACTTTTGCTTGTTTTGAGAATCAAACTGTAGTTTATTGTTCCTCTTAAATATCTTCAAATCCTTTTGACTGCTTTTCAATGTGAATCTAGTGGTGTTTGCATGAACTGACACACTTTATTCACACAGTATGATATGTCTGGCCTTGTAATGATGGCATACTGTAGGGCACCAACTATACTTTATATTGCTTTTCATTTTCAATTGGTTCACCCTGATGCTTTGATAAATTGTCGCTGCTAACCATAGGAGTAGGAAGAGATTGGCTTGATTCATCTTTTACTTGTTGAGAATTTCACCTATGTATTTTTTCTCACTTAGTTGAATTTCATAATCTGATGGTCTTTTGACTTCTATACCTAAGAAATAGCTGAGATTCCCCAGGTCTTTGATTGAAATTGTTGATCCAACTGCTGTATTAACTCGTTGATCTCATCTTCATTGTTGTTTGTAATCATAAAGTCATCAACATATATAAGAATGTATATTACTGAATTGTTATGAAATTTAGTAAAAAGAGAATTATCAGAGTTAGTTGGATGATAATCAAATTTAATCAATGTTGACTTGAGTTTGTTAAACCACATTCTTAGTGCTTGCTTTAAGCCATATATAGCTTTATTCAATTTGCACACCATACTGCCGTCATCTTGACTGAAACCGCATGGTTGCTGCATATAGACTTCCTCTTGTAGTTCACCATTTAAGAATGTATTGTTCACATTCAGTTGTCTAATTTTTCAATTACTGTACAATGCTATTATTAGTATAACTCTAATTGTTGTTGGCTTGACTACTGGTGAGAAAGTTTCGGTGAAATCAAATCTATGATGTTGAGTGTATCCTTTGGCAACAAATCTGGCTTTATGTTTTTGTATTGTGTCGTCGGCATTCTTCTTAAGTCTGTATGTCCACTTGTACCCTATTATATTCTTGTTTTTGGGTATTGAAACAAGTTGCCATGTTTTATTTTTGATGAGTGCGTCGTATTCTTCTTTCATGGCATTTCTCCACTTGCTGCTCTTTACTGCTTGATCATATGTTTCTGGTTCCACTTGATCTAAGTTTGCAATGTATATTTTTGATTTGAATATCCCACCTTTTGATCTTGTGACCATGTGATGCTGAGTGTGTGCAGGAAGTGGTTGACTTGATGGATTCTCAATGGTCCTCTATTACTGAGAACTGGATGAAACTGCTTCTTCTAGTCCTTGACATGGATCCTAATGCTAAGTTTCATCATGATGGTGAGACATACTGGTATGCTCATGACCTCGTCTGATGGTGGACACAATGTGTTGTGAACAACCTTCACTTTGACTTGCTTCTACCTGTCTTTCTGCAAGACTGCATGGTGACAAAGGTATAGCAGGTATAGAAATTTTTTGATTGTATATCTTTAGAGATGTTTTAAATTCAGAGTCTGAAAAAGGGAAAACTTGCTCATTAAACATTACATGTCTAGATACTATGATTTTTTCCATTTCTAGTCGAACATTAGTAACCTTTCTGATGTGTAGCATAACCTAAAAAGGTACATGGAGAAGATCTAAAATCTAGCTTATGTGTATTGTATGCTCTTAGACAAGGGAAACATAAACACCCAAAAGTTTTTAAATGATGATAATCTGGCTTGACATTGAACAGCTTTTCAATTGGGGTTTTATTAGCCAGAGTTTTATTTGGTAATCTATTTATTAGATAGACAATAGTGTTAAAAGAATCTGGCAAGAACTTTAATGGCACTGAAGCATGAGCAAGTAAAGTTACCCAGTTTCAACTATATGTCTATTCTTTCTTTCAAATAAGTCATTTTGTTCAGAAGTGTGAGGATAAGTGATCCTATGTGTTATTCCTTTTTCACTAGAATAATCCCCGAGTGGTTTAAATTCAGCTCCACCATCAGTTTGTATTATTTTAACTTCATAATTTGTTTGCTTTTTAGCTTGACTAATAAAATGCATAACAATTTTGCAAGTTTCAGACTTGGTTTTGAGAAAGTAAATCCAGGTATATCTGGAGCATGCATCTACAAAAGACAAGTAATGTTTATAACCATAATCTGAACTAATAGGTGCAGGGCCCCACAAGTCAGTAGCTACCATCTCTAAAGGTTTGGTATAGTTATATTGTGAGTTTTGAAATGGTAGCTTGTAACTTTTACCCATTTGACATGAAATGCATACATAAGGTAAAGCAGTGTTTTAAAAAAAAATTATCAACTAAAATCTTTCTAACAACATTAGCATTGGGATGACCTAATTTACAATGTCATATATCAAAGATACTTTTACAACTTTCACTTTGTGACATTTTAGAAATATTGCAACATATTTTCTTAAATCTCAGAATTCTTGGAACTGACAAGATAGAACTTATATAGTCCTTTATATGCTTCACCATGAAAAGAATTTCATTAGTTAGAATGTATCTAACCAAACAATATTTAGGGTAAAATTCAAAATACACAGTGTTATCACTTGCAAATTGTGATACACTTATCAGATTTTTCTCAGTATTTGGCACTTTTAATAAATTATTAAGATAGAGTTGTCTTTCACCTTTTATGCAGGCAATACCAGTGTGGGTTATTTTGGCTGACTCACCATTCCCTATGTGAATCGTTTGATTACCTCTGTACTATTTGTTGCCGAGGTTGAGATTGTCTACGTTGCTTGTCACATGATTTGTGACACCTGAATCTGGGTACCAGCATTCATCCAGAACAACCTCTCGCTTTGCAATATCATTCTGGCGAGAATTTCTTGAACTTTCTGATGTGCCTTTGATTCATGCTGAATGCTTGCAAGATTTGCAGTATGATTGTAGATTCTTTGATTATTGTTGGGTGTATAGTTGAGGTCAAGTCTGAAATAATATTTTGTTGCAGTGTGTCCATGCTTTTCATAGATTTGACATCTTGGTCTATTATTATTATTGTTCCTTCCTCTACCTCTGCCTCTGCCTCTAGTATTTTGGCCACCCCTTTGGTAGTTTTGGTTTGTAGTACCCCTGCTTTGACTTCTATTTCTGGACTATGATGCAACATTAACAGGCATATCAAGACTTAGAGGTCTCTTTTGCTTTATTCTTCCCTCATGAGCCAGCATGTAGAATGAACATATTGTAGAGTTGGTGTAGTTTCTTTAGATAGAATCATTGTTGTAATAAATTCATATTTTCATCTAATCTATTCATAATACTCAAGATTTGCTCATTATCTAATACTTTGTGACCAGCTGCCTCAAGAAGATCCCAATATATTTTCATTTTTGTAAGATATTCTCTCATTGATAAATTGTCTTTTCTTTGATTTTGCATTAGTCTCTTGTAATGCATAACTTCAGCAACTGATTTAGAACTGAATATCTGTTCAACTGATTTCCAAATTTCATGAGCAGATTTGCACCCTACTAACTTTGGTAATAGATTCACACTTATGCTAAGAACCATGCACATAGCAGATTGTCTTGTCTTGAGTATATAATATAATCTTTGTTCTTAATTAATTTTCCCTCTTTGACTGCTGTGTATCTTTCAGGAATGATTGCAGTCCCATTAATATAATCATCTAGACCATATCCTCTAATGGCAGTCTCAACTTGGAATTTCCTAAGCAAATAGTTACTTTTATCCAATTGGATATTGACTGTTTGGTTCTGTGGGTTGACAAGAGACTTGATTGAATCGTCATAGGTGTTTTGGTGTGTGGTATTGGATCATCCTTGGGTTGGTGAGGTGCTTGAGGACTGATCATCCTCATTAATAGCCATGACGGAGAACAACATACTGATCTGATCAAGATTCTACAAATCTTGGAAATGACAGACAAAAAACAACACATAAATTAAATGAAATAGAGGAAAAGACAGGGGGCAGAAGCTTTTACTGGTAGCAAGAAGGTGATGCATCCAAAGTGGGGGATGATGAGGCTTCTCTGACCCTCTTTGTGGCACGACACGGCCCTCAAGAAACGAAATCTTGGAAGAAGCAGTTCTCGCTGCAGAGGGTAAGCAAACTCCTATGATGAATACAATTTTGAGGAGTGAATGTAAACAGGAATGTAGAAATGCAAAAAAGGAATCTCTGATGATGAAACATTTCTGAGGAGAAAAGAGATCATTACAGCCATCTCCAGATGATGGAGGTTTCAGGCAAGGCAGAATGATGATCATTATATCGTTTAGCTGTTATGCTCTGATACCATGTTAACAAACTGATTTAAACAGAAAAACGCTTTTGTATTTCATTGAATATAATAGTGAACATCAGGCGGTATTTATACAGATGAAATAATATGCGACCATATTGATAATGGGTCGGGTCAGTAACCCAAAATACTATTTGCAACAGATAAGAAATAAAGACAGTGTAATACGACCACCACGTATCTCATTTCCTTCAATATTCCAGGATAACAGTATGAATTTGTTTTACATACATGAATAGAGGGTAGAAATCGAAATTACGAACTGTAAGATGGTTGTGGTAACACTGATTATGGATTACATACGACAAATCAAAATATGATTGAAGAGGTCATATACAAGCATATTTCAAGTACGAAGTGGTTATTGAACATAAGAAATTACAGTAGAATAAAACATAGGCAATAATGACCGCCAATACAAGCTTAGTTGGTAAAAATAGCAAAGAAATTCAAAATTTATTTCCAACCGATCATGGTCATGTGTTTGCATTCAATGGTATGAATTTACGCAGGGAAAGTTCATTCTCCGTGGGAGAGTGTGTTCAAAAACATAATGTTTAGAAAATATTTAGGATTAAACATGAATGGAAGTCGAATCGTAAATTTGTTAGCCGTATAATATCGGACATGGTTTCTATTTAAAAGCTAATGCAGCTTGATCTAAATATTATAATAATAATAGAAGATGAAACATGTTTGAGACCTTATATGTAGCACAGTTAGACGTATGTCTATGATTATAGTTTATCTGAAATAATTTTTCATATGCAACAACAAAACAAATAAGGCCACTTACTATACCTTGCAACATTTAATGCATAGGAAATTTCGGTTGCAGAATTAGGTTGATGGTTGATATTCATATTTCAAAAATCTTCCACAACAATTAAAAAAAACTACAAGTAATCTTTATTATAAGAGTGAGTTATGCAGCCGTATAAACGAATAATGTATAATCTTGCTTAATTAAGAATATAGGGTGACAGGGGCATTGCTATTTAGTAAGAAACTACAATTTATTCCACTGACATTACATCATGAACCTCAAATTTGCTTTTGTCAGAAGACTATAGAGGTTTGAAAATGATGACATTAAAACTTCTCTAAGTAAAGAAAACAAACCTTACTTATAGTGAAACCAGTTGTCATGTTGTTATTACAAATATTTGCAGCATAGTGAGTTAACACACAATCAAAGTATTCTAGGTGTTGTATAATAATTTGCATTATATCAGTAATCGTAAATACCAACGAAGAGTGTTTATAAAGTAATGGGATGATTTTTAGCTTAAAATACATGCTTTTTATTCACTTCACTAATCACTTCAGGCATCAGATCATTCACGACTGATGCCAGTTTCATGTAATGTAATAATGATTGGTGGAATAGGAAAACTCATATTTTTCAATAATAAAATTAAAGCATCCTTATTTTATGGTAGGGTTAGAGTTAAAATTTGATTTACCTCAATCAAAATCAGTAATTAGGAACTCTTCTCCCAGCGACGTTGGTCGATGGCAATAGTGAGAAGAAAATAGTGTACGGTTCAGAAGTAAGGATGAGAGAAATAGAGACATCGGTTACTAGTCATGCTTTTCTCCTTCTTCCTACTTTCTAAAGCGATGATATAGCAAAGGCCCTCGCTTTTCTCTTCCAAATTTTTAGGCGGGGTAAAATTAGGGGTTGGAATCATTGGGAGAAAAAAGAAAGAATTTGGAGGAAAGAAGAACGTGAGAACGTGGTCCTATAGCGCACGAGGGAAGTTTTCAAAGCAATCGCGGAAGCAATAGGGTTCCTTTATTTTGAAATAGGTAATTATGAAAGGTGCCACATCAGCATTCTCATGTCTATGCTTTTAAGTTTAAGAAATAGATAGATTTGGATGATATGAATATTTGACAAGCACAACTCGATCTAAAAAAAGAAGTAAAGCTTCGAACAAAGGATATGAATATTCTCATGTTAAAGGAGAATCATACAAGAAATGGAAAGTAAATTATTCAACTACAATAAACAAGGAAAAATCACACCAATTAATTCAAATAAAGAATCTTTTGCAAAGATTTTTCACAGTTCAAGCTTTATATATATTACAAAAGTTTTTCTTTCTTATCAATGGATCAGTTATCAGATAAAGTTTCAACTATCAAACAAAGACCGATCATCCCCTTCAACAAAATGGTCATCAAATCATCTCAAAATGCACAAATTCATCATAAGGCTTCGAACAACACAACATCTCAAAAAACAAAATCGACCAAAGCTAGAGTACAGTTTGGATCATCTCAGTAACTCGCATCAACATCTACATAGCCATCATCATAACACAATTCATCAACTTTAGATTGGCAAGCCACTCATGACATGTATACAGCCATCTCCGCAACATATCATCATCAAGCATCACTCCATCAACGGCATTTTCAGTCGAATCTCAGATTACATCCCCATGATTTAATTTAGGTGAAGTTTCCTATAGGATTCATATTCAGGTCCAAAACAAGCCATTCTAGTGATGGTGCAACCGCTTCATACGTTGGAAATACAAGTACAACACGGTTTTCAACTAGATTCCTACATGCCTTCAATACTAGGCTCAACATCATATCATGGCAGTATCTGGTTTCAGGCAAGCATAGCTATCCAAGATGAAGCATCCATAGCCAATGTTGACGTGAACGTCAAGCTCAGACAACGCTAACATCAGTACAGCTTCCAAGGCATGACCTATTGTAACGCCCATGCAATACAACAAACACTTGGTGGGCACCAACTCAAAGGAGCATTTCCTCAAACACCCACACAAATGGAGCTTCCCCATCAACCACGACAGGCTGGAAGTATGGACGGGATGCTGAAGAATCGTTGAAAGCCTAAAAATCAGAAGCAGTTGACCAAGACATGAATTCTACTAGAATTCTCAAAAATAGTGAATGAGATACATCCTACATCGTCAAAAATAAGTCCATTTTCTGGTTTATATAGTGTACTCACAATCCCTATATTGGCCCTTATGGTCGGGTAATTTTATGCGAGGGGGAGGACCTATATGATCATGGACTAACACGCGCGCGTGCCGCCACCCGCCTGTTTGACCGACCGAACCAGGTCGGGTGCGGGTGCGGGTCCAATGAGATTGGGTTGTGTCATATATTTTTGCTACCTAAAAAATGGACTGATTTTAAAACATAAGTGTGTATAAAAAGAAACAGACTTTTCAACGGTTGTGACCGTTGCAAACTGATGAAGAGACGCGATTTTTTTTCCAGATGACCATTACAACGAAAAGCAACAGTTACTGAACCGTTACAAATGAACGGACGTGGCTATTGCTAACAATAACACTTTTTGGCGTTGCAAATAAAGGGAATCTGCTTTTCTCAATAGACGTAGCTATTGGGAATTCGGTTATAAATAAGGAGGAAACCCGACCACTTTCAATACTTAATTTTTAAAAACCAAGTTATCTCTTCTTTACCTTTATTTCTTAAAATCATAATCAGTCCCATCACACAGAAGATCATACACATCACGATCTCAAGAAGCTTACGTCTATTATTTCTTGGAAGACTTTAAATAAAGTCTTAAGGAAATTGTTACGACAAGCCTCAAACGAAATTTCCTTCTTCAATCGGTTAGATTTCTAGTTGATTTATATGTTTATATATATCGTTTTAGTTTCTATGTTATATTATTTTTTTAAATAGTATAACGTTTGATTTATCGCTATAGTTATTATTACTATAGTTGTTAGTTTGTTGTTGTCATTAATTACAACATACTTATTGTTAAAAATAGCTAATATAGAATTCCAAAATAGTGGAAATCTGATTTGTAAACTTGTGAGATGAGTTTATTATTGATTAGTTTCTGTTCTGGTATACTAGACGTATAACATCTTAAGACTTTCCTGTTTTCACTAAAACATAGATGGCAACAGTTGAACTATCAACAAAGGCTACTACTCACAATAGGCATGATCCGTTCAAAGGAAATGGTGATGACTTCATAACATGGCAAAATCAAATGTTGTTTTATCTCACCATGTTAGGGCTGTAGAAGAAGCCTAAAGATGGAAAAACTAGAGAAAATGATGCAGCTGTTTTTCTCGGAATTAACTTGTGGAAGCATTCACGCTTCCTGTGCCGAAACTACATTCTAAATTATATGGATAAAGTACTATATAAAGTAATCAGCCACACCAGAGAGCAAAATCCTTATGGATTGCACTTGCACATAAATACAAAACGTAGAATGTCAGTTTGAAGAAGTTCATCGTAGATAAGTTTATGGAATACAAAATGGTTGACTCCAAATCCATAACTAGTCAAGTGCATGAACTCCAACTCATAATTCATGAACTTGAAGCAGGACATAAAGTTGGAGAATCCTTCCTTGTTGAAGCGATAACAGAGAAATTACCACTATCCTGGAAAGACTACTGCAATTATCTAAAACACAAGAAAAGGGAGATTTCCTTAGAAGATCTTATTGTCAGACTAAAAATTGAGTCTGATAACCGCAGAGTTACAAAACAAAGCAAAGAGGCATTTGTGACAAAAGAATCAAAGAACAAAGAACATTTCAAGAAAAACAAGAAGAAGAAATTTCCGTAGAAGAGAAAAGCGCCTGAAAACAAACCCAAAGAAAACAAACGAACCAAGAAGTTTAATGGCGAGTGTTGGGTTTGTGAAAAAGCAGGACACGCCGCTAGAGATTGCAGACACAAGAAGGAATGTAACTCAGAAGCAAATATGGTGGATAACATGGAAGTAGATGAGTCTAATTTTTCAACAGTTATATCTGAATGCAATTTGGTTCAGAACCCTCACCAATGGTGGATGGACATAAGCGCTACTCGTCATGTTTGCTCTGACAAATCCATATTTTCTACATACTAGATATTCGATCAGGAAGAAAAACTCTATATGGGTAATTCTGCAGTCTCCGTGATCGAAGGCAGTGGCACAATAATCCTCAAGTTTACTTCTGAAAAAACTATCAAGTTGAATGACGTGCTCCACATTCCAGACATACGCAAGAATATCATCTTTGGTCCAGTGGTATCAAAGAAAGGATTCAAAATGGTCTTCGAATCAGACAAGATGGTTCTGTCCAAAGCTGGAATGTATATAGGAAGGGGATATTTATGTGGTGGCCTATTTAAGGCAAATGTAGTCATTGTGGGCAACAAAACTATGTATTTTGATTATGCTATTAATAAAATTGAAGTTTCGTATTTGCTTGAGCACGAAATTTTACTATGGCATGGTAGATTAGGACACATAAATTTCCGAAAAATGAAAAACTATCAAACTTGGGATTAATTTCGAAATTCCAAGTAGATAAAAGCTACAAATGTGAGACATGCGTAGAAGCAAAAATGGTCAAAAAATCATTTCATACAGTTGATAGAAGCGCTGAACCACTAGGTTTGGTTCATACTGATTTATGTGATTTCAAATCATTACCTACAAGAGGTGGGAAAAGGTACTTTATTACCTTTATTGACGATTATACACGATATTGCTATGTTATCTTTTAAATAGAAAGGATGAAGCAATTACATCGTTTATGAAATACAAAGCTGAGGTAGAAAATAAGTTAAATAAGGATCAAGATATTGAGATCTAATCGAGGTGAAGGATATGAATCACCATTTGAACAATTTTGTGCCAAAAAATGGTATAATTCATCAAACAGCGGCATCATATTCACCACAACAAAATGGTAAAGCCGAGAGAAAGAATAGAACACTAAAAGATATAAATAATGCGATGCTCTCAACTTCTGGCCTATCGACGAACTTGTAGGGGAAGCCTTAAATATGTCTAATCATATATTAAACAAGGTTCCTCACAATAAAACATGAACAATTCCATATGAGTTATGGAAAGGACACATACCAAGTTTTAAATACCTCAAAGTGTGGGGGTGCTTGGCAAAAGTTTCAGTTCGGCCTCCCAAGAAAGTCAAACTTGGACCAAAACAGTAGATTGTTACTATTTAGGGCCAGCTCAAAATAGTAGTGCGTACAGATTTTTGGTATTCAAGTCTAATATAACTGATATTCATGTAAATATAATCATGGAATTAAGAGATGCCTCATTCTTTGAAGATGTGTTTCCGCACAAAAGAAATGAAAGAAATAATGTCCCCAAAAGGACAAGAGAAGAATTGAGTCACATGAAGATGAAACTCATTATGAAACTGAGAAATTTGAACTAAGAAGAAACGTAAGGGCAAGAACTTCCAAGACATTTGGTTTGGAACTTTTAACATATATGTTAGAACACGAACTTCAAACATACAAGAAAGCAATATCATCTTCCGAATCCTCATGTTGGAAAGAAGCAATCCAAAGTGAAATTGATTCAATTCTGAGTAATAAAACTTGGAAAATAGTTGATCTTCTACCTGGAATAAAACCATTTGGTTATAAATGGATCTTCAAAAAGAAGATGAAACCAGATGGCTCCATCGACAAATATAAAGAAGATATGTAGCCAAAGGATATCATTAAAAAGAAGGTGTTGACTTCTTCAATACCTAATCACCAGTAACACAAATAACCTCTATAAGAATGTTAATAACAATTGCATCCATTTACAATTTGCAGATTCATCAAATGGATGTAAAGACGACATTCTTAAATGGAAATCTTGATGAAAAGATTTACATGAAGAAACCTGAGTGTTTTATATCCAAAGGGAATGAAAACAAAGTATGTAGACTAGTCAAATCATTATACGGACTAAAACAAGCTCCAAAACAATGGCATGCAAAATTTGATATTGTCATGATGAAAAATGGTTTTCGTATAAATGAATGTGATAAAAGTGTACATTATAAACAAATTGAACAATCATACGTGATGATTTGTCTATACGTAGACGATATGCTAATCTTCGGTCCAAATATTAAGGTAATAGAGACCACTAAGCAGATATTAATCAACAATTTCGATATGGAAGGCTTATGAGTTGCAGATGTTATTTTGGGAATCAAAATAATAGAATACCTAATGGAATTGAATTATCTCAGTCACATTATGCAGCAAAAGTGATTGAAAAATTTCAAAATTTTGGAATTAAAGGAGTATGAACGCCGTATAATCCATTGGAAGTACTGCATAAAAACACTAATGAGAGTGTAATGCAACTAGTATACTCTCGTGTAATAGGATGTCTCATGTATCTCATGAATTGCACAAGACCAGATATAGCTTATGTAGTAAGTCGATTAAGCAGTATACAAGCAACCCAGGGAAGGAACACTGGAAAACACTAATGAGAGTGCTTGGATATTTAAAAAAATACCACAAACTGTTCCTTACATCATGGAAAATATCATGCCATCTTAGAAGGATATAGTGATGCAAACTGGATTGTTGATTCAGAGGAATCAAAATCAACGAGTGGTAACGTATTTACCTTAGCAGGGACAATAGTGTCATGGAAATCTAGTAAACAAACATGCATAGCTCGATCCACTATGGAATCGGAGTTCATCGCTTTAGATAAAGCGGGCGAAAAAGCAGAATGACTTCGTCACATTTTAGAAGATATTCTATTTTGGCATAAACCTGTACCGGCCATATGCATGCACTGTGATAACCAAGCAGCATTAAGCAGAGCGCAAAGCTTTGTGTATAATGGAAAGTCACGACACATTCGTTGACGCCATAACACAATTAGGCAGTTACTCTCAAATGGAAATATTTCCATAGATTATGTGCGAACAAATGATAACCTAGCGGATTCATTTACTAAAGGTTTATCAAGAGAGAAAATTAACTGCGCATCGAGGTGAATGGGTTTAAAAGCCTAAACCAACAAGAGTTATCTTATACGGAAACCTATCCCAGCGACTAGAGATCCCATGGACTAGGATCAATAGGCAAACCAGTTCTGAATAACTCATGACGTAATGCATTTGTTTGGACTTAGTCCTACTCCATTCCTATGGTGCACAATATAAATGCATGCCTATAGAAGTATTAAAAGGATAAAACTGTGTTTTTTAATGATGACCATATCTTGAAAATAACAAGTGGGGTATATGTAGGATATTCTTAATAGTTGTGATCACCTATGTTAGCGTGAGCTGGGTCGGCTCTATGAGAATATTAAAGGCTTTTATTCTCTAAAAAATACTCGCAGAACCCAAAATTGTTTAGGACCAAAATGAACACAACCAAGAGATTGGATGTGAAGAGAAATAACGCTTTATAAAGCTTATTGTCTGGTTATACAACAACGGCTGACGGTTCAAGATGAAATAATTCACCGATTAGCCAATATCCGATAAGTTTTAACTAGGGAAAGTTCGAAATGAAATATCTATTTATCCTCGATATAACATTATTTTCATATGAACTGTGTGATATTACACTTTGTGTGGGGGAGACATATATCGTCAGTCATGTGGGGGATTGTTAGAATTCTCAAAAATAGTGAATGGGATATATCACACATCGCCAAAAATAAGTCCATTTTCTTGTTTATATAGTGTACTCTCAATTCCTATATTGTCCTTAGGATCAGGTAATTTTGTGCAAGGGGGAGGGACCTATATGGCCATGGACCAACACACGCCCACGCGCTGCTGCCCACCCCTCCGACCGACCGAATCGGGTTGGGTGCGGGTCCAATGAGATTGGGATGTGTCATATATTTTTGCTACCTAAAAAATGGACTGATGTTAAAACATAAGTGTGTTTAAAAAGATACGGATTTTCCAATGGTTGTGACCATTGTAAACCGGTGAAGAGATGCATTTTTTTCCAAATGACCATTACAACGAAAAGCAACAGTTCTGAACCGTTACAAACGAACGGACGCGGATGTCACGAACAGTAATACTTTTTGGCGTTGCAAATGAAGGGATTCTACTTTTCTCAATGGGTGTAGCCATTGGGAATTCGGCTGTAAGTAAGGATGAAACCTAATCACTTTCAATACTTAATTTTTGAAAAACCGAGTTACTCTTCTTTGTCTTCATTTCTTAAAATCATAATCAGTACTATCACACAGAAGATCATACGCATCATGATCTCGAGAAGCTTACGTCTGTTGTATCTTGGAAGACTTTGAATAAAGTCTTAAGGAAATTATTACGACAAGCCTCAGATGAAATTTCCTTCTTCAACCGGTTAGATTTCTAGTTGATTATATGTTTATATATATATATATATATATATATATATATATATATCGTTTTTGTTTCTATGTTGTACTATTTCTTTAAATAATATAACGTTTGATTTATCGCTATAGTTATTATTACTATAATTGTTAGTTTGTTGTTGTAATTAATTACAATATACTTATTGTTAAAAATAACTAATACAGAATTCTAAAGTAGTGGAAATCTAATTTGTAAACTTGTGAGACGGGTTTATTATTGATTAGTCTCTGTTTTGGTATACTAGACGTATAACAAATTCATAATCAGAAACTCCTTTTGGTGCACAACTAATGGATAGAATTTTGACAGCTGCATTATTAGGGGTTTGTAATTAAATTATTAATAGGTGTATTTGATCATGTACTCACTTGTAACGGCTAGTTGGACTTAGTCCTATGATCAATGTATATATATTGAAGCTTCGGTTGTATGAAAAGAATAAGTTCATTAATAAAATTTCTGCAGTTTCTTCAATTCATATGCAATATGCATTTCATTCTCTTCACATAGTTTTCTTTCACCTTACGCTTGCTTTATAAACCTTTTCTTGCAATCTGAACCTCATCACCTTCTTCCCTAGCCTATCAATTCCTCTCTTCTCCTCATTCTTATTCAAATTACTATTGTATTGAATCATCACCCCACCTAAAAGATCACCACTACACCTTTATCAGCATGATAAACACACGGGCACAAGTAACAAAGAATAGGGACCATCACACCAATAGTCGCAAGCTCCTTTATTGTCAGTAGCAGTGTGAATTCCAAGGCGAGCAAGCAGAAAGCATCAGGCGGGCACTGACAAAAGCTCAAGGCAACTAGCAACGGTATCTCAGACAGCAACAACTTTATTGGATCTAGGCACGATGATCTTGATCTCCAAGCGACGGTAGAACCAAAACGTCACGACGAACTTCGACATCACTTTTATAACTTTATGTGAGCGGAGCAATTTCTTTTTAAGGCGACGGACATCTTGATCTCTAGGCGGCGTTAGATTTGAAGCGACGGCATCAACCGATAAAAGCAGTCGGAGGCACAAGTTCTTTTCGGAGGAAATGACTTTTTTGAGGCCAATCTACTTTTGTTTTGGAGGATGAAATCGAGTTTTTGATGGGAAAATCAAAAGACAAATGTCACATGCTAATTCATGCGAAGGGGAGTGTTTTTTCTAAGTTTTCTAATTTTTATTGTCTTTTTGTTCTGTATTTTTTTGTTTTAAATTCAAACTTTATTTTTTTAAGTGGGCTAATGATGTAGCTTAGGAATTCCGATCTCATGAAATGGAGTTTGGATGTGGTTGCTGGACATATGATTAACATATTCAAGTTAGTTGCGGATTTAAAGATGTTGTAAATGTTCGAATATATAATTTTAGTAGTAACTTTGGTGGCAACACTAGGTATTAGCCTAGATATTAGTAGGTTAGTGGTCGAAACTGCTATATCCGTATGTTATTTATTTTTCGTATTTGCATTTTCGCACTTTATTTTGCCTGTTTATTTCATAAATTTTTAAATACCCTATTCGCCCGCCTCCCTCTAGGGTATATTGCATGATCCTAACAGTTATAATATAAAACTATACTGATGGTATTTGTTTTCATACCTAAACGATGCATTAAAAAATCCAGAAGTATTTGAAGTTTTATAGCTATTATGAAGTTATGGACTAAGCCATTGTTTTGAGAAATGATTTTTAATCGTATGATTGTGAATGTACTGGTGAATTGTATCTCAAACGATTAAGGACAAAGCACCTATTCAGTGGTAAGGACATAATAGTTGGTGAACTCTTTGGACTATGTATGCAATCGTAAGTCTAACACCAAAGCGATTCTACATACTTATCTAAAATTCACTAATGAATTTTCATAAAAAAGAACACGTGTATTTGATATGTCTATAATAAGTTCATAGAATATAAAACGAAAGTAAGCAATTTTACATGCAAAAGGAAACAAAATGATTAGATTTAATCGAAGAGGTGAGTATACTGGAAAGAATTACAAATGTACCTAAAAGAAAAAAGACTAAATCTCAAAAGTCACTTCTCATTCTAATATATAATGATGTATCGATAAGGAGTAATTTGATTTTGTTAAATAAAGTACGATAGTGAGTGAAATGAGCTAACTTTTTTTGTAAGGTTGTCTACTTAAGAGTAGTATATAAATTTAAAATTAATTCATTTAAAGCATAGTTTATGATGCCATACAAAATAAGAGTTTATAGAAAACCCCTGCATATCATAGGTCAAGGAGTTGGCAGGATGTGAGTCAAAAGACTACTCGTAATAATTGTCATTAAGGGATTTTGAATGGAACACCCTAAACGAGTGGGACCGTTTAGCATTAATTGACCATTTCATTTTTTAAACATAAGTTTAGTAAACTATAACCCAATCATATATATTCATATATATAAGGAAATTCATAAATAGTTTATGAATACCTATTCCATTACATCGAAAAACAATTGTTGTTTCAAAAAACACCAAATTCGTAGTGAAAGAATTTCATTTAGAAATTATTGGTAGTAAAATGGATTTGGATATAATCCAAAGATAAAACCGATTACGAAGGATGCAATGAAATCAACCAAGCCTAAATGGACACGGATAATTAGAATATCTAATCAGAATTATCGCACATTAAAGAGAAATTGTGAATATCTTATAAATTTCGAGAAAATAGGGTTTCCTCAGTTATTAATAAGCCATTAATAGTACTGACACTACTATATGAAATGATGCACAAATCCAGAATGAATTCCATATACACTATCAAAATATGATTTTGATAATTATACATGAAGGGATATGATCCATATGTCATAAATTTGTCTTTGAGAAGAAGTTCGTACACTTGAAAATTAGTATAACAGATTCATCATTCAAAGTGCTTAAACAGATTCTAATTTTACTTGCAAAATAATCGCACGGCATGATTTGTAGTTTTGGTACGCATATGTTGAAATACAAATTCTAAATAATGTTTTAGAATGGACTGTTTCACGTAACAGCTAAAGTTCCTTGAAGCCAATGGGAGAAATATTGAGTTTGTGGGTTTTAGATATGATCAAAGAACTAGTACACAAGTATCATTCAATAAGCATCAGAGTTGAATTAGTATTTTAACAAAAATACCAAATAGTTTGTTTTTCAGCCAAAATGCAGAGGAAGCACGTACTGTGAGAAAAAACATTAAAAGTATTTAGGTATTTC
This sequence comes from Allium cepa, assembly GCA_030765085.1. Taxonomy (NCBI): domain Eukaryota; kingdom Viridiplantae; phylum Streptophyta; class Magnoliopsida; order Asparagales; family Amaryllidaceae; genus Allium; species Allium cepa. The sequence goes on from CM060944.1 coordinate 346,783,243, forward strand.
AAACTATAAGTAATCAACATACTAAAAATTGTTAGTGATGTACCTATGTTAAAATTAACTCGAATTTGGTCATTTAATTCTGGATATAGGATTTGAGAAGGCGTCTTTTATAACCAGTATAAAGGATGTCGGGATTTTCCCCACCAATATATACATATATTGTGTTAAAATGTTTAAGTGTGTAGTGTGTAAAATGGATTCCTTATGCATTAGCAATAGGAATTATTATACATGTTGTATTGTCTACAATATCTTATTTAACTTATGTATTTTATATATAAAGCAAGTATCAAATTCGAATTAGAATCATAAAATGATAGTTAAGAGTATCATCAAGTATTTATGAAATACTAGAAAAGTATTATAGGAACATCAAGTTTCTTATAAAGAAATAGTCAAACCTAAAACTTCATAAGTAATATCTAGTACAGTATGTCAATAATAAATTCATTTTCAAATCGTAGTTTAAATGTTTAAAGTTGGAAATGTTCCAAACATCAAAGATGTGGCCGATTCAACCAAAAATGCCATGTACATCGCCTTGAACAGCACCACACTAAAGGCAATATACAGATTAAACGCATAAATTTATAATCATGCCAAAAGCGATTCCAAGTATTGAGAATCCTATATCATTATTATACGATCACAATGTTGTGTTGCAGATCATGAAAGAACCCAAAAGCTCACTAAAAGTCGAGGAATATACATTGTAGTTTCACACGATAAAGATAGTTTATTACCATCAGAGAGGGATGATTGGCAGAATAGATAATTAAGATAATATCGCAGATCCATTCATGAAGAGAGTGACTAGATTAGTTCTCATTAAACCTATCGAATGGATGTGATTGTGATTCCATATTTTGCTCCCATTCCAAAGTGGGAGATCGATGGAGTTAGGAGTATGCCTTAGGGCAATTCTGTAATTTATTGTAAATTATTAGCTCTGTAATAAAATTCTGTTCGAAATAAAAGGTATTTTTTTCTATTATATACTTGTCATACTATGCTATGTTAATTAATTATTTAATTTTAATTCTATTTAATAGAAAATCTATAAATGATATACTACATGATAGTAATTGAAATGTGTTGTAATCATGAGAAACTTATCACAATAAAATTACATATTATTTTAAATATTCATAGTCAAGGTATTTCAAGACAGGATATCAATACTTCCACCAAGACTATAGTACGTAAAGCTCTCTAAATATTGGATAATGTATTGCTCATGGCAGTTGGAGGCACAAAGGGATTATGTATTGATAATTATTGGCTAACCATGAGATGGATCACTCGATAGTCTTCTGTTTGTTAACATAACTAAGGTCAAATAAAGAATATCGAGGTGACGATATTACATGTTTCTCTTGACTTGATAATTTTATGAAATTTCAATATGGACACTCCACTTTGATTATAGTTAATTCATGGCATGACATCCATCAAATGACTATAATTGGGTCTTAGTTGAAACATTAAGATTATATGAGGCTAGTATCATAGTCAACTGTAGTTAACTCAAAGTCAATGCCTTTGGCAAGAGCGGTTCGGTTAATAAGAATTATTATTATTGAACCAAGAACTTTGCATTTGGATTATACAAGTTGAATGTGCATGAAACTGGAAATTTTATCAAAACCAAATTCCATAAATCCTAATGTGATTTAGTTTTGACGATGAGAATTGGTGTAAATAATTGTTATTGCTAGGTATCGCTTAAATAGTGAAATTGGATTTTATAAAAAATATATGTAAGCGTTCAACCAAACTATCACACCATTAGCTAAGGTGATGTGTGAATATTAGTATTCAAATTATTCAATATTAATCACTGATTGAATTTACACCTTTGAGTCGCACAACCTTAATGTTGAATACTCTAAGTACTATGCGATTTAATTATATCATAGCCGTTATAAATTAATGAAATTAATCAATACTTATAAAGTATTAATTATTAAATGTTATTTGATTTATTTGAGTTAGTATTTAATAAAGTATGTATATGAAAGTTATATCGATAAATGATATTGATAAATATTTAAATTGGATTTAAGATGGATAAATATTGATTGGTTGGAAATGTATATGGGTCTATTTAGCCTATATACTGGTCGGCTATACAAGTGGAGGAGAGAGGTGATATTTGTTTGAAATATCTAGTTTCGAATTAGCGAGGAGAAGAGGTTATAAATAGGCGGATCCAAATTTCATCTTTTTACTCCTTCATATTGCCTATTTAAATATCTATCCTTTCTCCTTTTTTTGGAGCATCCACCCTGCAAACTCTGGCCAAAAATCATAGAGCTTCCTCCTCTATTTCCAACTCAAATTCGATCAAATAAATTCATGTACAACTAGTGGTATTTTCTCTAGTCAGCTACACGTTTTGGAGGAGTATGGATTATATCTAGAAGGAGTTCATTCAACATATGATCCTAATCCTAGGTTTTAAATTCTGGTATATTCTATACTATTTTCACACACATACACACAAATATATATATGTGTGTGTGTGTGTGTGTGTGTGTGTATGTGTGTGTGTGTATTCATTTATATCTTTATATATGTGTAGGTTAGATCTTTATATTATAGAAATATATATATATATATATACACACGTACGTACGTACGTATGTATCTGTGTGCTTGTGTGTGCATTTATTGTCTGATATACTTACACACACGCATTTAATCTAATTAAAACCATAAAAATTCATGTAATATACACAAACCTTTCGGCCATATCTTAAAACATTTCAAAAGTTAAAATGCTTTAAAACAATTTTAAAATTTGAATATTGCAATTAATATACATAAGTATAATATATATAAATTAATTTATTAATTCATATTCATATGTATATAAATGTATGTGTGTGTGTGTATGATAAAAAAACATGTTTTTCATGTATATATAATTATAATTAAATCTGAAATATAATTACACTTTAAACTATTAAAAATTATTATGTATTTAAAAAAATATAACAAAATTTGGTAAATAAAACCATACAGATTTATAATTAAAAAATATGTTGGTAAACAAATCTATACGGATTGTTTTAACAGTAACAATTATAAATTAATCTATACTGATTTTTTTTTTTTAAATATTTTGTAAAAATGTCTCGCCTGAAATAATAAAATAATCAAAATTTAAACATATGTAGTTTATATTTATTAGTCAATACTCCATAAATGTATTTAAAAATTAGATACAAAATTCATTAAAAGTTTATTTAAAATAATATATGTGTGTATATGACATGCTTACTTTTGAAATATGAATTTAAAGTTGAAATAGAATTTTTCTCTTAGATCTAAATCTAGTTTTAAATTTAGAATTACCTTTAGATATTAGTTTATATCCTTTTAAATTGGTCAACATTTATAGATAAAAAAAATTAATATACGAATATTATATGTATATATATGTGTATATGTGTATATATACACGTACATATGTATAATGTACATATATATATACATATGGACAATAACTTAATTATTGACAGCAGATATGCATACAAAGGGACACATGTGTCTGTTGCGGTGTAAATCCTATCACTTATATACAGGCACATTAAACCATATACATATTGTTACCTGAAGGTTTGACCAGGCAACTAAGGACTCAGCAATCTCGTTCGGCACCTGTGGTCGATCGACATTGAAGGCCGTTCAGCATGACAAAATGGTTCGTCCGTCAAGAGCGCTCGGCATAAAGGAACGCTCGACATTTAGGAGCGTTCGGCACTAGAAAGTGCTCGGCTTCAAGAGTCATCCGGCACATATGATTCGTTCGGCATTGAAAGACGTTTGGTATTGTATATCGTTCGGCGTTCAGGAGCATTCGGCAATGCAGGGACGTGCGGCATACAAGGAACGTTCGGCATATAAGGAACGTTCGGCATACAAGGAACGTTTGGCATACAAGGTATGTTCGGCATCCATAGACGTTCGACATACAAGGAACGTTCGGCTTCCATACACATTCGACATTCCAGGGACCTTCGGCACGACTGATTCAAATGGCATTTAAGAGTGTTCGGCTTCTAGAGCGCTCGGCATTCACGCTTCACTCGGCATTCCTGGACTGTTTGGCATTCCAGCCTCATTCGGCTTTTTCCTCGTTCGACATCGATTCTCGATCGGCCTGCACCCCTCGCTCAACACATCGCATCGTTCGGCATGAAGATGATGGTTCGGCATTTGGCCATTCGGCATGTTCGGGTCGGCAAGCAGAGCTTACTCCATTTGGACCGAGGTGTTCAGCAACCAGGCCCACTAGGGAAGTCTAACCCATCTTCGTCTATAAATAGAGAGGCATGGGTACAGTGAAAGGGACCTTTTTTCGAGAACACCGGGGAGACTCTACCGCATTCAAGACTCATTCAATACTTATTTTTTTGCTTAAGCAATTGTATTCAATACAGTTGATATACGGATTGTATCTGTAATCGATTATCGAAAAAAGCAATAAAGATTAACCTCATAGTGGACGTAGGCAATTACGCCGAACCACTATAAATCCGGTGTTCGTACTTTCTGCATTTAAATCTGCATACTATTCTCTATTTAATTTACTTTCTTCATTGATCTCTCTACACAAACTCTCTTAAGGGTGTTAGTGACCAACTCTAGTGCTAACGTTCTGGTGCTTTCACTGAGAACCGAATTCTCAGGACGATAGGATCTACTTTGCAGCTACTGGATTGAAAAATCCTCTGAAGGAGATCCAGATCATTCACAAGACATCTGTAGATTTTACTCAGAGTTACAACCAGCAACTCTACCATGGGGAAACCACGAACTAGATCGGCCTCTCACAACGCAGATGTCCACGAAACTGCTAGTGTACAACAGATAGGACCTAGCAACCAACCAGTAATTCAAGGCACAGGAACCTCCACCTAGAACCAAGCGGAGGTTGTTTCCCAAACAGAGTTCAACGACTTGATAAGAGAACTCAGGGAAAGTAGAAGGCAACTTGCTGAGCAGATCCAAGCCAATACTAATCTCATGACTCGGCTTGCCCAACAGCAGCATCAGAATGCTGGAAGTAGTCATGCTCCTTATTTTGAATCTGATAGCTCGACCTCAGCTGATGAACCCCCTAGGCGTAGACGCCGTAGGGATGAAGCTGCTCAAGCAGGTGCTACCGATCGATCCGTTAGGGATCCGGTACGTGATGAGACTAGACGCCCGGATCAACAAGACCCAAATCAAGCGGGACATCAACCCGCACGGTCCGATGAAACGGACTTATCAGCCATGGTTAGACAGTTGATGAGAGAGAACCAAGGCCTGACCAACGAAGATTGGGGAGTGTCCAGAAGTCATACTCCCTTTACAGATGTTATCCTACAGGCTGAATACCCCAAGAAATTCAGTATGCCGACTATTCCAGCCTATGAAGGGAAGACTGACCCTAGGCAACACGTGATGAGGTACGAATGGATGATGGATTCGGCAAGGGAAAATGATGCAACTAAGTGCAAGTATTTCCCAATCACTCTGTCCGAAATTGCCACTATGTGTTTACTCGGCTCCCTCCACGATCTATATCCAACTTCGACGAGTTAGCAAAGAAGTTTGTTGAACAATTCAAGATACATGCTACCCGTCCAAAGGACGTAATGTCATTATCAAGCGTGATCCAAGCCCCGGGAGAGTCTTTGAAAGCATACTTACAGAGGTTTCATGTTGCCGCCACTTAAGTTAGCAATCCTAACGATCATGCGATTTTGATGGCGGTGATGCGAGGTGTAGATCCGGACTCGGAGTTTGGAGATTGGTTGGTGGGAAAGCCCCCAGCTACATTGGAACGATTCTATTCCAAAGCTCATCAGTTCATACGAAGGGAGGAGGCTCGATGGACGAGACGAGATAAGGCACCAGGGCCTGTTCAGGAGACTGTGAAAAGTAACATCGCCGTGAAGCAGTCCGGCGATAGTTCGGGAAAGGTTCAAGTCAACGTCCAGAACAAGCCTGGGCAGTCCAAAGGATCAGGAGGTGGAAATCCCAGAAAGAAAAGAGAAGCAAGGAAATGGAAGTCAAGGATTCCAACCTACAATGAATACACCCCGTTGAATACTTCTCTTGAAAACATTTATCTATCTACTTGTAACACCTTTGAATACAGAAGTCACGCCCAAAGGAGTCCACTGAAGAACAGAAACGGACAGGGAAGTACTGTCGCTTCCATGAGACCTATGGGCACAATACTGAGGAGTGTAGACACCTCCACGACGCCATAGAAAAGTTAATCAGACAGAAAAAGTTGCAGGAATTTGTCAAAAACCCGCAAGATGGAAGGCAAGGAACGTCAGACCCCAGACGCGGGGCGGCTCCACGCCAACCAGAACAACCTGCTCGGACTGTGGGTAGATTGATTATAAACACTATTGTCGGAGGACCTCATCCCGCGGATAAGAATTGGCAGGAGATGGAACGATATGCTACCTCCTTAAGGCATGCGGATTACGAATGTTGTTCGAATGTGGAAGATGGAACCCCCGTAAAGCAATAACGCATGATGACTGACGATATAGTGTTTAGGATCGAGATGCGGACAAGGTGGAGGCTCCTACTATCGACCCGATGGTTATATCTGCAACAATCGAGCCAGCTTACGTGAAAAGAATCTTGATTGATTGCGGGAGCTCCGTCAACATCATCTTCAAGAAAGCTTATGACCAAATGGAGATGGAAATAAAAGATTTGAAACCATGCAAAGCCCGTATCCACGGCTTTAACGGTGCTGCAACTGACGCGATGGGGTATATAGAGCTACCAATTGAACTGGGAGAAGGTCAACGTAGGAGAGTGCGAGTCCTACCGTTCATGGTAATGGATGTTGACTCTCCATACAATGTCTTTTTGGGTCGTCCAGCCTTGGCAGAGTTTAGGGCTGCTTTGGCCCCATAGTGTCTGACATTAAAATTTCCGACAAACAAAGGAGACGGTGTTGTACATGGCGATCAGGCGATCGGTCGCGCATGTTATGTGGCGGAGTTGAGAGAAGCTCAGCGGAGAGAGAAGGGAAAGGTTGCGGACAGCTCCGTTCGCATCCTAAAGACTGATGATTGACAAGTAGTGCCCGAGCCCTGGCTCAGGCAACATTCTCGGATCCTTAGAGACATAGATCCGAGAGATGATGAAGGGGAACCCAAGGAAACGAATGCAGCACCGGCTGAGCTGACGGTCGACATCCCAGTCAGCCGGGATGACCCATCACGAGTTCTTAAGATTGGATCGCAACTCGACCCTTCAGTGGCCGAGGATCTTACTGATTTTATCCGGGTGAATCTGGATGTTTTCGCTTGGACGCACTCTGATATGTGCGGGATTTCTCCAACAATTGCGAGTCATATGTTGAACATAGACCCAAAATACGTTCTCGTAAAACAGAAAAGGAGAGGTTTGGACCCGGAGAGGTCTGCGGCTCTCAAAGAGGAGGTGGACAAACTCAAGGCCAATGGGTTCGTCCACGACGCCCTCTATCCTAAATGGGTGTCTAACCCAGTGCTAGTGAAGAAAGCAAATGGAAAGTGGAGAACTTGTGTTGATTACTCCGATCTGAATAAAGCATGCCCGAAGGATAGTTTCCCTTTACCTAGAATCGACCAGCTCGTCGACTCTACCGTCGGACACGTGTCATTTATGGATGCGTATTCAGGATACAATCAGATCCCGATGCATATTCCAGACCAAGAGCACACCATTTTTGTCACGAATATGGGGCTATATTGCTATGCAGTAATGCCCTTTGGATTGAAAAACGTGGGAGCAACTTATCAGCGTCTGGTGAATCGAATGTTGAAAGACCAGATCGGTAAGACAATGGAAGTCTATGTGGATGACATGCTCGTGAAGTCACGATAGTCAAACGACCACATTCGAGACTTGGTAGAAATGTTTGATATACTCAGACATTATGGTATGAAGATCAACCTCTTGAAATGCTCTTTTGGTGTGGCATCAGGAAAGTTCTTGGGTTTCATTGTGAAACCACGTGGAATTGAAGCTAACCTGGAAAAAATTCAGGCTATTCGGGACATACAAGTGCCCAGAACTATAAAGCAAGTACAAAGCTTGAACGGAAAGGTGGCAGCGCTGAGTTGATTCATATCCAGAGCCACGGATAAATGCATTCCCTTCTTCGACGTGATAAAGAAGGGAAAAAGGAATTTCGAGTGGACATCCGACTGTGAGGAAGCATTTCTTGCTCTGGTAAGGCATTTGGAGAGCCCCCCGGTGCTATCGAAACCAATCGACTATGAAATGTTGTATGTATACTTGGCAGTATCCCAGCAAGCTATCGGTACGGCTCTGGTTCGCGAGGAGGACCGAGTTCAAAAGCCAGTATATCATGTCAGTAAACGCTTGACGGGGGTAGAAAGAAATTATCCCAAGATCGAGAAATTAGCTTATTGCTTAGTGATTGCATCACGCAAGCTTCGTCCACACTTCCAGGCACACTCAATTAGTGTTTACATTGATCAACCCCTGCGACAGGTACTCCAACGACTGGAAACTTCCGGAAGGATGTTAAAGTGGAATATCGAATTAAGTCAATTCGATATTACTTACCTACCGCTAAAGGCCATACAAGGACAAGCACTAGCGGATTTCATTGCTGAATTCACCATGACAGATGAATCAAATGGACGCGATGTCATACCTCCCGTCCGATGGAAGATGTACACCGATGGAGCATCTAACGACTGTTGTTGGAGGTTGGCGTAATTCTGGTAACTCCTAAAAACTGATCAGTTTGCTACGCTTTAAAGCACGAATTCACAGCAACAAATAACGAAGCCGAGTACCAAGCATTGATTGCCGGCTTAAGACTCATCAAAGAACTGGAAATAAGATCGGTTGAAATATTTTGCGACTCGCAACTGGTGGTGTATCAAGTACGTGGAGACTACCAAGCAAGGGGGCAGAGACTTGCCCCGTATTTGGCCTAAGTTCAGAAGCTGCTAGCGAATCTCGAATATTATGATATTTCACATGTTCCGCGCGAACAGAACAGGGCAGTTGATTCATTGGCAAAATTCGCAAGCACTGGTGATGCACAACAGATGGGATTGTTTCTTATCGAAACCTTACACGTTCCGAGTATAAATATGATGGAGATAGATTTCATGTTAGAGACAGAAATCGAAAGGGAGTCATGGATGACCCCATTCAAGTAGTACTTGTTACATGGGGCCATGCCCGAAAGAAGGAGCGAAAGACGACAAGTCATTCGTAAGGCTTCTCGTTATGTAATGCAGGATGGAATAATGTATCGGATGGGATTCTCGACCCTATTACTTCGATGCATTGCCTACGATGAGATAAAATAAGTCCTGAAGGAAGTCCATGAAGGTGAATGTGGCGACCATACCGAAGGGCAGACGTTAGCAAAGAAAATCCTCCGCTATGGATACTATTGGACAACTGTAAATCGGGATGCCGCAGACTATGTGAGAAGATGTGACAAATGTCAGAAGTATGCGAAAATCCCAAGAGCTCCACCGACGGAACTCACACAAATGGTTAATTCTTGGCCATTTGCAATATGGGGAATCGACATAGTCGGTTCCTTGCCTTTATCCAAAGGTGGTGCAAAATACACGATTTTTGCGGTCGATTACTTTACCAAGTGGGCAGAAACAGAACCTTTGGCCACTATCACCACCAAAAAGGTCATTAATTTCGTTGTACGAAATATTATATGCCGTTTTGGCCTTCCACGAACCATCGTCACAGACAATGGAACTCAGCTTGAAAGCAAAGAGTTCAAAGAGTTTTGCCAAAAATATGGTATTGAGAAAAAGTGTGCAGCAGTTGCTCATCCGAAAGCTAATGGACAAGTGGAGGCCGTAAACAAGATAATCAAATCCATATTGAAAAAACGATTGGAAAAGGCTAGAGGCAAGTGGGTGGATGAGCTTCCAACGGCACTTTGGGCTTACAGAACCACCCACAAGTCCGCGACTGGACACACTCCGTTTGCATTAGCATATGGCATGGAAGCTGTCATACCCGTGGAACTTGAAGTCCCATCACATCGGGTAACTTATTATGACCCAGAGTCTAACCAAGATCTCTTGTTAGAATCTATGGACTTCATTGATGAGAAACGCGAAGAAGCTAATTTAAGAGCGGCCGCGTACAGGCACCGAGTTGCTCAATATTATAATGAAAAAGTCCGACCGAGAATCTTTGGAGTGGGTGATCTCGTTTTGAAACGAGTTTTCCCAGTTCCGTCACACATGAGCCCCACATGGGAAGGTCCATACGTCATTGAACGGAAGCTTGGAGAAGGAGCTTTCAAGCCAGCGACCGTTGATGGTGCAACACTTCCCCGAGCATGGAATAGTGAACATTTGTGGCACTATTACACTTAGTTCATTTCTATCATATTTTAGTTGCATTTGTTTCCAGCAAGTTTTTTATTCTTAGTTTACGGCATGTGAAAGACAATTTAGCTTATTTACATTAATAAAGGCTTAAAGCCATTTCCTTTTTCCATGAATTGTCGATGTTTCTGTGTATGATAACGTTGTAACAAACGACTAAGAGATACATTACTTTATCTAATGTACGAACGCGCATAAATAATTCGAAATCTCCAAGTCCCCGAAGTGCGGACTGGAGTACTCTAAGTCCCCAGAGGGCAGACTCGAGTATAAACGACTCGAAACCTCCAAGGCCCCGGAGTGCGGACTGGAGTACTCTAAGTCCCCAGAGCGCGGACTCGAGTATAAACCACTCGAAATCTCCAAGTCACCGTCGTGCGGACTAGAGTACTCTAAGTCCCCAGAGCGTGGACTCGAGTATAAACTACCCAAAATCTCCAAGTCCCCGGAGTGCGGATTGGAGTACTCTAAGTCCCTAGAGCGCGGACTCGAGTATAAACGGCTCAAAACCTCCAAGTCCCCGGAGTGCGGACTGGAGTACTCTAAGTCCCCAGAGCGCGGACTCGAGTATAAACGACTCAAAACCTCCAAGTACGACTGGAGTACTCTAAGTCCCCAGAGCGTGGACTCGAGTAGAAACGACTCGAAATCTCCAAGTCCCCGGAGTGCGGACTGGAGTACTCTAAGTCCCCAGAGCGTAAAAACGACCCAAAATCTCCAAGTCCCCGGAGTGCGGACTGAAGTACTCTAAGTCCCCAGAGCGCAGACTTGAGTACAAACGGCTCAAAACCTCCAATTCCCCGGAGTGCGGACTGGAGTATTCTAAGTCCCCTGAGCGCGGACTCGAGTATAAATGACTCGAAACCTCCAAGTCCCCGGAGTGCAGACTGGAGTAGTCCAAGTCCCCAGGGCATGGACTCGAGTATAAACGACTCAAAATCTCCAAGTCCCTGGAGTGTGGACTGGAGTACTCTAAGTCCCCAGAGTGCGGGCTCGAGTATAAACAATTTAAATATCCAAGTCCCCTGAAGGCGGACTAGATATAAATGACTTGAAGTCATCGATCCCTTGGCACACGGACTAGGAAATATTCTAAGTACCCGGAGCATGGAATAAAGAATGTGCAATGCCAAAAGATTATCAACTTATTTGGAGTTGAATCGAGAAGCTTATGTAACCCGCAATAGCTTGGGTTCCGACCATGATTATACTGAAATCTTCCATAAGGCAAAAAGAACTAAGTTTTATTCATCAAAAATAAGTTTATACTACAACTCCTCCGAAGCTCGGAGTCAAAAGTTTATTTACATAAACTACGAAAACAAAAATAATTACATAAACTAAATTAGCTCTTGTTGAACGAGAGCGAAATCTACTTCTTTGACTTCTTCAACTTTTTGCCCGATGACTCCTCCCTGGTACGTTTACCCTTGACATTTTTCTTTGACGGGGGAGTGACAGCCGAAGAAGTATGAAGAACATCCATGGGTTTGAACCCGCCTGGGAGAATGACCTTCAACGGCTTGTTCAAAGGGTTGTCCGGGTCCATAGCTTGAGGTTCGACCATGATCTTCATAGTCTTTTCCTTCTCTTTGTCAAGCTGCTCCTTCATGCTCAGTTCGGACGTGTGCTTGGAGACGCCTGTAATTTCGACTTCATAACTCCCGTCGATGGGGGAGGAAGTCTCAGATTTGTCCTCGTCAAGCGCTCCGATCACCTGAGCATCGGGACCGGGAGCCTCTCCTGCATGAGTGGCTTCACTCGTTTTTCCCCTAACCACCTTGGCGCCATCGCTCCTCGGAGTAGGCTCAAGATTAGAACGGCCTGCATAAAATCACGAAAAGCAAGTATTATAATACGATAGCTTCTGGTGAAAAAAGAAAGCTCTTGGAATGTTAAAGAAAAAGAGTTGCCTACCAGGTTCCGGTTGGCTCTCAACCGTAAGGGGGGTCTCGCCCTCTGGAATAGGTGACAAAACATGAACTCCAAGGCTGAGGTCCTCCGGATCATAGCCGATGTGCTGTTCAAAAGGATCGAGTATCGGCCGACTGGTTGGCTGGGTAGGCACACAAGCTGGAGACTCAATCCCGAATGGACCGGCGATAACTTCTTTCCCTTTTGTTGAATGGGAGCCTTTGCAATAAATAGCTTTAGCCGCTGATAGGTCCGAAGGCTCATTTCCCTTGAGGAATTCTTTTATCAAGGCCCCCTCATCAACCTCCTCGATACCGTGTTCGGCCATTATGATTTCAATTAAAGTCTCCCACGCCTCGGCCAAAGATTCGAGATAGCCCTCATCCATAAAAGTTAAGTCCCGGTGCATGAGAACGCGGGCATTGAATTCGGCAATAAGTGGGTCGAACATGGTCTTGATTTCTTCTCTACCCTCCTCCTTGGCCGCCTCAAGACGGGAGTCGATCTCCGCAGAGGCTATCTTTTTGCCCTCTTCGCGGGCTTCATTCTTCAGCGCCTTAACTTTAGAAAGCTCGCCCTCAAGTTTCGCCTTAAGGAGTCGCGTTGCAACAATCTCGTCACAATACCGTTGCGACTATTCTTGGGCAGCAACCTTCTCCTTTTGTTCTTTGCGGAGTCGCTGCTCAAGTTCTTTAACTTGGAGACAGAATGCATCCCTCTCTTTTTGCACTGAATCTTTTTCCAAAGCCAAAGCCCCACAGCGTTGTACCGCCTCGTCGAGTTCTTTTTTGTGAGTCGATTCCAGACGAGTCACGGCTTCGGCGGTATCCTTGGCGCTCTGTTGGGCGGCCTCAAGTTCAGATTTATAAGACGCAATCTCTTCGTCCTGAGCCTTAATGATATCTTTGTCATGGATAGCCTCAAGCTTCAGGTGATCGATCTCATATTGGCGCTCCATGGAGACTTCTGAAAGTTTTTCAACCAAATGAACAAACGCGTCATGTTGAATATAGACGTCGTTGGTGCAGGCAATGGAGCTCTATTTAACATCTCTAGGTATATGGTGGATCGCCGGGAGGAACTTTAGATCATCAGAGCAAATCTTTGGAAATTTAGCTTTAAGCTCGGCCAGTCTCTCCGATACTGTTGGATCTGTTGCAGGAACATGAGGAGACGGCTTTGAAAGTTCAGATCTCCTGTGAGGATCCTGGGATTGTCGTGTGGAAGAGGAATCTGAGTGTTGGTCTCGGGGGACATTGGATTGCGATCCTTTATAGTCGTGCTTATCTCTGCTTTGTTTCAAGTGAGAGTAGGGATGTTGGTGGTACTTGGGCTGGTAGTATGTTCTCTTCCGAGATGATGAGTCCCGGGAATGATAATCCCTATAGCCATCATCGTCTCTGTCCCGACGTCTCCCGGAATCTGAGTCACGTCCAGAGTGATGGAAGACAGATGACCCACAGAAGCGATCAATTCCATGTGTATGTCCCATGTCACCTGCATAGAATTTAAATAACAACGAATCGGCGAAGAGCAATGTGACGACGGAAAATTAAGTGCAAGATGAAGTGCTTGTGTATGTGTCCTAGTGTTTCCCCTCGACGGACAAGTTGCTTTACTAATGGGAGTTTTTTTCCCTGAGTGTGGGCTTGAACGCCTGCATCGGCTCTGATGGGCGAGTGAAGTTTAAGTGCCTCCGGATCATCGAAATCGTAATTAAGTAGATCGTCAAGTATTGAGAGGTTCGAGATGCCCTTTAAAGAACTTTCTAAACGTTGTGAGGAGGCCTCTTTCTCTGTCGGAATAAGAGTAATTTTCGAGGTAGCACCAACTTTTTCCCTCCTTATCTTGTACGTCAGTTTCTTTTTCTTCTTCGAAGGGGAGGATGACATTTCGATGTCATGAACTTCAACTGTTGGGTCCTGAGTAGGACCAACGTTCTCATCTTGTGCTTTGGGTGTTTCATGTTCTTTGATTTCCCCTTCTTCTAGTGCGCCAGAAGCGTCGCGTGCTGAAGAGTCGGCCTGTTTTTTCCCTTTACCGAAGGCGGGCCTGGGTATAGAAACGCCCTCAGGAAGGCTTATCCGACGACCTTCTGCTAACAGTCCAAACCTCGATAGCGACTCATTTGAAATGAGAGTTCGGATGTCCCGTTCGTCGGCAGGAAGGGCTCTAATGGCTTCGACGGCCTCAGAATACCCGCGACCGTCAGGACGTGGATTGATACCTGAAAAGATGGAAAAAAGAATTAGAAGAAGGCATGGCTTTGACCAAGTATGAATATCAATCCAAAGAAAAGACTTACTTCCTTCCACAGATCTCCTTGTGAAACCAGGAGGGCAACGCACATAGAACCATTCCTGTTCATACAGGGAGAACTTGCTGCATGCTCCAGTCAAGATTTGGCATTTGTGGTGCGGCTCGAGAAACAGGAAAGAGGGGCTATCTCTCCGCTTCTTGATCATATATATATATATATATATGATGTCACCCGGGGTTGGAGGCCTGGAGAGAATGGTCATGAAAAGGATGTAGGTGCCGTAGATGTAGGCGTGACCGTTCGGGTGCAATTGTGACGGGGCAATGTCGATGTATTGCAGCACGTCCCGAAGAAATAAGTTAAACGGTGGCACACTGCCGACCCAGCACATAAACTTATTACAGGCAGTATATCCAACTGGGGGCAGGTGTGGACGATCGCGCCCTGACGGAACTAATACATCATCGAAGGGGATTCCATGGACGAGCATATCCGACGGAGTGCACTTTCATTGATCTTCGAAGCTTGTGAATCGACCGGGTTGTCCAAGAGAATTGATGCCTCCAGGGCGTCGGGAACTAAGTTATGAGCAGGGGAAATCGACGGGTTAGAAGTATCTGCGACCCCTTGTTTAGAAGACGGCCTAGGTCTATCTGAGATTGTGGCGGAGTTAGATTTCTTAGACATCTTTGATAGAAATTGAATCCAGCAGAGTACCTGATTGAACTATACTTGAAAAATGATCGACGTTAAACTTAACAACGTAAATATTGCTCCCGTGAGGTGTGTGAACTAGTGCGATCATTCGTGTAAGTGTTGAGAAATTATAAGTCACGGAATTGATGATATAAAGTTAAGCTTTGAACTGTCACCTTCGAAGACCGTCATCGCTGACTGTCTCCGAAAACCAGTCGCGTAATGCTTTCAGTTTTGGACTCAGACATTGGCACTACGTGTTAAAAGCTTTTATCTGTTCTTGTTGATTTAAGTTCAGGCTTGTGGTTATTGAAACTGGGAAGTGATCAGTCCATATTAATTCGATGTGCTAGTATGCTGGGGTCCTTGTCCTTGTTTTGTTATATGATTAGGCAAAGTGAATAAGTGTTGGTCTAAGTACTGGTTCGGCTAAAGTATGGTTCGGCGTTCATGATTGTTCGGCCTAAGTACTGTTCGGCTAAAGTATGGTTCGGCATTCGTGATTGTTCGGCCAAACTATCGTTCAGTCGAAACATTGTTTGGCCTAAGGTTCGTTCGGTCAAAATATCGTTCGTCCTAAATGCTGTTCGGCCGATGTATAAATTGGCACTCTATCCAATTCGTGTTTCCTTCCTGTCCTTCCACTCCACTGCTCGGCATGTGACGAATCATGCCGAACCAAAATTACGCCGAGTCCCAATGCTCGGCACTCCGTCCTTAACAACGATTTCGTTTTTTTCCTCCATCCATGCCGAACAACATGAATGAGCCGTTCAGCAAATCATACCGAACCGTGTTGTTCGGCTTTCTAACCAATTCCTGCTCCTCCTCTATTCTTCCCTCCAACATCGCTCGGCATTAAAGGATCATGCCGAGCCACTGCAATGCATCTTCCACCTTCCTCTTCTCCAATCCATCCACCTCAAGGTCATCTGAAAGCATACTAAGTTTCAACCTTAGAGCGTGCCCGGACTTCAATTCATTAATAATGAGTGATACTTCCTAATCTAAGAGAGTGATCAAAAAATTCTTACCTAAGAGTACGACAGGAACTAGGTGGTATGTAAATTTAGGATTGGGGGTTGATCGAGCTTAACTTGAAAGGGCGTGATGGATGCCAACTAGGAAGGGAAGATCAAAGGAGTGAATGAAACTCAAGGGAAGTAGTCTGTGTGTTCTTGGAAAGTCACGGAGGTAAAAAAGTGAAAAAGTTGAGGAGAAGGGAAATGATGGCTTTTATAGGGAATAAGAAGAAGTTGAAGAGGCAATGATCGGTAGAACCGGTCAAAACGATATCGTTTGGCATACTTGGAGCGTTCGGCTTCGACTGTATCGTTCGGAACACACCACCTCAACTAGTGGTCAAGGGAAGTCACCATTGAGGAAACTGAACCACATCTCGAAGCAAAGGCAGTGGACTCATGGTTCAAAGCACATCACGTTCGACCACGTGATGCACTTTGGGGGGCAAGTGTTGCATGGAGGTTTGACCAGGCAACTAAGGACTCAGCAATCTCGTTCGGCACTTGTGGTCGATCGGCATTGAAGGCCGTTCGGCATGACAAAATGGTTCGGCAGTCAAGAGCGCTCGGCATAAAGGAACGCTCGGCATTTAGGAGCGTTCGGCATTAGAAAGTGCTCGGCTTCAAGAGTCGTCCGACACATATGATTCGTTCGGCATTGAAAGACGTTCGGTATTGTATATCGTTCGGCGTTCAGGAGCGTTCGACAACCCAGGGACGTTCGGCATACAAGGAACGTTCGACATACAAGGAACGTTCGACATACAAGGAACGTTCGGCATACAAGGTATGTTCGGCATCCATAGACGTTCGGCATACTAGGAACGTTCGGCTTCCATAGACGTTCGGCATTCCAGGGACGTTCGGCATGACTGATTCGAATGGCATTTAAGAGCGTTCGGCTTCTAGAGCGCTCGGCATTCACGCTTCACTCGGCATTCCTGGACTGTTCGGCATTCCAGCCTCATTCGGCTTTTTCCTCGTTCGACATCGATTCTCGATCGGCCTGCACACCTCGCTCAACACATCGCATTGTTCAGCATGAAGATGATGGTTTGGCATTTGGCCATTCAGCATGTTCGGGTTGGCACGCAGAGCTTACTTCAATTGGGCCGAAGTGTTCAGCTATCAGGCCCACCAGGGAAGTCCAACCTATCTTCATCTATAAATAGAGAGGTAGGGGTACAGTGAAAAAGACCTTTTTTCGAGAACACCGGGGAGACTCTGCCGCATCAAGACTCATTCAAGACTTATCTTTTTGCTTAAGCAATTGTATTCAATGCAGTTGATATACGGATTGTATCTGTAATCAATTATCAAAAAAACAATAAAGATTAACCTCAAAGTGGACGTAGGCAATTACGCCGAACCACTATAAATCCGGTGTTCGTACTTTCTGCATTTAAATCTGCATATTATCCTCTGTTTAATTTACTTTCTTCATTGATCTCTCTACACAAACTCTCTTAAGGGTGTTAGTGACCAATTATGGTGCTAACACATATCTATATGTTTCACGTGCACTATACATGTATATGTGTATTTGATACACATATGCATTATATATATTGTATAAACAAAATCATTTATTTAATGTAAACTAATTAATTAAAATAAAGATTTTATTTAAATTACGTAGATTGGGTTTAAAATTATTTACACTTCGTAGGCTCGATATGGCATAAAATGGAAATTTGTTTTGAAATTCACCTTTCTAACCCACTGTGTGCTGGTCTAGTTCCTCCATTTCTCATGGCTAGTGGGGGCACCAAAGGTTTACATACAGATAATTATTGGATAACTATGTAACGAATCACCCGAAAGCTTTCTGTTGTTAATATAACTAAGGTGAAACAGAGAATCACAAAGTGAAGATATTACATAGTTCTCTAGACTTAAGAGCACTGTAGAATTTCAATATGGACACTGGCATGACAACAATTAAACGACTATAGTTAGATCTAAGTTAAAGTAGAAAATGAAACATTGTTCGATAGGGAATTTTTCTTCTCAATTATATGGGGTTAGTATTATGGTCAACTGTAGTTAAAACAAAGTCAAGGTCTGTAGCTAGAATAGCACGATTCATAATAATTATTATTATTGAACTATAGACTATATGATTGGACAAATAAATTTGAATGTGAACGATGTTGGAATTTTGACCAAAACCAAATTTCATAAGTCCTAATGTGATATAGTATCGACGAAGAGAATTAGTGTAAATAATCATTACTACTAGATACTACTTATACAGGTAAAATTAGATTTTATAGAAAAAGAAGTGTAGGCAATAGATTCGACCGAAATGTCACACCACTAGCTAAGGTGATGTATGAAAGTTAAAATTCCAACTATTCAATATTAATCATGACTGAATTTATACCTTTAAGTCACACAACCGAAATGATGAATACTTTGAATAAATGCCATAATTTAATTAATGTATAATCGTTGTAATTGCTTACATTAACCAATATTTATGAAATATTTTGAGGCCCATTTCTCCCCATGTTATAGCCGACTAAAGGAAGGGGAAACGAGGTTTTCCATTTTAACTGACAAGGATAAAGAATAACTAATGGAAGGTGAACCATCATTAGTCTTTAATTATATTTATTACTTCCTTTAAAGATTTCATTAATCAGACATTTGCTCTCTTCCTCCATCTCTACCCCAACTGCAAACTAATGGCCTCCAGGCTTTAAAAATTCCAAAATCAAAATAAAATAAAAACATAAGGCTGTTTATTTACTCTTGATTCTAGCAAAATTTAGAGATCGATTAAATAGAATCTAAGAACTTCATTCATCATCGAAGGTGCATCATTTGGCCAAATCCTAAGATATTATATGTTTCTCTTGTTCGCATGTTTTAGATTCTATATGACTCATCGCATCTATTTGATTGTTCATCTTGTAATATATATTTTAGATCCCTTTTTGTCCACCTCGATTAATTATATGTTCATCATGTTGATTTAATTCAAATCCCCTTTTGTTTAATATCTCAATTTATTATATGCTCATCATAATCGATATAATTAAGATCCTCTATCTTATTTGATTATTTGTTGTTACTCTTTGTATAATTTAGATGTAAATGCTTTTACAATGAGTTTGTATGAACTTACGTTGTATGATTCCTTTTTTTGTTTCGTAAACTAGTATTGAAGAAATATATCTAATTTTTGATTGAAAAACTATTTTATAATCTTATAACATTTGCATACACAAACATAAATAAACCATATATGTTGGTTATTTAAACTTACCGTGAAAATTGATTTCTTACGTTATATGGTTGATGTTTTGAATGTAATTTCCTTTTTTGGATATCAATTACATAAGAGTAAAAGTTTTTTAGTCAGAACTCATAAGTGGACCGTTAATCCAAAATCTTTTGTTTTCTTGTTAAAGTAAAGGTTTGATTTAAATTATTAACTTAACATTTAAGCATTCACACACACACATGTATATTAAATTACAAACTTTACATACATAAGTTATTTTAAATTTAAAACATTACTTGCAATTATTTTTATATGGAAACATACATATGTATTGTTTTTAACTTAAATTCATAAAATGGTCTTTCGTTTAAAACTACAAAATTTAATCTCAAACTCTGCCTTAATTAATACTAAATTAATAATTGTTAATTTTGGACTTCAAAACATATAATATGCTCAAATTTAATTTCAGTAGATATGTTCACATATATCTATACTTCTACTATATATATATATATATATATATATAAAATTTTAAATCAAAACCTTAGACAACAAAGGCATATGTAAAGGGACCAATGTGTTTGTTGCGACTATCGCCTACATACGATCACATTAACTATGTATATTTCTTATCTGTAGCATGTGCACTTTACACAAACAAGTAAATTTGATACAGTTATAAATTAAAACCTAATAAAACAATTTACAAATAAAATAAAATAAAGATTTTATTTAAATATCTTAGATAAGATCTGAAATCCATTTAGACTTCATAGGCCCAATAAAGTTTTAAAATGGATTTTGTTTAAATTCACCCATTTAACTCACTGCAACTCGACCCAATTCCTTCAATGATATCAGAGCCCAGTAGCTTATGCAGTTTAAATTAACAATGTTATGGCTAACTGATTAAAACCTACCCATTTTGGAGGGTGTCTAAAAAGGTAGTGTCAAAGGTTGGGATTGGATATTTAGTATTTTGTCCTACTTGGCTACTTGCCTAGCCTAAAGGATGAAGCAAGCCCAATGGTTATCCCCCCAAATTGATTTTGGACTGTGGGCTAATTTTTCAAAATATATTCTGAAATTTTAAAAAGTATACTTTAAATTTAAAAGCTAAGCTTAAAATATGACATGTTATGAATGTTATAAACTTTTCAAAATTTTAATATATTACTTTTGAAAATTTTATCTTACTTTTTTAATTAATTAGATTGAATAAATAAAATTTAATTAATTAAATTAAAACATATACTATGATATGTGTATATTTATTTTAAAATGTTTAAGGTAAACGATGATAAAATTTTGAATTTAATTAATAATATTTTAATTAAAAATTGTTTTAATTAATTAAAAAATAATATACATGTATAATGGTATCTAACATAACTATTGTAAGTGTTATAGTCTATATTCATCTATAAATTGTTAAGGATGAATGATGTATATTCAATGTTTGAAATAAGAGCTAAAATTAAAGTGCTAATTAGAACAACCAATCAAATAAGTTACATATGATTTAATTAATAAAATTAAAACTAAATATAGTGGAACTATAAGAAACCCAAATTAGTTTTAAGGAATGAATGTATATGTATAGTATGTATACCATGATTTCAGATATGTCCGACGCTTGAATCACGAGGGTATTTCAAAAGAAATACATTATTCCCTAATTGATATCACCTAAATAAATATAGCAAACATTATGGATCTATAATATAAATTTGTCCTTTACCATTTATATATTGATAAATTATTTATATATCCACTAGTTGTTGACCAAAATTAAGCTAGAGAAGTTATGTGTAGTGGCATTAATATATTGATAAACATGATAAGGTACATGTATGTATTTGTTGAGAAAAATCAAGGTACGTTCATCTATACTTAGGATATCACCAAGTGGTAGGTATAAATAAATAATCCCTTTAAATTTGTTTAGCAAACTCAAGGTCAAGATGAGATTAGGATTAGGACCACCGCTTAGGAGTTGTATGTGATACAACTGATAATTTATTATCCATCGCTTGTAGGCCCATAATTTATTGAGCAAATTCAACGTCGGAATCCTAAGGAAAGTGGGTCCTAACACTCACTAGAGAAATCAAATTATTTCTATGTTTCCTATTAGGGTTTTGAGGAACATAAAAGTTTAGTAGGAGCATATAGATAAATGAAACGTAACCATTAAACCTATCAAATATTATAAGAACATCTACTATGTTTAAATTGTTATAATCTATTCAAATTAAATATGCAACAAATTGACCAGTCTAAGACTATTTTCCAAAAATAACAAGCTTACCGAATCTAACTACATTGGCGGGCTAAGAACAATCAAAATAGAACTTACATATGAAAAGTTATGGTTAATGATAGTTGAACCATTAAAAGAGAACCCTCTAAGGGTGCTGACCCCGAGGTAGTTAACTCTTGGTTGGTAGATTGTTAAATCGCTTAAGTTTTCGTGTTGTATAATATATGCAAGCTATTTTAAAAGCAACATGAAAATATACCCATCTAAAAAATCTTCAAAAACCTCAAACCTTTGTTTGGGGAGCAATCTCATTCCACATGGTATGAGAGCACTAAGAAGTTGTTTAATACAAAGATGAGTAAGAGCAGTCGGTTTGAGGATTTCATCTTGACAACCAAAGCATATACTGATACCGAGCTAGACATCAAGTTAAGCAATGAAATACAAGTGGATTTAATCCCTGGCTCGCTGAATTCGTAGTATGATCCGTTCACATTGAATTATAATAGGAACCGGTTAAACTAAACCTCATCGAGCTAGTCAATATGTTGAGATCAACCAGTGGTTCTGATAGAGTTAGGGTATGCCCAAGGGACATTTATATAATTTGTTACATATATCTAACTCGATAAATAATCTTAATAGAAATATAAGGCGTTTTCTTTCTGTTATATACTTGATATAATATGTTGCATTAATTAATTAATTAATTAAAAGTATATTTAGTATAAAATTCGTAAATGTTTGTTTTGTGATAGTAGTTACAATGTGTTATAACGATGAGTGATTTATTACAATGAAATTAAACATACTTTTTTAAATATTCCTAGTCAAGATGTATTGAGACTGGATGTTAATGATCCATTAAACCAGAGTACATAACACTCTCCAAATATTAGGTAATGTATTACTCATGACTATTGGGGCCACCATGGTTACATACTGATAGTTATTGGATAACTATGCAATGACTCACTCGGTAGTTTCTATTGGTTAATATAACTAAGGTCAAATAGAAAATATCGATGCGATAAAATTACACGGTTCTCTTGACTTGATAATACTTTTGATCTTCAATGTGGAAACTCCATTGTGATTATATTTAAATTATGGCATGACGTCCATCGAATGACTATAATTGAGTCGAGTGGAAGCATTGGAAGTGTAACACTGTTTAACCGAGGATTCGTCTCCTCGGATATATGATGTTAGTATCACGGTCAATTGAAGTCAATTCAATGTCAAAGTTTCTGACCAAAGCAGTTCGATTAATAGTAATGGTTATTATTGAATCAAGGACTTTATGTTTGAATTATAAAGTTGAATATGGGTGATGTTGAAATATTGACCATTACCAAATTTCAAAGTGACATAGTTTTGATGAAGAGAATTGGTGTAAATGATTGTCACTATTGGGTAACGCTTAAATAAGTAAAATAGGATTTTATCGCAAAAAATGAGTAAGCATAAATTCAGCAAACTATTCAATATTAACCGCTAAATGAATTTACACCTTTGAGTTGCACAACCGTAGTGAATACTTTGAATAAACCAAATGATTTATGTGACGACCTGGATTTTCGGACTAGTCAAAATCGTCGAAACTCATCCATTCTAAAAACAACAAATGACAACTACCAATTTAATACAAATTTTCATCTGATATATACAATGCTTCTAAATGTATAAGAGACAATTTCAATAATAAAATTTATCGGAGTAATTATTTATTGTACATGGTGTACTTTAATACATACCAAACTCAAATACTATAAATCTACCACCGCGCAACTCTTATGAGAGAGACAACAGTATTCATTCCGGCAACTCTCCTACTGTAAATAGACTCAAGGAGCCCATAATGCCCAAAAAAAGGTAATTCCCAAACTACATAGCATATAACATACAAATGTTGCTTCCAAACCTACCCACTTGAGCTTAATCATTTAATTCTTTTCAAGATAATTTAGAACTAAATACCTGGGTTTTTCTATTCAAAATATGTTTTTCAAATCTCTTTCCACAAAGAAATATATCAAAACTATTTCTAACAATGACTAGAAGGGTACACCCCCCTTTTCGAGCATGGTACTACTCTAAACAAAAAATGGAGTGTTCAGTGGTATTCTGGTACCTACTAAAAACAATAGAGTAATTATACATGGTAGCCCAAAATGGGGAAACTCCCAATCTCCTTTGGTTTAGTCATTTGTTACCATAAATAAAAATATTTGTAAAACGCTTTGCACTGGAATAAATTCTAACTCTTATCGAAATAATCATATTTCTCAAATACTTCAAATTATAATATTATTTTTCATCAAATGAAACAAGTAATGTTTCTTCAATGGTGTTTGTTCTGATGTTAAAAACTCTATAAGCTTTACTTTTATTGGAATAGCTAGTAAAAATTCATTTATCTGATTTAGCATCATATTTATCTAAATTATCTTTTGTATTTAATATAAAACATTTACTACCAAAAACTCTAAAATAAGATAATTTAGGATTTTTATCATAAAATAATTCGTAAGGAGTTTTCTTTATTGAAGGTCTTATTAAAATTCTATTTAAAATATAGCATGTTGTAGCAACTACTTCAGTCTAAAAACTTTTAGATAAATTACTATCATTTAATATAGTCCTAACACATTCTTGTATAGTTCTATTTTTATGTTATACTGCTTCATTTTGTTGTGGTGTTCTCGGGAATGAAAAGTTAAGAGTAATTTCTTTCTTATTACAAAAGTTTTCAAAATTTTCATTTTCAAACTCTCCTTCATGATTCCTCCTAATCTCTTTAATTTTAATTGACTTTTGATTCTAAATTCTTTTAGTGAAAATTTTAAATATTTCAAAAGCTTCACTTTTATGTTTTAAGAAAATTATCCATTTATATATAGAGAAATCATCTACAATTACAAAAACATATCTATTATGATTTACAGCCTGTATTTGTGAAGGTCCGAAAAGGTCTAGATGAAGAAGTCCACATAGGTGAGAAGTAGAAATCATATCTTTTGATTTAAAAGAATTTTCATATTGTTAGTAGGCATAACATAAGTTATTAACATTAAAAATCATTTTATGGAGACCTCTAACAAGTTCATACTTGATAACTTTATACAGGTGATTAAAATTCAAATGACCAAATCTTATGTGCCAAATCTGAGGGTTACTAGATTCGGTCAAACGACACAGATTGTCATTAGACACTTTCATGCTTAAGACGTAAATGTTACATTTCCTAATATCGTTAAAGATTATGTTTGACTCGCTATTTTCAATGCGAAAAATGTCTTTTCCAAACTTAATTTTAAAACCTTTATCACATATAATTGACTGATACTAAGTAGGTTATGTTTCAAATTCCTAACTAATAAAACATTAGAAATAGTAAGAGTTTTAGAGCTACCAACGTTGCCGATGCCAATCACATATCATTTAGAGTTATCTTCGAAACTAACCGATCCACCATCTTTGTAAGTAATATCTTTCAAGATCTCCGGATTTCCAATCATGTGTCTTAAGCATCCATTGTCCAATATCCATTTATCATTCTTAATTTATATCGTATAAATATCAAGTGTCTATTCACCGTCAGCCATATAACATATTTGTTCCTGCAATTCAACACTATACCTTTCTAAAATATTAAGTGAATTTTCAAAATAATTAGTTTCAAATCTATTTGAAATAACATATTAGTTTCACAAAATTGTTTTTCTATAAGAGTACTAACAATATTACTTGCCATTTAAACTTCTAAAAAATAAAATTACGATTTCTGAAAATTTAGTACTCCGATACCAAATGTGGATTGTGGAATAATGAATTTTAAGGCTAATCTAACACCAGAGGGGGATGAATAGTGATTTCTAACTTATGTAAATCGTTTTGAAATTCTCTCAAGATTAGTATCAAATCACATATTAGCAACACAAATTTATACCAACAATCAGTCACATATGCAATCATAGATAAATATAAAAGCAATAAACTAAAGTAAGAGAGAAGACGTTAAAATTTTTATACTAGTTCGGATTAACCAATCCTACATTCAGTCCGGTATAATTACTTATACAAATTTCATTTCAATTGCTAACTTTAAACCAGGTAGAAGGCAAAGCAGAATACAATCTCATTTCAAGGCTATGAGATACACCCACCTATGTCATGATTCTGGGGAAAACTCTCTTGATTTGTTTGGACAACAAGATCACCCACTAGATTTACTGGGCTACTAAGCACATCCACTTGATTTGAACAGGCAACAAGCATAGCCAAACAAATAAGAGTAGAGTTGTTGATTTTCCAAAGATGAATAGTTGTACTTTGGATGCAATAGATCCTATAGCCACTTCGATAGCACTTTGATCTTTGAAATGAGAGAGATGCTTGCAAAACAGTAAGTAAGTAGTAGTGAATCAATACAATGGAGTATGAATTGATTTTACATGATTTTGAAGAGTGTAGAGTATATTTTTCAAAAGAATTTTCAATAGGTTAAGAAGTGAGAATAAAGTAAGTTATTATTCGATCAAAAAATTCGTTTGCACTCCCCTTTATATAATGAATGAATAGATGTATTCATTCATGAAGGGTTTTATCCAAAAGACACCTCCATTCAAAATTTAGAAAACAAACTAACGGTCTATACGTTGACATATGAAAATATGTATTCGACATATTCTAGTGAAATTTGAAAATGTTTTTTTAAAATTGTTTTGAAAATCATATACTTTGTAAAATAATTTGAAAATAGTCTCTAAATATTTTTGAACTAAAAAAACTTCTATAAAATATTTTAAAACATGTTTTGAAATTAAAATAATTTATTTTTGTTTAAAATACCAAAGATCGAAATTTGGAGATAGAGATCAAAAATTGCTATTATGGAATTTAACGGTATATTCTAATAACTTTAAAAACTAAATTATGATCTTGAGCTCTTCATATTTTTGTTTTCGAACTCATGAGTCTTCAAATTTTTATCTTGAGTCTTTATATCGTACAGTCTTCGATTCAGCACCTGTGTAATGTTCTACACTATATACTACATAACTTGACAAAACATTAATATCTATATTTTATATGGCTGTTGTTATTAAAATTAATATTTGAGATATTAAAAATTCCTATAAAATAGAAATTATAAGTTTTTAAAACCTCTCTAAACGAATAATATTGTTATATATTGAAAAACAATCGTGTATTTTGAAATTTCTCAAAATTACATTTTTGCTACCCACTTTTATAATAATATTTTGCTTATGCTCACTTTCAAAATAGTGATGATATTATTTACTTCAAAATAACATTATTTTTTTCAACAATATTATTTATCTTTTAAAATAATATGTTTCAAATATCCTTCCAAAAATGATACCATTGACTTCCTCATGATAACGAGTTATAGCAGCCATCTTAACATGATTATTTCATTTTGAAAATAACAATTCAACTCTGCTTTCTCTTAAATAATAATATCCTTGTTTATCAGACTTCCCTCACTTTTAATAAATAGCTCCAATTACTCCTAAATTTAACCTATAACATTTACTACTGAATTCATAAATAATAATTTTACTAATAACTCTTCTTTAATGCACATAATTATTTATTTGTAATACCCGATTCTATAAGTAAATACAATAGAGGTCTAATACCCAAACATCAATAACACGGTAGTTTATGGTGTGCAATAATAGAAAATCAACAATATTATAACATAACATCAATGCATAACCAATATAGTTATCAAACATTGACATCATTTACTCAACAACCAATAATTAAGAAATCATAGTATGTATATAAATCAGATACATAACGAATAATGAAATAAATAAGGAAAAAAATTATGCCAATAAGATCCTGTTTTACCACAACATCCAAATCCATCCAAACATACTTCAAAATATCCGAAATTTGGATACAAATCCAACACTGCTAGTTTTAGTAAAATTTAAGCTCGTATGTAAAGATACGACGATGAGAAGATATAGAGTTTAATTAAATAAAATGTAGATGCTATAATGTGAAAATGCATCACCTCCTTCCTCCTCCGTTTGCTACAGTAGTCGTCCTTATTAATCATTGTTGATGTCACATGGCGTCACCTACACCATATTAGAGATCACTGCCGTATTCCACTTGCCGCTTCTGTTCCAACCGACCACCACCAAAGCCTCTACAACCGCCACCGCCACCACGTCGAGCCTAAGCCACGACCGCCTTTAGTTAAATTTTTCGGCCAATCTAGCCATCTTCGACTCAATCAAACAGCATGGATCGATTCCACTTGTCGCTCTATACGCCACGGGATCCTGTGATCGTCGTCTTGCGAAACTGTAAAATCAGCGACTAGAATTTTTTGCCAATTTTTAACCAAACTGTACACCCAATCAGAAACGAATTTTCGTTGTTTCTTTCTCTCATCGAAACGAACAGTCTAATGTATATTTGTATAGGTTTTAACACTACTAATTTATGGAATAATTTTTAATTAAAGGGATTAATCACCATTAGAGCAAGATGAATAATTTTGAGATTAAGAAATTTTTTCTAAAGTGGACACTGTCGGGTAGGGTTTGATAAGTTTATCTGTAGACAATTAAGCGAGTTTGGTCATTTACCACCATTCCACCTGAACCAAATTTTTACTTGTAAAACTACGCGAGACTATGTGCTACGTCCTCAACTCATGCCGTGGATACTTTCACATATATAGCGTAGTTGGCGATGTGAGCCACATACGTGGGTGCCAAATTAGTTTTTCGTTCTTAAGACATTTGTAAAAAATGATTTTTATCGTTTGAACAAATGATTTTATCAAACCGACCGTTAGAGAGGTTTGCTTATTGTCACTGGCCAAAATCAATTTTTCTGAAGCCAAAAAAACGTGAATCTTGTCTCATCACGGTTTCCCTAAAAACGTGGATCTTATCTCATCGCGGTTTCTCTAAACTTCCTCCTTTTATTTCGCGCATCAAAGATTTCAAGTTCAAATCTATTATGATTTTCAAATTCTAAAATTTCAATTTCAAATCAACAATTTTGAATGCTTTGATTAATATTTAAATTTGAAATTCATATTTTCAGATTCAAATCTCAATTTATTCTTTTCCAATATATTATCACTTAATGTTTAAGTAATATTAACAAAAATTGTAAATGTATATTTCTTATCAAAGTTATACAATCGAACGGTCGGTTTCTCCACCATTGTGCGGTTATACTAGTTATTTAACTATATTGAAGGAAATGTGGTAGAGTCGCGGATAAAACACTAGGCAGATCTATTGACAATTTTAACCTTGTAATTTAACCGCCACTTGTCAGTCAACGCAGGCTACAACCGGCTACTGCCAATCTCGCTACATGAATCAAAGGCGTGCTAGATAAGGACTCTCCAACATTCAGACAAATCCCCTCCTCTCCCCTTTAAACTCATCCTAACCCTAAAATTCTCTCATTCGCTCTATAAAGGTCTGAGAATTTCAAATTCTCCCTCTATAAAACCATTTATTCAATCATTTCGCGCCCAGATCTGCACCTTTTAAGCTTAAATTCTTCCAAATTATATGATAACGAGCTGAATCGATCTATTGTTTTACTGCTTTGAAAATTGTTATAATTATAGGCCGGACAGTGGCAGAGCCTAAGTAAATATTGTGCTATTGAGCTTAGATTTTGAATCTGTTAGGCCTGGTTGTAAATTGTACCTGTAATTTGGATAAGTGTCAGATCCTGAGGAATTGAAGAGAGATCGATTTCGTATTTTGTGAAAATCTCGAGCTTGGTTATATTTTTGAAAATATATTTAACTAATGGCGGAGCAGGGGGTAGAGAGCAGTCAACTTGTTGACCTTTCCAAGCATCCATCAGGAATTGTTCCTACGCTCCAGTAAGTCATTGTTTAAGTTAAAGAATCAATGTTCTTGTGACTTATCTAATTATTAGTTGAACTTTTTTTGTTTTTGTTTTTGAACATACATGACATCGATTGCTAGGTGCTGTCGTTGGATTTCTTCTACTTACATCTATATTTTCGTAGAAACGAAAAGAAAAATTAGTAACTTTAAGTGTTATCCACGGTTTTATTTATGTGTATTCACAAAGTAGTGAAAATGCTGGGAAAAACCTAGGATCTTGATTTGATTGGCGCTACATTATTTTTTCTTTCCCATTTAGATTTATCTAGTTCTTTCTATCCTGTTAGAATTTGGCTATGTGACTGCAAAAATGAATTTTTTTTAACTTGGATATGTGATGGATTTTGAAATGCAAAAATGCTACTATGACAATAAATCTTTTCTGTCAAATTGTACACCAGAAATTAAAATTCAGGGGACCACACATCAAATTTACAAACTATCCCTGATTTCCTCCGATTACATTATTATTATATTTTGACAAAATTTACTTTTTGTCATAGTGGCAAAATCCTTGAAATGAAGTAGAAACATATTTGACGCTTATTGTAATCACTGATTCAGTATGTTCATTTCCCAAATATTCCAAGAGTAAGCTTTCTGTGGACCTGTTTGTTTTTTTGTCATCTATAAGTGATATCACTCATCTCTTAATAAAAACATGTTTTATCCTAATTATAGGTTAATCTTTAAGTGTAATTTATTCCTATCTTTTTATTCATCCCTATCCCTATTAATAATAAAAGGAATTGATTGTGTAGAATTCATTGGCATATTTGTTGTTTCATTAGCGATTAAGTTACATGAATACCCTTTTAATTTTATATGTTTTATTAAATCTCCACATCACAAGTATGCATGCAGAAATTGTGTGTGTTAATTTCTAAGTGCAATATAATAATATATTTAACTATTTTATCCCACACTATATGGTATCAAATTAAATTCACGTGATATGAAACAAAGTGCTTATTAGCATTTTGCTTTTTTTGAATTTTAAGGGTTTTCCCTATATTTAGAGCGGTTTTGAATGATGTAATTTTATCAAAGTGGTTATCACATTTTTTTAAGGGCATCCTTATATTTGTTTTGTGACTTTTGTCTTAGTTTTATAAAATGGTTTTTCTAATGTAATTTTATTCACGTGATATGTCATCTGCTTTTCAAGGACAATTTATACTTGTTTTGGCCAAATATTCTGCATTTGAATGTGATAGTATAGATATTTTATTTATTTAATATTATCTCATGTTGAAATTTAGCATTTTTGAAATTGCTTTCATTTACACGATATATGTGCGTGCGCGCCCGTGTGCGTATAATATCGATTATTTTGTTTTCTTGTATTTGTTATTTTCAATTTTCTAAAAGCTTCTTTCTAAACTGACTTCAGAATTTTGGTTTTTGTATATTAAAGTTCTAGAAATAATGTTTTATGTTCAGTTATTTATTTATATTTTCTTCACATGCTGTACCTTTTTTCACACAAAATAACTTTAAGAAGAACCTTGTCATTTTCCTGGAAAAAGTAAGCGCTAAAAATAAGTTCAAGGTTGGAGTTTAAATTTTGGTCTTGTTTAAAAATAAAATTAATAACAGCAAATAAGTGCAGAAACCAAGCACCAATATCGTCCCCCCCCTCCCCCCCCCCCCCCCCCCCTGGAAAACACGCACACAAAAACCCAAACCCTTTTGCACGTGAATAATGAGTATTTACAAGTGCTAAAAGCTAAACCAGTCCCCTGCTTACACTTTCCCATTGTATCCGAGCGTCACTAAATAGCATGAGGGCTTTTGGTGTGATTTTTCATGTACATCCTCATTATTGTTTTTAGCACAAAATTCATGTTTGCTCCTTTCTACTCTGCAATACTAAACAAATTTTCGATAAGCATTTTTAGTTAGCATAATCGTGGTTTGTTTATAGATTTCACAAACTGTATATCGCTTATGTCACTATAAATGAAATCATTTATTTTGTCAGAAAGTAAACTACAAACATATCCAATATTTTCATTATGATGTATTTATGCAGAAATATTGTTTCAACTGTAAACTTGGACTGCAAGCTAGATCTTAAGTCTATTGCTCTCCAAGCAAGAAATGCAGAATACAACCCAAAGGTGTGTTGTAAACCATAATTTGATGCAATTTTGTTGTTCTCTTGTTCAGCATGGCGTTTAGTTTGAATTAATAAAGTTTCTAATCTTTCAAGTACCTTTTTTTACTCCAATATCATGTATTTTTTAGAGTAAAAAAAAGCAGTATATTGTTTTTTATACTGACTTCTTTCTTCCATCTCTGGTAGCGTTTTGCTGCAGTTATCATGCGAATAAGAGAACCAAAAACCACAGCACTTATATTTGCATCAGGAAAAATGGTGAGCTTGCAATTTCATGTTATATGAAAGCTATCTTGCTTTTCTCTTTATTGTTGGTTCATGGATGTTGCCTATCTTGCTTCTCTCGTTCATATTGTTGAAAATCAGTGATAGGTTGAACTATCTAAATATATTTTGAGATTATTACAGTGAAAGAAAACAACCACTTTAGAGATAAACATAAAATTACGATTGACCATGGAATTGCTTGACTTACCATGGCCTGCCGAATGTTGCACCTTCGGTCCTTCAGCACTATAAATGTTTCATAGTTTCCCACTCCCCAATTTTTTTTTTCCTCTGTAGAAAGTCATGTACACAATCCTTGGTCTAATCATTTGTTTTGATTGTTGGCAGGTTTCATTTAAAAGGTTTGGGTGTATAATCAATATTAACAAGCTTACCATAAATTTCATTTGAACAACAAAAACCTTACAGATTTGTTGGTCGTTCCTACTTTAAAAGCTTTTAACTCTAATCATTTTATCTTTCAGTTTTTATCTTTCACCTTTAAGGTACCACTACCATCCAATACCTTAAGCATACATGTAGACTGTGTTATTCAGCTCCAGACCGTGCTGCTTAATTAACTTATTTTTTTCTGCCTCTCTCGATGTTCATTAGAACCAAGATTTTCAAAATAGACTCAAATTGTAAGTTGGAAAGTTCAAAGTTTAAATTGAAACTGGATTTAAATCATAAATTGTAGATTTAAAAAGTTCATATTTTAAAGGTTGTACACATTTTGAAATTGATTATAATGTTTGAACTTCTACATCTAAACTTAAAGTTAACTTGGTTCTCTCTTTTGTTCCATTTTTATTTTGTTTAGAGAATACTAGAATTGGAATTATGGATTCAAATAAGCATATTGACTATACAAGTATGGATTTAGTGATTTTTCTCAACTGCGGTTTTAAATGAGTTTGAATTAGAATGTAAATCAATTCGGAATGGGAGAGATCCAAGACAAGACGGGATTTAAATTAATGGATTTTAAGATTTTTGATAACAATGATTATAACCACCAAAATTCATTACCAAACTTTTTGAATGGTATTGCTTTATAACATTTTTCCTAGCGCCGTTTGCTTAGTTGTCAAAACTTAATAAACTTAAACCACTATTAGGTTTGTACGGGGGCAAAGAGCGAACAACAATCAAAACTTGCAGCTCGAAAGGTATGGGGTATAATATATTTCTGCACCCTTTTTCCTTTGTACTAGATGAATTATAATTTTTAAATAAGAACCAATCTTCTTATATAGTGCGTTTATTTTATAGTACGCTCGTATCATTCAGAAGCTTGGGTTTCCTGCTCAATTTAAGGTAAACTATTTTCTAATTTCTGAACAATGACTGTGAGCTCAGCTGTAATAATTATTTCCTTGATGGATACTGGTCACGGCTTTCAGGATTTTAAGATTCAAAATATCGTTGGTTCTTGTGATGTCAAATTTCCCATAAGACTAGAGGGTCTTGCGTATTCTCATGGAGCTTTCTCTAGTGTAAGTTTCCTTGTATTTTTTGCCACTCCGTTTTCTTGATGCATTTGTAAATTGAAAGGAGCCTCTTCAGTTAGGTTGAATAGCAACACTTGGTAAAGGGAAATGCTTCACTTTTTTTAAAAAAGAATAGAAAGTAATGCCATCATGATGATTGCTTGTTGGACAATTATCTGACTAGTAAAAATTAGGTGGAGTTTCTTGGAAATTTGCATATGCTACTTATTTACATTTCAATTCCAATTTTGGAATTCAAATCAATATTTGGATTCCATGGTTGATTCGTTATTTATTGGCAACAGTATGAACCAGAATTGTTTCCTGGTCTGATATACCGTATGAAGCAACCGAAGATCGTGCTTCTCATATTTGTTTCTGGTAAAATAGTTCTTACGGGAGCCAAGGTAAAAGTTGACTGCGATACATTTATAACAAAATTAACTTTTTGTACTTTTCAGTTTGTACTAAATATCGTCTTTGTCCAGGTGAGAGAAGAGACATATGCTGCCTTTGAGAACATATATCCTGTTCTTACTGAGTTCCGGAAAAGCCAACAGTGGTATGATATAAAAACTTTATTACCCAACCTTTTCTTCCTTTTTTGTTCTCTGGTCTGGGTTATTGTTCAGTTCTGCTTATCCAATTAAGAAAACGAATAAATTAGATACCCCAGGCTTCTTTTACGTCCTGAAGAATATTTTTATTCGTAATTCTGTACATTTACTGGCTAACATACACAAGCATATGCATATGCGTGTGTGCACACACATGAGGTCTTTTTAAGTTATGTTCTGAAATGAACAAAGTTTGTAGTATAGAACATATGCGTAGCCAGCCATGCGGGGGTGTGTCATGGCTATTATTTGGTGGAAATCATTATTCGGTTTTTATATTTCTCTTCAACTTTGTTTTTAGTAATTGTTTCAGCTGTTTGCAAGATTTATCTTCTTGGTATTTATTATATCAGAAAACGCTGTATCAACTTTAGAGGAATATATAAATTTGTAGTAACGGATATGAAACCTTCTTGCTAACGTTACCTATTGTTTATTCTTCTAGCAATTAGCACTCCAAGATTTTCATTAGAAATAAGCCATTGTAGAAATGATATGCTGAACACATGTGAAAATTCTCGAATATGTTACAAAGTTGCATCTGTATCGTTGAACTAATTTACCCTACTGAGTTGGCTGTAGAGTTTTGATTTATGAATGCCTGTATTTTTTGAGGACTTAATTTGTGCATGAAGCTACACAGCTAACTAAAAGCTATTGTTCTGCTACTGGCATTGCTTGATCACTTTGTAGATGAATTTTTCTGTGAATTTCATCTTTATCATTCAGTAAATATATCTGAATCGTGTCATATGAATCTCATGCTTCAAAGATCGTTAAATGAATCATCATTTATCTACTACATTGATGACTATTATTTCTGTGAATACTTATATATGACATGCACGATGTGTAGATGGTTCGATGTACAATAAAATATAAAAAACTGAAAGGGTATTGTATTATTGACGTCTATTATTCCTTTGATATCATGTTCTTTTTAGATAAGTTTTATCGATAAGCGATGATGATTATATGCTCCTAACATTTTCTACATTTAAATCGTTTTTGCAACCATTTACAATCATTCGAGTACACTAGCTTTAGGGATACATGATATTATTTTTGCATGCACAGTGCAGTATGGAAACTGGCATTTGGAACCAAGTAGTCTTTGAATCGAAACGATTAGAATACTAATGTGTTTTGCACCTTCATCCGTTTTTAATAACAGTATGTATGATAACATGGCGAGTGTTATGTTTTTTACTCGGGAATTCACATTGTATCAGTTTAATTTGATTTCTTGTCAGGAACATTCATCATATGTATTTTCCTTTATTTGTCTGCAGATCCAAGATTTTGTGGCTGAACAATTCTCACCTTCTCTAATGGGACTCAAATCAAATTTTCAAATGTATATAGGAGAGTACTATGTAGCAACTCAGAGACTTTTGTTGTGAAGTAAAAGAATGTTGTGCAATTTCTTTGAAAATTCTGTTTTGACATGAATAGTTTTCAGAACTTGCTGCTGAGATGCTATGATATACATTAAATTTGGATATGATTAATTGTTGTTGGCTAACAGATTTGGATACGTATAACTAAAAGACTTCAAAGTGATGAAAGTGTAAGCTGGTTATGGCCGCCGCAAGGTCTTTTGTCTGCTGTATTTTGCATTGAACTTCTGAATATTTACCTGCTGTCATCGAAATTGATTTTGGGAGTGTGTGTGTGTATAGAAAATCTGTTTGAATACAAATGGGTACACAAGTGATGATACAAGACTAACATTCGTTGTGCATCGTATTTTGGTTTTGTCTTGTTGTGTGTTAATGGCCGGCCGTCTATTCATGCACACGGCCCCCGTATAGGCCTAATTTCCAACTGTTGATTTCTTAATCTTTCTGCAAGTAGCAACAGCGTTTTCAAATTTGATTCATATTGTTGATAATCAAGTAATCAAGAACAAATGAGTATGAGAGGTTGAGAGTTGCATTCAAGATCCATCATCAATTTGTGTTGTACTAAATTGACTGCCTTGTATTCAAGATTGACTTACACCGTACTAAATTAACTTATAGTGTAAAAAATTAGCTTGCATGGCATTATATTATGGGCTCGTTTCCTGCGTTGCACTAGAATTCATTTGCATCCTACTAAAAACTAGTGTGCAACCCGTACGTTGCACACGGTAATATTGTTAAAAAATAAATTTTAAATTTTAATTATTGTTGAAAATTGAATATATTTAAGCAGTGTATGGTAAATTTACTAAAATAAAGAAATTTACAACTTAAAATGACATGCAATATTCGGATATAAGATGGAGGGTCGCGAACCACATATTCTCGTCAGAATTATTGTTCTAACTCGATAATAACAATATATATGTGTGCACGTGCGCGAGCATGTGTGTTTCTAGTGCTATATATGTAAATTGTTGATGCTATATGATGCATGTATTTTTTACATAAATAGATGAAAAAAATTGAATTTTTCATTTCTATTAATATGGATATTTTGTGTGTGCGCATGTATTTTTAAGGATTCATAATAAATAACGAATATTAAGTAATTGAATGTATTTAAATATTTAAATTAATGATCAACTTAACTAATTAAATATATGTAGCTGAATGTTAGAAAGTAGGGTAAAAAATGAGAAGAGCTTTGTATGTAGTTGTAGTCGAGAAAAACATCTTACAATCAACTTATCTACGCATGAATTTTTATTCATTATTTGTGATTTCAAATTAGCAAACCTTTTTTTTAACTTAGCAGTTAATTATAAATTTCACGTTGTTGTATGAGTGTCATGGTTACAACTTCAATATTTGCTAATAATAATAATAATAATAATAATAATAATAATAATAATAATAATAATAATAATAATAATAATAAAATCTGCAGCGTTAATTTGGGTTATGAGTTGGGTAGGTTTTAATATCACATTGAAAACGAAAATGTCTGCATAACTTAATTTGTATTAGAGTAATATGTGCTTTCACATCCCAATGTTGTAAAAAATATATTTATCCTTTTAATGTTGTAATAATATAATGTTGAAAATGAGAATGTTTACGTAACTTAATTTGTATTAAAGTAATCTGTGCATTCACTTGCCACCGTTGCAATATATAAGTTTATCATTTTAAAAGTTGTAAAAATTGAAATTTTGTACTACAATGTATGACTTTTTTTAAGACAAATGAATGATGAATCAAAAATATATTATTGCTTATGTTTACATTTTATGTTATGCTATTCGTATACCTTTATATATGAATAAAAATAACAATCTTATCATCTTCGCTTCTATGTATAAGCGTTGTATACCTACTTAAATTGGCATATTTTAAAATTTATTAAATGAATTAATAAATATTAGTTAATCAATTTATTCGAATGATTTAGAATAAAGATTACATAATTGGTTAAACACATGGATATGAGTAAAAAATATTATAAGAGAACTGAGAAGAGTTTGTAAGTAATAATAGAAATTTAAAATATAGGTGTGTAAAGCTAAAATTATAAATTTTCAGATGCATTTCAGTACAATGCATAATAATTTCATTGAGATAAACGAATTAGAAAATAAATTTGTTATTATTGTTGATGTATATAATTTATCCTATGTGATTTACATATCTTTGTATGCAAATGAAAATTTTGTTTTACCAGTTTGTTGATGCTACTTTGGTATTTTAGGATTTACACGATATATCTAATATTAGTTAAGTTAATTTATCAAATGGTTTTAATTTTGAATTACGTAATTAATTTAAATATATGGACTTAAATGTAAAATATTAGAAGAGAACTAATAAATTTGTGAATAATTATAAGAAGTTTTAAAAGTATGTATTTGATTATAAATTCACATTAGAAGTTTAATAGAATAACTATAAATTGATAAATTATAAAAATTTGAAACTAAAATATCTAGAGAGAATAAAGGAGAGAGAAAAAAGCTCTTGCAATTAATAAGAGAGCTTGAATTTCTTCCGCTCTACTATTATTTAATAGATTGATCTGCACTTTAAAACCTATGTCTCCTGGATCCTCTCTCGCTGTCACTAAAGGTGGCAATGGGATGGGGTGGGTTTTTTTATGCCCTAGATCCACTTCGTAAACCTGATGTGGGTCTGGATTAGCCAAAAAAAATACGAGTCAGGGTAAATCCATCCCGTTCAAATACCCGACGAGACTTTACATATTCATTAAAATTATGTATTAATGTGTATATGTGTGTGTATATTATTTGTAAAAGGAATTGTTACTAAATGGTATTATAAATATAGAGATCAATGTGTTTAAATGATAGGTAAGACAATAAAAATGAGATGTATGATAACGGTTCAAGAAAAACATGCATATGCTATTTAATCTGTATGATGCAACTTAATACCAAAAAAATTATATAACTTATCAAATAGAATATTAGAATATCCATACTATAACAACTTATGTATAAAGGATTAACAAATCATCGTTATAGTAATAAAGCAATTTTATGAGATCTCGGTAGCGTGGGTCTGGTTGGAGCGGGTCAGCCAAGCCTCGACCCATGACCCGAAGCTCTTAAAAAGGGGTCATGGCGGTCTACCCATCCGGATGAGCCAATGGGGCGGATCTTGACAGGTCAAAGCAAAGGTTGGTCTACCGGTTTAGACCCTAGACCCGCTCCATTGTCATCCCCAGTTGCCACCATGAGTCAAGTGACTCTTCCAAACCTAGCGTTATTAGCAGGTCCCATCTGCGCTAAAGAAGTTAATAGTCCCGCTCAAGTCTCCAACGCAATTTAGCTTAGATGGTCAAGTTTTGGAGTATATTATCCGAAAAAGCGGATAAATATCCTATATCTAGAAAAACAAATATTGATGCATGTACAAAAGCATCCGTATTGAAAAATTATCCATTCGGGTTTTACCAAAATTGTAGTTTATAATATGTGTATTCGCTAAAATTAAAGATATGTATTTATTATGTTATTAAGTTAATAGTTTATATTATATATATTTAATGTGTGTTTAAGCATAATAGAAGATTTGTATTTATTATTTTATTAAGTTAATAGTTTATATTATATGTGTTTAATCTGTATTTTAGCCCAATAAAGATATGAATTTATTATTTTATTAAGTTAATAGTTTATGTTGTGTGCATTTAATGCATATTAATTGCTCAAAACTATTTATTTCATATTTGTTGATTTCGCGCACTATTATACATAGTGATATTGAAATTTTTTATGTCAAATAATTTTTTTGTTTACCTTTTTTTATGATCATTAATAGATGCTAATTATCTAATATTCGAACTAGCTCTACGGATGCGTATATCCGATATCCAAAAATGAAACCTAATATTTGTCCATGTCCGAAAGCATCGACAAGTTTGGTGGAGCTAACGGTCGTAAATTCTGTTATAAATCTTATTTTCGGGAAAAAAAGAAGGAATATGATACGAGGAAAATAAGAATTAATTATAACTATAAATCAACCCTCCATCAAAGACTCGCCTTATATTATCTATAATGTAGAAGATCTATAATCAAACTAAACAAGTGTGTGATTCGTGCAGTGTATATTGTAATATTGTAAAATATATTATAAAAGTATGTGTCAAAAGTAAAAATTTGTCACGTAATATATGATAGTTTCAGTGAAATAAGTGAACTAAAAACAAAATTATTATTATTGTTTGTTTAATTTGTATTATGTAGCTTATATATTTTTATAACTGAGTAAAAAAAAACAATTTTATCATTTTATTAATATGAATGTGGTAGGTCAAGACTGGTATATTTCAATGATTTATCAGATGAATTTAATAAATATTATCTAACCGGTTATTTTAAAGATGTTAAACTTAAATTTATGTAATTAGTTCTGGACTTAATGGTAAATAGTAGAAAATAATTATGAAGGATTTTATAAAATTGTATAAAATTTAATGTGGAGTTTATTGAAGTTAAAACATAATTTTATGATGTAGCGTACGATAAATTTTGAGATAAATGATTATAATTAATATACAACTTAACTTTGTCATTACTGCTTATATACATAATTTAATGTATTTGATCTATATATCTTTGCAGTTGAATGGAAAAAATAATTTTACTATTTTTGTTAATATATATACACATATGTATATGTATATGTATATATGTATATGTATATAAGCTGACGTATATCTTTATGATTTATTGACTAACTATTAACTGAGATTGTTTAAGTAGTTTGATTTCGTAAGTACTTTGAATACATGAATTTAAATATAACATGTTAGGAAAGACCCGAAGGGGGTTGTAAATAATTGTAGAAATGGTAAAATATAGGTGTTTGAAGGTAAAACATAATTTTGCAATGCAAGATGCGATAAATTTATTAAAATAAATGAATAATAAATTAAATTTGTTAATATAATTTATGTTATGTGATTTATATATCATTATATTTGAATGAGAAAACAATTTTACCACTTCTGGTGATATGAATATGGCGTACGTAGTGGAACCTTCATATTTCTAGATTTAGTAGGTGAATTAAGGAATATTTGTTAATTGAATTTATTTAAATACGTTAAGCTCAAGGTTACATAATTAATTAAAATATATTGATTTAAATGTACAAAATTAAGTGATACTGACGTAAATAACTATAAAAATTTCAAAATGTAGGTACTTGAAGTTTAAAAGAAATTATTCAATGCGATGCACGATTAATATATTGATATAAATAAATTATAAATTAAATTCGTAATTATTATTTATGTATATAATTTATATTATGTGATTGATGTATTTATATATCTTAATGAAGTTTTCTATACCATTTTTATTAATATGAATATGGTATAAATATAAAAAATTTCATTTTTTTTAGTTTATTAGATTAAATCAACAAATAATAGATTATTGAATTCGTTTAAAATTTTTAAGATTATTTAGTTGGTTCTAATATATATAGATAAATGTAAAATATTAAACGAGAATTGAAGGTGGTTTTGTAAATGACTATATAATTTTTAAAAAGAAGGTATGCGATGTAAAAAAACATAATATTGTCATGCACTATATCATGTAATTATTTAGACAAATGAATTGTAAATTTAATTTGTTATTATTGTTTATGTTTATACTTTATCTTATGTGACTTATGTACCTTTATTTTAATGGAAAGGTAAAT
This sequence comes from Allium cepa, assembly GCA_030765085.1. Taxonomy (NCBI): domain Eukaryota; kingdom Viridiplantae; phylum Streptophyta; class Magnoliopsida; order Asparagales; family Amaryllidaceae; genus Allium; species Allium cepa. Next base: position 346,824,638 of record CM060944.1, read on the forward strand.
TTACCATTTTTTAAATATAAGCATGGTATATGTATTGAAATTTTTAGAATTGCGTAATTTAATAGACGAATTAATGGACACTAGTTAATTGGATTTGACTAATTAGTTTAAATTTAAAATTTCATAATTAACTTAAATACATGGGCTGAAAAGTGAAATATTAGGAGAAAAGCGAGGTAAATTAAAACATTTAAAAACAAAATATTAAGAGAAAATCAAGGAAAAGAGAGAACTCCTAGAATAATTTGAAGAGCTAAAAATTCTTTTGTTTACTATTATTTAATAGATATTAAACAAGAATTTTAGCCTAATTTCTACTTTAATCTTTGAGAAATACAAATTCAGAGGGTGCAAATGATTGGTGGAGAAATGATTACACGATATTTTTTGAAATTCATGGAATATGATTTGGAATTTCGTAAACTATCACTCTCTTGACACTTCACATCTGTAAACTTCAAATCATTAAAAATAAGAAAGCAATTGTCATTATAAGATACGTATTGTAAAGTCTTTGTTTCTATTCTAACTAAATATGCATCGTTGAACTAGAACTCTGAATCGGTGACTAAGATGTCGATTCCGTTGTTCAACATATGATGTTACGAACATTATAAAAGATATAATGATGTTTATTGCAATGAAAGAAATCTGATAAATGTAAAATGTAGCTTTTTTAGAGCTCTGAAGTTAGCAGTTCGTACGGATGGTTTTGAGATTTTTTCTACTTGTAGTTCCTCCTCTATCTGTTTGACTGCTTAGCTTCATTTTGTCTCCTTGTATTGTTAATATATGGAATTGATATGTACTCTTTTTCCTTACAAGGCACCCATATAGGTTAGGGGGGTTGTAAGGTTTTAATGAGGCATATCAAGGAAGTATATGCTTTCTATTATTAATAAAGTACCTTTTCCAAAAAAAAAATGTAGCTTTTTTCATCATTACTTCTAACTCCATGGATGCCAGCAAGTACTAGTGGCATTGGACACCAACTAATAATGATAACCTTTGATACATCTTTTAAATTCCATTATAAGTACATCAAATCCATATCCTTCTTCATCGTCTCTTTTTGTTCTTTTTTTCTTTCCATTGATTTATAGAAAATTTCAATTCAACTCTTAAATATGCCTATTAATGCGTATAAGTTTAAGTATATAAAGATGAGGTAGATTTAAATGTTATGTAATGACTTTTTAGCAGGAGAAGAAGATCAACAAATCGATTTCGAATCAAGGTTCAAAATCATGCTTTTCATTTCTATTTTGATCATTAAGAATTTTCGAAATTTGGGCTACACTACAGTAATTTCAAAAATTCCGCTTTAATTCCGGTGTGTGAGTTCTGAAACTTTTTGTAATTTTTCATATAAATAATTTGAGCATTATAAAAACTGAACAAAAATACACCTTATATAATTTTTTTGCAAATCATTTTATGATAATTCACTAATATACTAGCTTGTTACAAATTATTCTACACTAATTAATCTGTAACAATTTTCATTATAGCCTATAACTTATTACAAACTAATAATAATCCAAAACTTTCTTTACAAATTAATGATAGTCCTAAACTTTATAAGCCCATCCCAAGAATACACAAATTCATATAAAAAACTAACTATTTTCTGTTTGTACCCTAAATTCAGTTACTTTATTAAAAGCCCTCATCGACAAAGGAAAATTTTCAATGGGAATAATGCTCAGTAAGCTGTAGCATCTCTTTTTCTTCGAGCTGCGTACTTCTCTCACTTCCCCTTTTTCCTTATGGGTATTTGTAGACACAAAAAAATTTAATTCGTTTTATGGGATTGCAATATCTGGAACTGGATTTATAGTCAATTTTGGCTTGATCATCACCGGAACCTAACCAGAACGGTCGAAATTCCGATATGTCGGCCGAAACTCGAACCATGCTTTGGATTACAGAATTTATTGTTATACGACAGGTTAAAGATAACCTTTTGGCTTAGCAAGACAGTAACATATGATATGTTTCCACAAAATCTATACCAGTTGAATATAAGCACAAATCTCAATATCTTTATTAATAATTGAAATAGAGCTGCAATTTTTTGATCCGATCACGAAGTTTCAAAAATACTCTTATATACAAAAAAAAGATCAGAATGTTGAATTCTCCCTAAATAAAATTAACAGCTATTTCCAATTGAAAATTTTAATACATATATTATATTCAAATTCGTATTCTAATTTTAACGTAATTTTCATAATGTTTTTCTTTATAATTTTGAACTTTTACCTATCAAAGCTATATGAAAAATTAAAATTAACGAGAGTTCGAATCTTGCTCAAAATAACATCTATTTCCAAAAGAAAATTTCGATACAAATTATATCACAAACTCAAATTCCAATCTCAATGTAATTTTCACAATATTTATTTTTATAATTTTGAACTTTCACTTACGAAAATCATGTAGAGAATTAAAATTTAACAATTTCATATCATAATGTAAGGATTTTTTATATGCATTATGGATTTCACATGCTAAAAAATCTTATGATTTATAACTATTTTCTATATGTAATCTCTTTTGTTTTCAATATGTAATCTCTTATGAAATCATGTGTATAGGTGACAGCATGCCAATTAATTACAACCAAATTATATCCTTTTGTTAATAGTTAGTGTCATGAATGAGGTAGGAAGACAACAACTTAATTTGGTTAAGTCATTCAACATGCAACACCAAGCCATCATTGAAAGTATGAAACTATACAAACCACCATCACCATTAACCCCAACCGAGTTATCCTGTCAAATCGCCGCCCTTGCCACTTCTCTAACCACTCATCCAACACCAATAATATAACATGCAAAACAATGTATAACCAAATGCTAATATTAGTTAGATCATCATATTTACCGGGATTATAAATATCAAATGCTCATATTTACCAAGACTTATTTGGTACTACAAAGTTTACAACATACATTTTTGATCATTAATATTTATTGCAAAAGTATGTTTTTAGTTGTTATTCTTTAGCTCGTGTTGTGAATTTTTTTTCTCTTCGTAGGAATTGTACTCTTTTATAGTTTTATTCTATGTAAAGCGATAATAAAAGCAATAGCAAAGAAGATATAAGCATGATCTTGGTAGAACAATTATGAATTTTGCACTTTCTTTTACTTTTATTCAAGAGCATTATTTACTGAACCACTAAAATATATCAAGTTCTTCCTATAAACATATAATCTTATCATACATCCAGAGTTAAGATTCTCCTAAGTATGATCCGCAAAAGTTTGTACCCAAAAAATGATACAATTTTTTTGTAACTATCATTGGGAAGAACCTTGATTCTCTTAGTCTTACTAAACCGGGCCGCTGCTCCAAAAGATGTTAGGGATGCAACAATTGTTGTGGAAAAAAGGGAATATCCATGGAAAGATAGGGAAAATGTTGGTGCAGAGTTTGGGTATATCCCAGGGTTCTTTAATTTATTATAAATTATTAATTCTATAACAAAATATCATTCGAACTAAAAAGTGTTTTCTTTCTAATATATATATATATATGTTATGTTAATTAATTTGATTTAAGTATATTTAATATAAATTGATAAATGGTATAATTTGTGATAATATAAATGCAATGTGTTGTAATCGTAAGAAGTTTATCATAATAAGAATAAACATATTGTTTTAAATATTCATGGTCAAGATGTATCAAGACTAGATATCAATACATCCATTGATACCATAGTACATAACGTTCTTTAAATATTGGGCAGTATACTCATGGCTGCTAGGGGCACCAAGGTATTTCGTACCGATTGTTATTGGATAAGTATGTAATTACTCATTTGATAGTTTTCTATTAGTTAATATAACTAAGGTCAAACATAAAATATCAATGTGATAATATTACACAATTCTCTCGACTTGAGAATATCATCGAACTTCAATTTGGAAACTTCACTTTGATTATAGTTAAATATTGACAGGACGTCCATTGAATCATTATAGTTGGGTCGAGTTAAAGTATTGGAAGCGAAACATTATTTAATAGAGAATTCGTTATCTCAAGTATATAAGTTTAGTGTCATGGTCAACTATATTTAACCCAAAGTCAAAGTCATTTGCCAAATCATTTTGGCAAATAATAATAATTTTTATTGATCCTGAGACTTTGTGTTTCTACTTACAAGTCGAATGTGTACGATATTGGAATTTTGGCCATTGCCAAATTCTATAAGTCCTAATATGATATAGTTTTAACACAAGGAATTAGTGTAAATAATTTTCACTACCGAAGACCGCTTAAAATAAGTAAAATTGGATTTTATCAAGACCAGTAAGTGTTAAATTTGGTCAACTTGGCCAAACGTCACATCATTAGCTAAGGTGACGTGTGAATAATAATTTTTGAATTGGTCGATATTAACCACTATACGAATTTACACTAAGTGTACACATTATATGAATTATATATAATATTAAATCAAATCATTTTATTAAAATATTAAATAAAAAAGATTTTATTTAAAATTTATTTAGATCGCATCTAGATTAATTCAGACTTCATAGGCTTACTAAGATCCAAAAACGTAAAATGTTTGTAAAATCCACCCATTAACCCATTGCGTAATTGCCTAGATTCAACAATGGTATTGGAGCATAATAGCCTATGCGGTCTAAGTTAGCAATAGTATAGCTAACTTATTAAAGCCTACCCATAAAGTTGGGTAATTATAAAAGCAGCGCCTAAGGTTAGGTTTGGATAATCAACTACTCTACCCCATCTGGCTACTGGCTCGGCCTGAAAGGATGAGGTAAGCCCAAAGGTTATCCCCAGTATAAAGGCCCAAATTGATTTGGACATTGGGCTAATTTTCAAAATCTATTTTGAATTAAAATAAAATTTTAAATTAAAAGGCTAAATTTAAAGGTTAAATTTAAAATAAATAAAAATAATATTTTAAATCTAAAAGTTTAAATCTAAAAGAAGTAATGATTTTACAAATGTTATATAACAACTTTAGAATTATTTTGAAAATAAATAATCATTTTCAAAAATTATTAATAATTCATTAAAAGTTAATTAATTAAAATAAATAACACATATATATATATATGTATTGATATATATATAACATTATCATAAAATATTAAGGTAATATATATTCATATTCTAAAATTAATAACAATTAATTAATTTTTTTAATTAAATAAATTAATTAAATATTAATCAATCAATGATATAACACACACATATATGATAATGTGTATAACTATAAATGTTATAGTGCATGTATTTAATTTAAATGTTTAAAATGAATAAAATAAAATTAATCAATACGTTAATTAATTAAGATTTAATTAGTACAATTAATGCAACATTATAAATAAGATTATTATATAAGTTAATTAAATTATAAAATGTTATACAAGAATTAAACTTATATGATATAAATGTCCAATAAAAGGTGGAACGGTACGAAACCCAGTTAAACTTAAGAATAAAGACATATGTATATACATATTTAGTGATTTCAGATATGTCCAACGAAAGTGACTAGTGGATTGTATAGTGTTGCTGTGGCTAACTTAACTTGTAGCAACATAAATATAACTAGCAAAGTAATGAGTAAGCAAAAGAACACGCCAAAATTTATACTGGTTCGGGGAAACTTTCCTATGTCCAGTCCCTAAGCATCTCTTAGGAATTACTAGTAAGGCCCTCACTGAACCGGGAGGAATAAGTATATTACAAATTGCCTAAGCTGCCAAATGAGACTTCGTGCCTGAAGATGTTCAACGGGACTTCGATTATAAATAGTAGTAAGATTTTCGACTTTGTGTGCTCTTGAATAACACAAATGTTTCGATATAATACAACATTCCTATAATCTTCTTTGTAGGTGGTATAATGTGTATGTTTAAAAAAATGTAAGTAGATGGTCAATAAATAGATTTGATTTAAACGTATAAGTGATCAAGAAATTTCAATTTGTGGTTTTGAATAATAATAGTGAACTAAAAAAGAAAACAGAATTTGAAAGCAAGAAGAATTATTGTTAAAATAATAAAAAGATGATTGTTATTTATAGAGAATGAGTAGTAGCAGTCCTTCGTGAAGAGTAGCCTCTGATAAAAGTGCTACAATCATTTATGGAGGGAAACGACTCCTAATGAAGACGAAGAAGATCCCCTTAGAAAATTTAAAAATATGGCTGTTACTCGACAACTAGTCGACTGGTAAGAGAAGTATAGTCGACTGGTTATAATCGAACAATTTTAAAACAAGAAGAAATAGTGAATAAAGGACTCAATTTAGTCGATTGAAAGTGTCAATTAGTCAATTGAATAAAAGTTTCGGTTAATTGTTTTTCTTTAGAGAAAAATAGAAATAGATGTATACTATATCAGTCGACTAAACTTAGTGAACCATTCGACTGATACCTTGTTAGTTGAACGTTTGACCTATTTTAGTTCACTGATTATATATATTTTTCTTTTAAAAATGTAATATTATTTTGATTTTTTGTATGTGTGCGTATACAAGTTTGAAGAAATTTCAACATCTGTAAACTTTAGACTCAAAACTTTATGACTAATATTCCTTTGAATGTCATCTTTATCTTTTCTTCATCATGTAGATCTCTTTGATGTTATTATATTTTCTATCAATAGTTGATTATATATAGGATATATTCTTGTGTAGTTGTCATTATCAAAACACCAAAATACGAGGTTCTAATATTCTCCCCCATTTTGATGATGATAATTGTACAAGTAAAAGTTAATTATACCCCTAAGTTTATACTTCCCTTATCAATATAGTAGTATAGTTTTCTCTCCCTTTGTAATCGAAAAAAAAACATATTTATCAATAGGGGTTATATAAGACTTGTACCTAATCAATGGTTTAACGAAAAAAAAATTCAAACACAAACATTTTACTTTAAACAGAACCATTTCATTGCACAACATCAAATGTTTTTGAGGAAGATATTATACGACAAAGATATTCAACATAACAACCATAACCACATAGAATAAGTAGAAAAATACTACAACCACAACAGACAAGTTTTCAAAAGGCACTAAAATATCTCACATAATTACTATTCAAACAAAGGATGAAAATAAAACAAACTAAAAATGCATGAAACTATGTAACAAACTAAACTACCATCTTACCAAACTATTACTATTGTCTGATGCTCATCATCTTCCACATTTACTTCTTCATTTTTCAGAGAATCCCAATTGCAAGGGTTATCACTAGATACTCTATCTTTGGGAAGAGGGAGGTATTGATGTAGATAGACGAGTGCAAGAATTTTTTTCTTCATTTTATCTATAAATCCAATCATTTTATCCACTTTGCTCTCAATTCTTGTGACCGTGTTTCCTACCCTTGTCAAGCGCCGATCAATTGTACTTTGTTCCTAAAGAGACTGGCAAAGGAATGTCTTGTTGAAGAGTCGATTAGAAGTTCAAGTATTGCAATATCATCCTTTGATTCCTCTTCTTGTTGTTGAGGTGGAGTTTATACCCTAGGTCGAGTCGGTGGAGCACTTGATGAAGAGGCTCTATGTGCTTGCCATTATTAAATGTTATATGTCACTCATCTTAAAAGGGATACTTCAATAACTTAAGAGTATTTGCATTAGGGTAATTGAAAATAATAAATTTTGAGTCGGGAAGATTGATTTCAAAATGGTATAAGATATGCATTATATACTCGGCATAATGAACCGTCTTTGATTTATGTTGGTGGAAAGTGCAAATATCATCCATGATATATTTTCCCCAATTGATTTGCGGAACCCATACAATGCTAGATAGTTGTTTTTGTATATAACATCATAGCTTCTAGTCCTTGGCCAGATAGTATGAGTAAGTATAGTCACATCTCTACCATGATCATTAAAAGCTATTTCTTCCAATTCCTCTCCTTCCATTGGGCAACGTAAAGTCATTCCTAGCCTTAGTAATGGTATGACAATTATTATTCCGCAAGCTAAACTCCACATGATATGTTCATTTGAGTAAGGTCTATGAAAATCTAAATTAAGATTTGCATAAAAAGTTTTACCGAAAGTAAAATAATCTTTAAGTTGTTTGCATTACATTATGATCGTTGGAGAAGGTAGGAGCTCTTTCCTTTTATTTTGGTCCCACTGTTTTGAGATTGATTAAAAAAAATTGAATTTTGATTTGATGAGAGTTAGGCTTTTTGATAGATGAATGAAGATGAAGATGAATAGAGGGGTTATGTCCGTGGTAGACATAGGAATTCAATAGGAATTTATTGAAGTGATAGGGTAGGTGGATCAAAAGGTGGGTCATTTGACCATCTTGACTTTTTTTAAAAATTCTGAAACAACAACTAGTCAACTAAAAATCGGACCAATCGACTGGTTTTACCCGTAAATCACAGGATTTTCAACCCATAAGATTTTAGTTTAAATCAAGGTATTTTAGTCGACTAAAATTTTCAATTAGTTAACTAAATAGGGATTCGGTCGATTGAATGTAAATGCTTAATCAGCTGAAATTAACAGAATTGTTAAAATTATTAAAATTGATTTCATTTGACTAGTAATGTGGAACTACTTGACTAATACTAATGAAATTTTATTCTCTAGAATTTTAGTTTTGACTAAATTGAAAAACTGTTTGTTGCATTAGCTTTGAGTAGGCACACCGACTTTGTGATCCGTCTACCACCTTAAGTTATGTAGCGTTGAAAAGATTTTAAAACAAGTATTTTATTCATTTATATGATAGACTATAATTTTTTTATAAAGATATTAATAAGGAGATACATATTAATGATATACGTATCTACTTATTTTCCAAAGGTTCTGATTCTTCGGAAGAAAAATGATCCCATGAATTGGGTTCGTGTATCTTTACCAGAGGATTCTTTGCAGGAGATTTTTATTGAAACGAACCGTATCTTTTATTCATGATCGACCATAGAATTTCAGTCGATGTCATTCAATGAAGTCAAGGCATTCACCTTGTTTGTAGTGTTCCCAACACATATCTTTTTGAAGACCTAAGCTTTCATGTTGATAGTGACATAGGTCGTCTATATGGTAATCATCAGAAGCTATCACTACTCTTTCAAATTTAATGGATGTTTTTACTTTCTTTCATTAAGGGGAATATCCAGTATGTGAATCCACTCGAGGGACTGAAAATTTTAAGGTACGCGGCGTATTTTTCTTAGGTGTGTAGAAGTTTACTAAGGAAGAGCTCGAACTTTTGTCAGAAGCCATTTTTAAATAGCATAAGAGCTTTTAAAGTGGTTTAATAGAAAATGTATTTCTGTGTATTTGAAATACATTTTGACTAGTTTATATAATAATATGGTAAGTATTAATAGGCGTAAGTTATATGCTTGTAATTATTTAACCATTAATTTAGGCTATCTGTACTTATGATAAAAATAAAATATACAATAAATATACAAAATTTTGTTCTGTAGAATTTAAAAAAATATATGTAATATGTTTAGTTATTGCATTTATTAAAGTAGCTCTCGTAGTGAAACAATTCCAAGTTCACATCGAAGCTTAATAAACGTACTTTTATTTAAGGGTTTTATAAAAATATCAGCAATTTGATTTTCAGATGTTGCAAACACTAATGAAATTACTTCATTTTCAAAGTTTTCTTAAAAATAATTAATGTCGTGTATCTATTTTTTTTTTTACATAAATGGTTTATCAGATCTTTTTGATAAATTTATAGCATTTATATTATCATAGAAAATCAATGATTTTTCTAAGTAAAGTCCAAATTTTTTAAGTTTCTGGTGCATGTTTATGATTTGAGCACATGCCAAAGTAACATAAATGTATTCTGCTTCATATGTCGATAATGAAACACAATTTTGTTTCTTACTAAACCACGATACTGGAGACTGTCCAATGATGTGATAGGTACGGTTGGTAGTTTTTCTGTCCATTCGACATCCTCTAAAGTCAACATCAGTATATGAAACTAACTCGAAAGGACATTTTTTTCGGGTAGAATAGTCTATAGTCCCTAGTGTTGGTTAAGTAACGCAAAATTCAGTTTACCGCTCGTAGATGTGCTTCTTTGGGATTTGCTTGAAAGAAAACATTCATTATTATGTCTGGATGACTAGCAACAAGATATAATAACGAGCCTATCATACTTCTGTATAGTTTTTGATATATGCTTTAATCATTGTCATCTTTATCTAAATGTATTGTAGTACTCATGGGTCTCCGTTTACTCAATGTATTTTCCATACCAAAACGTTTAAGTAAATTATTACTGTATTTTTCTTGATTAATGAAATAATTTTTTTTTAATTATTTAATGTGCGAACTAAGGAAAATGAGTGTTTTCCCATATAAGACATCTCAAATTCACTTTTCATTATATTTAAAAAGCCATTGCATAAATTTTCGTTTGTAGAATCGAAAATAATATCATCAACATATACTTATATAAATAAAATGTCATTATTTTCTCATTTCATAATAAGTGTTGGTCTACTTTCCCTATTCAAATCTAGAAGCTATAGATAGTTTTTTTGTCATTCATACCAAAAACTGGGTACTTGTTTTAAACCATATGAGCTTTCTTAAGTTTACAGACATGATCAGGAAATTTTTCACGTCAAAATAGTAGGGGTTGTTTTACATACGCATTTTCTTTAATAAAACCATTTAAAAATGCACTTTTAACTTCCATTTGATATAACTTAAAATTATGATGACAAAAATTCTAATAAGAAATGTTTTGTAACTTCCCAAAATTTTATCATTTTGATTTTGAGCATTTAATTAATTTTAAATGTTTAAATGATTAGTTTTTAAAATATAAATAACTTATATTCAAATACAGGGATCATTTAAATATTTGAATTGTAGATTAAATGTTAATTAAATGGAGTTAATAACCTTATTTAACACTTTTCAGTTAATAAAAAATAAAGGTGAACTTATTTTGTAAGTTTATTTACAATAATAAATAGTTCGAATAAATAAAAAGAAAATAAATCGTTAATAAAAAAAACTTGATTTTTGTTGATGTATTTTTAAATGAATTAATAGGATATTTTCCATAATTTTAAAATTTAAAATAATTAAATTATCATTTGACGTAATTTTCAAAAAGCAATGGTATTTTTGAAATTTCATAGAATAAAATAATCTATGTATTTTATTGTTGATTTGTGATCATGTCGCATTTTGATATATGATCGTATTTTTATTTCTATCATTTGCGGTTCGTACGCCAATAAACCATTATGTAATGGAGTACCGCAAAAGTCTCTTTTCAAAACATATTAAATCAAATCAAAATTCAAAATTTTCAACTAACCTTAATGGTGATGTGATGGGTGGCATGATAATTTTGGTTTGCTTGGAATTTTTGTTTAACTTGTGTGTGAAGTAATAGAATTGTTTTAGGTTAAGTACACTTCAATACTTCCATTATTCTTCATTTTCATCCTTCCCCTCATTTTCTATTTCTCATTTTCCTTCCCTCTCCTTTTTCTATTTCTCATTTTCCTTCCCTCTCCTTTTTCTATTTCAATTCCAATGAACGAAAACATTATCTCCTCCTTCAAAATTAGAAATCAATTCATCCACTCAACTAAAAATCACGAAACTTGAATCATTAAGTTCGTATAGGCATAGGCTTTGAATCTATATGGCTGTTGTTGAGTTCGGTTGTGTTTAGTCGTGCTTGACTATTTGAGGCAAAGCTAGGGTTCATCCAAAGTTTGATTGGAGAGGAATTGGTCAAATTGGGGGAGGAAATGGATTTAGGGGACGAAGACGTGCTAGTGACCGAATTTTGGGGTGGTCCTATCGGCCTGGCAAATCGCGACATGATCACTGTCACATGCCAGGGCTTCAAGTTGTGATAGAGCTGGGTCGATCGAGCTTGGGGTTATTGGCATGGATATGTAGTGCTCGCGTGGTGGAGTTGAGAAGCAAAGGCGATTCACGATTTCATCGAAGGATGAAGGAGGAATTGTTGATTGAAGAATTCGGTGAGTGGGTTTTGGTGTGTATAGGTGCACGCATGCACTGTGCATGTTGGGGAAGAAAGACTAGCATAGTGAGATTAGCTTAAGTGAATAATTTTTAATTTAATGAGTTAATTAATTAGTTTAATTAATCCAATATCTTATTAAATCTATAACTCTCTCATACGAGGTCGGATTTGGACATGGTCTTTTGTGTTGGACTCTAATCAACATTATCTTCACATTAGAGTCGAATTCACTGAATTTGAAGCTAGCCGAATTTCGACCTAAAATCGAATGCTATTCAATTTTAGATCAACCGGTAAGTGAAAGCGTCAATTGGAATTTTGATGGGCTTACTCACCTCTAAATAAACTACATGATAGCTGTATTGCTGTGGATTATTGTTGAATGCTTGGATGATAGTTTTAATGAAGTATAAAGTAATGATAAAATTATATTGATTTAATTAAATTAAATTTAACGTAGTTAAATTAGTTATATTTTGTTTGTGATATCTATTTAGTAGGATAAAATACCATTCTGCAATAATTAAATAGAATATATTATTTTGGGCATTTATCGAGCATCACCATTCTATGCTTGTAAAGTAAAAAGATTATTTTTGAAGTTGATTAATATATGGATTAATTAATAAATGATATGTTAGCTATTGATAGCTGATAACAATAATATGATTGTTACTATTGTTTGATTGTTTGTTTAGATTGATTTCCTGCCTAGAAAGAAAATCGCACAAATAACCATTGTTTTGTAGAGGACTTTTGTAGATAGACTTAAAGGGGTTTCTCGGCAATATTGATTTACTTATATTCATATGTTGCTTATATTGATATTTGGTTGAAATATTTTGGACCATACCGTTTGATTTGTGCAAGCGTCGTTATAGCAATCATCGCTATACCATCAGTTATGAAGTACCATCTCCTTAAACCTTTGTATGTGTTGGATTTATGCTTGTATTTGTACAAAATGAATGTTTAGCCATATTTTTTCACTTTAAAAGTTGTTTAACCTACATTTTAAGTATTTTTTGAGAATTTTGAAATAAAAAATAAGTGTTGTTTTAAATTTATAAAATGATATAAATTTCATTTGTTATCTTTTAGGATAGTTGACATTATTTTTAATTTTTAAAAGACTATAAATTTGATTAAATATCTTTCGGAATAATTAATGTCATTTTTAAATTTTTAAAAGATTATAAATTTGATTAATTTCCTTTCGGGATAATTGATATAGTTTTAAATTTATAAAAGAGTTATATCAATTATCTTTTAGGATGATTAACATGGTTTTATAATTATAAAAGTATTTTAAAATGTTTTATTTTCTTTCAAGATAATAAAATGTTGTTTGAACCGACATTTGAAGTAATTTTGATCTAAAAAACAAGTTTAGAAGTTATGGTCCGTACACAGATTGTCACTATGGAATCGTTCAGAGATATTTGGTTTTTGCATAGTATAAAAGGTTAATTACTTTAAATATTTTGTAAATTCTTTTCAAATAGGTTCATAGAGATTTTATAAGCATTTGGAAGGAATTTGGGATTTTAAGTATATTTTAAATCATTATTTTATCTTAAAGTAAAATGTTATCTTGAGATATTAATAACAAATTGTTTTAATATATCATTTTAGTAATGATATTTAAAGTTAATTAATAATTTTAACAAAGCAGTTCAAAGTTTTATTTGTGATGTAAAAAGTCAAGCATAAGTTTGGCTTTTTAAAGGTTTAAAAGTTTAATTCGGTTATAGAAAGTATAAGAAATTAAATTTCCATAAACGATATCGCTTATATGGAAAGGTTTTAGTCATATTCTTAGCACTAAACGTCGAGATATGGAAACTCATTTCTATCTTGAAGGTTAAAAATGTCATCAACGCTAAACATTAAGGTAACACTACCTTAACTTGCCTGGCTTCATTTTCAATCGAAGGATAGTTTAAGTTTGAAATCGACGAGGAGTGGTAATGGCATGCGATTCAATTTCCATATACGATCATTCTGATTATTCTCGATGGTTGATTTATTAACTATCGATTCCGCTATCTTTTTTTGTATCGTCGATCTAAGATGATTTGTTACTTATTTGAGCATTGATATCCTTTTTCGGAAATGGTTAAACCCAAAATGCAAGTGGAAGCCAAGCTATATGAGGTTGCTCCCATTAGGGTATCCTCACCTCTACTCTAGATTGGATTTAGTGGTATGAGCGTGGAGTGTGAAATACTTGGATTCTCGGTTTGACGGGGTCCGTCTTGGATGTGTCCAAGAGCCATCATAGTTCTCAAGTATATTTTCTAGAGGTATACTTTCGGTAAGGGGGATGCACCCTCGTGGTTATTGCTGGAAAATTTCTCTTTTCTTTTTTTGATTCAAACCTTTGGATTGTTTTCTTAATCGCATCAAAAAATGCCTAGAGCTCTTCTCGATGTTTAATTATCCGTGTCTATTCTTTAAGTTTGGATTTTGATCTTATTTATGCCCATTCTTTCAAGTTTGGGTTTGCTCTAATTTGTCCATTCATTCTTGTATGGATGTTATTCTTGTGAGGTAAAGCCCATTTCGTATTTAGCGTCATGGTTTCATAGAATTATTACATGTCCCCTATATTTCTTGAGTTTCTCACGCTGGTTTTCGATACGCATCAGGTGTTATTTTATTACAATGCTAGGGTCAGACTGATATTTTCTAGGTTGTTGTTGGTGGGACATGGAGCTCATAAAGTAGAGCTGGATGTTTACCGGTCGTAGTATTTTTTATTTTCCACTGTATTATTATATATACCCATCAACATTTGTAAAATGAGGAAGTTATAAGTGTCTGGACCGATTACGTTTGTTTTTTACTATGATATATCATGTATTCTAGAGTGAAATCTTTCAAAAGTTTTTGTTATATTATATGTTGTCGTTTCGCCCTGAGATTCTATTTTCCTATTCTTTTTATTTTCATTTTACCCTAACTGTCTACCTTTCTGGCACTTGAATGCTCGACATTGTAATACTATGGATGTATTAGGTGCCGACTTTTGAGGCTTGAAAAGATAGGTCGTTACATTTGCTATAAAAGCTGAAGGGTAAGTGAGAACCTTGGCTTTGGTGGGGTAAACTCATTAGAGATAAGGTAAGTGACACCCTAGAATGAATTAAGAGTATTATATATACGAGAGCGTATTTTTTTATTGCTATAAAAAATGTTATGTTAATTGGTCTATTGAGTTGTTTATGAATTCTGATCGAGACATGAAACAACACGGTGTCGATGGGGATTTCTAAACATTTGAACAAGGAAAATGAACATGATATTGATTTTTGAAAATTTGGTAAATAAAATATTTTTACTTGTGATTATATTTTTTTTATATGTAAAGAAATAATTGTCAAATTGATATAGTTATTTACAATGTGTTTGTTTATTATTGATAATATTTCTTTATTACCATTGTTGTTTGATTTAGTCATGTTCGGGTAGTTTAGGGGCATTGACTATTATTTGTTGATTGTTGATTTGTGCTCGACCAGTTTATGAGCATTTATTAATGATTCTGAGTACATTAAAATGAGACCTTTATGAATTCAGTTTCACAATTTGACGATAAGGTATTCGGAGAAAATGTTAAGTTAAAAGTCATCTTTTAATAAAGTTGTTTAATATAATCTAAATAGGAAGACAAAACATTTAAAGGATAAATAATTATGAAAAGTTTATCATAATAAAGGAAATTTATTATAATATATAAGATGATTTTAAATGTATATTTTATATGAGTATGGTATATAAAATGATTTACATGATTAATAAAGTGTTTTGGAGAATTTTAAATCCTGGTTTAAATAAAAATTGGGTATTTAGTTCTTATGTTTCCTTAAAAGAAATTGATTAAGAATAAATGGCATTTTGATAATTGAATAATTTGATAAATGGATATTTTGAAACTCTTGCATAGAAGAGAGATAATTTATCTTATGTTTTAAAATGAGTTAAATTTAATAAAAATTCTTTAATATGCATTGTTTTATTAAAACCATAGATATCTAAGTCTCGTAAACTATTTGATGTTATTGGACCGACTAAGTAAATATTTTTCCTTTGATAATGAGTACTCTAAGGTAAAAAAAGTTGAAGTGTTTGACTAATTTTTAAGACATATATTTGTTTAGGCCTCTATTAGAATTTCAAAAAAATAAAAAATAAGAAATAAAATTGACATTCTGTATATACACTTAGGATGTAAAAGAATATCATACACGTAAATAAAAGTGGAGTAAGTTTTCAGTATAATGTTTTATAAAGTAGTGTCTTTATAAAATGGTTTTTTAAAAATGGTAAGTGGATTAAGGGAGCTCGACCCATCTATTAAATAGAATAATAATTATGTGACGACCCGCCTTCTCGACCCTCGAAAATCGACACAAAATACACCACAGAATAATATGCCAACGCTCGAGTGCCAGAAAAGATAGATTGTTGAGGGAAAAGAAAGAAGGAATTAAACAATAACAGAATCTCACAATCGCAACGGAACAAAATATAATACATAATATCATATCTTTACACAAAATGAAAACTATATCTGTTTTGTACAATATATCATCAGAGTATATCTCGAACAAACAACGATTACTAGCCTGACAATTTTCAAACAAATCACAGCAACGGATATAAACAAGTATGGATAATACGTCTCGGTCTCCAGCTCCTCTCCTGAGCTCCATAGCATCCTATCCTGAACATATAATACTCGGTCTGTCCCAAGCATTGTAATAAAATAACACCCGAGTCGGTCTGGAATACCAGCGTGAGAGAAATACACCCAAATTGATTATTAAATTTTCAAAATTCTTTGGAAACAAAAGTATCTCATAAGACCACGCCACAAATAAACATGTTGGGTTTTTACTTTACGATAGCCAAACACTTTTTATCAAATCCGTCTGATATTATAATAATGTCTATAGAACGTAAAATAGAATCTAGCTGAAATGCGTGCATCTCACGTTTCAGCAATAGTTGGGCACAATCAAAACCGTACAGGCGTGTAGGGAGGATGGATTTCCAACTAATGACTAGGCACTGGGGTACCACCTATCACAGTACCTGGTTTAGATCAACGTACCGAGGATCCACCCTAAATCCCCTGCAACACAAGACCGGGACTACCCCTTACTGGATAATCCCGAGTAAGATCACCCCACGGTTGGGATCAGAAACCACACCACTAATCCGAATAAAAGGGACATCTAGACAGATGACCTCACCCTAATGGGTGTTACCCACTTAGCCTTGCTGCATATCCCCTGATTTTCAGTCATTCCTAGTTGATGAGGCTTGAGGCTAAGCGTTACCTTTTTAGAACACATCTCTTAGAATGCTCTTCGTCCTCCTGGCGATGTTCTTAAAGCATTCATCCATACAAGTCCGTCCCAGATTCGAATGGAACCGAAGGCACTACTCCTACTACATCCATTTTGGAATCATCCTCAGGATTAGTACCGAGTAGCCCTTGCACTTCACTGCTCCACCTTCGAATCCAAACTCTTATTTTCCACATGAAAGTTCGAACCGGATCAAAGTGGTTTTCAGAAAATAAATCTCTATCTTGGTCTCTTCGAAACGATCAGGGCCAATATTGATAGTCGGTTATTTAACTATCAAATAACATTCACAAACAATCATTAAACATAAATAATTCTCCAAATTATTTATTATCCTCAAAATATCTTCGCAGGATATATTTCCATTTTCAACCCTTTTTTAAAACAGTTTCAAACCACCCTTTTGACATGGAATAAATTCCTCAAATATTTTCTATTTCCACTGAAAACAACCAAGTCCAAACATTCTAGATTTTAAAACAATTTTAAAACACTATACTATAAAATATACTTTAACATTTAAATTCAAACCCACTTTAATACTTTATTAAAAATATATACTTTAAGAATATTTAAAATAAATTACTTCATAAAACATAAAATTAATTTTTATCTTTTTTAAAACATAATACCAAGTCACCTTTAAATAATTACTACAATAATATATTTGAAAAATACTTTCTTTAGAATTTAAACATTTAGAAATAATAAATTTTCTAAAACATGCTTTTTTTAACAACATTAAAGCTTTTAACTTATATTTAAAAATTTTACTTTGAAAACGTACTTGGCTATCTAGGGAAATATACTTCTCTTCTCATCCTTTAAAAATAAATCACTATTTATTTTTAAACAAATTTACCCATTCCTTTAATAAATTCCCATCGTGAATTTATTCTTTAAGTTTCACTGATATATTACTTCACCTTTATAAACTCAGTTTATAAATTCCAAAGTCTCACTTCTCTTTTAAAAATCCCGGTTTTAAACACTTAATCAATCTTCAAATTGATTTCCAAATTACTCCCATTTTGAAATAAATACCTTTTCTTACTCAATTTTATTTCAAAACCCATAGACTTTAGATTTTATTTCTTAATTATGATTTAAAATCTTTTTAATTGAAAATACCAATTCTTGAATTTTTCCCAAATTCCTTCTTTATCTTTTCCAATAATTTGAATCTTAAATTTAAAATAAATTCTTTATTCCTTTAAATAATAACACTTAAGTTTAAAATTTATTATCTTCCCGTTTATTCAAAATCCCCTTTTTATACTCAGAATTTATTTATTAAAATTTTAAAATCACTTTTATTCTTTTCCAATTTATCCTTAAATTTATTCAAATTCTCTATAATTATTTCACTTACAAATTCTTTTCCTTTATTTTCTTTCCAAAAATCCAATTTATATATTTTTGGCAACTCATTATACCCAAATATATTCAGTCAAACCATAACATCCAATACTCCAATTATCAATAAAATTCTTCACAGTATATCAAATAATCATATCACAGAATATTTAAACAAATCTAAATATTTTGAGGAATCCAGTTGGATCCCTCCAACCTGTTTCCCTGCATCCACAGAATGTTAGCACGACAAATAAATATCGATCAAATCTGATAATAATTTTCATATTCAACCAATTAATCAATCATTTAAACATTAGCTATTTAAAACTACCTAGCATTCTCGATGTGAGTGAGATTAACTGACCTTGAGTTTTGTCGAGCGTTTAAATTTTAAATCAAATCAAACGGCTTCGATTTGACCTAAAATCTTTACGAACTCCAGTCGATCTCAGATCTGAATTGCAGCGTAGAGCTCCTCCCTGCGGTTCCAGTGCCGCCAATTTTGTCGAAATCCGACAAACGAAATCGTGACCGCTCTCTTCTTCTTCTCGATCGCGCATAGGCTAAAATGAACCCATCGACGCCTAGCTAGGGTTTGATGCCGCACCCTCTACAATGAGCTTTTGCTTGATCAGCGACCACCACAACGAACGGCACGTCGCCACGCACCCACGGCCAGAAACAGAGCAAGCTCGGCGCCTCCATTAGCTCAAAAAACGAGCGCGAACGGCCGGAGAACGCGACTAGATTACATCGCCATCGAGAACTATAAACCATCACGACCATTGGATCTCAAATTCTCGTCGAGCTCGCCGACTTTCCAGTTGGGAGTTTCTTCAATTGAAGCACGGATGAAGAGAAAATCGAGGGGAAAGGATAAGTGATTTCGGCCATTGGTTTGTTTGAGAGGCGGCTAAAGAAGATTAGGCTAGGGTTAAGCCATTATGTGTATATATATATACACACGTTTATAAAAAATATTATTCTATTAATATTCTCAAATTTATCAAACTTTTACAAACGAACTCCAAATCACACGTGCCACCAGATGTTTATAAGGTTTTACCCACATTCCGAACACAATAGAACATGTTTCGGAGTCTAATTTGATTATATGTGGAAGATAGCCTTTTGAATTGAGTTTAAATATTAAATTATCGATTTCAATTTCAACGCGTTTCTCACCCGTACGAGCAAACGGTAAATCCAAACGCTAAGAAATTTGAAATCCAATAATAATACATTATTACAGATCCAATGAAATTAGTTTCGTCGAATTCCAAGATGGTGCCCCGGAAGGCTATTTTAACTTGTTGATAAGTTCGAGCGATTTTCAAAACCGTCGAAATCACTTAAAATTTCGCCTTTAAAATTTTACTAACTCAATAATAAATCATATAGAATTTATAATCACATTAGAATTCATTTTGATTCATTTTAAATCAAAATCTGATTATTTACATTATTAAAATAATAAATTTCATTATTAAAATAATATAAAATTCCAAATTTGACTTCTCGACTTTTGATTCCATCCAAAAGTCCAATATTAAAATTCAAATCAAACTAGATTTAAAATAATCTTAGAATCCATTTTCATATCTATTTACATCCAGATTCACTAATTATCCTAATTCCAAATATTTAATTATTATTATGCAAATCCAGTTGAATTGCCATACTCGATATTGTAACTAATTATATTGATTTTACCAAAATCTTCTTACTTCAAAATCAATTCAAAATCCACATTTAACATTTAAAATGAATTAAATGTTCAAAATCTAACGACCAATATTCTGGGTCGTTACAAATTACATGTAAGAACAAGCACAAAACAAGCACATAAAATGTTAATAAACTTAAGTGAAAATTTACGAAGTAATTCATAAATAAATTTAGTATCTAGTGAATTACTATAAATAAAAATGAATGTGATTTAGAAAAATTGGTGTAGTTAAGAAACCAATAAATTAAGTACATAAGTTCTACGTAGATCATTTTAGTCACATAGGTTTTTGATCTAGGACTCGAGTACATAACTTTGGGGTGATTCACCCCAGTCCGAAAAAGGATTGCTCACTTGATTCTTTTCAGCGAGCACTTGATTAGGATTCTAGTATGATACTGAGGTTTTCTATCATATTATATGACTATGAAAGACGAATGAACTTTTTTAATTAAGGAACATGTTCGAAGTCCGCACTAGGGAGATCAAGTGAGCGATACTAGTTTGAAAGTAAATCTATGTATCCAAGCAGGATGTCGAATCAGATATTGCATACGGATGATTTATGTATATCATATGGGATTAAATGTATTTGTATGTTTTATTGTATAGCTTAGGAAAGTTTAGGGTGTGACTTTCAATTTTGTTCTGAGGTAGCTTAGATAATCTTTTAAGCAATAACGAAAGGCTGATGAGTGTAATGGTACGCTTAGAAAATTATCCATATCCTTGGATGATCGAGAAAGTTGTGAACCTAAGAATAATTCTAAATCTTATTTGTTAGTCACTTAACATTTTAATTAATGTTAAGTGACAGTTTATTCCGTTATGAAATTTGATTTGAGTGAATAGGTGATTTTATATATGATGGTTTATAAAGCCTAAATTTATAAATAAAGGACAATTAAGTTTTGCTTTGTTAGGACTTAGATACCCGTGCTTTTGAAAAAATGCAATTTTGAAAGAATTGGTAAAAAAAAAAAATTTGAAAAATTTGTGAAGTATTATTATTTTAGGAAATTTGAAAAGAGTTTTGTGAAGTGATTTTTCCAATATTTTTTTGGTCATGATTAAAGTTGGACGATTGAGTGTGGATTTGAAAGACTCGCCAAGTTTATTTGTTTACTCTAGTTGTTATTTTAGGAGGAACCATAATACCACTGAATGCTCTGTGTAGTTTTGGTTCTAGAGTTATATCATGCTTCGGTAGGAGGAGCCCCTCCTTATCATAATTGGTTTTGGTTTTGATATATTTTTTGAATATAAAAACCCAGGCATTTAGTTCTAAATTTATCCTTTGAAAGGATTAGATGCATAATATTCTATTACGGAGTATTCTTTTTATTTTTGTTGCATATGGCAGTTATATTGCTTTTGATTGCATGTGACTTTATATCACACTAAAGTTGCATCATGTTGATTTGTTGCATATGGTCGTTATATGTTTATGTTGCTAGTGTATTGCTCTTTTTTCGGCATGATTCTCCTTTGAATTATGTATGTAAAAGATAGGTACATGGATGCAAGAGATTACCATTTGATTTCTTGCATACTTGCATTTGCGTCGAGATAATAAGTTGTTTCAAAAAATAAAAATCAAACGCAAAAGTGGTATGTAGTAGATTAATAAATTGGTGATTGATTGATGATTGGAAGCCCTATATATGGGAGGGCGCATGGTTTTTGTTTTTCTATTGATTTGGGTTAGTTGTGGCGAGTTGTAGTTTTTTGGATTTAGCCGCGCTAAGGAGGTGCTGTCGAAATTTTCCATAACATAAGAAACTTTAAAAGTCTAATAACTCATTTTAATCAATAATTTTTTTAGAGCCTTAAGGTAAGAGGACATTTCTTCCTTTGGGAAATTTGAGGATGAAGTTCTTTTATGGGGGTGGGGGAGGAAATGTAACAAACCATAATTTTATCGTTTTGAATTTGAATATTTAATTAATGTTAAATATTTAAATAATTGATTTTTAAAAAATAAATAACTTATGTTCAAACATAGAGATTATTTAAATATATGAATTGTAAATTAAATATTTATTAAATAGCTTTAATAAGCTTATTTAACTCCTTTTAATAAATAAATAATAATGGAAACTCATTTTTTAAATTTATTTACAATAATAAATAACTCGAATAAATAACAAGAAAATCAATTGTTAAAAAAATGACTTGATTTTTTTGACGTATTTTTAAATGAATTGATACGATTTTTCCATAATTTTTAGTTTGAAAATATTTAAATTATTGTTTGATGTTATTTTTGGCAAACGATGGTATTTTTGAAATTTCACAGAATAAAATAATTTGTTTATTTTATTGTTGATTTGTGATCTTGTCGCATTTTCATGCACGATTGTATTTTTATTTTTGTCGTTTATGGTTCGTATGCAAATGGGATATTATGTAGCGAGGTACCACAAAACTCTCTTTTCAAAACATTTTAAATCAAATCAAAATTCAAAATTTTCAACTAATCCTAAAGGTGGTGTTAAGGGTGGCTTGAGAATTTGGGTTTGCTTAGAATTTTTGTTCAACTTGTGTGCAAAGTAATAGAATTGTTTTGGGTTAAGTACACTTCAATGCTTCCATTATTCATCATTTTCATTCTTTCCCTCATTTTCTATTTCTCATTTTCCTT
The DNA here is from genome assembly GCA_030765085.1 of Allium cepa. Classification (NCBI taxonomy): domain Eukaryota; kingdom Viridiplantae; phylum Streptophyta; class Magnoliopsida; order Asparagales; family Amaryllidaceae; genus Allium; species Allium cepa. Next base: position 346,847,783 of record CM060944.1, read on the forward strand.
TTCCTCTCCCTTTTCTATTTCATTTCCAGTGAACAAAAACATGGCCTCCTCCATCAAAATTAGAAATCAATTCATCTACTCAACTAAAAATCATGAAACTTGATTCATTGAGTTTGTATAGGCATAGGGTTCGAATCCATGTAGTCGTTGTTATGTTTGGTTGTGTTTAGTCATGCTTGTCTATTTGAGACGAAGCTAGGGTTCCATATAGACTTTGATTAGAGAGGAGTTGATCGAATTGGGAGGCAAAAATGGATTCAGGGGATGAAGACGAGCTCCAAATGTTGGGGTGGTCCGATTGACCATGGAAAATTGTGACATTATCACTATTACATGCTATCGCTTTGGGTTGCAATGGACCTGGGTTGATCGAGCTTGAGGTTGTGGACATCAATGTGTAGTGCTCACGTAGTGGAGTTGAACAGCGAAGGCTCGTCGAAGGATGAAGGAGAAATTGTTGATTGTAAAATTTAGTGAGTGCGTTTTGGTGTGTATAGTGTACGCATGCACTGTGCACGTTTCGAAAGAAAAATTAGCGTAGTAGGATTAGTTTAAGTGAGTAATTAGTGATTTAATGAGTTAGGTAATTAATATAATTAATCCAATATCTTATTAAATCCATAACTCTCTTATACGAGGTCGGGTATGGACACGGTCTTTGGTGTTGGACTCGTACCGATGTTATCTTCGCATTAGATTTAAATTCATTAAAATTGGAGCTAGTAAAATTTCAAGCATAAATCGAATGTCATTCGATTTTAGATCAATCTGGAAAGCAAAAGCATCAACTGGAATTTTGGTGAGTTTACTCACATTTAAATAAACTATATGATACCTATGTTGCTATAGATTACGTTTAATTCTTAGATGATAATTGATAGTTTTAATAAAGTATAAGTTAATGATAAAATTATAGTGATTTGATTTAATTACATTTAACACAGTTAAATTAGTTATACTTGTTTGCAATATCTATTTAGCAAAATGAAACCCCGTTTTGCTATAATTAAATTGAATAGATTATTTTGGACATCTACCAAGCATAATAAATCACCATTCTATGCTTGCAAAGTAAAAAAAGATTATTTTGAAGTTAATTAATATGTGGATTAATTATAAATGCATGTTGGCTATTGATTGCTAATTGTTGACTATAATATGATTGTTATTATTGTTTCTTTGTATGATTGGATTTGATTTCCAGTTTGAAAAGTGGATTGCATAAATAACCATTATTTTTGTAGATAGACCCTAAGGTATTTCTAGGCATTATTGATTTACTTATATTCTTATGTTGCTTATATTGATGTTTAGTAGAAATATTTTGGATCATACTATTTGATTTTTTTTAATTGTCGTTATAGCGATCATCGCTATGCCATCACTTATGAAATATCTCCTTAAAACCTATATGTGTGTTAAACTTGTGTTTGTATTTTTACAAAACTAATGTTTAGTCGCATTTTTTCACTTTGAAATTTGTTTAAACTATATTTTCAAGTATTTTAGAGAATTTTGAAGTAAAGGATAAGTGTTATTTTAAATTTATAAAAAGATTATAAATTTGACATATTATATTTCGGGATAACTAATGTTATTTTAAATTATAAAAGATTATAAATTTGATTAATTATCTTTCAAAAAAAGTTAATGTTGTTTAAATTTATAAAAGATTATAAATTTAATTAGTTTTCTTTTGGGATAATTAATATGGTTTTTATTTTTACAAAGGAGTATACCAATTATCTTTCAGGATAATTAATTATGTTCTAATTTATAAAAGTATTTTAAATTGATTTATTTTCTTTCGAGATAATAAAATGTTGTTTGAACCGTAGTTTGAAGTAATTTTGATTTACAAACAAAGTTTAGAAGTTATGGACCATATAGTGATAGTCGCTATGGATGCATTCAATGATATTTAGTTTTCATAAAGTATAAAAGGTTATTTAATTTAAATATTTTGTAAATTCTTTTCAAAGGGGTTCATAGAAAATTTTGTAAGTATTTAGAAAGAATTTGAGGTTTCCAGTATATTTTAAATTATTATTTTACCTTAAAGTAAAAGGTTATTTTGAGATATTAATAATACATTTTTTTGTCAATCAATTTAATAATGATGTTTAGAATTAATTAATAACTTTATAAAGCAGTTTAAAGTTAATATTTGTGATGTTAAAAGCCAAACCCAAATTCAGTTTTTTAACGGTTTAAAAGATTGATTCGGTTATTGTAACAACCCATAAATTAATCGCTTTATTTTAAAATATTTAAATCACTTTTAATATTTAAATAATGGATTTTAGTAACCAAATAAACATATCTAAACATTAACTAATGATATTAAAATCATTTTCAAATTTTGTTTACAATTAAATAGTTCAAATAAAATTAGAAAATGTGACCGAAAAATGTTTTCCAAAATTTTGACTTTTCGGCCACCGAGAGTCGTCAAAAACGTTGTGCATATTTTTGTATCGCTCATATAAACATGCATACACGTGCACATATGTCATGTGATAAGATAATCAATGTGTTAAAGTTAATAATCAAGCTTAGTTTAAATGTAAAACTTGATTTGACATTATATGCACAAAAAAACATTAAATAACCTTAAAAATTAATTAAATACCATAAACATAACATAAACAGGTACCTAAAGCATGGTGTAGGGTGGACCAAGAGGGAATGCGCATTTTCTAAGGTGGGGGGAGGTATGGTAGAATGCAACATGACAACATTTATATTATTTAAATGTTTACGTTAAATTAAATTAATACTTCACTTCTTTGCCTATAAATATCCATGTAACGACCCATAAATTTTGATAATTAAATTTTTTCATTTAATAGGATTTTATAATTTAGAGTTGAAAGAAAAAAATTTGTAAATTAATAATGTAATAATAACTAGAATGGAATTGTAACCATATTAATTCAAGTTAATTATTAACAACTTTAATGGAATTCCAATCAATGGAAATAACGTAAATTTTATAATTTGGTTATCAAGATTTAGTATAAGGGAACAAATGTAAATAGTGAATTAATGTATGGAACAGTATAATAAATGGTAAGTAAATAAAATCAGTATTATGTAAGTGATTTCAACATTCACTTGTAAGTAATAAACTAATAAATATGACTGAAGGTTAATTGTGACAATCATTATAAGTTATCTATTATTTAGTCTGTTAAATTTAATTGGAATTTTATTACAATTAAATGATAGTAAATGTTACATTAATGTGAGTTAATATAATAACTGAAAAGTGTGAATGTAATAAATGGATAGAAAATGTTAGTTATATTCATAATGTAATTGTTGATTTAATTAAATAGTGAAATCAAGATAAACAAATCAATTTTGGGTTTTAAAACTCTATTCAAATGTGTGGAATTGAGAAAATCCAATATAATTGAAATATAGTAACTGATACAAATAAAAGGTGGAAATTGGAGCATATTAATGCAATGAAATGTAAAAACAAATGTTAACTATGTTGTTAGTTTATAATTGGTTGAATATAAAGGTTGGAATCAAATTAAAGCAATTTATTGAAACTAAATTATAATAAATTGGATTTAATTACAGTGGGCTTGAACATTGTAATTAGTGTAATAACCAACATTTGAAATGGGCATAAAAACTTATATTAAGTCATGGTAACTGTCTAAGTGAATAAAAATGATGAAATATGTTAGGTTATAAATTTTGAATCAAAAAGTGATTTAACTAATTTAATATTAATTTAATTAATTAATGTGAAAATAGCCATTCAGGCCACTGACTTGGATTTCAACGAAACCAGTTTCATCTGATCCGTAACGGTGTATTATTGTAAGATTTCAAGTTTCGTAGCAATTGAACTTGTCGTTCGATCATAAGTACTCGAAACGCCGAGTAAATAAAATCAATTGAAATCAATTAAATTTAGTTGATTTTAACATAACTTCTTTATATGATGGACTTAGGGCTTAAAACCTGTTCCATTGAATTTAAAATTATCGAAAACATCTATTTCGATATATGGGATTACCCATTTTCGTTCCGCAGGCAGAACGGGCTTTTCAGGCTGTTTATCGTTCCAATCCAAATCGATCTGGTCCATTCTTTCTATTTTCAGCTCTGCCTATAAATAGCTCATTATAAATCCTAGCTACTCCTCATTTTCATTTATCTATACGTACATTTCAGTCTACTCGTCCTTCTTAATTCAATTTCATAATCAAATTCAAATCAAAATTTCTAACTCCTCAAACCTTATCATATTATATATCATTTAGAAGCACTCGACGAGCGTAATCGACTGCAACGATTCATTTTTCAATTCAAATTATCGTTTGACTAGAAATTGTCAAAGGAGTTTCGGCCGTTCATTGGCCATGGTCTCGTCTAAAGGTGGATCTACATCCTGAGGATGATCAGAGGGCGTGGATGCGTAGAGTGGGTCGAGTAGGTTCGATCCATGCAGTTAGTTGGTCGTTGTCGTCAACGATTTCACCCGATTTGGCCATAGAAGCATGCGTCTTCGAGCTTGACTTGATGGTCATGGGGAACGCACGTGCGTTACAGTGGTGCCAGTGGAGTGGCTCGGCGTGGTCGAGAGGGTCGAATTGTCTGATCGCGTCGATAGTGAGCAGAGGCGCGACAAAAATTGGTTGAACAGGCGATTAATTGGCGGCTGCATCAGTTTTCACGTTCGAATGCGATAAGCTTAGGGTTTGAGGAACCTTACTTGCATGTAGGGTAACTGTTCTTTGATTTATTTATTGTTATATTTATTCCAATTTAAATCGCGTAATGTTCTAACGTGAATAACTTTTTCATACGAGGTCCGTTTCATGCACGGTTTTCTCCGTTAGGATCGTATCGAAATTTGGGCATTGTGGTGCTGGTTTCGTCGAATTCCTTGATCATTTGAATTTAGGCCCTAAATTCGATCTAAATTCCATTTAAATTCCAAGGTGAGTATTTTCACCTACTCACAACTTCTAAAATTTCTTATGTTAGTTAAACTAATTTATGTTGTAATTAGAAATTTAATTATGGTTGTATGGTATAGTTAAATCATCATTCCGATTAATTTGAATTCATTTTGAATTAAATTGTCATTTAATTTATTATTGAATTTTAATTACCAGCTAATTACCTATAAATGATAACCTGTTATCTATTAATGTTTATTGATTGATTTAGATGATGATTGTGATGGATGTTTGATTATTGATATTGGATGAATGGATGTTGTATTTTATGTCATTATAAGCTGCAAGTTCACTATGAGTTGAAATGAACGTACCCAAATGATCTATAAATTTGGGATAAATCGTTATGGGTTGAAATGCTCGAGAAATTTTACGGATTTTTATTTATTTCGGGGTTGCGGTTTGAAATGATATATAACCGTAAATTTTAAATTGCGGATTGAAATGATAAATATCCGTATTATTCGACCCTAGGGTAGAGAATTATATACAGACATTGGATTAGTTAAATTTAATGATTTTAAAATCTTAAATTTTGGAATTCTGTTAAATGATATTTTGAAATAAGAATTCGATTTATATAAATTGAATTTTTATTGAAATTCAAGTTTATGTTGAAATTTGAATTGGTTTAAAGGAATTGTTTAAAGAAATTAAATTGAAATTTTAGAGTTGAGTTTGGAGTATAAGTAAAGTTTGTCAAAATTGAGTTATTAAAATTGTTCGAAATATAGCTTTGAAATATATTGAAATTGGAATAATTTAAATTGATATTTCAAACAGAGTTTGGGAAGTGATATTGAATTTAATGTTGTATTGGGAATTTGAATTGGAAAATTTGAAATTAGGTTTTGGATACTGAAATGGTCCAAATGTGTTGGATTGAAATAAATAGTTTAAAATTGATATAAATTTCAGATTCATATTTTTGATACAAACTGTTTTAAAAATATATTATTTTAAAGACTATAATTATTAAGATTTTCAAACTTTTAAACTAATTAACCCATTTTTAACTTATTTTAAATCTAGTTAATCTAATATAAAGTTATTTAATCCACTTTAATTATATTTAATCTATTTCAAATCTATTTAACTAACTTAAATCAATTTAACAGTATCTTTAAATCTATAACTAAACTATTGTAGAGTACTTTGACTAATCATAACTATTTTAGCTATTTATAATTATTTAAACTATTTTCTAATTTTTCAGGCTAAGTAAAGTAGAAGTGTTATATTTAGTTTATTGATTTGAAAGAGAATACGGTTAGATGATGTTATAACCTAAGTTGGGATTTAAAGTTATAATTTATTTGAATATGATGATTTTGAAGAAAGGATTTAACCTATTTTGGTAATATGATTTTTGGAAGAAATTATGATTTTGGAAACGATATGATTTGAAAGTGAATATGGTTTGAAGTGGATATGATTTCAAAAGAGACATGATTTGAAATTGAATATGGTATTCTAACATAAGTTGTGAGCTGACTTGTGAAAATGTAAAAGAACCATCCGGTGTGTAATAGGCATTTGGTTGTTAAAGAGACAGGGATTGAATATTATCATACTCTCTGCCAATACCGAAAACCACTTTAACAACTATGTACATGGTGGAGATTCTAGAAATGAAGTAGGATGGTTTGGTGAACGATTTATGTATAAGGTATGACGTGACCCTGAATCTCGTGAGTCAGCATAGATGTGACTAAAACATGAGCAATCGACGGGCCAAGTGAGGTCATTCCTCCGATCGGGCACATTCCTTCGATACTATATTCCGACTTTGTGATTTATTTGGTGGCCACCCTTGATTTTGATTTGGGAGCGTGTTTCGAGGTGGGAGGTAGTAGCTGCTACGCATTACCACCAGCCCGAAAGTGTAATTGGTATATCTACCATGGCATTGCCTAGTTGTGCCGTGTTCACATGCCCTAGCGCACCTTCTACGAGTTTATTTTATACCATACCTATGGAGTACCCTCTGATAAGCCTAGTTTGTGGGAAGTTACGGTACTGTATAAACTATGGGAATATATAAAAATGTGTTAAAGGGGATATGGGTAACGCCTTAACGCAATTTTAATAGTTTATCTTACATTAGACTTTATTATAACAGCATATATTACTACATAGTAGATAGTTTAATGGATCCTTAGGAGATGTGGATCCCGACCATCTCTTAAGTTAGCGCACTTACATTAGACACTGGATAGGAGATGTCAAACCCCGTAAACATCTTCGACACTGTTGCACTCATATTTACTGTTGATTTAACTTACATAAGATCTTTTAGTTCCGACTCGAGTGTTTTGCTTTTCAATTCGCTCGGGTCAACATAAGCATTTCAAGATTTGAAGACTTATATCTGGAGGACGAAGGTGAAGATTTGTATTACTATTATTTACTATGTTCATTCCACTGCACTCATACTGTTCTGCTGCATCATTTATTTATCTCTGATATGTGTAACTCTGATTCTGTGTTGTATAAGTATAATAAAATGTTTTATAAACAGCTTCATGAACTGTTATTTGATTATTATATTTTGTCATTTCGCTGTGAGATTCTGTATTTTTTTATTTCTTTCTCTTTTCTTATTTACCCCATAACAATCTGTCCTTTAGAATGGTTTGAGTTTGGCTTTTGTGTCTGCTTATACGTCCAAAAAGGCAGGTCGTTACAATTGGTATCAAAGCTTTGGTTTAGCGATAACCTTAGCTTTGTAGGGTCTGACTTATATTAAAATAGGGTGGTAATACCAATGGGTCGCCGAGTGTATATATATGAGAGAGCCTATTTGTTAGTGTTATAAAAGGTTTTTATATTGTGTTAATTTGTTCCGCTTTTTATTTACAAAATTCTGGTTGGTACATAGGATTCTATGACATCGATATGGATTTCTAAATACTTAATGGAGCAGACCGACACAATATTTGTTTTGAAATATAGGTAAATGAAATAATTTTGCCTATTATATATTTTGTATATAAAATAATAATTTTATAAATGATATATTTGGTTGTAATATTTTTTTAGGAAGTGAAAATTTATAAATATTGATTAAAAATAAGATCTGTAAATTAAATGAATATAGATTGAAACTTGAGAACTGAAGTTCAGGAATTTTGAAATTTCTTTCAAAGTATTTTGGAATATAATATAAATATTATTTAGAAGTATTTTCTGATATAAATATTTCAATATGATTTGGAAGAAATGTTTTAAAATAATTTTAGAAGGAAAAGTTCTGCACTTCCCTCTCTGTCGTTGGAAAATAATTTCGGTGATGAGTGCACACATCATTGACATTCATTTTCGAGTCTCAATGTGGGAAGATCGTTGTAGTATTCAACCACAACTTGTTTGATAAATAAATCTTGATTTAAATTTCTAAATATGAATTGATATATATAAAGATATGGTTACATATATATTATTTAAATGATTAAAATGGAACCCGACTTTAGTTCTTCAATCTCTATAAATTAGAGATTTCAATTATTGTAATGAAATAGAGTTTAACTATTTAATAATTGAACTTCTAAAATGAAAACAAGAAATTAGATTCTAAGTTATAAATGAAATATATAACAAATTTGAAACTTGTATCTTGTAAATCAAAAGAACATGAAAAATCTAGAGGATATGATTATTGAACATTTATTTACTAAAATGAAATAAGATAAACTTATGTAACTTTCAATTATGTTCTTAAAAACATATAAATAACTTACCAGAATATTAAAAATTGTAATGTTTAATGATGTGCACGTAAATGTGCATATTTTTACCACCATATTTACTCTACTTAAATTAAATAAATGATCATATTGGGTATTTTAACTTGTTTTAACCAAAATCCATATTAATTCCAAATTGTCACATATCCATCTTCATATAGGGGCAAAACGATCATTTGTGTGCATATATTTCTTTGAGAAAAATTAATTGAAAATTTATATATATTTGTGTAGGAATTTGATCTCAAATAGGAGTGGTTTTATGAAGACACACGCATTCAAAATAAATACAAAGGAATGGAGATGGAAATAATTCAAAGTGAAGAACATGGAGGACCCCACCTGCCCACCTACCTTAATGTACAAATTAGAGGCTAATGCACATGCTTATGGAATTAATGGCTTCATGTACACTTAAATGATGATTAGTAGAAGCTAATGATTACTTGGCATCCACACTTTCTCAAGGATATTTTGGGCATTCCCCAAAAATATGGATTAGGGTTTCATGCTTGTATAAATAACCCCTTATGTTTCATGTAACCTCCTCTCTTCTCTTAGTCTCTCTTAGGCCTCCTTCTCTTTAGTTTAGTTTAGATCAAAAATAAATGAAAGCTCCTCTTTCTCTTTTCATGGCTACTTAGCCATTTTTATTTTATGTAATCTTTTTTATTTCATGCAATTTAATACATGCTCTTTCCTTTTCATGTTCATTTACTTTCATATTGTAGTGTAGATCTCTTCTCTTTTATGCAAGTAGAATAATTTTTCCTTTCATTTTGCTCTCTTTTTCCTCTTCTTTTTATTCAATGTTGCTTGCTACATTTGTTCATATGATGACAAATATGAGAGGCTAAACCCCTTCAATTTAGGCGGTAATGAAGCTCTCTAATTATGTAGCTTCAACTATTTGTTAATTCATGCTGTCTTTTTGTGCTTAATGATGATCAATGAAGTGTTTTATTTGTTGTTTTTGTATTGAATTTGATAGCCTATATTGTTGACACCAAATAGGCCATGCTTAAACAATCACTAACACAAATGCCTCTTCATGAATATATGATTATGGCATAAGAAAGTGATTTGAAATTAAAATTTGATGGTCTATGTTTCTAATCAATAGTTAATAGGCTATACTTAAAATAGATTTCATTTTCATTTTCTTTGTCAAGTTTCATAAAAGTTAGTAAGTGTTTTAAGGGGCGTGTTATAGTTTGATGGCTTATGTTGGCTAATCAATAGCTCAAATATGTCATACTTATGATAAAATATCAATTAAAACACTAATGACCATAAAAAAGAGATCATGATTTCATGTGTTGAACTACATGATCTAGAGAGTGGATTTATTCTCTAAATTGTCATTTAACTCTCATATTTGCATTTCTTTTCTTTTTGCTAGTTAGTTCATTTTCTCCTTTTCTAGCTTAAACACATTCTCCACTTTGGTATAATTTGATTGAGTAGGAAATTTAAATCAACAATTTCCTGTGGATCGACCCATATTCGCCATGTGCTACTTTCGTACACCGTTCGCTTGCGGTTATTTTTTGAATATCGTTCGACGGTTTTCTAAATCGATAGAATTTCCGTCGACGAACATTTAATAAGAAAATGTAATGGAAGATTATACAAGTAAAAATTATGTAATGAAAGTGTTCAATGAATTTCTTTTATAAATAAGAACCGTGATATTATTGTTGTTATAACTTAAGTTAAAGATTGAAGCTAATTATAATTAAGGTAAATAATAAAAATGAATACTATTTTTAGTAAGTGATTATAACTTCAGAAAATTTAAAATGATTTAGAAAAATAGATTTAATATTCAATGACATTATATCAGAAGATTATGTAAATAAAAAGTAAGAAACATAAGTATGAACTTATACACAAATGAACATGGTTATCTAAAGGAAATCAAATACATAAATTTATAAATGTAAACTAAACTGTAAGGAAATGTATGAAATACTTGAATAATGAATTCAGTGATTATTATAAACAAATGAATAGAAATAACTTATTTTAAGATATGAATGTAAACTAATGAATTTTTTTTATCATTAAATGAAGAAATGAAATAAATTTTGTAAATAATGAATAAAAGTAAATGAAAATAAGCACTGAATGAATGAATGTGTATTCACTTATAAAGAAACCTATGTAGTACTTTAAGAATTGGTTTACATATATTTAAATAACTACATATAAGTGACATAGGTACAAAAATGTAAATAACATAGGTAAATAAATGGAATGTAAATAAATGGAATTAAGTATTATATGAATGAATGGGGATTGAAATTTGTAAGAAATAAAGGTAAATTTTGGAAAATAATCATTGTATGGAAAGAAAATAAACAATAAATGTAGTAAAAGAAAATTTAATAACTTAAATAATATTTGAAAAGTTTGATTATTTTGGCTTATGGGTTGTTTGGGAAAGGATATTTCTAATTGTTTGCATGTATGAATAATCTATTGAGTTTTATCTAAGGCTGTTGAGTAAATGATATATTTAGTAGCTATTTGTCATTTTATACAATTAAAAGTTCTGAACCCAAATAAACCATTTGTTTTGCTTGATATGGACCGATGGTTGATTTCTTTGATCCCTTATGATGATTGTATGCGTGTTTGGAAGTGGTTGTTGTTATGTTATATTGATTTGTTGGTTATGAACTTGAAACAACTTTAAATATTTTATTTTATATAACCATTAACCTCGTTTTAGATTATATAAGTGAAATACAGGTTATGAGAGTAATAGCTACTGCTTTTGGTTTCATAATTAAGCGTTGTTTGTCCGACAAATAGGTTCGTTCTCGGATTATGGTTTTATAGCGATATTCTATTGTGTTTCTCGCTGTTGGGATATGTTATTTCGAAAAATATGATATATACCGTTAATTTTGATATTATTATTTCTACCGAGCCTCTCATACAGAGGAGACTTTGCCAAAAAATTTCGAAAATTTTGGACTTCGAAAATTTTGAGAAATGTTTTCCAAACTTTGCTACTTCGAGTAAAAAAGGATTTAATAGTTATAAATTGATATATTTTTTATTTAAATTAATTAATTTTGTAAAATTATTTGTTTATAAATTTAATATTTTGAATAAGATATATTGAATACTTAATCCCTTCTTTTCCCTCATTTTTCCTTTTCAAGGACGAAAAGTTTTGAGTGGGGGAGAGTGTAATGACCCATAAATTTCGATAATTAAAATTTTTCATTAAATAGGATTTTGTAATTTAGAGTTGAAAGAAAAAAAAATTGTAACTTAATAATGAAATAATAACTAGAATGGAATTGTAACCATATTAAATTAACCATATTAAATCAAGTTAATTACTAACAACTTTAATGGAATTCCGATCAATGGAAATAATGTAAATGTTATAACTTGGTTATCAAAATTTAATACAAGGGAACAAATGTAAATAGTGAATTAATGTATTGATGATGTGAATTATCTATCTGTGTGTATATAGATAATCAATTGAATTATTTTAAACTTTAAAACAACTTGGACCTAAAAGATGGCGTTTTGGATTTCGGTGAGACCGGGATCGGGTTTCCAGATTTGTAAATCTGAAAACCACATCAATCTAAATTAATGATAGGTCGTGAATCTCAAGTGAAGATGAAGATTCAGAGTGTAAGGGTTATTGTCGTTAACTCTGAAGGTGATTCCAAAATGAGTGTAACGAGATAATACCTTCGGTTTCGTTCGAACCCAGAACGAACTTGTATGGATTGAATGCTTTCAAAACATCGTCAGGTGGATGATGAGCATTCTAAGAGATGTGTTCTCTAAAGGTAATCGTAGCCTCAAGCCTCATCAACTGGGAATGGCTAAAACATGGAAGGTGCAGCAAGGCTAAGTGGGTAGCACCTAAGTAGGACAAGATTTTCCCTGTCTAGAAGTCCCATTTTATTCGGCTACGTAGGCAGTTGGAAACGCGCGCCAACTGCGGGGTTGTCTTGTTCGACACTATCCAGCAAGGGATGGTTCTGGCCTTGTGTTGCAGGGGATTGGGAGTAATCCTCGGTACGGTGATCCAGGCCCCATACTATGATGGACGGTTCCCCGGTAGCCCTGCCATTGTATGGAATCCAAAATCCAATAAGCGCCGTACATTTTAGTTGTGCCCAACTATGTTGGAACGTGAGATGTAAGAATTCCACCTATTTCTGTATTTTACTTGAAAACCCTAGACCCTTTTATAATATCACCGGATTTCCTATCAAATGTTTTGGTTAGCTTAAGGTAAAAATTTACCCTTGTTTATGTGTCGGAAGTCTTACGTGATACCTTTTGTTTTCAAAGGTTTTTGAAAGTTAAGCAACTTTAACCTGTTACCCACACAAGACCCATGTCTGATCCAGAGTTTATCTTCTATTTTCTTAAACTCTTGAATACTTAATTTTTTATGAGTAGCCAAGGGGACGAATTCTGAAGAAGATATGGTGCAGGAGGCTTCAGTGTTTTAGATATATAGTGTTCCGTTGTGGTATCTCTGAGTCGATTGTTTGTGTTGTATTTGAGATGTAATAACTAGACAGGTGTTTATAACTGTCTAGTTCGTGATATGTAAGCTGTATAACTCTGGTAGATGTTGTACTATGTAATATTTATGTGATTAATATAATTTATTCGTTTGCTGTTGAGATTCTGATGTTGTTTCTTTCTTTCTTCTCTATCTTTATCTTTTCTATCCCTTTCTTTCTTTATAATGATGCGTCTTTCTGTGAGATGAAAGGTGGGTCGTTACAATATCTGATTCCAAATTTATATTATAATTCAAATATCAATTCAAAATTTCGAAATCCAACCATACATATTTGTTAACGTTGTATGAGAAGCTTATACATACAATTCGTGCTATTTCAACTCCGCTTGACTGTCCATCTTATCAAATTCAATTGTTCATCGGTATACATTATTTATTGTTAACAAGCATTTTAACCTAGTAGATTTCAACTGGAATTAGAAGGCCAAAATGAAGACGGAAAAACTAATGAACTAGGAAACATAGTTAGAAGGACAAATGGATGGTACTCAAGAAGTTGCAAAGGCAATGGAGTAAAGTGGACCTCGCGGTACCGAGTGGTTTCAATTAACCTCTCAGTAGCGAGAGCTTTTCTCTTCACCTTGGACCTTCTACACTTGAAGCACTATCTTAAATGATTCTCATGAAGTACTAATCTCAAAAAATGGATGACCAATTCAAAGGATTTTCTGATTGAATGTAAGAAAATGTTGAGACTTGGTTTTGATTCATGACACAAAGCTAACACTACGACATACAGATTTGATGACTGCTACGAAAAAAGAGAATATATACTACATGGATACAGGACATCAAAATCAGTGCATCAATTATATTATCTTGTTTTTGAGTCTTAGGTCAATTTTGTTAAATTCTCTCCTCGTTTAACGTATATATTAGCTTATAAATAATCGTAATGATTTATACATATAAGCATAAAAAAATATATATACATATATAAATTATCAACGTTTTTATTTAAAATCATATAATATATATATATATATATATTTAAAACCTGTGAAAACTATGCAAATTGCACATAAATCACCAGATTAGTCGACTGACCTACCAGGTCAGTCGACTGACCTGTAAATTTCTATGCAACATGCATAAGTGCAGAAATAAACAAATAATACGTTTGAATATTCAGTCTACTGACCCAGAGGTTTAGTTGACTGAATTTCTACAACAACAATTTTTTTAAAAGACACGACTATTTGTGAAGAGTTACGAACTTCTACGAAAAGAATTGGACGCAACGCTTCAACCGAAACTCTTCGTCAATAGTCGCTGCTTTTTAGCATCTATAAATACATACTCTATCTTGATTCTAAACTACCGAATTTTCTTATCTTTCTAATCTAACACTCTTGAATCTACTTGCAACTATACTTTCAAATATTCTGCATTAAAGCAATATTATACCTTTCTATTCTTCATACACTTCAAATATATATATATATATATATTTATACTCGAGGAGAAGATTATAGGAAGGGTGTACTATAAGTGACAAGTCCATGTTATTGGAACCACAAAGTCAAAATAATATTTTGTATTTGTTGAAGTCCAGTTCTGCTGCTTAGGCGTGTGAAGTCCTCTTTGGCAGCTGAGGCGAAATCCTGTTCTGCTGCTCAGATCCTTGTTCGGCTGCTCAAGGGTTGTATAGACCTATTCCCCCGGGTTAAGTGAGAGTTATTGTTTTAGTGAAATTCCAAAAGGAGTCTGGGACTGGACATAGGACGGAGCTCCGAACCAGTATAAAAATTCATAGTGTTATTTTTTATTATACTGCTTTTATATTCCGCACTATTTACTATATAGCTATCATCACTGCACTCTGTATTATCGTATATCCATATTACATGATCCATAGCTCACTTTCAGAAAGAACAAGCAGTACTAAAACCTCTTTAAAAAAAAACTAAATCTCAAAGGAAAAGTATTCAGAACTTAGCGGGTTGGAGATAGGAAGTGGAATGGAAGAAGAGGGTGGAAACTTTCACCAACAAACCTTTCAGTATTAAGTGAGGTTTCAATTAATGATTGGGTCGGCCACGGCTCTTCTTGACCTTTGGAATTGCGTCTAGACCTTGGACTTCATGTGCTTCTGATTCAAATGGCGATTTTCTCCAAAAATGCAAACCCTATAGCTACTGGAGAAGGACTTTTGGTTCTTCTTCGTCTCTTACCTCTCCTCCATTGAAGTCACTTAGGAAGCTACTATTTGCTATTATAAGACTTAAATCAGTAAATTCCTTATACTAAATACTCTTACACCTCTACTAAATAAAATAAAAATTGAACATAAATGAGAGATTGCCGAACCACTATAAAAATTCTCGTGTCTCTTAATTTTTGCATACATTTTCTGCTAGCTCTCAATATTTCTATAGTTTTTTGGTTGTCGTTTCATTTTTGTGTCAACGATTTTGTATTTTCACTGAGAAATGGGTTTGGATCTGAAATTTAGAGAAGATAAGAGGCCTTACACTTGATCTAGGATTGGAGAAAGTCAAACAGAGCATGGAGATAACGAGGAGGTTTTCTTTGATTCTAATCAATCCATCTATATGACCAGAGAGTAGACAGAAAGAATGATGAAAGAGATGGATGATGGAATAATGGCTAGACAACATGAAATATTGGAGGGATATTTTCAAAGGATGGGACGGTTTGGAAAAGCTGGAGTTGTTTGAAATCAGAACCAAAGGCTGAAAGCCGATGCAAGAAGATCTGGAGTTAAAATGGAGCGAACCGAAACAACTCCCCCATGACCAGAACCTATCGATACTGATCCTAGTCCTCTCGGTACCGAGAGGATTCTACTCGGGGCCAATGTTGGTTCAGGCATAGGTTAAGCTAGGGTGTCAATAATGGACGATGCTAGAGCAGAAATGCAAGTAAAAACGCAAATACGCAGCGACCGGAGGAATATATACCATAATTTCCCTATAAAAATGGAGGGTAGATTGAAGTCAGAGGTGCGGATCAAAACGCAAGCGCGCAAACAGATGAGTATGTGTCGTAGTTCCCCTATAGGAGCAGGGTGCATAATGCAGCTATTGATCGAAGACCTTCATTGGATGGCAACAACCGAACAGCTGAGATGGTCAGAAAGACAGTGCGAGGTGTACCACCTGACCGGAGTTTGAAGGACGTAAACATGAATTCATTTACTCTAACATTTGGAATGCAAGGAATCCACGATTTCATACTTCCGACGTTAGAAATGTACGATGGGCAGATGGATCAAACAATTTATCTAATGAGATACATCCGACATATGGAGGTGTCGTGTAACGACCCGGGTTTTTCAGCCCCGGGTTTTCGGACTAGTCAAAATTGCCGAAAAACCCGTTCATTCTAAAACTATGAATAAAAACTACCAATTAATACATAGTATTCGATAAATATTCAACGCTATGAAATGTATAGGGTACAATTTCAATTTTACAAGTTATCAGAGTAATAATTTAATTTATTGGGTGTGCTTTAATACAAACCAAATAGCAATACAAATAAATATACCGCTACACAACTCAGATGAGAGAGATAGCAATAGCTATTCCCACTAACTCAATAAACATGTCAAATATGGAATAAAATAGTAAGCAGGAAAAGATACAATAACATAAGATAACAATAACCAATAATAGATAAATAGAAAAATAGCTATATTATTTTACGGGCTGCATCTCTACCACTGGTGACTTCATACGTACTCTAATCTAATTGTGTACGCAATTAGATACAAGATTAAACCAACATAGTTCTCCTACCACAAATAGGAATAATAGAGCCTACGATGCAAAAACGAATATGCAATTCCCATACTACATAGCATATATCATGCAAATGTAGGTTCCAAATCTTCCCACTTAGCTTAATCTTCACATTTAGATTTTCAAATCTAATTATCTTTACGAAAATGATCTCTTTGGACATTATTCTCGAATTCTAATTTCAAAACTTTTGAAATATGTATATGTGTATCTTTTATATTCAACTAGCCTTTTAGTTCGGGATCTGAAAGTAAGTCACCTTTCTGAAATGATATCAATATACAAACATATAAAACTATATGCTACCTGATTGGGAGGTTTCTAGCCATAATAAGGCAACTGGGTCCAAGCCTTTCGAAAATAAATATAGATATGTACATCCCTCTACAACGAGTGTAGACTATACTAAGGCTACAGAACATCTGCTCCTCCCTTGCCCACTTTTTAGTTATAGGTTACCTAGTTCATCAGTAATATAACAAATCACTTTATATCCTGAAGTTGCAAAATCATTTACATTAATAATTACAAATACTTCAAATCTATAATAATTCTATTTCCGAATCCTTTCAAAAATCATTAAAAAACCATCGGGTTTAGTCCTTGAAAATCTTTCTGTTTTATAAAACATTATTATAAAACAATTCTTTGTATGAATCACTTTTATTATATAATTGCTTGAAAATATTTATTCTCCAATATTTCTATTTTCTTTCAAAAGAAACCATTCATTTAAAAGATAAAATATCTTTATTTCCATAATTTTAATAAATGTCTTTTATTATAATTTATGCTTAACCAATATTCTTATCGAACACCTTAAGTCAAAATGTGAAATCCTAATCACAAGGTGTTCGTATTTAATTTTTGTCAATTTATTGTCCACCCTCCCCATGCATATAAAAGGTAAACTGCTCATAAACTGGTCGAGCCTAATTCAAACAATCAATCAATATAATAAACACAACAATAAATGATAATCAATGCTTCATTCTATCAAATATTTATAACACTTTTTATTTTATCTTGGGTTAAATGGTGTGATATTTATTTCGGAGCATCTGGGCTTTTCCTTTGAAATGTTTCATCCCTCATCCAAGTCTCCTCAGATCTCACAGACAAAACATGTATACTAGTCGTTTCCACATGTACCATTAAATATTTAACTTTTAAATTTTAAAATACTAAATTAACCATCCATAAAGTCAAATAAGGAAATAAAACCATTGTTTTGGCAAATAAAGTAAACAAGCATTCAACAAGATTTTTCAAACAACACTTAAAGTTCCTTCAACTTGGCAATAATTTTAATGAACTTAAAAGAAGAAATAACTCACTTTGGATTCCACTCTGTCAAATTCTAAGGCAAGGAACTCTAGATCTAAACCATACTTTCTACCAATTTTTCTAACTTTATCAACGGATTTGACTATAGCTTCGCTATTCTTGAAACTTCTTGAAATTCGGTTATAGCTCCGCTATCTTGATGTTGAACTTAAGTAGATTATTAACTTCTGATTTCTCGACAAAAACTTCGTTATTACTTTAAAATATTTCCAGCTACCATGGAAGACATTAAAGTTTTAAGAAAGAAGAAGGAGAAGCCTAGAAAACGAAGAAGAAGAACAGAAAGTGTATGTAATTTGTGAATAAGTGGTAGGTATTTATAGAAAAAAGCTTTGAACAAAATATTATTTTGTAAAAGGAAAAAAAATACCCTTTACTTATACTATAAGCCAACTAATTTTTTCAACACTTAGCATCACATTTCAAATCATTATTTTATGTCTTAATCACCTAACCCATAAGGAAAATAAAATAAAGATTTGATTTGATATGATTTTGTCCTTTTATGTTCACTTTTTCTTAATGATTTTCCAAAAATTTCTAACCTTAATTAGCAAAACTAAACTTGATTTGTTAATTGTTAATACTGAACATATTTCAAAATATTACATGTATATATACATAAAGGTGCAAGAAAGTCGCGACAATTTTTATTCGACAAAACGTTGATTTTCGACAAAATGTTTTACGGTCACATTTTGACGTTTTAGTTAAACTATTTATTTATGTAAACCAAATTTAAAAATAAATTTGTATAATGTTATTTAAAAATATAAATACTCGTAAATTAATTAAAATAATTTATTTAACCATTGAAACTTACATTTTTAGAAATCAGGATTTTGTCACTTTTGTTGATATAAGCAATTATTTCTATTTTTGTTTATATTTCTCTTTGCAAATCCTATCTAATATTAATTAAATCATAAAATTTTATATATTTTATATTTAAAATCACTTTAAATAATATATTTTAAAGTGTTCAAACTCTGGGTCGTTACATTTTCCTCTACTTAAAAGAATTTCGTTCTTGAAATTATAAGGATGGAAAAATATAACAAAAATATAACCAAAAAACAACAACTAACGAAAGTTAAGCACACCAAAAATAATAATATCACTCATAATCCCAGTCGGAGATACGGTGCCTTATCCTATCCATTTTATTTATCAAGTTAAGGTAGTTTCATTTTTAAAATTCCTAAGATGATTTACTAACCTAAAAAAATTTTACTTATGCACCTAACCTAAGCTCTGATACCACCTATAACGATCTGGATTTTCAGACCAGTCAAAACTTCCGTAAACCCCATTCGTTCTTAAACTACGAATGAAAACTACCAACTTAATACACAGTATTTGGTAAATATTCAATACCATAAAATGTATAGGATACAATTTCAATTTTACAAGTTATCAGAGTAATCAGTTTAATCTGCTAGGTTTGATTTATTACATACCAAATAGCAATACGAATAAATATACCAATGCACAACTCGGATGAGAGAGACAACAATAATCATTCCTGCTAACAAAAAAATAGTTATATTATTTTAGGGGATGCGTTACTAACACTCACGACTTCCTACGTACCCCTATTTAATTGGTTACCAATTTAATACAGGATCAAGTCAACATAATTCTCATATCATAAATAGGACTTATGGATCCTACGATGTAACAACGAATATGCAATTCCCAAACTACATAGCATATATCATGCAAACGCAGGTTCCAAATCTAACCACTTAGCTTAATCTTCACATTTAAATTTCCAAATCTAATTATCTTTGTGAAAATACCACTTTAGACTTTATTTCGAAATTCTTATTTCAAAATTTTTAAAAAATATATATAAATGTATATATCTTTTATATTCAAACTAATCATTTACTTCAGGATCTGAAAACAGTTCACCTTTATTAAATGATATCAATATACAAACATACAAAACTATATGCTACCTGATCGGGTGGTTTCTAGCCATAGCAAGGCAACTGGGTCCCAATCTTTTGAAAATAAATATAGATGTGTACATCCCTCTACAACGAGAGTTGACTATACCGAGGCTACAGAACATCTGCACATTTCTTGCCACTATTTAGTTATGGGTTACCCGAATCATCGGTAACATAACAGATCACTTTATATCCCGAAGTGGTAAAATCATTTACACCAATAATTACAAATACTTCAAATCTATAACAATTTCTATTTCTAAATCTTTTTAAAAATCATTTTAAAACCATCATTTTTAGTCCTCGAAAATCATTCTGTTTTATAAAACATTGTTATAAAACCATTCTTTATATAAATCACTTTTATTATATATTCGCTTCAAAATATTTATTCTCCCATATTTCTTTTTTCTTTCAAAAGAAACCATTTCATTTAAAAGATAAAATATATTTTATTTCCATAATTTTAATAAGTATCTTTTATTATAATTCCTGCTTAACTAACATTTTTATTGAACACCTTATAGTCCAACTGTGATTCTAATCACAAGGTGTTCGTATCTAATCATTCTCAATTTATTGTCTACTCAGCCCATGCATATAAAAAGGTAAATTGCTCATAAACTAGTCAAGCCTGATTCAGATAATCAATCAATGAAATAAATACAACAATAAATGATAATCAATGTTTCGTACTATCAAATATTTATAACACTTTTTTATTTTATCTTGGGTTAAAATGGTTTGATATTTATTTTACAGCATCCAAGCTTTCCCTTCGACATGTTCCGTCCCTCGCCCAAATCTCCTTGAATCTCGACAAAACACATGTACTAGTCGTTTTTGAATACCCCATTAAGTATTTAACTTCTAAAATTTAAAATATTAAATAATCATCCATATAGTCAAACAGGAAATAAAACCATTGTTTTAGCAAAACAAAGTAAAAGCATTCAACAAGGGTTTTCAAACAACACTTAAAGTTTTTTCAACTTAGCAATGATTTTAATGAACTTAAAGGAAGAAATAATCACTATGGATTCTACTCCATCAAACTTTAACGCAAGAAACTCTAGATTTAAACCATATTTCCTATCAATTTTGCTAACTTTATCATTATAGATTTGACTGTAGCTTCGCTACTCTTTCTCGTCACCTTTTGAAATCCGGCTATAGCTCCGCTATCTTGATTTTGAACTTAAGTGGACTATTAACTTCCAATTCCCTAAAAAAACTTTGTTTTTACTTTAAAATATTTTAGGATAGCATGGAAACCATTAAAGCTCCAAGGAATAAGAAGGAGACGCTTAGAAAAGGAAGAAGAATGGAAAGTGTGTAATTTGTGATAGAAGTGGTAGGTATTTATGGAAAAAAGTTTTGAATAAAATATTATTTTGTAAAAAGACAAAAATTCTTTTTACTTATACTTTATGCAAACTAATTTTTTCAATATTTAATATCACATTTCAATTCATTACTTTATGTCTTAATCACTTAATGCATAAGAAAGATAAAGTAAAGATCTTATTTGATTTGATTTGATATGATTTTGTTCTTTTATGTTTACTTTTTCTTAATGATTTTCTAGAAATATCTAACCTTAATTAGAAAAAGTGAACTTGATTAGTTAATTGTTAATACTTAACATATTTAAAAATATGTATATATATACACACACATAAAGGTGCAAGAACGTTGCGGCAACTTTTATTCGATAAAACGTTGATTTTCGACAAAATGTTTTACGGTCACATTTTGACATTTTAGTCAAACTATTTATTTACGTAAACCAAATGTAAAAATAAATTTGTATAATGTTATTTAAAATATAAACACTCATAAATCAATTAAAATAATCTATTTAACCATTGAAACTTACTTTTTAAGAAATCAGGATTTTGCTACTTTTGTTAACATAAGCGATTATTCCTATTTTTGTGTATATTTCTCTTTGCAAATCCTATCTAATATTTTCTAAATAATAAAATGTTATATATTTTATTAGAATCACGTTAGTGTCAAACTTTGGGTCGTTACATGTTGGGTGCTTCTTAGGAGGTGATGGGGCGGTGCTTTCCATTATATATGTTAGATTTAGTAGCAATGTGGTTCAGACAGCTGAAGAATGGATACATAAGCACGTGGATCGAGTTAGTGAATAAGTTCTTGAGATAGTTCTGGGTTCGTATTTCTAGACTAAAGAACATGATGACGCTATCAAGCGTAAAGCAAAGAGCCAAAGAGACCTTGAAAAGCTGTATAATGAGATTAAATGCGAATGCCATCATAGTCGATAAGCCGGATCCATCAATGATCTTGATTGTGGAATTGTCAAGAGTCACAAGCAAGACCGACTTCAAGATTGCATTGGAAAGGAATCCATCGATGGATCTTGTGGAGTTTATCATGAAGCTGAGAGATATCTGTGTCAAGAGCATGTTGAGGCTAATAATACTGATGTTAGAACTTGTTATACATTGCTCACTCTTTAATTAGTTACTATTTATATATTATTATATTTAACATCTTTGATAATCAATAATACTTTCACACACACGTATAATTATTTCACAAATGTATATGTAAAAAATAATTAACATAATTTTGAAAAAACTAATTATCTCATTAACAAATTTTTAAATATTTTTAATACGTAAATATTACATTTTTTATAAAATAAAATAATACGAATAAAATATGACGTTTTTGAATCTAAATCAGCATCCAGTTATTTGGTACTACCCCATTCCCTTACGACCTGATAGAAGAGGCCGGCCTCTATTCGTTGGGATATGCCTCTATACCAGCACTTGGGTTCCCATTCTTGGATCCTCCATAATATTATCATTAAAAAAAGTATTGTTTAATTATATAAAATACGTTTTGAGCATTGAAATTCACAGTTAGTCAAGGATCACAAGCCCAAGTGCAAGCGGTAAGATGCCATAGGTTAAAGTATTGTGCTCGAACCACTGAGATATTAGAATGAGTGCTTTACTAGAATAAAGTATCGCTCTTATTTAAAAAAAAATACTAATTCATAATTGAATCCTAACCAAGGTAAAGCTTTCCATTATCCAACATATGTTTGCAGTTTGCGTTATGTAGTAAGGCTAGACAATTTTACCATGTTATCATTTACCAACTATTACCAACTACTACCCATTAAAACGATAACGT
Organism: Allium cepa; assembly: GCA_030765085.1. Classification (NCBI taxonomy): domain Eukaryota; kingdom Viridiplantae; phylum Streptophyta; class Magnoliopsida; order Asparagales; family Amaryllidaceae; genus Allium; species Allium cepa. The sequence goes on from CM060944.1 coordinate 346,871,351, forward strand.
AAAATTAGTAACCAATTTGCTTGGTACAGGTTTGCCAAACCGCATAAAAATATATGGTACGGTAATGGTAAATGACTATTAAATATGGTAATTACCATATCGACCACATACCTTAATATATACACATACAGATATATGCATGCATGCATGTATGTATATGTATGTATGTGTGTGTATTTCATTATATATTTATGTTATATACAATCATTTAACGTGTAACGATTTAATAGAAAATCCAGTAATGATATCAGATTGAATGCAATTCTTATCATGCATTTTATGATTTTATACAATATTTTAGCTTCTTGCACAATGTTTATTTGTATGTTTGAGTACACAAAATAAAATTGATAAATAATCATGTAAGAAAAACAATAACAACTCTTAATATTTACTCTTTTAACATGAAATGTTGTAAACAAAAAGACATCATACTTGTAAATGGTAAAATTTTATTACCAACCATTACTAACCACAATACGAAATATTGGCTTTCTGATTACTTTGATTGGTAATGGTATGATTTTTTTATTACCATATAAATTAATATGGTAATGGTTTTTAATATGAAATTTCGGTGCCAAACCGAATCCAACCTTGTTATGTACTAACACAATAATGCAAAACCAAATTAGCACTCGTGTTAATATAAAATTACTGCAAATTAATGTAGTTAAAGCTGCATCGTTTAGATGAAGTTAAACTGCATCTGGTTAATGCACTTTTAGTTACATCACTTTGAATCAGACCAATGTAGTTAAAGATACGATTCAATATTACGGTTTTGAACAGTATATATCATGTATAACGATGCACATCTAATAGACTTTGTGATTTAGGAAGATGATGTTAAATGTCTTTGAAACGGGAAAAATACATAGTAAACTATATAAATAAGTAAATAAAACATCCTTAGTAAAATATTTTACTATATCAATTCACTTCATCAAATATATATCTGTGTGTAAATTATATACATGAGCTATATAATACTTTGAGGCCTTATTAGTAGATAAATTTAATATTAATAGAAAAGTTAGTGAAATTAGGCTATAATGGGACTGATTTGGCGAGGACATTATTTTACAAAATAAGTTCGATGCTTCTATAATATACAAAGATGACATAATTATAAAATTGTTTACTTAAATAAGGTGCATTTTTCTTGAATTGTTTATACGATTGCACATGTGAATTATCATTGATACTGATCTGATAGATTTGTTGCTTTGGTTAAGTATTTCCTTCATGTATGTAAATATCCATGATATGTGTTTATTAGTTCCATGTAGTTTGACTAGTTGTGTGTATGTACCTACTTACAGTTCATGCGAGTTATATATGTTTATATTTATGTATAGTCCTGGTATGCCTGACTTGAGGCTATTGGGGGATGTACAGGGTATTCTATATATGTTCGTTAATATATGTTTTAAAGCATTTATATATAATTTCAGTATATCCTGAGGCTGCCGATTGGTGCATAGAATCCTTTCTACCATTAAGGCCCATGACTGTAAACACGGTTCCAAAGCAGGGGCATAGAGAGACTGGAATGCAAGTCTATAGTAGGTCACCTACTATTGCGTTGTGCGGACGGGTATTGCGATAGGACCATGGGCCAACTTCTTTTGAGGTATAGGATTTAGGGGGAGTCCATAGAATAGTTGTGGCCATCGATAGGTCACTTTGGTAGCTAATGTTAATTTAGGACAGTTTATCTATACATAATTTAAGCATATATATAGTTAGGTATGCCCGACTTAGGGTTACCGAGTATTGGATAATATATACTATACAAGTGTACATGTACATGTTTCAAGCGGTTTATTCATGTATATATAATTATAGATGCACAGTTTGGGCAATTTATGTATGTAGGTTTGGTATGCCTGACTTGGGGGAACTGAGTAATGTATGGCATTTAAAAAACGAGTCACGATCCACAAGGGAACGATAATACTTCGGTGTTCTCTACACTTATGTAATAGGTGTATGTAGGGTTTAGTGTTTACATAATCTTCCGTTATAACAGTGTAGACAACTAGAAGGAAAGAATGCTAGGGAGGGAATCCATTATACCATTGAGATAACACGACCCGCAAACGTGGTTTTGGAGCAGGGGTGGGGTGTGACTAGGACGTCGATCTAGAGTAAGTCACCTACTGTTGCGTTGTATGGATGGATACTATGATATGACCTACAGGCCAATTTCTTTTGAGGTGTTGGTTCTCCATAAAAGTCTGCAATATGATTATGGCTCTCGATAGGTCTCTTTGGTAACTAATGACAATTCAAGGCGGGTATCAGTAATAGATATCTATAGTTTGATTTTGGGTATTATGATGTTATGTTAGTACCATTGTTATATTGCTGTATTGGTTTTGCATTTCAGATGCTTCAATAGGGATCATTGAATTGATTGGTGTCCATAGTAGGCTCTACCGATCGATGATGATATGTATCAACCTATTTTCTATGTGTTACTTATCCTTATGATTGCGCATGTTATGTTGGTTAGTTGATTATTATTATTGAACATTGTGTATTAGATTTATATTGTGATGTTCATATTACTCATGCATTGGTACATTTGGTTACCTCTATCATGGTATGTTGTTACATTTCAGTCATAATATGTTAGTCGTGTGAACTCGCTGGTTAAAGGAGAAGACCAGATTATGATATGATTTTCTATCTTTGAGTTGGGTTTACTTTACTTGTTAATGGGCAATCTGAATTATTCCTAAGCAACGTTTGTGGAGAGGATCGGCAGTACTTCAGTGGTTCCCTATTTATTTGTATATGATTTTAATATATAGTATTTTGAGATTGTTCCCTTCACACTAGGCTTTATGTGCGGCCGGTGTTTTTTCCTTGTTTGTTTATGTCATGACAACTCTTGGGCACTCGATTGAGTAATTTGGGAGCCATGTACTTTTGCGGATATGCTTTTAGGACAGATAGAGCATTTTGGAGGAAAAATCGATACTTTGGATGTATATTAGATATTATGGTAGTACATGGAAGATGTGCTAGTTATATATGAGACTTATCATATCAAATATTGTATTTTGACTTTAGTCTCTTATACATTTTTTATCTTATTGCTCATGTATATCCAATATTATATATTATCATTCCGTTGTGAGATTCTATCGTCTTTCCTTAGTGATGTTTAGTTTTTTTACCCTTGGACGGTCTTTTATGGTATTCAAAACTCGGATGTTGTCACTCAACATTGATTCAGGGTATTGCAAAAGGTGGGTCATTGTGGTTGGTACAGAGCTTAGGGTCAACACTTGGGACTGAGTAGACCAGACCGAGTTAAGCAATATGGTACTTGGAGATACGTTGAGAGAGCATTCTTATATTTTTCTACTATATAATATTGCATAAACCATTTGTCTCCTGAACTTTGATTTATTCAGTGGCTACTGGTTAAGATTTTTCCATTTAAGATTATCTATATGAGTAGACGAGGTGCAAAGAGAATATGAATTAAGCAGTCTGAGATGTCCGATTGGTTCAGAAGCTATATTTATACTACAAGGGATGTTTTGTCACCTACGGACATTCCAGTAGCCGTGGTAGGTGTTGGAGGTGGTAGCGACCAAGAGTGCTGTCATTCAAACTCAAAGTATGAGCTTCCGAGTTGAGTGGGGCCGGTCGATGAAGTGTGACTTGGATTTGCATCCAAGTAGGATTTGGTAGATGCCTAGTATTTAGCAAAGACCGAGCGAACGTCTTATATGCATTTTGCATGAAGGCATTGGTGTTTGAAGTTGTTTTTTCTTGTGTTAGTAAACTTTTGGTGGTGATAATCCATGAATCGAACAGATATTTTCTAGGAACCGTCCCTGCACATACCAGTTCGTAATCCCTAGTTTGAGTATGGGGTTTCTAAGTGATTTAGACCAGTTGGACAAGAGTTTTTCACTCAATTCTTAAAGGCGGACCCTTGAGTCAGATTCTTGAAATAACATAGAGATTTTGAAGCTAGAATCTTGTAGTGCGAGGATATTTTGATGGTCGAACCAAGGAACTGAATCAGAGTTCGCATAAGAAAAGTAAGGTGGTCGGCTTAACTTAACAATGAAACTTGCGTGCAAGCAAAGAATTAGATTGGGTATCTTATTTACTTTGTATGATCTCTATTCATTATAAAATTATTTACAGTATAGTTAAGATAGCTTGTGATAGTTCGGAGAAGGACTTCTCTACTAGTTTTGTGAAGATTAGGGTAATCTTCCAAGCGGCAATATAATAATTCCCTCGGCGAGCATCAATTACACTTGGCATATTATCCTTACTATTATTTTGCGATTGAGGTGAGTTTAATCCCGAAAGAGCCGAGCATTTATAGATTATCATTTAATAATGACTTTATTTATAAAGTTTTCTCCTTCGGAGAATGAGTTCTATTCGAGAGGGAAATGAAAGTTGGGAATTAGATTGTCGGGTTTATTCAAAAGTTTTGAGAATCAATGATACAACCTATCGTATAAGTTTTTCTTTTTAAAGCGGGAGGTGTGATAGTCTTTCATGTATTATATTCATGAAGGGAAGTTGCACCACTTAAGCATTTGATCATCTTGGAAGTCGAACAGACACATGGAAGTTTATAGCATGGCATGCATGTTATGACCATTATTGGTTTGTTATAGACTTCTTTGGAATATTGGTTATTGGTATGGTAATTGTTGCATGCTGTTTTCTTATTGATTTTTATGTTTATTATCACTTATTATTGTTTGTTGTTGCTTGATTATTAATTGATTGTTTATTTTGTTGATGGACTGATAATTGTTGTTTGTTAATTTCTAGTGGTTGCTTAATTATTGATTGATTGTTTATTTGTTTTTTCTTATTGATTGCTTGTTATTGCTTGATTTTTGATTGATTATTTATTGATTTTTATTTGTAATTAATTTTTGTTGCTTGTAGATTGCTCATTATTGATTGTTATTGCCAACATATTGTGTGAATTATATTTCTATTAGTGTGTAATTCCAGTGATGTCATCATGATGAGTAGACTAGAGAAAGTGGAAGTGAGTCGGATGTGGCTTAGAGCTAGGGGACCTATTCATTTTTATAAATAGGGCCATATGGCTTCAGATCGATGAGGTCAAGTGTGTTCGTGTTTGATAGGGCTTTATATTGGCATGCGTCCGATTCGAAGGAAAATTATGTTTCCCTTTTTGTTTTTTTCAAAAGTAAGAAAGCATAGTGTAGAGCTTGCTTTGTTGTTATTTGTACCTACAAGTGTGCTTTTTTCCTGTTATAACATGTTTATTCGAGATGCTTGTTGCATTAGATGTGTTTATAGCACTATCATTATAACATGTTTATTCGAGGTGCTTGTTGCATTAGATGTGTTTGCCGCACAGTTAGTTGTAACATATTTCTTTGAGATAATTGCTATGTATGATTTAGCATGCTTAAATCCATGATTTAAAGTTGCAATTGTGTTTAATCCTCCTTGTTAAGTACATATTGAGTACATGGAAGCTGTTATGCGCTATAGGGGTTCTTATTTGTTCAAATTCACATCCAAACGGCATGCTCTTGTTGTAAAAGAGATACTTAAGATTTGTAGCATGGATATATGCTTGTATGTTCTAAAAAATGAGATGCCTCGAACATGTGATGGCTCAGATATGAGATCTTTGTGTGTGTGTGTGTGTTGGTTTGGGATTTTTTTTGAAGCTAGCCGCATAAAGGAGGTGCTCTCAAATTTTCTTAAAACAAGAGCAGCTTTAGAATTTTAAGGGTTAGGAGTTGTATTCTGTGTTTTGGTCAGTCGGGTTGCGTTGTCGTACTTATAGAAATTTCGGGATGAAATTATTTTAAGGGGAGTGAATGTAACGAACCACATTTTTTATTGTCTAGATATTTAAATAATTAATTTAAATATTAGATCGTTAATTAATTGAAGGTTCAAAATCTGAATTTTTCCACATACGGTCGAATTAGGACTCGGACCACTACCGTTGAGACATGATTGGTATTACGAATTAAAATGATCATAAATATTGCTATATTTGGAGTCACTACATCTCTACAATCCATGTATTGTTATATGTATTTTATAAAAATAAACGAGTAGTCGAGTCTAGTGGGATCTCGATGGATGACTTATATTTATGGGATTAGGACTTCATTATGAGACGTATAATTGAGGAATTTTCAAAATCGGAAGATCATATAGCCAAAATGATCTCGAAACGCATGAAATTATCATTTCGAGATACTGTCTTGGATTGTGATGAAACTAGTATCATTGGGACCCAAATATTGAGGTGATGTGTGCCGACGAGTTTCATGACGATCCGATGTGTTGTGTGACCATACGAGCTCAAAATGTACGGCGATTTATTTGAGGAGTCAAATAAATTTTTTATATTTATATATGTACCCCCTTATCTTATCTCCTCATCTGTAGGGAAAAAATATCTACACCTCACTAAAAAGGAAAAAAGGAGCCGCCTCCTTTCGTGAAGTTAATCAGGAGCTACATGGTAAGAGGGAGGCCAATGTTGGATCCGTTGAGATCGTGTCGAGGAGAGCTTCACATCTATATGGCTATGGGTGGGTGCAATGGATCTTGGATAAGATCCACTCTTATCACCATTGACTAGGATTCGACAATGGTGGATATTAAGAAGGAGATTGATGAATGAAAAATCATCCCTACGGTGCTCCTACTTCGATGCTCTTATTGAGAAGCACTTTCTTGCATGATTTAGCAACCCGGCCTTTGATTGAGGGGTGTGAAATTATGGGAGCCATGGAGGCTTGGCATAGGTCGCGAATCTTTATGGTGGTGCATCCCTTAGATGATTGGGTTGCGAGACTAGCTCATGCGATGAGGAGTGCATTGGCGGAGATGGTTCAATGTTTCGTCGACCATAGCGAGAGAGAGATAGGATGGCGTGCATGTGAATGGGATTGCTTATGCATGTGAAAGAGTTTGATAATTGGGGAAGATGGTTTAATGAAGGTAATTAGTGTTAGTTATAATTAATTAGTCAAAACGATATCTCATTTCATATAATCCATATATCTTGCATACGAGGTCCAATTGAGATGCGATATTCGCCATCGCACTCATAGTGTGATTATCTACAATATGGTATAGGATTAGACTAGATTCAGATACTTGGAAAATTTCATTTCTGGGGAGTGGAATTATAACTCTAAATTTATATTTCAGTATAAATCTCCATAATTTTATATATTAAAAAAATATTACCTAGAAAAATGATAGAATAATACATAAGTAATTATTGTCCCATGTGATCGGATTAGTTTGAGTGGATATTTGAGATTACTGTATATATGTGTGTTATGTGTGTGTGTGTGTATATATTGTTCTATTCGTATTAAATATAGTAAGATGGAGTTTATATTAATTTATAATATAGTTATAAATTAATTAAATTCCAATTTGTAGTTATGTTAGAAATATTGGTATATATTTTATTTCAGATATTCAGGATGATTGGTTAAGATCCCCTGTGTGTGTATTATGTCCTATTTGTATTAAAACTTTTTTATATATTTTCGATATGTCCAAATTAGGGCTACCGATGATGCATGGAATCCATTGTACCATTAAGGCGCATGACCTATAGATATGGTTCCAATGTAGGGAGGAGAGAGACTGGGATGCTAGTCTAGAGTAGGTCACCTACTATTGCGTTGTACGGACGTGAACTACGACTGGACCTACAGGTCAATTTCTTCCAAGGTATTGGTATTAGGTAAGTCCACAAATTGTTTTAGCTCTCGATAGGCTCTTTGGTAGCTAATGGAAATACATAAATGTTTATCGATACGCAATTTAAGCATATGTATAGCTCGTTATGCCCAACTTGGAGTTACTTAATACGATATATATACAAGTGTATACAAATGTGGCTCAAGTGGTTTACACGCGCACACACACACACACACACACACATATATATATAATATTATAGATGCATGGTTTGGGCGATTTATATATATATTAGTTTGGTATGCCTGACTTGAGGCAACCAGATGGTGTATGGCACTTCAAGATTGAGTTACGATCGATGTGGGAACAATAATACTTCTGTTACACCCCATAATTTTACGTTAGTTAATTAATTTGGCTCCAAAAATAGAATTTTTACAAACAATGGAATTTGGCCATGAAACTTGTGTCATTGTATTCGTGGTAATTTTTCATATTTGGAGTTTTGCGATTGGAGTTCAAATGAAAAGGTTACAGACGATAAAAGATTTTGGAATGAAAATGATTATTAAATTTTTTTGACGTTTATAATTAAATACTGAGACCATCGGTCAACCAACTCAATAAGGCAGGGTGGCCTCTAGCGGTCGACTCCTATGGAAGGGTGGTCGACTCCAATGGAAGGGTGGTCGACCGATCTAAGTGGTGATAGCTAGGGTTTGCCTTGGTCCAACGACCTGAATTTAATATATCATAATCTAACGGCTATGGTTAATTTGACTGCCTATAAATTCAGGCCTAACCCTCCACCCTCTTCTCATATTTTCTGGAAAGAACAGTAAAGCTTAGTCATTTCTTCTTCTCCTCTATTCTTCCAAATTATAATATAAATTATGTCTATACAAATTGAAGAAGAATAGAAAATAAGTAGAAGAAGAAAAGAAATGAATCAACGCTACACGATAACAAGGTAAATTTCAATACAATAAATTTATATTCCCTTCCGACCCCAAATCTCTTCTCAGATCTGAAATTCTAATATATGTAAATACCCTTTTCTACGTATTTCTTGGACTAAAAAGGAGATGGAGTTGAATCGATGGATTTAATTCAGATCTGGAAATATTGCAACGCTTTAAAAGGTGAGTGGGAAACTTATTCGTTAGCTTTTATTTGATTTTATGCCTAAATCAATAAATATATGTTAATTGTAGGCCTAAATTGAACATATAAAACATTATCTACGTATTCTTATCCTATAATCCAGAGAATTTAATTGGCATTGTTGTTTACACCCACATCTAGAAATCAATCCCAAAAGTTATTATAGTTGAAAGTTGATAAGTTGTATAATCTATTCCTGTTCTATAATAGGATTGTAAAAATAATAGTAGAATCTTATTTCTTACTCTAATATTATTGGAATGTGAATTTTCTGCATGTTAATTACTGGAAAGGATCGCCGTTTAATTTTTATAAATTGGTTTGATTTTCTTATTGTCGTACAAAAACACAACGTTTAATTTGACAAGAAAAGTATGTAAATAAAAAAGAGATATGCGAGGTACGTAGTTGCTTCTCATAATTTACACTGTCAATTTTAAATAAAAAGAGATAAAAAATCATTCCTTATGATTTTAAACGAGGCAAATCATTTTTTTAAAAGTTAACCTTTTTAAATTATGCTAATTTGTGGTAATCATAATGGACAATCTTTTTAGACATATAATTTCCACAATTAAGTATGGAAAAGAATGTTCTAGTTGAAGATTTGTAACTTGAATGTAAATAATGGAAATAAATGTTTATACATATTTAACTACGATAATCGATTAAAATGAACTTTGCTAATACGACAATTTAAGGATATTAATTACTTAAATATAGTTAAACGTAGGAATAAAATGGATAATGAATAAAAAAAATCAAAAAGAAAGTTAGGAAGGTTGTAATTCCAATTAATAGATAATAAATGTGAAATGAATTTGGAAATTACAGAAAATTAATAGGGTAAATGGATTAATGAGACTAATAGATAAAGATGTTAGTTAATAATCATGAAATAGCTAGAGGAAAATTACTAAATAGGATTTAGTAAATGAATAAACGTCTTAGGAATTTTCTATTTGTATAATATTATTTATTATGGACAAATTGGAATTTATGAAAAAAGTAACTAAAGGTAATAATTGAACGTCTAACGTAAATTATATTGTAGCCTTAAATAAATTTGAGCAAGATTGGTAGGCTATATCTAATATTAAACTTAGAATAACAAAGCTTACAATGAATCTTAAAATAATTAAATGGACTTAGTGGATTAGAATGCGAAGTCAGTAGAGTTACACAATAGAAGTGTGTCATTCACTTTAAGGCTACCATCAGGCATGTACACTTCCTGCTGGTGTAAGACATCTCTAATCATAGGACCAATGGGAAATGAATATGAAATCGTAGGACCTACTTTCGAGTTGGAGGTATTAAGTGGTTGGTTGAGGGCCCGCCTTCTCCCTAATTAATAAATTGGTAAACGTTCGAGTTAACGGTTAGGAGTGATAGTGGATATCTCGAGGATGGTCCGCTTTGGATTTGAGGTATAAGTGACTGTTATAGTATAATCTTTCTCCTATAAAGATGTATTAAGTGGTCTGGTGAGATTCCAAGTGATATCAGCTAGATAGTACCAGTGAGGAGTCCGCATTGGGTCGGATATTACATGATGGGGACCTGCCTAAAATATAGGTATTAAATGGTCAAAAGTCTGCCTAGTCCTTATTAGTAAGGTATTAAGTGGCCTGGGTACTGTCTCTTACATGGCTAAGACATCAATGACGATAGATGCATTGGTAGTATGGCTATTATGTATTACAAAGCTAAAATAGTGTCAAAGGTATTGTAGCTAGGAGCAACGGACCAACAATGATGATGCTAAGAGCACGCTTCATATTCTAAAAGTATTAAGTGGCTGATAGACATCCGTCAATAACCTTGGAGAAGGTTAAATAGACGAATCATGTTGGGTAGAAATATCGTGCGTGCATATTATGTTAAACAGATTAACTGTAAATAATAGATATAACAATTAAATTGAAACCATTCGGTGTAAATTTATGTTATGGACAAAGAATAGATTTTCTAATCACCAGAATGTTGTTCTAACCCCCTCTCCTATAGGTAAACTTAGAAGAACAACTCATTGGAACAAGGCATGATCAGTTGATGGAGAAGTTTTCCTATCTTTCATGCTTAATACCGACAAAACGAATTACTATTCCAGGGAACACTATTGATACAGAGGTAGTACCCTCATTCAGTATTTATATTCTATTATATTTTTCCATTGTGTTATGAGTTTAGCCTTATTAATCTCTGATATGCTCATGTTTATTGTAGATACCAAATAAACGACCTATACTCTGATGGAATTGGGTTTTGATTTTATCGAAATTTGGGGCCATTAAAGTGCAAGTTGTTACATTTAGTATCAGAGCTTAGGTTACTTGATCAAAGGGATTAGGATATTTTGAGAGAACGCACTTGTATTTTTTTATCTATTAATATATTGTACGCCTAACTCTATAAATATTGACTCTAAAAGTAGTTGCGACCATATTCCAAAAGAAATGAGCAAAGCAACTATGAGTTGGAAATATTTAATAGAGTTAAAGATTTACGTTCTTACCCCGATTACCCCATGGAGCGTTGGTTGTATGTATGGCACTAGCTTTGAAGAGCAGGAACATGACATATAGAAGAATCCCGTATGCTGGATGGTGTTTGACCGATAGTTGAGACTAGCTACCTTGTGATTTCAGATTTTGATGGATAGTCGACTAAAGATGCTTATTATCTAAGCAATTGCGATTTAAGAATTTATGCCATAGAAATCCGAAGATAATTTCTTGCAAGGGTGCATTCATCAATCACCTTTCGGTGCCAAACTAGATTTTTATTATAAGACCTAATGTTAATTCCTTAGTCCAGCCCCATGAGAGACATTTAATAGCATCTTTTGGAAACATATTAAATTACGAAAAAAGGTTTTCCAAAGTCTTGTCTGGGGAAAAGTTTTGTCTTGAGAAATTTTGAAACCTTCTTTCATAAGAAAGATGTATACAAATGAATTTCGTTGAGTTAAGAAACTTTGGTTAAAATGAAGTAAGTTTGTAGCCCTTAATATATATATATATAAAAGATTTATTTTTGGTTTCGATTAAGGAACTTTTGGAGGAAAATAATTTTTCAATTTGGAAACGATTATAAAGTAGCATATATTTAGCTAAGTGTTTTTTTATTTATAAAAATTAGAGTTTTGAAATTCTTTTCTCTTTTAAGGGACGGACAAAATATAAATAACATCGATTTTATTAGGGTATGAAGTTGGAAGTGTAGTTATCTGCCAACTAATTAGAAGGATGTTTCTATATAAATATAACGAAGACGATAACAGCTAGAATATTTTGGGTTTTTGAAGTGTTATTGGTTGTAGCAGTATAATTTGGAAATACTGCGTTATAAACGCAGTATGGTTCGAAAGGCTAGACGGTAAACTTAAACGCCGCCGTGAAGAGGATGGTAATTTTTCTTGATCGTGTCAAGCCGAACGAGATGGTGCAAAATGATTATTATTTATTATCATTACTAATTAACTCGGCCTGAATTGGGGCCAGATCCAACCTGCGTCCAAAATCCATCTAACGGTCGACCACTAACTGATCGATCGGTAGCTGTCAACTAGTTAATGGGTTTTTGCACAACCCAAATTTGGAACACGACTTATAAAAGTCATTTCCAAAACACGGCCACCTCATTTTCCCTCCTTTTCTTCCTCAAAACAACCGAAGCCAAAACCTCCTCCTCCTCCAAAGCAGCCCCCGCCCCTTCCATTCCACCACCAGGCAATGCCGCCTCTTCCCCTCTCCAAGAATAGCAGCCTTGCCTCTTCCCTGTGCTAATTTTTGCATGTCAGGTCTTCCAACTACCACTTCATTATTAAACCCTATCTCCCTCTCTGACCACTGCTTAGTCCATGGCACCGCCCTGCACTAACGGTTCTTTCTTGCATCAGCCTCATCCTTTAAGTGGCCACTTGGCTGGGCTGGTATGAGCAAATAATCACCACTTATCGAGGTTCAGTGGGCTTCACTTCCTTTAAGGATGGGCTGTAAAGTTCGAAGACTTTATCGCTTTTGGGCTTGAGGAATTATTCATGACGACAAGATTAGCATCGATCCTTCGTTTTGACACTTTTGAGCGGGAAGCGCTACATCCGCCTTTTTGATGCCCATCTAGGGAAATTTTTTGATTATGTGAACAGTCTCATTCGGTTGAAGGTGAAGGAAATCAGTATCGATTTGATCAACATGACTTCGGAAATATTTTGGAGATTTCCATAAAGGGTGCGAACTTGGACGATATAGAGATGTCAGACCTTAATATTATGCAACGTATCGTTTTGTAGGCATTGGTGTCTTGTGGTCATACAATTCGACCTACAACCCGCCTCATCATGCACATCATTCAACACAACATTATTCCAAAGATGAGGATTTTTGATTAGATCCATCTTTTGTAAGGAAAGCCATTTATGCTATTGTTAGCTGAATAGCCATTAATTGGGCCCTTTCCCTAATGGTTCACTTTGTCGATCAGAGAGTTGGTACTCGACAAAGTTACTTCTCGTATTGCCACTTATTCACACGTATCTTTAGGCGATACATAGTGAACCACCAAGGGGAGTTGGTCCAGTGGAAGGTCTTGCCCGTTGTCGACAGAGCCACCCTCAAAAAAGATGTCCATCCATTTACCACTACCACCAGCAGCCGCCCCAGTAGTAGAGGAGCGGCCGCAACAAAAGGCAAAGCTAGCATAAGGCGCCGAGGGATTCTAGAGTCCCAGGTTGATCGCTATTTAGCAGGTCTTGGCCAAGCTCCAAAGATTCGAGCCGATTAGTTGGAGATGAGGGCCGAGCTATAATGCCAAAGCTATGAGATTGGGTGCTTAGTCGCCATGATATGCTCTTTTCGAGGTGTGGCAACGACTCGAGCTCCTACAGAGTATTGAGACCGTCCCTTAGCTTGTAGGTAGTGTTTTAGGTTTAGTAGTGTCATTGTTATCTTTTCCTTCCATCATTTTCCTTTTCTTTTAGGTTGTTTGGGTTGTAACCATTGGTTTTCTCTTATAAAAGACACATGCAATACCATGTGATTATTCCTATTTATATACTGTGCTATTATTTTTGGATTTGTGAACCGCCTCTTGTATGTATATATGGAAGAAATAGTATAAATATGGAAATCTTGTAAAGACATTTAACTAAATGGTAAATGCAATATAAGACTGAAGGTTTAGAATAAATAGTAAATTTTAGCAAATGAAGGCCATGCTAATGTTGTTTTGGAAATCAGGGGTCATTATTCATGTTCCTTAAAGTGCTAAAATTTATAAATAATAAATGTACTGACATTTTAAAATAAAATTTAAGTTTAAAGATAAAGGTTAAATATGAATTGTTGAGTGGAACTATAAGTTAGCGCATAACTAACTTCTGACTATGCTAAAACGTGGCTTGAATCATTCAAATTTTTGTAAGGCAAGTATTATGAAAAAATGAGTTTTATATTTTGAGTTATTTTTAGCGCTCAAATGATTTTTGGAACTTTTGTCCAAATAGATTTCAAGGAAAATTTACATCTATATATTTTTGGAAATTGATTCTTCAAGCGACATACAAATTTGAAAAGTGAAAGTGACGTTTATGGAATTTCTAATTTTAATGGCTATGTGCTAAGCATAGGGAAGGTAAATAAATTAATAAATGTGAATTTAATAGTGTATTAGAGTTGACAATACGATAACATGCAAACAATTGTAAGGGAAAAACTGTTTTAGCCTTGGGATTTCTATTTCTATACCTTATCGACGATGCACGAGAGTCCATTTTCAAATTCAGTACTGTTTAAATCTTGAAAAAAGCCTCCTTACATGTTTTGTATGTGGAAATATTTGAAGAAATCCAAAGCGAGAAAACTTCCACTGTATAACAGAAATAGGTAGCTTATAAAGTGGTAAGAATGTTGAATTTCCCAATCAAATTCCTTTTCATGGCGTAGAAGTAACGTTCAAAAAGCAATATTTTGATGTGTTAGGTTTTTGGATGGTAGAACTTAGATGCGAAATTGATTGCATCCTACTTCTATTCGTAGGAATATAGAGACTTTTGGTGAAAAATATTTTTCATAATCTACATAAATATAGAACTATCGGTATATATATAGGTTATTTGCATCATATCTTGAAAAATATTTTTGAAAGAAATGCATTCATATTGGAGGGCCCGATATAGAATTATTCTGCATACATAATTACTATAGTTGTGATACATTATGCATTTATGCACGTTTGGTTGCAAAATTGGTTGACTAGTGTAGGAAAATTGTAAATTGTGAGCAATAACCATGCTTTAATCATTGGTGTAATTTCAGAGACAAAATATTTTAAAGAGGGAAGAATGTGATTCGTTTGTAAATTTATTAATTAACTAATTAATAAGGCTCCAAAAAGGGAATTTGTGAAAAAAGCGGAATTTGGCCATGAAACTTGCGTTATTGTGTTCTTGGAGATTTTTTGAGCAACTTTCAATATGGAGTTTTGCGATTGGAGTTCAAAATGAAGAAGTTATGGATAATAAACTATTTCAAAACAAAAATGATTAATAAAACAAAATTAATGTTTATAATTAAATATCGAGACACCCGGTCGACCCCCTCGGTAATGCAAGTCAACCTCTAGCGGTTTACCCCTTCGAAGGGGCGGCTGATCGGTCCAGGAGGTGAAAAATAGGGTTTGCCTGGGCTCAACGGCTCGGATTTAATATATTTTAATTTAACGGCAACGGTTGATTCAAGTGCTTGTAAATTCAGGCTCAACCCTCCATCCACTTTTTATATTTTTTAAAAAAGAACAGCAAAACTCTACCATTTCTTCTTCTCCACTATTCTTTCAAATTATAATATAAATTATATTTATACAAATTGGAGAAGAATAGAAAATAAATAGAAGAAGAGAAGAAGAGAAGAAGCGAACCAATGCTTACGCGATAACAAGGTAAATTTCAATATAACAAATTTATATTCACTTCCAACCCTAAATCTCTTCTCAGATCTGAAATTCTAATGTATGTATATACACTTTTTATACATATTTCTTGGATAAAAAAGAGATGGAGCTGAATCAAAGGATTTAATTCAGAACTTGAGATTTAGAACACTTTAAGAGGTGAGTTGGAAACCTATACGTTTGGTTTTTATTTGATTTTATGCCTAAATCAATAAATATATGTGAATTGTAGGCTTAAATTGAATGTATAAAACATTGCTTACATATTCTTATCCTTTAATCTAGAAAACTTGATTATAACTGTTGTTTATACCTAAATTTGAAAATCAGTCCCAAAAGTTATAATAGTTAAATGTTGTTGAGTTGTATAATATATTCCTGATCTATAACTGGGTTGTAAAAATAATAATAGAATGTTAATTCTTACCCTAGTATTGTTGGAACATGAAATTTCTATACTTTAATTATTGAAAAGGATCTCCGTTTAATTTTTATAAATTGGTTCGATTTTCTTATTTTCGCAAAAAACACGATGTTTGATTTGACAAGGAGTATTATGTAAATAAAAGAAAGAGATGAGTAAGATGCGCAGTTACTTGTTGTAGTTTACGCTGTCTATTTCAAATAAAAAGAGAAAGAATCATTCATGTAATTTCAAACGAGGCAAATCTTTTATTTTATTTTTTAAATTTAAACCTATTTGAATTATGCTAATTTTTGGAAATCACAACGGAGAAACTTTTTAGACATATAATTTCCCCAATTAAGTATGGAAAAGAATGTTCTATTTGAAGATTTATGACTAGAACGTAACTGATGCAAATAAATGTTTATACATATTTAACTATGTTAATCAATTAAAATGAAACTTTGCTAGTATGACGATTTACGAGTAATATTCGCTTCAAATATAGTTGAACATAGAAATAAATCAGATAATGAATAAAATAAAATAGAAATAAAGTTAGGAAGGTTGTAACTCCATTTAATGGGTAATAAATGTAGAATGAATTTGGGAATTATAGAAAGTTATTAGGGTAAATGGATTAATGAGACTGATAAATAAAGATGTTAGTCAATAACCAAGGAATGGTTAGAGAAAAATTACAAAATGGAATTTGGTAAATGAATATATATCTTAGGAAATGTCTGTTGGAATAATAATTATTGATTATGGACCAGTTGGCATTTATGGAAAAAATAATTAAAGGTAATAATTGAACATTTGAGGTAAATTATATTCTACCCTTAAATAAATTTGAGAAAGATTAGTAGGCTAAGTCCAAATTCAACTTAGAATAATAATGCTTAGAATAAAGCTTAGAATAATTAAATGGGCTTAGTGAGTTGGATGCGAGGTCAGTTGAGTTACATAATAGAAGTCTGCTGCTATCCGGCATTTTGACCCAATTTATCCAAACTAATTAGACAAGTTAGACTCTACTACCATCAAGGCCTGTAGCCCAAAGCGATGATTGTGGGGTCCAAAAATCAAGTACAAATGATAATACGAAGCCGTAATCGAACTAAACCAAGAGATATTCTGTACAGAATATTCTAACTACAGAATATAGTGTAATCTAGAAAAGGAATAGAGTATGATCCCTCTTTACCAAAGGGATTGGATTATTTCAGTTAAAAAAGTGCAATTTAATGTAAAATAATCAATATCTCGAAATCCAGAGGTCAGATAAGCATGAAACTTTAGGAACAGGAAAAGGGAACCCTAAGGAGTCTACCCTAAGGATCGCACCCCAAAAGGATCAAGAAAGAGTGATCGACCCGCTTCCCTCTAGAGGGATCGACCAGAATTAGGCAACACCACATGTTGTTACAATGATCGATCAGTAACTCAACATCTACAAGTCAATTTGGCATGAAATTTGGAGAATAAGTGCATCACAACATAAGCCTCTCGTAGGGATCGTAGACCCCAACTCCTCTAAAATAGGGAACGACTTCGATCCCTATTTCTTACGAGTTAGGCCATGCAATCCCTCCTAGGGGGCCTCGATAGATCTGAAGAGCCTTCTGCCAAATTTTTGAGGAGATATTTCACCGTATTTCTCTATAAATACAGACTTAATTGTTCAATTTGGGGACCTTTACATTGCTTGTTGCTTTGTATTCTTTTGTAACCAAGGATTTTCGTTTGATCCCTTTTGTACTCAGCTTACAAAGTGATCAATAAAGCTATCTTTTCAAAGTGGACGTAGGAAAACAATGTCGAACCAGTGGATTCCATTATCCATGAGATAGATCCAATTTTCTCCCAACAAGTTACCTATTCTACTTGAATTTAAAAGTGATTTTCAACGAAACTACCTATAATGCCTTCTAAGAAGGAGAAGGCCATTGCTACCTTCTCACGACCTGCTCATGAAGTAGTAGAGAGCCGGAAGATCGCTCTTTTGAAGGCGGAGCGTAGCAGGGAGCCACAGACATATAAGCTTCCTCTGGAATAATAACTAACTCTGATATGGAGATGCCGCAGAAAGTGCTCCAAGAGACATATGCACAACTACAGAAACAAATTCAAGTCCTTATTCAAGTCCCAAAAATTTAACCATTCAATTTCAAATTCAATGTTGGATATGCAAGTCATGTTGTCCGTTATAGTCATATGTTCAAGTTCATTAAGATGGGATTGGTTCTAATTGTTCATACAAGTTTACATGGATTAGTTTGCTTAAGTGGTCAAGCTCGATTTTAAGGCCTATAATCGGCTAAGTGCCAATAGTCGATGCCTTTATCTCAACATAGTCGATCCCTTTCTCAAAGCCAAAATGAACGACCCCTTCATACTTCATCACGACCGATCCCTACACCCATCCAATACCTGATCCCTTACTACCTACACAACTAATCCCTACACCCATTTAACTACTGATTCCTCTATGCCTATGTAACCAATCCCTATACTCATTCAATAGTGGATCACGACCGATCCCTTCATACACTTCCCCATTCCATAACCGATTGGTGAAGAAGTGTGAGAAGAAGGGATCAGATCGGTGAGTAAATGTGGAATAAGGGATTGATTGCAAATGAAAAAACATATGCAAAAACATCCCAATATGGGATCTTTACTCGTATTTAAAAAAAAAAGCTCTAAAAATATCTTGCACAGTGCGAAGCAATAGAATGGAACCACTACTCAAAAGGTACTCCCAAAGGTTGGAGAACCAAGGTGATTTGACACGAACTGGGATCGATTACCATTTCAAGCTCCTAGTGTAGATTGTGACTACTCTCAGTTCACTAACTGTCAAACGCCTGACTATACGGCTATGGTACGATGGCTTGTTAGAGAAATCCAAGACTAGACTAATGATGATTGGAGCATCTCCCTTAATTTAAACCCTTTTACTAAAGCCATTCTACAGGTATAGTATCCAAGGAGGTTCAATATGCCGACCATGCCAATGTATTATGGGAATACAGACCCCTAACATCATCTCATGAAATATGAGTGGCATATGGATTTTGTCAGAGCGATGAATGCAATCGAATGCTGATGCTTTCCCATATTCCTCAAGGGAGTAGCGATCATGTGGTTTATGTGATTACGGCCCAAGTCTATCTCCTTATTCAATCAACCGGCTCAGAAGCTTGTCGAGCGATTCAGAATGTATGCGACTCACCCCAAGGATGCGATGTCATTATCCAACTTATCCCAAGCACTAGGTGGGCCACTCCAAGACTCCTGTTAGAGATTTAACACCGATATCACTAAAATGAGCAATCCGAGCATGAATATGATACTGATGGCGTTGATAAGGGGAACCGACCTCGAGATTCTCTTTGGCAACTAGCTAGTTGGAGAGCCTCCTTCAACCTTGGATGTTTTTGTTATAAAGCAAACCAAAACCTAAGCAAGGAGGAGGTGAAGCAGACTTAGGAAAAGAACAATGTAGGCCCGTTAGAAAAAGGGATTCAAAGCAAGGCAGCAATGATGATGCCTTAGACGAGGATTCTAGAATATGACTCGAAATCCCACAATTCGATTCATATACTCCTTTGAGCGATTCAATTGAAAGAGTTTACTTGGCAACTCATGACTTGAAGCAGTACATGAAACTAGCCCGAGAGAGTGCATCGAAACCCAAACAAAGTCTGAGAGTATTGTATATTTCACCATACATATGGTCATAACACTTACGGTTGCAAAAACCTCCTAGATATGATCAAAGAGATGATCTAGAAAGGAAAGCTTCCAAATTTGAAAGCCCCATAGAATGGCGGACAGGAGGCGTTGACCCTTACCAATAAAGACCTTTAATTATCAATTAGACCATCTACGGTCGACTTCCAACTGAGAAGGGCCGAGGTAAAGTGGAGCAGCAAGCACATGACACTCCTTCATATATCAACAAAATTTATTTCAATTTCAGTAACGTTTTAAATTACGACCAACTTGAATTAAACTACTCGCAAATGATGCAAGTGACTAAGTACCTAGAGTTAGGCATCAACAAACTTCCATGGACCATGATCGGACCTTTGGAGTATATCAAGACAAGCGTGATTTAACCGCTCATCATCTACCGTATCCCCCTGACTTGGGGGCAAGAACTTGAAATGGAAAGTGGGTGTGAATCGACCAAACACTTCCTAGTCTATACCTCAATTCTACCAAAACATCTATGCCTTTCTTAAAGCTCGGCAAGTTCAAACCGCAATACAAAGTGGACATGGCTAGCCGTCTGCTCAGCAACCACCATACGTTACTTGGAGACCAAAAAAGGACTTGGAGACCAAAAAAGGACTTGGAGTGGATGTGATTTGACCATCCACTCCCCGGCGTGCACTTGAAGTTTGCCAAAGGATTTTTGCCTCTCCCAAATCTCAGCAAGACTGGGATTCGACTAAAGTGGATGTGATTTGATCATCCATACATCAACACCTGCCCTGGGCATATGGCATGGTTTAGGAGCTTGACGTAAAGTGGTCATGACCGACTGTCTATTCATCAACCACTGCTCTCGACACGAGGACATAACTACAGCTTGAAGTGGATGTGATTTGACCATCCATCCAACAACTATCCCCCTCGGATTGTTGGGAGGAATAGGAAGCAAATTTGGGAAGACCTAACCGTCCAACCCAACATGGAAGTGATCTAACCATCCATTACTTACTCCCTTCCTAGACTTGATAGCAGAGCTACAATCACCAAATGGATGCGAATCGACTATCCACTAACCATATTCTATCCTCGACACCGAGGGTAGATTTCCTTCCCCCAAATGAACAAGACTCGACTATTCGTTCGACAACTCTAACCTTGACCTAATAGGTGGAGTATAAACCAAAAATGGGTGTGACTAACCACCCATTGACTAACTCTTGTCCCCCAATGCAGGCCAAAGTATAAATACAAAAAGGTGGATGTGGTTCGACCATCCATCGATCAACTCTAGTCCTCCAATGTCGACTGGAGTATAAATACCAAAAATGGATGTGTTTCGACTATCCATCGATCAGCACTAATCCCCAGTGCGGAATGGAGTATAAAAACGAAAATGGATGTGGTTTATCCATCCATCGATCAACTGTTGTCCCTCAGTGTGGTTTGAAGTATATATACCATAAGGAAGTGGAACCAGTTTAACCGTCCACTCTTCAACTCTTTCCCTTGACTTAGGGGTAAACACATGTCTCAAAGTGGATGCGGTCTAACCATCCGCTCCCTTACTAGAGCTCGAAGTTCACATGAACGCTCATTTTAGTCCCAAGGCTCGGCAAAAGTAGGATCTGAATGAAAGTGAACATGGTACGGCCATCGACAACCTTGCTCGCACATAAAGTATGATGAGCCATTCAAGCCATGCATGGACATTGGTAACCCCAAAATCCATACCAAGACATGGACATGGTTTGACTGTTTATCTATTAACTCTCACATATAAACTGACAGAACGTAAAATGTATGTGACTCGACCATCCGCTAATCAACTCCTTTCCAGGATTCGATGAGAGAAACTCCAAATAAGCATAAACATGATAGACCGACCACTCTTCAACTTTTGCCCCTTAGTTGGAGGCAAAAGAAACGACTAAGAAAAATGTGGTTCGACCATTTTTGAAATAACTCCAGTTTCCACAGTGTGGACCCAAGTATAAACATCAATAGGTGTGATTAACTGCCCATTGCCTAATTCTGATCCGTACGGATAAGAGTATAGACAAACGAGTGAATGTGATTTGACCATTCATTCAATAACTCCTACCTTGATTCGACGGGTGGAGTATAAACTCATAGAAACAGTTGTGACTAACCATCCATCATATAACATTAGTTCCTAGATTGCATACTGGAGTATAAACACAAAAAGATGGATGTGGTTCGACCATCCATTGATCCACTCTGGTCTTTAGAGAGTGGATAGGAATATACTAAAGGCAGGTGTGAGAAACCACCTATCGAATGACTTGGTCCCCGATGCATGGAAAAGAATATAAAATAAAGATGTATGTGACCCGACCATCCATCGAATAACTTTAGTCCCTAGAGCATGGATGGGAGAATAAACCACGAAGAAGCATGCCTCGACCATTCATTCTTTAGCATCCTCTTTTGATCCATTAGGAGGAGTATGAAACCAGATGAGCACAACTGGATTTCTCCTGAGCTAATACTATCCTTTAGTCCGACAAGATAACAAAAATCAAAATAGGCATGACTGACCATCTAGGTCCGAATGAATGCGCCACGATCATTCATTTTCTAGCTTTTATAATGATTCGAATAGAAGAGCAGTTCGAAACGGATATGACCTGACTGTCCGTACATTGATCCTTGCCCTTGATTTAGTGCTGGAAGAATCAATCAAAGATTGGATCTGACGTAACCATCCGTTCTTCGGTCCTTGCCTAGAGTATGGCAACATCTGCATCAAAAGTCGATGGGGATGATCGTCCAGTACTCAGCTCATGTCTGAAATCCAATGGGGCATTGAATCTTCTTCGGGAGGGAAAAGCCAGAATAAAATTCAGAATAAGCATGACACATTCTTCCATCAGCTAACTCGATCCCATGATTCAACCAAACAGAGTGTAAAACCAAAACAGATGTGACATGACCACCCACTTATCGACATTCACTTCTGACTTGGGGGAGGAGGCACGAGCGAGAATCAAGATGAATGTGAGCCGACTATTCATCAATCAATTCTAAGTATTCGAAGCTTAGGTGGGAGTGTAAACATGACTGGGACAAAACATGACCGTCCATGCAGTACATTTACTAACCCGAGACTCGAGATAGAAGTGTGATCATCCAAAAATTGACTATGATAACTTAATACTGTGATTCACACCTGGTGCTTATAGCAACTCGAGGCTACGATCGACTCGATGCTTAGATATAAAATCATCAAATAATGTCCCGACTTATGGGTGACTGACTATCATTCCAACATGAAGATAAGCAATTAATCGCGAATACATTGAATGGAAAGCACGTTACTCGAATTCACAAGCGGATTCAAACTCAAAGAAAGAGCCAACTATGATGTTGCATGTAACACAAGGCTGAACCCTACTCGAGATTTAATTCAACGTGCTTCTAAGTTCGATCTTGGGCCATTGCAGATAATCACTTAAAGCATCTTGAATCCATCACTATTGGACTCACCAATTCATGACGAGATCTGAAAGTTCAACCGAAGTGACTATCATAACATACCGTCCTAACCAACTATTATGCCATTTGACCGTGCTTAGAGAAGTGCTTGAACATAAGGATTAACATCAAATCTAATTTCCGTTCTCCATGCCTACATACACCACCAAAGCGTTGGAGTTACAAGACTTGTCTAGGCAAGGGGCCATCAATGATCCCATCTCCTATGTGACTTTGCAAATCCAATTCAGATATCATCGTGATAAGTACAGTTTAGTGCACTATTGTGCGGTGTAATATAGTTCAATACTATATGGTAGTTATGACGAAACCCAGGAGTTCGATCGGAGTAACCATCCTAGCTGACCATTCCAATCAAATTTCACGTCGATGGTTACACGAAGCAGTTGTGTTCAAATTCAAGGATCAGCTATCGGCATATAAGAATTTGACGTTCATATTCGAGTTCATTTAGGGCACATGTTACAATACATACAAGTACAAATATGCTAATCTATTCAAGTCTGAAGTGGTAAACATCCAACTTAAGACCATATGCTGGTTCAAGTATGCAAGCCATATATGGCATATCCCATTGTTCGATTTTGAGTTCATATGGTCTACTGTGTTCCTGTCGAACCAAAAAATGCTTAAGCCCTACTAATATAAGGGATCGCAATCGATCCCACTGCTTGGGTAGATCCATTTGAGTATTTTTCAGCTCACAACATAAGGTCATGTTGGTTGATCTAACGATTGACATTATGGTCAGCTACGATGACCATTATGGATCTTGAAGATTGGATCATAATTTAGTGCAACGATGATGAAGAAATTAGATAAGTTTATCCAAGCAAATCTTGAAGTGTTCACTTGAATCCATACTGACATGTGTGTGATCTCATTAATTATTGCAAGCCATGCATTAAATATCGACCCAAGACATGTCTCAGTGAAATAATAGCGATGCGGCATGGATCTGGAGAGATCTTTTGCACTTAAAGAAGAGGTGGATAAACTAAAAAACAATGGGTTTATCCGCAAGTCCCTCGGTATCCAATCCAGTTCTTGTGAGAAAAGCTAATGGAAAGGAGCGGACATGCATTGACTACTCAAACCCAAACAAGGCGTGCCCAAAAGGCAGCTTTCCACTTATGAGGATCAACCAGATAGTAGACTCAACTGCTAGATATAAACTGCTTTCATTTATCAATGTGTACTCCAGATACAATTAGATCCCAATGCACATCCCCAACCAGGAGCACACCAGCTTCTTTACCCATATAAGGCTATATTGTTATGTTGTGATGTCGTTTAAACTAAATAATGCTGAAGCTACTTACTAGAGACTAGTCAACCGGATGTTCAAAGATTAGACCGCATGATTTATGAAAGTATATGTGGATGACATGCTCGTGAAGTCACGATGATCAAGCGACCACATCGACGACTTGGTAGAGATGTTTAGTGTTCTACAAAATTGTGGAATGAAACTCAATCCCTTGAATGCTCTTTCGAGGTTGCATTAGGGAAATTTCTAGGTTTCATAGTTTACTCTCGTAGAATCGAGGAAAATCCTGAGAAGATTCAAGCATTTCAAAACATTTAAGTGCCGAAAATGATTAAGCAAGTACAGAGACTCAATGGAAAGGTCACCGCCTTAAGCAGATTCATCTCCAGGGCCACCAACAAGTGTATTCTCTTTTTTGATTTGATTAGAAGAGGAAAGAGGAACTTTGGTTGGATATAGGACTGCATAGATGTGTTTCAATCTGTGTTAGATCACTTATAGAGACCTCTCATCCTATCCAAGCTACTGGATCGTGAAGAATTATAAATTTATTCAACGGTGTTTGTACACACCATAACTGCCACACTATTACGCAAAGAGAATCAGATCCAGAGGCACGTATATTATGTTAGCAAGCAATTGAAATGTGCCGAGAGAAAACTACCTGAAGCTGGAAAAGCTCACGTACTACCTATTGATTGCGTTATGAAATTTCATCCTTACTTCCAGGCTCACCCTATCAACATCTATACCGACCAGCTATTACGACAGATCCTACAGTGACCTATGACATCTGAAAGGTTGCAAAAATGGAATATCGAGCTAAGCCAACACGATATCACTTATCTGCCACCGAGGGCTATCCAAGAATAGACATTGAAGTACTTCATAGCTGATTCACTGCACCAGATGACTCTTAGAGAGCAGTGGAGAACCGACCAACCGACGGAAAATGTACACCGATGGAACATCCAACGATAGGTGTTTTGGCGTCAGAGTCGTGTTGGTGACTCCTAAGAAAGATCGATCTACTATGCCCTATAACTCAACTTTTCAGCAAAATAACAAAGATGAGTATGAAGCCTTGATCGTTGGCTCAAACTTGCCAAAAACTTGGAGTGAAAACTTAACAAATCTTTTGTGATTTTCGATTAGTAGTAAGCCAAGTCAAAGGAGATTATCAGGCTAGGGGGCAGCAACTTGCTCCTTATCTCGGCCGTGTCCAAGAGCTACTTGTAGACTTTGAGTATTACACATACCCATAGAGAACAAAATGAGAAAGCCGACTCACTGACCAAGCTGGCTAATTTCAAGGATGCACAACAAATGGACTTGGTTTCAATTGAAGTACTAAATGCTCTGAGCATCGACCAGACAATGACTGATTAGGTTACGGAGACAGACTCGGAAAGGAAGCTGTGGATGACTCCTGTCAAAGGTTGTCTACAATGAGAGATCCTTCCCGAATGGAGGAATGAAAAATAACAGATCCCTCGCAAAGCTTCACACACATCATCTAAGAAGGAGTCTTAAATAGAAAGGGTTTTCCAATTCCATTGCTTCGATGTATCGCGCATGATGAAATCAAACGAGTCTTGAGAGAAATCCATGAAGGAGATGTGGCGATCATGCCTAGAGGCAAACTGTGACAAAGAAAATGCTCTGCTACAGGCATTATTGACCAACTGTCAATCGAGATGCAATTGATCAAGCTAGATAATGCAACAAGTGCTAGATGTTTGCAAAAATTATAAGAGCTCCGTTTATGAAAATCACTCAAATGGTCAGTGCATAGCCATTTTCCACTTGGGGTGTTGACATCATCAGCTCCTTACAGATTTCTTAAGGTGGTGTGAAATATGCCATCATAGCAGTTGATTACTTCACCAAATGGGCTAGAGCTGAACCTTTAGCCACGATCACATTGAAAAATGTAATCAACTCTATTGTTTGAAACATCATTTGCCATTTTGGTCTTCCCTGAACGACCGTAACTGGTAGCGGGACCCAATTCGATAGTGTCGAATTCAAAGTCTTCTGCTACCGACATCATATTAAGAAAAGAGTCATGGTAGTTACTTATCCTCAAGCTAATGGACAAGTGAAGTTGTTAACAAAATCATATAGTCCATTTTGGAGTAGCGTTCGGAGAAGATCGAAGGCAAATAGGTCGATGAACTTTTGCTAAAATTATGAGCATACCGAACTACCCACTAGTATGTAACTGGCCATACTCCATTCGCCCTTACATATGACTCCGAAGCTGTGATTCCTGTAGAACTTGAAGTTCCTTCTTATCAACTGACTTATTACAACCCTTATTTCATTATAAAAAAATAAACAAGGAACTGCAATCAAATTGCAATCAAACTACATGAAATTGGCGATGACCCATGGTATACAGTCACGTCCAGGAGCCAAGGACAGTGAGTGTATATGAACATGCACATGTGCATCCCAAAAATTCGATTTCCTAAAACTGATAGAAATTGAATTCTCACCTAGACTTATTAGAAGAAGACGTGATCAAATAGCCAAAGCTTACTAGCCTTAAGAATCAGATACAGATAGCAAGTGATGGAATATAATTCTAAACTATTGGAAATAGACCAAGCATCATGACGATCAAAGAGAGATACGACACTTTGGAAAAATTATTCAACAGAATGATAGAAACTATTTAGAATACCGGATGGATTTCTTTTCGACGACTCTAACTTATTTCGATTCAAAGCATTTCATGGTTGACACAAGACATACCTTGGAGGGAAATTGTTACTCGACATTTTGATCCAGCTATATCCATACCGATTGAAAAAGTTAGACTCGCTTGTCATCAAGAGTAATACCCCAGAGCGATGATTGTGGGGTCTAGAAATCAAGTACGAATGACAATATGAAGCCGTGATCAAACGAAATTAGGAGATATGCTCTACAAAATTTCTAAGTATGGAATATAGTCTAATATAGAAAGGGATCGCGTATGATCCTTCTCTACCAAAGGGATCAGATTACTTCAGCAAAACAAGTGCAATGTAATGGTAAACAATCGATATCTCAAAATTCAGAGGTCAATTACATAAGAAACTTTTGGGATATGAAGAAGGGACCCTAGGGATCGCACCCTAAAAGGAGAAGCAAGAGCGATCCACTCTCTTCCCACTAGAGGAATCAACCAGAATTGGGCAACATCACAGATTGCAATACTGATCAATCAATAACTAAACATCTACAAGTCCAATTAACATGAAACGTAGACGACAAGTGCATCACAACATGAAGAACCTTTTGTAGGGATTGCATCCCCCAACTCCTCCAAAGGAAGGATCTGTTGTGATTCTTATTCCTTGGCGTTTAGGCCATGCGGTCCCCATCGAGGGCCCTTATGGATTTGGAGAGCCTTTTGCCGAATTTTCAAGGAGATATTTCACCATCTTCCTCTATAAATACGGAGTTGATTGTTCATTTTGGGGATATTTATGCTACTTGTTTCTTTGTATTCTTCTGTAACTGAGGATTTTCATCTGATCCCTCTTGTACTCAGTTTACAAAGTGATTAACAAAGCCATCTATTCAAAGTGGACGTCGGCAAACAATGCCAAAGCACTATAAATTGCCATGTCTCTGTTATTAGGTTATTTTCGATTACTTTATTACTATATTTTATTTTTCATTTATTCCTTTACAAAATCTCTATTGGGTGTTTGTGCCAGTTTTTGGTGCAAACATTTGCCCTTTACTTTTAGGCTACTGGCAGTTGCGTACACTTCCTACTGATGTGAGACATCTCCTACCACCAAGAGAGAATAAATATGAAGCCATAGGACCTCCTTTCGGGTTGGAGGTATTAAGTGGTTGGTTGAGGGCCCGCCCTCTCCCTATAAATTGGTAAATGGTCCGAGTTAGTGGTTGCGAGTAGTAATTAATATCTTAGAGAGGGTCCTCTTCGGGTTTAAGGTATTAAGTGACTATTACCGGGTCCACGTTTGTCCCATAAAGAAGTATTAAATGGCTTGGTGAGATTCGAAGCGATATTAGAAAAATAGTACAAGTGAGGAGTCCGCCTTGGTCTAGGTATTAAATGATGGGACCTGCCTAAAATATAGGTATTAATTGGTCAAAAGTCTTTTTGTTCCTTATTAATGAGATATTAAATGGCTTGGGTACTGTCTCTTATATGGTTAAGACATCAATGATGATAGATGTGTTAGTAGTATGGCTATTATGTATATAAAGCCATAATAGTGGTCAAAGGCTCTGTAAGTGAGGCTAATGGATCGACGATGATGATGCTAGGAGCGTGCTTCATATTTTCGAAGTGTTAAGTAGCTGATAGACATGCATCAATATTTTGTACCTTGGAGAAAGCTAGGTAAACGAATCGTGTTGGGTAGAAATATCGTGCCTGCATATTAAGCTAAATAAATTAACGGTAAATAATAGACATAACAATTAAATGGAAGCCAATCGGTGTAAATTTATATTATAGTCAAAGTATTGATTTTCAATTGCCGGAATTCTTTTCTAACCCCCTCTTCATTACAACCCATAGAATAGACTTAGAGGAATAGATCGTTGGAGGAAGGCATGATCGGTTGATGAAGTTTTCCTATCTCACATGCTCAATACTGACAAGGTGAATTAATGTCTCAGGGAACACTATTGGTACCGAGGTAGTAG
This sequence comes from Allium cepa, assembly GCA_030765085.1. NCBI lineage: Eukaryota > Viridiplantae > Streptophyta > Magnoliopsida > Asparagales > Amaryllidaceae > Allium > Allium cepa. Next base: position 346,900,792 of record CM060944.1, read on the forward strand.
CCTCGGTCAGTATTTATATTCTATTATATTTTTCCATTCCGTTATGAATTTAGATTTATCAACCTCTGATATGCCCATGTTTATTGCAGGTACCAAACAAAGAGTTGAGTTTCGATTTTGTCGAAATTTGGGCGTATTAAATTTTGGGTTATTATAACTTTCGTATCGTGTACAGGTGGATTGTAACGATCCAAATTTTCGATTATTAAAAATATTAAATTAAATAAGATTTTGGAAATTTAATATTGTAAGAAATAAAATTTATGATTTATTATGATAAAATAATAAGATAATGATTTAATAATGTTATTTGGATGTTATTGAAAACTATTTTTAATGTAATTTCAATCAATTGAAATAATTGTAAAGTTAGTTTAGTTGTAATTGTAAATATAGAATTAAATTGGTAATTAATTTAATTTATGGAATTGAAATATTATAGTTAATATGAGTTTGGATTATAACTATAGAATTGGAATGTAATAAACTATAAATTAATGTTAATTATATTCAGATGATATTTTATGATTTAATAATAAAAGTAAGAATCAAAATATAAAAATTTAATTGAAATTAAAATATAATTAACTAGGGTTTTATTACAGTGTAACCGAATGTTAAAATTTATGCAATATTTAAACATTGGATTTAACATGGAAAATTGTATTGTAAAAGTTTATAAATTCCTAGTTAATTGGGGAAGATGTAACTTGTAAACTTTTAATTTTGAATTTAAAAGGAATTAACCAATTTAATAATAATTTAACAAATTAACGCGTAAAAATAGCCATTTTGGCCACTGTCTCGGATTTCGACGAAACCGATTTCATCGGATCCGTAACATCGAATTATTATAGGATTTTAAGTTTTGTAGAGATCAGACTTATCGTTTGATCATTTAGGCTTGAAATGCATAGAAATCGATTAATGGAAATTAAATGAATATAATTCGATTTTTAAAACTAACTTCCATATACAATGAGATTTGAGCTTGAAATTAGTTTCATTGAGTTTTAAAATATCGAAAGCCTATATTTTGATATACTGGATGACATATTTTTGTTTCGAGAAGGGACCGGGCTTTTCGGGTTCTCCTAATCGTTTCGATCTGTCCATTCATCCTTGTCTATATAAATAGACTTCTTTCTGAAACCATAGCTGTCTATTTCATTTGCTATACGTAACTCATATGTACTCCTTCTTCCTTTTAATGGCAGAAACCTAATTCCCAAATTCCAATCCCTAATTTCAATTTCAAATTTCAATTTCAAATTTCAATTTCAAAATTCAAATTCCTTAAACCATACCAAATTATATATCGTTCGAAAGCTCTCAACGAACGTAATCTAGATCTGCTGTTCGTTTTTGCAATTGAGTTTTGTTTTGTGCAGAAATGACCAAAACATTCTCGGCCATTGATTTTGGGGGTTGATCAACGATGACATTGCAGCGATTTAAGGGTACAGTATTGTGGAGATTTGCGTGGGAGTTATCCGAGTGGTTTGTTTGGAAAATTGATGGTTGGACCGGTGTTGATAATTCGATTAGGGTTTGTTTATGGGGTAGCGGCTGGAAGTTTCGTCATCGACTAAGGTGTCGCATGGGGCTACGAGGCTCTGGTGAGGGTGGTAGGCCGAGGGGAGGAGGCATCGACGTCTCATTGCGAACGAGGCGTGATGAATGGCGGCGTTGGTCGATCAACAAGGAGGTAGCTGTGCATAGCTCAAGTGCGTGTTGTTTGGAGATAGGTTAGGGTTTTGAAGGTAACCAATTTACCCTTTTATGCCCTTGCTTTCCTTTTATAATTTTAAATTTTAAATGTTTTAACGTGTATAACTTTTTCATATGAGCTCGGATTCATGCGCAATTTTCTCCATTGCGATCGAATCAAAATTCTAGACTATATGAAACTGGTTTGGCTGCATTCCGTGATTGTTAAATTTTTAGGCTTAATTTAGATTTTTAAATTGTCAACAAACCATTGTTGAGTGATTTAAACCACTTACAAATACTAAACCATCTTATGTTAGTTAAATTAAATTTATAATGTGATTGAAAATTTATTGATTATTGTTTGGTATTTTAAATTATCATTTAAATTTAATTTGGGTTTATTTGAAGTGAATTCCCATTTAAATTAATATTGAATTTAATTTGTTAGTTAAACACCTGATAATGATAACCAGTTAATTGTTGAGATTTATTGGTTGATTTGATTGATGATTGTGATGGATGATTAATTGTTGATATTTTGGATGATTTGGTTTTATGATTATTTTATATACTGTTATCACACTACAAGTTCCCTTAGTTTGCTGTTAGGAAAAATCAATATGGGTTGAAATGATACAATCCCAAACGATCTTATAGATTAGAAAAAAATCATTATGGGTTGAAATGATAAACCCGAGCGATTTTATGGATTATAAATTTTCTCGAGATTGTGGGTTGAAATGATGTTTACCCATAAATTTAAATTATTGTGGATTGAAACGATATATATCCGTATCACTTGACCATAGGGTAGTAAATTACATATGGACACCGGATTGGTTAAATTAAATGATTTTAAATCGTTAGTTATTGGATTCAGTTAAATGATATTATGAAATTTAATTTAATTTATATGAACTGAATCATTTACAAAATCCAAGTTTCTAAAGTGTTGAAATTGAAATTGGTTTAAATGAATTGTTTATTGAAATCTTACAGTTGAATTTTGAAATATAGTGAAATTTTTCAAAATTAAATTATTGTAAATGTTCGAATATTTAAGCTTTGAAACCTATTTGAAGTGTTTTAAATTTGTAGTTCAAATATGGATTTGAAATCAATATAAATTGAAATAGTTTTAATGAGAATTTGAATTGAAACAGTTAGCCTTCTGAATTGAAACCGTTGAACTAAGATTGATTTAAATTGAATTTTGGAACTATAGTTGATTTGAATTGATTTGTGGAATTCGACGAAACAATTCCAATTTGAAACTATTTTCGATATAAACCCTTCTAATATACAAACTCTTTTAACATATAAAATATTTTCTCATATAGACCATTTTAATATATTAATAATTATTAGTACATTGACTATTTTTAATATATAACCTATTTTAATACATAAATTATTTCTAGTATATAAACTATTTAATCTTTAACCAATTTTTAAATTATAACTATTTTAATATATACTATTTTAAATTTATATGCAACTCCTAATATATATATATATATAATTTAATATATAACCTATTTTAATATACAAACTCTTTTAATATATAAACTACTTTAATCTATAACCTAATTTTAAAACTTAAAAATAGTTTTAACGTATAACTATTCCAATATATAAACTACTTTCAATATTCAAACTGTTTAAAGTTGGAATTGTTATGATTTAGATTTAACTGATTTTAATGCGAATACTTTAATATGATGGTTTAAACTATTTTGTTGAAAATGAATATGATTTAAAGTGAATAATGATTTTGAAAGTGAATATGATTTTGAAAGTGATATGATTTTGAAGTGAAAATGATATTTTGATATCGATTATGAATCGGTTTCGGAAATATAAAAGAACCATTCGGAGTGAAATAAGCCTTTGGTTGTTAAAGAGACCGAGATCAGATATACTCATACTGTCTGCCAATATCGAAAACCACTTTAACAACCATGCACATGGTGGAGAATCCAAAACGAAGTAGTAAGGTTTGGCCGATGCTACTGTATGAGGTATGAACGCAACCCTAACCCCCTCGGGTCGGCTTGATATGACTAAAACAAGAGCCACGCCGGGCCATGTGAGGTCGCTCTTCTGATTGGACACATTTCTTTGATACCATATCTGTTACTTTGTGATTGATTGGTGGCTACCCTTGATTTGATTATGGAAGTGTTTCTTGAGGTGGACGGTAGTAGCTTCTATGCGTTACCACCAGTCCAGATCCTCAAAACTATAGTATCCTACCCTGGGCATTGCCTCGCCTTGTTGTTTGTGCCAAAATTAGTCATAAACACCCAACTGCAAGTAAAAGCACCAATATCCAGTCATAGATCACAGATAGAGTATATGTAGAGAGTATGGTATGATGAATAATCAAAATCAAAATGAAAGTAATAAAAAAGACAAGATTTATAGTGGTTCGGCTAACTCCGACCTACGTCCACTTCAAAAAAAATCATTTTTTTTATTATCGAAAATTTGGTTACAGTTACAATCTAGAATTTTTGAAACAAAAATGGCACAGTAGCTTTTTATAGAAGAATATGAAGAGAAATAGAATGGAGATCCCCCTTTCTGAAGCCATGTCTGATGTATTTATAGGTGAAATCTCGGCTACAGGTCCTCCTCACCTACATAGGCCCACCATCACGACCGTCGAGCCCAACTCGTCTAAGTACGCCGACCTGAAGTAGACAACACATCGACTCGGAGAATAGTTAGTGCAAACCCGAAGCAAGTCTCATGTTGACCCGAAGCAAAATGAATGTCGACCCCAAGCAGCTCCTTCCCCGCTGACCCGAGTACGGACCTAAAGTAGAGATAGCGTCGACTTGGGTGCTGACCGAAGTGAAGATAGTGCCGACCCAGAGCACTTCGGTATGCCGATCCCTCAAGGTATGCCGACTCCTCGAAGTGTGCTAACTTGAAGCCACGTCTACACCGACCCAGGGCAGAGCTAATGACGACCCAATGCTATCCCCATATGCTGAACCATAGTCACATTTATATGCTGACCCGAGTGTTGAGCTGAAGTGAAGATAGTGCCGACCCGAGTGCTGACCATATGTAACATGAATGCCGACCCTATGTAACATGAATGCCGACCCAATCCAAACTCCTCAATTTCGAGTCGAGTGATGGCTGGAAGTTAACCCCAAAGCAGCACCCAAAATAACCCGAAGTAATCCCATAACCGACCCCTAGCTAAAGCAATGCTGACCCCTATATACAATCCCGACCCGAAGTTTTCCTAATGCCGACCCGAAGTAGAGCTATGCTGACCTGAAGTAAATTCCGACCAATAGTTCAATGCCGATCCAAAGTGACCCGACGTAAACACCATTCTGACCCCAAGTAGGACCCGATGCAAGTCATATGTCGACCCCAAGCTCAATACCGACCCAAAGTGACTCAACAATGTCGACTCGAAATGACCCGAAGTAGAACTCGAAGTAAACGCCATGTTGACCCCAAGTAGGGCCTGAAGCAAGCCATATGCCAATCCCATGTCATCTCCATATGCCGACCCCATGCCAAAGCTATGCCGACCCGAAGTTTTATCAGCACAGACCCCGAGTAGATGCTGATCCAACCTAAAGCAAGAGTAATGCCGGCCTGACCAAAGTGCATCTAATCGTGACCCAAAGTAAATGCTTTCCTGACCCAAAGCAAACCACATGATGACTCGAAGCAACCCCTTGGGTGATCCAAAACAACTCGACCTTTCCCGAAATCCATACTCCAAATGCTCGGCATCGTTTATCCATCGATTGCGTTAACAATTAGGTTTGATATTTAACAATCATACAGCAAGAATATTATTCAAAACATTTCAATAATGGCGAGGAATCCCGTTGGATCCCTCCAACCCATTCCCCCACATTACAGCTTATATATATCGACACAAAGAGACATACACACATAGATATATATATATATATATACTTTTAATTATATATATATATATATAATTAAAAGTGGTGAGAAATTCTGTTGGATCTCTCCAACTTGTTCTCCTGCATCATATACAGTAGATAATCATATAATATGAGCCACCTGCTCCAAGGTGAGAATAAATCCAAACCAATTGATAAAATAGTAAATCATCCAAACATCCATTCAACAATTTTTTTGTCAACAATATAACATTATAGCATCATACTGGTTAACCAAAAGGGTGATTATAACTCATCGAAATTCCAGTTGTCACTTGTGTATTCTGGTTCCATATGAATTTGAACGACATTCAATTTAGCATGAAATTTAACTAGCTCCAATCATCACCAGCCAACTCCATATCGTATTTCAAGCTACCATGATCCTAACGCGACTGACCTTGTTAAATTTGGACCTAAAACAAATAAGATATTGGTTTTACAACACTAGCAAATTCAATATTAAAAATTTATTACTAATCCATCATTAGTTTTATTGTTAACCTTAATTAGTTCAAATCCCTCCCTTATCCTTCTCTCTCTCACTAATCACCTTTCTAAACAAGAAAGAGTGCACAAGTACACTGCTGTGCACTTGCGCGTCCTCCTCGACTACTTATCCGATGAACTACCCTACTAACGAGACACTCCGCTCCACCTCTTCGCTATGCACCCCAAAATGTCGAGCCCGCCTCCCCGAAACAGAACGCGACATCTACAGTTGCTTCCCTCCATGCCAATGTTGCAGTTAGAATTAGGTCGTCATGCATCACCCAATCATGGCCATGAGTGGCCCTCATCACTAGAAACTCAACACTGACCTCGTCATCTAAAGCTCTACCCATCACCAGAAATCGACCAAAAACTACCCTGACCTTACGCCTAAAATGCCACTACCATCGTCAATGATAGCCAATCCCCATAGTTGATTAGCATCATTTCGTCGCCACGGTCATTTCATTAGTTGAAGGCTTCGCCCAATTTTGCCTCTGGTGGTCCCATCGAACTATGGCTGTTTGATTTGGTGAACTTTGAATTTCGATTTTCTTTCTTCTATTCGATTTGCGGAACGTTGGTTGGAGGGTATGGGTATGTATATATAGAATGTAGAAGGGTATGGACCTCAATGTGGTGGGTATGGCTGAAGATATGGGTGTGGCAAGGTATGGGGTTATTAAAATAGGGAATATAATATTATATTCTAAAAATATCCGGTCAAATACAATCCAAAACTCTCGAAGTCCAATCGAAATGTGTCGACTGGCATTCTATACTAAATACCCCTACTCTAAACATAATGGAACTAGTCTTAAGATTTAATACGATCATATACAAAAGATAGCTTTTAAACCCAAATATATTATATTAATTTCTGTAATTAGTTTCTAAGCGTTTCGAGATCGCACGATTAGACGATCTGCCTGATTGTCGCGAAACCCGTTGGCATACAAAAATTTGTTGTTATGAATCTAATGACACTGGTTTCATCAAAATCAGAGACAGTGCCCTGAAATGATATTTTCATATGTTAATTAAAACAATTTGTCAATACAACCATTTTAAATCACTTTTAATTTCTAAATTAAAAGTTTAGTATTATCATTCTTATTTAAAATAAATATAAATAAGATTCCAAATCATTTTTATCTACATTAAACCTAAGATTCAGTTGTTTAAATATTCTAATTATTTAAGCTAACTATTCAAAAAATCCCTAAATTTGAAATTTAAGCTATTTGACTTATAAAATAATAATTCAATATTTAAAATCAATTATATATTTCAAAATCAAATGACTATAATTCTGGGTCATTACATTCATCCCCCTTAAAAAAAATTGTCCCCAAAATTTCCAAGGTAAGAAAAATGCCACAATCCTATTTACTTTTCAAAATCATTTTGTTGAAATGTTATCAAACTTTCTAACTTCTAAAATTACGAAATTTTTAGCAATGTCTCATTTGCGCGGCTAGATCGGAACAACTGCAAATTGTCATTATGGACCCAAATCAACTAGAAGAAAACAAAGCTAAGGGGGTCAGTCATAAAACTATAATCAATCAAAATAGAAACATCCACCTTTTAGTCGGGCAACAAAATTTTATATGGAAACAAAGGCATCGGACTAGCTCTTGCTTCGATATACCTACATCTTACTTACAAATAAAATCCAACCATACAATCTCTGACCCTATTATGCATTTTCCAATGATAAATGTTTAATTATGATAAGCCCATAAGATGTACATATACCATTCGTATGCAATATCAAACCCGTTCGCTCGCACAATTTCACTTTCGAACTAGTATCGTCCAATCGGCTTCACTAGTGCGGACATCGATCCGATTCCTTAATTAGAAATCGCCATTCTCCTTGCATAGCCATATAATACGAAAGAGAATTCGAAAATCAATCAAAAATCCATATCAAATATTCACCGTCAAGAATCAAGTGAAAAATCCTTGTTCGGACCTGTATAAATCTGCCTCGCGATCATTTAATCGATTCTGGATCAACAAGTTATGCGACAAAATATCTACGTACAATTTATGTATTTATTATATTTGATTTCTAACTATACCAAATTCTTTTATTCACATTCTTTATACTTCTAGTATATTTCTTAAATACTAATATCACCTATGAATTATTTCATAACTCCTTGCTTAAGTTCATACCTATCCTATAATTACAACTTAAGTTCGTATTCGTACAACACCCTTCTATATCCTAAGACTATATATGCACCATTCAAATTTTTTTCTTAACTAGAATTATTTAACGAATTAAATTTTGTTTTAACTTACTATTCCTTGAAATTATAGTCGGCAAAACTCATTTCCTTATGTTTTATTAAAACACCTAGCTCAATTTTCCAATTTAACTTGGAAGTTTTCGACTATCCAAAATCGGCGAAAATTCCATTTGATTTCAATAGATGAAAATTAACAAACAAAACATCACATAGAGATGTAAATCCAATCTACTCTAATGCATAAGATATATGAATCCATATAGTAACTTAGCTGAAGATTTCAAAATTAACCATCTGGTTTTTAGTTCAAACAATTTTGAAATACTATATAGACATATTTCCTTTGTATAATCTAAAACACCCCATTCCCTTTAATATTTCCAAAAAGGGCACACCAAAGGATATGGTGCGTTATTGGTATAGCCAAAGCTTCAAAGAGACTAAGATTCACAAGACGAATAAGTAAAAACAGCGGAAACATTTAAATAATAACTTATCATTCAAAATTAAACTTCATCTCAAAATATGTCATAAAAACATAACATGTCTCAAAAACTCAAAATATCTCATGTCTCATGGAAATACATCTCAGTTTAATAAAATCAGAGTATAAAAGTAACAATAATAATAGTAGTCCTTCTCACCAGTGCAAATACATCATAAGCCAAATGAAAAAGGATGAAAAGTAGTAGAATACATCTGAAATGAGAAAATTCAAAAAATGAATCTCCAAGCAAACTGAATCCACTCAACTCTGATGGCCTATTGGTGGAAAAGGAGAATTGAGGAGTGGGTCAGACAATAAGTCTGGTGAGTGAAATTAATTACTAGCATTCTAAGCAAGACAAAGATAATAGACGAAGCAATAGTTCTAGCTTGAAAGGAAAATACAGGAAAACTGGGGTAAAATACTATTTCTGATTATGTTTGACTATTTGGTTTGATTGTTTGCACTTGTCTTAAACTGTTGTGATTAGGCTGAAATCCTAATCCTATCCCAACTGTTATCTTGATTAGTATGAAATCCTAATTTTACCCATTGATGGGCCTAGTCTGTCTCTGTTGTGCCACTGTGAGCTCCATTCATGTTGGTCCCATAGCAAAAAGACTCCTCTATTTCGCTTAGGACGCAGTAGCGAATTATCTATCCTAATCGATGTCGCACGCTCGGTCATCGCCGGTACACACTAACTATCGCCCTCTTTTTGACCCTTTATTTACCCTAATCATCATAAGCATGCCCAGCCTCACCTAACTATTGTGAGACCATCAATCTTACTCCTGATAGGGATTGTTGCCCAGCCTCACATAACAGTTGTGAGACCACTGGTCCTAGACCTGAAAGGGAATGCTGCCAGTATTAGTCCTAACAAACAATCTTCTAGTTCTGCACTCCTTTTCCAAATCCTCAGATTTGAGCCTCTATCTATTGACCACTTATTCACCTTAAACAACGTAAGTATGTCACAGCCACACCTATTATTGTGAGACCATCATTCCTAGATCTAAAACCGAATGCTACTGGTACTCGCCCTGCTTCTACGTTTGCTTATTAACTTAATTCAAGATCTAAGTTTTAAAATAAGCCTATTATGTTATCTTTGCTATATTTGCTTATTAACTTAATTCAAGATCTAAGTTTCAATAAAAATATCTTTTGTTATTTATGCTATATTTGCCTATTAACTTAATCCAAGATCTAAGTTTTAAAATAAGCCTCTTCTATTTTCTCTTTCAGTTATAACCACTTGTTATAATCAAGCTTGCAAATATCTTAAATTTTCCTATTTCAGTCCATCTCTATTTTATTTTAGTTTTTCTTATTTTACATCCGATTTCTGTAAATCTATTGTTTTTCTATTTTAACCAATATTAGTGAATTCTTATCTTTATCATATTCTATTCGCGTAAAAAAAGGATTAAATGTTTATAGAAAGAAACTAACATTTATAGGCTAAATTCCAACTTAAAACAGATGTAAATAACTATAAATAACAGTAATTAACTTAAAATAACCGAATAAAATAGTTGAATAAAAATAGACTGAAAAGAAATTCTAAAATTTACTTAAAGACTGACTGCAAATAAACTTACATAAAAACTGTCTCAAAGTTGTAGAAAAAGCACAACTATTAAGAACCTTATTATTTTAAGTTGCATACAAATCTAAAATAATTACAAATACTCACCTGTGGTCCTTAGCTCTAATCCTGGGCCTTCCTCGATCCACTTCTAGGGTGTAAAATATTTTTATTAGAAAGATCTTCTCCCCAGAAATTTTTTCTTTTTAGGGTTCAGCCTCAGGTAATGAACCTAATTAGGAGAAAATCTAAATGAAAAAAATAGCTAGGCCTATGGTTCTATTTATATTGTGGCTTAGTAATCTTAGGCCGTTGGATTTAAAGATTAAATCTGATGCAACCACGTCATAGGCACACTTGGAACCATCAAATGTAGCTACGAACACATGAGATTTGACGAAAATTGCAAAATAGGTTGTTCGACTCGTACCTGGACGAAATAACGTCTAGGAAATAAGGCAGATCGACTTAATATGTATACGGGTCGACCTATAGGTCGACCTGAATAAAATAAAGGTCGACCCCTAAGGGTCTATTTATTATTATTATTTTTCATTTTTTTTGTTAAATTCTAAATTCTTGTTTCTCTCATAACTTCTCTATACTGTCTCGGAATTCGACAAGATATATATGGAAATTGATCAACAAATTGCCAAGGACCCAATAGGGCAACTCCTGTTGATCAATTCTGACAATTCCACAAACTTATTTTATTATTTATTAATTCATTAATTAATTATTACAGCTCAAATTTTCGGTTATTACATTCTTCCCTCCTTAAAAGAATTTTTTCCCTGAAATCTCCAAGGACAGAAGAATGAAATAAATATTTACATCCATATTCTACAACCATGTATTCAACAATCATCCATTACATCTATTGTCCTTAAGCTTGTAATGCAACTTATTTTATATACAATAGTGTAGTGTCAATGTCCTTAACCAACGCAAAAAGTTAGGTGGTCTATTGATTTAGTCGACCTCCTTTTATACAATCATGTCTGTGGCATGTATCCAAAAGAATACAAATTCCTTAATGACAACTGATAGTTCTATATGAATGTGACAATCATCATCCAAATGCAACAATCATATGATAATCATACATTCATAGCAACCATGAAATAAAAATGCAAGTGCACACTCATCCATATGTGTATGCTTTAGTGACCTAGTAAGGCCGTTCCCTAAGAGATAATAGTGCTTAGTGTGTGTATATGCATCCATTAGCAAACACTTGCAACCACTAGCGTCCATCATACATAGCATGTTCTAGTAACATGTTTACATTCTATCCTACCATGCATAGGTTAAATCCTATGATCTCCCCTCCTAAAGGATACTAAAGGAAAGAATCTATTCAAAACTAAAGACGCAAATAGGAAATTCAAGATGTACTATCGAAGAGATGTGGATAAGAGGTATTTATTTTCTCCTCGGCCTCCCACATAGCGTCCTTAATACTATCTCCCTACAACACCTTAACCAAAAGGGACTTCCTTATTCCTAAGCTTCTTGATATCACGTCCAACGATCTTGGTAAGAATGCGACGAACCGATGCTTCTCTCTCCACTTCAACTTCTTCAAATCGGCTAGGTTCCACTACCTCTGCTGAATCATGTAAGCACTTTCTCAAGTGCGAAACATGAAAAACATCATGAACTCCCACGAGCATCTCCGGTAGCTTTATCTGATATGCCATCTTCGCTACCCTTTCCACAATGGGGAACGGTCCTACGAATCCGAGCGCAAGTTTCCCACTTGATCCAAACCTCACTAGTTTCCTTAGTGGAGACACCTTAATGAAACCAGATCTCCTATCTCAAACTCAATATCCTTTCTCGGCTTATCTGCATAGGATTTCTATCTATCTTAGGCCGTCTTCATTCTTCTTATAATCAAACCAATTTTTTCTGAAGTCTCTCTAACCATGTTGAGACCAAGTAGCAACTTTTATGTAGACTCCAACCAACATAAAGGTGACTTGAAGGTCTTAAAGAGCTTCAAAAGGTGCCATTCCAATGGCAGCCTGAAAACTACTATTATATGTGAATTTCACTAAAGGAAGGCGCTCTTCCCAAGTCCCTCCAAAATCAAGAATGCACATACTCAACAATTCCTCGGGAACTCTATTAACTCTCTCCGTTTGGCCATATGTTTGACGGTGATAGGCTGTACCCAATCTAAGCAGTGTCCCTAAAGCCTCTTGCAAGCTCCTCCAAAATTCACAAGTAAAGATAGGGTCTCTATCGCTCACTATGCTAAAGGGAACTTCATGAAATCGGACTATCTCATGAACATATAAGGTTGCCAAATAAGGTGTTGTCCTCTTACTCTTGACCGAAATGATGTGGGTGCTCTTAGTCAAATGATCTACAGTCACCCAAATACTGGTCTTCCCCTTCCTAGATCGGGATAAACCATCTATGTAGTCCCTCGAAACACTATCCCACTTCCATTCCGATACATCTAGTGGTTGAAGCAATCCACCAGGTCTCTACTGCTTCGCCTTAACTTTTTGGCACACAAGATACTTGGCTACAAACTCTGCTACTTTCTTCTTCATGCCACTCCAATAAAACACTCTCTTCATGTCTCTATACATCTTATCATCGCCCAGATGAATAGTCATTCAAGAATGGTGTGCCTCAGCTAAAACTGCACTCATCAGATCACTAGTGCAGGGAACACAAAGTCTTCCATCTCTCCTTAGCCATCCTTTACCATCGATGGAATAGCGTTGGAGATTTCTAGAGACCTCACCTCTGCTAATCCTATCCAGAATATCCACAAGCTCTAAATTCTTTCGCTGAGGGTAGGCTTAACCTTAAATGCTGAAATCTTAGCAAAATCTCTAATAAACTTCCTATAATAACCAGCCAAACCTAGGAAGCTTCTAACTTTAGTAGCGTTCTTGGGGGCCTTCCAATCCTGTACTGCTATTATCTTAGTGGGATCCATAGCTAATCCCTCTCTCGAGACTACAAGCCCTAAGAAACGTACCTCCTCATGCCAAAAGTGACACTATGAGAATTTTGCTTTCAACTAATGAACACGAAGTGTACGAAGAACTTCCTCAAGATAAATAGCATGCTCTTTCATACTTTTGGAAAACACCAGAATGCCATCCACAAATACTACAACGAACTTATTTAGGACATCTAAAAAAAACGGTTCATAATATCTACGAAATAGGTTGGGTGCGTTGGTTAGCCCAAACGGCATAAATAACTAAAGAGTCCATCGGGTGTCCTAAATGCTGTCTTATCGATGCTATCATCAATGACCCTACTAAAGAGCCAACTAACTGATCGAAAAGATCGTCTATCCTAGGAAGTGGGTGGTTCTTCTTTGTGTGCTTATACAACTCTCTATAGTCTACGCAAAGTTGAAGGGAACCATCTTCCTTTGTAGCAAAGACGACTGGCGCTCCCTACTCAAATATGCTCTGGCTGATGAAGCCTTTCTCCAATAGCTCACCAATCTTCTTACTTAACTCCTTTCTCTCCCTAGGAGCCATATATCTCACGGGTAATGCCATTGGTTCAGCATTTTCATTGAAATAGATCTTAAAGTCAATCTCTCTCTTAGGGGGTAGTCCCTCCCCAAAAACGTCTGGGAAATCTCTAACCATTGGAACTGAATCTAACTCTCCTAGTGATTAATCAAGGGAAAAAATGAAGCTCAACATGACTGACCCCTATGGGTCATAAGAAACCTCGAGAGTCTGTCCGCTACATGTCTCTAGTCTAACGACTGTCCTTTCGCAGTCCAGTATCGCATCATAACTGGATAACTAGTCCATCTCCAAAATTATCCCATATCCCGAAATTCTAGTATATAGGCATCACAATAAAATTCTATGCCTAGTATAAAAAGTTTCAAACCCCTATAAATCATGGATAAATGTTTCGATCCTCCTGCGGGACTTGAAACAAATATAGAGTCTACTACTAGGGAAATATTTAAGTGCAAACAATCAACTAAGGAGCTAGAAATGAAAGAATACGATACTTCAGAGTCAAAAAGAGTTCAAATAGGGGAATCCAAAATAGAGATCAAACCTTCTACAGAGACTTTCCTACCTTGATTCGGTACACTACTAGAAGGTGCCGCATCCAAATCCTGTACTTGCGCCGTAGGTGCGCCTGCTCTCTGCCCCATCCTTTGAGGACAAGCTTTACTGAGGTATCCAGGCTGTCCATAGCTGCAACACCTCCCCTTTATTGTGTCCTTCCTACAGTCCTTTCTGAAATGCTCAACCAATCCACAACTATAACATTTCTCGCCTTTCTTGATCTATCCCTTTTGAGGACCACCTCCTTTCTTCTTATCCTTATCCTTCTTTTTCTTCCACCACTGCTTCTTAGAGTTTCTAATTTAGGAACCTCCTTGACCTCTTCTTTCTTAGTTACATCGGACATGAGAACCATATCCACAAGTGATTCATACGTTGCCTCCATAGGTACATGTGTTAATACCAACCCTTGGAGGGGCTGGTTCAAACCCTTAGCAAACTTAGTGACCTTCTTATGCGGTGTATTAACAAGCTCCATTCCAAACCACATTAACTCATTAAATTGATTTATACACTCTTTCATCGAAAGACTCCCTTGCTTCAGACTAATGAACTTTTCCAACTGCATGCTTTCCTTGTTTTGCGACAAGAACTTTCTCTCAAACCTTTTCCGAAAACCAAACCAACCAATGTCTCTACCCTCCATCTCTAAAATCTTCCACCAGTAAGAAGCCTCTCCTTTCAACTACCAAGATGCAATCTGAACTCTCTACAGGTCTTCTAATCCTAGTAGTCCAAATATCCGCTCCGTATTCCTCAACCAAGCTCATGCCTCTACAAAATCCTCCATGTCAGGAAATGTCCTGCCTCTTAGATTAGAGAAGTCCTTGCATAGCTTAGAAAATTGGCTGCTGCAGGTGGATTAATAGGATCTCCACCCGTTGGTGCTGCATCGGGCGCTTTCCCTTGCACCTCTAGTATCCTAGCTTGGTGGTATCTACGGAACCAGGTAATGGCTTTGACACCCTTTGGAAGATTTGGAGCCTCTGCCATCCTATACAAAGAAAAGAAAATTTAGGCTCGAAAGAATCGAAAGAAGGTTGAACTGGATTTTGAAAGGATTTTTGTAAAAACTCTTTTATACTTGAAAACTATTTCTATAATAAGATTTTCTTTCTAAAAAATACTTCTAGTTTGAAGATATATTACCTTTTAAAAATACTTTACTTTTAAAACAAGTTTTTAGGAATCCAGTGACCTTAGGCTCTGATACCGAATGAAACAACCCACACCCCTTAGTATTTCCAAAAAGGAAACATCAAAGGATGTGGTGTGCTATAGGTATAGCTAAAGCTTCACAGAGACTAAGATTCACAAGACAAATAAGTAAAAACAACGGAAACATTTAAATAATAACTTAGTATTCAAAATTAAACTTCATCTCATAATAGGTCATACAAATATAACATGTCTCAAAAACAAAAAATATCTCATGTCTCATGAAAATACATCTCAACCTCATAAAATCAGAGTATAAAAGTAACAATAATAATAGTAATCCCTCTCACAAGTGCAAGTCCATCATAAGTCAAATGAAAAAGGATGAAAAGTAGAAGAATACATCTGAAATGAGAAAACTCCGAGAATAAATACCCAAGCAACTAGAACCGATTCAACTCTGTTGGCCTATTAAGGGCAAAGGGGAAATAGAGGATTAGGTTAGACAATAAGTCTGATAAGTGAAAGTAATTACTAGCATTTCTAAGCAAGATAAAGATAATAGACTAAGCAATATTTCTAGCTTGGAAGGAAAATTTAGAAAATATAAAACCGGGGTAAAATACCGTTTCTTATTCTGTTTGACTGTTTTCTTTGATTGTTTGATTGTTTGCACTTGTCTTAAACTGCTGCGATTAGGCTGAAACCCTAATCCTATCTCAATTGTTATCTTGATTAGGCTAAAATCCTAATTCTACCCTTGTTTGGTTGATTCTATCTCTGATGTGTCACCTTGAGCTAATCCAATCCTTGGTCCTATAGCAAAAAGGCACCTCTTTAGCGCTTAGGACACAGTAGCGAATTATTTACCCTAATCGATGCAGCACGCTTGGTCATCGCCAGTACACACTTACTGTCACCCTCTATTTGACCTTTTATTTACCCTAATCAGCATAAACATGCCCAGCCTCATCTAACTGTTGTGAGACCATTAATCCTAGTCCTGAAACGGAATGCTGCCCAGCCTCACCCAGACCATCAATCTTAGACCTGAAAGGGAATGTTGTTGGTGCTGGTCCTAACAAACAATCTTATAGTTTTGCGCCCCCTGCCCAAATCTCCAGATTTGAGCCTCTCTCTCTATTGGCCACTTATTTATCTTAATCAGCATAAGCGTGTCCTGGCCTTACCTACTATTGTGAGAAGTCCTAGATCTAAAACGGAATGCTGTCAGTACAGGCCCTTTTTCCATGTTTGCTTATTAACTTAATTCAAGATCTAAGTTTTAAAACAAGCCTCTTCTATTATCTCTGCTATATTTGCTTATTAGCTTAATCCAAGATCTAAGTTTTATAATAAGCCTCTTCTTTTGTTTCTGCTATATTTGCTTATTAACTTAATCCAAGATCTATGTTTTAAAATAACACTCTTCTATTTTCACTTTTAGTTATAACCACTTGTTATAATCATACTTGCAAATATCTTAAATTTTCCTATTTTAGTCCATCTTTATGTTATTTCATTTTTTCTTATTTTACATCCGATTTCTATAAATTTAGTGTTTTTCTATTTTAATCCATATTAACAAATTCTACTCTTTTTAATATTCTATTGGCATAAAAAGGGATTAAATCTTTAAAAAAAGAAACTAACATTTACAAGCTAAATTCCAACTTAAAATATATGTAAATAACTGTAATAAAATTAAAATAGCTAAATAAAAATAGACTGAAAAAAAATTATGAAATTTACTTAAAGACCGACTGTAAATTAAATTATATAAAAACTGTCTCAAAATTGTACAAAAACTGCAGCTATTGAAAACCCCATTATTTTAAATTTCTTACAATGTAAATAATTACAAAACACTCACCTGTGGTCCTTAGCTCTTTTCCTAGGCCTTCTTGGATCCACTTCTAGGATGTACAATATTTTTATTAAAAAGATCTTCTCCCTAGAAAAAATTTCTTTTTAGGGTTCAGTCTCAGGCAATGAACCCAACTGGAAGAAAATCTAAATGAGAAAAATAGCTAGGCCTATGGCTCTATTTGTAGTGTAGCTTGGGGATCTCAGGCCATTGGATTTCAAGACTAAATCTTATGCAACCACGTCCTAGGCTCACTAGGAACCGTCGAATGCTGCTATGAATGCACGAGATTTGAAAAAATTGCAAAATAGGTTGCTTGGCTTGTATCTAAACGAAATAACATCTAAGAAATAAGGCAGGTCGACCTAATATGTATGCGGGTCGACCTAAGCACCATGGGGGTCGACATAGGTCATCCTGACCAAAATAAAGGTCGACCCCTAAGGGCCTATTTTTTTTCATTTTGTTTGTTAAATTCTAAATTCTTGTACCTCTCATAACTTCTCCATACTAACTTGGATTTCGACAAGTTATATATGGGAATTGACCAGAAAATCGCTAAGGACTCAATTGTGCCACTACCAAAGCATAATTCTGACAATTTCATAAACTTATTTTTACTTAATTAATTCGTTAATTAATTATTATAGCTCAAATTTTGGGTTGTTACATAATCAAATCATACTTTTGTAATTAAAACAATCTTTGCTTGCCAAAACAAAACTTTTGGTAGCAATCTGTCACTTAGAAAATCGAAAATGAATATTGATGATGCTATAGTCATTACCAGAATTATTTTCCAGCGATCAAAGTGAGTTAAGTGCTTTCTATCTCCTTTTATTGCTCATTTCAAATGTTTCTATTCAAAATCACATCAAAATAATAATGTTATTATTATTTTCCTAGGGTTTTAATTCTCAAATTCTCAACTTAGATCCTTTATTTTATAAATTACATTTATAAATCCTATTTATATAATTTCAATTTGTTATATAAAATCATTTCTTAAATGTCACTTTGTTGAGTTATAACAAACAATTTTTATTAAAAATCAAATTTTAACCCAACGTTTATCTTCAGACGCCTTATAATCAAATTGTGAAACTGAATTCATAAGATGTTCATTGTAAATGTTCCCACAATCATTTATCTACCTACCCATATAGAGAAAAGGACAAAACTGCTCCTAACCTAGCATAATAGTCAGTGCCCATAAACTGATTAGGCACAACTACTGAATTAACAAACAGAAGTCAATGCTGCCAATTCGATGAGCATGACTAATCAACAGTAAATGATGATAACTAAATATTATCATTTTCCTATCAACCAAGCATACAATAGATAGCTATAATAATTTTGAAAAAAAATTAATCTTTTATATATAATATTAATCTAGGTAAAATTATTTCAGTTGCCCAATTTCAAAACAATACTATATAGAATTGCCATGTTTAAGTGTTTATAGATCCTATCAATAAATTAGCTACTCATATTCACCATAATCCATAAGTCACCCAATAGATAAATCAATACAATATAAACATTTTTATAACACTAAAAAATACATGCTCATATCTATAATGCACGCAAACTCATTCTAGGCTATTACTAACCCTATCTCTAATGGGTAATCCCCATTAAAGCCAAGGTTCTCACTTAACCTAAGCTCTAAGAGCAAGTGTAACAAACTATATTTTGGGCCCTCGAAAAACGACACTAATACGTCCTATGTATTACGTGCTTAGCAGTCAGGTGAAAAAAGAAAGAGAAAAACTAAATAATTTAGAATCTCACAATGTAGCAAATAATATATAATATGAAAAAACAGATCTTTACAAAAGAAACAAAAACTATAATATACATACAGATATCAATCAAAGTGCACTAGCCTATTTCAGTATTGACAGTTATAGCAGCCTATCCTTACAATTACTGATAATATAATCAACAAAAAACATAGCATAACGCAGAGAAATACGTATGTACATTTTGGACCTCTAGCTCATCTCTTGAGTTTCAATGCATCCAAAGCAATCTACAAATGTGATCGATCTAACCAGATCATTGAAAGGGAAAAATGCCCGCATCAGTCTGGTAAACTAGCATGAGAAAAACACACCTTAAACGGAATTTAATATTTATCAAAAATCTTTCAAACAAAGGTATCTTGTAAGACCACGCCGCATATAAACACAAATGGCTTTTTACCTTACGATAACCATCGATACAGTGATATTAATGTTCCATACTACTAGGACCATTAAATCAATTAATTGAAATTCTCATTTCATAGAATTAGTGTTTTATATGAAATTTATTCATTTATAAAATAATTGAAAATATTTTCATTGACTTTTTTTAATAGGCAGAAAATTCTTCTTATTTAAATAAAGTTTTAAAATACTATTTCTTTGCTTTCAAAATTATCATTATATTAAATATTTTATCATATAATCATTTGAATTTGTAATATTATCATATGAAAATTTTATACAATTTATAAAGTTGGTTTTTAAAACACACACATATATTATGTGATTTTCTAGAGGATTATTCTTCAAAATACCTTAATTTAAGCGGATTTTCACTCAAAGGGCTTCTTTGTGCAGAGTAACAAGTTTTAAGGACCGCACTTTTGAACAATTAATTATAAGTATAATCTTCAGAAAAAAGATAAATGAAGTTATCATTTTCAGATATACAGAAATAATGATAAAATGGATTTATCATTTTCTTGTAAAACCTAAAAGATAAATGAATTTATCATTTCTGTAAAATGTCCTTAAAACTAATTATTCAGAAATATTATCCTTAAAGCTTATTAGCCTGGAATTAGAAGCCGTTCAACCTAATTTCCACTTAATTTAATATATATATATATATATATATATAAGATGTATGTGTGTGTATTATCATTGAAAATTTCCCCAAATTCATAGAATTGGTCTTCATTGATATTATAAAACCAAAATTTGCATTACAAACCAAAAATTCAGAAATCAAAATCAAATAATAAACATCGTAAATGCTTGGAGCAAAATTGACTCCAGGCTTCGTCTCAAATGATATAATCCCCTTTATCCCGCCTTCGAATATGATTATAAGAATTCTAAACTACCGCAATCAATGTGACATCAATAATTTCATGTCTACAAGCCGTATGTATCCACAATCAACCAAGTCTACAATCAAAGAATTCGGCAATTATTTATAGCAAGGTTTGAACTTGTTTCACAATACAAAGTTACTGCAACCAATATAGATATCAATTTCATTTAAATTTCATTCTAAAAGCATAACAATTCAATACCACTATCACATGCAACTTGATCTAGAATTAGTTGTGAGACAAACTCAGATAGTATGCCAAAAATCCAAAATTGCATGCATAAATGTGATGAAAATTCCCGCATTTTCGTCCTCAATGCAGAAATTATTTAACATAGCAAAATTTAATATTTTCCTATGCAATTTTTATAATAGGTATAAATATAATTACGAGCAACACATCAAAATTTCATATTTTTATTATTTTTCTGCTAATCCGTGTTTTCTACCCAAATTTCACTTTTCCTCTTTGCTATTCAACTAATTTTGACTTCCAACCATGGCCAAAACTCTAGCTTTTAAGGTCCAAGGGATGGAAAGTGGTGTTGAGGAGCTATATTCTAAGTTTGCTGATTTTAGGGAAGGATTTGTTTTATTTTTGGAAGGCCTAGGGTTTTCAAAGAACTTGGGAAATTCACTTTTTTTTTACCTACTGTAAAAATAAAAAGAACGTACAGAACTTCTCTTTTTAGTCGTAGAGTGATTTGGGCTTTAGGATAACATTTTCCAACCCAACAAGAATTAAATACCTTCTTTTTATTCAATTAACTAATGGGCTTCATAAATTAAAATGCCTAAGAATTTAAATCATAACGCAAAAATAAATAAATTGTTTTCTCGAATGATTTCTAACAATGAACATTTATATTTAAAGAAGTCTACAAATCTTAAATTTTATTTTATTTAAAAATAAAATATCCAGACCAAATAAATGTGTTTATTCAAAATCTAACTTATAATGTCTTTAAATAAAATACTTGAAATGTTTTATTGTCTTTTCTATAATTTAGAGAATCTCCATTTAAATTAAATTTGAGAAAAGAAAAGCAAAAAGACCCTAAATGTTAATTAAAAATCAAATTTAAATTTATTTTAATTTTAATTTTAGGTGTATCTCAAACTAGGGTTGTTACAAAAAGTCTAAAGATACAAAACAGTTTTAGATACTTTGTTCAATGCACAAATGAATTATCATAAAGTAAACATGTATTCGATACATAAATATTTTATTTGTGATAATTTCACTGAATATGACATAGTAGTAGAAAATGATCGTGCAGTAGAAATAAGAAATTTCAATTTGATCGAACAAGTGAGTATATAGGAAAACAGTCTCAAAAGTACCTAAAATGAATAAGATTCAATCTCAAAAGTTACTTCTTCCCATGATATATAATGATGTATTGATAAGGAGTAATCAGGCTTTGTTGGATAAACTACAATGGATGCTGAGTGAAGTGAGTTAACAAATTTTTATTAGCTCATGTACTTATGAGCAAGTACAAAATTGTAATAACCTATATTTTACTTATCGAAGGATAATAAATTATTATTATTTAAATCATATGAAGTCGTATGACTTTAAAATTTTGAAAAATGACTACTAGGGATATTTTCCATTCTTAAAATTTTTATCGGACATTTTGTATGTTGAAATGGTAGAAATTTCTATCGATTAGAAAATCGTTGTTAAAATATAATTGTTATAAAAACCGCAAGCGTATTGTATAAAATTGTAGTATGTATGCGAGCGCGGGTCAATCTGCAAAGAAAGAATTTAAATTTTAATAATACTCAATCAAATTACCCAAAATCTTAAAGAATGTTTTAAACTAGAAAATTATAGAAATTAAGCTAGAGCAAAAGTGAATAAAAGTATGATATTAAGGAGCAATTCAGAGGCAAATCTACATCCAATCATTCATACAAATAAAGACAAAATTCATTTATAATCTCTCATCAAAATATTAAGAAGAAATAATTGATGTTTTTGCTATAAGTATGGTTTATCTGTGCTATTTGTCACGACCCGAATTTCAGCATTCGAAAGTCGACATCCATACTTCATCCGTATTCGAATGCCGCAGATTCAACCGTCGAAATCTGATTCGCGCCGGAGCTTATAACACATTAAGTACAACAACAAAGCGGAAGAAAAATGAATAATTTTATTGATAAACCACAATAATACAATAACTGACACAAATGATATCAATATCAATGACAAGATACAACAGCGGAACAATATCACTGATTATGTTTTCCCAAAGGATAGAAAGAAAGATAGAATCCAAAACTGCATTCCAATTTAATTGTCAGAACCCATTTTCCCGTACCGATTTAAAACGACTTTGAACCACTCTTGTCAATTAAATCGTACGGAAATACGGATAATGAAAGAAAGAAAGAAGATAGAAATAGAAAGAAGATAGAAGAAAAGAGAATAAATCAGAATCTCACAGCAGAACGAATAATTTATAATATAAACAAATCTTTACATGAAACCAAATCTGTTTCCTTTATATAACATATATAGGTTTTACATCAGAGTTACAATCATACAACTCAGACAGTTATATAAATCTTGTCCTTACAATCAAATCCACACGACCAAAGGATTACATATAAACAATTACGAGTATACGTCTGCCGATCCAGCTCTTCCTTCTGAAGCTTCCCCTCTTCTACTTAAACCTGGGAATATGCTCAGTCTAACCCAAGCATATAGGAAAACACCAAAGCCCGGGTCAGTCTGGTATACCAGCGTGAGAAAACACAATCAACTTTATTATTAAATTTTGAAAATTCCTTTTGTAAACAAAAGCATCTCATAAGACCACGCCACAAATAAACATGTCGGGTTTTTACCTTACGATAGCTAAAACATTTTTATAAAATCCTCTGATATTATAATAGGGTCTATATACAAATACTTATTAAAATAGCGGAAATTGTTACATTATTAAATTCCGGCTACTAGCCACAGAATGGGTAATACAAACAAAACTCGTACAAGGCGCGTAGGAAAAATGGATTTCCAACTAATGACTAGGCACTGGGGTACCACCTGTCACAGTACATGGCCTAGATCACAGTACTGAGGAGTACGCCCGCTCCCCTGCAACACAAGACCGGAACCATCCCTTACTGGACAGTTTCGAATAAGATTACCCCGCGTTGGGATCAGCAACCGCACCACTAAGCCGAAATAAAAAGGGACATCTAGACAGGGATGACCTTACTCTCAAGTGGGGGCTACCCACGAAGCCTTGCTGCATAACCCCTGATTTTCAGTCATTACCGGTTGATGAGGCTCAAGGCTAAGCATTACCTTTTTAGAACATATCCCTTAGAATGCTGATCGTCCACCTGACGATGTTCTGAAAGCATTCGTCCATACAAGTCCGTTCCGGGTTTGAACGGAACCGAAGGCACTATTCCTACTACATCCATTTTGGAATCACCCTCAGGATTAGTAGCGAGTAGCCCTTGCACTTCACTGCTCCATCTTCGACTCCAAACTCTTGTCTTCATCCCGAAAACGTATTGTTGGATCGAAGTGGTTTTCGGATTTCAAATCCGATCCCGGTCTCTTCGAAATAACGTTCGCTATTTCCTGGTAAACTCAACCCCGGTTCTTTAGGAAATACTCCGACGAAATACAAGATCAGAGTTCACCTCCTAACCGTTATTGTACAGGTCTCCTTATAATTCATCCTAGAAAACAAACGAGTTTATACGTACCGTATAACACCTCGATCGGTAACCGTACCATATAATTTTCGAGTCTCCTCTAGATATTTCCAAAGTCAGGTTTTGTCCAATTTTAATAGTCGGTTATTTAACTATCAAAGCAATCAATCAATACACAAAGTTCTGTCCCATTTCAACCGTTAAACCTTGTCCGCCTTTAGAAATCTAAGTAAATTATCATTTATTTAAGAAAACTTATTTCATTTGAAATATATATAAAACTATTTTCTTCCAAATCATACTTATAAATTTACAAATATTATTTCAAGTTAAATAGATAAAATATTCTTCATAAAGATTATTATAATTATTTAAACTACTTTTATTAAAGGAAATTTTAATGTGAAGAAAATAAACTTAAATATTAATAAAAATTGTTCTTTAAAGTATCTTTACAAAATGAGATAATACTTGAAACAATTTGAAAAATTATAACATAAAAAGATTTTCAAAGGAAGAGATAAATAGCTACTTTAAATATTCCAAATATTGATCAATCTCAAAAACATTTCTAAAAATAATACTATTATATTACTTTATTTTTAAAACAAAACTAATTTCATAAGTAAATTCAAATAAAACAAGGCTTATCAGTCCAACCGGTACTTATTAATTCACATTTCAAAATTCACAATCTCAGATATTCAAATCAATCAATTTCCATATATCGATTCACAATATTTTCTCAATATAATTAACAGGCACATAACAGATATATGCAATAACAACAGATTTGAGATTATTATTACCAGAATAATTGTTCAACACAATCCAATCAATGGCTTACACCCCACACAACAATCATATCAAATATACAGCGGAATAGTGTCAGTTCCCGCTGTTACAATGTCGTCTAGATTAAACAATCTAAATAAATGCAACCAATAAATTAGGATTATTTCAACAATTTGACCATAAGATTATTAAATTGCATTCATCCCGATTGACAACTAGATCCTATCCAAACAACCTTACACAATCTCACATATCAACTTCACAATGGATCATATGACGACATAACATTCGTCGATACAAACCATTCATTTCATAACATTTTATTTATGAAATAATTAAAATAAAATATGACTTAAGAACTCGAATTCACTTCCGAGTATAAGTAATTATTCCCCTTTATTATTTCAATTATATTTCACTTTTAAATTAATCATCCTTGATTAATTATTTTCTAATTACATTCAGTAATTAACTTTTAATTAATTATACAAATTAATTATTTTAACCATTTCAACAGTTAACCCTTAATTGCTTAATTAATTACGTAATTTCTTAATTAATTATAATTAATTATTTGATTACTTATTTTTAACTAAACAACCCTTAATCCCTCCATTAATTATTATAAGTTAAAAATCTTAAGCACTTGATTAATTCAAATCTTAATTATAATGATTTTCGAAAATCATTTTTACTTTACTTAATCTATTAAAATAAACTTAAGTAAAGTAATTTATTTAAATTAAATCAAATATATCAATTTTACTTAAAAACTATAATTAAGTATTAATATAACAATTTTCTTATTATTAAAAACCGTTGTCTCTAATCAAAACTTATAAAATTATTTAAGATTAAAGATATTGTTTTAAAAGTTCACATAAATTATTATAATTGTTAGATGTGAGGAAACAATATAATTTGAAAACTCTTTAAATACCACTTATATAAATAATATCCTTATATAAAACAACCGAACCCTAAGACACAGCCCAAAGCACACAGGCTCGATCAATACTAACCAAAAAGTCCAAGTCCAATACCCAAAAACAAACACACGGTTCTGAAACTCAGTTGGCCCGAAGCCATTCCAAAAATCAAACAGCCCGGTTTTCAAAAATAAACAAACACGGCAGTTTGGTCCGATGCCCAAGCCAAATTCAATTGCACGCACCCCTCCCCCAATCTCTTCTTCCCCAATCACTTTGCTGAAAACCAAACTTTCACCTTCAGGAAAATACGAATCGAAAACAACCGAGAACACGCTCAAGTCACATATTCGAAACTCGATGCCAAACTGAAATCCAATGTCACCTACCTCCAACGTCTTGCTGTACAACCAATGCACTAACCCAAAAACATCAGGAAGATGCATGCACTGATACGCGTGCACGTGTACGGCCGTGTCCTCGGCCAACCCCTTATCGCGATGCACCAAATCAATTCTACCACATCGGTCGACTGCAACTAGCTACACAACGAAGCAATCATCATTGGCGATCTCAATTTCGTGCTACAGATCGAAGACTTCCAGGCCGCGAAATTCACACACACCTCACAAATCTCACTACTGCTTCGAACACCAACCCTAATTACGAACGTCAATCACCACTATCGAGTGCTGACACATGCAGTGACCTATAAACCAAATCCCAGAACTTTCGGTCGCCCCCTTGCTCCTCAAACCCGCCACGTTGAACACAGAGCTAAAACCTTCCCTTAAACCCTAAAACCCCTATGCGTACTCAATCAAAAGCGAAATCGCAAATTCCGCCACGGTCATCGCCTCACCCACGTCACCCATCAACCCCCTGTCCAGGCCGCACCACCCCTCGACGAAGAACTCGCAGGAAAATAATTTTTTAACCGAAAAAGTTCAACTCTGAATTACTCACAAACCAGGTGATTAAAAATCACGATTCAACCACCAAAAATCCTATTTTTATCAGAGAATCTAACATGCATGGTTGAATCTTCAATTTAAACATTTTGAAATTTCATAAAAATTCGATTTTTACTGTAAAACTCAACCCATACTAATTATATAGCATAAAAATTTAAATAACAAATTTTAACTTAAGTTATTATAGTAAATGAACATACTTCCAGTTCACAATATCTTCTAATTTAAGCTAGATCAACAGATTGGAATTTTAGAAGTAAAGTTAAGTATGATATTTACTGTAACAGAGCATGCATGAAATCCTAACTTGAAATCTATAGTTTTCTCACCTTAAACATCTGGTTCTTACTTCTTTTAAAACTTGAATATTGAATTTTAAAAACTTGAAATCCTTGAACTTGTTTCCAGGAAAACAGATTCTTCAAGAGGTTGCTTGTGACGCCCCACCTTTATACCCACGCCAGCCAAGGACACTACAGAGTAATGCCGTCAACTAACATGGAGAATAAGGCTGGTTAGGAGCGACCATCTATAGCCTTGCTCCAACTATCTATTGAATACATCGACAATAGTCATACCAAGCAGGTCGACATACCCAATGAATACTTAAAACAAAACCATAGGTGGTTGGAGGATCTATCAGAACAGAATATAACAACTCAAATGTAATATACATCACAGAACAGTAGATCATCATACACACATATATTTATACATAACAGAGTATACAAAATAATACATGTCAAGTGGTATAGCAAACCACAATATACAGACGAATCAAAAGAATACATATATCATAGTTACAATAAAAGGACTACACAAAAAGCTTTAACAAAAAGGAACAAGCTGAATAGTCCATGCAGAAGCAAAATAGGCTAAGTCCAAAAGCACCTAACCTGAAACAACTCGGTCTGACCCGAGTATAAAATACACGGGTCAGTCTAGCTAAACAAATTAGTTAGATAAACTGAAAAACAATAACCTGCAAGGTCACAAAGTATAGCAAATATCTCTAAAGGAGATAACACAATCATCTAACAAAAGATGAATCATATGATAACAAGCCGCATATCATCGGCAACTCATAGAAACAAAGGATAGGAATATCCCAAAACAAGCTATAAAGGCAATAACAAATACCCATAAGGTATACAAGTTCCACAAGGTAAACGCTACGCATCATGCGGCTCAAAAAGACCAACACCGAAGGGCGATACCTAGGGAATATACATATGAATGAAACATCAGAAAATTTGCTCGAGCTCAGTACTGTACAAACAAGGATCCATGAGCCCGAAGACTCCAAACCCAATATCACCCATGCGGCTCATAACGACCAACATCCGAAGCGATACTAAAGGGCAACCCAATATCACCCATGCGGCTCATAACGACCAACATCGGAAGCAATACTAAAGGGCAACAAACCCGAAGGCACAAACCCGAAGGCAACATACCCGAAGGCAACAAACCATAGTGGTGAAGGTCGAAGACCCAGTACTGGACACCACTAACTGGCGGAATGTGTCATAACTCTCAAAAAGGAATCCGAAAAGTGGTAACGTGAGTCCCATAACCACTCGTTCGCACTAAATGGTTTACTATCCGTTAGTTAATTTCACACTCAAAGCAGTACAAAGTTCACCTCATATCATCGGTAAACCAAACCCGAAGATTAAAACGATCAATTGAATAGGTCGAGGATTAATCGAAAGGATAAACGCACAGATTCATGGTCCTTGTTTTATCTAACCATTTAATCACCCTTCCACTTCGCTCCAAGTGCGAAATTGTGCGTGTGTTTAAATAGAATTTATAAATCGGAGAAGCGAACTTTTAATACAATTTGAAGAAATCATTTATAAAAATCCATGAATGAATTCAAAAAGGAATTGTCAAGATCAAATAGGCATAAACAACTAATTGGAATCAATATGCATCGATTAAATTTGGAAAACTAAACGAACAAGGCAATTTGAAAAAAACAGCATATTCAGACGTCTGAAAGAAGGGAGTCAGACGTCTGAATCTGAAAATTAATTTGTTTTTCAAAACAGAATTCAGACGTTTGAATCCAACCTTCCAGACGTCTGAAATAGAGATATTTTGGCCTATTTCCTTTCTGGTCAAAATTTAGCCAATTCAGACGTCTGGAATATACTTTCAGACGTCTGAATCTGGGGGTGAAAAATGTTCCCCAGCACAATATTCAGACGTCTGAAATAGGAGTTTCAGACGTCTGAAACCTGATGGTCAGGCATTTCCTGAACCTAGGCCATCTATGGCCAAACAAATCGAAAGCAATCGGATGCGTGTTGATTGTGGGCTTACGTCAAGCGACTACCCAACCTTAACGACACACCCAAACACTCCGAACAACATAAACATCAACCATATAAGGTTTTACATAGATTTGGCTTCAAAAATCAATATTGGCAATTTCTCCAAAGCAATTCAAATCGAAAACAAGTGCATATGAACAAGTGCTAGGAATTCATACCCAACATCAATGAAATCAAGAGAAGTAGATGTGAGTTCAAAACTCACCTTCTTACACCTAAACAAAGATGTATACATATATATAAGCATAGATGTGAGATAAAAATCTCACCTTATATCACAAAACAAAGAAGAAGATGCTCAAACACAAGAAGGAGACTAACGACTCTTCACTTCCACACGACAAGCTTCGATCTAAGAATAAAACACATATTTTCCTAATTTAGCTGTAGGAATTTCTGAGATTGAAGAGAGAAAGAGATAGAGAAGATGAAGAGGAGACTTACCAATGGCTTCACTTTGATTTTGGAGCAAGAATTCAAGTTTGCAAGTTAAATTAGGGCTTACAAATTTCTATTTCTTCTTCCCTTCCACCATTTTCAGTTTTTCGTAAGTTTTAGAAGAGTGGAATGAGAGAATGGAGAGGAGAGGGACTGAGTTAGGTTATTAAACTAACAAATTGGCTGAACCCAACCCAAACCCAACTAGAAAAAGTTGCAAAATTCAACTTACTCCAAACATATCAAAGCTTATACTCAAAAAGGTCGCAAACGCTATTTTAGAACCGATGGAAATGGTTTCGAGTCCCAATTCGGCCATTTGCAAAAAGTAACATTTCAGACCAAAAATCCGACTAA
This sequence comes from Allium cepa, assembly GCA_030765085.1. Taxonomy (NCBI): domain Eukaryota; kingdom Viridiplantae; phylum Streptophyta; class Magnoliopsida; order Asparagales; family Amaryllidaceae; genus Allium; species Allium cepa. The sequence continues at coordinate 346,931,032 of CM060944.1, forward strand.
CGACGCAATATTTAAATAAAACATTTAAATATAAAATCGTTAAATATGCGGGTTGTTACAGATCTCCCCTCCTAACAAAATTGCGTCCCCGCAATTCCTAGAGACGATATTTGTAACAAATACATACATACAACATTCAAAAGAAAAGGAAAATAAGCTCGAGATGAAAAGATATACTCGCTGTTGCCAAGCAAAGATAGAAAACCCGGATAAGATCGCTCAATAAACTCTCTGGTTTCCCAAGTGCAGTCATTGGGACTAGCAGACCATTGAACTTTAACGAGCGGCACGTCCTTGTTACGAAGGTGTCACACCTCCGTGTCAAGTACGTGAATAGGCTGCTGTACAATAGATAAGTCCGGTGTGATCTCAAGCTCAAGCAAATCAGGAGAATCAATAATAGAATCCGATTCCCGAAGACACTTCCGAAGTTGCGAGACATGAAACACGTCATGAATGCCAGACAAATGAGCAGGAAGTGAAACTCTATAAGCCACAGGGCCAATACGTTCAGTAATAGAAAATGGTCCTATAAAGCGAGGAGCCAATTTCCCAGTCGTACTGAAACGCATAACCCCTTTCAAAGGAGAAACACGAATAAAAATAGGATCACCAATCGAGAACTCGAGAGGCTTCCTATGGCTATCCGTGTAGTATTTCTGGTGACTTTGTGCCTCTTTCATTCTCAACCGGATAAGATCAATCTTCTCGGAAGAATCACGAACAAAATCTGGACCAAGAATAAGCTTCTCCCCAGATTCCAACCAACAAGAAGGTGATCGACATGGCCTTCCATATAAGGCTTTGAAAGGAGCCATACCGATACTAGACTGAAAACTATTGTTGTAGGAGAACTCTACAAGAGGTAGGTGATCCTCCCAACCACCACCGAAATCAAAAATACAAATACGGAGAAGATCTTCCAAGATACGATTCACCCGTTCAGTCTGTCCGTCAGACTGCGGATGATAAGCTGTACTAAAATTAAGCTTTATTCCCAAGCTTGCTGAAGACTCTTCCAAAAATGGCTCGTGAATAAAGGATCACGATCACTCACAATAGAACTAGGAACACCGTGAAGTCTCACGATTTCCTTGAAATATAACTTAGCCAAATGAGAAGCAGTCCTATTAGACTTAATAGGAACAAAATGAGCAGATTTAGTGAGGCGATCAACAATAATCCAAATGCTAGAATGGCCCGATCTCGAACGAGATAGGCCGTCAATGAAATCCATAGAAATCTGATCCCATTTCCAAAATGGAATCTCTAGAGGCTGAAGAAGACCCGAAGGACACTGATGTTCGGGCTTAAAACGCTGACAAGTTATGCAATTACTCACATAACTCGCCACATCGCGCTTCATGCCTTCCCAATAATAAAGACGATGCATATCGGCATACATCTTACTACTACCAGGATGAATGGTATACTTAGAACGATGACAGTCATCAAGAATGTCATGTTTAAGTGCAAAATCAGAAGGCACAAAAAGACGGTTCTTCTTCCGAAGACACCCATGAGAATCAATGCTGAAATCCCGCAACGCCTCATCACAGGATCCAGACTCACAAAGCTGAATAAGATGCAACAAATCAGGATCATGCCGCTGAGCATCGGCAATACGATCTAATAAAATAGGTCGAGCTCCCAAACTAAATAATAGAATAGGAGAATCAGAAGATGAACCTCGATCACGAATTTCACAAAGAGATAGAGTCTCAAGAATATTCCATTCGGCAAGCATTATAGAAACTACAGCCGAATGTTTGCGACTAAGCGCATCAGCAACACGATTACCCTTTCCAGGGGTATGCTGGATATCAAAGTCATAAGAGGCAAGAAACTCGAGCCAACGCTGTTGTCTCATATTAAGTTCCTTCTGAGTAAACAAATACTTCAAAGATTTGTGAACGGTATAGAGAATGAAGCGCTCGCCCAATAAATAGTGTCGCCAAATCTTCAAGGCAAAGACAATGGTGGCTAACTCAAGATCATGAGTGGCATAGCGAACTTCATTCGGGCGCAGTTGCCTAGAAGCATAAGCAACTACCCGATCCTTCTGCATAAGAACAGCACCGAGACCACTACCACAAGCATCGGTGCAGACAACAAGATCATGATTCTCCTCGGGAACCACAAGAATAGGAGCATTAGTGAGAAGTTCCTTCAATGTCTGAAAGGAAGCTTCACACTTGTCGGACCAAATAAAACGAATGCCTTTCCGAGTAAGGCAGGTGAGAGGAAGTACAACACGGGAAAAATCCTTAATGAACCGATGGTAATAACCCGTCAATCCAAGAAAACTACGAATCTCATGAACATTCTCAGGCCTCTTCCAATTCTGGATGGCTTTGATCTTTGAGGGATCGACAGAAATGCCATCGGAAGATACAACTTGGCCTAAGAACTTAACCTTATTCTCCTAGAAGTGGCACTTGGAGAATTTGGCTCTAAGCTGATGATGACGGAGAGTACTCAAGACAATTCTCAAGTGATTAGCATGCTCGGCTTCAGACTTAGAATAAATAAGGATATCATCAATGAACACAAGGACGAATTTATCGAGATATTCCCGGAATACTCGATTCATGAGATCGACAAAGAAAGAAGGAGCGTTCGTCAAACCGAACGGCATAACGAGCCACTCAAAAGAACCATACCGAGTGCGGAAAGCGGTAAGAGGAATGCTATCCTCTGCGACTCATAACTGATGAAAACCTGTGGCAAGGTCAAGCTGAGAAAAGACCTTAGCACCACTCAATAGATCGAACATATCATCGATCCTAGGCAATGGATACCTATTCCTGATGGTTAACTCGTTAAGCTTGCGATAGTCAATGCAAAGCCTAAGAGTTCCATCAGACTTCTTCACGAAGACGACCGCGGATCCCCACGGAGAAAAACTGGACTGAATCAACTGCTTGGACTCCAGCTCTAAAAGTTGCTTCTTGAGTTCCTCATTTTCCCAAGTAAACATCCCCGTGGGAGGACGACTAACTGGCTGCGCGCCTGGAATGAGATCGATGCGGAACTCAATTGCCCGCTTAGGTGGCTACCCCGAGACAGGCTCAAAAACATCGGAAAAGTCACAAGCAATAGGAATACGAGATATATCATCATCATCTCACGAGTCAAAAGAATATAAAGCCATTTCGGAATTATCCACATCCCGAAGAATAAGAGATAGCTGAGTAGACGAATCCGGATGTCGAAGATACAAAATTCTCTCCGAACAAATAATCCTGGCATCATATTTTGCTGGCCAGTCCATACCCAAAATCAAATCAAATCCCAGACAAGAAATAACGTACAGATTCGCACGAAAAGAAAAGCCACATAAAACAATCTCAACATCATCACAAAGCAAGCTAAGGGTCACGGATCCCCCAATAGGATTCGCAATCCTTAAAGAAGTAACCATACAAGAAACATCCAAAGATAAATCATCAACGAGCTTTTTCGATACGAAAGAATGTGAAGCACCCATATCGAAAAGAACTCAAATACTATGATCACGAAACAAAATAGAACCTTCTAAAATAGATGGAGATATACCTTTGGGCTGAGAAGGACCTTCAGAAGCTTTAGCAGCATAAAGCCTGCTAGACTTGGCACCAGCTGGAACAGTAGGGCAAGCAGAAACATGATGACCTTCCTTCTTGCAATAGCGGCAGAAGAGAGGCTTTGGACAAGCTCGAATAATATGATCCGGAGAACCACAATTGAAACACTTCCGGATGAAAGGTGTTCCAACAGACTGAGGCTGAGAACTAGAACCACCAGTCTTCTTCTTCTTAGAAGGAAAAGGCTTCTTCTGAAATGAAAACGACCTCTTGTTGGGGTTCTTGGAAACCTCAACACCAACATCACTATCACATTCCTTCTCGACGGTCTCGAGATGAAGTGTCGAATCAACCAACTCCTCAAAAGAAAGCTTAAGCTGGAGCAATAAAGACTTCTTAAGATATTTCTTAAGACCAGAAACAAAATTTAAATTCTTCTTATAAGAAGTGCTAATAAATTCAAGACCATACTTAGATAAAGCCTCGAATGATGCAACATACTCAGAAACAGAAGATTGCCCTTGCTTCAACTCAAGGAAGCGACGGGTCAATAAAATTTTTTCAGATTCAGGAACGAACTTGAGTTCAAATCTCTCCCAAAACTGAGTCCAAGAAAGAGTAGACTCATCAATCTCGGCTACAAGAAGCTCATAGCAATCAAGAGCACGCTCTTGTAATAAGCTAGAAGTTACAAGAACTCTATCATGGTCAGAAAGATCCATACGAGAGAAGATATGCTCGCACGTGCGAAACCAAGCTTGGACTTCAAGAACAGACTTGGAGCCCTTAAACGGCTTTCCTCCAAGATGAGCAAAATCACTGCACTGACGTGCAAAGGCTGACTTGTGAGGTGGAGAAACTCGAGGAGGAACTGGAGGCTGAGTGCTCCTAAACAATTCCAAAAACTGATCGGCAGACATATAAACGCCATCCGGATGTGAACCACTAGATCGCCCAGCATCCGAACGTCGTCCACTGCCTCTTTCTGCCATACGCTGAAGGTAAGATAAGAACAAGATTAATCACAACGTAGATACTTCAATATGGAATACTACGGAATTTAAATGCATTCCTAGACGTATTCCCACATTTTATCTAACCTTGATGGCAGAAGGAATAGAAAGGCACGATAATTCAAATATTTGTATCACTTATACACTTTTATGTACCGTAATATGTGCATCTATTCTATGGTTATCATATTTTGTCCTGAACTCGGCTCTGATACCACGCTGCGACGCCCCCACCTTTATACCCACGCTAGCCAAGGACACTACAGAGTAATGCCGTCAACTAACATAGAGAATAAGGCTGGTTAGGAGCGACCATCTATAGCCTTGCTCTAACTATCTATTGAATACATCGACAATAGTCATATCAAGAAGGTCGACATACCCAATGAATACTTAAAACAAAACCATAGGTGGTTGGAGGATCTATCAGAACAGAATATAACAACTCAAATGTAATATACATCACAGAACAGTAGATCATCATACACACATATATTTATACATAACAGAGTATACAAAATAATACATGTCAAGTGGTACAGCAAACCACAATATACAGACGAATCAAAAGAATACATATATCAGAGTTACAATAAAAGAACCACACAAAAAGCTTTAACAAAAAGGAACAAGCTGAATAGTCCATACGGAAGCAAAATAGGCTAAGTCCAAAAGCACCTAACCTGAAACAACTCGGTCTGACCCGAGTATAAAATACACGGGTCAGTCTAGCTAAACAAATTAGTTAGATAAACTGAAAAACAATAACCTGCAAGGTCACAAAGTATAGCAAATATCTCTAAAGGAGATAACACAATCATCTAACAAAAGATGAATCATATGATAACAAGCCTCATATCATCGGCAACTCATAGAAACAAAGGATAGGAATATCCCAAAACAAGCTATAAAGGCAATAACAAATACCCATAAGGTATACAAGTTCCACAAGGTAAACGCTACGCATCATGCGGCTCAAAAAGACCAACACCGAAGGGCGATACCTAGGGAATATACATATGAATGAAACATCAGAAAATTTGCTTGAGCTCAGTAGTGTACAAACAAGGATCCATGAGCCCGAAGACTCCAAACCCAATATCACCCATGCGGCTCATAACGACCAACATCCGAAGCGATACTAAAGGGCAACCCAATATCACCCATGCGGCTCATAACGACCAACATCGGAAGCAACACTAAAGGGCAATAAACCCGAAGGCACAAACCCAAAGGCAACATACCCGAAGGCAACAAACCGTAGTGGTGAAGGTCGAAGACCCAGTACTGGACACCACTAACTGGCGGAATGTGTCATAACTCTCAAAAAGGAATCCGAAAAGTGGTAACGTAAGTCCCATAACCACTCATTCGCACTAAATGGTTTACTATCCGTTAGTTAATTTCACACTCAAAGCAGTACAAAGTTCACCTCATATCATCGGTAAACCAAACCCGAAGGTTAAAACGATCAATTGAATAGGTCGAGGATTAATCGGAAGGATAAACGCACAGATTCATGGTCCGTGTTTTATCTATCCATTTAATCACCCTTCCACTTCGCTCAAAGTGTGAAATTGTGCGTGTGTTTAAATAGAATTTATAAATCGGAGAAGCGAACTTTTAATACAATTTGAAGAAATCATTTATAAAAATCCGTGAATGAATTCAAAAAGGAATTGTCAAGATCAAATAGGCATAAACAACTAATTGGAATCAATATGCACCGATTAAATTTGGAAAACTAAACGAACAAGGCAATTTGGCAAAAACAACATATTCAGACGTCTGAAAGAAGGGAGTCAAATGTCTGAATCTGAAAATTAATTTGTTTTTCAAAACGGAATTCAGACATTTGAATCCAACCTTCCAGACATCTGAAATAGACATATTTTGGCCTATTTCCTTTCTGGTCGAAATTTAGCCAATTCAGACGTCTGGAATATACTTTCAGACGTCTGAATCTGGGGGTGAAAAATGTTCCCCAGAACAATATTCAGACGTCTGAAATAGGAGTTTCAGACGTCTGAAACCTGATGGTCAGGCATTTCCTGAACCTAGGCCATCTATGGCCAAACAAATCAAAAGCAATCGGATGCGTGTTGATTGTGGGCTTACGTCAAGCGACTACCCAACCTTAACGACACACCCAAACACTCCGAACAACATAAACATCAACCATATAAGGTTTTACATAGATTTGGCTTCAAAAATCAATATTGGCAATTTCTCCAAAGCAATCCAAATCGAAAACAAGTGCATATGAACAAGTGCTAGGAATTCATACCCAACATCAATGAAATCAAGAGAAGTAGATGTGAGTTCAAAACTCACCTTCTTACACCTAAACAAAGATGTATACATATATATAAGCATAGATGCGAGATAAAAATCTCACCTTATATCACAAAACAAAGAAGAAGATGCTCAAACACAAGAAGGAGACTAACGACTCTTCACTTCGACACAACAAGCTTCGATCTAAGAATAAAACACATATTTTCCTAAGTTAGGTTTAGGAATTTCTGAGATTGAAGAGAGAAAGAGATAGAGAAGATGAAGAGGAGACTTACCAATGGCTTCACTTTGATTTTGGAGCAAGAATTCAAGTTTGCAAGTTAAACTAGGGCTTACAAATTTCTATTTCTTCTTCCCTTCCACCATTTTCAGTTTTTCTTAAGTTTTAGAAGAGTGGAATGAGAGAATGGAGAGGAGAGGGACTGAGTTAGGTTATTAAACTAACAAATTGGCTGAACCCAACCCAAACCCAACTAGAAAAAGTTGCAAAATTCAACTTACTCCAAACATATCAAAGCTTATACTCAAAAAGGTCGCAAACGCCATTTTGGAACCAATGGAAATGGTTTCGAGTCCCAATTCGGCCATTTGCAAAAAGTAACATTTAGGACCAAAAATCCGTCTAACGACGCAATATTTAAATAAAACATTTAAATATAAAATCGTTAAATATGCAGGTTGTTACATTGCTTCAAGATCTTCTTTTAAAGTCTTCCAGATTTTGTTTACAGAGCACTCTTTGCTTGCAGAATTTAGAGTGCTTCCATTCCTCTTTTTTTTTTATGTTTTGATATTTTAAAAAGAATGTGAACTGTGATGTTCTTTAAGCTAATTATATAACCTATATAGTTGTAAATTTTCAATATGAATGTTGAACAGAAATAGCCTTTAGAGGCTGAAGTAGTATCTTTTTAAAACAAAGAAATTTGTTGAAAAGAAACATTCATGATTATGTTGGATTCCATATTTTTTTAAATGCCAAGTGTAAGTTTGTTTTGCTGATGTAATTTCCTACCTTTTACCCATAGTTTAAATTAGATTAATTTTAGTTTATTTACTCCTTTTTGTTAATCTATACTTACATTTATAGTAAATAGTTTGGGAGGTTCCTTATTATATTGTTTACATAAGCCATATCATATTAATACATATGCAATTATATTTAAAATTGCAATCAGCCCATTCTTAAGATTGAACCAAGTATAAATATGATTGTCATCTTTAAATATTAAACAAAAATAAAGACTTAATTAAATAATATTTAAGGCATGCATTCTTATTTGTTTTAAAATAAAGATGAGGAATAATTCAATTAAAATAACCCCCTCTTTTTGATTTATACTTTTAAATAAATATATTGTTACTTTAAACCAAATGAAATAAAATAACAATTATATTTTCATATAATTTATATCAAATGAAACTTCGATAAAAATAAAAATCTATACCATAGATTAAATCTTAAAATAAATCAAGTCACTCTCCTTTTATAATATAAAAATATATAACTTCAAACAACTAAGATTCATTAATATTTATGTATAAATAATTTCTCTTATTCAAAGTACATATATTTTTAAAGAAACTTAAAATTATTTTATTCAATATATAAAAAAATTGCTGGTAAATACCAACCAAAGTATAACACTTTCACTAAGAATTCTCATCTAATTTTATTACATAAAAATTTGTCATTCTATATATACAAATAATGAATTCCCAATAAAATTTAAATTCTTATTAAATTTCAATTTTAGAATAAATATATATCTATCCTTGAAACAAATACATATATTAAATCTAAACAATATATACATATTTTACTTTGAAACAAAATATGCATTTAAGAAATTTTATTTAAATCAACTTCAAAATTTAATGTAGTTTTGAAAACCCCAGTTATATTGTTTTTAGAAAAATTATATAAATGATAAATCATCGATTAATACAAATATTGTATATTAAAATACGATATCATTGAATATTATAAATAATATTCACAACTCGGAATGTCCCAAATCCCGGGTCGTTACATACCTTCTCCCTTAAAAAGAATTTCATCCCCGAAATTCCACGGTTAAGCTAGTAAAGATTATTCACTCACAATAAAACAGATCAATAACAACTCAAACTACACTGGTAAGCATAAAGATTCACATAGTATATCAAAATATACATTATATTAAACACTATTCAAAACATTCCTACAAATGTTATCACCATCATCCATATATAAATACACAGATATGTACAACCCTACCAAACACTTAATCATTCGTGGAGTCCAAGGGTCAGAACACAAACAAAAAACAATAAACACAAGGATGAGAAAACAATCCAACTCCTACTGTAGACTCCCACCATCAGAGTCCTCCCTCTTAGGTCCCGATAACTCTCTAACCTCTCTATCATCATCAGGATCCTGAACCACTTCTGGATTAGGTCCACCAGTAACTGGTCCCTCAGCAGCTTCAACTATATTCCAAAGGAAAGCATCATCGACCTCAGAATCGGAATCTTCTTCTACCTCGAATTCCTCCTTGTCATTGAATTCCTCCTCTTCTTCGACCTCAAATTCTTCTTTGTCGTTGAAGTCTTCCTCTGGTTCTTTCTGATGAGGCTGAGGCTACGGCTGAGGCTGAGGCTGCGGCTGAGGCTGAGGCTGCTCAACCGGCTCTCCAGATGCCTCTGGCTTTTCCTCATATAAAGATGGCGCATTAAGTTCTACCCTAATCCTTCTGACCTCGTCCAAATTACCCTCTCTCCTGGCTCGGGACAAAGCTCCCTAACGATGGACAATATGGGTTCTCTATAATTAAAACCAAGTCTAGAAATGAGACCTTAAGGTTTATAATTCTATAAGTTAAGAAGTTCATCAAAGTTTATACTCCCAATTTATTCTGTCACTTTGAATTCTCATTATCCAAGAATTTATAAAATCATCTTTTCCAAAATAATCCAAGTATATATATCTTTGAAAAGTAATTATAGGTAGAAAAATATTCACACACATCCATAATTGTTAATCACCCTTGATTAACTCCATTCTGTAATTAACTATCCTTAGTTACTTCACCAAAATAAATTAATTACCCATTAATTAATTATCTCAAATTAATCCTTTGACTAATTTACAAAGTAATTATACTCAAATTACTTTCATCAACAAATCACTTCAATTAATTACATACAGTAATTATCCATTAGTTACTTCTCTAAGTAATTTCTCTTCATTAAATTACATTAAGTAATTATCATCAAATGATTATTTTAAATTAATTAAACTGAATTAATTAACTTAATCTAATCAAATTAAACTCAATTAATTATAATAAGTAATCGATTCCTTAATTACTTCCATAAGTAATTATACTTAACAATTTACACAAATAATTATCTTTAAATTAATTAATCTAATTAATAATTAAAATTAAGCACATTATTCAATCATCACATAATCCCTAGTTAATGACCTTCACAATAACTATTAACAATTTTTTTTTGTAATTTATCTCTAATCACTGAATTACTTATGTGTTAATTGTATACCAAATAATCTTTAATTACTTGGTTAATTAATTTTATCTTTAAAGAGTGGAAAATTTACTAGTTTAAAACTTTTCAAATACCAATTTAAGAGTTTTTCCAAATTTCTCTTGTAAATAAAATTTATTAAGTATACATTTCCACAGATTCAAATTATAAAGAGTTCTATTTCTAAGGGTACACTCTAGTAAAAAGAACAATCCAATGCATATACTTAAGGTTGTTAGCTAAGACCACACAGAAACTAGATGATAAATTATTATCATCACAACCTATTCATTTTAAACTCCATGTATATTTAAAAATAATCATATCCTTTATATGGAAAATACATTTGGGTAAATTTATTTCATCTACCCCTTTTAAAAACAATATTGTGTCCATTGGCTTGGTTCAAGTATTTAGAGATTACTATCAATAACATTAGCTACTCGCATTGACCAGAATCCATATGCCACTTAACTGATCAATTAACACAATACAAAACCATTTTATACAATTAACAAATACACACTCTCGTACACACACACACACGCGCACACACACACACACGCTCAGACTCAACAGGTTGCTATAGACTCTATTCCTAATGAGCAACCTACTTGAACCTAGGTATTCACTCAACCTAGGCTCTAATACCACAATGTCAGAACCCATTTTCCCGTACCGATTTAAAACGACTTTGAACCACTCTTATCAATTAAATCGTACGGAAAGACGGATAATGAAAGAAAGAAAGAAGATAGAAATAGATAGAAGATAGAAATAGAAAGAAGATAGAAGAAAAGAGAATAAATTAGAATCGCACGGCGGAACGAATAATTTATAATATAAACAAATCTTTACATGAAACCAAATATGTTTCTATATATAACATATACGGGTTTTACATCAGAGTTATAATCATACAACTCGGACAGTTATATAAATCATGTCCTTACAATCAAATCCACACGACCAAAGGATTACATATAAACAATTACGAGTATACATCTCCTGATCCAGCTCTTCCTTCTGAAGCTTCCCCTCTTCCAGTTAAACCTGGGAATATGCTCGGTCTGACCCGAGCATATAGAAAAACACCAAAGCCCGGGTCAGTCTGGTATACCAGCGTGAGAAAACACAATCAACTTGATTATTAAATTTTGAAAATTCCTTTTGAAAACAAAAGCATCTCATAAGACCACGCCATAAATAAACATATCGGGTTTTTACCATACGATAGCTAAAATATTTTTATGGAATCCTCTGATATTATAATAGGGTCTATATACAAATACTTATTAAAATAGCCGATATTGTTACATTATTAAATTCCAGGTACTAGCCACAGAATGGGTAATACAAACAAAACTCGTACAAGGCGCGTAGGAAAAATGGATTTCCAACTAATGACTAAGCACTGGGATACCACCTGTCACAGTATGGACTGGATCACAGTACCGAGGAGTACGCCCGCTCCATTGCAACACAAGACCGGAACCATCCCTTACTGGACAGTTCCGAACAAGATCACCCCGCGGTTTGGATTAGCAACCGCACCACTAAGCCGAAATAAAAAGCGGCATCTAGACAGGGATGACCTTACTCTAAAGTGGGGGATACCCACGAACCCTTGCTGCATAACCCCTGATTTTCAGTCATTCCCGGTTGATGAGGCTCGAGGCTAAGCGTTACCTTTTTAGAACATATCCCTTAGAATGCTCATCGTCCACCTAACGATGTTCTGAAAGCATTTGTCCGTACAAGTCTGTTCCGGGTTCGAAAGGAACCGAAGGCACTATTCCTACTACATCCATTTTGGAATCACCCTCAGGATTAGTAGCGAGTAGCCCTTGCACTTCACTGCTCCATCTTCGACTCCAAACTCTTGTCTTCATCCCGAAAACGTATTGTTGGATCGAAGTCGTTTACGGATTTCAAATCCGATCCCGATCTCTTCGAAACAACGTTCGCTATTTCCCGGTAAACTCAACCCCGGTTCTTTAGGAAATACTCCGACGAAATACAAGATCAGAGTTCACCTCCTAACTGTTATTGTACGGGTCTCCTTATAATTCATCCTAGAAAACAAACGAGTTTATACGTGGGTATAGCACCTCGATCGGTAACCGTACCATATAATTCTCGAGTCTCCTCTAGATATTTCCAAAGTCAGGTTTTGTCCAATTTCGATAGTCGGTTATTTAACTATCAAAGCAATCAATCAATACACAAAGTTCTTTCCCATTTCAACCGTTAAACCATGTCCACCTTTAAAAATCTAAGTAAATTATCATTTATTTAAGAAAACTTATTTTATTTTAAATATATATAAAACTATTTTCTTCCAAATCATACTTATAAATTTACAAATATTATTTCAAGTTAAATAGATAAAATATTCTTCATAAAGATTATTATAATTATTTAAACTACTTTTATTAAAGGAAATTTTAATTTGAAGAAAATAAACTTAAATATTAATAAAAATTGTTCTTTAAAGTATCTTTACAAAATGAGTTAATACTTGAAACAATTTGAAAAATTATAACTTAAAAAGATTTTCAAAGGAAGAGATAAATAGCTACTTTAAATATTCCAAATATTGATCAATCTCAAAAACATTTCTACAAATAATATTATTATATTACTTTATTTTTAAAACAAAACTAATTTCATAAGTAAATTCAAATAAAAGAAGGCTTATCAGTCCAAACGGTACTTATTAATTCACATTTCAAAATTCACAATCTCAGATATTCAAATCAAACCATTTCCATAGATCGATTCACAATATATTCTCAATATAATTAACAGGCACATAACAGATATATGCAATAACAACAGATTTGAGATTATTATTACCAGAATAATTATTCAACACAATCCAGTCAATGGCTTACACCCTACACAACAATCATATCAAATATACAGCGGAATGGTGTCAGTTCCCGCTGTCACAATGTCGTCTAAATTAAACAATCTAAATAAATGCAACCAATAAATTGGGATTATTTCAACAGTTTGACCATAAGATTATTAAATGGCATTCATCCCGATTGACAAATAGATCCTATCCAAACAAGCTTATACAATCTCACAAATCAACTTCACAATTGATCATATGTCGACATAACATTCGGTCGATACAAACCATTCATTTCATAACATTTTATTTATGAAATAATTAAAATAAAATATGACTTAAGAACTCGAATTCACTTCCGAGTATAAGTATTATTCCCCTTTATTATTTCAATTATATTTCACTTTTAAATTAATCATCCTTGATAATTATTTTCTAATTACATTCAGTAATTAACTTTTAATTAATTATACAAATTAATTATTTTAACCATTTCAGCAATTAACCCTTAATTGCTTAATTAATTACGTAATTCCTTAATTAATTATAATTAATTATTTGATTACTTATTTATTAACTAAACAACCCTTAATCCCTCCATTAATTATTATAAATTAAAAATCTTAAGCACTTGATTAATTCAAGGCTTATTTATAATGATTTTCGAAAATCATTTTTACTTTACTTAATCTATTCAAATAAACTTAAGTAAAGTAATTTATTTAAATTAAATCAAATACTAATTTCAATTTTACTTAAAAACTATAATTAAGTATTAATATAACAATTTGCTTATTATTAAAATCCATTGTCTCTAATCAAAACTTATATAATTATTTAAGATTAAAGATATTGTTTTAAAAGTTCACATAAATTATTATAATTGTTAGATGTGAGGAAACAATATAATTTGAAAACTCTTTAAATACCACTTATATAAATAATATCCTTATATAAAACAACCGAACCCTAAGACACAGCCCAAAGCACACAGGCTCGATCAATACTAACCAAAAAGTCCAAGTCCAATACCCAAAAACAAACACACGGTTCTGAAACTCAGTTGGCCCGAAGCCATTCCAAAATCAAACAGTCGGTTTTCAAAAATAAACAAACACGACAGTTTAGGCCGAAGCCCAAGCCAAATTCGACTGCACGCACCCCTCCCCCAATCTCTTCTTCCCAATCACTTTGCTGAAAACCAAACTTACACCTTCAGTAAAATACGAACCGAAAACAACCGAGAACACGCTCAAATCACATATTCGAAACTCGATGCCAAACCGAAATCCAATGTCACCTACCTCCAACGTCTTGCCGTACAACCCATGCACCAACCCAAAACCATCAGGGAGACGCGTGCACTGATACGCGTGCACGGCCGTGACCTCGGCCAACCCCTTGTCGCGATGCTCCAAATCAATTCTGCAACATCGGTCGAGTGCAACTAGCTACACAACGAAGCAATCATCATTGGCGATCTCAATTTCGTGCTACAGGCCGAAGATTTCCAGGCCGTGAAACTCACACACCCCTCACAAATCTCACTTCTGCTTCGAACACCAACCCCAATTACGAACGTCAATCACCACTATCGAGTGCTGACACATGTAGCGACCTATGAACCAAATCCCAGAACTTTCGATCGCCCCCTTGCTCCTCAAACCCGCCACGTTGAACACAGAGCTACAACCTTCCCTTAAACTCTAAAACCCCTATGCGCGCTCAATCAAAAGCGAAATCGCAAATTCCGCCACGGTCATCCCCTCACCCACGTCACCCATCAAACCCCTGTCCAGGCCGCACCACCCCTCGACGAAGAATTCGCAGGAAAATAATTTTTTAACCGAAAAATTTCAACTCTGAATTACTCACAAACCAGGTGATTAAAAATCACGATTCAACCACCAAAAATCCTATTTTTATCAAAGAATCTAACATGCATGGTTGAATCTTCAATTTAAACATTTTGAAATTTCATAAAAATTCGATTTTAACTGTAAAACTCAACCCATACTAACTATACAGCATAAAAATTTAAATAAATTTTTTTAACTTAAGTTATTCTAGTAAATGAACATACTTCCAGTTCACAATATCTTCTAATTTAAGCTAGATCAACAGATTGGAATTTTAGAAGTAAAGTTAAGTAACTTGAAATCTATAGTTTTCTCACCTTAAACATCTGGTTCTTGCTTCTTTTAAAACTTGAAAATTGAATTTTAAAAACTTGAAATCCTTGAACTTGTTTCCAGGAAAACAGATTCTTCAAGAGGTTGCTTCAAGATCTTCTTTTAAAGTCTTCCAGATTTTGTTTACAGAGCACTCTTCGCTTGCAGAATTCAGAGTGCTTCCATTCCTCTTTTTTTTATGTTTTGATATTTTAAAAAGAATGTGAACTGTGATGTTCTTTAAGCTACTGATTATATAACCTATATAGTTGTAAATTTTCAATATGAATGTTGAACAGAAATAGCCTTTAAAGGCTGAAGTAGTATCTTTTTAAAACAAAGAAATTTTTTGAAAAGAAACATTCATGATTATGTTGGATTCCATAATTTTTTTAAATGCCAAGTGTAAGTTTGTTTTACTGATGTAATTTCCTACCTTTTACCCATAGTTTAAATTAGATTAATTTTAGTTTATTTACTCCTTTTTGTTAATCTATACTTACATTTATAGTAAATAGTTAGGGAGGTTCCTTAATATATTGTTTACATAAGCCATATCATATTAATACATATGCAATTATATTTAAAATTACAATCAGCCCATTCTTAAGATTGAACCAAGTATAAATGTGATTTCCATCTTTAAATTTTAAATAAAAATAAAGACTTAATTAAATAATATTTAAGGCATGCATTCTTATTTGTTTTAAAATAAAGATGAGGTATAATTCAATTAAAATAACCCCCTCTTTTTGATTTATACTTTTAAATAAATATATTGTTACTTTAAACCAAATGAAATAAAATAACAATTATATTTTCATATAATTTATATCAAATGAAACTTCGATAAAAATAAAAATCTATACCATAGATTAAATCTTAAAATAAATCAAGTCACTCTCCTTTTATAATATAAAAATATATAACTTCAAACAACTAAGATTCATTAATATTTATGTATAAATAATTTCTCTTATTTAAAGTACATATATTTTTAAAGAAACTTAAAATTATTTTATTCAATATATAAAAAATTGCTGGTAAATACCAACCAAAGTATAACACTTTCACTAAGAATTCTCATCTAATTTTATTACATAAAAATTTATCATTCTATATATACAAATAATGAATTCCCAATAAAATTTAAATTCTTATTATATTTTAATTTTAGAATAAATATATATCTATCCTTGAAACAAATACATATATTAAATCTAAACAATATATACATATTTTACTTTGAAACAAAATATGTATTTAAGAAATTTTATTTAAATAACTTCAAAATTTAATGTAGTTTTGTTACTAGGTAACTACTACATGAGTAATGCCATCCCCCGATTGTTACCGACCTTTATCCGAGCGCTCAACACTAACAACCACAAAGCAATAGATTTGTAGCAACTACATAGGTTAATATTTGGGCTCCATACCATGATACCACCCTTTTTCAAAAGGAAATGGACATACATTAAAGGGCTCGACCATCATAACCTTGTCGCATTCTTCCTGTTTCGATCATTTTCGGGTTGTAGGATTCGATGAAGTCTCATCCACAAAGCTACGCTTTTTACAAAAGCCATTCTTCGATCAACAAATGATCAGCAGCACTTCGTATGCCGCATTACCAAATTGAGAATGTATCACTAGTTGCCATCAACTACATTACTTCTGAGCTCATACATCTCAGAGAAGGGTGTTAGCTAAGAGAATAAATTCTCCCCCACCAAATAGAAATGTATTTGATAGAACCAGCTTTACATCTCAAAGCATAATGTCAGACATACATCCATACAAGTCTGTTTTGGGTTCGAACGGAACCGAAGGCACTTCAAAGTAGCCCTTGCAATCTGGGTATTCACAATCCCAATCGGACTCCCTATCACATATGGAGATCTCTACACCGTAGCTACTCAGTGCAGAGTCATTCGACGGGTAATCCTTTCGTTCTCGAAAATACCCGGTCTTCACCACCGTTCTTCAAATGTTATCCATTTCTTCGTATCATTATTCAGAATGAGTTATATGACATAAAGTCCTCTCCCGGCTAAACTGAATAATGAGCGCGTGTTTTAAAAACATATGGATATTGGTATCTTAGTTAAGTCACAACTTAAAGCCCAAAACCTTTCTTTCAAATGGTTTAAACAAATCCACTTTATTCATTTAAACAAAAAGATTCACCTTACAAAGTTCACCAATCTTTCACAAAGATTCATTCATAGCTTTCAAACTATTTTCAATTCAAATCTTTTATACAAAAGATACACTTTTAAGATCCTCTTAAATTTGAAAACAAAGTTCATAAATCTGTAATAAAGATTCATCTATAACTTTCAAAACAATTCTATTTCAAATTTGAAACCCTTTCCAACAAAAATTGGAAATCCTTTCTTTATTTGAAAGATATTATCCTTTGAAAACCAATGCTTTTCTTTTCGGAAAAATTTGATCAAATATACACAAGTTATAGCCTTTAAAATTATAAACTAGAAAATCAGCGAACTGCCATATTATCGGCATGCTCTATTTGAATTAACTTCAAATTCCCTAAAATAATTTATTCAATATACTTCAAAATGGTTTAAAATCTATATATACATTGTATAACTTGTTTAACCATTTCGAACCATACATTTCAAAATGATTTCAAAACTTAAACAGGATATATTATATTCAAAACAAACTTTCAAAACTTCCTGTTCAAAAGCTTTTCATAACCCAATTCCATTTTCAAACCATTTTGGATTCAAAATTCAATTTTAAAATAAATAATATTTAAATTTAAAATATTTGTGATTAAAATGATTCTCCGTGAAATCCATATTTTGTGTGTATGGTGTAGTCCAAGGGTTTCACACAATAGTGCAACATCATTAATCATTGTAGATTCAAGCACAGCAATATCGATAAGTGGTATAATCCTGAAACGCTTATCTGTATTCACAGATTCATAGATAAATAATATAAATTCATCACAGATAAATAAATTACATTCATCACAGATCAAATCAAAATAATTTACATCACAAAGCATCATACATCAGGGATGTCAAACAATTCATACAATGCAAACATCCATAAGTAAGGTCAATTATTCATCTGATTAATTTAAACCAGATTAATTACTTATGAATAAATTACTAATCTTGGTTAATTAACATTACTTAATTGCAAACCATTTGAATTAATTATCCTTTAATGATAAATTAATTAACCTTTGATTGCTAATTAATCAATCTTACTTAATAAATATGTTAACCGTTAATCATTAGATAATTTGCCTTTAATCATTAATTATTCTTTAATTAATTATCCATAATTAATTATATTAAATAACTAACCTTTAATTAATAATTCAACCCATTGATCACTTTCATTAATTAATTATCCTTTAAATTAATTAATTATCCTCAAATTAATTACCTTATTTAATTAATGACATTAATTAATTACCTTTAATCAATTACAATAAATGATTATCCCTAATCACTTAATCAACTTTAACCATTAATTAATTTCTTTTAATTAAGTAATTATCTTTAAGTAATAACGTTAAGTAATTAACCTTTAATTACTTACATTAATTAACCTTAAATTAGTCACATTACTTAATCAATTTCTAATTAATTAGTTGTCATTGAAAAATCTTATTAATAATCCTTTGGAAACAAAAATCGTTAACATATAATTTGTCTTAAAACCTTTAAGTAATTTAAAATCGAAACAATATTTAAGACAAATCATTTATCTTTAAAATCTTATTTAAATATCCTTTGAAATAAATTTTATTTTTAACATATGAATTAACTTCAAGTTAATTACAAATCAAAAACATCATTTAAGATAAATCGTTATCTCTATTAATTACTAAACTATCATTAACATATTTAAAAGCATTTTATCTTTAAAATTAACTTACTTAATTAAATCATGTAATTTAAGTTTTAAAATAAAATAAACATTTAATTTAATAAAATTAGGTTAAACAAGTTATAACTTCTTTTAATCAAATAACTTAAAACATTATCATGTAATAATTTAAACTACATTAAATTTAAATTTAAAACTTGCTTTTATAAAACCTTCTAAAATTGTTTAAAACTGGCTTCGCGTATAACCCGACAACTTCCCAAGCCCAACTTCGAGCAAGTCGCGCTTCCACTTCACTTCGAGTCCAACCTTCCTTTTCTCGAGACCATCTCTGAGTAGCATCTTCTTCCTCAAACACCTCAAAATTCACCTGATACCGCATGCACATGTGCACATGTCCGATCACCGAACCACCTCTCGTCCCTTGCTGAGGTCATTAGCATGACGACGATCACCTAAGCGAACACTCCAACCCCTCATCAGCCACGAATTTGTGAGGAAACGAAATCGAGAAACCCAGTTCCCACTGTAACCCAGATGCCATGACGAAAATCGACTCGCACTACCCAATCCGACCACCGAAAAATCTGCTGCTCCACCCAGAAACGCACCATGACATGATGAACCATCTCCCCCACACGCGATCGAGTTCGGTCCATCATCAACATCGAATGAGCCTTAACAACCTCGATGATCAAAAACAACCCTAAAACTCTACTCCGATCGATTACCGACGCCACGGTGGATGAGAAAATCACCCACCATTTTCCTTATCCTCTACAACTCTCCAACTACCTTCAGACAAAACTCCGACCACCCCGAGACCTCCAGCCGCCAAAATTCGCCAAAAACTCATTTTCTGGTCAACATCGAATAGCTCATTTGATTCTACACTAAAAATCATGATTTTCTTTTTAAAAATCATATTTTTCAAAGTTGATTCAAGTTGTATACTTGAATTAGAAAATTAAAACTTTTGATTTCAACATGTTTTAAAATTGCTACTGAATTTCCTTGATTCCAGAAAATTTTCAAACCTAAAATACTTAAACATATTTTTAAAACCTAATTTATGTTTAAACAAACTTATCATGTTTGAAACCCACAGCCTAATAGAGATTAGATAAGGAGGTTTTGAATTTTTGGTTCATTTTTAAACTCTATAATTTGAAATCAGAGAAGAACAGACATATCCAGACATGCACAGTTCAAACACATACATATATACAGAGATTACACTTATATATACACATGCAAGTCACAATTCATTTCAGCAATTCACATTCAACAGATTATCACTATTAAATCTTTTAAAAAGGATGTTTACTCACCTAGAAATGAAAAGAACAGAGAACGGACTTTTGTTTTGTTTTTGATATGGAACTTGATTTAACACTGAGGTGAACTTGAGTGTTGTTTGAACTTGGATTTGAGTATGATACTTGATGTTGCATTTGCATGCTTCAGACTTGAATCGGGTTGAAGTTGTTTGAGTTGAACTTTGATTTATTGCTTGATTCAATTTTTTTTTTGGTTTCCAAGTTTTTTGAATTTGAATCTGATTTTTCATTGATTCTCTGTTTTAAGCTTATAGGTTTCAAACTGAAGTTGTTTGATTTTCTTTTTATTTTAATTCTCAGTTTTGAGTTTTGTTTTGATCTTCATTTTCTCAGGTTTTTGGTTTCTAACAAATGAAGATGAGAAGTTTAAAGCTTGGTTTAAACATTTTTATTTCTTATTTATACTATCATTTCAAAAGAAAAAACATCTTTGCCACTTATTGATTCATAAATTACACTTGTAAATGCATGTTATACCTATTTAACAAACGTCATTAACATCAATTTTTATATTCAAATCCCTTTAAATAATTTAAAATTTATATTTTAGACCCTTATGTCAATAAATTTATGAATTATGTCTATATCTTAAAAATGTTTTTTCTCATATATATTTACAAACCAATTTTAGTTCTTGTGTAATTTACAAATGCCCAAACTAAATGTTTTTATATTATAACATATATATACAAACTATATTTTTACAAGAAAGAAGATTAACCTTTTTATTGATCTTATTTAAATTTCAAACTTAAGTTAAAATATCTTTATATATTTATATAACATAAATGAACACACACACATATATATTATATACATTAGTTTTCAAAATATAGATTTTAACTTTCAAATGGCTTTTGATAATTACTATATTAAGTTCAAATTAAAATTTTCATATCAATATATATATATATATATATATATATTATAATTAGAAAACAACTTTTAAAAATATAAAGCATTAAATTCAATTTATTCATAATATATTAATTACTGAATTTCAAATCTAAATCAACTTATAAGATATTTATTTTTGAATTTCAAATCAAAATTATATTTCAATCATATTTATATACATTTATATTAATAAACAAACAAATATCTTATTTTATTTGGAAAAATTCAAATTACTCACTATTAAATTCACTATTTAATTCAAAATTTTATTTAAATTACCAATTTAAATTCGACTCTAAAACGGGATCGTTACACTATTAATTAGCACAACTTAAGCTATCAAACTCTAACACACCATTCAAACCCACTTATCACCCCTCATGAAAATGGTATAAATATTAAAATAAAATCTATTTTAAGTACGATCTATTTCCTATAAATTAGTAACATAGTGTTATCCCGTCTTTTGGCAAGGCAGTGACACCAAAAAGTTGACTAGAAATCAAGAACAGTTCGTCCCAAAGATTGGTTATACATTGTTTCGCTATGGATATTGATGAATTTTGTTCGAGTCCGAATCCGGCTGCAATTGAAAAGAAATGACAAGCAAAACTATGAATGCCAACGTTCCAAATTTTAGGTCAATCGAAGTTTGTATGCTTAAGATATGATCGATGCAATTCAAGCAATCAACTGAAGGGTCTTGTTTGTATCCATCAAGCCTCAACTGTTCGTAGCCATCAGGCCTTAACTGTTCGTATCCATCAACTGAAGGGCCTTGTTCATATCCATCAAGCCTCAATTGTTCGTATCCATCAGCTATATTGGTTCGTACACCCATCAGGTGGTCGTCATTTCATATCCATCGCGATCGAGTACAAGCAATGCAACAACGATCGAGTACGAACTGTGCAACAGTGATCGATACAAATAGTGCAACAACGATCAAGTATGAATAGTGCAACAACGATCGAGTGCAAATGGTGCGACATCGATCGATTGCGAAGGTGCGACAGCGATCGAGTGCGAACGGTGCAACAATGATCGAGTTCGAAAGGTGCAACAGCGATGGAGTGCGAACAGTGCAACAGCGAACGATACGAAAGAGACGGCCTTCGAAAAGCACGAACTTTCATTGATCATATCTCACAATCTACCAGTCCAAGTGCTACGAAATTTTCATTGGAGCTTACGTACAACCTAAAGAATGTTAATGCCCGATTTTGACTCGATTGGGAAAAGAATTGATCGATACGAAATTCGTTCGTATCGATCACGCATCGCGTCAAAATCACATGGGGTCGATCGTATGGGCCCGCATACATGCCAAAAGAGGTCTCCCAAGATCTGAGTGATATATTTGCAGCCTACGCATGTAAATAGCATCCTAGTGCCTACAAAAAAGGGACTTTTGGCTCTTCTATGTCCAGAGCCTATCGGAGTTATCATTGTACTCGGATATTGCTGTTGCAATCAGTTGTAACTCATTGTAATCAGCAAGCAAACTTCAATAAAATTATCAACTTCAAAGTGGACGTAGGCCGGATTACCGAACCATTATAAACTCTGTGTTCTTTACTTCTTTCATCTAAATTTTCTAAGTGTTCTTCATTTTTAATTCTCTGCATACTTGTTATCTGTGATCTGTGATTGTAACCTGGTGCTTTCATTGGAAATTGGGTGTTTGTGACCAATTTTGGCGCAAACACATAGAAAATCAAATTTGATTCTGACTTGACTTTCATCATCAAAATCACTTAGGCAAATGATCAAAAAGTTTATGTTTGTATGGGAGTAAGCAAAGCCTATTTTGAGATGTCAATATAGACTATCAAGTTCAATAAAAGAAAAACATAAACCACCATCATTCATAATCTCCATTAAGCACAGAAGAGAGATCACAAATAAAATCATTATGTTAATTTAATATGTTTCATAAAATTGAAGGGGTTTAGCTACTCATATTTGAATATATGTTAACATAAAATGATTTCAACATAAAAACAAGATAAGAAAGATGAGAGCTAATTAAAAGAAAAAAGAGCTAACTACTTGCATGAAATAAAACTAAACTAATTACAAGAATTAAATCTATGCTACTAACATGAAATAAGAAAAGCATAAACTAAGTAGAGAGCATGAAATGAACATAGCAAGAAAATAAAGTATAAAATAAAAATTGGATGAAAGTAAAATACAAGGTAAGAAGCTATTAAATAAATTTTAATTTAATTTTGATTTGTGGCTACAATATTGCATAAAAGAAGAAGATGATTACATGAAACATAAGAGGTATTTATACATGCTTAAAAGCCTAATCCATTTTTAGGGGACTACCTAAAATGTACATGAGAAAGTGTAACCTCTAAGTGATCATTGGGGAATTAATTAATTCCCACTAACATACCTTTAAGTCTTCATTAGCGTGTGCATGTGATTTTAATTATTATCTATAAGTAAGTGGGCAAGTGGGCTCCTCCATGTTGCATGAATTCTTTTATTTTCATTCTGCATTTGCTTTCAACATATGTGCATACATTCATCTATGAAACCTCTTCATATTTGCACTCCATTTCTTACAAATAAAAATAAAAATATACAAATAAATTTTCTCAAATTAAATCATACACAAGATTACCATTTTACCCTCCAAATGAAGATAAATATAATGATGATTTGAAAGAAATTTAAATTTTGGTTTAAACATGTAAAATACCCTAATATGCTCATTTATTTAGTTAAAAGAAGATTAAATATGGACACAAAAATATACACTTATATGGTACATCAAAAACCTCCACACTTATCTTTTTATTCATCCTCAAATAAACTAAAACTAGGATAAATCTATTTTCATATGAAAAACGATTGAATTGAGTGTATGCAACAAGCCGTTAAACCTCTATATGTCCCTAATAGGACGAATGTTATCTCCTAAGGGTTTTCAGTGGCTACCACCACAAAATCCAAATACGATATGCCGATTCTAATGTGACTACATGAAGCAACTTCCAAAATATTTACAAACGCCAAATTTACTTTTAAATTGACACGGATAAGTTAAATAAAAGTTTTGGTCATTATCAAGAAATTTTAGTCCTTTTACACATCAAAATTTCCAACAAAATTTAAGTTATCATCACAATCAAACTCTAGTTTGGCTAGTTTTTACGGTTGATAACATAAAGCAGCTAAGAAATGGATCCTTTAGTTGATTATTAATGTAATGACCCACCTTTTTGGATGGTTAAAATTGATGATAAACCACACATGTCAAACTTAAACCATTCAAAAGGGATGATTGTAATAGCGTAAATAAGAAAAAGAAGAGAAAAGAATGAAAAACAAAACACAAAATCTCACAACGGAATGAAAAAATATAATAATCAAATAAATAGTTCATGAAGCTGTTTTACAAATAACATTTGATTACACTTTTACAATACAGATTAGAGTTATATATACAGCAGGGAGAAATAAATAATGTAGTGAAACAACATGATGCAGTGAAATAAACATAATAAATAATAATAACATAAAAAATCTTCATCTTTGTCTTCATCCTCCAGAAAGGTAGTCTTTAGTGTGCTGAAATACTCAAGCTGACTCGAGTGTAATGAAAAGACAAAACGCTCGAGCTAGAACTAAAAGATCTTATGCAAGTTAAATCAAAATAAGTAATATGAGTGTAACAGCTTCAGAGATGTTTACGGGATTTTTCATCTCCTATCCAATGTATAACGTGCGTGCAATAACTTAAGAGACGTTCGAGATTACCATCTCCTAAGGATTCATTAAACTATTTACTATGTGGTACAATACGCTATTATAATATATCTATAATATAGTAAAGCATTAAAATAGCATTAAGGCGTTATCTATATCTCCCTTACCGCATTTCCATAAATGTTGTAGTCTATACAGTACCGTAATCCTTCGTAAACTGGAAGGCTATCAGAGGGCACTCCATAATGTACGACATAAATCAAACTCGTAGTGGGCTCAATAAGGCAAATGAATAGGAATGTGAGGCAATACTAGGTAGGTTTCTACCATTTGTAGAATCGAGCTGGTGGTAACACATAACAGCTACTACCACCCACCTCGAAACATGCTTCCATAATCAAATCGAAGGTAGCCACCAAATCAATCACAAAGTAACAGTTATGGTATCGAAGAAGAATATCTAATCGGAGGTGCGACCTCACTTGGCTCAGGTATAACTCATGTTTTCGTCATATCAAGCTAACCCGAGGGGATTAGGGCTACGTTCATACCTCATACAGTAGCGTTTGCCAAACCATCCTACTTCATTCTTTATTCTCCCCCACATGCACAGTTGTTAAAGTGGTGTTCGGTATTAGAATAGAGTATGACTATATTCGATCCTGGTCTCTTTAACAACCAAACACTTATTTTATAACGGTTGGTTCTTTTACATTTCCAAGACTGATTCATCATTGATATCAAAATATCATATTGACTTCAAAAAATCATATCACTTCTGAAATCATATCACTTTATATCATATTCATTTAAAAATCGTAACCACAAAATAGGTTAAACCATCATATCAAAATATATGCACTTAAATCAATTAAATCTAAATCATAATAGTTCTACTTTAAATAGTTTGAATATTGGAAGTAGTTTATATATAGTGGAATAGTTATACATTAAAAATAGTTTATATTTTAAAAATAAATTATAAATTAAAAGAGTATATATATTAGAAAAGGTCTATATATTAAAATAGGTTATATATTAAGACATATATTAAAAGTTGTTTATAAATTTAAAATAATATATATTAAAATTGTTTATAATTTAAAAATAGATTATAGATTAAAATAGTTTATATATTAGAAATAGTTTTATATTAAAATAGGTTATGTATATTAAAATATATATTAAAATAGTTTGTAGTTTAAAAATAGGTTATAGATTAAAATAGTTTACTTATTAGAAATAATTTATATATTAAAATAGGTTATACATTAAAAATAGTTAATACTTTAAAATTATTAATATATTAAAATGGTCTATATGAGAAAAATAGTTTATATGTTAAAAGAGTTTATATATTAAAAGAGTTCTATATCGAAAGTAGTTTCAAATTAGAATTGTTTCTTCCAAAAATTAACTCAAATCAACTTTAGTTTCAAAATTCAATTTAAATCAATTTCAGTTCAACGATTTCAATTCAAAAGGCTAAAGGTTTCAATTCAAATTCTCATTAAAAATCATTTCAATTTTATATTGATTTCAAATCCAAGTTTGAACTACAAATTTAAACCACTTCAAATTCAATAAATTTCAAAATTTAAATATTCAAACGTTTACAATAACTCAATTTTTTAATTCATTTATATTTCAAGATTCAACTTTAAGATTTCAATTTAATCTTTTAAAAAAATTCAATTAAAAAAATTTCAATTCCAACATTTAAAAGCTTGGAGTTGGAAAATAATTATGCTCATATAAATCTAATTTTATTTCGTAATATCATTTAACTATATTCAAAAACCAACGATTTTAAAATATTTAATTTAACCAATCTGGTGTCCGTATATAATTTTCTACCTATGGTCAAGTAATACAAATATATATCATTTCAGCCCGCAATAATTTATATTTACGGGTATATATCATTTCAACCCGCAATCCCGATTAAAATTCAAAATCCATAAAATCCCTCGAGTTTATCATTTCAACCCATAATGATTTTTCTCTAATCTATAAGACCGTTCAGGTATATATCATTTCAACCCATTGTGATTTTTCTAATAATAACTAAGGGAACTTGCAATGTGATAACAATATATAAAATAAATATAATATCCAATCACCCAAATATCAACAATTAAACATCCATCACAATCATCATTCAAATCAACTAATAAATCACAACAAATAAATTGGTTACCATTATCAGGTATATAATTGACAATTAAAATTCAATATTAATTTGAATGGCAATTCAATATAAATTCAAAGTAAATTTGAATGACAATTTAAACATATCAATCGGCAATCAATAAATTCCTAGTCACATCATAAATTTAATTTAACCAACATAAGATGGTTTAGCATTTGTCAGTGAGTTGAAGTACTCACCTTCGATTTATGCTTAATTTAAAATCCAAATAAGATCCAAAATTCTAATAATCTCATAATGCAGTCAACCAAGTACCATAATTTTTGGAATTCCGATACGATCACAATGGAGAAAACCACGTTCAAATCCAAGCTCGTATGAAAAGGTTATGGATATTAGAACGTTTGAAAAGTTAAAAAATAATAAAAATAAAAGAGAGGGCAATGTAGTAAATATCTCACCGTAACCCTGGCCTATCGTGAATGCTCCAACTCATCCATGTTTCAGCCGCTACCCTTTTATGACCAAATGTCGCCCCCTACATGCACCTCTACCAAGAATTGACACCACCGCCATGCTCCTCGACCAGAGACGACCCTTACATGGCTGCGCGCACCACTCTAGTGGTCCCCAGCCACTCTGCCACCGCCTGTAATTCATAGCCAATTTTGGTGATTTTAGGCACCTTTGGCATGAACAAACACCACCCATAAGACCTGCTTTGCGACCTCTACAAGCTTGCACTTCTAAATCGTCATATAATCGATGATCCACCGTAGAATCGGAAGTCCTAATTTTGACGGTTGAGAATAAATCGCCAATTTCTGGCCAAATAGTGATTCAATTGAAAAAATGATTTATAGTAGTAGGTTGCGCTCCTCGAGAACTTTCCAATGATATATAATTTACTATGGTTTGAGAGTTTAAATTTTTTGATTTGATTTCGATTTGAAATTGAATTTGGAAATTAGGTTTCTGCCATTGAGAAGGAAGGAATGAGCATATGGAAACAAGCAGTACGTACAGTGTGACGATCCAAAATTTTCAACATTTGAAATTAAAATATTTAGTTGATTTTAGATATTGAAAGTCGTTTTAAGCTTGAGTTTCAATTTTAACTATGAATTTAGCAATTTAATGGTTAAATTTAATTTATAGAAATTTGGGTAGAATTGTAAAGCTTCAATTTTGAGCCTGTTAAAAATAATTTAGTGGCTTAGAATATTTATATTGATAATACTGAAGATAATAGAAGCTTCAGAATTGAATTTGGAAATGTTTTGTTCAGTATTGAATTTTATCGGTTAAATCGATATTTAAAAATAGCCTTCCGAGGCACAGTCTCGAAATTTGACGAAACCAGCTCCATTGGATCCGTAATATTTTATTATTATCGTATTTCAATTTTCGTAGTGTTTGGAGTGATTTGGCCGTACGATAAGAAAACGCGCTGAAATTTAAATTGAAGATTCAATGTTTTAAGTGCTTCAAAAAGTTATCTTCTTCATACGATCGAATTTGGACTCGGAACTTTTTCCGTTGCGTTCGGAATAGGGGTTAAACATTATAAACGTCTGGCGGCACGCCTCGATTGGAGATCGAGATTTTGAATTGCGAAATTTAATGATTTAAATTTAAATTTGAATTCAAAATGATATATGTTGCGT
Source organism: Allium cepa (assembly GCA_030765085.1). NCBI lineage: Eukaryota > Viridiplantae > Streptophyta > Magnoliopsida > Asparagales > Amaryllidaceae > Allium > Allium cepa. The sequence goes on from CM060944.1 coordinate 346,960,135, forward strand.
GTTTAATATAATATTTTTTCTCAAGGTAAATTACACGTCTCATTTCTTCTTACTCTTGGCAAAAGTTTAAACACGCGTTCGTTTAAAATTAAAAGAAAATTTTCTTTATCGTTAAAAAAAAGAAAGAAAAGTGAAACCCCTCTTCTTTCGTTCGAAATCGAATCAACAGCTTCATATAGGAATTAATGGCCGCTCGTTCCCTTATTAATGCAATTCAAAATCAAATATCAAGCAAAATAAATGATGAACGTTAGAAACCCCTCTTCCCAAATCCTAGCTTCACGCTAGCCCTCGTCCAAAATTCCGTTCACTGCTCAAATTGATTTCGGCCATGCGAAATCGTTTCTCCTCTCCTCTATACACTTCAAAATCCTCAGCTTTGAAAAAAAAGAGGAATTTTTGAAGGTTGGCTGCTCACGTTTCCCCCACGAAACCCAAAATTCTGTATGCATCTCAAGTACAAAGGAATCAACGTCCTCTCCTCCAATCGAGAGCAGTTTGAAGTTAGAAGTCGTGAGTTGCCGTAGTTCGACGCGCGTGCTGTTGGAGGCGGTTTTGGGTCGCGTTTAATTTGGGCTGGAGTTGGAACTTCCCGGCCCCGTTTTGAGGAGGCATGCGTTTAAGGTCGGCAGCGCGACTTGGTGACGTTCACTAAGTGGAGATCACGAGTGAATTCTTGGCGTACGCGAGGCTTTGAATGGTGGCGACTGCGATTTGGGATTTTTCGAAGGCCGTGTAGCTCGAGCTAACACTGAGGTATTGTTTGTTTAAATTAATATGTTCATTTGCTCATATAAATCTATCCAATTAAATTCTATATATATGTGAATGTTACAGTAACGTGTAAACATCTCTGTTTTTAATATAATAACTATATATATATATATATAATATTTTAGAAAATATAGGAAATAGATTTATCTATATTAGTATATGAAAGGAATAAAATAAATATACATACGCATATTTCGATTACTATGTTATTCTAAAATAAAATTATAAGGAGATTTATTTTGATTAATTAGCTTATTTAAAAATCTATTTTGATCACTAAAAAATAATTTGAAAAAGAAAATTAGTTAGAAATTTAATTTATTAGATAAAATAAATTTATTAAAAAATTAGTTAAAATATAATTATCAATTTAGAATTAATCACTACTTTAAAACTAAATTATTAGTTGGTTGGATTTTTATTAAAAAGAAAATTTATTTACAAACTAATGATTAGTTTAAATAAATTCTCATTAACGTATAAAAATAAGTTACTGTAATAGTTCTTATGTAAACAGTAAAGGAATTTTATTATGGTATAAAATAATTTTGTTTTTAACTTGATAAAATCTACATGCATGTTCTATTTTAAAGACAATAAAAATATCCTTGTTTTAAAACAATATGGAAATTTATTTGTTTGATAAGCTTATTAAAATTATTTTAAAGGAAATTTAGTTTTAAATTTAATGTTTGGTTAAATAAAGATTTTAATTAAAAGGGAAGTTAGCTTTAAATCAAATTGTTAGTTTATTAAAATTATTTAAAAGGAAATAAATTATTCAATTAGCTCGAGTATTAATGATATCTTAAATAATTATTTATACAAGGTCTAAAACTGTGTGGAAATCAAGCTGGAAAGAAATTGGATTGCATGCACAATAAAAGGTGAGATCTTCTCACTCAAAATTTTAATTGAAAATTCTAGTTATTGATTGGTTGTGGAATTATGATAGTTAAATTAAAATTGATTGATTGTGTGTTTAGATAATATTTATTATTAATTATATTAGTTTAGACCCTATGCGCCGCATAATAGCGGAGGTTATTATATTAAACTCATATACCGCGATATTCCACCTTGAAGTGGAATTGGTATTATATATGTATTTGGCGTTGTTGATTTCCTGCATTATATAGCGGATGAGACCCTATTGCGCCGCATAATAGCGGATAATATTCTATAAATCCCATATATCGCGATATTCCACCTTGAAGTGGAATGGGTATTTAATTGTTGTGCTAACATCTGTGGATGCAAGGAAACAGGTTGGGGGGATCCAACTGGATTCCTCAAATTTTTAATTTGTTCCGTATGTTGTGTGTTGATTATTGTTAATCCGTGTGACTATTTGTGATTGAAACCGTGAAGGCTGTTATTTAACCAAATATATTTTTGGTATCGTAGGATACCAGAAATATGAAATTGGATTTTTGAAAATTAGATAGTAGAGCCTAGACCGTTACAATTAAAGTATTAATGTTGATTTTTATAATCCCATCGAATTAATTCCAAAAAAAATGGGAAAATATTTTAATAAAGGACTTTCGAGTAATATTGTTTAATGGTTGAAGAAATTATTTAAGATACGTATTTTAAATATTTGAAAGAGATAAAGAAATTTATTTCAAAAGGAAATAAATTTAGAAATTTAATTTGGAGTTGAAATTAATTTTAGAAATCGATTCGGGAATTAATTTGGAGTTAAAATAAACCTTAGGAATCGATTTGGAAATTTAGTTTGGTGTTTTGGAAATAATTTGGGAAATCAATTAGAAATTTATTTGATATTGGAAAATTAATTTGGGAAATCGAATTGGAATTTGATTTTGTGTTTAAAATAAATTGGAATTCAATTTGGGCTTTGATTTGGTTTGAAGATGATATTTGGGAATCGATTTAAAATTCATATATCAGTTGATATTTGGAATGTAAATTCACAACGGGAAATTTGTAAAGAAAAGGGAAATTGTTTAAAAATAAATATTGGTTTATTTTTAAAGTGTGGAAAGGGATTTACAGATTTGCAATGTAAAATAAATCGAGAAGATTTTTAGTTTATTGGAATGGACCATTTTGTAATGGAAAAAGAAATTCTTCCCTGGAAAGCCGAGTATATTTTTAAAATAGCTTTTGAATAAAATTTAAAAGTTTTAGATTTGGTTTTAAAATAATATTGTTGGAGAAATTAGTTTTGGAGATTGTTTTAAAGTAAAAATTTATTTAATTAATTATATAAGGGATTATTTTAAAGATTTAAATTGATATTTGATTTAGAAAATAGTTATTTAAATATTTATACTCTATCTACTAATTTTTATTTTAAAATTAGTTTTGGACCTGAATTTTGTTATGAGATATTAGTATAATATTTTTCATAACTAATAATTAAGCAAATATTCTAGAATAGTTTATTTTAAATGTTTCCAAGTATATTTTATAAGTATTTTATAAGTATTTTATATTATTTTAAGATATTTTAAATCGGCATATTTTCGGTGGAAATGAATAAATATTTCGAAATGTTTTCCGTGTAAGGAAAATTGATTTGAAATTTATTTTCAAAGGATTGAAGTGTGAAAAATTGATTTGAATTTATTTTCAAAGGGTTGAAAAGTGAAATTTTATCTTGCGAAGATATGTTGAAAATAATAATAATTGGCGGAAAAATTATTTGAAATCTAGCGATTTTTTTGAATGATGATTGATATTTAAATAACCGACTATCAATATTGGCCTTTTTAAATGGCGTTCGAATTTCGATGCGACCGGGAGTCGAATTCCAAATGGATATTCGAAACCCACATCGAACCTTTGTGATTGTGATGGATCTTTTATTTAAAAGATCAAAGTGGGATTTGTTGTGATTTGTTTGAAACTGAATGAAACTTATTTTTTTAAAATTAGCGCTCATTATTCGAATTAGCCGGGAGAGGACCTTGTGTCATAAAACCCATTCCAATAACGATACGATGAAATGGGATTGCAATTGAAGATGGTGTTGAAGACCGGGTATTTTCGAAAGCGAAAGGATACCTGTCGAATGTCTATGCACCGGGTTGCTTCGATATAGATTTTATCACCCTTTGTGATGGGGATTCCGGACGTGATTGGTGAATATCCGGATTTGCAAAGGCTTCATTTGAAGTGCCTTCGGTTCCGTTCGATCCCGGAACGGACTTGTATGGATGTGTGTCTGACATTACATTTTGAGATGTAAGGATGGTTTCTATCAAATACATTTCTGTTGGTGGCGGAGAATTTATTCTCTTAGCTTAACACCCTTCTCTGAGACGTACGAGCTCAGAGATTATGTAGTTGATTGTTACTAGTGATACATTCCCAAATTGGTAATGTGGCATACAAAGTGCTGCTGATCATTTGTTGATCGAAGCATGGCTTTAGTGAAAAGCGTATCTTTGTGGATGAGACTTCGTCGGACCTCACACCTCGGAATGGTCAAAACAGGAAGGATGCGTCAAGGTTATAGGGGGTAGCGCCCCTTAAGGTACGTACATTTCCTTCTGGATAGAAGTGGTATCATGGTATGGAGCCCAGATACTTAACTTATGTGAATATCGCAAATATATATTACTTTGTGATTGTTGTTGTTGAGGATCCTCGGATAAAGGTTGTTTACAACCGGAGGATGGCATACTCGTGTCAGTAGTTACCTATTTTTCTAGAGGTAACCCTACCTTGTGTTGGCAGAGATCCGGTTAGGTTCTCGGAGCGTCCATCCAGAGGCGTACCCACGTGGAAATGGGAAGTTCCTTGGCCTGACCATTTGTTGGAAATCCAATCCCAATACGAATCCAGTACGGTTTTAGTTGTATAACCTGTCATTTACTTATGGTGGTCACCACTGTTTAGATGGTAGCTATAGTAGGCATAAATCGGAATGTCTATGCTGGCTAAGATTAATATTATACTTTCGAAATGTTTTCTACACTATGCACTAATAATAATAATAAAGGATTTTGTGTATCAAGCATGTTTGACTATGATAAGAAGAAATCTCCTCCAATTCTGCGTTTGCATTGTGTGTGTGGCGGGAGGCCTTATGGTAGTTTCATTTTCCAAAAAGCATTGCGGATTTCTTTTAAAATCTTTTGTTTTCCTTTGGCAAAAGAATAACTGCTTTTAAGATCTCACACTAGTCCCACGACTGACCTGGAGTTTATTGTTCCCTTTCTAAACTCTAGGTGCCCATAATTTTCCATAGGGGCAGCCTAGAGTTAGGTTATCAGTTATTCGAGAGCAGAGTCAGAAAAAGAGTTGCTGTGGAGAAAAGGAGTTGAAGCTGGACGGAGAGACGTATCTCTTTACTATGTAGTGTCCGTTGCGTGTGGTTAGTGCAAATCGGTGTTCATATAGTCAAGTTATAGTAACTGTCAGTGATGTATGATGTCGTTGTAAACTCTGATGTTATATTGTATTAATTGAGATGATTCTTTGTTTCAAAGATATTTCATTTATCTATTATATATTGTTCCGCTGCAAAATGTGAGATTCTATTTATTATTCTGTTCTTCTTCTATCTTCTTCTTCTTAAACCCTAACGGTTCGGTTTTCCGGCATTCGACTGCGCGACATTTGATACAGCGAATGTATAAATGTCGACTTTCGGATGTCATAAAATAGGGTCGTTACAACTTTAGTATCAGAGCATTTGGTTAAGCGACAACCTTGGCTCTGTTGGGTGTTACTCATTAGAGATAGAGTCAATAGTACTCTAGAATGAGTTTGAGAGTAATAATAGATATGAGTGCGTATTTGTTAGTGAAGCTAAAATTGTTTTAAATTGTGATGATTGGTTTGTTGAGTGGTATATGGATTCTGGTCAGCATAGTCTGTACACTCTATCGATAGGGATCTCTAAACACTCATACAGAACAATTCGACACGATATTGTTTTAAAATTTGGGTAAATGAAATAACTTTACCCAAAACTATTTGTATATAAAAGAGAATAATTTTCCATAAATTATATAGTATATGGTTGCTTGGTTGTTTGGAAGTGATAATATTAAATTATTATCATTGAACTTGAATAAGAAATTGAAATCATAATCAAAAGTTGAGAAATAAAATCCATATACAAATGAAATTTGAGAATGTAAATTATAAATGTGATTTATAATTTGAAATAAAATTCCAGAGAAGTTTTTGGAAATGTTTTTGAAAGGAATTGGAATTTTGGAAATTAAATTCCATTGAGTTTGAAAATGAATTTTCAAAAGTTTGAAAAAATGTTTTGAATGGATAAAAGCTCTAAACTCTTTTCGGTCGCTAGAAAATAACCTCGGTGATGGCTGCAGCATCATCGATGTTCACTTTCGGGTTTCCAAAAGAGGGATTGCTGCCAAGCCGTTTTAAATGAAAGATTTGGAAAACTGAGTTTGGTTTTGGAAATTCAAAAGAAAATTTGAATTGAAAGTTTAAAAGACTCTGGAAAGTTATATAAAATATTTATGGAATATCATTAAGTTGATAACTGGTAAAGTTGAAGTTGTTAAAATAAAAATCTAACTTAAATAGAAATTAGAAAAGGTAGATGTGGAAACAAAATAAGTTGGAAGGAAAATTTTAAATCAAATGAAATGAAAAAAATGAAAATTTAATAAAAGAATTGAGATTGAAAATTTAAGTCAAATAAAGTGATGATATGGATTGAAAATGAAATTGAAATTTAAGATTTGAGTTAATTTATATGAATGTGAATTTGAGAAATCTTATAGACTAAATGTTTGGAATAGGATTTATTAAGATAGAAAAATAAAATTGTGAATGAATGAATAAATCTACAATTACAATTAAATGATAATGAAATTGAATGTTGAAATTCCTTTCGATTTGTAAGCAAATAGAATTAGAATTGAATTTGATTTATTATAAACAAAGCGAAGAATTGGAATAAAATTAGCAAATGAAACTAATTGAAGGAATGACAAATAGATATAGTTTGAAATTAATTGAATTCAATAATTATAAATAAAAGGTAAATTGAATTCATATAGAATTGGAAATTCAGTTAAATATAAGTGGTTGTAAACCAGAATGGTGAATTGAAATTGAATTGTGTTTGGGAATGAACAAAAGAATAAAACTGGAATTGAAACTGAATATTTAAAACCAATTTGAATTGTGTGAAATAAAATGAAGTAGTAAAGTTAGTTCGAAGATGAACTAAAGATAATAGAGGTGAAAAATGGTTTAAGATAAAATGAATTAGAACTTGTAATGAATTAGTAAAAGAAACTAATTTAAAATAGTAAGATGAATTAGTTGTGAATGAAAGATAATTGATAAAATTCAATATTCAAGAAGGTAAACTGAATCCAAATAGAATTGAAATTTCAAATTGAATTCAAATGAAATTGAAAATGCAAGATAGAATGAAAATGAATATATAACCTCAATAGTCAACTAAAGATGGTATAAGAAATATATATTGAAGATTTTGTAATCGAATGTGCAAAATGATTTTTGAATGTTGAAATTGGATATTAAGGCTAGCAGGATATATAGGTAAATTAAAGGAAATTGGGATTTTGATTTCGAACATAAAATTGAATTGCTCGACAAAAAGGTACGTATTTGAATTTCAGTATGGAATTTGATGATCTTCTTGTCTAGCCGCTTGGCCTTTTCTTTTTCTTTTTGAAATCTGGGGGTCGTGGTGCCATTTTTGTAGTCGTACCGAGCTAGCCACGCAAAGGAGACGCTTAGGGAGTTAGAAAATTTTTGAGAAAATTTAAAATTTGAATTTAAATTTGAATCGAGGTTGTTTGAAATCTATGATTGATTTTGGAAAGTTAGTTGAAGTGAATCTTTAATAAAAAGATTTAGGTTGATAAGTTGATAAAACTGTTTGGTTTGGAAAATATCAAACAGGTTGAGGATCATTCTTCCTAACTAGAAATTTCGGGACGAAAATCTTTTAAGGGAAGAAGGATGTGACGATCCAAAATTTTCAACATTTGAAATTAAAATATTTAGTTGATTTTAGATATTGGAAGTTGTTTTAAGCTTGAGTTTCAATTTTAACTATGAATTTAGCAATTTAATGCTTAAATTTAATTTATAGAAATTTGGGTAAAATTGTAAAGCTTCAATTTTGAGCCTACTAAAAATAATTTAGTGGCTTAGAAGATTTATATTGATAATACTGAAGATAATAGAAGCTTCAGAATTGAATTTGGAAATGTTTTGTTCAGTATTGAATTTTATCGGTTAAATCGATATTTAAAAATAGCCTTCCGAGGCACAGTCTCGGAATTCGACGATACCAGCTCCATTGGATCCGTAATATTTTATTATTATCGGATTTCAATTTTCGTAGTGTTTGGAGTGATCGTTTGGTCGTACGATAAGCAAACGCGCAGAAATTTAAATTGAAGATTCAATGTTTTAACTGCTTCAAAAAGGTATCTTCTCCATACGATCGAATTTGGACTCGGAACCTTTTCCGTTGCGTTTGGAATAGGGGTTAAACATTATAAACGTCTGGCGGCATGCCTCGATTGGAGATAGAGATTTTGAATTGCGAAATTTAACGATTTAAATTTAAATTTGAATTCAAAATGATATATGTTGCGTGTTTAATATAATATGTTTTCTCAAGGTAATATTACACGTCTCATTTCTTCTTACACTCGGCAAAAGTTGAAACACGCGTCCGTTTAAAATTAAAAGAAATTTTTCTTTATCGTTAAAAAAAGGAAAGAAACGTTAAACCCCTCTTCTTTCGTTCGAAATCGAATCAACAGCTTCATATAGGAATTAATGGCCGCTCGTTCCTTTATTAATGCAATTCAAAATCAAATATCAAGCAAAATAAATGATGAACGTTAGAAACCCCTCTTCCCAAATCCTAGCTTCACGCTAACCCGCGTCCAAAATTCCATTCACTTCTCAAATTGATTTCGGCCTTGTGAAATCGTTTCTCCCCTCCTCTATACACTTCAAAATCCTCAGCTTCGAAAAAAAAGAGGAATTTTGGAAGGTTGTTGCTCACGTTTGCTCACGTTTCCCCCACAAACCCAAAATTCTGTATGCATCTCAAGTACGAAGGAATCAACGTTCCTCTCCTCCAATCGAGAGCAGTTCGAAGCTGGAAGTCGCGAGTTGCCATAGTTCGACGCGCGTGCTGATGGAGGTGGTTTTGGGTCGCGTTTAATTTGGGCTGGAGTTGGAACTTCCCGGCCCTGTTTTAAGGAGGCATGCGTTTAAGGTTGGTAGCGCGACTTGGTGACACTCACGAAGTGGAGGTCATGAGTGAATTCTTGGCGTACGCGAGGCTTTGGATAGTGGCGACTGCGATTTGGGATTTTTCGAAGGCCGTGTAGCTCGAGCTAACACTGAGGTATTGTTTGTTTAAATTAATATGTTCATTTACTCATATAAATCTGTCCAATTAAATTCTATATATATGTGAATGTTACAGTAACGTGTAAACATCTCTGTTTTTAATATAATAACTATATATATATAATACTTTGGAAAATATAGGAAATAGATTTATCTATATTAGTATATGAAAGGAATAAAATAAATATACATATACATATTTCGATTTACTAGGTTATTCTAAAATAAAATTTTAAGGAGATTTATTTTGATTAATTAGCTTATTTAAATAGCTATTTTAATCACTAAAAAATAATTTGAAAAAGAAAATTAGTTAGAAATTTAATTTATTAGATAAAATAAATTTATTAAAAAAATTAGTTAAAATATAATTATCAATTTAGAATTAATCACTACTTCAAAACTAAATTATTAGTTGATTGGATTTTTATTAAAAAGAAAATTTATTTACAAATTAATGATTAGTTTAAATAAATTCTCATTAATGTATAAATAAGTTACTGTAATAGTTCTTATGTAAACAGTAAAGGAGTTTTATTAAGGTATAAAATAATTTTGTTTTTAACTTGATAAAATCTACATGCATGTTCTATTTTAAAGACAATAAAAATATCCTTGTTTTAAATCAATATGGAAATTTATTTGTTTGATAAGCTTATTAAAATTATTTTAAATGAAATTTAGTTTTAAATTTAATGTTTGGTTAAACAAAGATTTTAATTAAAAGTGAAGTTTGCTTTAAATCAAATTGTTAGTTTAATTAAATTATTTAAAAGGAAATAAATTATTCGACTAGCTCGAGTATTAATGAAATCTTATACAATTATTTATACAAGGTCTAAAACTGTATGGAAATCAAGCTGGAAAGAAATTGGATTGCATGCACAATAAAATGTGAGATCTTCTCACTCAAAATTTTAATTGAAAATTCCAGTTATTGATTGGTTGTGGAATTGTGATAGTTAAATTAAAATTGACTGATTGTGTATTTGGATAATATTTATTATTAGTTATATTAGTTTAGACCCTATGTGCCGCATAATAGCGGAGGTTATTATATTAAACCCATATACCGCGATATTCCACATTGTAGTGTAATTGGTATTATATATGTATTTAGTGTTGTTGATTTCCCGCGTTATATAGCGGATGAGACCCTATTGCGCCGCATAATAGCGGATAATATTTTATAAATCTCATATACCGCGATATTCCACCTTGAAGTGGAATGGGTATTTAATTGTTGTGCTAACGTCTGCGGATGCAGGGAAACAGATTGGAGGGATCCAACTGGATTCCTCAAATTTTTTAATTTGTTTCGTATGTTGTGTGTTGATTATTGTTAATCCGTGTGATTATTTGTGATTGAAACCGTGAAGGCTGTAATTTAGCCAAATATATTTTTGGTATCGTAGGATACCAGAAATATGAAATTGGATTTTTGAAAATTAGAGTAGAAGAGCCTAGACCATTACAATTAAAGTATTAAAGTTGATTTTTATAATCCCATCGAATTAATTCCCAAAAAAAGGGGAAATATGGTAATAAAGGAATTTCGAGTAATATTGTTTAATGGTTGAAGAAATTATTTAAGATACGTATTTTAAATATTTGAAAGAGATAAAGAAATTAATTTCAAAAGGAAATAAATTTAGAAATTTAATTTGGAGTTGAAATTAACTTTAGAAATCGATTCGGGAATTAATTTGGAGTTAAAATAAACCTTAGGAATCGATTTGGAAATTTGGTTTGGTGTATTGGAAATAATTTGGGAAATCAATTAGAAATTTATTTGATATTGGAAAATTAATTTGGGAAATCAAATTGGAATTTGATTTTGTGTTTGAAATAAAATGGAATTCAAATTGGGCTTTGATTTGGTTTGAAGATGATATTTGGGAATCGATTCAAAATTCATATATCAGTTGATATTTGGAATGTAAATTCACAACGGGAAATTTGTAAAGAAAAGGGAAATTGTTTAAAAACAAATATTGGTTTATTTTTAAAGTGTGGAAAGGAATTTACAGATTTGCAATGTAAAATAAATCGAGAAGATTTATTAATTTATTGGAATGGACCATTTTGTAATGGAAAAAGAAATTGTTCCCTGGAAAGCCGAGTATATTTTTAAAATAGCTTTTGAATAAAATTTAAAAGTTTTAGATTTGGTTTTAAAATAATATTGTTGGAGAAATTAGTTTTGGAGATTGATTTAAAGTAAAAATTTATTTGATTAATTGTATAAGGGATTATTTTAGAGATTTAAATTAATATTTGATTTAGAAAATAGTTATTTAAATATTTATACTCTATCTACTAATTTTTATTTTAAAATTAGTTTTGGACCTGAATTTTTATATGAGATATTAGTATAATATTTTTCATAACTAATAATTAAGAAAATATTCTAGAATAGTTTATTTTAAATTTTCCAAGTATATTTTGAATAAGTATTTTATATTATTTTAAGATATTTGAAATCGGCATATTTTCGATGGAAATGAATAAATATTTGGAAATGTTTTCCGCGTAAGGAAAATTGATTTGAAATTATTTCAAAGGATTGAAGTGTGAAAAATTGATTTGAATTTATTTTCAAAGGGTTGAAAAGTGAAATTTTATCTTGAGAAGATATATTGATAATAAAAATAATTGGCGGAAAAATTATTTAAAATCCAGTGATTGTTTTGGATGATGATTGATAGTTAAATAACCGACTATCAATATTGGTCTTTTTAAAAGGCATTCGAATTTCGATGCGACTGGGAGTCGAATTCCAAATGGATATTCGAAACCCACATCGAACCCTTTGTGATTGTGATGGATCTTTTGTTTAAAAGATCAAAGTGGGATTTGTTGTGATTTGTTTGAAACTGAATGAATACTTTTTTTTTTAAATAAGCGCTCGTTATTTGGATTAGCCGGGAGAGGACCTTGTGTCATAAAACCCATTCCGAATAACGATACGACGAAATGGGATTGCAATTGAAGATGGTGTTGAAGACCGGGTATTTTCGAAAGCGAAAGGATACCTGTCGAATGTCTCTGCACCGGGATGCTCCGGTATAGAGATTTTAGCACCCTTTGTGATGGGGATTCCGGACGTGAGTAGTGAATATCCGGATTTGCAAGGGCTTCTTTTGAAGTGCCTTCGGTTCCGTTCGATCTCGGAACAGACTTTTATTGATGTGTGTCTGACGTTACACTTTGAGATGTAAGGCTGGTTTCTATCAAATACATTTCTGTTGGTGGCGGAGAATTTATTCTCTTAGCTTAATACCCTTCTCTGAGACGTACGAGCTCAGAGGTTATGTAGTTGATGGTTACTAGTGATACATTCCCAAATTGGTAATGTGGCATACAAAGTGCTGCTGATCATTTGTTGATCGAAGCATGGCTTTAGTGAAAAACGTAGCTTTGTAGACGAGACTTCGTCGGACCTCACACCTCGGAATGGTCAAAACAGGAAGGATGCAGCAAGGTTATAGGAGGTAGCGCCCCTTAGGGTATGTACATTTCCTTCTGGATAGAAGTGGTATCATGGTATGGAGCCCAGATACTTAACTTATGTGAATATCGCAAATATATATTACTTTGTGATTGTTGTTGTTGAGGATCCTCGGATAACGGTTGTTTACAACCGGGAGATGACATACTTGTGTCAGTAGTTACCTATTTTTACAGAGGTAACCCGGCCTTGTGTTGGCAGAGATCCGGTTAGGTTCTCAGGGCGTCCATCCATAGGCGTACCCATGTGGCAATGGGAAGTTTCTTGGCCTAACCATTTGTTGGAAATCCAATACCTAATACGAATCCAGTGCGGTTTTAGTTGTATAACCTGCCATTTACTTATGGTGGTCACCACTGTTTAGATGGTAGTTATAGTAGGCATGGTTCAGAATGTCTATGCTGGCTAAGATTAATATTATACTTTCGAAATGATTTCTACACTATGCACTAATAATAATATTAAAGGATTTTGTGTATCAAGCATGTTTGACTATCATAAGGAGAAATCTCCTCCAATTCTGCGTTTGCATTGTGTGTGTGGCAGGAGGCCTTATGGTAGTTTCATTTTTCAAAAAGCATTGCGGATTTCTTTTAAAATCTTTTGTTTTCCTTTGGTAAAAGAATAACTGCTTTTAAGATCTCACACTAGTCCCATGACTGACCTGGAGTTTATTGTTCCCTTTCTAAACTCTGAGTGCCCATAATTTTCCACACAGGCAGCCTAGAGTCAGGTTATCAGTTATTCGAGAGCAAAGTTAGAAAAAGAGTTGCTGTGGAGAAAAGGAGTTGAAGCTAGACGGCGAGACTTATCTCTTTACTATGTAGTGTCTGTTGCGTGTGGTTAGTGCAAATCAGTTTTCATATAGTCAAGTCATAGTAACTGTCAGTGATGTATGATCTCGTTGTAAACTCTGATGTTGTATTGTATTAATTAAGATGATTCTTTGTTTTAAAGATATTTCATTTATCTATTATATATTGTTCCGCTGCGAAATGTGAGATTCTGTTTATTGTTCCGTTCTTCTTCTATCTTCTTCTTCTTAAACCCTAACGATTTGGTTTTCCGGCATTCGACTGCGTGGCATTTGATACAGTGGACGTATAAATGTCGAATTTCGGACGTCGTAAAATCGGGTCGTTACATACAGAAATCATAAATAGAGGCTACCAGGGTTAGAAAATCTATTTATATAGATAGATAAACAAGAACGAATGGTACATATTAAATTGGTCGAAACGATTGGCGAACCCGAAAAGTCCGTTCCGTTTTCGAAGCGAAAGTGGGTCATCCAATGTATCGAAATATATGTTTTCGATAATTTTAAACTCATTGGAACTAGTTTCAAACCCAAATTCCATTGTATATAGAAGTTAGCTTTCAAAATCAAATTATATTCATTCAAATTCCTTTAATTGATTTCTACATGTTTCAAGCCCGTATGATCAAACGACATGCCTGATCGCCACCAAACTTGAAATCCTACAATAATTCAATGCTACGGATCCGACGAAACTGGTTTCATCGAAATTCAAGATAGTGGCCAAAATGGCTAATTTTCACCTACATGAAATAAATTATTATTAAAATAAATTAATCACTTTTAAATTCAAATATTAAGAGTTAACTATTTCTAGCATTCTTGATTGCACAGAATTAAAATCTTTTAAAATAAATTTTCCATGTCAATTTCAGTATATAAATATTACACTAAGTACATCATTTAGTTACAACTGCAATAAATTCATTAAATATAATTTAAATTCTAATAATTCATTTGTTTTGATTTGCATTCTTACCATTCAATCAACAATACCTTATGAATTTTATTAACATAAGTTTACATTTCATTACATTCATATTCACAGTTATCTTCTCCTATCATGTTAACTATAATTTTTAATTACATTAATTCCATAACTTATCAAATTTAATTCCTTATTTACTATTATAGCCAAATCGACTTTACAATAATTTCAATTAATTTATACTACATTTATCAATTACATTAAATTAACATTATTAAATTACATTCTAATCATCTTTTCTATATGTAAATCGTAAATTTTAATTTTTCACAATATTAAATTTCAAAATCTTATTTGTTTTAATATTTTAATTATCGAAAATTACGGGTCGCTACACTCTCCCCCACTTAAAACTTTTCGTTCTCGAAAAGAAAAAAAGAATTAAGAAAGTAATGTATTATATTTCAAATAATCAATTTATCGACACTTTAAACTTACATAATTAGGTATTTTAAATAAAGTACATCAATTTATAAATAATCAAATCTTTCATATTCAAGTTTAATAAAAGTTTGAAAAAAATTTACTTTCACAAAATTTTCCAAGTCTTAAATTCACAAAAAATTTCGACAGAGTCTCCTTTATACTGATAGGTCCAAAAAAATAATAATATCAATAATTTCAATATATATATATATATCATATTTAAAAAATAAAACATCCCAAACCATGGGAAAACAATAAAATATCGTTACAAAACCGTAATCCGAAAACGTACCCATTTATCGGGAAAAAAAACTTTATTTATGAACCCGAGAGCAGTAGTTATTGCTTCCATAACCTATATTTCACTTATATAATCCAAAGAGCAAGAATTATGTGCAAGAGAAATATTTAGTTGTGTCTATTTATAATACAAACAACACAATATAATTCCATTAATATTGATATTGGTGAAATAAATTCGCACTTAAGCTTTTCTACCTTTTAATTCACATTTATTCTTTCTTTTGTAGTGTCAATTAATAATAAACTTATGTTTATAACATTTTTTGTTAATTCCATGTGAATACTTTAATTACTTAAATTTTACTTATATAATATTCTATTACATATTCTTATTACAACTTTATGAATATTTCTGGTAAGTTATGCATATGTTTTAAGAATGTAATTGAATGTTACGCAAGTTTATCTTATTTATTTTAGTTAACAAAATGTTCAAAAATTACATCTTCTAAATTTTCATATCTTTTGATTAACAAGTTACCAATTTTCAATTTCTTATATATATCATTAATCACTAAGCATCTAATTTCTTACTTTTCATTTTAAAAGTTTTCAATTATTAAAATAGTCAAGATTTCATTCATTTACAATAATTGAAAATCATTTATTAATAGAAAACATAGAATTAAATTCCGAATTACATTTCATATCATTTCAAATTATATATACACACACACATATCTTTTAATATATCAAATCATGTATAAGAAATGTAAAATAATTTTTTTATCAAACAAATGCATAATAAAACTACTATAGTGGTTTAGATAATGATGCGGCCGTCATCACCGAAGTTATTTTCCAGCGACAGAAGAGGGGAGTACAAAACTTATTTCCTTTTAAAATTCTTTTTAAAACATTCTTTCAAATCAACTTGAAAATATTTATGTCCTAAAATACTTCTAAATAATACTAATACTATTTTCAAAAATCCTTTGAAAACAAACTTCAAAACCCCGAAACTTAAGTCTCGAATTTCCAATTCAATTCATTTTATTTATAAATCATATTTTGCAATCAATATTTATAAAAATTTCACTTCCTAACAAACAAACAAACATATCACATCAACTATATACATTTATAAAATTATTCTTGTATATACAAAATATAATACTAGGTTAAATTATTTCATTTACCTATATTTAGAAAATAATTTTGTGTCGGTCTACCTTATTAAGTGTTTAGAAATCCCAATCGATGCCATAGCATCCTATATACCGACCAGAATTTATAAATACTCTACAGAATAAATTAACACAATACAAAAACATTTTATAACACTAACAAGTACGCTCTCTCATATATATACACTCTGACAAACTCATTCTAGGGTATTACTACCCTATCTCTAATAAGTCAGACCCTATAAAGCTAAGGTTATCGCTAAACCAAAGCTCTGATACCAAATGTAACGATCCACCTTTTTGGACGGTTTAAATTAAAAATAAACAACATATGTCATACTCAAACTATTCAGAAGGGAGGATTGCTATGGGGTAAATAAGAAAAAGAAGAGAAAAGAATAAAAAACAAAACAGAGAATCTCACACAAGTATGACAAAGTATAATAATCAATTAAATAGTTCATGATGTCGTTTTACAAATAACATTTGATTACACTTTTACAGATCAGAGTAATACATACAGCAGGGATAAATAAATAATTAGTAGAATGATACGATGCAGTGGAATAAATATAATAAATAGTAATAATATAATGAGTCTTCGTCTTCGTCTCCCCGAAAGATAGACTTTAATGTGTTTAAATACTCAGGCTGTCCCGAGCTAATCAAAAGATAAAATACTCGAGTTAGAACTAAAAAATCTTATGTAAGTTAAATCAAAATAACTAAATATGAGTGTAACGGCTTCAGAGATGTTAACGAGATTTTACATCCTTATCTAGTGCACTACTACAAAAAGTGCAAATTGCTTCCCTTCATTTGAATCAGTTGAAGTAAAAACTGATGCAAATAGAACTATTTGCATCAGTTCTATCTTAATAACCGATGCAATTGGTACGTGGAAAGCAACAGGTAATAAAAAAAATCAAATTCGCATCAGTTGTCACCAAATGCAATTGGTACGTGCAAATAGTTTTAGCCGCATCGGTTTTAAATTCAATCGATGCAACTACGTTAAAATTTGTTTACCGCCAAATCATTTTCGTTTGCCGCTAAAATTTTTGTTCTCAAATTTTCATTTCTCCATCAAATTTTCATTCCGTCACCAAATAATTTACAGCCCACCTTAAACCAGATCTCCTTTTCATCTCCACCTTTAGTATTAATTCCAATCGCGAAACTGAGATACATCACTCTATCTTTCTCCTCCAATTTCTCATATACAATTCGCAGCAATCCCTTAAATTTTAAAAGAGACATGGCTTCTCTATTTCTTCTTCCTTGCATGCTTTTGTTCATCATCGCTCTTTCATCTTCATCCTCGACTCTATCTACAATCATCACACATCTCCCTGGCTATGTCGGTCCTCTTCGATTTCATCTTGAAACCGAGTACATTAATTTTACTCTCTTTCTTTTAATTTTATGTATGAAATATGTTTCAGTTTTCAACATATACTTCTTTTGGACTATCATAAGTTACTACCATATCTTTTAAAACAAGTTTGCTTTTACTTCATTTTTATTTAATTTCATATGATTTAGTATTCAGTAACAATATAAACTTCATATTCTTTTGGGTTATCAGTAAGTTGATACAAAATTAAAATATGATATTCCTCTATCAAAAGCGGAGTTTCACTCTTAAAAAGAAAGCATCCAATTCATGGAGGCTATGTCTGTTTTCTGCAACGCTTATGGATATTAACAATGCTTTGGTTTGAGATTGTGGATGCCCACTTGATGCTTGGTGAAATGCACAGTCGATTTATAGTCTTTTCCTGTTTATTTCATCCTATTATACGTTTTCAAACCATGATAGTGTTTGTATATGCTATGTGTTTTCTTCTTCTTCCATGTTCTTTATTGCAAGCTTTAGCAATAGAATTATCAATGTATCATATATCACATTAAACTTCTGGTATGTTTTACAGTCAATGAGATCTAGCATACACGATGTGCCATATTTTGCATGTTTCAGTGCTTGTACAATGCATAAACGGTAGATACAATGATTTATGTCAGGATGTGATTCTTTTATTGACAAAACGAAGGCTGATTATTTTGATGCTACTGATGATTTCTGCTGGACAGAGTTCTGGTCAGAGTCAAAGGCAGTCAATTGTAGTGCTAATGATTTATGTCCGGAGGGAACTGAATGAATCGGTATATAAACAACATTGATGCATCTGCAAGTAAAAAGTAGCCTTTGAGTTCATACAGTGATAAAGAGTACCGACCTAAATTTCAAGCAACGGGTATGTGATATTGTATGTGGTCGAGCAGGGGATTGCATGGAGTTGCATTTGCAATTATGGTAGGTGATGTTGCTGCAGTAGGCAGTAGTTTGTTGTGATAAAAAGAAGTGGGGGACTGCGGTTGAAGTTTGAGTTCAGATGATCTATTGATGGTGGTGGAATGAAGTGGAGGGGAATTATGTTAGCTAGTTGGTGGTAGTGGAGTAAGTGGTTAATTGATTGCTCCCATAATAGGGAACATTGTTGTTGCTCTTTGGCCGTGATGTAGTATATAAATTAAAAAAGGAAAAGCGGCCAAATAGATCACGTTTTTCTTTCATTTCAATTTACAGGTATTTTTTTAATTCTTTTTTTTTTCTTGCACATGTTGAATATCTTCATTCTTGTTTTTAACTTGGATGTTTTATTTTTTAATTTTAGTTTAGTATATTGACTTTGATGTTGAGTTGTGTTCATTCAGCTCTCTGAAGTTGTCTTACCTGCAAAAAGATTGATGAATCATTAAAGATTTACATTCTACCATCAATCTGAATTTAAACATTGATCCAAAAAGCAGTTCTTTTGTACACAGTCATTGTATTCAAGTTTTTGTTTTGTGATTTCGCACTCTATAAAGATTTGTTGTTTTTTTTTGGTTTTGGCTGGTATCAGTCCAACTTTTTGTCTTGCATGAAGTTGAAACCTTTTCCTGTCTAAACCGTAAAAACAGATCGACTTGGGATTCTATAACTGTTCAAATACGGACTCAAATAAAACAAGAAATTGTTTGCTGAAAGGCAGTAGGGAATTTATCCCAATTTGTTATGTTAATCTCGTACTTGATGTCTTTAACGAACTGTCAGCTGAGTTTCAGTTTAGAACGACACTGCAAACAAGATTTTGTTTAGACGGTACAGGTGATGGAGTACCAAATAAAGAGCTACGGTTATCTGGCAATGGAATATCAAAAATGAAGATTTAGAAAAAGGTGCAGACTCAGAGTTATGGCATGCTTGTGCTGGAAGTATGGTGAAAGTGCCAGCAATCAACACTTTAGTGTACTACTTCCCCAAAGGTCATGCAGAACATGCTTAATTTCCCGTTCACAACCTTCACAATATGAACAAGTCTCCCGTGCTTTGTCGTGTGGTAGATGTAATGGGAATATGGGGCAGAGAAGTGTGTGCTGGAGTGACGTGCAGTTTGTAAGGTGGTGCACCGTTGCAGGGGGAGGCAGGGATGTTCAGTGAACACAACACAGAACTTCAATACAAATGTGTGTATTTTTTTTTAACAGATTTGTAATTGTGGAATGTGAAACAGAAATGTATTTGTTAGTTTTGAATAGAAAATGAGTTTTGTGTAAGAAATGAAAACTAAAATGAAGTGTGAATGCAAACTGAAATGTATTGCACAAACAAATGCAAACTGAAATGAAACAATATGAAACGGAGGTGTGAAAATGCACAACAGAGAAGTGACAGATGTTGCATCGGTTTCCCATAACAACCTATGCAACAAGTTCCTTGGTTGCATCGGTTTTCATTACAACCGATGCAACATAAGGGTTGTGTCCAAGCAACCAACCGTATTTTGCATCAGTTGTTAGTAACAACCGATGCAAAAAGGACCTTTTTGCATCGGTTTTAGAACTGATGCAAAACTGTTAAGCATGTTGCATCGGTTGCATATGCATCGGATGTTGAACTGATGCAAAAGCGGGGTAAACAACCGATGCAAATGGCCTGTTTTGTAGTAGTGGTGTATAACGTGAGTGTAAAACTTAAGAGATTTTAAGAATTACCATCTCCTAAAGATCCGTTAAACTACTTACTATTTAGTACAATACGTTATAATATGTCTACAGTAAAGTATTAAAATAGCGTTAAAGAGTTACACATATCCACCTTGACACATTTTTATAAATTTTGTAGTCTATATAGTATCGTAATTCCTCCGCAAACTGGAGGGCTATCAGAGGGTAGTCCATAGTGTATGACACAAACAAAACTCGTAGTGGGTTCGATAAGGCATATGACAAGGTACGCGAGGCAATGCCAGGGCATGATTCTACCATTTGCAGAACCAGGCTGGTGGTAATGCATAACAGCTACTATCGCCTACCTCGGAACACACTGCCATAATCAAATGTAAGGTAGCACCAAATCAATCACATAGTAACAAATATGGTATCGAAGAAGCATGTCCAATCGTAGGTGCGACCACACTTGGCCCAGGTATAGCTAATGTTTTAGTCATATCAAGCTGACCCGAGGGAGTCAGGGCTACGTTCATACCTCGTACAGTAGCATTTGCCAAAGTATCCGACTTCATTCTATATCCCCCACCCTATGAAGAGTTACTAAAGTGGTTTTCGGTACTGGCAGAGAGCATGACAATATCCGATCTCAGTCTCTTTAACAACCAAATGCTTATTTCACACTAGTTGGTTCTTTTACAATTTCAAAACTGATTCATCGTTGATATCAAAATATCATATTCACTTTAAAAATCATATCACTTCCAAAATCATATTCACTTCAAAACCATATAACTTTATATCATATTCTTTTAAAAATCATAACCACAAAATAGGTTAAACAATCATATCAAGATATTTGCATTTAAATCAATTAAATCTAAATCATTACAGTTCTACTTTAGATAGTTTGAATATTGAAAGTAGTTTATATATATTGGAATAGTTATACATTAAAATAGTTTATGTTTTAAAAATAGATTATAGATAAAAATAGTATATGTATTAGAAAAGGTTTATATATTTAGATAGGTTGTATATTAAACCATATATATATTAAAAGTTGTTTATAAATTTAAAATAATATATGTTAAAATAGTTTATAATTTAAAAATAGGTCATAGGTTAAAATAATTTTTATATTAGAAATATTTTATATATTAAAAGTTGTTTATAAATTTAAAATAATATAAAATAAAATAGTTAATAATTTAGAAAAAGGTTATAGATTAAAATAGTTTATATATTAGAAGTAGTTTTATATATTAATATATGTTATATATTAAAAATAGTTACTATTTTAAGAATTATTAATATATTAATATGATTTATATTATAAAAATAGTTTATATGTTAAAAGAGTTTGTATATTAAAAGAGTTTATATCGAAAGTAGTTTCAAATTAGAATTTTCTCTTCTAATTTCACAAATCAATTCAAATCAACTTTAGTTTCAAAATTCAATTTAAATTAATTCCAGTTCAACGATTTCAATTCAAAAGGCTAAAGGTTTCATTCAAATTCTCATTAAAAACCATTTCAATTTTATATCGATTTCAAATCCATGTTTGAACTATAAATTTAAACCACTTCAAATTCAGTTGGTTTCAAAGTTTAAATATTCAAACATTTACAATAACTCAATTTTGATAAATTCATTTATATTTCAAAATTCAACTTTAAAATTTCAATTTAAATTCTTTAACCAATTCATTTAAAACAATTTCAATTTCAACATTTAAAAGCTTAGATTTGGAAAATAATTCAGTTGATATAAATCTAATTTTATTTCATAATGTCATTTAACTGGATTCAAAAATCAAGGATTTTAAAATCATTTAATTTAACCAATCCGGTGTTTGTATATAATTTTCTACTCTATGGTCAAGTAATACGGATATATATCATTTTACCCTGCAACAATTTAAATTTAAGGGTATATATCATTTCAAGCTGTAATCTCGGTTAAAATTCAAAATCCATAAATTGCTCGAGTTTATCATTTCAACCTATAACGATTTTTCTCTTATCTATAAGATCACTCGGGTATGTGTCGTTTCAACTCATAGTGATTTTCCTAAAAATAACTAAGGGGCAGCGTGAAAACAACATATAAAATAAATATAATATCCAGTCACCCAATATCAACAATTAAACATTCATCACAATCATAATTAAACATCCATCATAATCATAATTCAAATCAACCAATAAAACACAACAATAAACCGGATATCATTATCAAGTATTTAACTAGCAATTAAATTTCAATATTAATTTAAATGGCAATTAAATTTGTGAGAAATGCAGATTACGGATCTTAAGGCTGGAATAATATTAGAAGGGGTGAATAGTGATTTATGGATTTTCTAGATCCTTTTGAAACTTATGTAAGTTAATCACTAACAAATGCAATTCATAGACACAGATATAACCACAGAATCAGACACGGATGAAAATACAAAATAAAAGTAGTAAAGGAAAGAACATACCAGGACTTTATACTGATTCAGAGTTAACCTACATGCAAAAGCGTACAATCGTACAGATTTCTTATCAAAATAATCTTTCAAATTACACCCTCAGTTTCAAGGCTGCAAGGTACACCCTCATGTATTCGAGTCCAGTTAAACTCTCTTGATTTAACTAGGCTACAAGATCACCTAATTGATTTCTGAGGCTACAATCACACTGAATTGATTTCAAGGCCCAACCGCACCTTTTACTCAATAGTTTGATTTACAAAAGATCCTATAAATCTGAATAGCACTGAGATCTTATATAGAGAGTGGTAGAGAATCAAATAGGAGATAATCAAGTTTGATTCACTTGGTATTTCGGCAGAGTATAGTATAGGATTCTTTAGAATAAATGTGGAAGATGAAGAGGAGAGAAAATAAATGAAATCTGGTGTAAAATTCGTTTAGAACTTACTTGTATTTATAGTAAAGTAACAACCATATCTCTTATGAAAGATATGACGAATAGACACTTCCTTTGAAAATTGAAATTTGAAAATAACGGACACCATGCCAACATAGGGGGTTGAGGGATGTCGACATACTCAAGGCAAAAATTGATGTTTTGATTTTCTTATTAAAATTGGTTTCTATAATTTGTCAAAATAATTTATAAATTTCGTAAATATATTTGAATATAGTTCAAACATATAAAAGAGTTTAGAAATTAATTTTTAATATATATAATCTTAATTTATAAAGTGATTTAAAATCTGAGTATATAAATATCTTAAAGCTAAATATTTAAAGCAAGAGATGGTTTAAAAAGAAGGACAATTTTGAAATCAAAATATTAAAAATGATAAAAATAGTTTTGAGGCTAAAATATTTAAAACCAAGAGAGATATCTTTTTTGAAAAGAAAGTTTTGAAAACATTTTTAAAAAAACAAGAGATATATTTTTGAAAAGCATTTTTATAAATTTAGTAGATATCAAAATAGGACCACTAACATTCCACTAGATATTGTCGTGGGTTCCATCCCACTAGGATTCCATCCCTTTAACAGGCTCGAAGTGGATTCCATTCCACAAATAAATTTCAAATAAAGATGTAAGTGCTTTCAAGAAGTTTTAACATAATTCTAGATTCAATACTTATCTTGTACTATTGAAACCTTGAACTCTTAATATCTTGATACTCATGAGTCTTCAATCTTGATATCTTCGGTCTTGAATCTCTATATTCTACAGTCTTCATTCTTGGTGCTAACATGTTTATATCCTGCATATACATATATATCTAAACTATAATGTTAGTATTTATATTTTATAACAAGTCCTAAGGTTGTTGTCATCAAAACCATCATCTCAAGAACTTGCAATCTCCCCCTTGATGATGACAATCTACGTTTATAAAATATACTTCACCTTCACAATAACTCCCCCTAAAACTAATAACTCCCCCTTAACCTAAGCCTAACTACTCTAACTACTCTATTTTATATTTCTCCCCCTTTTTCATTAAAAAATAAACTGATCCTAAACTAATATACTTTCCCCTTAGTCTAATACTATCCAAACTAAATACTAATAAGAAAGTATAATAAGAGAAACTAAAATTGCATTATATACGATGTTATATATATATATATATGGAACATAAATATATTTAAGCAAGTAAATTATATAATAACACTAATAACAAAAGTTGTTGAGAATTAAAGATCTATGAATCGAACAATTTGGATAATGAAAGCAAAAGTTTCCACATTGTTCGACCAAATTCCCATCTTCGTCAAAACAGAGTTTGCCTACGCAGACCACGTTGTCGTCTTCTTCCATAGGTGCTTCTTCCTCTTCTTCTTCTTCCTCTTCGTTGTGCTCTAAGGGATAATGCACTTGAATGTTGGGAGAATCTTCTTCAATCTCAATAGGATTTGCATGATTATCCATTAGGAATTTTTGCAAATTTTGAAGAATTATTCCTTGCTTTTATTGTTCTTTTGCCATCCTTATTTACCACTACACTAAAACAGGCAAATCCTAAAATTTATAAGTGTTACAAATAATTTCAGTAACACTTTTTAACTGTTACTAATAGACTGTGAGGAATGAAGCTGCTAAATTTGTAACACTTATAAGTGTTACGAACATATGTTTTACTAACACTTATAAGTGTTGGTACCTAAATATACGGTAACACTTGTAAGTGTTGGTACAGAAATATACGGTAACGCTTATAAGTGTTGGTACAGAAATATGCGGTAACGCTTATAAGTGTTGGTACAGAAATATACGATAACGCTTATAAGTGTTGGAAAATGATTATTTAGTAACACATATATGTGTTGTTAATGTTACACATAAAATGCTTTTGCAAATACTGACAACATTTATAAATGTTGCAAATATAAACTTACATAATTTCTTGCAACACTAATATTAAAATATTTAAAGCAAATGGAATATAAGATATCATAAACAATGGTCTCCATATCAGACAATTCATCATACAGATTGCAAAATTTAAAATGCTCCGCTAATTGAGTAAATATGTCATAAAAAATTACTAAAGATATCTTAATATTACAATGTCATGTATTCTGATATTACAACACATAGTGCATTGTATGTACACTCAGCTCAACTTCTTTGCATTTTAACATTGAGAGGGATTTCCTTGTATGAACTGATTTTTTCAGCCGCCTTCCTAAGTGGTCTGCTTACTGACGTCCTTTTTACCCCTTGCCCTTCTTCAAAGGAAGAAGCACTTCCACCTAGTGTGCTTCGCACTTCTCCACTAGATCAATAATTGGTTCACAGTTTTCGATTTTCGCTCCCATCGTCTCGGTAAAATTTTCTTCAGATTCTTTGGTTTCATATTCTGTTGCTTCTAATCCTTTTCTCCATGATTTTCGGCATACAACTAAAGAAACAGGTTTTCATTAGCTGAGAGTGAAGGATAAGTACCTATTTTCTTCGTTAAAATTCAGAAAATGCTATTTCATCAAACTCATTTTCAATATTACACCATTTTACTCTTACTTGATATTATTGTAGGCATATCATATAGGTTATCAAATAAAAAAATTAGTAATAGGAACTAAGCAGCAAAAAATCAAGATATGTATGCGTTAATAGAAAAACTTGGTGCTAGGCAGTATATTTTCATTAGCTGAACATACACATAAGATGTATATTTAAGTTATACGAACTAATGGTCGGTTTGTCTGAGAAAAAAGTTTTGAATAGAATAAGCATTCAGAGGCATACTTAAGTTTTTTGCTTTTAAAAAATAGTTCTGATTACTTCCTCCCATTCAGTGAAATCAACCACTTCTTGCAAACATTGACTACTCATTCAACTAATTTTAACAATTACACCTTTCTCCAAAACATGTATACTTTTTTTTCCCCGTTATTACAACTAGGCTGTTATGGTAATGATAAATTTACCATAGCAATACTAGCGTATTGGTAATCAATATTGAGTTACATCGGCATATCAGTGTTATCGGTATGGTAACGGTAAATTTATCATTATTAACCATAAATAACGGTAAAAAAACGTCAGAACCAGTGACAACGGTAAATTTACTCATCATATTAACTTTGTTTTTTCAGTGTTTAAATTAATCATAACTACGTATACTTTTAAAGGTAATATCGCATTTTAAGAATTTGTTCATTGTATTATTTGTGATGATTTTTTTTAAGGTCTGAAGCCTAATATTAGTAAAACTATTATTTCATATTGTTTTATATAATTTTTTGTGAATTGAGAAAACTCTATATATCAACTAAAAGTAAAAATGCTGATATAAATACTAATGGAGTTAAAATAAGTAATAAATATTTACTTTTTTGTCATTATCAAAATTTTAATACAATAAAATTTTAATGTTTTATGTACTGGTAAATTGACAATTGTCAACCTAACATATGTGCAATAATAATGGAACTTTTTGGTTGCTCGAATGATATTGATGCCATGATAAGTAATAGCCTAATTTTTATTTGCATGCATGTTAGAAAAAACATTAAAAAGTGGCATACAACTGCTACAGATGGTACTAGAGTTAATACCCAGGAAGAGTGCATTCAACCAAGCCTTTAATGCAGATCTCTATGAAAAATAATAACACAAAATTGAAAAGAGCTATTAATCTTACAAAGACTATGTCCATGTCTTGAGAGAAGGTATAAACAATTAATATGAGAATTAAGCTAATATCAGTGCATGCACTGCTACTGATGGTAATAGAGCATATCTAGAAAGAATGCAAAACACGAGCAAATAAGAGACATGAGTTCAACTTACTTTTCCGCCATGGAACAAATTTTTGCACTAAGATCTTCTTTGAATTCTTGATCGCTTACTTCCAAATAATCAGTTAGATCTTTCGTTAGCTGCTTCACATTTGTGTCACTAACTAAAAGAAAAACAAGTTCGAGGGCTCTTTTACGTATTGATGCATCATGGTCCTGAAATATGTAAGAAATGGTTTATCATTGCTAATAAGCCTTGGAAGAACAGTTTAGATGATAATTAGTGGACGTCAAGCATAATTTGTCTGAAAAAAGTCAAGGACAGTGGAAAGTTCAGCTTTACAAGCACATAACACACCCTTTAGTATAATCTATTAAATCCATAGTTTGAATTGTTTAAACAGGAACGTAGTATGATCAGCTCCTATTTATATGTATTCAGAATACTTCCATACAAATTAAATAAATAAATAAATAAATAGGAGCTGTCAAGCTCATTATATGGATGGCACGTGTTATATGATTCACAATGTACAGGTAGAACCACAAGTGTAACACTGATAAGTCACCACCCATGTTCTAGATGCTTCTATGATCGTATATTTTGAGAAAAAATTATGATACGCTCATTAATTTCAACCCAATTCGGCAAAAATAACATGAAAAAATAGTAAAAATCAATAATTGAATAAATATGTGTGTGTATAATACATATTTTATTTTGGTAAATACAAGTATGTATTATCTATTAACGTGTTTCTATAAAAAAAATCAAAATCCAAAATGAAATCGTACCTGAAATTTCTAGAACTTCCGATCCAAAAATCTAAAATGAGCAAAATGGAAACTGAAACTGGAATTTTGAACTTTGGCGAACAAATAGCTGGCAGGGCTAAATTGCAGATTTTTTAACTCTTAATTTTTGTGGTTTTTCTTTAAACTTCAATTGTTCAAGGACAGTTTAGTTAATTTAAGGGCATGTTTAGCAACTGGGACATAGAAAATCTTTAAGTGGAAATTTGAAACATAGATTTAATATGTTGTCAATTACTAAATAGATCAAGTTGGCTACCTATACCTTGTTTGTAATATGATAATTAAACATTTGAAGTTCAAACAAAAATATGAAACTGTTTTGACATGTATAATAATATATAAACCTTCAAACACTTCTAGCCCTTAACCCTTGAAATAACAGACTAAAACATCACATCTTTAACCGGTGGATGCCCTTTTTGTGTAACTTATTTTGAAAATGCAAAAGGACAAACCTGATATTATTGTCTCGGTTTGACAAAAATCTTCCCCAAATATTGATTGCAAGCACTCTCCACTAGTAGCCTCAATACCCATTATTGTTTCAACACATTCATATAATATTGCAGTTCCAGCAATTTTATTTGATTCGGTCTTTGTGGCAACCTGTGGCAAGGGTAAAAAATTAGTGCATAATCATATTAGGTGCATTGGTGAACTCTGATGTTTTAATCATGTCATAAGTAGCGTCAATTGATAAATATTAAGCAATATTTTCAATAATTTATGAATATATTTGGATACTTCAATAGTTCTTATTCATAATTTAAGCTTTACCTAGCCCAAATCAGCTAACTTAGATTATCTATTCATAAAATTGTACCAAAAATACCAAACAAACTATGAATTATCGAGGCAAAATTAAATTTTAAACCATTAACAACAAAACAAAAGCAAAATATGTCAAAATAACAATCAGATGAAAATCAATAAACTATCAACCATTGCAGATCAAATCAAGATTGTTAACTGAGTAGAAAAATAACAGCTAAAAGTGCTAACTCAAATAGATTTTTAATTCGATTAGGGAAAACTGACTGCTAAGAGAAGTCCGAAAAAATGTTGGTCGATGTTGAGCAGCCGCAAATGGTCGATGTTGGCATCAGGAAAAGAGGTCAAACCATTGAGTCGCGGATGGTCGCGATGTCGGTCGTGATGCAAAGGGAAGTCTGGAAAATTCTGAGTGGATAGACAAGATGTTGGATACGATGCTGAGCCATGAGAAGCAGGCCGCGATGCTAAGTCCAAAAAGCATGTCACGGGGGTGACGATAGTGTTAACGATGCTGGATAAGGGTAATTTTGCGCCATTGGAAACCTTAGATAGAAGAGGAATAGATTAAAATAATGCGGCCTTATTTTGTGAAATGCATAGCATAGTGTTACAGATGAATGTATATGCAAAAATTACAACTCGCTCCAGCTGATTATGATTTATTTACTAATATACCAATTATTGTAACACTTTTTTGTGTCAAGTATTATAATCCATGAGTTGGAAAGTTTATACAGACAATATTTCCATTTTACTAACGCTTTTTTAACTGTCCTAACATTTTACTGTTATTTGTTTGTAACATAAAAAAGTGTTAGAACCTACAAAATATAAAATGTTACAAAAACCATGTTTTGGTGTAGTGTACACAACTTGAAGTTTAATCAAAATTTGCATGTTATCCTTCATAGATTCTTCAATTTTTATCACACATGCCAGTGTATTGTGTTGGAATGGACCAGAATGAGGAGAAGGAAAAGAAATAGTGTCATTTTGGTTTGATTTAATAGAGGAAGACATTAATTTTAACTTTCATAAGTTTATTTCAGAGAAAGAGAAGTAAGAAGACAGAAAAGTTCAAAATTCGTAGGTTTATATAACTACCAAACTAATTTTAGAGGGAAAATCAAATTTTCAAATTTTAACGTTGTATGTTGACATGGTTGGTAGGGGTATGTCGGCATCCCTATGAAAAATATGGTTTTCTTGTATATCTCTGTTTATTAAAATATATGTTACTATATCTATATTCTATATCTCAGTTATTGAACAAATGCCTATTTCTCTTTTCAACTTATTAAATATAGGTTGGTTTAAGGGTTTGATTAAAATATCAGCAATTTGATTCTCGAAGTTGATAAATTCAAAAGAAATAATCTCTTTACTTATATTATCTCTAAGAAAATGATGTCTGGTATCAATATGTTTTGTCCTAGCATGATGAGTAAGATTTTTAGATAAATTTACTGCACTAGTATTATCACAATAAATTGGTGATTTTGAAATTGTTAATTCAAAATCGCTTAGTGTTTGTTGTATATAAATGACTTGAGAACAAGCCAAAGAAACAGAGATATATTTTGCTTCAGTTGTTGATAAAGAAATAGTGTTTTGCTTTTTACTAAACCATGAATCCAGAGAATGCCCCAAAAAGTGACAAGTTCCACTTGTACTTTTTCGGTCAGATTTGCAACCAGCATAGTCAGCATCACAATAAGAGATTAAATCAAATGAATCATTCTTAAGGTAAAATAAACTATAGTCAAAAGTATGCTTAACATATCTTATGATATGTTTTATAGCTATTAAGTGAGTCTCTTTGGATTGAGATTGGTATCTTGCACAGAGACAAACGTTGTGCATGATATCCGGTCTACTCATAATGATATAGAGTAGTGATCCAATCATAACTCTATATAGTTTTTTATTTACATCTTTTAAAATATCTTCTTTATTTAAAGTTTCGTTGGTTGCCATGGGAGTGGGTTTTCCACTCGCAGTAGTCATATCAAATTTACTAACTAGATCCCTAACATATTTTTCTAAAAATACCATTATTTGATTGTTTTATTTGTAAACCTAAGAAGAAAGTAAGTTCACCCATATGACTCATCTCGAACTCTCTTTTCATTATTTTAGAAATTATTTATTCATTTCATGATTAATTGAACCAAAAATAATATCATCTACAATTACAAAGACATATTTATTGTGATTTATTGATTGAATTTGAGATGGACCAAAAAGATGAAGTAACTCAAGAGGTTTTGAAGTTGAAATCATATCTTTTAATTTGAAAGAACTCTTCTTAAGTTTTTCCTAATTGACAAGCATCACATATACTATCAATTTTAAAATTCATTCTAGGGAGACCTCTTACTAGATCAAGTTTAGGAAGTCTAGATATTAAAATTCAAATGCTCAAATCTTTTATGCCAAATCCAAGGGTCACTTGTATTAGCCAAAAGACATAGATACCACCTCCTTCTTCACTTGTATTATGCCAAATCCAAGGTTCACTTGTATTAGCCAAAATCCAATGTTAGTCTGGTAATTTGGTAAGAGGTTATTTTGGTAAATTTACCACTTCTTTCTTTTTCTATAAATACCCACCTCCTTCTTCACTTTCATTCACATTTTTTCTTCTTCTTTTCTCAAGCTTCTTCATCTTCTTCCTCTTCTCTTTAATATCTTCCAAGTAATAGAAAAAAATTATAAAGAAAAATGTCAAAATGTTTAAAAATATTCAAAAGAAATCAATGTTTATTCTCTTCAAATCAAACTCCTCGTTTCTCCATATTTTACCTCTTGTTCTCTCGAACATAACTTCTTCAAAACTGAATCAAAATGTAAAATTATTTTTTCAAATCATGTACTTCTCCAGTGGCAGCAACTTCAATGTTGACTACTTTGTCCAATTCTTTGCATAAATATGTCAAAAATCCACTTCTTTGCAGTACATTCTCTGTCCCAGTTTTTAAGCCAGAGAATAAGCCATTTTGTTTTGATCATAATTTGATCAAAACAGAAAAAAATTAAGAAATTATTTTTTTAAATCATATGAAATTCCAGTGGTTATGACTTTTATGCTGATCACTTTTTCTAGTTTTGAGGTTTGATATACCTGAAACTCAATTCTTTGTAGTGCATTTTTGAGCTTCATTTTTGACAATACGACAACACATCTTCTTCATTCTATCATATCTTCCTCAAAACAACTTGGAATCAAGTGATTATTTTTTTGATATTAAAGACAAAAGAATTTTCAACAACTTTTAGTTAACAATTTTTTCAAATTGTGAGAGTAACAGAGTCAAAAACAAGAGAGAAGATGACCTATTTTCTGGGTGTAGTTTTGAGAATTCAAGTTCAAAGCTCTACCATTTCTTCTCTATACTTTCGTCCAATCCCCATTTCAAGCCTTGGCCAAGCATTAGGAAGGGGGAATTATGGCTTACTTTCATTTGGTTTCAAAAGCGTGGTAGGAAATATGCGTTAAATCTCAAGTTCCTTGCCTTAAAGTTTGACAGAGTGGAATCCAATATGAGTATAACTCACTCTTTTATAATATTTTTATATAAGTGAGAATAAATTTTATTTATGATCATTGATGATTGTTTGGATGATATATGATATTATATATATATATTGATTGGTATTTGGATATATTCTTGTCTATTGGAGCAGATGAGACCCTATACGTTCCTATGTATGAGTGGATGACCTTTTGTATACGCGTCTGCCTAGAAGCGGACATTGTACACATATTCTAATATGTACATTTGTTGCAGGTGATAGGTTAGAGGGATCCAATTGGATTCCTCACCACTGTTGATTTATTTACAGATATTAATATATATGCTGTTATCATGTGATATATGATGATTTTGGATGCCGTGATTGATGTATTTAGTACTGTTGCAGCATTGGACCTATTTTTGATAAATTTAAAATATTAGAGTGATGATTTCAAATTGAAAAGGATTTTCAAGTGATCTTGAAAATAGATGTTTTATTGATTTTCAAATTTGTTAAGGAAAAGCATTTATTTTAAATAAATAAATGTTATAATTTTATGTTATAAAAATTATGATTTTTGTGAAATATATTAAGTATGATTTTTTGAGTTATGTAAGTTTTAACAACGATTTGTAAATTATTAAAAGAATAAGTTTGTTTAAATTGAGATTTTTTGTATATTTATAAATGGTTTATATACAAGATTTATAAAATAGATATTTTATAAATAAAAAATAATGTGATTATAAAGGAGTTTTGGAAGTGTTAAAATGAGGTTATAAATGGATTTTATAAATAAATAAGATTTGTGAATTTGTAAAGTTATTAAAAGAATGATTTTTAAATAAATGAATTTATAAGTAATTAACTTATAAATGGATTTTGGCATGTAATTGAGTTATTAATGGAATTTTTTAATAAAGGAATTTTGTATATTGAAGTTTTTATAAAATAGAAATGTGAATTTGTAACATGGTTTTATAAATCCAAAATCAACTTATTTTGATAAGTTTATTATGGATGCTTATTAAAGAAATTTCATCCATGATTTTGGATAGTGTATAATCCTTTAATAAAATGTGTATAAGTAATGAGTTTGGTAAAGGAGATATATTCACGATTTTTGACAGTGGATAATCCTTTAATTAAATGTGTAGAAGTTTGAATTTGGATAAGAGAATTATATTCACGATTTTGGACAGTGAATAATATATTAAATAAAATGGAGTGATTTAGGAAGTGATGTAAATGGATTTAAATGATTTAAAGATATTTTAAAATGTGTTAAGTATCGAATATATAGATTTCAACATTCACTGTTGGAATAGACATTTCAAGTAAGAAAATGATGGACTATAACACTGTTGTTACAGTAAATGATTTTCGAAAGGAAATATTTTGTAAAGTATATGAGATTTATACATCTATCTTATTTTCGAATCCCTATACTAGTGATGTTGGGTTGTCGTAACGATGTTTTACGCAACATTCATTTTGACCCAAATAAATGTGTTTAAAGAGAATGTTTTCCTTAAAGAATAAAATATATACTTAATCATGATTTAAGTATATGTAATATTTTATAAATGTTGAAAATAAATTGATTTGTGAATTACTCATTATTAAATAAGTATATGGAAATGTTTTCTAATATAGAAAGTTGAAATGGTTTTTGAGATAATGTCTTTTTAAAGATAATTTGAAGTGAATATTTAGCACGTGATTTAATTAATAAAAGATTAATTAAAAGGGCCTAGTGATTTCATATGGTGCTAAAGATTCTTTGTTTGCTTTGATAGTTAAATAATCGACTATCAAATTGGCCATTTTAGTTCCTCGACTTGATGTGGGAACTATTTAGTCGTACTCTTAGTACGCAACCTTCTATGTAGGCTTGGTTATCGTTTGTGTTGAGGATGTTGATTCGTATAGTGTAGAGCATTACTCCAATCTATCGAGCTTCCTTCTTGGCCCGAAGAATAGCAAGTTGAAAGTTGGAGTCATGACAAGTCTATGAGACTTAGTTTCTGTTTGAGGTTGAGAAACGTTTTTGCATTGTTGGTGTAAAGAGCTCGGGATTGGTTTATCCGAAAACCACTTCGGACTAACATATATGTGTTCGATTGTGCAGGTTATTGATGATATTTTTATTTCTGGTTTTCATAGTGGGGGACTGCTTGTTGATCATTTGGGATTAAAATCCCATTATATACATAGTAGTAGTGGTCTCTTCATTATGAAATATCCAATGCAAGGACTATTCACTACTAATCCTAAAGATTTCCCGACAGGATGCGGTAGGAAAGTACCTTCAGTTTGTCCTATTCCTGGACAAATTGTATGGATGTTTGTCTGACATTGCATTTCTAAAAATTACATACATTGGTTTTACAAACGTACATCAGTGGTTACGGAGAAGGCAACTTCTCTTAGCTTAACACCCTCCTTGAGATATATGAGCTTAAGGTTGTATTTTTGTGGAAGGCAACTAGTAGTCAACGAAAATGGTCATGTGGAATTCAAAGTGATGTGATGTGTGATATGTGAATGGTAATTGTTACCTCAGGCCTCGTCAACCGGAAATGACCGAAACAGGGTTAGATGCAACAGGGCTAAGTGGGTCGCTCCCAAGTAGGGTATAATCATCCTCTTCTAGATATATTTTTACACACTATGAAATCGTATATCTAATTAATGTTATTTGTATGCTAGAGGGCCCTCGGTAAAGGTCGGTAACGACCAAAGGATGACACATTCGGTACCATTTAGTTATAGAGGTGGGCCGGTCTTATGTTGGTAGAGGGTAGATGTTCTGTGCCTCGGGACATCCATCTAGAGGTGTACCCATCGGAAGATAGTCCTTTCACCTAGTCATTTGTATGGAAATCAAAAATCTACTACGTGCCTACTATTTTATTTGTAAAGCCTAGTATGCTAGAATTTAATAATGGTAACAATTTCAGCTATTTTGATTATTATTTATGTACTAGACATTAGTATAATATAAGAGAATCTGATATGAAATGTTTTAGTTATAGTAAGGTAAAAACATGTCCGTGTTTATGTGTGGACTTGTCTTACGAGATTTATTTTGATAAAGGAAAAGTTTGATAGTTTAATAAATTTAATAGAATGTGTTTCTCATGCTGATTTACCAGACTGATCCAGGTGTTCTTCTCTTTCAATGCTCTAGTCAGACCGAGTATATTTACAGGTTAAGTTTTGGTGCTTTGGAGCTTCAGCAGGAGAGCTGGAGATCATCATATTCATGTACACGTACCGGTTTTGATTATCCGCTGTTTAGCTGTTGTATATTATCGGCAGTTATGAGGAAATGTTATAATAACTGTCTAGGCTGATAACTTGTGATTGATTGTTAAACTCTGATTGATGTATGTATATACAGTTTCTGTTTTGTAAATATCATTGATATGATATTATATGTTTTCTGCTGCGATGTGAGATTCTGTATTGTTCCATTTGGTTCTATCTTCTCTCTTTCTTCTCTTCTCTTCTTCTCTCTTCTTTTCTTTCGCCTGACTTTCCTTCAGTCAGTGCTTTTTGGTCCGGATGTGTGTGGTTTATTGTCGATTCAAAGAGTACAGATTTGCAGGTTATCACACACTTATCTTTTTCAAATTTAGTTTTATATCCTTTATTGAAAATTTGACTAATGCTAAGCAGATTGTGTTTTAGATTCTTAACTAATAAAACATTAGAAATAGTAGGAGTTTTAGAGTTACCAACATTGCCGATGCCAATCACATATCCTTTTGAGTTATCTCCAAAATTAACCAATCCTCCATCTTTATAATAATATCAATCAGCATATCTGGATTACCAATCATGTGTCTTGAACATCCACCATCAATTATCTACTTATTCTTCTTGATTTGCACAATTTATCCATTGAGAGTTGATTCTTCAAAGGCCATATAACATTTTTCTTTCTGCACAGAATACAAACTCGGCAGATAACTTGATTTTCTACAATAATTATATGCAGACTTATGAGACAATGATGATTTGAATAGTTTTAAACCGTGTTAACAAAATCCCCAAAATAGTCATTTTAAAAACTTTTTCAGTAGCTCTTCTGGCGAAGCTGCGAGTTCATGAGCAAGTGAATGAAACTTTGAAAACCAATGCTATGATACCAAATGTGAGAAATGCGGATTACGGATCATAAGGCTGGAGTAATACTAGAGGGGGGAGGTGAATAGTGTTTTATGGATTTTTTAAATCTTTTTGAAACTTATGTAAGTTAATCACCAACAAATACAATTCACAAACATAGATATAATCAAAGAATCAGACACAGATGCAAATACTAAATAAAAACAGTAAAGGAAAGAACACACCAGGATTTTACACTGGTTCAGAGTTACGCTACATCTAGTCCCGTACAAAAATAATCTACTAGATTACACCCTTGGTTTCAAGGCTACGAGGTACACCTTCCTGTATTCGAGGCCAGGGAAAACTCTCTTGATTAGGCTACAAGATGTTGGTTTTCAAGGCTACAATCACACCCAATTGATGTCAAGGCTCAACGTACCTTTTACTCAACAGTTTGATTTGCAAAAGATCCTATAACTCTGAATTGCACTGAGATCTTATGGAGAGAGTGGCAGAGAATCAAACAAGAGATAATCAAATATGATTCACTTGGTATTTTGGCAGATTATAGTTTAGGATTTTTAAGAATAAATGTGGAAAATGAAGAGGAGAGAAAATAAATGAAATCTGGTGTAAAATTCTTTTAGAACTTACTGGTATTTATAGTAGAGCAATAGCCATATCAATTCGTGAAAGGATATGACAAATAGACACTTCTTTTGAAATTTGAAAATAAAAGGACGCCATGTCGACATAGGGGGTTGAGGATGTCAACATGCTCAAGGCAAAAATTGATGTTTTGATTTTCTTATTAAAATTGGTTTCTATAATTTGTCAAAACAATTTCTAAACTTTGTAAATATATTTGAACATAGTTTAAACATATAAAAGCGCTTAGAAAGTAATTTTTAATATATATAATATTAATCTATAAAGTGATTTAAAATCTGAGTATATAAATATTTTAAAGGTAAATATTTAAAACAAGAGATGGTTTAAAAACGAGGACAATTTTGAAATCAAAATATTAAAAATGTAAAAATAGTTTTGAGGCTAAAATATTTAAAACCAATAGAGATGTCTTTTTTTGAAAAAAGTTTTGAAAACATTTTTAAAAACAAGAGATATATTTTTGAAAAGCATGCTTATAAAATTAGTGGATATCAAAATAGGACCACTATATGTTCCACTAAATATTGTCGCGGTTTCCATCCCTTTAATAGGCTCGAAATGATTCCATTCCACGAATAAATTTCGAATAAAGATGTAAGTGCTTTCAAGAGGTTTTAACATAATTCTAGACTCAATACTTATCTTGTATTATTGAAATCTTGAACTCTTGATATCTTAAGGCTCGTGAGTCTTCAATCTTGATATCTTCAGTCTTGAATGTCTATACTGTACAGTCTTCCTTCTTGGTACCTGCATGTTTATATCCTGCATATACGCATATATATATATATATATATATATATATATATCTAAACTATAATGTTAGTATTTATATTTTATAACAAGTCCTAAGGTTGTTGTCATCAAAACCATCATCTCAAGGACTCATAAAATTCAATATAAATTCAAATTAAATTTGAATTAAAATTTAAATATACCAATCATCAATCAATCAATTCCTAATCACATCATAAATTTAATTTAACTAACATAAGATGATTTAGCATTTGTGAGTGGGTTACTACACTCATCTTTAATTTATCGTCAATCTAAAATCGAAATAAGGTCCAAAATTCTGATAGTATTAGAATGCAGCCAAACCTGTTTCTTAATGTCCGAAATTCTGATACGATCATAATGGAGAAAACCACGTCCAAATCTGAGCTCGTATGAAAACGTTATGGATAATAGAATGTTTGAAATTTTTCTAAAAAATAATAAAAAAAAAGAGGGTAATATGGTAAATATCTCACCGCAATGCTAGTCTATCATGAATGCTCGAAACCATCCGCGTTTCAGCGCCACCCTCTTACAACCAAACTCTGCCTACTACACACGCCTCTACCTAGATCTGACACCACCGCCATGCTCCTCGCCCAGAGTCGACCCTAACATGGCTGCCGCAACACTCCAGTGGTCCCCAGCCACTCCGCCACCGCCTGCAAGTCGTGGCCAAATTTAGTGATTTTAGACACCTCTAGCACGAACGAACACGATCCTTGAGACCTGCTTCACGACCTCTATAAGCTTGCACCTTCCGATCGTCGTATAATCAACGATCCACTGTCGGATCGAAAACACAAGTTTCGATGGCCGAGAATAAATTGTCAGTTCCTAGCCAATCCGTGATTTTATTGCCAAAATGAATTATAGCAGTAGGTTTCACTAGTTGAGAGCTTTCCAACGATATATAATTTGCTATGGTTTAAGGAGTTTAAATTGTTCGATATGATTTTGATTTGAATTTGAATTTGGGAATTAGAGTTTCTGCCGTTGAGAAGGAAGGAAGGAGCAAATGGAAATAAGCAGTATGTACAGAAATAAAAAATAGAGGTTGCTAGGGTTATAAAATCTATTTATATAGATAGATAAACAAGAACAAATGGTACAGATTGAATTGGTCGAAACAAATACGCGAACTCGAAAAGCCCGTTCCATTTTCAAAACAAAAGTGGGTCATGTTTTACAACTATCATCTCTTATCATATTAACTATAATATTTAATTACATTAATTCCATAATTTACCAAATTTAATTCCTTATTTACGATTATAGCCAAATCAACTTTACAACAATTTCAGTTAATTGAAATTGCATTAAATAGCTATCAATTACATTAAATTAACATTGTTAAATTACATTCTAATCATCTTTTCCATTTGTAAATCAAAATTTTTAATTTTTCACAATATTAAATTTCAAAATATTATTTATTTTAATATTTTAATTATCGAAAATTATGGGTTGTTACAATCAAAGTTTTGTAAAGAGATATTTTTATTTCTTTTGAATAACAAGTCGAATCAAATAAGTGAAAATAGTGCTTGGATTTCAACCGCTTGCTCTTTCTATTTTTAAAATATTAAATTATTATTATTTACATACCTAACTCAAATAAACTGAGGCCAGATATACCGATCATGCGTTGCCTTTTTGGCTTATGTGAGAAGACTACAGAGCGTGGTGAGCGTACACACATGCGTATGAACACATGTCCCTGGGTGCTTATTGTTATTATTTTAAATTTATTTACATACACCTAACACAAGATTAACTAAGGCCAGATATACCGATTGTAACGACCCATAAATTTTGATTAATAGATTTGTTAGTTTAATTTAAATTTTGCAATTTAATTTAGGAAGAAATAAAAATTCTAGTAGTTACAACGAAGCAAATGTTAGAAATTTAAATGTAGCGATTGAAATCAAGATTTACAAATTCAAAAATTAAAATGCTACTAATTTAATATAATAAGAAGGTAAGTAATATAAATAATTGATCGTAAACTTTATTAAATGAATTAATGTGCAAAGGTATTGAATTAAACATGAATAGCATGAATATTAATGAATGAAATTTATGCAATAAATTGTTAAGTGATGGCATTTATGAATGAAATAAGATTTGTAAGTAATAAAGGAAAGTATAAATAATTGGGTATAAACTTAAGTAAACAATTGAGTTGCTAAGAAATTGGATTAAGCACAAATACTATAAATGAATAAATAAAATATAAATGAAGTTATGCAATAATGAATGAATACATTGCAATAAAAGAAGAAACTGACATGACATTTATAAATGATAACGAATATTGGTAAGGAATAAATGAGAATAATTGAAATAAGCTTAAAGGTAATTAAAGTTAAATAATTACAATTGATAAGATACCTATTTGGGTAGTTAATAAACTTTAATGCGAAAACAATTGAAAACTTTTGACCCAATTTGTGTAGTTAAGGTAGTTTTAATT
Source organism: Allium cepa (assembly GCA_030765085.1). Lineage (NCBI taxonomy): Eukaryota > Viridiplantae > Streptophyta > Magnoliopsida > Asparagales > Amaryllidaceae > Allium > Allium cepa. The sequence goes on from CM060944.1 coordinate 347,000,336, forward strand.
GGTCATTGAAGTTTGTTAATTCTAGAAGATGTAATCAACGTTAATTTTATTTATAATATGACGATTGGGTGATTTAAGAAGTGAAAAACCAAGATTTATGAATATATTTGAAATTTGAAATTCAATTTGTGGATTTATTGCAAATAAGTGAAATTAATATTTAACTATTACGTTAGTGGTGTCTAATAAATTAAAATGGGTATTCAATAGGAATTAATCTAGTTAAGGTTATATTAGTATAAAAAGGGTTGGACTAAGGAAATTTTATTAATTGGTTTTAAAAACCTTAATTAATATGTGAAATAGACAAGATTTCACATTTTCACCATTTATACAAATCTAAGATGTATATAGAAGTATCAATGTAATGAAATGTAAACAAATGTCAAATATAAGATAATGATTGATTGAATTTAAACGAATGGAAAGTAAAAAAATTAAGTTAATTGAAGTATAAAAAAATTCAATAATTGAATTAATGGCAATAAATGAAATTTAACACTAAATTATTACATTAATTGAAACTAGATGTAATGGGAGGATATTGTTATAATAGATTTAGAATCAAATGTTGATTTCATCAGGTGTAATAGAGAAAGTACGTTGAATACAAGAATGGAAATAAAAATTTAATTTTTTTTGAGATTTGAACTATAATAATTGGATTTAAATTGCAGTAAAACGAAATTTAATTTATAATTTGTGAATATAATGAAAATGAAATTTAACGCTGAAATGAATAAATTAGTTAACTCTAAATTTACATCTAGATTTGGTTTAATTAATGTGAAAGATTAAGAAAATAAAAGTGTTAAAGATTGTCTGTTTCAGAATTTAAATAGGAAATTTGATTTAATTAATTTATTTTAATTTATTTACTTAATATAAAAATAGCCATTTTGGCCACTGACTCGGATTTCGACAAGACCAGTTTCATCGGATCTGTAACGATGAGTTATAATAGTGTTTCAAGTTTCGTAGAGATCAGACTTGTCGTTTGATCGTACGGACTCGAAACGCCTTGAAATTTATGCAATTGAAATCAATTTGGAAAATTTTGTTTTTAGCATAACTTCTTCATACAATGGAATTTGGACGTGAAACTTTTTCCATCGCGTTCAGAATATTTTAAAACACCTATTTTGATATATGGATTTACCCAATTTCGTTTCGGAATCAGAACGGGCTTTTTGGGCCAATTATCGTTTAGCAAGTTTATAATTCGGATCCAGTCCATTCTTTTCCATCTTTATCTATAAATACCCTACTAAACCCTAGCCTCCGCCTACTCTCATTTATCTGAGCGTAAAATTTCATCAGCTCCTCTTCTTCTTCAATGGATGCGAACCCTAGATCCAATTACAATCCAAAATCAAAGTCAAAAATTTAAAATCCTCGGAAAAATTTGAAAAAAAATATATGTTGAAGCACTCGACCAGAGTAATTCACTGGTGGTATTCATTTTTTGATTCAGTTTGTCGTTTGACCGATAAAAATCAGAGAAGTTTCAGCCGTTCATCATCATCGAAATCAAATTCGTCGGATCGAGAAACCCTTTCTGGGTTTTGAAGAGAGGACCGAAGGGACTTCATCCATGCAGTTTATTTCGCGAATCGACGATTGGATTTGGCAGAAATCGCGATTAGGGTTAAGGATTCATGGCGGCGGCCGGCTATTTTTGGGCGATGTTCGTGTGGCGTGGAGGCCGGGGTCGCGAGGAAAGGCCTGAGAGGCGTCAGCAGGATGGGGCGGCGGTGGTTGAAGTCGCGGTAGCTTTGGGTGGCGAGCGCATTTTGTTGAAGTCAGCGTGTTGCATGCGAGCGCGTGCTTGCTTTCAACTGGGTAGGGTTCTGTGGCGATTAGAAGATGGTGACGTGGCACTAGCTAAGGTTGAGATATAAGTGTTTTTTATTTATTTATTTCAATCTTTGATTTGCAACACGTTTTAATGCATAAATTTCTCGTACGATATCCCTTTTACGTGTGGTTTTTTTGTTAGGATCGTAATAAAATTCCGGACTTGATGACGCTGGTTTGGACGAATTCGGAGTGTCAAATTTTTGGGTTTAAATTGAATTTAAATTCAATTTAAATTCAAAAGGTGAGTGTTTTAACCCACTCACAACTTCTAAGATTTCTTATTTTTGTTAAATTGATTTATGATGTGCTTAGAAATTTAATTATATCTGTTTGGCATATATTTCATCATTTTCTCAGTTAAATTGAATTCATTAATTTACGCGTTATTTAATTCATAATTTCATTTAAAACTGCCAGTTAATTGTTAATTAATTTACTCATTGCATTAAAAGTGTAAGTTAAAATTTTAGTAAAATTTATTATTGCATATAACCTGCTAGTTAAATTTATTTATTGTTACATATAACCTGCTAGTTAAATTTATTTATTATTGCATATAAACTACAGTTAAACAGTTATTTAATTCATTGTTGGAAATTTAACTATCAGTAATTAATTATTATTTATTGTTGTGATTGTTTGAATTGGATAATAAATTGATAAAGGTTTGATGATTGATATGATGGACGAATGGATGCTGTATTTATATTGTATAAACTGCAAGTTATTATTATGCATTTTCATTTCATTCGGGATTACGGTTTCAAATGATATACAACCGCATTTCTATTTTTAAATTGCGGATTGAAATGATAAATATCCATATCACTTGACCATAGGATAGAAAACTATATACAGGCACCGCGGTATAGATATAAAATTATTTTTGAAATGATTTTTTATGGTTTGAAAAGAATACAGTTTAATAAATATTAAATTTTGATATATATATATAGTAAAAATTCTTGAATTTAGCTATGTATAAATTTGTTTCGAATTTTAAAATAAGCCAAATAATGAAGTTGATTTCGTTTATATAATATGGTTAAGAATATATTTGAAATTCTATTGTATATAGAGTTTATAATAACTCAAATAAAAGTAAAGTTGAAGATAAATGTGAGTACGATTGAATTAAAGTATTTAACAATTTTCCTCAAAAAATTTCTTTTGAAATGTAAATAAATGAAGATTTAAAGGGTATGATCTTATAACTTGATTTTTGATTAGAGGATTTAAACGAATATCAAATTTGTTTAAAGAATATTATCAAGTTAATTTAATTTAAAAGAATATCCTGTTATTGAAGTTTAAGAGTTTTACCTGAATAATAATTGTTTGGTAAGTAAATATTTCAAATTTAAATAATAGGAATTGGATTTGATATATATTAAATTTTCAAAGAATCCATTTTGAAATAGTGGAATATTTAAAGATTGAAATATATGAACTATAGAGTTTTGAAATATAGAATATTTAAGCTATGAAATATATGGGAATTAAAATGGTTTACTTGGAGGTTCAAATTGATATTTGGAATTTATTGTGAAATTTGAAGAAGCTGTTTATTTTATAAAGTAATATAGTATTTGAACCGTTAAGTATTAAAAGTTATGTTTTAAAGCTATGGTTTCAAGGTGTATATATTTGGAAATACTACGATTTTGGGAAAGGGATATTTATAAAATAAAAATGATATCATATTGATTTGGCGTTTTAAAAATATAAATGACATCGTATTTATATGGTTTCAAAGAGATATTATATTCTGGTTTAAAGTATAAATTATTTTGAAATAACCGCGGTGTTATAATAACGTTTGGTTGTTAAAGAGACCGGGATCGAAAGTTGTCATACTCTCTGCCAACTCCGAAAACCACTTTAACAACCGTGTATGCGGTGGAGATTCCAGAATGAAGTAGGATGGTGGCGGCGTTTCCTTTGAGGTAAATACGTGGACCCGACTCCCGTGAGTTGGCATAAGGTGGCTAAAACAGGTGTGATTCTCGGGCAAATGAGGTCATTCCTCTGATCGAACGCACTCCTTCGATATTATACTCTGACTTTTGGATTGATTCGGTGGCCACTTTTTATTTTGATTTGGGGGTGTTGTTCGAGGTGGGTGGTAGTAGCAGCTACGCGTTACCACCAGCCCGGATAGCATTTGGTATATCTACCCTGGCATTGCCTAGTTGTGCCGTGTCACCTACCCTAGCGCACCTTATACGATTTTATTTTGTACCGTACCTATGGAGTGTCCTCTGACGACGCCCAGTACGGGGGAGATTACGGTACTGTATAGACTATGGGAATATATTGTGTGTTAAGGGCTATATGGGTAACCCCTTAACGCTATTTAAAAGTAAGTTCACTTTACAAATAGACACTATTATAATAGCGAAATATACTACATAGTAAATAGTTTAACGGATCCTTAAGAGATGTGAATCCCGAGCATCTTTTAAGTTACTGCACTCACATTTATTTCAGTTGATTTAACTTACATAAGATCTTTAGTTCTGATTCGAGTGTTTTGTCTTTTCAATTCACTCGGGTCAGTCCGAGCGTTTCAGGATTTTGAAGACCTTAGCTCTGGAAGACGAAGACGGGATTTATATTACTATTATTATTTTTAGTCCTCCATACTCATACCGTTCCGCTGCATTGTTATTATTTGTATATGTACTCTGATATATATTGTATAAGTATAATTAAATATTTTGTAAACAGCTTCATGAAGTGTATATTTGATTATTATATTTTATCCTTCCGCTGTGAGATTCTGTTTTCTTTTATTTCTTTTTGTTTTTCTTATTTACCCCATAACAATCTGCTCTTTTGTGTGGTTTGAATTGGCACGTGTGTCAATTTAAAGCGTCCGAAAAGGCGGGACGTTACAATGTGGTATCAGAGCCAGGTTTAGCGATAAACCTTAGCTTTGTGGGGGTTTGACTCTTTATTAATAGGGTAGTAATACCCTATGGGAGTCGCTGAGTGTATATATGAGAGAGCGTATCTGTTAGTGTTATAAAAAGGGTTTTAATATTGTGTTAATCTGTTCCGTTTTGTATATATAAATTCTAGTTGATGCATGGGACGCTATGATATCAATAGGGATTTCTAAACACTAAATAGGACAGACCAACATAAAATTTGTTTTATTGTAGGCGAATGAAATAATTTTTCCTACTATATTTTCTATATATAAAATAAATGTTTATATAATATATATATATATATATATATATATATATGTGCATATTTGGTTGCAATATATGGGTTATTAGGTAATAACTTTATAATTAATAGTCGAAGTAAGATTGAAAATAAAATAAAAAGGAAATTGGGAATTTAGAACGTAAATTCCGAGGTTTTGAATATTTCTTTGATTGATTTTGAAATATATAATAATAATATTATTAGAAGTATTTTGATATAAATATTTAAAAGAATTGTTTAAGAAGATTTTAGAAGAAATAAGTTTGTACTTCCCTCTCTGTCGCTGGAAAATAATTTCGGTGATGGCGGCCGCATCATCGACATTCATTTTCGAGTTTCGAAGGGGGAAGGCCACTGTGGTAGTTTTACTACAGATATTTTGATAAACACAAATGAAATTTTAATTTGTTTAAATATAATTGGATTTATAGGTTGTAAGTATATATTTATCTGTTATTTTAAATTTATTTGAAATAAAACCCGGTATTTAATTCTTAAGTTTCCATTAATAAACAGTTTCAATTACTGTAGTGAATTGGAACGAAAGTAATTAATAAATTGAAGCCTCTAAAGGAAATAAGAGATTTAATGCTAGGTTATAAATAGTATTAAATGGAAATTTGAAATTGTAACCTATGAAGTAAAGGATATTATTATTGAACAATAACTTAATTTAAAGAAATAGAATAAATTTGTATAACTTTCAAATTACATCCTTAAAAACATATATATAACTTACCAAATAATCAAAGTACAATGTTAATAAGAAATGGTAATAGAATATTATACAAGTAAAAGTTGGAAATAATGAAAGAATTCAATGAAATTTCCTTAATGAATAAGAAATTTGTGTTGTAGATGTTAGGAACTTAAGTATGACTGAAAGGCCACTAATTAAATATAATAGAAAAGTTAAAAAGAAATAAAAATAAAAGGAAACATGTATACTAAATAAATGATATTAGGTAGTGGATAAATGAAGGTAATACAATAAAAAAACTTCATATTTAAGTAAATAAGTTGAAGTATTTCTAAATGAAATTGTAAGAAATAAAATGTAAATTATAAAGATAAACCATTGAAAAAAAATCAAACAACAAATGTATGAAATGAAATTAATAAGAATGAAATAGAAATTTTGTTTAAATGGTTGTTGTTTTTGTTTATGAGTGTTTGGGCAAGGAAACTTTAAAATTGTTTGGATGAATAAATAATCTATTTAGTTTCACCTAAGACTGTTGAGTAAAGGGTACACTTAGTAGTTATTCTTCATTCCGTACAATTTAAAGTTTAAACCCGAACAACTATTTTTTTTGTTTGATGAATGAAGGGTTGATTATATTAATTCTATGTGATGGCTGTTTGCTGTGGTTGCAATTGGTTATTGTTGTATTGGTTTGGTTGGTTGTAATTAAAACAACTTAAATATTTTATTTTATAAAATTATTAACTCTTTTGGATCAGGTAATGAAAGCAATTGCTACTGCTTTTGGTTCCATAAAATAAGCGTAAATTGCCTGACAAATAGGTACGTTTCGGATTACGGTTTATTGCGCTATTTTATATATTTTCCCGTGTTGGGATATAATAGTTTGGATATTATATGCGATATATTGTTATATCTAATATTATATTTTCTCCCGAGCCTCCCCGTACAAAGGAGACTCTGCCAATTATCCGTAAAATTTGGGACTTAGAAATTTTTGAAAATATTTTCCAAACTTTATTGATTTAAGTATAAAAAGATATAATGATTGTAAATTTGTATATTTTGTTTAAAGTAACAAATTTTGTAAATTTAATTGTTTATAAAATTTATGTTTTGAATAAGATATATTGATTTCCTAACTCTTCTTTTCCCTTCTTTTTCCTTTTCGGGGACGAAAAGTTTTGAGTGGGGGAGAGTGTAACGACCCGTAATTTTTGATTAATAGATTTGTTAGTTTAGTTTAAATTTTGCAATTTAATTTAGGAAGAAATAAAAATTCTAGTAGTTATAACGAAGCAAATGTTAGAAATTTAAATGTAGCAATTGAAATTAAGATTTACAAATTCAAAAATTGAAATGCTACTAATTTAATATAATAAGAAGGTAAGTAATATAAATAATTGATCGTAAACTTTAGCAAATGAATTAATGTGCAAAGGTATTGAATTAAACATGAATAGCATGAATAGCATGAATATTAATGAATGAAATTTATGCAATAAATTGTTAAGTGATGGCATTTATGAATGAAATAAGATTTGTAAGTAATAAAGGAAAGTATAAATAACTGGGTATAAACTTAAGTAAACAATTGAGTTGCTAAGAAATTGGATTAAACACAAATACTACAAATGAATAAATAAAATATAAATGAAGTTATGCAATAATGAATGAATGAATAAATACATTGCAATAAAAGAAGAAACTGACATGACATTTATAAATGATAATGAATATTGTTAAGGAATAAATGAGAATAATTGAAATAAGCTTAAAGGTAATTAAAGTTAAATAATTACAATTGATAAGATACCTATTTGGGTAGTTAATAAACTTTAATGCGAAAACAATTGAAAACTTTTGACCCAATTTGTGTAGTTAAGGTAGTTTTAATTGGTCATTGAAGTTTGTTAATTCTAGAAGATGCAATCAATGTTAATTTTATTTATAATATGACGATTGGGTGATTTAAGAAGTGAAAAACCAAGATTTATGAATATATTTGAAATTTGAAATTCAATTTGAGGATTTATTGCAAATAAGTGAAATTAATATTTAACTATTACGTTAGTGGAGTCTAATACATTAAAATGGGTATTCAATAGGAATTAATCTAGTTAAGGTTATATTAGTATAAAAAGGGTTGGACTAATGAAATTTTATTAATTGGTTTTAGAAACCTTAATTAATATGTGAAATAGACAAGATTTCACATTTTAACCATTTATACAAATCTAAGATGTAAGTATCAATGTAATGAAACGTAAACAAATGTCAAATATAAGATAATGATTGACTGAATTTAAAGGAATGGAAAGTAAAAAATTTAAGTTAATTGAATTATAAAAAATTCAATAATTGAATTAATGGCAATAAATGAAATTTAACACTAAATTATTACGTTAATTGAAACTAGATGTAATGGGAGGATATTGTTATAATAGATTTTGAATCAAATGTTGATTTCATCAGATGTAATAAAGAAAGTACGTTGAATACAAGAATGGAAATAAAAATTTACAAATTTTTGAGATTCGAACTATAATAATTGGATTTAAATTGCAATAAAATGAAATTTAATTTATAATTTGTGAATATAATGAAATTGAAATTTAACGCTGAAATGAATAAATTAGTTAACTCTAAATTTACATCTAGATTTGGTTTAATTAATGTGAAATATTAAGAAAATAAAAATGTTAAAGATTGTCTATTTCAGAATTTAAATAGGAAATTTGATTTAATTAATTTATTTTAATTTATTTACTTAATATAAAAATAGCCATTTTGGCCACTAATTCGGATTTCGACAAAACCAGTTTCATCAGATCTTTAACGGTGAGTTATAATAGTGTTTCAAGTTTCATAGAGATCGGACTTGTCGTTTGATCGTACAGACTCGAAACGCCTTGAAATTTATGCAATTGAAATCAATTTGGAAAAAAATTGTTTTTAGCATAACTTCTTCATACGATGGAATTTGGACGTGAAACTTTTTCCATCGCGTTTAGAATATTTTAAAACACCTATTTTGATATATGGATTTACCCAATTTCGTTCCGGAGTCAGAACGGGCTTTTTGGGCCAATTATCGTTTAGCACGTTTATAATTTGAATCCAGTCCATTCTTTTCCATCTTTGTCTATAAATACTCTGCTAAACCCTAGCCTCCGCCTATTCTCATTTATCTGAGCGTAAAATTTAATCAGCGCCTCTTCTTCTTCAATGGATGCAAACCCTAGATCCAATTACAATCCAAAATCAAAGTCAAAAATTTAAAGTACTAGGAAAATTTTGAAAAAAATATATGTTGAAGCACTCGACTAGAGTAATTCACTGGTGTTGTTCGTTTTTCGATTCAGTTTGTCGTTTGACCGATAAAAATCAAAGAAGTTTCGCCCGCTCATCATCATCGAAATCAAATTCGTCGGATCGAGAAACCCTTTCTGGGTTTTGAAGAGAGGACCGAGGGGACTTCATCCATGCAGTCTATTTCACGAATCGACGGTTGGATTTGGCAGAAATCGCGATTAGGGTTAAGGATTCATGGCGGCGGCCGGCTATTTTTGGGCGACGTTCGTGTCGCGTGGAGGCCGGGGTCGCGAGGAAAGGCCTGAGAGGCGTCGGCAGGATGGGACGGCGGTGGTTGAAGCCGCGGTGGCTTTGGGTGGCGAGCGCGTTTTGTTGAAGTCGGCGTGTTGCATGCGAGCGTGTGCTTGCTTTCAGTTAGGTAGGGTTCTGTTGCGATTAGAAGATGGTGACGTGGCACTAGCTAAGGTTGAGATATAAGTGTTTTTTATTTATTTATTTCAATCTTTGATTTGCGACACGTTTTAATGCATAACTTTCTCGTACGATATCCGTTTTACGTGTGGTGTTTTTTGTTAGGATCGTAATAAAATTCTAGACTTGATGACGCTGGTTTAGATGAATTCGGAGACTGCCAAATTTTTGGGTTTAAATTCAATTTAAATTCAAAAGGTGAGTGTTTTAACCCACTCACAACTTCTAAGATTTTTTATTTTTGTTAAATTGATTTATGATGTGCTTAGAAATTTAATTATAGCTATTTGGCATATATTTCATCATTTTCTCAGTTAAATTGCATTCATTAATTTACGCGTTATTTAATTCATTGTTGCATTTAAAACTGCTAGTTAATTGTTAATTAATTTATTCACTGCATTAAAACTGTCACTTAAAATTTTAGTAAAATTTATTATTGCATATAACCTGCTAGCTAAATTTATTTATTATTGCATATAAACTACAGTTAAACAGTTATTTAATTCATTGTTGGAAATTTAACTATCAGTAATTAATTATTATTTATTGTTGTGATTGTTTGAATTGGATGATAAATTGATGAAGGTTTGATGATTGATATGATGGACGAATGGATGTTGTATTTATATTTTATAAACTGCAAGTTATTATTATGCATTTTCATTTCATTCGGGATTACGGTTTGAAATGATATACAACCGCATTTCTATTTTTAAATTACAGATTGAATTGATAAATATCTGTATCACTTGACCATAGGATAAAAAATTATATACAAGCACCGCGGTATAGATATAAAATTATTTTTGAAATGATTTTTTTATGGTTTGGAAAGAATACGGTTTAATAAATATTAAATTTTGATATATATAGTAAAAATTCTTGAATTTGCTATGTATAAATTTGTTTCGAATTTTAAAATAAGCCAAATAATGAAGTTGATTTCGTTTATATAATATGGTTAAGAATATATTTGAAATTCTATTGTATATAGAGTTTATAATAACTCAAATAAAAGTAAAGTTGAAGATAAATGTGAATACGATTGAATTAAAGTATTTAAGAATTTTCCTCAAAAAATTTGTTTTGAAATGTAAATGAATGAAGATTTAAAGGGTATGATCTTATAACTTGATTTTTGATTAGAGGATTTAAACGAATATCAAATTGTTTAAAGAATATTATCGAGTTAATTTAATTTTAAAGAATATCCTGTTATTGAAGTTTAAAGGTTTTACCTGAATAATATTTGTTTGGTAAGTAAATATTTCAAATTTAAATAATAGGAATTGGATTTGATATATATTAAATTTTCAAAGAATCCATTTTGAAATAGTGGAATATTTAAAGATTGAAATATATGAACTATAGAGTTTTGAAATATAGAATATTTAAGCTTTGAAATATATGGGAATTAAAATGGTTTACTTGGAGGTTCAAATTGATATTTGGAATTTATTGTGAAATTTGAAGAAGCTGTTTATTATATAAAGTAATATAGTATTTGAACCATTAAGTATTAAAAGTTATGTTTCAAAGCTATAGTTTCAAGGTGTATATATTTGGAAATACTATGATTTTGGGAAAGGGATATTTATAAAATAAAAATGATATCATATTGATTTGAGGTTTTAAAAATATAAGTGACATCATATTTATATGGTTCAAAGAGATATTATATTCTGGTTTAAAGTATAAATTATTTTGAAATAACCGCGGTGTTATAATAACATTTGGTTGTTAAAGAGACCGGGATTGAAAGTTGTCATACTCTCTGCCAACTCCGAAAACCACTTTAACAACTGTGTATGCGGTGGAGATTCTAGAATGAAGTAGGATGGTGGCGGCGTTTCCTTTGAGGTAAATACGTGGACCTGACTCCCGTGAGTTGGCATAAGGTGGCTAAAACAGGAGCGATTCTCGGGCCAATGAGGTCATTCCTCTGATCGAACGCACTCCTTCGATATTATACTCTGACTTTTGGATTGATTCAGTGGCCACTTTTTATTTTGATTTGGGGGTGTTGTTCGAGATGTGCGGTAGTAGCAGCTACGCGTTACCACCAGCCCGGATAGCAATTGGTATATCTACCATGGCATTGCCTAGTTGTGCCGTGTCACCTGCCCTAGCTCGCCTTATACGATTTTGTTTTGTACCATACCTATGGAGTGCCCTCTGACGACGTCCAGTACGGGGGAGATTACGGTACTATATAAACTATGGGAATATATTTTGTGTTAAAGGCTACATGGGTAACCCCTTAACACTATTTAAAAGTAAGTTTACTTTACAAATAGACACTATTATAATAGCGAAATATACTACATAGTAAATAGTTTAACTGATCCTTAAGAGATGTGAATCTCGAGCATCTTTTAAGTTACTGCACTCATATTTATTTCAGTTGATTTAACTTACATAAGATCTTTTAGTTCTGACTCAAGTGTTTTACCTTTTCAATTCGCTCGGATCAGTCCGAGCGTTTCAGGATTTCGAAGACCTTAGCTCTGGAGGCGAAGACGGGATTTATATTATTATTATTTTAGTCCACCATACTCATACTGTTCCGCTGCATTGTTATTATTGGTATGTGTACTCTGATATATATTGTATAGGTATAATTAAATATTTTGTAAACAGCTTCATGAACTGTATATTTGATTATTATATTTTATCCTTCCGTTGTGAGATTCTGTTTTCTTTTATTTCTTCTTGTTTTTCTTATTTACCCCATAACAATCCGCCCTTTTGCATGGTTTGAATTAACACGTGTGTCGATTTAAAGCGTGCGAAAAGGCAGGACGTTACACCGATTATACACAGCCTTTCGGGCTTATGCGAGAAAGGTACAAATCATGGGGAGTGTAAAAACTATTTTTTATTTTGAAAAAAGAGAGTTATGCAAAATCATATTAGCACCACTTAACCTAAAAGATAAAAAATGTTATCGCCTTTACTTTAAATTAACCACTCTTTTAAACAAAGATTACAATTAGGATATACTTCATAATTATCACCCACGAACCTTCCTATATATTAGTTAAACCATAGTTACTTGTAATAAACTTTTATTTTTATTTTTTGTTGGGACAATTAAATTTTCAAAAATTTCAATTTAATACCCAAAAATGTTTACTTATCATACCATGCTTCTTCAAAAGTAAATCAATATTGCTAAAAAGAAATTTTTGTTTTAGAATTTTTTTAATTTTTGTTTTTTTGGAAAGAAAATGCAAAAAATAAACCATGAAAACTCAAAATAAACATGAGACTCTCCCCACACTTGATTTTGATTGTGTCCTTACAGTCAATACATGATATAATGAGCTTAACGCGGAAAAATATGTACATATCTACAAGAGAGAGTTATAATTTCTTACTAGACGTAGTGCGGATCATGAAGAATCATAAGCTTCTCCTTTTAATCACTTGCCAACTCCAAGTAATATTTTAAACGATGACCATTGACTCTAAAGATCGATCCATCTCTAGGGTTTTCTATTTCTATGGTACCGTGTAGAAAACAATACGTACTATGTATGGTCCTGTCCACCTTGATTTTAACCTTCCACGGAACAAACGAAGTCAAGAGTCATACAAAAGAACTTTTTGATTTGGTGCAATGTTTTCCTTAGGATTTTGTCATGAAAAACTTTTGTTCTTTCTTTGTAAATTTTCTCATTTCATACGCGTTTTTCTAATCTCCTTTAATTCATTGAGTTGCAATTTTCTATTTTCACTAGCATTTTCAAGGTCAAAGTTTATGTTCTCAATTTCCTACAATGGTTTATGTTCAAGTTCGACGGGTAAATGATACGCTTTACCATAAACAATCCAAAAAAGAGACGTCCCAAAAATGGTCGTATATGCAGTTCTATAAGTCTAAAGCTCATCTGTCAATTTTTGTGACCAATCTTTTTGATTTTTATTCAATGTTAGAATCACATTTTTTTATTTAGTGATTTGAAATTTCAACTTGACTACAAGTTTGAGGATGATAAGGAGTAGATAACTTGTAGGTTATCGAGCATTACTTCATTAGAGTTTTAAATGAACAATTACAGAAATGGGTTCCATTTTCGCTTATTATTGTACGGGATGTTCCAAACCTTAAAAGATGTTTTCTTTTATGAATTTCAAAACAACTTTATGGTCATTTGTTTTACAACGAATGGATTCAACCCATTTAGAGACATAATCAACAGCAAGAAGAATGTATAGATTTCCAAAAGAGTTGGGAAATGGTCCTATAAAAGAAATACCCAAAATGTCAAAGATTTCGATCGTAATAATAAGGTTCAAAGGCATCATGTTTCGTAGAGAAATTTTTCCTAACATTTGGCAGTGATCACATATTTTACAAAACTCAAATGTATTTTTGAAAAGCGTAGGCGAATAAAACAAAAATGAAGCACATTTTCTGCTTCGCAATTTTCTTAGGATCAAAATGACCACCACAAGTTTGGTTATGGTAAAATGAAAGAAAAATCTTGATTTCGCAATCTGGGATGTAATGCCGAATTTTTTGGTCAGAATAATACTTAAACAAATATGGATCATCCCATTGAAGTACTTGACTTAGGTTATATTTATCTTCTTTCGACCAAAATGAAGCGAGTTTCCTGACTAAATAGTTCGCTATGTCCGCATACCATGGATCATCGAAAACGGAAAGGAGTTGTTCATTAGGAAAGTTCTCGTTGATCAGTAAAGAAGGTGGTGCATTTGAAGACGCGACTAATGATCAACAATGACATTGCTGGATCCTTTTTTGTCTTTGATCATAAGGTCAAATTCTTGGAGTAATAGGATCTAACGGATCAAAAGAGACTTAGGATCCTTTTTAGTGAAAAGGTGCCTAAGAGCAGAGTGGTCAGTGTAAATACTACTGTGTGAGCCAATCAAAGGTTAGAACTTTTCAAGTGCAAAGACTACCGCTAGAAGCTCTTTTTTAGTGGTCGTGTAATTAAGTTGAGCATCGTTTAAAGTCATACTAGCATAGCAGATGACATAAATAATTTTGTTGATGTGTTGTCTTAAGATAGCGCCGACTGCGAAATTAGAAGCATCATATATTATTTTGAAAGAAAGATCCTAATTGGGTGAGCAAATAATTGGAGTAGAAATGAGTTCATTCTTAAGACGTTCGAAAGTAGAAATAGAGTCATAATTAAAGTCAAATGGAACGTCTTTTCCATGAAGAGTCATCAGAGGTCGAGCAATTTTACTAAAATCCTGCACAAAGCGTCAATTAAAACCATTACGTACAAGAAATGAACAAATGTCCTTGATAGATTTAGGAATGGGTGGATCGCAATTACGTCAAATTTTGCTTTATCTATCTTAATGTCTTTGTTTGAAATTACATGCATAGGGAAAATATTATGTGACCATAAGATGACATTTTTCCTAATTTAACGTTAAGTGTTGTCCTTGCATCGATTTAGAACCAACTGGAGATGGTGTTAGCACTCGGAAAAGGAGTTTCCACAGATGAAAAATCATCCATAAACACTTCTAGAAAGAGTTGTCATATCAGAAAAGATGCTAATCATGCATCTTTGAAAAGTAGCGAGAGCATTACAAAGGCCAAAAGGCGTATATCGATATGCAAAGGTGCCAAAGGGATACGTGAAAGTCATTTTTTCCTAATCTTCAAGAGTGACCAGAATTTGGTTATAACCGAAATAACCATCAAGAAAGCAATGGAATTCTTGGCTGGCACTTGTTCAAACATTTGGTTGATGAAAGAAAGTGGGAAGCAAACTTTATGTGTTGCATCATTTAATTTTCGATAATCAATGCAAACACGCTAACCCATTTGAGTATGAGTTGGAATGAGTTTGTTAGCATCGTTCTCGATAATG
This sequence comes from Allium cepa, assembly GCA_030765085.1. Taxonomy (NCBI): domain Eukaryota; kingdom Viridiplantae; phylum Streptophyta; class Magnoliopsida; order Asparagales; family Amaryllidaceae; genus Allium; species Allium cepa. Next base: position 347,015,777 of record CM060944.1, read on the forward strand.
GTAAGTCCATACTTTCTAGGCACGACGTGAATTGGGCTAACTCATGAACTATCATAAATGGGGTATATGATTCCATTATCAAGGAGTTTAAGAATTTCGTCTCGAACCGCATCCTTGATTTTTGGGTCAAGCCTTCGTTACGCGTCACGAACAGGCTTGGCATCATCAATTAAATGGATACGATGTTGAATAAGAGCAGGACTAATTCCCTTTATATCAATATTCGACCATCGCTTCTTTGTTTTTCGTTGGAATTGAAAGAAGGGAAGCTTCTTGATCAAGAGAAAGAGTAAAAGAGATCATGACAGGAAATGTTTCTTTGTCACCAAAGTATGCGTACTTAAGGTGATTGGGAAGAGGTTTGAATCCCAACCTAGGGGGTTGCTCAATCAAAAAATTTGGTTAAAGTTCCGACTCAACAGTGAAGGATTCAAATGGAAGCACGTTTTCAATTTCATTAGGGTAGCCTTGAAATAGTTTTTCGTATTCGGTCTCCCATTCATTATTAAGGTCAACTGTTTCAATGTTAAAATTTTCTTGAATAGAGCTAACTTTCAATGTTTGGTCAAGTGGTTCGTTCATTATATTTTCAAGATTGAAGATGTTAAGATCCAAAGTCATATTTTCAAAAGAAATTTCCATCAAACCATTTCGACAACAGATTATGGCATTTGAAGTGGCCAAGAAAGGTTGCCCTAAAATCAATGGAATTTGATTTTTTGGATTATTCATAGGTTGTGCCTCTAGAATAATGAAATCGAAGGGGAATATGTGTTGACCTGTTTTGATGAGTATGTCCTTGATTTCTCCTATGGGTTTCTTTATTGAATGATCAGTAAATTAAAGATTTACTATTGACGATTTTAGTTCAGCCAAGCCAAGTTGCTGGTAAATTGAATAAGGAATCAAATTGACACTCGCCCAAGTCTAGTAAACATATATTAATCATCTCGTCTCCTATCATGCACGAGATCGTCAGACATCCAAGATCTTTGTATTTTATGAGGATTGATTGAGACAAGACTTCACTAAGACTAGCAGCTAAGAAAACTTTCTAGGGTACATGAGTGTGTCGTTTTTGAGTGCACAGGTCTATCAAGAATTTAACGTAAGTTGGGACTTATTGAATGATATAAAGAAGAGGAAAGTTCACTTTCATTTGTTTGAAAATTTCCAACATCTTTTCCATTTGATCGCAATGTTTCTTTAGTCGAAAGCGATGTGGAAATGGGATTTGATACTCGGTTGATCGGTCTACTTCAGCAGATGGCATTTCATTCAATGTTTTATTTGGAATTGCTTACCCTTTTCGAAATGTCAAGTGGATATTTTGGTAATTCGTTTGGATTAACAATTTGGCTATCGATTTGTTTACCAGAATGCAAAGTCGTGATAGCATTCATATGGTTCACATTGCTATCTTGAACGACATGGGCTTGATTCGAGTTCGTGTTTTGATTTCTAGGATTCAAAATTGGCTAACTTGGCAATGTGCCTCTTTCATATTCGCTCACAAAGGTGGCTAATTGACTCATTTGAATTTCAAGTTTAGTAATCGGTTGACTTGTACTCTACATGTATGAGGTTAACAAATTTGCAAATTGCTGTTTGATTTGAGGTTTTGAGTGGTTTCTTTAATCAAAGTTTCAAGACTCTTCTCAAGTGAAGTCAATCGTTTATAGTCTTGGGGAGCAAAAGATGTGGTTGTTGATTTTGAGATGGACCCATAAATTTTTTTTGAAAATGGTTGGGCTGAAAGGAAGGATTTAAAGCATCATTCGAAAATGCTTGAAAGTTGGGATGAACCAAATTCATGTTGAAATTATTTTGTTTCCATGTAAAGTTAGGATGATTTCTCAATAAGGATTGTATGTTGGAGAAGATGGGTCGATCTTAACCTTATTAAAAGCATTGTGTTGTTCTATCGAATTAGGGCACTGATTGTCGATGTGATTCGGTTTGTTGCATTTACAACAAATTGGTTGAGAAGCTTGGATCATTTGATTAGGTGAGAAAATGTTGTCGAATTCATTAATCGTTGCATCGATTTTAGCTCCTAAAGCCAAAGATGATCCTATCGAGTATGTGCTTGATTGTTAATAAATTAAATTTTCATTAGAACATTCCCATGGGGATGACTTTTTGGCCAAGTTTTCAAGGAATTGCCGAGCATCATTATAATGTTCGACGAGAAAATTACCTTGGCACATTAATTCGAGCATGGTTTATGAGTTATTTTCATGTCATCGTATAATATTTGGCAAAGGGTTCGTTTTTCGATTATGGTGTGGACATTTTATCAAAAGCTTTTTAAATCTTTCAAAGTATTTTCTGAAAGGTCCACCCTCGAATTGATGAAAATTGGCAATTTCATTTTGGATTTTAGTTTTCTTTCCAAGGGGTAGAATTTTTTAAGAAATCTTTAACAAATTCTTCCCAAGTTTTGGTTGAGTTTGACAGTAGGCTATATGTTTTCAACACAATTGGTAAGAGCGAATGGAATTAACCAAATTTCGTCCATCATCACATATTTGTCGAAGTTTAGTAGTCGCACATTCTTGTTCTAATTTTGTTAAGAAGATTTATGGGTCGTTGTATTTTAAATTACCAAATTTTGGAAGCGTGACAATGTGATTTGAATGAATTTTGAAGTTATTATCCATTAAGGCAGGTAATGTAATACAAGAAGGAATAGAAACTCTATCGGGAAAGATTCTATCCATGAGAGTTCACAGAGCGTTTTCATTCGCCATTGTTGGAGGATTGTTCGTTCAAGTTAAATGATTCGTTGTTGTGGCGCCCCACCTCTATACCCACGCTAGCCAAGAACACTCCGGAGTAGTGTTGTCAACTAGCACGGAGAATAAGGCTGTTGAGGAGCGACCATCCATGTAATTGCTTATCACACGGTGGCTATAAATAATCTTCGGAAAAAAACATAGAAATAATCATATCACAAATCAGTCACAGATATCCATATCACAAAGGCGGAAGAAGATATGAATATATACCTAACACATGAAAGTGTACATCAGAGTAGTGGTCAGTAAGATCCACGATAATACAAAAGAATAGCAACACGTGCTATACAAAAGAATACAACTATGAGTCTATATCTCAAGTGTATACAACAAAAACTGCTAATCTAAACAGTTAGCCAAAAGTCAGAGTGATGAATCCCTGGGAAGAAGTCAAGCAGAAGCACCTGTAACATCTCGGTCTGACCCGAGTATTATTTAAGAAAATAATAAACGGGTCAGTCTAGCTATAAATATCAGATGACATGATATAACATAAAAGATATGGCATAAACATAAACATCCATAATGACATACCACTATAAGTATGTAAATAATGATCAACAGAAGATCAATCAATAAGAGATAATCAATATCACAAGAATTTTCTCAAAGATTCGGAAAGGGCATCATACCCCAAACTTGTACTCATAACAAGTCAATGACATAAATTCTAGAAATCAATGCAAGAAGTCCAGAAATCATAGAAAAGAGAAAGAGGCCTATCACATGACGGTCCGAAGACCAAGGGGAGCTACCCCACATGTGTGAATGGAATCACACAGATTAAGGTCCAGACTAACCAAAAAGCAAAAAGGTATGTGTGAGTGGAATCACACAAGTGGTGTCTAGTCTAACCTCGCAACAAGAGACATCGCACAGTTTCTAGTCTAAATCATCAGAATGATCGTCATGATCAACGAGAAGTGTCAATTACACTAAGCTAGTAAATATAGAAGTTTAGCTTCATGTCCTATAACCACTTGCTTAACTTAAATATTTACGAACAAACTGTAAATCTTCACTAATAAAATTGTCACAAGAGGTTCAATCGAACAAGTCCAAGAATTAACCGACGAAGTGAACGCAAGCGTTTCATACCACTTGTTTTACTAAGTCGTTTAATTAGATTTCTCATCCGAGTGAGGTAAAGGTTTGTATATACTAATAGATTGGAAAACGGTTTAAGAAAAGAGCTTTGTTATTAAAAATAGAGTTGAAATTGTTTGTTAAAAGAGTTTTGATATTTACTACTAGTATTGAAACCTTTATATTATATAGTGACAAAACACAGAAGCAATTGTAGAAACAATCAGTCACAACAATCGCATACGGATATGTGAATAAAATCCAAGGAAATCAGCTCAATGTTTTTCAGATAAGATCCCCTACGGAGGGGGGGTCCGGGGGGGGGGGGGGGGGGGGGGTGGCAACCCCCCAAGGTGGGGGTGCGGGGGGAGGCCTACAACCTAAAGCAAAATGAGGTCTAACGACCTAAGGGTTCACGCGACCTAACACAATGGCTGAGCGACCTAACTAAGTGCGCGACCTGGTGGGTAAGGAGGTCGAGCGACCTAAAGTTCTTTGCGACCTAACGAGGTAGAGGGGACACGCGACCTAAAGGTATGCGACCTAAGAAAGCACGCGACCTATCGGCAACAAGGATCGAGCGACCTAACGGCAACATGGGTCGAGCGACCTAACTTTGCCGCGACCTATAAATATCACGACCTAAGGCCACGACGACCTAAGAAATAAAGGGGAGCGACCCAAAAGAGGAAGGGTTTAACGACCTAAGCAGTGAAGAGGCCAAGCGACCTAGCGTGGTCAACGACCTAAAAGGGTTCGCGTCCTAAGAAAGTGCGCGACCTAAAGCACACGCGACTTACGACCTAAGGAAAGCAGGCAACCTAACTCCACACACAAGGCCTAACGACCTAAGAGTTAAACGACCTACGACCTACGCCACCAACTCACGAGCGACCTAAGTACTAGGTCGTGAACGACCTAACTCCGAACACACGAAAAGTGGTCAGAACGATCTAGGAGCTATCTCGTACGCGACCTACGACCTAAGACCCACACGACCTAACTCCGAATGACCTAAAAATGGCCAGAACGACCTAAATGCAGAAATTTCTCCAAAACGCCAAAAATCGGAGTTTTTCGCCAATCCAATCCAAACCAAAAGCAAATATTCATGCTAAAGTGATAGGGAATCATTCCCAATAACCCAAGATAGTTATAGACAAGAATGTGAGTTAAAAATCTCACCTTTGCACCAAATATCAATGAAAATGAAGTTTTAAGCAAGCAAGAATCAATCCTTCTTTTATCTAAGCACAAGAAGCTTGAATCCAATGTCTTCTTCTTGAATTTGGAGTAGAAAGATGGATTGCAATTGAATTTGAGTTTTGGAATTTTAATTTTTCATTCCCTCCACCATTAATGCCAAAGCTTGATTAGTTAGGAAATTTATGAAGAGTGAGGAGAAGAGGGTTGGAACTTGGGCTTAATAGGCTAAACCAACCCAAAGTCCAAAGCGGGAAAAGTTAGTGAAATTTCACTAACTCCAAACCTATCGATGTTTATACTTAAAAAAGTTGTAAACGACATTTCGAACTCAATGGAAGTGGTCTCGAGTCCTAATTTAACCGTTTGCAAAAAGTAGCTTTTCGGACCAAAATCCGATTAACGAGTTAATATTTAAATAAAATATTTAAATACAAACTCGATGAATATGCGGGTTGTTACAGTTGTTGTGTCACGAGTCCAAGTACTCATGTAGAAGTGGAAAAGTCAAGGAGAGAAAGAAGTGAGAATCAAGTTTAAAAGAACGAAACAAGGTTTGGAAACTGAAACGAAGTGAAAAAATATATTTTTTAAGGAAAAATATTTATCGAAAAGAAATTAATTTTCAAAAGGAAGATTTGATTTTTTTTCCTTTTTTTAATTTTTTCTTTTGAAAAGATTTTTTCGGACTTTTTCGAGTAAAATGCTTATTTTTGGATTTTTGATTTGATTTGATTTTTTTGTTTTTTTCCTCAAGGAAAAGATTTGAAAAGATTTTTTAGATTTTGTTTTTTCTAAAACAAACTAAGTAAAAATGAAATTTCTTTTAGATTTTGTTTTTTTATATATGCATGAACTAATGCAACTAAATGAATGCAAGGACGTTCTTATAAATTTTATTTCTTTAGTAGCTCCTAACCCAAAATTATTTAATCATACTTTGACTTAAGCCAACAAAATAGTTCTTAGCCAAGTAATAAAAAGGGGTTATTGGTGCATCACGAATCACCATAGCAATGCAGCCGAAGGATTAAGTACCTTCAGAGAAACAATCACTATAATATTTATGAATCACCATAATATTTATAAGTGATTACTGCTCTGCCATAGCTTAGACACCAAGAAGTTAGATTATCGAAAGAAGGTAACTTGTCAAGTTACAATTAATCCGTAGATGAGCTCGTGACACCAATAAGTCCAATATCTAACCATTATAATTAAAAATTCTAAGATGATTTGGATTTTGGACCAAGGAAGGGGTGATGAAATCTCCCACCCTATGTGAAGTTGGGTGTCGCCCTTATAAAATAAACACAAGATGAAATGGATTCAAAACAAAAATTATATGTATATTAACAATACAACTACGTATTAAATTTTGTTTTTTTGTGTTTTTTATAAAATGCAAGCAACAAATAATGCATAAAAATAAAAGTAAGAGTCAAGAACACAATATAGAGCATGCATAATTATTAACATTTTTTTAAAGCAGTGATTTTTTTGCGCAATTAGCAAGATTATTTAGCAATCAATTCTTCTCATTTTTTGCTTTTGCAACCTTAAAAAGTGTTAAAAATGATATATATATATATATATATATATATATATATATATAATTTTTTATGAAAGAAAATGAAATTTTTTTAAAAAAAAGAGAGGATAAACAAAAACAAGGCCAATGACATCAAATAAATAGTTTAGACAAAATGCTAGCGTAATTTTAGTTTCTATTAGAGGGGTCGGACTTTCTAATTTGGTTTAAGTCCCATGAATTTGACTCAACCTTTGTTTCTTCAATTAATGGTCTTAGCGGAGACCAACTTGGATGAGTTGCAGTATCAATCCAATCTTGGTTTGATGGTCCTGGCTTACATAAATTTATTGGAGTAATGTTATTGGATTTTACAAGAGTTTGTTTTAAGCGAGGAGATTTTTTATGTATATAATTTTTTGTTAATGAATGACCACAAATTGCTAACATACATTTTTCGAGAAAGTGAAGATCAGATCCTTGACGCCATTGCTCATAATACATTTCTCATTGAACTCCCATCATTTCTTGTTAAAAGTGATATATTGTATCAACTTTGGTGTTGGGAGATGGCAATTCTAGATCAATTGACCGTTTGGCTTTCATTTCCTTAGGAGAAAAGACAGTGTGATACATAGGTGACGCAATAATGTTTAGAGAGGCTGATCGAATTAATGGAGGTGTGGATTTAGTTGGTGATACGTAGGTGCTATTCGATGAAGGTGAGCTAAAATCAATAAATGGGTAAATGGAGTCGTGATCGGAAGACATTTTGAATAGAAGTGGTTTGCAATCGAAGGTTGGTAAAATATATATGTATCTTGTTTGCAGAAGAATTTCTTTATATAAAATTTATTTACTATTTTTGGAAGTTTATCTGTTAGGTAGTGAAAATTGAACCAGAAAAAATTAACAGAAGTTAGCTAGTTTTTATAGGGAAAAAATTATTTGTAAACAATTTTACAAAATTATTTCGTGCTTCTTATTTGAGTTGTATAAATTAAATTTCTTAATTTACTGATTCATTGTAAGAACAAATTCCTAGGTCTCGTCTTAGTTTTATAAAAGTTAGTTCTAGGCGGTTTGATAAAAATATCTGTAATTTGATTTTTGGTATTTACAAATTCACATGATATAATTCCTTTTTCAACATTATCTCTTAAGAAAAGGTGACAAATATCAATATGTTTTGTTCGAGAATGATCAATAGGATTTTTGATAAATTTATAGCACTAGTATTATCATAATATATAGGAGAACTTGCTATAAATTAACCAGAATTTTGAAGAGTTTATTGCATATATATTACTTGTGCATATGATAAAGCTGCTGAGATGTATTCAGCTTCACATGTCGAGAGAGAAACACTGTTTTGTTTTTTTACTAAACCATGAAACTAAAGATTGACCAATAAAATGGCATGTTCCACTTATACCTTTTCTATCTGTTTTGTAACCCTTGAAAAATCAGCATCACTATATGACACAAGTTTGAAAGAGCTGCCTCTCGGGTAGAAAAGACCGTAATCTTTGGTGTTGGTTAAATATCTTAAAATTCAAAACTGCTCGATGATGTGATTCCCATGGTTGTGCTTGAAATCGTGCACATAAACATATGCTCATCATAATATTCGGTTTACTTGCCATTAAGTATAGCAAAGTTCCTATTATACTTCGGTATCATTTTTGATCGAAATCTTTTCCATTTTCATCTTTATCTAAATGTAGAGGTGGTACTCATCGGAGTTGGTTTACATGAGATATTTTCCATTCCAAAGCATTTTAATAAATCTCGACGGTATTTTCTTGATTGATAAATATTCCATTTTCTATTTGTCTTATTTGTAAACCCACAAAGTAGTTTAATTCACTCATATGTGACATTTCAAATTCATTTTTCATAATGTAAGAAAATCCAGTACACAAGTTTTCATTAGCTGATCCAAATATAATGTCGTCAACATATATTTATACAACTAATATATTATTATTTTCTTATTTTATAAATAAGGTGGAGTCAATTTTGCCAATTTGAAAACCTAAATGAATTTTTAATCTTTTATACCTAGCATAAGGTCCTTGTTTTAATCCATATAGAGCCTTTTTAAGTTTTAATACATGATCGAGATATTTCTCATGAATAAATAGCGGAGGTTGTACAATATAAACTTTTGCTCTTATAAAGCCGTTTAAAAAAGCACTTTTTACGTCCATTTGAAATTTTTTTAAAATTAACATGCGATAGCAAGTAATGTTCGTATTGCTTCAAGATGTGCTACCGGATCAAATGTCTATTCATAATCAATTCCTTCTTCTTGATTATATCCTTGAGCTACCAATCTTTCTTTATTTTGAACAATGTTTCCATTTTCATCCACTTTATTTTTAAAGACCTATTTTGTTCCAATTATAGATTGATTGTTTAGTCTCGGTACAAGTTCCCGTACGTCATTTCTTTCAAATTGATTAAGTTCTTCTTACATTGCAATAATCCAAAACTCATCTTTTGATGCTTCTTCATAATTGGTTCAAATTTTAATATAAATACAACATAACTCATTTGATTTAATTATTTTCTAATTGATACTTTTGTATTTAAATCACCGATAAAATTATTAATTGGATGATCTTATAATATCCTAGGTTGTGACATTATCATATTACCATTATTATTATTATTTTCTTGTGTAGGTACATTAATTTTATTTATAACTTCATCATCATCGTTTTTATTATTTTTAAAGTTTTCATCAAATGAAACATGAAAATTTTCTTCTATAATGTTTATTCGTGTATTAAAAATTCTATATGCTTTACTTCGATCTGAAAAGCCAATAAAAATTCCTTCATCGGCTTTAGAATCGAATTTTCCTATACAGTCTTTTGTGTTTAAAATAAAACATTTTGATCCATATACTCGAAAATACAATACTTTAGATTTCTTTTTGAAAAATATTTCATAGCATGTGTTTTTAGTCATTAATCTAAGTGTTACACGATTCGATACACAATATGCGGTAGCAACAGCTTCAGCCTAAAAACTCTTTGGTAGATTATTACTATTTAGTAAAGTTCGTGCACATTCTTGTACATGGAAATGAAAAATTATGACTAATCTCCTTTTTGTTGGAAACATTTGTAAATAGTTAATTTTCAAATTCACCTCCATGATCACTTCGTATACTTTTAATTTTTAAATTCATCAAAATTTTAATTCGTTTAGCAAAAAAATTAAATATTTTAAAAATGACGCTTTTATGTTTTAAAAAATAAGTCCAAGTACATCTTGAAAAATCATCAACAATTATAAAAACACATTTGTTATGATTTATTGAACGTACTTGAGTCGGTCTGAATAAATCTAGATGTAGTAGATCAAGAGGTTGCTTTGTCTAAATTACCTTTTTAGATTTAAAAGAACTTTTTCTAATTTACCAAATTGACAAGTGTTACACAGTTTTTTAAACTTGTAGTTTATTTTTAGTAATCCTCTGACTAATCTATTTTTAGCTAGTTTGTTGATATTTTTAAAATTTATGTGACAAAAATATTTATGCCATAACCATGGATCATGATGATTTGTGGCTAAGTATAAATTAATGTTGTTTTTGACATTCTTGTTTAAAACATATATGTTTCAATTTCTAAATCCTTCAAAAATTAGATTTTTGTATTGATCAAAGATATTGCATTTATTTTGCTCAAAATCAATTTCAAAACCTTTATCACATAATTGACTTATACTTAATAAGTTATGTTTCAAATTTTTTACCAATATAACATTATTAATAATAGGAGAACTAGAAATACCGATATTGATGACTACTCCAATGCCAAATCCTTTTGAATTATCTTCGAATGTCACAGTGCCTCCATAGATATATGATATATTTGATAAGATATGAGCATTTCCAGTCATGTGCTTGGAACAATCACTATCGAGTATCCACTTCTCTTTACTTTTTACTTCAATTTTGGATACCTGCAAAATAAGAAAAAGTTAATTGGTATCCACATTCTTTGCTTAGGATTCTACGTGTTAGTGGAAGAAGGAAGCCATATCTACGAGGATTTGGTTCCTTTAGAAATTTAATTATTGTTATATAAACTTTCTTTAAATATTCGTCAATAAACTTTTGTCCAATTAATTTATAATTTGTTTTAGGAATCCATATTTTGACCATATTTGTATATGAATTCTCAATCTTAGTTTCTAACTTTGGCCTTTTGAATTTTGTGCATATTGTGCTATAATTCTTCGACTTTTGTTTGCTATTAAAACCCAATCCATTTCGATTTCCAAACGGTTTAGATATTTAAATCAAATTTTCTAAATTTTGTTTTCTTGGTTTAATTTTGTCACATTATTTGTTATTTTATCTAACTTACATTTAAGATTAAAAATTTCAATATTGCTAGAATCTAAACTTGCTTATAATTCTAGTTTTTCTTTTTCAAGATTATCTTTTTCTAACTTAGAATTTTCTAAATCGTATAATAAGATGTCATTTTGAGATAATAATGTTGCATTTTTTTTGAGTAATTTCTAATTCTTCTTCTAAAATTGTGTTTTCATCTTTTAGTAAACAAATTTCTAATTCTGTTCTAGTTAAATTTCCTATGTATTCCATATATTTTTTTATTCTCCATACTTATCATCTGATTCACTGCTATTTTCCATTATTTCATCATAAGTAAGTTCAGGGCATACCTCATCGGTGTTAGCCATAAAATACACATTTGCTTATTCCGAGTCGCTTTTAGTATCACTGGCAGATGAAGAAGAAGAATCTGAATCGTCCCATATTACTTGAAATGTTCTTTTCTTTTTCTTGAATTTCTCAAACTTTCTTTTCTTTTTATCATTATTGAGCCATGGAAAATCCTTCTTCATGTGATCAAAATTTTCACACTCGTGGCATTTAATCAATGTTTAATTTGAGGAATTAGGTTTGCCACCATTTTGAAATCTGGTCATCTTCTTGAACTTCTTGAATTTATTGTGGTTCAATAAAAACAATATCATCTTCATCTAAGTCCAAATCTTTGTTATTTGCTTGGAATGCTATGTTATTCTTTCATGATTTTAACCCTTTCATGCCTGCAAATTAGCTTCATACGACATTAGATTTCCAATTAGCTCTTCAACTTTGAGTTGAGAAGGATCCTTAGCGTCTTCGATGGGTAAAGCTTTTCTTTCCCATTCATTTGTCAAAGAGTTTAAATTCATGTGATTAAAATACAATCTGTGAATTTAACTTCAAGTGCCATGAGATCGTGTTGAATGGTTTGAAATCTAGCATACCTATTAATGATTGATTCATTTGTTTTCATTTTGAAAGATGAAAATTGGTTATGTAAAATCAAGATTTTAGTTTGCTTGACTTTAATTGTGCCTTCATGTGTGACTTTTATAGTGCATCATATATCATATGCAGTGATGCAAAGCATGACACATGGAAACTCACTTTTGTCAAGTGAGCAAAACTATACATTCATAACTTTGGTATTGTTAGATGCCTCTGATTTTTGTACGTCGGTTTAAGTGCTAATGTCAGTGTTAGGTGCTCCATATTTGTTTTGAGTTGCTAGCCATATTTCTAACCCATTTTCTTCCATAAAAATTCTCATACGAGTTAAGCAGTAAACATAGTTAGAACTAGTAAATAGTGGAGGACGAGCAGTTGACCGACCTTCTTGAAAAGTGCTTGCCATATTAATGACTTTTCATCTACGTGTTACTGTAGATTGAAATGACCGTGTTCTAATACCAAATGAAAATCTATATGATCTTTATACAATGTAACTTATATATAAGTGTGATAGTGTATACTACTAATTACATTAAGCAGAGAATAACAATTGAATATAAAGAAGGTAAATCATAAAGGCGAGCGCACCAGATATTTTACACTGGTTTGGACCTCCCATCCTACTCCAGTCCTGAAGCTCCCCTTCGATATTTCCTTTAACCAAATAACACTTACTTCTTTCGGAGGAATAAGCTAATAGAAAAGTATTTCTTTGATAATCTTTTGTTCCAAATAACATGGACTTTGACTAATTGTACATTTCTTTCTATGATCTCCTTTGAGTGTATGAATGTGAATACTTTGAGTTGTAGGAGGTGGTTTAACCAAAATGATATTTTGGTTATGATAGATTGAGAATATGTAAGCAAGAGATGCACGAATATGTAAATAGAGAGTAATAAGAAATCAAGAGAACAGATGATCGTTACTCTCAATCCTTGTAGTATTTATAGGATTAAAGAGATGTAGATGAGGAGTTGTTACTGTTAGATAAACTCTATTCAATTTAGTGGTTGCAACTTTTCGATGAAGAGATGAGTTTATTCAATTTAACAGAAGCATCTATTCAATATGAAATAAAGCAACATTTCAAGTATTAGTATTTTCCAGATGACAGATGTCTTAGATTTTCCACAAACATCTGTGGCTTTAGGATAGAATTTCCCAAACCTATTTACAGACATCTATGGATTCTCTACAGACGTCTATGGATGGCATTTTCAGATTATAAATTTTTTTAATGCCAATTTTAAATGTTTTTTAATGCCCATTTTGTGTATATGAATTCGTATGTACATATATACGTACTTAAGGAGACCTTACAATGTTTATCTAAGACTCTTAAGACGCTAGTATAACCATACTAATCACACCATGGTCCATAAATCTCTATTTGTTTTTGAGTCCGATACCTTTGAGCATGACGATCTCTTGTAGTATATACATGTAATCTTGATAAGATATATAATATATGTGATTGTATGGTGCTGTCATTGGAACCATGGAGGTTCTAATAGTTACAAGTATTTATCCCATAAATCTAATTTGGGTTTATTAAGGTTCCATCTTTTAATATACATTCATATTATACAAGTTTAATTAATATATAACAGTTTATAATTTTAATTAACTTATATATCATTCTTATGTATAATCTTATATTAATTAAATCTTATAAATTATTTTACTTAATTTAGTTTAATTAATTTAGTTTAATTCATTTTAAACATTATAAAATTAAATACATGTACTATAACATTAATGGTAATATCCATGTATCATAATACATGTATATTGTTTTATTTATTAATAAACATTTAGTTATTTATTTAATTAAAATTTCCAAAATTATTCATTAGTTACCGTAATCATTTTAAGATAAATTTACATATATCATTACGTATGTTTTAATTTAATTTATTAACTTTTAAATAATTTTTTATTTAATTAATCTATTTAATTATTATTTTCGAAAATGCTTACTTGTTTTTCAAAATAATTTTGAAAAATAATTTATAACATTTATAAAATTTCTTATATATTTTAAACTTAACTATTAAATTAAAATTAATAATTATAATATCAAAAAAAAATTTGAAAATTAGCCCAAGGCCCAAAATCAATTTGGACCTTTATAATAGGGATAACCTTTTGGCTTCCTTCACATTTTGGGTCTGACCATTAACCACGTAGGATAAAGTACTTAATTATCCAAACCCAACCTTTGACACTACCTTTCCAGACACCATAATAAATGGCAGGCTTTAATAAGTTAGCCCTAATACTGCTAATTTAGGCCGCATAAGCTATTGAGCTATAATGTCATTGAAGGAACTAAGCCAACACGCATTAAGTAAAATGGTTGAATTTCAAAAAGAAAATCATTTTCTATTATTGGACCTATGAAGTCTAAATTATTTTAGATCAACCTAAATAATTTTAAATAAAGTCTTTATTTTATTTAATTAATTTATATATATGATTTTAGTAGTATAACACACACATACACACATATATACACATATGATGTATATGTGTATCAAAAACATATATAAGTGTAAAGTGCATGCTCAATAGATAGATGTGTGCATGATTTAATGTGCTCATATATAAGTGTTGAAATTTATACCACAACATCTACATTTGTCCCAAAACCCTCAATCCCCTTTCATTTTCACATTCACAAACTAAAAACTAAATCTAAGAAGAGGCCAGCCACCATTAGGAGAAAGCAAGAGAAAGATAAGCTAAAATCAAGACGAAGGAAGCTTAATTAATCTAATTCAAGAAGCAAATCTCAAACTCCTTAATCATAATCTAAAGGTGAACAATAGATTGCATCTCGTTTTATTATTTTTGGTTTTAGATGAGATCCGAATTTATTTTGCATACGATTTTCCATGTTTTGATTGTTTAAAAGGATGTATATGTTTGTTGATGATTTATGCTATTTTATACAGATTTTATATTAAGGTTTAACTTAAAAACCCTATTAAATGACATCCAAATACCTTTAAATTTTGATATAAGGTCAGAAATATTATTTTAGGGTTGAGTTTCAAGTTTCATAACTTTCTGAATTAATGTGGATTTTTTATGAATTTTCTAGTGAAGAAAATGGTTAATTGGGTTTAAAATTAATAATGGCTATTATATGCTTGCTTTGGATCAAAAATTTAAATATGTTAGAAAACATACTAAAAGTGATTTATGGGAATTTTTGTGGAATTTTCCTAAGCGTTTTAATAAGTATATAAAATTATTTAAGGTATGGGACTTAAATGTTTTATATATTTACAAAATGAGAAGGGGCGATTTGTAAATGATTTGAATTATTAATCTTTGAAATTTGGCAGCACTTTTAGAAAAGAGTTTGGAAAAGAAATTGGCAACCAATCATATGTTGACAACCAAAGCAGGTTAGTTGAAAAGAAATTACTTTATAAAGTCAAAAATCTTTTATTCTAAGGCTTTTTCTGATTTGTCACTTTCGGCAGCACCTTTCGACTTCATACTTCCCCCTCCACCTTAGTTGAAACTAATACACATGGTATCAAAGACTTGGTACATAGTGGATTGGAGATAGGCGAAAAATACAGAGTCGAAACAGGCTTTCGAAGGCGTTGAGATATTGTTTTGCTTTCAAAATGAAATGTCGCTTGCTTTGCTTTCAAAAAAAATGCCGCTTGCTTTGCTTTCGAAAAGAATACTTTCGAATGAGATAGCTTTCGACTTGGTCAATTTTTTTGAAGAAAGGTTTTGAAAGGGGTTTTCGCCTTTGTTTTAAGAAAATGCTTTCGAAAGGTTCGAAACCCCTACTGCCACATTCTACCTTTCGAAGTAGTGCCTTCGAAAGGGATCTTTTGCTTTAAACCTTGAGTCACTTCTCCAGTGGTTTCGAAGGGATTGATTTCAACATCATCCACTTCTTTTACTAAGGAAATTGCTTTCGAAAGAGTTGCTTTTGACTTATTCATTTAAGAACCTTTTGAAATTTTGAAAGTTAAACCCAAATTTTTCGAAAGGAATGGTTTCAAATGGTTTCGAAACTATGTTCCACATATTTTTATTTGAACACAATGCTTTTGAAAGGTTTGGTTTATGTAAAGAACTTAATGATTTCGAAAGGTATATGATAAAGGTTTCGAAGGGGTGGTTTCCTAATGTTTACAAAAGGTTTACCTAAGTGTGTAAATGGAGGGTTTCCAATGTTTTCGAAAGGCATGTTTAAAGTGTTATGGAGGGTTTCCAATGTTTTCGAAAGGCATGTTTAAAGTGTTTTGGAAAGAGGATGTTTAAGGTTTTATAAGGTTTTTGGAAAGCTACATTCAATGTTTTCGAAAGGTCTATTGTAAATGGTTTCGAAAGGTATGTTTTTGCCTTTCGACCTAAGGTTATAAAGTAAAATAGTTTACTTGTATCGAAATGGGTACTTTCAATAGTTTCAAATGGGATACTTTCAAAGGTTTTGAAAGAGATTGTTTGAAGGTTTTAAATAAATGTTTCAAATGTTTTCATGAACAATGTTTTGTGTAAAGTATAGATAATATGGCAAAGTGATTTGAGTAAAGCATAGAGTATATTTTCCTTGTTTAAGTATGATTTATAGGGTTAAATCAATTTGAAAGAAATGTTTTCAAGGAAAATTGGATGGGGTAGTTGACCCTAAGTAAATGACTTAGATATTAGAATACCAGATGGGACTGGTATGGGGTCATGCCCTATACTTTAGCTAGTAGCCTCTAATATAAGCCCAAAATTCCAGTGTGTAGGGCTTTGTCATAGGTAAGACTAAAAAGATGTTGCACACAGAAAGGAATATACAGTGTAAAGGTAGGTTATTAGTGAGCTTGCAAAACCATTAGGATCAGTTGACGGGGGAGAAGTAAGTTAGGGATAGACCGTCCAAAAGAGTACCTAATAGAAGTTAGATTATTTGTTTATTTTTTTAGTAGGCTCGAGTCAGCCAAAAGTTAGTAGTTAGCCAAACAAAACTATAGTGTTCGGACAGATAGTCCATTGATTACCTAATTTGTACGCATATATGATATTGCTATTATTACTTTAACCAGTTTGGTTGCAACATTTTGATTTGCAAAAATATACGATATAAAGGTATTTTAGTGAGGGGAAACCCATTTCGCTAAGTGATGTGGTCTCATTTAATATCAGTAAATCGAGATGTAATAGTATAATTCACACCTGGCTTTACGTCTAACTCGAAGTTTATGTTTTCCTCTTAAACTCTCGGGTGCTCAAAAATTAATTTGAATAGATTGAGAGGGTTTTTAGGTTTAGTTGGTGGACGAATAAGCTTTCAAAGGTGTGCAAAAGGCATGGATAGCTATTTAGGAGTTGATATTTTTATTTTCGTTGTGATGTATTAAGACGTTTTGTCTATTTAGTACTCTGTTCATCTAAGGTGGCATCTTCATATGTGGCTCTTGGTGTATTTTGTAATAGTTATATTTTTCAAAACCTAAGAAACATTTGGGATTCTGTAATGGAATATGAAGCATATTTTTGAAATGTAATCAGTAAGTTGTTGTATTTAGAATATGTGATTTTTTTTCATATTCACGTTCTTATGATATTATGGATAACATTAACATCGCCATAGTTTGTCACCGAAAGTTAATACTATAGATGACTGCATCATCTTTAGCGCTTAGTTTTGGGCCTCAAGATAGGGGAAGTTACAGCTAATCTGAAATAGATTACCCCCTAAAGAACGTCAAAGCCCCTACGATCAAAAGGGAATTGCAAAGTCTAAATGGAAAGATCGCCACGCCAAGCCAATCCATTTCTCGAGCGACTGAAAAATGCATACCGTTCTTCGATGCATTGAAGAAGGGAAAGAAGAATTTTCTATGGAACGAAGCCTGAAGACGACATTTGAATAATTACTCCATCATATGGAAACCTCATCGGCCTTATCCAAGCTGATAAATATGAAAGATTTGTTCATTTATCTTACTGTGCCGAACCATGCTCTGAGTGCAGCATTGGTACGTGAAGAAGTTGGTGTCCAACGACTAGTCCACTACATCAATAAGCGGTTCACTAGAGCTGAAAAGAATCACCCAAAGTTGGAAAAACTCACCTATTGCCTATTGATCGCATAGAAGAAGCTATGGCCGTACCTCCAGGCTCATCATATCAAGGTGTTGATGGATCAACCTCTGAAACAAGTGTTGTATCATCCAGAGACATCAGGCTGACATTTGAAATAGAATATCAAGTTAAGCCAATACAAATTATCACCCTCGAAGAGCTATCAACAACCAGGCACTGGCAGATTTCATCAACGAATTTACTAAGCAGAACGGTGAAGAAGAAAGCATTTCAAACATGGAGCCACAGTGGAAATTGTTTGTTGATGATGCATTAAATGAACTATGTTTAGGTGTAGGGGTAGTACTCAAAATCCCCAAAGGATGATCTATTTGCTACACTCTGAGATAGGAATTGCCTGCCGCCACCAACGAAGTAGAATACTAAGTTTTGATGGTAGGATTAAAAATCGTTAAAGAATTAGGAATAAAAGTAATGCACGTCTACAGCGATTCTTAGCTAGTCATCTTCCAAGTGAAAGGGGAGTACTGGGCAAGGAACAACCTCGCCCTCGACCAGTCAAAAGAGCAGAAATTGCTGCAGGACATCGAGCACAACACTTTAAATCACACTCCGAGGGAACAGAATATGCAAGTGGATCACCTAACCAAACTAGCCAGTTTCGAAGATACTCAGTCAATGGGACTGGCCCCAGTTGAAAGCTTACATCACCCAGCATAGAGGATATGGATATTAATTGGATTATGGAAACCGTAGAGGAAGAGCAATCATGGATGACGCCGATCAAAGATTACCTGATCAAGGGTACACCCCCAGGGATTCGAACGAGAAAAAGAAGCTACTCCAGAAGTTATCACAATTCGTCTTGCAGGATGGAATTCTTTATAGAAGGGGATTCTCTACTCCCCTACTCAGATGTGTAAGCAACAGCTAAGCCAAAAAGGTACTCAGGGAGGTCCGTGAAGGCGATTGTGAAACCACATTGTAGGGCAGACTCTAGTAAAGAAGGTCCTCCGATGTGGTTACTTCTGGCCATCCATTAACCTTGACGCAGCAGACTACGCCAGGCGATGTGTGCAATGCCAATAGTTTGCCAAAATACAAAAAAACCATCAACAGAATTATGCCAACGGTTGGCCCACGGCCATTCGCAGTCTGGGTAATTGACCTGATCGGCATGCTCCCAATTGATAAAGGAGTACCAAATATGCTATCGTTGCTGTTGATTACTTTACAAAATGGACGAAGCGGAACCGCTGGATACTATTAACACTACGAAAGTAACTAACTTTGTCGCTAAAAAATAATATCTACAGTTTTGGAGGGCCACAGAAAATCATCATAGATAACGCAACTCAATTCGAAAGCGCTAAATTCAAAGAATTTTGCAATTGTTTCTGCATTGAAAAGAGTTTCTCTATAGTGGCACACCCTCAACCAAACGAGCAGATGGAGGCAATAATCAAAATCATTAAGTCCACCTTCAAGAAATAGCTAACGAAAGCTAAATGAAATTGGGTTGATGAGCTCCCACTTGCACTATAGGCTTACTAGATGATGCACAAGCTGTTGGACAATCGCCATTCGCCTTAGCATACATATCCGAAGAAACGATCCCGGTCAAATTGGAAGTTCCTTCCCATCAGAAACGACACTTTAATCAAAAAGAGAACGAGTAGCTCTTGGCCGAGTCACTTGATCTGATTGATGAGAAATAAAAGGAATCCAAGCTAAGGACCGCTGCTCACCAGAAAAGGATAACACGACACTTCAACTCCAAGGTCCACAACCATACTTTTAAAGTGGGAGATCTCATCCTGAAATAGATCTATCCAGCTACAGGAACATTTAGATGGCATAGGGAAAGGCCTTACCCAATACGGCAAAAGCTTGGAGATGGCACTTTCAAGCTAACCATAGCCAATGGAATTCAGATTCTCTATGCTTGGAACAGCGACTCGCTTCGGCATTACTTTATTTAGCTTTTATTTATGTATTTAATTTTTTTGCAAATAAGCCGCCCGACTACATGGAGGCATTGTAAATAGGATAAATTTGCTATACTTTCCATTTTGTCAATGAGATTCTTTATTTTCCTGAACCAATATAACCGTGTTCATATAAATTACTTGTCGAGTCGACGAAAGTAAACCGACTCCAAATCATTCATTAGCTGCTAGGGAAAGTGAACGCCTAAGTACGCTCCTCCTACTCGCCCGGTCGATGAAAGTAAATCGACTCAAAATCAAAAGCCGCACATTTTGTAAGTCGTGCACTCTCAAAACCCGCGCATTTCGTAAGCCACACACTGTCAAAAACATTGCATTTCGTAAGCCGCGCACTCTTAGAAGCCACGCATTTCATAAGCCACGTAAACTCTACTTGATGTTGCTCCGACATCATCAGCAAATCGCTAAGATTTTCTAAGTACCGGTATTGTTCTCACAACATCAGGAAACTTGTCTATTGCAGGACTAACAAGGATCAACTCCTACTATCAAAAAGAATTGACACAAGTACAGCAATGTCGCAAAACTAGAAATCGACAAAGAATTCCGATCGATGATCAACAAAATTTCTGGAGATGAGACATTCGAGTCACAAGTTCCCGAAGATAGGAACCGCATAGTAAATCCGGCTACAGACATTCGAGGAATCACTCAAATTAACCGGTCATTTATCAAGTGCTTGGAGTAAACAACCCCGAGAAGTAAGGGGCACACACCGACACTTAGTTGAAAGGAAAACCACTCCACAGTCCCATTACACCGAACAAAGAATTATGGCAATCGCAACGGATCTACTTATAAAATTGAAAAAATGCATACCTAATGTGTGAAATCACGGAAATAAAGGCATCATATGCCACGAAACATTGCATAGTAGTATGAAGTATATAAATTGCAATAGAAGCATAAATCTTTTCATTTCTCATAACATTTTCTGTACAAATCAAAAGGTGCGGGCCACACCTACACAATATCGGCCAATGAAAAAAGTATAAATGCCACAATAACAAAAGTAATAAGTGTAGACACTGCACTTGTACAAAATACATGTCGAACAAATCAAAATGTTATAAAATATGGCTTCACTATCACCCGACCATCAGGGCTTCTTGCCCGCCACTTCTTTTCCCGCCTTTGGTCGAAATTTTCTTCTTCTCCTCAACATCCCCACCTGGAATCGTATTGCTGCCAGAGATACCGATTACAGGCTCTGTGCCTATGTCACTTTCTTATTCTTTAGCCCCCTCGGAAGACTTCCCTTTAGTCTTGCACTTGCAGGACTTGCGGGAGCTCCTCGAAAACTTTCTCTCCTCCACCATTTCCTTCTTAGCTGCCACCAGCTACTACTCAGTTTTATCTGACTAGCTAGCTTGGTCTATCTGTTCCTAAGTGTCAACTGTTACTAAATCGCCCTCTAAAGATAAGGAGGGGTTGTCCAGGCCATGCAATGTAGTGATCTTCTTAGATTCCGGCCCTGGTTATGAGCCAGACACGGGCATGGTGATCAAAGCAGATATAGAAACAAGCGTTGAAGCAATTGAAATAAAAGCAGGCCCCGGGACTGTAGAAATTGATAGTTCGACAGGTAAAGAACATTGACCTATAAAATCAAAAAGGAAAGCATTCAGTTTATCTTATTCTTACGACATGGACTAGAAGTACTCAAACTCAGGAGAAACATTAAAGTTACCTGCATCATAAGTGTAACCATGAATCTGAACCTCATACTACAAACTGTTTCCTCCTTTAAATGGTTGCACAATCTTGGGCGAAGTTTCAGGACCACCTAAGACTTTAGAGATAGTCGTTGAAGAGGCGGATAACAAAGCAGTACTGGTCGAAGCCAGAATGATTTTTGTCTCATCATGAGGCTGCTTGGACAATTCGCCAGGCCTAGAACGAAAAGATTCTAATAGTGCTTTAGCAACTGTGGCACCATCGACATTTTTTCGCTTCCTTTTGACCCAAATAATCTCTCGACCCTCTATGGATAATCAAGTATTTTATCTCTTTCTTCCTACTTGGCCGGCTCAATGATAAAGTAAGTCCAAATGGATGACCCAATTATAAAGGTCCAAATTGATTTGGACCTTAGGCTAGTTTTCACAATTCAGTTTGAAAAGTTTAAACATATTTTAAATTTAAAAGTTAAGTTTAAAAGTTAAGTTTAAAATATAAAATAAATTTTATAAAGGTTATAAAATTAAAAAAATTAATTTTCCAAAATTGTTTTGAAAATAAATTTAGTATTTTCGAAAAGTTATTTAATATTTAATTAATTGGACTAATTGAATAAATAATTAATCAAAAGTTAATAAATTTTGGCAATGGAAAGTTAATAAATTTTAAATCAACATATATAATTATATATGTATGTATGTATGTATGTATGTATGTATGTATATCTTGAATTATTTAAGATAAATTATAAATTAAAATTTTGAATAACTAAAGATATTTAATTCAAAATGTTTTAATTAAATATACGATTTATATAATAAATAGATTAATTAAACCTTAATTAATACAAATATGTTTATATAGTGATATATGCATGTAATTATAGTTATTGTAGTCATAAATTTACTTTAATTTTTTTTAAGATGAATAAAACTGAATTTTGATTTATTTTAAATATTTAATTAAATAAAATATTTTAATAGTAAATTAAAATTTAATTAAAAAGCATATGTTACATATAATGATATATGTATATGAAACGATAAATGTTATTATATCATCCTAAATTATTTGGGATGAAAAAAATAAAATTTTGAAATTTTTATAATTTAATTTATTTGTTAGTTAAATTAATAAATTAAAACTAATTAAATAAAATTTAATTAATAATATACGTAATAATGTTATATAAGTTAATTGAACTATAAAGGTTATAAATTAATTAGACTTGTATAATATTTATGTATAATAAAAGTGAACTATAAGAAACCCAACTTAGGTTTAAAGAATAAGTACATACGTATTGTACATATACCATGATTTTTGATGTATTCAGCATTTGAATCACAACGGTATTTCATAAGAAATACATTGTTCCTTAAATCGATATCACTCAACATATATATATATATATATATATATATATATATATATTGTCCTCTACCATTTATATATTAACAGATTACTTACATACTCTTTAATTGTTGATAGTCCTTAACCTAGATATGTAGTACTATTAATACATAAACTAGACGAGATAAGACATATGCATATATTTATTGATTTTCCTCAAGGTGTGTGCATTATGCTAAGGTCGTCAAGAAATGGTGGACATAAGTGAATAATCCCTTTTGATTTGTTGATATTCTTCAAGGTTGAGATGAAATTAAAACAAAGACCATGGGTTATTATATATGATACAACATATGAAGTGTTATCCATCGCTGGTGGCCCTATAATTTGTTAATATTCATCCTGATTGGAATACCAAGGCAAGCGAGTCTTAAGCCAGTTGGAGAAATTGAAAGACTTCTACATTTCCTCTTATGGTTTTGAGAAACATAAAATATAGTGGGACCCTTGTTAGAAAAATGAAATGAATACATTTAACCTTGTAAGAATATATGCTGTAAAATTTAAAATGATCTACTACGATAAATTTTTGCAGTTAACATAATTGGTAAAAATGTTTATCAGTTAAAATATACAAATGAACTGAATTAAGAAAGACACGGGAATATAAAATATACTTACTAATATGTTATCATGTGTCACTTCAAGGCCTACGTAAGAGTCAATTTATACAACCACCAAGATATCTATTCCTCACTCGCTTTTGTGTTTGCTTGTATGAGACTATGTATCTTCTACGAGTTTTGAACTCTAGAAGAAATGCAAGAATATGGATATTTAGTTTGTATTTGATCGCATGTAAATGTTATATGATGAGCGGTTATGATTTGTAATGCACGAAACTTTGATGAAATTAGTTCGGTTGAAATGAGCAAATAAAACACGATGTGAGATCATGCATTCAATACGACTGATTGTGGTAAGGATCTTATTTTGTTAGATGTAGCACTAGACCAAGAACCACAAACTACACCTAGAAACTCAATCGTTGAAGTATCGTTTGATTAGTTTACATACATGCAACTTATTTGATATCCTTAAATATCAAGGATACTAGATGTACTTTTGTAAAGAGTACGTTACAGTCTTGTAGTAAGGGTTTTCTATCTAAATGGTTTGACAATTTAGAAAAGGAAAACAATGTATGAAAGTGGATGTAATTTAGGCACGGTGTGGATGAAGAGAGTGAATGATTATCTTTGCTTCATGAAGAGACGTTGGAAACGAGAATTGTATAAAATACTAAAAGACACTTAATATGGAATGAGAAATGTAATTTTTATACAAAATGTATTTTTATACAGAAAACTATTTTTTATGAAAATTATTTCTTTGAGTTCAAGATATTTGATGTAAAACTCTTGATTCTAAACTAATTATAGTGTATGGAATAAAATTCCATAATAAGTGGTTGAGTAAGACTTTATATTTCCTAAGCTATTATAGTAGTGGCGGAATAGTGCGGCATACTTTACAACACTTCACAATGGATGCATTTAGTTATGAAAAATTGTTCTTGTAAACACAAAATATTATTCATGAAATACTAGTTGTTTTCAGTATTGACTGAAATAAACATAGTTTTATCTTTTATATAAATTTTATGAACATTCATTATAAGATAAAACTTTAATAATATTACTTGTCTCATAACAAAAGTGACACGTTAGAAAATACATAAGTATTTGAATTTTAAAATAAAAAAATTAGAACTATGTACTAAGTCACAATTTTGAGAAATAATACTACATATTTTGTTAAATTCATAAATGAGTTATCATAGAATAAAATATGTGTATTTGATACACAAATAATATACTTATGATAAGTTCACCGAATATAAAAAGGAAGTAGGAAACATAACAAGTAAAGAAAATAAAACAATTCGATTTCATCGAATAAGTGAGAGTATTGGGAAGAATTCTTGAATGTTCCTAAAAACGATAAGATTTAATCTCAAAAATCACTCATCCTTATAGTATATAATGATTTTTATCGATAAAAAGTAATCCGACTTTGTTGGACAAAAGCACAACTGATAATGAGTGGAGTTAATTTCTTTTATAAGGATGTGTACTTAAGAGTAAGTACATAGGTTAAAATTAATTTCATCCAAAACATAGTTTACAAGATCATATAAGGTAAAAGTTTATACGAAACCCCTACATATCCTAGGTCATAAAATTGATGGGTTGTGTAAGTCAAGAGGTTGTAAGTAATAAATGTTCATGAGGGATCTTGTATGGATCACCCCAAAGCAGTTTTAAGGCAGGCCAATATTGTTTGATCAAGTTATGTTATGAACATAAATTTTCATAAACTAAAAACTAAACTAGATTTATATATATATAAAGGCAATTCATAATTCTTTTATCAATACTTATTCCGTTATACTGAGAAACAACTATTGTTTCAAGAATGCAAACTTCGTGATGAAGGAATATATTTTAGAAATTATTGGTAGTAAATTGGATTTGCATATGATCCAAAGATAAAATTAATTATGTAAGATGAAATAAAGTTAACCAAGCCTAAACGAACACAGCATATTAAATTGCCTAATATGTATTCTCGCACATTAAAAGAAACTGTGAGTTTATTATTGATGTTCAGAACAGAATTTCCTTGGTTGCCAATAAACCATAAAGAGTATTGACTTCACCATATGGCGTGATGCGTAAATCCAGAATTGATTCAAGTACATTATCAAAATATAGTTTTTGATAGTTGTACCCAAAGGGATATGATCCGTCAATCGCAAAAGCGTCTGTATTTGGAATATAGTAAGCCAAAATTACTATAATAATATCATAAATTTCAATTGATGAACTTAACGTAATAGATTCGTCATTCAAGGTGTTTAAATTAATTCGAATTTACTTGCAAAAATATCGCTCGATATGATTTTGAGTTTTGGTACAAATATGTTGATACAGATATTCTAAATAATGATTTAGTTTGCACATAACAACCAAGATGCCTCAAAGTCAATGAGAGCGATATTGAATTTGTGATTTCGAATAAGATCCAAGAAATGATAGGAAAGAATCGTTCAAAAAGCATTAGATTTGAGCAAATATTTTGATTGAAAATCAAACAGTTTGAATATCATTCAAAACGCAGAGAAAACGTTTAAAGAACTATAAAGGTACTAGAATATTTATAAAACTATAAGTAAACAAAAAATTATGAATTTTAATGATGTGCCAATGTTATAATCATTTTTAGTTTGGTTGTTTAATAATCTGACATTAGATTTGAAAATAACATCTATTATAAACAATATAAAAGGATGTCGGGATCATCCTATATGATATGTATCACCATATTAAAATGTTTAATGTCTGGCATATGAGGTAGGTTTCTTATGCATTAGCAATGAGAATTATCATATATGCTATGTTGTCTACTATATCGCTAAGCGCTTATGTAATTGGTAGATTGAGCGAGTATCAAATCCGAATTAAGATCACTTCTCATGTACTTGCGAAATAATAGAGAATTGTATATAGAAACAATGAACCATAAGTGATATCAAGCACAACATTTCAATCCAAAATTCATATTGAACCTTAGTTAAGGAGCTTTAAGTTAGAAATGTTCCAAACATGAGTCGTGGTTAATTAAACTAATAGGCTATGCACGACGTCTTGAATAATACCACAATAAAAGTAATGTATACATATATAAATGCATAACTTTAAAATAAGTTTTGGGTGATTTCAAATTTTAAGAATCCTACAATATTGTCATACAATAACAATGCCATGATACATATCATGAAAGAACCTAGAGCTCACTAGAAGTCAAGAAACATACTTCGAAAAGTTCCACATGCTAAAGGCAATTTACCAGCGTCAAAGAGAGTTTATTAAGGTAGATAATTAATACAACATAGCATATCTATTCACTAAGGGACTAGCTTGATTTCTTTGAGAAAAATGATTCTGGGAACGGGAGTAAGATTTCACAGTTGATCTTAATTGTAAGTGGAATTATTGATAAAATTATAGGTATGCCATAGGGACAATTATATAATTTGTTACATATATCTAACTTTATGACCTGCCTTGTTCGTAATAAAGGTACTTGATTTCTATTATATAATATATAGTGGTATAGTTAATTAAGTAATTAATTTAAAGTACATAAGTAAGAAAATCCTTAAATGAAATATTATGTGATAGTTGTTGCAATCGTAAGTAACTGATCAAAATATAAAACAACATTGTATTATAAATATTCTTGGTCAAGATATTTCGAGAAAGGATAATGCATCCATTGATACCAGAGTGCGTAACGCTATTCAAATGTTGGGTAGTGTATTACTCATGCCCGCTGGGGCACCAAAGGGTTGCGATTGATAGTTATTGGATAACTATGCAATGACTCACGTGAGAGTTTCGTATTGGTTAATAACAACTAGGTCAAACGAGAAATTTTGAGGTGGTGATTTTACATAATTCCCTCGACTTGAGAATACAGTGGAACTTCAATGTAAATTGTCCACTTTGACTATAGTTAAATCATGACATAACGTCCATTGAAAGACTATAATTAGGTATGAGTTGAATCATTAGAAGTGAAATAGTATTCAATAGAGAATTCGTCTTCTCGGTTGTACGAGTTTAGTATCATAATCAACAGTAGTCAACACAAAGTTAAAAATCTCTAGTCAGGGTAATACGGTTAATAACAAATGTTATTATTGAACCAAAAAATTCATTTATGGAGTACCAAGTTGAACATGGATCATATTGGAATTTTGATTAAAAACTAAATTCTATAAGTCATAATGGAATAGTGTTGATGAAGAGAACCGGTGTAAATAATCATTACTAAATGATACCGCTTAAGAAATTATAAAATGCGATTTTACTACATAGGTTTGTAAGCGATAAATTCAACTAAACTGTCACATTACTAGCTAGGGTGACCTGTAAATGTTAATACTTGAATTGTTTAATATTAATTGCCGACTAAATTCACACAATTGAGTCACATAACCGTATTTGTGAATTCTTTGAAAAATCACACGATTTAATTAATTTATAAAATTAATTAAATTAATTAATATTTGTGAAATATTGATTATTATTTAACTTATTTGATGCTTTGATGTAGTTAGTAATTAATTTGATGTATATATACAAGTTATATATGTGCGTATCGATATACATTTAACGGGTTTTAAATATAGTTAATTGCTTGACAAGCTTTTGGAAATAATTATCCATGTGATGGAATAATGTGGCATGGCATGCAAGAGAGAAGGATATATGGATGAGATTTGACTAAAAATTAATTAAGAATTAAAAGTGAAAGTTCTAATGTGAGAATAAGAAAGGCGTTTTCTTTCATTCACTTATCCTTTCTCCATTCCTAATCTTCCATGGCTGAAAATCAAATGATACAATTTAAACTTTTATCAATTCCAAATCAAATGCAAGTATTAAATAAGATAATATTAAGTGGTTTATCATTTTATTGCAAAGTTAGGTGTGGATCTACTTAAGATCTGAGGAGAAATCTCAAATTAAGGTGTTATAAAGGGCAAGACTTTTCAAATTGGATCCAGGATGATCTACCATTCAAAGATATGATCAACGATGACATCTTCAAGGTACATCTCTTATTTACATTTTAACTCACATATATCATTCGTTGGATAATTTGTAAAACGATTCCATGTTCGCATATGTTGTCCCACCCAATTATCTATGATTAAATTGATGTATTTTATTAATTAAGTAATATTGACTTATGGATCTTTGAATATATTTTTTATATTTGGACATCATATAATACACACACATGTGTGTTTGCATGCGTGGGAACGAGCACGCTTTTATGCTTGTGTTTTATTATAAAAGGTATTCAAATATATTTCAATATCCCAAAATTGTTGTTTAATTTGAATTTCAAATCTAAAATTCAATATGTTATTTTATAAAAAAATTGATTCTATAACCAATGTTGAATTGAAACTTAACATGCACAGTTAAAGATTTCAAATTGTCTTCTGTAACAACCCGCATATTTAACGATTATATATTTAAATATTTTATTTAAATATAGCGTCGTTAGTCGGATCTAGGTCCGAAATGTTACTTTTTGCAAACGGCCGAATTGGAGCTCGAAACTACCTTCATTGGTTCCAAAATGGCGTTTGTGATCTTTTTGAGTATAATCTTTGATACGTTTGAAGTTTGTGAAATTTTGGACCTTTTTCTATTGGGTTTTGGGTTTGGGTTCAGCCCACTAGCTTAACAAATACTCTAACTCAACCCCTTCTCTTCATTCATCTTCATTTCATTTTCTTTTCTTAAGCAAAAACTGAAAATGGTGGAAGAGAAGAGGAAATAGAAATTGCAAGCCCTAATTCCATTTGCAAATTCCAAATTCTTGCTCCAAAATCAAAGAGAAGACATTGGTAAGCTCCTCTTCATCTTCTCCAACTCTTCTCCTCTTCAATTTCAGAAAATTTCCTAAACCTAAATTAGGAAATACTTGTTTTATTCTTAGATTGAAGCTTATTGAGTTGGAGTAGAGTTTGGTTGGTCTTTTCCTTGTTGTTGAGCTTCTTCTTCTTCTTTGTTTGGGTAAAAGGTGAGTTTTGAGCTCACATCTACTTCTCTTGATTTCATAGATGTTGGGTATGAATTCCTAACACCTTGTTTATATGCACTTGCTTTTGGTTTGGATTGAATTGGTGAATATCCAAATTTTTAGTGTTTGGGTTCAATTCCTTAAAGATCCCAACTTTGATATTGGAACATGTTTTTGGTAGCGAATCGGAGAGCTAATGGAGCTGGGGTATCTATTGGCTAAGGCTCCTTAACTCCATTGCTTGAACGGTCGCATTTTGGAAGAACTTGCATTTCATTGGAAAAAGGGAAGAAACTGCAAATTTATGCAGTTCGGCAGACCGAGCCCTGCAGCCGGTCGACCGACCTGCTCATGTCGAGTTTTTTTTATTTCCTGCATCTGGCCAGCCGACCGAGCCCTGCAACTGGTCGACCGACCTGCTCGTGTTTTGCCTATTTTTGCATATTTTGATTTGTTTTCCAAATTTTATCGATTCAAGTTGCTTTTTAGTAGTTGTTATTGCATCTTTGACTTTGATAACTTATTCTTGACTTCGTCCACGGGTTTTTATAAAATAATCTCTCGAATCACATTTAAAAGCTCGTTTCTCCAATTTATAAATTCTATTTAAAACGCACACACAATTTCGCACTTCGAGCGGAGTGGAAGGGAGATTAAATGGTTAGGTAAAACATGGACCATGAATCTATGCGTTTATCTTTCCGATTAGTCCCCGACCTATTCGATTGATTGTTTTGACCTTTGTGTTGGGTTTACCGATGAGATGAGGTGAACTTTGTACTGCTTTGAGTGTGAAATTAACTAACGGATAGTAAACCGTTTAGTGCGAACGAGTGGTTATGGGACATACATTAACACTTTTCGGATTCCTCTTCGAGATTTGTGACACATTCCGCCAGTTAGTGGTGTCCAGTACTGGGTCTCTGACCTTCACCACTACGGTTTGTTGCCTTCGGGTATGTGCCTTCGGGTTTGTGCCTTCGGGTTTGTTGCCCTTTAGTATTGCTTCCGATGTTGGTCGTTATGAGCCGCATAGGTGATATTGGGTTTGGAGTCTTCGGGCTCATGGATCCTTGTTTATACAGTACTGAGCTCGAGCAATTTTCTGATGTTTCATTCATATGTATATTCCCTAGGTATCGCCCTTCGATGTTGGTCATTATGAGCCGCATGATGCGTAGCGTTTACCTTGCGGAACTGGTATACCTTATTGGTATTTGTTATTTGCCTTTTTGGCTTGCTTTGGGATATTCTTATCCTTTGTTTCTATATGTTGCCGATGATATGAGGCTTGTTATCATATGATTCATCTTTTGTTAGATGATTGTGTTATCTTCTTTAGAGATATTTGTTATACTTTGTAACCTTGCAGGATTATTGTTGTTCAGTTTATCCAACTGATTTGTTTAGCTAGACTGACCCGTGTATTTTATACTCGGGTCAGACCGAGATGTTTCAGGTTAGGTGCTTTTGGACTTAGCCTATTTTGCTTCTGCATGGACTACTCCGCTAGCTTCTTTTTGTCATAGCTTTTTGTGTAGTCCCATTTTGTAGTAACTCTGATATATGTATTCATCTGGTATCGTCTGTATATTGTGGCTTGTTATACCACTTGACATGTATTATTTTGTATACTCTACTATGTATCAGTATATGTGTATATGATGATCTACTGTTCTGTGATGTATATTACATTTGAGTTGTTATATTCTGTTCTGATAGATCCTTCAACCACCTATGGTTTTGTTTTAAGTATTCATTGGGTATGTCGACCTGCTAGGTATGTTTATTGTCGATGTATTCAATAGATAGTTAGAGCAAGGCTATAGATGATCGCTCCCAACCAGCTTTATTCTCCGTGTTAGTTGACGGCACTACCCTGTAGTGTCCTTGGCTAGCGTGGGTATAGAGGTGGGGCGTCACAGCGTGGTATCAGAGCCAGGTTCAGGACAAAATATGATAAACACAGAATAGATGCACATATTATGGTACATCAAAGTGTACAAGTGATACAAATCTTTGAATCATCGTGTCTCTTTATTCCATCAAGGTTAGATAGAGTTTGGGAATACGTCTAGGAATGCATTTCTATTCCGTAGTATTCCATATTGCAATATCTACCCTGTGAATAATCTTGTTCTTATCTTACCTTCAGCGTATGGCTGGAAGAGGCAGAGGACGACGTTCGGATGCTGGGCAATCCAGTGGCACACATCCGGATGGCGTTTATATGTCTGCTGATCAGTTTATGGAGTTGTTTAGGAGCACTCAGCCTCCAGTTCCTCCTCGAGTGTCTCCACCTCGCAAGTCTGCCTTTGCATGCCAGTGTAGTGATTTTGCTCATCTTGGAGGAAAGCCGTTTAAAGGCTCTGAATCCGTTCTTGAAGTCCAAGCTTGGGTTCGCACGTGCGAGCGTATCTTTTCTCGTATGGATCTTTCTGACCATGATAGAGTTCTTGTAACTTCTAGCTTATTACAAGAGCGTCCCCTTGATTGGTATGAGCTTCTTGTAGCCGAGATTGATGAGTCTACTCTTTCTTGGACTCAGTTTCGGGAGCGATTTGAACTCAAATTCGTTCCTGAATCTGAAAAAGTTTTATTGACCCGTCGCTTCCTTGAGTTGAAGCAAGGGAAGTCTTCTGTTTCTGAGTATGTTGCATCATTCGAGGCTTTATCTAAGTATGGTCTTGAATTCATCAGCATTTCTTATAAGAAGAATTTGAAGTTTGTTTCTGGTCTTAAGAAGTATCTTAAGAAATCTTTGTTGCTCCAACTTAAACTTTCTTTTGAGGAGTTGGTTGATTCGGCACTTCACCTCGAGACCGCCGAGAAGGAGTGTGATAGTGATGTTGATGTTGAGGCTTCCAAGAACCCCAACAAGAGGCCGTTTCCAATTCAGAAGTACAGGCCTTTTCCTTCTAAGAAGAAGAAGACTGGTGGTCCTAGCTCTCAGCCTCAGTCTTCCGGAACATCTTTCATTAGAAAGTGTTTCAATTGTGGTTCTCCGGATCATATTATTCGAGCTTGTCCTAAGCCTCTCTTCTGCCGTTATTGCAAGAAGGAAGGTCATCATGTTTCAGCTTGCCATACTATTTCGGCTAATGCCAAGTCTAGCAGGCTTTATGCTGCTAAGGCTTCTGAAGGTCCTTCTCAACCCAAAGGTATCTCTCTATCTATTTTGGAAGGTTCTATTTTATTTCGTGATCATTGTATTCGAGTTCTTTTCGATACGGGTGCTTCACATTCTTTCGTATCGAAACAGCTCGTTGATGATATATCTTTAGATGTTTCTTGTTTGGTTACTTCATTGAGGATTGCGAATCCTATTGGGGGATCCACGACCCTTAGTTTGCTTTGTGATGATGTTGAGATTGTTTTATGTGGCTTTTCTTTTCGTGCGAATCTGTACGTTATTTCTTGTCTGGGATTTGATATGATTTTGGGAATGGACTGGCTAGTGAGATATGATGCCAGGATTATTTGTTCGGAGAGGATTGTATATCTCCGACATCCAGATTCGCCTACTCAGTTATCTCTTATTCTTGGGGATGTGGATAATTCCGAAATGGCTTTGTATTCTCTTGATTTGCGAGATGGTGATGATATATCTCGTATTCCTATTGCTTGTGACTTTTCTGATGTTTTTGAGCATGTATCGGGTTTGCCACCTAAGCGGGCAATTGAGTTCCGCATTGATCTCATTCCAGGCGCGCAGCCAGTTAGTCGTCCTCCTACGAGGATGTCTACAAAGGAAAATGAGGAACTCAAGAAGCAGCTTTTAGAGCTAGAGTCCAAGCAGTTGATCCAGTCTAGTTTTTCTCCATGGGGATCCGCGGTCGTATTCGTGAAGAAGTCCGATGGAACTCTTAGGCTTTGCATTGATTATCGCAAACTTAACGAGTTAACCATCAGGAATAGGTATCCATTTCCTAGGATCGATGATATGTTCGATCTATTGAGTGGGGCTAAGGTCTTTTCTCAGCTTGACCTTGCCACAGGTTTTCATCAGTTACGAGTCGCGGGGGATAGCATACCTCTTACAGCTTTCCGCACTCGGTATGGTTCTTTCGAGTGGCTCGTTATGCCTTTCGGTTTGACGAACGCTCCTGCTTTCTTTGTAGACCTAATGAATCGAGTATTCTGGGAATATCTCGATAAGTTCGTCCTTGTCTTCATTGATGATATCCTTATTTATTCTAAGTCTGAAGCCGAGCATGCTAATCACTTGAGAATTGTCTTGAGTACTTTCCGTCATCATCAGCTTAGAGCCAAATTCTCCAAGTGCCATTTTTGGGAGAATAAGGTTAAGTTCTTAGGCCATGTTGTATCTTTCGATGGCATTTCTGTCGATCCCTCAAAGATCGAAGCCATCCAGAATTGGAAGAGGCCTGAGAATGTGCATGAGATTCGTAGTTTCCTTGGATTGGCGGGTTATTACCGTCGGTTCATTAAGGATTTTTCCCGTGTTGTGCTTCCTCTCACTTGCCTTACTCAGAAAGGCATTCGTTTTGATTGGTCCGACAAGTGTGAAGCTTCCTTTCTGACATTGAAGGAACTTCTCACTAATGCTCCTATTCTTATGGTTCTCGAGGGGAATCATGATCTTGTTGTCTACACTGATGCTTGTGGTAGTGGGCTCGGTGCTGTTCTTATGCAGAAGGATCGGGTAGTTGCTTATGCTTCTAGGCAACTGCGTCCGAATGAAGTTCGCTATGCCACTCATGATCTTGAGCTTGCCACCATTGTCTTTGCCTTGAAGATTTGGCGACACTATTTATTGGGCGAGCGCTTCATTCTCTATACCGATCATAAATCTTTGAAGTATTTGTTCACTCAGAAGGAACTCAATATGAGACAACAACGTTGGCTTGAGTTTCTTGCCTCCTATGACTTTGATATCCTGTATACCCCTGGTAAGGGTAATCGTGTTGCTGATGCGCTTAGTCGCAAACATTCGGCTGTTATTTCTATGATGCTTGCTGAATGGGATGTTCTTGAGACTCTATCTTTTTGTGAAATTCGGGATCGAGGTTCATCTTCTGATTCTCCTATCCTATTATTTAGTTTGGGAGCTCGACCTATTTTATTGGATCGTATTGCCGATGCTCAGCGGCGTGATCCTGATTTGTTGCATCTTATTCAGCTTTGTGAGTCTGGATCCTGTGATGAGGCTTTGCGGGATTTTAGCATTGATTCTCATGGGTGTCTTCGTAAGAAGAACCGTCTTTTTGTGCCTTATGATCTTGCACTTAGGCATGACATTCTTGATGACTGTCACCGCTCTAAGTATACTATTCATCCCGGTAGTAGCAAGATGTATGCCGATATGCGTCGTCTTTATTATTGGGAAGGCATGAAGCGCGATGTGGCGAGTTATGTGAGTAATTGCATAACTTGTCAGCGTGTTAAGGCCGAACATCAGCGTCCTTCTGGTCTTCTTCAACCTCTTGAGATTCCATTGTGGAAATGGGATCAGATATCTATGGATTTCATTGACGGCCTACCTCGTTCGAGAAAAGGCCATTCTAGCATTTGGGTTATTGTTGATCGCCTTACCAAGTCTGCTCATTTTGTCCCTATTAAGTCTAATAGGACTGCTTCGCATTTGGCTAAGTTGTATGTTAAGGAAATCATGAGATTTCACGGTGTTCCTAGTTCTATTGTGAGTGATCGTGATCCTTTATTCGTGAGTCTTTTTTGGAAAAGTCTTCAGGAAGCTTTGGGAACAAAGCTTAATTTTTCTACAGCTTATCATCCGCAGTCTGACGGACAAACTGAACGGGTGAATCGTATCTTGGAAGATCTTCTCCGTATTTGTATTTTTGATTTTGGTGGTAGCTGGGAGGATCATCTACCTCTTGTAGAATTCTCCTACAACAATAGTTTTCAGTCTAGTATCGCTATGGCTCCTTTCGGAGCCTTATACGGAAGACCATGTCGATCACCTTCATGTTGGTTGGAATCTGGAGAGAAGCTTATTCTTGGTCCAGATTTTGTTCGTGATTTTTTCAAGAAGATTGATCTTATTCGGTTGAGAATGAAAGAGGCACAGAGTCGCCAGAAATCCTACGCGGACAACCGTAGGAAGCCTCTCGAGTTCTCGATCGGCGATCTTGTTTTTATTCGTGTTTCTCCTTTGAAAGGGGTTATGCGTTTCAGTATGACTGGGAAATTGGCTCCTCGCTTTATAGGACCATTTTCTATTACTGAACGTATTGGCCCTGTGGCTTATAGAGTTTCACTTCCTGTTCATTTATCTGGCATTCATGACGTGTTTCACGTCTCGCAACTTCGGAAGTGTCTTCGGACACTTCCGAAGTCGGATTCTGTTATTACTTCTCCTGATTTGTAAGAGCTTGAGATCTCACCGGACTTATCTATTGTACAGCAACCTATTCGCGTGCTTGACATGGAGGTGCGACACCTTCGAAACAAGGACGTGCCGCTCGTTAAATTTCAATGGTCCGCTAATCCCAATGACTGTACTTGGGAAACCAGAGAGTTTATTGAGCGATCTTATCCGGGTTTTCTTTTTTAGCTTGTAAACGGTGAGTATGTCTTTTCATCTCAAGCTTATTTCCTTTTTCTTTTGATTGTTGTATGTATATAGTTGTTACAAATATCGTCTCTAGGAATTGCGGGGACGCAATTTTGTAAGGAGGGAAGATCTGTAACAACCCGCATATTTAACGATTATATATTTAAATATTTTATTTAAATATAGTGTCGTTAGTCGGATTTAGGTCCGAAATGTTACTTTTTGCAAACGACCGAATTGGAGCTCGAAACTACCTTCATTGGTTCCAAAATGGCGTTTGCGATCTTTTTGAGTATAATTTTGATATGTTTGGAGTTTGTGAAATTTTGGCCCTTTCTCTATTGGGTTTTGGGTTTGGGTTCAGCCCACTAGCTTAACAAATACTCTAACTCAACCCCTTCTCTTCATTCATCTTCATTTCATTTTCATTTCTTAAGCAAAAACTGAAAATGGTGGAAGAGAAGAGGAAATAGAAATTGCAAGCCCTAATTCCATTTGCAAACTCCAAATTCTTGCTCCAAAATCAAAGAGAAGACATTGGTAAGCTCCTCTTCATCTTCTTCAACTCTTCTCCTCTTCAATTTCAGAAAATTTCCTAAACCTAAATTAGGAAATACTTGTTTTATTCTTAGATTGAAGCTTATTGAGTTGGAGTAGAGTTTGGTTGGTCTTCTCCTTGTTGTTGAGCTTCTTCTTCTTCTTTGTTTGGGTAAAAGGTGAGTTTTGAGCTCACATCTACTTCTCTTGATTTCATAGATGTTGGGTATGAATTCCTAATACCTTGTTTATATGCACTTGCTTTTGGTTTGGATTGAATCGGTGAATATCCAAATTTTTAGTGTTCGGGTTCAATTCCTTAAAGATCCTAACTTTGATATTGGAACATGTTTTTGGTAGCGAATCGGAGAGCTAATGGAGCTGGGGTATCTATTGGCTAAGGCTCCTTAACTCCATTGCTCGAACGGTCGCATTTTGGAAGAACTTGCATTTCATTGGAAAAAGGGCAGAAACTGCAAATTTATGCAGTTCGGCCGACCAAGCCCTGCAGCCGGTCGACCGACCTGCTCATGTCGAGTTTTTTTTATTTCCTGCATCTGGCCAGCCGACCGAGCCCTGCAACTGGTCGACCGACCTGCTCGTGTTTTGCCTGTTTTGCCTATTTTTGCATATTTTGATTTGTTTTCCAAATTTTATCGATTCAAGTTGCTTTTTAGTAGTTGTTATTGCATCTTTGACTTTGATAACTTATTCTTGACTTCATCCACGGGTTTTTATAAAATAATCTCTCGAATCACATTTAAAAGCTCGTTTCTCCAATTTATAAATTCTATTTAAAACGCACACACAATTTCGCACTTCGAGCGGAGTGGAAGGGAGATTAAATGGTTAGGTAAAACACGGACCATGAATCTGTGCGTTTATCTTTCCGATTAGTCCCCGACCTATTCGATTAATTGTTTTGACCTTTGTGTTGGGTTTACCGATGAGATGAGGTGAACTTTGTACTGCTTTGAGTGTGAAATTAACTAACGGATAGTAAATCGTTTAGTGCGAACGAGTGGTTATGGGACATACATTAACACTTTTCGGATTCCTCTTCGAGAGTTGTGACACATTCCGCCAGTTAGTGGTGTCCAGTACTTGGTCTCTGACCTTCACCCTTTGTTGCCTTCGGGTATGTGCCTGCGGGTTTGTGCCTTCGGGTTTGTTGCCCTTTAGTATCGCTTCCGATGTTGGTCGTTATGAGCCGCATGGGTGATATTGGGTTGCCCTTTAGTATCGCTTCCGATGTTGGTCGTTATGAGCCGCATGGGTGATATTGGCTTTGGAGTCTTCGGACTCATGGATCCTTGTTTGTACAGTACTGAGCTCGAGCAATTTTCTGATGTTTCATTCATATGTATATTCCCTAGGTATCGCCCTTCGATGTTGGTCATTATGAGCCGCATGATGCGTAGCGTTTACCTTGCGGAACTTGTATACCTTATTGGTATTTGTTATTTGCCTTTTTGGATTGCTTTGGGATATTCTTATCCTTTGTTTCTATATGTTGCCGATGATATGAGGCTTGTTATCATTTGATTCATCTTTTGTTAGATGATTGTGTTATCTCCTTTAGAGATATTTGTTATACTTTGTAACCTTGCAGGATTATTGTTGTTCAGTTTATCCAACTGATTTGTTTAGCTAGGCTGACCTGTGTATTTTATACTCGGGTTAGACCGAGATGTTTCAGGTTAGGTGCTTTTGGACTTAGCCTATTTTGCTTCCGCATGGACTACTCCGCTAGCTTCTTTTTGTCATAGCTTTTTGTGTAGTCCCATTTTGTAGTAACTCTGATATATGTATTCATCTGGTATCGTCTGTATATTGTGGCTTGTTATACCACTTGACATGTATTATTTTGTATTCTCTCCTATGTATCAGTATATGTGTATATGATGATCTACTGTTCTGTGATGTATATTACATTTGAGTTGTTATATTCTGTTCTGATAGATCCTTCAACCACCTATGGTTTTGTTTTAAGTATTCATTGGGTATGTCGACCTGCTTGGTATGTTTATTGTCGATGTATTCAATACATAGTTAGAGCAAGGCTATAGATGGTCGCTTCCAACCAGCCTTATTCTCCGTGTTAGTTGACGGCACTACCCTGTAGTGTCCTTGGCTAGCGTGGGTATAGAGGTGGGGCGTCACACCTTATAAATGGTAGTTATAATTTAAATGTTTTTAATTTAATGTCTCAAAATCATTTGTCATTCGAAATGTTATTTTATCAAATGTACATATATAGTTGTAATCACAAGCACTTGAATTTTAGATTGGGATCTAAATGATAATGGATGAAGGAGTGAATTAAGAAAGTTTGTCTTATAAATTATTTATCGAATCAAAATTATATTCTTATTGATATTGAATTTCAAATGTAAAATTTTGACTTTGTCAAATAAAACAAAAAACTTTTGACTAAGAACATTATATATATATATATATATATATTTATCTATTTTAAATAGTCAAAAAGACATTTAAATTACTTGATTTGGATCCACTAAATGGTAATGAGCAAAGAAGAAGAAAATTAAGAAGAGTTTTCTCTTGATCTTCTTATTTAAAGCCAACTTATGGTTTTAATTTTGAATCATAACATATATAATTAAATTCATACATATTTCAAAAAATGGTTTTGAGATATGGATGGCGAATGTATCTGGTGTATACCTAAACCCCAACATCGATGTATATACGCATACATTAACTATGCACGCTAATTATATATGTTGCATATGCACTGTATACAAGAGTGTATTATGATATATTCATATAATATATAAAATACCAAATAATTTAATTCAATAATTGATTACTCAGAAAATTAAATAAATTTGATTTTATTTAAAGTAATTAAACCGGACTAATAAACCCATTTTGACCTATTAGAAACAATAAAGATCTAAATGGAGAATTTTATTTAAATCACCTATTTTACCCACTGGTAACCGACCCGGTTCCATTACAGTCAGTTGCTAGAGGGACTACCGATCGAAATTTATGATTGTATGGGTGTGTATTATAGCCCTAAGGTCTTTCAAGTCACGAACAAGTTGTCATATGGTGGTCAAACTATTGATCATGCTACGCCACGTGTTGTTGCTCAATCCAGGGACGGGTCATCCAACTCTAGTCCTGGTGGCCCCGTTGGTGTTGTGACATTCGAGTTATCGACTTTATTCGAATCATGTGGCTATATGGTGCGAGTGTGAAAGGAATTTGTAGAGATGAAAAATGAAGAAAAACTAGAGCCTTTTAGGTTGTTTGCTCTCCTTCTAGCTCCAAAATATTGACTAAAAACTTAGTCAATCTCAAAGTTATGATTAAGAGTTAATATTAGCAAATGTTACTTGTTAGTACCTTGATTCAAAACATAAATCGAGAAAGTTAAAATATGTAAAAATGTAAAGAAAGCACAAGATTTAGAGTGGTTAGATCAAAGTTTCTATGTTTACTAAGAGAAATATCTTGTTAATTTGATTCCCTTACAATAACGTAGATTAAAAGGGACAATAGTAAGAAAATAAATGCTTAAGAGACTATATTTTTCAACCTTTGGAAAATGTATGCCTTTATGTATTTATAGCTGCTGAAATCGATGTTGAATGGCTAAGATTGCACTGCCAAGCTCTAGAAATTACTTTGGACTGTTGATACTATTATTTGATTGATACGCTTTCCTTGTAGGATGTTAGCCGGACTATGTGGTGTAGACGAAGTGAACCAACGGTTCACACTTGAGCATGCCTTAATCAGGGACATGCGGCAAGCAATCAAAGAGTGGTTGAGTGGGGACACTTTGCCAGGGTTGCAGCAAAAGACATGCAGTAGTTATTGCACAATGTCAGGTGAACAGTGTCATTTTTGCTAGTGTTTTCAAAGAAATAGTACATGCAAAGCTTCTTCTTGTAGTGTCATTTAGATACCAATGGGCAAAGCCTGCCAAGTCAAAACAATAGGGACTCAGTTGGTGTAAGTAACCAAGAAAGAAGGCGAACGGTGGATCCTGTCAAAGAGTGGGTCTATGTATGAACCGCTCGGCTGTTGAGAGTCACGTAGTGTTACAGCCCACTATTTCGAACCATTCAAATTGACAATGTCAGACTTGAATTGCTCTAAATAACAGATTGTAATTATATTTTTTTTGGCATAATTCAGCATATA
This sequence comes from Allium cepa, assembly GCA_030765085.1. NCBI lineage: Eukaryota > Viridiplantae > Streptophyta > Magnoliopsida > Asparagales > Amaryllidaceae > Allium > Allium cepa. The sequence continues at coordinate 347,056,752 of CM060944.1, forward strand.
CAGTAAATGAATTAACCACAGAATCACAGATACAGAGCTTAAAACAACAACGGAAGATAAACAGTAGTTCATAAATCTACTACAGAAATAAAAATAGTCTGAAAACAGAATACATCAGAAATCCCAATACACAGAAGTTTCAAGTACAAAGCAAATGACATGCCCGAACATACAACTGGCAACGACAGAAATAAACTGAAAGCTGAAATAGATAAATAGATAAGCAAGATCTTCCAACGAACTCCAGCTCCAAAGGATGAATCTAAAACTGTGACACTCAAGCTGACTCGAGCGTAAAGCAAAATAAAACACTCGAATTAGGATTAACATTCTAATGCACATAAATCAAGTTCAAGTGAAAATGTAAGTAAATGCAATATAACTTAAAGGGATGTCAGGATTCCAACCTTTAAGGATCCGTTACTATCTGCATACATAATATAATACGCTACATATATAATGTATATAGTAAAGTAAAATATTAAAACGGAGTTAAGGCGTTACCCATATCCCCCTTAACACATTTTATATAATGCCATAGTCTATACAGATACAGTAAACTCCACCCGCGGGTGGGTTATCAAGGAGCACTCCATAGGTACGACACAAAACAAACTTGTAGAAGGCGCGACAGGGCATGTGACACAGCACGTCGGACAATGCCAGGGTAGATATACCGTTTGTGTATCCGGACTGGTGGTGACGCATAGCATTTACTACCGTCTACCTTGAGACACACTCCCAAATCAAAAGTGTGCACACCAAAAGCAAATCACAAAAGCAATAGGTATGGTTACAAAGAAATGTGCCCGATCGGAGGTGCGACCTCACTTGGCCCAGCGTGGCTCCTGTTTTTGTCACATCAAGCTGACTCTCGAAAGTCAGGGCTACGTATATACCATACAAAATGATTTGCCAAACCATTCTACTTTGTTCTGGAATCTCCACCACGTACACAGTTGTTAAAGTGGTTTTGGATATTGGTAGAGAGTATGATAATATCTGATCCCGGTCTCTTTAACAACCAAACGCTTATTTCACACCGTGGTCATTTATAAAACTTTACTTTATTAATATTTAAATCAAAATACAAATTTAAGTCAGAACGAATATTCAAATCAATTCCATGTAAATTCTAAAGTCTCCAATTAACCACTTTTATTGAATAAGTTCTAAATTATTTTCAAAATTATTAAGTCCTGAGTGAACCTTTATTTAAATTAAATTTATAACCAGTTTAAGTTAACAGTCAAATTCCAATGTACCTTTCAAGCCCTTCTATTTATTAAAGTTATAGAAAATCTATTTAAATATAAATTAAATGAACTTTTATAAAAAATATTTTATATTAAATAAAAACTACCTTAATATAATTTTAAAATAAATCAAACTTTTATTTGTCTTCTTAAAGACTTATTCTATATATTTTAGAAAATAAAACTATAAGCAAACTTCACAAATTACCCATTTTAAATTAAACTCATACCTTTATATCCCAAATCAACATTTAAGGTTATAATTTTTTTCCAGAAATAAATTAGACTTCTTATTGCATTTCAAAATCAACTCAAATATTTCTTTCAAATATTTGGAAATTATTTTCAAAAATAGACCAACAGTGTCCGCATATATTTTTCTATTCTATGCTCAAGTAACACAGATATTGCTATTTCAATCCTCAATAGTTTAAATTTACGGGTTTATATTATTAAACTTGCAATCCCAAATTTTCAATAATAGTTTAAAATCGCTTGGGTTTATTATTTCAACCCATAACGTAGCTCTCCTATTCTAAGTCCGTTCGGGTATGTATCATTTCAACCCATAGTGATTTCTAAACTACTGGAACTTGCAGAGTGGGAACAACAAATAGCATAGCATAACAATTACTGGCGGAATAAATTAATATATAACAGTGTAAATTTTCAAAGTAATCAAAATAGCTTATCATATTAAACAGTTAATAGCTAGCAATTCGATTTTTAACAATACATTAAATTGTCATTTCCTATGAAATTAATTTAATAAGCATAAGAACATTAATCATGAGTGATTGCTCACCTTTTGAGGTAGGAGAATGATGAAATTGAAGCAACTGACATGGATACGACACGATATCAAATAGAAGCGACAGCACGAAAAGTATTTTAGCACGATGATTTGATGGAAACAATTATATATATATAAGCAATATGTACCATTTTCGACAGAACAACATATATAAAACACATATATTCCTTGTCGACAATCTCAAAAGTGGCAGTTATGACATTTGATCGACATTGAATATGTCTAGAACATAGTTTCAACAATTGCAAATCCATTTGAACACTTAGATGGCATATTTCATATAGTATATACACCATTAGTCGGCAGAAAAGACTTGCCAATACTGGTCGTGCCTGGCATATTTAGTGAACGAGGTATAACTAAATATAAGTGTACAGGCTGCTACAAATGCACTAGTGTCCTCAATGCATATTATATACTAATATATAAAGACCTTTTTACACATTTATTTATGTATTACACTTATATGCACCTTACAACAATGTTTTAATAAAAATATAAATTTTCTTTCAGCCCATCATATATAAATACTTGTAAGTAGAATACGCGCATAAGTAAATAATATATAGGAGGTCAAGAGCCTAGGTAAAATGAAAACAAGGTGACAGGCAAGCCATATGCATTTGAAAACAGTATGTGTTAAACAAACAACATATAAAATGACATAAAGTATACTCGGCACCGGTCATTTGTTATACATACGAATACATATACATACACATACATATACATATATATATATGTGTGTGTGTGTGTGTGTGTGTGTGTGTGTGTGTGTGTGAATATATCTATGCGGCTCACATAGTAAGATAGCAGGCTAGGTCGGAAAGGGTGCATAGATGTTAGAGGCACTAACAGGGGTTGTTGGAGGCGGTAGTGAGATGCGGTGTTGGTCGGATGTGGTGATGCAAAAGAGGGAGGCCGCAAGTCTTTGGCTTGGGTCGTGAGTTTTGGGTTTTGGGAGGGATGGCTTCGGTTCACACATAGTTGTAGTTCACCATTTTTTCCGTTGTTGTTCAGTTCTGGAAGGAGGGGACTCGGGGTAGCTATCGTGTTTTCTGAGGGAGAGGCGTGGTTCTGCTTCGGGTTGAGGGGGAGAGATGGAAACTGGGTTGGATCAAAGGAAAGATGGAAGGGCTCGGCAATAGAGGAGGAACAACGGGAAAAGAAAATATAAAATAACAAAAGAAAAGGAAAAATACAACCAGATCTCGATTGAAGAAGAAGAAGAACTGAAACAAAAGAAAAGAAGCAAAGAAGCATACCTCGAATGACAGCAATGGAAAAAAGGGTAGAAACAAATATATATATATATATAATAGCAAAAGTAATAGCAACGGTCTCCCATAGATTCAGTTGAAAATAATTAAAGCAATTGATTTCCTTTTACTTGGGTTACACGGCTGAAAATTTGAAAAGGCAAAAGGAAACAGAGAGTCATACTTACGGTACCGATATGACGCACCATTTTACCGTTTCCCTTACGTATCGGACCTCAAAATACAGAAATAAATATACTACGGAGGTCAGCGCGGCGTGGCAAATAAAACGGTACATAGATATTCGCGATAAAATTGAATTGTAAAAAGTAAAATTTTTGCTACCAAAAATGCTGCAAAAATGCAGAAAATAAGATAAATGGAGCCATAAAAGCCCAAATTTGAAGAAACAAATTACGACGTCACTCCCAAAAAATGATTTACATTTTTATTATATAAAAGTATTCAGTTTTCGAAATATTTAAATTTCACGTATTAAACCAATTAAATTTATAATTTAAATTTCACACATAAATTTAGTTTAATATTTTCCAATAAAAATTTACCAACTACTATAATTTAATGGGCGCATTTCAAATATCAAATCTTTTACTTCAAAATTTTATTATTTTAAAATTTCGGGAAAATTTTGGTTAGTTACGTCATAAAAACCATTAAAATTCTCAAAACGTTACTCTCTCCCTCACTCAAAACTTTTCGTCCCCGAAAAGGAATGAGATAGAAGAATAGAATTAACCGAAACAATAAAAGGAGGCATGAATAAAACCCGAGTCAAACAACTCAGGGTTTGAAGCATGGACGGTTTCCTTGGTTTTCCAGGTGCAATCCCGTCCATATTCCACTGTACCTTGACTAGACTGACAGATTTCCTTCGAAGCTGCTTCGTACCTCTATCGACAAAAAGAGGGGGCTTTTTCTCGATGGTGAGATTTGGCCCAACGTCCAAATTATCCAATAAAGCAGGCTGAACAATCAAGGATGGATCATGGAGGTATCTACGAAGGTGAGATACGTGAAACACGTTGTGCATACCTGCCAGTTTCTTCGGCAAATCGACTTTATAAGTCAAAGGACCAACTCTTTCCAAAATGCAGAAAAGACCAATGAACCTAGGAGAAAGCTTCCCTCTCTAACCAAAACGAACTACATTCTTCAGTGGCGAGATCTTAATAAAAACCCGATCACCTACTGAAAATTCCAAATCCCTTCTACGCCTATCCGTATACTTCTTCTGCCTATCACGAGCAACCCTCATCTTCCTCCTAATCTCCTCAACCTTCTTAGATGCTTCCAGAATCATATCGGGTCCAAGCACTAAGCGATCACCAGACTCAATCCAGCAATATGGAGATTCGCAAGATCGTTCCTAAAGAGCGGCAAATGGAGACATCTCGATACTTGCCTGAATTCAAAGGATTAAGATTAATAGATGGATTAAGCTTAAAAGATTCAGATTCAAAGATATAGTTATACCTGCTAACTGTTATTATACGTGAATTCAACGAGATGGAGGTGATCTTCCCAAGATCCTCCATAGTTAAGAGCACAAGCACGAAGAAGATCTTTTAAAATCTGATTCACTCTTTCCGTCTGACCATCAATCTAGGGATGATAAGTCGTACTAAGGTTCAAATGAATACCCAAAGCTTCCTGAAAAGCTTTCCAGAACTTGCTGGTAAAGATAGGATCACGGTCACAAACAATGCTGAAGGAACACCATGGATACGGACAATCTTCCTCATATAGATCTCAGCTAGATTCGAAGCTGTTCGATTTGATTTAACCGAAATAAAATGGGCGGACTTGGTCAGTCGATCGACAACTACCCAAATACTCTCATTACCCCTTCTAGTAGACCATCAATAAAATCCATAGAAACTTGATCCCACTTCCAAATGGGAATCTCAAGGGGTTGCAGCAATCCAGCGGTCTTCTGGTGATCAGCCTTGACATGTTGGCAAGTAGCACATCTACTGACAACGATAGAGATATCACGCTTCATACCACTCCACCAATACAGCTTCTTTATATATTGAAACATCTTCGTAATACCAGGATGGATGGAGAGTCTGGACAGATGATTCCCTCTAAGAACTTCTTACCTTAAACCATCGATATTCGAAACACAAATCTATCCATTAATCCTCAAAAATCCATTCTGATCAATTTGTGCTCCCAACTCATTCTGATTATCACCTTCCATATCTCGAATATTCTCCTTCATAAGCCTAAGCATCGCATCCCCATCTTGCTTAATTGCAATACGATCCAAAAGAGATGGGGTGATAACAATCTGATACATCAAGGCCTTCTTCCGACTCAAAGCATCAGCCACCACATTGGCTTTCCTAAGGGTATAGTTGATGTCGATATCATAAGATGTTAAGAACTCAAGACATCGAACTTGCCTCTGGCTCAAATCCTTCTGTTTGAAGATATGTTTAAGGGACCGGTGATCGGTGAAAAGCTCAAACTTGGTTCCCAAAAGGTGATGCCTCCACAACTTCAAAGAAAATACAACAGCTAGCAACACTAAATCATGGGTGACATAGTTAGTTTCATGGGGCTTCAACTGACGGCTAGCGTAAGCTATGACCTTCCCATCTTGCATTAACACATCACTTAATCCTACTTTACTGGCATTAGTGTAAACCGAAAATCCTTCATCTCCTTTCAAGACAGTGAGAACAGGAGCAGAGGTAAGCATTTGCTTCAACTCATTAAATGCAGCTTCACCTTCTCGTTCCAGTTAAACTTGGCATTCTTATGAGTCAAAGCAATGAGAGGTGCAGCTATACTGGAAAAATTCTCGATAAATCTTCGATAATAACCAGCAAGGCCTCTATGAAATATCAGTCGGAGTCTTAGATGTTTCCCAATCCTAGAAATGGATAAGGGGACAAGTCCAAAGACAGATAAGGTAAATGAACTCAAGAGAGGAAGGTGGATAAACTTACATTAATCGCAGCGACCTTTACCGGGTCAACTGTGACTCCATTCTCTAAAACGATGTGCCCAAGGAATCGGAATTCATCTCTCCAGAAATGGCGTTTAGAAAATTTTGCTTTCGACTGGTGACTCCTGAGAGTTTCCAGTACATATCCCAGATGAGATTTATGCTCTTTCTCTGACTTAGAAAAGACAAAAATATCATCAACAAAAACCAGGACAAACTTATTGAGAACATAGCGGAATACGAGATTCATTAAGTCGACGAAGAAGGTAGGAGCATTGGTTAATCCAAAAGGCATGACTGACCATTCATAGAAGCCATTTTCTATGCGAAAAGCAGTCTTAGGAATACTTTCCTTAGCAACACGAAGCTGGTGGAAACCGGTGGCCAGAACAAGCTGAGAGAATACCTTAGCCCCATAGAGCCGATCGAACATATCGTTGATTCGAGGCATCAGATATCGGTTCTTGAGAGTAAGCTTGTTCAGCTCCTGATAATCAACACACATCCTTAAGGAATCATCGGACTTTGTGACAAAGACCACAATAGCTCCCCATTCAGAAAAATTATGCCTAATCAAACCCTTAGAGGACAAATCCTCAATCTGCTTCCTCAACTCAACTTTCTCCTTGGGTGTAATCCATTGGGGATAGAGAACAATAGGTCGAGCACCCGGAATAAGACCAATGCGAAATTCGATTTCCCGCTTGGGGGAAAGAGAAGTTAATTCGCCAAATACATCCGAAAAGAGTTAGACAACAGGGGTGGAATCAAGGTCACTAGGCTGAGCATCAAGAGAAAAGATGAAGCTGCTTGCAACATCCTGAGGCATTCGACATTCGGTAACCAAAGGTTCGCCCAGTTCACTGACTAAGGAGACAGTTCAAGCTTTACAAGAAATGACAGCATCATAACATTTCAACCAATTACCTCTAAGTAAAATGTCAAATGCATCGAAACCCAAAATATAGGAATCTCTGGTGAATCGATGACACTTGTAAAGGAGTTTCACTCGTTTACAAATCATACTAGATTGGTGGGACCATCGATGGGATTAATTACACATAATGATGAAGTCGCCACTTGGGGTTGCAAAATATGCTCGAACTTATTGCAGAGATCGATAGAGATAAAACTATGGGATGCACTAGTGTCAAATAGAACATGAACAGGAAAATCATGCAAAGAAAATGAGCTCTGAAGAGTACCTTGGTTATCACTGGCAGGTGGAGGTAGAGGAGTGGAAGAAGTCATGGCAAAGACTCCAGATGTCTTGCCTTTCTGCTGGGTGGGACAGTTATTCATGTAGTGACCAGGCTGCAGACAAAGGTGGCAAAGGTTGTTTCTGGTGGCTTGAGGTGGAGGAATAGCGACATTGGCAGAAGACGGACAACTATTGGCATAATGACCCTTTTGATCGCACTTGAAACAAGTGATGGTAGACAGGTCGGGAGATTGCTTCTGAGGAATAGATCTGATACTATAAGCATTCTTCCAATCCTTCTTCTGCTGAAAGAAATAGGACTTCCTCTTCTTCGAACCAATGGTAGTCCCTAAGATGCAGAGACTGCATGCTTACCCTTGGAAATAGGTTTCTCAAATCTGGTTCCATATCCATTAGGGAAGTGATTGTGCCATGAACATAACTAATCAAGCAGTCATAATACTCTGGGTAAGCACCATGAATGAACTTCTCGTTCTTCTTCAACTGAGTGTTAATCAAACCGGGACCAAACTTGAAAAGCTCATCGAATTTCCTTTCATATTCAGCAAAACTCATATCTCCTTGATCGAGATCCATGAATGCCCTATCTAACTGGGATTTCCCTGCTTCGGGCATCCACTTGGCCACAAAAGCATCCTTGAAAATGAGGGATCCAAAATAAGACAGAGATAAAGGAGATAAAATTCCAAAAGAATAGATTTTGATAGAAAACTAGGAAAGACAACTAAGGATCTCACCTGAACTGCTGTCAAGTCATATTAGCCTCAAAAGTCTGAGTAGTAACGGATTCCCACCAGTCTTGGGTAGACTCCTGTAACTGCCAAGTAGCAAGGTGACGCATCTGAGCGTCAGTGATTTCCAATCCAGTGAATATCCTCTCAAGACTCTTCAGCCATTGTTAAGCCTCGATAATGCTTTCAACCTCAGTGAACTTGGTGCCTCCAAGCTGAAAATACTCCTTACAAAGTTGAGCGAACCTAACAGACTGAACAGGCACGACAACAGAAGCAACGACAAGGGGTGTAGGGGCAACTGGTGGTGCAAGAGCATTGCCACGACCTCTACCACGGGCATTCCTATGGTTACTCATCTGGAGAAACAAGAATTTGACTTCAAAATAAGGATACAAATAAAATTCAAAATAAATCCTAATTAAAGAGAATTCCAACTTAGAGCTTTAAGCACGAACGAATATGGTTCTGAAATCAATTCAACCCATTCTAGGATATTACAACCCTATCTCTAATGAGTTTTACCCCCTATGCTAAGTTTTGCCAAAACCAGAGCTCTGATACCAACTGTTACGACCCGATATTAATTTCGAACCATTTAAATTGACACTGTCAGACTTGAATTGCTCCAAATAACAGATTGTAAATATATTTATTTGGCATAATTCAGCATATGCAGTAAATGAATCAATCATAGAATCACAGATACAAAGCTTACAGTAACAACGGAAGATAAATAGTAGTTCATAAATCTACTATAGAAATAAAAATAGTTTGAAAAAAGAATATATCAGAAATCCCAATACACAGAAGTTTCAAGTACAAATCAGATGACATGTCTGAACATACAACTGGTAATGATAGAAATAAACCGAAAGCTGAAATAGATAAATAGATAAGCTAGATCTCCCAACAACTCCAGCTCCAAAGGATGAATCTCAAACTGTGACACTCAAGCTGACTCGAGCGTAGATCAAAACAAAACACTCGAATCATGATTAACATTCTTATGCAGATAAATCAAGTTTAAGTCAAAATGTCAAGTAAATGCAATATAACTTAAAGGGATGTTGGGATTCCATCATTTAAGGATTCGTTAAACTATCTACATACATAATACAATACGCTACATATATAATGTCTATAGTAAAATAAAATATTAAAATAACGTTAAGGCGTTACCCATATCCCCCTTAACACATTTTATATAATGCTGTAGTCTATACAGATACTGTAAACTCCACCCGTGGGTGGACTATCAGGGAGCACTCCATAGGCATGACACAAAACAAACTCGTAGAAGACGTGATAGGGCATATGACACGGCATGCGAGGCAATGCCAGGGTAGATATACCGTTTGCGTATCCGGACTGGTGGTAACGCATAACAGCTACTACTGCCCACCTCGAGACACACTCCCAAATCAAAGGTGTGAACACAAAAATAAAATCACAAAAGCAATAGATATGGTTTCAAAGATATGCGCCCGATCGGAGGTGCGACCTCACTTGGCCCGGCGTGGCTCCTGTTTTTGTCACATCAAACTGACTCTTGGGAGTTAGGGCTACGTTAATACCATACAGAAACGTTTGCCAAACCATCCTACTTCATTCTGGAATCTCCACCACGTACACAGTTGTTAAAGTGATTTTCGGTATTGGTAGAGAGTATGATAATATTCGATCCCGGTCTCTTTAACAACCAAACGTTTATTTCACACCGTGGTCATTTATAAAATTTTACTTAATAAATATTTAAATCAAAATACAAATTTAAGTCATAACGAATATTCAAATCAATTCTATATAAATTCTAAAGTCTCCATTTAACCATCTTTTACTAAACAAGTTATAAATTATTAAGTCCCAAATGAACCTTTATTTAAATTAAATATAACCAGTTTAAGTTACCAATCAAATTCCAATGTACCTTTCCAACCCTTCTATTTATTAAAGTTATAGAAAATCTATTTAAATATAAATTAAATGAACTTTTAGAAAAAAATATTTTGTATTAAATAAAAACTACCATTATATAATTTTAAAATAAATCAAACCTTTATTTATCTTCTTAAAGTCTTATTTTATATATTTTAGAAAATAAAACTATAAGCAAACTTTACAAATTACCCATTTTTAATTAAACGCATACCTTTATATCCCAAATCAACATTTAAGGTTATAATTTTTTTTCAAAAATAAATTAGACTACTTGTTGCATTTCAAAATCAAATCATATATTTCTTTCAAATATTTGGAAATTATTTTCAAAAATAGACCAACGGTGTCCGTATATAATTTTCTATCCTATGCTCAAGTAAAGCAGATATTGTTATTTCAATCCGCAATAGTTTAAATTTATAGGTTTATATCATTAAACCCGCAATCCCAAATTTTCAATACTAGCTGAAAATCGCTTGGGTTTATCATTTCAACCCATAACGAAGTTCTCCTATTCTAAAGTCCGTTCGGGTATGTATCATTTCAACACATAATGATTTCTAAACAAAGGGAACTTGTAGAGTGAGAACATAAATAGCATAGCAGAACAATTATTGGCAGAATAAATTATCATATAATAGTGTAAATTTCAGAAGTAATCAAAATAGCTTATCATATTAAACAGTTAATAGCTAGCAATTTAGTTTTTAACAATGCATTAAATTGTCATTTCCTATGAAATTAATTTAGTGAGCATAAGAACATTAATCGTGAGTGATTACTCACCTTTTGAGGCGGGAGAACGATGAAATTGAAGCAACTGACACAGATACGACACGATATCAAATAGCTGCGACAGTACGAAAAGGATTTTAGCATGATGATTTGATGGAAACAATTATATATGTATATAAGCAATATGTACCATTTTCGACAGAACAACATATATAAAACACATATATTCCTTGTCGACAATTTCAGAAGTGGCGATTATGACATTTGATCGACACTGAATATGTCTAGAACATAGTTTCAACAATTGCAAATCCTTTTGAACACTTAGATGGTATATTTCATATAGTATATACACCATTAGTCGGCAGAAAGACTTGCCAATACTGGTCATGCCTAGCATATTTAGTGAATAAGGTATCAACTAAATATAAGTGTACAGGCTGCTACAAATGCACATGTGTCCTCAGTGCATATTATATACTAATATATAAACACCTTATAGCATATTTGTTTATGTATTACACTTATATGCACCTTACAGACTCATTACAGCAATGTTTTAATACAAATATAAATTTTCTTCCGGCCTAACATATATAAATACTTGTAAGTAGAATACACACATAACTAATAATATATATATATATATAGCAGGTTAAGAGCCTAGGTAAAACGAAAACAAGACGACAGGCAAGCTATATGCATTTGAAAACAGTATGTGTTAAACAAACAACATATAAAATAACATAAAGTATACTCGGCACCGATCATTTGTTATATACATACAAATAATTTAAAATGCACGTAGAAATCCTCAATAAATTAGGAATCATAAGAAAAACAGACTCTAGACATAGAACATCTGCTTTTATTGTACAAAAAGAATCCGAAAGAAAAAGAGGACAATCTAGGATGGTAATAGACTATACTAGATTAAATGATAACACTAATGAACGATGGATATTGTATTCCCGCTAAAGAAATATTAATTAATAAAATACAGAATAACTATTGGTTTTCTAAATTTGACTTAAAATCTGGTTTTGGCAAGTAAAAATGCACCCAGATTATATACCTTGGACCGCATTCACATGTAGTGAAGGACATTTTGAGTGGTTAGTTATGCCATTTGGATTAAAAAACGCATCACAGATATTCCAAAGAAAAATGGATAGTATATTTAAACATTGTAGTAAATTTACTTGTGTCTACATAGATGATATACTCGTTCTCTCTAAAACAAAGAAAGAACATGTGTCCCATTTGTATACTATACTTAGGCTTTTTGAAACACACAGATTGATTATATCTAAAAAGAAAGTTGATTTATTTAAAAATACTATCGAATTTTTAGGAGTAAAGATAGGAAAAGGCCAAATAGAGTTACGACCTCACATATCCAGAAAAATATTAGAATTTCTAGATAAATTAAATAACTTAAAACAATTACAATCATTTCTTGGACTAGTTAATTATGCAAGACCATTCCTACATAACCTATCTAAATATATAGGACCCATATACAATAAAGCTAGCCCTAAAGAAAAAAGAGAATTTAATGAAGAAGATATCAAACAAATCCAGAAAATTAAAGAATTAGTAAAAGAACTGAAACCATTAACTTTACCACTTGAAAACGGACTACTTAATAATAGAAACAGATGGATCATCCTATGGATGGGGAGGAATTCTATTATCAAAATCCAATAAATATGACCCTAAATCTATAGAAAAAATATGTAGATATGCCTCTGGCATCTATAAAGAAAAAGGATATATGACATCCCTCGATTATGAGATACTTGCTATAATATATTGCCTAAAAGTATTCTGACTATTTATTATATCTCATAAAGAAATTACAATTAGAACAGATTGTGAAGCTATAGTAAAATATATAGAAAAAAGAAAAGAAAAATCTATTATAAACAATAGATGGATAAAATTAAGACATAAAATATTAAATTATGGCATTAAAATTATTTGGGAACATATAAAAGGAAAAACAAATATAATTCCTGATACTCTTTCTAGATTTTTTATAGAACTAGAATGATAAAAGCCCAAATAAATTTAATACCCTAAATATATTTTCTATAAAGATATATTACAGGTGATCAATAAAGATATGGCCTCCTAAATATATTTTCTATAAAGATATATTACATGTGATCAATAAAGATATGGCCTCCTAAATATATTTTCTATAAAGATATATTACAGGTGATCAATAAAGATATGGCCTCTTCTGATTGCAAAAGATTCTTGAAGACATATACACAAAATAAATTCATCACTAAAGTACAATTATCTAAAGACCAACATATGGTACTAGACAATATATGGAATCTTCCTACCGCTCCTCAAGATGATAAACAAAAGATGAGCATTCTATATACATTGGTAGATATATTCTCTAATACCGAAAATAGAAAATTTTCCCATTATGCCCTTTTCAATGGACCCAATGCTGGAATATATATATATATATATATATATATATATATATATATATATATATATATTGGGAAGAGATGATCCCAAAAATAAAGTATATAGAGCAAAATCCCAAATATGGGAGACCTATATATAAAGGATACAATGACATAGAAATGGCCAAGAAAGAAATAGAGAAAATCCTTGGAAAGGATTATGTATTATCAGATTCAATAACACAAATAAACAATATAGCAGCAGGAATAATGATAAAAGAAGAAACCTCTACACCTCCTATACAACTCAAACCAAATACAACCTATGCAGCAATTACTGCCAAAGAAATACAAAAAGGAAAAATGGTTGTTCTTGGAACCCCTCCAAATGTAATACAAAAAACCCATAAAAAAGAAGAATCAGCTTCAACATTTCCTGAACCATTGAATAGAGAACTATATTTCCTCACTTTTCCACTAGATCATGATATAACAACCTATAGAATGCTATATAAACTCTTGGTAGGATTATCTACAAAGCAGACTACTGGAATTAATATAAACTGGGAAATTATTAGAAATAACAATGTTCCATGCACCAATATTTATAAAGACTATTCAGACTATATGGTAGATTGTCGATGCACAATTATTGCCTCCATGCCCCAGGTAGACTTGAAGCTTACTCGGTATAAATATTTGGTTCAGAACAATATAGTTATAGAACCATCCTTATTATTAAACCATGAATTTGTGCGAAAAATATATGTGGATAGTTGGAACCAAACTGATCTTCCAGAACCTTTAGGTTCCATTGTTGATTATTTTACTGAAGTCCTAGATAATGAGATATGCTTAGTAATATCTTCTGTGCCTCCTCATTTTGGAGATAAAATACATGATCCGGCCAGACATATCATAAAGATTAAAGCCTATAATTTTGATCTTAATTATGATAAATGGGAAAACCAGTCCGACTCTCCAGACATGTCAACTGATAAAATGACAGAACAACAAAGTTATGAAAGGTATATAGCTTATGTTCTTGGATCCAATCTCAAATGGGATAAAAACGAAGAAAAAGATTTCAAACTATATGCTGAAACCCAAGTCATAAAAATTTATATCAGCAAAACTATAGAAGAATTCGACCATTCATACAGAGATTTTGAAGTATTCCATCCAAAACCTCATATAATAAACAATTTTAAAAGACTACTCAACGGGCAACAAAGCGAAGACAAAGAATCAATACAATCCACAAAAGAATAAAAGCAAAGCAGTTGGCAAGATGTGACATATAACCTACCCACTAGAATAAAGAAATCTCATAAAGAAAACATGCATGTGAATTATTGTCATGATAGGCACTATTTTCAGTAGTGCTCCATCATTATTAATGAGTTGTAAGGTCTAGTACGTCCTATATTTATATTTTATTGTAAAGTAGAGAATGGAGTGTGTAGTAGATTGTGAGCTGTCGGTCTGTTTGGACAGCTGTATGTTATTATAACTGGTTGTTCTGCCTTATATATTGGGCAGATGTGTGTCTTTGTAAGCATCGAAAATTCTTGTATCAAAGATATTGTAATACTCCACTGCATCTCAAAGTTCTGGTTTTTATTTTAATGACGTTTGTTCGCAATCCAACGATCTACAACTAAACCCTCTGGATCAAAGCTTAAGGAAGAAAAGATAAAACTTTGCAGGTATGTAAGATCCATCTAAACTAAAGTCTTTCTTTCATAAGTTATTACTGAAAATCTTATGATATTTGTAATTCTTGTCGGAGATATCATGAATTTGACACCAAAAACTGAGACTATCCTTATCTCTCTTAACCATTAAATCCAAAAGATGTAAACTCGTTTAAGGCCTAAGAAGTACCCGTTTAGGTAAAGAGTACCGATTAGGGGAAAAATATTAGGATGAGAGTGACAAGGTGAGGATTTTTTTGCTTGTTAAGAAAAAGGTTTCTGGTAATAAGAAGTAATATCTTCAAGCATAACTTTACAAATCCTCATAAAATTAAGTAATAATTATGAAAGAATAAAAGAGTTTAGATAAGATTTAGATACCATGAAAGTTTATCCGATTATTCCATAAAGCTTTGATCATTTTCTCGTAACAGGTCAAAAACAACCATATATTTGCTATAAAAAGAAAATTTCAGAAACATTTATAAAAATCCATTTCCCCTTAGAAAAACATATGGAAACATTAGAACAATATTTAGAAGAAAATTTTCTATCAAAACTATTTTATGTAATGAAAAACCTAAATTTAAACGATAAACAGCAATATGAATTGGCAACTATTTTTAAAAGAAAATATACGAAAAATTTAATAGACATAACAGATGATCCAGAAATAGACATATTTTATACTATAAGTAGTATAAACAGAACTATGGTAATAAATAATTCAAAACAAACAAAACCTGTAAGCAATAGAACTTTCGAAAAATTCTATGAAGAATTTAGAAAAATACTTAAAAAAACAAATAGAAGAAGAAGATAACCGAGAAAATTTATATTATTCGGACAATGACTATGATATAGATCTTTACCATGACTGGTAAAATAAAACGAGAACAGAAAAACTACAGAATGCTAAGTAAAAAATTAGAAGACGCTGAAATAAATAAGATAAGTAATTAGGTTCCTAATTCCTTACTTAAACATTCATTTAGTGCACCCTTGGGATAAAAACCTTCAAGTTGCCACTAAAGTAGTCCAAATCCAGAACACTAGCAAAATTTGAAGTATAATTAGCAGAACAAATATACCGAAAAAATATACCTTCTGGGTAACAAAAAAAAAATCTCAAAAATAATTTTTTTTGTCTCTCTTTTGGTTTCACACGTAGCTGCAGTTCACCATTTTTTTCATTGTTGTTCGGTTCTGGAAGGAGGGGACTCGGGGCAACTATCGGGTTTTCTGAGGGAGAGGCGTGGTTCTGCTTCGGGTTGAGGGGGAGAGATGGGAAAGTGGGTTGGATCAAAGGAAAGATGGAAGGGCTCGGCAACAGAGGGGGAACAACTGGAAAAGAAAAATATAAAATAACAGAAGAAAAGGAAAAATACAATCGGATCTCGATAGAAAAGAAGAAGAAAACCGAAACATAAGAGAAGAAGCAAAGAAGCGTACCTCGAATGACAGAAATGGAAAAAGGATAGAAACGAATACACACACACATATATGAAATAGCAAAAGTAATGGCAACGGTCTCCCGTAGATTCAGCTGAAAATAATTAAAGCAATTGATTTCTTTTGGTTGGGTTACACGGCTAAAAATTTGAAAAGGCAAAAGCAAACAGAGAGTCATACATACGGTACCGATATGACGCCGCGTTTTACCGTTTCCGTCGCGTATCGGATCTCAAAATACAGAAATAAGTATATTACGGAGGTCAACGCGATGAGAAGAATAAAACGGTACATAGATATTCGTGGTACGATCTAATTATAAAAACTAAAATTTCTACTACTGAAAATGCTGCAAAATGCAGAAAATAAGATAAACAGAGCTATAAAATCCCAAATTTGACGAAACGAATAACGACGTCACTCTCAGAAAATTATTTACATTTTTATTATATAAAAATATTCAGTTTTCAAAAATATTTAAATTTCATCTATTGAATCGATTAAATTTATAATTTAAATTTCACAAATAAATTTAATTTAATATTTTCCAATAAAAATTTGCCAATTACTATAATTTAATGGACGCATTTCAAATATCAAATTTTTACTTCAAAATTTTATTATTTTAAAATTTCGGGAAAATTTTGGCTAATTACGTTATAAAAACCATTAAAATTCTCAAGCCGTTACACGTAGCGTGCCGAGACGCCGTTTATTACCATCATCCGTTAGTAACCAATATGGGCTTCGCAGATTTGAGCGAGCGCTGATGTTGAGCGGTCCAAGATACTAGCTTTTGGAAATACGTAGGCAAAATTACGAGCCCAGATGTGGGCCAAGGCATTAGCTATTTGAACCATGATAGATGGTTGGATTACGTAGGTCAGCACATCTTACATGTGTAAGAAAATCGAGTATACCTTGACTACCAGTTACGGTGAAGCTAACCTTCTATTCAAATGAGACGAATGTTCTCTTGAATAGTGTTTCAGTTCAAGTGGTTTAATTTATACCAAACTACGGTCTTAACATGATCAATGTTGTAGTGTGGTTCACCATAATAAAATTATAGTTCAAACATTTAAGATTTAAAGTATTCTCAAGCCAAAAAAGTACTACACATAGTCATATGAGATCTTCTATTTGACTTTTAACATTTTGAAGACTCTCGATAAATCGTGGTCCAAACAACTGCACGTACGTAACCCTTTGGTGCCTTTAACATCATGAGTAATTCACTGTCTACTTTATGAAGTTTGTTACACACACTACTCTCGACGCATATATCAACATCTCATCCGGATGTATCATAATTAGGAAGGTTTAAGGAGAAAATTCACTTTATACAATTCAACGTCCATGCTTATGAATATATTTGTCATTAAAATCAGTTAAATATTTTTTCTAAGGATTTTCTACTTGTATATTTTAAGGTATTCAAAACATAATTATATCGCAATATAACTATGTACACACAATATAAAATAAAACCAAAAGCTTATTTTATTTCAAACAAGCTTCACTATGAGAGTTAAGCTATATAATCATATAACATAATTGTCCTTAGGGCACACCATGACTCTATTAGTAGAAATGTATTTATTCAATTCACTTATAAATCGCAAAGATATTTATATGTCGTGCACTAGTTTATTTTGCGTTTGAGACAAACCAAACTTTTGATATTTAAATTGATATTTTCTTCATTTTTTTTTACCAAGATCATTGTAAAATTATGGAAAATGCTAGGGTAAAGGGTAAAGTAATTAGTGTTGCCAAACTAAATAATTAGTGTTTGCTTTACTAATTTTTTTCGTTAATAACAACAAACAGATAAGGTTTTAAATTACTGATTAATATGTAATGTGAGTCTTTTTGTAACAGTTAATGCAAAGCAAATCTTGTCATATCATTCGTTCACTCTATTTTCTTATAATTCAATGAATCGGTCGATTCCCAAGTTTTAATATATGATAACTCCATCATCTCACCATTTGATTGCAATTTCTTTAAGTTCTATAATGATTAATGTCGTTGATATATAAAAGTAATTTACATATCATATATTTTGAAGGAAGTTGAAGCTAAAAGATCAAGTAATTTATATACGTAAAACATGTAATCTTCTGATCTACATTTACACGTTTTAATATACCTCATAAATCTCAATCGTCCGACTTTTATATTTTATACTATTTTAATTCGTTATTTTTAGTGCTAATTAATGAGGAGAATCAATTGGCGTACTGGACATTAAAAAATGAATTTGAGCTCATTAAAGTTTTTAATTGCAAACTTATCTACTTTTAATTCTCTTACGTGAAGTTTTGATTAATTATATGATAATCTTTAATGATAAAACATTATTTGACATCACAAATGACATGAACATGATTAAGTTCTAAAAAATGTTATAATGGCCTTCTGTGGTAAAGGACAAGTGTGCATAGTTATAATTTATTCAGAAACATTCTTGAGTGAAAACATAATCATTCAAAGCAATTAGATTCTAATTGGCCTTCAATAGAATAAGTTTTAATTGCATGTTCAACAAAAGACAGAATGAACTGCAGTCACAAAAATATTGCATTTGGAATTTATTTATATTTTTTCTTTCTCTTAATTTTAACGATGGACATCTGTCATCCTAAGTCCAAATAAAATAATCAATGTTGGACCTACAAATTTATATGATTTTTGACAATTACGGGCCGATGGTAGAAAAGCCCTTTAATGTTTCAGCCGAACTTGCTTTAAATGGAAATAACGCTACACGAGTGTTGGACTGTTAGTGCACCTCTCTCCAATTTGTCCCCTCGTTTTCACTCCACCTTTTTGTATCCCCAAATATTTCGAACCAAAATCTGAAATCAAGAATTGGAATGCCGGAACCTATTAGAAAGATGAAAACAGCTCGGTCGCTTTCATCCAAACGAGTGCAAGCGTGTTCCGGATGTTATTGCTTAAGCGAGTTTGTTGAAACTGAGCAAAGATTGGTGGAGCTTGAATCCCTTTTACGCCAGACTGAAAACGATTTTGTTGCAATGACTTTCAACAGAGATGTAAGCCAAGGTGAAGCAAACAATCATCAGGAGCTTTTGTCATATTTCAAGGCAAAGGTGGAAGTGCTGAGGGCTAGATTTGAACAGTTGAAGGCGGATGTGAGTTTGAGGCTGATGCATTGACGATATTGGTAATCATTAAAAATAAACTTGAACAATAATTATTGTCTTGTGTCGGATCCCTCTTTGATTCGAACTCTGTTGGTTGGATTATGTTTGTTGCAATGATTCTTTTGTTTGAATGTTTTAAAACCATGTTACTCTAGTTTCTATACTGATTGCCTTATCTGAATTGAAAGATTATGTTATTAGGTTAAAGAATTCAGATCAAGGAAGTCTGAAAATTTTCCAACATTGATATTAAAGGATCAATGGTCAATTTTATTAACAATGTCGCTTGCACCTTGTAATCGTATTGGCATGTCTCAAGATGAGCTGCTCAACTATAAAATAGATTTGGTAGGAAAATCGCTGTTTAATACAATTTTAGGTTCTAGAGGAATTCTAATATGCAAGAATTTCATTTTTTTATAAAAAAGTTTATTATTTACTATGTAATTTCTAACTTTTGCTTTTTATACCTTAAAATATAATATTGGTTATACTATCTATTGGCACGACACTAAGATATATATATAACATAATGAAATTACATTGTTTGGAAGGCAGAGCTGCCCTCACAGGTTGGAGGCTTTAGACTATTGCTTAGTCGGCCTAACAATCAAGTCATGGATACGAGGAAAGTAGTAAATGGACTGAAACACATATCGAGGTCAAAATCATAAGCAAATATTGTTATCATGATAGTTCTTGAAATTAGTGCGTTGATATGATAATTAAATTGGTATCTACGCAATGCTAGAAGAATGTTTTTTGTCATGCCATTTTCTTATTGTACTACAATGCTGTATGAGAGAAAAATATCACGTTTTTGTCTTTTGGGTGCGCATCATTACACAGATACATAACCTGATGCTAAATTTCACGTGCCTTATAGTTTATCGGTACCTCTATACTTAAATAATTACTTGAACAGAAATTTCAAGTGCCATGCTTCTCATTATACCAGTGCTGTAAAAATCGGACTAGATGGCTGCCTATATGCTAGAGAGCGGTCTTCCATTTTGCTTAAGTGCCTAGATGGCTAGACTGCCTGGGTGGTACCTGTATCCACCTAGGCCTGCCTAAGCCTGTATTAGACACCAGCTTATTGAAGCTTCCGATTTGAACTTTTTGCCACTTCATTGAAGATTCCCACTGCATGGATATGTAGATAATAGCTTATTAACATAGTGTTTCGATACATTATATTTCACAATTCACAATTGTGGAGGGAAGCATGGTAAATATACCTTATGTTTGCATCCGAGTTTGCTTCAAAACCTGAAAAATATTGCACCTGAATTTGCTTTAAAACCTGAAAACTTTCCTTTCAACAGTTTAATATTAAGACATTGTATAGTTTAGTATTGTTCTTTTTATTATTATTTACGTATAATATCTGAAACCTTATCCAAAATGCATAGCTCTGATTAATCCCCGATTAATCGCCTAGACAACCCTAATCCAAACCCACCTCCTACTGTTTGCCTTGTGTTTTTTACAACCTTCCTTCAAGCATAACCACTTGAACTGAAAGTACTAGGTAGTTCATTTGCATGATGTTTCTGCGATGATTAAAAGCTTTGTCAATACTATAATGTCATTCGCGTCAATATTATTTAATAACCCAGTATTTTAGTGTTGGTCAATATACTACAATAATGTCATTTGGGTCATATTATTTTGTAACCTAGAATTTCAGTGTTGGTTGATTCATTGTTTGTTTGGATAACTAGCTTTTATAGATTGAAAAGTTTGGTGTCATTTTAATGATAATTTCTATTAATGATGATTTCCACTGACTAAGTTTATATACATATACGTATATACATACACACACACATAATGCTTTAAAAAAAAGAGAGTGTATAATGGTTATTTGAAGATTAAGATATGCAATATCATTTTCTTATCTCAAATAAATTCGTATAAAATAGTTTTCCAAGTACAATGTAAAACCCAAAAAAATCTCAATGATGCATATTTCAACTGAACAATAAAATTATGAAATGTGCAGATCAAGTCAGATGTTAACCAAATAAGTACGTGTACATTTAACAACCTTATTGCATTGGAAGATGTTACATTACAGCTACAATATGGTTGCAAGTAAAAGAAGTCAACAAGCCCTTTACAGATGTTGATCTATCTGTCTTGCAATTTGTGTTAGCTGATACCTTTAAGTACTACTATATAGGTGCTAACATTATCGACTTTAGATAAAGGCAGTAGGCGAAATATTTGGTGCGGTTTTTTTTTTTTGGCCTTTGTATCTGCATGTCAAGGCTGGTCAGTATTGTTAGCATGATTATGTTTCTGAAATTAGATTCATGTTAAAACAATATCATTAGACATGTGCATGTTAGGTGTATAGATGCCTTTGAGTTTGCTGACAGCCTTATATTTTATTTATTTATTATTTTACTTTAAAAGAATTAAAGTTGTAGTAATTCTGAAGATGGTGGGGTAAATATTTGTTTGCAGATTCAACAAGTGCATTTTTCAAAATTAACCAGCTTAAATTTATGAGCTCATCCTAGTTCAAGATATTATGTCCATGTTGAATTTAGACTGTTATAGCTGCCCATAATACAATCTAGTAACACAAAAATGTGAAATCTGGTTACTCCAGCTGTGGTTTTGATAAATTTGATTTAAGAGATCTTATGAGAAATCAGTGTTAGTAAGACATGGGTTTTCAGGGGGAATGCTAATTTTGACTTGTGCTTGGTTGAGTTGGAAGAACAAAAAGAAGATGAAAAACGATATGATTACAAATTACAGACAATAATTAATAAGAGCCAACTTGAATTAAATGTTTTGCGCAAGATTTATATTAAATGTTATAAACATATTTTCTGTTAAGGAGTTATGTTTTGATCAATTATCCTATGCACTTCTATCAGTTGAGAATCATTACCAAATCCGTTCTGAATTCAAAGTATAATATTGCATCAGAAAAACTCCATAGTTAATTAACAAGTGAATTAATTTATGTTATGAACCATTTATGAACTAATGGTTATCTTGTATGACACAATTTGTAGATAAACGTTTTCTTACACTTGTAAATGCGCGCGATACATTCCTATCACACATTAGCATTTATTTGTTGTGTCTAAAATGAAGATCCGACGTTAAACAGTTTTTACTATGATTTTGTGGTATTTTATGAATTTCAAAATTCAACAACTATTGATGAAACAGTGTAATATCTAATAAGTTTTAACCAATCTCTATTTTTGGTTTTTGATCATATGAAGTACAATCATAACCCTCTATAAAATTTGCTAGTATGGTGACTATTATTTTCTTAAAACAAAGAATGATTGATAAAACATTCTAATATAAGTCATCCCTTTAAGTAGCTTTTTCTTTTCTTTTCGAAAATATGTTCAAACTTGATATGTTATAAATCACGTGGATCTAAGCGTAAACACTGTAACAATGAACTCATACTTTATTGAATGTGGTTTTAACTTATAAGCCCAAATATGGTGTTTCTTGAAATCTAGAACCTGTTTTCAGTAATGATCATCTTAGAGTCTCGTATAATGGGAAGTCTTGTGTATTATGTTTGGTCATTGTTATTATAATATCAAGTAGTTACCTTAAATAATACCGTTAGGAATTTACCTTTGCATTTGTTCTTGTTTATTATGTTTCATCATTGTTACCTCTCTCCCCTCTGCTCCTTCTCTCTCTGTTAGGTGTCTGATGACTCTGGGCATCGTTGGGCTCGGCTGGTGTTGTGTGTGTTACTGTTTGAATTTTTATGTTCTTTGCTTTTATCCTTTCAGCGTCTTTTTATGGCAGTCTTGGGCGTTGTTCATATTATTATGTTTAGTTGGATACATATATTTGTAAGCATGCATAAATGATTTTCTTTCGACATGAATTAATTTCATCGAATATGTTAAATTCTTATTTTCGTTAAACATATTATGTAACTATAATGACTATGCTCTTACATATTATTTCGTTATATTATATGCATGTAATATATAAAAGTCTAAATCATAATGATATTATAGAAAACAGTATGTGAATGTGATCAATAACTATTTGATGCACTCTCTTGTGTGACTCCTTCACATAGTACATGCATCACATATGATGTGGAATAACCCTACTGCATTTGACACCACCTTCGGCATCCAAAGTCTTATGGTTATTTGTACAAACCACAAAATCAAATGTAATTAGGTTTGTGAAGTATCATTACACACAAACAAGGTTTTCAAAACGGAATTCAAATCGTAAACTGTAAAGTTCAAATTGTAAATTGAAATGAGATATAATCGTAGGTCCGTGTAATTAAAGTGCTTAGCAGTTTTATAGCGATGGAGGTGTAAAAAGTTGTAGCGGAGATATATCAGAAAATAGCGGAGGTGTAAAAATGTTATTAGAGATAAAATCAAATCTTCAAAGTTGATTTATTTTCATTATCGCATCCCAAATCATTTGTGTAGAAAAAAGAAAAGTTGTTTGCTCCTATATAACAAAACCGAAGAATATCATGATTCATGCAGTTCAGACTCCGTGAATAGAATTGGGCCCTAATTTATGTTGTGCATTTATGACTTGAACTTAGATCTATACCATAATTTTGTGGACTTGGATTATAAGAAAACCAGTCAAATTAATTTTTATATTAAATTTGCGAAAGCGGATGTTTAAAAACCTTTGATTTAGCGAGTATAGCGGGGTCTTAAATGGATCTACTATTTAATAGCGTTGAATTGAAAAAGCACAGCGGTAGAAGTGCGCTAAGTGCTTTACTGTGGCTTTAATTGCATAGCCGTTGATTCAAAAGTATATATTTTAATTTTTGTATATTCAAAATTGATTATAATAATTGAACTTTTATAGCTAAGCTTAAAACTCAGTTTTTTTTGTTTTATGTTTATTTTTTTTAGAAAACACTAGGATTAAAATTGTGGATTCAAATAAACATATTAATATATAAAAGCATGTATTGAATGTTATATCAAAAAAGTATGTATTGAATGAATTTTTTCAACTGCGGTTTTAAAACAGTTTGAATCGGAATATAAATTGAATCTGAACAAGAGAGGTCCGAGAGAGGTTCGATCAAAAACGAGATTTAAATCGTAAGATTTTAAATTTCAACAATGCACATAAGTTCATTTATGTACACCAAGGTTTTCAAATGAAGGATGCGATCATTTTCAAAATTATATCCTTTTATTTTATAAATGTTATTTATGTAATTGTTTTATAAATTACTAGTTCATCTATGAATGCGAAAGTAATAAAACTTTTGACTTAGTAGAAAGCAATATCAAACCTTTCAAGATCGAGTCATAAAAACATAAATTTTATATGGTCTCACGTAGAGTGAAAAAACAATACACTTGGTTAGATAGAAAATATTGGGAAAATAATTGGTTTTTTTACTTTTCAAAGTAAACATTCTTTTACAAGTTTTACAACAATAATAAACAATACACTAGTTCAAGTGGCAAGTGGTATGATGTACTAAACAGAGCTTCTAAAGACCTTGTATTCAAATATCCAAGACATCAAATTGAGTGCTTTGCATTATTTGAATAAAGTACAACTCTTGTTATCCTAAAAAAAAACAATAATACACACTTCAACATCAATTACCAACTAAATTTTGACGATTTAAAAATGAAACGGGTCACGTTTTTTCCAGGCAAATCTTGACTTCGCCTCCTCCGCTTTTTCCCATGTCCACTCGTTGCTCTTCCTTTTTATCCTACTTCGCTTCCTTCTCTTCTTCTGCCCATTGCCTTTTTTCTCACTTTCCCTTTCCCTTGCCTTAATTTTGATCCCTAGATAAAGAAGGGCTTTTGCATGTCATCCATTGCAACTCATGATATCGTCAAGCTATCGCTTCCCCGTCTTCGCTCAATGTCACCTTATCCTGAGCCTGAAACAAACCGCTTACTTCATCATCTTCCATAATTTATTCTCGATCTGGTTGCTCAATTTTTTTAGATTACTCGGTAACCATCCTACCTCTTTTTGCTCCACTAGCTGGACATTATGCTGCTGTTGAGTTTATTTTTGTTGCCGTTGAAGATTTTCTTAAACTTCACATTCGTCCTTTAGGTTGCTCATCGCATATGGAAGGATTTTATTATCACCCACTGGATTACTATTGTTCACCATGCTCGTGAGCAGGTTCGTTTTGCTCCCATCCAAGTTCATTTTTATTTCATTCTTTACATTTTTGTTCAATTCCTTTCACTCTATTGGAGCTTGTTTGATATCAATTGGATTTCCTCCACACTAGAAAGTTTGTGTCATGACAAGTCCATCGAATGGTTAGAAAGATTTGAATGCATGTTCTAATTGAGGTGAACCCATTTCAAGTTTAGCCTTTTATGCGTACCGTTGCCCCTTCTGATGGTCATACATTCCTCGTCGATGTTGCGTATGACTGTCTTATATATATATATGTATGTGTGTGTAATGCAAAGTGTTTGGGCACACCAATAATGGTTGTCATATTCTTTAGGCCCTTCATATTCTGCTTTGCCCCTTGTGCATCCCTTATATGAACCTTCGACATAGGTTGTTCGACATTCAGATACTCGTCAATAATCCAAGTCTAATCCTCTTCAACAACCCAAGTCTAATTCTATCTTACACTTATGGCAATGTAAAAAAGTTGAAGGAATCACTTTACGTGAATGTTGTTGCCCTAATGTCTCTGCCTGCTGTTCCCCTCTTGTGCAATTATTTAGCCTGACTTTGATATCCACCGACCTTGGCTCTTCGGCCAAGGACTTTTATATTCACCGGTCTTGGCTCTCTGACTAAAGACTTTGATAATCACCGTCTTCGGCTCTCCGGCCAAGGACTTTGATAATTACCGTCCTCGGCTCTCCAGCCAAGAACTTTTATATTCTGTTCGAGTCCATTCCATCGCTCTCCGACGAAGGGACTCGTAACTTGCGATCAGTGCCCCGTCTCTCCGGTCGGGACAGTAATTGCGAGACCTGAATTGTTTATTACATTGATCCAAATCCAATCAGAAAATCAGAAATCCATATCAAAAATCCTACTCAAAATCTAAGTAAAAAAAATCAAACATCCAAACCAAAATGGCAAACCAAAAAACCAACAAAATCGGGAGTTCAATCCAAACTCCAAAACCATACCAAAGAAAAGTAAGTGTCCAAAGCACGAAAGTGGAAACCAAAGTCTGCAGAAAAACAGAAAGAAAACAGGATTTCATAGACCCGAGTAGTACAGTTTTTCGTCATCTCAGAGCACGCCTAGGGACCGTTCTCGATCCCGTACGTGTGTAAGCTACCTATCCGTATTACTTTGGGTACTATTACATATTCAGAACTATAAAACCATTCGGTTTATAACAAGCCGACGTTGATCAGATCCAGTGCCACCTTCGCTCGAGGTAGCGGTGGCTGCTCCCGTTCCACTGTTACAGCTCGATTCCTTATGTACCATTGTAGGTGACCATTCCTTACATGCTCCTCAACGATATCTTTCAAATGCTTGCAATCGCTTATGTTGTGCCCATCTAGCTCATGGAATAGGCTATGCTTTCCTGATGCCCGCTCGTATTCAGAAGGTTTCCTTCTTGCCGGCTTTTGGTACTGGAGGCGCCCTCGAGTGTCCAAGCAAATTCTTTCTAGAGTCTCAGTTAAATCTGTGTAAGAAGAAAACTTTGACTCTCTCCGAGGCATCTTCGAAGTGCTACTGTTGGCATTCATTTTCTTTTTTCCTTTATCATCTTTATTTAGGTCCTCCCTGGATGGACCTTCCCCCTCACTGCATAAGTTTCAGCCTCTCTTCCTACTCTTTCTGCCTGCGCATCTTCTTGCCTCAGGAATCTTTCCGCCTCATGGTAGAACTCTTCGAGAACCCTCGGTGGGTCTCGTTCCAACGATATCTTGAAATCCGAATTATCCGCAATTCCTTAAACTGTTGCCGTCAAAATCATCGATGGATCGGGCCGATCCACTGAAGTCACCGCCGCATTAAATATGATTAAGAAATCCTCGAGCGACTCTCGCTTCCATTGTTTCATCGATGTCAAGGTCATTATGTTCTTGGGTTTGACTATATGGACTCAAAATTGCCTCATAAACCTCTCAATCAGCTCTGTTTCAGTGTCAATAGAACCACTTTTTAGCTGTTTGAACCACACAACTGCGATATCCGTTAAATACAAAGGGAAGCATCGAGCCATGACCTCATCCGATGCCTCCAGTACCTCCATATGCCTCATATACTTCGTCAGGTGAACAGCATTATCCGTTCTTCCATTGTACATCTCCAACATTGGTAGCTTAAAGTTCGGTGGGTTTCTAGCTTGCCTGACAGTAGAAGTAAAGGGACTCCTATTCACATCCTCCAAGTCCTTATTTGTCAATCCACCTCTCACAGCTCGTCTGGCCCTCTCCGTTAATCTGTCGTTGTCGCCAAGCTATAATCCTTGTCCGTTGCCTCTGGTCTGCCCCCGAGTTCACGAGGGACTTCTGACACATACTCCTCATCACGTACCCCTGCACTCCTGTTGGTGTCGGGTTGCACAACGTCATCTGGTATCCCTCCATGGATTGGTCCAGCATTTCCTGGTGGTATGTCTCTGATTCTAGATCCATCCAGGTTGATAGCCGTCTGCTGATTGGGGGCTACCCCCTGATGAGCCATTCCCTCTGCTTTCTGGATGAACGCTTCTGATCCAGCTCCAATGATCTGAGCTCCTGCATTTCCTGCATCATCTCCTCCTGTCTTTTCAGCATCGCTTCCATCTCATCTCTGGTGATGTAGATAGATGTTTGACCAGCTCCAGCTCCAGAGGAAGCCTCTTGACTTTCCTCTTGATTGCTTCTTTCTGTCACTTGCTTCCTTGTTGATGGTCTAGCCATTGCTTCCTAAAATTCAAGTTCCTACCTCCAAAATCCCTGAGTTCAACTTGCAATGAAAGCACCAAAATGTTAGCGTCAAAATTGGTTACTAACACCTAAATCCAGATGAAAGCACCAAATGCCAGTCACAGCTCAGGGATAGAGTGTATGTAGAGAGTAATAATGCGAAGACAATCAAAACTAAAATGAAAGCAGTAAAGAACAACAGATTTTATAGTGGTTTGGTTAACTTCGGCCTACATCCACTACAGAAGTTTTCTTTTTATTGATGGTAGAATCGATTACAGTTACAAAATGGTAGAGTAATCTTAGCCTTAGAAAATAGAAAGCAAGAGAGCAGAAAGAAGAAGATACATTTTCTGAACCCTCACATGCTGTATTTATAGGTAAATCCCGAGTTGCTGGGCTTTTTAGTAGTCCGGGCCCATCAGGTCCATAGCCACACCATCCTGTTAAGCCATACTATCCTACCGAGCTGCACCGTCCTGCCGAGCCGTAGTCCCGCCGAGCCGCAATCCTGCCGAGCCGCACCGTCCTGTCAAGCGGCACTCCTGCCGAGCGGCACTCCTGCCGATCCGCACCATCCTGCCGAGCCGCACTCCTGCCGAGCCGCACAGTCCTGCCGAGCCGCACAGTCCTGCCGAGCCGCACTCCTGCCAAGCCGCATTGTCCTTCTCCGCACAGTCCTGGTGAATTTCATCCTTTTAAACCGAATCCATCATATTTCAGTCTCGATAATCATGAAGTTGATTAGGTTGAATCCGCCTGTTTATGGCCTTGACAAAAGGTGGGTTAGCAATATCCAAATGATGTTGACCTTGCTCCTATCGCTAAATCCCCTAGCCTCGATGCCCCTCCTCCCATTCCTATCTTGCCACCTTTTTTGTTTGATGTCCTTTCTTTTGGTGGTGATACATCTTCCACTTTTAACGACTACCTTATGAACTTAAATTTTATAATATCAACTTCATAAACAACCACTTACGAATTCTTTTTTGGCTACATATTTTATCTGAAGTACTGGATTGAACTAATTCATTGGCGCAATCAATTTTGCACTAAAATACATAAGAATAGAATGAACCAAAAAATATTTTATTTTACTTTGAAATAACATAAATATATTTTGGAAGAATATTAATTATCCATGCATATTTATATACATGCTACACAAAAAAACGTTTTTTGCCTATAATTGTTTGTGATTCACTCAAATTTCCAAGTCTCGATCGCTTAAATCTTACTCTTCTTTATCTGTCAATAAGGAAAACCGTCTTCGTTTTGTCCAAATTTGTCGTTACTGGAAATTGGTAAAATATAATTGTTTTTTGTTTCAATTCTTATGGTTTTTAGTTCATCTTTTCTTACTTCAAAATTAGGCAATTTGTTTTTTTTTTGTTTTTTCAATGAAATCAAGTGTTTCTTTTTCTATCTTCATTAGTGCGGAATCAGTTTTTTTCTCCAGAAATTCCATCCTATTCAACTTCGGAACCGGGTTGGAATGGCCGAAAATCCTGTGTGTGGAACGTAACCTTGATTTAGATTACTGAATTTTGTATGATCACATACAATGTTTTAAATCTCTTTCTTCTCGCTCGAGATCTCATCCAAGATCCTTTTTTTTCCGACTTGGACGATATGAGATTTCAAATATCATTTTTTATTGTTAGACACTCATCTCACCTAATATCTTAAGATTTCAATCTTGAGATATATATCTAGATGTCAGTCTGATATTGGAAAGCTTGATCACGTACTTTTTTTTGATGTCATTGGAATATAATCGACCTCACTAATGACGATTTATAAAAATTTCAATCTTTGATACAATCATGCACAAAGTGGAAAAAACGACACACTTGCTTAGATCGTTAGATCAAGATATTTTTAACACAAAAGTTTGTGGTTTACTTTTTGAAGTAAGCATCCCATTACAAAATTAAGAACATATGTAGAAAGAAATTCAACTTCAACCCGTTTAAACATTACGGGTGTCTTTGATCATGCAAGTTTAATATTTTTAGCAATATAATTCCTTTACAGATTGTGAAGAAAACTTTGTATTTTGGTGGTTCAACAAACCGAACTATACAAATATCTTCGATGAACCATTGTCGCTACATTTTCCTTTTTGATGTTTTCGACATTCTTTTTCAGTCAATGTCGTGTCGCACAAGGAAATATGTGAATGATTGATATTGCCATATTTGAAGGAAGACATGCACGTGGAATTGTAAGTATATGTTAGATGTGACTTGTATTGTATTAAAGTGGGTACGTTGGTTGGATTATGATTAGTCTCATACCGTAAGATATCCTAAAGAAAATGAGTATATATATGAGATTGCTAGCATGTAACAATAAGATATTTCTTTTGTTATAATAAATGTTCTCATAAAAATATATGTTTCAAGGAGCTGTTGGGATATCCAATCATGTTGGCACCAAAAGAGGTTCGTTCAGTGGTCTTGCTTCTTCTATACTAAGTGAAGTGCATGCATTATGAAGATGCTAGGGGTGCCGAAATTTTTTCAATAGTATCAACTATGTAATAGGATGAGATTGTGTTCAGGGTTGTAGATCTTCGATTTTGGTCAATCTTGTTTCAAATTTCGTACGTGATATCTTATGATATGTTGTATCAGATGATATTCCAAATGAGAAAAGTGTAATTGGGATTTACATCTTGGATTATAAGTGTATCTTACAGAGTAATCTGTGTCTAAAATTGATGTTTAATTATTTTTAATGCGATACAAAATGTAAAAATTGAAAATGGTAGCATACATGATTTGCATAGGAAGAAAGTTGTAAGACCAAGGGAGTCTATTGATTAATTTTTCCAAGTAATTGATTATTGAAAAAGCAAGATCTTTTGTTATGAACCATTAAGTAAAAAGTAAAATACCTACCCTAATTTTTGAATCCATGTAAAGAGTTGAAAAAAGTTATGTAAAAGAAAAATATAGAACTTTGAATGAGATTTTGAATTGTAATCTCATGTCAGATTTTGTTTTGTATGAGTGTAAAAAAGAGATTTCTAGCGAGATCTTAGATGAAATTTAAAACATTGGTTCTGTATGAGAAAATTGGATGAAATACCTCCATCATGTGTTATGTGGTTGTATCAGCGAGTAATTAATAAAGATGCATGAAATAATAATCTCTACTATTAATAATGAAAGTTCAATCAATAGGTTTTTCCATCGTGTTTTTTTCTTTTGAAATTTTGAAAATACTCTAGAAAGCATCCCATTTTCGATCATTTATCGAAGAAATATCACTACCGACTTGTAGCATGCACCACCACCCTTCGTGACTACCCATCAATGAAATCTCATAGCTGATTAGCAACTTCTACTACCAACAAGATTACTTGAAACAAAGGCGTCTATGACCACCAAGTGTTTTTTTACTTATCACACACATAATAAAATCAACGTTATTGTAATAAAATTGTTTTCCCGTGTTAAATATTTCTTAAATAAAAAGTAGATATCTTTATTTATTGGACGCACGTAGGTGCCTGCATTTACATTAGTAACAACAACAATAATAATAATAGTTGTCACACTATGTTGATTTATCTTTATATTATATATGGCTACGTTATTTGGTAACTTTTTAAAATAATTCATAGTTGGTCATATACATCCACAAAATGTTATATGCCTGCTATTTAGATAACTGCTAACTAGATAATTTCTGATCAATCAAGAATCATTAACAAAATTGAAATCTCTACTATAATTTTGCACAAAGTGAAAAAAAAATACGAGCTTAGCTTGTGGAATTATGCCATAAAGGTTGGTTATTTACTTGCTAAAGTGAACATTTTATTAAATTACGAACATGAATAGAAAAGTCAACTTCTACCCAATTAAACATTATGGATCTATTTGATCATGCAAGTATGATGTTTTAAGATACTTCTACCGAGTATAAAGAAAACTTCATATCTCAACGTTTGCTAAACTAAACTATCCATGACACCGTCAATCAAACACTGCCACCACTCTTTTTCCTTTTGTTGTTTTCCTTGTCCTTTTCTACCAAAGATATTTACATGCAAAAAAGTATGAAAGACTGGCATTGCCAAGTTTGAAGGAAGACATGTGCACATGTGAATTATAAGCAAAGTGTTACGGCACGCTCTTCGCGCGTGACAATATTACACTTTTCGCAAATAAATTGATTTGTTTACAAATTATATATGCTTAACATATTAAAAAAATGATTTTCGTAAATATTTAGTTATGATTTTACATTGCATTCATGTGCAGTCAGTTTGAATTTTTATTTTTAAGTTGCATCATTTAATTTTTTTTATTAGATTGAATTTTTATTTTCAAATTGCATCGTTTAATTTTTTTTGTTAGTTTGATTTTTTTTTGTTATCAATTAATAAAAAACAAAATTGTATAGAAAGTTTATTTTAACGATGTTAAGTTTGGTAATATATGCAAAAGAGCGTTATGAATTTGTAGAAAAATGTATTTGATAAATCCTTTTTTTAAGCGATATTAACATTTGTTAATATCTATAAAGAGATGTTTTTGTAAGTTGACGTTGATACCAGACAAATATCATACTTTTACTTAAATTTAGGAACAAAAAATTATAATAATAAACTCCATATTTCAAGCTGTTTTGAATCTAACGCATAATAAAAGATTAAGCTTCTTAACGCTACTCACCATAGTTGACAATAATATTACATATAATAAAAGAACTGTGTTATATGCATGAGTTTAGGATCAGGAATGTAGATGTTATTTTTTAAGATCAATTAATAGATATATTGAGTTTAGAAACAAATATACAGATGCTATTTTCTAGGATCAATTAATAGATACACTGAGTTTAAAAACAAATATGCATATGCTATTTTTTAGAATCAAGCAGCGGAGATTTTTTTTAAAGAATTGTATATAAAGGACAATTTTGAAACTTCGTGGTCGAACTAATAGATTGTACTTTCAATTCAATTATTAATAAAGACGATCATTGAGTAGGATGAGATTGCAATCGAGAAAGTTGAGTGAAATGTCTCTCCAATGTGTTATGTATAATGCATGTGGTTGTATTAGTGGGTAATAAAATAAAGATGAGCTGTGATCCTGTTATAATATAATGATAATAATTGTCACATTATGATGCTTTATTCTTTTTATTATATGGCTACATTACTGGAGACTTTCATGGAAATAATTTAAATTCCTAGTCAGTTATGTAAATTTATAAACATGTTATTTATCTATCTCCTATTATGATCACAAAGTTCACTTTTAAGTTTGACATTAATGGAACATAATATTGATCCAAATATAAATGATTAACAAAATTCAAATTTCCAATATAATCTTGCGCGAAGCAAAAAAACAGCAAACATGCTTATATTGAGAAATTTTGCCATAAAGTTAGCTATTTATTTCGCCAAGCAAACATTTCTTTGCAAGTTAAGAACATCAATAGAAAATTCAATTTCAGCCCATTTAAACATTATGGATTTCTTTGATAATAAATCTAGTGTTTTAAGCAGTGTAAATTTATAATCCTTTTATTGATTATAAAGAAAACTTTGAATTCCAACCGTCGGTAACCTAACTATCCAGTGTCCTTTTAACTAATGTCATCTCACGTGAAGAAGTGTGTGAATGATTGATATTTCCATGTATGAGGAAGGTGTGTGAGAGCATCAAAGAGTAGGATGAGATTCTATTTGAGAAAGTTGTATGAAGTATCTCTCATGTGTTATGCGCAACACATGTGGTTGTATTAGTGAAGTAACAAAACGAAGATGAGTGCTATAATAATATAATAATAGTAGTAGTACTAATAGTAATAACTACTACTACTTTCGTATAAATATTTTAAAATCCAAGTCGGATACGTTTGAAATGATTTACGTTGGTGTTATCTATTTCAATGATTTTATATAGATCTTCGGACTTGATGGAAAGACACACATTTTGTGTTTTTTTGATGAAACTTAACCTTTATTAACATGCATGCTATTTAGGAAATAAAAATTATTGTATGAAAAAGAAGAAGGTGTATGGACATTACATAACAATTGCCAATAATTTAAACTAATAATATAAACAGGTGAACTAATGTATTCTGGGATCCCTTGTCATAAACTGTCAATTTTTATATAAACAAAGGGTGTTTATTTTATTCCATTTTGTTCGATACTTTAATCGTTTTATTTTTGCAGTAACTTTATTTAGCTAACAGTCATAAGAAACTATAATAGAGCACAACATTTATTTAATGAAGAAAATATGTTTTTATGACGTAACTTCTTTTATGGTACATTTCGAATTTTCATTGTCAAAACATGTATATCTTCATCTTTTCAACGGCATTCGTATTGAATATATGAATGTACTTTTTTTTTATCTCACATGTATGCATTTGCATAATACCCGCATCATTCTTTTGGATTGAGAATGAATACCGTTTGAATGTAAATAAGCCCATCATGACTCATAAGCCCAGAATGAATACCAGCATTAATGATTTTTCACAAGTTCAATTGTCTCTTCTTCACTTTGGTCAATCTTCAGCAACATGAGCAACAGCAATAAATAGCTTAAAATTTTCACATGATACAAGTGTAATACTGCATGCTTGATTGTAATAATTGTATGACATTTTAAATTCTATTTCTTTTTCTATCACTGCGACCTTAATTGACTCGCTACATAACTGCAAGTTCATATCAACCATATTTAAAGCATTTTCATGGCAATAATTTTATAACTATATATTTCTGAATATAAAATCAGTTTGTCTTCATCTTTGAGTTTTTAGGCAAGATATTAAAAGCCTTCTGTGATAACACTCGTCAGCCTTAGCTATTTTTTCGCAAGGCATTTATTCACAAACTAACAAGTAACAAAATAGTTATCACAAACTGACAGATATACCTTATGTGGGTCATTAATATAATGAATAATTTATAAAATCCTTTGACATTCTATTGCAAAAGAGAAAGTGACATAGACATAGACGGTCTAATACAACTAGAGTGTAACTGTAATGGTCAAGCCTGAAAAAAATTACCAAACAGTTAATACAAAATCTTAAGTGGCATACGTGGTGTGAGCGTAACTCGAGAATTTTCAAGGGCATTCAAACACTCGTTAATGTTCGAATTAATCTACTTATGCATGACTGTAAATTTACTTCTAAAGCAAATTAATTTCAAAGAAGAGCAGTTAAGGGGTAGATTTTATATCTTTAGGGATTTTTGTATACAAATCCCTACTATCCATCATGAGCTCAGCAGATCTGAAGGATCTGAAAGGAACCAGCTATTACATCGAAGCTTTCGCCTGCCGTAATTTCCCGCTCTTCAGTCAACTCCAGCTGGAGGACTTAACTCAGTTGGATCTATTGTCTGGGTTCCTGATTTCCGTTTGATTGAGGTTATTGAACTGGATGAATAACTTAGGGTAGCAGTGCTGAATCTCGTTTTTATTTTAAATGAAGATGTTTCGACAGCTCTTTTGTTTTGTCTTTATTGAAGTAGTATAATTAAAGTATGTATTTATTACTCACTGATGTATTGGGTTGTGTTCGTATTAAGTGTTCTGAATGATTTTAATTAAGTGATACTCCTCCCCTTATTTGAGCAGCAATTCATCGCATCTGTGTCTTTGGATTACTATTTTTCCCTTTCATTTCGTTCAAAGTGATAAGTTAATGTATGAAGATAATATGTGCTCTTTTTCCTTGCAAGACACTCATTTAGGTAAGGGGGTTGAAGGTTTTTGATGATGCGTAATATCAAAGTATATGAATTTGTTTTATTTGTTTATAAAGAACCTTTTTCAAAAAAACTTGCCATTCAAAAACCTTTTAAAAAAATAAACCAAAAAGTTGGATTTTTGTTTTCAAAAGAACCATTTCAAACAACGTCGACAATTATGATGCATTCCAATGTTATGCATTTGTGCATGCAAATTTTAGGTTAAGCAAGCATGGAAGCTACTAGAGCAGTATGACTCTCGGTAACGTAATAGTAATTAGTTGGAATATATTCTTTGAATACTAGAATATTGTCTATAAAATCATTTTCGAATTATTTATAAATTAATAATTTTATGTCTAATACATGTTCATGTGTTACAAGATGAAAAGTTATTTGTTTTCTAAAATAGAATTACTATTTTAGTCCTTCAATATTCAATGGGTTTATGGGAACTTTAAGTAATATTCTATGTTATCACACATGTAATTACTGTGTTATGACATGAGATTTTATTTTATTTTGTCTATTATCTTCTTTTCTTTTTCTTTATTCCCTCTTTTTTCTTCTCTTTTTGATACTATATCTTTTGATCTTTGGCATGTAATGGCTCTTCATTTTCATGGTAAGACCTGATTGTCATGATATTTTTCAACTCTTATAATCTTTTATTTGTTTATTTTATTTGCCTATTTAGGTAGAGCATAAAAAAAATTGAACGTTATCGGTATTAACGTCTCTAGCTAGATGTCAATTTTGTACAAGTGTTCCATCTCCGCTCAAATTTGTAATAAAAATTGTGCCTCCTTTTTCAGCTGATTTTCATTTTGTACAAGGAAAATTGTTTGGACTCATATTCAACTATTCATCCAAGTTAACAGTGTTATGCATTCCCCATTGGATCGGTTAACACCTTCCACACTGTTAACCTTCTAGTCTAGCAACATACTTAAGTAGCTATCTGTTTTCAAGGCTCAAGGTCTGTAGGTTTATGTATTTTTTTTCTGTGTTTGTAGTCCGTGTAGACCATTATTAATAGACAATTTGGAACGATCGTGATTCAGTAACCAGGTATAAGAACCACATACAACTTGCAACCTTTGACTAAGGTATTGACATTCATTTGCTCAGTTGATGTTCTATGCTTGAGAGGATATTTGACTTGGTTTCATATTTGAGTGGCACTTTTTTGAAACAGGATCTCCTAACTTTCTTACACAATCTATAAAGCAGTAAGAAATGCTCAGCTTATTAAGAACCAGATGATATATCTTTGGTTAAGTGCAATATATTACTAGCACACATTTGCCATTTATTCACTGTGCATTTCACAAAGTTGGATCGATATGGTACAATCCAAATTCGACTGTTGATTTTTATGTAAAATACTTGTAATGTTTTTTTCCTGAAAACTATGGGGTAATGGATTTTATTTAGCTTGTTGCTATGGGTGCGTTTGCAGGGAACCAAAACGGGATATTTGAGCTGGGAAGTGGTATTTGAGCGGGGTATTTGAAGGGGAGGATGGGGAGAAAGGAAATTAACGGCTGTTTATATGAACCGTTGGGGTCGGACGCCAACGTACCTTCCACCACCATTCATCTGAACGGCGCTGTGGAAGGGTTAATCCCATTTGGGCGTCCGACGTGTTAGACGCATTGGACGTGTCTCAAACGTGAGCGTGCCACAACAAGCTTGCGAACGACACCTATATTGAAAGAAAACAGTATGTTTGTATCATTGGATGGATTAATAGAATTCATCCAGATGAACTCAATTGCCACATCTTTCATATTTACTAGTTAATTTTTTCCCCTTTTTTCCTTACATGTACTTGGAACTCCAAACTTTAAATTAAGCAGCTTATTAAAAGCTGTCTTTAAAATTAACCTCCATGTTGATTAAGTTAACCCCCAGCAATGCAAAATGTCGAATACTTGACCTTTTTTTTTTGGGTAGATTTTTGTGCAAGACCCTAAAATGATTGCACATGAATGGTTTTATGAACATGTACTTAACACCTGAGCTCTTAACAGCGTATATAATATTACACATATATGGAATTGTTTCATATTGTTGGCACCAAAATATACCAAACATTTGGGAATCTTTGATTATTGGAAATTGGATTTAAAAACATGGGAATAATTTATCTGCTCCTATTTTGATCTTCATTTCTATTGTATATTACCATGTTCAAGGGTTCTAACTGTTATGTTCATTATGCAGATTTGGCTGCAACAAACGTGGGGATAATTTCAGCATATTTTTGGTCCTTTTCCTTTTGCAGCATCACTCTCGCCGCTTTACCATATACGTTTTAAGTGTCATGATCCTGGTTAATTTTGTAGCCGTAATTATATTTGTTAAATTGTTTATTACATTGTCACATTAGACTGTCATCTTGTATCTTTTAGTTCAGTAACAGGATGAATGATATATAGACGTAAAGTATTCATGTCTAATTACCATGTACGCTATTATTGTATTGGAAATGTACATGTTCGCTCATGTCCAAGTTTCACAGTTAGTTTTTTTTTGGTTTTTTTGGGAATTTTAGTTGATATATTCTGTTTTTTTAAATCAACGTGAACAATTTTCATTTGCTGCCAGGACTTTCGTCTGTAAGCTGCTTCCATCTGATAAATTTTGGATTTGTAATTTTGTATCTAAAGC
Source organism: Allium cepa (assembly GCA_030765085.1). Classification (NCBI taxonomy): domain Eukaryota; kingdom Viridiplantae; phylum Streptophyta; class Magnoliopsida; order Asparagales; family Amaryllidaceae; genus Allium; species Allium cepa. The sequence continues at coordinate 347,095,761 of CM060944.1, forward strand.
TGAAGAGCATTGTGCCATTTTTCACCTATAGTTTGTATGTTATTGACTAGTTTTATGCATGTAACATCAGTAGGCAAAAATCTTGTACTTGTTTATTTTCGTATACCGCATTAGGTTCTCATAAAAAAAAAAGAAAAAAAAAAGGAAAAAAAAAACCTGTTTCTGTTTATCTTTGTGTAAAAATATATTAGTAATTTGTTATCCTTTTTAAATTAAGGATCTTTATCCATTTTGATTTGATTGGAATTTATAATTGTTTGAATTGTGTAATCTTTAATTATTGACATTGGCAACTGACCTAATGCAATTGATTATAATTTAATTTGCGACGGTCATAAGTTGAAAGTTCATATTCTTCAATAATCGATAAATAGCTTGTCTTAGGTCAGAATCCTATTTTGACCATGTGTCATTGATTACACTATGATTGTTAAACAATAATCGAATAATTCTTGGATAGAAATAAGAGTCATAATTCACATGAATATAATAAGTCTTGTTTGGGTTCCTTTAATCTTCGTCTTTACATTTTCTTTATCACTTGTAATATGGAAAGAAGTAGCAAGTGTTCTACGTCAGAATTTCAAAAAAGAAAAAAGAAAAAAAGAAGCGATTGATTCATTCCTACCGCCTTTGGTGTGACAAAAGAGCTAAACATGTCCCCCCACCCATCACATCCCCACATCCTCCCCCCACCCCCTCTATCCACACACACATAAAAAAATAAACCTAAAAAAAAGGGACTTAATCAAATTTCTAACTTCATTGTTTGCTGCCGTTCAAGACCAGCATTGAGGAGTCATTTTTCATACGCTTCGAGTATTTTTATTGTAAACGGTGAACTGTATTTTGGTCCACTACCAATTGGAAAATGATGCATTGTGCAGATTAACTATATAGAAATCTCTATAAATATGATGTATAATGGTTTTTGAAGAGGCGAGGCATGTGAACACGACGTGCGAATGGACAAAGAAACTAGAAAAATATGGATTGGGTCAGGAACATTATGTTGGGTTGGTAACGTGAGGTTGGGTCAATGACATGTGATAGGATCAGGTAGAGCAAGGTCGGTGAAGTGTGGGTCAACCATTGACTGGATCATATAAATGATCTAAGCTAGTTAACTCTCGGAACCGGATTGATCCAATATTTAAGATATCCCCTCTCTCCACACCTCCACACTCATCTCCTTTCCCTCACGATTGGGTCTGTTTCTAACTTACTTGGTCATGCCGACCCATCTTGATGCTCGTTTGAAAACTCTTCAATGACTTGGTTTTGCTCATGCTTTGAAATTGGATTTTTGAAATTTCGAATAACTTCAAAAGATGTTTTCGAGAATTTCACTCTACAATAAGACCGCATACAACTGCAATTTAGGAACATATGAAAGAAAACAGAATCAAACCCGAAAATACATGTGGAGACTGTCGAACTTTAGAATGATCATTGTATTTTCATTGTAACTAGAAACTTGTAACTCAAATCAATAATAAAATTAAAGTGGATATAGATGAAATGCCTTCCATGTCTGGCGCATATAAATGGATCATCTGCGCTGTTAAGCAACTGTCCTATGGAAGGTTCGTTTTGAAATTTGACTAATAATTCAATAATCTGTGTGCATTTAGTAGTGCATAGATGAAATATAATAGAACATAGGTATAAACCAGGCAAGGCAGCAGTAAAGTACTCGTAAATAAGCTCCAAAACATCAGAGTATAGGATTTTCCAAATTACATATAATAAATAAATGAGCCAGTATCCCTTAGTTACATAACGACGGCAAATAAACAAGTTATCTCTAATTACATAAATGAGTGCTGACTACTCAAAGCGCTGTCTCCACTAACTAACTACCTTGCATAGTCACATCAACCTGTCTCTCATCCCACCCGTGAGAGTACCCGAGAGTTATAACAGAAAGGACATGCAACGACTGCCCTACACCTTTGGTACCCAAATACCATAAACAATGTGCTACAGTACCTGGTCAATATAGAATGACAGTCAAGGTAAAATATTAACAATCCAAAATAAGTGCTGTCGCATATCTCATAATGCATAGGATAAATATAATAACCAACATAGATATGAAGATGCATGATAGCAGTATAACTAAATGAACCAAAATAAATCAGAGTGCGTTAGGTCTATCACGGTTATATAAAACAAAGTGGAAATATAGCTTATACATCGAATAAAAAACTCCAAATAGAAAGTTGACACTAATAAGTAAATAGGTACTAATATAGCTCCACGGTAATCTAGAGTGAAAATAGTGCTACACGGTAACGCAGAGTGAAAATAGCGATAATAGCTCCTATATATATATATGTGTGTGTGTGTGTGTCTATATATATATATATGTGTGTGTGTGTGTGTGTGTAAAAGCGCTAGCGACCTGCTCATCCTCTGTACAACTTTATTAGCAATCTCATACCTATTATCTCTAATTTACTCATTTAAGAGTACCCGAGACGATAAGAATCAAAGAAAATAACCTTAGTTCAGATAAAAGTCTAGTATGGACGGTTTAAAATCTCAAAAATAGATATAAAAGTCGTTATATCATAGGTGGAAACATATTGTATAAGAATCATATCTAACATGTCCCCAATTAGCATGTAACATCAATATATGCTAATCTACTATCATCATCAAATGGGTGTACTACTACTCAAAGTATAACATGGGGTGCTTGGGTATACTATTCAATAATACCTACATCGTGTGACATCCATATCAAACATAGTAAACATGAAAAACATAGCAACCATCAAGCAATCTTACATCTTTCAACTCAAATGTCATTGGATATATGATAACTCATACGATCACGTCGTATTGATCAACGATTACTCAACATTGCGATAAATCAATGCTCGAATCCATGCCATTCTATATGGCCAGGAAACTAGACCATCTTGTAAAGGTCTAAGTCTGAATGGATTACCCCATATTGATCTTGAATGAGCATCCTCACCGACGCCAACCTCTCAAGCATACATCAAGACCTCTGAGTTTTCAACGACCCTTTTGGCATATGTCATGATGGCAGAAATCCCTATATGTTCTACCCCATAAGTTCACTCTGTATCAAACTTTCCTTCTTGGATGATCCCGAAATGTCACAAACACTTTCTACTTGAACCATTCAATCCATATTACTCAGATCGTCGAGTCGTTGAAGTTTTGAAAACTTCCATTGGTTGCCTCGTATAAATCCTGAAGTCGCCTTGTATAGACCTTGAAGTTAACTTATGCCAAACCCAAAGTAGTCCTCGTGTATCTCCAAGTTTGCCTCACATCAAAGCCCATCGTCGCCATCAAACGATAGTTCATCGTATCTCATAAACTATTCAACAAAACCACATGTGATCGATCAGGTAGTCTCCCTAGCCCTGCCCTTCCATTTTCTAATAGTAGCATTGATTCGAGCCAATCAATTTGGTTTATAATTAGTCAACTTTTGGCTAAGTACTTCAAATATTCACTCCGATCGTTTCCCCAACTTGCGCGAAGTCCTTGTAGTGTATGTGCCTCCATGCCCTAAAGCCCATCTCCTTAGCCGCTTCATGCTTCCATTTGCCTAAACACACAAGCATAACTCAAGTAACTCAGTCGTTGCTGATCGAGTCACTTATTCAAATTTTTAGCCAAGTTGTTTTTGACTAAAAATATGCTCCAATCCATCTCTGATCTACCTCTTCGATCTGCGTGCAATCCCATTTTTCATCAATGTGACTTCGAACACTCTAGAACTAATCCATCAAATTCATTCTATCGCTATGGATATTCTATCCTTTCGTAATCAAATTAGGGAGCATCCCATATCGCCTATACGAAGATTCTTGCTAATTGAATGATCCGATCTCTAAATTCGCCATCGTTAAGCGTTTTCAACCAATCCAAACATACAAACAAAACATCATATCCATATGATACAATCAATTTAGCATTCATATCCTGATCTATCATTCGTATCATCATTCAAAGTATGGATTTACAATCATATACTTAAATAATCTAAATTCGTTTATAAATTATTTAAAATTTCAAATCAGTCAAAGATCGTCTTTTGAAAATCATTGATGGTTTAAAAATCATGTTTTTAACATATAAATGTAATAGAAATTTTTTAAGATGATAAATCACTCACTTATCGATGTGTAGTCGGTCAAAATCACCCAAATAATTATAGATCTAAAATGAGCAACAATTACACATTTTCCAATGCACCAAAATCAGCCAACTTCAAGATCCCTTGATATTGCCTTCTTCATTTCTTAATTAAACTAATTCATATGAAGATTAGAGATGGTTTTGATAATATGAGGTTTAATGGAGGTTAAGAGATGATTTTAGAAAAAAGAAGTGATTAGTGGCTGCTGATGGTGTTGCAATTACCCCTAATTTTGAAATCATTGGCAGGTCCAACTATGGGCTTGGGCTAATTACCTACTAATCTGCCTAAAAAATATCTAATTTAAAATGTCTATATCTCCTAAACGATAAGACCAAAATTCTATTATGACCACTGAACAAGAAACCACAAAATCTTTCATTTGGATTTAGGCCCTAATTTGATTTCTATCAATAGTTACAGCTATTATAAGTTTCAGGGTTATAACCGCCCATAATTAATTCCGAGGGTAGAAAACGTCAATACACAACATCCCTTAAAGTTATAGCCTGATCAAACCCACTTTGGTTATGAAAGTAATCTTTTTGCAATCCATCAATACGTAAAAAGTGGGTCATTACATTTCCCTCTAGGAGTTTCACCCCTGAAATTCCATCCAAACAAACATAACAAAAAAATGTAGATACCAAGCATGCTTAATAACCAAAAAAGCGTAACACTAATCAATCAGACAAACAAACAAGCAATAAACCTTACAAATATACAAGCATGCATGGTACTAAACTAAGTAAAATAAAATACCTATTGTGAAAACTAACGATATAAACAGAATATTACAAAGTAAATAGCTCTGGATAAGCTGTCATCATTCTCTCCTCTGTCTTTCAAGTACTATCATCTTCGTTCTAATCCCATTGAACCCTTACCAACTTCACCGCCTTCCTCCTAAGTTGTTTCGTACTATGCTCGATTACGTGAGTAGTTCTCGAGGTATCGATGCTTTAGGTTCCACTTCAATGCCATCCACTTGATTCGATGTAACTGTTATGCCCTAGTCATGTGCAAACTTTCTAAGATGAGAAACATGGAATACGTTTTGCATGCCTACTATCTTCTGAGGTAATTCAACCTTATATGCTAGGTTCCCAATACTCTCGAGTATCGAAAAATGACCTACAAATATCAATGTCAACTTCTCTTTGTTACAAAATTGAATCGAGTTCTTCAACAGAGAAATTTTGACAAACACTACATCACTAATAGAGAACTATAAATCACATCTTCTCTTATTAGCATATCTCTTCTATCTGTCCCGTGCAGCTTTCAATCATTGTCGAATGATTTCAATATTCGAAGTCCCTCTAATCATATATAGACCAAAAATTAATTTCTCAACTGCTTCTAATAACATAAAGGAGTGTTGCATTGTTGGCCATATAATGTCTCAAATCATGCAATACCAATGCTTGATTGATAAATATTATTGTATATAAGAACTCTAATAAATGTAAATAATCATCACTCGGGCCTCCAAAAGTATGCAACTCTCAAGAGACCATCTAATAGATGATATCCCCAACACCTCTTCTCGATCGCTTATAATGCTCTTTGGCGTACCATGGAAGCATACAATCCATTTCACATACGACTTAGCTAGCTTCAATGCCATCCTATTGGACTTTACAGGTATAAATCGAGAACTCTGAAAGAGTTAGGGGTATTCCATAGGGGAAGTTATATAATTTCGAAGCTCCTCAATACAGAGGACCTCCAAGAGGACCGACGGACCGACTAACTCCAAGGGGAAATTAAGTTGTGCATGTCCGCTTCAACTCATGGTATCTATAACCCACATGGTACTGCTTTTTGCAGGAAATTGTGTAGGGCAGGGCTCTAACCTGGGTCTTTTACCAGACCTAGGAACCCCTTTTCCATTGCACCACACCTGTAGACATGAAGTTATGCTATTTGTTACATATATCTAACTTTGTTATCGATCTAGTTTATAATAAAGGTATTTGATTCCTATTATATAATTTGTTTTAATAATGATATAATTAATTGAATAATTAATTTAAAAATAAATAAGAAAATCGTTATATGAAATTTTATTTGATTGCGGTGATTGCAGTCATGAGTAATTAATCACAATATAAAATAACATTTTATTTTCAATATTACTTGTCAGGATGTTTCGAGAAAAGGATATCGATATATTCATAGAATACATAATGCTCTCCAAATGTTGGGTAATTTATTGCATATGGTTGCTGGAGGCAACAAGGGATTGCATATTGATAATTATTCGATAACTATAGAATGACTCACACATGAGTTTCCTATTAGTTAATAATAATTAAGGTTAAATAAGATATCTTGAAGTGATGAAGAAATCTTGAATGACGATATTAAGCAGTTCTCTCAACTTGAGAATACTGTTGAACTTCAATATGGGTACTCCACCTTGATTATAGTTAAATAACGACATGACATCCATTGAATGACTATAGTTGAGTCTGATTTCAAGCAATGGATGTGAAACACTATTCAATGGAGAATTTGTCCCCTCAGTTATGCGAGGTTAGTGTCACGGTCAATTGTAGTTTACTGAAAGTTAAATATTTAGCTAGAGCGGTATGGTTAGTAATACTTGTTACTATTAGACTTATGAATTTTTGTTCAGAACTGAGTTGAATGTGAACGATATTGGAATTTTGATTAAAACCAAATTTCATAAGTCCTAAAGCGATACAGGTTTGATGAAGAGAATTGGTGTATATAATCATTACTACTTGGTATAAAAAAGTAAAATTAGATTTTACCAAAAATATGTGTAAGTAATAATTTGGCCAAACTATCACACCATTAGCTAGGAAGATGTGTGAACGTTAAAATTCAAATTATTTGATACTAATTGCTAACTGCATTTACACCTTTGAGTCTACTTTGAAATACCACATGATCTAATTACTGTATAACTATTGTAAATTAATTAATACTTATGAAATATTAATTATCAAATTTTATTTTATTTTTTAAGATTAATTATATATGCACATATCGATATATGATATCGATGGAAATTTAAATTTGAATCAAATAAATTATTTACTAAATTAGGTTGAAACTTTTAAAGGCTCATCTAGGCACCTCCATGGCTGACTACATTATGTGGAAGGGAGTGGGTTTTAAAGAGTTAATATTTGAAATGGCAAGAAGGATTGAGTAAAAAGAGGGAGAAAATATTTACCTCTTCTTTATACCATTTAAACCACTCACTACCTTCATCATTTTTTGCTCCATCCCTTTTCTATTATAGCCCTGAGTTTGAAGAGGCCATAGCCGAAATAATTTGGGCAAAAATAAAAAAATTGGTGTTCATCTCTAGATCGTTGTAAAATCCGAAGGCTGGTTTAATGTAATCTCGAAGCTATTCGATTATTCATGGTGTGAATCTTACACCCAATCTATATAAGTTAATCTTCTATTTTTACAATTCAATATTATCTAGGCCATTATTAAACGAATTTATGTACACACCTGCCGTCCCTTATATATTTATTCATAGTCATTCAAGTGTATACACACACATACCCAAAGTTCATTGTTTATATTTTACACTTGTTTTAATTAAAAAAAGTAATATATATATATATATATCTGTGTGTGTGTGTGTGTGTGTGTGTGTGTGTGTGTGTGTGTGCACAGGGATTATAATTTTATAAAACATAAAAATAGTTTTAATTAATTTAATCTTGTTTTAAATACACGTATTAACTTATATGTGTTTGTATATTTATAAATCATTTTAAATTAATTTTATATCACATCGCTTTGGTAGCAAAAAAACTTATTTTTGAAACATAATATTATTTTATTTATAAATATCTCTATATACATTTATAGATTAATATTTTTAATTTTATGAAATTATGTATTGTTTATTATATACGAGTTAATAAAAAATTGTTGATAGGCATTTTATTTTATATATATCATGTCCAATTTTAAAAAAAATTTAGTGCAAAGTTCTGTATATACACACCTAATTTTTTTCATAAGTTATAGCTTATTTAAAATATTTTAGTGGTTTTATTTTAAATTTCAATATGTTATATATATATATAATTTATTTAAAATTTATAGATTCATTACTGTTTGTAATTTTTTTTACTAAGTAAACAATTAGATATTTTGGAAATCGTTTTAAGTTCCAAAATTATTGACTTAGTCAAATTAGTTCGGTGGTATTAATAGTTTTTCTCAAAATTATCGTATTTACGTACTATTTTTAAATAATGTTTTGGATAGCCAACGTATATGTAAAGTGTGAATGTATCCATTGCGGTATAAATCCCAATACCTATAAACGTACATATTAACTTTGTACATCATTTACTACACATGCATAATACACAAGAGTATATTTGGATGTACTCGAATTTTGACTTCAAAATTTAAATTCAAATTAAATTCAGCATTTAATTAGATAAACAAATTAAATAAAGTAAGATTTTATTTAAAATAATTTTAGATTGGAAAAATCAATTAAACTTCATAGGCCTAAAAGATCTAAAATGGAATTTTTTTTTTGAAAATCACCCATTTAGCCCAGTACAATCCAACACAGTTCATTCAATGGTACTAGAGCTTAATAACATATGCTGTCTAAATTTGTAATGTTGGGGCTAGCTGATTAAAGTCCACACATTTGTTAGGGTGCCTAGAAAGGTAGTATCGAAGGTTGAGTTTTGGATAATGAAGTACTCTACCCTACCGGCTATTGGATAACACAAACGATGAAGTAAGCCCAAAGGTTATCCCAAATATATAAATCAAATTGATTTTAGGGCTTGGATAAATTTTTCATAATCTATTTTGAAAGTTTAAATTATATTTCAAATTCAAATATTAAGCTAAAATATAAAATGTAATTTTATAAATGTTATAAAATATTTTCAAACATTGCTTTGAAAACTAATAAATTATTCTCAAAATTATATTTTAATTATTTAATTAATTGGATTAATAAAATAATTAACTAAAGTTAATTAATTAAATTGAAACATATATATAATGATATATGTGTATTTGTCTTAAAATGTTTAAGGTGAATAATCATAAAAAATTTATAATTAATAAATTTCATTTTAATTAATTAAATTAATTACATGTTAATTAATAAATGATATGTATAATGATATATGCATATATAGTATCTATAAGTGTTACAGTTAATATTCATCTTAAAATTATTTAGGATTGATGTAATTAAATTTTTGAACTTAAATTAAATTAACTAAAGTGTAGAAGAAATAATTAATTAAATTAGTTAAATATGAATTAATTAATAAAATTAAAATTAAATTAAATATGATTTACTTAAATAGGGTGGAAATATAAGAAACCCAACTTAGGTTTAAGAAATAAATACATATGCAAGTACATACACTGTGATTTCGAATGTGTTTGACACTTGAATCATAAGGGTATTTCATAAGAGATACATTATTCCTTAAACTGATGTCACTCAAATAAACATATTAAAGATTATGAATCTTATATATATATATATATATATATATATATATATTTGTTCTCTACGTTTTATATGGTAATAAATTACTTGCATACTCTCTAGTTCTTGAGCAAACCCAAGCTAGAAATGTTATCTGCAGTATTATCAATATATTAAAGACATGGTAAGATACATGTTTGTATTTGTTGACAAACTCAAGTACATACATTATACGTAGATCGTCGTGAAATGGTATGTACGGGTAAATAATCCTTTTGATTTGTTGAGCATACTCAAGGTCAAGATGAGATTAGGATAAAGACCAAAGATTAGAAGTTGTATATGATACAATCAATGATGTGTTATCCTTGCTTGTGGGCCTATGATTTATTGAGCAAACTCAAGGTTAGAATCCCAAGATAAGCAAGTCGTAACACTCAGTAGAAACTCATAAGACTTCTATGTTTTTGTTAGCGCTTTGAGAAATATAAAATTCTAATTGGAACCTTATTAGAAAAATGAAATGAATACATTTAACTGTTCTAATATTGTAAGAATATATGGTATATAAGTTAAAACAATCTATTTCAACAAATTTGTGCAATTAATATTTACACTGAATTGATTTAAGATTGAAAAAGGAATATATGTATACAAACACACACATACATACGCACTTACCAATAATTTTTTTGGCATGTTGTGACTTCAAGACTCATGCTAGCGTCTAAATATATAAATACTAAATTGTTTGTCCCTCAGTTGGTTAAGTGTTTATTTGTATGAGACAGTGTATTATCTTCACTGAGTTTTAAACTCTTAGGCAACGTAATAATATGGATATTTGATCCATTTTCAATAACATATAAATTTTATATGGTGAACAATCATAATTCTTAATGTACGAAACCTGGATGAAGTAGTTCATTTGAAGTGAAAAAGTAAACCGTAGTCCTAGATCATGCATTCAGTTTAATTAATTATAGTAAGTATCTTGTTGTATTAGATGTAAAACTAGACCAAGAACTAGAATATGGACCAAGGAACTCGATTGAAGTGTCAGTTTGATCAGGTTACTTAAAGTGCAACTTATTTAATACCTATTTAATACCTTAAATATTAAGGATAACTAAATATACTTTTATAAAGAGTTCATTATAGTCTTGCGGTAAGGGTTCTTTTGAATGGTTTGACATTTGAAAAGGAAAGCGAATGTATGGGAGTAATTGTAACTTAAGGCACGGTTGAGACGAAGAGAGTGAATGGTTACTTTGGTTCATGAAGAGACATTAAAACCATTGTCTAAATACTAAAAGATACTCAACATGGAATGATAAATGTGGTTTCTAATCCAAATGTTTTATATAATTTTTTTTCAAGTTCAAGGTATTTGATCTAAAACTCTAGACTATAAACTGGTTGTAACGTATGAAATAAAGTTCCATAATAAGTGGATGAATGAAGCTTCATATTTCATAAGCTATTGTAGTAATGACGGAAATAGTAGGAGCATGCCATATATCACTTCTTAGTGGATTCATCTAATTACAAAACGTTGACATGCCAAATATTATTTATGAAATAATATTTGTCTTCAGTATTTACTAAAAAATAGACAAGCTTTATTTCAGTATGAATATATTGAATATTCTCGATAAGGTAAAAATATAATAATGGTATTTATAATATCCCAGAATTTTATCCTTTTGATTTCGAATATTTAGTTAATTTTAAATATTGAAATAATTTTGTTTTTAAAGTTTAATAACTTGAATTCAAATATAGGATTATTTAAGTATTTGAATTATGAATTAAGTATTAATTAAATGGATTTAATAGCCTTATTTAACTTCTTTTAATTAATAAATAATGATGGTGAACTTAATTTGTAAATTTATTTACAATATTAAATAGTTTAAATAAATAACAAGGAAATCAGTTGTTAATAGACCGATTTGGTTTTTATTGATGTATTTGTAAATGAATTTATTGGGTTTTTCATAAATTTTTAATTTGAAAAATATTAAATTTTCGTTTGACAAATTTATGGCAAATGATAGTATTTTTGAAATTCAGGGACTAAAAAACTGTATATTTATTATTGATTTGTAATCATGTCGCATTATTGTGCATAATTATATTTTTATTTTTTCCATTCGCAGTTCGCACGCGATTGGGATATTGTGTAGTGAAATACCGCAAAACTTCTTTTCAAAATCTTTTAAAATCAAAATCAAAAATCAAATTTTTGAAGGTGATGTAATGGTTATTTGGGAATATTGTCTAACTTGAGAATATGGGTTTACTTGTGATTTAAGCGAGGAACTGAGTTTGTTTATAAATTCGAAGTTAACATTACTAAAATTCATTACTTTTTAACCTCTTCTTTAATTCATTTCTCTCCTTCCTTACTATGACGACCCACATTTTGAAATGTCTAAATCAACAATAATCCATAAATGTCCGACTTAAACAATCCGGAATGTAGATAATCAATGGGGTTAAGTAAGAAAAATAAGAAGAGAAGAAGAAAACAAAACACAAAATGTCACAGCGGAAATGATAAAATATAACAATCAAATAAACAATTCAAAAGCTGTTTACTATACATTTTAATTATAATCTATACACATTTATCAGAGTTATATATACATCAAAGATAAATAATCAAAGCAGCAGAATATCATGATGCAGGGGATAATAATAATAGTATTATACCAGAACTCCGTCTTCATCCTCCAGAGAATAGTCTTCAATATGCTGAAAAACTCAGGACTGTCCCGAGCGTAATGAAAAACAAAACATTCGAGTTAGGACTAAAATACTCTTATGTAAGTCAAATCAATATCATATATATGAGTGCAATAACTTAAGAGATGTTACGAGATTTTCCATCTCCTAGGATCCGTTAAACTATTTGTATATAATATTATACGCTATAATAGATAGTGCCTATCAGTAAAATAAATATCGAAATAGCATTAAGACTTTACATTGATCCGCCTTAACACGTTTGTACAGTTCTAAACCAAAGTCGTAATGGCTCGTATAAGGATAAATATGGCAAGGCATGTGATGCAATGTCCAAGGTAGGATTCTACCAGTTTACCCTTTCTGGCTGGTCGTAACCCTTCCATGGCCGACCGCGACAATCAATCCAAACAACAAAAAAGTGCACCCATCGAATATGAAATCACAATAGTAATACGAGGGATCAGCGTCGCTGGAGGTAGCTAACCTCATTGACCAGACATAGGCTCTTGTTTTAGTCATTTTAATTATGACACGAGTGTCAAGACTATCCATCATTGTTCTCTTACTTTATTCCAATTCACCCACTACATTCTGGATATCATTCACCGCATACACAGTTGTTAAAGTGGTTCTAATATTGACAGAGAGTATGCCAATAAGAGGCCCCCATCTCTTTAACAAACAAACATCGTTTTACACACCGGTCGGTACTTTTATTTTGAAAACAGTTCGTACTTGATATTAAAATATCATATTCGCTTCAAAATCAAATCATTACAACAAAACAGTCTTATTACAATGGGCAATGCCTGTTGTAATATGGTTTTCGCAACGGGCATGTGGCCATTGTAATAAGCCTCGTTGTAATAGATCCACCATATTTTACAACGGGCAAAGCACGTTGTAAAAACCATTGCAGTATCCTTTTTACAACGGATTATGACCGTTGTAATAGACTATAATACAACGGCCATAATCCATTGCTATAGACTAACCATACTAGTTACATAGCCTGTTTCACAACATGCATAGACCGTTGTAAAATACCTATTTAACAACGTGTGTTGACCGTTGTAAAAATCTTATATAACAACGTGCAGTGACCGTTGTAAGAAGCTCATATAACAACGTACATTCCCCGTTGCAAAATAAATGCAAATTAAAAAAAAAATTACAGCAGCATCCATGCAATACATCCATACTAATACTAGATATTGTCGTGAAATACTTAAAATCACATACGAAAAGACTAAAAGCTAGAGTCATAGAATTCTAACACTCCAAAAAGTTAGATAAGTTACATGCCAAATACATAAAGCATTAACACATAACAGTCCGCTACGAATATCATGTTCTAAGTACAATCATACTATACCAAAGAGATGAAGTCTTTATGCCACGCGATGGTTGATCCAACAGCCTCTTTGATAGTCTGCATCTCTGAATTTGGCCTAAATAAAAAGGCTTCTGGTTCCACCGCTACATTAACCCATAATTTCCAAGCATTTGCTCCAAGCTTTACAAAATGTACTATGTTTTGTATAGTATTAGGATTTATATATCTATTTTAATTTTGAATCCCTATACTAGTGATTTTGGGTCGTCGTAACGATGTTTTACGCAACATTTGTTTTGGCCCAAATAAATATGTTTAAGAGAATGATTTCCTTAAAGAATGAAATAAATACTTAATTTCGATTTAAGTATATTGAATATTTTCCAAGTGTTGAAAATAAATAGATTTGTGAATTACTTATTATTAAATAAGTATGGAAATGTTTTTCAATATGAAGTGAATGTTTTGAGATTTTATCTTGTAAAGATAAATTGAAAATGAATATTAGAAGTCGATTTGAAAATCGTATATTCATAGATATTTAGAAAATGTAAATTCACTATGGAATTTATAAAAGGGAAGGGAAATTTGTTTAAAAATAAACGTTGATTTATTTTTGAAGTGTGGGAATTAATTTACGGATTTGGAACGTAAATATAAAGTAAATCGTTAAGGATTTATTTGATTGGTTTAAATGAACCATGTTGAAATGAAAGTATTTCCGCATCAGGAAAAGGTTTGAAATTTGTTTTCAAAAGTAGTAAAGGTGAAAAGTGATTTGAAAATTGTTTTCAAATGGTTGAAGTGTGGAAAATTTATATCTTGTAAAGATATTTTTGGGAAAATAAATAATTTGGAAAATAATTTGGAGTCTGATGATGTTGCGCATCTTTATTGATAGTTAAATAACCGACTATCAATATTTACCTTCAAATAGGTATTTGTTGTGAATTTCTTGAATTTGAATGCTACACTTATTTTTAAATAAGCGCTCACTATTCGGGTTAGACGGGAAAGGACCTTGGGGTCGTATAACCTATTCCGGATATGTGATACGTCGTTATGGATTGCGTTTGATGACCGGTGTTGAAGACCGGATATTTGTGAAAATGGAAGGATTACCGTCGAATGTTTCTGCATCGGCTGATCTCCGATATAGAAATTTATTACCCTTTGTGATGGGAAGTCCGGTCGTGATTAGTGAATATCCGGATTGCAAGGACTTCTTTGTAAGTGCCTTCGGTTCCGTTCGATCCCGAAACAGACTTGTATGGATGTGTGTCTGACATTACAATTTGAGATGTAAAGCTGGTTTCTATCAAATATGTTTCCGTTGGTGGCAGATAATTTATTATCTTAGCTTAACACCCTTAGAGGTTATGTAGTTGATGGTTACTAGCGATACATTCCCAAATTGGTAACGTAGCATACGAAGTGCTGTTGAGCATTTGATGATCAAAGCACAGCTTTTATATAAAGCGTGGCTTTGTGGACGAGACTTCGTCGGACCTCACACCCCGGAAATGGTCAAAACAGAAAGGATGCGGCAAGGTTATTAGGGGGTAGCTCCCCTTTAGTGTATGTCATTCCTTCTGCATAGAGGTGGTATCGTGGTATGGAGCCCAGATACTTAACCTATGTTGTTGCTGCAAATTTATTGCTTTGTGGTTGTTGGAAATCGAGGATCCTCGGATATAGATCGGTTACGATCAGGGGATGACATATTCGTGTCAGTAGTAACCCAGTTAGGGGTAACCCGGCCTTGTGTTGGCAGAGATCCGGTTAGGTTCTTGGGGCGTCTTTCCAGAGGCGTTTCCATGTGGCAATGAGAAGTTCCTTGGCCTGACCATTTGTTGGAAATCCAAAGAAACAATACGAACCTTGTACGGTTTTAGTTGTAGAACCTGCCATTTAATATGGTAGCTATAGTAGGCATAATATAATGGTACCTATGCTGGCTAAGATTTATATCTTTATTTTCGAAATGATTTTTTCTACACTATGCACTAATAATAATATCAAAAATGATTTGATTTTGCGTAGTAAGCATCTTTGACTATCATAAGGAGAAATCTCCCCCAAGTCTGCGTTTGCATTGTGTGTGTGCCGGGAGGCCTTATGGTAGTTTCATTTTTAAAAAGCATTGCGAATCTATTTTAAAATTATCCTGTTCTTTGTTTTTAAAGATAAACTATTTTGAGTTCTCACACCAGTCACATGACTGACTCAGAGTTTATTGTTTTCCTTCCTAAACTCTGGGTGCCCACCAATTTCCACACGGGCAGTCAAGAGTCAGGTTATCAGGATATTCTGGAATTCAGGAGTTGCTGGAGGCAAGCTGGATGGCATGGCGTATTCGCTAGTGTATAGTATTTCTTTCCGCTGTTTGTTGTCGTTTGTTGTTGTACACTCTGATGATGTAATGTAATGAAATATGATGTAATGTTATAACTGATATAGTTCTTTGTTTAAAGATTATTCATTTATTTATTATATGTTGTTCCACTGCGATTGTGAGATTCTATTATTGTTTCTATTGTTTTCTTTTTCTTTTTCTCTTCTTCTACCTTTTCTTCTTCTTTAACCATAACGATACGGTTTTTCGGCATTCGATTGCTCGACAATTGATACAGTGGACGTATTCATGTCGGTTTTCAAGTGATGAAAAACCCAAACGTTACATTTGGTATCAGAGCATATGGTTAAGCGACAACCATGGCTCTGTTGGGAATTACTCATTAGAGATGGAGTCAGTAGTACTCTAGAATGAGTTTGAGTGTAATAATAGATACGAGCGCGTATTTGTTAGTGGATATAAAATGTTTTATATTGTGAAGATTGGTTTGTTGAGTGGTATATGGATTTTGGTCAACACGAGTAATTAACATTGTTGATAGGGATCTCTAAACACTTGTGCGGAACAATTAGTCACGATATTGTTTTAAAACAGGGTAAATGAAATAATTTTACCTTGATTATGTTTTATATATAAAGGAATAATTTTTCAGAATTATTAAAGTGTATATAAAATTGATTGTTTGGTTGTTGAAATATAAGATATATGCAAGTTAATAAAAGTTGTTTGAATAAGTTAAATAAAACCACAGTTGTAAAAGAATAATTGTACAAGCGAAGAATTTTAAAGTATGGAATTATAATTAAAAATGATTTGCAGTTGTGAAATAATCTTATATATAAGAAGTGAAATTATATAAGTAAAAGATGTATAAATGTGATTTATAATCTAAAAATAAAATTCTAGAGAAGTGTTTTGAAAGGATTTGATATTTTGAAAAATTGTTTTGGGGAAATTAAAGCTCTAAACTCTTTTTGGTCGTTGGAAAATAATTCCGATGATGATCGCGACATCATTGGTGTTCATTTTCGGGTTTCCAAAAGAGGGATTGCTGCCAAGTTATTTTAAATGGAAGTTGTTTGGAAAATTTGGTTTGGGTTTTGAAATTAAAAAGGTAATTTGAATTGATTTCAAAAATGGTTTTGAAAGGTTGAAAAGACTCTGGAATCCTATTTAAAATATTATGAGAATGATAAATGAGTTGATAACTTATACAATTTGAATTTGGATAGAATAAATTTAACTTAAAGGATGGAGTTAAGTTAAAGGGAGTATAAGTGAATCAATTAATATCCAAGTTGTAATTGATGAATATAAGTGAAATGAGTTTTGAACTTATAATATGGATAATAAATTTAGCTTTGGATAAGTTATGGATTTGGAAGTTAATAAATAAGTTGTATAACTTATAGAATGGAAAAGGATAAGTAAAACCAATTATTAAAATGGTTAAACAATTTGTTAAGCAAAACAAATCTGAATTTGAATAAGTGATGAAATTTGACTTTGGTAAAGGTTAAATAATAAAATTTATTTCAGAATTGGAACCTAAATTGGATTTATAAGTGGAAACTTAGGTTAAATTGAAACAAATGATGTTGGAATTTAATATAACTTAAGTGATGTTCAAAGAAGTTGATTTTGGTGTCAAAGTAAATTAATAAGTGAATGAAATGAATTAGTGAAATGGAAAGCTATAAATCATTAAATCCAAATTGGAATGGAAATCAATTTAATATAAACCAATTGAAAGTAAAAATGTGTTGAACCGAATTGAATGTAAATTTAATAATTTGGTTATGTTGAATCTACATTGGTTGTTATATGATTATAAATTGATTATATGTATGATTCATTAAGTGATTAATGAAATTGAATTAGCGAAATTAA
The DNA here is from genome assembly GCA_030765085.1 of Allium cepa. Classification (NCBI taxonomy): domain Eukaryota; kingdom Viridiplantae; phylum Streptophyta; class Magnoliopsida; order Asparagales; family Amaryllidaceae; genus Allium; species Allium cepa. The sequence continues at coordinate 347,113,765 of CM060944.1, forward strand.
AAGCTATGTGATTGAATCCAAATTGGAAGTAAATAAATTTGAACAGAATTGGATTTGATTTGGATTGAAAGCGAATTAATGTGAATAAATTAGTGAATATATACTAATTGGCAAATGAACAAATGAATGTTAGTAAAATTCCAATGTTAATGAATCAAATGTGATTAAAATGAAAACCAATTCAATGAATATTAATAAGAAGTGAATTTATACTGATTTGGTTATGAATTTGTTAGATGATAGTTGTTTGATGGTTGAATTTATTGTTTTGTTGCATTTGCTGTATTAGCATATGTAGATATATGTTTTATATTGATATTACTTTCATATATGCATGTTTCTCATGTTGTTGTTGAGTGTTTAGTAGGTGCGGATTGCGCTTGCTTCGCCTTTGGAGCTCGCTTTCGCGCTATATCAGCCGTATACGTTCGCTAACAATATAAGGTACATATCTCGGATTAAATATCGTACTTTTTCACTTTTTTCCCTACGGGATGCCTCATCACTTGATGAGATATATATACTGTCATTTTTTTCGGATCGAGCCACGCAAAGGAGACTCTGGCCAATTTTTTCGAAAATTTAAGGCGTTGGAAATTTTTTGAGAAAATTGGGAAATTTTTGTAAACTAAGTATGAATTGGGAAACTTAGTAAAGTGTTGTAAGAAGTTTAACTATGAATTTTGGGAAAGTTAAACGCTTAAGAGATTTGAAAAATCTAATTTGAATGGTTTGTTTTGGAAAGTTAATGGATTTTGTAACTTTTTCTTACTTGGTAATTTCGAGGACGAAATTCTTTTAAGGGGGAAGTATGTAACGACCCAGAATTTCTGTCAATTAAAATTTGTATATTTAATTAATTTTAAATATTAATAAGTGGAATTTATAAGTCGAATAAATTAAATTTTGAATATCTGGATTTAATTGGATAATTAATTGATAATTTAATAGTTGAAATTACAGAAATAATTGGAAATTGGGTTTAATGTGATAAAAAATGATTTACAAAATTTTATTATATCATATTGAAGTTATACTAATATTATAGAACTTTTAAAATCGAATTAAAAGTAAATTTGTGGAAATTGAATATTTTAATATTTAATTTGACATGTTAAAATAGTCATTTTTCAAACAGTTTTGATTTCGACGAAACTAGTTTCATCGGATCCGTAATGTCAAATTATTATATGGTTTCAAATTTCGTGTCAATCGGATTTACCGTTTGTCCGGAGTAAGCTAAAACGCACAGAAATTTGATTAACCGATTTAATTTTAAATTGATCGTTTATTTTCGTAACTCGCACATATGATCGAATTAGCCCCCAAAACCTATTCCATTGTGTCCGGAACGCGGGGTAAACCCTAGAAATGCCAGTCACCACGCGAGATTCGGATTTCGAAAAATTGGAAATGAATAGTGTCGCGTATTTTTCTATAAAAGGACTTCATAATTCACAAATTACTAAAACCCTAGGTCAAAAGGTGATAGCCGCCACCTTCAATTCTAAGGTCAGAAATGCACGATTCTTTTCTCCTCCAAATCTCTTAATCCATCAACAATTAGGAAAAACTTTCAACTGCAAAGTTGAAGATCATCACGAGATCTATGTATTCAACGGTTATGATTGTATTTCATATGGTAGATTGTCTGCAGTTCGAGTATGAAGGCACGACAGTTTTTCGCGTTTTTCGAGGGGAAACGTTGACCGAGCTTGACTTGCTCTTGGCTGAGGGTAGGCGCGACATTGGGCTTCAAAACCCCGGTGTTTGATCACCGTCTAGGCAAACATATGGATCGCGTGTATTAGGGTTTTTGAATGAAGGTGGGTTCAAACGTGATACTGGAGAAACGCGTTGGAGAAGAAGCAAACGGCCTGGATTCCATCTTCAAAGATCATGCAGCCCAGATTTGCTATGAGGTTAAATAAGAATAAAATTGAAAATTTAGTATATTATAAATTGTACGAACTTTAAAATAGTGTAACTTGTTCATACGAGGTCCGTTTCGCACGAAACGAATTGCGCCGGGTTCGTTTTGTCGAGCACTACGTAATGGAGCTGGTTTAGAATCGTTTGGAGCTAGTGAGAATTTCGGGTAAAATTAAACGCACGTTTAATTTTATTCGAAATAAAACGCTACAAATTGCTATCGGAAATTCAAGGTGAGAACTTCTCACTCAATCGAATCGGTTTCGATTTAAATTTTAAATAGTTAGATTTAGAATTATTGATTGAATGCCTGAATGATAAATTACTATCTGTTATCGATTGAAATAGACATTATACGCCGTTAGTAAGAGGATGTTATTTATTAAAAACATATACCGCGATAATTCCATCTTGATTGGAATTGGTATTATTTATGTACTTGGAGTTGATTTCCCGCATTATATAGCTGATGAGACCTTATTGCGCCGCCTATTAAGCGGATAATATTTTATGAATCCCATATACCACGATATTCCGTACTGGAACGGAATTGGTGTTGTGCTAACATCTGTGGATGCAGGGAAACAGGTTGGAGGGATCCAACTGGATTCCTCACAAATATTTATTTGATTACAGATATTGTGATATTTGTTGATTATCATATTGATATATGATATTTGGATGTCGTGATTGACTATTTGGTGTTGTTGCATCATCGGATCCATTTTTGAAGTTTTAAATAATGATTTTGATTTTAAAAAGAATTTTAACGAGATTTTTGAAAGTATACGTTTCATTAAATTTTGAATTGTTAAAATAAATAAACATTAAAAATTTATTGTTATAAAAGTTATATTTTTGGAAAATAGTACTTAAGTATGATTTTGGAGTTATATAAGTTTTAAATATAAATTGAGATTGGTTTATTAAAAGGATTGGTTTATTTAAATTGAGATTTTTGAATTATTATAAATGGTTTATATAAAAGATTTTTAAAAATTGATATTTGTAAATCAAAAATATTGGAATAATAAAACGAGTTTTTATAAATGTAAGTGAAAGAAATTCACAGTTGTATAAATGGTGAAATTATAAAATGAATAGATGTTGTAAAATAAAAGATTTATAAGTAATTAACTTATAAACTGGATTTTGGGCATTTAAATGAGATATTAATAGAAATTGTTAATAAAGGAGATTTTATAAGTTGAAGTCGTTATAAAATATAAATGAATCTTATAAGTAATAAGATTTAAAATTTGTGAAGTTTTAAAGGAACGATTTGGTAAATAAATGAATTATGAGTACTTAACTTATAATATGGACTTTTGGTTTGTAAATTGAGTTATAAATTGAATTGGTCATTAAAGGTGATTTATAAATCGAAGTTTTTATAAATAGGGATGGGAATTATAAATGTTGTTTTATAAATCCGAAAATCAATCAAATTTGATGAACTTAATATAGAAGGTTATTAAGGGAATTATATTCACGATTTTGGGTAGTGGATAAATTCTGGAAATAAAATATGTAGAAAATGTTGAAATTTGGTTAGTGAAGTATATTCACGATTTTGGACAGTGAATATATTAATTAAGTAAAATGGATATGTTTTGGGAAAATGACATAAAAAATGAAGTTAATTGTTTTAATGATGTTTTAAAACATGTTAAATATCGAAACCATAGATTTCAACATTCATTGTTGAAATAGACGTTTTTGAGAAATAGAAGGAAATGGTGGACTATAACACTGTTGTTATAGTAAATGATTTCCGAAAGGAAATGTTTTGTATAGTATTGGGATTTATATATCTATTTTAATTTTGAATCCTTATACTATTGATTTTGGGTCGTCGTAACGATGTTTTACGCAACATTTGTTTTGGCCCAAATAAATATGTTTAAGAGAATGATTTCCTTAAAGAATGAAATATATACTTAATTTCGATTTAAGTATATTAAATATTTTCCAAGTGTTGAAAATAAATAGATTTGTGAATTACTTATTATTAAATAAGTATGGAAATGTTTTCCAATATGAAGTGAATGTTTTGAGATTTTATCTTGTAAAGATAAATTGAAAATGAATATTAGAAGTCGATTTGAAAATCGTATATTCATAGATATTTGGAAAATGTAAATTCACTATGGAATTTATAAAAGGGAAGGGAAATTTGTTTAAAAATAAACGTTGATTTATTTTTGAAGTGTGGGAATTAATTTACGGATTTGGAACGTAAATATAAAGTAAATCGTTAAGGATTTATTTGATTGGTTTAAATGAACCATGTTGAAATGAAAGTATTTCTGCATTAGGAAAACGTTTGAAATTTGTTTTCAAACGTAATAAAGGTGAAAAGTGATTTGAAAATTGTTTTCAAATGGTTGAAGTGTGGAAAATTTATATCTTGTAAAGACATTTTTGGGAAAATAAATAATTTGGAAAATTATTTGGAATCTGATGATGTTGCGCATCTTTATTGATAGTTAAATAACCGACTATCAATATTTACCTTTAAATAGGTATTTGTTGTGAATTGCTTGAATTTGAATGCTACACTTATTTTTAAATAAGCGCTCACTATTCGGATTAGCCGGGAAAGGACCTTGGGGTCGTATAACCCATTCCGGATATGTGATACGTCGTTATGGATTGCATTTGATGACCGGTGTTGAAGACCAGATATTTGTGAAAACGGAAGGATTACCGTCGAATGTTTCTGCATCGGCTGATCTCCGATATAGAAATTTATTACCTTTTGTGATGGGAAGTCCGGTCGTGATTAGTGAATATCCGGATTGCAAGGACTTCTTTGTAAGTGCCTTCGGTTCCGTTCGATCTCGGAACGGACTTGTATGGATGTGTGTCTGAAATTTCAATTTGAGATGTAAAGATGGTTTCTATCAAATATGTTTCCGTTGGTGGCGGAGAATTTATTCTCTTAGCTTAACACCCTTAGAGGTTATGTTGATGGTTACTAGCGATACATTCCCAAACTAGTAATGTGGCATACGAAGTGCTGTTGAGCATTTGATGATCAAAGCATAGCTTTTATATAAAGCGTGGCTTTGTGGACGAGACTTCATCGGACCTCACACCCCGGAAATGGTCAAAACAGGAAGGATGCGGCAAGGTTATTAGGCAGTAGCGCCCCTTTAGTGTATGTCATTCCTTCTGGATAGAGGTGGTATCGTGGTATGGAGCCCAGATACTTAACCTTTGTTGTTGCTGCAAATTTATTGCTTTGTGGTTGTTGGAAATCGAGGATCCTCGGATATAGATCGGTTACGATCGGGGAATGACATATTCGTGTCAGTGTTACCCAGTTTGGGGTAACCCGGCCTTGTGTTGGCAGAGATTCAGTTTGGTTCTCGGGGCGTCTTTCCAGAGGCGTTTTCATGTGGCAATGGGAAGTTCCTTGGACTGACCATTTGTTGAAAATCCAAAGAAACAATACGAACCTTGTACGGTTTTAGTTGTAGAACCTGCCATTTAATATGGTACCTATAGTAGGCATAATATAATGGTACCTATGCTGGCTAAGATTTATATCTTTATTTTCGAAACGATTTTTTTCTACACTATGCACTAATAATAATATCAAAAATGATTTGATTTTGCGTAGTAAGCATCTTTGACTATCATAAGGAGAAATCTCCCCCAAGTCTGCGTTTGCATTGTGTGTGTGCCGGGAGGCCTTATGGTAGTTTCATTTTTAAAAAGCACTGCGAATCTATTTTAAAATTATCCTGTTCTTTGTTTTTAAAGATAAACCGTTTTGAGTTCTCACACCAATCACATGACTGACTCAGAGTTTATTGTTTTCCTTCCTAAACTCTGGGTGCCCACCAATTTCCACACGGGCAGTCAAGAGTTAGGTTATCAGGATATTCTGGAATTCAGGAGTTGCTGGAGGCAAGCTGGATGGCATGGCGTATTCACTAGTATACAGTATTTCTTTCCGCTGTTTGTTGTTGTTTGTTGTTGTACACTCTGATGTTGTAATGTAATGAAATATGATGTAATGTTATAACTGATATAGTTCTTTGTTTAAAGATTATTCATTTATCTATTATATGTTGTTCCGCTGCGATTGTGAGATCCTGTTATTGTTTCTGTTGTTTTCTTTTTCTTTCTCTCTTCTTCTACCTTTTCTTCTTCTTTAACCACAACGATATGGTTTTTCGGCATTCGATTGCTCGACAGTTGATACAGTGGATGTATTGATGTCGGTTTTCGAGCGACGAAAAACCCAAAGTTACATTACTAAAGCATCAGGATCAGCGCTTGCTATCGTCCCCTCTGCAACAGAAGGGTAGAAATTTAACAACCAAAGAAACATGCACTTGCTCACGTTTTCTTTATATATTTGCAACAGAAGGGTAGAAATTTCCAATATTAGGAGATGTAAATTAAGCATAAATAATCAATTAAAAACCATTTTACCGTTTCTATACCAATTTGACATAGGGGATTGTTGCAGTATGCATAAGTTGATGGGTACAATGGGAGCATATTGTAGCAGGTTTTACCTTATTAAAACTGTCCATTATTATAAAGCAATCCAGTTATAGTTAGTTTTATGACCTAATGATATGTATATATCATGTGAGAGTGGGCCGGTTGAGTTAACAAAAACAATGAATACTCAGGTATACCTTTACTTGAAGCCTCAAGAATTTCACATACTCTACAATTTCATCCAGCATCACAGCTCTATCAGTCTGCAACAAAAATGGACATCCTTGTTATTACTAGTTGACTACTTGCTCATAAAAGGTCAAATTCCTCGCAGTGGACTTCAATAGTAGCTCAAATAATAAAAGGAATTGAAGTGTGAAAAATGGTGTTAACTAAATCTAAAACTTACCACTAAGTACTAGTTTCCTATTCATGTAATTTTTTTTACCCCAAAACTTACCCCTAAGTGGTCTTCAATTCTTTCTCATGTTTTTTGGAATGACATACACATAAAACATATTACATATAAGTCTCAATCACCTTATTAGTGTTGGGCACCAATTCCTACAAACACACGCATAGTCTTCTCCAAATCCCTTAACTTATTGTCAACCACCGACTCTTATGTGTCACCACCGTTCAACAGCCGATCCCTATACCAACACAGACCAAACACTTTTGACATTAAAATCGATGACCGGATTAATCCAACAACCATAGTTAGCTTTATTTTATCATTACAATTGTTACACATAAATCTGCAAAACAATCATATAGCTAAAGTACTATAAACATACGTCTGTTGTAATGATAAATGTTCAATCTGCATTTTCTATATTCTATTTTCCAAGAAGTGCTGCATCCTTGTGTTTCTATAAACACATCTTCTATATTCTATGAAAAAATGACATATACTACTATAGTAGTTATATGGTGATTTGAAAATAAAAATAAAAATAAATATTAGTACTTGCATAAATTAAAGCGATTGCACAGATTGCATACCTTGTATAAGAGTATTAGTTAATGAGTTAAAAAAGGTAAACCGCACAAATAACACTAAAAAATATTTGCTTTTGGATATTATTGAAAATACCTCGGAAGATTTGGCTTCATGAGAAAGATCATGCACGAGTCCTGTAGCTCATTTTTACTTGAGCGTCCTACTATATAGCACGCAAAAAACAATATAAATTGTACATATTACTATTATAAATCGCACAATACTATTTATTTAAAAAAATACACCACACTGCTAATTATACAAAATATACCTGTTGATGTGAAAAGGACGGTTCTGTAGAAGTAGAGGCACATCCAATATTTGAAATATGATGTAAGTCTTCATTTGTTTTCTTTCTCTTTATAGCTCTTTCTAAACAACCTTTCGCGTAACAGAACTAGCCAGTTTCTTTTTTTCTTTGGACTGTATGCCTCTCACATTATTGTTGTTCTCATTTATAAAGATGGGCTCTAATACATTACTATTCTGTAATGAAGTACATTGATCATTAACTTGAAGAGCTTCATCATGTACAAATTTTCAAAACAAGGGAGCATTAGAGAATCGTTATTTCAACACCAAACTGCCAGCTTCTCAGAAGTATCAACACCAACAAAACTTTTCCATATTAATACATCTTATCTCTCCATCATCAACAAAGTATGTCATCTCTTCTCAACGGACACCGATCACTACATTGCCTAATGCCATCTCAGGGTCATTCACTAAACAACAAACATATTATCAACTCAAGTTCATCCATTAAGCACCACATTTTCAACTTCAATTATCATCGACATTCAGACCACTATATCACTATACTTACACCATCATCACAAAACTCTAATTCAATCAGACATCAACTAAAATCAATACTCACTACAGTACCAATTTTTGCATATTCCTCAAACAACAACAAACGTGAGCATCACCGCAAGTCATCAGACTCAAAGCAAACTTCATCAAAACAAAGCATAGCCAACAATCTCACATTAAGGCAAAACAACAAACACAAAAGGAAAAAAATGGGATCAACCATTGTAAGAAATTCACCATATCAGACTGAGCCATCAAAATTGGACCCAACGGCAATGGTTCTGACCATGTAGTAGTGATGAGTACAAGCTTCTAGGAACAATAATCTCACATATCCATCGTTGATCATATCAACGAATCTGGGACAAAGCCGGACCGAAAGTACATAGAAGATCCAGCCATCACAACTGTGGATCTTGTCACAGTACCATCTGATTTCAGCATCTTTAAATGAGTGTCAGATAGAGCGGCCATCTAAGCAGTGCTTTAGGTCAGGTGTTGCGACTGAAGCATGAACTCCAGATCTATAAACGAAGGGGTTAATCTCTAGGTCAGGCCTTCTGAGTAGCGTAGGACTGTGGGTTTTTGGGCGAGTCCTGCCATTAAGGCTTCTTGGAATTGATTGAATGATTGATTCAGATCTAAAGTCAGGTAGCCTATTCTCATGAGCGGTGGTGAAAACGAGCTTGCGATTTAGTTGTGAGGCTTAGGATTTAGTTGCGAAGTAGCGATTAGGGATTTGTGGGTACATGAGGATTTGGGGACTAGGGTTCTACTAAAAGTAAAGGTATACCGGTGAATGAAAATTTCACGCGGGCTTTAAAATTTTGTTCCAGTGTCATGTTCACTTGTTTATAATTATATTCCAACACCTGTTCCCTTGGTTTTCTAGTTTTTTTCATTTTTATTTTTCGTTGATCTGAAAAAAATTGTGAGAAATGAAGGAAATGCTTAAAGCTAAAATTTGCAAAAATGGGAAGTAACAAATATTATTATAAATTATATGTTCATAAGTATATATTATCGCTAATACGTTATTATTGTAAATTATTAACTTTAATTTATTAATATTACCAACTAATTATAATAAAATATTAATCACAAACGGTTATTTATCAAAATAATAATTTTTAATTATAAATTTTTAATCATAAATTATTGGTTAATAATCATAAATTATTAGTTAATAATCATAAATTATTAATCGGTATCGAATTGGCATGGAGAAGAGGTCGACAAATCTAGGGATTCCAGATCTTGGGAAGGAACGTTTGATTTGGGATTTAAGGTTAGCGAAAAATAAAGTTTTAGCAGCGAGGGAATGAAAGCAAACAGTTGGCGGGTTTTAAAATTTAATTTTTACTGCCATACATTTTGTTTTATTTATCAATTATCATTTGTAAATTAGTATTAAAAAATTATTAATAGTAATTTACTAATTATAAAACATAAATTATTAATATATAATTATTTATTATAAATTATTAATTATAAACTATTAATTATAATAAACAATAAATCATAAGTTATTAATATTTATTATTAATTATGAATTATTATATATTTAATATTAATCACTTGATATTACTTACTGATAACTGAAAAGTAAAATTAAGTCTGTTGGAATACCAGTACTATATAATAATTAGTAATTGGTGATTATTTATTAACTATTCAAGATTATAATTTTTAAAATAAAATTATAAATTTTTTGGAATATTAAATGTTAAATATAACTAGTATTAGAATTATTAAATAACAAATAATAAATATGACTTCTTAATTATTAAACATTACTTATTAATCATTAATTATTAAAAATTAATTATTAAATAGTAAATATTTATTATTACTTCTTAGGTATTTGATAGTAATTATTAATTTTTAATCATTAAATAATAAATATTAATTATTAAATGATAATTATCAATTATTGATAGTATTTAATATTTATTATTAATTATTTAATAGTAATTATTAGGTATTAATATAATTACAAAATATTAAATATTTGTTAAGTATATTTATTAATTATAATTTGAAAATATAAAATACTAATGTTACTTCTTAATTATTAATATTTCTTATTAATTATGAATTATTGGATATTTATCTTAATTATTAATTTTTTAATAATCATTATAAGTTAATAAATATTTGAAATTAACTATTAAATACTAAATATCAATTTATAATTATTAAATTTTATTATTAATTATTAAATACCACTCTTGATTATTATAATTTATTAATTATTTAATAGTAATTATTAATAAATAATGATTAAAAATTAATTATTAAGTATTAAATATTGCTTCTTAATTATTTAATATTACTTATTTATTAATAATTATTAAGTATTAATCTTAAATATTAATCTTAATTATTAATATTAATTATTAATTATTAAACATTAGTCTTAATTATTAATTGTAATTAATTATGAAAATTGATATCTATCACCAGTAGAAAATAGTTGTGATGGACATCTAATACCATGGGCAAATAGTTAATAATTAACATGTATATATTGTTAATTTTTAATTTTTAATAGTTACTATTAATCATAAATTATTAATATTTATTATTAATTATAAATTATATATATATATAATATTAATTACTCGATATTACTTACTAATAATTGGAAAGTAAAATTAAGCCTGTTGGAATACTGATTATGTATAACAATTAGTAACTAGTGATTATTTAATAACAACCATTAATTATTATAAATTATTAATATAATATTATTAATGATTAATTATTAAATATTAATAAATAATATAATATTATTAATGGTTAGTAATTAGTAATTAAATTAGTAACATATGATTAATATAATATTATTAATGAATAATTATTAAATATTAATAAAAAATAAATATTAATTTTAAGAAAGCATTTTGATTATTAATTATTGGTTGTCAAAATTTAGCAACAAACATTTATTACAACGGGCATTTTATGACCGTTGTAAAATTGGCGCATATTACAACGGGCATTTTAACCCGTTGTAAAATTGGCACTTATTACAATAGGCATTTTTATCCCGTTGTAAAATTGACATCTATTACAACGGGCATGAAAGGACTGTTGTAATAGCATTCTATTACAACGGGTAGTCATTCCCCATTGTAAAAAAGGCATTGTATAGGGCATCTATTACAACGGGTCTGAATGGACCGTTGTAATAGCCTATTATTACAACGGGCAGCCAATGCCCGTTGTGAAAAGGGCGTTGTAATCGAGTATTTTTATTGAAGTGAATACATTTCGAAATCATCGTATTTAATCAAAATATACCATACCCATTTCGAAATTGTCATATTCGCTTTAAAAACCATATTTTTACTTCAAATGTTTTCAATTCGATATATATCTATTTCACTTCAAAACTTGATTCGAATAACAATTTTGGTTATAATTCACTTTAACCCAATTCACATTTAAATCCAGGTTTTAAATATAAACATTCCACCGTTTGACCAGTTTGAATTTAAGAAAATATTTTAAATAGTTTTAAAAATAGATAAATAGTTAAAATAGTTTAATAGAAAATAGTTTGAGTACTAAAATGGTTTATAAACTGAAATAGTTTGGAAAATCAAAATAATTTGGATATTTAAAGGATAGAGATTTTAAACCATTTATACTAAAATAATTCATTTAAAAATAGTGTCAATGCCAGCGAAACGACCCGACTTTCTTACCACAGAAAATCGCATCATTTTTAAGAAAGAAAGGGATAGAAAAGAGAAAAGAAAGAAGAGAAGAAAGAACAACATCAGAATCTAAACAGCGAAACGAATAAATTATATTAATAACATAAATATTACACAGTTTACAACCATTATCAGAGATGCACAGATTTCACAACACATACTAGACAGTTATAAACACCTGTCCAGTTATACAACTCAATACAAGAGATACCAACACAGAGAACACACAACATAACTATATATCTAACGTACCAACACAGAGAACACACAGCAGAACTATATATCTAACGCAGAAGCTTCCTGCTCCATTGCTCCTCCACAATTCGTCAAAACTAACCTGAATCCCTTGGCTACTCGTAAAAATTTGAGTACCCAAGACTTTATGAAAAACAAAAATAAACTCCGGGTCAGACATGGGTCTGGTGTGAGTAACAGGTTAAGGTTGCTTAACTTTCAAAAACCTTTTGAAAAGAAAGGTATCACGTAAGACTTTCCACACATAAACATGGAAAAGTTTTTACCTTACGCTAACCAAAACATTTGATAGGAAATCCAGTGATATTATAATAGGCCTAGGGTTTTCAAGTAAATATGAAATAGCCGAAATTGTTACATTTATTAAATTCCAGCTACTAGCCACAAAAGTGGGTAATACAATCAAAACCGTTGGCACTTATTGGATTTTGGATTCCATACAATGGCAGGGTTACTGGGGTACCGCCCGTCACAGTACGTGGCCTAGATCACCGTACCGAGGAGTACGCCTGCTCCCCTGCAACACAAGACCGGACCCATTCCTTACTGAATAGTTCCGAACAAGATAACCCCGACGGTTGGAGCTCAAAAACCGTCCACACAGCCGAAAATAAGAAGGGACCTCTAGACAGGGGTAAATCTCACTCTCAAGTGGGAGCTACCCACGAAACCTTGCTGTACCTCCCCTGTTTTAGCCATTCCCGGTTGATTAGGCTTGAGGGTACGATTACCTTTATAGAACACATCTATCTTAGAATGCTCACCGTCCACCTGACGATGTTCTGAAAGCAATCGATCCATACAAGTTCGTTTCGGGTTCGAACGAAACCGAAGGCATTATCTCGTTACACTCATTTTGGAATCACCCTCAGAGTTAACGACGATAACCCTTGCCCTCTGAATCTCCATCTCCAACCTATAAGTACTATTTCGTCAAACTCATTACGGAATCACCCACAGAGTTATACTGACGTATAGTTCTTACACCTCGAGTCTTCACAGAGCTCCACTTTGATTCACGACCTAACGTTAATTTGGATCGATGTGGTTTTCGAATATCCAAATATGGAAACCCGATCCCGGTTTCATCGAAATCCAAAGCATGTCTTTTAGGTCCAAGTTGTTTTAAAGTTTAAAACAATTCAATACAGTATCTATATACACATAGATAGATAACTCACAAATCAATAATTGATAATCAGCATTATCAAATAACAGGTAATCCACATTATCAAAATCAAATAGATATTCCATATATCAACATCACAATAGATAACCTATGTTATCACAATACAATCAAGTCATTCATACCACACAATATCATTTATCTCATTACTGAGATCTTAAAGCATCCAAGACAATCAATGTCATCCATTCATACATAAGCAAAGATTCACTCATTCCACAATATAATTAATTTAAAATGAATTAAATTAACTATCTCTAATTAATTTAAAGTGAATTAAATTAATTACTTCATATTCAATTAATTTAAAATAAATTAAATTAATATCTTTACCAATATAAATCTTGCTTACTCAATCATTAAATTGATTACAATATGATTAATTAATCATTCAAAATAAATTACCTTAATTAATCACTCTTGATTAATTACCCTTAATTACATTCATGTAATTATCCTTAATTAATTTCACAAATTAATTATTCTCAACCAAACAGTAATTAACCTTTAATTACTCAATTAACTAATTAATCATAATTAATTACATTTATCCTTAATTAATTACATTGATTAATTACCTTTTATCATTGATTAATTAATTACATCATTAATGAAAATAATTAATGATCTTTAATTATTTCTTAAATTAATTACCTTATTTAATTAACTCATAATTATTAATCATCCCAGATTAATTACATTTAGTAATTAACTAACTTAATTACTTTATTTAAACCAAATTAATTATCCTTAATTAATTTCTTAATTAATCCCTTGATTAATTAATAAGTAATTTAATCCAAATTTCTTCATTTTTAACATCTTCATTTAATTACATTCTCTAATTATTAATCAATTACTTAACTAAGTAATTTCCAAATCATTAATAACATACAGTAATTATTTATAAAACCCAAGTGTTTAAAATTAATTAAACTTAACTAATTAAATTAAACAATCATATTTAAACTAAATTAATTAAATTAAGTAATTAGTTTCTTAATTACTTCATCAAGTAATTATTCTTTGCAATTCACAATTGATTATTATTAAATTAATTAATCTAATTAATTATAAAAATTAATTACATTAATTAATTATTTAAATAATCCTGGTTAATGACCTTCATTAGCCCTTCTCTAATTATCTTTATTAAGTAATTAACTGAGATTAATTTCAAATTTAATTAATTTATAATCTAATTTCTAATTATTTAAATAAATTAACCTTGATTATGACTTAATTACTTAATTAATAAGTTATTTATCATTAATTAATAATCTAATTAATGATCTAAATTTCAAATTGATTAACCCTAAATCAATATCCATTAAACCTTAATAATTAATTAATTAAATAAATTAATTATTTCTTAATTACCCTTTTAAATAAATTAATTCAAACATTAATTCCTAACTTAATTTTAAGTTAAAACATTCCTAAATTATGTTTTAAAAACAATTTATTTAAACAAAGTACTTTTGAACTACTTTTAAATTTCATTTCAAATACAAGATTTAAAATAGAAAATCTTATACTTAAGCAAGGTTTTTTTTAAAAATTTAAACCTTTTTAAAATCACAAGACAAACAAGTATTTATCAAATATAAGAAATCCATAAGGTTTGAAACTAATTTCATTTTTAAACTTGATAATTTAAATTTAAACTTTACATACAAATTTGTTTAGAACTTTCAAATCTTGAAATTCTTTTTATTTCAAAACTAAAGTTCTTATTAACTTTTTATTTCCAGATTTAAATCTAATTTAAACTTGCTCATATATTTTTTTAACTTCATTTCAAAAAAAATTCGAACTACTTAATAAAATAAAGTAGTTAATTAGTTCAAGTTTTTAAACTTTTATTTAAAATTGAGATTTTAAATTAAACTTGAATTTTAAAATTCATACTTGAATTTAAACATGATTTAATTTTTTCTTAACATTTTAAAAGATTCAGGGTTTACAAATTTTAAACCCAGATGCTATAGGTTTATTAAAACCTGTAAAACAAAACTCCTGACCCCCACGAAAAAACTGCTTCGAGTTCACAACCCAACTTCTCCGAGGAAACCACTCAATCACTTCGAGTCAAAACAAGGGTTCACCCGAGTCACTTCTGCTACAACCAAACATCACCTGTACCATTACTTCATCGTGCATATGCACGGTGACTCCGGCCATTGAAGATCGCCAACAATCATCGCATCTCATCAGAAACCGACCTAGCTACCTACCACAAACATCAATACAAGCTTCAACTCTCTAATTCTAGTTCGAGCTTCATAAACCCCAAACCTGGAAACAGAAACATGGCCCCCCTTCAAAACCTGTCAACGGCAACTTCTCTCCCCTCCGACCACCTGATGATCAACTACCCGGCCCTCGTCTTCAACTACGGCCAAACTTTCAATCCTCAAAAGCTTGTAACACTCGGTCAATCATACAAGTCAATATGACCGATTTCTTAAAACCTAGTAAAACTAAGGTTTAAAAGTAAAATCCCAAATCTGCAATTACTCTGACAATTTTATCATCATTCAAGATTTTTCCTAACTTCTCCTATTCCTACACAATCACCCAGAAGTAACTCAAGATTTCCAAATTCAAAAATCATCAGATTTTGTTAAAAATTCAATAACAGTTAAAACCCCAACTGCAACTTCATCTATCACTTTAAAATCCTAATTCTTGATCTAAAAATCAAGTTATAGTTAATGCTTTATATTTGTGAAACTGCATTACAAGTTTAACCTATTTTAATTTTAGTTAAAATTATCATATACTGATTTTTTTTTGTGTTTTCCAGTGACAAACACTTATTATTATTTTTTTCTTACTTAAATTTAAGTATTGACTTAAGAAAATCAAACAACATTTCTTTATAAATTTCCTTACATCAGGAATTAAATTAAAAGATAAAGATTTGTCACAGTTTTCTTGAACAACAGAGACAACAGAGAATTACTGCATGCAAACAAATACATATCACAGCAACTTTTGTCATCACACAGGCAATGTTTATTTATGTTAAACATTCTAGCATGCAACCTTTTTTTTTTAAATTTTAAAAAGTTAAAAGTTACTCACCTATATAGAAGAAAGCAGAGCCTCATATTTGAAAAGCTTGAAGTTGTTGAAGTTTGGCATAAGATCTTAAAACTGCAGTTTGCATTGATTCCAAAAACTTTGAGTTTGCTTCAGTACTTTTAAAAACTTTAGTCTTGCTTTTTGTTTGATTTAAAAACTACTGCTTTCTTCTAGATGCTTTTGAAACTCTGCTTTTGAACAGACCTCATTTTGAAGAGGTGCAGATTTACATTTGAACATGCACAACAGGTTTGAAAAGAGAAATGCTTTGCTCTCCGTTTGAAAATAGCAGCGCATTGATTTTGAAGAGGTGCAGGTTTTAAAAACAGATTTGATATGAGGAGTTTTGAAAATGGCAAGTGCATGGAGAATCCATTTTCCAAATTACAGAAAAATGCAGATTTTTTTTTTTTATTTGAATTGGAAGGCTACATATTTGCAATTTGCCGGTTTTTATTTGTAGAAGATTACTGGGATTTAGAATTTTGATTGAAGAGTTTGAATTTGGGTTTGAATGTTTTTTTTTACAGAGGATTGACTTTCAGATTTAAGGAATGAACAAAATGAAGTTTCGTTGATTAGGAAAATGATGAAAAAGAAAGATAGGAATGGAAATGCAAGTTTATATAGATGTAGTTTTCAGATTTAATTAAATAAAAGAAAATTTAAACAAAATGACACTTGTCCAAATTTATACATTTGTCAATTTGTTATGTTAGTTTTTGAACACATGTTAAATGAATGTTTTTAAAAATGCAACACTTGTCTCTTTAAAATAATTAGTACTTGATTTAAAAACTAATGTTTGTATTAACCTAATTTTAATTTGTTAGTTTATATTTAAATATGTGTATAAGCTTATAGAAATAAATAAAAACAAATCATGTTTATAAATAAAACTTATACATATTAAATTAAAACAATTAAAATTTTTACTTTGGAATTTCAAATTCAAATCAGATTCAAAATCAATTGTTTTAAAATCAAGTTATGACTACAAATTTAATTTGAAATAACAATTGCAAATTTTATTCAAAATCTATTTATAAAGATAATACACAATTGATATTGTTTTTATAAATATCTTATTATTGAACTAAAAATCATTTTAAAAGAAATTATATTTTTATTAATAAGATATCTATTTTATTAAGCCATAAAACCTTTTGTTAAATTTATTCTAAATTTAAAACTCAAGCCAAATCATTTTAAACATTTAAACATTTGTCTTAACAATTTAAAAATCATATATTTATTTATTAAATAGTTTTGAAAACTTAATATTAAATTAAGTCAAAATTTCTAAATTATTATTATATATTAGAATTTTAAATCATGATTCATTTATTAATATAAACCTAGATCATTTATTTTATGACTTTGAAAAGCTATTATTAAATAAAAACAAATTTCCAAATTATTACAAATATTAGAATTAGAAAAATATGCTTTACTTATTAAAATTAAAACAAAGTTAATCTATTTACAATATAATTTATCTATTTACATTATAAATAGAAACAAATTTATTATTTTTGAAAGATAGAATAACCAATTAATATTTATTAAAGAAGAAATTTTTAAATCAATTTGAATTATGACTAACAAGAATATCAATATCAATTTAATTTTAATATAAATTATTAAATTGATATTGTTAAAAATTCCGGGATATTACAGTCAGACTGGTCCACTTTCCACATTTCCCAATTCAAATCGGTTCTAATTTTCATTCCGATTAAATCGATTCTAATTTTCATTCCGATTTAATCGATTCAATTCCGATTTCAAGTCAAATTTTACTTCGATTCAAATTAATTTCAATACCAATTCTAAATTAATTTTTAACTCCAATTCCAAATTAATTTCACTTCCAATTCCAAATTAATTTAAATTCCAATTTCAAATTAAAACCATCTTGATTTTATATCAATTTCGAGTTCAATTTTCACAATATCGATTTAAAGCACTTAAATCAAATTTACCTTTACATTCAATTTAAAATCCAAATCTTCAATTATTATTAAATTTCGAGCTTAATTTCGAAATATCATTTTATATCACCTTGTACTTAGAAACATTCATAGTTCGAGTAAAAGTCCAATCTTTCGAAACAAATCAATTTCCTAAAATTCACGTCATATTTCGATTATAACATTAAAAAATATCAACTTTGATCAACTAAACAATTCCTATTTCAATTTAAATTTCAACGTTTCGAGTTCCAATTCAAAAATAAACCGTTTTCCATAAATTCGATTATTTTACTCCTTAAAACCAAATCATTTAAATAATTTCAAATCAAATTAAAATCATTCAATTTGACATATCAGGATGTCTATATATATTTCTCTATCCTACAGCCAAGTGAATCAATTATTTCATCTTAATTCCAGGAATGTATATATATCATTTCAATCTAAAATAAATGTCATAGGTATATATCATTTCAATGTATTTCATAATTTATTCGAAATACTTCAATTTAGAAATTTATACACTGTAAACAATATACATGGTGATAACACGATATATCAAAATAATTAAACATCCAATCATTCAGATTTCAACCAATTTTATCCATCACAATCAATCATGCAAACAATCAATAATCACAACAATCAACCAATTTAATTTTAGTCAGGAATTTTACTAACAGTTAAATTCTAATTTGATTTAATGATCAATTTACATCCTATTAATTTAGTTAATCCAGATGTCAATTAAATGTACACTAAATTTATCAAACAACCATTAATAAATTTAAATCACTACACGATAGAAATTTTTACAACATAAAAATATAATAGTCAAACACTCACCTTTTTATTTGAAACCGAAAGATATCCCAGCTTCAAAGAAAATCCCAATCCAACTCTAAGCTGTAGACAACGTTATATGGTCGCAACCCAATTTTTCTCGCCCGAATCGTACCTCGTATGCAAACAATTCAAATTTTTTTAACGATATAATTTAAATCTAAATCCACATAACAAATTAAAAAAAAGCCACCTCTCTCTCGTTTGACCTTCACGTTCGTACCTAGAAACCATGACCAAAACCCTAACTTCTTCTATCTAGTTGTGACATGCTCTGCATATTTTTTTTCGATCGAACTTCCATAGCTCGCCGCCGCCAGACCTCCTCTCCTTCGCCGCCGCAGCCTCCAGCTCTGCTTCCCATCATGCACGAATACAAAACGAGCCCTGAACGGCGGTCAACCTTGCCCAAATTGCGACTTGCCAATGGTCCGCCTGAGTCGCCGCCGTCTCTAACCGCATGCGACTCGATCGCGCCTTCATGTATCGAACGCCACTTTTTTTCTTTGGTCGATCTCGTTGTTTTTTTTAAATAGCCGCCCTTTTTTTAAGATCTTCGATTCGAAAAAAAGGAGAGGAAAAGAAGGGATACGGTTGGGAATTGTGGCCTTGGGCTTGAACGAGATAAAGGAAGTTTGAACCTTCTTTTTTATTTTTCTTTTAAATAATAAAAATAAGAAAATAAGTCGCCCATTTGGTCCGTGCAAATCCGAATTCCAAACGAATCTTGCCGCTTGGCGTTTATAATATTTTACTCCCATTCCGAACACAATGAAACTACTTCCGAGGCCTAACTCGATCGTGTGCGGAATATAGCTTTTCAAATCGAATTATTTATTTAAATTCTACGCGTTTCAAGCTCGCACGGTCAAATGACAAGTCCATTCGCTACGAAACTTGAAATCATTTAGTAACTTACTATTATGGATCCGATGAAATTGGTTTCGTCGAAATCCAAGACATTGGCCAAAGTGGCTATTTTTACTCGTTAATTAAAATATAAAATTTCAAATTTCAAATTATTCAAATAATCTCCAAATATTAAATTTTGAAAATTTAACTATCCAATAAACGAATATTAATAGATCATTAAATTCTATTTCTACCCATATTTATCCAATAATTATATTAAATTTGTTAATTTAAAACAGCCAAAAATACGGGTCGTTACACTCTCTCTATTTAAATAAACACAAAATTGGTCGAAAGCTTCAAAAGTAAAAATCAAACATCCTAATCAACGAAAAAAAAATGCATAGTTGGATTCTTTGAGTTAGTGTAGGTGAGAGCTTCAATTCTATGGTGGTGTTGTAGTGCCTGTCGTTGTTTTGGTGTTATCGACTGTCTTGGCTGATCGTAGGGTATGCTATGGGTGGAGTTTTAGGCGACTATGATCCAAGGAGAGTTTGGATTCGGGTTTCTTGTGGCAAGACGAAGTTGTGGTGCGAGTTTCGAAAGGTATAGTCAACTCCGGCCAAGGGAGACATTTTTATCATGCACGAGATTAGGTCGAGTCGCGATTTACTAGAGGTGGCCAAAGGTGGTTTAGAAGGTGGTGACGGACTAGTGGCACGAAGCGAAGTCATTTGGAGCTTGTCGGAGCAGCTTGGAGTGATCGTAGTGGAGTGTGACAATTGGGGGCAACAGTTAGGTCATTAGGCCAGAAAATGATTGGGGTGGCTGAGTTTGTCATGATTGTGCGGGAGGGAGGGATGCAAGGAGCATGCAAGGTGGAGTTGGTAGGGACTACCGGTCCATGATTTCATCAATCGGAGCTCGAACAAGGGAAGAGAGAAGGTCGCTGGGTTCTGGTTCGTGCTTATCAAAAATGTGCATGCATGAACAGTGATATGAAATTAGAAGAAGACGGATTAGTGAGAGGTTAGGTGATTAATTAAGGGATTAAGTTTAATTAATGAATTATTTAATCCATAAACTTATATCTTCCTCATATAAGGTTGGATTCAGACGCAGTCAGTTGTGTTGGACTAGTAGGAATGTTATCTACGCTTAAGAGTTGATTTGAAGAATTTGGAGCAGATGGAATTTTGAGCCTAAAATCGAACGTCAATTTTTGATCAAAGAGATATATGAAAATGTCAATTTGAATTTCGATGAGTTTACTCACCTTTAAATAAACTATATAATTCCTCTTGTTATTGAATTCTTAAATAATAGTTTATATATTATTGTTTGATTTTTTGTTGGTTAGATTCCCACTTTGGAAAGCAGATGACATATTATCTGATTTGCAAGAAACCCATATGGCTGTATGTATTGTCCGTAACCCTTGTTTTGCAAGGGAATTTTATAGAGATACCTTGAGGGGTTTCTCACTGTTATTGATTTATCTGTATTCTTATGTTGCTTATATTGATGTTTAGTTGAAATATCTATGATATATTGTTTGATTTGAGTAAATGTTGTTATAGCGATTGTCGCTATACCATCGCTCATGATATTCATCTCCTTAAACCCTTATTGTCTGTTGAACTTGAGCTTGTATTTTGACTAAATAAATATTTGGTCATGTTTTTACACTTTGAAAATTGTTTAAACTAAATTTTCAAGTATTTTGAGAATTTTAGAAATAATGTGTAAGTGTTGATTAAAATTTATAAAAGGAGTTATAAATTTATTAATTATCTTTTAGGATAATTAACACTGTTTTAATTTATAAAGAGATTATAAAATTTGATTAATTATAATGTCATTTTAAATTTATAAAAAATTATATATTGGATTTAATTATCTTTCGTGATAATTAATGTTGCTTATATTTATAAAGGTTATTTACCTTAAATATTATATAAATTCCTTTTAAATTGGTTTGTAAGTGTTGTATAAGTATTTAAAAAGAATTGGAGGTTTAAATATTCTTAATTCGTAGTTATTAAATTTATTAATGATGTTTAAAGTTAACTAACTGATTTAATAAGAGTGTTTTAAAGATTAATTAACCGATTTAATAAAAATGATTAAAGTTAAATAACTGATTTCATAAAGGTGTTTAAAGTTAATTAATTAATTTATCAAAGGAGTTATAAGTTTGATTAATTGTCTCTTAGGATAATTAATATTGTTTCAAATTTATAGTAGAATTATATTAATTATCTTTCCTAATGATTAACATTGTTTTAATTTATAAAAACATTTTAGTTGTTTTATTATCTCCCGGGATAATAAATGTAGATTGAAAATTTATAAATGATAGTTTATAACGAGTATATCTTTTAAAAGGATCTGTTTTAAAAACTAAAGCTAAGTCTAAATTGTTTTGGGTATGGTAAATAATATTTTGTTGACATTTGTTTTTGACCCTTCTTTTTAATATGCTTAGAAATATAATTTACTCTTTAAAAAGAATACTTTAAAGAGTGTTTTTTTAAAAGTGTTTTATAAATATTTGTGATGTGAAAACCAAGCAGAACTTCGGTTTTAAAATCCTAATTTTTTTGATTTAGTTACGGAAAGGATAAGGATTCTAATTTCCATAAACGATATCACTTATACGAAAAGGATTTAGTCATACTCTGAGCATTAAATGTCAAGGTATGGAAACTCGTTCTTATCTCGAAGCTTAAAATTATTGTTAAAGCAATGCCTGTGGGTAACACTACCTTAACCTGTCGGGCTTTATTTGCAACCGAGGGATAGTACAAGTTTGAAATTAATGTGCAATGGTAAGGGTACGAGATTTAATTTCCATACATGATCTTTTTGATTATTCTTGATAGTTGATTTATTGACTACCAATTCAGCTTTCTTCTTTGTTTATTGTCAGTTTAAGATGATTTGCTGCACATTTGAACGTTGATATCCTTTCTCAAAAATGACTAAAACCAAAGCGCGAATGTGGGACAAGCCATTTGGAGCTGCTTCCATTAGAGTATTTTCATATCTACTCTAGATTGGTTTTGGTGGTATGAACATGAAGATGTGAAATACTCGGATTCTCAGTAAGGTTAGCAGGGTCCGACTTAGAGTTTTACGAGATGGTTTCAGATTATATGACTCTCCCAAGTGTATTGTTCAGAGGTATACTTTCGATGAAGGGGTTGCATCCTCCTAGTCATTGTTAAAAAATTCCTTTCTCTGTTGTTGATTCAAATCTTTGAATTGTTTTATTAATTGCATTGAGAAGTGACTGGAGCTCTTCTCGATGTTTAATTATCTATGTACATTTTTTGACTTTAGAATTTGATCTTTTTAATGCCTATTCTTTCAAGTTTGCATTTTGTTTTAGTTTGTGACCATTCATCCATGTGTGGATGTTGTTCTTGTGAGGTAAAGCTCGTTCTACGTTTAGTGAAATGGTCTCACAGAATTTTTATTTGTTCATCATATTACTTGAGTTTTCTCACGCTGGTATTCCTAGACGGATCTGGGTGTTATTTTTTATAATGCTCATGTCCGACCGAGTATTTTTCTAAGGTTTTCTTTGGTGGGACACAAAGCTTATGGATTAGAGCTAGGCCTGTCAACGGGTCCGGTTGGGTTCGGGTTGGGTTAACTCGAGTGCGGGTTCATTTTTAAACGGGTCGGGTCTGCCCACTTATTAAATGGGCGGGTTTTGGGTTGGCCTGATTATATATCGGATGGGTTTCGGGTTGACTCATGAAACCCATTAAGAAAAATATTTTTATAAAGAAATGAAAATGAGCATGAAAATGTGGGAAGCGGTTAAATGCGAATGTGTAAGAATAAGTAAATGACAACAATACCCTTCTTTTGCAAGCTAAGATGAGAATTTTAGAGCAAAAGAAGGTTATTGTTGTCATTCTTTTATTGCAAGCTAAGATGGGTATGAAAATTTGGAAATTTGTTACGTGGGAATGGGCATCAAAATGTGCAAATGGGTAGGAAAATGTAGGACGTTGTTAAGTTTGAATGTGTAGGAATAAGTAAATAACAACAATACCATTATTGTGCAAGATAAAATGAGAATTATACAACAATACCGAGACCATAAATGGGTTAATCGGGTCAAATTCGGGTTCTCAGGTCAACCCTAAACCCATCCGTTTATTAGACGGGTTCTAAGGGTTGACCCAAAATGACCCTCCCGTCTAAAAGTGTCGGGTTAACCCGCTAATTTCCGTGCGGGTTTCGAGACGTGTTTTGGATCGTGCTGGAAATCGACAGCCCTAGTTAGAGCTGGATGTTCTTCGGCTGTAGTATTTTTATTTCCTCTATATCATTATGTATACGCTTAAATAATTGTAATGTCAGGAAGTTATAACTATCCGGGTTGATGAGGTTTGTTTTTTCTCCGATATACTATGTATTTTAAAGTGACAACTTTTACTGTCTTTGCTATATTATAAGTGATAGTTCCACTATGAGACTTTGTTTCAGCCAGTCTTTTTCTTTTTATTTTACCATAACAATCTATCTTTTTGACGTTTAGATGTTCAACATTTCAATATGTTTATACATATGGTGCTGACTTTTGATAGCTGAAAAGGCATATCATTAAAACTGGTATCAGAGCCCAAGGTTAAGCGAGAATCTTAACTTTGGTGGGGTAAACTCATTAGAGATAGGTACGTAGCACCTTAAAATGAGTTGAGAGTACTATATATACGTACGGGGGCATATTTGTTATTGCTATAGAAACGTATTACGTTAATTGGTGTATTGACTTGTGTATGAATTTTGACCTAGATAAGGGACGCCATGGTGTCGAAAGAGATTTCTAAACGCTTGAACAAGGAAAACAGACACGATATTGATTTTTTAAAAAATTGGTAAATGGAATATTTTACCTAGGATTTTGTATTTTATATCTACAAAGGAATAATTTTCAAATTTATATAGTTACTATGATGTGTTTATTTGAAAATGATAATATTTAAATAAATGATAATATTTATTATTATCATTATTGTTTGACTAGTCTCATGCTCGGATAGTTTAGGAGCATTGACTATTGTTTATTGATCTATGCTCGACCAGTTTATGTATTGGTAATTATGAGTACATTAACACGAACCCTCTATAAATTAAGTTTCACAACTTGACTATAAGATGTTCAGTGAAAATGTCAAAAAGTCATCTATTAATAATATTGAGTCAAGAGTAAAACTTTTAATTAAATTTTTTTAATATATTCTAAAGGAAAAGTTAAGACATTTAGAGAGTAAATATTTATGAAAAAATTATTATATCAATGGAAAGTTACTATAATGTAAGATAATTTTAAAAGTATATTTTATATGAATATGATATATAAAATGATTTACATGATCTATAAAAGGTGTTTCAAAAGTAAAAATTGTTTTGAGAATTTGAATCTCAGAATTTCTTCAAATTATTTCAATTTTTTTGAGAAAAGTAATAGTGTATTACTTGGAAGTATTTACGAGAATGAATATTTCAAAAAGAATTTTTAATAAAGATACATTTGCTTTGGATAGTTCGGGGAGGACATCTCAATTAGTTTTGTGGTAATTTGAATAACCTTCTAAGTGACGATTGAATGTTTTCTTAGACGAACGTTGTTGTGTACTTAATAAATTATTCTCTTTATCGTTGTGCGATCGATATGAGTTTAAATCAAGAGAACCCAAAGCGAGTGTTAGTGATAAATTGTTAAAATTATTATGTCTTAAGTTTCTATAAAGATAATTGATTTAAAATAAAAGTCATTTTGAATAAAAATTTGATAAATGAAAATTTTAAATTCTTGGATAGGAAAAATGATAATTTAACTTAAGTTTTTAAATGGGTTAAATTGGATAAGAATGTTTTAATAAACATTGCTTTATTAAAACCATAGTTTTTGTTAATCATCTAAGTTGTGTAAACTATTTAACGAAATTGGGCCAACTAGTAAATATTTTTCCTTAGAACGCCCTATGGTAAAAGGGTCGAAGGGTTGACTCAGTTCTAAAAACCCACATTTTGTTTAGGCCTCCATCTAAATTTTGAAAAGTTAAATGAAGTTAGTGTAGTGTGTGCACTTTTTGGATATAGAAGAGTATTATACAAGTAAATAAGAGTGTAGTAAGTGTTTTCTAATTTAATGTTTTATAAAGATGTGTCTTTATAAAATGTGTATAAACTTAAGAGGAAATTTGTGAAATAACTCATGAATAATTCTTGTATTGAATGAAATACTATAAATAAAAATGAAAGTGATTTTGAAATATATTGGTATAATTAAGAAACCAATCGAATTGAGTACGTTAGATTCGAGTACATAACTTTGAGGTGATTCACACCAGTCTGAAAAAGGATTTCTCACTTGATTCAAATTCTGGATATGATACCGAGGTTTCCTATCATAATGTATAGCTATGTAAGGAGAATGGAGGTTTCTAATCAAGGATCCTGATCAAAATCCGCACTACTGAGGTCAGTAAGTAATACTAGTTCAGAAGTAAAGTTTATGTATCCGAGCAAATGTTCGGATCTGATATCAAGTAAGGATGATCTATGTACATCTTATGGGCTTAAGTATATTTGCATACTATGTTTTGTGGCTTAGGGAAGTTTAGGCATGACTTTCAATTTCGTTCTAAGGTTGCTATATGATCTTCTAATAAATGACCAAAGGTTGATGAGCATAATGACACAACACGGAAATTAACTATATCCTTGGACAATTGAGAAAGTAGTAAACCTAAAAAAATTATAAATCTTTTTGTCAGCCATTTAACATTTTAAATAATGTTAAGTGTGTTTATGATTTTATGGAATTTGATTTGATTGATAGTGTGATTTTATAGACTACTGTTTATAAAATTGTTATTTGATAGGATACTGTTTATAAAATTGTTATTTTATAGGACTTATATCACAGTACTTATTAAAAAGCGATTTCAAATTTTTTTTTGAAGGAAATAATAATATTATCATTTTGAAACTTTAGGAAGTATTATTATTTAAGAATACTTGAAAAGAATTTAGTTTTTCAAATATTTTTGGTTCTGATTAAAGTTGGGTGATTGAGATTTTTCCAATTTGAAAGATTCACCGGGTATATTTGTTTACTCTAGTTGTCCTTTTTGGAGGAACCAAAATACCATTGGATGCTCTATGTTGTATGATTTGAGAGTTATACCATACTTCGATAGGAGGAGCACTCTCCTTGTCATAATTGATTTTGGTTTTGATTTATTTATCTTTGGAGGAATTTGAAAATATATTTTGAATATAAAACCTCGGGCATTTAGTTTTAAATTTATCTTTTTCAAAGATTGGATGCTTAATATTTTATCACAGAGCATTTTCGGTGCATTTGTTGGTTTTGGTTGCTTGTGGCTGTAACGACCTGAAATTTTCGATCCCGGAAAATTTCAGATAGTTATGAAAAAGAAGAAAGAGATAGAAGAAGAATATCATAAACATCATCATCTCACATTCGCAGCGGATAAAATATAATAATAAATAATAATAGTTTACAAAAGAATACTACATCTGTCGATTTCATTTTAATACATCAGAGTTACACATATATACAGACACTGGATATACACAATCAACATGTCTCAGATATACAACAATATAAATACAACGGAAATACCCTATACGTTCTTGCCATCCAGCTCGCCTCCTGAGCTCCAGAACGTCCCTACCTAAAAATCTGTAATACTCGGTCTGACCCGAGCATTACACCAAAGTAACACCCAGGTCAGGCTGGAAACCAGCGTGAGTAAATCCATCTAGCATGGAATACAAAGCATACAACTTATATAAAACCCAGGTAACTCGTATTAATTTACAGGGTCACAATTTACCTAGACATCACTTATTCCACGCATCCATTTTCTAAGTATTACGATTTGGATTTAAATATCCCAATTCATTTAAATCACTTCATTCCAGCCT
Organism: Allium cepa; assembly: GCA_030765085.1. Taxonomy (NCBI): domain Eukaryota; kingdom Viridiplantae; phylum Streptophyta; class Magnoliopsida; order Asparagales; family Amaryllidaceae; genus Allium; species Allium cepa. Next base: position 347,141,890 of record CM060944.1, read on the forward strand.
ATAGATTTCACTTATCAATCTATAAAAATTCGAAGTAGTTTCGGTATTTCCTAACACCCGATCCCGATCTCTTCGAGACTCATGTCCTCCTAACCCAAGTTATCCCAATGAAATACACAACATTTCATATCAGAGATATCAACTCAAAGCATTCCATACCATTCAATCATCCATAAGCAAGCTTGGTCGCTATCAAAATTTATTTAATTAATTCAAATTGAATTTTTAACCTCAATCACTTAGATTTCTTTACTTGTTATTAAATAATTCCAAATCAATTAATTAATCAACCCTTCATTATTCATCTTAATTAACCAACCTGGATTAATTATCCTTCAATTACATTCAAGTAATTATCTTTAATTAATTTCACGATATTAATTATTCTTAACCAAAATCAATAAGAAATCTTAATTACTTCATGAATTAATTCACTATTTTAATTACATTAATCCTTAATTACTTATATTAATTAACTTCTCATAAGTCACTTATTATTGATTAATTTATCTTAATCAATCAATCTTTAATCACATCGTTAATTATATAAATTAATGATTTCCAATTATATTTTAATTTATCCTAATCTAAATTAATTACATTAATTAAACCATAATATTAATCATCCTCGATTAATCTCAACCTGTAATTTACTATCTTTTTACTTACTTCATTAAATAAATTAACTACTCGATTTTATAGTAGAAACTTAAAAGAATTTAAAACCAAATTTATTTTTAAATTCAAATCAATTTACAAATGCACTTTAACATCCAAGTTGTTAAAACACTCAATATTTAAAAATTTATTTGTTTTAAAAAGTGAGATTCACTAACTCAAATGCCAGATTTAACTTTGATTTAAAACTTGTTTTTAAATCTCTACTTTACAATTTAGCTTCAGTTTTTAAATATCACTTTCATTTCTTTCCAATACATTGTTATTTTTATTCTATAATTATTTCACTTTCGAAATTCACTCTTATATTTCTTTCAAAAATCCAATTTATATATTTCGATAACTCAGGATACCGAAATACTCAAGCAAACCACAACATTCAACATTCCAATTACCAAAATATTCATCACAGAATATCAATCATTCCAGTATATACTATATATTACTATATAATATAGCACATTAATTCAATTCAACCATTCAATCAATCACTTAAATTTAACCATTTAAATTTAAATAAAAATCCAGAAGCGTGAGGTTTACTCACCTTTGATTCTTTGTTTGGCGATCCAATTCCATCTCGACCATTATCTTCCAAATTTTGGACCTTGTATAGACATTATATGATTTTATGAATATTCCAACAATTTGGACATATCAATTTCTATTTAATAAATTTCATTTTACTTAATAAGTTAGTTTCAAACTTATTTTCTGTTTATAAAATATTTTCTAGTTATCAAATAATTATATAAGTTAACTAAACAAATTGATTTCCATTTTATAAATTTAATTTAACTAAATCTTTATTTATACAAATAATTAAATTTTCCTAAACTAATTTTCCTTTTTTCCCCCTTTTTCTTCCAAATCCTGACATATATTTCCCAATCCGAAAACAAATTATAGTTCATACCTGAATTTCAAATTTCATCACTGCAGTAAATAACAAAATAAATTTCTTCCCTTTCATGTACGTATATTATATAAACTTAGGGAAATTAAAATAAAACAAATACTATTAGACCTCACCTCGACCACCATTACCTCAGCTCGACGTGCCGCCATCATCGGCCACAATCCAAAGCCTCGTGATCGACTCCACGCCACTGCCCCACCGTGAAGCTTTCTGCCTTGCTCGCGAGCGCCATTCGAGATCCACGTGGCTCGCGACTGCGCATACAAGCTTGCATCAACTTCGCGACCACCACCCTGAACACGCCGCACGCGCGCCTCGTCGCCAAAGAACTACGTCGAGCTCCCCCTCCTTTTTCCCTAAAATTGAGCGAAGACGAAGCCAAGATGATTTCGTTCGACTGCTAGCTTGATTCTTCGAGCGAACAAACGAAAATCATTTGCCTTCTAGGATGAAACGATGCTCGATTGAGGAAGGAGGCAGAACGTGGCAAGTTTTGATCAGGCATGCTCTCTTTTTATTTTTATTTTTTTATTTGATGAATTCGATTTCGATTCGAGAGAAAGGGGAAAAGGGATTTCGGTTTCATTTTTTTTATCTAAAAAAAAACGAAGAGATATTTCTTAAGGGTGGCTTCGAGCATAAGCTATAGGGTGGCTAAGTTGACCCTTATATTTTTAATATTATTAAATTTCCAAAATATCTCGTTTAGCATAACGCGAAATCTCGAACTCCGAATCAGACATGCCGACTGGCGTTTATAAGGTTTTACCCGTATTCCGAACACAATGGAATGTGTTTCGAAACCTAATTCGATCATATGCGCGAGTTACAGAAGTAATCGATCAATTTTAAATTAAATCGATTAAAATAGTTTCTAAGCGTTTTGAGCTGCCAGGGTCAAACGACAACTCCGATTAGTACGAAAATTGAAATCCTATAATAACTAACTATTACGGATCCAATGGAACTAGTTTCATTGAAATCCGAGACTGTGCCTCGGAAGGCTATTTTTAAATATCAATTTAAACGATATATTTTCAAAACTGAACAAATCACCTTTAAATTAAATTCAACCATTCTATTATCTTCAGTATCATCGTTATAAATTTTACAAGTCTTCAAATTATTTTTAATAGGCTTAAAACTCCAGATTCAATATTTTACCCAATTTCAGTTTATTAAATATAATAACTTAATTGCTATTAATAAAAATATTTGAATTCAAGTTAAAAATTAACTTTTTAAATATTTACAATCAATTAAATACTCCAATTTAAATTGTTAGAAATTCTAGGTCGTCGCAGTGGCTTTATATCACATTAGAGTTATCTCTTTATTATAAGTTTAATCATATTGATTTGTTGCATATGGTTGTTATATTGTTTATGTTGCTAGTGTATTAATTTTTGTCAACATAGTTCTCTATTGGTTTATGTAAGTACATGATAAGTAGAGGGATGTAAGAGATTGCTATTTGATTTCTTGCACACCTACATTTGCATCGAGATAGCAAGTTTTGCTTACAAAAAATCAAATGCAAAAGAGGATGTAGTAGATTTAGAGATTGGTAATTGGTTGACGATTTTATGCACCATATGGCCACTTAGCTTTGGTTTTCTTTGTTGATTTAGGCCAGTTATGGCGAGTTGTATTTTTTTCTAAATCATCGGCGCAAAGAAGGTGCTGTCGAATTTTTTTATAGTATAAGGAATTTTTAAAAACTTAAGCGTTTGGAGACATTTTCTTCTTGGGGAATTTCGAGGACGAAATTCTTTTAAGGGGGAGAAAGTCACATCCCGAAATTTTACCGTTTTGATTTTGAATATCTAATTAATTTAAATATTGAAATAATTGGTTTTTAAAGTTTAATAACTTGAATTCAAATATAAAGAGTATTTAAATATTTGAATTGTGAATTAAATATTAATTGAATGAATTTAACAGCCATATTTAATCCCTTTAATTAATAAATAATGATGGTGAACTTAATTTGTAAATTTATTTACAATAATAAATAGTTCGAATAAATAACAAGAAAATCAATTGTCAATAAAATGACTTGGTTTTTATTGACGTACTTTTAGATAAATTTGTTGGTTTTTTCTATAATTTTTGATTTGAAAAATACTTAAATTTTCGTTTGACGAGTTTTATAGGAAATGAAAGTATTTTTGATATTTCATAGAATAAAATAACCAACGTATTTTATTGTTGATTTGAGATCATGTCACGTATATTGTGCATGATCATATTTTTATTTTTGTCATTCGCGGTTCACACGAAAATGGGGTATGGTGTTGTGGACTACCATTAAACCGACTTTTCAAAATATTTTAAAATCAAAATCAAAAATCAAATTTTTTTGACGGTGATGTAATGGTTACTTGGGAATATTGTCTAACTTGAGAATATGGCTTACTTGTGATTTAAGCTAGGATTGAGTTTGTTTAAAAAATCAAAGTCAACATTACGATAATTCATTACTTTTTCCCCTCTTATTTAATTCGTTTCCCCTCTTCCTCTCTATTTCAATGAACATAAAAATAGCCGAAAGCTTCAAAAATAAAAATCAAACATCCAACTCAATGAAAAATTGCATAGTTGGATTCTTTAATTTTGGTGAGAGCTTCAATTTTGTTGTGGTGTTGTAGTGCGTCATGTTGTTTTGGTTTAAATCGACGATTTTGGCCAATGCTAGGGTTTGCTTCGCATGGAGTTTTAGGTGACGATGGTCCTAGGCGATGTTGGGTTTGGGTTTCTCGTGGCAAAACAAAGTTGTGAAACGAGTTAGAAAGGTGCGATCAACTTTGGCTAAGGGTGATATTTTTATTGTACACGAGATTGGGTTGAGTCACGATTTACAAGAGGTGATCAGAGGTGGTTTCAAAGGCGGTGGTGGACTTATGGAGCAAAGAGAAGTCGTTTGGTGCTTGTCGTAGCGGCCTAGAGTGGCCGTAGTGGAATGCAACAATTGGGGCAACAGTTAGGTCATTAGGTCAGAAAATGATTTGGGTGGTCGACTTCATCATGATGGGGGAATGTGAAGAGCCTACGAGGTGAAGTCGGTAGGGACCGCCTGTCCATGATTTCGCCGACTGAAGCTCGAATAAGGAAGGAGAGAAGGTCGTTTGGTTTTGGTTGATGCATATCAGAAATGTGCATGCATGAACAGTGATTTGAAAATGGAAGAAGATCGATTAGTGAGTGGTTAAGATGATTAATTAAGGAATTTAATTTAATTAATGAATTATTCAATCCATAAATTTGTAAAATTCATATCTTCCTTATACAAGTTCGGATTCAGACGTGTCAGTTCATTGAACTCGTAGAAGCGTTATTTACACTTAGGAGTTAGATTCGTTGATTTTGAAGCTAGTGGAATTTTGAGCCTAAAATCAAATGTCGTTCTATTTTAGATCAAATAAGTATGTGAAAGCGTCAATTGAAATTTTGCTGAGTTTACTCATATTTAAATAAACTATATAACATCTGTATTGCTATAGATTATTGTTGAATTCTTAGATGAGTGTTTATATATTATTGTTTGATTGTTTGTTTGTTGGATTCCTTCTTTAAAAAGAGGTTGACATATTATCTGGTTTGGAGGAAACCCATATGACTATATGTATTGCGCCTAACCACTGTTTTGCATGGAACTTTTATAGAGAGACCCTTAGGGGTTTCTTGCCACTATTGATTTATCTGTATTCTTATGTTGCTTATATTGATGTTTGGTTGAAATATATATGACATGTAGTTTGATTTGAGTAGGCGTTGTTATAGCGATTATCGCTATACCATCACTTATGAAATTTCATCTCCTTAAACCATTGAACCTGAGCTTGTATTCTGATAAAATAAATTTTTTCTCGTGTTTTTGGACTTTGAAAATTGTTTAAACTATATTTTCAAGTATTTTGAAAATTTTGGAAATAAAGCATAAGTGTTGATTAAAAATTATAAAAGGAGTTACAAATTTAATTAATTATCTTTCGGAATAATTAACATTGTTTTAAATTTATAAAGAGATTATAAAATTTGATTGAATATCTTTCGAGATAATTAATGTCTTTTTAAATTTATAAAAGATCATAATTCATATTTAATTATCTTTTGAGATAATTAATGTTGCTTACATTTATAATGGTTATTTACCTTAAATATTCTACAAATTCTTTTCGAAGGGGTTTGTAAGGGTTGTATATGTATTTGAAAAGATTTGGATGTTTAGATATATTCTTAGTTAACTCTAATGAAGTTAATTAATAAATTTATTAATGATGTTTAAGTTTAATTAACTGATTTAATAAAAGTGTTTTAAAGTTTAATTAACGGATTTAATAAAAGTGATTAAGGTTAATTAACTGATTTTATAAAGATGTTTAAAGTTAATTTGATTTATTAACGGAGTTATAAGTTTGATTAATTGTCTCTTGGGATAATTAATGTGGTTTAAAATTTATAAAATAATTATATCAATTGTCTTTTCGGATGATTAACATTGTTTTAATATATAAAAACATTTTAATTGATTTATTATGTTTTAGGATAATACATGTAGATTGGAAATTTATAAATGATAATTTATAATGAGAAAATATTTTAAAAGGAATTATTTTAAAAATAAAGCTAAGCGTAAATTTTTTTGGGTATGGTAAATATTGTTTTAATGACATATTTTTTTGACCCTTCTTTTTAATAGGCGTAAAAATATAATTTACTCTTTATAAAGAATACTTTATAGAGTGTTTTTTGAAGTATTTTACAAATATTTATGATATGAAAAGCAGAAGTTTTGTTTTAAAAGCTCAAAAGGTTTGATTCGGTTATGGAAAGGATAAAAGATTTAATTTCCGTAAATATTATCACTTATATGGAAAGGATTTAGTCATACCCTGAGAATTTATTGTCGAGGTATGGAAACTCATTTCTATCTCAAAGTTTAAATTGTTGTCAAGGCAATGCCTAGAGGTAAGACTACCTTAACCTGTCCAGCTTCATTTTCAACTAAGGGATAGTACAAGTTTGAAATTGGCGAATAGCGGTAAAGGTATGAGATTTAGTTTCTATATACGATCATTTTGATTATTCCCGATAGTTGATTTATTGATTATCGATTCAGCTTTCTTCTTTGTATATAGTCAATTTAAGACAATTTATTGCTCATTTGAACGTTGATATACTTTGTTGAGAATGACTAAAACCAAAGCACAAATAGGGTCCAAGCTTATGGAGTTGCTCCCATTAGAGTATTTACACATCTATTCTAGATTGGTTTCGATGGTATGTGCAAAGAGATATGAAATACTCGAATTCTCGATAAGGTTGGCAGGTTCCGGCTTAGAGTTTTTCGATAGGGTTTCAAAGTATATGACTCTCCTAAGTATATTTTTTAGGGGTATACTTTCGATAAGGGAGTTGGAGCCTCCTAGTTATCGTTGGAAAATTCCTTTCCTTACTATTAATTCAAACCTTTGAATTGTTTGCATTGAGAAGTGACTGGAGCCCTTCTTAATGTTTAATTATCTATGTCCATTCTTTGAGTTTGGATTTTGATCTTGTTTATGCCCATTCTTTCAAGTTTCGGCATTGTTTTAATTTGTGCCCATTCATCCATGTATGGAAGTTATTTTTTATGAGGTAAAACCCGTTTTATGTTTAGTGGCATGGTCTCATAGAATTATTATTTGTTCATCATATTACTTGAGTTTTCCAATGTTGATATTTCCAGATTGATCCGAGTGTTATTTTATTATAATGCTCGATCCAGATCGAGTGATTTTCTAGGTTTTCCTGGAGCTCATGGAGTAGAGCTAGATGTTCTCCGGCTATATTATTTTTATTTCTTGGTGTATTATTATATTTACCCATCTGCAATTGTATGGTCAGAAAGTTATAGCTGTCCTGGTTGATGAGGTTTGTTTTATCTTTACTATACTATGTTTTTTAAAGTAGCAGCTTTAACTATCTTTGTTATATTATATATGATTGTTCAGTTGTGAGATTCTATTTCTCCTGTTCTTTTTATTTTTATTTTAACCTAATAATCTGCCTTTTTCGGTGATTGGATATTTGGCTTCTGAATACGTGGATGTATTTGGTGCCGAGTTTCGTTAGTCGAAAAGACATATTGTTACATATTTTTTTGAGAGAAATGTGTGATCCTCTAAAATAAAGGAGATCACACATGTGTGTGTCTCTCTATCTCTCTCTCTCTTTATATATATCACTAAAAACAAAGGTGCTGCCAACATGCCTGGCAGACAACTAATCATAATACAAATAATAAGGAAAAGGAGTCGAGTATAACTAGAATGAACTCCGGCAAGGCCACCGTCCGGTACTGGGGTGTTAAAAGTACCCAAAAAAATCCATGAAACAACTCGAAGCGGATGATACAAAAAGATAGCCCAACTGAGAAGGAAAACACCTCACTGCAAACTCGAAAAATCCAGAAATAACGCCTTGCTACAAAAGTGGAAGATCTAGAATGAAGTATGCCACTCTAAAGATGTGGAAGAACTGAAAAGAACACCTCACTGCAAATATGAATGATCCAACATGAAAAACGCCATCCCTGTAGATGCAAAAGAACTGGAAAGAACTCCTCATCGCAAAGGTGGATAGCACAGAATGAACCTCTCACCATAATCTTGTCAACCGCAATTCTAAGAACCTACAAATAGTAATCTTTCAACATTTATAATCAAAACCTATATGTGAAAATGGAATGAAATAAAATTATAAGAGTAATACACATATATGTATATGAATGAAATTTATATACATATATATGTATTAATAAAGAAAAGTAAAAATACTAAAAAAAAAATATAAAGCGGAAAAACAACAAAAATTAGAAAAAGACTAAAAAGAAACCAAAGTTCATTATGCAACATATTAACGAACACTAAAGATGTAAAAAAGGTATATCAAAATCAAAAAGATAAAAAGTTAAAAACCTATAAACAAAACAAATATAAAATATCCTTATACTTCTTTAATCAAAAGAACATTATGATAATCAATAAAACCGTCAGTCAAATTAGAATTTTTTTAATGTTATACTTATTAATATTAAAAATATTGTTTTTGTGTTTAAATAGCTAAATATTATTACTAACCTTATAAATATTTTCTTTGAAATGAATATTTTAGCTAATATATATTTAAGATTTGAGATCCAATTAAAACAAAATGGCGATATTATAAAAATCAATTTATTAAAATGACTATTATTATTATTATCAAAAGGCCTCTGATTTCTCTCAAACCAAATATACCAACAAATCATAGTGAATATAGTATCAAGTAAAATTATATTTTCCTTGTTAAGCTTAAATAAAAAATTATTCCAAAAATAGTCACAATCAATAATTTAGTTGTAAGACTAAAGTTAAAGATTTTGCGAGTATTATTCGAAATGCAGTAAGTATCCATGCAATCATAACACACATACTTAATATCTTCAAAATGCAGGTTACAAAAAGAACATTTATTTTTAAATTGCATATTTTTTCTTTTTAGAAATTCAATATTTAGTTTTTCATGCATGATTAGCCACAAAAGAATTTTAGACTTAGGAGGAGAATTAATTTTCCAAATAAGTTTAAAAAATTATTTGCAACGCCAGAGAAATTAAGAAATTTGTAAAAAGAATTAGAGGTAAATTTTTTACTCTTATCCCATTCCCAGTTAATATTACCATTTTCATTGTCAATATTGTATAAATTTAATCTAGCATAAAACAAAGAAAGTTGCCTAAGAGTTGTACCTCTAAAATTCTATTAAAACTAAAATTCCAAGGAGGATCATTAGCTGGAGAAAAAACATCTAAAATTAAAGCATTCTTATAATTACAAATTTAAAAAAGCTCTTTAAATTCTATCCTAAGAGGAATGACAGAAATCCAACAATCATGCCAAAAAGAAGTATTATTTCCTGAATGTACAAGCGTATTAATGCTAAGGTTAAAAATCTCATGACATTTTAAAATTGATTTCCAAAAAGTAGACAACTTATTAATAACTTTCCAAATAGCGTTGTCATTAATATCCTTAATTTTTCATAACAACTTCCCTAACAAAGACAAATTAATGTTATGCAAGTTAATGACTTCTTAACCACCTTCCTTTTAGATTTACAAACTGTTTCCCAATTAACTAAACATTTAATACTACTGTTAGAATTATCTCCACTCCATAAGAAGTCCGTGACGACCCACATTTTGGAAGGTTTAAATCGATAACAATTCACACATGTCCAACTTAAACAATCCGAAATATAGATGATCATAGGGTTAACTAACAAAATAAGAAAAGAAGAAAAAAACACAAAATCACGGGAACAGAATGATAAAATATAATAATCAAATAAACAGTTCATGAAGCTGTTTATATTATACATTTGATTATAATTTATACAACATTTATCAGAGTTATATATACAATAGGGATAAATAAATGATGCAACAGAACAACATGATGCAGGAAATTATAATAGTTATAGTATACCAACATCTTCATGTTCGTCCTCCAAAAAGTGATCTTTGGTGCGTTGAAATACTCAGGGCTGACCTGAGCGTAATAAAAAGACAAAACACTTGAGTCAGGACTAAAATATTTTTATGTGAGTCAAATCGATACCGCATATAACATGAGTGCCGTAGCGTCAGAGATTTTTATGGGTTTTACATCTCCTATCCAGTGTATAACATGCATGCAATAACATAAGAGATGTTACAATATTTTCCACCTCTTAAGGATCCGTCAAAATATTTATATGTAGTAGAATACACTACATATATATTGTATAATCAATAAAATAAATATTTTTCTTAGCGTTAAGGCTTTACATTGATCCCCATTAATGCGTTTTTAAGCATTGTCGTACAATTTGTATATAAAACACCAATACACCGTATGTGGATGGGGATATCCGTGATACGGCAATACTAAACCAATATCTTAGGGGTCTCGTATAGAGATAAAAGTATGATAAGGCACGTGAGACAATGCCCAAGGTAGGATACTACCAGCTTGGGTTGTAGGGCTGGTGGTAACGCATCATTGTCATCATCCACCGTATCTATCCATCCCATATCGAGTCAAAGGGAGGCTACCCCAAATCAAGGTGCACCAATTGAAACCAACAATAAGAATAATAATAAGGACCGAGTCTAAAAAAAAAAATCAAAGAACAGATGTACACTAGGGGTAATTAACCCACTTGGCCATGTCAAGCCGTCCTTTTTTAGTCATTTCAAACTGGCATAAGTGGCGAGCTATATCCATCATCGTTCCCTTTCTTAAACAACCAAACAATCGAGTTATGAATATTATAAGAATTGGAATTTTACTAAAAATTTATATAAATTAAACACCATTTTTAATTTTCATTACCCACTCAATAGTCATCCCACGAACAAAACCCAGCCCACCTATTCTTCTTCTCCCCTAATTCTATTTCTTCCTCAGGCTTCGACAACGTGCAGGCGCGCACGTGCACACGCTTCCTCTAACGACCTAGATTTTTCGATATTTAATTTGGCATATTTAAATGGTTTTAAATATTGGATTTGGAATTATAATTTAGTTATAAGATTTTAAAATTGAAAATTTTCAAGCGATTTCGTAAAAATTGGAAATTGTTTTAATAGACGAGTTAAAATAACGATACGGAAGACAATCTTGGAAGTTGACGAAACTAGTTCCATTGGATCCATAATATTGTATTATTATTGAATTTCAATTTTCGTAGCGTTTGGAATCACCGTTTGGTCGTGCGATCTGGAAATGCCTAGAAATAATTTTTATTGAATTTAATTTAAATAGTGATTTAAAAAGCTATTTTTCACATACGATCGAATTGGGACACACGGCTTGTTCCATTGGCATTGGAATAGTGGTATAACATTATGAATGTCAGACGGTACGCCTCGATCAGGATTCGTAATAAAATACCTAGATATTTTGAAAATTTAAAATAATATATTTCAAATCACAATCCCATTTCTTTCAATCGGCCACCCTACACTCGTACTCGGGCCAACCTATGCTCGTACTCACATCACTTGACCCATATTAAATTTTTATTCCCTCTCTTTCAATCTCAGGAAATCAACTTCAATGAAAAAAATAAAATAAAATAAAATAAAAAAATAAAACTCCTAGGCGATCAAATCTCGACCACCACGTTCATAATGGGGCTGGAAAGGGGGAGTGACGAATAGTGGCTTCAATTTTTGATTTGAGGTAGAGAACGTGAGAAGGGCACGATGGCCTGTAGTAATTCGTAACTTAGGGTTTGGTTCGACTACGACGTGGAAGTAAGTGTTTGGGAAAATGTGAAATTGGATTTGAGCTTTGATAGTGTGGGTGCGGCGATGATGGGTGGTGATCGCAAATGAAAGGTGGGCTGTAGTGGTGGTAGGCGGTAGTGGTTGCGTACGTCATATATATTTTTAATTAAAAAAGAAGTCGCAGGCAAGAAGAACTCGGCCTGGGTTGATTAAGGGAAGGTTAATATTTTGATTACAGGAACTAAATAGTTAACTATATAATTTAATTTGAAGACCTTTTTAAACCAATAATGTTCTCATACAAGGTCCAAAAATCACAAAGTTAGCGACATTGGATTCGTAGCGGTGAAATTTGAAATTTGAAATTTTGGATTAAATCGAACATGGTTCGAGTCAATTCAATTTTGGATGTTTGGCTATTTAGAAATCAAGGTGAGTAAAATCTCACCTTTTAGATTACTGCTGTTAATTTTAAAATGTTAATATCATTCATTGATTAATTGGATGAATTGATGATTATTATTATCAGTTGGATGTTATATACATAGTAGTATATATATTAGTAGTTGGGTATATTTCCCACCGTTGGAGCGGATGAGACCGTATGCGCCCCGCATCATAGCGGATGGCCCTATATTACCATGATATCCCACCTCGAAGTGATATTGATATTTTATGTTGTCTAACATCCATGGATGCGGGGAAGAAGATAGGAAGGATCCAAGTGGATTCCTCAAAAATATATTTATTATTCATATATATTGATCTATGATGTCGGTGAATAAATCTAATATAGATTTAGTTGTGATTGAATTTTGGATGATATAGTAGCACAGGCCTTAATTTTGGTATTTTGAATACCATAAATACCATTTTTGGAATTTAAGGAATTAAAAGGAGATTTCGAGTATGAAAATAATTGTATCGAAAAGTGGATTACTTAGAAGAAAATTGGTTAGATAGACAATAAATTTGATTTTTGGTTGAACTTAACAAATCCTTAAATTGTTAAATATGGATTTTTAAAAATAATCTATATAAAGGATTTTTATATGTTAACCGGAAAATGTAAAAAGGAGTGAAAATGATATTTTAAATAGATTTGTGAAATAAATGGAATTTATTAAGAAATGGATTTATAAAATGAGATTTTATAAATGGGAGTAATTTTATAAACAAGTGAAACTCAAAGGAGTTATAAATTTATGAACATGTTTATAAACAAGGAAAATTGAAAATTAATTTATAAATTGGAATATAGTTTCAAAGGGTGAATATATATCGACATATGGAAAATAGATTTTTGGAAAAATAGTGAATTCTAATTTTGAAAAGTGAGGATGGTTAGAAAATTGGAATGAGGTCGATGTATGGTAAATCGAAAGGGTTTATAAATTGAATTGGTCATTGGGATTTTAAAAATAATATATATGTCAAGAGGTTATGTTTTGATTTAAAAAGGGAAATTCTATTTATTTAACTATGTAATTTTATGTTAGTTAGTATTGGTATACTTAGAAAGTGAATTTTTCAAATATATAATATTAATTGAAATTAAATTCTAATTTTTATAATCCGCTTTGAAATTGATTTGTTGTCTAAAAAATGGATTATTGATGTTTATATAAAGTGTTTGGTATTTTTAAATAATTACTTGAACATGATTTTAAAATAATTACTTGAACATGATTTTAAAATAAATTATTATTCTTTTAAATACTTATTTATTTACACATATATGTGTAGAGAGAGTTTTGTAATGATTGAAATTTAATGGTAAATCTTCTCGAGAATTTGGAAATGGGGTTTATTCAGTAAATGAGATTTATAGGAGAAATTATCAAAAATAGAATTTAAGAAGAAGTAAGAAAATTTCCAAAATAGTTAAATAAAGGTGAACATCAAAAAATGAATTAGAATTCATAAAAGAAGTTAGTGATGGATATTTGGAATTTTAGACAAGTGTTTGACTTAGAAAATATTAAACGAAATTAATTAAGGAAACCAGAACTTGTAGAACTCGTTCTAAACGAGTTAAGGAATTTACAAATAAATTTGTAAACGATTTTGAGAAAATAGGACATAAATGGAATACTTCCTAAGTATTGAACATAAAATGGAGTTGGAAAAATAATATAAGTATTGGAAAGGTAAGGGAATATTCCATTGAAGATATAAGGATTTGAAATCGTTTCAAATGTTGGAAATTTTGAAAGGGATTTGAATATACATCTTACAAAGATATTTTGAAATAAAATTTTAGGAAAATTTAAAATAAGGTCCGATGTTTATTGATAGTTAAATAACCGACTATCAGTATTGGACAATTTCGTTTATCGTTTCGAAGAGGCCCGGATTAGATTTAATTATCTGAAAACCACTTCAATCTGATTTGAGCGTTACGAATGGACATCGTGAAGACGGCGATTCTGTTTGTCCAGACCCAGGATAACTTATATAGACGAATTCTATCAAAACATCTTCATTAGAGGACGATGAGCATTCTAAGTGGAATAGTTCTTGAAAGGTAATCGTAGCCTCAAGCCTCATCAACCGGAATAACTGAAAATCAGGGAAGATGCAGCATGGAAAAGTGGGTCGCACCCAATTAGGGTTGTTATACCTTTCTAGATACCCTTGGATATATTATAAATTATGGATACGGTGGTGCATGCAAAAGAGCTCTCGATAAGGGTAGGAATCACGGGGGTGATAACATATTCGGTTCTATCCAGGTTAGAGATAGGACCGTTCTTGTGTTGTAGGGGATCCTGACGAGGTCCCCAGTACATTTTTCTAGATGTGTACCATGATAGGTGTTACCCCAGTGCCTAGTCATTGTATGGAATTCATTCTTCAATAAGCGCCATACGGTTTTGATTGTTTCCAACTATGCTGAAACATGAGATGCAAGAATTTCAGCTATTTTCTATCTACTTTGTTTAGACACTATTATAATATTAGAGGATTTTGATATAAAATGTTTTGGTTACCGTAAGGTAAAAACCCATTGTGTTTGTGTATGACGTGGTCTTACGAGATACCATTGTTTTTCAAAGGATTTGATAACTTTAATAATTCAAATTGAGTGTGTTTTCTCACGCTAGTTCTCCAGACTAACTCGGGTGTTATTTTATTATAATGCTCGGGTGAGATCGAGTATTACAGATTCGAGATAAAATGCTGTGGAGCTCAGGAGACAAGCTGAATGGCAAAGATGTATCTCCGTACTTGATTTATATTTCGCTGTTGACGACAAATTATTGTAACTATCCAGATTGATGTATTGATTATTGTACTTTGATTTTTGTAAGTATAAAACAGTTACAGATTCTTTTGTATAAAAATCTGTTATTATACATTATATTTTGTTTCGCTGCGATCATAATGTTCTGTGTTATTGTTTCGATTTTCTTCCATCTTTTTCTTCTTCTTTACCCTATCGTCCTTTCGTACAATTTGGGTTGAACAAGAGTGAATTACTATCAACTCAGAGGTACGGAACTGCATGTCGCTACATTTGGTATCAAAACTGAAGGTTAATGAGAACCTTAGCTTTGATGGGGATTACTCATTAGAGATAGGGTCAGTATTACTCTAGAATGAGTTTGATTGTATTAATAGATATGAGCACGTATTTGTTAGTGAATATGAGTTGTTTTATATTGTGACGATTTGTCTGTTGAGTGATATATAGATTCTGGTCGAATAGCGGGATGCCACTAAATCGATAGGAGTTTCTAAATATTTAAACATAAACTAACATAGTATGGTTCTAAAGAAGGTAAATGAAATAATTTTACCCAAATTGTATTTTGATATAAAAGAAATAATTTTCTGAAAATTTATATCGGTGTGTTTGGATGCTATTATTATAATTAAGATAGGATTATAAAATAAAAATGATTGTATATAACCAAATAGAGATTGTATAAGTATAAATTATACAAATGAGTAAATAGCTAAAAATTTATTCAATCTAGAAATTTAATAAATAAAATCCTAGAGATTTTTGAAAATGTTTTCCAAATTGATTTAAAAGAATAATGGAGTATTATTTTGGAGCTATTTTTGAATAGAACATATTTTAAATGGATATTTGGGAGTGATATAGTACTGAACTCACTATAATCGCTGGAAAATAATTCTGACGATGATCACGGTATCATCGGTGTTTCTTTAAGAGTTTCTAAGTGACGAATTACTACCATGGTTATTATTTTTGGATTTTTTTGGGAAAGACAATTTTTTTTTGGAAATTCCGAAGGGAATATGTTTTGGATAAAAAAATAGGTTTGGTTTAAGTTTAAAAGGTGTTATTTGGGATATCTGTGATTTCAAAATGATTTAACATAAAAATCGGGTACTTGAATTTTGAAATTTTAATATAAATGTTGGGAAAAACTTCGGGAAATAAATGATGAATTATAATTTGAGGATGACTTTAGTAAGAAAAAAAAAAGGAAATTGAATGTTAGTGTTTGCACAAAAAATGGGCAAACACCTCCAAGTCGTATGATTTAGTCGATTTTATATTGTTCTTAGTGATTTGGGTGATTCATGCAAATATATAAAATAGATGGACTAAACTTTAAAAGACACACAGATTTATAGTGGTTCGGCCTGAATGTGCCTACGTCCACTTTATATGTTATTCTCCTTTACTGTTCAGGTTACAAGTACAAAACTTTGACTACAAGTATCTCAAAGTTGTTTGAAAGTTCTATCCATTCTTGAGCTCTCCAACTTGTCCGCCATTGTTGTATCCCTACCCTCTATTTATAGATTGATGCTAGGGGTAGGGGTCTTGGATGTATATAGTCGCTGGTGGGCCTGGGCTGATGTAATCTGGCCTGGCAGTGTTTGTTCGGTGATGCCTTGGTCCGGGAAAGGTTGGAGTGGCCTTTGGTTCGGTGGTGGTTAGAGTGGGAATTGGTCCGGCAGTGCTTGGTCCGGCGATGGGTTGGTAGTGCGTGGAGCGTTGTTTGGACCGGTAGTAGGTTATGGAGCGTTTTTTGGACCGGTAGTAGGTGGAGAGTGAGTTGGTTCGGTTAAGCATAGGGGAGGAGATGGTTCTGTAGGGACTTGGAGAGTGGGTTGGTTCGGTTAGGCATAGGGGAGGAGATGGTTCGGTAGGGACTTAGAGAGTGGGTTGGTTCGGCTATGCATTGGAGGTAGGTTGGTTCGGCAGGGTTTTGGAGGTAGGTTAGAATACACCCAACATTTGCCCCCCAAAGTGGGGCATATGCCTGCATGTATCGCGCTTTGTTTTCTTCAGCTTGGATAGTCTCATTCGGTCCTAAGCACCAAATTGTTTGGTCCGGTTATCCCGCGCTCGCCTATAAGTAGGGGCATCATGCCTCTGTTATCCTTTACCGTTCGAAATAGCTGAATCGATCAAGTACCGAACCAAATTTGAGTATTGAACCAGGTGAGGCTTTCTCCTACCGAATAAACTTTATGTTGAAATTACCGAATGAGATAGGGGAACATGAGTGCCGAATGGACCTTATATTGGAAATACCGAATGAGATCAGGGAGTTTGAATGCCGAATGAACTTCATGTTGGAAGTACCGAATGAGATAGGGGAGTTTGAATACCGAAAGAATTTCATGTTGGAAATAGCGAATGAGATAGGGGAGTTTGAATACCGAATGAATTTCATGTTGGAAATACCGAATGAGATAGGGGAGTTTGAATACCGAATGAATTTTTGAGCCTTTTATGTTTTGAATTGCAAATGAAATTCCAGACTGTACGCACTTGCTTGTTTATATCCCTACTTTCCTTGTTCTAACAATATGTTTTCTCGTGCTGTAGATAATGTCTCGCAAAGTAGAAACTCGTTCTGATAAGAAGAAATCCAAAGACATAGGGGATTTCCCCATAGTGCCCCCAGTTCGGGCGGAACGTCATGGACCAACCCCGAGATCGTTAGTAGACGGGTACGGTCCCTAAGAGCTCTTGAATTCACCGCCCGACTGCTTTCCCAGCTCCCTCAAGGATGAGCAACTTGATGTTATATCTCGCTCTTTCGGGATCGACAGAGCGCATATGTTGTTACCGGGGGAAGGAGTGATGCCGTATAATCCCCTTGAAGGATATTTCGCTTATAGTAGGTACTATTGCATGTGTGGGGCCATTCTTCCGATCAACGCCTGGATAGTCAGTTTTATCACCTACTTGAAGGTGGCCCCTTTCCAGCTTTAGCCTAACTCTTATGCCATCTTGGTGAGTCTATTTATTATCTTCCAAAGAAAGTACGGGCGTCCCCCTTCCAACCGGGAGATTCGGTACCTGTACAACTTGAGAGGCTACAAGAAGGGGTCTCCATACATCAGCTTGGAGTCGGCCGTGTCTTTCAAGCCAGTCCTGGATTTATATTCAAAGTTCAGCATGTTCAAGAAGGAGTGGTTTTTTTATCAAGTACGACTCTGTTTCTTTCCACCGCTTCACCTCTGGCTGTAAGTTGAATCTTATTTATGATTTCTGTTCTAACTATAATGCTCCTCCTTATGTGCTTCATTTCTTGCTAGCAACAGGTGGTTTTGCGGTTGTAGAGAGCGATCGCCTGGTTCAGATGGCTGTGGAGATAGAAGCCATTCCGGAAAGGGAGAGGGCAGCCTCTTATCTGATCAGAAATGCTACCCTTCTGGAGTTCAACTTGATTCTGCCCCGCCAGTCTGTGGTCAAGCAAAGAGACACAGCTGAGGAGAGGATTGCCAAAGCTAAAGGAGGGGCAACGACGAAGAGCAGCAAAAGGAAACCCTTCTCAAAACACACAGTCGCCGGGGGGAAGAAACTTAAGAAGTCCGATGGACCCTCCCCCAGCACATGTCCAGATGTTCCGGAGGAGGAAGATGTGGAGGAGGAAAGAGGCGAGGATGAAGGAGGTGAGGCGGAGAGTGGAAGTGATGGGGAAGGTGATGGTGATGGCCATGGTGATGATGGACAGAGTGGTAGTGGCGCTGGAGCTTTGTCTTCTGAGCAGGCAGGCGAGATCCAGGACTGGACAGACCATGCTTTCCGCCTAGCTTTTGAGGGGTTGAAGGAAGGATCAGCCTTAGTAGAGAAGCCAAAGAAGCTGACAAGGCCGGGACTGGTGCCGATTCATCTTCTAAAAGCATTTCAGCTAAGTCAACTCCTGCGATTCAAGGTGAATTTTTGACTCCTAATGACTCCATTTATGATAAGGATTTAGGAATATTTTATGGTCAGCTTCCGTCCTGGAATGAGATCCAGGACTTATTGCAGTATCCTACTCCTTCTCAGGGTTTGTATAACAAAAGCGTCTTTTTACTCTTCTCAACTTTATACATTTCTTGAATTATGCCTCAATGTATACTTGTAACACTTGGTTTTTATTCCAGGAGTGGGCGAAGCGGTCAAGACATCAGATGTTAGGCATCGTCTTGAGCAATACAAACTCCTCAAAGCTTCTACTAAGCCGAAGCCTCCGACTAACCGCCCCGGAGACGTAGTCGGCTACCGTCCTCTTCTCAGAGTCATCGAAGAGGATATCCGAAAGAAGAAGAGGAGCCGTTCCTTGTTCGAATCCTCACCTGGTTCTCAGCCCCCAACTCAACCTTTTCAGGAAACCACGGAGGAGAATATTGAGTTTATACCTTCCCCGCACCCATCTGAAAACCCTACTGTTACCCCAATAGATCATCCCGGCTTGGCTCGTAATCCATTTGCGGGTCATCCGGATCTGGATCCAGGCTCTCATGATATTTCCTTTGACGAGGCTACTGTTGAGCACCTTCTCCCTCGTAATCCTAGGGTAAGGGTGTTTAATGAGGCGAAGTCCCTGGACCTTGATTTGCTTACCACCAGGGTTGTAACTTTGGGGGACGAAGCTAAGACTAACATCGACCGGGTTGCTGAGGAGACCAGGAAGCTGATGGGGCATGATGCCCGACTGGTCAAGGCATCATGCGCCAACATTCGATTGCGGTTAATGGTTTCCGACCAGGCCAAACAACTCGCTGATCAGGCCATCCAGATTTCCAAACATGAGGCCGCCTCTAGGCAATTAAAGAGAACCATGGAAGAGGCCAGCAGGGAAGAGTTGCGGAAAATGGAGGCCGCATGCAAGGAACAGATTGACATGGCCATTGCAACGGTGGATGAGGTTCGAAAAGCGGATCTCGAGCGGGTAGAGGAGTTATCCGGGAGGCTTAAAGCCGCAGAGCTTGCTCAAACCAAGCTGAAGGACGAGATGGAGGCGATGAGAAAATCCCTTCAGGCTGACCGCTCGCAATACCGGTTGGAGAGGGTTGCTGCCATTGCAAAGCTGTTGGCTTCTGAGGTCCTAATAGGGGAGTTCAAGGAGATCGAGTGGATAATGGATGAGATGCTTTAGGATATGTACTTTCGCATTTGGAAACAGGGCAACTTATCCTGGATGGATGATTATCCCCGTGTCATGGCCAGGATTTATCTTAGGGCCCTGGAGGAGTCTAAGGTCGAAGCAGATAAGGAGGGTGGCGTGGCCTTCAGGATGGATGTGGTCACGGCTCAGTTCACCAAGGTGGAGAAAGTGGCGGTAAAGGAGGGTATGCGGTTGCTTACTGCTGATGAGGTAGGTGTGGAGTTGGAGGATGATGATCAAGGAGCAGATGCTGGTAAGTCTTCCCTTTTAGTCTTCTTGTAACTTGATTGCCTATTGCTCATGACTATTAATGGGTTCTTTCCTGAATTGGACAGGCGGGACCTCTGAAGCACCAACTACCTCTGGTCAACACGTTGAAAGCTTCGATCCGGCAGTTAAGTAGATCTCAAAGGGCCGGTAGAATAGAGATGAAGCTCTGATGCAGCCGATTCCCTGACTTGACCGGGACATCTTTTGGTTTCCTTGACATTGCTGTCTATGTTAGTCCCAAAACATTACTGTAACTGTTATTATATTATTTGTGATGAACAACTTTATTCTTGGCGTGTAATTTTTAACTTAAGCTGATTCTGTTATATTTAAATGCTTTCGTTATTTTGGTGTGTTGCATAATAAATGCATCTATGCATATGCCTGTGATTCAATTGTGTTTGATGACAAGTTCGTGCTCAAAATATAACTTCATGTCTTGTAACGTTAGTGTGATGTGCGCATGAATTATAGCTACGTATCTATATGCAAGAGAGGAAAGTACCGCCCTTCGTGTTTTAGTTGTAGATGGTAGCTTTGAAGTTCTTGTGTGACTGAGTATGGAATGCAGCTAAGTGTCCTGTCATCCAGTTATGAGTTCCTTTCCTCATTTGCGGGTGTCTCCTATTTTGTGCCCTGTACTTTAGGGATCGTTATATAGGATAGGAGGAAAGCTTTTAAATAAAATAGGAATATAAGAAATAGTAAAACTTCCAATCACGGAAGGCTTGCGATGTGCTTAAGTTCGTGGCAAACGGGTTTTGTAGTTGCTTTCCCTAGCTATGGGTCTTGGAGACATTTGTTACCCATCTTATGCCTCCGCGGGGAGTTGTCTTTTTTACCACAGCCGTACTTAAGACACATCAGAGTCGAGATCGCGCACGGTAACTACCCGGACCATTATGGCCCGTAATCGTGGGTATTATTCGATTTACCATGGCCGGCTAGCGTGGGTGCCGATCGTTAACCGTGAATTACCCCTGGCTGGCCACACCTTATGTTGGGGCTTAAAGTAGGTTCATAGTTGCCGGCGAGCCGAACGCCGTAATGAGCTTCCTAGGCTATTTTCGGCCTCCTCGGTGGCTTATAATCGGCTCATTACAGTTGGCTTTGAGGGCCGTCGTGAGCAATGAGTTAACCCGCAGCAGAGGGATGCTGGAGAAAAAGTGTCTCATTGGCGAGGGCATAGATTCGTACAGTACCTGTTAGGTCTTGTCCAGGTGGAGTTGTGCTGTGATATGCCTTGAATGGAAATGTCGTTCACACAGGATTTTGTTCAACAAAAAAGGATAAAGCTCAACAAGCAGCCAAGATATAAATGAACAAGTTAAAAAAGAGACAAGGTTTTTAAAGTGGTTCGGCACGAAAATGCCTACGTCCACTGATTCTCTTTGTTAATTCACTTCATATGGGCAGTACAAGTTAAGAAAAGTATCGATGAAGGTGTTGGATGTTACATGCGCTCTGGAACACCTCCCGTTCCACTGTTGACAAAATATAAGCTCCATTGTGGAGGTCTTTATGAATTACATATGGTTCATCCCAGATTGGATCCAGAACTCCGGGGCGCGGAAAGATTCGTCTGAGGACAAGATCTCCTTTTTGTAAGCTGCGATGCTTGACTTTGGAGTTGTATTGCGCTGCCACTTTTTGCTTGTGAGCTGCTGCTTTGAGTGCTGCATCATTTATTCTCTCTTCAATTAGATCCAAAGACATGTGAAGGAGTTCTTCGTTCTCTTCGGGGTTATTGTGGATCCTACGGTGGGAAGGCACTACAGTTTCAACTAGGAGCATGGCCTCCGATCCGTATGCCAAAGAGAAAGGAGTATGCCCCGTTGATGTTCTGAAAGAGGTGCGGTAGGCCCAAAGTGCTGTAGGAAGTTCATCCACTCAAGCGCCTTTTGATTTTTCAAGTTTCTTCTTGATTAGAGTTTTGAGAATTTTGTTGACAGCTTCGACTTGTCCGTTTGCCTGGGGGTAAGCCACAGATGAGAAGCTTTTGTGAATTCCGTGCTTTTGACACCAGTCGGCAAACTCTTCGCTGTCAAACTGAAGTCCATTGTCCAATATGATTTTGAGTGGGACCCCGTACCTTCATAGAACATTTTTGATCAAGAAGTTAATAACTTTTGCCGAGGATATTTTATTTAGAGGTTCCGCTTCCACCCATTTGGTGAAATAGTCAACTGCCACTATAGCATATTTGGCTCCGCCTCGGCCCACTAGCAGTTCGCCAATCAAGTCAATTCCCCATACTGCAAAGGGCCAAGGGCTGGTCATTTGAGTAATCTCATTTGTTGGTAGTCGAGAAATCTTGGCAAATTTCTTACATCAGTCACATTTTTTGACAAAGTCTAAAGCATCTTTGTTTAAGGCGGGACAGAAATATCCATATCGGAGTACTTTCTTTGTCAGAGTCTGTCCTCCAGTGTGATCTCTGCAGCTTCCTTAGTGGACGTTGGATAAGATTTCCTTAGCTTCCCTTCCAACGACACACCTTAATAAGGGGTTAGAGAAGCCGCGCCGATAGAGGATGCCTTCTTGTATTGTGTAGCGGGAAGCTTTCCTCAAGATTTTCCTGACTTCGTTACGCTCGCAGGGCAGTGTGCCATCTTGTAAGAATTTTCGGATGGGAGTCATCCAAGTTTCCTCTTCGATTGCAGCTACCAGATTCACTTGCTCGAAACTCGGGGTTATTTGCTTTGAGATGGATACTGTTCCGGAAATGGTACAGTCATTCATGCTAGCTTGCTTTGCCAGCTCGTCGGCCTCTTGGTTCTCTTCTCGAGGGATGTGTTTGATTAAATAGTGATCCAATTGATCGAGTAGCAGCTTGGTCTTCTTTAGATAAGCTGTGAGTCGTTCTCCTCGAGTCTGAAATTCTCCTAGTATTTGGTTTACAATAAGTTGAGAATCACTATGAAGACATAAAGAACTTACTCCAATCTCCAAGGCAAGTTCTATTCCAGCTATTACTGCTTCGTATTCTGCGTCGTTGTTGGTGGCAACGAATTCCAACCTTAGAGCATAGCGTTGCTTCCTTCCCTTGGGAGTGATTATTACAATACCTGCCCCCGAGGCTTGTTCGTTTGATGCTCCATCCACAAAGAGATTCCACTTAATGTATCTTGCTATTTCAGATTGCTCCTTACCTTCGTTGGTAGTGAATTCCGCAATGAAATCGGCCATGGCTTGTCCCTTGATGGCGGTGCGAGGATGGTAGGTGATATCATATTGACTCAGTTCAATGCACCATTTAAGTAGTCGTCCAGAAGTGTCAGGACGATGGAGTACCTGCCTTAGCGGTTGATCGGTTAGGACTCTGATGGAATGAGATTGGAAACAGTGTCGCAGTTTCCGTGACGTGATTAGTAAACAGTATGCTAGCTTCTCAAGTTTAGGATATCTGGCTTCTGCCCCTGTTAACCTCTTGCTTACAAAGTATACTGGCCGTTGCGCGCGGTTGTCTTCTCTTACCAAAGCGGCGCTTAGAGCATGAGATGACACAGCAAGGTATAGGTATAGCTCTTCACCTTCGTTTGGAGTTGAGAGTACCAGTGGTCTCTGGAGGTGTTCGATTAGGTTAAGAAAGGCCGTTAAGCATTCGTCAGTCCACTCGAACTTTCCTTTATCTTTCTTTAGAGCCTCGAAGAAGGGGAGGGACGCACTTGTCAGTTGCTCTAGAGATGAATCTGCTTAGGGCGGCCACCTTCCCATTTAGGCTTTGCATTTCTCTTCGAGTGGAAGGTATCCTGATATCTTTCAGGGCTCGGACTTGTTCGGGGCTTGCTTCAATCCCCCTGGCATGGACGATGAATCCCAAGAACTTTTCTGATGATACCCCGAAGGAGCACTTTAGAGGATTCAGCTTCATCCCATATTGGCGAAGTACTTGAAACATCTCGTCCAGGTGGCTTACGTGATCGTCGGCTTTTCTCGACTTTACTAGCATGTCATCCACATAAACTTCCATAGTTTGCCCTATCTGTTCCGCAAACATCTTGTTGACGAGGCGTTGATAGGTAGCTCCAGCGTTCTTAAGTCCAAAAGGCATCACTCTATAGCAGTACAACCCCCGGTTAGTGATGAAACTAGTGTGGTCTTGATCGGGGGCGTGCATAGGAATTTGGTTATATCATGAGTATGCGTCCATAAAAGATAAAAGTTCGTGCCCGGCTGTGCTGTCCACAAGCTGATCGATTCGGGGGAGTGGGAAGCAATCCTTCGGGCAAGCGTCATTTAAGTTGGAGAAGTCAATGCATGTTCGCCACTTCCCATTAGGCTTCTTTACTAGTACCGGGTTAGCGATCCATTCTGGGTAGATGGCCTCTCATATGAAGTTATTGGCAAGTAGGTTCTTTACTTCTTCATCGAGGGCTGCTGATCGTTCTGCCCCCATACTTCTCTTTTTCTGCTTTACTGGTGCCTTGGTCGGATTAATGTTTAGTACGTGGCATGCCACGTCTGGGGAGATTCCAGTCATGTCAGCCTGCGTCCATGCAAACACATCCAAATTGTGGTGGAGAAAATCAATGAGTTGATCCCTCAATTCTGCTCTTAGTTGAGATCCGATTTTCAACAGTCTACTTGAGTCGTGTTTGTCTACAGATACAAACTCCATAGCCTCTGCAGGCTTGGCGGTGGCCTCCTCCTCTTTGTCCCTGAGGTCTAATTCATTGAAAGGATCACTGGTATATCGAAGAGGAGGGGCTTTCTTTAGTTGCTATGCTTCCAAGTTTTTCATGCAGAGAGAAGTCTCTGCATTCTTCCCCCTATCCTTCCTGCGATTGTTGCGAAGTTCAGTTACATAGCAATCTCGAGCGGCATCTTGATCTCCCTCAACTTCCCCTATTCCATTGTCTGTTGGAAATTTCATCTTCAGGCACCACGAGGCCAAGACAATTTGGAAGTCAGACAAGGTTGGTCTTCCTAAAAAGGCGTTGTAGGCTGAGTGGTTATCTACTAGCCTTGGGAGTGATTATTCGTTTGATGCTCCATCCACAAAGAGATTCCACTTAATGTCTCTTGCTATTTCAGATTGCTCCTTACCTTCGTTGGTAGTGAATTTGGCAATGAAATTGGCCATGGCTTGTCCCTTGATGGCGGTGCGAGGATGGTAGGTGATATCATATTGACTCAGCTCGATGCACCATTTAAGTAGTCGCCCGGAAGTGTCGGGACGATGGAGTACCTGCCTTAGCGGTTGATCGGTAGAACTCTGATGGAATGAGATTGGAAGTAGTGTCGCAGTTTTCGTGATGTGATTAGTAAACAGTATGCTAGCTTCTCAAGTTTAGGATATCTGGCTTCTGGACGCACTCTCTGGACAATCGCGCCATCCTTTCATCAGAATTTGGAGCAGATAGAAATGAGTTTGGTTCTTCTCTGCGGGATTGATTCCGTCCAGATGACCTATAGGGATGGTATCGTCTATCACTCCTAATATTTTCCAATGGATGCCTCTGGTCTTCTGGGAGCATGTTAGAGTCAGCTACAGTTGGCACTTGCCTGGATCTTCACCTGCTGGGTTCTGTTCCAAGCATTTTCTCGGGTCCAACTTCGGGCTGGACTCTAGCTCGGCCCCGTTCATTGGTGTTCCCGTGGCTAGATAGCATGACAGGCTCGGCTACATCCGACCCTCGCCTGGTACCTCCCATGTTGGGTTCGGTTCCAAGCATCTCCTCGGATTGGAATTCTGGCTGAGTCCGGGCTCGGCTCCTACCATTGCTGTTTTTGTTGTTTGCCTCTTCGAAGAAGAAAGATCTTTGCTGCCTCCCAGGTCCTCCAGACTGGGACTCATCCCATGATTCAGTGTTGCGGCTAGATTCTTCTGCATCCCTTAAGCGTGACATGAGTTGGTTCACCAAGGCTTCTTGTTGGGATGTGAAGCGATCAGTCACTTCAGCCACAACCCTGTCTAAATCTGCCCTAGTAATTGCTGTCGGTTGATCCGTGGCAGGGGCTGTCGGATTTACCTGACTTCCATTTTGTACCGCTGTTGGAACGGGATGATTCTCTTGATCAGTGATCACTGGATCTGGAATACTGCTAGTTGCGATGTTCTTTCCTTTGTTAGCATCTTTCTTCTGTCTAGGAGGCATTTTTTCCAAGCAATGAGCGATGCTGATAGGAAGAAGGTTAAGTGGGACAAGCAACGGAGCTTATATTTTGTCAACAGTGGACGGGGAGGTGTTCCAGAGGGCATGGAACATCCAACACCTTCGCCGATACTTTTCTTAACTTGTACTGCCCATATGAAGTGAATTAACAAAGAGAATCAGTGGACGTAGGCATTTTCTGCCGAACCACTTTAAAAACCTTGTCTCTTTTTTAACTTGTTCCTTTATATCTTGGCTGCTTGTTGAGCTTTATCCTTTTCTGTTGAACAAAATCCTGTGTGAACGACATTTCCATTCAAGGCACATCACACACAACTCCACCTGGACAAGACCTAACAGGTACTGTACGAATCTATGCCCTCGCCAATGAGACACTTTTGCTCCAGCATCCCTCTGCTGCGGGTTAACTCATTGCTCGCGATGGCCCTCAAAGCCAACTGTAATGAGCCGATTATAAGCCACCGAGGAGGCCGAAAATAGCCTAGGCAGCTCATTACGGCGTTCGGCTCGCCGGCAACTGTGAATCTACTTTAAGCCCCAACATAAGGTGTGACCAGCCAGGGGTAGTTCACGGTTAACGATCGGCACCCACGCTAGCCGGCCACGGTAAATCGAATAATACCCACGATTACGGGCCATAACGGTCCGGATAGTTACCGTGCACGATCTCGACTCCGATGTGTCTTAAGTATGGCTGTGGTAAAAAAGAAAAATCCCCGCGGAGGCGTAAGATGGGTGAAAAATGTCTCCAAGACCCACAGCTAGGGAAAGCAACTACAAAACCCGTTTGCCACGAACTTAAGCACATCGAAGGCCTTCCGTGATTGGATGTTTTACTATTTCTTATATTCCTATTTTATTTAAAAGCTTTCCTCCTATCCTATATAACGATCCCTAAAGTACAGGGCATAAAATAGGAGACACCCGCAAATGGGGATAGGAACGCACAACTGGATGACAGGATACTTAGCTGCATTCCATACTCAGTCACACAAGAACTTCAAAGCTACCATCTACAACTAAAACACGAAGGGCGGTACTTTCCTCTCTTGCATATAGATACGTAGCTATAATTCGTGCGCACATCACACTAACGTTACGAGACATAAAGTTATATTTTGAGCAAGAACTTGACATCAAACACAACTGAATCACATGCATATGCATAGCTACATTTCTTATGCAACACACCAAAATAAGAAAGCATTTAAATATAACAGAATCAGCTTAAGTTAAAAATTACACGCCAAGAATAAAGTTGTTCATTACAAATAATATAATTACAGTTACATTAATGTTTTGGGACTAACATAGACAGCAATGTCAGGTAAACTAAAAGATGTCCCGGTCAAGTCAAGGAATCGGCTGCATCAGAGCTTCACCGCTATTCTACTGGCCCTCCGAGATCTACTTAACTGCCGGATCGGAGCTTTCAATGTGTTGACCAGAGGTAGTTGGTGCTTTAGAGGTCCTGCCTGTCCAATTCAGGAAAGAACCCATTAATAGTCATGAGCAATAGGCAATCAAGTTACAAGAAGACTAAAAGGGAAGACTTACCAGCATCTGCTCCTTGATCATCATCCTCCAACTGCACACCTACCTCCTCAGCAGTAAGCAGCCGCATACCCTCCTTTACCGCCACTTTCTCCTCCTTGGTGAACTGAGCCGTGACCACGTCCATCCTGAAGGCCACGCCACCCTCCTTACCTGCTTCGGCCTTAGCCTCCTCCAAGGCCCTGAGATAAATCCTGGCTATGACTCGGGATAATCATCCATCCAGGATAAGTTGCCCTATTTCCAAGTGCGAAAGTACATATCCTAAAGCATCTCATCCATTATCCCCTCGTTCTCCTCGAACTCCCCTATTCGAACCTCAGAAGCCAACAGCTTTGCAACGGCAGCATCCCTCTCCAACCGGTATCGCGAGCGGTCAGCCTGAAGGGATTTCCTCATCGCCTCCATCTCCTCCTTCAGCTTGGTTTGAGCAGCTCTACGGATTCAAGCCTCCCGGATAACTCCTTTACCCGCTCGAGATCCTCTTTCGGAACCTCATCCACTGTTGCAATGGCCATGTTAATCCGTTCCTTACATGCGGCCTCCATTTTCCGCAACTCTGCCCTGCTGGCCTCTTTCATGGTTCTCTTTAATTGCCTAGAGGCGGCCTCATGTTGGGAGATCTGGATGGCCTGATCAGCGAGTTGTTTGGCCTGGTCGAAAACCATTAACCGCAATCGAATGTTGGCGCTCCCGATTTCCTCCCCAGCCTTGACCAGTCGGGCATGATGCCCCATCAGCTTCCTGGTCTCCTCAGCAACCCGGTCGATGTTAGCCTTAGCTTCGTCCCCCAAAGTTACAACCCTGGGGTAAGCAAATCAAGGTCCAGGGACTTTGCCTCATCAAGCACCCTTACCATAGGATTACGAGGGAGAAGGTGCTCACCAGTAGCCTCGTCAAAGGAAATATCATGAGAGCCTGGATCCAGATCCGGATGACCCGCAAACGGATTACGAGCCAAGCCGGGATGATCTATTGGGGTAACAGTAAGGTTTTCAGACGGGTGCGGGGAAGGTATAAACTCAATATTCTCCTCCGTGGTATCCTGAAAAGGTTGAGTTGGGGGCTGAGAACCAGGTGAGGATTCGAATAAGGAACGACTCCTCTTCTTCTTTCGGATATCCTCGTCGATGACCCCGAGAAGAGGACGGTAGCCGAATACGTCTTCGGGGCGGTTAGTCGTAGGCTTCGGCTTAGTAGAAGCTTTGAGGAGTTTGTATTGCTCAAGACGATGACGAACATCTGATGTCTTGACCGCTTCGCCCAGTCCTGGAATAAAAACCAAGTGTTACAAGCATACATTGAGACATAATTCAAGAAACGTATAAAGTTGAGAAGAGTAAAAAGACGCTTTTGTTATACAAACCTTGGAAAGGAGTAGGATACTGCAATAAATTCTGGATCTCATTCTAGGACGGAAGCTGGCCATAAAATATTCCTAAATCCTTTTCATAAAAGGAGTCGTTAGGAGTCAAAAATTCACCTTGAATCGCAGGAGTTGCCTTAGCTGAAATGCTCTTAGAAGATGAATCGGCACCAGTCCCGGCCTTGTCAGCTTTTTTTGGCTTATCTACCAAGGCCGATCCTTCCTCCAACCCTTCAAAAGCTAGGCGGAAGCATCGTCTGTCCACTCCTGGATTTCGCCTGCCTGCTCAGAAGACAAAAGCCCCAACGCCACTACCACTCTGTCCATCATTACCATAGCGATCACCATCACCTTCCCCATCACTTCCACTCTCCGCCTCACCTCCTTCATCCTCGCCTCTTTCCTCCTCCACATCTTCCTCTTCCGGAACATCTGGACATGTGCTGGGGGAGGGTCCATCGGGCTTCTTAAGTTTCTTCCCCCCGGCGACTGGGTGTTTCGAGAAGGGTTTCCTTTTGCTGCTCTTTGCCATTGCCCCTCCTTCAGCTTTGGCAGCCCTCTCCTCAGCTGTGTCTCTTTGCTTGACCACAGACTGGCGGGGCAGAATTAAGTTGAACTCCAGAAGGGTAGCATTTCTTATCAGATAAGAGGCTTCCCTCTTCCTTTCCGGAATGGCTTCTATCTCCGCAGCCATCTGAACCAGGCGATCGCTCTCTACAACCGCAAAACCACCTGTCGCTAGCAAGAAATAAAGCACATAAGGAGGAGCATTGTAGTTTGAACAGAAATCATGAATAAGTTTCAACTTACAGCCAGAGGCGAAGCGGTGGAAAGAAACAGAGTCGTCCTTGACAAAAAACCACTCCTTCTTGAACATGCTAAACTTTGAATATAAATCCAGGACCGGCTTGAAAGACACGGCCGACTCCAAGTTGATGTATGGAGACCTCTTCTTATAGCCTCTCAAGTTGTACAGGTACCGAATCTCCCGGTTGGAAGGGAGACGCTCGTACTTTCTCTGGAAGATAATAAATAGACTCAACAAGAAGGCATAAGAGTTGGGCTGAAGCTGGAAAGGGGCCACCTTCAAATAGGTGATGAAACTGACTATCCAGGCGTTGATCGTAGGAATGGCCCCACACATGCAATGGTACCTACTATAAGCCAAATATCCTTCAGGGGATTATAAGGCATCACTCCTTCCCCCGGTAACAACATATGCGCTCTGTCGATCCCGAAAGAGCGAGATATAACATCAAGTTGCTCATCCTTGAGGGAGCTGGGAAAGCAGTCGGGCGGTGAATTCAAGAGCTCTTGGGGACAGTACCCGTCTACTAACGATCTCTGGGTTGGTCATGACGTTCCGCTCGAACTGGGGGCACTATGGGGGAATCCCCTGTGTCTTTGGATTTCTTCTTATCAGAACGAGTTTCTACTTTGCGAGACATTATCTGCAGCACGAGAAAACATATTGTTAGAACAAGGAAAGTAGGGATATAAACAAGCAAGTGCGTACAGTCTGGAATTTCATTTGCAATTCAAAACATAAAAGGCTCAAATTCATTCGGTATTCAAACTCCCCTATCTCATTCAGTATTTCCAACATGAAACTCATTCGGTATTCAAACTCCCCTATCTCATTCGATATTTCCAACATGAAGTTCATTCGGCATTCAAACTCCCCGATCTCATTCGGTATTTCCAATATAAGGTCCATTCGGCACTCATGTTCCCTTATCTCATACAGTAATTTCAACATAAAGTTTATTCGGTAGGAGAAAGCCTCACCTAGTTCAATACTCAAATTTGGTTCGGTACTTGATCGATTCAGCTATTTCAAACGGTAAAGGATAACAGAGGCATGATGCCCCTACTTATAGGCGAGCGCGGGATAACCGGACCAAACAATTCGGCGCTTAGGACCGAATGAGACTATCCAAGCTGAAGAAAACAAAGCGTGACACATGCAGGCATATGCCCCACTTTGGGGGGGGGGGGGAAATGTTGGGTGTATTCTAACCTACCTCCAAAGCCCTGCTGAACCAACCTACCTCCAATGCCTAGCCGAACCAACCCACTCTCCAAGTCCCTACCGAACCATCTCCTCCCCTATGCCTAACCGAACCAATCCACTCTCCAAGTCCCTAACGAACCATCTCCTACCCTATGCCTAACCGAACCAACTCACTCTCCACCTACTACCGGTCCAAACAACGCTCCACAACCTACTACCGGTCCAAACAAC
The DNA here is from genome assembly GCA_030765085.1 of Allium cepa. NCBI lineage: Eukaryota > Viridiplantae > Streptophyta > Magnoliopsida > Asparagales > Amaryllidaceae > Allium > Allium cepa. The sequence goes on from CM060944.1 coordinate 347,173,716, forward strand.
GCTCCACCCACTACCAACCCATCGCCGGACCAAGCACTGCCGGACCAATTCCCACTCTAACCACTACCGAACCAAAGGCCACTCCAACCTTCCCCGGACCAAGGCATCACTGAACCAACACTGCCAGGCCAGATTACATCAGCCCAGGCCCACCAGCGACTATATACATCCAAGACCCCTACCCCCAGCCTCACTCTATAAATAGAGGGGTAGGGATACAACAATGGCGGACAAGTTGGAGAGCTCAATCACGGATAGAACTTTCAAACAACTTTGAGATACTTGTAGTCAAAGCTTTGTACTTGTAACCTGAATAGTAAAGGAGAATAACATATAAAGTGGACGTAGGTACATTTAGGCCGAACCACTATAAATCTGTGTGTCTTTTACAGTTTAGTCCATCTATTTTATATATTTGTATGAATCATCCTAATCACTAAGAACAATATAAAATCGACTAAATCATACGACTTGGAGGTGTTTTCCCATTTTTTGTGCAAACATTTTGTCCGTACAAGGGGGACTCTGTCAAATTTTTTTGGAAACTTAGGGTGTTAGAAAATTTTTGAAAAATGTTTGTTACCGAAAATTGATTTCAAATTGTATTGAAAAATAAAGAGTTATGAATTAGAAAAAGGAAAACTAATTTTTGGGTTAGAACTAAAAGGAATGAAAAGTGGAATGTCGAGTTTTAACTAAGTGGATTTTGTTAAGTTAATGGGTTTGGATAATTCCTCCTACCTTAGCAATTTCTCTGACGAAATTCTTTTAAGGGGGAAGGAAAGCAACGACCTGGATTTTTCAATTTTTAATTTGGAATATTTAGATGGTTTTAAATATTGTATTTGGAATTATAATTTAGTTAATAAGATTTTAAAACTAAAAAATTTCACATGATTTCATAAAAATTGAAAATTGTCGATTTAATCGACGCGTTAAAATAATGATCCGGGACACAATCTCGGAATTCGATGAAACCAGTTCCATTGGATCCGTAATATTGTATTATTATGAGATTTAAATTTTCGTAGCATTTGTATTCACCATTTGGTCGTGCGATCTGGAAAAGCCTATAAATAATTTAATTGAATTTCATTTAAATAGTCGATTTAAAAAGCTATTTTCCACATACGATCAAATTGGGACACGAGGCTTGTTCCATTGGGTTCGGAATAGTGGTATAACATTAGAAATTCCATGCGGCACAACTCATTCGGGGTTCGTAATTAAATACTTGGATATTTTGAAAATTTAAAATAATGTATTTCAAATCACAGTCCCATTTCTTTCAATCAGCCACCCTACACTCGTACTCGAGCCAACCTATACTCGTACTCACATCACTTTACCAATTTAAATTTTCGTCCCGTCTCTTTCAATCTCTTAGAAGAAATCGACATCGACGAAAAAAAGAACAAAAAAGCTTAGGCGATCGAATCACCACCGCCACTTGCATGAGGGGGCTAGAAAGGGGGAGCAACGTACAACAGCTTCAATTTTGGATTCGAGGCAAACGAACGCGAGAAGGGCACGATGGCCTATAGTAATTCGCAACTTAGGGTTTGGTTCAACTGCGACGTGGAATTTAATGTTTGGGAAGGAGAAATTGGATTCATGATTTGATGGCATGGGTGCGGCGACAATGGGTAGTGGCCACGAATGCGAGGTGGGTTGTAGTGGTGGTAACCAGCAGCTGTAGTGGTTGCGTACGTTTTATTTTTTGTTTAAAAAAAGGGTCGCGATCAGGAAGAACTCGGCCTAGGTTGATTAAGGGAAGCTTAATGTTTTGATTACTGGTTAAATAATTAACTATGTGATTTAATTTGAAAACCTTATTAAACCAATAATGTATTCTTACGAGGTCCAAAAATCACAAAGTCAAAGACATTGGATTCGTAGCGATGAAATTTGCAATCTGGAATTTTTGATTAAATCGAATACCAAATACCACATACCACATACATGTCTAAAAATCAAATATATCTAATGAAACAAAAACACATAGTCTCAAAGTCAGAGTACATAATATCCCACAAAATAAACTAGTACATAGAAAGAAAAAATGCTAAAATAAAAGAAATACATAGAAGAAATCTCCTCCAAGAGAACTCCAAGCTGCACTAATATACTGACTTCTCCTTTGATTGCCTGAGTGGGGAAGGGAAAAATAGAGGAGTGGGTAAGACTAAAAGTCTGGTGAATGATAGTAATTACTAGAGTATTTAAGCAAGATAAAGTAATAGACTCTACAACAGTTCTAGCATAAACAAAGGAAATAGGAAAGAGATAAATTGGAAATAAGTATGATTAAATGTTTGTTCAATTTATAAGATAGGTTAACTTTGATCTTACACTTATCCTTGATTTTTGCTTTTACTAAGCTGAATTCTTAATCCTATAATTAAGATATGAACCTAATTCTACCCTTTTTGATTGGCCTGCTACTCCATAGACCTTACTACGGACCAACCGCTATATAAATCTCTACACAATAGCCAATGCTATCTACGAAAGATGCATAGAGCAACTACTGTGGATTCGAACGACATATGTAGCTTCCTACACAGAAGGCAATAATGTTTACGAAAGACACTCATACTAAGAACTTGGAACTCATAGCTATCACTGAGCACCCTAATGGAAGTCGCATGTGACTGCCACCATGCCCATGCTACCTTTTTCTCCATCTATTGGGTCTTCTTATTACCTCACCATCCAGCATAAGCGTGGCCCTCATCCCACTTCATGCTATCATGAGATCATCGTGTGTCTGTAGAATCTATAAGAAAAATGTTGTTAGTACTGGCTCTTCATCCAAACAATATCTAGTTGCGCCCATTATCCAAATCCTCCATGATTTGAACTTTAATTTGACCAATTACTACCATTGTTAGCATAAGCGTGTCCTAGGGAATGCTATTTGGTATAGGTCCTACCTTTATCTTTTCTTATTAACTTAGATAAATTATTTTAAATATGCCTTTACAATTTATCCCTGCTATCTTTTCTTATTAATTTATACTATGTCGTATAATAAGCCTTATTCTATTCCATTTCTTATTATAACCTACGTTATAATCGTGCTTATCACTTAACCTAAGGTCTAAGTGTGAAAATAAGATTCTTTCATCTTTTACTCTATTTAATTATAATTCTAAGTTATAACTATGCCAATTATCTTTAATTAGTCCAATTTTAATTATAGTTAGGCGTAATTTTAGTCCAACTTAATTATTTCTTGCAATCTTTATAATTTATATCTTATTTTCTTCATTCAATATTCTTACATATATAATTCAAATTTGCATTTAATTTATTCTAATCCACGCATGAAGAAAATGGGGGATGTAAAGAATAGACGCTTGCATAAATCCAAAATGTCGAAAAAATGTAAATAACAGTAAATAAACTTAAATACTGTAAATAAACTATAAATCAATAAAAAGCTATGCTTAACAGAAATAAACCAAAATTATGAAAAAGAATAGCCGAAAGGAAATAGACTGAAAAAAAATTCTAAAAACTATAAATAAATCACTGAAAAGGCTATTCCAAAAATCGTAGTAAAGCTACAGCTATTGGAAACACTATTATTTTAAATTACTTAAAGAAATCTTAAAATAATTACAATTACTCACCTCCATTCCTAAGTTCTTCCTTTGGTCTTCTCGGATCCACTTGGAGTTGTAAAATAATTTAATTTATAACGATTTTCTCCTTTTGAAAAATTTATTCCGTTTAGGGTCCTTCCTAGAAAGGTGAACCCAATTGAAGAAAACATAGAATGAGAAAAGCATTAGGTCTAGGGGTCTATTTATAGGTGCTGAAGTGGATCTTGGAGCTTTGAATTTGGAGATTGAATCGGATGCAACCACGTCATAGGCTGAATAGGGGCCATCAGATGTAGAAAAGAAGGGACCGAATCGGTTTAAACTATGCAAAACATGTGTTTACTCATCACCGAATCGTTCGAACAAACGAACGTTCGTTCGCTTGCTAATAGGCAAGGCAGGTCAACCGGGCTGTAAACCGCCCGCTTACCCAGGTCGAACGGCCGGTCGACCTATATATATACATATACGTGTGTATTTACGTATGTATGTATATATATATTCTGCTTATTTTGATTGTTTTATAATTTGATCATATTAGCTCGGTTTCTGACGTTCTATATATGAAAATTGACCAAAAAATTACCACGGACGCAATGGTGCAACTTCCATATCTTGATTCTGATAATTTCATAAATTTATTTTATTATTTAATTAATTAACAAATTAATTATTCTGGGTTAAATTTCGAGTTGTTACATTCTCCCCTCCTTAAAGGATTTCGTCCTTGAAATATCTAAGGATAAAATAATATACTAAATATTTTCATCTAATTCTACAACCAACTACTCAATCATCAACCATTCATCCATTCTCCTTTAGTTTTACTAATGTAATTTATGATACTAAGCAATTAGTTTTGTGTAAATGTTCCTAACTGATGCAAAAGATTAGGCGGTCCACTGATTATGTTGACCTCCTTTTATGCAATCATGTTCGTGCCATGTATTTAAATGAATGCGAAAATTCCCTAATGATAGTTGATAGTTCTATATGTATGCTAACACATCACCCAAATGCAACAATCAAGTGATAAACATCCATTTATAACAACCACGGAAATAAAATAAAAATGCGCACACATCCATATGCATATGCTCTAGTGTCCTAGTTAGGCCGATCCCTAAGGAATAATTGTGCCTAGTGTACCTATATGTGTCCATTGCATCCACTAGAAAACACTTGCAACCATTAGCATACATCATTTATAACATGTTATATTAACATGTTTACATCAAATCCTACCATCCATAGGTCAAATCCTACGCATTACCCTCCCAAGGGATAATAAAGGAAAGAACCCATTCAAATCTAAAGATGGAAAAAAAAGAATTCTAGAACTTACTATAAAAAAGATGAGGATACGAAGTACGAATCTTCTCTTCTGCTTCCCAAATGGTGTCTGCAACATCATCTCCCCATTGCACCTTCACTAGTGGAACCTCCTTATTCCTTAGTCGCTTGATGTCTCTTCCAACAATCTTCTTGGGGATACGCTAAACAGAAGCTTCCCTTTCTACCTCCACCTCCTCCAACTAACTGGGCTTCACAACCTCAGCTGAATCATGTAAGCACTTTCACAAGTGCAAAACATGGAAAACGTCATGCACTCCTAATAGCCTCTCTGGCAGCTTCACTCGGTAAGCCATCTTTCCAACTCTCTTTGTGATAAGAAATGTTACTACAAATCTAGGGGCTAACTTTCCATTTGATCCAAATCTTACCACCTTCATAAGCAGGGATACTTTGATAAAAACTAAGTCTCCAACCTCAAAACCTAAGTTTCTCCTCCTCTTATTAGCATACGACTTCTGTCTGTCTTGATCCATCTTCATCCTTCGTCGAATCAAATCCACCATCTCAAAGGTCTCCCTAACCATATCGGGTCCAAGTAATAACTTCTCCGTAGACTCTACCCAACATGATGGGGACTTGAAAGGTCTCCCATATAAAGCCTCAAATGGTGCCATTCCTATACTTGTTTATATTATTGTACGCGAACTCAAGCAATGGAAGATGCTCCTTCCAAGTACCTCCAAAGTCCAAAATGGACATCCGAAGAAAATTCTCAAGCACCCTATTTACCCTCTCCGTTTGGCCATCAGTCTAGGGGTGATAGGTCGTACTCAACCTAAGTTGCGTTCCTAATGCCTCCTGTAAGATTCTCCAAAACTCACTAGTGAAAATGGGATCTCCGTGTAAACGTACTATCTTTCGAATATACAAGGATGCCAAACATGAAGCCGTATGCTTACTTTTAACTGGGATGAAGTGAGCACCCTTGGTCAATCTATCAACAATCACCCAAATGCTATGTTCCCCTTCCTAGAACGGGGTAAACCATCAAGGAAATCCAAAGAATACTATCCCACTTCCACTCTGGCACATCTAGGGGCCGAAGTAATCCACTGGGCTTCTACTACTCTGCTTTTACCCTTTGGCATATGAGACACTTTGCTACGAATTCCACCACGTCCTTCTTCATACCACCCCAATAGAACGTCCTCTTTATATCTCAGTACATTTTGTCACTATCCAGATGAATAGTCATACGGGAATGTTGTGCTTCCTCCAAAACTGCTCTCAACAAGTCACTAGCATGTGGAACACAAAGCCTCCCAACTCTCCTAAGCCACCCTGTACTACCAATGGAATAACGTTAGAGATGTATCGAGACCTCTCCTCGACTAATCCTATCCATAATGCCCATGAGCTCGGAATCTCCCCACTGCCTCGAGCCAATCTGATCCATAAGGGTAGGCCTCAACTCTAATGTCGCTAACAATCCGAGAGTAATGTCCGTAGAGGGCTTAAAATCAAAGGTAGAAATAAATTTCCAAGCTCCTCCACTCTATGAACAAAGGACTAAGGGTTGCTTTCTTTCTACTCAATGCATCCGCAACCACATTACCTTTGCCAGGGGTGTAAGATATCTCAAAATCATACAAGGCTATGATTTCCATCTTCCTCTGTTGCCTCAGTTCAAGTCTTTCTGTGAGAATAGGTACTTCAAAGACTTATGGTGGTAAAAAGCTCAAACCTCTCTCCAATAAATTAGTGCCTCCAAGCCTTAAGTGTAAAAATTATGGCAGCTAACTCCAAATCATGGGTAGGGTAGTTCTTCTCATGCATCCTCAACTGCCTACTACCATAACACACTACCCTCCCTTCTTGCATCAACACCGTTCCTAGACCCTTCCACATGCATCAATGTATACAGTGAAAGACTTAGCTCCGTCAGATAAAACTAACACGGGTGCACTAGTAAAGGCTCTCTTAAGTTTCATAAAGTAATCCTCACAATCCACGTCTTACATAAAAAATTTATTCTTCTTAGTAAGGCGCGTGAGTGATGCCGAAATTTTGGCGAAGTCTCTAATGAACTTCCTATAGTAGTCTATCAATCCTGGGAAGCTCCTAACCTCGGTAACGTTCTTGGGGGCCTTTCAATCTTGCACTGCAATAACCTTTATTGGATCAACAGCTAAACCTTCCTTTGAAACTACGTGCCCCAATAAACAAACTTCCTCTCTCCAAAAAACTTAGCTCTTGAATGATGACTATGAAGTGTGCGACGAACTTCTTCCAAATGAATAGCATGCTGCTCCATATTCTTGGAAATACCAAGACATTATCCACGAATACCACCACAAACTTATTTAGGACATCCCTAAAGACACGACTCATCAAATCAACGAAATAGGCTGGAGCATTGGTTAGCCCAAAAGGCATAACCAACCACTCAAAGAATCCGTCCGTTGTCTTAAAGGCAGTCTTATCTATGCTGTCATCGGCGACTCTAAGCTGATGGAATCCCATGGCTAAATCAAGCTGAGAGAAAACCGAAGAACCTACCAACTGGTCAAAAAGATCATTAATTCTAGGGAGTATATATTGGCTCTTCTTGGTGAGCTTATTTAATCCCTATAGTCCAGGCAAAGTCGGAGAGAAACATCCGCCTTAGTGGAAAAGACGAATGGCGCTCCCCACTCCGATATGCTCCTTCTTATGAATCACTTCTCCATAAGATTATGAATCCGCTTGCTCAATTCTTTCTTCTTCCTAGGTGCCACGTGCCTCATAGCTAATGCTACTGGCTTACCATTCTCGGTCAAATAAATCCTGAAGTCAATCTCTCTCTTAAGGGGTAGTCCCCTAACCTTCTCAAAAATGTCTGCATAATATCTGACAACGGGAACTGAATGCAACTCTAATGATGATGGATCGAGGAAATAGAGAAAACTCAACATGACTGACCTTTGCGGGTCGCAAGATACCTCTAGAGTCCTACCACTGCAAGTCTCAGGTCTAACAACTCTCCTCTCATAGTCTAAGATAGCTCCGTATGTGGATAGCTAATCCATTCCTAAGATCACCCCATACCCCGAGAATCCCAAAACATAGGCATCACAGTCAAATTCTATGCCTAGAATAAAGATTTTCAAATCCCTACTAATTATAGATAGGTGTGTCGATCCTCCTATGGGGATTGAAACAATAATGGGGTCTACTACTAATGAAATGTCCAAGTGCAAATAATCTACTAGAGGGCTAGAGATTAAAGAGTGTGATGCTCCGAATAAAATAAAGTCCAAATGGAAAAATCAGATATAGAAATCAAACCTTCAACTGTGAATTTCCTACCTCTATCTGCAACGCTACCGGAAGGTGCTATGTCTAATGCCTGAATCTGCATAGCTGGTGCACTCACTCCCTAGGGGCAACTCCTACTCATATGACTGGGATGCGCGCAAATATAGCACTTACCCTTCATCTTATCCTTCCAGCAATCCTTGACCATATGTCCAACCTTCCCACGACCATGGCACTTTATTCCCTTCTTAATCTGCTTCTAAGGACCATCACCTTTCTTCTTCTTCCTTTTCTTTTCCCACCACTTCTTCTTTGGACCTTTTGACTTAACTTTCTCTTTAGACTTTCCCTCCTTGACTGTATCCGACATAAGCGCCATCTCGACCAAAGACTCATAAGTAGTTCCCATCGGTACATGAGTCAACATTAATCCCTGAAGAGGTTGATTCAATCCCTTCGTAAACTTCTTAGCTTTCTTATATTGTGTGTTCACCAAATCCATACCAAACTGTAACAACTTATTGAATTGATTGATGTATTCCTTAATAGACAAACTCCATTGCTTCAAATCGATAAACCTCTCCAACTGAACACTCTCTTCTGCCTGAGATAGAAACTTCCTATCGAATCGCTCCCTTAATCCATCCCAAGTAGTATTGCTTTCCTCCAACTCGATCACCTCTCACCAATAAGATGCCTCCTCCTTCAGCTGCCAAGCGGCCAGTTGAAATTGCTGATATCCATCTAATCCCAAAAGACCAAAATATCCTCTATGTCTCTAAGCCATGCTCTCGCCTCCACAAAAGTTCCTTGCCGAAAAAAGTCTTCCCGTCCAACTCGAAAAATCTTTACAAAGCTTAGAGAAATTGATGGCAGCAGGTGGGTAGATAGGATTCCCACCCATTGGTGCTAGATTAGGCACAGGCTAGTGCACCTCTGGAGTCGTGGCTTGTAAGTACCTACGAAACCAGGCTGGGACTGGAATACCCTCGGGATGGTTCGAGGCAACAGCCATTCTACAAAAAGAAAAAGGTTGTTTAAGAATGAGTCAAAGGGAAATTGAATTGGACTTATGAAGGGATTTTTCTAAAAATTCTTTATACTTAAAAATCATTCCTAAAAATTCTTTTATGAAAAATACCTTTAAAACAAGTTATTTTGAAGAAAATACTTTAATTTTTTTAATTTTTTTGTAATCCTGTAACCTTAGGCACTTATACCAAGTGAAACACTCCACACCCCTTAATATACTAAAAAGCATACATTAAAAGACGTGATGCATTGCAGGTATAACTAAAAACTAATAAAGACTAAGATTCACAAGACAAATATAGATAAAAACAATGGAAACTTAAAGTAATAACTTAACTAAAACAAAGCTTCATAGTTGCTTCATAAATAAGTCAAATACCCAATAACACATACATGTCTAAAAATCCAATATGTCTCATGAAACAAAAACTCATAGTCTCAAAATCAGAGTATATAATATCCCACAAAATAAGCCAGCACATAGAAAGAACAAAAGCTAAAATAAAGGAAATATGAAAGAGATAAATCGAAAATAAGTACGATTAAATATTGTTCAATTTATAAGACAGGTTAACTTTGATTGCTTGCACTTGTCCTTGATTTTTGCTTTAATTAAGCTGAATTCCTAATCCTGCAATTAGGATGAGACCCTAATCCTACCCTTATTGATCGGCATGCTACTCCATAGACCTTACCATGGACCAGCCGCTATATAACACCCTACACAGCAGCCAATGGTATCTACAAAAGATGGACAGAGCAACTACTGTGGATTCGAACGACATATATAGCTCCCTACATAGAAGGCAATGATGTCTACGAAAGACACTCATACTAAGCGCTTGGAACTCATAGCTATTACTGAGTACCCGATTGGAAGTCGCACGCATAATTGCCACCATGCCCATGCTACCTTTTGCTCCATCTATTGGGCTTCTTATTAACTCAACATCCAACATAAGCGTGGCCCTCATCCTACTTCAAGCTAACGTGAGATCACCGTGTATCCATAGAATCTATAGGGAAAATGCTGTTGGTACTGGCCCTTCATACAAACAATTTCCAATTCACCCCTTATTCAAACTCCCCGAGATTTGGACTTCTATTTGACCAATTCCTACCATTCTTAGCATAAGCGTGCCTTAGGGAATGTTATTTGGTACAGGTACTACTTCTATTTTTGCTTATTGACTTGGATAAGTTATTTTAAATAAGCCTTTACAATTTATCCCTACTATCCTTGCTTATTAATTTATCCTAAGTCTTAAAATAAGCTCATTTTGTTCCATTTCTTAATATAACCTACGTTATACTCACGCTTATTACTTAACCCAAGGTCTAAGTGCGAAAATAACCTTTTTCATCTTTTACTCTATTTAGTTATAATTCTATGTTATAACTATGCCAATTATTTTTAATTAGTCTAATTCTAATTGTAATTAAGCGTAATTTCAGTCCAACTCCATTATTTATTACAGTCTAATCCCATTATTTATTGTAATTTATAATTTACATCTTATCTTCTTCATTCAATATTCTTACTTATATAATTCATATTCGCGTTTAATTTATTCTAATCCATATGCAAAGAAAAAGGGGGCAGAAGAGAATAGATGCTTGCATAAAATCCAAAAGGTCGAAAAAGAAGTAAATAATAGTAAATAAACTTAAATACTGTGAATAAACTGTAAATCAATAAAAAGCTATGCTTAACAGAAATAAACTAAAATTACTAGAACGAATAGCTGAAAGGAAATAGACTGAATAAAATTCTATAAACTGTAAATAAAATACTAAAAATGTTATTCCAAAAATCGTAGTAAAATACAACTATTGGAAAACCTATTATTTTAAATTACTTAAAGAAATTTTAAAATAATTACAATCACTCACCTTCGGTCCTAATCTTTTCCTTTGGTCTTCCTGGATCCATTTGGAGTTGTAAAATAATTTAGTTTATAATGATTTTCTCCTTTGAAAATTTTTATTCCATTTAGCGTCCTTCCTAGAAAGGTAAACCAATTGGGGAAAACCTAGAATGAGAAAAAGTGTTACGTCTAGGGAGTCTATTTATTGGTGCGAAAGTGTATCTTGGATCGTTGGATTTGGAGATTGAATCGGATGCAACCACGTCATAGGATGAATAGAGGCCATCGGATGCATAAATGGAAGGACCAGATCGGTTTGAACTATGAAAAACATGTGTTTACTCGACACCCAATCATTCGAATGAACGGTTGTTCGCTTGCCAATAGGCAAGGCGGGTTGATCAGGCAGTCGACCGCCCCCTTGCCTAAGTCGACCGACCGATCAACCTGTATGTATATGTAGGATCTATTTCACCCTAGTAGAGGGAGGGGTGAATAGGGTGATACTAATAATTATAAAAATTTAATTCGAAAGCTTATAAAATAATTGCAGCAAAGATAATTGCTGAATAATAGCTGCATAGATAATAGCAAAATAAAAAAAGCAGAAATAGAACAACATAGATTCACCCAGCTTCAGCAAAACTCTGCCTACGTGTTGCCCCCAAGGTCTCTACTAGAAATTAAGTAGTTGAACGCTTACACATGTAAGCTCACGACACCCGCTATCGACTAACCTAACTCTACACTCGAAACCCTGCTACAACTCAGCCACCGAGTTGCAATTCTCAAACTACACCACCGTAGTTCGTTCCCTAGTCACATGACTAGAAAATACAAAAGTTTAAAAATAAATTACAAATAAAAACAATTTAAAAACACAAAACTCTAATTTATGAACTAAAGCCCAAAGAAGATTATAAGCCAGCCTAAAATAAAATCATCACTAAAAAAAATGAAGGCCCAAAGTGATATACATAGAAACTATTCCCTTTTTTTTATTTCTTCGGCCTTGAATCCTTTGAGTTAAAAATGGCTGCTTCCTTTTTCGTTCGTTCCTCTTTAAGATAATTAGGGCTTCATGATAAATGAGTCTTCCACTTGAAATTTTTTCAATTGTAGTGGTGAATTTTCTTTGATCTGGCTTATCAATTGATCCCTTTGTTGATCGTTGCTTGCGGCTGCTCCACTTTGTCGAGCGCGTATACTTGGTGGAAGAAATTGTTATGCGACATTCCTCTTCGATTTTGATTATACTCGACTTTTTGATTTGAGTTGCTGATTTAAACTTTGCTCTTTGATACTGTTTGAACACGAATGGTTTTTATTGCCGATGATGATTGGGTTTAAATAGGGTTCGAATCCCTCAATCTACGTTTGTATACATCTGGTTTGAATGATTCACGTTGCTATGCTTGGCCACTGATTTTTGATTGAATGGTGAGATTTTCTGTTATGCTTGATTGGTCATCACAGCTTCATGAATTTGAACTTGGTTTTGGTTCCGTTGATTTCGGCCATTTGAAATGATAATCTAGACTCTTTCGATTTTTGTTTTTTCCTAGTTTTGATTCTGACTTGATTGAACTCTACCTTGATTTTTGTAACTGCAAATTGACCCGTGGCTTCATTTTTGATCTTTCATCCTTGACTTATCGAACTGTTTATATAAATTTTGTAGCTTTGTTGCTTGAATACTATCACTGCTTGTTTGAAGTCCTATGTCCAATAGCTTGTTTCATGTGATGTTGTATGTGGTCTTATTTTCGAGTCATGTATCATGTGGTCTAGTTTGTGTGGAGCTTCATTGAGTTGTTGCTTCTAGCTAGTTTGCATCTGTAGCTGGACTTGCCATTGAGCTCATTTGGTTGTGTAAATTTAGATCACTTTGAACATGCGATCTTGTTGCATTCACTATGTACATATGTGAACTGCATTGTTGAGATTTTCTTTTATGTACACTTTTGTCTTGTCTGGTGATTCTTTGGTTCTATCCGTGGAGTCTTGTTGTACATGAATCCTATATATGTAAGTGTGTTGTGGCCAAACTTGTTTATGTGCTTTGTACTTGAAGTTCGGTTTCTTCTTCATTGTTTCTTATGCACTTATGGTCGCATTCATCTGCTTCGAGTCACTTGTGAATTTTTCAGACTGCTGTTTTGATGTTCATCTCTACTTGTATACATACATACATAAATGTATGTATGTATGTGTGTGTGTTCACCTTAGTTGCATTCCATTGTTTACTTTTTTTGCATGTGAACTCAAATTGCTTTTTATTTTTACTAGATCTGATTCCATATCAAATTTTTTATGCATAGCATATATATATGTCAGTGTTGCATTTTCTTGTAATATTTCAGAAATGTTGGGTCTGTTCTTTGTTTCACTGGTGCATGTGCTTATGCCTATTCTTGTTTTCGAACCGACCTTGGTTGCTCCTGATCAATTCATTGCTGATTTCAGTTTGGTTTTTACTGTACTGATTTTGTGATCTTGTTGTACTCGACAATTTAGTGATGTATTTGTATTGCACCTGAGTTAAATCCAGCCTTGGCTTGGGTTTGACCTTATGCTCACCTGTCCCTATTGTTTTGTCAAGTGTATATCAGTGTGCTTATGGAATGTACAGTGATGTAGTGTGTATGTCACAAGCTGCTCGTGTAAGATGAATTCAAAATTAAATCATGACGAACAACCCAAATTACCGAGGCAAATAATATTTTCAAAAATATACATTTTGTTTTACACTGCACAAGTATTTCTTTTTTAATTTTACTACGTTAGTGTTTATTTTGCAGAAAACTCGGATGCGGGATTCAATATGGAATAGAGTTGAAGTTAAATACGAGTGAATGAGTGATATGTAGTGAGATGAACATTGTAAATTGAAAATTGTGATGTAATCGAATTTGTATTGTAATTGAAATTATGTATATATAGTGAGAGCTCAAATTTGTACTATTCAAGATTGAAATAAAATATTTGTTTGAATTTAAATTCTATGTTATTTATTTTATTCAGCAAATATTTATTTACTTAGTGAGAAATATAATAGTACAATAACAAATACATTTAAATGAATATATATATATATAGTTTATTATCATCAAACAAAAATCATATACTAGCATATTCAACAATCTCCCGCTTTTGATGATAACAAATATAAATTTAAAATTTAGAATTTATTAAATGTATTTGATCATTCAATTGTCTCCCCTTATTTGAATGCTCCCTCTCTACAACAAAGCTCCCCTTTCATATATACATGAAAATAAACAAAAATATGCAAATGAATCTAGATGCAAATAGAAAATATAAAATAAAATATTTGACCTTTATTTGCCAAAAGCTTAACTTTTCTCTCTCCTTTATTATCAGCAAAAGAGTAATATTGATAGAAAAATAGAGATAAAGTGATAGACATTAATACAACATTAATACCCAATCGAGTATAAAAGTTAAATTTCAATAAAAAATCAAACAAAAATCGTAAATACTCTGTTAGGTGCATATTCCACTTTAGAATGATTGGGTTGATGCAAAACCATATAGCCGTGTCTATTTATGGTATATTTATATTAGGAATTTGAATATCTACTAACCATGCATAACCGTTAGGAATTTTAAATGAGATTAGTAGTATTCTCATTTTCTATAATAAAATATGAACTTCAAGCATCTTCTTACTACGCATATCTGTGAGGATTTTTAAATGGGATTATAATCAACTTGTTTATTTGATAATCAATTTTGATATGCGTTCCATACATGCATAAACGTGAGGACTTTTAAATTAGCATGAAAGCACATATTTAAAAATTTCAAGTAATTCAACCATGCATAACCGTGAGGACTTTTAAATAATAGTGAATACTTTGGATGTTTTTATTGCCAAAATATAATAAAATGAAAAATAAATGATTTTCAGTTTAAAATATCACATATTAACATACTATATTGGATTTTGATGAGTGACGGTCGTTATGACTATGATAGCAATAGAGATGGTCATGGAATTTTACTCATCAAAAGTTATTATAAATCTTGTTTAAAGTTTTTAAAGAAATTTCCTAAATATATACTTTCTCAAGTTATGATATATGATCAATATCAACACTCAGAATCACTTTTTCAATCACTATTTATCTTTTCGATAATCAGCAGGGAGTCAGATTAGTTAATGTAGTCATCTAAAATCAAATCCAAAAGTAATTATGAGATCAAATTTTCTAAAATGACTAATCTGAAACAAGGTCAATATAAACTATTTTCTAGAAGGGGTTTTATAAAAGAAAATGTCTGCTAATTGAAAATTATTTGAAATGAAATATGTGCAGATATTTTTTCGAAAATGTGATGCAGCTAATGAATGTTTTTACATAAACACGTTCTACTAGTAATTTTTCTATCAACTAGATTACCAGTGTAATCTGCATCTGAACTTCTTGTTGACTCTAATTTATCTTTAGGTATCATAGACTAGACCATGAAGTGTGCAACAAAATACCTTAAAATCATTTTTAACAGCTTTTAAATGAAATTCTTTTGAATTTGAATTGAAATCATGCAAATTTACAAACAATGAACATAGTGTCAGATCCAGAAGCAGTAAGATAAGCAAATATATCCACGTGCTTCTAGAGTAATCAAAAATCAATTCTTATCATCTAAACTTGCATTATCATTAGTCCAAACTAATCTATATGAGATAGTTCAAAATTTTCTATAGATACTTATAGTGTTCTCGTCATAAAAAGATAATTGACCAACAATTTTCATAATTCAAAATCAAAATCAACATTTATTTCTTTATCACATAACTAGCTGAATAAAATTAGATTATGGTGCAGATTTTCACATTTAATAAATTGTTCAAAATATACCATTACCTATTTTACCTTTAAGATAATTTTTGGTTGTTTCCCATTGTGATTCTGCCACCTTTATACTAGGCTAAGGAACTTTGTTTTGTCGCCCGTTGTGTACTTGGAACAACCATAATCCAAATAACACTGTTGTTGTTACTTAGCCTGCCACCACATGTACACTAGAAAAGATTTTTGTGACCTATTTGTTTTCATAGGTCCATGGTTGTTAGTGGCAAATGATTTTGAAAAATATGTTTGTGGAGACCCAAGACTATTTATATTTGTTCCTTTTGGCACCCAGATTTGTTTGACTTTAAGGGATTTTATATTTATGCCTTTCGAAACCCAAATCAGTATGGTTTTCACGTGTTTGGGTATCATACTTTTCCCTCTAACAGTGTTATTAGTTGTTTGTTCATATTTTTTGACACTTTTGCAAATCCAAATGCATTCCTTTTATTCTCGCAGAGTTGATTTTCTAAGAGTATATTAAATGATTTATCTCTAGTGAAAATTTTTCGAGTAACCAACTCAAGTTTGTTACCTTTCGATTTTAAAAGTTTATTTTCATTTATTAGCTTTGCACAACAACTAATGGTACTATCTCTCTTTTCAAAACTATTCAATTTTAATTGCATATTTTCATTTTGAAGCCCTCTAATTTTATTCTCAAATTTCTGGCATCTCATTTTCAAAAGTTTGGAGTTTTTTAAATTCAATTTTTTCAAAATCCTTGATTTTTTTCAATATCCTTTTCAAACTCGTGATCTAATTGAATAATTTCAGCTTTGCTCAAAATCACATTTTCTTTTCAAGGTTTGAAAATTTTGTTGATCTCATTTAATTTATTTTCAAAATCACACATTTAGAAATTTCTGCCTTCTTAAAGCTATCCAACTCTTTTTGCAAAATATTATTTTTATAAATCAACTCAATTTTGTTTTTCTCTCGAATTAAAATTTTGTTTTTTAACCTTTGAAAGTTTTCATGAAAATAGGAAAATTCATTTTCATGGTTCAAGCGCCTTTGCAATTAGAATTTTTATTTTTCTTAATCTTTTTAAGCTCATTTTCCAAATCATTACTTTTTGTTGAAGTTTAGCTTGTTCTTTTTCCAACCTATTATTTTTCAACTCAAGAGCTTTGTTATTTTCAATTAATTTTTGGCACAAGAGAACTAAATTATTGAATGGAAAAGCACATAGCTCATCGGCTATTGAATCTTCATCAGTGCTGCCTTTTTTCATTCTATTAAGCACGTTTCTTTAACCAAGTCGATTGTAGAGGATTTCTCAACGTTTTTGACTTTTGCACCATTTATTGCATCAAAAGTATTCTAGATTTCTCATGCATTTTCACAATGAAAGATAAAGTTAAAATTTCTTGATCACTATGAGAATATAGTATTTTCATAGCAAGAGCATTAATCGAAGTATTTTTCTCGCCTATTATATCACACCCATTTTCAATAATATACCAATATTTAAAATTAACAAATTTTAAATAAAGGTCAATTTTCGGTTCCATCAAAAATAGGCGGAATAATACTGAACCAACGCTCAGCAAAAGCATTATCAAAAGAATCCATTTTAAAAATTCAAATTTATAAAACAAAAATTGGTTTTTGAAAAATCAAATTTTTAAAACAAATATGACTATTGTTCCTTACTCTGAGTGTAGGATCGATTTCACCTTAGACGGATGGTGAATAGAGTGATACTAATAATCATAAAAATTTAATGCGGAAGTATATAAAATAATTGCAGCACAGATAATAGCAGAATAATAGCAGCACAGATGATAATAGAATAATAAAAGCAGAAGTAAAACCCTGTCAATGTGCTGCCTCCAAGGATTCTACTAGAAATTAAGTAGTCATACACTTACACACGTAAACTCGTGGCACCCATTATCGACTACCTAACTCTATACTCAAAATCCTGCCACAACTCAGCCACTGAGTTGCGAATTCTCAAACTACACCACCATAGTTCGTTCCATAGTCGCACTACTAGAAATTACAAAAGTTTAAAAATTAGCTACAAATAAAAACAATTTAAAAATCATGAAACCCTAGTTTATAAAATAAATCCTAAAAAAGATTATAAGCCAGCCCAAAATAAAATTATCACTAAAAAAAGGCCATCCCAATGTGATAATCACAGAAACTATTCCACTTTTTATTTCTTTAGCACTGAATCCTTTGAGTTAAAAATGGTTGCTTCCCTTTTCATTCGTTCCTCTTTAAGATAATTAGGGCTTCATGATAAATGAGGTCGCCGCTTGAAAATTATTCAATTGCAGTGATGAATTTTCTTTGATCTGGCTTGTCAATTGATCCCTTCGTTGATCGTTGCTTGCGGCTGCTCCACTTTATTGAGTGCGCATACTTGGTTAAAGAAATTGATATGTGATAGTCCTTTTCGATTTCGATTATGCTCGACTTTTTGATTTGAGTTACTGATTTAAATTTGCTTTGTGATATTGTTTGAACTCGAATGGTTTTTATTGCCGATTATGATTGGGCTTAAATAGGATTCGATTCCCATAATCTTAGTTCGCATACATCTGGTTTGAATGATTCGCGTTGCTATGCTTGGCTACTAATTTTTGATTGAATGGTATGATTATTTGCTGATATGTTCATATTCGTATATTTTCTGTAATGCTTACTTGGTCACCATGGCTTCATGAATTTGAACTTGGTTTTGATTCCGTTGATTTCAGCCATTTGAAATGATAATCTGGACTCTTTTGATTTTTGTTATTTCCTGGTTTTGACTCTGACTTGATCAAACTCTACCTTGATTTTTGTAGCTGCAAATTGACCCACTGCTCGATTTGTGTTCTTCCGTCCTTGATTTATCGAACCGTTTATATAATTTTGTAGCTCTTTTGCTTGAATACTGTCACTGCTTGTTTGAAGTTCTATGTCCAGTAGCTAGTTTCATGTGATGTTATATATGATCTTGTTTTCGAGTCATGTATCATGTGGTCTGGTTTTGTGTGGAGCTTGATTGAGTTGTTGCTTTGAGCTAGTTTGCATTTGTAACTGGACTTGCCTTTCAGCTTATTTTGTTGTGCACATTTAGATCACTTTGAACACCTGATCTGGTTGCATTCACTATATACATATGTTGTGACGGCCCCGACTCGACCTTCGAAAATCGGCACCGAATACGACACTCGTAATCAAATGTCGCAGATCCAAACGTCGAATTTGGTTCGCCGGAGCTTATAACACTATTAAGTACAACACAGCGGAAGAAAAGAATATCAATATATATATATATATATAACATCGATACAATGACAGATACAACGCCTGATATAATGTGATACAACAGAATGATACAATAGATATCAATGCTATCAGAGATACAAGACACAGCGGAAAGGAATAGATAACACAAGCAGCGGAAAAGAATATCTTCAATAGAATGCATTCCCAAGTCCAATGCTCCAATCCAAAGCTTGCTCGAACCCCCATCACGTTTCTCCTAGACAAGCAAGTCACGTCCATATCCAAAGACTGGACTAACTCCAGACAGATAATCTACTAAAGCTGACTACCTGAAAAACCCAACTCTAGACTACCCGTGTGGAAAATAGTGGGCACCCAGAGTTTAGGAAAGGAACAATAAACTCCGAGTCAGTCATGGGACTGGTGCGAGCAACAAAAACATTTGGTCTTTTAGAACAGACAATAAAAGAATTTAGATTGAAACCTACAATGCTTTTTTTAGAAAATGAAACTACCATAAGGCCTCCCACCACACACACAATGCAAATGCAGAATTGGAGGATATTTCTTTTTATGATAGTCAAACATGCTTGATACGAGGAAATTCCTTTGATATTATTATTATATGTGCAAAGTGCAGAAAAACCATTTCGAAAATATAATATTAATCTTAGCCAGCATAGGTACCATTATATTATGCCTGCTATAGCTACCTCCTGAGGAGGCAGGTTATACAACTGCAATCGTAAAGGGCACGTATTATTTTGTTTGGATTTCCAACAAATGGTCGGGCTAAGGAACTTTCCACTGTCCATGGGTACGCCTTTGGAGGAACGTCCCGAGAACTTAACCAGCTCTCTGCCGACACAAGGTCGGGTTACCTCTGTAACTAGGAAACTACTACTCGAGCATGCCACCCCCCGGTCCATTGGGACCTTTATCTGAGGCGCCTCTAAACCACAAAGCAATAACCACATAAAAAATGAGATTGAATCCCACGACATAGGTAAATATCTGGGCTCCATACCATGATACCACCCTTTACCAGAAGGGAATGACACACCCTAAAGGGTGCGACCCTCATAACCTTGCCGCCTCTTTCCTGTTTCGACCATTTCCGGGTTGTGAGGTCCTGATGCAGTCTCGTCCACAAAGCTACGCTTCATACAGAAGCCATGCTCTGATCACAAATGATCAACAAATGATCATCAATACACAACAGCACTTAACATGCCACACTACCAAATTGGGAGTATATCACTGATAACCTTCAACTACATAACCTCTGAGCTCGTACGTCTTAGAGAAGGGTGTAAAGATAAGAGAATAAATTCTCTGCCACCAACAGATATGTATTTGAAAGAAATCTGCTTTATATCTCAAAGTGTAGTGTCAGACACACAACCATACATGTCTGTTCCGGGTTCGAACAGAACTGAAGGCACTTCCGAAGAAGCCCTTGCGAATCCGGGTATCCACAATCCCGATCGGACTACCCATCACTTAGGGAGAACTCTATACCGGAGCAACTCAGTGCAGAATTAATCGATATATTATCTTATCGTTCTCACAAATACCCGGTCTTCACCACCGGTCTTCAAATGCTATCCATAACGACATATCACTATTCGGAATGGGTTATATGACACAAGGTCCTCTCCCGGCTAAATCGAATAATGAGCGCAATATTGAAAATATATGGATATTGGGATTTCAGTTAAGTCACAACTTATAAAATCCAAAACTTTTCTTTAAATGGTTAAACAAATTAACATTTTAAATCCTTTAACAAAAAGATTTATTCCACAAAGTTCACACAGTTTCACAAAGATCCATTTACGGGTTTTCAAAACAATTTCCATTTCAATTGGATTCACTCATTAAATCATTAAATTAAAGATTTAACTTATAGCTTTTCAAACCGTTTCCATAATTTAGAAATCATTCTCATTTCAAACTAGAAATTCCTTTTAACACAAATTGGAAGTTCATTTCTTATGTGAAAGCTTTAATTATTTGAAAACAAATAGTTCTCGTTTCGGAGAAATCCAATTATATTTGCACGAGTCTGAGCCTTTGAATTTAAATTTAAATTCCCAAATCAATACATTTAATATGGTTTAACCCATATATAACTTGTATAATATCTTTAATCCCAGGTTTCAAATCATAGAATTTAATTTCAAATTTTGAATTTGAATTTAAATCAAATTATTTAAATTTCAAAACGAAATCAAGTTATTCAAAATAAATTTTATCCTGAAATTTCATTTCAATAGCTTTTCACATTTAACCCGATTCTATTTCCAAACCATTTGAATTCAAATTATCTATTCAAAAATCATTTCAAAAATCTGTGACTTAATCGATTTCCACGTGCAATCCATATTGGTGTGTGTACGGTGTAGTCCAGGGGTTTCACACAACAGTGTAACATCATCAATCGTCATATCATATATTTAAGCACATCAATATTGATAAGCGGTATAATTTATAACGCTTATCGTTCATTCACAAATTCACAGATAATGTGCAAACGCATCACAAATAAATAAATAAATAAATTATACACAGCTCAATTCACAGAACAAAATATCACAGATCAGATAGGACAACAATTCAAGGCATCTCATACAATACAATCATTCATAAGTAAGGTCAAACATTCAATAAACATTTATAAGCAGGATTAATTAACTGTTTAATCCTAATTAATTCAATTTATTCCCAATTAAATTAATTACTTATGATTAATTATCCAATCCTGATTTATTAATTACAAACTATTTGATATAAATTAATTTATCAAACACTTTAATTAATTATTCTTAATTAATAAATTATTCTTAATTAATCACATAATTAATTTAACCTCTAGACCAAATACATAATTAATTGACCCCGTAATTAATTAATTTAAGAAACTAGACCTTTAATTACTTGCCATTAAGCAATCATCTCATAACAATTAATCATTAATTATGAATTAATCTTTATCAGTAAATTAATTTGCTTTAAATAAATCTTTAATTAATCTTAATTAATCTCATTTATTAATTAATCCTTAATTAATCTCCGTTTGATTAATTATCCTTAATTAATCATAATAAGTAATCATCCCTAATTACTTAATTAATTAGTTATTAATTCATAATTAATTTCTTAAATGGTTAATCCTTAATCATGAATTAACTTTAAGATAAACTTATTCTTGTAAATGATTTCATTTGGCACTCACGAATACATTAGAAAATATTTCTTTCAAGTTTTTCATTTTAATTTTAGAATATAAAATGAATACCAATTTATCTGAATAAAGTTTAAACCAACTTTTAAATTTTTGAATTCACATGTTTGAGTGATACTTTTATTACAAAAGAAACTTAAAAGAGTTATAATCACATTCTCTTTCAATTTCACATATTTAAAAGTATATTTTAACTTTAAAACTTATTTAAACATTTAAATTTATAAACTTTACTTTATTTCAAAACCCGCAAAGTCAAATTTCAGTCCATGTTTAAAACTTTTGATTTAACTTTGCTTAACTTCCTCCTTTATATTTTCAAACTCTATTTTAACTCCAAATCCTTTAAAACCACTTAATTGCATAATACCTTTAAATTATTGTAATAATTTAAATTTAAAACTAATTTATTCCAAATCTAAGTTTCAAACTGATTTGAATTTATTCATAAACTTTGATTTTAAAACTCAGCTCAATCTTTGCTTTGAAACTAAAATTAAAATTTCCAAACTTTGAAACAAAACGGGTTTTAAAACCTGTACAAACATTCTACCCGAGCCTCACTCCAAATCTTCGAGACCAATACTACTCCACTTCGAGCCCAACACCAACTTTTTTAGAGAATTACTCGAGCCCTTCCTTGCTCGACTCTGATTTTCCTACAACCAAGAAGTGCACCGTGCACGTGCACGGTGGCTTCTGGCCGCCTCCGACCATCTCTGATGGTCGTCCCACATCGAAAATCGACTTCACCTCCAACCCCGATCATCAGATCGTCCTCCATCACTTCAAAATTAAATTCGAGTTCAATGTCAAACCGGGAAACATCATCAGGTTCGCCATCAACCCTGGAAACGCCACCGTACTTTCAACCCTGACCACCAGAAAGCTTGAAATTCCGGCCACATGATCGCCTACGTCCCCTCTACCACCTCCCAAAATCCCATCGCACTCGATCGTCTCCAGAAAAAAAAACGAATCAAAACACTCAACCTCGACCAAACTAGGGTTACGAACTAAAAACTGCTCGCCGCTGTCACCACATTTGTCTGATCACCACCACTGTATTTTTCCTCGACCCTCCGTTCGTCCCTCCATCACCAGACAAAATCTCGACCACTACAAGTCAGTGGTTCGCCAGAAATTATCAGAACAATGGAACATACACAAACCCAAACCGCTCCTTTATCTTTGACCTAAATATTATGATTTAAGCTTTAAAAATCGAGTTAAAGCATACGAATTCGATCTGCATACCAGAATTCGAGAATTAATAAGTTTAAATTTTGACTCTTTAAAAGCTATGCTAAAGTTACTTGCTTTCAGAGACTTCAACAGGTTGTTTTAACTTAAATATATTTTTAAACTTTAGTTCATGATCAAACAAACAATATTTGTTTATATTGTACATTCTAACTGTTCTTAGATCAAGAGAAATAGATTTATTTGCATATTTGGGTCTGGGAAAAACAAGAACAGAGCCATCTCAAATTTTGCACAGGTATACTAACATTCACATATTCACACAGGAACAATTTCAACATATATGATTTGCAGATATAAACTTGCTACTGATTCAGATATTTAAATTTTTAAAAGTGAATGTTATTCACATGTTTTCCCGAAAAAGAATAGAGCTTGTTTGGAACAGTCTTTGAAACTTGCAAGCTGAAATCTTCTTTGCTTCTCAGGTTTTATATGAATTCATGGTGTTGTTTAAATTAATTTTGTTTTAGATTAAGATGAGATTTACTTCAGTTTTGATGGACGAACTGAATTGAAGTTGCTTGATATATAGGAAATGAAGTTTACAGGTGATTGTTTGTACAACAGGGTGGCACATTATTTTGTTTTGTACAATGCAGGTCAAGATATTTTTTCTTGTTTCATGTTGACTAAAGATTTTTTCTTTTTGCTCACTTTAGCCAAACAACATTTCGGCTGAGATAATTTATATTTGTGGTGGCTGAGATGATATATTATGTGCTAATAATATCCAAGCATTAATTTCTATTGTCTTGTTTTATAAGCTTTTACTTATCTTCTTTTACTTGTACAATTTGTACATAGATATTTATTTTGCTTTAAAATGGTGGCTGATGATACTACTTTGGTGGCTAACATTAATTGTTTAAGTCCTTTATGTCTTCATACTCATCTTATTTGTACAAGGATATTTCATTTATTTTCTTTACATTTTTCATTCATAAATAAATATATATATATATATATAGATATATTTTTTCTTTCTTGTCTTATTTCTCTATAATATAAATGAATTCTATTTTAATATGTTGTTTAAATTTTAGCTAACGCATTGCTTTATATTTCATAATTTCTCTTATATAAATATGTTTCTATTTCTAATTTAAATATATATTTTTTTAACTTTAATGCTCATTGCCTTATTTTAAATTTACATTCCAATTTCAAATTCTATTTTCAGTCTATTTTGTATAGATATTTAACTTCTAAAGGAATCGTTTTTAAAACTTAATTATACTTCAATAAAATAAACACACCTATTTTTATTTGAATTTGGAGAAACTCAAATCAATTTACGAATTAATTTCACAATTTTTATTCAAAAATTAAATTAATTATCAATTTAAACTTATTAAAAATTCGGGATCGTTACAGATTCCCCCTTAAAGAAATTTCATTTCCGAAATTTGCAGGCACGAAAACAACAAATATAGATTAAAAAGACAGAGAAACGGTTTCCAAAGTCAAACTGGATATCTATTCTTTATTTGGTTTACCAAATCAGAATATCGACAATATGAGAACAAACTCATACAATAATTTCACAAGATACTCGGGTTATCTGGATCTACGAATATGCAGGGGCACTGGTTAATTCGAAGGATAACTAACCATTCGTAGAATATATCGAACCTTAGAAAATAAATAGATATATTCAATCTCCTACAATTTCCTAAACGCAAGATATGGAATCCAAAGTCAAGTCGGAATATCTCAAAGTATATACCAACTTGTCCCTCTTCGGACTTCAGTCTACACAAGAAATTATAATAGAATTCCAAGTTTGGTTTTAAACGAAATTGTTTTATCGATTCATTTCAAATTTAGTCTTATATTTGTTAACCAATTTATTTCGAATTTTCAATTTCAAATTTCAAATTCATTAAAGTTTAAATCGAAAAGCTGATAACGAGAATACGAGGTAGGATCTTATCTACACAATTCGCAGGTCATCACCGCATCGAAACTTCTCGTTGCAGCCGCCACAAAGCAAATCAAAAGAAATTGGGAAGACGGATCAAAGGAAATCGAGAAGAAAATTGTTTCCGCTATCACAAGGTATTGACCATTCACAGTGGTACTCCCCTGTCTCCTATATCGTCCTCTTCTGGCACTCATACTCACTATCAGTGGATAGTAAGCGAATTTAATGAGGCATACGAACGGATATCTTAGGGATATACTTATTCTAGGGTTTACTTCACCCTATCTCTGATGAGTTACTTAATGTGTTATACTCCTGAGCTAAATTCTTAACCCTTAGCTCTGATACGAAATGTGACGTCCCTAACTCGACGTTCAAAAATCGGCACCGAATACGACACTCGTAATCAAATGCCGCAGATCCAAATGTCGAATCTGGTTCACCGGAGTTTATAACACAATTAAGTACAACACAGCGAAAGAAAAGAATATCAATATATATAACATTGATACAATGACAGATACAACATCTGATATAATGTGATACAACAGAATGATACAATAGATATCAATGCTATCAGAGATACAAGACACAGCGGAAAGGAATAGATAACACCGATAGCGGAAAAGAATATCTTCAATAGAATGCATTCCCAAGTCCAATGCTCCAATCCAAAGCTAGTTCGAACCCCCATCACGTTTCACTTGGACAAGCTAGTCTCGTCCACATCCAAAGGCTGGACTAACTCCAGATAATCTACTAAACCTGACTATTTGAAAAACCCAACTCTAGACTGCCCGTGTGGAAAATAGTAGGCACCCAGAGTTTAGGAAAGGAACAATAAACTCCAAGTCAGCCATGAGACTAGTGTGAGCAACAAAAACATTTGGTCTTTTAGAATAAACAACAAAAGAATTTAGATTGAAATCCGCAATGCTTTTTCTAGAAAATGAAAATACCATAAGGCCTCCCGCCACACACACAATGCAAACGCAGAATTGGAGGAGATTTCTCCTTATGATAGTCAAACATGCTTGATACGGAGAATTCCTTTGATATTATTATTATAAGTGCAAAGTGCAGAAAAACCATTTTGAAAATATAATATTAATCTTAGCCAGCATAGGTACCATTATATTATGCCTGCTGTAGCTACCTCCTGAGGAGGCAGGTTATACAACTGCAATCGTAAAGGGAACATATTGTTCTGTTTGGATTTCCAACAAATGGTCGGGCTAAGGAACTTCCCACTGTCCATGGGTACGCCTCTAGCGAGACGTCCCGAGAACTTAACCAGCTCTCTGCCAACACAAGGCCGGGTTACCCCTGTAACTTGTTAACTACTACTCGAGCATGCCACCCCTGGTCCTTCGAGACCTTTATCCGAGGCGCCTTTAAACCACAAAGCAACAACCACATAGAAAATAAGATTGAATCCCATCACATAGGTAAATATCTGGTCTCCATACCATGATACAACCCTTTAACAGAAGGGAATGACACACCCTAAAGGGCGAGACCCTCATAACCTTGCCACATCTTTCTTATTTCGACTATTTCTGGGTTGTGAGGTCCTGATGCAGTCTCGTCCACAAAGCTACGCTTCATACAAAAGCTATGCTCTGATCACAAATGATCAACAAATGATCATCAATACACAGCAGCACTTAGCATGCCACACTACCAAATTGGGATTATATCACTGATAACCTTCAACTACGTAACCTCTGAGCTCGTATGTCTCAGAGAAGGGTGTTAAGCTAGAAGAATAAATTCTCCGCCACCAACATATACGTATTTGAAATAAATCTGCTTTATATCTCAAAGTGTAGTGTCAAACACACAACCATACAAGTCTATTACGGGTTCGAACAGGATCGAAGGCACTTCCGACGAAGCCCTTGCGAATCCGGGTATCTACAATCCCGATCGGACTTCCCGTCACTTAGGGAGAACTCTATACTGGAGCAACTTAGTGTAGAGTCAATCGATATGTTATCTTATCGTTCTCACAAATACCCGGTCTTCACCAACGGTCTTCAAATGTTATCCGTAATGACGTATCACTATTCGGAATGGGTTAAATGACACAAGGTCCTCTCCCGGCTAAAACGAATAATGAGCGCAATATTTAAAATATATGGATATTGGGATTTCAATTAAGTCACAACTTATAAAATCCAAAACTTTTCTTTAAATGATTAAACAAATTACCATTTTAAATCCTTTAACAAAAAGATTTATTCCACAAAGTTCACAAAGTTCACACAGTTTCACAAAGATCCATTTACAGGTTTTCAAAACAATTTCCATTTCAATTGGATTCACTCATTAAATCTTTAAATTAAAGATTTAACTTGTAGCTTTTCAAACCGTTTCCATAATTTGGAAATCGTTCTCATTTCAAACTAGAAATTCCTTTTACCACAAATTGGAAGTTCATTTCTTATGTGAAAGCTTTAATTATTTGAAAGCAAATAGTTCTCGTTTCGGAGAAATCCAATTATATTTGCACGAGTTAGAGCCTTTGAACTTAAATTTAAATTCCCAAATCAATACATTTAATATGGTTTAACCCATATATAACTTGTATAATATCTTTAATCCCTTGTTTTTCAAATCATAGAATTTAATTTCAAATTTTGAATTTGAATTTAAATCAAATTATTTAAATTTCAAAACGAAATCAAGTTATTCAAAAATAAATTTTATCTTGAAATTTCATTTCAAAAGCTTTTCACATTTAACCCGATTCTATTTCCAAACCATTTGAATTCAAATTGTCTATTCAAAAATCTGTGACTTAATCCATTTCCACGTGCAATCCATATTGGTGTGTGTACGGTGTAGTCCAGGGGTTTCACACAATAGTGTAACATCATCAATCGTCACATCACATATTTAAGCACATCAATATTGATAAGCGGTATAATTTATAACGCTTATCGTTCATTCACAAATTTACAGATAATATAAAAACGCATCACAAATAAATAAATAAATTATACACAGCTCAATCCACAGAACAAAATGGCACAGATCAGATAGGACAATCAATTCAAGGCATCTCATACAATACAATCATTCATAAGTAAGGTCAAGCATTCAATAAACATTTATAAGCAGGACTAATTAATTGTTTAATCCTAATTAATTCAATTCATTTCCAATTAAATTAATTACTTATGAATTAATTATCCAATCCTCATTTATTAATTACAAATCATTTGATATAAATTAATTTATCAAACACCTTAACTAATTATTCTTATTATTCTTAATTAATCACATAATTAATTTAACCTCTAAACCAATTACATAATTAATTGACCCCTTAATTAATTATTTTAAGAAATTAGACCTTTAATTACTTGCCATTAAGCAATCATCTCATAACAATTAATCATTAATTATGAATTAATCTTTATCAGTAAATTAATTTACTTTAAATAAATCTTTAATTAATCTTAATTAATCTCATTTATTAATTAATCCTTAATTAATCTCCATTTGATTAATTATCCTTAATTAATCGTAATAAGTAATCATCCCTAATTACTTAATTAATTAATTATTAATTCGTAATTAATTTCTTAAATGGTTAATCCTTAATCATGAATTAACTTTATGATAAACTTATTCTTATAAATGATTTCATTTGGCACTCACGAATATGTTAGAAAATATTTCTTTCAAGTATCTCATTTTAATTTAAAACTATAAAATGAATACCAATTTGTCTGAATAAAGTTTAAAACCAACTTTTAAATTTTTGAGTTCACATGTTTAATTGATACTTTTATTACAAAAGAAACTCAAAAGAGCTATAATCACATTCTCTTTCAATTTCACATATTTAAAAGTATATTTTAACTTTAAAACTTATTTAAACATTCAAATTTATAAACTTTATTTTATTTCAAAACCTGCAAAGTCAAATTTCAATCCATGTTTAAAACTTTTGATTTAACTTTGCTTAACTTCCTCCTTTATATTTTCAAACTCTATTTTAACTCCAAATCCTTTAAAACCACTTAATTGCTTAATACCTTTAAATTATTGAAACAATTTAAATTCAAAACTAATTTATTCCAAATCTATGTTTCAAACTGATTTGAATTTATCCTAAACTTTGATTGTAAAACTCAGCTCAATCTTTGCTTTTAAATTAAAATTAAAATTTCCAAACTTTGAAACAAAATAGGTTTTAAAACCTGTACAAACATTTCTACCTGAGCCTCACTCCAAATACTTCGAGACCAATACTAATCCACTTCAAGCCCAACACCAATTTTTCTCGAGAATTACTCGAGCCCTTCCCTGCTCGACTTTGATTCGCCCAGAACCAAGAAGTGCACCGTGCACGAGCACAGTGTCTTCTAGCCACCTCCGACCATCTCCGATGGTCGTCCCACATCGGAAATCGAGTTCACCTACAACCCTGATCATCATATCGTCCTCCATCACTTCGAAATTAAATTCGAGTTCAATGTCAAACCAGGAAACATCATCAGGTTCGCCATCAACCCTGGAAACGCACCTACTTTCAAGCCCGACCACCAGAAAGCTTGAAATTCCGACCACACGATCGCCTACGTCTCCTCTACCACCTCCCAGAATCCCATCGCACTCGATCGTCTTTAGAAAACAAACAAATCAAAACACTCAACCTCGACCAAACTATGGTTACGAACAAAAAACTGCTCGCCGCGGTCACCACGTTCGTCTGACCACCACCACTGTATTTTTCCTCGACCCTCTGTACGTCCCTCCATCACCAGACAAAATCTCGACTGCTACAAGTCAGTGGTTCGCCAGAAATCATCAGAACAATGAAACATACACAAACCCAAACTGCTCCTTTATCTTTGATCTAAATATTATGATTTAAGCTTTAAAAATCGAGTTAAAGCATATGAATTCGATCTACATACCTGAATTCTAGAATTAAGAAGTTTAAATTTTGACTCTTTAAAAGCTATGCTAAAGTTACTTGCTTTCCAGAGACTTCAACAGGTTCTTTTAACTTAAATATATTTTTAAACTTTAGTTCATGATCAAACAGACAGCATTTGTTTATATTGTACATTCTAACTGTTATTAGATCAAGAGAAATAGATTTATTTGCATATTTGCGTCTGGGAAAAACAAGAACAGAGCCATCTCAAATTTTGCACAGATATACACACATTCACATATTCACACAGGAACAATTTCAACATAAATGATTTGTAGATATAAACTTGCTACTGATTCAGATATTTAAGTTTTTAAAAATGAATGTTACTCACTTGTTTTCCCGAAAAAGAACAGAGCTTGTTTGGAACAGCCTTTGAAACTTGCAAGCTGAAATCTTCTTTGCTTCTCAGGTTTTATATGAATTCATGGTGTTGTTTAAATTAATTTTGTTTTAGATTGAGATGAGATTTACTTCAGTTTTGATGGACGAACTGAATTGAAGTTGCTTGATATATAGGAAATGAAGTTTACAGGTGATTGTTTGTACAACAGGGTGGCACATTATTTTGTTTTGTACAATGCAGGTCAAGATATTTTTTCTTGTTTCATGTTGACTAAAGATTTTTTCTTTTTGCTCACTTTAGCCAAACAACATTTCGGCTGAGATAATTTATATTTGTGGTGGCTGAGATGATATATTATGTGCTAATAATATCCAAGCATTAATTTCTATTGTCTTGTTTTATAAGCTTTTACTTATCTTCTTTTACTTGTACAATTTGTACATAGATATTTATTTTGCTTTAAAATGGTGGCTGATGATACTACTTTGGTGGCTAACATTAATTGTTTAAGTCCTTTATGTCTTCATACTCATCTTATTTGTACAAGGATATTTCATTTATTTTCTTTACATTTTTCATTCATAAATATATATATATATATATATATATATATATATATATATATATATATATATTTCTTTCTTGTCTTATTTCTCTATAATATAAATGAATTCTATTTTAATATGTTGTTTAAATTTTAGCTAATGCATTGCTTTACATTTCATAATTTCTCTTATATAAATCTGTTTCTATTTCTAATTTAAATATTTATGTTTTAACTTTAATACTCATTGCCTTATTTTAAATTTACATTCCAATTTCAAATTCTATTTTCAATCTATTTTATATAGATATTTAACTTCTAAAGGAATCGTTTTTAAAACTTAATTATACTTCAATAAAACAAACACACCTATTTTTATTTGAATTTGGAGAAACTCAAATCAATGTACGAATTAATTTCACAATTTTTATTCAAAAATTAAATTAATTATCAATTTAAACTTAGTCAAAATTCGGGATCGTTACATATGTGAACTGCATTACTAAGATTTTCTTTTGTGTACACTTGCGTCTTGTCTGGTGATTCTCTGGTTGTGGAGTCTGGTTGCACATGAAGCCCATATATGTAAGTGTGTTGTGGCCAAACTTGTTTATGTGCTTTGTACTTGAATTCTGGTTTCTGCTTCATTGTCTCTTGTGCACTTATGTTTGCATTCATCTGCTTCGAGTCACTTGTGCATTTTTCAAACTGGTATGTTGATGTTCATCTTCACTTGTATACATACATACATAAATGTATGTATCTATGTGTGTGTTCACCTCAGTTGTATTCCATTGTTTACTATTATTGCATGTGAACTCAAATTGCTTTTTATTTTTACCAGATCTGGTTCCACATATCTATGTTTATGTTGCATTTTATTGTAGTATTTCTGAAATGTTGGGTCTGTTCTTTGTTTCACTAGCGCATGTGCTTATACTTGTTCTCGTTTCTGGACTGACCTAAGTTGCTCCTGAACAATTCATTATTGATTTGGCTTTGGTTTTTACTGTACCGATTTTGAAAATTGATCTTGTTGTACTCGACAATTTAGTGATGTATTTGTATTTCACCTGAGTTGAATCCAGCCTCGGCTCGGGTTTGACCCTGTGCTCACCTGTCCCTGCAGTTTTGTCAAGTATATATCAATGTGCATGGCCTTATGGCATGTACAGTGATACGCTGTGCATGTCACAAGCTGTTCGGGTGAGATGAATTCAAAATTATGATGAACAACCCAAATAACCGAGGCACATAATATTTTCAAAAATACACATTTTATTTTACACTGCACAAATATTCCTTTTTCAATTTTACCATGTCAGTATTTATTTTGTAGGTAACTCAGACGCGGGATTCAATCTGGAATAGAGTTAAAGTTAAATACGAGTGAATGAGTGATATATAGTGATGTGAACATTGTAAATTGAAAATTGTGATGTAATCGACGTTGTATTGTAATTGAAAATGTGTATATATAATGAGAGCTCAAATTTGCACTATTCAAGATTGTAACAAAATATTTGTTTGAATAAATCATTTGTTTGAATTTAAATTCCGTGTTACTTATTTTATTCAGCAAATATGTATATAATTATGTGAAAAATAAAATAGTACAATAACAAATACAATTAAATGAATATATATATATATGTTTATTATCATCAAACAAAAATCATATACTAGCATATTCAACAATATATATATATATATATATATATATATATATATATATATTTCGATTATTTTGATTGTTTTATAACTTGATCATATTAGCTCGGTTTTTGATGTTTTATATATGGAATTCGACTAGAAAATTAACACGGGCACAGTGGTGCAACTCCGTTGCTTGGTTCTGATAATTTCACAAAGTTATGTTATTATTTAATTAATTAAAAAATTAATTATTCCAGGCTAATTTAGGGTTGTTACAGAATTTATTAAGAAATGGATTTATAAAATGAGATTTTATAAGTGGGAGTAGTTTTATAAATAAATGAAACTCAAAGGAGTTATAAATTTATGAATGATGTTTATAAACAAGGGAAAATGAAACTTAATTGATAAATGGGAATACATTTTCACAGGGTGAATTTATATCGAGATATGGAAAATAGATTTTTCGAAAAATTGTGAATTCTATTTTTAAAAAGTGAGGATGGTTAGAATAATTACTTGAAATATCAAATATCTAATATTAATTGAAATTAAATTGTAATTTTATAGTTAGATTTGAAAATTAAATTGTTGTCTAAAAAAATGGATTATTGATTTTTATATGAAGTGTTCGAAATTTTAAATAATTACTTGAACATGTTTTTAAAATAAATTATTGTCATTTAAACACTTATTTGTTTACATATATGTGTATAGAGAGAGTTTTGTAATGATTGAAATTTAATTATAAATCATCTCGAGAATCTAGAAACGGGGTTTATTCAGTAGATGAGATTTATAGGAGAAATTCCGAAAAATGGAACTTGGGAAGAAGTAAGAAAATATCCAAAATAGTTAAATAAAGGTGAACACCAAAAAATGAATTAGAACTCATAAAATAAGTCAGAAATGGATATTTAGAATTTTAGACAAGTATTTGACTTAGAAAATATTAAAGGAAATTAATTAAGGAAACTGGAACTTAAGAACTCGTTCTAAACGGGTTAAGGAATTTACAAATAAATTTGTAAATTATTTTGATAAAGTAGGAAATAAATGGAATACTTCCTATGTGTTGAACATAAAAAAAGAGTTGGAAAATATTTTAAGTATTGGAAAGGTTTGTGAATATTCCGTAGAAGATATAAGGATTTGAAAGCATTTCAAATGTTGGAAATTTTGGAAGGGATTTGAATATATATCTTATAAAGATATTCCGCAATAATTTTTTCGGAAAATTTATTATAAGGGATGATGTCTGCTTATGGATCTTTTATTGATAGTTAAATTACTGACTATCGATATTGGCTAATTTCGTTAATCGTTTCGAAGAGATCGGGATCAGATTTAATTATCTGAAAACCACTTCGATCCGATTTAAGCATTATGAATGGACATCGTGAAGATAATGAAGACAGTGATTCAGTTTGTCCAGACCCTAGACACTTGTATGGATGAATGCTATCAGAACATCGTCGTTGGAGGATGATGAGCATCTAAGAGGAATAGTTCTTGAAAGATAATCGTAGCCTCATGTGACGACCCGGCTTCCTACGCCCAGGAAGACGTGTCATCAATAAGAAAGAAAGGGATAGAAATAGAAAATGAAAGAAAGAAAGAATAACAACATCAGAATCTCACAGCGGAATGGAATAAAATAAAATATATCAACATAAATATTACATAGTTATATATACATAGAGTTATACAATATCATACAAACATGACTATCATATACATATCTGTCAGAACATACATCTCAAATATCATAAACTAACAAACACAGCGGAACTACATAGATAGCTACATACGTCTGGTCTTCTGCTCCAACTCCTCCAGAAAACTCTATACTCCGAATACCTATCACTTGGCTACTCATAAAAATTTGAGTACCCAAGAGTTTATGAAAAACAAAATATAAACTCCGAGTCCGACATGGGTCTGGTATGAGCAAACGGGTTAAAATGGTTTAACTTTGAAAATCATTTGAAATAAAGGTATCACGTAAGACTTCCCACACATAAATACGGGCAAGTTTTTACCTTACGCTAACCAAAATATTTTATAGGAAATTCAGTGATATTATAATAGTGTCCAGGGTTTTCAAGTAAAATACAGAAATAGCTGAAATGCTTACATCTCACATTTCAACATAGTTGGGCACAATCAAAACGTACGGCACTTATTGGAAATTGGATCCCATACAATGGCAGGGCTGCTGGGGTACCGCTCGTCACAGTACGTGGCCTAGATCACTGTACCGAGGAGCCACACTAACTCCCCTGCAACACAAGGCCGGAACCATTCCTTACTGAACAGTCCCGAACAAGATAACCCCGCAGTTGGCTGCAGACCAACCGCCCACACAGCCGAATAAAAGGGACATCTAGACAGGGGTATACCTCGTCCTGCTTGGGCATGACCCACCTAACCTTGCTGCACATCCCCTGTTTTATCCATTCCCGGTTGATGAGGCTTGAGGCTGCGTTTACCTTTATAGAACAAATTTCTTAGAATGCTCATCGTCCACCTGACGATGTGCTGAAAGCATTCAATCCATACAAGTTCCTTCTGTGTTCGAACGAAACCGAAGGCATTATCTCGTTACACTCATTTTGAAATCACCCTCAGAGTCAACGACGATAACCCTTGCATTCTGAAGACACCATCTCGATCTCCACTTGAGATTACACGACCTAACGTTTAATTTGGATCGATGTGGTTTTCGGAATATCAAATCGATACCCGATCCCGGTCTCATCGAAATCCAAACGCCATTTTAAAGGCCAAGTTGTCTAATTAACTTAACAGTTTAAATCTAACAATTGAATTCACATAGCAATTTAACACAGATAAATAACATCAGATAAATCATCTAGCAATTTAACACAGATAAATCATACACAATCATCACAGATATATCCAGAATATCACAGAACATCACAGGATATAAATAAACATCCGAGGCAATCAAATAGAATCATTGATTCATATCAACAAGTTTGATTTGTTTTAAACTTAATTGCATACTCAAGAGTAAATTATATTTTATCCTTTGCTTAATTAATTATTAATTAACTTATTTCAATTCATTAATTACTTAATTAATCATACTCTTAATTAATTAATTATTCTTAATTATTAATCAATAACCTTAATTGTTGATTTATAAAACTCAATTACATAATTAATTATTATTAATTGCTTAATTAATCATTAATTATTAATTAACTTAATCGTTTAATCCTTAATTATTTAGTTAATTCGTTAACTACGATTTGTTAATTAATCAACTTCACATGATTAATTAAATTCTTAATTACAAATGATTTTATATAAGATTATCATTAAAATCTTTAATTACACATTTAATTAAGTTTTGAATTATTTATTGAACTACAATTATAAATTTTATTACATCCGTAATTAACTTCCATTTTAAATTAATTACTCAACTTTTTTTCAGCAAAGCTTTAAAGTTTATCAGGGCTTAAAACAAATTGGTTAACACTTAATAACATAGTTTATACTTAACTTATTTACCCTTACTTTCAAATTACAGTTAGCAAAATTCCAGGTATTGGAAACCCGAAGTAAACATCGTGACAAACTCGGGTAGTACTCGAGACCATCCTTACTTCTCACGCGTTCCCTCTCTGTCTCTCTTCTTCTTCCCTTGTTTCTTTCTTTTTTTATTTTTTACTTTTTAGTTTAAGTTTTAAACAACAGTAAGCAAGCACACACGTGCGACCCAAAAGCAAAAGACTCGAAGCAACACGCGATCCAACTCGCGTTTCACCCGAGTTGACACTATCCATCCTCTCTCCGCCGCCGTGCACGTGCACGGCAGTCCACCACCGCTCCGGCGCCACACGACGCCATCAACAAGTCACATCGCTTCCCCTCTCTCGTAATCACTACCCAGATATGCACGACCACCACAAAATCAAAATATGCCTAAAAGTCGAACTGTAACATGAACACAGTTGACAAAAACCCCTCATCCTCACTATCGCGACCGCCAGAGACGACGTGGCTTCGGCCAAACCTTGCTGACAACCCACTCTAGCATCTACCCAAATCTCATGGCACTCGGTGAAGCCTTTGCGACGCGACCTTCGGATGAACAGAGCACAAAACACCGACCCCTTAAACCCTACTTTTGATCATCTCCAAAAATCCATGCATTCGAATTTTTTTTTAGCATTTTTCTGTTAATCTCACATCAATACCCTAGCTTCATGTAAAATTTCATCATCAATTATTGAATGAATCACCTGATATCCATTAAATAGCACCTACAGTTCATTAATGAACTGCTCCATAAATAGTTAACTAAAAAATTTAATTCCTGTCTTAAAAATCATACTACTGTATGTTGAATCAATATATAAACTCAAAATTTCAATTTAAGTTATTTGAATTTTGACTATAATTTTACTTTATACTGTAATTGTGAGTTTACAGTTCTTATTTTTCACAGCCTACCTAAAATAATCCAACTCTTAAACTGAAGAAAATTTATTTAGTTGGAAAATAATAATATATAAAAAGTACGATTAATTCTCTGACTCCTTTATCTCAGCAACAAAAATAGAAGAACACATATAAGCAGAACAGACAGTAATCAAACATCACAGAACATATTATTATTATTTTTTTTTATTTTTTTTAGCATAATATTTATTCACAAGTCAATTATTAGTAGTTAGATTTCAAAAAAATTAAGTTTACTCACCAAAAACTGTTGAAACAGAGACTAGTAGGATGATGCAAGAATACCGCAGTTGAAATTTTGAGTTCCAGTAAACTTATTGCTTTCTGAATTTTATTTGAACTTGAGAATATGAATTTTTGTTTATATTTCTTTTGGTTTTGGAGTTATGACTAAACTAAATGATATATACAAATAGAATGATGAATACATATTTATAATATTGAACAAAAGTCTTCTGGAACAAGCTTTGGCTTGGCATAATATCTTGCTTTATTTTTTTTATTTTTTTTGTACTAAAACCTGAGATGGATCAACAATTTCGGCTGGAAGATATGTATTTGACAGATTGTAGTGCCAATAAAATGCCTATGTCTTTACTTATGTTAACACAATCAATATTTACTGACACATATATTTGTATAAAGATATTTGCAGGCTTAAGTTTGTACTAATATGTTTCATATGGGTTTACACTAATTAGTATTTGCTGACCTAAACATTTTGTACAAGAGTTTTGTTTTATTATCTTGAACACAAATTTATACACTGATTTTGACTAATTTCATATGTTTGCAGACAAGTTAATTTCTGTTTAAAGATATTTGTCTTTTTGTTTACAGATTATGTATATTTGTCTTTACATAGTTAACACTTTTATTTATATCCTATATTCATGTTATAATTTTGTACTTATGTTTGTAATCCTACTTTTATGTTATATTTATGTTAAATATATAGAAGCTTATGTTTATAACCATATTTTATGTTATACTTATATTAAATATTTATAAGCTTACTTTATTTTAGTTATAAAAGCTATTGTTAAAAACACTTCTTAAATCTTATTTTTATTTAAAGTTTATCTTTCCAATATTTGATTTGTGATGTATTTGCACTAATGTATTTTATATTTATATGAACATAATTGTGTTATTGTACTTGTTATTATTTTTATTAAATGCATTCATATATCTGATATTAAATGTCATTCACATAACTTGTAATTTAATTGAATAAAACAGATTTAATTTTAAATATTGTTAAAAGAGTCTATTTATATTTTGAAATTATAAATTCCTTTATAACACATATACAACCAATAATATCCAAAGTCTTGTCCAATTATAAATGAAAATATTATATTTTATTTAAATTTGACTAAAAACTTATTATAGTAATAGGGTCAAAATTCCGGGATGTCACACCTCAAGCCTCATCAACTGGAATAACTGAAAATTTTCAAGGGAGATGCAGCAAGACAAAGTGGGTTGCACCCTATTAGGGTATGTTATCACCTTTCTAGATACCCTCAGATATATTATAAATTATGGATGTGGTGGTGCATGCAAAAGAGCTCTCGATAAGGGTGGGAACACCTAGGGTGATAACATAT
Source organism: Allium cepa (assembly GCA_030765085.1). NCBI lineage: Eukaryota > Viridiplantae > Streptophyta > Magnoliopsida > Asparagales > Amaryllidaceae > Allium > Allium cepa. Next base: position 347,212,987 of record CM060944.1, read on the forward strand.
TCGGTTCCATCCAGGTTAGGGATAGGGCCGGTCTTGTGTTGTAGGGAATCTCGGCAAGGTCCTCGGTACATTTTTCTAGATGTGTACGGTAATAGATGGTACCCCAGTGCCTAGTCATTGTATGAAATTCATTCTCCAATAAGCACCGTACGATTTTGATTATGCCCAACTATGCTGAAATGTGAGATGCAAGCATTTCAGCTATTTTCTATTTACTTTGTTTAGACGCTGTTGTAATATCCAAGGATTTTGATATAAAATGTTTTGGTTATCATAAGATAAAAATCCTTCGTGTTTATGTGTGACACGGTCTTACGTGATACCATTGTTATTCAAAGGATTTGGTAACTTAATAATTCAAATTGAGAGTGTTTTCTTACATTGGTTTTCTAGACTGACTCGGGTGTTATTTTGTTATAATACTCGGGTCAGACCGAGTATTATAGATTTATGGTAAAATGCTATGGAGCTCAGGAGGCAACCTGGATGACAAAGATGTATTTTCGTACTCGATTTATATTCCGTTGTATGAGGACAGGCTGTTATAGCTGTCCAGATTGATGCATTGATTTTTGTACTCTGATGTTCGTAAGTATAAAACACTTAAAGATTCTTTTGTATAAAAATCTTTTATTATTTCTATTTTCTTCCATCTCTTTCTTCTTCTTGACCCTAGTTATTTGCTCTTTCACACAATTTGGGTTGAACAAGAGTGAATTATTATCAACTCAGAGGTTACGGAACCGTGGGTCGCTACACTTCCAGGCCACCAACAACGCCGCTAAGCTCGTCCACACATCGCCCTCCTCCTGCTTGTCTCGACCGTATCAAAAATCACTAGCCGCCACCACCGAAGAAAATCACAACCTGTAGGAGATCGCCCAGGACGTATGAATTGTGCCCCCCAAAGTTGATCGCATTCCACAAAATTCGGCGCCAAGATGTGATTTTTCAGGACAAATTCAAATATAAACTTTGTTTCATGAATCGAAGCCTATAACTCCAAGTAATCCAAGCCCTAGCTCATTTCTTTACAGTCGACTTGCCGTCGAACTCTAGGAAATGAGGCCACAACCTCCAGAAAATTGTCCACACGAAGATCTCAGTGAAACAAAAAATTTAAATCTTCATTTAGGAATTTTTCGTTAAGAAATATTTAAATTGAAATTTTTTAAAGTTGCAAAATATATATTTTCTCTGCTCTGCTATGTTTTGAAAACGAAGAGGAAGGGAGCATGTTTTAAAAGGAATAGGTAGTTGCGAGTATATTGTGGCTGAGTGGATGTTTTTGCGGTTGATGTGAAAGAATGGTCAAGTCAACATATATATTATTTAAATTCAAAAATATTTAGCTAAAATTTTCGGATCCCAATCGAGGCGTGCCGCCAGGCATTCCTAATGTTATATCCATATTTCGAACGTAATGGAACAAGTTTTGAGTCCTAATTCGATTGTATGTGGAAGATAAACCCACTTATTATATTAATTTTTCTATATTAATTTCAATGCATTTCTATCCCGTACGATCAAACAATAACCCCAAACACTATGAAATTTAAAATTCGGTAACAATATATTATTGCAGATCCAATGGAACTAGTTTGGTCGAAATCCAAGACTATGCCCCAAAAGGCTATTTTTATATGCTAATTCAAACGTGGTATTTTTAAAATCGAGTAAATCACTGTTAAATTTAATTTAAATCTTTATTTACTTTCATTCTTATTAATAGAAATTAAATAAGCCTTTAAATTATTTTTATCAAGCTTAAAACTCAAAATTCAATTATTTAAGCAAATTCCCATAATTAAATTTAAAAATCAAATTATCCAATAAATCGTTATCTTTGAAACTCTTCTATAAAATTAACTTTTCAATATTTAAATCAATTAAATATTCCAATTTCATATTACCAAAAAATTCTGGGTTGTTACATTTCTCTCCACTTAAAAGAATTGCATCCCCGAAATTGCCAAGGTAAGAAGAATGGCCCCAAACCCATTAATGTTACCAAAACCAATTAGTTGAAATAACTCCCCACAATCAATTTGTTGAAACCATATCGTCACTTTTAATAATTTTCAAATTCATCCATAGATTCCAAATAATAGCATTCATTCAATCGTTTCACATCATAATTCAAATCCAAAATTTAGTGATCGAAAATCTCTTCAAAATTTCTAATTGTTAAAAGTTTCGAAAAATTTCACCAGCGTCTCCTTCGCGCGGCTGGATCTGAACAACTACAAAACGCCACTACAGGCCCAAACCAACAAGAGAAAAACAAATTCCAAGTGGCTCAATCATTAAACCATCAAATTCAAATAACAATTTGAGCACATACCATTTTTGTTGAGCAATCAAATTTTACTTCTGAAATTGAAAGTATTAATTTAGCTCTTACATTTATACACCTAAATCTAATTTATTAATGATATCCAATCATATTATTCAAAATCATTTAATTATGCAAATTTCCATTTTCTAATACCTACCTTACCTAAACCCGTACGATGTACTTATATCATCTGTATGCAATATCAAATCTGATCGCTCACTCGTTCACATAATTTCACCTCCGAACTAGTACCGTTCACATGACCACTCTCGTGCGGACTCTGATCTGGTTCCTTGATCAGAAACCATTATTCTGCTTGCATAGCCGTATACTATGATAGAGAACTCCAGGATCAATCAAAAATCCATATCCAAGGTTCGCCATCGAGAATCGAGTGAAAAATTCTAATTTGGATCGATATAAATTATTTCGAAATTCTCTGCTCGAATCTGGATCAAACCGTTATGCGAATAAAATAATATTCGTACAATTTACGTATTTATTTCCCACTGATTCTTATCCATGCCAACTTCCTTTTATTCACATTTATTCTATTCACTTTCAAATTTCATACCACTTAATTTCACACTCACATTCACTTCTTTACATAGTATATTCCTTAATACTATTATCACCTAAACATCATTCCATAGAATTTGTTTACTTAGTTCATTTAGAACATTTTATACAACTTAAGCCCGTATTCATTTAAATTAAAATCCAATTTTCATATTTAACACCTTTCACACTATACTATATCCATTAATGAGTTATAAAATTCTTCTTAAGTTTATAAACATTTCATTTAATTCTTCTCATGTATATTTCCACATCATAACTTAATTTTACATCTATTTCTAATCAAATTCAATTTTAGTACCATTTAACCCAATTTATCCTCCAATTTCAATATTAAATTTTACCAACCATATCCCAAACCATATTTAACTCACTAACTAAATTAGTTTGTCCAATTAGCCCATTTATTAATTTATTTCAATCTCAATCAACTCCATTTTCGAAAATTATTTAATTTAACCTAACATAGGCTAAATTTTCAAATTTCATTCTAACTTAATTCAAGTTAATTTCATTCCATAGTTCAACTTATTATTCACATCCAGCAATTTAACATTGTTTTAACTTGCTAATTTTCAAATTTTATAAGTAATCAAACTTATTCTCATATTCCATAAAACATTTTAAATCGAAATCCCGAAGTTTAAGCACTTTGTTCTATGTATTTTTAAAATCATACATACATACATACATACATACATACATAGATATATATATATATATATATATATATATATATATATATATATAGACGCACACATACACAGACACACAATCCCTTAATATATCAAATTATTCTTTTGAATTTCAAAACCAAAATCAGTTTTCAATAACAAAACTCCAATTGGTAGCAATTTCTCCCTTGAAAACTCAGAATGAATGTCGATGATGCTGCAGTCATCATCAAATTTATTTTCCAGCGACCAAAGTGAGTTCAGTGCTTTTATTCCTTTTAGACCTTTTCAAATATTTTATTCAAAATATTTCCAAATAATACTATTGTTATTTCCACAACTTTGAAAATAATTTTCAAAACCAACAGGATTTAAATTCCCAAATTTCCAGCTTTTGAATCCTTTATAAATCATTTTTGTAAACCATATCAATTTATAAATCACATTTACAGATCATAGAGTTATATAATCCTATCTTGGTTATATAAAGTCTTTTCTTAATATTAATCTTGTATGCATTATAATACTAGCAAATTTTATTCGATCACGACAACAATCAACAGATGGTAATAGCTTAACATTATCATTTTCTAACAACCAAGCATACCATATAATAATTCCTCAAAAATTATTCCTTTATACATAAAATCGAAGAACGGATGTCCACTATGGGTAGTTAGCCCACTTGGCCCTATCAAGCCATCCTATTTTAGTCATTTCAAATTGGCACAAATGTCGGGCAATATCCATCATCATTCTCTTTCTTCAAATCCAATAAATGACGCCAAATACAACTACTTCGTTCTGGAGTCTCCTCCATGTACACAGTTGTTAAAGTAGTTCCAGCATTGATAGAGAGTATGCCAATAAGAGGCCCTGGTCTCTTTAACAATCAAACGTCGTTTTACACACCGATTGGTATTTTTACATTTCGCAAACAATTTGTACTTGATATAAAAATATCATATTCGCTTCAAAATCAAATTCATTTCGAAATCATCATATTTACACAAAATGTGCTATTTCAATTAAAAATCATGTTCGTCTTAATATCTCGATTTGAATCACAATTTGTCTTATAACTTCATTTTAACCCAATTCGCATTTAATTCCATGATTTAAATATAACATTCCCACTCCGACCTGCTTGAATTTTTAGAAAATAGTTTGAAGATTTTAAATTGTTTAAAAGTTAAAATGGTTTAATATAAAATAGTTTGAGTATTGAAAATGATTTATATAGTAAAATAATTTGGAAAATCAAAGTAATTTAAACATCTAAAAGATAGGTTTTTATACAGTTTATATAACAAAATAATTTATTTTGAAATAGTTTCAAAGTCAAACCGATCCAATTCCAAACTTTCCAATTCAAAACAATTCAATCACCATTTCCATTTAAATCAATTCAATTCCGATTTCAATTCGAATTAACTTCGATTCTTATTTCAATTCAAATCAATTTCAACTTCAATTCTAGATTAATCCAATTTCGATTTCAATTCCAACTAATTTCTATTCTATTCTAATTTGAATTAATTTCATTTCAATTCTCAATTTTAATTCATTTCGATTTATAAAATCCGAGTTGATTTCAGAATATCGATTTAAATCACTTAATTTAAATTTAACTTCAATATTCAATTTAAGATTCAAACCTTTAAAAATAATCTAATTCGGAGCCCAAATTTTGAAATATCCATTTAAATATCTTTTAGTTGGATCTATTTCAAGGTTCAAATAAGAGTTTAAATCTTTTTAAAATAAATCAATTTTTGGAATTCAAGTGGTTTCTCAATTATAACTTCAAATTTTCCAGGCCGATTCTTTAAACATTTCCGGTTGAGAATTTCATTTTTAAAATTTCAAGCTCGAGTTCAAAAATGATTTCATTTTCATAAATTTGATTTTATTTCATAAAATCAAAATCATTTAAATAATTTCAAATCAAAATTTTAAAATCATTTAATTTAACCAACCCGGTGTCGGTATATAATTTTCTATCCTATGGCCAAGCGAATCGATTATTTCAATTTAATTTTAAGGATCGATAAATATCATTTCAATCCAAAATAAATGTCATAGGTATATATCATTTCAACCTATTTCTTAATTTAATCGAAATAATTCGATTGACATTTTTATATACCGTAAATAATATACAGGATGATAGTAGGAAATATCAAAATAAATAAACATCCAAACCATCCAAAACATCAATCAATAACATCCATCACAATCAACATACAAACCAGCCAATAATTCAAAACAATTTCATAATTGTCAATATCAGGTAATTTACTGACTATAAATTCCAATTTCAAATTTAACTGTCAATTTTAAAACCTAAAGTGTCAATTTTATTTTCAAATAATAGTCAATAAAATTAGATAACTTCACGATTCAATTTTAAAGAACATAAAAATATTATAGTAGGTCGTGAACGTTAAAAACACCTACCTTTTATTTCTTTTATCACTTACGAGTTCCGATTCCTATTAAATTCGAATGCATTCGAATTTAATTTGAAAACCCTGTAAGCCCTAAATTCAACCAATTCGATCCCATAGCAACGATCTCGTTAATACGAACCTAACATGACTGACCGCGTTGGATTTGGACCTAAAACGATCGAGGTATGAATTTTATAGGAATTGAAATTTTATTAAACAATTTATATAAATTAAACACCATTTTTAATTTTCATTACCCATCCAATAGCCTACCCACGAACAAAACCTAGCCCATCTTTTCTTCTTCTCCCCTAATTCTATTCCTCCTCTATATCTCCTCCAGGCTTTGGCAACGTGCAGGCATGCACGCGCACATGCTTCCAGGCCACCAACGACGCCACCAAGCTCCCCCAAACAACGCCCCTTCCTCCTCGTCTCGATCATACGAAAAATCACTAGCCATCATTACCGAAGCAAATCGCGATGTGTAGGAGATCGCCCAGACCGTACGAATCACCCCTAGAGTGGACTCCACAAAATTCGACGCCTAGATGCGATTTTTCACGACAAGTTCAAATATAACCTTTGTTTCACGAGTCGAAGCCTATAGCTCTAGTAATCCAAGCCCTAGCTTATTTCTTTGCAGTTGACTTGTTGTGCAACTCCAGGAAATGAAGTTGCAACCTCCATAAAATCGTTTACGCGAAGATCTCAATGAAACAAAAAATTTAAACTTCGTTTAGGAATTTTTTGTTAAGAAAAATTTAAATTGAATTTTTTTGAAGTTGCAAAATATATATTTTCTCTGCTCTGCTGTGTTCTGAAAATGAAGAGGAAGGGAGCTTGTTTTAAAAGGTATAGGTAGGTGCGAGCATAGGGTGGCTGAGTGGATGTTTTTGCGGCTGATGTGGAAGAATGGTCAAGTCAGCATATATATTATTTAAATTCGAAAATATCTAGCTAAAATTTTCGAATCCCAATCATGGCGTGCCACTAGGTGTCCATTTGTATGTGGAAATTAGCTAAAAGTTTTTTGAGTCCCAATTCAATTGTATGTGGAAAATAGTTTTTTTTGAACCCACTTATTATATTAAATTTTCAATACTAATTTCAACGCGTTTCTATCTCATACGATCAAAAAGTAACTCCAAAAGCTATGAAATTTGAAATTCGTTAATAATATATTATTACGAATCCAATGGAGATAGTTTCGTTGAAATCCGAGACTATGCCCCGTAAGGCAATTTTTATATGCTAATTTAAATGAGATATTTTTAAAATAGAGTAAATCACTTTTATATTAAATTTAAATTTTATTTACTTTCATTCTTATTAATAGAAATTAAATGAGTCTTTAAATTATTTTTATCAAGCTTAAACCCAAGATTCAATTATTTAAGCAAATTCCAATTATTAAATTTAAAAAATCAAATTGTCCAATAAATCATTATATTTGAAATTCAAACTATTAAATTAATAAAATTAAATTTACAATATTTAAAATAAATCAAATATTCTAATTTCAAATAACCAAAATTCTAGGTCGTTACAAAGCCCTTCTAATTTTATCAAATTTGTCAATCACCCAATAAGGGAAAGAAGCATAGATATCTAATAAATCGGTAGAGCAGATAAAACGAAGTTAATGAGAACTAATCTACACGCTCTTTATAAAAACCTTCCATTCCAATTAGAAGTCTATTTTAGTTTTATTTATTATAATTAACAAATCATCATGTTTACGTTTAGTCGGTCTAATCGAAAAACCAAGATAATCAAAAGGGAAAGTCATAGATTTACAATTAAATGTATTAGCCACTAAACCTCCAATCTTATCAACATCATTAATACTAAAATGGAACTTTTATAGAAATTAATTTAAAGCCCTGAAAGAAGTTTGAAGCTGTATAAAATAAATTTAAGGGTAATGACATGATTAGGCAAATAAGAGGTAAATAATAACGTATCATTCGCAAATTGAAGAACAGAGAGACCATTGCGCGAGATTTCACTAAAACAATCCCCAAAGATCCATTACCAACTACTTTTTTTAATTATCATAGCAAAAACATCTGCGGCTAGGTTAAATAAAAGAGGCGATAAATGATCACCCTGCTTAAACCACGTTTACAATGAATTTTATTCCCTAAAATACCGTTAACCATTACACTTCAATTACCAGTTTTAAGCAAAGTCATAATACGGCCAATCCGCTTGTGACTAAAACCTCTAGCCAATAAAATATCAACTTGAAAGTCCCAATCCATTGAATCAAAAGTTTTTTGCAATGTCCAGTTTTAGAATCGCACAAGTAATATTATTCTTACGACATCGATTAATGTACTCATGAATAGCAGCCACACCATTAGTAATATTTCACCCTTAATGAAGGTAGTTTGTGAACAATCATTAGATCATTCATTCTATTACAAAGTCTACTAGCTAAAACTTTTGATATAATTTTAATAAAACATTTAATTAAAGAAATAGGTCTAAAATCTTTTAAACTATTAGCTTCGATTTTTTGTGTTATAAAATTATGTTTGCAAAATTAAATCTTCCCAATTGCAATTTCCCATTATAAAATTCGTTAAACACGCTAATTCAATCGAATTTTAAAACATCCCAAAATATTATGTAAAATTAAATAGGGAACCCATCATGACTCGGGCTTTATCACTATGCATATCATTAATAGCATTCAAAATTTCCATTTTAGAAAAAGGATTATCAAAGAAAGGTCAATTCTAGATTCAGTAGGATAATGATCATTCCATCTAGCGTTAATTCTCTGTTAATTCTTAGTACCAAAAAAAATCTCTGTAATAATCGGTAAATGCCTTATTTAGATCCCATTGGTCGACCAACTCCTTGTTATTCGCAAAAATAGAATTTATCGTATTACTACGTTTTTTCCCATTAGCCATGTTATGAATTTTTTTTGTATTATTATCACCTTCATCAATCCATTAAATTCTATATCTCTGTTTCCACATAATCTTTTCTTTTTCTGAAATTGAATTAAGCTCTTCTTTTAAATTAGTGAGAACGTTACGCTCACCTAGATTTAGTTGTCTAGTTTCTTCTATCCTGTGAATTTTAACTATTTCAGAAAGATTGTTTTTATTTTTAATTTTAGTACTACCAAAAACATTCTTACTTCAACTTTTAAGAAAGTTTCTAAGACCTGTAAATTTTAAAACAATTTTTTTTTGCAGAATTATCAGTATTTCTAATATTATAAAAATTCATCGAAATTCATTTATTTTAATTAAATTTGAAAAATTGGATTCTAATAACCATATTTTTCGAATTTAAAAGTTCTATTAACAATTCTATGATGATCACACGTAGGAATTATAGGGCAATGATCACAATAAGTATAAGGAAATCCAAAAACTCTACGAATAGGAAATTTGTCCACAATTTTGCCACCAACGAAATATCTATCTAGAAGGGCCATTGAAGGGGATCTCTCGTATTACACCATGGGGATTCTCTATTAGAAAGAGTAATTTCAATCAAATTTGAATTAATAATAAATTGGTCAAACTCTTCCATAGAAGAGAAATCACCTTCTTATGGTGAACGCTCTCCTATAAAACGCATAACATTAAAATCACCCTCCATAATCGAATAACCAGAATCTAATGATCTAAATTCTAGATATTCATTCCATAAAACCCGACGACCAATTTTTGAGTTTGGCCCATAAACATTAGATATATTTAAAATAGAGTTATCGCTAAGGTTGATGAAAATAATATGCAAAGTATGTTGTTTTGAAATACATTGAAGAAGTTTATGGGGAATTTTCCCTCCATCCTATAATTAAACACCTATAGCTCCAACTGAAGGTAAACAAGCCCAATTCCTAAAGTAATAACTACCTAATCCTCTATAAAAACGAATGTCAGGACATTCAATTTTAGTTTCCTGTAAAAAATGCAACGTCAATAAAATAATCTTTAAAAAAAGCTCTGATTTTATCATACTTATTTAAATCATGCAAACCTCTAATATTCCAGCTAATAATCCTTATAAACCAATAGTTCTAGCCCTCTCAATTCCCCTACTCCTAATATAACAGCATCTTACTAAACGTCAAAAAAATAAAAGTAGTATTCCTAGCTAACTGGCATAATTCAGTGGATGACAAAATACCTAGAGCATATATAGAAAAAGTGCTGCCAAAATTAGAACTCATACCTGAGCCTAAATTCGTAGCGCTACTCATGGCACTCGAATCACGTAACTCACCAAAAAAATGAGAGTGACTATTACGAATCCTGGCACTAAGACGAACAGACCCACTTATGACAAAAGATTTTCTACACGTACCTCTCTTCGATGATGAAGAAACAAAGGAATCATTATTATCCTCACCTCCTTTTAATTGAGAGATAAAACTTTCTTCAACACCACCCTTAATCTCTAAAACTTCTAACGAGTCCTTAATCGCATTGCTATGCTTGAAACAAGATGAATCCCCGACCACAATGTCATCCGTGTTCATAAATAAGTTAGAATCCACAATGTTTTTTACCTCAGACATAACACCTACCCTATCAGCAAAAATGGATTCTACTGGTGCATGTACACTCTGTACATTAACCAAAAACTGTGATTCAACTCCAGACAATAAAATTTTCGAATTATCAACATAAGCTACACCAACCACTAAACCATCCTCATGCACAAACCTATTTGAGACATCACCATTATTTAACCTTGTTTGAGAATCCACTACAACAACAGACATATGTGAACTCTAAGGAGCAAGAGCATAGTTTGGTTTACCCATAGACACAATTTCACCATAAATTAAAGTATTGTCTTTACTTAGACCTGTCAAAATATGACCCAACCCATTAACCCAACCCATTTACCCTACTTTTAAGTGGGTTAGGTCAACCCATTTATGAATTTTATTAAATGGGTTATGGGTTGGGTTGACCCATTTTTAAAAGGGTTATAAGTGGGTAACCCATTTACCCATTTATTAAAAACATTAAATTTTAATATAAATTTGAAAAATAAGAATTTTAAACATACAATTTAGTTTTCATGAAAATTGACAATTGTACTTAAAAAATAACAGGCCACTGCATCTTCATATTTGAACTTCACCTACTGTAGAAGACGCTATTTTTTCTGTTCAGACTGCAATTAAAATTTCTAATTCCAAATTATAAATTCGAAATTTCCAAAAATTTCAAAATTCAAATTTCAAATTTCAAATTTCATATTCCAAATTTCAAATTCGATATTTCCAAAAATTTGAAAATTTAAATATCAAAATTTCAAATTTCAAAATTCGAAATTTCCAAAAATTTCAAATTCCGAAATTTCCAAAAATTTCAAAATCCAAAATTTCCAAAAATTTCAAAATTTCGAATTTCAAAATTCGAAATTTCCAAAAATTTCGAATTTAAAATTTTCAAAATTCGAAATTTCGAAATTTAAATTTCGAAACTTCGAATTTCAAAATTTAAATTTTAAAATTTTCAATTTTTAAATTCAAAATTTAAAATTTGAAATTTCGAATTTTAAAATTCAAATTTTCAAAATTCAAAATTTCAAAATTCAAAATTTCAAAATTTAACAAATTTCAAAATTCGAATTTGAAATTTGAAATTTTAATTTGAAAATTGGAATTTGAATTTTTAAAGTTCAAAATTTTGAAATTTCAAATTTTAAAATTCGAAATTCGAAATTTTGAAATTTGAAATTTTGAAATTTGAATTTTGAAAATTTGATATTTGAATTTTAAAATTTTGAATTTTGTACTGTGAAATTTTTAAATTTTGAATTTTCGAAATTTGAAAATTTTAAATTTGAATTTTGAAATGTGAAATTTTGAATTTTGAAATTTGAAAATGCATTTTTTTAGAATTTTTTCATATAAAAAATCGACTTATGTGAGTCGAAAAACAAAAAAAAATTGCTTTTGCAATAAGTTGAAAAAAGACTTTTAAAAGTCGGTAGATTTTATTTAGGGGGAATTAATTTAAAGGACAAAATTTTCTATATTTTTTGCCTTAAGGACACGACCTCAATATTTTTACCACAAGGACAAACATTTTTCTAAAAATTATTCACAAGGACAAACATTTTCCAAAATTATCCATAAGGACAACAAAACTGATACCGAGCTAAAAACTGATACCTAAAAACTGCTACCGATAACTAGAAACTGATACCTAAAAACTGCTATCAATAACTAAAAACTGATACCTACAGAAAGTTGTCCTTCAGGATAAAATATTGAAGGTCTGTCCTTGAGGCTAAAAAGCTGTGAAATTTTGTCCTTGACAATAATTTCCTGTTTTATTTATCCATATTGACTTTTTAATTTTTTCATTTTATAAGCAAAAAACAACTTATTTATTGTAATCCAAACGACCCCTAAATCTTTAAATGGGTTAAATGAGTAACCTGCTTATTAAACGGGTTGGGTCATATATGGCTAGGGTCATAAGTGGGTAAAAAAGAATGGGTCATAAATGGGTTGGGTCAAACTCGACCCAACCCATTTTGACCCAACTCAACCCATTTGACAGGCCTATCTTTACTACCCATCTCTGAACTATAAACAGCAACAGCTGATGTTGTATTAGGAGAAAACAGAATTAATAACCATCGTATCACTTTTGTCCAAGAAATATCAACATCATTAAACTTTGCAAAGCCATCCTTAGTCTGCAACTCAACCTGACATTTCGAAGAATCAAAAATAACATCTCTAACCACTACACCATATTTAATCACAAATATAATAGAATCATCACATTTATACTGTGCTTCCACCAATGCAGCAAATTGCAATTTTTCTGACACATATGCACAATAAGAAACAAGTGCACATTTAGATACTCCATCAAACACAAGACCGGCACTAGATACGACAATATCATCACCATGAGAAAATATGGAATCGTTCACCACTATATTCACTTTGATAGATGTAACATCATCTATGTTAAGCTTAATAGTGCCTCCCTCCAACTGCAACTCAAAGACCATTAAACTTTTTGACAAATCAATCTCAGATTGTGTTTCCAAATGTGTTGTATCTGATACAAGTGCACACCTAGAAAATGCACATTGTGATTCATCTGCAGACACTAACCCACCAAGAGAGACAACAACCTCTTCATCTAATTTAGATCGAATCTCTGATTAAGCCCTAAATCCTCCAAATGTTCCATACAATCAAAACGATTTTTAGCGATTAGATTGAAACTCTCTGCTCCACAAAATTTTGCTATATGTCATTTACTTAGAACAAAATCAACATAATACATCCTCAACTGATCTGAAGAGGTAACATCACCATTAGCATGAGTTGAAAATCCATGACCATCATCAGCATTAATGAATTTCAAGTAGATAGAGCCATTTTTACGAAAAGAGACATTTGGATCAAATAATACAGGATCTGATAAGATAATTTCCTCTCTCTATTTCACAACGGCTATATCTGAATCTATCATAGCATATATTTTAAAATTCACAACACCGGTATACCCACTACCAGCCGGTAGAGAAATCCCAACTAAATTTTCATCTTCATTCGAAAATTACATATTTTCCAAAATAATCAGCAGGATCCCCAAATTTTGATCTGTTGTCTCTACCAACGTGGACCTCATTAATAACTTCAAAATATTTAAAAAGATCATCCATGAAAGCCATGATCTTTGATATATAGAACTTTTCGACCATATGAGGTCAATCTACCAGAATAAGAATTGCTAAAGGAAACTCTCAATTTCATCAAACATTTGTTCCCCTTGTGACCAAAAACCCCACACTCAAAACATCTAATGGGCTCGTGACAGACATTTTCCAAATGAGATAATCCACCACATCGTAGACAATATCTCTTCCCTTTTCAAGATTCAATCCATTTTTTGGTTGATCGATTGGAAGAATATATGCGATTAGGAAAACGAGACTATGAGAATGGACTATCTTTCACTACTTGCGCATACGAATGAACTTTTGATGTATTGAGATCCACGAATGGATAAGAGTTGCAATGATTAGCAGATGAAAAATTAGAAAGAGTAGCAGATGAAGACGACGAAGGAAAAAAGTGGTCGCCATTTTCTTGATTTTCACTGTATGTTATCAAATTAGAAGATATTTATTTCTCACATTCGCATATTGTTACATATTTGTTTTATAAAATAAAGTGATGCATTAGAAAATAAAAAGATCTTAAAATATCGAAGTTATTTTAAAACTATAGACTAAGCCACAGTTTTGAAAAATAATTCTTTAATCATATAATTATGAATAATATGATACTGCTGAATTGCATATCAAATGATTAAGGGCTAAGCACCCATTTAGTAGGAGCGACATAAGAATTGGTGAACCATTAGGGTTGATACATATCATGTATGTAGTTCAAGGTCTAATGTTACCAAAATATAACCACTTACTTCGTTAAATTCATGGATGGCTTACCATAGAAATGAATGTGTATTGATACACAGGTGCTTTATTTATGATAAGTTCATTGAATATAAAATGAAAGTAGAAAAATAATATGCAAAGGAAATAAGAAAATTCAATTTGGTCGGATAGGTGAATGTATCGGAAAATGTTTCAAAAGTACTTAAAAATGAATAAGACTCTATCTCAAAACTCGCTCCGCCCTATGGTGCGTAATGATGCACCGATAGAGAGAAATTCGATTTTGTTTGCAGCGACTTGAAAATTCGAACGCTTCGTCTTCAAATATAGATACATTTTGAGATATGTTTAAATGTTGTAAATTTAATTTTATAACCTTATTTAACATCATTAAATTAATATAAAATGATAAGATACTTGTTTTTGAAAAGTGTTTATAAAAATATATTCTTTGGCCAATTATCGATAATGTGACCGAAAATCGTTTTATCAATAAATAGCTTTTTAACTGTAAGAAGTTGTTCAGATTTTTTCACATACAATGATTTGCTTAGAAAATAAATAAAATAAAATAATTTCTTTTTTGGCATTTATTGGAGTAAACTTTATGGATGATGTCATGCATTAGCTAAGGGAAGATGTTAGGAAATGTGAAAATATGAAAATGCTTAAGTGTTAAACATATGATGAAGGAGAAGTGATGTGTGTAATTAATGCTAGTAGGGTTTTGAGGGGTTTTTTGGTCTTTTCTTATCATCATTCCCAAGCCTATATAAGGAGGGGTGTAGCCCTAGGAAATATATCACAGATATTTCAAAGCTTAAGGGAAAATTTTCAATGTTATCTTTTTCTTCAACATCTTAAATTCCTAAAGCAAATCATTTACAAATCAATTCTAAATCATCTCAAATTTGGAGCGAGACCTTATCACCACATAAAAAAAATCTTCTACCTAGTCAGAAGTTGAAAAGGAAAAGCCATACTCTCACAATACCCTAAGGTCATGAGCAATAAGAGGGAAAAAGAGGAAGCAAGGTGGAAAGCAAGAGAGGAAGGGAAGGAAAGGAGGTGGTTATTTTGAGTTTGGACTTGGGTTCCTAGGTCTTGATTATTTGTTGGATAAAGGGTGAGCTAACTCACCACTTGGATTGATTATATAACTCATATATGCTTATATTTTGTTTTGTTAAAGTTGTTTGAAAGGTCATTGGACATATGTTGAAAACATTGATTTTGATTCTTGTTTTGGAAACAAGTGATGCATAGGACCATATATGAACTTTAATGGACTTGTATGACAAATGAATAGACCTTGGAACAAAGCACATAAGTTGTAGTTGAACATAGGATGGAATTTAACTTAGATTAGAAGTGCACTTATAGCGATAGTCGCTATAGATGCAGCTCGGAATTGCTTTGTTTTTGGCAATTGCTATGAAACTGTGTAGAGAGATCCATAAGGATTTATCACCATATTTATATTGTTATATATGTATTTTTGTTGTTATTAAAATCTTGAATAGTAAAAAGTTAAGTAACATCTCGAAAACGACCAAAATATCACTAGTGCAAAACTGCCTCATTTAACCTTGATTTTTGGACTTGAAATGTTTCAAAAAGGACTTTAAGTTTAAGCGTATTTTTTCATTCCTGTTAAAAGTATTTCCTAACTCATATTAGAATATTTTAAAAGTAGTTTAAGATATTTATGAATTTTTAAGAATTAGTATTGAATTTTTAAAGAATGAAATTTCATAATAATACATGTTCTTTTTTCAATTTTTGTTAATTTTTCAAACTTGTTATTTTTAAGTAATATTTTTGATAAATATTTTAAAACCTATTATAAGTAGTTCCAAATATTTTAAAAATATATACAAATGTTTTGGATGGACAAATGGTTAATTATTTGATTACTTGTTTGAAAAGAAACCAACTATACTTACACTAAAATTCGATGAAGTAAGTCTTATCTATTTGTGAGAGTTAAGATTGTTGTTGAGTAGGGATGAAGTGAGAGAGCTCTAATCTACTGGGATTTCCACTTCACCAAGGAATAGTAAGTTGGAAAATGTCAAAAACATGTTAACCATGTTGATTTCTTATTGTTTACAGAAACCATTAACACTATACTTAACATTAAAATCTAACGAAGTAGACTTATCTATTTGTGAGATTCAAGAGTGAAGTGTCTAGTCAAGGCTTGGAGCAACCAGTGACCAAACTTACTTGGGTTCACTCTTGGGCGAGGAATAGATAAGTTGGACCACGTGGTATTTGGTTCCACTGGTATTTAGTTCCACTGATATTTGGTTCCACCGGTAGGGGTTAGTGATATTTGGTTCTACTGGTATTTACGTGACTCTGACTCCCGTGAGTCAGCATGAGGGGATAATCGTATGGGAATTCGTACAGTCTCAATAGTTACTATTACATGTTGCATGTATCTTGGGTTTTCTCATATCAGACTTATGTCAGACACTTGTATTTTTTCCTAAATTCCTCGTGTACTCTCTCGAATAGGCTGAGTATCAGGTTTTATCTTGGATGCGTCAGTGTTTAGAAGACAAGTAGGAGCCTTCCATTATCTATCTATCTGTTTATATTTCTATTTCCTACTTTAGCTATGTACATATAGCAATGTTATGAGGATAGGTAGTTGTAACTATATAGGCCGATGATAACTTAGGTTTTATAACTCTGAAATTCCAGTATTCAAAGTAACTCTTTGCACTATTCTTTTGATATTATATATTATCGTTCCACCGTGCGATTCTGATGTTGTGTTATTTTCTTTTTATTCTTTTTTTACCCTAACTTTCTGACTTTTCGACACTTGGGTGTTCGATACACAAATACAATGGATGTACTTAAGTCGACATGCGAGGGTCAAAAAGTCGGGTCATTACATTTGGTATCAGAGCCAAAGGTTAAGCGAACACCTTAGCTTTAATAGGGTATGGATCATTACGGATATGGTAAGCGACACCCTAGAACGAGTTGAGTATATTATATATACGAAAGAGTGTATTTGTTTTTTCTATAAACTTACACCTTGTTTTTAGCTTTTCCTTAGGAATAACCTCTTTATTTGAATAACTCTAGCCTTTCATATCCTAGATATATTCTGTTATATTCAGGTAGTACATCATAAGTACCAGAGCTGCTAATACTCGAGGAGGCAGAGGTGGTCAGAGTAGTACCATCACTATTGGTAGAAATCGAGCAACAATTATTGTTGCTCTAATTAAGGAACCAAGGGTGTATACTGTGGAGGAGGTCCTATAGGTCAGGCCTTAAGTGAATTTTGCTTCGCTTTGCAGCGATTGTGAGAGGTTGGGAGGTGAGTGGTTTGGTGGCACGAAGGTGATCATATAAGTCCAAACTTGGATTAAGTTATGTGACTGTATATTTAGGATATGGAGTTGGATGATGTGATGAAGTGTCGATTGGCATTATGGCATTTGAGGATGCGACCAAGGATTGATGGAGTTTTATCACTGTAGATGTCCAAGAGAACGACCTATCTTAGGTCTAATTTAAGGAGGGTTTTAAGATGAAATTTGTCCCAAAAGATGGGAAGACTTTGTTTTTAGGAGCTTCCTTGTCTTGAAGTAGGGGGCCATGACAGTGGTGGAGTATGATAATCGATTCACTGCCTAATCTAGATTCGGGTCCAGTTTAGTAGATATGCCATTGAAGAGGAATGAGATGTTTATCATAAGGGTATGTTTGGAGTTCAAGGGTAATATGGCTAATCACATCTTAGGGCCTTATGTGAATCTAGTGAACATGGGATTGAGGTTTGAGAACTTGACACCAAAGCCATCTATTTCTACACTAGTTGGGAATAATAAGTAGAATTTTCAACCGTCGAGATATTTTTCTAGGGTAGTTTATGATAAATGTGGACCAAAAGGCACTTTGCGCCAGTTATGCGTCGAGTAAGGGAGGGTCGATGGTGAAAAGACCATTAGTTAAGGCACCTATTGCTAAGATAATGAAGGTAGAGCCACAAAAGACCACGACATAGTTTCACCAAGGAGTTGATATAACTTCCATTAGGTCAGTTATATAGTTAGATATTGTCCGATGCTTCATAAGGGAGAACAACCTCGAGCTTTTGCACTATCTTCAACACCTTTTGGGAAAGCGGGTTTTGGAAGATATTTTATATATTTTTCGCATTCCTATTCATATCTTATTTCACATCGGTGCTTCTTTTAGTTTCATTTCTCCTACTCTTATTGATAGATTGGAACCTAAGCCAGTTATGGCTTTCGATTCTATTTGTGTGTCGATCCTTGTTAAGGGCTTGACTAATTTTAGCATGGTTTGTTTAGGAGTTCAGATTTCTTTCTTTGACCAACTCTTCTCCATCAATATGTATGTTATGGGTTTTACGGGTTTTGATGTTCTACTTGGTATGGATTGGTTATCTCAAAATAACGCAGCCTTGGACTGTAATAAGCGAACCATGTTATTGAAGAAAGGGAGGGATGTTCATACTTTGTCTTGTGAAGAGCCTTACCTACTTATGATTAGTTTTCTTTATTCTTTGGATACAGCAAAGGAGAAGTTGGGTTCGACCCCTATTGTTTAGGAATTTACGGAGATCTTCGAAGAGGTGTCAGCTTTGCCACCTCATTGGGTGATTGAATTTCAAATTAATTTAGTAAAGGATGCAAAGCCTATCGAATTGTTGGTTTGTAGACTTGCACTAAAAGAGAGGATGGAGCTAACAAACCGGGTTAGTGATTTGTTGCAGAAGGGCTTGACCTAACCAAGTCGTTCGAGTTAGAGAGCGCACATCATCTTTTCTATGAAGGCGGATGGTTCCTTAAGATTATGTGTACATTATCACGAGCTCAATAAGCTGACTATTAGGAACAAGTATCATTTACCTAGGATATATGACCTATTCGATCAGATCCATGGAGCTCGAGTATTTTCTTAGATTGACCTTGCTATAGGGTTCCATCAGTTGACAGTAGCAGAGGAGAGTGTACCCTTGTCCGCTTTTTGATTCGATTAGTTTTATTAGTGGTTAGTTATGCCTTTCGGCCTAATCAATACCGTAGCATATTTCATAGACTTAGTTTTTTGAGATGTGTTGAATACGTTTATTCGTACATTTATCGATGATATTCTGGTCTACTCCAAGATCGAGGATGAAAATTCACGCCATCTAAAGATTGTTCTAGGAACACTAAGATAGCATATGTTGAAGGCTGAGTTCTCGAAGGGTCATTTTTTGGTGTTCGGAAGTTAGGTTCTTAGGTCATGTCGTTTCGGCAGAGGGTACTTCTGTTGATCCCGCTAAAGTTATGGCCATTTAGGACCGGAAGAGGCCAGGAAGCGCAATGGATATTTGAAGCTTTCTGGGTCAAGCAGGTTATTACAGGAGATTCATATAGAATTTCTCAAAGTTTGCCTCTCACTTATCGAATTCGACAAAGAAACAAGTCAAATTTATACTGACGGATAAATGCAGGCAAGCATTCTTAGAGCAAAAGGAAAAGTTAACCAGTGCTCTTGTTCTTAATGTGCCAGATAGAGAAGAAGGTTTGATTGTTTACACTAATGCGTATGGAACAGGTCTGAGCGCTATGTTGATGTAGCATAGAAAGGAGATCGCTTATGTGAGTCGGAAGCTCAAACCACATGAAGCGAGGTATGCAGCTCATGACTTGAAGTTGTTAGTAGTGGTATTTGCGTTCAAGATGTGGAGGTATCATTTGCTAGGTGAGAGGTACATGTTATATATGGACTATAAATCTTTTAAGTATCTTTTTACACAAAAGGACTTGAACATGAGACAACAAAGGTGGTTGGAGTTTCTTGCGAGCTATGATCTGGATATTTTTTATATTCCAAGAAAAGTGAATGACGTAGCTGATGCACTCAGTAGGAGGTATGTAGTTATGGCGAACATTGAGGTTCTGTAACGACCTGGTATTTTGAACTGTTCAAATCGACAATCATCCACTCATATCAGACTTGAATTTCTCAAAACCACGGATTGTTAATTTACATTTGGCAAAAATTAGCATATACAGTAGTTAAAATCGATCACAAAATCATAGACACAGAGTAATGTAACAATAAGTAGCGGAATACATGAAGCTACTATAAAAAAAAAATCAGAGTTTGAAGTAAAACACAACGAATATCTCGAATACACAGAAGTTACTAATACAAATTTCAACGATAGGTCTGAAAAAAACAACTAAATAAACTAAAATAACTGAAAAACTAAATAGATAACTCCAAGCAGATATCTAGGCTCCAAAGGCGAGTCAAATGTTGTGACACTCAGTCTGCCCCGAGCATAAAGCAAACACAAAACATTCGAGTTAGGATTAACATTCTTATAACTGTAAATTCAACCAAGTGAAATGTCAACTGAAATACAAATAACTTAAAAGGATGTTTGGGATTTCCTTCCTCAAGGATCCGTGGAACTATCTACTATGTAGTAATATACGCTATTATAATATATCTACTAGTAAAGCAAAGTATTAAAATAACATTAAGGCGTTACCCATATCCCTCTTAATACATTTTATATATTCCCGTAGTCTATATAGTACCGTAAGCTCCACCAAATCGGTGGTTTACTCAGAGGGCACTTCATTGGTACGGTACAAACCAAAATCGTAGAAGGCGCGATGGGTCATGTGAGCATAGCATGCGAGGCAATGACATGGTAGGATTCTACCATTTTACGAATCTGGACCGGTGGTAACACATAGCAGCTACCACCACCTACCTTGAGACACACTCCCAAATCAAAAGCTGCACCCAATCAAATCACAAAGTAAGAGAATGACAACAAAGAAATGTGTCCGATAGGTGGAATGACCTCACTTGGCCCGGCATGGCTCCTGTTTTAGTCACATCTAAGCTGACTCACGGGAGTCAGGGCTACGTAAATACCTCATACAGAATCGTACACCAAACCATCCTACTTCATTCTTGAGTCTCCACTACGTACATAGTTGTTAAAGTGGTTTTCGATATTAGCAGGGAGTATGACAATATCTGATCTTGGTCTCTTTAACAACCAGATGTTTATTTCACACCGTGGTCATTTATATTTCAAACAGTTTATATATCAAAATATCATATTCTTTCCAAAATCATATCACTTTCGAAATAGCATTCACTTTCGAAATCATAACCACAAAATAGTTTAAACCATCATATCAAAATATTTTCTTTTAAATCCTTTTAAATCTAAATCATTATAGTTCCAACTTAAATAGTTAAATATCGAAAATATTTTACATATCTAGAAATAGTTATAATTCAAAAATAGTATATATATTTTCAAATTATTCGTATATTAAAAATAGGTTATATATTAAAAAATTTATATATTAAAATAGTTTATATAATAAAAATAGTTTATATAAAAAATAGTTTCAAATTAGAATTGTTTCTTCCAATTTCACAAATCAATTCAAATCAACTTTAGTTCTAAGATTCAATTTAAATCAATCTCATTTCAACAATTTCAATAAAAAGATTCAATTCAAATTCTCATTAAAACCATTATTTATTTATATCAATTTCAAATCCATGTGTGAACTACAAATTTAAACCACCTCCAATTCAATAGGTTTCAGAATTTATATGTTCAAATAATTTATAATAACTCAATTTGGTAATTTTATTTATATTTCAAAATTCAACTTTAATCCTATTTAAATTTCAAAATATCCACTTAATCATTTTAATAGCATTTAAATAAAATATCAAAATTACAAATTTAAATCAATATTAAATATTCAAATTCAATTTTATTCAAATTTAAATATTCATTTAATCATTTTAAATCAAAATCAAGTTATAAACATATCTTTAAATCTCAAAATTAATAAGTTCCAAAATCAATTTTTATTTAAATTTAATTCCTATCAATTAAATTACAAATCAATTTAATTTATCCTACCAACCTTAATTTATTATTACAAAATCTATATTTAAATATAATTTTAAATAATTAAACATAATATAATATATATATAATAATTAAATTAAATTTTATAAAATTAAATCTTATTATTAAATTTAATTTATATTAAATCTTTTTTTATGTACTTTAGAATAAAAATAAAATTATAAGTAAAATCTAAAAATTTATATTTTCAAAACTAACTTATAAATTTAAAATTTTCAAATTTATAATTTTAGAAAACCTAAATTTTACACATATATAAAAATAACATTGTATATTATAAAAATATTTATTAAAACCTATATATTTCCTTTCAAAACCATGGAAATCATTTTCAAAGACAGACCTACGGTGTCCATATATAGTTTTCTATACTATGGTTAAGTGACACGGATATTTATCATCTCAATCCGCAATAATTTAAATTTTCGGGTGTATATCATTTCAACCTGCAATCTCAAAATTTCAAAATCAATGAAAATCGTTTGAGTTTATCATTTCAATCCATAATGATTTTTCCATAATCTATAAAATCGTTCGGGTATATATCATGTCAACCAATAGTGAATTCTAAACTAACAGGGAACTTGTAGAGTGAGGAAAAATACGATAATAATATAACATATCAACAATATGCATGTGTTATCAGTAACAAATTTAAATATAATATATAACAGGTTATGGTGTCATATGTCGTAGGTGAACAATTGCAGATAATGACACATCATATTTAACAATTAAATAAATTAACAATTCAAATTTAACAGCATATATCAATCGTCATTTCATAAATATAAGAATATTAATCGTGAGTGATTGCTCACCTTTCGAGGCTAGAGGAGAATGCTGACAAAGAAGATAACACCAGAGAAGATAACACAGACGTGCACAAGGATATAGATAGGACACTCGGATTTGGGTTTGGACAGTGGCAATGCTAAAACTGGACATCGACAAGATAGATAATTTTAAACTCGAATATGAAACCCAAAATATTTAAGTAATATATATATATATATATGTGTGTGTGTATATATATATATATATATGAAAACCAAAAATCCATATTTAATTTATATCACATATAAAGAAAAATCTATATATATTATTTGTAAAAATCAATATCTAATTTAAAACCATATT
This sequence comes from Allium cepa, assembly GCA_030765085.1. Lineage (NCBI taxonomy): Eukaryota > Viridiplantae > Streptophyta > Magnoliopsida > Asparagales > Amaryllidaceae > Allium > Allium cepa. Next base: position 347,236,564 of record CM060944.1, read on the forward strand.
TCCTTTTAAAATCAACTTTTAGAACTAACAGTTTTAAAATTTCAGTTTCTTTAGAATTACAATATAGGCAAGCTTATATTTATAAGCCATATATATATATATATATATATATATTATATAACAGACATCACATGCAAAATATTTATTATACATATATATATCAAGCTATATATAACAGACAACACACATAATTTTTTTTTTCAACCATGGGCTAAAGGTAGATAGCAAAGCACATATACAATCTTAATACATGTATGTATTTAAAATCCAAACATTATATGTTATACGTACATATGATATAACCATTTATAAATAATATATACCACTTTATATAAAAAGGTGGAAGGCTTTCGTGGGAAATATGAGCGGTGTGGTCAGAGCTCGGTAGGGGAGACGTGGCGTGTCAGGCAATACAATGCGAATGCTACATATCATAAATTCTTTTTTTTATACATACGACCAAAATGATAGGAAGAGGGAATGAAGGCAACAAGTCTATGGTAAAAGATGATAGGTGACGAGAAGTAGGTTGAACAAGTCACATGCAATTTTTTTTTGAATACCCAGGAGAACCCGGTAGGCCGGTAAACTTCTGAGGAGGGTACAGTAAAGTCGTCCGCTGATCCAAGCCCCCATACATACCGGTAAATTTATATAGGATGGGAAAGCGCATGGTAGGAATCGAACTTGGGTCTTTTTACCAGAACCCAAGTCACATCAAAATTTGAATGCAGACATATACATATATATTTTTTATAAAGGAGGAGGCGTGTGGATTCTTTGGCAAAAGCGAACGTATATATAAACTTCGTTATAATATATATATATATATATATATATAGAAAGGAGAAGATGAGTGCAAGGTGCCGAGTGTTGTAGAATGGTGGTTGCCTAGTGAGTTTGGGCAGTGGGGTAGAGGATTTGGTGGTGGGTTTGCAGGTCTGCTCAGTGACTATTGGTGGTGGAAAGGTGAAGGCGTGGAGGATAAGGCGGGAGGTAGGGCAAGGTGTGGAGGACGATGATTGGTTCAAATTTGAGAGAGTAAGAACAATACGTTGCGTGAAAAATATGAGCAGGTTCCTGGAGATGTATGATATATGTTTCGTATATATATTGTCAGAACGAAGAGAAGAGGGTGGAAGAAAAATGGAACGAATCAGGATATAGAGTGGAACCAGTGGGAATAACAAAAGCCACCTACTAAGCTATGAAAATAATAAAGATTAGTGGCTGTTTGTTTTGCACTGTAGGAAATGAAAGGACATATAATGCTAAAAGGTTAAAATTGGGTACTGGTACGTCTAATTGTTTTACTGATTTCGCCACGTACTGGACTCCAAAATACACCAATGAATATAACGTTGAGATCAGCACAACGAGGCGAACAGAATGGTACACAAATATTAGCTATACGATCATCCTATCAAACGTCGATATTCGCTGCCAAAATGCTGATAAAGCGTCGAAAATAATATAAACATGGCTAGAACAGCCCAGTTTGGCGAAACAAAATACGACGTCTCACTCAGAAAATGATTTCCATTTTTATTATATAAAATATTTAGATTTTGAGAATATTTTATTTCCATCAAATATTAACTGATTTAAATTTAAATAAAATTACACAACAAAATAAACTTCCATATTTTCAGATGAAAATCTGCCATTTGATATGTTTCAGTAGACACATAACAAATATCAAATTTTCCTCGCAAAATTTTATTGTTTATTTTTCATAAAAATTCAGTTAATTACGTTATAAAAACCGTTAAATTTACAGGTCGTTACACTCTCCCCTACTCAGAACTTTTCATCCTCGAAAAGGAATGAAATAGGAGATTAGAAACAACCAGAAAGAAAAGATAGATTGATATACAAAATACAACAATTAATTTAAAACCATATAAATTGACTTATTCAACTAATTTGGTTTTAATCTATTTTATTTAAATCAATCAATATTCAATTTGTTTACATTAGATTTATTTACTTTTAATTTATTAACATTCCATATTTTCAAAACAAATGTTATTTTATTTAACCATTATTAATCAACTTGACTTCCCTTAAGTTAATTCCATTTATAATCTAGTTTTACTATTCCTAAGTTCAGATTTATTTACTTAAGTAGAATTCTCTATTTATTATTCAATTTATTTCACTACAATTTCCTATAACATAAATTTAGTGTATAAACATTTATTATAACAAGTTCACTTTTATTTATAATTTCCTTTAATCAAAATTTCATTTTGGACATTCTATTATTTACATTTTATACTGTATTTGATTCAATTATATGTTCTCATTACATTTTAACCATTCTCAGGTAAGTTATATTAATATTTCTGAGTGTAATCTAACACTATACAACTTTATCTTTTATTTACAACATTTTTATTAAACAAAATTTAGTTTGAACACTTTTTATTACTTAAGTTCTCTTATACAACCTTCAATTACCTATTCCCATTAGCACTTTTGACTTTTTAAAATAATTCAAGCAGGTTATATATGTTTTAGAATGCAATGGTGTATTGTACAAATTAATTTATCCTAGTTCAACCGTTTCAAGTTTTTTAAATTTCAATTCTCATTTTAGTCACTCCAATCATTTAAATTATTTTTCGTCTCATTAGTTGAAAATCATCACTTAAAACAAAATTTAAGAGTTAAATTTCCAGTTTCACTTCAAACCATTTTAAAATAAATATATACCTATACTCAAAAATTCAAATCAAATCCATTTTCCAAAAAAAAGTGTAGCAAAGCTACTGAGTGGTCTCTCCGCTTTGAGACTCAAAATGGAATGCCGATGATGTTGAAGTCATCATCGAAATTATTTTCCAGTGACAAAAGAGGAGATTACTGACTTACTTCTTTTAAAATTCTTTGGAAAAAATTTCTATTCGAAAATACTTTCAAATAATACATTTTTCAAAACTTTGAAAACCAAATTTAGAAAAACACTGAAAATTTAATTCTCAAATCCTTAATTTAAATTTACTTCATTTGCAAATTAAATTTTATAAACCATGTTTTAATATTTCATCACCTTATAATATCCAACAATAATTAATGGTTTTGGAATGTTAACAAAACCATAAATGATAATCTAGTATTATCATTTCTAACAACAATTTATTTAACTATCCAGTTTCAGAAAATTATACTTTTATATATAAAATACAATTATACACAATTTATTTTATTTACGAATTTCGAACACAATATTGTGTTAGTTTGCTCTATTCAAGTGTTTGGAATTCCTATCGATAGCATTGGCCAGACGAATTGATTGAAACCTAAAATTAAACTTAACAACTCAAACAACACAACATAATTTTTTTATATTAATTACAAATACGTTCTCTCATAGGATGATTCAAGAATGGATTTCAAAACAAGGATAGAGATTCAATCTAGAGGAAACCTAATCAAGTGAACTCTAAAAAGATAGGCTCGAAAGGAAGATAAGATAATTAATTACAAAAGATGGATAGACTAATCTTAATCACGGGTAACCTTAAAACCTGAGAATTAGAAAAACGAGAACATCATTAACGAAAACCAGGACAACTTATTGAGAACTTCATGGGAAACGCGATTCAGAGATCGATGAAGAAGGCGGGAGCATTGGTTAATCCAAAGGGATGACTAACCATCCATATAAACTACCCGCCCGAGAGGAAGGAGGACAATAGGTCAAGCACTAGGAATAATATTGATGCGGAATTCAAATTCCCGCTTGAGAGGGAGAAAAGCGACTTCACTAAAAACATCCCGAAATAGTTGGACAACAGTGGTGGAATCAAGAACACTAGGCTAAGCATCAAGTGAAAGATGGAACTACCTGCATAATGATGAAGCAATTGACATTTAATCACAAAAGAATTACCCTAGTATTCTACTAGAGAAACATTCGGGGATTGCAAGAGATAATAGCATCAAACCGAGGATATATAAATCTCCAGTAAATCGACGCTTGTTGCAAAGAAGTTTCACCTCTTTTCAAATCATTCTAAGATTGGTAGGACCGCTGATGGAATTAGACACACATAAGGATAAAATTGCTGATTGAGGTGGCAAGATGTTCTCAAATTCATTATAGAGATCAACCGAAGTGGGGTTATGGGATGCTCCAGAATCAAGAAGAACACGAATAATAAGTGACCAAAATGGATTTCAGAACAAAAGGGAAAGTCCCAAAAATTCAAAGGAAACTTGAGTCAAAGAGGAAGAAACTCAAGCTCGAACGAAGGTGATTCTGTAATTAAATTTATTATATATGCTAAGTTTTGCCTAAACCAGAGCTCTGATACCACTTGTAACGACCTGGTATTTTGAACCATTTAAATCAATAATCATCCACTCATGTCAGACTTGAATTGCTCAAAACAATGGATTGTTAATTTATATCTGGCAAAACTTAGCATATACAGTAGTTAAAATCAATCACATAATCACAAACACAGAGTAATATAATATTAAGCAGCGGAATACGTGAAGCTACTATAAAAAAACATCAGAATTTGAAGTAAAACACAACGAATATCTCGAATACACCGAAGTTACTAATACAAATGTCAATGACAAGTCTGAACAAAACAACTAGAATAAACTGAAATAACTGAATAGATAACTCTAAGCAGATCTCTAGGCTGCAAAGGTGAGTCAAATGCTATGACATTCAGTCTGACCTGAGCATAAAGTAAGCACCAAAAAATCGAGTCAGGATTAACCTTCTTATAACAGTAAATTCAACTCAAGTGAAATGTCAACTGAAATACAAATAACTTGAAGGATGTTTGGAATTTCCATCCTCTAAGGATCCGTGGAACTATCTACTATGTAGTAATATATGCTATTATAATATGTCTATTAGTAATGTAAAGTATTAAATTCGCGTTAATGCGTTACCCATATCCTCCTTAACGCATTTTATATATTCCCGTAGTTTATACAGTATCATAAGCTCCACCAAACCGGTGGTTTACTCAGATGGCACTCCATAGATACGATACAAACCAAACTCATAGAAGGTGCGATAGGGCATATGAATACGACACGCGAGGCAATTCCAGGGTAAGATTCTACCGCTTTGTGGATCTGGACCGGTGGTAACGCATAGTAGCTACTACCACCCACCTCGAGGCACACTCCCAAATCAAAAGGTGCACCTAATCAAATCACAAAATAATAGAATGGTATCGAAGAAATGTGTCCGATAGGAGGAATGAACTTACTTGGCCCGGCATGGCTCCTGTTTTAGTCACATCTAAGCTGACTCACAGGAGTCAAAGCTACGTAAATACCTCATATAGAATCGTACACCAAACCATCCTACTTCATTCTTGAGTCTCCACCACGTATATAGTTGTTAAAGTGGTTTTCGATATTGGCAAAGAGTGTGACAATATCGATCCCGGCCTCTTTAATAACTAAACGCTTATTTCACACCGTGGTCATTTATATTTCAAACAGTTTATATATCAAAATATCATACTCTTTCCAAAATCATATCACTTTCGAAATCGCATTCACTTTCGAAATCATAACCACAAAATAGTTTAAACCATCATATCAAAATATTCACATTTCAATCCACTAAATCTAAATCATTATAGTTCCAACTTAAATAGTTTAAATACTGAAAATATTTTATATGCGTAGAAATTGTTATAATTCAAAAAGGTTATATATATTTTTAAATTATTCATATATTAAAAATAGGTTATAGATTAAAACAGTTTATATATTAAAATAGTTTATATAATGAAAAAATTTATATAGAAAATAGTTTCGAATTAGAATTGTTTCTTCCAATTTCACAAATCAATTCAAACGAACTTTATTGTAAGATCCAATTTAAATTAATCTCATTTCAAAAACTTTAATAAAAAGGTTCGATTCAAATTCTCATTAAAACTATTTCTAATTTATATCGATTTCAAATCCATGTATGAGCTGAAAATTAAACCACCTCCAGTTCAATAGGTTTTAAAATTTAAATATTCGAATAATTTACAACAACTCAATTTGGTAATTTCATTTATATTTCAAAATTCAATTTTAATCCTATTTAAATTTCAAATTATCCACTTAATTATTTTGATAACATTTAAATAAAATATAAAAATTACAAATTTGAATCAGTATTAAATATTCAAATTCAATTTTATTCAAATTTAAATACTCATTTAATCCTCTTAAATCAAAATCAAGTTATAAACGTATCTTTGGGTCTCAAAATCAGTATGTTCCAAATCAATATTTATTTAAATTTAATTCTTAATAATTAAATTACAAATCAATCTAATTCATCCTTCCAATCTTAATTTATTAAAATTATTACAAAATCTATATTTAAATATAATTTTAAATACTTAAACATTATACATATACTAATTAAATTAAATTAAATCTTAGTATTAAATTATAATTTATATTAAATCTTTATTTTATATATTTTGAAATAAAAATAAAATTATAAGTAAAATCTTAAAATTTATATTTTCAAAACTAACTTATCAATTTAAAATTTTCAAATATATAATTTTAGAAAATCTAAATTTTACACATATATAAAAATAACAGTTATATATTACATTTTTAAAAATCAGTATTTACTAAAATCCATATATTTCCTTTCAAAACCATGGAAATCATTTTCAAAGATAGATCAACGGTGTCCGCATATAGTTTTCTATACCGCGGTCAGGTGATACGGATAATTATCTTTTCAATTCGCAATAATTTATGGGTGTATATCATTTCAACCCGCGATCCTAAAATTTTAGAATCAATGTAAATCGCTTGGGTTTATTATTTCAACCCATAATGATTTTCCCCTAATCTATAAAATCTTTGGGGTATGTATCATTTTAACCCATAGGAAATTCTAAACTAACAGGAAACTTGCAGAGTGAGGACAAATATGATAATAATATAACATAGCAACAATAGGCATGTATTATGAGTAACAAATTTAGATATAATGTATAACATGTTATGATGTCATATGTCATGGGTGAACAATTGCAGATAATGGCATATCATATTTAACAGTTAAATAACTTAACAATTCAAATTTAACATTATATTTCAATCGTCATTTCGTAAATATAAGAATGTTAATCGTGAGTGATTGTTTTTCTTTCGAGGCTAGCGGAGAATGATGGCGAAGAAAATAACACGGACATGCACAAGGATACAGATAGGACACTCGGATATATATATATATATATATATATATATATATATATAGTCAGAATGAAGAGAAGAGGGTGAAAGAGAAAATTGAACGAACAAGGATATAAAGTGGAACCAGTGGGACTAACAAAAGCCACCTACTAAACTATGAAAATAATAAAGGTCAATGGCTTTTGTTTTACATAGTAGGAAATGAAAGGACATAGGAAGTCAAAAGGTTAAAATTTAGTACCGGTACGTTTAATTGTTTTACTGATTTCGCCACGTACCGGACTCCAAAATGCACCAATGAATATACTATGGAGATCAGCATGACGAGACAAACAGAATGATATACAGATATGAGAGATACGATTATCCTATCAAAAGTCGATATTCGCTGCCAAACGCTGCTAAACCATCAAAAATAAAATAAAAGGTGCTAGAGAAGTCCAAATTTGAAGAAATGAAATACGACGTCTCACTCAGAAAATGATTTACGTTTTTATTATATAAAAATATTTAGATTTTGAGAATATTTTATTTCCATCAAATATTAACTGATCTAAATTTAAATAAAATTACATGGCAAAATATACTTCCACATTTTCAGTTAAAAATCTTCCATTTTCTATGTTTCAGTAGACGCATAACAAATATCAAATTTTTATTGCAAATTTTTATTGTTTATTTTTCACAAAAATTCAGTTAATTACATTATAAAAACCGTTAAAATTTACGGGTCGTTATAGGTTCATCCGATTATGATTAGTCGGATTGAGGGAAATCAGCTTCGAGATCTTTATTTTACTAAGACAGCTAAGAATGTAAGCGGGAATGAGGCACTAAAGAGGTCGTCGAGATTTGAGGTGGATAGCCATGGCATTTTGAGAATGAACGGTAGGTTATGTTCTCGAATGTTGATGGGATTAGGCAAGAAGTTCTAATAGAGAGTAAACATTATAGGTTGATACATCCTAGGGTCACTAAGATGTATGAAGACATGGAGAGGACATTCTGGTGGAAGGGCATGAAGAGAGATGTTTCTATCTTTGTGAGTAGGTGTGCTAATTGCTAACAGGTAAAAGGTAGTCATCAGAAGATGGCTGGACTGCTTCAGCCACTTGAGATTCCGACGTGGAAGTGGGAGCATATTTCATTGGACTTTATTAATGGATTGCCTAGGTCAAGGAGGGGTAATAAAGGTATATGGATTATCGTGGACCAATTGACCAAGAGCATACACTTCTTACCTGTTAAGACTACGAGGACATCTTCTAGTTTGGTTAAGTTATATGCTAAGGAGATCGTCGGGTTGCATGGTGTTCCTTGTGGTATCATGAGTGATAGAGATACGATATTCACAAGCCTGTTCTAGAAGGGTTTGCATAAGGCATTAGGGACCAATCTTAGTTTGAGCACCGCTTACCATATGTAGTTAGATGATCTAATGGAAAGGGTGAACCAGGTGTTGGAGGACTTGCTTAGAGTATGCATTATAGATTTTGGGGGTTTATAGGAAGAGCACTTACACCTTGTTAAGTTCTCATACAACAATAGTTATCAGGCCAATATCGGAATGACACCATTTGAAGCATTATATTGAAGGCCTTGCAAATCTCCATCATGTTGAGTAGAACCTGGAGATTGTCTTTTGATTGGGCCGGATATGATCCAAGATATGGTCCGAGAGGCATTGGATAAGGTTATAGAATTCGAAAGTAACCAAGGGAGTGCAAAATTGATAGAAAAGCTATGCAGGCAAGAAGCGTAGAGACTTAGAGTTCTTAGTTGGAGACTTTTGTGTTTGTAAAGGTTTTTCTGATGAGAAGTGTAGATCGGGTTGGAAGGGTTGGGAAGTTAGATTCTCATTATATAGGACTATTCTGATTCTTGAGAGGATTGGTACACTCACATATAGAGTCAAGTTACTGATTAGGCTATCTCGCGTGCACAATTTATATCATGTATCACATTTGCTTAAATTTATGCATGATCCTTTAATGATAGTAGAAGCGTCATAGCAAGAGGACTTGGAGATTAAGGCAAATTTGACTATACTTAGATTGCCTATTCGCATTATTGACCAAGATACCAAGCAATTGAGGACTAAGTTTGTAAAGTTAATCAAGGTACAATGGAGCGAGGATTCTTGGGATTGTATGTGGAAGACTGAGGATAGTTTGAAGAAGTCCTGTCCAGATTTATTCTCAGACTAGAGTTCTCCTATCTTAGTTTTCATTCGAGTTGTAGTTTAGTTTGTATATAGTTTCATCAGTGCTATATATATCTTGTTCTTCTATCTTCTTTTATTATGTTCTTGTTTGAATTTCGAGGATGAGTTATTCTAAGTGGGGGAGAATGTAGCGACCCAAAATTCGAACACTCGTCCTCAAATATCATTACATTTTGAGATATGTTTAAGTGTTATAAATATGATTTTATAACTTGTTTAACATCATTTAATTGACATAAAATGATAAGAAACTTGTTTCTGTAAAGTGTTTACAAAAATTAATTCTTTGGAAAAATATCGATAATGTGACCGTAAATCGTTTTATCGATAAGTAGCTTGTTAGAAGTTGTTCAAATTTTTTCACACTCACTTATTTTCTTAGTAAATCAATTTAATGAATTTTTTTCCATTTATGGAAATAAACTTTATGGATGATATCATGCATGAACTATGGGAAGATGTTAGCAAATGAGAAAATCTGGAAATGCTTAAGTGTTGAGCATATGATAAAGGAAAAGAGATTAACGCTAGTAGGTTTTGAGTGGTTTTTGGTCTTTTCCATCATCATTTCTAAGCGCATCTAAGGAGGGGTGCAGCCTTAGGAAATACATCATAAATTTTTCAAAGCTTAAAGAGAAAACTTTCAAAGTCATCATCTCCTTCTTCATCTTAAATTCCGAAAGCAAACCATTTGCAAATCAATTCCTGGTCACCTAAAATTTGGAATGAGACCTTACCACCACATAAAAACCTTATAATAGTTAGAAGTTGAAAAATCAAAGGCATACTCCCACAATTCCCTAAGGTCGTGAGCAATAAGAGGGAAAATGAGGAGGAAGAAAGGTGGAAAACAAGAAAGGAAGGGAAGAAAAGGAGGTGGTTATTTTGGGTTTGGACTTGGATTCTTAGATCTTGATTATTTGTTGGTTAAAAGGTGAGTTGACCCATCACTTGGATTGATTATATAACTCTAATATGCTTATATTTTGTTTTGTTAAAGTTGTTTGAAAGGTCATTAGACATATGTTGAAAACATTGATTTGATTCTTGTTTTGAAAACAAGTGGCACACAGGATCCATATATGGACTTGAATGGACTTGTATGACAAATTACTAGACCTTGGAACAAAGCATATAGGTTGTAGTTGAACATAGATTGGGATATAAATCAGATTTAGAAGTGCACTTACAGCGATATTCGCTATAGATGCAGTTTGGAATTATCTTGTTTTTGGCAATTGCTATGAAACTTTATACAGAGATGCATAGGGATTTCTCACTATCTTTATATTGTTATATATGTATGTTTGTTGCTATTAAAAGCGTAAACAGTAAAAAGTTAAGTAACATCTCGAAAATGTCTAAAACGTCACTAGTGCAAAACTGCCCTTTCTAACCTTGATTTTTGAACTTCAAATGTTTCAAAACGCACTTTAAGTTTGAGTGTTTTGTTTCGTTCTTTTTAAACGTATTTCCTAACTCATATTAGAGTATTTTAAAAGTAGTTTGAGATATTTATGAAAATTTAAGTATTAGTTATGAATTTTTAAAGAATGAATTTTCATAATAAAACATGTTCTTTTTCCAAGTTTTGTTGATCTTTCAAACTTGTTATTTTTAAGTAGTATTTTGGATAAATGTTTTAAAAACTATCATAAGTATTTCCAATTATTTTAATAGTATATACTAATGTTTTTGAAAAGGGGTTAGAATTGCTTGCTAAATGGTTAATTATTTGATTACTTGTTTGAAAAGTAATCAACTATGTTTAACACTAAAAGTCAATGAAGTAAGTTTTATCTATTTATGAGAGTTAAGCTTGATGTCGATAGGGTTGGAGAAATAGAGCTCTAACCTACCGGGCTTTCCTCTTGACTGAGGGATAGTAAGTCGAAAAATGTCGAAACCATGTTGGCTATGCGGATTTCTTATTGTTTATAGAAATCATCAATGCTATAGTTTACATTAAGAGCCGACGAGGTAGGCTTATCTATTTGTCAAGATCAAGAATGAAGTGTCTATGCAAGGTTTGGAGCAACCAGTGCCCAAACTTACCTGGTGCCACTCTTGGGCGAGAAATAGTTAAGTTGGAATGTCGAAAACGAGTTAAGCGTACAAATCATGATTTGTATAAATAATTGTCTTGATTGGATAATCAATTAGTCGACTATCATACTTGACCTAATATTAACTTTGGAAGTAACTGAAAGACTTCAATATTTCATATTAATGAGAACCCCAGGGGAGGAGTACTAGTATGTAATGTCTTTAGCTTTCATTTATTTCTAAGAGAACCATAATTGAGTTAAGCGAAAATTCATCGATTGGTTTTGAACGGTCCGGGATCAGTAAGTGTTTTACTTACCAAACATTACTTTAAAACTTGTATAGAGTTCTATTTTTTGGAAGCAGTTGGGAAATGAAATCTATGTGAAGATTCGAGATCGGTCTGAGATGCTCGAACACATGTTTTTATTCGTGATCTATTCAAGATGCGGAAATCCATGTGTGATTCCAAGAACTATTGAGATATGGGAATCCATGTGAATTTCGAGTTCAGTTGAGATATGGGAATCCATGTATGGTTTCGACATCTGTTTGAGGTGTGAGGATCCAATATAGGATACGTGTTCTGTTCGAGTGATGAAGACTAATACAAAAGATGTTGAATGTAACCTCAACATCGGAAATGGCTAAAGACAGAGTAGGCTGCATGACCTGGGATTTAGCTAACTCGCGTCAGGGTATTACTAACCCCATATCTAGAGATACTTAACGATTTTTGGCCGGTAGGAGTTGATGATATTTGGTTCCAAATGGTTCATGTTTATTTTTGGGTGTTGACCGCTTGTGTTTACCTTGTGGTATATTTTATCTAGACTCGAAAGTTGTTTTGTGAACCTCATGCATGGAGATCTGCTTTAGTTTACTGGAGGCGTCTCCATGGAAAATCCATTATGCGAATGTACCTTAGCGGTTTTAAATGTAACCAAAATATGTTGTGGTGCGACCAACGTTAGCATCACTGCTATTTGATATGATTATATCCTATACACTAGACACTATCTATCATACCACTGTATTAAACTTAATGACTTATTGGTTTCTTTTGAGGGGATAACCAATGAAAATCCATACGGTCACAATAGTTACTATTACATGTTGCATGTATCTAAAGTTTTCTCATGCTAGACTTATGTCTGATGCTTGATTTTTGTTTTTCCTAGATTCCTCACGCACTCTTTCTGTAGGCTGGGTATCAGGTTTTACCTTAGAGGTGGTAGAGTTTAAAAGATGAGCTGGAGGCTTTCATTATCTATCTATCCATCTATCTATCTATTTCAATTTCCTTTATTCCGCTTTAGCTAGGTACATATATCAGCGTTGTGAGGATAAGTAGTTATAACTGTCTAGGCCGATGATAGTACTTAGGTTTTATAACTTTGAAATTCCTGTATTCAGAGTAACTCTTTGTATTATTATTTGATATTATATAATATCATTCCGCTGTGAGATTCCGATGTTGTGTTCTACCCTTCTTGTACTTTTGTTTTATTTTACCCTAACTTTCTAACTTTCCAACACTTGGGTCTTCGACACACAAATACATGGATGTATTTAGTGTCGACTCTCGAGGGTCAAAATGTGGCTCCCCACCTCTATACCCACGCTAGCCAAGGACACTACGAGGTAATGCCGTCAACTAACGCGAAGAATAAGGCTGGATAGGAGCAACCATCTATAGCCTTGCTTTAACTATCTATTGAATACATCGACAATTGCCATACTAAGCAGATCGATCTATCCAATGAATACTTAAAACAAAACCATCGGTGGCTGGAGGATCTATCAGAACAGAATATAACAACTCAAATGTAATATACATCACAGAACAGTAGATCATCATATACACATATACTGATACATAACAGAGCATACAAACTGATACATGTCAAGTGGTATAGCAAACCACAATATACAGGCGAATCCAAAAGAATACATATCAGCATTACAACAAAAAGGACTACACAAAAGCTATAACAAAAAGGAGCAAGCTGAATAGTCCATGCGGAAGCAAAAGAGGCTAAGTCCAAAAGCACCTAACCTGAAACAACTCGGTCTGACCTGAGTATAGAATACACGGGTCAGTCTAGCTAAACAAATCAGTTAGATAAACTGAACAACAATAAACCTGCAAGGTCATAAAGTATAACAAATATCTCTAAAAGAGATAACACAATCATCTAACAAAAGATGAATCATAACAAGACAAGCCTCATATCATCGGCAACACAATAAACAAAGGATATGAATATCCCCAAAACAAGCCAAAGAGGCAAATAACAAGTACCAATGAAGGTAACACAAGTTCCACAAAGTAACCGCTATACAACGTGTGGCTCAAAAAGATCAACACAGAAGGGCATTACCTAGGGAATATACATATCATTGAAACAACAGAAAATTTGCACGTGCTCAGTACTGTATAAACAAGGATCCATGAGCCCGAAGACTCTAAACCCAATATCACTCGAGCGGTGACAAATGACCAACTCCAAAAGCGATACAATAGGGCAACAAAGCCGAAGGCACAAACCCGAAGGTACAAACCCGAAGGAAACATACCCGAAGGCAACATATCTGAAGGAGACAGTCCGAAGAAACTATCCCAAAGGCAACAAACCGTAGTGGTGAAGGTCCGGAGGCCCAGTAATGGACACCACTAACTGGCAGAATGTGTCACAACTCTGGAAAAGGAACCCGAAAAGTATTAACGTGAGTCCCATAACCACCCGTTCGCATTAAACGGTTTACTATCCGATAGTTAATTTCACACTCAAAGCAGTACAAAGTTTACCTCATCTCATCGGTAAACTAGACCAAAGGTCAAAACAATCAATCGAATAGGTTGGGGATTAATCGGAAAGATAAACGCATGGATTCATGGTCCGTGTTTTACCTAACCATTTAATCTCCTTTCCACTTCGCTCGAAGTGCGAAATTGTGTGTGTGTTTAAATAGAATTTATAAATTAGAGAAGCGAGCTTTTAATACGATTTGAAGAGATCATTTTATAAAAACCCGTGTATGAAATCAAAAAGGAATCATCAAAGTCAAATATGCATAAATAGCTAACTGGAATCAACACGCGTCGATTAAATTTGGAAAACCAAGAAAAATAGGCAAATTGGAAAAAGACAGCAGATTCAGACGTCTGAAATAGGTGGTTCAGACGTCTGAATCTGGAAAATTAAATGTTTTCCAGAACGTAATTCAGACGTCTGAACCAAATGTTTCAGACATTTGAAATAGGCATTTTTAGCCTATTTTCTTTCTATTTGAAATCAAGCCAATTCAGACTTCTGGAATTTTGATTCAGACGTCTGAATACTGGGGAATAAAAATTCCCAGTATAATATTCAGACGTCTGAAAATGAGGATTCAGACGTCTGAATCCTGTTGTTCAGGCATTTCCTGAACCTAGGCCATAAATGGCCAAAACAAATCGAAAGCGATCGGATGAGGATTCAGACGTTAACGACTGCCCAACCTTAACGACTCACCCAAACACCCCGAACAACATAAACATTAATCATGTAAGGATTTCCTAGATTTGGCTTCAAAAATCATAAATGGGTAATTTCACCGAATCAGTCCAAATCGAAAGCAAATGAACATGCAAATATGTTAGGAACTCATTCCTAACAATCCAACATAGTTGTAAACATAGATATGAGATAAAAATCTCACCTTTTAACTCAACAACAAGGATGAGAAGCCCAATTGCAAAGAAAAGACCAACCACTCTCTACTTCAACTCTAGGAAGCTTCAATCTAAGATCAAAACAAGTATTTCCTAAGTTAGGTTTAGGAAACCTTCTGAAATTGGAGGAAGAAAGAGTTGGAGAAGATGAAAAGAGGGCTTACTAATAGCTTCTCTTAGATTATAGAGCAAGAATTTGAGTTTGCAAGAAGAAACTAGAGCTTGGAATTTCTAATTCCCATTCTCTACCCCATTTTCAGTTGAGCTAGAGTTAAAGAATTGAAAATGAGTGAATGGAGAAGAGAGGGATTGAGTTAAGGGTATTAAGCTAAGCTAATGGGTTGAACCCAAACTCAAAACCAAAACAGAAAAAGTAGCAAAATTCTACTTACTCCAAATATATCAAAGTTTATACTCAAAAAGATCGCAAACGCCATTTTGAACTCAATGGAAGTGGTTTCGAGTCCTAAATCAGTCTTTTACAAAAAGTAACATTTCGGACCTAAATCCGACTAACGACGCTATATTTAAATGAAACATTTAAATATATAATCGTCAAATATGCGGGTTGTTACAGATCTTCCCTCCTAACAAAATTGCGTCCACTCAATTCCTAAAGACGATATTTGCAACAACTACATACATACATCATCCAAAAGGAAAAGAAAATAAGCCTGAGATAAAGAGATATTCTCACCGTTGCTAAGAAAAGATAGAAAACCCGGATAGGATCGTTCGATAAACTCTCTGGTTTCCCAAGTACAATCATTGGGATTAGCGGACCATAGAACTTTAACGAGAGGCACGTCCTTGTTTCGAAGGTGTCGCACCTCCGTTGCAAGCACGCGAATAGGTTGCTGTACAATAGATAAGTCTGGTGAGACCTCAAGCTCTAGCAAATCAGGAGAATTGATAACAGAATCCGACTCCCGAAGACACTTCCGAAGTTGAGAGACGTGAAACACGTCGTGAATGCCAGATAGATGAGCAAGAAGTGAAACTCTATAAGCCACATGGCCAATACGTTCAGTAATAGAAAATGGTCCTATAAAGCGAAAGCCGATTTCCCAGTCGTACTGAAGCGCATCACCCTTTTCAAAGGAGAAACACGTATAAAAACAAGATCACCGTCTGAGAATTCGAGAGGCTTCCTTCGGTTGTCCGTGTAGGATTTCTGGCGGCTCTGTGCCTCTTTCATTCTCAAACGAATCAAATCAATCTTCTCAGAAGAGTCACGAACAAAATCTGGGCCAAGAATAAGCTTCTCCCCAGATTCCAACCAACAAGAAGGTGATCGACATGGCCTTCCGTATAAAGCTTCGAAAGGAGCCATGCCGATATTAGGCTGAAAACTATTGTTGTAGGAGAACTCTACAAGAGGTAGGTGATCCTCCCAACTACCACCAAAATCAAAAATACAAATACGGAGGAGATCTGTCAAGATACGATTCACCCGTTCAGTCTGTCCGTCAGACTGCGGATGATAAGCTGTGCTAAAATTAAGCTTTGTTCCCAAAGCGTGCTGAAGACTCTGCCAAAAATGACTCGTGAATAAAGGATCACGGTCACTCACAATAGAACTAGGAACACCGTGTAGTCTCACGATTTCCTTGACATAAAACTTAGCCAAATGCAAAGCAGTCCTATTAGACTTAATAGGAATAAAATGAACAGACTTGGTGAGGCGATCAACAATAACCCAGATGCTAGAATGGCCCAATCTCGAACGAGGTAGGCCGTCAATGAAATCCACAGAAATCTGATCCCATGTCCACAATAGAATCTCTAGAGGCCGAAGAAGCCGAAGGACGTTGATGTTCGGCCTTAATATGCTGACAAGTTATGCAATTACTTACATAACTCACCACATTACGCTTCATGCCTTCCCAATAATAAAGACAAAAGATATCAACATACATCTTACTACTACCGGGATGAATAGTATACTTAGAACGGTGACAGTCATCTAGAATGTCATGTCTAAGTGCAAAATCAGAAGGCACAAAAAGACGGTTCTTCTTGTGAAGACACCTATGAGAATCAATGCCGAAATCCCGCAACGCCTCATCACAAGATCCAGACTCACAAAGCTGAATAAGGTGCAACAAATCAGGATCACGCCGCTGAGCATCGGCAATACGATCCAGTAAAATGGGCCGAGCTCCCAAACTAAGTAATAGAATAGGAGAATCATAAGATGAAGCTCGATTGCGAACTTCACAAAAAGATAGAGTCTCAAGAATATCCCATTCGGCAAGCATCATAGAAACTACAGCCGAATGTTTGCGACTAAGCGCATCAGCAACACGATTACCCTTACCTGGGGTATACTGGATATCAAAGTCATAGGAGGCAAGAAACTCGAGCCAACGCTGTTGTCTCATATTGAGTTCCTTTTGAGTGAACAAATACTTCAAGGATTTATGATCGGTATAAAGAATGAAGCGCTCGCCCAATAAATAGTGTCGCCAAATCTTAAAGGCGAAGACAACGGCGGTTAACTCAAGATCATGTGTGGCATAGCAAACTTCATTCGGATGTAGTTTCCTAGAAGCATAAGCAACTACCTGATCCTTCTGTATAAGAACAGCACCGAGACCACTACCACAAGCATCGGTGTAGACAACAAGATCATGATTCCTCTTGGGAACCACAAGAATAGGAGCATTAGTCAGAAGTTCCTTTAATATCTGAAAGGAAACTTCACACTTGTCGGACCAAATATAATGAATGCCTTTTCGAGTAAGGCTGGTGAGAGGAAGCACAACACGGAAAAAATCCTTAATGAACCGACGGTAATGCCCCGCCAATCCAAGGAAACTACGAATCTCATGCACATTCTCAGGCCTCTTCCAATTCTGGATGGCTTTGATCTTTGAGGGATCGACTGAAATGCCCTCGGAAGATACAACGTGGCCTAAGAACTTAACTTTATTCTCCCAAAAATGGCACTTGGAGAATTTGGCTCTAAGCTGATGATGAGGAGGGTACTCAAGACAAATCTCAAGTGATTAGCATGCTCGGCTTCAGACTTAGAATAAACAAGGATATCATCAATAAACACAAGGACGAACTTATCGAGATATTCCCGGAATACTCGATTCATGAGATCAACAAAGAAAGTAGGAGCGTTCGTCAAACCGAATGGCATAACGAGCCACTCAAAAGAACCATATCGAGTGCGGAAAGCTGTAAGAGGTATGCTATCCTCCGCGACTCGTAAGTGATGAAAACCCATGGCAAGGTCGAGCCGAGAAAAGACCTTAGCACCACACAATAGATCGAACGTATCATCGATCCTAGGCAATGGATACCTATTCCTGATGGTTAACTCGTTAAGCATGCGATAGTCAATGCAAAGCCTAAGAGTTCCATCGGACTTCTTCACGAAGACGACCGCGGATCCCCACGGAGAAAAACTGGACTGAATCAACTGCTTGGATTCAAGCTCTAAAAGCTGCTTCTTGAGTTCCTCATTTTCCCTTGTAGACATCCTCGTGGAAGGACGACTAACTGGCTGCGTGTCTGGAATGAGATCAATGCGGAACTCAATTGCCCGCTTGGGTGGCAAACCCGAAACAGGCTCAAAAACATCAAGAAAGTCACAAGCAATAGGAATACGAGATATATCATCATCATCTCGAAAATCAAGAGAATAAAAAGCCATTTCAGAATTATCCACATCCCCAAGAACAAGTGATAGCTGAGTAAATGAATCTGGATGTCGAAGATATAAAATCCTCTCAAAACAAATAATCCTGGCATCGTATCTCACTAGCCAATCCATTCCCAAAATCATATCAAATCCCAGACAAGAAATAACGTGCAGATTCGCACCACATAAAACAATCTCAGTATCATCACAAAGCATGCTAAGGGTCGCGGATCCACCAATAGGATTCGCAATCCTTAAAGAAGTAACCAAACAAGAAACATACAAAGATAAATCATAGACGAGCTTTTTCGATACGAAAGAATATGAAGCACCCGTATCGAAAAGAACTCGAATACTATGGTCATGAAATAAAATAGAACCTTCCAAAATAGATGGAGATATACCTTTGGGTTGAGAAGAACCTTCAGAAGCCTTAGCAGTATAAAGCTTGCTAGACTTGGCACCAGCAGGAACAGTAGGGCAAGTGGAAACATGATGACCTTCCTTCTTGCAATAACGACATAAGAGAGGCTTAGGACAAGCTCGAATCATATGATCAGGAGAACCACAATTGAAACACTTCCGAATGAAAGGTGTTCTAGCAGACTGAGGCTGAGAATTAGAACCACCAGTCTTCTTCATCTTAGAAGGAAAAGAGCTGGACTTCTGAAATGGAAACTGCCTCTTGTTGGGGTTCTTGGAAATCTCAACATCATCACCACTATCACACTCCTTCTCAATGGCTTTAGGATGAACTGCAGAATCTACTAACTCCTCAAAAGAAAGCTTAAGCTAGAGCAATAAAGGCTTCTTAAGATATTTCTTAAGACCAGAGACAAACTTCAGATTCTTCTTATAAGAAGTGCTAATGAATTCAAGACCATACTTAGATAAAGCCTCGAATGATGCAGCATACTTAGAAACAGAAGACTTCCCTTGCTTCAACTCAAGGAAGCGACGGGTCAATAAAACTTTTTAAGATTCAGGAACGAACTTGAGTTCGAATCGTCCCCGAAACTGAGTCCAACAAAGAGTAGACTCATCAATTTAGGCTACAAGAAGCTCGTACCAATCAAGGGCACGCTCTTGCAATAAGCTAGAAGTTACAAGAACTCTATCATGATCAGAAAGATCCATGCGAGAAAAGATACGCTTGCACGTGCGAAGCCAAGCTTGGACTTCAAGAACAGACTCGGAGCCTTTAAATGGCTTTCCCCCAAGATGAGAAAAATCACTGCACAGACGTGCAAAGGCAGACTTACGAGGTGGAGATACTCGAGGAGGAACTGGAGGCTGAGTGCTCCTAAACAATTCCAAAAACTGATCGGCAGACATGTAAACGCCATCCGGATGTGAGCCACTAGATTGTCCAGCATCAGAACGTCGTCCCCTGCCTCTTACAGCCATACACTGAAAGTAAGATAAGAACAAAATTATTCACAAGGTAGATGTCATTAATTCAAATGTGGAATACTACGGAACAAAATGCATTCATAGACGTATTCCCACATTCTATCTACCACCAAGGCATATAAGGAATATAGAGGCACGATGATTCAAATATTTGTAACACTTATACACTTTGATGTACCGGAATATGTGCATTTATTCTGTGTTTATCATATTTTGTTCTGAACCTAGCTCTGATACCAAGCTGTGACTCCCCACCTCTATACCCACGCTAGCCAAGGACACTACGAGGTAATGCCGTCAACTAACGCGGAGAATAAGGCTGGATAGGAGCGACCATCGATAGCCTTGCTTTAACTATCTATTGAATACATCGACAATTGCCATACTAAGCAGATCGATCTATCCAATGAATACTTAAAACAAAACCATAGGTGGCTGGAGGATCTATCAGAACAGACTATAACAACTCAAATGTAATATACATCACAGAACAGTAGATCATCCTATACACAAATACTGATACATAACAGAGTATACAAACTGATACATGTCAAGTGGTATAGCAAACCACAATATACAGGCAAATCCAAAAGAATACATATCAGCGTTACAACAAAAAGGACTACACAAAAGCTATAACAAAAAGGAGCAAGCTGAATAGTCCATGCGAAAGCAAAAGAGGCTAAGTCCAAAAGCACCTAACCTGAAACAACTCGGTCTGACCCGAGTATAGAATACACGGGTCAGTCTAGCTAAAGAAATCAGTTAGATAAACTGAACAACAATAAACCTGCAAGGTCATAAAGTTATAACAAATATCTCTAAAAGAGATAACACAATCATCTAACAAAAGATGAATCATAACAAGACAAGCCTCATATCATCGGCAACACAATAAACAAAGGATATGAATATCCCCAAAACAAGCCAAAGAGGCAAATAACAAGTACCAATGAAGGTAACACAAGTTCCACAAAGTAACCGCTATACAACGTGTGGCTCAAAAAGACCAACACCGAAGGGTGATACCTAGGGAATATACATATCAATGAAACAACGGAAAATTTGCACGTGCTCAGTACTGTATAAACAAGGATCCATGATCCCGAAGACCCCAAACCCAATATCACTCGAGCGGTTACGAATGACCAACTCCAAAAGCGATACAATAGGGCAACAAAGCCGAAGGCACAAACCCGAAGGTACAAACCCGCAGGTAACATACCCGAAGGCAACATACCCGAAGGCAACAAACCTGAAGGAGACAGTCCGAAGACACTATCCCAAAGGCAACAAACCGTAGTGGTGAAGGTCCGGAGGCCCAGTACTTGCACAACTAACTGGCAGAATGTGTCACAACTCTCGAAAAGGAACCCGAAAAGTATTAACATGAGTCCCATAACCACCCGTTCGCACTAAACGGTTTACTATTCAATAGTCAATTTCACACTCAAAGCAGTACAAAGTTTATCTCATCTCATCGGTAAACCAGACCAATGGTCAAAACAATCAATCGAATAGGTTGGGGATTAATCGGAAAGATAAACGCATGGATTCATGGTCCGTGTTTTACCTAACCATTTAATCTCCTTTCCACTTCGCTCGAAGTGCGAAATTGTGTGTGTGTTTAAATAGAATTCATAAATTAGTGAAGTGAGCTTTTAATACGATTTGAAGAGATCATTTTATAAAAACCCGTGTATGAAATCAAAAAGGAAACATCAAAGTCAAATATGCATAAATAGCTAATTGGAATCAACACGCGTCGATTAAATTTGGAAAACCAAGCAAAATAGGCAAATTGGAAAAAGACAGAAGATTCAGACGTCTGAAATAGGTGGTTCAGACGTCTGAATCTAGAAAATTAAATGTTTTCCAGAACGTAATTCAGACGTCTGAACCAAATGTTTCAGACGTCTAAAATAGGCATTTTTAGCCTATTTCCTTTCTGTTTGAAATCAAGCCAATTCATACGTCTAGAATTTTGATTTAGACATCTGAATACTGGGGAATAAAAATTCCCAGTATAATATTCAGACGTCTGAAAATGAGGATTCAGACGTCTGAATCCTGTTGTTCAGCATTTCCTGAACCTAGGCCATAGATGGCCAAAACAAATCGAAAGCGATCAGATGAGCGATGATTACGGGGTTACGTCAACGACTGCCCAACCTTAACGACTCGCCCAAACACCCCGAACAACATAAACATCAATCATGTAAGGATTTCCTAGATTTGGCTTCAAAAATCACAAATTGGCAATTTCATCGAATCAATCCAAATCGAAAGCCAATGAACATGCAAATATGTTAGGAACTCATTCCTAACAATCCAACAAAGTTGTAAACATAGATATGAGATAAAAATCTCAGCTTTTAACTCAACAACAAGGATGAGAAGCCCAATTGCAAAGAAAAGACCAACCACTTTCTACTTCAACTCTACAAGCTTCAATCTAAGATCAAAACAAGTATTTCCTAAGTTAGGTTTAGGAAACCTTCTAAAATTGGAGGAAGAAAGAGTTGGAGAAGATGAAGAGAGGGCTTACCAATAGCTTCTCTTGGATTATAGAGCAAGAATTTGAGTTTGCAAGAAGACACTAGGGCTTGGAATTTCTAATTCCCATTCTCTTCATCCATTTTCAGTTGAGCTAGAATTAAAGAATTGAAAATGAGTGAATGGAGAAGAGAGGGGACTGAGTTAAGGGTATTAAGCTAAGTTAATGGGCTGAACCCAAACCCTAAACCGAAATAGAAAAAGTAGCAAAATTCTACTTACTCCAAACATATCAAAGTTTATACTCAAAAAGATCGCAAACGCCATTTCGAACTAAACGGAAGTGGTTTCGAGTCCTAATTCGGCCATTTGCAAAAAGTAACATTTCGGACCTAAATCCGACTAACGACGCTATATTTAAATAAACATTTAAATATATAATCGTTAAATATGCGGGTTGTTACACGAAAAGTCAGGTTGTTACATTGTTGGAAAAGGTACAATTGATGACGAGTGAAGTTGAGTTAACTTCTTTCTATAAACGAACGTGTACTTAGGGGTATGTACATAAAGATAAATTTAATTCTTCCAAAGCATGGTTCATAAGATCATCCAGGATATTTTAATACCAAAATATTGATTTTGATGACAATAACCATATGAATATTGGTGTTAATGTTTTCTTGAGTTGTATATAATATTTTGCAGGATACTACATTAGTTTATACAAGTATAAGATAATCGGGTTTGAAGACTGATAGGTAAAAAAAGACTAGAGAACAAGATTCAGAGATGATCAAGACAATAAAAAATCATGAGTTTAAAGACGAAGACATAAGGAGTTCAAGACTATATATAATAGTTAATAGATATTAGATAAATTTGTTAAAGTCCTTGAATTAACAACTTTCTTTTCTTTGAATACTCTCTCACCAAAATATTTATTTTATTTTCAAATTATATTTCTACAAATATTTTATATATTAATTTTTTTAAAAACTATTTTTAAATGATTTTACAAAATATCATAATTTTATAAATACTTTAAATATATTATTGATTTTCTCAAAATACAAGGGTTTGTCGACAAACCCTTCCAATGTATGTAGATTTGTATATGTACCATTAAAGGGTTGTTTTTAAATTTTGAACAGTTGTCATTTTTGTCTCCATCTCTTTGCAAATAGACATTTTCCTTCAAAAACTATATAAGGTGGACTAGAAAATAAAATTTAAAAACTATTTACTCTCTGTTCTTCTAACTCCAAATTCATATTATATGTTTCACAAAATCCACTTTCTACACTCTTCAATTCCACTCAAATTCAATCTCTACTTTACTACATTCATTTATAGTAAATTACTTACTGATTTTAAGATCAAAGTGCTATAAAAAGGCTATAGGATATTCTATATCCAAAATACAACTATTTATATTTAGAATCCACAGCTCTCTACTACTATCTGCGTGGATGTGCTTGTTGCCCGTTCAAATCAAGTGGGTATGCTTGTTGCCTTTTTAAATCAAGTTGGTGATCTTGTTGCCCGAGTAAATCAAGACAATCTAAGCTAAGCTCGGAATGTTAGAAGGGTGTATTATGTTGCCTTAAAATCAAGATTGTATTCTAGTTTGCTTGCTACCCAATTAAAGTAGGCGTTTGAAAGGAAATCTGTATAAATACTACAAATGACTAGATGTAGGAATGGTCAACCCAAACCAGTATAAAACTCCCGGCGTCATCCTCTTTACTTTTACTTTATTTTGACTACACATATGTATATATATATCTATGGTAGCCACTATATATATATGTATATATGTATATATATACGTGTGTGTGTGTGTGTATGTATGTGTTGATTATCTGTGTTGTTTTGATTGAATCTTGAAAGTATTTTGAAAAGTTCTATATAAGTAATAAAACACCATCCACCCCATTTAGTGTTAAAATAGCCTTAAGATCCATTCACACTAGTATAATTTACACTACATCATTTCCCACATTTGGTATTAGAGCTTTATGTTGTCAAAAACTTGTTATTTTGTTTTTGAAAATTATAAATTGCTAGTAACACTGGTAGTACACTTTTCAACACTTTCGTAGAAGGATAATCAACTACTAGACCCCTACTATTTAATGGTAGTAATTATGTTTGAAGTTTCTACTTCTAGTGTCATTTCTCTTAATTTTATTTTATTTTTACTACATTATATATATCTAAGGCTGCATGTTAATATATACATATATGTGTGTGTGTATGTGTGTGTGTTGTTTATTATTGTTTTGATTTAAATCTGAAAAGTATTTAAAAAAGTTCTATGTAAGTTATAAAACATCATTCACCCCCTCTAGTGTTAAAGTAGCATTAAGATCCGTTCACACTAGTATAATTTATACTACATAATTTTTCACATTTGGTATTAGAGCCTTAGGTTGTCAAAAACTCGTTATTCGGTTTTTGAAAATTATAAATGGCTAGTAACACTGGTAGTACACTTTTCAACACTTTTGTAGAAGGACAAACATCTGCTTGACCCCCACTATTTAATGGTAATAATTATGTTTACAGGTCATGTAGGATGAAAATATATTTATAATCTAACGACTTGGATATTTGGAACATTACACCAAGTGAATACACAGAACCCCAAAATGAATATTCACATTTGTTCGTAGACCAAAAGACACAAGCACTCAATAACGCAAAGGCCATGAATATATTATTTTGCTCCCTAGAAAAAATGAATTTAATCGAGTTTCTACTTATAAGGCTACTTATAAAATTTGGAGAACATTGCAAGTCACACACTAGGGAACTAGTAAAGTACAATAAACTAAGATTTCCATGCTAACTAACCAGTTTTAACTTTTTAAAACAAAACAAAATGAGTATATTTCTTACATGTCTTTTAGATTTCAAGATATAGTTTATTCATTAGTATCATTAGAGATTTTTTTTTGGAAATGGATCAAGTTGGAAAACTCCTTAATTCACTCAATTTAAAATAGGATCAAAAGACATTAGCAATAGAGAAAGCCAATGATATTAGTATATTAAAAATAGAAAAATTAATTGGTAATCTATTCTCATGTAAACACAGTTGTAGGATAGAAGGGAAAGTAAGGTGACCTAAAAGAAATCAACTGCATTCAGCGCAACAATTGACAATCAAGATTCAGATAATCATGATAACATTGCTCTTATGACTCGAAATTTCAAAAAAATAAAAATACAAAAAGATGAACTATTTCGTAAAACTAAAAACAAAATTTCTAAAAGGGAAATGGTTTTAAGTGTTACGACTCTGGCGAATCTAGCCATCTACGAAGAGACTGTCCATATGAGAAGAAAGCAAAGAATTCACTATACATCGATTCATTTACAAGGAGGAAATAGGCTTTCAATGCAACCTCGGACGACTCTGATACAACATCCACTGACAATGAATCAGACATTAGAAATATCAACATGTGTTTCATGGTAATAGATGATTAATCAAGTCAAATAAAGGGAACATCGAAATCGATACTTTTTACATTTTGTATTTTATTTTTCTCTATTTAGAAATTGTTTAATATAGGAATAAATATATTAATATATATATATATATAATTATGTAAATATATTCCAGCAATTTTAGAACTTTTAAATTTTAGCATATATGTCGATATATGTCACCTAGGTATGTCGACATATCTTGTAGAATTTAAAGAATCTTTTAAAAATTTAAACTTTTGAAATTCTCTCTCTTTTGCATTAAATTCAAAAAGATACATTTTTTCCTGTTACATGTTCATTCAAACTCTATATATTAACTCCTTCTTAATTCATTTACAACACACACTTTATTTCAAAAAAAAAAATTCATCTTTCCTTCGAAACAAACCTATATGTCTTCGTCAAACCAACCGTTTTCATCCAAAGTCATTAGGCTTACCAAAAGAATCAAAAGTCAAATTTTTAATGATTAAGAATCCATTAAAACATACATTGAGTATGCAACTTATGGTAAAGTCTTTGCGGGAAGGTTTGCTAATTTTAATGAGTTTTATTCTTATGGCTTACAAAATCTTGCTTTAGAAAATAGTATTTTTGTTTAGCTGATTTGTCACAAAATGATTTTCATCACTGTCCCGATTTGGTCATACTATTTTATTCTAGTTTTAATGTAAAGTTTTATCAATGAAAAGAATGTCAAATTTGGAGTGGTATCAATGATACTGTTATTTTTTCAGATTGTGAAATTCTTGGTCAAATTCTTGATTGTAAAACTATTGAAAATGACCTCTCCACTTTTGAAATTGATTATGGAAATAGAGAAGTTATGCATGATTTGTTTTCAAATGTTAAATAATATGGTTTTAAATGCAAAAATCTTAGGACAAAAGCAAGACCGATGAATCTAACTTTACAACAAAGTTTTAGTCCTAGGATGTGAAATTACAACAACCCTACTAATAAAGTTTTCAAAGCTCCTTTTACTATTTTCGAAAAATATGATATAAATTGGGCTTAAGTGATTTTGGATGACTTTTTTTTTCAAGAAAAAAATTCTAGACATGAAAACACACTTTACTATGACATGCATCTTACTAAAATTTTCAACTATGTTGGTATGACCTAAGAGGTGAAAACATTTTGCCTCATAAAATTTTTGGCAACACAAATCTCTCTTCCATGCACATTTCTTTTGAATTTGAACCCTATGAGTTTCTTACTAAAAAGGAAGAAAGATCGGCAAGAGAAGGAGAGCAAGAAGTTCTTAAAGAAGAAGAAAGTGATAATATGGAAATAGAAGAGGAGGCAGAAAAGGAAGAAGTGGAGGAGGAAATAGATACATCTCTTAAAATCTATAACAAACCATCTTGCTTTTCAAATCAAGAGATCCTTATGAATCAAAAGTAGCTTCTTAATAATAAAAGAAGCTTAAATGTTTTTTAGAAAGAAATTCGTCAGTCTCTCAAACAAAGTAAATAACTGCTTTGGGAAGATAATGAGAAAGCTTGATGGAAATTCCTCTTCTTCATCTTCATCATTCTAGATCTGCTTAGCTTTTTCATGTTTCTAGTTTAGTTTATGTCATTTTTTTTGTATCTTTCATTATGACTATGTATCTCTCTATTTTACGAATGAAATTTGTTTAGAGACTTCATTTTTTTTTATAATGTTCTTTTGTTCTTTGGAATCACAAACTAAAATAATATAAAATATATATAAGTTATAAAACAAAAACAAAAAAACATGCAATTTACTACATGTATGTCCACATGGCCTAACTGTACTATGGTATTTCCATAATTTGGAATTCAAAATGATTTTTTATGTTTTGGAGAGATTAGTAATCCCTTCACTTCTGTAAAACCATATTTCTTTCAGAAAAACTTAGAATCATCATCATATTTTATTCATCTTTACACATCTCTTTTCAATTGAAATGAATCCAAACATCAATTTTTCAAAACAAAGACCAAGTGAAAATCTAGAAGAAACACTTCAATCATTCAAGAATGCTATTTGCTTCATTCTTCATAATCGACGACACTTGAAGTTCAGTCAAATGCAAATGATCAAATAGCAAGAAAAACATTTCGATTCTCTTTGATGTTTGATTTTTTGTTTCACTAAAGAAGTTCAAAGCGATGCCCCGGAATGCTTGAACTTTGAAGTCAAAGTGGAACATGAAGTTTGGGAAGTTATCACGCTACAACATAAAAACCCTTCTACAACATCCAAAAAACTTAGAAATTTTTTAACTTTTTATTTTGTTAAATTATTTTTATTACCTTAGTTAATTTTTTATCAAACTCTAGTTTATTATTATTATAAACCTATTAATTTATATAAAACTTAGTTGAATTTTTATAATATTTAGTTAATTTTTATATACCTTTTTATTTAGAATAATTTTATATGCTTGTTTATTTTTTTATAAAATATAGTTAATTTTTATAAAAATTAGTTAACTTGTTTAATTTTTATAAATTTAGTTAATTTATTATTATTATTAATTAATTTTTATCAAACTTAATTTTATTATTATTATTATTGCAAAATTTGTTAATTTTTAAAAAACTTAGTTAACTTAAAATTTTATAATACTTAGTTAATTTTTATAAACTTGTTTATTTTTTATCAAACTTGGTTAATTTTTATAAGATTAGTTGGTTTTTTCATAATTATTGTTATTATAAACTTAGTTAATTTTTTCAAACTTAATTTATTATTGTTATTTTATTATTATAAACTTGTTAATTTCTAAAACATTAAGTTAACTTAATTAATATTTATAAAATTTAGTTAAATTATTTAATTTTATAAAGTAATTTATTTATTATTATTATTATTATAAATTTAGTTAATTTTTATCAAACTTAGTTTATTGTTGTTGTTGTTGTTATCATCATTATTATTATAAACTTGTTAATTTTCAAAAAAATTAGTTAACTTAGTTTACGAATTAGAACCAAAAGGTATCTTAATAATATATCATGATAAATGGAAATCACATGCATGAATATGCAGAATGACTTTGTATACATTGATTTTATGTACTAAATAATTATACAATATGAATTTCTTATGAGTTAAAAATAACTCCAATTTTGAATGATGCATGCACCACAGGTTCTAATAATCAATCATAATTTGAACTAGGGCACATAATCACCTCTAAACTAATTATTAGTCTTTTTTTGTGTTATGGATTTCATTTTTCTTAATAAAACTATGACCATACATTTAAAATTTAACGAAAAAAATTCATGAGTAAACCAAACATGGAACTTGTATTTACTATCACTATCATGTGTTATGTAATTGGAGTTGCTAAAAGCAAGAAAAGTTCCAATATACTATATTACAAAAAAGTCTCCTTTTCGAAATTGGAAAGTATATAGACATGGCTGCATCCCCAAATAGTAATTAGTTGAAAAGTCCAAAAAGAGTGTATTATCGATTAAAGCACTAAAGACATTCGCACTGCAGTTTTCATACCGGATGCTTGTTCCAACTCTGCTCCTATTAGATGAACTGTGCATGCTTGCATTGTTCAACTCAATCAAATTAGTACAAAATAATATATAGTTATATGAAATTATTGAAAAAATGTAAGTAGATATTAAGCAATACCTGCCATTGTAATTGAAGGCAAATGCGACTACGGTCGGGGGAATTACATTAAAAAGTTCAAAAAATGATTATGCGGTGAAATTTGGTAGAAACCTCAGTGCCTTTGTTGAGTCGTTGAAGAGTGCATATAAAGCTGTTGTAGAACTTAGCAATACAAAAACCATAGCAAGGAGAATGGATATGGGTACTTCAATAAATCTGCATGCATTTATGGAAAAACATTCATATACACGATTGTGCTAAAATATAGGAAGTAAAAATGAAGATAATTAATGGCTATAATTGACTAAATTAATTACCAATTTTCTTCAAAAGCACGAGCAGCAAAAAAAACAAGCAACAGGGTGAAAGCAAAGAGACTTCATGGGAGTTCCACTGGCACTCTTATCCGATCCACTCCACTAATAAACCAGTTGATCCGCCTTCTGTGTTGGTTGATATCACATCTCCTAATTATCAAAACATTACCGTTAATCAACTCAATTTATACGTAGTCAGTATTTTTTAACATGTAGCTAAATCAAGCATAGTGTGTATATACACACATATTGAAAATATGAAGGACTGCTCACCAATGATCTGATAACTACATTATGTAGTTAGTTTTAGAAGTATTGTCATGTTAGCTTTATGAATATTGTCAAATTTTTATTTCGTATTGTTAAATTTTGGTGATATAAAATCACAAATAGAGGGAAATGAATATGCAAAAGAAAGAAGGATAAGATTTTGTTTCCTCTAATTAATAGGCATATTTGAGTATGTTTATTTCACTTTCTAATTGGCTAATCAAATTATTTTTTGCCATCTAATGTTAACTTGGGCATTAAGTAATTGACTATATAAATAGAGACTAGAAGAGAGGGTAAAAGAGTGGTAGAAAATCTTTTTGCTAATTTTCTCTTCTTCATCTTTGTTCTTTTTCTCCAATAATTTTAGCCATATAGATACTTGCTCTCTTTCTCAATTTGGTTATTGATTCAATGGTATTTTTTTACTAGCTTTGTTCTATAAACAAAATTTTAGTGAATCAATAAAGTGGGTGCTTGGGTGAAATACTTTGTGTTATTGCGTTTTGATTTCAATTCTGTCTTGTTTTCAATCCAAGTTATCTCTTTGTGATTTGGGTGACAAAGAACCATTGATAAAAACTTCTGCAAAGTGCTACTATTTTCATAATAGTTTGTATCAGAGCACAGATCATCACAAAGCTTAGAGTAATTTTGGTTTGAAAAATTATTGATGTCGGATATGGTTTCATTTTCAAAGATGGCTATCATGGATGGGAAAAATTAGGGTATTTGAAAGCCTAAGATGGAGGATGTTCTGTACCTCAATTATCTTCATGATCCGATTGATGGAGGTGGAAAGTAGTCCTCTAATGTAGATGAGGGAAAATGGAAGAAGATGGATAAGAAGGTGATTGCTTTGATTCACCGATATCTTGATGATTCGGTTTTCCATCATATGGCTACTTGTGAACCTACGAAGACTTTGTGGGACAAGTTAGTATCTTTGTATTAGTCAAAGAGTGCTACTAGTAAGGCTTTTTTGGTTCAAAAGTTGGTGCAACTGAGATTAGATGAAGAGAAGTCTGTTACAGAGCATTTGAATTAATTTCAAGATGTAATAAATCAATTGTCAAATATGAAAGTCAATTTTGATGATGAGCTCCAGGCTCTTTTATTAATGAGTTTTCTTTTAGAAAGTTGGGAAACTTTGGCTGTTTCTTTGAGTAATTTCAATGCTAGTGGAACTATCTCTCTGGAAACTGTTTGAAGCATTCTTTTGAATGAGGAGTTTAGAAGAAAAGGGTCAGGTATGAAACCAATTCAAAGTGAGGCTATGGTGGCAAGGGACTCGAAGAAAGATACAATTTGGAAGAAGAAGGACGCTAATGGTAAAGGTGTTATCACTTGTCATTATTGTAATGAGAAAGGTCACATACGCAACAAGTGTTATGCTTATAAAAGAGATCAGAAAAAAGCTGCGCATGGTGATACTAATAATGATGCGCATGTAGGTTTTGCTGAAGGTACCCATAGTGATGCTTCTTGTGATGTTCTCTTTAGTGAATATTAGCCTTAGAAGATGGATACGTGAGCCAGTTTTCACATTTGTAAAGATGTGAATTGCTTTTCTTCTTATGAGAAGAGTATCGGCAGGATTAGGACAGCCAATGGAGAAAAGATACCAATTTGTGGTATTGGATCTATCCGATTTCGTATGCATGATGGTGTGGTTAGAGAAATCTCCGGAGTGAGACATGTACCCACTTATTCGCATAATGTTATTTCACTCGGTCGGTTGGATCGCCGTGGTTACACTACTGAGACTCAAGGTGGAGTTTTGGGAGTGAAGAAAGGTGGTCGTGTAAGGATAAGAGGAGTATTGGAAGAAGGAAACCTTTATAGCTTGGTTGGTTCTATAGTTGACAATGGAAAGTGAGTGACGGTTGAAGGACATAGTCCACAGCAAGGTGGAGAGGTTAATGTGGTCACTGCTTATGATCCTAACATTGAGGATCATATTTTAGACAGAGGTCTTCATGTTGATGGTGCTCGAGGGATCGATAGTGATCAGGTAATGAGCTCAGATCGAGTGATTGACGGATGTCGAATTGCAAAATACAAAAAGGCAAGACGAAGATGTTTGTGGTATATCAAACATTTTTTAGACCGGATTTGTGTAGTGCACCTCATGTGGAAGATGCATCACTAGCAGACGGTGGTTGAGGCTTGTAATTTAGTGTGGTTGAGATATAGAGATTTGTGATAGATCTAGATATGACATGTTTGATATGTTAGAGAAATGTGATTTTGCATTAAGGTGGAGTGTTAAATTTTGGTGATACAAAATCACAAATAGAGGGAAATAAATATACAAAAGAAAAAAAGAGAAGATTTTATTTCCTCTAATCAATAGGCATATCTGAGTGCGTTTATTACTCTCTCTAATTGGCTAATCAAATTATTTTTTGCCATCTAATGTTAATTTGGGCATTAAGTAATTGATTATATATATATATATATATATATATATATATATAAAGACAAGAAGAGAGGGTAAAAGTGTGGTAAAAAATCTATTTGCTAATTTTCTCTTCTTCATCTTTGTTCTTTTTCTCCAACATATTTAGCAATATAGATATTTTCTCCCTTTCTCAATTTGGTTATTGGTTCAATGGTATTTTGTTTACTTTACCTTCGTTCTATTAATTATAAACAAAATTTTGGTGAATCAATAAAGTGGGTGGTCGGGTGGAATATTTTGTGCTATTGCGTTTTGATTTCAATTCCGTCTTGTTTTCAATCCAAGTTATCTTTTTGTAATTTGGGTGACAAAGATCCGTTGATAAAAGCTTCCGCAAAATGCTACTATTTTCATAGCACGTATTCATCAAACATTTTTTAAATGGATTAAAAACAAATTTCTTCAACTGCCTGTGTTAAATGATGATTTAATAAATAGACTTGCACTGCGCAAGGACATCATTAGAAAGGGTGTTTGCATAAATCGAATTTTCATAGTATAGTAGCAATTACTGTAATATGTAGGGGAATGATGTTATATAGTTTTTACAAAAAATCAATTTTAGTATACTAATATAGTCATTAAGTAAATTTGATATGGTCATAGTTAGTAATGTTCACCAACACCAAACCATTACCTATGATAATAACTAATAAAACGGTAAGAAAATAATTGTGAACACAAAATCCAGTAAGCAAAATGTAAGAAAATAAAACAGTAAGAAAATAACCTTGAATTACAAAAAAGCAAAATGTTTTCAATATTTCCATCCTAAAAGCTCCTTTGATTCAATCGACTTTGTATGTCAAAAGCTAGCTACTATGAAGATAGACACTTTGGTATAAGATTGCACTCTCTTTGGAAAAGCTTACTAATGAGAAGCTACTTCATGTACACAGTGTAAGCCAACTACAAATTGCTATTAGTATTTTTGCTGGTTTAGTTTTTGGTGTTTTTGAATAAATTTCTAAACTAAATGAAACAGGTAGCAACTCGATTTAATGATCCCTAACTTGCGGACTCTATAGAAACCTAATATCTAATTAAGTAGGTTAAACATCTTACTTGTTTATATATATATATATATATATAATAATCCTTAACTTTATTGCTCAAATTAGAACATTATTCTAAGAGTAAATGATATGAACAGAAGCAAAATGACATTTTCTTCTTGTTTCCTGTAACCAATAGTGTATTCCACTAGTTTAAGAAGGGATGGCATAATTGATAAAAAAACACTAACTTTTAGTGCATAAAATTTGCAACAATTGAGAAACCAATATATATTCAATTAGCTTACAAACATAACTTACTAATTTATTATTTGCTATCCTGTTTCTTTTTTTACATCTGGTAGAAGCTATTAAGAAGATATCAGAATATGTTGCTCAGTTGAGAACGATTGGAAAAGGACATATATAGTCATTCTTCTTTACAAAGAACTATAGCCTTTCTTTCCATACTTGCAATCTTTCTAATTCTATTCTACCTTTACACAAGTTACTGTAGATCAGTTTTTAAAATAAGAAAAGCTTCCATGCCTGTATTATTGACAGTGAATGTTATAGTAGTAGATCTATTTTACAGTTAGTAATCATCCGGCATGATCTACTATTCACATGATCAAATCAGTGAATAAACATTAATTTTTATTTTCATTTGCAATAAACTCCCAGTAACTCAAATTCAACCATTTGTAAGATACTCTGTCACTAATCAACAAGTGTCAAATTTAACGACCTCAAGGTGCTTACAAGTAAAAAAGGACCATCTCACAATAGTTACGTGCACAAGCTTGGACCATTTATCTCTACTACTAATAAAGAAAATTCATTAAACTAATTTACTCGGTGTCTTTTTGAAATTCCAAAAATTCCCTTGCTTTCTGTTTGCGATAATACAAACAGCCCGTGTGCGAAGCACGGGCGTATACTAGTATATATAAAGAAAGTAACAAAAATTTAGAATGTATAAGTTAACGGAAAAACAATTACTTGAATGCATAGGAGTCAAAGCTATTTATGCATGTCCAAGTTTGATTGAAAGTATGATCACAACAAAATTCAGTTGGTGGCAAAAATATGAATTGTCCATTTCAAGTTGGTGACCAAAATTGTATAAATCTAAGCAAGCTTAACAATGTTTTGTCCAATAAAGCATATTACATTCAAACATATAGTTTTTTACTTACTTGGTGTTAGGACATGAAGAACATTGTGAAAACCATCAAGATATAAAGGTTAAATTTATGAAGTAGTGAATTAAAGTTTAATCTAGAACAAATACAAAGAATTCGGCTTAATACCTGAAACATCAATGTGCCACCTCCTAAACAGTACACAAAGATTTGTTTCATTTTAAATGTTCTTTTTCTCAAAACCATATGCCAAAGATGTGCAGTAGTTATAGATAAATTCATGATGTAAAGAACTTAACCAACCATTCTTCCATATAAGTATGTCATTATTCATTACAAACATGCATGCACTTGTTACAAGGGAACACACATTTTGTGTTAATATAATAACATGTAACATGTAACTCCAAAAAAAAATCATAAGAAAATCGAAGATGGAAGCTGTGAACTTGAATGCAGTGGAATATATATATATGTGAGCATTAGTAGGACCTAATTGTTGACATAATTTCCTTGATCGTCAAGTGGGAAAACGTTACACGGCTCATGATGTAATTTTACAAGCATACAGTTGTAGAAGGAGAATTCCTCTTTCATCTAGCTAACCTTTTATCTACTAATCAATCATCTCATGATGCAATTTTGAATCATTAATTGTTATCCCTATCTAAATAAAATAAAGAGTGCCAATACAACAATTTGAAGATAAATAAAATTCTTGTTAATTGATATAAAAGATTCAGAGAATGTATTGGAAGAATCAGTATAATCAGAGATATAAAATAAATTGCTGAAATGAAATGTTATTTGATACATACTTCTCAGTACAAATTGCCTCTAATATATATAGCAGTAATAACTCGTATTGGGCCAATTCATATACCCCAGAACCCGATATCCAGTACCCAGACCTAAGCTACAAAATAATGTTACATGGTAAGATTTTTCATTCTAACTCCCCCTTCAATTGTATCTAAGGTTTTCTTCTTTCCTCCCCATTTCTGCATCGCCTTCTCCAACTCTTAATTTGTAACAACCCGATATTTTCAACCATTCGCATCCACACATATCGGACTTGAATTGCTCAAAATATCGCGTTGTAAATAAATTTAGAACAAATGAAATACAATCACAGACACAGAAATACCAGAATAACTCGCAGCGGAAATTGAAATACCATAGTAGTTCATGGAGCTACTATAACAAACTCTCAAACAAATACATAATATCAGTCTGAAAACATATACAATAGAAATCTCAAATACATAGAAGTTAATAAATACCAGAGCTGAAATAGAACAACTGAAAAGGAATAGATAACTAGACAAGCAGAATCTCCAGCGATTCCTAGCTCAAGAAAAGAAATCCAAAGCTAAGCTGTAAATACTCAGGTTGACCCGAGCGTAAAGTAAAACTCAAAACACTCGAGTCAGGACATACATACTTATATAATGTAAACCAACTCAAGTGAACTGTAGCGGTAATGTACAATAACTTAAAGGATGCTTTGGATCGCCCATTCTCTAAGGATCAGTTAAACTACAAATTTAATACATCCCGTGGTTAAAATTTCAAAATGGTAATTTATACTTTGAAATCAAATATCATTTCAAAATTCAGTATCATTCAAAATCCATTTCAAGTATCAAAATACCATATTTTTCCCAAACCACATTCATTTTATTTAAAATACCATTTCAAAACACATTTCAAATAATTTATATTTCAAAACAAATTACTTCATTTTAAATCATTAAAATGAAGTTATTATATTTAATAATTAAATTATTAAATTTTCATAATTTTAATCTTTCAAAGTTCATTTATTCACTTAAATTTTACAAAACAATGAAAATTCAACTTTCGCAACATTTAGAAAATGCTACGGAAAGTTATTTTTAAAACAATTCAGTTTAACAAATGATAGCATTTAAAAAAAATGCTGTAATAGGGTTACTTTAGTTCAAATAAAACCTTAGTTAATTTCAGCGACTACAACACTTACAAAGTGCTATAATAGCCCTTAATTCAATTAAGCCATTTAGTTCATTTCTATCAACTATAGCATTTACAAATGCTGTAATATCCTTTACATTAGAAATAATAATATTTCAAAAATGCTGTTAATTAACTTTCAAATATTCAGTATAATTTCACAAACAATTAAATTTTTATTTAAACCATTTTAAACTTGTAAAATCTTATATTTTCACTTTTAAAACAATTATTTAAATACCATTATATTTATGACTTTATAAAGTTACATTTTCATTCAAAAATCAATATTTAATAATAATTCACATATTAAATTCACACATTGAATTTCAATTCATTATATTAAATTTTTAACTTAACACTTAAGTTTAAATTTTCAAATGTAACTTATTTTTCGTCTTATTTACTTAACTTAAAATTCACTTTTAAACAAAATTCACAAATTTCCAAATTAAGTTATATTTCAAAATTCAACTTAAATATTCATTTGTCCCACCTTTTAGTTTATTCAAAAATCATTAATACTTTATAAAAATCATTTAAATTCATTTTAATTCAAATTTAAATCTATTTATCATACTTACTACTTAATTTAATTTCCATATATAATCAAATCATAATTTCTAAAATAACTTATATTTCTAATTTCTAACTTTACCATTAATTTATTTCACTTATAAATTTTTAGAAAATCAATAATTCTTTATAAAATCATTTTTAATTAAGTTTAAATCAAAATATTATAATATTTACATTTCTATAAAAAAAATTTAAATTTTAGAAAAATATACTTTAACCGCGAGTTTGTATATAATTTTTTCTAGTCTAGGTAAAGTGATACAGATAATATATCATTTCAATCCACAATTTACAAAGAAAAATCCGGGTTTGATCATTTCAAACCGCAATCCCAAGTAAATGAAATAAATAAAAATCACTCAGGCCTATCATTTCAGTCCATAACGATTTTTCCCTATTCTAAAGTCAGTTCGGGTATGTATCATTTCAACCCATAGTGATTCTAATCTAAAGGGAACTTGCAGTGTGATAAACTGATATAAATAACAGAATAGCATAATATAACAATAACAGATGATATAACAGGTAAATAAGCATGGGTGAACATCATATGATCATAACATAGCAAATATAGCATGGTGATATATTTTACAGATTCAAATGTGATCAGTTTACTAGTCATATAAGTATAAAACTGTCTGGTGAGAATAACTCACTTGTATAGCTGGAAATGACAACCAAATACACAAAACAGAGATCTTCAAAGGCACGAAAACACGAATACGATTTGAGTGTGGCAGAGCCAAAGTTAATTGCCTTGAACACATAAACAAAACAGTATACAACACACGAATATACACTTAAAAAAAATCAGACAACACTAGAAATACATGCACAAAATGTCACCAAATCTCTTGCAATTGCTTTCGACCACCCCTAGGCTCAGCCATAGGTTAAAATACACGGCCATGGTAAGGATTTGGATCTGGTTTTGGGTTTAATAGGTCGGCCATAGCATGGAAGATGATGTATAAGGATATATGCATGAAACTACAAATACAAGGCCACCAAAGTGGATTTCAATGCAACACAAGTCACGGCCAAGGCAAGCATGGTCACGACCAGGCCTAGTGGGGTCAGGAGGTGATGTGGCAGAGGTCTCAGGTCATGTAGGTGGCTAGTGGTGATGAGATCAGGGCCGGCCAAGGTGGTGTGGTGAAGTATTGATGGCGTAGGAGCTCGGCTATGGAGTTTTTCAAGTGGATAATGCAAATTTTGGTGGAGTTGATCAACTAGTGGTGCACGGCCAGGCTTGGGCGGAGGGCTGGAGGTGATGGCAGCTTGATGTGGGGGTGATGGAGGCAGCCATGGTGAAGGAGGAGGAAGGGCTGAGCTACAAAGGTGAAGATAAGTGCAAAGAGATAAGAAAAACAAGAAGAAAACGAGAAGAAAAGAAGAAGAATTTTACCAAACTTTGCCTCAGGGGATGATGGCCAAAATTTTAGGTTTGAGAAACTTTCCTATACATGAAAATGAAGTGGGTTTGCGGCTCAAGCAATGAAATATGGCCAACAATTGAATGCATGTGATGTTTGGTGTGAAAAGGTAAGTTGAAATGTGAAAATGCAAGGTATACAAAAGGTCAAAACTCTTCATATTTCCCAAATTCTTTTTACAATTTTAAATACATATAAAATGATTATAAATAAAATAAAACACAGCAAAATAATGAATGAATAAAATAAATAAATAAAATTTTAAATATATATAATTAAATTAAGAAAATAGCTTAAAAATAGAAACTAGGTTATAAAAATTGAAAATAAGTAAGCTTAGCTTTGGAAAAATTATAACATCGCTTTAAAAATGTTTTAAAATAAAATATATACCTAACATGTCATATAACACATATTAGAACATGAGTTGACAAATAAAAATATTATTTATATAAATTAAAATAGATAATTTTATTAAATAAATCAATTTACCCCCAATATTGTAAAAAGCATAACTTTCACAATGTAATTCGGATTTCAACGAAACGAAAAGTGTATTCCTAAAATTTAATCTGTTTTCATAATAAAAGATATAATTCAAAAATACAAATTTTTAAATTTTAAATTTAAAAGTCAAAGTTTGACCAGATTGACCAAAATCCACATTTTTTGAAAAATATACAACTTATTGAGGTTTGAAATTATAATTCACACAAAAATCAAAATATACTTTAATAAGTACAAAATTTATTCATTTTAATAAATAAAATAAAGTTTTTTTTAAATCAGCAATTCAATTTAAAATAATTAAAATATACCATTAAAATAATCAAAAAATACTTGGTTATTACACTCTCCCCCACTCAATTATTTTCGTCCTCGAAAAGAATGAATAAAGAAAATAAGGAAAAGAAAGATAGACAACAAATAGTACCTGAAAAACAATTTTGGATTAAAAGCACGATTGCTCTCCTCCGTCTCCTAGGTACAATCTTGATCATCAGTAACCAATCGTATCTCGATCAGATTTACAGATTTTCTTCTTAGGTGCTTAGTACCTCTACCGACAATACAAAGTGGCTTACTCTCGATAGTCAGATTAAGCTAAATATCCAAACTATCAAGAGCAGTTTGCTAAACAAAAAGTGATGGGTCAAGAAGATACTAGAAGAGATGTGAGACGTGGAATACATCATGCACTCCAGAAAGTTTCTCGGGCAAATCTAAACGATAAGACAAAGAACCAACTCTTTCCATAATGCAGAAAGGGCCCTCAAAGAAGAAGAAGGTAGGAATAACTAGAAGGAAAAATAGGTTGGAACACAAGGATGGACCATTATTTTAAAACCATATAAATTCCAATTTAAAATTTATATTTACAACATTTTAAACAATTTATAATATGATAAATAGTCATTTGATTCAAATTTGTTAGTTCGAAGTAAATAATATTTAAAACACTTTAAATTATTTAGACAAGTAAAATATGATCAAAATATCCTTTATATAATACTTTATCAAAATACTTTTATAACTCAATGTCTTAACAAGTTTACTTTCGTTCCTGCAGACTCTGGCTATGCGTTGATCAGGCGCAAAACTAGAATTCTCCAGGTACTTAGTAGACTTGTTTCAACACCCAGTGAAAATACTTGAAAAACTTAAGAAAACAGATATGGAAAGTACATTCCAAACAAAACAACCAAACCAAAACATGTCAATCATGGATCGCGGATACATAATGGTTACGCCTGCATCCCCCAGGAAACATCCGTACCCGTAGGCTGACTGCCGTAGCCCTGCGATTACGCCATGAAGACTGGTAGTACCGCAAATACACAATGGTTACGCCTGAATCCCCCAGGAAACATCCGTACCCTTAGGCTCTCGCAGCCCTGCGGATTACGCTACCAAGCAACCCAATAGATCACATATACACAATGGTTACGCTTGGATCCTCCAGGAAACATTCGTACCCTTAGGCTCTCGTAGCCCTTGTGAATTACGCAATGCAGCCGCGCTCGTAAGACCATAGAGATCGCCATGGAATTCGATGGACACTCGAGTATCATATCCGAAAAACCCAAATCAGAGAGAATAATATCGATAGAATGAATCCACAATGTGGCCACAAAGCGAATATCAAGCAGAAGGCACTTTCCATATCTTTACTTCAAAAATATGTATCATATAGTAACTTTCAAAATCACTTTCAAATATCATACTTATATAAAGTCCATTATATATAAGATTTCATTTTCAAATCAAATACCTCCCAAAATCAATAGTGTATCAAATCACACTTATATAAACTTCGATTATATAAGATTTCAATTTACGAATTGAGTACCTTTACAAATCAATAGTTTCAAATCAGTTCATACTTATATAGATCAATTTTACATAAGTTCGATAACTCCCAAATCAAAGTATTTAAATAAACAAGGTTCTCAATTTCAATTCCTTTCAATATCAATTCATTTTCAAAATCATATATGATTTCACCAAATCATTTCTTCCAAACTACATATATTCAGTTTCAAAGTTTCTTAAATAATAGATTTAGAAAATAATCCAAATTTCCAAATCAACAAAATCTAGGTCAAACAAATTCATTTCCTTTCAAATATACATTCACTTTCAAAAATCATAATACTTTCAAAGTTATAAATCTTTCGAACCCAAATACTTGAAATCATTACACTTTGAAAATCATAACCTTTCGAAATCATACATTTGAAATCATAAAACATTCCTTTAATTCCGTGCATTTCACAAATTTATTCAATTAAACCCAAATCTAAAATTTTCAATTTTAATCAATTCAAACGATCAGTTTCAATTCAATTTAGTTTTCCAACAAAACCATTTCAAATATTATCAATTTCAAATAAAGATTTGATCCATAAAATTAACTATTGAATCTCTAATATACTTCGAAGCTTAAATATACCATATTTCAAAACAAAATTTTATAATTTCATATATCTCAAATTTTACTTCATTATACTTAGTTTTGAAAAATTTCATAAATCCATCATTTTTAAATAAACTCAAATTACAAGTAAACCAAATATCCTTTCATACAAATATAAACTTCAAATATTCATTTATCAAAATCAATTATCATTCTAAATTCATATTCTTTATCAAAAATAAAGATCAAATCATTTCCAAACCATTTCAATCATCAAAATATCTAAAACGGTTACTAAGTTTAAAACCATCTCTTTTTTTTAAACCTTCAAACTATTTATTTCTATATGAAAAATCCAATCTACAACCGGAAAGATTATTATTCTATATATATACTTAATTCAAAACATTTAAAATCTATATTTCATACCAGTATAATTCAAAATAGTCTTATTTATTTCACTCAACAACTGGTTTCAAACTTATATAAATCATATTACTTTATACTTTAATCATTCTAAACTAAACTTATATTCTTTATCAAATACCCTATACCTTTCAAAATTTCTTAGCTTTGAAAAGTTAAACTTGATTTGGAAGCGCTCGAACCTTAAAATAGTAGAAGAAATCATATTTTCAATTCAAGAGTTGGAAATCACCAACAAAAACAAATCAGTAAACCAATTTCAAAAGATAGGGTTATACCAAAACAAATCTAAATCTCGAGGACTGAACACCGGCTTACTTTAAATCATTATAAATATATATATATATATATATATATATACACACACACACATATATCTTTCGAACATCAAACCATACTCCGAAATCTGAAATCAAAAATTTGGTTTCACAAAATCACTCACATAGAAAAGCTACAAAAGTGGCCTCTCCCCCACTCAGAAACTCGAAAATCAATGTCGACGATGCATGCATTCATCACCGAAATTATTTTCCAGTGACATAATGGGTTCTGGACTTTTATTTTCTTGAAACCTCTTTGAAATCTCTTCGAAATCATTGGAATTCATTCGAATACATTTAAAACATTTCTTATTCAGAAAATATCTTTAAATCATATTA
Source organism: Allium cepa (assembly GCA_030765085.1). Taxonomy (NCBI): domain Eukaryota; kingdom Viridiplantae; phylum Streptophyta; class Magnoliopsida; order Asparagales; family Amaryllidaceae; genus Allium; species Allium cepa. The sequence continues at coordinate 347,279,635 of CM060944.1, forward strand.
TTATTATTATTATTATATATTTTTCAAAAATCTTAAAACCGATTTTAAAACACCGGAGTTTGATTCCTCGAAATTCAAAATTCAAAACCCTTCAATTATAAATCATTTTTTTATAAGTCAAATTCTTATAAAGTTTTCAAAATTTCAAATCCTTTCAAATTTTCAAATTTTCGTTTTTAAAAGGTATATAATCCTTATCGAAAACATTTCACTTTTATATATAAAATATGGCTATCCTTATCAAAATAATAATTTCGATGTATGCACAAATTCATAATAAAATCAAACACAAATTTCCAAAGAATTATTCAAGGTCAGATTTCAAACAACAGAGATTCAAATTTAGAGGATCTCTAATCAAATAGAATCCTGATTCGAAGATAAGCTCGAAATAAGATAAGATAATTTAATTACCAAATAGAAGATGGATAAGCCTTTATAAATCATGGGCGACCGTAACCGGTCAACCGTGACTTCAGGAATATAATCAATTCGGAAATCTAAGTCAAATCGACATTCGATTACTATAGATAGAATCCGGGTAGAGCAAGAGATAGATAGCATTGTAAACCGAGAATATAGAAATCTCTGGTGAATCAATGCCAATTGTAAAGAAGTTTCACCCCTTTACAAATCATTCAAAGATTGACAGAATCACCAATCATTATAGAGGTGATTCCAAAGTTGAGTTATTGAATGCTCCAAAATCAAAGGAATACCAAAAGGGGAGACAAGACTGGATTTCAGAATAAGTGGGGAGCGTTCCAAAGTTCAAGGAATCCTAATCGATAAGAATCCTAACCAAGAGATTTCTAACAAGGTGGATACGGAAGGAATGAAGTTTAGAAGATCTTGATTTCAAAATAAGAAGATTTTTATGCCAATATAATCTTTGAAAATACTGAAAAATCATTTGGAAATCATTTTATACTTCGAAAATACGTTCTCTCACAAAGAAAGGATTCTGAGATCGATTTCACTCATTCTAGGGTATTTCTACCCTATCTCTAATGAGTTTTTGCTCCGCAGGCTATGGTTTGCCTAAAACCAAAGCTTTGATACCAACTGTAACAACCCGATATTTTCATCCATTCGCATCCACACATGCCGGACTTGAATTGCTCAAAATACCGTGTTGTAAATAAATTTGGAGCAAATGAAATATAATCACGGAATCACAGACACAGAAATACCAGAATAACTCGTAGCGGAAATTGAAATACAATAGTAGTTCATGAAGCTACTATAACAAACTCTCAAACAAATACATAATATTAGTCTGAAAACATATACAATAGAAATCTCAAATACATAGAAGTTTATAAATACCAGAGTTGAAATTGAACAACTGAAACTGAAAAGGAATAGATAACTAGACAAGCAGAATCTCCAGCGATTCCTAGCTCCAGAAAATAAATCCAAAGCTAAGCTGTAAATACTCAGGCTGACACGAGTGTAAAGTAAAACACAAAACATTCGAGTTAGGATATACATACTTATATAATGTAAACCAACTCAAGTGAACTATAGTAGTAATGTACAATAACTTAAAGGATGCTTGGGATCGCCCATCCTCTAAGGATCAGTTAAACCATAAATTTAATACATCCCGTGGTTAAAATTTCGAAATGGTAATTTATACTTTGAAATCAAATATCATTTCAAAATTCAGTATCACTCAAAATCCATTTCAAAATATCAAAATATCATATTTTTCCCAAACCACATTCTTTTATTTAAAATACCATTTCAAAGCACATTTTAAAATAATTTATATTTCAAAACAAATTACTTCATTTTAAATCATTAAAATGAAGTTATTATATTTAATAATTAAATTATTAAATTTCCAAAATTTTAATCTTTCGAAGTTTATTTATTTACTTAAATTTTATAAAACAATGAAAATTCAACTTTCGCAATATTTAGAAAATGCTACGGAAAGTTATTTTTAAAACAATTCTATTTAACAAAAGACAACATTTAAAAAAACGCTGTAATAGGGTTACTTTAGTTCAAATAAAACCTTAGTTAATTTCAGCGACTACAGCACTTACAAAGTGCTATAATTGCCCTTAACTCAATTTAGCCATTTAGTTCATTTCTATCAAATACAGCATTTACAAATGCTGTAATATCCTTTACATTAGAAATAATAACATTTCAAAAATGCTGTTAATTAAATTTCAAATATTCGGTATAATTTTACAAACAATTAAATTTTTATTTAAATCATTTTAAACTTGTAAAATATTATATTTTCACTTTTAAAACAATCATTTAAATACCCTTATATTTATGATTTTATAAAGCTACATTTTCATTCAAAAATATATATTTAATAATAATTCACATATTAAATTCACACATTAAATTTCAATTCATTAAATTAAATTTTTAACTTAACACTTAAGTTTAAATTTTCAAATATAACTTATTTTTCATCTTATTTCCTTAACTTAAAATTCACTTTTAAACAAAATTCATAAATTTCCGAATTAAATTATATTTCAACATTCAACTTAAATATTCATTTATCTCACCTTTTAGTTTATTCAAAAATCATTAATACTTTATAAAAATCATTTAAATTCATTTTAATTCAAATTTAAATCTATTTATCATACTTCCTACTTAATTTAAATTCCATTTATAACTAAATCATAATTTCCAAAATAACTTATATTTCAAATTTCTAACTTTACCATTAATTTATTTCACTTATAAATTTTTAGAAAATCAATAATGCTTTATAAAATCAATTTTAATTAAGTTTAAATCATAATATTATAATATTTACATTTCTAAAATATTTTTTTAAAATTTTAGAAAAATATATTTTAACCACGAGTCTATATATCATTTTCTAGCCTAGGTAAAGTGATACGGATAATATATCATTTCAATCTGTAATTTACAAAGAAAAATCTGGGTTTGATCGTTTAAAACCCGCATTCCCAAGTAAATGAAATAAATAAAAATCGCTCAGTACTATCATTTCAGCCCATAACGATTTTTCCCTATTCTAAAGTCCGTTTGGGTATGTATCATTTCAACCCATAGTGATTCAAACCTAAAGGGAACTTGCAGTGTGATAAACTGATATAAATAACAGAGTAGCATAATATAATAGTAACAGATGATATAATAGGTAAATAAGCATGGGTGAACATCATATGATCATAACATAGCAAATATAGCATGGTGATATATTTTACAGATTCAAATGTGACCAGTTTACTGGTCGTATAAGTATAAAACTGTCTGGTGAGAATAACTCACTTGTATAGCTGGAGATGACAACAAAATACACAAAGCAAAGATCTTCAAAGGCACGAAAGCACGAATATGATTTGAGTGTGGAAGAGCCAAAGTTAACTGCCTTGAATATATGAAGAAAAAATATATACAACACATGAATATACACTTAAAAAATATTAGACAACACTAGAAATACATGCACAAAAAGTCACCAAATCTCTTGCACTTGCTTTCAACTACCCCTAGGCTCAGCCATAGGTTAAAATACACGGCCATGATAAGGATTTGGATCTAGTTTTGGGTTCAATAGATCGACATAGCATGGAAGATGAAGTATAAGGATATATGCATGAAACTACAAATACAAGGCAACCAAAGTGGATTTCAATGCAACACAAGTCACGGCCAAGGAAAGCATGGTCATGGCCAGGCCTAATGGGGTCGGGACGTGATGTGGCAGAGGTCTCAGGTCATGTAGGTGGCTGGTGGTGATGAGGTCAGGGCCGGCCAAGGTGGTGTGGTGAAGTATTGATGACATAGGAGCTCGGCTATGGAGTTTTTCAAGTGGATAATGCAAATTTTGGTGGAGTTGATCAACTAGTGGTGCATAGCCAGGCTTGGGCAGAGGGCTGGAGGTGATGGAAGCCTGATGTGGTGGTGATGGAGGTAGCCATGGTGAAGGAGGAGGAAGGGCTGAGCTACAAACGTGAAGACAAGTGCAAAGAGATAAGAAAAACAAGAAGAAAATGAGAAGAAAAGAAGAAGAATTTTACCAAACTTTGCCTCAGGAGATGGTTGCCGAAATTTTAGGTTTGAGAAACTTTCCTATATGTGAAAATGAAGTGGGTATGCGACTGAAGCAATGAGATATGGCCAGCAACTGAATGCATGTGATATTTGGTGTGAAAAGGTAAGTTGAAATGTGAAAATGCAAGGTATACAAAAGGTCAAAACTCTTCATATTCCCAAAATTCTTTTTACAATTTTGAATATGTATAAAATGATTATAAATAAAATAAAACATAGAAAAATAATGAATGAATAAAATAAATAAATAAAATTTTGAATAAATATAATTATATTAAGAAAATAGCTTAAAAATATAAACTAGGTTATTAAAATTGAAGATAAATACGCTAAGCTTTGGAAAAATTATAACATCGCTTTAAAAATGTTTTAAAATAAAATATATACCCAAAATGTCATATAACACATATTAAAACATGATTTGACAAATAAAAATATTATTTATATAAATAAAATATATAATTTTATTAAATAAATCAATTTACACCTAATATTGTAAAAAGCATAACTTTCACAATATAAATCGGATTTCAACGAAACGAAAGTAGTATTCTTAAAATTTAATATATTTTCATAATAAAAGATAAAATTCAAACATACAAATATTTAAATTTTAAATTTAAAAGTCAAAGTTTGACCAGATTGACCAAAATCCACATTTTTTGAAAAAAATACAACTTATTCAGGTTTGAAATTATAATTCACACAAAAATCAAAATATACTTTTAAAATAACAAAATTTATTCATTTTAATAAATAAAATAAAGTTTTTTTTAAATCAGCAATTCAATTTAAAATAATTAAAATACACCATTAAAATAATCATAAAATACTGGGTTATTACATAATTCCTCCTTCAAACGAGTGAAATTTTTTGTTGACAGTGGCTTCGTGAGTATTTCAGCTCTTTGGAACTGTGCTGGAACACGATTAACTCTCAGTTTTTCCTCTAATACCTTCTTACGAACAAAGTACAAATCTATTTCTATGTGCTTTGTTTGTGAGTGTAAAATAGGATTTGGACTGAGCTTAAGTTATCACACCAGATTATCGGGGTGTTTGAGGGATTGACTTGGATTTCATTGAGAAGTGACACGATCCATGTAATCTTTGCTTTAGTGCTGGCGATTGCTCTATATTCGTCTTCAGTACTAGAGCGTAAGATGGTGGCTTGTTTCTTCGAGCTCCATGAGATTGGGTTGCTACCTAGGTATATACAGAATTCTATAGTGGATCTCCTATCATCAGGATCGGAGGCCCAGTCTGCATCACAGTAAGATTGTATGTTTAAGCCTTTTGTATTGTTGAGATGCAGCCTATGATTCATTGTTCCCTTCAGGTATCTTAAGATACGTTTTACTGCTTTCTAGTGATGACTGAGTGGGTTATACATGAACTGGCAGACTTTGTTTACACTGTAACTTAAGTCTGGCCTTGTTATCGTGATGTATTGTAGTGCTCCTACGATACTTCTATATTGTTTTTCATTTGTAATGGCTTCTCCAGAGTCTTTTGATAGTCTGAGACTACTAGTCATAGGAGTGGGAAGTGATTTTGCCTGATCCATGTTTGCTCTTTTTAGTAGATCCAGCATATATTGTTTTTGACATAGGAACATTTCTGAATCAGATTTTCTAGTGATTTCATTTCCAAGGAAGTAATGTAAGTCAACTAGATCCTTTATAGAGAACATCAAGATGTTTGATTGTCTAATTAATAGCTTGATTATCATTTCCAGTGATAATGATGTCATCCACATATACCAATATGTAAGTGACCCTTTCCTGTTTGCATTGCATGTATAAGGAACTGTCTGATTTTGTTGGTGTAATTCCCAGATCTATCAATGTTGACTTAAGTTTTTCATTCCATACACGAGGAGCTTATTTTAATCCATAAATGGCTTATGTAATTTGCATACTAGATTGTTTCTGACCTCCTTCTTGTAACCTTCTGGTTGCTCCATATATACATTCTCTTTTAAGTCTCCATTGAGAAAAGAATTATTTACATCAAGTTGTCTGATCTTCCATCCCCTGTGATGTGCTATGGTTAACATAATTCTTATTATAGTTGGCTTGACAACTGGAGAGAATGTTTCCTTGAAGTCAAAACCATATTGTTGGTTATATCCCTTAGCTACCAGCCTTGCTTTATATTTTGCAATACTTCTATCTGCATTTCTTTTGACTTTGTAGGTCCATTTACAACCATGTTTTTGTCTTTGGGTAGTGGTACTAGACTCCAAGTTTTACTTTTGATAAGGGCATCATATTCATTGTCCATAGCTTGTTTCCAATTGCTATTTGTGATGGCTAAGTTGAATTAAGTTGAACATTGTATGTTTTTGGTTTGAATATGCCACTTTTTGATCTTGTAATCATATGATGTCCTGAAATTTCCGGTGGCGACTCTTGAATATGTATGCTTTCATCAGTATGTTGAGAAATGGATGAGGAGGATTCTCCTTGACTTGGATTGATATCACTCTTCTGACTTGCATTGTGGAAGGAGCTAGAGGATTCATGTGAGTCATGAACTGATCTAGTGCCGCTTCTGGGTAGAGTGTGTGATCATTGATCTCTCTGCACACTTCCATCAGCTTTATCCTATTCAGGTATAAAAGGTATTGAGAAGTTGCCTTTATTGTGCACCATCTTGGTTGTTTTTACATTCTTATCTGCAAATGGAAAAATATTCTCATTAAATACCACATGTCTTGAGACATAAATCCTACCATCACTGCTTAAGCGTCTGTATCCTTTCTGATTATTTCCATACCCTATAAAAGTGCATGGGGCAGATCTAAAATTTAATATATGATTGTTATATGGTCTGAGTATAGCGACCCGACTTTCTAACACCAGAAAGACGCGTCACTATTTAAGAAAGAAAGAGATAGAAGAAGAAAAGAAAGAGAAGAACGAACAACAACACATCAGAATCTCACAGCGGGACGAATGAAATATAATATATAACATATACATAGTATCATATACATCAGAGTACACAATTATACATCTTAATTTAGACAGTTATAACATTTCTGTCTAGTATACAACACAAGAACAACTATACAGAATAACACACAGCGGAAACTCTAACTACATATCTACACGCAGAAGCCTCCTGCTCCAAAGCTCCTCCAGAATTCGTCAAGGATAACCTGAATCACTTGACTACTCATACATAATATGAGTACCCAAGAGTTTAATAAAACAGAAAATAAACACTCGGGTCAGACAGGGGTCTGGTGTGAGTAAACGGTTTAAAATTGCTTAACTTTAGAAAATCCTTTGAAAAGAAAATGTATCACATAAGACTTCCCACAAATAAACATAGAAAAGTTTTTACCTTACGCTAACCAAAACATTTGATAGGAAATCCGGTGATATTATAATAGTGTCTAGGGTTTTCAAGTAAATAAGAAATAGCCGAAATTGTTACATCTATTAAATTCCAGCTGCTAGCCACAAAAGTGGGTAATACAAACAAAACCGTAGGGTCTCGTAGGAAGAATGGGTTTCCATCAATGGTAGGGCTACTGGGGTACCGCACGTCACAGTACATGGCCTAGATCACCATACCGAGGAGTACGCCCGCTCCCCTGCAACACAAAGCCGGGACCATTCCTTACTGAACAGTCCCTAGCAAGACCACCCCGCAGTTGGCTGCAGATCCAACCGCCCACAAAGCCGAATAAAAAGGGACATCTAGACAGGGGTAAGTCTCGTCCTACTTGGGCATGACCCACTTAAACTTGCCGCACCTCCCCTGTTTTAGCCATTCCCGGTTGATGAGGCTTGAGGCTGCGATTACCTTTATAGGAAAAATCTATCTTAGAATGCTCATCGTCCACCTGACGATGTTCTGAAAGCATTCAATCCATACAATTCCGTTTCGGGTTCAAACAAAACCGAAGGAACTATCTCGTTGCACTCATTTTGGAATCACCCTTAGAGTCAACGACCATAGCCCTTGCACTCTGGATCATCATCTCGAATCTGTAAGTACTATTTCCGTCAAACTCATCACAGAATCACCCCAGAGTTATACTGACGAATAGTTCTTACACCTCGAGTCTTCGCTTGCACTCCACTTGGATTCACGACCTAACGTTTATTTTGGATCGATGTGGTTTTCGGATATCCAAATATGGAAACCCGATCCCGGTCTCACCGAATCCAAACGCCATTTTAATGTCCAAGTTGTACTTAAGGGTTTTAAACAGTAGATATTCAGAATATCACTTAAACATAAATGGATGATTCACATTACACAGATAGATAATTCCACTATTATCACATTCATCCATACATATCACAAAGCAGTATATATATATATATATATATATATATATATATATATCACAAAGCAGTATATATATTACATCTTAGATATATCACATTCATATCATCACATATCAACCAATGACATACAATATCATCCAATATCATTAACTCATCCAATGATACTTATCAACCAATCATTAATCATCCATAACAAGTTTGATCCAAGCTTAATTAATTTAATTTATCCTTAATTAAATTAATCCTTACTTAAACACTTGGATTATCATCAATCCAGTTTACTTATTCATTAATTAATTACAAATTAATTAACTAAACATCACATAATTATCCACTTTGAATTAATCATCCTTGATTAATTACTACTTAATTACTTTAAGTAATTATTCCTTGATTACAAATTTAATTAATCATCTTGATTAATTACTCCTTAATTATCCAGGTAATTATCTCTAAATTACTCTTTTAAATTAATCACACTTGATTAATCACCCCATTAATTAATCATACTTGATTAATTGCTTTTAATTAAACACTCTTGATTTATTATTTTTAATTAATCACATTTAATTAATTTTAATTAATTAACCTTAGTAATTAATCACAAATTAATCACATTAATTAATTAATTAGTCACATTAATTAATTAACTAAATTAATTAAGTAATTAACTCTTAATTACTTACATAAGTAATTATCTTCTAATTACTTCCATTAATAAATCTTGATTACTCTCTTAATTAATTACTTAACAAATAATTAATTCCATCATTAAATAATTCTTAATTAATTAATTAATTAATTAAATAATTACTCCATAATTAATTAACTTCAAAACAATTATATTAATAAATTCCTTAATTAATAACATCTAGTGATTATCCATCAATCACTTCAACTTTAATTACTCCCATGAGTAATTTCCTCTAATTACTTCCATAAGTGATTTACATTCTTAATTACATTCAATAAATAACTATCAATTACTTCATTAAATAATTACAGTTAATTAATCCATAATTAAGTGATTATTAAAAATTTAAATAAACAATTAACTAATTATTTAAAATTAATTAATTAATTAACTTCTTATATTTACAAAATCCTTAATTAATTAAGAAAACATTAATCTTAATTAAACACTTTACTTATTAACAAATCATATTTAATTAAGTATTCTTAAGTTCATATCAAAATAATTTAACATTATTTATCTTCATAAATAAATTATTTGAAATTAATCAAATTTTAATAACCTTAAAAACAAATTATCCTATTTTGATTCCAAAATTATAATAATAACCTTATTTATTTTCATAATTAAATTATTTGTATAAATCAAATTTTAATAACCTTAAAGACCAATTATTCAATTTGGTTTACAATAATAATAATAAAATTAACCTTTATTTGAAAATAATGCATTTAAAAACAAATCTTCAAAATTCAAAACACATTAAATATCTAAGTTAAACTTATTCATCAAAATGAAATTTGAAACTTTAGTTTTAAAATCATTACTTAAATATTACTTTAAACCTTGATTTAATATTTGAATTCAAATCATTCTTCTTTAAAATTAACATTCAAAATTAAATTAAATTAAATTACTTTCAAAAAGAAATCATTTTAACCAAATTTAAATTTAAAATAAATTCAATTAACACCCTTTTAAAAGTTTGATTAACTATATTTTCAAAACAACAAACTTGAACTTGTAAATTCATTTTGCTTTTATAAAACTTGAACTTGTTTTCATTCAATCAAACTACAAGTTAAATTTGCAACTTAATATACACAGGACTTAACTAAAAAGCAACAACCCAATCACTCGAGACAAAAACTCAAACAACCCGAGCTTGCCCCGAAGATCCTCAGCACCCTTCCCACTTCGAGTCGTCTTCGAAAAAATCACGAGCGAAACTTCGGGCTGTAACTCGTCTTTCCCAAACATGATTTCCAAGAACACCACATATACACGTTCACGTGTACCAACGCTATCGACCAACCTAGGTCGTCGCGACCACCAACGACGCTCACTATATCACTCGCGAGCACAACCATAAACGCAGATCAAACAATATGCCCGCGAATCAAAATTTGACCTTCAACTTGAAAATCTGCAGAAAACTTCGAACCAAAACCCAACGCCGCCGACCAACCCAATCATCGATGAACTCCGCCAACTCCATCATCGAAAACCATGACCACAAGCTTCGTCTCCCCCAAATCCAAACACCTCTGGTCAAATGTTCAAGCTGCGACAGTCACGAAAGTCCAACCCAAACAAAAACGAGCTAAAACCCTAGTTTGCTCGATTTCAAACTCCTCGGCCACCTGAAAAATCCAAGAGTATTTTTCCCATACTCACAATCAATCCAACCTCCTCCATTCCAAAAATTGGACAACATAGCCGTGCCGATCATCGGCAATCGCCCAAATTCCAAATTTCGAATAAACCCAAAATTCTCATTAAATACCCAATTAAAAATTATGAATTGCATGTTGAAATTCGTGATTTTCAAACACGAATCCATCTATAATGTAAAATTGACATTAAGTAAATTGATTATTGTGAAAAATGGGGTTTTCACTGTTATTTCACAAATTCGAAATGAATACTTATTATAAATTCTTGGAATGATTTTTGGTAGTGAAGTTACATGATTCCAATCATTTCTTGTTTACCAATCGTAGACTAATAATGATTAAAGAATGAGATATTAAATTTTAAGAGGAAAAAAAATCAAATCTGATACAACAACAGAACTCACATTCCATTTACAGGCATTCAAACATACATGCATTCATGTACATTAATATTCATCATCAAAGCAAATTTCATTGCATGCATCATCATTTAATCTCAGATTAATTTAAAACTGTTTTTTTTAAATAATTTACTCACCTTTTATATGCAGAGGATAGAAAATTGATTTGCTTTCCAGGCTCTAGAATTTATTTGCATGTTGATTTTATTCTGCAGTTGTTGTTGAATCTCAATTGCTTGTTGATGTTTAATCCCCAGCCTTTTGAAGATTTTAAATTCCAGATTCTTGAATAAATTTTGCATGTTGAATAAATTTCCAGATCATCTTCCTTGTTTCAGATTTTCCAGATTGAAACTTCCAGATTCTACAGAATTTCATTTTTCTGATTTTCTTTGATTTTGTATTTGTATTCATTTTTTTGAAGAGAAGAAAGAATTTTAGCTGAAAGTTTAAAAGTAATTTCTTCTTCTTATTATTTACCAATTAATTTTAAATTTAATTATTAAAGAGAATGAAATGTGTCTCTTTAATGCCTTAGTTTGCTTACACATAAATACAATGACTTACATTTCTCTCTAACACATATTAAAAAGTTTACAAGTGTTTTAATGTTTAATTAATATTTACAAAAGTTATTTTCTAATGTTCTATTAATGCTTTGAATGTTATTTTCTTTTTAATAATTTATTTAAGTTATATATATAAGTAATTATGAAATATTTATATGATTATAAAATGTGTACTTATCTTTTTAAATATTCATGTGAATTCAAATAACTTATATTTTTGATTCAATTAAATGTTTATATGCTTGAGAGATCTATTTTAATTCTTTATATAAAAATTTTAAAACAAACTTATCTTATGTTAAAATTAAAATGAAAGAATATTAAAACAAATGAAAGTGAACTTCAAATTTTATTCATATTTAAAACAAAAGCTAAAATATATCTTTAAAATAAATAAGAAATTATTCTTATTATTTAAATCTCAAATATCATTTTCAAAAGTATTAAATCAAATTAAAATTTCAAATTACAATTTATATATTTATTAAAGTTTTGCAAATACTTATTAAATTCAAATCAATATCATTTCCCTATTTCTAATATATATACAAATATATACATATACATTTACATTATAAATAGAAAACTTTTTTTTCAATCATTAGTTTTAATAATTACTATATTAAATTTTAAAACACAAATACAAACCATAATATATATTATATATATTGCAATTTGAATACATTAGCTTTTATTACATTAAAATTTACTATTTACAAGATATATCAATATATATATATATTATAAATAGAAAATATTCTGATTAACTTTTGGAAAAATAAACATTACCAATTTTTAAATTGCTAAAATAAATATTCCCAAATTAAAATATTATAAATTTTCAAAAGAATTAAACTTACCAAATTTTATATTGTTAAGAAAATTGTTGACAGATATTATCAAATTATTATTATCAGCCTTTAAAATAAATTTTAACTTGTCAATTTATAATATAAAATGATCAAATCAATTTAATTATTATCAGAGATTATTAAATTAATATTGCTCAAAATTCCGGGTCGTCACGCTGAGACATGGGAAGCATAAGCAACCAAATGTCTTTAGGCTTTTATAGTCAGGTTTTACCCCAAATAGCACTTCTACGGGATTCAGATGCTTGAGAACTTTAGTAGGAAGTCTATTAATTAAGTATAAAACAGTGTTAAAGGCTTCTGGCCAGAATTTCATGGGTAAAGAAGCTTGTGCCAGTAAAGTTAAGCTTATCTCCACTATATATCTGTGTTTTCTTTATGCTATTCCATTTTGCTCAGACGTATGTGGGCAAGTTGTTCTATGAATAATACCTTTTTCCTGTAAATATTTCTTTAGTGGTTTATATTCACTGCCACCATCAGTTTGTATAATCTTGACCTCATTGCATAATTGTTTCTCTACTTGAGTTATAAACTGTATTACAGCCTTTTGTGCATCTGATTTGGATTTTAGAAAATATATCCATGTATATCTAGAAAATGAATCAACAAATGATATATAGTACCTGTAGCCATAGTCTGAACTTATAGAAGCTTGTCCCCATAAGTCCGTTGCTACTAATTGTAGTGGTTTGCTAATAACTGTTGTTGAATCTACAAATGGCAATTTATGACTCTTGCCTATTTGACAGTAAGTGCGTACATATGGTAGAGATACATCAAAAGAGATATTATTACTCATAAGAACTTGTTTTACAATGTTTTCATTGGGATGTCCTAGTTTATAATACCACTGAGTAAATGTTTCTTGATCATTTGTAACATGAGATTCAGTACTGTTACACCACATATTCCTAATATTGCTCTTTCTTGTATTCCTAAAATTGAATTTGTATAATCCTTTGTCTAATTTACCCTGTAACAGTATATCTTAATTTAGTAGATCCTTAACTAAACAGAATTTAGGGTGAAACTCAAAATACACATTGTTATCATTAGCAAATTGAGATACACTCAATAGATTATTGAGATAGAGAAGTCTTTTACCTGGAACACTACTGGTTCCAACATGTGTAATTTTTAGAGCTTCACCATTCCCTGTATGAATAGAATGCATACCTGTATATACTATATTTCCAAGATTAAGATTCTGTAGGTTGTTTATGAGGTGGTTGGTGGCACCTGAATCTAGGTACCAGTTCTCTTCTGCTATCTCCTCAGATCTTGTAAGTCTTTCTGAATTTAAGCTTTGTGTTCTTGAACTTTCTGAATGACTTCCTTGCCTTTGATCTATATGTCCTACATTTGCACTGGAATTATAATTTCTCCGATTTGCTTGATTTTTTTGATTTGGGTAGTATTTAGTGTTGAGTCTAAAGTAGCACTGCCTGGTTGTATGTCCAGGTTTTTCACAAATCTGACATTTTATTCTATTGTTATTCCATCTTCCATTTCTCCCTCTACCTCTTTGTGCAGCTTTGCCTCTTTGGTTATAGCTGTCTTGTCTGGTATTTTAATTTTCTTGCTTCTTCCCATGATTTCTGTTTTTGGAATTTGATGCATAATTGAGTGATAATTCTGTGTTGTTTTCTTTCCTCTGCTCAATTCTTCCTTCATATGATAACAATATTGAATGAACATACTGCATACTAGGTAGATCTTGTTGTGATGAGATAATTGCTACTACTAACTCATATTCACTATCCAGACCATTTAGAATGGTTAGTATCTACTCAGTTTTAGATACTTTGTGTCCTGAAGTGTCAAGAATATCATAGTATGATTTCACCTTTGTTTGATATTCCCTCATTGTCATATTTTCTTTCTTGAGATTCTGCAGTTGCCTCTTATAATACCCGACTCTTGTAGCTAAATGTGTGTTGAAAATTTGTTGTATTGCAGACCATATTTGAAGCAATGTTTTACATCCAACAATTTGTGGTAGCAGCCCTGAACTGATAGATGAAAGTAGCCATGCGGCCAGTAAGTTTTCTTATCTCTGATAGTTGATGAATTTTTGTTGATAATTCTTTCTCCTATGCTATATGTTATCATTCTTACAGGTATAGTACCAGTTCCATATAGAACCAGTCCATATCCTCTTATACTGGTTTCAACTTGATATTTCTATAATATGAAGTTGTTTTCATGAAGTGCTATTGTTAGTTATTTTTTGGTTCTATAATACTACAGGAATTTATTTCAATGGCCGATGAATCTTGATTTCTTGATCTTGACCCTTCCCAATTCTTAACTCCACTTGTTGCTGATGATGTAGTGTCATCATCTTCGGCCATGGTGGATTATGAGGAAGTGCTGTTGAGATTCCTGATATATGTGCTTCTGTGGTGCAGCCAACTTTCTTGGCTCAAGATTCTTGGCGTGGCACCTTAATAAGAATTCTTGATTCAAAGACAGGTAAACTTTAACTCTCAGATGAAGTGATAGCTAAAATCTAAGAGCAACCAGGATGGTGAGTGATGATACTTATCTGACACCTCCTTCGGATGGCTCAGTGATGGTACAACGATTCTCTAATGAGAATATGATGATGATCAGAATGTTGTTACTATCGCTTGACAGATTTTGCCGCTCTGATCCCAAAATAGAATTCTTATTAATTGATATAACAGATTTAGAGAATGTATCGGAAGAATTAGTGTAATCAGTGATATAAAAGGAATTGCTGAAATGAAATGTTATTTGATACATCCTTCTCTGTACAAATTGCCTCTAATATATGGAGCAGTAATAACTCGTATTGGGCTTGTTCATATAGCCCAGAACTCGATATCCAATACCCAGACCTAAGTTACAAAATAATTTTGCATGATAAGCTTTTTCATTCTAACTGAGATTTATGATATTCCATTTGAACTAATCAACAAAATAATAGGATAGATCCCTAAAATCAATAAAAAAATCATGCTATTCCAATCTTAAATTAATATATATAAAAAATACCCGTAACATGGCGCCATCGATGCCAAACAAAACAGCGAGGAATCTTGATGAATCAATGAGAGATCATGATGAAACATAACAGGAGGTATGCATGGCTTCTCCGTCGATCGCTGACATGGATCGTTCGTCATCAATACCAAGCTAGTGTATTTTGCTGCTGTGGTCGTGAGTGTATCCGGCGTTATGGCTAGATTAAAGAAAAGATGATGAATTCATAAGTGGTGGAAAGGGAGATTGTAAACTGTAGGCTTTCCCACCAAAATATTTATTTTATTTTCAAAAATAGTTCTACGGATATTTTATATAAGTTTTATAAGTTAAAAGTTTTTAAAAACTATGTTTAAATGATTTTATAGAATAACAGAATTTTACAACACTTTAAATATGTTATTGTTTTTCTTAAAATACAAGAGTATGCCAACATACCCTTCCTATGTATGTCAACATATGTACCGTTGATGAGTTGTTTTTTAAATTTTGAATAATTATGACTTTTGGCTCCATCTCTTTATGAATAGACATGTCCCTTCAAACATTATATAAAGGGAACCGAAAAATGGATTTTAGAAACCACTTTCTCTCTATTCTTCTTACTCCAAATTCTCATTATATATTTCACAAAATCAACTTTTTATACTCTTTAAATCACTCAATTCAATCTCCATTTTACTATATTCATTCTCAATAATCTACCCATTAATTTGCAAGTGTTCTTTCATCAATTCAAAGGTCAAAATGTTATAAAAGGGATATAGGATGTGCTATACCCAAAGCACAACTATCTATATTAGGAATCAACAACTCTCTACTACTATTTATGTTGGTGTGCTTATTGCGTGTTAAAAACAAGTAGGCGTGCCGTTTCCCATTCAAATAAAGTGGGTGTGCTTGTTTCCCGCTTAAATAAAGTGGGTGATTTTATTGCCCAATTAAATTAAGAGGGTCTACCCTAAGCTCGGAAAGTCAGAAGGGTGTATCTTGTCTCCTTGAACCAAGATTATATCTGATTTTCTTGCTACCTTATTAAAGTAGATAGTTGAAAGGATATCCATACGGATAATATACATGACTAGATGTAAGATTGATCAATCTGAACTAGTATAAAACTCTTGGTTCATCTCTTTTAATTTTACTTTATTTTTACTTCCCATATGTATGTATGTATCTTTGACTGCCTGTTAATATATACATACTTATATATATGTGTCGATTTAAATTTTGAAACTATTTAGAAAAGTTCTATATAAGTTATAAAACACTATTCACCCCCATCTAATGTTACAGTATCCTTAAGATCCATCCATACTAGTATAATTTATACTATGTCATTTTCACAGGATAAGGTTGATAAGTGTAATGACCTGCATTTTTTACCTTTGGAAGTCGACACTAACACATCCACGGTATTCACGTGCCGAGCATCCAAGTGTCAGAAAGACAGTTCGTGGGGGAAAAGAAAATGAAAGAAAGAACAGAAACTCACAATGCAATGAATAATCTACACTATAAAATGATCTTTACATGGGAAAGTTTTATATACACAATCAATACAAACTACCCTATAACCAACCTAGACAGTTATAGTAGCCTGTCCTTACAAATGCTAGAAAATTCAAAAAGACAATGCAACGGAAATAAAAAGGAATATATGAGAGATATGTCTTGGACATCTAGCTTGTCTCCTAAGCTCCCAAACTTCCAATGCTAATTTAACTATTAAATAAACACAGAATCAATCACAGATTTAATGTCCCATTGAAACCACTAAGCCTCATTTAATTAATCTTCAAGTATTTAGATCTTTTTAATTATTTACCCAAAATATTCAAATACTTATCTCTTCGGTATAAGTATATTCACAAAGCAGTTAAGGAAGATTTTCAATTTCAAAGTTACATTAAATGGTTCAAAACAAATTTCGTTAAAAGAACTGTTTACTATAAACCCAAACCACTTATCTTTGTTGTTAAGTATGGAAATAACATTCCATACCATCATAATTAAGATGGATCATTTATTAGTTAATTACTTGGCTTAAATTCAAATTGAATCGTATATGGAAATAGTATTTAAATTCATAGGTTCCATATAAAAGTGAGTTAAATAAAGATTCTATAAAACCCATCTCTTCTCCAGATTTGAAAATCTCTTTCCTATTATAAAACTCTTTAGCTAATTTATTTATTAAGTAAAACCCTTTTTAGAAAACAAACTTATTAGCTTTAAAACCCTTTTATAAATCTATATTATTATTTAAAGCATATTCTTAAGTAAATTTAATTAACTTAAACACGATTAATAAATTAATTAATTAACTTTAATTAATAAAAACGATTAATAAAGTTTAAACATCATTATTAAATAATTAATCAACTTTAAATACCTTTTAATAAAGTAATTAATTAATCTAAACCTATTTAATAATGTAATTAATTATCCTTAAATACCTTTTCTTAAAATAATTAATTAACTTATAAACACCATTAATTAAAAATTAATTATTTAAGACAATCATTAATTAAAAGAATTGATTTGCTTAATCATTATTAATCAAATAATAGTTAACTTAAAACATTATAAATAAAATAAATTTAAACATTACTAATTTAAATTAACTTCAAAACATCATAAATGGAACTAGAAATTAATTTTTTTAATTAATTTAACCATTTACTTTTAGAATGTTATAAGACTTAAATTGATTTCAAATCTATAACTTATCCAATTTGGAAAAAGGCTTAGCAATATCAAGGGTACTAAAACAAGCTACCATTATACTTGATATCTAAATTCAAGTCATACTCAGATATTTACATAAACAACATATATGTAAATGAAATCCATAACTAACAATCAATGGATAACAACTCAACATGATTCAAATAGCCCATAAATAAATGTCCAAATTAACGTAATAGCAGAAAGCTGATTTATTCTGCTAAATAGATGTCCAAGATAACCTACAAAACTTTAATTATAGCAGAATGGTGTTTTATTCTGCTAACAGGATGTCAATGGTAAATTATAATTATTAAACAACGTAATTGTACATAGGCAATATTAATTTACCATTAATTTATATAACATATGGATCAAATGATTCCATAAGTATGTTTTGTAAGTAAATACAAACCCAACATCAAAAACCATATGTCAATCCGATTTCGAACGAGTGAGTTATTTTTAGGTTTAAAAACTTAATTATATAAAAATAAATTTAAACAAACCTATTTTAATTAACTAATACCTACTTTAGCGTATTCAGCCCACTAAGTCACAACCTGCAAACCCTTCCTTCTTCATCATCGAACAAAGCTCCACATCCAGATTTTCAAAACTTGAAAAAACACAAAAGTGCATACACATATGCACGTGTGCATGTGCAAAAGCTTCTGAGGCCTCCTGCCGCTTCGACGACCTTACCACCGAAAGTAGCTGACCCAACCCCATGCCTCCGACCAAGCTTCGTCACCTCTGGCCCCACCCTGCCGAATGCAACCCCTAGACCCAAACGAAACGAGCACTAAGAAAAAAAGAAAAAAGAATGCAACCGGAAACACACAACCACCACCCCATCGCACCACTAGACCCTGTGCCACCACCTGCAATCTCAACCCGATCCACATGCGCTCCTTCGGCCCCACCAGCTTCGAAGTCGGTCGCGCCAACACCACGAAAACCCAACTCGATCGAACCCATGAAATACATAGCCTTAAACCCTAGTTTGCCAAATTCTCATCCACACAGATCACTATAGCTCCTGTCTACAATATGAAAAGGGTTTGTCTCCCTCCTACCTTCTTCCCGGTACCCTTTGACGCACCACTCGACCACCGATTTGTCAGAATTTAATTTTTAACCCCAAATCAAAAAGTTATCAAATTTGAACAAACCACAACTCTGAAAATCATGAAGCCACCCTAAAAATCATGATTTGCTAAGACTATCATAATTATAAAAGTCTTTCGTCGATTTGTGATCGATGAAAAAACTGCCAAATATGATTATTTATTGTATTATTCAAATTTCTCAGAATATACTCAACTAAAAATTCTACAACTTTTTTTTAATAATCTATGAATAAAAAAACAACTTTATGGTTGACGGCATTTTCAAAATCAAAATGGTTTGAGAGTTGTTGAATTTAGAAGAGGAGAATGAGCTTATATTTCAAATAACACAGAAGGAATAGTAAGTGATTTTTGTTTATAGTATATTCTAGTAAACATGTTCCCTTATTCCTTATTCAAAATTTGATTATAAATTATATTTTTATATAAAAGAGATTTGTGAACAATTTAAACCAACTATACATAAATTTTCCAAATTTTATCATATATTACATCAAAATAAGCATGGTGATTAGAGAATCTCACCTTTATTTATTACCATGTTTTAAAATGCTAATTAAAATCTTTAATCTTTGATCTTGATTTAATCATCCATTTTGAGTTTAAAGAAGGTAAGTTTTTAATTTTAAAAGGAAGAAAATAATTGTAGGAAGAGGTTTATAGGAGAAAAAAATGAAGTTTTAAAATGAAATGGAAATGAAAGGTGTATACGTGTATATAAAGAGGATTTAAAAGAATAAGGAAAATTAAAAATATGCTTTTCAACTCTTAAATCACTTTAAAGCCACCAAGAGGACAAACATTTGAAAACTAAATGGATAATAGGGTGAAGCATGTACTTAATCCATTTCTGTTGGGTATAAGGGTGTTTTTATGTACTTAAGTTTATTTTCACATTTGAAGCTTCATTCATGTCACATCCATCTTATTTGAATTTTACATAAAATTTTCATCTAAAATAATTATTATTATTTAAATATTATATATAAAAGTGCGTTTTAACCTTTTTAAAAGTGTTGTTTCATATTAAGTCAAAGATATTACAACTTAAAATAACTTGATGTTCAATAAAAAACTGAAAATTTGAAAATGTGTTTCAGTCACATTTTCACTTTTCTATCGGACTATTTATTTCTATATACCAAATTTAAAAGTAAGTTTCCTATTATCAGTTATGAATTAAAAGAGGATCACTAAACTAATAAAAACCATTAACTGAATATTTAAATTAAATTTAGTATCCACAAATCAAAAAGATACAATTCCACGTAGTTACATTCTTCCGCTTAAAAGAATTTCAACCCTAAAATTACATCACATGGATACCCAATATTGTTCATAAGTCCAAGTGACGTTCATTAATCATCCATATGCAAAATTTGATTCGATCTCTACTCAAATACATAACTTCACTTCTGCTCTAGTATCACCCATCCAATTCACTAGTGCGGACTCTGATCAGGCTTTCTGATTAGAAACCTCCGTTCTCCTTACATAACTATATACTATGATAGAAAACTTTGGTTCCATACCCATAACTCTCACCAAGTGCTCGCCGTCCGAGTGATAAATCCTTATTCGGATCGGTGTGAGACACCTCAAGTTTGTGTACTCGAATCTTGGATCGAGAACAGTTACATGAACAAAACGATTGAAGTACAACTTGCATAGTTATTCTTATTAGATATTACTTATATTAATTTTATCTGTTAAAATTATTTATGAAAACATTTCATAAAACATAACTTAAGTTTATTAACATTTTCTAACTTGAGTTCATATTCATATAATATTCTTTTAATAAATGAAAACTATCAAACAACATAACATAATAAGAAGCACAACCGACTTACCCTAATGCGTAGGTTACATAAGTCCATATAATAACTTACCTAAAATTTAAGAACTAAACACCCGGGTTTTATTTCAAATCAATTTGAATTATATATATATATATATATATATATATATATATATCTGTGTGTGTGTCTATATTCTTATACTTTCAGTATATCAAATCATACCTTTGGGATTATAAATCAAGATATTTTTTACCAAAACATTTGAAACAAAACTAATATGGTAGCATTCTCCAACTTAGAAACTCAAAAATAACACCGATAATGCTACAATCATTGTTAGAATTATTTTTCAACGAACAAAGAGAATTCAGTACTTTCTATTCCTTTAAAATCCTTTAAAAATATTTATAATCATAAATACTATCAAATAATACCATTATTATTTTCTCAAAACTTAGGAAACCATTTTAAAAGCACTGAGATTTAAATTCTCATTTTAAATCCATTTTAATTTATAACCCATATTTATAAACCATACTTATAAAATTCCATTTCACAAATGTATATCCTTGTTTATTATAACAAATAACTCTTATTCAAATTAATTTTTAACCCAATATTAACATCGAACGCCTTATAGTCAAATCATGAAATTGAATTCACAAGGTGTTCGTATCTAATTAAAATTAAAATCCACTAAATAATGCTTATAAACTAACTGAGCATAAGCAACCAAACAAGTGATGATAAATAAATATCAACATTCCGTAATAAACAATCACAACAAAATAACTATATTTATCATTTGAAAATTATTCCTTTATATATAAAATATAATCCTAGGTAAAATTATTTCATTTACCTATTTTCGAAACAATACTATGTCGATTTGTCTGGATTAAGTGTTTAGGAACCCCTATCAACACCGTGTCGCCCTACCTCTTGACCAAAATTCATAAACCACTCAACCGATAAATCAACACAACATAAAACATTTTTATAGCACTAACAAATACACGCTTTCATATATAATAAACCCACACTCATCTTAGGATCTACCTTACCCTATTGCAAATGAGTCGACCCCACCAATGCCTAGATGTTCACTCAACCTAAGCTCTGATACCATGCTGTAACGACCCGCCTTTTGGACCTTCGAAAATCGACACTAATACATCCACAATATTCACGTGCCGAGCATTCAAGCGTCGAAAAGACAGTTCGTTGGGGAAAAGAAAAGGAAAGATAGAACAGAATCTCATAACACAACGAATAATCTATACTATAGAATGATCTTTTGTAAATCCGTAAATTTGAACAAATTTTAAAAATATTAATTATAATTTTAGAATAGAATATGGTTAGAAATAAAGAATTATCAATTATTACTGTAATAATAATAATAAATTTGTTAGAATATAAAACATGATCTTAGATAAAATTGTAAAACAACTAATCTTTATTGAAATGGAAGGTGGTAACGCGTATTAGAATATAATTTAATAGTATTTATTGAATGTAATTGACAACTGTATTAATGCAATTTCAATCAACTGTAACAATAAATGTTACTAAAGTGTCATGACCCAAAATTCAACGTTCGAAAATCAACATCAAATACCTCACTTGTATTCGACTGCCGGAGATTCAAACGTCGAACTCCAGTTCGAATGGAGCTTATAACAACATTAGATGAATAAAATGAAAATCATTGATCAACATGCGGATAAAACAACACAATATTTGATTATAACCATTATCACTAACATCAGAGTGCTACACTTGATATAACAAAAGAATATTAACAACTTCACAACGGAATGACAATAGAGTCTTCGAAAGGTTCAAACATATTTTAATTTTGATAAGGTCTTCAAAACTCCAAACACTTCAAAAGATATCAACCTAAAGCTTTCCAAAATCTGATAGCTTCCAAACCAAAAGACTTCAAAAGATTCCAAGCCAGATCCAAAACATGGATAACCTGTTTCTGGACTGCCCGTGTGGATATTATGGGTACCCAGAGTTTAGGAAGGGAACAATAAACTCCGAGTCAGTCTGGGACTGGTATGAGTAAACAAAAATAGTTTCTTTGAATAAAAACAAATTTATAAAAGAAATTCTGGTATTCTTTTGGAAAATGAATCTACCATAAGGCCTCCCGACACACACACACAATGCAATCGCACGCTTGGGGGAGATTTCTCCTCATGATAGTCAAATATGCTTTATACGAGAAAACTCTTTGATATTATTGTTAGTGCATAGTGTAGAAAACATTTTGAAAGTATAAAACTAATCTTAGCCAGCATACGTACCATTATAGCATGCCTACTATAGCTACCATTTAAGAATGGCAGGTTATACAATTGAAATCGTACTGGGTTCGTATTGGTAATTAGATTTCCAAAAAATGGTCAGGCTAAGGAACTTCCTGGGCCATATGGGTACGCCTCTAGAGGGACGTCCCGAGAACTTAACCAGCTCTTTGCCAACACAAGGCCAGGTTACCTCTGTAACTAGGTAACTACTACACGAGTATGCTATCCCCCGGTCGTTTGCGACCTTTATCTGAGGGCCCTCAACCACAAAGCAACAACCACACAGTAGTGAATTTGCAGCAACAACATAGGTTAAGTATCTAGGCTCCATACCATGATACCACCTTTTTCCAAAAGGAAATAGACATACCCTAAAGGGCGCGACCCTCATAACCTTACCGCATCTTTCCTGTTTCAACCTTTTTCGGGGTGTGAAGTCCGATGAGGTCTCGTCCACAAAGCTATGCTTTACACAAAAGCCTTGCTTTGATCAACAAATGATCAACAAATGATTAGCAGCACACAGCAGCACTCAGCATGCCACACTACCAAATTGGGAGTATATCACTGATAACCTTCAACTACATAACCTCTGAGCTCGTATGTCTCAGAGAAGGGTATTAAGCTAAGAGAATAAATTCTCCACCACCAACAGAAATGTATTTGAAAGAAATCTACTTTATATCTCAAAATGTAAACCATACAAGTTTGTTTCGGGTTCGAACAAAACCAAAGGCACTTCGTCCAATAAAGGAAGAAGCCCTTGCAACCCAGGTATCCACAATCCCGATCGGATTCCCCATCACATATGGCGATCCCTATACCGGAGCAACTCAGTGCAGAGTCATTCGATAGGTTATCCTATCGTTCTCGTAAACACTCGGTCTTCACCATCATATTCAAATGCCATCCATTTCGTCGTATCACTATTCGGAATGGGTTATATGACACAAAGTCCTCTCCCAGCTAAAACAAATAGCGAGCGCTTAATTTTTTAAAACACGTGGATGCATCATTCACAAAGATTCAATATCAAGGTTCGATGTGGGTTTCGGATAACTAACTGGAATCTATCGCATTGAAATTTAAACGCCATTTTATGGGCCAATGGGTTTTCACATTCACAGAAACAAATAACGGATATCACAGCTCAGCACAAAGCAATTCACATTACATAGCATCACAATCGCATATCAGAAATATCAATCCAATACATAGCATTCGATAATAATCAATCATCTTCAATTAAAATGATTTAATCGTGTGATTTAAATTAATTAACCACATAATTACTTCCATTAATTATCTTTAATCAATGATTAATTACCCTTAATTATAAATTAATTAAATCTTAATCACCTTGATTAATTAATCATTCCTTAATTAATTATCTTAATTAATTAATCCTTAATTGTTAATTAATTAAATCTTAATTACTTTTATTAATTAATTATTCCTTAATTAATTATCTCAATTAATTAATCCTTAATTGTTAATTAATTAAATCTTAATTACTTTTATTAATAAATTATTTCCTTAATTAATTAATTATTTATTACAAATCAATTAACCTTACTGATTTACTTAATTAAGTTTTAATATTAAGTAATTAATTAAATAGTTATTCTTTAAATAATTTATTAACAAACCATTAATTACCTAATAAGTTTAAAAGATAAATCTTTTTACCTTTGTTAATCATTTTTATTATCTTGTAGACCTTATTTAATAAATCAACCTTATCATATAAATTAACTTACAGGATTAAGACTAGTTTACATAGCATTTTATCTTAATTATCCTTCTTAATTACATTATTTAATTAATATAAATAATCTTATAAAATAATGTAATAAAATTTAAATTAAATTTAGCTACTTTAAAAATATCCGACTTAAAACCTTAATTAGTTTAAACTTAAATTAAAATCATCATTTGAAAAGATGCATTTAAAATTGTTTAAAAGTTTGAATTTTTATTTTAAAGTAAAACTGTTTTGTGTATCAACCCTGAGGCCACTTCGAGTCTTCCCCAAACCATTTTGCTACTTGCTTCGAGTCATTTACCAAATCCAACCGTATGCCCTATTATTTTTAAACTAATTTTTTGTTTAAGTACAAACACATGTAACCCCAAATTTACTTCGAGCCTATACCCGAGTTCGTTCCCTTATTTCCCGAAGGTTACTTTGGGTTTTCCCTTTCTTCCCAAACTACTGCCTCCTGACACATCCCTGGCCATGCGCACATGCATAATCGATCCGGCTGCCTTAGGTTGAATCTCTGGCCATCGATGAGTCCACGGTGACGTTCCTGAACGACACAAACACCTAGAATTCCGAAAAGATGATATTTTGTAATCGAGCCCTTAAACCCAAATCTGTAACAAAATTGAGCCCCAATTGATCGCCTCGCTCTCCCTTCTTGATCATCAGAGATCGTGAAACTCCATCCTCAGCTCTGCTAGCCTTCCACGCTTCTGATGGCCCAAGTCCGATGATCTCCGATGGCCTACAGATGACGCAAACCCCGTTTCTAACCTCAACCCATTTTAAGTCTTAAACCCTAAATCGATCTAGATCATCATCCATGTTGATCTAGAATTAAATCAAGCATTTTCCCCTAACTCTACGATCTTCCAACTAGCTCTGGTCACGAACACGAAGTCCATCACCTTATCGATCGCCAGAACTTAGAGAAAATGGCGATTCCCTTCATCCCCATTTTTCTAAGAGAATACTTGATAAAAAATTTAATTTCACTTTTAAAGATCATCAACTTCGAAGACGTTTCAATTTATATATTCAAAATATGAAATCAGGTGACATTTTTGTTTATATTGGGTTTGCCTGTATTCTTATATTTCCAGACAAGATTTTTGTTTAATTTACTTAAATTTATTTTTAAAACGTAGAGAATGATCATAGAAACATGTTTTCTTTTGATTTCAAATCCTAAAAACAATCTGAGGTAGAGCTTTTGAATTTTGAGATAGGTTTTGGAACCCGTAGGCCTAGAACAGAGTTCATATTGATGTGTACAGACAAGCATCTTCATTTTCATGTGTGTGTGTATATATATATACACACACACACATGTAAACACACATTTACCATTCAAGCTTCAATATTGTTCACGGCAACAAGTTCTAGTTCAAATCAAAGAGCTTACTCACTTGTGAAGTCTGAGCAGAGAGCTTTCTGTCTGGGTTTTAAAAGTTGAAAGTCTGGAAATTGTTTTTAAATTTGGTCTTGAACTTTTTTTATCTGCAACTAATTTATATAAGCTTGCTTAGTTTTCTGATGGAATGACTTGCTTAATTCCTTAACAACAAATTCAAATTCAAATTCTTTTAAAAAGATTTACTTATAGTTTTTTTTACGAAACAGAGAAGACAGAACTCTGGTCTGCAACTTAAAACTGGAACCTAAAGGTCTGAGATGATTTTGATTGTGTTGTTGAAGTTAAATCTTACAGGGTTGATTTTGAAAAAGTGAGATACTTGAACTTGCTTTGATGTTGAACTGCTTGTTTGGGAGCTGAAGTTGTTTTTTTGTTGAAATTGCTTTCCTAGTTGAACTTTGAGAAATTTGTTTTTTGGATTTTATTTTTTCTAGAATTTGGTCTTGATTTCAAAGTTGAGGAAGTTAGTTGTTTTGATTCCTTGTTGCTGATGATTTTTCTTCTCTTCGTTTAAAATTTTGTACAGGGCTTGGAGATGAATAAAAGAGGTAAGAGGGAGGAGATGAAGTAGCTTATATAAATTTAAATCTTCTTTTTATTAATTTTCAAAAGTAAAATGACACTTGTTCATTTTCTTTCTACATGGATTACACTTGTTAATCCACTTACTTAAATTTTAACACTTGTCTTTATACATATTACTTATTTAACATTTGTATTTTTATTAGAATAATATTATTATAATATTTTAAATAGTATTTATTCATAATAAGCAAATGTCATTATAAAATGGAAATAACCCGGCCTTGTGTTGGCAGAGAGCTGGTTAAGTTCTCAGGACGTCCCTCCAAAGGCGTATCCATATGGCCTAGGAAGTTCCTTAGCCTGACCATATGTTGGAAATCCAATTACCAATACGAACCCAGTACGATTTCAATTGTATAACCTGCCATTCTTAAATGGTAGCTAATAGTAGGCATACTATAATAGTACGTATGTTAGCTAAGATTAATTTTATACTTTCAAAAATATTTTCTACACTATGCACTAATAATAATATCAAAGAGTTTTCTCGTATAAAGCATATTTGACTATCATAAGGAGAAATCTCCCCCAAGTGTGTGATTGTATTGTGTGTGTGCCGGGAGGCCTTATAGAGGTCTCATTTACCAAAAGCATACCGGATTTTCATTTATAAATTTGTTTTTATTCAAAGCGACTGTTTTTGTTTACTCATACTAGTCGCATGATTGACCCAGAGTTTATTATTCCCTTCCTAAACTCTGGGTGCCCATAATTTCCACACAGGCAGCCTAGAAACAGGTTATCAATGTTTTGGAGCTGGCTTGGAATCTTTTGAAGTCTTTTGGTTTGGAATCTATCAGATTTTGGAAATCTTTGGTTTGGATATCTTTTGAAGTGTTTGGAGTTTTAAAGACCTTATCAAAGTTAAAGTATGTTGGAACCTTTCGAAGACTCTATTGTCGTTCCATTGTGAAGTTATTAATATTCTATTGTTATATCAACTGTAGCACTCTGATTAGTGATAATGGTTGTAATCAAGTATTGTGTTGTTGTATCTGCATGTTGATCAATGATATTCATTTTGTTTCTGCTGTTTATATTCATCTAATGTAGTTATAAGCTCCATCCGAACTGGAGTTCAACGTTTGAATCTCTGGCAGTCGAATACAAGTGAGGTATTTGATGTCGATTTTCGAACATTGAATTTCGGGCCGTGACATAAAGAATGGGATAAACAATGTTCTAAATATGTTAGCATATAACAGAAATCAATTATCTGGTAAGTAGATTTATACTCCTCATGTAAATAATAAATTAATAGATTTGAATTATTAAGTTGTAACAATTGATTTATTCCTCATCCCATTGATTAATTCGCTTTGGAATTTATTTTGTAATCAATGGAATTAATGTAATCGAAAACTTTCAAATAAAAAGAAAGAGAACATTAATTGTAATTAATAATAGAAATGTATGTTTGAATTAAAATAAAATAAGAAGTTGAGGAAATAAAAAGGAAACATATGTTTTAATTGAAAGAGAAATCTGATGTAATATAAAGAACATGTAAATCGAAATAAAATGATAAAACTTTTTTTAAATTATTTAATGAAAATAAAACTGTAACAACCCGCATATTTATCGATTTTATATTTAAATATTTTGTTTAAATATTTTTTCGATACTCGGAATTTAGTCCGAAAAACTACTTTTTGCATACGGTCGAATTAGGACTCGGGACCACTTCCATTGAGTTCAAAATGCCATTTGCGATCTTTTTGAGTATAAGCTTTGATATGTTTGGAGTTAGAGGAATTTAGCCGCTTTTTACTTAGGGCTTTGGTTTGGGCTGAGCCCAATAACCCCACTTATGTATTCAGTCTCAACCCCTTCTCCTCTTCATTACTTCATTCCTCATTTCCTAATACTCAAGCTTTTATAACAAAGGAGAGTGGAAGAGGAAATTAAAACTCCAAGCCCTAGTTTTCTTTTGCAAATCAAACTCTAGTTCCAAACTAATAGAAGAACCCATTGGTAAGCCTTCTCTTCTTCTTCTCCAACTCATTCTCTTATCAATTTCAGAAATTCCTAAACCTAACTTTGGGAATGTTCTTCTTTTAAAGCTTAGAATCAAGCTTCTTGAGTTGAATTTGAAGAGTGGTTGATTCTTCTTTGCTTTCAAGCTTCTTCTTCAATCGTTTGGGTTCAAAGGTGAGATTTTTATCTCACATCTTAGTCTATAATTATCTTCGACTGTTAGGTATGAATTCCTAACACTTATTCTTGTGCAATTGATTTTGGTTTGGGTTGATTTGGTGTATATTCCAATTTTTGGTGTTTTGAAATCAAAATCTATGAAAATCCTTTTATGAAAATTTGGATATTGATATTTGAGGCGTATCGAAGAGCCGTTAAGGCTGGGTTGTCGCTTGGCGTAAATCCTTAGTCGTTGTCGCTCGATCGATCGCTTCCGGTATTCGTTTGGCCATTTTTGGCCTAGGTTCAGGGAATGCCCTGAACCCTTGATTCAGACGTCTGAAACGTTAGATTCAGACGTCTGAATATTATACTGGGAATTTTTATTCCCCTGTATTCAGACGTCTGAATCTATATTTCAGACGTCTGAATTGGTTCGAATTGAACCAGAAAGGAAATAGGCTAAAATTTAGCATTTCCAGACGTCTGAATTTATTGATTCAGACGTCTGAATTCTGTCCTGGAAAGTATTTTATTTTCCAGATTCAGACATCTGAATCATACCTTTCAGACGTCTGAATATGCCAATTTTTGCCTATTTGACTAATTAGCATGAATTTCCAACTTTAATCGATTCGTGTTGATTCCCTTTTTGTTGTTATCATTTATTATTGACTTTGATGACATGTTCTTTGTGATTTTTGGGAATATCCATTTCGATGGATTCCGTAATCGATTTCATTGGATTTTATTCACGTCTTCGAATGTGAATTTTGACGATTGATTGTTTCTACAATCATTTCTATGATTTGTCACTTTAAAAATATAAAGGTGTTTTAATACTAGTAGTAAATATCAAAATTCTTTCATCAAAACGATTTCAACACTATTTTATTACAAAGCTCGTTTCTTAAACCGTTTTCCAATTTATTAGTATATACAAGCCTTTACCTCACTCGTATGAGAAATCTAATTAAACGACCTAGTAAAACGAGTGGTATGAAACGCTTGCTTTTACTTCGTCGGTTAATTCTTGGACTTGTTCGATTGAATCTCCGGTGACAATTTTCTAGTGGAGATCTACAATTTGTTCGTAAATATTTAAGTTAAGCTAGTGGTTATGGGACATGAAGCTAAATTTATATATCTACTAGCTTAGTGTAATTGACACTTCTTGATGATCATGACTATCATTTTTGTGATTTAGACTAGCGATGTGCGATGTCTCTTTGTCTGCGAGGGAGGCTAAACCCCGTTTTGTGGAGTTTTGACTCAAATTGGTGGGGTGGCAACCCATGGTCTTCACGCCGTTTGTGGAGCTTCGGCTCAATTTGTGATGGTTAGCAACCATGGAATTAGAGTTCCGTTTGTGATACACGTGTTGGTGAGCTTTTTGCTCTCGTTTGTGATAGGCCTTTCCCCCTTTTGTGATTTCTGGATTTCTTGAGATGATTTCTAGAATTTGTGCTTCACCAATTTTCGTGATTTTCATTGATAAGTTTTATCAATATTTGTGCATTGGTGAATTTGTGTGTCATTGACTTTTGTGATTGATATTGGTATAATCGTCAATATTTATGGTTTGGTGAACGAAATAAAGAGTCTGACATTTCTTTTGATCCTTGAGTAGATTTTTGTGATATTGATTAATCTCTTGTTGATTTTCAATTACTTATATATCACAGCTTGGCATTGTGATTATTATGCGTTTAGTCATACCTCTTATTCTATATCGTCTCATCTGATATTTATAGCTAGACTGATCCGTTTATTATTTTCTTATTAAATAATACTCGGGTCAGTCCGAGATGTTACAGGTGCTTCTGCTTGACTTCTCCCCAGGGATTCATTACTCTGACTTTTGGCTAACCACATAGATTAGCAGTTTTTGTTGTATACACTTGAGATATAGAATCACAGTTGTATTCTTTTGTATAGCACGTGTTGCTATTCT
Source organism: Allium cepa (assembly GCA_030765085.1). Classification (NCBI taxonomy): domain Eukaryota; kingdom Viridiplantae; phylum Streptophyta; class Magnoliopsida; order Asparagales; family Amaryllidaceae; genus Allium; species Allium cepa. Next base: position 347,311,080 of record CM060944.1, read on the forward strand.
CTTGTACTATTGTGGATGTTTTTGACCACTACTCTGATATACACTTTCTAGTGCTTGTTATATATTCATATCTTCTTCCGCCTTTGTGATATGAATTATCTGTGACTGAGTTATGTTATGTTTATTTCTATATTTGTTTCCGAAGATTATATATAGCCACTATGTAGTAGCTTTGAGTTTGCGTCAGTATGTCGGATTTCCTCTTGAGATGAAATGCATGTTATATTTTATCTGGCATATCGGTGCTCGCACAAAGCAATTACACGGATGGTTGCTCCTCAACAGTCTTATTCTCCGTGCTAGTTGACAGCATTACACCGTAGTATTCTTGGCTAGCGTGGGTATAGAGGTGGGGCGTCATAGCTTGGTATCAGAGCCAAACATCGGAACAATGTAGAATAATTTAACAAGGATCATCGTCCTAAGTCCATCTTAGGAGTCGTGTTTTAGGATTTAATTTGTGTCTTCGTACCGTTCTATCCTATTGTCTTTTATGATTCCTTGCTTTATCTATCAAGATTGCTTGATATTCATTTGGTGAATAACCTTTTTTCTTCTTCTTCATTTCTTTCTAAAGGAAGAGAAATGGTTAGACCTGGTCGTCCCACAGCTGGACCATCTAGTGCTCCACCCCAAGATGGAGTTTTTATGACTACCCAACAACTTCTTGACCTTGTCACGAATGCTCAAGCAGCTGGAGCTAATTCGGGACCTAGTCACCCAAAGTCAGGATTTGCACGTTTGTGCAGTGATTATACCAATTTGGGTGGGAAGCCATTCATATGTTCTGAAACTATTATTGAAGTCCAGGCCTGGTTAAGGACATGCGATCGAATCTTTTCTCGGATGAACCTCATCGATCTTCACCGTGTTCAGGTGGCTTCTAGTATGCTCCAAGAAAGAGCATTAGACTGGTACGAGCTTCTGATTTCTGAAATAAATGAAGCGGATCTCACTTGGGATAAATTCCGAGAGCGCTTCGAGTTAAAATTCGTACCAGAAGCTGAGAAGGTGACTTTGGCTCGCCGTTTTATTGACCTTGTTCAAGGTGAATCTTCCGTGGCATATTATGTCGCGTCTTTTGAATCTCTCTCTAAATACGGGGTTGAATATATCAACACCCCTTTGAAGAAGAACCAAAGATTTTTCTATGGCTTAAACAAAAATCTCAAGAAGCCATTACTTCTAAAATTAGAAGTTTCTTTCGACCAACTCATTGATATCGCTCTTCGTCTTGAAGAGGCGGATAGGGAAAATGATGTTGAAGTGGTGGGTTCCAAACCAAGCTTCAACAACAGCAAGAAAAGGCCCAGTAAAATTCAAAGGCCCTTATCCAAATAAGAAAGGGAAGCAAGCAACCCCTGTGGCAAAGACTTCTTCCTTTAGTCGTGGGGAATGCTATAATTGTGATTCGAAGGACCATTACGCGAACAAGTGTCCAAAGTCTCTCTCTTGTCGCTACTGCAAAGGTCCCGGTCGTGTTATATCTTCATGCCCCAAGCTTCAGGGCAAGAAGGAGGGAAAGTTAAATGTTGATCAAGCCCCTGGCAACACATCTCGTGATCAAGGTATGTCTCATTCTATCCTTGATGGCACCATTATATTTCGTGATCAACCCGTTCGAGTTCTTTTTGATACGGCTGCATCCCATTCTTTTATATCAAAAGAACTTGTTGTTACTTTTTCTTTAAGTGTTGTTGCTTTAACGACATCTTTGAGAATTGCGAATCCGGTTGGTGGATCCGCAACAATCAGTTTATTGTGTAATGATGTCGAGATTTTTTTGGGTGATTTTTCTTTCCGAGCAGATTTGCATGTCATGCGTTACTTAGGCTTTGGAATGATTTTGGGAATGGATTGGCTTAACCGTTATGAAGCACATATCCTATGTCCTGAGCGGACTATTTATCTTTGACATCCTTAATCTGTTAAGCAGATTTCCATTAATCTTAAAGATTCGGATTCCAGCTTGGTTGCATCTTTATATTCTTTAAATCCTCGTGATGATGATAATGATGACGAGGAAGATATAATTTCTCTTATTCACATTGTTCGTGAATTTTCCGACATATTTGAGCCCGTTTTAGGATTACCACCTTAGCGAGCGATTGAATTCAGAATTAATCTTATCCCTGGAGCTCAACCTATTACTCATCCTCCTTATCGCATGTCCAATGAAGAAAATGAGGAGATGCGCATACAATTATCCGATTTGGAAACGAAGCAATTTATTCACTCAAGTTCCTCGCCTTGGGGAGCTTCGGCTATTTTTGTGAAGAAATCCGATGGTACACTTAGGCTTTGCGTTGACTACCGCAAGCTTAATGATCATACTATCAAAAATAAATATCCTTTACCTCGGATTGATGATCTATTCGATCAACTTAGTGTGCTAGAGTCTTTTCACAGTTAGACTTAGCTACTGGATTTCATCAGCTGCGTATTGCAGAGGATAGCATTCCTTTGACATCGTTCCGTACTCGTTTTGGATCTTATGAATGGCTTGTTATGCCATTTGGTCTAATGAATGCTCCGGCTTACTTCGTTGACCTTATGAATAGAGTTTTCAAAGACTTCCTCGCCCGGTTTGTTCTCATCTTTATTGATGATATTCTTGTGTATTCAAAAACCGAGGAGGAGCATGAAAAGCATCTTCGGATTGTGTTGGAAACTCTTAGGAGTAACCAATTAAAAGAAGAATTTTCTAAATGCCATTTTTGGCAATCTAGTGTGAAGTTTCTCGGTCATATTATTTCCGAACCCGGAATTTCCGTAGATCCTTCAAAGATTGAAGCGATTCAAAGTTGGAAGAGACCGGAGAGTGTGACGGAGATCCGTAGCTTCCTTGGATTGGCAGGTTATTACCGCCGTTTTATCAAAGACTTTTCTAAGATTGCCGTGCCTCTCACTAGCTTAATGAAGAAAGGTGTTAAATACATTTGGTCGGACAAATGTGAAACTTCTTTTCAGAAACTAAAGGAACTTCTTTCTAATGTTCCTATTCTTGTTATTCCCGAGGGGAATCAAGATTTCGTTGTTTATACCGTTGCTAGTCACGTTGGTTTGGATGCCGTTCTTATACAAAAAGAACATGTTATTGCTTATGCTTCTAGGCAATTAAAGCCGGCCGAGACTAGATATGCCACTCATGATTTAGAACTCGCGGCTATTGTTTATGCTCTTCGGATTTGGCGTCATTATCTTTTAGGAGAGAAGTTTGTTCTTTATACCGATCATAAGTCTTTGAGGTATTTATTTTCTCAAAAGGAACTTAATTTGCGTCAACAACGTTGGCTCGAGTTCCTTGCTCCTTATGATCTTGATATTCTTTATACCCCCGGTAAGGGTAATCGTGTCGCCGATGCTCTTAGCCGTAAGCAACAAGCAGTTGTTTCTATGATGATATCTGAATGCAACGATCTCGAGATCTTATCCACTTGTGAGATTCGAGAGCGCGTATCCGATTTATGCTCATCATTTGTTTTATGTAGCCTTGAGGCTCATCCTTCTCTTTTAGACCGCATTCTTGAAGCTCAAGGGCTAGATCCTGAGTTGGCTCTTCTTGGCAAAAATGTTAAGGATAAAATTGATATTGAAGGTTTGAAAGACTTTGATATTAATTCTCGTGGCGGCATTCAGAAATTTGGTAGACTTATCGTGCCAAATATTAGTGATCTTCAAAAAGATATTTTAGAAGATTCCCATCGTTCTAAATTTACCATTCATCCCGGTAGTAGTAAAATGTACGTGGATATGAAGCGACTTTATTATTGGGAGGGAATGAAACATGACATCGCTAACTTCATTAAGTGTTGCATGACTTGCCAACTCATTAAGGCCGAACATCAAAAGCCCGGTGGGTTATTGCAACCTTTAGAAATTCCAATTTGGAAGTGGGACCAAATTTCCATGGATTTTATAGATGGCCTTCCCCGTTCTTGTTCGGGTCATGATAGCTTATGGGTGATTGTTGATAGACTTACTAAATCTGCCCATTTTATTCCCGTTCGGTCTAACCGAACCGTTCCTCTTTTCGCCAAACTCTTTGTTAAAGAGATTGTTAAATTACATGGAGTTCCTACTTCTATAGTTAGTGATCGTGATCCATTGTTTACTAGTGGATTTTGGAAGAGTCTTCAAAAAGCTTTAGGAACAGAGCTTAATTTTAGCACCGCTTATCACCCCCAGTCCGATGGACAAACCGAGCGTGTGAATCAAACTCTTGAAGATCTTCTTCATGCTTGTGTGCTTGATTTTGGTGGAGGCTGGGAAGATCATATTCCTCTTGTTGAATTTTCCTATAATAATAGTTTCCAATCTAGTATTGGTATGGCACCTTTCGAGGCACTCTATGGAAGGCCATGCCGATCTCCTTCTTGTTGGCTTGAGGTCGGTGAGAAGCTGGTTTTAGGTCCAGATTTTATTCGTGATTCCACAGAAAAGATTGAACTTATTCGACATGGGATGAAAGAAGCGCAGAGTAGGCAAAAATCCTACGCCGATAACCGGAGAAGGAAGTTAGAATTTTCTATGGGAGATCTTGTGTTCATTCGTGTTTCACCTATGAAAGGTATTGTACGTTTCAGTCGATCGGGAAAGTTAGCGCCTCGATACGTTGGGCCATTTATCGCTGAACGTATTGGTTCCATGGCTTATCGCCTATCATTACCGGCTCAGTTTTCTGCCATGCATGGCGTGTTTCACGTTTCTTAATTACGGAAATGTCTTCGAGGTTCCGATTCTATTCTTGAGCCCGGTGTTGTGGAAGAGATTGAAGTTTCGCCTAATTTAACTTATGAGCAGCATCCTGTTCGTATTATTGCTTCGGAAGTCAAACGACTTCGAAATAAAGATGTTCCGCTTGTGAAAGTTCAATGGTCTTCAAATCCTAAGGATTGTTCTTGGGAATCTAGAGAGTTCATCAAGCGATCACATCCGGACTTACTTTCATGTGCTTTTTAAGGTGAACCTTTTATTTCAAATTTCTTTTGTGTTGAATATGCTTTTATGGTTGTTACTTTATATTTTCTTCTTAAATATTGCGAGGACGCAATTTCTTTAAGGAGGGGAGTCTGTAACAACCCGCATATTTATCGATTTTATATTTAAATATTTTGTTTAAATATTTTTTGATACTTGGAATTTAGTCCGAAAAGCTACTTTTTGCATACGGTCGAATTAGGACTCAGGACCACTTCCATTGAGTTCAAAACGCCGTTTGCGGTCTTTTTGAGTATAAGATTTGATATGTTTGGAGTTAGAGGAATTTAGCCACTTTTTACTTAGGGCTTTGATTTGGGCTGAGCCCAATAACCCCACTTATGTATTCAATCCCAACCCCTTCTCCTCTTCATTACTTCATTCCTCATTTCCTAATACTCAAGCTTTTATAACAATGGAGAGTAGAAGAGGAAATTAAAACTCCAATCCCTAGTTTTCTTTTGCAAATCAAACTCTAGCTCCAAACTAATAGAAGAACCCATTGGTAAGCCTTCTCTTCTTCTTCTCCAACTCATTCTCTTATCAATTTCAGGAATTCCTAAACCTAACTTTGGGAATGTTCTTCTTTTAAAGCTTAGAATCAAGCTTCTTGAGTTGGATTTGAAGAATGGTTGATTGTCCTTTGCTTTCAAGCTTCTTCTTCAATCGTTTGGGTTCAAAGGTGAGATTTTTATCTCACATCTTAGTCTATAATTATCTTCGATTGTTAGGTATGAATTCCTAACACTTATTCTTGTGCAATTGATTTTGGTTTGGGTTGATTTGGTGTATATTCCAATTTTTGGTGTTTTGAAATCAAAATCTATGAAAATCCTTTTATGGAAACTTGGATATTGATATTTGAGGCGTAGGCGTATCGAAGAGCCGTTAAGGCTGGGTTGTCGCTTGGCGTAAATCCTTAGTCGTTGTCGCTCGACGTAAATCCTTAGTCGTTGTCGCTCGGCGTAAATCCTTAGTCGTTGTCGCTCGATCGATCGCTTTCGGTATTCGTTTGGCCATTTTTGGCCTAGGTTCGGGGAATGCCCTGAACCCTTGATTCAGACGTCTGAAACGTTAGATTCAGACGTCTGAATATTATACTGGGAATTTTTATTCCCCAGTATTCAGACGTCTGAATCTATATTTCAGACGTCTGAATTGGTTCGAATTGAACCGGAAAGGAAATAGGCTAAAATTTAGCATTTCCAGACGTCTGAATTTATTGATTCAGATGTCTGAATGCTGTCCTGGAAAGTATTTTATTTTCCAGATTCAGACGTCTAAATCATACCTTTCAGACGTCTGAATATGCCAATTTTTGCCTAATTAGCTTGAATTTCCAACTTTAATCGATTCGTGTTGATTCCTTTTTTGTTGTTATCATTTATTATTGACTTTGATGACATGTTCTTCGTGATTTTTGGGAATATCCATTTCGATGGATTCCATAATCGATTTCTTTAGATTTTATTCACGTCTTTGAATGTGAATTTTGATGATTGATTGTTTCTACAATCATTTCTATGATTTGTTACTTTAAAAATATAAAGGTTTTTAATACTAGTAATAAATATCAAAATTCTTTCATCAAAACGATTTCAACACTATTTTATTACAAAGCTCGTTTCTTAAACCGTTTTCCAATCTATTAGTATATACAAGCCTTTACCTCACTCGTATGAGAAATCTAATTAAACGACCTAGTAAAACGAGTGGTATGAAACACTTGCATTTACTTCATCGGTTAATTCTTGGACTTGTTCGATTGAATCTCTGGTGACCAATTTCTAGTGGAGATCTACAATTTGTTCGTAAATATTTAAGTTAAGCTAGTGGTTATGGGACATGAAGCTAAATTTATATATTTACTAGCTTAGTGTAATTGACACTTCTTGATGATCATGACGATCATTTTTGTGATTTAGACTAGCGATGAGCGATGTCTCTTTGTCTGCGAGGGAGACTAAACCCCATTTTGTGGAGTTTTGACTCAATTGATGGGGTAGCAACCCATGGTCTTCGGGCCGTTTGTGGAGCTTCAGCTCAATTTGTGATGGTTAGCAACCATGGAATTAGCGTTCCGTTTGTGATACACGTGTTGGTGAGCTTTTTGCTCCCGTTTGTGATAGGCCTTTCCCCCTTTTGTGATTTCTGGATTTCTTGAGATGATTTCTAGAATTCGTGCTTCACCAATTTTCATGATTTTCATTGATAAGTTTTATCAATATTTGTGCATTGGTGAATTTGTGCGTCATTGACTTTTGTGATTGATATTGGTATAATCGTCAATATTTATGGTTTGGTGAACGAAATAAAGAGTATGACATTTCTTTTGATCCTTGAGTAGATTTTGTGATATTGATTAATCTCTTGTGATTTTCAATTACTTATATATCACATCTTGGCATTGTGATTATTATGCGTTTAGTCATACCTCTTATTCTATATCGTCTCATCTGATATTTATAGCTAGACTGATCCGTTTATTATTTTCTTATTAAATAATACTCGGGTCAGACCGAGATGTTACAGGTGCTTCTGCTTGACTTCTCCCCAGGGATTCATTACTCTGACTTTTGGCTAACCACATAGATTAGCAGTTTTTGTTGTATACACTTGAGATATAGACTCACAGTTGTATTCTTTTGTATAGCACGTGTTGCTATTCTCTTGTACTATTGTGGATCTTTTTAACCACTACTCCGATATACGCTTTCTAGTGTTAGTTATATATTCATATCTTCTTCCGCCTTTGTGATATGAATTATCTGTGACTGATTTATGTTATGTTTATTTCTATATTTGTTTCCGAAGATTATATACAGCCACTGTGTAGTAGCTTTGAGTTTGCGTCGGTATGTCGGATTTCCTATTGAGATGAAATGCATGTTATATTTTATCTGGCATATCGGTGCTCACACAAAGAAATTACACGGATGGTCGCTCCTCAACAGCCTTATTCTCCGTGCTAGTTGACAGCATTACACCGTAGTGTTCTTGGCTAGCGTGGGTATAGAGGTGGGGCGTCACAAAAACTAATAGTGCGTAACCAACATTCAATTGGAAATTTAATATTGAATTAGCTGGAATTAAAATTTTTAATTAAGGTAAAGAGAAACAGATGGCAATTGATTCGGTCAAGAATAAGCAACATATGTTGAATTGAATAAAATGAACATTTGAATGAAGACAAACCAATGTTAATAAAATGAAGGTTCAATTTAGTCAATTTTAAAATATATTATTATTTGAATTTAAATAAAATTTAAAGGACAAATTTTGGATATTGAGTAATATATTTTCCTAAATCAATAAAAATAGAAAATTTTCGCAAATTTCAAATTTTGTTCAAACTTAGCCAAAGTTTGACATTTGGTTGGAAAAAAAATTAATTTGAATTTTAAAATTTTGTTCTTTTTATATGATACTAGACTAAATTCTAATCTTCTCTCCACTTTTTGTTTCGTCAAAATCAAATTCCTGTTGCTCTAAAAATATGAAATATTATGAAAAATTGACATGAATTTGCAGTGTTTAGTTGCATTTTATTTGGCTAAGTCCTATTGGGTTTGTTTAGTGCAATGAGCCTTGGTTAACCAAGAGTCTCTAGCCACACCAAAAGTATTGTGGCCTTTCCTTTGCCTATGACCTTTTGTTTCTTATCTGAATAAAAACAAGTCCGTACTGAATTATTTTTCCTGAGAAACTTTCTCTTCACTCTTCCTTCTTCCTCTTCAAATCTACAGAGAACTCTTGATCCAACTCCAAAATTTCTCAAATCCTAATACTCCTTTCCTCTTCTCTTTCAAATCCTTCCATCCTCCTCCTATAGCCCCCGCCCTCCACCACCATCCAAGGCCATCTCCTCCCCTCCTCATCTCCACCACCATAGGTCGAACCCCCTTCAGCTCCTCTTCTTCTCTTTTATAAAAAATAAAATCAAAAGAGAAATATATATATATATATATATATATATATATATATATATATATATATATTGTAATCCATCAATTCAAGTTTGCTTTGTTTTGGAATTCGTGGTTCAAATTCATAGCTTTGTGCTGTCAATTTTCCTAGCCTCGAAAGGTGAGTCATTCACTCACGATTTAAACTCTTATGATAAGTGAATAAATATCAATAGATATGTTATTGGAATGTTGCAATAGTTTAGATTTTGCGTAGTTTGTATATGATTTGATATGATCTATGTTCACTAATGTTCACCAATGATTTTTACATGATATTGTTATTTATATTATGTTGTTTATTTATAAAAATAAATGTGATGATATGGTTATTTATATGCTTCATGATGTTAATATGAAAGTGTTATGTTAAAAAAAGAAATGTTATATTGATTTAAAAGTTGTCACCCATGTTATCAAAAATGTCACTAATATGACATGTGAAAATTTATATGTGAAAAAGAAGTAAAAAAAGGAAAAAAAAAAGAATAGACTTATATGCATACATGTATTACGTTGTAATGTAGAAAATCACCTAAAGTGCTATTTAGAAATGCTTGCATATTATGTTCTGTTATGGTAGAAATTTTATGTCATATTCCATGCTAAAATATGCAATTAATTATTTAAGTTACATGCTATGCTATGTGTTTGCACCAAAATTGGGTACAAAACTCTTCGGATGTGTTTGAGGAGATAAAATGAAGAGAATAGATGTAAAATGAAGCAGATCTAACAAACACATCAATAATCATATGAGAAAATGCATAAAAACACAGAGTTTTAGAGTGGTTCGGCGTATAGCCTACATCCACTATGAAGTTGATGATTTTATTGACTTTCACATGCCGATTACAACTTATTGCAGCAGATTACAACGGATTATAATATTGAAATTCGTGTACAACAGCAACTATCGAGTACAAAATTGGATTCGGCAGAGTCTGGACGTAGGAGAGTAAAAAAGATCCCTTTTCTGTAGGCTCTGGGTGCTATTTATAGGCGTAGGAGGCCGATATTTCGCTCAAATCTCGAGAGACTTTTTCTGGCACGTGGGGGCCCACGCGATCGATCCCACAAAGTTTCCGCCCGATCCGTGATGGATACGAACAAATTTTGTATCCATCAAGATTTGATCCAATAGAGCTGAAATTTGGCGTGAACTTTCCTTAGGTCGCATGCAAGCTCCTGTGAAAATTTCATTGCATTTGGACTTGTGGATTGTGAGATATGATCGATGCAAGTTGGAGTTTTTCGGACCGTGATCGATACGTATGATTTTCGTATCGATCAAGAATTGATCCAATTGAGCTGAAATTTGGCATGAAAATTCCTTAGGTTACCAGTAAGCTCCTGTGAAAATTTGGTGGCATTTGGACTTGTAGATCTCGAGTTATGATGGATGCAAGTTGGAGTTTGTCGGTCCGTGATCGATACGAACAAATTTCGTATCGATCAAGAATTGATCCAATCGAGCTGAAATTTGGCATGAATATTCCTTAGGTTGCCAGTAAGCTCCTGTGAAAGTTTGGTGGCATTTGGACTTGTAGATCTTGAGTTATGATCAATGCAATTTTGGATTTCTCAACCGTGATCGATCAATATCTTGAGCATACGAACTGCGATTGACTTGAAATTTGGAATGTTGGATTTATTAGCTTTTCTTGTCATGTCATATAAATTGTAGCTCGATCCAGACTCAGAAAAAATTTACCGACATCCATAGTAGACCTATGTATTAACAATCTCCAGGACGAACTATCCTTGATTTCTAGTCAAGTTCTTGGTGTCACGGCCTTGCCAAAAAGCAGGATAACACTATGTAATTAATTATGTAAGTTACATGCTATGCTATGTAATTAATTTTGTAAGTTACATCCTATGTTATGTAATTTGTTATGTAAGTTACATGTTATTTTATATAATTTGTTATGTAAGTTACATGCTATTTTATGCAATTTGTTATGTAAGTTATGTGCTACCTTATGTAATATGTTATGTATGAATATGTGTTATGTTATTTACTTTATGTAAATCATGCTGCAAGTTCTCTTAGCTTTAGGAAATCACCATGGGTTGAAATGATACATACCCGAATGATCTTTTAGATTAAGAAAAATTGTTATGGGTTGAAATGATAAACCCAAATGATATTATTGATTTTGAAAATTTGGGATTACGGGTTGAAATGATATATACCCTTAAATTTTAAATTATCGTGGATTGAAATAATAAATATTCGTATCACTTGGCCCTAAGATCAAAACTATATACGGACACCGTTTGTCTGTTTTTAATGCGATTTCTGAAATTTGAAAAGATGTGTTTGGAAAAAAAGGAAAATGATTTTTAAATCTAATATAAAGATTTCATTTTAAAACATATATGTAAAATTTAGATTTTAAAATTATATGTTTTAAGAATTCTAAATTTATAAGTTAAGTTTTAAAATGTATGTTTAAATGTTTTACTTATAACTTTATTTACATTTTTTCCATAATATAAGATTTAATTTAATAAAATTTAATAAAAATAAAATATATTATGTTTAAGATATTTAAATTAATATATTTATTTTAATATATAAACTATTTTGATGTATAAACTACTTCTAATATAAAAACTATTTCAATCTATAACCTATTTTAATATATAAACTATTTATAATATATAAACTATTTCAATGTATAACCTATTTTTAAAATATAATGAAACGACCCGACTTTCTTACCACAGAAAATTGCATCATTTTTAAGAAAGAAAGGGATAGAAAAGAGAAAAGACAGAAAAGAAGAAAGAAACAACATCAAAATCTAAACAGCGGAACGAATAAATTATATTAATCACATAATATATTACATAGTATCATATACATCAGAGATACACAGCTAAACAACACATACTAGACAGTTATAAACACCTGTCTAGTTATACAACTCAAAATAAATGACTCAGAGAACACACAGCGGAACATTATATAGCTATACGCAGAAGCCTCCTGCTCCATTGCTCCTCCAGAATTCGTTAAACTAACCTGAATTACCCTGGCTACTCGCAAAAATTTGAGTACCCAAGAGTTTAAGAAAAACAGAATAAACTCCGGGTCAGACATGGGTCTGGTGTGAGTAAACGGTTAATGTTGCTTAACTTTAAAAACTTTTTGAAAGAAAAGGTATCACGTAAGACTTTCCACACATAAACATGGAAAAGTTTTTACCTTACGCTAACCAAAACATTTGATAGGAAATCCAGTGATATTATAATAGGTCTAGGGTTTTCAAATAACTATGAAATAGCCGAAATTGTTACATTATTAAATTCCAGCTACTAGCCACAAAAGTGGGTAACACAATCAAATCCGTTGGCACTTATTGGATTTTGGATTCCATACAATCGCAGGGCTACTGGGGTACCGCCCGTCACAGTACGTGGCCTAGATCAACGTACCGAGGAGTACGCCCGCTCCCTGCAACACAAGGCCGGAACCATTCCTTACTGAACAGTTCCGAATAAGACAACCCCGACGGATTTAGCCATTCAACCGCCCACACAGCCGAAATAAAAAGGGACTCTAGACAGGGATTAATCTCATCCTACTTGGGCATGACCCACTTAGCCTTGCTGCACCTCCCCTGATTTAGCCATTCCCGATTGATGAGGCTTGAGGCCACGATTACCTTTAGTGAACACATCACTTAGAATGCTCATCGTCCATCTGACGATGTTCTGAAAGCATTCAATCCATACAAGTTTGTTCCGGGTTCGAACAAAAACGAAGGCATTATCTCGTTACACTCATTTTGGGATCACCCTCAGAGTTAACGACAATAACCCTTGCACTCTGAATCACCATAAAGAGCCTGTAAGTACTATTTCCGTCAAACTCATCATGGAATCACCCCCAGAGTTATACTGAAGAATAGTCCTTACACCTCGAGTCTTCACTCTTCACATAAGATTCATGACCTATCGTAACTTTGGATCGATGTGGTTTTCGGATATCCAAATATGGAAAAACGATCCCGGTCTCATTGAAATCCAAAACGTATCTTTTAGGTCCAAGTTGTTTTAGCTTAAACAATTCAATTCAACTATCTATATACACACAGATAGATAATTCACAAATCACAATTGATAATCACATTACCATAATAAACAGACGATCCATAACAAATAGGTAATCCATATCATCATCACAATAGATAATCTATATTACCATCACAATGCAACCAAGCATTCATACCACACAACATTACTTATCTCATTTCTGAGATTACATCCATTCAAGACAATAAATGTCACCCATTCATACATAAGCAATGATTTACTTAATCACAACATAATTAATTTAAAATGAATTAAATTAACTATCTCTATCTCTAATTAATTTAAAGTGAATTAAATTAATTACTTCATCTCTTAATTAATTTAAAATTAATTAAATTAATTACCTTCATCACAATAAATCTTACTTACTTATCCCTTAAGTAAATCAATTAATTAATCATCATCCTAATTAATCAACCTTGATTAATTAACTCTTAATCCAGTAATTAGTCCTTAATTATCCTCATTAATCATATTAATTAATGAACCTTAATTAATTACTTCCACTAATTAATTAACTATAATTAATTACATTATTCCTTAATTAATTACATTAATTAATCATGCTTAGATTAATTGTTTTCAATTAATCAATTTTAATAAATATAAACAGTAATTAATTATTCTTAATTACTTCTTAATTTCTTCTAATTACTTTTATAAATTCTTTGATTTATTACACCAAGTAATAAACCCTTAATTACTTTAACAAGTAATTATCCATTTAAAATTACTTCCAAATAAGTAATTTCACTTATCTCAATTACCCTATAATTTATTCATCAATTACTTATCTTAAGTAATTACTCTTATCAAACTCATTAAGTAAACATACTTAATCATTTATCATGTGACTTCTTTAATTAATTAACAAATTAATTAACTAAGTTGATCACACCCATCTCATAAATCAAAATCGAGTAATTCATTCCTTAATTACTCTTTAACCAAATTAATCTTCAGTTAACAGATTAATTATCTTCAACTATTAATTAATAAACCTTAATTATTAATAAATCCTTTAATACAAAGTAATCAATCACTAATTACATTTATAATTAATTAATTAACCTTAATTAACTAACTAATCATCTCTTAATCATTAATTAATAAACTTAATTATTAATTAACAACCTTAATTACAAATTAATTAATCCATAATTAAAATTAATCAATCCTTAATTACAATTAATTAACCTTTAATAATAGTTAATTAATTCTTAATTAACTTGCATTATAGATTAATAACCTTTTAATTATTAATTAAGAAAACCCAACTAAAACTTAATTACTAGTTTAATTACTTAATTACTTAATAATTATAATTTAATTAATCATTAGTCATTAATTAAATCATCATAATTATTAGTTAATTAAATTAATAATCATCCTCAATTAATTACTTAATTAACCCTTTTAAATAATTAATTAAATTAATTAATTAAACTTAAATTTTCTTAATTAACTAATTAATTATTATTCATTAAAACTTAATTATCTCTTAACATAAAACATTATCTTAATTATGCTTATTAAACAATTTACTTTAAAAATTAACTTTACTTAATCAAATTATTAATTAAGTTCAAAATACTTGTCCAATATAATAATTTAAAGTTTACAAATCACAACTTCCTTTAAATACTTCAAATATTATCAAATATTGGTTTTAAATCAAGTTTTAAATTTAAATCAATATACTTGCTTTTTATAAAATCTTTATAAATCCATTTCTATTAAGATTTTAAAATACTTTAACTTGATTTAACAAGATTTAAATTAAATAAAGTTCAACTTCTTCATAAAACAATGTTAAAGAAACATTTATTTTATCAAAATAAATTTAAAACAAGATTCATACCCAAAAATTCAAAAGATACTTTATTTAAAGTTTAAACCCGTTTTATAATAAATCCTTAAAGTATTTTTGAAAATTCCTTTAATCTAACTTCGGGTCTAACCCGATCAAAACCATAAAAAACATCCGAGTTACTCTTTCCCACTTCTTCCATTGCAAAACTTAATTTAAGTTCTAGTTAAAATTTCAAATTATAAAACCTGTAGCTATTCAACTGTTAACAAGCTTTAACTCATCTCTACCCGAGCTGATACTCGAGTTATCAACTCAAAAACATGCTACTCTACCCGAGCAAATACCCAGCAACCCAATTCCCAAATACTCACAACTCACTAACACGCTCATCCCCCAGTGCAAGTGCACCGGCGCCGGAATCGCCTCCGGCCAACGCCGACTCCATCGCCAAGTCACCCAAGCACCCTACCAGCTTCTACGATTAACCAAACATCGTTTCTTGCCTCGATTCGAAATCGAGTATCCAGGGTGAACTGAACCAAACCCAAACATCAGAAAAAAAGATTCCCTAATTTATCGCCTCCGATCAATGATAACCGCCACGATCACGGCTAGGGTTTGCCGACCCACCACACCTTCTTCTCCCAAAATTTCTTCAAGCTCGAATCACCATAAGAAGAACAGTGGTTCAAATTACAGCAAGACCCAAAATTAGGTTTAAAACCAAATCCTCCTTGCTGCCGACGCCACGATCATCAAACAACCATCCCCTTATTTTTGCCGTACCACCGGATGCTTCCCCTACCTCTACCCAAAATCCCGAGCACCCCAAATACACAGATCAACAGATTTTGACCAAAATCCAGTTTCCAGAAAACCCCCAATTTCTCTCTCAATTTAATTTTTAAAATTGTGATTTTCGTTCTAAATTTCATACTTCCCAATGACAATCCAGATTACATAATTATTTCATCAAATTTTAACATTTGATTTCAAACTTTGGTAATAAATTGTTACTGCATAGTTTGTTTCCAGATATATTTCAAATACCAGAGACCCTGTTATATTTTTAGTTCTTAGTTTATACTTAAACTAAGTTATTTTGTTTAAATCCAAGACTTAGCATTTGATTAAATAGAATAGCTTGAAGTTTCTGACTATTTCTTAATTTTTTTGCAGTAAGGAAAAAAAATAAACAGAGAAGATCAAGCTTGCACAGATTCAAAACCATACAACAAAACCTATTGCAAATTTATCTACACAGAGGCAAACTCATATAAACATCATTACTAACTTATTTGCAACAGATAATTACTACTTAAATTTTTGAAAAAAAATGTTTAATCACCTTTTTTAAATGCAGTGCACACGTTTGATAATAAAACTGGAAATTGCAAAATACTTTGAACTTGAAGCTTTTGAAACAGAAAAGCCCTTTAACCAGATTCACTTGCACTAGCTTGAATTTTTGAAAACATGTTGTGATTTAGAAACTGGAGTACTTGCATGTTCATGGAAGATGCTGTAGACATGGGAAATTGCAGATCTAGATTGAAATTTTCATTGAGCTTTTTGAAACATATTGCAGATTTTGTTTGCACTTGATTTTGTTTTGAAAACAAACTGCAGGCATGCAGTTTTAAAGGATGATTGCAGGAAAATAAATCTTGCAGATTTGATATAAGGAAGTTATAGACATGGAAATGCAGATTGGAATTTGAGGAAGTTTCAGGTCTGATTTTTTAGGATTGTTTTGAATTGAGGAATTTCAGATTTTAATTTGAGGATTTATGATTTTGGAATGAGTAAAGATTTGCATTGATAATCTAGTTTCTCTTAGGAATGAATCATAAAATTTAAAGAAAAAGAAAATGAAGAAAGATGGTGTTTATATAGGCATTTTCAGTTTTATTAAATTAAAAAATAAAATAAAAAAAACATGGACACTTGTCCTAAGCTTAGATTAAATGTTTAACACATGTTATCTAAATGATTCAGAACTAAACACTTGTCAACATTTATTTAATTTTTATCCTAAAAGAAATTTAAAAGCTTTTTAAATTAATTTCCTAATTACTAATATGTTTTCTTAATTTTAAAAAATGCTTTTCTAATTAAATTCCTAATTAACAAACATATTTATATATTTATAAATGTTTTCTAAATTTGTACAAATACAATCTTTAAAAGAAAATAAAATAAAACCAATTATAATTTAAATAAAATTATATAAATATTGCAAACTCATTTTAAAAAATGCTATTTCAAAAACCTTTGTTTTTATTTTATTAAATAAATACAATTCCAAATTTCTACAGATAAATTTCAATAAAAAGAATAATATAAAACAAATCTTATTTTTAACTAAAAACATTATCTATATATTTTAAATTCAAACTATATTATCATTTTATTTTAAGATGCATGTATATCCCTTGAATTCTAATTTATATTCAATTCAAAGTCAATTTAAAAATCTAAATCTAAAATCAATTTAAATAAATATAATATCTATTTTTAAATAAGCTCATTATTATTTATAAATAATTTATCCTATTTTAAAATCAATTTAAATACACAGATATAAATATTTTTAAACACACTTATTAATTATGAAAACAATAAGTCAATTTAGAATTTATTTACACAAACAAAATAATAATTATTATTATAAAACCAATTCACAACCAAAATTAAGACATTATATTATTATTACTTGGTTAATTATTATTTTTGAAAATAACAAATTTTATCAGTTTCAAATAATTAAATTTAAGAGATTATCACATTTTAAATTCCTGGAAATTTCGGGATACTACATATAAACAATTTTTAGTATATAACTATTCCAATATATAAACTGCTTTTAATATTCCAAATGTATAAAGTTGAAACTGTTACGATTTAGATTTAATTGATTTAAAATGCGATATGATGGTTTAACATATTTTGTGGTTATGATTTTGAAAATGAATATGAATTCGGAAGTGAATATGATTTCGGAAGTGAATATGATTTCAAAATTGATATGATTTTGAAGTGAATATGATTTCGAAAGTGATATAATTTTGAAGTGAATATGACATTTTGATATAAATTATGAATCTGTTTTGAAAATGTAAAAGAACCAACTAGTGTGAAATAAGCATTTCTTTGTTAAAGAGATCGAGATCGGATATTGTCATACTCTCTGCCAATACCGAAAACCACTCTAACAACTGTGCTCATGATGGAGAATCTAGAATGAAGTAGTATGGTTTGGTGAACGCTACTGGAATGAAATAAGAGAATGATGATGGATAGCTTTGACCTTCGGGTCATAATTAAAATGACTAAAACAGGAGCTATATCGGGCCATGTGGGGACGCTCCTTCTATCGGGCATAGTTCTTCGATACCATATTATTACTTTGTGATTGATTTGGGGCCACCCTTTGATTTGATTTGGAAGTGTCTCGAGGTGGGTGGTAGTACCTATTATGCGTTACCATCAGTTCGAATCCGCAAAACGATAGTATTCTACCCTAGGCATTGCCTCACGTGCCTTGTCATAGTTATCATAATCGCGCCCACTACGAGTTTGGTTTGTGTCATACACTATAGAGTGACCTCTGATAGCCCTCTAGTTTATCGAGGAATTACGATACTGTATAGACTATGGCATTTATATAAAAATGTGTTAAGGGGGATATGGGTAATGCCTTAATGCCATTTTAATATCTTACTTTACTATAGACATTATTTATGTAGCATATTGTATTATGTGTATAGATAGCTCCATGGATCCTTAAAGGATGGAAATCCCAAACATTCTTTAAGTTATTGCATTTTATTTGGACATTTCACTTGAGTTGATTTACTTGCGTAAGATTTTTAATCCTGACTCGAATGTTTTGTGTTTTGCTTTATGCTTGGGTCAGCCTGAATATTATGGCATTTGAGACTCAGCTTTTGGAGCTTAGAGCTTGGCTTAGAGATTTATCTTATTTATTCAGCTTTCCAGTTATTCTGTTATTTTAGTTATTTCTGTTCAAACTTTTTATTTGCTTTTGTATTAGAGACTTCTGTGTATTTGGACTTCTGTTGTCTTTTGTCTTGGACTCTGTTGTTTCTGTAGTAGCTTTATGAACTATTATTTATCTATTCCGCTGTGTATTGTTGTATTACTCTGTGCCTATGATTGATTTATTTACTGTATGTGCTAAGTTTTGCTAAATCTAAATAACACAATATGTTATTTTAAGCAATTCAAGTCTGGCATGTGTGGTTTATTGTCAATATGAAGGGTTCAAAATAGCAGGTCCTTAAATCTTTACACAGGAAATTTTTATATACATAATCAGAACAAACTACCCTATAATTAGTCTAGACAATTATAATAGCATGTCCTTACAAATGCTGAAAAATACAATAAAATAATGCCCGGATCAGTATGGTGAAACCAGTGTGAGAAACACAATCATATGATTATTAATGTTATGAAACTGTAACGACCCGAAAATTTTTAGTAGTTTAATTTATTTAATTAATTGAATTTTGTGAAATTGCAAATAATTAAATTTGAAAATAAAAGTTTAATATTTGAAATGCGTCTAATTAAACATAGCAAATAGTAAATTTTCAATTAATAATATAGAAGTTTATTTTATTCTGTAGTTTTATTTCAGTTTAAATCAATTAATAATTGATATAAATAAAATGTTTTCCAAACCTGAATATTTTTCTATAGAAAATTTGTAAATCATCTTTTGAGTGGGACTTCATATTTCGTTTTTCCAAATTTGGACATATATTGCTCCGTTCATCTTATTTCTGACAAATTAGCATCATTTTTCGGTACCGATATCGATTTTTGATCGGATAATCGTACCACTGATATCCGTATACCATTTTGACCATTTTGTCATGCTGATCTCGGTGGTATATTTTACTCTGTGTTTTGAATTCCGAAAAGCAGCGAAATCTATGGAACGATTTCCTATCGGATCCGCATCAAACTTTTTTTTTTTACCTCCCTTACCTTTCATATTCCCCTTTATGAAATATATGGCCACTTACTTTATTATTCTCCAAATTTTGAACTTGTGACCTTTGCTACTTCCACCCTTTCACTTTCTTTTGCCATTTCATTTATACATACGGCTGTTGATTTCATATTTTTCTTTTCTCTTCATCCGTTTGGTCTGACACTTTGTTTTTACATTGATAACTCCGTTTGCCTTCATCATCAAACCCATCCCCTCTCTAACGCAAGATTGCCCCATGCTCCCTTTGATTCAAGCATGCAGCCATCCTCCAAAAAAAAAAACAAATTTAACCAATGTTATATATGCTCTGTCACTTTAGCCTTACTCATTCACTCATTTCCAACCCCACCACCGAGAGGCCTCTCTCTAAATTGGCCAGCACCCTACCTTCAGCCCGCGCCTGTAGCTCACCAAACCTAGATATCCTGCTCCTCGTCTCTTTTTTTTGGGTATGCGTTCTATCTCTTACGTATATATATATAGAGGTTTTTTTGTCAGTTCATTCTTGTTCCAATTCTAGTCGTGGCTTCCTAACGGATATATATATGCTATATTTTATCGTTGCTAGCTGTTGAATATATATGTATATATATATATATATAAGTTTATATAAATGTATATGGTGAAGGTTGTTGTTTCTATATGATAGATATTTGATTTTATATGATATATGTTGTATAAAAATGTTTATACAGAAATTTTTGACCTGTTTTGTGTACATATTTCCATGTAATCAATCTGTTGGAATTTAAAACAATATATATTTTAATAAACTAAGTTATGTTAGACCTGGGATATATGTCCGGATTTGGACGTACTATTTATATATATTAGTTGTATAAAATCTATGTAGTTCATTCAAGTTGGAAACAAATATATTATGTTGTTGCTTACTGCATATATATGGAATACATTTTTAGTTTCTATAAGTTGCATACATTTGTTTTGTTTTCCTATTGAGATATATAGAGTCAGTAAGTGACATATGCATATATTTATATCTCATATACGTTAGTATATATTTATATATTTGTTGGTTACGTTTAAAAGTTATACATCATGTTAGTTTAAAATTTTGCAGTAGAATATATATATATATATATATATATATATATATATATATATATAATTAATATGATGGGTAGCTATATATCTGAATTGTACAAGTTCATGTCATTTGTTGTCTACATATATAAGTATATAGGAACGTCGTGCAGTGTTTTGATTTTTTTTCCCAATGCTTATAAAATTTTATATTATATATATGATTCCCATACTGTTTTTTTTATTGATTTCGAGTTTATTTTATCATGATGTGGTTTGATTTTATGTATGATATACATGAGTCAACATGTTTAACTTTAAACTACATATATTGATATTTCGAAAATTTTGTTTAAAGTTGAAACTGGATATTGATTTCTAAGTATACATTAGTTTGGTTTTAAATTTACATATATATAGAGAATTTATTTTATGTGTTTTAATTTAAAACAATGAGTTTTGAAATACAGGCATATATATATATATATTATTAATAAATGTTTGAAATTAGAATATGATTTTGTATATATACGTATATATACAATTTTATATGTTATATCTATATCAATTCTCTTATATCAATTATCTTTATCGATTTAGTTCTGATTCGTCCCCATCACTTTCCAGTATCAGCTTATCCATCGAACTCGAGTCCATCATGCATTGCTTTGGAATTCATGTCTGGATTCGTAACTCATTCCATTATCGACTATCTCTAGCCTCGAAAGGTGAGCGATCACTCACGATTAACACTCTTATGTTTACTAAATTTGATTTCAATTGAAACGATAATTGAAATATGCTGTTGTTAGTTATTCACATTGCTATATATATGCTATCCGTTCACCTGTGACATCTGACACCACTATCAGTTATTTATATTGATGATATATGCCTGTTATATTCATATCTGTTATCACTGTAAAAGTTCCATGTAGTATAGGATTCACTATGGGTTGAAATGACACATACCTGACCGATCTATAGAATAGGAGAAAATCGTTATGGGTTGAAATGATAAACCCAAGTGACTTTCATTGAATTGAATTTAGGATTGCGGGTTGAAATGATATATACCCGTATATATTTAAATTGCGGATTGAAACGATAAATATCCATATCACTTGACCATAGGATAGAAAATTATATAAGACATTGTTGGTCTATATTTATAAATGTTTTGAAAATGATTTCTATGGTTTCTAGAAAGAAATATATGGTTTTATAAAAATATCGATTTTGGATATTATATAAATGTTATTTTATATATAGTTAAATTCTTGATTTTAAGCTATGCATAAATTAATTAAATATAAAATAAGTTTAATAATAAAGTTTGATGTTATTATAATATAATATGGCTAAGTATTTATTTAAATTATATTTCAATATAGAGTTTATAATGATTTAATTAATTAAGGTTCGGAAGTTAGATTTGAAATGGTATTTAATGAAGAATTTATTTAATTTAAATCGATTTGAAACTTATGGAATTTGAAATTTTAGAGGATGTGATTTTATACCTTTATTTTGATTTAAGGTGATTTAAATGAATATATCAAGTTTGAACGAATTGAAGGAATATTGAGTTATTTGAAACTAGAAGTTTTATTTAAATGATATTGGATTTATTAAATAAATATTTCAAAATTAAATAATAGTAAATGGAAATATATGAAATTATCAAATTTAGTTTTGGAATGTTGAATATATAAAGCTTTGAAATATACTGAAATTTAAATGGTTTATTTTGTGATTCAAAAGTGTGTTTGAAGTCGATAAAATTTGAAATGGTTTATTGAGAATTGAATTGAAATTGATGATTTGAGACTTAATTAAACTTGAATGTTGGAATTCGAATTGATTTGTGGAATTCTAAGGAAACTATTTTATTATATAAAGTATTTTTAAATTATATTTAAAACTATTTATATAATTTATAAATTATTTCATATAAATTATTTTTGATATAAACTATTTTAATATATATTATTTTAACTTATAACTATTTTATATAAACTATTTATTTTATAAACTATTTATCTTATATACTATTTTAATATCTAAACCAGTTAAGTAGGAAGTGTTGTGATTTCTAAATTATGATTTCCAAAGTGTTATGATTTCCGAAGTATTATGATGTTTAAGTCATGATTTATATATATAGTATTATGGTTTTAGAAGCTTTATAATTTCGAAGGTGTTATGACATTGAAGTGATGTGATTTTTTTTAAATGGTATGGTTTTGAAATAGCAATGATATTTTGGTTTTGAAGTATAAACTATTTTGAAATGACCGTGGTGTTATAATAACGTTTGGTTGCTAAAGAAACCGGGATCGAAAGTTGTCATACTTTCTGCCAACTTCGAAAATCACTTTAACAACTTTGTACGCGGTGGAGATTACAGAATGAAGTAGGATGGCGGCGACGATCCTATATGAGGTATATACATGGACCCGACTCCCGTGAGTTGGCATAAGGTGGCTAAAACATGAGTAATCGACGACCAATGAGGTAGCTCCTCTGATTGGACACGCTCCTTCGATACTATTCTATTACTTTGTGAATGATTGGGTGCACCATTTTATTTGTGGCTCGAGGTGGGCGGTAGCTGCGGTTATGCGTTACCACCAGTTCGTAAGTGAAATTGGTATATCTACCCTGGCATTGCCTAGTTGTGCCGTGTCCCCTACCCCAGCGTGCTTTACTACGAGTTTGATTTGTGTCATACCTGTGGAGTATCCTCTGGTTGCCTCTCGATCAGGAGGGACTACGGTACTGTATAGACCATTGGCACTATAAAATGTGTTAAGGGGGATATGGGTAATGCCTTAACGCTATTTTTAAACAGTTTACTTTACTTTAGACATTATTACAATAGCGTATATTGCTAACTAGTAGATAGTTTATCGGATCCTTAGAGGATGGTTATCCCAAACATCCTTTGAGTTACTTGTAATTCAGTTATTATTTAACTTGAGTTGGATTTATTGATTTAAGAATGTTAATCCTGACTCGAGTGTTTTGTGTTTTGCTTTACGCTCGGGTCAGGCTGAGTGATATCGTTTTTGACCCTCGCCTTTGGAGTTGGAGCTTCGTTTGGAGATCCATCTATATCTTTTCAGCTTGCAGTTATTCAGTTCATTCCATTAATGTATTCTGACCTTGTATTTGACTATTGTATTTGAAACTTCTATTGTATCTTATTCAGCTCTGATATATATATAGTAGCTTCATGAACTACTATTCATTTTGTTTCCGCTGCATTATTATTATATTACTCTGTGTCTATGATTCTGTGATTATTTGTTTACTGTATACGTTGAGTTTTTCCAAATATAAATTAACAATCTGGTACTTTGAGCTATTCAATTCCGGCATGTGTGTCTGCCTATGCACTTGGCGAATGCAGCATGATAAGGGGTTTTCGAATTTGGTTTGGTAGCGAGCAGATGACTCTTACTCCTACATGTCCCTGCGGGTTTGGTGCAGTCGAGAGGCTGGCCGTGAAGGCAGAACACATGTATAGCTGTATGCTACGGTGGGCGTTACCCCACTGACGCGGTCCGTTACAGTTGGTATCTAAGCTTTGGTTTTAGGTAAATTCAACATATGTAGTAGATTTAATTACAGAATCATTTTCATTCGAGCTTTAAATTTTTCCTCTTTGATTCGAATTTCTTTGAATTTTGGAACGTCCCCTTCGGTTCCAAAATCCATCCTTATCTCTCCTTATTTTTGCTTCTTGATTTTGAAGTATCCAATAACTCCACTTCGAATGATCTCTATAATAACTCGGCGGTCTCGCCAATCTTCGAATGATTTGTAAAGGGGTGAAACTCCTTTACAATAGGTGTG
Source organism: Allium cepa (assembly GCA_030765085.1). Lineage (NCBI taxonomy): Eukaryota > Viridiplantae > Streptophyta > Magnoliopsida > Asparagales > Amaryllidaceae > Allium > Allium cepa. Next base: position 347,335,876 of record CM060944.1, read on the forward strand.
ATAACCCGAATTTTTGGACATCTGTTAATTGGTAATTAACAGGATTAAATTTATTAAAATACTGATTTGAAAGTTGAACAAATAAATTTCGGTAAATATCTGGATATGTATATAGATTTGAAAACTATAATAAATATTGAATCATAAATCTCTGGAAATGACAACTCTATAGTAAATAAATAAATAATATATTTCACTATTTAATTCAAGATAAAATATGTATATGTACAAATAGATATATATACAAGCTTTATAATATATATGAGTATATATATAAAGGCCTATGGAATGAAATATATGAAAGTTTGTAATAATATGGATGTATATAATATTAAAATCAATAAAGTATTCTAATTATTCCAAAGTTAATTTTTATTTTCAAAATCTCAAAAATAAATTAGATTAAAACTCTACATTTTCAAATACTAGTATAGTTATTGATTAATGTATAAATAGGTTTTGTACTATTTCATTAAAAGTTACATTAGTTAATAAAAGAGAATGTATAAGTATAAAAGATAAAAACAAAAATAAAATATAAATACATGCATAAGAACACTTGTAATCTTAGGATGCCATGCAATTTACAAGTGTCAAACTTGGTTTCTTAAGTTTCAAAAAAGAAAGAAAGGAAAAAAATGAATTTAGTTGAAAACCAGGCTATATACAGGAGCAATCTCGATATATTTCTCTCATCTTTCTTTCAAACAAATAAAATCAGAAACAAAGTAGAAGCTAAACAAACTTCTTTAAAACTTATAACTGAAGCAAGCAAATTCAAGCTCAACTAGAAATCAAATCCTAACTAAACTCAACAAGGATCAAAACCTAAAGAAAGCTAGCGGCAATTTCTTCTTCAAATAAAAAATAGTACTCTGTTTTAGGTGGAAGTTGAGTAAACCTTAAATTTTTCTTTAAAAAAAGGAAGAAAAACTAAATCATCTCTATTAACCTATGCATGTAAAATTTAATAGTAGTGATGTTGCGAGTATGACTTGCATGCGAAAAAAAACGTTGTCTGGTATATAAGTTTGTGTTGTTGTGTATATAAATATATGCATGTCTCTGTTAGTTTTAACTGGCCTAAAATCAATCAAAATTTTCTCTTCACCTAAATACTTCAAGGTTATAATAGTTAAAGGAAATATGTTTGTAATTAGGAGATTCTTTTTTTAAAAGTATTGTCATGTGAAATTAGGGAGTATTGTAAATAAAGAAGGTAATTACAGTGGAAAACAAATCATACCAGGAAATCAAACATTTTTAATTCTCGTTTTCGCTAGTGTAATAGATTCAATTTTGGAAATGATGATTTTTGGTATGAGTTTTTGTAATTTTTAAGCTTATGGTTAAGCAGGAAATGGGGGATGATCGGAAAGCTTGTTTTCGTAGAATTCTGGCAAACCAATTAATGGCGAAGGTCGATTTTCGGCCAGAAGGTTGCTGCAGAGGTGGGTAGCATAGGAAAAATGCTGATTGATTTTTCTATTTGTTGGATTGACCGGTCGAGGTGGATCTAGGGTTTAAGGAGAGGATCGAGTTGGCGTCAGATTTTGAGCAACGGTGAGATGTAGGGGTAACGAGGGGACTGCACACCTGAGTAGGAAGAGGGAGGAGGTTGTGGTGGAGTTAAGGATGAGGTGTGGTGAGTGCTAGTTGTCTGAGGCGGCGCGGCGAAGTGGTTTTACAGGTTTGAGTGATGCTAGTAGTTGGTTCAGGTTCAAAATTTCAACGATAGACCTAGGTCACGGTTCTAGGTGATGAGAGGGGATGAAGGGCCGAGTTTGACTGGAGTAGATGGTCGTCAATGTGGATGGACGATCATAGAAGGTGTGCACAGATACGTGTGCATGCACACGGTAGTTGGTATCTAGGAATAGGCTAAAGAAGGAAACAGTGAAGTAAGAGAGAGATCGGGGGAAGAAGGAGAGTTCATCGGGTCAGGCTCGAGTGCGTACACAAGTGAATTAGCTGATTTTAAGATGAGAGGAAGGGACCGGGTTTGGCTCGGGAAATTTTGGGGTTGGGCTCGGGTTGGTGCACGTGTTGATTAGCAGTTTTTATTAAGAATGAGAGAGAGAGGGGAGTAGTGTTGTGATTCGGGTTTTGGGCTTTGGGGCCTGAGTGCCTTTAAAAAAAATGGTTTTTACCAAAGCTTTTAAAAGGAGAAAGTAAAACAAGTTTTTTAAAAAAAATTTCTAAAACAATTCTTTTAAAATAATAAATGTTTTATTTGAGTTTTGGATTAGATATAGGTTTAAAAATAAATTATTTTAAATTAGTTAAGTTTAAGATATTTTATTATATACCTATTATTTTAAATTAAACCTTAAGTTTATTAAATGGAATCAAATGGTGTAATTAAATAGTTGTTATAAAGGAAGTAAATGTTTTTAACTATTAATTAAATTAAGGATCTTAGTTAATTTATATGTTGGTAATAAATTAATTCCAAAGATTATTAAATAAATTTAAATGATAATTAACTAAAATGATTAAGATAAGTGGTTTATACTTTTAATTTATTAAGGTCTTAAGTAATTAAAGGTTAATTAATTAATGTAAGTAATTAAACGTTAATTAATTAATGTGAGTAATTTAAGAATAATTAATTAATGTCAAAGATTAAAGGATGATTAATTAATTTCATTAATTAATGTAAATAATAATAAATGATTTATAATTAATTAGATTAAGCAGGATTTAAAAGTAATTAATTTAATTTATTGGTGACTAAATTAAATTAATTAGGATTTGTGTGACAAATTAATCTTTTTTTAGCAAGGCTAGCCGGCTTTATAGTGGGCCATGCCACTGTATATAAAATGAACAAACAGGTGCTCTGCATACGCACAGAAGCAACTAAAAAGGCAAAAAACCCAAAAATAGAATAAAAACACAGGAGATAGACAAAGTTGCCTAAACTACTATCACAACATAACTATGCTTCCTCCGTAGAGGGAGAACACCCACTATCATCATCCAATGTTGGTCCAAAAACATGAGAATATCCCGAAAATAGAGCAGCCAGATGCGGATCATAACCAACAGAATCAGGAGAGTAGATAAATTTCCTATCCAAAGTGACATCATAAAACTTACTTTTATTCTCCTCACCAATCACACCAACCCTAGTAAGGCACAAGCCATTTCCCTCAATATAGTAGATAAGACACCGACTCTCACCCACAATCTCACTAATAAAAGCATAAAAGATGTCCTTCTCAGGGGAATATCTCATATCAGAAGGAGCATGAATCCAAGCACGTTCAACAGGATTCCAGGAAATAATATCAGACGAGGGAGGGGACTCCTCCAAGGCCATTGGAGAAGAAACAATAGATGGCGCTTTCACTGGCGTAGAAGAGGAAGGAGCAACACAAACCATAGCAACAACAGGAGGTTCTACAAAGGAAGTAGCAGCAACGGGAGGCACCGCTGCAACAACAGAGGGGACAACTAGAGAGACCTTCGGAACCCACATCCGAAGAGGAGGACGAGGTAGAGGAGACCGAACAACAAGGGAAACAACCGATGAAGAACAAGAATTTGCTAGGTGGCCAAATGACTGACAAGAAGAACAAATCTCAGGTTTCCAACTATAGCAAACTCTGACCTCAGCAACGTGGCACTCATCTAATCTGACCAATAATACACTAGGCATAGGTTTGTCAGGAGTAATCTCGATTAGAGCTTTAGCATAGACTAGCTTCTTCCTAGCAACAGTATTTGCATCATAACATATCACCTTGCCTACAAGACCAGCTAGCCAGTCAATACCAATAAGAGGCTGGAGAACAAATGGAATATGAGAAAAGTGGGCCCAGACTGGAATTGAAAGTACTTGCTCCTTCGCACGATCCACAAAAGGACTCCAGGAAGTTATAACGAAAGGCTTCCCATCGATAAGAATGGGGTCAGCCTCAAGAATTCGCTGTCTCTCATCGCTACATGAAAACTTGAAAAAGAACATTTTGTTATCAAAGTGGACACTCAGACCACCTCTTGGCTTCCACACAGAGCTGCACCTCGCCTTAACAAGATGAAAGGGAGGATTGGAGTCAAGAAAAAAAACCAACCAAGTGGTCTTTCCAAAAATCGACACCAGCTTCAATAACATCCGAAGGCGGGATCATCACACCCTCAGACTCCACATTATCAAAGAGACGAAGAGTATACTTTCCAGCATTGTTAGGAAGCTTGGAGAACAAGGAAGTCCACTTTGGGACAGGCCGTGGCGGAGGTGGATCCAACAATTTAGCATTGGAAACTGCAGACAGAAGATTGTTGACTGAAGCATTTCCAAAAACACTTGGAGAGAAATCAACCGGAACCCCAACAGGAGCATTGGAGAGACCCCTAGCATCAGACAGGCATACACTATGAACTGCTTCCACATCACTACCAGAATATAGTTCAATGTCAGACTGCACAACACAATTTTCCGACCCAAGCTCAGAAACTGACCAAGATGACTTACCTTGATTCGAAAGCATGGGCGTAAGAGTGGAAGGAACGAGTGGGCAGTTAGGATCTAGAAGGGCAGAAGGAGGCATCGAATAGGCTAATTCATCCAATAGAATTGCCATTGGGTTATCATTGGCAGAGGCATCAACAGAGATGCACCCATCACTCAACGTCGGCTCGCTTGGATCAACAGAAGACGTGACAACATCACCCTGAACGACGAAGGTGGGGAAGACAAAGATAGCATCCTCGGCGACAAGAGACGGGCCGAAGAGATATAAGTGAAAGAGATTTACAGCAAGCGGAAACTCAGATCGCGTAAGGTAACTGTCGCCATTAAACACAGATCGCGTTGTTTCTATTTGAGAAAGATGATTGTTGACTGATGCTTATAAATGGTAAACTTGGATTGAATGCTTGGATTGATTATTATCCCTAGTCTGTAATTCGTGATGCTCTGTGATATGAATGCTTTAGTTGAACTATGATAATGTGGTTTATCTATCTGTGATGAATTGCTGTGTAAATATGAAATTTTGAATTTAAAATTAATTTTTTTTCCTTAAACAACTTGGTTTAAAAGATAGCCTTGAATTCGAAGAGATTGGGGATGGATATTAGCAATATCTGGAACCACTTCGATTAGTAACTGTCTATAATTCTCTATGGATTTGATTATAGGATCAAATGGGCTGGAATGGAATAAATTATGTAAACTAGACCGCTGATAACTAAGTAACGATACCTAGATATCATTTGTGATATAAATGTTTGGCTATAACAAGATAAGAACTCGTAGTGATGAACGAGTTATCCTGGACTTTCAAGAAGCTTTATAACTTAGTTTTTTCAAGTTAAATGGGTTTAGTCACGCTGGTTTCCAGCCTGACTCGAGTGTTACTTTAATGTAATGCTCGGGTCGATTGTTACAGATTTTCAAGTTAGGACGTTCTGGAGCTCAGGAGAAGAGCTGGATGACAGGAACGTATGGAGTATATTCCGCTGTGTATTTGAGATTGTATTGGTAGTATACTGTGACAAGTTGTTACAACTGTCCAGTATTCTTTATGAATGAATTGTCTCTGATATATTGTATGTAAATTAACAATTATAGATTTTCTTTGCATAAATGCTGTTATTTCATATTATATTTTATTCCTTTGTGAATGCGAGATTCTGTGCTGTTGTTTCCTGTTTCTGCTTCTACATCTTTTCTTTGTACCCTAACAATCTGGGATTTTCGGTGTTCGATTGCTCGGCACTTCTATAGTGGACGTATTAGTGTCGAATTTTCAAGGTCGAAAATTTTGAGTTGTTACAATAGGCATTGACTTACCGGAGATTTCTGTATCCTCGATTTACGATGCTATCTATCTTCTGCTATGCCTGAATTCTATCTCTTGTGATCTGATGTCGATTGGCCTCAGAATTCTGTATCGATCTTATCATTGAAATCACAGTTGACCCGGTTAAGGTTGCCCGCGATTAATATCAGTATATCCATCTTTATCTTTGTTATTTAACCTTCTCATCTTTATTTCTAACATTTCTTTGAATTAGAATTCTCTTTGGTTGGAGTCCCCTTATACTTGAATCTCTAACTTTGTTTTGAAATCCATTCTTGAATCTTCGAGTGAGGGAGTATATTTGTACTAATACTAAAATGATTTACATATTGTGTTGTTTGAGTTGTTGATGTTGATTTGGTTTTCGATCGAGTCGTCTGATCAACGCTATCGATAGGATTTCCAAAACACTTGAACAAAGCAAACTGACACAATTGTTTTCAAAATGTAATAATGTTGTATGATTATATTTTATATATAAGTAAATTTTTTAGGAATTAAATAGTTAAATGAATTGATTGTTGAAAATGATAATGTTTGATTTTCAGTATTTGTCTTGTGAACCATTAACTATTGCATCATGAATAAGTAATGAAAATTATAAAACATAGTTACAATTTGATTTGGGATTTAAATGAATATAAATTAAGAATTTGAGAATTCAATTTTCGATATTTTAGAAAATTTGGTATATCATATAAAAGTATTTTCGAATATAAATCGTTTCCAAAGATTTTTTTTTTAAGTTTTAAATTAGTACTCTCTTCATTTGTCACTGGAAAATAATTTCGGCGATGGTGGCCGCATCATCGACATTTTCGAGTTTCGAAGTGGGAAGACCATTCTGTAGCACTACTATACTTTTGTTTTGGAAAATAAATTTGATTTGAATTTTTATGTATGACTTGATGTGTATAAATAGGTATATGTTTATAGATTTGATTTGTAAATATAATATACTTATGTCTAAATAGTTCGAATTGAAATTGAAATTTTAATTCTTAAATTTATGATTAAGGGATGTTTTCAATTATAAATGAAGCCAATTTTTTTTGAATAAGTGTATAAATTTGAAATAACTAAATTGATAAATTTTTCTTGTATAATACTCAATTCTATTCTAATATAACTTAACTAAATTATCCAGAAGTTGAATATGTAATTGGTTAATATACAATATAAATTGATTTTATAAATGAAATTTGAGTATTTATAACAAATGTTATACACTTAAATTTTAGTTATAAAATGTTAATAGAGATAAATAGAATAATAAGTTAATTGAATAATAAATGAAATAATTTTTTTGTTTTAAAGGTTAATAAATTGAAATAAAATCAACTTAATGAAATACCTTGAATTTAAAATCAATTGTTGAATATAAATTAATTTAAATTGAAATCTATATGGTTTAAATTAATTGTTTATTTTGTATTTCAATATATTTTCTTTCTGGTTGGTTCTATTCTCCTAACTCTTTCCTTTTCGAGGACGAAAAATTTTGAGTGGGGAAGAGTGTAACTGCATGAAAATTTTAATAATTTAATTTATTTAATTAATTGAATTTAATGAAATTGTAAATAATTAAATTTGGAAATAAAATTTTAATATTTGGAATGCGCCTAATTAAACATAGAAAATAGTAAATTTTCAATTAATAATATGGAAGTTTATTTTATTGTGTAGTTTTATTTCAGTTTAAATCAGTTAATAATTGATATAAATAAAATGTTTTCCAAACCTGAATATTTTTCTATAGAAAATTTGTAAATCATCTTCTAAGTGAGGTGTCATATTTCGTTTTTTCAAATTTGGACTTATATTACTTCGTTCATCTTATTTCAGACAAATTAGCAGAATTTTTCAGTACCGTTATCGATTTTTGATCTGATAATTTGATCTCGGCAGTATATTTTACTTTGTGTTTTGAAGTCCGAAAAGCAGTGAAATCTATGGATCGATTTCCTATCGGATCCGCATCAAACTTTTTTTTACCTCCCTTACCTTTCATATTCCTCTGTATGAAATAAATGGCCACTTACTTTATTATTCTCTGAATTTTGAACTTGTGACCTTTGCTATTTCCACCTTTTCAATTTCATTTGCCATTTCATTTATACATATGGCTATTAATTTCATATTTTTCTTTTCCCTTCATCCTTTTGGTCTGACACTTTGTTTTTACATTGATAACTCCATTTGCCTTCACCATCAAACCCATCCCCTCTCTAATGCAAGATTGCCCCGTGCTCCCTCTGATTCAAGCATGCGGCCGTCCTCGAAAAATAATAATGTTATATATGCTCTGTCACTATAGCCTTACGCATACACTCATCTCCAACCCCGCCACCGAGCGACCCCTCTCTACATCGACCAACACCCCACCTTCAGCCCGCGCCTATAGTCACCGAACCCAGATCTCCTGCTCCTCATCTCTTGCATGTGTGTGTACATATATATAGGTTGTTTTGCTGTTCATTCTTGTTCCGATTCCAGCTGTGGCTTCCTAATGGATATATATACTATATTTTATAGTTGTTAGCCGTTGAACATATAAATATTTATATATATATGTTTATATAAATGTATATAGTGAAGGTTGTTGTCTCTATATGATAGATATTTGATTTTATACGATATATATCGTAGAAATTTTTGACCTGTTTTCTATATATATGTCCATATAAGCAATCTGTTGGAATTTAAAACAATATATTTTAATAAACTAAGTTATGTTAGACCTGGGATACATGTTTGGATTTGGACGTACTATTTATATATATTAGTTATATAAAATATGTATAGTTCATTCAAGTTGGAAACAAATGTATTACGTTGTTGCTTACTGCATATATATGGAATATATTATATTTTCTATAAGTTGCATACATTTGTTCTGTTTCCCTATTGAGATATATAGAGTTGGTATGTTACATACGTATATATTTATATCTCATATATGTTAGTATATATTTATATATTTGTTGGTTATGTTTAAAAGTTATACATTATGTCAGTTTAAAATTTTACAGTAGAATATATATATATACACACACATAATTGATATGATGGGTCTGCTATATATTTGAATTACACAAGCTCATGTCATTTTGTTGTCCACATATATATGTATATATGAACGGCGTGTAGTGTTTTGATTTTTTCCAATGCATATAAAATATTATAATATATATATGATTCCTGTACTGTTTGTTAATTGATTTCGAGTTTATTTTATCTTGATGTGGTTTGATTTTAAGCATGATATACATGAGTCAACATGTTTAATTTAAACTATATATATTGATATTTCAAAAATTTTGTTTAAAGTTGAAACCGGATATTGATTTCTAAGTATACATTAGTTTGGTTTTAAATTTACATATATATATATATATATATATATATATATAGACTTTGTTTTATGTGTTTTAATTTAAAATAATGAGTTTTGAAATACATGCATATATATATATATATATTATTAATAAATGTTTGAAATTAGAATGTGATTTTATGTGAATATATATACACAATTTTATATGTTAATCTATATCAATTCACTTATATCAATTATCTTTATCGATTTAGTTCTGATTCGTCCCCATCACTTCCTAGTATCAGCTTAGCCCATCGTGCTTTGCTTTGGAATTCGTGCCTGGATACGTAACTCATTCCATTGTTGACTATCTATAGCCTTGAAAGGTGAGCAATCACTCACGATTAACACTCTTATATTTATTAAATTAGATTTCAATTGAAACGACAATTGAAATATGTTGCTGTTAGTTATTCACATTGCTATATATATGCTACCTGTTCATCTGTGACATCTGACACCGATATCTATTATTTATATTGATGATATATGCTTGTTATATTCATATTTGTTATCACTCTGCAATTTCCCTGTTAGTATAGAATTCAGTATGGATTGGAATGATACATACCCGGACGATCTGTAGAATAGAAGAAAATCGTTATGGGTAGAAATGATAAGCCCAAGCGATTTTCATTGAATTGAATTTGGGATTGCGGGTTAAAATGATATATACCCGTATATATTTAAATTGCGGATTGAAATGATAAATATCCGTATCACTTGACCATAGGATAGAAAATTATATACAGACATTGTTGGTCTATATTTATAAATGTTTTGAAAATGATTTCTATGGTTTCTGGAAAGAAATATATGGTTTTATAAAAATATTGATTTTGGATATTATATAAATGTTATTTTATATATAGTTAAATTCTTGATTTTAAGCTATGTATAAATTATTTAAATATAAAATAAGTTTAATAATAAAGTTTGATTTTATTATAATATAATATGGTTAATTATTATTTTTAAATTATATTTTAATATAGAGTTTTTAATGATTTAATAAATTAAGGTTTGGAAGTTAGATTTGAAATGGTATTTAATTAAGAATTTATTTAATTTAAATCGATTTGAAACTTATGGAATTTGAAATTCTAAAGGATACGATTTTATAATTTGATTTTGATTTAAGGAGATTTAAATGAATATATCAAATTTGAATAAATTGAAGGAATATTGAGTTATTTGAAATTAGAAGTTTTATTTAAATGATATTGGATTTATTAAATAAATATTTCAAAACTAAATAATAGTAAATGGAATTTGATATATATATTTATATATACATATGAAATTGTCAAAATTATTTTTGGAATGTTGGATATATAAAGCTTTGAAATATATTGAAATTGAAGTGGTTTATTTTGTGATTCAAATCTGTATTTGAAATCGATATAATTTGAAATGGTTTACTGAGAACTGAATTGAATTGAAATTGATGATTTGAGACTTGATTAAACTTGAATGTTGGAATTCGAATTGATTTGGAATTGATATGTGGAATTTTGAGGAAACTATTTTATTATATAAAGTATTTTTAAATTATATTTAAAATTATTTATATATTTTACTTTATAAATTAATTTCATATAAATTATTTTTGATATAAACTATTTTAATATATACTATTTTGACTTATAACTATTTTATTTTATAAACTATTTTATCTTACATACTATTGTAGTATCTAAACTGGTTAAGTAGGAAGTGTTATGATTTCTAAATTATGATTTCCAAAGTGCTATGATTTCCAAAGTATTATGATGTTTAAGCTATGATTTATATATATAGTGTTATGGTTTTAGAAGCTTTATAATTTCGAAAGTGTTATGACTTTGAAGTGATGTGATTTTTTTGAAATGGTATGATTTTGAAATGGCAATGATATTTTGGTTTTGAAGTATAAACTATTTTGAAATGACCGTGGTGTTATAATGACGTTTGGTTGTTAAAAAGACCAGGATCGGAACTTGTCATACTCTCTGCCAACTCCGAAAACCACTTTAACAACTGTGTATGCAGTGGAGATTCCTGAATGAAGTAGGATGGTGGCGATGATCCTATATGAGGTATATACATGGACCCGACTCCCGTGAGTTGGCATAAGGTGGCTAAAATAGGAGTAACCGAAGGGCCAGTGAGGTAGCTCCTCTGATCGGACACACTCCTTCAATACCATTCAATTACTTTGTGATTGATTGGGTGCACCTTTTGAATTTTTTTGGGAGTGTGGCTCGAGGTGGGCGGTAGCTGCGGTTATGCATTACCACCAGTCTGGAAGTGCAATCGGTATATCTACCATGACATTGCCCAGTTGTGCCGTGTCACCTACCGTAGCATGCTTTACTACGAGTTTGATTTATCTCGTACGTATGGAGTATCCTCTGGTGGCCTCCCGATCAGGAGGAATTACGGTACGGTATAGACTATTGGCACTATAAAATGTGTTAAGGGGGATATGGGTAATGCCTTAACCCTATTTTTAAATAGCTTACTTTACTTTAGACATTATTATAATAGCGTATATTACTACATAGGAGATAGTTTAACAGATCCTTAGAGGATGGTTATCCCAAACATCCTTTGAGTTACTTGTATTTCAGTTGTTATTTCACTTGAGTTGGATTTATTGATATAAGAATGTTAATCCTAACTCGAGTGTTTTGTGTTTTGCTTTACGCTCAGGTCAGACTGAGTGATACAGTTTTTGAGACTCACTTTCAGAGTTGGAGATTCATTTGGAGGTCCATCTATATCTTTTCAGCTTGTAGTTATTCAGTTCATTCCAGTGATGTATTCTGACCTTGTATTTGACTATTGTAATTGAAACTTCTATTGTATCTTATTTAACTCTGATATATATAGTAGCTTCAGGAACTACTATTCATTTTTTCCGCTAATTATTTTTATATTACTTTGTGTCTGTGATTATTTATTTATTGTGTATGTTAAGTTTTGCCAAATATAAATTAACAATCTGGTATTTTGAGTAATTCAATTCCGACATGTGTGGATGCGGATGGTTGAAAATATCAAGCTGTTATAGAAACCTTTGAAAATAAAAGTATCGCGGAAGACTACACCGCACATAAACATAGATGGGTTTTACACTACGATAACCAAACCATTTTATATGAAAATCCAGTGATATTATAGTAATGTCTATGGATGAAAATAAATATATAAAATAGCTGAAATGTTTGCACCTCACATTTCATAATAGTCGGGCACAACTCCGTATGGCACTAATTGGAGAATGGATTCCGTACAATGACAAGGCACCGGGGTACCACCTGCCACAGCACACCTCTAGAAAAATCCACTGAGGCCTCACATGGACCCCCTGCCAACACAGGATCGGCCTATCCCTTACTGGATAGTATTGAATATTTCATCACTCGGTTGCTTTTGCAACCTATTCTGAGAGTTCTCAAGCATAACCAAATCCATATATATGTGTGTGTGTGTGTGTGTGTGTGTGTGTGTGTGTGTGTGTGTGTGTGTATGTATGGAAGGATGATGACAATACCCTAGTGGATGTGACCCACTTAGCTTTGCTTCATATCGTACGTTTTAGTCATTTCTGATTGATGAGGCTAAAGGCTACGTTTTACCTTTATGATAGAAATCTCACTTGGAATGCTAACACTTCCATCCAGGAAATAATGCAATGCCAACATTCATCCATCAAGTTGTTCAAGATGTGATCAAACCAAAGGCACTGCTTTTACTACATCCATTTTAGAACTACCCTCGGGATTGGCAGCAAGTAGCCCTTGCACTTCAAAGAGCTCCATCTATGATTCCATCATTTTCAGTCGCTTCTAATTCGAACTCTTGAGTTGGTTCGAAGTGGTTTTTGGATAATTCATATCTATCCGAACCTTGTCCCTTCTAATCTAACATTCGATAGTTTTTGGTAAACTCAACTCCGGTTCTTATGGAAGTAAAACAAACAATGCATAAGAGCATTGATCACCCCTAATTATTTAAGTAATATAATCTCCTTATCATTTATCCAAGAAGAAAACAACTAGCTTATATGTACAATAATATCATCTAATATAACCGCACTCTATAATCATCGAGTTTTCTCTAGATATTTCCAGAGTTAAAAACTGGCAAAGATTTGATAGTTGGTTATTTAACTATCAAATAAACACATGATTAATCGCAGATTTAATTTCCCGTTGAAACCACTAAGCCCCATTTAAATAATCTTCCATTAATTATATCTGTTTAATTATTTACCTAAAAGATTCATACACTCATCTCTCTGGTATAAGTATATTCACAACCAGTTATGAAAATTTTCAGTTTCTAAGTTTCATTAAATGGGTCAAAATAAGTATCATTAAAAACATTGTTTACTATAAACCCAAACCACTTATCCTTCAGTGTTAAGTATGAAAATAACATTTTATACCACCATAATTAAGAAGGAATATTTATATTTAATAATCTTGGCTTAAATTCAAACTGATTCATATATCGAAATAATATTTAAATTTATAGGTTCCATATAAAATTCAGTTAAATAAGGTTCTGTAAGACCCATCTCTTCTCCGGATTTAAAAATCTCTTTCCAATTATAAGACTCTTTTGTTCATTCATTTATTAAGTAAAACCCTTTTTTATAAAACAAACTTCTATTTAAGTTTTTCACATAATTTTGTGGTTTTATAGGCTAAAATTGCACATCTAAGTGGACCTACACTTGATTTGTTATTTCAGAATTTGATATCGTTAGTAAAAAGATATAACTCAAGTTATGGATGACATTTTTATAATATGAAAGTTATTCTAGGAAGCCAACACACTATGCAACTAATTAACTTTTCAAACCATACCCTAATTTTATGGTTTTGACCATTAAAACTTTGTCGAAAGTAGGCTAAACACGGACATTTTATTGCTTCTATGTTAATTAAATGTATACTTATTAAAACCTTCTTAGATAAGACTAATATTTTATCTTAAGTTGGAAACAAGTGCTCTAGAAGGCTTAGCGCGATTACATGGCGAATTTGGCTAAGTTAAATAACTTGCTTTAAATGCTAAAATAAAGATAATTTTCGAATTAAATAAAGAAATGTTAAAATATTGGTAGATATTGTGTTTACGACCCTGTGGTCGATGTATATTGTTTATATTATATTTATGAAATTGAAAAAAGCTTCCGTACAAAGGAGACCCTGTCGAAATTTTTCTAAAATTTTAACACTAGAAAATTTTTGATAATTTTTCATATGTAAAGAAATATAAATCAATAAATGAGTCTATTTAAGTTATAACTTACGATAAGTTTGATTTCAATATCAACCAATTAGGGAGTTGGATGAGTTTTAATTTAATTGTAGTTGTCGAAAGGGACGTAATGGTTGTGTTGTATGAGACATCTCCCTATAAGAAATTGCGAGGACCCAACTTTCATAAGGGGGAGGTCTGTAACAACCTTGTTTTCAGAGCCGCAATATTATACGAATTTAATTAAAATAAAAATGTCCGTATTTGATTTTTGATAGGTATTACTTTGAAATTCACTTTTTACTTAATTGAAATCTGTTAAATCATAGATTTTTGTTTTACAATTTGAACTAATTGATAATTCTTTTCAGGAAATGTATTAAACTAGATAAAGTGTTATTGTTAAACATAAAATATTTTAAAGTGTAAATAATTTTTTATAACTGAAATAATTGAAAAGAAGTTTTATTTGATGTTCAATCAAATCAATAAATCGATGAAGATGAATAGATTATTTATATCACTTCAATGAAAAATTAAATAGAGTGAACGAATATTGAATTGGATATGCAGTCATCGAATTATATTTTGTAGAATGAAGTGTAAATTAATTTCAATCGGATTAAAATTTATTTGTGAATACATAACCAGGATTAAAATCTAAATTTAAATGTAAAAGGGTGTGTATGTGTGTGTGTGTGCGTGTGTGTGTGTGTCATTTAACAAATAAGGCCCAAAATGCATACATCCGTACCCATATCATTAGAAAACCCAAATCCGCTTTCCTCTTTTCCTCTTCTCTGGCTGATGCTTTATTATTTCAAAGGGAACCTGATTCCAAAATTAGATCGATGAAAAAAAAATCGTGGTTTGTGCTTGCAATAGATGAAGGCGAAATCTTCATGAGTGAGGACTTTAGGGAGGACGTGTGACATGGGCGCCATTGATGGGCTGTCGACCTAGGGAGGTGTGTGCGAGCTTCATGCTTCGAGATGCAACTTGGTCAAAGTGGAAACAGGCTCGATTCTAACATGGGACAAAGGGCACGTGTTATGCTCATGGCATGATGGAATAGCAAATCAGTGGCTAAAGTTTAAATATCACAACAATCATATCAAATTGCTGGGATGAATGGATATGTGATCGTTGCTCCTTGCACTGTTGTGACAGCGACGTTGGAGGGTGCAGATTCAGGTGACACCGAAGACAAGTACAATAAAGAGTGCGAACTAATAGTTAACGCGAGTTATTTATTTAACTTACACGCCTATATCAATTATTTATATCCCTTTTTATGCCTTTCTTAAATTATGAATTTGCGTAAATTTTTGGTAGTAATTGAATGGTAGAATTGAGATTAAATTTCATTATAGTTTTAATTGGTTGATGCTTGAATTGGTTGAATAGAATGTTTGAAATATTGAATTTGAATCAATAGTTAAAAATGAATTAGATGGTTAAAATAAGATTACCTGCTAAAATTTATATTGTTTATTATAAGTTGGTTTGATGATTGAAAATACATACATTATTGTACAATCAGAGTTTGTCGAAAAGCAACTCAGATTGATAAACAATTCCGTATTATAAATTATATTTTATAGAGTGATGTTGGCTCTAGATGTCAAATTTTTGTTTGATTTATTATTTGAATTGTTTAAATGTTTTTAAATGAATTTCGCAAATGAGATTTTATCCATTTTGATTCTTATTGGAAATTAATTTATAAAATATAGTTAAATTATTTTATATTCTTAACTTATTTCTTATTTTGAATTTCTATTCAAAGCTTTTAAAAATGAGAAACATTTGTTATAAAACCTTTTAAAATTTACCATTATAAGTAAATTAAAATTTTGGAAATGTTTTAGAAGAAAAAGATAAAATATAGTATTATTTTATAAAAGCTGTTGTGAAAGTAATAATTTCAAATTTCAAGTGATTTTAGTTATAAAGAGTTTTAAATGATTTTGAAAGAGTTAAAAAGCCTTTGTAAATAAACAACTTTTCATTAAACATGAATTTAAGGATTTAAAAGTGATTTTGGAATAATTATATCTTTGTATATATAAAATTAATTTAAAACTATTTTATTTTATTTATATTGGATTTGAGATTTTAATGAGATTTCGTTCTTTTCTATGAAACAAAGAATTTTAATAAACGATTGAATTGTCGATTTGTATCGGATATTTCGTACAATTCTTTCGCTTATTATATAACTTGTTAAATGGAGTTTGAGTGGAATTACCTAGCTTTTAGTAAATACTTGAATTTACTATCTAGTATTGGATCGTTAGTTAAATTCTTGTGATTACTGGAGGGGTAGTAATTAACACCTTAGAGTTATATTATCTTGGGGTGTTTGAATTTTATTTGAGATTGATATATCCCTAAGAAACGATGACTCAATTTTCATCGACCTGAGAGTTGATTTATTTTTAGATTGGATAGGCAGACCTATTTCTTGATGTTAGGTCGGTTCTAGTATAACATAGCTGTCCTTTTGTTGCCGAGTGTTATATTGCAGCCCTATCAGTTTATTTAATGTGGAGAATGTTCACCTATTTCTTGGGGTTAGGAAAATTCACATAGCCAGTCTATTTCTTGGGGTTAGACTATCCTATTTCTTGTGGTTAGGTATGTGACAGGGTCTATTTCTTGGGTTTAGACTCCGTATCGCACTATTTTACACTCATAGTTGCTACCATTATTATTTCATTAGTGATGATTATTTCTTCAGAGGTTTTTGGATAGATGTTTAGCATCTTTTAGGCTTTGGAGAATTTTGAATTGTTATCACCATATTTTGATGATAATCCATTGGAGACTTGCTATGAATTTATGAAATGGTGATTTTTATTAATATGACTTATGTTGATTATTTCATTTTGGGCATATTTATAGTATCACTTAATTGATTGTTATGTCATATATATATATGATATTGGATTTATGAAATGGTAATTTTGATTGATATGCCTTATTTGGATTCATGCATATTCCTATATGGCTCATTTTATTATTAAGTCACATATATTACGATATTAGTATCTAACTTTTTATTAGATTTAGTTTGACCCATTTATTTTTAATCTACTCAGGTCAGGCCAAGACTCTACAGGTATCAGGACTCGTTGACCTTTGGATCTTGGATAGCATTGAAGTAGACTGTTTTAGTTTACAACATATTTATATATATTGACATTAGGAGTTTATGTCATGTATATTATATAGTAGTCATTGTGTAACTGGCATAGTAGTTTTGGGTAATGTGTGTGTATATATATTATGTGGGTCTAGTGTTGATATCTTGTAGACTCACATTCTATTATGTATATGATGTATATTATTTCGCTGTGATCTGTGACTCTGATTCTGTTTTATTTATATTATACACTATTTTGATCCTTTTAAATCGATGTGTTTATTACTTTGTAATAATACTATACACCTCAATATATTCAGTTCAGATCCTCTAAAGGTAATAAAGACGTGTCAGTGTTAGTACAAAAATATATTAACATTCGACCACTCTTAACCAACCGCATTCTCTATGTTATTAGACAACATTTCTTGTAATTTTCTTTAACAATATGTGTATAGTAGTGGGGTCATCATAGACGACCTCATCATCAAACGTAGCCAACCCAGCCTAACACCTCAAAACAAGCTCCATCACCAACGGCTCCCCTCGCCAAATGCGACCTCCAGACACAAATGAGGCAAGCTCCAGGAAAAAAACAACGCAAGCAAAAATCCTCGACCATCATTGCATCGTGCCACTGGACCCTACGCCACCATCGACAATCCCAACCCATCCATGCGCGCTCCTTTGGTCCCACTATCTTCGAACTAGGTTGCGCCAACACCCAGAAACCAAACTCGACTGAACCCAAGGAATACATAGCTTTAAACCCAAGTTTGCCGAATTGCTATCAACATAGACCACTAGAGCCCCTATCTACAACACAGATTGGGTCTACCCTCCATCGCAACCCTCGACTACCGATTCGTCAGAATTTAATTTTAACCCAAAATCGAACAATTATCAAAGTTGGACAAATCACAACTCTAAAAAGCATGAAAGCACTCTAAAAATCATGATTATAAAGGTCATTAGTCGATTTATGATTGATAAAAAAATCGACAAATATGATTGTTTACTATATTATTCACATTTCTCAGAATAGACTCAACTAAAAATTCTACAACTATTTTTAGAATAATCTGTGGATAAAAAACAATTTTGTAGTTGATGGGATGTTCAAAATCAAACCGGTTTGTGAGTTATTGAATTTAGAAGAGGAGAATGAGCTTATGTTTCAAATAACAGAGAAAGGAATAGTAAGTGAATTCTGTTTTACAATACATTTTTGTAACAACCCATTATTCCGAACCCCAGAAATCAACACTATTACATTCACGGTATTAACATGCCGAACAAATAAGTGCCGGAAAGACAGATTATTAGAGGAAAGAAAGGAGATAGAAGATAGAAGAACTAGGAACAAACATAAAATCTCACTATGCAACATAATAACATATATTAATCAACATAATATTTACAAAGTCATATAGAAAATGATACATCAGAGTCACACTAATACTATTTCTAACTTAGGACAATTATAACAGCCTATTCTTATAAATAAATATAGAGTATACAATATACAGTGAAAACAAGATGATAACTATTTATCAATGAAGCCTCCTACTTCAAGCTCCTCTAAAATGCATCCGTAAAAACCTGAACTACATGGTTGCTCATAAAAATTTGAGCACCCAAGAGTTTTAAGGAAATAAAATAAAACTCCGGGTCAGACATGGGTCTGGTGTGAGTAAACTCAAAGCAACTGAATTATTAAGTTAAAAAGTCTTTTTAAATCAAATGTATCTTGTAAGACCACGCCGTCCATAAACATGTACAGGTTTTTACCTTACGATGACCAAAATACTTTTATAGAAATTCAGTGATATTATTATGATGTCTAAGGGTTCAAAGTAAATTATTAAAATAGATTGAATGCTTACATCTCACAGTCCAACATATTTAGTATACAACTAAAACTATGAAGCTCACATTGGAGAAAGGATTCCAACTTGACTGGGCTACAAGGGTACTGCCCATCACAGTACATGTCTAGAAAATGTACCGAGATCGAACCTATCGATCCCTATTAACCCAAGACCGGTCTGCCCCTTACTGGATAGTACCGAATATGTCATCACCCCGGTCGCTTTGCAACCCTTTCCGTCGATATCTCATGCGCAACCAATCAAAAAATATGTAGACGTATCGTATGTAGAAGGGTGACAACATACCCTAAAGGGTGCGACCCACATAGCCTTGCTGCATCTCCCAAGTTTTGTCATTCCCGGTTGATAGGCTTGAGGCTACGGTTTACCTTTTCGAATAGCAGTCCCTCTTAGAACGCTAACACTGCTCTCCCGGTAGTAATGTAGTGCCAGCATTCATCCATACAAGTTGTCCACGGTAAGGAAAACCAAAGGCAGTACTTCTACCACATCCAATTTGGAATCACCCATGAGATTAGTAGCAAGCAGCCCTCGTACTTCAATAGATCCGTCTTCGATCCCATGCTTCAAAATGTCTTCATTCTGAAATTCTTGAGTTGGATTGAAGTGGTTTTCGGATAACATATCCGACTCGGTCTCGTCGAAACAACTTTCGATATTTTTCGGTAAACTCAACCCCAGTTCTCTAAGAAATAAAAAGACAAATGACAAGAGTGGAGTTTACCTCCTAACCATTTATGGATGGATTTCCATATCATTCGTCCTAGAAGAAAAAACGAGTTTATACGCACAATCTAGCACCTTTGACGGTAACTGTACCATATAATTCTCATGTTCCTCATAGATATTTTCAAAGTTACGTTTTGGTCTAATATTTGTGTAACATCCCGGAATTTTTAACATATCAATTTAATAATCTGTATTAAAATTAAATTGATATTGATAATTTTGTTAATAATAAATTGGTTTCTATTTATAATATAAATATATAGTTTGTATTATGAATGGATTAACTTTGTTTTAAATTTAATAAATAAAACATATTTTCTTATTCTAATATTTTTAGTAATTTGGAAATTTGTTTTTATTTAATATAAGCTTCTCAAAGTCATTAAATAAATAAGCTTGGTTTAAATTTAATTAATGAATCATGATTTAAATTTCTAATATATACATTAATAATTTGGAAATTTTGATTTAAATTTATATTGAGTTTTCAAACCTATTTAATAAATAAGTATATGATTTTAAAATTGTTAGGAAAAATATTTAAATGTTTAAAATAATTTGGCTTAAGTTTTAGATTTAAAATGAATTAACAAACAAATTTTTTTATGGCTTAATAAAATATATAATTTATTAATAAAAATATAATTTCTTTTACAATTATTTTAATTTAATAATAAGATATTTATAAAAACAATATTAATAGTGTATTGTCTTTATAAATAGATTTTGAATAAAATTTGCTATTGTTATTTCAAATTATATATATATATATATATATAACTTGATTTTTAAATAATTGATTTTGAATTTAATTTGAATTTAAATTCCAAAGTATAGATTTTTATTATTTTAATTTTTATATGTATAAGTTTTATTTATAAACATGATTTGTTTTTATTTCTTTTTATAAATTTATGTACACATTTAAATATTTACTAACAAATTAATTTGCTTAATACATACATTAACATATATATTAACATTTAAATTTAAATACTAATTTCCCTAAAAGGACAAGTGTTGATCTCTTAAAACTTCATTAAACAAATGTTAGAAAGATAAACATTCAATTTGACAAATGTTAAAATAAGTTTACAAGTGTCAAATTGTTTTAATTTTTTTCTTTTATTTAATAAATCTGAAATTACACTTATATAAACCTACATCTACATCTCTTTCTTCCTTTTCTTATTTTTTTCTAATCAAAGACAAGTGAAGCTTTAATTTGAGATCAATTGCAGATCTGAAAATATGAAAACCCAAAAAATCAAACCCTCTTCAAAAATTCTGTGGCCTGCAAACAAAATCCTGCATTTTTAATCTGCAAATCTGAAATTTACATGCACCTTCAAAACCAAATTAAAAGCTTTGTCAAAAATCAGTAAACCCCTCAAAATCAAAGCAGTTCAAATCCCTGCAATATCATATCAGTAGCCTTCCATTCCAAAACAAATACAAAATCAAACCCCTCACTAAAAAAAGAGTCTGCATTCTTATTTCTGCATGCATCTGGAAATGAAGCACATCTGCATCATCTTCTTCTCTGTAATCTAGAAAGTTTTTCTGCAAACAAGCCTTCATTTCATTTTTCAACTTGAGTATCAAAAAGGAAGTCTGCAACCCAAGTTTTAAAATCCAAAAACAAGTTGAATCTAGAAAAAAATCAAGTCTTCCTGCAATTTTCTTCATCAATGTTTTCTTCTTCAAGTTCAAAGGCATTTTATCTGGGTGCTATGTTCTTCAAATATGTGAGTAACCTTTTTTAAAATTTAAATTTAAATCTTGGTTGCATAATTGTATGTTGAGATGAAATAGGCACTGCATGTTATTATAAGTGAATATTAGATGCGAATATTATATGTATACATGCTGTGTAATGCTCTGTTGTAACCTATTTTGAAAATCTGTAATTTTAAAATTCTTACCTCTTAAATAAGTTAGATAGGATCTTATATTAGACAAATGTTGTTTGATTAGCTTAATCTATAGTTTAAAATTTTAATCAAACCAAATATAAAGTCGTTGCCTCTGGAAACACAGAATAACATCAATGCGGGTTGATTTTAACAAAAATCCGAACATGTTATTTTAGTATTTCAGTATCATAAATCAATAGTATTAACTGAAACATTATTTTTAAATCAAGTATCAGGATTTTTAGGGGTAAGTTGTAGGTGCAGTTCTGTTTTAATCTTATAATGGATTTTAAGCAAATTTTGATGGTTTTTGAATTGGGAGGTCTTGTGTTTCTTCTTGGTAGTAGAGGAGGGCTTGCAGATGCTAGGAAAAATCAGGGATGACGATGATTAACATTGTGTAAGGTGCAGTTTTGAGATTCAATTTTAAACCCTAGTTTTAAAGTGGTTTGAAGAATCGAACATTTCAATTTGTACAATGGACCTAGTGCTTCAATCTTTTGGGAATTGATTGTTGGGTCGTAGTTGAAGTTGAGGCCGGAAGGGTTGATCTCCAGGTGGTCGGAGTGGCGTGTTTTCTCCGTTGACAGGTTTTGAAGGAAACCTGTTTATGGTTTTCCAGGTTTTGCTTTTAGGAGTTCGATTGTGATTCCTTGAATGACTGTTCGAATTGATGATCGTGTATGGGTGTAGGGGTGTTTCTGGGTGTAGTACGATCATCTCTGATGATCAGAGGAGGCTGGGTCGCCGTGCATATGCACGGTGATGTATTTTTTGATGATAGGTTTGGGAAAGTTTGGTAGCAGGGGAGTTCTTGAGATTTTCCCGAAGCAGTAAGGCATTTGGCTCGGGGAGGTTAGGTAGAAAACTCGAAGTAATTTGTGTAAGTCTCGGGTTGTTTCTGAATTTTCAGGTTTTACAGAAACCTGTTGCTTCTGTTTTAAAACTTTTAAAAATCTGAAAGCTTTTTAAAATGTTTAGGAAATTTTAAACCTAGTTTAAATTCAATTTTAAATTGAATGCAAGTTTAAAATCTAAAATCTCAGTTTGAAGTAAAATGAAGTTTCAATCTGGGAATTTAAAATTGAATTTCAGTTTCTGAAATTAAAAGAAGGTTTAAATTTGAAAGATTTTAACAAAATGTAAATTGAAATTTTTGAAATTTTGAAGTGAATTTAGTTTCAAATTTTTTATGAAATTTAAATTCTAAGACAAACACTTGTTTTTCTTATAGTTTAAAAAGTTTTAAATTGATTAAACTTTGATTAAGGTTAAAATATATTCATTTTAAATCATGTATTTAAAATGAAATTTAAAAGTAATTTCAAAAGTAATTTGTTTTCAAATAAATTTGTTTTTGAACATAATTTAGAAATGTTTTATCTTAAAATTAATTAAGATTAATGTTTTAAAATTAAGTTAATTAATGGAGTAATTAAGGAATGCTTAATTAATTTAATTAATTAATGATTTGGAATTAATAAGTATTGATTAATGGTTAATGAATTTATAATTAAGATCATTAATTTTATTATTAACTAATGATTAAAGAATTATTAATTAAGAAATTAAATTTTAATCAAGGTTAATAAATTAAATAATTAAGGATAAATTAAGTGACAATTAACTCTCAATTAATTAAATAATTATACTTTAATTAATGAATAATTAAAGATGATTTAATTTGGGATTAATATAAGTTAATTACTTAATAACATAATTAGAGAATGGTTAATGAAGGCCATTTACCAGGATTATTTAAATAATTAATGTGATTAATTTTCACAATTAATTAGATCAATTAATTTAATAATAATCATTTGTGAATTGTTGAGTGTAATTACTTAATGAAGTAATTAAGAAATTAATTACTTAAGGTAATTAATTGAGTTAAATGTGATTGTTTAATTTAATTAATTAAGTTTAATTAATTTTAAACACAGGATGTTTTAATGATAATTACTTAATGTAATTAATGGATTGGAAATTACTTGGTGAAGTAATTGATTGATAATTACAGGTTGTAATTAATTGAAGATGTTTAAGAGTGAAGTAAGTTGGAGTATAATAACTTAGAAATTAATCAAGGGATTAATTAAGATATTAATTAAGGAATAATTAATTTGTTTTAAATAAAGTAATTAAGTTAGTTAATTACTAAATATGGTTAATCAGAGGGAATAATTTTGAGTTAATAACTTAAGGTAATTAATTTGGGAAGATAATTTATTAAATTAAGGATCATTAATTATTATAATTAATGATGAAATTAAAGTTGATTAATTATGATTAATTAATAAATGATAAGTAACTAAAGGTAATTAAATGATGCAATTAATTAAGGAATAATTTAATTAATTACAATTTAATTAATTGAAGCAATTAAATGTTAATTACTGTTTTTGTTTGAGAATAATTAATTTGTGAAATTAATTAAGGATAATTACTTGAATGTAATTAAGGATAATTAATCAAGGGTGGTTAATTAAGGTGATTGAATTTGAGTGATTAATTAATTGATTGTAATCAATTAAATGATTGAGTAAGCAAGATTTATATTGGTGAAGTAATTAACTTAATTTATTTTAAATTAATTAAAGATGAAGCAATTAATTTAATTCACTTTAAATTAATTAGGGATAGAGATAATTAATTAATTCATTTTAAATTAATTATATTGTGATGAAATAAATCATTTCTTATATATGAATGGATGACAATGATTGTCTTGGATGCATTGTGATCTCAGGAATGAGATAAGTAATGTCGTGTGGTATGAATGCTTTAGATTGTATTGTGATGATAATATAGATTATCTATTGTGATGATGATATGGATTACCTATTTTGATGTGGATCATTTGTTTATTTGATAATGTTGATTATCTATTGTGATTTGTGAGCTATCTATCTGTATGTATATAGATAATTGAATTATTTAACCTTAAACAACTTGGACCTAAAAGACACGCTTTGGATTTCGATGAGACCGGGATCGGGTTTCCATATTTGGATATCCGAAAACCACATCGATCCAAATTAACGGTAGGTCGTGAATCTCATGTGAAGATGAAGATTCAGAGTGCAAGGGTTATTGCTGTTAACTATGAGGGTGATTCCAAAATGAGTGTAACGAGATAATGCCTTTAATTTCGTTCGAACCCAGAACGAACTTGTATGGATTGAATGCTTACAGAACATCGTCAGGTGGACGATGAGCATTCTAAGTGATGTGTTCATTGAAGGTAATCATAGCCTCAAGCCTCATCAACCGGGAATGGCTAAAACAGGGGAGGTGCAGCAAGGCTAAGTGGGTCAGCCCAAGTAGGACGAGATTTTACCCTGTCTTTAGATCCCTTTTATTTCGGCTGTGTGGACGGTTGTTGAGCTCCAACTGTCGTGGTTGTCTTGTTCGGAACTGTCTAGTAAGGGATGGTTCCAGCCTTGTGTTGCAGGGGAGTTAGGATGGCTCCTTGGTACGTTGATCTAGGCCACGTACTGTGACGGGCGGTACCCCGGTAGCCCTGCCATTGTATGGAATCCAAAATCCAATAAGTGCCAACGGTTTTGATTGTATTACCCACTTTTGTGGCTAGTAGCTGGAATTTAACAATGTACCAATTTCGGCTATTTCAACTTACTTGAAAACCCTAGACCTATTATATTGTCACCGGATTTCCTATCAAATGTTTTGGTTAGCGTAAGGTAAAACTTTTCCATGTTTATGTGTAGGAAGTCTTAAGGGATACCTTTCTTTTCAAAAGGTTTTTGAAAATTAAGCAATCTTAACCTGTTACTCACACCAGACCCATGTCTGACCCGGAGTTTATCTTCTGTTTTCTTAAACTCCTAGGTACTCAAAATTTTACGAGTAGCCAAGGGATTCAGGTTAGCTTTGACGAATTTGTGGAGGAGCAATGGAGCAGGAGGCTTCTTCGTGTAGATATACAGTATTCCGCTGTGTTGATTTCTCTGAGTAGTTTCTTGTACTATATTGAGTTGTATAACTAGACAGGTGATTATAACTGTCTAGTATGTGTTGTACTATCTGTGTAACTCAGATGATGGTTGTAAACTATGTAATATTTATGTTATCAATATAATTTATTCGTTCCGCTGTTTAGATTCTGATGTTGTTTCTTCTTTCTCTTCTTTCTTTTCTCTTTTCTATCTCTTTCTTTATTATTAATGATGCGTCATTCTGTGGAGACGGATGACGGATCGTTACAGTGGTATCAGAGCATTAGGTTGAGTGAATACCTAAGCTCTGTAGTGGTGTCTTTCTTGAGAGAGCGTACTTGTAATTTTTATATATAATTATATCTAAATATATTTACTTCAACCTATTTGTTGGGCTACCCATACAGGTTTTCCAATAAAAATTATAAAGGTAGATGGGATAGTGGTGTGTGTAACACGACTATCATTGGTTAGATTTTGAATGTTTGAGGTTGGAGGTGTTTTTGTCGAGACTGTTGACCTAATACCGTCTTGAGTGAATTTTGCAGTGATAAAGGATTTCATCGATCTCTGAAGGAAACCTGTGAAGGTTCGGAGTCCATTTTTGAAGTTGGATAAGTAGAGTTTGGATCTGTTGGCTGAGCAGAAACGAGTGATGGTATCTTGATACCTCAGGGAAGTAACTGCGTGATGAGACGCGGTGATAATGGATGTCTCCGAAAATGTTTTCTTTTGGAGCAAGTATAGGGAAGTGTCTCTGCTTCGGTGTTGTGGCTGAGTTCAGCAGGACGTTTGTGTTTGGTTGGAAGTCTGAGTTTCTCGAAGAGCTTTGGATTAGGAGATCTTTGGCATCTGTGGCAGTAGTGCAGCTCGAGTATTTTGTGTTGGCAGGAAGTTTTCTGGCTGAGCAGTTTTTCTGGAAGTGGAGTTCTGAAGCAGCAAAGTGGACTCATTTCTTCGATGGGTTGGCTAGTTAAGTGTAAGCTATTCTATTTGATAAAGGGAGAACAGATTTCCTTGGATTTGGTTAGGGATAATCGCGAAAGTGACTTGCGATTGTTTGAGTGTTCTCTTGGGTTATCGGAGTTTTTCCGGATGTCTTCAAGGAAGTCAGAGGTTTGTCCGCATTTGGAGATTGAGTTTCTTTATCGAATGGGATTCCAGGAGTGCTACCAATAGCTCAGCTTAGTAGAAGGATAGTTCCAAGAGATTAAGTTGGTGAAGCAGCTCAGGTTTTGGAGAAGCTTCTGAGTTTTCTTATGGATCTATTAAACCATATTTCTGGAATTGTTGTCGAGTTGTGCTCGTGTTCTTCATCTGCATTTTCTTCTACTTCGGATCAGAATTGAGCAGCGGAAGCAGTTGGAAAGTGCATCTGCTTTTCTTTTCTGGATAGGAGAAGTTGTTGTCTTTTGATGTTTGAGGAGTAGGATTTGATCTTGATTGATCTTGAGGAGATCATTTTGTTGAGATGATTGGTCTTGTTTGTTTTTAGGGACATCAGCGGAGGTTGAGCTGATCAGGAAGGTTGTAGGCAGCCCAGGATCGTCTGGAGAGTTTTGTGGATTTGAGACGAAGGAATTTGGATTCCTGAGTCAGAGATTTGATCTTGGATAAGTTTTCTCCGATCATAAAGGAGCTATAAGATTGGGTAAGGCTGGGAAGCTAGCTCTGAAGTGTTTTGGATTTTTCTGTAAGATAAGTGATTGATCTACAAGATTGGATTGCCAGTTTGGATAACTGGGATTCGATGAGTTTCACGTATCTCTGAAGGAGTACGTGTATGATCTATCTCTGGTTGTGGAACCAGCAGTTCTGGAGTCTTGGTTGTTGAGTTAGACTCGTTTGTAGTCTGATTTCTTTTCTAGTGTTGTAGATATAGTTGAATACGGGCTTTGCGGCTTCATAATTTTGATTGTTTGGATTTTCTAGAGCGAGTATCCCGGTGTTTGTACTTGGGGAAACTCGAGAATTTTGTCAGGATTATTAGATTTGTTTGATTAGATAAATTGGCTGCTATGGTTGTTAGCATATGTTTGATATATGCTTGTGTTTTAAAAATTTAAAATCTTTAACGAGATTATTAAATTACCTTTGTTTTAAATTTCGAGGACGAAATTCTTTTAAGGGGGAAGGATTGTAACATCCCGGAATTTTTAACAATATCAATTTAATAATCTGTATTAAAATTAAAATGATATTGATAATTTTGTTAATAATAAATTGGTTTCTATTTATAATATAAATATATAGTTTGTATTATAAATAGATTAACTTTGTTTTAAATTTAATAAATAAAACATATTTTCTTATTCTAATATTTTTAGTAATTTGGAAATTTGTTTTTATTTAATATAAGCTTTTCAAAGTTATTAAATAAATAAGCTTGGTTTAAATTTAATTAATGAATCATGATTTAAATTTCTAATATATACATTAATAATTTAGAAACTTTGATTTAAATTTATATTGAGTTTTCAAAGCTATTTAATAAATAAGTATATGATTTTAAAATTGTTAAGAAAAATGTTTAAAATAATTTGGCTTGAGTTTTAGATTTAAAATGGATTAACAAACAAAAAGTTTTATGGCTTAATAAAATAGATAATTTATTAATAAAAATAGAATTTCTTTTACAATTATTTTAATTTAATAATAAAATATTTATAAAAACAATATTAATAGTGTATTGTCTTTATAAATAGATTTTGAATAAAATTTGCTATTGTTATTTCAAATTAAATTTATATATATAACTTGATTTTTAAATAATTGATTTTGAATTTAATTTGAATTTAAATTCCAAAGTATAGATTTTAATTGTTTTAATTTTTATATGTATAAGTTTTATTTATAAACGTGATTTGTTTTTATTTCTTTTTATAAATTTATATACACATTTAAATATTAACTAACAAATTAATTTGGCTTAATACATACATTAACATATATATTAACATCTAAATTTAAATACTAATTTCCCTAAAAGGACAAGTGTTGATCTCTTAAAACTTCATTAAACAAATGTTAGAAAGATAAACATTCAATTTTTAAAATAAGTTTACAAGTGTCAAATTGTTTCAATTTTTTTTTCTTTTATTTAATAAATCTGAAATTACACTTATATAAACCTACATCTACATCTCTTTCTTCCTTTTCTCATTTTTTTCTAATTAAAGACAAGTGAAGCTTTAATTTCAGATCAATTTTAGACCTGGAAATATGAAAACCCAAAAAATCAAACCCTATTCAAAAATTCTGTGGCCTGCAAACAAAATCCTGCATTTTTAATCTGCAAATTTGAAATTTACATGCACCTTCAAAACCAAATTCAAAGCTTTGTCAAAAATCAGTAAACCCCTCAAAATCAAAGCAGTTCAAATCCCTGCAATATCATATCAGTAGCCTTCCATTCCAAAACAAATACAAAATCAAACCCCTCATTAAAAAAAAGAGTCTGCATTCTTATTTCTGCATGCATATGGAAATGAAGCACATCTGCATCATCTTCTTCTCTGTAATCTGGAAATTTTTTCTGCAAACAAGCCTTCATTTCATTTTTCAACTTTAGTATCAAAAAGTAAGTCTGCAACCCAAGTTTTAAAATCCAAAAACAAGTTGAATCTGGAAAAAAAATCAAGTCTTCCTGCAATTTTCTTCAGCAATGTTTTCTTCTTCAAGTTCAAAGGCATTTTATCTGGGTGCTATGTTATTCAAATATGTGAGTAACCTTTTTTAAAATTTAAATTTAAATCTTGGTTGCATAATTGTATGTTGAGATGAAATAGGCACTGCATGTTATTATAAGTGAATATTAGATGCAAATATTATATGTATACATGCTGTGTAATGCTCTGTTGTAACCTGTTTTAAAAATCTGTAATTTTAAAATTCTTACCTCTTAACTTAGTTAGATAGGATCTTATATTAGACAAATGTTGTTTGATTAGCTTAATCTATAGTTTTAAAAATTTAATAAAACCGAATATAAAGTCATTGCCTCTGGAAACACAGAATAACATCAATGCATGTTGATTTTAACAAAAATCCGAACATGTTATTTTAGTATTTCAGTATCATAAATCAATAGTATTAGCTGAAACATTATTTTTAAATCAAGTATCAGGATTTTTAGGGGTAAGTTGTAGGTGCAGTTCTGTTTTAATTTGATAATGGATTTTTTAAGAAAATTTTGATGGTTTTTGAATTGGGAGGTCTTGTGTTTCTTCTTGGTAGTAGAGGAGGGTTTGTAGATGCTAGGAAAATCAGGGATGGTGATGATTAACATTGTGTAAGGTGCAGTTTTGAGATTCAATTTTAAACCCTAGTTTTAAAGTGGTTTGAAGAATCGAACATTTTGATTTGTACAATGGACCGAGTGCTTCAATCTTTTAGGAATTGATTGTTGGGTCGTAGTTGAAGTTGAGGCCGGAAGGGTTGATCTCCAGGTGGTCGGAGTGGCGTGTTTTCTCCGTTGACAGGTTTTGAAGGAAACCTGTTTATGGTTTTCCAGGTTTTGCTTTTAGGAGTTCGATTGTGATTCCTTGAATGACTGTTCGAATTGATGATCGTGTATGGGTGTAGGGGTGTTTCTGGGTGTAGTACGATCATCTCTGATGATCAGTGGAGGCTGGGGTCGCCGTGCATATGCACGGTGATGTATTTTTTGATGATAGGTTTGGGAAAGTTTGGTAGCAGGGGAGTTCTTGAGATTTGCCCGAAGCAGTAAGGCATTTGGCTCGGGGAGGTTAGGTAGAAAACTCGAAGTAATTTGTATAAGTCTCGGGTTGTTTCTTAATTTTCAGGTTTTACAGAAACCTGTAGTTTCTGTTTTAAAACTTTTAAAAACCTAAAAGCTTTTTAAAATGTTTAGGAAATTTTAAACCTAGTTTAAATTGAATCCAAGTTTAAAATCTAAAATCTCAGTTTTAAGTAAAATGAAGTTAAATATGGGAATTAAAAAATGAATTTCATTTTTTGAAATTAAAAGAAGGTTTAAATTTGAAAGATTTTAACCAAATGTAAATTGAAAATTTTGAAATTTTGAAGTGAATTTAGTTTCAAAATTTTTATGAAATTTAAATTCTAAGACAAACACTTGTTTGTCTTGCAGTTTAAAAAGTTTTAAATTGATTAAACTTTGATTAAGTTTAAAATATATTCATTTTAAATCATGTATTTGAAATGAAATTTAAAAGTAATTTCAAAAGTAATTTGCTTTCAAATAAATTTGTTTTTGAACATAATTTAGAAATGTTTTATCTTAAAATTAATTAGGATTAATGTTTCAAAATTAATTTAATTAATGGAGTAATTAAGGAATGCTTAATTAATTTAATTAATTAATGATTTGGAATTAATAAGTATTGATTAATGGTTAATCAATTTATGTTTAAGATCATTAATTTGATTATTAACTAATGATTAAAGAATTATTAATTAAGTAATTAAATTTTAATCAAGGTTGATAAATTAAATAATTAAGGATTAATTAAGTGACAATTAACTCTTAATTAATTAAATAATTAGACTTTAATTAATGAATAATTAAAGATGATTTAATTTGGGATTAATCTAAGTTAACTACTTAATAACATAACTAGAGAATGGTTAATGAAGGTCATTGACCAGGATTATTTAAATAATTAATGTGATTAATTTTCACAATTAATTAGATCAATTAATTTAATAATAATCATTTGTGAATTGTTGAGTGTAATTACTTAATGAAGTAATTAAGAAATTAATTACTTAAGGTAATTAATTGAGTTAAATGTGATTGTTTAATTTAATTAATTAAGTTTGATTAATTTTAAATACAGGATGTTTTAATGATAATTACTTAATGTAATTAATGGATTGGAAATTACTTGGCGAAGTAATTGATTGATAATCAGAGGTTGTAATTAATTGAAGATGTTTAAGAGTGAAGTAATTTGGAGTATAATTACTTAGAAATTAATCAAGGGATTAATTAAGATATTAATTAAGGAATAATTAATTTGTTTTAAATAAAGTAATTAAGTTAGTTAATTACTAAATATGGTTAATCAGAGGGAATTAATAATTTTGAGTTAATTACTTAAGGTAATTAATTTAGGAAGATAATTTATTAAATTAAGGATCATTAATTATTATAATTAATGACGAAATTAAAGTTGATTAATTATGATTAATTAATAAATCATAAGTAACTAAAGGTAATTAAATGATGCAATTAATTAAGGAATAATGTAATTAATTAAAGTTTAATTAATTGAAGTATTTAAATGTTAATTACTGTTTTTGTTTGAGAATAATTAATTTGTGAAATTAATTAAGGATAATTACTTGAATGTAATTAAGGATAATTAATCAAGGGTGGTTAATTAAGGTGATTGAATTTGAGTGATTAATTAATTGATTGTAATCAATTAAATGATTGAGTAAGCAAGATTTATATTGGTGAAGTAATTAACTTAATTTATTTTAAATTAATTAAAGATGAAGCAATTAATTTAATTCACTTTAAATTAATTAGGGATGGAGATAATTAATTTAATTCATTTTAAATTAATTATATTGTGATGAAATAAATCATTTCTTATATATGAATGGATGACAATGATTGTCTTGGATGCATTGTGATCTCAGGAATGAGATAAGTAATGTTGTGTGGTATGAATGCTTTAGATTGTATTGTGATGATAATATAGATTATCTATTTTGATGATAATATGGATTACCTATTTTGATGTGGATCATCTGTTTATTTGATAATGTTGATTATCTATTGTGATTTGTGAGTTATCTATCTGTGTGTATATAGATAATTGAATTGTTTAACCTTAAACAACTTGGACCTAAAAGACACGCTTTGGATTTCGATGAGACTGGGATCGGGTTTCCATATTTGGATATCCGAAAACCACATCGATCCAAATTAACGGTAGGTCGTGAATCTCAAGTGAAGATGAAGATTCAGAGTGCAAGGGTTATTGCTGTTAACTCTGAGGGTGATTCCAAAATGAGTGTAACGAGATAATGCCTTCGGTTTCGTTTGAACCCAGAACGAACTTGTATGGATTGAATGCTTACAGAACATCGTCAGGTGGACGATGAGCATTCTAAGTGATGTGTTCACTGAAGGTAATCATAGCCTCAAGCCTCATCAACCGGGAATGGCTAAAACAAAGGAGGTGCAGCAAGGCTAAGTGGGTCATGCCCAAGTAGGACGAGATTTTCCCCTGTTGTAACGACCAGCTATTTTGGACTATTCGCATCTGCACATGTCGGACTTAAATAATATAAAATACCGAATTGTTAATTTAAATTTGGAAAAACTCAGATATACGGTAAATAAATAATCACAGAATCACAGACACAGAGTAATAATATGCAGCGGAAGTAAAAGAGATAGTAGTTCATGAAGCTACTATATAAATATATAAGATACATCAGAGTTTACAACAGAAGAGAAATACGATACATCAAGTACAAATTAGAATACATCACTGGAATCATCGAATACTGAAAGAAGAATAGATGGCTGGATCTTCAAGCAAAGCTCCAACTCCATAGGTGAGTCTCGAAAGCTGATCAACCACTCAGTCTGACCCGAGCGTAAAGCAAAACACAAAACACTCGACTCAGGATTAATATTCTTATATCAATAAATCCAACTCAAGTGAAAAAGCAATCACAATACAAGTAACTCAAAGGATGTTGGAATAACCATCCTCTAAGGATCCGTTAAACTATCTATTATGTAGTAGTGTACGCTAAATAGATAATGTCTATCAGTAATATAAAGTATCAAAATAGTGTTAAGGCGTTACCATTATCCCCCTTAACACATTTTATAAATGTCATAGTCTATACAGCACTGTAAACTCCACCGTAAACTAGTGGGATATCAGGGAGTACTCCATAGATATAACACAAAACAAATTCGTAGTGGTCGCGTATATAGGGCTACAAGTATGACAAGGCACATGAGGCAATACCCAAGGTAGTGAAACTACTGTTCGCCTGATCCGGACTGGTGAGAACGCATCGCCGCAGCGATCGCAACACCGCGAAAACAACACTCCTGAAATTTCGAGGGTGCACCAATCAATCACAAGTAATGAGTAGTAGTTACGAAGAAGTGTGTCCGCTCGAGGTGGCTAACCTCATTTGGCCCGGCACGGCTCCTGATTTTAGTCATTTTCAATTTGACACAAGTGTCAAGGCTATCCATTATCGTTCTCTTTCTTCAGTCATCACGTACATCATTCCAACCACTTCATTCTGGATCATCACTCCGCGTATAGTTGTTAAAGTGGTTTTCGGTTTAGATAGAGAGTATATCCATAACCGATTCCGGGTTCTTTAATAACTTTCATAATTATTACCCGATTGGTCATTTAGTAAATTTCAAACCAAATCAATTTCAATTTCAATTTCAATGCGTAATTCAACATTTCGTTTGTCTTTCTAAATCAATTTCCAAAGTTTACGTCTCAAAACTTCCAAATTACCATTTCAAAATCTTATAATTCGATTTCAACTTTTATTTAAACAATTCAAATATTGATTCAAGTTTGTATACAAATTTCATTCCGAAATCATTTAAATGATTTAATTTTCATTCAAATCAATTAAAATTCATTTATCGATTTCATTTCATATTCATTAATTAAATTTATCCTTCAAAACAATTTCCATTTAATTTCCAATTTATTAAATCAACTACTTACGTTCAACTTCATTATATCAAAACATCAAATTGAAATAAATTAAATTCGTCAAATCAATTCTTTAAATTATAAGTCTTACGTTAATTTCAATAAATCACGTTTTTATTTCAATAAATTACATTTATTTCTTGTTAAAGAAATTCAATTTTCACTTATTTATGACTTCATTATAAATTTCAACTTAATTAATAAAGAACTAAATTTCACATATTTGAGAAGTTCAATTTCACTTATTAACTTACTTAAATAATTTTCAAACTTAAAAAAATTAAGAAAACCCAATTTCATTCATTAACGAAGTTCCAATTCACTTATTCGAAAGTTCAATTTCTTTTATCAAAGAATCTATTTTTTATTCAATTATCAAATAATTAAATCTTATTCAATTATTACTAATTTCAAACATAATTATTAAATAATTTCAAAACTTTAATAATTACAACTTGATTATAAATTCAACTTAATTATTAAATCATTTCCACTTAATTATGAATTCAAATTTAATTATCAAATCATTCAACTTAGTTATAAATTCAACTTAATAATTTCACACTTAATTATAATTTCAAACTTAATTAAATTTCAAACTTAATTATAATTTCACGGTTAATCATAATTTCAACTTTAATTATTAAATGATTTCAAACTTAATAATTTCAAAACTCAATTATTACTAATTTCCAAATTATTATTTATTAATAATTTCAAATTTAATTACTAAATAATTAAATTTCAAACAACGTTCTTTCATCGATTACTACGTTAATATTTGCTTCGGATTTAAATCTTTACATTTTCCTTTCATCAAATTTTACGTTCCAAATTTATTTCAAAACCTTATTATTCAAATAAAATCTTTATTTTTATTTCAAATCAAATTATTGACCAATCGGGTTTATTTAATTCTCTATCCTAAGTCAAGTTCATTTCGGGTATTTATCATTTCAACCCGATTCCAATTTCAATTCAAGATCAAGCATAATAAAGGGAACTTGGAGTGTGATAACTGGGATGGTGTCAAAGTAAATAAACAAGCAATAACAACAATCAACACAATCCAATAATCAATCTAAATAATCCCGAAATAATCGTATTAATTCGCATTGTTGTTTGTGCGAATTAATATAATTATCTCTAGAATCTACACTATCATTTCATGTAGATTAAAGATTTCTACATTACGGTTTTTCACTTGTCGTTCAATTTTAATTACAATTTTACAACAATTTATCCAATATACGTTCAAGGTTCAAAGTGTAATTTATCAAATTCTATGTGTCAATTAACTTAACAATTAAAAGGGGTCATATCATTCAAATTAGCTAATCAAATTCAATACATACGTCAATTCACAATTTTAACTATCCTACGTCAAATTCAATTGCATAATATTTATCACTTTATACATTTCAATTTAACATCCAATATAAACAACAAACAATCAATCAATTATCAACTAAACTATATTATCATCGCATAAAAAAAATAACAGATTATGGTGTCAGATGTCATAGATGAACAGATATGGGTAATAACAGTGTACATAACAAACAACAGCATATATTTCAATTGTGTTTCAATTGAAATCAAATTTAATAAATAAAAGAACATTAGTCGTGAGTGATTGCTCACCTTTCGATGCTAGAGGATTTTGACAATAGAGCAAGCTATAAATTCCAAAGCAAAATGAGATAGTACGAATTCGATGGAGAAGGCAGGCGCGACGCATCAAAAGCTGATAGATAGGAGTTGGCGAAACCAAGTTAGAACGGGATTGATGAAGATAATAAGTATGAGTGACTCTTATATATATATATATAAAAATATATTACTATATATTTCAAGTTATATTCTAAAATCAATACTATTATTATATATCATTAAATAGGAACTTGCGCATCATATATACATTACCATATATATATTTGAAACTCCAACTTCAAGTACACTATAAAATACAATATACTGAAGTACATTCTATTCTTTACAATAAGCTAATATAACGCTTAAAAACTTTACAAACTTATACCCATATAAACAAATAAAACTTAGTTGCTTCAGACTATAAAAAAAAACATACAAATATAGCGTTTATATAATACTACCTATACAACCGAATATAAGCTCATATATGCATATATTTTTTAAATCGACAGTATATGAATAACATATGCCTATAAAACACTATATACATAAGCTAAGGTATAAAAAAATATTAAAAGTTGTTTCAAAACACACGTAACTTTAAAAAATTAAAACCTGACATATTATACAACTAATAAGCTTTTGCTCTCCAACCATTATACAAACCACTGACATCATATGCCTGGCTAATAGGTATTTACAGCATATATGAACACTAAACTACGTACAATACTATATCTATATATCCAAATGACATATGAACAAATCTACTATAAAACGTAAGTAACCTTTTATATATTTTACAACAAAACACTGTAAGTATAACTTATAACAGATATTATAGGTATAAATAACACTATAAGTATATATTCCCAGCAAGGTGAAACTGACCCTAACAATATAAATAACATAGCTTGAACAACAATTTTTTTTTTAAACAAAACTTATATACGCATATTTTAAAATATAAGATACATGTACACAGTGGCGGATCTAGAATATTCAAACTGGAGGGTCATAATAGTAATATAACATTAAAAAATACAAAAATTTAAATATTGGTACCGCGTTGATTCATGATAACATAGAAAATTTGAAATTGACTTACAACTGACCCCTACGATTTTTCATTTTTTGAAAATAATCCATGACAACATCATCAGATAAATTGTTAAATACATCTTTTTCAATGTATACAACCAAACTATCATTCAACCACTGATCACACATTCGATTGCGAAGTCGATTCTTCACCATCTTCATTCCAGAAAAAGCCCGCTCTACCGTAGCAGTTGCAACCGGTAGTACCAAAGCCAAAGTAAAAAGTTTATAAACCGACGGATATGTCAGATTTCTTTTACTTTTGACCATCAGTTGAGTAACATCACTCAACCCAATCAAATACGAAGAATCAACATTTGTTCGTACATCTATAATAAAAGTCTCGAGTTGGTTTGATAGTGCTAAAAGGTCAATGTTTGCAAAATCTTTTGGATAAAATTGAGCTAATCGAATCAATTTTTGGTTGTCAAAAGCAAGAAAAGAGTCCGAAGGATTTAAGCACGCGACACAAAGTAACAATTCAGTGTTTGCTTCATTAAACCGATTATTTAACTCTTGTAGTTGCATATCTATGACGGTGTTGAATAATTCAACACGATAATGGTGAAAATTTGTCGTCTCTTCAGCTTTACGACGTGATCTTCCGCGAATAACATACAAATCATTCATATTTGGAATTGAAATAAAATGTTTTCCACAAAAGGCAGAAATTTCTTCAACTAAAGCATTCCACCCATCATCCCTCAACATTTGAAGTCGTTTTTTAGAAATATCAACTAACCTCATAGCATTTTCTATATCTTGATCTTTTCTTTGCAATGCTCGTGACAACTCATTTGTAATCCCAAGTATCAAAGTCATCAAGTGTAAAGAAATTATAAATTCAAAAGATTGAATCCCCTCAAGTAAACGAGATGCTTCAAACTTTTTATCAACATACAACCCATCTTCTACGACTGCATCAAGAACATCAACCACAGCACCAAATAATGAAGTCAAACTAATGAGTGTTCTATAATGTGATCCCCAACGTGTATCACAAGGTCGAACAAGTGTAGTCTCTTGATTCAAACCTCTCCCACTTGTGATTTCTTCATTTGATAATGCTTCAATTATTTTAACAACTTGTGATTCTCGCATAATATCATGTCGTTTACATGAACTACCAACTACATTAACAATATTAGAGATCAAGTGAAAGAGTCTGACAACAAGCACATGGTTTTTTGCAACGGCCACAAGAGCTAGTTGTAGTTGGTGAGCAAAACAATGAATGTAGTGTGCACAATCATTTTCTTTCAAAATAAGAGCTTTTAATCCATTATATTCGCCTTGCATATTACTAGCTCCGTCATATCCTTGACCACGCAACATAGAAATGCTCAATCCATGTGTGGAAAACAAATCATCAAGTGCTTCTTTAAGTGATTTTGCGGTCGTGTTAGCAACATGCTTAAGACCTAAAAGTCGTTCAACAACACATCCTTTTTTATTTATGAACCTCAATACAACAACCATTTGCTCTTTTGTAGATATATCACGAGCTTCATCAATAAGAACAGAAAAAAACCCATTTCCAAGCTCTTTGATAATAGCATTATTTGTTTCAAATGCAGCGGCTCTTATAATATCCTTTTGAATTGAAGGCGCTATTAACTTCATATTTTCAGGAGCATTTTTTAGTACAACATTTCTAACCTCTTCATTATTGTCAGAAAGGAACTGTAATAATTCAATAAAAAGCCCTCGGTTGCTTGAATCTTCGGATTCATCATGCCCACGAAAAGGAAGACCATGATTTAAAAGAAATCTAGAACATTTAACTGATGCATTAAGTCGAATTCTATAATTGATTTTTGCTTCCTCCGTCATCCTAGCAAAATTAGTTTCAATATGTTGTTGTTGATTAAGTAGGTCTCGACATTTGCTTTGAGCTTGATTATGAGCACTGTTAGGACCTCCTTCATGTTCTCGAAACTTTATTTTCTTTTTCCAATTTGTGAATCCTTCACTAACAAATGCATCACCTCCTCCTTGTTTTCCACATTCATTTTTAAAAAGATAGCAACATAGACAGTAAGCAGCATCTTTCTCAATACTATACTCCAACCATTCGAATTCATCAAACCATGAAGGATTAAATCTTCGCATCGTGCCACTGAAGTTTCTTTGTTTAAATATATGTTTACGAGGTTGGCATGCTCGCCTTAAGTAGTACTCTCTACGAACCTTTTCACGAATTTTGGGTTCAAAATTCATAATACTTGTCCGCAATCCTGGGTCACCCACAAGCGTAGAGAATTCACAATTTTCTTCAAAAGAATGGTTATTTGGAAGAGGCGGTGATCTTTCTGAAATAATTGTTTCGTGCTTTTCATTGTGATTCACCAAAGAAGATTCTCCAATTTTTGATTTTTTTTGAAAATATCTCAACATTCTGTAATAAAAAAAGTCGATCATTAAGTAAAATAAACAAAATCTATTTTTTCATGAAGCATAATCCAATGAAAAATCTGATACTTGTAGCAAGTTCATTGCAATACATTGTAATCCTAATAACAAGTATTACCTGGGTGCATTTCTATCGGTAATTCAAGCAATTCCATGAAACAGCGTTTCTATCGGTAATTTCCT
Source organism: Allium cepa (assembly GCA_030765085.1). Classification (NCBI taxonomy): domain Eukaryota; kingdom Viridiplantae; phylum Streptophyta; class Magnoliopsida; order Asparagales; family Amaryllidaceae; genus Allium; species Allium cepa. The sequence goes on from CM060944.1 coordinate 347,376,028, forward strand.
CAAACAGTTTGTGAGCGTCTATTAAATTGCAGGTTTTAGTATAATGATTGATTAAACAATTGGATAAATACAGATCGTTGCTGAACCCGAGTTTTAGTAAAGTGATATGAAGCAATGTAGCATCGTATGTATTTTTAGGGTTAGTGAAGCGAAGAATGAGTTGTTCGTACAATGAAGGGTGTCTCTGGTAATTTGAAGAGCAGGCCAGAAATTGAAATGAAGAGAATTTTCATTGCTGAAGAGTTTCGGGATTTCTAGCATGAATTTTATTGGCGGAACTTTCACCAATTCCATACAAATACAATTACCCTCAATTCCAAACAAAATACAAGATGGAAGAAGAAAAAAAACCTTTCCAGTTTTTACAGTTCTTCTACAGGATGTCGGCTTGGAGAATGGCGACAGAGATGAAGAGATGTCAGCTCGGGATGAAGAAATGTTTGCTGGATCAGCTCGCGAGATAGAAGCATACGAAGTAAGTTTCTATTTTTAGTTGAAAATGAGATTTGAAGAATGTGGCAGCAGGTTTAGTTTTAGGTTTAATTGAGATTGAGGCATACTTGTAATTTTTGTCAAGTTCAGGGGGGTCAATTGACCCTCCTTGCCCCCATATAAATCCGCCTCTGCATGTACATACCCCTTCCAACCACAGAGGGCTACAGATCTTAGAAATATATATAGGACCAGGACCAGCAAAGAAAACGTTCATATGCAACAAGTAAGTAAAATACGTACCATTTAAACATATTTTATATAAAGCTTACTTATATTTGAAATCTGATATTTATAAACTAATATAAACAGATAGATTGACCCATACAACATTTATAAAACAGTACAAACAAAATAAAAAAAATATTACGCAGATAATACCAATATCAGTTTAACTAACGAAACAAAATGTGTACCTCTGACTTATCAAAACATACCTTGAACAAGAGTATATTACAAAAAAAATATGGGTTGATAAAGTTGAGGTTAAAATGTAAAATATAAATCAGGTACAATATTACTTTATATATCAACTATGCAACAAAATAACTAAACATATATACAGACCGAACTTATGTATTCAAGCAATGTTCATTAAAATCTAATGAATAGATATAAGCATTACCTATGAGTAACTAGATGGAAGCTAGGCAATGGAAGAGATGAAGGGGAGGGCCGCGTGCCAGTGAGAAGTTGAGAGTAGGAAGAAGGTCTTCGGCTGACATGGTGGGGAAACGCTTCGGCGCAGGCCGGGACAGGCTATGATGGTGACAGAGGCGTGGTGTGACGGAGGAGGGAAATTTCGGCTATGTTGATGTGGTCGCTGGCTTGCACGTGGGTAGTAGATGAATTGGAGTCGAGGTCGTTGAGGTGGGTGTTGTACTTGCCGAGGCGGCTGCGGGTGTTAGGCGTGGCTAGGTGGCGTTCACGGCGTGGGAAAGGGTGGTGGGTGCGGTTGTGCTTGGCCGACGGTCGGAAGGAGATGGAGAGAAACAAGTGGACGGAGGAGGAGGGTCGGTGGCGGAGGCTTGTTAAGGACGTGCATATACGTTTTGTCTTATAATGCAATAGTGGAGACAGAGGAGGATCTGGGGAAGAAATGGAAAGGTGGAAGAATATAAGCTAAAGAATGTACATGCAAAAATGTAAACTTTGAAATGATAAAGTTATAGGGAACCGTAACTTCAAATGAATACATGCAACCGTATACAATTTTGAAACCAAGGAAAACGATCGTCACAATGTATTAAGTGTTACGAATGGGTAAAGCCACGCACGAGAATTTAGGACTAATAATGTCCCATGACCGTTTATTTTCAATCAGTAAGATAAATTAAAAGGTAGAAGCCAAAAAGATTGAAATCTGAAACCGGTATGATTTATCGTTTCACAGATTTCGTCGAGTATCAATCCTCAAAACACACAAACGACTATGTTGTGGTGATCAACACGAAGAGACGACCAGAACGGTATACAGATATCGGTGGTACGACCGAATTATAGAAATTCGAATTTTTATACTAGCGGAAAATGCATGAAAATCGCAGAAAATTAAGATCGACGGAGCCAAAAATGTCCGAATTTGGAAAAACGACAAACTGACAACTTGCTCAAAAGATGTTTTAGAATTTTTTCATGTAAAAATATTTTGGTTTTGAAAACGTTTTATTTTCATCGCTTTTTAACTGATTAGATTGAAGTAAATCTACGCGCGAAATAAACTTTCATATTTTCGGACGTAAATTTAACTATTGCTATGTTTAACTGGACGCATTCCAAATATCAAATTTTCAAAATTTTATCGTTTTAAAAATTTCACAAAAATTTCAATTAAATACGTTACTAAAACCGTTAAAATTTACGGGTCGTTACACCTGTCTTTAGGTCCCTTTTATTTCGGCTGTGTGGACGGTTGTTGAGCTCCAACTGTCGGGATTGTCTTGTTCGGAACTGTGTAGTAAGGGATGGTTCCAGCCTTGTGTTGCAGGGGAGTTAGGGTGGCTCCTCGGTACGTTGATCTAGGCCACGTACTGTGACGGGCGGTACCCCGGTAGCCCTGCCATTGTATGGAATTCAAAATCCAATAAGTACCAACGGTTTTGATTGTATTACCCACTTTTGTGGCTAGTAGCTAGAATTTAATAATGTAACAATTTTGGCTATTTCATATTTACTTGAAAACCCTAGACCTATTATAATATCACCGGATTTCCTATCAAATGTTTTAGTTAGCGTAAGGTAAAAACTTTTCCATGTTTATGTGTGGGAAGTCTTACGTGATACCTTTCTTTTCAAAAGGTTTTTGAAAATTAAGCAATCTTAACCTGTTACTCACACCAGACCCATGTCTGACCCGAAGTTTGTCTTCTATTTTCTTAAACTCTTAGGTACTTAAATTTTTACGAGTAGGCAAGGGATTCTTGTTAGCTTTGACGAATTTGTGGAGGAGCAATGGAGTCGGAGGCTTCTGCGTGTAGATATATATTATTCCGCTGTGTTGATTTCTTTGAGTTGTTTCTTGTACTATATTGAGTTGTATAACTAGACAGGTGATTATAACTGTCTAGTATGTGTTGTACTATTTGTGTAACTCTGATGATGGTTGTAAACTATGTAATATTTATGTTATCAATATAATTTATTCCGCTGTTTAGATTCCGATGTTGTTTCTTCTTTCTCTTCTTTCTTTTCTATTTTCTATCCCTTTCTTTCTTATTAATGATGCGTCAATCTGTGGAGACGGATAATGGATCGTTACAATTTGATAGTTAGTAATTTAACTATCAAATTAAAAAAACAATCAAACATTGATTCAATTCCATATGGAATCCTCTAAGCCTTTATCAATAAATCATTAATTAATAAAATCACTTTGTAAAACCTGATCAAAAGATCTTTCAAAACACTTTTCCCAAACCCCTAATGTTCGCTTTGAACTTGGAAACAATTCATATTATTTACCAAAAATATTTTGGAAATTCCCTCTTCAAAATTGCATATTGAATGGCCAACAATTCCCTATTCAAACATCACCTACAATTAAACCCATTTGCTTCACATTCCAAACCTCTTTATAAATGTAACGACCCGTAAATTTAACCGGTTTTAGTAACGTGTTAATTGAAATTTTGTGGGAATTTAAACGATAAAATTTTGAAATATAAATTTGATATTTGGAATGCGTCTACTTAAACATAGCAACTGGTAAATTTTCGTCCGAAAATATGAAAGTTTATTTCGTGCGTAAATTTACTTCAATTTAATTAGTTAAAAAGCGATGAAAATAAAACGTTTTCAAAACCAAAATATTTTTACATAGAAAAATTCTAAAACATCTTCTGAGCAAGATGTCAGTTTGTCGTTTTTTCAAATTCGGACATCTTTGGCTCCGTCGATCTTAATTTCCTGTGATTTTTACGCATTTTCCGTAGTATAAAATTTCGAATTTTTATAATTCAATCGGAACACTGATATCTTTATACCGTTTTGATCGCCTCGTCATGCTGATCTCTACGGTATATTCATATTTGCGTTTCGAAGTCCGTTACATCATGGAAACCGTGAAACGATCCGTCGTATCGATACAGGATCTGAGTCATTTTGTCCTTGTGTCTCTTCAGGCCTCCACCATGTAAACAATCTGTAATTTCTTTATTTAATTCTGAAACAACTTTCGTCCCTTCGCATTTGAATTTATTTTCATATTTATTACTGATTGCCTTTTTCTATGGTTCAACATTTATTTACTTGTGTCCATTCATTCTCTTCCTCGTTTAAACTTTGATGTGCTCGTTCTTTGCTCTCCCTCTGTCCGTTTCAGTCATGGCATATATATATATATACACACACACACACACACACACACACACACACACACATATAAAAAGAGCAACCTGTACATGCACGCAATATCCACCTTCCTCACATTATTTTCACAACCGACACCCTTGGACCAAACGCCACCACCCTAGCGTCGCAGCTTCCACCTCCAGCCGGCCACGACTTCGGCAACCGCCATCTCTCCACCTCGTAGCAGCTAGACGTGCCGAGCTCTTCCCCTTTTCTCCGCAACGTCGAGTTTTCCGGCCTTTCCCCCCCTCACGCAACACCCTCCACGTTAATAAATGTGCCAAGTTTCCTCTGCCATGCTCAACTCAGATCCATCAAGCAACCAATGCAACAACCCCATATCGACAAACTCCGCACTCCACTCCTTGGTCGAGCCTCGTCTAGGCCTTTCAACTGCGCCGATCAAGTACCATCGCCATCATTGCCACCACTCCATTGCATGAACAGCCTCGGTCACCTCAACAGTAGGCCGAACAGCTACCTTCATTGTTGAACACCCATCTCCTCCGTCCATTCAGCAACTTCGCCCACTGCCTGCGTCTTCCCCGCATCGACCACCTCATCATGGCCTCGTGTAACTTCCATCTCTGCCAAACTCTCCTCTTATTGCTACATATCTCCTCCTCCGTCGCATGGAGGTAAATGAATATATTTTATTTTATATATATATATACTAGAAATTAAGGTAGGAAAGGGTATAAAATAAGTTAGGAAGCAGTTGTTATTGCTACAACCTTATAGCTCTAGCGTCAGATTAAATGAAAGGCTAGCATTTTGCAGCTCAGAACGTATGCATAAATTTTTCCAACTATTGAATATTTTTATAATAGAATATAATATAAAAGTATTATAAACTATACTCTGTATTTAAATTTTTTTTTTTTGAATAATTTTTTTTGACAGTGTATGTATATCTGAAAATAAGCTGTCTGTTAGTATGAATGTTAGTTTTAACATATAGTTATGATATAGCTATGTATTTGAAGGTTTGCAATTCTGTCTTCCTACAGCTTGGATCATAAAATTTGTTTTTATATACATGGTGCGTATGTTTCTGCCTGCTCCCGCATTGTACATATGTTGATCTACATATAGCTTGTAGACTGGTGTTTAGTTATATATTTATATGTATTATATTCTGTGGTAAGTAATATGTTTATAAATAAAAAGGAAAAATATATATAATACGTTGTTTACAACCAACCTATTTTATTTGTATGTATGTAGGGTCTGTGCTTGCGTGTGATATATCAGTATATATTTTAAACATAAGTATCGATTTTATATTATATAATAAAGTACGGATTTTATGTTATATTTTGATTGTAAATACACACACATATATATATATATATATATATATATGTGTGTGTGTATGTGTATGTATATGTATGTGTAAATGTAAGTGTATACGTCAGTTTATATATTATTATATCTATGTTTTGAGTAAAAGTATAAGTATGTGTGCTGAGACCTTGTACTAGCAATATGATTGGGTAGGTTAAAATAACAGTTTATATTTATGGTGGCGTCTGTTATAGAGCATGTTGGGTTTTAGTCGAGTATGACGTGCGATTGTATATATAAACTTACAGCTTTGGTACAGATACTTTAAGTATTATATAACTTTTGTTTATTTAAAGTTTTAAAAATATTATCTTATTTTATATTTTTAAGTGTCGGTATGTTGTTCGTACTAAGAAATTGTCAATTCAGATATATTGATTTAAGTTATAAGTTTGGATTAAAAACCGCACATGTCGATAATTGAAGATTATAAGTTACAACATTAATTCGAGAAAATATCGTATTAATAAATTCTGTTGTATTTTTTTTTTTGATATTGTTAATAGATTTAAATAGATATCAATGTTTGGTTTAATCAAAAGGGGAACTTTTCACATATATAAACTCCTATTCTAAAATTTCAGCCGATAGTTTAAGGACTTAGTATATGTTTACCCAATTTATGATCTTTGATTCCCTGTCTATCAGCTCGGTTCGTCGAATCCGTGCCATTCTAGCCTCGATTTGGAATTCGTGCTTGGATCCGTAACTTGATTCATTGTCTACCCTCTTTAGCCTCGAAAGGTGAGCAATCACTCACGATTAATATTCTTTTATTTATTAAATTTGATTTCAATTGAAACGACAATTGAAATATGCTGCTGTTAGTTATTTACACTGTTATATATGCTATTACCTGTATCTGTTCACCTATGACATCTGACACCATTATCTGTTAATTATTTATGTGATGAATGCAGTTTGGTTGATAATTGATTGATTGATTGTTTATATTGGATGTAAATTGTAACATATAAAGTGATAAATATTATGCAATTGAATTTGACGTAGGATAGTTAAAAATGTGAATCGACATATGTGTTGAATTTTATCTGTTAATTTGAATAATATGACCCATTTAATTGTTAAGTTAATTGACACGTAGAATTTGATAAATTATACTTTGAACTTTTGAACATATATTGGATTAAGTGTATTAGTATTAAATTGAAATTGGACGACGAGTGAAATAACCGTAATGTAATAATTTTTAATCTACATGAAATGATAGTGTAGACTCTAGAGATAATTATATTAATTCGCACAAACAACAACGTGAATTGATACGATTATTTCGGGATTATTTGAATTGATTATTGAATTGTGTTTGTTGTTGTCATTGCTTGTTTATTTACTTTGACACCATCCCTGTTATCACACTGCAAGTTCCCTTTGTTATGTTTAAATTTTTGAATTGGAATTGGAATCGGGTTGAAATGATAAATACCCAAAATGAACTTGACTTAGGATAGAGAATTTAATAAATCCGATTGGTCAACAATTTGATTTAGAAATAAAATAATGATTTTATTCGAATAAAGAATAAGTTATGAAATGAAGTTGGAATTTAAATTTTATGAAAGAAAATGTAAGATTGAAATCTGAAACAAATGTTAACGTAGTAATTGATGAAAGAACGTTGTTTGAAATTTAATTAATTAATAATTAAATTTGGAATTATTAATAAATAATTTGGAATTAGTAATAGTTGAGTTTCGAAATTATTAAGTTTGAAATCATTTAATAATTAAATTTGAAATTATAATTAAGTTGAAATTATTAAGTTGAATTATAATTAATTGAAATGATTTGATAATTAAGCTTGAATTCATAATTGAGTGGAAATGATTTAATAATTAAGTTGAATTTATGAATAAGATTTAATTACTTGATAATTGAATAAAAATTGAATTCTTTGATAAGAGAAAACCAAACTTTTGATTAAGTGAATTTGATCTTCGTTAATAAATGAAATGGGGTTCTTTATTTATGAAGTTTGGAAAATATTAAATAAGTAAATAAGTGGAATCGAACTTCTCGAATATGTGAAAGTTAGTTTTATTAATTGAGTTTGGAATTTATGACTAAGTAAATAAATAAGTGAAATTGAATTTCTTTAACAAGAAATAAATTTCGATTTATTGAAAGTAATGTAAGACTTGGAATTTAAGAATTTGATTTGACGAATCTAATTTAATTAAATTTGTAAGTTGATATAATGAAGTTGAATGCAAGTAATTGATTTAATGAATTGGAAATTAAATGGAAACCGTTTGAATGATAAATAAACTTAACGAATATTGAAAGAAATCGATTAATGAATTGAAATTGATTTTTGAATGTTAAATTTAATATAATTTAAATGATTTCGGAATGAAACTTATATATATGAACTTGAGTTATTATTTAAATAAAATTGAAATTGAATTGTAAGACTTTGAAATGGAAATTTGGAAAGTTGAACGTAAATTTTGGAAATTGATTTAGAAAGACAAACGAAATGTTGATTTACGAATTGAAATTGAAATTGATTTGGTTTTGAAATTTATTAAACGACCAATCGGTGTAATAATTACGAAAGTTATTAAAGAGACCGGAATCGGTTATGGACATACTCTCTGTCTAAACCGAAAACCACTTTAATAACTATACGCGGAGTGATGAACCAGAATGAAGTGGTTGGAATGATGAACGTGATGACTAAAGAAAGAGAACGATAATGGATAGCCTTGACACTTGTGTCAAATTGGAAATGACTAAAATCAGGAGCCGTGTCGGGCCAAATGGGGTTAGCCACCTCGAGCGAACACACTTCTTCGTAACTACTACTCATTACTTGTGATTGATTGGTGCACCCTCGGAATTCAGGAGTGTTGTTTCGCGGTGTTGCGATCGCTGCGGCGATGCGTTCTCACCAGTCCGGATCAGGCAAACGGTAGTTTCACTACCTTGGGTATTGCCTCATGTGCCTTGTCATACTTGTATTCCCATATACGTGACCACTACGAATTTGTTTTGTGTTATACCTATGGAGTACTCCCTGATATCCCACTAGTTTACGATGGAGTTTACAGTGCTGTATAGACTATGACATTTATATAAAATGTGTTAAGGGGGATAATGGTAACGCCTTAACACTATTTTGATACTTTATATTACTGATAGACATTATCTATTTAGCGTACACTACTACATAGTAGATAGTTTAACGGATCCTGAGAGGATGGTGATTCCAACATCCTTTGAGTTACTTGTATTTCGATTGCTTTTTCACTTGAGTTGGATTTATTGATATGAGAATATTAATCCTGACTCGAGCGTTTTGTGTTTTGCTTTACGCTCGGGTCAGACTGAGTGGTTCAGCTTTTGAGACTCGCCTTTGGAGTTGGAGCTTCGCCTGGAGATCCAGCTATCTATCCAGCTTTCAGATATTCGATGATTCCAGTGATGTATTCTGATTCTTATATTTGACTGTTGTATTCGAGACTTCTGTTGTAACTTATTTAACTCTGATGTATCTTATATATTTATATAGTAGCTTCATGAACTACTATCTCTTTTACTTCCGCTGCATATTATTACTCTGTGTCTGTGATTCTGTGATTATTTATTTACTGTATATCTGAGTTTTGCCAAATTTAAATTAACAATTCGGTATTTTGAATTATCCAATTCCGACATGTGCAGATGCGAATAGTCCAAAATAGCGGGTCGTTACAGTTGGTATCAGAGCTTTTGGTAGCTCTAGACAAAACTTAGCATATACGGTAAACGTATTTACAGAATCACTCCCACTCGAGTTTCAATCTCTTCCTTTTGACTCAATTCCTTTGAATTTTGGAACATTCCCTCGGTTCCGGAATTCAGTCGTGTCCCTCACTATTCGTCTTCTTCCAATTCTGGAGCATCCCATAACTTCACTTCGAATGACCCTTATATTTAATCGGCGGTCTCGCCAAACTTCAAATTGATTTATAAAGGGGTGAAACTCCTTTACTATAGACATCGATTTACCGGAGATTTCGATATCCTCGGCTTACGATGCTAACTATCTCCTACTATGCCTGAATTCTAACTCTTGAGATCAAATGTAGATTTGCCTCGAAATTCTGCATCGATCTTATTCTTGAAGTCACGGTTAACCCGGTTAAGGTTGCCCGTAAATTCAATAAGCGTATCTATCTCCCGATTCGGTTAATTGAATTATCCTATCTTCTGTTTCGAACTTATTATTGAATCAAAATTCTCTTTGATTTGATTTCCATCAAATTTGAATCTTTATACTTATTTTAAAATCCATCCTTGTTCGTCGAGCGAGAAAGTGTATTTGTGAATCAATATTAAAAATAAGAAAAATATATTGTGTTGTTTGAGTTGTTGATGTTGATTTGGGTTTTCGATCGATTCGTCTGATCAACGCTATCGATAGGATTTCCAAAACACTTAAACAGAGCAAACCGACACAATATTGTTTTCAAATTGGTAAACAAAATAAATTGTATATGATTATATTATATATAAGTGTAAATTTTCTGAAATTAAATTGATAATGGACTGTTGTCCGAAATGATAATATTTATTTTCATTTATTGTTTTATAAACCATTGACTATTTCATAATATAAGTAAATGAATTTATAATTTTGGTTATAATTTGATTTGAAGCCTGTAACGAATTTAAATCGAGAATTTGAGAATTTAATTTCCGTTAATTTCGAGCTATGGTTTTAAAGTTTAAAATGCATACTATTTAAAATAATTTTCGAATAGAAATGATTTTCAAAGAATTTTAAATGTTTAAAATAGAGCTCTTCTCTTTTGTCGCTGGAAAATAATTTCGGTGATGACGGCCGCATCATCGACATTCATTTTCGAGTTTCGAAGTGGAGATACTATTCTGTAGCTTTGCTACGGTTTGTTTTGAAAATAAATTAATTTGAAATTCTTAAAATATGATTTGATTTGTAATATATATTAATATATGATTTAAATCTGATTTGATATATTATATATATTTATTTACCTCTAAATAAATTTGAAGTTACTCGAAAATTTGATTCTTCAATTTATGTTAAAGGATAATTTAAATTATAAAATGAAATCGAAATTTTAAATAAAAGTTTAAGCCTAAATAATTAAATTAGAAAATTTTACTTTTATAATATTCAATTACATAATTAACTTTTGAAAATTTAGGTAAGTTATATAGAATGAAATTGAGTATTATAAAAGTTCGTATTGAAAGATAATAAATTGAATTAAATCAACTAAAAGGTAGTATCTTGAATTAGTTGAATTTAAATTGAATTTCATTTAAAATAAACCTTTTGTACCTAACATTAATAAACATGAAATCAAATCAATTTAATGGAAACCTTGAACTTAAAAACAAATTGTTAAATATAAATTTATTTAAATGGAAATTTATATGGTTTAAATTAATCGTTTATTATGTAATTCAAGTCTATTTTCTTTTGGTGGTTTCTATTATCATACTTCCTTCCTTTTCGGGGACGAAAAGTTTTGAGTGGGGGAGAGTGTAACGACCCGTAAATTTAACCGGTTTTAGTAACGTGTTAATTGAAATTTTATGGGAATTTAAACGATAAAATTTTGAAATATAAATTTGATATTTGGAATGCGTCTACTTAAACATAGCAACTGGTAAATTTTCGTCCGAAAATATGAAAGTTTATTTCGTGCGTAAATTTCAATTTAATCAGTTAAAAAGCGATGAAAATAAAACGTTTTCAAAACCAAAATATTTTTACATAGAAAAATTCTAAACCATCTTCTGAGCAAGATGTCAGTTTGTCGTTTTTTCAACTTCGGACATCTTTGGCTCCGTCGATCTTAATTTCCTGTGATTTTTACGCATTTTCCGTAGTATAAAATTTCGAATTTTTATAATTCAATCGGAACACTGATATCTTTATACCGTTTTGATCGCCTCGTCATGCTGATCTCTACGGTATATTCATATTTGCGTTTCGAAGTCCGTTACATCATGGAAACCGTGAAACGATCCGTCGTATCGATACAGGATCTGAGTCATTTTGTCCTTGTGTCTCTTCAGGCCTCCACCATGTAAACAATCTGTAATTTCTTTATTTAATTCTGAAACAACTTTCGTCCCTTCGCATTTGAATTTATTTTCATATATATTACTGATTGCCTTTTTCTATGGTTCAACATTTATTTACTTGTGTCCATTCATTCTCTTCCTCGTTTAAACTTTGATGTGCTCGTTCTTTGCTCTCCCTCTGTCTGTTTCAGTCATGGCATATATATATATATATATATATATATATATATATATATATATACATACATACATATAAAAAGAGCAACCTGTACATGCACGCAATATCCACCTTCCTCACATTATTTTCACAACCGACACCCTTGGACCAAACGCCACCACCCTAGCGTCGCAGCTTCCACCTCCAGCCGGCCACGACTTCGGCAACCGCCATCTCTCCACCTCGTAGCAGCTAGACGTGCCGAGCTCTTCCCCTTTTCTCCGCAACGTCAAGTTTTCCGGCCTTTCCCCCCCTCATGCAACACCCTCCACGTTAATAACTGTGCCAAGTTTCCTCTGCCATGCTCGACTCAGATCCATCAAGCAACCAATGCAACAACCCCATATCGACAAACTCCGCACTCCACTCCTTGGTCGAGCCTCGCCTAGGCCTTTCAACTGCGCCGATCAAGTACCATCGCCATCATTTCCACAACTCCATTGCATGAACAGCCTCGGTCACCTCAACAGTAGGCCGAACAGCTACCTTCATTGTTGAACACCCATCTCCTCCGTCCATTCAGCAACTTCGCCCACTGCATGCGTCTTCCCCGCATCGACCACCTCATCATGGCCTCGTGTAACTTCCATCTCGGCCAAACTCTCCTCTTATTGCTACATATCTCCTCCTCTGTCGCATGGAGGTAAATGAATATATTTTATTTTATATATATATATACTAGAAATTAAGGTAGGAAAGGGTATAAAATAAGTTAGGAAGCAGTTGTTATTGCTACAACCTTATAGCTCTAGCGTCAGATTAAATGAAAGGCTAGCATTTTGCAGCTCAGAACGTATGCATAAATTTTTCCAACTATTGAATTTTTTTATAATAGAATATAATATAAAAGTATTATAAACTATACTCTGTATTTACATTTTTTTTTTTGAATAATTTTTTTTGACAGTGTATGTATATCTGAAAATAAGCTGTCTGTTAGTATGAATGTTAGTTTTAACATATAGTTATGATATAGCTATGTATTTGAAGGTTTGCAATTCTGTCTTCCTACAGCTTGGATCATAAAATTTGTTTTTATATAAATGGTGCGTATGTTTCTGCCTGCTCCCGCCTTGTACATATGTTGATGTACATATAGCTTGTAGACTGGTGTTTAGTTATATATTTATACGTATTATATTATGTGGTAAGTAATATGTTTATAAAAAAAAAGGAAAAATATATATAATACGTTGTTTACAGCCAACCTATTTTATTTGTATGTATGTAGGGTCTGTGCTTGCGTGTGATATATCAGTATATATTTTAAACATAAGTATCGATTTTATATTATATAATAAAGTACGGATTTTATGTTATATTTTGATTGTAAATATATATATATGTATGTATGTATATGTATGTGTAAATGTAAGTGTATACGTCAGTTTATATATTATTATATCTATGTTTTGAGTAAAAGTATAAGTATGTGTGCTGAGACCTTGTACTAGCAATATGATCGGGTAGGTTAAAATAACAGTTTATATTTATGGTGGCGTCTGTTATAGAGCATGTTGGGTTTTAGTCGAGTATGACGTGCGATTGTATATATAAACTTACAGCTTTGGTATAGATACTTTAAGTATTATATAACTTTTGTTTATTTAAAGTTTTAAAAATATTATCTTATTTTATATTTTTAAGTGTCGGTATGTTGTTCGTACTAAGAAATTGTCAATTCAGATATATTGATTTTAAGTTATAAGTTTGGATTAAAAACCGCACATGTCGATAATTGAAGATTATAAGTTACAACATTAATTCGAGAAAATATCGTATTAATAAATTCTGTTGTATTTTTTTTGATATTGTGAATAGATTTAAATAGATATCAATGTTTGGTTTAATCAAAAGGGGAACTTTTGACATATATAAACTCCTATTCTAAAATTTCAGCCGATAGTTTAAGGACTTAGTATATGTTTACCCAATTTATGATCTTTGATTCCCTGTCTATCAGCTCGGTTCGTCGAATCCGTGCCATTCTAGCCTCGATTTGAAATTCGTGCTTGGATCCGTAACTTGATTCATTGTCTACCCTCTTTAGCCTCGAAAGGTGAGCAATCACTCACGATTAATATTCTTTTATTTATTAAATTTGATTTCAATTGAAACGATAATTGAAATATGCTGCTGTTAGTTATTTACACTGTTATATACGCTATTACCTGTATCTGTTCACCTATGACATCTGACACCATTATCTTTTAATTATTTATGCGATGAATGCAGTTTGGTTGATAATTGATTGATTGATTGTTTATATTGGATGTAAATTGTAACATATAAAGTGATAAATATTATGCAATTGAATTTGACGTAGGATAGTTAAAAATGTGAATCGACATATGTGTTGAATTTTATCTGTTAATTTGAATAATATGACCCATTTAATTGTTAAGTTAATTGACACGTAGAATTTGATAAATTATACTTTGACCTTTTGAACGTATATTGGATTAAGTGTCGTAGTATTAAATTTGAAATTGAACGACGAGTGAAATAACCGTAATGTAATAATCTTTAATCTACATGGAATGATAGTGTAGATTCTAGAGATAATTATATTAATTCGCACAAACAACAATGTGAATTAATACGATTATTTCGGGATTATTTGAATTGATTATTGAATTGTGTTTATTGTTGTCATTGCTTGTTTATTTACTTTGACACCATCCCTGTTATCACACTGCAAGTTCCCTTTGTTATGTTTAAATTTTTGAATTGGAATTGGAATCGGGTTGAAATGATAAATACCCAAAATGAACTTGACATAGGATAGAGAATTTAATAAATCCGATTGGTCAATAATTTGATTTAGAAATAAAATAATGATTTTATTCGAATAAAGAATAAGTTATGAAATGAAGTTGGAATTTAAATTTTATGAAAGAAAATGTAAGATTGAAATCTGAAACAAATGTTAACGTAGTAATTGATGAAAGAACGTTGTTTGAAATTTAATTAATTAATAATTAAATTTGGAATTATTAATAAATAATTTGGAATTAGTAATAGTTGAGTTTTGAAATTATTAAGTTTGAAATCATTTAATAATTAAATTTGAAATTATAATTAAGTTGAAATTATTAAGTTGAATTATAATTAATTGAAATGATTTGATAATTAAGCTTGAATTCATAATTGAGTGGAAATGATTTAATAATTAAGTTGAATTTATGAATAAGATTTAATTACTTGATAATTGAATAAAAATTGAATTCTTTGATAAGAGAAAACCAAACTTTTGATTAAGTGAATTTGATCTTCGTTAATAAATGAAATGGGGTTCTTTATTTATGAAGTTTGGAAAATATTAAATAAGTAAATAAGTGGAATCGAACTTCTCGAATATGTGAAAGTTAGTTTTATTAATTGAGTTTGGAATTTATGACTAAGTAAATAAATAAGTGAAATTGAATTTCTTTAACAAGAAATAAATTTCGATTTATTGAAAGTAATGTACGACTTGGAATTTAAGAATTTGATTTGACGAATCTAATTTAATTAAATTTGTAAGTTGATATAATGAAGTTGAACGCAAGTAATTGATTTAATGAATTGGAAATTAAATGGAAACCGTTTGAATGATAAATAAACTTAACGAATATTGAAAGAAATCGATTAATGAATTGAAATTGATTTTTGAATGTTAAATTTAATATAATTTAAATGATTTCGGAATGAAACTTATATATATGAACTTGAGTTATTATTTAAATAAAATTGAAATTGAATTGTAAGACTTTGAAATGGAAATTTAGAAAGTTGAACGTAAATTTTGGAAATTGATTTAGAAAGACAAACGAAATGTTGACTTACGAATTGAAATTGAAATTGATTTGGTTTTGAAATTTATTAAACGACCAATCGGTGTAATAATTACGAAAGTTATTAAAGAGACCGGAATCGGTTATGGACATACTCTCTGTCTAAACCGAAAACCACTTTAATAACTATACGCGGAATGATGAACCAGAATGAAGTGGTTGGAATGATGAACGTGATGACTAAAGAAAGAGAACGATAATGGATAGCCTTGACACTTGTGTCAAATTGGAAATGACTAAAATCAGGAGCCGTGCCGGGCCAAATGGGGTTAGCCACCTCGAGCGAACACACTTCTTCGTAACTACTACTCATTACTTGTGATTGATTGGTGCACCCTCGGAATTCAGGAGTGTTGTTTCGCGGTGTTGCGATCGCTGCGGCGATGCGTTCTCACCAGTCCGGATCAGGCAAACGGTAGTTTCACTAACTTGGGTATTGCCTCATGTGCCTTGTCATACTTGTATTCCCATATACGTGACCACTACGAATTTGTTTTGTGTTATACCTATGGAGTACTCCCTGATATCCCATTAGTTTACGGTGGAGTTTACAGTGCTGTATAGACTATGACATTTATATAAAATGTGTTAAGGGGGATAATGGTAACGCCTTAACACTATTTTGATACTTTATATTACTGATAGACATTATCTATTTAGCGTACACTACTACATAGTAGATAGTTTAACGGATCCTGAGAGGATGGTGATTCCAACATCCTTTGAGTTACTTGTATTTCGATTGCTTTTTCACTTGAGTTGGATTTATTGATATGAGAATATTAATCCTGACTCGAGTGTTTTGTGTTTTGCTTTACGCTCGGGTCAGACTGAGTGGTTCAGCTTTTGAGACTCGCCTTTGGAGTTGGAGCTTCGCCTGGAGATCCAGCTATCTATCCAGCTTTCAGATATTCGATGATTCCAGTGATGTATTCTGATTCTTATATTTGACTGTTGTATTCGAGACTTCTGTTGTAACTTATTTAACTCTGATGTATCTTATATATTTATATAGTAGCTTCATGAACTACTATCTCTTTTACTTCCGCTGCATATTATTACTCTGTGTCTGTGATTCTGTGATTATTTATTTACTGTATATCTCAGTTTTGCCGAATTTAAATTAACAATTCGGTATTTTGAATTATCCAATTCCGACATGTGCGGATGCGAATAGTCCAAAATAGCGGGTCGTTACAATAAATTTCCAAACTAGATTTAAACTTCCTTTGAAATATCTAACATGATTTATAAATCTATTTCTAATTTAAAACTCTTTATAAAACTTCTTATAAAACCTATACAAATTTTTCTTTATAAAATATCATTACAAATTATCTTTTGTAAAACACTTTAACTAAACCTTTAGTAAAATCCCTTTATAAACAAGTTATTGATTATAAATAACTTTAAAACATAATAGCACAACTTGGAAATCATTTATAAAATTTAAACTCTAAATTTATTTAAGAATGAAGTTAATTCAAAAACATACTTTATAAATTCTAAAAAAGGCTTAGCAATCCTAATGATATTAATTTAAGTTACCATTTAATTTCAATTCCAATTCACTTAATAGTTATTTACATAAGCAACATGTATGTAAATACAACTCATATTCAAATCAGGGAATAACATGTCAATATGAACTAATTATCATATACATGTCCAAATAACATAATAGTAGGAGAATGATTTGTCCTGCTAAACAGATGTCCAAACAATTCAATCAATTCATAGTAGAACGAGAATTTATTCTGCTAACACATGTACACAAAATCAAATTAGTTGCACTATAATAGAATGGTGTTATGTTCTGCTAACAAATGTCATTTAGTCTTCCTAATCATATAGGGTTACTTAAGTTCCAGATAAGAGATCCTCAGATTTGGAATCGGTTCACTTTTAGAATAAGATTGATTTAAAACATATTCGGTTCAGCTTTAAAATACCTTTGAAATGATTTAAATAGATTTAATCAGCTTAAACTCCAGTTAAATCTTAATTAATTCTTATTAATCAAGCTTAAGTCATGATTAAATTCTAATTAGGCTTATTGAACTTGATTAAGTGCGCTAATTAACTTACTAATGCAACTTAGTTAAGGTTAAACCAAATTGTTTAAAAGTTAAACCTTAATTAATTAAATATTAATTACATAATCCATTAATTACCTAATAATTCATTAACCATTAATCTTAATTAGATAATTATTAATCATTTAATTACTTCTTAACCATATAAAATATTAATTAAAAATTTATTAATTAATTAACATTCATTAACTTAGCTTAAGTGATGATTAACCTTTAATCACCTTCTTAATCACCAACTAAGTGCTAATTACCTTTTAACTAACTAACTAAGTAATTAATTAATAATATTACAACTTAACTACTTTTTAATGTTACAATTAAGTTTGAAAAATTTTGTAAACTAATTTCAAAATAAAAAAATTTGAAATAGAAATTCAAACCATTGCCGAACTGCATCCATAACGATGTCGCTATGAGTGCAGTTTGCTCTAACCCAACTATAAGCGAATCCATTTTACTAAAACCATCCTATTTCATGATTGAAACATACCTTAGTAAATTTTCATATTTCAAAACCAATTACGCTAACTTCAACCAAAATCTAAACTTTAAACTCTTGTAACGAGTTTGATTTCAAACCCGACCACAAATCCGTTGCAACTACATACAAAGTTCAACTTTATTTTCAACCCATCATGACTATAGTCAAGTTCATAATCAACCATTTATATTCACATATCATATTCGTACAACAAATTGTATACATATACCAATATATATACAATTACTAACTTTGCAATGGCACATCCATTCAAGTGCTAACATTAACCCATACATTAGCCCTACTCATCACATTTCAGACATGCCAAGATCCAATATATATATATATATATATATATAACATACATATAACTAAGGATTAGTACAATATATAAAGGAAAGTTCTTTCCAAAAGAGCAGGAATTTACTCACTGAAAGCTATCCAAATTTTCGCTAAATTAGAGTATGGCATAGCACTTCCATTCCTAAGCAATAAGATGGAGTTTTGAACCCTAAATACACTAGATAGGCTCGGCCTTGAAAGTAATAGGAAGCGAGACTTGTTTTGGTAAGGTGGAGCGATTTCGGATAAACATCGAATTCTCAATAATAAACCCAAAAATAGGTCATTTTACAACTGATTTTTGGACTACCCACTCATGGAATTTCAGAAAGCACTCAAAGAGAATGTTATTGGAATTTGTTTTCTCTATCATTTCAATAAAATAATCACTCACTTTCAATTTATTTTGAAGAAGTACGGTCCAGAGAATACAGACCATTTTCAGAATTTAAATTCTAAGCTCAAAATTGCTCTATAAAGAATTGATGTTATGACATACTATGATAGATATTTGAAAAAGTGGTAAACTAGAATGGTGTAGCCAGTAAAATTTCACGCGGTTTCGAAGAAATAGAAACTCAATTTGAGTAAGAAACAAGGAAGAAAAGGTTGGTGGAAAGAGGAGTAAAAAAAGGAGTAACGTATGGGCTATTTATAAGCAATATTTCACATCTCATCATTTTGTCAAGTCGCATCACTCTCTTTTTTCTCTTATATGTCACATTCCCTCCCCTCTCTAATCATATCACATAATTAATGATGGTTAATGATGATAACCCTAAGATGTGACAAGATATAAATATATATATATATATATGTATGTATGTATGTATGTGTGTGTGTATATATATATATGTATATCTATATATGTATATATATATATATGTTTATTATTTTTAACCTTATGAATTTTCACATCACTCTCTTTATATATAGATAAGTTTATTTATTAATTAACTAATATTTGAAAATAGATAATTATGGTTAATGATTACAAATCTAATATGTGACAAGAGAGGAATATATATTTATATATATAAGATATTATTTTTAAATTTATGAACTGTCACATCACTTGCTAAACATAATTAACATAGGATAATATATCCTTAGATATATTATTATTTAGCTAACTAACTCTTATATATATGTACGTACAGTGCACAAAGACGATATCGACAACTTCCGGTATCGAAAGATTGAAATTTCGAAAAATGTTCTTCGTTTACACTTTCTGTTTCTCTACGGACTATTTAATTTGTGAACAAGTTTTGAAAACGATTTTACCATCATTATTAAATGATAAAAACGAGTTTATTAATTTTCATTATAAATCTATATATTGAATATTTAGAATTAATTAAATATTCACTAATCAAAGCAGTGAAATTCTGGGTTGTTGCATTCACCCCCTTAAAAAAATTTCATCCCCGAAATTACACCTCGACCTATCCCAGAAAACGCTTAATACTACACATCAGCTCTTATGATATACATAGATCATTCTTATGCAAAAAAAAATTTGATCTCAGCTCGAGTACATAACTTTCCTTCCGAATTAGTATCGCTCACCTGATTCTCTAGTGCGAACTCCTATTAGGCTCCTTGATTTGGAACCTTTATTCTCCTTACATACTTGTAACTATGATAGAAAACTTTGGTCCCACACTAAGAACCCTCATAAAGTGCTCACCATCAAAAGTTGAGCGATAGATCCTTATTCAAAATGGTGCAAACACCTCAAAGTTATGTACTTGAATCTTGGATCAAAACTATGTGAAAATGAGAAATGATCAACCTCGACCCTACACACTTACTAATTAGTTCTCCCTTATACCAATTAAATTTCCACTAAATCATTTATGAAAACATTTCACAAACTACACCGTTTTAACTTGGATAATACTCCACTATAGCCTAAGAGTATATACCTCTATTTGATTCCACTATTTCATTTTTCATTTACTTCTCTAAGGAAATTCAAGATCCAATTATCCGACTTTTATTTTCAATTTTTTTTTTAAAATGGTACTCTATACTTTAAATCATACAAATATATAGATATGGCCCGAGTAACTCCAAAATTATACAAAGGGACTGGGAACTACCAAACAATATTATACATTCCCTTACAAAGAAGAGTAATACTCAAGAGAAGTGTTTACCATCTGAACACATTCCTTTCCCAATTTTAAATCATTTTCGAGCCGCTTGAACTAGTTAACTTAAAAATACTCCTTTTATTTCCAAATTCTTATTTTTGAAATATTACTTTACATTTTCTAACAACATTTATCACCAACTCACTTTGGGTTTGTTCGCGTTGAACTTGTTTCGATCATACAATGATAAAGAGAATAATTACTAAGTGAATTACCATGTTCACCTAGGCAAACATCCGATCATCACTTAGCATATTATTACGATCATCACAAAACAATCAAGACTTGTCCCCCATACCAATCCAAAGATAACACTTCTTGCTTACACTTTTATTCCCACAAATTTATACTTAAACAAAATTGGTTTCAAATATTATTATTACTTTCCCAAAACCTTGAAAATCATTTTTCCAAAAGCATCGGGATTTAGGTTCTCAACTTTTCAACCTAAATTCTTCAAACTTAAATGATACATATTTGTAAACCCATTTTATAAATCACTTCAATTAAATCATTTTAAATATTTATCCCAAAACATTCTAACTTTTAAATCAATTCTACCTCAACATTGACATCGATCGCCCTATAGTTAAACTATGAAACTTAATTCACAAGATGTTCATTTTCAGTTTTTTTCCAATCCTTATCTACCTAACCCATATCTTAAAAAGGGAAGATACTAACAATAGTCAATGCTCAACTAAAATGAGCATGATTAAGCAAACCCTAAATAATAACAACAACAACATATTATTATCTCCTAACACTCCAACTAACTATACTGCACTATTTATGAAAATCATTATTTTATATATATAATATATTCTAGGTAAATTTATTTAATTTATCAAATTTCAAATCAATACTATGTTAATTGAACTTTTTCCAGTGTTTAGAACATCCCTATCGATAACGTTGGCCAAATGCATCAACCAGAATTCTTAAGCCACTCAACAGCTCAAAAAACACACCGTAAAACCTTTTTATAGCACTAACAAATACGATCTCTTATATAATATACAATCAAACTCATTCTAGGGTGTCGCTTACCCTATATCTATTGAGTTACCCCACCAAAGCCAAGGTTCTTGCTTAAGCATCAGCTTTGATACCATGTTGTACGACCTATCTTTCCAAACCTCAAAAGTCGACACTAATACATCCATGGTATTAACGTGCCAAACAATTAAGTGCTAGAAAGACAGATTGTTAGGGGAAAGAAAGGAGATAGATGATAGAAGAACTAGAAACAAACACAGAATTTCACAACACAATGGAATAACATATATTAATCAACATAATATTTACAAAGTCAGTTAGAAAATGATACATAAGAGTCAAACTAATACAACTTCTACTTGGGGCAGTTATAACAGCCTATCCTTATACAAAGATATAGAGTTAATAATATACAATGGAAACAAAATGATAACAATCTATCGATGAAGCCTCGTGCTCCAAGCTTCTCCAAAATGCATCTGTAGAAACCTAAACTACTTGGCTGCTCATAAAAGTTTGAGCACCCAAGAATTTTAAGGAAAGAAAATAAAACTCTGGGTCAGACATAGGTTTGGTGTGAGTAAACTCAAAGCAACTGAATTATTAAGTTAAAAACTCTTTTCAAATCAAAGGTATCTCGTAAGACCACGCCGCACATAAACATGGACGGGTATTTACCTTATGATAACCAAAACACTTTTTTAGAAATTTAGTTATACCATAATAATGTCTAAGGGTTCAAAGTAAATCATTAAAATAGATGGAATGCTTGCATCTCATGTTCCAACATATTTAGTATACAACTAAACAATAAAGCTTATATTGGAGAGTGGATTCCAACTAATGACTGGGATACTAGGGTACCACCTATCACAATACATGTATAGAAAATGTACCGAGATCAAAACTATCGATCCCTGCCAACAAAAGATCAACCTACTCTTACTGGATAATACTGAATATGTTATCATCTCGGTCGCTTTGCAACACTTTCCATTGAGATCTCATGCACAACCAATCCACAAATGTATAGATGTATCATATCTAGAAGGGTGACAATATAACCTAATGGGTACGACTAACATAGCCTTGCTACATCTCCCCTGTTTTATTCATTCCCGGTTGATGAGGCTTGAGGCTATGTCTTACATTTTTGGAATAGCAGTCTCTCTTGGAATGCTAACACTGCCCTCCCAACAGTAATGTAGTGCCAGCATTCGTCTATACAAGTTGACCAGGATAAGGACAAACCGAAGGCACTACTTCTACTACATCCAATTTGGAATCACCCTCAGGATTAGCAGCAAGTAGACCTTGTATTTTAATGGCTCCATCTTCGATCCCATGCTTAGGATGTTTTCATTCCGAAACTCTTGAGTTGGACTGCAGTGGTTTTGGATAATATATCCGACCTGGTCTCTTCGAAACAACTTTCGATATTTTTCGGTAAAATCAACCCCAGTTCTCTAGGAAAAAAACAAATAAATGAAAAGGGCAGAGTTCACCTCCTAACTATTTTTGGACGGATTTCCATATCGTTCATCCTAAAAGAACAAACTAGTTTATACATACAGTATAACACCTTCGATGGTAACTATACTATATAATTCTCATGTTTCTTCTAGGTATTTCCAAAGTTACGTTTTGGTCCATATTTGATAGTCAATAATTTAACTATCAAATTAAACAAAACAATCAAACATTGATTCAATTACGGAATCCTCTAAGCCTTTGTCAGTTAATCCTTAATTAATAAAATCACTTTATAAAACCTGATCAAAAGATCTTTCAAAACACTTTTCCCAAACCCCTAATGTTCCCTTTAAACTTGGAAACAATTCACATTATTTACAAAAAATATTTTGGAAATTCCCTCTTCAAAATTGCATATTAAATGGCCAACAATTCGCTTTTAAAAACATCACCTACAATTAAACCCATTTACTTCACATTCCAAACCTCTTTACAAATTTCTAAACTAGATTTAAACTTCCTTTGAAATCTCTAAAATGATTTATGAATCTATTTCTAATTTAAAACTTTTTATAAAACTTATTATAAAACCTTTATAATTTTTTTATATAAAATATCATTTACAAATTATCTTTTGTAAAACATTTTCACTAAACCTTCAGTAAAATCCCTTTATAAACAAGTTATTGCTTATAAATAACTTTACAACATAATAACACAACTTGGAAATCATTTATTAAATTTAAACTCTAAATTTATTTAAAAATGAAGTTAGTTCAAAAACATACTTTACAAATTCTAAAAAAGGCTTAGAAATCCCAATGATACTAATTTAAGTTACCATTTAATATCATTTCCAATTCACTTAATAGTTATTTACATAAGAAACATGTATGTAAACACAACTCGTATCCAAATCAGGGAATAACATGTCAATATGAACTAACTATCATATACATGTCCAAATAACATAATAGCAGGAGAGTGATTTGTCCTGCTAAACAGATGTCCAAACAATTCAACCAATTCGTAGTAGAACGAGAATTTATTCTGCTAACACATGTCCATAAAATCAAACCACTTGCATTATAGTACAATGGTGTTATGTTCTACTAACAAATCTCATTTAGTCTTCCTAATCATATAGGGTTACTTAAGGTCCAGACAAGAGATCCTCGGATTCGGAATCAGTTCACTTTTAGGAAAAATGATTGATTTAAAACATATTCGGTTCAATTTTAAAATACCTTTGAAAAGATTTAAATTGATTTAATCGGCTTAAACCCCCGTAAAATTTTAATTGACCCTTATTAACTAATCTTAAGTCATAATTATATTCTAATTAGGCTTAATGAACTTGATTAAGTGCTAACTAACTTACTAATACAACTTGGTTAAGGTTAAACCAAATTGTTTAAAAGTTTAACCCTAACTAATTAAATATTAATTAAATAAACCATTAATTACTTAATAATTCATTAACCATTAATATTAATTAAATAATCATTAATCACTTAATTACTTCTTAGCCATATAAAACCTTAATTAAAACTTTATTAATTAATTAACAGTCATTAACTTGACTTAAGTGATGATTAACCTTTAATCACCTTCTTAATTACCAAATTAGTGCTAATTACCTTTTAATTAACTAATTATATTACAACTTAATTACTTTTTAATATTACTAATTAAGTTTGAAAAACTTTGTAAATTAATTTACAAAAACAAATTTGAAATAGAAATTCAAACCTTTGCCGAACTGCATCCATAGCGACTATCGCTATGAGTGTAGTTTGCTCTAACTCACCTTTATGTGAAGCCATTTACTAAAACCATACTATTTTATTATTGAAACATACATTAGTAAATTTTCACACTTTAAAACCAATTACGCAAACTTTAACCAAAATCTAAACTTTAAACTCTTGAAATGAGTTTGATTTTGAATCCGACCTCAAATTCATCGTGACTACATAAAAAGTTTCAACTTTGTTTTCAACCCATCATGACTATAGTCGAGTTCATCATCAACCCTTTATATCCACACATCACATTCATACAACAAATCGTATATATACCAATATATATACAATTACTAACATTGCAATAACACACCCATTCAAGTGCTAACACTAACCCATACATTAGCACTTATCATCACATTTCAAACATGCCAAGATCCAACATATATATAACATACATATAGCTAAGGATCAACACAAAGTATAAAGGAAAGTTCTTTTTAAAATATTAGGAATTTGCCCACCGAAAGCTATCCAAACTCTTACTAAATTAGAGTATGACATAGCACTTCCATTCGTAAGCAACAAGATGGAGCTTTGAACTCTAAATGCACTAGGTAGGCTCGGCCTTAAAGGTAAGAGGAAGGTAGACTGGTTTTAGTAAGGTGGAGCGACTTTGGATAAACATCGATTCTCAATAATAAACCCAAAAATATGTCATTTTGCAACTGATTTAGGGCAACCTACTCACGGAATTTCAGAATTCACTCAAAGAGAAAGTTATGGGAATTTCTTTTGTAACGCCATACCCCGAGACCTAATTACCAAAGAGAATTACTGGGTAATTCTGTCTACTAATACGGAGAGTAGGGCTGGTTAAGGGAGACCATCATAGTCTTGCATTTTATAAGAGCTAAGTATGTCGATTTGGTACTCAATTTTTTTTCAATTTTTAATTGAAATATTCGACATACTCTATTCCTTTCTAATACACTACTATGGTGGCTACATGATCGATTCAGAAACAAAACAAAATAATAACATCAATCACAAGTCATAGAATAGCAACACAGATAATATACATACACATACATCAAATGTAATACATCTAGACCAGTATTATATATATATATATATATATATATATATATATATAATAGGTACCCATTTTAGACGACCGTAGTCATGATACATCGTGATGATCAAAGTCTAATACATCGTGATGATCGAAGTCGTAATACATCACGACGATTGAAGTCGTAGAACATCGTGATTACCCGAAGGTCTCTAGTACTGGTAAACACCGTGAATGCATCACAAACTCTCAGATGTAAACCCGAAAAGTGTTAACATGTGTCTCATACCACACGTTCGCACTTAGTGGTTTACCAACTGCTAGTCGATGCCATACTAGAAAACATCATTAAATCAAAATCCCTAGAAAATTATATTTCGCCTCATCTCATTGGCGAGTAGTAAAAAGCATCATACTATCTCATCTCATCAACAAATGTAAGACATTGTGATGGTTTTATATAAACCATACTTCTCAAAAAGGAAAACTTCATCTTAAAACTTGCCTCATTTCATCAGCTGATAAAATACATCATGATGGTTCTCATCAATACTCCTAAATAGGAGGTCTCGAACCATAAAATTCGCCAAATATTGGCCTTCGTGGAAGATTCCTAAATATAGGTATTAAAATTCTCAAATACGCCATAATATGGGAAATCCCAGAAATCATCTCAAATCAATATACTCGAGTGGTTTTGATCATACAAGTCCAGAATTAACCGATAAAATAAACTCACGTGTCCCATATCACATGTTTTACTAAATCCTTTAATTCTCTTTCTTATATGTCCAAAAAGTGTAGAAATATTATATATTATATATAAAATATTTTATTTGAGAAAATGGTATTTTTAAATAATTTTCAGAAATCATTTTGAAGACATTTTATTGAAATTTTCCTTATTATAGGAAATGAATATATTCAATATACTTTGAAATAATTTATAAATGACTTAAATATATTTAATAATGATGATTTCAAAAACCCAATCATTTAGAAATTTTTCAAAATTTATTTGGAAGAAATAGTGCTTGAAAATCGAGAAAAACATTGAAAATATACCCATTCGATATTCAAATTTAAATCAAATTTAAATTCAAATTTTAAAATTTCAAATTTCTCCAATCCTAGGCTGATGCATTGAAGGATATCATAGCCTGTAATCATCATAAAAATCATCTCAAAATTTGCATAAATATTGGCCACAAAACCATAGAAATAGGTAAGCGAACAAGGCAAAAGGACTCTGACCAAAAGGAAGAATGTTCAAGTACCTAAGCCAACAGGGTTAACCTAGACCAGTGGCGAGGTCGTCCTGGAGACTGCTGGGACCTGCCTATCGGCCCAGGCTACAGAGTTCTTTTCCCTGGGTGTTTTCTGCTTCGTACTGAACTTTGAAGAGCAAATTAGAGTACCAAACGCTCAGATTTTTCAACGAAAATTGATATGCATAAGTTTTGACAACTAAAATACAATCCAAAAAAGATCTGACAACAATTCAAGTTAAAATCAAGAAGTTATGGCCACTCAAATTGGCAACCAAAAACAAGAAACTGAATAAAACAAGAGGCAGAGAGATGTACGTAAACTGAAGCTTTTACAGAGCAATTTCTTATAGAGGCTTAAGATTTAGCTAGGATTTTGTGAATATTTTACTCACCTTGATGATTTAGCAAAGTTTTATTAGCAAGCAATGATTTTTGAAGGAGATAAGAAGCTCTAAGCACCTGTATTTGCTGAAAAAGAAGCATGCAGAACAAAATAAATTGGTTACAGACAATCCTATATCAAGATCTAAGATTTGTGATGAAATTCTTTAGTACTGGATTTGATTACCTTTCTCTATTATTATTTTGGTGAATTTCTTCTTGAATTAGCAGCAAAATTGAGTGGGAATTAATTTTAGTTAGAGATGGCCATTATTTTCTTTCTTTTTTTTGTATATTTTTCTTAGAGATGGAAGAAGAAAACTAACGTACAGACATATTCTTCACAAACCGGAAGCTTCTAAGTTAGGCTATTGGATCCCATACAAACCCAAAAAGCCCAAGAACAAAAATACTTAGAGAAAATGCAAGGAGTGTACATATTTCCTCTTACTTTAATACTATATTCATACTTTCTTCATTTAAATGCCATAAAAAATGTTTACATCCATTTGCAATGAAATTAAACTTTTTATTAGAACAAATTAAAATTCTATTTTAATTATAAAAATATATTTTTAACAATAAAAGCCTATTTTTTTACAATATTTTACAATTTATACTATTTTCGTGTAAAACACTATTTTTAAAACACAACTTGTTCAAAAATAACTTCTTTGTTAAACAAATCATTTTAACTTTATTAAATCACCAAATGTTATTTTCAACCAATATTTCATCTTTTATTTTAATAAAATTCAAATTTACTTCATATTTCTCCTTTTTTTCCCATAAAACGTTAATATTGACAGTAATTGCGAACATTACTACATTGACTCAATTAAAATCCAATAAATGATTAGTTTCACTCCAAATCCTAAAAATAAAGTTTTTAAAACTTTATTTTTATCAATTTAAATTTATTTCAACAATTAAATGTTGAAATGCATTACTTAACTAATTTATTAACCAAATCTTCATGCAATAAAATTTTAAACTAAAGATTTAACTCCAAATACATTCTTTATTGGAAATAAACAGTCTGTAAAAAAATTTTAATTTCTCTATTTCATTTTATTCTCAATGTTAAATTATAACTATTGTTTTAGTTTAATATCATCAGGGATCACCAATATCAGGGGTATTATGGACTCCTCCCTTATAAAATTGCATCCTCACAATTTCAAGAGGAAATCTATATTCAACACACTTTATTTCATCAAATAAAGGAATATAGATAGATTAAAACAGAAATTTCTTACCTTCATCATGAGAAGATAAGAATCCCAGATACGATGGCTCGATAAATTCTCTAATTTCCCAAGTGCAGTCATTAGGATCATCGGACCATTGAATCTTAACGAGGGGAACACTCTTGTTTCGAAGGCATTTAACCTCCGAAGCAAGAACTCTCACAGGATCTCGTAGACACTTCCTCAACTGAGAGACGTGGAATACGTCATGAACTCAAGAAAACTGCTTGGGAAGTGCTGCATGATATGTAATAGGAACGATATGCTCTGTAATAGGAAATGACACAATATAACATGGTGCCAATTTCCCTGTCTGGCTGAAGCATATAACTCCCTTTAGAGGAGAAGATCGGACATAAACAAGATCACCCACTGAGAATTCAATAAGCCTCCTAAGGTTGTCCGCATAGGATTTCTATTGACTCTGAGCC
Source organism: Allium cepa (assembly GCA_030765085.1). Classification (NCBI taxonomy): domain Eukaryota; kingdom Viridiplantae; phylum Streptophyta; class Magnoliopsida; order Asparagales; family Amaryllidaceae; genus Allium; species Allium cepa. The sequence continues at coordinate 347,405,559 of CM060944.1, forward strand.
TCTTTCATTCTCTCACGGATAAGAAGGATCTTCTCAGATAATTCCCGAATAGACTTGTGGCCTAGAATGAACTTTTCCCCCAACTCAAGCTATCAAGATGGAGAATGACATGGCCTTCTATATAAGGCTTAAAATGGCGCAATGCCGATAGAAGATTGGTAGCTATTATTATAAGCGAACTCAATTAGAGGAAGACGATCCTCCCAGCTACCACCAAAATCCAAGATACAAACACGAAGCGATCTTCGAAGATACGATTCACACGTACAGTCTGTCCATCAGAGTATGGGTGATAGGCTATGTTAAGATTAAGCTTTGTGCCCAAAGCTTGATGTAGACTCTGCTAGAAGTGACTCGTGAAAAGAGGATCATGATCACATAGAATAGATGAAGGAACACCATGCAATCGCACAATCTTCTTAATATATAGCTTAGATAAGAGAGATTCCATCCTATTTGATTTAATAAGAATGAAATGTGCGGAGTTGGTAAGACGATCCATAACAACCCAAATACGGCTATGGCCTGACCTCGAATGAGGTAAGCTATCAATGAAATCCATAGAAACTTTGTCCCATTTCCACAATGGAACCTCTAAAGGTAGAAGAAGACCAATGGGTCCTTGATGCTCGGCCTTCATAAGCTGATAAGTCATGCAATTTCTTACATAACCTGCAACATCTCGCTTCATGCCTTCCCAGTAATAAGGACGACGCATATCAACATACATCTTACTGTTGCCTGGATGAATAGTATACCTAGAATGGTGACACTCATCTAGAACGTCCCGCCTATGTTTTGGAATAGAAGACAATACGGTTCTTCTTTCGAAGACACCCATGAATATGGATGCTGAAATCCCTCATCTCAATATCATCATGGGATTCAGACTTACACTTTTCAATAAGAGCAGAAATCTCGAAATCTTACCGCTGAGTCTCGCCAATCCGATCTAGAAGAGTTGGACGAGCTTCCATGTTATATATTAGAAAGGAGAATCGGAAGTGGAAGCACAATCTCGAATATCACACATGGAAAGAGCCTCAAGAGCTTTCCATTATGCAATCATCATGGAAACAACAGCTCAATGCTTTCGACCTAAAGCATCGGCCACTCGATTCCCCTATATACTGAATATCAACATCAAATGAAACTAGAAACTCGAGCCAACGTTGCTGTAGCATGTTGAGCTCCTTCTGGGTGAAAAAGTACTTGAGAGACTTGTGATCGGTGAAGAGAGTAAAATGTTCACCCAACAGATAATGACGCCATAACTTCGAACAAAGATGATGGCGGAAAGCTCTAAATTATGGATAGCGTATTGATCCTCATTCAGACGTAATTGTCTTGAGGCGTAGGAAACTACCCTATCCTTCTGCATAAAAATAACACCGAGGCGCTGTGACTGGCATCGGTAAAGACTATAAGATCTTGATTCCTTTTGGGAACCACAACAACAGGAGCATTAGTGAGAAGCTCCTTCGATCTCTGAAAGGAAGCCTCACATTTATCAGACCATAAGAAGCGAACGACTTTTCTTATAAGGCTAGTCAAGAGTAACACAATATGGGAAAAGTCTTTGATGAAACGACAGTAATAACCTGCCAAATCCAGAAAGCTACGAATGTCATGAACATTCTTAGGCCTCTTCCTATTCTAGATGGCTTGTATCTTAGACCGATCGACCGAAATACCTTTGAAAGAAACAACTTGGCCTAAGAACTTGACTTGATTTTCCTAGAAATGACACTTAGAAAGCTTGGCTTTGAGTTGATGCTGACAAAGAGTACTCAAAACAATTCTATGATGTAGAGCATGATGAGCTTCGGACCTAGAATACACAAGAATGTCGTCGATGAAAACAAGAACAAAATATCGAGATATTCCCGAAATACTCGATTCATAAGGTCGACGAAGTAAGCAAGGACGTTTGTCAAACCGAACGGCATGATGAGCCACGCATATGAGCCATATCGAGTGCAGAATGTTGTAAGTGGAATGCTGTCTTCCGCAACTCAGAGCTGATGGAATCTGGTGGCGAGGTCAAGTTGTCAGAAGACCTTAGCACCACTCAACTGATCTATCATATCGTCAATCGTAGGCAGGGGATAATGATTCTTGAAAGTTAACTCATTAAACTTGCGATAATCCATGCATAGACTAAGAGTCCCATCAGACTTCCTCACGAATACCACCGCGACTCCCTACGGTGACGAACTAGATCGAATGAAATGCTTATCTTCAAACTCAAGGAGTTGCTTCTTGAGTTCCTCATTATCTTTAGTAGACATCCTCATGGGAGGATGACTAATTGGCTACGCACCTAGGATAAGGTCGATGCGGAGCTCGATAGCCCGCTTGAGTGGTAATCCTGAAAAAGGCTCAAATAAATCAGGATAGTCACGAACAACAGGAATCCAAGACACATCATCATCATCGTCTTGAGATTCAAGAGAGAATATAGAAACTTTGGAATCACGCTCGATATTCCGAAGAATAAGAGACAGCCGAGAAGGAGAGTTGGGATGTCGAAAATATAAAAATCTCTCTAAGCATAGAATCCTAGCATCGTGTCAAACTAGCAGTCTATACCCAATATCATATCGAATCCAAGACAAGGAATTATGTGCAGATTCACATGGAAAGAAAAGCCACAAATAAGAATCTCAACATCATCACAAAGCATACTAAGGGTTGCAGATCCCCTGATAGGATTCACACTCAATGAAGTAATCAAGCAAGAAACACCCAGTTGCAAAGCATCAATGAGTTCCTTCGATACGAATGAATGCGACACATCTGTATTGAACAGAAATCTAATAGATCGATCATGGAAAAGAATGGAACCTTCTAAAATAGTAAGGGATATGCCTCGTGATCGAGATGCACTACTAGAAGCCTTAGCAACATTGAGATTTCCTAAGCTAGGACCTCCCTCCCTCTTAGGACAAGCAGAAATCAAATGCCCTTCCTTCTTACAATATAAGCACCTCTTAGGATTAGGATATTCCCTCATGAGATGATTGTGAGAACCACAATTATAACATGCCACAACCTTGGATGAAGGAGGCGTAACATGAGAATGAGATGTAGAAGCACCTTTCTTCTTCTTGTTAGGTTGGAACGACTTGGATTTGCAGAAAGGAAACCTCTTCTTGTTTGGATTTTTCCAAACCTCTGCCTCGGCATCACTATCTTTCTCCTTCTCGACTGCTTCAAGGTGAAGGGTTGCATCAACAAGTTCCTAAAAAGACAATTTGAGTTGGAGCACAAGGGATTTCTTCAGATATTTCTTAAGTACAAAAATGAACTTAAGATTCTTCTTATAAGGAGTGCTAAGATTAAGGAAACGTCGAGCTAAGATAACCTTCTCGGATTATGGGACAAACTTAAGCTCGAATCTCTCTCTGAAATGCTCCCACTCTAAGGCAGACTCATCAATCTCCGCAATGAGCAATTCATACCAATCCAATAAATGTTCTTGCGACATATTAGATGCGACAAGAACGCAATGGTGGCTAGAAATCTCCATGCGAGTAAATATGCACTCGCATGTACAGAGTCATGCCTGGACCTCTAAGACTGACTCCGTTCCTTTAAATGGTTTGCCTCCAAGATGAGTATAATCGCAACTCATGCATGCAAATATAGATTTGCACTGAGGGGAAGAACGAATTTAAGCTGGAGGTTGAGTGCTCCTACGTAGTTTAAGAATCTGATCGGTAGACATATAAAATCCTTCGAGACGAGAACCACTCGATGGTCCCACCACCGAAGTGCGACCTTTTCCTCTTCCAACCATTGCTAAAAGTTAAGATAAGATAGGATTATTCATAGGGGTAGATATTAGCGATTCAAATTAAATAAGGAATATTACGAAATCAAAATTAGCATTCCTAGAAAAATTTCTTTCTGCTTATCCACAATGGAATCAAAAGGTTACGGACAAGGTCGGGTTGAACTACGATTGGGGATGATGTTTACAAGTGTATTATACTTGATGTATGATGATTGTGTATACCATTCTATGTTTATTAAATTTTGTTCTGAATCCTGCTCTGGTACCAAGCTGTAATGCCCTACCCCGAGACCAACATAAACAAAGAGAATTACTGGGTAATTCTGTCTGCTAATATGAAAAATAGAGCTGGTTAAGGGGACCATCATAGTCTTGCATTTTGTAAGAGCTAAATATGTCGATTTGGTACTTAATTTTTTTTCATTTTTTAAGTCAAGTTACTCAATTCCTATCTAATACACTACTATGGTGGATACAGGATCGATTTAGAAACAAAACACAATAACAACATCAATCACAAGTCACAGAACAGCAACACATATAATATACATAAACATACATCAAATGTAATACAACCCCTCATAAGTGGTATTCAACCATAATATATACATACATCCCCATAAAATAATATATACATCACAAGTTCCCAACAAAAAGACCACAACACAAAACAAATCCATTTATCCAAAGGCGAAGGAGAAGTCCAAAAGACATAGCTAACAAAAGAGTCCAACAACCTAACCTGCAACTCGGTCTGACCCGAGTAATGAATACACGAGTCAGGCTATCTAGAACTTGATATTAGCATAACATAAAGTGAAATGAATGCATAAGGGAAGTATTCCTTTAATTCTAAAGGAATAGTATAAGAAATGTCTATTTATACATCCAAGGGTGGGAGCTTCATAGAACTCATAGTTAATTCATAAAAGGGTTTAACATGTCATAGATGGATCATGTTCAATGGTATTCAAAATAAGTGAATCTAGCAAACTCATGAGCCACGGAAGAAACATCAAAATCCTCAAAATCAAATATCATGGAACTCTTATACGAGTTCAAAACCTCATTATCGAAATCACCATAAAAATGCATATATTATAAGCATATCTCTAACTTAAGGCTACAATAAAATCATCATCTCAAAATGGTGAAATCGAAGCAAATCAAAACATATAAAAATCCCTAAATTGGCCAAATCCCTGATTGCATGCCGAAGCAATGCGGCATGTGCCAAACTCAGACCAGTACTATATATATAATAGGCACCCATCTCAAACGACCGTAGTCGTGACACATCGTGACGACCGAAGTCGTAATAATTGTGATGACCGAACTCCTAGAACATCGCAATGGCCCGAAGGTCTATAATATCGGTAAACATTGTTAACGCATCATAGACTCTCATATGGGAACTCAAAAAGTGTCAACGTGTGTCCCATACCACACGTTCGCACTTTGTGGTTTACCAACTGCCAGTCGATGCCACACTAGAAAACATCATTAAATCAAAATCCCCAAAATCATATCTCGCCTCATCTTATTGCCAAGTAGTAAAAAGCGTCGTACTTGTCTCACCTCATCGACAAGTGTAAGACATCATGATGGTTTTATATAAACCATACTTCCCAAAAAGGAAAACTCCATCTTAAAACTTACCTCATTTCATCGGCCAATAAAATACATCATGATGGTTCTCATCGATTGTACTCCTATATAGGAGGTCTCAAACCTTAAAATTAACCAAATATTGGCTATCTTGGAAGATTCCTAAATATAGGAATCAAAATTCTCAAATACACCATAATATGGCAAATCCCTAAAATCATCTCAAATCAATATACTCTAGTGGTTTCAGTCATATAAGTCTGGAATTAACCGATAAAATAAACTCAAGTGTCCCATACCATGTGTTTTACTAAATCATTTAATTCTCTTTCTTATATGTCTGAAAAGTGTAGAAATAATATATATTATATGTAAAATAGTTTACTTGAGAAAATGGGATTTTTAAATAATTTTATGAAATCATTTTGAAGACATTTTATTGAAATTTCTCCTTATTATAGGAAATAAATATATTTAAAATACTTTGAAATTTTTTATAAATGACTTGAAAATATTTAATAATAATGATTTCAAAAACCCAATCATTTAGAAATTTTCTCAAAATTTATTTGGAAGAAATAGTGCTTGAAAATCAAGAAAAACGTTGAAAATACACCCACTAGACATTCAAATCGAATTTAAATTCAAATTTTAAAATTTCAAATTCCTCCAATCCTAGGCAAATCCGTTGATGGATATCATAGCCCATAATCATCATAAAAATCGTCTTAAAATTTGCATAAAAATTGGCCACAAAACCATAGAAATAGGTAAGCGAACAAGGCAAAAAGACTCAAACCAAAAGGCAGAACACTCACGTACTTGGGCCAATAGGGGTTGACTCAGACCAGTGGCAAGGTCGACCCGAAGACTGATGGGTCAACTTGCCTGTCGACCCAGGCTACGGAATTGTTTTCCCCAGGTTTTTTCTACTTCGTATTGAACTTTGAACAACAAATTGGAGTACCAAACGATCAAATTTTTCAACGAAAATTGACATGCATATATTTTGACAACTAAAATACCATCCAAAAAAGATCCGACAATAATTTGAGTTAAAATCAAGAAGTTATGGCCACTCAAAGTGGCAACTAGAAACAAGAAACTCAATAAAACAAAAGACAGAGAGATGTACGTAAACTGAAGCTTTTATAGAGCAATTTCTTACAACAACTTAAGATTTAGCTAGCATTTTGTGAGTAATTTACTCACCTTGACGATTTAGCAAATTTTTATTAGTAAGTAATGATTTTTGGAGGGGATAAGAAGCTCTAAGCACTTGTATTTGCTGAAAAAGAAGCATGCAGAACAAAACAAATTTGTTACAGACAATCTTATATCAAGATCTAAGATTTATGATGAAATTTTTTAGTATTGGATTTGATTACCTTTCTCTGTTATTATTTTGGTGAATTTTTCTTGAATTAGCAGCAAAAAATTGAATGGGAATATATTTTAGTTGGAGATGGCCATTATTTTCTTTCTTTTGTTTTACTATATATTTTTCTTAGAGATGGAAGAAGAAAATTAACGTATAGACATATTCTTCACAAACCAGAAGCTTCTAGGTTATGCTATTGGATCTCATTCTAGCCTAAAAAGCTCAAGAACAAAAATACTTGGAGAAAACGTAAGTAGTGTACATGTTTCCTCTTATTTTAACACTATATTCATACTTTCTTCATTCAAATGCCATATATAATGTTTACATCTATTTGCAATGAAATTGAACTTGTTATTAGAACAAATTAAAATTTTATTTTAATTATAAAAAGATATTTTTAACAATAAAACCTTATTTTTTACAATATTTCACAATTTACACTTTTTTAGTGTAAAACACTATTTTTAAAGCATAACTTGTTTAAAAATTAATTTCTTTGTTAAACAAATCATTTTAACTTTATTAAATCATCAAATATTATTTTCAACCAATATTTCATCTTTTATTTTAATAAAATATAAATTTACTTCACATTTCTCCTTTCATTTTCCATAAAAGTTAGTATTTGCAATAATTACCAATATTATTACATTGACTGAATTAAAATCCAATAAATGATTATTTTCACTCCAAATCCTCAAAATAAAGTTTTTAAAACTTTATATTCATCAATTTAAATTTATTTCAACAATTAAATGTTGAAATGCATTACTTGATTAATTTATTAACCAAATCTTCATACAATAAACTTTTAAACTTAAGATTTAACTCCAAACACATTGTTTATTGGAAATAAACAATCTTTAACCAATTTTAACTTCTCTATTTCATTTTATTCTCAGTATTAAATTGCAACTATCGCTATAATTTAATATCATCGGTAATCACTAATACCATGGTTGTTACATCTTTTCTCTGTCGTTTCAAAGAAAGAATCACTCATTTTCTATTTGATTTGAAGAACTTATGGTCCAAAGAATATGGACCATTTTCGAAATTTAAATTCTGAGCTCAAACTTTCTCTATAAAGAATTGGTATTTCGACATAGTTATGATAGAAATTAGAAAAGGTGGTCAAATAGAATGTTGTAGCCATTAAATTTTACACGGTTTCAAAGAAATAAAAAATCCATTTGATTTAGTAATAATGAAGAAAGGGTTGGTGGAAAGAGAAGGAAAAATGAAGAAACATATGGGCTATTTATAAGCAGATTTCACACCTCATCATTTTGTCAAGTCACATCACTCTCTTCTTCCCCTCAATTGTCACATTTCCTCCCCTCTCTAGTCATATCACCTAAGTAATGGTTAATGATTATAACTCTAAGATGTGGCAAGATATATATATATATATATATATATATATATATATATATATATATATATATAGACACACACACACACATATATATATATACATATATATATATATATAAAAGTTTACTATTTTTTAATTTATGAATTGTCACATCACATATATAAGTTTAATTATTAAATAACTATGATGTGACAAGAGATAATTATGGTTAATAAATACAAATCTAAGATGAGACAAGAGAGGAATATATATTTATATATATAATATTATTATTTTTAAATTTATGAATTATCAAATCACTTGCAAAAAAAATTAACATAAGATAATCTATCCTTAATTATATTATTATTTAGTTAATTAACACTTATATATATATGTACGTATAGTGCACAAAGACGAACAACATTCTCGACAACTTCTGGTGTTGAAAGTCGAAATTTCGAAAAATGTTCTTTGGCCACACTTTATGTTTTTCTACGAACTATTTAATTTGGTAAGCAAATTTTAAAACGATTTTACCTTCATTATTAATTAATAAAGTATAGTTTATTTATTTTCATTATAAACCTATATATTGAATATTTGAAATTAATTAAATATTCATTAATCGAAGCAGTGAAATTCCAGGTCGTTACAATTTTAATTAACATGTTCCCTTATTCCTTATTCAAAATTTGATTTTTAAATTATATTTTTACATAAAAGAGATTTTTGATCAATTTAAACGAAATATACATAAATTTTTCAAATTTTATCATTTATAAAATCAAAATAAATAAGCATGGTGATTAGAGAATCTCACTTTTGTTTATTACAATGCTTTTAGAATGCTAATTCAAATCTTTAAGCTTTGATCTTGATTAAATCCAATTTTGAGTGTAAAGAAGGTAAGATTTTATTTTTGAAAGAAAGAAGAGAAATTGTAGGAAGAATATTAGAGGAAAATTGAATTTTTAAAATGAAATGGAAATGAAAGGTGTATATGAGTATATAAAGAGGATTTAAAAGAACAAGGAAAATAAAAATATGCTTTTCAACTCTTAAATCACTTCAAAGCCACCAAGAGGACAAACATTTCAAAATGAAACAAATAATAGGGTGAATCATGTACTTAATCCATTTCTATTGAGTATAAGGCTGTTTTATGTACTTAGGTTTATTTTCATACTTAAAGCTTCATTTCATGTCACATCCATCTTATTTGAATTTTAAATTTTTTTTTATTGAAATAGTAATTATTATTTTAATATTATAAATAAAAGTGTGTTTTAACCTTTTTAAAAGTGTTATTATTAACCAAATCAAAGATATTACAACTTAAAATAACTTGATGTTCAATAAAAAGCTAAAAATCCGAAAAATACATTTTGGTCACATTTTCAATTTTTCATCGAATCGTTTATTTTTGTAAAAAAAATTTAAAAATAAGTTTTCTATTATCATTTATAAATTAAAAGAGGTTATTAATAGAAAACATTAATTAAAATTAAAATTAAATTAAATATCCACAAATTAAAATGATAAAATTTCGAGTTGTTACAATAAGAGACCCCAATATATCCTAGGTCAAGGAGTTGATAGTTTATATGTAGGCCGCACAAATATTTGCTTGTTAGGGAACTTGTTTTGATCACCCAACGGAGTTTGGGGACAATAAATATTGATTTTTCAACTTATGTTATGAACATAAGTTATGTATATTAAAAACCAAATAAATTATATATATTGGAAATTAGCCACAAGGGCCCTTTAGGAAGTACAATTAGTTTCTAGGACACACAACTGAAATAATTATTTTTAAGGACAAAATGAAAAATAATTAGTTTCTAAGGCCTAAAAACCTATGAAATTATGTCCTTGAAAGTAATTGGAATGCTGACTTTGTCCTTAGAAGTAATTATTCTGCTGACTTTGGCATTGAAATTAATTTTTGTGAATGTATGTCCTAGAAACTAATTGTACGACAAAATTTTTCCTTCTAGTGAAATGCCCCTTATATATAAAGGTAGTCCATAAAATGTTTATGATGAAAAACAATTATTGTTTCAAGAACACCAACTTCACGACGAAAGTATTTCGTTTCTAATTCTTTTAGAGATTATTGATTGTAAAATGAATTTGGATACGACCCAAAAATAAAATCAATTATGAGAAATGAAATGAAATTAACCAATCATGAATTGACATAACTAATTAGAATGTCTAATAAGGATTCTCGCACGTTAAAAAGAAACCGTGAGTTTCTTATCGATGTCAAGAAAAGAACTCCTCTGTTATCAATAAGCCATTAAGAGTATTGACTCTGCCATAAGGAATGATGCACAAAAATGAAATGGGTTCAAAGTAAATTATCAAAATATAATTTGATAGTTGTACTCAAACGGATATGATCCATCAACCGCAAGTCTCCCCAATAAAGAACAATGCAAGTGGAATATAGTGACATACGTTGATAGAATAACGTTGTAAATTATAGTTGTTGAAAATTAACGTAACATATACATCATTCAGTGGTCCTAAGTTTAGATTTTACGTCAAAATTATCACTCGGTATAATTTTGAGTTTTGAGACATTTGTTTTGAATTTTTTCTTCTAAATAGCAATTTAGAATAGACTGTTTGCACAACAACCAAAGTGTCTCAAAATCAGTGAGAGTGATACTTTATGGGTTTCAGATAAGATCCAATAACTAATAAGAAAGTATCATTCACTAAACATCGGAGTTGAACGACTATTTTAATACAAATATCAAATAGTCTGATTTTTAATTAAAATGCAGAGGAAGCATGTATGTGCAAGAAAGAGCATTGTAAGGTATTAGTGTATTTTTAAACTATAAATAAAAAACAAACTTATGATTACTAAAAATGTATCCTTGTTAAAATCGTTTTAGTTTGGTTGTTTAATACTGGACATTTGATTTGAAAATGACATATATTATATTCGGTATAAAAGGGTATTGGGGTTGTCCTAAACAATATAAATAGATACACTATTAAAATAATTAATGTGGAGCACATAAGATAGAGCCCTTATGAATTGGCAATAGGAACTATCATATATGTAAGCAATCTATTAAATCGCTAAACGCTTATGTAAATGGTACATTGAGCGGGTATTAAATAAAATTAAAATAACTAAATAGTAGTTAAGAATATTCTCGAGCATTTACAAAATACTAGAAAATTGTTTGTAGAAACAACAATCTTCTTGTGAAAGAGATCTCTGACTCAAACTTCATTAGTGATATCGAGTGTAGTATGTCAATCCTAATTTCATGTTCGATTTTAGATAAGTAGCTTTAAGTTGGAATTGTTCTAAATGAAAGATTATGGCCGATTTAACCAAAAAGCTAAGCAGATCATCTTGAATATTGCCACAATATAAGCAATGTGTGTGTATAAATGCACAAATTTGTAACAAAGTTAGGAGTGATTCCAAAATTAGTGAATTCCTTAAAAAAATTATATGATAACAACACTAAGGTTCTAATCACGAAAAAATCTAGAGCTCAATAGAAATCGAGAAACATACCATTGGAACTGGACCAGCATGCAACATGGTAAATGGTAAATTTAAAAAAAATTATTTCATTTTGGATATATTTGGGCCTATTAGTCTAGTTCATTTAGAACTTTTCTAAATTTTCTTCCACCAAAGCTCGCATGTTAAAAAAACGAACTCTTTGGATCGAATTATGTATCTAGAAGATGCTATCTTTTCGAATGCAGCAACCATCGACAACTTTATTTACTTGATTTTATAATTGAAATGCTTGAATGATGATAGGAGGGTTGGATATTTTCGACCAGCAATGTCGTGGATTGGTAAGCCAAAAGAATAGAAACAAAAGTGAGAGTTAGATTCATTTAAAAAAGGAGAACCAAGGAGTAAAACAAGGATCTACATCCTTATTTCCTCTTACCTATTCTCCTCTCTTTTATTCGAAATCCAAGCCCCCTTAGTGATCATACATTCGATCCCTCTTTGCCTCTTCATGCTCAAAAATAAAAGCCCCTATACGGGTCTCAAAATCACTTCAAGCCAGATCAATATTTAATACACTTAAATCCAATTTAAATGCATATCGAAAAGTGTATTTGTTACTATTATATACACACAATTTAATAATGATTAAAAACATATCAAGTAAAAAAATTATAATTAATGTTTCATAAATATTACTTAATTTATAACAATTACAAACAAACTAAATCAGGTGGTAATTGGAGTATTCAACATTTCAGTTGTGTGACTCTTAAGTGTAAATTTAGTCGGCGATTAATATCAAAAAAATTGAATATTAATGTTCACACTTCACTTTCAGGTGGTGTGACATCATACCCAAATTTATTGCTTACTTAGCTTTGGTAAAATCCAATTTTACTTTATTAAGCGTTACCTAATAGTGATAATTATTTACATCCATTCTCTTCATCAAAACTATATTGCTTTAGACTTGTGGAATTTGGTAATGGTCAAACATCCGATATCATCCATATTCAACTCTATGGTGCAAACACAAAGTCCTTGGTTTGATAATAACAATTATTATTAAATATACAGCTCTAGCCAGGGACTTGACTTTAAGTTGACTTTAGTTGACCGTGATGTTGATCTCATATAACCGAGGAGACAAAACTGCTCTTGAATAGTGTTTCACTTCCAATACTTCCACTCGACCCAACTATATTCGTTCGACGAATAATATGATGATTTAGCTAAATCAAAGCAGAGCTTCTACATTGAATATCCATAGTATATTCAAGTCAATGGAACTGTGTAATTTTGTCACATTGATATTTTTTGTTTGACCTTAGTTATATTAACCAACATAAAACTATTAAGTGAACCGTTCCATAGTTATCCCATAACTCTCAATATGTAACCTTTAGTGCCCCCAACAACCATGAGTAATACAGTGCCTAGCACTATGAGAGCATCACGTACTCTAGTTTCAATGGATGTATCGATATCTATTCTCGATACATCTTAACTAGGAATACTTAAAATGGTATATTTATTTTACGTGATAAATTACTCATGATTACAACACATTGTAACTACTATCACAAAACATACCATTTGTGTATTTTCTATTAAATATACTTTTAATTAAATCAATTAATTAATATAACACATAATGTCAAGTATATCATAGAAAAAAACATCTTTTATTTCGAGCAAGATTGGTTATCGAGTTAGATATATGTAACAATAACATTGTTGCCCCTAGGGCATATCCCTAACTCTCTCATATACTATGAAAAGTTCCACAAGATAAAGGTAGTTTTCAACATGAAGGAAGTTGATTGATAGAATAGATAATTAAAACATATAAAATATATGTTCACTAAGGGAGCAAGTCGATTGTTTTGAGAAAACCAATCAAAATTAAAGGAATAAGATTCCATAGTTGACCCCAAGTGCTAGTAGGAGATTTATAGAGTTGGGGTATGTCATAGGGAAATTATGTAATTTATTACATATATCTAACTCTATAATTGATATTTTTCATAATAAAGGTATTTGATTTCTATTATATACTCTGTTATATAGTGATATAATCAATTAAGTAATTAATTTAAAGTATATAAATAAGAAAATCCTTAAATGAAATGTTATGTGATTATAGATGAAAATGGTTGCAATCATGGGTAATTACAACATAAAATAACATTTATTTTAGATATTCATGGTTGAGATGTTTTGATAAAGTATATCAATACATTCGTTGAGACTATAGTACATAACACTCTCCAAAAGTATTGTGACCTATCTAATGACCCACTCTAGATTTTGCTATTATTTAATAATAATAAGGTCAAATAGGGAATCTTGAAATGACGTTATTATATAGTTCTCTCAACTTGAGAATACTGTAGCACATCAATGTGGATACTCTACTTTGATTATTGTTAAATCATGGCATGACGTCCATTGAATGACTATAATTGGGTCTGAGTTGAAGCATTGAAGTGAAATGACTATAGTCAAATGCTTTGGCCAGAGCAGAAAAATTAATAATAACTCTTATTATTCAACCATGGACTTTGTGTTCGGATTAACTGAGTTGAATGTGGATGATATTGGAAATTTGACCAAAACCAAATTACCTAAGTTCTCAAGTGATATAGTTTTGACGAAGAGAAATAGTGTAAACAATTGTTACTATCTGGTACTACTTAAAATGGTAAATTTAGATTTTACTGAAAAGATGTGTAAGTGATAAATCCATCCAAACTTTCATACCACTAACTAAGGTGATGTGTGAATGTTAAAATTCGAATTTTCCGATATTGATCATTGAGAATTTACACCTTTGATTCGCACAACCATGATGATGAATACTCTGAAATACTACATGATTTAATTAATTATAATTGTTGTAAATGAATTAATATTTATGAAATATTAATTATTAAATTTTATTAGATTTTTTGATGCCAATATTATTTGATTATGTGGATTTATAAAAGTTATATATATACATATGCATATGTCGATATTTGATTTCGATGGAAATTTAAATTTGATTTAAAATAATTATTTACTAAATGGGCTTGGGACTTTTGAAAGCCCATGCAGGCTCTTCCATGGTTAACCATAGTGTGTAAAGGGGAGTGGTGTTTTTAAAGAGTCCAAAATTTATTTGAAATGGCAAGAAAAGAATACGTAAAAAAGAGAGAAAATATCTCCACTTTAACCTCTTCTTAATACCATTTAAACCACTCGCTGCCTTTATTATATTTTTCTACATCCACTTCTATTCCTATCGTGGTTTGAGCAGTTGAACATAATTTGAGCAAAAAGAAAAAAGAAAATCAAATAAATAGAAGTTGGCGTTATCATTGCAAAATCATGAAGCTGGTTCAATCTTAGCTTAGAGTAATTCAATGATTCAAAGTGTGAAGCTTAGGCCGCACCTATGGAGTGATCTTTTATTGTTATTAATTCCATATTATCATGATAATGTAGATCTAGATCATTATTGAACGAAATATACACATCTATTGCCCTTTATTATTTATACATAATTATATAAGTGTGTGTGAGGGGGTATTTACAAAGTTTCGTTGTTTATATTTAGTACTTGTTTTAATTAAGAGAATATATATATATATATATATATATATATGTATGTATGTGTGTGTGTGTGGATTTTTTTTACATATATTGTAATTTTATTAAACATTTAAATTGTATTAATTAATTTAAACTTGCTTTAAATGCACATATTAATTTATAAACATGTATTTATATATTTATAAATCATTTTAGATTAAATTTTATGTCATATCACTTCTCGTAGCAAAGAAAATTTTGAAATATATTTTTATTTGATTTATAAATATAAATTTGAATATTGTTTTAAAATAATACATATGCATGTATTTTTATGTACATATATATGTATACCTATATACATTTATATTTTAATTTTATAAAATCATGTATTAGTTCAATACATTACAGATTAATACAAAAAAATTCAAAATGCATTTTTAATATATATATATATATCATATTTAATTTAATAATCGATTTAGTGTAAAATTAAATACACACACACACACACACACATGTTTGTACCAAAAATGGGCAAAACACTCTTCGGAAGTCTTTGAAGAGATAAAAATTAAGAATAAAATGTAAAATGTGGATTATCAAACAAAAACTTCAAAAACAGTTAAGTAAATGCGCAGACACACAGTAGTTTAGAGTGGTTCGACGTGTTGCCTATGTCCACTATGAAGTTTGATGATTTTATTGATATAATTTAGATGATTACAATTGATTGCAGCGGATTACAGCAAGTTACAATAATGAAATTCGAGTACAACAGCAATAGTAGAGTGCAAAGTTGAATCCGGCAGAGTCTGGGCGTTGGAGAGTCAAAAAATCCTTCTTTCGTTGGTCCTCGGGCTCTATTTATAGGCATAGGAGGCTGATATTTCGCTCAGATCTCAAGACACTTCTTCTGGCACGTGGGTGGGCCCACGCGATCGATCCCATGAAGTTTCGACTCGATCCGTGATCGATACGAACGCAATTCGTATTGATCAAGATCTTGTCCAATGGAGTCGAAACTTGTTGTGAGTGTTCTTTAGCTTTTACGTAAGCTCCTGTGAAAATTTCATTGCATTTGGACTTGTGGATCTCGAGTTATGACCGATACGAGTTGGAGCTTTTCGACAGGCAGTTTGGTTCGAATCGATCAATTCGAATCGATCACTGCACGTGCCCAAGTGATGACGTGGAGTGCACTCTTCGGATCGATCCACCTTTTACGCCGAGTTGATCGAGTCGTTTCCAAAGATCTCGCCTTGTTCGTATCAAAGTCGTTGTCCTGTTCGAATTGATCAATAACGTGCTTTTCGTGTCGATTTGCAGTATGCTATTCGAATTGATGGAGATGGTTTAGCTCGTATCAATGAAGGTGGCATTGTTCGTATCGATGGAGGCGGCTCTGTTCGCATCGATGAAAGTAGCTCTTGTTCATATCGATCAATTTTGCTTCAACTAGATGGATGCGAATAAGCAATATTGTGATGGATACGAACAGTGCTTACCCAACGGATACGAAGTACTGATTGTTTGATGGATACGTACTAAGGTTAACTAATGGATTCAAACATGGCCCTTCAGCTGATGGATAAGAAGTGGCTCGATGGATTCGAAAATTGATAGCTCGATCGATACAAACAAGAGAGACTGATCGATGCAAAGTGGGCGATAATCGATTGATACGAACCATGGCTTGATGATGGATACGAACCAGATCGATTCGAACTATGGCTTACTGATGGATACGAAACAGGTTGATTCGAACTGTGGCTTACTGATGAATACGAAACAGATCGATTCAAACCGTGGCTTACTGATGCATAGGAAAATGAGGTATTTCCTCCAATTTGCATCGATCATAACTTGAGCATACAAACTCGGATTGACCTAAAATTTGGAATGCTGGCTTTCATAGATTCGCTTGTCGTTCCTTATCAATCATAGCCTGATCCGGAATCGGAAAAAATTCATCGATATCCATAGTGAACTTGTGCTTACTCGATATCCTGGACGAATGATCATTGGTTTTCAGTCAGTTCCTTGATATCTCGGCCTTGCCGAAAGGCGGTATAAAATTTGCCCCCCAAGGTACGTCTTGTGAAAACATGACATGCTTCGAAAAGCTGCATCTTTCACTTTGAACAGTTATCGTCTTTTCGTTGAAGGTTGTAATCTTTGACTGTCTCAATAACGTGAATTGCTGATTGTCAACTATTGCACCCTGCACTGTTGTAACTGATTGTTTTATGATAGTGATTAGCTGTTTGTCATCATAATCGTTATTATATGAGTATCCAATTCATGTGAATATTGAAAGTTGAATATTAGTCTGACATATATGCATATATGTTAATCTGACTCTCGTTAACATTGCAAATTTACGAGTCGTTGTCGGTTCTCTCGTAACGAACTCTGTATCGATCCTCTCTTGAACCGATGTGAAATTCTAGTCGCAACAATGCTTGATGGTTGTTTTTGGACGTTCCTTCATATCGATCCTCTCCTGAATCGATGTAAAAGGTTGAAAGGCAATTTTCGTATCGATATGGTTCACAACAATGGATATGAAATGATCATTCGTTTCGATAGTTATGAACTTCGGTAGACTCCATTCCAGTGGACTTCATTTTGTATCGATGAGATTAATGTCGTTGGATATAAACAAACGATTCACAATTCGTATCGATGAATATTGGCCTCTGGAGGCTGTGATTTGATGGATTCGAACTGCGTAGTTCGCATCGATGCATTGTGGATGGAGTCGAAAACAATCGATACGAATAGCAGTTTCGAATCGACGGACCCTAGTGACAATTTCAGCTTGATGAAAGCTCGGGCTTATGGGTTCAAATAGCCTATTCGAATCGATTCTGGGTTGGACATACAGTAAACGGTCGCTTTGACTGGGAGGCGAATCGCCCTTTTCCTTCACACTTAAGTCCATATAAATACTCTGGACTTAGCCATTTTTTCATCGTTTGCCATTCTTGCTCTCTGCCTTCGTATCGTTCTGAAAACTTGGAAAATGAAGAATTTTGCTCATCTTCAAACCGAACCTTCAATTCCTTGAATCAATTGTCAGATTTAGGTAATCCATCAAATGAATCTAACAAGTAAATGATGAGGCTCGATTTTTAACATCAAATCACCCAAAGTCATAGCTGGTTCTAACATCAATGGTGTTGGATTTGGGTTAGATCAAGGTTGAGGAGGAGGAGGCAATGGCTTTCGTGTCACTTGGAGAAGGAGGAATGAGGAAGGGTATGAAGGAATTGACTGAAGGTTGTTAGGCCTTCGTTCGTGTCGATTTGGAGTAGGCGCTTCGTAACGATGAAATGGAGGCCTTCGTATCGGTTGATGAATAAACGATGAACTTCGTATCGATTTTGGTGACAACACTTCGCATCGATAGGAGTCAATCGATACGAAATCGAGTGGCCAAAGGATTGATACGAAGTTCATGGCCTTAGATTGGTGTCCGCTTCGCGGTTTGAGATCGAGTCGAAATCATCAAACGCTCGATCGTTATGAAATGACAACCTCGAACCGATATGAAACCACGAACGTACTGATCGATACGAAGCAAAACATTCTGATCGATACGAACTAACGATCCCTTAATCAATACGAAGTCGAGATTTCCAGATCGAGGCAAGTGAACCCTTCTGGTGATCGATACAAAATATGTTTTGACGATCGATACGAAACGTATCGATTCGAACACGATCGATACGAAACTAAGGACTTCTTGACCGATACGAACTTGAACATACGGATTGATTTGAAGCTACCAGATATTGAACGATACGAAACTAAGACCTCTTCGATCGATACAAACTTGAACTGTGGTGATCGATTCCAAGCCGAAATTTGATGAATTTGGAAAACTTTTGCATATTTGAACATTTGACTCCGGCGAGCTTCATTCCTGCATATCCGGACTTAACTAGAACATCATATTTGACTATCCTTCGGAGCTCGACGATGGAACTATAACTTAACAAAATTATGAAGAATTATCACTTGGATCGATCGCTGACATCTGAATGGCATGGTTGTGACAGTCAGCGATGATACTCACTCCAGTTGAATTTCGAAGTCTTGTCGTTTACATGCTTTCTTTAACTCTGTAGAAAATTTTCAAGTACCACACATCACTGCACTGCAAAACATATTCACACACTTCACATTGGGAATGAATGGGCTTATTATCGTCTAATGATGATTTCTCGTAAGTTAGTTAGTTATGGCACCTTCAAGCTCACAGCAACAGGAAGCTCGGATTTCTCTCCCCCCAACGGTCGAGTTACCGGTCATCGAGACCGAGATTATAAATCCATCCCCAGATGAGGTACCTGAGGCTATTTTCACCTGTGCCCTGCCGCGTGCGGTCTAATGTTTCTGAAGACATGTTATGAAGGATTTGCCTGAAGCATGGTTTGTCAATGGATGCGTGCTATTGCCGGATCCGAATGATAGACCGCACCTTCCACCTGACGGATATACCGCATTCAACCATCATGCATGTGTTGCCGGGACACTTCCTCCGCTTAACCAACAAATCAGGGAAGTGTTGTCTTTCCTTGGGATCGCTCCATCTCAGTTACACCCCAACTGGTATGCGCTACTGAATAGTTTATTCATCGTGTTCATGGAGCATCTCTTTCGACCACCAATCCCGATCGAGATTAGATATCTATTTAACATTAAGAGTCGAGGAGATAGCCCATGTTTCACATTCTTGGAAGCGGTCAGAAATTGTCAAATAGTAATGGGGGCTTGGAACCGGCTAGGTTACTTTAAAATGGAATGGTTCAATGTTCAACGTCCTCCGGGATTTGCCAACCGATGATTAGCCAGACGTAAGTCCCATAATCTTCTCAAGTAGCTAATAAGATAATCAAGATTGATGCCGAGCTTATATCACGTTTTCTTTACAGCTGTAATTCAACGGCCTAAAGGTGTGCTTTTTAGGGAGATTGTTCAGGTACTCCAAGAGGTTCCGAGTGAAGAAAGGAACATTGACTCGGTCTTGACGGATAGTAACTTGAGAATCGTTGGATTGATTGAGCAAAACCAAAGTATTAGGCTTGAGGGAACGCTAAGGTCCATCTCGAAGAAATGAGCTAAGCGTAAGATGCCCCAACTTGTTATAGCCGAGGAGATGATTCGGAGAGAAGTCCCACAGACGATGAACTTGCGGTCGAGATCTCTGGTACCCTTCAAGATCCCGAAGGGAAAAGAAAAGGCAAGGCAATTGCTTTTAAACGTCCCAAATACAGGAGATGGAAAACTGTGGTTATGTTCCTGCCCGTTCCTGGACCTAGGGTTTCGGAGGCTTCTGCCCCGCGCAAAATCTTTTCGGAGGGTCGCCAATATCCCAATCCCGGATTACGTGTCCTTCCAACAAGATGCCGGATTGGAGGATCTTCAACATGCTTTAGATTTAAGCGAGTCTCTTCCCACTAGCATGGTCGGCACTTCTGGTTGGTCGAGGGGTTGCACATACATACACACCTCAGGGCACTACGCGATTTTTGACTATAGATTGATCACTTTGGGATAATTACTAACTCTGTTCTTATTTTACTTTACAGATACAATGTCCAATCGAGACTCGATGCTAAGCAGTCTTCGGAAAACTCGTCGATCTTCTACATATTACGAGCAGCGTAGAAGAGAGGCGGATAGGGTTTATGACCGTGGGTATTCTAGTCAGGAGCGGTATGAAAGAGACAGGGAGTACATACACCGATCTCGATCTCATTCTCCTCCTCCTAGAAATCCTGTACAGCCTCCGGTCCATGTTTCACAATCTTCAAAGACTTTGTGGCATTAGCCGTCTTCTCATGCTCCATGGTCTGAAACAAAAACAATGCAGGATTGAAGTAGTGGCTCCCATAATTACAGAGCAGGTCCTTGCCAAGCCCAAGGGGGAAGGAGCGATTAAACTCGCTCAATTGAAGAAAGATTTTCCTAACATATGTTTCGACGGGTATATTTTCCCCCCGCATTTAAAGAGAATTCCGGCAGAGGCTTGGAATACTATTCACGATTACGTTGCTAATATTTATTTCCAATATAAGGGGTGGGCGAAAGCTGCGAAAAAAGCATCGAAAGTGGCTTTCAAGCGGGCTATTGTGATTGAGAAGTTGGAGAAAGAGCTCACACAGAAGGACCAGATCATTCAGGGACTCAATACTGAAGCCGAGTCTTCCCGAAAATCTGAAATAGAAGCTCTCAGAAAGGCCGATGATGCCCATTTGGCCATGGATAGGATGAGGCAAGAACATTATGTCAAGATAGAGGACATGGGCCATAGGAACACCATTGTCACTGCCGAACGGGAAGCAACCCTCAAAGAGCTCAACGAGCTTAAGTCCAAATTTTCTAAGATCATTAAAGAGAAGGATGCTGCCAATATTTCCGCACAAGAGGCATGTGATCAAGATGTGATCAAGCTATGGTGCTTCAGGGTGAAAGGGATGCGGCTTTGGAAAAGTTCGCTCGGTGGAAGCTGAGGTTGAAGAAAAAGTTCGGAGGGCGGAATCTAGGCTGGAGGCCGATATAGAGGAACTTCTCATTATCTACGATGTCAACGTGTTGAAACATAGAAATATGGCTTGGTTTGAGAACTATTCGACACATCTTTATAATGCCTAGAACCTGTTGGTCGAGGAGGAGAGGACGGTGCACCTGGGCGGATCATTAGATGAGCCTGAACTGGAGAATCTTGTGCTGACTGAGGATGAAAAGAAGATTCTCCATGATTCGATGATCTCACATGAGAAGGAGAAGCTTAGCACCCAGCACCAGGAGATTAGGGAAGGCTCGGGCATCGAGCATCATGCCACAAGTTCTGATATCACTGCTCCACCTCGATCTGAGCATATTTCAGCGGCTGAACTCCAGTCTGTCCCAGCCTACAATCCAGAACAGCCACAGTTATCCCCCATCAAAGAGCATGCCTTCGAGATCGATCTGCCTCCTGTGAGCCGAACCGAGGCAGGTACTCTGAATAAATCTTATGTGTGTTCGAAATAAGGAACTCGCCTTGTAGTGCTTACTAACGATTTCTCCTCTTTTTTTTGTTCAGTGACTAGAGTTATGTCGACAGCGCCTCCTGCAATCCAGAAATTACATCAAGCGCAGGAGGCCATTATCACTGAAGCGACCACTACGACAACGACCGCGCCAATCGAAGGAACGCAGGGTAGCTCACTTTCTTTCGATAAGTAGATGATGAACGAGCTTCTAGGCCGACACAGTGACCCCTTCGCGGACTTACCATTTGTCATTAGTGGACTCGCGCCTGCTTCTGGTGCTTCAACATAGACCACTGCTGCCCTCAGCGGAGCCCAGTCTATTCGCGAAGTAGAGATACTGGCTGAAATCAATGCTGAGTTGGAGGCAGCGGCACTGGTGGTAGTTCTGAGGGTGGAATGGCGGCGCTTGGCCCAGCTCTGCTAAGAATGATATCACTTGGAGGTATACTTATCGATACCAGTGTGCCCATTCCGCCCCCTGTTGCAGATCCAACTTCTCCTGCAGGGAGCATTCCTCTAGATTCTAGTTCGGAGGAGGATGTTGACATCATGCCTCCGTCTGGAGACGATTCGCCAAAGGGTAAAACTCAAAGCGTAAAATCACTAGTGGCTCTAGCGGACCGCATCGAAGAGGAAGCTGAAGAAGAAAAGGGAGTAGATAGGCCTTTTCGGCGCATTTTTTGTACTTAAGAACTTGTTTTTTTGCTTTTCTTTCATAGGCCGTGTATAGATGCGGGTTTGGCCTCTACTAGTAGGGATTTTGGGAAACTTGTATATGAATTGTGGCGCCCCACCTCTATACCCACGCTAGCCAAGAACATTACGGTGAATGCTGTCAACTAGCACGGAGAATAAGGCTGTTGAGGAGCGACCATCCGTGTAATTGCTTTGTGCGAGCATCGATATGTCAGATAGTATAACATGCATTTCTTTATCAAGAGGGAAATCCGACATACCGACACAAACTCAAAGCTACTACACAGTGGCTGTAATATCTTCAGAAACAAATATAGAAATAAACATAACATAAATCAGTCGCAGACAATTCATATCACAAAGGCGGAAGAAGATATGAATACATAATTAACACATGAAAGTGTAAATCAGAGTAGTGGTCAAAGAGATCCACAATAATACAAAAGAATAGCAACACGTGCTATACAAAAGAATACAACTATGAGTCTATATCTCAAGTGTATACAACAAAATAAACTATTAATCTAAGTAGTTTGCCAAAAGTCAGAGTAATGAATCCCTGGGGAGAAGTCAAGCAGAAGCACCTGTAACATCTCGGCCTGACCCGAGTATTATTTAATAAGAAAATAATAAACGGATCAGTCTAACTATAAATATCAGATGAAATGATATAGAATAAGAGATATGACTAAACGTATAATAATCACCATGCCAAGCTGTGATATTTATAAGTAATTGAAAATCAACAAGAGATTAATCAACATCACAAAATCTACACAAGAATCAAAGGAAAAGTCATACTCCTAATTTCATTCACCAAGCCACAATAAATGACATATATATCAATGCCAATCGTAAAAGTTGGTGAAACATAAATTCCAGAATTCAACACACGAAATCCAGAAATCACAAGAAAAGGATGGCCAATCCCATAAAAATGAGCCGGAGCTCCTCCAGACAGGGTATAGTCCCCCATTGCGGACATTGAGCCGAAGCTCCTCCTGGTGAGTCGAAGCTCCTCCTGACAGGGTATAGTCCCCCATTGCGGACTTTGAGCCGAAGCTCCTCCTGGTGAGCCGAAGCTCCTCATGACAGGGTATAGTCCTCCATTGCGGACTTTGAGCCGTAGCTCCTCCTGGTGAGCCTAAGCTCCTCATGACAGGGTATAGTCCCCCATTGCGGACTTTGAGCCGAAGCTTTTCCTGGTGAGCCGAAGCTCCTCAAAAATGAAGTATCGTCCTCGACATAGACAAAGAGACATCGCACATTGCTAGTCTAAATCACAAAGATGATCGTCATGATCAACGAGAAGTGTCGATTACAGTAAGCTAGTAAATATATGAGCTTAGCATCATGTCCCATAACCACTAGCTTAACTTAAATATTTACGAACAAATTGTAGATCTCCACTAGAAAATTGTCACAAGAGTTTCAATCGAACAAGTCCAAGAATTAACCAACAAAGTAAACGCAAGCGTTTCATACCACTTGTTTTACTAAGTCGTTTAATTAGATTTCTCATACGAGTGAGGTAAAGGTTTGTATATACTAATAGATTGGAAAACGGTTTTATAAACGAATTTGGTATTAAAATAGTATTGAAATCGTTTGAGGAAAGAGTTTTGATATTTACTACTAGTATAGAAAACCTTTATATTTTTAAAGTGACAAATCACAAAGAAGATTGTAAGAACAATCAATCACTAAAATTCACATTCGAAGATGTGAATAAAATCCAAAGAAACCGATAAAGAATCCATCGAAATGGATATTCAAAAATCCCTAAAAAGATTCATCAAAGTCATAATAAATGATAACAACAAATAGGATTATCACGAATCGATTTAAATTGGAATTCTCAAGCGAATAGGCAAATAGGCAAAATAGTGCTGATTCAGACGTCTGAAATCAAGGATTCAGACGTCTGAATCTGGAAAATAAATATTTTCCAAAGACAGAATTCAGACGTCTTAATCCCTGAATCCAGATGTCTGAAATAGGCACTTTTTAGCCTATTTCCTTCCTGGTTCCAAATGAACCAATTCAGATGTCTGAAACCATATATTCAGACATCTGAATCTGGGAATAGAAATCTTCCTAGAACAATATTCAGACGTCTGAATATTACGTTTCAGACGTCTGAATGAAGGGTTCAGGGCATTCCCTGAACCTAGGCCAAAAATGGCCAAACGAATATTAACGATCGAACGAGCAAATGGCGATGACTAAGGAATTACGTCGAACGACAACCCAGCCTAACGGCTCTTCGATACGCCTCAAATATCAATGTCCAAATATCCATAATAGGATTTTCATAAATTAGACCAAAACACCAAAAATTGGAATATACACAAAATCAATCCAAACCAAAATCAATTGCACACGAATAAACGTTAGGAATTCATACCTAACAATCGAAGATAATTATAGACAAAGATGTGAGATAAAAATCTCACCTTTGAACCCAAACGATTGAAGAAGAAGCTATAGAACAATGACAATGACAATCACTCTTCAATTCCAACTCAACAAGCTTGAATCTAAGCTAAAAAGAGAAACATCTTCCAAATTAGGTTTAGGAATTTTCTGAAATCAAAGAGAGAAAGAGTTGGAGAAGAAGAAGAGAAGCTTACTAATGGGTTCTTCTATTAGTTTGGAGCTAGAGCTTGATTTGCAGAAGGAAACTAGGGTTTTGGAGTTTTAATTTCCCATCTCTCCCACCATTGATGCTTTAGAACTGAAAAGAGAAGAGAATGAGGGTGAATGGGGAAGAGTGGCTCAGATTTGAGCATAAGTTAAACATAGGGCTGAGCCCAAACCCAAACCCAAAGTGAAAAAGTAGTAAAAATCAACTTTCTCCAAACATATCGAAGCTTATACTCAAAAAGGTCGCAAACGGCATTTTAAACTCAATGGGAGTGGTCCCGAGTCCTAATTCGACCGTATGCAAAAAGTAGCTTTTCGGACTAAATTCTGAATATCGATAAAATATTTAAATAAAATATTTAAATATAAAAATCGACAAATATGCGGGTTGTTACATGAATCTTCTCTTATAATTAGTTGAAATAAAATTTTGTTTCCATGCTTCAACTTTTATTTCTGTCTTTTATGCTTAAGTGTTGTAGCTTCTGAATTTCAGCTCAATGCACATGTGGAATTTCAACCTTTGGGTTGAATTTGCTTTTGTTTGCCAAGCCTGGAAATCACAAACATGAGTCGTAATTGGAGATCAGGTTGGACTTTGATGCTGCACTGCTTCAGCAAGTGATTAATACTTAAGTCTTGCCTCCAGTTCCGCGAATAAGTTGCAAAGATCGGCTAGCGATCGTAATTTGTCTCTATTTTTTGATTTAACATCGTAGGATCGATGCTAAAACAAGTGAGAGTAGAACAGTCGAATCACACTCGCTTACTCATAATAGTCACATCCGCACTCCGGGGATCTGCATTTGTATTCTGACGGTCGGTCGCGCCTATTGAAGTTTTTAAGTACATGTCCATGCTCTGAGGACTTAGGTTAGTTTATGAGTGGTCGTTCGCACTCGAGTCGTGTTTATACTCTGACTGCACTCTGGGGACTCAGAGTCATATGCAATCGATAATCTGGTTCGCACTCTACGAATCTGGAGATCATCGATGTTTGTAATCCAGTTCGCACTCTAGAAACTTGGATTTGGTGTTTATACTCCAATTCACACTCTAGAAATTTGGAGTTAACGTTTATACTCTGGTTCGCACTATGGAAACCTAATGTTGATATTTATACTCCAATTCGCACTCTGGGAATTCGAAGTTGGCCGGCAGATGGTCTCGTTCGCGCTCTGGGAGCGATGGATTCATTGGGATCGTGGATGGTCGGTTCACATCCACCCCAAGTTAACAAGTGAGATCATTGGATGGACGGGTCCATCCTCCTCGATCTTGGTTAGAATATAGTTGAAGTCATTAGGTGGATGGTTCAACCCCCTTCGAGACTGTATTTATGAGTTTATGCTCCAACTGGCACTCTGGGAGTTTGGAGATGGCCGACAAACGGTCAGTCACGTTTGTTTGGGCGTTTGGATTGCGTTCGCACTCTGGGAATGACGGAATTATCAGGATCGTGGATGGTCAATTCACATCCACCCTGATTCGACAAGTGAGGTCATTAGATGGACGGATCCATCCTCCTCGAACTTGTTTTAACTACGGTCGAAGTCGTTAGGTGGACGGATCCACCCTCTTCGAAAACGCATTTATAAAT
Source organism: Allium cepa (assembly GCA_030765085.1). NCBI lineage: Eukaryota > Viridiplantae > Streptophyta > Magnoliopsida > Asparagales > Amaryllidaceae > Allium > Allium cepa. Next base: position 347,432,785 of record CM060944.1, read on the forward strand.
TTATACTCCAGTTCGCACTCTGGGAATCTGAAGTTAGTTAGAGGACTTTCGTGTATCGGTCCAATTTAGTCTTTAGTGTGATGGCTTGCTCCCGAGCTCGGGTTTCACTTAGCGAGCGGTCGGTCATATCACAGTCACTCCCTATTTGAATAAATCCCACCGTATGATGGTACTTAGCTCTTCGTGCATCGTGATTACTGTATGTCTCGTTCATTAAATCACGTCTCTGGTTTGAAGAGATGACATTTTATTGCTGAAATGAGAAATTACGACAAAGTCAGTTGCCTTATATAAATTCAAATTTCGAAATGATGAAACAAATTGCAAATGACTAATAAACTAAATAAATGGAGCCTATCATGTGTAACAGCGACGAAGATCCTTGCCGCTCCAGGTTCTTAACAAAGTAGGGCCACCGACGGTTAATAACTTGAATGTGTCATTTTCGAGCTTTCGCTCAATTACATATGGCCCTTCCCACTTTGGTCTTGTGTGCGAAGGCACCGGGTGGACTTTTTTATGGACGAAGTCGCCGAGTTTGAAAGTTTGGGTCAGACTTTGACCTTATGCAATCGGGGGACCCGATTTCGGTATGCGACTGCCCTCAAGTCAATTTAATCCCCCTAAACAACTCCATTTCCATTGGCGGTAGGGAATTTTAAAGTTAAGCACCACGGGCAATAACAGCCCTGAATTCGGCAAGGGCCTGTCGGCCCAAGAAAGCGTTGTATGGCGAGTCTATATTTAATACAACAAATTGCAATGTCTGGACTCTCCAGCATTCTCCAGTTCCCAGCTCCACTGGAATTTCCACCACTCTATCAGGTATGATTGCACTCCCGTTGATTCCATGGATAAGGGATTGACAAGGCTTCAACTCTTTGGTCTCCATCTTCATCTGGTTGTTGCTCGCCTAAATATTATATCGACAGAACTTTCACTGTCGATTAGAATCTTCTTCATCCAGGCGTGGCTTACTTGGGCTGATATGACCAGTGGATCAGTGGTTGGGGCTTCGAACTTGTCATCATCTCTACTTCGAAACACGATGTCGTCAGTCATCATTTTCTGTCGCATGGTAGGAGCTCTATCTTCCAAAGTACTATAATACTCAAAATCTGCATGCTTGATGGAGCTGGCATACGATATCATTCCCTTCCAACTTTGATCTACTGGATGAGGACCACCACTTACAACATTTATCACTAACCTCCCGCTGGTGTGAGCGGGTTTCTCCTGTCTTGCCTAATTGGGTGTATCATTCTGATTCGATGGGCCCGTGCCTCTAGGCCGCGGTGCCCGCACAAACTGTTCCAACTTCCTTTCTCTAATCAACTTCTCAATGAGATCTTGCAAATGACTACATTCATTTGTGTTGTGACCGTAGCTTTCGTGAAACCTACAGAATTTTCCCATCTGGATTTGCCTCTCTAACGGTTGTTTTGGCGCAGGTTTCTTATATCGAATGGTATTACATGTTTGTAAGTACACATTCTCCAACGATGTATTCAAAGGAGTGTAATTATCAAACATAGGAATTTTGCGCTGTGGGCCACGATTCTGATCTCGCTTTCTATTTTGATTCACATTCTCTCTCTGCTTAGTTTGTTTGTTTTAAATGTTCAACTGAACCTTTCCGGAGCTCTCTCCGGACCGCTTGACCGCAACATTACTTTGAATTCCCTCACTGCTAGGCCCCACGTCATCCTTCTTCCTAGACTGTTTCGCGTCCTCCCTCTTCAAAAATTGGGCTGCCCTGGAGTAGAAACGGTCCAATGACGCGGGAGGCTTCCCAGCCAACCAATTTTCGAACTCGGAATCAGGACAATCCCCTTAGTCAATGCCATTAAGATAGATTTGTCATTTGGATGGCTTATCTCTGCACACGCAGCATGAAACCTCTCTAAATAGCGTCTGAGTGTCTCTCCGGGAGCTTGAGTGATGTTGGATAAGGTATTAACACTTTAGGCCTCACAACATGCATGTGGAATTGTTCTACGAACTTAGTGGCCAATTGGTCAAAGCAAGAAATGGATCGATGTGGCAATCATGTGAACCACATGGTTGCGATACCCCCCAAAGAGATGGAAAAACTACGACATTTCATTGTGTCATCAGCTCTCACAACATTCATCATCCATTCGTACTTCAGAATATGCTGATTCTGGTCAAAACTTCCTTCATAGACTAGTAGAGGTAGCATCTTGAAATGCCGAGGTGGTTCAGCATGAAGTATTTCATCAGTGAAGGGAGTACGTCTCCAGGCGAGTCCCCAATCGTCATTTGTGAGACCTTGACTCTCTCGAATCATCTGACGTATCGTAGTTGGAATATCCGGCATCTAGACATTCTGCGCACGTTGAGCCAAAGTGTGGTTGGGTTCCATAATGCGAGGCTGCACCGGGCGCTATCGACGATCCACGTTTCGCCTTCTTGGCTCCACGTCTTCAGGGACGTATGGTTCAGGAGTACGTCCATGCTGATGATGGCTCGGATCCGACTGGTTCCGGGCATCAACCTCTGGTTCCACAGCGCAGTTGTAGCACGATTGTCTGTAGTGTAGTGAGGAATAGTACCTCCTCGAGAAGAGGGTCCAGTTTGAAAGTTGGTCAATGGGTCAACTCTCAGTTGTCCAACGGTCATAGCAGGTTAATGTCCAGTGGCTTGCGTGTAACTCCCATCCAGCCGGGGTCGCGTAGATCTATGATGGTTGTCAGATGAGGCAGAACTTTTTGTAAAATAGTGAGAAGCATGATCCCTCCTGGATCTTCTGCACCTTTAGCGATTCAGCTGGTTAGTCAGCTCAACGTTGGGGCATAACTGTTCAGTTAATTATTGCTGACTCTGGCTCAACTCTTGAAGCAGTATCTGAAATTCTTGTCTAGTAACCGGGCCTGATGGATCCGAGGGTCCGGTAGCATCTTGATTAGATGGAGGTAATTGCGCGGGATTCTGTCTATCCCATCCTTCTTGATTTGCAGCAGTGGAGGCAGTCCTTATGCTAACAATTGTGATAAGTGAAGTCATTACCCAGATTTTATGCAAATCTGAATAGGTTGGAAAAATTCTAAACTTAGAGATCTGGATCTTCCTCTTTGATTTTGCAATCCGGTATTGATGGTAGATCTACGGAGCAGGAGAAAAACTGTGTTTTCTCGGTGAAAGTACCAAAGTGTTTGTACCCAAAATGTGCACAACACTCTTCGGAAGTCTTTGAAGAGATAAAAATGAAGAGTAAAATGTAAAATGTGGATTAACTAACAAAAACTTCAAAAACGAATAAGTAAATGCATAGACACACAGCAATTTAGAGTGGTTCGGCATGTTGCCTATGTCCACTATGAAGTTTGATGATTTTATTGATATTATTTGGATGATTACAATCGATTTCAGTGGATTACAGCAAGTTACAGTAGTGAAATTCGAGTACAACAGCAATAGTAGAGTGCAAATTTGAATCCGGCGTAGTCTGGGCGTTGGAGAGTGAAAAGATCCTTCTTCCATTGGTCCTCGAGCTCTATTTATAGGTGTAGGAGGCTGATATTTCACTCAAATCTCGAGAGACTTCTTCTAGCACGTGGGTGGGCCAATGCAATTAATCCCATGAAGTTTCGACTCGATCCGTGATCGATATGAACGTAATTCGTATCCATCAAGATCTTGTCCAATGGAGTCGAAACTTGGTGTGAGCATTCTTTAGCTTGTACGTAAGCTCCTGTGAAAATTTCATAGCATTTGGACTTGTGGATCTCGAGTTAATATCGATACGAGTTGGAGCTTTTTGGTAGGCAGTTTGGTTAGAATTGATCAATTCGAATCGATCTCTTCGAATCGATCACTGCACATGCCCAAGTGATGACGTGGAGTGTACTCTTCGGATCGATCCACCTTTTATGCTGAGTTGATTGAGTCGTTTCCAAAGATCTCGCCTTGTTTGTATCGAAGTCATTATCTTGTTCGAATCGATCAATAGCGTGCTTTTCGTGTCAATCTGCGATATGCTCTGTTCGAATCGATGGAGATGGTTTAGCCCGTATCAATAAAGGTGGTGTAGTTTGTATCGATGGAGGCAGCTCTATTCGCATCGATGAAAGTAGCTTTTGTTCATATCGATCAAAGTTGCTTCAACTAGATGGATACGAACAAGCAATATTGTGATGGATACGAACAAGCAATATTGTGATGGATACGAACAGTGCTTACCCAACGGATATGAAGCAGTGATTGTTTGATGGATATGAACTAAGGTTAACTAATGGATTCGAACATGGCCCTTCAGCTGATGGATACGAAGTGGCTAGATGGATTCGAAAATTGATAGCTTGATCGATACGAACAAGAGAGACTGATCGATGCGAAGTAGGCGATAATCGATCAATACGAACCATGACTTGATGATGAATACGAACTAGATCGATTCGAACTGTGGCTTACTAACGGATATGAAACAGATCGATTCGAACTGTGGCTTACTAACGGATATGAAACAGATTGATTCGAATTGTGGCTTATTGATGGATACGACAATGAGGCTATTTCCTCCAATTTGCATCGATCATAAATTGAGCATACGAACTCGGATTGACTTGAAATTTGGAATGCTGGCTTTCATGGCTTCGCTTGTCGTGTCTTATGAATCGTAGCCTGATCTGGACTCGGAAAAAATTCATCGATATCCATGGTGAACCTGTGCGTACTCAATATTCGGAATGAATGATCCTTGGTTTTCAGTCAGTTCCTTGATATCTCGGCCTTGCCAAAAGGCAGGATAACAACAAACACCTAATTTTTTTAGTAAATTATATCTTATTAAAAATATTACAATAATTTAATTTTAAATTTTAATATATATAATTTATTTAAATTTATATATTTAGATATGCTTTTGAATTGTTTTACTAAGTAAACAATTATATATTTTGCAAATTGTTTTAAATTTCAAAATTATTAACTTAGTCAAAATATTTCAATTTTACTAAAAAAATCAAAATTATACACACACACACAAAAATTTCAAAATAATATTTTGGCAGGCAAAATAAAGCATTATTATTTACATGGTCAAGCTGGTTTTATAGTGGCCATACTACTTACAAATCAATATAGGTGCAAGGTAAAGATGCCTTAGCAACTAACGAATAAAAAATACAGCACAGGAGTTAGGCAACATGCTTAAACTACTAAAAACTACAAAAATAATTCACCTGTATAGAGGAGGATTAATACGCATCCTCAGACGAGTCAATACTAATAATGTAAACTTACTAAATAACAATGCAATTTTGGGATCGAACACCTCCAATGGACTATTGAAAATGTAATGCCTGTCCTAAGTTTCATCCTTTAAAATCTCACTATTATGTTCACCATATTTAACTTCTGAAGAGAGGATAAGCGAATCGCTTGAAATATGATAAAACAGTAATCTATGCTCACCCACCAGATCAGAGATGAATTTGAAGTATGTGTTAGACAATGGGGAGCAGCAAATTTACGTTGGCTCATGGACCCAGATCTTCCCATTACAATTACAATCAAAGTGGATGGCTATAGAGCTGGAGCTAGGAAAAACAAATGCACTGGCAGAACCTACAAGGTAGGGGGATCGAGTGTTTGGGAACCCAAACACGCTTCACGAATTTTGGAAGAGGAATCTTTTGAGGGACAAAAAGCTTTACACCAACTTCCTCAACAACAAGCAGTGGCTTAGCGGCAAGGGTGTTCTTACAAGTAGCAACAAGATGTCCAAAGGATCTACAACTTGCATATGGGCAGTTTCCACTTGTAATAAACATCTACCAAAGCAACAAGACTAGGAGATGGTTCAACCGGTAATACAGATGATAAAATTCTGTCGGGCTTTATTTCAATCAAAGTTTTTACATAACCCTGTCTGTCCCTTCTCACCATTGCCTCATCAAAACATACTAACTATCTGATCAGATTTATTGGCCAATCAATATAGACCATAAGTTGAAAAATCAAATGGATGTTTGAGAGATGGACCCAAACAGAGATATATGGAACCTGTTCATGTGCAGTATCAACCAACGGACTCCATTTGGTAATAAATGGCTCTACTTCAAGAATGCAAAGTATTCCCAAGGGCATGTGAATGTAAAAAAGAACATAGAATTATCAAATCACGTTATAATCTTTCCTTTTAATCTCTACAATTTCTTTAGATGGGATTTCACGACTGCAAAGGGGGGTTATCATTTAGGAAGAAACCAACAAGTTGTTCACTACAAAAAGATTTCCTTGCATCAACAACCTCAGGAGGACATATATTGATACCATTTTCTATCTTAAGATAAAATATCTTGGAGTCTAAACTCCAGCTTTACGTGGTTTATTGGCAAATAAGAAGAAATAAGTTGTCGGGCAAGTAGCACCAGGAATAGAAGAATAATGCATTACTGTGTAAACTCCAGCATTTCAAAATAATATTTTGGACATCCAATATGTATGTAAAGGATGAATGTGTATTTGGCAGTATAAATCCCAACACATATTAATATACACATTAACTATGTACACAAGTTACATGTTGCACATGTACAATACACATGAGTATAATTGTTATACTAGAATTCTAAATTCAAACTATATTCATTTTTTTAATTAAAAAATTAAATAAAATAAGATTTTATTTAAAATAATTTTTGATTTGATTTAAAATCAATTAGACTTCATAAGCCAAACAAAGATCCAAAATGGAATTTTTTTTTTTTGAAATTAACCCCCTACGATCCAGCATAGTCCTTCGCACTCTTTAATAGTGTAACAACTATGACCCAAATCCTATCATACCCTCCTTTAGTCCTTGGCAGTTCATCAATAAAATCCATCAATATTTGTTTCGACTTTCATTGGGGAATCTCAAGTGGTTGTAGCAAACCACATGGCTTCTTCTGCTCAGGCTTCACTAGCTAACAGTTCATACACTTTGGTATGAATGCACCGATATCCTTGTTTATCCCTTCCTAATGAAATGTCTGCTTTATATCTTGATACATTTTGTAGGCTTGGGGATGTATAGTAAATATTGAATGCTTGCACTTTCATAGCACCTCATCCTGAATCGTCAACACCGGGCACAAACAGTTTTCCATCCTTATGAAGCCAACCATCCCGATTGAGTCTATACATACAACTTCACTTCCTCAGACTCTACTCCTGCCTCAAGCTTAGCCATGGTCTGTACTATTCTATGGTCATGTCTCTAATTAGTACCAATCTTCTCTATCGAAGTAGGTCTAATGGTCAAGCTTGCCAACATCTCTGGCACTAGCTCACATCTACTTTGGAAATCATAACCAACAATATACTCTAACTGCATCCACTCCTAGAACATGACTCCTATGCTGGCACATCTCCTACTGAATGCATCAATGATTGTATTTTTCTTACCAGGAGTACAAGAAATGTCAAAGTCATAGGAGGCTAAGAACTCTGACCATCTCTGTTGTTGAAGGTTAAGGTCCTTTATTAAGAAAATGTATTTCAATAATTTATAAATGGTGTGGAACTCAAACTTTTTCCTAGCAAGTAATGTCACTGTATCTTTAGTGTGAACATTAATAGAGTTAAGGGTATGCCTAGGGGAAATTATGTAATTACATATATCTAACTCGATAACCAATCTTGTTCAAAACAAAATGTACTTTTCTGCTTTATTGTGTACTTGTTATATTATGATATAATTAATTTAGTATATTAAACAAAATCCTTAAATGATACGTTATGTGATAGTAATTGCAATGTGTTGTGACCATGAAAAATTTATAATATTACAATAGCATATTATTTTAAATATTCATAGTGAAGATGTTTCGAGACAAGATATCAACACATCTATGAAGACTAGAATATGTAATGCTCTCCACATGTTGTAGTGTATTAGTCATGGCTGCTGGGGGCACTAAGAGATTACGTGCTGATGGTTTTTGAATAACCATGGAATGACTCACTTGAGAGTTTTCTATTGGTTAGTATAACTAATGTCAAACAGAGAATCTTAAAGTTATGATATTGCATTGTTCTCTTGATTTAAGAATATCGTTGAACTTCAATATGGACACTCCACTTTGATTGTAGTTAAATCATGGCACGACGTCTATTGAATGACTACAGTTGGATTGAGTTGAAGCATTAGCAGTGAAACACTATTCAATAGAGAATTCGTCTCCTTGACAACATGAGGTTAATATCACAGTTAACTATAGTCAACTCAAATTTAAAGTCTCCGGCCAAAGCAATTTGATTAATAATAATTGTTATTACTATTCCAAGGACTTTATGTTTGGATTATACAAGTTAAATGTGGATGATTTTGGAGTTTTGACCAAAAACAAATTTCATAAGTCATGATATGATATAGTTTTGACAAAGAAAATTAGTGTAAATAATCGTTACTACCGGGTACCGCTTAAAATGGTAAAATTGAATTTTAGCAAAAAATGTGTAAGTGATAGATTCGGCCAAATGGTCATGCCACTAGCAAAGATGACATGTGAACATTAATATTTGAATTGTATGATATTAATCGCTTACTGAATTTACACCCGTGAGTCACACAACTGCATTAGTAGATTCTCTAATATACCACATGATCTAATAGATTTATAATTATTATAAATTAATTAAATTAATTAATTTTTATATTAATTGTTTGTTTATTTGATGTATTCGGTGCAATTAGTATATTCTAGGTGAAAATAGTAACTAATTAGGTGCATATATAAAAGTTATATATGTACGAATCGATATTCGATATCGATATGCAATTAAATTTGATTTATGACTAATTGCTAATAGAGATATAGCCTTTAAATATTCATTTAAATTAGTATATAGCCTTATCTAGAGCTACTTATAAGAGAGCAAGAGAGCGACTAAAGATTCAAAAGGCTGGAGCTGAATTCGATAATAGAGATGGAGTAAACTAAGGACATAATATCCCTTTACTCTCCCTATAAAAGGCCACACTACCTCTTATCGTCTAGGTGCTTTTCTAGCAATCCCTCTACTCTATAATAGCCACCATTCCTAGCTCCTTTAGGTCAAAAATATCAAATACAAACATCAAATAAAAATCAAAAGTGGTTCTCCAAGCAGTTGCAAAGCTGGGAGCTCGGATTGGGATTGAAACTAGAAAAGTCTGCCAATCAAGACGTGAATCTAAGGCAAATTTTTGAGGTAACATCCTATAATCTATGGTTGATACGTCGTCATGTTAATATAGTTAATTAATATATATTTGAACAAATTTATATGCACAATTATTGTCATGTTTAATTGTATTGTTGTACATATGTATACATAAGTAGAAATCTGCAAATTTCACTATATATCAATTCTATTTGTTTCAATTAACAAAATTGATTTTATTATATATATTATTGTAATTAAAATTTTAAAATTGTTCTAAACTATTTTAAATTGACTTTAACATTGCTTAACTTCAAATATAAATAAATGAATCAATATTTGTATTTATATGCCCATTTTTTTTATTATGTATCATAAAATAATGTTACAACAAAAAATCTAAATGTAATTTTTTTATATTTAAGTATATAGTTTATATGTACATATACGTATATTACTATTTAATTTAACATGTATTAACTAGTATTGTATATATTAATATTTTTACTTTGTAAAATGATAATTTATTGTACATAATATATATATATATATATATATATATATATTTTTTATTTTTTGATGAAATGCATTTTATTTAAATATATATATATATATATATATATATATATATATTTGAAGTTATTGTAATGTATTATGATTATATATATATATATGTTTATATGTATATACTATTTTCAGAAATTATATGATACATATTTATGATATTTTTATTTAATTATGTATATAATATATATTTTTAATTTAAATCAATAGAACCAAGCCTGTTTTCAAACTATTAACTGATTAAACATATTAGATATTTTGAAAATGAACTTTGAAATTCAAAACTATTGACTTTTAATATTAACATATTATTATTTTATTTTGTAAAATGATAATTTATTGTACATAATTTATATATATACACACATATAATTTTATTTTTATTTTTGGCCAAAGGCATTATATATAGTTATTTTATTTTATTATGATTATATATATATTATTTTCAGAAACTAAATAATATAAATATATTTATAATATTTTTATATAATTATATACATAATATATACATATACATACATAATATATATATATATATATATATATATTTCAAAACTATAGATCCAAATCTGTTTTTAAACTGTTTTACTGATTAAACATATTAGATATTTTGAAAAAGAATTTTGGAATTCAAAAGTATCGACTTATTCAAAGTAACTCATTTTATTTATATACTTGTAATATTTTTTATTTAATTATATATATATATAATTTAAATCTATTGATTTGGATCCATTTTTAAACTGTTTTATTAGTTAAACAAATTAGATATTTGGAAAATGAATTCTGAATCTAAATTATTGACTTATTCAAAATAACTTATTTTATTATAAAAAATATTCGAAATTTACATACATACATACATACATACATACATACATACATAAACTTGTTTTGGACAACAAGTGCATAGTAAGGGCCAATCTATCTATCGTAGTATAAATTCCAACACTTAGATACGGGTAAATTAATCGTATATACATTTGTATGTTGCATATACACTTACAAGTATGTATGTATTTGATGCAAATATATATCTTATATATTACATATAAACATAAAATCAAATCTTAACATTAATTAATTATTAAATCAAATAAAGATTTTATTTAAAATAATTTGAGTAGATCTAAATCAATTTAGATTTTATAAGCCCAATAAGATCTAAAATGGTAAAAATAAACTTGAAATTCACTTATTTAACCCATTATGTGCTGGTCTTGTTCCATCAATGGTATCAGAGCCCAATAGCATTGCGGTCTAAATTAGCAATATTATGGCTAACTTATTAAAGCATACCCATTTAGTATTGTGTAGAAAAGTAGCGTCAAAGGTTGGATTTGGGTAATCAAGTACTCTACCCTACTTGGCTGTTAGCCTAGCCTAAAAGAAAAAAGGTAAGCACAAAGGTTATCTACAATATAAAGCCCCAAATTGATTTTAGGCTTTGGGCTGGTTTTCAAAATCTGTTTTGAAATATAAGTTGTATTTTAAATATAAAAGGTCATGTTTAAAATACAAGAGAAATTTTATAAGTATTTTAAAATAATTTTCGTAATGTTTGAAAATTGATTAATTAATTTTGAAAATAATAAAAAAGATTAATAGGATTAATTTAATAATTAATTAATAATTGATTAATTAAATTAAAAAATGTATAATGATATATGTACATTTATCTTAAAATGTATAAGGTAATAAATAAATAATTTTCAAAATTATTTAAAATTGTTTTAATTAAATAAATTAATAAAATGGTAATTAATAAATAAAATAATATACATGTATTACATGTATTACTATAAACATTATAGTATATATATTCAATTTTGAAATATTTAAATTAATAAAATTAAAGTAATTAAAATGTTAATTAATTAATTTAATTAAATAATATTTGGTTAACAAATTATAGCATCTCTTCTGTACAATAATTAATGGTTGCCAATGATCAAAATTTCTTTTCTTAATGCAATCCAGATCCATGCCTCTCTTCTTTTACGATGGTCGTTCATTTTCGCAAGCTTTTAGATCTCCTCCTCTTTACAGTAGCAGCGCTTCAACTAACATTCAAAAAACCAAATTTTAATAGGTTCCCTAGCTTCAATGACTAGATGATAAAAGAATTTGTTTTCATTGTGGGGATGTCTCTAACCTAGCGAAAGAATGTCGAGAACCCATTAGGTGCTTTGGGTGTGGTAAATTTGGGCACAAACATGCCTGCTGCGCAAAAAAGACTTAGTATAAAGTAAAACAACCCAAGAAACTACAGAGGAGTGCCCATGGCTTCTTATTTATGACTGACACCATAAGGTTGAAGAGGATACTTTAGGGTCGGTTATGGACGAATAAGGCAATCGATTTTGACCTGTTTGAGGGTCTACTCACCCACTCAGTGTTGTGCTTTTTTTTTTTGAAAATTGGGTGAGGCCGTTGAGGGATTGTGAAACTGAAATGTTGATTAATGCAAAAATGAATTTTTGTCAGCAGCAACAAGTGGTAAAGAACGAAACAAAAAGCAAGTAGTTGGGGACAAGCCACTCGATGATATGCTGAATAAGAACACAAGTGAGACTGCATTCGATTTATCTTCACCAGGTCCAACAATCTACGACATTGTGATACGGTATAGAAAGCAAGAAGATAGTTTCTAGAAAGTGAAGGAGGAACATAAAGAAGAAGAGTGAAGAAACTAAGCAAGAGAGAGATTTACACTAAATTCAGCCTCCCCATTCATTTGCATTTCATAGTTTATATAGCTGATACATCATTACTAGCCAATCATTTATAACAAATTCCAGGATACATGGTCCATATAGCTACCACATTCTAATCTATAAATACACATTTATTTATATTAATAAAAGAAAGGTTGTTATAACAGAAATGCTTTTGGTGCCCATAAGAAACCTTTTATCCATGTGCACTTATTTATTTGTTTTGACAGCTGCATTTTAGCTTTAATACCTTGCTGATTTGTGTATTGTGTGCTTGGTCCTAGCTGAAGGCGCATCAAAGTGTGATATCCATATCATTACCGACCCCTTGAAATTGACCTTGTCCTCATGGTTGAAGATGCACTTATCAAACTTGTTAAGCATTTACTTCTCATAACCATTCATGTTGAGCCATTCGACATAATTAGACCTTATCACAAAACCTTTAACATCAAATGTGCTACCTTCAAGATCAACTATGTACACATTTTCTTCCTTTTCCTTCCAATATGCAAGCATAGCAATTTATATCACTCATCACTCAACCAATAGAACCTAGATAGGTACTTCTCACCATGAATTACCATATCCTGGATGTCGTTCAAAGATGTGGCAGAGAATGAGTGGGTCTGTTTTAGTGATATGTCTCTGGTGCAGGAAAATAGCGATAGAAGGGAGATGAAGCTCTGGATGTCATGAACGATCGGATTCCCATCGTCTAACAGAACTGGATGAGCAATTTTCGTGCTATCAATGAAAACCTTAATGGCGGGGCCAGATCTGCCATTGGTAAAGTTAGGGTTTTGGGTTGTGGGGTCAAATTTGAGTTCGGGTTGGGTCTGGGAGAAATAGACAGTAGCGTTGATGTGTGTACTGTTGATGGGGTTAGACCTATTTGTTAACAGGTATGGTGTGCAGGTTCGCGAATTCAAATCACCGAGGTTGAGATTTTTGTGTGATAACTGGTTGTGCATTCCCTACTATATAATATAATAACGTCTATACGGACCATATTGAGTTTTTAGTTTCAAATGCTATTATTGAGGAATGGCTTGATGATTTGCTTGTATAAACTGATGTTGTTGCGATTGAAGTTGTGATTATGGAGGAGGAGAAAAGGTTTTTGGGTTAACGGATACAAATTATTGTTGTTGGTTTTGGTCTTATGGCTTTGGGGGAATGAACCGCGATTGAGATTGAGGCTGCGAGTGTTGTGGAGTAGGAAAGAAAGCAGGATGAAGAGTAGGGGGTGAATGAGTGATCCAGGTTGTGTTGATGATGGGATAGAAGAGTGTTTGGAAGATATTTCAGAATAAAAGGAGGAAGAATTTGGTAGAAAGGGAAGATGCAGGGAAGGTGCAACAACCATGGTACAGGTTAGAGGAGGAGCTGGTGTTGTCGAGCCCGTAGCAGTAGAATATAATGGTTTTGGAGGAGCCGGTGGTGGTTGGAAGGAAGGTATTTTGGAAAAAAAATTCAATAAGAGTTTTTGTAGTGTTTTGTAAGGTTGTGTTTTTAGAGTGATGGTGGATTTTATGCCCGTGAAGGTGGCATGGTTGGATTGTAAGATGGTTTCTTGTAAAGAGAGGATGCCTTGGATGGCTAGTAGAGAGCCGCGGATATCGAGGTTGTAGGAGTTGTTGCAAAGTTTGTAACGGCCTGCTATTTCGAACTGTTCAAATCAATAATCATCCACACACGTCAGACTTGAATTGCCCAAAACAACAGGCTGTTAATATATATCTGGAAAAACTCAGCATATACAGTAAATAAATCAATCACAGAATCACAGATACAGAGTTTTAAAAAATAAGCAGCGGGATAAATAAATAGTAGTTCATGAAGCTACTATATAAACAACAGAGTCTGAAATAAAATACAATAGACATTCAATAAATAGAAATCTCCAATATATAAGCAAATGATGAGTCTGAACGTTAACAATTGAAAATAATTAAAAGCTGAATAGATATAAGACAGATCTTCAAGAAAAACTCCAAGCTCCAAAGGTGAGTGTCAAATGCTGTGATACTCAGTCTAACCCGAGCATAAAGTAAAACCCAAAACACTCGAGTCAGGATGAACATTCTTATACCGGTAAATCAACTCAATTGAATTGTCAACTGAAATACAAAATAACTTAAAGGATGTTTGAGATACCCATCCTCTAAAGATCCGTTAAACTATCTACATACATAGTACAATACGCTACATAGATAGTGTCTATAATAAAGTAAACTATTAAAATAACATTAAGACGTTACCCATATCCCCCTTAACACATTTTATATATTCCTGTAGTCTATACAGATACTGTAAGCTCCACCAAATCGGTGGTTTACTCAGGGAGCACTCCATAGGTATGGTACAAAACAAATTCGTAGAAAGCGCAATAAGGCATGTGACAAGGCACACGCGACAATGCTAGGGTAGGATTCTACCGTTTCCACTCCTGGACGGGTGATAATGCATAACAACTACTACCGCCCACCTCCAGACACACTCCCAAATCAAAGGTGCACCCAATCAAATCACAAAGTAATAATGGTATCGAAGAAATGTGCCCGATCGGAGGAGCGACCTCACTTGGCCTGGTATAGCTCCTGTTTTAGCCAAATCAAGTGGACTCGTGGGAGTTAGGGCTGCGTTAATACCTCATATAGAATCGTCCCCAAACCATCCTACTTCATTCTGGAATCTCCATTATGTACAAAGTTGTTAAAGTGGTTTTCGGTATTGGCAGAGAGTATGACAATATCGGATCCCGGTCTCTTTAACGACCAAACACTTATTTCACACCGTGGTCATTTTATATTTCAAACAGTTTATACTTCATGTCAAAATATCATATTCATTTCAAAAACATATCTCTTTCAAAATCATATTCACTTCTGAAATCATATCACTTTCCAATTTAAATAGTCTAAATATTGAAAATAGTATATAATTTAAAATAGTTTATATTTAAAATAGGCTATAGATTTATAATAATTCATTTATTAAAATAATTTGTATATTGAAATAGTTCATATATAAAATGGTTTCTTTCATCATTTTTCTTCCCATGTCCGCTTCTTTCCATGACCATGCCGCTCTTGTTCCTTCCATCACGTCCATAGCCATACCTGTACCTCCCTGCCAATATGTTCCATCTTCCCCCGCAAATCTCTCCAGCTTTCACGTGTCTCATACCCTAACCACTGACAATCACCTTCCATCCACCTGTGCCATCAATCTTGATCCGACTCTTTCTGATCCCCCTCCTCTTCAACCTCCAGACCCACTTCTTACTAAGCCTCCTGATGCTTCTGCTCTGCCTATTTCCACTGTCCTTTCTACCCCATGTCATGATGAACGTAAATGGACTTCCTTATTCAAGCATAGACCTAGAAATGCTGGGAAGTACATTCCCGTTGATCTTACCCCACTGTATGAAGACGATGTGATGGTGCCTCCCATATGTGTTCTTGACGCTGGTGCAAAAAATTGGACAGATACAGTGGTTGGTTTTTTCTTGGATAAGCCGCCGTCGTATACTGCTGTGGTACAAAAGCTTAAAGGAATTTGGAAACTTAAAGGCTCAGTCAAAGTAAAATCTGATGGTATTGTATTTCTGTTTAATTTTTCTTGTGAGGAAGATAGAAGAAATGTTCTACGGAATGATCCTATCATAATGAACAATAAGATGTTCATAATTAAACCATATGATGTGGCAGTTAGTAATATATCTGGATCTGTAACTTCTGTACCAGTTTGGGTGCATCTCTATAATCTTCCACTGTTTGCTTGGTCGCCATTAGGAATCAACTGGTTGTGCAGTCGTTTGGGTAGATTACTATGCATGGATGAATTAACTGAGCAACAGAATATGTTAACCTTTGCTAAGTGTCTCATTGAAGTGAAACCAGACAAGGAGTTAGTTAATGAATTTAAAGTTAAACTGGTGGAAGGTGGCTATCAGAAGATCTATGTAGAGTATCAATGGAGGCCGGATGTTTGTGTTAATTGCAAAAAATTTGGTCATTCTACAAATCAATGTGAGTATAATGAAAAGGTAGAAAGTGTCAGAGGTGACGAAGAACAAAAGAATAGAGAGATAGGAAACAGTAAAGGCAGAAATAGGGAGGCTGTGCATGTTATAAGAAAGGTTAACCCTTTTCAGGTGAAAGTCGCGAGAAGATGGCAACGTGTGAGCAGAAACAAAAAGGAACTGCCTGTGAATGACACTAACAAAGATAATAAAGAGGGAAGCAATGAAGGAGTAGTCTGTGACAAAACTAGTGGATTGGATGTAGTTGAAATACATAATGCTGATAGTAATAGAAATGAAAAAGAAAGTGAGAGAAGTAATATGCCAAAAAAATCCAGTGAGAAGACTGCACCACATGTAGAAGCAAACAGCCAAGCTAATAATGAGGGTTCTGGAAGAAGAAAGTATGGGAATAATAATAATGATGATAAAGAAACAACTGGTGAACTTATTATTTCTAATAAGTTTGAAGCATTAATGGGAATGGAGAATGATGTTATTACAGATATGGCAATTAATGTAAGTGATAGTGATAGAAGAGATGACAGAGGTAAACATGTAGTACATAGTGTTTCTGCTGTTAACTATGATGTTGAGATTGAAGTGCAAAAGGAACAAAGGAATACAACCACAACTGAAGATGAAACAATACACATAACACAAATGCAAATGCCTGATAACACCATCTCAGACATATCTATGAACAGCGTTGGCATAAATGAGAATGAAAGAGAATGTGAGTATACAAATGATAAAGGAAAAAGTGCTGATGATGGGAAAAACAACCAAAGTAAAAGTGGGAAATCTAAAAACAAAAGGCATGCATGGAAAAGTTCTGACATGCACAAGAATGCAAACGAAAACACTGACACATCAACATGTCCCCCTGATTCACTACATTCCACTACAGGTTCTTCTCATAATATATACTCCAAAATTCAACCTCCTTTAGCATTCAAACCAAATCCCAATGCTTCTCCTCCTTCTACCAAACTCAAACATCAAACATCAACACCTATCCATGCTCATAACCAAACATCCTCTACACAACATCCCAATGTTTCTGAAAATAATGAACACACCCCATTATTAGCTACTATTCCAAACTACTTGTCTTCAACTCAGGCAGTAACGAGGAAAATGAAGATTGAGATTCTTAATGCTAGAATTCCCCAATGATGTTACACTTTGGAGCTTGGAACATCAGGGGGGCACACCTCATCATAAAACAAGATCAGTGTAAACAACTTATCTCCACCCAAAATTTATCTGTGTTGGCAATTCTTGAAACAAAACTAAATCATAATCTCACTGTCAAGGCTGCGGAATATATCAGCTTGGGATGGAAAATAATTCATAATCTTAATGAATCTCCATATGGTAGGATTCTGATTATTTTCAATCCACGAGTTATCGAAATTTCTCCCATTCTCACCACCTCTCAACTTATTCACTGTCACGCAATTGACACAACTGATCAAACTTCTTTCTATATCACATTTATATATGCTTTTAATTCTAACGCTGCTAGAACCTCTTTGTTCTCTGTCATTCCTTCTCTGAGACAATCCACTCATCCTTGGATCATATTTGGTGATTTCAACTGCTGCCAAACTCTCTCTGACAGAGTGGGTGGTAACCCACTGTCTATTAATGAGATTCTTCCCCTCAATAATGTGATTACTGATGCTGAACTTATTAACATCAAATCAGTTGGAATGCAATACTCTTGGAACAACAAAAGAAAACAAGGAACCAGAACATACTCTAGAATTGATCACTCCTTCTCCAACCATGCTGCACTATCTAAATGGCCCCTTCTTTTCAACTACCTTCCTCCCCCTCTCCTATCTGACCACTCCCCTCAGATTATTCATCTTCATGGAGTGGATATGAGAAGAAAAACAAATTTTAAATTTTTTAATTCATGGACAGCTGAAAATGACTTTAAACCTACTGTGTTAAATGCGTGGAATATTAATAAACATGGTAACCCACTATTTGTCTTGCAGGAGAAAATTAGAGAGACCAAATGCAAACTTAAAATTTGGGCACACAGCAAATACGGCAAAGGAGACAAGATGAGTTCCAATATTATGATTAAACTAGCTGCTGTTCAGAAGTCTATGATGGATAATTATCATGATGCTAGTTTATCTACAACTGAAGCCTTTTTGTCTCAACAATACTCTGAAGCCCTCACACAGGAAAGTGAAATGATTCGACAAAAGTCCCGAATGAAATGGTGGAAAGAAGGTGACAAGAACAGTGCTTTCTTTCATGATAGTCTTAAAGACAAGCACAGAAGAGAGAACATTGCATCCATAATTGATATGAATGAGACTGATCAGACTTCTGCTGGTAAAATCAACTTAGCTTTTGAGCAATATTTTTCTACTATATATTCCAATGCCAATAATTTCAAACCTGCTATTGATGATATCCCTCTTGACATCATGCCTATGTTGACTGATGATAACTATATAATGCTATGTGAAGAGGTCACCAATGAAGAAATTGTCAATGCTATGTTTTCTCTCAATGCTAATTCTTGCAGTGGCCCTGATGGTTTGAATACACACTTTTACACTAAATGCTGGAGTTTGGTGTCTGTGGATGTTTGCAAAGCTATTTCTTATTTCTTCACTAAATGCAAGCTCTACAGGTCATTCAACTACACTAACATAGCTCTTGTTCCTAAAATCAAAAATGCGCACCATGTTAAAGACTTTAGGCCCATATCATGCTGCAACACCATATATAAATGTATATCCAAGGTTATTGCTTCTCGTTTGAAGAAAGTTCTCCCATCTCTTATTTCAATTAACCAAACAGCCTTTCTACCAGGTAGAAACATACTTGACCATATTCTTCTTGCGCATGAAATTATTAAAGGATACCAAAGAAGTAATACTCCCCCCAAAGCTATGCTGAAACTTGATATTATGAAAGCTTTCGATATGTTACAATGGGATAGTATAGTTCGAATTATGGGGTATATGAACTTTCCTCCACACTTCATTGCGTGGATCTATGAATGCATCTCATCTCCTACTTACTCTATTATTGTCAACGGTTCTCCTACTGGTTTTTTCAATAGCAGGCAAGGCATTAAGCAGGGAGACCCCATGTCAGCCTACATTTTCATTCTTGTTATGGAATTGCTTACGAGAATGATCAACAAATCTGTTCAACTGGGGAAGATTAAGCTTCATCCAGCATGTAAAGACCCTCAAATCACAACATTAATGTTTGCTGATGACTTAATCATGTTTTGTTCTCCTGATCTTGAAACTATTGAAAACATTATGCTGACTTTAGAGCAGTTTTATACTATGACCGGGTTAAAAATCAACGTCCAAAAATCTGATATTGTTCTAGCTGGTGTCAGCCATGCTCATGCCAACTTGATTTATCATGTTACTGGATTGAATAGGAATCTTTCCACTGTCTCCTACCTTGGTCTTCCTCTGACTACTTCCAGAATTACTACTAATCAATGCTTACCTATGTATGAAAAAATCACAGCTAGATTAAACTGCTGGACTGCGAGGAGGTTAAGTCAAGCTGGTAGACTTACCTTAATTAAGTCTGTTATTTTCTCAATGCAAGTGTATTGGGCTAGATCATTTGTTCTCCCAATAAAATTAATTAAAATGATAAGATGTGCAATGATGAAGTACCTGTGGAGTGGCAAAACTACTGGTAGATTTATTGCTCCTATAAAGTATGTAACTGTCGAGAAACCATTAAACAAAGGAGGCCTTGGTATGATTAATCTAAAACAGTGGAATAAGGCTGCTTTTGCTAGACATATTGACACTTTATACAATTGCCCTGATAGTCTATGGGCTGTTTGGTCTAAGAAGAAGGTCATGAAAGGAAGAGGGTTATGGAATATGTCAACCCAGCAAAATGTGAGTTGGACATGGCGTAATATCCACAAGATCAAAGAGCTGTTTCTCCCTATGATACAAATGAAGACTAATAATGAGAACAATGTTTATTTTTGGGATGACCCATGGCTTGAACAAGGCCTTATTCTTAGGAGGCAGCTAACTTATAGTGAGATCCAACACACTGGAATACATGCCCGCACGCTTGTCAGAGATGTTATACATAACTTCCAATCGAGGAATATTTTTTCATCGAACCAAAGAGTGCAAATTATCTGGGATAAGATTAAGTCTTTTTCTCCTCTGCCTTCTTCAAACAATGATATTGTCTGGGGCCAGCAGAAGGGAAAGTTTGAAACTGGTTTGACATATGAGTTCCTGATGCTAAACAACATGAAACAGAATTGGAGATGGTGGAAGAGAACATGGAGCAGTGACAGTAGCTTTAGACAGAACTTAATGCTGTGGAAGGTCCTGAATGGTGCTTTTCTGACTAAATCTAAACTTGCTACGTATGGCATGAATGTGAACATGACATGCTCTTTCTGCTGTGATTTACCTGAGACCATTGAACATATTTTCTTTGAATGCAGTGTTACGAAGTCTCTTTGGTCTATGGTGATGGATAAATTACGTAGAAGAAGACCTTTAACTGACAATAAGGAGGAATGGGAAAGAATACATTCTGAGACAGGTGATAAACAAGAAGGGAAAAGGATTTTTGGTGTTGCACTCAAGTGTTTTGTTGCAGTGGTATGGAAGGAACGAAACAGTAGGGTTTTTGACTCTACTAATGCCAAAACTGATGAAGGTTTGAAGCTATGTGTTTTACAAGAGATAAATTATTCATTCAAGATGCTATTTGCGTTTGATCCTGGAATTTCAGTGCCTTATCTATGCTAACAGTTTGTTGTTTGTCTGTTTGATGTGTTTTTTCTTTTTTTCTTCCTTGTGTTTTGTAACACCATGTTCGTCTCAGTTTTCTATGAGCTTTTTGCTCGTTGTTGTATTGTGTAGTTCTTTTTGGTGTTACAATAAAATGGTCGGGGACCATCCAACCCCGTCGGCCTTGCCAAAAAAAAAAATGGTTTCTTCCAATTTCATAAATTAATTCAAATCAACTTAAGTCCCAAAAATTCAATTTAAATCAGTCTCAATTCAACAATTTCAAATCAAATTCTAATTCTTAAGTAAACCATTTTAATCTATATCGATTTCAAATCCAGGTTGAACTACAATCAACCATTTCCAATCCAATAGGTTCAATAGTTTTACATATTCAAAGGAATTTATAATAACTCAATTTGATGAATTTCTTTTATATCTCAAAAATTCAACTTCAATTCTATTAAAATTAGAAATATTCACCTAATCAATTTAAATAAAATCTCAAGTTATGAATTTAATCAATATGCAATATCAATTTCAATTTTAATTTGAACTTATTCACTAAATCCCCTTTTATAAATATTTATATAAAATCTTAAATAACGATTTAAGTCGAAATCAAATATTTAATTACTATTTTATGTAAATTCGAAATATTCATTTAAACCACCTTTATAGAAAAATCCAGTTATCAAATTATAAAAATCATATCTTTGAAATCTTAAAATCAAAGGTTTCAAATCAACTCTTATTTAGACTAAATTACAAACCAAGTTTTGTTTAAATTCAATTATTACTAAATTTAAATGCCAATTTGACTTTAAATTTTCTTCCCAACCTCTATTTATTAAAGTTATTACAAAAAAATATTTTTAATATTAATATAAATTTTAAATAAATATTTTAAACGTAATATGTACTATTAGTTAAATTAAATTCTTATGAAATTTTATTGCATTAAATTATTATTAAATTAAATCCTATTATTATGAAATCTATTTTAAATCTTATTTTATATATTTTAAAGATAATAATGTTGTAAGTAAAATTTTATAATTTACATTTTAAAACTTAACTTATAAAATTTAAAATTTCCAAAAAGTATAATTTTAACAAATCTAAATTTTACACGTATTAAAGTAAATATTTATATTATAATTTAAAATAAATAATTATCAAACCCATATATTTCCTTCAAACTTTGGAAATCATTTTTTTTCAAAAATAGAACAACATTGTCTGTATATAATTTTCTATCCTATGGTCAAGTGATACAGATATTTATCATTTCAATCCACAATTTAAATTTAATAATTTACGGGTATATATCGTTTTAACTCGCAATCCCAATTTTTAATAAAATAACTAGGGTTTATCATTTCAACCCCTAATGATTTTCTCCTAACTATAAAATCATTCGGGTATGTATCATTTCAACCCATAGGGAATTTCTAAACTAACAAGGATCTTATAGAGAGAGAACAAATATGATAAAAATATAACATATCGATAACATGCATATATCAGCAGTAACAAATTAAGTATAATATATATAACATGTTATGGTGTCATATGTCATAGGTAAACAATTGCAGATAATGATATATCATATTTTATAATTAAATAACTTAACAATTCATAACTAACAACATATTTCAATCGTCATTTCATGTGAATTAAATTTATTAAATATAAGAAATGTTAATCATGGGTGATTGATCACCTTTCGAGGCTAGAGAACGATATGAATGGAAATAGTGACACGAACACACACATGGATAAGCAACAAGGGTAGAAAACTGCTGCTGAACGAATCCGGACCGCGGTGAAACAAACAGCACAATCTTGAATTCGATGAAAACAGATAGTTATATATGTAATATATTTTTATATTTATATAAAAATTATTACAAAATCTATTTTAAAATAATAACATAAATTCAAATACATATTTAACATATTATACATATATTCATTGTCACAATATCTATTTCAAACATATTAACATAAATTTATATAAATCCTTCAAAATATTTTATATATAACTATATATATATACACTCAAAATATGAAATGTACTCTTTTTTTAAAGCAGGAGCAGACACATATGATCCAACTTAATATATAAACATGTTCATAACAACTTTCTCTTTTTTTCTTTTTCCTTTTCTTTTAAACAATATTTAAAATTAATATCTTATAACATACTAAACCATGTTTACATACAACAAAATAGAAGGTTGATGCACATCTAAGATATATAGTAGATTTGAGAAGCTGCTCGCTGGATCATTGACAAGTAGATGGTGGTGGAGGTGAAAGGCATGGTGGTTGGCTGCTTGGTTGGGGTTGTTCACATGGTGAGGAGGCTGGCAAAGGGTTCTGTCACGTGTTCGTATGGTTATGGCCATGGATGTTGTGGGGTCGGGCAGTAGGCGCTAGGTAAAAGAGGATGGCAGAGTCTGCTGCTCAATGGCGTGGCATAGGACAGGGGAAGGTGATTGGTGAAGCGGTGCTCGGGTTTGATGGGGTTGGCGTGGGGTTCGGTGATGATATGGCAATTGCGTGTTGACAGTGGGATAAGGCGTCCATTGCAAGGTGGAGGCGTGTGGCTTCAGTAGGATCTGGGTCGTGCCGAGGGTGGCGGAGGGAATAGGTGTGGCTGGAGATGAACTGCTTGGAGGGAAAGTGGATGGGCGGGACAGGGGAAGGCCTAAATGCTGCAGATTTGAGTTTAGTGAACGAGCAGCTATAAGAAAATATAAGATTTTCTTCTATATGAATGCTTATATATATATATATATATATATATATATATTTCTTAACAAAAA
Organism: Allium cepa; assembly: GCA_030765085.1. Lineage (NCBI taxonomy): Eukaryota > Viridiplantae > Streptophyta > Magnoliopsida > Asparagales > Amaryllidaceae > Allium > Allium cepa. The sequence goes on from CM060944.1 coordinate 347,456,864, forward strand.
AAATTAGAACGAAGGTTGAAGGGGATGAGTGGTTCTCGGATCGAATTTTAGTAGGCTTTGAATCCAAATGTTAGAGCTTCGGTGAGAAGAGGATGAGCAGGATTCACAAAAATATAAGCAAATTTTTTTCTCTTAGAAGTAAGATGGAAATAAACGAAGAAAGGGCAGAGCAAAATGGACTAGAAAATATATATACTGAATAACAGGAATAGCTAAAGCCAAAAGTTGGATCTTTTGGAAATAGTAATAACTTATGGCTATTCATTTTACATAGTGTACAATTAAATAGATGCAGGAACCCAAAAGCCCAAATACGGAGCTAATATAGAAATCATTTTACTGATTTCGTTGTGTCCCGGACACCGAAATGGCATAAATGAATATATTGTGGAGATCAGCACGACGAGATGAATAGAATGGTACATAGATATTGGCGCTATGATCATCCTATCAAAAGTCCTTATTTGTTGTCAAAATGCTGCTAAAACACCGAAAATAAGATAAACGGAATTGTAGGAGTCAAAATTTGGTGAAACGAAATATGACACCTTGCTTAGAAAAAAATTTAAATTTTTATTATATACAAATATTCAGGTTTGAAAAATATTTAATTTTCATCAATTTACTCATTTAAATTGAAATTGAAAATTACATAATAAAACTAACTTATAAATTTTCACATGAAAATCTGTCATTCGCTATGTTTAAATAGACGCATAATAAATATCAAATTTTCATTTCTAAATTTACTGTTTATTTTCATGAAAATTTCAATTAATTAGATTATAAAAATCGTTTCCGGGTCGTTACACTCTGCACTGCTCAAAACTTTTCGTCCCCGAAAAGGAAGGAGGTAGGAGAATAAAAACAATCCAAAAGATAAGATAAATTCAAAGCACATGGTGCCAAATACAACAATTAATTCAAAACCATATAAATTTCATTAGTTTTTAAATTAATTAATATTTAACAAATTTGGTTTTAATCCATTTATTCAATCAATAAATATTCATTGTATTCACGTTTTGTTGATTTCAATTCAATGTATTTCGTTCAATCGATTTGTTTTCAATTTATTAACATTTGTTACAAAATTTTCTTTCAAAACAAAATTTATTTTTAATTAACTCATTTATTTTATCCATTTATCTTCAATTAAGTTGATTCCACTTGGAAATTCAATTTCACTACTCTTAAGTTTATATTTATTTGCTTAAATAGCATTCTCTTTTATTTATTTAATTAATTTCACTTAACATATTTTGCAGCATATATTAAGTATATAAACATTATTATAACCATATATTATTCACAAATTAATTCTCTTTTTATTATTAAATTTATTATTTACAAGTTCCCTTAACAAAATATCATTTTTTGGACATCTTATTACCTACATTTTTATTGTATACTATTCAATTACATTCAAACTTTTTTCCAAGTAAGTTTTATTAGTTTATCTGAGTGCAATTGAGCATTATACAAATTTAACTTTTACTTACAACATTTCTATTAAGCAAAATTTTAGTTGAATTTTTTGTTACTTAAGTTTCTCTTATATAACCTTCAATTATGTATTCATGGTAATATTGCAACTTTTTAAATATTCAAGTAAATTATATGTGATTTAGAATGCAATTGAGTATTATGAAAATTGATTTATCCTAGTTCAACTTTTTCAAGTAGTTTCAATTCCATTTCTCATTTTAGACACGCTAATTATTCAAAATTTTGCTTCTTTTCAATTATTGAAGACCAATACTTATCACAGAGTTTAAGAATTAAATTCCTGGTTTCACTTCAAACGATTTTGATATATATATATATATATATATATATATATATATATATATTTCATATTTTATAAACCAAATCATACTCAAGAAATTCTAGTCAAATTCATTTGTTTTCAAACAAAAGTGTAGCGAAGCTACTAAGTGGTCTCCCTACTTTGAGATTCGAAAATGAATGTCGATGATGCTGCAGTCATCATCGAAATTATTTTCCAATGACAAAAGAGGAGAGTATCGACTTACTTCCACTAAAATTCTTTGGAAACAATTTCCCTTCGAAAATACTTTCAAATAATATAAATTCTTCAAAACTTTGAAAAGCAAATTTAGAAAAGCAGCGAAAATTTAATTCTTAAATCCACATTTAAATTCATTTCATTTGCAAATCAGATTTATAAACCATGCTTAAAATTGAAATCTCTTTATAGTAAATAACGATAGTTAATGGTTTAGGAATGTTGACAGATGATAATATAGTATTATCATTTTTATAACCAATTCATTTAACTACCTAATTTCAAAAAATTATACATTTATATATAAAATATAATCATACAAAGTTACTTCATTTACCAATTTCGAAGATAAAATTATGTCTATTTGCTCTGTTCAAGTGTTTTGGAATTCCCATCAATATCGTTGGCCAAACGAATCGATCAAAATCCCAAATCAAACTTAATAACTCAAACAACACAATATAAATCATTTTATATCAATTGCAAATCCGCTCCCTCAAGGGATGATTATGGAATGGATTCTAGATCAAGAATAGAGATTCAAATTAGAAGGATCCTAATCAAGGGAATTCTAACCATGCAGATAGGCTCGAAAGGAAGATAAGATAATTAATTACAAAAGAGGAAAGATGGATAGATTATATCAATCGCCGAGACCTTAATGAGTTCATTCAAGACTTAGGAATGACGAGAATATCATCAATGAAAACTAGGAAAACCAGTTGAGAACATTATGGAAAACGCGATTCATGAGATCAACGAAGAAGGCGGGAGCACTGGTTAATCTAGGGGGTATGAGTAGCCATTTATAGAAACCATTCATTTGAGAGGAAGGACAATGGGTCAAACTCCAGGAATAAGACCGATCCAGAATTTAATTTCCTGCTTAGAAGGGAGGAGTGACTTCACCAAAACATCAAGATAATCCCTGACTATCTGGGTAAAGTCGAGATTACTAGGCTGAGAATCAAGCAAAAGATAAAACTGCCAACAAAATCTTGAGGCATTAGACATTCAGTCACAAAGAATTATCTAGGTAGTTTACTAAAGAAATGGTTTGGGATTTGCAAGGAATAACATCATCAAAACCCAGGATACATAAATCTCCGGTGCATTCGACGCTTGTTGTAAATGAGTTTCACCTCTTCACAAATCAGAATAAGATTGGCGGGACTTCCGATGGAATGAGTCACACACCAGGATGAAGTTGGCCGTTAAGGTAGCAAGATGAGTTCGAATTATTATAGAGATCGATAGAAATAGAACTATGGGATGCTCTAGTATGAAGAAGAACACAAACATGAAAAGACATGAATGGATTTCAGAACAAAGGGGAGTTCTGAAATTCGAGAGAAATCCTAATCTAGGAGGATCCTAACTTAGAGTTTCAAGCTCGAATAAATATGATTCTATAATTATTTTAACTTATTCTAGGGTAAAGGCCTACTATTTTGAACCATTCAAATCGACAATCATCCACACATGTTAGACCAGAATTGCCCAAAATAATAGATTGTTAATTTATATTTCGCAAAACTCAGCATATACAGTAAATAAATCAATCATAGAATCACAGACATAGAGTTTTACAACAATAAGCAGCGAGATAAATAAATAGTAGTTCATGAAGCTACTACATAAACAACAGAGTCTGAAACAAAATACAATAGATATCCAATACATAAAAATATATGATACATAAGCAAATGATGGTTCTGAACACTAGCAACGGGAAATAAACTAAAGTTGAATAGATATAAGATAGATCTTCAAAAAAAGCTCCAAGCTCTACAGGTGAGTCTCAAATGCTGTGACACTCAGTCTGACTCGAGCATAAAGTAAAACATAAAACATTCGAGTCGGGATTAACATTCTTATACCAGTAAATCAACTCAGGTGAAATGTCAACTGAAATAAAAAATAACTTAAAGCATGTTTGGGATACCCATCCTCTAAGAATCCGTTAAACTATCTACATACATAGTAAAATAAACTAAATAGATAGTGTATATAGTGAAGAAAACTATTAAAAAGCCTTAAAGTGTTACTCGTATCCTCCTTAACACATTTTATATATTTCCTTAGTCTATACAGATATTGTGAGGTCCACCAAAACCGGTGGTTTACTCAAGGAGCACTCCATAGGTACGGTACAAAACAAACTTGTAGAGAGCATAATAAGGCATGTGACAAGGCACTCGAGGAAATGTCAGGGAAGAGTTATGCCGTTTGCACTCCTGGACCGGTGGTAACGCATAGCAGCTACTACCTCCTACCTCTAGACACACTCCTAAATCAAAGGTGCACCCGATCAATTCACATAGTAATAGAATGGTATCGAAGAAATGTGCCCAATCGGAGGAGCGACCTCACTTAGCCCAGTATAGCTCCTGTTTTAGCCACATCAAGCTGACTCACGAGAGTCAGGGCTGCGTTAATACCTCATATAGAATCGTCGCCAAACCATCCAACTTGATTCAGGAATCTCCACCACGTACACAGTTGTTGAAGTGGTTTTCGGTATTGGCAGAGAGTATGACAATATCCGATCCCGGTCTCTTTAACAACCAAACGCTTATTTCACACCATGGTTATTTTTTATTTCAAACAGTTTATACTTCATATAATAGTATCATATTCATTTCAAAATCATATCTCTTTCAAAATCATATTCACTTCCGAAATCATATCACTTTCCAACTTAAACAGTTTAAATATTAAAAATAGTATATAACTTAAAATAGTTATAAATTAAATAGTTTATATTTAAAATAGGTTATAGATTTAAAATAGTTTATTTATTAAAATAGTTTATATATCAAAATAATTCATATATAAAATTGTTTCTTCTAATTTCACAAATGAATTCAAATCAACTTAATTCCTAAAAATTCAATTTAAATCAGTCTCGGTTCAACAATTTCAAATTAAATTCTAATTCTCAATAAAACCATTTTAATCTATATCTATTTCAAATCCAGGTTGAACTACAATCAAACCGTTTCTAATCCAATAGATTTCATATTTTTTAATATTCAAAGGAATTTACAATAACTCAATTTGATAAATTTCTTTTATATTTCAAAAATTCAACTTTAGTTCTATTTGAACTTGAAATATTTACTTAATCAATTTAAATAAAATCTTAAGTTACCAATTTAATCAATATGCAAATTTTAATTTGAACTTATTCATTTAATCACCTTTTATAAATATTTAAATAAAATATTAAATTACGATTTAGATCAAAATTAAATATTCAATTACTATTTTACATAAATTCAAAATATTCATTTACACCTTTATAGAAAATCCAATTATCAAATTATAAAAAACAGTCTTTAAAATCTTAGAATTAGTAAGTTTCAAATCAACTCTTATTTAAACTAAATTACAAACCAAGTTTTATTTATATTCAATTATTACCAAATTTAAACGCCAAGTCAACTTTAAATCTTTCTTCCCAACATCTATTTATTAAAGTTATTACAAACATCTATTTTATATATTAATATGAATTTTAAATAAATATTTTAAACATAATATATCTTATTAGTTAAATTGAATTCTCAATAAATTTTATTGTATTAAATTATTATTAAATTAAATCATATTATCATGAAATATATTTTAAATCTTATTTTATATATTTTAAAAATAGTAAAGTTATAAGTAAAATTTTATAATTACATTTTAAAACTTAACTTGTAAATTTTAAAATTCCAAAACATATAATTTTTAAAAATCTAAATCTTTCAAGTATTAAAATAAATATTTATTTTATAATTTAAAATCAATCATTATCAAACCCACATATTTCCTCCAATCTTTGGAAATTATTTTTTTCAGAAATAGACCAATGGTGTCCATACATAATTTTCTATCCTATGGTCAAGTGATACAGATATTTATCATTTCAATTCGCAATTTGGATTTAATAATTTATGGGTATATATCATTTCAACCCATAATCCCAAAATTTCAATAACATCGCTTGGGTTTATCATTTCGACCCATAACAATTTTCCCCTAATCTATAAAATCATTTGGGTATGTATCATTTCAACCCATAGGGAATTTCTAAACTAACAGGAAACTTGTAGAGTGAGAAAAAATATGATAAAAATATAACATATTGTTAACGAAAAAATTTAAACGCTAACACCCTGGTGTATAAGATGTGATTGTGAAAGCACCACCCGTTTGTACGGGAAACAGAAATAAGCAGAAAGTATGTAGAAAAACGGTAAGAGACACAGTATTTATAGTGGTTCGGCTTATAATCCAGCCTACGTCCACTTTAATCTTTTTATCACTAGTTTGATTACAATTCTTTACAAGATCTTTCAATTACAACACACTTCAAGTGATAGGATATGTGAAACAAGTAGCTCAAGCTTTGATGTTGACAATCATCTTCAAATCCATGGTGAATGTGGATGATTCCTTCATGGAGTTCCTTTAGAAGTTTGTTGGATCTAAAAAGCTTTGAAGTCGTCTGGAATTCGGCAGAGTAATGGCGCTTGAAGAGAATGAGCCCAAAGGTCCTCTGCATGTTGGAGATGGTTTCATATTTATAGAGAGTTCTGGGCGGAAAAAGTGCTAAGTCCTAACTCGTGGCCGACTTAAGATAAGTCGTGTTCGACTTAAGGTAAGTCGTCCCCGGGTCACTGAGCCGAGTCTATGGCAGTTCCCCTTTTTTGAACCCATCCCTAAGTTCTAAGTCGTGTGCGAGTTATCTGGCTGCAATTGCTAATTTCCCTTCTTAAGTCGTATACGACTCTTTTTATGTCGTAAGTCGTAGTCGACTTAACCAATTGCAACTGGTTTAAAGCAAGTCTTAACTCGTAGACGAGTTAAGAGGTGTGTCTTTAGGTCGTATCCTCCTTAAGTCGTATAACTTCTTTAAGTCGTAAGGGTCTTAAGTCGTACAAACTGCAGTTATCATTAAGTCGTAGGCCATCAATTTCCTTAAGTCGTAAAGACCTTAAGTCGTTAGCTTTTCTTAACTCGTATGCCTGCTAACTCGTAGAAGATCTTAACTCGCAGAGGATTAACTCGTAGAGGCTTAACTTGTGGAAGATCTTAACTCGTACACTTGCTAATTTGTAGATATGCTAACTCGTAAAGGCTTATCTCGCAAGTAGCTTAACTCGGGTACTCCTTAACTCGTAGGCTGCTTATCTCGTAAGCTTGCTAACTCGTAGAGGTCTTTAAGTTGTAGGAAGTTGCTGACTCATGTATCCTTTAACTCGTACATGCCTTGAGTCGTACATGCCTTGAGTCGTACATGCCTTGAGTCGTACATGCCTTAACTCGTGGACCTGTTAACTTGTGAACGAGTTAGGGTTAACATTTGCCCCTCGAAGCACACGCTTAAATCGTAAGTCGTGTGCTTCGACTTATCATAACTCGGTCATGTCGTTTCAAATCCCAACCTTTCCAGATATAAAAGCCTGAGTCGTCCTTCTTCTCATCACTTAACCTTTTAAACTGCTTTCTGCCATTAACGCATCTTCAAGCTCTCCGAGGCGATTTCGACCCGATTCATCTCTGATTCTTTCTAGCATCAAACAATCGTAAGAGATCTTGCTTCAAACTTCGACCGTTAACCATTGTTACTTTATGTATTCAGTTCATCATCTTTGGTTTGCCCCATTCAAACCCTGCGAATTCTATTCGAATTGATTACCGATGAACTAAAATTCATCTGATTTGGCCTATGGTGATTCGCGCTTTGGGGCGATTCATAGTGTAACGGGTTAAGGTTGTCGCTGCTGAAGAAGCCAAGGATGAACAGGTTAAGAGATTTGAAAGGGAGGCGAGTTGGTCGAATAGGTTGAGTGATGATAACAAGGGATCGTCTCATATATGACTCGGCTTCTTCCATGTGACTTAGCGATTTCCATGAGCCGTAGCCGAGTTAAGACTTGGAGGATTTCTAGTTGTTTTGGATCAGAGCCTTTCTCCTGTTCCCCGAGTTACGACTTAGGACTTAGAGGATAAGCAGCTTGATGTGTTTGATGGCTGAGGATAGGAACGACTCATCCCTTGAGTCGGTTGCGACTTAGTACTTGAGTCGGTTTTGACTTAGCACTTGAGTCCGATACGACTTAGCACTTGTGTTCGATACGACTTAGCACTTGTGTTCGATACGACTTAGCACTTGTGTTTTTTTTTTTTTTTTTTTTAGGATCTGCTTAAACCTTGAATTTGCAGTGATGTTGAACTGTTGAACTTTGATGCCTTCTTTTACAAATTACTTTGACTCGCAAGTTAACAACCTGTCCAATACAACATTTACAGAAAAACCGGGGCGAATATACTGCCATTGATCGCCCTCTTCGAATGACAGATTAGCTAACAACAGTCATTAAACTTAAACAGATTGTGTGAATGAAGTGCTCAACTTATTAACTTCAAGTAAAATACTAAAGCAATACTGAAATAGTCAATTAAAATTGACCAGCTCGCATTAATATTATACTTGAACTAAAGACTAACAAGTTCTGAAATTTTTGTAATCGATCAATCGTCGACTAGTTTTATTTCAGTTATATTTACTTGTTATTATTATTTTTTATTAGTTTTTTGCACAACACTTCACACTTTTTTAGGAAACGTGCACCTTCATATTTGAATATCCAGTTGTTTGTGTAGAATGACTTCTCAGGAAGGTGATACAACAGTTCGGACTGGAGAGGTAACTGCTCTTCCGGCTCCACTGGTTAATCCTCCCGAAAGAGCTCCTACTTCACTATCATACAAAGTTTTTCGCCAGTTGTGTGCTCAGTTTGGTATCGTTGAATCAGATGCCATTCTTCCCGAAAGAAATAACACTGCCGATATAGCTCCTTCTGGCTTTGTGACAATTAACCGGCAAATGTGCCTAAGTGGAGGCATTCCTCCTTTCAATGACTTTTTCCAACAACTTCTCCGTCAACTGGCCATTGCTCCATCCCAGCTACACCCCAATGGCTATGCCATTCTAATGGGGTTGTGTGTGCTTTTTAGGAGAACACTTGATCGACTTCCAAGCTTTGGTGAAGTTTGTTATCTATGCTCTTTTACTCGGACTAAGGATCATCCTTCCATTACTGTTGTGAGGAGCGCCCGAAACCGCAAACTGATTGTTGGCCTCCCTGATACTGCTCACGGGTTTTTAACCCAATTCTTCTATGTTCGTTGCCCTCCGGGGTTTTATGGTGTGTGGAGAGTTGGAAGTAAGGGCGTTCAGCTTTATTCCTGACACATGTTTTCCTTATAAAATCTTTTCATAGCCTGAGTAGTTAGATGTTAATTTCCCTTTTTACTTTTCAGCGCTTCCACCTCCTTCTAGAGACCCAGGCTATAAGCAAATTTTTGAAAGATTGAATGCTGTGCCAGTAGAAGAGAGGAATATAAAGTTTTTGCTGAGAGATGACTTTTTACATCAATACGGGCTTCTTCACTCTTCTCGCTATACTCAGCCTCATGAAGCCCCGACTGAAGTTCCCGATTCCCCGACTGAAGCATCAGATGCCCCCGTTACTATCGAACAATCTTCATCAAAAGAGTCTAACATCGAAGCTTCATTGGTGAAATGTTCCACCCCTACCGGCATTATGGGGTCATCTAGTAAGACGGCACTTGCCCCGATTGAGGAAGAAGAAGGACCTTCACAGCCTCTCGGGGGATTAGCTGATGTAGGAACTGAGAAAACAAGTCTCACCGAGCATGATGGTGACGATGTTTATGATGGGTTGAGCGACATAATAGTGACCTCACAGGAGCTTTTTAGAGATGACGTGTCTAAAACTATCTCTCCTATAATTGAGGCGACGTCCCTTCTTCGACTAACACCAACACAAACACCAACTCCTCATACCCAAGCTATCATCACCCCTACACCAATGAGTGGTTTGTAGCTTAATGCGCGTAGCTTGCACATCACACAACACTTAGGATTTTTCGGCATTTGTTCATATTTAACTTCTTTTCTTCGGAAGTTTCTAAGACTTGCTATTTTTGCCTTTTCAGATTCCTCTATGGGGCGCAGCGGCAGCGGTTCTTATTACAAGGACTTTCGACGCTATGGAGGGCGTGGCAGCTATGACTACAAGCAATACTATGCCGATCCCAGAGAAACCAATGAGCAGAGAGCTGCGCGAAAAGCTGAAGAGAGGAGAAGGTATGAAGAACGTCATGAGGGAGCGGGCACGCGACATGAATCCTTCCCAAGGGATGATGACTCCCATAAACGTAAAACGCACGATGATAGGGGGAAGAGCCATATTGAGGATTCGAGAAAGCGGACCAAACTTGGCGAGGAGCACGTGCCCGTGACATCTGAGAGACCTGGTGCCTCAGTTTCTATTGACATCCCTTCCAAATCTCCTGCTCTTGAAGGAAGTGCCATCCAAACACTTCTCAACAGGCCTTCATACCATGTTGAAAGGGGCCCCCCGACTTTGCAGAGCCGATTCCCGAACTGGTGTTTGAGGGGGGTACGCTTCGACCTTGATTTGGTCCCCATCGACAAAGAAGCTATGTACAGAAATCTCGATGCTGTCAAGCTTGATATCGATAGAATGTCTGGATGGCAAAAGCTGGTTGATGAACTTCAAAGAGTTAATCGGGCTAACATCGAAGCAATGCTGACCATGGAAAATGACAAATCAGAATGGCAGAAGATTCTTGATCAACACAACGCTGAGATGAAGGAGATAGCCGAATACAATGAAAAACTCGAAGCTGAAGTAAAGCAGCTCAAAGATGATCTTGCCTCTTCTACTAATACTTACACCCAAAGAGAAGAGGTATTGCAAAAACAAGTGCGAGATGCGCACGCCAGCCAGAGGGACGCTGAAGCTAAAGCTGAGAGGTTGGAACAAGCTGTAGAGAACCACCGCACTGATGTCACCCAGCTGCAGAATAAACTGAGCGCCCGGGACATGGAGATTGAAGCGCTAAAAGCCCAACTTGCTCAGACCAAAAAAGATCGAGATGAGGCCATGGCTGGCAAAATTGCAGCCGAAGAAACTGCTCAGACCATGGAAAACGATATCAATTCGACTTTATTCGATTTTTATTTACATTGTGTCTTGGGACGCGGCAGCCTCTCTTTTCTTGGTCCTAAGTATGAAATCACCCTGGCCGAGGTGTGGGAAGCTGCTCTTAACATGTTTAAAGACGCCGGGTATGGCGATGAAGATTTTGAGGCGCGTTACCTGGATGAGGGAGCTCGCGCTGCTCTTGCGAAGGGGCGAGAACAACTTGCCAGGATGAGAACTGGAATGGCGGAAGAGGAACGTTCTGGAAAGGAATTAATGCTTACTTCCTCTGTCCAACCTCCAGTTTCTCCTGTGGTTGACATCACGGGTTCTAGCTCCTCTACTCCGCCTGCAACTAAGACAGTAACTGAAACTACAAGTGCACAAGGCGGGGATGAAGGTGGTGAAAGCAACGAAGCACAGCGATATGAAATCAGCCTCAGAGATCCAACTACCCCAGGTAAACTTGACACCGGACCAGCCCAAGTGGTGAACTGCTCGTTCGCTCCTTGTGAACTTGACGATCTTCTTGATTATTTTTCAAATGTCAATGAATTCCCGACTTTTGATTATTCCTCAAATGTTAATGAATTCCCGACTTTTGACGAGCCGTCATCCCCTCTCTTTTCGAAAGATACTGATATTTTAAGTTTTTTTTCCTTTGTAGAGAAAGCACCGAGTCAAACTCAAGCTTCTTCTCCCCCGGTGATCCTTCCTCCATTTCTTCAAGTAGCGCCTCCTTCTGCCTCGCAACCTGGGTCACAAGAAGAACAAATAGAAGCTCTCCATGGCCTGGATGATCCCATTGCTTCGCAAGAGCAAAAAGATGAGGGACTTGAGGGAGGTGACATATCTCCGGAGCGGACTCCTTCTGACGATATAACTTTATCTAAACTTGTCACTCCAGGAAGTGAGTCTTCATCAAAGAGGAGAAGGAAGCAAGGAGCATCAAGGAGGAGAGGGAAGATAATCACTGCCACTGAAGAGGAGCCAGAAGTTGGGCCAGCTGCGCCTACCTCTCCTTCCTCCCTTATACCCACTGGCCGACCTGAAAAGCTGATCATTCGGCCGGGTAAAGGGTCTAAAGGCAGCAAAAAGAAGTGAAGATCTTCAGTTTCTAGTTTTTTGTGTTTTGCATGTACTGGCCGAGAATTGTGCGGGTACCGGCCCCCGCTTTTCTTTATTTTGAAACCTGTACCTGCGTTGTAATTGAATAAAATGATTCCTCGTTTGTACAAACTTTTGTTTGAATTAAAGAATACATTTGTTATTCGTTTTGGCATGAGTTTATTTGATATTGCAGCGAGCTTATGGTATGTTACTTGAGCGTTACCTTTTGCTGGTTTAGTTATACCATATTGTGTGTAATTATACTATATTGCCCCCATTCCATAAGTATGCTGCAATATTCTATACCTCGAGGGGACTTACACTCTTATTTGCTAAAGAATAATTATTTTATTCTTTAAAGAAAATTTTATAGAGTACAACTCCCTTCGTATAAGTTTTTACGCTTGGTCGTTCGAAGAAATCACTTTTTTCTCTTGCTTATGTGCATATCTCATCAAGTGAATTCCTCTATGTGGTAAAGCGGACCTCTGAAGGGTACTTTAACTTCTTTTCTTTTTACGATCATTTCTCATAGTAGGCAAATTACTTTTCCTTTGAAAGTTAAAGTACGCTTTTGATGAGGATTTTTTTTATAGAAAGTTGTACCTCTGAGGAGGGATTTTTTCACGTTTCAACACTTGGAAGTTTTATTTCAATCTCGGTGAAACGTGTACCTCCAAAGAGTTATGCTTTAGAAATCCTTTTCACGTTTCAACACTTGGAAGTTTTATTTCAATCTCGGTGAAACGTGGGTTTCCAAAGAGGTCTTTTTTCTTAATTGTGTTCCCGGGAGGGGGTTGTACCTCTGAGGAGGGATTTCTCACGTTCCAACACTTGGAAGTTTTATTTCAATCTTGGTGAAACGTGTACCCCCAAAGAGTTGTGCCTTTGAAGAAAGCCTTTTCACGTTTCAACACTTGGAAGTTTTATTTCAATCTCGGTGAAACGTGTGCTTTCAAGAAGGTCTTTGTTTTTACATTTCAACTTTGGTGAAGTGAAATTCCGAAGAGCGGCTGCTACACTTCAACTCCTGGCGAAATGGGCCTCCGAAGAGGGCTTTTATTTTGTTTACATTTCAACTCTGGTGAAGTGAAATCCCGAAGAGCAGTTATAACACTTCAACTCCTGGTGAAATGGGCCTCCGAAGAGGGCTTTTATTTTGTTTACATTTCAACTCTGGTGAAGTGAAATCCCGAAGAGCGGTTATAACACTTCAACTCCTGGTGAAATGTGCCTCAGAGAGGGTTTTCATCGCCTGGAAGTTACTCTCTCATGGTTGGAGGGTCATGACTCCTCCAATCTTTTTTGTTGAGTAGAGAACTTTCTTTTTTGTGGCATATGACCCATTAGAGGTCTTTTATTATCCGAAGAGTTGCGCCTCCGAAGAGGACTTGTGGCGCTGATGGTAGCTTTGGTTGTTCCTCTGTTCACTTGCTTATGCCTTTTCAGCGATCCTTTTTTTTTTTTTTTTTTTTTTTTTTTTTTTTTCAAGTTTTCATCCCCCTTTTTCTCACAAGTGGCTTGTTTAATCCAAGGAAGTGTACTTCATTGCCAGGCAAGTTCGTGAGAACGGGCACTAGCTTCCTAATTGGATGTTTGTTTGTTTAAACAATCTCAATTTATCAGCAAGGGCTCGTTCCTATCGAAATCATTAGCCGTTCAATTGAAGCATTTCCTATCTAGGATTTGAATTCGGGGTCTTTGTGACTTGAAATTTGTTTGTTGAATGATGGTGAGAATCGCTCGGTCTTATTATGCGCAAGTTTTATCTCCACTGTCTGCAAAAATTTAAATCGATATTTCAGCAATACATTTTGTGTATTTTTATATCGAAAACAAAGCAAACATATAATGATAATAAGGAACACAAGATTTATAGTGGTTCGGCCATGAAATTGGGCCTACATCCACTTTATATTCTTTCATTATTTACTTGCATCAGTTTCACAATTGCTTTCAATTACAGGAATCATACATTCATAATTCTTTTTACAATGTTTCAACAAAATTTTCAAGTAAAGTATGGACGCAAGTGATTGCTGTTCCATGCCCTTGGAATTTGATCTCCATCAACTGTGGTGAGCTTGAATGTGCCGTCAAGAAGTTTCTGACCTATCACATACGGTCCTTCCCAATTTGGCCCAAACACACCTGTCGCAGTCATAATTCTTTTTAGGACTAGATCTCCAATTTCAAAGCTGCGTTGACGAACTTTGGAATTGAAATGTCTGGCTATCCTTTGCTGATGAGCTGCAACTCTGAGGTTAGCTTCATCTCTTTTTTCATCAAGGAGATCCAGCGCTTCAAGTTGCAGCTTTTCATTTTCTGCTTGATTGAAATGGATTCTTCTGTGTGAAGGGACCTCTGTTTCAACCGGGATCATTGCTTCCGATCCGTATGCTAACGAAAAAGGAGTATGCCCAGTTGCAGTTTTGTGAGTAGTTCTGTATGCCCATAGTGCAAGTGGTAGTTTATCGACCCAACCACCTTTTGCTCTTTCGAGTTGCTTTTTGATGGTTGATTTGATGATCTTGTTCACTGCTTCCACTTGCCCGTTTGCCTGCGGATGAGCTACTGCCGAAAAGCTTTTCTGGATTTTGAATCGTTTGCAAAAATCCTGGAATTCCTCACTTTCAAACTGAGTACCATTGTCTGTGATTATTTTTTGAGGCACACCGTATCTGCAAATGATATTCTTGGTCACAAAGCTTATCACTTTCTTAGAAGTGATAGTAGCCAAAGGTTCAGCTTCAGCCCACTTAGTAAAATAATCAACCGCAACAATAGCATATTTAATCCCTGATTTAGCGGTTGGTAGCGGCCCAATGAGATCCATTCCCCAAATTGCAAATGGCCATGGACTGATCATCTGTGTGAGTTCGGTAGAAGGTGCTCTAGGAATTTTGGCATATCTTTGGCACTTGTCACATTTTCGGGAGTAATCTGCGGCATCCCGATTAATTTCTGGCCAAAAATATCCGTATCGGAGAATTTTCTTTGCTAATGTTTGACCACCTGAATGATCACCGCATTCTCCTCCATGCACTTCAGTTAGGATTGTTTTGGACTCTTCCCGGGATACACATCGAAGCAATGGCATTGAGAATCCTCGTCTGTATAATTGACCATCCTGGATTATATATCGAGAAGCTTTTCTCAGTAGCTTTTGTCGTTCTTTAGAGTTTTCTGGTAAAGAGCCATTGAGTAGATACTTTGTTATTGGAGTCATCCATGATTCTTGCTCTTGCGACATACTCATAACCCAATCGATATCCATTTCATCAATGCTCGGATTTGACAAAACTTCCACTGGAACTAACCCTAAGGATTGGGCTTCGCCAGAACTTGAGTATTTTGCGAGAGAATCTGCTTTCATGTTTTCTTCTCGAGGAATATGACTTATCGTGTAATGGTCGAATTCACATAAAAGTTCCCAAGCCTTTGACACATAAGCGGGCAGATTTCCTCCTTTCGTTTGAAACTCCTTCTTGACTTGGCATACTATAAGCTGAGAATCACTGAAGATCTGTAACGCTCGAATGTTTAGTTCTTTAGCAATTTTCAAACCAGCGATCAGAGCTTCATATTCTGCTTCATTGTTTGTTGAAGGAAATTCTAATCTTAGCGCATAGCATAATGACCGGCCTTCAGGAGTTTCAAGAACAATTCCAGCACCTGAACAGTAATCATTTCTTGCGCCATCTACAAATAACTTCCATTGGGTTGGGGAGTTCTCGATTGTTTCTTCCTCGCTGTTACCCTTGTCTGTAAATTCTGCAATAAAATCTGCCAAAGCTTGTCCGTTGATCGCTTTTCTAGGATGATAAGTGATGTCATATTGGCTCAATTCAATATTCCACTTTAAAAGGCGGCCCGAAGTCTCAGGGCGAAACAAGACTTGCTTTAAAGGTTGATCAGTGAGGACTTTGATAGGATGAGCCTGGAAATATTGCCTCAACTTTCTTGAGGCAATCAATAGACAATAGGCGAGTTTTTCCAACTTGGAGTAATTCATTTCTGCCCCAGTGAGTCTTTTGCTGATATAGTAAACTGGATGTTGAATCCTTTTGTCTTCCCGTACCAGCGCTGCACTTAAAGCATGAGATGAAACTGCCAAGTATATAAGAAGATCCTCGCCATCGCCGGGCCTGGAAAGTATTGGAGGCGTTTCCATATGTTGAATCAATTCTTCAAAAGCTTTCTGGCATTCGGGAGTCCAGTCAAAGTTTTTCTTTCCTTTCTTTAGAGCGTCGAAGAATGGAATGCATTTATCAGTAGCTTTGGATATGAACCGACTTAAGGCGGCAATTTTTCCATTGAGACTTTGCAATTCCCTCTTTGTTTTAGGAGCTTTGACTTCTTTTAGAGCAGTGATTTGAGCTGGACTAGCTTCAATGCCCCTAGCGCTCACGATGAAACCCAAGAACTTCCCAGATTCTACCCCGAAAGAACATTTTAAAGGGTTAAGCTTCATTCCGTATCTTCGGAGAATTGCGAACATTTCTGCTAAGTGTTCGATGTGATCCACTGCTTTCTTAGATTTTACTAGCATGTCATCAACGTAAACTTCCATAGTCTTTCCCAACTGCGGTTTGAACATAGCATTAACCAGTCTTTGGTATGTTGCCCCCGCATTCTTCAACCCAAAGGGCATAACTCTGTAACAGTAAAGACCGACATCGGTGATAAAGCTTGTGTCCTCCTGATCTGGCTCATGCATCATGATCTGATTATATCCGGAGTAGGCATCCATAAAAGACAACAATTCATGACCCGCTGTTCCATCTACCAGTTGATCGATCCTGGGTAATGGGAAGCAGTCTTTGGGACAGGCCTTGTTTAGATCTGAAAAGTCGATGCACACTCTCCATTTACCATTGGCTTTCTTAACTAGCACTGGATTTGAAACCCAATTTGGATAGGTAGATTCTCTGATGAAATTATTCTCCATGAGCCGGTCAACTTCCTCTTTCAATGCTGTCGACCTTTCTAGACCTTGGATTCTTCTTTTCTGCTTTACTGGCGTGAACTTTGGGTCAATATTCAGAGCATGTACCGCAACTTCTGGGGATATTCCGCACATATCGGCATGGGTCCAAGCGAAAACATCCAGGTTTGCTTTCAAAAAAGATATCAAGGCATTCTGAACTGACACATTAAGTTGTGAACCCACATTCAGCACCTTGTTTGGGTCCTTCAGATCAACGGGCACCGGTATCGTTGTTTCTGCTGGTACCACCCTACTCTCCCCCGCACTGGCCTTTCTAGGATCCATCACTTTTCATGCCCCGCTATGCTCGCCAGTGCAGGGTCCGCCCTGTAGTTGCTATAGGGTTGGTGTTTTGATGCGGATTGGGGTTGCCGCATCTTTCCCCATTTCTCTCTTCCTTGTTTCTCGCAGCTCTGTCATATAACATTCTCGCCCAGCGTTCTGGTCTCCTTTAATAACTCCTACCCCATTGTCTGTAGGGAATTTAATAGTAAGACACCATGGGGCAAGGACAGCTTTGAATGCAGCAAGAATAGGTCGACCAAAGAAAGCATTATAAGCAGAAAATTCATCTACTATCACAAAAGTCTGCTTGCGAACTACTTTTCTTTCTCCTTCTCCGAGTTCCACAAGCAAGTCAATGGTTCCTACTGGTTGCTTTGGCTCCCCAGTGAAGCCAACAATCTTCTGAGATGAGGCTTGCACATCCGCCATCGGGATTCTCATCTGGTCAAACGTTTTCTTGAAGAGGATGTTGCAAGATGCGCCGCAATCAATAAGAACTCTTCTGACAATAGCCGGTCCAATACCGGCCGAGATGACTAACGGGTCCAAAGTAGGGGCCTCAATGCCCGTGGAATCTCTAGCCCTGAACACAATATCATCATTAAAAGTCCTTTGTTGTTTCAGGGGTGTAGAGTCCTCTAAAACAAAGACATTCTCTTCAGTTGGCATATGTTTCAGAGCTCGAGTGTACCTCTCCATTTCACCCCAGCTTCTGCCTGCTGGGTGGGGTCCTCCTGTGATGACATTAATAACTGGCCTTCCAGATTCATGTCCTGCGGCCTTCTCATTTGTCCTGGGCTGATGAGCAAGAGCTTGTTGCCCCTGACTTGACGAAGCAGGATCATTACCACTCTTCTTCACAAATTGCTGCAGCTTATTTTCTCTTAGCAATTCTTCGATTATATTTTTCAATTGACGGCAGTCGTCTGTGTCATGACCAGGCTGATTATGGAAGCGACAGAACTTCCCACTTTGCGCAGCTTTTCTTCCGGTTCTGAGAACAGGAGGTTTGGGATACTCAAAAGAATCTTTTGTAGCCAGGTAGATGCGCTCTGGTGTTTCTAACAAAGGAGTATATTCTGATGGCTTGAAGGATCGAGGCTTCTTCGAATTGTGTTGTTTCCTTCCATCATTATTTTCTCTTTTCTGTCCCACAGATCCATTCTTACGTGGCGCAGCAGTGTTGTCTTCAGCTTTCTCTACTGTTGCCTTTGCCGGGACAGGACGGCTTTCCAAACGCATGAATTCATCCGCCTTTTTGTAGAACTTTTCCAGAGAATTTGGCTCCTTCATGTTCAGCCACTTTCCGAATTCACTTGACTTATCAATAGCTCTCATCAAATAGGTCAAGACCATGCGGGGTTCTGCATTATCCACCTCAGCTAACGCTATATTAAAGCGATTTAAAAAAGACTTGATAGTTTCCCCCGGATTCTGTTCCAAACCGGATAACGACATGATGTCTTTTGCCTTTGAAGCATATAGCCTAAATTGCTCTTTAAATTTCCTGGTTAGGTCTGAAAACTGATCGATGGACCGGACAGGTAGTTTTGTGAACCAAAGCAGAGCTACCCCTTCCAAATACACAGGAAAATAGCGGCATTTTATCTCGTCAGAAGCTCTGGCACCTGTCATGTGCCAATCATATTTGTACAGGAACTCATTTGGATCACTTGTCCCTTTGTAAGCTGGAATGGTCGGAGGGACGAACTTCCTTGGGAATTCAGCTTTTAGGATCTTTTCAGTAAACGGAGTCTTGCTCAGTGCGAAACCCCACTCTTTCTCATCTTCGACCCTTTGCATACTTTCTTTCATAATCTGTCGAACCATACCAGAAAGATATTCTTCGTCATTCCTATTTCTGGATCCTCCAGCCTCAGGCAATGTCTGTTCAAAGGGGCTAGCAGCCCTTTCGGGAATGTTTCTAGTTTCAGCATCATGGACATTACCGACAAAGTTCCTTTCATTATTCGCAGGTTGACGGTTTGCCCCGAGCAGATCGTTTAACCTATTCAGAATCAGAGCATTCTGAGCATTCTGAGCTTCCAATTGCGCGTTCTGGGCATTTATTTGCTGATTCAACCCAAAGATAGCAGCGTCCAATTCCGCTTTTGAAACTCCAACAGCTGGAGTGGTTTGATTTGGTGTTGGGGAAGTGGAGGTTCCCTCTTGAATGTTTGCAGATCTCACAGATTTACTTTTCCTTCCAGGAGCCATGATTTCGGATAGACTTCTGGTTCTTAAAGAAACTCTATCTACAAATCTTTCTGAAACAATGATGATAGATGTCCTGAGTTCAATTCTCAGTGAAAGCACCAAAATGTTAACGAAAAAATTTAAACGCTAACACCCTGGTGTATAAGATGTGATTGTGAAAGCACCACCCGTTTGTACGGGAAACAGAAATAAGCAGAAAGTATGTAGAAAAACGGTAAGAGACACAGTATTTATAGTGGTTCGGCTTATAATCCAGCCTACGTCCACTTTAATCTTTTTATCACTAGTTTGATTACAATTCTTTACAAGATCTTTCAATTACAACACACTTCAAGTGATAGGATATGTGAAACAAGTAGCTCAAGCTTTGATGTTGACAATCATCTTCAAATCCATGGTGAATGTGGATGATTCCTTCATGGAGTTCCTTTAGAAGTTTGTTGGATCTAAAAAGCTTTGAAGTCGTCTGGAATTCGGCAGAGTAATGGCGCTTGAAGAGAATGAGCCCAAAGGTCCTCTGCATGTTGGAGATGGTTTCATATTTATAGAGAGTTCTGGGCGGAAAAAGTGCTAAGTCCTAACTCGTGGCCGACTTAAGATAAGTCGTGTTCGACTTAAGGTAAGTCGTCCCCGGGTCACTGAGCCGAGTCTATGGCAGTTCCCCTTTTTTGAACCCATCCCTAAGTTCTAAGTCGTGTGCGAGTTATCTGGCTGCAATTGCTAATTTCCCTTCTTAAGTCGTATACGACTCTTTTTATGTCGTAAGTCGTAGTCGACTTAACCAATTGCAACTGGTTTAAAGCAAGTCTTAACTCGTAGACGAGTTAAGAGGTGTGTCTTTAGGTCGTATCCTCCTTAAGTCGTATAACTTCTTTAAGTCGTAAGGGTCTTAAGTCGTACAAACTGCAGTTATCATTAAGTCGTAGGCCATCAATTTCCTTAAGTCGTAAAGACCTTAAGTCGTTAGCTTTTCTTAACTCGTATGCCTGCTAACTCGTAGAAGATCTTAACTCGCAGAGGATTAACTCGTAGAGGCTTAACTTGTGGAAGATCTTAACTCGTACACTTGCTAATTTGTAGATATGCTAACTCGTAAAGGCTTATCTCGCAAGTAGCTTAACTCGGGTACTCCTTAACTCGTAGGCTGCTTATCTCGTAAGCTTGCTAACTCGTAGAGGTCTTTAAGTTGTAGGAAGTTGCTGACTCATGTATCCTTTAACTCGTACATGCCTTGAGTCGTACATGCCTTGAGTCGTACATGCCTTGAGTCGTACATGCCTTAACTCGTGGACCTGTTAACTTGTGAACGAGTTAGGGTTAACACATATCAATAACATGCATATATCAGCTGTAACAAATTAAATATAATATATATAATAGGTTACTTTTGTCATATGTCATAAGTAATCAATTGCAGATAATGGCATATCATATTTTATACTTAAATAACTTAACAATTCAAATTTAACAGCATATTTCAATCGCCATTTCATGTGAATTAAATTTACTAAATATAGAAATGTTAATCATGAGCTTTCCTTTTGACTATCTTGGTTTTGTGATTGGACCCACTAAACTCAAGCATGAAGATTAGTTTATTATTATTGATAAATTTAAGAATAAGATTTCTAACTGGAATGGGAGATATTTATCTAGAGCAGGAAGATTATTTTTAATTAATTCGGTTTTATCAGCCCTTCCGATTTATTGGATGTCCATGCATTTATTTTCAGATTGGGTTATTGATAAAATTGACAAAATTAGAAGAGACTTCCTTTGGAGTGGGGAAAATTCTAATAATAATATATAATGTCTAGTTAATTGGAAGACCATCTGTAAAGCCAAGAAGGAAGGTGGTTTATCGGTTATTAATTTGCGTAATATGAATTTATCTTTGCTAGGTAAATGGTTATGGAAGTTTAAAGATATTAATGATGATGCTATTTGGAAAGAGATTATTACTAAATATTACTATAATGGAAATAGTGATTTATATCAAATAGTTTCTCTAGCCACTCATAATATTTCTAATTTTTGGAAAAACATTTTAAAATGTCTTGAGATTTTTAACTTAGGAATAAATACTATAGTTCATTCCGGTAACCGTACTTCCTTTTGGCATGACCAGTGGATTTCGGTCTTACCTCTTAAACTGGAATTTAAAGAACTTTACGATATCTGTAAAAGTTTACTCTAATTAGTGAAGTTTTTTCTCCTGATAATGATCCTCCTTGGAATTTCAGCTGTAACAGAATTTTAGTAGGATCAACTCTTAGGCTTCTTCATTTGCTTTATGCAAGATTAAATCTTTACAATAATGATATTTGTTGTCGGGAATGGGATAGAAGTAAGAAATATAATTCAAACTCTTTTTATAGATTTACTAATTTTTCGGGTACTATAAACAATTCGTTCAAATTTACTTGGAAATCAAATGCTCCTTCTAAATCTAAAATACACATGTGGTTAATATTGCATGGAAAACTTAATACAATTGAATACTTAAAAAGAAAGAACATTCATAATGATAATAATGTTATTTTTGTAATCTGCTTCTTGAAGACATTAAGCATTTATACTATGATTGCATGGATTCTTATCGCGTTCTTAATAATATTCTCAAAATTTTCAATTTTAGCATTATAACTAAAATTTCGGATTGTGACTTTTATTGGAATAATTTTAGATTTAGGTTTAAAAAGAATATTAGATTTCTACTTGACTCTTTATTCATTATTATTAGTTGGTATATATGGTATGAAAGAAATCAAAGAATTTTTAATAATAATAATAGTCATATTAATAAATTGATTTATTCAATTTCTTCATTCTGTTTTAATTGGATTTTTAATCCCAAATATAAATTAGCTAAGAATAATTTATTTAAAGGGTATCTTAATATGATTAGCTACAATATTAATTTTTTTAAGCACAACAATTGTCTTTTTAATGACATCAGTATTAATATGAATATTTTTTCAAATTCATATAAAGATCTACTGTTAATCATAACTTACTTATGATTAAAGATTCATAGTTTTCTTTTAATTTTGGTTTTAATTTTTTGTTCTTTTGTGGTGTAATTGTTTAGAAATATCTTAATTCTGTTGTTACTAGTTTTGTCTCCTTTTTGTTTTGCTTCTCTCTTTATATATACAGATATATGTATATTTTTATATAAATATACATATATGTGTATAATTCTTACTTTTTCCTTAGTCATCCCTCAGATACAGGTATGGGTGAAAGGATACCGGGTTCTTCTTACAGGTTCCCATATCTTCAGAGCGCATTATTCGGTTTGTTGAGAGGCTTTCTGAGAGGATCCATGCTACAGCTTGGCATTTCTTCCATTGTTCAGAGTTTCCAGTGTAGATTATCCTATCTAGCATCTCTATTATTTTCACTTCAGAGTTGAGGCTTCTTCATTCCTTTTGATCATCTCTATTATTTTCACTTCGGAGTTGAGGCTTCTTCATTCCTTTCGATCCAGATGCATGGAGTTTTTCTGCTTTGTTTTTATGTGTTGCTTAGAGCTTCCTAGATGTATGGAGCACCATTCCGATCTAGATGCATAAAGTTTTTCTTCTTTGTTTTTTACATGGATCTATTGAGATGTATAGAGCATCATTCTCTCTTGTCTCTAGGTACTCCTAACACCTTAGTATCGGGTGGTGGCTATGTCGGAACTCGATATCGAGGTGTGATGGGTAGTGGCCTTGTCGGAACTCATCTTAGGGGTACCTGTTTTTTCCTTTGTTACTCATTTTTAGTTTTTGTTACCTGCCAGGCATGTTGGCAACACCTTGCTATTGTGATATATATATTTTTGCATGTGTGCTCTCCTCTATTCTATAGAGAGTCACACATTTTTCTCAAAAAAGAATGTTAATCATGAGTGATTGCTCACCTTTCGAAGCTAGACAACGATGAGAATGGAAACAGTGACACGGACACGCACACGCACACAGATAAGCGACAAGGCTAGAAAACTGCTGCTGAACGAATCCGGACAACGGTGAAACAAACAGCAAGATCTTGAATTCAATGAAAAAGATAGTTATATATTATTTTTATATCATATAAAAATTATTACAATTCTATTTTAAAATGATAACATAAATTCAAATACATATTTAACATATTATAGTTATACTCATTGTCATAAAATCTATTCCAAACGTATTAACATAAGTTTATATAAATCCTTTAAACATTATATATATAATACATGTACTCGAAAAATGAAATGTACTCTTTTTTTCGAAAGCACGAACAGACACATATGAGCCAACTTAATATATAAACTTGTTCATAACAACTATCTCTTTTTTCCTTTTTCTTTTAAACAATATTTGAAATTAATATCTTATAGCACACTAAATCATATTTATATGCAAGAAAACAAAAGATTGCTATATATATATATATATAACAGAAAATTTGAGAAGCTGCTGCTGGGTCGTTGCCAAGTAGATGGTGGTGGAAGTGAAAGGCACGGCGGTTGGGTGCTCGTTTGGGGTTGTTCAGATGGTGACGCGGCTTGCAAAGGGTGCTGTCACATGTTCATATGGCTGCGGCCATGGATGGTGTGGGGTCGGGTAGTGGGCGCTAGGGGAAGGAGGATGGTGGAGTCTGCTGCTTGTGGTGTGGCACAGGACAGGGGAAGGTGATTTATGAAGCGGTGCTTGGGTTTGATTGGGTCGACGTAGGGTTCAGTGATCAAATGGAAATTGCTTGTTAACACCGTGATAAGGCAGCTGTTGCAAGGTGGAGGCGTGTGGCTTCGGTCGGATCTGGGTCGTGCAGAGGCTAGCGGAGGGAAGGAGTGTGGCCGGAGATGAACTGCTCGGAGGGGAAGTGGATGCGCGGGTAAGGGGAAGGCTTGGGTGCGATGGATCTAAGTTTGGTGAACGAGCAGCTAAAAGAAAATATAATCTTTTCTTATATATTAATGCTTATATATGTACACATTTATATTTCTCAACAACAACAAAATTAGAATGAAGGTTGAATGGGATGATCGGTTCTTGGATCGAATTTGATCAGGCTTCGAATCCAAATGTTGGAGCTTCTGCGAGAAGAGGATGAGCAGGATTCACAAAAATATAAGAATTTTTTTACCTCAAAAGTTAGATGGAAACGAAAGAAGAAAGGGCAGTGAAAAATGGCCAAAATCAGCATGACGAGACGAACAGAATGTCACATAGATATCGGCACTATGATCATCTTATCAAAATCGATATTCGCTGTCAAAATGCTGCTAAAACACCAAAAATAAGATAAATGGGGCTACAAATTTGGAAAAAGGGAATATGACGTCTTACTCAAAAAATAATTTACATTTTTATTATATAAAAATATTCCGGATTGACAAATATTTAATTTTCACCAATTTAACTGATTTAAATTGAAATTGAAAATTACACAACAGAACTAACTTATAAATTTTCAGATGAAAATTTGTCATTTGCTATGTTTAAATAGATGCATAACAAATATCAAATTTGTATTTCTAAATGTAATTGTTTATTTCAATTAATTACGTTATAAAAATGGTTAAAATTCTGGGTTGTTACAAAGTTGCTGCAACATTAGTGTTTTACCTATGGTGAGAGGAGAGAGTGAAGGTGAAAGCACCAATTAATACGGTATATACAATAAGAAGATAGTTTCTAGAGGAAAAGGAGGAGGAACATGAAGAAGAAGAAGAGTGAAGAAAGTAGAAAAGGGAAAGATTTACACTAAATTCAGGCTCCTTGTTCATTTGCATTTCATAATTTATATAGCCGATACAATCATTATTGGTCAATAATTTGTAAAAATATCCAGGACATGTGGTCCATACGGCTACCATATTCGTGTCTATAGATACACATTTATATTGAATAAAAGAAAGGTTGTTATAATAGAATTGCTTTTGCCGCCTATGAGAAACCTTTTGTCTATATGCTTTTATTCATTTGTTTTGACAGTTGCATTTTGGCTTTGATAACTTGCTGGTTTGCATATTGTGCGTTTGGGCCTAGCTGAAAGTGCATCAGGGTGTAATATCTATATCACATTGTTCAACAGTAGTTGAACGTGCCATATTTAGAACTAGAAATAGAAAAGCCTATTTCTTGTTTGAACAATGCTCTAGACACTAATGGTGCTCTTTCTTATTTCACAATCGTAAATAGGTTCTCTATTAGAGAAAACTGTAGAAAAGGAAGATCCACTTTTGGATGTTGAGTTGGTCCGTTTGGAAAGCTATGTTAAGGAGAGGGGCTTGGCTCGTATAGAATTGATCTTAGGGTTGTTGGATACTGGGTAGTTGTAACGACCTGATATTTTCAACCATTCGAATCCACGCATGCCAGACTCGAATTGTTCAAAATATCCAATTGTGAATATAAATTTGGCAAAACTCAACATATACAGTAAATAAATCAATCACATAATCGTAGATACAGTGTAATATAACAATAATGCAGCGGAATAGATAAATAGTAGTTCATCAAGCTACAATATAAACATCAGAGTTAGAAATAAAATACATAGAATATCTCAAATATAGTGAAGTATCCAATACAAACAGATGACCTCTCTGCACCAGATACAGAGTAACATAAAAATAATACAACGGAATAGATAAATAGTAGTTCATTAAGCTACAATATAAACATTAGAGTTAGAAATAAAATACACAGAATATCTCAAATATAATGAAGTCTCCAGTACAAACAGATGACCTCTCTGAACCAATCAACTGGAAAAGCTGAAAGATGAATCGATAGTTGGATCTCTAAACGAAGCTCCAAACTCCAATGATGAGTCTCAAATACTATAGCACTCAGTCTGACCCGAGCTTAAAGCAAAACACAAAAAACTTGAGTCAGGATTAACATTCTTATATCAATAAATCCAACTCAAGTGAATATCAACTGAAATACAAGTAACTCAAAGGATGCTCGGGATAACCATCCTGTTACCTCGAAGTTTGACCAGGCAACTAGGCAGTCAGCATCAGGTTGCTCGGCACAAGAAAAGACGCTCGGCATACAAGAACGTTCGTCATGTTAAGGTCGTTCGGCATGAATTCCCCATCCGGCATTTAGGGTGTTCGGCATGACATCGTTTGGCGATCCTGGATCGTTGGCATTCCAGCTTGGTTCGGCATGGTACGTTCGGCAATCCTGGACCGTTCGGCCTTCTAGCTTGGTTCGGCCAAAGACATCGTTCGGCGATCCTAGATCATTCGGTGATCCTGGATCATTCGGCATTCCAGCTTGGTTCGGCATGGTACGTTCGGCGATCCTAGACCGTTCGGCATTGCAGCTTGGTTCGGCATGGTACGTTCGGTGATCCTAGACCGTTCGGCACAAATGCCTTGGCTCGGCATCTTACCGTTCGGCCTCCCTGATTCGGCACGCAGAGCTAACACTATTTGGACCAAAATATTCAGCTACCAGGCCCACCTGGGAAGTCCAACCCACCTTCGCCTACAAATAGAGGGGCAGAGGCACAGAAAAAGGGACGAGATTTTAGAGAACACCGGGGAGACTCTGCCATTTTCAATACTCATTCCAGAATTATTTCTTTTACTTTGCAATTGTATTCTAGTAACTAAAAACGATTATACCCGTAATAAGCCATCAAGGAAATCAATGGAAATCAACTTAAAAGTGGATGTAGGCAGTTACGCCGAACCACTATAAATTTGGTGTTCTTGTTCTCTGCATTTAAATTTATGTTCTCTTCTCTATTTTAATTTACTTTCTTCATTAATCTTTCTACATAATCTTTCTAAGGGTGTTAGTGACCAATTTTGGTGCTAACATTTTGGTGCTTTCACTGAGAGTTGAACTCAGGCTATTAGGATCTACTTTGCAGCTACTGGATTGGATAAATCCCCCGAAGGATATCCATAATCATTTATAAGGCATCTGTTGATTCTACTCAGAGTTACAACCAACATCTCTACCATGGAAAGACCACAAACTAGATCAGCTTCTCAAAATGCAGATGCCCACGAGACCGCTAGTGTGAAACAACTGGGAACTAGCAATCAACAAGCGATTCGAGGCGCTGGGCCCTCCAACCAAAACCAAGCGGAAGTTATTTCCCGAGCAGAGTTCAATGACTTGATAAGAGAGCTTAAGGAAAGTAGAAGGCAACTTGCTGAGCAAATGCAAGCCAACGCCAACCTCATAACTCAGCTTACTCGGCAGCAGCATCATAATGCTGGAGGTAGCTCCATCCCTTACTCTGAAGATGATAGTTCGACTTCAGCTGATGAACCTCCTAGGCGTAGACGCCGTAAGGATAAAGATGCACAAGCTGGTGCCACTGATCGATCTACTCGAAATCAAGCCCATGAAGAGATCGGACGCCCGAATCTCCAAGACCCAAATCAGTTGGGACATCAACCCGTACGGTCCCATGGAATGGAACCCAACCTTCCATCCTCCATACAAACTCCGGATTTAACAGCCATGGTCAGGCAGTTGATGAGAGAAAACCAAGGCTTGACCAATGAAGATTAGGGAGTGACCAGAAGCTATACCCCCTTTACGGATGGTATCCTACAGGCTGAGTACCCTAAGAAGTTCAATATGCCGACTATCCCAGCCTATGAGGGGAAGACTGACCCCAGACAACACGTGGTGAAGAATGTATGGATGATGGATTCCGCAAGAGCCAATAATGCGACCAAGTGTAGGTGCTTCCCAATCACTTTGTCTGGTATTGCAACTATGTGGTTTACTCGACTCCCACCTCGATCTATATCCGGCTTTGACGAATTAGCAACAAAATTCATAGAACAATTTAGGATACACACCACTCGCCCGAAGAACGTAGTGTCCTTATCAAGCGTAATCCAAGCTCCGGGAGAGTCATTAAAAGCATACTTGCAAAGGTTTCATGTCGCTGCTACCGAGGTGAGCAATCCTAACGACCACGCGATTCTAATGGCAGTAATGCATGGACTAGATCCAGATTCTCAGTTTGGAGATTGGTTGGCGGGGAAGCCCCCAGCTACGCTGGAACGTTTTTATTCGAAAGCTCATCAGTTCATAAGAAGGGAGGAAGCTCGGTGGACAAGGCGAGACAAGGCATCAGGGCCCATTCAAGAGTCTGTGAAAAGTAACATCATCGTGAAACAAACCGGGAGATAATCCTGGAAAAACTCGAGTTAACATTCAGAACAAGCCCGGGAAGTCTAAAGGATCCGGAGGTGGAAATCCCGGAAAGAAAAAAGAAACAGGGAAATGGAAATCAAGGATCCCAACATACAATGAATACACCCCGTTGAACGCATCTCTTGAAAACATCTATCTATCAACTTGCAACACTTTCCAATATAGAAAGCCGCGTCTAAAGGAATCAACGGAATAACAGAAGCAGACCGGAAAGTATTTCCGTTTCCACGAGTCTTATGGGCACAACACGGAGGAGTGCAGACACCTCCACGATGCTATAGAAAAGCTAATAAGACAGAAAAAGCTGCAGTAATTTGTCAAAGACCCATAGGATGGGAGGAAAGAAACATCGGACCTTGGACGCAAGCCAGCCCCACACTAACCGGAACAACCTACTCGGACTGTGGGTATATTGGTTATTAACACGATTGCTGGCGGACCTCATCCTGCAGATAAGAATTGGCAGGAGATGGAGCGATATGCTAACTTCTTCAGACATGCAGAGTACGAGTGTTGTTCGAACGTGGAGGATGGGACTCCTGCAAAGCAACAGCGTACGATGAAAGATGATATCGTATTCAGAAGCAGGGATGCGGATAAGGTAGAGGCTCCTACCATTGACCCAATGGTCATATATGCGATCATCGGGCCGGCATTCGTAAAGAGAATTCTAATTGATTGCGGAAGTTCCGTTAACATCATCTTCCGGAAGGCATACGACCAAATGAAGCTAGAGACCAAGGATTTGAAGCCATCCAAAGCCAGAATCCATGGCTTTAATGGCGCAACGACGGATGCAGTGGGATATGTGGAGTTACCAGTTGAACGGGGGCAGGGCGAGCATAGGAGGGTGCGAATCCTTCCATTCATAGTACTTGACGTTGATTCCCCGTACAACGTATTTCTGGGTCGTCCGGCCCTGGCGGAATTTAGGGCAGCTTTGGCCCCTTGGTGTCTGACATTAGAATTTCCCACAGACCACGGCGTTGGAGTGGTGCACGGCCATTAGGCAACCGGACGTGCCTGTTATGTGGCTGAGCTGAGAGAGGCTTAGCGTAGAGAGAAAGGAAAGATTACGGACCGCTCCGTCCGCAGTCAAAATGCTGATGATTGACAAGTAGCGCCCGAGCCCTGGCTCTGGCAACATTCTCGGATCTATAGGGACATAGATCAGAGGGACGATGATGGGGAACCCATGGAAACCAATACCGCACCGGCTGAACTCACAATTGACATCCCAGTTAGCCGGAGTGACCCATCACGAGTTCTTAATATAGGATCACAGCTCGACCTCGTGGCAGCTGAGAACCTTGCTGACTTCCTCCGAGCAAACCTTGATGTTTTTTCTTGGACACACTCTGATATGTGCGGGATTTCTCCTTCAATCGCGAGTCAAATGTTGAACATAGACCCGAGACATGTTCCTGTGAAACAAAAAAGGAGAGGCATGGACCCAGAGAGGTCTGCAGCTCTCAAAGAGGAGGTGGACAAACTCAAAACCAACGGATTCGTCCGCGACGCCCTCTACCATGAATGGGTATCTAACCCGGTGTTAGTAAAAAAATCGAATGGAAAATGGAGGACTTCTGTTGATTATTCCGATTTAAACAAAGCATGCCCGAAGGATAGTTTCCCATTGCCAAGGATTGACCAGCTCGTCGATTCAACTACGGGACATGAGTCACTATCATTTATGGAAGCGTACTCTGGTTACAATCAAATTCCGATGCACATCTCGGACCAAGAACACACCAGATTTGTCACAAACGTGGGGTTATATTGCTATGTAGTAATGCCCTTTGGATTGCAGAACGCAGGAGCAACTTTTCAACGCTGGTGAATCGAATGTTCAAAGATCATTGGAAAAACGATGGAAGTCTATGTGGATGACATGCTAGTGAAGTCACGGCAGTCAAACGACCATATCCGAGACCTAGCGGAAATGTTTGACATACTCAAGCATTATGGAATGAAGATCAATCCTTTGAAGTGTTCATTCGGCGTAGCATCAAGAAAGTTTCTGGGATTCATTGTGAATGCCCGGGGAATCGAGGCTAACCCAGAGAAGATCCAGACTATCTGAGATGTACAAGTACCCAGAACCATAAAGCAGGTGGAAAGCCTGAATGGAAAAGTGGATGCGCTATGTCGATTCATACCCAGAGCTACAAACAAGTGCATTCCCTTCTTTGAAATTATAAAGAAAGGAAAGAGAAACTTCGAATGGACATCCGGCTGTGAGGAAGCATTCCGGGCTCTGGTAAGGCACTTGGAAAGTCCCCCTGTACTGTCCAAGCCGATAGACCACAAAATGTTGTATGTATACTTGGCGGTATCCCAGCACGCTATCAGTACGACCTTGGTCCGCGAGGAAGACCGGATTCAAAAGCCGGTTTACTATGTCAGTAAACGCTTGATAGGGGCGGAAAGAAATTATCCAAAGATTGAAAAACTAGCTTATTGCTTGGTGATCGCATCACGCAAGCTTCGCCCCTACTTTTAGGCACACTCAATCAGTGTCTACACTGACCAACCCCTAGGCAGGTACTCCAACGCCCAGAAACTTCTGAAAGGATGTTAAAATGGAATATTGAGTTAAGTCAGTTCGATATCGCCTATCTACCACGAAGGGTCATACAAGGACAAGCACTAGCCGACTTCATTGCTGAATTCACTGTGCTAGATGAACCGAGCAGTCACAGAATCATACCCCCCGTTCGATGGAAGATGTACACCGATGAGGCATCTAACGACTGTTGCTCGGGGGATGGTATAATCGTCGTAACTCCTAAAGACCGATCAATCTGCTACGCTTTGAAGCTCGAGTTTGCAGCAACAAATAACGAAGCCGAATATGAAGCATTATTTCCTGGCTTGAGACTTGTTATCGAACTGGGAGTGAAGTCAATCGAAATCTTCTGTGACTCGTAGCTAGTAGTATATTAGGTGCGGGGAGACTATCAAGCGAAGGGACAGAGACGTTCTCCTTACCTTTCTCGGGTTCAAGAGCTGCTGGAGAATCTGGAATACTACGACATCTCGCATGTCCCACGCGAACAAAATAGAGAAGCCGATTCATTGGCAAAATTCGCAAGCACTGGCGATGCACAGCAAATGGGATTGTTCCCTGTTGAGACCTTCTATACTCCAAGTATAGACGTAATGGAGACATGGTTCGTGTTAGAGATCAAACTTGAGAAGGAATCGTGGTTGACCCCAATCAAGTAGTACCTGCTACAAGGGGATTTGCCTGAAAAGAAAAGCGAAAGACGCCAAGTCCTCCGTAAAGCTTCATGTTATGTAATACAGGATGGGATAATGTATCGGAGGGGATTTTCAACCCCCTTACTCCGGTGCGTGGCCCACGATGAGATAAAACAAGTATTAAAGGAAGTCCATGAGGGAGAGTGTGGTGATCATACCGAGGGCAAACATTGGCAAAAAAAAATCCTCCGTTATGGATACTATTGGCCAACCGTGAATCGGGACGCTGCAGACTATGTGAGAAAATGTGAAAAATGCCAGATATGCGCAAAAATTCCAAGAGCGCCGCCGACAGAACTCACACAAATGGTTAGTCCCTGGCCATTTGCGATGTGGGGGATTGACCTGATCGGCTCTTTACCCGTAGCCAAAGGAGGCGCGAAATATGCAATAGTTGCGGTCGATTACTTTACAAAATGGGCAGAAGCAGAGCCTATGGCACCAAGAAAATCATTAACTTCGTTGTACGAAATATCATATGCCGTTTTGGCCTTCCCCGGACCATCATAACAGACAATGGAACTCAATTCGAAAGCAAAGAGTTCAATGAATTTTGTCAGAAACATGACATTGAGAAAAGGTTTGCAGCAGTTGCTCACCCGAAGGCGAATGGACAGTTAGAAGCCGTAAACAAAATAATCAAGTCCATATTGAAAAAGAGTTCGGAAAAAGCTAGAGGCAAGTGGGTAGATGAACTCCCGACGACGCATTGGGCCTGCAGAACCACCCACAAGACCGCGACTGGCCACACTCCATTCGCATTGGCATATGGCACGGAAGCTGTCATACCCATGGAACTTAAAGTTCCATCTCATCGGGTAACTCACTACGATCCTGCGTCGAACCGGGATCTCTTATTGGAATCATTGGACTTTATTGATGAAAAACGCGAAGAAGCCTATTTGAGAGCGGCCTCATACAGACACAGTGTCGCTAAATATTATAACGAGAAGGTCCGACCAAGAATGTTTAGTGTGGGAGACCCCATGTTGAAACGAGTTTTCCCTATCCTGTCTCATATGAATCCCGCATGGGAAGGTCCATACGTCATCGAACGGAAGCTTGGAGAAGGAACTTTCAAGCTAGCGACCGTCGATGGTGCGACACTCCCCCGAGCATGGAACAACGAGCACTTGTGGCGTTATTATACTTAGTCTATTTCTTTCATGTATTAGCCTCACTTATTTCCTGTATGCTTTTATTTCTAATTCTTGGCATGTAATAAAGCGATTTAGCTTGCTCTCATTAATAAAGGCTTGAAGCCATCTTTCCCATGAATTACTAATGTCTCTACGAATAAAAATCTCTAAGTCCTCGGAGTGCAGACATGAGTACTCTATGTCCCCGGAGCGCGGACTTGAGTATAAACGACTAAAAATCTCCAAGTCCTCGGAGTGAGGACTGGAGTACTCTATGTCCCCGGAGCGCGGACTCGAGTATAAACGATTAAAAATCTCCAAGTCCCCGGAGAGCGGACTGGAGTACTCTATGTCCCCGGAGCGCGGACTCGGGTATAAACGACTAAAAATCTCCAAGTCCCCGGAGTGCGGACTGGAGTACTCTATGTCCCCGGAGTGCGGACTCGAGCATAAACGAATAAAAATCTCTAACTGCCCGTAGTGCGGATTGGACTACTCTATGTCCCCGAAGCGCTCCAAGTCCCAAGAGTGCGGACTGGAGTACTCTATGTCTCCGGAGCGCGGACTCGAGTATAAATGAATAAAAATCTCCAAGTCCTCGGAGTGCGGACTGGAGTACTCTATGTCACCGAAGCGCGGACTCGAGTATAAACGACTAAAAATCTCCAAGTCCCCGGAGTGCGGACTGGAGTACTCTATGTCCCAGGAGCGCGGACTCGAGTATAAACGACTAAAAATCTCAAATTCCCCAGAGTGCGGACTGGAGTACTCTATGTCCCTGGAGCGCGCAATCGAGTATAAACGAATAAAAATCTCCAAGTCCCCGGAGTGCGGACTGGAGTGCTCTATGTCTCTGGAGCGCGCACTCGAGTATAAACGACTAAAAATCTCCAAGTCCCCGGAGTGCGGACTGGAGTACTCTATGTCCCTGGAGCACAGACTCCAGTATAAACAAATAAAAATCTCCAAGTCCCTGGAGTGCGGACTGGAGTACTCTATGTCCCCGGAGCGCAGACTCGAGTATAAACGACTAAAAATCTCCAAGTCCCAAGAGTGCGGACTGGAGTACTCTATGTCCCCGGAGCGCGGACTCGAGTATAAACGACTAAAAACTCCAAGTCCCCGGAGTGCGGACTGGAGTACTCTGTGTCCCCGGAGCGCGGACTCGAGTATAAACGAATAAAAATCTCCAAGTCCCCGGAGTGCGGACTGGAGTACTCTATGTCCCCGGAGTGCAGACTCAAGTATAAACGACTAAAAATCTCCAAGTCCCCGGAGTGCGGACGGAGTACTCTATGTCACCGAAGCACGAACTCGAATATAAACGAATAAAAATCTCCAAGTCCCCAGAGTGCGGACTCGAGTATAAACGACTAAAAATCTCCAAGTCTCCAGAGTGCGGACTTGAGTACTCTATGTCCCCAGAGCGCGGACTCGGGTATAAACGAATAAAAATCTCCAAGTCTCCAGAGTGCAGACTGGAGTACTCTATGTCCCCCGAGCACGGACTTGGGTATAAACGAATAAAAATCTCCAAGTCCCCGGAGTGCGGACTGGAGTACTCTAAGTCCCCGGAGCACGGACTCGAGTATAAACGAATAAAAATCTCCAAGTCCCCGGAGTGCGGACTGTAGTACTCTAAGTCCCCGGAGCACAGACTCGAGTATGAACGACTAAAAACATCCAAGTCCCCGGAGTGCGGACTGGAGTACTCTAAGTCCCCGGAGCGCGGACTCGAGTATAAACGAATAAAAATCTCTAAGTCCCCGGAGTGCAGACTGGAGTACTCTATGTCCCCGGAGTGCGGACTCGAGTATAAATGACTAAAAATCTCCAAGTCCCCGGAGTGCGGGCTGGAGTACTCTATGTCACCGAAGCGCGAACTCGAGTATAAACGAATAAAAATCTCCAAGTCCCCTGAGTGCGGACAGGAGTAGTCTATGTCCCCGGAGGGCGGACTCGAGTATAAATGACTAAAAATCTCCAAGTCCCCGGAGTGCGGACTGGAGTACTCTATGTCCCCGGAGCGCGGACTCGAGTATAAAACGAATAAAAATCTCCAAGTCCCCGGAGTGCGGACTGGAGTACTCTAAGTCCTCGGAGCACGGACTCGAGTATAAACGAATAAAAATCTCTAAGTCCCCGGAGTGCGGACTGTAGTACTCTGAGTCCCAGGAGCGCAGACTCGAGTATGAACGACTAAAAACCTCCAAGTCCCCGGAGTCCGGACTGGAGTACTTTAAGTCTCCGGGGCGCCGACTCGAGTATAAACGAATAATAATCTCCAAGTCCCCGGAGTGCGGATTGGAGTACTCTAAGTCCCCGAAGCACGGACTCGAGTATAAACGACTAAAAATCTCTAAGTCCCCGGAGTGTGGACTGGAGCACTGTTTGTCCCCGGAGCGCAGGCGCGTGTATAAACGACTCAAAATCTCCAAGTCCCCGGAGTGCGGGTTGGAGTACTCTATGTCCCCGGAGCACAGACTCGAGTATAAACGACTAAAAATCTCCAAGTCCCCGGAGTGCGGGTTGGAGTACTCTATGTCCCCGGAGCGCGGACTCGAGTTTAAACGAATAAAAATCTCCAAGTCCCCGGAGTGCGGACTCGAGTAAAAACGACTAAAAATCTCCTAGTCCCCGGAGTGCGGACTAGAGTACTCTATGTCCCCGGAGCATGAACTCGAGTATAAACGAATAAAAATCTCCAAGTCCCCAGAGTGCGGACTGGAGTACTCTAAGTCCCTAGAGCGCGGACTCGAGTATAAACGAATAAAAATCTCCAAGTCCCCAGAGTGCGGACTGGAGTACTCTAAGTCCCCGGAGTGCGGACTCGAGTATAAACGAATAAAAATCTCCAAGTCCCCGGAGTGCGGACTGGAGTACTCTATGTCCCCGGAGCGCCGACTCGAGTATAAACGAATAAAAATCTCCAAGTCCCCGGAGTGTGGACTGGAGTACTCTAAGTCCCCGGAGCATGGACTCGAGTATAAACGAATAAAAATCTCCAAGTCCCCGGAGTGCGGACTGTAGTACTCTAAGTCCCCGGAGCGCAGACTCGAGTATGAACGACTAAAAATCTCCAAGTCTTCGGAGTGCGGACTGGAGTACTCTAAGTCCCCGGATCGCGGACTTGGGTATAAACGAATAAAAATCTCCAAGTCCCCGGAGTGCGGACTGGAGTACTCTAAGTCCCCGAAGAGCGGACTCGAGTATAAACGACTAAAAATCTCTAAGTCCCCGGAGTGTGGACTGGAGTACTCTATGTCCCCGGAGCGTAGGCGCGAATATAAACGACTCAAAATCTCTAAGTCCCTAGAGTGCGGACTGGAGTACTCGAAGTCCCCAGAGTGTGAACTCGACTATAAACGGTAAAAATTCCCCAAATCCCCAGAATATGGACTAGAATATTCTAAGTTCCCATTGTGCAGACTAAAAAATGTTCTAAGTGCTTGAAGCATGGGAGGAAAATGAATAACTCTCAGAGAATCAAGGGCCGTGTGAAGACAAACCAAGAAGTTATGTTACACACAACAACATGGACTCGAATCACAGTCACAAAGAAAACTGAATAATAAGAATCTTTTGAAAAGACAGAAAAGGAAACTAAACTCTATTCAGGAAAAGATTTCTGCTACAAGTACTCCAAAATTCAGAGTCAACAGTCTATCTACAAAAATTACAAAAAATTATTACACGACTTAAATTGACTCTCGTTGAACGAGGACAGTAGTCATTTCTTGTGCTTCTTCAACTTCTTCTCGGACGACTCTTCCCCAGAGCATTTACCCTTGGAACCTTTCCTTGATGGAGGAGTAACAACTGAAGAAGTAGGGGGCACATCCAAGGGCTTGGACCAGCCAGGAAGGATGACCTTCAATGGCTTGTTCAAGGGATCGTCCCGGTCCACTTCACACGGCTCAATCTTGACCTTGGTTTTATCTCTTTTCTCTTTCTCGAGCCGCTCCTGCATGCTCAATTCAGATGTATGCTCAGAGGCGCCTGTGACTTCTACTTCATAACTCCCAGAGGAGGAATCAGACTTGCCTTCGTCAAGCGCCCCGATCACTTGAGCATATGGCCTAGGAACTTCACCAGCATGAGCAGCCCCACTAGTCTTTTCCACCTCTTTGGCAACATCGCTCCTCGGAGTGGGATCGGGATCGAAACGACCTGCACAAAATCAGAAAAGATGAGCATTAGAATGCAATAGTACTTCACAAAGAATGACGACTTTCAAAATCTCAAAGTGAAAGGTTATCTACCAGGCCCTGGCAAACTCTCTACCGTCAAAGGGGTTTCGCCCTCCGGGATAGGAGACAAAACATGAACGCCTAGGCCGGGGGCTTTCGGATCATAGCCAATGTGTTGTTCAAAGGGATCGAGTATCGGCCGATCGGCTGGCTGGGAAGGCACGTGAACAGGAGACTCGGCCTCGGATGGACCGGCGACAACTTCTTTCCCTTTCCTCGAGGGGGAGCCTTTACAGTAAAGGGCCTTGGCCGCTCATAGGTCTGAAGGCTCATTTCCCTTCAGAAATTCTTTTATCAAATCCCCCTCGTCAACCTCCTCGACACCGCGCTCGGCCTTTCTGATCTGAATTAAGGTTTCACATGCCTTGAGCAATGATTCAAGATAGCCATCGCCCAAAAAAGTTAAGTCACGGTGCATGAGCACGCGGGCGTTAAATTCGGCAATGATTGGGTCGAATGCGGTTTTGATCTCTTCTCTACCTTCTTCCCTGGCTGCCTCAATATGGGAATCGATGTCCGTCAACACCGTCTTCTTGCCCTCTTCACGGGCCTCGCTATTTAACATCTCAACCCTGGAAAGCTCGCTCTCGAGTTGTTCTTTTAAAAGTTGGGTGGCGACAATCTCATCACAGTATCGCTGTGACTCTTCTTGTGCAGCCGTTTTCTCCTCTTTCTCTCTACGGAGAAGCTCCTCAAGTTCCTTGACCCGGGTGCTGAACGCATCCCTCTCCTTTTGAATGGAGTCTTTCTCCAAGGCCAAAGCCTCACATCGTTGAACCGCCTCATCAAGCTCTTTCTTATGAGTTGATTCCAAGCGAGTAATGGCCTCAGCAGTATCCCTGGCACTCCGATGGGCGACCTTGAGTTCAGACTTATAAGTGGCGATTGCTTCGTCTTGGGCCTTAATGATATTTCTATCGTGGATAGCCTCAAGCTTCAAACTGTCTATCTCATGCTGGCGCTCCATAGAGACTTCGAAAAGTTTCTCAGCTAGGTGAAAAAATGCGTCATGTTGAACATAGACTTCACTCGTATAGGCAAGAGCGCTCTATTCAACATGACCAGGAATAGGATGAATCGTCGGAAGGAATTTTAGGCCATCGAAGTAGATTCTCGAAAATTTGTCTTCAAGCTCGGCCAGCTTCTCTGACACTGTTGGGTCTGTCGTAGGAGCGGGGGGTGACGGCTTTGAAAGTTCGCCCCTCCGGTGAGAACCTCGAGACTGTCGAGTAGAAGAGGAGTTAGAGTGCTGGTCCCGGGGAGCGTCGGGTTGCGACCTCTTATGGCTGTGCTTTTCTTTGTTGTGCTCCGCATAAGACGAAGTATCCTGGTAGTGCTTTGGCTGATAGTAAGTTTTCGTCCGGGATGAGGAGTCACGGGAATGATAGTCTTTATCGCCATCGCCATCTCTATCTCAATGTCTTCCGGAACCCGAATCCCATCCTGGTTGATGAAAAATGGACGAAACGCGAAGACGATCGAATCCATGTGAGCGCCCCATGTCACATGCATAGAATTCAAATAATAGCGAATTAGCGAAGAGATAGTGTGACAACGAAAACTAAGTGCAAATGGAAGTACGAGTGTTTTGTGTGTGAGTCCTAGTGTGTTCCCCCCGACGGACCAGTCGCTTTGCTAATAGGAGTTTTCTCTCCTTGGCCGTAGGATAAGGTGCTTGCAACGCCTCTAACGGGCGAGTGAAACTTGAATGCCTCCGGATCATTGAAATCATAGTTGAGCAAATCTTCCAGAATGGAGAGGTTCGAAAGGCCCTTTAGCGAACTTTCAACGTGCTGTGAGGAAGCCTCCTTCTCTGCCGGGATGAGCGTAACTTTGGAAATTCCACCAACCTTCTCCTTTCTAATCTTATATGTCAACGTCTTTTCCCCCTTCGAAGGGGAAGATGACATTTCGATATCATGCACTTTGATCGGCGAATACTGAGTAACACCCACATTCTCACCTTGTGTTTCAAGAGCCCGCCCTCTTTAATCTCCCCCTCCTCCTGTGCATCGGGGGTGTGGCGTGACGACGATTCAGCCGACTTCTTCCCTTTACCGGATGCGGGCTTGGGGATGGAGACACCCTCAGGAAGGCTCACCCGACGACCTTCTGCTAACAGTCCGAACCTTGACAGTGACTCATTTGAAATGAGTGTTCGGATGTCTCGTTCCTTGGCGAGAAGAGCTCTAATAGCCTCAATAGCCTCAGAATAGCCGCGGCCCTTAGGACGTGGATTGATGTCTGGAAAACATGAAACAAGAGTTAGAAAAAGCATCGCCTCGATCGAAACATGAGCATCGCTCTAAGAAGAAGACTTACTTCCTTCAACCCATCTCCTCGTGAAACCAGGAGGGCAGCGCACGTAGAACCATTCATGTTTATACAGGGAAAACTTGCTCCACGCTCTAGTTAGAATTTGGCACTTGTGGTGCGGCTCGAGGAACACGAAGGAGGGGCTATCTCTCCGCTTCTTGATTATATAAATGTATCTGATGTCGCGGGGAGTTGGAGGCCTGGAGAAGGCAGCCATGAAAAAGAGGTAGGTCCCATAAATGAACGCATGACCGTTTGGGTGCAGCTACGATGGGGAAACGTCTATGTATTGCAACACGTCCCGAAGAAATAAATTGAATGGAGGCACGCTGCCCACCCAGCACATAAACTTATTACAGGCGGTGATCCGACTAGGTGCAGGTGTGGACGATCATGCCTCGACGGGACCAACACATCGGCAAAAGGAATGTCGTGGATAGTTCGAGAGTCGCAAGGTTACTGATATAAAAACTAAGCATAAAAATCTTCGCCTTCAAAGACCGTCATCGCTGACCGTCTCCAAAAGCCTTCCTTATGGCGATTACAGTTTCAAGTTCAGGGAACGTTAGAGGAAGTTATCTGATTACGTCAAGTAAAGTTCAGATTTATAGCTACTGAAAATAGAAGGTTATTAGTCCAAGTTGGTTTATGCTAGAATGTTAGAGTCATTGTTCTTGCTTTACGGCCATTCGGCATGTTTTAGTCCGGCATTTATATGTTGTTCGGCTAAATATCGTTCGGCTTAAGTTGTGTTCGGCCGATAGAATATGGGTCGACATTCTTGATCGTTCGGTCTAATGGTTGTTCGGCTTAACTGAAAATGGGCAAGCTATCATTCGGCTATATTATTGGTCGACAGAACTATCGATCGGCCTATATCTTGTCCGGCCAGACCATTGCTCGGCCGAACTGTTTTTCGGCCTGAATAGTGTTCGGCTAAAATACTGTTCGGCCAAGATATCGATCGGCATCCTATCCTTTCCCCACTTCCCTTTGATTTTTCCTCTGCAACCTCGTTCGGCATGGGGAGATCATGCCGGACCATTGCAAGGCCGATCCATACCACTAGGTCTTACCTCCAATGCCATGCATCTCCAACTAACTCCCACCTTCGAGCGCCTCTACCATCCACTTTTCTCCTCTTTGTTCCACCAGCCTCGGAATCACCTAAGGTCAAACCAAGTCCCAGCCTCAGCGCACGATCAAGACCCATCTCGTCTCCCTCATCCCCGTATCTCCTACATCATCCGTGGAGGGTTTGCGAACT
Source organism: Allium cepa (assembly GCA_030765085.1). Classification (NCBI taxonomy): domain Eukaryota; kingdom Viridiplantae; phylum Streptophyta; class Magnoliopsida; order Asparagales; family Amaryllidaceae; genus Allium; species Allium cepa. The sequence goes on from CM060944.1 coordinate 347,497,948, forward strand.
CGGGTATAACTACAGATTGTGATTTTAAATGAAAACGTACGAAAGCTTCTTACCAAGAGGAATGATGGGAGCTTGGGAAGGAATTGTAGGAAGGACGTGTTGGATTCGAGGAACGAAAGAGATGAGTAAAACTTAAAGGAGATAAGTTGTGTGCTCTCGGAAAATCACAGGTAAGAGGTGAAAAAGAGAAGAAGAAGTAGAGTACCATGTTTTATAGGAGAAGAGAGGAAGTCGTGTAATGCCCCACTCCTAGACCCACTCTAGCAAAGAGTATTACGGGGTAATACCGTCTGCTAAAGCGGAGAATGGAGTATAATGGAAGTGACCATGTGCAATCAAGCTATAACTATCTACTGAATACGTCGAAATGTGGTATCTATTTTTTTCTCAAGTGGTTTGACATAACAGACACAGAGTCTCAGAACAATACATAGTCAATACAGATCCAAATATATCATAAGTGGGTACAAGCCTCTGCCCACACATGTGAGTCAAAATATGTATAGATAAGTCTGAATAACAAAGTAGCATAAAGCGGACAGTAAGAAAGCTATCTAACAACATAGAAGATAAGTCCTGAGCAGAAGCACAGAGCAAGCTAAGTCTAGAGACCTAACCTGAAACAACTCGGTCTGACCTGAGCATAAAACACTCGGGTCAGGCTAGCTAAATAATCAGTTAGATAAACTGAGATATAATAATGCGGTAACATTGAGGATAAGGTACTTCTCCATAGAGAAGAGTGATGTAAACCACATAATATAATAGACGATCACATAATCATCAACCAATAATAAACTCTCCAAAGAGATAATCAACACTCAAGTGTTGAGTAAACAATAATGCCTCATATCATCGACGTAGCAAAAGCTATAAATAGTTGCCTATAAGCGATAACACATAATATGGAATCTAACCATAAATCAATGCCAAAGCAAAGATATATCTCCAAAGGCAAAGGGAACATACCCTAAAAGACAATACAACGTAGTAAAACACATATCACTCGAGCGGTGACGAAGGACCAACTCCAAAAGTGTCATAGAAATCATCAGAAAAATGCACGTGCACGACCAGAGTCGTTATCGCCAAGTACTGTAGTTTTGTGGTACCACACGCCCAGGGGCAAAACGCGCGATTGGTGACACCCCAAGGGGTAAATGCCCAAAGGCACGCACCAATAATACTGCTCACATGAGCAGAATGTCCAGAGACCGCCAAAAGGAAAATGACCCAGAGGTCCAGTACTGGCCCCCAACAGGCAAATGTGTCGGAAACATCTAGAAAGTAACGCGAAAAGGGATAACGCAATGTCCCATACCACTGGTTCGCCCTAATCGGTTTACTTACCTTCTGCCAACTCCACACTCAAAACAGTAAACAAAAGTTTATCTCATATCATCGATAAACTGGGCCCAAAAGCAAAACGATCAATCGAAATGGTCGGGGATTAACCGGAAAGGAAATACGCTCAGTTCCATAGGTCGGGGTTTTTCCCAACCGTTTCTCCACTTCGCTTGAAGTGCACAAAAGTGAGTGTGGAATTTATTCTAGAAAATAGTTGTGGAAAACGGACTTTTATTTGGATTGAAATCGCTTTTAAAACGTCCTTTTAAAAATTCTCTTATTATGGAGTAAATAATTTAATAATTAAAGTAATACTAAATAATAGTTTCGAAAGCCATTTCGAGTGAAAAATCCTTTTAAGACATTTTTATGAAGTCCATGCATAAAATCCATAAACAAATCTCAAGAAATCGATAAATCCAGAAAAAACCTCAAAAAATATATATATTTTAAGTGTTGGAAAAATAGGCCAAATATTGCTGCGAACCCATGTTCGGAAAAATATTCAGACTAGCAAACTGAATTCAAATGTCATGAAAATTTGCAGGAATGTAGTCCGATTCCTACTTCAAGTTGCAAAAAGAATTGCTCGATTCTGACTTGAAAGGAAGGCACAGCGACGTTCCAAAGTCGGACTCAGAAACATGAAATGCACTGTTTTGCACAGCGATGTGGGTTAAACTTTGACAAGAAATTCGAAGGGTCTAGTGAACTCAGATGATGACCAAACTTTCCAGATATGGAGTTCGTAACTCCATCTTTCCAACGAGACCAAAAATGTCGAATTCCGATAACGGACGTAGCCGTGGCAGAGTCACGAAGTTACAACCCTGAACAGAAACAAGGTAGTAAAACACAGCTGAAGGAATATTTGCTCAGGCCCAAACGGGCTTTAAGCCTGAAACAACAGCCCTAGCCTATTCGGGCTAGGTAATTAAATTCTGTTCCAATAAAAAGAATGCAAATGGAATTATCGAAATTGTCAAAATATCATCAAAAATCCGGAGATTACACATTATACTAATTTCACCTCTATTGTAAAGAATTCATATTTTAATAAAACAAACTTCAAAATCAGAAAAATACTTATTGAAGGAAAGTTGTTCTACTAAGTGTAAGCTTTTCAACAATATGAAGTTCATCAAATCGGACTTTTTATGAATGATATATGACAATTACAATTCTCAGATTTGTAAATTCACTATCGATGTCGTTTATTCTCAAGACAGCGACAAATAATAAGGTTTCGACTCTCTTAACCTTAGAATTTTACAAAATACAAAACATGAAAGTTGTAAATTAGTTTCTAAGCTTTTCAGAAACTCCAAAATCATTCAATACTGACTAGCGGCTCAAAAGTTATGACCAAAATAGTTTCGGTTTCATCCACAGAGCTAATATGTGTATCGCTATCGGGAAGATAGTGGAAAATCAATTTTCGACATAGTTCGCCTCAAAATTATAGAAAACTCATTGAAATAAATTGTGGCATATGTTTTAAGCTTTCCGGAACATCCGAAATTATCTAATTCGGGTCAAAAACGAGAGAGATACAGGCAAAACAATATCAGATTGAAACTCAGGATAACTTGTTAAGGACAGAATTGGTCTTCTGTCTTCGAACGGATTTCAGGTCATCTAAATTGCAAAATATAACCTGAAGAGAAAGTGTTCCTTATTGAATCTAGTTTGTAGCACAGAAAACCGGACCAAAAACGGATGAGAAACGTGTAACTTATGGCCAATACAATTCGTAGGCCTGAGATTGTTGTTGCTGTCAATTTACTCTCGAGATAGCAACAAACAAGCATGATTTTGATCTAATAAATGGCAAAATTTCAGAAAATTCTGTACATGAAACATATATCTCTATGTCTACACTTTTCAGAATATTCAAAATTATTGAACTCGGCTGAGAAATGAAGAAGTTATGCCTGATTTCGTTTCAGCTACAATTCCAAAAGGAAAAATACAGAAATGATCTTTGAATTTTTTTCTCTCATTAGCATCAAGTGAAAAGGGATTTAGCTAGCAATTTTACCTCAACCAATGCAAGAAAAATATGCACAAACACCCGATGTGCACTCCAAAAGCTAGAGAGGAGATCAAGAGGCTTCATAACAAAAATAAACCAAAAACCATGTATTAAAAATTAATTTCAGAAATTAGAATGAAGATTAGAGAGTGATTAGAGAAGGATTGCTTTACCTTTTAGCTTGTATTAACCTAGATTAGCTATGTGGAGAGGAAAATGGATCTTCTACCAAGTGGAGGCCATTAATTAGGTTTTTAGGAGGTGTTTAGGGTTTGAGGAAATTATGAAGAGGAGGGTTAGGGTTTAGGGTGGGTTTAAGATAATATATAGAGGTGGGTAATGGGTTTGGTGTCACTAATTGACCCAATAAGAGAAGTGGCATCCTTATGTTCACTAAAACTATTTAATGTTTCACTAGCCAACTAAAACCCACCATTATAAAACCACCCTTTTTTTCAAATAACTTTTAAAGAAATTAGCCTATCTAAAAAATCCATTTTTAGCTCCATTTAAATTAAAATCATAATTTTAATTTATTATTCGGTAATTGCAATCCTGGGTTGTTACAGACTCCCCCTTAAGAATATTGCGTCCCTGCAATTCCTTAAATATGGAAGTCGTCTATAACCTCTAATCAACCGAAGAAACAACATAATATAAATATAGATGCTCACCCGTACCCGAAGATGAAAGAAAACTAGGATAAGTACGCTCGATAAATTCTCTGGTCTCCTAGGTGCAGTTCTTAGGATTGGGTGACCATTGAATTTTCACAAGCGGAACCTCTTTGTTTCGAAGGCGTCTGACCTCCGAATCAAGCACATGGAGTGGTTGCTGCTCCCAAGATAGATCGGGTGAGATCTCCAAAAATGGCATGATATGCGGCTCGATAATAGAATCAGGATCGCGCGCACACTTGCGAAGCTGAGAGACATGGAACACATCATGTATTCCAGAGAAATGAGAAGGTAGAGCCACACGATAAGCAACAAGGTCAATGCGTTCCGTGATAGGAAATGGTCCAACATAGCGAGGAGCCGATTTCCTTGTAGAGCTGAAACGCACAATCCCCTTCATAAGAGATATCTGAATATAGACAAGATCACCAATTAAGAACTCAAGAGGCTTCCTACGGTTGTCAGCGTAGGATTTCTAGCGGTCATGTGCCTCTTTCATTCTCTGACAGATAAGAGTAATCATCTTAGAAGATTCTCGAACTGAATCTGGACTAAGAATGAGTTTCTCGCCAGATTCTAACCAACACGAAGGAGAGCGACATGGCCTTCCATAAAGAGCTTCGGAAGGAGCCATGCCAATACTGGACTGATAGCTGTTGTTGTAGGAGAACTCCACATGTGGTAAGTGGTCCTCCCAACTACCCCCGAAATCAAGAATACAACAGCGAAGAAGATCCTCCAATACACACCCTCTCAGTCTGACCGTCCGTCTGAAGGTGATAAGCAGTAGAAAAGTTCAGCTTTGTGCCCAAAGCTGACTGTAGACACTTCCAGAAGTGGCTAGTGAACAAAGCGTCTCGATCGCAAACGATAGAGCTAGGAATGCCATGAAGTCGGACGACTTCTTTCACATAGAGCTTGGCCAACTGAGGTGCAGTCCGAGTGGACTTAATCGGAATAAAATGAGCCGATTTGGTCAAGCGATCAACAATAACCCAGATAGAAGTATGGCCTGACCTCGATCGAGGTAGACCGTCCATGAAATCCATAAATATATGATCCCATTTCCACAATTGAATCTCAAGAGGCTGAAGATGACCGGATGGACGCTGATGCTCGGCCTTGATTTTTTGACAAGTCATGCAACTGCTCACATAACTTGCAACATCTCTCTTCAAACCTTCCCAATAATATAGCCGACACATATTAGCATACATCTTACTTGAACCGGGATGAATGGTGTACTTAGTGCGATAACACTCGTCCAGAATGTCACGCCTAAGCGATAAATCAGATGGTACCAATATACGGTTCTTCCTGCGAAGACACCGATGAGAATCAATAGAATAATTCAGCAAAGCCTCATCACTGGATCCCGACTCAAGAAGATGGATAAGATGCAACAAGTCTGGATCCTGCAACTGAGCATGGGCAATGTGATCCCGTAAAATATGTCGAGCTTCCAAACTGGACAATAAGACTGGAGAATCAGAAGACGGAGCTTGATCTCGAATATCGCACACAGAAAGAGTCTAAAGAATATCTCACTCGGGTATCATCATAGAAACTACTGCCGAGTGTTTGCGACTGAGCGCATCAGCCACACGATTACCCTTGCCAGGGGTATACTGAATGTCTAAGTCATATGAGGCGAGAAACTCAAGCCATCGCTGCTGCCTCATATTGAGATCCTTCTGGCTGAATAGATACTTCAGTGACTTGTGATCAATGTACAGAATGAAACGTTCTCCCAATAGATAATGATGCCACGTCTTCAAGGCAAAAATGATGGTTGCTAACTCAAGATCATGAGCAGGATAGCGAAGCTCATTCAGACGCAGTTGCCTAGAAGCGTAAGAAACTACCCGATCCTTCTGCATAAGCACAGCACCGAGCCCGCTTCCACAAGCATCGGTGTAGACAACAAGATCATGGTTTCCCTCTGGAACCACTAGAATAGGAGCATGAGTGAGAAGTTCCTTCAGTCGCTGAAAGGAAGCTTGACACTTATCTGACCAGATAAAGCGAACACCCTTATGAGTCAGGCTCGTAAGCGGAAGAACAACACGAGAGAAATTCTTCATGAAACGACGGTAATAACCTGCGAGACCAAGGAACCTGCGAATCTCATGCACATTCTTAGGCTGCTTCCAGTTCTGAATGGCTTCGATCTTGGAAGGATCGACAGATATGCCCTCAGAAAGATACCACATGGCCTAAGAACTTGACCTTGCTCTCCCAAAAATGACACTTGGAGAACTTGGCCTTAAGTTGATGCTGACGAAGTGTATCCAAGTTGATCCTCAAATAATGAGTATGCTCTGCCTCGGATTTAGAATAAATCAGAATATCGTCGATGAAAACCAGAATGAACTTATCGAGATATTCTCGGAATACTCGATTCATCAAATCGACGAAGAATGCTGGTGCGTTCGTCAAGCCGAATGGCATGACCAACCACTCAAAGGAACCACAACGAGTGCGGAAAGCAGTAAGCGGAACACTATCTTCCGCGACTCGGAGCTGATGAAATCCGGTGGCGAGGTCGAGCTGGGAAAAGACCTTCGCACTGTCTAACTGATTGAACATATCATCAATCCGTGGCAATGGATAACGATTTCTGATGGTCACCTCATTAAGCTTGCGATAATCGATGCAAAGCCTAAGGGAGCCATCGGGCTTCTTAACGAAGACTACTGTAGCACCCCATGGTGAAGAACCGGACCGAATAAACTGGTTCGCCTCGAGCTCAATCAACTGCTTCTTAAGTTCCTCATTCTCTTTAGTAGACATCCTCGTGGGAGGACGACTAACTGGATGAGTGCCTGGAATGAGATCAATGCGGAACTCAATAGCCCGCTTCGGCGGTAGGCTCGATACTGGTTCGAAGATATCGGGGAAATCCCAAACAACTGGAATATGAGATATGTCCATATCATCATCTCGTGAATCAATAGCAAATAGAGTAGCTTCGGAAATTTCAACATCCCGAAGAATAAGAGCTAATGGAGAGGACGAGTCAGGATGACGAAGGAATAATACCCGCTCCGAGCAAATAATCTTGGCGTCGTACTGAACTAGCCAATCCATACCGAGAATCATATCAAAACCCAAATGAGCCATAATTTGCAGATTCGCACGAAAAGAAAAACCACATAGATTAATGTTAACATTCTCACATAAAAGGCTGAGGGTCCTGGATCCACCAATCGGATTAACAATCCTCAGAGAGTTAATCATACAAGAAACATCCAGAGACAAAATATCAACTAGTTCCTTTGATACGAATGAGTGAGAAGCACCCATATCAAAGAGAACTCTAATTGATCTACCATGAAACAGAATAGAGCCTTCAAGAATGGAAGGATGCGTACCTCAAGGCTGAGCAGAATCGGTAGAAGCCTTGGCAGCATTAAGCTTGCCGGGCTTACCACTAGCAGGAGCAACTGGACAAGTAATAATGCGGCGACCCTTCCTTTTGCAATAGAGGAAAAAGAGGGGTTTGGGACACTCCCTAAACATGTGATCCGTAGAATTGCAGTTGAAACACTTCCTCATGGGACGTGTTCCACTGGGCTGAGACTGAGTCTGAGGCTGAGTGTGAGCCTGAAGCTGAGCGGTAGTGTTGCCAGTCTTCTTCTTCTTCTTAAAGAACTTGTACTTCTGAAAAAGGGCCACGCTTCTGGTTGGAGTTCTTGGAGCCTCCACCACCATCACTATCCTTCTCAATCTCGACTGACTTAAGATGAAGTGTCGCGTCTACAAGCTCGTCAAATGGAAGCTTGAGCTGAAGCATGAGCTGCTTCTTCAGATACTTCTTCAGACCTTCCACAAACTTGAGGTTCTTCTTGTGTGGTGTGTTGATGAACTCGAGGCCATACTTGGACAGGGCCTCAAAAGAAGAAACATAGTCTGAAACGGAGGACTTCCCTTGCTTAAGATCAATAAAGCAGCGAGCAAGGGAGTACTTCTCAGACTCTGGGACGAACTTGAGCAAAAAGCGCTAACGGAAATGATCCCAAGTAAGTGTGGTCTCATCAGTCTCAGAGATAAGGAGCTCGTACCAATCCAAGGCACGGCTCTGAAGCTGACTGGAAGCAACAAGAACATGGCCATGGTCTGGGATAGCCATGCGAGTAAAAACACACTCGCATACACGAATCCAAGCCTGGACCTCAAGAATAGTCTCGGAGCCACTGAACGACTTCCCTCCGAGATGAGTAAAATCACTGCAGAGACGAGCAAAGGCTGACTTGCGCGGAACCTTAGTAACTAGAGCTGGTGACCGAGTATGAGACTAAGAATTCCAAACCAGCTCCATGATATGGTCGGTGGTCATATACACGCCCTCCGACTGAGAGTTGCTGGGCTGCCCAGCTGTACCAATCTGACGTGTGGTTCTCCCCCTTCCAGACATACTGAAAGTTAAAAGAAGATAGAGTTATGCACGATTTAATGATAGATAATTCATTAAGGAATACTACGGAATATAAACGAATACCTACATATATTCCTAACTTATCTATCAAAAGACACAACGAAGAGATTTGTTTAATTTGGACCATATCAATATGTATTGTACTACGTGTCTGTCCTGTGTTTATTATGCTTAGTCCTGAACCTGGCTTTGATACCAACTGTAACGCCCCACTCCTAGACCCACTCTAGCAAAGAGTATTATGGGGTAATACCGTCTGCTAAAGAGGAGAATGGAGTATAATGGAAGCGACCATGAGTGATCAAGCTATACCTATCTACTGAATACGTCGAAATGTGGTATCTATTTTTTTCTCAAGTGGTTCGACATATCCAATAAATATTTATAACGAAATTGCAAGGCCGATCCATATCACTAGGTCTTACCTCCAATGCCATGCATCTCCAACTAACTCCCACCTTCGAGCGCCTCTACCATCCACTTTTCTCCTCTCTGTTCCACCAGCCTCGGAATCACCTAAGGTAAAACCAAGTCCTAGCCTCAGCGCACGATCAAGACCCATCTCGTCTCCCTCATCCCCGTATCTCCTACATCATCTGTGGAGGGTTCGCGAACTCGGGTATAACTACAGATTGTGATTTTAAATGAACATGTATGAAAGCTTCTTACCAAGAGGAATGATGGGAGCTTGGGAAGGAATTGTAGGAAGGACGTGTTAGATTCGAGGAACGGAAGAGATGAGTAAAACTTAAAGGAGATAAGTTGCGTGCTCTCGGAAAATCACAGGTAAGAGGTGAAAAAGAGAAGAAGAAGTAGAGTACCATGTTTTATAGGAGAAGAGAGGAAGTCGTGTAATGCCCCACTCCTAAACCCACTCTAGCAAAGAGTATTACGCGGTAATACCGTCTGCTAAAGCGGAGAATGGAGTATAATGGAAGCGACCATGTGTAATCAAGCTATAACTATCTACTGAATACGTCGAAATGTGGTATCTATTTTTTTCTCATGTGGTTCGACATATCCAATAAATATTTATAACGAAATTATAATGGCTAAAGATCTATCAGAACAAACATAATAACTAAATGATAAAATCATCAGAGAACAAAATAACATAACAGACACAGAGTCTCAGAACAATACATAGTCAATACAGATCCAAATATATCATAAGTGGGTACAAGCATCTGCTCACACATATGAGTCAAAAATATGTACAGATAAGTCTGAATAACAAAGTAGCATAAAGCAGACAGTAAGAAAGCTATCTAAAAGCATAGCAGATAAGTCCTGAGCGGAAGCACAAAGCAAGCTAAGTCCAGTGACCTAACCTGAAACAACTCGGTCTAACCCGAGCATAAAACACTCGGGTCAGGCTAGCTAAATAAGCAATTAGATAAACTGAGATATAATAATGCAGTAACATTGAGGATAAGGTACTTCTCCATAGAGAACACTCAAGTGTTGAGTAAACAATAATGCCTCATATCATTGGCGTAGCAAAAGCTATAAATAGTTGCCCATAAGCGATAACACATAATATGGAATCTAACCATAAATCAATGCCTAAGCAAAGATATATCGCCAAAGGCAAAGGGAACATACCCCAAAAGACAATACAACATAGTAAAACACATACCACTCGAGCGGTGACGAAGGACCAACTCCAAAAGTGACATAGAAATAATCATAAAAATGCACGTGCACGACCAGGGTCGTTATCGCCAAGTACTGTAGTTTTGTGGTACCACACGTCTAGGGGAAAAACGCATGATTGGTGACACCCCAGGGGTTAAATGCCCAAAAGTACGCACCAATAATACTGCTCACATGAGCAGAATGTCCAGAGACCGCCAAAAGGCAAATGACCCAGAGGTCCAGTACTGGCCGCCAACAGGCAAATGTGTTGGAAACATCTAGAAAGGAACCCGAAAAGGGTTAACGCAATGTCCCATACCACTGGTTCGCCCTAATCGGTTTACTTACCTTCTGCCAACTCCACACTCAAAACAGTAAACAAAAGTTTATCTCATATCATCGATAAACTGTGCCAAAAGGCAAAACGATCTATCGAAATGGTCGGGGATTAACCGGAAAGGAAATACGCTCAGTTCCATAGGCCGGGGTTTTTCCCAACCGTTTCTCCACTTCGCTTGAAGTGCACAAAAGTGAGTGTGAAATTTTATTCTAGAAAATAGTTGTGAATGCAAATGGAATTATCGAAATCGTCAAAATATCATCAAAAATCCAGAGATTACACAGTATACTAATTTCACCTCTACTGTAAAGAATTCATATTTTAATATAACATTCTACTAAGTGTTAGCTTTTCAACAATATGAAGTTCATCAAAATCAGACTTAGTATGAATGAGATATGACGATTATAATTCTTAGATTTGTAAATTCACTGTCACTGTCATTTATTCTCAAGACAGCGACAAATAAATGAGGTTTCGACTCTCTTAACCTCAGAATTTTGCAAAACACAAAGCATGAAAGTTGTAAATTAGTTTCTTAGGTTTTCAGAAAGTTCAAAATCATTCAATACTGACTAGCGGCTCAAAAGTTATGACCAAAATAGTTTCAGTTTCATCCACAGAGCTAATATGTGTATCGCTCTCAGGAAGATAGTAGAAAATCAATTTTTGACATAGTTAGCCTCAAAATTACAGAAAAGTCAATGGACAAAAATTGTTGCATATGTTTTAAGCTTTCCGAAACATATGAAATTATCTAATTCGGATAAAAAACGAGAGAGATACAGGCAAAACAATATCAAATTGAAACTCACGATAACTTGTTAAAGATAGAATTGGTCTTCTGTCTTCGAACGCATTTCAGGTCATCTAAATGGCAAAATATCAAAATATAACTTGAAGAGAAAGTGTTCCTTATTGAATCTTGTTTGCAGCACAGAAAACCTGACCAAAAATGGATGAGAAACTGTAACTTATGGCCAATACAATTCGCAGGCCTGAGATTGTTGTTGTTGTCAATTTACTCTCGGGATAGCAACAAAAAATCACGATTTTGATCTAATAAATTGCAAAACTTTGGAAAAATCTATACATGAAACTTATAGCCCTATGTCTAAGCTTTCCAGAACATTCAAAATTATTGAATTCGGCTGAGAAATGAAGAAGTTATGCCTGATTTCGTTTCAGCTACAATTCCAAAATGAAAATTACAGAAATGATCTTTAATTTTTTTTTTGGAAAACCTCTCATTAGCATCAAGTAAAAAGAGATTTAGCTAGCAATTTTACCTCAACTAATGCAAGAAAAATATGCACAAACACTTGGTGTGCACTCCAAAGGCTAGAGAGAGGAGATCAAGAGGCTTCATAACAAAAATAAACCAAAAACCATGTATTAAAAATTAATTTCAGAAATTAGAATGAAGATTAGAGAGTGATTAGAGAAGGATTGCTTTACCTTTTAGCTTGTATTAACCTAGATTAGCTATGTGGAGAGGAAAATGGATCTTCTACCAAGTGGAGGCCATTAATTAGGTTTTTAGGAGGTGTTTAGGGTTTGAGGAAATTATGAAGAGGAGGGTTAGGGTTTAGGGTGGGTTTAAGATAATATATAAAGGTGGGTAATGGGTTTGGTGTCACTAATTGACCCAATAAGAGAAGTGGCATCCTTATGTTCACTAAAACTATTTAATGTTTCACTAGCCAACTAAAACCCACCATTATAAAACCACCCGTTTTTTTTCAAATAAATTTATTTTAAGAAATTAGCCTATCCAAAACATCCATTTTTAGCTCCATTTAAATTAAAATCATAATTTTAATTTATGACTCTGTAATTGCAATCCCGGGTTGTTACAAGTCGAAACGACTCTGACCAGTAGAACCGGTCAAAGCACAAAATACGTTTGGCATCTGTTATCTTGTTCAGCATTTGAGTATCGTTCGGCCTCGGCATTACACTAAATCATAGTTCAAAGCACATCGTGTTCGATCACATGATGTACTTTGGGGGGCAAAGTGTTACCTGGAAGTTTGACCAGGCAACTAGGTAGTCAGCATCAGGGTGCTTGGCACAAGAAAAGATGCTCGGCATAAAAGAACGTTCGGCATGTTAAGGTCGTTCGGCATGAATGCTCCATTCGACATTCAGGGTGTTCGGCATCACATCGTTCGGCGATCCTAGATCGTTCGACATTCCATCTTGGTTCGGCACGGTACGTTCGGCGATCCTAGACCGTTCGGCATTCCAGCTTGGTTCGGCCAAAGACATCGTTAGGCGATCCTGGATCGTTCGGTATTCCAGCTTGGCTCGGCATTGTACGTTCGGCGATCCTAGACCGTTCGGCATTCCAGCTTGGTTCGGCATGTTACGTTCGGCGATCCTGGACCGTTTGGCCCAAATGCCTTGGCTCGGCATCTAACCGTTCGGCTTCCCTGATTCGGCGCGCAAAGCTAACACTATTTGGACCAAAATATTGAGCTACCAGGCCCACCAGGGAAGTCCAACCCACCTTCGCCTATAAATAGAGAGGCAGATGCACAGAAAAAGGGACGAGATTTTAGAGAACACCAGGGAGACTCTGCCATTTTCAAGACTCATTCCATACTTATTTCTTTTACTTTGCAATTGTATTTTAGTAACTAAAAACGGATTTTATCTGTAATCACCCATCGAGGAAATCAATGGAAATCAACTTAAAAGTGGATGTAGGCAGTTACGCCGAACCACTATAAATTTGGTGTTCTTGTTCTCTGCATTTAAATTTATGTTCTCTTCTCTGTTTTAATTTAATTTCTTCATTAATCTCTCTACACAATCTTTCTAAGGGTGTTAGTGACCAATTTTGGTGCTAACACATCCTCTAAGTATCCATGGGACTAAATGTCATTATAACACTGTGGTCCTTTCAAAATAATTTATACTACAAAACCAAAATATCATTTCCATTAAATATATATGTATTTCCTCAATTTCATAGACTGATTCCAATCAACTCGAGTTCCAAATTCAAATTTAATTCAATCTAGATTTATCCTTATTTATTCAATTGAATTTCTAAATAACAAATTCAAATTATATTGATTTCAAATACATATCTGAATCACAAATAAACCATTTAAATTCCAATATATTTCAAAGCTTTAATATTCAACATTTTCAAAGTTCAACTTAACAGTTTCATATAGATCTTGATTTAACCTCATTGTTATTTAGTTTGGAATATTCATTTAATAAATTCAGCATTATTTAAATAACCTTAAATTACATTTAAACTAAATATTCCATTCGATTTATTTAACTTGAAATATTCGTTTAATCACTTTAAATCAACAATCAAGTTATAAAATCAAATCTTAAATTTCAAATTCAATAGCTTAAATCGATTTAATTCAGTACCATTCTCAATTAAATACAATTTCAATTAATTCAACTTTATTAAATTAAAGATTATTATTAAATCTACTTTATATTAAAGCTTATTCCTATATAAAATATTTCCAATATCAAATAAAACCACATATAAATTCCTTTTCAAAACCATAGAAATCATTTTAAAATATTTATTTATAGACCAACAGTGTCTATATATAACTTTCTATCCCATGGTCAAGTGATACAGATATTTATCATTTCAATTCGTAGTTTAAATATATATATATATATATATATATAGGTATGTATCATTTCAACCGGCTATCCCAAATGCAATTCAAATGAAAATCTCTTGGGCTATCAATTTAACCCATAACGATTTTCTCCTATTTTAAAGTCCGTTCGGGTATGTATCACAACCCATAATGAATTCTATACTAACAGGGAACTTGCAGAGTGATAACAGACATGATAATTATAATAACAGGCATATATCATTAATAACGATATAATATAAACAACGGGATATGGTGTCATGTCCCATAGGTGAACAATTACAAATAATAGCATGTATAACAATTTGAATAACTACAGCAACATATTTCAAATATCGTTTCAATTGAAATTAAATTTAATAAATATAAGAACGTTAAATTATGAGTGATTGCCCATCTTTCGAGATTAGATAGATTTGACAAGGAAACGAGCTACGAGTTTCAAAGCAACACTAGATTGGCACGAATTCAATGAAGAAAATAGGCATGATGGACCAAAAGCTGATAAAGATGGGAATCAACGAGAACTAATCAGAATTAGTTTTGCTATAAACTAAAATGTACACATTATTATAATATTTATTTATTTCAATATTTCAATAAATATCATTTGAATATTGCCCAAGTTTAGTATAACAGATCAACACATATGCTATATATAAACTTGCAGAAACCATTTCAGTCTTAAATTTAAAATCTATGTATGAAATGAGCTGACCCATATGTATAATCTTATACTAGATAACAAAATGTATAAGTTTTAGTTATACAAAATTTTCATATAATAAACAACCTTTACAGCTATATATATTGAGATAACAAATTATATAAGTTGATATAAAATATATATATATATATATATATATATATATATATATAGAACTTATGCATATACACGTGCAAATTAAAAATTATAAAAATAGCATAAACAACATATACAACAATCTGTATAACAACTTTCATAATATACCTTTAGTCAACTATAAAAATAAAGAACATATTCCACTTATAACAATTACATAACAGAAAATCTAGACAGAACTATACTATATAATACATGCATTTTTATATAAAAGTAACATATTATATATAATATGCCTCTACCATGAACCAGCAACAAAGTTTATATCCTGGTATGCATAAAATTAATATACGGTGACCCATATATAAAAACAACTTATTATCTATACATAGCTATATATATTACATGTAACAAAGTAGCTTACGTAAATCAATATACATATATAATAATATAAACCATCACTCAGCTTAACACATATCATAAAATTATAAACAAAACAAATCTTTGAAATATTAAAACTGTAAATAGCAAATTGTGAATAACTTGGTATTGTAACTATCAAATCAATTTATAACAATGGATATGCAACTGTATATGTGATAATATATAAACTAAACACATAACTCAATGTATATACATACTACGTAGATCAGATAATAGATATAAAGGTATACTCATGCCTACATAAGATACGCATATATATATATATATATATATATATATATATATATAATTGCGCATACCATCAGGCGAGAGGTGGACCGAGACAAGCAAGAGGTGGAGCCGAGGGAAAAGACGTGGGCCAGAGGTAGGGCGAAGGCTTGACAGTTGTAGGGTGTGCTAGGAGGAGTGGTGAGGCGGAAGTAACAGAGAGGAGGAAGCTTGAGATCAGAAGGCGAGAGTAAGAACTGGGAGGAAAGAGATAGTGGAAGAACTGTGGAGTTTGCAGAGTGGAAGTTGATTTATACACGCAAAAAAAATATGAGCTGTAGCCTGATCAGATAATGAAAGAGGAAAAACGTACATACGTTATACATTTCTTCAAGTGAATGTGCAGAACAATAGATAAAGGGAGAACTTTGCGTGAGGAAAGAAACAAAATGAAAATGCTCATAAATGCAAATATTAAAGTAATTAAAACAATTTCAAACAATGGACAGTTCAGATGAAGATAAACAAATAGCAACGGTCAAATCCCTTGATTTGCTGAAGGTTATTTAAAGAAACAAATTGATTGAAAAGCACGTTCAAATTGGAAAAGGCAAAGAAAGCTAACGATCACAATTTATGATACCGATATGACGCACCGTTTTACGTTTCTATCGCGTAACAGACCTAAAAATACAGAAATAAATATACTGCAGAGATCAGCACAATGAGACGATCAAAACGGTATACAGGTACTAGAGGTACAACCATCCAATCAAAAAGTCGATACGGACACTGATATACATTGTTATTCCATATGGAAAAATCCAAACGGAGCTAGAAACGTTCGAAATTTGCGAAATGAATTACACAATTTTATTTAGAGTGTTCTAAATAAATTTTCTCATGTTTACATTTTTAGGTTTCGGAACACTTTTAAATTCAACTTTTATTAAATGATTTAAATTGAAAAGAAATTTACACAACAAAATAAACTTCAATATTAACAAATGAAAATTTACCATTTGCTATGTCTAAATAGACGTATTACAAATATTAAATTTTCAATTCAAAATTTTATTATTTAAAATTTCACAAAATTTTAGTTAATTACGTTATTAAAACCATTAAAAATTTTGGGTCGTTACATTCTCTCCCACTCAAGACTTTTCGTCCCCTGAAAGGAAGGAGGTAGGAAAATAGAAACAGCCAGAAAGAAAAAGGAAAAAAATAGATTGAAAGTCAAGATTAAACAATTAATTTGAAACTATATAAATTTTACTTGAAATATTCATTTGAGAACTTCGTTTTCAAATCAATTATCTTTAACACTTTATACCTTTCAAAACCCATTTGTAAATTTCTTACTTCCTTTATAAATACCATTTATATGTTTAAATAACACCTTTATAAATATATGTAAACTATTTGAAAACAATTATTTACATCATTACTTATATTTTGCAAAGAATCTATTTGAAAACATTAAATCCATATTTCATAAATTTATTAATTTATCTCAAGATACTTTTTAAACATTATTAATAAATCAATAATCATTTACATTAAATATGTTTTATTTAAATAATAACTTCTAAAATATTAATAACACCAATAGTTTTATATTAAACCATGTAGTATATAAATAAACAATATTTTAAAAGGATATACTCAAAAAGGAAAGATGGTAGATTCAGAAAAACAGAAGATGGGTGAACGAATAAAGCTGAGCAGATAAGGTAGATTCAAAAGAATAGTATCGGGAACAAATAGTTAACTTAAGAATTTCAATTTCGAATATTAGTGTAGAATTTCTTTGTTGGAGATATTTTTGTAATAAATACCTTTATAATAAAATACTTTTATAATAACACTCTTTTATATCAAACAAATTTTCCTTTCGAAAATACTTTTGTAACTCCATGTTTCAACAAGTTTATCCTCGTTCTTGCAGACTCCGGCCATGCGTTGATCAGGCACAAAACTAGAATTCTTCAAGTACTTAGTAGATTTGTTTCAACACCTAGTGAAAATACTTGAAAAACCTTCAAAACTGATATGGAAAGTACAATCCAAACAAATCATCTGGATCACAGATACACAATGGTTATGCCTGGATCCTCCAGAAAACATCTGTACCTTTAAGCAATCACTGCTTGCGAATTACGCCATGATAAAAAAAACCGTGGACCGCAGGTTACATAATAATGGTTACGTTTGGATGCCCCAAGAAACATCCGTACCCTTTAAGCAATCTCTGCCTTGCGGATTACGCCACCACACTAAAACTGTAGACCGTAGGATACATAACAATGGTTATGCCTGGATCCCCTAGGAAACATCCTTACCTTTAAGCAATCTCTGCCTAGCGGATTACGCTACCTAATAAAAATGACCATGGGTTGCGCCATGGTAGGACACTCGAGTATCACATCCGAAAAACCAAAATCAGAGAGAATAATATCGATAGAATGAATGCACGATGTGGCCACAAAGCGGACATCAAGCAGAAGGCACTTTCCATATCTTTACTTCGAAAATATGTATCATAGAGTACCTTTTCAAATCACTTTCAAATATC
The DNA here is from genome assembly GCA_030765085.1 of Allium cepa. NCBI lineage: Eukaryota > Viridiplantae > Streptophyta > Magnoliopsida > Asparagales > Amaryllidaceae > Allium > Allium cepa. Next base: position 347,516,104 of record CM060944.1, read on the forward strand.
ATACTTATATAAAGTCCATTTTATATAAGGTTCCATTTTCAAATAAAATACTTTCCAAAATTAAAAGTGTACCAAATCACACTTATGTAGACTTTGATTTATACAGATTTCGCCTTTCAAATTGAGTATCTGTCCAAATCAATAGTTTTCAAATCAACTTCATACATATACAAACCAATTTTATATAAGTTCGATAACTCCCAAATCAAGTACTTAATAAAATAAGGTTCTCAATTTCAAATCACTTCAATATCAATTCAGTTTCAAAATCATATACGATTTCACCAAGTCATTTCTTCCAAATTAAATATCTCCTGTTTCAAAGTTTCCAAAATAATAGGTTTTGAAAACAATTCCAAGTTTCTAAGTCAACCTAATTCAGGTCTAACAAAATTTCATATCGGTATAATTCAAAATAGTTTTATTCATTTACTTAACAAAACAGTTTCAAACTTATTTAAATCATATTACTTAGCTTTGAAAATTTAAACCTCGATTTGGAAGTGCTCGAACATTCAAAATTGTTGGAAAAATCAAATTTCAATCCAAGAGTTGGAAATCAACACAAATCAGTAAATCATTTTCAATAGATAGGGTTATACCAAATCAAATCCGAAACTCGAAGACTGAACACCGGCTCACTTCAAATCGTTTCAAATATCTATATATATAGCTTTCGAATATCAATTAATACTTCGGAGTTTGAAATCAAAATCGGTTTCACAAAATCACTTGCATAAAAAAGCTATTAAAGTGGCCTCTCTCCCACTAGAAACTCGAAAATCAATGTCGATGATGCATGCACTCATCACCGAAATTATTTTCCAGCGACATAAATGAGCTCTAGACTTCTATTTTCTAGAAAACTTCTTTGAATTTTTTTTGAAATCGTTGGAACTTATTTGAATTCATTTGAAACGTTTCTTATTCGGAAAATACTTTTAAATCGTATTATTATATAATTTTCAAAATCTTAAAAACAATTTCAAAACCGAAATTCAACCCCTCGAATTTCCAATTTAAAACCCGTCAGTTATAAATAATTTTTAGACAAATCAACTTCTTATATAAAATTTTCAGAATTTCAAATCCTTACCAAACTTTAAATTTTAGGTTTTAAAAGTTATATAATCCTTATAGAAAACATTCTCACTCATAAATATAGAATATAATCATGAACAATTTCTAAAATACAAACAAACTTGATTTTTCAAAGGATGATTCCAGAATGCATTCCAAAACAAAGATAGAGATTCAAATTAGAGGAACTCTAATCAAATAGAATTCTGATTCGAAGATAGGCTCGAACGAAGATGAGATAATTAAATTTCAAAATAGAAGATGGATATACTTATATAAATCAAGGCCGACCTTAACCGGGTCAACCGTGACATCAAGAACAAGGTCGATGCAGAATTTCGAGGAAAGTCGACATTCGACGGAAAGAGATGGAAACATCTAAACCAAGGATATAGAAATCTCTAGTGAATCAGTGCCATAGTAAAAGAGTTTCACCCCTTTACAAATCATTCAAAGATTGGTGGGATCGTCGATTTTCACAGAGATCATTCGAAGTAGAGTTATAGGATACTCCAAAATCAAGAACACGAATAGAGAGAGAAGCTAATGGATTTTGGAACCGCAGGGAACGTTCCTAAGCCCAAAGGAAAACCAAATCAACGAGGGAGAAATTCAAGCTGGAAAGTGATTCTGCAAATAAATTTACTATATATGCCAAGTTTGCCTAGAGTCAAAGCTCTGATACCAACTGTAACGACCCGATATTTTTAGCTATTCACATCCACATATGCCGGAATCGAATTGCTCAAAATATCCGACTGTTAATATAAATTTGGAAAAACTCAACATATACAGTAAATAAATAAATCACATAATCGCAAACACGGAGTAATATAACGATAATGCAGCAAAATAGATAAATAGTAGTTCATGAAGCTACTATATAAACATCAGAATTAGAAATAAAATACACAGAATTTCTCAAATATAGTGAAGTCTCCAGTACAAACAGATGACCTCTTTGAACTAATCAACTGAAAAAGCTAAAAGCTGAATCGATAGTTGGATCTCCAAATGAAGCTCCAAACTCCAAAGATGATATCACTTAGTCTGACCCGAGCGTAAAACAAAACACAAAACACTCGAGTCAGGATTAACATTCTTATATCAATAACTCCAACTCAAGTGAAATATCAACTAAAATACAAGTAACTCAAAGGATGTTCGGGATAACCATCCTATAAGGATCCATGGGACTAAACGTCATTATAACGCCGTGGTCCTTTCAAAATAATTTATACTTCAAAACTAAAATATCATTCCATTAAATATATATGTATTTCCTCAATTTCACATATTGATTCCAATCAACTCGAGTTCCAAATTCAAATTTAATTCAATCTAGATTTATCCATATTTATTCAAATTAATTTCTAAATAAAAAATTCAAATTATATTGATTTCAAATGAAGATCTGAATCACAAATAAACCATTTAAATTCCAATATATTTCAAAGCTTTGATATTTAACATTTTTAAAGTTCAACTTAACAGTTTCATAAAGATTTTGATTTAACCTCATTATTATTTAGTCCAGAATATTCACTTAATAAATTCAGCATTATTTAAATAACCTTAAATTACATTTAAACTAAATATTCCCTTCAATTTATTTAACTTGAAATATCCATTTAATCACTTAAAATCACAAATCAAGTTATAAAATCAAATCTTAAATTTCAAATCCAATAGCTTAAATTGATTTAATTCAGTAGCATTCTTAATTAAATACAATTTCAATTAATTCAAATTTATTAAATTAAAGATTATTATTAAATCTACTTTATATTAAAGGTTATTCTGATATAAAATATTTACAATATTAAATAAAACCATATATATATATATATATATATATATATATATATTCCTTTTCAAAACCATAGAAATCATTTGAAAATATTTATATATAGACCAACGGTGTCTGTATATAACTTTCTATCCCATGGTCAAGTTATACAGATATTTATCATTTCAATCGTAATTTAAATATATATGTGGTTATATATCATTTCAACCCGCAATCCCAAATGCAATTCAAATGAAAATAGCTTGGGTCTATCATTTTAACCCATAACGATTTTCTCATATTCTAAAGTCCATTCGGGTATGTATCATTTCAACCCATAGTGAATTCTATACTAACAGGAAAATTGTAGAGTGATAACAGATATGATAATAATAATAATAACAGGAATATATCATCAATAACAATATAATATAAACAACAGGATATGGTGTCATATCCATCAGGTGAACAATTACAGATAATAGCATATATAACAATTTAAATAACTACAGCAACATATTTCAATTGTCGTTTCAATTGAAATCAAATTTAATAAATATAAGAACGTTAAATCGTGAGTGATTTCTCACCTTTCGAGGTTAGATAGATTCGACAAGGAAACGAGCTACGAGTTTCAAAGCAACACTAGATTCGCACAAATTCAATGAAGAAAACAGGCACGACGGACCAAAAGCTGATAAAGAGGGGAATCGACGAGTGCTAATTAGAATTAGTTTTGCTATAAACTAAAATATACACATTATTATAATATTTATTTGTTTCAATAGTTCAATTCAAAGAAAATATTCAAATGATATAATTTTCAAATCATTGTTAAATCCATCCCGCATATTTTATCACAAAATTAGCCCAAGTTTAGTATAACAGATCAACACATATGCTATATATAAACTTATAGAAACCATTTCTGTCTTAAATTTAAAATCTATGTGTGAAATGAGCTGACCCATATGTATAAACTTATACTAGATAACAAAATGTATAAATTTTATTTATATAAAATTTCATGTTATAAACAACCTTTACAGCTCTATATATTGGGACAACAAATTATATATATTGATATAAAACATATATATATATATATATATATATATATAGAGAGAGAGAGAGAGAGAGAGAACTTATATATATATACACGTGAAAATTAAAAATTATAAAAATAGCATAAACAACATATACACCAATCACTATAACAACTTTCATAATATACCTTTAGTCAATAGTAAAAATAAAGAACATATTCCACTTATAATAATTACATAACAGCAAATCTAGACAGAACTATACTATATAATATATGCATTTTAATATAACAGTAACATATTATATATAATATGCCTTTACCATGAACCAACAAACAAAGCTTATATCCTAGTATGCATAACACTTATGCACGTTTACCCATATAAACAACTTATTATCTATACATAGCTGTACATATTATATGTAACAAAGTAGCTTACATAAACTAATATACATATATAATAATACAGACCATCACTCAGCTTAATACATATCATAAAATTATAAAGAAAAAAAATCTTTGAAATATTAAAACTGTAAATAGCAAACTGTGAATAACTTGGTATTGTAACTATCAAATCAATTTATAACAATGGATATGCAACTATATATGTGATAATATATAAACTAAACACATAACTTAATGTATGTATACTAACGTAGATAAGATAACAGATATAAAGGTACACTCACGCCATACATAAGATACGTGTGTGTGTGTGTATATATAATTGCATATACCATCAGGCGAGAGGTGGACTAAGACAAGCAAGAGGTGGATCCGAGGGCAAAGACGTGGTCCATAGGAAGGGGCGAAGGCTTGGCAGTTGTAGGGTGTGCTAAGAGGAGTGGTGAGGCGGAAGCAACAGAGAGGAGGAAGCTTGAGATCTGAAGGCGAGAGTAACAAGTGGGAGGAAAGAGATAGTGTAAGAAATGTGGAGTTTGCAGAGTGGAAGTTGATTTATACACGCAAAAAAAAATTATGAGCTGTAGCCAGATCAAATAATGAAAAGAAGAAAAACGTACATACGTTATACGTTTCTTCAAGTGAATGTGTAGAACAATCGATAAAGGGAGAACTTTGCGTGTGGAAAGAAACAAAATGAAAAAGCTCATAAATGCAAATACTAAAGAAATTAGAACAATTTCAAACAATGGACAATCAAACGAAGGAAAACAAATAGCAACGGTCAAATCCCTTGATTTGCTGAAGGTTATCTAAAGTAACAAATTGATTGAACAGCACGTTCAAATTTGAAAAGGCAAAGAAAGCTAACGGTCACAATTTATGGTACCTATACGACGCACCGTTTTATCGTTTCTGTCGCGTACCAAACCTTAAAATATAGAAATAAATATACTATGGAGATCAGCACGACGAGGTGATCAGAACGGTATACCAATACTAGAGGTACGACCATCCGATCAAAAAGTCATTACGGACACTAATATATGTTGCTATTCCATATGGAAAAATCCAAACGGAGATAGAAACGTTCAAAGTTTGCGAAACGAATTACGCAGTCTTATTCAAAGTGTTCTAAATAAATTTTCTCATGTTGACATATTTAGGTCTCGGAACACTTTTAAATTCAACTTTTATTAACTAATTTAAATTGAAATAAAATTTACACAATAAAATAAACTTCAATATTATCAAATGAAAATTTACCATTTGCTATGTCTAAATAGACATATTACAAATATTAAATTTTCAATTCAAAATTTTATTATTTAAAATTTCTCAAAATTTCAGTTAATTACGTTGTTAATACCATTAAAAAATTTGGGTCGTTACAGTAGTGGAAGGAGGGTGTCGGTATAGGCAACCGAGTGGTTGCTGGGCAAGGGAAGGGGTGACGATTATTGCTTGGGATAGGGAGGGGATCTACTCTAGCAAAGGTTTGGGGTTGGCTAGAGTCGATGCCATTATTAAGTTCGGTATTGTTGATACTAATGCGGGTTGAAGTATGCTTGATAGAGTGGGTCACGTTCATGAAAGAAAAAATATGCACAAGAGGTGATATGTGTGCAAGCTGATCTAGTTTGGGATGTACGGATAAAGGAGATTGGGTCAATTGGGTTAATGTTGTATGCGGATGGTTGAGTAGGGACTTGTATTTTTGATGATAGGAGTGTGATGATGTAGGTGCCAAATAAGGGCAAGATGGGCAGGATCCATACTAAACAATATTCAAAGATTCCTACTCATAACGCATCGAGCTCAGATGTGACAGGAGATTCTAATATTACAGATGTCCTAACTTTGAAGGAGGAGGTGGGTCCAGTCTTAACGGGGAGAGCATCAATTCAAGATATCAATATGGAACATTCATTGGGCCCAAGGCATGGATTTAGGTGAAAGTGTAACAACCCTATTGTTAGCTACTTGATTAATTATATCTAGTTAAGGATAACTAATTCTAAATTGTGATTTGTGAATAACTGCGAAAATAAATCTATTTTTGTGAATAATTGAATTGTTTGTCTCAGTTATTAAGATAATTTTGTAAAATGCTTAAATTTAGCTAAGTTTAATATTGTAATTTATTGTTTTAAAATGAGAATTTGCAATTAACAATTTACTTAATTTTTAACTAAAAACAATAAGTATAACTTGTATTTCAAAAATTATAATTAATTGTTATTTCTATAATAATGGAAATGGAATTTTAGTTTGTTTTTTTGTTTTGGAGAATTTGAGAAATTAAATTGTGATTTTGTAAATAATTGTTTAGTGTAAATTGGAGGTTTAAATAAGTGATTAATCAAAAAGAAATTAGCAACACTTCATCCCTTAGGTATTAATTTTGCAACATCTTACCTATTGGATCCTTGGCAAACCTCAAACCCATTAGGCCCATGTAGCTAAATGAGAAGCTTATATGTTTGTTTCGTTCATTCTTTCTTATTTCAACAGCAAAACAAAATAAAAAACTTTTTATCTCATAAACCTCGGAAAATCCTCAATCCAAGAGCAAATCAAAGGGATTTGGTATAATACTTGCAAAAATCAAATAAGGTAACCACTTTTATCCTATAGTTCATTTATTAGGACTTTAATTTTAGTTCATCTTTGTTAGTAATTGTGTTTTGCAAAATTCTGAAATTAATCCTAGGTCTAGTTGATGGAAGAGGCTAGTATAGGGGAAATTTGTTTTCTATGATCAATTCAAGCTAAAAGGTGAGTTGAACACTCACCTATTATCTCTAATCCATATGTATAATATTTAGTTGCTGTTTGGATTGAATGATAAGGTTTGCTGATTGAATTGCTTTCAATTTGATTGTGAATTGATTGCATGAATTTGGGTGATTGTTTGATTGTTGTTTGCTAGAAATTTAATGTAAAAAGCACTGCAGCAAAACAGTGTATCATGATGTAAAATAATTCAAAATGATCCAATCTTCTTTTGGTAGAAATTTCATTTAGTTATTCCAATATCTCTTTAATCACTTTACGAAATTCTGCCATTTAATGATTCAAAATCAGTTTGAATCTGATAGTGTTGCTCTGTTCTAGTGTATTTGCCAAGTTAAAATCTGAAATTAAAATGACCATAACTTTTTCGATACTTATCAGATTCAATGGTTCTTGATGTTCTTGAAAGCATAGAATATGTGCTACAACTTTCATGTTTTCAGTTTTGTAACATTTTCTGGTTTACATAGACAAAATTACATTTTAACGTCACTGTCCCGAGAATATACGACAGTGATAATGAAGTTAAAATATGAGAATTTTTTTGTCGAAAATTTTTCGTTACTTAGAGGAATTCGATAATTCTTGATGTTTTGAAAAGCAAAACCATTTAGTGTTTTAGGTTTTTTAAAATTACCAGATTTAAGTGGTCGTAACTACAGACCTTTAGACTCTAAATTTGAGTTAAATGAAATAAGTTGATAAGTTTCATATACAAGTCATTTTACGAAAGATAATTATTTATATTTATAAATCTTAGAATTATTTCTAAATTAAGTAAATAAATATTAAAAATGATTTTTTAGCAAGTTATTCTATATTTTAATTATTTATAAATTTGGAAATATGACTTTGGAAATACAAATCTGATCTATTTTTACACAAAAGTGATTATGGATTTGGAATATGTATTATGGTTTTATTAAATAAATAATATAGGATTCATGGAAATTGGAAATGTAGTTTTCAAAAGTACAAACTTAGTTTATTTCTAAATAAAATGGTTATATTTTAATATGGATTTAGAAGAGCAATTAAATATGGTTTTAAAATATATTTTTGTGAATAATTTAAATATATGGAAATTTAAGACAACTTTGTGTATATAAGTGGAATTTTAGAAAAAATTCGGGTTGTGGGATATTTTATCTAATCTATGAATTATAATGTTAAATAATAAGTGGATTTGTGAAAAATTATAACAAGTGTTTTTTCAATAAAAATCAAAGAGAAAAATTGTTTGAGAACTTTAAATCTATAATTTAGGAAGTACTTTTATTCGACTTAATGTTATTGGTTGTTTTAGATGCTTTCAAATAATGCTTTGTCAAATATGATATAACTCATTGAACAGAATGTTTGAGTTAAATTTACTATCCCATTACCGAATACATGAATTTCATCTGGTAGTATGGGATGCTTGGGTTAAGTTCTTGTGATTGAATTGGGAAAGTAACTAACACTTTAGAGTTGTGTTTTCTTCGGGTGTGCGACAAGTGGTTGCCAGATCCTGAAAAGAATGTAGTTCAGGTTTTCCAGTGGTATCTGTAACGAGTGGGATTTATTAGGTTTTAGTAAATATTAGTATTTCACCATACGATATGGGACATATTGGTTAAGCTCTAGTGATTACTTGAAGTGATAGTATTTAGCAATTTAGGGTTTACTCTCTTTTAGTTTGCGGCAAGTGGCTTCTAAATCATTAAGAAGTTTACTCTTGCATTTGTTTTCAAATTTATTAATATAAAATAAATCTAAAAAATTTAGTCATGGCTGCTATTCTTGAGACCGTCTTGTGATCCTGTGATTCCCGTCCTGTGGATGATCCCTGATATCGGATCGGTTCGTGTGATACCAAATTGTTTGTTTGTTGCTACGATTATGTGTATGAGCATTATGATCTTTTGAGTAAGATATCTTGGATTCCGGAAATTGGATACTGTGACTATTCTATGTTCGTCAAATATATATATATATATATATATATATATATATATATATATATATATATATATATATATTCTTGTTTCTTGTGTTCATGATATATATATATATATATATATATATATATATATATATATATATTCTTGCGTCTTTTGTTCATGAAATAAATATATATTCTTGTATCTTGTGATGGATGCTAAGTTAAGTTAACTCTGTTATTCTGTGTTTTGTGACTAGTTCATGTTTGTGACTTAAATTTATAACCCTGCTCTGAGTTAAATTAATTTTCTGACTTGTTATATCCTGGACATCTGTATTTACTTATATGTTGTTTATTCTTGTGTTATAATATTTTCCCACCCTACTGGATATTTAAAGATAGTCCGACCCAAGTGTTATTTTGCTCGAGTCAGACCGAGACTTTCAATTTACAGGATGAGTAGACCTATGGATGGTTGGGCAAGCTAAAGTTGGACCTTTGATATTTAGTTATATCACTTAGGAATATTGTTTTGAAATCGAGATGTATAATTAAGATTAGAAAACCAATACTTGTACATTAATTGAATTTACTATTTCATTTTGTAAACTCAAAATTTGTATATGTATAAATTGAGATTTTATTCAACTATGATCTGTAACTGTTATTTATATTATATATTGTTTTGATTCTACGAAATCATTGTCTCTATTGCTTTATATATTAATATTACACATCAAATTGAGTTAAGATATTAAGTGAAAAAGGTATAAATGACGTGTTAGTGTCACTAGAAAGATATATTCACATCCGATCAGCCCTCACAAGCCGTATTCTCTGGATTAGCAGAAAACATTACTTGTAATGTTCTTTGCTAAACTGGGTATCGTGGTGGGTCATTACAAAAGTCTCTCTAGTCATGTAGCTTGGTGAGGAGGAATGGTAGGATCCACACTGCCACTTCGGACGCTTATACTAGAACCTTAGGATCTAGCTCAGGTTTGATTGATCTCTTAGGCAGCACTTATTATTCTATAGCTTTAAGTGACTCATCTACTAGTTCCATGCTTGACTTAGCAAGGAACATCGGATTTGTCTTCGATTTAGAGTAGCACGATATAGCGTATATTAGGATTAAGGTGCCAGAGAGAGTCCAATTGGTTAGACCATGAAATTCATTAGTTGGAAGAGGGGTTTTCATGACCTTAATAAATGTAGCAAAATTAGGTTGTTTTCCAAAGATAATAACATCGAAATAGAATTTTTTACATGAAACTAAAATACAGAGTCCTGGTTATCGCTTTCGTGACGTTGAAAGGTTTTTTCTTAATCAGTGGGCTTGTCTCATTGTCAGAGGTAGCTCGAGAGGTCTAATGGTGGGTTGGAACTTTAATTGTTTGCATCAAAATTGACCACAAACACCCAATAGTCATGAAAGCACCCGTTCACAGTCACAAATAACAAATTTATAGATAACAAAAATGATGAAAATTCAACAAAAACAGCAGAAAACAAGTAAACGACTCAGGATTTATAGTTGTTCGGCGATCTTGCCTACGTCCACTTTGAAGTTTTCTATCTTTATTGATTGTTCTCTTGGTGATTACAGTGGTTATAGCAAGTTACAATGGATTATAGCTCTGAAATTCGAATGCAACAACGATGATAGGGTGTAGAATTGAATCTGGTAGAGTGTTGGTGCTTCAGAATTCCGATCCCCTTTTCTGAATGACCTGAGGCTCTATTTATAGCTGCAGAAGGCTGATATTTCGCCTAAAATCCGGAGGACCACTTCTGGCACGTGAGGGGGCCCATATGGCCGAATTCTAGAGATCCGGGCCCATTTTGGGATCGATTCGACCCATGGTTCGAATCGATCGAGAAAGTGTCCAACCGTGATGAAACTTGGCGTGGACATTCTTCTATGTATACGCAAGCTCCTGTGAAAATTTCATAGCATTTGGACTTGTAGATCTCGAGTTATGATCGATTCAAGATGGTGCTCCTCGTCCTATGGATTCATTCGAATCGATATGGTTCGAATCCATAGGTTCGAATCCATGCTTCTACATGTGATGATGATGATGTGGTCCGTGTGCTTCGGGTCAATCCTCCTTTTCCTCCAAGTTTACTGGGTCTAATCCTTGGTTTTAGCTGCATGGACTTGGTGGATTCGAGGTGATCGATTCGAAGACGTGCCTCCGTCGTATTAATTAAACCAATGCTCCTTCGAATCGATCAGGCCAAGTCACTATTGATCGATTCGAATTTGCCTCAACAGGGTGGATTCGAAGACAGTTATTAGATGGAGTCGAAGTCCCTACAACTGCATGGATTCGAAGGGTTTCAGCTTGACGGACTCGAAGATAGGAATACTCTGATGGATTCGAACTAGGGAGGGTTTTGGATGGATTCGAACATAGACATGCGAGGATGGATTTGAAGTGAGGGCTTGCCCGATGGAGTCGAAGCAGAGGAACTTCTCATGGATTCGAAGCAATATATACCTGATGGATTCGAACTAAGGCATACGAGGGTAGATTCGAACTATTGCTATCTTGATGGATTCGAGGCACGGCCATATCTCATGGGTTCGAACTAATGCGAGGATGATGGATTCGAACTAGGTAGACGCGAGGCTAATTCCTTGCTAACCGGTGCGAACGCAATGGACACGAAGTAGCATGGAGTCGAACTAGATGGAGTGGAGCTGAGACATGAGGATGGGTACGAACTTCATGGATTCGAAGTATTCCAAAGTTATGGATTCGATGTAGGTGGAGTCGAATCAATGGATTCGAACATAATTTCTGGCCATCGATTCGAACTATGGGGTATCCTATGGGTTCGAACCGAACAAGGGCGATCTTTCTCAAACTGAATCCATCATATCTTGAGCATACGAACTCGGATTGGCTTGAACCTTGAAACGCTGGCTTCTACAGCTTTGCTCATCATGTCTTGTCAATTCTGGCACAATCCGGACTCAGACAAAATTCATCGATATCCATAGCGAAGTGAAGTACAACCAATCTCTGAGACGAACTATTTTTTGTTTTTGACCGATCTTTTGGTATCACGGTTTTTCCAAAAAGCAGGATAACATTTGCCCCCCGAAACATGCCTTGCGGTAGGAAGCCGTGTTTTGTAATGCCATGAGCTGGACGTTCATATCCTGTTGATGTCCCGCAAAGGAAGTTATAGTTTTATGTGACCTCAAATAACGACCGTTCGGGATCAAGATATTTGAGATGAAGTGCGACCTTTCATGGTCAAGCGCCTGACTTCAAATGACGATCGTTTGGGATCGAGCCATTTGAGGTGAAGTGCGACCGTGCGCGGTCAAGTGGCGGACCTCAAATGACGACCGTTCGCGATCGAGCCATTTGAGGTGAGATGAGTTGTGCCGTTCGAGGCGAGTCGTGCCTGTTCGAGGCGATTTGTGCCTGTTCGAGGCGAGTTGTGACCGTTCGCGATCGTGTGCCGTTCGTGGCGAGTTGTGACTGTTCGAAGTCGGGTGCCGTTCGGGGCGAGCTGTGACTGCTCGAAGTCGGGTGGCGTTCGGGGCGAGAAAGTGTGCCCAGGAGGGGTTGGTACTATCGATACCAGGCTCACGTTCGCGTGGGTCCCTGGATCGTTTGTCAGGGCGGTTTATCGCCATCTCAGAGCATGCCTAAGGGCCGTTCGCGACCCCGTACATGTGTAAGTAGCTTAGCCATTTCAGAATTATCAGGATCAAATATCTATTCAACGGATGAATTTTAAAAACAGAAATGTCCAAACAAACCAAGTTCAAATGTCCAAATCAACATGAAACAAAAGCAAAGCAAAGATGTCAAAGTGTAAGTTCCCACTACGAAACAATCAATGATCATTCAGAACATGTCTGGAGAACGTTCGCGATCTCGTACATGTGTAAATGATTTAATTGTGTTAGTGGAAGCTTGCGACTTGTTCATCGTTATTTTAATTAATTGATAACCAAACGATGTCCTGGTTCAGGGTCGCCCCTAGCTGATGTAGACGGTGGCCGCTTTGACTCTACCGCTGGGGCTCGTCTCCTCACATACTGAAGCAGCATACCATTCCTGATGTGTCCTTCTACCTCATCCTTTATATGCCTACATTCGTTTGTGTTATGACCGTTCAACTCGTGGAATAAGAAATATCTGTCTGGTTTTCTCTCGTCAGCAGTGGGGTCCCTTCGTATTAGCCTACGGTATGGAACTTGCCCTTACGTATCTCTGTAGATTCGCTCCAAACTCTCATTCAGCTCGGTGTAAGTGGTGAATCGTGGCTCCCTCCATTGCCGCTTTGACTTGTCATTATAATCCTCAGCCTTTCGTTTTCCTTTATCCTTGTCTGAGTCCTTTTCGAAAGGCTTTTTGTCTTTAAGCACATAAACTTCTATCCCCTCTCCTTCTTCTCTTTCTACATTCGCATCCTCTAATCATAAAAACTTTTCTGCCTCGTTGTAGAATTCCTCTAGATCCATGGGTGGATCTTTAGTCAATGAATTTTTGAACTCTGTGCCGTCAGCTACTCCGGACACAGCTGCCATCACTACCATAGATGGATCTGCTCGATCCACCGAAGCTGCTGCTGCATTGAATCGCGTTAGATAACTCCTCAAGGTATCTATGGCTTTTTGCTTTAGGGCTGCCAAAGTCATCACATTCTTAGGTCTTGTAATGTGAACCCTGAATTGCCTCATAAATCTCTCAATTAAACCATTCCATGTTCTGATGGATCCATTCTCCAATTGTCTAAACCACAATGCTGCAATATCCGCCAAGTACAGTGGAAAGCACCGGGCCATAACCTCCTCTGTTGCCCCCAGCACTTCCATATGCCTCATATACTTCGTTAGATGAACCGTGGGGTCTGTTCTTCCGTCATACATGTCCAATGATGGTAACTTGAAATCCGGTGGGTTCCTAGCTCCTCTGATCGCTGGAGTAAAAGGACTCCCATTAACATCATCCAAATCTTTGTTTACCAAACCGCCTCTCATAGCTCTTCTAACCATCTCCGCCAATCTGTCGTTGTCACCGAGATGCAACCTTCGTTCATTACTTTCAACCTGCCCCTCGAGTCCACGAGGGAATTTTGGGATTTGCCCCCTTGACTGAGCGTTCACTCCTCTGCTACTCCTAGCTTGGGTAGATGCATCTCTCTCTCTCTCAGGGGTTGGATCAACATTCTCCATGTGCGCGTCCCCTAGTTCAGGTGCTACGCCGGATGGTCCTGCTCCTTTTTGAACTCCATTCGCTTCTCTATTCTATGCTCTAAGTTGTCCTATCTGTTGGAACAAACTTTGGATCAGCTCCTCCTGTTTCTTCATCATTGTCTCCATCTCGTCCCTAGTGATGAAGATCGATGCTTGATTCGCTCCTGAAGAAGCCTCTTGACTTCCTTGGTTTTCACTTCTCTCTGGCCTTGGCCTTCTGCTCGATTGTCTCGTCATGGTTCTTAGATCTAAATCTTTAAGCCTTCAAATTCAAATTATCCTGAATCAGCAGTTCTCAGTGAAAGCACCAAAATGTTTGCGTCAAAATTGACCACAAACACCTAATAGTCGTGAAAGCACCCGTTCGCAGTCATAAATTACAAATTTGTAGATAACAAAAATGATGAATATTCAACAAAAACAGCAGAAAACAAGTAAACGACTCAGGATTTATAGTGGTTCGGTGATCTTGCCTACGTCCACTTTGAAGTTTTCTATCTTTATTGATTATTCTCTTGGTGATTACAGTGGTTACAGCAAGTTACAAAGGATTATAGCTCTGAAACTCGAATGCAACAACGATTATAGGGTGTAGAGTTGAATCTGGTAGAGTCTTGGCGCTTCAAAAATCCGATCCCCTTTTCTGAATGACCTGAGGCTCTATTTATAGCTGCAGAAGGCTGATATTTCGCCTAAAATCCAAGAGGACCACTTCTGGCACGTGAGGGGGCCCACAAGGCCGAATTCTGGAGATCCGGGCCCACTTTGGGATCGATTCGACCCTTGGTTTGAATCGATCGAGAAAGTGTCCAACCGTGATGAAACTTGGCGTGGACATTCTTCTATGTATACGCAAGCTCCTGTGAAAATTTCATAGCATTTGGACTTGTAGATCTCGAGTTATGATCGATTCAAGATGGTGCTCCTCGTCCTATGGATTCGTTCGAATCGATATGGTTCAAATCCATAGGTTCGAATCCATGCTTCTGCATATGAAGATGATGATGTGGTCCGTGTGCCTCGGGTCAATCCTCCTTTTCCTCCGAGTTTACTGGGTCTAATCCTTGGTTTTAGCTTCATGGACTTAGTGGATTCGAGGTGACCGATTCGAAGACGTGCCTCCTTCATATTAATTGAACCAATGCTCCGTCAAATCGATCAGGGCAAGTCACTATTGATCGATTCGAATTTGCCTCAACAGGGTGGATTCGAAGACAGTTATTAGATGGAGTCGAAGTCCCTACAACTGCATGGATTCGAAGGGTTTCAGCTTGACGGAATCGAAGATAGGAATACTCTGATGGATTCGAACTAGGGAGGGTTTTGGATGGATTCGAACATAGACATGCGAGGATGGATTTGAAGTGAGGGCTTGCCCGATGGAGTCGACGCAGAGGAACTTCTCATGGATTCGAAGCAATATATACCTGATGGATTCGAACTAAGGCATACGAGGGTGGATTCGAACTATTGCTATCTTGATGGATTCAAGGCACGGCCATATCTCATGGGTTCGAACTAATGCGAGGGTGATGGATTCGAACTAGGTAGACGCGAGGCTAATTCCTTTTTAACCGGTGCGAACGTAATGGACACGAAGTAGCATGGAGTCGAACTAGATGGAGTCGAGCTGAGACATGAGGATGGGTACGAACTTCATGGATTCGAAGTAGGTGGAGTCGAATCAATGGATTCGAACATAATTTTCTGGCGATCGATTCGAACTGTGGGGTATCCTATGGGTTCTAACCGAACAAGGGCTATCTTTCCCAAACTGAATCCATCATATCTTGAGCATACGAACTCGGATTGGCTTGAAACTTGAAACGCGGGCTTCTACAGCTTTGATCATCATGTCTTGTCAATTCTGGCACAATCCAGACTCGGACAAAATTCATCGATATCCATAGCGAAGTGAAGTACAACCAATCTCTGAGACGAACTGTCTTTTGTTTTTGACCGATCTTTTGGTATCATGGTTTTGCCAAAAAGCGGGTTAACATTAATTGTGTTAAGCTTCTTCACTTTGTCAACAATGTTTACTCAATACATCTTATTTTCAAGGATTAAGAGATGGTTCTATATTAGATGTAATTAATATATATAGGTCACATGATAAGATTGATAGAAAGGTTCTTTGGAATTAGTGTCTCGAGTTTAAACACCCTGCAGAAGGCCTTTGGGTAGCAGAGGAGATTTCGATGTGACTATATTTATAGGAGAGCGCTCATCTTGTGAAGGAGACCTCTTAACTATGGATGAGTTTGACAGTTTATTAGTAACGATGATTTGATCAAATTACCCCATGTAGTAGGCAGTTTACTTGGTCTAACTCTAGAGATATTCCTTTTAAGGACTTCTTGATCGTTTCTGTGTTAGTGAGGAAATGGAAGATAGGTTCCATGTTTTACATGTTAAGGGACTTCTAACTATTTATTATGATCACTGCCCTACAATCTTTTATTGTGAGAATGGTAACTTATTCCGTAAAAATTTTAGATTCAAGAATATTTGGTTGTTAGAAAGTAATATCATCGATTTGGTCACCAATAAATGGCTTATTATGAGTAACAAGACTAATAAATACTCGGGCAACATAGCTAAAGTTTTTGTTAATGGACTTAGGGACCTTATAATATTACTAAGGAATTGGAATAAGATGTTTTTGGCAACATTAGGATTAAAACATATAATTTAGTTTTCGAAATTTTAAAATTAAACAAATTAAAAGAATCACGAACCTTAAACATTTATGAGAAAAATGTTCTAATAAACCTTAAAGAAGAACCGAACAATATTATTATGCAAAAGGAAATAATTTGGAAGTAGAGATTTAGGGTCCAATGGATGGATGAAAGAAATAAGAATACTAAGTTTTTTCATAGAGTGGCTAACGTGCACAAACATATTAATGCCATAAATCCTCTCCTTTTTAACAATGCGGAAATTTTTGACCAAAATAATCTCAATAGTGCCTTCATTAACTACAATAAAGATATTTTCAAAAAAAATAGAGATCATTGAAATGATGCTAGGTGGAATGAATTGTACCCTGGAAATTTAAATACTATTTTAGAGGACATGGATAATCCATTTTCGAAAGAGGAGATCTAGAAGGTCCTTGATGATATGCCTGGTGATAAATTGCCAGGCCTCGACTGTTTTCACATGTTTTTTGTAAGAAATTTTGGCATTTCTTAAATTTTTACTTAATTAAAATATATTACAAATTTTATAATGGAAATTTACAATTATGAAGATTTAACTTTACTACTATAATTCTTCTTCATAAAAAAGTGGATGCAATAGTGCTTAAGGATTTTAGTCCCTTTTTATTACTTAACCTTTCCTCTAAAATTATCTCAAAGGTTTTAGCTAATAAAATGAGCTCTAAAATGAATGATTTGATCGATACTACACAATCCGCATTCATTAAGGGTAGAAATATCATAGATAGAGTAGCCGTTGTACAAGAATTTATAAACTACTACTGTAGAAACAAATATCACTTGTGCTTATTAAAACTAGATATTGCTAAAGCATTCGACCCTATTAATAAGGCTTTTCTTAGAGATTTACTTCCGGCTAGGGGATTTAGCCTTAGATGGGTATGTTAGAATATGACTTCACTCAAAAATGGTGACTTAAGTGTAATGGTTAATGACATTGTAGGAAATAAAATTCAATATAAATTTAGTCATAGACAAGGAAATCCACTTTCACCTCTTCAATTCAACTTAGTGGTGGATATTATCACCAAAATTACAAAATTATCTCTAACTAGTGGGGACCTAGAGAGTTTCGTTAATGATATCACTAGTAATGCCCTTTCGATTCTCCAATTTGTTGATAACACTATTTTGTTTACCTTTTTTTACCTAGGGACATCACAACTACTAAATTTATCCAATATAGTTTCTAAATGCTTATTGGACTTAAGATATATTTTGACAAGATTTTTATTTTAATCCTAAGTAATGCTGAACATCTCGTTCCTAATACACTTAAGTGCAAAATCATGAGCTTTCCCATAAACTACATAGATTTTTCGATGACTGAGTAAGCGAAAAAAAAGATTTGAAAATAATAATTGATAAAATTAGTAAAAACAATATCTAACTGGAACTTTAGATTTTTATTTAAAGCATGTAGAATCACTCTAATTAACTATTTTATCATCCCTACCCATTTATTAGATGTCATATTATCTCTTCCCAAAATGAGTAGTTGATAAAATATATAAACTTAAAAGAAACTTCCTTTGAAGTGACGATAATTCCAATAGTAATATAAATTTTCTTATTACTGGAAAATAGTTTGCAAATCTAAACAGCGAGGAGGGGGCTTAGGAATAATAAATCCGCACAACCTTAATGTGTCTTTATTAGGAAAACGACTTTGGAAATTAATTTCTAATAATGCAAACCTTATTTGGGAAGAAACGATTTCAAATCAATTCTATGGTTTAACTTTTAACTTTCGCCACATTGCTTAAAATGCTAATAATATGTCCCACTTATGGAAATATATCTTAAAAAACTATAATATTTACAATCTTGGGATTAATAACATGGTTCATTCAAGTAATAACACATCATTTTAGCATGATAGCTGGATTTCTGCTTTACTGCATAGAGTTACGTATAAAAAGCTTTTTGATATATGTAATTTTAAAATGCATTAATTTCATAAGTATATAGACTCAATGACGATTTTCCTTGGAACTTGAACTTCAACCATTTGCTTAAAGGTGTTTCCTTAACCCAATTTTTTTTACTTTATACAAATCAATAATATGATAACCAAGACAACGAGAGCGATAAAAATTTTTGGTGTTGGGACAATAGTAAATTAATTCTAACTCGGTTTATAATACCTTAAACTTCTGAAATACTTACTAATGATCTTCATATATATATTTGGAAAGTAAGTGCTCTATAACATCCCCCTACTTGGAGGCCCAAAACTAACAGCAACAGATATCGCAGTCATCCATAGTTATTAATCGTCGGTGACCAAATACGGCGACAATAGGTACATTGATGCACAGAAACACAACAATATGGAAAAAAATAAACAGTAATCAAATTCCACATTCCATTTCAAAATATTCCAAATTAATTATGTAATCCCAATTCGTAGACCACATTTAGGTAATATATAGTTATTACAACACATGCTAAGAGCGACATATGAAGATATCCCCTTCGTAGATCAGAGTGTATAAATAGGCAAGAAAACAATTTTTCTTTACAAGCAGACAAACAATGGATCTGTTCAATTACTTATATTTCATGGGATTATTAAGAATCTAGTCGTAACTATCTTATTTCTTATCCTGGTTTTCATAGGGTAACTAGGAACTTATTGGCTGACCGCCAATATATTTATCCGGATATAATTTTCAAGGGCCAACTACAAACTTGCTGTCCCCTGCTAGTATCAAATCATAGTTTTCATGGGCTGACTATGAACCTATTGGCCGCTGCTAATATCATATAGTTTTCGTGGGATTACAGCAAACCTATTGGCCCCTTCCAATATCTTTAATGTGGAATTTAACATCTTTTAAGTTATATTCACTGCCGATTCAACCTAACTGGTTATTCAGTCCTTTTGCCAAAATACAATTATGGGTTAATAATAATGTGAATAATATTTCCAAAATCTTTATTTATGCCATGGTTTTTCCCTTAAAAATGAGAATGGGTCATTTGTTTTGAAACTTGTAAACATCACTTTCGAAACCACCGGATGACCTCCTTCGAAAGCATAGAAAACCTCTTTTCAAAACTTTAAGTATATAGCTTTCAGAACTAATGATATTTTTCGCAGGTATCAAGAAAACATTCTTTAAAACATCGCTTCAAAACACATAGTGTACCCTTTCGAAAGCATTGGGTTTACTCTATGAAAACATCATTTGGGTCAAAGTGCTTATATACGAAAGTATCTCTTTCGAAACAAACAAAAATTAATTTGTGGAAAATTTGATGGTGTCGGAACCATCTATTCGAAAGTAAAATCTTCAGAAACAAAAACTTTGAAGGACAAAGTCGAAACTCCCTTTCGACTCCACAACCTTCGAAACCCTCAACCCTTTAGAAAGCAATTAGGAAAAAGACTCAGTTTAAGGTAAAAATAAAGCTAAACTTTTGGAAGCATTACTGGTCAATATAGTCGAAAGGTAGAGTGGCAGCTAGGTTTCAACTATGTCGAAACCAATCCATTCGAAAGCTTTGATTTTTTTTTAAAGAAAAAGTACTCCTTCGAAAGCTAACTTATTACATAATATGACAATCTTCTTCTTCGAAAGCTACTTATATAACCCTTTCGCAAACATACATTTCGACTATGTTGAAAGCTTTAGGTAAAACAAGACAATAATTTTAACTTATGAAAACAAAGCAGGGTTTTGACCTCATAGGAAGCTACCCTTTCGACACCAAGGCTTCCGCCTTCCTTCCAATCCACTGCATACCATCCAAGTGATATCTTGTATATTGGTTTCAACTACATGGGTTTCGGCTACATAGGTTTTGACTACGTTGGTTTTGATTGGGAAGAGGCAGAATCGATGGAGTCGAAAGGCGCTTACTAATAAAGGCGGAACACCTTTTCTAATTTAAAGGCCGAAATATTGTAACTTTAGTAATTTAGTTTTAGTAACTTGCCTATTTGTAAGACACTAATTGGCTACCATAAGACTTTTCAAATAATTTACATTTAAAACTGCTACATTTATTTAGATCCAAATTAAAGGATGTTAACGTAAAACCATTCCATATAATAAAACTGAATTTGAAGAAAAGCCCTTCTTTTAAAATAATTTATTTACCCTTGTAATTCAATTCGAAAAAATCTTCAAAAATCACAGAAATTCGATTTCGTAATTAATCAAACATATTAAAATTTTAGACTAGTTTTCTTCGTGAAATATTCAAAATAAATTTTAAAACCGATTATAACATATTTCCCATTAATAATTCATAATAAAATTTCCATAGGTTTGAAAATTCTGAAAATTAAAACCCATCTCCAAATCATATTTTACTTAACATAAAAAGTTTCCAAGGCAATCTGAAATCATAGAATCTCAGTTCTACATCAAAACCGTGCAAATTTATATGTATATGAATTAAAATAAATCATCGTAAGATAACTCATGCATTCATCATCCATTTTGTCACAAAAACGAATTTAAATCATAAATCCGAAATAATATGATCATAGAATAAAAATAGAGATGGTATGAGATTATTATTCACCTTAAACTTGATAAGGAATTTGAGATTTGTTTTTAATTAATCCTCTCTAGCTTTTGATCTTTAGCTTTTGATAAATTTCTTCCTTTCTCCCTTAGTAATCCCCAACTTTGGTTTAGGTTTTAGATTTGTGTTTTTGATCATGAGAAATGAAACGTGAATAGACAATTACAAAAAGATACATTCATGTATAATAAATTGGCTAATTTACAAATATGTCCATGTGTAGTTTAATTAACTAATAAACCAATTTAAAGCCCATTTATCTTGTTAATAAGCATGGCCCTATATATATAATTTGTTCAAATCTCAATCTCCGTATCATCATTTTTCTATTAAATTTATGTAATTAAATTTTCTGAATAATGTTGTCCAAAATTAAGGATGTTACCGGCTCTTCTCCCGTAAATAATTTCGTTCTTGAAATTCCATAAAGACTAAATACAGAAATCATCTGTAACAACACCTAGCAACCATACTAGTCTAACTAACTAGCAAATATCTACATAAATTTAATATAGACATACCCTCAAAGCAGATTAGGATAAGTACTGTAATCCTATCCTCTATCTTCCAAGTACAGTCCTTCTTGCCGTCGCTCCACTAAATTTTTACCTACCCGACTATCTTGTTCCTTAATCTTTTCTTGTCTTTAGCTAAAACCGGAGCTGGTTGTCTAGCAAAAGTAAAATTGGGCTCTACCACATTTCATCTAACCCTATCAGAGGAATGGTAGTTTCTTGATCGTGCACATACTTGCAAAGATGAGACACATAAAATACATTATGGACACATGCCAAACTGCTCGGCAACTCTATTATGTATGTGTGCTTTCGAATTCTCTCTATATTCTAATATAGACCTACATATCTTGGGGCTAACTTCCCTGACTTTCCAAATCGTATCACACCCTTCATAGGTGATACCTTAATGAAAACCTTATCTCCAACTGAGAATTCTAGGTCATTACGCCTCTTATCTGCGTAACTTTTTTGTCTGGACTGAGCTTCCTTCATCCTTTCTCGGATTAAATCAATCTTCTCTAACGTTTCTCTAACCAAATCTAGAGCTAAGATCAATCTGTCTCCAGTCTCCAACCAACATGCTTATGATTTGCATGTCCTTCCATACCAAGCTTCAAACGGTGTCATTCCTATACTAGTTTGATAACTATTATTATAGGAAAACTCAACCAATTGCAGGTGATCCTTCCAAGATCCACCAAAATCTAATACACAAGCTCCCAATAAAACTTTGAGTACCTTATTGACTCTCTCTGTTAGCCCATTCATTTGAGGGTGATATGCAGTACTCATATTAAGCTTGGTACCCATTACTCCATATAGACTATTCTAGAATTCACTAGTGAACAAAGCATACCTGTCATTGACTATACTACAAGGAACTCCATGCAACCTAACTATGTTCTTCAGGAACAAGTTAGCTAAAATAGGTGCCATTCTGGTTGACTTAACTGGAATGAGATGGGCATTCATGGTCAATCTGTCCACTACAACCCATATGCTTTCATTACCTCTATATGTCCTTGGCAACCCATCTATAAAATCCATAGATATCAAATACCATTTTCAAACTGGAATCTCTAAAGGTTGTAGTAACCCACTTGGTTTCTGATGTTCAGCTTTTACTTGTTGATAGTCTGTGCACTACCTAACCCATAAGGCAACATCCCTCTTCATGCCTTCCCAATAGAAGCTGCTCTTCATATCCTGATACATCTTGGTTCCTTTAGGATGAATCGTAAACTTGGATCAATGACATTCTCCAAGAACTTCTTTCCTTAAGTCCTCCACATTCAGAACACATAGTCATCCCTTCTTTCTGAACCATCCTCTCTGGTCAATGTTAAATCCTTTAAATCATCGATCTCTATTCCAACCTCAAGTCTTCTGATCCTTTCAGCTAATACAGGATCCTTCTTTTTCTTAGAAGAAATTTTCTCAATCAATATTGGTCGAACTTCTAAACAAGATAATCTAGCGGTACTCTGACTAGAATCAGTAGTAAATCTTAACTACACCTCACAACTGACTAAATCCTCCAACATAGCAAACACCACATTCTGATGTTTCCTATAAAGAGCATCAGTAACCACGATACCTTTCCTAGGTATATATTCTATACCAAAATCATATGTAGTCGAAAACTCCAGCTATCTCTGCTGTCTCATATTCAACTCCTTCGGAGAGAATAGATGCTATAAGGACTTATGATTGGCATACAACTCAAATCTCTCCTCTAAGAAATAATGTCTCTAAATATTCAATGCAAAGATCGCAGCTGCCAACTCCAAATCATGAGTAAGATATATAACTTCAGGTGGTCTAAGCTACCTAGATGCGTAGGTAATGACTTTACCACTCTGCATTAACACCGCTCATAATTCAGCTCCACATGCATCAGTATACACCACCAATCCTTGGTTCCCGTCTGGAACTACTAAAAGGATACATTGGTCAACAAATGCTTTAACTTAAGAAATGCCTCCTCACATTTGTCAGACCAAACAAATCTCACTTCCTTCTTGGTTAGCTTAGTTGAGGGTGCTGTTATCAACAAGAAATCCTTGATGAATCTCCGGTAGTAGCAGCAAGTCCAAGAAAACTCCTGATCTTAGTCGTTGTCTCTGGTCTCTTCCAATTATTCACAGCTTCGATCTTATATAGATCGACTGACAATCCTTTCTCTAAAGCCATGTAATCCAGAAACTTTACCTCTTTCTTCCAAAAATGACACTTGGTAAACTCCGCATTTAGCTAATCCTGCCTCAGCGTCTCAAGCACCACTCTAAGGTGAACTTCATGTTCTCTCATCCTTAGAGTATACTAGAATTCCATCCATAAATACTAGTACAAATCTATCCAAGTACTCTCGGAGAATTTGATTCATCAAATCTACAAAGAATGCAGGTGCATTCGTCAATCCAAATGGCATTACCAACCACTCATATGAACCATATCTAGTTCGAAATGCTGTCAGAGGTATACTATCCTCCGCCACTCTTAACTGATGGAAACCGGTCGCCAAGTCCAACTGGAAAAACACTCTGACTCCACTCAACTAATCAAACAAATCATATATTCTTGGCAAAGAATATTTGTTCTTTATCATCCTTTCTTTAACTTACGATATTCGATGCACATCCTCAATGACCCATTTGATTTCTTTACAAATACCACGACCGCTCCCCAAGGCAAACTACTTGGTCTAATAAAATTCCTTCCTTCTAGATCCACTAGCTGCACCTTCAATTCTTTCATCTCAGTAGGTGTTATCGTGCTAAGTGGTCTACTTACAGGTTCAGCTCCTGGCACAAGATCTATTCTAAACTCAAAAGCTCTTTTCGAGGGTAGTCAAGTGACTGCCTAAAAAACGTCTGCAAAATCTCTTGCTATCTAAACCCGACTTAACTCATTTCCTACCTCTATAGCATTAAGCATGGTTGTGACGCCCCACCTCTATACCCACGCTAGCCAAGAACACTAAGGTGTAATGCTGTCAACTAGCACAGAGAATAAGGCTGTTGAGGAGCGACCATCCGTGTAATGGCTTTGTGCGAGCACCGATATGTCAGGTAGTATAACATGCATTTTCTTTTCAAGAGGAAATCCGACATACCGATGAAAACTCAAAGCTACTACACAGTGGCTATAATATCTTCAGAAACAGACATAGAAATAAACATAACATAAACCAGTCACAGATATCCATATCACAAAGGCGGAAAAAAGATATGAATATAACACATGAAAGTGTACATCAGAGTAGTGGTCAAACAAGATCCGCAATATCACAAAAGAATAACTACAAGTGATAGACAAAAGAATATGGATACATCAATGAGTCTATATCTCAAATGTATACAACAAAAAATTACTAATCTAAGTAGTTAGCCAAAAGTCAGGGTGATAATCCCATATATGAAGTCAAGCAGAAGCACCTGTAATATCTCAGTCTGACCCGAGTATTATTTAATAAGAAAATAATAAACGGATCAGTCTAGCTATAAATATCAGATGAAATGATATAGAATAAGGGATATGACAAAAATATATGACCATAAAGCCATATTGTGATAAGTATGCAATTGAAAATCAACTAGGGATTAACCAATATCACAAGAATCTTCCCAAAGATAAAAAGGAATGTCATACTCTTTATATATATTCACCAAACCACAAATATGGACAATAATATCATTGCCACTCACAAAAGTTAATGACACAAAATTCACCATTGCACAAATATTGATAAAAATTATCAATGTAAATTATGAAAATTTTGGTGAAACACAAATTCTAGAAACCATCAATGGAAATCCAGAAATCACAAAAAGGGGGAGGCCTATCACAAAACGGGAGCATGAAAACTCACCAACACGTGTATCACAAAATGGAACGCTATTACATGGTTGCTAACCATTAATTTTGAGCCGAAGCCCCATAAAAAAGCCTGAAGATGATGGGTCGCTACCCCACCAAATTGAGCCGAAGCTCCACAGAAACGGGGTTTAGTCTCCTTCGTAGACAAAGAGACATCGCACATTTGCTAGTCTAAATCACAAAAATGATCATCAACGATCATCAAATAGTGTTAATTACAGTAAGCTAGTAAATATATAAGCTTAGCTTCATGTCCCATAACCACTAGCTTAACTTAAATATTTACGAACAAATTGTAGATCTCCACTTGAAAATTGTCACAAGAGATTCAATCGAACGAGTCCAAGAATTAACTAGCAAAGGAAACGCAAGCGTTTCATACCATTTGTTTTACTAAGCCGTTTAATTAGATTTCTCGTACGAATGAGATAACGGTTTGTATATACTAGTAGATTGGAAAAACGGTTTAAGAAACGAGCTTCGTAATAAAAATAGGGTTGAACGTTTTGTTGAAGGAGTTTTGATATTTACTACTAGTATTGAAATCCTCATATTTTTAAAGTGACAAATCACAAAAACGATTGTAGAAACAATAAATCACGAAAATTCACATTTGAAGACGTGAATAACATCTAAAGAATTCAATTCCAATTCCATCAAAGTGGAAATACCCTTGCGACTTAACAGCCACGACTTACGACTTAACATAAGTCAACACAAGAAATCAGTGGCTCAAGAAATAGCATACGGCCTAACAGAGCAACTTAACATGGCACGACCTATAGCATGGCGTGACCATAGTTGGTGCGACTTAAAGCATAAGAGAAAGCCGTGCGACTTAAGTGGACAAATGGCGCGACCTAAGAGAGCAAGCGACCTAACATGGTTGAGCTATGGGGTGGAACGACCTAATGGCCGAGCGCGTGACCTAACAGATCAAGCAACATAACATGGCCGAGCGACCTAAGGGAGTAGCGACCTAAGGAGCTAGCGGCATAACAGGCCGAGCGACCTAAGTGATGCAATGACCTAACTTGTCGTGACCTAAGGGGTTGCGTGCTATAGCAGGTAGGACTTATCATGGTTGAGCGACCTATGGGGTGGAACGACCCAAAGGCCGAGCGACCTAATATGGAACGACTAAGGGGTAAAAGAAGGCCGAGCGACTAAAATGAGACCAATGGCGCGACCTAAGTGACGCGACCAAGCCGAGCGACTTAAGGGGGTTGTGACCTAAGGCAGGCCGACCTAACTGCAGGCCGAGAACCATATGAGCAGGCCGAACGATCTAACAACAAAAATGCCAAAAACTCTCTCAATTTGCAACCGATCGAGCACGGACGCTAGGAGATTACGCCCATCGGCTACCCGATCCTATTGGCTCCTCGATGCATCACCAAAAGCGTGTTCAATCACCAAAGTTAGGATTTTTATAGACTTGAACCCAAAACACTAAAAATTTGGATTTTCACCAATTCAATCCAAACCAAGAGCAAATGCATATGAAAAAGTGTTTGGAATTCATACCCAACAATCAAAGATAGTTATAGACAAAGATGTGAGATAAAAATCTCACCTTTACACAAAATCAATGAAGAAGAAGTTTGTAAGAAAAGGAAGAACCAATGGCTTCTCTTTGAATTTGGAGTTAGATGTTGGATTTGCAATGCCCAAAGTGAATCAAGCAGCATAACATGGCCAAGCGACGGTAGCAACCTAAGGAGCTAGCAGCATAACAGGCCGAGCGACCTAAGTGATGCAACGACCTAACTTGTCGTGACCTAAGGGGTTGCATGCTATAGCAGGTAGGACTTATCATGGTTGAGCGACCTATGGGGTGGAACGACCCAAAGGCCGAGCGACCTAATATGGAACGACCTAAGGGGTAAAAGAAGGCCGAGCGACTAAAATGAGACCAATGGCGCGACCTAAGTGACGCGACCAAGTCGAGCGACTTAAGGGGGTTGCGACCTAAGGCAGGCCGACCTAACTGCAGGCCGAGAACCCAATGCCCAAAGTGAATAAGTGGCAAATTTGAAAGGGGCTTGAGCTAGAATTAGTAGTTTAAGCTAATGGCTATTCCAAACCCAATGGCCAAAGTGAATAAGTGGCAAAATCCCACTAACTCCAAACATATCAAAGTTTATACTCAAAAGGATCGCAAACGGCGTTTTGGACCCAATGGAAGTGGTTCCGAGTACTAATTCGATCGTATGCAAAAAGTAACTTTTTGCACTAAAATCCGACTAACGATAAAATATTAAAATAAAATATTTAAATATTCAATCGTAAAATATGCAGGTTGTTACAGACTTTCCTCCTTAAAGAAATTGCGTCCTCGCAATATTTAAGAAGAAAATATAAGGTAACAACCATGAAAGCATATCAACGCAAAAGGAATTTGAAATAAGAAATTCACCTCAAAGAGCACGGGAAAGTAAGTCCGGATGTGTTCGCTCGATGAACTCTCTAGATTCCCAAGAGCAATCCTTAGGATTTGAGGACCATTGAACTTTAACAAGCGGAACATCTTTATTTCAAAGGCATTTGACCTCCGAAGCAATAATACGAATAAGATGTTGCTCATATGTTAAATTAGGCGAAACTTCAATTTCTTCCACAACACCGGGCTCAAGAATAGAATCGGGATCTCGAAGGAATTTCTGTAATTGAGAAACATGAAACACGTCATGAATAGCAGAAAACTGAGCTGGTAATAAAAGGCGATAAGCCACGGAACCAATACGTTCGGTGATGGGAAATGGACCAATATATCGAGGTGCTAACTTTCCTGATCGACTGAAACGTACAACACCCTTCATAGGTAAAACACGAATAAACACAAGATCTCCCATAGAAAATTCAAATTTTCTTCTCCGGTTATCGGCATAGGATTTTTGTCTACTTTGGGCTTCTTTCATCCTATGACGAATAAGATCAATCTTTTCTGTGGAATCATGAATAAAATCTGGACCTAAAATCAGCCTCTCACCGGCCTCAAGCCAACAAGAAGGAGATCGACATGGCCTTCCATAGAGTGCCTCAAAAGGTTCCATATCAATACTAGATTGGAAGCTATTATTATAGGAAAACTCAACAAGAGAAATATGATCTTCCCAACTTCCACCAAAATCAAGAACACATGCACGAAGAAGATCTTCAAGAGTTTGATTCACACGCTCAGTCTGTCCATCAGACTGGGGATGATAAGCGGTGCTAAAATTAAGCTTCATTCCTAAAGCATTTTGCAGACTCTTCCAAAATCCACTAGTAAACAATGGATCATGATCACTAACAATAGAAGTAGGAACTCCATGCAATTTAACAATTTCTTTGATAAAAAGTTTGGCCAAAAAAGGTATGGTTCGATTGGACCGAACGGGAATAAAATAGACGGATTTAGTAAGTCTATCAACTATCACCTATAAGCTATCATGACCCGAACGAGAACGGGGAAGGCCGTCTATAAAATCCATGGAAATTTGGTCCCACTTCCAAATTGGAATTTCTAAAGGTTGCAATAACCCACTGGGCCTTTGATGTTCGGCCTTGACAAGTTGGCAATTCATGTAACACTTAACAAAGTTAGCAATATCAGATTTCATTCCCTCCCAATAATAAAGTCGCTTCATATCCGCGTACATTTTACTACTACCGGGATGAATGGTAAATTTAGAACGAGAGAATCTTCTAAAATGTCTTTACGAAGATTACTAACATTTGGCACGATAAGTCTACCAAATTTTCGAATACCGCCACAAGAATCAATATCAAAGTCTTTCAAACCTTCAATATTAATTTTATCCCTAAAATTTTGGCCAAGAAGAGCTAATTCGGGATCTAGCTTTTGAGCTTCAAGAATGCGGTCTATAAGAGAAGGATGAGCCTCAAGGCTACATAAAACAAGAGGTGAACATAAATCGGAAACTCGATCTCGAATCTCACAAGTGAATAAAACCTAGAGATCATTCCATTCGGATATCATCATAGAAATAACCGCTTGTTGCTTGCGACTAAGTGCATCGGCAACACGATTTCCCTTTCTGGGAGTATAAAGAATATCAAGATCATAAGCTGCAAGAAATTCGAGCCAACGTTGTTGACGCAAATTAAGTTCCTTTTCATAAAATAGATACTTCAAAGATTTATGATTGGTGTAAAGAATAAATTTTTCTCCCAAAAGATAATGACGCCAAATACGAAGGGCGAAAACAATAGCCGTGAGTTCCAAATCATGAGTGGCATATCTAGTCTCGGCTGGCTACAATTGCCTAGAAGCATAAGCAATAACACGTTCTCTTTTCATAAGAACGACATCCAAACCAACGCGACTAGCATCAGTATAAACAATAAAATCATGGTTTCCCTCGGGAATCACAAGAATAGGAGCATCGAAAAGGAGTTCTTTTAATTTCTGAAAAGAAGCTTCACATTTGTCTGACCAAATGTATTTAACACCTTTCTTTGTCAAACTAGTAAGAGGCACGGAAATTTTGGAAAAGTCCTTTATGAAACGGCGGTAATAACCTGCCAATCCAAGAAAACTATGGATCTCCGTCACACTCTCCGGTCTCTTCCAATTTTGAATCGCTTCAATCTTTGAAGGATCCACGGAAATTCCGGATTCGAAAATAATATGACCGAGAAACTTCACATGAGATTGCCAAAAGTGGCATTTAGAAATTTGTTCTTTTCATTGATTACTCTTAAGAGTTTCCAACACAATCCAAAGATGCTTTTCATGCTCCTCCTCGGTTTTTGAATACACAAGATATCATCAATAAAGACGAAAAAAAATAGATCGAGGAAATCTTTAAAACCTCGATTCATAAGGTCAATGAAATAAGCCGGAGCATTCGTTAAACCAAATGGCATAACAAGTCATTCATAAGATCCATAAAGAGTACGGAACGATGTCAAAGGAATACTATCCTCTGCAATACGAAGCTGATGAAAACCGGTAGCTAAGTCTAATTGTGAAAAGACTCTAGCACCACTAAGTTGATCGAATAGATCATCAATCCGAGGTAAAGGATATTTATTCTTAATCGTAAGATCATTAAGCTTGCGGTAGTCAACGCAAAGCCTAAGTGTACTATTGGATTTCTTCACAAAAATAGCCGAAGCTCCCCAAGGCGAGGAACTAGAGAGAATAAATTGCTTCGTCTCCAATTCGGATAATTGTTTGCGCATCTCCTCATTTTCCTTATTGGACATACGATAAGGAGGACGAGTGATAGGTTGAGCTCCAGGGATGAGATTAATTTTGAACTCAATTGCTCGCTCAGGTGGTAATCCTAAAACGGGCTCAAATATGTCGGAAAATTCACGAACAACGTGAATAAGAGAAATAATATCTTCCTCATCATCATTACCGTCATCATGAGGATTTAAAGAATATAAAGATGCAACCAAGCTGGAATCCGAATCTTTAAGATCAATAGAAATCTTCTTAAAAAATTGAGGATGTCGAAGATGAATAGTCCGCTCAAGACATAGGATTTGAGCTTCATAACGGTTAAGCCAATCCATTCCAAAAATCATTCCAAAGCCCAAGTAACGCATAACATGCAAATCGGCTCGGAAAGAAAAATCACACAAAATAATTTCAAAATCTTTACACAATAAACTGATTGTTGCGGATCCACCAACCGGATTTGCAATTCTCAAAGAAGTCATTAAACACATAACATCCAAAGAAAAAGTATCAACAAGTTCTTTTGATATAAAAGAATGGGACGCACCCGTATCAAAAAGAACTCGAATAGGATGATCACGAAATAAAATAATGCCATCAAGGATAGAATGAGAAATACCTTGACCATGAGATGTGTTGCCAGCGGCATGAGCAACATTAAGCTTTCCCTCATTTGTACCTTGAAGTTTGGGACAAGAAGATAAAT
Source organism: Allium cepa (assembly GCA_030765085.1). Classification (NCBI taxonomy): domain Eukaryota; kingdom Viridiplantae; phylum Streptophyta; class Magnoliopsida; order Asparagales; family Amaryllidaceae; genus Allium; species Allium cepa. Next base: position 347,547,947 of record CM060944.1, read on the forward strand.
AATGATCCGGGCTTTTGCAATAGCGACAAGCACGAGGCTTTAAGCACTTGTTCGCATAATGGTCCTTAGAACCACAATTGTAGCATTGCCGACGACTAGGGGTAGAAGTCTTTGCCACCGAAGTTGCTTGCTTCCCTTTCTTATTGGGATAAGGACCTTTGAACTTATTAGGCCTTTTCTTGTTGTTGAAGTTTAGTTTGGCACCCATAACTTCAACGTCACTTTATTTATCTGCCTCTTCAAGTCGAAGAGCGAAATCAACGAGTTGATTGAAAGAAGCTTCTAACTTTAGAAGTAATGACTTCTTAAGATTTTTATTCAAGCCATAGACAAATCTTTGGTTTTTCTTCAATGGGGTGTTTATGTATTCGACCCCGAATTTCGAAAGTGACTCGAATGATGCGACATAATCTGCCACAGAGGATACACCTTGCACAAGGTCAATGAAACGACGAGCCATTGTTACTTTCTCAGCCTTTGGTACAAATTTTAATTCGAAGCGTTCCCGGAATTTCTCCCAAGTAAGATCCGCTTCAACTATTTCAGAAATAAGAAGCTCATACCAATCTAATGCTCTTTCTTGGAGCATACTAGAGGCTACCAGGACACGGTGAAGATCAATAAGATTCATGCGAGAAAAGATTCGATCGCACGTTCTCAGCCAAGCCAGAACTTCAATAATAGTTTCAGATCCTTTGAATGGCTTCCCACCCAAATTGGTATAATCATTGCACAAACATGCAAATCCAGACATAGGGTGAGTAGACTGCGGATTAGATCTGACTGCTTGAGCGTTCCTTACTAGATCAAGAAGCTGCTGGGCAGACATAGATACTCCGTCTTGGGGAGTAGCACTAGATTGACCGGCGCTGGGACGGCCAGGTCTAACCATTTCTCTTCCTTCTGAAATAAAGAAAGAAGAAGGATACGGTTATTCACCAAATGAATATCAAGTAAATCTTGATAGATAAACAAGGAATCATAAAGAAAATAGGATGAATCAGTACGAAGACTCGAATTAAATCCTAAAGCACGACTCCTAAGATGGACTTAGGACGATGATCCTTGCTAGATTATTCTACATTGTTCTAAAGATTGGCTCTAATACCAAGCTGTGACACCCCACCTCTATACCCACGCTAGCCAAAAACACTACGGTGTAATGCCGTCAACTAGCGTGGAGAATAAGGCTGTTGAGGAGCGACCATCCGTGTAATGGCTTTGTGCGAGCACCGATATGTCAGATAGTATAACATGCATTTTCTTTTCAAGAGGAAATCCGACATACCGATGCAAACTCAAAGCTACTACACAGTGGCTATAATATCTTCGAAAACAAACATAGAAATAAACATAACATAAACCAGTCATAGATATCCATATCACAAAGGTGGAAAAAAGATATGAATATAACACATGAAAGTGTACATCAGAGTAGTGGTCAAACAAGATCCACAATATCACAAAAGAATAGCTACAAGTGCTAGACAAAAGAATATGGATACATCAATGAGTCTGTATCTCAAATGTATACAACAAAAAGTACTAATCTAAGTAGTTAGCCAAAAGTCAGGGTGATAATCCCAGATGTGAAGTCAAGCAGAAGCACCTGTAACATCTCGGTCTGACATGAGTATTATTTAATAAGAAAATAATAAACGGATCAGTCCAGCTATAAATATCAGATGAAATGATATAGAATAAGGGATATGACAAAAACATATGATAACCATTAACCCATACTGCGATAAGTATGCAATTGAAAATCCACTAGGGTTTAATCAATATCACAAGAATCTTGTCAAAGATAAAAAGGAATGTCATACTCTTTATTTATATTCACCAAACCACAAATATGGACAATAATATCATTGCCAATCACAAAAGTTAATGACACACAAATTCACCAATGCATAAATATTGATAAAACTTATCAATGTAAATCATAAAAATTGGTGAAATACAAATTCTAGAAATCATCAATGGAAATCCAGAAATCACAAAAAGGGGAGCCCTATCACAAAACGGGAGCATGAAAACTCACCAACACGTGTATCACAAAATGGAACGCTATTACATGGTTGCTAACCATTAATTTTGGCCCGAAGCCCCACAAAACGGCCCGAAGACCATGGGTTGTTACCCCACCAAATTGAGCCGAAGCTCTACAGAAACAGGGTTTACTCTCCCTCGTAGACAAAGAGACATCGCACATTTGCTAGTCTAAATCACAAAAATGATCATCAACGATCATCAAGAAGTGTCAATTAAAGTAAGCTAGTAAATATATAAGATTAGCTTCATGTCCCATAACCACTAGCTTAACTTAAATAATTACGAACAAACTGTAGTTATCCACTCGAAAATTGTCACATGAAATTCAATCGAACGAGTCCAAGAATTAACTGGCGAAGTAAACGCAAGCGTTTCATACCATTTATTTTACTAAGCTGTTTAATTGGATTTCTCGTATGAATGAGATAAAGGTTTATATATACTAGTAGATTGGAAAACTGGTTTAAGAAACGAGCTTCGTAATAAAAATAGGGTTGAAATCGTTTTGTTGAAGGAGTTTTGATATTTACTGCTAGTATTGAAACCCTCATATTTTTAAAGTGACAAATCACAAAAACGATTGTAGAAACAATAAATCACGAAAATTCACATTTGAAGACGTGAATTCAATTCCAATTCCATCAAAGTGGAAATACCCTTGCGACTTAACAGCCACGACTTACGACTTAACATAAGTCAACACAAGAAATCAACGGCTCAAGAAATAACATACGGCCTAACAGAGCAACTTAACATGGCACGACCTATAGCATGGCGCGACCAAAGTTGGTGCGACTTAAAGCATAAGAGAAGGTCGTGCGACTTAAGTGGACAAATGGCGCGACCTAAGAGAGCAAGCGACCTAACATGGTTGAGCTATGGGGTGGAATGACCTAATGGTCGAGCGTGCGACCTAACAGAGCAAGCAGCATAACATGGCCGAGCGACCTAAGGGGGTAGCGACCTAAGGAGCTAGCGGCATAACACGTCGAGCGACCTAAGTGATGCAACGACGTAACTTGTCGCATCCTAAGGGGTTACGTGCTATAGCAGGTGGGACTTATCATGGTTGAGCGACCTATGGGGTGGAACGACCCAAAGACCGAGCGACCTAATATGGAACGACCTAAGGGGTAAAAGAAGGCCGAGCGACTAAAATGAGACCAATGTCGCGACCTAAGTGACGCGACCAAGCCGAGCGACTTAAGGGGGTTGCGACCTAAGGCATGCCGACCTAACTGCAGGCCGAGAACCATATGAGCAGGCCGAACGATCTAAGCAACAAAAATGCCAAAAACTCTCTCAATTTGCAACCGATCGAGCATGGACGCTAGGGGATTACGCCCATCGGCTACCCGATCCTATTGGCTCCTTGATGCATCACCAAAAGCGTGTTCAATCATCAAAGTTAGGATTTTTAAATACTTCAACCCGAAACACTAAAAATTAGGATTTTCACCAATTCAATCCAAACCAAGAGAAAATGCATATGGAAAAGTGTTAGGAATTCATACCCAACAATCAAAGATAGTTATAGACAAAGATGTGAGATAAAAATCTCACCTTTACACAAAATCAATGAAGAAGAAGCTTGAAAGCAAAGGAAGAATCAATGGCTTCTCTTTGAATTTGGAGTTAGATGTTGGATTTGCAATTGAACTAGGGCTTGGAGTTTTAATTTCCCATTCCTTCCTCCATTTTTGATGAAGCTTGAGTGTTAGAAAATGATAGTGAAATTATGAAGGAAAGGGGGTTGAGCTAGAATTAATAGTTTAGGCTAATGGGCTAATCCAAACCCAAAGCCCAAAGTGAATAAGTGGAAAAATCCCACTAACTCCAAACATATCAAAGTTTATACTCAAAAGGATCGCAAACGGCGTTTTGGACCCAATGGAAGTGGTTCTGAGTCCTGATTCGACCGTATGCAAAAAGTAACTTTTCGGACTAAAATCCGACTAACGATAAAATATTAAAATAAAATATTTAAATATTCAATCGTAAAATATGCAGGTTGTTACAATGGCACTAACACTCCGTTCAGTATTCTGTACTGAGAATATCACTCGGTTATGACTATCAACGTGTCTCGATGATATTTCCCTATCTTGGCAAAATATTCTAGCCTCATACCTAGTCAACTCAACTGTTATCTATAAAATTAATAACATACAAACTGCATGCAAACTTATGATCCAACAAATCAAGTTCTAACTGGTCACATCTTAATTCTAGAGTTGCATACCCTTCTATTGAATTCGCAACCCTTGAGGAAGTAACAAGTAGGTGGGTTCTAGACATAATCTATCAACCAAACACTGAGATATAAATGAATGTGATGCACTGGTATCAAAAAGTACTCTAACTGAAATACTCTAAATCAAAAGCGTACCTTTGATCACAGCCTTTCCTTTATCAGCCGCAGTAGGCCTAGCTAATCGAATAGCAAAGACCTTTCCTTTGTCCTCCCTAACTGGCTCTAGACACTGATTCTAGCAATGCCCCCACTTGATCACAGTTAAAGCATTTCACATTCTTCTTACTTGCATCTTTCTTCTCATTTCCTGACCGGCATTCATTAGCAAAGTAACCTTTCTTGTCACACTCATAGCAAACTACCTCTGCCTTTGATTTCTAGCAGTATCTCCCTTCTGGGCTCCCCTCTTCTTAAAGAACTTCCTCTTTGTTCCCTGAGAACCTTGAGTTTCCACTGACTCCTCTTTAGCTAAATCAGCAAGAAACTCCTTATGGAGAATGGCCATCTCCACCACTATATTACAAAGATCACGAACATGTGTCATGGTCATTCTAGCAAGCTCGGGCCTCAGTCTCCAACTGAACTTCCCGTTCCTTTTGATGCTTGTATCTATAATAGCATATCCATATCGAGACAACTCTTCAAACTTAGTAGCATACTCGACTACTGCCATCTCTCCTTGCACTAAATCCATAAACTTCCTCATCATCTCAGACTTGGCAAACTCAGATACAAACTTTTGCTCAAATCTCATTTTAAGATCAGCCCAAGTTAACTGCTCTTCCAACACTCCGGCAGTGACACTGTTCCATCAATATAGTACTGACCCCTGCAACTGTCTAGAGGCCAACCTTCTCTTTTTTCCATCATTCAGACCCAAATTAGTAAATATACTCTCAAAATGCAATAGCCAACTCCAAACTTTTACGGCACTCTCCGTTCCTAAGAATGGCTTCCCTCCAAACTGGTGTAATCTCTACTTAGCAAAGTAATATTCCCTGCCGGAGCCACAGGATTAGCTCCTCTTACATTTCCCACAACTCCATCAGCAACTCCAGCTTGCATCATACCAGCAAAGAACCAATACATCACCTCCATATCTACTGGTGGATTTCCAAAACTCACATTGGCTTCAGCATTTTGGTTACTAGCTCTAACGACCTGGATTTTTCAATGTTTAAGTTGAAATATTAAATGGTTCTAAATATTAGATTTGGAATTTTAATTTAGTAAGATTTTGAAACAGAAAATTTCAAGCTATTTCGAAAATTTGAAAATCGTTGATTTAATCGACGTGTTGAAATAGTGATCCGGGACACGGTCTTAAAATTTGACGAAACCAGTTCCACTGGAATTTGTAATAGTGTATTACTACCGGATTTCAAATTCCGTAGCGTTTAAAGTTAACATTTGGTCGTATGGAATAGAAACGCTTAGAAATAATTTAATTTAATTTAATTTAAATAATCAAGAAAAAGCCATCTTCCACATACAATCAAATTAGGACTTGAAATTTGTAATATTGGGTTAGGAATAGAAATATGACATTAGAAACGTCAGGCAGCATGCCTTAATGGGAGATTAGGATTTTAAGTTATATATAACGAGAAATTTTGGAAATTTTATGATATAATAAAATTTGAAAGTCAACTAGTCAAAGATATTGTTATAAATGGACCCTCGTACTCAAGAAGTCACTTCCCCAATTTATATTACGTCTTATTTTTTCCTCTCCAGTCTTCATATCAAAATCGAACGCAGGGAAAAAAAGATAGAAATTGAATTTAGTTTGTATAATAAAAAAATAGAGAGAGAGGGAAAATCGAGTCATGGAACCAGTCGTGATCAAAGGAGAATCGAGCGAAGTAGCAAGGCAAGCTAATAGGCGCACTTATGGTCGCGATGGCGAGGTGGAGGAAGCAGGGACCATGGCCAGGGAGGCGCGCGTTGACATGGAGATTAGGGTACATCTTGTGGTTTAAGTCGCGTTTGTTGGTGCTGGAAGTTGCTTGATTTGTGTTCGCCGGCACTGAAGTGTATAGAGGCGGCAAGGCAACGAGCTCCGATGGCTTGTGTGAGGCATAATTGAGGTTCGATGTTGAAGGGTTGAAGGCGCGATCTTGGAACTCAATCACAAAAGAAGATTATCTTGTTAGTAAGGTAATTTTGTTTAATTTTCTTTTGAATTTAAGTTAATTATTGATTAATTTATTTCGAAGTTCATTAATCCATATAAAATTCATAAGAGGTTCAAAAATGACAAGATCAGTGGTGTGGGATTTGAAATAACGTGGGATGCGAAATAAAATTGGAACAGATTTGCAATTAAAAATCAAGGTGAGTAAATCTCACTCGTTTGGATAATTTTTATTATTTTAAATATAGTTAAAACCGTTTATTGATTGATTGGATGAATTGATAATTATTATTATTACTTGGATGCTATATTATATAGTAGTATATATATATAGTGGTTGGATGTATTACCGTCTACTGGAGTGGATGAGACCCTGTGCGTCCCTTATAATAGCGGATGACCCTATTTATCGTGATATCACCATCGAAGTGAGATTGGTATTTTATGTTGTATTAACATCGGTGGATGTAGGGAAACTGGTTGGAGGGATCTAACTCGATTCCTCGAATTTATATTGAATGTTCTTCATATACAATAATATATGATGTGTTAGAATAATCTATTATAGATTATTGTTGTGATATGAATTATTGGATGCTATAGTAACACTGGCCTAACTTTTAATATTAAAATACCATAAGTATTATTTTTAGAATATCAAAGGATTTAAAAGGGGATTTTGAATGTAAAAATATTTATATCGAAATTTGGATTATTTTTAAGAAATTGATGTGGTAAAACGATAATTGATTTTGGTTTGTATTTAACTATTCGTAAAAATATTTTAAATAGAGATTTTTAAAATAAGTTATATAAACGATTTTTAAGTGATGGATTTTTTTCCGATATTTATGGAAAATACGAAAAGAAATTGAAATCGATATTAAAATAGTTGGCAGAAATGAATAGAGTTTATAAGGAATTGAATTTATAAAATGTAATTTTATAAATGAGATTATTTTTGTAAAAAGTGAAACTCGAAGAAGTTATGAATTTATAAACGATGTTTATAAATAAAGAAAATCCATAACAGATGAAAATTTGGGAATATAGAATTCATAGGGTGAATTTATATTAGAATATGGAAATAGGGTTGGAAAAAAATAATGGATACTATCTTTGAAAAGTGGAAATGGATAGGATGCTGGAATGGAATCGATGGGTTGTAAATCGAGAGGATTTATAAATTAAATTGGTTATTGAAATTTTAAAACATATCTATAATTTTAAGAATTTAAGTTTGTTTTTAAAAGGGAAATGTTATATATCAAACTATGAAATTTTGAACTAGTAGAATTAAAGTACATCGAAAAGTAAAATTTTAAAATACTTAATATTTATTTTAGTAAATTCTAATTTTAATTCAGCTTTGAAATTGATTTGTTTATATATAAAAAACGAGTTATTGATGTTCATAAAAAGGGTTTCTATATTTTTAAATGGCTACTTAAACTTGTTTTAAAAACAGATTTTATTATTTTAAATACTTATTATATATATATATATATAGAGTTTTGAAGTGATTGAAAATTTTATCTATAAATTCTCTCGAGGTTCGCAAATGGGGCTTATAAATGGATATGATTTTGATGAGGGGAACTTTCATAAAGCATTTGGAGGAAATGGAATTTCAAAATGTTGAATATGTGAGCTTTGAAAATGAAATCTGAACTTATAAAAGAAACTATAAATTATTGAATGGGGGTATAAATAAATGTACCAGGTTTTTGAAATTGTTAAAGGGATTTATTAATGATTCCGGAGACTTATGAGATAAGCTACGAAAAATTCTCTAAAGCGTTGATATTTGAAATGATTTGGAAAATAAGACTTATAATGTTTTTCTAAGTATTAAAATGGAAATTTGGAAATATTTGTAAGTGTTGAAATAGTTTGGGAATATCCTGTTATGGATTTAAGTATTTGAAATTGTTTTCAAATATTGGAATATGAAAGGAATTTGGATATATACCTTTGTAAAGGTAGTTTCAAATGAACATTTTGAAAGAAAATTAGAATATGGGCCTAGTGAGATCTTATAGATGTTATTTGATAGTTAAATAACCGACTATAAAATATTAGCCAACTTTGTTAATCATTTCGAAGAGACCAGAATCAGATTTAATTATCCGAAAACCATTTCGATTCGATTTGAGCTTTACGAATGGATATCATAAAGATGGTGAAGACAGTGATTCCGTTTATCCAGACTCATGACAAATTGTATGGATGAATGCTATCAAAACATCATCATTAGAGGATGATGAGCATTCTATGTGAAATTGATCCTGAAAGGTATTCATAGCCTCAACCCTCATCAACCAGAATGACTGAAAATCATGGGAGATGTAGCAAAGCTAAGTGGGTCGCACCCAGTTAGAGTATATTATCACCTCTCTAGATAACCTCAGATATATTATAAATTATGGATACGGTGATGCGTGGAAAAAAGAGCTCTCGGTATGGGTGGGAACACCTGGGGTGGTAAAATATTCGGTTCTATGTAGGTTAGGGATAGGGTCGGTCTTGTGCTGTAGGGGATCTCGACGAGGTCCTCGGTATAATTTTCTAGACGTGTACTATGATAGGTGGTGCCCCAGTGCCTAGTCATTGTATGGAATCCATTCTCCAATACGAGCCTTTATGGTTTTAGTTGTAGAGCCTAGTATGCTTGAATTTAATTAATGTAACAATTTCGGCTATTTGAGTAAGTATTAGTACTTAGACACTATTATAATATCAAATGATTTTCATATAAAATATTTTGGTTATCGTAAGGTAAAAACCCAACGTGTTTATGTACGGCGTGGTCTTACGAGATACCTTTGTTTTTCAAAGTATTTTTGTAACAGTAATAATTCAGATTGAGTGTGTTTTCTCATGTTGGTTTTACAGACTGAATTGGGTATTATTTTATTATAATACTCGGGTCAGACTGAGTATTACAGATTCAGGTTATAATGCTATGGAGCTAAGGAGCGAGCGAGATGACAGTGACTATCTCCGTACTTGGTTTATATTTCCGCTGTGTGAGGACAAGTTATTATGACTGTCTAGATTGATGTATTGATTCTTGTACTTTGATGATTGTACGTATAAAACAGTTATAGATTCCTTTGTATAAAACTCTGTTATTATGTATTATATTTTGTTCCATTGCGATTGAGAGATTTTGTGTTGTTATTTTCTATTTTCTTCTATCTTCTTTCTCATTTATCCCAAGCATTGGTATTTCGACATTTGAATACTCGACATGTTATACAGTGAATGTATTAAAGTCGATTTTCGAGGGTCAAAAATATCGGTTTGTTACACTTAATATCAGAGCTGAAGGTTAAGTGAGAACCTTGGCTTTGATGGAAATTACTCATTAGACATTTGGTCAGTAGTACCCTAGAATGAGTTTGAGTATATTAATTGATATGAGCACGCATTTGTTAGTGAATATAGTTTTTTTTTGTATTGTGTTGATTTATTTATTGAGTGATTTATGGATTTTGGTCGAATAGTGGGATGCCATGAATTCGATATGAATTTTTAAATACTCGAACCAGGTAAACAAAGACAGTATGGTATTGAAGCGAGTAAACGAAATAATTTTACCTAAACTACATTTTGATATAAAAGAAATAATTTTTTTGAAATTATCATAGTATGATTGGTGTGTTTGGCTGTTATTATAATAGAAATAAGATTATAACAATTGAAATGGTTATATATAACCAAATGGTGATTGTATAAGTATAAATTATGCAAATAAATTATACTTAAATTGGTTTCAATCTAGAATTTGAAATTTAAATCCTAGAGATTTTTGTAAAAGTATTCTAAGGCATTTGGAAATGAATGATGATGGTATTATTTTGGAATGAAATACCCTTCAGATTGGGGTTAAAATTGTTTTAAATGGATTTTGAAGGTGATATAACACTGAACTCACTTCAGTCATTGGAAAATAATCCTAGTGATGACTGTGGCATTATCAGTATTTATTTTCGAGTTTTTAAGTGATGGGTTGCTACCGTAGTAAATTAATATGGAGATTTATGGGTGAAAACAAGCATTATTTTGGATATTCCGAAGGTGGTTTGTTTCAGATAAAACCAAATTTTGTTTAAATGTAAAAAGTGGGATTTGGTATACAAATATATACACACACACACACAAAAATATGTATACGTATATACATATTTATGATTTCAAAGTGATTTGACATAAATACCTAGTATTTGAATTCTGAAATCCCTAGTTAAAGGTTTTATAAATATTAATAAGAAAAGAAGTGTGAAAACTGAATTTAGAAATTAAAATTTAAAGTGACAAAGTTAATTGGAAATTTAACCTAAGTTGAAGGGATTAGATTTTAAAAAATTAATTGTTTATGGTTTGAATGGGATTAATGAAACAGTGAGTTAACTTAAGCCAATGTTAAATGGAATAAATTAGTAAAATGAACTAATTAAATGAACTGAATTGAGAAGAATTAACTATGTATAAATGAAGGAAACTAGTATTATGAATTGAAACAAATACTATTAGTTGATTGAAATGAATGTAATGGAATATTTTGAATATAAAGTTTGAGTTGTGAAATGGATATATAATTAGAAGTTATAAAATTTGAAATGGAATCAACTCAAATAAATAATATATGAAAACGTGGAAAATAAATTGTATGAATTGGAATTTAACTTAAATTAAATAAAATTTGAGTGGAATTAGAAATGTTATCGAATTGAGTTGAATATAGAGTTTGAATTATAAAGCGATTATATGGCCATAAGTTATAAAATTTTAAGTGAAACTTTTTGGAATTGTGAGAAAATAAGTTAATAGCTTACAAAATTGGAATTAATGGAATAGAGCAACCAAAATAAAAATGGTTCGATATTTTGATGAAGAAATAAATGTTTAAACTTGAATTATAAAGAAATATGAACACAAGTGGATTAAACAGAATGATTCTTAAAATAAAAATCAGATGTTAAATAAAAAATGGAGCTTAATTTGGTTGAATAAAATTGGGTTGTGAATTCAAAGTGGATATTGGAAATGGAACTTTAGTTATGAATAGAATTCGACTTAAATTGTAAGTGAATTAAATATAATTGGAAATGTTATCGGAGGAAATGGAATTGGTTTGAAAAAGTGATGATTTATGTTATAAATAATTTCAATTTAAGTGTAAACGAATTGAATATAGCTTTGAATATTATTCAAATGAATTCGAGCTTGAAGTTAAGTTTGAGGCGGATTGGGTAAATGAACTAATTATATTAATTGGTAAATAGGAATGGAATTTCATTGAAAAAAATCAAATCAAAAATTTGAATTGGAATTTGTTGGCAAGGGAAATAAACTTAAGTTATAGAGTTGAATTAACTTAAGTAAATAATTTTGAATGGAAGCTTGGCTTGAATAAATGTATAAAATGGTTCATAAATAAATTAGCATGGAATGATTCCGAGATTAATAAAATGGAATAGAATATAATGAATGTGGATATGAATAGAATGTAATTAATTGATTTAGAATCAATTTGAAATGGAATAGAATTAAATATAAATTGATATGGAATCAGTTATTTTATTGAATGAATATCATCGAATTTGCATATGAAAATTATTGTTTGACGTAAACGGAAGTAACTAAAATTCTAGAATAAATGGAAAGTGAATAAATTGATTTTGAAATCAATTTGGAATGGATTTGAATTTGTTTTGGTATAAATATGGATTGAATGCAATTAATTGGGTTGTAAATCATTTCGAATTAAATGAAAAGAATATGGATCGATCGAAAGTAATTAAATTAGTATCAGAACCTTATAATTGCTTATGATTATATGTTGGAATGCATTGTTTATTAAATCTATTTTTTAACTAGATAAATGAATGAATTTTTATTAAAATTTCATGTTTTGGTACTTACGTGCTTAAAATTGAGCAAGTACGGGTACCCGGAGGTCGTTTGGCTAGATTTCGGTCGTGCAATTTGCATAGAAATAAGCTCGCTCGCTTAAAAACGCTAAATAAGGTATGTTTTCGGATTAAATAACGCAAAGAGATATAAATATTGATCTATATTTTTTTTTTCTACCGTGAGGGTCGATGTATATGTTTTATCTCTCTTGTCATTTTGCAAAAGGCTCTCCGTATAAAGGAGACTCTTCCAAAAAATTTGAAAATTTAAGGTGTTAGAAAGCCTTTGAAAAAAAATTTGTAACATAAAAGGGTGATTTTTAAAAGTGTAACTGTAATAAATAATTTTAAATCATAAATGGAAACTAACTGTTTGGAATGAAACTAAAAGATTAGACGAGTGAAGTGTTGAGTTTTAACTAAGTGGGGTTTGAAAAAAAAAGTAAGTGGTTTTGGAGCATCTTTCCTACCTTAGCAATTTCGGGGACGAAATTCTTTTAAGGGGTTGGAGGAATGTAACGATCTAGATTTTTCGATGTTTAATTTAGAATATCTAAATGGTTTTAAATATTGGATTTGGAATTATAATTTAGTTAGTAAGATATTAAAACTAAAAATTTCGGACGATTTAGTAAATTTTGGAAATCGTCGAATTAATCGATGTGTTAAAATAGCGATCCGGGGCAAAGCCTCAGAATTCAACGAAACTAGTTCCATTGGACCCGTAATAGTTTTTTTTTGTCGAATTTCAAATTCCGTAGCGTTTGGAGTTAACATTTGGTCGTACGGAATATAAACGCCTAGAAATAACTTAAGTTAATTTAAATAATCTATTTAAATGGCTATTCTCCATATACGATCAAAATAGGACTTGAAACTTGTCCCAATGGGTTTGGAATAGTGATGTAACATTAGAAAGGTCAGGCAACGTGCCTCGATATGAATGAAAATTTTAAGTTATATATAACGAGGCATTTTGGAAAAAAAAATTGGCAAAGCCAGCGGGGTTGAATGGTCCCCTACCATTACATTGAAAAAACAAATGAATGGTTACATAGCACTACTAAAAAACACCCACAAAGCAAAAACTAACAGCACACAAGGATATCTTGTAAGCCACGGACCTAATTATAGGAAGGACCATTACATGTTTAGAGGTAGATTGACCTTTAAACACTCTAATGTTCCTCTCCACCCAAATGAGATATATAGTCATCTTAAGAATTCTTAACATCAATTTTCCTCTTTCATTTTTCCATTTAGTAGCTTTTAATATGTTGAATCATTCCACAGTAAACACTCTTCTAGGATTGTGCATTCCATAGTGATGTAAAACTCTATTCCAAATGTAGAAAGAAAACTCACATTCAAAATACAAATGTGACACAGTTTCCACTCCAATTCCACACAAAATACAAGTATCACTATGTATCAAACCACAAGATTTAAGTTTTTGTAGAGTAAGGATACCATTCTTTAAAACTTTCCATATGAACATGTTTTCCATAAGGATAGATTGAGAGTTCCGGATTCTAGAAAACCAAGGAAATAATGGATAATCAATAGTGGAATCAAGAACTTTGTGTACTTATTTTATTGTGTGTGTCTTTTCATTCCATATGACTTGAACATTGTAAGAGTTGTAGGTCTTAATTTGAATAACATTCCATGCAGATCTAACAATAAAGGAACTGCAATAAGGCATGGAAACAGCTCTGTCACACCAATATCTATCAACATAAGCTTTCTCATGAATACCGGATATTACTCTAGACTCATAATCAATAATATTAGCCAGGATTACACCTTTAGTAGACCATGGATCGTACCAACAAGAGATTTTGTCAATATTTTTCATGCCCATCTAAACCATAGGCAGGAAAATAGCTCTACTTCTCAAGATGTTCCTCCAAGACCAACTACAGTCAGAAGGAGGGGAAATAGACCAGAAGTTTCCATCCTTGATGAGAGATGCTCAACACCAAGAAGACCATAAGTTTGAGTCATTTCTCTATAATTTGTCATCTCTAGAGGAAAGAGCACCAAGGTTCCATCTTTTAATATTCATAATTCCAAGCCCGCCTTTATCATAAGAGCAGCATATATGTCTAAAAGAAATAGGGATCATTTTCTTAGAATAAGGTTTTCCATGCCATAAAAAATGATTCAAAGCAGACTTGATCATGCCAATAAGCTTGGTAGGAAGGATGAAGATTCTTGCATAATATAAGCACATGGAGACGGCAATAGATATAACAATCATTAACCTTCCTGCGATAGAAAATTTTGAACTAGTCCAGCTAGAAATCTTAGAAGTAATTTTTTTTCAAACAATTGCAAACACTGGTATGCCTTTATTTTAGAAGTACACAGAGGAGCTCCTAGGTAAATTTCATTGTCATTGAAAGGAGATAGACCAGACATGGCATACAAGATCCCCTTATCATGATCAAACATGCCAGCAATTTTAATTCTGGACTTGCTTTTATTAATGGTTAAACCAGTCATAACCTGAAAACGAGATAGAACTTTTAGAACCCCATTAATAGATTTAGTATTAGGCTTAGTGAAGAGAAGCAGGTCATCAACAAGAAGCAGAGAAGAAATGCTATTTTTCTTTCATAATGGGTGATAATCCAATAGTTTATTAGTCATTGCTGCTGAATTGATTGAAGTGAATAGTTCCATGACACACACAAAAAATATAAGGTGAAATAGGGTCTCCTTGTCTAATACCCTGAGTAGCACCAAAGTAGCCAAAGGTGGAACCATTAATACTGAGAGAATATTTGACGGTAGATATGCAAGTATAAATCCAACGAAGGAAAGGGATAGGAAAATTCATTTTATAAAGAGTGTATATAATAGATTTCCATTGAACAGAGTCATACGTTTTTTGTATGTCTAATTAAAAACAAATATTGGCATGATAATATTCCTATTGTAACCCCTCATAAGCTCAAAGACAAGTAAGATATTACCAGTGATATCTCTTAATGGAAGAAAGGCATTTTGATTAGGAGAAATCAAATCAGCAAGAGATATCTGTAGGATCTAGATTAACCCTAGAGGGGGGATGAATAAGGTTATAGCAAATTTTCTCGATTTAAACACAGAAACAAACTGCAGAAATAAATATGATGAAAAGTAAATCACACCCAAAATTTACCCAGCTTCGGCAACCCCTGCCTACTGCTGCATTCCCAGATTTCTATTAGAATTAAACAGTCTCCCGCTTACAAACACTCTAACAGACTCGCAAACCCTTGCTCCCGCATACAAACACTCTAATAGACTCGCACCCCCTGCTCCCGCCTATAGAGTTTTGCAAACTCGCAAACCCTGCTCCCGCCTATAGAGTTTTGCAAACTCGCACACCCTGCTCACTGAACTAATTCTAACTAGACAATCTGACACTACCTACAACCTAGGTGGTGATTTACCAAGATTTTGATTCGAAAAGAACAAATAAAATAAAATAAAACTGATAAACAAAAACCCCTTTAAAAATAAACCCTAAATAAACTAAAGCCCAATTTAAAATAAACTAAAGCTCTCTTTTGAAAAACACCACCGGCCCATTTGCATTATTCTCTAGCCCGTTCTTTCAATTGCGTCCGATCCTCTTTTCTCTGGCAATGGCGGCTCTGTTGAATTAGGGCTTTTGTTCTTTCAAAAATTAGGGCTTTCTCTCTGGTTGCTTTGACGAGTTTGTTTCTGATTCAATAATCTTGTCCGCGGCTCTCTGATGTTCAATTCTCTTGCGACTTTGCGTTGCTCCTCTGTTGATCGAGTTCTTGTTGCGGTATGTAATTTTCTTTTCGTTGCTGGTTAAATTGCTTGCTTTAACTCGATGCCTATGATGATAATTGGGTTTGATATTTATATGAATTCGAATCACTTGAATTTGCTCGTATTCATTTGATACTTTCCTAAATTGTTAATTGCCTGATGCGCACGACTTTCCTGATATATCTTCGACTTGTTACTCACGGCTTTGATTTTCAAACGTTCGATTTATTCTTGAATAATACGGCAAAGACTTTCTTGTTTTACTTTGCTTGACTTTCCTATTTTCGGCAATTTCCATTTTTGTACTGCGTTGATTTCAGACTTGGTCAATTTGTTGCCTTGATCATCACGGCACTATTTTGATTCGAAACACAGTATTGAATTCTCTGTTGACATCGTCTTTGACTTGAATTTGCAAATTTACTTCGGCACTCGATATTGTGTATGTGACTCCATGACTCTGTACTAACTTCGACCATCACCATTTCTTTGATATTGTTTCTGCTGTTCACTTCACTGTTGACACACTTGAACTTGTTTGTTACAGTATTCATATGAATTGTGCATTGAATCACTGTGTCACTGGTGTACTTCTATTGCAAGTGTATGGTTACATTCGACTTCTTTCAGTCATATTGAACTGTGTACATTTGCCTGAGTTTGTTTACTTGTTGTATACTTGGTTCATGAATTTGTAGCTTTCATTGCTGGTTGTAGTTCTGATGCCTTTAAGTCTCGGCCTCGAGTTCATTGCAGTATTGTTTCACTTGATGTTGTTTATGTCTGTATCTGTATCACTGATGCATGTAGTTGTGCACTGATTCTTGATAGCTTGCATGATGCATTTCTTTGTTTCACTTGACTTGACTTTGTGATAATTACATTTGTATTGATAACATCAAACTTGAGTCATTTGTTGTAGCATGCATTCTTGTTCATTTCCACTGGTTCATTGCCTCTCTCCATTTGCCTCTGGTTACTTGTAATTTCTGCTACACATTGTGTTTGGTCTGACCTATGATATCTTGTAGCCTGGTCATTGCTTGCATGAGTTACTTGCATTGGTGCATTGTCTTACTGAACTTGATTCTGTAGTTTGCTTCATTTTGACCTGATCATTTGTATACATTGTTTCTCGGCATTGACTTCTGTATATTTGGGCTTCACTGTGTTGAGGCTGTTGTATGTATTATTTGGGTCTGCTCATGTTACTTGTATCACTGGTCCTCTGCACATGGTTTCTTTACTGTGTTGCATTGAGCATAACATTTTCATCATTATGGTTTCACTTGTGTACACTTTCGAGTTGCACACTGCTTGTTAACTACTGCTTCAACTTGTCACTGCATTTGGTCTGCACTTGTGAACTTTTGCTCTGGCCATCTTTGTTTAAGTGCTTGTGTACCTCATTCTGATTTGCACTTGCATGCATTGCTGGTTGCTTTGGGATTGAACTTGAGCTATGTACATCCACTTCAATGTTGAGTTATTTGACTTGTGAACTGCCCTGTGTTGAATCCAGTTTCAAAAACTCGGGTTTGACCTGGTGCTCGTGTCGTGATTTAAATATATTGCACGTGAGTTGAACCCGGCTTTTCATTTGGGTTTGACCTGTGCTCACCTGTCCCTGTAGCATTATCAAGTGTATATTGATGTGCACGGCCTTGTGGCATGTACAGTGATACACTGTGCATGTCACACTGTTCGTGTGTGATGAATTCAAATGTGAATGATGACGAACAACCCAAATAACTGAGGCAAATAATATTTTCAAAAATCATATTTCATTTTATATTGCAAAAATATTTCTTTTTCAATTTTACTGCGTTAGTGAATATTTTTGCAGATTGCTCAGATACTGGATTCAAACAGGAATGAAGTTGAATATAAAACTACGAGTGTGAGTGATATGTAGTGAGGAATTTATGTAAACTGAATTGTGATGTAATCAAAAATGTATATGTATAGTGAGAGCTTGAATTTGTACTATTCAAGATTGTAATAAATATTTGTTTGAATAAAATTTCTGTTTGAATTTCAAATTCCATTCAAATTCTGTGTAATTTATTTTATTCAACAAATATTTATTTAATCTATGAAAAATAAAATAGTACATTAACAAATACATTTGAACGAATGTATATATATATGTTTAGTATCATCAAACAAAAAAATATAAGCGCATATTCATACAATCTCCCCCTTTTGATGATAATAAACATATATTTAAGATTTTGACTGAGTTAAATGTATTTGATCAATGATATACTCTATAATTGCTCCCCCTATTTAAATGCTTCCTCTCTACACGATGCCCCCCTAATATATGCATACAAATAGAAATATATAAATGAGCCTAGATGTAAATGGAAAATTATTTGACCTTTGCTTGATTCTATTTGAAAAAATCTTAACTTTTCTCTCCCCCTTTTGTTATCAGCAAAAGAATAATAGTGTTAGAGAAAATAGAGATAAGGTGATCAATATTAATCCAACATTAAACTCAAATTGAATATAAATATTAAACTTCAATAAAAATCAAACAAAAATCATAACTACCCTTGTTAGGTGCATATTCCACTTTTAGAAAGAATGGAAATGATGTTCTAATATAAAATCATACAATTGTATCAACTTGTGGTACATTTATATCAGAAATTTGAATATCTACTAATCATGCATAACCATTAGGACTTTTAAATGAGATTAGTAGTATTCCAATTTAATGTTAAAAAATGAAATCAAGTATCTTCTAACCACGCATGACCGTGAGGACTTTTAAATGGGATTAGAATCAACTTGTCTATTTACTCGATTAATTTTGATATGCGTTCCATACATGCATAACCGTAAGGACTTTTAAATGAGCATGGAAGCACATAATCAAAAATCCAAGTAATTCACCCATGCATAACAGTGAGGACTTTTAAATGAGAGTGAATACTTTGGATATTTATTTATTTTTACAAAAAAATATGAAATGAAAAACAAATGATCCCTAATTATAGTACCACATATCGACCAACTATATTTAAGTTTTGATAAACCATGGTCGATAGAAATATGATAGATATAGAAATGGTCATGGAATCTTTACCCAACAAAAAGTTTTATAACTCTTGTTTGAATTCCTAAAGAAATTTTCCAAATATACTCTCTTGAGTAATGTATGTTAAATATCAACACTTATCACCTTCTCAATCACTATTTATCTTTTTGATAATTAGTAGGGAGTCGGATTAGTCAAAATTAAAATCAAATAAAAATGACTAATCTGAAAATATGGTCAAAAAATGATTTTCTTGAAGGGGTTATATGAGAAAATAATTTGTGCTATTTGAAAATTATTTGAAATGAAAAATATGCAGATATTTTCTTTGAAAAACGATGTAGTTACTAAATGTCTCACCATAAATCACGTTCAACTAGTAATTTTTCTATCAACTAGATTACCAGTGTAATCTGCATCTGAATTTCTTTTTCACTCAAAAACATCACTAATTAAATTTGATAGACCAGACCATGAAGAGTGCATCAAAAATTTCAAAATCAATTTTAACAACAATTTAAATGACATTCTTTGAATTTTAATTGAAGCCATGTAAATAATCAGAAAACCGTGAATATAGAGTTAGCCGAAAAAATATTATCATCCAACAAAACACAATGTTTAATCCAAACAAATATGTATGAAGTAATTCAAAGATTAGTGTTTTTGGCATAATGTAATTGGCCAACTATGTTGAACAAGACAGAATCAAAATATCATCTCTTTACAACATCTCAATATTGGCTGATTTCATTTAGAATACGGTGCAGATTATCACATTTATATATCGATCAAATAAACACACCTTCACCTGTTTTACCTTTACGATAATTTCTCGTGATTGCCCATTGTGATTCTGTCACCTTTGTACTAGGCTAAGGAACTTTGCTTTCTTGCCCGTTGTGTTTCTGGAACAGCCAAAATCCAGCGAACACTGTTGTTGTTCCTTAGCCTGCCACCATACCTACACGATGAAAAAATTTTGTGACCTATTTGTTTTTATAGGTCCATGATTGTTAATGGCTAAAGCATTGTGAATAAACAGACCCTTTGGAACCCAAACTTGTTCAGTCCTTTCATTCTTGTTCCAATAGACATGAAATTTGTTTGTAGAATTCTTAGGAACCCAAACTTGTATAAATTTTGTGTTCTTGTTCCTATGACTACAATTTTCAACACGATATCCAATTATTTCGCATCTATCAAAGACACTCTTACATTTTGCATTATCCTCAACTTGTGTTTTCGCAAAGCCTAGTCCTTTTCTGTTGTCGGCAAAAATTTGATTTTCCAATAGCATGTTGAAAGATTTTTCGCCTCTTGAAAAGTTATTCAGAGATTTCTCAAGATTTTGGACTTTGGTTTATAGTGTTGTGTTTTCAGTTACAAGTGAGGTGCATCTATTTATAAAATCCTTTTTCCTAGTGTCAATGATTTCCTTAAGACTCAAGTTTTCTTTTTCAAGATTCTCAAATCTATTCTTAAGTCTTGATAATTCTGAATCTAAAATTTCACTTTTTTTACATTCTAGGTTTTGAATATTTTCAAGTTCGGTTTCTAACCTAAAATTTTCACGAGCAAGTTCTCTCCTATCAGATTTCAGTTTTTCAATTTTAGATTCAAGAGTATCAACTACTTTAGTAAGATCAAGACACATATAAACAAGATCTTTATAAGAATAGTCACCTTCCTCACTAGATTCCTCTGAGCTTGCTTTTGAATCTGATTTTGCCACAAGACACAAGTTAGCCTCGTCTGAGCTACCATTCGAATCTTCCTCTCCTTCTTCATCATCCCAAGTCGCTGCAAAGGCCTTCTTTTTATTTTTCTTTCCTTTGTCGTTTTTGAGAAATGGGCATAGTTGTTTGAAGTGGCCAGGCTTGTTGCAGTTAAAGCACGTCGATTCATTATCGGAATTGTCAGAATCTTTTGACCTATTACGACTTGTTTTGTTCTTGCGTGGCTTGAATCTTGACCATTTTCTAAGATTATTGACAGCCATTGCAAGCTCTTCAATTGGATCTTCTTCATCTTCATCGCTCTCTTCTTTGCTCTTTAAGGCAATCGTCTTCTTCTTTGATTCGGAGTTGTTGCGTTCCTCCTTTGCTTTAAGCTCAAGCTCATATGTCATCGAGTTGCCGATCAACTCCTCCATGCTTAGTTTACTCAGACCTTTCGATTCTTGTATTGCCGTGACTTTTGCCTCAAAGCTCATCGGTAAGACTCGTAGCACCTTCCTCATAAGCTCTACCTCAGTGAATACCTTCCTTAGCGCTCTAGCGTTGTACACCAAAGTTGAAAAGCGTCCAAACATGTCCTTTATGCTCTCGCCTTTGTCCATCACAAAGTTCTCGTATTCATTGCTGAATAGGGCTAGACGAGACTCCTTGACTTGAGAAGTTCCTTCATGTGTCACGTCCAAGGTATGCCAAATTTCCTGTGCAGTTTTACAATGAGAAATTCTATTAAATTCATTCTTATCAAGAGCACAGATCAGAGCATTCATGGCTTCAGCATTTGTAGTTTTTAATTTCTTATCGTTAGCATCCCACCTATCTCTAGGTTTAGGAATCTCAGTATCACCAACAGTTATAGTGGGTGATTTATAGCCAGTTTCAATAATGTCCCAAACATCATAATCAACAGAACTAAGATAAATACCCATCCTAACTTTCCAATAAGCATAATCATTCCCATTAAACATGGGTGGCCTAACAATAGATTGCCCCTCAGAAAAAGCATTATTTGATGAATTCGTGACTCTAGAGTTAAAGAAAAATATCGTGCTCTGATACCACTTGTAGGATCTAGATTAACCCCAGAGGGGGGGTGAATAGGGTTATAGCAAATTTTCTCGATTTAAAAACAGAAACAAACTGCAGAAATAAATATGCTGAAAAGTAAATCACACACAAAATTTACCTAGCTTCGGCAACCCCTGCCTACTGCTGCATTCCCAGATTTCTATTAGAATTAAACAGTCTCCCGTTTACAAACACTCTAACAGACTCACAAACCCTTGCTCCCGCTTACAAACACTCTAATAGACTCGCACCCCCTGCTCCCGCCTATAGAGTTTTGCAAATTCGCAAACCCTGCTCCCGCCTATAGAGTTTTGCAAACTCGCACACGCTGCTCACTGAACTAATTCTAACTAGACAATCTGACACTACCTACAACCTAGGTGGTGATTTACCAAGATTTTGATTCGAAAAGAACAAATAAAATAAAATAAAACTGATAAACAAAAACCCCTTTAAAAATAAACCCTAAATAAACTAAAGTCCTATTTAAAATAAACTAAAGCTCTCTTTTGAAAAACAACACCGGCCCATTTGCATTATTCTCTAGCCCGTTCTTTCAATTGCGGCCGATCCTCTTTTCTCTGGCAATGCGGCTCTGTTGAATTAGGGCTTTTGTTCTTTCGAAAATTAGGGCTTTCTCTCTGGTTGCTTTGACGAGTTTGTTTCTGATTCAATAATCTTGTTCGCGGCTCTCGGATGTTCGATTCTCTTGTGACTTTGTGTTGCTCCTCTGTTGATCGAGTTCGTTGTTGCGGTATGTAATTTTCTTTTCATTGCTGGTTAAATTGCTTGCTTTAACTCGATTCCTATGATGATAATTGGGTTTGATATTTATATGAATTCGAATCACTTGAATTTGCTCGTATTCATTTGATACTTTCCTAAATTGTTAATTGCCTGATGCGCACGACTTTCCTGATATATCTTCGACTTGTTACTCACGGCTTTGATTTTCAAACGTTCGATTTATTCTTGAATAATACGGCAAAGACTTTCCTGTTTTACTTTGCTTGACTTTCCTATTTTCGGCAATTTCCATTTTTGTACTGCGTTGATTTTTGACTTGATCAATTTGTTGCCTTGATCATCACGGCACTGTTTTGATTCGAAACACAGTATTGAATTCTCTGTTGACAGTGGCTTTGACTTGAATTTGCAAATTTACTTCGGCACTCGATATTGTGTATGTGACTCCATGACTCTGTACTAACTTCGACCATCACCATTTCTTTGATATTGTTTCTGCTATTCACTTCACTGTTGACACACTTGAACTTGATTGTTACAGTATTCATATGAATTGTGCATTGCATCACTGTGTCACTGGTGTACTTCTGTTGCAAGTGTATGGTTACATTCGACTTCTTTCAGTCATGTTGAACTATGTACATTTGCCTGAGTTTGTTTACTTTTTGTATACTTGCTTCATGAATTTGTAGCTTTCATTGTTGGTTGAAGTTCTGATGCCTTTAAGTCTCGGCCTCGAGTTCATTGCTGTATTGTTTCACTTGATGTTGTTTATGTCTGCATCTGTATCACTGATGCATGTAGTTGTGCAATGATTCTTGATAGCTTGCATGATGCATTTCTTTGTTTCACTTGACTTGACTTTTTGATAATTACATTTGTATTGATAGCATCAAACTTGAGTCATTTGTTGTAGCATGCATTCTTGTTTATTTCCACTGGTTCATTGCCTCTCTCCATTTGCCTCTGGTTACTTGTAATTTCTGCTACGCATTGTGTTTGGTCTGACCTATGATATCTTGTAGCCTGGTCATTGCTTGCATGAGTTACTTGCATTGGTGCATTGTCTTACTGAAATTGATTCTGTAGTTTGCTTCATTTTGACCCGATCATTTGTATACATTGTTTCTCGGCATTGACTTCCGTATATTTGGTCTTCACTGTGTTGAGACTGGTGTATGTATTGTTTGGGTCTGCTCATGTTACTTGTATCACTGGTCCTCTGCACATGGTTTCTTCACTGTGTTGCATTAGCATAACATTTTCATCATTATGGTTTCACTTGTGTACACTTTCGAGTTGCACACTGCTTGTTAACTATTGCTTCAACTTGTCACTGCATTTGGTCTGCACTTGTGAACTTTTGCTCTGGCCATCTTTGTTTAAGTGCTTGTGTACCTCATTCTGGTTTGCACTTGCATGCATTGTTGGTTGCTTTGGGATTGAACTTGAGCTTTGTACATCCACTTCAATGCTGAGTTATTTGGCTTGTGAACTGCCCTGTGTTGAATCCAGTTTTAAAAACTCGGGTTTGACCTTGTGCTCGTGTCGTGATTTAAATATATTGCACGTGAGTTGAACCCGACTTTTCATTTGGGTTTGACCTGTGATCACCTGTCCCTGTAGCATTATCAAGTGTATATTGATGTGCACGGCCTTGTGGCATGTACAGTGATACACTGTGCATGTCACCTGTTCGTGTGTGATGAATTCAAATGTGAATGATGACGAACAACCCAAATAACCGAGGAAAATAATATTTTCAAAAATCATATTTCATTTTATATTGCAAAAATATTTCTTTTTCAATTTTACTGCGTTAGTGAATATTTTTGCAGATTGCTCAGATGCTGGATTCAAACTGGAATGAAGTTGAATATAAAACTACGAGTGTGAGTGATATGTAGTGAGGAATTTATGTAAACTGAATTGTGATGTAATCAAAAATGTATATGTATAGTGAGAGCTTGAATTTGTACTATTCAAGATTGTAATAAACATTTGTTTGAATAAAATTTCTGTTTGAATTTCAAATTCCATTCAAATTCTGTGTAATTTATTTTATTCAACAAATATTTATTTAATCTATGAAAAATAAAATAGTACATTAACAAATACATTTAAACGAATGTATATATATATATGTTTATTATCATCAAACAAAAACATATAAGCGCATATTCATACAAGATCTTCATTCTAGCAGCCAAAATTCTAGAAATGCATTTGTAAATCACATTACAACATGTTATGGGTCTATACTGATTAATAGAAGATGGCTGATCAATTTTAGGAATCAATGCAAGCCTGGTTGCATTTATTCCAATGACTAACTTACTATGCTTGAAAAAGTTCTTAATAGCTTTAGTCAGATCACCACCTGTGATAGCCCATGTAGCTTTAAAGAAGTGAGCATTAAATCCATCTGGACCCAGAGAGCTACAAGATTTCATTCCAAATATTGCTAGTTTAATTTCATCATCAGATAGTTCCTTGATTAAATTATATCTCATGTCATTAGAAATGGTAGGGAGTTGAATTTGAGAGAACTATTCCAGAGAGATAGTTGGAGTTTGAGGATTACCCAGAATCATTTGAAAGTATTCCAGGAATGCAGCATGAATAGAATCTTGAGAAGAGCAAGGCAAGTCAGGTATATCAAGGATGTTAGATATATTTACAATAGAATGTTGAATCTTCAAAGTGTTGTGAAAAATAGATGTATTTTTATCACCATTCACATGCCATTCATTTTTTATTTTTTTGCTTTGCCATGATATTTTCTTTTACTAAAGCTTTAGAGAGATCTTTTAAAAGTAAAGTTTCATGTTCAGCAAGATTATATAGTAGGATACTATATTGGCAGTTTTGAATATTTATTTGAACTTGAAATAATTTTTCTCTAATTATAGAAGACAAACTGCTCCCATTTCCAAAAGTATGCTGAGCCCACTTCTTCAAATTAGCCATAATTTGCTTGAGTTTAGCATGCAAAATAAACATAGGGTTTCCAAAAGTTTGAAATTTCCAACTTTCAGAAACAATATTTAAGAAATTAGGGTGCTTAGACCAATTATTAAAAAATGAAAAGGAAGAACGCCTTCTCGCAGTGTCCTTGCCCCAGTCCATTATGAGAGGGGAGTGGTCAGATAAAGATGGAGGTGGGATTATGGTGATGAGGTTAGTCCATTTGATTACAGAGGAAAAATTCTGATAAGCTCTATCAAGTTTACAATATGTCCTTTTACCAGTTTTGCTAGAATTGTTCCATGTGTAAAAAGGACCACTAACAGAGGTAGGAAGAAGGTTAGAAGCATAAATAACATTGTTAAGAGGTCTAGTCTGACTTAAGTCAGTGGAACTCCACCACTTTTCTCAGAAGACAACTGCATACAATTCCAATCACCAAAGCAAATCCACGGTGAATTGGACTGTTGAAGTGTAGGTAGAATGTCAAGGAAATATTGCCTATACGCAGTATTATTATCTGCATAGATAGCAGTTAGAAAGAAAGAATTAGAAGAGGAGATGTGAATGATCTCTGAGTGAATGAATTGCCTATGAATAGTTAAAGGGGAAAGGGAAAAACAGCAGGGTTCCATAAAATTAAAAGTCTACCAAAAGGGGATTGAGAGAGATTGTGAGTAGAACTCCAGCCATGTTTAATATTTGAGGCAGCACTGATTGTTGTATTATGATTGAGTTTTTTTTTCTGCAATTGCCATAAGTTCAATTTTGTGGGAAGAAATAAGATTAGTGGTTTCTAATTGCTTGATCATGGAATTAGCACCCCTAACATTCCAAAAACCTATTTTTCCAATCATCATGATAGTATTATAGATGAGGCTCTAGTTTTAAACCCAGAAGAAGAATGTGCAAGATTATTAAGAGGAGGCATGGTCAAACTTGTTTGATCAATAGAGAAATCGATCCCTTTGTCCAAGTCAATAGTAGAACTAGTAGTGGTTTCTTAGGTCTACCGTTTTTCCTTTTAGAGGAAGAATCTGGAAAGGAAGCGAAGGGCGACGGATGCAAATATGAAAGAATTGAAGAAGAGGAATTGACCAAATCATTGAATATTTGGTTAGGGAGAGTTAAGGAGGAGTATGGAGAAGATTGCAAAGAAATTGAGGATTATTGATATTGATTAAGAGGTGGAATTAGAAGGGATGATTCTCAGCAATAGAGAAGTTGTGCATTTTAGAGTTTAGAGTGTCATTGTGCATGTCAGAAGAGTTACTGGATTTGGGTAGTGTTAAATCATTAACAGTTTCATCCAGAGAGGGGATATAGGCTTCATTACATACATGTTGTAAATCATCATCATCATTAATCTGCTGAAGAACAGAAAAAGCATTATGTGTTGTAACTGCTTCAAAATCAGATTGCACTGTGATCACACTTCCTGACAAAACTTGCATTTTATCAAGAATCGAAGTATCCCCCAAAGCATCACCAGGCTAACTCAAAGGATTACAGACAGCTAGTAAAGAAACATCTGCTTCAGGACTCGGAGCAGACACATGTAAAGCACCTTGCTGACTCGAAATAATACTGTTAGTAGCCATATTTCCATTTCCATCTGGACCCAAACCAGACTCAGACACAACTCCAATCTTCCTCAAAACATTTTGATTAGTAACAACTTCACACGGTTTCCTAATTAAACCTCATCAGATTGTTTATCCTTCTATAAAGTAGTGACCTTATTTTTATTACTATCCTCCTTATTAATTTTCCTCCAAAATTTTTGCCCAGTTTTAATTCCCTTCTTGTCTCTAACATGAAAACCCCTTTTTTCTTTAACAATTTGAATATCTTTATCTACTTCGGAACCATCATCAACTGTAACTTTTTTATCACTGGAATTCTTAACTTCTCCTTCAACTTGTATATCCTTATTCCTCTCACATTGATCAGTGGCATGACCAAAAACTTTACAAGTAACACAAATAAGAGGTTTCCAAGAATATTCAATCAAAATATTGGGATAAGAATCATTCCCTACTACTAGAAAATCAGGCAATTCTTTGTCAGGAGACACTTCTATTAAACTTTTAGCATATTCAAATCTTTTCATTCTTTTTGTATTTGCATCATAGCACACAAGCCTTCCACGGTGACATGCTATCCAATTAATGCCAAGCAGTGAACATAGCATTATTGGAATTCTATAAAAGTGGATCCAAATTGGAACTGACCGAACAGCTGCCGGAGCTGATGAAAGTTTCGGATTCCATTTAGAGATAATAAACATTTGTCCTCTAATAAACATGGTATCTCTCTTTAGAATAAGATTTTTATCTTCCTCATTAGCAAATTTAAAATAATAATTTTGTTCATCAAAAAATACTTCATATGATCCCTTAAGTTTCCAAGATTTTTCTAAATGAGTTTTAACAACCATGAAGTTTACATTACCAGCCAAAAAAGTTCAAACCAAGCAATCCGACCATGCTTTAATACCTTCATTCAAAACTTCTTAAGGAGGATCAATGGGAGAGCCAGAATAAGAAACATCAAAATGAATAGGAACATAAGCACCAGCATTCCTAGGCTTAGTACTGAAAAGAGAAGACCATGAAGAGATAGGAATAGAAGGAGAGGAAGACCTAAGGGGAGGAAAGTGATCAGGAGAAAAGGAAGATAAGAGAGGAACATTTAGAGGAGTAAGATGAGGATCAGGTATTGAAACGACAAGAAATGGAGGAGGAGTTAAAGGAGGTAGAGGAAGCGACAGAATGTCAATGATAGGACAGGCAGGGAAGGTAGGGACAGAGGGGATGGCAGGTGATGGGGGAAGGAATGGGAAGACAGGAAGGAAGGACACCATGAGAAGACATCTGGTGAAATTTTATAATATAATAAAATTTGAAAGTCAACTATTCAAACATATTGTTATAAATGGACACTTATACTCAAGAAGCCACTTCCCCAATTTATATTACGTCTTCGTTTTCCTCTCTAGTCTTCATATCGAAATCGAACATAGATGAAAAAAGATAGAAATCAGATTCAGTTAATATAATAAAAAAAGGGCAATTCAACGATTGCGTGCATCACGCTCGACTTTTTCTCAAGCTCAAAGGAGCGTAGATATCAAAGGTGGTTCGCTTGGAGGTCGATGTTATGGAGTCAGTTGCTACCAAAGGAGAATCGAGCAAAGTCTCAAGGTAAGCTAATAGGCGCAGTTAGATCACGTTGGCAAGGTGGAGGAAGCAGAGACCGCTGACAGGGAGGAATGCGTTGACATGTAGATTAGGGTTCAACATAGGGTTTAACTCGTGTTTGTTGGTGCTGGAATTTGCTCGAGTTGCATTCACTGGCACTGTAGTGGATAGAGGTGCTAAGGCAGTGAGCTCCGGTGGCTCGTGTGAAGCTTAGTCGAGGTTCGAAGTTGAAGGGTTGAAGGCGTGATCCTGGAACTTGGTCGCGAACGAAGGTTATCTTGTTAGTAAGGTAATTTTGTTAAAAAAATTTGAATTTAAGTTAGTTATCAATTAATTTATTACAAAGTTCATTAATCCATATAAAATTCATACGAGGTTCAAAAATGAGGAGATCAGTGGCATGAGATTCGAATTGACATAAGATACGAAATAAAATTGGAACGGATTTGCAATTAAAATCACGGTGAGTAAATCCCACTCATTTGGATAATTGGTGTTATTTTGAAAATAGTTAGAAATATTTTTGATTGATTTGATGAATTAATAACTATTATTATCACTTGGATGTTATATTAAATATCGTAAAGTAATATATATATATATATATATATATATATATATATAGAAGTTGGATACATTTCAGGCCTATTGGAGTAGATGATACCTTATACGCCACGGATAACAGCGGATGACCCTATATACCATGATATCCCCCTCGAAGTGGGGTTGGTATTTTCATGTTGAATTAACATATGTGGATGTAGGAAAACAAGTTGGAGGGATACAACTGGATTCCTCAAATTTATATTGATTGTTCTTCATATATAATAATATACAATATGTTAGAATAATATGTTATAGATTATTGTTGTGTTGTGAATTATTAGATGCTATAGTAGCACTGGCCTAACTTTTTGTATTTTAAATACCGTAAGTATTATTTTTGGAACTTTAAAGGATTTAAAAAGGGGATTTTGAATGTAAAAGTATTTATATCAAAATTTGGTTTATTTTTAAGAAATTGATTTGGATAAAACAATAATTGATTTTTGTTTATATTTAACTATTCGTAAAAATATTTTACAAAGATATTTTTCAAATAATTTATATAAAGGATTTTTAAGCGATGGACTTTTAAACGTTATTTTTGGAAAATATAAAAAGAAGTTGAAATCGATATTAAAAATAGATTGGCAGAAACAAATAGAATTTATAAAACGGAACTTTATAAATGAGATTATTTTTGAAAAAGTGAAACTCGAAGAAGTTATAAAGTTATAAACAATGTTTAGAATTAAAGAAAATCAATAACAGATGAAAGTTTGGGAATATAAAATTCATAGGGTGAATTTATATTGGAATATGGAAATAGGTTTGGAAAAAAATAATGGACACTATTTTTGAAAAGTGGAAATGGATAGGATGCTGGAATAGGATCAATGGGTTGTAAATCATGAGGATTTATAAATTGAATTGGTTATTGAAATTATAAAAATATATCTTTAATTTTAAGAATTTAAGTTTATTTTAGAAAGAAAAATATAACATATCAAACTATAAAATTTTGAACTAGAAGAATTAAAGTAAATCGAAAAGTGGATTTTTAAAATACCTAATATTTGTTTTAATAAATTCTAATTTTAAAACTCAGCTTTGAAATTGATTTGTTTATATATAAAAAAATGAGTTATTGATGTTCATAAAAAGGGTTTCGATATTTTTAAATGGCTACTTGAACTTGGTTTAAAAATAGATTATTATTCTTTTAAATACTTATTATACATACATATATAGAGTTTTGAAGTGATTGAAAATTTTATTTACAAATTCTCTCAAGATTCGTAATTGGGGCTTATAAATGGATATGATTTTGAGGAGAGGAATTTTTATAAAGGATTTGGAGGAAATGGAATTTCAAAATATTGAATATGGAAACTTCGAAAATGAAATCTGAATTCATAAAAGAAGTTATTGTTGAATGGGAGTATGAATAAATATACTGGGAGTTGGAAATTGTTAAAGGGAATTATTAGTGATTCTGGAGACTTATGAGATAAGCTTTGAAAAAATCTCTAAAGCGTTGACATTTGAAATGATTTTGGAAAATAAAACTTATAATGTTTTCCTAAGTATTAAAATAGAAATTTGGAAATATTTCTAAGTGTTGAAATGGTTTCGGAATATCTTGTTATGGTTTAAGTATTTGGTATTGTTTTCAAATATTGGAATATGGGAAGGAATTTGAATATATACCTTTGTAAAGGTATTTTGAAACGAATATTATGGAAGAAAGTTATAATATGGGCCTAATGATTGCTTATATTAATGGTTTCGAAGAGACCGGGATCAGATTTAATTATTCGAAAATCACTTCGATCTGATTTGAATGTTAGAATGGATATCGTGAAGACGGTGATTTAGTTTGTCCTGGCCCATGATAACTTGTATAGACGAATACTATCAGAACATCTTCATTGGAGGACTATGAGCATTCTAAGTGAAATTGATCTTGAAAGGTAATCGTAGCCTCAAGCCTCATCAACCAGAACGACTGAAAATCAGGAGAGATGCAGCAAGGCTAAGTGTGTCGCATCCAATTAGGGTATGTTATCACCATTCTAGATACCCTCGGATATATTGTAAATTATCGATACGATGTTGCATGGAAAAAGAGCTCTCAATAAGGGTGGGAACACCCAGGGTTGTAGTATATTTGGTTCTATCCAGGTTAGGGATAGGCCCGGTTTTATGTTGTAGGGGATCTTGGCGAGGTCCTTGGTACATTTTTCTAGACGTGTACTGTGATAGGTGTTACCCGGTGCCTAGTCATTATATGGAATCCATTCTCCAATATGAGCCTTTACGGTTTTAGTTATAGAGCCTAGTATACTGAAATTTAATTAATGTAACAATTTCGGCAATTTCAATAAGTATTTGTAGTTAGACATTATTATAATATTAGATGATTTTGATATAAACTGTTTTGGTTAACAGTAGTAGTTCAAATTGAGTATGTTTTCTTACGCTGGTTTTCCAGACTGACTCGGGTGTTATTTTATTATAATGCTCGGGTCAGGCCGAGTATTGCAGATTCACGTTAGAGTGCTATGGAGCTCATGAGACGAGCGAGATGACAATGACGTATATCCATACTTGGTTTACCTTTCCGCTATGTGAAGACAAGTTATTATAACTGTCCAGATTGATGTATTGATTATTGTACTCTGATGATTGTAAGTACAAAACAGTTACGGTTTTTTTATAAAACTCTGTAATTATATATTATATTTTGTCCTGCTGCGATTGAGAGACTCTATGTTGTTGTCTTCTATTTTCTTCTATCTTTTTTCTTCTTTACCCTTAGCAAATCGGTATTTTCGACATTTGAATACTCGCCATGTTATATAGTGAATGTATTAATGTCGATTTTCGAGGGTCGAAAATACTGGTTTATTACACCAGCATTAGTCGGTCGACCCTGATTTCTCCTGACAGTCGGTCGAGCATTTTCACTAGTTGTGGTGCTTCCTCCATTATGATTTCCTCTTCTATTTCCTGCTTCCATATCTTTTTTCTCATAAAACTACATATGAGCTTTAGTAAGATACAAAAGAACGATCTAAAAGAGTGGAGAATACGTACTTATATATATGTAACTATATAGCAAACATAAGTATGTTACTATAACATTAACCCAAGCCCCAATCTTATTTTCTGATTCATTGGATTATGATTGGAAAATCTTTTATGTTTAAATTTCTTTTAAACTTTCATAGACCTATGCTACGATACCAATTTATAACATCGCCCAACTTAGAGGCCCAAAACTAACAGCAATGAATGCTGCAGTCATTCATGGTTATTAATCCTCAGTGATCAAATATGATGACATTAGGTACATTGATACATAGAAACACAATAATATGGAAAAAAATTAAACAGCTAACAAATTCCACACTTCATTTGAAAATATTCCAAATCGATTACATAATCCTAATTCGTAGGCCACGTTCATATAACATATACTTATTACAAAATACGTCAAGAGCGATATATGAAGATGCCCCTTTGGTAGATCAGAGTATATAGATAGGCAAGGAAACGATTTTCCTTTACAAATAAACACACAGTGGATATAAAAGAACTCTAATAACAAGCTTGCCTCATGCATGTCCACGAAAGCTTTTCGCCTAAAAGAACACTTCAAAACCTTAACTCTCAATCTACTCAAATTCAATTGAGTACCTGAGAGTTTAAGGGGAAAACCAAAAACTTCAAGTCAAATAAAAAGCCTAGTATGAATAATAATTTACCATCCCAAACCATTTAGATATCTAGTGATACCACGCCACTTAGCAGAATGGGTTTTCACCTCACTAATATCCTAAAAAATTTGTAAAACCATATACTGTGCTCCTGCATCCACAATGGTTAAAACATACTATTTCAAAACAATATTTTGATATGAAAAAGAAATAAATCAATTATGGATTACCCATCCCCATTCATTCTCACTATTTGTCTCAATTATAGTTTCTAGGGTTACTATTAACATGTTAAATGTTTCTAGACTATCCGTTCAATTACTTAGTTTTCATGGGATCACTAAGATCCTATTGGTAACCCTAATATCTTATTTCTTATCCTAGTTTTCATGGGGTAACTAGAAACCTATTGGATGACTGTCAATATCTTAATATAGATATAGTTTTCATGGGCTAACTACAAACCTACTGGCCGTTGCCGGTGTCAAATCATAGTTTTCGTGGGATGACTATGAACCTATTGGCCCTTGCCAATATCATACAGTTTTCATGGGCTTACTATAAACCTATTGGCCCACATGCCAATCTCCTTAATTAAGAATTTACGATCTGTAGAGTTATATTCACTACTGGGTCTACCTAACTGGTTATTCTGCCCTTTTTCCAAAATATAGTTATGATTAATAACAATGTGAATAATATTTCCAAAATCTTTATTTATGCCATGGTTTTTTCCTTAAAAATGAGAATTGGTTATTCGGTTTGAAACTTTTAAACATCGCTTTCAAAACCACTGGATGATCTCCTTCGAAAGCATAGAAAATCACTTTTCAAAACTTTAACCTTTCGGAACCAATGATAACTTTCGAAGGTGTTAAGAAAACATTCTTTAAAACATAGCTTCAAAAGACATGAAGTACCCTATCATAAGCATTGGGTTTACTCTTTGAAAACATCGTTTGGGTCAAAGTGGTTAAACGGAAGTATCGCTTTCGAAACCAACAAAAATTAATTTAGGGAAATTTTGATGGTTTTGGAACCATCTAGTCGAAAGTAAAACCTTTTAAAACAAAAAATTTGAAGGACATAGTCGAAACCCCTTTTTGACTCTGTCACCTTTGAAACCCTCAACCCTTTTGAAAGCAATTAGGAAAAAGGCTCAATTTATGGTAAAAATAAAGATAACCTTTCGAAAGCATTACTAGTAAATATGGTTGAAAGGCAAAGTAGTGGCTAGGTTTCAACTAGATCGAAATCAATCTAATCAAAAGCTCTGAGTTTTTTTAAAGAAAGAGTACCCCTTCGAAAGCTAACTTCTTAAAACTTGGTCGAAACCAATCCAGTCCCTAGCTTTTAATCCTTAGCTTTTGATAAATTTCTTCCTTTCTCCCTTGGTAATGGCCGGCTTTGGTTTAGGTTTTATATTTGTGTTTGTGATGATGTGAAATGAAATGTGAATGGAAAATTCAAAAAGATATAGCGTGTATAATAAGCTGGCAAATTTACTAATATGCCCATGTATAGTTTAGTTAACTAATAAACTAATTTAAAGCCAATTTATCTTGTTAATAAGCATGGCCCTATATATATAATTTGTTAAAATCTCAGTCTTTTTAACATCATTATTCTATTTAATTAATCTAATTAAATTTACTGAATAATTTATTAGAAATTAGGGATGTTTAATGCTCCATTTAAAAGTAAGCTACAAGTGTGGTTGATCTTATATATGAAATTAAACATAATTTAATTTCTAAGGAAAAAGAATTTTCATATATATAAAAATTATGTTTTTTGTAATTTAGATCTAGAAGATGTAACATATCTATATTACAATCGTCCCTTGACAAATTCCATAGTTGCAAACACTTTCAATAACTTTGACTTTAATGGAAACAACATCAATTTTAACTTCGACTATTGCTGTTACAGTTTTAGACTTAAGTATGCTATAGGTAATAGAATTCTTCTAAACACCATCTTCACTGTCACTTATTGGTATTTGTGATTCAAAAGAAATCAAAGAATGTTTAAGAATTCTCATAATCCTTCTAAAAATCTGATATTTACTATTGCACTTTATATTATTATAACTGGGTTGCAAATAGTAGTTATAAATTGGCTAAGATGATAATTTTAAGGATTATCTTAAGAAAGTAAAAGGCCGCATCGACATTTTGAAGCCAAAAAATTTCCATGGTAGTAGAAGAAACAATATGACTTTCATCATTGACCTAGTGGACACCCTTAATGATAACTCTTCGGATGGAATATTATTAACTAAAAACCAACTTCGGTTCACTTCTTATTTTCGGTTTACTTCCCCCAAACACATATATTTATACGAAGTTTATATACATATAATATATATGAGGGGATCACGGTCTTTTTGAGTTTTTGAGTTTTAGGATTACATAGGATTGGTTACCTTATGCAATGACCATATTGAGGATTGATTTGCTGACATTGGCTTAAGGATATCACTTTCCCACTGAAGACCTTCCACGAAGGACATAGTTTTTTAACCTAATTCTGTTGTGAAATTTTAACATTTATTTTTAATAACCCATCTAGCTTATTGTATCTTTTGGTAAATACTCTTTCTCTTTTCACATTATATCGTACCATGTTATTAGTTGCGAGGCTTCTTCTTTTCTTTTTAATGCAGGGGGCATTCTTCTCTACCTCTTAGGCTTATTGGCCGCTCATTTTTAAAGTATAGAATAAAATTATATAAATGATTTTTTTTAAAAGAGGATCACTCTTTTTCCTAAATTTAATTAATAAAATTGATATAAGATTATACATAAGATGATTATATAAGTTAATTAAAATTATAAGTTGTTAAACAATAATTGAACTTACATTATATGAATGTATAATAAAATATAGAACTGTAATAAACTCAAATTATATTTAAATAATAAAATAAATATATATAGTATGTATATCATGATTTCAGATTTGTATGACACTTGAATCACGAAGGTATCTCATAACTCTATATCACTCAAAAAATGTACATTAAACATTATGCATCTTCAATAGAAGTGTTGTCATCCACCATTTATATATTAATAGATTACTTACATGCCCTTTAGTTGTTGAGCTTTCGTTAAGCTAGAGGTGTTATGTGTTGTACTATTAATATATAGACTGGAAGAGTTAAGACACATGCACATATTAGTTGAGTTTTTCTTAAGGCATGTACATTGTACTTACACCAGAAATGGTATGAACGAGTGAATAATCTCTCTTTATTTGTTGAGCTTTCGTCAAGGTAAAGATGAAATTAGGGCAAAGACCACGGTTTAGGAGTTGTATGTGATACAACCGATAAGGTGTTATCCATCGCATGTAGGCTTATGACTAACCGAGCTTTTCTCAAGGTTAGAATCCAAAGCCAGTGAGTCCTAGCACCCTTAGTGAAAACAAAATATTTATATTTTTTCTTTTTCGGGTTTTAGGAAACATAAAAGTATAATGAGAGCTTATAATTAAGGTTATATATATAACCTTACTAATAACATAAGAACATATGCAATTTATAAATTATACTAATCCACGTTAATGAATTTGTGTGATTAAGGTAATTTATAAAATGTTTTATCAATTAACATATACAAATGAACACAATTAAGATTGACAAATAGAAATATAAAATATACTTACCAATAAATATTGCACGTTGTCAATTCAAGACTCATGCAAGCGCTTAATTATACAACTACTAAATACGGTCATAACTTGGTCATTTATATATTTATTTTCCTTAGACTATGTATTGTCTTTTATGAGTTTTGAAGTGTAAAAATAATATAAGAAGATCTTGAATATTTTATCCATATCCAATCACATATAAATGTTACATGGTGAACGGTCATAGTTCGTAATATACAAAACCTAGATGGAATTAGTTTGTTCAAAATGAGAAAATAAACCATAGTGCCATATCGTATATTCAATATTATTATAGTAAAGATCTTATTGCATTAGATGTAAGACTAGACCAAGAGATACAAGATGGATCTAAGAATTCAATCATTGAAAGGCCAGTTTAATTAGTTTATGTAAAGTGTGACTTATTCGACATCCTTAAATGTTAAGGATGATTGAATACATTTTTGCAAAGAGTTCGTTATGGACTTGTAGTAATGGTTTTCTTTATGTGGTTCAACTTTTGGAAAGGAAAGAAAATGTACAAGAGTGGATACAACTTAAGGCAACTGGAATGAAAAAAGTGAATAATCAGTTATGTTTTAGGAAGAGACATCAGAACCGAGAACTATATAAAATAATGATATATGCTTAACAATGAATGAAAAATAACATTTACATTCCAAAATAATTTTTTATATCGAAAATAATTTTCTATGACACTTATTTCATTGAGTGTAAGATATTTTATCTAAAACTCTCAATTGTAAACCACCTACATTATATGAAATAAAATTTCGTAATAAGTGGATGAATAAAGCTTCATATTTCATATGTTATTATAGTAATGGCGGAAATAATGGGAGCATGCCCTAAACACTTCTTAGTGGATGCATTGGTTACAAAAAATTATTTTCATAAATATAATAAATAATATTTATGAAGCAATAACTGTATTTAGTATTGACTAAAAAATAGACATAGTTTTATGTCAACATGAATATTATGAATATTTTTTATAAGATAAAACTATAATAATGTTATTTTTTTTGTAACATAATAATGCATTAGATGATGTAGAAGTATCTAAAATTTTATGATTATTTGAAATTATGGACTAAGCCATAGTTTCGAGAACTAATTCTTTAATCATATAATTATGAATCGTATGGTACTAGTGAATTATATCCCAAATGATCAAGGGTAAAGCACCCATTCAATAGTAGTGACATAAGAGTTAGTAAAATCGTTGGATTGATACATATAAATGCACGCAGTCATACGTCTAATAATATCAAAGTGGCTCTAAATACTTTGTCAAAATTCATCAATGAATTATCATAGAAATAAACATGAGTAGTTGATACACATGAAGTATGTCTATAATAAGTTCATAGAATATAAAAAGGAAATAAGTAATGCAACATGCAAAAGGAAATAAAATGATTTGATTTGACTGAATATGTGATTATATTGGAAAGAGTTCCAATTGTACCCAAAAATGAGTAAAGGTCACTCCTCCTTATGATGCATAATGATGTATTGAAAGGAGTAATAGTACTTTGTTAAACAAAGTAAGATTCATAATAAGTGAAGTTGGGTTAACTTCCATCTATAAGGTCATGTACTTAAGAGTAGCACATAAGCTTATAATTAATATCCTTTAATGCGTAGTTTATAATATCATACAAGATAAGAGTTTATGGGAAACCCCTACATATCCAAGGTCAAGGAGTTAACAAGTTGTACTAGTCGAAAGACTGTACATAATATTTTTTCGTGAGGGATCTTATGTGAAATACCGTAAAAGATTTTAGTATCGTTCAATGTTGATCGACCATTTTTTATTTTGAACATAAGTTTTGTAAATTAAAATTAAGTTAG
This sequence comes from Allium cepa, assembly GCA_030765085.1. NCBI lineage: Eukaryota > Viridiplantae > Streptophyta > Magnoliopsida > Asparagales > Amaryllidaceae > Allium > Allium cepa. The sequence continues at coordinate 347,586,682 of CM060944.1, forward strand.
TTTAATATTTTTTTTTTTTTGAAAGAAGGTTCAAACTTTACTATTAAGAAAGAATAAGAATGTACAAATGCCGAAATAAGGCAAGTCCAACAATCCAAGCTGAAAGCAAATAAAATTGTAAATAAACAAGGATAATAAGGCTCAAGCTAACTAAATTTAATACAGAACAAGGCCCAAACTAAAGATAGATAGCAAAAGCCTTCAACCCAAACCGATACCATGACCCGGTTGCCAGAAGATTCGCGACCATTCTCGAGTAGAATATGGCAACTCAAAATCTAAAACTCACTTCATTTTCTCTTAACTGCTGAAAAGTAAAACTAAGACATTAATGGCGGCTCGAGTAAAACGTTAAAACTTCGTCTTCAACATCCAAATCTATACGGTTTTACTCCAGATCTGAAGAGGCTGAAGCAAAGAAAAGCTAAGACTCTTTACATTCTTCATTCCAACCTCTGTTCTACTCTTACAATAAGTCTCTTCTCTTAGATTCGTAAAAAGGACGGCAAAACAACATGTGGGAGTAAAGGTAAGTCTCTGTGACTCAAACCGAATTTTGTGCTTTAGTCTTTGAATGAAAGGCTAACAAACTCCTTTGCAGTTAGGTAAATCGAGAAGAATCGTGAACCTCAGAGTAATATCCAGCATCTCTCAAAAGTGAAGTCTTTAACATTCTATTTTCAGCAAGATAAGTCTCCAACTCCATAATTGTTTTCGATAAAACTGTGCCAAAAGATAGCTAATGTCTGTAGTTTCATTAGGTCAGAGGATGCACTGGACTCCAGCAATTATCTGTTAGAAACTGCAACCAAGAACTTTCATTCTATATCAATTGAGTATTATGATAGTATAAAAATATGTAAATTAAATGAGAGGGCTAGAGAAAAATGTAAATAAAACAGGTACAAAAAAATCTCAGCCTGATACAGGAGGAAAGCAGAAAGCAGGAGAGAGAGTCATCTGATAACGAAGAATCAACCCCAATTCAGCGTTGGGAGGTATATCCCCATTTCTTTGCTATACAATCTTGCTTGCCTGTGATGTTTTTAAAAAATTTGGACTTTGACATTCTGATATTTATGGTATGATAGATCTGAATGCATATCTGTGATATATCAGTGAGCCGATTGTGAAAAATTCTTTCATTCCTTTCTCTACATATGTGCTAAATACACGTAGATAACGAAAGCTGAAACAAGTCTGTAGCTAAGTTTTTTCCTTTTGTTAAACAAACCATTTTCTGTAAATCAACCTTCAAAGTAAATGAGAACAGATTTTTTGGTGATTTGAAAAAAAATTTACTGCTCCACATCCAAATATTTCCTGTATAATTACATTGAAAAAATAGGTGGTCTGTTGTTTCAATGTGATTATTACAGAATACGCAGTTAGGATCCACAACTATATGTCTCCGGAGTAACTTTTCTTTAGTCAAAAGAAAGTTGTTAATCGCTTTAAAAAGACAAATCGCCATTTTAGGGACGTGAATTTTATTCCAAACTAGAGTCGACCAAAATTTAAACTCAAACTGGTTCTCACCGAATTCCAAATTTTTTTAAAATGGTAACACCTGTCCTTAGAACAGTTCCAAGACCAGAAGTCTCTTTCTTTGTCTTTGAGAAGAGACACACCTTCAATTTCTGCGTGTATCTGATATAGGAAACTTACCGTATCCCATTTCCACACACCATCTTTTATAATCTTACACAGAAATAAGTTTTCCGTCCCAGTTCTAAATGCTACATCTCTACCTATACGTTCCATAATAGAACTTCCATTTAACCAGGGATCGTACCATAAGGAAGTAGTTTTACCATCAGCAATGTTAAGGGTAAGGCATTTTAACGCTACGTTTCAATTTTTTAGAATAAATTTCCATACGCCCGAGTCGTCCGTTCTCTGAGAAATTTCCCAGAAACTTTTATGCCCAACATACTTACGTAGCATGAGGTTCGCCCAGATTCCTTCTGAATTAACTATTTTCCAAATCAGTTTAATAGATAACGCTTGATTCATTTCTTCCAAGTTTCTCAGTCCCATTCCTCCTTCCTCTTTCTGCCTGCACAAAATTTCCCAAGGTATCTTACTATTGCGACTTTTCCAAAGGAAGTTGAGAATCAAATGCTTTAATTTATGAATAGTGGAAATCGGAAGACAGAAACATTGCATCCAAAATTGGATTATAGGGTAAATGGATGATTTAATAAGTTCTAATCTTCCAGCTAAACTAAGCATTCGATTTTCCCATCCTCCGAATCTCATCTTAATCTTCTCTATCAAACTAACACAGTCCTTGTCCCTCAAGTTGGTACTCGACAAAGGCATACCCAAGTACCTTACTGGGAGGTCTAATTGCTGAATGTTAAGTATGTTATTAATGTCAGTGCAGTGCTCCACTCCTTTTCCAAAGAAAACATTTGATTTTTCACAGCTTAACTCCAATCCGGTTTCTCTCCTCATTCTATTGAAGACGTCCCTAATCGCTGATGCTGTCTTTTCATTGGCTTTGGTGAAGACTAATATGTCATCAGCATAAATAAGATGAGTCAATTTGTTGTCAAAATCTGAAATTGGTGAAATGAGTCCATCCCTTACTTTTTCATCCATCAAAAGCGTAAAATATTCTATTACCAAAGCAAATAGGATAGGTGAGATAGGGTCACCTTGCCTAAGACAGTTAGAACTTTTAAAATAACCATGAGATTCCCCATTTGATATAATGGAAAAAACAGGTGTCTTTATGATGTTTTCAATAAGTCTCACCCATTTATCTGGGAATCCCATACTCCTTAACATGTGAATGACAAAAGATCGATTTATAGAATCGTATGCTTTCTTTAAATCTACTTTAATGCACATATTTCTATTATCCTTTCTCCCAAGGCCCCTTATAATTTCATGAGCGAATAAAATTCCATCCCCTATAGATATACCTTTAATGAAAGCCGTCTGATTCGGGGACACCGGTTTATCCAAAAATGGAACAAGGCGATTACAAAGAATTTTTGAGAGAACCTTATAAAGGGTATTACAACAGGCAATAGGTCTAAAGTCTTGAATCTTATTGGAATGGTCTTTTTTGGGAATCAGGTGCAAAAAGGTGTGGTTCCATTCTTTGATGATTAATCCCTTATGAAAGACATCATTCATGGATTTGAAGATTAGATCCGCCGAAAGATTCCAATGAATTTTGAAAAACTTTGAATTGAAACCGTCCGGTCCTGGTGATGCCGTATCTTTGATCTCCCACAGTGCAAATCTAATTTCATCCACTGATATGCATTCATTCAAAACATTAGCACCATACTCTGTGATGACCGTTTTACAAATCACTTCTGAAAGTTGTTCACATCCAAGACGATTAAATAAACCTTTGTAATAGTCAATAGCTGATTCTGAAAAACTTGTCTTCCGAGAACTTCTTTCCTTCTATTTCTATACTAGTTAATTTTCTTCTGCTCCTTCTACTAGACATTTTAGCATAGAAAAAAGAAGAGGCCTCATCACCCATCGTCAGCCAATCGCACTTTGCCTTTTGTTTGGTATCCAGATATTCCTTTTTGAGAGCCATGTCCAGATCGGATTTGGCATCTTGAAATTCCCTAGCTAAATTGTGATCTTTGGACTTTTCCAAGAGTTTCTGCAGCCTTGAGCACTTTTCTCTTTGAATTTTAACCTCCGTTTTAGTGTTACGAATTTTTTCACTCCAAATCTTAAGATTTCTCTTAATGTTCTTTAGAATGTACATAATTTGAAAAAGAGGACGATCTTCAGGGTTAGAAATCCATAATTTCTCAATCAGAGGAAAGTATTGGTCACATAAAGGCCAATGATTCATGAACTTAAAAGGTCTGTTCTTGATACTGGGGTTGCTGAAGAGAGAAACATGAACAGCATTATGGTCGCTAACCGAAGGGGGGAGGTATTCAGCCGAAAGGTCTTTGAATAAGTTGTTCCAGTCTATATTTGCAAATACCCGGTCTATTCTTGAAAATATATTACGACTTGGGCCTGACCACCATGAAAATTCGAATCCTTTAACAAGTATCTCATTAAGGCCTGTGAATCTGGACATTTCATCCATTTCAAAAAGGTTATCAAAAGCTACTGGTTTTCCTCCCTTTTTGTCTGATTGACTGCTGATACAATTGAAGTCCCCAATAACTAACCAAGGTCTATAGATACTAATAGCATCCTCCTGCAAGTTTCTCCATAACCTTTTCCTAAGTGTAGAATGATTCTGAGCATATACAAAGGATATATTACATTTAAAATTGAGGATGTTAATCAGTTCTAAGGTTATGTGTTGATCACTCATACTAATGAAGTTATAATTCCAAGATTTTCCATCGATGAAAATAAGAATTCTACATTTAAAGTAGCAGGAAACATTACTTATTAATTTCCACCCTTCATCCAATGTACTTTCGATCTTTAACAATTCTGAATGTAACAACTTATTTTCCAGAACACCGAAACAACTAACGTTAAATTTATTTATAATATTTTTCACTTCCTTCATTCTGTTAGGGTTATGAAACCCCCTAACATTCCAACTTGCTATTGACATTATAAACCTTTGTTATTGCGAGTCCTTTACAGCCTACTGCTTGAGGACTCCCCCAAATCTTCAACAGGAATGCCTAACATTTGAACCCATTTAGGGTTCTTGCGAACTAACTTATCCTTCTGGATATTCTCAACTATTGTGGCCTGTGATTTGAATGTCATCTGCTCCTCCTGCGCTGAATTTTCATTATCATATGTGACCCGTTCATCTGCCTCTACTATTATTCCAGTACCTTGACCCAGATTTGCCTGTACCTGTATATCAATACATGGTTCAGAGCCTCTCAAAAAATTAACATTATTAACTAAACTATTAGTAATACAAATATCATTAGAATGTAAAGAATTAGAGGTTGGGGGTATATCCGAAGTTGCCATAGGCCTTTTGAGAACTGAGATTTTTGTAGTCGAAGCTTTCGGAGATGTTGGACTATCAGAGGTCTCAATACTAGCTTGTAATTGAGCTCCCCCATATTCTGCTCCTGTACTGACAGCTGTCTGGTGATCTTCCTGAGGCCCATTAGAATCAATGTTTAGATCTACATTTTCTTGATGCTCCTGAGGCTGATCTTCACCACCTGAACCCTCTTTCCTGGTTTCTCCTTCTTGAAATGACCCTTCATTTAATAACTCGGACTCTAGAGGTATAGGGGAGTTTCTTTCGTTCGCCTGCATACTCAAATCTATAACAGAGTCAACTCGAACTTCCTCCCTATTTTCTTCCGAACATCCCATTAAACTTGTATCCTCTGGGTTTGCCGTTTCGAGGCCTTCTCTATGTGTCTGTTTTGGAACCCATGTCTTGGTCATTGGACATTCCGCTGTTACATGTCCGAAACATACACACTTACCACATATCGGAGGGGGATTCTCATATTCCACCTCCTGAAGGAAACTCCTTCCTCCATCATCCATACCTTCAATGGTGTTTGGAAAACCGTAAGCCGCGTTTACTTCAATTAGGACTCGCGCATAGGCTAACCTGGCTTTGTTTTTCGTGGCCTCATCCATTTTGATAGGGACTCCTATTGTACTTGTTAATGCACTGATAGCTTTATTACCCCACAAATTAAAACTAAGTCCAGGGAGCCTGACCCACATAGGCATAGACGTAAGGAGATCTCTGTCTGTTTTCATATCAGGAGTTAGTCGTTTCATTATGATTAGGTTCCGGTCCATAAACCATGGTCCTGATTTTAAGATTTTATTGCAGTCTTCCTCCGTGCCAAATCTTACCACAAAGAAGCCGTTGTTCCTTGTGTGGACAGAAAACGGCTTCTGAGTTGCCCAAACTCGATTTGCATAACCTTCGAACGTTTTAAGCCATGGTTTATAACCAACAACGTACAACAGTATACAAAGATCCCAGCCTTCCTCCGCTTCTCTGATAGCTTCTGATGAAAGAGAACCAATCCTTTTACCATCAGCTATCTTTGGCTGAATAAACTCCAGATCTAGGTTACCTAAATCACCAACTGCACCAATTTTAACTGCCTCACTATATGAATTTTTTTTGGCGTTATCAGAAACCGTGAATTTGATTTTAGAATTGCTTTTGACGGGAACAATATTCGACTTAGCAGATTTCATAGGTTTCGTGGAAGATCGACCTCCAATGACTGCCTGATTTCTTCCCCTTGAGTTCCGGACTTGGGATGTCCCAGATCTACTTGGTTGACCTCCCAGATTAAGCCTCGTTTCGGGACCCGTAGGTGCTGGGGCCTTACCCCTTTTCCTCCTTACTTCCTCCCAACCTTCATCATCACGCAGAGAATCCATAGAGTTTGTAGAGAAAGAGTTGAAAAACAAACAGAAGATTAATACAGAGAATTCGCAAGAAAATAGAAGAAAGAAGAAGGAAAAAAACCCTAATCTCCAGATCTATTTCTAGATCTGGTGGCCGCCATTGTTAGAAAATATAGTTTAATATATATTAAGTTAGTTTAATATATATAAAGGAAATTCATAATATGTTTATGAATACTTATTCCGTTGCATTGAGAGATAATTGTTTTTTTAGAGAAACAACAACTATGTTTAAGAAATTTCTTTTAAAATTATTGGTAGTAAAATGATTTTGGATATGATCAAAGATAAAACTGATTACATAGGATGAATTGAGATGAAATTAACCAAACCTAGTTGCATACAACACATTATAATGTCTTATAAGTATTCTTGCACATTAAAGAGAAACTATGAGTTTCATATCAGCATCGAAAAGAACTTCCTAAGTTGTCAGTAAAACCATTATGAGTATTGACTCTACCATAATGTATGATGCGCAAATCCTGAATAAATTCCACGTACAGTACTAAAATATGATTTTGATAGTTGTATTCAAAGGAACATGATCCATCGGTCGCAAATGTATTTTTAAGAAGAAGACTAATGCAGTTAGAATATAATGAGCAATGTTGATAAGAATAATATTATCAATTTCAATTATTGAAATTAATGTAACAGATTCATCATTCAACATGCTTAAGATAATTCCGATTTTACTCACAAAATTAAACCCTAATATGTGTTGATTTTTGATACATATGTGTTGAAATAGAAAATTTAAATATGATTTAGAATAAGCTATTTGCACATTATAACCAAACTGACTCGAAGTCAGTGGGAGTGATAGAGAGTTTGTGGGTTTTGTGGTGATCCAATAAGTCATATGAAAGTATCATTCGATAAGCTTTAGAGTTGAAGAATTAATTTGATAGAAATATCAGATAATTTGATTTTCGATCAAAATACATAGGAAGCGTGTGTTTGTAAGAAAGAACAATATAGGTACTTGAATATTTCTAAAGGTAAACAACAAACTTATGATTATTAATGATGTACCCAAATTAATATCAATATAGTTTGGTTGTTTAATATTCGATATTGGATTTGTAAATGATATCTTTTATAACCAGTATCAAAGGATGTTGAGATTGTCCTAAATGACATACACACATCATATTGAAATGTTTAATATGGAGCATGTAAGTTGGATTCCATATGCATTTGCAATAGGAATTATCTTACATGTTGCATTGTCTGCAATATTGTATTTCGCTTGTGTATTTAATACATAAAGCAAGTACCAAATCTGGATTAACATCGCTAATTGATAGTTAAAAGTATTCTCGAGTATTTACAAAATACTAGAGAATTGTTTATATAATCAATGTACTCCTTATAAAGCGGTGTTCGAACTCGAACTTTATAAGTAATATTGAGTAAAATATACCGATATTAAATTCATGTTCAAACCTTAATTAAGAAGCTTAAGTTGGAAGTGTTCGAAACAAAAAGGTTGTGGTTGATTCAATCAAAAAAGCTAAATACATCACCTTGAATAGTGCTGCAATAGAAACAGTACGTGTTATGCGTATACGCAAAATTATAACTGTGCTGGGAGTGATTCCAAATATTGAGAATCTCATGTAATTGTTATATGGTAACAATGTCATGACATAGATCATGAAAGAACCTAGGCTCACTAGAAGTTAAGAAAAATTCTCTAAATGTTCCATATGATAAAGACAATTTATCAGTGTTTGAGAGAGTTGATTGGTAGAGTATATAATTAAAGAAAAATAACATATTCTTTCATTAAGGGACCGATCCAATTAGTTTTCGAGAAACTCGATCAAAGGAGTTAGAATAAGATTTCATAATTGACCCCAAGTGCAAGTGGGAGATTAATAGAGTAAGGTTCATGCCCTAGGGACAACTATATAATTTGTTACATATATCTAACTCGTTAACCAAGCTTATTCAAAATAAAAGTATTTTCTTTCTATTATATAATTGTTATATTGTGATATAATTGATTAAGCAATTATCTAAAGTGCATTAGATAGAAAATTCTTCAATGATATGTTATGTGATAGTCATTACAGTGTGTTGTAATTATGAAAATTCCATTACATGAAAATAACATATTATTTTAAATATCTATAGTCAAGATGTTTCTAGATAGGATATCGACACATCCATTAAGGCTTGAGCACACAATGCTCTCTAAATATTGGACAGTATATTACTCATGGCCACTGGGGGCAACATGGGGGTTTTGTACTAGTAGTCAATGGATAACTATGGAATGATTCGCTCGAGATTTTTTAGTTGGTTAATACAACTTAGGTCAAATAGAGAATCTTAAAGTGACAATATTACACAATTCTTTTGACTTGAGAACACCGTTGAACTTTAATATGGACACTCCACTTTGATTATTGTTAAATCATGACACGACATCCATCGAATGACTATAGTTGGGTTTAAGTTGAAGCATTGAAAGTGAAAAACTATTCAGTAGAGAATTCATCTCCTTGGTTATATGAGATTAGTATCATAGTCTTGTGTAATCAACTCAAAGTCAAAGTCTTTGGCCAAAGCTATCCGCTTAATTATTATTATTATTGAACCAAGGACTTTGATTTTTTATTATAGTTAAATTGTGGCACGACATCCATCGAATGACTATAGTTGGATATGAGTCGAAGCAAGTACTATTCGATAGATAATTCATCTCCCCAGTTATATGAGGTTAGTGTCATAGTCAATCAGTCAACTCAAAATCAAGGTCTCTAGCCAGAGTAGTTTGGTTAAGAATGAAATTATTAGTGAACCAAGGACTTTATGTTTGGATTATACAATTCAAATGTAGATAATATTGGAATTTTAATCAATTTTTTTTTATAAGTCCTAATGTGATATAGTTTTGACGGAGATAATTGATGTAAATAATCGTTACTCTCGTGTACCACTTAAAATGGTAAAATTGGATTTTATCGAAATATGAATAAGCAATAAATTCAGTTAGACAATTTGTAATGACCTGCCTTTTTGGGCGGGTTAAATCGACGATAAACCACATATGTGAGACTCAAAGCATTCAAAAGGGCAGATTGTTATGGGGCAAATAAGAAAAAGCAGAGAAAGAGAGAAAATAAATGCAGAATCTTGCAGCGGAATGACAAAATATAACAATCAAATAAACAGTTCATGAAGCTGTTTACAAATAATATTGATAATACTTTTATAATACAGATTAGAGTTACAAACAATAAGAATAAATAATAAATAAATGCACCGGAACAACATGATGCAGTGGAATAAATATAATAAACAATAATAGTATAAAACTTCACCTTCGTCCTTCAGAGAGCAGTCTTCGATAAATTGAAAAGCTCAGATCGAGCCGAGCGAATTGGAAAGACGAACACTCGAGTCAGAACTAAATGATCTTATGCAAGTTAAATCAACAGTAAATAAATAGAAGTGTAACGACGTCAAAGATGTTTACGGGTTTGACATCTCTTATCTAGTGTCCAACGTGAGTGCAATAACTAAAGAGACGTTCGAGATTTCCATCTCCTAAGGATCCATCAAACTATCTACTATGTAGTACAATACGCTATTATAATAGTGTCTACAGTAAAGTGAAGTATTAAAATAGTGTTAAGGGGTTACCTATATCCCCCTTAACACATTTTATATATTCTCATATTCTATATAGTACTGTACGATCCTCCCTGAGGTTTACCCAAAGGGCACTCCATAGGCATGGTACAAAACAAACTCGTAAAAGGCGCAATACGGCATGTGAACATGGCATTCGAGGCAATGCTAGGGTAGATATACCAATTGCGGATTCAGACTGGTGGTAACACATTGCAGCTACTACCATCCATCTCAGAACATACTCCAATAATCAAAATCGAGGGGTGGCCACCAAATCATCACAAAGTCATAGTATGGTATCGAAGAAATGTGTCCGATCGAACTTGCGACCTCACTTGGCCCAACGTGGCTCCTGTTTTAGACACATCTAAGCTGACTCACGAGAGTCAAGGTTACATAAATATCTCATACAGAATCGTTCGCCAAACCATCTTACTTCATTTCTAAAATCTCCACCACGTACACAGTTGTTAAACTGGTTTTCGGTATTGGCAGAGAGTATGACAATATCTGATCTAGGTCTCTTTAACAACCAAACACTTATTAAACACCAGATGGTTCTTTTATATTTCCAAAACCATTTCATATTGATGTCAAAATATCAAATTCTCAAAACCATATCACTTTCAAAATTATATTCACAATTAGGTTAAATTCTCATTTCAAAATCCCCACTTATGTCATAACATTATTAAACCTTATTCACTTTGAAAATCAATGCTTTAATTATAAACATTTCCACTTTACACCATTTGAAATTTGGAAAATAATTTAGATAGTCCTAAATAGTTTTAATAGTTTTTAAAAATAGTTTAAAATAGATTAAAATAGTTTAAATAGTAAAAATAATTTAAATAGATTTAAATTTGATTTAATTATATTCAAAATGATTTAAATAAATTTAAATTATATTAAATATATTTTAAATAGATTAAAAAATTTAAAATAGATTAATGTAACAACCCACATATTTTACAATTGTATATTAAAATATTTTATTTAAATATAGCATCGTTAGTCGGATTAAAGTTCATAATGCTACTTTTCATAAACGTCCGCATTAGGGCTCGAGACCATTTCCATTGAGTCCAAAATATCATTTGTAACCTGTATGAGTATAAACATCGATATGTTTGGAGTTGACTAGAATTTTGCTATTTTTCTATTTGGCTTTGGATTTCAGCCGACTCACTCATATAATACCCTAACTTCCTCACTCTTCATTCATTTTATTTTCCTATCACTCTCAAGCTAAAAGGAAAGAATGGGGAAAAGGAGAGGAAACTAGTATTCCTAAACCCTAGATTACTAGGAGATTCTAGATTCAAGCTCCAAAATCAAAGAGAAGCTTAGATAAGCATCCTCTTCATCTTCTCCATCTCAATTCCTCTTCAATTTTGGAAATTTATTATAACCTAACTTAGGAAATTATTGCTTATAATCATAGATTGGAGTTTCTAGAGTTGAAGGTGAAGAGTGGATTGATCTTTCCTTTGTTTTTGAGCTTCTCCTTCATTTTTTTTGGGTTTAAAGGTGAGTTCTTGAACTCATGTCTATGTCTAAAACTTTCATTGTTGTTAGGATGAATTCCTAACAACTATTCATGTACATTTGCTTTTGATTTGAATTGACATGGTGAATTTTCCAAATTTGGTGCTTTGCAGTTAAAATCTTTAAAGATCCTATCTTGGATATTTGGACATGTTATTTGGGGTGTATCAAAGAGCCTATAGGGCTGGGTTGTCGCTAGGCATAAATCCCTGGCCTCCGTCGCTCGTCCGATCGTTTTCGAATCCATTTGGCCATCATTGGCCTAGGCAAAATTTTGCCCAGATCAGGCAACCAGACGTCTGGTTGATCAAGTCCAGATGTTTGGTTATGGTCCAGGCAAAAAATAAAAAAAGGCAAAGACAAATTCCAGACGTCGGATTTATTGTTTCAGACGTCTGGTTAGAGTTCAGAGTCGGCTTTGAAATTCAGATGTGTGGGCGTTTTTTGAATTATTTCCAGAACCCAAATCCAGACATCTGGATTAACCCTCAGACGTATGGAACTATTCAGTTTTGCCTATTTGCCTATTTTTTTGAGTAAATGTCCAATGTTTATCGATTTTGTTTGATTCGAATAGTTGTTATCAGTTTTATTGACTTTGATGACTTCTTTTTTTGGATTTTTGGGAATATCCATTTTGATGGATTTGATATCGATATCTTTGGATTTGATTCACGTCTTCAAATGTGAGTTTTTGGTGATCGATTGTTTTTACAATCGTTTTCTATGATTTGTCACTTTAAAATACCAAGGTTTCTATACTATTAGTAAATATTCAAAATCTTTCACAAATCGATTTCAACGTTGCTTTTAATACGAAACTTGTTTTCAAAATCGTTTTCCAATCTAATAGTATATAAAAAGCTTTACCGCATTCGCATGAGAAATCTAATTAAACGATTTAGCAAAACAAGTGGTATGAAATGCTTGTGTTTTCATTGTTGGTTAATTTTTGGACTTGTTCGATTGAACTCTTGTGACATTTTTTGAGTGGAAATCCATAATTTGTTCATGAATACTTAAGTTAAGCCAGTGGTTGTGGGACATGAAGCTAAACTCATTTATTTACTAGCTTAGTGTGATTCACACTTCTTTTTTATCAATAGTGGTTTAGACTAGAGATATGCGATGTCTCCTTATTCACGTGGGGGACTGTACCTCATTTTGTGGAGCTTCATCTCATTTTTATAGGCTAGCGACCTATGGGTTTTATCGAGTTTCGGGTTCATCGGACGTACCATTATTGTACCGCGTCATTGTTTCGAATTATTGGAGTTTCAGGTCCATTGGGTGTACCGTTATTGTACTACGTCGATATTCTGAATTATTCGAGTTTCAGATTCCTCGGGCGTACATTACTATACTACGTCATTGCATCGGCTCTATGGTTGACCATGGGATAGCAACCCGTTTGTGATACACGTGTTGGTAAGTTTTCGTGCTGCCGTTTGCGATAGGCCTCCCCTCTTTTGTGATTTATGGATTTCTAGTTAATGATTTCTAGAATATGCGTTTCACCCTTTTTGATGATATGCATCAATAATTTTCATCAATATTTATGATTTGGTGAATATGCTATAGAATATGACATTCTTTTTGGTGTATGAGATTCTTGAGATATTGTATGGTTTTTTGTTTGTTGTTAAATGCATTCTTGACATAGTATGGCATTATTGTTACAATACATTTTTGGCATATCTCTTATCCTATCTCATTTTTTCTGATATTAATAGCTAGACTGATCCATTTATTATTTTCTTCTTAAATAATACTCGGGTCAGACCAAGGTATTTAAGGTGCTTCTAATTGACTTCTTATCAGAGTCCATCATCTGACTTTTGGCCTAACTACTTTAGCTTAGTAGTTTTTTCTTTTATGCATTCGAGATAGAGACTCCTTGATGTATACATATTCTTTTGTCTAGCACTTGCACCTATTTTTTAAGATGGAGTGGATCTTACACGACCACTACTTTGACGTACACTTTTATGTGTTATATTCATATCTGTTTCCTCCTTTGTGATATGAACATCTTTGACTGATTTGTGTTATGCTTATTTTATATTTCTTTTTCCAAAGATCACATAACTACTGTGTAGTAGTTTTGTGTTTGTATCGGTATGTCGGATTTCCTCTTGAAACGAAAGTGATATTTTATCTGGCACATCGGTACTTGCACAAAGCAATTATGCAGATGGTTGCTCCTCAACAGCCTTATTCTTCGTGCTAATCGACGGCATTACCCCATAGTGTCCTTGGCTAGTGCGAGTATTGAGGTGGGGCGTCACAGCTTCTAGATTCAAGCTTCAAACGTATCGATGTTTATACTCAAAAAGGTCGTAAACGCCATTTTGGACTCAATGGAAGTGGTCTCGAGTCCTAATTGACAGTTTATGAAAAGTAGCATTTTGGATTTTAATCCGACTAACGATGCTATATTTAAATAAAACAATTAGATATACAATCGTAAAATATGTGGGTTGTTACAATTAAATAGATTTAAATTGTATTAAATAGATTTAAAATAGATTAAATAAATTTAAAATAGAGTAAATAGATTTAGATTGTATTGAATAAATTTAATATAAATTAAATAAATTTGATTAGTTTAAAATAGGTAAAATAGATTAAATTAGATTAAATAGGTTATGATAGATTAAAATAAATTAAACTAGTTTAATTGATTAAAATAGTTTAATTTATTAAAATAGTTTAAATTAGTTTAAAATAGATTTCAAAGTTATATCCAAACATTTTTCATTACTCAATTCCGATAAATTCATTTATATTACAAAGTTCAACTTTGAAATTCCAATTTAAATCCTTTGAACAATACATTAAATCAATTCCATTTTCAACATATACGCTTGGATATTCGAAAATAATTCAGTTTATGTAAATCAATTTCTATTTCAAAATACCATTTAACTAAATTCAAAATTTACAAATTTACAAATCATTTAATTTAACCAATCTGGTGTCCGTATATAATTTTCTACCCTATGGTCAACTGATACGGATATTTATCATTTCAATCTGCAATTTAAAATTTTACAGTTATATTACATTTTAAACCGCAATCTTGAATTAAATAAAAATCCATAAAATCGCTCGAGTCTATCATTTCAGCCCATAACGATTTTCCCAAATCTATAGATCGTTCGGGTATGTATCATTTTAACCCATAGAGAACATGCAGTGTTATAATAACATAAAATTCAACATCTAGTCATCCAATATCAACAATCGAACATCCATCACAATCATCATCCAAATCAACCAATAAACATCAATAGACAACTATTTATCATTAATAGGTATTAACTTGACATTTAAATTCAATATTAAACTATACGATGATTAAATGAAATAAAATTCAAATTTAACTAGAATGACGATTTAAATATACCAAACGTCAATCAATTAGTTTCTAATCACATCATGAATTTAGTTTAACTAAAATAAGATAATCTAGTAGTTGTGAGTGGGTCAAAGCACTCACTTTTGATTTCAAATCGATTTGAAATCCAAATTAAGGTCCAAAATTTAGCACTCTCAAAATTCATCCAAACAAGTTCCATAATGTTTGGAATTTCAATACGATCCCAACGAAATAAACCACGTGTGAATCCAAGTTCATACGCAAAAGTTACTATAGTTAGAAGATCGCATGATTTATAATTAAAACAAACAAAATAAATAACGTTGCACACGTCATCACCTTCGTTTGAAACACAAAACCTAATCTGCACGAATGCTACTGAAACAATCGAACCCAACCGCCACCATATATATCGACATCGCACCGCCTACAGCCCTCGCTGGCCAGATCAGAGCTCGCCGTTGCATCCCTACCTTCAGCCGCCTCTACCTATACCATCGCGAGCCACTCTGGTCATCCAAGGGACGCTCGCCACCGCCGCTGTTACCAATCAGTTTCTGGTGAATTCGGGCAGTCATTTTACGATACACGAGGACCACCCAAGGTCCTGCGTAATCTCCTCTTCCCAACGTCGCTTCCCGATCGTCGATCGGGCAACGACCCACCGTTGGATCGTCGAAACCCTAGTATGAACGGCTGAGGTCCGACTTCAATTTCTAGACAAGCTGTGATTCGATGACAAAAATGAATTACAGATTGAGGTTACGCTCGTCGATAGCTTCAAAACAGTATATAATTTGATATATTTTGGAGGATTTTAATTTTTTTGGCTTGATTTTGAAATTGAATTTGGTTTTGATCTGCAGCCATTAGAAAGAAGAAGGAACTGATAGATGAAATAGACAGATACATACAGAAATGGGAAATAGAAAGGTTGCTAGGGTTTAGAAAGGTGCATATAAATGGACAACGCCTGATAAGAAAATGAACACGTATCGAATTGATTTGGAACGACAATAACGACCCGAAACACTCGTTCTGACCCCGAAACGAAAGTAGGTCATCCCATATATCAAATAGATGTTTTCGATAGCTTTAAACTCAATGGAACATGTTTCAAGTTCTAGTTCCATTGTATGCAGAAGTTAGCTTTAAAATATGCTTATTTCAAATTGATTTCAATTAAATTAATTTCTACGCGTTTCTAGCTCGTGCGATCAAATGAAAGGTCCGATTGATACGAAACTTGAAATCCTATAATAATTCACTGTTATGGATCCGATGAAACTGCTTTCGTCGAAATCCGAGACAGTGGCCAAAATGGCTATTTTCACATTATATAAATAAATTTATATTAAATTAATTAAATCACTTTTTAATTCAGTATTATAAACTAATAATTTTCATCATCTTTGATTACTTAGACATTTACAATAATTTGAAACAATTTTTCATATCAATCCAGTGTTAAATATTACACTAAGTACAACGTTCAATTTCAACTGTAATTAAATCCAATTAATTATAATTTAATTCCAGAAAATTTGATTTAATTTGAATCAATCTTTTCTTTAATCAATTATTACTCTATAGACATAATTAGCATTTATTCATATCTTATTGCATTAATATTCTACAATTATCACTTTTACCATATTAGTTACAGTATTTCAATTATACTGAATTTTGTCAATTTTATTAAAAATTTAAATCCTAATAAATTAACCTATCTTGGTTTCAATCTTTTATGTAATCAATTATTGCCTTATGAATATAATTAACATTCCTATACCTTTTACTACATTCATACTTTGCAGTTATCGTCTTAACTCGTATTAACGTGATATTTAATTGCATTTAGTTTTCAATTGATTTCAATTTTTAATTCAACAGATTAAATAAATTGGTAACAAACGACAATTGTTGCCTTTTCTTAATTTATTAACATTTGTAAGTTTGTTATCTACACAAAATGTTATGGTTATTTACACAACACAAATTTTATTCAATTTCACTTTATTACTTACTATTTCATTAATTAATCCAACATTTAAATTATCAGTTACTCTTTAATCCAATTATCAATTAATACACATTATTACAATAAATTCACAATCTATAACCAATTATAACTTTTTAATCATTTCACTTAATTGGAATTACATTTAAAGTAGTCATTTATTACCTTAAATTGTATTATTAACATTATATTCTAGTTATTCTTTTCCTTATTAAATCTTGAATTTATAAATTTCCATATAAACATATCACATATTTTTTATTTCTTCCAATATTTAACTTTAAAATCTTATTAAATTCAATAAATTGATTATTGTAAAATTACGGGCCGCTACACTCTCCCACACTCAAAACTTTTCGTCATCGAAAAGGAAAAGCAGCAATTAAGTAACTAATATATCTGATTCAAAATATTAAACTTATAAACAATTAATTTACAAAATTAAATAATTTAACTTAAATATCAATTTATAAACAATTGAGTGCTTTTGTATTCAAGTTAATAAAAGTTTGAAAAACATTTCACAAAAATTTTCTAAGTCCAAAGTTCACAGAAAAGTTTGGCAGAGTCTCCTTTGTACGGAGAGGACTGGGAAAAGTAATAATACCAATAATATATATATATATATATATCATATTTTAAAATAAATATCCCGAACCACAGGAAAAACTATATAATATCGCTATAAAACCGTAATCTGATAACTTACCTATTAGTCGGGCAAACAACTCTTTATTTTACGAAAACAAAAGCAGTAGTTATTGCTGCCATAAACTTGTAGTTCACTTATATAATCCGAAAGAGTTGGAATTATGTAAAGAGAAATATTTATGTTGTTTTAATCAATAGCAACAAACCAACACAACAACAATTTCTTACAAACAAATCATATAATCATCACATGCAGTCAAAGAAATCAATTATACATCCACAGCAACCAAAATGGTTGGTACGGGTTTAAACACTTTTAGTCATATAAAACAATAAATAAACTACTAAGTAAACCATACACTCAACAGTTGTAGATAAAACTTTATATATTACTTGTACATCTCTATATAAAATAGAAGTGTCCTTTCCCAACCAATCCATAAGCCAAACAAACAATACTTTCTAATAATATTTTAGTTTTATTCCTACTACTCCTTTTTGTTCACATTATTTGCTGTTCAATTTCATTTTTTCAAACACTGCTTGTTTAATTACCTGACATTTATCACCTACAAAATTCATATTCCATTTAGTCATACAAAACATTTTCTTTTCATTATCGTATGTTCATTACTTACATAAGTTGTTTTTATTTTAATAATTAGATTATTCGTTATTATGTAAATCTCTTTACAATTTAATTCCCCATTTATAAATTATTTCCATTTCACGTTTATTCTTCCATATATAATATTATTGAATATTAAATCCATTTCTAAATCATTTCAATTTTTTCATAAATTATAACCATTCCATTAATATAGTAATCATTTTGATTATAAATAGCTTCAATATTAATTTAAGTTTGTAATCATTTACTTACGGTATGCACCTTTTCTATTAAATTTGATTATATATAGCTTAAATGTTAACTTAAGCTTATAATACTTTTTCTTACATTATTCACTATTATTACATTTAATTAGTAGCATTTCAAACTATTAACTTTAGTTTATAAAAATTTATAACATTAGAATTCTTATTTATAGAAGTAATTCCACTTTCATTTTTCCAAGTTTTACTTGTATAATATTCTATTATATATTCTTATTAACGTTACAATTTTTAACATTTTGGTAAGTTATATACATGTCTTAAGAATGGAATTGAAAGTTACACGAGTTCATCTTATTCATTTTTTTTTTCAAAGTTCAATAATTCATCTTTCAAATTTTTATTATTCTTAAGTTTACAAGTTTCCAGTTTCTCATATATACCATTAATCACTTAACATCTAATTACTTATATTTTTTTGTTAATTCTAAAAACTTCCAATTATTAAAATAACTAAAATTTCTTTTATTTCAATAATTGAAAACTACTAATTATCAGAAAATTTTAAGAACTAAACTCCGGGTTCATTTTAGTCACTTAGAAAATAATATATATTTCCTTTATAGATCAAATCACATTTAGAATTCAAAATTAAGGTTTTATTCATCGAAAGAGATGTGTAGTAAACTACTACAGCAGTCTCCCCACATTGAAACTCGAAAATGAACGTCGATGAAGCATGTATTCATCATCGAAATTATTTTCCAACTACTGAGAGTGGAGTACAGATCTTATTTCCTTTAAAAATACCCTTTAGAACTTTCTTTCAAATAATTACGAAACATTCATATTGGAAAATACTTCTAAATACTATTCCAAAACCTTTGAAAGAAATTTCAAAATCCTAGAACTTCAATTCTAAATTTCCAATTTATATTTACTTTATTTGTAAATCCTATTTTTCAATCAATATTCTTAAAAAAATTCTACCTAACAAACAACATATTACATCCAATTATTTCATTCATAAAGTCTATTGTTTTGTATACAAAATATATAGTAGGCAAAATTATTTCATTTACCTATATTTAGGAACAAATATTATGTCGGTCTGCTCTATTAAGTGCTTAGAAATCCCTATCAATGTCATAGCGTCCTATGCACCGACCAGAATCTATAAATACAAATGGAACAAATTATCACAATATAAAAACCTTATAACACTAATAAATATGCTCTCTCATATATCTACACTCAACGACTCATTCTAGGGTATTACTACCCTATTTTATATGAGTCAGACCCCACAAAGCTAAGGATATCTCTAAACCAAAGCTCTGATACCAAATGTAATGACCTGCCTTTTTGGATGGTTTAAATTGATGATAAACCACACATGTCAGACATAAACCATTTAAAAGGGCATATTTTTATGGGGTAAAAAAGAAAAAGCAGGGAAAGAGAGAAAACAAATACAGAATGTTGTAGTGGAATGACAAAATATAATAATCAAATAAACAGTTCATGAAGCTGTTTACAAATAATATTGATTATACTTTTATAATACAGATTAGAGTTACAAACAATAAGAATGAATAATAAATAAATGCACCGGAACAGCATGATGCAGTGGAATAAATATAATAAACAATAATAGTATAAAATCTTTACCTTCGTCCTCCAAAAAGCAATCTTCGATAAACTGAAAAGCTCAGACTGACTCGAGCGAATTGGAAAGACAAACACTCGAGTAAGAAATAAAAGATCTTATGTGAGCTAGATCAATTGTGAATAAATATGAGTGTAATGGCGTCAGAGATGTTTAAGGGGTTTGACATCTCCTATCCAGTGTCTAACGTGAGTACAATAACTTAAGTGATGTTCGGGATTTCCATCTCCTAAGGATCCGTTAAACTATCTACTATGTAGTACAATATGCTATTATAATAGTGTCTACAGTAAAGTAAAGTATTAAAATAGCGTTGAGGCGTTACCCATATTTCCCTTAACACATTTTATATATTCCTATAGTCTATACAGTAAAATACGCTCCTCCATGAGGTTTACCTAGAGGGTACTCCATAGGTATGGTACAAAACAAAATCATAGAAGGCGCGATAGGACATGTGAGCACGGCACTCGAGGCAATGCCAGGGTAGATATACCAATTGCGGATTTGGATGGTGGTAGTGCATAGTAGCTACTATCGCCCACCTTGGAACACACTCCCATAATCAAAATCAAGGGGTGGCCACCAAATCATCACAAAGTCATAATATGGTATCGAAAATATGTGTCCGACCAGAGGTGCAACCTCACTTAACCCGACATGGCTTCTGTTTTAGTCACATATAAGTTGACACAGGAGTCGGGTCGTGTAAATACCTCATATAGAATCGTTAGCCAAACCATCCTATTTCATTTCTAGAATCTCCACCATGTACATATTTTTTAAAGTGGTTTTAATTATTGGTAGAGAGTTTGACAATATTCGATACCGGTCTCTTTAACAACCAAACGCTTATTACACACCAGATGGTTCTTTATATTTCCAATACCATTTCATATTGATGTCAAAATATCACATTCTCAAAACCACATCACTTTCGAAATTATATTCACAATTAGGTTAAACTCTCAATTCAAAATCCCAACTTATGTCATAACATTATTAAATCTTATTCGCTTTGAAAATCAAGGCTTTAACTATAAACATTTCCACTTTACATCATCTGAAATTTCAAAAATAATTTAAATAGTCCTAAATAATTTTAATATTTATTAAAAATAGTTTGAAACAGATTAAAATAGTTTAAATAGTAAAATTAGTTTAAATAGATTTAATTTGATTTAAATAGATTTAAATTATATTAAATAGATTAAATAAATTTAAAATAGATTAAATAGATTTAAATTGTATTAAATAGATTTAAAATAGATTAAGTAGATTTAAATTGTATTAAATAGATTTAAAATAGATTACATAAAATTGAATAGTTTAAAATAGGTAAAATAGATTAAATTGGATTAAATAGGTTATAATAGATTAAAATAAATTAAACTAGTTTAAATTGATTAAAATAGTTTAATTTATTTAAAATAGTTTAAATTGGTTTAAATAGATTTCAAAGTTATATCCAAACATTTTTCGTAACTCAATTCCGATAAATTCATTTATTAGAAACTTCAACTTTGAAATTCCAACTTAAATCCTTTGAACAATTCATTAAATCAATTCTATTTTCAACATTTACGCTTGGATTTTTGAAAATAATTCAGTTATATAAATCAATTTCTATTTCAAAATACCGGTTAACTGATTTTAAAATTTATTGATTTACGAATCATTTAATTTAACTAATCTAGTGTCCGTATGTAATTTTCTACCCTATGGTCAAGTGATACAGATATTTATCATTTAAATCCGCAATTTAAAATTTTACGGTTATATATCATTTCTAACCGCAATCCTAAATTAAATAAAAATCCGTAAAATCGCTCGAGTCTATCATTTCAACCCATAATGATTTTTTCTAATCTATAGATCGTTCGGGTATGTATCATTTTAACTCATAGGGAACATGCAGTGTCATAACAACATAAATACAACATCCAGTCATCCAATATCAACAATCGAACATCCATCGTAGTCATCATCCAAATAAACCAATAAACATCAATAGATAATTGATTATCATTAATAGGTATTAATTTGATAGTTAAATTCAATATTAAATTAAACGATGATTAAATGCAATAAAAGTCAAATTTAACTAAAATGATAATTTAAACATACCAAACGTTAACCAGTCAATTTCTAATCACATCATGAATTTATTTTAACTAACATAAGATAATTTATAGTTGTGAGTGAGTCAAAACACTCACCTTTGATTTCGAATCGATTTGAAATCCAAATAAAGGCCCAAAATTCAACAGTCTTAAAATTCATCCAAACTATTTCCATAATGTTTGGAATTTCAATACGATCCAAATGAAACAAACCGTGCATGAGTCTGAGTTCATACGCAAAAGTTACAATAGTTAGAAGATTACATCACCTTCGTTCGAAACACATACCCTAGCCTACACGAACGCTACAGCGACCATCGAACCCAACCGCCACCATATATGTCGACCTTGCGTCGCTTACGACCATCGTTGGCCAGATCAGAGCTCGCCGTTGCATCCCCACCTCTGGGCACCCCTACCTGTACCATCGTGAGCCAGTCCGGTCATCCATGGGACGCTCGTCGTTGTTACCGATCAATTTCTGGAGAATTCTGGCCATGTTACGATACACGAAGACCACCCAAGGTCCTGCTTAATCTCCTCTTTCCAACGCCACTTCCCGATCGTCGATCAGGCAACGATCCACCGTTGGATCGTCGAAAGCCTAATATGAACGGCTGAGGTTCGACTTCAATTTCTAGAAAAATGGTGATTCGATGAAAAAAATGAATTACAGATCTGGGATATGCTCATCGAGGGCTTCGAAACAATATATAATTTGATATGGTTTGGAGGAATTTATTTTTTCGATTTGGTTTTGAAATTGAATTTGGGTTTGGATCTGCAGCCATTGGAAAAAAGAAGAAACTGATAAAAGGAATAGATAGATACGTACAGAAATGGGAAATAAAAAGGCTGCTAGGGTTTAGAAAGGTGTATATAAATGGACAAGGACCAAATAGAAAATGAACATGTACCGAATTGATTTGAAACGACAATAACGACCCGAAAAGCCTGTTCTGACCTCGAAACGAAAGTAGATCATCCCATATATCAAAATGGATGTGTTCGATAGTTTTAAACTCAATGGAACAAGTTTAAAATCCTAATTCCATTGTATTAAGAAGTTAGCTTTGAAATAAGCTTATTTCAAATTGATTTCAATTAAATTGATTTCTACGCGTTTCAAGCCCGTACGATCAAACGACAAGTCCGATCGATACGAAACTTGAAATCCTATAATAATTCACCATTATAGATCCGATGAAACTAATTTCGTTGAAATATGAGACAATGGCCAAAGTAGCTATTTTCACATTATTTAAATAAATTAATATTAAATTAATCAAATCACTTTTTAATTCAGTATTTATAAACTAACAATTTTCATCATTTTTATTACTTAGACATTTACAATAATTTGAAACAATTTTACATATCAATCTAGTGTTAAATATTACACTAATTACAATATTCAATTTCAACCGTAATTAAATTCAATTAATTATAATTTAATTCCAATAAGATTTAATTTGATTTCAATCTTTTGTTCAATCAATTATTACTCTATAGACATAGTTAACATTTGTTCATATCTTATTGCATTAATATTCTACACTCATCACCTTTTACTATATTAGTTGTAGTATTTCAACTACATTGAATTTTATCAATTTTATTAAAAATTTAAATCCTAATAAATTATTGGTTTCAATCTTTTATCTAAATCAATTATTGCCTTATGAATATAATTAACATTTTTATACCTTTTATTACATTCATAATTTGCAGTTATCATCTTAAATTATATTAACGTGATATTTAATTACATTTAATCTACAATTGATTTCAATTTTTAATTAAATAAATTAAATAAATTAGTAACAAACGTCAATCGTTGCCTTTCCTTAATTTAATAACATTTGTAAGTTTGTTATCTACACAAAATGTTACGGTTATTTACACAACACTAATTTGATTCAATTTCACTTTATTACTTACTATTTCATTAATCAATCCAACATTTAAAATATCAATTACTCTTTGATCCGATTATCAATTAGTACACATTATTTCAATAAATTTACAATCTATAACCAATTATAACTTTTTAATCATTTCAATTAATTGGAATTACATTTAAAGCAATTATCAATTACCTTAAATTGCATTACTAACATTACATTCCAGTTATTCTTTTCATTATTAAATCTTGAATTTATAAATTTCCACATAAATAAATCACAAATTTTTTATTTCTACCAATATTTAACTTTAAAATATTATTAAATCCAATAAATTTATTATCGTAAAATTATGGGATGTTACACTATCACGCCACTAGCTAAGGTCACAGGTGAAAGTTAATTTCGAATTGTTCGATATTAACCACTGCCTGAATTTACACCTACGATCCGCACAACCGCATTAGTAGATTGTCTGATGTACCACATGATGTAGTTGATTTATAGTTTTTATAAATTAATTATTATTTAAGAATTTGTAGTTATTTATTTGTTTGATATATTTATCATTGGTATTTTTAAGGTGTGGTAGTAATTAATTTGGTGTGTATATAAAAGTTATATATATAAGGATCGATATTAGATGTTGACATTTAAATTTGATTTAAAAGGGATTGATTGCTAATGGGTTTGGAATGATTCAAGGCTTATATAGCCTTATCTAGGGCTGGCTATAGCAGAGCAAAAGAGGGGATAAAGATTGAAAAAGTTTGATCTTGATTTGGTAATAAAGATGGAGTAAACTAAGGAGAGGATATCTATTTTACTCTTTTATAAAAGGCCATACTGATAGAATAAGGGGTATGCCCTAGGGGAAATTCTATAATTTATTGTAGATTATAACTCTATAATAAAATCCAGATCAAAATAATATGTGTTTTCTTTCCATTATATACTTCGTATAATGTGTTATATTGATTATTTATTTAATTAAAAGAATATTTAAAAAATCCATAAATGATGTGTTTTGTGATAGTACCTACAATGTGTTATGATCTAAGCAATTCATCGTAATATAATAAACAAATCATTTTATATATTCTTAGTCATGATGTATCGAGACTGAATAGCAATACATCCAATAAGACAAGAGTATGTAAATTTCTCGAAATGTTGGGCAGTATATTACTCATTGCTACTGTGGGCACTAAGGTGTTACGTACTGATAGTTATTGGATAACCGTGGAATGTAGTTTTCTATTGGTTAATATAATTAAGGTCAAATAAAAAATATCGATGTAACAACATCACGCAATTCTCTCAACTTGAGAATACCATCGAGCTTTAATATGAAAAGTTTGCTTTAACTGTAGTTAAATCATGTCATGACGTCCATCGAAGGACTATAATTGGGTCAAGTGAAAGCATTAGAAGTGAGAGGTTATTCAATCGAGAATTCATCTTCTTAGTTATATGAGGTCAGTATCACGATCAACTGAAGTCATTCTAAAGTCAAAGTATTTGGCCAGAGTAGTTCAAATAATAATAATTGTTATTATTGAACCAAGGGCTTTGTGTTTGGACGATAAAGTTAAATATAGACGATACTGGAATTTTGAATATAGTCCCAATGTGATGTAGTGTTGACAAAGAGAATTAGTGTAATTGTCACTGCTTGGTATGCTTAGATAAGTACAATTGGATTTTATCAAAGCAATGTAAGAAATAAATTTGGCTATAATGTCACATCACTAACTAAGGTGACGTGCGAATTTTAATATTCTAATTGTTCGATATTTACCGCTGGTCGAATTTGCACCTTAGAGTCACACAACCGAAAGATTGAATACTCCTATTACGACCTAATTTCATTGTTTATAATTGTTATTAATTAATTAATATCTATGAAATATTAATTGTAAAATTTTATTTAACTTGTGGTGGTCAGTATTAAAGCAGTGCATATATAAAAATCATATACTTTCGTGTCGATATACGATTTCGTTGAGCATTTGAATTAGATTTACATGCACTTTTTATTGATCAGGCTTGAAGCAAGTTTGAGGCCCAAATATGAACATATGGTGGCCAGCCATAAGGGGTTGGAGTGGGGTTGGATAATAATTCGAAAGTTGGGAAATAGTAAGATGGGAATGTGGATCTGGATCCCCTTTTTGCTCCTTTGAATCTCTACTATTTAAACACCTCAAACTTCACTTTCGAAGCTCTTAATCTTTCGACCATTTAAACCATACCGAGATGGCCTCCCCTTTGTCATTGCTCCTTAATTTTTAAGCATTTAAATACAAATAGTAGATCAATGATTGCTCTTTGAGTTTGGTAGCTCATTCTGAATGTTTGGAAGCCGATTCAAGGAGTTCATCAATTCAATGCTTAACCATGTTACAACTAGATTTTAGTCAAGGTAAATCTTTCATTTACATTTACATTTATATATAAATGTTCATCATGCTGTATATGTGCTTAGATTACGTATCAGTTATCACGAATTCACATATGTTTGTGCTATCTACATTGGACGGTAATATATGCATGTACTTATAAAATTTATATATATACGTACATACATATATACAAAAACATATAAACATATAACTCACGACTGTAAAATTAAAATCAAAATCGAATTTATAATATTTAAAATGGTTTTAAAAAAATTAATTTTAAAATAAAACATAATTACATAAAATATGTAAATGTAAATTTATTATTATATTTACATTATTATTTTCGAAAATTAAAAAGATTTTTCTTCTATATAAATATAAATTTAAATCAGTGTGTATAATATACACACACACGTATATATAAATATATATTTCTGATATATATATATATATATATATATATATATATATATATATATTTTTTCTGTGTGTATGTGTGTGTGTAAATTTATTTTTAATATTATATCTAGTTTTTTATAAGTAAATATATATATTATAGAAAATATGTATATAAATATTTAATAAAAATACATATATTTTTAGAATAGTTTTCGTTAAAAAAAATAAAAGATTTATCATGATATCCGTGCAGAAATATTTAACTAAAAAAACTATATTTTTCAAACCATAATCTTAAAAAAATCGATTAACATTATTAAGGTAAAATATATATTAATATATGTTTATTTAATCATTTCGCACATTAATACATGTTCATATATATTGTTATTATATATATATTTTCAAAAAATAAATTTAATTACATATATATACATGTATTATATGCATATACAATAAAAAAATATTTTTAAAATTTACAAAATATATATGTCTATGTGTGTGTCTATATATATAAATTAATAAATTGATATGAATTTGAAATCTCTAGATATTTTATTGTACTGATCATGGTCTGAAATTAAAATTATAATTATAATTTAAGATTTAGAATCAAAGTTATTTATATTAATATTTAAAATTACTATATATTATAATGTCAATTGTATATACACACTCATGTGTGTGTGTGTAATATTAGTATGTTACAAATAGTATTTTATATTGTTTTAAACTATATATAAACATGTATACATGTATATTAGGAGCACATATGTGTATAGTGGGGATAATATTCCACTGCAGTGTAAATCCCCGCACTTATACACGGACATGTTAAACTACTTACACTATTTATGTTGCATGTGCACGTACACACACATGTATATGATATGCATGTTATATCATATAATATAAATATAACATTAAAATGAAATTTGTTCAACAATTTGAATAAAATATTAAATTTATTTCAAA
This sequence comes from Allium cepa, assembly GCA_030765085.1. NCBI lineage: Eukaryota > Viridiplantae > Streptophyta > Magnoliopsida > Asparagales > Amaryllidaceae > Allium > Allium cepa. The sequence continues at coordinate 347,614,624 of CM060944.1, forward strand.
TAAATTTAGATTAGATTTAAATAAATTAAGACTTCGTAGGCCCAGTAAGATCCAAAATGAAATAATTTTTTTGAAATTTACTCATCCATTGTGTACTAACCCTATTCCAACAACGGTATTATATCCTAATGGCCTATGTAGTCTAAATTAGCAATATTAGGGTTAACTTACCAAAGTCTACATATATAGTAGGGTGTCTAAAAAAGAAGTATCTAAGGTAGGGTTTGTCTAACCAAGTACTCTACCCCACCTGGCTACTGGCCTGACCCAAAAGGATATGGTAAACCCAAAGGTTATTTCCAATATCAAAACTCAAATTGATTTGGGCCTTAGGCTAATTTTCAAAATCTACTTCGAAAATAAACAAAATTTAAGATGTTAAATTTAAAATAAATAAAAATAATATTTTAAATTTAAAATAAGTTATGAATTTGTAAATGTTGTAAAATTAAATTAATTAAAATGTTAATTAAATAATCAATTAAAATGTTAATTAAGTAATTAATCAAAATGTTAATTAAATAAATAATTAAATTAATTAAATAATATTTAACTAATATAAATAATATAATCTTATACATAAGATTATTATAAGTTAATTAATAATAAAAGTTATATAATAATTAAAACTTACATGATATGAATGTATAAATTAAAAGTGGAACAATATAAAACCCTAAGGGATATATACATACGTATGGTATGTATTAGTTTCTAATCTGTCCGACACTTGAATCATTAAGGTATTTCATAAGAAATACATTATTTCATAAGTCGATATCACTCAATTAAATATATTAAAGTTTATGAACCTTTAATATAAATTTGTCCTCTACCATTTATATATTAACATACTACTTGCATACTTTATAGTTGATGATATTCCTCAAGCTAAGGATGTTATGTGTAGTACTATCAATATATTGAATAGACGAGGTAAGATATATGTACGATTTGTTGATATTCCTCAAGGCACGTACATTTATGCATAGGCAACCACGAAATGGTAGGTACAAGTGAATAACCTTTTTTGATATGTTGACATTCCTTAAGGTCGAAATGATATTAGGACAAAGACCACGGGTTAGGATTTGTATATGATATAACCGGTAAATTGTTATCTATTGCTTGAGGGCCTATGTAACACCTCGTAAATTTGGCGTTAGTTATTTATTTAATTAATTAGTTAATTAGGCTCCAAAAATGAAATTTGTGCAAATGATGGAATTTGACCATGAAACTTGCACTGTTGCATTCATGGTTAAGTTCTGAGCAACTTTCATATTTGAAGTTTTGCGACTGGAGTCCAAACGAAAAAGTTATGAATAAAAGGTTAACTCAGAACGAAAATAATTAGATTAGAAAATTATCATTTATATAATAAATACCGAGACCCACAGGTCGATCACCTATATTAGGCAGGTCTACCAGTAGCGGTCGACCCCCTTGAATGGAGTGGTCGACTGGTCGAGTAATATTTTTTTTTAAAGCAACATCGAAGATATGCCATTTTCTCTTCTCCACTATATTCTAAATTATAAAATATAATATTTATATTTGAATACATACAAATTAAAGAAGAATAGAAATCAAATAAGAGAAGAAGAGAAGCGAATTAACACTATGCAATTATACAATTATGCAAATATACAATTATTGTTGGATTTTCCCTTCAACCCCAAATTTCTTCATAGATCTGTTAGAATCTCTATTGTTGGATATTAATGAAAACAACTATACAATTATGCCAAAAAATCTATTTGCTAACTTGCAGGTACATGAGCATCAAAAAGAGACAAACAAATACGTTCAAAATGAAGATACATGATACAAAAGAGGATGAAAGTATGTATATGGAGATACGAGAAGAGATATACACGATAAAGACAAGATGAAGGTGACAAACAAAGTAATATTAGTCATAGAGTGTCATGTCTAGAGTTTACAAATGCTAAAATCTTCTCAAAATGGTATGCATACATATACATTCATATTTTAAATGAAAAATCAAGTTTTCAAAAATTGCATGAAGCGGGGCTCAAACCTAGGCCACTAGTTTAGAAGGCAAGTGCTATAACCAAATAAGCTATGGTAACTTTTGTTTATCAATAGAATTCAGCCAGCTGAATGCTAAAACATTTCATAAATTGATGTGAAGTTTCAGCCAGATGAATGATTTCATCCAGCCGGCTGAATTAGGTCTGAAAATGCCTATTTCTTTACTGTTTTCGAAATTAACAAATTCAAAAGGCTGAATTATATTTTAATTGGCCGAATATTTATAATGGCTATTTATTATGAATAGACACTTCTCTTCATCGAGAGAAACACCTTCAAATCAACAGTTGCACCTGTTTCTTTTCAATGTTATCTTTCATGAATGATTGCAACTTTTTATATAAATAGATTTCAGAATTCAACAAACAATTAACCTAACTGATTTTATTATTCTTGAATTCTTATCTCTCAATCTATTTTCAACTTGCACTCAAATTGCATACAATTTTTTATCATTGATCACTCTATCTTCCACGTTCTTCAAACACATTACACTATATATCATAAAGGAGAAGACTATAGAAAGATTGTAAATTATTGACTTGTCAATGCTATTCAAGAGCATACTCAGTTAGAAACAACTTTCTATTTGTATTGGAAGTCCTGTTTAGTTGCTCAAACGGTAGAAGGCCTATTCGGTTGCTTAGGCGGTAGAAGTCATGTTTGGTTTCTTAAGCGGTGTAAACCTATTCCTTTGGGTTAAGTGAGCATTGTTAGTTTAATTCTAGAAAGAGTTTGGGACTGGACGTAGAACGGGATTTCAAACCAGTATAAAAATCTCTAGTGTCATTTACTTTACTGCTTTAATTATTTACTTAATTATTATTTCGCACAAGTGGTTTATCCATATTACATAAACCTATAGCATAATGACTTTCATTTGGTATCAGAGCTTTGAATTATATTGATCGTCACAACATCATTGAATAATGGTCGGAAAAAGATCCAATCAAAATATAACAAGCAGAATCTCTATCAAAGCCACTTTCATTTGGTATCGGAGCAAGGTCATCTTATAACGATAACATAATTATCTTATAATATGGAAAAAATACTAGCACTACAAATAATACTATTTTTTTGAAGGTCAATCTACTGCACGATCACATCTATTTAATGGAATGAACTATAACTATTGGGCTACAAGAATTAGAATTTATATACAAGCAAGTAGTCATAAAACCTGGAACATTATGCAATCTGAATATACCATACCTACTACTAAATATTCACAACGGTCTAACACACAAAAATTGGATAATACTGCAAATGCTAAAGCTATGAACATGTTATACTATGCATTAGATAAAAATGAGTTTAATAGAATTAGTATGTGTAAAAAAAGCTTATGAAATTTAGAGTACACTTAAAGTTACACATGAAGGTACTAACAATGTAAAGCAGAGTAAAATTTCTATGCTCAAAAATCAGTTCTAGAATTTCAAAATGAAGCAAGATGAAATTATAATGAAATATACTATAGATTTCAAGATATATATCGTTCTTTGATAGCATTAGAAGAAACTTATACATATTTTGATATTGTTTCAAAAATCCTCAACTCTCTAACTGATGAACGGGAACGAAAAGTTTTAGCAATCGAAAAACCTAATGGCATTTCAACCATAAAACCAGAGGATTTGATAGAAAATCTATGTCTTACGAAGTTAGTCTCTAGGAAAAATGAGTACAGGCTCAAGATAAGAAGAATATAGTATTCTAGGCAAAGAAAGATGAATCAGATTCAGATGAAGAGATATGGCATTTATTGCTGAAAGTTTCAAAAAGTTTTTGAAATTTTGAAAGAGCAACAAATTTAGAAATAACAAGAATAACCCCAGCCACAATAACAACACTAACAAAACATAATCGTTTGCTCTAGAATGTTATGAATGTCACAAGAAAAGCCACCAATGAGGACTATAAAAAGGCACTTCCGATTTACAAATTTCAGTAAATGGTAATAATAAATTAGTTATTATATGCATGAATTTGAAAGCATGACTTTCTTATTTTAGAAAAGATGAAATCAATCAAAATTGAAAATAAGAAATTGAAAAATGATAAATTATAGTTAGAAAATCAACATGGTGTTTTAAGAAATAATTTTGAGATTCTTAAAAAATTTCTAGATGAACAAAATACTTTGTTTGAAAAAAAATGAAATTTTTTCAAAAGAAATTACGGATTTGAAAAGAAAAAATGATTTATTACAATCATCTTTAGATAATTTAGAATATTGAAATTTTCTTCTCAAAAATGAGAACTGTACGTTAAAAAGGAGAATTCTGAATTAAACAAGGAAATTGATATTTTGAAAACCAGTAATATTTCTTTTGACAATAATAATTGTGACTTTAAAACTAAATTTGATAAACTTAACATTGAAGTCACAAAATTTAATAAAGGTCAAAACGATTTAAACATGATTTTATCTAGTTCTAGACCTTTATATGATAAAAGTGGTTTAGGATATAATAAAACCGCGTAGAAATAGCACTAGAAACGCTTTCATGTACAGTAAAAATGTTAGTGCTAGCACTAAACTCGAGTAAAGTCTGAATTCAATTCTTATGGAAATTCAAATACTGCTATGACCAATAATGTTATAATTCTACTAGAAGTACAAAATCATTGACAGGAAAATGTAAGTATTTGGGTTCCGGTTAATTGAAAAAATAGAGAAAAATACGTTAGTGATTATTTTGATATGGCAGTTAATAATGAAAATTATATTTATAAAGGTTCAACCACACCCAAATGGGTATGGTTTCCTAAGACCTAACCCCCATACCCTAACATAGTAAGTGGGTACCAAAAAGGATTACTATTTATTGTAGGTACTCGGAGAAACAAAAAGAAAAGGATAGATTTTGAAATTTTAAAGGACGCTCCATACGTTTAATAGAATTACGTGCTTACAGAGAAATATGGACTTTAACAAATATGGTAAAATCTATTTTATTTTTTCTCCATAATTATTATTGAGTTTATCCCACTATTTACAAGATATTTTATTAAATTTATTATATTCCCTTATTCTTTTTTATAATACAAAAGGGGAGAAATTCATACGCATATTAATAGAGGGAGATATTATACTTAGAGGAGATGTTATCCTTAGAGGGAGCTTTAACATATAAATATTATTTTATATATAGAATGAATATCTAGAAAAAATTGTATAGTTGTCATCATCAAAAAGGAGGAGAATGTTTGAATCTCTATTGTTGGATTTTATTGACAACAACTATACAATTATGCAAAAAAACTCTAAACTAATTTGCAGCTACATAAGCATTAAAAAGAGACAAACAAATTTGTTCAAAATGAAGATACACAGTACAAAAGAGGATGAAAGTATGAAAATGGAGATATAAGAAGAGATATACATGATAAAGAGAAGACAAAGGTGAAAAACAAAGTATTATTAGTCATAGAGTGTCGTGTCTAGAGTTTACAAACGTTAAAATCTTCTCAAAATGGTATGCACACATATACATTCATATTTTAGATGAAAAATTGAATTTTCAAAAATTGCATGGAGTAGGGCTCGAACCAGGTCATTAGTTTAGAAGGTAAGTGCTCTGACCATATGAGCTATTGTAACTTTGTTTATTAATAGAATTCAGCCAGCTGAATAATACAATTCAGATGGCCGAATGCTAAAACATTTCATAAATCGATATGAAGTTTCAGCCGGCTGAACGTTTTCATTCAGCCGGCTGAATTAGACCTAAAAATGCCAATTTCTTTGCTGTTTTCGAAATTAAACAAATTAAGAAGGCTGAATTATATTTTTAGCCTGCTGAATATTTATAACGGCTATTTTTTATGAAAAGACACTTCTCTTAATCGAAGAGAAATATCTTCAAATCAACAGTTGCACTTGTTTCTTTCAATGTTATCTTTCATGAATAATTGCAACTTTTTAATCTCTATAATCAGATTTCATAATTCAACAAACAGTTAACCTAACTGATTTTATTATTCTTGAATTCTTACCTCTTAATCTATTTTCAACTTGCACTCAAATTGCATACAATTTTTGATCATAGATCATATGTCTTCCACATTCCTCAAGCATATTACACTATATATCATAAAGGAGAAGACTATAGGAAGATTGTAATTATTGACTTATCGGTGCTATTCAAGAGCATACTCAGTCGGAAACAACTTTTCTATTTGTATTGGAAGTCCTGTTCGTTTGCACATGCGGTAGAAGTCTTATTCGAATGCGTAGGCGGTAGAAGTACTGTTCGGTTGTTCAGGCGGTGTAAAACTATTCCTCTAGGTTAAGTGAGGGTTGCTTGTTTAATTCCAGAAGGACTTTGGGACTAGACGTAGAATGGGAGTTCGAACCAGCATAAAAATATCTGGTGTCATTTACTTTACTGTTTTAATTTTCTACTTTCTTAATTATTATTCCGCACAAGTAGTTTATCCATATTATACGACCGCATAGCATAGTGAATTTCAAGTCCTATAACTTTAATGTATGAATATACCCTTTTTATACATAATTCTTTGAATAAGAAGGAAATGGAGTTGAATGAAAGGTTTAACTTTGGATCTGGAGATTTTGAACACTTTTAGAAGGTGAGTGGAAAACTTATATATTGTTTTTGACTTTGGAATCTATTCCATTGGCATAAGTTTGATTTTTATTCCTAAATCAATAATATTTGTGAACTGCACGCTCAAATTAGCGTAGAAAAATATTGTCCATATATTCTTGTTTTTAGATCTGATAGGAATTATTGCTATATCTTGATCTGGGAATCAGTCATAGACATGAATATTGATTAGACATGAAATTTTCCCCAGATCTGAAATTGGATAGTAGATCATTAGTATGATTTTGATTATTACCTTAATTATGTTGAATTGGATATTTTCTATAGTTTAATTTGTAGGAAGAACGGCTGTTTGATTTTTATAAATTTGTTTATGTTTTCAAATTGCATAGAAAGTGTAGCAGTTATTTTAATAAGGAATATAAGCAAATAAAAAGGAAGAGATGTGTAAAGTACAGATTTACCCTTCGTAGTTTACACTTCCTATTCTGATAAAAAGAAAATAATCATTTCTCGTAATTTCAGACGAGGCAAATCTTTCCTTTTATTCTTGATCTTTTGTTGTAATCTAATTTATATAAATCTTAACGGAGAATCTTCCTTAAAAAATGTAATTTTAGCAAATTAAATATGGAAAGTATATTCTAGTTAAAGATTTTTGATTCAAATATATTTTGTCGAGTAGGTATTTGTACGTATTTGTACGAGCTAATAAATATGATAATTTATTACACTTAATGCTCGCTTAGGATATTAGCTATACATAGCTATAACGTTGATTCATGGATAGGAATTAGGAAGGAAAGTGAGGAAAGGTTGTAACTCTAATTAATGGATAAAGAATATGGAATGAATTTGGGAGTTATAAATAATTGATAGGGTAAATGGATTAATGGGACTGATAAATATAGAAGATTAGATAAATAACTATAAAATAGTTATAAAAGGTTACTAATTGGAAATTAGTAAATATACATAAATGTCTTAGGAAATGTCCGTTAGGATGTTATTCTTTTATCAAAACAAACTGAAAATTACGGAAGAAGCAAATAAAGTGAATTTATGGGTAATAGAATAGTTAAGGTAGTTTATATAGCCTTAAATAAATAGGAGGTTGTAAGCTAAGTCTAATATCCAATTTAGGATGATAAAGCTTAGTGATAGTAAAGCCTAGGATAATATGGCTTAAGTTAGTAAAGCTTAGAAAATTAATTGGACTTAATAGATTAGGATGCGAGGTTAGTAGAGTTACACAACAGAAGTCTGCCCTTAACTTTGAGGCTACCAGTAGTTGTGTACTCTTCCTACTGATATAAGACATTTTTAACCATAGGATCCATAGGATAATTTATTAGGCTTAGAAGATTAGGATGCAAGATTTGTAAAGTGACACAACGGAAGTCTGCCCTTCACTCTGATGCTACCGGCAGTTATACACTTATTACTGATGAGGGACATCACCAATCATAGGACCCATGGAAACGGTATATGAACCATAGGATTTTATTAGGGGTTAGAGGTACTAAGTGTTGTTTGAGGGCCTGCCTCTTTCCTAATTAAAAAGTATTAAATGATCTGAATTTTCAATTAGGAGCGATAGTGGATTCTCGAGAAGGGACCGCTTCGCGTTTAAGATATGAAATGAATGATCTTGGGTTCGCCTCTATCTCACAAAGAAGTATTAAGTCTCCCAGTGAGATTCCAAGTAATGTCGGATAGATAACACTATTGAGGAGTCCGCCTTAGGGTTAAATATTAAATGGCAAAGGCCTGCCTAAAATATAGGTATTAAATGGTCAGGGGTCTGCCTAGTCCTTATTAATAAGGTTTTAAGTGGCTTGGGTATTGTCCCTCATATGATTAAGACTTTGCTGAAGATAGATACATTAGTAGTATGGATATTATGTATTATAAAGCCATAAATAGTGGTCAAAAGTCCTTGTAGCTAGGACCACTTGACCAATGATGACGACGCTAGTAGCCCACTTCCTATTCGGAAGTATTAAGTGGCTGATAGTCTTACGTCATTAATTTGTACCTTGGGAAGGGTAGGTAGATGAATCATGTTAGGTAGGAATATTGTGTATGCAATATTAGGTTAATTTGATTAACCTTAAATTAGACATAAAAATTAAATAGAAACCAATCGGTATGAATTTATGTTATGGACACTGTATTGATTTTTCAGTCACCGGAACGTTATTCTAACTCCCTCCTCATTTCAATCCACATGATAGATTCAGAGGAAAGAGTCACTAGAGCTAGACGTGATTAATTATTGGAGAAGTCTTCTTTTCTCTCATACTCGGTGCTGATGTGTCAATCTGATATCTAAGGAATACCATTAATTCCAAGATAATAGCGATAGTCATTATTTATATCCCATTATTGTTTCTGCTGTGGGTTTAGATTTTGTCAATCTTTGATAATGCTCATGTTTATCTGTAGGTACCAAATCCAACAATATGTGTTCTGATGGACTTGGCCTTCAATTTTTGTTGAAATTTGGGCTCAACAAAATACGGATTGTTACGGCCTATGATTTGTTTATATTTCTCAAGGTCAGAATCCTAAGGAAAGTGAGTCCTAACACCCACTAGAGAAGTCGATAGGAATTCATGTTTTGTATTAAGGTTTGGAATACATAAAAGTCTGGCAAGGGCCTTTATAGAAAAATGAAATGGTAACATTCAACCTTTCTCATATTGTAAGAATATCCGGTATATATAAATTAAACTAATCTACATCAATAAATTTGTACATTAGATATAACTAATCAAATGTTTACCAATTAAAAATATATAAATTAACCGAATTAATATTCACGAATGGAAATATAAAATATGCTTGCCAATAAATTTTTGCATGTTAAAACATGCATAAGCCTGTCTTCACACTGCTAAATGCATTCATAACTCGGTTACTTACATGTTAACTTGCCTGAGACTATGTATTGTATTCTGTGAGTTATCAAATTCTAAATGCAATACAAGGATAAGAATATCTGATCCATTTCCAATCACATATAAATGTTATATAGTGAATGGTTGCAACTCATAATGTATGAAACTTCGATGACATTGGTTCATTCGGAATAAGCGAGTAAACCACGAGTGAGATCGTATATTCAACATGATTGATTATAATAATGATCTTCTTGTTCTAAATGTAACATTAGACCAAAAGATCTAATCATTCGGTCATTGAAATGCTAGTTGATTAGTTTATGTAAAGTGCAATTTATTTGATATCCTTAAATGTTAAGGATAACCAAATGCACTATGTAAAGAGTTCGTTATGATATTGTTGTAAGGATTTCTTTTAAATGATTTGACATTTAGAAAGGAAAGTAAATGTACAAGAGTAGATGTAACATAAAGCATAATTGGAATGAAGAGAGCGAAAGATCACTTTTGCTTCATAAAAAAACATCGAAAAAGATAATTGTAAAATAATAATAGATATTTAACATTGGATTAAGAAATATGATTTCTATTATATAGAAAATTGTTTCTACGAGATTTATCTGTTTGAGTTCAAGGTATATGATCTGAAAACACTCGACTTTAAACTTGTTACAGTAGACAAAATAAATAACATATATTAAGTGGTTAAATAGAGCCCTATATTTTGTATGCTATTATAGTAATGGAAAAAATAGTGGGAGCATACCATATAACACTTGTTGATCGCATCAAATTACTAAAATTATTTCTGCAAAACATACCAAACGTTATTTATGAAATAAAATTATTTTCTAGCATTGATTGAAAAATAGACATTGTTTTAATATTATATGTATATTATGTGCATTCATTATAAAATAAAACTATGATAAGTATTTGTTGTCCATTGGAAAATACGGAGGTATCTAAAAATTTTGCAGATCTTTTGGAATTATATATTAAGGCCATAATTTTGAGAAATAATTCTTTTATTATATGATCGTGAATCATATAGCACCAATGAATTATAACTTAGAAAATTAAGGGCGAAGCAGGCATTCAGTGGAAGCATCATACAAGTTGATTAACTTTTTGGATCAATACATATAAATGTATGCAATAGTAAGTTTATTAATACAAAAACAATTCCACTTACTTCATTGTATTCACCAATGAGTTACCATAGACATGAACATGTGTATTTGATACACATATAGTATGTCTATGATAAAATCATAGAATATAAAATGGAAGTGAATAAAGTAATGTGCAATAGAAAATAAAAATGATTCAATTTGATCGAATATGTGAGTATATTGGAAATAGCTCTGTACATACCTAAAATTGGATAAAGATTCAATCCCAAAAGTCACTCTTCCCTATGATACATAATGATGTATCGATAAAGAATAATCGAACTCCATCGAACATTATACGATTAATTGTGAATGAAGTTGAGTTAACTTCTTTTAGTAAGGTTGTGTGCATGAGAGTGGTACACAAGTTTAAAATTGATTTCATCTAAAGAATAGTTTACAAAATCATATAAGATAAGATTTTATAAGAAACCGCAACATATTCTAGGCTAAGAAGTTGACATGTTGTGCGAGTCTAAAGACTATAAGTAATAACTATAGATGAGGGATCTTGTATAAATCGCCTGAAAAGAAGTTTGGGAATGATAGTTATTGGATGACCAATTTATGTTTTGAACATAAATATTATAAACTAAAAACAAATTATTTTTATATACAAGGCAACTCATTAAGTGTTTATGAATATCTATTATGTTACACCGAGAAACAATTATTGTTTCAAGAAATATCAACTTCGTAGTGAAGGGATTTTTAGAAAAATTATTGGTAGTAAAATGGATTTGGATATGGTCCAAAGATGAAACAGATTATGCGAAATGAAATGAAACTAGCTTAACATAAATGAACGCAACGCATTAGAGTGTCTAATAAGTATCCTCTCACATTAAAAAGAGACTATGAGTTTCCTATCAATTTCAAGAATAGATAACCCTCAGTTGTAAATTAAACCACTAAAAGTGTAGACTCTACCATATGGTATTATGCTTAAACCCGAACGAATTCCAAATATGTTATCAAAAATGGTTTTGGTAGTTGTACTCGAAGAGATATGATCCATGGACCCTGAATGTGTCAACAAGAGAAAAATTAATGTAGCTAGAATATAATGAGCAACGTTGATAAGAATACCGTAAATTTCAATTGTTGAAATTAGTTTAATAGATTCATCATTCAACGTACTCAAGTTAATTTAGATTTACACACAAAATTATCGTTTGGTATGCATTTGTGTTTTGGTACATATCATTGCAAAAATTATAAATAATGATTTAGAATAGAGCGTTTGCACATAATTACCAAAGTGTCTTGAAGTCGGTGGGAGTGATATTTAGTTTGTAGATTTTCTAAATATGATCCAAGAAATGATACGGATTTTTCATTCTTTAAACATCAGAATTAAATAAGTAGTTTGATAGAAATATCGAATAGTTTGATTTTTAGTCAAAATGTAGAGGAAGAATTGTTCATAACTTAGTTAGTGATTTTGACGATAAAAACCTTGATAACAACAATATACATTCATATAAGATATTGATACTAATGTTTTTCCAAGTTATACAGTATAAGTCCATGATATTATACAGGTATTGAACCGATGACTTTGTAGTATAAAGATTCAAGAAGTGGACATGAAGACTTATGAGCATAAAGATCAATATAGGATGATATTAAGACTATAATATGGTGTATAGAGTCATAGAATTTTGTTAAAGTTCTTGGTAGCATCTTTGATCTCTATCTCCTATTTTCTTATCCTTTATATTTTCAAGCAAGATAAATTTTCAAAATATATTTAAAATTATGTTATATAAAAATTTCAAATAATAAAAATGTTTATAAATTATGTTTAAAATGTTCTAAAAAGTATCAAATGATTTTACAAAGTATAAGATTTTCAAAACATTTTAAAATAAACAAGACTTTAAAATACACATACATATATAGACATATCTTTAGATTGTATTTCGACATATATGCAACAAAATAGTTTTTCAATTTAGAAATGAAGTGTCTACTCGTTTTGACTCTTCATGAATTAACACATCTGTTTATACACTATATATATAGGGAGTTTCAAATGAATTTTTTAGTAGTTATTGTCTTATTTCTTTCCTCCTCTTGCTCTCTTGAAAACTCCATTGAAATTATAATCTTTTCTCTTTAATATCTAATAGAATCAATTCAAACTTCTTTGTATTGATTCAAAATTCCCTTTTAACTGTTTTGAAATCATCTCTCTGTCAATCAACGATCAAAGTGTTGTCCAAGAGGCTATAGGATCCATTGTATCCAAAGTTCAAGAAATTGTCTTTTGAAAAACCATCAAACTCTATTTGTATTTGCTTGGGTTTGATTGTGGCCCATTCAAATCAATTGGGCATGCTTGGTAGCCTGAAAATCCAAGTAGGTGTGCTTGTAGCCCATCCAAATCAAGTGGGTGTACCCTGAGCCCATAAAATTAGGAGGGAATGTCTTGTAGCCTTGGAAGCAAAATTGTAATTGGGTTTGCCTTCTGCTCATTTAAAGATTAGAATTTGAAAAGAAATCTATATAAGTAATTGTGTGGGACTGGATGTAGGAGAAATCTGAACCAGTATAAAATCTCATATGTCTTCTCTCTAACTCTCAACATTTGGTATCAGAGTATTAGGTTTTCGAAAACTCGTAATTTGATTTTTGAAAATTTTAAACGGCTAATAATATTTTTAACACTTCGTAGAGAAACAATTTTGTGAAAGCAATTTGCTACTAGTAATAAATTGTTTAGAAAATTCACTTGATTTCTTGGAAAGGTTTGACTTTGAATTGCAGGAACAAGCTTGTTATATGGATAATGATGAATAAATAATTGAAAATCAAACATCGCAAATCAGGAAGAACTAGTGGATACTGGATAGTGGATGCTCAATATATATGTCTGGGCCTCCGAAGATCATAAGGATGTTGTCTACAAAGATAGTGGATCAGTTAACTTTAAAGACGACTCAAAAAAATATGTGACTGGCATCGTCATTGTTTTTAACTCTAAAACTCCTTCTATTTCTAATGTTTTGCTAGTGAGGAATCTGAAACATAACTTGCTTAGTATTACTCAATTGTGTGATAAGAGTTTTAAAATTAAGTTTGAAAAAGATAATATCAAAGATAATGAGTCGAACATTACCTTTGAAGGTATTAGGAAACGTTAAATTTATATTTTAAGTATGAAAGTGTTCGATGATAATTTATGTCTTTTGGATGAATCTAATGACCCTTAGATTTGGCACAAAAGATTGGTCATTTGAATTTTAATACCATTCTAACATTGCTAAATATGGACTTTTTAAGGGTCTTGCTAACATGATTTTTAATGTCAATAATTTATGTGATGTCTGCCAATTAGGAAAACTTCATAAAAGCTCTTTTAAATCTAAAGATATGATTTTCACTTCTCAACCTCTTGAACTTCTTCACCTAGATCTTTCGAACCTTTGCAAATACAATCATTAAACTATAATAGATATGTCTTTGTAGTTGTGGATGATTTCTCTAGATTTAAGTATACAATTTTCTTAAAACCTAAAAGTAAAGCTTTTGAAAATTTTAAAAATTTCACTAAAAGAATTCAGAATCAAATGTCAACTAAAATTAAAACAATTAGGAGCGATCATTGAGGAGAATTCGAAAATGATAATTTTGAAATTTTTGTAATAAAAAAGGAATTACACATAACTTTTCATTTTTAAGAACACTGCAAAAAAATGGATTAGCGGAACGTAAAAATAGAACTACACAAGAATGTGCTAGAATATTGTAAATGATAGTGAATTACCAAAAAAATTTGGGCTGAAGTAGTTGCATATTATATTTAAATAGAATTTAATACGTCCTTTAACTAAGAAAACATCATTTGAATTATTTTATAATAAAAAGCCAGAAGTTTCATAGTTTAGAGTTTTTGACATTGAACACATAAGATAATTTAGATAAATTGATGCTAAATCAAATAAAGGAATTTTTATTGGTTATTCTAATAGAAGTAAATCTTATAGAGTTTTAACACCAGAACCAACACCATTGAAGAAACAATACATGTTTCATTTATGAGAATTTAAAATCAATAATTCTAGTTATGATGAAGAAGAAAATATTAACAAAACTAATGAGATTACTGTAACCTGGCTACTTGGCCCGGATACAAAGCGATAGTTGCATAAGATATGGTTGAAACTAGATAGGACTCAAACCAAAAGTACATTGGAGATATAAGTGACTGATGTAACCTGTGTGGTTCGGCATGTCTATGTGGATCGGTGTTCGATGGTGGTTTGGTTGGAATAGGATAGCTCTTATGGAAGGTCATGAATGGATTGGCCTTAGTGGGTCGGCACGTGTTGTTCGGCCAGGGGAGACAAGCCAAAGTAGGTCGGCATGTAGTGTTTCGACCTAAGTAGCTTGGTGTAGATGTGGATTGACCTCGGGAGGATTAGTATATGTGGATCAACATTCATATGCAGTTCGACTTGTGTATATGGTTTGACACATATGGGCTAGCATGGGTAGCTCAGTCAAGGAAGGAAGCTCAAAGTGCGTCGGTCAAGGTGGTTCGGTCATTGTGGTTTGGCCTTGGTTGTTCGAAAAGTGTGGACTGGTGTGTGTGGGTCGGCAGTTTGGGCTCAGTTGCAGTGGTTCGAGAAAATAACAGGAGAATTAGCAAGACTACCACACGGCGATACGTTCGGTACTGTTTCACTTCTTGGCACACCCATAATTGCTTTGAGTTGCTTGCGGGTTTGCTTCGGTTCATCCTATAAGTAGAACCTGGATCGGCATCAGGTGGGTCAGCGATATGTGGGTCGGCAAGAAGGATCATCATGCATGGTTCAGTCTACTTCACTTTCCAGCCATGGGTCGATTTATCTTAGTCATGGGCCTAGATAGGGGATCCAGCCTATCTTCGTCTATAAATAGAGGGGTGGAGATCTAGTTAAAGTGACCTTTTTTTAAGAACTCCAGGGAGACACATCCATTTTCTATACTTACTTTTTTTCTTTTCAAACTTGTATTCAAGTTGTTTTTTTATGGATTGTATCTGTACTAAAGTGACTGGAAAAGTAATGAAGATTATATTTAGAGTGGACGTAGGCAATTACGTTGAACCACTATAAATCTGGTGTTCTCGTTTTTTGTCGTTCTTTTTGCACTCAGTTGCATTACTTCTCTGCTTTAACCTGCTTTCTTCATTAATCTCTATATATAATTCTATTCAAGGGTGTTAGTGACCAATTTTGGTGCTAATATTTTGGTGCTTTCACTTAGAATTGAATTCTCAGCCTGATTGGATCTCACCGCCTACTAGTGGATTTCCATATTCGCGAGATGGATCCAGTTGTTTACCATCAAACTTCCTATTATACTTAGATTTGAAAGAGATCTAAAGGAAGTTAATAGCCATAGGATTGGATTCATTGATGTACGCAAGTTTTTGGGATTGGATGTTGAAGTTTGCACTGGAGTTACATGAAGACTGCCCCCACTTTGAACGCAATTCAACCAATCTCTCTTACAGCCGACCTCTCACTCAATGTAGGTATCCAACCCCTCATAAAGAAAGCTTACATACCGGTCCCTCCGAAAATCATATGTACCAATCGCTCCAAAAGTCATATGTCTCGATTGCTCCAAAAACCATGTGCGCCAACCGCTTCAAGAACCATACGCACCGAACGCCCCAGTGTATACCGACTTAGTGTATAACAATGTAGAGCATACTGACCCACCCAGTGTATACCGACCTAGAGTATACCAAATGACCAAGTGTATACCGACCCAGAGTATACCAACCGACCCAGTGTATACTGACCCAGTGCTTTCGACCAAGTGTATACCGACTAAGTGTATACCGACCATACCGACTGACCCATTGTACATGACCAGAGTATACCGACCGACCTAGTGTATGTCGATCCAGCGTATACCAACCCAGTATTACTGACCTAGTGTTACTAATTGCATGTATACCGATCCATCTAGTGTATACCTATCCCTCTAGTGTATACCGATCCCTCTACTGTATACTGATCCCTCTCTCATAAAACCATCTGACTGGTCCCAATACCCAAAAATATGGATTGGGTACGACCCTTATTTTAAAAAAAAACTTTTTTAGGTGCGCCCGAAATTTGAGATCTGATTCGAGTATGACCCAAAGGCCTCTGAGGTGTGATTGAAAAGCTGATTCAAAAGGGAAAGCATCAACAGTACGTGCAATCCTTGCAAGATGGCATGCCAGGAACTTCGGATTCCCATCAATAAAGAACTCTAATTATCAATTGGATCGTTGGTAGTCGACATCCCGCTAGAAGGGGCTAGAGGCAGAGTTGAATATTGAGCACACGATGTTGCCCCACTTATAAATGAGATTTATACCAATCTTCTTTGGATTATTTATATTTTAATTTCAATTGTTCTTTGGATTATTACCAACTTGAACTAAACATCTTCCAAAACGATGCAGGTGACCAAGTACTTTTAGTCCCTAGAGCGTGGACAAGAGTATAAACGACTTGAGAAAAATCTGTACGTCCCTACAGTGGAATAGGGTACTCTGAGTCCCCAAAGCGCGGACTAAAGTATAAATGAATTGACGAAAACATCTAAGTCTCCGAAGCGGACTAGAGCACTCTGAGTCCCTAGAGCGTGGACTAAAGTATAAATGACTTGAGAAAAATCTCTAAGTCCCTGAAGCGGACAAGAGTACTCTGAGTCCCCAGAGTGCGGACTAAAGTATAAATGAATTGATGAAATCTCTAAGTCCTTGAAGCAGACTAGAGTACTCTGAGTCCCCAGAGCGTGGACTAGAGTATAAACGACTTAAGAAAAATCTCTAAGTCCCTAAAGTGGACTAGAGTACTCTGAGTCCCTAGAGCATGGACTAGAGTATAAATGAATTGCCAAAAATCTCTAAGTCCTTGAAGCAGACTAGAGTACTTAAAGTCCCTAGAGCATGGACTAGAGTATAAACAAATTGAGAAAAATCTCTAAGTCCCTGAAGCGGACTAGAGTACTCTTAGTCTATTGAGCATAAACTAGAGTATAAATGAATTAACGAAAATATCTAAGTCCCTAAAGTGGACTAGAGCACTCTGAGTCCCCAGAGTGCGGACTAGAGTATAAACGATTTGAAAAAAAATATCTATGTCTCTGAAGCAGACTTGAGTATAAACGATTTGAGAAAAATCTCAAATCATTCTGAAGCGTACTAGAGTGCTTTGAGTTCCCAGAGCACGGACTAGAGTATAATAGATTTGACAAAAATCTCAACATCCTAAATTATGGACTATAGCATAAACCGTTCGACAAATCTCTAAATCCCCAGAGCGTGGAACGAAGCATGAACACAAATTGAGCACGAATTGATTGTGGGAAGAACAATTCTAAGTCACCAGAATGCAGAGTGGTGTATAAACATCGATAAATAGATGAGTGGATTCCAACCATTCTCTATTCCGCAAACTTCGGCCTGAAATCGATAGGAGGAGTATTAACTCGTTGAGGATGGAGTTCGACCATACGACTTATGGCCTGGCCAAATCAATGCTGGGAGCAGGAGTACAAATCACTAAAATCTAAATACCACAACTCATTATAGCCCTAGACAACTTAAAGCAATGACTTCAAGAAGGCCTCAATACAGAACCAATCAAAAAGGCATCCAAAGCTACGGGCGATCGATTATATCATACCGCAGATTGAGGGTCAATATCAATCCGTGCCAAGCGCATACGAATGTGACCCGAATGTCCCTTGAAAAATTATGACCACCAGAGTGTGGAAAGTAGAGTAAACCACGAAGATTTGATCATTAATTCTCTAGTATCCTCCTTCGATCCGTCAGGAGGAGCATAAAACTGGATGAGCATTACCCGACTGCACTTGAGCCAACTTTACTTCGAGATTTGATTACAGAACATGAATCGAAGTGGATGTCATGCCCAGAAACTGAAGAGGCATCAAGGTATTTCCCTTGGAATGAAAAACCATAATACAATCCAGAATAGGCGAGACTTAGCCTCCCATCAACTGACCTGATCCCACGATTTAATGGAAAAGAGAGTAAAGCTAAAGCGGGCATGGCTGGCCTTCCTATTTCTTGATATATGCCCCAGAATGGGGACAAGAGCAAAAAGCAGGATGAATGTGAACCAACTATTTACTGATCTACTCTGTATTTGGAGTTTAGGTGGGAATATAAAAATAGCTACGATGAGACTCAATCGTCCATGCAATAAATTTATCAACCCGAGACTGGGAGCAGAAGCGTGATCATCAAAAGAATAGCTGCGATAGCTCAATATTAAAACTTATATGTAGTGTTTACAACTACTCAAGGCTACGACCAAAAGAATGCCTAGAAATAGAATCATTAAATCGATGCCTGATCTCATAGGCAACTGACTATCACTTCAACCCGAAGGATGGGTAAAGGATCAAGAATGCATTGAATGGAAAGTGCGTTACTCGAATATATAAGAAATTCGAACTCAAAGCAAGATCCAACTATGCAGCTTTATGCAACTCAAGGATGACCCCTACTCGACATTTTCTTCAACATGCTTCTAAGCCTGATCTTTGGCCATTTGCAAATAATCGATCAGAACATTCAGAGCCCTTCACTATCAGACTTAATAACTCATGACAAGACTCTAGGATTCAACCAAAGTAACCATCATCATTGAATGTCCCAACCATATTTCACATTGAATATTATGCAAAACAGGTACACCTGAAATCAAAGAATCCGAGGTTGTACCTGCCAAGCTGACATTCGACATTATCGTCAGCCATGGTGACCCTTCATGGGTGCTTAAGAAAGAATCACAACTCATAATGATGATAAAAGAATTAGTTGGATTTCTTTGAATAAATGATAATATGTTCCCTTGGACCTATTCTGACATGTATGTGTTATTTCACCGACTATCGCTAGTCATGCATTTAATATCGACCCGAAGCTACAAAAGCTAGCATCATACAATGACTTGAGACGTCTGAAAGACTACTTAAATTGAATATCAAACTAAGCCAATTCGATACCACTTATTTCCCTCGAAGAGCTATCGAAGGATGGAAATTAGTAGACCTCATATTTGAGTTCACTACATCAGACGACTACCCGAGGAGTAGTGGAGAACCAACCAAAAAATGGAAAATGTAGATGGATAGAGCATTCAATGATCAATGTTATGGTGTATGAGTCATGTTAATGACTCCCGAGGAATGATCGATCTACTACGCACCGAAACTTGATTTCCTTGTAGCAAACAACGATGCTTAGTATGAAGCCTCGACTATCAGCTTTAAACTTGCTAGAGAACTTAGAGTGTAAACTTTACATATCTTTTGCAATTCTTTATTGGTAGTATGAAAAGTTAGGGAAGTTAATTTTGTCAGGGGCATTGTCTTGCTCCTTATCTCGGCCAGGTCCAAAAGCTATTAGCCGACCTCATGTATTACGTCATTACACACATCCTCAATGAACGAAATGAAAAGAGTCAAGTCACTGGCCAAGCTGGCCAGTTTTAGGGATGCGCAATGGACATACTTTGTTTCGGCTGAATACTTAACATTCCATGCATTGATGGATGGAGATTGGCTAGATCTTGGAGGCAGAGCCAGAAAATAGGTCATGGTTGACTCCAATCAAAGACTATCTATAATGAGGAATTATTACTTAATGGAGGAATGGAAAACGACAGATCCTCCTCAAAGCTTCATGCCAAATCATCTAAGAAGTAGTCATGTGCAGAAAGGAGTTTATCCATTCCCATGCTTCGATGTATCACCCATGATAAATGAGTCTTGAGTGAGGTCAAGAATGCGGCGACTACATCAGGGGGCAAAGCCTGACAAAGAAAATACTTTGCTATGAGTATTACTGGCCAACTATCAATCAAGATGCGCTTGATCATAGTAGACAATGCGACGAGTGTAAAATGCTTGCAAAAAATCCAGGAGACACACCGATGAAATATAGTCAAATGGCTAGTCCATAGCTGTTTTCCACTTGAGGGCATTGACATCATCATTTTCTTGCCGATCCTAAATGTGGTGCAAAATACGCCATCATAGAAGTTGATTACTTCACCAAATGGGCAAATGAAGAACTTTTAACCACGACCAAGATGAAGAAAATAATCAACTTCATTGTCCGTAACGTTATCTGTCCTTATGACTTCCATGATCCATTATAACTGGTAATGAATCCCAGTTCGATAGCGCTAGATTTAAATGACTTCTGCCGCCTACATCATATTGGAAAGAGATTTACGGTATTTGCTCGCCCTCAATCAAATAAATAGGTTGAAGTTGTGAACGGAATCATAAAGTATACTTTAAAGAGAGGTTTGGAAAAGGCTAGAGGTAAATAGGTGGATGAACTCCCAACAAAACTATGGGCATATAGAACTACCCATGGGTCCATAACTGGCCGTACTCACTTCACCCTTGCTTACGGCTCTGAGGTCATCATCCATGTAAAACTTGAAGTTCCCTCTCATCAGGTGGCTGATTACAACCCTTATTTCACAAAAAATAGAAACAAGGAACTGCAATCAAATTGCAATTAAACTAAATGGAATTGGTGATGACTTATGAGCATATAAAATGCATCTGAGAGCCAATGGCAAGAACATGTACCCAAACATGCATGTGTATATTCGAAAAATTCGAGCTCTTAAAATCAATAGAAATTGTTTTTTCACACAGGGTTATTAAGTAAAGACAGGATCAGATAACCGAAGCTTACTAGCCTTGTAGAACCGCCCACAGATGGCCACTGATGAACTATAATCATGAATTTGTACTATTGGGAATCGACTAAGCATCATGACGACCAAAGAAGGATATAACACTTTGGGAGAATAAAATTGAAGGATAATGACTATTTAGGAAACATGATGGATTTCTCTCTGGAGACTCTAACTTGCTTCGATACAAATCACGTCATGTATGTAACTAGATGTACTTTAGGGGGAAAATGTTACCCGGCTACTGGGCCTGGATACAAAGCGATAGTTGCATAAGCTATGGTTGAAACTAGATAGGACTCGAACCAAGAGGGGATTGGAGATATAAGGGACTGACGCAACCTGTATGGTTTGGCATGTCTATGTGGATCAATGTTTGATGATGGTTTTGTTGGAGTAGGATAGATCTTATGGAAGGTCATGGATGCTTGGTGGGTCGACATGTGTTGTTCGGCCAGGGGAGACAAGCCAATATAGGTCAAAACGTAGTATTTAGGCCTAAGTGGCTCGGTGTAGATGTGGATCAGCCTCAGGAGGACTAGTATATGTGGATCGGCATCCATGTATGGTTCGGCCTATGTATACGGTTCGACACGTATGGGTCGGTATGGGTGGCTCAGTCAAGGAAAGAAGCTCGAAGTGGGTCGGTCAAGGAGGTTCGGCCATTGTGGTTCGACCTTGGTTGTTCGAAAAGCGTGGATCAATGTGTGTGGGTCGGCAATTTGGGCTCCGTTGTAGTGGTCCGAAAAACAGTAGGAGAATTAGCAAGACAAACACATGGCGATACGTACGGTAGTGTTACACTTCTTGTCGTACCCATAATTGCTCCGAGTTGCTTGCGTGTTTACTTTGAGTCATCCACAAGTTGACCTTGGATCGGCATCAGGTGGGTCGGTGATATATGGGTCAGTCAAGAAGGATCATCATGCATGGTTCGATCTACTTCACTTTCCAGCCACGGTCCGAACTATCTTAGTCATGGGCCTGGACAGGGGTCCACCCTATCTTCGTCTATAAATAGATGGGCAGAGGTCTAGTTAAAGGGACCTTTTTTTCCAGAAATCTAGGGAGACTCTGCCATTTTTTGACTTACTTCTTTTCTATTTAAACTTGAATTCAAGTTGTTTGTTTAAGGATTGTATCTGTACTGAAGTGATTGGAAAAGTAATGAAGATTATATTCAAAGTGGACGTAGGCAATTACGCTGAAACACTATAAATCTGGTATTCTCATTTTTTTTGTTCTTTTTGCACTCAATTGCGTTACTTCTCTGCTTTAGTTTACTTTCTTCGTTAATCTATATACACAATTCTATTCAAGGTGTTAGTGACTAATTTTGGTGCTAACAGTTACAAATAATGAAGTCAGTAACGATGAAAATAATAATAACTCTAAAAATTTAAAACCAAACAAACAAATAAAATATTTGAAAGATCGTCCTTAGAAAATATTATAGGAAATATAGAATGTGTAGTAAAAATAAGAAATTGATTAAATAAATTAAGTAATGTTGCTTTTATCTCAACTGTTGAACCTAAAAATCCAAAGGAAGAATCGTTAGATGATTCATATATACTTTCTATGTAAGAAGAACTGAAATAGTTTACCAAAAATGACGTTTGGTAATTAGTCCCAAGAACTAAAAATAAGCTTGTAATATGAACTAAATGAATTTATAGAAATAAAATGAATGAATAAGGAGAAGTCATTAGAAATAAAGCACATTTAGTTGCTCAAGTTTATAGTCAGGAAGAAGGTATAGATTTTGATGAAACCTTTGCTTTTGTAGCTAGATTAGAAGCTATTAGAATTCTACTCGCATTCGCAAAACATAATAATTTTAAATTATTTGAAATGGATGTCAAAAATGCTTTTTTTAAATGGTTTTATTAAAGAAGATGTCTATATTAAACAACTCCCACTTTTTGAAGATAAAAAACTTTCTAATCCCGTTTATAAGTTAAAGAGTTCTTTAATGGTCTAAAACAAGCTCCTAGAGCATGACATGATAGACTTAAATCCTATTTATTACAATCTAATTTTGAAATATTAAAGGTAAACAATACCATATTTATTAAAAGAAATGATATATACAAACATACATAGATGATATTATTTTTGGATCAATAAATGAATAGTTAAATAAAGAATTTTCAAATATAACGACTAAGGAATTTGAAATGAGACATATGAGAGAATTAACATTCATTTTAGGATTACAAATAAGACAATTAAAAATGGAATTTTTAAAAGTTAAGAAAAATATGCTAAAGATTTAGTTAAGAAATTTAGTATGCTAAAAAATAATCGAAAGCCAGCTCCCATGACAACAAATGAGAAGTTAAATAAAGAAGAAAACACAAAAGATACAGATCAAAAACTATATAGAGGTATGACAGGATAATTACTCTATATAATTGCTAGTAGACTGGATATAATGCATAGTGTGTGTCTGTATGCAAGATATCAATATCATCCTAAAGAAGCTCACCAAAAATCAGTAAAAAAATTCTAAGATATGTAAACAACACACTAGACTATGCACTCTTTTATCCAATAGGAAATTCTTTCGATTTAATTTCGTATAGTGATGCTAATTATATTGGATGTAAACAGGACCTAAAAAGTACAATTGGAACTCGTCACTTTTTAGGACATTCTATTGTTTCATGGTTTAGCAAAAAGTTAAATTTTATGTCTCTGCTTACAAAAAAGTAGAATATATTTCAATTCCATTAGCCTATTCAATGCAACAAACTTTAAAACATTTTCGTTTAAATATTACGACATCACCAATATATTGTGATAATATTAGTGCAATAAATCTATCTAAAAATCCAAAACATCATGTTAGAACCAAACACATAGGTATATGACATCATTTTTTTGAGAGATAATGTAAATAAAGAAGTAATTTCACTCGAATTTATAAACACTGAAAATAAAATAGCTGATATTTTAACAAAATCATTAACTCAAACATCTTTTATTAATCTTAGAAAAGAGTTAGGAATATGTTCCAACTCTGAAATATAAACTACAAACAAATTAAAATGAATATTAAAAAGGAAATAAAAAGATAAAATTTACACATATATGCCGACATACTTCTTTTGTATATGTCAACATATACTGGTAAATCTGAAAACGGATCCCCCTAAAATTTAAAATTTGAAATGAGGCTATAACCCTCAAATTTTGATTTGTCTCTCATTTTCCTATCTTGTTCTTTCTTTAATTCAAAATAAAATAAAATTAATGGCTTCCTCAAGTTCCTAACGTCCAAGAGAAGAGAACACACCTTTTTGCTTCGAAACTCTCACTCTTAGCCCCTTAGCCAAAGTTATCAATATTGAAGATGATTTGAAGCATGCACTCAATATGCTTTTAGAAATAGAGGTTGTTTAATTATGCCTCTCAAGAGAACAAGAAAAGCATGGACGCATTCATCGCAATCTCCAGAAGCACCTATTGGATAATGTAGCAAATCCTTCTATAATTAAAGAGGATACTCCTACCCTTGTCATTCACAATCCTATAGATAATGAGTAAGACGTGAGGAAAAAGAAAAATAAGATGAGGCTTAAGATGACTCCAACGACCCGGAATATCACTTCTTTGATTTGCGAATATTTAATTAATTTTAAATATTCAAATAATAGATTTTATAATGAAAATAAAATCTTTTATAATAATAAATAATGAGGTGAAATAGTTTTTAAAATTTGTTTATAAATATTTAGTTCGAAGAATGTAAGACAATGTGACTGTAATTCTTTTTTCGAATTTTTGACATTTCGTCGACTTAAAGTTGTCAGAATTATTGTAACACATAGGCATACACACATAAATATACTTACAAAGTGTTTTATACATGGTTGAACGGATTTTAATATTTTTTTTGAAGAAAGGATCATATAGCTTTATTGATAATGCCAAAACATTACATAACAAGGTATATACATAATGAACAGGTGGTACAAAAAGCGACCCGTATACTCATCAAAAAACACAAAACCTAAAAACTTTGCGATAATCTCGCAACTCATGGCGGCTCGTTCTCTCTCCCTTGCAATCTTTCTTCTCTTTCAACGATAGTGATAATACTATCAGTGCATCTAGACAATCTTGAGCTCTCAGTTTCGTCATCTTCTCTATCAATCATGTATCTTGAGGATGATGCAGTATTGAGGGGATTAGGGTTTTTGGTCAAGGTAAGGTCAGCTCGCAGAGGTATAATTTCCCATTTCTGTATGATATTATCTGCATTGATGATGTTGTGGCTGAAAAACTTGGATCTATTGATGATAATGTCTCGAACGTTGGATTTAATGGTGTTACAGACTGTGATTTTGTCTATCTTTTCACTGTTAAAGATGATATCGTTCCTGCTTTTCCAAATGTACCAAACAGTTGTGCTAAGCGCGGCTATTATGATGTCTTTCTTTATACTGTTGACTGCAAATTTTTGGGATATATATGTGATGGCATCTGTAATAGAAATATGAATATTTCTATGAGTTATAGGGTCCCCCATCATGGTTCTGATCCTATACCACACATGCTTGGAGAAGGAACAGTTGAAAAATAGATGATTACATGTTTCTATTTCCCTTTTGCACAAAACACATATGTTGTCTTCAGTTACTCCTTGTAAGTGTAGCTTGTCTTTTGTGGGTAGATAACTAAAAATGGCTCTGTATAAGCATACATTCATCTTTGGGAGTGATATGGTATTCCATATGATTTTGTAATAATTGATGTTCTGGAGTTTGACCCTTAAACCATTCCATGTATCATGAAAAGAAAACAAGCCATTTTTACTGTTGTTACAAAACCAATAGTCTTCTGTTTTATCACGATATATAGGAACTTGCCTTATTTCCTCACTTATGTTGCCTAAATATGAGATGTTTTCTGGCCTCCAACAATTATCAGATATGATTTGATTTACCTTATGATTATGACCTCTTGTATATGATAAGATTTGATGCCCCAGTTTTTCCAATAAGGTAGAACCATTGATCCAAGGTATAAATCATAAACTGGTGGACTTGCCATCCACAATTCTTCTATCAATCAATTTTTGAGCTTCTTTTCTGTGATATAACATTTTCTTCCAAGTGCATGAAGAATTATTACTAAAGTTAGCTTCCCACAAAGTCTCATTGTTTGCATATTTTACACTAAGCCATCTAGCACTATAAGATGAGTTGTTAAGGGTTTCCCATATTCTTTTGATGCAAAAGGTATTATTAATATCTGACAGTTTTTTCAAACCCATCCCACCTTCAGCTTTAACACTTGTGATTGTTTCCCATGGTACTTTGCTGTTTTTTCCTTTCCAGATAAATTGTTTGCATAACTGATTGATTTTGTGAATGGTTAGGCTAGGTAACATGAAACATTGCATCCAAAAACTGACCATTGGATAAACAACAGCTTTAATTAGTTCAATTCTGCCTGGCACAGTGAGAAATTTACACTCCCAACCATGCATCTTATATAACACTCTGTCTATAAGTTGTATACAATTTGAATGTTTGATGTATGTGACAGATAAGGGTAGTCCAAGATACCCGACAGGTAGTTCTCCTTCTTGAATATCTAGAATGTTGAGTACTTGATCCTTGTTGTTGCAAAATTTGTTGAAAAAAACTTGGGTTTTGAGATTGTTCATTTCTAATCCAGTCACTTTCTTCAGTTTTTTAAAACAATTTTTAACTGATTTGGCTCCCACTGCTGTAGCATTTATGAAAATTAACAGATCATCTACATAAATGAGATTTGTTATGTTTGAATTGTTCTTGATAACTGATTCTACTTTTCCTTTAGTAGCTTTTGCATCCATCAACAGAGTGAAATATTCCATGCATAAAGTAAATAGGTAGGGGGATAGGGGATCTCCTTGTCTTAATCCATTACTCCCAGTAAAATATCCCTTGTGACACCCTTCTATAGAAAAGGAGTAACTAGGAGTAGTTATCATTTCTTGTATATATTTATCCATTTCTCTGGAAAGTCCATGCTTCTCATCATGTGCAGGATGAATTGTCTGTTTACTGAGTCATAAGCCTTTTTAAGATCCACCTTTATGCACATTTTGTTACTGCCATGCTTGTTGAAATTCCTGATGTGTTCATGTGCAATGATTATCCCATCTTTGATTTGCCCGTTTGGTAAGTATGCTGTTTGATTGTCAGAGATTAGTTCTCCAAGAACAAACTTCATTCTGTCACATAACATTTTAGATAAGATTTTGTACAGCATGAAACAACTTGCTATAGGTCTGTAATCTGGAACTGTTTCTGGAGTTTTGACTTTTGGGATTAAGGAGATAATAGTATGATTTATTTCTCTCACTATTCTGCCATTATCAAAGGAAGTTTGCATAGCTTTCAAAAGAGGTTTTTTTAATTCATTCCAATGTCTTTTATAAAATTTTGCATTGAAACCATCATATCCAGGGGTAGTATCATTGTGTATGCTGAAAATGGCTCTTTTTAATTCTTTTTCCTCAAATGTACCATTAAGGAAATTTTTACCCCAATCATTTATTTTCCTTTTTGGAGTGATATTTGGAAACTGATCAATCATGTTTCCTCTATTGTATATGTTGGAAAAATATTTGACAGCCTCATCTTCTATCTCTTTTGAGGTTTTGACTACTTCTCCATTTCCTTTTATGATGTTGTGACAACTGTTTACAAATCTCCTGGTTGTTTGTTTTGCAAAGAAAAATTTCGAACAACTATCATCCCGTTTGATCCATTGGCATTTTGTTTTTGTTTGTTATCCATTGCTAGCAGCCCCAAATTTTTTGCCAGATCTACTTGTGCTTCATGCAGCTTTTGTGCATTTAAGGAATTGTGATTATTTTATAATATTTGTAATGCAATGTTGACCTTATGCTTGCATTTTGATATTTCTGTCTGTAAATCATTTTTTCCTTTGCACCATCTTTTGATTTCCCTCTTGATGTTTTTCTGCATTTGTATAAGGTTGAATAATTGATTTTCTTCAGGGAAAACAAAATGTTTTTCAATTGCTTCTTTGTACCCCTCACACATGACCCAGTGGTTTCTAAATTTAAAAGGTTTTGGACCTTCTAGTGTTTGTGTATGATTAAAATGAAACATAATAGGAACATGATCACTGGGAGATAGATCTAGATATTTTGCATGGGAATTTTTGAACATGTTCATCCATTCAATGTTGCATAAGAGTCTGTCAATCTTTGTTGCAATATTTTTGTTTGGCCCTGATCTCCATGAATACTTAACCCCTGAAATGTTGAGTTCTTTTACTCCTGCAGAGTTGATAAAATTGTTTAGCTCCTGAATGTTTCTTGTTGTCAACTTATTTCCTTCCATTTTTTCTTTCAAAAATCTAACACAGTTGAAATCCCCTATGATGCACCAAGGGGTAATGAAGGTGTTTGCTTCTTTTTCCAGTTGTTTCCATAAAGTTTTCCTTTCAGATTCAAGATTTAATGCATATATGACAGTAATAATACATTGAGCCCCTGCAGTATTGTTTAGCATGCATGTAATATGTTGTTTGCTCATAGAAATTACATAGCTGCTCCAAATATTTGAGTTGATCATGATGAGTATTCTGCATTTATGATGATATTCAATGTTGTTGATGCATGTCCATTTATTTCCCCATGATTCCATAAACAGCTGAATTTTATTTTTTCTCAACTTATTTTCAACTAAGCAAAACATAGAAGGTTTTTGCGAGAAAACGATGTTTTTTACCTCTAGAACATGTGCTGCCTTGTTAAGACCTCGCACATTCCAGCACAAGATTAACATTATTTGGATGAGCTTGCTTGACTCCTAGTTTTTATAGTGGGAGTCACACTGTCATGAATCACTTTATTCTTTTTCTTTTCTTGAGGATTTTTCTTTTTCATTTCTGAAAGCACTTTTTCAAATTCAGGGTTGGTGGATGTGAGGTTTGTTGGTGAATTGTTGAGAGGGTTGATGGTTGAAGGGTATGTGGGATTGATACATGATTGAGATAAAGAAGATGCTTCCACATTTGAGTCTTTCATGTCTTTTTGCACCTGAAAAGGATTAAACACTACAGATGTTAGATCTGAAATTTGAGGGTGAGAACTATTTGAAATATGTTCATTATGGTTTGATAACTCCCTGTTGCATATATTCTCTGATGATGATAAATTGACTGAGACTTTTGTCGATGACATCATAGCAGTTGGATCCAGAGTCTTGGTACTTGTAAGTGATTCTTCTGCAATGTTTTGTATTTGAGTCATGTCAGAAGGACAAGCATAGGGTCCCTTTGCAATTGTGGCAGCCATGCTGGATTGAGGATGAGATTTAGATACTGCACATTTTACTGCTTCAGTTGATGGCGGGGCTGCAATTGCAACTGTAGGATTCTTTGATGACATCTGAGTTGTCTCAATATATAGGACTGATGTATCTAATGGAGAAACATCTTTATTCTTATTATTTGTATAATCTTGGACATTGGACTCTTCAATTGTAATAACTTCTGTGTTGTGATCTGTTGTTATATCTGAGTTGATGTAAAGAGTTTGCTGTTTTGTGTTTCCTTCTGATGCAAAGTCCATGTGATCAGTCTCTTTGTTGCATGTTGTGGGCTTTGGTATCCATTGTTGCGTAAATGATATAGGACATTCATTGTTGACATGTCCGAAACATACACAGTTACTACACACTGGGGGTATGAATTCATATTCAACATTTTGCATTACACAATCTCCTTTAGGCAGTTTGATTTGTACTTATTTATCAAATTCGAAAGATGCATCAACTTCAATAAGCATTCTGGCAAATTTTATTCTACTTCTGTTTTTGGTATGCTCATCCATTGCAATAGGGTTACCGATAGTACTAGCAATTTTACACAGTGAAATATGATTCCAATATGCAAAGTTTAAGTTTGGAAATCTCACCCATATAGGAATGGATAGCAATAGATCTTTTTCATATTTGATGGAACTATTCCATTTTTTCATGATTATGAACTTTCCATCCATCATCCATGGTCCTCCTTCTAGTATTTTATTACAATCTTCTGCTAATTCAAATTGAACTAGATAGAAACCATTATCTCTGGCAAATACTTCAAATTTACCTTTTGGAGCCCACATTCTTTTTATATATGCTTTGAAAAACATGTAGTACGGCCTTTTACCTACCAAGTATATAAGAATAGAGTTGGACCACATTTTCTCTGCTGAGATTAACTCTTCCTCTCCAATTATGGCTGTTTTTTTGTCATTAACAATTTCTGGATCAAAGTATTGTATTAGATCACCTTGTTTTTTTCCTTTGACCAGTTCACACCAGTTTATAGGTTTTGATTTTGCAAAAACGGCTTGCCGACTGTTGCATTTTTCCTAATCTGATTTTTCTTTTGAAAATGCTCTGCTTGTGGATCTGATTTGATATGATCTGCCGCCTCTTTCTGCCTGTTAGCCGAGAACACCTGCTTCTTTCTTCGATCCATCACCCGAGTACAGCCATCTTCCTCCGCGTCCTCCCCTCCCAGATCCGATAGGGTTGCTGTTGTGTTGATAGTCGCCATTAAATCTTAACTTAAGCTTTACGTTCAACTAATTTATAATGGATTTTAATATAGATGAACACTTATGCATATATATATATAATATAAGTTTTATTTAAGAAAAGGGTATATGTCACATCAGTGGCAGACATAGGTACACTAGTGTACCAAAACATGTTCAAAACATGTACTATCATGAAAAAGAAGACGGGGACAATTGAATAGTGCGAAAATAAGTTGGGGAGACAAGGTAGATGAGGTGGTGAAATGTGGATGGAGGGTATGGTACAAGGTTGATTAGGTAATTTCGCTTATTTATTTTATATATAAACCTTTTTCCATTTTTCTACTCCATTTTACATATTTATTTTTGCAAAATTTCCTAAGCCCTCTTCTTTTCCAAGCTCCTAAAACTTATTCATGGTTCCATGGTATTTCTAAGACATAAAAACTTTTGTTTCCATTTCCAATAAAACCGTTTGAAAACTTGTTTTAAATCACTTGTTTTAAGCTTCACTTTCTCCATTTTTACCCCAAATTCACCCAACCATAACTTCTTCTAAAAACCTACAAATAAAGATTTTATTTTTTTCAAATCATTTCAAGTTTGATTCGCAGATCACATTTTCAAATTTTGGGTCTAGCTATATCAAAATCTCATTTATTTGCTAAGTTTTTTTGGATTCGGAGATCCAAGTCCGAAAATGGTCCTTTTTTTTGACCATATCCTCCTAAAAAATAACTGAAATTAAGGTTTCTATTTTTCATATTGTAGAGAAAGAATTTTATAAAGATTCCTCTTAACCACTTCTCCAACCTTCGGGAATTACATATCCAAAAATCGAGGGGAATGGACCTATTTTTGAGTAGATTTTTTGATTTTCCAAGCTTTTCGAATTCCAAAATGTTACAAGTTTTAAAAATATTTCGGTGAGTAAGCTTTGTAAAGTTTTACCTTTATATATGTACTGACTAATTGGTGGTAAAATAATTGATTGTTTGGTTGGATTATTGTGAAGTTTGAATATATGTATGGGTTGCTAGTTGTAGTTTAGATTTTGACTTGTGAATCGAAGGCATAAGTGATGTGTTAGGTAATAAAGATGTGATATTTGGTTGTGCTATGATGGTGATATGTTTATGAATGGTTAGGCATGTGTATGTGATGTATGCTAAAAAATTAAAACTTGAACTTATTAAGTGGCATGGAGATTCCTTGGGTTCAAACATGTTTTGGTCACCTTGTTTTTAACAAAGAGTTTAACAATGTTTTCTAACTTTAATTTTGCCCCAAAAACTTTATGCTAAGTTATTAAAGTAATTTAAAGTATAGGTAAGAGTTTTAAAAAGTATTTGAGATATTAAACAAGTTTGAGAGTTATGGTATTCGGAGTGATAGTAGCTATGGATGCAATTTCGCTTAAAAATCGATATTTGCAAAATTTTGTTCTATTATCTTAAAATGTTTTGAAAATGTTTTATAAAATTAATAAATGTGTTTTATAAAGTTAAATAATAATTTTAATAATTAATTTTTAATTAATTAAGTTTTGATAATTAATAATTAATTATGTATTAAACGGGGTTTAATAGTTATAATTAAGTGAAAATTAACAACTATATAAAAGTAAGATTAATTTTAATTAATTTTTGATTAAGAAAGATTGATTTTAAATTAATTATAAGTTAAATATATGATTTATTTTTAATTAATTATTTATCAAATATAAGGTCAATTATTTATTTATTTATTTAATCAACTGTTAACTATTTTTAGTGAAAATTAATTAAGGTTTAATTTTAAAGTAAATTATTTATTAAAGGTTTAATTTATTATTTAAGTTTTAATCAAAAGACAATTTAGTTACTTAATTAATATAATTAGTAGTTAATTATAAATAAAGGTTTTAAATTGTTATTTAATAATTAATATAGGATTAATTAAAGGTTTAATTAATTAATAAATTATTTATTTCAGGTTTATTATTCATTAATTTATAATTAATTAAGTTCAATATTGATAAATATTGAATAAATTTAATAAGAGTTTATCTTGTAATTAATCATTTTAAAAGGATATTTTATGTTTAATCCTTACTTTCCAAGAATCAAATTGTCTTTAAGGTACTTCTTTTCAAAGATGGTTTGAACTTAAGGAATTCAAATGTCGATACCATTAAGTAGAAAAGCAACTGTGAATAAACCATAATGTGAGTGGTTGTGTTTGTGTGGACATCTATTAGCATAATAAATCCCCATTTTGCTATAATATGATTGATTTGATTGTTGTGGACAACTATTAATAGAATAAAACACTGTTATGCCATAAATTGATTGTTAAGTTGTGTGAACATTTGATAGAAGAATAAATCCCTGTTCTACTATAAATTGATTGAATGGTTTGGACATTTATTTCATAGGACAAATCACCATCCTATTATTATGTTATATGGACATGTTTATACTGGTTAGTTTATATTGATATGTCATTCCCTGATTTGGATATGAAGTATAATTACATATATGTTGAGCTATGTAAATAAAATTGTTGAATGATTTGAAAGAGAAATTGAAACTAAATGGTAACTTAAATAGGTACCATTGGAACTGCATAGCCTCTGTTTGAAATTATAAAGTACTGTTTTAAATTATCTCTTATTCTTTAATCAGTTGTGGGCTTTAAAATTTATAAATGATTTTCAAGTTATACAAATTATTTTATAAAAGTATTTATAAATAATAACTTGTTTAATAAAAATGGTTTTACTAAATAAAAGGGTTTGTTTAAAGTGATTTGAAAATGATATTTTGTAAATGATATTTTACAATATCAAAGATATTTTAAAAAGAAAATTTTATAAAGAGCTTTATACGTGGAAAGAGATTTTATAAATCATTTTAGAGATTTTAAGAAGAAGTTTAAATCTAGCTTGAAGACAAATAAGGAGGTTTGAAATATAAGTGAACTTATAAAAAAAAATTATAAGGGACAAGTGAATGAGTTCTACAAAGCGAATGGGCTTTATAGTAAATGATGTTTTGAAAAGGGAATTTCTTGGCCATTTAATATGGAATTTGAAAAAAGGGAATTTTCCAAATGTTTTTGGTAAATGCTTATATTATTTTCCAATTATAAAAGGAATGTTAAGTGTTTTGGGAATAGTGTTTAAAAAGATCTTCCAATCTAGTTTTGCAAAATGTTTTAATTAATTAAATATTAATTAATAAAGGCTTAGTAGATCTCATACGAATCAAATAAATGTTTAAATGTTTGTATAATTGATAATTAAATAATCGACTATCAAATCGGGTCCTAAACGTAACTTTGGAAATATCTAGGAGAAACACGTGAGTTTTATGGCACAGTCATCCCCACTGATGTTGTATTGTGTGTATAAACCTCTTTTCATTCTTTTAGGATAAATGATAAGGAAATTCGTCCAAAAAAGGATAGGAGGTGAACTCCGCTCTTATCTTCATTTATTCGTTTCCTAAAGAACTGGGGCAGAGTTTATCGAAAAATATCGAAAGTTGTTTTGAAGAGATCAGGATCGGATTTGTTATTCGAAAACTGTAACGGCCCGAAATTTTCGAAGCCGAAAATTCCATATAGTTATGAAAAAGAAGAAAGAGATAGAAGAAGAAGATCAGAAACATCAACATCTCACAATCGCAGCGGATAAAATTTAATAATTAATAATAACAGTCTATAAAAGAATATTATATCTATCGATTTCATTTTAATACATCAGAGTTTCACATATACACAGACACTAAAGATACACAATTATCATATCACCGATTTACAATAATATAACACAGTGGAGATACTTTATACGTTCCTGCCATCCGGCTCTACTCCTTAGCTCCAGAATGTACCTACCTGGAAATCTGTAATACTCGGTCTGACCCGAGCATTACACCAAAGTAACATCCGGGTCAGATTGGAAACCAGCGTGAGTAAATCATATAATTTGAAAGTACCAAGTTCAAATCATAATGAAAAACCCAGGTAACTCGTACTTCTCCACGAGTTCATTACTCAATATGTCCAATACTTCTTCCATAATCAAATTTTAAATATTCGAAGGCCCACAATATTCCATCTAGCCTATTGATTTTACACATCCAATCTTTATAGAATCAAGTAGATTATCTATCCATCAACCAATCTCTAATTAAAAATTAATTGTTCTTTAATTATCAATTAATAAACTTTTGGTTATTAATTTAGCTTCTTAAAAGTAATCAATCCTTAATTATTTTATAAACAAATTAATTATTCTTAAATTTACTGATTAATTAACCATCATTTATTCATATGTCATTTATCATAGATAAATCATACACAATTAAAACAGATGTATTATAGGGTAATATCTACAAATAGTCATCACGATCCAGATATTCAAAGATCAATCAGCAGAAGCCATCAATGTATATTACAATTAGCTTAAATCAGCCTATAATAAATTAGAATGTTACTTAAGAATTAACCAAAATCTTGATTAATAGATCATTAACCAATTAACTTATTTATTTCGAAACATTATATTAATCTCTTCTTAATTATCAATAAATCAATCTTCATTTATCACCCTTAATTATTTTATTAAATAAACTTAATTGCTAAGTTGTTATCCAGTAATTGCTTACATCATAACTTGATTAATTAACAATTTATCATTCATTTATTGACTTAAGTAGTTAATTACACGTTTATCAATCACTTAAACATTCATTAATCTCTAATTGCAATTATATTTTAATTATTATTAATTACTTAACTACTAATCATTGATTTATTTACTTAAGTAGTCAATTACTATTTACTTGTCACTTAATAGTTACGTAATCTAAATTATAATTAAAATTAAATTGCTAATCATTCTTAATTACTTTCTAAAAATAATTAACATTAACTATTCAACTTAATTAACTTTTAAAGGAAATTTTCTTTAAATTTTGGAAATCAAATTACTACTAACTACAAACTTAAATGTTAATCAGTTTCAAATTTAACTTAAAGTAATTACTTAACTTTGTACTTAACTAAGTTAATTACTTAATTAATATAATAATTAAGGGCTTAAACATCGTTAAGTATTAACGAAAAATAATTAAAACATGTATCAAGCTTCTAACTTAAAACTATTTAACAGTTATTAAGATTACAATATTAAGCTTGATGAAAATCTTTCACTTAGCTTCACCTTTGAAAATACATTACTGTAGTTTACAAAGACCCGAGGCTCCCCTTACTCAGACTCGAGTGTTACTTCGAGTTTCCACCCTTTTTTCCCGCGTCACCCTTGAAACATCTTCTTTTTCTTCTTCTTTTTTCCTATAGTTAGTTTAAGTTTAAGCTAAGTTTGATTTTAGCATCAGAATCCCTCACTCTCGAACACGATAAAACCCAAAGCAAACACCAAAACTACACGAGCCACCTGATAACACGAAACAGATATACCACCTCCTCGCCGTACATGTGCACGGCGGCACGATTCGTCACCGGCAAACATCAACCATTCAGGCAAACCACAAATTCACCCACGATTTGAAATCAAGGCCCAAATTACTACAAAGAGATACGAATCAGAAATTTATCTTCTGCTCGAAAAAACTGCAAAACGACCCATCAACAAAATCGTCTCGCCGCCACCGCAAACACCACCAAAGGCCTCACATCTTTGGCCACACCACGATGACGCACAAAACAACCTTTTTCCATAATTATATGACACTCTATCGCTTATTGAGATCGAACTCGATACTCACAGACAAGTGCAAAACTTTGAAGTAAAACCCTAAAAATGGTTCGACTCAACAATTTATACAATTGAAAATTTTCTGATAATTTTCCTAAGGCTAATGAGGTTCATACTAGCTTCAATTCAAATTTCAACAATTTCAATTGGATCGATAACCAGAATTTTGCAAAAATGCACCCTTTGGCTATATACGAACTGCTCTTTAAATATAAATCTGAAAATATAAATTTTTATTTTAAAATTCGTGTCTTGTAGTATGAATTCAAGATATAAATTCAAATTAGCATTTTATAACAAATGAATTTATCAATAAATTAGTGGATTGCCTGTAGAATCATATTACAGTAGCATACTTTTACACAGATAGTTTAAACAGCTTATAAAATCTTAGTTTTAGTTGAACTACTTTGTTTGATTGAAAAATTATAACTTAAAACGTATTTGCAGCAAATAAATTTGAGCTTTGAACAAATTATTCCCCTGTATCAATTAAACAGATACTACACAGGATCATGCACACAAGATCAAAACATATATAACCATAAGATCACAGAATTTTTTCCTAACTGTTTAATTAAACTTAAAGCTTAAGGAATTAAGTTTACTCACCTGATTCCCAGATTAAACAGAGGACACGGCCTCTTGTTGTTGGAAGCCATCAGCCTGGATATTGTTTCAAGAGTCTTGCTTTGTTGGTGATAATAGGTTGATCAAGTTGCTGTTTATTATGTTCAAGTTGTAGCTTTTCCTTTCTTTTTTTCTTTTTTTTATACTCAGGTTTACTGATGAACGAATGGAAACAGGAAAATGCTATATATAAAAAGATTGTGAACAAGTTTGACATATTTTACTGGTACCAGATTTTCTATTGCACTGTTAGATTTTATTTGTATATTGATGAGCAGAGATTTTTATTTGTTCGGTGGTTGACAACTTGTTTTTGGTGGCTGACCCTTGAACTTGTTTCCAGGTTTGCCACTATATTATTCAGATATGCATAGGGTGAAGTATACACATGCACAGGCTGTTTTCTATTGTACTATAAAAGATTTTGTTTAGGTATTTATCAGAAAATTTTTTTATCCCAAATTGTAGGCTGAAATGATAATGCATTAATTATCATTGTCTTATTTCCCAAGCCTACATACTTATCTTTATATATATTGGAATTTATCTTATTCTAGGAGTAATACATCCTGTAATCTATATTCAACATAACAACTAATATGATTCATAAGTTAGTAAGTACAGAGATTTAGTTTTCAAGTGGGTAAGTTACTCACAGGCATAAAAAGAAGGAGGGAAACTGGGTTAGTTTTTTTACTCACTTGATACTAAGTTTGAACAGAGAACTCAACTTTTGCTTTTGAAGACTATCAATCTGGATTTGTTAACTTCTTTGCCAGTTGATGTAATTGTTATTGATTTAGTTACCGATTAAGTTTTAGTTGTAGGCTTAGTTTTCTGGAATGCTAAGTTTTTATAAACGAGCTGGAATACGAAGATGTACATATAGAAAAGAAAGGTGTACAGGGAAGATGTATTGTACTAACAAGATTTATTTGTTTAATTCGATCAGAGATTTTTCTTTTAGATGGTAGCTGATATAATATTATTTGTGCTTGCATTTATTATACTTGTCTTATTTTAGAAGCTATTGATTTTATAATATGTACACTTAATTCATTTTAATGAACACACCCATATATATATATATATATATATATATATATATGACTTATCTTATTTTTTGTTGCTAGTTCTGGTTTGCTTCCAAGTGACTTATAAAGTATTATATTTTTAAGATTCTTAAGTGTACAATTTAAAATTTACTTGATCATATTTATTTTAGATATTATTTACATGTTATTAAATTTTAGCTATGTCTTCTACGTATATATATTTATTTTAAAATAATAAGTTGTATTTTAATTAATTAAATTAAATATTTATTAAAATAATACTACCAAAAATCCCAGGATATCACATCCCTTCTCCCTTAAAAAATTTTCGTCCTCGAAAAGGAACGAAGCCAGAATTTATAAAAACGCTTAAAATCAGATAAATATTCTTTGATCGTTTCAAAATGCCATTAAATATCCATATAATATTATTCCAAGGTCGTTTTAATACAAATTCTTTTGTAACTCGATGTTTCAATAAGTTCATCATCGTTCTCATAGAGATTCGGTCATATGTTGATCATGCGTAGGACTGAAAATCTATAAGTACTTGGTAAACCTGTTTTAAACATCCAGTGAAAATACTTTGGAACATAATTTTACTGAAAACATAGAAGACAGTTTTGAAAATAGGGATAATATCTTTGGTGAGAATGCTCTGGAAATCATCATTCTCATCCATGGTCGCAGTTAACCCGATGGTTACATTGCCATCCCAACAAAATCCATAGATAATTGTAGGCCTCCCCGCCCCTTGATTACACCATGGAACCCGCTACAGATCGAGCTACAACTGGGGTTACGTAGCTATCACAGCAAAAACCCATATAACTGTAGGCATCAAAGCCCTCGAATTTCGCTGCCAAAAGAATGAAACTTCTCCACTCCACTCGACCATAGATCGCAGTCTACCGATGTTGCGTTGCCTTCCCGGCAAAATCAAGTGTAGACCGTTGACACTCATCCACCACACGATTTTCGCTATGGTCCACACAGTAGATCGCAGTGACATCGAGTTACACCGTCGTCACAGCATAACCCAAATGGCCCTGTAGGCATCAGCACCATCGACTTTCGCTACCCAATAATCCTCAGGAACTAGTTTGTCTGGACTCCTCACAGGATCAAATTTAGAACCCCCCTTGGGGCTCAAGGCAGCACCACCCGGTGGCACTCCTGAGAAGTTCATTTCAAGGGACACCTTTTTCCCCATAGCCATTTATCAAAAAACTTTATACTATATAAATATAGTGTCTTTCACATCATAGTCCTTGTATGATCTCATACAAAGCTCCTTTACACAAAATCGATTATCCCAAAATCGATAATTCTCAAATTAGGCTTTTCAAATTTCAATATTGATTTTATCCAAAAATAAAAAGCCTTTCCGAATCCAAAGGTTCCCAAAATCTTTTCCAAAATCCCCATAAGATCCTTTATATATACAAATATATATAAATTTTTTTAAAAAAAAACTTTAGATCATTTCAATCTTGTATAAAACTCCATTTATACTTCAAACACTTTCAAAAATCCTTTTCTTCCAGCAATAAATTCAACAAGGGGAGATTTATCTTATATAACAAAGATATATAACTTTTTTTACTCAAAATCAAATATTCAAATTTGATTACTCTTTTCAATATCAATTTCATTCAAATCCGTACGATATACACATATCATCTGTACG
The DNA here is from genome assembly GCA_030765085.1 of Allium cepa. NCBI lineage: Eukaryota > Viridiplantae > Streptophyta > Magnoliopsida > Asparagales > Amaryllidaceae > Allium > Allium cepa. The sequence goes on from CM060944.1 coordinate 347,654,801, forward strand.
CTATATCAATCTGATCGCCCACTCGATCACACAATTTCACTTCCGAACTAATATCGTCCACCCGACTTCCTAGTGCGGACTCAGATCTGGTTTCTTGATCAGAAACCGTCATTCTCCTTGCATAGCCATGACTATGATGGAGAACATCCAGAACCAATCAACAATCCATATCCAGGTTCGCCGTTGAAAATCGAGTGAAAAATTCCACTCGGATCGATATAACTATCTCGAAATTCTGTGCTCGAATCTGTATCAAATCACTATGCGAATAGAATAATATACATACATCCTACGTATTTAACTTTATTGATTATTAGCCAAATCAATTTCCTTTCCATTCAAATTCACTTAAATTTCATTCACTTATTCACATTTGTCTTGGATTATCACTTCACTTCGCATCTCAGTTGGGTGTTTAATCAATAACAGTTTGGACTCCGACCAGTTTATTTTTAGAAAGTAGCTTGAAAATTTTAAAAATAGATAAGTATTTGAAAAATAATTATTAGTTTGCAAAATAGCTATAAAATAGTTGAATAGTTTTAGGAATTTTAAATAATTGCAAAATAGTTGTAGAATAGAAATTAGTTTGTGAAATAGTTGAAAAATAGTAATTAGTTTAAAAAACAGTTGAAAAATGGTTAAATAGCTCCAAAATTAATTGCAAAACAAGTATAAAATAATTTGGTAAGAAAGAAAAGTTGTATATATTTAATAGCTTTTATATTAAAACAATTTATATTGAAAATAGTCAGGAGTCAAATGTTCACTTTCCCAACAATTCAACTTAAATTTCCACTTCCATTTAATTGACCCAATTCTAACTTGAATAACTTCAATTTCTATTGAAATTTATTTAAACCCAATTCAAGTTGAATCAATCTTGATTCCTTTCCCAGTTTAAATCAAATTCCATTTGATTTTAGTCCTGTTCAACTTTAATTATAAATTCTAATTATTCCAATCAATTTGAATTATTAACAATTGAACCCATTTCAAATTCAAATCATTTCAATTCAACCTAAATTTTCCATTTGATTTTTTTTTTAAAACTTATACACCTTCAATCTCAAGTCCAATTAATTCAAATCAGATTCAATTTGAACTAATTCAATTTTAAACCATCTCGAATTATATAAATTCGAGTTAAATTCTCAAAGATTGGTCTACCCCTTTTAAACCAAATTAATCTTTATTTAAAGTTTTTAAACAATTTAATTTCTGAGTCCAATTCTTACAATTCCATTTTAAATTATCTTTAATTATGTATTTCAAGGTTCAAATAAGAATTCAATACAATTTTGTTTTTAAAATTTAAATTATTACTCAATTTTATCTCCCACTTTGAAGCTAGTTCTTAAACAATTTAAATTTACAAATTCAATTATTCAAATTTTTAGTTCAAAGTAATTCCATATCCTTAGTTTCAAATTAATCCAATTCAAATTTTCCATTTGAATTTTTAAACTTATCCATCTTCAATCATAATTCCAATAAATTCAAATCAAATTCAATTTTGAAACCAAACCTTTGAAATTTTAGTTTGAATTAATTTCAAATTATATTTCAAATAAAAGAAGGTGGTTTATTAGATCATACTGCCACAAAATATTTCATATATGGATAGACTGCACATTAGCAATTCAACATTACATCCATTCATCATAATAAAAGCCTTGCAAAGTCACAATTAAGATGTTTACACCATCACCTAGGTTTTAGAGTCCAATCGTCTTCTATCAGAATCCTTCTTATGGACTTCCTTCCATTGGGCAAAGCCCAAACATGCACTTTTCAGTAGGATGTCCCCACTTATAGCATTTTCCACAAAAAGTTTATACCTTCTCATCGATCTGGATGACCTCCATGCTTCCTACTGGGTGGAAGTTCCACAACCTTAATCTTCCTCTTCTATCTCTTGGGACATTTTCTCGCGATATATCCCAACCCTTTACAATGATAGAAAATGGTTGACTCGTTAACCGGTTCCATTGGTTTACGCTTTACCTTCATCACTTCAGGACAATGGTTAAGGAAATTTCCCTTCTTACGGCACTTAAAGCATAATACCTCGAAGCGAAATCGTTGGAATGTACCCTTTAATTCCCTCTCTGTTTTACCACACTTAGCTGCGTAATGACCCTTATTGTAAAATCTATAGCAAGTGACATTATCATAAGGTCCTGGTCCATTTCTTTCCTTAATCCGATTTTCATACTCTTGAATTGCTATTTCCCGTTCCTTACGTGCAGCTGCTCTTCATTCTCTGCGCCTTGCCTTCCATTCTTCACTCTTAGCCATTTCTCTTAAAGACTGAATTCTGGAGGGACTTCCTAACCTATAAATTAAACTTAATTAGAAGAATTCAACTCTTATGTAGCAATTTGCTTACCTAGATATACCTTAAGTTTTAAACCACTTTTGGTTTTAAATTTAAGCCCAATCTTCAAACAACCTATTGTTTACAAAAAGTTTCTTTTACTCAAATAATACTTATTTATTCTTTTAGCACTTTGAAACAATTTTTCAAATTTATGGACCTAGATTTAAAATTTCACAATTTAATTTAGGTATTTTCAATTTTATAAGTCATACTTTACTTAAATGTTTACTTCTTTTGAATATTTCATTTTGCTTACTCATTAATACGCATCACACAACAATCACTTATTATAATAACCAAGATTATCATATCTAAAACCATCCATTATCATCTTATTTTGAAATACCTCTCCAATTCACGATTTCAATTTCAGTTTGAATCCATCTCAAACTTATCTTTATTTAATTTCAGTTTGGTTGTATTATATTACTTCTTAATTTAATTCTAATACTTTAACAGGCAATTTTGCTTAATATTTATTAGAGTGAAATCTAATCTTATATGAAATCAGTTAAAATCTTTATATAAGAAAATAACAAGTACACTCTCTCATATATATATATACACTCAACTTATTCTAGGGTACTATTGACCCTATCCTTAATGTGTACACCCGCCAGAGCCAAGGTTCTCGCTTAACCCTGCTCTGATACCAACTGTAACCACCCGAAATTTTCGAAGCCGAAAATTCCAGATAGTTATGAAAAAGAAAAAAGAGATAGAAGAAGAAGATAAGAAACATCAACATCTCACAATCGCAACGGATAAAATATAATAATTAATAATAATAGTCTACAAAAGAATATTATATCTGTCGATTTCATTTTAATACATCAGAGTTTCACATATACACAGACACTGAAGATACACAATTATCATATCACAGATTTACAATAATATAACATAGCGGAGATACTCTATACGTTCCTGCCATCCAACTCGACTCTTGAGCTCCAGAATGTACCTACCTGAAAATCTGTAATACTCGGTCTGACCCGAGCATTACACCAAAGTAACACCTGGGTCAGGCTGGAAACCAGCGTGGGTAAATCATATAATTTGAAAGTACTAAGTTCAAATCATAATGAAAAACCTGGGTAACTCGTACTTCTCCACGAGTTCATTACTCAATATGTCCAATACTTCATCCATAATCAAATTTTAAATATTCGAAGGTCCATAATATTCCATCTAGCCTATTGATTTTACATCCAATCTTTATAGAATCAAGTAGATTACCCTATCCATCAACCAGTCTCTAATTACAAATTAATTGTTCTTTAATTATCAATTAATAAACTTTTGGTTATTAATTTAGCTTCTTAAAAGTAATCAATCCTTAATTATTTTATAAATCAATTAATTACCTTTAAATTTACTGATTAATTAACCATCATTTATTCATATATCATTTATCACAGATAAATCATAGCCAATTAAAACAGATGTATTATAGGGTAATATCTACAAATAGTCATCACGATCCAGATATTCAAAGATCAATCAACAGAAGTCATCAATGTATATTACAATTAGCTTAAATCAACCTATAAGAAATTAGATTGTTACTTAAGAATTAACCAATATCTTGATTAATAGATCATTAACTAATTAACTTATTTATTTCAAAACATTATATTAATCTCTTATTAATTATCAATAAATCAATTAATCAATCTTCATTTATTACCCTTAATTATTTTATTAAATAAACTTAATTGCTAAGTTGTTATCCACTAATTGCTTACGTCATAACTTGATTAATTAACTATTTATCATTCATTTATTGACTTAAGTAGTTAATTACACATTTATCAATCACTTAAACATTCATTAATGTCTAATTGCAATAATACTTTAATTATTCTTAATTACTTAACTACTAATCATTGATTTATTTACTTAAGTAGTCAATTACTATTTGCTTATCACTGAATAGTTACGTAATCTAAACTCTAATTAAAATTAAATTGTTAATCATTCTTAATTACTTTCTAAAAATAATTAACATTAATTATTCAACTTAATTAACTTTTAAAGGAAACTTTCTTTAAATTTTGGAAATCAAATTACTACTAACTGCAAACTTAAATGCTAATCAGTTTCAAATTTAACTTAAAGTAATTACTTAACTTTATACTTAACTAAGTTAATTACTTGATTAAAATAATAAATAAGGGCTTAAACATCGTTAAGTATTGACGAAAAATAATTAAAACATGTATCAAGCTTCTAACTTAAAACTATTTAGCAGTTATTAAGATTACAGTATTAAACTTGATGAAAATCTTTCACTTAGCTTCACCTTTGAAAATACATTACTGCAGTTTACAAAGACCCAAGGCTCCCCTTACTTAGACTCGAGTGTTACTTCGAGTTTCCACCCCTTTTTCCCGCATCACCCCTGAAACATCTTCTTCTTCTTTTTCCTGTAGTTAGTTTAAGTTTAAGCTAAGTTTGATTTTAGCATCAGAATCCCTCACTCTCGAACACGATAAAACCTGAAGGAAACACTAAAACTACACGAGCGCGACATGAGCCACCTGATAACACGACACAGATATCAACTCCTCCTTGCCGTACACGTGCACGGTGGCACGATTCGTCACTGGCGAATGCCAACCATTTAGGCAAACCACAATTTCACCCACGACTCGAAATCAAGGCCCAAATTACTGCAAAGAGATATGAATCGGAAATTTATTTTCTGCTCGAAAAAATTGCAAAACAACCCATCAACAAAATCGTCTCGCCACCACTCGAACCCCATCAGAGGCCTCAAATCTTCGGCCACACCACGGTGACGCATAAAACAACCCTTTTCCATAATTATATGACACTCGATCGCTTATTGAGATCGAACTCGATACTGCAGACAAGTGAAAAACTTTGAAGTAAAACCCTAAAAATGGTTCGACTCAACAATTTATACCATTGAAAATTTTCCTGATAATTTTCCTAAGGCTAATGAGGTTCATACTAGCTTCAATTCAAATTTCAACAATTTCAATTGGATCGATAATTCGAATTTTGCAAAAATGCACCCTTTGGCTATATACGAACTGCTCTTTAAATATGAATATGAAAATCTAAATTTTTGTTTTAAAATTCGTGTCTTGCAGTATGAGTTCAAGATATAAATTCTAATTAGCATTTTATAACAAATGAATTTATCAATAAATTACTGGATTGCCTGTAGAATCATATTACAGTAGCATACTTTTACACAGATAGTTTAAACATCTTACAAAATCTTAGTTTTAGTTTAACTACTTTGTTTGATTGAAAACTTAGAACTTAATACGTATTTGCAGCAAATAAATCTGAGCTTTGAACAAATTATTCCCCTGTATCAATTAAACAGAGGAGCATATACTACACAGGATCATACACACAAGATCAAAACATATTAACCATAAGATCACAGAATTTTTTCTTAACTGTTTAATTAAACTTAAAGCTTAAGGAATTAAGTTTACTCACCTGATTCCCAGATTCACAGAGAACACGACCTCTTGTTGTTGGTAGCTATCAGCCTGGATATTGTTTCCAGAGTCTTGCTTTGTTGGTGATAATAGTTTGATTAAGTTTCTGTTTATTATGTTCAAGTTGTAGCTTTTCCTTTCTTTTTTTCTTTTTTTTATACTCAGGTTTACTGATGAACGGATGGAAATAGGAAAATGCTATATATAAAAAGATTGTGAACAAGTTTGATATATTTTACTGGTACCAAATTTTCTATTGAACTGATAGATTTTATTGGTACATTGATGAGCAGAGATTACAACTTGTTTTTGGTGGCTGACCCTTGAATTTGTTTCTAGGTTTGCCACTATATTATTCAGATATGTACAGGGTGAAGTATACACATGTACAGGCTATTTTCTATTGTACTATAAAAGATTTTTTTTAGGTATTTATCAGAGATTTTTTTATCCCAAATTGTAGGTTAAAACGATAATGCATTAATTATCATTGTCTTATTTCCCAAGCCTACATACTTATCTTTATATATATTGGAATTTAGCTTATTCTAGGAGTGATTCATCATGTAATCTATATTCAACATAACAACTAATATGATTCATAAGTTAGTAAGTACAGAGATTTAGTTTTCCAGTGGGTAAGTTACTCACAGGCATAAAAAGAAGGAGGGAAACTGGGTTAGTTTTTTTACTCACTTGATACTAAGTTTGAACAGAGAACTCAACTTTTGCTTTTGAAAACTATCAACCTGGATTTGTTAACTTCTTTGCATGTTGATGTAATTGTTATTGATTTAGTTACCGATTAAGTTTTAGTTGTAGGCTTAGTTTTCTGGAATGCTAAGTTTTTATAAACGAGCTGGAATACGAAGATGTACATATAGAAAAGAAAGGTGTACAGGGAAGATGTATTGTACTAACAAGATTTATTTGTTTAATTCGATCAGAGATTTTTCTTTTAGATGGTAGCTGATATAATATTATTTGTGCTTGCATTTATTATACTTGTCTTATTTTAGAAGCTATTGATTTTATAATATGTACACTTAATTCATTTTAATGAACACACCCATATATATATATAACTTGTCTTATTTCTTGTTGCTAGTTCTGGTTTGCTTCTAAGTGACTTATAAAGTATTATATTTTTAAGATTCTTAAGTGCACAATTTAAAATTTACTTGACCATATGTATTTTAAATATTTTTTACATGTTATTAAATTTTAGCTATGTATTCTACGTATGTATATTTATTTTAAAATAATAAGTTGTATTTTAATTAATTAAATTAAATATTTATTAAAATAATACTTCCACAAATCCCAGGATGTCACAAAAACCACTTCAGTCCAACTTAAGCGTTTCGAACTAAAGACATCTTAAAGAATATGGAATCAAAAACGGAGCATTGAAGTGCAAGAGATGCTTGCTATTAGTCTTAAGGATGATTCCAAAATAGATGTAGTAGAAGTAGTGCCTTCGATTTGTCCTTATCCTAAATAACTTATATGGATAAATGCTGGCATTGCATTATTGCCCGGAAGCAGTTAGCATTCCAAGTGGGATTGCTATTCAAAAGATAAGCATAGCCTCAAGCCTCATCAACCGAGAATGATTAAAATCAGGGGATGTAACATTCCTGTTTTTAAATCAAATTTAAATTGGTAAGTAATTTAATTTTTGAAATTAAATTTTGAATTAATTTGGTATTTTCTAATTTAATAGATATTTGTTTGTTTATTAATATAAATGAATATAATATGATTTTTAAATAGAATCTCTAATTGAAAATTCAAAAATAAATAATTTGAATAATATTTTGATTATAAGTTTAATTGTGGATTAAATTGAAAATGTGAATGAATGTATACCAAAAGATAGTAAATAAAGGAATTGATTTGAAAATTCAATAAATTGATTTTTAATAGAATTTTGATTTGGAATTCAAAAGTAAATATTTTGTAAATAGATTATAATTTGGGATTTGAATTTGAATTTGAATTTCAAATACATATGTGTTGAAAATAAATATTTGGAAAATATTTATAGATTGGGAATGAATAAAATATTTATATTTATAAAAGATTGTTTTGTTGTATTTATAAATTTATTTTAAATTGAATCTTGGGATTGGAATTCAAAAATTAAAAATCTTATATGACATATTGGATTTGAAATCATTGCATTTTTAATTAATAAAGATTTGTTTTCCAAATTCATTAAATAGGCATTTTGGTTTAAAAGTAATATTGTGAAATTGATGTAAATAAAATTTACAAAAGCTATCTAAAGAATTAAATTCAAATATATACATATTGTATACTTATTTATTTATAGTTTGATTTATTTTAAAATCCCATTCTATAAAGTTATAAATATAGATATAAATATTTATTAGATTTAATAAAAAGTTTAAAACACTCTTCTTTTATATTTGAAACGAATTTAGTTGTATATATATTTAAACTAAGTAGAAAATGTATTACATAAACATATGTAAATAAATGATTTATAAAGGGTTTAAACAAAAATTGTTTTCATTTTTACATTTATAAGGATGAGAACACATGCATTACAAGTGTAAACATAATCAAACAAGTGGCAAATTTCTTTCTCTTAAAAATTTAAAATGTAATATAATGTATAAGAGAAAATTCAGTCTAATGCATGTCCTCAAATTTCTTTCGTTTTCAACCTGAAACCAAAGATACAAAATAAAGAAACCAGAAAATGAAATTCAAAGCAAAACAAAATCTGGAAATAAAAATGAGAAACCAGAAAACAAAACTATAAGGCAGAACAAACCAAATTATCTCAACATCAAAACAAAAATCAATAAAGCAAAGTAAATTCAAGATGCAATTACAAACCAGAAATCAAAAGGTGATCAGAACCTGATCAATGCAACTAGATCTTCAACCTGGAAAGCATTCCAGATTTTTTTTCTACAAACCAGTAAGAAAGATCAAAAGAAAATAAAACTTGAAGCAATCAAAGCCAATTCAAATTTTAGTTTAAAGTCAATGGGACAAGCATGCAAGTTTAAGACAATGCAAGGATTAGGCTTCAGAATCAAGATCAACATCTTCTCCCAGTTTTTCAAGTTTACAACTTTCTCTGCTTTCAAACCATCTCCAAATTTCATTTCAGGGCTCTGTTCACTCAAAGTTTCAGGTGAGCAAACACACTCATCTTTAACTGTTGTGTTGAACACTTGATATATGTTATGAGGAGTGTTTGATTTGTTGCCTGCATGCTGTTATTTAGATGTGAATTTGTGTGTGCATACAGGCAAACATGCCTCTTTTTATATAACATGTTTGATTAACCTGTTCAAAATTTCACGACACCCAAACGAATCAATATTTAGCTTTGATTTCTAAATAAAATTTTCTTGCACTTGTCAAATTAAAATTTAAAAAAATAGTTTCAAGAAATTTTATTAAGAAATTAACTAAAAACTTAAAAATATATAGTAAAACCATCAAAAATGATAAAAATCAACCATTTCAATTCTTTGTTTTATTCATCCTGCCTGATTCGAAGTGGTGAATAATGAATTTCAAAGGTAGTATCATGATTTTTAACATAGTAAATATCATGATAATTGGAGTTGATCGGAATGGGCATTTTGCTAAATCCCGACGAACGAAGAATGGTTGTCGACGAGCTTGAGGGTGAAGGTGGCTTGCAGGCTGTAGATCATTGGAAAAATGATCACTTAGTTTTTTGTTGGCCGAGATGATCAATTGACGGCAAACTAGGATTTGGAAAGGAGTTTTGGTCGTGGTTGTTTGCAAGTGTTGTGTGTCGTCAATAGGTCACCGAAGGTGATCGCGCATGGGGGATTAGTATGGTGGTGATGTAGAGAAGCTCTGGACGAGGCGGTGCGTTGTTTGATGACCACAGGTGGCATCATGGTGGGTTTCCTTCGTTCGAGTTTTTGTTCCAAGTACTCGTCTTGGTTCGATTTTCGACTTGCGATGTTATTTATGGTTTTGGGTAGAGAGTTCATCATCGAAGTCATGAGTAACTCGGGGGTAGTTGTGACGATGGTCGGCGATGATGCTGGTGATAGTGCATGTGCACGACTATCTTCATGTATCTGGGTGATTTTAGGATCGGAGAAGAATAGCAATGGCTCGGGTTTTTGTTCGCGATGAATCATGCTCGACTCGAAGCATAATGGGTTTAGGTGATTGCTCGAGAGTGTCTTGGAGTTTTTGGTATTTCACTCGGCTCTGGGAAGTTTGGGTTGAAATCAGTTTTTAAATTTCTAAAATTTAAACAAGTTTTTGAATTTCAGTTTTAATTAAGTTCAAAATACTTTCTTGGTAAAATTTTCTTGATTAAGTTTTAATTAAGTTCTAAAATAATTATTTTTGAATTAGTTAAGTTCAAGTTTCCAAAAGAATCCTTAAGTTTATTTTTAAGTTATAAATAAGTAATTAAAAGATAAATGTTTTATCTTAAGTAATGTTTGATTATTAAGAGTTTTGAAATCGAACTATTTGATAATAATAATTTATTTTATTTAAAGGATGTAATTAAGGGATTAAGTATAGTTACTTTGTGAAATTAAATTTAAGATAATTACCTTGTGTGATTACAATTAAGGATAATTAATTAATTAAGATTAATTTATTAAAGGAAGTTAATTACTTAAAGATAATTACTTAATTAAAAGTAATTAGTTAATGATTAAAGTTGATTAATCAAGTGATCAAAATTAATTTGGGATTTATTAATATTAGTAATTAGGGATAATCACTTATTGTAATTAACTTACGATAATTAATTAAAAGGGTAATTAATTAAGGGTTAATTAATTATGTAATTAACTTAAGGTTAATTAATTAATGTAATTAATTAAGGATAATTAATTAAAGGATAATTAGACGATTAAAGGTTAATTAATTAATGATTAAAAGTTGATTTATTTATTAATTAAAGTTGACTAATAAATAATTAAAGGTCAACTAATAAATGATTAAAGATTAATTAATAATTAAGGTTTGTAATTAATTAATATTAATTAACCAGGATTAGTAGTTTAGCTATAAGCAATTAATCTAATTTAAATTTATCAGATAATTAATTAGTCTTACTTATGGATGACTGTATTCTGTTGAACGTTGTGAATTGCTTGATATCCCTAATATGTGATGCTTTATGAAATGAGTTATTTTGATTTATCTGTGATGAATGCAATTTATTTATCTATGGTAAATTTGTTTTATCTGTGAATCTGTGAATGAAGATAAGCGCTATAGAATATACCGCTTATCGACACTGATATGCTTGAATCTGTGATGATAAATAATGTTGCGCTATTGGGTAAAACCCCTAGACTACACATACATAGACAAATATGAATTGCATGAGGAAATTGGTTAAGCCGCAGATTTTTGAAATGGTTTTGAATTTGAATTTTTAATCCAAATGGTTTTGGAAATGGATTTGGGTTAAATGTAGAAAAGCTTTTGAAAAAGGAATTTTGAAAATAAAAATTATTTTGAATAACTTGCTTAAGTTTTGAAATTTAATAATTTGATTTAAATTTGAATTCAAAATTTGAAATTGAATTCTATGTGGAGAATTTTGGTTTAAAAGGCTATACAAGTTATATATGTGTTTATATGGTTTTAAACCATTTTAAAAGTATTGTTTTGGAATTTGAATTTAAATCAAAGGCTTTAGCTTGTATAAATGAAATCGAATTTTTCCGAAACGAAAACTATTTGTTTTCAAATAATAACATCTTTCATATAAGGAAAGAATTTCCAATTTTTGTTGAAAGGGTTTCAAGTTTGAAATGAAATTGTGAATTGTTTTTAAAAAGCTATGAATGAACCTTTGTGAAGATTGTTGAACTTCATTTTGGAATCCAAGGGGATTTTAAGTGGTATATCTTTTATATATAAAAGATTTGAAGTGGGAATTGTTTTGAAAGTTATGAATGGATCTTTGGAAATAGTTTTGAAAGCTATAAATTGAGTCTTTGGGTTAATAATTGGATGAGATAATCAAATTTGGAAAGGAGGTTGTTTTGAAAAGCTGTGAACGAATCTTTGTGAAAAATGGGGTGAACTTTGTGAAGTGAATCTTTTTGTTTAAAGATTTGAAGATGGTAATTGGTTTAAAACATTTGAAAGGGAATTTTTGGGTTTTAAAGTTGTGACTTAACTAAGATCCCAATATCCAATATATTTTTAAATATTGCGCTCATTATTTGGTTTAGCCAGAAGAGGACCACGTGTCATATAACCCATTCCGAATAATGATACGACGATATGGATAGCATTTGAAGACCGGTGGTGAAGACTGGGTATTTTCGAGAACGATAGGATAACCTGTCGAATGTCTCTGCATTGAGTCGCGCCGGTATAGAGATCTCCATATGTGATGGGGAGTCCGATCGAGATTGTGAATACTCGGATTTGCAAGGGCTTCTTTGGAAGTGCCTTCGCTTCTGTTTGAACCTGGAATAGACTTGTATGGATGTATGTCTGACATTACACCTTAAGATGTAAAGCCGGTTTATGTCAAATACATTTCTGTTTGGTGGCAGAAAATTTATTCTCTTAGCTTAACACCCTTCTCTGAGACGTACGAGCTCAGAGGTTATGTAGTTGATGGTTACTAGTGATACATTCCCAATTTGGTAATGTGGCATACGAAGTGTTGTTGATCATTTTTTGATCAAAGCATGACTTTGTGAAAAAAGTGTAGCTTTGTGGACGTGACTTCGCCGAGCCTCACAATCCGGTAATGGTCGAAACAGGAATCGTTGCAGTAAGGTTATTTGGGGTAGCGCCCCCTGAGGGTATGTCTGTTTCCTTCTGGGTAAAAAGTGATACCATGGTATGGAGCCTAGATATTTAATTATTTTGATTTTGAAAGTGGTATTATGGTATGGAGCACAGATACTTTACTATGTAGTTGTTGGTGTCGAGGCCTCGAATAAAGGTCGGTAACGACCGGGGGATTGCATACTCGTGTCAGTAGATACATCCAGGCAGGGGTAACCCGACCTTGTGTAGTAGAGATCCAGTTAGGTTCTCGGGACGACCCTCCAGAGGCGTTCCATTTTGTATGGGAAGTTCCTTTGCCTGACCATTTGTTGGAAATCCAATCATCCAATACGCGCCTTGTACGGTGTTAGTTGTATAACCTGCCATCCAATATGGTAGCTATAGTAGGCATACTATAATGGTACGTATGCTAACTAAGATTAATATTATACTTGCAAATGTTTTCCACTATGCACTAATAATAATATCAAAAAGATTTTGCGTAGTAAGCATTTTTGACTGTCATAAGGAGAAATCTACTCCAAGTTTGCGCTTGCATTGTGTGTGTGGCGGGAGGCCTGATGGCAGTTTCATTTTCTAAAAAGCATTGCAAATTTCTTTAAAATATTTTGTTTTGATTTTGATAAAGATAAACTATTTTTGTTGCTCATACCAGTCCCATGACTGACGTGGAGTTTATTGTTCCTTTTCTAAACTCTAGGTGCCCACAATTTTCCACACGGGCAATCTAGAGTTGCATTTTCAGATAATCAAATAGCAGGCGTAGACTCGATAGCCTTCGAAGTCTTTAGTTTGGCAATCGCATTTGGATCGAATCGCTTCACTTTAGCATGGACGGTAGTTCTCGCTTTCTAGTTTGGAGTCTTTCTAGCTTTGGAGCTTTAGCAATGGAGTCGCTATATGTTAGAGTATCTATCTTGCTGAGTTCTGAAGATATTATCTTTTGGAGATTTTCTTCTGATGTTATTCTTGTATCTCTGATATTTCATATTCGATTGTATCATTGTAATCAAATGTTGTGTACCAATGATATTGTTCTTTTATTCCGCTATGTTGTTGTACTTAATGTGTTATAAGCTCCGACGAGCCAGATTCGGCGTTTGAATTTGCGGCATTCGAGTACGAGTGAAGTACGAGTGTTGATTTTCAAAGGTCGAGTTAGGGTCATTATAATTGGTATCGGAGCTGAAGGTTGAAACTTTAGCTCAGGGGTATAACACATTAGGTAACTCATTAGGGATAGGGTGAAGTATACCCTAGAATGAGTATATCCATAAGATATCCGTCTGTATGCCTCAGTAAATTCTCTTGCTATCCACTGATAGTAAGCATGAGTGCAAGAAGGGGACGAGATAGGGACATGGGAGTACCACTACAAATGGTCAATACCCTGCAACAACGGAAACAATCTTTTCTCTATCAATCTCCTTTGATTCAATTTCAATTCTTTGATTGCTTCGTGGCAGGTGCAAGGAGAAGCTTCGGTATGGTGGTGGCCTTGCGAATCATTGTAGAAAAGATTCTAATTCCTATCTTGCATTCTTGTTATTATCTTTTCGTTTTAAACTTTAATAAATTTAAAATTATATTTAAAATGAACTAATGAATAAAATATGGAAATTTGTATCAATAAAACGATTTCGGTCAAAACTAAAGTTTGAAATTTTGTTGTGATTTCTTGTGAAAGATCAAGTCCGAAGAGGGACAAGTTAATATATAATTTGGAGTATTCCAACCTGAATTTGGAACCCACACCCTATTGTTTGAGAATTGCGAAAGATTGAATCCATTCATTTGTTCTTTTGGGACCCGATATATTCTACGAACGGTTAGTTACCCTTCGAACTAACCAGTGCCCTGCTTATTTCATAGATCTGGTGACCTGAGTATCTTATGATATATTGGATGAGTTTGTTCTCATATCTACTATGATATTCTGATTTGCTGAGCCAAATGCCGAATAGATATTCAGTTGATTGATGAGTCGTTTCTCTATCTTTTTGTATCCATCTTTGTTGTCTCCCTGAAACATTTCGAGGACGGAATTTTCTTAAGAGGGAATCTGTAACATTCGTGTTTTTAAATCAAATTTAAATTGGTAAGTAATTTAATTTTTGAAATTAAAGTGTGAATAAATTTGGTATATTCCAAATTTAATAGATATTTGTTTGTTTATTAATATAAATGAATATAAATATGATTTTTAAATAGAATCTCTAATTGGAAATTCGAAAATAAATAATTTGAATAATATTTCGATTATAAGTTTAATTGTGGATTAAATTGAAAATGTGAATGAATATATATCAAAAGATAGTAGATAAAGGAATTGATTTGAAAATTCAATAAATTGAATTTTTGTAGAATTTTGATTTGGAATTCAAAACTAAATATTTTATAAATAGATTATAATTCGGGATTTGAATTTGAATTTGAATTTCAATACATATGTGTTGAAAATAAATATTTGGAAAATATTTATAGATTGGGAATGAATAAAATATTTATATTTATAAAAGATATATTTTGTTATATTTATAAATTTATTTCAAATTGAATCTTGGGATTGGAATTCAATATTTAAAAAATCTTATAAGACATATTGGATTTGAAATCATTGTATTTTCAATTATTAAAGATTTGTTTTCCAAATTGATTAAATAAGCATTTTGGTTTAAAAGTAACATTGTGAAATTGATATTAAATAAAATTTACAAAAGCTATCTAAAGAATTAAATTCAAATATATACATATTATATACTTATTTATTTATAGTTTGATTTATTTTAAAATCCTATTCTTTAAAGTTATAAATACAGATACAACTATTTATTAGATTTAATAAAAAGTTTAAAACCTTCTTCTTTTATATTTGAAATGAATTTAGTTGTATATATATTTAAACTAAGTAGAAAATGTATTACATAAACATATGTAAATAAAAGGTTTACAAAGGGTTTAAACACAAATTGTTTTCATTTTTACATTTGTATGGATGAGAACACATACATTACAAGTGTAAACATAATCAAACAAGTGGCAAATTTCTTTCTCTTAAAAATTTAAAATGTAATATAATGTATAAGAGAAAATTCAGGCTAATGCATGTCCTAAAATTCTTTCAACTTCAACCTGAAACCAAAGATACAAAACAAAGAAACCAGAAAATGAAATTCAAAGAAAAACAAAATCTGGAAATCAAAATGAGAAACCAGAAAACAAAACTACAAGCCAGAACAAACCAAATTATCTCAACAACAAAACAAAAATCAAACCAAGCAAAGTAAATTCAAGATGCAATTACAAACCAGAAATCAAAAGGTGATCAGAACCTGATCAATGCAACCAGATCTTCAACCTGGAAAGCATTCCAAATTTTTTTCAACGAACCAGAAAGAAAGATCAAAAGAAAATAAAACTTGAAGCAATCAAAGCCAATTCAAATTTCAGTTTAAATTCAATGCGACAAGCATGCAAGTTTAAGACAATGCAAGGATTAGGCTTCAAAATCAAGATCAACATCTTCTCCCAGTTTTTCAAGTTTACAACTTTCTCTGCTTTCAAACCATCTCGAGATTTCATTTCAGGGATCCGTTCACTCAAATTTTCAGGCGAGAAAACACACTCATCTTTAATTATTGTGTTGAATTCTTGATATATGCTATGAGTAGTGTTTGATTTGTTGCCTGCACGCTGATATTTAGATGTGAATTTGTGTGTGCACACAGGCCAACATGCCTCGGTTTTATATGACAGGTTTGATTAAACTGTTCAAAATTTTATACCACCCAAATGAATCAATATTTGGTTTTGATTTCTACATAAAATTTGCTTGCACTTGTCAAATTAGAATTAAAAAATATAGTTTCAAGAAATTTTATTAAGAAATTAACTAAAAACTTAAAAATATGTAGCAAAACCTTCAGAAATGATAAAAATCAACCATTTCAATTCTTTGTTTTGATCATCCTGCCGGATTCAAAGTGGTGAATAATGAATTTCGAAGGCAGTATCATGACTTTTAACATAGTAATGATCGTGATAATTGGAGTTGATTGGAATGTGCATTTTTGCCAAATCCCGATGAATGAAGAATGGGCTATCGACGAGCTTGAGGATGAAGGTGGCTTGCAGGCTGTGAATCAATGGAAAAATGATCGCTTAATTTTTTATTGGCCGAGATGATCAATTGACGGCAAACTAAAGTTTGGAAAGGAGTTTTGTTCATAGTTGTTTGCAAGTGTCGTGCATCGTTAATAGGTCACTGGAGGTGATCGCGCAAGTGGGATTAGTATCATGGTGATGTAGAGAAACTCTTGACAAGGCGGTGCACTGTTTGATGATCGCAGGTGGCATCACGTTGGGTTTCCTTCGTTCGAGTTTTTGCTCCAAGTACTCGTCTTGTTTCGATTTTCGATTAGCGATGTTATTTGTGGTTCTGGGTAGTGAAGTTCATCGTCGAGGTCATGAATGACTCAGGGGTAGTTCCGACAATGGTCGGTAATGATGCTGGTGATCGTGCACGTGCACGAATATCTTCATGCATCTGGGCGATTTTGGGATCGGAGAAGAAGAGCAATGGCTCAGGTTTTTGTTCGTGATGAATCGTGTTCGAATCGAAGCATAATGGGTTTGGGTGATTACTCGAGAGTGTCATGGGGTTTTTGGTGATTTTACTCGGGTCTGGGAAGTTTGGGTTGAAAACTGTTTTTAAATTTCGAAAATTTAAACAAGTTTCGAATTTCAGTTTTAATTAAGTTTAAAATACTTTCCTGATTAAATTTTCTTGATTAAGTTTAAAAAAAATTATTTTTGAATTAGTTAAATTTCAGTTTCCAAAAGAATCCTTAAGTTTATTTTTAAGGTATAAATAAGTTATTAAAAGATAAATGTTTTATCTTAAGTAATGTTTGATTAACTTAAGAGTTTAGAAATTGAACTGTTTGTTAATAATAATTTATTTTATTTAAATGATGTAATTAAGGGATTGAGTAAGTATAGTTACTTTGTGAAATTAAATTTAAGCTAATTACCTTGTGTGATTACAATTCAGGATAATTAATTAATTAAGATTAATTTATTAAGGGTAGTTAATTACTTAAAGATAATTACTTAATTAAAAGTAATTAATTAATGATTAAAGTTGATTAATCAAGTGATCAAAATTAATTTAGGATTTATTAATATAAGTAGTTAGGGATAATCACTTATTGTAATTACCTTATGATAATTAATTAAAAGGGTAATTAATTAAGGGTTAACTGATTATGTAATTAACTTAAGGTTAATTAATTAATGTAATTAATTAACGATAATTAATTAAAGGATAATTAGATAATTAAAGGTTAATTATTAAATGATTAAAGGTTGATTTATTTATTAATTAAAGTTGATTAATAAATAATTAAAGGTTAATTAATAAATGATTAAAGATTAATTAATAATTAAGGTTTGTAATTAATTAATATTAATTAACCAGGATTAGTAGTTTAGCTATAAGTAATTAATCTGATTTAAATTTATCAGATAACTAATTAGTCTTACATATGAATGACTTTATTCTATTGAATGTTGTGAATTGCTTGATATCCCTGATATGTGATGCTTTGTGAAATGAGTTATTTTGGTTTATCAGTGATGAATGCAATTTATTTATCTGTGACAAATTTATTTTATCTGTGAATCTGTGAATGAATATAAACGTTATAGAATATACCGCTTATTGATATTGATATGCTTGAATTTGTGATGATAGATAATGTCGCACTATTGGGTAAAACCCCTGTACTACACCATACACATACAAATATAAATTGCACGAGGAAATTGGTTAAGTCACAGATTTTTGAAATGGTTTTGAATTTGAATTTTGAATCCAAATGGTTTTGAAATGGATTTGGGTTAAATGTAAAGAAAAGCTTTTGAAAAGGGAATTTTGAAAATAAAAGTTATTTTGAATAACTTGCTTAAGTTTTGAAATTTAATAATTTGATTTAAATTTGAATTCAAAATTTGAAATTGAATTCTATGTTAAGAATTTAGGTTTAAAAGGCTATACAAGTTATATATGTGTGTTTATATCATTTTAAACCATTTTAAAAGTATTGTTTTGGAATTTGAATATAAATCAAGGGCTTCAACTTGTATAGATGAAATCGAATTTTTTCGAAACGAAAACTATTTGTTTTCAAATAATAAAAGCTTTCATATAGTAAAGAATTTCCAATTTGTGTTGAAAGCGTTTCAAGTTTGAAATGAAATTGTAAATTGTTTTTAAAAATCTATGAATGAACCTTTGTGAAGATTGTTAAACTTTGTTTTGAAATCGAAGGGGATTTTAAATGGTGTATCTTTTATATATAAAAGATTTGAAGTGGAAATTGTTTTGAAAGTTATGAATGGATCTGTAACGACCCGCATAACCGTACCCTTTGAATCAATACTATTCTACGTCAATCAACTCAAGTTGTACAGAAATACGAACCATCTGGGATAAAGAAGAAGAGGTAGAAGAAGAAAATAGGAAACAACGTCAGAATCTAACCATCGCAACGCAATAAAATATAATAGATAATAATGATCTTTACTCAAAATCAAATATATCTGTTTATATATCACATCATCAGAGTACATCAATCACAACTCAACATTATCATACACATGGGTATACAACAACTCAACACAGCGGAATATATATAAAAGCAAGTACGAGAGTACGTATCGACAACCAGCTCGTCTCCTGAGCTCCACAGCATCTCCTGTATCCTATAATACTCGGTCTGACCTGAGCATTACAGTAAAATAACACCCGAGTCAGTCTGGAATACCAGCGTGAGAAATCACACCCAATTGATTATTAAAGTTTCAAAAATCCTTTGAAAACAAAAGCATCTCGTAAGACCACGCCACAAATAAACATGTCGGGTTTTTACCTTACGATAGTTAAAACATTTTTATTAAAATCCTCTGATATTATAATAGTGTCTATAGAAAGTAAAATAGAATCTAGCTGAAATGCTTGCATCTCACATTTCAGCAATAGTTGGGCACAATCAAAACCGTACGGGCGCGTAGGGAAAATGGATTCCAACTAATGGCTAGGCACTGGGGTATCACCTATCACAGTACCTGGTAGCGTACCGAGGAGCCACCCTAACTCCCCTGCAACACAAGACCGGAACCATCCCTTACTGGACAGTCCCGAGCAAGATCACCCCACGGTTGGGATCAGCAACCGCCCACTAAGCTGAAATAAAAGGAACATCTAGACAGGGATGACCTCACCCTCCAGTGGGGGCTACCCACAAAGCCTTGCTGCATATCCCCTGATTTTCAGCCATTCCCATTTGATGAGGTTTGAGGCGAAGCGTTACCTTTAAGAACAATGTCCCTTAGAATGCCCATCGTCCGCCTGACGATGTTTCGCAAGCATTCATCTATACAAGTCCGTCTCGGGTCCGAACGGAATCGAAGGCACTATTCCTACTACATCCATTTTGGAAATATCCTCAGGATTAGTAGTGACTAGCCCTTGCACTTCACTGCTCCATCTTCGAATCCAAACTCGTTTTCCATGAAAACGTCCAAACCGGATCAAAGTGGTTTTCGAGAAATAAATCTCGATCCCGGTCTCTTTGAAACGATCAACGCATTTGTCCAGTATTGATAGTCGGTGATTTAACTATCAATTAATATTCACAAACATCCATCAAACAATAAATAATTTCCCAAATTATTTATTTATCTCAAAAATATCTTCAAGATATATTTTCACTTTCAAATCCTTTTAGAATATTTTCAAACTATCTTCCTTTTCTCAGAATAAATTCCGAGTATTTCCATTTCCTCTGGAATCACCAAGCACAAACTTTAGATTTAAAAATAATTTAAAACACTTTATTGTAAAATATATTTAACATTTAGTATAGAGAAATTACTTTAATACTTAATTTAAAATAATACTCTAGAAATAAGGTTACCTTATAACCATACATTAGATTTCCTCTTTAAACAAAATACCAAATCACTTTTTAAATAATCATTACGATAATAAATTAATAAATTACTTACTTTAGAATTTAATTTAAAATATTTAAATTAAAACTACTTCATTAATTGATTGAAATTATATGCTATATGAATATTTGGAAATAAGTTTACTTTATAAATATGAACTAGATTCTCACCTTTAAACCAGAATTACTAAGTCACTCTTTATAAATTATTACTACGGTAATAGATTTGAATAAATATTTACTTTAGAATTTTAAACATTTAGAAATAATAAATTTCCAAGAACATACTTGTAAACAACATTAAATCCTTTATTTTATTAATTTTTTTAATTTTTTTTTAAAAACTTACTTTGAAAACGTACTTGGCTGCCCAGAGAAATATACTTCTCTTCACGTCCTTTAAAAATAAATCACTATTTATTTTCAAACAAATTTTCTCATTCCTTTAATAAATTGCCACCTTGAATTTATTCTTCCAAATATCCAATTTCAAACACTTAAATCAATTCCCAAATTGAATTCCAATTTACTTCATTCGTTCAAAATCCTTTAATTTCAGATTTTATTCCTTAATTATGATTTAAGATTCTTTTACTTGAAATACCAATTTAGATTTCTTAGTTTACTTCTGATTCCTTAGATAAATTTAAAACATTAAGTTCAAAAATAATTCTTTATTCATTTAAATTAATATCACATAATTTTATAATTCATTAATTACTGTTTATTCAAACTCTTTTCTTTTCATACTCGAAGTTATTTATTAGTATTTAACATACTTCCATTTCTTTTCAATTCATTCTTAATTTATTCAATTTTCTCTAATTATCTCGTTTACAATTTACTCCCTTTATTTTCTTTCAAAAATCCAATTTATATATTTTTGGTAATCCATTTTACTCAAATATAACCAACCAAATCATAACATTCAATATATTCATCATAGAATATCAAGTAATCATAACAGAGAATATCAGATAATAAATGTTGAGGGATCCAGTTTGATCCCTCCAACCTGTTTTCCCTGCATCCACAGGCGTTAGCACAATAATATGTCAATTCCAGAATATATCATGCTATAGCACATCAATCCATTTTCAACCATTCAAACAATTATAATCATTTAAATTTAATTTAACTGATTGAGATTAACTCACCTTTTCTCTTTGATTTGCAACCCGATTCAAAACTCGACTTATTTCTTCGCTATTTCAGACCTTGTATAAATATTATTCAGTCTATTAGTTATTTGACTAAATCGAACTGTAAATTTTTATTTTAAATAAATTTAATTAACCAGAAATTTAAATCCAACTAATTTTCATTTAAATAAATTACCCTTGGTAATTAAAAGTATTTAGATTTAATTAAACAAATAAGTCATCACCGTATGCAAATGGAATATGAATAGGTATATTTACTTTATATTACTTTCAACTGGTTACAAAAATAATCAATAACCTTTTAGATTAAATGTATTCTTGTTTATATTTTTAAACAGAAACATATATGTATCTATATTTACATTACCCTTTCCCTTTCACTGTGTACATACTTTTATATACATCTTTAAACCAAAACATATTCACTATACTTAATCTAAAAATGTGTATGTATATATTTAAAATATTTTTGGAAACACATTTGTATATAATAATAATAAGTTATCTTCCGGTTTATAATCTCTGTTTTCTGTAAAATCATTTACAAAATTACCTCTATCCCTATAGTTAACAAATTCTCGGATTTATCGTATAAAAAGTCTAAGTTGTACCTTACTGTCGCGAGTGTCATCCCACGTCGCTCATCTGGCCATACCCAGCATCGCGACCACCTTGCTGAGCTCGAACGCAACTCAACAAAACCCTACCCCCAAATCGTATACTAACCTCGATGTCTCATGCGGCCCACTCGCAACCATCGTCGAGTCGAACCCCGCCGCTGCCACCAATCCCTAACGTCGAACACCACCGAGCCCATCGCTACCGAGATGCCGCCATGGCGATTTACTTCGCACGATGCTTCGAGTTTCTTCGATTAAGATTCATTCGAACTCGAACAAAAAGGAGGAACTGCGATTCCCCAAACGCGAGCCTTCTTTCATTTTTTTCTTTCGAACATTTTAAACTCCGGACATTGATTTATTATTTTGAGATTCTAGTTTCGCTCGGCCATATGATTTTTTTATCTGCTTGCGATTTAATTTGTTTTGAATAGGATGAAGAAATTTGGTTCTGTTTATTTTGAACGAGAAGGGATGGATTCATATGCCATTTCCAAAAGAGAATATCGTACGCGAGAAGGTAAGGAAACGTATACGCTTCAACTTGCTACAGTAGCCTGAAGCGAAATAAAATCAGCTGATGTGAAATAATTCAACTGAGGATGACCAAGATATAAGTATTTAAATTAAATTCGAATTCAAATTCAAAAGCAACCTGAAATTCCAAACTCCTACCGAGGCGTGCCGATAGGCGTGTGTAAGGTTATACCCCTATTTCGAATGCAATAGAAAAGGTTTCGAGTCCTAATTCGATCGTATGGAGAAGATAGCTTTTTGGACCCATTATTATACTGAATTTTCGATACAAATTTCAGCGCGTTTTTATAACGTACGCCCACACAACAACTCCAAACGCTCCAAAAATTGAAATCCGATAATAATAAAATATTACGGATCCAATGGAACTGGTTTCGTCGGTTTCTGAGACTGCGCCTCGGAAGGCTATTTTTAAATTCGATTTAAACAGTAAAATTTCAAAATTGGACAAATCATTGTTCAATTAAATTTTAACACTTCTATTATCTTCAATGTTACCAATATAAATTTTATAATCCTTCAAATTATTTTCAACAAGCTTAAAATTTCCGATTTCATATCTTATCAAATTTCAAATTATTTGATTCAATAGTTTAATTATCAAATAAATTGTAATAATCGTTATTCAAGTTAAAATTACCCTATTGAACATTTAAAATCAATTAAATATTCCGATTTTAAATCTTGAAAATTCCGGGTCATCACATTCCTTCCCCCTTAAAAGAATTTCGTCCCCGAAATTTCTAGTTAGGAAGAATGCTCCAATACCTGTTTACGTTTTCTCAAACCAACAATTCCACATCCAACCAACTATCTTTTTATAGAAGACCCATTATCATTCTTACTAACCTCTCCAATTTTCCCATAGTTTCAAACAATATTACCTACTCAATCATTCAAATTTAAATTTCAAATCAAATTTAAAATTAACAGAATTTTCTCAAAAATTTTCTAACTCTCTAAATTTTCGAAAAATTTCGCCAGCGTCTCCTTTGCGCGGCTAGCTCGGTACAACTACAAAATGGCTCCACGGCCTCCCAAATCCAAAAAGAAAATAGAAAGCCAAGTGGCTAGGTCCAAAACCCAATCAAATTCATCCTGAAATTTAAACACATACCTTTTTGTCGGGCAATTCTAATTTATTGTCTGAAATCAAAACCAATTCTCTTTTCCCTTTTTCATACCTGCATATCCTGTTTAGCAATAATATCCAATCACAACATTCAAAAATATTTTATTGACTTCTTTTACACTTTTCCAATATTTGTTTTACTTAAGCCCGTACGATGTACCTATATCATTTGTATGCAATACCGAATCCGATCGCTTACTCGATCACACAATCTCACTTCCGAACTAATATCGTCCACCCGACTTCCTAGTGCGGACTCAGATCTGGTTTCTTGATTAGAAACCGTTATTCTCCTTGCGTAGCTGTAAACTATGATAGAGAATTTACAGAATCAATCAAAACTCCATATCCAGGTTCGTCGTCGAAAATCGAGTGAAAAATCCTAACTCGGATCGATATTACCATCTCGAAATTCTGTGCTCGAATCTGGATCAAATAGCTATGCGGATAAAATAATATACGTACATCCTACGTATAAATTCCAATTGATTTTCAATTATATCGATTTCCTCTTCATTCACATCCATTTTTGAGTGCTTTATTCAAGTCATATCCAGAACTTAGCAGTTTTTATCGAATATTGCAGGAAGCCATCCATATCCCAACAGCGATATATACTCGAAGGTGGTTTTAGCGCTATAAAATGTACTGGTGGTGGATGGGGACATTAGTTCTCTTCCTATTAATGAGAATCATTTTATCTTTGACTTTCTAGAAGAAGGACATAGCACGTGAATGCCAAGAAACACCGAGGAGGAGATTGTAGAAAGAAGATGCATCATTTAGAAGGTGGTAATGAAGTTGATTCTATCATGCCCCCAATTGAAGGAGCTCCAGATGTCACTAAAGAAGGCAAGGTCAGGGGAAACGCTAATGAGCTCGATAGTTTATGTGAGCTAAGTCATGAGCTTGTGCTGGATCCTCCTAAGGCCCACAACTCCTCGCCTTAGGGAAGAAAGGAAGAAAAAGGCTCGTCTATAAGATTCCAAAGGTTAAGTCTCCAAGAAATCCAAGTCAACCTCTGTTGCAACAAATCAATCTAGCTCTCTGCCACTAGAAAATTTATTTGAGGGGCTATCAGACATCATGCTCCCAGACGATGTTAGAAATTATGATTTTTCCAACCTAAGCCTTGGGGGGAGGGGGTTCCGAGTCTCCTATTCGATTTTTTATTAACATTCCTCCCTCTAACATAGGAGATATTTCTCCAATGAGTAAAGCTCCAGTAACTGGTCTGTTAGGGGACACTCACTATCACGAGCACTACACCGCACGATACTTATCCATCTTCAAATCTTGTGATTCTTATATACTTTCATTTCATTTTTGGGCTCAATTGGACTCCCTCTCAACTATGATCACCTTAAGAGATCGAAATACTTTTAACCGTCCTATTTTGGGACCAGTTGAAGTCCGGACCCTGGTCGAGATAGAGAGGGTCATGAAGGAAAAGAAGACTGAGACCAAAGCCATAAATCTGAGGACTCGCCGTCCAAGCATAAATCAGAATCTTGGTCTTTTCACTTCAAGGGTGCCATTCAACACTCCACTACACAAAATTGTAGTAAATCATTGCCTCGTAATCCCACTTTGGCTACTGCGTCTGAGAAACATTCGAGTTCCTCCAGCGTCCGTCGATCTTCAAAATGTTGGTCTGGTGTAGAACGTCCTGATACTTCATTCCACAAGCATGACAAATAGGCCCTCTCGGCCCCAACTACTCTTGGTGCCACTATTGCAGAGAAAATGGCTGACTCAAGGCCACATTTCCTAAGTCATGTTTTGAGGAGTTCAAATTTGTTAAGGACATAGTGCTCTTTTATGTTAGTGATGTCTATGTCCAGCATAGTACAACTCTCCCTATGGCTGAGAGAATTTCTGAGGTGTCGATAAAATTTTTATTGCTTAACTCTTAAGGCGATCCACGACAAAGACATCATCAAATACGTGGAAGAGGAGGTTGTAACATCCCACAACTTGGAGGCCCAAAAATAATGGCTACGGATACTGCAGCCATCTATAGTTATTAATCCTCGGCGACCAAATATAGTGGTGTAAGATTCATTGATACACAGAAACACATGATTACGGAAATTTTAAATTTCAAACAAAATCACATTCCATATCAAGACATTTCCAGTTCATTACATAATCCTATGCTCACAGATCACGTTCAGAGAAAACATACTTATTACTGTCCCCTCGGATGTCAGAGTATATACAGGCAATATAACAACTTTTCCATTACAAACAACACAGCGGAATCGAAAGAAAAGAGAACTCTATATAGCCATTATGCCTCATGCACGTATCCGGAAGCTTATTCTTCTTAAGAGGTACCTGAAAACCTCAACTCTCAAAATACTCTAAATCAATTGAGTACCCGAGAGTTTAAGGGGAAAACATAAACTTCAAGTTAGACATAAAGCCTGGTATGAATAATAATCTACCATCTCAAATCATTGAGATATCTAGTGAGACCACGCTATTTAGCGGAACGGGCTTCCTCTCACTAGTATCTCAAAACCTTTATAAAACCATATACTGTGCTCCTGCATCCACAATGGTTAAAACAATTCAAAATAGTATAATATGATGATATGCAATATAATTGAATTAATTCTAGATTACTCATCCCCATTCAATTTTAGACCATCTGTCTTAGTTATAGTTCCTAGCATTACTATTAACCTATTAGTTTTCATGGGCTTGCTAATAACCCATTAAACATTTAAGGACTCTCTATCCAATTACATAGTTTCCATGGGATCACTATGAACCTATTGGTAACTTCAATATTACTCTTATCCTAGTTTTCATGGGTTGACTAGGAACCTATTAGTAACCACAATGTCATTTCTTCTTACCCCAGTTTTCATGGACTAACTAGTAACTTATTGACATCTGTCAATATTACATCCGGATATAGTTTTCAAGGGCTAACTACAAATCTACTGGCCTTGCCAGTATCCATTCGTAGTTTTCATGGGCTTACTATGAACCTGTCTATCTGACATCTTCCTTAACACATAGTTTTCATGGGCTAACTATGAACTTGTCTAGCTGACTTTTTCTCTTATACATAGCTTTCATGGGCTAACTATGAACATGTCTTGCTGACATCTTCTCTTATACAAAGTTTTCAAGAGCTAACTATGAACCTATTGGCCCCTGCCAATATCATACAGTTTTCATGGGCTTACTGTAAACCTATTGCCCATGCCAATGCCTTTTCCTTATAATTTAGCATCCTATATTCTGGTCTACCTGACATCCTGGATGCAATTCTACTCATTCAGGAGTTTCAATCAATTTATATTCACTACTAGGTTAACCTAACTGGTTCTCCTACCCTTTTTCCCCAAAATGCAGTTATGGGTCATTATAAAGTGAATATATATTCATATTAGAAGAAACGATATAACAACATAGCAATACCACTTTTGTGGGTTTAAAATAAAATTTGGTTAATCCCTTTAACCTATTTCTTTATCAAAGATAGCTTCTTCTTAAAACCATTATAAAAACTCCTTTAATATAGCCAAGGGTTTTTCCTTTAAAAATAGAGTTTGGGTCATAAAACCTTTCAATACCTTCGAAACCTAGCTTTCGACTTCATAGGATGACCTCCTTCGAAAGTTCTTAAAAATATTAAGCTCCTGCCTTATAATACTTTAAATTCTACCTTCCATCGGTGATAACTTAATGAAAACCCTGTCTCCCATTAAGAAATCAAGGTCATTACGCGTTTTATCTATGTAACCCTTCTGTTTGGATTAAGCTTCCTTCACCTGTTCTTGGATTAACTCAATCTTCTTTGATGCCACCTTCACCAAATCTGGACCTAAGGCTAATCTATCTCCACTCTCCAACCAACATGTAGGGGATATGCATGGCCTTCCATAAAAGCTTCAAAAGTTGTCATTCCTATACTGGTTTGTCAACTATTATTATGGAAAACTTAATAAAATGAAGGTGATCTTCCCAAGATCCACCAAAGTCCAACACACAAGCTCTCAACAAATCCTCGAGCAATTTATTGACTCTCTCTGTCTGCCCATCCGTCTGTGGGTGATATGCGGTACTCATCTTGAGCTTAGTGCCTAACACATCCTATAAACTCTTCCAAAAATCATTAGTGAATAAAGCATCTCTGTCGTTGACTATGCTACTAGGAACTCCAAGAAGTCTAACTAAGTTCTTTATGAACAACTTCGCAACGCTGGTGCCATGCCGGTCGACTTTACTGGAATGAAATGGACACTCTTGGTCGACCTGTCCACTATAATCCCATGTTATTTCATTTCCTTCTCTTGACCTTGGCAACCTATCTATAAAATCCATGGATATCAAATCCCATTTCCAAACAGGAATATTCAAAGGCTGACGTAACCTACTCGGCTTTTGATGTTCGACTTTCACTTATTGAAAGTTTACACACTGCCTAATCCACAAGCCAACATCCCTCTTCATGCCTTCCCAATGAAAGCTCCTCTTCATGTCTTGATACATCTTCGTCCCTTCAGGATGAATCGTAAATTTGGATCGATGAATTTCCTCAAGAATTTCTCTTCACAAGTTCTCCACATTTGGATCACATAACCATCCCTTCTTTCTCAACCATCCTCTCTAGTCAAGATAAAAATCTTTTAAATCGTGGACCTCAGTTCCAACCTCAATTCTTCTAATCCTTTTAGTTAATAATGGATCCTTCTTCTGCTCAGGAGAAATTCTTCGATCAACACCGATCGAACTTCTAAACAGGACAACATGGTAGTACTTTGACTAGAATTAGCAATTAATCTTAGTTGCACACCACAACTGGCCAAAGCTTCTAGACCTTTCCACTTTGCCAATATAGCCAACAACACATTCTGATGTCTTCTGCTAAGAGCATCTACTACTTTATTTCCTTTCCCTAGGGATACTCCATACCAAAATCATAAGCAGCCAAAAATTCCAGCCACCTCTGATGTCGCATATTCAACTCCTTTTGAGAGAATATATATCTTAAAGGCTTATGATCGGTATACAACTCAAATCTCTCCCCTGAGAGATAGCGCCTCCAAATCTTCAAGGAAAAAATCACCGCAACCAACTCCAAGTCATGAGTAGGATATCCTACTTCGTGCAGTCTAAGCTACCCAGATGCGTATACAATGACTTTGCCCTTCTGCATTGACAGTAATCTTAAGTTATTGGCAACACTTTCAAAACCCTTAATACCTCTTTCGAAACATTATGCTTCGACTCTGCCGAAGTCTTAAAACAAACATAGGTGGGCGCTTTTATTTTAAAAAACAAACCAAGGTTTCGACCCCTGTGGAAGCTATGCTTTCGACGCCCTACTTTCCGCCTATCTCCAATCCACTGCGTATCATCATAGTGATACCTTATGGATCGGTTTTGGCTTAGTAGTTTTCGACAAGGATGAAGGCAGAAGCTACTATGTTGAAAGGCGCTTTCCTAAGTAGGCGGAACCACTTTCTGAGCAAACCAGGTTTAATTCTTGTTTAAGTTAATTTTTCTCCAACTTACCTGCCTATGTCAACACCAAATTGGTAGCCTCAACCTTTGCATATTCTTTTTCAAAAATAACTGCCGCTAATCCAGATCTAAACCATGGTTAAGTTAATCAAATATATGATATTATGGATTTCTACACATTTGTAATTGATAAATAATTGGGTTAATTAATAGAAATACTAATTTATAACTGAACAAATAAATGAGATAATCTCCTTTATAATTATTTAAAAATTGATTATTTTCAAAACAATAATAATAATGTGTTATTTTTATATATATGAATGGATTTTAAGTAGAACTAAATTTGTGTTTGTTTAAACATATGTATATATCAAATTGATTTTTCAAATTGGATTTGAATTTGAATTTGAATTTGAATTTGGATATCTAAATTTGAAATTCAAAAGATAGATATGTATGTCTTAGAGTGTACTTTAACTTTTAAAATGTATTTTATTTGATTTTATTGAGAACATAAATTGTTGTATTATTTTCTTTTTAAAGGAATTTATTTATATAAATTAGAATATGTATTTATAAATTAGAAAATTAATTACAAAAGCTTTATAAATAGATATATCATGCATAATTACAAATGTAAGTATAAGAATGTATCTAATTACAAGTGTAAATAAATTTTAAATTTAAATTGACAAATATTAACTAATATGACAAGTGTCACCTTTGTATTATCATTTTTTAAATTTTAATAAATCATAATTTACTCTTATTAACTCCTATCTTCTTTTTCTTTCATTTTTTCCTATATTTCTTAAACTTAAGAACTCAGACCTGTATAAAATATTCTCAAACTCAAGATCAAAGCTATAATTAAATCAAGCTTCCATTTTTCCAACATGAAATCAAACTAAAGGCCTGCAACAATTTTATATCTAGCAAAGATTATCATGCAATCAACAGCATTCGACCTGAAATCAAAAGTCTTAAATCATGAAGTTCCAGTTTTAAAAGATCTAAGCATTTTCCCTGCAATTCAAGTTCAAATAAAGCTTTCCTGTTTCAAAAAAAATCAAGGCTCTCTGTTCGTCTTCTTTCGGGTGAGTAAAACTCTTAAAAACTAAAATTGCTTGAATTGGCATTTGATGAATCCTTGAAAATATGATATGAATAATGTGTGCATGAGGTTAAAGAAATAATTTTATGTATATATATGTGTGAAGTATCAGTGTTCAAGTCTGCGACAGGTTAGCAGGCTTCTGTTTTAAACATTACAGGTTTGAAACCTGATTCAATATATAAAGTCTACCTCTCAAATGAATTTTAGGCCTTGGTTTCTGAGTAAGAATTGTTTGTATGTGAACAAACCAAATTTTAACTCATTTAAATTTGGATGCATGAGGTAAATCCTTGAAGTCTGAAGCAATAATTGATGCATGTCTGTTATATACCCATTCATCTCTATTTACAGATACAGGGATTGATTTAACTTTAAAAATTCAATATCACCTTAACTAATTACTGTTAGATCTCAGATTTCAAACAAAATATGTTTGTTTGCATATAAATTAAGTTGTAAAATGGGTTTAAGCATAATAGGCTTGGGAATTCTCTGAAATTAAGGAAATACAGCAGTTTTTTTTGAAATATGTCAAAAACCCAACATTTTAGTTTGTTGTTCAAATTATATAACTTAAATCTTCTCTAGAAAGCTTGATTTTTAAAATAAAAATCATGGTTTTTAGTTTGGAATACTGTGAGAAATTTTTGGTTAACCAGAAAAGCATTTTTAAGCAAAATCTGGCGATCAACGTGAGATGGTCGTTGTGATGGTAGCTAGAGGTAGAGTGGAGTATGGGGATCTTAGGAAAAATGGTTAGGGTTTTTCTCGATGGACAAAGCGGCTCATCGTAGTCGAGATAGAGTTTAGCAAGCAGTTAGGTTGTCGATGTATTCGAGGTTATGGCATCGCAATAGGAAGACCGGAATGGATCGCATGTGGGGGGTTCATTTCGTTGTGTCGTGGGGCAACTCTGGCAGGATGGGCGAATTTTCTAGTGGTGAAGTTCGTCGTTGGCAAGGAGTTTTGTGGTTTGGGTTTGGTTGCAATTTTGGTTCGATCGAGTCAAATTTTGATTTCGTAAACGATTTGGGAATCTAAATGGACGGATATTTAGAGGACGCTGTCGTCGATGTGCGGCTGGTGGTGGTGGTGGCAAAAGGGTCGCCATTGACTTGTGCATGTGCATGGTGCACGGTTGCGTCAGGTTGGTTTGTGGCATTAGGAAGATGGAAGCGCTCGAGTTTTGACTCGGGTCGAACTTGAAGATGATATTGTGTGGTCTCGAAGTAGCTGGGTATGGGGAAACTCGGTGTTTTTGATTGAAATCTTCGGGTTTCATTAAGTTTTGCTCGGGTTTTCTACTATTGACAGGTTTAAATAAGTACAGGAAGTTTTAAAGGATTTAAAACTAAAGAATACTGATTTTGCAAATAATTCAAAGCTTTAAAGAAAGTTAAATAAGTTTTTACTTAGGAGAGTAAATTGTTTTCAAGAATAAGTGTTTAGCAGGTTCTATATATGATAATAGATAAGTAAAGAGTAATTATTTAATTAAGTAATTGAAGTATAATTACTTTATGAAAGTGATTAAATGGAAGTGATTAAGGGTTAATCACTTAGAGTAATTTATTAAGGCTTAATTAATATAATTCAATAAAGGGTTAACAAATTAATTAAAGGATAACTAATTAATTAAATAATTAAGGTTAATTTATTGAGGATAATTAACCAATGGGATAACTAGGATAATTACTCGATAAAAGCGATTAAAGGTAATTTACTTAAGGGAAGTAATTAAGATTTAATTACTTAGTGTAATTAATTAAAGGGATGATTAATTAAGTAAGGAAATTTATTAAGGGTTAATAAATTAATAATTGTGATTAATTAAAGGATAATTAATCAAGGTAAGTGATTAAAGGATAGTAAATTTGAGTAGTTAATTAAGGGTCGATGCGATTTAGGAGAATGAGTGATGGTAAATTAATTTGTGTAATTAATTAAAGGTAAATTACTTGATGTAATTAAGAGATGATTAATCAAGGGTGATTAATCAAGATGAACAATTAAAGGATGAATTACCCAATTGAAATTAATACAATAAATGTGGTTAATTAATTAAAGATAATCATTTGAGAATGGATTAAGTATGAATACTTAATGAAATTGATAAGTGTAATTACTTAAGTAAAGTAATTAATAATAATTACTGGATGTAATTTTGGATTAATTACTTAGTGTAATTAATAAGAAGTATAATTACTTAATGGAAGTAACTAAGAATTAATTGACTTGTTTGTAATTAATTAATGTTAAGCAAGCAGGACTAAGGGTGATTGAAGTAATTAATTTGTTTAAAGTAATTAGAAATGGTATGACTAATTTATCTTGCTTATGAATGATTGAATAATATTGTATGTCTTAGATTGATTGATATCTCGGATATGTGATTTGTGATGCTATGTGATATGATATGTTGGGTTTAAACTGAGATAATGTGGTTATCTATCGATGATGAACTAATGTGTATAGATGACACCCTATATTTAAAATTTTAATTGTGTTTCGCTTGAATAATTTGGGATAATATGGTATTGAATTCGAAGAGACCGAAGTCGGGTATTAGTAAATACCCGAAACCACATCGAATCTTTATAGATTGATATTTGGGATAAATGGTCTGGAATGGAATAATATGGACCTTTGAAACTAAGTATAGGTACTTCGGAAATGATTTGTGAAATAAGTGTTAAGCATAACAAGTAATGAACTCGTAATGGAGTATAAGTTACCCCGGGTTTTTAAATATGCTTGTGCATTAGAATTTCATGTTATATGGGTTTACTCGCGCTGTTTTCCAGCCTGACCCGGATGTTACTTTTATTTAGTGCTCGGGTCAGACCGAGTATTATAGCTTTTCAGGTAAGGCGTTATGGAGCTCAGGAGGCACACTGGATGGTAGGAACGTATGGAGTGTTTCCGCTGTGATATATGGTTGTATATCTAGGACATGTTGATTGTATCTGTCCAATGTTTGTATATATGTTGTAACTCTGATGTATAAAAATGTAAATGTACTGATACAGTTTTCCTTTGTATAACTGTTATTATTTGTTATTATATTTTATCCGTTGGGATATGTGAGATGTTGGTGTTTCTGTCTCCTCTTTTTCTTCTATCTCTATTCTTCTTTTCTCTAACTATCTAGAATTTTTTGGATCGAAAATTCCGGGTCATTACATTTGGTATCAGAGCTGAAGGTTAAGAGAGAACCTTGGCTCTGGTGGGATTACTCATTAAGGATAGGACCATTGGAACCCTAGAATGAGTCAAGTGTGGTATATAAATGAGAGCGTACTTGTTATTTTCTTATATAAAGATTTTAAATGGTTTTACATAAGAATATATATTTTGATATGTAAAGCAATAATTTTTTCTAATATTAAGGTAATTGGTTGTTAAATTATTGGAATTAAATTAAGTGGTAATAGAAATACAACCAAATTGAAATTAAATGAAGATAGATTTGAAATGGATTTAAATTAAAATTAAAATCTTGAATTTGGGAAAGAATTTCAAAATAAGTTGATAATTAATGGTTTCCAGATATGATAATCTTGGTTATTTTCATAAATGGTTGTTGTATTTAATAATAAAATGTTTTAAGGAAGTAAATATTTAGGTAAGTATGACTTATAAATTGGAATTGAAGATGATCTGAATTGTGAAGTTTTAAATCTGGTCCAGTATTTGAAAATTGTTTCAAAATGATAAAGAAATAAAATATAAGTATTATTTGAATGAAGGGACTTGTTGCAAACAAGAGTTGTTTGAAAATTTAAAGGAATTTGTTTTGAATTAAAAACCAAAGGTGGTTTAAAATTTAAGGATAACTTGGTGTGCAAAGGAAACAATATGTATATATGAGGAATATATATAATATTAAAGATGGTTTGAAATAAAACTCTAAACGTTGAGTTTTAAATTTGGAATGAGAGGTGATACCCAAAAGTGATAAGTTTTTGAACTTATAAGTGGGAAATAATTTTGAAATTTGAAATGGATAATTCAAATTTGAGTAAGGTTAATGGGATTAACTGAATTTAACTCCGAGGAAGTTAAATAAGTTTGAATGAACAACTTGATTTGGAAATTTCAAGATGAATTTGGGATTTAACTTGGGAAGTTAAATGGTTAATTTGAATT
Organism: Allium cepa; assembly: GCA_030765085.1. NCBI lineage: Eukaryota > Viridiplantae > Streptophyta > Magnoliopsida > Asparagales > Amaryllidaceae > Allium > Allium cepa. The sequence goes on from CM060944.1 coordinate 347,689,708, forward strand.
GGGAGTTTGTGTGATCTCAAAATGGGTTTGAGATCTAGAAATTGGAAATGGATGGATGTCTTAAAATAATGATACCATCCTGTTGTTATTAATAATCTTTAAGCTGAAATTGAATTGCTTAAATAAATGAAGAAATGGGATATGGTAATATATCCATTATTAAGATAAAATGGAATTTGGATTTAGAATAAATGGTTTAAAGATATAAGTTGATTTGATTTGATTTAGAGGATTAAATCAACATTTAAAAATTTAACTTGAATTTATATAATTCGGGATGGTTTAAATTTGGAATTTGAATTGAATTAGTTTAAATTGAATTTGATTTGAATTAACTGGAATTGTGATTGAAGATAGATAAGTTTAGAAATTCAAATGGAAAATTTGAATTGGATTAATTGAAATGAAATTGAAGTTGAATAAGTTCAAATTCAAATGGCAGTCGGGATTAATTCAAACTGGAATTGATATGATTTGAAATTGAAGTGGATTCAATTTGAAATTAGTCCAAATTGATTTGATTAATTTGGAGTTGTAATTAAAGTTGTATAGGTTTAAAATTCAACTGGAGTTTGATTTGAAATTGGAAAGAAATTGAGGTTAATTCAACTGGAATTGGGGTTAAATCAATTTCAATGGAAATTGAAGTTATTTAAATTGGAATTGAGTCAATTTAAATGGAAGTGGAAATTCAAATTGAATTGATTAGAAATGGAGGTTTGGAATTGAACATTTGGGCTCTGGACTATTTTTAAGATAAATTGTTTTAATATAAATTTATTTTTCCAAACTATTTACTATACAATTTTTCTTTTTAAACCTAAAACTATCTTATACTTGTTTTACAATTATTTTTGGTACTACTTAAAAAAATTGAATTGTTTTATAAATTAATTACTAATTTACAACTACTTTACAATTATTTAAAATTTCTATAACTATTTGACTATTTTCCAACTATTTTAAAATTACTTAACTATTTTACAGCTATTTTAAAAACTAATAATTATTTTTCAATGACTTATCTATTTTTAAACCTTTCAAGCTATTTTCTAAATTTAATCTGGACAAAGTTCAAACGGTTTATGATAAAATATCTATTTAAGATAACAATTGAGATAATAATCCAAATGAGGATTTTAGCAATGAGAGCAAGTGAATGAAAATCAAAGTGAACGTGGATAGAAAAGGCAACTGATTTGGCTAATAATCAATGAGGATAAATACGTAAGATGTACATATATTATTCCATTCGTATAGTGATTTGATCCAGATTTGAGCATAGAATTTCGAGATAGTTATATCAATACGAGTTGGGATTTTTCACTCGATTTTCGACGGCGAACCTGGATATGGATTGTTGATTGGTTCTGGATATTCTTTATCATAGTTATGGCTATGCAAGGAGAATGATGGTTTCCGATCAAGAAACCAGATCTGAGTCCGCACTAGAAAGTCGGATGGACGATACTAGTTCGGAAATGAAATTGTGTGATCGAGTGAGCGATCAGATTGATATAGCGTATGGATGATATGTGTACATCGTACGGGTTTGAATGAAATTATTACTAGGAATTTGTGGATAAGAAATGTGAAATGGTTTTTAAAATGAAAGGTATATTTTTGTGAAATATATGATGAAGTAAAGTGGAAATTGGATATTTCTATGGTAAAAATTTACTTTACGGAAGTAAGTAATTTGGTAAGTGACTTTATAGAGTAATCAAATTTGAATATTCGATTTCAAATAAACAAAGTTATATATATTTGTTATATAAGATAAATCACCCCTTGTTGAATCTTTTGCCAGAAGAAATGGGATTTTGGAAGTATTTGAAGTATAAAAAGGGAATTTATACCAGTTTGAAGAGATCCAAAGTTTTAAAAAAGTTATATATATATATACACACACACACATAAAGGATCTTATGAGAATAATTTGGAGGAAAGGTTTTTGAAACCTTTGGATTTGGAAAGGCTTTTGATTTTTAGGTAAAATCAATATTGGATTTGGAAAGCCTAGTTTAAGAATTATCCATTTTGGGATAATTGATTTTGAGAAAGGAGATTTATATGTGATTCATACTAGGTGTATGATTTGAAGATACTATATTTGTATAGTATAAAGTGTTTAGAAAATGGCTCTGGAGAAAAAGGCGCTCCTTTGAAATGAACTTCTCAGGAGTACCATAGGTTGGTACTGTCTTGAGCCTCTAAGGGGGAGGTTCTAAAGTTGATCCTGTGAGGAGTCCGGACAAAATTAGTTCCTGAGGATTATGTGTAGTGTGTAGCGAAAGTCGAGGGTGTTGAGGCCTACAAAGGCATTTGGGTTATGCTGTGACGATAGTGTAACTCGATGTCACTGCGATGTACTATAGACCATAGCGAAAGTTGTGTATGCCGCTGAGAGCCAACAGTCTACGTTTGATTTTATATTGGTAGCCTGCGACCTATGGTGACATAGCGAAAGTCGTGCGTGCCATTGAGAGCCAACAGTCTACATTTGATTTTATATCGGTAGACTGTGACCTATGTGGGAGTGGAGAATTTTCATTCTTTTGGCAGTGAAATTCGAGGGCGCTGAGGCCTACAGTTACATGGCTTTTGCTGCGATGGCAACGTAACCCTTGATGTAATTGTGATCTGTAGCGGGTTCCATGGCGTAATCGAGGGCCGCGCGGAGGCCTACAGTTATCTATGGATTTTGCCGGGACGGCAACGTAACCATCGGGTTAACTGCGACCATGGATGGGGGTGATGATTTCCAGAGCATTCTCACCAAAAGATATTCTCTCTATTTTCAAAAATGATTTCTACATTTTCAATAAATTATTTTCCAAGTATTTTCACTGGGTGTTGAAAATGGTTTATTAAGTACTTGTAGATTTTCAGTTGTACTCCTGATCAACGTATGACCGAATTTCTTTGAGAACAAGGATGGACTGGTTGGGACATCGAGTTATAAAAAGTATTTTTATAAAACTATTTTGGTAAAATATATATATATATATATATATATATATATATATATAGATAGATAGATTTTTAAAAAGTGTTTTAAAATTTCTTAATAAAAAGAGTTTATAGAAAAATTTGTCAAAGAGTAATTTTTCTGTTAATTATCAATTTAATAAATTATGGCTTCATTCCTTTTCGAGGACGAGAAGATTCAAGGGGGGAGGAATATGATATTTTGGATTTCTAGACATCTGTAATTGATAAATAATTGGGTTAATTAATAGAAATACTTATTTATAACTGAACAAATAAATGAGATAATCTCCTTTATAATTATTTAAAAATTGATTATTTTCAAAACAATAATAATAATGTGTTATTTTTATATATATAAATGGATTTTAAATAGAATTGAATTTGTGTTTGTTTAAATATATGTATATATCAAATTGATTTTTCAAATTAGATTTGAAATTGAATTTGAATTTGGATATTTAAATTTGAAATTCAAAAGATAGATAGGTATATCTTAGATTATACTTTGATTTTTAAATTGTTTTTCATTTGATTTTATTGAGAACATAAATTTTTGTATTATTTTCTTTTTAAAGGAATTTATTTATATAAATTAGAATATGTATTTATAAATTAGAAAATTAATTACAAAAGCTTTATAAATAAATATGTCATGCATAATTACAAATGTAAGTATAAGATTGTATCTAATTACAAGTGTAAATAAACTTTAAATTAAAATTGACAAATATTAACTAATATGACAAGTGTCACCTTTGTATTATCATTTTCTTTAAATTTTAATAAATCACAATTTACTCTTATTAACTCCTATCTACTTTTTCTTTCATTTTTTTTCTACATTTCTTAAACTTAAGAACTCAGACCTGTATAAAATATTCTCAAACTCAAGATCAAAGCTATAATTAAATCAAGCTTCCATTTTTCCAACATGAAATCAAACTAAAGGCCTGCAACAATTTTATATCTAGCAAAGATTATCATGCAATCAACAGCATTCGACCTGAAATCAAAAGTCTTAAATCATGAAGTTCCAGTTTCAAAAGATCTAAGCATTTTCCCTGCAATTCAAGTTCAAATAAAACTTTCCTGTTTCAAAAAAAATCAAGGCTCTCTGTTCGTCTTCTTTCGGGCGAGTAAAACTCTTAAAAACTAAAATTGCTTGAATTGGCATTTGATGAATCCTTGAAAATATGATATGAATCATGTGTGCATGATGTTAAAGAAATAATTTTATGTATATATATGTGTGAAGTATCAGTGTTCAAGTCTGGGACAGGTCAGTAGGCTTTTGTTTTAAACATTACAGGTTTGAAACATTACAGGTTTGAAACCTGATTCAATATTTAAAATCTTCCACTCAAATAAATTTTAGGCCTTGGTTTCTGAGTAAGAATTGTTTGTATGTGAACAAACCAAATTTTAACTCATTTAAACTTGGATGCACGAAGTAAATCCTTGAAGTTTGAAGCAATAATTGATGCATGTATGTTATGTACCCATTCATCTCTGTTTACACATATAGGGATGGATTTAGGTTTAAAAATTAAAAATCACCTTAACTAATTACTGTTAGGTCTCAGATTTCAAACAAAATATGTTTGTTTATATATAAATTAAGTTGTAAAATGGGTTTAAGCATAACAGGCTTGGCAATTTTCTGAGATTAAGGAAATACAGCAGTTTTTTGTAAATATGTCAAAAACCCAACATTTCAATTTGTTGTTCAAATTATATAACTTAAATCTTCTCTGGAAACTTGATTTTCAAAATAAAAATCATGTTTTTTAGTTTGGTATACTGTGAGATATTCTTGGTTAACCAGAAAAGAATTTTTGAGCAAAATCTAGTGATCAACAGTGAGATGGTCGTTGTGATGGTAGCTGGAGGTAGAATGGAGTACGGGGATCATGGTAAACATGGTTAGGGTTTTTCTCGATGGACGACGTGGCTCATCGAAGTCGAGATAGGGTTTAGCAAGGAGTTGGGTTGTCGATGTATTCGAGGCTATGGCGTTGCCGTAGGAAGACCAGAATGGATCACATGTGGGGGGTTTGTTTCATTGTGTCGTGGGGCAGCTCTGGGAGGATGGGCGAATTTTTTGGTGGTGAAGTTCGTCATTTGCGAGGAGTTTTGTGGTTTGGTTTTGGTTGCAATTTTGGTTCGATCGAGTCAAATTTTGATTTCGTAAACGATTTGGGAATCTGAATGGGTGGATAGTTAGACGGGGCTGTCGTCGATGTGTTGGTGATGGTGGTGGTGACAAAAGGGTCGTGGTTGACTTATGCACGTGCGCGGTGCACAGTTGTGTCAGGTTGGTTTGTGGCATCAGGAAGATGGAAGCGCTTAGGTTTTGATTCAAGTAGAACTTGAAGATGATAATGTGTGGTCTCGAAGTAGCTGGGTATGGGGAAACTCAGTGTTTTTGATTGAAATCTTTGGGTCTCATTAAGTTTTGCTCGGGTCTTCTACCGTTGACAGGTTTAAGTTTGTACAGGAAGTTTTAAAGGATTTAAAAATAAAGAATATTGATTTTGCAAATAATTCAAAGCTTTAAACAAAGTTAAATAAGTTTTTACTTAGGAGAGTAAATTGTTTTCAAGAATAAGTGTTTAACAGGTTCTATATATGATAATAGATAAGTAAAGAGTAATTATTTAATTAAGTAATTAAAGTATAATTACTTTATGAAAGTGATTAAATGGAAGTGATTAAGGGTTAATCACTCAGAGTAATTTATTAAGGGTTAATTAATATAATTTAATAAAGGGTTAATCAATTAATTAGAGAATAACTAATTAATTAAAGAATTAAGGTTAATTTATTGAGGATGATCAACCAATGGGATAATTAGGATAATTACTCGATAAAAGTGATTAAAGATAATTTACTTAAGGGAAGTAATTAAGGTTTAATTACTTAGTGTAATTAATTAAAGGGATGATTAATTAAGTAAGGAAATTTATTAAGGGTTGATAAATTAATAATTGTGATTAATTAAAGGATAATTAATCAAGGTAAGTGATTAAAGAATAATAAATTTGAGTAATTAATTAAGGGTCAATGCAATTTAGGAGAATGGGTGAAGGTTAATTAATTTGTGTAATTAATTAAAGGGAAATTACTTAATGTGATTAAGGGATGACTAATCAAGAGTGATTAATCAAGACGAACAATTAAAGGATGAATTACCCAATTGAAATTAATACAATAAATGTGATTAATTAATTAAAGATAATCATTTGAGGATGGATTAAGCATGAATACTTAATGAAATTGATAAGTATAATTACTTAAGTAAAGTAATTAATGATAATTACTGGATGTAATTTTGGATTAATTACTTGGTGTAATTAATAAAAAGTATAATTACTTAGTGGAAGTAATTAAGAATTAATTGACTTGTTTGTAATTAATTAATGTTGAGTAAGCTGGACTAAGGGTGATTGAAGTAATTAATTTGTTTAAGTTAATTAGAAATGGTATGTCTAATTTATCTTGCTTATGAATGATTGAATAATATTGTATGTCTTAGATTGATTGATCCCTCGGATATGTGATTTGTGATGCTATGTGATATGATATGTTGGGTTTAAACTGAGATAATGTGGTTATCTATCAATGATGAATTAATGTGTATAGATGACACCCTATATTTAAAATTTTAATTGTGTTTCACTTGAATAATTTGGGATAATATGGTATTGAATTCGAAGAGACCGGAGTCTGGTATTAGTAAATACCTGAAACCACTTCGAATCTTTATAGATTGATATGTGGGATAAATGGGCTGGAATGGAATAAGATGGACCTTTGAAACTAAGTATAGGTACTTAGGAATTGATTTGTGAAATAAGCGTTAACCATAACAAGTAATGAACTCGTAATGGAGTACGAGTTACCCCGGGTTTTTAAATATGCTTGTGCATTATAATTTCATGTTATATGGGTTTACTCACGCTGGTTTCCAGCCTGACCCGGTTGTTATTTTGTTGTAATACCGGGTCAGACCGAGTATTACAGCTTTTCAGGTAAGGACGTTATGGAGCTCAGGAGGCGAGCTGGATGGCAAGAACGTATGGAGTGTTTCCGTTGTGATATATGGTTGTATATCTAGGACATGTTGATTGTATCTGTCCAATGTTTGTATATATGTTGTAACTCTGATGTATAAAAATGTAAATGTACTATTACAGTTTTCCTTTGTATAACTTTTATTATTTATTATTATATTTTATCCGCTACGATATGTAAGATGTTGGTGTTTCTGTCTCCTCTTTTTCTTCTATCTCTATTCTTCTTTTCTCTAACTATCTGGAATTTTTTGGATCGAAAATTCTGGGTCGTTACAAAATAAGTCCTTCCAATTTTTGCAAAGAAGTCCTTCTTCTAAAACAATTTATTTTGCATAGCAAATCACTTTGGAAAAATCCCCATAAATTTAAAAAGTTCACTTTAATCATGTTATCTAACATATCAAAACTCAAGATCCAAATTCCCAAAATATTTTTCAAAATTAATTAGAAATCCAAATAACCATATTTTCCTTTGAAAATTCATAATAATCTTACCATACCTTCGAAAATTCTCAAAATTGAAACCAAACTCCCAAATCATGTTTCTCATAACATAAAATTTTTCCTTGGCATTTAATCATCATTTATTCTAGGTTTTAACCTAAAACCATATAAAATTCCTTTTAAACAACCTTGTTTAAATCAAATAAATCCTAAATCAAGCATATCATCATCCAATATATCTTAAAAACGAATTTACCTTAAATCCGAAAATATATGATTTAAAATAAAATAGAGATGAAGTTATTATTCACCTTGCTCTAGATAAGGAGATTGGATTGAGATCGATTTCCATTAAGCTTGATTTTCTAGCTTCAATTTGAATTCCTCTCTAATGGCTGGCCATTCCTCTATATTTTTGTTTGTTTTTTAAAATGACATGAATGGGAAGGAATATGAGGACGAATATATATATAAGGGTGGGATTTTTGGACGGCAATTTCCTAATATACCCTTATGTGATTAATTAACCAATACCCATTCTTAGGCCTGTTTGTTAGTTCGTTAGGCACGACGCTTGTTTAATTAATTTAAGTATTATCCCCTTATCATTTACATTTTACATCTTACAATTTAATTTATCTAATTAAATCTTCTAAATAATGTTATCAAAAATTAGGGATGTAACAAAGGTCAAGCAGTTGGGCACAAAGCTTGTCGATGCTAAGAAAAAAGTCAGCGAGTGTTCTGAAGTTGTTGAGCATTTAATGAAAGTGCATCAAGCTAAACTGGACACTGCCCTTTGTCATAGTGGTACTTTAGACCTTGAAAATGATGTCTTATAGAAGGAGAAGGATGTGCTAAAAATAATATAATGATGGTTTAGCCTTTTATATTAAACAGCTTGAGGAAGGGCCTAAAAAGGAAAAGCAGGAGAAATTGAGGTTCAGCTGGAGTGCCAACAATACTATGGGGAGATCATTGGGGCTCGCAAAGCTAAAATAGAGGTTGAAAAACAACTTACATAGACAAAGGCCCTTAAGGAAGAGGCTAGGGAGGCTGGTCGGAAAGAAATAGAGGAAGAGTTCGATCCATTGCTTATATATTACAATGCGTGCGTCCTCATGAATTGCAACCTCCACTTCCTTAGAGAGGGGTATCCCAACTTGCTTATTAAAGTTTGGGACCATTTTGTTGATCTGAAGAAGAAGTCCCTCTGTGGTGCTAAAGTAGATAAAGAGCAACTCATGCGCGAAATCTTGCACGATGAAGAGCCTGATGAACTCAAACCTACTTGGCTTAGTTTTCTCAGTGATCCAGCAACCTCTAGAAAGGGAAAAGACGGAGGTGAAGCCTCAAGATCTAGTTCCTAGGACCCTCCCACTACTTAATCAACCGATGCTTCAATTTCATATGCCCCAAAAAAGGATGTTGGCTACGATCCAAATCACCATAGATGCATAATACTTTTGGCTATCTTCAATTTGATAGTCGCATTACTGCTACGATCCAAGGCCTATCTAGTAAAGGTATTTCTCTTAATTCTCCGACGTACGAGAAGGTTGACATCTTGAACCCGATAGTCATGGGCTTACCAATTGGTCTCATGAAATTGGATGTCTGTCTACATATGTCCATGCTCCAGATGATGATGTTTCCCTAGGACAGCAGGCGCTGACCACAGGGTCTAATACGGCCATCACTGTACATGTGGCTCCTAATGATCAACTTGTTGTGACTCTTGGCCTAGATGCTGAAGTCATATTAGCCCTAAATGAAGAAAAGACTGATGACCAGTCGGGCCAGGATGAAACAAAGGATGTCGGGGTGACTCATATCTCCGAACACACTGGTAAACATAGCAAGAAGGAGCACATTGAAAAGAAGGAGCTAGATTTACAAGCCAAGAAGGAGAGTGATGAAGTGGATACTACTCTGCTTTAAGTTATACTGCTAGGCGGTGTCGCTCTGGAGGAGATCGACCCTTCTATATCCTAACTAAGACTACTTCTTCTTCTGAAGCATTTCTCCTGATGGTAGCAAGGGCAGAAGAGGGTTGAAGGAGAGAGGATGAGGTGGCAGCTCCGGAGAAGAAGCCCAGAAATGATGAGAAATAGCTGTCAAACCTGCTTGGGTAGTGCGTATCTTGGTAGCTAATTTATTTCTGTTAGCCCAATTGTGCAGCTACGTCCCCCATTTTTGGCTCTTTATTTCTGAAATAGACATGCACTTAGTTTCCAAGCTTCGGTATGTGAACAAAAACTTTCGTTTCTGTTCAGCCTTTGTATGAAACTTGTTTAAGTGTTCGAGCTATTACGTTTTCCATTCAATGTACTTGTTATTCATTGCTCGTCTTTCAAGCTGCAATGTCTTTCGATTGTCCATTGCTACGGGCATCGATCCGACAAATCCATATCAAGGCCTCCTTTCGATCGTGGCCTTTAGTCATATCAAACATTAGGCATAAGCCATAGTTTTACACTACCGTGTTCAGTGATTATACTCCTGCCCCCATTCTTAGGTTGGCAGAGTTAGTTCATAGATGGTTGGGTCCCATTCAAGATAAGTTTACATTCTCCTGTTAGGTTCGGGCAGAAGTTAGAGAATGATTGGTCGAATCAAACGCATTGGTTTTGTTTATACTCTTGTCCGCACTCTTGAGACCACTTTTACTTTACATTCTTCTCATCAAATCAAGAGATGAAGTTAATTAATGGATGGTTGAGTCGCACTTGTTCTCTAATACTCAGCCCATTGGATTGCAGGCGAGAGTTAATGGATGAACGGTTGAGTTTGGTTCATTTTTTTTAGTTCTATTATGAACCTGAGTACTTGGTTGGCACTAAAATCCGGTAATTATCAATTTATACTAGGCATATGTGGATGTAAGTTATTCGTATATCTCAACTATTATATTATGCACAAACAATACACAGATATGGAGCAAACTTCATATTTTATTGCAAACTGAAAAAGAAGTGATAGAGTCTGTCTTATTACATGGATTTGAATACAACTGCAAAGAAAAATCCTAAATAAAGTATAACCGAATGAAACAAAACTAAGTGAAATAGTGTCGTAAATACTCGTTGTTCCATGCTTTAGGGAGTGTGATGCCATCAACAGTCGCTAGCTAGAAAGTTCCATCTCCAACCTTCTAATTGATGACATACGATCCTTCTCTCGGACCTATGTTTACGGGGTTAGGAAAGACCCATTTTAGGACAAGATCACCAATTTCAAAGGTCATAGGTCAGACTTCAATATTGTAGCACCGAGCGACTCGGTGTCAGTGTGCAACAGCCCTCACGTCAGCTTTTTCACGCTTCCCATCAACCGCATCTAGAGATTCAAAAAGGAGATCTCTGTTAGTTCTGGATTCACAGTAAGTAACTTGATGAGAAAGGACATCAAATTCTATAGGAATCACGACTTTAGAACCGTAAGTAAAGATGAATGGCTAGTCGTGGACTTGTGGGTGGTTTAGTATGCCCATAATGCCGATGGGAGTTCATCAACCCATTTGCCTCCAGCCGTTTCCAAATGCCTTTTCAGAATGGACTTTATGATTTTGTTCACAGCTTCAACCTGCCCATTAGCTTGGGGTAAGCTACTACTGCAATTCTTTTCTCGATATGACGACAGCGACATAACTCTTTGAATTCAACAGTATCGAATTGGGTTCCGTTATCGGTTATGGTTGTTTGGGGAAGAACAAAACGAGTGATGATGTTTCGAACAACCAAATTGAACACTTTCTTCATAGTGGTCGTGGCTAAAGGTTGGGCTTCAGTCCATTTACTAAAATAATCAACTGCTATAATAACATATTTCACACCACCTTTTGAAATCGGCAAGGAGCCGATGATGTCAATACCCCAAGTAGCAAATGGTCATGGACTGACCATTTGAGTGATTTTCATCGGAGAGGCTCTTGGAATCTTTGCAAAAATTTGGCTTTGTCACATCATCTAGCACAATCATTTTCATTTCGATTAACAACTGCCCAGATTTAACCATACCGGAGTATCTTCTTGCCCAAGGTTTGCCCCCCGATGTGATTGCCACATTCTCCTTCTTGGACTTCTCTTAATACTCATTTGATTTCATCATTAGCGATACACGGAAGCAGAGGGATGGAGAAACATTTCATGTACATGACTCCTTCCTGAAGGATGTATTATGAAGCTTTACGAAGGATCTATCATTTTTTATTCCTCCATTTGGGAAGGATTCCCCTTTGCAAATAGTCTTTAATCGGAGCCATCCACGACTCCTTCTTGGGCTCCATCTCTAAGACCCAATCGATCTCCGTTCGGTGAATGCTTGAAGCTTTGAATATTTAAACTAGAAGAAAGTAAATTTTCTATGCGTCCCTAAAACTAGCTAGCAATGACTCAGCTTTTTCATTACGTTCTCTAGGGTATATGTAATTGTGTAATGCTCAAAACAGTTAGAAGATCTTGGACACAGTTGAGGTAAGGAGCAAATCACACTCTTTTGGCTTGATATTCTCCTCTGACTTGATACATTACTAATTGGGAATCATAGACAATTTGCAATGCCTTTACTCCTACCTCTCTAGACAGTTTAAGTCCGGCAGTCAAGGCTTCATATTCAGCCTCGTTATTCATTGCAGGGAAGTTAAGTTTTAGGGTGTAGCAAATCGAATGTTCCTTAGGAGTTACCAATATGACTCCAATGCCATAACACCAATCGTTGGATGCTCCATCGGTGTACATTTCGATTGGATGGTAGATTCTCCACTGCTCTCTGGAGATTTGTCCTGTGCAGTATATTCGATTATAAAGTCCGCCATTGCTTGTCCTTGAATGGCTCTTCAAGGGAGATATGTGATATCAAACTGGCTCATTCGATGTTCCTTTTAAGTAACCTTCCATACATCTCATGTCGCTTTAGGACCTATCGTAACGGCTTGTCGGTGAAAACATTAATGGGATACGCCTGGAAATAAGGGCGGAGCTTTCTTAACACAATCAATAGGAGGTATACGAGCTTTTATGGTTTCAATAGTTCCTTTTAGCACTTGTTAAACGCTTGCTAACATAATACATTGGCCTTTAGATCCTATTATCTTTGCACAATGGTGCGACACGTATGGCACGTACCAACACTACCAAGTAAATATACATGTCTTCATGATCCAATGGCTTTGACAAGATGGGGGCTGTTTAAGTGAAGTATGAGAAATTGAAACGCATCAATACAATCTTGCATCCATTCAAAGTTCCATCCTTCTCTTGATTAAGTTGAAAAAAGGGATGCACTTATTAGTGGCCTTGGAGATGAATCGACTTAGGGCGATGACCTTTCCATTTAGGCTCTGTACCTGCTTAATCATCTTTGGTACTCTAATCACTTGAAACTTCTTAGGATTGGGATGCAGCGCGAGATACAGATTCACCAGGCTTAAGTCGGCCACGACCTAAAGGAGGAGTTTTGGGTCATCTGTGACCTAAGGAGTCACGAGACAAGAAGCCACGACTTAACCAAGTCTTAAGTCGCTCGGTATCTTTAGGTCGTTTACGACCTATAGCAACGGGATCTATCAAAGAGGCGGCACGAGTTAACAGCCAACGACCTAACGGTGAAGGCTTAAGTCGCTCAGAAGGTGGGGACGAGCTACGACCTAAGTTGAACGACCTAACTCCTAGGTCACCCGAAGAATTCCTGTGCCGCTTCGATCGGTCGCGAACGACCTAACTCATAGGTCGCGTGAAGAATCTTTGTTACCGCTTCTATAGGTCGTTAACCCGATCTACCAACCTATGATGAGTCACTGAAGAGTTAAGCCGCTTGGAAGTTAAGTCGCTGATGGTTTGAGTCGTGTCATTTTTAAGTCGTAAGTCGTGTCGTTTGTTTGTACTGTGTTGTACTTTAGTCGTGAGTCGTTTGTAACTCGTTAGGTTGTAAGTCGTGTCGTTCGTTTGTATTGTGTTGTAACGTGTCTCTTATACCATTAAGTCGTAAGTCGGCAAGGAGTTAAGTCGGTCATGTATGTGTGGTGATGTAATAAGTTGAGTCGCTGAAGGCTTAGGTCGTGAGCGACCTTGGCTAAGTCGTAAGTCGTGGGGCGTTAGGTCGGAAATGACTTAAGGGTTTAGGTTGTAAAATGCTATAAATAGCGGTTGTGTTGGTCATTTGTAACTTGGTTGATTGTTGAATAAAAATTTTGTTTGATTGCTGTGTGCTTTCATCTAAATTGGTAGTTGAGTGTGATCTCCTATCTCCACTTTCGGTTATTCGAGTGCGCTTGAATCAATGATCGTTGAAGCCAATTCACGGTATCAAGTGGCTTGATCAACGTTTGAAGAATTGTAGATCTTCTTTCACGGTATCTTGTGCGATCAACGTGTCGAAGATAGCTAGAATTCGGTATCTTTGTGATCAACGAATTTGGGCATTTCAGTATCTTCAATCCACCGTTTGCTACTTTCATCGATCTATATCGTTTTGTTATTATCCGCTGCATCAGTTTGGTATCAGAGCTAGACTTAGCCAATCATAGCTAAGCCGAGTCTTGGAGCCAAAGAGTTTGAAGTGTTTGAGCCGAGAATTGAAGCATCATTTTGGTATCACTTGTTGAAGTGAAGGCCGAGCATAACTTAGTGTTGAAGTTTGAGCCATGTATCATTTTGTTTGAACCAAGCCGAGAGTTGAAGTTTATTTTGAAGTTTTTGAAGTTGTGTTTGATTGTTTTATTTGAAAATGCCTCTGAGGAGAGCTAACCGCGATCAGAATGTTGAAGCGTTGTATAGAAGAGAAGAGGCCGAGCAAATGGAACAACGCATTAATGAGAAATTTGATGAAGGTATTGGAAAGTTAGAGAAATTGATGAATGACTAGAATCAAAGTCAAAGGAGAAGGTCGCCAGTCTGGAACCATGGAGGAAACAGAGTTTCACCATCGGTTATGGAAGCGAGAAGGGTGTCGTCGTAATCTTTTAGAGAAAGAAGAGAAACGTCAATTTCATCAAGGAGAGATCACCATGACTATGGAAATGAAGAGAGAAGAACTCCACGAGAGTTTGAAAATGAGCCATATAGAGACGAAGAGAGACGTAGTAGAAGAGACATGCGTGATCAAAGGGATGTCGATGGTCGAGATCGATATAGACGTACCTTTGATTTGGATGAAGAGGGTGAAAGAGCTAGCATTCATTATCAAGATCGAGACCAAGTTCGAAATACATATTGGGATGTAGATGATGATCGTCGATGGGAGTCGGGTATGAAGATGGAAATTCCAGAATTCAAGGGTGGAATGGTTGCGGAAGAGTTCTTAGACTGGTTGTCAAATGTTGAAGAAATTTTTGATTTCAAAGAAGTTCCTGAGAATCGAAGAGTTAAGTTGGTTGCTACTCGTTTGAGAGGTAGAGCTATGGCATGGTGGCAGCAAACTAAACTTACGCGGGAGAGAATGGGGAAGTCAAAGATTGAATCATGGGAGAAGATGAAGAAGCCGATGAAGGCTACATTCTTGCCTTACAATTATCAATCACTCATGTATAAGAGGTTGCAGAATCTAAGACAAGGAGCGAAGACTGTTAATGATTATGCTGATGAATTGTATCAACTGATTGCAAGGAATGACATTATGGAGACGGAGGAACAATTAACAGCTAGATTTGTTGGAGGGTTGCGAATGCAGATTCAAGATATGGTGAATATGTTTGATCCTAGAACTGTGACTGAAGCACACCAGAAGGCGTTGGCTTGGGAGAAGCAGGGAAGATGGGGAGGTGGTGTGTTTACAAGTTCCAATATTCAGAGCAAAGGTGCTAATGGGAGTTCCAATGTTTCGAAAGCTGTCAGCAAACCAGTTGTGAATGAAGTGGCAAAGGCAAAGGTCAACAACAGCTTCAAATGTTACAATTGCCAAGAAGTGGGTCACAAGAGTAATGAATGTCCGAAGCCAAAGAACGAACTATGATTGTTGAAGTTGAAGGTGAGGATGTTGGGGAAGGTTATCCTAGTCCAGTTAAGGAGGATGAATAGGATATCGCGTCAGGAGATGAAGGATGTAATCTTATGATGAGGAGGTCTTGTTTGATACCGAAACAGGAAGAAGAAGCTAGTTGGTTGAGGAGTAACATCTTTCAGTCGACATGCACTATTCTGGGAAAAGTTTGTAAATTTGTGATTGATGCAGGAAGTTGTGACAATTCATTTCTACTGAAGCTGTGAGGAAGTTGAATTTGAAGACGGAGAAGCATCCAAATGCTTATAAGTTAGCGTGGTCGAGAAAAGGAGGAGAGGTGAAGGTGGACAGGCGAGTTCATGTTCCATTTTCTATTGGGAAGAAATATAAAGATGAAATTTGGTGTGATGTTGTGGAAATGGATGTTTGTTACTTGCTTTTGGGAAGACCATGGCAGTAGGATCGAGCAGTGCAACATGACGGTCAAACCAATAACTACAGCTTTATGTTTGAAGGTGTTAAAATTATTTTGGTTCCAAAGAAGAGACAACAAGGAGAAAGCAAATCAGAAGAGATTGAGGAGCTGAAGACTTTGTTGACTTTGAAAGAATTTGTTGAAGAAGTAGAGGAGAGTCTAGAGGTATTTTTGTTGATTGGACGTGAAACGACTGAATCTATTGAAGTCCCAGAGGAAGTAAAGCCGTTATTAGAAGAATTCAGTGATGTGTTTCCTGAAGAGTTGCCAACGGAGTTGCCACCATTGAGGGATATTCAACATCAGATTGATCTTGTGCCAGGGGCAGTATTACACAGACCACACTACCGTATGAGTCCGAAGGAACACCAGGAGTTGAGAAGGCGGGTGGAGGAGTTGTTAGAACAGGGGCGTATTCAGGAGAGTTTGATTCCATGTGCTGTGCCAGCTTTATTTGTGCCAAAGAAGGATGGTTCGTGGAGGATGTGTACGGACAGCCGGGCTCTAAACAAGATTACTGTGAGATACAGATTTCCTATGCTGAGGTTTGATGATTTGATTGACCAGTTGAGTGGGGCTGTTGTGTTTTCAAAGATTGACTTGAAGATGGATACCATCAGATTCGTATAAGACCGGGTGATGAGTGGAAGACTGCTTCTAAAATAAGGGAAGGTTTATACGAATGGTTGGTTATGCCGTTTGGTTTATCGAATGCACCGAGTACTTTTATGAGAGCGATGAACCAGATTTTCAGACCATTTGTTGGGAAGTTTGTGGTTGTTTACTTTGACGATATTTTGATCTATAGTGGAGTATGGAAGAACATGTCCATCATTTGCGTGAAGTACTGTTGATTCTACGACAGGAGAAATTTTATGCCGCAACAAGGAAGTGTGTGTTCATGACGCAAAGTGTTTTGTTTCTGGGTTATGTTCTGTCGAAGGAAGGTATTCAAGTGGATGAAAGTAAAGTGGAAGAGAAGTTGGCCACAACCCAAGACAATTACTGAAGTAAGGAGCTTTCATGGGTTGGTATCTTTTTATCAAAGATTCATTCCGCATTTTAGCAGCATAATGGCACCTGTAACTGATTGCATGAAAGGAAAGAAGTTTACATGGTCAGAAGAAGCAGGGGTTGCTTTTGAGAAGATCAAGACACTATTGACGTCAGCGCCAATTCTAGTTTTACCGGATTTTCAGTTGTTGTTTGAGTTACACACTGATGCTTCGAAAGTTGGGATTGGTGGAGATTTGAGTCAGAGGGGAAGACCAGTTGCTTATTTCAGTGAGAAGTTTTCTGGAGCTAAGTTGAGATATAGTACTTATGATGTTGAGTTTTACGCAATTTTTCAAGTAGTGAAGCACTGGAGACATTATCTGTTTCAAAAGGAGTTTGTTCTTTATACGGATCATGAAGCTTTGAAGCATTTGCAAGGGCAGGACAAGATTTCAGCTAGGCACGCTTCATGGGTCGCGTATTTGCAGCAGTTTACTTTTGTTGTTAAGCACAAATCAGGTGTGACGAATCGTGTAGCTGATGCATTGAGCAGGAGGAATCATTTGTTGACAACAATGAAAGTTGAAGTGACAGGGTTTGAACTATTGCCAGAGTTGATTGAAGAAGATCCTTACTTTACGAAGTTTGTTGAGAAAGTCAAGGATGGGAGTACTGATGAATTTGTGTTGGTAGAAGGATTCTTATTCAAAGGGAATCAATTGTGCGTACCAGAAGGCAGCTTGAGAATGAAGATTATCAAAGAGTTAGATGAAGAAGGCCGTATGGGTAGAGATCGAACATTGCAGTTGGTTTCTCAGTCTTATTATTGGCCGTCAATGAGAAGGGAAGTTGAAAGGTTTGTGCGTAGATGTCATGTTTGTCAGGTTTCAAAAGGGACAGCTACCAATGCGGGATTATATATGCCGTTACCTGTACCGACTAAATCTTGGGTTGATGTGAGTATGAATTTTGTTTTGGGGTTGCCTAGAACTCTAAGGGGGAACGATTCCATTTATGTGGTGGTTGACCGATTTTCGAAAATGACACATTTTATTGCTTGTAAGAAGATGGCAGATGTTGTTCATGTTGCAGTTGTTCTTTAAAGAGATCTATCGTTTACATGGGTTACCAGAGTCTATTGTTTCTGATAGAGATACTCGTTTTCTGAGTCATTTTTGGCTAAGCTTGTGTAAGATGGTGGGAACAAAGTTGAACTTTAGTAGCGCTTATCATTCGCAAACAGATGGACAAACAGAAGTGGTAAATAGATCGTTGGGAAATTTGTTGCGATGTCTTGTGAAGGATAATTTGAAAAGTTGGGATTTGAAATTGTGTCAAGCGGAGTTTGCTCACAACCATGCGGTTAATCGAACCACAGGGTTTAGTCCATTTCAGGTTGTTTATTCGACAATTCCAAAGGGACCGTTGGATCTAACAACAGTGCCATATCAGAAGGGAGTTGTTAAGCGGGCTAGTGACTTCGTAAATGAGTTGCAGGAGTGCCACAGAACTGTTCATGAACGGTTAATTGCGTCTAATGAAAAGTATAAACAAGGGGTGGATAAGAAGCGGAGAAGTGTGAAATTCGAAGAAGGTGATTTGGTTTATGCAGTGTTGACAAAAGATCGTTTTCCGGTGGGAACGTACAATAAATTGAAGGCGCGGAAAATTGGTCCAGTGGAAATTTTGAAGAAAATCAATGAGAATGCGTATCAATTGAAATTACTAGATGATGTTCATACTTCCGATGTTTTCAACGTTAAATACCTAATTCCGTATTGTGGGAATGAGATTGTCGTGGAAGAAGATGGTAAAAATTCAAGGTCGAATTTCTGTCAACCAGAGGAGGATGATGCAGCGCGAGATACAGATTCACCAGGCTTAAGTCGGACACGACCTAAAGGAGGAGTTTTGGGTCTTCTGCGACCTAAGGAGTCGCGAGACAAGAAGCCACGACTTAACCAAGTCTTAAGTCGCTCGGTATCTTTAGGTCGTTTACGACCTATAGCAACGGGATCTATCAAAGAGGCGGCACGAGTTAACAGCCAACGACCTAACGGTGAAGACTTAAGTCGCTCAGAAGGTGGGGACGAGCTACGACCTAAGTTGAATGACCTAACTCCTAGGTCGCCCGAAGAATTCCTGTGCCGCTTCGATAGGTCGCGAACGACCTAACTCATAGGTCGCGTGAAGAATCTTTGTTACCGCTTCTATAGGTCGTTAACCCGACCTACCAACCTATGATGAGTCGCTAAAGAGTTAAGCCGCTTGGAAGTTAAGTCGCTGATGGTTTGAGTCGTGTCATTTTTAAGTCGTGTCGTTTCTTTGTACTGTGTTGTACTTTAGTCGTGAGTCGTTTGTAACTCGTTAGGTTGTAAGTCGTGTCGTTCGTTTGTATTGTGTTGTAACGTGTCTCTTATACCATTAAGTCGTAAGTCGGCAAGGAGTTAAGTCGGTCATGTATGTGTGGTGATGTAATAAGTTGAGTCGCTAAAGGCTTAGTTCGTGAGCGACCTTGGCTAAGTCGTAAGTCGTGGGGCGTTAGGTCGGAAACGACTTAAGGGTTTGGGTTGTAAAACGCTATAAATGGCGGTTGTGTTGGTCATTTGTAACTTGGTTGATTGTTGAATAAAATTTTTGTTTGATTGTTGTGTGCTTTCATCTAAATTGGTAGTTGAGTGTGATCTTCTATCTCCACTTTCGGTTATTCGAGTGCTCTCGAATCAACGATCGTTGAAGCCAATTCACGGTATCAAGTGCGCTTGATCAACGTTTGAAGAATTGTAGATCTTCTTTCACGGTATCGTGCACGATCAACGTGTCGAAGATAGCTAGAATTCGGTATCTTTGTGATCAACGAATTTGGGCATTTCAGTATCTTCAATCCACCGTTTGCTACTTTCATCGATCTATATCGTTTTGTTATTATCCGCTGCGTCAGATTGGCTTCAATTCCATGAGAGTTAATGAAGAATCCAAAAAATTTCCATGAAGCAATGCTAAAAGAGCATTTCAAGGGGATAAGTTTCATTCATATTTTCAGAGAACACTGAACATCTCCGCAAAGTCATCGATGTGGTCATATGATAGCTCGATATGGTCTTTGAACATCCGATTGACCGTCTTTGGTAAGTAGCTCCAGCGTTCTTTAGTCCAAAAGGCATCACAACATAGTAGTATAGACACAAATCAGTAATGAAGCTGGTGTGTTCCTGATCGGGGACGTGCATTAGGATCTGATAGTATCGGGAGTATGCATCCATGAATAAAAGCAGTTCATGTCCAGCGGTTGAGTCTACCAGCTAATCGATTCTTAGAGGTGGAAAGCTGTCTTTCAAGCATGCCTTATTTAATTCTGATTGGTCAACACACGTCTGCTAATTTTCATTAGCTTTTCCCATAAGAACTGGATTGGATACCTATTTTGGGTAGAGGACGTCATGGATAAACCATTTGTTTTTTAGTTTATCCACCTCCTATTTAAGTGTAGCAGATCTCTCTGGATCCATGTTGCATCATTTTTGTTTCACCGAGACATGCCTTTGGTCGATATTCAATGCATGGCCCGTAATAGTCGGCGAGATCCCATACATGTCAAAATGGGTCCAGGTGAACACATCAAGATTCGCTCGAAGAAAGCCAGCTAATTCCATCATTGTCGTTGCACCGAGCTATGATCCGATCTTCAGGACTCGTGATGGGTCTTCGTGGCCGACCATGATGTCGATCGTCAGCTCAGCAAGTGTAGTGCCTTGGTTTATTAGGCTGCTCTTCATCATCTCTTGGATCTATATCTTTATAAAACCAACTAAGGTATCCAAGCCAAGGCCTGAACACTAATTGCTAAGTTTCATTAGTTTTGATGCAGAGAGGATTTTTCGCATCTTATCCTTTCTCCTTTCGTTCAGTGTCTCTTAGCATAGCCACATAATAGGCACATCCAATCGTTTAATCTCCATGGATCCCATGCCATTCTCTGTTAAGAATTTGAGTGTTAGACACTAATGGGCGATAGCTGCCCCGAATTCAGCAAGGGCCGGTCGACCTAAAAAAGCAATGTACAAATTTCACATCCATCACAACAAACAGCAGCACCAGCACTCTCCTTCGGCTGTCTTCTCCTAACTCCACTAGTAGCTCGACATGGCCTACACTTCAGTTGCAACATCGTTACAGCAGGCTTTGCATGGTTTTAGATCTTTGGCATCCAGTAACATCTGGTCGTATGCCTTCTTAAAAATGATATTCATAGAACTTCCACAATCATTCAAAATCTTTCTCATTAGGGTAGGCTTAATCATAGCCGAGATCACCGTTGGGTCAATCCTAGGGGCCTCCATCTTGTCCGCATCTCCACTCTAAAATATGAATCTTCTTTCATAGTTCGTTGCTGCTTTGCTGGAGCACCATCCTCTGCATTTGAGTAACATTCAATGTCAACATGTCTAATATCATTCTTGTAATGCTCCATTTCATTCTAGCTTTTGTCGGTCGGATGTGGTCCTCTCACAATGGTAATAATAACTAATGTAATGACCCAAAATTTAACCACTCCAAAACATAACATTTAAACTGATTTTAAATATAAAACATAATAGGTTTTATTATTCAAATAATATTAGATATGATTTGGAAATAGAAATTTACATAAAAATAGTAACATTTGCTTATATTCGACAAAAGTGACAAAATCCTGATTTCAAAAAAGTAGGTTTAAGTGGTTTAATAAATTATTTTATTTAATTTATGAGTATTTATATTTTTAAATAACATTACACATATTTATTTTTAAATTCGATTTACATAGATAAATAGTTTAAATAAAATGTCAAAATATGACCGTAAAACGTTTTGTCAAAAATCAACGTTTGTCGATTTAAAGTTGTCGCAACGTCGTTGCACCTTTATGTACACAATTTAATAAATATGTCAATATATAAAGATAGTTAACAATAAACCAAACAAAGTTATTTTCAATAATCACCCTTAGAAAATCTAGAAAGTACTTAGCAAAAGTAAACTAAAAAAGTCAAAACATATGTCACATCAAATGTGACATAAAGTAAAGAAAGGTGACATAAAGCAAAGAAAAGTGACATAAAGTAAAGTAATCATTCTTATTCTTTACTTAACTCTAAATTATTTGAATTTTAAAAGTCTGATGTGATGTGGATGGTTAGTTTTGAATTAAATAAGTTTACTTAATTCTTAAGTTTGGTTACTTAAATAAAAACACAAATCTATTTTTTATTTTCAAATATTTTCTTTAAATACATACCCTCTTTCTCAATTCCTTCCACACTTCTTCTTCTCAAAATTTCAAGCTTCTTCTTACCTCCTTTAATGGCTTCTAAACTTAACGAAGTTATGGCAAAATATTTTCAAAAAAAAAAAAAAATCGACAAAACTCCGTCCGAACCACTTCAAAACGCCTCCTGCCCTCTTCTATTGCTCACGTCCCCCTCTTCCTCCATTCGGCCGAGCACAATTTTCCTTTCAAGCATCGCCGTGGCCTCCTAAGGCAAGTACGTGGAAGTTTAGCAAGTTCTAAAGAGCTTAAAGCAAAGCTAGAAAAGTTTAAAACTAGTTTGAAAGCGACAAAAGGCGATAACTCTAAATTGCTATGTCGGAAATGTTTATATGATGTTTTGCAAGTTATAAATGTTGTTTGGATGTTAATAATGATGTTTGATAAGTGTTTGAAGAAGAAAGCAACCACCTTTAAGACAATTGCAAAGTTTAGTAAGCAAATATATACACAAATGAAAATCATGTGACAATGTAAAGGAAAAGTTGTTAAATTGATTTTCAACTTCAATGACACGTAGAATATGTTAAAATGATTATAAACATTGTTTAGGATGTTTATTAGTTGTATATTGAATATATATGTTGAAATAAGTCACGGATTTATACGACGTATAATCATATGGAAATTACATTCCAAAAGAAATGAAATGTGATATGAAATCATTTATACCTTTGAAAAATGTTTGAATATGCTTTAGAAATGATTTATAAGTGTTTAAACTATTTTCAAGAAAGTTTGGATAAGAATCTCAAAATACGCCTAAAATTTGACGCTTCGCGTAACGGTAGTTTGCTTTTTCGCGTCAAAAGTTCAAATGAACATACGAAGTGGAATATTGTTCGGAATTCTTCGAAGAAAGAATTTTCCAAAACCTTATATCCATATCTCAAGATTTCATCTTATATGTTTTGAAATATTGGAATCCATTTTTTGCACTAAATGAGTAAAGTTCGAAATTGATGAAATTAATGTTTTAAAAAAGTGAAATAAATTCTAAAAATCTTTCAAAAGGTTTTAAAAGTGATTTAAGTTGAAAAGATGGTTTTCTAAATGATATAAAAGTTGTTTGAAGAATACAGCTTTTAAAGCACTTTTTGTAACACTATTTGCAACACTTTTTGTAGCGCTTTTCAATAATTTTGAAATAAAGTTTGAAACTTAACAATTCTTTTCCAAATTCATATTAAATGTTTTTAAGTAAATAATAAAGCATATAAAAATAAATTTGAACAATTTAACATAATTCCAAAGATGGTTTAACAAGCAGTTAAGTGATTTAAAAAAAGAAAACGAGTTTGCGGAAACGACTAGTACATTTGTCCTGCTTGTGAGATCTAAAAGTGAAAATAAGGTGTGTAACTAAGGTTAGGGATTGAGGAACCAGTGCCCTAAACTTACTTGGCCTCAGTTTTCTCTTTTAGGAGAGGGGTGGAACATATCGAAAGGAAAGCCTAAATGCTCAAAGTTGGATTTTATAGAAATAATCTTCTTATAATCATTATTAAAATCCGAAAAGGGAACTTGTCCTATTCATGGAATTTAAAAGGCGATCTCACTGTTATTCCGCCCATAGCACTCGTTGAATAAGGAAGTTAATTTTGAATAAAATTAGAATGATTTCTATAATCCTATTTTCTCAAAAGATACTCTTTAAAAATGATTTGAGAAATATTCAAATTTTTTTAAAATGATTCCGTATTCACTAAAAGAATATTTTGAAAATATATATCTCTCGAAGATATTTTGGTCAAGGAAAATGAATGAATCGAAAAACAATCAACTAATTATATCATTTTTATCAATGATTGGATTTTGAAAGAACCGGGGTCAGATTTGGGTGATTCCAATTTGAAGACCACTTTGAACCAATTTACGTGTTCGAAGATTGAAGATGTTTGAAGATGGAGATATTGAGATGAATAATAACGAGGGACTACTTGTTGATTAATTGTGGATAAACTTCCGATTCACTATATTGTAGCGGTGGTCTCTTTGTTATGAAAAAACCTCAAACCACAAGGACTTCTCGCTTAGTGATGCCCGAGGAAAGTGCCTTCTGTTTGTCCTGTTCCTAAAAATTTGTATGGACGTTTGTCTAACATTGCATTTTTAAAAATTACGCACAATGGTTTTTACAAACATACATCAGTGGGGGTGGAGAAGGCAACTTCTCTTAGCTTAACACCCTTCTTGAGACGTATGAGCTCAAGGGTTTATTTTTATGCAAGGCAATTAGTAGTCAATGTAAATGACAATGTGGCATTCAAAGATGTGATACGTGCTATGTGAAAAGGTAATTGTAGCCTCGAACCTCATCAACCGGAAATGACCGAAACATGGTTAGATGCGACAATGCTACGTGGGTCATTCCCAAGTAAGGTATGATCATCACCTTCTAGATAGTTTCTTCCTACTATGATGTTCGGGATGTAAACTAATGTGGATGTATGCGAAGAGGGCTCTCGTATAAAGGTTGGTAAGAACCGGGGGATGACATATTCAGTACTGTCTAGTTATAGAGGTAGGCCGGTCTTGTGTTGGTAGAGGACAGATGTGTTGTGCCTCGGGACATCGATATAGAGGTGTATCCATCGGAAGGTAGTCCCTTCACCTGGTCATTTGTATGGAAACCCATTTTGTAATAAGAACCTGCGGTTTTATATGTATTGGTGTAGTGAATAGCCTCGAAATGCTATATGGATAACCATTTCGGCTAAGGTTAACTAGTTTTTTGACAAAATATTTTCAAAGAATGTCATTAAAAATAATATCCCTAAATTTTACGTAATAAAAAGTTTGGTTATCATAAAGTAAAAACCCGTTCCATGTTTATGTGCAGCGTGGTCTTTTGAGATACCTTTTTGTTTTCTAAACATCGTACTTTGAGTTCTCACACCAGTCCCATGACTGACCAGGTTTTTGTTTTTCCATTTAAACTCTGGGTGCCCTATTTTTAGGGAATCTGTGTAGTCAGGATACCTTAGGAGCATTTTGGAGCATGTTGGGGAGCATTTTAGAGAAGTCTTTTGGAGTTATGAAGCTAAAGTACCTTATGTAGTTATCTACCCATTTTCCGCTGTGTTATGTAGTATGTATTTTCCAACATATGTACGGATAGACAGTTATAACTATCCCGTTGGATTTGTATTTGACTCTGATCATTTATATATAATTAAAATGTTGAATGCGATGTGAGATTCTATTATTGTGTTATCTTCTATCTTTATTTTCTTTGCACACCTAATAATCTGCCTCTTCGGCACTTGGATTTACGCCACATGAATACCATGGATGTATTAAAGTCAATTTCTGAGGGTCAAGGAGATGGGTCATCACATGTGGTATCAGAGCTGAAGGTTAAGCGAGAACCTTGGGTTTGTTGGGGTATGACTCATTAGAGATAGAGTTAGTAATGCCCTAGAATGAGTTTAGTCCGAGAGAGCGCATAATTGAAACTTTTAAATTAAATGAGTATATTCATAATGTATAGCGTTCCCTAAGATATTTCGTCTATATATCCTAAAGATCTTTTTCTTACTATGTACAGATAGTAGAAAGTGAGTGGAAGAAGAGTACGAGGTAGGGGAGGAAATAATACCACGAAAGGACAAACTCCGGCAGCTACAGTAGTCGAGGAAGTAGTTGTTCCGGTACAGCCTCAAATTAAATTTGCAACTTTATGCAAGAACTATACCAGCCTTATTGGTAAACCTTTTAAAGGAACAGAAATCATCGTTGAAGTACAAGCTTAGATCCGCTCATGTGAAAGAATTTTCAAAGGACTGAATATTAGAGATGAACAGAAGAGATTCTTAGCTTCTTGTCAACTATAAGATGGAGCTCTAATTTGGTGGGAATCAATTACTCAGAATGAGTCAAAGGATGATTTTTCATGGGAACGATTCAAGAAAGTTCTGGAGGAGCAGTATATGCCGAAAGTAAGAAAATCCCATCTTTATCGAAATTTTATAGATTTTAAACAAGAGGAGGATATGTCATTTGAGGAGTATGCTAACAAATTTAATGAATTACCTCATTTTGGGCCTGGATTGATAGATACGCCCCTCAAAAAGAATGAAAAGTTTATCTCGAGATTGAAGAAGTAATACCATGTTAGAATGAATGGGCATGTGAAAGCACCATTTGTAGACTTAATAGACATAAGATATAGATATAAAGCTTTGGATAAAGTAGATCCACCCATAGTACAAGAAAGCAACAACAATAATTAGGAGAAGAGGAAGTTAAAGGAAAGAAGTAGTGGCAGGGAAAACCCAAAGGAGGATCTCAGGATAACCGCTTTAAAGATGTCACTTGCTACAACTGCCAACAAAAGGACCATCTACCAACTCATTGTAGAAAACCCAGAACTCAAGGAACTCAAGGATCAACCGCAAGAAGCTGCTTTAATTGTCATCAATTAGGACACATGATAAAGGATTGTCCCCTAATGAAGAAAGGAGGACAAGACAAAGTTTACTCTATCAAAGATGAGCCTTCAACCTTCGAAGATGTGAAGGGCAAAGGAGTATTGGAAGGTAATATTTTTATCAAAGATGCTTTAGCTAGAGTATTATTTGACACAGGAACTT
The DNA here is from genome assembly GCA_030765085.1 of Allium cepa. Classification (NCBI taxonomy): domain Eukaryota; kingdom Viridiplantae; phylum Streptophyta; class Magnoliopsida; order Asparagales; family Amaryllidaceae; genus Allium; species Allium cepa. The sequence continues at coordinate 347,716,534 of CM060944.1, forward strand.
CTCGTAGTATTATTTCTAAAATAACTATAGAAGAATAGGAACTGAATCTAAAATTGTTGATGACCATATCTGTATGAAGAATCCTATAGGTGGTTCCACTAATCTTTGTATGCACTGTGAAAAATTTCCAATTTCCTATCCTCTCCATCACTTTCCTTTTGATCTTTTCATCTTAGATTTTACTGGATTTGAAATTTTACTCGGTATGGATTGGTTGGCTAAGTACAAAGCCGTGCTTGATTGCGAAAATAGAACGATATCTTTATGGAGCCTCTTTTGGAAAATCATAGAAATATCTTGTGAAGGTCCTAGTCCAAGAAGGGGTAGTTTTCTTTATGCATTAGATACATCCTAGATAGGATTAGAAACAATACCCGTTATCGAGGAATTTGTAGATGTCTTTGAGGAAGTAAAAAGTTTAACCCCACATTGAGAAATTGAATTTCGTATTGATTTAGTTTCTGGTGCGAGGCCAATTAAACAACAAGATAGAAGGATGGCTTCGAAAGAAAGGGATGAGTTGAATAACCAAACCAAAGAGCTATTAAAGAAAGGATTGATACGACCCAGCCGTTCAAGTTGGGGATCAGCCGTAGTTTTTGTTGCTAAGTCGGATGGATCTTTAAGATTGTGTGTGGACTATCGAGATCTAAATAAGCAAACCATTTAGAATAAGTATCATCTACCCCGAATAAATGACTTGTTTGAACAGTTACATAAAGCTTGAGTTTTATCTAAAATGGACCTAGATACAGGATTCCATCAGTTAAAACTTGCAGAAGACTGCATCCATCTAAATACATTCAAAAGTTTGAATACTTTCTGTGAGTGGTTGGTTTCCTTTTGGGTTGACTAATGCGTCCGCTTATTTTGTTGACCTTATGAATAGAGTGTTTAGAGATGTGCTAAACAAATTCATGTTAGTCTTTATCGTGATATCCTCATCTAATCAAAGATAGAAGAAGAACACGCAAGGCATCTAGAAGCTGTGTTGGAAATATTAAGTAATAACGTGCTTAAAGCCAAATTCTTAAAGTGCCATTTTTGGGAGAAGGAGGTAAGATTCCTTGGACATATAATATCAAGGGATCGAATTTCAATAGATCCAGAGATAGTTGCAGCTATTCAAGATTGGAAGCAGCGAAAAACTCTTAAAGAGATTCGTAGCTTCTTAGGTTTGGCAGGATATTATAGAAGATTCGTTCAAGACTTCTCTAAGATTGCCTATCACCTAACGAAGTTGACAATGAAGGATGCTAAGTTTATCTAAACACCTAAGTGTGAAAAAGCATTCCAAGAACTAAAGAAGAGGTTGACAACCGCTTCAATTTTAGCAATTAATTTTAGCAATTATAAATGGAAATAGCGGATTGACCGTTTATACAGATGCTTGTGGAGAAGGAGTTGGTGCATTTTTAATTCAAGATGAGAAGGTGGTTGCTTACGCAAGTAGACAGCTGAAGACGCATGAGAAGAATTATGCAACACACGACTTAGAATTATTAGCCGTTATGTTCGTTCTAAAGATATGGAGACATTATTTGATGGGTAAGAATCTTTCATAGTTTATTTCGATAAAACTTTTAATTGACCTTAGTAAACAATATTCCATCTTTTAGGTGAAAAATTCTAACTCTTCATAGACCATAAATCTTTGAAGTATCTTTGCACCCAGAAGGATCTGAACATGAGACAACAACACTGGCTAGAATTTCCCGCGTCATATGATCGGATAATCTATACACATCAGGGAAAGCCAACGTAATAGCTGATGCATTGAGTAGAAAATTAGCTACTATTTCTTATTTGGTAGTAACTCCAACTCTCCTAGAAAAGATCACCAGCAAACAAAAGGAGGATCTGTTTCTTAAAGAGATCGTTAGGAATATACATCAGGGGTATAATTCAAACTTTAAAATATAGCCATGGAGTATTGAGGTTAAATGGAAGAATTTGTGTCCGGATGTTGGAAATCTTAAGCAAGAAGTATTAGTTGAATGCCACATAGCCAAACTTAGTATTCATCTGGGAATTCATAAGATGTATAAGGACATGAAGCGTACATTTTGGTGGAAAAGTATGGAGAGGGACATATCCATCTATGTCAGCCGTTCTGAAAATGGCCAAAGAATCAAAAGTGACCAACAGAAGAGTTACGCAGCCGAAGGCATTGAAATCTAGAATTCTCGGTTGGAGATTTAGTCTCTTTAAAAGTCTCTCCAATGAAAGGAATAGTAAGATTTGAAAGAGCTGAAAGTTAGTACCTCGATATATTGGACCTCTTCCCATTCTCGAAAGAATTGGCCCACTAGCTTATCGAGTACAATCGCCCGAAAGATTGTCTGGTGTACACAATGTTTTTCATGTATCACATTTACGGATGCATGTATATGACCTAGAAAAAATCATAGAAACGGCTACTCATGATGACTTGGAGATAGAACCAAACATAGCGATTATTAGAAAGCCCGTTCGAATCACGGATCAAGATGAAAAACGATTAAGAAGGAAGGTTATAAAGTTGGTAAAGTTCAATGGAGCGGGAATGTTGATGATTGCACATGGAAAATAGAAGATAGAATTAGAAAAGCATATCTCGAGTTTAGAATGATGTATAGACTTATCTATCATTTGAATGTACTCAAAGCATGTGGTGTATTCACTTATTGTATATATTCCATCTTATTGAAAATATATTTCATTTTGAGCTATTTTTTATCTAATTTCGAGGATAAAATTCTTTTAAGTAGGGGAGATTGTAACAACTCAAAATTTAACAACTTCAAAATATAACATTTAAAGTGATTTTAAATATAAAATATAAAAGATTTTATGATTCAAATAAAATTAGATAGGATTTGGATATAGAAATATACATAAAAATAGTAATATTTGCTTATATCGACAAAAGTGACAAAATCCTGATTTCGGAAAAGTAAGTTTAAATAGTTTAATAAATTATTTTAATTTATTTATGAGTGTTTATATTTTTAAATAACATTATATGAATTTATTTTTAAATTTGGTTCACATAGATAAATAGTTTAAATAAAACGTCAAAATATGACCGTAAAACATTTTGTCAAAAATCAACATTTAGTCGATTTAAAGTTATCGCAACGTTGTTGCATCTATGCATACACAATTTAATAAATATATTAACATATAAAGATAGTTGACGATTAACTAAACAAGACTACTTTTAATAATCATATTTAGAAAATTCTAGAATGTAATTAGCAAAAGTAAACTAAAAAGACAAAATACTTGTCACATCAAATGTGATGTAAAGTAAAGAAAAGTGACATAAAGTAAAGTAATCTTTCTTATTCTTTACTTAACTCTAAAGTATTTTAATTTTAAAAGCATGGTGTGATGTGGATGGTAAGTTTTGAATTAAATAAGTTTACTTAATTCTTAAGGAAGGTTATTTAAGTAAAAACACAAATCTATATTTTATTCTCAAATATTTTCTATACATATATACCCACTTTCTCACTACTTTCCACATTTCTTCTTCTCAAAATTTCAAGCTTCTTCATACCTCCTTTAATGGCTTTCAACATTAACAAAGTTATGCCAAAATATTTTTAAAAATAAAACAAAGTAAATATCAACAAAACTCCGTCCGAACCACTTCACAACGCTTCCTTCCCTCTTTCATTGCTCACTCTCCCCTCTTCCTCTATTTGACCGAGTACAATTTTCCTTTCAAGCATGGTCGTGGCCTCTTAAAGCAAGAACGCGGAAGTTTAGCAAGTTCTCAAGAGCTTAAACCAAAGTTTAGCAAAGTTAGAAAAGTTTAAAAATAGTTTGAAAGCGAAAAAAGGTGAGAACTCTAAATTGTTAACTAGAAAATATTTATATGATGTTTTGCAAGTTATAAATGTTGTTTGGATGCTAATAATGATGTTTGATAAGTTCTTGAAAAAGAAAGCAACCACCTTTAAGACAATTGCAAAAGTTAGTAAGCAAATATGTACATAAATGAAAATCATGTGAAATTACAAAGAAAAAGTTGTTAAATTGATTTACAAGTTCATATGACATGTAGAACATGTTAAAATGATTATAGATATTGTTTTGGATGTTTATCAATTGTAAATTGAATATATACGTTGGAACAAGTCACGGATTTATACGACGTATAATCACATGGAAATCACTTTCAAAAGAAATGAAATGTGATATGAAATCATTTATAACATTGAAAAATGTTTGAATATGCGTTAGAAATGATTCCTAGTTATTTAAACTTGTTTCAAGAAAGTTTGGATAAGAATATCAAAATACGCCTAAAATTTGACGCGTCGCGTAATAGTAGTTCGTTTTTTCGCGTCAAAAGTTCAAATGAATAGACGAAGTTGAATATAGTTCAGAATTCTTCAAAGAATTTTCCGAATCCTTACATCCATATCTTTCATAAAAAAATAAAATCTAGATATCATCTTATATATTTTGAAATATGGCAAAATCAATTTTCAAGAAAAATTCAGTTTTTGCACTAAATGAATAAAGTTGGAAATTGATGAAATTATTGTTTTAAAAATATGAAATAAATTCTAAAAATCTTTCAAATTTTTTTAAAAGTGTTCTAAGTTGAAAAGATGGTTTTCTAAATGATATAAAAGTTATTTTGAAGAATACAACTTTTAAAGCACTTTTTGTAACACTATTTGCAACACCTTTTGTAACACTTTTCAATAACTTTTGGAATAAAGTTTGAAACTTAACAATTCTTTTCCAAATTCTTAGTAAATGTTTTCAAGTAAATAATAAAGCATTTCAAAATAAATTTGAACAATTTAACATCATTTCAAAGATGGTTAAACAAGTAGTTAAGTATTTAAAAAGAGAAAATGAGTATGCGGAAACGACTAGTACGTTTGACCCGCCCGTGAGATCTAAAAGTGAAAACAAGGTCTATAACTATGGTTTGGGATGGAGTAACCAGTGCCCTGAACTTACCTGGCCTCCGTTTTCTCTTTTAGGTGTGGGGTGGAAGATATCAAAAGGAAAGCCCGAATGCTCAAACTTGGATTTTATAGGAATAATCTTCATGTACTCATTATTAAAATCAGAAGAGGAAACTTGTCCTATTCGTGGAATTTAAAAGGTGATCTCACCGTTATTCCGTCCATAGCACTCGTTGAATATGGAATTAATTTTGAATATAGTTAGAATGATTTTTATAATCCTACTTTCTCAAAAGATACTCTTTAAAATTGATTTGAGAAATATTCAGAAAGAAGTTTAAATGATTCTGTATTCACTAAAACAATATTTTGAAAATATATATCTCCCAAAGATATTTTGGTAAATGAAAATGAATGAACAGAAAACAATCACCTAATTACACCTTTTTATCGATGATTGGATTTCGAAGGAACCGGGGTCGGATTTGGGTGATTCCTATCTGAAGACCACTTTGAACCATTTACGTGTTCGAAGATTGAAAATGTTTGAATACGGAGATATTGAGATGAATAATAATGAGGGACTACTTGTTGATTAATTGGAGAAGAACTCCCAATTCACTATGTTTTAGCGGTGGTGTCTTTGTTATGAAAAAACCTCAAAACCACAAGGACTTCCCGCCTAGTAATGGCCGAGGAAAGTGCCTTCTGTTTATCCTGTTCTTGGGCAACTTGTATGGACGTTTTTTTCGACATTGCATTTCTAAAAATTACACACGTTGATTTTTATAAACATACATCAACGGTGGCAGAGAAGACAATTTCTCTTAGCTTAACATCATCTTTGAGACGTGCGAGCTCAAGGGTTACATTTTTATGGAAGTTAATTAGTAGTCAATGTAAATGACAATGTGGCATTCAAAGATGCGATATGTGCTATGTGAAAAGGTAATCGTAGCCTCGAACCTCATCAACCGGAAATGATCGAAACAGGGTTAGATGTGGCAAGGCTAAGTGGGTCATTCCCAAGTAGGGTATGATCATCCCCTTCTAGATATATTTCTTTCCCCTATGACGTTCGGGATGTAAATTAATGTGGATGTATGCAAATAGAGCTCTCGGATAAAGGTCGGTAACAACCAGAGGATGACATACTCGGTACCATCTAGTTACAGAGGTAGGCCGGCCTTGTGTTGGTAGAGGGTAGATGTTTTGTGCCTCAGGACATCCATCTAGAGGTGTACCTATCAGAAGGTAGTCCCTTCACCTAGTCTTTTGTATGGAAACCCACTCTCCAATAAGAACCTATGGTTTTGTTTGTTTTGGCGCAATGAATAGCTTCGAGATACTACATGGGTAACCATTTCGGCTAAGATTAATAAGTTTATTTGAAAATGTTTTGAAAGAATGTCATTAAAAATAATATCCCTAAATTTTACGTAATAAAGAGTTTTGGTTATCGTAAGATAAAAACCCGTTCCATGTTTATGTGCGACATGGTCTTACGAGATACCTTTTTATTCAAAACAGCGTACTTTGAGTTCTCACACCAGCCCCATAATTGACCTGGAGTTTATTTTTTCCTTTAAACTTTGGGTGCCTATTTTTTGGCAGCCGTGTAGTCAGGATACCTTAGGAACATTTTGGAGCATGTTAGGGAGCATTTTGGAGAAGTCTTTTGGAGCTATGAAGCTAAAGTACCTTATGTAGTTATCTACCCATTTTCCACTGTGTTATGTAGTATGTATTTTTCAGCATATGTATGGATAGATAGTTATAACTATCCCGCTGGATTTTGTATTTGACTCTAACCATTTATGTATAATTAAAATGTTGAATGCGACGTGAGATTCTATTATTGTGTTATCTTCTATCTTTATTTTCTTTACACCAATGATAATCTACCTCCCCAGTAGTTGGATTTACGGCACGTGAATACCATGGATGTATTAGTGTCGATTTCTGAGGGTCGAGGTGATGGGTCATCATAATTAATCACATGTTGTCCACCAAGGTTCCTCGGCGCTAGGCGAAGCTTGTCCTCGTTTAGGGTTGGATGTCCCCTTTCTGCCATCTTGCGGGGCTTTAAGATATTGTTGCAGCTTTCTTTCTCGAATTAACTTTTTAATAACATCACGGAGGTAGGAAACTTGTCCGTGTCATGTCCATAACTTTCGTGAAATCTATAGTACTTTTCGGACTGTCTCTACTTCTCCATCTGTTTATTCGAAGGTAGTTTCCTATGCTGCATAGTGCTACAAGTTGATAGATACACATTCCCTAGCGACGTATTCATTAGTGTGTATGTAGCAAATGATGGGAACCTTGGATTTCTTTTCTCGGAATCCCATCTTCAGTCGTGGTTTCTATCACCACCTTTCTTCTACTCATTTGGCTTGTTTTGAACATTGATTTGAAATTTCCTAGAACTATCACTAGACTGCTTCACTACTACATTACTTTGTACTTCATTGGTGCTTATTCCTACAACATCTCTCTTATTAGTCTACTTTGCCTCCTCTTTCCTTAGAAACCAAGTCACCTTTGCAAAGAAACATTCTAGTGTAGAAGGAGAGTTTCCCACTTACCAGTTGCCAAACTCAGAATTGGGATCGACTCCCCCAGTCGACGCCATGAGTATTGCGTCATCATTTAGATTACTGACTTCTACAGTAGCTGTATCAAACCTTTCTAGAAAATCTTTCAGTGACTCCCTCGGTACCTAGACCGAGCTGGAAAATGACATTATATCCTTGGGGCGAGTCGTGTCCATGCAGAACTGCTCCTGGAACTTCTTGGCTAACTCATCAAGTGAAGAGATGGATCATAGTGGTAGTTTGGTGAACTATATGGTCGTAACACCTTCTAGAAAAATGGGAAAACACATGCACTTGACTACATCAGTGGCTCAGGCGTAGTCCATGTGCCTTTCGTACTTAAAGAGATGCTACCTGGAGTTGGTTTTTCCCGCATACGTAGACATTGTAGGCATATGGAATCTTTGCGGATATTCTACATGTATAATGTTATAGATGAATGGGGTATGACTTCTGGAGCATCCCCAATCATTATTGGTCAAGCCTTAACTTTCTTTTACTAGGTGCCTCACCATAGTTGTCAAGTCTGGTATTTGGGAATTTGGCATCGAGCGGTAGTTGTGGTCCCCCTCACATAAGCAACTTGATCCATACACCAGGCAATGCCATGTTGCCTTGGTTATACTTTCTCTTGATCCATTTCCTGAGTAGCAGTTCTATCATCATCTCTCAACTGCAGTTTAACCATATTCACATAAGCTCCAGCAACTTGATCGATCATGGCAACTCTAGAGTAAGTTCCTCTACTTGCATGCTGATCGCCCTCTTGATTGGAGTGTTCAGTGTCGATCCAACCCGGGGGTTTTGGTACCGATCGGCCATAGCCGATCTCCTGATCCTATTCCAATATTCCAGCTGCATTGTATCCATTTTGCTATGTCTATTTCTGTGATAGTCATCAGATGAGGAGAAGTTTTCTAATCCTGAATATGGAGTAGGATTTCTTCTTGTCTTTCCATGCTTGTCTTTTAGTTGGTTCATTAGGCCGATTGTAGCCTGGGTTTTGCTGGTTTAGCTGCTAATGACTATCCATCAATTCCTTGATTAGGACTTCAACATCATCTCTAGTGATGTATACAGCCAGCTGCGCATCGGTAGCCATCGGTTGTACATTTTGATCAATTTGTTGAACACTAGCATCGTTATTACCTTTAGTAGCATGGGAAGCAATAAACTTTCCTCTAGCCATGGCTAATAGTTTCCTTTTAGATCTTCTTCAAATCCAAATAGAAATGGAAAATTGTCGGCATAAATCTGGGATCTATCTCATGGATATGATAATCCACCAATAGATGATGAGATCCAATCAGGTTGAGAATTCCTTCTTAGTGAAAGCACCAAAATGTTTGCACCAAAAGTTGGCACAAACACCCAATGGATTATAAATAGAGAAATAAATGAAGAAATCAAAATTAAAATAGAGAAAACAAGTAAAAAACAATGAAAAACTGATTTATAGTTATTCGGCATTGAATGCTTACATCCACTACCAAGGAATAGCTATATTAATCACTTTAAATTTGGAGTACAAGAGGGGTTGGATCGAAATCCATACTTATAATTGAGTTTAAAGAAAACAACAGCATAAAGGTCTCTACAATGGACTATAAACTCTTGTTTGTAGGCATAAACGATCGAATATCTTCCTACAAATTCACCGGCAGAATCTCCAGTTACATACAAGGTCACCTAGAAATTTTCAAGGCACAATTCCTAATGAAGAGTGATAGGGGACGATCGGTTGTGTGGGTCCCTTTCCACACGAGCTTCATGTTTCCAAAGTTTTTCGCATAGTTGCTTTCATATTTTTAGAGATATCAATCGATTCCCACTGAGTTGAACTGCTGATTCAAGCTGTTCGTAGCCGTAGTGATCCGATCTGATCTCCTACTTAGGGGAAGCACTATTCCATACTTAGAATGTTCTGTAGAGTCTGTCACTTTGTCTCACTTGATAGTTACTTCACATTGTCATCTGTACTTGATCTTCGATCTCTGTGATTAACCCTTTGGGCAACTTTGCTTATCTATCATCGAGTCTAACTTATCCAATAGTCTGGATATAGTCGGGTCAAAAGGCCAAACAACACTCTAATTACCCTTGATGCATCCAATTAACTTTTTAAAGTGTCCCATACTTAATTATTAAAGTTACCTTAGGAAATTCTTGCATTTAAATTTCTTTATTAATTTAATTGATATATTATTAATTCAATTCATATTAATTAATTCTCATATTATGGGCTTCCAAAATATGAGGTGTTATAGTTTTAGGGTGCTGCTTCGAGAGAACGGGAAGGGAACTTCGGGTAAAGTGTGATGACAAGTGGACCTAGGGAAATTAAAGAAAACTTGGCCATAGGCGATGACATGCGGTGCGCAAGGGGCAGTCAAGGCATGGACTTCAAGGGACACGTCATCTTGTTCGTTCGTTCAGCATTCAATTTCGATGTTATGGCACAATGTAGAATGACTTCAATGGTGAAGTAATGCCATGAGGTTTCAATGTGATGACTATAGAACTTTGATGTGATGACTCTATGACTTACGAGGAATGTCTATGATGTTCTGATGGCGATGACTTGAGGATGAGAGTTGTGACAATGGACCAAAAGGATGAGTTCGATGAAGGGAAGTTATTGGTATAATAATTAAGTGTTCTACTATGAAGATGAATAGAATGGATGGAACAATGATGGGTTTGACTATGCAGACATGTGCCGATACTCATAGGTTTCTAAAGTGCTCGTATAAAGGGTGTATGTGGGATGACCAGTTGGATTAGGATGGTGTCCAGAACTTATAATGTTAGCTTACCCTAGACTTAAGATTTATAAGTCTAGTTCATGGCAGTATAAAGTGGTATGGATTTGAGCACTGAGAAACCAAGAGATTGGTCTCTGGCTTATGATGGTGCCATACGAGTTATCTTTTATCCAATGCACCCGAGTGATGTGATGATTGTTTAATGGATGTTATGATTTCTATGTTTGTTTATCACTCCAGAGATGTCACATAACTTAGGTATTATTACTGGGTACCAACACCTGACACTGTACTTTGACCTATAGTACACTTATATGATGATGATGGTAGTAGGTTGTTATGTGCTAATTCTTTGGATGCAAGGACAGGTCAGGTATGGTTCTCTGTGCCCTATGTCTTTTATTATACCGATTTTTATAGTATTTTGAGATTGTTTATTGCTTACACCAGACTATTGTGTAACTCGAGGGTTTATGCTTTGCTTCCTACTATCTCAGGTACTTTTAAATGGGTAGACTGGATAGCGAGTGTGGGACAGCACGTGGCACATATACTATATTTTTGGAGTTTTTACTATTTTTGTTGTGCAATGCTATGGAACTTTGATAATGTCAAAATTTTATTAAAGATAGATATTTTGAGTTAATTTATCTATTGTATAAACTTTGTTACTTTTTCGTATAGTTTTATTAAACATGTACTTTGATATGTGATGTTCTTATAGTTATATTACTATCTTGCTGCTTTATATATGTGTTTGATTATGTTGTATCCTTGCACTGTGAGATATACGACATGTTCTATTACTGTTTATACTACTTTACTTCCTTGATAATCATCCAACTTCAGCCGAGCGTAACTAAAGTGCACTATACATGTGTTTTATGTATCGGAGGTGTAGGGAGGTCGTCACATGTACCATTTATGATAGTATTCCATTATGAGAGACTGATTATTCTTATTATAAATTGTAAGAATGAGCCAGCATGCAAGGAACACACCTAGGAACTCCGTACCTAAGTCGAGACAAGATCAAACACCAAGGAAGCAATGAACTCTGATATGAAGACGGTATTCAATACTATAATGATAAACAAGATGCATAATGCCTAAGGTGGAGCTCCTGGTCAAGTAGGTGGTGGTATTCTAGTGCAAGCGCTAAGGTATGATTTTGCCAAGTTGAATAAAGACTTTTCCAATCTAAGGAAAAAATATTTTTGGGAAAAAATATTAGCTGTTGAAGTATAGGTTGGCTTGATATCCGTGAATGCATCTTTAACGATTTTGAGTTGGTAGACGCACAAAAGAAGAAGTTGGCTTCCAAGGAACTTCAAGGTAGGGCCAGGGCTAATAGAGTGCCCTTAAAGCTGTAATTTTTGAGAACCAATTCACTTATCATCAGCACAAGGCTAGACTTGTGGAGAAATTTATCCTGGCTGCTTAGAAATTGGTTATGTTCGGGAAGTTTTCTGAACTAAAATTAGGCATATGCCGATTTCAAAATTTATTCTTAAGTTCGACTTGCTGTAGAAATATGAGACGTCCTTCACTGACACTCCCTTAAAGAAGAATGAAAAGTTCATTATGGGGTTGGATAAATAACTTGAAGAAAAGCTAATAGGCCATATAAAAGAAAGCTTCGAGATGTTGATTGAAAAAGCTTTATGACATGTGAGTCTGTATCCAAAGTCCAAAGCTATTGTTGTTCCAAAAGAGGAGCCTAAGCTGAGAGATAGTGGAGGTGGAAAGAGGAAGTGGAACAATAAGAATAAGAAGTAGTCCCATAGCAAGGATGGCCAGAAGATTGGCAAGTGGGAGCCTACTTGTTTCAATTATGGAGAGATGGGCCATTTCAGTACAAGAGTGTAGATAAAATATGTTAGAACTACAACAAGCTTATGCATATTAAGAAGGATTTCTAGAGTCACTGAAGGAGAAGCAGATTATAGAGGAACACACTCTTTATGCTGTTCCAACTTTGTCGAATGCTCCATCGGTTAAAGAGAAAGGGAAGGACGTTATTATCAAAGGTAAGCTTTATGTTTATGATGTGGTCATTTGTATTTTATCTGATAGGGGAAATATATATCTTTATATCTAATGAATTGGTAGATAAACTAGGATTAAAAGCAGACCTAGTAGATAGATTTTTGATTGTGTCAAACCCCATGTGAGGTTCGACTATTTTGAGTATGGCTTGTCATGATGTGGTCTTGTCAACTCATTAATGCATGTTTGTTTGTGATGACTTTATTCCTGATTTTTGGGGTTTGGTATTATATTGGGGGTGGACTAGCTTTAGAGATACAAAATTATGGCATATTATGAGAGGTAGTTGGTGACGATAGGGAAAAATGTGAGCATAAGCTAGAGTTGAGTTATCTACCATATGATGAGGTAATAGTTAGCTTTTTCTATATTCACTCAAGATCCTACATGATGAGTTATCATTAGTACCTATAGCTAGAGAGAATCCAAACATGTCCGAGGAGGTGATCGATTACCACCATATGGGGAGATAGATTTTCGTATCGATTTGGTGTTAACGAAAAAATTTAAACGCTAACACCCTGGTGTATAAGATGCGATTGTGAAAGCACCACCCGTTTGTACGGGAAACAGAAATAAGCAGAAAGTATGTAGAAAAACAGTAAGAGACACAGTATTTATAGTGGTTCGGCTTATAATCCAGCCTACGTCCACTTTAATCTTTTTATCACTAGTTTGATTACAATTCTTTACAAGATCTTTCAATTACAACACACTTCAAGTGATAGGATATGTGAAACAAGTAGCTCAAGCTTTGATGTTGACAATCATCTTCAAATCCATGGTGAATGTGGATGATTCCTTCATGGAGTTCCTTTAGAAGTTTGTTGGATCTAAAAAGCTTTGAAGTCGTCTGGAATTCGGCAGAGTAATGGCGCTTGAAGAGAATGAGCCCAAAGGTCCTTTGCATGTTGGAGATGGTTTCATATTTATAGAGAGTTCTGGGCGGAAAAAGTGCTAAGTCCTAACTCATGGCCGACTTAAGATAAGTCGTGTTCGACTTAAGGTAAGTCGTCCCCGGGTCACTGAGCCGAGTCTATGGCAGTTCCCCTTTTTTGAACCCATCCCTAAGTTCTAAGTCGTGTGCGAGTTATCTGGCTGCAATTGCTAATTTCCTTTCTTAAGTCGTATACGACTCTTTTTATGTCGTAAGTCGTAGTCGACTTAACTAATTGCAACTGGTTTAAAGCAAGTCTTAACTCGTAGACGAGTTAAGAGGTGTGTCTTTAGGTCGTATCCTCCTTAAGTCGTATAACTTCTTTAAGTCGTAAGGGTCTTAAGTCGTACAAACTGCAGTTATCATTAAGTCGTAGGCCATCAATTTCCTTAAGTCGTAAAGACCTTAAGTCGTTAGCTTTTCTTAACTCGTATGCCTGCTAACTCGTAGAAGATCTTAACTCGCAGAGGATTAACTCGTAGAGGCTTAACTTGTGGAAGATCTTAACTCGTACACTTGCTAATTTGTAGATATGCTAACTCGTAAAGGCTTATCTCGTAAGCTTGCTAACTCGTAGAAGATCTTTAAGTTGTAGGAAGTTGCTGACTCATGTATCCTTTAACTCGTACATGCCTTGAGTCGTACATGCCTTGAGTCGTGGACCTGTTAACTTGTGAACGAGTTAGGGTTAACATTTGCCCCTCGAAGCACACGCTTAAATCGTAAGTCGTGTGCTTCGACTTATCATAACTCGGTCATGTCGTTTCAAATCCCAACCCTTCCAGATATAAAAGCCTGAGTCGTCCTTCTTCCCATCACTTAACCTTTTAAACTGCTTTCTGCCATTAACGCATCTTCAAGCTCTCCGAGGCGATTTCGACCCGATTCATCTCTGATTCTTTCTAGCATCAAACAATCGTAAGAGATCTTGCTTCAAACTTCGACCGTTAACCATTGTTACTTTATGTATTCAGTTCATCATCTTTGGTTTGCCCCATTCAAACCCTGCGAATTCTATTCGAATTGATTACCGATGAACTAAAATTCATCTGATTTGGCCTATGGTGATTCGCGCTCTGGGGCGATTCATAGTGTAACGGGTTAAGGTTGTCGCTGCTGAAGAAGCCAAGGATGAACAGGTTAAGAGATTTGAAAGGGAGGCGAGTTGGTCGAATAGGTTGATTGAAAATAACAAGGGATCGTCTCATATATGACTCGGCTTCTTCCACGTGACTTAGCGATTTCCATGAGCCGTAGCCGGGTTAAGACTTGGAGGATTTCTAGTTGTTTTGGATCAGAGCCTTTCTCCTGTTCCCCGAGTTACGACTTAGGACTTAGAGGATAAGCAGCTTGATGTGTTTGATGGCTGAGGATAGGAACGACTCATCCCTTGAGTCGGTTGCGACTTAGTACTTGAGTCGGTTTTGACTTAGCACTTGAGTTCGATACGACTTAGCACTTGTGTTTTTTTTTTTTTTTTTTTTTTTTTTTTAGGATCTGCTTAAACCTTGAATTGTTGCAGTGATGTTGAACTGTTGAACTTTGATGCCTTCTTTTACAAATTACTTTGACTCGCAAGTTAACAACCTGTCCAATACAACATTTACAGAAAAACCGGGGCGAATATACTGCCATTGATCGCCCTCTTCGAATGACAGATTAGCTAATAACAGTCATTAAACTTAAACAGATTGTGTGAATGAAGTGCTCAACTTATTAACTTCAAGTAAAATACTAAAGCAATACTGAAATAGTCAATTAAAATTGACCAGCTCGCATTAATATTATACTTGAACTAAAGACTAACAAGTTCTGAAATTTTTGTAATCGATCAATCGTCGACTAGTCTTATTTCAGTTATATTTACTTGTTATTTTTTATTAGTTTTTTGCACAACACTTCACACTTTTTTAGGAAACGTGCACCTTCATATTTGAATATCCAGTTGTTTGTGTAGAATGACTTCTCAGGAAGGTGATGCAACAGTTCGGACTGGAGAGGTAACTGTTCTTCCGGCTCCACTGGTTAATCCTCCCGAAAGAGCTCCTACTTCACTATCATACAAAGTTTTTCGCCAGTTGTGTGCTCAGTTTGGTATCGTTGAATCAGATGCCATTCTTCCCGAAAGAAATAACACTGCCGATATAGCTCCTTCTGGCTTTGTGACAATTAACCGGCAAATGTGCCTAAGTGGAGGCATTCCTCCTTTCAACGACTTTTTCCAACAACTTCTCCGTCAACTGGCCATTGCTCCATCCCAGCTGCACCCCAATGGCTATGCCATTCTAATGGGGTTGTGTGTGCTTTTCAGGAGAACACTTGATCGACTTCCAAGCTTTGGTGAAGTTTGGTATCTATGCTCTTTTACTCGGACTAAGGATCATCCTTCCATTACTGTTGTGAGGAGCGCCCGAAACCGCAAACTGATTGTTGGCCTCCCTGATACTGCTCACGGGTTTTTAACCCAATTCTTCTATGTTCGTTGCCCTCCGGGGTTTTATGGTGTGTGGAGAGTTGGAAGTAAGGGCGTTCAGCTTTATTCCTGACACATGTTTTCCTTATAAAATCTTTTCATAGCCTGAGTAGTTAGATGTTAATTTCCCTTTTTACTTTTCAGCGCTTCCACCTCCTTCTAGAGACCCAGGCTATAAGCAAATTTTTGAAAGATTGAATGCTGTGCCAGTAGAAGAGAGGAGTATAAAGTTTTTGCTGAGAGATGACTTTTTACATCAATACGGGCTTCTTCACTCTTCTCGCTATACTCAGCCTCATGAAGCCCCGACTGAAGTTCCCGATTCCCCGACTGAAGCATCGGATGCCCCCGTTACTATCGAACAACCTTCATCAAAAGAGTCTAACATCGAAGCTTCATTGGTGAAATGTTCCACCCCTACCGACATTATGGGGTCATCTAGTAAGACGGCACTTGCCCCGATTGAGGAAGAAGAAGAACCTTCACAGCCTCTCGGGGGATTAGCTGATGTAGGAACTGAGAAAACAAGTCTCACCGAGCATGATGGTGACGATGTTTATGATGGGTTGAGCGACATAATAGTGACCTCACAGGAGCTTTTTAGGGATGACGTGTCTAAAACCATCTCTCCTATAATTGAGGCGACGTCCCTTCTTCGACTAACACCAACACAAACACCAACCCCTCATACCCAAGCTATCATCACCTCTACACCAATGAGTGGTTTGTAGCTTAATGCGCGTAGCTTGCACATCACACAACACTTAGGATTTTTTGGCATTTGTTCATATTTAACTTCTTTTCTCCGGAAGTTTCTAAGACTTGCTATTCTTGCCTTTTCAGATTCCTCTATGGGGCGCAGCGGCAGCGGTTCTTATTACAAGGACTTTCGACGCTATGGAGGGCGTGGCAGCTATGATTACAAGCAATACTATGCCGATCCCAGAGAAACCAATGAGCAGAGAGCTGCGCGAAAAGCTGAAGAGAGGAGAAGGTATGAAGAACGTCATGAGGGAGCGGGCACGCGACATGAATCCTTCCCAAGGGATGATGATTCCCATAAACGTAAAACGCACGATGATAGGGGGAAGAGCCATATTGAAGATTCGAGAAAGCGGACCAAACTTGGCGAGGAGCACGTGCCCGTGACATCTGAGAGACCTGGCGCCTCAGTTTCTATCGACATCCCTTCCAAATCTCCTGCTCTTGAAGGAAGTGCCATCCAAACACTTCTCAACAGGCCTTCATACCATGTTGAAAGGGGCCCCCCGACTTTGCAGAGCCGATTCCCGAACTGGTGTTTGAGGGGGGTACGCTTCGACCTTGATTTGGTCCCCATTGACAAAGAAGCTATGTACAGAAATCTCGATGCTGTCAAGCTTGATATCGATAGAATGTCTGGATGGCAAAAACTGGTTGATGAACTTCAAAGAGTTAATCGGGCTAACATCGAAGCAATGCTGACCATGGAAAATGACAAATCAGAATGGCAGAAGATTCTTGATCACCACAACGCTGAGATGAAGGAGATAGCCGAATACAATGAAAAGCTCGAAGCTGAAGTAAAGCAGCTCAAAGATGATCTTGCCTCTTCTACTAATACTTACACCCAAAGAGAAGAGGTATTGCAAAAACAAGTGCGAGATGCGCACGCCAGCCAGAGGGACGCTGAAGCTAAAGCTGAGAGGTTAGAACAAGCTGTAGAGAACCACCGCACTGATGTCACCCAGTTGCAGAACAAACTGAGCGCCCGGGACATGGAGATTGAAGCGCTAAAAGCCCAACTTGCTCAGACCGAAAAAGATCGAGATGAGGCCATGGCTGGCAAAATTGCAGCCGAAGAAACTGCTCAGACCATGGAAACCGATATCAATTCGACTTTATTCGATTTTTATTTACACTGTGTCTTGGGACGCGGCAGCCTCTCTTTTCTTGGTCCTAAGTATGAAATCACCCTGGCCGAGGTGTGGGAAGCTGCTCTTAACATGTTTAAAGACGCCGGGTATGGCGATGAAGATTTTGAGGCGCGTTACCTGGATGAGGGAGCTCGCGCTGCTCTTGCGAAGGGGCGAGAACAACTTGCCAGGATGAGAACTGGAATGGTGGAAGAGGAATGTTCTGGAAAGGAATTAACGCTTACTTCCTCTGTCCAACCTTCAGTTCCTCCTGTGGTTGACATCACGGGTTCTAGCTCCTATACTCCGCCTGCAACTAAGACAGTAACTGAAACTACAAGTGCACAAGGCGGGGATGAAGGTGGTGAAAGCAACGAAGCACAGCGATATGAAATCAGCCTCAGAGATCCAACTGCCCCAGGTAAACTTGACACCGGACCAGCCCAAGTGGTGAACTGCTCGTTCGCTCCTTGTGATCTTGACGATCTTCTTGATTATTTTTCAAATGTCAATGAATTCCCGACTTTTGATTATTCCTCAAATGTCAATGAATTCCCGACTTTTGACGAGCCGTCATCCCCTCTCTTTTCGAAAGATACTGATATTTTAAGTTTTTTCTCCTTTGTAGAGAAAGCACCGAGCCGAACTCAAGCTTCTTCTCCCCCGGTGATCCTTCCTCCATCTCCTCAAGTGGCGCCTCCTTCTGCCTCGCAACCTGGGTCACAAGAAGAACAAATAGAGGCTCTTCACGGCTTGGACGATCCCATTGCTTCACAAGAGCAGAAAGATGAAAGGCCTGAGGGAGGTGACACATCTTCAGAGCGAACTCCCTCTGACGAGATTGTTCTATCTAAACTTGTCACTCCCGGGAGTGAGTCTTCCTCAAAAAGAAGAAAGAAGAAGCGTGGGACACCAAAGAGGAGGGGGAAGATAGTCACCACCACTGAAGAGGAGCTGAAAGCTGGACCGGTTGCGCCTTCCTCTCCCACTTCCCTTGTGCCCACCGACCGCCCTGGTAAGCTGATCATTCGGCCGGGTAAAGGGTCTAAAGGCAGCAAAAAGAAGTGAAGATCTTCAGTTTCTAGTTTTTTGTGTTTTGCATGTACTGGCCGAGAATTGTGCGGGTACCGGCCCCCGCTTTTCTTTATTTTGAAACCTGTACCTGCATTGTAATTGAATAAAATGATTCCTCGTTTGTACAAACTTTTGTTTGAATTAAAGAATACATTTGTTATTCGTTTTGGCATGAGTTTATTTGATATTGCAGCGAGCTTATGGTATGTTACTTGAGCGTTACCTTTTGCTGGTTTAGTTATACCATATTGTGTGTAATTATACTATATTGCCCCCATTCCATAAGTATGCTGCAATATTCTATACCTCGAGGGGACTTGCACTCTTATTTGCTAAAGAATAATTATTTTATTTTTTATTTTAAAAAGAATTCTTGTAGAGTGCAACCCCCTTCGTATAAGTTTTTACGCTTGGTCGTTCGAAGAAATCACTTTTTTCTTTTGCTTATGTGCATATTTCATCAAGTGAATTCCTCTATGCGGTAAAGCGGACCTCTGAAGGGTACTTTAACTTCTTTTCTTTTTACGATCATTTCCCATAGTAGGCAAATTACTTTTCCTTTGAAAGTTAAAGTACGCTTTTGATGAGGATTTTTTTTTTATATATATAGAAAGTTGTACCTCTGAGGAGGGATTTTTTCACGTTTCAACACTTGGAAGTTTTATTTCAATCTCGGTGAAACGTGTACCTCCAAAGAGTTATGCTTTAGAAATCCTTTTCACGTTTCAACACTTGGAAGTTTTATTTCAATCTCGGTGAAACGTGGGTTTCCAAAGAGGTCTTTCCTGAGGAGGGATTTCTCACGTTCCAACACTTGGAAGTTTTATTTCAATCTTGGTGAAACGTGTACCCCCAAAGAGTTGTGCCTTTGAAGAAAGCCTTTTCACGTTTCAACACTTGGAAGTTTTATTTCAATCTCGGTGAAACGTGGGCTTTCAAGAAGGTCTTTGTTTTTGCATTTCAACTTTGGTGAAGTGAAATTCCGAAGAGCGGTTGCTACACTTCAACTCCTGGCGAAATGGGCCTCCGAAGAGGGCTTTTATTTTGTTTACATTTCAACTCTGGTGAAGTGAAATCCCGAAGAGCGGTTATAACACTTCAACTCCTGGTGAAATGGGCCTCCGAAGAGGGCTTTTATTTTGTTTACATTTCAACTCTGGTGAAGTGAAATCCCGAAGAGCGGTTATAACACTTCAACTCCTGGTGAAATGTGCCTCAGAGAGGGTTTTCATCGCCTGGAAGTTACTCTCTCATGGTTGGAGGGTCATGACTCCTCCAATCTTTTTTTGTTGAGTAGAGAACTTTCTTTTTTGTGGCGTATGACCCATTAGAGGTCTTTTTATCCTCCGAAGAGTTGCGCCTCCGAAGAGGACTTGTGCCGCTGATGGTAGCTTTGGTTGTTCCTCTGTTCACTTGCTTATGCCTTTTCAGCGATCCTCTCCTTTTTTTTTATTTTCCTTTTTCTTGCAAGTAGCTTGTTTAATCCAAGGAAGTGTACTTCATTGCCAGGCAAGTTCGTGAGAACGGGCACTAGCTTCCTAATTGGATGTTTGTTTGTTCAAACAATCTCAATTTATCAGCAAGGGCTCGTTTCTATCGAAATCATTAGCCGTTCAATTGAAGTATTTCCTATCTAGGATTTGAATTCGGGGTCTTTGTGACTTGAAATTTGTTTGTTGAATGATGGTGAGAATCGCTCGGTCTTATTATGCGCAAGTTTTATCTCCATTGTCTGCAAAAATTTAAATCGACATTTCAGCAATACATTTTATGTATTTTTATATCGAAAACAAAGCAAACATATAATGATAATAAGGAACACAAGATTTATAGTGGTTCGGCCATGAAATTGGGCCTACATCCACTTTATATTCTTTCATTATTTACTTGCATCAGTTTCACAATTGCTTTCAATTACAGGAATCATACATTCATAATTCTTTTTACAATGTTTCAACAAAATTTTCAAGTAAAGTATGGACGCAAGTGATTGCTGTTCCATGCCCTTGGAATTTGATCTCCATCAACTGTGGTGAGCTTGAATGTGCCGTCAAGAAGTTTCTGACCTATCACATACGGTCCTTCCCAATTTGGCCCAAACACACCTGTCGCAGTCATAATTCTTTTTAGGACTAGATCTCCAATTTCAAAGCTGCGTTGACGAACTTTGGAATTGAAATGTCTGGCTATCCTTTGCTGATGAGCTGCAACTCTGAGGTTAGCTTCATCTCTTTTTTCATCAAGGAGATCCAGCGCTTCAAGTTGCAGCTTTTCATTTTCTGCTTGATTGAAATGGATTCTTCTGTGTGAAGGGACCTCTGTTTCAACCGGGATCATTGCTTCCGATCCGTATGCTAACGAAAAAGGAGTATGCCCAGTTGCAGTTTTGTGAGTAGTTCTGTATGCCCATAGTGCAAGTGGTAGTTTATCGACCCAACCACCTTTTGCTCTTTCGAGTTGCTTTTTGATGGTTGATTTGATGATCTTGTTCACTGCTTCCACTTGCCCGTTTGCCTGCGGATGAGCTACTGCCGAAAAGCTTTTCTGGATTTTGAATCGTTTGCAAAAATCCTGGAATTCCTCACTTTCAAACTGAGTACCATTGTCTGTGATTATTTTTTGAGGCACACCGTATCTGCAAATGATATTCTTGGTCACAAAGCTTATCACTTTCTTAGAAGTGATAGTAGCCAATGGTTCAGCTTCAGCCCACTTAGTAAAATAATCAACCGCAACAATAGCATATTTAATCCCTGATTTAGCGGTTGGTAGCGGCCCAATGAGATCCATTCCCCAAATTGCAAATGGCCATGGACTGATCATCTGTGTGAGTTCGGTAGAAGGTGCTCTAGGAATTTTGGCATATCTTTGGCACTTGTCACATTTTCGGGAGTAATCTGCGGCATCCCGATTAATTTCTGGCCAAAAATATCCGTATCGGAGAATTTTCTTTGCTAATGTTTGACCACCTGAATGATCACCGCATTCTCCTCCATGCACTTCAGTTAGGATTGTTTTGGACTCTTCCCGGGATACACATCGAAGCAATGGCATTGAGAATCCTCGTCTGTATAATTGACCATCCTGGATTATATATCGAGAAGCTTTTCTCAGTAGCTTTTGTCGTTCTTTAGAGTTTTCTGGTAAAGAGCCATTGAGTAGATACTTTGTTATTGGAGTCATCCATGATTCTTGCTCTTGCGACATACTCATAACCCAATCGATATCCATTTCATCAATGCTCGGATTTGACAAAACTTCCACTGGAACTAACCCTAAGGATTGGGCTTCGCCAGAACTTGAGTATTTTGCGAGAGAATCTGCTTTCATGTTTTCTTCTCGAGGAATATGACTTATCGTGTAATGGTCGAATTCACATAAAAGTTCCCAAGCCTTTGACACATAAGCGGGCAGATTTCCTCCTTTCGTTTGAAACTCCTTCTTGACTTGGCATACTATAAGCTGAGAATCACTGAAGATCTGTAACGCTCGAATGTTTAGTTCTTTAGCAATTTTCAAACCAGCAATCAGAGCTTCATATTCTGCTTCATTGTTTGTTGAAGGAAATTCTAATCTTAGCGCATAGCATAATGACCGGCCTTCAGGAGTTTCAAGAACAATTCCAGCACCTGAACAGTAATCATTTCTTGCGCCATCTACAAATAACTTCCATTGGGTTGGGGAGTTCTCGATTGTTTCTTCCTCGCTGTTACCCTTGTCTGTAAATTCTGCAATAAAATCTGCCAAAGCTTGTCCGTTGATCGCTTTTCTAGGATGATAAGTGATGTCATATTGGCTCAATTCAATATTCCACTTTAAAAGGCGGCCCGAAGTCTCAGGGCGAAACAAGACTTGCTTTAAAGGTTGATCAGTGAGGACTTTGATAGGATGAGCCTGGAAATATTGCCTCAACTTTCTTGAGGCAATCAATAGACAATAGGCGAGTTTTTCCAACTTGGAGTAATTCATTTCTGCCCCAGTGAGTCTTTTGCTGATATAGTAAACTGGATGTTGAATCCTTTTGTCTTCCCGTACCAGCGCTGCACTTAAAGCATGAGATGAAACTGCCAAGTATATAAGAAGATCCTCGCCATCGCCGGGCCTGGAAAGTATTGGAGGCGTTTCCATATGTTGAATCAATTCTTCAAAAGCTTTCTGGCATTCGGGAGTCCAGTCAAAGTTTTTCTTTCCTTTCTTTAGAGCGTCGAAGAATGGAATGCATTTATCAGTAGCTTTGGATATGAACCGACTTAAGGCGGCAATTTTTCCATTGAGACTTTGCAATTCCCTCTTTGTTTTAGGAGCTTTGACTTCTTTTAGAGCAGTGATTTGAGCTGGACTAGCTTCAATGCCCCTAGCGCTCACGATGAAACCCAAGAACTTCCCAGATTCTACCCCGAAAGAACATTTTAAAGGGTTAAGCTTCATTCCGTATCTTCGGAGAATTGCGAACATTTCTGCTAAGTGTTCGATGTGGTCCACTGCTTTCTTAGATTTTACTAGCATGTCATCAACGTAAACTTCCATAGTCTTTCCCAACTGCGGTTTGAACATAGCATTAACCAGTCTTTGGTATGTTGCCCCCGCATTCTTCAACCCAAAGGGCATAACTCTGTAACAGTAAAGACCGACATCGGTGATAAAGCTTGTGTCCTCCTGATCTGGCTCATGCATCATGATCTGATTATATCCGGAGTAGGCATCCATAAAAGACAACAATTCATGACCCGCTGTTCCATCTACCAGTTGATCGATCCTGGGTAATGGGAAGCAGTCTTTGGGACAGGCCTTGTTTAGATCTGAAAAGTCGATGCACACTCTCCATTTACCATTGGCTTTCTTAACTAGCACTGGATTTGAAACCCAATTTGGATAGGTAGATTCTCTGATGAAATTATTCTCCATGAGCCGGTCAACTTCCTCTTTCAATGCTGTCGACCTTTCTAGACCTTGGATTCTTCTTTTCTGCTTTACTGGCGTGAACTTTGGGTCAATATTCAGAACATGTACCGCAACTTCTGGGGATATTCCGC
The DNA here is from genome assembly GCA_030765085.1 of Allium cepa. NCBI lineage: Eukaryota > Viridiplantae > Streptophyta > Magnoliopsida > Asparagales > Amaryllidaceae > Allium > Allium cepa. Next base: position 347,740,273 of record CM060944.1, read on the forward strand.
ACATATCGGCATGGGTCCAAGCGAAAACATCCAGGTTTGCTTTCAAAAAAGATATCAAGGCATTCTGAACTGACACATTAAGTTGTGAACCCACATTCAGCACCTTGTTTGGGTCCTTCAGATCAACGGGCACCGGTATCGTTGTTTCTGCTGGTACCACCCTACTCTCCCCCGCACTGGCCTTTCTAGGATCCATCACTTTTCGTGCCCCGCTATGCTCGCCAGTGCAGGGTCCGCCCTGTAGTTGCTATAGGGTTGGAATTTTGATGCGGATTGGGGTTGCCGCATCTTTTCCCATTTCTCTTTTTCTTGACTCTCGCGGCTCTGTCCAATAACATTCTCGCGCGACATTTTGATCCCCTTTTATAACTCCTACTCCATTGTCAGTAGGAAATTTAATAGTGAGGCACCACGGGGCTAGGATAGCCTTGAATGCTGCGAGTGTCGGACGGCCAAGAAAAGCATTATAAGCAGAATATTCATCGACGATCACAAAAGTTTGTCTGCGGACCACTTTCCTTTCTCCTTCTCCAAGTTCAACAGGTAGATCAATGGTCCCAACTGGTTGCTTTGGCTCCCCAGTGAAGCCAACAATCTTCTGAGATGAGGCTTGCACATCCGCCATCGGGATTTTCATCTGGTCAAACGTTTTCTTGAAGAGGATGTTGCAAGATGCGCCGCAGTCAATAAGAACTCTTCTGACAATAGCCGGTCCAATACCGGCCGAGATGACTAACGGGTCCAAAGTAGGGGCCTCAATGCCCGTGGAATCTCTAGCCCTGAACACAATATCATCATTAAAAGTCCTTTGTTGTTTCAGGGGTGTAGAGTCCTCTAAAACAAAGACATTCTCTTCAGTTGGCACATGTTTCAGAGCTCGAGTGTACCTCTCCATTTCACCCCAGCTTCTGCCTGCTGGGTGGGGTCCTCCTGTGATGACATTAATAACTGGCCTTCCAGATTCATGTCCTGCGGCCTTCTCATTTGTCCTGGGCTGATGAGCAAGAGCTTGTTGCCCCTGACTTGACGAAGCAGGATCATTACCACTCTTCTTCACAAATTGCTGCAGCTTATTTTGTCTTAGCAATTCTTCGATTATATTTTTCAATTGACGGCAGTCGTCTGTGTCATGACCAGGCTGATTATGGAAGCGACAGAACTTCCCACTTTGCACAGCTTTTCTTTCGGTTCTGAGAACAGGAGGTTTGGGATACTCAAAAGAATCTTTTGTAGCCAGGTAGATGCGCTCTGGTGTCTCTAACAAAGGAGTATATTCTGATGGCTTGAAGGATCGAGGCTTCTTTGAATTGTGTTGTTTCCTTCCATCATTATTTTCTCTTTTCTGTCCCACAGATCCATTCTTACGTGGCGCAGCAGTGTTGTCTTCAGCTTTCTCTACTGTTGCCTTTGCCGGGACAGGACGGCTTTCCAAACGCATGAATTCATCCGCCTTTTTGTAGAACTTTTCCAGAGAATTTGGCTCCTTCATGTTCAGCCACTTTCCGAATTCACTTGACTTATCAATAGCTCTCATCAAATAGGTCAAGACCATGCGGGGTTCTGCATTATCCACCTCAGCTAACGCTATATTAAAGCGATTTAAAAAAGACTTGATAGTTTCCCCCGGATTCTGTTCCAAACCGGATAACGACATGATGTCTTTTGCCTTTGAAGCATATAGCCTAAATTGCTCTTTAAATTTCCTGGTTAGGTCTGAAAACTGATCGACGGACCGGACAGGTAGTTTTGTGAACCAAAGCAGAGCTACCCCTTCCAAATACACAGGAAAATAGCGGCATTTTATCTCGTCAGAAGCTCTGGCACCTGTCATGTGCCAATCATATTTGTACAGGAACTCATTTGGATCACTTGTCCCTTTGTAAGCTGGAATGGTCGGAGGGACGAACTTCCTTGGGAATTCAGCTTTTAGGATCTTTTCAGTAAACGGAGTCTTGCTCGGAGCGAAACCCCACTCTTTCTCATCTTCGACCCTTTGCATACTTTCTTTCATAATCTGTCGAACCATACCAGAAAGATATTCTTCGTCATTCCTATTTCTGGATCCTCCAGCCTCAGGCAATGTCCGTTCAAAGGGGCTAGCAGCCCTTTCGGGAATGTTTCTAGTTTCAGCATCATGGACATTACCGACAAAGTTCCTTTCATTATTCGCAGGTTGACGGTTTGCCCCGAGCAAATCGTTTAACCTATTCAGAATCAGAGCATTCTGAGCATTCTGAGCTTCCAATTGCGCGTTCTGGGCATTTATTTGCTGATTCAACCCAAAAATAGCAGCGTCCAATTCCGCTTTTGAAACTCCAACAGCTGGAGTGGCTTGATTTGGTGTTGGGGAAGCGGAGGTTCCCTCTTGAATGTTTGCAGATCTCACAGATTTACTTTTCTTTCCAGGAGCCATGATTTCGGATAGACTTCTGGTTCTTAAAGAAACTTTATCTACAAATCTTTCTGAAGCAATGATGATAGATGTCCTGAGTTCAATTCTCAGTGAAAGCACCAAAATGTTAACGAAAAAATTTAAACGCTAACACCCTGGTGTATAAGATGCGATTGTGAAAGCACCACCCGTTTGTACGGGAAACAGAAATAAGCAGAAAGTATGTAGAAAAACAGTAAGAGACACAGTATTTATAGTGGTTCGGCTTATAATCCAGCCTACGTCCACTTTAATCTTTTTATCACTAGTTTGATTACAATTCTTTACAAGATCTTTCAATTACAACACACTTCAAGTGATAGGATATGTGAAACAAGTAGCTCAAGCTTTGATGTTGACAATCATCTTCAAATCCATGGTGAATGTGGATGATTCCTTCATGGAGTTCCTTTAGAAGTTTGTTGGATCTAAAAAGCTTTGAAGTCGTCTGGAATTCGGCAGAGTAATGGCGCTTGAAGAGAATGAGCCCAAAGGTCCTTTGCATGTTGGAGATGGTTTCATATTTATAGAGAGTTCTGGGCGGAAAAAGTGCTAAGTCCTAACTCATGGCCGACTTAAGATAAGTCGTGTTCGACTTAAGGTAAGTCGTCCCCGGGTCACTGAGCCGAGTCTATGGCAGTTCCCCTTTTTTGAACCCATCCCTAAGTTCTAAGTCGTGTGCGAGTTATCTGGCTGCAATTGCTAATTTCCTTTCTTAAGTCGTATACGACTCTTTTTATGTCGTAAGTCGTAGTCGACTTAACTAATTGCAACTGGTTTAAAGCAAGTCTTAACTCGTAGACGAGTTAAGAGGTGTGTCTTTAGGTCGTATCCTCCTTAAGTCGTATAACTTCTTTAAGTCGTAAGGGTCTTAAGTCGTACAAACTGCAGTTATCATTAAGTCGTAGGCCATCAATTTCCTTAAGTCGTAAAGACCTTAAGTCGTTAGCTTTTCTTAACTCGTATGCCTGCTAACTCGTAGAAGATCTTAACTCGCAGAGGATTAACTCGTAGAGGCTTAACTTGTGGAAGATCTTAACTCGTACACTTGCTAATTTGTAGATATGCTAACTCGTAAAGGCTTATCTCGTAAGCTTGCTAACTCGTAGAAGATCTTTAAGTTGTAGGAAGTTGCTGACTCATGTATCCTTTAACTCGTACATGCCTTGAGTCGTACATGCCTTGAGTCGTGGACCTGTTAACTTGTGAACGAGTTAGGGTTAACATTTGGTGAAGGATACTAGGCTAGTAGTTATGTCATTGAGATGTATGGAATCTAAAGAGTAGAAAGAACTAGAGGTGCAAGTGAATGACCTATTGGATTGGAGTTCTCCTGAGTGGGGATCATCTGTAGTATTCTCCATGAAGGTGGATGGCTCTTTGAGACTTTGTGTAGATTACCACGAGCTAAATAAGGTAACGAAGAAAAACAAGTATCCACTCCTATAGGTTGGTGACTTATCCAATCAGCTCCACGGTGCAAAGATATTTTCTCATTTGGATTTAGCAACAGGGTTCCACCAATTGAGAGTGGTGAAGAGGGCGTGCCAATTACTGCATTCTATACGCCATTAGAATTTTATAAGTGGTTGATGTTATCTAGCCTTTTGGCCCGACTATATTCAAACGGATTGGAAAAGTTAGACCGGATGATCATCAAGGCAGAAAACTCAAAGAGATGGTTACCTGGATTGGAGATCGACTATGAACAAGACTATGGACGATAGTCTTTCCAATTCATGCGAATAGCATTCTAAAATTGCCTAAGTATGAATTTCACATTTCAACTGAGATTACGATAGGGTACGATCATTTTCCAAAAGGGACCGATTATGATCCATCTCTAAAATGGATTGGCTATGAACCACCTCCAGTTATGGATCGTACCATATCGATATTATAGTTTAACTCAGCACAAAACGTCGATATATCCAAATCTACGAGTCCAATACGTGTGAAACTTTAGGAACATCAATATATTGAAAAGTGGAACCTTTCATATCGATCACATGCCAAAAGGAACTCATAAAATGATCGGTGCCGATCATTATTCAAATGGAATTGAGGCCCACGATCGATCGGGTGACCTCATCTAGATTTGGAGACCCCACAGCCGAAATTTCAAGAGGATATTTCGCCGCCTTCCCCTATAAATATAGACTTGATTGTTAATTTTCAGGATCTTTACACTGCTTATTGCTTGGACATTTTAAACTAAGGGTTTTAATCTGATCCATCCTTTTATACTCAACAATTCAAGTGATTAATAAAGTTATTTCTCCAAAGTGGACGTAGGCTTTCAATGCCGAACCACTATAAATCGTTGCGTTCTTATTATTTATTATTTTCTATTATTTAATTCCTTATCTCCTCTATTTTCAATTATTATTCTTTATTTTTTCTCTACAAAATGTCTACTGGGTGTTTGTGCAAATTTTTGGTGCAAACATTTTGGTGCTTTCATTGAGAAATGAGTTCTCAGCTTGATTGATCTCTTCATCTACTTATGGATTCCCATATTCACGAGATAGATCCAACTTTCTACCACCAAGTTTTCTATTCAAATCAGATTTGAAATAAATCTATAAGGAAAATATCTACAATGTCTCCTAGGAAGGTAATGGTCATAGCTACCTCGTCATGAGTTGTTGATGAAGCAGTAGAGAACATGGAGATTGGTTATAAATAATGGATCAGATCAGGTTAATATGGTTATGGATTGCTCAGATTGGTAGACAAATCAATGATGATAACTCCATAACTCGATGATTAAAGGGTGACTGATGAAACGACTTCGGAAACACAAGGTAGAGGCATATTAGGACCTACCCTATGGGTCGGGGACGATCCATATAGAAGTGTACAATCGATCACTACTCCAACATCTACAACGACCAATCATTTCAACAACTGCAATTGATCATTTCAACTACAACCACTCGATCCTTCCATAGCATGTATTACAGTCGATCATTCTAGTTGATCATTTTTCCAGCCGACCGTTGCTCCAACAACTACAACGAGACCAATTTTTTTTCCAACCAGTCATTGCTAAGTATCTAATGGAAAATTGATCCGGTACGATCCGTTCTTAATGGACTCATGCCTATCCATCACAAAAAAGACTCTAAATTTTTTTTTTCAAGTGCCATGCACCCGAATCCTTGCCGCAGCATAGTTCCCTCATGTTTTGGATTTGGAACTTAACTTAAAGACAGTGCATTCTATCCGCTTCTCTTATGTCCTGTAACTGACTAGGGCATAGGGATCAAGCGGAAGCTGCTAAATTACAACCAAGGAAGGGACCAGGAACTGCTACTCAAACGATACTCCCAAAGGCTAGATAACCTAGGCGATATGACTCGAAGTAGAGTCTATATGTTCCGACCCGAAGTTGAAATTGGGTAATCACCCATTCGACCCGAAGCAAACCCAAGTAATTTAATCCCAAGGTCAAACTCGGGTAAAACCAAGATTTTTTCCAAGCAAACATGACTCCAAGAACCGTTCGTCACCAACTTAGCACTTCAAATTCAGTAACTCCAAGTGAACTAAAGGCTGACTCCAAGCAAATATAAAATTTTCACAAATCGGACTCTAAGTAAATTATCAACAAGCCGTCAATACCGGTCCGTCTTGTTTTGGTCATAACACGGGCATATAGACCAAATGACTTGAAACTTGGTGTGCAACCTCCAAAGGCCTTCCTTACCATCTTATATGGATTGCACCAATTTGGGTGAAATTTTGGGGATCATCATCGATCAGCGACACCATTCCTAACCGATTCGCCATTCGATTGGCATTCTCAACTATTCAATTGTTGGACAACCATACATACATCATTAACAAGAATTACATGCAGCCATAACTTGAAACTAGACCAGACTGACGATGATTTGAGCATCTCCTCTAAATGAAACCTATTCATCAATGTCGTTTAGCATGCAGAATATCCAAGAAGATTTAATGTGTCGACCATGCCAGCTTATTCTATAAACATAGACCCCTGACATCATCTCGTAAATTACGAGTGGCACATGGATACTGCCAGAGCGACGGATGCCATCTAATGCAGATGTTTTCCCATATTCCTTGAAAGGATAATGATCATGTAGTTTATGCTGTCACCACCCAATTCCATCTCCTTATCCGATCAACCGGATCGGAAGTTTGTCGAGCAATTTAGGATGCATACGACTCACACCAAGGATGTGATGTCATTAGCCAATTTATTCCAGACGTAGGTGAGCCGCTCAAAGACAATCTATAAAGATTTAACATCGCCATCACTAAGTCAATCAATCCCACGAAGAATATCATATTGATGGCGTTGATAAGGAGAATCGACCCTAAAACAGACTTTGGTGACTGGTAAGCAGGAGATCCTCCTATGCCACAGGATCATTTCTGTACAAAGTGAATCAGAACCTAAACAAGCAGGAGGTAGGGTAGATAAGGAGAAAGAATGATGCGGGCATATTGACTAAAGGAATTCAAAGCGAGGGCATCATTGAGGCCTTAGATAGGGACTCAGATTCTATGAGTCGACCTAGAATCCCAAATTTCGACTCATATACTCATTTGAACGATTTAATCAATAACATCTACTTGGAGACTCATGACTCATAGCAGTACCGAAAGCCAACCTCAAGAGAGTCCAATGAACCCAGAAGAAATCTTGGAAATGTTGTATATTTTAAGATACACATGGTTTTCATAACACCGGCAATTGCAAAAACCTCTGAGATGTAATCAGAATGCTGATCTGAAAAGAAAAGTTTCAACAATATATGTGTTTGCACCAAAATTGGTCACAAACCCCAAATGTCGTGAAAGCACCAAAGTATGAATATAAATCATCAGTATTCCAAACACAAATCACAGATCACAGCAAACAGCAAGCAATAATCTAGAAATAATGAATAGAGACACAAGTTTTATAGTGGTTCGCTTATCTCCGGCCTACATCCACACCAAATTTTTATCCTTTTATTAATTATCCTTGCTAGTTACAGATGATAACAGTAGTATGTATGAAGAATCTCAAGTACAATAGTAGTATTGAAGTTTAGAAATGAATCCGGCAACGTCTGAGCATTGAGCAGGACCATAGATCCCTTTTCTGTAGGCTTTAGGAGGCTATTTATAGGCGTTGGAGGCTGAGACCGAGCTAAAATTTTGGGAGACTTCGTCTGGCACGTGAGTGGGCCCACGCGACTGAACCCACCAAGTTTCGACTCAATCTGCGATCGTACGAATCCATTTTGTATCAATCAAAAAATGGTCCAATCGAGATGAAACTTGGCAGGAACATTCCTTACCTTGTATGCAAGTTGTTGTGAAAATTTCGTTGCATTTGGATCAGCGATTTGGGAGATATGATCGATACGAATTTCATTTGCGTGAGTGATATTGCGTTCGTATCCACTGGTTCGAATCCATCCTATTCGACTCGATCAGAAGCACGCGCGCGCAATGACGTGGCGCTAATCTCCTGGATCGATCCGACTATTGTGGCGTGTTGACTGGGTTGATCCACTTTGTGCCTCGAGTTGAACGCTTCTTTCCTGGAGACGTGCACGTATCCACGCTTCACGCTTGCACGTGTCCATCACTTCTCCAGAACGTTTGTACTCAACTGTTTCTATCGCATGTTCTCTCGTATCGATTGCAGGAGTGTAGTTCGTATCGATCTATGAACCGATCGATATGAAATGGTGAATTTGATTGATACGAATGAAAGGCCAACAGATGGGTACGAAACTAAACTCAATGATGGATACGAACGAAGCCTTACCTGATGGATACGAGCGAGATTTTACCTGATGGAGTCGAACTGAGCTCCGGTGATCGATACGAGATCATGGACTCGAAGTGTACCGCCCGTCTCCATCCTGATCAATACGGAATGTATCGATTTGAACAAACCTCTGCATGCTTTCCTACCAATCTGGGTGCGTTGCCATCGAGTCGAAATCCATCTAGCCTTCCAACTTGATCGATTCGAATGAGACGCTGCTCCATGGATACGAACTGCCGAGCATGCGTGAACCATCTCTTTCTATCCTGACCGATATGAATGTCATCGAGTCGAACCCGAACCTAATCGATGCGAACTTCACCAAGTCGAACCTGTGCTGATCGATACGAACAGTATCGATTCGAGCCACTATCTTTCGATCGATAAGAAATGTAACAATACGAAACATCCCCTGCGCACCAATTGATACGAACAGTATGTTCTTCCTCCCATGCGTCAATTATATCCTCTTTATACGAACTCCGATTAACCTAAAATTTGAAGCACAGCCTCTCCTAGTCCTCATCATTATCTCCAATCGATTCCGTCCCGATCGGAGCCCGGCAAAATTTTGATGACATCTATTGCAACCTTGTTTCCAATCGATCTCCAATCCTTATATCCATCATTACTTGCCAATTTGTTGATATTCCATCTTTGACCAAAAAGTGGGATAACAATATTCAAGCCCCACAGAATGGTGGGTGAGGAACATCCGAACAATAAAACACTTTGATTATCAATTGGACCGCCTACGATCGACTTTCAGCTAACAAAGGGTGGAGCGAAGTGTGACCAAGTACTTACAGTTAGGCGCAAACCAACCTCCATGGACCAAGTTCGGACCTTTGGAGGATCGTCAAGACGAGTGTGATTCAACTACTCATTGGCTACCATATACTCTTGACATGGGGGCAAGGACTCAAAATGGAAAAGCCGAACAAGGTAAGAATCCAATACAAAGTGGACACAACCATCCGTCCCCTCATCAACCTCCGCGCTTGACTTGAAGACCGAAGAAATACTTGGAGTGGATGCAACCTGACAATCCACTTCCTAGCTCATACTTGAAGTTCACAAAAATACCTATGCTTCTCCAAATGTTCAGCAAGACCGAGGTCCAACTGAAGTGGATGTGATTTGACCGTCCACACATTAACTCCTGCCCTGAACATAAGAGGTAGTCTGGGAGCTTGATTTAAAGTAGGCGTGTATTTACTCATCAACTTCCTCCTTCGGCACAAGAGCATGACTACACTGTGAGGTGCATGTGACTTGACCATCCACCCAAAAGCTCTCACCCTTGACTTGCCAGGAGGAATACGAAGCAAATTGGATGATACTTGACCATCTAACCCAAGCATGGACCATGAATGTGGTTCGACAATCCATTGCTTAATCACCAAGTGGACATGAATCAACCATCTACTCGCGAACTTTTGTCCTTGACATTGGGCATAGAATTCCTTCCCACAAATGAAAATGACTCGACTGTTGACTTGACAACTCTTACCTTGACCTGATAAGTGGAGTATAAATAAAAAATGGGTGTGACTTACCACCCAACATAAAACTTTGGTCCGTGGAGCGTGGATCAGAGTATAAACATAAAAAGATGGATGCGGTTTGACCGTCCATTAATCAACCTTGGTCCCTCAATGCGGTTTGGAGTATAAATATTATAACAAGTGGAAGTGGTTCAACAACCCACTCCTCGATTCTTATCCTTGACTTGGGGGAAAAACATGAATCAAAGTGAATGCGATCTGACCATATGCTCCTCTGCCCAAGCTCGAAGTTCGCTTACTCCTAAGGCTCGGCAGATGTAGGATCCGAATGAAAGTGGACGCGATACGACCATGCATGCATTAACTCCTACCTCAGTTGCAGTGGGTAGTTTGATAGCCCAAGCTGAAATTGGATGTGATTCGACCATCCAATCTAAGGGGGATGTGATACCTCCATCCACGACCTTGTTCGCTCCTAAAGTATGATGAACTATTCAAGACTGGCCCGGACATTAGCAAGCCCAAAATCCAAACTAAGATATGGACGTGATTCGACCATCCAGCAAATAACTATGGTCCCTCTAGTGTAGATTGGAGTATAAACACTAGATGTGTGCGATTCGACTACCTACCAACAAACTCTTATCCCCATAGTGTGAATATGAGTATAAAAAATAGATGAGTGTGGTTCGACCACTCACTATTCCATAAACTCCGACTTGAACTCGACAAGAGGAGTATAAACTCACTACCTATGGAATTCGACCATCCATGAACTAACTTTACTAACCTAAGACTAGGGGCAGGAGTACAAATTACTGATAGATGAATACGATATCTCACTATAGCTCCAGCTTGGTGTTCTTTACGCCTTAAGGCAACGACCACGAGGAGGCCTTAATATAAAACCAATTAGAACGACATCTGAACTTATAGGTAACCGACTTTATCATGCCATAGGATTGACAGACAATATCAATCCAAACTTTCTATGTCATGGTGATGGATCAAAGGTTAGTATCGATCCACACCAACCACAAATGAATGTGACCTAAATGTCCATTGAATAGCTTCGATCACCAGAGTTTGGATAGGATAATGAACCATGAATGGGTGTGAATTGACTATTGATTCTCCATCACCTTCCTTTGATCCATTAGGAGGAGTATGAAACCAGATGAGCATGATTTGATCGCTCCTGAGCTAATTCTATCCCTTGATCAGACAGGAGAACATAAGTCAAAATAGACATGACTGGCCATCTAGCTCTAAATGAATGTGACACGACCATTCACTCGCCAGCTCTGACCAGGATTCGACTAGAAGTGCAGTTCGAAACGGACATGATTAACTGGCCACACACTGATCCTTTCCTTTTGTTCAATAGGGGAGAAACAGTCATAGATTGGATGTGACTTAATCATCCATTCTTTGGTCCTTGCCTAGAGTATGACGACATCTACATCAAAAGTGGACGTGATTGATCGTCCAGCACTTAGCTCATTCTCGAAATATGATAGTGCATTGACGTCTTCCCCCATGAAGGAAAAGCTAGAATACAATCTAGAATAGGCACGACTCATCCTTCCATCAACTAACTCGATCCCACAAATCGATGGGAAAGAGTGTAAAGCCAAAACATATGTGACATGCATGTCCACTTATCAACATTTACCCTTGACTTAAGGGGTATGAACGGGATTCAAAATGAATGTGAACCGACCATTCATCGATCAACTCTAAGTCTTCGAAGCTTAGGTGGGAGTATAAACATGATTGAGATGATACTCGACCATCCATGTAGTACATTTATCAACCTGAGACCGGAGGTAGAAATGTGATCACCAAAAACTGACTGCGGTAGCTCAACACTGTGACCTATACCTAGTGTTTAAAATGACTCGTGGCTACAACCGAAAGGATGCTTAGAGACAGAATCATCAGATCGACATCCGGACTAATGAGAAACTAATTATCATTCGAACCTGAACGCTGAGTAACAGATCGCTAATACATTGAATGGAAGGTGCGTTACTTGAATATACAAGTGGATTCAAACTCAAAGAAAGAGCCAGCTATGTAGCTACGTGCAACACAAGGCTAAACCCTAGTCGACATTTGATTCAACATGCTTCTAAGCCTGATCTTCAGCCATTGTAGATAATCACTCAAAGCATCTAGAACTCATTACTATCGGACTCACCAGCTCATGACGAGATCCAAAAGTTCAAATAGAGCGACCTTTATAACTTGTCGTCTTGATCGACTCTCATGCCATTGACTATTCATTAGAGAAATGCTCGAACATGGGGATCGACATCAAATCCAACTATGCAACTTTGCGAACCTAATTCAGACGTCCTACGTGCTAAGTAATATTTAGTGTAATATTGTGCAGTTCCGTACAAGTATAGATATGGTAATCTATTCAAGTCAAAGGTGGTAAACATTCCATTCAAGGCCATATGCTAGTTCAAGTATGCAAGTCATATACGACATGCCCCATCATTTGATTTTGAGTTCACATGGTCTAATATGTTAATATCAAACCAAAAACTACTTAAGTCCCATTAATACAAGGGACCGAAACCATTCCTATTGCTTGGGCAAATCCATTTATGCATTTTTCAGCACAAACATACGGCCGATATCAAGCAATAACACCACAGTCGGTTCTATAAAGATATAGACCCGAGAGTTGAAGAAGGGGAGCCAAGGAATCCAAGGCTACACTTGCTGAGCTAACGATTAACATTTTGATTAGCCATGATGACCATTATAGGTACTAAAGATCAGATCATCACTCAGTACAACGATGATGAAGGAATTAGTTGGGTTTCTACGAATGAATCTTGATGCATTCACTTGGACCCATTCTAACATGTGTATGACCTCACCGATTGTCGCAAGCCATGCATTGAATATCAACCCGAGGCATGTCCTGGTGAATCAAAAGCAACATGGAAAAAGAAATGTGGCATGGATCCAAAGAGATTTGCCTCACTTAAACAGGAGGTGGATAAACTTTAAAACAATGGGTATTTCTATACGCCCTTTACCTGAAATGGGTATCCAATCTAATTCATGTGAGAAAACTGATGGAAAGTGGCAGACAGACGTCGACTTCTCTGACTTGAACAAGGCATGCCTGAAAGATAGCTTTCTACTTTCAAGGATCGACCGGCTGGTAGACTCAACCGTTGGATATGAACTACTTTCATATGTGCATGTGTACTCTAGATACAACGAGATCTCGATACGCATCCCTGACCAAGAGCACACCAGCTTCATTACAATATAGGGCTATATTGTCATGCCATGATGTCGTTTGAACTAAATAATGTTGAAGCTACTTACTGGAGAATAGTCAACCGAATATTCAAAGATCAGATTGGGCGATCAACGGAAGTATATATGGATGATATGCTCATGAAGTCACGAAAATCAAACAACCACATCGATGAATTGGTAGAGATATTCAGTATTCTCCAAAGACGTGGAATGAAACTAAATTCCTTGAAATGCTCTTTCGACATTGTGTCATGAAAGTTCTTAGGTTTTATTCTTAACTCTCGTTGAATTGAAGCCAATCCTAAGAAGATTTAGGAAATCAGAGACATCTAGGTACCGAAGACAATCAAGCAGGTACAAAGCCTAAATTAGAAGATCACCGCCCTAAGTCAATTCATCTCTAGGGCCATTGACAAGTAAATTCTCTTCTTCAACCAAATTAGGAGAGGGAAGAGAAACTTTGAATGGATGTAGGACTGCGTCAATAAGTTTTAAGCTGATAGAACACTTAGAGAGACCTTCTATCCTATCCAAGCCACTAGATCGTGAAGACATACACATTTATTTAGCGGTGTCGGTGCACACCTTAAATGCTGCACTATTATGCGAAGAGAATCAGATGCTAGTATATTATGTTGGCAAGTGATAGACAAGTGCTCAGAGAAACTACCCGAAGATGGAAAAGCTCATGTATTGCTTGTTGATTACGTCATGAAAACTTCGTCCTTACTTCTAGGCTCACTCCATCAACATTTACACCGACCAGCCATTACGACAGGTCCTACAACGACCTGAGATGTCTAGAAGGTTGCTCAAATGGAATATCAAGAGAAGCCAATTTGATATCACTTATTTCCCTCGAAGAACTATCCAGGGACAGACATTGGTGGACATCATAGCTGAATTCACTGCACCAGATGACTCTTCGGAGAGCAGTGGAGAACCAACCAATCGATGGAAAATTTACATGGATAGAGCATCTAACGATCGATGTTTTGGCTCCAAAGTCATATTAATGACTCCTGAGGAACGATCGATCTGCTACACCTTGAAACTCGACTTTCTTGCAATAAATAACGAAGCTGAGTATGAAGCCTTGATCACTGGGCTTAAACATGCTAGAGAACCGAGAGTGAAAACTTTACAAATCCTTTGTGATTTCTAGTTGGTAGTATGCCAAGTCAGGGGAGATTATCAGGCTAGGGGGCAGTGATATGCTTCTTTCCTCGGCTAGGTCCAAAAGTTGCTAGTTGACTTCGAGTATTGCACCATTACACACATTTCTAAAGAACAAAATGATAAAGTCGACTCATTGGCCAAGTTAGCCAATTCCAAGGATGTATAATTGATGGGCTTAGTCCCAGTTGAAGTGCTAAAATGCTCCGAGTGTTGACTAGGTGGAGGTTAATTGGATACTAGAGATGAAGCAAAAAAGGGAATCGTGGATGACGCTTATCAAATGTTATATATAATGAGGGATCCTTCTTGGATGGAACAATGAAAACGACGGATCCTCCTCAAAGCTTCATGTTGCATCATCTAAGAAGGAGTCAAATAGAGATAGGGTTTCTCCGTTCTCTTTCTTCGGTGTATCGCCCATAATGAAACTAAATGAGTCTTGAGAGAAGTCGATGAAGAAGAATGTGGCGATCACACTAGGGGGCAAACCCTGCCAAAGTAAATACTCCGGTATGGTACTGCAGGCCAACTATTAATCGAGATGCAGCTAATCACCCTAGATAATGTGACAAGTGCTAGATGTTTACAAAACTTTTGAGGGCTCTGTCAATGGAAGTTACACAAATGGTCAAACCGTGGCTGTTTACCACTTGGGCATAGATATTATCGGTTCCTTACCGATCTCTAAAGATGGAGCATAGTAAGCCATCATAGCAGTTGATTACTTTATCAAATGGGATGAAACAGAGCCACGATCATGACGAGAAAGTAATCAACTTCATTGTCTGGAACATCATCTGTTATTTTGGCCTTCCATGAACCATTATAACTGATAATAGAACCTAATTCGACAGCGCTGAATTCAAAGACTTCTACCGTCGGGATCATATTGAAAATAGATTTGCGCTAGTTGCTCACCCTCAAAAAAAGGGGAAAGTTGAAGTTGTATACAAAATTGTCGATTCCATTTTGAAGAAACATTTGGAAAAGGATAGAGGAAAGTGAGTGTATGAACTTCCAACAACATTATGGGCTTCCAAAACCACCCACAAGTCTGTGGCTGACCATTCTCCATTCATCCTTGCTTATGGCTCTGTAGAACTTGAAGTCCCTTCCCGTCGAGTGACTTATTACGACCCCTATTTCATTATATAAAAAATATAAACAAGTAATTGCAATGCAATTGCAATTAAACTATAAGGAATTGGTAATGACCCATGACCAACAAATGCATCTGGAAGCCAATGACAAGAACGTGCATCTGGACATGCACGTGTATATTCTAAAAATTCGATTTCTTGAAGCTAAAAGAAATTGAATTTTCACCTGGGTTTATTGGAGAAAAGACTGGATCAGATAGCCAAAGCTTATTAGCCCCATAGAACTGGACATATACAACAATTGATGGAATACAATCCTAAATTTATACTATTGGAAATCGACCAAGCATCTTGATGATCAAAGAGAGATACAACACTTTCGAAAGTTAATTAAACAAAAGGATAGTGAATATTTAGAAAACTGGATATTTCTTTCCGGCGACTCTAACTTTCTTCGATTCAAAGTACATCATCTATGCAACAAGACGTTCTTTGGGGAGAAAATGTTATTCGACCTTTTGGTTTGGCTATATTCAAACTGACTGGACAAGTTAGACTAGATGATCATTAAGGAAGAAAGCTCGAAGAGATGGTTACCAGGATTGGAGATCAATTATGGATAAGACTATGGACGATGGTTGTACGCATTCATATGAATATCATTCTAGAATTAGCTAAGTATGAATTTCACACTTCAACTGAAATTAAGATCAGGTATGGTTATTTTCCAAAATAGGTCGGCTACGATTCATCTCCAAAATGGATCGGCTATGATCCTCCTCCAATTATGGATCATACCATATCGATATTACAGTCTAACTCAGCATAAAATGATCGATATCTCAAAATCTACAAATCGAGTACACATGAAACTTTGCGGACATCGATATATTAAAGAGTGAAGCCCACTATATCGATCGCATGACAAAAAGAACTCATAAAATGATTGGTGCCGATTGTTATTTTAATGGAAATGGGGCCCACGATCGATAGGGTGACCTCATTTGGATCTTGAGACTCCGCAGCTAAAATTTCCGGAAGATATTGCACCATCTTCCCCTATGAATATAGACTTGATTGTTCATTTTCAGGATCTTTATTTTGCTTTTTGCTTGGCACTTTTTTAACTAAGCGTTCTACTGTGATCCATTCTTCTGTACTTAGACAAGTGATTAATAAAATTATTTCTCAAAAGTGGAAGTAGGCATTCAACATTGACTACTATAATTCATTGTGTTATTTCTTATTTTCTATTATTTAATTGCTTGTCTCCTCTGTTTTCATTTATTATTCTTCATTTATTTTTCTATAAATCTCTATTGGGTATTTGTGCCAATTTTTGGTGCAAAAATTGGTTATGTCATTTGGGCTAATCAATGTATCGACATACTTTGTTGATATTTTGAATTACGTTTAAGGGATCAACCAAATAAGATTGTACGTGTGTTCATCGTATTATTCTTGTCTATTATCAGTTGGAAGAGGAATATATAATGAACTTGAGGATTGTTGTAACGACCCAGGATTTCATCACTTTAAATGTTGATATTCAAATATATTTTTAATAACTAATTAATGGATTTTATGACCCAAATAGACTTATTTTACATAATAACTAATGGTGGTAAAATATTTTTTAAAATTTGTGTACAAAAATAATCGGTTTAAAACAAAATAGAAAATGTGGTCGAAAATCGTTTTCCGAATTTTGACTTTTCATTGTCAAAAAGTTATCGAAAAACAATGTGCACATTTGTGTAACATATATACACATTTATTTATAAGTTAGTATTATGATAAATATATATACATGCATATAATTAACTCGAATATATATATGTGTGTGTGTGTGTATAATACAGTGACATGACTTATTATTAAAATTTAAGACAAATTAAAAACAGAAGTGACATAAAATGTCGAGTCTTCAAAAACATTAAGTACACATTGTACAAAGGCATGTTAGCTTGGAAAAATAAAGGGGTGACAAGGGAAAAACATAAGGAATGAGGGTGGAAGCATGAATGGTGAGGTGGCAAGCTAAGAGAGGAGGGTATGTACCTTAAGGTCATTTTGGTAATTTAATTTATCCATGTGTATATATACCCATTTCCTAATCTTCTTATCATTTTTCTCATTTCATTTCCACTTTATAAAACCTCTTCAACGCATTTGAAACATTTTCATGGCCTCCTCTTAAGTCTAAATTCAAATTTTTCCACTTTAGATTCTAGAAAACTTGTTTAAACACTATCTCCTTCATTTCTACTGCAATTCTCCTTTCCAAAACAAGCTCCACTACCCTCCACCATCTAGGTTAAGCATTATAACCTAATAGAACAAATCATTTTGCATCCAAAAGCCCATAATGAGTCCATTTTTCCAAGCTAGAAGAAAAGACTTAGGTCGTGTTCGAGTTATAGAAAATGATAGCTTAATTCAGCGCGTAAAGTTCTCACTTTTAACTAAGTTTGTAACTTTATATTATGGCTTGACTTGGAAGTTAAATATGATCCTTGTTTGGGTGGAAAAAAATGTTGATTGTATGTATGTAATTGTGCTTAGTTGTGGTGACGTATAGTTTGGAATATGGAAGTTAAATAGTCAAATTAGTTTGCATATTATAATCTAGCTTGTATATGTTGTTTATGGAATGTTTATATGTTGTGATGTTGCATTTATATAATCATGTATGTTGTGAACATGAATTCATGATAGCATGCTATGAAAGTTAGCATCTTACCAGTTTAAAGCAGCATGTTATCTCTTGTATAAAATCCAAAATCGTTGGTTTTAAAATTCGCAAAATGTTTTCTAGTTCTAAATACTTGTTAGTTTTATAAAATATGCTTTTATGTTTTACCAAAGTTTTTCCAAGACTTAAAGTTTTAGAGAGGACTTAGAAAACTAATTTCAATTTGGAAATTTCGGATTATATAGCGATAGTCGTTATTAGTGTAGTTCGTGAAAATAAACTCTTTTCGAAATCTAAACATGTTTTCACTTAGAAATATTTGGAAAATGTTTTAAAATCTATATTAAGTAATTAAAAAGGTAACTATTATTTAAGTAATTATTTAATAAATGATTTTTAATTAATTGATTAAATAATGAGTACTTAATCATTAGTTAATAAAGGCAATTAATACTTAAGTGCTAATTATTAAGTTAATTTTAATTAGCTAATTAATTAAAGTTAATTATTATGTAAATAGTAATTAAGGGTTAATTATTTTTAATTATTTATTAAATATTAGTTATTAATTAATTATTTATAAAAAGGAGTTTAATTAATTATTAATTAATTACTAATTAATTAAATTTAATTGAGATTTCAATTAATTCTTAATTAAGATTTAATTGTTATTTATTAACATTTTAATTTACTATTTAATTAATAAATTAGGGTTTTAAATCGCTTTGTTTCTAAAATATCTGTTTTGTTTAAAACTGTTTTTCTTTTTCAAAAATGTTTTAAATCAAAGGATTTCTCTGTCGATTAGCCTTAAGTTACCTCAAACAAATATGAAACCAAATTTTATGTGCTGACACATTTATGGAAAGTAAGTCATCCTATAGTTAGCACTAAAAGCCGATGAGT
The DNA here is from genome assembly GCA_030765085.1 of Allium cepa. Taxonomy (NCBI): domain Eukaryota; kingdom Viridiplantae; phylum Streptophyta; class Magnoliopsida; order Asparagales; family Amaryllidaceae; genus Allium; species Allium cepa. The sequence continues at coordinate 347,759,186 of CM060944.1, forward strand.
GGGCTGATCCTCTATTTGTAGGATCTATAATTTATTTCTAGGCGAGGAATGGTGTAAGGTCAAAATATTGGAAAAGTGATGGATATGGAAGGGATAATTTCTATCAATGGGTCATGTTTAAATTAAACATATGGTTATCTATAAGCAAATGTTGTATAGTTTCCCTAAGTAGCGGATTTGTTCGCTATTTTAATGGTGTATTTTAACTTAGGAAGTATGTTGTATATTTTCGATTTCGCCGATGTGGATTCGGATACTTGTTATATACTTCCAAAAGAACCAAAATTGAGTTAGTCAAGAATTATCGCTTAGTTTAGAAACACCAGTTTCGAATAAGTATAATTTATCCGAACTACTCTATGCTAATAACATTCGTGATGGACCGTTGTGAAGTATGCTATAGAGATATCTATTCTTTCTGAGGGTGATTCAAAATTGGGAGATATTAAATGTTGAATGTTTTTTCGATCTCGAAACAAATTGTATGGATGAATGCTAGCATTGTATTGGTTTGGCGGTGTTAGCATTAAAATATGGTCTGCTAGAAGAAAATTTAAACGTAACCTCAAGCCTCACACCTGGGAATGACTAAAATCAGGGGATATGCTTCAAGGCTATATGGTTCGCTTCCATTTGGGTATTATCATCACCCAATCCGAATTGATATTATAGATTATGTATGCACAGGGCCCTTTTAGGTTGTTGATCCCAACCAGGGTGATGACATATTCGATGCTATCCAGTAAGGAGTTGGGTCAGTTTTGACTCGTAGGGAGTCCATGTGAGGCTCTCAGTGTAATTTATCTAGAGATGCACTATGATAGGGGTGCCTCAATGCCTTGCCACTATTGGAATCAATTTTCCAATACGTGCCTTTATGGACTGAGTTGTGCCCAACTACTAAAATGTGAGACGCAAGCATTTTAGCTATATTGAATATTTACTTTAAACTTAGATATTATGATAGTATCAAATGATTTTATATAGAAATGTTTTGGTTATCGTAATAGAAAAAATCATTCGTGTTTATGTGCAATGCAGTCTTACGAGATACATTTTGTTTGAAGTTTTTTATAACATTAAAAACTTATGCATTACTCACACCAGACCCATGTATGACCCAAAGTTTTATTTTCTTTCCCTAAAACTTTTAGGTACTCAAATTTGTATGAGTAGTCAAGTGATCCAGGTTTATCACGGATGTATTTTAGAGGAGCTCGAAGCAGGTGGCTTCACCGATAACTAGTTATTATCTTATTTCATTGTGTACATTATATCAGTTATATATGAATAGATTGTTATAATTGTCCCAGTTTGGAATTTCTACTGTATAACTTTGATTTAATATTATTATGTTAATGACTCTGTATGATCTTATGTTGATTATTATATATTTTTCTGTTGCATTGTGAGATTATGTTTCGTTTAGTTTCTTCTTGTGTTCCTTTGCTTTACCCCAATGGCTTGTTTTTCGGAGTAAGAAAGGTAGATCGTTATACTTGGTTTAGGTTGAGCGAACACCTAGGCTTTGGATTATGATCAACTTCGAGAGCGCGTATTTTGTAAATTTGATTCATATACGTACACACACATGCACACACACACACACACATATATATATTCCTATTAGTTGGATCAGCTTTGATAGGTTTTATTAATACCTTTTCTTAAAGATTTATCTAGTTTAAGTGTCCTAAAGATATCTTACTTTATTCAAGTGGTAAGAATGAGTTCGAGGAGGGGTTGAGGAAGAGGAAACAGTAGCATAACCATTACAAATGGAAGAACCCTATATGTTAGAAGGGGGTGGAATAGCTATTTAGGCCGTAGCTCCAGTACGGCCTCGAGTAAATTTTGCAACTCGATGAAAGGACTTCACAAACCTAGGAGGAAAACCTTTCAAGGGTACATAATCCATTATTAAAGTATAAGCTTGGCTATGGTTATGTGGGAAGATTTTCAAGGGTTTGGACATTTTTGATGATTAGGAATACTTTTTGGCATCATGGCAATTGCAAGAGGGTGCAGCTACATGGTGGCATACTGTCACTGCAAATGTTCCCGGAGATGAGTTCTAATAGGCTAGATTCAAAGAAGTATTTGAAGACCAATTCATGCCAGCTATAGGAAAAACTCGATTATACAGAAGTTTCATGATCTTAAGCAGAAATACTTGTTAGTGGCTAAATATGAGACGAAGTTTAATAAGTTGTCTCATTTCAGTCCTGGTCTTATTGACATTGCACTAAAGAAGAATGAGATGTCCGTAATGGGTATGAGAGAAGAGTTCCATGAAAAGATGACCGCTCTTATAAAGGAATCATTTGTGGATCTATTAGAAACAACTGGAGATATGAAGTGCTTTTGAAGAAGAAGCCATTAGCAACAGCAGTAGTACACAATGGCGGTACCGTTTACCCAAATAAAAGGAAGTTTAACCCAAACAAAAAAAGAAGCAGGGTAAGGAAAAACCAGTAGGAGGAGATCAGGGAAATAAGTATAAATATGTTGTTTTTTCAATTGTAATAAAAATGGATATATTTTAACACACTATCAGTAGGCGAAGGCTATCTCTCCAATGGTCCAAAAGGTGCTTTGCTATAATTGCCATCATCTTGGATACATGGTTAAGTACTTCCCACTATTGAAGAAGGGTCAGCAGATTAAGGTCTATGCTATTAAGGGCGAGCGCTCAACCTTTGAACATGTTAAAGGGAAGGGAGTCTTGGAAGGTAATTTACTTATTAATAGCATTTTTGTTAGAGCTTTGTTTGATACCGGTGCTTCTCATAGTTTCATCTCTAAAGAATTGGTAGATAGATTAGAACTTACCTCGGAATTTGTAGAAACCCCTGTTTGCGTGTCAAATCCCATTGGTAGTATGACCAGTCTATGTTTAATTTATGAGAATGTACAAATTCCTACCTTACCCATTGTTTCCCATGGAACATGTTTATGCTTGGTTTAAAAGGTTTTGATGTTTTATTCGGAACGGATTGGCTAGCTAAGTATAATGCTATCCTTGACTGTGTTAATCGGAGTGTAGTTTTGACATCCAATACTGGAAGGGTATTGGAAAGAATATCATGTGAGGTCCCAAATAATCGTTTGATTACTTTCCTTTATTCTTTAGAATCATCAAAAGATGAGCTAGATTCATATTAGTAGTTAAAGATTTCCCGCATATTTTTTGAGTCGATTAGAAATTTGCCCCCCCCCCCCCCCCCAATCGAAAAATTGAATTTCATATCGATCTAGTCTTGTGAAACCTATTAATCAACCCTTACATAGAATGGCCCCGACAGAGAAGAAGGAGCTAATAAATCACACCGATGATTTGTTAAGAAGAGGGTTAATTAGACAAAGTCATTCAAGTTGGGGATTGGCAGTAGTTTTTATGTTTAAGTCCGATGATTCTTTATGATTATAAAAGGAATATAGGGAGTTGAATAAGCAGACCATTCAGAATAAGTATCCGTTACCCCAAATAGATGATATGTTCGACCAACTTCATAGGGCCAGAGTATTTTCCAAATGGATCTTGCTACGGGTTTCCATCAGTTAAGTGTAGCATAGGATAGTATACCCTTAACTGCTTTTAGGTGGCCATATCTTTTCTATGAGTAGTTGGTTATGCCTTTTGGGCTAACCAATGCACCTACATTTTACCTTAATCTTATGAATCAAGTTCATAGGGATGTTCTAAATAAGTTCATGTTGATTTTCATTGATGAGATCCTCTTTTATTCCAAGATTAGGGAAGAACACAAACACCATTTGGAGATGGTGTTAGAAATATTAAGGAAAACTGTTCTCAAGGCTATGCTTTCTAAGTGCCACTTTTGGCAATCAGAAGTAAGATATCTAGATCATGTTTTATCAGGAGATGGCATTTCAATTGACCCGACTAAAGTAGCTACTTTGCAAGATTCAAGAGACCTTAAACTGCCATAGAACTGAGAAGCTTTTTAGGGACAACAAGATATCATAGGAAGTTCATCAAGGATTACTCTAAGATCACATCTCATCTAACCAAGCTGACAAAAAAGGATGTTAAATTTGAGTGGACTCTGAAGTGTGAAGGAGCATTTCTTGAGTTAAAAGAATGGTCGACCACTGCCCTGGTTTTAGCTAGTATACATGGAGGAGAGGGTTGAATGTTTTTACTGATGCTAGTAGAGTTAGGTTGGTTGCAGTGTTGATGAAACATAGGAAATTTATAGCCTACGCGAGTAGACAGTTAAAGCTTCACGAGAAGAATTATGCAACAATGACTTGGAACTATTAGCCATAGTTTTTGCATTAAAGATGTGGAGGCACTACTTTTTAGGTAAGAATCTTTCTATTCCTCTTTAGTTTGTTAATAATCTTTAATGATCCTAGTAGTAATATCCTTTTTTAAATAGGTGAAAAGTTCCAACTCCTCATAGATCACAAATCCTTGAAGCACATTTTGACTCAAAAGGATCTGAACCTCAGGTGGCAGCAATGGTTAGAATTCCTGGTGGCTTATGACATGGATACTCACTAAAAGCTAGGGAAAGAAAGTGTAGTGATTGATGCTCTAGTTTCGCTCTCTTGAAAGTCACTCTGACTCTCTTCGAAACGATTGCTAACAAATAAATGGAAGATAGTTTTTTATTGGAATTTATTCAAGGCATTGAGAAGTGTCAAAGTTATAATTTCGAGATTGATAACCATGGCACTTTAAGGATGAATGGAAGATTATGCATTCCTGATATAGATGGTCTTAGACTAGAAGTTTTAACGAAATGCCATAGGTCTAATTTAAGTATCCACCATATAGTTCATAAGCTACACAAGGATATGAAGCAAGTGTTTTGGTGGCCCGAGATGAAGAAAGATATTTCAATCTATATCCACCGATGTTCGATCTGTCAGCAGATAATAGGTGATCACCAGAAGACGGTTGGTTTACTTGAACCATTGGAAATCCCAAATTGGAAAAGGAAGATGATATTGATGGATTTTGTCGATGATTACCCAGAACTAGAAAAGGTAATGAACGGGTGTAGGTTATTGTAGATCGGCTGAACAAGAGGGGTCATTTTATATCAGTGAATCAACAAGGACTATAGCTTCTTTGGCCGAAATTTACATGAAGGAGATCGTTAGATTGCACAGGGTCCCAATGAGTATAATAAGTAATCAAGATCCTATCTTCACCAGTCAGTTTTGGGAGGCATTGCAAGTAGCTTTAGGAATAAAGCTAAGCTTGAGCATAGCATATCAACCCCAAATGGATTGATAAATAGAGAGAGTGAATCAGATTCTAGAAGATCTTTTAAGGACGTTTATTCTATTTGAAGGATCATGGTAAGATCATCTTCACTTGGTGCAATTCTCATAATAATAGCTATCAAGTGAGCATTGGCCTGACACCCTACGAAGCTCTCTATGGACATCCTTGTAAGTCATCGGCATGTTGGGTTGAGACTGGAGATCGACTAGTACTTGACAAGATATGATCCGGGAAGCTACTTAAAAGGTTGTGGTGATAAAGAAAAGGGTGAAGGAGCCCAAGATTGATAGAAGAGTTATCCTGATAAAATGAGAAGAAATTTGGGATCTGAAGTTGAAGATTCTATCTTTGTGAAGATTGCCCTAATCAGAGGAGTTGCTCAATTCAGAAGGGCTGGGAAGTTGACACCTAGTTATATTGGACCTTTTAAGATTATTGAAAGGATTGGACCGCTTTCCTACAAGGTTGAATTACTAAAAATGCTGTCAGGAGTCCATAATGTTTTTGATTTGTCTCATTTGAGAAAGTATGTTCATGACCATCATTGATTGTGGAGTCATCAGTTCAAGAGGATTTGGAGATAGAACCTAACTTGATGGTGATCAGGCATTTGGTCCACATTGTAGGTCAGGGTGTAAAGTGGTTGCACAATAATATATTGAAGTTATTAAAGATTAAGTGGAGTGCGGATCCCTGAGATTGTACATGGGAGATAATGGATCATATGAGGGAAGCCTAACTAGAATGGATGTTAGGATAGTCATTGTTTGTATGTATAGTGCATACTTTATTTTGTTATGGATGTGTATGTCCTTTGTATGGATTTCATAACATATATTATATGGACTTTTTTTTAGAATTATTTGGAGTTATTTCCTTGCTGCTAATTTTGAGACGAAATTCTTTTAAGGGTGGAAGAGTGTAATGACCAGGATTTAATCACTTTAAATTTGGATATTCAAATATATTTTTAATAATTAATTAATAGATTTTATAACTCAAATAAACTTCTTTTATATAATAACTAATGATGGTAAAATAGTTTTTATAGTTTGTTTATAAAAATAATTAGTTCAAAGCAAGAAAGAAAATGTGGCCAGAAATCGTTTTTCGAATTTTCGACCTTTCAGTGTCCAAATGTTATCAGAAAATGTTGTGCACATTTTTGTAACATATATACATAATTATTCATAAGTTAGTATCATGATAAATATATATACACACATGCATATAATTAAATTATATATATAATACGGTGATATGACTTATTATGAAAATTTAAGACAAAATAAAAACATAAGTGACATAAAATGTTAAGTCTTCAAAAACATTAAGTAAACATGGTACAAAGGCATGTTAGCTTGGAAAAATAAAGGAGGACAAGGGAAAAACACTAGGAATGAGGGTGGGAGAATGCATGATGAGGTAGCAAGCTAAGAGATGAGCGTATGTACCTTAAGGTCATTTTGGTAATTTAATTTATCCACGGGTAATATACATTTCCTTATTTCTTCTACGTTTTTCTCATTTCATTTCCACTTTATAAAATTTCCTTAAAGCACATAAGACATTTCCATAGCCTCTTCTTGGGTCTAAATTTAGAAATCCTAACTTGTTTCCACTTTAAATTCTTAAAAACTTATTTAATCACCGTCTCCTTCATTTCTATTTCGCTTCTCCTTTCCAATATAGGCTCTGTACCCTTCACCATTTAGGCTGAGCATTATAACCTTCTATAAAAAAATCATTTTACATCCAAAAGCCCATAAAGACTCTACTTTCCAAGCAAGAAGTAAAGACCTAGGCTATGTTTGAGTTATAGAAAAGGTTAGCTTAGTTTAGTGAAATTTCAATGAGCAAAATTCTCTCTTTTAACTAATTTTGTAAACTTATATTATGGCTTGACTTGAATGTTAAAAATGATGCTTGTTTGGGTGGAAAAAATGTCAATTGTATATATGTACTGTGCTTGGTTGTGGTGGCGTATAGTTTGTAATATGGTAGTTTGCATATGTTAATCTAGTTTGTATATGCTGGTTATGGAATGTTTACATGTTGTGATGTTACGGTTATGTAATCATGTATGTTGTAAACATGAACTCATGATGGTATGCTAAGAAAGTTAGCACCTCACTAGTTTAATGCGACTTGTTATCCCTTGTATAAAATCTGGAATCTTTGGTTTCAAAATTTGCAAAATGTTTTCAAGTTTTAAATACTTGTTAGTTTTAAGGTTTAGTTATTTTTAATTAGTTATTAAAGATCAATTATTAATTAATTATTTATAAAAAGAGGTTTAATTAATTATTAGTTAGCTATTGATTAATTAAATTTAATTAAGATTTTAATTAGGACTTAATTATGATTTACTTATTATTTAATAACGGTTAAATTTATTATTTAATTAATAAACAAGGGTTTTAAATCGCTTTGTTTCTAAAATATCGGTTCTGTTTAAAGCTTTTTTTCTTTTTCAAAAATGTTTTAAATCAAGGGATTTCTGTGTCGATTACCCTTAAGTAACCTCAAACAAATATTAAACCCAAGTTAATGTAGTGACACATTATTTGGGAAACAAGTCATCCCATACCTAGCATTAAAAGCCGATGAGTAAACGGATCCTCAATTCGTGAGATCTAGAATTTATTTCTTGGCACGAGATAGAGTAAGGTCGAAATGTCAGAAACGTGATGGATATAGTAGGATTAATTGCTATCAATGGGTCAAGTTTAAATTAAGTATATGGTTATCCATATGTGAACTTTGTATAATTACCCTATGTAACGGATTTTCCCGCTTTTTAACTTGGCCTATTTTAACTTAGGAAGTATGTTGTGTATTTTTGAGTTCCCTGGTGAGGACTCGAATACTTATTACACACTTCCGAAAAAACGAAATTGGGTTAGTCAGGAATTATGCTTTGTTTTAAGACATATATTTATCCGAACTACTCCTAAGTAATAACGTTCGCGATGGATCATTGTGAAGTATTACATGGAGATGTACTATTCTTCCTAAGGGTGACTCCAAAATGGAAGATAGTAAATGTTGAATGTTTGTTCGATCTCGGAATAACTTGTATGGATGATTGCTAGCATTGCATTGGTTTCCTGGAGGGCAGTGTTAGCATTCAAATTGGTCTTCTAGAATAAATGGTAAATGCAACCTCAAGCCTCACACCTGGGAATGACTAAAATCAGGGGATATACTTCAAGGCTATGTGGTTCGCTGCCATTAGGGTATGGTCATCACCCAATTTGGATCGATATTATTGATTATGTATGCTCAAGGCCCATTTAGGTTGTCGATCCCAGCCAGGGTGACACATATATGGCGCTATCCAGTAAAGGGTGAAGCTCTTGCTGTACTTTGTCTAGTGATGCACTGTGATAGGTGGTACTTCAATGCCTTGTCATTGTTGGAATCCATTTTCCAATATGTTCCTTTACAGACATAGTTGTGCCCAACTACTGAAAGTGAGATGGAAGCATTTTAGCTATATTAAATATTTATTTTAAACTTGGACATTATGATGATATGAAATGATTTTATATAGAAATGTTTTGGTTACCATAAGGTAAAAACTTGTCTGTGTTTATGTGTGGTGTGGTCTTACAAGGCACTTTTGGCTTGAAGGTTTTTATGAAGTTAAAAACTTATACTTTACTTACATTAGACCTATGTCTGGTCAGGAGTTTCAGTTTTTCCCTAAAATCTTTGGGTACTCAATTTTGTATGAGTAGCCAAGTGATCTAGGTTTCTCATGGATGCATTTTGGAGGAGCTTGGAGCAGTCGGCTTCATGGATATCTAGTTATTATCTTATTCTGCTGTGTATGTATGTATGTACTTTGTATCTGTTATGTAGGGATAGACAGTTATAACTGTCCCAGTTTGGAATTTGTACTACTCGACTTTGATGTAATATTATTATGGTAATGACTCTATATGACCTTATATTGATTATTGTATATTATTATGTTGCACTGTGAGATTCTGTTTTGTTTAGTTTCTTTTTGTCTTTCTTTTCTTTCCCCAACGGCACGTTTTTCAAAGTAAGAAAGGAAGATCGTTGCAATTATGATATAGAATTGGAAGATGCGATAGATGAAAACGAGTTTTTAAAATGTCACTTCTGAGGAGAGAAGTGTGATTCATGTATCATGTTGTTTCGGAGTAGGGCATTACAGTAGATCCTGCCAATGTAGCAGCAGGCCAAGATTGGGGTATACTTAAAAATGCTACATATTTTAAGAGTTTTTTGGGATTAGCGGGTTATTATAGACGATCCATAAAGGGCATTTTAAAGGTAGCAACATCATCGACAAACCCGATGAAGAAGAATCAGACTTTTGCTTGGGATGTGAGGTGTGAGCACGTGTTCATTAGTCTGAAGGAAAGGTTAACAAGTGCGTCAGTATTTGTTTTTCTGAGTGGGAATGAGGAGTTGACAATATACGCAAATGCTTATTCTATTGGATTGGTGGTAGTATTGATGCAGAGAGGTAACGTTTTCACTTATGCTAGTCGATAGCTGAAACCACATAAGAAGAATGACCCAAACCATGACTTGGAGTCAGCAGAGATAATATCTGCTGGAATTGGGATAATGTGCACCAGGTTGAGGGTGAATTTCAATTTTTTTACCATTTTAGATCATAATGAGGCTATGTAGTCTAAATTAATTTAGGTATAATCTAAATAATTTACAAAAATCTTTATTTCATTTAATTAGTTAATATAAAATCTTTATATGCACATGCAATAATTTTTAACAATTGCAATTTGTTAAATCAGGTAGTAATATGAGTGTTCAACTTTTCAATTGTGTGACTCTTAGGTGTAAATTAGGTCAGCGATTAATATTGAACAATTCAGATATAATAATTCACATCTCACCTTAGCTAGTGATGTGACATTATGGTCAAATTTATTACTTACATAGCTTCGGTAAAATCTAATTCCACTTATTTAATCGTTAACCAGTAGTGACAATTATTAACACCAATTTTCTTCATCAAAACTATGTCCCATTAGGACTTATGAAATTTGGTAATGGTCTAAATTTCAATAACGTCCGCATTCAACTTTATAGTCCAAACACAAAGTCCTTAGTTCAATAATAATAATTAACCAAATTTCTTTGGCTAAAGATTTGACTTTGGCTTGACTTCAGTTGACCGTCATATTAACCCCATATGATGGAGGAGAGGAATTCTCCTTTGAATAGTGTTTCACTTCCAATGCTTCCACTAGACCTAATTATAGTCATTTGATGGACATCGTCCCATGATTTAACTATAAGCAAAGTAGAGTTTCCACATTGAAGCTTAACAATATTCTCAAGTCGAGAGAATTATGGAATATTGTTACATCGATATTTTCTGTTTGACCTTAAGTATATTAACCAACAGAAAACTATTAAGAGATTCATTCTATATTTATCCAATAACTATCAATATATAACCCGTTTGTGCATCCAGCAGCCTTGATTAGTAAAACACTACCCAACATTTAAAGAGCATTATGCACTCTAGTCTTAAAGATGTATCAATATCCAGTCTCGATACATCTTGACCAGGAACATTTAAAGTGATGTGTTTATTATATTATGATTAATTTCATAATTACAACACATTGTAATTTCTATCACAAAACACACCATTTATGGACTTTCTATTAATAATACTTTTAATTAAATAAATAATTAACATAACACATTATATCAAGTATATAATGGAAAGAAAATACCTTTTATTTTGTACGAGATTTTAATACGGAGTTAATAATTTATAATAAATTACAGAATTGCCTTTAGGGAATATCCCCAACTCTATCAATTAACTCTCTTTGATGCTGATAAACTGCCTTTATCATATAGAATCATCGAAGTATGTTTCCGGACTTCTAGTGGGCTCTTATCACTACATTATTATCATATACCAACATTCCAGTATTCTCAGCATTTGGAATCATAGTCAACTCAGTTATAAATTTGAATATTTATATTTATACATTGTTTTTATTGTGGTGCTATTCAAGGCGATGTGTTTAGTATTATTGTTGAATCAACCACAACTTATTGTTTGAAACATTTCCAACTTAAATTTCCTTAACTAAGATTTAAACATGAATCTACTATTAACCATTAAACTTAATACCACTCATTAAGCTTGAGTCTAAATACTCCTTCATAAGGAGCATATTGTTTTTATAAACCGTTCTCTATTATATCACAAATATTTGAGAACACTCTAAATTACCATTTAGTGATCATAATTTGGATTTGATATTTGCTTCATGCATCAAACACATAAGCAGATTACGATATTGTAGAGAATACAACATATATGATGATTCCAATTGCCAATGCATAAGGAATTGATCTTAAGTTATCTTTTCATATCGTTTTGGACATTTCCAACATCCTTTATACTTATTATATATCATTTACAAGTCTAATATCAAGTATTAAACAACTAACCTATAATTGATTCTAACATATGTATATCGTTAACAATCACAAATATGTTGTTTATTTATAGTCTAGAAATATCCATTTACCTTTTGGTATTTCTTTCTTATAGACATACACTTGTAGGCTATGGAATTATGGATCTTAAGGATAACTAAAACACTAGAAGGAGGGTGGATAGTGTTTTCTAAATTCTGTATATCTTTTTAAATTTCTTTCAAATTTAATATTAAATCACAGATTTTGAACATAGAACAATACCAATAATCAATCACAGATGCAATTATAGATAAAATTAAGAGCAATAAAGTAAAGCAGAGAGTTAAAGAGATGACACCATAGATTTTATGCTGGTTTGGATTTCTCCTACATCCAGTCCCATACAATTACTTGTACATATTTCTTTTCAAACAATAGGTAGAAGGAAAATCCAATAACATTCTTGATTCCAAGGCTACGAGACACACCATTCTAATTTTTCAGACTCATGATATATCCATTTTATTTGGATGGCTTACAAGTATACTCACTTGGATTTTCGAGCTACCAAGTACACCTAATTGATTTGAATGAGCTACAATCACACCCAAGCAAATACAAATAGAGTTTGATGGCTTTTTAAAGGACAACTTTTTTGAACTTTTGACATAATGGATCCTATAGACTCTTGGACAAAACTTTGACATTTGATATGAGAGCGAGATGATTTAAAAAAAGTAAGAAAGTAATATTAAATCAATACAAAGAAGTTTGAATTGATTCTATTGATTTTAAAGAGAAAAGAGTATAATTTCAATAAAGTTTTCAAGAGAGTAAGAGGAGTAAAAAAATAAGATAATAATTGCTAAAAAATTCATTTGAAACCTCCAATCTATATGTTTGAACAGATGTGTCTATTCATGAAAGTTGCAACGAATAGACACTTCATTCCAAAATATGAAAAACTATTTTGTGGCATGTTTGTCGATATACAATCTACCAATATGTCAACATATGTATGTGTATTTTGAAATCTTTTTTATTTTAAAATGTTTTAAAATCCTAAAATTTGTAAAATAATTCGATACTTTGTAGAACATTTTAAACATGGTTTATAAACATTTTGATATTGAAAAAATTTTGACTTCCTCTTTGTCATACGGGATTTGCATCCCGATCAAAGCATACTTCACCAACATAATTGACTTCATTTTAATTGTAACAACTCGCATTTTCGAACCCCAGAAGTCGGCACTAATACATCTATGGTATTCACATGCCGAACAACTAAGTGTCGGAAAGACAGATCGTTAGAGAAAAGAAAGGTGATAGAAGGTAGAAGAAACTAAACAATTAAAGAATCTCACAACGCAATGAAATAACATATATTAATCAACATAATATTTTACAGAGTCATTTCAAAAAATGATACATCAGAGTCATACAAATACAAATTCTTCCATTGGACAATTATAACAGTCTATCCCTGTCTAACTGATACAAGATACATATAATACATCCAAAAAAAGATAATAATTAGCTATCGATGAAGCCTCCCGCTTCAAGCTCCTCCTAAATGCATCTGTGGGAAACCTAAACTACTTAGTTTCCTATAGAAATTTGAGCACCCAAGAGTTTTGGGGAAATAAAATAAAACTCTAGGTCAGACATGGATTTGATGTGAGTAAAATCAAACAACTGAATTATTATATTTAAAACCCTTTTAAAAGCAAAGGTATCTCATATGACCATGTCGCACACAAACACAGACGGTTTTTTACCTTATGATAACCAAAAAACTTTTTATATAAAATCCAATGATATTATAATAATGTCTGGAGGCCAGAGTAAAATATGAAAAAAGCTGAAATGCTTGCATCTCATATTTCAACATAGTTGGGTACAATCAAAACTGTACGGCGCTTATTGGAGAATGTATTCAATACTACGAAAAGGCACTGATGTACCACCTATCATGGTACACATCTAGAAAATGTACCGAGGACCTTGCCAGGATCCCCTGCCAACACAAGATCGGCCTACCTCTAACTGCATTGTACTAAATATGTCATCACCCCAGTTGCTTTGTAATCTTTTTTATTTAGATCTAATGCATAACCAATCCGTAAATATGAAGATGTATCTAGAAAGGTTATGATACACCCTAATAGGAGCGACCCACATAGCCTTGCTGCAACTCCCTTGATTTTAGTCATTCCTAGTTAATGAGGCTTGAGGCTACGCTTGAATATGTCCACAACAATCAAATCAGTCATATTAAAGAAGAACGAGGATTTATTCCTCTAATAGATGTCCATATAAGCACAACTACTCACATCGTAGTTCATTCATAGTTGTTTTTCTACTTAATGGTATCGACATTTGAATTCCTTGTGTTCAAACCATCTTTGAAAACAAGTTTGAAACCAAGGAATCTCCATGCCACTAAGTATGTTCAAGTGTTAATTTTTTAGCATACATCACATACACATGTCTAACCATCCATAAATAGATCACCATCATAGCACAGCCAAATATCACATCTTTATAACCAAATATATCACTTAAGTCTTCGATTCACAAGTCAAAATCTAAACCACAACTAGCAACCCATACATATATTCGAACCACACAATAATCCAACCAAACAATCAACTAACTTTACCACCAATTAGTCAACACATATAAAGGTAAAAAATTTCCCAAAAGTAAAAAGTTTACTCACCAAAATCTTCTAAAAATTTGAAACATTTTGGAATTCAAAATACGTGGAAAATCACAAAATCTACTCAAAAATAGGTCAAGTCTCTTCAATTTTTTGACATGTAATTCTCGGATTTTGGAAAAGTGGTTAAAAGGAAAATTTTGTAAAAAATTTCCTCTACAATTTATAAAAAGTAGATACTTAATTTCATTTATTTTAAGGAAGACATGGTCAAAATAAGAAGGATCATTTTCAGACATGGATCTCTGAGTCCAAAATCACTTCACAAATAAACGAGATTTCGACATAGGTGGACCGAAAAAGTGATCTGCATAAAAGTTATAGTCGCTGAAATTTGACATGGTTTAAAAAATTTTTTGATTTTGAGCATTTTAGAAGAAGTTCTGGTTGAGTGTATTTGGGGTAAAAATCGAGAAAATGGAGCTTAAAACAATTGATTTAAACCAAGGTAACAAAAGGTTTTTTTCGAAAATGAAAATCAAAGTTTTTATGTCATAGAAATAGGACGGAAGCCATTAACAATTTTTAGGAGCTTCGAAAAGAAGAAGGCTTAGGAAATTTTGAAAAAATAAATATGTAAAATGGAGTAGAAAAATGAAAAAGGTTTATATATATAATGAATAAGCAAAATTACCTAATTAACCTTGTACCATGCCCTCATCCACATTTTGCCACCTTATCTACCTTGTCTCCCTAACTTATTTTCATGTTTTTCAATTGTCCCCCTCTTCTTTTTCATGATGGAACGTGATTAAACAATTTTTGGTACCCTAATGTACCTATATTTGCACCTGATGTGGCATATACCCTTTTTTTAAATAAAACTTGTCTTATTATATATATATATATATATATATATGCTTAAGTGTTTATGTATATTCAAATGATTTTAACCATGTATAAAACACTTTGTAAATATATTTATGCGTGTGCCCTATGTGTTACAACTATTCTAACAACTTTAAGTTGACGAAAAGTCGAAAATTTAGAAAACAAATTCCAGTCACATTTTCTGTCTTTCTTCGAACTAATATTTTTGTAAACAAATTTTGAAAATTATTTCACCTTATTATTCATTATTAAAAAAGATTTTTATTTTCATTATGAAACTTATTATTTAAATATTTAAAATTAATTAAATATTCGCAAATCAAGGAAGTGAAATTCCGGGTCATTACACCCTCCCCCTTACAACAATTTCGTCCGTGAAATTACACCTCAACCTATCCTAGAAAAAACTTAGCACTATACATCAGTTAGTATGATGTACATAGATCATTCATAAAAAAGAATCAGATTCGATAACTACTCGATACATAACTTCCCTTCCGGACTAGTATCGCTACCCGATTTTCTAGTGCGAACTTCGATCAGGCTCCCTGATTACTAACCTCTATTCTACTTACATAGCTATAACTATGATAGAAAACACTGGTCCCATACCAAAAATCCTCATCAAGTGCTCGCCGTCAAGAATCGAGTAATAAATCCTTATTTGGAATTGTGTGAATCATCTCAAAGTCATGTACTCGAATCTTAGACCATAACTATATAGAAATGAGAAATGATCTACATCCAACTTACGCACTTCTTTAATTCGTTCTCACTAATACCAATTCTATTCCCACTAAATTATTTATGGAAACATGAAAAAAAAACTAAATTTAGATTCAACTTGTATAATATTCCACTGCATCCTAAGAATATATATCCCTATTTGATTCAAGTATTCCATTTTACATTTATTTTCTTAAGAAAACTAAAGAGCCAAATTTCTGGTCTTATTTCAATAACAGTTTGAAATGAAACTTTTATTTATATTAATCATAGAAAAAATATATATAGCTCGGATAACTCTAAAATGATACTTAGAAACTAGGTACTGCCAAATAGTATCATATATATCTCCCTTACCAAGAAGGGTAATACTCAAGAGAAGTGCTTACCATCCAAACATATCTCTTCCCAATTTTAAGTTATTTTCGAGCCACTCGAACAAGTTAACTTAAAAATATCTCTCTTATTTCAAAATCCCATTTTTGAAACAGTACTTTACATTTTCCAACAAAACATTTATCACCAACTCGCATTGATTTTGTTCGGATTTGAACTTGTTTCGATTCTATAATGATAAAGAGAATATTAGCTAAGTACCCTATAGCATTCACCTAGACAAACATTCAATCGTCACTTAGAAGATTATTCAGATCATCACAAAACAATCAAGACTCATTTTCCCAAACTAATCAAAAGAAAACATTTCTTACTTAACCTTTTCATTCCCAAAATCTTATACAGGAAATTATTATCAAGGACAAATTTCTCTACGTTTTAGCCCCAAGGACAGACCTTCAGTTTTTTAACCTAAAGGACAACTTTCGTTAGGTATTAGTTTTTAGTTATTGATAACGGTTTTTAGGTGTCAGTTTGTAGTTATCGATAGCATATTTTAGGTATCTGTTTTTATTTTGGTAGCAGTTTTGAAAGAATGTTTGTCCTTACGAATAATTTTTGGGAGAATGTTTGTCCTTGTGGTTAAAATATTGAGACCGTGTCCTTAAGGCTAAAAATATACAAATTTTTGTCCTTTGAATTAATTCCTCCAATCTTATACTTGAACCAAAAATATTTTCAAATAATGTTATTATTATTTTTGCAATCCTTGAAATGCATTTTCCAAAAGTCCCAGGATTTTAGTCGTCAAGTTTCAACTTAAATTCTTTTTTGTTAAAAAACACCTTCTTATAAATTCATTTTATAAGATCAATTTTTAGAAAATCATTTTCCAAATATTTATTTCAAACATTCTAGCTTTTAAATAAACATCTTTCATTAAATCAACTTTACCCCAACATTTACATCGAACGCCTTATAGTCAAATTATGAAACTTAATTCATAGGGTTTTTGTATAAATGTTTTTCCTATTTCTATTTACCCAACTCAAATCTTAAAAAAGGAAGCTACATATACACACTAACAATAGTCAATTCTCAACTAGACGAGCATGACTAAACAAACCTTAAATGATAATAATAAAATGTTATTATCTCCTAGCAAACAACATCTCAAAATACTACACTATTTTTAAAATCATTCTTTGTATATAAAATATATCCTAGGTAAAATAATTTCATTACCCAATTTCAAAAAAATACTATGTCGAATGGCCATGTTCAATTATTTAGAGATCCTTATCAATAACGTTAGCTACCCTTATTGACCAAAATATATAAGCCACCCAAAAGATCAATCAACACAACAAAAAATATTTTTATATCACTAACAAATACGCTTTTTTATATTTATACACACTCAAACTCGTAATAAGGCATTCCATTGCCTTATCTCTTAATGAGTTGCCCCATCAAAGCAAAGGTTCTCGCTTAACCCTGCGCTATAATACCAAACGTAACAACTCGCCTTTCTAAACTCCAGAAGTTGACACTATTATATCATGATATTCACGTGCCGAATAACTAAGTGTCGGAAAGACAGATTGTTAGGGAAAAGAAAAGAGATAGACAGAAGAAACTAAACAATTGTAGAATCTCACAATGCAACCGAATAAAATATATTAATCAACATAATACTTTACAGGGTCATTTCAAAAATGTTGCATCATAGTCATACGAATACAAATTCTACTCTTGGACAGTTATAACAGTTGTTCCTATCTAACTGATACAAGATACATATAATACAACGGAAACAAGATAATAACTAGCTATCAATGAAGCTTCCTGCTCCAAGCTCCTCCAACATGCATCGTAGGAAACCTGAACTGCATGGCTGCCCATAAAAATTTGAACACCCAAGAGTTTAAGGGAAAGAAAATAAAACTCTGGATCAGACATAGGTTTAGTGTGAGTAAACTCAAACAACTGGATTATTATGTTTAAAACCCTTTTAAAATCAAAGGTATCTCAAAAGATCACGCTGCACATAAACACGGATAGGTTGTTACCTTACAATAACCATAAAACTTTTTTTATAGAAAATCCAATGGTATTAAAATAACGTCTGGAGGTCAAAGTAAAACATGAAATAGCTGAAATGCTTGCATCTCACATTTCAACATAGTTGGGCATAGTCAAAACCGTATGGCGCATATTGGAGAATGGATTTCATACTATGACAAGGCATCAGGGTACCACCTACCACGGTACAAGTTTAGAAAATGTACTGAGGAACTCGTCAGGATTCCCTGCCAGTACTAGACCGGCCTACCCCTAATTAGATAATACAGAATATGTCATTACCCCGATTGCTTTGCAACTCTTTTTATGTAGATCTCATGCACAACCAATCCATAAATATATAGATGTATTTAGAAAGGTGATCACACACCCTAATGGGAGCGACCCACCTAGCCATGCCGCATCTCGCCTATAATGACCCTGACTCGACGTTCGAAAATCGGCTCCCGTAGTTCACTCGTACTCGAATGCCGCAGATTCAAACATCGAATCTGGCTCGCCGGAGCTTATAACACATTAAGTACAAAACACAGCGGAAAAAAAAAGAACAATATCATTGGTATACAACACTTGATTACAATGATACAATCGAATATCAAATATCAGAGATACAAGAATAACATCGGAAGAAAATCTCCAAAAGATAATATCTTCAAAACTCAATAAGATAGATACTCCAAAATATAGCGACTTCATTGCTAAAGCTCCAAAGCTAGAAAGACTCCAAACCAGAAAGCGAGAACTACCATACATGCCAAAGCGAAGCGATTCGATCCAAGTGCGATTGCCAAACTAAAGACTTCGAAGGCTATTGAGTCTACACCTACTATTTGATTATCTGAAAAACCCAACTCTAGACTGTCCGTGTGGAAAATTGTGGGCACCCAGAGTTTAGGAAAGGAACAATAAACTCCAAGTTAGTCATGCGACTGGTATGAGCAAACAAAAACAGTTTATCTTTAACAAAAGCAAAACAAAAGATTTTAAAGAAATTTGCAATGCTTTTTTGAAAATAAACTGCCATAAGACCTCCCGTCACACACACAATGCAAGCGCAAACTTGGAGGAGATTTCTCCTTATGATGGTCAAAAATGCTTACTATGCAAAATCTTTTGATATTATTATTGCATAGTGGAAAACATTTGCAAGTAATATATCGATCTTAGCCAGCATACGTACCATTATAGCATGCCTACTATAGCTACCATATTAGATGGCAGGTTCTACAACTAAAACCGTACAAGGAGTGTATTGGATGATTGGATTTCCAATAAATGGTCAGGCAAAGGAACTTCCTATACAAAATGGAACGTCTCTAGAGGGACGTCTCCGAGAACCTAACCGGATCTCTGCTACACAAGGCCGGGTTACCCCTGCTTGGAAGTAACTACTGACACGAGTATGCCATGCCCCGGTCGTTACCGACCTTTATCCGAGGCCTCGACACCAACAACCACACAGTAAAGTATCTGGGCTCTATACCATGATACCGCTTTCAAAATCAACATAAGTAAATATCTGGGCTCCATACCATGATAGCACTTTTTATCCAGAAGGAAATGGACATACCCTCAGGGGACGCTACCCCCAAATAACCTTGCTGCAACGATTCGTGTTTCGACCATTACCGGGTTGTGAGGCTCGACGAAGTCACGTCCATAAAGCTACACTTCATGCTTTGATCAACAAATGATCAGCAGCACTTTGTATGCCACATTACCAAATTGGGAATGTATCACTAGTAACCATTAACTACATAACCTCTGAGCTTGTACGTCTCAGAGAAGAGTGTTAAGCTAAGAGAATAAATTCTCTGCCACCAAACAGAAATATATTTGATAGAAACCAGCTTTATATCTCAAGGTGTAATGTCAGACACACATCCATGCAAGTCTGTTATGGGTTCGAATAGAATCGAAGGTACTTCCAAAGAAACCCTTGCAAATCCGGTTATTAACAATCCCGATCGGACTCCCCATCACATATGGAGATCTCTATACCGGTGCGACTCAATGCAGAGACATTCGACAGGTTATCCTATCATTCTCAAAAATACCGGGTCTTCACCACCAGTCTTCAAATGCTATCCATATCGTCGTTTCATTATTCAGAATGGTTTATATGACACAAGGCCCTCTCCCGGCTAAACCAAATAATGAGCGCAATATTTAAAAACATATGGATATTGGGATCTTAGTTAAGTCACAACTTTAAAACCCAAAAACTTCCCTTTCAAATGATTTAAACCAATTACCATCTTTAAATCTTTAAACAAAAAGATTCACTTCACAAAGTTCATCCCATTTTTCACAAAGATTCATTCGTAGCTTTTCAAAACAACATCCTTTCCAAATTGGATATCTCATCCAATTATTAATCCAAAGACTCAATTTATAGCTTTCAAAACTATTTTAAAAGATCCTGTGACGACGTGGAATTTTCAAGCATTTAAAATCAGAATATTTAATTGATTTTAAATATTCAATAGGGTAGTTTTAACTTGAATAACGATTATTACAATTTATTTGATAATTAAATTATTGAATCAAATAATTTGAAATTTGATAAGATATGAAATCGGGAATTTTAAGCTTGTTGAAAATAATTTGAAGGCTTATAAAATTTATATTGGTAACATTGAAGATAATAGAAGTGTTAAAATTTAATTGAACAGTGATTTGTTCAATTTTGAAATTTTACTGTTTAAATCGAATTTAAAAATAGCCTTCCGAGGCGCAGTCTCAGAACCCGATGAAACCATTTCCATTGGATCCGTAATATTTTATTATTATCGGATTTTAATTTTCGGAGCGTTTGGAGTTGTTGTGTGGGCGTACGTTATAAAAACGCGCTGAAATTTGTATCGAAAATTCAGTATAATAGTGGGTCCAAAAAGCTATCTTCTCCATACGATCGAATTAGGACTCAAAACCTTTTCTATTGCATTCGAAATAGGGGTATAACCTTACAAACGCCTAGCGGCATGCCTCGATAGGAGTTTGGAATTTCAGGTTGCTTTTGAATTTGAATTTGAATTTAATTTAAATATTTATATCTTGGTCATCCTCAGTTGAATTATTTCACATCAACTGATTTTATTTCGCTTCAGGCCACTGTAGCAAGTTGAAGCGTATACGTTTCCTTACCTTCTCGCGTACGATATTCTCTTTTGGAAATGGCATATGAATCCATCCCTTATCGTTCAAAATAAACAGAACCAAATTTCTTCATCCTATTCAAAACAAATTAAATCGCAAGCAGATAAAAAAATCATATGGCCGAGCGAAACTAGAATCTCAAAATAATAAATCAATGGCCATAGTTTAAAATGTTCGAAAGAAAAAAAATGAAAGAAGGCTCGTGTTTGGGGAATCGCAGTTCCTCCTTTCTGTTCGAATTTGAATCAATCTTAATCAAAGAAACTCGAAGCATCGTGCGAAGCAAAATCGCGATGGCGGCAGCTCGGTAACGATGGGCTCGGTGGTGTTCGACGTTAGGGATTGGTGGCAGCGGCAGGGTTCGACTCGACGATGGTTGCGAGTGGGCCGCATGAGACATCAAGGTTAGTATACGATTTGGGGGTAGGGTTTCGTTGAGTTGCGTTCGAGCTCAGCAAGGTGGTCCCGATGCTGGGTATGGCGAGATGAGCGACGTGGGATGACACTCGCGACAGTAAGGTACACCTTAAACTTTTTATACGATAAATCCGAGAATTTGTAAACTATAGGGATAGAGGTAATTTTGTAAATGATTTTACTGAAAACAGAGATTATAAACCGGGAAGATAACTTATTATTATTATTATATACATATGTGTTTCAAAAAATATTTTAAATATATACATACATATTTTTCAATTTCAGATTAAGTATAGTGAATATGTTTTGGTTTAAAGATGTATATAAAAGTATGTATACAGTGAAAGGGAAAGGGTAATGTAAATATAGATACATATATGTTTCTGTTTAAAAATATAAACAAGAATATATTTAATTTAAAAGGGTATTGATTATTTTTGTAACCAGTTGAAAGTAATATAAAGTAAATATACCTATTCATATTCCATTTGCATACGGTGATGACTTATTTGTTTAATTAAATCTAAATACTTTTGATTACCAAGGGTAAT
The DNA here is from genome assembly GCA_030765085.1 of Allium cepa. Lineage (NCBI taxonomy): Eukaryota > Viridiplantae > Streptophyta > Magnoliopsida > Asparagales > Amaryllidaceae > Allium > Allium cepa. Next base: position 347,781,735 of record CM060944.1, read on the forward strand.
TTATTTAAATGAAAATTAGTTGGATTTAAATTTCTGGTTAACTAAATTTATTTAAAATAAAAATTTATAGTTCGATTTATTTAAATAACTAATAGACTGTATAATATTTATACAAGGTCTGAAATAGCGAAGAAATAAGTCGAGTTTTGAATCGGGTTGCAAATCAAAGAGCAAAGGTGAGTTAATCTCACTCAGTTAAATTAAATTTAAATGATTATAATTGTTTGAATGGTTGAAAATGGATTGATGTGCTATAGTATGATATATTCTGGAATTGACATATTATTGTGCTAACGTCTGTGGATGCAGGAAAAACAGGTTGGAGGGATCCAACTGGGTCCCTCAACATTTATTATCTGATATTCTCTGTTATGATTACTTGATATTCTATGATGAATATATTGAATGTTATGATTTGGTTGGTTATATTTGAGTAAAATGGATTACTAAAAATATATAAATTGGATTTTTGAAAGAAAATAAAGGGAGTAAATTGTAAACGAGATAATTAGAGAAAATTGAATAAATTAAGAATGAATTGAAAAGAAATGGAAGTATGTTAAATACTAATAAATGACTTCGAGTATGAAAAGAAAAGAGTTTGAATAAACAGTAATTAATGAATTATAAAATTATGTGATATTAATTTAAATGAATAAAGAATTATTTTTGAACTTAAAGTTTTAAATTTATCTAAGGAATCAGAAGTAAACTAAGAAATCTAAATTGGTATTTCAAGTAAAAGTATCTTAAATCATAATTAAGGAATAAAATCTGAAATTAAAGGATTTTGAATGAATGAAGTAAATTGGAATTCAATTTGGGAATTGATTTAAGTGTTTGAAATTGGATATTTGGAAGAATAAATTCAAGGTGGGAATTTATTAAAGGAATGAGAAAATTTGTTTGAAAATAAATAGTGATTTATTTTTAAAGGATGTGAAGAGAAGTATATTTCTCTGGGCAGCCAAGTACGTTTCCAAAGTAAGTTTTTTTTTAAAAAAAAGGATTTAATGTTGTTTACAAGTATGTTCTTGGAAATTTATTATTTCTAAATGTTTAAAATTCTAAAGTAAATATTTATTCAAATCTATTACCGTAGTAATAATTTATAAAGAGTGACTTAGTAATTCAGGTTTAAAGGTGAGAATCTAGTTTATATTTATAAAGTAAACTTATTTCCAAATATTCATATAACATATATTTTCAATCAATTAATGAAGTACTTTTAATTTAAATATTTTAAATTCAATTCTAAAGTAAGTAATTTATTAATTTATTATCGTAATGATTATTTAAAAAGTGATTTGGTATTTTGTTTAAAGAGGAAATCTAATGTATGGTTATAAGGTAACCTTATTTCTAGAGTATTATTTTAAATTAAGTATTAAAGTAATTTCTCTATATTAAATGTTAAATATATTTTACAATAAAGTGTTTTAAATTAGTTTTAAATCTAAAATTTATGCTTGGTGATTCCAAAGGAAATGGAAATACTCGGAATTTATTCTGAGAAAAGGAAGATAGTTTGAAAACTATTCTAAAAGGATTTGAAAGTGAAAATATATCTTGATTTTTGAGATAAATAAATAATTTGGGAAATTATTTATTGTTTGATGGATATTTGTGAATATTAATTGATAGTTAAATCACCGACTATCAATACTGGACAAATGCGTTGATCGTTTCGAAGAGACCGGGATCGAGAGTTATTTCTCGAAAACCACTTCGATCTGGTTTGGACGTTGTCGTGGAAAACGAGTTTGGATTCGAAGATGGAGCAGTGAAGTGCAAGGGCTAGTCGCTACTAATCCTTAGGATATTTCCAAAATGGATGTAGTAGGAATAGTGCCTTCGGTTCCGTTCGGACCCGGGACGGACTTGTATGGATGAACGCTTGCGAAACATCGTCAGGCGGACGATGGGCATTCTAAGGGATATTGTTCTTAAAGGTAATGCTTCGCCTCAAACCTCTTCAAATGGGAATGGCTGAAAATCAAGGGATATGCAGCAAGGCTTCGTGGGTATCCCCCACTAGAGGGTGAGGTCATCCTTTTCTAGATGTCCCTTTTATTTCGGCTTAGTGGGCGGTTGCTGATCCCAACCGCGGGGTGATCTTGCTCGGGACTGTCCAGTAAGGGATGGTTCCGATCTTGTGTTGCAGGGGAGTTAGGGTGGCTCCTCGGTACGCTACCAGGTACTGTGATAGGTGGTACCCCAGTGCCTAGCCATTAGTTGGAATCCATTTTCCCTACTCGCCCGTACGGTTTTGATTGTGCCCAACTATTGCTGAAACGTGAGATGCAAGCATTTCAGCTAGATTCTATTTTACTTTCTATAGACACTATTATAATATCAAAGTATTGTAATAAAAATGTTTTAGCTATCGTAAGGTAAAAACCCTACATGTTTATTTGTGGCGTGGTCTTACGAGATGCTTTTGTTTTCAAAGGATTTTTGAAACTTTAATAATCAACTGGGTGTGATTTCTCACGCTGGTATTCTAGACTGACTCGGGTGTTATTTTACTGTAATGCCCGGGTCAGACCGAGTATTATAGGATACAGGAATGCTGCGGCGCTCAGGAGACGAGCTGGTTGTCGATACGTACTCTCGTACTTGCTCTTATATATATTCCGCTGTGTTGAGTTGTTCTGTACACATGTGTACGATAATGTTGAGCTGTGATTGATGTACTCTGATGATGTGACATATAAACGGATATATTTGATTTTGAGTAAAGATCATTATTATCTATTATATTTTATTCCGTTGCGATGGTTAGATTCTGATGTTGTTTCCTATTTTCTTCTTCTACCTCTTCTTCTTTATCCCAGATGGTTCGTATTTCTGTACAACTTGAGTTGATTGACGTAGAATAGTATTGATTCAAAGGGTATGGACATGCGGGTCGTTACACTTGGTATCAGAGCCTAGGTTGGCGACAACCTAGGCTTTGGTGGGAATTACTCATTGAAATAGAGTCAATAGTACTCTAGAATGAGTTTGAGTGTATTAATAGATATGAGCACGTATTTGTTAGTGAATATAAAATGATTTTATATTGTGTTGATTGGCTTATTGAGTAGTTTATGGATTCTGGTCAATACGAGTAATTAACGTTATTGATAGGGATCTCTAAACACTTAAATAGAACAATTCGACACAGTATTGTTTTAAAGTGGGGTAAATGGAAAAATTTTACCCAAATTATTTTTTATATTAAAGTATTTGTATTTGGATGCTTGATTATTAAGGGTTGGTAATATTAAATTGTTAACACTATCGTGTAGAATTGAATAAGAAATTGAAACTTATAACCAAAGTTGAAGAATAAATTTATATAACAAAATGGAATGTGAAATATAGATTATGAATGAAAATTATAAATTGTAATAAACTTCATATACAAACGAGATTTGTAAATGTAAACTGTAAAGGTGATTATAATTTTGAAGTAGAATTCCAGAGAAACATTTGGAATTGAAATGGGATAAAATTCCAGAGGATGTTTGAATATAGAATTAAAAGGAATTGCAATTTGGAATTTTTGGGAAAGTTTAAATTCCTTTGGATTTGAAAGTGGTTTTCAAAGATTTTGGAGAAATAATAGTAGTATTGTTCGGGAATATTTTTGAATTGGAATTGAATATGGAGAGATTTGGAATTTAAAAATATATGAAAGGGATTTTAAAGGGATAAAAGCATTTAATTCTCTTTCGATCGCTGGAAAATAATTTCGGTGATAACTGCAGCATCATCAGTTTATTTTCGAGTTTCTAGAAGATAAATTGCTACCTGAATATTTTAAATTGGAATTGTTTGCGAACTGGGTTTGGTCTTGAAAACCCAAAGGGATAATTGAATTTGCCAAAGGATTTTGGATGTAGTTGATTTTAAAAGTGATTTTGAGGTTTTGGGAAATTGTTAAAACTCTAGAATCTTATTTAAAATGCTTACGGAATCATAAAAAACTATATTGGCTAAAATAAATGTAAAATTCCGAGTTAGAAGTAAAATGTGAATGAAGTTGATTATAAATAGATAAAAGGATGGATGCAAATAAGTTTGTGACTCATAAAATTTAGAGGTGAAATAAATAGGCCAAATAAAATTGTTTGTAATGATAATGAATAAAATCCAAAACTTAAATTATAAAATAGATTGAACACCAGTAAAATAGTTAACGTGATTTTTGTGATGAAAAGCAAATATTGGGTATAAAATTTGAATAAACTAATTGGTAATAAATTAGTAGTGGTATATGGAAATGGAAATGGAACTTGAATTGGTTAATAAAAATTTGAGTTTTGAATAAATGATAGAATTTGAAAGTAAAACTTGGGTTATTAATAGAAATTCAACTTGAAATTGTAATTAAATTAAATTTGAGTTGAAGTTGAAAGGAATGGAATTAACATAAAAATGATTTATATTGCAAATAAAAATTTAAGAAGAGATAAATTGGAAATGGCCTCGTTATAAAATGAAAAGAATTTTTAAGCGAAATAATGATAGTGAATGAAAATCCAAAACTTAAATTATAAAATAAATAGGTTGAACTCCAGTGAAATAGATAAAGAGATTTTGAAATAAAAATCAAATATTGATTAAATGTAAGTTGAATATCAATTTGAGGTGACAAGTGTTTGGCTTGTAAATGAATTATGGAATGAGTATTTGAAGTAATTAATATGAAATGTTCCAAGATTAATAAATGGATTCAAATGAAGTAAATGTGAATAAGGAATGTAAAATAATATAGAATGGATATTCTATTAAGTGAACATCATTGGATTGGCATAAAAATAGTCGTTGTTGACGCAAATGAGATTGTATAAAAATTTATGAGTTAAAATAAACAATAGAACTGATTTTGAAATCAATTGAATTGAATATAAGCTTGTTTGGATTAAGAATAAACCTAATGTAAGAAATTGAATTGTAAACCATTAGGATTGAATGAAATGGCATCAAAATTGATTGGTAATTGAAATCAATTAAGGATTTAAATTGGAAAACGCTTATAAAATATATACAACTTGAGTTAAAAGTTGAAAAAACTTGACGGAAAAAAAATAAAATAACTTAAGTAATATTTGAATAAAAGCTTGATTTAGGTATAAATTGTGAAATAGTTGTGTCAAGTTTTATGAAATGGTTTTAAATAAAACTTGTTTGGTAAATGAAATTAGTAATTGAGTTAATTAACTTAAGTTATATTATTGAGAATTTGACTTGGAATAAAAATGGGAGTTAGATTGCTTTTGGAAATCAATTCAATTTAAATCAGTTTGCTTGGACTTAAAATGAATTTAAGTTACGTAAGAGAATTGTGAAATCATTTAAATTGAATAGGATGGTTTAAATATTGTTTGGAAGCATTCAAAATAAGTGTCGAAATATTTCATATGTGCTTATGGAAGTATATAATATGCACTGTCTATAGAATGCGTGTTTTAATTATTTATAATAAAATAAAATGTTAATAAACCTTGTATATTTGACACTGACATGTTTAAGTTGAGTAAGTACAGGTTTTTGGAAGCGGTTGACTGGTTTTGACTGCGCTAATTGCTTAAATAAATAGCTGCTTGCTTTAAAATGCTAAATAAGGTACGCTTACGCAATCCCAATAGGAAATATGAACTGTTTTTCTATTTTCCGACCGTATGGGTCGATGTACATATATTCATACCTCTTGTCAAATTGTAAAAGCTCCTCCGTACAAAGGAGACTCTGCCAAAAAATTTTGGAAATTTTGGGAGTTAGAATTTTTTTTTGAATCTTTTGAAAAATTTCACTAACAACAAATGATAAAAATGTGTTACCAAATGGAATTGGAACCGAATAATTGAAATCTATTTTTAATGTGAATGTAAAGTAAGTGAAATCGAAGGAACTAAAGAAAGTAAAGTTGCAAATGAACTTTTATTTTCAGATTTAAAGTAAAATTAATTCAATATTCAAAGTGGAAGCCAAATGGAATTCAAATGAAATTGTAAAGGCAAAGTGAACAAAAATGAATAGTAATAAAAATAAACTTGTTTGTAAAGTGAAAATTTGTGTAAGAAGTGTATGAAATGTTTATATTCAACTTAAGGATTAAAAAAATGAAATTCTTACGTAAAGTTGGTATTGGAAAAGAAATTTTTTTTATTCTAAGTGGATAATTGCATAAAGGGTTAAACTGGAAATAGTGAGGTGGGATAATTGTGAATACATGAATGACAATAAGTCGAGTTTGAAATGACACTTACGTCCTTCCAACCACTTCCTATAAAACCAGGTGGGTAGCGCACATAGAACCACTTATTCTTATAAGCTCTCGGTTTTTTCAAAGCGCTAATCATGACCTGGCAGTTAGTGGCTGACTTGGGGAAAGTGTATGAGTGGCTTCCTTTTCATGCTCGAGATTGTAAATGAATTTGATGTCTTCTAGAGTTGGCTCACGGTGTAAGAATTCATGGAATATCGAATACGTGCAGTGCAGAAATGTGTAACTATTCGGGTGTAGCTGAGCCGACGCCAATCATAAATAATGTAAAAGTTTTTGAATGAACGGATTGAAGGGCTGAATGCAATAAGCCTAGCACATACACTTATTACATGCAATATACCCCTCCAAGGGAAAGTGATCCCTATCGTTACGAGATGAGACTTGCACATCCTTGTACAAAATGTCGTGTTTAATGCACCATCTACGAAGAGAGGCCTCATTCATCCTCTTGATCATTTAAAATTATGTCGTCTTCTAAAGTTTTAGATGCTGGCATGATTTCTGCTTCTAAGTTTGAAGGAAATTCTGGCACCCACTGAGAACATTCGTGCTATTCAAATTGATGATTTGGAGAGTTTGAGTGCATATTATTATAGAAGTTGACTTGGTGTCGAGATTATTGTGAGAAGTAATTTGTTTAGTACCTATATCAGCTACATGCTTCGAGCATCTAGAATCCATAGCTATCAAACTTAACAGATTATCGTTGTTAGAAAAATTAACTTGTTCCCCCTGTGCTAAGTGTAAACTAGTGTGGTGTGGTGCAGTGTTGTGTGATACAGTGATAGAAAATTTAGAATAAATAACACTTGTGATGAGACTTTGGGGTTCGACCAGAGTGATCATCATCACTGACTGTCCCAACCGGCTTCCAAGTTGATGGTTGTATATTTCATATAAGGATCAGGATCAGTTATTGGCATATAGGAGTATGGTCTTCATATACAAGTTTATGCGAATAGACAAGTCATATTTTAAAGTGTGTGACTTTGGGTTCGAATGATTCAAGTCATATAAGGCCAAACATTCAAGTTCTAAGTCATATGCATTCATTCCAAAGTTCAAGTATTTGAGTTTGAAATCATATATAAGTCTCTAGTTCGAGTTCAGGCTTAAGGAAAATATTCGTGTGTATATAATTAAATTCAAGTTCAAGTCTTTACTCAAGCAGAACAAAGACCAAGTCCCCCTAGGTAGAGGGATCATACATGATCCCTCACCTAGGCTTATTGCCTTGTACCGTTTTGAACTCCTTAAACCCTTAACTGATCCCTCTTCTCAAATCACAACCGATCCCTAAATTCCATCATTCCACTTCCTTCCCTCCATTCCATCAAGCAACTGATCCATGTCACTTCTGATCTCCTAAATTTCGCTACACTTCATCTTCAACATGCTTCCATCCTACCCATAAGCTAATTCCATCTTGACTGATCCCTCCTCCTCATCATTCCATTGCATCTCCTCCATGATAGTCGTGGACCCATATCGACCCTTTGTGCCATACTACAATCGATCGCTTATCATAATCTGATCCTTCCATCTTCACCGCTTCATCCTTTCTAATCCATACTACTAAATCTAAACCTACTCCTATCAACCTGATGAAATCCATATCTCATCGTAAAATCACATTTGACGAAATCAGAACCCTCCTATATAATTCGGCAGTCAAAAGAGTCGACGACAAAGAATGGATGAAGGGTCAGGTTTGATTCAAGTTGGGGATATTGAAGTTGGGTGTTGAAATTAAATTGATGGAGGTGGCGAACTGATTGAGGGCGATAGTGATTGGTTCAAAAGGATAGGAGGTCAAATTATTTGAGATTTATGGTTTGTGGTGATGAATCTTGAGCTCGACAATGGCAAAGACTAAACAAGGGATCGGTTTGATTAGATATATGAAGAAGTGAGGTAAAGAATGGGATCAATACTGATCCCCCTGCCTAGGGTATTGGTACCGAACCCCTATATTTTAAAAATGAAAAAGAAAATGTGAATGGATGATGAAGAATACAGCAATGCAAATTTATTTAAACTATATGATATTGGTAACGACCTATGAACATGCATGTGTATATATCCAACATTCAATTTATTGAATTAACAAAGATTGAATTATTACTTGGATCTTGCAAAAAATATGTCGTTATAGGTAACCAAAGCCTTCTAACTCAATCGACAAGCTTAATGGAATAGAGCATAGACAAAGACCGTGGATTACACTTCGAATTTATCTTGACAAATATTGACCGAGTGTCATAATGAATGGAGAGAGATTCGACTCTTCAGAAAAACAATTCAATGGAAAGACAACGACTGTTCAGGAAATGAAATGGAATCCTTTTTGATGGCTCTCGTTTTCTTCGATTAAAAGCACATCATGTACAAAACAAGATGTACTTTAGGGGCAAGTGTTATCTGACCTTTTGACCTGACTATATCTATACTATTTGGCAAGTCAGACTCAATGATAGATAAGACAAGCAACCCAAAGAAGTGATCACAAAGACCAAAGATCAAGTACAGATGACAATGTGAAATAATAATCAAGTGAGATCAAGAGACAGACTCTGCAGAACATTCTAAGTGTGGATTAATGCTTCCTGAAGCAGGAGATTGGATCGGATCGCTATGGCTATGAGTAGCTTGAATCAGTAATTCAACTTAATGGGAATCGATCGATATCTTTAAAAATATGAAAGTAACTATGCAAACAACTTTGGAAACATGAAGCTAGCATAGAGGTGGACCCACACAACCGATCGGGCGCAGCAATGTGGACGCCTCGACCAATCGGGCCCGATCGCTCCTCATTGGAAATTGTTCCTTAAAAATTTATGTGTAACTATGTCTACATCTGGAGCATCTGCCGATGAATTTTCAAGAAGATATTCGATCATCTACGCCTACAAATACAGAGTTCATGGTTCATTAAGGGACCTTTACATTGTTGTTTTCTTTGTACTCTATTGTAATTAAGAATTTTGATCTGATCCCTCTTGTACTCTGAATTCAAATTATTAATATAGCTATTTCTTCAAAGTGGACATAGACATTCAACGCCAAATCATTATAAATTTGTTTGCCATCGTTTTTTACTTGTTTTCTGCTTGTTTCCTCTGTTTTAATTTTGATTTCTTTATTTATTTCTCGACGTATAGTACCAACTTTTGATGCAAACATAGAGCAATTTGGTTGGCATTGATTGATGAAAGAAAGCAATTTAAATTTAATGGAAATGATTGGTTAGATGGGAAAAAGTTAGTAATGCTCAAACCCACTAACCCATATTCCTTAGCCCCAACTTCTCATTCCATCTTCACTTCATTTCATTTTCCTAAAACAAAACTTCCTAACAACTCTAAGAAATACCAACATTTTCCAAAGAGAAAAGAAGAGAATTTCAAGCAAGAAGAGAACAAGTTCTCAAATTAAGAAGAAAAGAGATTAAATCAAGTTTAATTAATAAAATATGAGTAAAATCTTTCTCTAAAAAATACCCTACCTATTGTGTTTGGACTTGAATTTCATATGAATCTTTTGATGATGTAAACATGTTTGGATGGTTGAATATTATTTAAACTGTGGTTCAAAATTTAATTAAAGAAATTTAGTTCATGTTTTAGAGAAAAACATGGTTTAAAATTCTCCTTGCTTCAATGGGGACTGGGGTTGTCCATCCCTTTTCAACCATCACCATTTCTCCTTTGTTCTTTTAACTTTTCATCGCCTCATTCATTTTTGCTCGTGTCTCCACATCGCTTCTAATCTTCCCTAGATTTCCCTCTTGCTGCAAGTTTTCCTTCATCTCCTTATTTTCCCTTTCTCTTTCTGAAGCTTCGCTTTTTCTTCCTTTTCTTCTCGGTGCTTTTTCTGAGGCAGCCTTGCCTCTGCAGCTATTTTTTTTCACCAGTGTGTTTTCGAAGACGTGCCACTTTCATTGGTTTTTTATCGATTATGGCATTTGGTTCTGCACTCTTCCTTTTCATTTCTTTGCTACAGTCATTGGGCCTCTTGATGATTGCTTCTGCAATGGATAGTCTTTTGGGGTGCATCATCTTGGCTTTTGGGCAGCTTATCTAGGTCGTTTGCTTTTGTTGGAAGCTCGCCTGATGTTTTTTTGCTCTCTTGCAATCACGTGCTCTTGCTTTTGGTGCCTTTTGTTTTTGTGTTTCTTTGATGCTTCATGATTTAGATGTAGTGTTGTAGTTTTCATCTGCTATATGTGGCCATAGTGGTTTGGGTCTTGGTAATTGATTTTGTAGCTTTGGGTATACTTGATCTTACTTGGTGAGATTCTTCTGTATTTTTCGGTGGTGTTATTGCTGTGTTGGAATTTTGCTATAATGGTTACTGCTATGGTGCTCCTCTTGAATATGATTCATCGCCTTTGTGTTATGCTCTGTGCAAATGGTAAGATGGAATGGTGTATCTTTGCGCTACATTGCTAAGTTGGAACTGTTAAGACGAAATGGTGAAGAATGTTATAATGGCTGAGTGGTTGTTTTTCTACTTAGCATGTTAGTTTATGTTCAGGTTTGGATTGTGCTGCCTAAACCTTTTGGTTAATTTACCTTATGTGATGCTAATTTGTAGCACTCTGCTTGTTTATAATGGTCAATCCACTCTAAAGACCTTGTTTGTAGCTTATGAAAATTTCCAGTTCTATAAGCTAGTTCTAGTTGCTCTAACATAGTAGTTAGGCAATCGGCATATCTCTTGGTTCTAAATGTATTTATTACTTGTTATGATAAAAAGTGGATGGTTCACTTAAAAACCGACTAGTTTGCCAAAAAGCCATGAAATTTTGATATAGTATGCTTAATGATGACATGGAGATAGCTTTTAATTTCATAATTTTTGAAATTAATAGGAATATTTTATGAACTTTCTAAGTTGAGAAAAAGGATCAGCTTTGGTTTAGTTAACTATTAAAAATAATAAAGTTGTGTATTTTGGTCTGAAATTCTTACATTAGGTAAAATATGATGAAAGAGATTTTGATGAATTTTTGGGATTTTTTCCATTAATTTTCTATTTTATGTGAATTATTTAGTGAAGAAAAGAACTAATTAATTAAAGAAAATTAATCAATTTGGATGTTTAATCTTTTCGGAAATAAAACTGAAAAGGTTAAAAAATTATCCAATAGGAAATTGACAACAAATTGGATTAGGTAAAAAGTGATACTTAATTGGGTAGTAAATCAGTTTTTTTTCTAATTACAAAACTGTCATTGAACCATTATTGATTAAGTAAAATATAATAACATAGGCTAAACTTTGCATTGGGTTAAGAAACTCTACGCCTCAAACCTAGAATAAGAGTTGTGGGCACCACATTGGTACCCAACATTTTAATATACAAACCAAATTTTGCTAAAAATAACTCCCTATGGCTCCCATTTGTTTATAATGGTTTGTGTAAGACTTACTAGCGATGGCAACAAATAATTGGCGATAGCATGCATTGGATGCGAGGTTTATAAGCCATGCCATATATATTTCTAAGTTGGAGGCAACAACATATATAATTTTTAGGCAGTACACAACTTTAAGCAATAGTTAACTTCACTTGATAGCAACTCAAGGCGACGACTTTTGGTGAATCACGATAGGGTGTGTGTGCATAACTTCCTAGACACATATCTATGCGACATACCTACTGAACGACATTATGCATATTTTTTATCGCGATGGCAAATATAGCATGCAGTCCATTGTATCTTTGCACACAAAGGTGCATGCAAATTAAGAAAAAAAGGACATTATTTGTTATATATCTCAGCATGCACACATTATATACATACATACATACATACATATATATATATATCATGACATGTGAAACCTATAGTATGTAAAGTATGTTGTAAAAACAATAAAGAGACAAATGGATACATAAAGTTAACAACATAACTCATGTAGTATAGTGGTAGCACATGCAATATATATGTACACACAAAGGAAAAAAAGAATATGGAAGTATAAATACATATATACACACACGCACATACACATGTTGTATAGTGATAACAATGTGACATACGCGAAGGTAAGAAAAGTAATAGAAAAAAGAAACCAAAAAGAATGGAAATGCGGCATTACATAAACAAGATATATGGTATATATATATACACAAAAGAATAATGGCAAAAATGTTACACGTGAAAGAATATTGGCAAAAATATTGCACAAAGAAACGCGACAACCCATATGGCTAACACACACACACACACACACACACACACACACACACACACACACACACACATATATATAATTATGACGACCCATGACTATGAAAATGGAAAGGCCAAATATACAAACAAGACATTACATGCGTAGGCATGTATCACGAAGCACTATAACACAGCTAACCAGATAATTCACGATGACTCTATTGAAATTGTGAGCAATGACCAGGTAGGAATTAATGCGATAGTAGTGCAGGTTAGCATGGAAGTTGCATGCAATTGTTAATTATGTTTTTAATTAAATGTGAGGGTTATGGAATAACCAATATACAACAAGTAAAATGCAACTTTTAATAGTTTGGAAATCTATAAAAATAGAAAATACTTAGGCACTTGTAAGACAGTTTCGAAGTGTTATTGAACTATTTCATAGAGATGAAATAAATAAAAGATTTTATAAGTTAAAATCGTGTTGACTTATTTTTGGAATGAAATAAGCTTAAAGAATCTAGTAAATGATAGGGTATCACTTAAATAAAAGATAAAAATATTTTCTCTAAGGAATGTTTAGTCTACACAGTTAATAAATGAAACCATTTGTAAGAACATAAATGCAAATGGAAGGCCTTTGTGGTAATAAAAAGGATAAACCCAACTTCTTACTCGATGATGATTGACATAAGGCCTTTGTGGCAATCACAAGTCTAAATATAACATTATAATTGGGGAATGACCTAAGTGGCAAGCGAAGTCCTATATGGCTAACAAATAATCGGTATCGATAAGTCCTTTGTGGCTACCGTATAATTGGTATCACTAAGGCCTAAGTGGCTCCCAGATGTCAAACCCATAGCATATAATTGGTATTGAAGGCCTACATGGCTAAAAAATGTCAAGTCCATGACATTATAACCAGTATAGAAGTCCGGTGCAACTGCCAAAAGTCTTAAAAACATGACATTGAAATCGGCATCAGTAATCGAAGGATTTTGTGGCATCTAATTGTCTATTGACGATAGTTAAGCGAATAAGGTATAGTAAGGTTTGCATAGCATTCTATTTTCGTTTCACGATAAGAAAACAAGAATGAAAGAGCAAGGCTTGAGTAGCATCCCTTTGTCTATTCTCGACAAAACACGAGAATAATAGTGTGGGTCTTGTGTGGCATTCCGATTATCCATACACAAAATGCTGAGTTATTTACAAGATGGTTAAAAACAAATCATATTACCTATTTATGTTTTTAAACTCCATTTATCGATGTTGTTAAAGTTAGATCTAGGTTTAAAAATGCTTTAGCATCAAAAATTATTTTAAAACTCATCCTTTTACTATATCAACATGCATATAGTGAGAGATGCATAATCACTAATCTAGTACCAAAATACATGAATCCCACGGTAAATCCGAGGTTGAACAGTAGATGCATAGATCCCAAGATGACCAAAATAGTAAACCTCTAATTCTCCTTGCTAATTATTCCTTAATGGCGCGATTTACCTAATTAAAGTAGGGGAATAGTTACTTTTTGGCTAACAAATGGATTGATGGGGCTTTGGTACAGCTTAGAAAGTGAAAAAAATGATTAGGAATTGTTCCACCTCCCTAATTAGGCACAAAACCTGAGATGGGTAATGGGCCTAATCCAAGCCTAGTTAACGGCCTACTTGTTCGAAATCTTTCCAAACTTGATATGGCCATATCTTCTAAACGGTGAGTCCAAAAGCTATTATGACTACTCTACAGAAAGAGAAATCATCATATCTTTATGTTGGAATTGGTTCCAACCCTTACTTCGTTGCTATCAAAATTTATAGGCCTTACAAGTTTTTAGGGTTAAAATCGTCCAATAAAATTACTAAGGGTCAAAAATGTCACTACTCAACATTACCCAAAGTTACAGCGTCATACCTCCCAATATGAATTTAAAATAATATTTTCGAACCCTTCGATACGTAAAACATTGGTTGTTGCACTCCCTCCCCTTTTAAGCATTTCGCCCCTCAAATCCCCAATCATAAGGTGAAGTCAGACAATGTTTATTCCTCATGCCTAACAATCATAACAATTATATCAGGCATCAAAAATGCATAATCATGCAAATAAATGTAATATCACGCCTATCCAGGCATGCAAGGTACTAAATAATCCTACATGATATCAAAAGTGAAAGTAAGTGCGACGAACAAAAAGTCTTAAAAAATGAAGAGCTCTAGATAAGCAGTCCTCGTGCTTTCCTTGGTCTTCCACTTGTAATCTCTCTCTCTCGTTCACCCTATTAAACCTTTGCTAACTCCACCGTCTTCCCCCTAAGTTGTTTCATATCACATTCGATGATACAATTGACCTACGAGATCTTGAGATTTCTAGTTCAACCTCAATATCATCAAGCCAGCGGATCCACTATCATGCATGAACCATGCACAAACTTCTATAAATGAGAAACGTGAATACATTCTACATGCTCGCCATCTTTTTGAGCAGGTCAATTCTGTAAGCTAGGTTCTCAATCCTCTCGAGTGCTAGAAAAGGACCTACAAATCTCAGTGCCAACTTCCCTTTTACCAAATTAACCACATCCTCAATAGAGAGATTTCAACAAATACCATTCGACAGAGAACTCCAAATATCTACGTCTCTTATCGGCATAACTCTTCTGTCTATCTTAAGCAACTTCCATTCGATGTTGAATGATCTCGATCTTCTTCAGTGTCTCTCTAATCATATTTGGTTCTAATATTAGTTTCTCATGCCTCTCACCAACATGAAAGAACATTGCACGTCGACCATATTATGCCTCGAAGGGTGCCATACTGATGTTATACTGTTGTTGTTGTATGCGAACTCTACTAATGCACATAATCGTCTCACTAACCTCTAAAGTCAAAAATGAAAGCTCGTAAGAGATCCTCTAAGGTACGATTTATCCTCTAAATCTGCCCATCAAACTGTGGGTGATAGGTTGTACTACGATGCAGCTCCATCCTAACGATTCTTGTAAGCTCTTCCAAAACTCACTAGTGAATGAAGGGTCTTGGTTGCTCACAATGCCCTTCAGCACATCATGGAATCGCACTATTCATTTCACATACAACTCAACCAACTTGGTGTTATCCTATTTGCAACTATGAATTTTGCACTCTTTGTCAATCTATCGACTATGATCCATATGCTATCGTACCCTCTTCTGGCCTTTGACAATCCATCAATAAAATCAATCGATATTTGCTGCCACTTGCATTAAGGAATCTCAAGCGATTGCATCAAACCACTTGGCTTCTTATTCTCTGCCTTAACTAGATGACATTTCATACATCTCAATATGAATGCATGTCCTTTTGCATTCCCTTTGTAATACCCTATAAAATTTAAAAAAAACTAAATAATTATGGTAAGGTTAAAAATTGAAATTTAATAATTATATCACAAGAGTTTCACCATTGCGTCCATGGCGATTTTTGATCAACTTTCATATATAATATGTTAAAATTGAAGTTCAAATGGAGAAGTTACGGACGCTTCAAGTTTGCACATTTAAATTAATTCAAACAAGTTTCAATTTGAATACAAGTATAAAGAAATAAATATAAAGTTTGAATTTAAAATTTTGAATTTTAAAAAATAACGTTAAGAGAGGCGTTACGTTTAAGCAAGCGCTGAAGTTAACATGTAACGTTCAAATTAAATTAAGTAATAAATGAAATAAAAATGGAAGAAATGGGCAATTCCGTTTTTAAGGGGTCGACCGCTAGGGGTCTACCGCTCAAGGGTAAAACCGCCCAATTCTGAAGGCGGTGGCTAGGGTTTGGTTATTTTAGACGGTCCAGATTTGTTTGATTTCAATCCAATGGTTCTGGTTCCTTCTTACCTCTATAAATAGACCCCTAGATCTCCACTTTTCCTTCATAAAAATTAGGAAATGCTAGCAAAGCTCTGTCAAAATCTTTCTCCTTAGGGTTTCAGAAATAGTAAACAATAGTAAGTAATTTTGATTTCTAATCTCTATTTCAATTTAAATTCTCAATCCTTCTTTTCTTTCTTCTTAATTTTGAAATCTAACCTATATATACAATCTATTTATTGTATATTTAAAAAGGGTAAGATCTAATTGAGAATTATAAGTGGTAGAAATCAAATTTCTTCTTCTTCTTTGGATTCTGAATCAATTAGGATTTTCAGAGGGAGATCTAAGAGAGGGATAGACACGGTGGAATCTAATCCAGTTAGGAAGCAAATGATCCTCAATGATTGAAAATATCAAGTTTATATTTTTGTAATTTAATAGTATTTATTTAGATTTTATGTATGCCTTTGGAGATTTTGATAACAAAAACATAACACCTAAAACCATCAAAATTTCTCTAAATATCAATCTTCGTATATGTTGGTATTATAATTATTTTTGGTATTGGCATTGGTATATTAGAATCTAATCAATTGTTAGAATTAGATCATCTATGGTTAATTTAACCTTTTTCCCTCTTTTGAATTGGAGTGTTAAAGGATACAAAAAAGAAACTAAATTAGGAATGGTGTGTAAATTATGGATTAGACTGCTGTAGTTTGCACCGCCTATTTCTAGCAATTAAATGAATAAGGAATTCCTTTGTCATTTCAAAATGATGTATACGAGGGTTGACTTGAACATAGACGATCTAATTTATGACGATCCATTCTTTAAAATAGAAAAGGGATTTTAATGCATTAATATGGATTAAGTTGTAGGTACTTCTTGTTGTGCAAATCAATTTTATTTCACTTTAGGTAGTAGTAGTTCTTGTTGGAATTGCAGATTTGTGTGAGATTGATATTTCAAAATACTTTTTAAGCTTATTATTATCGAATAGTTGTAATGTTATGATCAGATCCTAAATTCCACATGAAAATATAAATATGTAAAAACATAATATAACATATTGATTATAGCTTATTGAATGTGATAATTAGTATTATTAGAATAGTTAAGTGATATTAATATGTAGCTTGCAAGTTAGAGTAAATTAGGGAATTAACCCCTAGTTAAGGGGCGTAATAAGGGGATACCTTATACGGCCTTAATTATTATTTGTTTAGGGCGATTTATGTATATAGCTGATATACATATAAGTTATGACTAAGTTATAGGGATGCGAGGTTAGCCCAAAGCTACATGGAAGTCCACCTAGTTAAATTTGGCTACCAGCGGTATGGCTACTAGTAGACGTAAGGTTAGTCCCAATTCTATAGGGTAAACCTGTCCAGTAAATTTGGCAACCAGTACCTACGAATAGCCAGATTAATATAAGATGTCACAAGTAAATTATGGGTCATAAGTTATGTGTTGGATAAAGTAAGTGAAATCCTTCGGAAGGGTCCGCTTCCGGTTTGAGGTATTATGTTGCCATGGCAGGGTCCGCCTCTTTCATAAGTATTAACTGACCTAATAAGATTTCTTATGGTGTTAGCGAGGAAGAACCATGTAGGGACCCGGCTTGGGGTTGGGTCTTAAATGGTATGGATCTGCCTATTTTGTAGGTCTTAAATGATCAGAGTCTGCCTAAGCCCCATCAACAAGGTAGCAAGTGATTTGGGTATTTCCTCGTGCATAGCATTGTTAGTTACTAAAAGTGTGAATGGTCAGACTAAAAGAGCCTTCGAGCTTATAACTAGCTTTGAAATAGTCAGACTGGAAGAGCCTTTGGGCTTATAGTGGACTTTTGAATAGTCGATCTAGAAGGGCCTTTGGGCCTACAGTTGACTTTATACGTATGTTATGGTTTTGTACCTGAGACATATGTCTTATTTAAATAACACCACCCAAGTATAATTATGGCAAAGCTTGAGATTTTCATTTCATCAAATATTTTTTGTTCTGATCTACTCCTCATTATAGCACAGGTTAGAGAAAGTAATGTTGATTTTGGAGACAAAGGTAGTGTTAAAGACTTGTGGCGGTCATCTATATATTTATGCTTCTTTAGTCTTTTTGTTGTACCTGGTTCAGACAGTTATGTTATTTTGAGATGGTGTATTATCGAGGCTTGATGTAAAAATATTGTAATATTTAACAAGATATGTTTCTAAAATGGTTTTCTTCATGAAATGGGCACTTGTTTTTTATATTATATTTTATTCATTCCGCTATGAGATTGTGAAACTGTGGATAGATAGCTCTATGTACTGTGTATTGTTTTGATTTTATCAACCAAACAACTCGCCATGAGATGGACTTAAGGTTTGATGTGCATTTATTGGGTCGAAATTAGATCCATTTTGGGGCGGTTTGTTACATTTGGTATCAGTACTTAGGTTACCCGATCGATGAGAATATGTGTATGTATGAGTAGTGTACTTGTTATTTTTGAAACTATTTTTCAAAAATCTACGATATATATACACATTTGATTTGGATTTACTCTATAATTGCCAACCAAAGAAGTATTTGCGACCATACTCCAAAAGAATGAGCGAGGCAACTATGGGTTGGAAAAGGAATAATAGAGTAAGGAATGTACAATGGAGGTCGTATTGTTAGAAATATAAATGGAAAAGATTGTAACTCTATTAATAGGGCCATAACCCTGCAATTAATAGGGAGTTACAATAATTTTATTAGGATGTGAATGGACTAATTAAAGAAATTGTTAAGGTAATTATTGCGTTATGAAATTGGAAAGGTTGTAACTCTCAAAAATTAAATAGACAATGAATGTGTGGTAAGTGAGATGTTACAAGGAATTAAATAGACTAATGAGACCACTAAGGTAAAAGGTTAAATAAGTAAATAAATGTCTTTAGGAAACGATTGTTAAGGTAATAACCATTTAATATCGACTAACTTATATTTATGGGATTGATAAATTAAAGGGTTAAATATTGATTTAATATTACAAGTAGTATAATGTAAACCTTCAGAAGTAAGGAATGAAAGAAGAAGAAAATGCAATAAAGGAAGAAACTGTTAAAAAGTTGTAATTTTGAAAAAGATTTTTCTAAAATTTGAGTCCACCTGAAATAATTCGATTAAAACGATTTTTGAAAATTTTCTTGAGATCTCTGAATAAATTTTTCGAAGGATTTATTGGGAAGACGTTGTTTTGAAAGAAAAATGAAATTTTGGAAATTCATAAATTAGAAATTTTGTTAAGGCAAAGGCTTGGGAATAAAAAGAAGTTGTAGATTCAAAAAAATATAGTAGAAGGTTTTTGATAAAAAGGGTTATTCATTTTTGAAACTCTTAATTTAAAATTTTGTTGGATTAAAAAATTTCCAGTTTAAAGATTGTTCGACAAAATGGTTTTTCTTTTCGAAATAAATGTAAAGCAGAGTATAAATTGAACTTGATACTTTTTCTTATTTCATAAATTTGGAAGTTCTACAAAATTCTTCTTTTTAAAATGGAAATAAAACTTGGTTAAAATCGACGAAGAAGCCATTTAAGTAGGAAAAACATAAACAAAGACAATAGTGGAAGATTAGGATAGGAATAGCGCTGGTATCTTATATAAAATAGGATTGCTAATCTAGTTAGACATAATGTAGTAGAAAAAAATATGAAAATGAGATGTGGAGTTGTTAGGATTGGATTTTATTGTGTCTGCTCCACATTTTATTACATAAATTTATAAAAGGTGTTTTTGAATATCTTGAACTAAAAGACTAACTTTCAAAGGAATCAATCTTTGGTGTAGAATTTTTTGAAAAACAAAAACGAAAAACTACTTTACCTCGTTTTGGGATTAGGCAATCCTTTTGAAATTTCAATAATTTGGTTTAATAATTGAGTTTTTATTGTTTTAGGTTGAAACCCCTACTTTTAAAGGAGCAAGTCTTTAAGGTAAAAGAACTTGAGAAGGGAAAGTTGCTTTACTAAGCAATTTTAACCTTTGAATTTAGGGTTAAGAATAAAGCTATAAATGTTTTGAACATCGTGAAAAATTGGTTTCAAATATTTTTTAAAGGTTTTTCCCAAATGTTTAATAAAAATAAAATAGTTATATGGAATAAAATAAAGCATGGTGTTCACATGTTTGTCGGAATTCGATTTCCCCAAAATATTTTCGATAGTTGAAAATTCTTTGGGAAAGTATGCTTAAAAGTTTTCTTTTGAGATCTGGAAATTCTTTTGCAAGTTTGAATTTCAAATGTCACATACTAACGTGATGTGATTTCTAAGTTTATTTTTTATGGAGTAGATAGGGATCATTATCTAAACAAAAAGGGTTAAAGGTTTTAGGATATGAATAAAAGAATGGTGTGTACAACCTGATTTGGAAATTCAAAATTAGTCCCAAGCAATTATTAATAGAGGTAAGGTTGTAAAGATATTCCTAATTTATAATTGGGTTGTAAATTAGGTTGCCCTTGGAATGTGAATTTTTATATTTAATTTATTGGTTGTAGGTTCTATGTAATTTCCATAAATTATCTAGTTCTTGAATGTATAAAAAAGCCCCATTTGAATTTACAAACAATATGCCAAAAAGGGAAAGTAATGTGTTAGAAATATATACTCTTTTTCGTAGGTTACACTATCTGTTTCAACAAAAGAAAAGGAAATAATCTCTTGTAATTTCAAACAAAGCAACAATATCACTTGTACTTGATTTATGGAAATTTTTAACAGTAATCCTTTTTGGAAGGACAACAAAGTAAAATGTGGAAAGGAATGTTGTAGTTTAGAAATTAATAATTGGAAACAAGGAAACATATCGATATCATAATTTCTAATGGTATTCTTATTAATTATAAGCATTACGATTATAGGACTAAGATTTATGGACATTAATTACAGGTTTAATAGACAATAAATGTGTAATTAATGAAGGATAAAAAGGAATTAAATGAAGGACTGATTAAGGAATCTAATAAGATAGTTGTAGAAGGATTGAATACTCATAATAAGAAGATTTTGAATCTGGCAATGGATTGAAATGTATTTGTAACATTCTTGAAAATTTACCAAGTTTAATTTGGCAATTAAATTAATTTTTGAAAATAAATTGTGAATTAATTAGAGATTTCTAGAATAAATACTTAATTTTTAATTATAAATAGAAATTTAATTTG
This sequence comes from Allium cepa, assembly GCA_030765085.1. Taxonomy (NCBI): domain Eukaryota; kingdom Viridiplantae; phylum Streptophyta; class Magnoliopsida; order Asparagales; family Amaryllidaceae; genus Allium; species Allium cepa. The sequence goes on from CM060944.1 coordinate 347,803,262, forward strand.
AAATTTAAGCATAAGTATCTTACAAATAAATATTGGATTTAGGAAAAAAAATTATTTGGAATAAATAGAAATTTGATTTAAAATATAAGAATAAGTATTTTATAAACAAATATTGAATTTCAAAATAAAATGTATTAAAAATAAAATAGAAATTAAAAGCTTTGAGGTTAATAAAACGTAAATGATAGTTTGTTTTCTAAATTTTTAATTATATTAATATTTGGAAGATGTGATAAAATTCAAAAGATTTTTTTAAGATTTAATTATCTTATATAAATAAATATGACTATTTGTTAATATGAAAGCAAAATTTTTAAATCCTTCTTTTCTTTTAAAAGTTGTACAAAAATAAATAATAAAAAAATTATATGAATGTAAATTGTATAAATATATAAGTGTATAAATATGTTGAACAAAATTAAAGGTTGTAATAGGAAAATTAATTGGGATAAAATTTTGTTTGTGTAAATATAAATATAAAAGGAAACATAAACATTTTACAAATGTAAACATTGAATTTAAATTTAAATTGCATAATTATATGTATGAATATATAGATAGACATAAATAGATTTTTAAGTCAAGTGAATTGGAATTTTGAATTTAAATTTAAAATAAATGTTTTAGAAAAAAATATATTTGGTTTTTGAAAATCATTAAGGTGTGATTTACATTTTATATAATGTAAATATAAAGATTAAGTAAGAAAGGGGTATGTTTATTTATAAAATAAATATGATATAAAAATTTATTAAAAATTCTTTTGTCTTGTAAAATTACAAATGATAAACATATACAAAGGGGATGGAGTAAAGAATTAACATACATAAGGGAGGAAAAAATTTACAAGTGTTACAATGTAATGAGAAGAATGAATAAATGGCATCCAATATATTTAATTGAATAAAATAATGAAATTTAAAATTATAGAAACTTTTGAGCTCCCTCATATGCAGTTATTTAGCTTTTCAGCAAATCTGAAAAGAACAGTAATAATAGATTGAGTATCTCAAATCTCAACCCCCAAAGAAAAAATAAATAGAAAAAAAAATAAGAAAAGGCTGATCATCATCTTCATTTCTTAAACCTGAAAGCTAAAATCAGTTAAAAAAATCTGGAAACAAATAGGATCAAAACAGAAAGAAATCTGGAAATCTCAAGCAAGGCAGCTGATTCAACTCAGATCAAACAATTATGGATTCAATTTAAAAATCAAAGCGGAGATCTTCTCAGTTTTTAAGCATGCTAATTCAACTAAGTCAAACAACAACAAACCTGAAGATGAAGATCAAATTTAATATCAAGTTAAGGGTTAAGCAAATTCATGAAGCAAAGATTCAACTCAAATATCAAGCAAAGAGCAGAATCAAATCCAGGTTTCAGCAAACAAACAAGATTTTCAGATCAAAGAAATAAAATGGCCTGTCTCTGTTCAACAAAACCAAAGTTCCTCTCTGCTCTGTCAAAACGAAGTTGAGCAACTATTAAACCCACATATATTTTGATCTGCATATAATCAGTATTGATGTTTGTTTGTGGAATATGTTTGCATGAGTGTAAATATGCCTCTATGTATATAAATTATGTTGTGCATGTTTGAAATAGGGAAGTAAACCCCTGTTCTTTGTACAGGTTTTCAAATTAAAACTTAAAAAGAAGAAATAAAATAAAATTATCTTCCTCTGATCTTCGTTAAGCCTTAGGATCTAAATGAAATGTGATTGCTTAATCAATATTTAAGTTTTAAAAATATTTTCAAGTATTAAAAATAAACGAGACTACTGGAAGCAAAAAAATAGTAACTCAAATTTCTTTTTTAAAATTTGATATATTAAAATTTGAGATTTGGTTGCAAGATCGTGTTCATCTTCATAAGCCATGAATTTTAAGATTTAAATCAAGATTTTTAGTTGTATAAATCGTGGGAAATTGTGATATGATCAGAATATGTAAATTAATCAAATTCCGGCAATCTCGTGATTTTGAAGCATCGGGTTTTGGGTAAATGGTTGTTAGTCGATCGATGATCGGTGGAAAAATATTTGGTGGATTTCTCGAGCACTGTGGTGGCAAAACGGAGGTGAACTAGGGTTTAGGCCCGGGTTTGAGTAGCGATGGTTCTCGAAGTTATTGGAGCGTCGTCGTTGAATCGGCCATGATCGGTTATGTGGGAAAAGGCAAAGGGTGGTCAGACGAAGCTTGTGGCAATGGACCATGGTTTTCAGTAGCTTGTGGTGATGGAACGAGGGGAAGAAGAGGTGGTCTTAGTTCCAGCGATGATCGGAATTACTTGATTATAGTTTGCAGCTTGATCGATAGCTTTTGGGGGGGGGTCGAATCAACTTAGGGTTGCGTTGCCGGTTTAAAGGTGGCCTAAGCAATGATCGGAGAGGAGGGGACGTCGTGTGCACGTGCACCGCGTTGGCCGTGCATCAATTTTTTCGAGAAGGGAAGATGAAGCTCTCTCGGGTGGGAACTCGGGAAATACGAGTGTGTAGCTCGAGTTGTTTTTGAAGTTTAGTGGGGTTTTTTTTAGCAGTGCTGAATTAGGTAAGCGCATTTTAAAGAAAGAAAAAAAAAGAAGGAGAAAGAAAGGGCTTGGGTTTATTTTCTTTAAGTGGAATTAACCATATTTTTAAAGGATAAAGAAATTAATTTGAGCATTTTCAGGTTTTAAAGTTATTAAGTTTTCAAGAGAAACATCACTAAGTTTCAAAGTAAAGTATTAATAAGTTTAGAACAAACTTTCAAAGTAAAAAATATATATTACTTAATAAAAGTAATTAAGGATGAATAATTAATGGTTTTAAAAATTGATAAATCAAGTGTTTAAAGGTTAATTAAATATAGAATAATTAATTGTTTAATTAACTTAAGGTTAATTAATTATTGTAATTAATTTAATGGTAATTAATTAAGGTTAAATTAATTTATAAACTAATTAAGGAAAATAAGTTTAAAGGATAATTAAATAATTAAAGTTTAATTACTTAATAATAAAAGGTTATTAATTAAAGTAATTAATAAGAGGATAATTTAATTTAATGTGATAATAAAAGGGTAAGTTATTAATACAAGTAGTTAAAGGTAGTTAATAACTTAAAGATAATTACTTAGTTAAAAGTAATTAATTAATGATTAAAGATGGATTAATCAAGTGATTAACATGGATTTAAGATTAGGGATAGTCACTTATTGTAATTAATAAAGATAATCAATTAAATGGTTAATTAAATAATTAAAGGATAATTATTTTAATAATTAAAGGTTGACAAATTATACTTAAGGGTTAATTAATATTATTATTAATGGTTAATTTATAAATGATTAAAGAACAATTAATCAAAATAATTTGAAGTTCATTAATAATAATTAACCAAGATTAGTAATTCATAAGTAATTAATCTAATTTTAATTAATCAGACAATTAACTGATTTTACCTATGGATGTTTGGATTCTATTGGATGATTGAATTGTTTGATACCCTGATATGTTCTGTTTTGATTTGAGCTGTGTTTGATGTAATTTATTATCTGTGATCTTTAAATAAAATATAAGTGTTATAGTTTATACCGCTTATCAAATATAAGTGTTATAGTTTATACCGCTTATCAAATATAAGCGTTATGGTTTACACCGCTTATCGAATATACTATTGTATTTGAATCTGTGCTGATTGATGATGTGGCACTTTTATTGTGTAAAACCCCTGGACAAAACTTATACACACACAAATATGGATTGCACGTGGAAATGGGTTAAGCCACAGATTTTGAAATAGTTTTAAAGATTGAAATTTTGAATCCAAAATAGTTTTGGAATTAGAATTGAAAGCTTTTGAAAATGATTTTCAAAAATAAAAGTTATTTGGAATAACTTGATTGAGTTTTGAAATTTAAATAATTTGATTTAAATTTGAATTCAATATTTGAAATTGAATTTTATGATTTGGAAACTATGGTTTAAAAAGGTTTTCAACTTATAAATGTGTTTATATGTGTTCTTTTAACCATTTAAAAAGTATTGTTTTGGAAATTTGAATTTAAACCTAGCTTATGCTTGAATGGCTTTAACTTGTGTAAATATAATCAGTTTTTCCCAAAACGAAACCAATATGTTTTCAAATAATAAAAGCTTTCACCTATAAAATGAACTTTCAATTTGTGTTAAAAGGATTTCAAGCCTAAAATGAAGATGGTCTTCCAAGTTACGAAAATCTTTGAAAACGGGTTTGAAAGCTATAAGTTAAATCTTTAATTTAAAGATTTAATGAGTTAATCCAATTGAAATAAAAATTGTTTTGAAAATCTATGAATGGATCTTTGTGAAACTGGGTGAACTTTGTGAAATAAATCTTTTTGTTTAAAGATTTGAAATGGTAATTTGTTTAAACCATTTGAAGAAAGGTTTTGGGTTGTGACTTTACTGAAATCCCATATCCATATATTTTTAAATATTGCGCTCATTATTCCGTTTAGCCGGGAGAGGACCTTGTGTCATATAACCCATTTCGAATAGTGATACAACATTACGGATTGCATTTGAAGACCGCTGTTGAAGACCGGGTGCCTTCATGAACGATAGGGTAACCTGTCGATTGACTCTGCACTGAGTTTCTCCGGTATAGAGTTCTCCACATGTGATGGGAAGTCCGATCGCAATTGTGGATGCCCGGATTTGCAAGGGCTTCTTCGGAAGTGCTTCGATTCTGTTCGAACACGGAACAGACTTGTATGGTTGTATTCTGACACAACACTTTGAGATATTAAACCGATCTCTATCAAATACATTTCTGCTTGGTGGTGGAGAATTTATTCTCTTAGCTTAACACCCTTCTCTGAGACGTACGAGCTCAGAGGTTATGTAGTTGATAGTTATCAGTGATATACTCCCAAATTTGGTAGTGTGGCATGCTGAGTGCTGTTGTGTATCATTTGTTGATCAAAGCATGGCTTTTGTATAAAGCGTAGCTTTGTGGACGAGACTACATCAAGACCTCAAACCCCGAAAAATGGTCGAAACAGGAAAGATCCGGCAAGGTCATGAGGGTCGCTCCCTTTAGGTTGTGTCATTCCCTTTTGGAAAAGGGTGGTATCATGGTATGGAGCCCAGATACTTCACTCGTGTGGATACTGCAGATCTATTACTTTGTGATTGCTTTGTGGTTGTTGGATTAGAGGTACCTCGGATAAAGGTCCCAAAGGACCGGGGGATGGCATGCTCGATTAGTAGTTACCTAGTTATAGAGGTGACCCGGCCTTGTGTTGGCAGAGATCCGGTTAGGTTCTCGGGACGTCTCGCCAGAGGCGTACCCATGGACAGTAGGAAGTTCCTTAGCCTGACCATTTGTTGGAAATCCAAACAAAACAATACACGCCCTGTACGGTTTTAGTTGTATAACCTACCATGGAATGTGGCGGTAACCTGCTATTGAACATGGTAGCTATTGTAGGCATACGATACTGGTCGTATGCTAGCTAGGATTAATATTATACTTTCAAATGTTTTTCCACACTATGCGCTAGTAATAATATCAAAGAAAATTTCACGTATCAAGCATTTTTGACTATCATAAGGAGAAATCTCCTCCAATTCTGCGTTTGCATTGTGTGTGTGGCAGGAGGCCTTCTGGTTGTTTCATTTTCCAAAAAGCATTGCGGATTTATTTTAAATTCTTTTGATATTTGTTTTAAATGATAAACTGTTTTGTTTTCTCATACCAGTCCCACGATTGACCTGGAGTTTATTGTTTCTTTCCTAAACTCTGGGTGCCCACAATTTTCCCATGCAGGCAGTCTAAAGTTGGGTTTTTCAGATAATCAAATAGCAGGAGTAGATTCGATAGCTTTTAGCCATATGATTTGGCAATCACATTGGATCGAGTTGCTTCACTTCAGCTTGGTTGGGAGTTTGAGCTACTTCTGGATTGGTGCCTTAGAGATGGAGATTACTTATATTGGAGTTCTCTCTAGAAGACCATATTGGGGATGTTATTCGTCTGCTGGTGTCAACTTTTCTTTCCGCTGCTACTGTCTTGTATCATATCTCTGATGTATATTGATATTCATTGTATCATCATTGTACCTGGATATTGGATCAAATGTTGTATATTGATATATTCTTTTTCTTCCGCCGTGTTGTAATTAATGTGTTATAAGCTCCGGCGAACCAGATTCGACATTTGGATCTGTGGCAATTGAATACGAGTGTTGTATTCGGTGCCGATTTTTGAAGGTCGAGTCAGGGTCGTTAGAGTATTTAATAAGGATTTATTAGAGATTATTAATTTTGATATCAATGATTATTATTATTGGTAATGGATAATTATTAGAACTAAATAGGAAAATTACGGAAGATAGGTAATGATTGAATTATATTCTAGGGATATATGTCTTAAATTAGTAAGAAGCATTAGGACCCTAACATTATTAACACCAGTTCATGTTTAAGGGTGGCTTTCAGTGAAAAATTCTTTTAGATTTTTTGGTTTGAAATCATTAGTTGTCCCTTTAGGAAAAGTGGTTGACATGATATAAGGCATGTTCCTATTTTATCACTGTGTTGATTTATTGATGGGACTAGACCGCTAAATAAATATATATTGAGGAACATCATAAATAAGGAAATTTCATTAGGACACTTAACTAGTGATAAATCAAAAATAAGACTGGAAGTTAGTAAAGAAACTAGATTAAAATACTTTAAGCCCAAAGCTTGTGGAGTGTCACCATTCACCTCGAATGTGATAAGTTGTATAGGGATACAAAGATAAATTTCTAATTGGTCAAGGATGAAGAAAGAGCCATCGAATTTGTTCTAAATGTTTGACATACCAAAGGATTAAAGCTAAGCAAGGCATGCCCAAAGGATTATCTTTACCATTAGAGGTTCCGACTTGGAATTGAGAGCTTATGTCAATAGACTTTATAGATGGGTTGCCTAAAAGCAATGAAGTTATATAGGTTATAGTAGATTGGCTCATTTTACTTCCCTTGGAAGTAGTAGAAATGTAGCAACTCTAGCATATATTTGTGTTAAGGGAGTGGTGCAACTATATGGAGTTTCAATTGTTATTATCGGTGGTAAAGACCCTTTGTTCATTAGGGAATTGTGAAGGAGTCTTGCAATTTTCTTTGGGACGAATTTGTATTATAACACCACCTACCACCCGCAGACCGATGGTTAGATGGAAAGAGTGGGCAAGAATTTTGAGGTTTTGTGGAAAGTTTGCATCTTGACTTTTAAAAGGCCATGGAGAAGGTAGAAGTGTTGAGGCGGTAGTTGAGAGCCGCATAGGACTGTTAGGAGTTCTAGGCTAACAGACGAAGATAGGAATTGGAGTTTTTAGTAAGGGATATGAAATTTGTTAAGGTTTCCCCTCTTAGAAAGGTTACAAGGTTAGGTACTTTGGGAAAGTTGGCATCTAGGTTCGTTGGGCCATTCTCGATTTTAAAGTTGGTAAGGGGAACTTGCTTATTAGGTGGACCTTTCGGATTATTTAGTGGGAGTCCATGACATCTTTTATGTCTCATTATTGAGGAAAGGTCAACACAACATTACCTCTGTAGTAGAGCCTGATCATTTCATTGATATTAGAATGGAGCCTATCACCTCCTCATGCTCCCAGCTGATAAGAGCTTGGTATTGAGAGGCTTCGTAACGAAGAATATTAGGTTGATTTGGGTAGAAGGGGAGATAATCCAGTGAAAAACACATGGGAAACCAAGGAAAAAATGAATGTTTTCCATCTCGAGCCTTCCTCCGATAAACTTTTCTCTTCAAAAATATAAGTTTTTGGTTGCATCATGGTTGTTAGATTGGATGGTAGGAGATGGTTTCCACACTTTTTACTGTCACTTTTGCACTCATATTAAACTTTCTATTATTTAGGATGCTTGCATACATGCCTATATATCCCGACCTTGCATTCACGTTAGGATTGCGCTCACATATAGTATGTTTGCATACATAATCACATTGCATTTTTGGTTGAGTATATGATTGTGTGGATTATTTTAATAAATTAGTCGTATAATGTGGCTGTTGAGTGCATGTTACACTATCTTGCCTTGGTGATTTCAAGGGAAAATTCATTTTAATGGGGGATAACATAACCATAAAATTTTATAAGTAACGAAGTAATTAAGGTATGGTTGAAAATGGATATTTTTAAACGTCAACATCAGACCATGGGATTTTCCTCATTGCGTCCCTAGCGATTTTTTGATCAATATCCACAAATAATACATTGAAATCAGATTTTAATGGGAGAAGCTATGGGCGTTTAAAGTTTTCGCATTTAAATTAATACGAACAAGATTAAATTTGAATTTGAATTTAAATATAAAGAAATAAATATAAAGTTTTTTAAATTCCAAAGAAAATGTTAAGAGAGGCTTAACATTTTAGCAAGGGTTATAGTTAGCATATAATGTTAAAATTAAATTAAGTAATAAATGAAATAAAAATGGAAGGAAATAAATTGGGCAATTCTGCCTTTAAAGGGTCGAAACCCATAGCCAAAGGGTCGAACACTTGGTGTATAGAGGGTGACTGCTTAATAATAAAAATGCCTAATTTTGAAGGTGGGGGCTAGGGTTTTGTTATTTTATACAGTCCAGATTTTTTTGATTCCGATCCAATGGTTCTAGTTCCTTCTTACCTCTATAAGTAGACTCTTAGACCCCCACTTTTCCTTTACAAAAATTTGGGAATGCTAGTGAAGATTTGTCAAAATCTTTCTCCTAAGAGTTTTAGAAACAGTAAACAACGGTAAGTATTTTGATTTCTAATTTCTGTTTCAATTTAAATTCTCAATCCTTCTTCTCAATCTTCTTAATTCAGAAATCTAATCTATAAACACAATCTATTTGTTGTATATTCAAAAGAGAATCAAAAGCGATGGAAATCACATCTCTTCTTCTTCTTTGGATTCATGAATCGGTTAGGAATTTCGAAGAAGATCTGAAAGAGGGCTATGCATGGTGGAATCAAAACCAGTTAGCAAGCAAACAATGCTTAGTGAGTGGAAATATCAAGTTTTTCATATTTGTTAATTGAACAGTATTTATTTGGATTTGATGTATGCCTTGGGAAAGTTTGGTAATGAAAATATAACACCTAAAATCACCATAATTTCTTTAAGCAAATATCAATCATTGTATACGTTGAGATTATACTTGTTTTTGGTATTGGTATATTAGAATGTAACTAATTGTTCGAATTAGATAATTTATGGCCAATTTAACCTATTTTTCATTTTTTGAATTGGGGTGTTAAAGGATTAAAAAAGAAAGTAAATTTGGAATGGTGTGTAAATTATGAATTGGATTGTTGAGTTTACACCGCCTATTTCTAGCACTTAAAGGAATAAGGAATTCATTTCTAGTTTAAAATGATGCACACGACGATTGAATTGAACATAAGCAATCTAATTTGTGAGGATCTATTCTTTAAAATAGAAAATGGATTCTAATGCTTTAGTATGTAATAATTCATAGGTACTCCCTGTTGTATGGATCTATTTTATTTGACTATAGGTAGTATGTTTTTTGTTGGAATTGTAGATTTGTATGAGATTGATATTTTAAAATACCATGTAAGTGTATCATTATTGAGTTATTGTAATGTAATCATTAGACCCTAAGTTCCATGAGAAAATATAAATATAATATAACGTTTTGTTTATAGCATAGTGGAGGTTATAATTTGTATTAGTAGAATTATTTAGTAATATTAATATGAAGGAAGTGAGTTAGAGTGAATTAGGAATTAATCCCTAATTAGGGGGCATAATAAAGGGATACCTTATTTGGCCTCAATTATTATTCATGTGTGGTAATATATATTTATATAGTGGATATACATATAAGTTATGACTAATTTATAAGGATGCGAGGTTAATCCAAAGCTATATGGAAGCCTGTCTAGTTAAATCTGGCTATCAGAAATGTGAATTTCTGGACTAATGTGGAAAATTGCCGATAATAAATAAGTCCAGTGGATGCGAGTTTAGTCCCTATTCTATATGGTAAACCTGCCCAGTTAATCTGGCTACCACTACCTATAAATAGTCGGACTAATGTAAGACGTGACAAGGGGGATTATGGGTCACTAACTCCCTTGAGAAAGATTGTGTAGAGAGATCAACGATGAAAGTAAATTAAAACAGAGAACTTTATGCTAAATTAGATGCAAAAACCAGGACATCAGATTTGTAGTGGTTCAGCGTAACTGCTACGTCCACTTCGAGTTTTGATCTTTATTGCTTTCACAAATGATTGAATAAAATACAATCCGTACAATAATGACTTGAATACAAGTGCAAACTGAAAAGAAAGAGTCTTGAAAGCGGCAGAGTCTCTCCAGTGTTCTCCCCAAATAAGCCTCCTTTCACTGTACCTTTGCCCTTCTAATTATAGGCGAAGATGAGCTGGACTTCCCTCGCGGACCTAGGAACAAAGTAGCTCGGCCCACAGTTGGTGACTTCTGCGCACCGAGCTAGGCATGCTAAATGAGTCATGCTGGGCAACCTTGCGGAGTGGCTTTGCCAAACGATGTCGCCAAAGAATGCCGAGCGATGGTAATGCCGAGCGATGGTGTCTGAACTTAAGGTGCCGAGCGATGGTGTTTGAACTTGAGGTGTCGAGCGATGGTGTCTAAACTCGAGATGCCGAGCGATGGCTTCTGAACTTAACATGCCGAGCGATGGTGGTCGAACCAAAGAATGTCGGGCGATAGAGTTTGAACCAGAGAATGTCGAACGCGTAACTTAGGCTGAGCGGCACTTAGGCCGAACGATACCTAGGCCAAGCGATACTTGCAGGTCGAACGACACTCAATATTTTCCTCTTTGAGCCGGGCCAACGTGTCGGGTAACATTTTCCACCCAAAGTGTGTTGTGTGAAGAAACACGACACGCTTTGAATCTGCGAGTATTCCTTGTTTCCAGAAAGAAATCCATCATGTTTCCTGAATAGTCATTATCCTTTAATTTTATCCTCCCAAGGTTTCGCATCCTTCTTTGGTCATCATGATGTTTGTTCGATTCCCAATATTATATATCTAGGGTTGTAGTTGATCAGTGGCCATCCATGTCTAATTCCACATGGCTAGTAAGCTTCGGCCATCTGATCCAGTCTTTTCTTAGTAACTCTAAGTGAGAATTCAATTTCTGTTGATTTCAAGAAATCGAACTTTTTTGGATGTACACGTGCATGTTCGGGTACATGTACTTTCCATTGGCTGTCGGATGCATTTTATTTACTCATAAGTCATCACCAATCTCATCTAGTTTAATTGCAGTTCAATTGCGATTCCTTGTTTGTATTTTTTGTGAAATAAGGGTTGTAATCATCCACTTGATGAGAGGGGACTTCAAGTTTTTCATGGATGATGACCTCAGAGAAGTAAGCAAGGGAGAATGGAGTACGGCCAGTCACGGACTCATGGGTAGTTCTATAAGCCCATAATGCTGTTGAGAGTTCATCCACCCATTTACCTCTAGCCTTTCCCAAACCTCCCTTCAGAACAGACTTTATGATTTTGTTTATAGCTTCAACCTGTCCATTTGCAGTTATAATGGATCATGGAAGGTCATAAGAAAAGATGACGTTATGGACAATGAAGTTGATTATTTTCTTCATCTTAGTCGTGGTTAAAAGTTCTTCATCTGCCCATTCGATGAAGTAATCAACTGCTATGATAGCGTAATTCATACTACCTTTAGGATCGGCAAGAAGATAATGTCAATGCCCCTAAGTGGCAAACGGCTGTGGACTAGCCATTTGAGTAATTTCCATTGGCGGTGCTCCTGAATTTTTCGCAAACATCTTGCACTCGTCGCGTCTAGCATGATCAACCGCATCTGGATTGATAGTTGGCCAGTAATACCTATAGTAGAGTATTTTCTTTATTAAATTTTTCCTTTGATGTAATCGCCGCATTCTTCTTCATAGACTTCGCTCAAGACTCATTTGACATCATCATGGGTGATACACCGAAGAGTAGGAATGGATAAACTCCTTTCTACACATGACTTCTTCTTGGATGATTTGGCATGAAGCTTTGAGGATGATTTGTCATTTTCTATGCCTCCATTTAGTAAGAATTCCTCATTGTAGATAGTCTTTGATAGGAGTCAACCATGACCACTTTTCTTGCTCTGTCTTTAAGATCTGGCCGATCTCCATCTGTCAATGCTTGGAATATTGAGTAGTTCAATCAAAACAATGTATGTATGTTGCACGTCCACAAAGCTAGCCAGCTTTGCCAGCGACTGGACTTTTTCATTTTGTTCGGTAAGTATGTATGTAATGATGTAATACGTGAAGTCGGCTAGTAGCTCTTGGACCTGGCCGATATAAGGAGCAAGACAATGCCCCCTAGCAAGATCAATTACCTTAACTTTGCATACTACCAATAAAGAATCACAAAAGATATGTAAAGTTTCCACTCCAAATCCTCTAGCAAGTTTGAGGCTGGCGGTCGAGGCTTCATACTAAGCATCGTTGTTTGTTACAAGGAAATCGAGTTTCTGGATGTAGCAGATCGATCGTTCCTCAGGAGTCATTAAGAGGACTCCTACGCCACAATACTGATCGTTAGATGCTCCATCCACGTACATTTTCCATCTGTTGGTTTGTTCTCTACTACTCTTCGAGTAGTCATCTGATGTAGTGAATTCGGGTGTGAGGTCTGCTAATTTCCGTCCTTAGATAGCCCTTCGAGGGAAATAAGTGATATCGAATTAGCTTAGTTCGATATTCTTAATAATCTTTTAGACGTCTCAGGTCGTTGCATGCCCTGTCGCAGCGGCCGGTTGGCATAGACGTTGATAGGGTGAGCCTAAAAATAAGAATGGAGCTTTCATGATGAAATCAATAAATATTGTGCTAGCTTTTGTAGCTTCGGGTTGATATCCAATGCATGGCTCGCGATAGTTAATGAAATCACATATGCATGTCAGAATGGGTCCAAAGGAACATATCATCATTTATTCAGAAAAATCCAACTAATTCTTTTATCATCATTGCACTGAGCTGTGATTCGATATTTAGCACCCGAAAAGGTTCGCCACGGCTGGCTGTAATGTCGACTGTCATCTTAACAGGTGCAATCCCGGATTCTTTGAGTTCAAATGTAACTATTTTGCATAACATTCAATGTGAAATATGGTTGGGACGGTCAATGTTGATTGTTACTCTAGTCGAATCCTAGAGTCTTACCATGAGTTATTAAGTCTAATAGTGAAGGACTCTGAATGCTCAGGCTTAAAAGCATGTTGAAGGAAATGTTGGGTAGGGGTCAGCCTCAAGTTGTGTGCAGCTATATAGCTGGATCTTGCTATGGGTTTGAATATGCTTGTATATTCGAGTAACGCACTTTCTATTCAATGCATTCACGATCCTTTACCCATCCTTTGGGTTGGAGTGACAGTCACTTGCCCACAAGCTAAGGTATCGATTTAATGGTTCTATCTCTAGGCATTCTTTCGGTCGTAGCCTTATGTAGCTGTAAGCACTATATATAAGTTTCAATATTAAGCTATCACAGCCAGTCTTTGGATGACCATGCGTCTACTCCCAGTCTTGGGTTGATAAATGTACTGCATGGACGGTTGAGTTTCGTCCTAGCAATGTTTATATTCCTACCTAAACTCCAAAGACATAGAGTTGATCGGTGAATAGTCGGTTCACATTCATCTTGCTTCTCGCTCGTGCCCCCAGGTCTGGGGCATATATTGATAAGTCGGAAGGCCAGCCATGCCCACTTTAGCTTTACTCTCTTTCCCATTGAATCATGGATCAGGTCAGTCGATAGGAAGCTGGGTCTCGCCCATCTTGGATTGTATTATGAATTTTCATTCCAAGAGGACTTTGATGCCTCGTTAGTTTCACGGCGTAATTTGGACAGTGGACGGTTGGCCACGTTCACTTTGGTTCATGTTCTGTGATCAGATCTCAAGGTGAAGTTGGCTCAAATGCAGTCGGGTGATGGTTATCCCATCTCAACTCCTCCTGACGGATCGAAGGAGGGTGCTAGAGAATTTTTGACCAAGTCTTCGTGGTTTACTCTCCTTTCCACACTCTGGAGGTCATAGTTTTTCAAGGAACATCCGAGTCACATTCGTATGTGCTTGGTGCGGATCGGTATTGACCCTCGATCTGAGGTATGATATAGTCGGTTGCCCGTAGCTTTGGATGTCGTTTCGATTGGTTCTATATTGAGGCCTCCCTGTAGTTTTTGCCTTAGGTTGTAAAGAACGCTAAGCTAGAGTTGTAGTAAGCTGTCGTACTCAGCTTTTAGTGATGTATACTCCTACTCCCAGCATTGATTTGGCCATGCCACTAGTCGGATGGTCGAACTCCATCCTTAGCGGGTTAATTCTCCTCCTGTCGATTTGAGGCTGAAGTTTGCAGAATAGCAACGATCGGAATCCACTCGTCTATTTATCGATGTTTATACACCACTCTACATTCTGGTGACTTAGTGTTATTCTCCTCTTGGTTGACTCGTGCCCAATTTTTGTTCATGCTTGGGTCCACGCTCCGGGGGCTTAGAGATTTGTTGGACGGTTTATGGTTTAGTCCACAATTTGAGACATATTGATTTTCATCAATTCGCTTATACTCCAGTCCGCACTCTGGGGAGTTAACCACTCTAGTCCGCTTCTGGGACTTAGAGATTTTTCTCAAGTCGTTTATACTCTAGTCCGCACTCCGGGGACTCAGAGTACTCTAGTCCACGCTCCGGAGATTTTGAGATTGTTAGGTCGTTTATACTCTAGTTCATGCTTTGGGGACTTTGAGTACTCTAATCCGCACTCCAGGGACGTAGAGATTTTTAAGTCGTTTATACTCTAATCCACGCTCTAGGGACTTAGAGGTTTTCAAGTCGTTTATATTCTAGTCCGCACTCAGGGGACCGAAGGTACTCTAGTCCACACTCTGGGGACTTAAAGGTTTTCAAGTCGTTTATACTCTAGTCCGCACTCTGGGGACTTAGAGGTTTTTAAGTCATTTATACTCTAGTCCATGCTTTGGGGACTCAGAGTACTCCAGTCCGCACTCTGAGCACTTAGTGGTTTTTAAGTCGTTTATACTCTAGTCCGTGCTATGGGTACTCAAAGTACTCTAGTCCACACTCTGGGGACTTAGAGATTTTTAAGTCGTTTATACTCTAGTCCGCACTCTAGGGACTTAGAGGTTTTTAAGTCGTTTATACTCTAGTCCACACTCTAGGGACTTAAAGTACTCTAGTCCGCACTCCGGGGACTTAGAGGTTTTTAAGTCGTATATACTCTAGTCCACGCTCTGGGGACTCAGTGTACTCTAGTCTGCATTCTGGGAACTTAGAGATTTTTAAGTCGTTTATACTCTAGTCCACGCTTTGGGGACTCAGAATCCTCTAGTCCACACTCTGAGAACTTAGAGGTTTTTAAGTCATTTATACTCTCATTCGCGCTCTGCGGCTCAGAGTACTCTAGTCCGCACTTTAGAGACTTAGAGGTTTTCAAGTTGTTATACTCTAGTCAGCACTTAAGGGACCGAGAGTACTCTAGTATGCACTCTAGGGACTTAGAGGGTTTAAAGTCATTTATACTCTAGTCTACACTCTAGGGACTTAGAGGTTTTTAAGTCGTTTATACTCTAGTCCACGCTCTAGGGACTCAGAGTACTCTAGTCCACACTCTGGGGACTTAGGGGTTTTTAAGTTGTTTATACTCTAGTCTGCGCTTTGGGGACTTAGAGTACTCTAGTCCACACTCTGGAGACTTAGAGGTTTTTAAGTCATTTATACTCTAGTCTGCATTTAGGGTTTCGAGAGCACTCTAGTCCTCTTTAGGGACTTAGAGATTTTTAATTCGTTTATACTCTAGTCCGCGCTCTGGGGATTCAGAGTACTCTAGTCTGCTTCAGCGACTCAGAGGTTTTTAAGTCATTTATAGTCTAGTCTGCACCCAAGGGACTGAGAGTACTCTAGTCCACTTCAGGGACATGGATATTTTTGTTGAGAGCGGTCATATTTCCACTCGTTTAATTTGTATTTCATTTACCGTATCAAGGCTAATGTTTTCAAATGAAAAGTCGAACCATTTGCTCATGGAATGGGACTCTGCCCCTAGCATCAAGGATGAAACTTGTAAAATGGACAGTCAATTCTCATCTGCTTGGTGATTATAGCTCTTCCAATATAGTCAAGGAAGGAAGTATATGATAGATGGTTAGATCACATCCATGCCGGGGTTGGATAATCAAATCTCGCATAATTTACTTCGTATCTCTTTATAGAAAGCGAGGATAATGGGTTACTGAGTTGACAAAGTAAATTTCTTATGTTTCAAGGTGTAGTTATGTCCATGTATTGAGAGTGATGGTTAATGAGCAGGCAGTCCACCATAACTATTTCAAGTCGGGCTTTCGAACAACCTTTTGTGTTCAAGGTAGGAATTGATGTGTAGATAATCAAATCATGTCTACTCTAGATAGATCTCGGCGTTACTGAGCTTCAGGAGAGGCATTTGTATTTTGTCGAACTTTGTTTTATGACTTGATTTGAGTGGGTGATTGGGCCATACTCATTCTAAGCCTTGCTTAGGTCTCCAAGTCAAATGTGGAGGTTAATGAATGGATGGTCGGTCATGTTGACTTTGTATTGGGCTCTGATCGTGATGAGATTTTAAATCCCTAGTTTTTGGCCCTAAATTAAAGGCACATGGTTGATGATGAGCGATTGAATTATGCTCGTCTTGATGAAACTCCACAGGTTCGATCACGGTCTGCGTGGATTGGTTGGTGGCCAAGTCTGAGTACCTTGTTTCCTGCATCGTTTTGAAAGTAGTTTAGTTCAAGTTGGTTGTAGTTCAAAGAACAATTGAAATGGAAATAGAAATAATTCAAAGAAGATTGGAATAAATCTCATTGATAAGTGAAGCAGCATCGTGTGCTCGCTATTCGACTTTAGCAATGGCTCCTTTCAAAGAGATGTCGGCCGTCCGTAGTCTAATTGATAATCATAGCCCTTTATTAATAGGCATCGGATGTTCACTACTCGCCATTCTTCAGGACTTGTACATACTATTGAAGCTTTCCTTTCCAAGTCAGCTTTTCGATCACATCTTGAAGGTGTATGTAATTGCCTGTGTTAGGATCAATGAGCATCTTGGATTATACAACATTCCCTTGTTTTTCTTCAAACTTCGGTGGACTCTCTCGAGGTTGGTTTCCAGTACCCTCTAATTCGTGAGTCTTGAAGTAGAAGTTGTCGACTGAATCTTTCAAAGATCATATGATTTGAATTTTGAGATCTTGTTTTGTCTACTAGGATCAGTGTCCATAGCCGATGGGCCTACATTGTTATTTTTCCTAGTCTGGTCCACTCCTCCTCACTTTGGTTCTGATTCATTTTGCAACAAAAACAATCCGTGGTCATAGGAGGCTCTCCAACCAACTAGCTTCCAAAATATATCTAGAGGTCGATTCTCCTCAAACATGACGAGTATGATATCCCTTTGGGAGTATCGTTTGAGTAGCGGTTGCCTATCCGTTCCCTTGTTACCATTCAGAAGCTGCCGCTAGGTCCTCTATGCCCTGGTCGATCATGGGATGTAAGGGAAGTGGATAGAATGTTCCTTTATTAAGTTGAGTTTTCAATTCACTATCCGGAAGTTGCGTTTTAATATCCCTTTTTCAAACATTTGGGTCGTACCTAAATTTTTTTTTTTGAAAATAGGGGTAGTATAAGATATCAGTATAACTTAAGTTCGGATCGGTCGAGCATGGCTCAGCTTAGATGCCGTTCGACATAGTCATACGGCTCGGCCTGGATGTCGTTTGGCATAGATTTATGGCTCGGCCTGGATGCCATTCGGCATAGACTGTATGTCATTCGGCATAGACGTATGGCTCGGCATGGATGTTGCTCGGCCTGGATGTGGCTCGGCCTGGAGGTGGCTCGGCCTGTAGTGGCTCGGCATGGATGTGGCTCGGCTTGGAGTGGCTCGGAATGGAAGTAGCTCGGCCTGGATGTGGCTCGGCATGGTTGTGGCTCGGCCTGGAGTGGCTCGACATGGATGTGGCTTGGCCTAGATGTTGCTCGGCCTGGAGTAGCTTGGCCTGGAGTAGCTTGGCTTGGAGTGGCTCGTCTTGGAGTGGCTCGGCATGGAGTGGCTCGGCATGTATGTGGCTCGGCCTGGAGTGGCTCGGCATGGATGTGGCTCGGCCTGGAGTGGCTCGGTCTGGATGTGGATCAACCTAGACTGGCTCGGCATACGCCTTTTCGAAGGCGATAGGCATACATCTTTTCTGGGGCGGTCGGTTGAATTGCCTTCAGAGGAGGGTCAGCCTTCATTCAACTTGAGTGAAAACTTCAACGTTCAATCCCCAGATCTTGCATACATCAGTGAATCCAATCCTTTCACATGAACATGAACACTTGATTAACTCTAAACAAGAAATTTATCATAATCAAATCTTCCAAAAACAAGGGGCAGTAGACTTAGTTTCTCTTACTATGGCTATCAACTTCCTTTAGATTTCTTTCAAATCTGAGTAGAATATGAAGTTTTCTAGTAAATAGCCGGATCTTTCTCGCGAATATGGAAATACACTAGCAGATGATGAGATCCAATCAAGCTGAGAATTCACTTCTCAGTGAAAGCACCAAAATTTTAGCACCAGAATTGGTCACTAACACCCTTGAGAAAGATTGTGTAGAGAGATTAATGATGAAAGTTAATTAAAACAGAGAACTGTATGCTAAATTAAATGCAAAACTAGGACATTGGATTTATAGTGGTTCAGCGTAACTGCCTATGTCCACTTTGAGTTTTGATCTTTATTGCTTTCAAAATGATTGAATACGGATACAATCCGTTCAATAATGACTTGAATACAAGTGCTAAGTGAAAAGAAAGAGTCTTGAAAGCGGTAGAGCCTCCACAGTGTTCTCTCCAAAAAAGCCCAATTTCATTGTTCCCATGCCCTTCTATTTATAGGCGAAGATGGGCTGGACTTCCCCCACGGGCCCAGGAACAAAGTACCTCGGCTCATAGTTGGTGACTTCTGCTTACCGAGCCAGGCATGTCGAACGAGTCATGCCGAGTGACCTTGCAAAGTGGCTTTGCCAAACGATGTCCCCAAAGAATGCCGAGCGATGGTATCTGAACTTGAGGTGCCGAGCGATGATTTCTAAAATTGAGGTGCCGAGCGATGGTGTCTAAACTCGAGATGCCGAGCAATGGCTTTTGAACTCGAGATGCCGAGCGATGGTGGTCGAACCAAAGAATGTCGGGCGATGGAGTTTGAACCAAAGAATGCTGAACGAGGAACTTAGGCCGATCGCACTCAGGCCGAACGATGCCTAGGCCGAGCGGTACTTGCAGGCCGAATGGCACTCAATATTTTCCTCTTTGAGCCGGGCCAAGGTGTCGGGTAACAGATACCATAGGTGAAATCCTTAGGAGGGATCCGCTTTTGGTTTGAGGTATTATGTGGCTATGGTAGGGTCCCCCTATTTCTTAGGTAAAGTATTTAGTGACCCAATAGGATTCCCTACCGTGTTAGCGTGGAAGAACCATGTAGGGACCCACCTTGAAGTTAGGTCTTTAATGATGGGGATTTGCCTATTTTGTAGGTCTTAAATGATCAAAGTCTAGCTAAGCCCCATTAAGAAGGTAGTAAGTGGTTTAGGTATTTCCTCATACATTATATGCATTAGTTATAAAGAATCTGAATAGTCAAACTGGAAGAGCCTTCGAGCTTATAGTTGGCTTTGGAATAGTTAGATTGAAACAGCCTTCGGGCTTATAGTTGACTTTTGGATAGTCGGGCTGGAAAGGCCTTTGGGCTTACAGTTGATTTTATGCATATGTTATGATTTTGTATGTAAGACATATTTCTTATTTAAATAATACCGTCTAAGTACAATTATGGAAAAGCTTGAGATTTTCATTTTACCAGACACTTGTTATTCTGATCCACTCCTCATTACAACACGGGTTAGAGAGAATAATGCTGATTTAGGAAAAGAAGGTAGAGGTAAAGACTTGTGGTAGTTATCTATATATTTATGCATCTTTAGTATTTTTGTTGTACCCAGTTCAGATAGTTATGTTATTTTGAGATATTGTATTATGGAGGCTTGGTATGAACATGTTGTAATATTTAACATGTTATGTTTATGAAATGGTTTTCTTTATAAAATGGGTACTTGTTATTTATATTATATTTTATCTATTCCGCTGTAAGATTTTGAAAGTGTAGATAGATAGCTCTGTGTATTATGTAATTTTGATTTTATTGCCCTAACAACTCACCTTGAGATGGGCCTAAGCTTCGACGGGCTTTTATTAGGTCGAAATTAGGTCCATTTTGGGGTGGGTTGTTCACCCTTCCAATAAAATGTCTCCCTCATATCATGATACATTTTATTGCCTTCGGTATGTATATTCAATCTTGAATGATGCCATTCTCGTGGTACCTCTTCTCTCAATATATAAACATTGGGTACAAACAATCTCCCATCCTTATGTAGCCAAACCATCTCGATCGAATCTGTATTATTCATCTCCTCATATCGTATTCCTTCCTCTGACTTTGTCATGTTCTTGATAGCCTAGCATCATGCCTATGATTTGTACTGATCCAATCAATCAAAGTAGGTTTAATAGTCAAACTATCCAACATCTCTGGCTCAAGCTTACATCGAGTCTGAAGTCATAACTAATAATATACTCAAGCTATGTCACTTTAGGCATGTTTTTTGTTTTGAGCTTTAGTGATTGCATTCCCCTTATTAGGCTTATATGAAATAGCGAAGTCATAGGAGGCCAAACATTCCAATTGTCGCCGTTGATGAAAGTTGGGATCCTTCTAAGGGAAGAGGTACTTTAGCGATTTATGTTTAGCAAACATCTAGAACCTCTCTCCTAATAATTAATGCCTCCAAATCTTAAAATTCTATCGCTGCCAAATCCAAATCATAAGTCAGATACTTCCTCTTATGTGGTTTTAGTTATCGACTAGCATAGGCAACAACCCTTTCCCTCGACGTTAATACCGTACCCAGTCCAATCCACAAACATCTGTGTATGTTGTCATCTTTTCATACTCGCCCAAAATGACAAACACTGGTACACTCGTCAACCTTTCCTTCAGACTCACAAAGGCATGCTTTCATCTCACATTCCAAACAATAGTTCAATCTTCATTGTCAAATTGTTTAACTGTGCCACTATCTTTGAGAATTTCTTGATAAAATGTCTATAGTATCCTACCAATCCAAGGAAACTCCTCACATATGTAGCACTCTTGGGTCTGTCCTAATCTTAGACCAGCGCAGCTTTCGTAGGATGTACAACAATGCCCTACTCAGAAACAATGTAACCCAAGAATCTCGCTTCCCTCCTCCAGAAGTGACATTTAGAAAACTTTGCTTTCAATCGGTGTTTCCTCAACACCTCCATCACAATCCTTAAATGTGTCTTATATTTATCTTACATCTATGAGTTAATAAGAATATCATCAATGAACATAAGCACAAACTTGTTCAAGTGATCCCCAAAAACACGGTTCATGAGATCAACAAAGTATCCTGGCATATGTTTATCCCAAACACATAATCTTACAGAGCCATCTGCCTTAATGGTGAACACTACAAGTGTACTGCACTAAGATATACTCCTACGAAAGAACACCTTCCACAATTGGTTATTTAATTGCACTTCTAGCTCCCTCTTCCCTTTGGATGTCGAATGCCTCAGAGGCATAACTATTGCTCTAGCATCTTTGACCAGATCAATAAGGGACACTGTCTCCTTATGTGGTGGTAATTCGATCAACTCCTAAAATATGTCCGAAAACTCCCTAACTATAGGCATCGATAAAAAATAATCATGCGGGATCTCAAACGAAAACAAAAAGCTAGTCATCACCTCATCATCAGGCCGGTAGCCTATCTCCATTCTCTGCCCATCGTCAGTTCCTATCATCACCAATAGCCTCTCACAGTCCACAATGACACCGTACTTCTTCGGCCAGTCCATCCCCAAAATTATACCGAACCTACAAAACCCAAAAGAAAATAATTGCAAACAAAAACATTCTTGACTCGATAATAGCAGTCTTGCCAAACCATGCACAAGCTAGTGGAGCCCCCAACAGGGTTCGTTGCAGTCAAAGGTCGGTCGACTATGTCCGGACTTAATCCCAACCTATCTAACAAGTCACTAGAAAAAAAGAATATGGATCCCCGATGTTAAATAAATCATGTACCGGAACATCACAAATTAAAAGCATGCCACGAATAGTAATGCTCTTTCCCTTCTCCATCCCAATGGAGCATTCGATGAAGTCAAAAAAACATTCAATGCATATGCCTTAGCCGCCTACCTCTACTTCACTAGCTCGCAATAGTCCTTCTGAATATGCTCGAATTTAATGCAGTTGTAGAATTTCTTGCCTTTGGCTTTGCTCTTTGCTTCAAATGATCCTTATCACCCCAATTGTAGAAAGCAGGCTTCCACTTGCCTAGCCATTTTTCTGGAACTAATTCTTCTTTATTTTTTATACATATTATCTTACCTCCCTGCCAGCTTGTGGCTTTGGCTCATCTTTGGAAACAATGGCCGACTTAGACTTAGGATACAAACTTTCGTGTCGGGGAGCCTTTTCAACAAGCTTCACAAAGAATTATCAATATGCCCTACAGTTCCTCTTATAGATAGTCGTCCAAGCCCAAGATAAACTTCTTATTCTTTTTCAATGGAGTATCAACAAAAGGTAAGCCATACTTCAACAACATGTCGAATTCGGCCATATTCTGCAAGATATTCATATCCCTCTGCCTCATATTGGCCAACTTATGAAAGAAAGCCTACTTCAAAGTGGCATATATGAATTCTCTTCAAACATCATCTTAAACCACTCCGGGGTAGTCAGGTCCTCGGGAATAGTGATCTTGATGGCATTCCACCATTTCTTTGTTCACCCTTGATGCTGTCTTGAGGCCAGCTTCCTTTTCATAGCGGCCACTATCTCCAAATCCTCAAAGATCCTTTTGCAAGTTGGACTTCCACCGATGACTCCATTCCAAGGAATGATTTGCCCCCCAAGCTAGAATCTCAAGTTAACATAGCAAAGTCGACTTTGGACGCCTGCACATGAGCACCATCAACATTAGGAGCGATGTAGGCGTTCTAAACCATGTTTCACATCATCTCAACAAACATGTTCTAAATATTAAGATTAGCCGCTCCTAAACATCCACCCTCCTCAACTCTAGAGATGGAGTTTCTAGCAATATTTCTTGTATACCAGATCATTCTTAATATGTAATAAGAATGATCGGTATCTTAGAAAGAAAAATTGCATCAATGGTACTCATGTATGCAGTGCAATTATATATTATATATACTGCTACATAAATTCGAAATCAAAATATATAACAAGTATGCTCTCTCGTATATCCTCGGTCCATTCAACAACGATAACTTAATTACTATCTTTGATGAATCCTGGTATCCTTTAGGTTAACCACACAACTTAAGCTCTAATACCAAAGTGATGACTTCCCTACACCTTCGGCACCTAATACACCCGTGTAGTGTGCTATAGCCATGCTCGACTGATTTAGGATGATTATCAAGTGCTAAAGTAATATAAATAGTGATATGACCTATTGTATATCTCATAATGCAAGGATAACATATAATGTCAAAAAGATATATAAAACAGACGAGATAGAAATATAGCTATAAGAACCATCACAGATCCGAGCATAGGTTAAATATAGTTATATGAAGCAGTAATATAGTTCATACAACTAATAAGTAAACTCAAAATACACGTCTCTAATTAAAAAGCTAAAAACTATCCAAGCTCCATAGTGTCGCATAGTGGAAATAGTAAAGCTCCAAAAATATAGTATACTTGAATGTGTAGCCTCCTATTAGTCTATCTACACAACGATATGTGTTATCCCATACTTACTACCTAGTCTACTCATTTAAAAGTATCATAGATAATAAAAATCAAAATATAAAACCTCAAGTCATACAACATTCCAGTGTGAGCTATAAAAATCTTAAAATACTATGAAAGTTGATATCGTATAGGATATGGGGTATGGAAAACCATGCCCTACCTTTCCCAGCATCCAAAGAGTTGGCACATAATGAAATATACTAATATATTATCACCATCCTATAATTGTACTACAGGTCTAAGTATAATGTCAGGTGTTGGTATCTATGTAATAATACCTAAGTCATATGACATTATAAAGTGATAAACAAATATAGAAATCATAGCATCCATCAAACAACCCTTACATTGCCCAGTTGCATTGTATATAAGATAACTCATATTGCACCATCACAAGACAAAGGCCAATGGAATGAAATCGTTTTCTTAGTGCCTGAATCCATGGCACTTTGTACGGCAAGGAACTAGACTTACAATCGTTAAGTCCAGGGTAATCTACCATCACAAGATCTGGACACCAACATAATCCAAATGGACTTCCCCACACACCCCCTTTATACAAGCAATAAAGGTACCTTCGAGTATCAACAATGCTTTTGCAAATTTCTGCATAGTCGAACCCATCATCGTTCCATTATATTTCATTCATATCCATGGCAGAACATATAATCATTCTACCCATGAATTTCCCTCATCAAACTCCTCCCTATGGGGCCATTAATATGACTCCCATCACCGAGTTGTCATCATAGAAACATCTTAAGACATTCCTTCTAAGTTTTAAAATCATCACATCAAAGTTTCAAAGTCATTGAAGAGGCATATCATCACTTCACCATTAAAGCCCTTGTTCATAATTCCATAACGTCAAAATTGAATGTCGAACGAGCGAGCACACGTGGCATGACCCTCAAAGTTTATGCCTCAGCCTCCTCTTGCACCCAAATATAACCATCAACCTTAATCATGTCGGTACCGACTTGATTAAATCGATTTCGACATGTTTACTTGCCCAATATAGCTATGTTTTCTTCAATTTCCCTAGGTCGACTCGTTATCACCTTCCCCAAAAGTTCCCCTCTTATTCTCCCAAAGTAAAATCCAAAACCCCTCGAAGTGAATCAAGTCGGTGCAAACTTGATTTTCCCTTGGCTAAATTTCCTAAGTTCGAAATGCCAAAACCTCTCGTCCTTAACTTGTCAAAGCTCCCCAATCTTAACCCTGAAGCGCCTAAAGCTCCAGCCCGAAGTCAACCTACAAAATCCACGAAGTCATCCATGCTTGAGTTATTTTGGGCATCGCCACAAAAATGATATCAACTATGAAAATTCCATCAAATTTCCCTTAATCCTCACAGGGCTTTTTTGTAACTCTCCTTGGCATAAAAGAACAACATGCTGCGGTCGCATCACGTTTTGATCGTTTTCACTCATCGCTTTCTCTCAACAACGACCACTCTCTAATTATACCAAAACGAGTCAAACACACAACAAACAAGCACATACAAGTAATACACATTATCTATACATCATATACAAGCAGTGTAAAACATAACCAAGCATTTACATTGTCCAAGATCTAACAATACGCAAAATGATGAATTGTTTTACATGACGGTCAAAATGAATCAAATTATATATTTATCTTTTTAAACTTGGCATAAAGATGTTATTAAAGTTAGGTCTATGTTTAAAAAAAAATTAACATGAAAAATTATTTTAAAAATCATTATTTTACCATATCAACTTGCATAAAATAGTGAGAGACGCAAAATTGCTCACCTAGTATTAATTACACGAATCCTAAGGTAAATCCGAGGTTGAACAGTAGATGCACATACACCAAGATGGCCCAAATAGTAAGTCTCCTATCTCCCTTGCTAATTTCTCCTTAATGATACAATATAGCTAATTAAAGTAGGGTAATAATGGCATTTTGGCTAAGAAATGGATTAATGGGTCTACTCTAGCCTACTTAAGTACCCACTAATCTGGCCAAAACTATCTATCTTCAAATAGCCATATCTCATAAACTTTAAGTCCAAAAATCTATATGACCATTCTACAAAAAGAGAAACCATCATATCTTTCCAATGGAGGTGGCCCTGACTCGTATTTCGGCTACTGTCAAAAGTTATAGGCCCTGAAAGTTTCTAAGGACAGTATCATCCAATAAAATTGTTAAGTGTCAAAAATGTTAATATTCAACATTCTTCGAAGTTATATCATCACACGGTCTTATATGAATTTAAGAATAATATTTACAATCCTCGTAGGTAAAATATGGGTCATTACAGTACTCGCGTGTGCAGTGCCTTACTACTATATATCTACTATATAGCTTTAGAAACTAATTTTTTTAATAAATATGATTTTTCGTATATCTCTTGATCCATTCTAAAATGATATCTCCTACTCCATCTTTAGTGGATCCTAGTATCACCATGGATCATATCTCAACCTTAGATTTAACACTAAATGGATGACTACCATGCACCTCTACTACCCAAATACCATAAATAATCTGCTATTACAATACTCGAGCGATGTTGAGTGGCATTCAAGGTGAACTAATACCAATCTAAAGTAGAACCTATTGTATATTTCACAGCTACAAGGTAAAAATATAATAACCAGTATAAATATGAAAATGCGAGATATTCACATAACTAAATGAACCGAAATAAATCTAAGTGCGTCAGGTCCATCACAATTATATAAAACAAAATGGAAATAGAGTTTATACATTTCGATAAACAAACTCCAAACATAAAGTTGTCTCCAGTAAGTAAATAAGTGCTGATATAGAGAGAAGTACACCTAGTTAGTCCAACAATCCAGAGGATAATAAACTTTAACATCAAGATTGTTGAACCAACTAGGTAACCTTCTCTCTCTACGGTATTGTAGGTGGAAATAATGGTAATATCTCTAAAATATAGATATATAAAAGTGCTTACCACCTGCTCGTCCAGTTCCATGTTCTATCTCATATTTGATGTCTCTAATATACTCATTTAAGAGTACCTGAGATGAAAAGAAGCTTGGTTAGCAAAAGTTAGGTACGAGCAGGCTAAAATCACAAAGAAATATAAATCAATATATCATAAGTAGGAATACATAGTATGAAGAATCATATCTGAAATGTACCTACATCCAAAGAGTTAGCACATAACATCAATTTATGCTAATATACTATTATCATCATATGGGTGTACTATTACTCAAAGTGTAGCATGGGGTGCCTAGGTATACTACTCAACGATACCAACATAGTGTGACATCCATATCAAACGTGGAAAATATAGCAACGGTAAAATATCTCATGTCTCTCAACTCAAATGATGTTGAATACAAGATAACTCACATGATCACCTTACATTGATCAATGACTACTCAACATCATGGTCACATTAATGCTCGAATCCATTCCATTCCTAAGTTCATGAAATTAGACCATCCCATAGAGATCCAAGGTTAAATTGATCACCCATATTGAACTGTAGTGAGCATCCACATCGACCCTTTCTTCTCGAGTATACGTCAAGAACTCTAAGTTATCAATGATCCTATTAACATTGTCTTGATAGTAGAAACCCTCGTATGTTTAAACCTACATCTTCACTCTTTATCAAACCTTCATCCTTGGACGATCCCCGGATGCCATGAGCACTTTCTACTTGAAACATTTAATCCAAATCACTCATATCAACAAGTTTTTGCAGTTTTAAAAACTTCCCTTTGTTTCCTCATAAAAATCCCAAGGTCACCCCATTTAGACCCTGAACTTACCCTATGCCAAGCTTAAAATAGTCCCTGTGTATCTTCAGGTTTGCCTCATGTCAAGTGGCATTGTCGCCCTTGATCGATAGTTTATCATATCTCACAAACTATCTACCATAACACTATTCGATTGATCAACTAGTCTCCTCTAGCCATGCCCTTCAATTTCCCAAATGTAGAATCAATGTCGATCGAGATTGAACAATGTTGATCGATTTAGTTTGAGATTGATTACTGCCGATGATTTTGTTTAGTACTTAGCCAAATTCCGGCTATGTACTTCAAACCCTTCACTCTTTTTCCACCATTGACCAATCCCCCTACTTGTTCGAAGTGCTTGTCTTGTATCTGGCTCTGTACCTTAAAATAACATATGTCCTTAGCCGCTTCATGCCAAATTTAATCCATTTGCACAAAAACATGCCCAAAACTTAAGTATCTCTATCGACATCGATCTAGTTGCTTAGCCAAATTTTTGGCCTAGTAGTTCTGGCCAAATATCTACTACAATTCATCTCTGATATGCCCCCTTGACTTACGTGCAATCCACTTTTGCATTGATACGACTAGAAATTCACTATAGTCGACCCATCAAAGTTGTTCTACTGCTATAGATCTTACATTCTTTATGTAATCAAATTAGAGATCATCCCATATTGCTACTCCTTCCACATAAAGATCCTTGCTAATAGAATTAATCAATCCTCAAATTTGTAATAGATAAATGTTTTCAGCCAGTCCAAATATACAAACATGGATTCAAACAACAAATATCATATCCATATAATATATTTAATTTAATAATTATATCCTAATCTAGCATCCATGTGATCATTCAAAGCATGGATCTATATGTCAAAATCATTTTTAAATCAACTAAATTCATCTATGAATCATTTAAAATTCAAATCAATCAAAAATCATAAGATGGCTTAGAAAACTTTTTTTAATATATATATATATATACACACACATATATATGTATATGTATATGTATATGTATATGTATATGTATATGTATATGTATATATGTTAACAGAAAGGTAGTGATATGATAGATCACTCAACTATCATTGTGTAACCGATCCAAATCACCTAAATAAACGTAGTTTTGAAATAAACAACGGTTATATGTTTTCTAGTGCACCCAAATTAGAGAACTTTAAGATCCCTTGCTAATACCCTCTTTAATCCATTCTTAATTTCTTAGCTAAACTTGTTTGTAAGAATATTAAAGATGGTTTTGATAATAGGAGTTTTAGTGGAGGTTAAGAGATATTTTTAGGAAGAAGAGAAGTGACTAGTGGTTGCTGGAGATGCTACAGTTGACCTTAATCTCAAAATCCTGAGCAGGCCTAATTGTGGGTTTGGGTTAATTACCCGACAATCCACCTAAAACTACATGACTCAAAATGATTACATATCCCAAACCATATGGCCAAAAATCTATTATGATCCTTAACGGATCGAAAACAACAAATTTTTCATTTGGAATTGGTTTTAAGGCCGTAAATTGGTTTCTATTGAAAGTTATAGCTTTTACAAACTTTTAGGGTCAACGTCTTTCACGATTAGTTTTAGGATAAAAAATGTTAATGCTCAACATTCCCTAAAGTTATAGCTTAAATTTGATTATGAAAATAATATTTTTATAATTTTTCGATGCATAAAAATGGCGACATGGATCAACTCGCCTTTGCAAGTGAGAACCACTGGTGGTAATCACATGAAGCCTGGTAATATCTGCTGGATAGAAAATGCATTGAAAAACCAATATGGATGCAAGCTAGGGTTGAGAAAGAAGATAAGTAGTTTTTTAAGTAAGTCTCTATACAATAATAAATTATCTCTCAGTCTTTATTTATTCTAAGGCGAATAATTTTCACATACAACATATGTTCTATGCGCAACATGCATCGTTGAGTTCGTATTATAATTTCGAACATATTAACATTTTTAAATTGATATGATAGCCTTTGTACATGTCATGAAAATAGAAGATAAGTATATTAAATCAGTTAAATAATTATGTATTAACACCATTAATTAAATTATTCTTTTGATTTCAATATTTATTATTTGAATTAAGATGAATCATGAATATTTAAATTTATAATATCAAATTATTTTTTTCATTATAAGAGTGATACTTTATTCAAGCATGGTACTTATTTTTTTATCTAGGGGATTTGAACCATGATCTATAGGACCTCAATCTACATCGTGATACCATTTACCACATTAGCTAGTAGTCCTCGACTATAACATCAATTTATGAAATATATATTTTAAACAGTTACTATTTGAAATTATATTAAAATTAATCTATTAATTATTATCATTCAAATTTCAATTATTTGAAATTTAAAATAATAAATTTATATATTAGCAGACTAGTTAATAAATGTTGGAAAAGAATTAAAACCAAGGACACTGCCTCAAAAGTTCAATCTAAAGGAAAAACATTAAAAATACTATGTTAATATAACATTACCTGTGTAAATTCCAAATTGAATTAGCATTATATTTACAACAAAATACTATATTGACAGCAAATGCTATATATGTGTTTATATATAGCATTACTTTGTCCTTCATCCTAATTTTCAAACTCAGATTATTAGTTCAAAAGAACCCCAATCTATTTCCTTCAGCTCATTTTCCAATATACATATACACACGCACATACACACACATACAAAAAATATATATACACATATATGTAGGAAGATTCAACGACACGCCTATTTTAAAGCACCCCTTTAGCCCCACTATTATGTTTTGAGTTATAGGATTTTAAATGCTATGAAATTCTTATGATATGTTTATGTCATACTCAAGATTATATCCACAAAAATTTGAGCACATTTAAATATACATAAAATGATAAACTTGATGCTTAAAACCAATAGACAAAATAAATGTTTTAATGGTTAATATTTATTTATTATTTTAACATGGTTAGAAATCTCATAATGATCTCATATTTTATAGAGATGATATTCATTATGTAGATTACACATCTTAAAGTTTTTATAGCTTATATAACTCAAGATATGATTGGGTGCTAAGGGATGCTAAAGGAGAGATGATTAACAATGGGAGATGAATGTACTAATTTTTTCTATATAGAAATAGCTGTTAGGAAAAACACCAACAATTTGAAATTTTGCATTAATGAAAATGACAAGAGTACTATTGATCAAATGGAACTGGAGGAGATGCTATCAAATACTATATAAAGGTTTACAATAGAGTCATCAAAAAAAATACCAACCATACATTGTAGAAGGGAGGCGAACTCCAAGGATGCAAGGATGTTGTCCAAGTTGGTTGATGATGCTGAAGTTTGGTAAGCTCTTAACTCCATTTACATGATGCCAGCCTTGGTCCCAATAGGCTCAACTCCATGTTCAAAAAAATTCAATAGAGCAGCCTGAAAAACGACATTACTTCAGTAATGAAGGCATGTAAAATTTTGAAAGAATGAAATCAAACTTTCCTGTGCCTGATTTTGAAGATTGATAAGCCAAGTAAGATTGAATATCTTAGGAAAGTGCTTGTTGTAATATAATATAGAAAATATTGAGCAAAATTATATGCAATTGAATAAAAAAATCTATCCAAACATTGCTGTTAAAAATTAAAAGTTCGTTTATAAAAGGAAGGAGCATTATAGAAAATTCCCTCATGACCCACGAACTGATTAGATATTTCAACAAGAAAGGTGTTGATAAGTTCTGTTTAAAGGTATACCTTCACAAAGCTTATGACAAGATTACTGACACTTAATCATTCATAAGCTTAAACGTATGGGGTTTTCTGAAAAATTTACAAGTTTAATGTATGAGTGTACCGCAACACCAATCTTTTCAATATTAATTAAGTGTTACCAAATGATTTACGTTTAGCCCTAGAGGAATTAGGAAATAGAGGAATCAAGAAAGGAGGCCATTTGTTCCCCTACCTTTTTGAGGTATCTATGGAGTATTTCAGCTCTATTTGGAGTTATCATGCTATAAAAACATCGTCCAAACAATTCAGAATTTTCATCCTAGAGTTATCACCTTGTATATGTAGATGACATGATAATTTGTATTAAGTCAGATAAAGAATCTACAAACATCGTTAGGGAATTACTCAAAACCTTGAGGAGAATGAAAGATTTAAACTCAATGAATTTAAGACAAAATAGTATTATATATATACATACACACTCTGTTTCATAGGTTATATTTGTTTACAGGATATTTTTTGTCTTCAACGTGAAGGTTTATATGTATAGGTTTGTATAAGTTATAATATATAAAGTATTGTCAGTTTAAAAATATAAGCTTTATATGAAGAAAGTATATTTATGTACAGGGTTATATATATTTGCCTGGGAAAAAAAGTTTTGAATACATATATACAGCTTGCTGTATATATAGTTATAAAATTTTTGTATATTCTGTAGTTATATATATGTGATTTGTTGAGTTTGTATATATAAATATATATAAAGTTATATTTTCTAGTCTATCTATCTGTTTGTATATGCATGAGTTTATAAATATTGATTCTTCAATTTTTATATATACATAAATATATAAGTTGTTTAAAATGAATAAGTTAGGTAATATGATATGTGTTGTATAATAAAGATTTACATCTGTTGTGGTTATATGTAAAGTTATATAAGTTTTTATTTGAAACCTGGTATTATTCAAGTTTTATATATGTGTGTGTATGTGTGTGTGTGTGTGTATTGTTTAGTATATCATCGGTTGTTATAATATCTAAGCCCATGTTAGTTTTATGAATTATCTGTTTGACTGTTATGAATATATAATTTACATTGGTTCGAGTATGTATATATATAGGTTATGCATATATTCAGTTATATTACAGACGTGGATTTAAAATGTATGGGTATGTTTCTTAATGAATATATATATATATATATATATATATTCTTATGTTATAAATTTAGAGAGTATACATATATACTATATGTTAGTATTTTGAAAGGGGCGTTATGATTTCAAACAAATATAAATATTACGTTCAATATTTATAGGCTTACTATATATAGATTTTTGTGATAATATAGATTTTGAAAATAATTATATGGGTTGATTTAATAATAATTTTGAATTTTTTTTAATATTTATCTTAAATTAAAAATTTTGAAATTTTCTTGTATAATATAATAATTTATATATTTTCAATTTATATCAAAACTCATTTCATTGTTTTCATCGATTCTTGTTATCATCCCTATTCATCAAATTCATGCCAATCTTGTTTTGCTTTGAAATTCGTGCTTTGATTCATAACTCATCTCATTCTCGTTCATTCTCTAGCCTCGAAAGGTGAGCAATTACTCACGATTAACGTTCTTATATTTATTAAATTTGATTTCAGTTGAAACGACAATTGAAATATGCTGCCATTAGTTATTTAGATCGCTATATACATATGATATTATCTGTATCTGTACACCTGTGACATCTGACACCATTATCTGTTATTTACACTGATGATATATGCCTGTTACAATAGTATCATATCTGTTATCACTCTGCAAGCTCCCTGTTAATGTAGAATTCCCTATGAGTTGAAATGATACGTACCCGAACGATTTATATAATATGAGAAAATCGTTATGGGTTGAAATGATAAACTCAAGCGATTCTCATTGAATTGAATTTGGGATTGTGGGTTGAAATGATATATACCCGTAGATATTTAAATTGCGGATTGAAATGATAAGTATCCATGTCACTTGACCATAGGTGTAACAAACCCTATATTTTACGATTGTATATTTAAATCTAGCATCATTAGTCGAATTTAAGTCCGAAATGCTACTTTTTGCAAACAGTCGAATTAGAACTCGAGACCACTTCCATTGAGTTCAAAATTCTATTTGCGATCTTTTTAAGTACAAACATCGATATGTTTGGAGTTAGCTTGAATGTTGACATTTTCACTTAGGGCTTTGGGTTTCAGCCCAATAACCTAACATAAGACCCTAGCTCCACCCCCTCTCCTCTTCATTCATTCTCATTTTCTAACACTTCAAGTTTTAGTAAAAATGGGGGAAGAGATTGGAAATTAAATTCCTAAGCCCTAGTTTCTTTTGCAAATTCAAGTTCTAGCTCCAAAATCAAAGAGAAGCTTAGGTAAGAACCCTCTTCACCTTCTCCACCTCAATCTCTCTTCAATTTTCAGAAATCCTATAACCTAACTTAGGAAAAACTTCACCTTTGTTGATAGATTGAAGATTCTAGAGGTGTAGTGAAGAGGAATTGATCTTGCCTTGTTTTAAAAGCTTCTCCTTCATTGTTTTGGGTTTAAAAGTAAGTTTTTGAACTCACATCTACGTCTATAGCTTTCATTGTTGTTAGGTATGAATTCCTAACATCTATTCATATTTATTTGCTTTTGAATTGGATTGATTTGGTGAATATTCCAATTTTTGGTGTTTTGAGGTCAAATCTTTAAAAATCCTATCTTTGATGTTTGAACATGATTTTGGTGTTGCATCGAAGAGCCTATAGGGCTGGGTTGCTGATTTGCGTAAGCCCCTTGTGCCATTGCTCGTCCGTTCGCCATTTGTTGGATTTTTGCCCTTGGTTGGGCTAGGCTGAGAAGACTGAAATTTGCAGATTCAGTCGACTGACTTCTGAGTTCAATCGACTGAACCTGGAACTAAAAAATTCCTGGTCCCTGTATCAGTCAACTGAACTCTGAGTTCAGTCGACTGAGCCTGAAAACCAAGTGTTTTCAGGCATGTGTCAGTCGACTGAACTTTAAGTTCAGTCGACTAAACCTAGAAACAGAGAGTTTCCAGGTATTGAATCAGTCGACTGACTTCAGAGTCCAGTCGACTGAATCTGGGAATTTGCATTATTTTGCCTAATTTAGGCATTTTTGAGTGGATTTCCAATTTTTAATCGATTCTCGTTTCTCCGTTTAGTTGTTATCACTTTTGTTGACATTAATAATTTCGTTTTGGGATTTTTGGGAATATCCATTTTGATGGATTTTGTATCGATTTCTATGGATTTGATTCATGTCTTCGTATGTGAATTTTTGGTGATTGATTGTTCCTACAGTCAATTTTGTGATTTGACACTTTAAGATACAAAGGTTTCTATACTAGTAGTAAATATTCAAACTCTTTCACAATGATGATTTCAACTCTACTTTTAATACAAAGCTCATTTATAAAACCGTTTTCCAACCTATTAGTATATACAAACCATTTCCTCATTCGTTCGAGAAATTTCATTAAACGACTTAGAAAAACAAGTGGTATGAAACGCTTGCATTTACTTCGTTGGTTAATTTTTGGACTCGTTCGATTGAAAATCTTGTGACAATCTTCGAGTGCAAATCTACAATTTGTTCGTAAATATTTAAGTTAAGCCAGTGGTTATGGGACATGAAGCCAAACTCATTTATTTACTACCTTAGTGTGATCGACACTTCTTGATGATCGATGATGATCATTTTTGGTTTAGACTAGCAATGCACGATGTCTCTTTGTCTGCGAGGGAGAATAAACCCCGTTTCTGTGGAGCATCGGCTCAAAAATTGGTGGTGTAGCGACCCATGGTCTTCGGGTCGTTTGTGGAGCCTTGGCTCAAAGCTGATGGTTAGCAACCATGGAATAGCGTTTCGTTTGTGATACACATGTTGGTGAGTTTTCATGCTCCCGTTTTATGATAGGCCTCCCCCTTTTTGTTATTTACTGGATTTCCAGTTGATGATTTCTAAAATTTGTGTTTCACCTCTTTTTGTGATTGGCAATAATATGTTTGCCGATATTTGGGATTTGGTGAATAAAATAAAGAATATGACATTCTTTATAGTGTTTTGAGATTTCTTGAGATATTGTATGATTTTTGTTGTTAAATGTATACTTGTCATGGTATGGCATTATTATTATCATACGTTTTAATCATATCTCTTATCCTATCTCATTTTATCTGATGTTTATAGCTAGACTGATCCGTTTATTATTTTCTTATTAAATAATACTCACGTCAGACCGAGATGTTACAGGTGTTTCTGCTTGACTCCTCATTTGGGAATATTATCTGACTTTTGGCTACTACTTAGATTAGTAGGTTTTGTTTTATACATTCGAGTTAGAGACTCCTTGATGTATACTTATTCTTTGTCTAGAACTTATATCTACTCTTTTGTGACATTGTGGATCTTATTTGACCACTATTCTAATGTACATTTCTATGTGTTATATTCATATCTGTGTCCTCCTTTGTGATATGGATGTCTGTGGCTGATTTGTGTTATGCTTATTTCTATATTTGCTTCCGAAGATCATATAGCCACTGTGTAGTATCTTTGAGTTTGTATCGGTATGTCGAATTTTCTCTTGAAATGAAATGCATGTTATACTATCTGACATATCAGTACTCACACAAAGCAAGTACATGGATGGTCGCTCCTCAACAGCCATATTCTTTGTGCTAGTTAACGGCATTACTCTGTAGTGTCCTTGGCTAGCATGAGTATAGAAGTGGGATGTCACAACTTGGTATCAGAGCCAAACTTTGGAACAATGTAGAATAATCTAACAAGGATCATTGTCCTAAGTCCTTCTTAGGAATCGTGCCTTAGGATTTATCTGAGTCTTAGGACCGTTTAGTCCTATTTTCTTTTATAATGCCTTGTTTTATCAATCATGATTGTTTGATATTCATTTTTTGAATAACCTTTTTCTTCTTCTTTCTTTCTTTCTTAAAGAAGAGAAATGATTAGACCAGGCCGTCCCAGCGCCGATCAATTCAGTGCTACTCCTCAGGATGGAGTATTTATGACTGCCTAACAGCTCCTAGATCTTGTAAAGAATGCTCAAGCTGTCGGACCTATTCCAGAGCCTATTCACCCTAAATCTGGATTTGCACGCTTGTGCAATGATTATACGGATTTAGGTGGAATTCCATTCAAGGGTTCCAAAAGTGTTATAGAAGTCCAGGCTTGGCTTAGAACATGCGATCGCATCTTTTCTCGCATGAATCTTATTGATTTGCATCGTGTCCAAGTGGCTTCTAGTATGCTCCAAGAAAGAGCATTAGATTGGTATGAGCTTCTGATTTCTGAAATTATTGAAGCGAATCTTACTTAGGAGCAATTCTGGGAAAGATTTGGATTGAAGTTTGTGTCGAAAGCTGAAAAAGTAACTTTAGCTGGACGCTTTATTGACCTTGTTCGAGGCGAATCTTCTGTGATGGATAACGTCGCATCTTTTGAGTCCCTCTCTAAACATGGGTCGAGTACATTAATACCCCATTGAAGAAAAATTAGAGGTTTGTCTGTGGCTTTAATAAGAATCTCAAAAAGCCTTTACTTCTAAAGTTAGAAGTTTCTTTCGATCAACTTGTTGATACCGCTCTTCGACTCGAAGAGGCCGATAAAAAGATGATGTTGAAGTTGTCATCAACAACAAGAAGAGGCCTATTAATTTCAAATGCCCTTATCCCAACAAGAAAGGGAAGCAAGCAACTCCGGTAGTAAAAATTTCTACCTCTAGTGGTGGGTAATGCTACAATTGTGATTCTAAGGACCATTATGCAAATAAGTGTTCAAAGCACCTTGCTTGTCGCTATTGCAAAAGTTCGGGTCATTATATATCTGCATGTCCCAAACTTCAAAGCAAGAACGAGGGAATGCTAAATGTTGTGCACGCCCCTAGTAACCCTTCTCGTGGTCAAGGTATTTCTCATTCTATCCTTGATGGCATTATTATGTTTCATGACCATCCTATTCGAGTTCTTTTTGATACGGGTGCGTCCCATTTTGTTTTGAAAGAACTTGTTGACACTTTTTCTTTAAGTGTTATGGCTTTGATGACTTCTTTGAAAATTGCGAATCCGGTTGGTGGATCCGCAACACTCAGTTTGCTTTGTAAAGATGTCGAGATTATTTTGTGTGATTATGCTTTCCAAGCCGATTTGCATGTTATGCGTTACTTAGGCTTCGGAATGACTTTGGGAATGGATTGGCTTAACCGTTATGAAGCCCACATCCAATGTCCTGAGAGGACTATTCATCTTCGACATCCTCAATCTGTTAAGCAGATTACTATTGTTTTTAAAGATTCGGATTTGAAATTGGCAGCATCCTTGTACTCTCTAAACCCTCATGATGACGATAATGATGATGAGGAAGATGTCATTTCTCTCATTAACGTTGTTCGTGAATTTTACGATATATTTGAGCCCATTTTAGGATTACCACCTAAGCAAGCAATTGAGTTCAGAATTAATCTAATCCCTGGAGCTCTACCTATCACTTGTCCTCCTTATCGAATGTCTAATAAGGAAAATGAGGAGATGAGTAAACAATTATCCGAATTGGAAGCGAAGCAGTTTATTCACTCTAGTTCCTCTTCTTGGGGAGCTTCAACTATTTTTGGGAAGAAATCTGATGGTACACTTAGATTTTGCATTGACTACCGCAAGCTTAATGATCTTACCATTAAGAATAAATGTCCTTTACCTCGGATTGATGATTTATTGAACCAACTTTGCGGTGCTAGAATCTTTTCACAATTAGACTTAGCAACCAGTTTTCATCAACTTCGTATTGCAGAGGATAGCATTCCCTTGACATCATTTTGTACTCATTATGGATCTTATGAATGGCTTGTTGTGCCATATGGTTTAACGAATGCCCCAGCTTATTTCTTTGACCTTATGAACCGAGTTTTCAAAGACTTCCTCAATCGATTTGTTCTCATCTTTATAGATGATATTCTTGTTTATTCTAAAACCGAGGAAGAGCATGAAAAGCACCTTCGGATTGTGTTGGAAACTCTTAGAAGCAATCAATTAAATGCAAAATTTTCTAAGTGCCACTTTTGGCAATCTCATGGGAAATTTATTGGTCACATTATATCCGAATCCGTAATTTCCGTGGATCCATCAAAGATCGAAGCGATTTAAAATTGGAAGAGACCGGAGGGTGTGACGGAAATCCATAGTTTTCTTGCATTGGCGGGTTATTACCATCGGTTCATAAAAGACTTTTCTAAAATTTCCGTGCCTCGTACTAGTTTGACAAAAAAGGGAGTTAAATATATTTGATCAGACAAATGTGAAGCTTCTTTTTAGAAATTAAAAGAACTCCTTTCCGATGCTCCTATTCTTGTGATTCCCGAAGGGAACCAAGGCTTTATTGTTTATAGCGATGCTAGTCATGTTGGTTTGGGAGCCGTTCTCATGGAAAGGGAACGTGTTATTGCTTATACTTCTAGGCAATTAAAGCCTGCCGAGACTAGATATGTCACTCATGATTTAGAGCTCGCGGCTATTGTTTTCGCCCTTAGGATTTGGCGTCATTATCTTTTGGGAGAGAAGCTGGTTCTCTACGTAGATCATAAATCTTTGAAGTATTTATTTTCTCAAAAGGAACTTAATTTGCGTCAACAAAGTTGGCTCGAGTTCCTCGCATCTTATGATCTTGATATTCTTTATACTCTCGGAAAGGGAAATAGTGTTGTCGATTCCCTTAGTCGCAAGCAACAGGCAGTTGTTTCTATAATAATATCTGAAGGGAATGATCTCGAGATTTTATCCACTTGTGAGATTCGAGATCATGAATCTGATTTATGTTCATTTTTGTTCTATGTAGCCTTGAGGCTGTTCTATGTAGCCTTGAGGCTCATCCATCTCTTTTAGACCGCATTCTTGAAGCTCAAAAGCTAGATCCCGAATTGGCTCTTCTTAGCCAAATTTGTAGGGATAAAATTGATATTGAAGGTTTGAAAAACTTTGATATTAATGCTCGTGGCGGTATTTGAAAATTTGGTATACTTATCATGCCAAATATTGGCAATCTTCGTAAAGACATTTTAGAAGATTCTCATCGTTCTAAATTTACCGTGCATCCCGGTAGTAGTAAAATGTACGCGGATATAAAGCGACTTTATTATTGGGATGGAATGAAATCTGATATTGCTAGCTTTATTAAGCATTGCATGACTTGCCAACTTGTTAAGGCCGAGCATCAAAGGCCCAGTGGGTTATTGCAACCTTTGGAAATTCCAATTTGGAAGTGGGATCAAGTCTCCATGGACTTTATTGACGGACTTCCCCATTCTCGTTCGGGCCATGACAGTCTATGTGTAATTGTGGATAGACTTACAAAATCCACCCATTTTATTCCCGTTCGGTCTAATCGGACCGTACCTCATTTGGCCAAATTCTATATTAGAGAAATTGTTATTCCTACTTCCATTGTTAGTGATCGTGATCCATTGTTTACTAGTGGATTTTGGAAGAGTCTTTAAAAAGCCTTAGGAACGAAGCTT
This sequence comes from Allium cepa, assembly GCA_030765085.1. Classification (NCBI taxonomy): domain Eukaryota; kingdom Viridiplantae; phylum Streptophyta; class Magnoliopsida; order Asparagales; family Amaryllidaceae; genus Allium; species Allium cepa. The sequence continues at coordinate 347,843,357 of CM060944.1, forward strand.
AATTTTAGCACCACTTATCATCCTGAGTCCAGAGGACAAACCGAGCGTGTGAATCAAACTCTTGAAGATCTTCTTCATGCTTATGTTCATGATTTTGGTGGAAGTTGGGAAGATCATATATCTCTTGTTGAGTTTACCTATAATAATAGCTTCCAATCTAGTATTGGTATGGCAACTTTCGAGGCACTCTATGGAAGGCCATGCCTATCCCCGTCTTGTTGGCTTGAGGCCGGCGAGAAGCTGGTTATAGGTCCATATTTTATTCGCGATTCCATAGAAAAGATTGACCTTATTCGTCATAGGATGAAAGAAGCTCAAAGTAGACAAAAATCCTATGCCGATAACCGAAGAAGGAAATTAGAATTTTCTATGGGAAATTTGGTGTTTATTCATGTTTCACTTATGAAGGGTGTTGTGCGTTTCAGTCAATCGAGAAAGTTAGCGCCTCGATATATGGGTCCATTCCCCATCACCGAATGCATTGGTTCCATGGCTTATCGCCTTTTACTACCGGCTCAGTTTTCTACTATTCATGACGTTTTCCACGTCTTTCAACTATGGAAATGCCTTAGGGATTCCGATTCTATTCTTGAGCCCGTGTTATTGAAGAAGTTGAAGTTTCGCCTAATTTGACTTATGAACAACATCCTATTCACATCATTGCTATGGAGGTTAAACGCCGTCGAAATAAAGATGTCCCGCTTGTGAAAGTTCAGTGGTCCTCAAATCCTCAGGATTGCTCTTGGGAATCTAGAGAATTCATCGAGCGGTCACATTCGGATCTACTCTCTCATGCTCCTTAGAGGTGAACTTCTTACTTCAAATTTTCATTTGTGTCGATATGTTTTTATGGTTGCTACTTTTTATTTTCTTCTTAAGTATTACGAGGATGCAATTTCTTTAAGGAGGTGAGTCTGTAACAACCCGCATATTTTACGATTGTATATTTAAATATTTTTTTAAATCTAGCATCGTTAGTTGGATTTAAGTCCAAAATGCTACCTTTTGCAAACAGTCGAATTAGAACTCGAGACCACTTCCATTGAGTTCAAAATGTCGTTTGCGACCTTTTAAGTATAAACATCGATATGTTTGGAGTTAGCTTGGATTTTGACATTTTCACTTAGGGCTTTGGGTTTGGGTTTCAGCCCAATAACCTAACATAAGACCCTAGCTCCACCCCCTCTCCTCTTCATTCATTCTTATTTCCTAACACTTCAAGCTTTAGTAAAACTGGAGGAAGAGATTGGAAATTAAAATCCTAAGCCCTAGTTTCTTTTGCAAATTCAAGTTCTAGCTCCAAAATCAAAGAGAAGCTTAGGTAACCACCCTCTTCATCTTCTCCACCACAATCCCTCTTCAATTTTCAGAAATCCCTATAACCTAACTTAGGAAAAACTTCACCTTTGTTGATAGATTGAAGATTCTAGAGGTGTAATGAAGAGAAATTGATCTTGCCTTATTTTAAAAGCTTCTCCTTCATTGTTTTTTGGATTTAAAGTGAGTTTTTGAACTCACATCTACGTCTATAGCTTTCATTGTTGTTAGGTATGAATTCCTAACATCTATTCGTGTTTATTTGCTTTTTAATTGGATTGATTTTGTGAATATTTCAATTTTTGGTGTTTTGAGGTCAAATGTTTAAAAATCCTATCTTTGATGTTTGAACATGATTTTGGTGGTGCATCGAAGAGCCTATAGGGCTGGGTTGCCGATTGGCATAAGCTTCTAGTACCCATTGCTCGTCCGTTCGCCATTTGTTGGATTTTTGCCCTTAGTTGGGCTAGGCTGAGAAGACTGAAATTTGCATATTCAGTCAATTGACTTCTGAGTTCAGTCGACCGAACCTAGAACCAGAAAATTCCTGGTCCTTGTATTAATCGACTGAACTCTGAGTTCAGTCGACTAAGCCTGGAAATCGAGTGTTTCCAGGCATGTGTCAGTCGACTGAACTCTGAGTTCAGTCGAATGAATCTGGAAACAGAGAGTTTCCAGATATCGAAACAGTCGACTGACTTCAGAGTCCAGTCGATTGAATTTGGAAATTTGTATTTTTTGCCTAATTTGGGCATTTTTGAGTGAATTTTCAATTTTTAATTGATTCTCATTTCTCTGATTAGTTGCTATCACTTTTCTTGACTTTGATAATTTCTTTTTGGGGATTTTTGGGAATATCCATTTTGATGGATTTTGTATCGATTTCTATGGATTTGATTCACGTCTTCGTATGTGAATTTTTGGTGATTGATTGTTTTTACAATCAATTGTGTGATTTGACACTTTAAAATAAAAGGTTTCTATACTAGTAGTAAATGTTCAAAACACTTTTACAATGATGATTTCAACTCTACTTTTAATACAAAGCTCGTTTATAAAACCGCTTTCCAACCTATTAGTATATGCAAATCTTTTCCTCATTCGTTCGAGAAATCTCATTAAACGACTTAGCAAAACAAGTGGTATGAAACGCTTGCGTTTACTTCGTTAGTTAATTTTTGACTCATTCGATTGAAAATCTTGTGACAATCTTCGAGTGGAAATCTACAATTTGTTCGTAAATATTTAAGTTAAGCCAGTGGTTATAGGACATTAAGCTAAACTCATTTATTTACTAGCTTAGTGTGATCGACACTTCTTGATGATCGATCATGATCATTTTGTGGTTTAGACTAGCAATGTGCGATGTCTCTTTGTCTGCGAGAGAGACTAAACCCCGTTTCTGTGGAACTTCGGCTCAAAAATTGGTGGGGTAGCGACCCACGGTCTTCGAGCGTTTGTGGAGCCTCGTCTCAAAACTGATGGTTAGAAACCGTGGAATAGCGTTCCGTTTATGGTATACATGTTGGTGAGTTTTCATGCTCCCGTTTTGTGATAGGCCTTCCACCTTTTATGATTTTTGGATTTCTAGTTGATGATTTCTAGGATTTGTGTTTCACTTCTTTTTGTAATTGGCAATGATATGTTTGCCAATATTTGTGGTTTGATGAATAAAATAAATAATATGACATTCTTTTTAGTTTTTTGAGATTTCTTGAGATATTGTATGATTTTTATTGTAAATGTAAACTTTTCATGGTATGGCATAAATGTTATCATACGTTTTAATCATATCTCTTATCCTATCTCATTTTATCTGATATTTATAGCTAGACTGGTCAGTTTATTATTTTCTTATTAAATAATACTCGGGTCAGACCGAGATGTTACTGGTGCTTCTGCTTATCTCCTCATCTAGGGACATTATCTGACTTTTGGCTAACTACTTAGATTAGTAGTTTTTATTTTATACATTCGAGTTAGAGACTCCATGATGTATGCTTATTCTTTGTCTAGCACTTCTATCTATTCTTTTGTGATATTATGGATCTTATTTGACCACTACTCTGATGCACACTTCTATGTGTTATATTCATATCTGTTTCCGCCTTTGTGATATGGATGTCTGTGACTGATTTGTGCTATGCTTATTTCTATATGTGTTTTTGAAGATCATATTGCCACTGTGTAGTAGCTTTGAGGTTGTATCGGTATGTCGCATGTTATACTATCTGACATATCGGTGCTCGCACAAAGCAATTACATGGATGGTCGCTCCTCAACAGCTTTATTCTTCGAGCAAGTTGACGGCATTACTCCATATTGTCCTTGGCTAGCGTCAGTATAGAAGTGGGGCGTCATAATAGGATAGAGAATTATATACAGACACCATTGGTCTATATATATATATATATATATTGAAATGGTTTCCAAGGTTTAAAAAGATATATATATATATATATATATATATATATATATATATATATATGGTTTCATATAAATATTGATCTTAAATATTGTGTGTGTATATATAAATGTTATATTATATATAGTTAAATTCTTGATTTTTTAAATGATATGTTTTTAATTTTTAAAATTATAAGTTAGTTTCAAAATTATAAATTTTAAGAATTTACTTATAATTTTACAATTTTAATGTATATATAAATTAGCTTAAATATAAAATAAGTTTATTAATAAGATTTAAGTTTAATAATAAGTTTGATTTAATTAACATATAATATGTTTGAGTATTTATTTAAAATTATATTTTAAAAATAGATTTTATAATAATTTGAATAAATTAAAGTTGGAAAGATAAAATTAATTTAATTTGAAATCGTATTCGTTTGAGAGTTATATTAATTTTAAAATAAATTTGAAACCTATTGAATTTAAGATTTAAAGATATGATTCTATAACTTGATTTGATTTAAAGTGATAAATTGAATATTTCAAGTTTAAATAAATTGAAGGAATATCATGTTTATTTCAAATGTAATTTATAGTTTATTTAAATAATATTAGACTGATTAAGTGAATATTTAAAAACTAAATAATAACGAAGTTAAATTTAGATATATATGAAATTATTAAACTTATTTTTTAAATTGTGGAATATTTAAAGCTTTGAAATAAATTGAAATTGAAATGGTTTATTTTGTGGTTCAAATCTATATTTGAAATCGATATAACTTGAAAGGTTTTATTGATGAACTGAATTGAATTGAAATTGATGAATTGTGATTGAATTAAATTTGAATTTTTTTGAATCCGAGTTGATTTGAATCGATTTGTGAATTTTGAGGAAGATATTTTATTATATAAAGTATTTTTAAATTATACTTAAAACTATTTATATATTTTACTTTATAAATTTTTAATATAAACTATTTTAATATACTAATTATTTTAATACAAACCATTTTTATTATAAACTATTTCGATATACTTATTATATTATAAACTATTTTATCATATATACTATTATTTATATCTAAATTGTTTAAGTGGGAACTTATGATTTCATAGTTATGGATTTCAAAGTATTATGTCATCAAGTGTTATGGTTTCCAAAGTGTAACAAATTCTAAGATTGTAATTTCGAAAGGGTTATAACTTTGAAGCGCAATAATTTTGGAAATGGATATATTTGAAGTGAAATGATGTCGTATTGATATGGTTTCGAAATGGAAATGATATTTTGGTTTTGAAGTATAAACTATTTTGAAATGGCCGTAGTGTTATAATAACATTGGTTGTTAAAGAGACCAGGATCGGTTATTGTCATACTCTCTACCAATACCGAAACTCACTTTAACAACCGTGTAAGCGTTGGAGACTCCAGAATGAAGTAGGATGGTGGTGACGATCCTATATAAGGTATATACGTAGACCTGACTCCATGAGTTAGCATAAGGTGGCTAAAACAGGAGTAATTGACGGGTCAAATGAGGTAGCTTCTCCGATCGGACACACTTCTTTGATTGCCATTCTACTACTTTGATTGATTTGGTGTGCACCTTTGATTTGGGAGTGTGGCCCGAGGTGGGCGGTAGCTACGGCTATGCGTTACCACCAGCCCGGAAGTGTAATTGGTATATTTACCCTAGCATTGCCTAGTTATGCCGTGTCACCTACCATATCGAGACTACCACGAGTTTGCTTTGTGTCGTACCTATGGAGTATCCTCTGTTAGCCTCCCGATCAGGTGTTATTACGGTACTATATAGACTATTGGCACTATAAAATGTGTTAAGGGGGAAATAGGTAACGCCTTAACGCTATTTTAATAGTTTACTTTACTATAGACATTATTATAATAGCGTATATTACTACATAGTAGATAGTTCTACGGATCCTTAGAGGATGGTTATCCAAAACATCCTTTGAGTTACTTGTATTTCAGTGGATGTTTCACTTGAGTTGGATTTGTTGATATAATCCCGACTCGAAGTTTTTGTGTTTTTGCTTTACACTTGGGTCAGACTAAGTGTCACAGCATTTGAGACTTACCTTTGGAGTTGGAGCTTCGTTTGGAGATCCTTCTATACATTCAGCTTGCAGTTATTCAGTTGACTTCTGTGATATATTCTTATCTTGTATTTGACTATTGTATGGAGACTTCTATGTATTCGAAACTTCTGTTGTATCTTGTATTACTCTATTATATATATAATAGCTTCATGAACTACTATTCATTTGTTTCCTCTACTTATTATTGTAATACTCTATGTCTATAATTCTATGATTAATTATTTACTGTATATGCTGAGTTTTGCCAAATATATATTAACAATATTATATTTTAACAAATACAAGTCCGACACGTGCGGATGCAAATGGAATGAAAATACCAAGATGTTACAGCTGGTATCAGAGCTTTGGTTTTAAGAAAAACTTAGCATATATAGTAATTTTAATTACAGGATTACCTTCGTTGGAGCTTGAATCTCTTCCCCTTTGACTCGGGTTTTCTTTGAATTTTAGAACCCCCTCCTTCGTTCTGAAATCTATTCTTGTCTCTCCCTATTCTTGTTTTCTTGATTCTAGAGTATCTCATAGCTCCAGTATGATTTGTAAAGGGGTGAAACTCTTTTACAATAGACATTGATTCACCAGAGATTTCTATATCCTCGGTTTAGATGCTGCTATCTCTTGTTATGACCGAATTCTATTCTCTTGTGATCGAATGTCGATTTTCCTCAAAATTCTACATTTATCTTATTCTTGAAGTCACGGTTGATCCGGTTAAGGTCATCCTCGATTTATACAAGTCTATCCACCTTTTCTCTTTTGTTTTTTGATTATCTTATCTGTGATATCCCGAAATTATAGACTTATGAAATCGATAAATAATTGAGTTAATTAATAAGATCTTGATTTATAGATTGAACAAATAAATATGATAACAAATAATTATGATGACAAATAAATATGATTATTTGATACTGTAACATTCCCGTTTTTGAATCGAATTTAAATTGGAAATTTAATTAATTTTAGAAATTAAATTGTGAATTAACTGGATATTTTCCAAATTTAAGTAGATATCTGTTTGTCATTTATGTAAATGGGTATAAAACAAGAAATAAAAATTTAAAAATAATATAAATATAGATAATGATTTATTTAAAAGGTATACTAGTTTTAATTCAAAAATAAAAATAAACTAAGCTTATAAATAATATTGGTTTAAAAAGTAATTTTATAAAATTGATTTAATAAATAAGTTTACAAAAGCTTCATAAACTAAGGAATGTATATATATATGTGTGATTTGTTTGTGAGTGTACAAATTGTTTTAAATTCATTTCTTTTTAAAAAATTTGTAAAAGTAAAATAAATACATATGTTAGTATCTCAAGTTTAAAATGAGTGTTTTAAAAAAATGAGTAGCATTTAAAAATTTGTTAAGATATAATATATGTATATATATTAATATACATAAATATTGATTAAATTCTTTTAACATTGAACACATACAAATGAATAAACAAATACATTTATTTACAAAGTATAAACAAATACATACTTTAAGATCTTATACATGCACATATACAAATGGCATCAAATTGAATTAAATAATAAGATTAAAAAATTTCAGAAACCTTTCCATTTCCCCACAAGCAATTATAATAGCTTTTTAGAAAACTGGAAACAAATAGTATCAAGGATTTGATGTCACAAGTCCAAACACCAAAGAAACAAAATTGATAAAAAGTCTGAAAAACATTATGAACCAGATTTCCAAATTCATCTCAAAACAAAACAAAACAAAATTCAGTTTAATCAACCCTGGAATTAAAATCAAGTAAGCAAGTCTGCAATCTGGAAATTGGTTCTGCATGCAAATCAAAAGCAAAATCTGGAATTCAAGAAGATTCAAAAACAAAAGCTAGAAGCAACTCAACTGGATTCAAACATCAAGTAACATGAAAAGAGAATTTACAAATCAAATAGGGACTGGAAAATCAAAACCTGAGAAATTAGTGTTAAAGCAAACAAGTACAAGATCAATCTCAGGTAAGTTTTTAACATCAAAAGTAATGAATTTTTGGTTTCAAAAATCAAGTTTTACACAAACAAATTTCAAAACTGCAGTTTAAAATCAGCTACTGCAGCAAAATAATCAAGAAAGAAAAATTGCTTCAGCCTGGGAAGCAAGTGCAGGGTTTCTGAAAGTAAATAAAGGCAAGTGAAATATCTTTTTAAAATTCGAGTTTGATATTAGTAATCAGTAAATAAAACAAACATTTAAACAACTCTATCATTTTTATGCTGAGGGGATGATAACCCAAACCAAAGGAAATCTGGGATGCAAACCTGGAAACAACAAAATTCCAGTTCTCCACTTTATTTTCTGCTTTTTAAGGTGAGCAAACCTTATTTTGATCTGATTTATGATTTGATGCATGCTTAAAGTAAAGTTGTGAATTTGCTTGAATGTATACCATATATATATACATAGGTGTGTGGCTGTGCATGTTGTTGATTGAGTCCATCTCTGTTTGTAAACTGTCAAGTGCTTTTGTCATCTGGAAAACAGGTGAGTAAACTCTCCAACCTCTGATCTATTTTTCTAGTGCTTGTGAGCAACTTTCCCTCCTGAAACCTATTTTCTTGTTAATGCTTGTGAGTAACTTTCTTTATAAATTTAAGGGTTAAAACTGTTGCATGCTAAGATAAATAATGTTCATATAATTAATGCCTACTGTCTGATGTATGAAGTACATATGTATATATGCATGCTGTTTACATTGCTATGATCTGTGTGTTTTCTATTTCTAGATTCTAATTAAATTATTATATCATCAATTTGTCTTTGTTGGATTTTAGAATTTAATTATGATGGTAGGGCAGTTTATAGTTTGGACTCTAGAATTTTATTAAAGTAAAATTCAAATTTTACTTACTGGAATAAATACCAGAGCATAGGAAATTTTATAAGTAAAATATATAAAACATTTCAAATCAATGTTGTAAAAGTAGAACTCAAAACATCAAGTGAATGCATGAAATTTTAAATCAAAAATTAGTATTTATAATACTGTAAACCAAGAACAGTTTAAGTTACAGTATTATATATATTTGACAAACATTGGAATATTGGCATTTGTTTGGATTGAATTTGCTTCTGAAGATGCTGTAACTATCTAAGATTTGTAGGAAAATTTTTAAGTGGATTAAAATTCTATTTTGGGTTTTGTATTTGGGAATTGCAGTAAGAACCATAGTTTACTGGGTTTAAGTGAATTTGGTGCTGCGGCTTCCTCAGTGATTCGAGTTCTATGATTTTGTGGGTATTGGTGGATGGTGAGGTGAAGAAGCTATCACTGGAGTTTGGTCGATGATGTTGGTCGGAGATGAGAGAAATTGGAGTTGACAGGTCTTAGGAAGTTTGGGGGTAAGGCTGTTTCAGGTTTGGGGGTTGGTTTTGGGATAGCAGTGTTTTGACTCGGGATGGACTCGGGTTAACTGAAGGGAAACTCGAAGCATATAAGCTTCTGACTCGAAGCAAAATTTATGGTGACTCGAGTATACCATTTTTGTTTCAGACTTTAATAAACAGAGCAGTTCTGTTTTAAGATTTTTTTAAAATAAAGTCTTAAATTAATCTGGAGATTTAAAATCAGAATTTAAACTTGAATCTTAAGTTGAATTCAAATATTTTGAATTCTGATTTTGAATACTTTAAATGCAGTAATTCAAGTTGTTAAAAAAAAAGAGAGGAACAGAAAAACTGTTTGCAGTTTTTAAAATTGAAAGTGAAAGTTTAAAATGCAAACTCAATTTGGACTTAGGCTTTAAGAACCTGAATTTGAATATGAATTCAAATAAGTTGAATTCTGTTCTTCTGAAATTATTTAATTTCAGGAAAATTCAAAGTTTGATTTTCTTTTTATAAAACAGAAAACTGTTTCTGTTTTTTTTAAATGTAAGAGGTAGGTTTAAAAATTTTTTAAGTGGAGATTTAAAACTGAGTGTAAGTTTGAAAATTTGAATATGAATTCAAATTTTTAATTGTCTGAAATTTTGAAACCATATTGTGTTTTTAAATTTAAATTTGATTTTAAACTCTCAACTATAAATGCATTGTGTTTTGGCATTTGAATTGAAAGGTTAAATGTTTAAAATTAGGAATTTAAAAATGAATTCAAACTCTGAGTTTTTTTAAATCTATTTTTAAACTTCAGTTTTAAATAAAGATTTAAATTTAAATTGCTTCAAATGATTTACATTTGAATTGAAGGTGTAAATTGTAAAAAAAAAAAGAGTTTTAAAGAATTTAAAACTAAAATGAGAATGGAAGTTATATTTCAATTTTGAAATTTTAAAGTATTTTTTTAATTGATTTGAATTTGATTTGAATTGAAATTTAAATTCTTTACACTTATTAATAAGGTAGATGTTTCTTGTAAACATATAAGATTAAGTTTGTATTGTTTTAAAAATCTTATTTTAAATATATTTAAGTCTTAAAGTTTAAAAGAAATGTTAAATGGAATTTAATGTACATTAAAAAAACATTTGTTTTTAAATGCATAATTTAAATAAGGAATGTTTACCTAAAGATAAAGAAAAGTTTAATGATTTGTAATTCATTTAATTATTAAGGTAGTACAAATGGATAATTAATAAAATTAATTAATTAATGAAATGGATAATTAATTAAAGTAATTAAGGGTTTTAATTTGATTAATTAAAGTTTAAGATTAATTTTTCTTAGAATAATTAATTTGTAATTAAGAAATCATTAATTGAATGATATTAGATTTAAAATTTATAATTGAAGATTTATTAATTGAATAAATATGGATAGTTAATTAATTAGGAATAATAAATGAAAGTAATCATGTAGGTAATAAATTTAAAACCACCCAGTTTATTCATCTTAATTGTAGATGCTGGTTGTTATTGAATGTTGTGTGATGGATTGATATATTTGATATGTGATGAGATGCTATGTGATACTTTGTGCTGATCTGCTATATTTATGATGAATATATTGTCATATGAATATGAAACCCCTTGACCCGTTGAATGACATTTGGATTTCGATGCGACAGGGAGTCGGATTCCAGTCGGTTATCCGAAACCCACATCGAATCATATTAGTTAATCTTTGTGAATAATATTTTACTTTATCTATGAATCTGTGAATATAGATAAGCGTTATGGGTTATACCGCTTGTCGATATGATTGAATCTGTGATAATGGATGTTGTGCACTATTGTGTTGAACCCCTGGACCACACTTATACACACACAAATATGGATTGCACGTGGAAATGGGTTAAGTCACAGATTTTGAAATTGTTTTAAAAATTTGAATTTTTGAATCCAAAATAGTTTTGGAATTAGAATTGAAGCTTTTGAATAAAATGAATTTCAAAAAATAAAAGCTATTTGAATAACTTGATTAGGTTTTGAAATTTAAATAATTTGATTTAAATTTGAATTCAATATTTGAAGTTGAATTCTATAATTTGGGAACTAGGGTTTAAAAAGTTATCCAACTTATAAATGGATTTATATGGGTTTTTAAACCATTTTAAAAAGTGATGTTTGGAATTTAAATTTAACCCAAGATTTTCAACTTGTATAAATCGGACTTTTCTGAAACGAAAACTGTTGTTTCCAAATAATAGAAGCTTTCATATAAGAAATGGATTTCCAATATGTGTTAAAAGGAATTCAAGTTTCAAAATGAAAATGGTTTTCCAAGTTATGAATAAATCTTTGGAACGTGTTTTGAAAGCTATAAATTAAATCTTTAATTTAAAGATTTATCGAGTTAATCCAATTGGAATGGAAGTTGTTTTGAATCTATAGATAGATCTTTGTGAAAATTGGTGAAACTTTGTGAAATTAATCTTTTTATTTAAAGATTTAAAATGGTAATTTGTTTAACCATTTGAAAGAAAAGCTTTGGATTTTTAAGTTGTGACTTAACCGAAATCCCATATCCATATGTTTTTAAATATTGCGCTCACTATTCGGTTTAGCCGGGAGAGGACCTTTGTGTCATATAGCCCATTCTGAATATGTGATACGTCGTTATGGATAGCATTGAAGACCGATGGTGAAGACCGGGTATCTGTGAGAACGATAGGATAACCTATCGATTGACTCTGCACTGAGTTGCTCCGGTATAGAGTTCTCCTTAGTGATGGGAAGTCCGATCGGGATTGGGGATACCCGGATTTGCAAGGGCTTCTTCGGAAGTGCCTTCGGTTCTGTTCGAACCCGGAACAGACTTGTATGGTTGTATGTCCGACATTACACTTTGAGATATTAAACTGATCTCTATCAAATACATTTCTGCTTGGTGGCGGAGAATTTATTCTCTCAGCTTAACACCCTTCTCTGAGACGTACGAGCTCAGAGGTTATGTAGTTGATATTTATCAGTGATATTCCCAATTTGGTAATGTGGCATGCTGAGTGCTGCTGTGTGGTGATCATTGGTTGATCATTTGTGATATGATCATTTATTTGATCATTTATCTTTGTGATCATTGCTTTGGTCATCTGTTGACCCAAAGCATGGCTTTGTTGTACAAAGCGTAGCTTTGTGGACGAGACTGCATCAGGACCTCACTCCCCGGAAATGGTCGAAACAGGAAAGATGCGGCAAGGTTATGAGGGTCGCTCCCTTTAGGGTGTGTCATTCCCTTCTGGTAAAGGGTGGTATCAGGTATGGAGCCCTGATATTTAACCTATGTGGTTGCTCCAATCTCATTTACTGTGTGGTTGTTGCTTTGAGGCGCCTCGGATAAAGGTCCCAAAGGACCGGGGGATGACATATTCGTGTAGTAGTTACCTAGTTACAGAGGTAACCCGGCCTTGTGTTGGCAGAGATCTAACCGTAACGTTAGTTTCTCGGGACGTCCCACCAGAGGCGATCCCATGTGGCAGTAGGAAGTTCCTTAGCCTGACCATTTGTTGGAAATCCATTCATCCAATACGTGCCTTGTACGGTTTTAGTTGTAGAACCTGCCATTTAACATGGCAGCTATAGTAGGCATAGTATCATGGTACCTATGCTGGCTAGGATTTATATTATACTTTCGAAAGATTTTCCACTATGCACTAGTAATAATATCAAAGAATTTTCCTCGTAGTAAGCATGTTTGACTATCATAAGGAGAAATCTCCCCCATGTGTGCGTTTGCATTGTGTGTGTGCCGGGAGGCCTTATGGTAGTTTCATTTTCCAAAAAGCATTGCGGATTTCAAATTTAAATTCTGTTGTTTGTTTTTAAAGACCAAATGTTTTTGTTTGCTCATACCAGTCCCATGACTGACCTGGAGTTTATTGTTCCTTTCCTAAACTCTGGGTGCCCACTATTTTCCCACACGGGCAGTCTAGAGTTGGGGTTTTCAGATAATCAATGGTAGGTGTAGATTCGATAGCTTTCAACCTTAGGATTTGGCAATCGCATTTTGGATCGAGTTGCTTCTCTTCATCTTGTTTTGGAGTTTGAGCCATTTCTAGATTGGTGCTTTGGAGATGGAGATTACTGTTTTCTGGAGTTCTTTCTTGAAGACTATTTTGGAGATTTGTTCCGCTGCTAGTGTTATCTTTTCTTTCCGCCGCTATTATCTTGTATCATATCTATGATGTATATTCATTATATCATCTGTTGTATCATATTGTATCAGTTATTGTATCAAATGTTGTATTTATGATATATGCTATTCTTTTCTTCCGCTGTGTTATTTACTTAATGTGTTATAAGCTCCGGCGAACCAGATTCGACGTTTGAACCTGCGGCATTTGAATACGAGTGTCGTATTCGGTGCCGATTTTCGAAGGTCGAGTCAGGGTCGTCACATTTGGTATCAGAGCTGATGGTTAAAAGCCTTAGCTCAGGAGTATAACACATTAAGTAACTCATTAGAGATAGGGTGAAGTAAACCCTAGAATGAGTATATCCTTAAGATATCCGTTCGAATGCCTCAGTAAATTCTCTTACCATCCACTGATAGTGAGTATGAGTGCGAGGAGAGAACGAGGTAGGGGACAGGGGAGTACCACTACAAATGGTCAACACCCTGCAACAGTGGAAACAATTTTCTCTATCAATCTCCTTTGATTCGATTTCGAATTCTTTTGATTGCTTCGTAGCTGCTCCAGAAAGAAGCTTCGGTGTGATGGTGGCCTTACGAATCGTTGTAGAAAAATCCTTACTTTGTATCTTCATCGGTTTCTTATCAGCTTTTCGATCTAAACTCTAATGAATTTGAAATTTATAATATTAAATAAATTGGAAATTTTAAATTAAGTAAATTGGTTAACTAATATGAAGATTTGATCCATCTATCTATTCTCTGGGATCCGATATATTCTACGAACGATTAGTTATCCCTTCGAACTAATCAATGCCCTTGCATATTCGTAGACCGGTGGACCCAAATATCTTGTGTAATGATTATATGAGTTTGTTCTCATATTGTCGATATTCTGATTTGGTAAGCCGAATGCAGAATAAATATCTCGATTCTGATCTGATCAATCATTTCTTTATCTATTATCTTTTCTTTCTCGTCTTCCTGGCAAATTTCGGGGACGAAATTTCTTAAGGAGGGGAACCTGTAACATTCCCGTTTTTGAATCGAATTTAAATTGGAAATTTAATTAATTTTAGAAATTAAATTGTGAATTAACTGGATATTTTCCAAATTTAAGTAGATATCTGTTTGTCATTTATGTAAATGGGTATAAAACAAGAAATAAAAATTTAAAAATAATATAAATATAGATAATGATTTATTTAAAAGGTATACTAGTTTTAATTCAAAAATAAAAATAAACTAAGCTTATAAATAATATTGGTTTAAAAAGTAATTTTATAAAATTGATTTAATAAATAAGTTTACAAAAGCTTCATAAACTAAGGAATGTATATATATATGTGTGATTTGTTTGTGAGTGTACAAATTGTTTTAAATTCATTTCTTTTTAAAAAATTTGTAAAAGTAAAATAAATACATATGTTAGTATCTCAAGTTTAAAATGAGTGTTTTAAAAAAATGAGTAGCATTTAAAAATTTGTTAAGATATAATATATGTATATATATTAATATACATAAATATTGATTAAATTCTTTTAACATTGAACACATACAAATGAATAAACAAATACATTTATTTACAAAGTATAAACAAATACATACTTTAAGATCTTATACATGCACATATACAAATGGCATCAAATTGAATTAAATAATAAGATTAAAAAATTTCAGAAACCTTTCCATTTCCCCACAAGCAATTATAATAGCTTTTTAGAAAACTGGAAACAAATAGTATCAAGGATTTGATGTCACAAGTCCAAACACCAAAGAAACAAAATTGATAAAAAGTCTGAAAAACATTATGAACCAGATTTCCAAATTCATCTCAAAACAAAACAAAAAAAAATTCAGTTTAATCAACCCTGGAATTAAAATCAAGTAAGCAAGTCTGCAATCTGGAAATTGGTTCTGCATGCAAATCAAAAGCAAAATCTGGAATTCAAGAAGATTCAAAAACAAAAGCTAGAAGCAACTCAACTGGATTCAAACATCAAGTAACATGAAAAGAGAATTTACAAATCAAATAGGGACTGGAAAATCAAAACCTGAGAAATTAGTGTTAAAGCAAACAAGTACAAGATCAATCTCAGGTAAGTTTTTAACATCAAAAGTAATGAATTTTTGGTTTCAAAAATCAAGTTTTACACAAACAAATTTCAAAACTGCAGTTTAAAATCAGCTACTGCAGCAAAATAATCAAGAAAGAAAAATTGCTTCAGCCTGGGAAGCAAGTGCAGGGTTTCTGAAAGTAAATAAAGGCAAGTGAAATATCTTTTTAAAATTCGAGTTTGATATTAGTAATCAGTAAATAAAACAAACATTTAAACAACTCTATCATTTTTATGCTGAGGGGATGATAACCCAAACCAAAGGAAATCTGGGATGCAAACCTGGAAACAACAAAATTCCAGTTCTCCACTTTATTTTCTGCTTTTTAAGGTGAGCAAACCTTATTTTGATCTGATTTATGATTTGATGCATGCTTAAAGTAAAGTTGTGAATTTGCTTGAATGTATACCATATATATATACATAGGTGTGTGGCTGTGCATGTTGTTGATTGAGTCCATCTCTGTTTGTAAACTGTCAAGTGCTTTTGTCATCTGGAAAACAGGTGAGTAAACTCTCCAACCTCTGATCTATTTTTCTAGTGCTTGTGAGCAACTTTCCCTCCTGAAACCTATTTTCTTGTTAATGCTTGTGAGTAACTTTCTTTATAAATTTAAGGGTTAAAACTGTTGCATGCTAAGATAAATAATGTTCATATAATTAATGCCTACTGTCTGATGTATGAAGTACATATGTATATATGCATGCTGTTTACATTGCTATGATCTGTGTGTTTTCTATTTCTAGATTCTAATTAAATTATTATATCATCAATTTGTCTTTGTTGGATTTTAGAATTTAATTATGATGGTAGGGCAGTTTATAGTTTGGACTCTAGAATTTTATTAAAGTAAAATTCAAATTTTACTTACTGGAATAAATACCAGAGCATAGGAAATTTTATAAGTAAAATATATAAAACATTTCAAATCAATGTTGTAAAAGTAGAACTCAAAACATCAAGTGAATGCATGAAATTTTAAATCAAAAATTAGTATTTATAATACTGTAAACCAAGAACAGTTTAAGTTACAGTATTATATATATTTGACAAACATTGGAATATTGGCATTTGTTTGGATTGAATTTGCTTCTGAAGATGCTGTAACTATCTAAGATTTGTAGGAAAATTTTTAAGTGGATTAAAATTCTATTTTGGGTTTTGTATTTGGGAATTGCAGTAAGAACCATAGTTTACTGGGTTTAAGTGAATTTGGTGCTGCGGCTTCCTCAGTGATTCGAGTTCTATGATTTTGTGGGTATTGGTGGATGGTGAGGTGAAGAAGCTATCACTGGAGTTTGGTCGATGATGTTGGTCGGAGATGAGAGAAATTGGAGTTGACAGGTCTTAGGAAGTTTGGGGGTAAGGCTGTTTCAGGTTTGGGGGTTGGTTTTGGGATAGCAGTGTTTTGACTCGGGATGGACTCGGGTTAACTGAAGGGAAACTCGAAGCATATAAGCTTCTGACTCGAAGCAAAATTTATGGTGACTCGAGTATACCATTTTTGTTTCAGACTTTAATAAACAGAGCAGTTCTGTTTTAAGATTTTTTTAAAATAAAGTCTTAAATTAATCTGGAGATTTAAAATCAGAATTTAAACTTGAATCTTAAGTTGAATTCAAATATTTTGAATTCTGATTTTGAATACTTTAAATGCAGTAATTCAAGTTGTTAAAAAAAAAGAGAGGAACAGAAAAACTGTTTGCAGTTTTTAAAATTGAAAGTGAAAGTTTAAAATGCAAACTCAATTTGGACTTAGGCTTTAAGAACCTGAATTTGAATATGAATTCAAATAAGTTGAATTCTGTTCTTCTGAAATTATTTAATTTCAGGAAAATTCAAAGTTTGATTTTCTTTTTATAAAACAGAAAACTGTTTCTGTTTTTTTTAAATGTAAGAGGTAGGTTTAAAATTTTTTTAAGTGGAGATTTAAAACTGAGTGTAAGTTTGAAAATTTGAATATGAATTCAAATTTTTAATTGTCTGAAATTTTGAAACCATATTGTGTTTTTAAATTTAAATTTGATTTTAAACTCTCAACTATAAATGCATTGTGTTTTGGCATTTGAATTGAAAGGTTAAATGTTTAAAATTAGGAATTTAAAAATGAATTCAAACTCTGAGTTTTTTTAAATCTATTTTTAAACTTCAGTTTTAAATAAAGATTTAAATTTAAATTGCTTCAAATGATTTACATTTGAATTGAAGGTGTAAATTGTAAAAAAAAAAAGAGTTTTAAAGAATTTAAAACTAAAATGAGAATGGAAGTTATATTTCAATTTTGAAATTTTAAAGTATTTTTTTAATTGATTTGAATTTGATTTGAATTGAAATTTAAATTCTTTACACTTATTAATAAGGTAGATGTTTCTTGTAAACATATAAGATTAAGTTTGTATTGTTTTAAAAATCTTATTTTAAATATATTTAAGTCTTAAAGTTTAAAAGAAATGTTAAATGGAATTTAATGTACATTAAAAAAACATTTGTTTTTAAATGCATAATTTAAATAAGGAATGTTTACCTAAAGATAAAGAAAAGTTTAATGATTTGTAATTCATTTAATTATTAAGGTAGTACAAATGGATAATTAATAAAATTAATTAATTAATGAAATGGATAATTAATTAAAGTAATTAAGGGTTTTAATTTGATTAATTAAAGTTTAAGATTAATTTTTCTTAGAATAATTAATTTGTAATTAAGAAATCATTAATTGAATGATATTAGATTTAAAATTTATAATTGAAGATTTATTAATTGAATAAATATGGATAGTTAATTAATTAGGAATAATAAATGAAAGTAATCATGTAGGTAATAAATTTAAAACCACCCAGTTTATTCATCTTAATTGTAGATGCTGGTTGTTATTGAATGTTGTGTGATGGATTGATATATTTGATATGTGATGAGATGCTATGTGATACTTTGTGCTGATCTGCTATATTTATGATGAATATATTGTCATATGAATATGAAACCCCTTGACCCGTTGAATGACATTTGGATTTCGATGCGACAGGGAGTCGGATTCCAGTCGGTTATCCGAAACCCACATCGAATCATATTAGTTAATCTTTGTGAATAATATTTTACTTTATCTATGAATCTGTGAATATAGATAAGCGTTATGGGTTATACCGCTTGTCGATATGATTGAATCTGTGATAATGGATGTTGTGCACTATTGTGTTGAACCCCTGGACCACACTTATACACACACAAATATGGATTGCACGTGGAAATGGGTTAAGTCACAGATTTTGAAATTGTTTTAAAAATTTGAATTTTTGAATCCAAAATAGTTTTGGAATTAGAATTGAAGCTTTTGAATAAAATGAATTTCAAAAAATAAAAGCTATTTGAATAACTTGATTAGGTTTTGAAATTTAAATAATTTGATTTAAATTTGAATTCAATATTTGAAGTTGAATTCTATAATTTGGGAACTAGGGTTTAAAAAGTTATCCAACTTATAAATGGATTTATATGGGTTTTTAAACCATTTTAAAAAGTGATGTTTGGAATTTAAATTTAACCCAAGATTTTCAACTTGTATAAATCGGACTTTTCTGAAACGAAAACTGTTGTTTCCAAATAATAGAAGCTTTCATATAAGAAATGGATTTCCAATATGTGTTAAAAGGAATTCAAGTTTCAAAATGAAAATGGTTTTCCAAGTTATGAATAAATCTTTGGAACGTGTTTTGAAAGCTATAAATTAAATCTTTAATTTAAAGATTTATCGAGTTAATCCAATTGGAATGGAAGTTGTTTTGAATCTATAGATAGATCTTTGTGAAAATTGGTGAAACTTTGTGAAATTAATCTTTTTATTTAAAGATTTAAAATGGTAATTTGTTTAACCATTTGAAAGAAAAGCTTTGGATTTTTAAGTTGTGACTTAACCGAAATCCCATATCCATATGTTTTTAAATATTGCGCTCACTATTCGGTTTAGCCGGGAGAGGACCTTTGTGTCATATAGCCCATTCTGAATATGTGATACGTCGTTATGGATAGCATTGAAGACCGATGGTGAAGACCGGGTATCTGTGAGAACGATAGGATAACCTATCGATTGACTCTGCACTGAGTTGCTCCGGTATAGAGTTCTCCTTAGTGATGGGAAGTCCGATCGGGATTGGGGATACCCGGATTTGCAAGGGCTTCTTCGGAAGTGCCTTCGGTTCTGTTCGAACCCGGAACAGACTTGTATGGTTGTATGTCCGACATTACACTTTGAGATATTAAACTGATCTCTATCAAATACATTTCTGCTTGGTGGCGGAGAATTTATTCTCTCAGCTTAACACCCTTCTCTGAGACGTACGAGCTCAGAGGTTATGTAGTTGATATTTATCAGTGATATTCCCAATTTGGTAATGTGGCATGCTGAGTGCTGCTGTGTGGTGATCATTGGTTGATCATTTGTGATATGATCATTTATTTGATCATTTATCTTTGTGATCATTGCTTTGGTCATCTGTTGACCCAAAGCATGGCTTTGTTGTACAAAGCGTAGCTTTGTGGACGAGACTGCATCAGGACCTCACTCCCCGGAAATGGTCGAAACAGGAAAGATGCGGCAAGGTTATGAGGGTCGCTCCCTTTAGGGTGTGTCATTCCCTTCTGGTAAAGGGTGGTATCAGGTATGGAGCCCTGATATTTAACCTATGTGGTTGCTCCAATCTCATTTACTGTGTGGTTGTTGCTTTGAGGCGCCTCGGATAAAGGTCCCAAAGGACCGGGGGATGACATATTCGTGTAGTAGTTACCTAGTTACAGAGGTAACCCGGCCTTGTGTTGGCAGAGATCTAACCGTAACGTTAGTTTCTCGGGACGTCCCACCAGAGGCGATCCCATGTGGCAGTAGGAAGTTCCTTAGCCTGACCATTTGTTGGAAATCCATTCATCCAATACGTGCCTTGTACGGTTTTAGTTGTAGAACCTGCCATTTAACATGGCAGCTATAGTAGGCATAGTATCATGGTACCTATGCTGGCTAGGATTTATATTATACTTTCGAAAGATTTTCCACTATGCACTAGTAATAATATCAAAGAATTTTCCTCGTAGTAAGCATGTTTGACTATCATAAGGAGAAATCTCCCCCATGTGTGCGTTTGCATTGTGTGTGTGCCGGGAGGCCTTATGGTAGTTTCATTTTCCAAAAAGCATTGCGGATTTCAAATTTAAATTCTGTTGTTTGTTTTTAAAGACCAAATGTTTTTGTTTGCTCATACCAGTCCCATGACTGACCTGGAGTTTATTGTTCCTTTCCTAAACTCTGGGTGCCCACTATTTTCCCACACGGGCAGTCTAGAGTTGGGGTTTTCAGATAATCAATGGTAGGTGTAGATTCGATAGCTTTCAACCTTAGGATTTGGCAATCGCATTTTGGATCGAGTTGCTTCTCTTCATCTTGTTTTGGAGTTTGAGCCATTTCTAGATTGGTGCTTTGGAGATGGAGATTACTGTTTTCTGGAGTTCTTTCTTGAAGACTATTTTGGAGATTTGTTCCGCTGCTAGTGTTATCTTTTCTTTCCGCCGCTATTATCTTGTATCATATCTATGATGTATATTCATTATATCATCTGTTGTATCATATTGTATCAGTTATTGTATCAAATGTTGTATTTATGATATATGCTATTCTTTTCTTCCGCTGTGTTATTTACTTAATGTGTTATAAGCTCCGGCGAACCAGATTCGACGTTTGAACCTGCGGCATTTGAATACGAGTGTCGTATTCGGTGCCGATTTTCGAAGGTCGAGTCAGGGTCGTCACAGATATCCTTCTAGTATAATTATTTAAAATTTTCAAAATTTTTATTTATCAAACAAGTGTAATATGTGTTTGTTTAAATACATATATGAGTCAATTTAATTTGAATTATGAGTTGAAATTCGAATATTATTTATTAATAACAATAGTAGTTCAAGATAATATTGGATTTGAAAATAAATGTGTTTTATAAGTAGATTGAAAATAGATTTGAATTGGGGATTTAAGAATAATTTTTTTAAAATATATTTAAAAGATAAAAACTATCTTGGTTCAAACTTAAAGTTAATAAAGAAGTAATTAAGTTTTATTTAATTACATGATCACTATTTGTTAATTTATTCTTAAGAATCGTTCTAAATCAATAAAGGGGGTTAGAGAATTAACAAAAAGAAGGGTTTTTGAATCATTGATTTATTTAAATTTCTTAAATTTAAATTGGAGCTAATGATAATATAAATAGAGATCTACTTACATAAATGAAAATTAATAAGGGTTTAAACTAAATTTTAAAATTAATTTAATTAAGGGTCTCAAACATAAATCTCCTTAGTTTTAACAAATGTAAACTATAGGACATTAAAAATTAACAAGTGTAGGATAAATAAACATCAAAACAACAAGTGGCAATTTTTTTAATTAAAAACAAAATGTAAATAACATACAAAAAGAAAAAAGAAAAAAAAACAGATCAAAATCTAGAGACCAAGAAAGTTTGAAAGCAACAGATTAAACAAAAATGAGAATAACTTATAATCATATCCAAAATCAGTTTACAAACTCGAATTAAACTCTTCATTGTCAAATCTGAATCAACCTGAACAATGCAAAGAAATTCATATTCAAAGATGCTATCAGCCTGGATCAAAGCATTTAGGTTCAAAGATCAAAACAACAATCAAAAAGTCAATTCAAGAAATCTTCAAACCTGAAATGGATTCAAGTAAGCAATCAAATCAAACTGGAAGCAAAGCATGAATTCAGCAAAACAGTTTTCTGTTTGAATCAAAAGAAGAAGAAAAATCAAAATCTGGAAAGAAACAGGAAACTCAAAAACTTTTCTCTGTTCTGTGCATGTGACAGGTGAGTAAACATCACCTTCTTCCCAACTTATCTCTTTTATTTTGATTCTGGTGATAAAGTTTTGAGTAACTTTATTTTTTTTATTTTTTTTTAAAAAAAATTAGTATAAAAATCTGAATGCATGTTAGTATTATTAAATATATATATATATATATATGATTGTGTGCAATCTGCTGTGTATATATAGGAATGAATAGAGTGCATGATGTTGATTGTGTCTTCTCTGTACTGTGTTTTCTAACTCATAATTTTGATAAAAAAATCATTATCTCAGAATCTACTTGCTATTTGGATTTAGACTATAAATAAAAACTGTTTGTTTTATCATAAACTAAAAGATAAAAATTTGTTTAAGTTAAACAAAATTGTAAACTGCTCTGGAATAACAAAAGAGCAGAGCAAGTTCAAGTTAAGTGAAATATCAAATCTCTTAATTTATAAATTCAAATATATAAACTGAAACCTTATCAAAAAAATTGATTTTTGGAAGAAAGATCAAATATTTTAGCATGGGTTTGAATGAGAAATTCGAGTTTATTTATAATTTGTATTTGGGGTTGTCCATGACAATTTAAGTGATCAGATTTGTCGTGGTCGTCAATGGTGATAGAGGGGTGATCGGAGAAGTCGGCAAAATTGTCAAATGGGTAATCTAATCATTGAGATGGTGGCGGTTACTGATTTTCGTTTGTAACCCTAATTTCTGGGTTTGGTCAGAAATGCTCATTCCATTCTCTATGGTGGACCGAGCTTCACCAATTTGTGGGGACTTATGGAGTTACGGATGGCGAAGATGTGGCAAGAGGCATAGGTGTTCTGGTGATCAGTATTTTGTGATTCGAAGGTTTTCAGGTTGGGGTTGATACCAGTTTTATGCTCGAAAGTCTCGATTTTGTTTTTGTGAAGTGGTCAATACTTTGATGATCGGGATCAGGTGAGGAGCCGATCGTCGACATGAGGAAGTTCTCGTGGGTAATCGGAGGAGGGTAGTTGATCGGTGCATGTGCACGTTGCAACTCTGGGTACCTGTCTTGTTTGTTTTTGGGGAAGATGATTTGAACTCGGTTTGAATTCGAGTTGATTGTGGGTTTGGCTCGTGTAATCAGGGAGTTTTCTCGAAGAAGGGGTTGTTTGGTCTCGAAGAAGAATCGAGAGACTCGGGTTCAATTACAGAAACAGGTTTTAAGCTGTAAACCTGTAAGTTAGTTTTAAATTTAGTTTAAATTATGAATTCAACAAAGAATTTGAATCTTAGGATTTGAAAGAAATAAGTTTATAAATTCTAATGTTATAATTAAGTTGAATATTATAGTATCTATAATATGTCTTTAAAATCTGAAATGAGATTTTAAACAAGATTTTAAATTATAAATTTTTGAAGCTGAATTCAAAGCATGATTTGAATTCTAGTTTGAAACGAAATAAGTTTTTGAATTTAAATGTTTTCCAAAACCACTTGGAATATTTAAAGTATATATTAAATTGAATATGGGTTAAACTATTTTTAAATTTACCTTAAGTAATCCATTAAAATGAAATAAAAAGGGTTTACATACTTAAACCTTGTTTAAATTAAAATTTGATTCATTTTAAATCTTAATTTAAAAATGGAATTTAGAGGAAGTTTAAAAGAAAATTATTTTTAAATTTCTTTGATAATGATAATTAAATAATGAATAAGATTAATGCTTATCAACAAGTTAATTAGAACTTAATAATTTATAATTCATTAAATGATTTAGGTAATTAAGTTTTATTAATTAAGTAACTAAGAATTTTTAAATTAATTAATTAAGGTTATATTAATTAATTAGGTTAATTAATCTGTAGTTGGAGATTATTATTTAAATTTTAATTAATGATTAAAGATTCATTAATCGAGTGATTAACAATTAATTAGATTGTAGTTAACACTTAATTAATTTAATAATTAGTAATTAATTAATTGGTAATTAAATATTAATTAATTGGTAATTAAATATTAATTAATTAGTAATTAATAATGGTTAATCCGAGTTAGTTTATTAAGAAAGAAATTAAGAATTGTTAATGAAGGTCATTAACTTAAGAATATTTAACAATTAATTAAAGTGACTAATTGTAATAATTAATTGGATTAATTAATTAATAATAACCATTTTTGAAATTGTTTATATTTAAATTACTTAATGGAAGTAATTAGTGAATTAATTGCTTAATGTCATTAATTGAGTTAATGTAATTAATTTAGATTATTTAATTAAGTTTAATTAATTTAAACACTTGATGATTGATGAATGATTACTTAATTAATGGAAGTGTGATTACTTAAGGAAGTAATTAACGATAATTACTGGGTGTAATTAAAGATGTTGATGATGAAAGTAATTTGGATTAAATTCCTATGTAATTAATCAAGGAATTAATTAAAGAATAAATTAAGGATTAATTTATTCAATGAAGAAATTAAGGTTAGTTAATTACTGGATGTTATTAATCAAGGGTGATTAATAATTATGGTTAATAATTAATGAGGTAATTTAAGGTTAATTACTGTATTTGGTTAAGGGTAAAATTAATTTGTGAATTAATTTAAAGGATAAATAGAATGATATGGGAAGCCTTTGATTAATTGTTATCCTTAATATATGGTCCTTGATGCTATGTGATAAGATATGTTAAATTTAAACTGTGATGATGTGGTATTCTATTGATGATGAATCACTGTGACATCCTGTATTAAAAGTAGAATTGTATTTCTCTTGAATAATCTAAGTTAAGTTGACAAGAGTTTCGAAGAGACCGGAGTCGGGTATTCGAAAATACCCGAAACCACTTTGATACTTTATAGATTGATATGTGAATCAATAGACTGGTATGGAATGATTTAAATTGGACCATTTAATCTAAGTATAGGTACTTAGAAATTGATGTGTGGATTAAGTGATGTTGTGACAACTTGAGAAGTTGTAAATTGATATAAGTTATCCCGGGTTTATATAAGTTGTATACTTTTGTATTCCATGTTAGTTGGGTTTACTCACGCTGGTTTCCAGCCTGACCCGGGTGTTACTTTGATGTAATGCTCGGGTCAGACCGAGTATTACAGATTTTCAGGTAAGGACGTTCTGGAGCTCAGCAAGCGAGCTAGATGGCAGGGACGTATGGAGAGTTTCCACTATGATATTGTATATGTCTGAGACATGTTAAATTGTATCTGTCCAATGTTGTTTAAAATTGTTATAACTCTGATATATCGGTGATAATTGATAGATACAGTTTCTCTTTGTATAACTGTTATTATTATGTGATATTATATTTTGATCCACTGCGAATGTGAGGTTTCTGTGTCTTGTTTCTGTTTTCTTTTTCTTTCTCTTTTCTTCTTTTTTTAACTATTTGGAAATTTTGGGATCGAAATTTTCGGGTTGTTACATTTGGTATCAGAGCTTAAGGTTAAGCGAGAACCTTAGCTCTGTTGGGATTACTCATTAAGGATAGGGTAAGTGGTACCCTAGAATGAGTTGAGTGTATATGTATATGAGAGAGCGTACTTGTTATTTTCTTATATAAAGGTTTTTAAAAGATTTCAAAAGTAAATGAATCTTATATAAGAAATAGATTATCTATTATATTAAGGAAATTGGTTGTTGTATTAATTAAATTAAATGTTATATTAAGAATTAAATTAAGAAGTAATAGAATACAACCAAATTGAAAATTTGAATTAAATAAAGATATGTTTGAAATGGATTCAAACTAAAAATTGAAATCTTGAATTAGAGAAGTATCTCAAAATAAGATAAATTGGTTTTAAAATGTTAAAGGAGATAATATTATTCAGACTATTTTGAATATGATCTTATTTTAAAATAAGAGATGTTATTTAATATATATGAATGAAAGGGTCCTATTTCAAACAGGGTTGTTTGAAATTTTAAAGGAATTTGTTTGAATTTAAAACTAAAGGTGGTTTAAAATTTTAAAGTATAACTTGGTATGTAAAAGAAATTAATATGTATACATGTGGATATACATAATATCAGAGTTGGATTGAAATAAACTGTAAATATTGAGTTTTGAATTTGGAATAAGATGTGATACCCAAGTGATAAGTTTTGAACTTATAAATGGGAAAAATTATTAATGTGAAGTTTATAATTTTGAAATGGAGGATTCAAGTTTGAGTAAGGTTCAACGGGATTGATTGAATTTAACTCGGAGGAAGTTAAATAAGTTTGAATGAACAATCTGATTTGGAAATTTCAAGATGAAATTGAGATTTAATTTGGGGAGTTAAATGATTAATCTGAATTAGGAGTTTGTGTGATCTCAAGATGGGTTTGAGATCTGGAAATTGTAAATTAATGGATGTTTTAAGATGATTTAGGTGATATCATCCTATTGTTGTTAAAAATCTTTAAGTTCTGAATTGGATTTGTTTGAATGAATGAGAAGTGAAGTGAGATAATATATCCATTATAGAGATAATTTAAAATGGAATTTTGAGAATTTAACTCGAAATTAAATTGTTTTAAGGCTTTTAATAAAGGTTACCTTGGTTTAAAGAGTTAAACCAGCCTTAGTAAATTTAACTCGAATTTATATAATTCGAGATGGTTTAAATCTGGCATTTGAATTGAAATTAGTTCAAATTGAATTTGATTTGAAGTAATTGAAATTGTGATTGAGGATGTATGAGTATAAGATTCAAATGGAAAATTTGAATTGAATTAATTTGAAATAATTTGAAATTTGAGGTGGGTTCAATTTGAAATTAGTCCAAATTTATTTGAATAATTTGAAATTGTAATTAAAATTGAATAGTTTTAAATTCAATTGGAATTTGAATTAGATTTGGGAGGAAGTCAAGAATAATTCAACTTGATTTGGAAATGGTGTTGAAATAAATTGAAATTGGAACTAGTTCAATTGAAATTTATCTGGATTAGAAAATTTTGAGATCAAAGTTGAATAAAGTTAAATGTGAAAGGAAACTTAGATTAATTCAACTTGAATTGGGGTTGAATCAATTTCAATATAAATTGAAGTTATTTAAATTGGAGTTAAGTCAATTTAAATGAAAGTGGAATTTAAATTGAATTGATTGGGAATTGAACAGTTTTGACTCTGGACTATTTTTAATATAAATTGTTTTTGTATAAACCTATTTTTCCAAGCTATTCATTATATATACAACCTTTCTTTTAAAAAGCCAAACTATCTTATACTTGTTTTACAATTGTTTTTGAAACTGTTTAATAATTTTCCAACTGTCTATAAACTAATTAATATATTTCAACTATTTTACAAAACTATACTATCTTACTACTATTTTGCAATTATCTAAAATTTCTATAATTATTTTAATTATTTTCTAATTATTTTACACCTATTTTACAAACTAGTAATTATATTTCAACTACTTATCTATTTTTAAAATTTTTCAAGCTATTTTCTAAATAAACTGGTCGGAGTTCAAACTGTTATTGGTTAAATACCCAATCGAGATAAGAGTTTAAGGAATAATCCAAATGTAGATTAAGGTAATTGTGAGTAAGTGAATAGAATTTAAAGGAAATGTGAATAGAAATGGAATTAATTTGGCTAATAACCAATAAGACAAATACATAGGGTGTACGTATGTTATTCTATTCGCATAGTGATTTGATCCAGATTCGAGCACAGAATTTTGAGATAGTTATATCGATCCGAGTGGGATTTTCCACTCGATTTTCGACGGCGAACCTGGACATGGATTGTTGATTGGTTCTGGATATTCTCTATCATAGTTAGGCTATGCAAGGAGAATGATGGTTTCTGATCAAGAAACCAGATCTGTGTCCGCATTAGGGAGTCGGGGGGACGATACTAGTTCGGAAATGAAATTGTGTGATCGAGTGAGCGATCAGATTGGTATAGCGTACGGATGATGTGTGTACATCATACGGATTTGAATGAAAATGATATTGAAAGGAATAATCAAATTTGAATATTTGATTTTGGATAAATAAAGTTATATATCTTTGTTATATAAGATAAAACTCCCCTTGATGAATCTTTTACCAGAAGAAAAGGGTTTTTGGAAATGTTTGAAGTATAAAAGGAGTTTTATACAAGTTTGAAATGATCCAAAGTTTTAAAATTTGTATATATCTGAATATATATATATATATATATATATATATATATATATATATATATAAAAGATCATATGATGATTTTGGAAAACGGTTTTGGGAACCTATGTATTTGGAAAGGCTTTTGATTTTTGGGTTAAATCAATATTGAATTTGGAAAGCCTAGTTTGAGAATTATCGATTTTGGAATAATTGATTTTTTGTAAAGGAGCTTTGTATGAAATCATACTAGGTGTATGATTTGAAGATACTATATGTATAGTATAAAATGTTTTGATGATGGCTCTGGGGAAAAAGGCGCTCCCTTGAAATGAACTTCTCAGGAGTACCATCGGGTGGTGTTGCCTTGAGCCCCAACGGGGGGGGTTCTAAAGTTGATCCTGTGAGGAGTCCGGACGAAACTAGTTCCTGAGGATTATGAGTTGAGTATACCATAGTGTAAGTTATGTGTGCCGCTGAGAGCCAACAGTTACATGGACTTTTGCTGCGATGGCAACGTAACCCAGGATGTAACTGCGACCTATGGTATAACATAGCGAAAGTCGTGTGTGCCGCTGAGAGCCAACAGTCTGTGTTGGATTTTATATCGGCAGACTGCGACCTATGTAGGAGTGGAGAGGTTTCATTTCGACAGCGAAAATCAGAGGCCGCTGAGAGCCTGCAGTTACATGGACTTTTGCTGTGACGGCAACGTAACCCTGGGTGTAACTGCGATCTGTTGTGTGGGTTCCATGGCGTAATCGAGAGGCCGCGGAGAGCCTACAGTTACATGGACTTTTGCTGTGACGGCAACATAACCCTAGAATGTAACTGTGACCATGGATGGGGGTGATGATTTCCAGAGCATTCTCACCAAAGATATACCCTCTATTTTCAAAAACTGATTTTTATATTTTCAATAAAAATTGTTTTCGAAGTATTTTCACTGGATATTGAAAACGAGTCTGCCAAGCACTTGTAGATTTTCAGTCATACGCCTGATCAACGTATGACCGAATTTCTAGGAGAACAAGGATAGACTGGTTGAGACATCGAGTTATAAAAGTATTTTCATAAAAACTATTTTGGCAATATTATATAGATTTTAAAGGTGTTTGAAAAATGATCAAAGAATATTTTAACTGGATTTTTAAATATTTTCTGCTTTCGT
Source organism: Allium cepa (assembly GCA_030765085.1). Classification (NCBI taxonomy): domain Eukaryota; kingdom Viridiplantae; phylum Streptophyta; class Magnoliopsida; order Asparagales; family Amaryllidaceae; genus Allium; species Allium cepa. Next base: position 347,873,008 of record CM060944.1, read on the forward strand.
TCCTTTTCGAGGACGAAAAGATTCAAAGGGGGAAGGAATGTGATATCCCGAAATTATAGACTTCTGAAATCGATAAATAATCGAGTTAATTAATAAGATCTTGATTTATAGATTGAACAAATAAATATGATAACAAATAATTATGATGACAAATAAATATGATTATTTGATATCCTTCTAGTATAATTATTTAAAATTTTCAAAATTTTTATTTATCAAACAAGTGCAATATGTGTTTGTTTAAATACATATATGAGTCAATTTAATTTGAATTATGGGTTGAAATTCGAATATTATTTATTAATAACAATAGTAGTTCAAGATAATATTGGATTTGAAAATAAATGTGTTTTATAAGTAGATTGATAATAGATTTGAATTGGGGATTTAAGAATAATTTTTTTAAAATATATTTAAAAGATAAAAACTGTCTTGGTTCAAACTTAAAGTTAATAAAGAAGTAATTAAGTTTTATTTAATTACATGATCACTATTTGTTAATTTATTCTTAAGAATCGTTCTAAATCAATAAAGGGGGTTAGAGAATTAATAAAAAGAAGGGTTTTTGAATCATTGATTTATTTAAATTTCTTAAATTTAAATTGGAGCTAATGATAATATAAATAGATGATCTACTTACATAAATGAAAATTAATAAGGGTTTAAACTAAATTTTAAAATTAATTTAATTAAGGGTCTCAAACATAAATCTCCTTAGTTTTAACAAATGTAAACTATAGGACATTAAAAATTAACAAGTGTAGGATAAATAAACATCAAAACAACAAGTGGCAATTTGTTTAATTAAAAATAAAATGTAAATAACATACAAAAAGAAAAAAGAAAAAAAAAACCAGATCAAAATCTAGAGACCAAGAAAGTTTGAAAGCAACAGATTAAACAAAAATGAGAATAACTTATAATCATATCCAAAATCAGTTTACAAACTCGAATTAAACTCTTCATTGTCAAATCTGAATCAACCTGAACAATGCAAAGAAATTCATATTCAAAGATGCTATCAGCCTGGATCAAAGCATTCAGGTTCAAAGATCAAAACAACAATCAAAAAGTCAATTCAAGAAATCTTCAAACCTGAAATGGATTCAAGTAAGCAATCAAATCAAACTGGAAGCAAAGCATGAATTCAGCAAAACAGTTTTCTGTTTGAATCAAAAGAAGAAAAAAAATCAAAATCTGGAAAGAAACAGGAAACTCAAAAACTTTTCTCTGTTCTGTGCATGTGACAGGTGAGTAAACATCACCTTCTTCCCAACTTATCTCTGTTTATTTTGATTCTGGTGATAAAGTTTTGAGTAACTTTATTTATTTATTTTTTATTTTTAAAAAAATTAGTATAAAAATCTGAATGCATGTTAGTATTGTTAAATATATATATATATATATATATATATATATATATGATTGTGTGCAATCTGCTGTGTATATATAGGAATGAATAGAGTGCATGCTGTTGATTGTGTCTTCTCTGTACTGTGTTTTCTAACTCATAATTTTGATAAAAAGAATCATTATCTCAGAATCTACTTGCTATTTGGATTTAGACTGTAAATAAAAACTGTTTGTTTTATCATAAACTAAAAGATAAAAATTTGTTTAAGTTAAAAAAAATTGTAAACTGCCCTGGAATAACAAAAGAGCGGAGCAAGTTCAAGTTAAGTGAAATCTCAAATCTCTTAATTTATAAATTCAAATATATAAACTGAAACCTTATCAAAAAATTTGATTTTTGGAAGAAAGATAAAATATTTTAGCATGGGTTTGAATGAGAAATTCGAGTTTATTTATAATTTGTATTTGGGGTTGTCCATGACAATTTAAGTGATCAGATTTGTCGTGGTCGTCAATGGTGATAGAGGGGTGATCGGAGAAGTCGGCAAAATTGTCAGATGGGTAATCTAATCATTGAGATGGTGGCGGTTACTGATTTTCGTTTGTAACCCTAGTTTCTGGGTTTGGTCAGAAATGATCATTCCATTCTCTATGGTGGACCGAGCTTCACCAATTTGTGGGGACTTATGGAGTTACGGATGGAGAAGATGTGGCAAGAGGCATAGGTGTTCTCGTGATCAGTATTTTGTGATTCGAAGGTTTTTTGGTTGGGGTTGATACCAGTTTTATGCTCGAAAGTCTCGATTTTGTTTTTGTGAAGTGGTCAATACTTTGATGATCGGGATCAGGTGAGGAGCCGATCGTCGACATGAGGAAGTTCTCGTGGGTAATCGGAGGAGGGTAGTTGATCGGTGCATGTGCACGGTGCAACTCTGGGTACCTGTCTTGTTTGTTTTTGGGGAAGATGATTTGAACTCGGTTTGAATCCGAGTTGATTGTGGGTTTGGCTCGTGTAATCAGGGAGTTTCTCAAAGAAGGGGTTGTTTGGTCTCGAAGCAGAATCGAGAGACTCGGGTTCAATTACAGAAACAGGTTTTAAGCTGTAAACCTGTAAGTTAGTTTTAAATTTAGTTTAAATTATGAATTCAACAAAGAATTTGAATCTTAGGATTTAAAAGAAATAAGTTTATAAATTCTAATGTTATAATTAAGTTGAATATTATAGTATCTATAATATGTCTTTAAAATCTGAAATGAGATTTTAAACAAGATTTTAAATTATAAATTTTTGAAGCTAAATTCAAAGCATGATTTGAATTCTAGTTTGAAATGAAATAAGTTTTTGAATTTAAATGTTTTCCAAAACCACTTGGAATATTTAAAGTATATATTAAATTGAATGTGGGTTAAACTATTTTTAAATTTACCTTAAGTAATCCATTAAAATGAAATAAAAAGGGTTTACATACTTAAACCTTGTTTAAATTAAAATTTGATTCATTTTAAATCTTAATTTAAAAATGGAATTTAGAGGAAGTTTAAAAGAAAATTGTTTTTAAATTTCTTTGATAATGATAATTAAATAATGAATAAGATTAATGCTTATCAACAAGTTAATTAGAACTTAATAATTTATAATTCATTAAATGATTTAGGTAATTAAGTTTTATTAATTAAGTAACTAAGAATTTTTAAATTAATTAATTAAGGTTATATTAATTAATTAGGTTAATTAATCTGTAGTTGGAGATTATTATTTAAATTTTAATTAATGATTAAAGATTAATTAATCGAGTGATTAACAATTAATTAGATTGTAGTTAACACTTAATTAATTTAATAATTAGTAATTAATTAATTGGTAATTAAATATTAATTAATTGGTAATTAAATATTAATTAATTAGTAATTAATAATGGTTAATTTGAGTTAATTTATTAAGAAAGAAATTAAGAATTGTTAATGAAGGTCATTAACTTAAGAATATTTAACAATTAATTAAAGTGACTAATTGTAATAATTAATTGGATTAATTAATTAATAATAACCATTTTTGAAATTGTTTATATTTAAATTACTTAATGGAAGTAATTAATGAATTAATTGCTTAATGTCATTAATTGAGTTAATGTAATTAATTTAGATTAATTAATTAAGTTTAATTAATTTAAACACTTGATGATTGATGAATGATTACTTAATTAATGGAAGTGTGATTACTTAAGGAAGTAATTAACGATAATTACTGGGTGTAATTAAAGATGTTGATGATGAAAGTAATTTGGATTAAATTCCTATGTAATTAATCAAGGAATTAATTAAAGAATAAATTAAGGATTAATTTATTCAATGAAGAAATTAAGGGTAGTTAATTACTGGATGTTATTAATCAAGGGTGATTAATAATTATGGTTAATAATTAATGAGGTAATTTAAGGTTAATTACTGTATTTGGTTAAGGGTAAAATTAATTTATGAATTAATTTAAAGGATAAATAGAATGATATGGGAAGCCTTTGATTAATTGTTATCCTTAATATGTGGTCCGTGATGCTATGTGATAAGATATGTTAAATTTAAACTGTGATGATGTGGTATTCTATTGATGATGAGTCACTGTGACATCCTGTATTAAAAGTAGAATTGTATTTCTTGAATAATCTAAGTTAAGTTGACAAGAGTTTCGAAGAGACCAGAGTCGGGTATTAGAAAATACCCGAAACCACTTTGATACTTTATAGATTGATATGTGAATCAATAAACTGGTATGGAATGATTTAAATTGGACCATTTATTCTAAGTATAGGTACTTAGAAATTGATGTGTGGATTAAGTGATGTTGTGACAACTTGAGAAGTTGTAAATTGATATAAGTTATCCCGGGTTTATATAAGTTGTATACTTTTGTATTCCATGTTAGTTGGGTTTACTCATGCTGGTTTCCAGCCTGACCCGGGTGTTACTTTGATGTAATGCTCGGGTCAGACCGAGTATTACAGATTTTCAGGTAAGGACGTTTTGGAGCTCAGGAGACGAGCTAGATGGCAGAGACGTATGGAGAGTTTCCACTATGATATTGTATATGTCTGAGACATGTTAAATTGTATCTGTCCAATGTTGTGTAAAATTGTTATAACTCTGATATATCGATGATAATTGATAGATACAGTTTCTCTTTGTATAACTGTTATTATTATGTGATATTATATTTTGATCCGCTGCGAATGTGAGGTTTCTGTGTCTTGTTTCTGTTTTCTTCTTCTTTCTCTTTTCTTCTTTTTTAACTATCTGGAAATTTCGGGATCGAAATTTTTGGGTCGTTACATTATCTCCTTGTTGAGCCTATCTTCAAGTTAGTATTCTTCTTGGTTAGGACCCTTCTATATTTGGATCTCTAACCTTGTTTTTAAATCCATCCTTGAATCATTGAGTAAGGGAGCGTGCTTGTAACTTATATAGATTGTTTTAACATGTGCTATTTGAGTTGTTTATGTTTATTTGGTGTTTCGATCGATTCGTCTGATCAACGTAATCGACAGGAATTTCAAAATACTTGAACAGAGCAAACTGATACAATATTATTTTCTAATGGTAAATAAAATAAATTTTCTATGATTATATTATATAAGTATAACTTTTTCTGAAATTAAAAAGTTAATTGAATTGGTTGTTAGAAATGATAGTATTTGATTTTCATTTATTATTTTGTAAAACATTAACTATTGCATCATCATATGAAGTAATGAATTTATAAACATGGTTTATAAATTGATTTGAAAATGAAATGAATTTAACTTAAGAATTTGAGAATTTAATTTACAGTGATTCCAAACTTTGGTTTTAAAGTTTAAAATTTATATTATTTAAAAGTATTTTCAAATAGAAATCGTTTCCAAAGCATTTTGTCGTTGGAAAATAATTTCGGTAATGACTACAGCATCATCGACATTCATTTTCGAGTTTCAAAATGGAGAGATCATTCAATTGCTTTGCTACACCTTTTTTTGGAAAATGAATTGATTTGAATTTATTAAGTATTACTTGATTTATGTTATATATATATATAGGTATACGATTATAGATTTGATTTGATATACATAGAATATTTATATATGTATATATATAAATATATATATATATATATATATATATATATATATATTTATCTCTAAACAGTTTGAAGGGAATCGAAATTTTAACTCTTAAATTTTGAATAAATATTAAAAATTAAATAATTGAATTGGAGAATTTTATTTGTATAATACTCAATTGCATCCAATATAACTAACCTAAATTATTCAAAAGTTAACTATGTAACTGAATATTATACAATATAAAATGATTTTAAAGGAAATTTAAATAAATTTGAATGGTTATAATAAGTGTCCATACACTTAGTTTTGATTATGAAAATGTTAATTGAGATAAATTGAATAATAGGATAACGAGTAAATGAATATGAATTTAGAAAAAATTAAGATTGAATTATAAGTTGAATTTAACTTTAGTTAAATCAAATAGATTTGATAAATGAGATAAATAAAATAAAAGTTGTTTGAAAGAAATTTTGTAATAAACATTAATAATTGAAATTAAATCAACTAAATGAAATACCTTGAATGGAAATCAATTAGTTCAATTAAAACAATTTTAAAATAATTTAAATTTATCTCGGTTTAAATTAATTATTTTATTTGTATTTCAATCTATTTTCTTTCTGGTTGTTTCTATTCTCATTTTCCTACCACGTTACTTTTCAAGGACGAAAAGTTTTGAGTGGGGGAGAGTGTAATGACCCGTAAAATTTCTAATGATTTTATAACGTAATTAACTGAATTTTTTCGTGAAATTTAAATAATTGAATGTGAAATTAAAAACATAATATTTGGAATACGTCTATTTAAATATAGTAAATGGTAAACTTCCATCTGATGATATGGAAGTTTATTTTACTGCGCAATTTTATTTCAATTTAAATCAGTTAATATTAGATGATAATAAAATATTTTCAAAACTCGAATATTTTTATGTAGTAAATTTTTAAATTTTCTTCTTAGGGAGACGTCATATTTCGTTTCTCCAAATTTGGATTGTTGTTGCTCTGTTGATTTTATTTTTCGCAAATCTGCAGCATTTTTGGTCCCAAATATCGACTTTTGATAGGACGATCCTATCATTGTATTTGTGTACCATTTTGATTGTCTCGTTGTCCCGATCTCCGTAGTATATTCATTTGGGGATTTCGGTGTCTAGTAAAATGTGAAATCCACGAAACGGTTAGTCATACCGATATTCATTTTGAACCCTTTTGGAATTTGTGTCTATTCACTTACCTACCGGCTGAAAGCAAACAGCCATAGGCATTTATAATTTCTGAAATTCAACTGTTTACTTTCACTATTCCTAATACTCAAATCTATGGTCTGTTTCATTAATGTTCCATTTCAATAGTCTGTTCCATTTCGTTCTGAAGGTAAACAAATATATTATAATAATATAAAAACAAGTATCAATTTCGTTCCTATAGGCTGCTACTCATCCTTCCACATTTTTCCAAAACCCATTTCCCTACCAAGAGTCGCACGTCATTCCACCTCTCCCCTCTGCGCTTAACCTCTAGATGCCACGCATGCTTGCGACACCATCAGCCAGAGCCAACCCTACCCATGACAGCCCCGTGCAGCAGCTCGCCTCGGCAATAAAAAACCAAGCTTCAACACCCCAACCGACCCAAGCCCCACCTGATCCGTGCCTACATTCTCCCACAGCCACACCAACTCATCCACAGCCTATTCTTTTCCTGCTTTGCAGCCACCCCTCTCCTCTGCTCTAGCAAACCCATGTCTTTTCTCTTTTTTATATAGAGGTATAAATATGAAAATCTATTTATATATAAAGCTTATAAAGATTTGTATCAAATATATTGTGTATGTATATGTATAAAGTTATATACATTGCCTACATATAAGTTATGAATGATCTATTGAGTTTATACATTAAGTTATGTATCACTTGTTGTTTATATATATATATATATATATATATATATATATATATATATATATATATATATATATATATATATATATATATATATATATATATAGGATTGTATATAATCTGTTGACAAAATTGTATATCTAACTCAGCTATATATATGGGGTCTGTGAGTCGTATATTTATTTTACAAAGTAAGTATACTAGGATTTGGTTTTAGATATATGTAAATATTTATTTTGTAATAGTATTAATAAATATACTCTGTTCCTAAAGTTATATTTGTTTACTGGATATCTTTTGTCTTTAATGCAAAGGTTTGTATGTATGGGTTTGTATAAGTTATAATAGTATATGAAGTATTACCGTTTTAAAAATATAAGCTTTATATGAAGAAAGTATACTTATGTACAGGGTTGTATATGTTTGCCTGAGAAAAAAAAGTATTGAATACATATATACGGCTTGTTGTATATGTAGTTATAAAATTTGTGTATATTCTATAGTTATATATATGTTAAGTTTATAAGTGTGATTAGTTGTGTTTGTATATATAAATATATATAAAGTTATATTTTCTTATTTACTGTTTGTTTCTTCGAGTGCTGTTTATCGAATATATGTATGGATGTTGTGTATATTAATTTTATTCAAGTTTGGTCTATATATATTAGTATATCTATCTGTTTGTATATGCATGAGTTTGTAAATATTGATTCTTAAATTTTTATATATACATAAATATATAAGTTGTTTAAAATGAATAAGTTAGGTAATATGATATGTGTTGTATAATAAAGGTTTAGGTCCGTTCTGGTTATATGTAAAGTTTTATAAGTTCTTATTTGAAACCTGGTATTATTCAAGTTATATATATATATATATATATATATATATATATATATATATATATATATATATTGTTTAGTATGTCATCGATTGTCATAATATCTAAGCCCATGTTAGTTTTATAAATTCCTATTTGACTGTTATGAGTATATAATTTACATTGTTCGAGTGTGTGTGTGTGTAACTAGGTTATGCATATATTCAGTTGTATTATAGATGTGGATTTGAAATGTACGGGTATGTTTAATAATGAATATATATATTGTTATGTTAGAAATTTGGGGAGTATACATATATACTATATATTGGTATTTTGAAACGGATGTTATGATTTCAAACAGATATAGATATTATGTTCAATATTTATAGGCTAACTATATATTGATTTTTGCGATAATATAGATTTTGAAAATAATTATATGGGTTGATTTAATAATAATTTTGAAAATTTTTTATTCTAGCATTTGCCTTAAATTAAAAATAGTGATATTTTCTTATATAATATAATAATGTATATATTTTTAGTTTATATCAAAACTTAATTGATTCGTTTTCATTGATTCCTGTTATCAGCCCTCTTCGTCGAACTCGTGCCAATCTTATTTTGCTTTGTAATTCGTGCTTGGATTCTTAACTCATCTCATTTTTGTTCACCTCTAGCCTCGAAAGGTGAGCAATCACTCACGATTAACGTTCTTATATTTATTAAATTTGATTTCAATCAAAACGACAATTGAAATATGCTGCTGTTAGTAATTTACATTGCTATATATATGCTATTATCTGTATTTGTTTACCTATGACATATGACACCATTATTTTTTATTTATATTGATGATATATGCCTATTACATCAGTGTCATATCTGTTATCACTCAGCAAGTTTCCTGTTAGTATAGAATTCCCTGTGTGTTGAAATGATACATAATCGAACGATCTATAGAATAGGAGGAAATTGTTATGGGTTGAAATGATAAACCCAAGCAAATTTCATTGATTGACTTTGGGATGGCGGGTAGAAATGATATATACTCGTAGATATTTAAATTATGGATTGATAAATATCTGTATCACTTGACCGTAGGATAGAGTATTATATACAGACATCATTGTTGTGTGTGTGTGTGTGTTGAAATGGCTTCCAAGGTTTAAAAAGATATACATATGGTTTTGTATAAATATTGATCTTAAATATTATATATATATGTTATCTGATATATAGTTAAATTCTTGATTTTTAAAATTATATGTTTTGAATTTTTAAAATTATAAGTAAATTTTGAAATTATAAATTTTAAGAATTTACTTATAATTTTACTATTTCAAAATATATATAAATTAGTTTTAATATAAAATAAGTTCCTTAATAAGATTTAAGTTTAATAATAAGTTTGATTTAATTAATATATAATATGTTTAAGTATTTATTTAAAATTATATTTAAAAAATAGATTTTATAATAATTTGAAAGTTGGGATGATAAAATTAATTTAATTTCAAATCGTTATTCTTTTGAGAGTTATATTAATTTTAAAATCGATTTAAAACCTATTGAGATTTAAGGATATGATTCTATAAATTGGTTTGATTTGAAGTGATAAATTGAATATTTCAAGTTTAAATAAATTGAAGGAATGTCCAGTTTATTTCGTATATAATTTAAAGTTCATTTAAATGATATTTGATAAATTAAGTGGATATTTCAAAATTAAATAATAACAAAGTTAAATTTAGATATATATGAAATTATCAAACTTAGTTTTGTAAGGCTTTGAAATAAATTGAATTTGAAGGTATATTCTAAGGTTCAAATATGTATTTGAAATCGATATAATTTGAAATGGTTTATTGATAAACTGAATGTGACGACCAATCTCCTCGACCCTCAGAAATCGACACTAATATATCCACGGTATTCACGTGCTGTAAATCCAAGTGTCGGGGAGGCATATAATCAAGGGTGAAAAAAGAAATAAAGATAGAAGATAACAGAACAATAGAATCTCACATTACATTCAACATTTATAATTATACATAATGATCAGAGTCAAATACAAATCTAGCGGGATAGTTATAACTATCTATCCTTACATATGCTAGAAATGCATAGTACTAACACAAGAAAAGGGGTAGATAACTACATAAGGTACTTCAGCTTCATCGCTCCAAAAGACTTGTCCAAAATGCTCCCCAACATGCTCCAAAATGCTCCTAAGTTATCCTGACTAAATGGCTGCCCGAAAAATAGGGTACCCAGAGTTTAAAGGGAAAAACAAACTCCGGGTTTGTCATGGGACTGGTGTGAGAACTCAAAGTACGATGTTTTTGAAAACAAAAAGGTATCTCATAAAACCACGCCGCACATAAAAACGTGTAACAGCCCGCAAATTCGTACCCCTTGATTCAACACTATTCTACAACAATCAACTCAAGTTGTACAGAAATACGAACCATTTGGGTTTAAGAATAAGAGGTAGAAGAGGAGAAAACAAAATAAACATCAGAATCTAACCATCGCAGCGGAATAAAATATAATAGGTAGTAAATAATCTTTACTCAAAATCAAATATATCTGTTTACATATATTACAACATCAGAGTACATCAGTCACAGCTCACATCAATAACATACGAATGAATACATAGCAACTCAATACAGCGGACTATATATATATATATAAAAGTACGAGAGTACGTGTCGTCATCTAGCTCGTCTCCTGAGCTTCATAACATCATATCCTGTATTCTATAATACTCGGTCCGACCCGAGCATTACAGCTAAATAATACCCGAGTCAGTCTGGAATACCAGCGTGAGAAAATCACACCCAATTGCTTATTAAAGTTTCAAAATCCTTTGAAAACAAAAGCATCTCGTAAGACCACGCCACAAATAAACATGTCGGGTTTTTACCTTACGATAGCTAAAACAATTTTTATAGAAATCCTCTGATATTATAATAGGGTCTATATACAAATACTTATAAAATAGCCGAAATTGTTACATTATTAAATTCCAGCTACTAGCCACAGAGTGGGTAATACAAACAAAACTCGTACAAGGCTCGTAGGGAGAATGGATTTCCAACAATGACTAGGCACTGTTGTACCACCTGTCACAGTACGGGGCCTAGATCATCGTACCGAGGATTACTCCTTTCATCCCCTGCAACACAAGGCCGGAACCATTCCTTACTGAATAGTCCCGAACAAGATAAACCCCGTGGTTGGCGCGACCAACCACCCACTAAGCCGAAATATATAAGGGACATCTAGACAGGGGAAATATCTTGTACTGCTTGGGCATGACCCACCTAACCTTGCTGCATATCCCCTGATTTTCAGTCATTCCCGGTTGATGAGGCTTGAGGCTAAGCGTTACCTTTTAAGAACGTTTCACTTAGAATGCCCATCGTCTACCTAGCGATGTTTCGCAAGCATTTATTCATACAAGTCCGTCCCGGGTTCGAACGGAACCGAAGGCACTATTCCTACTACATCCATTTTGGAAATATCCTCTGGATTAGTAGCGACTAGCCCTTGCACTTCACCGCTCCATCTTCGACTCCGAACACGTTTTTCGCACGAAACGTACAAACCGGATCGAAGTGGTTTTCGAGAAATAAATCTCGATCCCGGTCTCTTCGAAACGATCAACGCATTTGTCCAATATTGATAGTCGGTGATTTAACTATCAATTAATATTCACAAACATCCATCAAACAATAAATAATTTCCCAAATTATTTATTTATCTCAAAATACCTTCACAGGATATATTTCTATTTTCAACCCTTTACACAGTTTTCAAACCATCATTCTTTCTTTCCAGTATAAACTTTCCCAAGTATTTTCTATCTCCTCTGAAATCACTAAGCACAAAATAGATTTTTAAAATAATTTAAAACACTTTACTTTGAAAATATACTTTTAAACATTTAAGTTAAATTACTTCAGTATTTTGTAAAAATACATACTATATAAGTATTTGAAAATAAAGTTACTTAATAGAATATAAAACTAGATTTTCACCTTTGAAAACAAAATACTAGGACACTTTGTAAGTAATTACTACTATAATAGGTTTGAAAGAAATACTTTTGAAGTTAAACAGTAGAAATAATAAATTTCTAAAACTTGCTTTTTACAACCATTTTAAAACCTTTAAATTTATTTAAGAATTTACTTTAAAAATGTACTTGGTTATCCAGAGAAAATCCCAACTTCAATCACGTAAATCAATTTCCCAAATTGATTTACAATTTATTCCCTTTAAATTTAGAATCTATTAATTTTAGATCTCATTTCTTGATTTCAAATTTTTTTTTTAGATTTCTCAATTACTTCTTTATTCTTTTAAATAAATTTAAACTTTGAATTTTAAAATAATTCTTTATGTCTTTAATTGATATAACTTAGGTTTACAATTCATCAATTTCATTTTATTCAAAATTCCATTTCTCTTCATACTCGAAGTTCTTTATTTTTATTTTCATATTACTTCTATTTCTTTTCAATTCATTCTTAATTTATTCAAACTTTCTATAATTATTTCGCTTACAAATTTACTTCCTTTTAATTTCTTTTCAACAATCCAATCCACATATTTTGGTAATTCATGATACCCGAATGTCCAATCAAACCATACATTCAATATTCAAATATAACTCATCATAGGATATCAAATAATCAAAACAGAGAATATTGAATAATTTAAATAAATGTGAGGGGTCCAGTTGGATCCCTCCAACCTGTTTTCCCTGCATCAACAAATGTTAGCACAATATAATATGCCAATTTCGAAAATATCATACTATATCACATCAATCAATTCAGCCATTCAAACAATTATTTAAATTTAATCATTTAAATTTAAATTTAACTGAGTGAGATTAACTCACCTTTGCCTTTTAATTTGCCATCATATCCATCTCGACTTGTGTTTCATGACCTTGAACAAACATTAGATTATTTTATTAATATTCGAACTAATCGAACCAATAATTTCCCTTTGCTAAATTTGATTTAATTAAAACATAATTTTATTTAAACTAATTTTCGTTTAATAAATTAATTTTAAAACTAACATAAGTTAAATATGCTCATAGAACAGACAGATCACTTTAATAATTTATTTATTTTTTTAAAACAGACCAGTAATTTAAAATGTGAGTATGTCTACTGCTTTTTATTTTGAAACTACATATATATTTTTATAAAATAATCTATATAAATCTAAAGATCTAATTTTTACATGAACTCTACAAACATTTGGAATTTCTGTATATATATATATATATATATATATATATATATATATATATTATTAACAGTACTTCAAAATATGTACATGTATCGATTCTCTTCTTTTTATTTTTATTTTTATTTTTGCATATATATATACATGTTAAATTGAAATAGCTATGTATTAGATTGAAAACAGAAAATAAAATTACAGTACCTCACTGTCAAAACCCACTCGCGACTCGAGCAAATCCTACTTTGTTGAAACCCTTGTCTTGAAGCCCAGGCCGCGCCATCTCCAAGCGCTCGCGAAAGCGAAATCCACTCGAGATTTCAACCCTAAATCGCCTCGAACAAGCACGAGTGCTTCAGCCGCTCGTCCCGCGAGTTTCCCCCAACCAACTTGCCTCATAGCGTGATGCCTGGTCGTCGACGTTTGCCCAAATTTGTAGCATGACCTCTGCCATCCTCGATCGTGTAGGCGAGCTCCCTCGTTTCTAATGAACTCGACATCGAAATCCCACAAAAGAACTCGACGATTCCTTTCGATTCGCCCCCCCCCCCCCTTTTGGTTTTTTTTTTTTATAAACCCGTGCTCGATTTGAAGAAAGTGGCTTCGGCCTGTATAAATTTTATTTTGTGAAGTTTTGAATTTGAAGAAAGGAGAAGAGAAGCTCCATTATTCCTCTGGTTCGAATTTATAAGATGAATGGGAAATTTCAAGCAGAGGAAGATAGATCTGCTGTTCGAATTTATAAGGAGCAAGTGATAATTTCATTTTTAAGAAAAAGAAAGCATCTTCGGTCCTAATTGTACCCTTTTTTTTTATGCGGCTGAAAGCTTCCGCTTGAAGCTTCTTCCCTTTTTTCTTTTGACTGTTAATATTAAAAAGAGGAAACGTTTTGAGACGCTTTGCTATTGTGTTTTGAGTAGAAAGCAAAAACAAATTCTGACGTTTAACTTATTAACCAGTCAAGGTATATGCTATTTTTTTATTTTAAATCGTCTCGAATTTTTGATATAGATTTAAGCGCGTTTATATGTCGTACGCTCACACAACAACTCCGATCCATACGAAATTTGAAATCCGATGATAATACAATATTACGGATCCAATGGAACTGGTTCCGTCGAATTCCGAAACTGTGCCTCGGAAGGCTATTTTTAAATTCAATTTAAACGATATAAATTTCAACACTTAACAAACCATATTCAAATTTGATTTCATCACTTATATTCTCTTCAGTATTATCAATATAAATGTTTATAAGCCTTCAAATTATTTTTAACAGGCTTTAAAACTCTAGATTAAACATTTGAACCAACTTCAACTTATTTAATTCAATAATTTAATTATTAAATAATTGGTGATATTCGTAATTCAAGCTAAAATTACTCTATTGAATATTTAAAATCAATCAAATATTCCGATTTTAAATGTTCAAAAATTACGGGTCGTCACATTCCTCTACCCTTAAAAGAATTTCGTCCCCGAAATTACTTGTTAGGAAGAATGGTCCAATACCGGTTTACTATTTTCCCAAAACCAGCAGTTTTTAACAATCCAACCATTTTTATTAAAGACACACTATCCATCTTACTAACTTTCCAAATTCTTCCATTAGGTTTCTACCAATATCATTGACCCAATCCATTCAAATTTAAATCTTAAACCCAATTTAAATTTTCAAAATTTTCTCAAAAATTTTCTAACTCTCTAAATTTTCGAAAAATTTCGCCAGCGTCTCCTTTGCGCGGCTAGCTCGGTACTACTACAAAAATGGCTCTACGGACTCCCAAATCCAAAAAGAAAACAAAAAGCCAAGTGGCTCAATCCAAAATCCCAATCAAATTTCATCTACAAACTTAAACACATACCTTTTTGTCGAGCATTTCAATTTTTTTTTTATCTTTTGAAATCAATCCAATTCTCCTTTCCCTGTATATTACCTGCATATCCTGCTTAGCACTAATATCCAATCACAATATTCCCAAAAACATTTTATCGACTTCCTCACAAAATGTCAATATCTATTCATTCTAATATTATCTTAGAATATATTTGTAGTATCAATTTCCAATTAAGAATTGACCCTTCCTTTCTTAAGTTTAGTATAAGCATTTTATATGCTTCTTATATTTATTTTCATCTTACTGCTCGTTTATGTCCATTTATATTCAAATCGATTCCTTTATTTCCATATGAATCCAATTTGTTTTCAACTTTGAACATTTAATTTTATCTTCCATTTATAACTAATTATGTCATTATTTTAAATTGGTTTCGTTTACTAACTTATTTTAGTTTTCAATTTGAATTCGTTTGTCGTTAACAAAATTTTCCAGAGTTTTTCTAACTTCCAAAATTTCCGAAAATTTTTGGCAGAGTCCCCTTTGTACGGAGGGACTTCTGCGATATCGCAGGATGCACAGATATATATATATATATATATATATATATATATATATATATATATATATATATATATATACATCGGCCTCAGGCCGGAAATCACAATATATATCAATATATGCAGTTCATATTCCCTATTTTGAATTCTTTTGCATAAGCGTACCTTTATTTAGCATTTTTAAGTAAGCGGCTTATTCAATTTGCATTTTGCGCGTCCAAATCCAGCCAAACGGCTTCCCGATACCTGTACTTACTCAACCAAATCATGTAAGTACGAAATATATGCGATTTATTATCATTTCACATTTACTTACATAACTAAAACATGAATTCTATGAACAAGGCAGGCTATACAATTTTCATAAGCATATGCAAGAAAAATCGCTACCAATTTTAAATTCTTACAACCAAATTACACATCGTTTACTTGATCCGAATGGTTAACAACTCACAAACTTACATTCAATTTATTTTTAAACAAATCAATCTCATATTCTTAATAATGCATATTATATACTTTCATAGGCACATTTGTAAGGTTTTGACACTAATTTTAATTGTTTACCACCAATTCGCATACAACTTATTCAATTTAAATGGTTTACAATTCAATTTCTTACATTCAATCTGTTTTTAATCCAAACAAACTCATATTCAATTCAATTGATTTCAAAATCAATTTTTATTACACTTCTATCAATTTATAGAATTTTAATTTCCTTCGTTTACATCAAACGACAATCCATTCACTTACAATTCATTCCAAAATTGTTTATTCCGAACTAATTTATTTAGCTCGAAGACAATCCAAGCTATTTCATTCAACAACCATTTCTCAGCTTATTTAAACCATATTTCATTTGGTTCTTATTTATCTCATCCATTTATTCATTTAATATAATTAGTTTGTCCACTCAATCCATTTTGAATTTTACATTTCCTTAAATATTCACCGAATTCTATTTCGATTCAAATTTATTTTCACTTGATTTAAATCCAACCCAATATCATTACACTTAGTTTTAAGTTGAATTCAATTCAACTCTCCCTCGTCTATTCAGCTTAAGTTAATCTACTTTAATTTATTCAAATCCTTTTTTTTCTATACTTAAGCTCATTTCATTTTGCAAATAAATTTCTCTTTTCAATTTAACTTGATTCTATTTTAGTCCAATCCCATTTCAAATTACAAATTATTTGATTAGTTATTATACATTTTAATTTTTTAGATTCAGCTCATTCAATTTATTACAAGGCCATTTTCAATTTATTTTATTTTCAATTCAAACCATTCCTATTTAAATCCATTTCCATTTTTATTCGATACATTTCAATTATATCTAATTTGTTAACACTTCAAGTTAAATTTTTAATTTATAACTCAAGTTCTGATTCAACCATTCACTTTTAAATTACCATCCAATTTTATTAACTCACAATTCAACTTCATTCTTAATTCATTTAATCAATTGCAAGGCCACTTTCAATTATATTTTACTCACTAATGATTTCAAGTCGAATTTAATTTATACCTTGAGTTTTATCTTCAAACTTCATTATAAACTCACAATTCAGCTTCTATTTAACTATTATAGGTTCCATTTACACCTTTCATTAACTAATTTATTAGCAAATTAGTTCTTCCCTTATTTATAATCCAACACTTGAATTTTAATTTCAAATATCACTCCATTTAATTTTCTTAGTTCAATTTAGTTTATAATTCAAGTTTTGATTTTTATTTTACTCTTCAATTCATCAATAATATTCATTTTGGGTTTTCTATCCATTTTTCAATTTATAAGTCACAACTTATTATTTACACAATTCCATTTATTCTAGGCTTGAATATATTCTTCTTTTATTTCTAACTCAAGTCTATGCTTATTTATAACCCAAGCATAATTTATTTCCATGGACTTTTAATTCTCTTATAAGTTAGTCTTATTCATTTATTCCAATTCCAATCCTTACCCAACTTATTTTCCATTTATTCGGTTAAGAATCTAATCCATTCGATAACTCGATTGAATTCTTATTCCAATTCAATTTTATTTTAACTCAGATTTATTTCCTCAATTTGATTTAAACTAAATTCGAATACAACTGGATATTATTTCAGCCTATTTAAATAATTTTCAATCCAGTTAAATTATATTTCCCAATCCAAGTTAATTTCATTTTTAACTTTTCCCTTTAAATTTAAATTCCAACATTCAAAGCTTATATTTTCTTCCTGATTTAAAAATCATCTCAATTTATAAGCTTACAATTTATCTCATCAGGATTTTTAAACTCCCGGCTTTGGTTTCAAATCATTTTGAAATCACTACTACCTCAAATCACATCTCTCAAATTTTTAAACCAATCCTGGTTTTACCGACAACAAATTCCATTTGAAAATTTCAAAAACAACTAGCTTTTCTGAACAAATCAAATTTGGTAGCAATCCGTCACTTAGAAATTCGAAAATGAATACTGATGATGCGGCCGTCATCATCAGAATTATTTTTCAATAATCCAAGTGATTTCAATGCTATATCACTTTCAAAATCCCTTTAAAACAATTTTCTTTCAGAAATATCTCTAAAACAATTATGCTATTATTTATCTTCAAAACACTTCCAAAATCTCCGGGATTTAAATTTCTAAATCCTTCTTAAATCAATTTTACTATAATTCATTTGTACAGCTTATGCTCATACAAATTCTTATTTGATTATATGTCAATTTACAAATTACATTCATAATTCATATTTATATATTTCATTTTATAATGAATTTATTCCCTTAAACTTTGGTTATATTTTCAATTTCTAGTTAAATTTTCACTTAACAATGATAATAAGTTAATATTATTCTTCCTAACATCCATGCAACCATATATTAGCTAAAATAATTTACAAAACTTTTCTTTATATCAAAATATATTTTGGGTAAAATTATTTCATTTACCCACATTTAAAACAATACGGTGTCAATTGTTCCATTCAAGTGTTTAGAAACCCCTTCGATACAGTTGCGCAGACTGTGTCGACAAAGGTTCATATGCCACTCAATAAATCAATCAATACAATATTAAAACAATTTATATTCACTAACAAATACGCGCTCATATCTATTAATACGCTCAAACTCATTTTAGAGTACTACGAACTCTAATTTAAATGAGGAATTCCTACCAGAGCCAAGGTTATCACCAACCTCGCTCTGATACCAACTGTAATAGCCCGCAAATCCGTACCCCTTGAGTCAACACTATTCTACAACAATCAACTCAAGTTGCACAGAAATACGAGCCATTTGGGTTTAAGAAGAAGAGGTAGAAGAGGAGAAAACAAAATCAACATCAGAATCTAACCATCGCAGCGGAATAAACTATAATAGGTTGTAAATAATCTTTACTCAAAATCAAATATATCTGTTTACATATATTACATCATCAGAGTACATCAGTCACAGCTCACATCAATAACATACGAATGAATGCATAGCAACTCAATACAACGGACTATATATATATAAACAAGTATGAGAGTACGTGTCGTCATCTAGCTCGTCTCCTGAGCTTTATAGCATCATATACTGTATTCTATAATACTCGGTCTGACCCGAGCATTACAGTTAAATAATACCCGAGTCAGTCTGGAATACCAGCGTGAGAAAATCACACCCAATTGCTTATTAAAGTTTCAAAATCCTTTGAAAACAAAAGCATCTCGTAAGACCACGCCACAAATAAACATGTCGGGTTTTTACCTTACGTTAGCTAAAACAATTTTTATAGAAATCCTCTGATATTATAATAGGGTCTATATACAAATACTTATAAAATAGCCGAAATTGTTACATTATTAAATTCCAGCTACTAGCCACAGAGTGGGTAATACAAACAAAACTCGTACAAGGCTCGTAGGGAGAATGGATTTCCAACAATGACTAGGCACTGGGGTACCACCTGTCACAGTACGGGGCCTAGATCACCGTGCCGAGGATTACTCCCTTCATCCCCTGCAACACAAGGCCGGACCATTCCTTACTGAACAGTCCCGAACAAGACAAACCCCGTGGTTGGCGCGACCAACCACCCACTAAGCCGAAATATATAAGGGACATCTAGACAGGGGAAATATCTTATCCTGCTTGGGCATGACCCACCTAACCTTGCTGCATATCCCCTGATTTTCAGTCATTCCCGGTTGATGAGGCTTGAGGCTAAGCGTTACCTTTTAAGAACGTTTCACTTAGAATGCCCATCGTCCACCTGACGATGTTTCGCAAGCATTCATCCATACAAGTCCGTCCCGGGTTCGAACGGAACCGAAGGCACTATTCCTACTACATCCATTTTGGAAATATCCTCAGGATTAGTAGCGACTAGCCCTTGCACTTCACTGCTCCATCTTCGACTCCGAACACGTTTTTCGCATGAAACGTACAAACCGGATCGAAGTGGTTTTCAAGAAATAAATCTCGATCCCGGTCTCTTCGAAACGATCAACGCATTTGTCCAATATTGATAGTCGGTGATTTAACTATCAATTAATATTCACAAACATCCATCAAACAATAAATAATTTCCCAAATTATTTATTTGTCTCAAAATACCTTCACAGGATATATTTCTATTTTCAACCCTTTACACAATTTTCAAACCATCATTCTTTCTTTCCAGTATAAACTTTCCCAAGTATTTTCTATCTCCTCTGAAATCACCAAGAATAAAATAGATTTTTAAAATAATTTAAAACACTTTACTTTGAAAATATACTTTTAAACATTTAAGTTAAATTACTTCAGTATTTTGTAAAAATACATACTATATAAGTATTTGAAAATAAAGTTACTTAATAGAATATAAAACTAGATTTTCACCTTTGAAAACAAAATACTAGGACACTTTGTAAGTTATTACTACTATAATAGGTTTGAAAGAAATACTTTTGAATTTAAACAGTAGAAATAATAAATTTCTAAAACTTTCTTTTTACAACCATTTTAAAATCTTTAAATTTATTTAAGAATTTACTTTAAAAATGTACTTGGTTATCCAGAGAAAAATCCCAACTTCAATCACTTAAATCAATTTCCCAAATTGATTTACAATTTATTCCCTTTAAATTCAGAATCTATTAATTTTAGATCTCATTTCTTGATTTCAATTTTTTTTTTAGATTTCTCAGTTACTTCTTTATTCTTTTAAATAAATTTAAACTTTGAATTTTAAAATAATTCTTTATGTCTTTGATTGATATAACTTAAGTTTACAATTCATCAATTTCATTTTATTCAAAATTCCATTTCTCTTCATACTCAAAGTTCTTTATTTTTATTTTCATATTACTTCTATTTCTTCTCAATTCATTCTTAATTTATTCAAACTTTCTATAATTATTTCGCTTACAAATTTACTTCCTTTTAATTTCTTTTCGACAATCCAATTCATATATTTTAGTAATTCATGATACCCGAATGTCCAATCAAACCATACATTCAATATTCCAATATAACTCATCATAGGATATCAAATAATCAAAACAGAGAATATTGAATAATTTAAATAAATGTGAGGGGTCCAGTTGGATCCCTCAACCTGTTTTCCCTGCATCCACAAATGTTAGCACAATATAATATGCCAAATTCGAAAATATCATACTATATCACATCAATCAATTCAGCCATTCAAACAATTATTTAAATTTAATCATTTAAATTTAAATTTAATTGAGTGAGATTAACTTACCTTTGTCTTTTAATTTGCCATCATATCCATCTCGACTTGTGTTTCATGACCTTGACCAAACATTAGATTATTTTATTAATATTCGAACTAATCGAACCAATAATTTCCATTTGCTAAATTTGATTTAATTAAAACATAATTTTATTTAAACTAATTTTCGTTTAATAAATTAGTTTTAAAACTAACATATGTTAAATATTCTCATAGAACAGACAGATCACTTTAATAATTTATTTATTTTTTTATTTTTTTAAAACAGACCAGTAATTTAAAATGTGAGTATGTCTACTGCTTTTTATTTTGAAACTACATATATATTTTTGTAAAATAATCTATATAAATCTAAAGATCTAATTTTTACATGAACTCTACAAACATTTGGAATTTCTATATATATATATATATATATATATATATATATATTATTAACAGTACTTCAAAATATGTACATATATCGATTCTCTTCTTTTTATTTTTATTTTTATTTTTGCATATATATATACATGTTAAATTGAAATAGCTATGTATTAGATTGAAAACAGAAAATAAAACTACAGCACCTCACTGTCAAAACCCACTCGCGACTCGAGCAAATCTTACTTTGTTGAAACCCTTGTCTTGAAGCCTAGGCCGCGCCATCTCCAAGCGCTCGCGAAAGCGAAATCCACTCGAGATTTCAACCCTAAATCGCCTCGAACAAGCACGAGTGCTTCAGCCGCTCGTCCCGCGAGTTTCCCCCAACCAACTCGCCTCATAGCGTGATGCCCGGTCGTCGACGTTCGCCCAAATCTGGAGCATGACCTCTGCCATCCTCGATCGTGCAGGCGAGCTCCCTCGTTTCTATTGAACTCGACATCGAAATCCCACGAAAGAAGCTCGGCCATTCCTTTCGATTCTCCCCCCCTTTTGTTTCTTTTTTTTATAAACCCGCGTTCGATTTGAAGAAAGTGGCTTCGGCCTGTATAAATTTTATTTTGTGAAGTTTTGAATTTGAAGAAAGGAGAAGAAAAGCTCCGTTATTCCTCTGGTTCGAATTTATAAGATGAATGGGAAATTTCAAGCAGAGGAAGATAGATCTGCTGTTCGAATTTATAAGGAGCAAGTGATAATTTCATTTTTAAGAAAAAGAAAGCATCTTCGGTCCTAATTGTACCTTTTTTTATGCCGTTGAAAGCTTCCGCTTGAAGCTTCTTCCCTTTTTTTTTCGACTGTTAATATTAAAAAGAGGAAACGTTTTGAGACGCTTTGCTATTGTGTTTTGAGTAGAAAGCAAAAACAAATTCTGACGTTTAACTTATTAACCAGTCAAGGTATATGCTATTTTTTTATTTTAAATCGTCTCGAATTTTCGATATATATTTAAGCGCGTTTATATGTCGTACTCTCACACAACAACTCCGATCCATACGAAATTTGAAATCCGATGATAATACAATATTACGGATCCAATGGAACTATTTCCGTCGAATTCCGAAACTGTGCCTCGGAAGGCTATTTTTAAATTCAATTTAAACGATATAAATTTCAACACTTAACAAACCATTTTCAAATTTGATTTCATCACTTATATTCTCTTCAGTATTATCAATATAAATGTTTATAAGCCTTCAAATTATTTTTAACAGGCTTTAAAACTCTAGATTAAACATTTGAACCAACTTCAACTTATTTAATTCAATAATTTAATTATCAAATAATTGGTGATATTCGTAATTCAAGTTAAAATTACTCTATTGAATATTTAAAATCAATTAAATATTCCGACTTTAAATGTTCAAAAATTACGGGTCGTCACAAAACGGAACGGGTTTTTACCCTATGATAACCAAAACTCTTTATTACGCAAAATTTAGAGATATTATTTTTAATGAGATTCTTTGAAAACATTTCAAATAAACTTATTAATCTTAGCCGAAATTGTTACCATTATTATATTCGAGCATACTAGGTTCTACAACAAAACCGCAAGTTCTTATTGGAGAATGGGTTTCCATACAAATGACCAGCTGAAGGGACTACCTTCCAATGGGTATACCTTTAGATGGATGCCCCGAGGCATAGAACATCTGCCCTCTACCAACACAAGACCGGCCTACCTCTGTAACTAGATAGTACCGAATATGTGACGCCCCACCTCTATACCCACGCTAGCCAAGAATATTACGGTGAATGCTGTCGACTAGCACGGAGAATAAGGCTGTTGAGGAGCGACCATCCGTGTAATTTCTTTGCGCGAGCACCGATATGTCAGATAATATAACATGCATTCTATTTCAAGAGGAAATCCGACATACCGACACAAACTCAAAGCTACTACACGGTGGCTATATAAATCCTTCGGAAAACAAATATAGAAATAAGCATAACACAAATCAGTCACAGACAATTCATATCACAAAGGCGGAAATAGATATGAATATTACACTAGGAAGTGTACATCAGAGTAGTGGTCTAAAAAGATCCACAATATCACAAAAGAATAGTTACACGAACTACACATAAGAATAAGTATACATTAAGGAGTCTATATCTCAAATGTATACAACAAAATAACTACTAATCTAAGTAGTTAACCCAAAAGTCAAGGAGTTAATCCCGGATGAGAAGTCAAGCAGAAGCACCTGTAACATCTCGGTCTGACCCGAGTATTATTTAATAAGAAAATAATAAACGGATTAGTCTAATTATAAATATCAGATGAAACGATATAGAATAAGAGATATGACTAAACACATAATAATCACAATGCCAAGCTGTGATATATATATATATATATATATATATACTTAGTTGATAATCATCAAGAGATTAATCAATGTCACCAAATCTACACAAGAATCAAAGAAACGTCATACTCCTTGTTTCGTTCACCATACCATAAATATTGACGATAATATCAATGTCAATCACAAAAGTCAATGACATACAAATTCCAGATGACTACACAAGAAATCCAGAAATCACTAAAGTCAATGACACACAAATTCACCAATGCACAAATATTGATAAAACTTATCAATGGAAATCACGAAAATTGGTGAAACACAAACTCTAGGAATATACACAAGAAATCCAGAAATCACAAAGGGGGGGAAGGCCTATCACAAACGGGAGCATAAAGCCCACCAACACGTGTATCACAAACGGAACGCTAATTCCATGGTCGCTAACCATCACAAATTGAGCCGAAGCTCCACAAACGGCCCAAAGACCATGGGTTGCTACCCCATCACAAATTGAGTCGAAACTCCACAAAACGGGGTTTAGTCTCCCTCGCAGACAAAGAGACATCGCACATTGCTAGTCTAAATCACAAAGATGATCGTCATGATCAACGAGAAGTGTCAATTACACTAAGCTAGTAAATATATGAGTTTAGCTTCATGTCCCATAACCACTTGCTTAACTTAAATATTTACGAACAAACTGTAGATTTCCACTAGAAAATTGTCACAAGGGTTTCAATCGAACAAGTCCAAGAATTAACCAACAAAGTGAACGCAAGCGTTTCATACCACTTGTTTTACTAAGTCGTTTAATTGGATTTCTTATACGAGTGAGGTAAAGGTTTATATATACTAATAGATTGGAAAACGGTTTTATAAACGAATTTGGTATTAAAATAGTGTTGAAATCATTTGAGGAAAGAGTTTTGATATTTACTACTAGTATAGAAAACCTTTATATTTTTAAAGTGACAAAACACAAAGGAGATTGTAGGAACAATCAATCACTAAAATTCACATTCAAAAACGTGAATAAAATCCAAAGAAATCGATACGAAATCCATCAAAGTGGATAATAAATGACAACAAAAAAAGGGAGACAACACGAATCGATTAAAGTTGGAAATTCAAACAAATTAGCAAAATAGGCTAATCTGGCAAAAATCATCAGGTCGGTCGACCGGACTCCCTGAGTCGGTCGACCGAACCAAAGGTTGGAAACCTCTCGGGACAGCAGGTCGGTCGACCGAACCCTGTACTCGGTCGACCGAACCTTAAAACAGAAAGTGCTTATGCACTTGGAAGCAGGTCGGTCGACCGGACCAGAGGGGTCGATCGGCCGAGCCTGTTTCCAGCCTCTTCCCTGCCTATAACAAATGAGGTTTAATCTTGACCAAATTGCATTTTTCTCGAGCAACGGCGCTAAGGGATTATGCCAATCGAACTACCCGGCCCTATATGCTCCTCGATGCATTACCAAAAACATGTTCAAACATCAAAGTTAGGATTTTTAACGAATTGAACTCAAAACGCCAAAAATTGGAATATACACCAATTCAATCCAAACCAAAAGCAAATGCACACGAATAAGTGTTAGGAATTCATACCTAACTTTCGAAGATAATTCATAGACTTAGATGTGAGATTAAAAATCTCACCTTTTCACAAAATCGAACAAGAAGAAGCTTGAAAGCAAATGGAGAATCAACCTCTCTTCAACACAACCCAATTGAGCTTGAATCTAAGCTCAAAAACAAGAACATTCCCAAAATTAGGTTTAGGAATTTCTGAAATTGGTAAGAGAATAAGTTGGAGAAGAAGGAGAGAAGCTTACCAATGGGTTCTTCTTGAGTTTGGAGCTAGGAATTTGATTTGCAAGAGAAACTAGGGTTTTGGAGTTTTAATTTCCAATCTCTCCCACCATTAATGCTAAGAAAACTGAAAAGAGAAGAGAATGAGGGTGAATGGGGAAGAGTGGCTCAGATTTGAGCATAAGTAAAACATAGAGGTGAGCCCAAAAACCAAACCCAAAGTGAAAAGTAGCAAAAATCAACTTTCTCCAAACATATCGAAGCTTATACTCAAAAAGGTCGCAAACGGCGTTTTAAGCTCAATGGGAGTGGTCCTGAGTCCTAATTCGACCGTATGCAAAGAGTAGCTTTTCGGACTAAAATCCGCCTAACGATAAAATATTTAAATATAAAATCGATAAATATGCGGGTTGTTACAGACTCCCCTCCTTAAAGAAATTGCGTCCTCGCAATATTTAAGAAGAAGATATATATATAGTAACAACCATAAAAGCATATTCAACACAAAAGAAGTTTTGAAATAGGAAGTTCACCATAAAGTGCATGAAAGAGTTAGCAAGAAATCTGGTGAAACTTCAATTTCCACAATAACACCGGGCTCAAGAATGAAAACCGGAATCCCTAAGGCATTCCCGTAGATAAAAGACGTGGGGAACGTCAAGAATAGCAGAAAATTGAGCCGGTGCAACGGCGTAGTACAAAAACGGTATGCCCGAAAAACTAGAAACTCAAACAATTTGGGACATCAGCGTAGTACAAAAACGGTACGCCCAATGAACCAAAGCAAAGACATCGATGTAGTGCAAACGGTACATCCGATGAATCAAAAGCAAAGACATCGATGTAGTACAAACGGTACATCCGATGAATCAAACACCATAAAAGAACATCGGACAATAGTCCATAAAAGGAATGAGATAAAACTCAATAAAACGAAGTGTACCAATCCGATGAACTTGATGAAAAGATGATTCCATTCAGACAACATCAAAGAATCAACCACTTGTTGCTTACGACAAAGCGCATTGGCAACACGATTTCCCTACCAGGAATAAAAAGAATATCAAGATCATAAGATGTCAGGAACTCGAGTCAACGTGGAGTTCCATATGAGAAAATAATTATTCCAAAGATTTATGATCGAGGTAGAGAACGAATTTCTCCCCCAAAGATGATGATGTAAAACTCTAAAAGCAAAAACAATAGCCGAGAGCACTAGATCATAAGTGGCATATCAGTCTCGATAAGCTATAATGATCTAGAAGCACAAGAGATAGCACGTTCTCCTTTGCAAGAGAACGACATCCAAACCAATTCGACTAGTATCGGTACAAATAGCAAAGTCTTGGTCCCCCTCCAGGAATCACAAGAATAAAAGTATCGAAAAGAAAGAATTTCTTTTAAATAATCTTCTTTCCTGAAAAGTTAAAACTTTCAAAATTACATTTATCATTATGTAATAATCTTTCTAGAAAAATTTACTATTTTCAAGTTAATATACCGTGTCTGACTGTCTCATCAAAGCGTTTAGGAAATTCCTATCGATAACGTTGATCAAGCGCATCGACCAAAATTCTTAAAACACTAAATGGGCAATACAATCACAAAATCATCTTCTAGATAATAAACATGTTTCTTAAAAACTTTTAAGAATATTCTTTGTTCATTTTAAGAACAAAAATCAAATTGTACTTATAAATAAATCTTATGAAAAAGATTTTCAAAATTTTTAAATTGCTATTTTCATCCAAAATCAATAAGTACAAGAAAGTCATCGAGATATTCATAGAATATTCGATCTATAAAATGGATGAAATAAGCTAGACAAACTGGATGACAAAATAAGTCATTCATAGGAATCATAACAAGTGCGGAATGCGGTAAGTGGAATGCTAACTTCCGCAACTCGTAGCAAATGAAAACCGGTGGTAAGGTCAAACTGAAAAGACCTTAGCACCACACAAAGATTACTTAGGTGATAAATCTAAGACAAGCTCAAAAATACCGGAAAATTTCTCAAACTATTTAGATAAGAGAAATAACACTTTCCTTATAAGTGGGCTTAAGGAATAAAATGATGCCATCAAGTTGGAATCAAAATCATAAAGGAAAAATAGAAATCTGCTTAACAGATTGAAAATGTCGAAGAGGAAACGTCCACACGAGAAAATAGGATATGGGCTTCACAACGATTAAGCCAATCCTTACAAAAGTAAATTCCGAAGCCTAAGTAAAAATATCGGCTCGGAAAGATAAATCACATAAAATAATTTCGGCATCAAATAAAAGCGAATTGAGGGTTGCAGATCTACCATCCGGATTCACAATCCTCAAAGAAGTCATCAAGCCCAAAATATTCAAAGAAAAAGAATCGACAAGTTCTTTTGATATAAAATAGTGAGATGAAACCCATATCAAAAAGAACTCAAATAGAAAGTTCACGAATTAAAACAATGCCATCAAGGATTGAATGAAAATACCTTGACCAAGAGAAGAGTTGTTAGGAACCTGCAGCTTTCCTTCTCACTTGCTTGGAAGCTTAGGACACGAAGATAAAAGATGACCCGAACCTTTGAAATAACGGCAAAAGAGGGGTTTCGGGCACTCCCTTACTTGGTGGTCTGTGGAACCACAATTGTAGCATCGTCCACGACTAGAGGTAGGTACTTTTGCTACCTGAGTTTGTTGCTTTCCTTTCTTATTAGAATCGGGGCCTTTGAATTTGATAGGCCTCTTCAAGTTACTGTCGAAGTTCCGTTGGGCACGCATAACTTCAACATCACCTTCATTATCGGCCTCTTCAAGACGAAGAGCGATATCAATAAGCTGATCAAATGAAACCTCAAGTTTCAGAAGTAATGGCTTCTTAAGATTCTTATTCAAGCCATAGACAAATATCTGATTTTTCTTCAATGGGGTATTAATGTACTCAACCTCGTATTTGGACAGAGATTCGAAGGATGCGACATAGTCTGTCACAGAAGATTCACCTTGAACAAGGTGTATGAAACGCCGGGCTAAAGTTACCTTTTCAGCCTCCGGCACAATTTCGATTCGAATCTTTTCCGGAATTGCTCCCAAGTGAGATCCGCTTCAACGATTTCGGAAATTAGGAGCTCATACCAATCTAACGCTCTTTACTGGAGCATGCTAGAAGCCACTTGGACTCGATGAAGGTCAATAAGGTTCATGCGAGAAAAGTGCGATCGCATGATTTGAGCCAAGCTTGAATTTCTATAACACTCTCGGACCCCCTGAATGGCCCTCCACCCAAATCGGTGTAGTCTCTGCACAAGCGTGCAAAACCGGATCTAGGATGAGTAGGCTCTGGATTGGGTCGGCTGCTTGAGCGTTCTTAACAAGATCTAGAAGCTGCTGGGTAGACATAAATACTCCATCCTGGGGAGTAGCACTAGATTGACCGGCGCTGGGACGGCCTGGTCTAACCATTTCTCTTCTTTAAGAAAGAAAGAAAGAAGAGGAAAACGTTACTCTTAAAATAAATATCAAGCAATCTTGATAGATAAAACAAGGGATCATAAAGAAAATAGGATGAATCGGTACGAAGATTCGAATAAAATCCTAAAGCACAACTCCTAAGAAAGACTTAGGACATGATCCTTGCTAAATTATTCTATATTGTTTCGAAGTTTGGCTCTCATACCATGCTGTGACGCCCCACCTCTATACCCACGCTAGCCAAGAACATTACGGTGAATGCTGTCGACTAGCACGGAGATAAGGCTGTTGAGGAGCGACCATCCGTGTAATTTCTTTGCGCGAGCACCGATATGTCAGATAATATAACATGCATTCTATTTCAAGAGGAAATCCGACATACCGACACAAACTCAAAGCTACTACACGGTGGCTATATAAATCCTTCGGAAAACAAATATAGAAATAAGCATAACACAAATCAGTCACAAACAATTCATATCACAAAGGCGGAAATAGATATGAATATTACACTAGGAAGTGTACATCAGAGTAGTGGTCTAAAAAGATCCACAATATCACAAAAGAATAGTTACACGAACTACACATAAGAATAAGTATACATTAAGGAGTCTATATCTCAAATGTATACAACAAAATAACTACTAATCTAAGTAGTTAACCCAAAAGTCAAGGAGTTAATCCCGGATGAGAAGTCAAGAAGAAGCACCTGTAACATCTCGGTCTGACCCGAGTATTATTTAATAAGAAAATAATAAACGGATCAGTCTAACTATAAATATCAGATGAAACGATATAGAATAAGAGATATGACTAAACACATAATAATCACAATGCCAAGCTGTGATATATATATATATATATATACTTAGTTGATAATCATCAAGAGATTAATCAATGTCACCAAATCAACACAAGAATCAAAGAAACGTCATACTCCTTATTTCGTTCACCATACCATAAATATTGACGATAATATCAATGTCAATCACAAAAGTCAATGACACACAAATTCCAGAAGACTACACAAGAAATCCAGAAATCACTAAAGTCAATGACACACAAATTCACCAATGCACAAATATTGATAAAAATTATCAATGGAAATCACGAAAATTGGTGAAACACAAATTTTAGGAATCTACACAAGAAATCCAGAAATCACAAAGGGGGGGAAGGCCTATCACAAACGGGAGCATAAAGCCCACCAACACGTGTATCACAAACGGAACGCTAATTCCATGGTCGCTAACCATCACAAATTGAGCCGAAGCTCCACAAACGGCCCGAAGACCATGGGTTGCTACCCCATCACAAATTGAGTCGAAACTCCACAAAACGGGGTTTAGTCTCCCTCGCAGACAAAGAGACATCGTACATTGCTAGTCTAAATCACAAAGATGATCGTCATGATCAACGAGAAGTGTCAATTACACTAAGCTAGTAAATATATGAGTTTAGCTTCATGTCCCATAACCACTTGCTTAACTTAAATATTTACGAACAAACTGTAGATTTCCACTAGAAAATTGTCACAAGGGTTTCAATCGAACAAGTCCAAGAATTAACCAACAAAGTGAACGCAAGCGTTTCATACCACTTGTTTTACTAAGTCGTTTAATTGGATTTCTTATACGAGTGAGGTAAAGGTTTATATATGGAAAACAGTTTTATAAACGAATTTGGTATTAAAATAGTATTGAAATCGTTTGAGGAAAGAGTTTTGATATTTACTACTAGTATAGAAAACCTTTATATTTTTAAAGTGACAAAACACAAAGGAGATTGTAGGAACAATCAATCACTAAAATTCACATTCAAAAATGTGAATAAAATCCAAAAAAATCGATACGAAATCCATCAAAGTGGATAATAAATGACAACAACAAAAGGGAGACAACATGAATCGATTAAAGTTCGATATTCAAACAAATTAGCAAAATAGGCTAATCTGGCAAAAATCATCAGGTCGGTCGACCGGACTCCCTGAGTCGGTCGACTGAACCAAAGGCTGGAAACCTCTCGGGACAGCAGGTCGGTCGACCGAACCCTGTACTCGGTCGACCGAACCTTAAAACAGAAAGTGCTTATGCACTTGGAAGCAGGTCGGTCGACCGGACCAGAGGGGTCGGTCGGCCGAGCCTGTTTCCAGCCTCTTCCCTGCCTATAACAAATGAGGTTTAATCTTGACCAAATTGCATTTTTCTCGAGCAACGGCGCTAAGGGATTATGCCAATTGAACTACCCGGCCCTATATGCTCCTCGATGCATTACCAAAAACATGTTCAAACATCAAAGTTAGGATTTTTAACAAATTAAACTCAAAACACCAAAAATTGGAATATACACCAATTCAATCCAAACCAAAAGAAAATGCACACGAATAAGTGTTAGGAATTCATACCTAACATTCGAAGATAATTCATAGACTTAGATGTGAGATTAAAAATCTCACTTTTTCACAAAATCGAACAAGAAGAAGCTTGAAAGCAAATGGAGAATCAACCTTTCTTCAACACAACCCAATTGAGCTTGAATCTAAGCTCAAAAACAAGAACATTCCCAAAATTAGGTTTTGGAATTTCTGAAATTGGTAAGAGAATAAGTTGGAGAAGAATGAGAGAAGCTTACCAATGGGTTCTTCTTGAGTTTGGAGCTAGGAATTTGATTTGCAAGAGAAACTAGGGTTTTGGAGTTTTAATTTCCAATCTCTCTCACCATTAATGCTAAGAAAACTGAAAAGAGAAGAGAATGAGGGTGAATGGGGAAGAGTGGCTCAGATTTGAGCATAAATAAAACATAGGGCTGAGCCCAAAAACCAAACCCAAAGTGAGAAGTAGCAAAAATCAACTTTCTCCAAACATATCGAAGCTTATACTCAAAAAGGTCGCAAATGGCATTTTAAACTCAATGGGAGTGGTCCCGAGTCCTAATTCGACCGTATGCAAAGAGTAGCTTTTCGGACTAAAATCCGACTAACGATAAAATATTTAAATAAAATATTTAAATATAAAATCGATAAATATGCAGGTTGTTACAGAATAAGTCATCCCCAGATCGTTACCGACCTTTATCCGAGAGCTCTCTTCGCATACATCCACATTAATTTACATCCCGAACGTCATAGCGGGAAGAAGTATATATAGAAGGGGATGATTATACCCTAATTAGGAATGACCCAGTTAGCCTTGTCGTATCTAACCATGTTTCAGTTATTTCCGGTTGATGAGGCTCGAGGCTACGATTACCTTTTCACTTAGCACATCTTCTTTCACTTTGAATGCCACATTGTCATTCCACATTCACACGATTGATTTCTACTAACGTATAATTTCCTAAGCTCATATGTCTCGGGAAAGGGTGTTAAGCTAAGAGAAGGTGTCTTCTCCGCCACTGACTGATATATCTTTATAGAAACTACTCATTATGATTAGGAATACAAAGTCTCCATACAAGTTCGTTCTGGGACCGAACGAAACTGAAGGCACATTCCTCGGCCATTACCAGGTGAGAAGCCCTTGTGGTTTTGAGGTTTTTCATAATAAAGAGATCACTGCTACAATATAGTGAATCGGGAGTTTATCCCCAATTAATCAAAAAGTAGTCCCTCGTTATTATTCATCTCAATATCTCAGTCTTCAAACATCTTTATTCTTCGAACACGTAAACTGGTTCGAAGTGGTTTTCGCATAGGAATCAACCAAATCCGACCCTGATTCCTTTGAAATCCAATCATCGGTAAAAATGATGTAATTAGGTGATTGTTTTTTGATTCATTCATTTTCCCTTACTAAAGTATCTTTGAGAGATACATATTTTCAAAATATTCTTTTAGTGAATACATAATCATTTAAACCTCTTTTTGAATATTTCTCAATTCATTTTTAAAGAGTATCTTTTGAGAAAATAGGATTATAGAAATCATTCTACTTTTATCCAAAATCAACTTCCGTATTCAACAAGTGCTATGGGAGGAATAACGGTGAGATCACCTTTTAAATTCCACGAAAAGGACAAGTTCCCTCTTCGGATTTTAATAATGAGTATAAGAAGATTATTTCTATAAAATCCAAGTTGAGCATTCGGGCTTTCCTTTCGATATGTTCAACTCCTCGCCTAAAAGAGAAAACTTAGGCCAGGTAAGTTCAGGGCACTGGTTGCTCCATCCCTAAACTTAGTTACACAACTTGTTTACGCTTTTAGATCTCACAGGCGGGACAAATGTACTAGTCGTTTTCGCATACTCATTTTCCCTTTTTAAATCACTTAACTTCTTGTTTAAACATTTTTGAAATAATGTTAAATTGTTCAAATTTCTTTTGAAATGCTTTATTATTTACTTAAAAACATTTACTAAGGACTTGAAAAAGAATTGTTAAGCTTCAAATTTATTTCAAAAGTTATTGAAATATGTTGTGAAAAGTGTTGCAAATGGTGTTACAAAAAGTGCTTTATAAGCTATATTCTTCAAAACAATTTCTGTATCATTTAGAAAACCATCTTTTCAACTTAAATCATTTTTACGGCATTTTAAAAATTTTTTAGAATTTATCTCTTATTTTTAAAACACTAATTTCATCAATTTCCAACTTTGGTCATTTAGTGCAAAAAGGGATTTTTCTTGAAAATTGATTTTGCCATATTTCAAAATATACAAGATGAAATCTTGATTTTCTTTTTTTATGAAAGATATGGATATAAGGATTCGGAAAATTCTTACTTCGAAGAATTCTGAACTATAATTCACTTCGTATGATCGTTTGAACTTTTGACGCGTAAACACGAACTACCGTTACGCGACGCGTCAAATTTTAGGCGTATTTGGAGATTCATATCCAAACTTTGTCAAAACGAGTTTAAACATTTAAGAATCATTTTTAAAGTATTTTCAAATATTTTTCAAGGTATAAATGATTGCATATCACATTTCATTTCTTTTGAAAGATGATTTCCATGTGATTTTACGTCATGTAAATCCGTGACTTGTTTTAACATATATATTCAATATACAATTAATAAACATCCAAAATAATATTTATAATCATTTTAACATATTCTAATATGTTAAATGAACTTTCATATCAATTTAACAACATTTTTATTACAATGTCATATAAGTGTCATTTATGTACATATTTGCTTACTAACTTATGTAAATGACTTACAGGTGGTTGTTTTCATTTTCAAACACTTATCAAACATCATTATTAACATCCAAAAAAACATCTCACAACATCATAATCAAATATATACATATAAATTAAGAGTTCTCACCTTGTTTGATTTTGGCGAATGGAAAACGGCTATAGCTTCCCTACTCGACGTTTTAAGCTTATGATTCCTTAAACGCTTCGACTTAGATGGCTCGCCTTGGCTTGGGGAAGGCTAAGAGTGCTCGGCCAAATGGAGGAAGTGGGGGGCGTGAGCAATGTGACGAAGGAGGAGGAGTTTGAAGTGGTTCAGACGGTGTTTTGTCGATATTTTCTTTATTTTATTTTTGAAAATATTTTGGCATAACTTTGTTAAGATTGAAAGCCATTAAAGGAGGTAAGAAGAAGTTTGAAATTTTGAGAAGAAGAAGTGTGCAAGGAAGTGAGAAAGTGGGTATTTTGTTTATAGAAAATATTTAAGAATAAAATATAGATTTGTGATTTTACTTAAATAACCTTCCTTTAGAATTAAGTAAACGTATTTAATTCAAAACTTACCATCCACATCACATCACACTTTTAAAATTCAAATACTTTAGAGTTAAGTAAAGAATAAGAATGATTTCTTTACTTTATATCACTTTTCCTTACTTTATGTCACTTTGATGTGACATGTGTTTTGTCTTTTTTAGTTTACTTTTGCTAATTAATTTTTAGAATTTTTAAGTATGATTACTAAAAGTAATCTTGTTTAGTTAATTGTTAACTATCTTTATATGTTACTATGTTTATTAAATTGTATACATAAAGGTGCAACAACGTTGCGACAACTTTAAATCGACAAAACGTTGATTTTTGACAAAATGTTTTACGGTCATATTTTGACGTTTTAGTTAAACTATTTATTTATGTAAACCAAATTTAAAAATAAATTTATATAATTTCATTTAAAAATATAAACACTCATAAATAAATTAAAATAATTTATTAAACCATTTAAACATACTTTTCTAAAATAGGATTTTGTCACTTTTGTCGATATAAGGAAATGTTACTATTTTTATGCATATTCCCATTTCCAAATCTATCTAATATTATTTTAATCATAAAACCTTATCTATTTTATATTTAAAATCACTTTAAATGCTATATTTTAAAGTGGTTAAATTTTGGGTCGTTACATTGAATTACATTGAAATTGATGAATTAAGATTGAATTAAATCAGAATTTTTTTAAATCCGTGCAGATTTGAATCGATTTATGAAATTTGAGGAAGGTATTTTATTATAAAGTATTTAAATTACATTTAAAACTATTTATATATTTTACTCTATAAATTTTTAATATAAACTATTTTAATATACTAATTATTTTAATATAAACCATTTTTACTATGAACTATCTTGATATACTAATTATGTTATAAACTATTTTATTATATACTATTATTAATATCTAAATTGTTTAAGTGGGAAGTTATGATTTCAAATTTATGGTTTCAAAGTATTATGTTATCAAGTGTTATGATTTCCAAAGTGTTACAAATTCTAAAATTGTAGTTTCGAAAGTGTTATAACTTTATAGTGTTATGATTTTGGAAATGAATATATTTGAAGTGAAATGATATCATATTGATATGGTTTTGAAATGTAAATGATATTTTAGTTTTGAAGTATAAACTATTTTGAAATGGCAGCGGTGTTATATTAACGCTTGGTTGTTAAAGAGACCGGCGTCGGTTATTGTCATACTCACAGCCAATACCGAAACCCACTTTAACAACCACGTAAGCGGTGGAGACTCCAGAATGAAGTAGGATGGTGGTGACGATCTATATGAGGTATATACATGGACCTGACTTCCTTAGCGTAAGGTAGCTAAAATAGGAGCAATTAACGGGACAAGTGAGGTAGCTCCTCCGATCGGACACACTTCTTCGATTTCCATTCTAATACTTTGTGATTGATTTGGTGTGCACCTTTGATTTGGGAGTGTAGATCGAGGTAGGCGGTAGTTGCGGCTATTCGTTACCACTGGCCCGGAAGTGTATTTGGTATATCTACCCTGGCATTGCCTAGTTGTGCTGTGTCACCTACCATATCGAGACCACTACGAGTTTGTTTTGTGTCGTACCTATGGAGTATCCTCTACGGCCTGCCAATCAGGAGGTATTACGGTATTGTATAGACTATTGGCACTATAAAATGTGTTAAGGGGGAAATAGGTAATGCTTTAATGCTATTTTAATAGTTTACTTTACTATAGAAATTATTATAATAGCGTATATTACTATATAGTAGATAGTTCCAGAGATCCTTAGAGGATGTTTATCCCAAACATCCTTTGAGTTATTTATATTTCAGTGGATATTTCACTTGAGTTGGATTTATTGATATAAGAATGTTAATCTTGACTCAAGTGTTTTGTGTTTTTGCTTTATGCTTGGGTCAGACTGAGTGTCACAACATTTGAGAGTCACCTTTGGAGTTGGAGCTTCTCTTGGAGATCGATCTATATATTCAGCTTGCAATTATTCAGTTGACTTCTGTGATATATTCTTATCTTGTATTTTACTATTGTATTGAGACTTCTATGTATTCAAAACTTCTGTTGTATCTTGTTTTACTCTGTTATATATATCGTAGCTTCATGAACTACTATTCATTTGTTTCCACTGCTTATTATTGTAATACTTTGTGTCTGTGATTCTGTGATTATTTATTTATTGTATATGCCAAGTTTTTCCAAATATGAATTAACAATCTGATATTTTAACCAATTAAAGTCCAACATGTGCGGATGCGAAAGGAATGAAAATATCAGGATTTTATAGTTGGTAAAGAGCTTGGTTTTAAGCAAAACTTAGCATATATAGTGAATTTAATTATAGAATTACCTTCGTTCGAGCTTGAATCTCTTCCTCTTTGACTTGGGTTTTCTTTGAATTTTGGAACTCCCCCCTTCGTTCTGAAATCCATTCTTGTCTCTCCCTATTCGTGTTTTCTTGATTCTGGAGTATCCCATAGCTCCAATTTATGAATTGTAAAAGGGTGAAATGCTTTACAACAGACGTTGATTCATCGGAGATTTCTGTATCCTTGGTTTAGATGACGCTATCTCTTGCTATGACCAAATTCTATTCTCTTGTGATCAAATGTTGATTTGCCTTAGAATTCTACATTGATCATATTCTTGAAGTCATGGTTGATTCGGTTAAGGTCACTGGCGATTCATATAAGTCTACCCACCTTTTCTCTTTTGTTGTTTAATTATCCTATCTCCTTTTTGAGCTTATCTTCTAATCAGAACTCTTCTTGATTAGGACCCCTCTATATTTGGATCTCTATCCTTGTTTCGAAATCCAACCTTGAATCATCGAGTGAGGGAGTGTATTTCTAATGAATATAAATTGTTTTATAGCGTGTTTTTGAGTTGTTTATGTTGATTTGGAGTTTCGATCGATTCGTCTGATCAACGTTATTGATAGGAATTTCAAAACACTTGAACAGAGCAAACTGACACAATATTATTTTCAATTGGTAAATGAAATAAATTTTGTATGATTATATTATATAAGTATAACTTTTTATGAAATTAAAAGTTAACTGAATTGGTTGTTAGAAATGATAATATTTGATTTTCATTTATTGTTTTGTGATACATTAACTATTGTATTATGATATGAAGTAACGAATTTATAAATATGGTTTATAAATTAATTTGAAAATGAAATGAATCTAACTTAAGTATTTGAGAATTTAATTTCCGGTGATTCTTAACTTTGTTTTTAAAGTTTAAAATGTATATTATTTAAAATTAGTTTCAAATAAAAATCATTTCCAAAGAAATTTAAAAGTTTTAAAATCACACTCTTCTTTTGTCGTTGGAAAATAATTTCGACGACGACTGCAGCATCGTCGAAATTCATTTTCAAGTTTCAAAATGAAGAGGCCATTTAGTAGCTTTGCTATACTTTTGTTTTGGAAAATGAATTGATTTGAATTTATTAAGTATGAATTGATTTATATTATATATATATAGGTATACGATGATAGATTTGATTTGATATATGTATTGAGTATGTATATAAACAGTTGGAAGTGCAACGGAAATTTAACTCTTAAATTTTGAGTGAATATTAAAACTTAAATAATTGAATTGGTAAATTTTATTTTTATACTACTCAATTGCATCCAATATAACTTACCTAAATTATTCAGAAGTTAACTATGTAATTTAATAGTATGTAATATAAAATGATGTTAAAGGAAATTTAAATAAATTTGAATGGTTATAATAAGTGTCTATACACTTAATTTTGATTATGAAAATGTTGATTGAGATAAATTGAATAATAGGATAATAAGTAAATAAATATGAATTTAGAAATAATTAAGATTGAATTATAAATTGAATTTAACTTTAGCGAAATCAAATAGATTTGATAAATGAGATAAATAAAATAAAAAAATTTAAAAGAAATTTTGTAATGAACATTAATAATTTGAAATTAAATCAACTGAATGAAATACCTTGAATAGAAATTAATTAGGTTAATATAAACCAATTTTAAAATAATTGAAATTTATCTCGTTTTAAATTAATTATTTTATTTGTATTTCAAAATTATCTTCTCTGTGGAAGTTTCTATTCTCCTTTTCCTATCTCGTTCCTTTTCGAGGACGAAAAGTCTTGAGTGGGGGAGAGTGCAACGACCCTAAAATTTCTAATGATTTTATAATGTAATTAACTGAAATTTAGTGAAATTTATATAATTGAATTTGAAATGAAAAATATAATATTTGGAATACGTCTATATAAATATAGTAAATGGTAAATTTCCATCTGATAATATGAAAGTTTATTTTACTATGTAATTTTATTTCAATTTAAATCAGTTAATATTATATGATAATAAAATGTTTTCCAAAGCCGGATATTTTTATATAATAAATTTGTAAATCTTCTTCCGAGGGAGACGACATATTTCGTTTCTCCAAATTTGGACTGCTATTGCTCCGTTTATATTATTTTCTGCAAATTAGCAGCATTTTTGGTACCGAATATCCTCTTTTGATAGGATGATTATATCACTGATATATGTGTACGATTTGATCATCTCGTCATGCTGATCTCCGTATTATATTCATTTGGGGATTTCAGTGTCTGGTACGGTGTGAAATACATGAAACGATTAGTCGTACCAATATTTGTTTTAAACCCTTTTGGAATTTGTGTCTATTCACTTACTTACCGGCTGAAAGCAAACAACCATCAGCATTTATAATTTCCAAAATTCAACCTTGACTTTCACTATTCCTATTCGTTTCATTTATGCTCCATTTCATTAGCTGTTCCATTTCGTTTAGAAGGAAAAACGTACATATTATATCAATATAAAAAGCAGTATCAATTTTGTCCCTATAGGCTGCTTCCCATCCTTCCACATTTTGACGAAACCCATTTCCCTACCAAACATCACACGTCATTCCACCTCTCCCCTCCATGCTTAACCTCCAACTGCTACGCATGCGTGCAACACCATCAGCCAGAGCCTACCCTACTCGTGACAGCCCTGTGCAACAGCTCGTCTAGGCAAAAAAAACCAAGCTTCAACACCCCAACCGACCCAAGCCCCACCTCAGCGCTTACATTCTACCATGGCCACAACAACTCGTGCACAGCCCAATCTTTTCGTGCTTTGTAGCCACCATCTCCTCTGTTCTAGAAAACTCATGTCTTTTCTCTTTTGTATAGAGAGGTATGAATATGAAAATCTGTTT
Source organism: Allium cepa (assembly GCA_030765085.1). Classification (NCBI taxonomy): domain Eukaryota; kingdom Viridiplantae; phylum Streptophyta; class Magnoliopsida; order Asparagales; family Amaryllidaceae; genus Allium; species Allium cepa. The sequence continues at coordinate 347,913,534 of CM060944.1, forward strand.
ACATATAAAGCTTATAAAGATTTCTATCAAATATATTGTGTATACATATGTAGAAAGTTATACACGTTGCCTACATATAAGTTATGAATGATCTATTTATATATTAAGTTATATATCATTTATTGTTCATATATATGAATATAAAGGGTTGTATATAATATGTTGACAAAAATTATATATCTAACTAAGCTATATATATGGGATCGGTGAGTCATATATATATATATATATATATATATATATATATATATATATATATATATATATATATATATATATTACAAAGTTAGTATACTAGGATTTGGTTTTAGATATATGTAGATATTTAAGTGTTATTTATATACTCTATTTCATAAGTTATATTTGTTTACTGGATATTTTTTTGTCTTCAATGTGAAGGTTTATATGTATAGGTTTGCATAAGTTATAATGGTATATGAAGTATTATCGGTTTAAAAATATGAGCTTTATATGAAGATAGTATACTTGTGTACATGGTTATATATGTTTTTATATATGTGATTTGTTGAGTTTGTATATATAAACATATATAAAGTTATATTTTCCTATTCACTATTTTTTATTCTTCGAGTTTTGTTTATAGGATATATGTATGGATGTTGGGTGTTTTAATTTTATTCAAGTTCGGTCGTTATATATTAGTCCGTCTATCTGTTTGTATATGCATGAGTTTATAAATATTGATTCTTGAATTTTTATATATACATAAATATATAAGTTGTTTAAAATGAATAAGTTAGGTAATATGATATGTGTTGTATAATAAAGGTTTACATCTGTTTTGGTTATATGTAAAGTTCTATAAGTTGTTATTTGAAACCTGATATTATTCAAGTTATATATATTGTTCGGTATATCATCAGTTGTTATAATACCTAACCCCATGTTAGTTTTATGAATTATCTGTTTGACTGTTATGAATATACTATTTACACTGGTTCAAGTGTGTGTGTGTATATATATATATTGGTTATGCATATATTTAGTTGTATTACAGACGTGGATTTAAAATGTACAGGTATGTTTGATAATGAATATATATATTGTTATGTTAGAAATTTAGGGAGTATACATATATACTATATGTTAGTATTTTTAAAGGGATGTTATGATTTCAAACATATATATATATATATATATATATATATATATATCACGTTCAATATTTATCGGCTAACTATATAAAGATTTTTACGATAATATAGATTTTGAAAATAATTATATGGGTTGATTTAATAATAATTTTGAAAATTTTTATTTTAATATTTGTCTTAAATTAAAAATATAGAAATGTTCTTATATAATATAATAATGGATATATTTTCAGTTTATATCAAAACTGATTTGATTTGTTTTCATCAATTCCTGTTCTCAGCCCTATTCGTCGAATTCGTGCCAATCTTGTTTTGCTTTGGAATTCATCATTTGATTCGTAACTCATCTCATTCTCGTTCATCTCTAGCCTCTAAATGTGAGGAATCACTCACGATTAACGTTCTTATATTTATTAAATTTGATTTCAATTGAAATGACAATTGAAATATGCTGCCATTAGTTATTTACATCGCTATATATATGTTATTATCTGTATCAGTTCACCTGTGACATCTAACACCCTTATTTTTTTTTATTGAATATATATGCTTGTTGCATTAGTATCGTATCTATTATCGTTCTGCAAGTTCCCTGTTAGTATAGAATTCTCTATAGGTTGAAATGATACATACCCGAACGATCTGTAGAATAGGAGCAATAGTTATGGGTTGAAACGATAAATCCAAGCGATTTTCATTGAATTGAATTTGGAATTGCGGGTTGAAATGATATATACCCGTAGATATTTAAATTGCGGATTGAAATGATAGATATCTGTATCACTTGACCATAGGATAAAGAATTATATACAGACACCATTGGTCTATATATATAGTGAAATGGTTTCCAAGGTTTAAATATATATATATATATATGGTTTCATATAAATATTGATCTTAAATATTATATATATATATATATATGTTATATTATGTATGGTTAAATTCTTGATTTTTAAAATTATATGTTTTGAATTTTTAAAATTATAAGTTAGTTTTGAAATTATAAATTTTAAGAATTTACTTATAATTTTACTATCTTAAAAAATATATATGTGTATATATGTATATAAATTAGTTTTAATATAAAATAATTTTTTAATAGGATTTAAGTTTAATAATAGTTTGATTTAATTAATAATAACATGTTTAAGTATTTATTTAAAATTATATATTAAAAATAGTTTTTATAATAATTTGAACAAATTAAAGTTAGGAAGATAAAATTAATTTAATTTGAAATCGTGTTCTTTTGATAGTTATATTAATTTCAAAATCGATTTGAAACCTATTGAATTTGAGATTTAAAGATACGATTCTATAACTTGATTTGATTTAAAGTGATAAATTGAATATTTCGAGTTTAAATAAATTGAACGAATATCTAGTTTATTTCAAATGTAGTTTAAATTTTATTTAAATGATATTGGATTGATTAGGTGAATATTTCAAAACTAAATAATAACGAATTTAAATTTAGATATATATGAAATTATCGAGCTTTGTTTTGAAATTGTGGAATATTTGAAGCTTTGAAATAAATTGAAATTGAAATGATTTATTCTATGGTTTAAATCTGTATTTAAAATCGATATAATTTGAAAGGGTTTTGTTAATAAACTGAATTGAATTGAAATTAATGAATTGAGGTTGAATTAAATTTGAAATTTGTCTGAATCCGAGTTGATTTGAATCGATTTGTGAAATTTGAGGAAGATATTTTATTATATAAAGTTTTTTAAATTATATTTAAAACTATTTATATATTTTACTTTATGAATTTTTAATATAAACTATTTTAATATACTAATTACTTTAATATATACCATTTTTATTATAAACTATTTTGATATACTAATTACTTTTAGAATATTTTGTTATATATACTATTATTGATATCTAAATTGTTTAAGTGGGAAGTAATGATTTCAAAGTTATGGATTTCAAAGTATTATGTTATCAAGTGTTATGATTTCCAAAGTGTTACAAATTCTAAACTTGTAATTTCGAAAGTGTTATAATTTTGAAGTGCTAAGATTTTGGAAATGAATATATTTGAAGTGAAATGATATCGTATTGATATGGTTTTGAAATGGAAATGATATTTTAGTTTTGAAGTATAAACTATTTTGAAATGGCCACGATGTTATAATAATGTTTGGCTATTAAAGAGACCGAGATAGGTAATTATTATACTCTCTGCCAATACCGAAACCCACTATAACAACCGTGTATGCGGTGAAGACTCTAGAATGAGGATGGCGACGACGATCCTATACGAGGTATGTACATGGACCTGACTCCTGTGAGTTAGCATAAGGTGTCTAAAACAGGAGCAATTGACGGGCTTAGTAAGGTAGCTTCTCCGATCATGCACACTTCTTCGATTGCCATTCTATTATTTTGTGATTGATTTGGTGCACACCTTTGATTTGGGAGTGTGGTTCGAGGTGGGCAATAGTTGCGGCTATGCATTACCACCAGCTCGGAAGTATAATGGTATATCTACCCTAGCATTGCCTAGTTATGTCGTGCACCTACCATATCGAGACCACTACAAGTTTGTTTGTGTCGTACCTATGGAGTATCCTCCGGTAGCCTCCCGGTCAGGAGGTATTGTAGTACTATATAGACTATTGGCACTATAAAATGTGTTAAGGAGGAAATGGGTAACGCCTTAACACTATTTTAATAGTTTACTTTACTATAAACATTATTATTATAGTATATATTACTACATTATAGATAGCTCTATGGATCATTAGAGGATGGTTATCCCAAACATCCTTTGAGTTACTTGTATTTCGGAGGATATTTCATTTGAGTTGGATTTATTGATATAAGAATGTTAATCCTAGCTTGAGTGTTTTGTGTTTTTGCTTTACGCTCGGGTCAGACTGAGTGTTACAGCATTTGAGACTCACCTTTGGGGTTGAAGCTTCGCTTGGAGATCCATCTATATATTCAGCTTGTAGTTATTCAGTTGACTTCTATGATATATTCTTATCTTGTATTTGACTATCGTATGGAGACTTCTATGTATTCAAAAAATTTGTTGTATCTTGTTTTACTTTGTTATATATATAGTAGCTTCATGAACTACTATTCATTTGTTTCCACTGCTTATTAGTTTTAATACTCTACATCTGTGATTCTGTGATTATTTATTTACTTTACATGTTGTGTTTTGCCAAATATAAATTAACAATCTGATATTTTAACCAATTCAAGTTCAACATGTGCGGATGCGCATAGAACGAAAATATCGGGATGTAACCGAGTTTGTGTAGTTTTAGTTACAAAAATTAAGAAGAAACTACTAATAAAGTTAGGGGTATGACCTTGGGGCAATCTCTTAACCTTTTGTAAATTATTTATTTTGTAATAAAATCTCATTCAAAACAAAAGCTTTTTTCTTTCTATTATACACTTGTCATACTATGTTATGTTACTTAATTCTTTAATTAAAGTACATCAAATAGAAAATCCTTAAATAGTATGTTATGTGACAGTAATTACAATATATTATAATCATGTAAAATTTATTAAAATAAAAATAACATATTATTTTAAATATTCCTAGTCAAGATGTTTTGAAACTGGATATTGGTACATCCTTGGTGACTAGAGTATGTAACGCTCTTGAAATTTTGAAAAATGTATTACTCATGGCTATTAGGGACACCAATTGGTTACGCACTAATAGCATTGGATAAATATAGAATGACTCACTCAAGAGATTTCTGTTGGTTAATATAACTAAGGCAAATAGAGAATCTTGAAGTAATGATATCATATAATTCTATTGACTTGGGAACACCGTTGAACTTCAATGTAGATACTCCACTTTGATTATAGTTAAATCATGGCATGAAGTCCATCAAAAGACTGTAGTTGGGTCCGACTTGAAGTATTGGAAGTGAAGCACAATTAAATAGAGAATTCGTCTCCTTGGTTATATGAGGTTAGTATTACAATAGTCCATTCAAAGTAAAAGTATCTGGACATAGCAATTCGATTATTAATAATTGTTACTACTAAACTAAGGACTTTTGGTTATACCAAACAAGTTGAATGTGGAAGAGATATGACAAAAAAAAATTTCATAATTCCTAATGTCATATTGTTTGATGAAAGAATTAGTGTAAATAATCACTGCTACTGCGTACCACCTACATTAATGAAATTGTATTTTACCGAAAAATTTGTAAGCGATAAATTTGGCCAAACTATCATTCCACTAGCTAAGGTGACGTGTGAATGTTAATATTTGATTATTCGATATAACTCTCCGACTGAATTTACAGAGTCGCATAGCCGTAATGATGAGTACTCCAAAATACCACTTGATTTAACTAAATTAATTAATATTTATGAAATATTAATTGTTAAATTTTATTTGATTTATTTAAATTCCGATACAATAAAGTGTGTGTATTAAATTTATATATCCATGTATCGATATGTGATATCGATAAATATTTCAATTAGATTTAAATTAAACAAATACTGATTGGATTTGAAAATTTTAGTATGTCCATATGACCCATATCATGGTCATCCATAAGAGGAGGGAAAGGGATGAGTTTTGAATAATAAAAAATGTTTTTGAATTGGCTAAAAGAATGAGTAAACAAGGAGATCGAGATCTCTACGTTTTGCCTATTTTTGGTGCATATTTAAAATTCACTTCCTCTTTCTTTTTGAACTTCTTGCCTCCTCCTCCACTCATCTTGGCCATAAGATTTTAAGAGGATTCTCCCTTTAGTTTTCAAATAAAATGCAATCAAATTTATTTATTTCAAGGATTGACATTCTCTTCTAGTCAACTGCACTTTCTAAAGGAATTTAGATTAAATCTAAAGAAACTTTATTTACATTCACATACGATGTTCATCTCATTTATGTTGTTTACATACATCCTATATATTATAATGAATATATATATATATATATATAATTTACATATGTTAAAAAAACTAACATCATATATATCATTTTTTGCCATATTCATATTTTTTTTGATAACATGAGTAATATTTTATTCGAACATAACACTTTTTTAAATGTCTCAAGGATCAAACTCATGATCTTTAGAACCTTTGTCTAGACCGCCACACCCCTAACCACTTGAGTCAGAGGTCCTTGACGGCCATATTCATACTTTTAAAATATAATTATTTTATAATTTGAAAATGAATTTTAAATATTTATAAAATTTAAAATAAAAATTTGTAATTGGATTATAAATATATAACATATTTGAAACTAATCTATTTAAACACACACACACACACACACACACACACACATATATATATATATTTGGATTAATCATATAGATATATATGTTTAAAATGTAATTAATATTTCTTTTTGTTTTTTTTGGCAAGGCCAGCGGCTTTATAGTAGGCCGTGCTAGTGTATATATAAATGAGGAACAAGTGTCATGCACATTTGCAAAGCAGCAATATATGGTTTTATAGTGTTCAAACCACTTAAGTACAGTACAGGTGAGAAGCAAGGTGCTTCTGCAGCTAAAAAAGACAACCTAAATGTCCTCCCGGGAGGAAGAACCACTATCATCATCAGGTGACACAGGCCTTAAGACATGGATAAAACCAGAAAACTAAGACATAATATTTGGATCAAAGATTTCTGAATCACCTGAATATGAATTCATTCGATCCCAAGAATCATCCGCCAAAACAGCATGATTGTCATCCCCATCCTCACCATTAATCGATAGAACAAGACCATCCCCTTCAATGTGATAATGTAATCGTCGACTTTCGCTCTCTTTACCTACAAACATGTAATAACACTTAGACTTGGAACAATATCTCATTTCTGATTTCACATGTACCCAAGATTTCTCCCCGGAGTTCGACCCAATAACCGGTAGAACAATAGACTTCCTTGAGCTGTCAGTAGAAATAACTTGAATAACTTCATTGGAGGAAGGAGCAGCAATAGATGGAGAAAAAGGTAAAATGGCTACATCATCTGTCGAGGTAGAAATAACTGCCAAAGACTTGGGGACCCATTTCCTTATAGGAGGATGCGGTATCGGTACCTTAATATGAATTGGATCCTTAGGTAGAAATTTGCAATCAGTAGAAATGTGTCCGAAGGAGTGGCAGGCCATGTAGATATTTGGTTTCCAACTGTAGTTAACATCAACAAGAGCATCATGACTATCCGCTAATCGTACCTTAAGCTGAGAAGGAAGAAGCTTATCCGAAGTAATCTCTATCAATGCCTTAGCTAATACTAGAATCTTTCTTGCTACAGTGTTTGCATCAAAGCATTTGAGTTTACCAATGTGGCTAGCAAGCTAATCATGACCAATCAAGGGTAGAAGAACAAAAGGTATATGTGTAAAAAGAGGCCAAACAAGGATAGAAAAAACCTGATCTCTTGCTCCATCAACCGTGGGAATCCATACTATAATGACGAAAGGTTTTCCATTAATAATGGATGGATCCGCCTTAAGAACCCAAAGCTGCTCCTCCACAATAGAGAATTTGAAATAGAACATCCCATCTATATAGTTAACATAAAGACCGCCTTTAAGTTCCGAAACAGAGTGACGGTGATTACGAACATCTGCATAAGAAGATTTTGAATCAAGAAAGAACCTAACCAAATGATATTTCCAAAAGTTAATTCCCTCTTGAAGGACTTCAGATGGAGGAATCTTTGCACCATCTAATTCAATTATTTCAAAGGATCTGGGAGTATAACTAACAGCATTTCTCGACAAAGAGGAGACCAAATATGACCATTTTCTATTAGTTGCAGGAGACATAAAATTCTAAGATTGAGGAGATGGCACAAGAGAACTAGGTGAATCGGAAATAGGAGTTACAGGAAGGTGGGAGGGAGCATGCTTTGGAGTATTTGCACAAATAGATTTTGGGCGATCATAATCGGACGTAATTTCAAATCCAATTCGATCGGAACCACCATCAAACTCAACATCGTCAACCACAGTTATATCAATATCATTTTCTGCTCTTACACCATCCAAAGTATTAACAAACAACATAGTAGGTTCATTAGACGAACGAATAGCAGCAGTTTCAAACATGCGAGAAATAGGGGACTTACCGTGAACTAGCTAACAGTGTGAATGAGGAGAAGAAAGAAGAGGAAATTCCATTTCATTTAACAGGGAAGCTAGGGGTTGACTAGTGGTGCTGTCGCATGAACAGGGGCGATGTCGTCAACCTCTAGTGCAGTAGATGAATCACAATTAAGGTGAGAAGGATCCACAAAATCAGGCGAATTCGAGACCATCAAAGACAAATAGGGATGGCCTGATGTAGTGCTCTACGAGGACGAAGTAGGATCCACAATGGCATTAAGACGCGACTTACGATTTTAGGCCATGAGGAAGGAGCGTAGGAATGCAGAAGGGCAATAATCGAAAAGAAAGGATGAGGGAGCAAGATGGATGGGAAAGGGGAAGAGGGACCAAAGATGATCACTAGGAAGGAAGAACGCCATTTTTTTGAATAAATTTGAAATTAATTCTTTTGATATATGTGTGTGTGTGTGTGTGTTTAAAATGTAAGTAATAATTCTTTTTTTTAATAATATATGTATATACAGTAAATTTTAGATAACAAATTTATGAATATAAATAAATAAATTTTAATAATGTAAATTAGCAGGAGATATGTTATAAAAAATAAATATAAATCCATACGGATTTATAAAAAATAACAATTTTTATTTAGAATATTTTCAACCAAAAGTGAAAAACAAATTTTTTACATGTGTAATTTTAATTAATAGTCTGCGAATAGATATTTCTAAACTAAAATATAAAATATTTTGATTATTAATTCTGATATATATATATATATATATATATATATGTATGTATGTATATTTGAAAGTTGAATTTGAATTTAAAATAGAATATTATCTTCACCTAGATCTGGTTTTTAAATGTAAAATTGTCACTAGATATTTTTGAATAATTCAAACCATTTTTAATTAGTCAATATTTTAAATAAAAAAATTATTCTTATTGTTATATACATACACACACACATACATACACACACACACACACACACACGTACACATATATATAATAAATTAAATTATGAATATCAAACATGTACATAAACGGGCAAACGTGTTTACTGTGGTGTAAATCTCAACACTTATATACGACCACATTAAACCATGTATACCTCCTATATGCTACACATGCACTATGCACATGTATGTGTATCAGACACACATGCATATTATATATTATATAAATAAAATCAATATTTTTATGTAAACTAATTAAATGAAATAAAGATTTTATTTAAAATTCTTTAGATTTGATCTAAAAAAATTAAAGCTGCATGGGTTTAATAGGATCTAAAATGGATTTTTTTTAAATTCATCTATTTATCCCACTGTGAATCAGTTTTGTTCTTTCAATGGTATTTGAGCACAATAGCCTATGTGTTCTAAATTACAATATTAGACCTAACCTATCAAAGCCTATCCATTTAGTAGGGTGTTTTGAAAGGCAGTGTATAAAGTTGGGTTTGGGTAATTAAGTACTATAACGACCCATATTCAACATATCAAAGAATCGTAGGATGTTAATATTATTTTTATTTAGGGTCGTATGTTTCTATAACGTTGGAAAATGACTACTAGAGACATTTTCCATTATTAGAATTTTTATCAAATGATTTTAACCCTAAAAATCTTGTATGACCTATAACTTTTAATAGAGGTAGAATTGAGGTCTGAAACCACTTTTATTAGATTGGAATGGTGGTTTCTCTTTTTGCAGAGAGATCTTAAAAGGAGTATGGGCTTACAGTTAGGAAGAAATGTCTGTTTGAAGTTTCACTTGATTTTGAAACTTTAATGGATAATTAGTGAGTTAATGATTTTTCCCAAAGCCCATTTTGGGATTAGCATCATGTTAGGGAAGATGAGACATCTCTCTATCATTTCATACTCCCCAAAAATATAGAGGAACCTCCATTAACCACCTTTAAGCAAAAAAGTTACCATGACCCTATTTTGATTAGCCAAAATTTATCAATAAAGGAAGATTAGTGAGATTAGCAATTGGGATTGGAGATTTGTGGTTGGAGATCACTTGGAACTACTTTTCATCTCAAGCTTTGTGCACCTTTGAACTTGCTTTGGATTGCTTGGATTTTAGGTGAGTGGTTTTAAGCCTCTGCTCACAACTTAGCCATGATCTGATGTTTAAAGATGTTATTAAATGATTTTTAAACTCTAAAACATGTTTTAAACCTTCTTTAATCACATATATAAATTTTCAATGATTTGGAAAAGATTTGTAAAATTTCAGTTCTTATGGATCTCCCATGTTCTTATGGTTATTGTTGAAAATGCTAGTATATGCCTTTTGTTTGATGATAATATATATATATATATATATTCATTTAAATGTATTTGTTATTATACCATTTTACATTTCACATAATTAAATAAATATTTATTAAATAAAATAAATGACACATAATTTTGATTCAAACAAATATTTTATTCAAACAAATATTTTGTTACAATTTTGAATAGTACATATTTGGGCTCTCACTATGTATACACAATTTCAATTACATTACAATTTCGTTACATCACAAATTTCACTTTACAATGTTCACCTCACTACACATCACTCATTCACTCGTATTTATCTTCAACTTTATTCCAGATTGAATCCAGCATCAGAATTATCTGCAAAATAAACACTGACGCAGTAAAATTGAAAAGAAATATTTTTGCAGAGTAAAATAAATTATGTGTTTTTGAAAATATTATTTTCCTCGGTAATTTGGGTTGTTCGTCATCATTTCTTTTGAATTCATCATATATGAAAAACTTATGACAAGCACAGTGTATCACTGTACATGCTAGAAGGTTGTGCACACTGATATACACTTGATAAAACTACAGGGACTCGTGAGCACAAGGTCAAACCCAAGCCAAACGCTGGATTCAACTCAAATGCATAGAGTCTTGACCAAATCAACCATAACCAGATAAGGTCATCAATGAACCCAGAATCTTCAGAACATTCAAAACAAAACAACAAGTTCTTCAAAACAGTGTAGTCTTGACTACATAAACATGTTACTAGAAGAAACTAAAATGCCCACAATCAGGCATGGTGACAACAAGAATTCAAGTATATATGGTGGTCAAGGAAAATAAAGAATAGACCCAATAATCAATCACAAGTCCAGACTACAAAAGGTACAAGGCAACAAAAACTTCGAATGGAAACAAAATGTTCAAGTGAAAACAAGACTAGGCCAGTGCAGTTTAATCAAAGTGGTGAGCTGAATGGTTATGGCAAAGTGAAGCACGAGGCATGTACAAGACAGCAACTCAGAGTGTAACAACCCGCATATTTGTCGATTTTATATTTAAATATTTTATCGTTAGTCGAATTTTGGTCCGAGAAGCTACTTTTTGCATATGGTCGAATCAGGACTCGAGACCACCTCTATTGAGTTCAAAATGCCGTTTGGGACCTTTTTGAGTATAAGCTTCGATATGTTTGGAGAAAGTTGAATTTTGCTACTTTTTGCTTAGGGTTTTGGTTTGGGCTGAGCCAATTAACCACTTATGTATTCAGTCCCAATCCCCCTCTCCTCTTCATTACTTCATTCCAACTCCTCCAACTCAAGCTCCAACTGAAAATGGTGGAGAGGAAAAAGAATTAAAACTCCAAGCCCTAACTTCCTTAGCAAATCCATCTCCTTGCTCCAAACTCAAGAAGAACCCCTTGGTAAGCATCTCCTTCTTCTTCTCCAACTCTTTCTCCATTCAATTTCAGAAATTTCCTAAACCTAATTTTGGGAATGTTTCTCTTTTAAGCTTAGGTTCAAGCTTCTAGTGTTGAGATTGAAGAGTGCTTGTTCTTGCCATTGCTTTCAAGCTTCATCTTCATAAATTTTAGTGCAAAGGTGAGATTTTTATCTCACATCTATGACTATAATTATCTTCGGTTGTTGGGTATGAATTCCTAACACTTCTTCATGTGCATTTGCTCTAGTTTTGGATTGATTTTGTGAATACTCCAATTTTTTGGGTTTTTAAGTCAAATTTGTGTGAAATCCTTTTATGGATGTTTGATCATGCTTTTGGTGATGCACCGAGGAGCATATAGGGCCGGGTTGCCGATTGGCATAAACCCTTAGAGCCAATGTTCGTCCGGTTGCATTTTGGAAGAGTTTGCTCTTCAATTGATTAAGGCTGAAAAACAGCCCAGGCATGATTCAGATGACTGAAAACTCTGTTCAGTCGACTGAACCTGAAACCCGAGAGTTTCCAGGCATGATTCAGTCGACTGAAAAATTCTGCACAGTCGACTGAAACTGGAAACATAAAGTTTCCTGAACCTGGAAAATTTCCAGGTACAGGGTCAGTCGACTGAAAACTCTGTTCAGTCGACTGAACCTGCTGTTTGAGTCCAATTTGCCTTTTTGGATTGAAATTCCAATTTAAATCGATTCGTGATAATCTTATTTGTTGTTATCATCTATTATGACTTTGATGACTCTTTTTAGGGATTTTTGAATATCCATTTCGATGGATCCTTTATCGATTTCTTTGGATTTTATTCACGTCTTCGTATGTGAATTTTTGTGATTGATTGTTCTTACAATCTTCTTCGTGATTTGTCACTTTAAAAATATAAATGTTTTCTATACTAGTAGTAAATATCAAAACTCTTTCCTCAAACGATTTCAATACTATTTTAATACCAAATTCGTTTATAAAAGACCGTTTTCCAATCTATTAGTATATACAAACCTTTACCTCACTCGTATGAGAAATCTAATTAAACGACTTAGTAAAACGAGTGGTATGAAACGCTTGCGTTTACTTCGTCGGTTAATTCTTGGACTTGTTCGATTGAATCTTTTGTGACATTCTTCTAGTGGAGATTTACAGTTTGTTCGTAAATGTTTAAGTTAAGCAAGTGGTTATGGGACATGAAGCTAAACTTTTATATTTACTAGCTTAGTGTAATTGACACTTCTCGATGATCATGACGATCATTTTTGTGATTTAGACTAGCAATGTGCGATGTCTCTTTGTCTGCGTGGGAGACTAAACCCCGTTAATGTGTCAAAATTGTGGGGTAGCAACCCACGGTCTTCGGACCATTCGTGTGTCAGGTCTTCGGACCATTCGTGTGTCAAATTAATGGCTAGCTACCATGAGATAGCTTCTCGTTCATGTGTTACAGCTGTTGGTGAGTTTTCATGCTCCCGTTTGTGATAGGCCTCCCCCCTTTGTGATTTCTGGATTTCTTGTGTAGATTCCTAGAATTTGTGTTTCACCAATTTTCGTGATTTCCATTGATAAGTTTTATCAATATTTGTGCATTGGTGAATTTGTGTGTCATTGACTTTAGTGATTTCTGGATTTCTTGTGTAGTCTTCTGGAATTTGTGTGTCATTGACTTTTGTGATTGACATTGATATTATCGTCAATATTTATGGTATTGTGAACGAAATAAGGAGTATGACGTTTCTTTGATTCTTGTGTAGATTTGGTGACATTGATTAATCTCTTGATGATTATCAACTAAGTATATATATATATATATATATATATATATATATATCACAGCTTGGCATTGTGATTATTATGTGTTTAGTCATATCTCTTATTCTATATCGTTTCATCTGATATTTATAATTAGACTGATCCGTTTATTATTTTCTTATTAAATAATACTCGGGTCAGACCGAGATGTTACAGGTGCTTCGGCTTGACTTCTCATCCGGGATCAACTCCTTGACTTTTGGGTTAACTACTTAGATTAGTAGTTATTTTGTTGTATACATTTGAGATATAGATTCCTTAATGTATACTTATTCTTTTGTGTAGTTTGTGTAACTATTCTTTTGTGATATTGTGGATCTTTTTAGACCACTACTCTGATATACACTTTCTAGTGTAATATTCATATCTTATTCCGCCTTTGTGATATGAATTGTCTGTGACTGATTTATGTTATGTTTATTTCTATATTTGTTTCCGAAGAAATTATAGCCACTGTGTAGTAGCTTTGAGTTTGTGTCGGTATGTCGGATTTCCTCTTGAGATGAAAAGTTATATTTTTATCCGGTATATCGGTACTCGCACAAATCAATTATACAGATGGTCGCTCCTCAACAGCCTTATTCTCCGTGCTAGTTGACAACATTCACAGTAATGTTCTTGGCTAGCGTGGTTATAGAGGTGGGGCGTCACAGCTTGGTATCAGAGCCAAACTTCGGAACAATATGGAATATTATAACAAGGATCATCGTCCTAAGTCCATCTTAGGAGTTGTGCTTTAGGATTTTATTCGGGTCTTCGTACCGTTCTATCCTATTTTCTTTATGATTCCTTGTTTTATCAATCAAGTTTGATTGAAATTTATTTTGAGAATAACTTTTCCTCTTCTTTCTTTCTTTCCTAAAGAAGAGAAATGGTTAGACCAGGCCGTTCCAGCGCCGGTCAATCTAGCGCTACTCCTCAGGATGGAGTATTCATGTCTGCTCAGCAGCTTCTAGATCTTGTTAAGAACGCTCAAGCAGCCGGACCCAATCCAGAGCCTACTCATCCAAGATCCGGTTTTGCACGCTTGTGCAGAGACTACACCGATTTGGGTGGAGGGCCATTCAGGGGATCCGAGAGTGTTATTGAAATTCAAGCTTGGCTCAAATCATGCGATCGCATCTTTTCTCGCATGAATCTTATTGACCTTCATCGAGTCCAAGTAGCTTATAGCATGCTCCAAGAAAGAGCATTGGATTGGTATGAGCTTTTAATTTCTGAAATCGTTGAGGCGGATCTTACTTGGGAGCAATTCCAGGGAAGATTCGAATTGAAATTTGTGCCGGAGGCTGAAAAGGTAACCTTAGCCCGGCGTTTCATAGACCTTGTTCAAGGTGAATCTTCTGTGACAGACTATGTCGCATCCTTCGAATCTCTGTCCAAATACGGGGTTGAGTACATTAATACCCCATTGAAGAAAAATCAGAGATTTGTCTATGGCTTGAATAAGAATCTTAAGAAGCCATTACTCCTGAAACTTGAGGTTTCATTTGATCAGCTTATTGATATCGCTCTTCGTCTTGAAGAGGCCGATAATGAAGGTGATGTTGAAGTTGTGCGTGCCCAACAGAACTTCGACAATAACTTGAAGAGGCCTATCAAATTCAAAGGCCCCGATTCTAATAAGAAAGGAAAGCAGCAAACTCTGGTAGCAAATGTTCCTACCTCTAGTCGTGGACGATGCTACAATTGTGGTTCCACAGACCACCATGTAAGGGAGTGCCCGAAACCCCTCTTTTGCCGTTATTGCAAAGGTTCGGGTCATCTTTTATCTTCGTGTCCTAAGCTTCCAAGCAAGTGAGAAGGAAAGCTGCAACTTTTGGTCAAGGTATTTTCATTCAATCCTCGATGGAATTCTTTTAATTCGTGAACTTTCTATTTGAGTTCTTTTTGATATGGGTTTCATCTCATTATTTTTATATCAAAAGAACTTGTTGATTCTTTTCTTTGAATATTTTGGGCTTATTGACTTCATTGAGAATTGCGAATCCGGATGGTAGATCCGCAACACTCAATTTACTTTGTTTAAATGTCGAGATTGTTTTATGTGACTTTTCTTTCTGAGCCGATATTTACTTTGGCTTCGGAATTGATTTTTTGAAATGATCGGCTTAATCATTGTGAAGTCCATATCCTATTTTTCGAGTGGACTATTCATCTTCGACATTTTCAATCTGTTAAGCAGATTTCTATTTTTCCTTTATGATTTTGATTCCAACTTGATGGCATCATTTTATTCCTTAAGCCCACTTATAAGGAAAGTGTTATTTCTCTCATCTAAATAGTTTGAGAAATTTTCCGGTATTTTTGAGTTTGTCGTAGGATTATCACCTAAGTAGTCTTTTGTGTGGTGCTAAGGTCTTTTTAGTTCGACTTTACCACCGTTTTCATTTGCTACAAGTTGCGGAAGTTAGCATTTCACTTATCGCATTCCGCACTCGTTATGATTCTTACGAATGACTTATTATGTCATTCAATTTGTCCAGCTTATTTCATCCATCTTATAAATCGAATATTCTATGAATATTTCGATGAGACCATTCTTGTATTTATTGATTTTGGATGAAAATAGTAATTTAAAATTTTGCAAATCTTTTTCATAAGATTTATTTATAAGTAAAACTGGATTTTGTTCTTGAAACGAACAAAGAATATTCTTAAAACTTTTTACGAGATTTATTTATCCTATAAAAGATGATTTTGTGATTGTATTGCCCGTCGAGTGCTTTAAGAATTTTGGTCGATGCGCTTGATCAACGTTATCGATAGGAATTTCCTAAACGCTTTGATGTGACAATCAGACACGATATATTGAATTATAAAAATTTAAATTTTTGTAGAAAGATTATTACATAAAAGTAAAAATGTAATTTCGAAAGTTTTAACTTTTCGGGGAAGAGAATTATTTAAAAAGAACCCTTCCTTTCAATGCTCTTATTCTTGTGATTCCTGAAGGGGAACCAAGATTTTGCTATTTGTACCGATACTAGTCGTATTGGTTTGGAATGCCATTCTCTTGCAAAGGAGAACGTGTTATCCCTTGTGCTTCTAAATCATTATAGCTTCTCGAGACTAGATAGCCACTTATGATCTAGTGCTCGCGGCTATTGTTTTTACTTTTGGAATTTGGCATCATCATTTTTGGATGAGAAATTTGTTCTCTACCTCGATCATAAATCTTTGGAATTATTTTTCTATCAAGTTCATCGGACGTTTTGGTATACTTCGTTTTATTGAGCTTTATCTCATTCCTTTTAAGGACTAGCGTCTGATGTCCTTTTATTGTGTTCGGTTCATTGGACGTACCGTTTTTGTACTAAGTCGGTGTTTCGAAAATCATTCGGGCTTCGGTTCATTGGACGTACCGTTTTTGTACTGCGTCAGTGTTCCGAATTATTTGGGATTTGATTCATCGGATGTACCGTTTGTACTACATCGATGTCTTTGCTTTTGATTCATCGGATGTACCGTTGTACTACATCGATGTCTTTGCTATTTGATTCATCGGATGTACCGTTTGTACTACATCGATCATCGGATGTACCGTTTGTACTACATCGATGTCTTTTCTTTTGATTCATCGGATGTACCGTTGTACTACATCGATGTCTTTGCTATTTGATTCATCGGATGTACCGTTTGTACTACATCGATGTCTTTGCTATTTGATTCATCGGATGTACCGTTTGTACTACATCGATGTCTTTGCTATTTGATTCATCGGATGTACCGTTTGTAATACATCGATGTCTTTTTATTTGATTCATCGGATGTACCGTTTGTACTACATCGATGTCTTTGCTATTTGATTCATCGGATGTACCGTTTGTACTACATCGATGTCTTTTCTTTTGATTCATCGGATGTACCGTTGTACTACATCGATGTCTTTGCTATTTGTTTCATCGGATGTACCGTTTGTACTACATCGATGTCTTTGCTATTTGATTCATCGGATGTACCGTTGTACTACATCGATGTCTTTGCTTTTTGATTCATCGGATGTACCGTTGTACTACATCGATGTCTTTGCTTTTGATTCATCGGATGTACCGTTTGTACTACATCGATGTCTTTTCTTTTGATTCATCGGATGTACCGTTGTACTACATCGATGTCTTTGCTATTTGTTTCATCGGATGTACCGTTGTACTACATCGATGTCTTTGCTACTTGATTCATCGGATGTACCATTTGTACTACATCGATGTCTTTGCTTTTGATTCATCGGATGTACCGTTTGTACTACATCGATGTCTTTTCTTTTGATTCATCGGATGTGCCGTTGTACTACATCGATGTCTTTGCTATTTGTTTCATCGGATGTACCGTTGTACTACATCGATGTCTTTGCTATTTGATTCATCGGATGTACCGTTTGTACTACATCGATGTCTTTTCTTTTGATTCATCGGATGTACCGTTGTACTACATCGATGTCTTTGCTATTTGATTCATCGGATGTACCGTTTGTACTACATCGATGTCTTTGCTTTTGATTCATCGGATGTACCGTTTGTACTACATCGATGTCTTTGCTATTTGATTCATCGGATGTACCGTCTGTACTACATCGATGTCTTTGCTTTTGATTCATCGGATGTACCGTTGTACTACATCGATGTCTTTGCTTTTGATTCATCGGATGTACCGTTTGTACTACATCGATGTCTTTGCTTTTGATTCATCGAATGTACCGTTGTACTACATCGATGTATTTGCTATTGGATTCATCGGATATACCGTTTGTACTACATCGATGTCGTTGCTTGGGTTCATTGGGCGTACCGTTTTTGTACTACGCTGATGTCCCAAATTGTTTGAGTTTCTAGTTTTTCGGGCGTACCGTTTTTGTACTACGCCGTTGCACCGGCTCAATTTTTTGCTATTCTTGACGTTCCCCACGTCTTTTATCTACGGGAATGCCTTAGGGATTCCGGTTTTCATTCTTGAGCCCGGTGTTATTGAGGGATTGAAGTTTCACCAAATTTGACTTTTGAGCAACATTCTATTCGCATCATTGCTTCGGAGGTTGAGCGCCTTCGATATAAAGATATTCTTTTGATAGAAGTTCTATGGTTCTCAAATCCTAAGGATTTCTCTTGTGAAATCTTGAGAATCCATCGAACGAAAACTTTTGGATTTATTCCTTCGTGCTCTTTATGGTGAACTTCTTGATTCAAATTTTCTTTTGTGTTAATATGCTTCTATGGTTGTTACTTCTTATATTTCCTTCTTACTTATTGCGAGGACGCAATTTCTTTAAGGAGGGGAGTCTGTAACAACCCGCATATTTGTCGATTTTATATTTAAATATTTTATCGTTAGTCGGATTTTGGTCCGAGAAGCTACTTTTTGCATATGGTCGATTCAGGACTCGAGACCACCTCCATTGAGTTCAAAATGCCGTTTGCGACCTTTTTGAGTATAAGCTTCGATATGTTTGGAGAAAGTTGAATTTTGCTACTTTTTGCTTAGTGTTTTGGTTTGGGCTGAGCCAATTAACCACTTATGTATTCAGTCCCAATCCCCCTCTCCTCTTCATTACTTCATTCCAACTCCTCAAACTCAAGCTCCAACTGAAAATGGTGGAGAGGAAAAAGAATTAAAACTCCAAGCCCTAACTTCCTTAGCAAATCCATCTCCTTGCTCAACACTCAAGAAGAACCCCTTAGTAAGCATCTCCTTCTTCTTCTCCAACTCTTTCTCCATTCAATTTCAGAAATTTCCTAAACCTAATTTTGGGAATGTTTCTCTTTTAAGCTTAGATTCAAGCTTCTAGTGTTGAGATTGAAGAGTGTTTGTTCTTGCCATTGCTTTCAAGCTTCATCTTCATAAATTTTAGTGCAAAGGTGAGATTTTATCTCACATCTATGACTATAATTATCTTTGGTTGTTGGGTATGAATTCCTAACACTTCTTCATGTGCATTTTCTCTTGTTTTGGATTGATTTTGTGAATACTCCAATTTTTTGGGTTTTTAAGTCAAATTTGTGTGAAATCCTTTTATGGATGTTTGATCATGCTTTTGGTGATGCACCGAGGAGCATATAGGGTCGGGTTGCCGATTGGCATAAACCCTTAGAGCCAATGTTCGTCCGGTTGCATTTTGGAAGAGTTTGCTCTTCAATTGATTAAGGCTGAAAAACAGCCCAGGCATGATTCAGTCGACTGAAAACTCTGTTCAGTCGACTGAACCTGAAACCCGAGAGTTTCCAGGCATGATTCAGTCGACTGAAAAATTCTGCACAGTCGACTGAAACTGGAAACAGAAAGTTTCCTGAACCTAGAAAATTTCCATGTACAGGGTCAGTCGACTGAAAACTCTGTTCAGTCGACTGAACCTGCTGTTTGAGTCCAATTTGCCTTTTTGGATTGAAATTCCAATTTAAATCGATTCGTGATAATCCTATTTGTTGTTATCATCTATTATGACTTTGATGACTCTTTTTAGGTATTTTTGAATATCCATTTCGATGGATCCTTTATCGATTTCGTTGGATTTTATTCACGTCTTCGTATGTGAATTTTTGTGATTGATTGTTCTTACAATCTTCTTCGTGATTTGTCACTTTAAAAATATAAATGTTTTCTATACTAGTAGTAAATATCAAAACTCTTTCCTCAAACGATTTCAATACTATTTTAATACCAAATTCGTTTATAAAAGACCGTTTTCCAATCTATTAGTATATACAAACCTTTACCTCACTCGTATGAGAAATCTAATTAAACGACTTAGTAAAACGAGTGGTATGAAACGCTAGCGTTTACTTCGTCGGTTAATTCTTGGACTTGTTCGATTGAATCTTTTGTGACATTCTTCTAGTGGAGATTTACAGTTTGTTCGTAAATGTTTAAGTTAAGCAAGTGGTTATGGGACATGAAGCTAAACTTTTATATTTACTAGCTTAGTGTAATTGACACTTCTCGATGATCATGACGATCATTTTTGTGATTTAGACTAGCAATGTGCGATGTCTCTTTGTCTGCGTGGGAGACTAAACCCCGTTAATGTGTCAAAATTGTGGGGTAGCAACCCACGGTCTTCGGACCATTCGTGTGTCAGGTCTTCGGACCATTCGTGTGTCAAATTAATGGCTAGCTACCATGAGATAGCTTCTCGTTCATGTGTTACAGCTGTTGGTGAGTTTTCATGCTCCCGTTTGTGATAGGCCTCCCCCCTTTGTGATTTCTGGATTTCTTGTGTAGATTCCTAGAATTTGTGTTTCACCAATTTTCGTGATTTCCATTGATAATTTTTATCAATATTTGTGCATTGGTGAATTTGTGTGTCATTGACTTTAGTGATTTCTGGATTTCTTGTGTAGTCTTCTGGAATTTGTGTGTCATTGACTTTTGTGATTGACATTGATATTATCGTCAATATTTATGGTATTGTGAACGAATAAGGAGTATGACGTTTCCTTGATTCTTGTGTAGATTTGGTGACATTGATTAATCTCTTGATGATTATCAACTAAGTATATATATATATATATATATATATATATATATATATCACAGCTTGGCATTGTGATTATTATGTGGTTAGTCATATCTCTTATTCTATATCGTTTCATCTGATATTTATAGTTAGACTGATCCGTTTATTATTTTATTATTAAATAATACTCGGGTCAGACCGAGATGTTACAGGTGCTTCTGCTTGACTTCTCATCCGGGATTAACTCCTTGACTTTTGGGTTAACTACTTGGATTAGTAGTTATTTTGTTGTATACATTTGAGATATAGACTCCTTAATGTATACTTATTCTTTTGTGTAGTTCGTGTAACTATTCTTTTGTGATATTGTGGATCTTTTTAGACCACTACTCTGATGTACACTTTCTAGTGTAATATTCATATCTTATTCCGCCTTTGTGATATGAATTGTCTGTGACTGATTTATGTTATGTTTATTTCTATATTTGTTTCCGAAGAAATTATAGCCACTGTGTAGTAGCTTTGAGTTTGTGTCGGTATGTCGGATTTCCTCTTGAGATGAAAAGTTATATTTTTATCCGGTATATCGGTACTCGCACAAAGCAATTATACAGATGGTCGCTCCTCAACAGCCTTATTCTCCATGCTAGTTGACAGCATTCACAGTAATGTTCTTGGCTAGCGTGGGTATAGAGGTGGGGCGTCACACAGAGGAACCACATAACAACATGCAGTGCAATATGAAGACTGATATGAACTAGACCATTCTAACGTGACGTAGGTCACTTCAAATGACAACAAGATAAAAGTTCAATGGCAACATGATAGCTGCCTTTAAACAAGATAACAATGAAATGGAGAAACCAACAATAAAACAGTATATATGAAAGCAAGAAGAGGCCGGAATCACAGACCAGAAGCAACATAAATTAAGATACACATGTACGCATATAAAAATGCATATATACATACACATATATCGGTTCAAGGACAAGATTTCAGACCATCACTCAATGCAGACCAGACCAGTGCAAAAGGAAAGTAGTTTTCAGATTCAAGAACAAGAGCGAGTTCAATGTTTAGGTGAACCAGATAAGGGAAAATGTAGACTCAAAAGAACACATCATATAAATAATTCACAGCAATATGCAATAAGAAATTATATGAAAGTAAACTCGAACCTGTCAAGAAGTAAATGCAACAGCATATGTGACTCGAAGAAACTGCAGCTACCACTTGAACACACATGAAAACATATTAGACCATAATCAAAAGGAAACACACAGCAACAAGTTCACATGGATAGGCACAACAATTATACATGCATATATGTATGTATATACATGTTTATATGTGCAGAGTTATTAACAGTAGCAATGTGAATATAGTCGCAGAGAAAATCAAGTCACGGTTCAAAGAAAAAAAAAATGCAAAAATTCGAATATATATATATATATATATTGAACGGGTTAAAGCCAACAAGAATGGAACAAGGGTAACAAGTTGGAATTGAACAAGTCGAAGCCAATTTTCGTCTCAAAATATTATCACAATTTCAAATGTCAAAGTTATAGGAACAGACCTAAAGCAACTTCGATCATGCGAACAAATCAAGGCCAAAAAAAATGCAATGCAATTCAAATATATCATAGATGGAACCAGTCAAAAATCATCAAATCGTTAAATCGAAATTCAATGGTCGAGCATACTAACATGACAAATTCAAAAAGAAATACACAAACGTAATTTAGGGATTTTATCCCTATAAATTACCAATATCATCATCGGCTTATGCATCGAGTTCGAAAGCTAAAATGTGTGACGACCCGGAATTTTCGAGCATTTAAAATATGATTATTCAATTGATTTTAAATATTTAATGGTTAAATATTAACTTGAATTCGAATATCACAATTTATTTGACAATTAAATTATTAAATTAAATAATTTGAAGTTGGGTGAAATATTGAATATGGTGTTTTAAGCCGGTTGAAAATAATTTGAAGGCTTGAAAAGTTTATATTGATAGTGTTGAGAATAATAGAAGTTTTAGAATTGAATTTTACAGTGATCTGTTCGGTTTTAAAATTTTATCGTTTAAATTGAATTTAAAAATAGCTTGCCGAGGCACAATCTCGAAATTCGACGAAATCAGTTCCATTGGATCTGTAATATTATATTATTATCGGATTTCAAGTTTCGCAGTGTTTGGGTTTATCGTTTGGCCGTACAATCCGTAAATGCATAGAAGAATCAAACTAAATTTAATTAAAATAGTCAAGTCTTCTCTTATACGCCTCCTTCCTCAACCTAAATACGTTCCATCCCTATCTTCCTTTAGACGAGAAAACAATAAGAAAGAAAAAAAAATCAAAGTTCAGGAAAATGACAGCGTTCCCTTTATTTATTTTTCGATCTAAAGGAAAATTTCGTCTTCCTCCTCAAATTCGACTCCCCTTTTCAAAATAAGATCGGCCGAAGCCTTTTCACAAAGAATGGCCGTCGAATCGATTTTCCCCCAAATCGTTAACCCTAGAAAAAAAAGCAACCGCTCCCTAATTATAAATCGCGCCTCCCTGTATTTTGAAATCAAATCGAATTGTATGAGTTCGAAGGCCTGGAAGTCGAACTCGTGTCAGCCGATGGAGTCGAGAATTGTTCGCGAGCGACTGGGCTTTATCGTCGAGCAACGAAGGTTCGCGTACGAAAGAAAAGAACCGAAGCTCAGCTTGCTCGATTGAAGGTGGAGCCGCGTCAAGCATTAAGGTCAGGATTACATGCGTCGAACATCTCTTGGCGACGTCGGCGTTAAAAAAAAAGAGGAGATTTCCAAAAAGTTTCGGCTCTGGGCCGAGTTATCCAAGATAGATTGGGTGGTATGGCTATCTTCTGATCTTAAAGTAAAGGTATATTTTGATTATTATTATTTTATATATATATATATATATATATAACTTAATTCAGGTAAGATTCGAATAATTCAGAAATTTAAAAAATAAATTACAATAAGGCTGTTGTTTTTAAATTCATGTAAAGAGTGGAAATTTAGAAGATATGTACAGTAAGGTACAAGACTATCGTATGAATGTATGTTAAGAATGCATACAATAATAAGGTAAAAATAAATAAAAAAATATAATAACATAAATATACACATTAAGCCTACTTTTTAAACTCTAGGATATATGCTAAGGTAATTAACTTGTTTAATTAGCTTATTTAATTATTTTAGCTTCATAGAAATTATTAAAGGAAAACTAGTTTAAAATTTAATTATTACATAAGATTAGAATTCTTTTTACAAATTATTAGGTTAAAAACCCAATTTATTAACTTAAAGTAAAAAAAAGTAATTAATTGTTCAGTCAATTCAAATATTAACAAACCTTATAATGTTATACAAGGTCTGAAATGTGAAGAAAACAAGCGGGTTTGGATTGGACTGCCAAACAAATGCAAAGGTGAGTTAATCTCACTCGGTTAAATTTAAATTCAAATTTAAATTCAAATGATTAAATTTAAATAATTGTTTGAGTTATTGAATTAATTGGTGTGTTGTAGTATGGTATATGTTGGGATTGATATTTATATTGTGGTAACGTCAGTGCATGCAGGGAAAACAGGCTGGAGGGATCCAACTGGATCCCTCAACATTTATTTAAATTGTTTAATACCCTCTGTTGTGATCATTTGATTTTCTATGATGAATGATATTGGAATATTGAATGCTATGGTTCGATTGGATATAATTAGGTATAATGAATTTTCAAAAATATATATAAATTGGATTTTGAAAGGAAAATAAAAGAAGTGAATTTGTAAGAAAATAATGATAGAAAATCTGAATGAATTTAAAAATGAATTGGAAAAGAAATAAAGTGACATTAAAATTTTAATAAATAAAACTAGAGTATAGAAAGGAAATTTTGAGTAACAGGAAGTTAATGAATTTTAAACTGTAGTGTTATTATTTAAGAGAACAAAACATTTATTTAAAATCTAAGATTTAAATTATTGAAAGGAATAAAGAAGAATTGGGAAAGACCTGAATTTGTATATTTCAAGTAAGAGATTTAAAATCAAAGGGAAAATAATAACAATAATAATAAGTCCATAATTAATGAATTTTGAAATGAATTGAGTAAGTAAAGAAATTTATTTCAAATGGAATAAATTGCGAATCAATTTGGAAAATTGATTTAAGTGATGGAGATTGGAAATTCTCTCTGGATAACCAAGTACGTTTTCAAAGTAAATTTTTAAATATAAATTCAAAGTTTTTAAGTTGTTTTAAAAAGCAAGTTTTGTAAAATTTATTATTTCTAAATATTTAAATTCTAAAGTAAGTATTTTTTTAATCTAATATAGCAGTAATTATTTAAAAGTGACTTAGTATTTGTTTTCAAAAGTGAAAATCTAGTTTTATATTTTATTAAGTAACTTTATTTTCAAATATTCATATAGTATGTATTTTTTTTACAAATTATTGAAGTAGTTTAACCTAAATGTTTTAAAGTATATTTCAAACTAAAGTGTTTTAAATTATTTTAAAAATCTAGTTTTGTGCTTGGTGATTTCAGAGGAGATAGAAAATATTTTGGAAAGTTTATTCTGAAAAGAAAGATGGTTTTGAAAACTTTTTTCAAAGGATTGAAAATAGAAATATATCTTGTGAAGATATTTTTGGGATAAATAAATAATTTGGGAAATTATTTATTGGTTGATGGTTGTTTTTGAATATTAATTGATAGCTAAATAACCGACTATCAATATTGGCCAAACGCGTTGATCGTTTCGAAGAGACCGGGATCGAGATTTATTTCTCGAAACCACTTCAATCCGGTTTGTATGTTTCGTGAAAACGAGTTTGGATTCGAAGATGAAGCAGTGAAGTGCAAGGGCTAGTCGCTACTAATCCTGAGGATATTTCCAAAATGGATGTAGTAGGAATAGTGCCTTCGGTTCCGTTCGAACCCGGGACGGACTTGTATGGATGAATACTTGCGAAACATTGTCAGGTAGACGATGGGCATTCTAAGGGATATGTTCTATAAGGTAACCCTTAGCCTCAAGCCTCATCAAATGGGAATGACTGAAAATCAGGGGTTATGTAGCAAGGCTAGGTGGGTAGCACCCAAGCAGGGTGAGGTCATCCCTGTTTAGATGTCCCTTTTTATTTCGACTTAGTGGACGGTTGTTGATCCCAACCACGGGGTGATCTCACTCGGGATTATCCAGTAAGGTGTAGTCACGGTCTTGTGTTGCAGGGGAGCGGGCGTACTCCTCGGTACGGTGATCTAGGCCCCGTACTGTGACAGGTGGTACCCCAGTGCCTAGTCATTAGTTGGAAATCCATTCTCCCTACGAGCCTTGTACGAGTTTTGTTTGTATTACCCACTCTGTGGCTAGTAGCTGGAATTTAATAGATGTAACAATTTCGGCTATTTTATAAGTATTTGTACATAGACCCTATTATAATATCAGAGGATTTTTATAAAAATTGTTTTAGCTATCGTAAGGTAAAAACCCGACATGTTTATTTGTGGCGTGGTCTTACGAGATGCTTTTGTTTTCAAAGGTTTTTGAAACTTTAATAATCAATTGGGTGTGATTTTCTCACGCTGGTATTCCAGACTGACTCGGGTGTTATTTAACTGTAATGCTCTGATCACACCGAGTATTATAGGATACAAGATATGATGCTGTAGAGCTCAGGAGACGAGCAGGATGACAATACGTACTTTCGTACTTGTTTATCTATATATATTCCGCTGTGATTGACTTGCTGTGTATTCATTTGTATGTTGTTGTTGAGCTGTTGATTGATGTACTCTGATGATGTAATATATAAACAGTATATTTGATTTTGAGTAAAGATCATTTATTATATATTATATTTTATTCCGCTGCGATGGTTAGATTCTGATGTTATTTTCTATTTTCTTCTTCTACCTCTTCTTCTTTAACTCAAATGGTTCGTATTTCTATACAACTTGAGTTGATTGTTGTAGAATAGTGTTAACTCAAGGGGTACGGATTTGCGGGCTATCACACTTGGTATCAGAGCTTAGGTTGGTGATAACCTTGGCTCTGGTGGAACTACTCATTTAAATTAGAGTCTGTAGTACTCTAGTATGAGTTGTAGCGTATAAATAGATATGAGCGCGTATTTGTTAGTGAATATAAATTGTTTTAATACTGTGTTGATTGGTTTGTTGAGTGGCATATGAAACTTCATCGGCACAGTCTGGACAACTGTATCGAAGGGGTTTATAAACACTTGAATAGAAAAATTGGCACGGTATTGTTTTAATTATGGGTGAATGAAATAATTTTACCCAAAAATATATTTTTGATATAAAGAAAGTTTTTGTAAACTATTTGAGCTAATATATGGTTTCTTGGATGTTAGGAAGAATAATATTAAAGCATTATCATTGTTAAGTGAAAATTTAACCAGAAATTGAAAACATAACCAAAATTTAAGGGAATAAATTCATTATAAAATGAAATTTATAAATATGAATTATAAATGTAAATTATAAATTGAAATATAATTAAATGAGAATTTGTATAAGCATAAACTATACAAATGCATTATAGTTAAAATTTGAATTAAAATAGAATTTGAGAACTTTAAAACCCTGGAGATTTTGGAAGTATTTTGAAGATAAATAGTAGCATTGTTGTTTTTAGGGTATTTCTGAAAGGAAATTGTTTTAAATAAATTTTGAGAAGAGATATAGCATTGAATTCACTTTAGTAGTTGGAAAATAACTTCGGTGATGACTGCAGCATCATCAATGTTCATTTTCGAGTTTCTAAGTGACAGATTGCTGCCAAATTGATTTGTTTAGGAAAACCTGTTTGTTTTTGAAATTTCAAAGGAAATTTGTTGGGGATAAACCAGAAATGGTATGACTGTTGAGAAATGTGATTTGAGATGTTGGAGATTTCAAAATGATTTGAAACCAAAGCCGGGGGTTTAAAGTCCTGATGAGATAGTTGTAAGCTTATAAATCGAGATAATTTTTAAATCAGGAAGAAATATGAGCTTTGAATAATGGAATGTAAATTTAAAGTGAAATGTTAAAAATGAAATTAACTTGGATTGGGAAATAAAAATTTAACCGGATTGAAATTAATTAAATAGGCTGAAAAATAATATCCAGTTGTTTTCAAATTAAGTTGAAATCGAATTGAGATTAAACAAATTTGAGTTTAAAATAAAACTGAATTGGAATAAAAATTCAATTGAGTGTTGAATGGAATTAGACTCTTACCTGAATAAATGGAAAATAAATTGGTTAAGGATTGGATTGAAATAAATAAATTAGAATAACTTGTAAAAGAATTAAAAAAATCCATGAAATAAAAATATGCTTGAGCTATAAATAGGCGTGAATCTTGAGTTAACAATAAAAGATGAACATATTCAAGCCTATAAGGAATGGAATTGTGTAAATAATAAGTTGTGACTTATAAAATTGAAAATGGAATACAAAATCCAATATAAGTATTGTTTGATGAATTGAAAAATAAAATGAAGATCAAAACTCGAATTATAAAATGATTTAACTAAGAAAATTAAATGAAGTGATATTGGAATTAAAAAAAAATTAAGTATTGAACTATAAATTGGAGAGAACTAATTTTATAATAAATTATTTAATGAAATATGTAAATGAAACCTAATGTAGTTAAATAGAAGCTAAATTGGTGAGTCTATGATGAAGTTTGGAAATAAACTCAAGTTATAAAATTGGATTCGACTTAAATTGTTGGTAAAGTAAATGTACTTGAACTGTGAGTTCATAAAAGTGAATGGTAAATTGAAAACGGATAGTGGAATCAGAACTTGAGTTATTGATTAAAATTTGACTTGAAGTGTTAACAAATTAAGTATAATTGAAAATGTGTCGAATAAAGGAAAATGAAAATGGATTAAAATAGTAATGGTTTGAATTGTAAATAAAATCCAAATAAGTGGAAATAAATTGGAAATGACCTTGTAATAAATTGAATGAGTGAATCTGGAAAGTTAAATTTTATAATAACCAATCAAATGAAATTGCAGATTTAAAATGAGATTTAATTGAGAGAGAATTAAGTTGAATTGAAAAGCAAATTTACTTGTAAAATGAAAAGGGACTTATGTATAAAATTTGTATAAATTGAAGTAAATTGACTTAAGCTAAATAGATGGGGGAGTTGAATTGAATTCAACTTAAACTCAGTTTAATGATATTGGGTTGAATTTAAATCAAGTGAAAATAAATTTTAATCGAAATAAAATTCGGTGAGTTACAGATAATATTTAATGGAATGAAATTCTTAAATAAGTAATTGTAAACCATTTCTTGGAGTCAATAAGAAAAATAGAATGGTTTTAAATGAATCGCAAATGAATAGATCATGAATAAAATTGAAATGGAATGTGTCGAGCTAGATCAAATGGTTTTAATGGAACCTGTTTGAATGAAATGCAAGTGAATGGATTCAAATGTGAAATGCAATGAAAATGAGAATATATGGGTTGTGAATAAATTTAAAAATGGAATAGAATTAAGCATAAATTGAGTTGAAATCCATTTCAATTGGTTATAAAACATAAGTACTTATTTATTCACATAGATCTCGTCGAATTGCATAGAATAAATTGTCATTTGATGTAAATGGAAGTAATTAAAATTCTATGAATTGGTAGGAGTAAATAAATTGATTTTTGAGATCAATTGGATTAAATTTGAGTTCAGTTTGCTTAAAAATAAATTAATGTAAGCGATTGAGTTTCAACCATTCAAATTGAATGAAAATGGATATGAATAAGTTGAAACAGTTGAATTAGCATGGAAACTATATAAATTGCTGACGAAAAAATGTTTGGTGTGAATTTCTTTTAGAATTCATGTGTTTAACTATTGCAACTAAGTGAAATATTGTTAAACTTCATATATTTGGCACTTACATGTTTAAATTGAGCAAGTACAGGTACCTGGGAGCCGTGTGGCTGGATTTGGTTGTGCTATTTGCTAAAAATAATAAGCCGCTTGCTTAAAATGCTAAATAAGGTACACCTACGCAATAAAAATAGGAAATATGGTTTTTCCGACCGGGTGGGTCGATGTATATATATTTATCACTTTTCTCAAATTGCAAAAGCTCCTCCTTACAAAGGAGACTGCCAAAAAAAATTCAGAAATTTTGGGAGTTGGAAAATTTTTGGAAAATTTTGTTAACGACTAACGAATTCAAATGGGAAACTATAATAAGTTAGTAAATGAAACCAATTTAAAATAATGACATGAATCAGTATAAATGGAAAAAAATAATAATAATAAAATTCAAATATTTAGAGTTGAAGATAAATAAAA
The DNA here is from genome assembly GCA_030765085.1 of Allium cepa. Taxonomy (NCBI): domain Eukaryota; kingdom Viridiplantae; phylum Streptophyta; class Magnoliopsida; order Asparagales; family Amaryllidaceae; genus Allium; species Allium cepa. Next base: position 347,944,094 of record CM060944.1, read on the forward strand.
TTCATATGGAATGTGAAAACCAATTTTTATAGAAATAGATATAAACTGAAGTGGTAAGGTGAAAATAAATAAAGTAGCATATAAAATTCTTATACTAACCTAAGTAAACAATGATAAATTCTTGATTGGAAATTGAATGTTAAAAATATATTCTAAGTTGATGTTTAAATGAATAAATATTTACACTTTAGAAGGAAGTCGATAAAATAATTTTTGGAATGTTGTGATTGGATATTAGTGCTAAGCAGGATATGCAGGTATTATAAAGAGAAAAGAGAATTGATTTTGATTTCAGAAAGATAAATTTGAATTGCTTGACAAAAAGGTATGTGTTTAAATTTCTATATGAAATTTGATTGGGTTTTTTGGATCGAGCCACTTGGCCTTTTGTTTTCTTTTTGGATTTGGGAGGCTGTAGAGCCATTTTGTAGTTGTACCGAGCTAGCCGCGCAAAGGAGACGGTGGCGAATTTTTTCGGAAATTTAGAGTGTTAGAAAATTTTTTGAGAAAATTTTGATAATTCAAAATTTGGGTTTGAATTATAATTTGAATAGTTGAATAAGTAAAGTTGGTTGGGAACTAAGGAAAAGTTTGGGAAGTTAATAAGAAAGATAACGGAACTTTTATAAGAAGATCGTTAGTATGATGTTGAATTGGTTGGTTTTGAGAAAAAGTAAACGGGTATTGGACCATTCTTCCTAATTAGTAATTTCGGCGACGAAATTCTTTTAAGTAGGGAGGAATGTAACGACCCGGAATTTTCGAGCATTTAAAATATGATTATTTAATTGATTTTAAATATTTAGTGGTTAAATATTAACTTGAATTCGAATATCACAATTTATTTGATAATTAAATTATTAAATCAAATAATTTGAAGTTGGGTGAAATATTGAATATGGTGTTTTAAGCCGGTTGAAAATAATTTGAAGGCTTGAAAAGTTTATATTGATAGTGCTGAGAATAATAGAAGTTTTAAAATTGAATTTTACAGTGATCTGTTCGTTGTTGAAATTTTATCGTTTAAATTGAATTTAAAAATAGCTTGCCGAGGCACAATCACGGAATTTGACAAAATCAGTTCCATTGGATCCGTAATATTATATTATTAACGGATTTCAAGTTTCGCAGTGTTTGGGTTTATCGTTTGGTCGTACAATCCGTAAATGCATAGAAGAATCAAACTAAATTTAATTAAAATAGTCAAGTCTTCTCTTATACGCCTCCTTCCTCAACCTAAATATGTTCCATCCCTATCTTCCTTTAGACGAGAAAACAATAAGAAAGAAAAAAATCAAAGTTCAGGAAAATGGCAGCGTTCCCTTTATTTTTTTTCGATTTAAAGGAAAATTTTGTCTTCCTCCTCAAATTCGATTCCCCTTTTCAAAATAAGATCGGCCGAAGCCTTTTCACTAAGAATGGCCGTCGAATCGATTTTCCCCCAAATCGTTAACCCAAGAAAAAAAAGCAACCGCTCCCTAATTATAAATCGCGCCTCCCTGTATTTTGAAATCAAATCGAACTGCATGAGTTCGAAGGCCAGGATGTCGAAATCATGTCAGCCGATGGCGTCGAAAATTGTTCGCGAGCGACTGGGCTTCGTCGTCGAGCAACGAAGGTTCGCGTACGACAGAAAAGGACCGAAGCTCAGCTTGCTCGATTGAAGGTGGAGCCGCGTCAAGCATTAAGGTCAGGATTACATGCGTCGAACGTCTCTCGGCGACGTCGGCGTTAAAAAAACGAGAGGAGATTTCCAAACAGTTTTGGCTCTGGGCCGAGTTGTCCAAGACAGATTGGGTGGTATGGCTATCTTCTGATCTTGACAGTAAAGGTATATTTTGATTATTATTATTATTATTTTATATATATACATATATATAACTTAATTCAGGTAAGATTCGAATAATTCAGAAATTTAAAAAAAAAATACAATAAGGCTGTTGTTTTTAAATTCATGTAAAGAGTGGAAATTTAGAAGATATGTACAGTAAGGTACAAGACTATCGTATGAATGTATGTTAAGAATGCATACAATATTAAGGTAAAAATAAAAATAATAATATAATAACATAAATATACACATTAAGCCTACTGTTTAAACTCTAGGATATATGCTAAGGTAATTAACTTGTTTATTTAGCTTATTTAATTATTTTAGCTTCATAGAAATTATTAAAGGAAAACTAGTTTAAAATTTAATTATTACTTAAGATTAGAATTCTTTTTTACAAATTATTAGGTTAAAAACCCAATTTATTAACTTAAAGTAAAAAAAAAGTAATTAATTTTTCAGTCAATTCAAATATTAACAAACCTTATAATGTTATACAAGGTCTGAAATGTGAAGAAAACAAGTGGGTTTGGATTGGACTGCCAAACAAATGCAAAGGTGAGTTAATCTCACTCGGTTAAATTTAAATTCAAATTTAAATTCAAATGATTAAATTTAAATAATTGTTTGAGTTATTGAATTAATTGGTGTGTTGTAGTATGGTATATGTTGGGATTGATATTTATATTGTGCTAACGTCAGTGCATGCAGGGAAAACAGGCTGGAGGGATCCAACTGGATCCCTCAACATTTATTTAAATTGTTTAATACCCTCTGTTGTGATTATTTGATTTTCTATGATGAATGATATTGGAATATTGAATGCTATGGTTCGATTGGATATAATTGGGTATAATGAATTATCAAATATATATATATATATATAAATTGGATTTTGGAAGGAAAATAAAAGAAGTGAATTTGTAAGAAAATAATGATAGAAAATTTGAATGAATTTAAAAATGAATTGGAAAAGAAATAAAGTGACTTTAAAATTTTAATAAATAAAACTAGAGTATAGAAAGGAAATTTTGAATAACAGGAAGTTAATGAATTTTAAACTATAGTGTTATTATTTAAGAGAACAAAACATTTATTTAAATATAAGATTTAAATTATTGAAAGGAATAAAGAAGAATTGGGAAAGACCTGAATTTGTATATTTCAGGTAAGAGATTTAAAATCAAAGGGAAAATAATAACAATAATAGTAAGTCCATAATTAATGAATTTTGAAATGAATTGAGTAAGTAAAGAAATTTATTTCAAGTGGAATAAATTGCAAATCAATTTGGAAAATTGATTTAAGTGATGGAGATTGGAAATTCTCTCTGGATAACCAAGTACGTTTTCAAAGTAAATTTTTAAATATAAATTCAAAGTTTTTAAGTTGTTTTAAAAAGCAAGTTCTAGAAAATTTATTATTTCTAAATATTTAAATTCTAAAGTAAGTATTTTTTAATCTATTATAGCAGTAATTATTTAAAAGTGACTTAGTATTTTGTTTTCAAAAGTGAAAATCTAGTTTTATATTTTATTAAGTAACTTTATTTTCAAATATTCATATAGTATGTATTTTTTTACAAATTATTGAAGTAGTTTAACTTAAATGTTTTAAAGTATATTTCAAAGTAAAGTGTTTTAAATTATTTTAAAAATCTAGTTTTGTGCTTGGTGATTTCAGACGAGATAGAAAATATTTGGGAAAGTTTATTCTGAAAAGAAAGATGGTTTTGAAAACTGTTTTCAAAGGATTGAAAATAGAAATATATCTTATGAAGACATTTTTGGGATAAATAAATAATTTGGGAAATTATTTATTGGTTGATGGTTGTTTGTGTATATAAATTGATAGTTAAATAACTGACTATCAATATTGGCCAAACGCGTTGATCGTTTCGAAGAGACCGGGATCGAGATTTATTTCTCGAAACCACATCGATCCGGTTTGCACGTTTCGTGAAAACGAGTTTGGATTCGAAGATGGAGCAGTGAAGTGCAAGGGCTAGTCGCTACTAATCCTGAGGATATTTCCAAAATGGATGTAGTAGGAATAATGCTTTCGGTTCCGTTCGAACCCGGGACGGACTTGTATGGATGAATGCTTGCGAAACATTGTCAGGTGGACGATGGGCATTCTAAGGGATATGTTCTATAAGGTAACGCTTAGCCTCAAGCCTCATCAAATGGGAATGACTGAAAATCAGGGGTTATGCAGCAAGGCTAGGTGGGTAGCACCCAAGCAGGGTGAGGTCATCCCTGTCTAGATGTCCCTTTTTATTTCGGCTTAGTGGACGGTTGCTGATCCCAACCGTGGGGTGATCTCACTCGGGATTATCCAGTAAGGGGTAGTCCCGGTCTTGTGTTGCAGGGGAGCGGGCTTACTCCTCGGTACGGTGATCTAGTCCCCGTACTGTGACAGGTGGTACCCCAGTGCCCAGCCATTAGTTGGAAATCCATTCTCCCTACGAGCCTTGTACGAGTTTTGTCTGTATTACCCACTCTGTGGCTAGTAGCTGGAATTTAATAGATGTAACAATTTCGGCTATTTTACAATTTTTAGCTATCGTAAGGTAAAAACCCGACATGTTTATTTGTGGCGTGGTCTTACGAGATGCTTTTGTTTTCAAAGGATTTTTGAAACTTTAATAATCAATTGGGTGTGATTTTCTCACGCTGGTATTCCAGACTGACTTGGGTGTTATTTAACTGTAATGCTCGGGTCAGACCGAGTATTATAGGATACAGGATATGATGCTGTAGAGCTCAGGAGACGAGCAGGATGACGATACGTACTCCCGTACTTGTTTATCTATATATATTCCGCTGTGATTGAGTTGTTGTGTATTCATTTGTATGTTGTTGTTGAGCTATTGATTGATGTACTCTGATGATGTAATATATAAACAGATATATTTGATTTCGAGTAAAGATCATTTATTATATATTATATTTTATTCCACTGCGATGGTTAGATTTTGATGTTGTTTTCTATTTTCTTCTTCTACCTCTTCTTCTTAACCCAAATGGTTCGTATTTCTGTACAACTTGAGTTGATTGTTGTAGAATAGTGTTAACTCAAGGGGTACGGATTTGCGAGCTATCACAAAATGAATCGAGCTTAATGTTAAAGGAAAATCGCATACCAGTATTGGAACTCGATCAAGAAGCGGACACGAAGGAATGAAACAAACAGACGATTCGAGCCTCAATTCTTACAAGCGTGCAGCATTCAATTCGATCAACTTCAAGGCGACAACTTTAATTCCAGAACAAAGAGGAACGAGAAAAGCGGCCGATAGTAAAAAATAAAATAAAGGGGGAGATATCCTGTATTTTAAGTTTTAATTATTGGGTTGACTTTCTATTGCTTGGGCTTGTTGCTTTTTATTTAGGGTTTTAATTGTTTTAGTTTTAGCTTATTGTGTATACTCTAGTCATCTGACTAGGGACAAATTACGGAGCATAGTTTGAGAATTCGCAACTCAGTGGCTGAGTTATGGCAGAGTTTTAGGCGTAGAGTTAGGTTATTCGTTAACGGGTGTCGCAAGTTTACGTGTGTAAGCATCTGACTACTTAATTTCTTGCAGAAACCTAGAGGCAGCACGTAGGTAGGGTTTTGCTGAAGATAGGTAATTCTGTGTTGTTCTATTTCTACTTTTATTATTCTACTATTATCCATGCTGCAATTATTTTATATATTTCCGCATTAATTTTATTATTATTAGTATCACCCTATTCACCCCTCTCTAGGGTGACATCGATCCTACAAGTGGTATCAGAGCCATGAATAAAACTTATTTTTTTTTATTTGATTTTTCAAAAATCAATTTTTATTTTAATTTTTTTAAATGGCTTTTTTTAATAATGCCTTTTTTGAGGGTTGGTCCATAGTTCGATCACCCATGTTCAATGGTGAATATGCCTACTGGAAAAATAGAATGAAATTTTTTCTAGAAAATCAGCGATGCTTGGAATATTGTTGAGACGGGATGTAGGGCACCAACTATAGTGGTAGATAATCAAAAAATTGAAAAACCAATGGATTAATGGACAGATCTTGAAAATAAAATACAAAATGCTAATGCTAAAGCTATGAATTACATTATGTGTTCATTGGATCAAATTGAATTTAATCATGTCTCACATTGTCAAACTATGTAGGAAATTTGGCACACACTTGAAGTGACTCACGAAGGAACCTCCCAAGTTAAAGGATGTAGCCTTACCATGCTTAGTAGTGAATACGAGAACTTCACAACGGACAAAGATGAGAATGTCAAAGAGATGTATGGATGACTTTCTAATCTCATATATAAATCAAAAGCTCTCGGAAACCATACACAGAATTGGAAATAGTCTGAAAAATCCTCAGAGTTCTACCATGAATTTTGAAGCCAAAGTCACTGCTGTTCAAGGATCGAAGGATTTAAAACAAATTAAAGTCGAAGAACTTATCGCAAATCTCCCCACTTATGAGCTAGAAATGAAATTCAAGGAAGAACGTGAAGGAGGTGGTACTCAAAAGAAATCAATAGCTCTTAAAGGAACAACTGAAAGTGAAGATGATAATGATGATGGTGCAGCAGAAGTGGCGTTGATTATAAAGAAATTCAAATTGAAATCACAAAGTATGGAAATCAAGCTCTAACTCAACAACTGAAAAACCAAATAGTCAAAGCTCTAAACAATTCAGAAGAGCAGAAAATCATCTGTTACAACTGCAATAAACCCGGTCATATCAAGCCAAATTCTCCTCGGAATTGACTCAACTGAGGAGAGAAACCGAAAAGGAGAAGTTTTGCAGCTACTTGGTATGAAACTGATAAAAGCACTGGCAGTGAGAGTGAAAAATAAAATTTGTGCCTTCAAGGAGAAACAACTGACAGTGATGATGACGAGCCAAGCGAGGTATCAAAACATACTCATTCTGAATTATTTATCTATTTTCATAAAGTAAATGGCTGTTTTGAAAGACTTATGGAGAAGTACCTTAAAATAGAATCACAAAGAGATAGTTTGATAGAATTAAATAAACATCTTGATCAATTGGTTAAAAACAATCAAAATAAGAGCCCTAAGTGTGATAAGTGTCCATCACTTGAAGAAGAAATTAAAAAATCAAAAATTAAAATTAAATCACTTGAAAATAAAATTCTGATTTTGAAAGAAAGTGAAAATACCAGGGAGAAAATTTTATTAAAAAAGTGCACTCTATTATTGAATGAAAGTGATTCTCTCAAAACACAAGTCCAACAATTGTCTAAGACTTCAAGAAAATTTTTAAAAGGAGAAAGATCGCTAAATATGTTATTAGGGAAACAAACTGTTAATACTGTTAGACAAAGACTTGGGTATAATCAATTTGAACGTGTTAGAAGTGAAATTAATCAATTCAATTACAAGCGCACGATTTTTCGAAAAACTAGACACAATCACAATAATTTCTATATAGACCCAAACATGTGAAAACCATTCTAATTTGAGTTCCAAAAGGCACAAATATAAAATCCCTTGAAGTCAAACAAATCTAGGTGCCAAAATGAACAAATATAAATTATCTTAGGACTACAAAAAGTTATTTTTCAAAATCGTTTGTCACTAATAATCATGGACTTATGAAAACAAATAGGTCACAAAAATATTTCCTCGTGTAGGTGTGGTGGCAGGCTAAGGAACGATAGAAGTGTTACATGAATTTTGGCTGTTCCAGGCACATAACGGGCGACAAACCAAAGTTCCTTAGCTTAGTGCAAAGGTTGCAGAATCACAATGGACAACAATGAAAAATTATCGGCAAAGGTAAAATAGGCAATGGTACATTTATCTTGAACAATATATTAAGTGTGAAAATCTACGCCATAATCTGATGTAATTTAGCCAGTTATGTGATATGGAAATAAATGTTGATTTTGATTTTGATTTGTGAAAAAATGTTGACTATTCATCTTTTCATCTTTAAAATAGTTCATACAAATTTGTTTGGACTAATGCTATTACAAGTTTGGTAGTAACAAATGTTGTTTTGTATTGCTTGATGATTACTCAAGATACTCGTGGATATATTTGTTTATTTTACTGATTCTAGACCTGTCATTATGTTCACTATTTATTTATCTGCATAATTTCAATTCAAAATAATTTCATTTAAAAGATGTAAAAAGGATTTTAAGGTATTTGTTGCAACTTCACCGTTTGGTCTATGATATCCAACTAATGATAATCTTGACTCGCAAAGAAATTCAGATGCAGAGTGCATTGATAACCTAGTTGATAGAATAATTACTAGCAGATCGTGTTTATGTAAAGACATCACATTTTCAAAGAAAATATCTGCATATTTTTTATTTCAATTTTTTTTAAATTAGTAGACGTATTTTTTATATAAAACCCCTTCCATAAAATAGTTTTTGTCGACTTCATTTCATATTGGGCATTTTAGAAAACTTAATTTTATAATTATTTTTGGATTTGATCTTAAATGACTACATTAACTAATCTGACTCCCTACTGATTATCGAAAAGATAAATAATGATTGAAAAAATGATGAGTGTTGATATTAATCATATATTACGACTTGAGATGGTATATTTAGTAAATTTCTTTAAAAATTTAAACAAGATTTATAAAAACTTTTGTTGGTAAAAACTCCATAACCATCTTTATTTCTACCATATTTCTAGCAAACATCACTCATTAAAATCCAATATAGTATGTCAAAATGTGGAATTTTAAATGGGAAATTATTCGTTTTTATTTTATTTTATTTAGCATTAAAAACATCAAAAGTATTCACTCTCATTTAAAAGTCCTCATGGTTATGCATGGGTGAATTACTTGGAATATTTTTTTATGTGCTTTCAACCACATTTAAAAGTCCTCACGGTTATGCATGTATGGAACACATATCCAAATCGATTATTAAATAGACGAGTTGATTCTAATCCCATTTGAAAGTTCTCACGGCTATGCATGGTTAGAAGATGCTTAAAATTCATATTTTTATATAAAAATTGGGAATACTACTAATCTCATTTAAAAGTCCTAATGGTTTTGCATGGTTAGTAGATATTCAAATTCCTAATATAAATATACCACAAATAGAGACAACTATATGTCTTTATATGCCGACATCACCCCTATCAGTCTAAAGTGGAATATGCGCCTAATAGAGTATTTATGATTTTTTGTTTAATTTTTTATTTAAATTCAATATTGATACTCGACTGAGTACTAATTTTGTATTGATTCTACCACTTATCTCTATTTTTCTAACACTATTACTCTTATGCTGATAACAAAAGGGGGAGAGAAACATTAAGATTTTGGCAAATAAAGGTCAAATATTTTGTTTTTTATTTGCATATTCCCATCTAGGTTCATTTACATATTTTTATTTATTTTCATGCATATATGAAGGGGGAGCTTTGTTGTAGAGAGGGAGCATTCAAATAGGGGGAACAAATAGAGTTTATCAATGACAAAATACATCTTAAATATATGTTTGTTATCACCAAAAGGGGGATGTTGTTGAATATGCTAGTATATGATTTTTGTTTGATGATACTAAACAAAGATATATATATATATATATTCATTTAAATGTATTTGTTATTGTCCTGTTTTATTTTTCACACAATTAAATAAATATTTATTGAATAAGATAAATAACATAGAATTCAAATTCAAACAAATATTTTATTTACACAAATATATTTTTTACAATTTTGAATATTACAAATTTGAACTTGCACTATATATACACAATTTCAATTATGTCATAAATTTCCATTTACAATGTTCACCTCACTATATATCACTCATTCACTCGTATTTATCTTCAACTCTATTCCAGATTGAATCCAGCATTTGAATTATCTTTAAAATAAACATTGACGCTGTAAAATTGGAAAAGAAATATTTTTGAGTGTAAAATAAAACGTGTGTTTTTGAAAATATTATTTGTCTCAGTTATTTAGGTTGTTCATCGTTATTTCTTTTGAATTCATCATACACGAACAACTTGTGACAGGCACAGTGTATCACCGTACATGCCATAAGGTCGTGCGCACCGATATACACTTGATAAAACTGCCGGGATATGTGAGCACAAGGTCTAACCTAAGCCAAAGGCTGGACTCAAATCAAATGCATAGAGTCACGACCAAATCAACCAAAACTAGATAAGGTCATTAATGAACCCAAACTCGTCAGAACATTCAAAACAAAACAATAAGTCCTCCAAAACAGTGCAGACTTGACTACAAAGACATGATTACCAGAACAAACTCAAATGCACACAATCAGGCATGGTGACAACAATACTTCAAGTATATATGGTGGTCAAGGGAAACAAAGAACAAACCCAAAAAACCATCATAAATCCAGAATGCAAAATGTACAAGGCAATAAAAACTTCGAATGAAAACAAAATGTTCAAGTGAAAACAAGACTAGGACAGTGCAGTTAAATCAAAGTGGTGAACGGAATGGTTATAGCAAAGTGAACATGAGGCATGTACAAGATAGCAACTCAGAGGAATCACATAACAACATGCCATGCAACATCAAGACCAATATGAACCAGACCATTCTAACTTGAGGCAGGTCACTTCAAATGACAACAAGATAAAAGTTCAAAGGCAACATGATAGCTGCCTTTCAACACGACTACAATGAAATGGAGCAACCAGCAATAAGATAGTACATATGAAAGCAAGCAGAGGCCAGAATCACAAGCCAGAAGTAACATACATTAAGATACACATGTATGCATATAAAAATGCATATATACATACACATATATCAATTCAAGTACAAGATTTCAGATCACCACTCAATGCAGACAAGATTAGTGCACAAGGAAAGCAGTTTTCAAATTCAAGAACAAGACCAAGTTCAAAGTTTAGGTGAACTAGATATGGGCAAGTGTTGAGTCAAAAGAACATAGTGTATAAACAGTGCACAGTGATATGCAACAAGAAATTATATGAAAGTAAACTCGAACAAGTCAAGAAGCAAATGCAACAGCACAAGTGACTCGAAGAAATTGCAGTTACCACTTGAACACACATGAAAACATATTAGACCAGACTCAAAGGGAACCACACAACAACAAGTTCATATGGATAGGCACAATAATTATTCCTAAATGTATACATATACATGTTTATATGTGCAGAGGTATTAATAGTGGCAATGTCAATATATTCGCAGAGAAAATCAAGTCACAGTTCAAAGAAATATATATATACAGAAATTCAAATATATACATACATACACACACACATCAAAATAGAACGGGTCAATGCCAACAAGAATGGAACAATGGTAACAAGTTTGAATTGAACAAGTCGAAGTCAATTTTCATCTCAAAATATTATCATAATTTCAAAATATTATCACAATTTCAAATGCCGAAGTTCTAGGAACTGAACTAAAGCAACTTCGATCACATAAACAAATCAAGGTAGAAAAGAACGCAAAGCAATTCAAATATATCAGAGATGGAACAAGTCAAATATCATCACATCGTTCAATCGAAATTCATTGGCCTAGCATAGCAACATGACAAATTCAAAAAGAAATATACGAACGTAATATAGGGATTTATCCCTATAAATTACCTCATACCATAATCGGCTTATGCATCGAGTTCAAAAGAAAAATTGAGTCAAGCTTAATCATAAAGGAAAATCGCATACCGGTATTGGAACTCGATCGAGAAGCGGCTGCAAAGGAACGAAAGCAATAGATGGTTCGAGCCTCAATTCTTACAAGCGTGCTGCATTCAATTCGATCATCTTCAAGGTGACAACTTCAATTCCTGAACCCTAATTTCCAGAATGAAGAGGAACGAGAAAGCGGTCAATAAGAAAAAAATAAAAAATAATAAAGGGGAGATATCCTGTGTTTTAAGTTTTAATTATTGGGCCGACTTTCTATCATTTGGGCTTATTGTTTTTATTTAGGGTTTTAATTCTTTTAGTTTTAGCTTCTGTTTTAATTTGCTTTTGAAATTGTGTAATATTCCAGTCATGTGTGTGACGAACCACCAATCCGTACCCTTTGAATCGACATTAAACCATACATATACGAACCAAAATGCACAGACTGACGAAAAGTCATGAGAAAGAAAGAAGAGAGAAGAAGAGAAGAGAAGAAAGAGAGAAGAGGGAATCAATTAGAACAATGCAGAATCTCACATCACAGCGAAAAACATTTAATATCATATCAATGATCTTTACAAACCAGAAAATATATATACATACATCAATCATAATTCAATAATCAATCACTAATTATCAGCCTGGAAAGTTATAATAACTTGTCCTTACAAATGCTGACAATATAAACAACAACAATGCGCAAAGCGGATAACAAAAAATACGTGTATACGGAAATGAAGATCTCCAACTCTTCTACTGAAGCTCCAAAAGCACCGAATCTGAACCTGTATATATACTCGGTCTGACCCGAGTATTAAAAGCGAAGAACGCCTGGATCAGTCTGGTAAACCAGCGTGAGAAACCAACTGAATTTATTAAATTACCAAACTTTTCCTTTCAAAATTGAAGTTTCTCGTAAGACACGCCCACACATAAACACAGTCATGTTTTTATCTTTTGATAACCAAATCCATTCATATCAAAGCATCTTATATTATACTAAAGTCTAGTATACAAATAATATTAAAATAGCTGAAATTGTTACCATTATTAAATTCCAGCATACTGGGCTCTACAAACAAAATGGCAAGCACATGGTAGATTTTGGATTTCCATACAAATGACCAAGTGAAGGGACTACATTCCGATGGAAACATCTCTAGATGGATGTCCCGAGAAACCATCATAAAGTTCCTCTACCAACACAAGATCGACCTACCTTTAAGACTAGGTAGTACCGAATATGTCATCCCACGGCCGTTACCAACCTTTTCTGAGGGACCTCATAGCATACAAACCACATTAATTTACATCCCGAACGTCATAGCAGGAAGAAATATATCTTGAAGAGGATGATCATATCCTACTTGGGAACTACCCAATTAGCACTGCTGCATCCAACCTTGTTTTGGTCATTTTCGGTTGATGATGCTTGAGGTAACGACTACCATTCACATATCACATCACTTTGAATGCCACATGGCTATTTCCGCTGATTACTAATTGTCTTCCACAAAAATACAACCCTTGAGCTCGTATGTCTCAAGAAGGGTGTTAAGCTAAAAGAAGTTTCCTTCTCCGCCACGACTGATGTACGTTTGTAAAAACCAATGTACGTAATATTTAGAAATGCAATGTCATACACTCGTCCATACAAGCTGTCCAGGAACGGGACAAACCGATGGTACTTTCCTACCACATCCAGTCGAGAAAACCCTATGATTAGTAGCAAATAGTCCTTGCATTTGATATTTCATAATGAAGAGACTGCTTCTACTATATATATATATATATATATATATATATATTGAATTTCATAATATAACTCAAGTTCATATTCTTTAATTACTTCATTTCATTATCTTATTTCTTTTACTTTAGATACATTTCATTTTATTTGGCTTAACTTAAATTTCATCTGTAAAGTCATTTTATTTAACTTTTACTTAAGCCAAATTTCGTCTCACTATTCAAATTTAGATTTTGTTTTTCTTAACAAAATTGTTTAACAATTTTAATATTTAGTTTTACTTACATTTCCTCATTTTATAAGTTATACCACTTTTTTACTTAAACGTCCATATTCATATTATAATCACTTACCATTTAAGTTTAATTTCCATTTCGATAACTTATCTAATCTAGTTCAAATCCAATTCAATTTACTTAACTTTCCTTTTGTTAAATTTCAAATCATATATTTCATTATGCTAACTCAAATTTAATTTAACCTTACTTGTGTTAAATTTTAATTTCATATCTCAATTTCACACTTAGACTTTTGAAATTTCCTTTTCTTATTTATACTAATTCCAACTACAAGTTCAAAACTTATTTTACTTAATTTATCAATTTCAACTTGGATTTTATATTCAAATTTGTTTATCACAACAAAACTTCAATTTTCAATTTACTAAGGTAGCAAATCCATCATTTAGAAACTCGAAAATGATACTGATGATCCTGCAGTCATCACCCTTATTATTTCCCAATAATGATAGTGAAGTCAGTGATTTATATTCTTTTTAAAATCCTTTTATTATATTTATAAATAACATTTATAAACTCGTACTTATATAATTTCACTATTTTACTTCACTTATTTAAGATTCATTCCAAATTTATTTATCTTATTTAGATTTATAATAATAAAATCTCTTTAATCTTGAAAACTAACTTTCAGAATCAATGGGATTCAAATTTTCAAATTTTTAGTTTAAATCCGTTTTTATTTACAACTCACATTTATAAATATACTAATGTTATTCTATTTCTTATATATAAGAATATTTCGCAATTGTAAATCATATTAATTATAATTCTTTACTTTATAATTCATTTGCTTATATATTTCATTCTTTTACAATTGTTGCTTTTATTTAGATCATTCAAACAGCTTTTTATTAATTTATATCTATTTACATTTTCAAACAACCAAACAATTTATTTACATATACTATAATAATTTTTGAAAAATTGTTCCTTTATATATAAAATATAATCGAGGTAAATTATTTCATTTACCCAATTGAAAAAAAATACTATGTCGACTTGCATCATTTAAGCGTTTAGAAATCCCTATCGATAATATGGCGTCCCACATACCGACTAGAATTCACAAACAACTCAACGGATAATTAAACACAATATAAAACATTTTATAATCACTAACAAATATGCACTCATATATGTAATACACTCAAACTCAATCTAGGGCGCTACTGTCCCTATCTATACCGAGTACACATTAAAGCCTAGGAACATATAGAATATAAGTTCTAATACCACGTGTGACGATCTAGGCTTTTCAACCATCGACAGCGGCCACTATCCGCCGTAGCTTACATCGCTACCTCACGCTTTGCTTTTACGGCCAGCGTCTCGACAGAAACCAACCCTTCGATACTCGATCTTACAGACATGTAGGAGTAAGAGTCATCCGTTCACTACCTAACAAGAAGTGAGAACCCCCTATCATATACAAACCTCACCAAGCAAAGTGGATAATAAAAAAATATGTGCATGTGAAAATGAAGATCTCCAGCTCTCCTATTGAAGCCCAAAAGCACCAAATATGAACCTGTAAACATACTCGGTCTAAGTCGAGCATTGAACGTGAAGAATGCCCGGATCAGTCTGGTGAATCAGCGTGAGAAACAAACACAACTGAATTTATTAAATTACCAAAATTTTCCTTTCAAAACAAAATTATCTCGTAAGACACGCCCACACATAAACACGGACATGTTTTTACCTTACGATAACCAAATCCTTTCATATCAAAGCGTCTTATATTATACTGTGTCTAGTGTACAAATAATACTAAAATAGCCAAAATTGTTATTATTATTAAATTCCATCATACTAGGCTCTAAAAATAAAATGGCAGGCACGCAGTGGAGTTTGGATTTCCATACAAATGACCAGGTAAAGGGACTACCTTCCGATGGGTATACCTCTAGATGGATGTCCCAAGATACCATCATGAAGTTCCTCTACCAACACAAGATTGGCTTAACTCTATAACTAGGCAGTACCGAATATGTCATCCCCCGGTAGTTACCGACCTTTTCCAAGGGCCCTCATAGCTTACAAACCACATTAATTTACATCCTGAACGTCATAGCGGAAAGAAATATGTGACTACCCGCAAATCCTTACCCTTTGAATCGACAATAATCCATACATGTCCGACCCAAAAAGCACAAACTGACGGAAAGACAAGAGAGAAAAATGAAGAGAGAAGAAGAGAAAAGAAGAAAGAGAGAAGATAGAACCAAACAGAACAATACATAATCTCACATCGCAGTGGAAAATATATAATATCATATAAATGATCTTTACAAAATAGAAACTGTATATATATACACATCAATCAGAGTTCAACAATCAATCAATAGTTATCAGCTTGAACAGTTATAATAACCTGTCCTCACAGTTGCTGATAATATAAAACAACTAAGCATAGCGGATAATCAATAATCAAAACAGATATGCGTATACGAAATGAAGATCTCCAGCTCTCATGCTGAAGCTCCAAAAGCACCAAATCTAGACCTGTAAATATACTCGGTCTGACCCGAGCATTGAAAGGGAAGAATGCCCGGATCAGTCTGGTATACCAGCGTGAGAAACACACTCAACTGAATTTATTAAATTATCAAACTTTTCCTTTATCAAAACAAAAGTATCTCGTAAGACAAGTCCACACATAAACACAGACATGTTTTTAGCTTTCGATAAATAAAACATATCATGTCAAATGTCATGTTATATTATAGTACTGTCTACTATATACAAATAATATTAATCATAGCCGAAATTGTTACATTGATTAAATTCCAGCATATAGCCCAATTGGGTAATATAATCAAAATGGCAAACACGTAGTGGAGTTTGGATTCCATACAAATGACCAGGTGAAGGGACTACCTTCCGGTAGTATATCTCTAGAAGAATGCACCAAGAAACCATCACAAAGTTTCTATACCAACACACGACCGACCCCACCTCTATAATTAGATGGTACCGAATATGTCATCCTTCGGTCGTTAGCGACCTTTATCGAGGGCCCTCTAAGCATATAAACCACAATAATCAGATACACGACATCATAGCATGTAAAGATATATCTAGAAGAGGATGATCATATCCTAATGGGAATGACCCACTTAGCCTTGCTGCATCTAACCCTGTGTTGGTCATTTTCGGTTAATGAGGCCTGACGAGGTAACGATTACCTTTCACAATCACATCACTTAGAATGCCACACGGCCATTTCCATTGACTACTAATTGCCTTTCACAAAAATACAACCCTTAAGCTCATACGTCTCAAGGAGGGTGTTAAGCTAAGAGAAGTTGCCTTCTCCGCCACCACTGATGTACGTTTGTAAAAACCAATATACGTAATCTTTAGAAATGCAATGTTAGACAAACAACCATACAAATTGTCCAGGAATAGGACAAACCGAAGGTACTTTCCACCACATCCAATCGAGAAATCCTTAGGATTAGTAGAGAATAGTCCTTGCATTGGCTATTTTATAATGAGGAGACCACTTCTACTGGATGTGTATTTGGATTTTAACCCCAAAAAATCAACAAGCAGTCCCCTACTATGAAAATCCGAAATATCAGTATCATCACAAGAAACCTGCATAATCGTCGCATATACGTTGGTCCGAAGTGGTTTTCAGATAAATCTGATCTTGGTCTCTTCGCACCAACAACGCAAAAGCGTTTCTCAACTTCACACAGAAACTAAGTCTCATAGACTTGTCACTTCTCTAACTTTCAACTTGCTACCCTTCGGGCCAAGAAGGAAGCTCGATAGATTGGAGTAATATTCCACATTATACGAATCAATATCATCAACACAAATGATAATCAAGCCTACACAGAAGGCAACGTACTAAGTGTACGAATAAATAGTTCCCACATCAAGTAGAGGAACTAAAATTTTGGCGAAGTCTTATAGTCGGTTATTTAACTATCAAAACAAACAAAGAAATATTCAGCACCATAACAATCACTAGGCCCTTTTAATTAATCTTTTATTAAATAAACCACTTGCTAAATATTCACTCAAATTTATCTTTAAAAAGATATAATCTCAAAACTATCTCAATATTTCAATCTTGGAAAACATTTGCAAATACTTATTTAAAAATAAGTAATTCACAAATCAATTATATTCTCAACACTTGGAAAATATTGCATATACTTAAATCATGATTAAGTATATATTTTATTCTATAAGTAAAACGTACTTTTAAAACACTTTTATTTGGGTTAAAACGAATGTTGCGTAAAACATCGTTACGACAACCCAAAATCACTAGTATAGAGATTCGAAATAAGATAGAAATATAAACCCCATATACTATACAAAATATTTTCTTTCGAAAATCATTTACTATAACAACAATGTTATAGTCCATTATTTCCTTATTTCTCGAAAACGTCTATTTCAACAATGGATGTTAAAATCTATAATTTCGATCCTTAACACATTTTAAAACATCTTTAAACCATTTAACTCCATTATAAAATATCACTTTCAAAAACATTTCTTTAATATATTATTCACTATCTAAAATCGTGAATATAATTCGTTTACCAAATCATAACTTCTACACATTTATTACAAGACTATCCACTGTCCAAAATCGTGGATAAAATTCTTTAACCAAATTCATTACTATCTCTCTTTTAATTAAAGGATTATCCACTGTCCAAGATCGTGGATATATCTCCTTTAAATAAACTTCTATATTTAATTTACCAATTTCAATTGATTTCAGATTTATAAAACAATGTTTATAAATCAAATTTATATTTTATAAAAACTTCAATTTATAAATCCCCTTTATTAACCAATTCCATTTATCTCAAATATGTGTCAAATCCAATTTATAAGTTAATTACTTATAAATCATTTATTTTACAAATTCATTTATTTTATAACTACATAATTATAAATCTTATTCACTTATAAACTCCATTTATAACTTCATTTTAACACTTTTAAAAAATCCTTTATAATTTCCTCATTTTGATTTATAAAAATGTCACTTTTATAAATCTTATACATAAAACTTTTATAATAAATTCAAAATCACCATTTAAACTATTTTATAAATAATCAACTTCATATTTCCAAAAAATCACATTTCAATTGTATTTCACCAATATCATAATTTTTATAACATAAAAATTATAGCTTCTATTTATTTCAAAATAAATTCATTTCTTTAACACTTCAAAATTAATAAAATATCTATTTTCAAAAATCACTTTAAAATCCTTTTAAATTTTAAAATCATCACTTTAACATTTTAAAATACTAAAAATAGGCCCAATGATGCAACAGCACTAAATACATCAATCACAACATCCAAACATCATACATCATATGATAACAGCATATATCAATATCTTTAAATAAATCAATACTGGTGAGGAATCCAGTTGGATCCCTCCAACTTGTCATCTGCAACAAATATACATATTATAATATGTGTACAATGTCCGCTTCGAGACAGACGCGCGTACAAAAGGTCATCCGCTCATACATGGGAATGTATAGGGTCATCTGCTCCACTAGGTAGGTATATATCCAAATACCAACCAATATATCATATATCATCCAAACAATCATCAATCATCATAAAATAAATATTTATTCTCGCTTATATAAAAATATCAGCGAGTCAGAAAGAGTGAGTTGTACTCACATTGCGTCCAATAGCAGTTGTAGTATTTTATTCCGAATAAAATTAAACGCGCGTTTAATTTTACACAAAATTCACACTAGCTCCAATCAACTGTAAACCAGCTCCATCACGTAGTACTCGTCAATGTGAACCCAACGCAATTCGTTTCATGCGAAATAGACCTTTTATGAAAATGTTATGTAGTTTTAAAGTTTGTACAATTTTAATATATTTAATTTTCACAAATTTTTATTTAATTTCAAACCCTAGAAATCATCTCGGCCCTTGATTTCCTTGCCCTGGATCTGGATCGCTAATTTCCTTCTTCCTCCTCCCAGTTTTTGAACGTGCACGATACAACCCATAGCCACCAATATACATCGAATTTTCACGACAACTACTCACGTTTTGACGACGATCAGGTGATGCTACAACGAAACCCTACCACGTCTCGACTTTCATGCCCAGTGCGGTCCCCCATGGTGCCTCCATTCATCCCCTATCGGACACGAAACGCGACACATTTGAACGAAAATTGCCATTGATTCGATTCGTTTTAAACGATCTCCACCACTGGATCGGTAGTCTCAACGTGCTCTATATTTTTATAGCTGGAGATTTCTTGTAAAAGTTACAGATTGGATGATGATTGAAGAAGAACGAAGATGCATTTTAGCCATTGAAATGAAGCCAGCGGCTAGGGTTAAGCAATTAGGGTTTTGTGAAAAAAAACAAGTTATGATGTCCTTTTATAGAAAATGTACACGCACTATTCATCCGAAAATTTTCCAAACTCGAAAAGAAGCATGCCGCCTGGCGTTTATAATGTACTACCCCTATTCTGAAAGCAATGGAATATATATCAGGAGCCAATTCGATCGTATTTGAAAGATAGGATTTCAAATCGACTATTTAAATTTAAAATTTCACTTAAACCGATTTCCTACGCGTTTTAGCTTGCCTCGGACAAACCGTAAATCCGATTGACACAAAATTTGAAATATTACAATAATATAATATTACGGATCCAATAAAACTGGTTTCGTCGAAATCCAAGACTATTTGAAAAATGACCATTTCCACTCGTCAATTAAATATTAAAATATTCAATTTTAACAAATTAACTTTTAATTCAATTTTAAAAGTTCTGTAACATCATTCTAATTCAAATATGATTTAATTCAACTTTATAAATCATTTTTATTCATATTAAATCCAAATCTCAATTATTCCTGCAATTTCAAATATTCAATTATCCAATTAAATCTTGATATTCGAAATAAAAGTTATTCGACTTATAAAATTTACTTTTGAATATTTAAAATCAACTAAATATATGAATTTCAAATGACAGAAATTCTGGGTCTTTACAAAATATATATTGAAGAGGATGACCATATCCTAATTGGGAATTACTCACTTAGCCCTACTACATCTAACTTTGTTTCGGCCAAGAAGGAAGCTCGATAGATTCGAGTAATACTCCGCACTACACGAATCAACATCCGCAACACAAATGATAATCAAGCCTACACAGATGGCTACATACTAAGTGTATGACTAAATAGTTCCCATTATCAAGTCGAGGAACTAAAATGGCCAAATTTATTAGTCAGTTGTTTAACTATCAAAGAAGACAACAAATATTTAGCACCAAAAGCAATCACTAGGCCCTTTTTAATTAATCTTTTATTAATCACTTTCCAAATATTCACTTTAAATTATCTTTAGAAAGATATAATTCAAAAACCATTTCAACATTTCACTATTTGGAAAACATTTCCATATACTTATATCGCAATATAAGCATATTCAGAAATCTCTTTATTTTCAACACTTAGAAAATATTACATATAATTAAATTATGATTAAGTATATATTTTGTTCTTTAAGGAAGACCATCTCTTAAACATACTTTTTTGGGTCAAAACGAATGTGGCGTAAAACATCGCTACGACAACCCAAAATCATTAGTATAGGGATTCGAGAATTAGATAGATATATAAATCTCACATACTATACAAAACATCTCCTTTCGAAAATCATTGATTATAACGACAATGTTATAGTTCATGATTTCCTTACTTCTCGAAAACGTCTATTTCAACAATGAATGTTGAAATATATGCTTTCGATGCTCACATCTTTTAAAACTTCTTCAAACCATTTAACTCCATTTAAAGATCACTTTTCAAAACATTTATTTAATTAAAAAGATTATTCACTGTCCAAAATCGTGAATATAATTCTCTAACCAAATTCATTATTTCTACACATTTTGTCAGGACACGATTCTTCGTCTTCCGAAAATTCAACATCGACATTCACTTTATCGACTGCCGAGAAATCGAACGACGGAAAAACCGAACACTGAGGGTTTTTAAAAAGAATTTAAGAAAAGAAAAAGAGAGAAAAAGGGAGAAAATAGTAGAAGATGGAGGGAAAAGAAAACAAAGAGGAAAGAAAATAGAAACTTTTAAAATAGAAGAAAAAGAGAAATAGAACATAGAACATAGATGGAAAATAGGACAGAAGGAAAAAATAGAACATACATCAGAATCTCACAATTCGCAGCGGAACAACATATAATAATAAATGAATAATCTTTAAACAAAGAACTATATCAGTTATTACATTACATTTCATTACATCATATCATCAGAGTGTACAACAACAACAACAACAACAAACAGTGCAGCGGAAAGGAAATACTATATAGTAGTAATACGCCATGCCATCCAGCTTGCCTCTAGCAACTCCAGAATATCCAGAATATCCTGATAAACCTAACTCTTGACTGCCCGTGTGGAAATTGGTGGGCACCCAGAGTTTAGGAAGGAAAACAATAAACTCCAAGTCAGTCATGTGACTGGTGTGAGAACTCAAAACAGTTTATTTATCTTTAAAATCAAAATAGAGGAATATTTTTAAATTCAATTCGCAATGCTTTTAAAAATGAGACTACCATAAGGCCTCCCGCACACACACACAATGCAAACGCAGAATCGGAGGAGATTTCTCCTTATGATAGTCAAAGATGCTTGATACGCATTTAAAATAACATTTGATATTATTATTAGTGTATAGTGTAGGAAAAATTCATTTCGAAAGTAGAATATAAATCTTAGCCAACATACGACCATTATCGTATGCCTACTATAGCTACCATCCAAACAGTGGTGACCACCATAAGTGAATGGCAGGTTCTACAACTAATACCGTACAAGTTTCGTATTGGGAATTGGATTTCCAACAAATGGTCAGGCCAAGGAACTTCCCATTGCCACATGAGAATGCCTCCGGAAAGACATCCCCGAGAACCAAACCGGAACTCTGCCAACACAAGGCCGGGTTACCCCTAACTGGGTAACTACTGACACGAGCACGCCATTCCCCGATCGTAAACGACCTTTCTCACGGGATCCCGAAAACCAACAACCACAAAGTAATAAATTCGTAGTAACCACATAGGTTAAATATCTGGGCTCCATACCATGATACTACCTCTATCCAGAAGGAAATGTACATACCCTAAAGGGTGCTACCCCTCATAACCTTGCCGCATCTTTCCTGTTTTGACCATTTCCGGGGTGTGAGGCTCGACGAAGTCACGTCCACAAAAACATACTTTATACAAAAGCCATGCTTTGGGTCAACACAATGATCACTAAGATAGACGATCAAATAAACGATCATATCACAATAATCAACACAATGATCATTTCAGCATCACTCAGCATGTCACATTACCAAATTGGGAATATATCGCTGATAACTTCAACTATATAACCTCTGAGCTCGTACGTCTCAGAGAAGGGTGTCAAGCTAAAAGAATAAATTCTTCGCCACCAACAGAAATATATTTGAAAGAAATCGGCTTTATATCTCAACTTGTAATGTCAGACATACAATCCATACAAGTCTGTTCCGGGCTCGAACAAAACCGAAGGCACTTACAAAGAAGTCCTTGCAATCCGGATATTCACAATCCTGATCGGATTCACCATCACATATGGAGAACTCTATACCGTAGCTACTCGGTGCAGAGTAAATCGACAGGTCATCCTATCGCTCTCGCAAATACCGGGTCTTCAACACCGATCTTCAATGCAATTCATAACGACGTATCACATATTCGGAATGGGTTATACGACCCCATGGTCCTTTCCCGGTTAACCCGAATAGTGAGCGATTATTCAAAAATAAGTGTAGCATTCACATTCAAAACAAATCACATAAATTACCCTTTCAAAGGGAAATATTGATAGTCGATTATTTAACTATCACTGGACAAGCACACATCACCAGATTCCAAATAATTTTCCAAATTATTTATTTTCCAAAATATCTTCCCTAGATATAAAATTTCAATACTTCAAAAATAAATCAATATTTATTTTTAGACAAATTCCACTTTCTTTATAAATTCCTTAGTGAATTTATAATTCCAAAATATCAATGAATATTCGGTTTCAATTATTCATTTCAATTTATCTTCAAAAAGATAAATTCTTAAGATATTCACTTTAAATTGGAAAACATTTCCATACTTACTTATTTATAAGTAATTCACAAATTTTATTTATTTTCAACACTTAGAAAATATTCGATATACTTCAATCGAAATTAAGTATATATTTCATTCTTTAAGGAAATCATTCTCTTAAACATATTTATTTGGGCCAAAACGAATGTTGCGTAAAACATCGTTACGACAACCCAAAATCACTAGCATAGGGATTCGAAATTAAAATAGATATATAAATCCCAATACTATACAAAACATTTCCTTTCGGAAATCATTTATTATAACAACAGTGTTATAGTCCATTATTTCCTTCTATTTCTCGAAAACGTCTATTTCAACAATAAATGTTGAAATCTATGGTTTCGAATCTCAACACATTTTAAAACATTGTTCGATTGTTTTAATTCTATTTAAAACATCCAAATCCAAAACAATTTCTTTAACGTGTTATTCACTATTCAAAAACGTGAATATACTTCATTAACAATTTCATCCTTTTATTCATTTTAATTTAAAGGATTATTCACTATTCAAAAATGTGAATATAACTCCATTTATAGGTTTCAACAATTAACTTATCAAAATAAGTTGTTTGCGAATTTATAAACAACGTTTATAAATTCCATTTCTATTTATTTATAAAAACTTCCTTTTTATAAATTCTTTTATTAACCTATTCCAGTTTATAACTCAATTATAAAACAAAGGTTCATATTATAAGTCAAATACTTATAATTTATTCGTTCACAAAAATCGTTCCTTTGAACTTCATAATTATAAATCTTATAACTTATAAGAATGTTTATTTATCCAAAATTCATTCTTTCAATAACTTTATAAATTTTATAAACCTACTGTTTATAAAATTTCATTTATAACTTCACTGTTTAAAATTCTACAAATTCCATTCAATTATGAAATTCATTTTCACTTCATTCAAACACTTATAAAAACTCGTTTTAAAATGTCAATATTTCAATTTATAAATATCCATTTATAAATCTCTTAATATAAATCAATTTATATTATTCTTTAAAAACGTCTTTAAACTCCTTTATAATTTCATCATTTTTATTTATAAAATAATCAAATTTTATAAATCCTATATTTAAACTTTTCACAATAATTCTAAAATATCTCGATTAAACTATTTTATAAAATCAATAGCATCATATTCTCAAAAATCAGTTTTTAACTGTATTTCACAAAAATCATAATTTTTATAACATTAAAAATTATAACGTTTATTTATTTAAAATGGATCAATTCCAAAATTATTTTATAAAACGGATACTTTCTAAAATCACTTTAAAATCATTTTAAAATCCCAAAATCTGGGTCCAATGATGCTACACACCAAATAGTCAATCACGACAACAACGATATCATATATCGATATGATAATCCATCAAATATCAAAATATCTGAAATCAAATAAATACTGTTGAGGAATCCAGTTGGATCCCTCCAACCTGTTTTCCTGCATCCACAAACATTAGCACAATACCAATTTCGCTCTAGTACGAAATTATCACGGTATATGTTCTTATTAAATATTATCCGCTTAATAACGGCGTAATAGGGTCTCATCCGCTAAAAAATGCGGGGAATCAATAACTGCAATATATACATATGCCAATATATATATATTGATATTATATATAATACCAATTTCACTGTTTATGAAATATTCGCGGTATATGTTTTTAATAAATAACATCCGCTTACTAACGGCGTATAATGTCTATTTTAACAATCAATAGATATCAATCAACATTCAAACATGCATTCAAATATTTTAAATCTAACTATTTAAAATAAAATCGAAACCTATTCGATTGAGTGAGAAGTTCTCACCTTGATTTAAATTTCCGTTTTAGCGATTTATTTCGAATAAAATTAAACGGACGTTTAATTTTACACGAAATTTTCACTAACTCCAAACGACTCCAAACCAACTCCATCGCGTAGTGCTCGTCCATACGATTCCAACGCAACTGGTTTTGCATTTTTTCGACCTCGTATGAAAAAGTTATGAATATTTGAAGTTTATACAAATTTTAATAACTAAAATTACAACATATATAATTATTTTTAAACCCTCACTAACAAATCACCGTTAGATCCAACATCCATGAGATCCTGGCCGCACGTCTTCATCTTCCCTAACCTGTTCACGCGCGCGACCTTACAGTGGAAGCCGAACCAAACCCATAGATTAGGGTTTTAATTTTCACCAAAATCACTCGACTATACTCGATCATCTCCTCACCATCGAAGCGCCATATCCCCCTCAACACTCGGCCCAAGCCATGAAGAACTCGGTCCCCATCTGTGCACGTATTTCGAGGCCGACTCTATGGTCTTTGAACGCAATTTTCCATCGATCTACAGCTCCGTTTCAAATCATAACCGTTGATCTTGTAGATCTTGATGTGCTCTACATCTTTCTAGTTGAAAGATTCTTGTAAATGTTGATGGATGAAGAGAAAAGAGGAGAAGAAGTTGGGAACACTTCAGCCGTTCATGGGGGCTGGCGGCTAGGGTTTTGTTAGGTTTTTTTTTTTTTTTAATTTGTGAGGGAGAGAGGGCTATTTATAGAGTTTTGAACGAACACTATTCATCCAGAAATTCCGAACTCCGATTTAGGCGCCGAAACTGACGTACCTAGGGTTTATCCCGCGTTCCAGACACAATGGAATAGGTTTCGAAAGCTAATTCGGACATCTGTGTGAGTTATGGCTACAAACGCTCAATTTAAATTAAACCGATTTAAATCGATTTCTAGGCGTTTTAATTTGTACAGGACAAACGGTAAGACCAATTGACTTGAAATTTGAAACCTTACAATAATATCACATTACGGATCCGATGAAACTGGTTTCGTCGAAATCCGAGACTTTTTGAAAAATGGCTATTTTAACTCGCCAAATTTAAATTAAAAAACAATTCGATGCGTTTCGAGCTGCCACGATCAAACGATAACTCCGATTGACAAGAAATTTGAAATCCGGTAATAACTAACTATTACGGATCCAATGGAACTGGTTTCGTTCAATTCTGAGACTGTTCAAAAATTGACTATTTTCACTAGTCGATTAAATATTAAAATATTCAATTTTCACAAATTAACTTTTAATTCGATTTTAAAAGTTCTAAAATATCATTCTAACTTCCATATGATAAAATAAAATTTTACAAATCATTTACAATCATATTTAACCCAATTTTCAATTATTTCCATAATTTAACGTGTTAAATTATCGATTTAATTATTCAATAAAATCCAATAATTCAAATAAAAATTTATTTGACTTATAAATTCACTTATTAATATTTAAAATTAATTAAATATTCAAATTTTAATTTCTAAAAATTCTGGGTCGTTACACATTTAATTTAAAGGATTGTTCACTGTCCAAAATCGTGAATGAGATTCCTTTAATAAGCTTTCATAATTAACTTATCAATTCATTAAACAATGTTTATAAATTCCATTTATATGCTATAAAAAACTTCCATATATAGAATCCCTTTATTAAAAAATTCCATTTATATCTCATTTATATGCCAAAGTCCGATTATAATTTAATTCACTTATAAATCTCTTATTTACATTCATTTATAACTTCATTTTAACACTTGAAAAACTCCTTTATAATTCCATTACTGTTATTTATAAAATGTTAAATTTTATAATCTTATATATATATATATATAACCATTTCTACTAAATTCAAAATTCTCAATTTAACTTATTTCACCCAATAGTTAACTTCATATTTCAAAAATCACATTTTGGTTCTATTTAAATAAGCTTCTTCTTTTAATAATTTACAAATCATTATTAAATTTATATATAACTTTAGAAATCATACTTAAGTATATTTCACAAAAATCATAATTTTTGTAACAAAAAAATTATAGCATTTATTTATTTAAAATAAATTCATTTCCTTAACAATTCAAAGATTTATATTTTCAAAATCACTTTGAATTCCTTTTCAATTCAAATCATCACTTTTATATTTTTAAAGTTCCAAAATAGTCCCAATGCTACAAAAATGCTAAACAAGGTGATACACATCAATCACAACATCCAAACATCCAAATATCATATGATAACAGTACATATCACAATATCTGTAAATAAAATCAGTACTGCCGAGGAATCCAGTTGGATCCCTTCCACCGACCACCTACAACAAATATACATATTATAAAATATGTGCAATGTTCGCTTCGAGGCAGACGCACGTACAAAAGGTCATTGCTCATACACGGGAACGTATAGGGTCTCATCTGCACCAATAGGCGAGAATACATTCAAATAGCAATCAGTATATATATAATATCATATATCACTCAAACTATCATCAATCAATACAAATAAATTTATTCTCACTTATATAAAAATATTAGCGAGAAAGAAAGAGTGAGTTGTGCTCACTTTGATTCTAACAAATGTTGCAACGTTCTATTTCGAATAAATTAAACAGGCGTTTAATTTTACCCAAAATTTTCACTAGCTCCAATATACTCCAATCTAGCTCCTTCTCGTATGAACAAGTTATGACATTTTAAAGATTACACAAATTATTATATAAATTAATTTACAATTTTATTTTTATTTTTAAACCCTTCGAATCTCGGCCGTGCAAGAAACCCATCACTCCAAAACTTTGAGCGACCGCCGTTCCTCCTACGCGCCACCAGAAAACGATCGGCCACCATCGTCGTGCAGCCCTACGCGAGCTCCATCCTCGGCCGCAGTATCATGAAGCTTTGCCTCCCCATGATCTCAAAATTTATGTGCAAAGAACGAATGAACACGGCAAATTTCCTCCCTCCATGTTGCTCCGATTTAGATCATAGCCGTTGGAATTGTCGTACTCATCGAGCTCTATAACATTGTAGTTGAAGATGAGACGTAATAATTTATGGATTGGAAGAAAATTGAGGAAGAAGGATGGTAGTATTTGGCCATTGAATTGTAAACGGCGGCTAGGGTTAGTTTGCCCAGGGTTTTTGAGAAATTAAGAAAAGGGGAGGGCTTTTATAGAAAATTTCATGACGTTATAGAACTCCAATCGAAGCATGCTGCCTGGCATTTATAATGTTTTACCCTTATTTCAAACACAATGGAATATATATCGGGAGCCAATTCCATCGTATTTGGAAGATAGGTTTTTCGAATCGACTTGTTTAAATTAAAATTTACTTAAACAAATTTCTACGCGTTTCAGCTTCGTACGAGCAAACCGTAAATCCGATTGACACAAAATTTGAAATCCAACAATAATATAACATTAGGATACTATGAAACTGGTTTCTTCAAAATCCGAGACTGTGTGAACAATAACTATTTTTACACGTTAATTAAATATTAAAATATTCAATTTCTATAAATTCACTTTTAAATCAATTTTAAAAGTTCTCTAACATCATTCATATTCAAATAGAATTTATATCAACTTTATAAATTAGTTTCATTCACACTAAATTCAAAATCAAATTATTTCTACAATTTCAAATATCAAATTAACAATTTAATTGTCCAAATAAATCATTATATTCGAAATATAAGTTACTCAACTTATAAAATTAACTTGTGAATGTTTAAAATCAATTAAATATCCGAATTTCAAATACCTGAAATTATGGGTCGTTACAGTGTGACTAAGGACAAATCAGTGGCATAGTTATAGCAGGGTTTTGAGCATAGAGTTAGGTTAGTCATTAGCAGGTGTTACAAGTTAACATATGTAAGCATCTGACTACTTATTTTCTAGTAGAAACCTTGGAGGCAGCACGTAGGCAGGGTTTTTCCGAAGGTGGGTAATTCTGTTTTGTTCTATTTCTGCTTTTATTATTCTGCTATTATTTGTGCTGCAATTATTTTATATATTTCTGCATTAATTTTTATTATTATTAGTATCACCGTATTCACCCTCCCTCCAACTAGGATGAAATTGATCCTACAGTTATACCTTTATAATTAGGCTTCACTTTTATACGTATGGATGTATACTTGTTAGGATAAATTGTGTATGATGATTATTTGAACGTATGATCTTTGAATGGTTAAAAACACCCATCGAATGGCAATTTAGTTTTAGGAATAAATTAAGGATCGGTGTTGATGGATCGATGATAGCCCATAAAGGTCACATTGTCCAAATGGCATGCAATCTATAGGGTAGGTCAAGAAGGACCCCATAAATCTACATTTTAAGTTTCAAGTCATTTGGAGTTCATTTGCTTGAGTATGGACGACTGAAGATGGATCGAAGGCGATTTGGGACTATGGATCAGTGGAAGATTTGCTTCGGGAATGCTCGTGTCATGGGATGGATCTCTTTAGGTCTTGGAAGGATTTGCATTGGGACGCAAGTGAAAATGGATGGATCGTATGATGGAGGTGATAAAAATCCTACGTAAAGGACTGGTAGTGTGCTTGCTTCAAATTTCGGTATGTTCGCTTCGAGTCACGAGAGCTTGCTTGGTGTACAGGCCGATGGAGCAAAAGAGGAGGAAATTTGGCTAAGGCATGGATCGGTACTTATCGATGGGATATTGATCAGTAATTATGATGGATCGGTGAAGGTGAGTTCCACGTGGGGGGAGCATGGCTTGTTGGATTGAAGTGTAGTATCAGTGATGGGATGAATAAGTGATGAGATAGATATATGGTTGTGGTTCAAGGTTGCATGGTTTGGCGATGGAAGTTTGTAAGGAAGTTTCAAGTTTGCATGCACTTGCTTTGAGTTAAAAGGACCGAGCCTTCGCGTTTGTACGTACTTCGAGCCCTGAGTGCTTCAATTTCGGGCTAAGGGTGGGGTCGGACCGAACCATACGGTTTGGTGATGATTTCAACGACGGCGATGCATGATTTGATGATGATGATTCCACGATGGAAAGTGATGGCTTTCACAATGGATAGTTGTACTTCAAGATGCAGAGTAGGTGATTATGAGCCGGATGGAAGGAATTGTTAGAGGAAAGTTTTAGGACAAACGATGAGTTTTTGCGACTATTGATGTTTGTCGAGAATAATTCCAACAACAACTTCAGATAGGATTTGTAGAGATAGTTCCAGATGAGCTCTCATATGGATGACGTGTGCAACGGGATTGTTTATACTTAAAGGTTTCCAGAGTACTAGTAAGGTGGGGGTATGTACTAGGGGCGTGATGGCTCCTTGATTTCAAATGAGACGTTTGTTACCCCATATTGATGTGATTTTATTCTAGTTCCTGGCCATGTAATGTCCTGTTTTCCCGTACCTTTTGAATTGACAATAAACCACACATGCCCAACTCAAATTGCACGAAAAGATGGATCATTAAGGGTGATAAAGCAAAGTAGACAGAACAGAATCCCACAGAATGGAATAACATATAATATTGAACAAATATTTTACAGCGGAACTTTAAAATACATATATCAGAGTCTAACCTAAATTCAGCTTGGACAGTTTAAAACCTGCCCTTACAATTGCTGACAAACATCAAACAAAATACACTAAGCAAAGCGGATAACAGAATATATCCATACGTCGATGAATATCTCCAGCTCTCCTCTGGAAACTCTAACCGTCTTCGACTATCCTGAAACTACTCGGATCTGACCCGAGTGTTGAAAATACCCGGATCAGGCTTGATAAACCAGCGTGAGAAAAACTCAATAATAAATGACAGTGTCATATATCAGCTTTTGTTATAAATCCTTTGGAAATAAAGAGTATCTCATATGACCACGCCCATACATAAACACGGACGGGTTTTTACATTATGATAACTAAAACACTTTTATATCAAAACATTTGATATTATTTCTAACAACATCTCTTTGAAAACATTTGCAAATAAACTTATTAATCTTAGCTGAAATTGTTACCATTATTAAATTCCAGCATACTAGGCTCTACAAACAAAACCGTAGGTTCTTATTCGAGAATGGATTTTCATACAAAAGACCAGGCGCAGGATCTACCTTCCGAAATGGATAAACCTCTAGATGGATGTCCCGAGGCACAAAACATCTGCCCTCTACAAACACAAGACCGGCCTACCTCTTTAACTGGATAGTACCGAATATGTCATCCTCCGGCCATTACCGACCTTTATTCGAGAGCTCTCTTTCCATACACCACATAAATTAACATCCCGAAGGTCATAGCGGGAAGAAATATATCTAGAAGGGATGATCATACCCTAATTGGGAATGACCCACTTAGCCTTGCCGCATCTAATCCTGTTTCGGTCATTTCCGGTTTGATGAGGCTTGAGGTCAAGATTACCTTTTTACAAAGCACATATCACATCTTTGAATGCCACATTGCCATTTCTATTTAACTACTAATTGCCCTCCACAAAAATACAACCCTTGAGCTCGTAAGTCTCAAGGAGGGTGTTAAGCAAAGAGAAGTTGCCTTCTCTGCCACCACTGATGCACTTTTGTAAAAACCAATGTACGTAATCGTTAGAAATGCAATGTCAGACAAACGTCCATACAAGTTGTCTAGGAAAAGGACAAACCGAAGGCACTTTCCTTGGCCATTACTAGGCGAGAAGCCCTTACAATCCGAAAAATCTCCATCACGAGGAGACCACTGCTATATATAACTCGGGAGCTACCCAGAGCAAGTCAACAAGCAGTCCTCACGCTATGAAGATCCACGGTCTTCAATAATCATCATCTTCAACAAGTCTTCACGTTCGAACGTATACATTGGTTCGAAGTGGTTTTCGGATAGGAATTAACCAAATCCGACTCCAGTTCCTTCGAAATCCAATCATCGATAAAAGTGAATATGAGTATATAGATTTTATTAAGTCTCTTTTCACTTTAATTCTTTTCGGATGATTTCGAAATCTCTTTCTTTTAACTTAGGATGATTCTATGAAATTTATTCTTCTGCTTTGGAAAATATCCCAGATTTTCTTACTTAATTCTTGATTCAAGTTTCTTTACTTTTAAGCGGGTCAAAAACAATGTCATTTAAGACATCGTTTACGATAAACCCTAAATCAATCTTAACAAACATTTTGAAGTAAATTCGATCTTAGAAATCATTCTTTCTGGAGATTGCTTAACTTTTGGATAATACCAATCTTCTTTTATTTCGAAAAACATAACAGAATTTTTTATTTAAGAGCATCCGGGATTTCCCTTCGATCTGTTCCACCCCTCGCCTAAGAAAAGAAAACATAGGCCAGGTAAGTTTAGGGCACTGTTTGCTCCATCCCTAACCTTAGTTGAACACCTTATTTTATCTTTCCAGATCTCACATGCGGGACAAATGTATTAGTCCTTTCCGCACACTCAGATTTTCAACTTATTTTGGAATTGCTTATAAATATCCCAAATTATCTTTCAAAATGCTTAATAATCCTTTTTAAAACATTCACAATTGATTCTGGAAAACATCGCTGCATTTAAACTCATATTCCAAAAGTTTTACAATTCGCAGCAGAAGAGTGTTACGGAAAGTGCAAGATAAGCTTATTTGAATTAAACAACTTTTAAACATTCGATAATTCATATTTTCCTATCCAATTCTCTTTCAAATCATTTAAATAGATTTATCAAATTTATTCCATAGTTTTCCATAATTAAAAACATCCATTTAAAAAAATTTTCTGTTATGGTCACTTAATTGCACTAGCGCGATTTTTCGAAAAAATTGATTTGGACTTAATTCAAAATCTACTTATCAAAAATTTAATTTTCTTTCTTCGTTTAGAAGATATGGATATAATAGTCCGGAATTTTCTTATCTCGAAGAATTCCGAGCTATATTCCACTCTATACACTCATTTGAACTTTTCGGCGCGAAATCGCAAACTACCGTTGCGCGACGCGTCTAGTTTTAACTTATTTTTCAATACTTGAAATAATCAATTCAAATTTGATTTCAACGCTTATAAAATCATTAGACGCCATTTTAGATCAATATTTTCACTTTTTAAAGTATTTAAAATATATTTTCACTATTACCATATTATAGTACTATTTTATTCTCACTATTTTAATATTAAACTTTAAATTCCAATTTCAACTCAATTTCAATTCTAATCTCAAATTAAACACACTTAAAACTTAGATTTCAAATCTAGTCTCAATTTAAACTTAGATTCAATATCAAACTAAAATTCACTTTTTCAAAATCGATTTCAATTTCAATTTCACTATTCATCTTAATTTCAATTTCAAATTAACTATTCTTTTCAAATCCGATTCACTTCAAATTTCAAATTCTCTTTCTTTTTAACTTTAGTTTCACTTTTAAATGAAAAGAGACTTATTTTTCCACAATTTTTCATATTATTAAAATATGGTCTTTTTAGATAAAGGGATTACTTGATCAAAATGAACATATCCAATATTCATATTTATCACTAACATAACATCCATTCAATCAATCACATGCATATGATTTCAAATCTAACATTCACTATTAATATCATAACGGGATATATTATCACAATTCACTTAGTTTACTAACTATCAAATCATCCATATTAACAACCAATTTGGTATGAACATTCATATGTCATAAGGGTGTGTATATGATTTATAACATAATTAAAATATAAATTCAAAAGCAATGAGAATTTCTCACCATAAACCACAGCGATTAACTTCCTACCAACATTCTAATCAACCAACACTTCACTAATTAATTCCTACTCCATTAAACACTAGCAAACAACACCCTCTCCCATCCAGTAGCTTGGCCGAGGCTTGAGATGGAGGTTGGCAAAAAATATCGAGAAGAAGCGGTAGAGCTTTGAACTTGAATTCCCAAGATTTAGATCTGAAAAATAGGTCATCTTCTCTCTTGTTTTTGACTCTCTTACTCACAAAATTTGAAAAACTTATTAACTGAAAAGTTGTTGAAAAATCTTTTCTATTCAATATATAAATAGAATCATTTGAATCCAATTTGTTTTGAGCGAGATATGTTCAAAATGAAAAAGCTATTCTCGGATTCACAAAAATAAAGCCCGAAAATATACTTCAAAGAATTGAGTTTCAGGTACAGCAAACCTCAAAACTGGAAAAAATGATCAACATAGAAGTTGTAGCCACTGAAATTTCATACGGTTATAAAAAAGGAATTTCTAAATTTGGATCTGTTATGGTCAAGTTATGGTCAAAACAAAACGGTCTATTTCTGGCTTAAAAACTGGGTCAGAAAATGCACTTGAAATAAGTGGAATTTTGACATAGTAAACTTAGGAATGAAACAAAGTGATAAACATGAAAGTTGTAGCCACTGGAAAAATAAATGATTTAAAGAAAAGAATTTCGCATTTTGGTTCTGTATTGAAGAACTTATGGCCGAAATAAGAAGAGGTAAAATATAGAGAAAAAAAGAGTTTGTTTTGAAGAAAATAAACATTGATTTCTTTTGAAAATTTTGCAAATATTTTGACATTATTTCTTTACAATATTTTTCTATGGCATGGAAGCCATTAGAGAGGAGAGGAAGAAGATGAAGAAGCTTGAGAAAAGAAGAAGAAGAAAATGTGAATGAAAGTGAAGAAGGAGGTTGATATTTATAGAAAAAGAAAGAAAGTGGTAATTTACTAAAATAACCTCTTACCAAATTACCAAACTAACCTTACTTCAACCTAAAGCAATCTCCATTTTTTCAAAACTTAACATCACCTTTCACATCCTTACTTTATGTCTTAATCCCTTAAGAACTAAGATAAGTAAAATAATAATTATGTTGGCTTTTGATGTGATATTGATTTGATGTTTACTTTTGACTTTTCTTACTTACTTTTGTTAATTCTTACTTACTTTTCTTAATGACTTCTAGAAGTTTTCTAACATTGCTTAGTAAAAGTAAACTTGATTAGTTAATTAATTAATACTTACACTATTAGATTATATGTTCCTATATAAGAAAATAAAGGTGCGACGACGTTGCGACAACTTTTAATCGACAAAACGTCGTTTTTCGACAAAATGTTTTACGGGCACATTTTGACGTTTTAGTTAAACTATTTATTTATGTAAACCAAATTCAAAAATGAACTTTTTACTTCTTTAAATAAATTAAAACAAGTCTCTTTATATTTTAAAATCATATTTAATTAATATCAAAATCTTTAATTTTACAGTGTATACAAAACTGACAAAATGCGACACATTTTGGTTATTTTTGTAAAACGAATATTAACAAACTTTTAAATCTTTTAACATACTTTTATTATCTTTATTAGATGTTTTAAATAAGATTTATCTTTTCAGACAAATATTAAAATCCATTTATTTATGCCTTTATTTTTTTAACAAAACTTAACTTTTGTCGATTTGTTCTAAAATCCAAATTTATACTTTTTAATATATTAACTATAAGAATAGATAATTATTTATATACATAACATATTTATTTAAGATTTAACTCCTTTTAAATTTAAATCGAGCGAAATCTCTCATTTTCGAAGTAGCGAAATTACGGGTCGTTATATTTTTCCCTACTTAAAAGCATTTCGTCCTCGAAATGAAATCAAAGACAAAGGAATATAACCATACTCATCTTCTCAAATAATTTGACTTATTTCTACTGATGATAGAAAATAAGAAGGCCGACATCATAACAACACTAAAAAGATGATGCCAAACATACATATAGAGATTCTCACACTAACCTAAGTACTTATCAGGTACTTAAGGTTATATATACATACATCAAGCCATACTTCTATCGTACCCATCCTACTGCGTACTACACACTTAAGATAGAATATACAACAATCAAACAAGATTATGCATCCAAAACAATCACACTGATACTATATCAACATAAATGAATACATCCATATAACTCATTCCCTGTCCTGAGCATGTACTATATCTGTGGTCTATATATATATATATATATATATATATATATATATATATGTATGTATGTATGTATATGTATATATATATATCAAAACATAAGTCCAACCACTATATCTTAATGCGTACTATTTAAGATAATTATCCAACTACTAAGTAGACAGACCCAACACACCATACTATATGTGATATTTGATTCGATCTATTATTTAAATCGACAACTTTTCTTTTGAACTAGTATCGATCCCTCGATTTTCTAGTGAGGACTTTTATCAGACTTCTTAATCACAAACCCTTGCTTTCTTTGCATAGCTCTCAACTATGATAGAAAACTTGTGTACATAATCATAAACTCTCATCAATGTTCGCCATCAAGAATCGAGTGATAAATCCTTTTTCGGATTGGTGTAAACACTCTGTACTCAAATCTTACATCCAAAATTTTATGTGCCAAAATGATCTACGTTTAACTTATATACTTATTCACATTCATCTTTGCCTAAAACATTTTTTCAAAACTTCTATTAATCCAAGTTTATTTCACAACCATTTACCTTTTACTAAATCCATTATTACTTAAGCTTATAAATATGACTTAAACTTGTATAATATACTTTTACTTCGTAAGAGTATATATACATATCATTAATCTTCAAACCATCATCACTTCAATTAGTGTCTTCAACAAATGTTGAAGTCTATTATTATCTCAAACTAATAAGTTATAAAACTCAATCCTTAGTTTTCTTTACCTAAGGTTTCCATTTAGCTATTATTATTTATCCAATCCATATATTAATAAGACAACTTTACTTAGTGTACACTTTTTTTTCTTACTGATTCTATGATTAACTTGCTTAACTTATTTACCTATCCATTTTCTAAATCAATTTCTTGATCTTAAATCCATCAAATACCTTATAGTCAAATTGTGAAACTTAATTCACATGGTATTTGGTATTAACCTTTTTCATCTAACAATCAAACTACTAACCACATAATTCAAAAATATCCACTTCTAATCTTAGTTCATTTTGAATTACAAATGTTACTCTACAGGTATCACTAATTCAAAGTTTTTATATTAGGATGATATTTTTCTATATCTCTTATTCCAAAAAAATTACTTTGACTTTTAACCTAATCAAAGTGTCTAAATTTCAAATTAACTTAACTCCTTTATAAGTTATACAACTAATCTTTTTACATTACATTTACCCCAAATTTCAATCTTGGCTTATCTTTTTTTACCTTATTGATAATAATTTATTTATTTATTTATTTGTTACTTTCACCAATTACAACTTCTAACTTCAATAATATCATCAAATATCTTACAGTCAAATTGTGAATTCTACTTCACAAGATTTTATACTTAGCTTTTAAACCCATCCATTATGATAATCACTTAATCATTATTATTTCTTAATACTAAGTATCTAAGGGTGTATGATTAAAGTTCTAAATTCTAGCTTTCAACTAATTAATTCTATATAAAATATCTTATAGTCAAATTGTGCAATTCTAATCACAAGATATTCATATTTTAGTTTCATTAAGCTACATTACAAACAATCCTTAATTTCTAACCCAAAAGATAATAATATCCCCTTTATAATATAAACCCAAGGTAAAATTATTTCATTTACCAATTTCTTTAAAACAAAATCATTCTTATAAAATTAACAAATACACGCTCATATATATAATACTCTCATAACTCATTCTAGGGTGTTACTAACCCTATCTCTAATGAGATACTCATCTTAGGATATTACTAATCCTATCTCTGATGATACTTTACCCATAACAGAGCTAAGTTTCTCGCTTAACCTTCAGCTCTGATACAATGTAATGTCCCGTTTTCCCGTACCTTTTGAATCGACAATAAACCACACATGTCCAACTCAAATTGCACGAAAAGACTGATCATTAAGGGTGATAAAGAAAAGTAGACAGAACAGAATCTCACACGAATGGAATAACATATAATATTGAACAAATATTTTACAGAGGAAAACTTTAAAATACATATATCAGAGTCTAACATAAATTCAGCTTGGACAGTTATAAAACCTACCCTTACAATTGCTGACAAACATCAAACAAAATACACTAAGCAAAGCGGATAACAAAATATGTCCATACGTCGATGAATATCTCCAGCTCTCCTTTGGAAACTCCAACCGTCTTCGACTATCCTAAAACTACTCGGATCTGACCCGAGTATTGAAAATACCCGGATCAGGCTTGATAAACCAGCGTGAGAAAAACTTAATAATAAACAATAGTGTCATATATCAGCCTTTGTTATAAATCCTTTGGAAATAAAGAGTATCTCATAAGACCACGCCCACACATAAACACTGACGGGTTTTTACCTTATGCTATCTAAAACACTTTTATATCAAAACATTTGATATTATTTCTAATGACATATCTTTGAAAACATTTGCAAATAAACTTATTAATCTTAGCTGAAATTGTTACCATTATTAAATTCCAGCATACTAGGCTCTAAAAACAAAACCGTAGGTTCTTATTGGAGAATGAATTTCCATACAAATGACCATGCACAGGATCTACCTTTCGAAATAGGTACACCTCTAGATGGATGTCCTGAGGCACAGAACATCTACCCTCTACCAACATAAGACTGGCCTACCTCTTTAACTAGATAGTACCGAATATGTCATCCCCCGATCGTTGCCGACCTTTATTCGAGAGCTCTCTTTCCATACACCACATAAATTAACATCCCGAACGTCATAGCATGAAGAAATATATGTAGAAGGGGATGATCATACCCTAATTGGGAATGACCCACTTAGCCTTGCCGCATCTAATCATGTTTCGGTCATTTCCGGTTTGATGAGGCTTGGGGTCATGATTACCTTTTTACAAAGCACATATCACATCTTTGAAAGCCACATTGCCATTTCCATTTAACTACTAATTGCCCTCCACAAAAATACAACCCTTGAGCTCATAAGTCTCAAGGAGGGTGTTAAGCTAAGAGAAGTTTCCTTCTCCACCACCACTGATGTACGTTTGTAAAAAAACCAATGTACGTAATCGTTAGAAATGCAATGTCAGACAAACGTCCATACAGGTTATCCAGGAACAGGACAAACCGAAGGCACTTTTCTCGGCCATTACTAGGCGAGAAGCCTTTGAAACCCGCAAAATCTCTATCACGAGGAGACCATTGCTATATATAACTCGGGAGATACCCAGAGCAAGTCAACAAGTAGTTCTCACGCTATGAAGATCCACGGTCTTCAATAATCATCGTCTTCAACAAGTCTTCACGTTCGAACGTATACATTGGTTCGAAGTGGTTTTCGGATAGGAATTAACCAAATCCGACTCTGGTTCCTTCGAAATCCAATCATCGATAAAAATGAATATGAGTATATAGGATTTATTAAGTCTCTTTTCACTTTAATTCTTTTCGGATGATTTTGAAATCTCTTTCTTTTAACTTAGGATGATTTTAAGAAATTTATTCTTCTGCTTTAGAAAATATCCCAGATTTTCTTACTTAATTCTTGATCCAAGTTTCTTTACTTTTAAGCGGGTCAAAAACAATGTTATTTAAGACATCATCTACGATAAATCCCAAATCAATCTTAACAAACATTTTGAAGTAAATTCGATCTTAGAAATCATTCTTTCTGGAGATTGCTTAAATTTCGGATAATACCAATCTTCTTTTATTTTAGAAAACTTAACAGAATCTTTTTATTTAAGAGCATCCGGGATTTCCCTTTGATCTGTTCCACCCCTCGCCTAAGAAAAGAAAACATAGGCCAGGTATGTTCAGGGCATTGGTTGCTCCATCCCTAACCTTAGTTAAACACCTTGTTTTATCTTCTCAGATCTCACAGGCGGGACAAATGTACTAGTCGTTTCCGCATACTCAGATTTTCAACTTATTTTGGAATTGCTTATAAATATCCTAAATTATCTTTCAAAATGCTTGATTATCCTTTTTAAAACATTCATAATTGATTCTGGAAAGCTTCGTTTCATTTAGACTCATATTCCAAAAGTTTTACAATTCGCAGCAGAAGAGTGTTGCGGAAAGTGCTAAATAAGCTTATTTTAATTAAACAACTTTTAGACATTCGATAATTCATATTTTCCTATTCAAATCTCTTTCAAATCATTTAAATAGATTTATCAAATTTATTCCATATTTTTCCATAATTAAAAACATCCATTTAAACAAATTTTCTGTTATGGTCACTTAATTGCACTAGCGCGATTTTTCTAGAAAATTGATTTGGACTTAATTCAAAATCTACTTATCAAAACTTTGATTTTCTTTCTTTGTTTAGAAGATATGGATATAATAGTCCGGAATTTTTTTATCTCGAAGAATACCGAGCTATATTCCACTCTATACACTCATTTGAACTTTTCGGCGCGAAATCGCGAACTACCGTTGCGCGACGCGTCTAGTTTTAACTTATTTTTCAATACTTGAAATAATCAATTCAAATTTGATTTCAACACTTATAAAATCATTAGAAACCATTTTAGATCAATATTTTCACTTTTTAAAGTATTTAAGATATATTTTCACTATTACCATATTATGGTATTATTTTATTCTCACTATTTTAATATTAAACTTTAAATTCCAATTTCAACTCAATTTCAATTCTAATCTCAAATTAAACACATTTAAAACTTAGATTTCAAATCTAATCTCAATTTAAACTTCAATTCAATGTCAAACTAAACTTCACTTCTTCAAAATCGATTTCAGTTTCATTATTCATCTTAATTTCAATTTCAAATTAACTATTCTTTTCAAATCTGATTCACTTCAAATGAGTCAACAAGCTGTCCTCACGCTATGAAGATCCACGATCTTCAATAATCATCGTCTTCAACAAGTCTTCACGTTCGAACGTATACATTGGTTCGAAGTGGTTTTCGGATAGGAATTAACCAAATCCGATCCCGTTTCCTTCGAAATCCAATCGTCGATAAAAGTGAATATGAGTATATAGAATTTATTAAGTCTCTTTTCACTTTAATTCTTTTCGGATGGTTTCGAAATTTCTTTCTTTTAACTTAGGATGATTCTAAGAAATTTATTCTTCTGCTTTGGAAAATATCCCAGATTTTCTTACTTAATTCTTGATCCAAGTTTCTTTACTTTTAAGCGGGTCAAAAACAATGCATTTAAGACATCGTTTACGATAAAGCCTAAATCAATCTTAATAAACATTTTGAAGTAAATTCGATCTTAAAAATCATTCTTTCTGGAGATTGCTTAACTTTCGAATAATACCAATCGTCTTTTATTTCGAAAAACTAAACAGAATCTTTTTATTTAAGCGCATCCGGGCTTTTCCTTCGATCTGTTCCACCCCTTGCCTAAGAAAAGAAAACATAGGCCAGGTAAGTTCAGGACACTACTTGCTCCATCCCTAACCTTAGTTAAACATCTTGTTTTATCTTACCAGATCTCACAAGTGGGACAAATATACTAGTCGTTTCTGCATACTCAGATTTTCAACTTATTTTGGAATTTCTTATAAATATCCCAAATTATCTTTCAAACGCTTAATTATCCTTTTTAAAACATTCACAATTGATTCTGAAAAACGTCGCTACATTTAAACTCATATTCCAAAAGTTTTACAATTCGCAGCAGAAGAGTGCTGCGGAAAGTGCTAAATAAGCTTATTTGAATTAAACAATTTTTAGACATTCGATAATTCAGATTTTCCTATCCAAATCTTTTTCAAATCATTTAAATAGATTTATCAAATTTATTCCATATTTTTCCATAATTAAAAACATCCATTTAAACAAATTTTCTGTTATGGTCACTTAATTGCACTAGCGCGATTTTTCTAGAAAATTGATTTGGACTTAATTCAAAATCTACTTATCAAAACTTTGATTTTCTTCGTTTAGAAGATATGGATATAATAGTCCGGAATTTTCTTATCTCGAAGAATTCCGAGCTATATTCCACTCTATACGCTTATTTGAACTTTTCGGCGCGAAATCGCGAACTACCGTTGCGCGACGCGTCTAGTTTTAACTTATTTTTCAATACTTGAAATGATCAATTCAAATTTGATTTCAACACTTATAAAATCATTAGAAACCATTTTAGATCAATATTTTCACTTTTTAAAGTATTTAAAATATATTTTCACTATTACCATATTAC
Organism: Allium cepa; assembly: GCA_030765085.1. Classification (NCBI taxonomy): domain Eukaryota; kingdom Viridiplantae; phylum Streptophyta; class Magnoliopsida; order Asparagales; family Amaryllidaceae; genus Allium; species Allium cepa. The sequence continues at coordinate 347,986,903 of CM060944.1, forward strand.
AATATTATTTTATTCTCATTATATATTAAATTTTAAATTCCTATTTCAACTCTATTTCAATTCTAATCTCACATTAAACACATTTAAAACTTAGATTTCAAATCTAATCTCAATTTAAATTTCAATTCAATATTAAACTAAACTTCACTTTTCAAAATCGATTTCAATTTCACTATTCATCTTAATTTCAATTTCAAATTAACTATTCTTTTCAAATCCGATTCACTTCAAATTTCAAATTCTCTTTCATTTTAACTTTAATTTCACTTTTAAATGAAAAGAGACTTATTTTTCCACAATTTCTCATATTACTAAAATATGGTCTTTTTAGATAAAGGGATTACTTGATCAAAATGAACATATCCAATATTCATATTTATCACTAACATAACATCCATTTAACCAATCACATGCATATGATTTCAAATCTAACATTCACTATTAATATCATAATGGGATATATTATCACAATTCACTTAGTTTACTAACTATCAAATCATCCATATTAAAAATCAATTTGGTATAAACATTCATATGTCATAAGGGTGTATATATGATTTATAACATAATGAAAATATAAATTCAAAAGCAATGAGAATTTCCCACCATATACCAAAGCGATTAACTTCCTACCAACATTCTAATCAATCAAACTTCACTAATTAATTCCTACTCCATTAAACACTAGCAAACAACACCCTCTCCCATCCAATAGCTTGGCCGAGGCTTGAGATGGAGGTTGGACGAAAATATAGAGAAGAAGCGGTAGAGGTTTGAAATTAAATTCCCAAGATTTAGATCCGAAAAATATGTCATCTTCTCTCTTATTTTTGACTCTCTTACTCACAAAATTTGAAAAACCTATTAACTGAAAAGTAGTTGAAAATTCTTTTCTATTCAATTTGAAAAAAAGAATCATTTGAATACAAGTTGTATTGATGGAGATATGTTCAAAATAAAAGAGTTATTCTCGGATTCACAAAAATAAAGCCCGAAAATATACTTCAAAGAATTGAGTTTCAGGTATAGCAAACCTCAAAACTAGAAAAAGTGATCAAAACAGAAGTTGTAGCCACTGAAATTTCATACGGTTTTAAGAAAAGAATTTCTAAATTTGGATAAGTTATGATCAAAACAAAACGGCCTATTTCTGGCTTAAAAACTGGGCCAGAAAATACACTTGAAATAAGTGGAATTTTGACATAGTAAACTTCGTAATGAAACAAAGTGATAAACATGAAAGTTGTAGCCACTGGAAAAATAAATGATTTAAAGAAAAGAATTTTACATTTTAGTTCTGTTTTGAACAACTTATGGCCAAAAGAAGAAGAGGTAAAATATAGAGAAAAAAAGAGTTTGTTTTGAAGAAAATAAATATTGATTTCTTTTGAAAATTTTGTAAATATTTTGACATTATTTCTTTATAATATTTTTCTATGGAATGGAATTCATTATGGAGGAGAGGAAGAAGATGAAGAAGCTTGAGAAAAGAAGAAGAAGAAAATGTGAATGAAAGTGGAGAAGAAGGTGGATATTTATAGAAAAAGAAAGAAAGTGGTAATTTACCAAAATAACATCTTAACAAATTACCAAACTAAACTTACTTCAACCTAAAGCAATCTCCACTTTTTCAAAACTTAACATCACCTTTAACATCCTTACTTTATGTCTTAATCCCTTAAGAACTAAGCTAAGTAAAATAATAATTATGTTGGCTTTTGATGTGATATTGATTTGATGTTTACTTTTGACTTTTCTTGCTTACTTTTGTTAATTCTTACTTACTTTTCTTAATGACTTCTAGAAGTTTTCTAACATTGTTTAGTAAAAGTAAACTTGATTAGTTAATTAATTAATACTTACACTATTAGAATTTATGTTCCCATATAAGAAAATAAAGGTGCGACAACGCTGCGACAACTTTTAATCGACAAAACGTCGTTTTTCGACAAAATGTTTTACGGGCACATTTTGACGTTTTAGTTAAACTATTTATTTAAGTAAACCAAATTCAAAAATGAACTTTTTACTTCTTTAAATAAATTAAAACAAGTCTCTTTATATTTTAAAATCATATTTAATTAATATCAAAATCTCTAATTTTACAGTGTATGCAAAACTGACAAAATGCGACAAATTTTTGTTATTTTTGTAAAACGAATATTAACAAACTTTTAAATCTTTTAACATAACTTTTATTATCTTTATTAGATGTTTTAAATAAGATTTATCTTTTTAGACAAATATTAAAATCCATTTATTTAAGCCTTTATTTATTTTTAACAAAACTTAACTTTTGTCGATTTGTTCTAAAATCCAAATTTATACTTTTTAATATATTAACTATAAGAATAAATAATTATTTATATATATAACATATTTATTTAAGATTTAAACTCCTTTTAAATTTAAATCGAGCGAAATCTCTCGTTTTCGAAGTAGCGAAATTACGGGTCGTTACATTTTCCCCTACATAAAAGCATTTCGTCCTCGAAATGAAATCAAAGACAAAGGAATCTATCCCATACTCACCTCCTAAAATATTTTGACTTATTTCTACTGATGATAGAAAAGAAGAAGGCCGATATCATAACAACACTAAAAAAGATGATGCCAAACATACATATAGAGATTCTCACACTAACCTGAGTACTTATCACGTACTTAAGGTTATATATACATACATCAAGCTATACTTGTATCGTACCCATCATAGTGTGTACTGCACACTTAAGATAGAATATACAACAAACAAACAAGATTATGCATCCAAAACAACCACACTGATACTATATCAACATAAATGAATACATCCACATAACTCATTCCATGTCCTGAGCAGGTACTATATCTGTGGTCTATATATATCAAAACATAAGTCTAACCATTATATCTTAATGCATAATATTTAAGATAACTATCCAACTACTAAGTAGACAGACCCAACACATCATACTATATGTGATATTTGATTCAATCTATTATTTAAATCCACAATTTTCTTTTGAACTAGTATCGATCCCTCGATTTTCTAGTGAGGACTTTGATCGGACTTCTTAATCACAAACCCTTGCCTTCGTTACATAGCTCTCTACTATGATAGAAAACTTGTGTACATGGTCATAAACTCTCGTCAATGTTCGCCATCAATAATCGAGTGATAAATCCTTTTTCGGATTGGTGTAAACACCTCAAAGTTCTGTACTCAAATCTTACATCCAAAATTTTATGTGCCAAAATGATCTACGTTTAACTTATATACTTATTCACATTCATCTTTACCTAAAATAGTTTTTCAAAACTTCTATTAATCCAAGTTTATTTCACAACCATTTACCTTTTACTAAATCCATTATTACTTAAGCTCAAAAATATGACTTAAACTTCTATAATATACTTTTACTTCCTAAAAGTATATATACATATCCCTAATCTTCAAAACATCATCACTTCAATTAGGGTCTTCAACAAATGTGGAATTCTATTATTATCTCAACTAATAAGTTATAAAACTCAATCCTTAGTTTTCTTTACCTAAGGTTTCCATTTAGCTATTATTATTTATCCAATCCATATATTAATAAGACAACTTTACTAAGTGTACACTTGTAACGACCCGATATTTTCAACCATTTGCATCCATTATAAGTGTATAGGTAGACACTCATGTCGGAATTGAATTGCTCAAAATACCGCGTTGTAATTAAAAATTTGGAAAATCTCAGAATATACAGTAAATAAAAATCACAGATCACAGACATAGAGTAATAATAATGCAGCGGAAGTAAAAAGAGATAGTAGTTCATGAAGCTACTATATAAAAATATCAGAGTTACATAAAATACAACAGAGGAAATAAAGTACAAAAGAAGTCTCACTTCATAGATGTCAACTAATACAAGAGCTGAAAGGAACAACAGATTTCAAAAGATAAACTTGACAAGTAGATAATCTCTAGCGATTCCAATCTCCAGAAAGTGGAAATCCAAATCTGTGAATAACTCAGGTTGACCCGAGCGTAAATAAAAATACAAACACTCGAGTCAGGACATACATAGTTATACAATGTAAACCAACTCAAGTGAACTGTAGTAAAGGTACAAGTAACTTAGAAGATGCTTGGGACCGCCCATCCTCTAAGGATCCGTTAAACTATTTACTATGTAGTATATTGCGCTATATACAGTAGTGTCTAATCAGTAAAGTATAATCATATAGCAAAATAGGGTTAAGGGGATGGTGAACCTTAACGCGGTCGGATCTTTAAAACCAAAATCGTAGTGGGCTCGATATAAGGATATGACATGGCATGCGAGGCAATGCCAGACTGGATACACCGTTTACACTCCCGGACCGGTGGTGACGGCAAGCCAGCAGCTTCCGCCCACCTCGAACAATACCCTCGAATCAAAGTGGCGCCACCGAATCGAATCACAACAGTAATAGAATGGTTTCCGATGGAGCATGCTCGATGAAAGGGTGCGACCCTTTGTGTAGCCCAGTATAGCTCCTGTTTTAGTCATATATGTCAACTCACGGGAGTTGGGTCCACGTAATATACCTCGAGAACGTCGCCACCATCCTACTTCATTCTGGAATCTCCACCGCGTACACAGTTGTTAAAGTGGTTTTCGGTATTGGCCGGCTATAAGACAATATCCGATCCCGGTCTCTTTAACAACCAATCGTTATTATAACCCATAGTTATAACCTTTTAAAACAATATTTATACTTCAAAATAAAATATTATTTCAACCCAAATCTTTATCAAAATAAAGATTAAATTATTCCAAAATATCATATCTTTCGGATCTTCTTTTCAAATCATTTTAATATCAAAATATCATATCTTTCAAAACTCCATTTTCAAACCATTTTAATATATCAAAATATCATATGTTTTCAAAACCACATTTTCAATCATTTAATATATCAAAATATCATATCTTTTTGAAACCACATTCATTTCAAATCATTATTCATTTTATTCAATTTAAAATATCATTTCAATCCATATTTCAAAACAGTATATATTCCAAAAATCATTTTTAATCATTAAAATGAAGTTTTATGTTTAATAATTAAATTATTAAATTTCCAAAATTTTCGACTTCCAAAGTTCATTTATTCACTTAAGTTTATCAAAGCAGTGAAAATTCACTTTTCGTGGCATTTAGAAAACGCTATGGAAAAATACATTCAAAACAGTTCAATTTAACAAAAGACAACATTTTAAAATGTTGTAATAGGGTTTACTAAAATTTCGAATAAACTTAGTTAAATTCAACAATTTATAGCACTTACAAAAATTGCTATAATAGCTTTTAATTCAATTTAGCTTTTTAGTTCATTATCATCAACTACAGCATTTCAAATGCTGTAATATCATTTACATTGTAATTAATAGCATTTCAAAAATACAGTCAATTAACTTCAAATATTCAATATAATTTCTCAACCAATTATATTTTTATTTAAAACATTTTTAATTTATAAAATCATACATTTTCACATTTATAACATCATTTAATTTTTCCTCAAGTTCATGATCTTATAAAGTTAAATTTCCATTCAAAAATCAAGATTTAATAATAATTCACTTATTAAATTGCAATGTTCAATTTTAAATCCATTACATTAAATTTCAACTTAACACTTAAGTTCAAATTATCAAATATAAATTAATTTTATTTTTATTTACTTAACTAAAAGTTCACTTTTAAGTCAATTTCATAAATTTCCAATTTTAGTTATATTTCAAAATTTCAACTTAAAATATTCTTTCATTTCACATTTCAAATTTGTTAAAAATCATTAATATGATATAAAGTCACTTTTAATTCATTTAAATTCAAATTATCATAAATTTATCATAATTTCATATTCAATTTAATTTCCAATTATAATTAAATCAAATTTTCTAAAAAAACTTACGTTCAAAATTTTCTAACTTTTCATTAATTCATTTCACTTACAATTGTTCAGAAAATCAATAATACTTTACAAAATTTATTTTTAATAAATTTTAAATCAAAATATTATAATAATTACATTTCTAAAATATTTTAAACATTTTAGAAAAACATATTTTAACGGCGTGTATATAATTTTCTACGCTAGGTAAAGTGATACGGGTAATATATCATTTCAACCCGTAATTTACAAAGAAAAATCCGGGTTTTATCATTTCAAACCCGCAGTTCCAAGTAAAAGAAATAAATTTGAAAATCATTGAGGCCTATCATTTCAGCCCATAACGATTTTTCCATATTCTAAAGTACGTTCGGGTATGTATCATTTCAACCCATAGTGATTCTAGTCTACAGGGAACTTGCAATGGTGATAAACAGATATGAATGAACAGTAACAACCTATATATAATAACAGATGATATGACATGAAATTCAACAGGTTTAACATCATATATAAATAATCACAGTCAGTTATAACATCACACAAAATTCTACACATTCAATTGTTGTTGTTTCACAACTGCATAAGTATAAACGTCGTGTGAGTTTTACTCACCTTTTATGGCTGGAGATTTCAATACCAATGACACAACTGATTCCAGAAGGTACGATGACACAACAATAGGCTCAAGTGGGAAGAGATCCAAGCTTAGAACTTGTGTTACAACCCAAAACAAAATATCCAAACAAACACAAATTCAATAAAACTAGATATGAAATAACTTTGAAATAAAAAGGAATAAAAAGAGATATGAATGCAATGACTTTTGCCTTGCTTTCTATATTCTTTTGCACGACCTAGGGGTTTATTTAGGTCAGGTTTGACATGACTTTGTCTTAGGTTTGATCATAGGAATGCATGGCATAAAGGCTAGAACATGTGGAGGAAGTTACAACATAAGAATTTCAAGAGACTAGGCATCATAGTGTAGTTTTGATGCACCACAAGGCTCGGCTCTTGATGTTTCAGATCTAGACAGAGGTTGGAGGGGTGTGTGATGATCAGGTCAGAGGTGGTGGTTGCTGCTATGGTGGTGGTTAGTGTGGTGGTTGAAGTGGATGAGCAAGAAAAGGCCAAACAAGCATAGATCTAGGCTTTTGGTTGCATTTGGAAGAGTTTGACCATAAGGGGTGTTCGGCCATGGTCATGGCTGTAGGCTTAGATGGTGGTGATGGTCGGGAAGAGATGGAAGGGGGTGGTGGCCGTGGAGCAAGATGGAAAGCCGCTCCAATCAGGGGAGAAAGCAAGGCAAATTTGCATAGAAATAGGAGAAAAAGTAGAAAGAAAAGAGGAATTTACCTAAATTTTTTTCTTCAAGATGGAGGCCATGATTTTTAGGGTTTTGGAGCTTTGAAAATTCGTGAATAACAGGAGGAAGTCGGCTGGAGAAAAAAAAAAGAGGAATAGTTAGGGTTAATTGGTGAAAGGTTAGGTTAAAAGTAAAAGGGTGGACTATAAAGGCCCATAGGAAGATAGAAAGTTTAAGGCCTTTCAAATTTCACCTTTCTATTTTGTAAATACATAAAAAAACCTGATAAAATAGATAAATAATCTCAGAAATAATGTAAATAAGAAAAATAAATAAATACATTTTAAATTATATAATTTATATAAAGAAAATATCAATATATGTGAAACTAGGCTAAATAAATTGAAACAACCCAAATAATCTTTGGAAAAATCTATTTTTAATCAAAATACATATAAAATTAATATTAATGAAGTATAAACATAGAAAATAAAATTGAATGTATAAAATAAATAAATAAAGTAAGGAGTGGCTAAAATAACTGATGAATTGATGACAAAAGAAACTGTAAAAGAAACGTGAAACGACATTACGTTTCTTAGCCTTTAAACCTTTCAAACTTCTTAAATTTGTTTACATAACTTGATATTCTGGAATTAATAATAATAACGGATAATATTTCAAAAATTTATCAAAATATAAATATATATATATATATATAATATTTATTAAATATATAAAGTTAAATTAAAGAAAATAGCTAAAATAGTAAACTAGTCTAGAAAATTTGAAATTACATGAAATAAATTTTAGAAAATTCGTATGATCTTGTAATATATTTTTAAAAATAAATAATAATATAAAATAAAAGTACATTCACAAAACAAATAAAAAAAATTAAATAAAATTTTAATGAAGAAAATAGCAAAAAATAAGAAAACAGCCTTAAAAAATAGGAAATAAATACAGTAAAATTTTGAAAAATTCCATTATCATTTTAAAAATATCCAAAAGTCAAAGTATACATAATATAACATAAATATACAAGTTGGAATAAGATATATCAAATAAAATGTCATTTATAAAATTTAAAGTAAAGACTATTGCTGAATACACACAATATTGAAAACAGTATAACTTTTGCAGTTTAAATCCGTTTTCAACGAAATGAAAATCGGTGTTCTTAAAATTTTATATACTTTCATAATAAAAGATAAAATTTAAATTTTCAAACTTTTAAAAATTTAAATTAAAAGTCAAAGTTTGATTAATTTGACCAAAATTCACTTTTTGGAAAATATTCTTTTTAGTCATGCTTTGGAATGATAATTCATATCAAAACTAAAGTTTATATTTAAAGTAACAAAATTAATCATTGAAAAAAAATAAGTTTTTAAATCAAAATTTAATTAAAATAATTAAAATATACAAAAAAAATAAATCACAAAATACAGGGTTGTTACACTCTCCCCCACTCAAAACATTTCGTCCCCGAAAAGGAATGAGGTACGGGAAAACACAGAAAAAAAATAGAGTGAAATAAGATTAGGACAAGATGACAAGGAGATTTAAATTATACCTGATAACTATTGTTACAGGTATGTTTAACAAGGTGGAGATGATCTTTCCAAGATTCTCCAAAATCAAGAACTCAAGCACGCAAACTAGATTCAAATGAGTACCAAAGATTATCAAAGATTATAGAAAGATGCCTATACCAGTCTATAGCAAGATAAGGATGATAAGGACAACCAAAAGATAGTTTGAAAAACAAAATAAGGAAATAAATTTGAAAGCATGGAAATTTCAACTTAAAAAGAGAATAAATCTTTACACAAGTTAAATAAATCTTAACTATCCCAAATTTCATTATCTTATTATCCAATCATCTTAAATTAACAATTTTTAAAACCGTGGGTTTGAAAAATAATCAGTTATTACACTCACAATGTACTTAATAAATTTAATTCTTCTTTATTCCTAATTAAAATTAAATTTATTCCTATCACTATATTTATCACTTATGTTAAACATACTTACACTTATTATAACAGCTTTCTTTCATTCTTAGTTCTTTTAACATCATTTTATTGTAAGTTATTCAATTACCCTTTATTATATTTACCTCTGTTAATCATTTTATAATTATAATTTAAGTGTATAACATTTATTATAACCACTCAAATTTCATTTATAAAATCTTTTTATATTGTATATTATCCAATTACATTGTTAACTTCTGAAATTAAGTTAAGTTATATTTGAATGCAATTATATTATACAAATAAAACGTTCCAATTCAATTCACTCAAGTTTTAGTCATTTATCCAAATTTTTGATTCTCTTTTTATAATTGAAATTATTATTTAAAATAAAATTTAAGAATTGTATTTCCGATTTCTCCAAACCATTTAGAGATAAGTAATAATATATATATAATATGTCAAATCAAATTTCAATCATATATCTATATATATTATAAATCAAGTCATATTTTAGAAATTCAAATCAATTAAATTCCCCCGAAGCAAAACTGTAGCAAGACTACAGAACAGTCTCTTCACTTCGAAACTCGAAAATGAACGTCGATGATGTCGCGATCATCACCGAAGTTATTTCCCAGCGACAATGAGAAGAGCACTAATTTTAAACTTTAAAATTCTTTGGAAACAAATTTCTATTTGAAAATACTTTAAATAATATATCCTTTTAAAACTTAAACACAAGGTTTGAAACCATCGAAAATTAAATTCTCAAATTTCTTGTTTTAAATTCATTTCAGTTCCCAAATCAATTTATAAACAACTATTTATAAATTCATTTATTGAACAATAAATGATAAATTAAGTATTATCACTTCAAATAATCAATTTAAATCAGTTTATTAAGTTCCATAAATTTACTTATATATCAAAATTTTATTTCATTGACCAAATTTTAAAATAATATTGTGTCAGTTTGTTCCGTCGAAGTGTTTTAGAAATCCAATCGATAGCGTTGGTCAGACGAATCGATCGGAAACCCAAATCAACATCAACAACCCAAACAACACAATATATAAAACAAAACATAGATATACAAGTACAATTCAAGATGTTTAGAAGAATAGATTGGAAACAAAAGACAAGGTGATTAAATAACAAAATAGGAAGGTGGATTAACTTAAATAAATCACGGGCAACCTTAACCGGGTCAACCTTGACTTAAAAAATAAGATCAATGTGGATTTTCTAGGGTAAATCTACATTCGATCTCGAGAGTTAGAGTTTGGAATAACAAAAGATATTAGCATCTAAACTAAGGATAGATATAAATCTCTGGTGAATCGATGCTAATTTGTAAAGGAGTTTTCCCCCTTCTTTTTTTCAATTCAATTTGAAATTGGCGTGACTGCCGACTTACTAGAAAGATCATTCGAAGCGGAGTTATGAAATACTCCAGAGTCAAAAGAAGATGAATAGTGAAGGATACGAATGGATTTTGGAATCGTAGGGAACGTTCCAAAATTCAAAGGAATTGAGTCAAAAAGGAAGAGATTCAAACTCGGATGTAAGTGGTTCTGTAAATACACTCACTCCATATGCTGAGTTTTGCCTAGAGCTACCACAGCTCTGATACCAACTGTAACGACCCGATATTTTCAACCATTCGCATCCATTATAAGTGTATAGGTAGACACTCATGTCGGAATTGAATTGCTCAAAATACCGCGTTGTAATTAAAAGTTTGGAAAATCTCAGAATATACAGTAAATAAAAATCACAGATCACAGACATAGAGTAATAATAATGCAGCGGAAGTAAAAAGAGATAGTAGTTCATGAAGCTACTATATAAAAATATCAGAGTTACATAAAATACAACAGAGGAAATAAAGTACAAAAGAAGTCTCACTTCATAGATGTCAACTAATACAAGAGCTGAAAGGAACAACAGATTTCAAAAGATAAACTTGACAAGTAGATAATCTCCAGCGATTTCAATCTCCAGAAAGTGGAAATCCAAATCTGTGAATAACTTAGGCTGACCCGAGCGTAAATAAAAATACAAACACTCGAGTCAGGACATACATAGTTATACAATGTAAACCAACTCAAGTGAACTGTAGTAAAGGTACAAGTAACTTAGAAGATGCTTGGGACCGCCCATCCTCTAAGGATCCGTTAAACTATTTACTATGTAGTATATTGCGCTATATACAGTAGTGTCTAATCAGTAAAGTATAATCATATAGCAAAATAGCGTTAAGGGGATGGTGAACCTTAACGCGGTCGGATCTTTAAAACCAAAATCGTAGTGGGCTCGATATAAGGATATGACATGGCATGCGAGGCAATGCCAGACTGGATACACCGTTTGCACTCCCGGACCGGTGGTGACGGCAAGCCAGCAGCTTCCGCCCACCTCGAACAATACCCCCGAATCAAAGTGGCGCCACCGAATCGAATCACAACAGTAATAGAATGGTTTCCGATGGAGCATGCTCGATGAAAGGGTGCGACCCTTTGTGTAGCCCAGTATAGCTCCTGTTTTAGTCATATATGTCAACTCACGGGAGTTGGGTCCACGTAATATACCTCGAGAACGTCGCCACCATCCTACTTCATTCTGGAATCTCCACCGCGTACACAGTTGTTAAAGTGGTTTTCGGTATTGGCCGGCTATAAGACAATATCCGATCCCGGTCTCTTTAACAACCAATCGTTATTATAACCCGTAGCTATAACCTTTTAAAACAATATTTATACTTCAAAATAAAATATTATTTCAACCCAAATCTTTATCAAAATAAAGATTAAATCATTCCAAAATATCATATCTTTCGGATCTTCTTTTCAAATCATTTTAATATCAAAATATCATATCTTTCAAAACTCCATTTTCAAACCATTTTAATATATCAAAATATCATATGTTTTCAAAACCACATTTTCAATCATTTAATATATCAAAATATCATATCTTTTTTAAACCACATTCATTTCAAATCATTATTCATTTTATTCAATTTAAAGTATCATTTCAATCCATATTTCAAAACAGTATATATTCCAAAAATCATTTTTAATCATTAAAATGAAGTTATTATGTTTAATAATTAAATTATTAAATTTCCAAAATTTTCGACTTTCAAAGTTCATTTATTCACTTAAGTTTATCAAAGCAGTGAAAATTCACTTTTCGTGGCATTTAGAAAACGCTACGGAAAAATACATTCAAAACAGTTCAATTTAACAAAAGACAACATTTTAAAATGTTGTATTAGGGTTTACTTAAATTTCGAATAAACTTAGTTAAATTCAAAAATTTATAGCACTTACAAAAATTGCTATAATAGCTTTTAATTCAATTTAGCTTTTTAGTTCATTATCATCAACTACAGCATTTCAAATGCTATGATATCATTTACATTGTAATTAATAGCATTTCAAAAATACAGTCAATTAACTTCAAATATTCAATATAATTTCTCAACCAATTATATTTTTATTTAAAACATTTTTAACTTATAAAATCATACATTTTCACATTTATAACATCATTTAATTTTTCCTCAAGTTCATGATCTTATAAAGTTAAATTTCCATTCAAAAATCAAGATTTAATAATAATTCACTTATTAAATTGCAATGTTCAATTTTAAATCCGTTACATTAAATTTCAACTTAACACTTAAGTTCAAATTCTCAAATATAACTTAATTTTATTTTTATTTACTTAACTAAAAGTTCACTTTTAAGTCAATTTCATAAGTTTCCAATTTTAGTTATATTTCAAAATTTCAACTTAAAATATTCTTTCATTTCACATTTCAAATTTGTTAAAAATCATTAATATGATATAAAATCACTTTTAATTCATTTAAATTCAAATTATCATAAATTTATCATAATTTCATATTCAATTTAATTTCCAATTATAATTAAATCAAATTTTCCAAAATAACTTACGTTCAAAATTTTCTAACTTTTCATTAATTCATTTCACTTACAATTGTTCAGAAAAACAATAATACTTTAAAAAATTTATTTTTAATAAATTTTAAATCAAAATATTATAATAATTACATTTCTAAAATATTTTAAACATTTCAGAAAAACATATTTTAACTACAGGCCTGTATATAATTTTCTACGCTAGGTAAAGTGATACGGGTAATATATCATTTCAACCCGTAATTTACAAAGAAAAATCCGAGTTTATCATTTCAAACCCGCAGTCTCAAGTAAAAGAAATAAATTTGAAAATCATTCAGGCCTATCATTTCAGCCCATAACGATTTTTCCCTATTCTAAAGTCCGTTCGGGTATGTATCATTTCAACCCATAGTGATTCTAGTCTACAGGGAACTTGCAATGGTGATAAACAGATATGAATGAACAGTAACAACATATATATAATAATAGATGATATGACATGAAATTTAACAGGTTTAACATCATATATAAATAATCACAGTCAGTTATAACGTCACATAAAATTCTACACATTCAATTGTTGTTGTTTCACAACTGCATAAGTATAAACGTCGTGTGAGTTTTACTCACCTTTTATGGCTGGAGATTTCAATACTAATGACACAACTGATTTCAGAAGGCACGATGACACAACAATAGGCTCAAGTGGGAAGAGATCCAAGCTTAGAACTTGTGTTACAACCCAAAACAAAATATCCAAACAAACACAAATTCAATAAAACTAGATATGAAATAACTTTGAAATAAAAAGGAATAAAAAGAGATATGAATGCAATGACTTTTGCCTTGCTTTCTCTATTCTTTTGCATGACCTAGGGGTTTATTTAGGTCAGATTTGACATGACTTTGGCTCAGGTTTGATCATAGGAATTCATGGCATAAAGGCTAGAACATGTGGAGGAAGTTACAACATAAGAATATCAAGAGACTAGGCAACATAGTGTAATTTTGATGCACCACAAGGCTCGTCTACATGCATTGTTTGGCTCGGCTCTTGATGTTTCAGATCTGGACAGAGGTTGGAGGGGTGTGTGATGATCAGATCAGAGGTGGTGGTTGCTGCTATGGTGGTGGTTAGGGTGGTGGTTGAAGTGGATGAGCAAGAAAAGGCCAAACAAGCATAGATCTAGGCTTTTGGTTGCATTTGGAAGAGTTTGACCATCAAGGGGTGTTCGACCATGGTCATGGCTATAGGCTTAGATGGTGGTGATGGTCCGAAAAAGATGGAAGGGGGTGGTGGCCGTGGAGCAAGGGGGAAAGACGCTCCAATCAGGGAAGAATGCAAGGCAAATTTGCATAGAAATAGGAGAAAAAGTAGAAAGAAAAGAGGAATTTACCTAAAAAAATTTCTTCAAGATGGAGGCCATAATTTTTAGGGTTTTGGGGCTTTGAAAATTCATGAATAACAGGAGGAAGTCAGCTGGAGAAAAAAAAAAAGAGAAATAGTTAGGGTTAATTGGTGAAAGGTTAGGTTAAAAGTAAAAGGGTGGACTATAAAGGCCCATAAGAAGATAGAAAGTTTAAGGCCTTTCAAATTTCTCCTTTCTATTTTGTAAATACATAAAAAACCTGATAAAATAGATAAATAATCTCAGAAATAATGTAAATAAGAAAAATAAATAAATACATTTTAAATTATATAATTTATATAAAGAAAATATCAATATATGTGAAACTAGGCTAAATAAATTGAAACAACCCAAATAATCTTTGGAAAAATCTATTTTTAATCAAAATACATATAAAATTAATATAAATGAAGTATAAGCACAGAAAATAAAATTGAATGTATAAAATAAATAAATAAAGTAAGGAGTGGCTAAAATAACTGATGAATTGATGACAAAAGAAACTGTAAAAGAAACGTGAAACGACATTACGTTTCTTAGCTTTTAAACCTTTCAAACTTCTTAAATTTGTTTACATAACTTGATATTCTGGAATTAATAATAATAACAGATAAGATTTTGAAAATTTATCAAAAATATATATATATATATATATATATATATAATATTTATTAAATATATAAAGTTAAATTAAAAAAAATAGCTAAAATAGTAAACTAGTCTAGAAAATTTGAAATTACATGAAATAAATTTTAGAAAATTCATATGAGCTTGTAATATATTTTTAAACATAAATAATAATATAAAATAAAAGTACATTCACGAAAAAAATAAAATAAAAATAAAATAAAATTTTAATGAAGAAAATAGCAGAAAATAAGAAAACAGCCTTAAAAAATAGGAAATAAATACAGTAAATTTTTGAAAAATTCTATTATCATTTTAAAAATATCCAAAAGTCAAATTATACATAATATAACATAAATATACAAGTTGGAATAAGATATATCAAATAAAATGTCATTTATAAAATTTAAAATAAAGACTATTGCTGAATAACCCAATATACACACAATATTGAAAACAGTATAACTTTTGCAATTTAAATCCGTTTTCAACGAAACGAAAAGCAGTGTTCTTAAAAATTTATGTACTTTCATAATAAAAGATAAAATTTAAATTTTCAAACTTTTAAAAATTTAAATTAAAAGTCAAAGTTTGATTAATTTGACCAAAATTCACTTTTTGGAAAATATTCTTTTTAGTCATGCTTTGGAATGATAATTCATATCAAAAATAAAGTTTATATTTAAAGTAACAAAATTAATCATTCAAAAAAATAAGTTTTTAAATCAAAATTTAATTAAAATAATTAAAATATACAAAAAAAAATAAATCACAAAATACAGGGTTGTTACAACACTTTTTTTTCTTACTGATTCTATGATTACCTTACTTAACTTATTTACTATCCATTTTCTAAATCGATTTCTTGATCTTAAATCCATCAAATACCTTATAGTCAAATTGTGAAACTTAATTCACATGGTATTTGGTATTAACCTTTTTCATCTAACAATCAAACTACTAACCATATAATTCAAAAATATCCACTTCTAATCTTAGTTCATTTTGGATTACAAATGTTATTCTATATATATCACTAATTCAAAGTTTTTATATTAGGATGATATTTTTTTATATCTCTTATTCCTAAATTTTACTTTGACTTTTAACCTAATCAAAGTGTCCAAATTTCAAATTAACTTAACTCCTTTATAAGTTATACAACTTATCTTTTTATATTATATTTACCCCAATTTCAATCTTGGCTTATCTTTTTTTACCTTATTGATAATAATTTTTTTTTATTATTACTTTCTCCAATTACAACTTCTAACTTCAATAATATCATCAAATATCTTACAGTCAAATTATGAATTCTACTTCACAAGATATTTGTACTTAGCTTTTAAACCCATCCATTATGATAATCACTTAATCATTATTATTTCTTAATACTAAGTATCTAAGGGTATATGATTAAAGTTCTAAATTCTAGCTTTCAACTAATTAATTCTATATAAAATATCTTATAGTGAAATTGTGCAATTCTAATCACAAGATATTCATATTTTAGTTTCACTAAGCTAGATTGCAAACAATCCTTAATTTCTAACCCAAAAGATAATAATATCCCCTTTATAATATAAACCCAAGGTAAAGTTATTTCATTTACCAATTTCTTCAAAACAAAATCATTCTTATAAAATTAACAAATATGCGCTCATATATATAATACTCTCATAACTCATTCTAGGGTGTTACTAACCCTATCTCTAATGAGATACTCATCCTAGGATATTACTAATCCTATCTCTGATGAGACTTTACCCATAATAGAGCCAATGTTCTCGCTTAACCTTCAGCTCTGATACCAAATGTAATGTCTCATTTTCCCGTACCTTTTGAATCGACAATAAACCACACATGTCCAACTCAAATTGCATGAAAAGACGGGTCATTAAGGGTGATAAAGAAAAGTGGACAGAACAGAATCTCACACGAATGGAATAACATATAATATTGAATAAATATTTTACAGCGGAAAACTTTAAAATACATATATCAGAGTCTAATCTAAATTCGGCTTGGACAGTTATAAAACCTGCCCTTATAATTGCTGACAAACATCAAACAAAATACACTAAGCAAAGCGGATAACATAATATGTCCATACGTCGATGAATATCTCCAGCTCTCCTCTGGAAACCTCAACCGTCTTCGACTATCCTGAAACTACTCGGATCTGACTTGAGTATTGAAAATACCCAAATCAGGCTTGATAATCCAGCGTGAGAAAAACTTAATAATAAATGACAGTGTCATATATCAGCCTTTGTTATAAATCCTTTGAAATAAAGAGTATCTCATAAGACCACGCCCACACATAAACACGGACGGGTTTTTACCTTATGATAACTAAAACACTTATATATCAAAAAAATTGATATCATTTCTAATGATATCTCTTTGAAAACATTTGCAAATAAACTTATTAATCTTAGCTGAAATTATTACCATTATTAAATTCCAGCATATTAGACTCTACAAACAAAACCGTAGGTTCTTATTGGAGAATGGATTTCCATATGACCAGGCGCAGGATCTACCTTCCGAAATGGGTACACCTCTAGATGGATGTCCCGAGGCACAGAACATCTGCCCTCTACCAGCACAAGATCGGCCTACCTCTTTAACTAGATAGTACCGGATATGTCATCTCCCGGTCGTTACCGACCTTTGTTCGAGAGCTCTCTTTCCATACACCACATAAATTAACATCCTGAAGGTCATAGCGGGAAGAAATATACGTAGAAGGGGATGATCATATCCTAATTGGGAATGACCCGCTTAGCCTTGCCGCATCTAATCCTGTTTCGGTCATTTCCGGTTTGATGAGGCTTGAGGTCACGATTACCTTTTTACAAAGCACATATCACATCTTTGAATGCCACATTGCCATTTCCATTTAACTACTAATTTCCCTCCACAAAAATACAACCCATGAGCTCGTAAGTCTCAAGGAGGGTGTTAAGCTAAGATAAGTTGCCTTCTCCGCCACCACTGATGTATGTTTGTAAAAACCAATGTACGTAATCGTTAGAAATGCAATGTCAGACAAACATCCATACAAGTTGTCCACGAACAGGACAAACCGAAGGCACTTTCCTCGGCCATTACTAGGCGAGAAGCCCTTGCGATCCGCAAAATCTCCATCGCGAGGAGACCACTGCTATATAAAACTCGGGAGCTACCCAGAGCAAGTCAACAAGCAGTCCTCACGCTATGAAGATCCACGGTCTTCAATAATCATCGTCTTGAACAAGTCTTCACGTTCGAACGTATACATTGGTTCGAAGTGGTTTTGGATAGGAATTAACCAAATCCGACTCCGGTTCCTTCGAAATCCAATTATCGATAAAAGTGAATATGAGTATATGGGATTTATTAAGTCTTTTTTCACTTTAATTCTTTTCGGATGATATCGAAATCTCTTTCTTTTAACTTAGGATGATTCTAAGAAATTTATTCTTCTGCTTTGGAAATATCCCAGATTTTCTTACTTAATTCTTGATCCAAGTTTCTTTACTTTTAAGCGGGTCAAAAACAATGTTATTTAAGACATCGTTTACGATAAACCCTAAATCAATCTTAACAAACATTTTGAAGTAAATTCGATCTTAGAAATCATTCTTTCTGGAGATTGCTTAACTTTCGGATAATACCAATCTTCTTTTATTTCGGAAAACTTAACAGAATCTATTTATTTAAGAGCATCTGGGCTTTCCCTTCGATCTGTTCCACCCCTCACCTAAGAAAAGAAAACATAAGCCAAGTAAGTTCAGGGCACTGGTTGCTCCATCCCTAAGCATAGTTAAACACCTTGTTTTATGTTTCCAGATCTCACAGGCGGGACAAATGTACTAGTCGTTTCCGCATACTCAGATTTTCAACTTATTTTGAAATTGCTTATAAATATCCCAAATTATCTTTCAAAATGCTTAATTATCCTTTTTAAAACATTCACAATTGATTCTGAAAAACGTCGTTACATTTAAACACATATTCCAAAAGTTTTACAATTCGCAGCAGAAGAGTGCTGCGGAAAGTGCTAAATAAGCTTATTTGAATTAAACAACTTTTAAACATTCGATAATTCATATTTTCCTATCCAAATCTCTTTCAAATCATTTAAATAGATTTATCAAATTTATTCCATATTTTTTCATAATTAAAAACATCCATTTAAACAAATTTTCTATTATGGTCACTTAATTGCAGTAGGGCGATTTTTCTAGAAAATTGATTTGGACTTAATTCAAAATCTACTTATCAAAACTGATTTTTTTTCTTCGTTTAGAAGATATGGATAAAATAGTCCGGAATTTTCTTATCTCGAAGAATTCCGAGCTATATTCCACTCTATACACTCATTTGAACTTTTCAGCGCGAAATCGCGAAATACCGTTGCGCGATGCGTCTAGTTTTGACTTATTTTTCAATACTTGAAATAATCGATTCAAATTTGATTTCAACACTTATAAAATCATTAGACACCATTTTAGCTCAATATTTTCACTTTTTAAAGTATTTAAAATATATTTTCACTATTACCATATTATAATATTATTTTATTCCCATTATTTTAATATTAAATTTTAAATTCCAATTTCAATTCTAATCTCAAATTAAACACATTTAAAACTTATATTTCAAACCTAATCTCAATTTAAACTTTAATTCAATATCAAACTAAACTTCACTTTTTCAAAATCGATTTCAATTTCACTGTTCATCTTAATTTCAATTTCAAATTAACAATTCTACACTATGCTACACATAATGATAATATCAATCAACAAATATAGCACAAGCGCAACATAACAATGTGTGAAATAGGGAATATCTACTTTCGCCCCGTACTTAACAAAATATGAATATAGAATATAAGTGGAGCAACTACACCCTATGTGATCTTGAATTTTCATATATAATCTTATCCTTAAGAGTTCGCCAAGCAGAACTGTGTGCCCTCATCGACCTCTTGTCTATACAAGTGCCTCCATACAACCCTAAACCGCTCTCCTAGAAACTATGAAAACCCTTACCACTATAGTGCTCCTTAGTGTCTATATCAATGCTACTACTACCGGATACGAGTACTCTTAAGCATCAATTTAGACCCTCCTAAAAGCGTGGTACGGAACCATGAAACTGTGTCTAAATGGATATGTAGCACTAGAACCGCACTACGACATGGATCTAATCGCCTATCCCATGATCACCTTGTCGTGTACTTGCTTGGACCTAATAGATCATTCAAACAAAATGATGCTTTGAATCATGGAATCTATGCTAGTCAATAATTTACACGTCTGCCCAATCTGGAGCAGATCACAACCGTCATGGCTCGCATATCTGCTTGAGTATGAAACCAACTCCTTGTCGTCATATGCTACCTCTAATTGAACATGCTTATCATACGTGATAGTAAATCTAATCCTCATCTGGTCTCCTATTTGATTGGCTCTTGATCGCTATCTCGATCTCCTACCATTCCCATGTGGAAATAGCCAATGCCTTGCGCTTCTTGCCTTGAGCGCCTTCTTGACTGCTTTCCCTAAGCCTTAATGATCGTTATTAATCACTAATGCATCTCATTGCATCAACATATGCTTCTCATTTCAAACCCGAAGTCCCAAGTAAAAGAAATAAATTTGAAAATCATTCGGGCCTATCATTTCAGCCCATAACGATTTTTCCCTATTCTAAAGTCCGTTCGGGTATGTATCATTTCAACCCATAGTGAGTCTAGTCTACAGGGAACTTGCAATGGTGATAAACAGATATGAATGAACAGTAACAACATATATATAATAACAGATGATATGACATGAAATTTAACAGGTTTAACATCATATATAAATAATCACAGTCAGTTATAACGTCACATAGAATTCTACACATTCAATTGTTGTTGTTTCACAACTGCATAAGTATAAACGTCGTGTGGGTTTTACTCACCTTTTATGGCTGGAGATTTCAATACCAATGACACAACTGATTCCAGAAGGCACGATGACACAACAATAGGCTCAAGTGGGAAGAGATCCAAGCTTAGAACTTGTGTTACAACCCAAAACAAAATATCCAAACAAACACAAATTCAATAAAACTAGATATGAAATAACTTTGAAATAAAAAGGAATAAAAAGAGATATGAATGCAATGACTTTTGCCTTGCTTTCTCTATTCTTTTGCACGACCTAGGGGTTTATTTACGTCAGGTTTGACATGACTTTGGCTCAGGTTTGATCATAGGAATGCATGGCATAAAGGCTAGAACATGTGGAGGAAGTTACAACATAAGAATATCAAGAGACTAGGCAACATAGTGTAGTTTTGATGCACCACAAGGCTCGTCTACATGCATTGTTTGGCTCGGCTCATGATGTTTCAGATCTGGACAGAGGTTGGAGGGATGTGTGATGATCAGATTAGAGGTGGTGGTTAGGGTGGTGGTTGAAGTGGATGAGCAAGAAAAGGCCAAACAAGCATAGATCTAGGCTTTTGGTTGCATTTGGAAGAGTTTGACCATCAAGGGGTGTTCGGCCATGGTCATGGCTGTAGGCTTAGATGGTGGTGATGGTCCGGAAGAGATGGAAGGGGGTGGTGGCCGTGGAGCAAAGGGGAAAGCCGCTCCAATCAGGGGAGAGAGCAAGGCAAATTTGCATAGAAATAGGAGAAAAAGTAGAAAGAAAAGAGGAATTTACCTAAAAAAATTTCTTCAAGATGGAGGCCATGATTTTTAGAGTTTTGGAGCTTTGAAAATTCGTGAATAATAGGAGGAAGTCAGCTGGAGAAAAAAAAATGAGGAATAGTTAGGGTTAATTGGTGAAAGATTAGGTTAAAAGTAAAAGGGTGGACTATAAAGGCCCATAGGAAGATAGAAAGTTTAAGGCCTTTCAAATTTCTCCTTTCTATTTTGTAAATACATAAAAAACCTGATAAAATAGATAAATAATCTCAGAAATAATGTAAATAAGAAAAATAAATAAATACATTTTAAATTATATAATTTATATAAAGAAAATATCAATATATGTGAAACTAGGCTAAATAAATTGAAACAACCCAAATAATCTTTGGAAAAATCTATTTTTAATCAAAATACATATAAAATTAATATTAATGAAGTATAAACACAGAAAATAAAATTGAATGTATAAAATAAATAAATAAATAAAGTAAGGAGGGGCTAAAATAACTGATGAATTGATGACAAAAGAAGCTGTAAAAGAAACGTGAAACGACATTACGTTTCTTAGCTTTTAAACCTTTCAAACTTCTTAAATTTGTTTACATAACTTGATATTCTTGAATTAATAATAATAACAGATAAGATTTCGAAAATTTATCAAAATATAAATATATATATATAATATTTATTAAATATATAAAGTTAAATTAAAGAAAATAGCTAAAATAGTAAACTAGTGTAGAAAATTTGAAATTACATGAAATAAATTTTAGAAAATTCATATGATGTTGTAATATATTTTTAAACATAAATAATAATATAAAATAAAAGTACATTCACAAAACAAATATAAAAAAATTTAAATAAAATTTTAATGAAGAAAATAGCAGAAAATAAGAAAACAGCCTTAAAAAATAGGAAATAAATACAGTAAATTTTTGAAAAATTCTATTATCATTTTAAAAATATCCAAAAGTCAAATTATACATAATATAACATAAATATACAAGTTGGAATAAGATATATCATGTAACGACCCGTAAATTTTCGATAATTAAAATAGCTAATTTAATAAGATTTCGTGATTTAATGTTAGGATAAAAAAATTGTAATTCATTTGGAATAATAATAACTGGAATGAATTGCAACAATTATCCAAGTAATGAAAAATAAATGCTACTTAGTAAATTCCTTTGCAATCGATAGTTGAATAGGGTGATAAATGTTGAATTCATTTGGTATAAGAGAGTAGTTGATTGATAAGTAAAATCTATTTGAAATCAAATATTGAATATTGAACACGTAAATTGTTTAAATTAAATATTTAAAACTTATTGAATAATTGAATAACTGTAAAATGAGAATAGTGTTCTAAATTTTGAAATGGTTTTAAAGTTGAATCTTATAAGTTCAATTTCAATATTTCAAAAGATAATGAATTATTGGATAAACGAAATTGTCTAAATTAAATATTTGGAATTTATTGGATTAATTAATAACGGGTTTAATATGATTAAAAATGATTTGTAAAATTTTATTTTATCATATTGAAGTTATAGTGATGTTATAGAACTTTTAAAACTGAATTTAAAATTTATTTGTGAAAATTGAATATTTTAATATTTAATTTTCGACTGGAAAATAGCCAATTTTTGAACAGTCTCAGAATTGGACAAAACTAGTTCCATTGGATCCGTAATAGTTAGTTATTATCGGATTTCAATTTTCGTAGCAATCGGAGTTGTCGTTTGACCGTGGCAGCTCGAAACGCGTTGAAATTGTTTTAATATTAATTTGGCGAGTTAAAAAAAGTCATTTTTCAAACGGTCTCGGATTTCGACGAAACTTGTTTCATTGGATCCGTAATGTGATATTATTGTAAGGTTTCAAATTTCAAGTCAAACGGATTTACCGTTTGTCCGGGGCAAGCCAAAACGCATAGAAAATCGTTTAATCGGTTTAATTTAAAATTGATCGTTTATTGCCGTAACTCACACATACGATCGAATTAGCTTCCGAAACACGTTCCATTGCGTTCGGAACGTGAGGTAAACCTTAGAAACGCCTGCCGGCACGCTTCGTTTGGAGTTCGAAAAATTTTCGGTGAATAGTGTTTTTGCAATTTTCTATAAAAGGACCCATCCTCTTTCATTTGCCCCAAACCCTAACTCATTTTGACCAGCCGCCACTTTCATTTCAATGGCCTGAAAATTTCGAAACTTCCTCCGCATTTTCCTCTCAATCCATCAACAATTAGCAAAAACTCTCAACTACAAAGTTGTAGAGCACGATGAAAGCTTCAAATCCATACGGAGATGATCGAAAACGGAGCCACGGATCAACGGGAAATCGAGATTTAAGCTGCTGCGTTTTTCACGCAATTCGAGGCAGAGGGGATGGCCGAGCTTCAGGCTATTGATGGTGAAGGTGGAGTAAGGCGGTGGCTTCGAAGTGGTGTAACCTGATCGTGTTCATGTTCGTCGTGGAGGTCGCAAAATCAAACCCTAGTGGCGTATGAATGGGTTCAAGTTGCGTGATTTACTACCTGGAAGATGATACGCGTGCGTGAGGAAGGATTAGGGTGCGGCCCAGATCGGCTATGCAAGGGACGAACGGCAGATGTTTGGCAAGGTTAAAAATTAAATTAAAGTTGTAAATTTTATTTATATTATAATCCGAATAAACTTTAAACCATCTTAACTTTGTCATGCGAGGTCGGAATCGGTCGAAACAAGTTGCGTTGCGTTCGTATTGTCGAATACTACGCTATGGAATTGGATTGGAATCATTTGGAGCTATAGAAAATTTTGAGTTAAATCGAACGTCGTTCGATTTGATTTAAAATCGTAAAATCAAGGTGAGTGTTTTATAACGCTCACACCGTACTAAATATTTTTATGCTAGTTAAATTTGATATTATTAAGTGTTATGATTTTATTTGTCGTTGTTTGGTAAAAATTTAATTGTCATATAGCTTGTCATTTGCATTAACCGTTGAAAAATTAAATTGACAGTTAAATTGAAATTAAAATTTAATTGCGATTAAATTACCTGACATTGATAACTATGAAACTGCCATGAATTGTATTGTTTATTGGATGATGTATTTTGATGGATGCTATTGGTTGATAATTGAATGTTTGGATGTTTATTTGCTTATATAGATCCTGTTATGCATACATATGATACTGAGATTAATTTAAGTAATGTATACTCATTCTTGACATTTAATTGAAATAAATAACTACTTGGCCATAGGATAGAAAATTATATACGGACACCGAATTGGCTAAATAAATAATTTTTGAAATCGTCGATTTAAAATTTATTTAAATGTTTTGATTTAAAAGTTATAAATAGAAATCAATTTATAGAAATCAAATTTGTCGAAAAATTGAATTGGAATGTTGAAATAAATTTTGGTTAAAAGAAATTGGTAAATAATTTAAGTTGTGACTTTAAAATTTAAAATTTGGATATGATTGAATTTCGAAAATATATTTATTTTAAAGATTGAACATTGTTTCGGGCTTTGAATATTACTAAGTAAAAGTGATATGAAAATGATATTGTGAAATCGAGTTTGGAATTGAATCATATTTGGAATTTGGATTTAAACTTGAATATTGTTGGAAATTTTGTTAAGTGTTATAAATTGATATTTTGTGAAATCAAGCTCCAAATCGATATAAATTGAAATTGAATTAGTTAAAGGTGAATGTAGAATTGAATTGATTTGAAGTAAAAGTTGACATTGTTTTGAATTGAAATCGAAATTGAATCGGTAGAATGGAAATTGAAATTGATTTGAATTGGGAAGTTATAATTGAAATGGATTGATTTTGAAGCTGTTTTAATTTGTTTTCAAAATTACTCTGTTATATAAACCATTTTGAATACTTAAATTATTTTAATCTATTTTAAATCTACTTAACCCAATTTAAATTATTTTAAACTAATTTATCTATTTTAAATCCATTTTAAAGATTTTAAGTGTTTTTAACTATTGTAATTATTTAAAACTACTTTTAAACTACTTAAAACTATTTTTCTAAAATCCTAAGCTGGTCACTAAGGTGAAATGTTTATATTTAAATCTTTAATTTAAATATGAAAGCTGATATTTTGAAAGATACGATGATATTTGAATGGATTTGATTTTTGAAGCGAATATGATATTTTGATATCAATTATGAATCGATTTGAAATATAAAGAGCCAAAGGTGTAATAATACGTAGTTATTAAAGAGACCGGGATCGGATATGGACATACTCTCTGTCGATACCGAAAACCACTTTAATAACTATTATACGCGGAGTGATGATCCAGAATGAAGTGGATGGTATGGTGAACGCGTTGACTGAAGAAAGAGAACGATTATTGGATGACCCCTGACATGACTAAAACAGGAGCCGCGCCGGGCCATTGAGGTTCGCCACCTCTAGCGGACACACTTCTTCGATACCATATCTATTACATTTGTGATGCGATTTGGGTGCACCCCTTGATTTGGGAGTGTTGTTTCGCGGTGTTGGGGTAGCTGCTGGCTATGCCCAACATCAGTCCGGATCACGCAACTACTAGTATCCTAGTTGGTATTGCCTCATGTACCTTGTCATACTGATTATCCTATTCGCGACCACTACGTTTTGATTTGTACCTTGAGTATATGGATTGCCCTCTGGTGACTTCCGGTTTTGGGGAAACTACGGTCTTGTATATGCTTTTGGGAATATAAAATGTGTTAAGGGGGATTATGGTAACGCCTTAACGCTATTTTGATACTTTATATTACTGATAGACATTATCTACTTAGCGTATATTACTACATAGTAGATAGTTTCATGGATCCTTGAGAGATGGAAAATCCCGTAACATCTCTTGAGTTATTGCACGCACGTTGACACTGGATATGAGATGTCAAACCCCGTAAACATCTCTGACGCCGTTACACTCATATTTATTTACGATTGATTTAACTTTCATAAGGATATTTAGTCCTGACTCGAGTGTTTGTCTTTTCATTACGCTCGGGTCAGTCCTGAGTTTTCAGTTTAGGTTGAAGATCATTTCCTTGGAGGACGGAGACGAAGATTTGGTATATGATCTACTACTATTATATTCATTCCATTCCGCTGCATTGTTGTATGATATTTGCTGTGTATGTAACTCTGATAAATGTTGTATAATAATAATCAAATGTATTCATTTCAAATGTATTCATTTAATTAACAGCTTCATGAACTGTTATTTTATTGTTATACTTTAGCCTTCCGCTGTGAGATTCTGTGTTGTTTCATTTCCTTTATTTCCCTTCCTTTTCTTTTCTTAATTACCCCAATAACTATCTGCTCTTTTAATGGTTTGGAATCGACATGTGTAATTGATCGTCGGTTTTAAACTGTCCAAAAAGGCGGGTCGTTACAGTTGGTATCAGAGCTTTGGTTTAGCGATAAACCTTGGCTCTAGTGGGGAATAACTCATTGAAATAGAGGTAAACTATATGAATGAGTTGAGTGTATATGAGAGAGCGTACTTGTTATTTGATATAAAATGGTTTTATATTGTGTTAATTTGTTCCGTTGAGTATTTATGAATTCTGGTCGATACTTGGGACGCCAAGGCGTCGATAGGAATTTCTAAACACTCGAATAGGACAAACCAACACAATATCGTTTTGGAATATATTTTATATAAAAGAATTATTTGAATATTTATTCATTTTGATTGAATTGATTGTTAGGAGATGATAATATTAGATTATTATCGTTATTGTCTGATCAGTCAATATTTACAACAATTGATTAAATAACAATGGATTTAGGAAAATGAAATCTTGTAAACACAATTGATAATGAATATAAATGAATTTTAACTTGGATTTGGGAATTTAAATTCCGGTGCTTGAAATTGACTTACAAGAATATGAAAAACATAATATGAGTATTATATGATAGTATAATTGAGTTGAAATTGTTTTCGAAGGATTTTTTTTTATGATAAGTGTTATATTCCCTTCTCTTGACGCTAGAAAATGATTTCGGTGATGAGTGCACGCATCATCGGCGTTTATTTTCGAGAGTCCGAGTGGGGGAGACCACTTAATAGCTTGTCTAAACCTTGCTTTGACTCAAATTTTATTTTGTTTTGCATTCTCTATAGTATGATTTGATATATAAATTATATAAGTATATATTATTTCAAACCTTGATTTGAAATGAAACCGGGATTGGAATTCTTAAGTTCTTTAATAATTAATGATTTTTTTTTATGATTGAAATGAATTTAGACTTGAATCATTAAGGAACTTCTGAATTGTGAAATGAGAAATGAACCTAAGAGCTAAGTGAAAATATCAATTGAAGTAGAAATCCTTAGAATTAGGAAATTATGAACTTAAAATAAAATTGAAACTGTAAAACTCGCATAGTATTAAATTTCATTCTATAGCATAGATATAACTTACCAAAATACTTAAGAAGTTCAAAATGTTATATGGATTGTTAATTGGATAATATACGAGTATAGGTTTGAATAATGAAATGTGCATTTAATTAATGGTTTGCAAATATAAATAAAATTGTTAGTAAATAATTGGAATTTAAATTAACATTTAAAGGTGATTCACAATTATGTTAATATAAAATGGAAATAGTATATGTGAATGTAAATGTGAAAAAAATTATAGTGAAATTTAAGTAATGACTTAAGAATTAATAAATTGAAAATTCAACTTTAAATGGAAAGAAGTTGTATGTTGTTTAACTACATTCTATTTGCATAACTATAACTTACCAAATACTTAAAAGGTTTAAAATGATAATAAGGATAAGTAGAGAAATAATATACCAGTGAGAGAGTGAAAAATAAAAATGTGAAGATCTAATTGATAGTTGTAAATAAAAAAAAAAATTAAGCGGTAAAATGAATGAGATATATAAGTGAATGAATAAAATTTAAACTTAATGAAATATAGAATTGGTAAATGGAAACTAATTAAATTTGAATATAACTAAATGTCTATAAGCTTGGAAGTGTATGAAATTAAAATTGACATGGAAATGTATAATTGATTTAGTGTAGATTTTGGATGGATGTCAATGTTTGATATGCGTTGGTTGTTAGATGGATGATAATTGATTAAGTAGAATTCATTAGTGTTAATGAAATTGAATAAACGGAATAAAATTTTAAAAATAATTAACTTCAAATTTGAAGCAAAGTGAAATTAAATATAATTGAATTCAATTTAAAGTGAAGCAAATTGACTTGAATTAAAAATGTGAATGAAACAAACTTGAATAAATCAGAAACAAATTGAATGTAAACCTATTGTGTGGATGAATAAGAAAATAAATGGCTTTGTGTTTTTGATTTTTCTTTAGAAAATTTGATGTTTTGATGGTTTGTACTTTGAAATAATAAAAGCAAAATTTTGGAAGAAAAAAAAAATCCAAAATAGTCCAATACATGCTGAAACGAAAACAAGCATAACTTTTAAATGGCTGAACGGAATTCGACGATCTTGGACTTTTCGAAAAGCTTAGAAACTATAGCACAACTTTTATTTAGAGTGTCTTGAGAAATTCCTTCGTCTACTAGGTTAAAAACTTGAATGTTACTCGCTGTCCTGTGAAAAAAATAAGTAAAATCTGAAGCATACGCTTAGTATTTTCACCATATCTTTTGACTGGTTTATCGGATTTTGATGATCTTGCCCTTTATGGAAAGCTAAGAACTTAAGCTAAAACTTTTGTTTTAAGTGTTTTGTGTTTTGATGTCGTTTAGAAGGTCGGAAATGTGGGTGAACGTCGCGGACCTGCGCAAACACTGCCCAGGCTGAAGCGTATC
The DNA here is from genome assembly GCA_030765085.1 of Allium cepa. Lineage (NCBI taxonomy): Eukaryota > Viridiplantae > Streptophyta > Magnoliopsida > Asparagales > Amaryllidaceae > Allium > Allium cepa. Next base: position 348,016,627 of record CM060944.1, read on the forward strand.
CCCTAAGTAAAACGGCCATAACTTTTGAACGGATAATCCGAATTCGATGATTTTGGACGTTACGGAAAGCCTGAAATGAATGCAACAACTTTTGTTTAGATTCTATTGTCAAATTTTACCGTTTAGGTGACCTAAAGCTAAGATTTGTTTGCTGTCTAGAAATTGAAATCTCAGTTTTGAAGCTAAATATGTTATATATATGTTGTGTAAGCTAAGTATAGCGATCTATCTTTATATGCATGGTTCTAACTTAGTTATTGAGCATTTTAGTAGGTAGCAATGGGGTTGCGCTTCGTTGTGGAGCTTGCTTCTACGCTAAGCGCATAATGTAAGTAAAATGCTAATAAATGCTAAATAAAAGGTACGCTTACGGTTTTATATGATATTGGTGATATTTATATGTTGTTTCCCCACATATGGGATGCCTCATCATTGAGATGAGATGTATATTTGTGAGATATATGCTATTATATTTTTTTCGATCGAGCCGCGCAAAGGAGACTCTGCCGAAATTTTTCGTAAAATCCGGGTGTTAGAAAATTTTTCAAGTTTTAAATTTTTTTTTATAACTTGTTTTGATTACTAACTTTTAATGTTAGGAAGCCGGTTGGAGTAACTTAGTGGAAGCGTAGTTATGACTTTATGAATGGAATTTCATTGTTTTATAAGTGGATAATTTTGAATAAAAATATATCAAATGTTGAATTCTATACTTAGTTCTTTTTCCATTCTTTTTCCTTTTCGGGGACGAAAAGTTTTGAGTGGGGGAGAGTGTAACGACCCGTAAATTTTCGATAATTAAAATAGCTAATTTAATAAGATTTCGTGATTTAATGTTAGAAAAAAAAATTTGTAATTCATTTGGAATAATAATAACTGGAATGAATTGCAACAATTATCCAAGTAATGAAAAATAAATGCTACTTAGTAAATTCCTTTGCAATCGATAGTTGAATAGGGTGATAAATGTTGAATTCATTTGGTATAAGAGAGTAGTTGATTGATAAGTAAAATCTATTTGAAATCAAATATTGAATATTGAACACGTAAATTGTTTAAATTAAATATTTAAAACTTATTGAATAATTGAATAACTGTAAAATGAGAATAGTGTTCTAAATTTTGAAATGGTTTTAAAGTTGAATCTTATAAGTTCAATTTCAATATTTCAAAAGATAATGAATTATTGGATAAACGAAATTGTCTAAATTAAATATTTGGAATTTATTGGATTAATTAATAACGGGTTTAATATGATTAAAAATGATTTGTAAAATTTTATTTTATCATATTGAAGTTATAGTGATGTTATAGAACTTTTAAAACTGAATTTAAAATTTATTTGTGAAAATTGAATATTTTAATATTTAATTTTCGACTGGAAAATAGCCAATTTTTGAACAGTCTCAGAATTGGACAAAACTAGTTCCATTGGATCCGTAATAGTTAGTTATTATCGGATTTCAATTTTCGTAGCAATCGGAGTTGTCGTTTGACCGTGGCAGCTCGAAACGCGTTGAAATTGTTTTAATATTAATTTGGCGAGTTAAAAAAAGTCATTTTTCAAACGGTCTCGGATTTCGACGAAACTTGTTTCATTGGATCCGTAATGTGATATTATTGTAAGGTTTCAAATTTCAAGTCAAACGGATTTACCGTTTGTCCGGGGCAAGCCAAAACGCATAGAAAATCGTTTAATCGGTTTAATTTAAAATTGATCGTTTATTGCCGTAACTCACACATACGATCGAATTAGCTTCCGAAACACGTTCCATTGCGTTCGGAACGTGGGGTAAACCTTAGAAACGCCTGCCGGCACGCTTCGTTTGGAGTTCGAAAAATTTTCGGTGAATAGTGTTTTTGCAATTTTCTATAAAAGGACCCATCCTCTTTCATTTGCCCCAAACCCTAACTCATTTTGACCAGCCGCCACTTTCATTTCAATGGCCTGAAAATTTCGAAACTTCCTCCGCATTTTCCTCTCAATCCATCAACAATTAGCAAAAACTCTCAACTACAAAGTTGTAGAGCACGATGAAAGCTTCAAATCCATACGGAGATGATCGAAAACGGAGCCACGGATCAACGGGAAATCGAGATTTAAGCTGCTGCGTTTTTCACGCAATTCGAGGCAGAGGGGATGGCCGAGCTTCAGGCTATTGATGGTGAAGGTGGAGTAAGGCGGTGGCTTCGAAGTGGTGTAACCTGATCGTGTTCATGTTCGTCGTGGAGGTCGCAAAATCAAACCCTAGTGGCGTATGAATGGGTTCAAGTTGTGTGATTTACTATCTGGAAGATGATACGCGTGCGTGAGGAAGGATTAGGGTGCGGCCCAGATCGGCTATGCAAGGGACGAACGGCAGATGTTTGGCAAGGTTAAAAATTAAATTAAAGTTGTAAATTTTATTTATATTATAATCCGAATAAACTTTAAACCATCTTAACTTTGTCATGCGAGGTCGGAATCGGTCGAAACAAGTTGCGTTGCGTTCGTATTGTCGAATACTACGCTATGGAATCGGATTGGAATCATTTGGAGCTATAGAAAATTTTGAGTTAAATCGAACGTCGTTCGATTTGATTTAAAATCGTAAAATCAAGGTGAGTGTTTTATAACGCTCACACCGTACTAAATATTTTTATGCTAGTTAAATTTGATATTATGAAGTGTTATGATTTTATTTGTCGTTGTTTGGTAAAAATTTAATTGTCATATAGCTTGTCATTTGCATTAACCGTTGAAAAATTAAATTGACAGTTAAATTGAAATTAAAATTTAATTGCGATTAAATTACCTGACATTGATAACTATGAAACTGCCATGAATTGTATTGTTTATTGGATGATGTATTTTGATGGATGCTATTGGTTGATAATTGAATGTTTGGATGTTTATTTGCTTATATAGATCCTGTTATGCATACATATGACACTGAGATTAATTTAAGTAATGTATACTCATTCTTGACATTTAATTGAAATAAATAACTACTTGGCCATAGGATAGAAAATTATATACGGACACCGAATTGGCTAAATAAATAATTTTTGAAATCGTCGATTTAAAATTTATTTAAATGTTTTGATTTAAAAGTTATAAATAGAAATCAATTTATAGAAATCAAATTTGTCGAAAAATTGAATTGGAATGTTGAAATAAATTTTGGTTAAAAGAAATTGGTAAATAATTTAAGTTGTGACTTTAAAATTTAAAATTTGGATATGATTGAATTTCGAAAATATATTTATTTTAAAGATTGAACATTGTTTCGGGCTTTGAATATTACTAAGTAAAAGTGATATGAAAATGATATTGTGAAATCGAGTTTGGAATTGAATCATATTTGGAATTTGGATTTAAACTTGAATATTGTTGGAAATTTTGTTAAGTGTTATAAATTGATATTTTGAGAAATCAAGCTCCAAATCGATATAAATTGAAATTGAATTAGTTAAAGGTGAATGTAGAATTGAATTGATTTGAAGTAAAAGTTGACATTGTTTTGAATTGAAATCGAAATTGAATCGGTAGAATGGAAATTGAAATTGATTTGAATTGGGAAGTTATAATTGAAATGGATTGATTTTGAAGCTGTTTTAATTTGTTTTCAAAATTACTCTGTTATATAAACCATTTTGAATACTTAAATTATTTTAATCTATTTTAAATCTACTTAACCCAATTTAAATTATTTTAAACTAATTTATCTATTTTAAATCCATTTTAAAGATTTTAAGTGTTTTTAACTATTGTAATTATTTAAAACTACTTTTAAACTACTTAAAACTATTTTTCTAAAATCCTAAGCTGGTCACTAAGGTGAAATGTTTATATTTAAATCTTTAATTTAAATATGAAAGCTGATATTTTGAAAGATACGATGATATTTGAATGGATTTGATTTTTGAAGCGAATATGATATTTTGATATCAATTATGAATCGATTTGAAATATAAAGAGCCAAAGGTGTAATAATACGTAGTTATTAAAGAGACCGGGATCGGATATGGACATACTCTCTGTCGATACCGAAAACCACTTTAATAACTATTATACGCGGAGTGATGATCCAGAATGAAGTGAATGGTATGGTGAACGCGTTGACTGAAGAAAGAGAACGATTATTGGATGACCCCTGACATGACTAAAACAGGAGCCGCGCCGGGCCATTGAGGTTCGCCACCTCTAGCGGACACACTTCTTCGATACCATATCTATTACATTGGTGATGCGATTTGGGTGCACCCCTTGATTTGGGAGTGTTGTTTCGCGGTGTTGGGGTAGCTGCTGGCTATGCCCAACATCAGTCCGGATCACGCAACTACTAGTATCCTAGTTGGTATTGCCTCATGTACCTTGTCATACTGATTATCCTATTCGCGACCACTACGTTTTGATTTGTACCTTGAGTATATGGATTGCCCTCTGGTGACTTCCGGTTTTGGGGAAACTACGGTCTTGTATATGCTTTTGGGAATATAAAATGTGTTAAGGGGGATTATGGTAACGCCTTAACGCTATTTTGATACTTTATATTACTGATAGACATTATCTACTTAGCGTATATTACTACATAGTAGATAGTTTCACGGATCCTTGAGAGATGGAAAATCCCGTAACATCTCTTGAGTTATTGCACGCACGTTGACACTGGATATGAGATGTCAAACCCCATAAACATCTCTGACGCCGTTACACTCATATTTATTTACGATTGATTTAACTTTCATAAGGATATTTAGTCCTGACTCGAGTGTTTGTCTTTTCATTACGCTCGGGTCAGTCCTGAGTTTTCAGTTTAGGTTGAAGATCATTTCCTTGGAGGACGGAGACGAAGATTTGGTATATGATCTACTACTATTATATTCATTCCATTCCGCTGCATTGTTGTATGATATTTGCTGTGTATGTAACTCTGATAAATGTTGTATAATAATAATCAAATGTATTCATTTCAAATGTATTCATTTAATTAACAGCTTCATGAACTGTTATTTTATTGTTATACTTTAGCCTTCCGCTGTGAGATTCTGTGTTGTTTCATTTCCTTTATTTCCCTTCCTTTTCTTTTCTTAATTACCCCAATAACTATCTGCTCTTTTAATGGTTTGGAATCGACATGTGTAATTGATCGTCGGTTTTAAACTGTCCAAAAAGGCGGGTCGTTACATATCAAATAAAATGTCATTTATAAAATTTAAAATAAAGACTATTGCTGAATAACCCAATATACACACAATATTGAAAACAGTATAACTTTTGCAATTTAAATCTGTTTTCAACGAAACGAAAAGCAGTGTTCTTAAAATTTTATACACTTTCATAATAAAAGATAAAATTTAAATTTTCAAACTTTTAAAAATTTAAATTAAAAGTCAAATTTGATTAATTTGACCAAAATTCACTTTTTGGAAAATATTCTTTTTAGTCATGCTTTGGAATGATAATTCATATCAAAACTAAAGTTTATATTTAAAGTAACAAAATTATCATTCAAAAAAAATAAGTTTTTAAATCAAAATTTAATTAAAATAATTAAAATATACAAAAAAAAAATAAATCACAAAATACAGGGTTGTTACAACACTTTTTTTTCTTACTGATTCTATGATTACCTTACTTAACTTATTTACTATCCATTTTCTAAATCGATTTCTTGATCTTAAATCCATCAAATACCTTATAGTCAAATTGTGAAACTTAATTCACATGGTATTTGGTATTAACCTTTTTCATCTAACAATCAAACTACTAACCATATAATTCAAAAATATCCACTTCTAATCTTAGTTCATTTTGAATTACAAATGTTATTCTATATATATCACTAATTCAAAGTTTTTATATTAGGATGATATTTTTTTATATCTCTTATTCCTAAATTTTACTTTGACTTTTAACCTAATCAAAGTGTCCAAATTTCAAATTAACTTAACTCCTTTATAAGTCATACAACTTATCTTTTTATATTATATTTACCCCAATTTCAATCTTGGCTTATCTTTTTTTACCTTATTGATAATAATTTTTTTTATTACTTTCTCCAATTACAACTTCTAACTTCAATAATATCATCAAATATCTTACAGTCAAATTGTGAATTCTACTTCACAAGATATTTGTACTTAGCTTTTGAACCCATCCATTATGATAATCACTTAATCATTATTATTTCTTAATACTAAGTATCTCAGGGTATATGATTAAAGTTCTAAATTCTAGCTTTCAACTAATTAATTTTATATAAAATATCTTATAGTGAAATTGTGCAATTCTAATCACAAGATATTCATATTTTAGTTTAACTAAGCCAGATTGCAAACAATCCTTAATTTCTAACCCAAAAGATAATAATATCCCCTTTATAACATAAACCCAAGGTAAAGTTATTTCATTTACCAATTTCTTTAAAACAAAATCATTCTTATAAAATTAACAAATATGCGCTCATATATATAATACTCTCATAACTCATTCTAGGGTGTTACTAACCCTATCTCTAATGAGATACTCATCCTAGGATATTACTAATCCTATCTCTGATGAGACTTTACCCATAATAGAGCCAAGGTTCTCGCTTAACCTTCAGCTCTGATACCAAATGTAATGCCTCATTTTCCCGTACCTTTTGAATCGACAATAAACCACACATGTCCAACTCAAATTGCATGAAAAGACGGGTCATTAAGGGTGATAAAGAAAAGTAGACAGAACAGAATCTCACACGAATGGAATAACATATAATATCGAATAAATATTTTACAGCGGAAAACTTTAAAATACATATATCAGAGTCTAATCTAAATTCGGCTTGTACAATTATAAAACCTGCCCTTATAATTGCTGACAAACATCAAACAAAATACACTAACCAAAGCGGATAACAGAATATGTCCATACGTCGATGAATATCTCCAGCTCTCCTCTGGAAACCCCAACCGTCTTCGACTATCCTGAAACTACTCGGATCTGACCCGAGTATTGAAAATACCCAAATCAGGCTTGATAATCCAGCGTGAGAAAAACTTAATAATAAATGACAGTGTCATATATCAGCCTTTGTTATAAATCCTTTGAAATAAAGAGTATCTCATAAGACCACGCCCACACATAAACACGGACGGGTTTTTACCTTATGATAACTAAAACACATATATATCTAAAAAATTGATATCATTTCTAATGATATCTCTTTGAAAACATTTGCAAATAAACTTATTAATCTTAGCTGAAATTATTACCATTATTAAATTCCAGCATATTAGACTCTACAAACAAAACCGTAGGTTCTTATTGGAGAATGGATTTCCATACAAATGACCAGGCGCAGGATCTACCTTCCGAAATGGGTACACCTCTAGATGGATGTCCCGAGGCACAGAACATCTGCCCTCTATCAGCACAAGACCGGCCTACCTCTTTAACTAGATAGTATCGGATATGTCATCTCCCGGTCGTTACCAACCTTTGTTCGAGAGCTCTCTTTCCATGCACCACACAAATTAACATCCTGAACGTCATAGCGGGAAGAAATATATCTAGAAGGGGATGATCATATCCTAATTGGGAATGACCCGCTTAGCCTTGCCGCATCTAATCCTGTTTCAGTCATTTCTGGTTTGATGAGGCTTGAGGTCACGATTACCTTTTTACAAAGCACATATCACATCTTTGAATGCCACATTGCCATTTCCATTTAACTACTAATTTCTCTCCACTAAAATACAACCCATGAGCTCGTAAGTCTCAAGGAGGGTGTTAAGCTAAGATAAGTTGCCTTCTCCGCCACCACTGATGTATGTTTGTAAAAACCAATGTACGTAATCGTTAGAAATGCAATGTCAGACAAACATCCATACAAGTTGTCCACGAACAGGACAAACCGAAGGCACTTTCCTCGGCCATTACTAGGCGAGAAGCCCTTGCGATCCGCAAAATCTCCATCGCGAGGAGACCACTGCTATATAAAACTCGGGAGCTACCCAGAGCAAGTCAACAAGCAGTCCTCACGCTATGAAGATCCACGGTCTTCAATAATCATCGTCTTTAACAAGTCTTCACGTTCGAATGTATACATTGGTTCGAAGTGGTTTTGGATAGGAATTAACCAAATCTGACTCCGGTTCCTTCGAAATCCAATTATCGATAAAAGTGAATATGAGTATATAGGATTTAATAAGTCTCTTTTCACTTTAATTCTTTTCGGATGATATCGAAACCTCTTTCTTTTAACTTAGGATGATTCTAAGAAATTTATTCTTCTGCTTTGGAAATATCCCAGATTTTCTTACTTAATTCTTGATCCAAGTTTCTTTACTTTTAAGCGGGTCAAAAACAATGTTATTTAAGACATCTTTTACGATAAACCCTAAAACAATCTTAGCAAACATTTTAAAGTAAATTCGATCTTAGAAATCATTCTTTCTGGAGATAGCTTAACTTTCGGATAATACCAATCTTCTTTTATTTCGGAAAACTTAACAGAATCTTTTTATTTAAGAGCATCTTGGCTTTTCCTTCGATCTGTTCCACCCCTCGCCTAAGAAAAGAAAACATAGGCCAAGTAAGTACAGGGCACTGGTTGCTCCATCCCTAACCTTAGTTAAACACTTTGTTTTATCTTCCCAGATCTCACAGGCGGGACAAATGTACTAGTCGTTTCCGCATACTCAGATTTTCAACTTATTTTGAAATAACTTATAAATATCCCAAATTATCTTTCAAAATGCTTAATTATCTTTTTTAAAACATTCACAATTGATTCTGGAAAACGTCGTTACATTTAAATACAAATTCCAAAAGTTTTACAATTCGCAGCAAAAGAGTGCTGCGGAAAGTGCTAAATAAGCTTATTTGAATTAAACAACTTTTAAACATTCGATAATTCATATTTTCCTATCCAAATCTCTTTCAAATCATTTAAATAGATTTATCAAATTTATTCCATATTTTTCCATAATTAAAAACATCCATTTAAACAAATTTTCTATTATGGTCACTTAATTGCAGTAGGGCGATTTTTCTAGAAAATTGATTTGGACTTAATTCAAAATCTACTTATCAAAACTTTGATTTTTTTTCTTCGTTTAGAAGATATGGATAAAATAGTCCAGAATTTTCTTATCTCGAAGAATTCCGAGCTATATTCCACTCTATACACTCATTTGAACTTTTCAGCGCGAAATCGCGAACTACCGTTGCGCGATGCGTCTAATTTTAACTTTTTTTTCAATACTTGAAATAATCAATTCAAATTTGATTTCAACGCTTATAAAATCATTAGACGCCATTTTAGATCAATATTTTCACTTTTTAAAGTATTTAAAATATATTTTCACTATTACCATATTATAATATTATTTTATTCCCATTATTTTAATATTAAATTTTAAATTCCAATTTCAATTCTAATCTCAAATTAAACACATTTAAAACTTATATTTCAAATCTAATCTCAATTTAAACTTTAATTCAATATCAAACTAAGCTTCACTTTTTCAAAATCGATTTCAATTTCACTATTCATCTTAATTTCAATTTCAAATTAACAATTCTACACTATGCTACACATAATGATAATATCAATCAACAAATATAGCACAAGCGCAACATAACAATGTGTGAAATAGGGAATATCTACTTTCGCCCCGTACTTAACAAAATATGAATATAGAATATAAGTGGAGCAACTACAGCCTATGCGATCTTGAATTTTCATATATAATCTTATCCTTAAGAGTTCGCCAAGCAGAACTGTGTGCCCTCATCGACCTCTTGTCTATATAAGTGCCTCCATACAAACCTAAACCGCTCTCCTAGAAACTATGAAAACCCTTACCACTATAGTGCTCCTTAGTGTCTATATCAATGCTACTACTACCGGATACGAATACTCTTAAGCATCACTTTAGACCCTCCTAAAAGCTTGGTACGAAACCATGAAACTGTGTCTAAATGGATATGTAGCACTAGAACCGCACTACGACACGGATCTAATCGCCTATCCCATGATCACCTTGTCGTGTACTTGCTTGGACCTAATAGATCATTCAAACAAAATGACGCTTTGAATCATGGAATCTATGCTAGTCAATAATTTACACGTCTACCCAATCTGGAGCAGATCACAACCATCATGGCTCGCATATCTGCTTGAGTATGAAACCAACTCCTTGTCGTCATATGCTACCTCTAATTGAACATGCTTATCATACGTGATAGTAAATCTAATCCTCATCTGGTCTCCTATTTGATTGGCTCTTGATCGCTATCTCGATCTCCTACCATTCCCATGTGGAAATAGCCAATGCCTTGCGCTTCTTACCTTGAGCGCCTTCTTGACTGCTTTCCCTAAGCCTTAATGATCGTTACTAATCACTAATGCATCTCATTGCATCAACATATGGATCCCATGACCTCATGAAGAACCGTAATCGAACAAGGAGAGAAATCCTCGAAGACATTCCTTGCCCAGGCATTTAAGAAACTTGGGATGTCATTCAGTCGACCGAGTCAATCGATTGAACCCAATTCCTAATCGACCAAGCTTAGTGGATTAAGCGTGCAACCTTCAGTCTTCCATTTGGGTTTTCCCTCGAAAATGCTATGATCGCATTTACAGCTGACTGAGTTACCCCTAAGTCGAATGAAAGCAGCAAGTCCTAGGTAGTAAGCCTGGGAGAGGTAAAAACTTCTTGAAACATTCGTCGATTCAAGTATCGTTTCCTCCAACGCTTCGCCCAATGAGCCGCCTCGCTTCCCAAGCTTGTCCCTACCCCATTGGATTTTTTTGAAATTTATTGGTTGATGTTTTGAAATTGGTTCCTTATATGTTCAAAAATTGATTTCGACACGAAATCTACTCTTTGCACGTGTAGAGTTCAACGGGAGATTATGGCGGCCTGGCTTTATAACGACCCATATTTTTAGCTATTTTTAATTATTAAATTTAAGGTGATTATTGAATAAAAATGGTTATTAATGTAATTTGTTGAATAATTTAATTATTTAGATTTAATATTAGAATTATTTAAATAATGGGATTCTGCGTTTAAGGTGAATGAAAATGCATCGGAAATTGATTCAAAATTTTATTTAAATATGAATGAAAATGGTAAAAATTTAAAATTGTATTTAAAAGTGAATAATTAAAATTGAAAATTTTGTATTTTAAATTAACGAGTAAAATTAGCAATTTTGGCAATTGTATCGGATTTCGATGAAACTAGTTTTATCGGATCCGTAACAGGGAACTATTGTAGGATTTCAAGTTTCATAGTGATCGGACTTGTCATTTGGCCGTGCGAGCTGAAAAGGCATAGAAATCATTTTAAACGAATACGATAAAATAAATTGACTTTGAAAATCTATCTTCTAAATACGATCGAATTAGGCCTCAAAACTAGTTCCATTGCGTCCGAAACGGGGGTAAAATATTATAAACATCTGGCGGCATGTCTCGATTGGAGTTCGGACGATTTTGGACGTATGTAGATGAAATGTAGGTCGTGTGTTCATGGGTTCATGGTGTCTGTAGCCGCTTGAACGAAGGAAGATGGTAACGTGAATTTTTATTTTATTTATTTTATAATACTATATATCGTATAACTTCTAATATTTATATCTTTTCCATACGAGCTCGAATCGATGCGTGGTTTTCTCCGTTGCGATCGTATCGAAATTCCGGACAACATGGAACGTCATGTTCTGGGACTATTCAAATTTGGAACTATATTTGGGTTTTAAATCGTCGATAAATCAAAGGTGGGTGTTTATATGCTCACAATTGACTAAAATATCTTTATGTTAGTTATATTTATATTCTGAAGTGGTATAAATTTGATTGGTTTTTGTTTGGTAGATTTAATTGTCAATTAAATTGGTATATGAATAAATTGATAGAATTTAAATTGACCGTTAAATAAATTTAAATTTAATTGGCAGCATATTACCCGATATGGTAGAGAATGAAATTTGTGAAGGTTATTGATTTTATGGTTGATTTGTTGTGATGGAAGCTACTGGTCGATATTGGTTGTTTATTAAATTTGATATATCATGCTATCATCTTATATATTGTTTATTGCATATAAAACTATAAACTGAATCATCTCAAATAAATTAAGAAATAGGTTGAAACGATATATACCTTTGACGTCTATTTGGATTGAAATAATATATATCCATCCTTAAAATTAAATCGAAATAATTATCCACTTGGCTATAGGGTAGAGAATTATATACGGACAGTGGATTGGTTAAATTAAATGATTTTAATAGTTATTTTGAAATTATTTAAATGAATTGATTTTTAGAATAAAATCAAATTTATGGAAATTTAATTATTTTGAATTGGAGCTCGAAATGTTGGAACTTAAACTTGATAAACGAGATTGTTTGATTAATCAAAGTTTAAAATTTTTAAGTTATAAACGAATACGTCGTAAATTTCAGAAATGGATTTATTTTAAAAGATTGGACTTTTATTCGAACTTTGATATTTCTAAGAAAAAGTAATATGAAATGGTATTTCAAATTTTAGTTTGGAATTGAATTATAATTGAAATTTGAATCTAAATTTGGTATTGAAGGTAAATTTGATTTAAGTATTTAAATCGATATTTGAAATTGAAATTGAAATTAATTTGAAATTGGAATTTAAATTAATTTGGAATTGAAATTGGAATTGAAATTAGTTTGAAATTGGGATTTAAATTGATTTGAAATTGGAATTTAAATTAATTTGAAATTGGAATTTAAACTAATTTGGAATTGAAATTGGAATTGAAAATTAATTTGAAACTGACATTTAATTAATTTAAAAATGGAAATTGGATTTGAAATCGAAATTTATGCGGAATCGAAATTATTCGAGTTGGAATCGGAATTGAATCGATTAAATCGAACTGGAATTTGAAATTTATTTGGGTAGGAAATTGGGAAGTTGACCGGTTTGACTTTGGAATTATTTTTTTAAAACGAATATTTTAGTATAAATGATTTAAAATCTATATTCTTTAAATATTCCAATTATTTTGAATTTTTTTAACTATTTTACTATATAAACCATTTTATATTCAAATTATTTTCGATTAAACTATTTAAACATTTTCTGTTAAACTATTTTTAACTATTTAAGGTATTTTCTGAAATTCAAACTGGTTAAAGGGTAAATTGTTTATAATTAAATCTTGGATTTAAATGTGGATTGGGTTAAAGGGAATTATAACCAAAACTATAATTCGAATCAAGTTTTGAAGTGAAATCGATATATCGAGTTGAGTTGATATTTTTGAGTAAATACGATAATTTCGAAATGGATACGATTTTGAGCAAATATGATGATCTCAAAATGGATATGTTTTTTGAGTAAATATAATGATTTCGAAATGAATTTGGTTTTTGAAACGAATATGATATTTTGATATCAAGTGCAAATTGTTTTCAAAATGTAAAAGAACTAACCGGTGTGTAAAATGACGATTGGTTGTAAAAGAGACCGGGGCCTCTTATTGAAATACTCTCTTTCAATATTGGAACCACTTTGACAACCGTATACGCAGTGGATGATATCGAAAATGTAGTGGTAGAATTGGCGACGTTCGCTGGAATGAAGTAAGAGAATGATGATGGATGGCCTTGACATTCTTGTCATAATTAAAATGACCAAAACAGAAACCTATGTCTGGCCATTGAGGTTAGCTACCTCTAGCGACGTTGATCCCTCGTATTACTATTATGGTTTCGGATTCGATGGGTGCACCTTATTTTTCGTTTCGATTGATTGTCGCGGTCGGCCACGGATGGGTTACGACCAGCCAGAAAGGGTAAACTGGTAGAATCCTACCTTCGGCATTGCCTCACTGTCGCGTCATATTTATCCCTATACGAGCCCATTACGACTTTGGTTTAAAGCTGTAAATGTGTTAAGGTGAATTAATATAAAGCCTTAACGCTATTTTGATATTTATTTTACTGTTAGACATTATCTATTGTAGCATATACTATTATATATAAATAGTTTAAAGGATCCTTAAGAGATGGAAAATCCCCTAACATCTCTTAAGTTATTGCACTCATTTTTTTGATATTGATTTGACTTACATAAGAGTATTTTAGTCGTGACTCGAGTGTTTTGTCTTTTCATTACGCTGGGTCAGTCTTGAGTTTTTTAGCATATTGAAGACTATTCTTTGGAGCACGAAGACAGAGTTGTGGTATATTACTATTATTATTATGCCTTGCATCATGTTGTTCTGTTGTATTGATTATTTATTCCCGATGTTTATTTATAACTCTGATAAAGGTATATGGATTATAGACGAATGTATAGTAAACAGATTTATGAATTGTTGTTTGATTATTATATTTTATCGTTTCCGCTGTGAGATTCTGTGTTTTGTTTTATTCTTCTCTTCTTATTTTTCTTATTTAACCCAATTGATTATCTACGTTCCGGATTGTTTAAGTCGGACATGTGTAGATTATTGTCGATTTAAACCTTCCGAAATGTGGGTCGTCACAGGCTTCCTCTAAAAATGCTAAAACGCACTCATCCAGCCATCTATCCTTATGTAATGTCCACATGTGCTAACACACTCATTTGTGCACATTTACACATGCATGCACAAGAACAATTCCCAATGGAAGACATGTTTCGGACTTCACCAGAGCGATAACTTAGTCCGATATATTCTCATGCAATTTAGTGCATTCTCTAGTCGTTATGGCTACGTGAAATGCCCTCAAAACGAACTTGTATTCATAAATGTACGTATATAATCAAACAATTCCACACATATACAACCAAATAAACATACAACTATTCTAACTACAATTCGCACATCGTATTAGTTATTATATTCTTTAAATACATGTTTACGTATATTTGCCCACTTTCATACACATACATGTATATTTAAATAAGAAATTTATTTATTACTTAATCAAATCTTACTTTTATTTACAAAACCTTTCCGATAAAATTCTAATGTGGTTTCATACTATTTTATAACATCTCATTTCTAATTTATAAAATCTGTATGTCACTTATAAAATCATGTAACCCTTTTATAAATGATAGTTAAGTTTTATTTACTATTTTTTAAATATCATATCATTTTATAAAATACATTAAACCATTTCTCTACTCAAAAAAATTTATAAATACTAATTAAGGTTCACTAACCCTCTAATCACTTTGATAATAAGTGTAGATTTCAAAAATTGCTTAATTAGCTTATTAACTTTCCTAAAACCTTTTCAATTAGTTTTACTATCACTAATTAACGACATGCACTTAGTTATATCATGTAATTAGCCTATAGTCTATCACTACGTCACATATACTCATTCAATTAACCTAAAATCAAATTTTTAGGTACCTAACTATTTTAAATAGTTATAAGGTCTTAAATAATTAATGGGTTAGCATAAGCGTGTTTATAACATAACCATAATCCCAAATCAACCAAAACAATCTCCAAACCACTTCGTATAATCTACAATCATCAATAAATGAAAATATGAAGTGTAACATATAAATTAGTAAGTAGAATTATTCTACTCACCTTTCTTTTTCCTAAACCAAACTCTAATCACCAAAAACCAAACTTCAGTTTTCTTTAGATTTTGAAATGAACACCAAGACTTCGATCTAAGCCAGAGTTTTGTAGAGAACTGAAAGAGAGTAATTATGATGATTTTTATTTAATTTTAGAAATTTTATTTAATGGGTTTAGGGTATGGGATTGGATGTGGATTAAGAGGAGACTAGGAAAAGATTAGAGGAAGAGGAGGAGAATGAAACGTGAAATAAGAATGAAATGAAAATAATGAAGAACTTAGCTGTATATGAGCTAAGTTATACAGCTAAGTTAAGGTAAGTTAGTGCTTATCTCAATTCTCTTCATCCGGCACTACTCATCCGCAAAAATCTTCGACCCCAAACATGGTCTAGCTTATACTCATTTTACTCGTGCAAAAAAAGCGGACTGAACTACAGGCATATTGAGTTCCAATTTGCTCGTGTGTAAAATTCGACTATAAGGGGTGTTTTGTTATTTAACGATTAAATGTTAAATAATCGTTTAAATATTAGATCGTTATAATTGTTGGGTGTTACATTCT
Organism: Allium cepa; assembly: GCA_030765085.1. Classification (NCBI taxonomy): domain Eukaryota; kingdom Viridiplantae; phylum Streptophyta; class Magnoliopsida; order Asparagales; family Amaryllidaceae; genus Allium; species Allium cepa. The sequence goes on from CM060944.1 coordinate 348,032,756, forward strand.
TCCTTTCTTAAGAGAATTTTGTCCTCGAAATTCCCATAAGTACGAGAAGGTAACAAAACTAACCAAACTTCTCAAATATCTATTTCAGAAAATTCCAATAGTACTTTTCCTTATGCTATCAACGTCATGGAAATTCCTAAATTAGAATGCATCACACAACTAGGGAATATGCAATTACCAACGTTATCCCCTACTTCCCAAAAATTCATACATCTTTTAAGAAAGCTTCTCACCATTTAAATGCTAATCAAAACAAATCAACATTTAAATAGCTATACTTCGGCTCTCAAGTACCTAATTGTACTATACAAAAAGGATTGTGCACTAACATAGAATTTAAACGTGTATAACCTTAGTGTAGTAAATGATGTCATTATTGTCATACATGACAATCAATTAGAGAATACGCCTAAGCGAGTTAGTATCAAAATATACCATGGACTCCAAGTCACATCAATAAGCAGTGGACTCTTTTAGATCCTATCTCGACCCTATAGTGGGCATGGATGATATGCGATCTATTCCAGATAGCTATGGCTATCACTCTTCGAATCATACTTTAATTATGGAATTATAACTACCATATAAGCAATCAAATGCATAAGACAAGCAACGATCAACCAATAAAAAATCAACATCCATAAATAGCTAGCAACCATCAAGCGATAATAAACAATGATAAGCAATAATAACAAAAATACAAATTACTAAACATGCAAGCAAGCAACAAAATCAACAACAACACAATTATCCAGCAACAAATTCAAACAACAACATCAAACATTAGCAAGCAAACTTAAGCAGTAGCAAACAACCACAAGCAACAAGCAATAATAAGCTAACGATCCACTAATAGCAAATAACAATAACCAATAAATAAGCGATAGAAAGCATACAAAACAATGAAATATTCAAAAAAATATCTATACACAACATGCATGGTAAGTAATTAAGAGTCAAAAGCGCATGTCAAACTATAAAATCCAATGAGTTCGTTCGACATTCGAACAAAAAAAACACCTAAGTGGTGTAACCCTTTTCTGAATATAAAAAACATTACACCTCTTGCTATAAAAAGGAAAACTTATACGATATGTAGAATCGTTGAGTTTTGAAACATTCAAATAAATCTAGCAATCAATGCCTTAACTCTCCTTTTCTTTCGAATAAAACTCATTCTCCAAAGCAGAAAATTCAACTAATAAAACCATCATTAAATGAAGAACTATAATTGCTTAGTTTTTCTCGGGTTCAAATTCACCTCAACCACACAATGTTAATAAGGATTATAAACTAAGTACAGTACGATGCCTGCCTAGGTGAGTATCATCTCATCATTTAAAAGATTATCCAAATCATCACAAAACCAGTCGAGAAATCCTTCCTCAAACTATCCCATGAACCAATAACTATACTACATTAAAGTTTTACCCTAACTAAAGATCATCCAAAATGACACAACGTCCATTCCAACCCTTCTTTATCTCGTAAGGTTTCTTTGTTAAATCAGGGTCGGCCACTTGACTCCTCCTATCCAAACTTCGATCTACTCCCTTAATCCAACCACCAAAATCTGCTCACATGACTAGGGTCATGCTTTGGAAATCTTTCAGTCATCTCAAGAATCTAACTCAAGTGCTCGCCTATTAGAATCAAGTGAAAAACCCTTTCCTAACTAGTGCAAATCACCTAGAAACTATACATTCGAACTATAGGTTAAGAACGGCACGTGAATGGACCAAACTTTAGCAATTGTCCCTTTCGGAACCTGCGATTACTCCCATTGCCTAAGGTTTATTAACACAAAGAAAAACAAATTGAACACAAACGACTATAGGGAAACACCTAGTTCTATCCATATATATTCTGATGCCAGTTCATACTATACTAGATCCGATTGCATTCGATTGGAATTCAAAAAAAATGAATTTACTTTTCTAGATGCTAAAGTAACTTTCATTAACTAAAACTAAATCATCTGCTCAATTTTCGCCTATTATTGGTGTAAAGACCCAGAATTTTTGATCTCGAAAACTCTAGATAGTTAGGAAAAGAAGAAAAGAGATAGAAGAAGAAGAAACAGCAAACCAAACTCAGAATCTCACATTCGTAGCGGAGAAAATATAATATCAAATAATATTCTTTACACAATGAAAGCAGTATCAGTCAATTACATTTTAATACATCAGAGTTATAACCATTACATAAACACTGGACAGTTAAAATCAACTTGTTCGAGAATTACAAACAATAATATACACAGCGAGACACTCTATACGTTTCGGCCATTCAGCTTTCCACCTGAGCTCTAGAACGCCCCTACCTAAAATCTGTAATACTCGTTCTGACCCGAGCATTAAATCAAAGTAACACCCGGGCCCAGCTGGAAACCAGCGTGAGTAAACCCATATAACATGAAATTCCAATGCATGGAACTATTTAAAACCCGGGTAACTCGTACTTTACCACAAGTTCTTAGCCTGTTATAGCCATCACTTTATTCACTAATCAATTCCTAAGTAATATTTACTTAGTCTCAAAGGTTCATATTATTTCATTCCAACCTATTTACTTCTAAACTCAAATTTATAAAGAATCGAAGTGGTTTCGGGTTTTTACTGTTACCCGACCCCGGCCACTTTGAATCCAAAGTTATTCATTATCCCAAGTGTGTTAAAGTGGATACAAATCAATTTAAATACAAGTTCTCATGTTCTCATAACAAATCAATTATTGATAGATAACTCATAGTATCACCGTCCAACCCATCATACCATATTTTACATCACAATCTCAATATCAAAGATATTTAGACAAACTAAGGTAATCAATTCAAGTTATCATCTATAGGCAAGATAAATCAAACGGTTCTTAATTAATTTAATTTAATCGCCCATTATAAATTAAATTAATTTTTTTAATCCTGCTTAATTAACTTTGGTTAATTATAAACTATTTCTTAAATTAATTACCTTAATTAATCAATCTTAGTTAATCTCATTAACCTTAATTAATTAAACCACATCCAGTGATTAACTACCCTTTAGTTACGTACATTAATTAATTACACTTAAATTAATCACATTAATAATCCTTTAATTAATCACACTAAGTAATTAATCCTTAATTACTTTCATTTAGTAATTATTTCCCAATTACTTCATTAAGTGATTTCCTTACTTAATTACATTCAATAATTATCCAATAATTACTTTACTAAGTAATTATACTGAATCAGTTACATTAAGTGACTATCTTTAATTAATTAACTAATTAACTCAAATTAATTATATTAATTAATTAATTATCACTTATTCACTTAGTTTAATGATTCTTTCCTTAATTACTTTCATTAACTATCCACTAATTACTTTATTAAATAATTACCCTGAATTAATTAATCAATCCTTAATTAATCACATTCATTAAGTAACCTTAATTAATCATAAGCAGTAATTAACTATCCTGTAATTACATACCTTACTTAATTAACTCCTTAGTTAATTAAATTAATCCTTTGATTAATTATACTAAGTAATTATTCTTCAGTTACTTACCATTTCTTATTTATCATTAAATTCTATTAAATTAAATTCTTGAAATTAATATACAAAATCCCTTGAGACCTATTATCAATTAAAAATTCAATATATTTATCTTAAATTACTTATTAAATTGCAACTCTTATTCCTTGAAACACATAGAATTTATAAAATTTTCGAACTCAAATAACATAAAATCAAGACACACTTGTCTTTGTAATTCTGTATATTAAAACTTTTTTTGAACTTGATAATTACTATTTTGCTCATAAAAAAACATGTAACCAGATTCTCTCTTCAGGAAGTCCGAGCACAAACTCATATTCCCCGAACAAAACTCGAGTACTCTCTTTTCACTTAATACAATCAGCCTCGCGAATGACTCGGGGATGTATCAAGCCTCCTGCCCATCCCGATACTCTTCTCCCTCTCCATTCTATTTGCTACAGCGAACCCATACAACCACTATCACCGGTGCACCGTGCACGTGTACACAACGTTGGAAAACCCACCGTCCGATGCCGTCATTTTCCCAAAGACTCACACGCCACCCTTGACACTTGCGGCCCCGTTGAAACTCACGAAACCTTCATATCAAAAATCGAGCAAAACGCCAACTTCCAGAGAACTAAACCCATCTCCTCTTCAATGCCTACCACCACCAATCGATCATGATTTACCCCTAAAACATCACCATATCTATGCCACTAACTTCCCTACCTTCCCCCCCCCCCTCGCGCACTTCCCAGACTCCATCGCGACGCCACAAGCGAACAAAAACCTAACTTACTTCAAAACAATCCAGAAACCCTACATTCGCCTCTTTCAGTCACTATGGCCCCCGAGAACTTCATCAAGTATTTTTCCAAAGATCATCAGACTAACAACCACCTCCAGTACCAGGGCCGACGTCCATCTCATTTCCAATCACCGAAATTTTATCAAAATGCCATATCCGTTCAACTCAACAATTATCATCAACCGCGCACTTAAAAATTTAGAAAACATCACTAAAATTCATCACATCGAAGCTCGAATCTAGATATCCGGTCAAAAATTGAAATATAAACACTTGTTTTTCTGATTAGAATTGATTTCTTCAGTGATTTTACTAATTCCTGTAAACTTATTCGTTAATTAACTTAAGATTATTTTAAAAAATCATATTTTGATGTTACGAACAATTCACCTTTGAGGATCATAACATAAAATGGAACATATGGAGAGGAATTTAGTTGTTTTGAAAGTGTAAGAGTTTGTTATTCAAACAGAGACTTACGTATATATTTATACAAATTTATACAGGCATGCATGGATTAAAATCATACCTATATATACACACAAACATTTAATTTACCCATGCAAACATAACTTCAATTTTAAATCTCAAACACAAATTATAAAACAGATGATTGTTTACTCACAAAAATATCATTTATATACCCAGGCAACACATCCATTCGTTTATGCAAGTAATAATCGAGACATTTCTATAATTAAATCTAGCATGATAATCAAATCTTGCATGCATCCAGTTATAAAGTAGAATTTGGTTTTCAGGAGGGTAGATTTACTCACCTATTTTCTTTGAAAAGAGCAGGTTTTGAAGCAGCTTAAACTTTGAAAACTTGGACTCTAAAACTTTTTTTTATCTGGCACTTTGATTTGCTACTGATCTAAGATGCTTGAAACTTTAACTTGATATTACTTGAAAACTTGTAAACTGAATGCTTTAGATCTGAACTGGAACTTGTTGAGTTGCTCCTGCTCCTAATCTAAAGCTTGAAATGATTTGCTTGATTTAATTTCTGGTTTGAAATGTTTATAGGCTTCAGGTTGAGTTTTTGTTGTTTTGGAAGATTGATGATTTTTTTTGAAGATATGTGATAAAAGAAAATGAAAGAGAAGAAGGAGTGTATACATATAATCTAATTTTATCATCTTTCTAAAATAAAAGAGACATGGAATAAAACTTGACACTTGTAAAAAAATTTACATTACAAATGTTACACTTGTTAATTCCTAAGTTAAATGATTTGCATTTGTTAATTTATATGCATATTTTTTTTAACACTTGTGATTTTATTTTATTAAGAAGTCTTTAATATATACTTATACTATTTTAATATTACATTTCAATTTGGTTTTATATTAAAAATAAGTATCATAAGTGTATGAATATTTAAACTATCTCTTTATTAATCAATATTTTTTTAAAAAAAAAAGAAAAGGATATAGTATCCTAATTATACACTTAAAAGTAATTATACAAGTTTAATATATCTTTTATAAAATCCTTTAAAGACAATGATATAAAACCAATCTTATATTAATAAAAATCATATATTCATATTATATACTTTTTTAATCCAATTAATTTTTTTAAGATTATTTACATTTGAATTTCAAATCCCAATTCTCTTTAAAATCTACCTACACACATATCCAAATATATTCTAATTATCAAAGTTTTATTTATTAATCAAACTAAATCAGCATTTTAATAGAGGAAAAAACCAGCTAATTACAAATTTCAGATGACAAAAATCCGGGTTATCACAATTGGACATCCACCAAACCCTACTTGGATATAGATCCAAGTCAAACTTTATCGACCAACCCCACACGACGTGAAAGCTCGTGCATTAAGTTTGAATAATACTACTTTCGATCGCTTTACCTCATCTTTGCAATTAAGGTTTCATATACAATGTTTGTATCAACAAGAGGATTAACCAATTATAAATAGTGGCAAGTTTAGTCTATCTACCAAGTGACCATCAATAAGTGAATATAAAGCTCAAGCATTAGAAAGTGTAGAATATAACAGTTTGTGATTTTTGTTTGATGATAATAAACATATATATGTATGTATGTATGTATGTATGTATGTATGTTTGTATGTTTGTATATTTCTAAATGTGTTTGACATGGTACTATTAAAAAATCATAGATTGAAGTAAACTAATGAAATTTTATTTCAAAAAATGATTTATTTCAATACAATTTCAAACATTACACATTCAAATCATAGATTCCACTAAATTTTACACTTTCCAATAAAACTCTATTTACACTCTTATATACAACATTATTTTTCACTCTCATATACAATACACTCACTCACTCGAATTCAATTAGTTATCTTTTTATTTTAACTGTCTTCTCTCTAGTCAACTACTTTGCTTGTTGAATAACAATACAGTAAAAGAAAAAAGAAACAAAACTTAAACTACAAAAATACAAGTATAATTGAATATGATATTACCTCGGTTTATGGGTTTGTTTGTTTTCGTATTTTAAACAGCAACCAAAAATGTGCAGAAATAACATACGACATGCACAGTGTATCACTGTACATTCCATAAGGCTAAGAAAATTAAAATACATAAGCAGCCCACAAAAGCAAATAAGGTCAAGACATAACGAATCAACACAAGCACACTCAAGCCCACAAGATCATGATACTTGTATTAGGCAATGCAACAAAGTCAAGTTTAAAGGCTAGTCCAGATTCAAATTAAGTAAACATTATCCATATATGTATAGAAAAGTACATGCACAAACAACATCACTCAAATCAAAATTCACATAAGTTAATATGGCAAGGAAATATATACACAGAGGGATGCACATAGCCAGACCAAGAAATATGCGCACACACTCAATAGGTTCACAGGCTTGTGCACAACAACTAAACTAGATCAAGAAATATATAAGCATGCTAATGCAACAAGATGGAAAACAAGAATATGATGCAACAAATAAATAGGTACAAATGCACACTAGTTTGAAAATAATGCACATTGGAAAATAGACAGTAAGGGCTAAGGGTAGTGCACAAGGACACAGATTCAAGTGGAGTGAAATGGTGCAACGCACACACATAGACATGTACAACAACTCCCAAGTGCACATGTACAAAGAGCACACAAAACAATAGACACAACAAGGAGGAACACAGAGGCATACACGCATACAAGGCGCACGACACCACTAGTTCATTATTAACACACACCCAACATGCACCAGAACACCTTTAACGATCTCAATTTTAAAACAAATTTAAATTGGTAATTCATTTAAATTTTAGAATTTAATTGAGAATTAATTTGAAATTTTCCAAATTAAATAGGTGAGGTGTCTATTTATTCATATGTATATAGATTGATTTTGAATTTCATTTTGAATTTGAAACTTTAAAATAAATATTTTTGAAAATAAATTGAATTTAATTTGGGAATTCAATTGTAAATATCTTACAAATAAATTGAATTTGAAAATACTATGTTCAGAATTAATAAAATTTGTTTTCTAGTTATAATATAATTATTTGGAAGTTATATTTTAAAATTAATATAATAATTTTCTAAAAGTTAAATTTGAGTATTTTCAACACTAATATTATTTATATAAATTTAAGTATAACAACTTAATTTTAAATTTAAATTTATATATAACTAAATGTAATTTGTATGTATGTATGTATATATATATATACATTTAAAAGTATAATAAAATAAGTCAAAATAGGATTTAAACATTTCCTTTTAAAAATATAGTTTGTAAATATATATAAGTATAAAAATAACAAATAAAAGTTTTAAATTATACATATTTTTTAGAAATCAATAAAAAATGTATACACATTCTTAAAAATTATACTTAAGTTAATAAAAACATATGTGTACTTATGTATCTTTTAGAATTAATAAGATATAATATAGTTAAGAATATGAACATTTAAGAAAAACTTAATATATAAATTTATGAAATAGTAACAAGTGAAAGGGTTAAAAATAATTTATAAATAAAATAAAGAAAAGGGTTTAAATATAAGTTTACGTAATTTTAACAAGTGTAAAAATTTTAAAATCATGTTGTGACATGTTTGACGAGTAGAATATAAACTTACAAGTGTAGGTTTATTTTAACAAGTAGCAAAAATAAACTTTTCTTTTATTTTAGAATTATAGAAAATAGGTATAGAGAAAGAAAATCAGGCCATACTTCTCAAATTTCTTTATCTTCTCATTTGAAAACCTGTAAACCAAGAAACCTGGAAAAAAATTAAAACCAGAGGAAAATCAAAAGCCTGAAACAAACTACAACCTGAAAACAAAAGAAAATTAATCAAACAACTTTCCCTATTCATCCTGAAACAAACCCAGTAGCAATTCAAAGCAAATCAGGAAAACAAATCATCTCAAAAATCATAAGCATAGAACAAGCAGATCAGAGAGCATGTAAATTTGAACAAGCAAGATCGGATAAAAAGTTCAACTTCATCCCCAAACTAGAAGTGTGGATGTTAGGATTTAGTTCAAAGCTCTGACCAAATCAAAATAGTTTCCAGGAAAAGAAAGAAGTAAAAAGGAAAAACCAATTTCTCTGTTCCTCTTGGTCAATCTATCAAGGTGAGCAAACTTACTTTATTGATTTGATCTAAAATCTTGATGCAGTTGTGATAAAATGTTTACTTGGTTGGAATCTGTTGTATACATATGCTTATGCATGTCTGTTATATAAGAATAGTTTTCACTGGTTCAAATATGTGTATGAATCTTCATTTCTGCATATTCACACGTTCAAAGAAAAGAAAGAAAAAATCCATATCATATCAAAGAATAAGTTTTAGATCCTGATCTTTAAAAAGAAAAAGCCAAAAATAGTGTGATTTATTCGCTAAAAATAATTCCAGGTGTTTATCTTAAGTAATAAATTCAAAAACAAAGAATTGCAGTAAAAATAAAACAAAGTCAAGAATTCAATCATCAGATTTTCACGAACTGATCATATGATTAGAATCGTCATCAAAAATGATAAATAAAATGATAATTTTTAGTTTAGAATCGAGTGAGTAATTCTGAGTTGATCAGAAATGGAATTTTTATCAAATTCTGATGAACTGTTATGATTCGAGGTCGTGATCTTCGGTGATGATGGCTGGAACATCAAGGAACATAGAAAAAAATACTAGTTTAATTTATTGGCTATCGTGATGGCAGAACGTAGATGATCTAGGGTTTAAGCTTCAGTTTTGTTTGACAGAGAAAATGGTACGTTTTTGTCACCATTGATGCATTGGTCTCGTTTGGGGGTGATGGAATCGAGTCATAGGTGAGTGGTGAGGCTTTGGTGGAGTAGCGTGGATGATCACAGTCAAGTTCGTCGGAGCGAGGGCATTTTAGGTTGATGGTTTGGGTTCTAGGAAAATTGATTTGGTTCGATTTTGAGTTCTGGAGGAAATCGTCGATTTGGGTGCTCGTGAGGCTTTATGGGTTCGCCAGCAACTTGTCGGAGTTCATGGTGATGGTCGGAATCGACCCGATTACATGTGCACGTACACGAATATTGGTATGTATCGGTTGATTGAGGAAGACAAAGATGGCTCGAGAATTGCTCGAAGGATTTGGTGAATGACTTGAAGGAGAGTACGGTCGCATGTTTCTCGAGGATAAGCTCGGGAAACATAAGGGTTGACTCGGGTTTGTAATGTTGTAGTTTGAAAATTTTTAAATAAGCAAGTTTTCCAATTAAATCAATTTTTAAACCCCTTTTTCTTGATTTATTTTTATAAGAAAATAAATGTTTATCTTTGGTTTTGAATAAATTAAAGGTTTTATAATATTTGAATTAAACTTGAGGTGTTATAACCCTTTATTTATTCTTAAATTTATTTTAAATAAATATAATGGTGTAATTAAGAATTTAATTAAGAAGCTTAAATATTTATTTTCTTAAAGATTTTAAGTTAAATTAGGTTATAATGATAATTTGTCTCAAAGAATATTTAAAATAAAATTAAAATGATGATCTTGTAATTAATAAAGATAAATAATTTATCCTTTAAAATTAATTAATGTCTTGAGTAATTTCTTAATGAAATTTAAGGGATAATGTTTTTTACTTAATGAGATTAAACAATGGTTGACTAATTGATATGATTAATTAAACATAAATTTATAAATTGATTTTTTTTATAATACTTTATTATAGAATGGTCAACTAATAATAAGTAATTAAAGGTTATTTACTTAGTGAAATTAATTAAGTATAATCCTTTAAGGTAATTTATTAATTACTTAGTGTGATTAAGTTAAAGATTGACTTACTAATGTGGGTATTTAAGGATAATTAATTACCAAAAGATAATTACTTAACTAAAAGTAATTAATTAATAAATAAAGTTGATTAATCAGATAACTAAAGAATAATTAATTAAAGGATAATTAATTATGTCATTAATTAATTAAGGTAATTAAATTGAGGATAATTAATTAATTAGAGTGATTAATGAAGGGTTAATTAACCAAAGTGATTTATTAATTAATTAATTAAAGGTTGATAAATTAATTAATGATTATTAATTTAAGATAATTAATATATGATTAAGGGTTGACTAATTAAGTAATTTAGAAGGATAATGACCCAATGAAATTAAAAGGATTAATTATGTAATTACTTAAAGATTTATTTATCAAGGTAATTAATTTAATTATGCGATTGATTAAAGGTTGATTTATTTCTTAATTAAGGTTAATTAATTTAGGATTAAAGATTAATCAATTAAGATGGTTTGTAATTAATTAATATTAATTAACCAGGATTAGTAATTTATACATAAGTAGTTTATCTAATTAAAATTAATCAGATAATTAATTTATCTTGCTTATGAATGTTTGGATTCTATTGAATGTTTGAATTGTTGATATCTCTGGTGTGTACTGCTTTATGATATGAATTGTTTTGATTTGAGGCATGATGAATGTAATTTATTTATCGATGATGAATTTGTATTATCTGTGAATGAATGATAAGCGTTATAGATCATATTACCTCTTATCAATATTGATATGATTGAATCTGTGATTGATTGATGTTGTTGCACTATTGTGTAAAACCCCTGGACTACACCTTACGCGCACAAATATGGATTGCATGATGAAATTGGTTAAGCCACAGATTTTTGAAATGATTTGTAAATTGGATTTTGAATCCAAATAGTTTTGGAATGGAATTGGGTTAAATAAGAAAAGCTTTTGAAAAGGAGTTTTATAGATAAAAGTTATTTTGAATAACTTGATAAAGTTTTGAAATTTAAATAATTTGATTTGAATTTGAATTCAAGATTTGAAATTGAATTCTATGTTTTGAAATTATGGTTTAAAAAGGGTTTACAAGTTATATTGTGTGTTTACATGGGTTTTAAACCATTTTAAAAGTATATTTTGGAAATTTAAATTTTGCCCAAGTTTTATGCTTGAAATGGAATTGAAATAGTTTTGAAAGCTATGAATGAATCTTTGTAAAAGAATTTTTGAACTTTGTTTTGAAATTGAAAAGGATTTAAAGGGTATCTTTTGTATAAAAGATTTAGGATTGAATTGAAATTGTTTTGGAAAGCCATGAATGAATCTTTGTGGAAGATTGGTGAACTTTGTGAAGTGAATCTTTTTGTTTAAAGATTTGAAAATGGTGATTTGTTTAAACCATTTGAAAGAAAAGTTTTGGGTAATAGTTGTGACTTAACTGAGATCCCAATATCCATATGTTTTTAAATATTGCGCTCGTTATTCGGTTTAGCCGAGAAGGGACCTTGTGTCATATAACCCATTCTGAATAACGACACGACGTATGTGGATAGCATTTGAAGACCGGTTGTGAAGATCGGATATTTTCGAAAGTGAAAGGATAACTCGTCGAATGTCTCTGCACCGGCTGATCCTCGATATAGAGATTTGATCACCCCTTGTGATGGGGAGTCCGGACGTGATTAGGGATTATCCAGATTTGCTAGGGATTCTTTGTAACGTGCCTTCGGTTCTGTTCGAACATGGAACAGACTTATATGGATGTGTGTCTGACATTACACTTTGAGATGTAAAGATGGTTTCTATCAAATACAATTCTGTTTGGTGGCGGAGAATTTATTCTCTTAGCTTAACGTCCTTCTCTGAGACGTACGAGCTCAGAGGTTATGTAGTTGATGGTTACTAGTATACATTCCTAATTTGGTAAGCTGGCATGCTGAGTGCTACTGAGTGTCGCTGATCATTTGTCGATCGAAGAATGGCTTTTCTGAAAAGCGTAGCTTTGTGGACGAGACCTCATCGGACCTCACAAATCGGAAATGGTCTAAACAGGAAAGATGCAGCAAGGTTATCAGGGGTCGCACCCCTAGGGTATGTTCATTCCTTCTGGAAAAGGGTGGTATCATGGTATGGAGCCTAGATATTTAACCTATGTGGTTACTGCAAATACATTTCTTTGTGGTTGTTGGTGTTGAGGATCCTCAGATAAAGGTCGCAAATGACCGGGGATGGCATACTTGTAGGTGTTACTTCCGAGCAGGGGTAACCCGGCCTTTTATTGGCAGAGAGCGGGTAGGTTCTCGAGGCGTCCCTCCAGAGGCGTTCCCTTGTGGCAATAGGAAGTTCGTTAGCCTGACCATTTATTGGATATCCAATCTCCAATACGCACCTTGTACGGTTTTAGTTGTATAACCTGCCATTTACTTATGGTGGTCACCACTGTTTATATGGTAGCTATAGTAGGCATAGTTCGAAATGTCTATACTGGCTAAGATTAATATTATACTTTCGAAAGGTTTTCTGCACTATGCACTAATAATAATATCAAATGGTTTTCGCGTATCAAGCATGTTTGACTATCATGAGGAGAAATCTTCTCCAATTCTGCCTTTGCAAGGTGTGTGCGGCGGGAGGCCTTATGGTAGCTTCATTTTTCAAAAAGCATTGTGGATTTAAACTTTTAAATTCTTTTGTTGTTTATTTTAAAGACAAACTATTTTTGTTAGTTCATACCAGTCCCATGACTAACCCGGAGTTTATTGTTCCCTATCTAAACTCTGGGTGCCCAAAATTTTCCACATGGGCAGTCTAGAGTTAGGTTTTTCAAATAATCAAATAGTAGGAGTAGATTCGATAGCATCCAGCCTTTAGATTTGGCGATAGCATTTATTCAGGGTGACTGACCTTGCTTAGCACAACTTGATTAGGAGTTAGAGCTATTTCTGGATTGGTGCTTTAGAGATGGAGATTGTTAATATTGGAGCTCAAGTTTACGTTATTATTCTACTTGGGGTATTGCGTATCTTCCGCTGTGATTTGTAGTATCATATCTCTGATATGTGTTGGGTACTTGTATCATTGTTGTATACCATTGGATATTGTGTTCATTGGAGTTATTTGATATATTCATTTTCTTCCGCTGTGTTGTTGTACTTAATGTGTTATAAGCTCCGGTGGACTAGATTCGACGTTTGGATCTGCGGCATTCAAATATGGATGATGTATTCGGTGTCGATTTCTAAAGGTTGAGTCAGGGTCGTTACTACACCCATCAAAAATGAAGTTGTTTAGTTTGAATCAAGGTTATAGATATAATCAGAAAATCAATGAGGAACAAAGAAGCATCTCAAAGTTTTGTAAAATTACCAACACGGCCGGCATCTATGGCTATCAATACACAATAGAAGTGCAACCCATGGCAAGGTTCCGATCAACTTATAAACAAATAGTCAAGTGAAAATCAGTGACTAAAAAATAGTCAACAACAATGAAAATACATATGAAGATGCATCAGAAAAATACAAAAAGTCTGATACAAGTGTAAACGGTCGTGAAATCGAAAAAAAGGGTATATTTGCATGTTGAAATACTCAACACGCATGGAATCAAAAAATTCAACACATATTGTAACGATTCGCCATTCTCGACCTTCGAAAATCGACACAAAATACTCCACGGTATAATATGCCAACGATCAAGTGCCAGAAAAGACAGATTGTTGAGGAATAAGAAAGAAGGTAGAAGAAAGAAGGAACTAAACAACAACAGAATCTCACAATTGTAGCGGAACAAAATATAATAGTCAATAACGGATCTTTACACAAAATGAAAACTATATCTGTTTTATACCATATATCATCAGAGTATATCTCAAACAAACAACAATTACCAGCCTGGCACTATCAACAATCACAGCAGCGGATATAAACAAGTACGGATAATATGTCTCGGTCTCCAGCTCCTCTCCTGAGCTTCCAAGCATCCTGTCCTATATATAGATAATAATCGGTCTGACCCGAGCATTATAATGAAATAACTCCCGAGTCAGTCTGGAATAACAGCTGATAAAATACACCCAAATTGATTATTAAAGTTTCAAAACCCTTTGAAATCAAAAGCATCTCGTAAGACCACGCCACAAATAAGCATGTCAGGTTTTTACCTTACGATAGCCAAAACATTTTTTATCAAAATCCTCTGATATTATGATAGTGTCTATATACAAATACTTATTAAAATAGCCAAAATTGTTACATGATTAAATTCCATCTACTATCCACAAAGTGGGTAATACAAAAAAAACTCGTAAAAGGCGCGTAGGGAGAATGGATTTCCGACTAATGACTAGGCACTGGGGTACCACCCGTCATGGTACCTGGTCTAGATCAGTGTACCGGGGACCACGTCCGATCCCCTGCAACACAAGACCGAGACTACCCCTTACTGGATAATTCCGAGTAAGATCACGCCATGGTTGGGCTCAGCAACCGCACCACTAAGTCGAAATAAAAGGGACATCTCGACAGGGATGACCTTACCCTAATGGGTGCTACCCACATAGCCTTGCTGCATATACCCTGATTTTCAGTCATTCCCGGTTGATGAGGCTTGAGGCTAAGCATTACCTTTTTAGATCGTTTCACTTAGAATGCCAATCGTCCACCTGACGATGTTCCGAAAGCATTCATCCATACAAGTCTGTCCCGGGTTCGAATGGAATCGAAGGCACTACACCTACTACATCCACTTTGGAAATATCCTCAGGATTAGTAGCGACTAGACCTTGCACTTCACTGCTCGATCTTCGACTTCGAACTCGTTTTTCCCATGGAAACATACAAACCGGATCGAAGGGGTTTTCGTGAAATAAATCTCGATCCCAGTCTCTTCGAAACGATCATGCATTGGCCAATATTGATAGTCGGTGATTTAACTATCAACTAACATTCACAAACATCCATCACACAATAAATAATTTCCCACCTTATTTATTTTCCTCAAAAATATCTTTGCAAGATATATTTCCATTTTCAAACCCTTTTGAAAACAATTTTCAAACCCAACTCTTCTCATGGAATAAATTCCCAAATCTTTACTTCCACTCAAAACATCCGAGTGCCAATACTTAAGATTTAAAATAATTTAAATTCTTTATTCTTGAAAATACATTAAAACATTTATATTAAAACTACTTACATACTTAATTTAAAATATATAAATACTTTTAAAAATATTTCGAATAAAACTGCTCTATAAAATATAAACTATTTTCTTTAAGGTAAAGGTTAAGCTAACTAAATTTTTAAAAATAGGAGTTATGAAATTCTATTCAAGTTACAAATAATACTTTAACCAAACTTATTCTTAAAATAAAACTATTCTATAAAATGTAAATATTAAAAAATTTCTTTAAACATAATACCATGAACCCTTTAAAATAATTACGACTATAACTGTTTTAATAGTATTTACCTTTAACACTTAACAACTTAAATAATTTCTTAAAAACATTCCTTTAAAAACAAATTTAAAGCTTTTAACATTTATTTAAAAAAAATACTTTGAAACGTACTTGGCTTTTCAGGGAAATACACTTCCATTTCAGAACAAACCAAGAATTCTTTTTATAAATCCTGCTTGATTTATCTCAATTCAAATTTACGTTTATATTCCGTAAATTCTTTTCCACACTTTACAGATAAACTCCTTTTATTTTTAAACACATTTCTATTTCTTGGAAATCACATTCAAAATGTACTTAAAGTATTTAAAATATGATTACTAAATTCTTTGTTCAAATTGTACTTTTAAAAATCTATAAAAGTTTCTTAAGTAACTTAAATCAAGGATTTTCTTTTTATATGAGGTTATTATATCAAATGTTCACTTTAGAAACATAATTCTAAATTACCTTTTAAATAATTAAATACCATAATTACGTCAACAAATATTTACTTGCACTTAAAACAATTAAAAATAATAATAATTTTCCAAAATATTCTAAAAACACCTTTGCAAAATTTTCCAGTTTATACTTCGAAAATCTTTCTTTGAAACATGCTTAGTTTCCAGGAAAAAAATACACTTCCCATCCTTTAAAAATAAATCTCGCTATTATTTTTAAAACAATCCACATTTCCTTTTTGAATCACAATTTCAAAACACTTTAAATTTCAACCAATTTCTTGAATTTAATTCCCTTAAATTCATTATTCAAAATTTCCCCTTTCTATTCTCTCTTAATTCCAATTTATTTTATTTATATTTTAAAATCCCAAATTATACTTATCCAATCATAACACAACACAATTTAATTTCCAAATCAATCTATCACAGGATACTAACGATATATACCACAGAATATAAATAAAATTTCTATTTGTGAGGAATCCAGTTGGATCCCTCCAAGCTGTTTTTCCCTGCATCCACAGATGTTAGCACAATAAATAAATATCGATCAAATTTGATAATAATTTCATATTAAATTAATCAACTAATCATTTAAATATTAACCATTTAAAACAGCTGAAATTCCAGAGTGAGTGAGATTAACTCACCTTGAATTTGTTGAGCGTTTAAATTTTAAAATAAATCAAACCGTTCGATTTAATCTAAAATTTCCAGTTGCTCCAATTGTCTTCGGACTTGCTGCAGCGCGTAGATCGTGTCGCTGCGATTCCAGCGCTTCTTGTTTCGCCCAATTTCGACCTCGCATGCATTAGTTATGAAATTCATTAGTTTCAACTACAAAGTAAAACAAAAATTTCTTTTCTTTTTTTTATTATTTACAATCCGCCGTAGGATGCACGCAAGATCCAAATCGCGCAACTTCTTCCCCCTTACACTCGCGTTCCAGAACCTCTCAAAACCCATAGCCGTCGTATATACCTCCAAAATGCGACCCAGAAAACTCGCCTCGACAACGATCCACCACCGCCACTCGCAAGCTACGATCATCCTCCACCTTCGACCAAAAGCACGGCAAGCTCGGTCTCCTATTGCACCGAAAAAAACGTTCGAACGGAACCCCGATCGGCCTCGATTCTGGCCACCACGATCCCCTATATATGATCTCAACCGTTGATATGGTAGATCTTCATACGCTCTTCAATTCTCTAGTTGGAGTATTGTGAAATAAACGAGTAGATTTCAAGAAAAAAGAGGAAGAAGACAAGTGTTTTTCGGCCATTGATTGCATAGAACGGGGATTGCTAGAGAAGACTGGGGTTTCGGCCCTATATGTAAATATATAAGTTTACAATGCTGTTTTAATATTAAATTCAATTTTAACGAGCATTTACAAACGAACTCTAAATCTCACGTGCCGCCAGGCGTTTATAAGTTTTTACTCGCATTCCGAACACAATGGAATGTGTTTCGGAGTCTAATTTAATCATATACGCAAGTTACGGAAATAAACGATCAATTTTAACTTAAATCGATTAAAATGGTTTCTTTGCGTTTTGAGCTGCTAGGGTCGAACGACAACTCCGATTGCTACGAAAATTGAAATCCGATAAAAACTAACTATTATGGGTCCAATGAAGCTGGTTTCGTCGAATTCCGAGACTGTGCCTGGACGGCTATTTTAGCTCGTCAATTAATTCGAGCGATTTTCAAAATCGTCGAAATCATCCAAAATTTCACTTTTTAAAACTTTACTAACTTTATTATAAATCATACAGAAACTATATTCACATCAGAAATCATTCTGATTCATTTCGAACCAAAATCTGATTATTTGCATTATTATATTATTAAATTCCATTATTAAATTAATATAAAATTCCAAATTCAACTTATCGACTTTTTATTCTATCTTACAGTCCAATATTATAATTCAAATCCAAATAGACTTAAAATAAATTTTAGAAACCATTTTCATAACCATTTATATCCAGATTCACCAATTATCACAATCCCAAATATTTAATTATTATTATTCAAATTCAAGTGAATTGCCATATTTAAAATTTCAACTAATTTTATTAATTTAACCAAATTCTTTTTATTTCAAAATCAATTATAATCCATATTCAACGTTTAAAATGAATTAAATGTTCAAAATCTAACAGCCAAAATTCCGGGCCGTTACATTCCTCCCCCCTTATAAGGTAGGAAAATGCTACTAAACTTATTTACTTACCCAAACTTACGTTTACTTCACCAAATTTTTTAGCTCAATTCCAAAATCATTTGCGTATTTTAACCTAAAAGCTTTGTTTTCACTATCCTTTCAAAAACAACCTTACTAGTTAACCAAAATTTTCAAAATTTCTAAAAATTTCTAACTCCCAAAAATTTTGAAAATTTTTGACAGCGTCCCCTTTGTACGGAGAGCATTTCACAATATAACAATAATGATAAATATATACACATCGACCCGCACGGTCGGAAAACAAAATATATCACAATATATGTATCATTTCTCAATTTTATTGTGTAGGCATACCTTTTGATTAGCATTTTAAAAGAAAGTGGCTAATATATTATGCATATACGCGCTCCAACTCTATCGATTGCCTCCCGTACCTGTACTTACTCAAACAAACACATGAGTTTTCAATAATATGAGATTTTCAATAAGATTCCATTTATTAATCTAAATCAAACATGTCAATTTTCAAAGCCCATACAACAATTTTCGAAATTATTCAAGTAAACCATATTTTACAAGCAATTACAAGGTTTCAACCCCATTAAATTTCCCTAATACATCCGAATTTCATTTTACTTTACTCAAAAAGGATTTACAACCAAGTTTGCTACATTCAATACATATTTATCACAACCAACTCAAAATCACTACAATATGATCAACATATGCCTACATTGTATAAATTTACCTTTAAGCAACTCCAAATTGATCCATAACCAATTTTATCTCTAATTTGATTTATTTAGATTATATTCATAATTCACTTCATTTATATGCAAATCCACTAAATTAAATTCCGACCCATTCCAATTTATTCAAAAACCACTTATTTACTTACTTTAAACAATTTACTTCCGCTTACAACAAAACAACAAATTTTCTATGCAAATTTAAATGTTATTCATGCAATAACCATTACTTAAGCTTATAGCTATTTTCAATTAATTCTAACTCAATTTATATTAATTTTATTCAATTCTACATTGTTCACAATCCAAACATTCTTATTTCATTGCAATTATTAAATTGAATCCTTACCCTTACATTTCCATTTCATTAACCAATTCAAGTTTATATTAATATCATTCCATTTTGGATTATTTACAACCCATACATCCTTATTTTACCACAGTATTTAATTAAAATCATTTCATTTGCATTTCAACTTTATTATCTAAACAAATTTTATTCAAGACCACTTATAAAGCTTGGCCACAATCATTTTCCAATTTGCTTAAGTTATTTCAATAACAAAATAACTCCATTTCTTCTAACATTGGTTTTATTTCCATTTTAAATTGATTTTTTTTCAATCAAATTCCAATCCATTAGAAATTTTAATTCAATTTTTTTACTTACTCAATCCATTTTAAATTTTAATTCACCTTTTCAATTCATTTCTGAATTTATTAATAACATAACCATTCCAATTATTCTAAACCAAAACTCAGTTTTATTTTGCTTTTCAAATTTTTAGCAAGCTACCAAAATTTTATTCATCCCCTTACCCTTTTATATAATTTAGCTTACACTAAATTCATTTCCAAGCAATTCTTTTTGAATTTAGTTGAGTGAGAATCTAATTCATTCAGTATCATTCTTACTTAATTTAAATTCCATTTGATTCAATCCTTTTCCAAATTTAATTCAAGTTTAACTAAATTTTATTTACCCAACTTA
Source organism: Allium cepa (assembly GCA_030765085.1). NCBI lineage: Eukaryota > Viridiplantae > Streptophyta > Magnoliopsida > Asparagales > Amaryllidaceae > Allium > Allium cepa. The sequence continues at coordinate 348,053,230 of CM060944.1, forward strand.
AATTCATTCCATTACCTTTACTATTTAAATAAGAATTGAATTTCATTCAATATTATTTATAACGCAACTGAACTTTGATTTCAATTTAATCCAAACTTAACTCGATTCCTTTAATTTAAGTGAAATCCAGTTCGATCCAATTTTATTTCTCCATTCAATTAAAAAAATTTACTCTCTAATATATAAGTTCAAAAACTTATTTATTAACCTAAGTCCATTCACCTTTTATATCACACTTTGCCTTATCTTACTTTACATTTCATTTAGCATTAAGTTTGTATTCACCAAACCATTCAACTATTTCCCATTTGTGATTATAATTCCATTTTACTTGGGTTTACAATCTAATTTTCTATTCTTAAGTTCATCAACTTATTTACTTAAAAGCTTATATTGCTCATTTGAGTCCATTTTCATCTTAAAATCACAGTAATTATATATATAACACTTAATAGCTTAAGGATATAAATTTTCGTTACATAATTATAGCCCATAATTATAATCATTTTACATTTCAACTTTAACCAGTTTAACTCAATTTCAATTTCAATTTTTATTTACTTATCCCAAGTTAAATTCAAATATATTCTGTTCGCTTCCATACACTCAAGTTAAATTCTAATTCCAGGACTAAATTTTCATTTTTCCTTTCTTATTTAAATGAACTCCACTTACAGGTTCAACAGTTGATTCATTTTGACCTTCACATTTATACATTTAAATAGAATTCCCAGAATTCAATAGCCCGGTCTTATTCCAAAACCGTCTTGAAATAATAATCAACACATACCCACCAAGTATATCAATTCAAATCTCCGGATTCTAAAATACTTGGTTTTACCAAACAAATTTCCCTTTCGAAATTTCTAAAACAACTTGTATACCAAAAAGTTCAAACAAATATCATAACCAATCACCACGGTAGCAATCCATCACTTTAGAAACTCAGAAATGATTCTGATGATGTGGCCATCATGACCAGGATTATTTTCCAGCGGCTGAAGTGAGTTCAGTGCTTCCTTACTTCCATAAATTCTTTTCAAAACCATTTACATTCAAAAATATTTTCCAAAACGATACTCCATTATTGCTCTCCAATACTTTGGAAAACATTTCAAACATTCCCACAATTTTAAATTCCCAAACTTTTTGTTTAAATTCATTTTAAAATACTTTTCAAAATTTCCGGGACTTAAATTCTGGTTTAAATCAAATTTTTTAGTTATTCTTCTTTTGGATAAATCATACTTAAAGAATTCTACTTGGTTATAACCATTTCAAATTTTAGATTCTTATATTTGATTATAATATTAACAACCGAACATCCAAATATATATATTGATTTCAGAAAATTATTTCTTTTATATCAAAATATAATTTTGGGTAAAATTATTCATTTACCCACTTTAAAAACAATACCATGTCGGTTTATCTTGTTTAAGAGTTTAGAAACCCCTATCGATACGGTTGTAGTTCCCATACCAAACAGAATTCATAAACACTCAACTGATAAGTCAACACAGTATAAAAACAATTTTTATATTTACTAACAAGTACGCTCTCATAGCAATTAATACACTCAACTCATTATAGAGTACTACTGACTCTGTTTAATGAGTAATTTTCCCCACCAAAGCCCAGGTTGCCGCCAGTCTAGCTCTGATACCACTGTAACGACCTAGGCTTTTCAACCGTCGGTAGCGGCTCACTCGAATGGTAGGCTTTGCAACCATCCCAACCCCGCCGTGGCTCACAGTGATACCTCAGATTTGCTTTTACGGCCAGCCTCTCGACTCGCAACCAACTCCAAAAGGCCCTATACTACCCCTGGGGACATGTAGGGGTAAAAGTCTCCCGTTCGCCACCTAACGCAAAGCGAGAACCCCCTATCATGTTGTAATATAGCAAACCCGATCCCCTGCAACACAAGACCAAGACTACTACTTACTGGGTAATCCCGAGTAAGATCACCTCACGGTTGGGATCAGCAACCGCACCACTAAGCTAAAATAAAAGGGACATCCAAACAGGGATGACCTTACCCTAATGGCTGCTACCTACATAGCCTTGCTGCATATCCCCTGATTTTTAGTCATTCTTGGTTGATGAGGCTTGAGGCTAAGGGTTACCTTTTTAGATTGTTTCACTTAGAATGACCATCATCCACCTAACGATGTTTCGAAAGCATTCATCCATACAAGTCTGTCCCGGGTTCGAACGGAACCGAAGGCACTACTCCTACTACATCCATTTTGGAAATATCCTCAGGATTAGTAGCGAATAGCCCTTGCACTTCATAGCTCCATCTTTGACTCCGAACTCGTTTTCCCCACGAAAACGTACAAATCGGATCGAAGGGGTTTTTGAGAAATAAATCCCGATCCCGGTCTCTTCGAAACGATCAATGCATTGGCTAATATTGATAGTCGGTGATTTAACTATCAATTAACATTCACAAACATCCATCACACAATAAATAATTTCCCACGTTATTTATTTTCCTCAAAATTAACTTTGCAAGATATATTTCCATTTTCAAATCCTTTTAAAAACAGTTTTCAAACCCAACTCTTCTCATGGAATAAATTCTCAAATCTGTACTTCCTCTGAAAACATCCAAGTACCAATACTTAAGATTTAAAATAATTTAAATTCTTCATTCTTGAAATACATTAAAACATTTATATTTAAACTACTTACATACTTAATTTAAAATATACATATGTATACTTTTGAAAATATTTTGAATAAAACTGCTATATAAAATATAAACTATTTTCTTTAAGGTAAAGGTTAAGCTAACTAAATTTTTAAAAATAGGAGTTATGAAATTCTATTCAAGTTCCAAATAATACTTTAACCAAACTTATTCTTAAAATAAAACTATTCTATAAAATATAAAAATTAAAAATTATCTTTAAACATAATACCCATGAACCACTTAAAATAATTACTACTACAACTGTTTTAATACTATTTACCTTTAACACTTAACAACTTAAACAATTTCTTAAAAACATTCCCTTAAAAACAATTTTAAAGCTTTTAACATTTACTTAAAAAAAATTACTTTGAAACGTACTTGGCTTTTCAGGGAAATACACTTCCATTTCAGAACAAACCAAAGAATTCTTTTTATAAATCCTGCTTGATTTATCTCAATTAAATTTATGTTTATATTCCGTAAATTCCATTCCACACTTTAAGAATAAACTCCTTTTATTTTTAAACACATTTCTATTTCCTGGAAATCACTTTCAAAATGTACTTAAAGTATTTAAAATATGATTACTAAATTCTTTACTCAAATTGTATTTTTGAAAATCTATAAAAGTTTCTTAAGTAACTTAAATCAAGGATTTTCTTTTTATATTAAGTTATTGTATCAAATTTTCATATTTAATTCCCTTTAGAAACATAATTCTAAATTACCTTTTAAATAATTAAATACCATAATTACGTAAACAAATATTTACTTTCACTTAAAACAATTAAAAATAATAATAATTTTCTAAAATATCCTGAAAACATCTTTGCAAAACTTTCCAGTTTATACTTCGAAAATCTTTCTTTGAAACATGTTTAGTTTGCAGGAAAAAAAATACACTTCCCATCCTTTAAAAATAAATCTCGCTATTATTTTTAAAACAATTCACATTTCCTTTTTAAATCACAATTTCAAAACACTTTAAATTTCAACCAATTTCTTGAATTTAATTCCCTTAAATCCATTACTCAAAATTTCCCCTTTCTATTCTCTTTTAATTCCAAATTATTTTATTTATATTTTAAAATCCCAAATTATACTTATCCAACCATAACACAACATAATTTAATTTCCAAATCAATCTATCATCGGATATTAACGAAATATATCACAGAATATAAGTAAAAATTCTATTTGTGAGGAATCCAGTTGGATCCCTCCAACTTGTTTTTCCCTGCATCCACAGATGTTAGCATGATAAAGAAATATCAATCAAATTTGATAATAATTTTCATATTAAACTAATCAACCAATCATTTAAATATTAACAATTTAAAACAGCTGAAATTCCAGATGTGAGTGAGATTAACTCAACTTGAATTTGTTGAGCGTTTAAATTTTAAATTAAATCGAACCATTCGATTTAATCTAAAATTTCCACTTGCTCCAATCGTCTTCAGACTTGCTGTAGCACGTAGATCGTGTCGATGCGATTCTGACGCTTCTTGTTTCGCCCAATTTCGACCTCGCTTGCATTAGTTATGAAATTTATTGGTTTCAATTACAGATTAAAACAAAAATTTCTTTCCATTTTTATTATTATTTACCTTCGGCCGTAGGATGCACACAAGATCCAAATCGCGCTACTTCTTTCCCCTCACGCTCACGTTCCAGAACCTCTCAAAACCCATAGCCGCCGTATATACCTCCAAAATGCGACCTAAAAACTCGCTTCGACAACGATCCACCACCGCCACTCGCAAGCTACGAACATCCTCCACATTCGACCAAAAGCACGGCAAGCTCGGTCTTCCTATTGCACCAAAAAACGCTAGAACGGAACCCCTATCGGCCTCGATTCTGGCCACCACGATCCCCTATATACAATCTCAACCATTGATATGGTAGATCTTCATACGCTCTTCAATTCTCTAGTTGGAGTATTGTGAAATAAACGAGTGGATTTCGAGAAAAAGGAGGAAGAAGACAAGTGTTTTTCGGCCATTGATTGCATAGAAAGGGCTTGCTAGAGAAGACTGGGGTTTCGGCCCTATATGTAAATATATATGTTTACAATATTATTTTAATATTAAATTCAATTTTAATGAGCATTTACAAACGAACTCCAAATCTCACGTGCCACCAGGCGTTTATAAGGTTTTACCCACATTCCGAACATAATGGAACGTGTTTTGGAGGCTAATTTGATCATATGCGCGAGTTGTGGAAATAAACGATCAATTTTAACTTAAATCGAATAAAATAGTTTCTATGCGTTTAGAGCTGCCAGGGTCGAACGAAAACTCCGATTGCTACGAAAATAGAAATCCGATATTAACTAACTATTACGGATCCAATGAAGCTGCCATTGAATTTCAGGACTGTTCCCCGGAAGGCTATTTTAACACGTCGATTAATTCGAGCGATTTTCAGAATCGTCGAAATCATCCAAAATTTCACTTTTCAAAACTTTACTAACTTTATTATAAATCATACAGAAATTATATTCAAATTAGAAATTATTCTGATTCATTTCGAACCAAAATCTGATTATTTGCTTTATTATATTAAATAATTCCATTATTAAATTAGTATAAAATCCCAAACTCAACTTATCGACTTTTAATTCCATCTAACAGTCCAATATTATAATTCAAATCCAAATAGATTTAAAATAAATTTTAGAAACCATTTTCATAACCATTTATATCCAGATTCACCAATTATCACAATCCCAAATATTTAATTATTATTATTCAAATTCAATCGAATTTCCATATTTAAAATTTTAACTTATTTTATTGATTTAACCAAATTCTTTTTATTTCAAAATTAATTGTAATCCATATTCAACATTTAAAATGAATTAAATGTTCAAAATCTAACGACCGAAATTCTGAGTCGTTACACATATACTAGTAATGAATAAGTCAGAAGGTCATAAAACCATTCGATCAGAAATAAACAGCCATATTTTAAAACTGAAGGCAAGATGTGAAATTTTCAAATAAAAAATCATGCAGTCTATTTTTGAAATCAAACCCTATAAATACCCACATCATCACTGGAAATTGGGGTAGTCGAGTTCGAAGCAACATAATAAAACCCAAAATAGATAATCAGAAATCATACCAAATATCAATCGAAGAACATTTGATGAGGAAGCAGCCGTAACTATTAATTACCAGCATATTGAAAAGAAAAAAAATCAAAAGAGAAGCAGTGGAACGATTAGAAGTTCATTTACAATCGATGGCTTCAAATCAAAAACCCTAATTTTAGATTGCAAAGAGGAAAGAGGATCAGCTTGGAACAAAAAAGCAAACATGCTAAATTATCTTCATTTTTTTATGGGCCAGCTTTTTATTAGTGAATGAATTTTTTATTAGGACATGTCAATTTGTATTAGGATTTGTACTAGGGTTTCATCCATTTATTTTATTATAACTTACCTTTTAATTCTAAGACTCTATTTTGTAACGAGGTTTCGAACTATGAGGCGTAGTTTTGGAAATTCTCAACTCGGAGATAGATTTGAGGCAGAGTTTGAGCATAGGGTTAGATCAATCAAGTAAGCGATAGTTGTAAGTTTATAGGGTCTATAAGCGGTCGATTGTTTAATTCTGGTAGAAAACTTAGGGCAGTAGTAGGTAGGTTTTGCCCAAGTCGGATAAAATTATGTGTTATTTTGTTTTCGCATTTACTCTACTATTACATGTGCTGCAGTTTTTATTATTCGGTGAATTTATTATAAACCCTATTCGCCCCTCTTTAGGGTTAATTCGATTCTACAAGTGGTATCACAGCCAGGTACTCAAATTCATTTTTTCAACTATGGCTAGTTTTAATAATACTTCTAATGGACAATTTATTGTTAGACCTCTCATGTTTAATGGAATTTATTATTCATATAAAAAGCTAGGATGAAAATTTTTCTAGATGATATAGATGCACGAGATGTAGCTGAAACTGGTTATAATCTACCTATGGTAAAATACAGATGGTGATGAGGTTCCTAGGGCAGAAAACAAGTGAGATGCTCAAAAGATTAGTTTATATTAATCAAATGCAAAAGCTATAAATTCTATTATTTGTGCATTATATAAAATTGAATACAATAGTGTTTCTCACTATGTGACTGTGCAGGAAATTTGGCATATGTTCGAAGATACTAATGAAGGTACAACGCATGTCAAGGAATTTCACCTAACCATGCATAGCAATAGATACAAGAATTTCATGATTACAAAAGACAAGAACATAAAGAAAATGTATGGATGATTTTCAAATAATTGTGTTCAAATCCAAAAAGCTGGGAAAAGCTTACACAAAAAATTGGAGAAGGTGCAAAAAAATCTCATAATCCTCCTGAGAGGCTTTGAAGAAAAAGTGACAGCAACTCGAAAATGAAACGGCTTAAAGTAGAGGAGCTAATAGGAAATCTCATCAGTTATGAGATGAATGGAAGATCATAGAGGAACGTGAAAGCAAAAATTTGATAAAGAAATCCATTGCTCTAAAAGGTACAACCGATAATAGCGTTGATAATGATGCAGTGGTTGAGCTAGCACTATTGATGAAGCAACTCAAAAATGGGCCCGAAAGCATGGAAATCTAGCAATAAACCAACAAATAAAACCAAAATTGTCAAAGCTCTGGATGATTCTAAAGAGGAAGAAATCATATGCCATAAATGTAAGAAGCCAAGTCACATCAGGCCAAATTATACTTAGAATCCACTTAACAAAGCAAAGAAACAAAAGAGAAGGAGTTTCACTGCCACTTAGGATGAGAGTGAAGAAGAAGACGAGGATAACAGTGATAATGAGAAGGAAAAAGCCAATATGTGCCTTAAGGTAGAATTAAGTGACAACGACGATAAACAACATGAGGTAGCTCACTTATCCTGTGATGATTTACTCTTGGTATATCACGAGTTAAACTCAAAATTTGATAGATTTCAACAATGGTATAATAAACTAGAATCTTAGAAAAATAGTTTACTTAGTGTAAATAATGAGTTAAAACTGACGATTGAAAACATTAAAAGTTAACTCATAATGCGAGAAGTGTTCCCTAGAGAAAGAAATTAACAGGTCTAAAACTGAAAATGAAAATTTGACCTTGAAAAACAAAGATGACACAAAAAGAGAAAATTCCATCAAAAGATGCACCTCATTATTGAATGAAAACAATGCTCTTAAATCTAAGGTTCAACAACCTGAATCACCAATAAAAAAATTTCAAAGGGAGAAATATCATTGAATTTGTTGTTAAGAAGTCAAATAATCGTTGAAAATAGAAAAGGACTTAGATATGATAGAGTTGAACTAATTAAGAAAAGAAATTGTGTTAATGTCAAATTTCACAAAGATTTTTCAAAGTGTTTAACCTGAAAAAGAGGGCATAATCAAAATAAATTTTGGAATGGAAACAAAAACAAAACCGTTAAACAAATGTGGGTTCCAAATGTTACAAATGTTGGTTCCAAATGTTACAAATGTAAATTCTCTTAACTTTAAATAAGTTTGGGTTCCTAATGGTATAATTATAAATGCTAATGGTTTTTTATTTAGATGAATTTGGGTACAAAAGGCTACAAACAAATATAAGAGTGGTCCTACATCCTTTATTATACCACTCAACACCTCTAACATTTAGGTACAAAAACGGGCAGTGGAACAAACTACGATAGAGGTGACTTCGAGTTGTTCTATATGGTTGGAAGCTATAATTCCAATATTCCTTCGCCTAGAAAAATAAGGTGGAGATCGACATACTTTGATGAAAATTTTTGAACCAGAACCCAACATCGAAGGTGAGTAAAGGTATAATCTCTGAACTTTATTTTTTTCTTATTGTTAATTCTGTTTTGTTAACATTGTTGTAATGTAATTGCCATGTCTTGAGCTTCTTAACTTAAATTTTCTAAATTCGAGATAATCTGGAAAACTGATAGAAAATTCTATAAATTTCATTTCATGCGTTTTACCAGAATTTGAAATTAAACTAGTGAAAAATTGCAGATCATTTAGTATATTATTTGAAAACTATTTCAGAACTTCTTAACATAGACATAGTAATTAAATCATAACATGAACATCTTTACTCCTAATTTTGAAATTCTTAAAGTTCCAGAAAGCTAATTAATATCGCTTCAACTTTACAGTTTTGAGTTTTTTCTTATTCATTCTGTAAAATCTTGAAAACGAAAATCATTTCGATACATCACTTGAAAAGTATCATCGATTTATACAAATAAGCTGTCGTATTTTGGATATAACCTTTGACTGATTCATCGTCTTGAGTTGAAAACAATTTTGGTGAGTAACAATTTTAAACATCTAAAACTTTTAATTTTTGTGCTAAATCAAATTATGGACTTAAAGCTTTCAAAAGTGGTTTTAAATGGACTGGATTTTCAAAACAGGAATTGTTAATTTCTTTGGTATAGTGATTAATTTTCATTGCCTTTCTTGTTGACTTAACAAATTAGTGGCTGAAGGATTTTTAATTGTGTGATATAAATGATTTTTCCTCTGTCTGATATAAATGGCTTTACTGAAAATTTTTGAACCAATTCGAGTGATATTGACGAGTACACGATCTGCTTGTTTAATAATATACGATTGCATGTCACCATTGGCAATTAGAACACAAGTGGTATCAAACATCGCTTCATTTGAAATCATATTTTCATTTGATTGATATTTTCAACTAATTTCAAAATAAAAAAATGTTGTTTTACAAAACCGCCTATAGAAAATAAATTTCCATAATTTCTATTGAATTTAGAAAATTTTCAAATAACTCAAAATTTTGTCTTGATAAAAAATACTCTTGATTAATTTGGTAAGGGATTTACTCTAAAAAGACGGTTAGTGACTACTTGGACCTTTTGAAATTTATCAAAAATTATTATTAGTGATTGAGAAAGTGATAGGTAATGATTAAATTATAATTCATAACTAGAGGAAGTATATGTTAAAAAATTTGAAGAAAATTGAACAAGTTTTATATTTATTAAAATTAGTATATATTCCATGATCATTTCTATCACTATCATCATTCTCGTAATCCGCACACTAAAATTTAATATAGTGTGCAGTGTTTGGTATTTTAAAAAACAAAAAATTATATTTTTAGTGTGATTTATATTTCTATCTCAAAGTATTCACTCTCATTTAAAAGTCCTCATGGTTATACATAAGTGTATAGACTTAATATCTATGTATGTGCTTCCATTCTCATTTAAAAGACCTTAAGGTTTTGCATGGATGGAGCTCATATACAAGAGGGATAAATATTTATGTAGTTTGTAACCTCATTTAAATGTCATCACGGTTATACATGGTTAGAAAATGCTTGACATTCTTTTTTAAGTAACTACAAACCTTATTTAAAAGTCCCAACGGTTATGCATAGTTAGAAAGTGCTTAATATTTTTTGTATAATATTTAAAAAGAGTAATTTATAAATTTTTCCTTTGTTAAAATTACCAAATTGCTGTCACTATATAAATTTCCCCTAAACCATAACCCAATCGTCACACTAAAGTGGAATTTGTGTCTAATAAATAAAATATTATGATTTTCGTTTAATTAATTGAAAATTTTCAATATATGTTTCTCTCTATATGATTTATGGTTTTAATCAAAATTCATCACTATTACAATTATTATTATTATGATAACAAAAGGGGAAGAAAGGTTAAGAGTTTGGTGGTTGAGTAATAACCTTACTGATATTCAAAAAATATTTCTCGACGATTGATTCTTTTTTGCAATTAGTTTGACAATCAAATCTTTTTTCTTCATGCATCTGTGTAGAGGGAGTTTGCTTGTAGGGAAAGTATGTAAATAGGTGGAGCTTGATCACTACACATCAAATACAGTCACTATGCACAAAATCTTAATTTACGTTTGTTATCAACATAAGGGGAGACCATAGAATATAAAAGTTTATGATTTTTGTTTGATGATAATATATATATGTGTGTGTGTATGTGTGTGTGTTTGATACCGTACTATTATAAAATCACAGATAGAAGTAAACAAATGAAATTTTATTTCAACAAATGATTTGTTTCAATACAATTTCAAAATAGTATACATTTACAACATAGCTTCCACTATATTTTACACTTTCAAACACAACTCTATTTTACACTTTCATACACAACATTGTTTTTCACTCTCATATACAAGACACTCACTCACTCTAATTGGATTGGTTATCTTCTTGCTTCAATCGTCTTCTCTCCAATCAATTGCTTTGTCGATCGAATAACAACACAATAAAAAGAAAAACGAAACAAAAATTTGAAGTGCGAAAATACAAATATAATTGAATACGATATTGCCTCAGTTTATGAGTTTATTTGTTTTCAAATTTTAAATAGAAAGCAAAAATAAATGTGCATGAATAAAATACGAAATGCATAGTCTATCACTGTGCATGCCATAAGGCTGAGAAAATTACAATACTCAAGAAGCCCACAAAAGCAAAGTAAGGTCAAGTCATAATGGCTCAACACAAGCACACTTAAGTCCACAAGAGCATGATACATGTATTAGGCAACGCAACAAACTCAGGTTCAAAGGCTTGTGCAGATTCAAGTGAAGTAAACATTATGCAGAAAAGTACATGCACACACAACATCACTCAAGGCAAAATGCACATAAGTGAATACAGCAAAAAACACAGGCATTTAGGGATGCAGATAGTCAGACCAGGAAATATGCATACACACTCAGCCAGTTCACAAGCTTGTGCACAGCAACCACACTAGATCAGGAAAAATACAAGCATGCTAATGCGACAAGGCAGCAAAAAAAGAACACGGTGCAGCAATTAAATAGGTATAAACGCACACTATAACATCCCGCCTTTTGTACGTTTTAAATCGACGATAATCCACACACGTCAGGTTCAAACCATACAAAAGGGCAAATCAATATGTAAGTTTAACGTTTTAAATCGCCTTTTGTTATTGGGGTGAATAAGAAAAGGAAGAAAGAAATAAAAAAATAGAATCTTGCAGCGGAACGATACAATATAATAATCAAATAAACAGTTCATGAAGCTGTTATACAAAAAACATTTGATTATACTTATACAATGCATATCAGAGTTACACATACCAGGGAATATTAAAAATGCAACGGAACAGTATGAATGTAGTGGAATGATATAATAAATAATAGTAATAAAATCTTCGTCTTCGCCCTCCAGAAATAAGATCTTCAAAATCCTGAAATGTTCAGGCTGACCCGAGCGAATTGAAAAGACAAAACACTCGAGTCAGAACTAAAAGATCTTATGTAAGATAAATCAATGGAAAAATATGAGTGGAACGACGTCAGAGATGTTTACGCGATTTGACATCCCCTATCCAGTGCCTAACGTGAGTGCAGTAACTTAAGAGATGCTCGGGATTCACATCTCCTAAGGATCCGTTAAACATTTACTATGTAGTAATATTTCGCTATTATAATAATGTCTATAGTAAAATAAACTTACTTTTAAATAGCGTTAAGGCTTTACATTTTCCACCTTAACACGTAACAGTCCTAATAGTCCATCTAGTATCATGGTTCCTCCTGATCGGTAAACCACCAGAGGATACCACACGGGCTACGAGAGAAAACCAAACTCGTACAAGGCGCGTTATGGTAGGTGACATGGCACAACTAGGAAATGTCAGGGTAGATATTGTAGGATCGATTTCACCCTAGAGGGGGGGTGAATAGGGTGATAGTGTTAATTATAAAAATTAATTGCGGAAGCTTATAAACTAATATTAACACAGATCACAGCATATTACCAGCACAGAAATAAATAGCAGAATAATAAAATGCAGAACAGAACAACACAGAATTTACCCAGCTTCGGCAAAACCCTGCCTACGTGCTGCCTCCAAGGTTTCTACTAGAAATTAGAAAGTCCCTCGCTTACACACGTAAACTCGCTATACCCGCTATTGACTATCCTAACTCTACGCTCAAAACCCTGGCCACAACTCAACCGCCGAGTTGCGAATTCCCAAACTACGACACGTAGTTTGTACCCTAGTCACACGACCAGAAAATTAAACGGTTTAAAAAATACAAATTAAAAAACAATTAAAATTAAACCCTAATTAAAAATTTAAAGCCCTTAATAAAAAACTCCTTTAGAAAATAGGTCGGCCCCCTTTGTAATTCGACCCGTCTCTTTTATTTCTTCGTTCGTAATGGCGGCCGTTCCTCTTGCAAATTTAGGGCTTCGTCCCTGATCCAAATTAGGGCTTTCGAAGTGCCGACAATATGTTGATTGATTCGATGATTATTCACGTGTAGCCTTGATCGATTGTTGCTCACTTCGGCTGCTTCGTTGATCGAATTCTTTCCTTGATTCGGTATGTAATTATTTGCTTTTGCTTTATTGGTTTAATGCTTTCTGGAATTCGATGCGTATGCTGATGATGATCCTAGGGTTTATATAGGACTCGAATTCCTATTTTTGCGTTCGTATAAAATCATTTGAATTTTTCATATTATTCACCTCGGCCACTTGATTTTGTTTCGATGATTGAGATGTTTTCTGACTTGTTCAAAAACGTATATTTGTTACTTGATGGTCACGGCGTTGATTTGAGATTGTGATGACCACGGTTTGATTTTTATGTATAAACACGGCTTCTTGACTTGACTGCATCTCACGCCTTTGATTTGTTCAACTCTGGCCATCTTGAATTTTTAAACTATTCTTCTGGATATTGTTCGAACTGTACTCATGCTCGATTTGCTTACTTCGGCTGCTTCATTGACATTGACTTGTTGGATTTTACTGTAACTTAGCTAATGGTTCATCTCCGCTTCATGTTCGTTCCTGAACATTACTGTTTTGGTTTAACCTGTATATCATTGACTTTATATCATTACTTCAATGTTTTTGATGCTCCTTCGATTCAGTGAGGCTTATATTTGAATGTCAGTTGTATTAGTAGTTGATTTGTAGTCTCTGGTATTTCATCTTGGCCATGTTGCATTCTGGTCTGGATATCATAATGTACATGTGTGTTGCATTTCATTTGCGGCCTTGACTTTTGTGATATTTGAACTTGACGGCTCTGGCTCGATGTTATTACTGCATTCACGACCACTGTCTTGCATTTTTGCTTGTACTATCCGGTCTGGTTGAACTGAGTTTGATTTGGTTTAATTTTTGCTGTGCATTTACTTGGTGTGTTTGCACTGTGCATTGAGCATTGTGTCACTTGTATACTGCAGCTTGGTCTTGCCTTGGTTTGGCCATTCCTTGTTGCCTTGTTGTAGTTTGAGCTCTGTTGTTTACTTCATCTATATTGTCACTGGTTTTTCTCGATGGTCTTGTGGCACTGCTTGCAGTCATATTGAATTGGGTTTGTTCATGTTGCATCGACTTGTACTGGTGCACTTCTGTTTGTTGTCATGTTGGTGGCATTGTGCCTCTTTGTGTATGCACTTGCATACTGCTGCTATGTTGGCTTGACGGTTGAAGTCATTTGATCTTGATTACTTGTTGGAGTCTGGTCGATGCTGTCTTGATTTGTTACTGCTGTGTCTTTGATGTCGTACACTGTCATGTACAATTGTGTTTCATTTGAGTTGTCTCCACCTCTGGTATGCTGCAGCTTGGTCTTTGTTGCATTCATGTTGATTTTTGAAATTTCACTTGAGTTGAATCCAGTTTCAAAACTCGGTTTGACCTTATGCTCGTGTCGTGATTTATTGCGCGTGAGTTGAACCCGGCTTTTCATTTGGGTTTGACCTGTGCTCACCTGTCCCTGTAGCATTATCATGTGTATGTCGGTGTGCACGGCCTTGTGGCATATACAGTGATACACTGTGTATGTCACAAGCTGTTCGTGTGATGAATTCAAATATAAATGATGACGAACAACCCAAATAGCTGAGGCAAATATCATTTTCAAAATTCACGTTTTATTTTATATTGCAAAAATATTTCTTTTTCAATTTTACTGCGTTAGTGTATATTTTTGCAGATTGCTCAGATGCTGGATTCTAACTGGAATGAAGATGAAGATAAAATATGAGTGAATGAGCGATATGTAGTGAGGACATTTGTAAAAGTGAAATTGTGATGTAATTGAATTTGTATCAAAGTTGTATAGTGTATAGTGAGAGCTTGAATTTGTACTATTCAAAATTGTAATAAATATTTGTTTGAATAAAATATTCGTTTGAATTCAAATTCCGTGTTATTTATTTTATTCAGCAAATATTTATTTAATCTGTGAAAATAAAATAGTATATTAACAAATACATTTAAACGAATGTATATATGTTTATTATCATCAAACAAAAATCATATAAGCGCATATTCAACAATCTCCCCCTTTTGATGATAACAAACATATATTTAAGATTTTGAATATGTTAAATGTATTTGATCATGGATATGCATTGCTCCCCCTATTTAAATGCTTCCTCTCTACACAAAGCTCCCCCTACATATATGCATACAAATAAAAATATGCAAATGAGCCTAGATGCAAATAGAAAATTATTTGACCTTTGCTTGATTTTATTTGACAAAATCTTAACTTTTCTCTCCCCCTTTTGTTATTAGCAAAAGAATAATAGTATTAGAGAAAATAGAGATAAAGTGATCGATATCAATTCAACATTAAAACTCAATTGAATATAAATATTAAATTTCAATAAAAAATCAAACAAAAATCATAAATATTTTGTTAGGCGCATATTCCACTTTTAGAATGATGGAAATGATGTCATCATATAAAACCATATAGTTGTGTCTATTTGTGGTATATTTATATCAGGAATTTGAATATCTACTAACCATGCATAACCGTTAGGACTTTTAAATGAGATTAGTAGTATTCTAATTTTATTTTAAAAATAAATAAATTCAAGTATCTTCTAACCACGCATAACCGTGAGGACTTTTAAATGAGAGTGAATACTTTGGTATTTATTTATTTATTATTAATTTTTTTATTTTTTATTTTTTATTTTTATTTTAAAAAAAATGTGAAAATGAAAAACGAACGATTCCTGTTTAAAGTACCACATATTGACAAACTATATAGGATTTTGACGAGTGATGGTTGTTAGAAATATGATAGAAATAGAGATGGTCATGGAATTTTTACCAACAAAAAGTTTTATAACTCTTGTTTAAATTTCTAAAGAAATTTACTAATTATACCATCTCGAGTCATAATATTTGATCAATATTAACACTCATCACTTTTTCAATCGCTATTTTTCTTTTCGATAAACATTAGGGAGTCAGATTAGTCAAAATTGTCATTTAAAATCAAATTCAAAAATAATTATGAAATTAGTTTTTCAAAAATGACTAGTCTAAAAATATGGTCAAAAATGATTTTCTCCAGGGGGTTTTAAAAAAAAAATTTCTGCTATTTGAAAATTATTTTAAATGAAGAATATGCAGATATTTTCTTTGAAAAACGATGCAGTTACTAAATGTCTCAAAAATCACGTTCAACTAGTAATTTTTCTATCAACTAGATTACCAGTGTAATCTGCATCTGAATTTCTCTTTCACTCAAAATCATCATTAATTGAATTTGATTGACCAAACCATGAAGTGTGCACCAAAAATTTCAAACTCAATTTTAACAACAATTTAAATGACATTCTCTTGAATTTGAAATGAAGCCATGAAAATAATCAAAAACCGTGAATATAGAGTTAGCCGAATTATAACCAATTGTATTATTATCCAACAAAACACTATTTTCAATCCAAAATGATATATATGAAGTAATTCAAAGAATCTAGAGATTATTATAGTGTTTTTGGCATAAGAATATAATTGGCCAACAACTTTGAATAAGCCAGAATCAAAATCATCATTTTTTCATCATCTTCATTATTGGCTAATTTAATTCAGAATATGGTGCAGATTATCACATTTAATATATCGTTCAAATAAATATAACTTTACCTGTTTTACCTTTACGATATTTTTCATTGTTGTCCGTTGTGATTCTGTCACCTTTATACTAGGCTAAGGCACTTTGCTTCGTCATCCGTTGTGTTTCTGGAACAGCCAAAAATCCAGAGAACACTATTGTTGTTCCTTAGCCCGCCACCACACCTACACGGGAAAAGATTTATGTGACCTATTTGTTTTTATAGGTCCATGGTTGTTAGTGGCAGAAAATTTTGAAAAATAATTTTGTGTAGACCCAAAACTATTTGTAATTGTTCCCTTCGACACCCAAATTTGTTTAACTTTGAGAGATTTTATATTTGTGCCTTTTGGAACCCAAATCGGTATAGTTTTCACATGTTTGGGTCTATACCAACAATTATTGTGATCGTGTCCAAATTTTCTACAAATTGTGTACATACAATTAACTTGATTAATATTGCTTTCAACAATTTTCAAATTATTATATCCAAGTCCTTGTCTAACCGTATTAACAGTTTGCTTTCCTAATAGCATATTCAACGATTTTCCACTTTTTGAAAATTTATTTAAAGTCGTTGACAATTGTTGGACTTGTGTTTTGAGAGATTCATTTTCGTTTAACAACTGTATGCACTTTTTAATAGAATTCTCTCTCCTAGTATTTTCATTCTCCTTTAAAATCAGAATTTCATTTTCCAGTGATTTTATATTGATTTCTGATTTTTTAATTTCTTCTTCGAATGTTGGACACTTATCGCACTTAGGATCCTACTTTGATAGGTTTTAATTAGTTGGTCAAGTTGTTTATTTAAATCTATCAAAGTGCCTTTTTGTGATTCAAGTTTAGCGTATTTTTCCCTAAGTCGTTCAAAACAACCATTTACTTCGTGGAAATAAATAAGTAATTCAGAGTGAGTAAGTTTTGATACCTCGCTTGGCTCGTCATCGTCGTTATCAGTTATATTCCCTTGAAGGCACATATCTGCTTTCTCACTCTCACTGCTAGAACTTTGATTATCTTCACCACTTGTATTCCACGTGGCTGCAAAACTTTTCCTTTTTGATTTCTTTTTAAAGTCGCGTTGATTTTGAGGACAATTGGGCTTGATGTGTCCGGGTTGGTTGCACTTGTGACAAATAATCTTTTCTTCTTCTGAGTAGTCTAGTGCTTTGGTTATTCTGCTTTTCACTTTTTGAATTCGAGTTGAATTTCCATATTTGTAATTCCATCTTTTGAATTTCTTTATTAATAGCTCCAATTCTACTACTGCATCGTCATCGTCATCGTCATCACTTTCAGTTGTTCCTTTGAGTGCTATTGATTTCTTTAGAGTATCTCCTCCTTCACGCTCTTCGTTGAATTTCATTTCTAGCTCATAAGTGGTGAGATTTCCGATGAGTTCTTCGACTTTCATTTGTTTCAAATCTTTTGATTCTTGAATGGAAGTCACTTTTGCTTCAAATTTTCGTGGAAGGACTCTAAGGATTTTTCGGACTTTCTCCAATTCTGTGTATGATTTTCCAAGAGCTTTTGATTTGTAAACGATATTGGAAAGTCGTCCATGCATCTCTTTGACATTTTCTGCCTTCGCCATTGTGAAGTTCTCGTACTCGCTGCTTAGCATGGCAAGGCGAGATTCTTTGACTTGAGATGTTCCTTCGTGAGTCACTTCTAGTGTGTGCCATATTTCCTGTGCAGTTAGACAATGTGAGACACGATTAAATTCAAATTGATCTAATGAACAAATAATAGAATTCATAGCTCTAGCATTAGCATTTTGTAATCTATTTTCTAGTTCTGTCCATTGATCCTTTGGTTTATCTACTTCCTGATTATCTACAGTTATAGTCGGTGTTCTATAACCTGTCTCAACAATATTCCAAGCGTCAATGGTTTTCAGAAAGAATTCCATCCTATTATTCCAATAAGCATATTCACCATTGAAAATTGGTGGTCTAACTATGGATTGACCCTCAGCAAAAGCAGTATTAAAAGAACCATTTTAAAAATTCAAATTTTTAAAACAAAAATTGGTTTTTGAAAAAAAATCAAAATTCTAAAACAAAAACGGCTTTTGTTCCTAGCTCTGATACCACTTGTAGGATCGATTTCACCCCAGAGGGGGGGGTGAATAGGGTGATAGTGTTAATTATAAAAATTAATTGCGGAAGCTTATAAACTAATATTAACACAGATCACAGAATATTACCAGCACAGAAATAAATAGCAGAATAATAAAATGCAGAATAGAACAACACAGAATTTACCCAGCTTCGGCAAAACCCTGCCTACGTGCTGCCTCCAAGTTTTCTACTAGAAATTAGAAAGTCCCTCGCTTACACACGTAAATTCTCTATACCCGCTATTGACTATCCTAACGCTACGCTCAAAACCCTGGCCACAACTCAACCACCGAGTTGCGAATTCCCAAACTACGACACATAATTTGTACCCTAGTCACACAACTAAAAAATTAAACGGTTTAAAAAATACAAATTAAAAAACAATTAAAATTAAACCCTAATTAAAAATTTAAAGACCTTAATAAAAAACTCCTTTAGAAAATAGGTCTGCCCCCTTTGTAATTCGACCCGTCTCTTTTATTTCTTCGTTTGTAATGGCGGCCGTTCCTCTTGCAAATTTAGGGCTTCGTCCCTGATCCAAATTAGGCCTTTCGAAGTGCCGACAATATGTTGATTGATTCGATGATTATTCACGTGTAGCCTTGATCGATTGTTGCTCACTTCGGCTGCTTCGTTGATCGAATTCTTTCCTTGATTCGGTATGTAATTATTTGCTTTTGCTTTATTGATTTTATGCTTTCTGGAATTCGATGCGTATGCTGATGATGATCCTAGGGTTTATATAGGACTCGAATTCCTATTTTTGCATTCGTATAAAATCATTTGAATTTGTCATATTATTCACCTCGGCCACTTGATTTTGTTTCGATGATTGATATGTTTTCTGACTTGTTCAAAAACGTATATTTGTTACTTGATGGTCACGGCGTTGATTTGAGATTGTGATGACCACGGCTTGATTTTTATGTATGAACACGGCTTCTTGACTTGACTGCATCTCACGGCTTTGATTTGTTCAACTCTGGCCATCTTGAATTTTTAAACTGTTCTTCTGGATATTGTTCGAACTGTACTCATGCTCGATTTGCTTACTTCGGCTGCTTCATTGACATTGACTTGTTGGATTTTACTGTAACTTAGCTAATGGTTCATCTCTGCTTCATGTTCGTTCCTGAACATTACTGTTTTGGTTTAACCTGTATATCATTGACTTTATATCATTACTTCAATGTTTTTGATGCTCCTTCGATTCAGTGAGGCTTATATTTGAATGTCAGTTGTATTAGTAGTTGATTTGTAGTCTCTGGTATTTCATCTTGGCCATGTTGCATTCTGGTCTGGATATCATGATGTACATGTGTGTTGCATTTCATTTGCGGCCTTGACTTTTGTGATATTTGAACTTGACGGCTCTGGCTCGATGTTGTTACTGCATTCACGACCACTGTCTTGCATTTTTGCTTGTACTATCCGGTCTGGTTGAACTGAGTTTGATTTGATTTCATTTTTGCTGTGCATTTACTTGGTGTGTTTGTACTGTGCATTGAGCATTGTGTCACTTGTATACTGCAGCTTGGTCTTGCCTTGGTTCTGGCCATTCCTTGTTGCCTTGTTGCAGTTTGAGCTCTGTTGTTTACTTCATCTATATTGTCATTGGTTTTGCTCGATGGTCTTGTGGCACTGCTTGCAGTCATATTGAATTGGGTTTGTTCAGGTTGCATCGACTTGTACTGGTGCACTTCTGTATGCTGTCATGTTGGTGGCATTGTGCCTCTTTGTGTATGCACTTGCATACTGCTGCTATGTTGGCTTGATGGTTGAAGTCATTTGATCTTGATTACTTGTTGGAGTCCGGTCGATTCTGTCTTGATTTGTTACTGCTGTGTCTTTGATGTCGTACGCTGTCATGTACAATTGTGTTTCATTTGAGTTGTCTCCACCTCTGGTATGCTGCAGCTTGGTCTTTGTTGCATTCATGTTGATTTTTGAAATTTCACTTGAGTTGAATCCAGTTTCAAAACTCGGGTTTGACCTTGTGCTCGTGTCGTGATTTATTGCACGTGAGTTGAACCCGGCTTTTCATTTGGGTTTGACCTGTGCTCATCTGTCCCTGTAGCATTATCATGTGTATGTCGGTGTGCACGGCCTTGTGGCATATACAGTGATACACTGTGTATGTCACAAGCTGTTCGTGTGATGTATTCAAATATAAATGATGACGAACAACCCAAATAGCTGAGGCAAATATCATTTTCAAAATTCACGTTTTATTTTATATTGCAAAAATATTTCTTTTTCAATTTTACTGCGTTAGTGTATATTTTTGCAGATTGCTCAGATGCTAGAATCTAACTGGAATGAAGACGAAGATAAAATATGAGTGAATGAGCGATATGTAGTGAGGACATTTGTAAATGTGAAATTGTGATGTAATTGAATTTGTGTCAAAGTTGTATAGTGTACAGCGAGAGCTTGAATTTGTACTATTCAAAATTGTAATAAATATTTGTTTGAATAAAATATTCGTTTGAATTCAAATTCCGTGTTATTTATTTTATTCAGCAAATATTTATTTAATCTGTGAAAATAAAATAGTATATTAACAAATACATTTAAACGAATGTATATATGTTTATTATCATCAAACAAAAATCATATAAGCGCATATTCAACAGATATACCAATTACGCTTCCAGGCCGGTGGTAACGCTTAGCCGCAGCTACCGCCCACCTCGAGCCACTCTCCCAAATAAAAAATCAAAAGTGACCAACGAATCAATCCAAAAGTCAAAGTATAATATCGAAAGGATGTGCCTGATCAAAGGTGCTACCTCGTTAGCCCGTCAATCTTTCCTGTTTTAGCCACCTTATGCCAACTCACGGGAGTCGAGTCCACGTATTTACCCCAAAGGAAACGCCACCATCATCCTACTTCATTCTAGAATCTCCACTGTGTACACGGTTGTTAAAGTGGTTTTCGAGTTGGCAGAGAGTATGACTACTTTCGATCCCGGTCTCTTCAACAACCAAACGTTATTATAACACCGCGGTCATTTCAAAATAATTATACTTCAAAACCAAAATATACTATCCATTTCAAACCATATAAATACAATATCATTTCCCTTCCAAAAACCAAATAAATATGATATCATTTTTATAAAACCCAAATCAATATAATATCATTTTTATTTCGAATATATCCTTTCCAAAATCATAACACTTTCAAAATTTTAATATGTCGAAACCAAACGCTTGAAATATAACCTTTCAAAACATAATACCTCGAATTTCATAGCTTCTAAATTGTAACTTCCAAAACTTAAATGGTTTGGATATTCAAACAATATATAAAATAAAATAGATTGAATTTGAAATCATTTTATAAAGTAAAATAGTTTCCTCAACTTCATAATTTTATTCACTTTATATTAAATCTCAATTCATAAGTTTCAACTCACTTTCAGTTTCAATAAACCATTTCAATTTCAATATATTTCAAAATTTGAGTATTAAACAATTTCAAAACTAAGGTTGATAATTACGATTCAACAATTCAAGGTTCTATTATTTAGTTTTAAAATATTTGCATAATAAATCTATTATCATTTAAATAAAACTCAAACTACAAATAACTAAATATTTCCTTCAATTTATTTATACTTGGAATATTCATTTAATTCATCTTAAACCAAAATCCAGTTATAAAAATCATACCTTTAATGTCTCAATTTCATTAAATTTCAATTTCATATTTATCTTCCTACCCAATTGTCATTTAAGTTATTATAAACTCCAGAAATATGATTTAAATAAATACTTAACCATATTATATCTTAATAAAATCAAACTTTATTAACTTCTATTATACTTTAAACCCATTTTATACATAGTTTAATACCAAGGATTTAACTATATATAAAATAACATTTATAAAATACCAAATCAATATATCATAAAACCATATATTTCTTCACAAAACCATAGAAAATCATTTCAAAATATTTTTATATATAGACGCGGTGTCTGTATATAATTTTCTACCCTATGGTCAAGTGATACGGATATTTATCATTTCAATCCATAATTTAAAATACAAATACGGTTATATATCATTTCAAATCGAAATCCCGAATGAAATAAAAATGCATAACAACTTGCAGTTTATAATATATATAATACAACATCCATTCTTCCAATATCAATCATCAACCATTTATCAAAATCATCATCCAATTCAAACAATAACATTAACATATAACAGAAAATAAACAATAGGTATTTACTGTACATTTAATAATAAATTAAACAACTATTTAACATGCAGTTTATATGCAAAAATAAATTAACAACAATTTTATTCAATAAATTCAATTTAACTGGGATGATGATTAAAAATATGCCAAATAGTCATAAATGAATTTCAAATCATATCGGAAATTAATTTAACACGCCTAAAAAAATTTAGAAGTTGTGAGTGGGTTAAAACACTTACCTTTTGAATTTAAATTGAATTCAAATCCAATTTAAACCTAAAATTTAAACATCCTCAAAATTCATCCAAACCAACGCAAAAATCTCTGGAATTCCAATACGAACCTAGAGGAGAAAACCGCGTGTAAATTGGACCTCGTATGTGAGAGTTATTACGATAAGAACGTTTTGAAATCAAAATAAAAAATAAAATTACTAACCTACCAAAACGCGACACGTTACCTCTCTGCACGCTTCTCCCATGCAAACTACAACGACCCGAGACACGCGCCTACCATCTGAACTTTGACCACGCCATACCAACGTCTCCGGCCACCATAGGCTAAACCACCACCACCATAGGCGAGCCGCACCTACCGACCCCACCCCGCGCTTGTCAGCCTCTTCAAAATGCTGCGTCGTCGTATGGTTTAGAAGCCCTAATCATGAATTTCCCACCGCCACACGTCAATCCAGGATAAGCGATCACCAGCGTCGAACTCCATACGACGAGCCCTTCAAAACCCATATTCCAATTTCATCGATTAGAGCCCAAATCAAAATCCCAAAATTAGCTTAGGGTTTCGAAAATTTGAGGGTTTGATGCGATTTGCGATTGATTCGAGCATCAATTCCACAAACAACACTTGACGCAGATTTGTATTGTCGAGATATTCAATATATAATTTTTCTGAATTTTGAGGAGTTTGATATTTTGATTTGATTTTGAATTACAATTGGATCTAGAATTTGATTGTCTACCATTGAAATGAAGAGGAACAGAATGAATTGTACGTACAGACAAATGACAATGAGAAAAATTAGGGTTCATAATAAGGTATATATAGGCAGGACTGAAAATAAAAGAACGGATCAGATTGGTTAGGACCGTTGAACGATAAATGGCCCGAAAAGCCCGTTTTGACTCCGGAATGAAATTGGGTCAACCCAAATATCGAAATAGACATTTTAAAATATTTTAAAAGCAATGGAATAGGTTTCACGTCTAAATTCCATCGTATGACGAAGTTATGCAAAAATTAAGTTATTTCAAAACGATTCAATTGGTTTAAATTTCATTGCTTTCAAGGCGTTTCGAGTCTGTACGATCAAATGATAAGTCTGATCGCTACGAAACTTGAAACCTCATAATAATTCACCATTACGGATCCGATGAAACTGGTTTCGTCGAAATCCGAGTCAGTGGCCAAAATGGAAATTTTCCAGCTAATTAAACAATTTAATATTAATTTAATTTATCACTTCTTCAAATTTAAATCCTAAAATCAAAAAATCTCATCATTTTTGATTTCTTAAACCTTCCCAATAATTTAAGCAAGTTCAGATATCCAATTTAAATTAATTAATTTACCCATCACCGTATTAAATTTCGAATTTAAATAAATTCACTAATTGCCAATTGAAATTCCAATAATCCATTTATTTGGTTTTTAATCTTGTTATGAAACAATTATTAATTTATCATTTCTATCATTTCTGATTACAATTAAACTTCTAATTCATTAACCAAAATTTCTACATCAATCAAATAAGGATTTATTGCAAAATTTATAGTGTTTACCTTCAATTTAAGTAAATTCAATAAATTATAAAAATTTATTTCAATTAGATTTATAGCATACGTATTAAATCTCTTTATTCAATCATTCATCATCATATGTATAGATTTAACATTAGTATATATCCAATTACACTAATATTTTTACAATTATCAACTAAATTTATATTAACTAATTATTGATTACGTTTAATTGCAATGAATTTAGATCTAATCCAATAGATTAAATAAATGGGTAAACAATTAATGATTATCACCATTTGCTTAATTTAATCCCATGCATACTTTATTATCAAATAACAAATATTTTAATTACTTATTAAGCATTGATTATATCAGATTACAATTATTTACGTATTATTTCATCAATTAATGTAACTTTGAATTTATTTCCTTATTTACTGATTACAATCCATTATGACCTTACAATTGTTTCAACTAATTGGGATTGCGCTAAATTACATATTAATTCACTTGCATTAGCATTATTACCTTTAATTGCAATTTGATTACCAGTCTTATTTAACACACTAAATAAAAAAATAACATATATTAGTTGTCACCTATTTACTTTTGCTTACATTTACAAGTTTATTACTTACCATTAATACTGTATTATTTCATTAATTAATTCAATACTTAAATTTTTTTCTTATATTTCACTTATAAACAAATTATAATGTTTCCATTGTTTCAATAAATTTGAACTCCATTCAAGTTATTAGCCATTCACTTACATCTATTTACTTATTTCAATTTTATACCCCAGTGCAATAATTTACACTATTTCATTATTGGGATTTCACTCCAATTGTCCAAAAATTAATTTTAATTACCATTGCTACATTTCATTTTGAACATTTGCTTCATTATAAGTTATAAAAAAAATTATTTCTTTTTAAATTAAATTAAAAAAAATCTTATTAATTTAACCAATTTAATTATCGAATTTTACGGGTCGGTACACTCTCCCCCACTCAAAACTTTCGTCCCCAAAAAGGAAAAATGAGGGGAAAAGAAGAATCAAGTAGTCAATACATCTTATTCAAAAATATTAACTTTATAAACAAATAGATTTACAAAATTTAATAATTTAAATAAAATATATCAATTTATAACTATTAAATCTTTTTATACTCAAATTAACAAAGTTTGGAAAACATTTTTCAAAATATTTTCTAGTACAATATTTACGGAAAATTTCGGCAGAGTCTCCTTTGTACGGAGAGGCTCGAGAGAAAATATAAAATTAAATATAACAATATACAGCATATATTTTCCAAAGTAATATATATCCCAACCCGGGAAAATAATATAATAACGCTATAAACCGTAATCCGAGAACGTACCTATTAGTTGGGCAAACAACACTTAAATTATGAAACCAAAAGCAGTAGCAATTGCTTCCATAACCTACATTTCACTTATATAATCTAAAGAGTTAATAATTATATAAAATGGAATGTTTAAAGTTGTTTCAACCATAAACAAACAAATCGATACAACAACAATTACTTGCAACAAGGCATACAACCATCACATAGAATCAATACAAATCAATCATTCATTCATATCAAACAAAACAAATAGTTGTTCGGGTTCAAAAACATTAAATTGTACAGAATGAAAATAACTACTAAGTGCATCATTTACTCTACAGTCTTAGATGGAACTAATAGATTATTCATTCACCCAAACAAATCTAAAGTATCTTTTCCCAAACAGCTATAAGTCAAGCAAACAACAATTTCAAACAATAGATCAAGTTCATTCTTATTAATTTCATTTCATAATATATTTTTTTGATTTCCTTTCTTTCATATAATTATTTATCTTTTTAGTTTACATTTTATTTCTTACAGTTTTCATTTATCCATATATAATGCAAATTTCTTTTATTTGCATTACATTCATTTATTCATTACTTAATTTCACTTATTTACAACATTCATTTTTCCTACTTATTTTATTTATAAATAGCTTCAACCATTTACTTAAGTTTATTATCATTCATTTATACTACTTACATTTTTGTTACATTAGTGGCGTTTCAATCATAACTTAAGTTTATAACCATTATAACATCAAATTCTTATTTACAAAAGCAAATTCATTTGATACTTTCATTACTTCAAGTTTTACTTATAAAATTTCCCATTACATTTTCTTTTAGCATTTTAACTTTTTATATTTGGTAAGTTATATATATGTTAAAGAATGCAATTGAAAATTATACAAGTTTATCTCATTTCTTTTAACTCAATTAAATATTCAATAATCCTATTTTTGTCTTATAGGTTACACATTTCAAATTTTCTTTCAATTCCATTCATAACCTAGCATTTAATCTCTTATTTTAATTAAAGGTTCCAATTATTTATTAGTTACAACCCATTTCACTATAATAATTGAAACTATTGATTAACGAAAACTTAAGAATTAAATACCAGGTTTTATCCAAATTACTTAAAAATAATATATACATGCATATACTTACAACTTATACATCCAATTGTATTGAAAACAATTTAAAATCTATATTTGTTTATTAAATAAATCTGCAGTAAAACTACTACAGTAGCCTTCCCACTTTGAAACTCGAAAATGAACGTCGATGATGCGTGCACTCATCACAGAAATTATGTTCCAACGATAGAGAGGGGAGTGGGAACTTATTTCTTTTCAAAGTTTCTTTAAAATAATTCTTTCAAATTATATAGAAATATTTATATTAGAAAATACTTCTAACAATATTATTATTATATTCCCAAAATCATTTTAAAGAAATTTTCAAAACCCTGGGACTTAAATTCTAAATTCCCAAATTTCATTTATTTTAATTTTAATCTCATTTCAACTATTATTTATAATTTCATTACCTAACAATCAATATTTTGCAACCAAATATAACCTTTATAAAAATTTATTTTATATATATAGAAAGTACAATATGCAAAATTATTTCATTCGTCTATATTCAAAACAAATATTGTGTCGGTCTGTCCTATTAAGTGTTTAGAAATCCCTATTAATGTCATAGCGTCCCATGCACCAACCAGAATTTATAAATACAAAACGGAACAAATTAACACAATATCAAAACCTTTTTATAACACTAACAAATGCGCTCTCTCATATATATACACTCAGCGACTCATCATAGGGTATTACTACCCTATTAATAAAGAGTCAGACCCCACAAAGCTAAGGTTTATCGCTAAACCAAAGCTCTAATAACAGATGTAACATCCCGCCTTTTTGTATGTTTTAAATCGGCGATAATCCGCACACGTCAGATTCAAACCATACAAAAGGGCGAATTGTTATTGGGGAGAATAAGAAAAAGGAAGAAAGAAATAAAACAAAACAGAATCTTGCAGCGGAACGATACAATATAATAATCAAATAAACAGTTCATGAAGCTGTTATACAAAAAACATTTGAATATACTTATACAATGCATATCAGAGTTACACATACCAGAGAATATTATAATGCAGCGGAACAGTATGAATGTAGTGGAATGATATAATAAATAATAGTAATAAAAGCTTCGTCTTCATCCTCTAGAAATAAGGTCTTCAAAATCCTGAAATGCTCAGGCTGACCCGAGCGAATTGAAAAGACAAAACACTCAAGTCAGAGATAAAAGATCTTATGTAAGTTAAATCAACTGTAAAATATGAGTGGAACGACATCAGAGATGTTTATGGAATTTGTCGTCTCCTATCCAGTGTCTAACATGAGTGCAGTAACTTAAGAGATGCTTGGGATTCACATCTCCTAAGGATCCGTTAAACTATTTACTATTTAGTAATATTTCGCTATTATAATAATGTTTATAGTAAAATAAACTTACTTTTAAAATAGCGTTAAGGCTTTACATTTTCCACCTTAACACATAATAGTCCCAGTAGTCCATCCAGTATCATGGTTCCTCCTGATCGGAAAGCCACCAGAGGATACCACACGGGCTACGGGAGAAAACCAAACTCGTACAAGACGTGCTATGGTAGGTGACATGGCACAACTAGGCAATGCCAGGGTAGATATACCAATTACGCTTCCGGGCCGGTGGTAACGCATAGCCGCAGCTACCGTCCACCTCCAGCCGCAACCCTAAATAAAAAATCAAAAGTGGCCACCGAATCAATCCAAAAGTCAAAGTATAATATCAAAGGGATGTGTCCGATCAACGGTGCTACCTCATTAGCCCATCAATTGCACATGTTTTAGCCACCTTATGCCAACTCACGGGAGTCGGGCCTACGTATTTACCTCAAAGGAAATGCCGCCACCATCCTACTTCATTCTGGAATCTCCACTGCATACACGGTTGTTAAAATGGTTTTCGGAGTTGGCAGAGAGTATGACAACTTCCGATAACGGTCTCTTCAACAACCAAACGTTTTTATAACACCGTGGTCATTTCAAAATAATTATACTTCAAAACCAAAATATACTATCCATTTCAAAACCATATAAATATAATATCATTTCCCTTTCAAAATCCAAATAAATATGATATCATTTTTATAAAACCCAAATCAATATAATATCATTTTTATTTCGAATATATCCTTTCCAAAATCATAACACTTTCAAAATTTTAATATTTTGAAACTAAACGCTTGAAATATAACCTTTCCAAACATAATACTTCGAATTGCATAGTTTCTAAACCGTAACTTCCAAAACTTAAATGGTTTAGATATTCAAACAATATATAAAATAAAATAGTTTGAATTTAAAATCACTTTATAAAGTAAAATAGTTTCCTTGAATTCACAATTTTATTCACTTTATATTGAATCTCAATTCATAACCTTCAACTCACATTAGGTCTCAATAAACCATTTCAATTTCAATATATTTCAAACTTTGAGTACTAAACAATTTCAAAACAAAGGTTGATAATTACGATTCAACAATTCAATGTTCTATTATTTAGTTTTGAAATATTTGCATAATAAATCCATTATCATTTGAATAAAACTCAAATTACAAATAACTAAATATTTCCTTCAATTTATTTATACTTGGAATATTCTTTAATTCATCTTAAACCAAAATCCATTTATAAAAAGCATACCTTTAAAATCTCAATTTCATTAAATTTCAAATCAATTTCATATTTATCTTCCCACCCTATTCTCATTTAAGTTATTATAACTACAGAAATATAATTTAAATTAGTACTTAACCATATTATATCTTAATAAAATCAAACTTTATTATTAACTTTTATTATACTTTAAACCCATTTTATACATAGTTTAAAACCATGGATTTAACTATACATAAAATAATATTTATAAAATATCTAAATCAATATCTCATAAAACCATATATTTCTTCACAAAACCATAGAAAATCAATTCAAAATATTTTTATATATAGACCACGGTTTCTGCATATAATTTTCTACCATGTGGTCAAGTGATACAGATATTTATCATTTCAATCCGTAATTTAAAATAAAAATACAGTTATATATCATTCAAACCGCAATCCCATATGAAATAAAAATGCATAACAACTTGCGGTTTATAATAATATATAATACAACATCCATTCATCCAATATCAATCATCAACCATTTATCACAATCATCATCTAATTCAAACAATAATATCAATATATAACAGAAAACAAACAATAGGTATTTACTGACAGTTTATATTCAATAATAAATTAAACAACTATTTAAAATTGCAGTTTATATGCGAAAATAAATTAAAAACAATTTAATTCAAAAAATTCAATTTAACTGGGATGATGATTGAAAATATGTCAAACAGTCATAAATGAATTTCAAATCACATCGGAAATTAATTTAACACACGTAAGAAATTTTAGAAGTTGTGAGTGGGTTAAAACACTCACCTTTTGAATTTAAATTGAATTCAAGTCCATTTTAAACCCAAAATTTGAATAGTCTCCAAATTCATTCAAACCAGCTCCAAAATGTCCGGAATTCCAATAGGAATCTAGTGGAGAAAACCGAACGTGAATTGGACCTCGTATGTGAGAGTTAATGCGATAAGAACGTTTTGAAATCAAAATAAAAAAAAATACTAACCACGCGACACGCTGCTTCTCTGCAAGCTTCTCCCGTGCGAACTACAGGGACCAGAGACACGCACTTACCATCTAAACTTTGACCATGCCATACCTACGTCTCCGGCCAGCATAGGCTAAACCACCATCGCACTCATCCAAGCGAGCCGCACCTACCGGCCCCACCCCAAGCTCGTCGGTCTCTTCAAAATGTTGCGTCGTCGTATGGTTTAGAAACCCTAATCATGAATTTCCCACCGCCACACGCCAATCTAGGACAAGCGACCACAGCGTCGAACTCCATACGACGAGCCCTTCAAAACCCATATTCCAATTTCGTCGATTACAACCCAAATCAGAAGGCCCCAAATTAGCTTAGGGTTTCAAAAATTCGAGGGTTTAACTGCTATTTGCCATTTATTCGAGCATCAATTCCGAAAACGAATACTTGATGCAGATTTGTATTGTCGAGATATTCAATATATAATTTTTTTGAATTTTTTTGAGGAGTTTGAAATTTTGATTTGATTTTGAATTGCAATTGGATCTAGAATTTGATTGTCTGTCATTGAAATGAGGTGGAACAAAATGAATTGTACGTACAGACAAATGACAATGAGGAACAATTAGGCTTTATAACGAGGTATATATAGGCAAGACTGAAAATAAAAGAACGGATCGGATTGGTTTGGACCGTTGAACGATAATGGCCTGAAAAGCCCGTTCTGACTTAGTAACGAAATTGCGTCAACCCATATATCGAAATAGACGTTTTAAAATATTTAAAAGCAATGGAATAGGTTTCACCTTTAAATTTCATCGTATGAAGAAGTTATGCAAAAATCAAGTTATTTCAAATCGATTTCAATTGATTTTAATTTCATTGATTTCAAGGCGTTTCGAGTCTGTACGATCAAACGACAAGTCTGATCACTACGAAAATTGAAACCCTACAATAATTCACCGTTACGGATCCGATGAAACTAGTTTCGTCAAAATTCGAGTCAGTGGTCAAATGGTTATTTTCCAGCTAATTAAATAATTTAATATTAATTTAATTAATCACTTCTTAAAATTTAAATCCTAAAATCAACAAATCTCATCATTTTTTATTTCTTAAACCTTCCCAGTAATTTAGGCAAGTTCAGATATCCAATTTAAGTTACTTAATTCACCCATCACCGCATTAAATTTCGAATTTAAATAAATTCACTAATTGTCAATTGAAATTCCAATAATCCGTTTATTTGATTTTTAATCTTATTATGAAACAATTATTAACTTACCATTTCTATCATTTCTGATTACAATTAAACTTCTAATTCACTAACCAAAATTCCCATATCAATCAAATAAGAATTTATTGCAAAATTTATAGGGTTTACCTTCAATTTAAGTAAATTCAATAAATTATAAAATTTTATTTCATTTAAATTTATACCATTCGTATTCAATCTCTTTATTCAATCAATCATCATCTTATGTATAGATTTAACATTAGTATACACCAATTACCCTAATATTTTTACACTTATCAACTAAATTCATATTAACGTAGTTTTTAATTACGTTTAATTGCAATGGATTTAGATCTAATCCAATAGATTAAATAAATGGGTAAACAGTTAATGATTATCACCATTTGCTTAATTTAATCCCATGCATACTTTATTATCAAATAACAAATATTTTAGTTACTTATTAAGCATTGATTCTATCAAGTTACAATTATTTACGTATTATTTCATCAATTGATGTAACTTTGAATTTATTTCCCTATTTACTGATTACAATCCATTATAACCTTACAATTGTTTCAATTAATTGGGATTGCACTAAATTACTTATTTATTCACTTGCATTACCATTACTACCTTTAGTTGCAATTTGATTACCAGTCTTATTTAAAACACTAAATAAATAAATAACATATATTAGTTGTCACTAATTTACTTTTACTTACATTTACAAGTTTATTACTTACCATTAACACTGTATTATTTCATTAATTAATTCAATACTTACATTTGTTTTTCTTATATTACACTTATAAACAAATTATAATGTTTCCATTATTTCAATAAATTTGAATTCCACTCAAGTTATTAGCCATTCACTTACATCTATTTACTTATCAATTTTATATGCTGGTGCAACAATTTACACTATTTCATTATTGGGATTTCACTCCAATTGTCCAAAAATTAATTTTAATTACCATTACTACATTTCATTTTTAACATTTTCTTCGTTATAAATTATTAAAAAAATTATTTCTTTATAAATTAAATTACAAAAATCTTATTAATTCAACCAATTTAATTATCGAATTTTATGGGTCGTTACACACATAAGAGTGAAAATAATGCACATTGGAGAAAGGACTAAGGGTAATGCATAAGGACATAGATTCAAGTGAAGTGAAATGGTGCAACACACACATAGACATGTACAGTAAATCCCAAGTGCACAGGTACAAAGTGCACACAAAACTACAGAACACAACAAGGAAGGGCACAAAGGCATACACGCATGCAAGACGCACAACACCACTAGATCATCATCAATGCACACCCAGCAACTACGGTTATTAACATACACAATCAAAGGACA
This sequence comes from Allium cepa, assembly GCA_030765085.1. Classification (NCBI taxonomy): domain Eukaryota; kingdom Viridiplantae; phylum Streptophyta; class Magnoliopsida; order Asparagales; family Amaryllidaceae; genus Allium; species Allium cepa. The sequence goes on from CM060944.1 coordinate 348,086,700, forward strand.
ACCCACGGCATGGTTCCAATCAACTTCTAGACATATACTCACGTGAAAATTAGTGACCACAAAACAGTCAAAAACAATGCAAATACATGTGAAGACACATCAGAAAAATACACAAAGTCATATATAGTGTAAACAGTCATAAGCAGCAAAGAAAGGTCTATTCTCATGTTGAAATATTCAACTATATGGAATCAAAAAATTCAACCTATATATTTTAGCAATGAAAAAGTGATAAGATAACAAAACCATTCGATCAGAAATCAACAGCCAAATTTAAAAACCAAAGTCAAGATGTGAAAATTTCAATTCGAAAATCATGCATTCTTTCCAAATCAAACCCTCTAAATACCCACATCATCACTGGCAATTAGGACAGTCGAGTTTGAAGCCGCATAATAAACCTAAAAATAGAAAATCAGAGATCATACCAAATATTAATCAAAGAACACTCAATAAGGAAGTAGTCGTGACTATCAATCGCCGGCATATTGAAAAGAAAAAAAATCAAAAAAGAAGCAGTAAAGCGATTAGAAGTTCATTTGCAACTGGCGGCTTCAAAACAAAAACCTAATTTCATATCACAAAGAGGAAAGGAGATCGGCTTGGAGAAAAAAGGCATATGAGTTGAATTTTCTTCATTTATTTTTAGGGTGTACTTTTTATTAGTGAATGAATTTCTTAATAGGTCGTGTCAATTTGTATTAGGATTTGTATTAGGGTTTCATCCTTTTATTTTATTGTAATTTACCTTTTAATTATAAAACTCTTTGTAATTAGGTTCGAACTACAGGGCGTAGTTAGAGAAATTCTCAACTTGGGGATAGAGTTAAGGTAGATTTTTAAGCATAGGGTTAGAACAATCAGGTAAGCGATAGTCTCAAGTTTACAAAGTCTGTAAGCAGTCGATTGTTTAATTCCAATAGAAACCTTAGGGACAGCAATAGGTAGGTTTTGCTGAAGTTGGGTAAAATTGGGTTTAGGCATTTACTCGATATTACATATGCTGCAATTTTAATTATTCTGTAAATTTATTATAAACCCTATTCACCCTCCATCTAGGGTTAATTTGATCCTACAGAAAGAACATAAGAAAGTACTCTAAATAATATACCTTGCTATACGTGCCTCTTCCTCTTATCCTAAGCAGTAGGCTGATAGGACCTAGTATTTCCATCAAGGCATAAGTCATTTTTAGTTGCCTTCCCTTCCGAAGTATAGGACAATCCCTTTTCAAATTACCAAGCTAATCATAATTGAAGCACGTACATTTCGCTTTAGCTGCATGTAATTCCATAGCCAGGGGTGAGCAAACGGTCGGTTCGGATTGTTTTTATGTACAAATACTGAAACCAATTCAAAACTGAATAATACTTAAACCAAACCAAACCAAACCAATTTGAATTAAAACCAAACTCGAACCAAACCAAATTAAATTGATTCGGTCCGGTCGGTTAGTTCGATTATTGTGGTTTAACTAAGTTAATATAAATCATTTTGCACATGAAATATATAGTTGAACGCAATGATGGTACATGCAATAGAATATTGATCAATGCTCAGTATTAACTGAAAATACTAATTTAATGCAACATTCAGCTGGTTAGACCAAGTTACATTTTACAAACATCACTAAACCCAAACACAATTATAAACAGCAATAAAAGTTTTGCAAACCAAAATAACCCAAAACACTGTCACAGTGAAACTGACCCAAAACACATTCATTTTTCTAAATAAGCAATTGCCAAAATGATACATCATACAAATGTAACTACACTACTAAAAATCATATGCTGGAGGCCTTCAAATCCTTGTCGACATGTAGTAGCATCAATAAGTGGTATCTGACCTGTTAGAACAAAACAGGAGAAGTCAAATTTTTCTTATCACGCGCAATATCAAAACAATAAATCATTACAATTGTATAGAAAACGCGCCTTGATGCTCATATAGCATGGCTCAAATAAAACTTTTATATCCTAGTTTTTCAAGCAACAGAAACACTCAATGAAATTAAGATATGCTGAAATTTTATATTCTAGTTTTTCAAGCAGTAGAACATCGTACATATAGCACATGAAAAACAGTTAAACGGAGATGAACATACAGTGAACTTACCATTATTTTCTGACAGACCAGCATTCAGCGTATCAACCTTTTCACATGCTATTAATGGGATCCAACGCTAGCTTACTCACATCTTCATATAAAGTAAACATGATAGTTATAAGTAGAAGACATGCATGAGTAAATAAAATTATAGAAAAATATTATAATTATTTACCTGCCTCTAACTGCTCCATATTACTTAAATCTTCTTCTAGATTAATTTTACTCGCCGAAAAAGAATTACGAAACCAATCTTCTGCACAAATAAGCGACTGAACTATTTTAGGTGTAAGTGAACTTCTAAAAGGATCAAGAACACGTCCACCAGTGTTGAATACAGACTCAGAGGCCACTGTTGATATGGAACAGCTAAATGGTCATGAGCCATTCTTGAAAGGATGGGGAATCTTAAACTATTAACCTTCCAGTATTCTAATATATCGAACTCCTTAGAATCATTTTCATTATCTTCATTGAGATATTTCTCCAATTCTGACATGTTTACTCCAAAGTTATCTAATGTTTTTAACCTTTTAAAACGTTCTCTCAAATCTAGAACATCATCATCATTCTCAATATTTTCTATCTCAGTGGTTTGATTGAGACATCCATATTTTAATTTATACTCACTGAATACTTGAAAAGTAGCATCTTTAATAACCTGTATTTTTTCATGGTAAGTTGCAGGATAAAAGGTTTCTAAACAAAACTCTATAAAACCAAATTTCCAGCGAGGATCAAGCACAACAACTATATAGGTTAATATATTCATTTTCTCCCAACAACCCCAATACTTATCATATTTCCCTTGCATCCTTGTTGCCATGTTTTGCAATTGAATATCATCACTCAATTGCATCTTATTCAAACCTTCAAGTACTTTACTAATTTCATGCAAATGAATATTACTGGTAACATATGAAAAGCCAAATACACGTAATGTGAGTTCATAAAACCTGCAAAGAAATCCACATAATTTTTGAGCATTTTTCCAATCAAACTCTGTAGGCACCCCTCCTCCTTTTTCTAGCTCACTCCTATAAAATCGATCCTCAATATCAAACCTTTCAAAAGCTTGTTCATATTGTTGTGCTGCATTAAGCATTAAATATGTGGAATTCCACCTAGTTGGTACATCTAAACATAGACCACTTTTATATTCTATTTTTTCAAGCAAAACACAATGTTTGAATTTCTCAAACCTAGATGGAGATTGTCTAACATATCTAATTGCTGCTCTTATACACGAGATAGATTCTCCAACCTCTTTAAGCCCATCATTCACAACTAAATTTATAATGTGAGCAATACAACGCACGTATAAATATTTTCCTTCTAAAATGGTTCCTTTCAAATTATTGAATCTACGTTTCAAGTAACCAATCATGACATCGTTTGAGCTAGCATTATCAATAGTAATAATAAATATCTTATCAATACGCCAATCCATTAAACAACTTTCCATGGCTTTACCCAAATCTTCACCTCTATGACTAGATACAGGGCAAAAATTTAAAACTCTTTTTTTTAGTTTCCAATTGTCATCAATCCAATGAGCAATTAGGCACATATAATTGACTCTTTGTATTGAAGTTTAGTAGTAAGACATATAGATTGACACGAGTCATGTAATATTGATTTTAATTTTGCTTTTTCTTCAAGAAATATCTCATAGTAATCTCTTTGAATGGTAAATCTAGATGGTCGATGAAACTAAGATCCAAATGCAACAGATAAAGGATTTTTGAAACCAATACCTTCAATCGATTTAAATGGAAGCTCATCTAGAACAAAATAATATGATATAGCTTTTCTAACGTCATTCACATCAAATTTCCATGGTTTTAAAGATCCACCACCACCACTTTCTCCCACAGTGAAATTTATTTGTGCTTGTGTTGCATCTTTGTTACAAGCAAAATCCTTACAAACAGACATATGAGTATTTAAAGCTGACGTACCATTTTTATTTGTATCAGAACAGTACTCTTTTTTTACAGTAACTGCAACGAGCATTAGATTAACCATCATCGTCTATGAATGAAGTGAAGTGTTCCCATACTTTTGATCTTTTCCTAAGAGGTTTTCTCCTTGTTTCGGGTTTATTTTGAGAACTAGTAGCTAAATTGTTTGCTGAAGTAACTTCATTGTTGACCTATTAAAATGACATATGCAATATTAGCACAAATGTAATAAAGTGAAGTATGAACAAAATGAGCGGCATCTTTTGTGCTTTAAATCTATACTAGCTTACTGATTAAGTGCTAACAAAGACTTACTTGTACATTTATTAGATTTGGAGTTGAAGCTGCATGAACACTTATAGTTTGATCAGATGCTGGAGATGACATTTCTTGTGTTGACATGGTATTATATTTCCTCTCTGAAAATACAATAAAAAGTAATAAGTATTTCATATACAATCACTATTTCATAAACTATTAAAGATGAAGTACTCAGTAACATAGCTTGCACATCTGTTTAATATTAAGGACACCTTCAAGCAATCAGTTAACCAAATATTTCAAAACAGCAAAGACTGATTGCAATTTGGACTTCAGTTTGCAGGGAAATCTTTTATTTGCAGCAAAGTCATAGCTTGCAAAGACTGATTACTATTCACATCAAAGATCAAAACAGCAAAGACAGATTGCACATATAATAACAAGATTTCATAACTTATTATTCACGTTCGCCAAAGACTGATTATTCACGTTCGCGGGGAAATCTTTATTTGCAGCAAAGACTAATTTTGCAAAGACTGATTATTCACGTTTGCCAAATTAACCATTCTGTTGCATAAAAAATTCGTAAAAGAAAATTGATAACTTATTGATCCCAAATCAAATCATACAACAATAAATCAAAATTTCTTACCTATGTTGATAGCAGCCCTAAATTAACGTTGTTCGAACCAAAAAAATTAGGAGATCCAATGCGAAGAGTAATGCAACCCCACTCGGCAAGTCACAGCCGCTGTCGCCTGTCGCAGGCTTGGAAGTTGGATTCGAAGAGTATATCGAAATTGGGAGATCTGAAAATTGGATTTGGGTTGTTGAATTTGGGTGGAAGATGAGTAAATATAAGATAAATGAGAGAACAAGAAACGTTGATTCCTTTGAATCCATGGGGATTGCTTCGTATTCTTCAGTAGTTTTGAAAATTGGAAAACATAAACAGCTGGGTCGGTGTATTAATGGGAAAGAAACGTGAAAATTGAAATGCCTCTTGATTTTCTTCGGTTATATCGATTGAACCAAAGTTTTCTTATTAAAATCCAAAACCAACCAATAAACCAAATTAAACTAAAAACAAAAACCAAATCCAACCAAACAGCAAAGACAACCGAACCAAACCGACCAAACGAATTTTTGGTTCGTTCGGTTAATTTGGTTTGGACCAAACAATGCTCAACCCTATCCATAGCGAAATGCCCATTTATGCCACAAGAGCGGCACATAATATCAGCCCTCTTCTTTGCGTAAGCCTAGTCTTTTCCTGTATCTTGGTCTTTGCGATTCAGTTGGAATTTCTGTTTTCTCTCCACTTTTGCTACCTCTAACGGTACCTCAAGGGTGTTCTTATAGAGAAGAGACCTCTCTACAAGGCTCTTGAAAGTGACCCCTGCTGGGAAATGACAGAGCAAAGAATCTCTATCTGATGCATTAAGGCTCTTGGTAAACTTCATTGCCTTCTTCGAAGGAGTATTAATCAACTCGATACCAAATTTTACCAAAAGATTAAACTAACTAACATACTCCCTAACAGATAAGCTACCCTATCAAAGATGGATAAAATTCTCAAGCTGAACACCCGTATCGGTCTTAGAAATAAACTGAGACTCAAAGCGACGTCTGAAGTCCACCCAAGTCATGGCCTACTTATCAACTTCCTCAACTACTATAACCTCTAAGCCTCCCCCACAAGATGATAGGAAGTAATCCTCCTCTCGAGAACATCCTCTACGCCCATGTTGGTGAAAACCCTCTCCCATGAATGTATCTAAGCCTGAGTCTCTACAACAGTCTCGGAACCCTGATATGGTTTCCCCCCAAAACTAAGAAACCCCGACACAATTTTGGGAAGTCTAAAGCCGGCAGAGCAACTAATATTTGTGCCCTAGAGGAAATAAGCACCTCCAATACCGGCCATAGCTGCAGAAATGTACATATATGGTGGAACATCCCGTGCGATAGCTAAATAATCTTTGAAGCAAGCAGGTATCACTAGCTGCAAACTTCCAGTCGCTTATGTGCCCCGTTTGCTCATTCTGATGGCTCAAAATGAAGATACTTTAGCAACCGATGATAGAAATCAATTAAAGTTTGGAATATGAGTGTTGTATGCAGTATAATATAGTCAAAAAAATATAAATACGCTCTCTCAACGTTTCTTCTTTCGTTAGATTGATTAACTCAACCTGGTCTACTTGGTCCGAGTGTTGAGCCTAAGCTCTGATACCAAATGTAACAACCCGCCCTTTGGAAGATCCAAATGTCATCACTTTAAATCATTGACAAACTCTTGAATATAATAAAAGACAAATTGTCAAGATAAAATTAGAAGAAGAAGAAACACTATACGAAGGCAATGATATGATGTCAAAACAAAATGATGACATATAATATACTGAATATACATGAATAGAATAGAATGACAATATATAATAGACTGCACTAGTGCAAGCAGCTGATAAATAAATATCAGCACAGAAAGTCATATTACATCAACTTCCAACAGCATTGAGTTTTTAATAAATATACGATACAAAAGTCTCATATACAAATAATTGGTCCATCGTGTACTACTAAAATATCAAGTATACATATCCAAATATTGATGCCACGCCTCCAAAGTGCTCCAACTGCACATCCTGATAGCTTATCCCCAAAATCATTGACTTCCAAACTACTCATTTGAGTATCCGAGAGTTGTCATGCAATAAATAGACAAAGACAAAATGTGGATCGAACTTAAGGCCTGGTGTAAGGGGAACTATCTCAAAAATATTGTATATTGAAACTATAAACAAATAGATAGGAAATGACAGAATCACAATCGTCCCACTCCACAATTATGGCTTAAGGATAATCTGAACTGCCCATAAAGAAGTATAGTAAACCTTCTCAAAAATATGGAATCATACCATAACCCGCTCTTCTCCTATAATCAATGAGTCAGCACAACTAATATAATGTGACCACCACATACCAATATACTGGGAAAAAGGAAATTGGATTGTACAAGTGTAGAAGTGATAGAAGTATAATAATATAAGTCTACACTATGTTACACACAATAATAATATAAATCAACTAATATAGCACAACATAACAATGTGTAAAACAGCGAATATCTACCACCGCCCCATACTGAACGAAATATACAAATGGAATATAAGTGGAGTAACTACACCATATATAATCTTGAATTTCCATAGATAATTGTAACAATCCCATTTTTGAATAAAATTTAAATTAGTAATTAATGTTAATTTTGGAATTAATTTTTGGAATTAATTTGAAAATTTTCAAAACAAATAAAATAAGTGTTAATTTGTATGAATAAGATTTCAGTTTGCTTTGAGTTTAAAATTTGAAATAATAAATATTTTTAAAATCAATTGAATTTAAATTATATATATGTATATATATGAGTAGATTTGAATTTTACTTTGAATTTTAATTTAAATTTTAAATAAATGCTTTAGTAAAATAATTTGGATTTACAAATATATATATATGTAATTTATTTAATGTGTACTTAATTTCAAAATCTTCTCATTTAAATAGTATTTATTAATATAAAGCAAATGTCTTTATAAAATGGAAAATGTAAATTAAAAATACAATTTAAATAATGTAAGAATATTATTCTAATGAAAATTTACAAATTTTAAATAAGTAATATATATAAAGACAAGTGTTAAAAATTTAAGTAAGTGGATTAACAAGTGTAATCCATATAGAAAGAAAATTAACAAGTGTCATCATATTGTTTTTATTTTTGAGAAATTTATAAAAAGAAAATAGTTATATAATATCTCTAATTTACTTCTTCTCATTCTTTTATCTTCATTACCAAGTCTGTACATTTTTAAATCAGCAACAAGCAATCAAACTAGATAACTTCTTCAACATTTAAACCAAAAGAAAATTCCAATAAATAAAAATCTGAAACAATTTTCTCAAATCTCGAACCAAAAAAGCAATTTCAACTAAAACAACTTCAACTCTTCAACAAACAGTTCAACATCAAAGCAAGAAATCAACCTTCAACAACTTAATCAAAGCAAGGATTTCAGCAAATTCAAAGTTTTGACTCGACAAAGATTCAGTCTAACAAATCAAATTTTCATTATCAAACAACAAGATCGATCCCAGATCAAAATTCAACAACCAAAATCTTTTCTCAGCCTTCAGGTTTTAAAACCCACTCAAATCCTCTGTTTCAAATTCAAGGTGAGTAAACAAATTTGTTTCCAAAAACTTTAAATATGTTTAAACCCTAATGCCTGGAGAAAACTTGTATTTGAATAAGTAAAAATGGTTGGCATGTTGGATTTAATGCTATATGTATATATGTCTGTGGTTATCTCTGTGTGCATGTCTGAAAATAATACTCTGCTATGTTCCTTATTCTCAGATTTTATAAAAAATCAATGGCTTTTTCTCTGATTGATTTTAGGTCTTGATGTTTAAATATAAATTGTTAGAAATGATATGATTTGAATTTTAAAAATGGTTTGGATAGAAATTGATGTCAGTTTTTACTAGGAGGATAGTTTTACAGTAAAAACTCAAAAATTGATAAAATTTATTGTCAACAATTAAATGATTCAAGTATATAACCTGAATCCAGTATAAAAATTAGGATTTTTAAGATGAATATCTCGAATTTTAGTCGAGTATCAAAGGTGCGATTCAAAGTTGAATAGAAAATGGTTTTTGACCATTTTCTGGCGATCGACAAGTACTTGCTCGTAGAGGTTTTCATCAAAGCTTGGTTGTCGACTGGGAAGGTCGGGAAAAATCGCGAAGGAAGTGATCGATGGTCGTGGCGTCGAAGGTGGGTTAAACAAGGGTTGAAAGGTGGTCGGCACAGTTACTATGGGTGATCGAGCTTCACCTAGGCTCCGGTGAATGTAGCGTGGAGGCTGGCGATGCTGTGGGCGGAGTTTGGGAGACTCCGGTGGTCGGCATCGATGGTTCATGGGGAGATTTCTGGTGATGGTGAATTTCCTGTTTCGACTGAAGATGCTCGATTTTATTTTGGGCTTCGTGGCATTGGATCGAGGGTCGAAATTGATCGTATGGTTGATCGCCGTTGTGTACGAGGTATGGTCGATGGTCGCGGCGATGTGGTTGAACTATGCACGTGCCCGGCGTCATTTCGTGCCTGGGTGTTTGGGTTCATGAGCGACTCGAAGAGGGAATCGAGTTCGTGGGTTGTTTTCTCAAGTTCATGCTCGGGTGTTTGCGCATGAATAGAATCATGTAATAGATTTTAAAACTTAACTAAAATTTTAAAAAAAAAAGTGGAAGAAGATGAGGAGCTCGAGTCAAGACTCGAGTCAGAGGTGGGTTAGACCCGAAGTAGAGGTTTAAACATTTATTTTAAATAGTTTTGAAAGATAGTTTTAAATTTAAATTAAAAATTGGTTTGAACTATTATATGATAAATGTTTTAATCTATTTTTGATTAAAGAAGTTTTGTGATTTGTTAATTTAAATTTGAGAAATGATTAAGTATTTTAAAAACTTAACTTTTAAAAAGTAATTAAGTACAAGTTAAAAAGGATGAAATAATTTTAAAACATGTATTAATTAAAGTTAGGTAATTAAAGTAATTGATCTATCTTGAAAGTTAATTAAGGTTTTAATGATAAATATTTTTGTAAAGTAATTAAATTTAATTTATTTAAATTTTGTTACATTATTTTATAAAATTATTTATATTAGTTGAATGATGTAATTGAGAAGCATAATTAAGATAAAATGTTATTTAAACTAATCTTAATCTTTTAAGTTAATTTATGTGATAAGGATGATTTATTAAACAAGGTTTATAAGGTAATCAAAGTAATTAGCAAAGGTAAAAAGATTTAACTTTTAATTTATTAAGTAACTAATGAATTGTTAATATAATTACTTAAAGAATAACTATTTAATTAATTACTTAATATTAAAGATTAATTAAAGGATAAGGTTAATTGATTGATAATTAATTAATTAATAAAAGTAATTAAGATTTAATTAATTAACAATTAAGGATTAATTAATTAAGGTAATTAATTAGGGAATAATTAATTAAGGTAATTAATTAGGGAATAATTAATTAATAAGTGATTAAGATTTAATTAATTTATAATTAAGGATAACTAATCATTGACTAAAGATAATTAATGAAAATAATTATGTGATAAATTAATTATAATCACACTATTAGTCCATCTTAATTTCAGATGATTGATTGCTATTGGATGCGGCGTATTAATTGATATCTCTGATATGTGATGTGATGCTATGCGATATGAATTACTTTGTGCTGAGCTGTGATATCTGTGATTTGTTTCTGTGTGAATGTGAAAACCCATTGGCCGTAAAACGACAATTGAATTTTGATGCGACAGGGAGTCGGATTCCAATTGGTTATCGAAAACCACATCGAATCCTGAAAGTGAATCTTTGTGATTGATATATCCACGTCTTATTAAATTAAGCGCTCACTATTCGGTTTAGCCGGAGAGGACCTTGTATCATATATTCCGAATATGTGATACGACGAAATGGATAACACTTGAAGATGGTGGTGAAGACCAGGTGTCTTCGAGAATGGTAGGATAACCTGTCGATGACTCTGCACCGAGTTGCTCCGTATAGAGATCTCCATATGTGAAAGGGAGTTCGATCGGGATTGTGGATGCTCGGATTGCAAGGGCTTCTTCGGAAGTGCTTTCGGTTCTGTTCGAACCCGAAACAGACTTGTATGGTTGTATGTCTGACATTACACTTTGAGATATAAAGCAGATTTCTTTCAAATACATTTCTGTTGGTGGTGGAGAATTTATTCTCTTAGCTTAACACTCTTATATGAGACGTACGAGCTAAGAGGTTATGTAGTTGAAGGTTATCAGTGATATACTCCCAACTTGGTAGTGTGGCATGCTGAGTGCTGTTGATCATTTGTTGATCAAAGCATGGATTTTATGAAAAGCGTAGCTTTGTGGATGAGACTTCGTCAAACCTCACAACACGGTAATGGTCGAAACATGAAGGATGCAACAAGGTTATTGGGGGTGGCGCCCCTTAAGGTATGTGCATTTCCTTCTAGATAGAAGTGGTATCATGGTATGGAGCCCAGATACTTAACTTATGTTGATATTGCAATTATGTTGCTTTGTGGTTGTTGTCGTTGGGGCCCCAGATAAAGGTAAGTTACAACCGGGGGATAGCATACTTATGATAGTTAGTTACCTAGTTACAGAGGTAACCCGACCTTGTGTTGGCAGAGATCCGGTTAGGTTCTCGGGGCGTCCCTCCAGAGTTGTACCCATGTGGCCCAGGAAGTTCCTTAGCCTGACCATTTGTTGGAAATCCAACCACCAATACGAACCCTGTATGATTTCAATTGTATGACCTGCCAGTCTTAAATGGTAGCTATAGTAAGCATAGTATAATAGTACCTATGCTGGCTAAGATTAATATTATATTCTCGAAATGTTTTTCACACTATGCACTAATAATAGTAATATCAAAAGAGTTTTCTCGTATCAAGCATATTTGACTATCATAAGGAGAAATCTCCCCCAAGTGTGTGATTGCATTGTGTGTGTGCCGAGAGGCCTTATGGTAGTTTCATTTTCCAAAAGCATGAATGGTTTTTTTTATAAATTGTTTTTGTTCAAAACAACTGTTTTTGTTTACTCATACTAGTCCCATGACTGACCCGGAGTTTATTGTTCCCTTCCTAAACTCTACGTGCCCATAATTTCCACACGGGCAGCCTAGAAGTAGGTTATCCGTGTTTTGGAGCTGGCTTGGAATCTTTTGAATATTTTGGTTTGGAAGCTATCGGATTTTAGAAAGCTTTGGTTTGGAAATCTTTTGAGAAGTTTGGAGTTTTGAATACCTTATCGAAGTTGAAGTATGTTGGAACCTTTTGAAGACGCTGTTGTCGTTTCATTGTGAAGTTGTTATTATTCTATTGTTATATCAAGTGTAGCACTCTGATGTTGATGATAATTGTTGTAATCAAATATTGTGATGATGTTTTATCTATTTTGATTAATGTCCGTTCATTTTGTTTCCATTGTTTATATTCATCTAATGTTGTTATAAGCTCCATCCGAACTGGAGTTCGATCAACGGTCGAATGCAATTGAGGTATTTGATGTCGATTTTCAATCGTTGGATTTCGGGTCGTGACAAGTGGTATCAGAGCTAAAGGTTGAGTAAGAATTTTAGCTACGGAGTATAACACATTAGGTGGCTCATTAGTGATAGGGAGAAGTATACCCTGGAATGAGTTTAAACCGAGGGACCGAAACCCTAAAATTTTCTTGATCTATTTCTTTTAACTGTTGATATTCCCTAAGATATATCGTCCGTATAGTCAAAATCAAGTTTTCTTACTATTTACAGATAGTAAGAACGAGCGGGCGAAGAGCAGGAGCTAGGGGTCGGGGAAATACCACTACAACTGGTCAAGTCCCCACAACAACAGAAGCAGCTTTATGTAGCAACCTCAGCCGAATCTGGCTGATCTATATAAAAGTTTCTCGAGACTTGGTGGTCAGCCGTTCACTGGCAAGGAATCTATTGTTGAAGCCCAAGCCTGGATCAGATCGTGTGAACGAAATTTTAAAGGGCTAAAGTTGGAAGACGATCAAATGCGACTAATAGCTTCTTGGCAACTCCAAGAAGAAGCCCTAGCTTGGTGGGAGACAGTTACTGTAGATGAACTGGAAGAAGAATTTACTTGGAGTCGATGCAAGGAGGTGTTTGAGAAGCGATATATGCCATATGCTGGTATCACCTGAATGTATTAGGAATTTATGGACTTGAAGCAGGGGAGTTTATCATTTGAGGAGTACTTAAAAAAATTCAATGAATTATCTTGTTTCGGTTCGAATTTGGTGAACACGCCTCTAAAGAAAAATGAAAGATTCATTCGTGGGATGAATAAGAAATTCCACGAAAGGATGACAGCTCACGTTAAAGAATCTTTTTCGGATCTGATCGAGATGGGGTATTGATATGCTACCCTAGATATGCAAGATAGCTCCGGAGGAGAAGGGAAATACGAGCAATCCAAATTGGAAAAAAAGAAAGTTCGGAGGCAAGAAACCATATCAAGGCAAGGAGAAGAAGAACAATCAGTGAAACATGGCTAGAGATATAACTTGTTACAATTGTCAAGAGAAGGGCCATTATTCAAACAGCTGCAAGAATACAAAGAAGAAAGTTAAGAAAGAACAACCTACTAAGATTGGTCAGGGAGTTAGAGAATGCTATAATTGTCACAAGCCGGACCACATAGTAAAGAATTGCGTGGCAATAAAGCAAGCACAAGTGGCGAATGTCTATTCGATAAAGGATGACCCTTCAACTTCAAAGGCGAATAAAGGAAAAGGACTTCTAGAAGGTAACCTTACTAGTTATGATAAAGTTGTTAGAGTTTTATTCGACACGGGAGCCACACATAGCTTTATCTCCCAACAAACCGTAGACGAATTAAAACTCAAACCTGAATTTGTCGACGAGCCCATTTGTGTAAAAAATCCAATTGGTGGTCATGCGAACCTTTGTCTACGTTGTCAAGAGGTTCCTGTCTCATATTCTTGCCATCGATTCCCTATTAGCCTTTTCATTCTCGACTTTAATGAATTTGAAATCTTACTTGAAATGAGTTGGTTATCGAAATACAAAGCTAAATTGGATTGTAATAATCGAACGATCTCAATCAAAACAAAACTTGGAAATTTTGTTGAAATCTCTGGTGAGGATCCAAGTCCTAAGAGAGATAAGCTGATGTATACCTTGGGATATCCCGAACCTAGTCTGGAGTCCATACCTATAGTCCGGGAATTTTCAGACGTGTTCGAAGAAGTAAAATCCTTACCTCCGCATAGAGAAACTGAATTCAAAATTGACTTAGTACCCAACGCTTGTCATGTTGTTCACGCAAGCCATAGGATGGCACCTGAGGAAAGAATTGAACTAGTCAATCAAACCCGAGATTTGTTAGAAAAAGGGTTAGTTTGTCCTGGTGTTTCTGATTGAGGTTCAGCCGTGGTGTTCGTAGCCAAATCTGATGGATCTTTGAGATTGTGTATGGACTATAGCGATCTCAATAAACTAACTCTTAAAAACAAATTTCCTTTTCCTAGAATCGATTACTTGTTCAATCAACTACACGGCACTCGATTCTTTTAAAAGATGGATCTAGCTCAAGGATTCCATCAGCCATGAATTGCCGAAGAGTGTGTTCACTTGACTGCTTTCCGGGGTCCATACATTTTCCATGAATGGTTAGTCATGCCTTTCGGACTAACCAATGCTCCAACATACTTCATAGACTTAATGACCCATGTATTCCGAGGAATATTGAATAAATTTGTTTTGGTGTTTATTGATGATATTCTAATCTATTCCAAAATCGAAGAGGAGCATGTTGAGTATCTCAGAATTGTTTTGGAGACATTAAGGAAGAACATTATGTTTGCAAAATTTTCTAAATGCCATTTTGGGGTGAAGGAATTCAGATTTCTCGGGCATATTGTTAATAAAGAGGGAAACTCTATTGATCCGGGCAAGATTTCTGCTATTCTAGACTGGAAGTGACCCACTACTCCAAAAGAAGTTTGAAGTTTTCTGGGTTTAGTGGGATATTATAGAAAGTTTGTCCAAGATTTTTCCAAGTTGGCCAGTCCATTAACTAAGCTAACGATGAAGAGTGCTAAATTCGATTGGACTCCGAAGTGTGATGAAGCTTTCCAGGAGTTGAAGAGGAGATTAACTACCGCTCCCGTTCTCGCTATCATTAACGGGAACCAAGGTTTATTTGTCTATACTGACGCTTGTGGTGATGGTTTGGGTGTGGTGCTAATGCAGAATGGGAAAGTAATTGCTTACGCAAGTAGACAATTACATCTGCATGAGAAAAACTACCCAACACACGATCTCAAACTTTTGGCAGTTATTTTTGCTTTAAAGATATGGCATCGTTATCTTCTGGGTAAGAATCTCCTTCAGCTTTTCTAAAGGGAAATTTTAAAGTTCAACTTAACTTAACATATACTTAATAAATCCTTCTTGTTTTAGGTGAAAATTTTGAATTATTCACCGACCATAAATCTCGAAAATATCTCTTCAACCAGAAAGATTTAAATCTGAGGCAACAACGATGGTTAGAATTCTAGCGTCATATGACGTAGATATCCTATATACATCCGGAAAGGCCAATGTGGTAGCCGACGCCTTAAGTAGAAAACATGCTATTCTTTCTCATCTTGTTGTCGCTCCTACTCTTCTTAAGAAGATCGCTAGTAAACAGAAAGAAGACAAGTTTCTTCTAGAAATTTATAGGAGAATTCGTCGTGGTGAAAATTCCAGTTTTGAGGTCGATAAGAATAGAATTGTAAGACTGAAAGGCAAGTTGTGTGTCCCAGATATCCCAGAATTAAAACGTGAAGTTTTGGACGAGTGTCACAAGTCTAAACTCAGTATCCATCTAGGAGTTAATAAGATGTATAGAGATATCAAAAGAACTTTCTGATGGAAGACAATGAAGAGGGATATATCTATGTATGTGAGTCATTGTGCTACTTGTCAACAAATCAAAAGTGATCAGATGAAAATGGCGGATTTACTTCAACCATTGGAGGTACCTAAGTGGAAATGGGATCATGTATCGATGGATTTCATCGACGGGTTGCCACGCACTCGAAAGGGGAATGAAGCAATTTGGGTTATAGTGGATTGTCTGACTAAAACCGCCTACTTCATCCCAGTGAAATCTAACCGAACAGCAGCAAGTTTGTAGAGCTGTATATAAAAGAAATTGTTCGTCTCCATAGTATACCCAGCAGTATAGTGAGTGATCGTGATCTGATCTTCACTCGTAGACTTTAGGAGGTATTTCAAGCCTCAATGGGAACCATACTAAACTTCAGCACTACTTATCACCTGTAGTCTGATGGACAGACTGAAAGGATAAACCGAATCTTAGAAGACCTTCTGCATGCTTGTATACTTGACTTTCGTGGTTCATGGGAGGACCATTTGCATCTGGTCGAATTCTCATATACAATAGCTATCAGGCCAGTATCGAAATGGCTCCTTTCGAAGCTTACATGGCCGTCCTTATCGATCACCTGCATGTTGAATCGATTCAGGTGATAGACTCGTCCTTGGACCAGATATGATTAAAGAAGCCACGGAAAAAGTTGATTTTATTCGAAAGAAGTTAATAACTGCTCAAAGTCTTCAGAAGAGTTATTACGACCGTAGGAGAAGAGCTCTAGAGTTTCAAGTTGGAGATTCTATATTCCAAAAAGTGTCTCCAATGCGGAGTGTGTTGAGATTTGGAAAAACTGGAAAGTTGGCACCATGATACGTTTGTCCTTTTCCTATTTTGGAGAGGATCGGTCCTTCGGCATATCGAGTGCAGCTACCCAGCTGGTTATCTGGCATACATGATGTGTTTCACGTTTCACATCTTCGAAAATATGTGCACGATCCAGATAGTATCATTGAAGAAGCTGCTCAGCAGGATTTGGAAATCACACCAAATCTGGCAGTTAAAAGAGAGCCATTGAAGATCATTGTCGTGATGAAAAGCAATTGAGGAATAAAGTTGTGAAATTGGTCAAAGTGCAATGGAGCGGTGATTCAAATGACTATATTTGGGAAACAGAGGACGGCATGCAAAAGTCCTATCCCAATTACAGAGTGGATATCCCGACCAAATTTGGTAAGCCATTTCTCAATCTTTTTCTGAATTCGTATATTCTTTGTTTGTCTTTCTCTCTCTTTCAAATTTCGAGGACAAAATTTTCTTAAGGAGGAATCTGTAACGATCCCATTTTTGAATAAAATTTAAGTTAGTAATTAATGTAAATTTTGGAATAAATTTTTGGAATTAATTTGAAAATTTTCAAAACAAATAAAATAAGTATTAATTTGTATGACTAAGATTTCAATTTCCTTTGAGTTTAAAATTTGAAATAATAATTTTTTTTTAAAATCAATTGAATTTAATTTATATAAATATATGCGTGTATATATGAGTAGATTTGATTTTGACTTTGAATTTGAATTTAAATTTTAAATAAATGCTTTAGTAAAATAATTTGGATTTAAATATATACGTGTGTGTGTGTACGTATGTATGTAATTTATTTAATATGTATTTAATTTAAAAACATTCTTTTTTAAATAGTATTTATTAATATAAAGAGAATGTGTTTATAAAATGGAAAATGTAAATTAAAAATACAATTTAAATAATGTAAAAATATTATCCTAATGAAAATTTACAAATGTTAAATAAGTAATATATATAAAGACAAGTGTTAAAAATTTAAGTAAGTGGATTAACAAGTGTAATTCATATAGAAAGAAAATTAACAAGTGTCGTCATATTTTTGAGAAATTTACAAAAAGAAAATAAAGTTATATAATATCTCTAATTTACTTCTACTCATTCTTTAATCTTCATTACCAAGTCTGTACATTTTTAAATCAGCAACAAGTAATCAAACTAGATAACTTCTTCAACATTTAAACCAAAAGAAAATTCCAGTAAAAAAAATCTGAAACAATTTTCTCAAATCTCAAACCAGAAAAGCAATTTCAACTAAAACAACTTCAACTCTTCAACAAACAGTTCAACATCAAAGCAAGATATCAACCTTCAACAACTTAATCAAAGCTAGGAGTTCAGCAAATTCAAAGTTTTGACTCAGCAAAGATTCGGTTTAACAAATCAAGTTTTCATCAACAAATAACAAGATCGAGCCCATATCAAAATTCAACAACCAAAATCTTTTCTCAGCCTTCAGGTTTTAAAACCCAGTCTGATCCTCTGCTTTCAAATTCAAGGTGAGTAAACAAACTTGTTTAAAAACTTTAAATATGTTTAAACCCTGATGCCAGCAGAAAACCTATGTTTGAATAAGTAAAAATGGTTTGCATGTTGGATTTAATGCTATATGTATATATGTCTGTGGTTATCTCTATGTGCATGTCTGAAATAATACTCTCCTCTATTCCATATTCTCAGATTTTATAAAAAAATCAAAGGCTTTCTCTCTGATTGGTTTTAGGTCTTGATGTTTAAATATAAATTGTTAGAAATGATATGATATAAATTTTAAAAATGGTTTGGATAGAAATTGATGTCAGTTTTTACTAGGAGGATAGTTTTACAGTAAAACTCAAAACTGATAAAATTTGTTGTCAACAATTAAATGATTCAAGTATATAGCCTGAATCTACTATAAAAATTAGGATTTTAAAGACGAATATCTCGAATTTTAGTTGAGTATCGAAGTTGTAGTTCAAAGTTGAATGGAAAATGGTTTTTGACATTTTCTGGCAATCGACGGGCACTTGGCCTCAGGGGTTTTCGTCGAAGCTTGGTTGTCGATTGGGAAGGTCGAGAAAAATGGTGAAGGAGGCGATCAATGGTCATGGCGTCGGAGGTGGGTTAAACTAGGGTTTAAGGGTTGAGGTTGAAATGTGGTCGGCATAGTGACTATGGGTGATCGGACTTCACCTGGGCTCGGGTGATTGTAGCGTGGAGGCTGGCGATGCTATGGACGGAGTTTGGGAGACTCTGGTGGTCGGCGTCGATGGTTCAGGGGAGATTTCTGGTGATGGTGGATTTACAGTTTCGACTGGAGATGCTCGATTTTATTTTGGGCTTCATGGCATTGGATCAAGGGTAGGAATCGATCGTATGGTCGATCGTCGATGTGTGTGAGGTAACGTCGATGGTCGAGGTGGCATGGTTGAACTGTGCACGTGCACGGCATCATTTCATGTCTGGGTGTTTGGGTTCGTGGGCGACTCGAAGAGGGAATCGGGTTCGTGGGTTGTTTTCTCGAGTTCATGCTCGGGTGTTTGCGCGCGAATAGAATCATGTAACAGATTTTAAAACTTAAACTAAATTTTTTAAAAGAAGTGGAAGAAGATGAGGAGCTCGAGTTAAAACTCGAGTCAAAGGCGGGTCAGACTCGAAGTAGAGATTTAGACATTTATTTTAAATAGTTTTGAAAGTTAGTTTTAAATTTAAATTAAAAATTGGTTTGAACTATTATATGATAAATGTTTTAATTTGTTTTTGATTAAAGAAGTTTTATGATTTGTTAATTTAAATTTGTGAAATGGTTAAGTATTTTAAAAACTTAATTCTAAAAAAGTAGTTAAATATAAGTTAAAAAGGATGAAATATTTTTAAAACATGTATTAATTAAAGTTAGGTAATTAAAGTAACTGATCTATCTTGAAAGTTAACTACGGTTTTAATGATAAATATTTTTTTAAAAGTAATTTAATTTAATTTATTTAAATTTTGTTACATTATTTTATAAAATTATTTATATTAGTTAAATAATGTGATTAAGAAGGATAATTAAGATAAAATGTTATTTAAACTAATCTTAATCTTTTAAGTTAATTTATGTGATAAGGATGATTTATTAAACAAAATTTATAAGATAATCAAAGTAATTAGCAAAGATAAAAAGATTTATCTTTTAATTTATTAAGTAATTAATGATTTGTTAATATAATTACTCAAAGAATAACTATTTAATTAATTACTTAATATTAAAAATTAATTAAAGGAATAATTAAGGTTAATTGATTGGTAGTTAATAAATTAATAAAAGTAATTAAGATATAATTAATTAACAATTGAGGATTAATTAATTAAGGTAATTAATTAAGGAATAATTAATTAATGAAGGTGATTAAGATTTAATTAATTTATAATTAAGGATAACTAATCATTGATTAAAGATAATTAATGAAAATAATTATGTGATAAATTAATTATAATCGCACGATTAGTCCATCTTAATTTCAGATGATTGATTGCTATTGAATGCGGTGTACTGATTGACATCTCTAATATACGATTGTGATGCTACGTGATATGAATTAATTTGTTCTAAGCTGTGATATCTGTGATTTGTTTCTATGTGAATGTGAAAACCCACTGGCCTCAAAACGGCAATTGAATTTCGATGCGACAGGGAGTCGGATTCCAGTTGGTTATCCAAAACCCATATCGAACCCTGAAAGTGAATATTTGTGATTGATATATCCACGTGTTTTTAAATTAAATGCCCACTATTCGGTTTAGCCGGGAGAGGACCTTGTGGTATGTAGCCCATTCTGAATATGTGATACGACGAAATGGATAACATTTGAAGATGTCGGTGAAGACCGGTTGTCTTCGAGAATGATAGGATAACATGTCGAATGACTCTGTCACTGAGTTGCTTCGGTATAGAGATCTCCATATGTGATGGAGAGTCCGATCGGGATTGTGGATGCCCGGATTGCAATGGCTTCTTCGAAAGTTCTTTTAGTTATGTTCGAACCAGGAACAGACTTGTATGGTTGTATGTCTGACATTACACTTTGAGATATAAAGCAGATTTCCTTCAAATACATTTCTGTTGGTGGCGGAGAATTTATTCTCTTAGCTTAACACCCTTCTCTGAAACGTATGAGCTCAAAGGTTATGTAGTTGAAGGTCATTAGTGATATACTCCCAACTTGGTAGTGTGGCATGTTGAGTGTTGCTGATCATTTGTTGATCGAAGCATGGATTTTGTGAAAAACGTAGCTTTATGGACGACTTCGTCAAACCTCACAACCCGGTAATGGTCGAAACTGGAAGGATGCAGCAAGGTTATTAGGGGTAGCGCCCCTTAGGGTATGTGCATTTCCTTCTGGATAGAAGTGGTATCATGGTATGGAGCCCAGATACTTAACTTATGTTGATATTGCAATTATGCTGCTTTGTGGTTGTTATTGTTGGGGCCCCAGATAAAGATCAGTTACGACTGGGGGATGGCATACTCGTGATAGTTAGTTGCCTAGTTTCAGAGGTAACCCGGTCTTGTATTGGCAGAGATCCGGTTAGGTTCTCGGGACGTCCCTCCAGAGGCGTACCAATGTGGCCTAGGAAGTTCCTTAGCCTGACCATTTTTTGAAAATCCAATCATCAATACGAACCCTGTACGATTTCAATTGTATAACCTATCATTTTTAAATGGTAGCTATAGTAGGCATAGTATAATGGTACCTATGCTGGCTAAAATTAATATTGTATTTTCGAAATGTTTTTCACACTATCCACTAATAATAATAATATCAAAAGAGTTTTCTCGTATCAAGCATATTTGATTATCATAAGGAGAAATCTCCCCCAAGTGTGCGATTGCATTTTGTGTGTGCAGGGAGGCCTTATGGTAGTTTCATTTTCCAAAAACATGAACAGTTTTCTTTTATAAAAAAATTTTGTTCAAAACAACTATTTTTGTTTACTCATACCAGTCCCATGATTGACCCGGAGTTTATTGTTCCCTTCCTAAACTCTGGATGTCCACAATTTCCACACGGGCATCCTAGAAGCAGGTTATTCGTGTTTTGGAGCTGGCTTGGAATCTTTTAAAGTCTTTTGGTTTGGAAGTTATCGTATTTTTGAAAGCTTTGGTTTGGATATCTTTTGACAAGTTTGGAGTTTTGAAGACCTTATCGAAGTTGAAGTATGTTGGAACCTTTTGAAGACGCTGTTGTCGTTCTGTTGTGAAGTTGTTCTTATTCTGTTGTTATATCGAGTGTAGCACTCTGACGTTGATGATAATTGTTGTGATCAAATATTGTGATGATGTTGTATCTGTGTTGATTAACGTCGGTTCATTATGTTTCCGCTGTTTATATTCATCTAGTGTTGTTATAAGCTCCATCCGAACTGGAGTTCGACGTTTGAATCTCCGACAGTCGAACACAAGTGAGGTATTTGATGTTGATTTTCAATCGCTGGATTTTAGGTCGTGACAATAATCTTACCCTTGAGAGTTCACCAAGCCGAACTATGTTCCCTCTCGACCTCCTATCTGTATAAGTGCCCTCATACGAACCCACACTGCTCTCCTGTAATTATGAATAACCCTACCACTATAGTGATCCCTAACATCTACACCTACACTACTGCCATTAGGTACAAGTACCCCTTAACCGTTGCTCCAGACCCTCCCAAAGGCTTGGTTCCAAACCATTAAATTACATCTAAATGGAAATGTAGAACTAGAACCGAACTACGGCTCGAATCTAATCACATATCCCATGATTATCTCACTGTCATTACACCAGAGAAGGCATTTCATACCGTTGAAAAAATACTACCAAAACTTTAGTAGTGTTCCGGCAAACGCTGCGACAAGATGTGCAACTAAAAGTATAAAAAAAATTGTCGCGTTGTAGTAAGCGCTTTCAAAAACAAATATATTGTAGCGGTTTTGAAACCCTACAAAAAAATTGCAACGTTTTATTTGTCCTAATATTTATTTTTATTTTTTGCATTTTTCTCTGCTACGATATGTTTTTTGTGTAATTTACATTTATTCTTGTAGCACTTTTAAAATAGTACTAAAACTTTCAAGCCAACATCAATAAATCATATAATCATCATAGTCAAATAACCGAAAAAACACGTTAATAGCATAATCAAGTATAATATTCATTACCATTTTAATAATAGTATTTCGAAAAAATGAGCGTACTCACATACGACATCCGTTCACAAACAAGTTTACACTACTAGTACGAACAAAATATTATAATATATATAACATATCATTGCTTAATTACCGACATTTCTTTATAACAACCGTTCTTCTCTTCGAAAACTTTTCTTCGAAAGTCCAATGCCTGCACAAGAGAAAACACAACATATAGTCAAACAATTACATTAATTTGTAGGACTTTGAATCTGATAGTCAACCAATTATATTAATTTTAACAAAACTTAGTTAATTTTTATTAACTTGTTAGCTTAGTTAATTTTTATTATAATTACTATTATTATTATTAAAACTCGGATAATTTAATTATATTATTTTTATTAACTTAGTTAATTTTTATAAACTTGGTTAATTTTTATAAATTGGGTTACCTCATTATCATCATTATTTATAAAACTTTTTTAAATTAGTTATATTATTATTATTTATAAAAATTAGTTAATTTAAACTTAGTTAATTTTATAAAACTTGTTTAATTTTAACAAAACCTAGTTAATTGTTTCTAATTTGGTTAACTTAGTCGATTTATTATTTTATTATTATTATTTTAATTAAAACTTGGTTACTTACTATTATAATTAATATTATTATAAATTTAGTTAATTTTTAAAAACTTAGTTAACTCATCATCATCGTCATTATTTATCAAACTTTGTTAAATTGGTTATATAATTATCATTTATAACATTTAGTAATTTAAACCTAGTTAATTTTATAAAATTTGTTTAGTTTTAACAAAACTTAGTTAATTTTATTAACTTGGTTAACTTAGTTAATTTATTATTAGTATTATTATTAAAGCTCGGTTAACTTAATTATATTATTACTATTATTATTATTATAAACTTAGTTAATTCATCATCATCGTTATTTATAAAACTTTGTTAAATTGGTTATATTATTATCATTTATAAAATGCAGTTAACTTAAACTTAGTTAATTTTATAAAACTTGTTTAATTTTAACAAAACTTACTTAATTTTTTTAACTTAGTTAATTTATTATTATTGTTATTGTTAAAACTAGGTTAACTTATTATTATTATAAATTTAGTTAATTTTTATAAACTTAGTTAATTCGTCGTCGTCATCATTATTTATTGAAAATTGTTAAAGTTATATTATTATTATTTATAAAATTTATTTATTTTACACTTAGTTCATTTTATAAAACTTGTTTAATTTTTATAAAACTTTGTTAATTTTATTAACTTGGTTAACTTAGTTAATTTATTATTAGTATTGTTTTAAAGACCGGTTAACTTAATTATATTATTATTATTATTATTATTATTACAAACTTAATTATATTATTATTACTGTTATTCAGCCTTTTGGCAAGACCGTGACACCAAGGACTTGACTAGGGACTGAAGACAATCCGGTCAGGAGATCAGTTATCTATGAGTCCATGATGGATACAGGAAAATGTGGTCCGAGTCCGGATCGAGCTACAATTAGCATGGTATGACAAGCAAAGCTATGAACGGCAACATTCCAAATTTTAGGTCAATCGGAGTTCATATGCTCGAGATATGGATCGATCAAAATCCATGTGAAGTATGTCTATTTCGTATCGATCCATCTAGCAAATTTCGTATCCATCAACCCATATCCATCATTTCGTATCCATTCGGATCGATACAAAATGAGCAAAAGTCCACCACTCGGCATCCATCATTCATATCCATTGGATTTTGATGGCTTTCAGCACTTCCCGGATCTATACATTTCATATCAATCCCATATCTGATAGATACGAAGATAAGGGCATACGAAACCACGGAAAAGCATCAACACGAAGAGCAATGTATAAAATGGATACGAAGGAAGATGTCAATTCGAAGGAAACGGTCTTTAAGCATGAAATATGGATCTCCACAAAATACTCGCGCCACGTCATCGATACGCACGTATCGATACGAAGTGTTCAGCTTAGCTAGAAAACCCAATTTTGGATCGATTATATCTCTCAAATTACAAGTCCAAATGCCATGAAATTTTTCACGGAAGCTTGCATATCAACTCAAGAACGCCCATGATCGATCGTAGCCCTATTGGGCCATTTGATCAATACGAAGCGGGTATGGATCGATCAGGATCGATTCCAAACAACTCCAAATCGATCACGTGGGCCCACCTATGTGTGAGAAAGGGTATTTCGAGATTTGAGGCAGATATTTCCAAATCTACTCCTATAAATAGCACCCTACGCCAACTAAAAAAGGACTTTTGGAACCTCTACGCTGCTGCTTTGCTGAAACTCCATTGTAACTTGAGTACTAGTTATTTACTGTTGTAAATCAGTTGAGAATCATCAATAAACATCAAACTCTTCGAAGTGGACGTAGGCTACAATATCAACCACTATAAATTCTTGTCTTTTTCTATTACAGCTACTTTCCTTGGTGTGATTGTTAGATTAGCCTCATTTTTCATTATTCTTCTTCATTCCAATCTCTTCTATTACTTCCGACGATTGTTGTACCCAATTTTGGTACAAATAGTTATTATAAACTTAGTTATATTATTATTATTATTATAAACTTAGTCAAGATGCCTTTGTTTAAACCGGATCTTTGTTAAATTGCCATTAACATCATGCCGAGGTTGCTTTCCTAACTGAAAATAGATTTAGTGCTATGGACAACAAGCAGTATCTAAGCGATAGAACACCTATTTGTAGAAGAACCCCTTGGTCAACTTGTAACTAGTTAAGCATAACAAGTAATGTTATACTAGAAAATGTGAGGCCCTAGATCTAGATTTCAGGCTGTCCATTCACATGGTTTTAACATCCACCTAGAAAAACATGGAAATAGATGGCCAGCGCAAATAATTTTAGTTCTATGTATGAGAAAAGAAACTTAGAAAAGTTGAACAGTGTTTCTGGCCTATAAGAAGCTTGTTTGCGGGTTAAAAATCCCCCGGTCATTATTTGATTTCCAATTTCCTCGCCTAACATATCTAAATCATTATACTCTTATTGTTCTTGTTGAACACCAAAAAGCAATGCTAACTCATCAATGTCCCCCTCGCCATCTCCATATTCACCTGCTTTCCTGAAAAGTTCATCTTTCTAATAATAGATAAAATGTGCATTTTTTAGAACTATAAACTAGCTAGGGTTAAAATAGTGTAGGAAATTTTGGAGAAAGCCAACCACATTTTAGTTAGAAATGCATCAGACCTTAGAAGTTGCTACTTGATTACCAAATGCATGAACCAAGTCAGAAAACTCCAATAATGTAAGCATTCCATCTTCACTGTAGTCCTATTTCAGTAGTGCATACATTTGATAATAAACAAATATTAATATGAAAACAATTATGCAAAATTAGCAGGAAGTAAACATTCGGAATTCAACAAATTAAAGGTCTATAGTTGATACAACAACATGTAAAACTGCATTATGATACAACAACATGTAAAACATTACAGATCATCGAATCTTAAAAAATTCCAAAAAATCGAACTCCTCATGACTCCTATCATGGTGGGATCAAAACTGAAACAAAAAAACAACATGGCCATCTATGATGTTTGCTCCTTTAACATTATTCATCGAGTGAACTATGCTCAGAGTGATATAATATGTAGAAAGTGAACTGAACTGGTGAAAATGACATGGAGAATAGGTCTAACACATGCTCACTTAAATATGAAGATCAGTATAAATACTAATTACTTGCACAAAATTTACATGATTACATGTCCCCACCAAATTTACGTGATTTAGTTTCCTTTTGATATACAACTGCAGGTAACTCACTCAATAACCTATACTTTAATAATCTATACTATCACGCATTCTACAGCCTACAGGTAAGGCAAGTAATTCACTGCCTAGATTTTCACGTATGTTAGTTCAGGTAAAGCTAGTAACCGAGAACTTAGCCCATTCACCTATTTACTACTTAGATTCTCACTTGGTCCCCTATTAAGAAAGTCATATGTCTCCTTTTCTAGTCAAACCAAAAGGAATGCTAATTTTCTATCATACTTAAATGCACAGTCCATATTGATTTAATGTAATATCAGTACCAAAAGCTATCTGATGTACATGAACATGAAATTATAAAAAAATACTAAATGTTTTTATCAACATTATGGTCATTCTCAGTATAATACATAAATAAAAATGAAACAGATGCAAAACTATGCAATTTGCAAGCATTAAAATAAAATGGTCTTATAAAATAGTACTAAAGATGTATTATTAAATAATATGGATTCTATTACAGTTATAGGAGACACTAAAGAGCCAATAAAATTCAGATGTTTTTCTAATTTTATTTATCATTTCTTTATTTTTATTTTTTGTTGCAGTGCCAATGGTCAGCATTCAATAGCCAAAGCTACATGGTTACTACTTTATGTTACATTTAGATTAGTAAACTATGCAATGTAGTTTTGTTTTGGCTTTTTAATTGGTGAAGTAGTGCAGTGGTTTAAGTGTTATAATCGATTCTTAAGCAGTAGAGTGCTACAGTTAGTTTCCTTGTAAATATCATACTTATTATATTGCAAACAGATATCATTTTTTGCTAGTCACAAAAAAACAGTGTATATATGCACCATGTACATCCCCAATTCCTGACTGCATATTCATTGAATTTATATAGTGAAAGTACGAACTTAAGTACATCATGACTTACATATTCATTGAATTATTGATGTATTCTATTGATGAGTTTAAAAATGGAACTAGCAAACATATTTATGGGACAATAAACAAAGGAGATTACAGAACTGAAAAATAATACTTACGAGAACCTGATTCCTTAATGACATATGCGGCCTGCCAAACTTATTTTTAATATTATGACTACTATTATTATTATAAACTTACTTAACTACGTTAAAATTTTATAATAATTAGTTAATTTTTATAAAACTTAGATGTTTTTGAAAAAATTGTGAACTTTATTAAATTATTATTATTATTAACCTAGTTAATTTTTTTTAAACTATAGTTTATTATTATTAAAAACCTACTATTTATATAAAACTTAGTTAAATTTTTATAATATTTAGTTAATTTGAATAGGCTTTTTTATTTAGAATAATTTTATAAACTTATTTATTTTTTATAAAATTTAGTTAGTTTTTTATAAAAATTAATTAACTTTTTTAATTTTTATAAACTTGGTTAATTTTATTATTATTATTATTATAAAATTAGTAAATTTTAATCAAACTTGATATAAGTTATTATTATTATTATTATTGAAAATTTGTTAATTTAAAAAAAATACTTAGTTAATTTAATTAAAATTTTACAACACCAAGACAATTTTTATAAACTTATTTATTTTTGTCGAACTTAGTTCATTTTTATAAATTTTAGTTCACTTGTCCAATTTTTATAAACTTAGTTAGTTTTTTTAACTATTAATATTATAACCTAGTAAATTTTACTAATCTTAATTATTATTGTTATTGTTTTATTATTATAAACTTGTTAACTTTTAAAAACACTAAGTTAACTTAATTAATATTTCTACTCAAATAAAATTTCTTCTTAAGAAATTTTTACATTCGTGATTGACAATTTAAGTCCGCTATTGAAAGCCTTGCGTTTAATATTTACACTTGAATGTTTGATCTCAATGAAGAATGCCCAGCAAATGGATCATGATTTTACCACTATTCTAACATAAAACTATTGGTATAATAAGCATCCACACTTAATAGGGAACCATCTGAATGTTTTTGTCTCATAGAGGAAGTAGTTTAAGTTCCTTGTTCTCCTTTCACTGCTCCCTTTTGATATGTTAGATTACTTATTTCGTTTATCCATTCAATTTTGTCCCTTTAGAACAGTTTTGTAGGTAACCTTGCTAGTTAGCTTGAACAAAAGACTACGAGCTTTCCTAGAATCTGGTTCATTTGCTTTCATTGAATATCTAGATTTTGATTCTTTGGCGCCTTTTGGAGGAGGTTCTTCATCTTCTACCTCTTCTATTACATTCCTGAAGTTAAAAGTTTAATGATTAATATACATGAGTTATGCCATATAGAGTATAAAGTGGCATCAACACTCAGTGAAATGCAGTTTCATCAAAACAGAAAACAAGCATGGACACTTAGTAGAGATCATCATTTAATAAGATGTAAAGAAAATAGGCACATGCTATTAACGAGCTACAGTCCTTTAAATAAAAATTATCACAAACACTGTTGATCTTGACATCTCAAAACTTTCATGGTTTACCATAAAGCAGGGATCTCTATATTTAACCTATATATGCCATATTTAATTCTGCTGTGAACTTCCAAATAACCAATATAAAGAGTTTACGAAGTTTAGATCTACTAGAAAACACAGATTGTAAACATAAAACTTAATAGTAAATTTTAGTTAACTGAAGAACAACTAATGCAAACAGGGAGCACATGGTCTTAACGTTTTACAAAAATAACAATGGTGAAAGAAACATATGAGCTATAGACAAATAACAAGCGTCAGACAATTTTGCTTTCATTTGTGAATAATTTTTTTACAGTGATTGCAATAAAGATAGAAAACAACAGAAATGTACCTTCAAAATAATGAGACCACAAAATTGTCTCTCATCTTCTTTTCTTGTGTATACAAGCTACATAGAAGAGGTTAGGAACCAAAATACGGTTACAATATTTATGAAGGTTCAAAGATCAAAAAATGTCACTAGCTTTTCAGGTTTCTCGTTCAACACAAACCACCGCCTGCTCCATCCATTTTTCGAACTTTTTCCATGGAATATCCTGCAGAAACAAGTCTATTTTCTCAGGAGATAAGGTGAATAGTAAAAAAGAGTAATATTAAAACAAAAATAAAGCACAGATAGCTATAAAACTGTCTTGTCTTCAACTGCCAACTAATTAATTAAAGCCATGTTCCTTTACATGCCAAAGTACTCTTTAATTTACTAGCAAACTATCATGTGCAGTATGATGTCGATGCCTTATAGTGAACATTTATGCACATAGATCAACCTATAACCATGAAATCACCAATGTAATGAAAGAAAATCTCATGGTTAACTAACGAATGTTAAAGGTGTAAGCCAGCCTTTCTATCAAGCAAAGAGACCGTGCAAATTTTCATACAAACAGGTAAGCGTAAATTTTAATATATGCATTAAAAAGTAAACATAATGTAATGTGGCAAATAAACGAAACGGTATAAATGAAATAAGATGGGCCGAGTTATATTAGTATTCGTATAAGGGTTTTAAGGGCATTTCTGTAATTTCTGCAGAAGAGTATTATAACTATATATACAGAGCACAATGTATTGTATTGTGTATTCTACTGAATATTACATAACAATTTCTTTCTTCTTCTTCAATACATAATCATTTTCTATTTTGGTATCAGAGCCAATTCTTGCCAAATGACAGATTAAAACTGAAGCTAACATTCTTGTGATCAAACGATCAATTACTTGAATGATTAGTTTCATTACACTCCTCAGATTATAATATCATCATTGGAGAGATACCATTTCTTGATTAAGTGATCTTCCCAACTGTGTGTTTGTCACTGCCTCGTCTGAACCCTGTCAGTATTCATCACTCAGGACAGGCTGTAGCTCCTCTCCTCGGAATCATCCTCATCAGAGAAGATCATTGCTGTTACCGTTGAACAGTTCTTTAAACCAAGAATCAATTTCTTGTTTTAAATACTGTTGCATTCATCAAGATAAAGAGAGAAATCACTTCTCTGGCTGCAATCAGATTGACTGCCTCGCCATAATCAAGTGATCTATATATCTTTAGTGAAGGGTTGAGTCGTGCTTAGCAGCACACATAGCTGAAAGTGATTCTGCAACAACCTCTCCCACAAGAAGAAATCCACCAAACCCAATTCAAGATTCTACAAGTCTCTGCATGATAAAACCAAAGAGTCAAATTTCAGTTCAGTTAGACGAAAATAACTATTTACTGTGGAAATTTCAGGCAGAAACAGCAATAAGAGGGTATGGTTTGGAAAACTACATCAATGGGACATTAGCTATACCATCAATGATGATTAAAGACACAGGTGGTAATTTGATTCCAAATCAAGATTACACCAACTATCAAAGACAGGATAGTCTGCTAGCCTCTTGGTTAATGTCATCCATTAGTGTGAATTTTCTGTCTCAAATTGTTGGATGTAAGAGTTCTCAAGAAATATGGTCTACAATTAATCAAATTTTCAACTCACAAACTGCTGCAAGAGTCTTGCATTACAAAAGACTGTTACAGAATCTGAAGAAGGACAGTATGTCAATGCAAGAATACTTAACCAAAGCCAAAACATATTGTGACTTACTAGAGACAGCAGGACACAAAGTACCAGAAACAGAGCAGATTCTCACCATTCTCAGTGGTTTAGATGAAGAATATGAATCAGTTGTTGCAATTATCTCATCAAGAGAAACTTTACCATCAATTCAATATGTGTAATCAACACTTCTTGCTCAAGAAGGCAGAATTGATCAAAAGAAATCACTGAATCCAACTATGCATCAAATAACAAAGGAAAAGGTCAAGAAAAATCAAGTATAAACAGACCACAGTCAAACAATCAGAGAGGTGGTCTTAGCTACAGAGGCAGAGGTCGTGCAAGATGGAATAATTCTAATAGACTTAGATGCCAGATTTGTGAGAAATTTGGGCATACTGCAATTAAGTGCTATTTCAGATTTGATCAAAGTTTTAACATGAATCAGCAGAATAATGCTCAGAGGAGCAATAATCAAACCATCAACATTGCTCATACTAATGCAGATGCAAGAAAGTCAAGTAACAACTCTAGAAGTCAACAAGATACAGAACAACAGCCAAAGACTGATGATCTACAGTTTGAAGAATGGTATCCAGATTCAGGTGCAACAAATCACATCACTAACAATCTTGACAATCTTAATCTTGGAAATAGAGAATATAAAGGTACGCAATCTATTTTTATGGGTAATGGAAAACCAATTCAAATAACTCATACTGGAAGTGCCAAAATCAGAGGCAAAAGAGAGTTTCATCTCAATAATTTACTTAGAGTACCTCAAATTAAGAAAAACTTATTGAGTGTCTCTCAATTTGCTAATGAAAATCAAGTATACTTTGAATTCTACCCAAAGTTCTGCTTAATTAGGGATTTACTGAATAAAGAAATTTTATTACAGGGTAACCTGCACAATGGCCTTTACACTTTCAAACTGTGGAAGAAAACTAAGTCTACTCAAAAGAGAAATTGGTGCAATTATGCTAGATATGATTCACTTGTTGAAAATGAAAGAATGTTTGATCTGTGGCACAATAAACTGGGTCATCCTTGAATTGATACTGTAAAGCATGTGTTGAAAAATATGAATATGAAATTTGGAAACATATCCAGACCTTATGTTTGTACATCATGTAAAATGGGAAAAAGTCACAAACTACCATTCTCTAAATCATCAACTAGATATACAAAACCACTAGAGATGGTAGCGGTTGACTTGTGGGGTCCAGCCCCAATCGATTCAGATTATGGTTTTAAATATTATGTATCCTTTGTAGACTCATTTACTAGATATACGTGGATATATTTTCTCAAATCAAAGTTTGAAACCAAAGATACAGTGATTCAGTTTATTAACCAGGCTGAGAGACAAACAAACCATGAATTGAAAATAATTCAGACAGATGGAGGTACTGAATTCAAAACCTTGAAAGAATTTTTTATCAAAAAAGGAATAATACACAGAGTTACCTGTCCATACACTTCTGAACAGAATGGTCTTGTTGAGAGGAAACATAGGCACATAGTTGATACTGGCCTAACTTTGCTAGCTCATGCCTCAATTCCTCTAAAGTTTTGGCCAGAGTCATTTAATTCTGCTGTATTTCTCATCAACAGAATGCCTACAAAGGTATTGAAAAACAAAACACCACTTGAGAAGTTATTACATATATCACCAGATTATATGATACTTAAAACATTTGGCTATTTATGCTATCCATATTTAAGACCATATAGTTCACATAAGCTAAGTTTTAGATCCATGCCATGCACATTTATTGGGTATCCCACCAATCAAAAAGGATACAAATGTCTTACCAATAATGGTAAGATAATTGTCTCCAGACATGTTGCTTTTAATGAACATGTCTTTCCATTCTCTATGAGTGAGTTAAAAACTACCCATAAAGTATATGATGCTAAATCATCAATACATCCTGCTCAAAAGCAATGTGTTCCAACTTACTCATCTGAACAAATAAATAGGACTCAAACTGGTCATCTGATAAGGGAACACACTCAAAACATATCAGATGATCAGTATGAGCCTAATGGATCTCATGATCCAAATAATCACTGCCAAGACAGTGACTCATCAGATTCCAGCATGGATACATCATCAAGCATGGACACTTCCTCAAGTCCACACCAAATTCATGACACAAGTGCAAGTAGATCAGCATCCCCTGGAAGAGAAGGACATCATATGATGACAAGATCAAAACATGGTATTTTTAAACCAAAGATCTACTCTACTGTTCTTAACCAAGACGAGCCAATCAATTATGAAGAGGCTAGTACAAACAGCAATTGGAAAGAAGCCATGGATGATGAATATAATGCATTAATTAAAAACAAGACATGGAGCATTGTACAGGCTCCAAAAGACAAAAATGTAATTGGATGCAGATGGACCTACAAACTCAAGAAGTCAGCAGATGGAAAAGCAACCAAATATAAGGCAAGGTTGGTAGCTAAGGGGTACTCTCAGCAGAATGGCTTTGACTTCACAGAAACCTTTTCACCGGTAGTGAAACCAACTACAATCAGGGTGATTCTCACAGTGGCTGTTTATAATAAATGGGACATTAGACAGCTTGATGTCAACAATGCTTTCCTACATGGTGAACTACAACAAGAAGTATACATGCAACAGCCACCAGGATATATTAAAGCCAGTGACAAGAAAATGGTATGCAAGTTACATAAAGCCATCTATGGACTGAAGCAAGCACCCAGAGTGTGGTATGAAAAACTAAAATCTACTTTGATCAGTCTTGAATACAAGCCAACCAGGTCTGACAACTCACTTTACATTAAGATAAATGATACTGGTGCTACTTATATACTTGTGTATGTAGATGATCTCATAATTACTGGTAATAGTAATGATGAAATTAAACATGTCACCAGTTACCTACATCAAACTTTTTTTTAATCAAAGATTTAGGCAACCTGAGTTACTTCTTAGGGATAGAAGTTAACAGAAAGTCTCAAAATGAATTGCTACTGACTCAGAGTAAATATATATCTGAAATCCTTACTAGAGCAAACATGACTAATGCAAAACTCATGCCAACACCTATGGTAAGTAATTTACATTTATCTAAATTCAAAGGTGAGCATATAGAGAACATTAAGCAGTACAGAAGCATAGTGGGTGCTTTGCAGTATGTTACCATTACAAGACCAGACATTTCTTTCAGTGTAAATAAGGCGTGTCAATTTATGCAGGAACCTCTAGATCAACACTGGAAAGCAGTAAAGAGGATCATGCGATACCTAAAGGGGACAATGAACTATGGAATATGCATTAAAGCTAGCAAATCATTAAATATTGAAGGATACGCAGACGCTGATTGGGCACTTGATTCAGACGACCGAAGGTCAACTACTGGTCATTGCATTTATCTGGGTGGTAACCCCGTATCCTGGTGCTCCAAAAAGCAGCCAACTGTTTCTCGATCAAGTACAGAGGCGAAGTATCGCAGTGTTGCATGCGCTACTGCCGAAGTGATGTGGCTGGAGTCACTGCTTCAGGAGATAAAAATTACTGATAGCACGAAGCCCGTAATATGGTGTGATAATCTAAGCACCGTATCCCTTTCTGCTAATCCAATCTTTCACTCACGAACGAAGCATATGGAAATTGATTTATACTTCGTTCGTGAGCAAGTAATCAAAGGGAAACTCAGCATAAACCACCTTCCAGCTTCATATCAGAAGGCAGACATTCTCACCAAACCAATCTCGAAGAACAACTTTGTGAGGCTTCGGTCAGATCTCAAAGTGGAGACGAATTCAGATCTGGTAGAAAGAATTGCCTCAGATCCAACATCAGAATTCCATATAAGCTGGATCTCACAGACAAAACCACATGTAACAAGTGATTTTGCCCGCAATTCCAAAAAGATCTAGTCTTCCGTCATATCTATCAATCTTTAAACTCATCTTGCTCTATCTTCCACAAAGCTCTCAACTTCCTCAGCAAATCAAGTTATTCTGATGAAAAGAGCAGATTTGACTGCACGGAGACAGAAGGTTTCGTTTTTGATGAGGAGAAGAAAACCCTAGCCGACATTGTCGGGGGGAAATAAACGAAACAGTATAAATGAAATAAGATGGGCCGAGTTATATTAGTATTCGTATAAGGGTTTTAAGGGCATTTCTGTAATTTCTGCAGAAGAGTATTATAACTATATATATATATATATATACACACACACACACACACACACACACACACACACACACACACACAGAGCACAGTGTATTGTATTGTGTATTCTACTGAATATTACATAACAATTTCTTTTTTCTTCTTCAATACATAATCATTTTCTATTTGTGGCAAACTAACCTATATTTGAGGCAGACAACTTAAATACTTCCTTATTAGTCAATACAAACCCAAACCTTTTTAATGAGGGCTGCATCTATTATCAAACCCAAACTTTCTTGCCAACGGGAAGTAATGCAAAGTTATTTAAGATATGATATTTCTGAATCTGCTACAAATCTGAAATTTTGGTTCATCTCGTTAGTCTCATTTTAGAATGCATTTGACAATAGTAAAAATAGCTCGTAAGTTATTAACGTAAATTAAAGTAGTTTGATATTTTTTTGACCAAGAATAAAATAAGTTGATAAATCACAAGTGAGAAAAACTTGTTTATGACTTATTTCATATTTTACTAATAAATTCTATCAAACTGTCTACTGTACATTCCAAATATATTTATATTGTATTATTTGTTTAACATACTTAAAAGTTACTAATCAAAACCATTTCTAAATGACTATAAAAGAGGTTGTTCCCAAACCGACTCAAACATTAAAATGAAAATGATTTTTCCACGGTATTAAATGTTAAAGTGATAGGAAACGAGTTTCCACTCGAAAAAGAAACCTTAACTTTAACTGTGAAGTTTAAGTTGCAGCGGATATACTAACCTGTTTCTAAGCTGGAAATTAAAATTTGGACATGTTATTGTATAAATCATTGGTTATTAGACACTAACAAATGTATCCACACAGTCATTATATTTGGGTCATCATATATTGTGTACTGGATGAAAAATTATAATAAAGGTGGTTTTCTCCATGATAACAAGAAAAACCAATCTCTCTTAAGTATCTTGTCCCTTTATTTATTTTATTTGAGTTTTCTCTGGCATAAATTTGTCTACTATAAAACAATATTTCTTGCAAATGGGTTATCTTAAATACACTTATTTTACAACTATAACTTTAAAGTCATTCCTTGTGCATGACTCAACTCATTAAAAACATGTCTTCACATAAGTTCATTTTTTTTTATCTTGGATCAAATCATTAATAGTCACAAATTACTGAAGAAGAAAAACAAACACATGTGGGTGTGTTTGGATTCACGGATCGTCTTTTACAAATTTTACAAGATTCCTGCTTCTAGAAAAAAACAAATAAACAACCAAACCAAACATCCATGTGTTGCTACATAGAACGTAAGTTTTACATTAATAATTTCACTAGAAGGAGGCCGAACTCCATTTCCATTTGCAAACTCACTTTAACCAAGCCTAGACTTGACAAAATTCATATCACGTGCTATTTGCTAGAATTCATGCAGGATAAAATATCGTTGTAAACAAATGTTATTAGAGAATATAAAATTTTAATTGGGAAAAAAAGAGAAAGAAGAACGAGGCCAAACCTTACTGCCATGTGCGTAGAAAGTACAAAGTGATGAAACTTAAAGGCCCGAGACACTGTGAATTAAATTCATGATAACTAATGCTAAAATAAAAGTAATATGAATGATTCATGGTAACTTCTTGCAATTATGTGCATTAACCTTTATATTGTCATGGTGATTTTATGAATCCACGTGGCCTCATATGAGCTGCATTATTATGTGTCGGTCTAGTCATATCAGCACACAGAAGTGAGAACGCAGTTAAAACAGCTCTAAAATTTGAAAGCTGATACCAAAAGAAAACATGTAAACAGTGATTGTACATGGAGAATTAAGAAGCAGATAGAACATAAATTGGAAACTTTTATGCAAAATTCAGCTATTGTTTCATTGGTAAAGCAATTTACCTCAAAGCCGCTTCAAGCTCACCAACACTGGATTCTGCGAATTCAGTGATTTGCATGAATGGTTGTACTTGTCATGAGCTTCAACGAAAGGTATCAATTTTCAATACTATAGTTAATCTATACATATAGGAGTTTTTATAGTTGGGAAAATGCATAGGTATCCCTTGATGTTAATTATGGCTATGTGTTAGAATATAATAAAATATAAATTTGAATATACAGGTACTTCTTTTAAATGAACGAGTTACATTTATTTTTATTTGTGAAGAGAAGTTGAACTAGCACCATCTTATCCATAATATTTTCTTTTTTTATATTAATGCATAAAATACTGTCAAAATGGGTATTTATGTACTAAAACAAATTTCTAATCACAAGAGTTAAAATTGGTAATCAAATAATCTTATTGATATTAAGAATTCAAAACTTCAACTTTAGTTTTTGGTATTTCAAATGAATCACCTTTCAGGTATTTTCTTGTTATTTGTTGATTCAAAA
Organism: Allium cepa; assembly: GCA_030765085.1. NCBI lineage: Eukaryota > Viridiplantae > Streptophyta > Magnoliopsida > Asparagales > Amaryllidaceae > Allium > Allium cepa. The sequence goes on from CM060944.1 coordinate 348,124,473, forward strand.
AAATACACCCCAAGAGTACTAAACTGTTTATACATACTCATATACAAGGAATCAGAATATCAAACAATGTATAAGAAACAAGGCATGCATGATAAGAAGTAAATTTTATTTGACAGCTAAATTATTGTAACAAAATAAATGCAGAAATATATATAGGGTAAATCACTTTATATGCTCCACCTTCACTATTTTCACAATATAAGATTTCTTATCCAACCTGCACCTAGCTTTCACCCTTCCAATACAAGACACCCCCAACACCAGTCATGCATGGTTATTCATTTTACTACGGTCTGGAGTATTGACTGTTATGGAAGTTCTTGACTATTCATCCTATTTAGAGAGGTGTATTTCACGTTTAAAAGGTAACTGTGTAAAAATGAATCAGAGAAAGATAACTTAACATAATTGCAGAGTTGTCCAATAAAGCCTTAGAAATTGATGTGTTGGAATAAGGTTCCTGCAGATTTCAAGTTGTCCCTTATGCGGCTGAATGAAAACACTTTTTATTATCACCTATGCCACATTACTTATGGTTTAGCGTAGTTTGAATATATAGTTCTCATCATGACAAGAGAATCCTAAAATTAGTAGTTGTCTATGCAACACGATGATCGTTTTGATGTTTTATCTTCTAATCTAAGCCAAATATAAAACAACCATGAATCTCGTCTTTTGTGTTATAACTAATGCTAAATTATGTTTATACACAATATTACCACAAATATTTATAAATAAAGAACTTATGAAACTTATGATAAATAATCTTTAATTACAGATCCTAAGATAAAGATTAAAAATGTCTTATCAATAAATACAAAAGAAGAAAATTATGAACTCATAGTTATTCTTGATATTTTCTTTCCGAAAATGCTTGGATATATACTCAAAATTACTCACCTGATGTCTCAACATAAGTAGCCTTGTAAAAATATCATCTTCCTAAAGATTCTATAGAAATTGAAAGCCAGTACATTAGAAAATGATACTTCTAGAAGGATAGAGCTCACTGGTTTCAGATGAGAGTGACATGGCTATAATTGGATGTAACTGCCCTAAAATAGGATTCTACTAGGTTGATGAATTAGGGCTTCATCAAAACATAGAGGTAGAGAAAGAGTGGTGCAGGAGGAAGTGAAATGAAAAAAATGATGGTCGAACGTGTTGAATATGCGCTTATATGTTTTTGTTTGATGATAATAAACATATATATATATATATATATATATATATATATATATATATATTCATTTAAATGTATTTGGTAATGTACTATTTTGTTTTTCATAGATTAAATAAATATTTGTTGAACAAAATAAATTACACAGAATTTGAATATAAATTCAAACGGAAATTTTATTCAAACAAATATTTATTACAATTTTGAACAATTCATGCTCTCACTATACATATACATTTTTGAATACATCACAATTTGATTTACATTAATAACCTCACTACATATCACTCACACTCGTATTTTTTCAACTGCATTCCAGTCAGATTCCAGCATCCGAGTAATCTGCAAAAATATTCTCAAACGCAGTAAAATTGAAAAACAAATATTTTTGCAATTCAAAAATAAAAGATGATTTTGAAAACATTGTTTGCCTCAGTTATTTGGGTTGTTCGTCATCATTTTTGATTGTATCTGTGCATATCAGCATTTTATCAGAGACAGGTGAGCACAAGTCAAACCCAAATGAAAAGCCGGGTTCAACTCACGTACAGTATATTCAAAATTACGACACGAGCACAAGGTCAACCCGAGTTTTGAAACTGGATTCAACTCAAGGCGACATGACATGAATGCAACGAAGACCAACATCAAAATGGACTGCAACAATCATGTATGCAGATCAGGTCCCGTGCCAACAAACAACAAGTCTCGACCAAAACAGTTGCAACAAGGATATCACAAAACAAAACTCACTGGAATGACCAAGTACAAGCAAATGAATGCAATTCGAAGTGATATAACAGTTACAACTACAGAGACCAAGTTCGAGGCAACAGAGAAATGCACACCAGAACACAAATCCAGTTACAACACTGAGTTCGACAATGTCAAGTGCAAAAGTAAACAAATGCAACAATCAACTCAACTGAATACAGTAAAATGCACAAAGGCATAGCAAGAGTCACAAGACCATCTAGCGGTGAGCAGTGAAGACATGAACAAGTGATCAGTAAACAAAGACATAAATGGAATCTGAACCAATACACTTGAATGCACCAAATAAGCAACAGAGATGACACTGCAACACCAGTACAAATCAGTAAAATACAACAAGATCCAACATTTTCAACCGACACATATATGCAGTAGTCGAACCAAGAAGCAGACATATATTCAACATGAACTCATGTGGACAGTAACAACAAGTACAGATGCATACACATACATGACTACAATGCCACAATGAGACAACTACAATTCGAGCCAGAGAATTGAAGAAAGCCACTACAGGAATGCAGACAGTGGGCAAAGCTAATTCACAAAAATATCGAAGTTAAAAATGTCAAAGCCGCAATGAACAGGTCAACAAAGAAATTCACGGAACCAAAATCAACATACAATTCAATGCCGCAATAACCAAGCAATTTGACCAAGCAAAGAATCAAAAGCCGGTGGTAAAAAAAAATATCTCAAAAATTCAAAGCCATGACTATCAAGCAGTATATACGTATTTGATTCGGTCAGAATTCATTGCAAACATCCAACAATAATCGAACGGCCAAAGCGACTAATTTTGAAGCAATTAGACGAACGAAAAATAAGGGTAACGAACCCTATAAAATGCCCCAATCATCGTCGGCATTAAAAAAAACAAGAGAATTCGAATACGAGCATCAGAGAAAAAGTCTTACCGAAGCAATAATCGAACTCACCGAAGCAACCGAAGAAAGCAACACGAAAACGATCGAGCCAAGCTAAATCACGCACAATCAACAACGATCGAATTAGTATCGGAGCTTCGCAAAAGCCCTAATTTGGAACAAAGAGCGCAAGGACGAAAGCCCTAATTTTAATCAGGAGAAACGAGAAGAACAAACGGCCGCCATTATCAAGAGAAGAAGAAAAAGGAACGAGCCGAAGAGTTAAAAGAAAAAGGGAATAAAAAAATCCTTTTTTTTTTACTTTGGGCCGGCCATTGTTTTAAGGGCTTTTAGTTTATTAATTAAATTAGGGTTTAGGGTTGTTTGTTTTGTTTAAATTATTGCCTTTTATATTTTCGTTTGAAAATTTTGAATCAAATCATGGTAAATCACCACCTAGTTTTTAGGTTGTGTCTGATTGTCTAGTTAGAATTAGTTCAATAAGCAGGGGTTGCGAGTTTGCAAAACTCTATATGCGGTAGCAGGGTTTGCGAGTCTGTTAGAGTGTTTGTAAGCGGGAGACTGTTTAATTCTAATAGAAATCTGGGAATGCAGCAATAGGCAGGGTTTGCCGAAGATGGGTAAATTTTGTGTGTGATTTATTTTCAGCATATTTACTTCACTAATTCGAGAAAATTTGCTATAACCCTATTCACCCCCCCTCTAGGGTTAATCTAGATCCTACAAGTGGTATCAGAGCCTGGTATTTTTTATTTAACTCTAGAGTCATGAATCCACCAAATAATGCTTTTTCTGAGGGGCAATCTATTGCTAGGCCACCCATGTTTAATGGAAATGATTATGCTTATTGAAAAGTTAGGATGAGTATTTATCTTAGTTCTGTTGATTATGATGTTTGGGATATTATTGAAACTGGTTATAAACCTCCCATTATAACTGTTGGTGGTACTGAGATTCCTAAACCTAAGGATAGGTGGGATGCTAACGATAAGAAATTAAAAACTACTAATGCCAAAGCAATGAACGCTTTGATCTGTGCTCTTGATAAGACTGAATTTAATAGAATTTCTCATTATGAAACTGCACAGGAAATTTGGCATACTTTGGAGGTGACACATGAAGGAACTTCTCAAGTCAAGGAGTCTCGTCTAGCCTTATTCAGCAATGAATACGATAACTTTGTGATGGAAAAAGGCGAGAGCATAAAGGATATGTTTGGACGCTTTTCAACTTTGGTGTACAACGCTAGAGCACTTGGGAAGGTATTCACTGAGGTAGAGCTTGTGAGGAAGGTACTACGAGTTTTACCAATGAACTTTGAGGCAAAAGTCACGGCAATACAAGAATCAAAAGATCTGAGTAAACTAAGCATGGAGGAGTTGATCGGCAACTTGATGACATATGAGCTTGAGCTAAAGGCAAAGGAGGAACGCAACAACTCCGAGTCAAGGAAGAAGACGATTTCCTTAAAGAGCAAAGAAGAGAGCGATGAAGAAGAAGAAGATCCAATTGAAGAGCTTGCAATGGCTATCAATAATCTTAAAAAATGGTCAAGATTCAAGTCATGAAAGAAGAAAATAAGTGGTAATAGGTCAAAAGATTCTGACGATTCCGATAATGAATTAACGTGCTATAACTGCAAGAAGCCTGGCCACTTCAAACAAAAATGTCTACTTCTCAAAAACAGCAAAGGAAAGAAAAAGAAAAAGAAGGCCTTTGCAGCAACTTGGGATGATGAAGAAGGAGAGGAAGTTTCGAATAATAGCTCAGAGGAGGCTAACTTGTGTCTTATGTCAAAATCGGATTCAGAAGCAAGCTCAGAGGAATCTAGTGAGGTAAGTAACTATTCTTATAAAGAACTTGTTTCGATGTGTTGTGATCTTACTAAAACAATTGATACTCTTGAATCTAAAATTGAAAAACTAAAATCTGATAGGAGAGAACTTGTCCATAAAAATTCTAGGTTAGAAACTGAACTTGAAAATATTCAAAACCTAGACTGTAAAAAATGTAAAAATTTAGATTCAGAATTATCAAGACTTAGGAATAGCTTTGTGAATCTTGAAAAAGAAAACTTAAGTCTTAAGGAAAACATTGACACTAGGAAAAAGGATTTTATAAATAGATGCACCTCACTTGCAACTGAAAACACAACACTAAAAACCAAAGTCCAAAATCTTGAGAAATCTCTGAATAACTTTTCAAGAGGAGAAAAATCATTCAACATGTTATTGAGAAATCAAATTTTTGCTAACAACAGAAAAGGACTAGGTTTTGGGAAAACACAAGTTGATGATAATGCAAAATATAAGAATGTCTTTGGTAGATGTGAAATATTTAGACATCGTGCTGAAAATTGTAGTCATAGGAACAAGAACACAAAATTTATACAAGTTTGGGTTCCTAAGAATTCTACAAACAAATTTCATGTCTATTGGAATAAAAATAAAAGGACTAAACAAGTTTGGGTCCCAAAGGGATTATTTATTCACAATGCTTCTATCACTAATATCATTGGACCTAAGAGTTTCTCTAGGTCATCCTCCTCTCTCTTTATATAGGTCTGTTGGCGGGCTAAGGAACAACAAGAATGGTTTCTAGATTCAGGTTGTTCTAGACATATGACAGGTGACAAATCGAAGTTCCTTAGCCTAGAGAATTTTAAAGGTGGAAATGTGATCATGGGAGACAATAGCAAGTGTAAGATTATTGGTAAAGGTGAAGTTGGTAACGGTATTTTTTCCTTGACTAATGTTTTATACGTTGATAATTTGCATCACAATCTCATTTCTATTAGCCAACTATGTGACAAAGGTATGAACGTGATTTTTGACAGTGATACTTGCAAAATCATTGATAAATCTTCTAATAACATTGTTTTTATGGGCAAAAGAAAAGGGAATGTTTACTCGCTTTCATTTGATAATCTAAATCTTTCTAGATGTTTGGTAGCCACTGACGAAGAGGCATATTTATGGCATAGGAGACTTGGACATGCTAGCATGAGTCTCTTAGAAAAACTTGAATCGAAAGAATTAGTCAGAGGGTTACCACATCAGAAATTTAAAAATAATAAAGTGTGTAAAGCATGTTCCTTGGGCAAGCTTAGTCGATCATCATTTCGCCCTAAAAACATTGCTAGCACATCAAGGGTCCTTGAATTAATTCACATGGACTTATTTGGACCAAATGAAATTTCAAGCTTGAATGGAAAACGTTATTGTTATGTATTGGTTGATGATTATTCTAGATTTACATGGGTTTACTTCTTAGCCAAAAAGTCTGAATCTTTTGACTATTTTTCAAAATTTGCAAAACTTGTTCAAAATGAAAAAGGAGTTACAATTAAAACCTTGAGAAGTGATCATGGAGGCGAATTTGAAAATTTGGAATTTGAAAGTTTTTGTGAAGAAAATGGTTTAAAACATGAATTTTCTGCTCCACGAACACCTCAACAAAATGGGGTGGTTGAAAGGAAAAATCGTACATTACAGGAATTGGCTAGATCCATGTTGAGTGAGTATAAGCTACCTCTAATCTTTTGGGCAGAGGCAGTGAATACTTCGTGCTATGTAATGAATAGAGTAATGATTAGACCAATACTTGGCAAAACGTCTTATGAATTGTGGCATGAAAGGAAACCTAACATTTCTTATTTTCGTATATTTGGATGTCCTTGTTTCATTCTTAACACAGGTGATCAACTTGGAAAATTTGAATCAAAGGCTGATGAGGGAATTTTCATGGGCTATTCAACAAGGAGTAAGGCTTACAGGATATACAACAAACGAACGAAGACGATTGTTGAATCAATCAATGTGAAATTTGATGAATCTGACCTGGAAAGGACGACTGAAAAAACGATTGACGATGGGATAGATCATGACGGCATTGAAGAAGGGACATCTAGTGAGAAAGCTGAAAGTAGGACGGTTGATACTGATAGATTAAAGTTCAAATCCAATCATCCTCCTGAATTGGTTATAGGTGATCCGACGGAAGGAAGTGATTTTTTGATTGTTCAAATTTATGTGGATGATATCATTTATGGTGCTACTAATGAACTCTTGTGCGAGAAATTTGAACAAGTCATGCAGGCTAAATTCGAGATGAGCTTGGTTGGAGAATTGAAATATTTTCTTGGATTTCAAATCAAGCAAATCAGTGATGGTATATTCATTTCACAATCCAAGTATGTGTTGGAACTATTGAAGAAATTTGGAGTTGAGAACTCCAAACCATTGAGAACTCCTATGAGTCCATCAACAAAGTTGGACAAAGACGGGAAAGGAATTGCTGTTGATCAGAAGAAATATCGAGGGATAATCGGTTCACTTCTCTATCTTACTGCTTCTAGACCTGATATTATGTTTTCTGTGTGTTTGTGTGCACGTTGTCAATCTAATCCTAAAGAATCGCATTTGAAAGCCACTAAACGAATTTTAAGATATCTCTCACACACACACAAATATGGATTATGGTACCCTTCTTGTGAAAATTTTGATTTAGTTGGTTATTCTGATGCTGATTATGCTGGTTCATTGGTTGACAGAAAAAGCACTAGTGGGACATGTTTCATGCTAGGACATTCATTAGTTTCATGGTCAAGTCGAAAACAGAATTGTGTTGCATTATCCACCACTGAAGCAGTATATATTGCTTTAGGAAGTTGTTGTGCTCAAATTTTATGGATGATGCAAACTCTTTCTGATTTAGACTTAGCTTATAAACAAGTTCCATTAAAATGTGATAGTAAAAGTGCAATAGACTTGTCAAATAATCCTGTTCATCATTCACGTACAAAACACATTGATGTGAGACACCACTTTCTTAGAGATCACATTGCTAAGAAAGACCTTTGCATTGAACATATTTCAACTGAGGCTCAACTTGCTGATATTTTCACAAAACCCCTTCCCGAAGACAGATTTTCTAGATTACGTTTGGATTTAGGGATTATAGAAATTGACTAATCTGACTCCCTGATGATTATCTGAAAAGATATATAGTGATTGAAAATAAGATGAGTGTTGATATTTATCATATATTATGACTCGAGATGGTATAATTAGTAAATTTCTTTAGAAATTTAAACAAGAATTATAAAACTTTTTGTTGGTAAAAATTCCATGATCATTTCTATTTCTATCATCTTTCTATCAACCATCACTCATCAAAATCATATATAGTATGTAAATTTGTGGTAGTTTACAAAGGAAATTATTCGTTCTTCAATTTATTATTATAAAGGAAATTATTTATGCTTCAATTTATTATATTCTTCAATAAAAATAAATATCCAAAGTATTCACTCTCATTTAAAAGTCCTCACGGTTATGCATGGGTGAATTACTTGGATTTTTGATTATGTGCTTACATGCTCATTTAAAAGTCCTCACGGTTATACATGTATGGAACGCATATCAAAATTAATTGATTTAAATAGACAAGTTGATTCTAATCCCATTTAAAAGTCCTCACGGTCATGCGTGGTTAGAAGATACTTGATTACATTTTTTAAATTAAATTGGAATTCTGCTAATCTCATTTAAAAGTCCTAACGGTTATGCATGATTAATAGATATTCACATTTCCTGAAATAAATATACCACAAATAGACGGAACTATTTTTTTGATGATTTTATCCCCATCACTTCTGAAAGTGGAATATGCGCCTGACAAAGGTAATTATGATTTTTGTTTGATTTTTATTGAAATTTGATATTTATATTCAATTGAGTTAAATGTTTGGTTCATGTCTATCACTTCATCTCTATTTTTATAACACTATTATTCTTTTGCTGATAACAAAAGGGGGAGAGAAAAGTTAAGATTTTGTCAAACAGAATCAAGCAAAGGTCAAATAATTTTCCATTTGCATCTAGGCTCATTTATATATTTCTATTTGCATGCATATATGTAGGGGGAGCATCATGTAGAGAGGAAGCATTTAAATAGGAGGAGCAAATAGAGTATATAATTGGTCAAATACATTTAACATGGTCCAAATCTTAAATATATGTTTGTTATCATCAAAAGGGGGAGAATGTTGAATATGCGCTTATATGTTTTTGTTTGATGATAATAAACATATATATATATACATATATTCATTTAAATGTATTTGGTAATGTACTATTTTGTTTTTCATAGATTAAATAAATATTTGTTGAACAAAATAAATTACACAGAATTTGAATATAAATTCAAACAGAAATTTTATTCAAACAAATATTTATTACAATTTTGAACAGTACAAATTCATGCTCTCACTATACATATACATTTTTGAATACATCACAATTTGATTTACATTAATAACCTCACTACATATCACCCACACTCGTATTTTTTCAACTGCATTCCAGTCAGATTCCAGCATCCGAGTAATCTGCAAAATATTCTCAAACGCAGTAAAATTGAAAAAGAAATATTTTTGCAATTCAAAAATAAAAGATGATTTTGAAAACATTGTTTGCCTCAGTTATTTGGGTTGTTCGTCATCATTTTTGATTGTATTTGTGCATATCAGCATTTTATCAGAGACAGGTGAGCACAGGTCAAACCCAAATGAAAAGCCGGTTCAACTCACGTGCAATATATTCAAAATTACGACACGAGCACAAGGTCAAACCCGAGTTTTGAAACTGGATTCAACTCAAGACGACATGACATGAATGCAACGAAGACCAACATCAAAATGGACTGCAACAATCATGTATGCAGATCAGGTCCAGTGCCAACAAACAACAAGTCTCGACCAAAACAGTTGCAACATGGATATCACAAAACAAAACTCACTGGAATGACCAAGTACAAGCAAATGAATGCAATTCGAAGTGATATAACAGTTACAACTACAGAGACCAAGTTCGAGGCAACAGAGAAATGCACACCAGAACACAAATCCAGTTACAACACTGAGTTCGACAATGTCAAGTGCAAAAGTAAACAAATGCAACAATCAACTCAACTGAATACAGTAAAATGCACAAAGGCATAGCAAGAGTCACAAGACCATCTAGCGGTGAGCAGTGAAGACATGAACAAGTGATCAGTAAACAAAGACATAAATGGAATCTGAACCAATACACTTGAATGCACCAAATAAGCAACAGAGATGACACTGCAGCACCAGTACAAATCAGTAAAATACAACAAGATCCAACATTTTCAACTGACACATATATGCAGTAGTCGAACCAAGAAGCAGACATATATTCAACATGAACTCATGTGGACAGTAACAACAAGTACAGATGCATACACATACATGACTACAATGCCACAATGAGGCAACTACAATTCGAGCCAGAGAATTGAAGAAAGCCACTACAGGAATGCAGACAGTGGGCAAAGCTAATTCACAAAAATATCGAAGTTAAAAATGTCAAAACCGCAATGAACAGGTCAACAGAGAAATTCAGGGAACCAAAATCAACATACAATTCAATGCCGCAATTTGACCAAGCAAAGAATCAAAAGCCGGTGGTAAAAAAAATATCTCAAAAATTCAAAGCCGTGACTATCAAGCAGTATATACGTATTTGATTTGGTCAGAATTCATCGCAAACATCCAACAATAATCGAACGACCAAAGCGACTAATTTTGAAGAAATCAGACGAACGAAAAATAAGGGTAACGAACCCTATAAAATGCCCCAATCATCATCGACATTAAAAAAAACAAGAGAATTCGAATACGAGCATCAGAGAAAAAGTCTTACCGAAGCAATAATCGAACTCACCGAAGCAACCGAAGAAAGCTACACGAAAACGATCGAGCCAGGCTAAATCATGCACAATAAAAAACGATCGAATTAGTATCGGAGCTTCGCAAAAGCCCTAATTTGGAACAAAGAGCGCAAGGATGAAAGCCCTAATTTTAATCAGGAGAGACGAGAAGAACAAACGGCCGCCATTATCAAGAGAAGAAGAAAAAGGAACGAGCCGAAGAGTTAAAAGAAAAGGGGAATAAAAAAATCCTTTTTTTTTTACTTTGGGCCGGTCATTGTTTTAAGGGCTTTTAGATTATTAATTAAATTAGGGTTTAGGGTTGTTTGTTTTGTTTAAATTATTGTCTTTTATATTTTCGTTTGAAAATTGTGAATCAAATCTTGGTAAATCACCACCTAGTTTTAGGTTGTGTCTGATTGTCTAGTTAGAATTAGTTCAGTAAGCAGGGGTTGCGAGTTTGCAAAACTCTATAGGCGGTAGCAGGGTTTGCGAGTCTGTTAGAGTGTTTGTAAGTGGGAGACTGTTTAATTCTAATAGAAATCTGGGAATGCAGCAGTAGGCAGGGTTTGCCGAATCTGGGTAAATTTTGTGTGTGATTTATTTTCAGCATATTTACTTCACTAATTCGAGAAAATTTGCTATAACCCTATTTAACCCCCCCCCCCTCTAGGGTTAATCTAGATCCTACAGAACGGGCATGACAAATTGAAAAAAAAGAAGAAGAGATGAACATGATTGGTGATAGGAGGAAGGAGGGGAATAGAGGGGAAAATAGGCAGAGTAATGGAAGGTTTAATAAAATTAAATGTCGCCTAAACAAAAACAATGCCGCCTAAACCAAAACAATTGTCGCGTTTATGTCTTTTTATTTAGGTAAATTGGGCCAATTGAAGCAATTAAGAATGAATTGCAATTAAACAATGCAATCATTTGCATCTTTTCTTGTAGTGCGTGTACTTGCTTTGAACCTAACGGATCACTCAAGCACAACGACGCTTTGAATCATGGAACGTATGCTAGTTAATAATCCACACGTCTGCTCAATTTAGAATCGATCACTGTCATCACATGCTCGCACATCTACCTAAGTCCGGAACTGACTCCTTGCCGTCATGTGCTCCCTCCAATCGAACACGCTTATCATACATGACAGTAAATATGATCCCCATCCGATCTTGTATTCCATTGGCTCTCGATAGCTGTCTCAGTCTCTTACTAATCCCATATGGAAATAGTCAATGCCTTGCACTCCTTATCTCGATCTTCTTATTGACCGCTTGCCCGAATGCCTTAGCGATCGTTACCAATCACTAATGCATCTCATTGCATATACACCCGGATCCCGAGCTTCTCATTACATCCCATTTTCCCGAGTGGCCTGAAGCCTCTTCGAAGTTATGCCAAGACCCAATAAAGAATTATAATCGAACGGGGAAGAAATCCTGAAGACATTCCTTGCCCACGCATTTAGTCGACTGGGCTTGTCATTAAGTCGATCAAACCCTATTCCCTATCAACTGAGCTTAATCAACTAAGCCAGCCTCCCTCGATCTTCTGTTTCGGGTTTCCACCTTGGGAATGCTTTGAACACACTTTCAATCGACTGAATTACCCCTTACTCGACTGAAAGCATCAAGTCCCAGTCAAAAGCTTGGGACAGGAGCAAACTTCTCGAAACGGTCGTCGATTCACATTCGTTTCATCCGATGCTTCGCTAGATAAGCCATCTCACTTCCCAAGCCTACCTCTACCCCATTGGATCCATTTCCAAGTTCATTGATTGATATTTTGGTAGTGGTTCCTTATGTGTTCGAAAACTGATTTCGACACAAACTCCACTCTTTGCAACGTAGAGTTCAACGGGAGATTGTAGTGACCCAGCTTCCTCCAATAGTGCCAAAATGCACTCATCCAGCCATCTAGCCTTATATGAAGCCCACACATGCTAACAACTCATTCATGCACATCTACACATGCGTGCATAAACACACTTTCTAATGGAAGTCATGTTTCGGACTTCAACAGAGTGATTTCCTGGTCTGATGTAGTCTCACGCAACTTAGAGCACACAATAGTCGCTATGGCTATGTGAAATGCCTGCAACAAACTTTTATTCATTAATATACCTATATAATAAAACAATTACATAAATGACAAACAAATAGCAATTCTAACTACAATTCACACATCATTTTGATTATTATATTCTTTAAATACACGTATAAGTATACTTGCACATACTCGTATATGTACACGTACATTTAAATAAGTAATTCATTTATTACTTAATCAAATCTTACTTTTATTTACAAATCTTTTTCAATAGAAGTCTAATATGGTCTCATATTATTTTATAAAATTTCATTTTTATTTTATAAAATTTATACTTTACTTATAAAATTTTATAACCCTTTTATAAATGATAACTTCATTTACTATTTTATAATATATCACATCATGTTATAAAATACATTCTTTACTTATAAAAACCGTTCCTCTACTTAAACAATATATGTAAATACTAATTAAGATTCACTAGCCCTCTAATCACTTTGATAATAAGTGTAGAGTTCAAAACTTGCTTAATTAGCTTACTAACTTTTCTAAACCTTTTCAATTAGTTTTATTGTCACTAATTAATGACATGCACTTAGTTATATGTATTTAGTCTCTAATCTATCATCACATCACATATAATCATTTAATTAACCTAAAATCAAATTCTTAGGTTATAAACTATTTTCAAAAATAGTTATTAATGTCTTAAGCAATTAATAGTTTAACATAAGCATGTTTATAACACAAAAATAAACCCAAATCAACTCAAACAATCTTAAAACAACTTTATATAATTCTATAATCATCAATAAGCGAGAAGTATAACATATAAATTAGTAAGGAGAATCATTCCACTCACCTTGCTTTTCCCTAAACGAAACTCTAATCATCAAAAACCAAACTTTAGCTTTCTTTAAATTTCAAAATAAACACTAAGAGTTTAGTCCAAGCCACTTACTTCATGGGTTTTATAGAGAATTGGAAGAGAGGAATTACGACGATCTTTATTTGATTTTAGAAAATTTATTTAATGGGTTAGGGATTAGGGATTATAAGTGGATTAAGATGAGATTAGGAAAAGATAAAAGGAAGGGGAGGAGGATGAAACGTGAAACGGGAATGAAAATAATGAAGAGCTTAGCTATATAAGCTATGTTAGGGTAAGCTAGTGGACTTAGCCTAACTCTCTTCATCTAGCACTATTTATCCTTGAAAACCATTGACTCCAAACATGGTCTTTCTTATACTCATTTTACTCGTATTAAAAATGCGGACTCAACCACGGGCTTATTGAGTCCTAATCTGCTCGTTTGTAAAAGTCGAGTATAAGGGTGTTTCGTTACTTAATGATTAAATATTTAAATTAATCATTTAAGTATTTGATTGTTACTATTGTGGTATGTTACAACTGTTGTCTCACTCAAAGTTTTATATTTTACTTCCTATTACTCTGGTTACTCTTAAATGAGCAGATTATGGACATCAGGTCTGGTGAGCACAGAAGCTGGATAGGAGATGAGTAGGAGGCTATACTCTTGTATTACTACATTACTTATTATGATTTGTTATTTCACTACATAGCACTACGGAGCTTGCTAGTGCGTTTATTATTTAGAGACAGTCTATTTATGAGTTATTATTTGATGTATAACTCTACCATTTATGTGGTATATCGTATGGATCTGTATACTCTAATTTTTGTGATTCATTCAGTTATTATTGTCTCGCTTGTTTTATATCTGAGATGTTTATTATTGTATTTTATTCGATGTGCTGTGAGATATATGATAGGTTCTTTGATTGATTTATCTTACTACAACCCTGATTATCATTCCAAATCGGTCGAGCACCCTTACAGCACATTATATGTGCCGATGGTATAGGATGATCATGACATTTGGCATTAAATCTTAGACTTCATAGTTTAACCTAACGAATATCGTGGTCTAGTAGAGATAGGTAGGAGTTCTCGCTTTAGACAGATCGAGAATGCATATATATACATGAGCACGTATTTGTTATATATTCTAGTTTTCAAAGCTATATAGTGGCATATATGGTATATAAGTCACACTGAAGTAGAAGTCCTTACAGAGAGAACAATCGTCCTTATTATAGATTGAAGGATGAGTCATCAAACAAGGAATGTTGCTAGGAACTCTATTTGGAGTGGAAGAAGGAGCTGGCTCGGGAGTTGCTAATCCTGACTTGCAAACCATGTTCAATACATGATATGGAACGTGCTGCAAAATGCTCAATTAGCTGCTCCGATGTTGCTATTAATGGCGATTGTAACGACCCCACCACGATGCCTAAATTAGCAAAGAACATTACAAGTAATATCGTCTGCTAATCCGGAGAATATGGCTTCTTAAGGGCGATCGAATGTGAATATATCTTTATACCAATACTTACATGTCATTTTCACATTTTCACTTAATATCTGAACTGAATTTGACATGTACAATATTAATACAAAGTAATAAACACACTGGTTTCTCATAATCAGAACAATATATCATATAAAGAACAGTCACATATCACAATGGAATAAAGCTCAACTTATACATATACAAATTATTAAGTTTACAAAATGAAATACAACTCGATTATTATACAAATTTAACAATTCTCTAATCTCAATTATATATGTTATATACAAGGTCCAAATTTCGGAATAGGATAAACTAAAAGTTCAAATGTTTATCTCCTTCCTAGCACAACCATTCAAAGGTCAACCTGTCCTGTAACCTGAAAAGTCTCAGCCTGACTGTAGCGATACGAATTTTCACGTTCGAAAATCGGCATCCATACTTTACATCGTACTCGAATGCCGCAGATTCGACCGATCGAATCCGAGTCGCCGGAGCTTATAACACAATTAAGTACAACACAGTGGAAGAAAAAGAAATGAATATCATTGATACAATATCAGATACAACGATGATACAACAGAACGATACAACAGATATCAACATGTATGATACAAGAAATAGCAGCGGAAACAAAATAGATAACAGCAGCAGCGGATAAACTCCAAGATAGTCTTCAAAAATAAATTCCAAGGCACCAATCTAGAAGTAGCTCGAACTCCCAATAACGATGCACAAAGATAAGCAAGTGCGGTCCATATCCAAAGACTGAACTAGCTCCAAATAATCTCTGAACCTAACTATCTGAAAAACCAGCTCTAGACTGCCCGTGTGGAAAATTGTGGACACCCAAAGTTTAGGAAAAGAACAATAAACTCCAGGTCAGTCGTGGGACTGGTGTGAGCAACAAAAACAGTTTATCTTTTAAATAAAACAAGATTTATAAAAGAAAATCCGATATGCTTTTGGAAAATGCAACTACCATAAGACCTCCCGCCACACACACCATGCAATCGCAGAATTGGAGAAGATTTCTTCTTATGATAGTCAAACATTCTTGATACGCGAATTTCTTTGATATTATTACCATAAGTGAAAAGTGCAAAAAACATTTCGAAAGTATAATATTAATCTTAGCCAATACGACCATTATCGTACGCCTACTATAGCAACCATGTTCAATAGCATGTTACCGCCACATTCCATGGCGGGTTATACAACTAAAACCGTACAGGATGCGTATTGTTTCTTTGGATTTCCAACAAATGGTCAGGCGAAGGAACTTCCCATTGCCACATGGGTACGCCTCTAGAGGGACGCCCCGAGAACCTAACCGGATCTCTGCCAACACAAGGCCGGGTTACCTCTGAACTAGGTAACTACTGACACGAGTATGCCATCCCCCAGTCGTAACCGACCTTTATTCCGGGATCCCGACAACCAACAACCACAAAGTAATAAATTTGCAGTAACCACATAGATTAAATATCTGGGCTCCATACCATGATACCACCTCTATCCAGAAGGAAATGAACATACCCTCGGGGGGCGCTATCCCTAAATAATCTTGTTGCATTCTTCCTGTTTTGACCATTACCGGGTTGTGAGGTTCGACGAAGTCTCGTTCGTAAAGCTACGCTTTTCACAAAAGCCATACAATCCGTACTAGTCTGTTCTGGGTTTGAATAGAACCGCAGGAACTTTTGAAGAAGCCCTTGCAAATTCAGATAATCCCTAATCACGTCCAGACTTCCCATCACATATGGAGTCTCTATACCAGCGACCAGTCGATGCAAAGACATTCGACGAGTTATCCTTTCTCTTTCGAAATATCCGGTCTTCACCACCGGTCTTCAAATGCTATCCATATTTCTATAATTATTAGGTTGTTAAAATTTTCTAATGTATTTACTTAATATTTTACATAATTTATTAATATGTTGTTTGACTTTATAGTTTATGATTTATCTTATATATATATATATATATATATATATATATATCTTTCTATTTGTAACTTAAATTTTTATTTTCATCTTTATCTCATACACCTATTTATTTTTAAAGATCCAAATTAATTTAATTAAATTAATACATAATTTAACTAGTATTTTATATTAATTGCCAACTGTTTCACAATTTTTATTCAAAAATTAAATTAATTATTAATTTAAACTTAATAAAAAATCCGGGATCGTTACAGATTCCCCCCTTAAGAAATTTCATCCCCGAAATTTGCCAAGGAGACACAAAGATAGATGAAGAATGTTTCATCAAGTCAAACTGAATATCTATTCTGCATTTGGCTTACCAAATCAGAATATCAATTATAGTTATGAGAACGAATCCGTTTATCACTTCACAAGATACTCGGGTTATCCAGATCTACGAAATATGCAGTGGCATTGGTTAGTCCGAAGAGCTAACTAACCATTCGTAGAACATATCCGAACCCAAAAGATAGACAGATATATGGATACAATCTTTATAATTTCTCAAGCACAAGATATGGATTCGA
Source organism: Allium cepa (assembly GCA_030765085.1). Taxonomy (NCBI): domain Eukaryota; kingdom Viridiplantae; phylum Streptophyta; class Magnoliopsida; order Asparagales; family Amaryllidaceae; genus Allium; species Allium cepa. Next base: position 348,141,999 of record CM060944.1, read on the forward strand.
TCTATCCTAAGAAATTACAATAGAATTTCAAATTTGGTTTTTCAAACGATATCGTTTTATTGATACAATTGTGACGCCCCACCTCTATACCCACTCTAGCCAAGGACACTACGGTGTAATGCCGTCGACTAGCACGGAGAATAAGGATGTTGAGGAGCGACCATCCGTGTAATGGCTTTGTGCGAGCACCGATATGCCAGATAAAATATAACTTGCATTCTTTTCACGACGAAATCCGACACACCGACACAAACTCAAAGCTACTACACAGTGGCTATAATATCTTCGGAAACAAATATAGAAATAAACATAACACAAATCAGTCACAGATAATTCATATCACAAAGGCGGAAATAGATATGAATATTACACATAAAAGTGTATATAAGAGTAGTGGTCTAACAAGATCCACAATATCACAAAAAGGATAGATACAAGTGCTAGACAAAAGAATACGTATACATCAAGGAGTCTATATCTCAATTGTATACAACAAAAACTACTAAACTAAAGTAGTTAGCCAAAAGATCAGATGATGGTCCGATAAGGAGCCAAGCAGAAGCACCTGTAAAATATCAGTCTGACCCGAGTATTATTTAAGAAGAAAATAATAAACGGATCAGTCTAGCTATAATTATCAGATAAAATGAGACATAAGAAGAGATATAATTAAAACGTATGATAACCAAAAATGTCTTACCTCGACAATTGTACATTAGGAAATCAACAAAGGAAAATCATACAAATATCTCACGAATCTCATAGCACAAAAAGAATGTCATATTCTTTATTTAATTCACCAAGCCACAATACATGACATACATATCAATGCCAATCGCAAAAGTTGGTGAAACATAAATTCCATAAATCATCAATTAGAAATCCAGAAAACACAAGAAAAGGATGGCCAATCCCAAGCAGGACGCTATTCCATAGACCGAACATCGACGCACACAAATAGAGACGCCCCATGCACAGTCAAACATCGACGCACCTAGAAAGGCACGACCCATGCAAAGACAAACATCGATGCACCTAGAAAGGCACGACACATGCAAAGACAAACATCGACGCACCTAGAAAGGCACGACACATGCAAAGACAAACATCGACGCACCTAGAAAGGCACGACCCATGCAAAGACAAACAATGACGCACCTAGAAAGGCACGACCCATGCAAAGACAAACATCGACACACCTAAATAGATACGTCCCATGTAATGTCTAGCATCGATGCACCTAGAAAGATACACCCCATGCATAAATAAGCATCGACGTACCTAGAAAGATACGCCCCATGCATAAATCAACATCGACATATCTAGAAAGATACGCCCCATGTAATGCCTAACATCGATACACCTAGAAAGATACACCCCATGCAAAGTCGAACATCGACGCACCTAGAAAGATACGCCCCATGCCCCAACTTATTGAGCCGATTGCTCCACGAAGTAAACAAACATCGACGCACCTAGATAGGTACGACCCATGTGTAAATAAACATCGACGCACCTAAATAGGTACGACCCATGCGAGAAATGAGACGAAGCTCAATAAAACGAGGTACTGTCCCCTACGTGGACAAAGAGACATTGCACATTGCTAGTTTAAACCATAAAATGATCATCATCGATCATCAGGAAGTGTCAATTACAGTAAGCTAGTAAATATATGAGCTTATCTTAATGTCCCATAACCACTAGCTTAACTTAAATATTTACGAACAAATTGTAGATCTCCACTTGAAATTGTCACAAGAGTTTCAATCGAACAAGTCCAAGAATTAACCGACGAAGCAAACGCAAGCGTTTCATACCACTTGTTTTACTAAGTCGTTTAATTAGATTTCTCATACGAGTGAGGTAAAGGTTTGTATATACCAATAGATTGGAAAACAGTTTAAGAAAGCAGCTTTGTAATAAAATGGTGTTGAAATCATTTTAATGAAAGGGTTTTGATATTTACTACTAGTATAGAAAACCTTTATATTTTAAAGTGTCAAATCATAGAAGTGATTGTAGAAACAATCAATCATAAAAATTCACATACGAAGACGTGAATAAAATCCAAAGAAATCGATATCAAATCCATCAAAATGGATATTTTCGAAAATTCCCGAAGAAAATGTCACCAGAGTCAATAATAAATGATAACAACAAAAGGGAAAGAACACGAATCTATTCAATTTGGAAACCACGCAAAATAGGCGAAATAGGCAAAATAAGCAAATAGGAGCAGGTCGGTCAACCGGACTCCCTGAGTCGGTTGACCGAACCAAAGATGGAAGTGCTCGGGTAGCATGTCGGTCGACCGGACCCTGAGCTCGGTCGACCGGAGCCTGTTGCCAGCACTCCCAAACCAGAGGCAGGAAGTGCACGGGTAGTTGGCCGGTCGACCGGACCCTGAGCTTGGTCGACCGGAGCCTATTGCCAGCACTCCCATGCCAATCTAATAAATGTCATTCCCTTTCCAATTGCTATCAGACGAGCAACGACACTAAGGGTTTACGCCAATTGACTACCCGGCCATAGAAGCTCTTCGGTTCATCACCAAAAACATGATCAAGACATCAAAGCTATTATTTTTAAAGAATTGAACCCAAAACACCAAAAATTGGAATATTCACCAAATCAATCCAAACCAAAAGCAATTGTACAAGAATAAGCGTTAGGAATTCATATCTAACAATCGAAGATAGATATAAACTAAGATGTGAGATAAAAATCTCACCTTTAATCCCAAAACAAATGAAGAAGAAGCTATAGAGCAATGGCAAGAACAACCACTCTTCAATTCCTACCCAACAAGCTTGAATCTAGGCTTAAAGGAGAAACATTTCCTAAATTAGGTTTAGGAAATTTCTGAAATTGAATGGAGAAAGAGTTGGAGTAGATGAAGAGAAGGCTTACCAAAGCTTCTCTTTAATTTTGGAGCAAGAATTTGAGCTAGCAAGAGGAACTAGGGCTTGGAGTTTCTAATTCCCTTTCCTTTCCACCATTTTCAGTTGGAGCTTGAGTTTGAGGAGTAGGAATGAGTGAATGGAGAGGAGAGGGCTGAGCTAGAGTATAAGTGGGGTTAATGGGCTGAAACCCAACCCAAAGCCCTAAGTGAAAAGTAGCAAAATTCGAATTACTCCAAACATATCGAAGCTTATACTCAAGAAGGTTGCAAACGACATTTTGAACTCAACGGAAGGGGTCTCGAGTCCCAATTCGACTGTTTGCAAAAAAGTAGCTTTCCGGACTAAAATCCAACGAACGATGAAATATTTAAATAAATTATTTAAATATAAAATTGATAAATATGCGGGTTGTTGCAGACTCCCTTCCTTAAAGAAATTGTGTCCTCGCAATACTTAAGAAGAAAATAAAGAGTAACAACCATAAAAGCATATCAACACAAAAGAAATGTTGAAATAAGAAGTTCACCACAAGGAGCACAAAAGAGTAAGTCCGAGCGTGTTCGCTCGTTGAATTCTCTGGATTCCCAAGAGCTATCCTCGAGATTTGAGATCCATTGAACTTTCACAAGAAGTACATCTTTATTTTGAAGGCGCTCAACCTCCGAAGAAATGATGCGAAAAGAATGTTGCTCAAATGTCAAATCTGGTGAAACTTCAATCCTTACTATAACACCAGGCTCAAGAATAAAAATCGAAAACCTAAAAGCATTTCCTTAGTCGAAAGACATGGAAAACGTCATGAATAACAGAAAATTAAGCCGGTGCAACGACGTGGTATAATAACAGTATGCCCGAGAAACTAGAAACTCGAATAATTTCGAAACACTGTCGTAGTACAAATACGTACATCCAATGGACCGAACACCATAAAAGAACATCGGACACTAGTCCATAAAAGGAATGAGATAAAACTCAATAAAACGAAGTATATCAAAACGTCCGATGAACTTGGTAAAAAGATAATTCCATTTGGACATCATCAAAGAATCAATCACTTGTTGCTTACAACAAAGTGCATTGGCAACACGATTCCCCTTTCTGGGAATATACAAAGAATATCAAGATCATAAAATGTAAGGAACTCGATCCAATATTAAGTTCCTTATGAGAAAATAAATATTCCAAATATTTATGATCAGGGTAGAGAACAAATTTCTCACCCAAAAATAATGATGCCAAATTTTTAAAAGCGAAATCAATAGCCACGAGCACTAGATCATGAGTGGCATATCTAGTCTTAATAGGCATTAATGATTTAAAAGCATAAATGATAGAACATTCTCATTCGCAAGAGAACGGCACCCAAACCAATACAACTAGCATCGGTAGAAACAGTGAAATCTTGGTTCCCCACGGGAATCACAAGAATAAGAGTACCGAAAAAGAAAGAATTTCTTTTAAATAACTTTCTCGAAAAGCACAAAATTTTCAAAATTACATTTATCTTTATGTAATTACCTTTCTAAAAAAATTACAATTGTACAAGTCAATATATCGTGTCTGACTATCTCATCAAAGCGTTTAGGAGATTCTTATCGATAACGTTGATCAAGCGTATCGACCAGAATTCTTAAAGCACTCAACGGGCAATACAACCATAAAATCATCTTCTATATGATGAAAATATCTCTTAAAAGTTTTGAGAATATTCTTTGCTCGTTTAAGATCAAAAATCCAATTGTACTTATAAATAAATCTTATGAAAAATGATTTGCAAAATTTTAAATTTCTATATTCATCCAAAATCAATAGATACAAGAATGGAATTATCGAGATATTCATAGAATACTCTATTTATAAAATGGATAAAACAAGATGGGCAATCTGAATGATATAATAAGTCATTCATAAGAATCATAACGAGTGCGGAATGCGGTAAGTGGAATGCTAACTGCCGCAACTCGTAGCAAATGAAAACCGGTGGCAAGGTCGAGCTAAAAGGACCTTAACCCCACACAAAAGATTTCTTAGGTGATGATCCTAAGACAAACTCCAAAAATACCGAAAAATTCTCAAACTACATGAATGAAAGAAATAACACTTTCCCCATCATGTGGGCTTAAAGAATAAAATGGTGCCATCAAGTTGGAATCGAAATCATAAAGAAAAATAGAAATCTGCTTAACAGATTAAAAATGTCGAGGATGAATAGTCCACACGGAAAATAGGATATGGGATTCATAATAATTAAACCAATCCTTTCACACAAATCAATTCCGAAGTCTAAGTAACGCATAACATGCAAATCGGTTCAGAAGGAAAAATCACATAAAATAATATTGACATCAAAACAAAGAAAATTGAGCGTTGCGGATCCACCAACCGGATTCCCAATTCTCAAAGAAGTCATCAAGCCCAAAATATTCAAAGAAAAAGAATCGATAAGTTCTTTTGATATAAAAATAATGAGATGAACCCATATCAAAATGAACTCAAATAGAAAGATCACGAAATAAAACAATAGCATCAAGGATTGAATGTAAAATACCTTGACCAAGAGAAGAGTTGTTGGAAGCTTGCACTACATTGAGCTTTCCCTCCTTCCTACTTTGAAGTATGGGACATGCAAATATGGTGACCCGAATTTTTACAATAGCGACAATAAAGAAGTTTCGGACACTCCCTTGCATAGTGGTCCGTGGAACCACAATTGTAGCATTGTCCGCGACTAGAGATAGGGGATTTTGCTACTGGGGTTTCATGCCTCCCTTTCTTGTTGGGAATGGGGCCTTTGAATTTAATAGGCCTCTTCATGTTGTCGTTGAAGTTCTGTTTGGCAACCACAACTTCAACATTACTCTCTCTATCGGCCTCTTCAAGACGAAGAGCGATATCAATAAGCTGATCAAATGAAACCTCAAGTTTCAGGAGTAATGGCTTCTTAAGATTCTTTTTTAAGCCATAGACAAATCTCTGATTTTTCTTCAATGGTGTATTAATATACTCGACCCCATACTTAGAGAGAGATTCGAAAGATGCGACGTAATCCATCACAGAAGATTCACCTTGAACAAGGTCAATAAAACGCCGGGCCAAAGTTACTTTTTCTGCCTCCGGCACAAATTTCAATTCGAATCTCCCCCGAATTACTCCCAAGCAAGATCTGCGTCAACGATTTCAGAAACCAAAAGCTCATACCAATCTAATGCTCTTTCTTGGAGCATGCTAGAAGCCACGTGGACTCGATGTAGATCAATAAGGTTCATGCGAGAAAAGATACGATCGCATGATTTGAGCCAAGCTTGAATTTCAATAGCACTCTCGGATCCCTTGAATGGCCTTCCACCCAAATCGATATAGTCTCTGCACAAGCGTGCAAAACCGGATCTAGGATGAGTAGGCTCTAGATTGGGTCCGGCAGCTTGAGCATTCTTCACGAGATCTAAAAGCTGCTGAGCAGACATGAATACTCCATCCTGGAGAGTAGCACTAGATTGACCGGCGCTGGGATGGCCTGGTCTAACCATTTCTCTTCTTTAAGAAAGAAAGAAGAAGAAAAAGGTTACTCACAAAATGGATATCAAGCAATCTTGATAGATAAAACAAGGAATCATAAAAGAAAATAGGATAGGATGGTTCAAAGACCTGAATAAAATCCTAAGGCACGACTCCTAAGATGGACTTAGGACGATGATCCTTGTTAAATTATTCTACATTGTTCCGAAGTTTGGCTTTGGTACCAAGCTGTGACGCCCCACCTCTATACCCACGCTAGCCAAGGACACTACGATGTAATGCCGTCGACTAGCACGGAGAATAAGGCTATTGAGGAGCGACCATCCGTGTAATGGCTTTGTGCGAGCACCGATATGCCAGATAAAATATAACTTGCATTCTTTTCAAGAGGAAATCCGACATACCGACACAAACTCAAAGCTACTACACAGTGGCTGTAATATCTTCAGAAACAAATATAGAAATAAACATAACACAAATCAGTCACAGATAATTCATATCACAAAGGCGGAAATAGATATAAATATTACACATAAAAGTGTATATCCGAGTAGTGGTCTAACAAGATCCACAATATCACAAAAAGGATAGATACAAGTGTTAGACAAAAGAATACGTATACATCAAGGAGTCTATATCTCAATTGTATACAACAAAAACTACTAAACTAAAGTAGTTAGCCAAAAGATCAGATGATGGTCCGATAAGGAGCCAAGCAGAAGCACCTGTAAAATCTCAGTCTGACCCGAGTATTATTTAAGAAGAAAATAATAAACGGATCAGTCTAGCTATAATTATCAGATAAAATGACACATAAGAAGAGGTATAATTAAAATGTATGATAAACAAAAATGTCTTACCTCGACAATTATACATTAGGAAATCAACAAAGGAAAATCATACAAATATCTCACGAATCTCATAGCACAAAAAGAATGTCATATTCTTTATTTAATTCACAAAGCCACAATACATGACATACATATCAATGCCAATCGCAAAAGTTGGCGAAACATAAATTTCAGAAATCATCAATTAGAAATCCAGAAATCACAAGAAAAGGATGGCCAATCCCAAGCGGGACGCTATTCCATAGACCAAACATCGACGCACATAAATAGAGACGCCCCATTCATAGTCAAACATCGACGCACCTAGAAAGGCACGACCCACGCAAAGACAAACATCGACGCACATACAAAGGCACGACCCATGTAAAGACAAACATCGACGCACCTAGAAAGGCACGACCCATGCAAAGACAAACATTGACGCACCTAGAAAGGCACGACCCATGCAAAGACAAACATCGACACACCTAAATAGATACGTCCCATGTAATGTCTAGCATCGATGCACCTAGAAAGATACACCCCATGCATAAATAAGCATCGACGTACCTAGAAAGATACACCCCATGCATAAATCAACATCGACATATCTAGAAAGATACGCCCCATGTAATGCCTAACATCGATACACCTAGAAAGATACACCCCATGCAAAGTCGAACATCGACGCACCTAGAAAGATACACCCCATGCCCCAACTTATTGAGCCATTGCTCCACGAAGTAAACAAACATCGACGCACCTAGATAGGTACGACCCATGTGTAAATAAACATCGACGCACCTAAATAGGTACGACCCATGCAAGAAATGAGACGAAGCTCAATAAAACGAGGTACTGTCCCCTACGTGGACAAAGAGACATTGCACATTGCTAGTTTAAACCATAAAATGATCATCATCGATCATCAGGAAGTGTCAATTACAGTAAGCTAGTAAATATATAAGCTTAGCTTCGTGTCCCATAACCACTAGCTTAACTTAAATATTTACGAACAAATTGTAGATCTCCACTTGAAAATTGTCACAAGAGTTTCAATCGAACAAGTCCAAGAATTAACCGACGAAGCAAACGCAAGCGTTTCATACCACTTGTTTTACTAAGTCGTTTAATTAGATTTCTCATACGAGTGATGTAAAGGTTTGTATATACTAATAGATTGGAAAACAGTTTAAGAAAGGAGCTTTGTAATAAAATGGTGTTGAAATCATTTTAATGAAAGGGTTTTGATATTTACTACTAGTATAGAAAAACTTTATATTTTAAAGTGTCAAATCATAGAAGTGATTGTAGAAACAATCAATCATAAAAATTCACATACGAAGACGTGAATAAAATCCATAGAAATCGATATCAAATCCATCAAAATGGATATTTTCGAAAATTCCTGAAGAAAATGTCATCAAAGTCAATAATAAATGATAACAACAAAAGGGAAAGAACACGAATCAATTAAATTTGGAAATTACGCAAAATAGGCGAAATAGGCAAATAGGAGCAGGTCGGTCAACCGGACTCCCTGAGTCGGTTGACCGAACCAAAAATGGAAGTGCTCGGGTAGCAAGACGGTCGACCGGACCCTGAGCTCCGTCGACCGGAGCCTGTTGCCAGCACTCCCAAACCAGAGGCAGGAAGTGCTCGGGTAGCTGGTCGGTCGACCGGACCCTGAGCTTGGTCAACCGGAGCCTGTTGCCAGCACTCCCATGCCTATCTAATAAATGTCATTCCCTTCCCAATTACTATCAATCGAGCAACGACACTAAGGGTTCACGCCAATCGACTACCCGGCCATAGAAGCTCTTCGGTTCATCACCAAAAACATGATCAAGACATCAAAGCTATTATTTTTAAAGAATTGAACCCAAAACACCAAAAATTGGAATATTCACCAAATCAATCCAAACCCAAAGCAATTGTACAAGAATAAGCGTTAGGAATTCATATCTAACAATCGAAGATAGATATAGACTAAGATGTGAGATAAAAATCTCACCTTTAAACCCAAAACAAATGAAGAAGAAGCTATAGAGCAATGGCAAGAACAACCACTCTTCAATTCCAACCCAACAAGCTTGAATCTAAGCTTAAAGGAGAAACATTTCCTAAATTAGGTTTAGGAAATTTCTGAAATTGAATGGAGAAAGAGTTGGAGAAGATGAAGAGAAGGCTTACCAAAGCTTCTCTTTAATTTTGGAGCAAGAATTTGAGCTAGCAAGAGGAACTAGGGCTTGGAGTTTCTAATTCCTTTTCCTTTCCACCATTTTCAGTTGGAGCTTGAGTTTGAGGAGTGGGAATGAGTGAATGGAGAGGAGAGGGCTGAGCTAGAGTATAAGTGGGGTTAATGGGCTGAAACCCAACCCAAAGCCCTAAGTGAAAAGTAGCAAAATTCGAATTACTCCAAACATATCGAAGCTTATACTCAAGAAGGTTGCAAACGACATTTTGAACTCAATGGGAGGGGTCTCGAGTCCCAATTCGACTATTTGCAAAAAAGTAGCTTTCCGGACTAAAATCCGACGAACGATGAAATATTTAAATAAAATATTTAAATATAAAATTGATAAATATGCGGGTTGTTACAGACTCCCCTCCTTAAAGAAATTGTGTCCTCGCAATACTTAAGAAGAAATAAAGAGTAACAACCATAAAAGCATATCAACACAAAAGAAATTTTGAAATAAGAAGTTCACCACAAGGAGCACGAAAGAGTAAGTCCGAACGTGTTCGCTCGTTGAATTCTCTGGATTCCCAAGAGCTATCCTCGAGATTTGAGATCCATTGAACTTTCACAAGAAGTACATCTTTATTTTGAAGGCGCTCAACCTCCGAAGAAATGATGCGAAAAGAATGTTGCTCAAAAGTCAAATCTGGTGAAACTTCAATCCCTACTATAACACCAGGCTCAAAAATAAAAATCGAAAACCTAAAAGCATTTCCATAGTCGAAAGACGTGGAAAACGTCATGAATAACGGAAAATTAAGCCGGTGCAACGACGTGGTATAATAACAGTATGCCCGAGAAACTAGAAACTCGAATAATTTCGGAACACTGACGTAGTACAAATACGTACATCCAATGGACCGAACACCAAAAAAGAACATCGGACACTAGTCCATAAAAGGAATGAGATAAAGCTCAATAAAACGTATATTAAAATATCCGATGAACTTGGTAAAAAGATAATTCCATTTGGACATCATCAAAGTATCAACCACTTGTTGCTTACAACAAAGTGCATTGGCAACACGATTCCCCTTTCTGGGAATATACAAAGAATATCAAGATCATAAAATGTAAGGAACTCGATCCAATATTAAGTTCCTTATGAGAAAATAAATATTCCAAAGATTTATGATCAGGGTAGAGAACAAATTTCTCACCCAAAAATAATGATGCCAAATTTTAAAAGCGAAATCAATAGCCACGAGCACTAGATCATGAGTGGCATATCTAGTATCAATAGGCATTAATGATTTAGAAGCATAAATGATAGAACATTCTCATTCGCAAGAGAACGGCACCCAAACCAATACAACTAGCATCGGTAGAAATAGTGAAATCTTGGTTCCCCACGGGAATCACAAGAATAAGAGTACCGAAAAAGAAAGAATTTCTTTTAATTAACTTTCTCAAAAAGCACAAAATTTTCAAAATTACATTTATCTTTATGTAATAACCTTTCTAAAAAAATTACAATTCTACAAGTCAATATATCGTGTCTGACTGTCTCATCAAAGCGTTTAGGAGATTCTTATCGATAACGTTGATCAAGCGTATCGACCAGAATTCTTAAAGCACTCAACGGGCAATACAACCACAAAATCATCTTCTATATGATGAAAATATATCTTAAAAGTTTTGAGAATATTCTTTGCTCGTTTAAGATCAAAAATCCAATTGTACTTATAAATAAATCTTATGAAAATGATTTTCAAAATTTTAAATTTCTATTTTCATCCAAAATCAATAAATACAAGAATGGAATTATCGAGATATTCATAGAATACTCGATTTATAAAATGGATGAAACAAGATGGGCAATCTGAATGATATAATAAGTCATTCATAAGAATCATAACGAGTGCGGAATGCGGTAAGTGGAATGCTAACAGCCGCAACTCGTAGCAAATGAAAACCGGTAGCAAGGTCGAGCTAAAAGGACCTTAACCCCACACAAAAGATTTCTTAGGTAATGATCCTAAGACAAACTCCAAAAATACCGAAAAATTCTCAAACTACATAAATGAGAGAAATAACACTTTCCTCATCATGTGGGCTTAAAGAATAAAATGGTGCCATCAAGTTGGAATCGAAATCACAAAGAAAAATAGAAATCTGCTTAACAGATTAAAAATGTCGAGGATGAATAGTCCGCACGGAAAATAGGATATGGGCTTCATAATAATTAAGCCAATCCTTTCACACAAATCAATTCTGAAGTCTAAGTAATGCATAACATGCAAATCGGTTCAGAAGGAAAAATCACATAAAATAATATCGACATCAAAACAAAGAAAACTGAGCGTTGCGGATCCACCAACCGGATTCCCAATTCTCAAAGAAGTCATCAAGCCCAAAATATTCAAAGAAAAAGAAACGATAAGTTCTTTTGATATAAAAATAATGAGATGAACCCATATCAAAAAGAACTCAAATAGAAAGATCACGAAATAAAACAATAGCATCAAGGATTGAATGTAAAATACCTTTACCAAGAGAAGAGTTGATGGAAGCTTGCACTACATTGAGCTTTCCCTCCTTCCTACTTTGAAGTATGGGACATGCAGTTATATGGTGACCCGAATTTTTACAATAGCGACAATAAAGAGGTTTCGGACACTCCCTTGCATAGTGGTCCGTGGAACCACAATTGTAGCATTGTCCACGACTAGAGGTAGGGGCTTTTGCTACCGGGGTTTCATGCCTCCCTTTCTTGTCGGGAATGAGGCCTTTGAATTTAATAGGCCTCTTCATGTTGTCGTTGAAGTTCTATTTGGCAACCACAACTTCAACATTACTCTCTCTATCGGCCTCTTCAAGACGAAGAGCGATATCAATAAGCTGATCAAATGAAACCTCAAGTTTCAGGAGTAATGGCTTCTTAAGATTCTTTTTCGAGCCATAGAAAAATCTCCGATTTTTCTTCAATGGTGTATTAATATACTCGACCTCATACTTAGAGAGAGGTTCAAAAGATGCGACGTAATGCATCACAGAAGATTCACCTTGAACAAGGTCAATAAAACGCTGGGCCAAAGTTACTTTTTCTGCCTCTGGCACAAATTTCAATTCGAATCACCCCCGAATTGCTCCCAAGCAAGATCTGCGTCAACGATTTCAGAAACCAAAAGCTCATACCAATCTAATGCTCTTTCTTGGAGCATGCTAGAAGCCACGTGGACTCAATGTAGATCAATAAGGTTCATGCGAGAAAAGATACGATCGCATGAATTGAGCCAAGCTTGAATTTCAATAGCACTCTCGGATCCCTTGAATGGCCTTCCACCCAAATCGATATAGTCTTTGCACAAGCGTGCAAAACCGGATCTAGGATGAGTAGGCTCCGGATTGGGTCCGGCAGCTTGAGCATTCTTTACGAGATCTAAAAGCTGCTGAGCGGACATGAATACTCCATCCTGGCGAGTAGAACTAGATTGACCGGCGCTGGGATGGCCTGGTCTAACCATTTCTCTTCTTTAAGAAAGAAAGAAAGAAGAAGAAAAAGGTTACTCACAAAATGGATATCAAGCAATCTTGATAGATAAAACAAGGAATCATAAAAGAAAATAGGATAGGACGGTTCAAAGACCTAAATAAAATCCTAAGGCACGACTCCTAAGATGGACTTAGGACGATGATCCTTGTTAAATTATTCTACATTGTTCCAAAGTTTGGCTTTGGTACCAAGCTGTGACGCCCCACATCTATACCCACGCTAGCCAAGGACACTACGGTGTAATGCCGTCAACTAGCATAGAGAATAAGGCTATTGAGGAGCGACCATCCGTGTAATGGCTTTGTGCGAGCACCGATATACCAGATAAAATATAACTTGCATTCTTTTCAAGAGAAAATCCGACATACCGACACAAACTCAAAGCTACTACACAGTGGCTATAATATCTTCGGAAACAAATATAGAAATAAACATAACACAAATCAGTCACAGATAATTCATATCACAAAGGCGGAAATAGATATGAATATTACACATAAAAGTGTATATCAGAGTAGTGGTCTAACAAGATCCATAATATCACAAAAAGGATAGATACAAGTGCTAGACAAAAGAATACGTATACATCAAGGAGTCTATATCTCAATTGTATACAACAAAAACTACTAAACTAAAGTAGTTAGCCAAAAGATCAGATGATGGTCCGATAAGGAGCCAAGCAGAAGCACCTGTAAAATCTCAGTCTGACCCGAGTATTATTTAAGAAGAAAATAATAAATGGATCAGTCTAGCTATAATTATCAGATAAAATGAGATATAATTAAAACGTATGATAACCAAAAATGTCTTACCTCGACAAGTATATATTAGGAAATCAACAAAGGAAAATCATACAAATATCTCACGAATCTCATTGCACAAAAAGAATGTCATATTCTTTATTTAATTTACCAAGCCACAATAAATGACATACATATCAATGCCAATCGCAAAAATTGGTGAAACAAAAATTCCAGAAATCATCAAATAGAAATCCAGAAATCATAAGAAAAGGATGGCCAATCCCAAGCGGGACGCTATTCCATAGACCGAACATAGACGCACCTAAATTGAGATGCCCCATGCACAGTCAAACATCGATGCACCTAGAAAGGCACGACCCATGCAAAGACAAATATCGGCGCACCTAGAAAGGCACGACCCATGCAAAGACAAACATCGACGCACCTAGAAAGGCACGACCCATGCAAAGACAAACATCGACACACCTAAATAGACATGCCCCATGTAATGTCTAGCATCGATGCACCTAGAAAGATAAGCCCCATGCGTAAATCAACATCGACATATCTAGAAAGATACGCCCCATGTAATGCCTAACATCGATACAACCCATGCAAAGTCGAACATCGACGCACCTAGAAAGATACGCCCCATGCCTCGACTTATTGAGCCGATTGCTCCACGAAGTAAACAAACATCGACGCACCTAGATAGGTACGACCCATGTGTAAATAAACATTGTCGCACCTAAATAGGTACGACCCATGCGAGAAATGAGACGAAGCTCAATAAAACGAGGTACTGTCCCCTACGTGGACAAAGAGACATTGCACATTACTAGTCTAAACCATAAAATGATCATCATCGATCATCAAGAAGTGTCAATTACAGTAATCTAGTAAATATATGAGCTTAGCTTCACGTCCCATAACCACTAGCTTAACTTAAATATTTACGAACAAATTGTAGATCTCCACTTGAAAATTGTCACAAGAGGTTTAATCGAACAAGTCTAAGAATTAACCGACGAAGTAAACGCAAGCGTTTCATACCACTTGTTTTACTAAGTCGTTTAATTAGATTTCTCATACGAGTGAGGTAAAGGTTTGTATATACTAATAGATTGGAAAACGGTTTAAGAAAGGAGCTTTGTAATAAAATGGTGTTGAAATCATTTTAATGAAAGGTTTTGATATTTACTACTAGTATAGAAAACCTTTATATTTTAAAGTGAAAAATCATAGAAGTGGTTGTAGAAACAATCAATCATAAAAATTCACATACGAAAACGTGAATAAAATCCAAAGAAATCGATATCAAATCCATCAAAATGGATATTTTCGAAAATTCCCGAAGAAAATGTCATCAAAGTCAATAATAAATGATAACAACAAAAGGGAAAGAACACGAATCGATTAAATTTGGAAATCACGCAAAATAGCCGAAATAGGCGAAATAGGCAAAATAGGCGAATAGGAGAAGGTCGGTCAACCGGACTCCCTGAGTCGGTTGACTGAACCAAAGATGGAAGTGCTCGGGTAGCAGGTCGGTCGACCGGACCCGGAGCTCGGTCGACTGGAGCCTATTGCCAGCACTCCCAAACCAGAGGCAGGAAGTGCTCGGGTAGCAAGTCGGTCGACCGGACCTTGAGCTCGGTCGACCGGAGCCTGTTGCCAGCACTCCCATGCCTATCTAATAAATGTCATTCCCTTCCCAATTGCTATCGGTCGAGCAACGGCACTAAGGGTTTACGCCAATCGACTACCCTGACAATAGAAGCTCTCCAGTTCATCACCAAAAACATGATCAAGACGTCAAAGCTATGATTTTTAAAGAATTGAACCCAAAACACCAAAAATTGGATATTCACCAAATCAATCCAATCCAAAAGCAATTGTACAAGAATAAGCGTTAGGAATTCATACCTAACAATCGAAGATAGTTATAGACTAAGATGTGAGATAAAAATCTCACCTTTAAGCCCAAAACAAATGAAGAAGAAGCTATAAAGCAATGGCAAGAACAATCACTCTTCAATTCCAACCCAACAAGCTTGAATCTAAGCTTAAAGGAGAAACATTTCCTAAACTAGGTTTAGGAAATTTCTGAAATTGAATGGAGAAAAAGTTGGAGAAGATGAAGAGAAGGCTTAGCATAGCTTCTCTTTAATTTTGGAGCAAGAATTTGAGCTAGCAAGAGGAACTAGGGATTGGAATTTCTAATTCCCTTTCCTTTCCACCATTTTTAGTTGGAGCTTGAGTTTGAGGAGTGGGAATGAGTGAATGGAGAGGAAAGGGCTGAGCTAGAGTATAAGTGGGGTTAATGGGCTGAAACCCAACCCAAAGCCCTAAGTGAAAAGTAGCAAAACTCGAATTACTCCAAACATATCGAAGCTTATACTCAAAAAGGCTGCAAACGACATTTTGAACTCAATGGGAGGGGTCTCGAGTCCCAATTCGACTGTTTGCAAAAAAGTAGCTTTTCGGACTAAAATCCGACGAACGATGAAATATTTAAATAAAATATTTAAATATAAAATTGATAAATATGCGGGTTGTTACAACAATTCAATTTATCCTTCATATTCTATTAATCAATTAACTCAAATTAAAATTTCCAATTTATAATTTTCGATTTCCAATTTATTCATATTTATTAAAGTTTAAATCGAAAAACTGATAAGAAATCGATGAAGATACGAAGTAAGGATTTTCTACAACGATTCGTAGGGCCATCCTCACATCGAAATTTCTTTCTAGAGCTGCCACAAAGCCAATCAAAGAATTGAAATCGAATCAAAGGAGATTGTGAAGAGAAAGATTGTCTCCACTGTCGTAGGGTATGGACCATTTATAATAGTACTCCCCTGTCCCATATCTCATCCTCTTCTTGCACTCATACTTAATATCAATGGAAAATAAGAGAATTTACTAAGGCATTCGAACGGATATCTTAGGGATATACTCATTCTAGGGTTTACTTCACCCTATCTCTAATGAGCTACCTAATGTGGTATACTCCTGAGCTAAAGTTCTAACCCACAGCTCTGATACCAAATGTAGCGATACGAATTTTCGCGTTCGAAAATCGACATCCATACTTTACATCATACTCGAATGCCGCAGATTCGACCGGTCGAATCCGAGTCGTCGGAGCTTATAACACAATTAAGTACAACACAGCGGAAGAAGAAGAAATGAATATCATTGACATAATATCAGATACAATGATGATAAAACAGAACGATACAACAGATATCAACATATATGATACGAGAAATAGCAGGGGAAACAAAATAGATAACACCAGCAGCGGATAAACTCCAAGACAGTCTTCAAAAATAAATTCCAAGGCACCAATCCAGAAGTAGCTCGAACTCCCAATAACGATGCACAAAGATAAGCAAGTGCGGTCCATATCCAAAGACTAAACTAGCTCTAGATAATCTACTGAACCTAACTATCTGAAAAACCCAATTCTAGATTGCCCGCGTGGAAAATTATGGGCACCCAGAGTTTAGAAAAAGAATAATAAACTCCAGGTCAGTCGTGGGACTGGTGTGAGCAACAAAAACAGTTTATCTTTTAAATAAAACAAGATTTATAAAAGAAAATCCGATATGCTTTTGGAAAATGCAACTACCATAAGACCTCCCGCCACACATACCGTGCAATCGCGGAATTGGAGGAGATTTCTTCTTATGATAGTCAAACATGCTTGATACGCAAATTTCTTTGATATTATTACTATAAGTGCGGAGTGCAAAAAACATTTCGAAAGTATAATATTAATCTTAGCCAACATACGACCATTATCGTATGCCTACTATAGCTACCATGTTCAATAGCATGTTACCGCCACATTCCATGGTAGGTTATACAACTAAAACCGTACAGGGTGCGTATTGTTTCTTTAGATTTCCAACAAATGGTCATGCCAAGGAACTTCCCATTGCCACATGGGTACACCTCTGGAGGGAGGCCCCAAGAACCTAACCGGATCTCTGCCAACACAAGGCCGGGTTACCTCTGAACTAGGTAACTACTGACACGAGTATGCCATCCCCCGGTCGTAACTGACCTTTATTCCGGGATCCCGACAACCAACAACCACAAAGTAATAAATTTGCAGTAACCACATAGATTAAATATCCGGGCTCCATACCATGATACCACCTCTATCCAGAAGAAATGAACATACCCTCAAGGGGCGCTATCCCCAAATAACCTTGCTGCATTCTTCCTGTTTTGACCATTACCGGGTTGTGAGGTTCGATGAAGTCTCGTCCGCAAAGCTACGCTTTTAACAAAAGCCACGCTTTGATCAACAAATGATCAGCAACACTCAGCATGCCACATTACCAAATTGGTGATATATTACCGATAACCTTCAACTACATAACCTCTGAGCTCGTACGTCTCGGAGAAGGTTGTTAAGCTAAGAGAATAAATTCTCCGCCACCAACAGGAATGTATTTGAAAGAACTCTGCTTTATATCTTAAAATGTAATGTCAGGCATACAATCCATACTAGTCTGTTTGGGTTTGAACAGAACCGAAGGCACTTTCGAAGAAGCCCTTGCAAATCCGGATAATCCCTAATCACGTCCGGACTTCCAATCACATATGGAGTCTCTATACCGGGGACCAGTCGATGCAAAGACATTCGACGAGTTATCCTTTCGCTTTCGAAATATCCGGTCTTCACCACCGGTCTTCAAATGCTATCCATAACGTCGTATCACATATTCGGAATGGGCTATATGACACAAAGGTCCTTTCCCGGCTAAACCGAATAGTGAGCGCAATATTTACAAGAAACATATGGATACTGGGGTCTCAGTAAGGTCACAACTTATTACCCAGAATTTTTCTTTCAAATGGTTTAAACAAATTACCATTTCCAATCTTTTAAACAAAAGGATTCATTTCACAAAGTTCACCTAGTTTCACAAAGATTCATTCACAGTTTTTCAAATCAATCTCCATTTCAATTTGGATTAACTTATCCAATTATTAAGCCAAAAACTCCATTTATAACTTTCAAACAATCCTCATTTCAAAAAAATAAAAGATACACTATTTGAAACTTCCTTTGATTTCAAAACAAGGTTCAATCGTCTTCACAAAGGTTAATGCATAGTTCTCCAAACTATTTACAATTTTATGAAAGCTATTATTATTGAAACAACTAGTTTCCGGTTTGGGAAAAACTGATTACCATTTTCATAAGTTAAAGTTATTCAAGTATAAAACTTAGATTTCAATTCAAATTTTCAAAATCATACTTTTTAAATGGTTAAAAACCCATATAAACATCTTTTATGACTTGTATAATGTTTTAGACTAAAATTTCCAAGTTATTGAATTCAATTTCAAATATTGAACTCAAATCTAAATCAAATTATTTAAATTCCAAAACTTAATCAAGTTATTCAAAATAAATTTCATCTTTGAAATTCCATTTCAAAAAATTTTCACATTTAACCCGATTCTATCTCCAAACCATTTGAATTTAAATTGTCTATTTGAAATTGTTTCAAAAATCTGTGACTTAATTGATTTCCTTGTGAAATCCATATTTTTGTATGTGTATGGTGTGGTCCAGGGGTTTAACACAATAGTGCAACGTCATCATTATCACGGATTAAAATACAACAATATATTTGATAAGCGGTATAAACTATAACGCTTATCTTTCATTCGCAGATCGCAGATATATATACTACAGATAATGAATTACACTACAGATAATTAATCACATCACATATGAATAAATTACATCATAGCTTGAATTAAAACAATTAATAGCACAAGGCATCACACAGTAGAGATATCAATAATTTAACGTCCAATAAAATCCAAACATCCATAAGTAGGATCAATTTAACTATCCAATTTATATAATCAGATTTTTTTTACTTATGAATTTAATTATCAATCTTGGTTAATTAATATTTAATAACAAACCTTTATTATTAATTTTTAATCCTTAGTTAACCTTTAGTTAAAAACTAATCCTTTGATTAATTAATCTTAATTGACTCTTAATTAATAATTAATCCTTAATTAATTTTCTTTAATTAATTACAATGACAAATTAATTACTCCTTAATACTTAACGAATTATAAATCATTAATTCTTCATTGACATAAGGTGAAACTCATTCCTATTATGATTTATTTACCACTTACAAAAATGTTGAAACATTTATTTTAAATTTACTTTTTAAATTCCATTTAAATTCCAAAATTTAAAATGAGCTACAATTTATTTTTAAAAAGTTTAAAACTAATTCTTAAAACCTTTAAGTTTACATGTTAAGATAATACTTTTATTACAAGAGAAATTTAAAGAGTTACAATCAATTTCCTTTAAGATTCACATAATTAAAAGAATATCTTTAACATTTAAACTTATTTAAATATTTAATTTATAAAACTTTGTTTGATTTCAAAATCTAGACTTTAATCAAGTTTTAAACTCAGATTCCACTTTTGGTTTTACTTTGTTTAAATTCCTTTCTTTCATTTCAACTTTACTTTAAAAATTCAAACCCTTTTAAATCCACAAATATGCTTAAATAACTTTAAGTTTCAAAACTGAACATGCATTTTTTTTAACTTTGATTAAAACTTAGTTAAAACTTTGTTTGTCAGATTTAAATTTAATTTTACAATTCAAACAAAAACAGGTTTAAAACCTGTACAACATCATATACCCGAGCCCCTTCATGATTTCCCCGAGCTAAACCCCCACGAACTCGAGCTCTACTTCGAGTTTTCCCAAATTTTTACCCGAGTGCCCCAAAATTTCAATCTAAAAATTTTCTAAGTGTTTTTATTTCGCATCAAAATTTCGCTTCGAGTTATAACTCGAGCTACCTTACGCGTTGCACAGCAGTTTCCCCGAGCCACCTTCCTACTCCTTCTTCCAATCCAAACTTCACCAGAGATGAAGATAGTGCACCGCACCAGTCGACGCCGTAACGCTGAGCAAGTCGACGGTCTCCCAAGCAAATCATCACGATCATCAGATCGTGTTATCAGCTCGAAATCAAATTCGAGTCTATGATTCCAAACCTGGAACATCAAAATCCACCGCAACCCAAACATGGAACGACGTCGTTCGCCACACCCCGACCACCTGAAAACATGAAACCCTGGCCGTTCACTCCTCGACACTCCCTCCACCATCTTCCCGAACCATGTCGAACTCGATCGCCTATAGACGACAAACGAACCAAAATTCTCGACCCCAACAAAACTAGGTTTACGAATTTAAAACGCTTGCCGCCGCCGCCGTGGACGATGCCACCTCCGGTTATTTTTCCTACCACAACCGTAGGCTCGACCACCTCCTCACACAACCCCTACACCTTCAGTTCATCATATCGCCGGCAATTGGCCAAAATACCCATTTTGATCGTCTTCGAACTGCTATTAAACCACCACCCTAAAAATCACCAAATTCATTTTAAAAATCATCGTTTCAGGTAAGGATTCAAGTTACATACTTGAGTCAATGTTTTGTTAAATTCAAAATTTTCGAACTTTAAAGTTTCTTCTGTAAAATTATATTTTTCCGTCCTGTATACCTTTACACTCAATAAAACTATTTTCAAATTATCATTCATACCTATACACAGCTATTTTGTTTAGGACCAAGGCTAATACTAATTAGATAGGAAGAAATCTAATTTCTTAGTTGATGATCAATACTATGGGACTAGACAGAGAAGAGGTACATAGCTTGGTACTGCCAAATTCAAATACTACTAATCAAAGAAGCAAACCAGACCAGTTCAGTGAACTGAAGTGAGGCCACAAGTGTACAACCACTCAGAGAACTCATATATAAATACCACTTATAACAAATCCATATCTTTGGATTTAAAGAGAAAACAAAAGTTACTCACGGTAAAAGTTTTTGAGCAGAGAATGATTTGCTTTTGAAAACTGTTAGCTGAACCCCCTTTTGATCTTCTTGTTGTTTTGTTCAAAGCAAATTTTGTTTTAAGTTTTTGATGATGCATACTTGAGTTTTACTCAGTTTTGATAAACGAAACTGAGATGAAGGTTTGATATATATAAAAAGAAATGTACAGGGTTATGATATTGTTTTGTACAACATCATAGATATTTTTGCTTTGCTTGTTGACTTCGGCTGATAACCTTTCTTCCTTTGGTGGCCGAGATGATCTTGCATTTAATGCTTTGTACAATCTACACATATACCGTACTTGAAGATATTTTTCTGTCCTTACTTTTTACTTGCCTGAATAACCTTTCTTTACTTGTTTTCCAGTTCATACTTATCCAATTCGTTCATATTTGTGTATTTCTTCTTTTGTTTCATACTTGAATGTATTTGCTCTCTTTCTTAAGTTATATTGCTTTGTAATTCAAATGAATTTCTATAATTATTAGGTTGTTAAAACTTTCTAATGTATTCACTTAATATTTTACATAATTTATTAATATGTTGTTTGACTTTGTAGTTTATGATTTATCTTATATATATATCTTTCTATTTGTAACTTAAATTTTTATTTTCATCATTATCTCATACACCTATTTATTTTTAAAGATCCAAATTAATTTAATTCAATTAATACATAATTTAACTAGTATTTTATATTAATTGCCAATTATTTCACAATTTTTATTCAAAAATTAAATTATTTATTAATTTAAACTTAATAAAAAATCCAGGATCGTTACACTGACCAGAGCAAAATAACACCCGGGTCAGACTATCTCTAAATATCCAATAGGGTAGGAACAAGATATAACACAAGAAAAGATAATATATATATATATATAGGCACTATAAATGTCCAAGAAATAACAAGTCATGAGATTAACCTAACTTAGAATTCATCATAAGACACGAGTTTATAAATTTTGGCCACGAACACAAATTAGTCACGAAACACTGAATTCACATAACAAAGCACAACATCTCTAAGCACACAAATATCAATAATTTAATTTAGAATCCATCACAAGACAAGTATATATATTTATTTCAGGAACACACGACAAATGAATATATGTTTATTTCACAAATACAAGACACAAGAATATATACTTATTTCACGAAATTGAACAGTCGCAGAATCCAAATATCCAAAATCCATAATGACAGTACTCAAAACCCATGGCAAACAAACAAACTGGTATCACTCGAACCGATCTGATACCAAGGATCGTACTTAGACCGAGAACACAGAATCACAGAATGATCTCAAGGGTAGTCCATACCGATCAAGGTGATTGTGAAACCATAACTCGATAAATTTACATTTATTTAATATTATTATATTATAATGTTCAAAAGAAATCCAGAAATAAACTTCTTAAGGATCTAGCAATCATTTGCCGCACACCAACAGAGAGTAAACTCTAAAGTGCCAAATACTGTCGCCTTCAGTAATCACTAGAATTTAACCAATACGTCCCATACTATATGGTGAAATTCAAATTTTTACTAAAAGCTAGTAAATATCACTTATTACTGATACCACTAGAAAACCTGAACTAAATTCTCTTAAGAGTCTAGCAACTACTTGTCGCACACCAGAAGATAATACAGCTCTAATGTGTTAAGTACTTTCCCAAATACGATCACAGGAATTTAACCAAGGCATCCCATACTACCCGGTGAAATTTGAGTATTCGTTAGTGGGCTAGTAAATTCCACTCAAACATTATATTCAATGAGTTATACCATATTCGACGAAGCGTTATTCGAAAGCATTTAAACCAACCGATGACATTAAGTCGATTATTAGTACTCCTCAAATTATAGAATTAAGGTTCTCAAATTACTTTTTTTTCTCTAAATAAAAAATAAATTAAATTTCCATGAAACTATTCATTTATAAACCATAAATAAGTTGTATCTATATTTTTATAATAAACTTTTCATATAAAATCTTTTACTAGTCAATATGTGTTTGTATCTCATCAAAAAAGAATTTTATACATATAAATATATTATAGTCTAACTACAAAAGAATAAAATAAAAGATATTTGTAAGATTTTCCTGCTGGTTCATAATACTACATGTAAAGTTAGCCTATAATATAATATAAATAAAAGTGACAGGCTGCTAGTGACCGTAAGTACTAAGACAGGCAATAATCTATTCGCAAGCTTTATTTTTGAAACTCCTATATACTTATTTACTAAAACATGACTTTATACACACACACACATAATGTAAGTAATAATTGTAGTGCTGTAATTAAGTGAAATCTTATAACTTTAAACTAATTGTACAACATATATGCAAGTTTTAATATATAAATGCAAAGACAAGTTTATTTTCCAAAAGCGAACATCTCATGCCATCATTACATACATAAGAATGGGTAACACAGTAAGTAATAATATACATAACATGAAGAGCACACATCCCTTTTTCATGCATAGAGCAAATTTACTTTATATCAAAGCATGAACAAGTTATATGCGAAAAATTTCTAGGTGTGAAATACTAACTTAAAGTATTATACTGAGCTAAACTAAGGACTATTTTTCAAGGCAATAGGAAAATATGATATGGTGCATGACTATATTCTCAAGTGACAGAGCAATTTAAATATATAACAAAGTCAAAGTATTAAACAAACCAAATGACAGGAAAAGGAATTCAAAACAACTAAAGCACTATTCACAAAAGAGGAATTTTCATATAAGTCTAAATTAATGGTACAATTGCATTAGGGGAAGGGTGCTTGCTTCATTTCAAAGCAACAGAACAAAGCATGGATTGACAAAGGATATTTGCATTTAAGGCAAAGGCAAGGGACGTGATACATTTTAAGGCATCGGTACAAAGCATGATCCACTTTCAAGGCAACTAACATATGTAAGTAAATAAAAAAACTAATGACATATTGCGGCTACTATTCACAAATGAAGAGATTTGTATTTTTTGCCCATATTATTGTGTACAATTGCAAAAGGAAAATACAAATAAGACTTCATGCGTTTGACCAAACAAAGTCAAAGCAGGCTATAGGAAAACAAGACTTGATGGATATGTGTCCTTTAGCATGTGAAATATTAAAGCATGGAAAAAGATGTGAACTTATAGGGGCAAAGGACGCACGAAATATTGGCTACAAGAAATTGTGTGTACAACAGCAATACTTGGTAGGGACGAAACAAAGTCAAAGAACAAAGTCAATAAAATGAATGCTATAGAGCCAAGAAAAAGTGCATATTCATATTTTCCAAACAACATGCAATTTACAGCGAGCGGCTAAGCAGATATGAACATATAATAGCAGTAAATCATCAAATATCAGCAATCAAATTCTCAATCATCGAACCTGAAATTGCTAAGCACACAATTAGATATTCAAACGTAGGTTGTGTGAGGATTAACTCACCTCATCGTTAAAGATTGCACTACTACCTGATGCCTAGCCTAGCCCGCGATCACCTGAACGCAGCCACCATCAACGTCCCACCTTCGACTATGCAGCTCGACCTCTGCTAGTCACTACCCTAATCCGTGAAAGCACCATCCAAGAAATTCACAAATTGATTTAGAGGTTGATAATTAGTAAAAAGGGGATTTAGGGCTTTCTTTTTTAACAGGGAGATAAAATAATCTTTAGATTCTTAGGGAACCAAGAAAAAAAAATAAACGTACAGGAATTGGTAATTTAGTCTTATAAGGGATTACATTTTAGGAAATTAAATAAATTGAAAGGCTAGTGAGCTAGAATGATTGTAAAAAGGCCCAACAAATTAAGTTAATTTAGTACTTAGCATAATCAATAGATATAATTAGCCAAGCTAATTAAATCAACTAAGCTAAATTAGATTATCTTCTATGAATTAATTCAATTTTCTCTCTACTAAATTGAATTCTATAATTAATAAATAGATCAATTTTCCTAATTAAATTACAAAAATTCTAGATTTAAATAAATCACACCAACTAATCAAAATAAATTAAGTCATTAACAATAGGGTTGCTATAACGATGCTTTGGTGCAGGCACCCAGAGCCAATTTTGCTAAGATGAACAAAGACATTGCTAGTTATAGTGCTAAACCATTCCATGGAACAAAGTCGATGATGGAAGTGCAGGATTGGCTTGATATCCGTGAAAGGATTTTCATTGACTTAGATCTGAATAATACTATGAAAAGGCAATTGGCTTTTCAACAACTTCAAGGGTGAGCCATGAACTGGTGAACGCTATGAAGGTTGCCACTCCTGAAGACTAGTTTACATGGGACCAATTCAAATCCCGATTCAAAGAAATTTTATTCCTTTATCTCAGAAGTCAGTCCATAAGTTTATGGATCTAAAGCAAAGTGACTTGTCGGTCTTCGAGTACGTTATCAAGTTCAATACCCTATCAAAATATTGGATGTCCTTTATTGACACCTCATTAAAGGAGAATGAGAAGTTCATTCTTAGCTTGAATGGCTACTAAGGAGAGAAACTCGTGGGTCACATTGATGAGACCTTTGAGATGATAGTTAAAAATGCCCCGATGCATGAGAATCTCCATCCGAAGCCAAAGTCTACTATTCTTATAGAAGAGTCAAAGCTGAAATTGGGTGGGGGAGGCAAGAAGAAGTGGAATAACAAGAAGAGGAAGCAATTTCAAGGTAAGGATGGATAAAAGAAGAGTAAAGCTACGGTGCTCTGCTACTCGTGCGGTGATAAGGATCTTTACAGTATAGATCTTAAAGATAGGGGGAAAATGCTGCAATTGCAACAACCTTGGGCTTATTTAGAAGGACTATCTAGATCCATTAAAGCAAAAGGAGATGGTGAAAGCATATGCTCTCAATGCATTTCCAACTTCATCGAATGTTCCATTGGCGAAAGAGAAGGGGAAAAGCATCATTGTTCAAGGTATGCTTTCCATTTATGATATTCTCATACATGTTCTGTTAGATGTTGGGGCTTCACATTCCTTCATATCCAGTGATTTGGTAGATAGATCAGAATTAAGACCCAAAATTGTTAATCGACCATTGATTGTGACAAACCCTGCTGGAGGCTCCATTAGCATGTGTATGGTTTGTCATGGTTTGATTTTATCATGTCATGGATTTTCTTTTGATTTTGATTTCTCTATTTTGAGTTTCATTAGGTTTGGTATTATTTTGTGTATAGACTAGCTTCATAGATACTGGGTGATTAAGGATTGTGAAAGGTCTTTGGTGACTATAGGGATAGATGATGGATGGAAGGTAGCATTAGGCTGCCTACTAGATGATGGGGTGATGGTTACTTTTCCATATTCGCTCGATATCCCACTAGATGAGTTGCTATTAGTACATATTTCTAAGGAGTATCTAGATGTATTTGAGGAGGCAACCGGACTTCCACCACACAGACAGATCAAGTTCCTATTGATTTAGTTAAAGATGTCATACCAATAATGATGCCTTTGAGGAGGGTGGCACCTAGAGAGCAACGGGAGCTTAAGGTGCAAGTGAATGACCAATTTCCATGAGGGTTGATTCATAGGAGTATTTCTGAATAAGGAGCGTCTATAGTATTCACCGCAAAGGTGGATGGTTCTCTTAGATTTTGTGTTGATTACCATAAGCTAAATAAAGCAATGAGGAAGAACAAGTACCCACTCCCATGTATTAATCACTTATTTGATCAGCTTCATGGCGCTAGAGTATTATCTCAGCTGGATCTTGTAATGGAATTTCACCAATTAAGAGCAATGAAGGATAGAGTGCCAATTACAGCATTTCATACACCTTCAGGTTTCTAAGGGTGATTGGTTATGTCATTCGGGCTAACCAATGCGTTGAGGATTGTGCTTAAGGTGTTAGGAGAGAACGGACCAAGCACGGACTGAAAGCAAAGTTTCTGAATTGTTAAATCTGAAGAAGGGAAGTGAGATTCTTGGATTACATTGTTTTTTAGCAAGGCATTATCATGGATCCTAAAAAATTTGCAGCAATTCATGATTGGACTAAACTCAAAAATGCTACGGGCATGACAAGTTTCTTGGGGTTAGCTAGATATTACAGACGATTCATTCAGGACTTCTCCAAAGTAGTCACACCATTAATTCATTTGACGAAAAAAATTAGATTTTTTACTTGGGATGCAAGACATAAGCATGCATTCGTGGGTCTGAAAGAAAAGTTGATAAGTGCATCAGTATTGATCACTTTGAGCGGGAATGAAGAGATGACGGTATAAACTGATGCTTATGGTACCGGATCGAGCACGACATTAATGCAGAGGGGCAAAGTTATTGCATATGCTAGTCGATAACTAAAGCCACAAGAGAAGACCGATGATTTAGAGTTGACAGCGATTGTGTTCGCACTAAAGATTTGAAGGCACTATCTTTTAGGAGAAAGGTTCGAGCTATTCACCGGCCATAAATCATTGAAGTACCTCTTTTCGTTGAAGGATCTCAATCTTTCTCAACAGCAAATGTTAGAGTTCCTAAGCTCCAATGACTTTATTATTGCATACATACTTGGAAAAGCAAATGAAGTTACTGATGCATTGAGTAGGAGACATGCCAGCTTGGGAGCTATGTTTCTAGAGTGGATAGAGTTAGAGTATATTGTTGGTTATTATATTAACCGGGATGCGAGCTAGAACCAAAGATGTTGGCGAGCTTGACTATTAGGCCTACTCGGATCAAGAGGATTGGTACTAGTCAAAGGCGTGCTAGATTAGCTGAAATTACTTCTAAGATTGAAGCTAGAGTAGAATTTAAAGAGAGATATAATATGGACTTGATCGAGATGGTTAGCTCCATAAAGGTAGGGATTGTTTGTTATTGATGTCAATGGGTTGAGGCATGAGGTGCTATAAGAGTGCCATCATTCAAGATTGATTTCCATTATGATAGTAATAAGATGTATCGCGATATGAAGCAAATCTATTATTGGGAATGGATGAAGAAAGACGTTGGGACATTCTTCTCGAAGTGCATGAACTTCTAGTTGGTTAAGGCGGAGGAAAAAAAGCCTAACCGTTTGATGCAATCACCAAAAGTTCCCTAGTGGAATTAGAAACAAGTTTCAATGGATTTCATTAGTAGATTGTCGAGGACTCGATCACGATATGACAGCATTTGGGTCATAGTCGATCGATTGACCAAGAGTGCCAAATTTATACCCGTCAAGTCAAATAGAACGGTATCCAAACTGGATGAACTGTAAGTGAAGTGGATAGTACAGTTCCATGGTGTGGCAAAGAGCATTGTGAATGGCCGAGACTTGTTTTTCATTAGTGGGTTTTGGAAGAGCTTACACGACGCGTTAGGGATAGAGCTGCATCTCAGCACAGCTTATTACCCTTAAACTGACGGCCAAACCGAGAAAGTGAATCGTATATGGAGGATCTTTTGTGGGCTTATATACTCAAATTTGGAGGCTTGAGGGATAATCACTTACATCTCATTGATTTCGCATACAACGACAGTTATCAGTCCAGCATCGGTATAGTACCATTTGAGCCATTATACGGTCGACAATGCAATGCACCTTTATGCTAGTGGAAAGCGGGTGAAAAACTGATACTTAGGCCAGATATGTTTAGAAGTACTATGAAGAATATTAAGATTATTTGGCAATAGATGAAAGCTTCTCAAAGTAGATAAAAGAGCTATGTTACTAAGAGACGTAGAGACCTAGAGTTCTCTGTCGGTGCTATAGTATTTGTCAAGATCTCTCCATTGAAGAATGTAATTCGATTTAGTAGTAAAGGAAAGTTGGCGTCGAGATTTGTAAGTCCTTTTCCTATACTAGAGAGGATTGGGAACCTTGCTTACAGAGTTGACTTACCTCAAAGAACGGTGAGATCGCACAATGTGTTCCACGTTTCTCACTTACGAAAATTTATGCACGACTTAGGCGTAACTATCGCATCAGATTAGCTGAATGATATCAAGATTGAACCGAAAGCTTCAAAGCCATATTTTATATATCAGAGGATCATAGAATATTAATTTTATTATTACTTAGAGTCGTATGATTCTATAATTTTGGAAAATGACTACTAGAGACATTTTCCATCCTTAGAAATTTTACCAAATGATTTTAACCCAAAAAATCTTGTATGGATTATAACTTTTGGTAGAAGCCGAATTGGGGTTTGAAATGACTTTCGTTAGATTGGGATGATGGTTTGTCTTTCCATAGAGTGATCATAATAGGAATATAGACTTATTGTTAGGAAGACATGAGCGTTTGAAGTTTCACTTGATTCTGGACAATTGAATTGGCAATTAGTGAGTTAATGGTTAGGCCAAAAATCCATTTCGAGATTAGCATCATGTTGGGGCTGATAAGACTTCTCTCTACCATATCATGCTTCCCGAAATAGAGAGGAACCTCCATTAACAGGATTTAAGCCAAAAAGTTACCTTAATCCCTACTTTAATTAGTCAAACTTTTCATTAGAGGAAGATTACAAGGTAAGCACTTGGGATTGGAGAATTGCGGTTGGAGATCAATTAGATATGTTGTTCATCTCGGAATTAGTGCACCTTTGGACTTGCTTTGGATTGCTTGGATTTTACATGAGTGGTTTTAAGCCTTTACTCACTAGTTAGCCACTATATGATGTATAATGATGTTTTTAAATGATTTTTAAACTCTCAAATATGTTTTAAACCTTCTTTAATCACATATTTAAATTTCAAATGATTTGGAAAAGATAAGTAAAAGTTGTGTTCTTATGGATCTCAGTTATTCTTATGTTTATACCTTTAAATTTAGGCTTCACTTTGACATGTATGGATGTTTGCTTATACGGATATATTATGTATGATGATTGAGGGAATGTATGATGTTTAAATGGTTGAAAACACCGATCGAATGGCGATTTATTTTTAGGAATAAGTTATGGATCAATGTTGATGGATCAATGATGACCGATAAAGGACATTGTCCAAATGGCATGCAATCCATAGGGCTGGTCAAGGAGGACCTCCTAAAGCTACATTTCAAGTTTCAATTCGTTTGGAGTCTATATTTTCTTGATTTATGGATGATTGAAATGGATTGGTGGTTCCATGGAAGATTGCTTCCGGGCATGCTTGTGTTATGGGATGGATCGCTTTGGGTCTTGGAAGAATTTGCTTCAAGCCATGAGTAAAGATGGATGGATCGTGTGATGAAGTTGAGAAAATCCTAAGTGATGGATCGGTAGTGTGGTTGCTTCGAGTTTTGCAATATTTTCTTCTAGTCGTGAGAGCTTACTTGAGGTACAAGCTGATGGAGAAAAGAAGGAAGAAATTTGGCTAAAGCATGAATCGGTAGCCATGGATTGATACTGATCCATGGGGTATCGATTGATGATGGTGATGGATCAATGAAGAAGAGTTCCACTTGGGGGAGCATGGCTTGTTGCATTGAAGTGTGGGATCGAAGATAGGATGGGTCGGTGGTGATGATTTGGGGTTTCATGGTTTGGTGATGGAAGTTTATGAGGCCGCATTAAGTTTGCATGTTCTTGCTTTGAGTCATAGGGTTAGGTGCTTCTAGCCTTCACATTCGTACCTACTTCGAGCCCTGAGTGCTTCTACTTCGAATGAAGGGTAGGGTCAGTACCAAACCGCAGGGTTCGATGACGATGATGTGTGATTCGATGATGATGATTCCATGATGGGAAGTGATAGCTTTGATGATGTATAGCTGAACTTCAAGATGTAGAGTAGGTGATTATAAGGTGGATAGAAGGAACTGTTAGAGGAAGGTTACGGGACAGACGATGACATTCTACGACTAACGATGACTGTAGAGAATAGTTTAAATTGCAACGACTTCAGATGGGAGCTGTAGAGATAGTTCCAGTATAAGCTCTACAACGAATGACGTTTGCAAAGGGATTGTTGATACTCAAGGGTTTCCAAAGTACTCGTAAGATAGGGTATATACTGAGGGTATGATGGCTCTTTGATTTTTGATGAGAGGTTTGTTAACCCGGACTGATGTGATAGTTAGTTTAGTTCCTGACCTAATGAGTGGCATGGATTCGAGTGCCATAAAACTAGGACATTAACTATTGTGATGGGTGGTCAAGTCCTCGAAGCATAATGACTTAGGCGAGTTATCAAATATCCAATGTATGGAGTGAGTGAATGTAAGGATGGATAATGGAAGTTTTGTTACTTGACTGCCTATCATCCTAGGGATGTCAAATGATGCAGATGTTATTGATGTAGATACTTAGACATCCCTTAGTACTTTGATGTAAAGTGGCGTATCTCTTGTGTATGTGCTAACTCTATGGATGTGGGGACATGTCAGGTATGATTTTCCATACCATTTGTCCTATTGTAGTGGTTTATTAGTATTTAGAGATTTTTTATCACAGCAGACTTTTGTCTGACTCGAAGTTTTATGTTTTGCTTCCATTACTCTAGGCACCCGTAATTGATTGAATTATGGATATTAAGTCTGGTGAGCACGTGGAATTGGACAGGAGATGAGTAATAGGCTATACTCTCGTATTACTACATCTACTTATTATGATTTTCTATCCCGCTGCACAACACTATGGAGCTTGCTAGGGCCTTTATTATTTAGAGATAGTATGTTTATGAGTTATTATTTGATGTATAGCTCTATCATTAAGGTGCATACTATATGGATCTGTGTACTCTAATTGCTGTTATTCATTCAGTTATCACTGTCTTGCCTGTTTTATATCTGAGATGTTTATTATTATATTTTATTCGCTGCGCTGTAAGATATAGAATAGGTTCTACGATTGATTTACCTTACAACACCCTTAACTATCATCCTACATCGGTCGGGCGGTGTTGCAGCGCACTATGTAGGCATATTGGGTGCCAATAACATAGGGCGACATAAGTACTCTGTCTTATCTGGCTACGGACCTATCTCGAAGGATGAAGCAAGCCTAAAGGTTATCCCCAATATAAAGGGCCGAATTGATTTTGAGCTTTGGGCTAATTTTTATTTTATTTTAAAATTTTAAATAATACCTTAAATTTAAACGGTTAAGTATAAAGTATGTAATAAATGTTATAAAATATTTTTTAGAAATGTTATGAAAATTAATTAATAAAATTTTAAAATGTTATTATAATCAATTGGATCAATTAAATAAATAAATAAATAAAAGTTAATTAATTAAATTAAAACATATATATCTATACACATTTATCTTAAAAAAATTATAAGAGTTAATATTAAATTTTAAAAATGAATTAAAATTGTTTTAATTTATATATTAATTAAATGTTAATTAATAAATAATATACGTGTATAATGATATAGGTATATTGCTATAAATGTTATATTGTATATATTCAATTTTAAAATGTTTAAAATGAATAGATTAAGTTAATTAAAATGATAAATTGATTAATTAAATTAATTAAATTAACGTTAAATTAAATATGATTTAATTAAACAGAGTGGAACTGTAACAAACCAAGATTAGATTTAAGGAATAAATACATACGTATATTATGTATACTGTGATTTTATATGTGTTTGACACTTGAATTACGTGGGTATTTCATAAGAAATACATTATTCCATAAGTTAATATCATTCAGATAAATATATTAAAGATTACAAATCTTTAACACAAGTGTTATCCTCTACCATTTGTATATTAATAAATTACTTGCATACTCTTTGGTTGTTGAGCAAACTCAAGCTAAAGATGTTATGTATAGTATTATTAATATATTGACTATACAAGGTAAGATATCTATATGTGTTTGTTAATCAAACTCAAGGTACATATACTATACTTTGGTTATTGTAAAACGAAAGGTACGAGTGAATATTCTCTTTCGACGCCTTAAGAAAACTCAAGGTCGAAATAAGATTAGGACAAGTACCATAAGTTAGGAGTTGTATATGACACAACCAATAAGATATTATCCATCGCTTATGGGCCTATGACTTGTTGAGCAATCTCAAGGTTAGAATCCCAAGGCAAGCAAATCCCTACACACACTAGTGAAATATAAAGATTTCTATGTCTCCTTTTAGGGTTTAAGAAACATAAAAGTCTAGTGGAAGATTACTAGTAAAATGAAATATAATATTCAACCTTACTAATAATATAAGAATATTTTCTATATATAAATGTCCTAATCTACTAAATTAAATTTGTAGAAAAATGTCCATGCCAAAGCTATTTTCTAAAATAACAAGATCACTAGACCTAACTACATATACTGACTAAATGTAATCAAAATAGCACTAACCTATGTATGCTTATGGTCATCAATAACTAAACCTCCAAGAGAAAAAACACATTGAAAATGTTGATCCCGAATTAATAACTGCTTATTACAAATAGGTTGCAAACTTATAAATTATAACAACTCTAATTTTAATTAACATTATTTAGAACATTTAATTGGATAAATGAAATAAATTAATGTAAAAGGTTAAGAAGATTGAGATCTAATAATTAATAGGAGTCATGCTTTAATGGATAAGTTAATACGAATAGTTTAAAAGTTAATAAGAGGGAGGAATATATACTAAGGGAAAAATGAGAATAGATCTAAATTCCTAAACATAAACCCTTATTCTCTTATTTCCTCCCTCACTTCATTTATTACAACTGAAACTAAAGTAGTTTAGGCCAGCCATAGCTAGGAGATTCAAGAGAAGATAAGCTAAGAAGAAGGAACAGAGCTGAGGGGAATCAAATCAAAATATAAACCTCATCCTTCTTAAACCATTCAAGGTGAGTAATAGTTATGTGTCTCAAATTTTATTTATAATTTTTGGTTTCAAGTAAAAAACTAAAATGTTTTGATGATTATTATGCCATGTGTGAGTATTTGGATGACCACGTGCTTATTGGTGAATTTACTGAATTTTTATGGAATTATTTGATAAGTTTGAGTTAGAAAACCTATCATATGATATTCATTTGACTCGAAATTCAAATATGACGTTAGAAACATTATTTTGGAAGTGAGTTTTTAATTTCATAATTTTTTGATTTAATGAGAATATGTGGCGAATTTCCTAAGGTTCGAAAATGATTTATTTCGAGCTTTAATTATCAAAATAATTAAATTATGTTTTTAGCTCTAAAATTTTTATAAGTTAAAGAATATAATAAATAAAATTTATTATGATTTTTGGGGATTTTTTCCAAGTGTTTATGATTTATTATGAATTAATTTGAGCTAGAAAAGCTTAATTATTATATTAAAATATTAATATAAAATGCATGGTTTGTTTGGAAATGATAAATCTGCTCTGGTGCATATTTTTGGAAAAAAAATTGATAAAGAGTTTGGTTAACCAATAAGAATTCGATAAGAATTGGGGTTTGGTGAAAAATGATTTACTTTAAATAGAAAGAAAGCGGTTTTTATGGAAATTGTAGTTTTTTCCATGCCGTAGTCATTGATGTTGAAGCCAATGGAGCCACTTCTGCATGACATTGACCCTAATGAATTTATAGGATATCGTTCTCAAGTGATATGGAATGAATTCGCTAGCGTTGGAGTCGACAACGAAATGCTTGTCTTCGATGTTAATGGAGTCGCATGCTTTATACTAATACCCTGTATTATGATCCCGTATAGTGGTGTTGCATATTGTAAAGAGGCGAGGATGTTACCACCCTAACTTTCGATATTAACCCCTATAGACGATGACATTGCTCCTATACTTTTAAAGTGACTTATAACGGCAATAATAGCATCGTGTTTTATCAGTGTTTTATCATTTTGACCTTAATGATTGCCAACTTTAATCTTGCTGCATGTTTTGACTTTGGCTCTAATGAGGCCGCATTTGTAATGGCCATAGTGACGCCGCTTATTTTCTTTGAGGCATTAATGTCAATTCCCATCAGTGTCGATACTTATCTTATGAAGCTTTATACCATGCAAACTAATGAGATTCGGTACTATGCTATACGACGTGGTTAACTTCGACTATATAGCTATATGTTTTATAAGTTAAAAAATTTAACATGAATTTCGATAATGAAAAAGGATGATGACCCTTAAGAGCGAAGTGGATGCCGAGTTTTATCAACTTAATAGTTCATTAGGTTTTGGCTTTTCCCCTCTAGCTTTGAGGGGCGACGACCTCAAATGATTTTGAACTTCATCAACATTGTTTTATTAAAGCATATATCATGGCATAAATGTTTTGAATAAAGTAAAGGGCTATAATTTTCCTTATTTTAAAGGTATGATTTCAAAGGTTAAATCATTTATAAAGATTTATGTTTTCGAGGAATTAAAAAGGTATTTATCCTAGAATTTTACTAAAGAGATTAGTATTCTTACCACCTTTAGATAAATTATGATAGGATGAATTGACTTAGAGATTAGAAAACCAGACGGGACTGGTGTATGGTAGTGCCTTATACTTCAGCCGTTAGCCCCTAGCTGATATAAGTTCGAAATTCCAGTACGTAGGGCTTTGTCACGGGTAAAACTAAAAGTAGGATTACATATAGAAAAGAATATACAATAATGTGATAGGTTATTGGTGAGCCCGCAAAACCATTAGGATTAGAGTGACCCTAAGAATAGTAAGTTATGGATAGACCATCTAGTTGTCTTCTAGTAGTATGTTAGAGCATTTGATATACTTGATAGGCCCGATTCAGCTACATGTTTATAGTTACCCTAAGAAAACTATGATGTTGGGATGGATAGTCCATTGATTTTGACAGATTAGTCATGATTACCAATGTTGTGTGCATGCACACTATTGTGTATATAGTCTATTTCAACCATTGTGGTGGCAGGAGTTATTTTGCAAAAGATATATTTTAAAAGAGATATTAGTGAGGGGAAAACTCATTCCACTCAACGGCGTGGTCTCCTTGGATATCCATAAATC
This sequence comes from Allium cepa, assembly GCA_030765085.1. Classification (NCBI taxonomy): domain Eukaryota; kingdom Viridiplantae; phylum Streptophyta; class Magnoliopsida; order Asparagales; family Amaryllidaceae; genus Allium; species Allium cepa. Next base: position 348,178,583 of record CM060944.1, read on the forward strand.
AAGTTTTCATATTATTATTCACACCGGGTTTTTTGTATGACTCGAAGTTTATGTTTTCCCCTTAAACTATTGGGTGCTCAAAATTTGATTTAAGTAGGTCGGTAGGAAATATTACAGGTTAAGTAGGTATTGGCGAATAAAGCTTCCGGAGACGTGCGTGAGGTAAAGCTAGCTATATAAGAGTATATATATTACTATTATCCGCTATGTTATGTCAATTGTATAATGTCTATCTATTTAGTAACTCTGATCAACTAAGAGGGCATCTTCATATGTCTCTTTTGGAGTATTTTGTAATAATTATATTTTATCTGAACCTAGACAATGTTTGGGATTATGTAACATATATGAACTATTATTTTTGAAACGAAATTTAAAAGTTTGCATTGAAATTACGTTTAAAATTATTTTGTATTCTTGTGTTTTTGATGTCATGACACAATAACATGACCACATTTCATCACCAGAAATTAATAGTGTAGATGGCTACAACATCTATAGCGCTTAGTTTTGGACATCAAAATGGTGGATGTTACATAAATCACCCAAGTTTACGTGTTGTCTATATTAGCAAACGTTGCAAAGACAACACCAAAACATGTTTTTCCATCAAATATTCTATAGCCTCAAAATGTTATTTAGGAAGAAATCTCATTCCACAAGGTACGATATTAAAAAGCAATTGTTCAATACAAAAATGACAAAGGACGTGCTGTAGAAGTAGGCTTTCATAGTTAGACATCACGATTAGCAATGACTTGCAAGTGGAATTGACCTTAGGGTCTCTTTCTTCACAGTTTGAGCCGTTCAATATTACAATATGAAATAGTTGAATGTAAGCTTCGTGGCCTACTTAATATATTAATATCAACAGAATCTTCATCCAAGGATCAAGGCAGCTGCTCGCGGTAAAGGAAAGCATATATTCGAATGGTTCAAAGTAGAGAAAGCGAGTTAATAAGAAAAATAAGAAGATCACTCTAAATGACAGGGGCGAGTGTCATCATTGTCACAAGAAGGGGAATTGGAAATGGAATTTGCCAAACTTCCTAAAACTTGTTAAAGTGAAGAAAGATAATGGTTCTACCGCTCTTATAGGTTTATTTATGATTCAAAACTATTTTGCAATCAATAAATTATCTTATACTTTAGATACTACATCTGAATAACAATCATTCATTACAGGGACTTAGGAAATGGCGGCATATGGCAAAGGGTGAAATGAGACTTCAAGTTGTTGATGGATCTCTGGTAGATGCAACTACAGTTGGAGACTGTATCTTGGCTCTGCTAAATGGAATTGATTTAATTTTGAATAACTTCTATTATGTTAAAAAATTGTTTGTTGAATTATTTCTATATCTAGATTGTTTGAGATTGGATACATTTTCATTGTATTGATAATGTTATGAATATTATGATAGATGGAAATAAAATCTACAAAGGTTTTTAGGATAATGGCATTTATATGTTTAATTCTAATCATGTATGCGCGTGAACAATTCTTTTAATGTTGACATCAATAATTATTATCATGGAATTGTAGGCTATGTCATATAAGTTGACAAATTACTACAAAACAAAACTAAAGATTTTATACAATCATTTGATACATGTGAGTCATGTCTTAAAGAAAAAATGACCAAGCACCCCTTCAGTAGGAGTAACGATAGAGTTAATTAATTCTTGGGTCTCGTACATACCGATGTATATGGCCCGATGCTTGTAGTTACTAAAGATAAAGTTTCTTATTTTGTAACTTTGACCATTGATTTCTCAGTACTGGGGTATGTATATCTTCTAAATAACAAATCTGATGTCTGTGAGAAATTTAAAGAGTAAAGAATACATTGAAAATCAAGAAAACCATAAGATTAAAATACTTCGATCTAATCAAAGAGGTAAGTGTGATAGACAATATATCTTACAGTAGTTAAAAGATAATGAGATTATCTCTTAGGTTACTCCACCCAATACCTCGCAATACAATGATGTTCAGAGAGAAGGAACCAAACACTGAAAGATATGGTTCATTCTACGATGAGTAAAATTTAGTTACCTCTTCCTATTGGGGATTTGCACTGGAAATTGCGGTGCATATGTTGAATTTGATGCCTACTAAATATGTGCCTAAGACCCCATATGAGATGTGATGTGGGAAGAAACCCAACTCAAGTATTTGAAGGTGTGCGGTTGTCTAATCTATGCTAAGAAAATTGGTCCCAATAAACTTGAGGCAAGGTTTTTGTGGTGTAAATTTACAGGATATCACATAGATTCAATAGGACATATTTTCTACGACACCAAGGAATAAATGGTTATTATTTCTCTGCATGCTGTATTTTTGTAAAAGGTAATTCTTACAAAAGAAATTAACATGAGATTGTAGACTTGGATGAGATCCAAAAATTAACATAAAGGCCGAACCGGTAGATGAATCAAGTTCGCCAATATACGCACACAAAAACTATTAAGAGGTCTAATAGGGAATCTTGTGCACAAGCGAGATATTATGTCTTTCTCATGGATGATGAGAAATAGAATTACATCTTAGAAGACGACACTCCTCTCTCATTCCAACAAGCACTACAGAGTAAAGGCTTCTTACTTTGGCTTGCAGCTATGAAATCTAAAATAGGTTTCATGTATGAAAACAAAATATGGACTTTGGCTGACATACCCGAAGGGATAAAACCCATCGGCTACAAATGAATTTTTAAGAAAAAGCTAAATGTATATGGACAAGTATGAGACTTATAAAAAAAAGACTCCCATCGGCTACAAATGATTTTTAAGAAAAAGATAAATGTATATGGACAAGTATGAGACTTATAAAAAAAGACTAGTTGCAAAAGGGTTGTCAAATTCAAGGTGTTCATTATGACAAAATGTTTCTTCCTGTAGCTATACTTAAGTCTATTTAGATAATGCTAGCTATTATTGCATTCTATGACTATGAAATATGAAAAATGGATGTGAAAATGGAATTTCTGAATGGTGATTTAGAAGTGACCATTTACCTGTCATAGCTCAAGGGTTTTGAAGTCAGTAAGGATGAGAGAAAGGCTCGCAAGTTGTTATGATCGATTTATGGTCTCAAACAGCTTCAAGAGTTGGAATAAGTGTTTTGATAAAATAACCAAATAGTTTGGTTTTTATCAGAACATAGAGGAAACATGTGTATATTGGAAAGAACAAGAAAGTGCTATAGCGTTCTTAGTTCTATACATCGATAATTTGTTACTAGTTGGCAATGACATTGTATTGTTGCAATTAGTGAAATCATGGTTATACAAGAACTTCTCCATGAAGGATCTGGAACAACAAACCTATATATTGGGTATTAAGATCTATAGAGATAGGTCTAAGAGGTTGATGGGATTGTCACACCCCTGTATATAAATACCTTACTAAAAAGGTTCAGTCTGAATTCATAGCATGGAAATGTTCGATGCAATCTGGAATCATCCTTTCAATAAAGGATGATCCTCATACTGATTAGGAGAAAGGTCATATAAAGAGGATACTATATACATCTACAATCGGATCCATATGTTAGCAGCAGAATTGGTCGCTGACACCCTTAAGAGAGTTTGTGTAGAGAGATTAATGAAGAAAGTAAGTTAAACAGAGGATAATATGCGGATTTAAATGCAGAAAATACGAACACCAGATTTATAGTGGTTCGTCGTAATTGCCTACGTCCACTTTGAGGTTAATCTTTATTGCTTTTCTTGATAATCGATTACAGATACAATCCGTATACCAATTATATTGAATACAAGTATTAAGCAAAAAAGATAAGCCTTGAATGAATTTTGAATGCGACAGAGTTTCCCCCGTGTTTTTCCAAAAAAGGTTCATTTCATTGTGCCCCTACCTCTCTATTTATAGATGGAGGTAGGTTGGACTTCCCAAGTGGCCTAGCAGCTGGGTATCTCGGCCCAAAAAGAGTGATCTTTGTGTGCCGACCCAGAGAGGCCGAACGGCAAAATGCTGAGCAAGGCATAAATGCCGAACAATGTGACGCCGAACAACCTGAATGTCGAACGAGGTATTTGTGCCGAACGAAGTGATGCCGAACAACCTGAATGCCGAACGAGGCATTTGTGCCGAACGATGTGATGCCGAACAACCTGAATACCGAACGAGGTATTTGTGCCGAACGAAGTGATGAATGACTTTGCCATGCCGAACATCCATAGATGCCGATCGATATTCAATACCGAACGTCTCTCAATACCGAACGCTCTCGCATGTCGAGCACTCTTACATGCCGAACGTTCCTGAGTGCCAAGCGTTCTCTAATGCCGAACGTTCCTGAATGCCGAGCGTTCACTAATGCCCAAAGAATCATATGTGCCGGATGATTCTGTAAGCCGAGCACTTCCTAATTCTGAACGCTCCTAAATGCATAGCGTTCCTTTATGCCGAGTGTTCTTCTAATGCTGAACGCTCTTGACTGCCGAACCATTTTCTCATGCCTAACGGACTTCAATGCGGATCGACCATAGGTGCCGAACGGCCTGATCTTGCCGAACGAGATTGCTGAGTCCTTGGTTGCCTGGTCAAGCCTCCAGGTAACACTTGCCCCCCAAAGTGCATCACGTGGTCGAACGTGATGTGCTTTGAACCATGAGTCCACTGCGCTTTGCTTTGAGATGTGGTTCAGTTTCCTCGATGGTGACTTCCCTTGATCACTAGTTGATGTGGTGTGTGCCGAACGATACAGACGAAGCCGAACGTTCCATGTATGCCGAACGAATTAAAAGCCGATGCCGAACGAAGTTGCTTTGACCGCTTCTACCGGTCATTGTCGCTTCGACTTCTTCTTCTTCCCTATAAAGGTCAGCATTTTCCTTCTTCTTCTCTTTTTACTTCCACCTCTGTTATTTTGTACTCACGAACCACGCCTGTTAACAGACTCTAAAGACTTACAATCCTTCCCAATCCATTCGCCATTAATTAAAACCGCGCCCTCAACTCCAGAATTCTTCCAAGTCTCAATCTACTAACTAGGTATCGATCCCTCTATTTAAATCCCTTCCCTGACTAAATTTTTTTTAATAAGAGGCTCAAATTCATAAATTAGAACCGTAGCTGATAGGTGTTGCGTGGATGAAAGAATCGAACTGTGATTAGGATGTTTTTTTCTTTTTTAGGGCTAGATGATGTGGAGGAAAGGAAAAGTGGCTAGAGATGAGCACACGAGGGAGTTGTTGGGAGATGTATTATGGTTCGGCATGGTTCCCTCGTGCCGAATGAGATTGGAGGAAAAAAATAGAGGAGGAGCAGGAATTGGCGAGAATGCCGAACAGCAGGGTACGGAATGACTCGCTGAACGATTCATCCTTATTGTTCGGTGTGGATGGAGGAAGAAAGAAAAATGAAACCATCGTTAAGGACGGAGTGCTAAGCGTTGTGGCTCGGCGTAACATTGGTTTGGCATGATTCACCACATGCCGAGCAGTGGAATGGAAGGATAGGGAGGAAGTACGTGTTGGATAGGATGCCGAACGGTATTTCGGCCGAATAGCGCGTAGGCCGAACGGTCATGAAAGCCGAACGATAATTAGGCCGATCAATAGTTTGGTCGATCAACACTTAGGTCGAACAACATTTAGGCCGAACGATAATTAGGCCTACTAATAGTTTGGTCGATCAACACTTAGGCCGAACAACATTTAGGCCGGACGATAATTAGGCCGATTAATAGTTTGGCCGACTGACACTTAGGCCGAACAACATTCACTTTGCCTAATCCTATAACAAAAACAAGGACAAGGACCTAAGCCAGCTAGCACATCAAACTAATCTGGACTGATAACTTCCTAGTTTCAGTAATCATAAGCCTGAACCTAAATTGACAGAAACAGATAATTTCCTCTAACATATAGCGCCAATGTTTGTGTCTGAAATTGAAAATACCATAGGGCAGGCTTTGGAGACGGTCAGCGATGACGGTCTTCGAAGGCGATGATTCGAAACTCAACTTTATATCATTAACTCCGTGACTTTCAATTTTTCCGCGCTTTTTCTTGAATTATCACACTAGTCCACACACCACACGGGGGGAATACTTGTGTTGTTAAGTCTAACATCGATTGTTTTTCAACTATAGTTCAAATAGGCACTCTACTAGATTCAATTTTTATCAAAGATGTCTAAGAAATCTAGCTCCGCCACAATCTCAGATAGACCTAGGCTATCTTCTAAACAAGGGGTCGTAGATACTTCTAACCTTTCGACTTCCCCTGCTCATAACTTAGCTCCTGACGCCCTGGAGGCATCAATTTTCTTGGACAACTCGGTCGATTCACAAGCTTCGAAGATCGATAAAAGTGCACTCCATCGGATATGCTCCATCCACAGAATCCCCTTCGAAGATGTATTAGTTCCATTGGGGCACGATCGTCCACACCTGCCCCCAGTTGGATATACTGCTTGTAATAAGTTTAAGTGATGGGTCGGAAGTGTGCCACCGTTCAACTTATTTCTTCAGGACGTGCTACAACACATCGACATTACTCCGTCACAATTGCACCCGAACGGTCACGCCTTCATCTACGGTACCTACATCCTTTTCATGAATGTCCTCTCTAGGCCTCCAACCCCGGGTGACATCAGATATATATATATATATATGATCAAGAAGCGGAGAGATAGCCCCTCTTTCATGTTTCTCGAGCCGCACCACAAACGCCAAATCTTAACTGGGGCATGCAGCAAGTTCGTCCTTTACAAACAGGAATGGTTTTATGTGCGTTGCCCTCCTGGTTTCGCAAGGAGATGGGTGGAAGAAAGTAAGTCTTTTCTCTGGATCGATATTCATACTTGGTCAAAGCTATGCCTCTTCTAATTCTTTTTTCCATCTTTTCAGGTATCAATCCACGTCCCGACGGTCGTGGGTATTTTGAAGCCGTCGAAGCCATTAGAGCCCTTCCTGCCGACGAACGGGACATCCAAACTCTCATTTCAATTGAGTCACTATCGAGGTTTGGACTGTTAGCAGAAGGTCGTCGGATAAGCCTTCCTGAGGGCGTTTCCATACCTAGGCCCGCCTTTGGTAAAGGGAAAAAATAAGCCGAGTCTTCAGCACGCAACGCTCCTGGCGCACTAGAAGAAGGAGAAATCAAAGAAAATGAAACACCCGAAGCACAAGATAAGAACGTTGGGCCTACTCATGACCTGCCAGTTGAAGTTCATGATATCGAAACGTCATCCTCCCCTTCGAAGAAGAAAAAGAAACTGACGTACAAGATAAGAAGGGAAAAAGTTGGTGCAACCTCAAAAGTTACTCTTATTCCGACAGAGAAAGAGGCCTCCTCACAACGTTTAGAAAGTTCTTTAAAGGGCCTCTCGAACCTATCGATAACTGACGATTTACTTAATTATGATTTCGATGATCCGGAGGAACTTAAACTTCACTCGTCCATCAGAGGCGATGCAGGCGTTCAATCCCACACTCAGGGAGAAAAAACTCCCATTAGTAAAGAAACTGGTCCGTCGAGGGGAAACACTAGGACACACACAAACACATGCACTTCACCTTGCACTTAATTTTCCGTCGTCACATTGCTCTTTCTTAATTCGTTGTTATTTATATTCTATGCAGGTGACATGGGGCGTACACATGGAATTGATCGCCTCCGCGGGTCATCTGTCTTCCATCACTCTGGACGTGACTCGGGTTCCGGGAGACGTCGGGACAGAGACGATGATGGCGATAGGGATTATCATTCTCGGTACTCATCATCTCGTAAGAAAACATATTACCAGCCCAAGTACCACCAACATCCCTACTCTCACTCGGAACAAAGCAAAGATAAGCACGGCTATAAGGGGTCGCAATCCGATGTACCCCGAGACCAACATTCCAATCCCTCTTCCACACGACAATCCCGGGATCCTCACAGGAGAGCTGAACTTTCAAAGCCGTCTCCTCCTGTTCCCGCAATAGATCCAACAGTATCGGAGAGACTGGCCGAGCTTAAAGCTAAATTTCCAAAGATTTGCTTTGATGGTCTAAAATTCCTCCCGGTGATCCACCACATACCTGGAGATGTTAAACAGAGCGTCATCGCTTGCACTAATGATGTCTATTTTTAACTATGACGCGTTTGTTCATTTACCTGAAAAACTTTCAGAAGTCTCCATGGAGCACCAACATGAGATCGATCGCCTGAAGCTTGAGGCTATTCACGACAAAGATATCATTAAAGCTCAGGACGAAGAGATTGCGACTTACAAATCTGAACTTGAGGCTGCCCAGCAGAGCGCCAAGGATACCTCCGAAGCCGTAACTCGTTTAGAATCGACTCACAAAAAAGAACTCGACAAGGTGGTACAACGCTGTGGGCATTTGGCTTTGGAAAAGATTCGGTGCAAAAAGAGAGGGATGCATTCTGTCTCCGGGTTAAAGAACTTGAGGAGTGACTCCGCGAAGAACAAGAGGAGAAGGTTGCTGCCCAAGAAGAGTCGCAATGGTATTGCGACGAGATTGTTGCAATGCGGCCCCTAAAGGCGAAACTTGAGGGCGAGCTTTCTAAGTTGAGGCACTGAAGGATGAAGCCCACGAAGAGGGCAAAAAGATAGCCTCTGTGGAAATCGACTCCCGTCTTGAGGCGGCCAAGGAAGAAGGTAGAGAAGAAATCAAAACCATGTTTGACCCGCTTATTGCTGAATTCAATGCCCGCGTTCTCATGCACCGGGACTAAACTTTTCTGGGCAAGGGCTATCTCGAATCTTTGGCCGAGGCGTGGGAGACTTTATTGAAATCAAGAAGACCGAACATGGTATCGAAGAGGTTGATGAGGGGGGCCTGATAAAATAATTTCTCAAGGGAAAAGAGTCTTCGGACCTATCAGCGGCTAAAGCTATTTATTGCAAAGGCTCCCCTTCAATAAAAGGGAAAGAAGTTATCGCCGGTCCATCCGAGATTGAGTCTTCAGCTCGTGTGCCTGCCCAGCCGACCAGTCAGCCGATATTCGATCCTTTTGAACAGCACATCAGCTATGATCCGGAGGACCCAGGCCTTGGAGTTCATGTTTTGTCACCTATTCCAGAGGGAGAGACCCCCTAACGATTGAGAGCCAGCCGGAACCTGGTAGGCAACTCTTTCACTTTAACATTCCAAGAGTTTTTTCTTTACACTAGAAGCTATCGCGTTCTAATACTTGCTTTTCGTGATTTTATACAGGTCGTTCTGATCTTGATCCCACTTCGAGAAGCGATGTCGCCAAGGAGGTTAGGGGAAAAACAAGTGAAGCCACTCATGCAAGAGAGGCTCCCGGTCCCGATGCTTAGGTGATCGGAGCGCTTGACGAGGACAAATCTGAGACTTTCTACCCCATCTATGGGAGAAGTCGAAATTACAGGCGTCTTCGAGCACATGTACGAACCGAGCATGATCAAGATCAAGGTCGAACCTCAAGCTGTGGACCCGGACGACCCTTTGAACAAGCCGTTGAAGGTCACTCTCCCAGGCGGGTTCAAACCCATGGATGTTCCTCATACTTTTTCGGCTGTCACTCCCCTGTCGAAGAAAACCGTCAAGGGTAAACGTACCGTGGAGGAATCATCGGGTAAAAAGTCGAAGAAGTCAAAGAAGTAAATTTTGCTCTCGTTCAAAAGAGCTAATTTAGGTTATGTAATTATTTTTGTTTTCGTAGTTTATGTAAATAAACTTTTGACTCCGAGCTTCGGAGGAGTTGTAGTAGAAACTTATTTTTGATGAATAAAACTTATTTCTTTTTTCCTTTCGGAAGATTTCTGTAGTCCGGTTTTCTGTATAATCATGGTCGGAACCCAAGCTATTGCGAGATACATCAGCTTCTCAATTCATCTTCAAATAAGTTGATAATCTTTTGGCATTGCATATTTTTTATTCCACGCTCCGGGTATTTAGAATATTTTCTAGTCCATACGCCAATGGCTTGATGACTTCAAGTCACTTTACGTCCAGTCCGCCTTCAAGGGACTTGGTCATTTAAATCGTTTATACTCGAGTTCGTGCTCTGGGTACTTAGAGTACTCCAGTCCACACTCCGGAGACTTGGAGGTTTTGAGTCGTTTATACTCGAGTCCATGCTCTGGAGACTTAGAGCACTCCAGTCCGCACTCCAAGGACTTGGAGGTTTCGAGTCGTTTATTCTCGAGTCCGCACTCTGGGGACTTAGGGTACTCCAGTCCACACTCCGGGGACTTGGAGGTTTTGAGTCGTTTATACTTGAGTCCGTGCTCTGGGGACTTAGAGTACTCCAGTCTGCACTCCAGGGACTTGGAGGCTTTGAGTCGTTTATACTCGAGTCCACGCTCTGGGGACATAGAGTACTCCAGTTCACACTCCGAGGATTTTGAGGTTTTGAGTCGTTTAAACTCGAGCCCGCGCTTTGGGGACTTATAGTACTCCAGTCCGCACTCCGGGGACTTGGAGGTTTCGAGTCGTTTATTCTCGAATCCACACTTTGGGGACTTAGAGTACTCCAGTCCACACTCCGGGGACTTGGAGGCTTTGAGTCATTTATACTCGAGTCCGTGCTCTGTGGACTTAGAGTACTCCAGTCCACACTCCAGGGACTTGGAGGTTTCGAGTCGTTTATACTCGAGTCCGCGCTCTGGGGACTTAGAGTACTCCAGGGACTTGGAGGTTTCGAGTCGTTTATTCTTGAGTCCGCACTCTGGGGACTTAGAGTACTCCAGTTTGCACTCCGGGGACTTGGAGGCTTTGAGTCGTTTATATTCGAGTCCACGCTCTGGGGACTTAGAGTACTCCAGTCCGCACTACGGGGACTTGGAGGTTTTGAGTAATTTATTCTCGAGTCCGCGCTCTGGAGACTTAGAGTACTCCAGTCTGCACTTGGGGACTTAGAGGCTTTGAGTCGTTTATACTCGAGTCCACGCTCTGGGGACTTAGAGTACTCCAGTCCGCACTCCGGGGACTTGGAGGTTTTGAATTATTTATGCACGTTCGTACGTCAGACAAAGTAATGTATCTCTTAGTCATTTGTTACAACGTTATCATATACAGAAACATCAACAATTCATGGGAAAAGGAAATGACTTCAAGCCTTTATTAATGTAAATAAGCTAAATTGTCTTTTCATATGCCGTAAACTAGGACTAAAAACTTGCTGGAAATAAATGCAACTAAAATATGATAGAAATGAACTAAGTGTAATGGTGTCGCAAATGTTCACTATTCCATGCTCGGGGAGTGTCGCACCATCAATGGTCGCTAGCTTGGAAGTTCCTTCTCCAAGCTTCTCCAAGCTCCCGTTCAATGACGTATGGACCTTCCCATGTGGGGCTCATGTGTAACGGAACTGGGAAAACTCATTTCAAAACGAGATAACCTACTCCAAAAATTCTTGATCGGACTTTTTCATTATAATATCGAGCAACTCGGTGCATGTATGCGGCCGCTCTTAAATTAGCTTCTTCGCGTTTTTCATCAATGAAGTCCAAAGATTCCAACAAGAGGTCTTGGTTTGACTCTGAGTCATAATAAGTTACCCAATGTGATGGAACTTCAAGTTCCACGGGTATGACAGCTTCCATGCCATATGCTAATGCAAACGAAGTGTGGCCAGTCGCGGACTTGTAGGTGGTTCTGTAAGCCCCAAGTGCTGTTGGAAGTTCATCCACCCATTTGCCTCTAGCCTTTTCCAAATGTCTTTTCAATATGGATTTGATTATCTTGTTTACGGCCTCCACTTGTCCATTAGCTTTCGGATGAGCAACTGCTGCAAACTTTTTCTCAATACCATACTTTTGGCAAAACTCTTTGAACTCTTTGCTTTCAAACTGAGTTCCATTGTCTGTGACGATGGTTCATGGAAGGCCAAAACGGCATATAATATTTCATACAACGAAGTTAATGACCTTTTTGGTGGTGATAGTGGCCAAAGGTTCTGCTTCTTCTAACTTGGTAAAGTAATCGACCACAACAATTGCATATTTTGCACCACCTTTGGATAGAGGTAAGGAACCGACTATATCGATTCCCTATATTGTAAGTGGCCAAGGACTAACCATTTGTGTGAGTTCCGTCGGTGGAGCTCTTGGGATTTTCGCATACTTCTGACATTTGTCACATCTTCTCACGTAGTCCGCGACATCCCGATTTTTAGTTGGCCAAAAGTATCCATAGCGGGGGATTTTCTTTGCTAACGTTTGCGCTCCGGTATGGTCGCCACATTCATCTTCATGGACTTCCTTCAGGACTCGTTTTATCTCATCATTTGAAATGCATCAGAGTAACGGGGTCAAGAATCCCCTCTGATACATTATTCCATCCTGCATTACATAACTAGAAGCCATACGAATGACTTGTCGTCTTTCACTCCTTCTTTCGGGCACGGCCCTTGTAACAAGTACTGCTTGAATGGGGTCATCCATGACTCCTTCTCGATTTCTGTTTCTAACCTAAAACTACCTCTATCATATTTACGCTTGGAACATGTAAGGTTTCAACGAGAAACAATCTCATCTGCTGCGCATCGCCAGTGCTTGCAAATTTTGCCAATGAATCAGCTGCCCTGTTCTGTTCGCGCGGAACATGTGAAATATCATAATATTCGAGATTCGCTAGTAGCTCCCGAACTTGAGCCAAATATGGGGCAAGTCTCTGACCCCTTGCTTGGTAGTCTCCACGCACTTGATACACCACCAGTTGCGAGTCGCAAAAGATTTCAACCGATCTTATTTCCAGTTCTTTGACGAGTCTTAAGCCGACAATCAATGCTTCATACTCAGCTTCGTTATTTGTTGCTGTGAATTCGAGCTTCAAAGCGTAGCAAACTGATCGATTTTCAAGAGTTATCAGAACTATGACAACCCCCAAACAATGGCCGTTAGATGCACCATCGATGTACATCTTCCATCGGACGGGAGGTATGACATTGCGGCCATTTGATTCGTCTGTCATGGTGAATTCAGCAATGAAATCCGCTAGCGCTAGTCCCTGTATGGCCTTTCGCGATAGGTATGTAATATCGAATTGACTTAATTCGATATTCAACTTTAACATCCTTCCGAAAGTTTCCGGTCGTTGGAGTACCTGTCGCAGGGGTTGATCAGTGTAAACACTGATTGAGTGTGCCTGGAAGTATGGGCGAAGCTTGCGTGATGCAATCACTAAGCAATAAGCTAATTTCTCGATCTTGGGATAATTTCTTCCTGCCCCTGTCAAGCGTTTACTGATATAACATACTGGCTTTTGAACTCGGTCCTCCTCGCGAACCAGAGCCGTACTGATAGCATGCTGGGATACTACCAAGTATACATATAGCATTTCATGGTCGATTGGTTTCGATAGCACCGGGGGGCTCTTCAAATGCCTTACCAGAGCTCGAAATGCTTCCTCACAGTCGAATGTCCACTCGAAATTCTTTTTTCCCTTCTTTATCACGTAGAAGAAGGGAATGCATTTATCCGTGGCTCTGGATATGAATCGGCCCAGTGCTGCCACCTTTCCATTCAAGCTTTGTACTTGCTTTATAGTTCTGGGCACTTGTATGTCCCGAATAGCCTGAATCTTTTTCGAGTTAGCTTCAATTCCACGTGCATTCACAATGAAACCCAAGAACTTTCCTGATGCCACACCAAAAGAGCACTTCAAGGGGTTAATCTTCATACCATAATGTCTGAGTATATCAAACATTTCTGCTAATTCTCGGATGTGGTCATTTGACTGCCGTGACTTCACGAGCATGTCATCCACATACACTTCCATCGTCTTACCTATCTGGTCTTTAAACATTCGATTCACCAGACGCTGATAAGTTGCTCCCGCGTTTTTCAATCCAAAGGGCATTACTACAAGCAATATAGCCCCATATTCATGACAAAACTGCTGTGCTCTTGGTCTGGAATGTGCATCGGGATCTGATTGTATCCTGAATACGCATCCACAAATGACAATAATTCGTTTCCGGCAGTAGACTCAACGAGCTGGTCGATTCTAGGTAAAGGGAAACTATCCTTCGGGCATGCTTTATTCAGATCGGAGTAATCAACACAAGTTCTCCATTTTCCATTTGCTTTCTTCACTAGCACTGGGTTAGATACCCATTCAGGGTAGAGGGCGTCGCGGACGAACCCATTTGCTTTGAGTTTGTCCATCTCCTCTTTGAGAGCCGCGGACTTCTCCGGGTCCATACCTCTCCTTTTCTGTTTTACGGAAACGTGTTTCGGGTCTATGTTCAACATATGACTTGCAATTGTTGGAAAAATCCCGCACATATCAGAGTGTGTCCAAGCGAAAACGTCCAGATTCGCCCGGAGAAAATCAGTAAGATCCTCGGCCACTGAAGGGTCTAGTTGCGATCCAATCTTAAGAACTCGTGATGGGTCATCCGGGCTGACTGGGATGTCGATCGTTAGCTCAGCCGGTGCTGCATTCGTTTCCCTGGGTTCCCAATCATTATCTCTCGGATCTATGTCTCTATGGATCGGAGAATGCTGCCCGAGGCAAGGCTCGGGCACCACTTGTCAATCATCGGTCTTTAGGATGCGGACGGAGCTGTCCGCAACCTTTCCCTTCTCTCTTCGTTGAGCTTCTCTCAATTCCACCACATAACATGCGCGGCCGGTCGCCTGATCGCCATGTACAACATCGACTCCTTTGTTTGTCGGAAATTTTAATGTCAAACACCATGGGGCCAAAGCAGCCCTAAATTTTGCAAAGGCTGGACGACCCAAAAAGACATTTTATAGAGAGTCGACATCCATTACTATGAACGATAGGACTCGCCATCTCCTGCTCTTACCTTCCCCCAGTTCAACTGGTAGCTCTATATACCCCCATCGCGTCGGTTGAAGCACCGTTAAAGCCGTGGATACGGGCTTTGCATGGTTTCAAATCTTTCGTTTCCATCTTCATTTGGTCATAAGCCTTCTTGAAGATGATGTTAAAAGAGTGTAACGACCCGCCATTTTGGACAGTTTAAACCGGCGATCAAATACACATGCCGGTTCCAAACCATTCAAAAGGGCAGATGGTTATTGGGTAATTAAGAAAAAAAAGGAAGGAGAAATAAAGGAAATGAAACAACACAGAATCTCGCAGCGGAACGATAAAATATAATAGTCAAATAAACAGTTCATGAAGTTGTTTACTATACTTTGACAATTATTTATACAACATTTATCAGAGTTATACATATACAACAGAACAAATAAAATAATGCAGCAGACAGCATGATGCACAGATAATAATAGTAATTGTGTACCAAATCTTCGTCTTCGTCCTCCAGAATAGATCTTCAAAAATCTAAAAACTCAGGACTGACCCGAGCGTAATGAAAAGGCAAAACACTCGAGTCAGGACAAAAATATCCTTATGAAAGTTAAATCAATCGTAAATAAATATGAGTGTAACGACGTTAGAGATGTTTACGGGATTTGACATCTCATATCCAGTGTCAACGTGCATGCAATAACTCAAGAGATGTTACGGGATTTTCCATCTCTTAAGGATTCGTTAAACTATCTACTATGTAGTAATGTACGCTAAGTAGATAATGCCTATCAGTAATATAAAGTATCAAAATAGCATTAAGGCGTTACCATAATCCCCCTTAACACATTTTTATAATTCCATAGTCTATACAGCACCGTAATCCCCACCTTAAACTGGTGGTTATCAGAGGGTACCCCATAGGTATAACACAAAACATAACGTAGTGGTCGCGAATAGGATAATCAGTATGACAAGGTACATGAGGCGATACCAACTAGGATACTGGTAGTTGCATGATCCGGACTGATGTTGAGCATAGCCAGCTGCTACCCCAACACTGCGAAACAACACTCCCAAATCAAGGGGTGCACCCAAATCGAATCACAAATGTAATAGATATGGTATCGAAGAAGTGTGTCCGCTAGAGATGGCGAACCTCAATGGCCCCGCGCGGCTCCTGTTTTAGTCATGTCAGGGGTCATCCAATATCCTTCTCTTTCTTCAGTCAACGCGTTCACCAAACCATCCACTTCATTTTGGATCAACACTCCGCGTATAATAGTTATTAAAGTGGTGTTCGGTATCGACAGAGAGTATGTCCATATCCGATCCCGGTCTCTTTAATAACTACGTATTATTACACCGATGGCTCCTTTACATTTCAAATCGATTCATAATTGATATCAAAATATCATATTCGCTTCAAAAATCAAATCCATTTCAAATATCAACGTATCTTTTCAAATGTAAGATTCCGTTTCAAAAATCATTTCTCGCATCAATATCTCATTTCGATTTCAAAATCATTTTGAATTTCAATTTAGGTTGCAACTTCATTTAACCCAATTCGTATTTAAATTCAATATTTAAATATAAACATTTCACCTTATTGACCAGCTTAGAATTTTAGAAAATAGTTTTAAGTAGTTTAAAAGCAGATTAAACAATTAAAATACTTAAAATACTTAAAATTTTTAAAATGGATTTAAAATAGATAAATTAGTTTAAAATAATTTAAATTGGGTTAAGTAGATTTAAAATAGATTAAAATAGTTCAAGTATTCAAAAATGGTTTATATAACAGAGTAATTTGGAAAACAAAATAAAACAGCTTCAAAACAAAACCATTTCAATTATAACTTCCCAATTCAAAACAATTTCAATTTCCCTTCTACCGATTCAATCTCGATTTCGATTTAATCAATGTCGACTTTGACTTCAAATTTATTAAATTTTATATTCACCTTCAATTAATTCAATTTCAATTTATATCGATTTGGAGCTTGATTTTCAAAATATCCATTTATAACACTTAACAAAATTTTCCATCAATATTCAAGTTTAAATTCAAATTTCAAATATGATTCAATTCCAAGCTCGATTTCAAAATATCATTTTTATAACACTTTTACTTAGTAATACTCAAAGCTCGAGATAATGTTAAATCTTTAAAACAAATAAATTTCCGAAATTCAATCATATCCCAATTTTAAATCTCAAAGTCTCAACTTAAATTATTTAACAAAATTCCTTTAACCAAAATTTATTTCAACATTCCAAACTCAATTTTTCGATAAATTCGATTTCTGTAAATTGATTTCTTCTATTTATAACTTTTAAATCAAAACATTTAAATAAATTTCAAATCGACGATTTTAAAAATTATTAATTTAGCCAATTCGGTGTCCGTATATAATTTTCTATCCTATGGCCAAGTAATTATTTATTTCAATTAAATGTCAGGGATGAATATATATCATTTAAACCAATCACGGTGTCATATGTATGCATAACAGGTTATATATAAGCAAATAAACATCCAAACATTTAAATATCAACCAATAGCATCCATCGAAATAAAACATCCAATAGACAATACAATTCATGGCAATTTCATAGTTATCAATGTCAGGTAATTTAATCGCAATTCAATTTTATTTTCAATTTAACCGTCAATCTAATTTTCAACGGTTAATTCAAATGACAATCTATATGACAATTAAATTTTATCAAACAATGACAAATAAAATTCATATCACTTCATAATGTCAAATTTAACTAGCATAAAGATATTTAGTACGTTGTGAGCGTTATAAAACACTCACCTTAATTTCAATGTAGTTCCAGCGTTTTATTTCAAATAAAATTAAACGAGCATTTAATTTTACCCGAAATTTTCACTAGCTTCAAATGACTCCAATCCAATTCCATAGCGTAGTGCTCGTCAATACAAACCCAACGCACTTCGTTTCGTCCAAAACGGACCTCGCATCAACAAGTTATGATATTTAGAAGTTAATACGAATTTAAATATAAACTTTTACACTTTATTTTTTTAATTTAAAACCCTATCTCACATCATAGCCGTTGATTTCCATCCCCCATCCATCAGGCCGCACGCACGCTTCCTCCTCCCTCTCTCACGTTCGAAACCCACGTACAGGAACCCAAGCCGCCACTTCCTCTCCAATTATCGCGCCCCATACCATCACTTCGAAGCCGATCAACCACCACCACGTTGAAGCTCGTCACGTGCTCCACCATCACCGAGAATAGCGTCGAGCTCGGTCAAGTCATGGCCTCGGAATTCGTGCATGAACGCACAGCCCACGCGGCCCCCCAGAGACCACCGCACACCTCCAAATCCAATCTCCACCGTTGATTAGCTAGATCTCCATGCCCTCTTCGATGTTGTAGTTGACAACTTTGCGTAAATGTCGATGGATTGGAGGGAAATTGGAGGAGAAGGGGACGAAATTATGGCCATGGGTTATAATAAGAGGCGGCTAGCAATAGAAACCCTAGGGTTTCTTTCTGGTTTGCAAATGAGAACTAGGTAGGTGCTTTTATAGAAAAATAACGAACACTATTCATCCCGGAATTTCCGAACTCCAAATCTCGTGCGGTGACCGGCGTTTCTAAGGTTTACCCCACGTTTCGGACACAATGGAACAGGTTTCGGAAGCTAATTCGATCATCTGTGCGAGTTACGGCAATAAACGATCAATTTTAAATTAAACCGATTAAACGATTTTCTAGGCGTTTTGGCTTGCCCCGGACAAACGATAAATCCGATTGACTTGAAATTTGAAATCTTATAATAATATCACATTACGGATCTGATAAAACTAGTTTCGTCAAAATCCAAGACTGTTTGAAAAATGGCTATTTTAACTCGTCAATTAAATATTAAAATATTCAATTTTCACAAATTAACTTTAAATTCAAATTTAAAAGTTCTACAACATCATTATAACTTTAATATGATAAAATAAACTTTTACAAATCATTTTTAATCATATTAAACCCGTTATTCAATTATCCAATAAATTCCAAATATTAAATTTAAACAATTTTTGATTATCCAATAATTCATTATCCTTTGAAAAATTTGAAATTGAACTTATAAGATTCAACTTTTAAAACCAATTCACATCTTAGAACACTATTTCCATTTTTCAGTTATTCAATTATTCAATAAGTTTAAATATTTAATTTAAACAATTTACCTGTTCAATATTCAATATTTGATTTAAATAGATTTTACTTATCAATCAATTACTCTATTATACCCAATGAATTCAACATTTATTATCCTATCCAACTATTGATTTGCAAAGGCATTTACTAAGTAGCATTTTTTAAATACTTATTACTATTTAAATCTTCGAAACTAATCTATTAAAATTTGTACTTCTACCTAAAGCATTCACAATTCTTATTCTCTTATTTACATTTGTTTTTCCATATATTCCCTTATAACCAAGTTATAACATTTGAGTTAATTCAATTAGATTGGAACTCCATTCAATCTATAAATAATTATTTGGATAATTATTGTTGCAATTCATTCCAGTTGTTAATATTCCAAACGAATTAATAATTTTTTTCTATCGTTAAATCACGAAATCTTATTAAATTAGCTATTTTAATTATCGGAAATTTATGGGTCTTTACACTCTCCCCCACTCAAAACTTTTCGTCCCCGAAAAGGAAAAAGAAGGGAAAAGGAACTAAGTATAGAATTCAACACTAGATATATTTTATTCAAAGTTACCAACTTATAAAACAATGAAATTCCATTTATAAAGTCATAACTACGCTTCCACTCAGTTACTCCGAACGGCTTTCTAACTTTAAAGTCAGTTATCAAAACAAGTTATAAAAAAAAATTAAAACTTGAAAATTTTTCTAACACCCGGATTTACGGAAAATTTCGGCAGAGTCTCCTTTGCGCGGCTCGATCCGAAAAAAAAATGACAGCATATATATCACAAATATACGTCTCATCAAGTGATGAGGCATCCCGTAGGGAAAAAAGTGTAAAAGTACGGTATGTAATCCGAGATATGTACCTTATATATTATTAGCGAGCATATACGGCTAATATAGCGCGAAAGCGAGCTCCAAATGCGAAGCAAGCGCAATCCGCACCTACTAAACACTCAACAAACCATGAGAAACATGCATATATGAAAATAATATCAATATACACAATATAGCAACATAACAACTACATGTGCCAACATAGCAAATGCAACAAGACAACAAATGCATCCACCAAATCAACTATCATCCAACAAATCCATAATCAATCAATATAAATTCACTTCTCATTAATATTTATTCACTTGGTTTTCAATTTTAATCACAGTTGATTCATTGACGTTGGATTTTACTAACATTCATTCTCAATCCAATTAGTTAACATTCACTAATTTATATTTACATTAGTTCACTTCCAATTTGAATCAAATTAAATTCTATTTAAATTCATTTAACTTCCAATTTGATTTCAATGACTCATAGCTTTCAATTTACACTTAATGAATTATATACAATCAACTAACAATCATATAACAACCAAATCATACCCAACATAACCAAATTTTTAATTGTACATTCAATTTGGTTTATCTCTTTTATATATATATATATATATATATATATATATATATATCCTGTTATATAATTTTAAAAGAATCATTTTATATTCGGCATCTTAAATATCCAATATTAACTTTAATTAAGTCCGTAAGCCGTACATATATCATCCGTGAGCAATATCAATCTAATCGCTTATTCGATCACACAATTTCACTTCCAACTAGTATCGTTCACCCGACTCTCTAGTGCGGACTCAGATTTGGTTCCTTGATTGGAAACTATTACTCTCCTTGCATAGCCATATACTATGATAGAGAATTCCAGAATCAAACCAAAAATCCATATCTAGGGTTCGCCATCGAGAATCGAGTGGAAAATCCTAACTTGGATCGATATAAATCATCTCGAAATTTTGTGCTCGAATTTGGATCAAATCGTTATGCGAACAAAATAATATACGTACAACTCACGTATTACCTTCCAATGGATTTCTATCTAATTTATCTATACTAAATTATTTTATTGGCTTTTATTTTTTTTATTTACAATTAATTATTCACAATCCATTCTTTAGTTAGTATATTCATTTCTTTACATAGCATATTCTTTAACATTTATCTTTTCTTAAACATCATATCATAGAATTTGCTTACTCAAGTTCATTTTAAACATTCTATATAATTTAATTAAATTCAAATTCAATTTTTCCAATTGATTCTTAGCTATACCAAATTCTTTTGCTTACATTTACTTCAATTTCATAATTTTAGTTAATAACCAATTTATTTGTGGAACATTTTATTAATCATCACTTTAGTTTATTGTCATTCCATAAACATCTAACTTCTCATATATGACTTTTCTTAGTTTATAGTTATCTCAAAAGTTACAAATTTATCTTTACATATTTTTTCTTTTTTTTGTTGCAAATTTATATTTAATTTTACCACCAGTTTACAAAGACATTGCTTGACTCAATGGCCTTTTCTTAAGTTCACTTACTTGTTCCATTTATCCATTCATCATTTCATGTTATATTTAAGTATATAATATTTTTATCACAACCAAATTTTGCATTTATATACATTTTAATTCCTTTTGAGTTTTCCTTACTTGTATATTTCAATTACTTCCAGGTTCTGTTTATCTATACAATATCTCATTACATATCCAAAACATCATTTTAACTTTTAACATTTGGTAAGTCTTGTTATATGTTATCAGAATGTAAATTTGGTATTGTACAAATTTACAGAATTTTATTTTACTTAATTAGAATGTTCACAAATTTAATTTGTTTAAATCCTCTTTACCTTTCAACTTTAAAGTTTTCCCAAACAATAGCTTAGATATCTTAATCCTCTTATTTTATAAATTCTGGTTATTCACATTTCATTTGAAAATTTCTAATTAACATAACATAGAAATTTAAATGCTCGGTTCTTTCCAAATTGTTTGAAATAAACATATACACTTATATCTTTAATGTATCAAATCATACCTTTGGAATTTATGCCAAAACTCATTTTCCCAAAATAATTTTGAAGAAAAGCAAAGCTTCCTAGAAGTCTCCCCCACTTTGAGACTCGAAAATGAACGTCGATGATGCTGCGCAGTCATCACCGAAATTATTTTCCAGCGACATAAGAGAGGAGTACTGAATTCCTTCTTTCCTTTAAAAATCCTTTCAAAATATTTCCATATACAATTTCCAACTAATATTATATATATTTCTTCAAAACTTTGAGAACCATTTTTTCAAAATCTCCGGGTCTTAAATTCAATATTTTCCAATTTAAATCTATTTTAATTCATAAGTCACCTTTATAAAATATTCTTATAGGATTTTCTTTCTTAAAACATTTCACTAGTGTTTTATCATTGTACATTTTGTAATTCACCTTATTTATTAAATTACAATATCAAATTAATGATAATAACCAATATTTTCATTCCTAACAACCAGGTAAGCAAGATAAGTCACAATAATTTTTGAAAATTTTCTTTCTTTATATTCAAAATATAATTAGAGCAAAATTATTTCATCTACCCAATTTCAAAACAATACTATGTCGAATTGTTCTGTTTAAGTGTTTAGAGATCCCTATCAATGACGTTAATTACTCGTATTGACCAGAATCCATAAGCCACTCAACAAATCAACCGACATAATATAAAACATTTTATATCACTAACAAATACGCTCTCTCATATATATACACTCAGCGACTCGTCATAGGGTATTACTACCCTATTTATAAGGAGTCAGACCCCACAAAGCTAAGGTTATCGCTAAACCAAAGCTCTGATACCAACTGTAACGACCCGCCATTTTGGACAGTTTAAACCGACGATCAAATACACATGCCGGTTCCAAACCATTCAAAAGGGCAGATGGTTATTGGGGTAATTAAGAAAAAAAGGAAGGAGAAATAAAGGAAATGAAACAACACAGAATCTCGCAGCTGAACGATAAAATATAATAGTCAAATAAACAGTTCATGAAGTTGTTTACTATACTTTGACAATTATTTATACAACATTTATTAGAGTTATACATATACAACAAAACAAATAAAATAATGCAGCAGACAGCATGATGCACAGATAATAATAGTAATAGTGTACCAAATCTTTGTCTCCGTCCTCCAGAATAGATCTTCAAAAATCTGAAAACTCAGGACTGACCCGAGCGTAATGAAAAGGAAAAACACTCGAGTTAGAACTAAAATATCCTTATGAAAGTTAAATCAATCGTAAATAAATATGAGTGTAATAGCATTAGAGATGTTTACGGGATTTAACATCTAATATCCAGTGTCAACGTGCGTGCAATAACTCAAGAGATGTTACAGGATTTTCCATCTCTTAAGGATCTGTTAAACTATCTACTATGTAGTATTGTACGCTAAGTAGATAAGCCTATCAGTAATATAAAGTATCAAAATAGCGTTAAGGCGTTACCATAATCTCCCTTAACACATTTTTATAATGCCATAGTCTATACAGCACCGTAAGCCCCACCGTAAACTGGTGGTTATCAGAAGGTACCCCATAGGTATAACACAAAACATAACGTAGTGGTCGCGAATAGGATAATCAGTATGACAAGGTACATGAGGCGATACCAACTAGGATACTGGTAGTTGCGTGATCCGGACTGATGTTGAGCATAGCCAGCAGCTACCCCAACACTCCCAAATCAAGGGGTGCAACCAAATCGAATCACAAATGTAATAGATATGGTATCGAAGAAGTGTGTCCGCTAGAGATGGCTAACCTCAATGGCCCGACGCGGCTCCTGTTTTAGTCATGTCAGGGGTCATCCAATATCCTTCTCTTTCTTCAGTCAACGCGTTCACTAAACCATCTACTTCATTCTGGATCAACACTCCGCGTATAATAGTTATTAAAGTGGTGTACGGTATCGACAGAGAGTATGTCCATATCTGATCCCGGTCTCTTTAACAACTACGTATTATTACACTGATGGCTCCTTTACATTTCAAATCGATTCATAATTGATATCAAAATATCATATTCGCTTCAAAAATCAAATCCATTTCAAATATCATCATATCTTTTCAAATGTAAGCTTCCGTTTCAAAAATCATTTCTCGCATCAATATCTCATTTCGATTTCAAAATCATTTCGAATTTCAATTTAGGTTGCAACTTCATTTAACCCAATTCGTATTTAAATTCAAGATTTAAATATAAACATTTCACCTTATTGACCAGCTTAGAATTTTAGAAAATAGTTTTAAGTAGTTTAAAAGCAGTTTAAATAATTAAAATACTTAAAATACTTAAAATTTTTAAAATGGATTTAAAATAGATAAATTAGTTTAAAATAATTAAAATTGGGTTAAGTAGATTTAAAATAGATTAAAATAGTTCAAGTATTTAAAAATGGTTTATATAACAGAGTAATTTGGAAAACAAAATAAAACAGCTTCAAAACCAAACCATTTCAATTATAACTTCCCAATTCAAAACAATTTCAATTTCCCTTCTACCGATTCAATCTCGATTTCGATTCAATCAATGTCAACTTTGACTTCAAATTTATTAAATTTTATATTCACCTTCAATTAATTCAATTTCAATTTATATCGATTTGGAGCTTGATTTTCAAAATATCCATTTATAACACTTAATAAAACTTTCCATCAATATTCAAGTTTAAATTCAAATTTCAAATATGATTCAATTCCAAGCTCGATTTCAAAATATCATTTATATAACACTTTTACTTAGTAATACTCAAAGCTCGAGATAATGTTAAATCTTTAAAACAAATAAATTTCCGAAATTCAATCACATCCCAATTTTAAATCTCAAAGTCTCAACTTAAATTATTTAACAAAATTCCTTTAACCAAAATTTATTTCAACATTCCAAACTCAATTTTTCGATAAATTCGATTTCTGTAAATTGATTTCTATTTATAACTTTTAAATCAAAACATTTAAATAAATTTCAAATCGACGATTTTAAAAATTACTAATTTAGCCAATTCGGTGTCCGTATATAATTTTCTATCCTATGGCCAAGTAATTATTTATTTCAATTAAATGTCAAGGATGATTATATATCACTTAAACTAATCACAATGTCATATGTAGGCATAACAGGTTATATATAAGCAAATAAACATCCAAACATTTAAATATCAACCAATAGCATCCATCGAAATAAATCATCCAATAGACAATACAATTCATGGCAATTTCATAGTTATCAATGTCAGGTAATTTAATCGCAATTCAATTTTATTTTCAATTTAATTGTCAATCTAATTTTCAAGACAATTAAATTTTATCAAACAACGACAAATAAAATTCATATCACTTCATAATGTCAAATTTAACTAGCATAAAGATATTTAGTACGTTGTGAGCGTTATAAAACACTCACCTTGATTTCAATGTAGTTCCAGCGTTTTATTTCGAATAAAATTAAACGAGCGTTTAATTTTACCCAAAATTTTCACTATCTCCAAACGACTCCAATCCAATTCCATAGCGTAGTGCTCATCAATACAAACCCAACGCACTTCGTTTCGTCCAAAACGGACCTCGCATCAACAAGTTATGATATTTAGAAGTTAATACGAATTTAAATATAAACTTTTACACTTTATTTTTTTAATTTAAAACCCTATCTCACATCATAGCCGTTGATTTCCATCCCCCATCCATCAGGCCGCACGCACGCTTCCTTCTCCCTCTCTCATGTTCGAAACCCACGTACAGGAACCCAAGTCGCCACTTCCTCTCCAATTATCGCGCCCCATACCATCACTTCGAAGCCGATCAACCACCACCACGTTGAAGCTCGTCACGTGCTCCACCATCACCGAGAATAGCGTCGAGCTCGGTCAAGTCATAGCCTCAGAATTCGTGCTTGAACGCACAGCCCACGCGGCCCCCCAGCGACCACCACACTGCTCCAAATCCAATCTCCACCGTTGATTAGCTAGATCTCCATGCCCTCTTCGATGTTGTAGTTGACAATTTTGCGTAAATGTCGACGGATTGGAGGGAAATTGAAGGAGAAGGGGACGAAATTCTGGCCGTGGGTTATAATAAGAGGCGGCAAGCAATAGAAACCCTAGGGTTTCTTTCTGGTTTGCAAATGAGAATTAGGTAGGTGCTTTTATAGAAAAATAACGAACACTATTCATCCCGGAATTTCCGAACTCCAAATCTCGCACGGTGACCGGCGTTTCTAAGGCTTACCCCACATTCCGAACACAATGGAACAGGTTTTGGAAGCTAATTCGATCATCTGTGCGAGTTACGGCAATAAACGATCAATTTTAAATTAAACCGATTAAACGATTTTCTAGGCGTTTTGGCTTGCCCCGGACAAACGATAAATCCGATTGACTTGAAATTTGAAATCTTACAATAATATCACACTATGGATCCGATGAAACTGGTTTCGTCGAAATATGAGACTATTTGAAAAATGGCTATTTTAACTCGTCACTTAAATATTAAAATATTCAATTTTCACAAATTAACTTTAAATTCAATTTTAAAAGTTCTACAACATCATTCTAACTTTAATATGATAAAATAAAATTTTACAAATCATTTTTAATCATATTAAACCCGTTATTCAATTATCCAATAAATTTCAAATATTAAATTTAAACAAATTTTGATTATCCAATAATTCATTATCCTTTGAAATATTTGAAATTGAACTTACAAGATTCAACTTTTAAAACCAATTCACATCTTAGAACACTATTTCCATTTTCCAGTTATTCAATTATTCAATAAGTTTAAATATTTAATTTAAACAATTTACATGTTCAATATTCAATATTTGATTTAAATAGATTTTACTTATCAATCAGTTACTCTATTATACCCAATGAATTCAACATTTATTATCCTATCCAACTATTGATTTGCAAAGGCATTTACTAAGTAGCATTTTTTCAATACTTATTACTATTCAAATCTTCGAAACCAATCTATTAAAATTTGTTCTTCTACCTAAATCATTCACAATTCTTATTCTCTTATTTACATTTGTTTTTCCATATATTCACTTAGGTGATCGGAGCGCTTGACGAGGACAAATCTGAGACTTCCTACCCCATCTATGGGAGAAGTTGAAATTACAGGCGTCTTCGAGCACATGTCCGAACCGAGCATGATCAAGATCAAGGTCAAACCTCAAGCTGTGGACCCGGACAACCCTTTGAACAAGCCGTTGAAGGTCACTCTCCCAGGCGGGTTCAAACCCATGGATGTTCCTCATACTTCTTCGGCTGTCACTCCCCTGTCGAAGAAAACCGTCAAGGGTAAACGTACCGTGGAGGAATCATCGGGTAAAAAGTCGAAGAAGTCAAAGAAGTAAATTTCGCTCTCGTTCAAAAGAGCTAATTTAGATTATGTAATTATTTTTGTTTTCGTAGTTTATGTAAATAAACTTTTGACTCTGAGCTTCGGAGGAGTTGTAGTAGAAACTTATTTTTGATGAATAAAACTTAGTTCTTTTTGCCTTTCGGATGATTTCTGTTGTCCGGTTTTCTGTATAATCATGGTCGGAACCCAAGCTATTGCGAGATACATCAGCTTCTCAATTCATCTTCAAATAAGTTGATAATCTTTTGGCATTGCACATATTTTATTCCATGCTCCGGGTACTTAGAATATTTTCTAGTCCATACGCCAAGGGCTTGATGACTTCAAGTCACTTTACGTCCAGTCTGCCTTCAAGGGACTTGGTCATTTAAATCGTTTATACTCGAGTTCGTGCTCTAGGGACTTAGAGTACTCTAGTCCGCACTCCGGGGACTTGGAGGTTTTGAGTCGTTTATACTCGAGTCCACGCTCTGGAGACTTAGAGCACTCCAGTCCGCACTCCGGGGACTTGGAGGTTTCGAGTCGTTTATTCTCGAGTCCGCACTCTGGGGACTTAGGGTACTCCAGTCCACACTCCGGGGACTTGGAGGCTTTGAGTCGTTTATACTCGAGTCCGTGCTCTGGGGACTTAGAGTACTCCAGTCCGCACTCTGGGGACTTAGAGGCTTTGAGTCGTTTATACTCGAGTCCACGCTCTGGGGACTTAGAGTACTCCAGTTCACACTCCGGGGACTTTGAGGTTTTGAGTCGTTTATACTCGAGCACGCGCTCTGGGTACTTAGAGTACTCCAGTCCGCACTCCGGGAACTGGGAGGTTTCGAGTCGTTTATTCTCGAATCCGCACTTTGGGACTTAGAGTACTCCAGTCCGCACTCCGGGGACTTGGAGGCTTTGAGTCATTTATACTCGAGTCCGCGCTCTGTGGACTTAGAGTACTCCAGTCCATACTCCAGGGACTTGGAGGTTTCGAGTCGTTTATACTCGAGTCCGCGCTCTGGGGACTTAGAGTACTCCAGGGACTTGGAGGTTTCGAGTCGTTTATTCTTGAGTCCGCACTCTGGGGACTTAGAGTACTCCAGTCCGCACTCCGGGGACTTGGAGGCTTTGAGTCGTTTATATCCGAGTCCACGCTCTGGGGACTTAGAGTATTCCAGTCCGCACTACGGGGACTTGGAGGTTTTGAGTCGTTTATTCTCGAGTCCGCGCTCTAGAGACTTAGAGTACTCCAGTCTGCACTTCGGGGACTTAGAGGCTTTGAGTCGTTTATACTCGAGTCCACGCTCTAGGGACTTAGAGTACTCCAGTCCGCACTCCGGGGACTTGGAGGTTTTGAATTATTTATGCACGTTCGTACGTCAGACAAAGTAATTTATCTCTTAGTCATTTGTTACAGCGTTATCATATACAGAAACATCGACAATTCATGGGAAAAAGAAATGGCTTCAGGCCTTTATTAATGTAAATAAGCTAAATTGTCTTTTCATATGCCGTAAACTAAGACTAAAAACTTGCTGGAAATAAATGCCACTAAAATATGATAGAAATGAACTAAGTGTAATAGTGCCGCAAATGTTCACTATTCCATGCTCGGGGGGTGTCGCGCCATCAATGGTCGCTAGCTTGGAAGTTCCTTCTCCAAGCTTCTCCAAGCTTCCGTTCAATGACGTATGGACCTTTCATGTGGGGCTCATGTGTAACGGAACTGGGAAAACTCATTTCAAAACGAGATCACCTACTCCAAAGATTCTTGATCGGACTTTTTCATTATAATATCGAGCAACTCGGTGCATGTATGCGGCCGCTCTTAAATTAGCTTCTTCGTGTTTTTCATCAATGAAGTCCAAAGATTCCAGTAAGAGATCTTGGTTTGACTCTGAGTCATAATAAGTTACCCGATGTGATGGGACTTCAAGTTCCACGGGTATGATAGCTTCCATGCCATATGCTAATGCGAACGAAGTGTGGCCAGTCGCGGACTTGTGGGTGGTTCTGTAAGCCCAAAGTGCCGTTGGACGTTCATCCACCCATTTTCTCTAGCCTTTTCCAAATGTCTTTTCAATATGGATTTGATTATCTTGTTTACGGCCTCCACTTGTCCATTAGCTCTCGGATGAGCAACTGCTGCAAACTTTTTCTCAATACCATACTTTTGGCAAAACTCTTTGAACTCTTTGCTTTCAAACTGAGTTCCGTTGTCTGTGACGATGGTTCGTGGAAGGCCAAAACGGCATATAATATTTCATACAACGAAGTTAATGACCTTTTTGGTGATCCTTTGTAGGAACTACCCATAATAACGAACTTGCAAAATGGATCTGTTTATCATAAAGAGATTCGTTGTTCCTGACCCTACTTCACCTTAATTGTTATTTGAACAAAAAGATCATAAAAAACTTTTGGTAAAAGTTATGTCTTGGTCGGACCTGCTTTTGACATATCTATCGTTATTTGGGTACCATATTCACTTCTTTGGGCTTCTATTGAATCGAGAAATAGGTTCTGCTTCTTCCCACTTGGTAAAATAATCGACCACAACAATTGCGTATTTTGCACCACCTTTGGATAGAGGTAAGGAACTGACTATGTCGATTCCCTATATTGCAAGTGGCCAAGGACTAACCATTTGTGTGAGTTCCATCGGTGGAGCTCTTGGGATTTTCGCATACTTCTGACATTTGTCACATCTTCTCACGTAGTCTGCGGCATCCTGATTCTTAGTTGGCCAATAGTATCCATAGCGGAGGATTTTCTTTGCTAACATTTGCCCTCCGGTATGGTCGCGACATTCATCTTCATGGACTTCCTTCAGGACTCGTTTTATCTCATCAAGGGCAATGCATCAGAGTAATGTGGTCGAGAATCCCCTCCGATACATTATTCCATCCTGCATTACATAACGAGAAGCCTTACGAATGACTTGTCGTCTTTCACTCCTTTCGGGCACGACCCTTGTAACAAGTACTGCTTGAATGGGGTCATCCATGACTCCTTCTCGATTTCTGTTTCTAACATGAAATCTACCTCTATCATATTTACGCTTGGAACATGTAAGGTTTCAACATGAAACAATCTCATCTGCTGCGCATTGCCGGTGCTTGCAAATTTTGCCAATGAATCAGCTGCCCTGTTCTGTTCGTGCGGAACATGTGAAATATCATAATATTCGAGATTCGCTAGTAGCTCCTGAATTTGGGCCAAATATGGGGCAAGTCTCTGCCCCCTTGCTTGGTAGTCTCCACGAACTTGATACACCACCAGTTGCGAGTCGCAAAAGATTTCAACCGATCTTATTTCCAGTTCTTTGACGAGTCTTAAGCCGGCAATCAATGCTTCATACTCGGCTTCGTTATTTGTTGCTATGAATTCGAGCTTCAAAGCATAGCAAACTGATCGATTGTCAAGAGTTACCAGAACTATGCCAACCCCCAAACAACGGCCGTTAGATGCACCATCGATGTACATCTTCCATCGGACGGGAGGTATGACATTGCGGCCATTTGATTCGTCTGTCATGGTGAATTCAGCGATGAAATCCGCTAGCGCTTGTCCCTGTATGGGAGATGAAATCCTTCCGAAAGTTTCCAGTCGTTGGAGTACCTGTCGCAGGGGTTGATCAATGTAAACACTGATTGAGTGTGCCTGGAAGTATGGGCGAAGCTTGCGTGATGCAATCACTAAGCAATAAGCTAATTTCTCGATCTTGGGATAATTTCTTCCTGCCCACGTCAAGCGTTTACTGATATAATATACTGGCTTTTGAACTCGGTCCTCCTCGCGAACCAGAGCCGTACTGATAGCGTGCTGGGAAACTGCCAAGTATACATATAGCATTTCATGGTCGATTGGTTTCGATAGCACCGGGGGGCTCTTCAAATGCCTTACCAGAGCTCGAAATGCTTCCTCACAGTCGACTGTCCACACGAAATTCTTTTTTCCTTTCTTTGTCACGTAGAAGAAGGGAATGCATTTATCCGTGGCTCTGGATATGAATCGGCTCAGTGCTGCCACCTTTCCGTTCAAGCTTTGTACTTTCTTTATAGTTCTGGGCACTTGTATATCCCGAATATCCTATATCTTTTCCGAGTTAGCTTCAATTCCACGTGCATTCACAATGAAACCCAAGAACTTTCCTGATGCCACACCAAAAGAGCACTTCAAGGGGTTGATCTTCATACCATAATGTCTGAGTATATCAAACATTCCTGCTAAGTCTCGGATGTGGTCGTTTGACTGTCGTGACTTCACGAGCATGTCATCCACATACACTTCCATCGTCTTACCTATCTGGTCTTTAAACATTCGATTCACCAAACGCTGATAAGTTGCTCCCGCGTTTTTCAATCCAAAGGGCATTACTACAAGCAATATATCCCCATATTCATGACAAAACTGTTGTGCTCTTGGTCTGGAATGTGCATCGGGATCTAATTGTATCCTGAATACGCATCCATAAATGACAATAATTCGTATCCGGCGGTAGACTCAACGAGCTGGTCGATTCTAGGTAAAGGGAAACTATCCTTCGGGCATGCTTTATTCAGATCGGAGTAATCAACACGAGTTCTCCATTTTTCATTTGCTTTCTTCACTAGCACTGGGTTAGATACCCATTCAGGGTAGAGGGCGTCGCGGACGAACCCATTTGCTTTGAGTTTGTCCAACTCCTCTTTGAGAGCCGCAGACCTCTCCGGGTCCATAACTCTCCTTTTCTGTTTTACGGGAACGTGTTTCGGGTCTATGTTCAACATATGGCTTGCAATTGTTGGAAAAATCCCGCACATATCAGAGTGTGTCCAAGCGTAAACATTCAGATTCGCCCGGAGAAAATCAGTAAGATCCTCGGCCACTGAAGGGTCTAGTTGCGATCCAATCTTAAGAACTCGTGATGGGTCATCCCGGATGACTGGTATGTTGATCGTTAGCTCAACCGGTGCTGCATTCGTTTCCCTGGGTTCCCCATCATTATCTCTCGGATCTATGTCTCTATGGATCCGAGAATGCTGCCCGAGCCAGGGCTCGGGCACTACTTGTCAATCATCGGTCTTTAGGATGCGGACAGAGTTGTCCGCAACCTTTCCCTTCTCTCTCCGTTGAGATTCTCTCAATTCCACCACATAACATGTGCGGCCGGTCGCCTGATCGCCATGTACAACATCGACTCGTTTGTCTGTCGGAAATTTTAATGTCAAACACCATAGGGCCAAAGCTGCCTTAAATTCTGCCAAGGCTGGACGACCCAAAAAGACATTGTATGGAGAGTCGACATCCATTACTATAAACGGTAGGACTCGCCATCTCCTACTCTTACCTTCCTCCAGTTCAACCGGTAGCTCTATATACCCCCATCGCGTCGGTTGCAACACCGTTAAAGCCGTGGATACGGGCTTTGCATGGTTTCAAATCTTTTGTTTCCATCTTCATTTGGTCATAAGCCTTCTTGAAGATGATGTTAAAAGAGCTTCCACAATCAATCAGGATTTTTTCCACGTAAGCTGGCCCGATTGTTGCAGATATAACCATCGGGTCGATAGTAGGAGCCTCCACTTTGTCCGCGTCTCGACTCCCAAACACTATATCGTCAGTCATCATGCGTTGTTGCTTTGCGGGAGTTCCATCTTCCACATTCGAACAACATTCATAATCCGCATGCCTCAAGGAGGTAGCATGTCGTTCCATCTCCTGCCAATTCTTGTCTGAGGTCCTCCGACAATAGTATTTATAATCAATCTACCCACAGTCTGAGCGGGTTGTTCTGGTTGGCGTGGAGCCGGCCCGCATCCGGGGTCTGACGTTCCTTGCTTCCATATTGCGGGTTTTTGACAAATTCCTGCAATTTTTTCTGTCTGATTAACTTTTCTATGGCATCATGGAGGTGTCTACACTCCTCAGTATTATGTCCATGGGTCTCATGGAAGCGACAGTACTTCCTTGTCCGTTTCTATTCTTTAGTGGACTCCTTTAGGCGTGGCTTTCTGTATTTAAAGGTGTTACAGGTAGATAGATAAATGTTTTCAAGAGAAGTATTCAGCGGGGTGTATTCATTGTAGGTCAGAATCCTTGACTTCCATTTCTCTGCTTCTCTTTTCTTTCCGGGATTTCCACCTCCGGATCCTTTGGACTGCCCAGGCTTACTCTGGACGTTGACTTGAACCTTTCTCGAACTATCGCCTGACTACTTCACAGCAATGTTACTTTTCACAGTCTCCTGAACAGGCCTTGGTGCCTTATCTCGTCTCATCCATCGAGCCTCCTCCCTTCGTATAAACTGATGAGCTTTGGAATAGAATCGTTCCAATGTAGCTGGGGGCTTTCCCACCAACCAATCTCTAAACTCTGAGTCTGGATCTACATCTCGCATTACTGCCATCAAAATCGCGTGGTTGTTAGGATTGCTAACTTCAGTGGCGGCAACATGAAACCTCTGTAAGTTATGCTTTCAAAGACTCTCCTAGAGCCTGGATTACGCTTGATAAAGACATTACGTCCTTTGGACGGGTAGCATGTATGCTGAATTGTTCAACAAATTTCATTGCTAACTCGTCGAAGCGGGATATAGATCGCGGAGGAAGCCGAGTAAACCACATAGTGGCGATTCCGAACAGATCGAGAAACACCTACATTTAGTGGCGTCGTTTGCCCTTGCCGAATCCATCATCCATTCGTACCTCATCACGTGTTGTCTAGGGTCGGTCTTCCCTTCGTAGGCTGGGATAGTCGGCATATTGAATTTCTTGGGGTACTCGGCCTGTAGGATAACATCTGTGAAGGGAGTATGACTCCTGGACACTCCCTAATATACGTTGGTCGGGCCTTGGTTCTCTCTCATCAACTGCCTGACCATGGCTGATAAATTTGGAGTTTGTATGGAAGGTGGGAGGTTGTGTTTCGTTCCACGGGATCGTGCGGGTTGATGTCCCGGTTGATTTAGGTCTGCTGATCCGGACGTCCGGTCTCATCACGTGCCTGATTCCTGGCGAATCGATCAGTGGCACCTGCTTGTGCAGTTTCATCCTTACGGTGTCTACGTCTAGGAGGTTCATCAGCGGAGGTTGAGCTATCAGATTCAGAATAAGGAGTAGGATTACTTCCAGCATTCTGATGCTGCTGCTGGGCAAGCTAAGTCATGAGATTAGTGTTGGCTTGAATCTGCTCAGCAAGTTGCCTTCTACTTTCCCTGAGTTCTCTTATCAAGTCATTGAACTCTGTTCGGGAAACGACCTCCGCTTGGTTTTGGGTGGAGGTTCCTACGCCTTGAATTGCTAGTTGGTTGCTAGGTCCCATCTGTTGTACACTAGCAGTTTCATGGACATCTACGTTGTGAGAGGCCAATCTAGTTCATGGTCTCCCTATGGTAGAGTTGTTGGTTGTAACTCTGAGTAGAATCTACAGATGTCTTGTGAATGATTTGGATCTTCTTTAGGGGATTTTTCAATCCAGTAGCTGCAAAGTAGATCCTATCGTCCTGAGAATTCGATTCTCAGTGAAAGCACCAAAATGTTAGCACCAAAATTGGTCGCTAACACCCTTAAGAGAGTTTGTGTAGAGAGATTAATGAAGAAAGTAAGTTAAACAGAGGATAATATGCGGATTTTAATGTAGAAAATACGAACACCAGATTTATAGTGGTTCGACGTAATTGCCTACGTCCACTTTGAGGTTAATCTTTATTGCTTTTCTTGATAATCGATTACAGATACAATCCGTATACCAATTATATTGAATACAAGTATTAAGCAAAAAAGATAAGTCTTGAATGAATTTTGAATGCGGCAGAGTTTCCCCGGTGTTCTTCCAAAAAAGGTCCATTTCACTGTGCCCCTGCCTCTCTATTTATAGACGAAGGTAGGTTGGACTTCTCTGATGGGCCTAGCAGCTTGGTATCTCGACCCAAAAGGAGTGATCTCTGTGTGCCGACCCAAAGAGGCCAAATGGAAAAATGCCGAGCAAGGCATAAATGCCGAACGATGTGATGTCGAACAACCTGAATGCCGAACGAGGCATTTGTGCCGAACGAAGTGATGCCGAACAACCTGAATGTTGAACGAGGCATTTTTGCCGAACGATGTGATGCCGAACAACCTGAATGTCGAATGAGGCATTTGTGCCGAGCGAAGTGATGACGAACAATATGGAGTGCCGAATGACTCTGCCATGCCGAACATCCATAGAAATACCGAACGTCTCTCAATATTGAACGCTCTCACATGCCGAGCACCCTCGCATGCCGAAAGTTCCTGAGTGCCGAGCGTTCTCTAATGCCGAACGTTCCTGAATGCCGAACGTTCACTACTGCCGAACGAATCATATGTGCCGGATGATTCTGGAAGCCGAGCACTTTCTAATGTCGAACGCTCCTAAATGTCGAGCGTTCCTTTATGCTGAGCATTCTTCTAATGTCGAACGCTCTTGACTGCCGAACCATTTTGTCATGCCGAACGGCCTTCAATGCCGATCGACCATAGGTGCCGAACGGCTTGATCTTGCCGAACGAGATTGCTGAGTCATTAGTTGCCTGGTCAAGCCTCCAGGTAACACATAATATATGTTATGCTATGTACTAGACCGGATGTGGCTTATGCATTAGGATGCACAAACCGATACCAGTCTAATCCTAGTGAGAAGCTTTAGACTGCTATAAAATGTATAATTAACTATTTTAGAAATACTAAGGACTTATTCCTTATACACGAGAATGACGCCTCCTATGAAGGGGTATACAAATTCTAGCTTTCAAAGTGATAACGATGATAATAAATCTGTATCGAGTTATGTCTTTACATTAAATTTTAGGGCTATTGGTTGGAAAAGTTCCAAACAAGAAACAATGGATGATTCAACATTGGAGGCCGAATACATCACCCTCAACAAAGCTGCAAAAGAAGTCATCTGGATGCGCAAATTTATGATTGAGCTAGAGTGATTTGAATATTGAGAATCCAAGGATTTATTTTGTGATAACAATGCAAATCACAAAAAGAACCAAGAACTCACAAAAATCAGGACACATACTTTGAAAGGTCCACCTTATCAGATAATTCATTGATAAAAAAAGTAATGATTCATAGAGTAGACATCAAGAATAACATAATAGATCAACTCACGAAGAGACTAGCTTGATTGGTTCTTAGTAAATTGATCAAAGGATGAGATTGATATTCCATAATTGGCCCTAAGTGCAAGTGGGAGATTGATAGGGTCTATGGTCAATTCTATATTTTATTGTAAATTACTAACTCTAAAAAAATCTCATCCAAAATAAAAGGTTTTTCTTTCTATTATACATTATCATATCGTGTTATGTTAATTAATTATTTAGTTTATGTATATCTAATAGAAAATCCCTAATAATATGTTATGTGATAATAATCGCAATATATTTTAATGATGAGTAATTTATCGCATTAAAAATAACATATCGTTTTAAATATTTCGAGCCAATATGTTTGAGACTGGATACTGATACATCCTTTGAGACTAGAGTACAAAACGATCTCCAAACGTTGGACAATATGCTACTCATGGCTACTGAAACACTAAGGGTTATGTACTGATAGATTTTAAATAGTTATGGAATGACTCATTCTAGAGTTTTATGTTGGTTAATATAACTAAAGTCGGACAGAGAATATCAAACTAACAATACTATACAGTTCTCTCGACTTAAGAATAATGTAGAACTGCAATGTGGACACTCCGCTTTATTTGTAGTTAAATTGTGGCATGACTTCCACCGAATGATTATAGGTGGATCTGATTCGAAGCATTGGAAGTGAACACAATTCAATAGAGAATTCATCTTCTCAATTATATCAGGTTAGTATCACAGCCAATTGTAGTCAACTTAAAGTGAAAGTATCTGGCCAGAGTAGTTCGATTAAGAATAATTGTTACTATTGAACAAGGACTTCATGTTTGGATTAAACAAGTTGAATGTGAACAATATTTGAATTTTGACCAAAACACAAATTCCATAAGTTCTAATGTGAAATAGTTTTAACAATAATAACTGGTGTAAATAATCGTTACTACCAGTACCACTTATAATAGGGAAATTGGATTTTACCAGAAAATTGTAAGCGGTAAATTCGACAAACCATCACACCACTAGCTAAGGTGATGTATGAATGCCAATATTTGAATTGTTCGATATTAATTGCTGACTAAATTTACACCGTTAAATCGCACAACCTTAACGTTTAATACTTCAAAATACCATATGATTTAGCTAAATTAATATTAATTATTAACTTTTATTTCATTTATTGATCACATTTACAAATAATACATTTTGAATAGCTGATCCAATAATCATGGTGTCTTCTTCTTTATTCTCTAAATCGTTCCCATTCAATCACTGCCAAAATCTTCATGGTTTTCATAATTTTTTTTATTGATGATCTACCTAAATAGTCCTTTCTATCCTTAACCCACCTCCACCGAAATCTAGAAATCTAGACATCATTATCCTGCTTCTTCAAGACTTCCTAATTTTCCTTTTCCCTCCTCAAGATTTTCTGTCCATAATCCACTGTCCCGTTTTTATACTCAAGCAAAGAATTAATTTTCTGGCGTGAATTCTCAAATTCAAAGGCATATTTATAAACATTGGATAGATTCTAGTAATAAAAAGTTCATTTGTTTTAGATGCGGAGGGAGTTCGCACTTCGCCGGAGATTGTCGTGAACTAGTCCGTTGCTTTAGCTGTGGTTTTTTTGGACATATGAAAGATAGATGTATGAAGAATTCTAAAGGTTTTGTTGCAAGGGGCCAATAAATAGTTTAGTATAAATGATCATGGCTTCTTCTTTGTGTTGAAATGGATGAAACTTAAAACTATGTCACTGATCATTTGTGGATACAAAGAAATAATGGGCTTGAATTGTTTTGAGGAATTGTTGAAGCACTTTGAGGTCATTAATTTAGTCAATATCGATAAAAACTATAAAAATAAATTTTGTGTTCCAGACAGTGTTTCTGATGGAAATCAGTTAGCTGGTGAGTAATATTCAAGATTGGGTTAAAAGATGAGAGGTTGGATAGGGCTATTGATGTTTGCACTGAAATTATGGCAAATTTTTTGTGTATTTTTCTAGTTTTGATCCTTTGTAGTTTGATCCTATAGTAATGATGTGTGGGTCAAAGAATCGAGTTAATGCTACCATTATAGCAGGTGTAGTGGAAAATAGCGGGGCTTAAAGCGGAATTACTGTTTAACAATGATATATTGAAAATAGCGCACTGGTCAAAGAGCGCTATGTGCTAAGCGAGGATTTTATGTGGCTTTTACTGCATAGATGTGTACATGCACGGTAAGGATGCTGTTCCAGTTAGGTTTTTACATGGAGATGTTGTTAGTTCGAGTAGAGCGACCATTAGAGTGTTTATTTTCTGTGTCTATGTGTAGTGAGGCTGACTAAACGACATACAGAGACATTTGATTTAGTTCAAGTGTAATAAAGATAGGGGTATATCTTAGGAGAAATTATGTAATTTGTTGCATATATCTAACTCGATGATCAATCTTGTTCGAAATAAAAGGTATTTTCTTTCTATTATATACTTGATATAATGTGTTATATTAACTAATTAATTTAATTAAAAGTGTATGTAATAGAAAATCCATAAACGGTGTTTTATGTGATAGTAGTTACAAAGTATTGTAACAATGAGTAATTTATCACAATGAAAACAAATATACCATTTTAAATGTTATTAATCAAGATTTATCGAGACTAGATATCGATGTATCCTTGAGGCTGTAATACATATCGTTTTCCAAATGTTGGATGGTGTATTACTCATGCTTGTTGGAGGCACCAAGGGGTTACGTACTGATATTAATTGGATAACTATGGAACGGCTCGTTCGGTAGTTTTTTGTAAGTGAATATAACTAAGGTCAAACAGAAAATATCGATGTGACTAATTTACATAGTTCTCTCGACTTGAGAATATTGTGGATATTCCATATGAAAGCTCTTATTTTATTATAGTCAAATCATGGCATGGCATTCCATCGAGTGACAATAGCCAAGGCGAGTGGAAGTATTAAAAGTGAAGCACTATTCAAGAGAAGATTCGTCTCCTTAGTTATCTGGGGTCAGTATCAGGGTCAGGTCAAGTCAACTCGAAGTCAAAGTCTTTGGCCAAAGAATTTCAATTAATGATAATTATTATTATTAAACCATAGATATTGTGTTTGGACTATAAAGCTGAATATGGATGATATTGGAATTTTGATAATTACCAAATTTCGTAAGTCCAGAGTGTTACAGTTTTTACAAAGAAAATTGATGTAAATAAATAACAAAATCGGGTAACACTTAATAAAGTGAAGTTGGATTTTATCAAAACTAAGTAAGCAATAAATTTGGCCAAAATGTCACACCACTTGCTAAGTGACATGTGAAAGTTAACATTCGAATAGTTCGATGTTAATTGCTGACCGAATTTACACCCCCGAGTCACATAATCGAAATGATGAATTCCCTTTAGTCAGATGATTTAATTATTTTATAATTGCTATAAATTAATTAAATCAATTAATATTTATGAAATATTAATTATAAAATTTAAATTTAATTTGAGAATAAATATTGTTGTATATATATTTATCATAATTATAATCATATCAATCAATATGAGATAGCGATAAGGAATTAAATTGGATTTAATTAAATATATTTACTTGGGCTTAAATGGGCTATTATCCCATGAAGTTGGAGGAAAAATTTCGATAGCAAACATCAGATACAGAGGGTGGCTAAATAAGGGTAAAAGGATTTGTGATGGAAGGTAGAGATTTAGTGAGAAAAGGTATGTGATATGATCCGCTTTTCTCTATTATTCAACCATTATAAAAGGAACCCTGACCCTCACTTTAAACAGACTTTTACTGCCTCCCATCTCCTTCATCTTGGCCGAATTACACCTTCCTAAAGCTCCAAAAAACTCCAATCAAATCAATTCAAATTAATAGCTATTAAATAGCATAAGGGTATGCGGTCAAGGACTAGCAATCTGTAGAATCGAGAAGGTTTCAAAAGTGAAGAACTCATCATTACAAGGTGGATACATAGACGCGTGCACACACACAGTATATTGTTCATATATATACATATACATATATATATATATATATTATGATTACGGTATTATTAGTTAGGTCAGATTCCTATAGGTTTTGATGTTGTCACATATTGATCCGTTTTATGTATATGTTTAAAAAAAATTCCATTAAGGATCTGATGCACACAATCAAAATCGTTATAACTTATCAGTTAATATTTTATGAATTAATGCATACATTAATATGATAATTAATTTGTTTACATGATTTGTATTAAAGTATATAACTATATGACATAAACAACTGAACTAATATTTTTCAGTTGTATATCTACTTTAGTTATGATTTTTAAAGATCGAAAAATAATTTTTTTGCAGTTATTTAATATTTTTATTATTACTTTATCATTATACGAATTAATAAATTGATATACAATAAATTATTTTTCAAAAATTCAATTTTAAATTTTCTAAAATTAGTTTGTCATTATAGAAGCTCTTGGTCAAAAAATCAAAATTTTCAAACAACCTTTTATATTTTTTAAAAATCATTTTTAAATCCGGCGAAAAGTATTTAGTTAATAAAAAATAAAATTTTGACTTCGAAAATTTTCAAATTTTTTTAAGATATAAAATATTATTCTTGATTTTCTAAAATTTAAAATTTAAAATATTTTTTATTTAAATATTTTCTATCATTTATTTATTATTATTTAAGTAATTGATTCATAATATATATATAATTAAATTTTAGTTGCTTTTGGAATGTAAAATAAATTATAGTTTTCGAATTATTTAATATATATATATAAACTATTCTAACTCATATTTGCACTAATTATTATATTTATGTTTATATATACATATTGTTATATATATGAAATTATGTTACATTAATACATACATACACACACGAACACATATTTGAAAAAATTTAAATTATATCTTTTGTGTGTATACATACATATGTTTATTCAATATTTAACACTATAATATCTTATAAATATTTTATCATAATACACACACACATATACATACATATATATGTATATATTCATAGTTGGGATTTCATATATAATGAGTATAAATATATACATATATTTGGAACATACAATACGTATAGGATGAGCTAAATGTCCATTGTTATGTAAATCTCAACATCTATATATATATATATATATATATATATATACACACACACACACACACGTTGCATGGAATATCATGTTACACATGCACATGCGTACACATATGTACGTGATACATACATATATATAAAAATTGGAAACAAATTAAATAAATTTCCATCAATAATTTATAAATTTAAATGAAAGATATGATTTTTTTAAATTGAATTTGGAAATGTTCCAAATAAATTAGACTTCATAGGTCCAATAAAGATCTTATAGGGTAAATTTTTGAAACTCGCTCATAACATCCGTCGCGGGCTGGCCTGGTTCAAAAGATTGTGCCTAGATCGGTGAGGAGTGCTAGACTGCATCGAGCAATCATTAGAGCTTTAGATAGCTCTCGCTTAGGTATGGATTATCTTTTTGGTAGTACTTATAGTCCTTATGCTTTAAGTAGTTTATATACTAGTGCTATGCAGTATTTAACTGGGAGGCCTGGTTTTATTTTTGATGATATATAGATAGACACTAAGTATATTAGTAGTAGGCAATTAGAGCGGGTTAGATAGATTGGACCATGAGATTTATTAGTTGGAACGTTAAAGGTTCACACGATTTAGGAAAATGTAATAAAATTGGGTCTTTTTTTAAAGATAATAATATTGATATTGTTTTATTATAAGAAAAAAAATAGAACACCCTAATTATATATTTTATAGGTGTTTAGGGTGACTCTGCATTAGTCATTGGATTCATCTCCCTGCCAAGGGTAATTCTGGAGGATTAATGGTTGGTCGAAAAGAAAACTGTGTTAAACTTCTACAATCTATTGTTAATTCTCATTTGTTGCATTTAATATATTTTTCTAATCTTGATGGTGGCTCTTTAATAAATGTTTCTAATGTTTATGGACCGAACTCAAAATTTGATCGTAGAGTCTTTTGGAGTGAGTGTCTAGAGTTTAGATCACTTGCTCTAGATCCGTGGGCACTGGATGTGTATTTCAACGTTACTAGATTTACCAAGCTGTGATGCCCCACCCCCGAGACCTACGTTAACAAAGAGTATTATTGTCCGCTAATGAAGAGAATAGGGATGGATAGGAGCGACCGTCTATAGCCTTGTCTTAAATATATATTGAATACGTCGACAATGCCATATTTTTTTATGGCTCGACATATCCAATAAATACTTAATACAAAGCCATATGTAGCTATAGGATCTATCAGAACAAAATACAACAACTCAAATGCAAAACACATCATAGAACAATAGATAATCCCATATATACACACATTTACAGATACGTCACAGAGTATACAAAATGATACATCACATATGTGGTAAGACGACCACAATACAAATACGAGTCAAAAGAATATACATATCAGAGTAGCAACAAAAAGGACTACACAAAAGCTACAACAAAAAGAGATAGCAGAAATGTAATAACCCTGATTTAGGAGATTACCTATTAATATTAAATTATAACTAATTTAATATTAATAAGTTATCTTCAAAATCAGGGTTGTCACAAGAAAGTCCATGCGGAAGCAGAATAGCCTAAGTCCAAAGGGTACCTAACCTGAAACACCTCGGTATGACGCGAGTATAAAATACACGGGTCAGTCTAGCTAAACAAATTAGTTTACAAGGATAAGCGATAATATGAGCATAAGAATAATGTGATAATATTCTCGAATGGGAAGGAACAATCTAAGAGAGTGTACTCTTAAGAAATACAATTTTCCGCTACGGAAGAATTTAATCAATTTATTATTAATAGTGATTAAATTGAATTACAGTTAAGCAATAAATAATACACTTGGTCGATTAATAAAGACGACCCATCGATGGCCCTTTCAGATTGATTTTTTATCAGTGATGAAATAAAAGATAAATATCATGTTTGTAAAGTGATTAGGCTTTTGAATATTTTACTCTAGTCATTGTCCAATCGTCTTTTTTTGTAGCAATCAGATTAATAGAAATAAAATATTTAGATTTAAAAAATGTGGTTGTTAGATAATATTTTTTCAGAATTCATTGCAAATAAATGGCTATTTTCGGGTAAATATAACTATAAATTTTTAGGAAATATAGCCAAATTATTTGTAAGTAAAATTATAGATTTAAGATTTTTTTTTTCTTCAGAAATGGAATAAAGGTGTTTTTGGTAATATTAGAATAAAAAATGATACACTGCTAAATGAGATTTTAAAATTTAATAAAATAGAAGAATTAAGGAATTTAAATATTTTTGAAAAATCGTGCTTTCAAATTTAAAAGATGAATTAAATCAAACTTTTAACACAAGAAGAAGTAATATCGAAACAAAGATCTAGAATTCAATGGATGGATGAAGGTGATATAAATACTAAATTTTTCCATAAAGTAGATAATGGTAGAAATCGTGGTAATACCATATTCTATATTAATTAATAATGTTTAGATTTTTAATCAAAATGACTTAAATGAAGCATTTATCTAATTATTATAGAGAAAAAATTGGAACTAAAAATAAGCACAAAATTAGAGTTAATTGGAGCGAATTATTTCGTAATTACATAAGAATCGATTTAAATGGGTTAGGTATTACATTTACAGAAAAGGAAATTTTGAAGGCTGTTAAAGATATGCCAAATGTTAATTCTCCTGGCCCATATAGATTCTCCATTTTATCTTATGAAAAGTTTTGGTGTGTTTTAAAATATGACTTAATTATTATGTTTAATGAATTTTATATAGTTCATTGCACTTCAATGAATGAATTAATTGATATTACACAAACTGCATTTATCAAAGGTAGAAATACTACAGATGGAGTAGCAGTAATTCAAAAATTCATTAACCATTGTTATATAAAATTATGTTACTTGTACACTTTTAAAGCTTGATTTTGCTAAATCTTTTGACTCGGTTGATTGAGATTTTCCTAAGGATTTATTATTGGCTAAGGGTTTCACCATTATATGAGTTAGTTGGATTATGTCATTATCTAAAACTAGAAATTCATGTATTTTGGTTAATGATATATTAAGAAATAAATTCAATCGAAACGTGGACTTAGGCAAGGTAATCCATTATCACCTCTTTTGTTTAATTTAGCTGCCGACATTTTTGTTAAAATTATCAAATTAGCCACTAGAAATTAGATTCTATATAATATTGGTAATGAAATTACGTATAATAACATTTCCATTCTTCAGTTTGCAAATGATACCATGCTATTTTCTTCTCATATACCTAGATATATCATAGATTTGAATTTATTTTATATAATTTTGAATTGCTCTCAAGTCTAAAAATAAATAATGATAAGAGTTATGTATTAGTTTTGAATG
This sequence comes from Allium cepa, assembly GCA_030765085.1. Lineage (NCBI taxonomy): Eukaryota > Viridiplantae > Streptophyta > Magnoliopsida > Asparagales > Amaryllidaceae > Allium > Allium cepa. The sequence continues at coordinate 348,223,364 of CM060944.1, forward strand.
GATATCGATAAGATAAAAAAATCAAGTCGCTTGTACATTAAGTTGTAAAATTATCAAAATTTCCTGTAAAATATCTTGGTTCTTTAATAAGACCAACTAAACTCAAACATGATGATTGGTTATTAATTATAGATAGAATTAACAATAAATTAACTAAATGGAAGGGTAGATATTTATCAAGGATGGTAGGATTGTCCTTATTAACTCTGTGTTAACAGCATTACCAATATATATTAGACGTCCTTTTATCATTTTCCAAAATGGGTAATTGATAAAATAGATATAGTTAGAAGATATTTTCTTTAGAGTGGTGATAATTCTAAAAATAGTTCAAAATGTTTAGTTAACTGGGAAAATAGCATATAAAACTAAATATGAGGGAGGGTTAGGTATTTTAAATTTACATAATCTTAACATATCCTTATTAGGTAAATGGATATGGATTTTTTTTGATAATGATGAGAATTTAATTTGAAAAATAATAATATTGAATCAATGGTTAATAGTACATATAATATACAACATATTTCTACTAATAATATAAATAATATTTCTCATTTTTGGAAATCTATTATAAAAAAATTATAATATTTATAAACAAGGAATTAATAATATAGTACATTCAGGGAACAACACTTCTTTTTGGCATGATAGTTGGACATCAGCAATTCATCTTAGAATATAATTTAATGAACTTTACAAAATTTATAATTTTAAGAATGTGTTAATCTCAGAAATATATAGACCAAATTTAATTTTTTCATGCGAATTTAGTTTTAATCGTAATTTAACTGGAAATACATTATTTAAATTTGCCTTACTTTGTACTAAATTAGAATTATATAACATTGATAATAGAAATGACATTAAATCTTGGTGTGGGATAATAATAAAATTTATACCTTGCAATCTTTTTATTAATTTTTTAATTTTATCAGGTACGAAGTTGAATATATTTGGGTATATTTGGAAAGGTAATGCACCATCCAAAATAAATTACATGTGTGGTAAATTATTTATGGTAAATTGAATACCATTGAATTATTAAAAAGTAAAAATGTAACTTTTGATAATTAATGTTTTCTTGTAATATGGGAATAGAAAATATATCGCATTTATATTTTGAATGTCAACTAAGTATATTCTTAAAAAAATGCCTTAATATTTGGAATAATCTTAGGTTTCGAAGTAATGGATTTTGTAGATTAGTATTAAATGCTATTTTTACCATAATATGTTGATATATGGTATAAAAGGAATAAAAGGGTTTTTAATAATATAAATACTTATACAAATAATTTAATATATATAATTATGCTATATTGTTTTAGCTGGATTTCAAAACCTAGATATAATAAAAATTATATCAGTTTCAATGAATACCTTAATAAAATTAAATCTCACATTAATATAGTTAAGAATAATGTAGTATTTATAAATAGAAATAATAACAACACTTTAAATACCTTTTAACATGTATGTCAATAAATTCAATGTTATTTTTCATTTAGGTAATTAGTTAGCTTCTAAAATATTATAATCTTGAACATAACATTCTTCTCAAAAAGTATGATGTTCAGAAGTTAGTAATTTTACATCCTAGTGATTAGTTGACTGTATTCATAAACTTATTTTTCCACAAGTCAGTTTGAGGTATGTGTTAGTCATATCTAGATTACCATTTCTCATAATGTGATTTATATTGTAAATTTAGCTTATTTATTATATATTACTTGATATTTTGTTATCTCATATATATATGTATACAAATATATTTATATACCTACATTTTTTGTACAATCTTTTTTGCAACTTTAGATATGCTTGTGATCAAGATGGATGCAGCTACTTTGAGGATATGATTACTTATCATTTTTGCATATTATAATGTGTTTTTTTGGACCTTAGTTGTCTAGGATTGGGTTTATTATTATTATTATTGTTTATATTGTATGGGTTGGTATCGTTACCTGTCAAGTATGTTAACATCTATATTTTTAAGTATAGAATAAAATTACATGAGTGCTCTCCTCTTATAATAGAGAATCACTCATGTTTCTCAAACAAAATTATTTGATTTATTTGAATTAGTATTTAATAAAATGCATTTATAAAAGTTATATATGTACATATCGATATACAATATCGATAAATATTTAATTTGGATTTAAATTAAATAAATATCAATTGGCTTGAAATTTTTTGTGAGTCCATATGACCTGCACCATGGCCGGACATCAGAGTTGGAGATTTGGATGCAAAATATCTATTTTTGAATTGGCTAAAAGAGTGAGTAAAAAAGGAGATTCTAATCTCTATATTTTACTCATTTATGGGGCCAATTTTAACCTCAAATCCTCTTTCTTTTTGATTGAACTTTTTGCCATCCCCTACTCGTCTTAGCCACAAGAATCTAAGGGATTCTCCCTTCATTTTCAAATCTAAATGAGTAAACAAGAAGTGGTATTCTTTCTAGTCACGGTAATTTCTAGAGGAGCCAAGATCAGATCTAAATAAGCTTTATTCAATATTCAAGGTGCTATTCATTGGCTTCAAAATCTTGGTAACTTCCTATTTACATGTTTTTTTTTAAAACCCTACTCCTGAGAGTAGAGCTAGGGGATTCAGCTGTCCGCCACACTGACCCCCTTTTAAGCTAGCCCAGCACAGAGATTTGATGCCCCAACCTTTTTTTTTGGGATTGATGGGGTCCACTTCCGCGCCTTGAAATTGGGAGCACGGCAGACGGAAATCGAACCTGCGACATGCTTACCAAGAAGCAAGTATCTTACCACTACGCCACTGCTTGCGGACGCTTCCTATTTACATGTTATTTGTATTCACATATGATGTTCATTTCTCTAGCATGCCATTTATACATATGTTGTATATTACAATGATTTATATTACAACGATTTTACATACATGCATACGTATATATACACGTTGTCTTACAATATTCACATATATTAGAAAAACCACACATATTATACATATCATGTATATTTAGTTCGGCCATATTCACATTTTTAAAAATAATTATTTTTAAAATTTGAAATGAATTTTAAATATATAAAATTTAAAATATAAATTTTATAACTGAACTATATATATAACATATGTAAAACCAATCTATTTAAACATATATATTTTCGAATTATATATATATATATATAATTAATAATATATATGTATATTTAAATTTTAAATAACTAATGTATATTTTCAAAAACAAATTTAATTATGTAAATCCGTACACATTTACATTATAAATAAATTTAATTAATGTAAATCTATATGGATTTATATAAACAATATTAATACAAATCCGTACGAGTTTTTAGAAAACAAATTAATAAAGTATTTTTGGCCAAAAGTTAAAAAAATTTACATCTATAATTATATTTATTAATTAGTAATTTATGAATAAACATTTTCAAACTATAATATAAAATATTTTAATTGTTTGTTTCAAAATTATATTTTTTTAGAAAAATGGGTTCCTTTATTATTTTATTAAAAAATATATTACAATACAAGCCACACTACTACATACTACTCAACTCTTATTGAGGTATTTCACCTAGTTATACATATGATAAAATCTGACCAAACAGAAATAGCTACCCGTAACCAATAAGCATTGTAAGCAAATCCTATTCCTTGCTCGCTTTAATCCTTTATTGTCTTTGTAGTTGAGTCTGATGTTGTATTATTAGGCCCAATAGCCCATAGAAAATAAAATTGCTTTTTTCCACATCACACGTGGCAGCAGTTATCGTAACCAAAACTTGTCCTCCACACATAGTAATCGAATCACACGATTCCTTTTCTTCTTAAATCTTTCGCACGTGGGATGTGCTATAATTTTCCAAATTTCACAAGGCTCCTATGGTTTCATCGACTTCGTATGCAATCACCTACACTTTAAAAACTAGATCTAATAACCCTTAATTCGCTAGGTTCTTGTGAATCGGCATTTTCCAAAAACATACGCACTATGCCTGCAATGAAGATCCCATCTAATGAAAACTGATGGTGCAATAATTGGCATACTCTCTATAATCTCTATGATCCTTTTATCCAAATCTATAATCTTTTATTGTGTCGATGCGCTATGTAAAAGCCAAATGATTTGAATAGGGATAGTGTAAACCTACTTGCCTCGAAAATCAAAAGCTTTATCCCCCTAATCCTACGTAGCCGGCTCCAAATATATGGTTTTAACTTTTAGTAGAGTTGAAGATCTGTTTTTCTTTCTTTTTGAACATGGGAAAATTGAATTTGAAAAAATTATTCCTTCCCTATAGCCATTAATATGACGATCCACTTTTTTGGATGGTTTAAATCGACAATAAACCACACATGACTAACTCAAACCATTCAAAAGGGTGGATTATCAATGGGGTTTAATAAGAAAATAAGAGAAAAGAAAGAAAAGAAAATAAAGAATCTCACGGCGGAATGAAAAATATAGTAATCAAATAAACACTTCATGAAGCTATTTTACAATATACATTTGATTACATAAATTTTACACAAAATCAGAGTACGATCAACAAACATACCAAGATAATGCAGCGGAATAATACTAATAAATACAGTCGAGCAAACTCCATCTTCATCATCAGTGGATAGTGTCTTCAACACTGAAAATCACAAGCTGACTCAAGCGTAATGAAAAGACAAAACATTCAAGTTAGAAGTAAAAGATCTTATGTAAGTTAAATCAATAACACCAATAATAGGAGTGTAATAGTGTCAGAGATGTTTATGAATTTTCACATCTCCTATCCAGTGTATAACGTGCGTCCAATAACTTAAGAGATGTTACGAGATTTTCCATCTTCTAAGGATCCGTTAAACTTTCTATATGTAGTAAGATACGCTATATATATAGTGTCTAATCAGTAAAGCAAATATATTTTTTATACGGGATTTCTTTAACGATGTCTGTATATAATTTTCTATCCTATGGTCAAGTGATATAAATATTTATCATTTCAATCTGCAATTTAAATTATATACGAGTATATATCATTTCAACCCACAATCCCAAATTCAATTCAATGAAAATTGCTAGGGTTTATCATTTCAACTCAAAAAGATTTTCTCCTATTCTACAGATCGTTCGGGTATGTATCGTTTCAACCCAGAGGGAATCCTATAATAACAGGGAAATTGCAGAGTGATAACAGATGTGATAATAATATAACAGGCATATATCATCAATATAAATAACAGATAATGGTGTCAGATGTCATAGGTGAACAGATAACATATATATAGCAATGTAAGGAACTAACAACAGCATATTTCAATTGCTGTTTCAATTGAAATCAAATTTAATAAATATAAGAATGTTAATCGTGAGTGATTGCTCACCTTTTGATACTAGATAGATTTGACAAAAAAATGAGCGACGAATTCCAAAGCATCGCTTGATGGACATGATTCGACAAACAGAGCTGACAAATAGGAATAGATGAAATCAAATCAGAACTGGATCGATGAAGACGACTGATATATGTGAAAATATATATAACTATACATAACCATTTACATATATAAAACTTATTCTAAATTCAAACACATTTTAAATAAATATATATACATTTCAAAATCTTTGTTTTAAATTAAACACATATATAATATATTTTAAAATCAAACTAAAGTATACTTATGTGTAGTAGACAAATATATAACACTAAAATTTCAAACATATAAGATACCATACTAACATGGGCTTGTACATACATATCAAACAAAATTTACAACGGATAACATATAAACTGTATAAACTGTTAGATATATAAACCCGTGCTGCAGCACATAGGTACATACAAATATTCAAGCATATATATATATATATATATATATATATATATAACCTATACTGTAAACATATATAAACTTTTATAAACATATGTATAACCTTTATATATATAACAAACAGATCATTTTAAAACTTATTACAAACAAAACAAAACAAAATCTTGCTCAACTAGTAACCAAAATATACTGTATACAGTTAAGCTATTTATACATTAGTATAAAACACAAATAAACATAAATATCTTTCAAACCAATATCCAATATCAAATATGTGATACTTATATGTAATATATATAAAATAAACTTATGGACATAGAAAAGAGAATTGCAGGCTTTAAAACAACAGTCTGAGTTGATAAGATTTTAGATAACAATATATATATAAACTGTACCAACATAACTTATTTTATAATAAACAAGGTAATAAAATATAAGCTTACATACACATTTTAGAAAATCAATACTGGTTATAGAAGAATCGATATAACTTACTGTATGTTAATATATACATACAAGCTAATACATATAGACTGACACCAATATATAATAATATGTAATTAACCTTATATAATAATATATGTATAAAACTTAAATAATATATCTATCTTATGCGAACATACACATCACTCATTCGAACAGTGAAAACAAATATATATAAAAACTCATATAAAGGTATAAGAATAATCAATATATATACTTGTACATATAAAAAGAGAAGGCATGAGTCAGAGACGAGGCAGGTTGGAGGAGGGGAAGACAGGTGGTGGTTGCGGCCTAGGTGATAGGAAGAGAAGGAAAAAAGTTTCAGGAGGTAAAAGGTCATGGCATGGAGTTTTGGCAAAGTGATGCTTGGCTAGATGCCTTCAAGGGTTCGACCATGGGAGTCTGATCACGGCAAGGTGATGATGAGGAGGTGATCGGCTAGCAAGTGGATGGTGATGAGGTGGAGTGGTTCGGCCTAGGGTTTGTTCAAAGGCATGGGAAGTGGTGATGTTCCCGATCATTGGATGATGGTGGAGGCTAGGAATGGTCGGCTATTGGAGAGGAGGAGGTGAGGTAAATAATGGTGGCCGAAATCATAAGGAAGAAGGAGAGAAAATAAAATAAAGAAAGAAAATAAAAATGGAAAGAGAAGAGGAGAAGCATTACTATAAAATTTTGTGCAGCAGAGAAGTGAGAACGAGAGGAGGAAGAAAGAAATGAGGAAGAGAAGAATGAGAGGTCAGTAGATTAAAATAAACGTGAATGAGACCAAAAGTTTGAGCGCACCAATTAATATAAATTGAAACCAAAGGAATTGGGAAAGTCAAATTTGAATTCAGAGATGTAATAAAGATAAAGAGATGTAATAAAGATAAATAGCTGTAGAGTTAATACAGTGGAAATTTGAATAGACACAAAACTCAAATGGCACGAAACAGGTACCGATATGGTTAACCATTTTTATGGATTTCACCATGTAGCGGACTCCGAAATGCACGAATGAATATACTGCGAAGGTCAGCACGACGAGATGATCAAAACGGTATGCAAATATTAGTGATAGAACCATCCTATAAAAAGTTGATACCGGTACCGAAAATGATGCAAATCTGCTGAAAATAAGATAAAAGAAGCAATAGCAGTCCAAATTTGAAGAAACGAAAGATGACATCTCACTCAGAAGATGATTTACAAATCTATTGCAAAAAAATATTCAGCCTTGGAAAACATTTTATTATCATCGAATATTAACTAATTTGAATTGAAATAAAATTACACAATAAAATAAACTTTCATATTATCAGATGAAAATTTACCATTTGCTATGTTTAAATAGACGTATTCAAAAAATTAAATTTCCAATTCAAAATTTTATTATTTTAAATTTCAAAAAAATTCAATTAATTAAACTAATAAAACCACTAAAATTTACGGGTCGTTACATTTACCATACTAAAACAAAATCATAGTGTTCGTGAATAAGGATAAAGAATATGATAAGGCGCGTGAGACGATGTCAAAGATAGGATACTGCCGTTTTGCATTTCCTGATTGGTAGTAACCCCTAATGGCCCAACGCATCCAACACCTCCAAAAATCAATCAATATGTACCGATCAAGCCAACATCAATATAGTAATACGAAGAGGTGTGTCCGCTAGAGGTAGCTAGCATCATTGGTCAGGTATGGCTCCTGTTTTAGTCATTTTAAATTGACACAAGTGTCGGGATCATCCATCATCGTTCTTTTTCTTCAAATCCAGCAAACGCCACCAATTCAACCTCTACATTATGGATATTATCCACCACGTACACAGTTGGTTCCAATATTGATAGAGAGTGCCAATAAGAGGCCCCGGTCTCTTTAACAACCAAACGTCATTTTTTACACCGGTTGGTTCTTTTATATTTCAAAACCGGTTCATATTTGATATCCAAATATCATATTCAATTCAAAATACTCTTCATTTCAAAATCATCGTATTTATCCAAAATATGTCATCGTCACTTGAAAATATCATTTCAAATTCCAACTTAGGTTATAACCACATTCACATTTTTTTTTGGGAACTAGGGAAACCTATTCTATCATTACCGACCAGCGATTCCTGAATAGTAAACCTAGGGAATAGCCGGAAGGCCCGCCACAACCAACTATTCCGGGCAGCCAGACCTTTCGGTTGGCTTGGGGCAGGAGGCGCGAAAATGAACCGGATACCTCCCAGGTGAAAAGTCGTTTCTCCTCCCACACAAGGTGGGACTCGAACCCCAAACCACATTCACATTTAAATCAACAATTAAATACAAACATTCCAACTTTACACAGTTTGAAATTTTAGAAAATAGTTTGAATAGTTTAAATAGTTTAAAATAGTTTAAAAGTTTAAAACGGCTTATAAAATGATTTGAGTATTGAAAATAAATTATATACAATGGAATTAGGGTTTGAGCAGTTTGGATTTTAGAGTTTGATTTGATATTGCAATTAGGGTTTGAGATGTTTGCCACTGAGAAGGAACAGATAATGGAGTAGAAACTGTACATACAGAATAGAATAAAAGAATGCTAGGTTTCAAGAAAAATCTATTTATATAAATAGAGATGGATAAAAATGGATGGAAATAAATCAAATGGGTCGAAGAGCTAACACAGACCCGAAAAGCCCGTTTCGTTTCCAAATCGAAAATAGGTTATTCAATATATCGAAATATACGTTTTCGATATTTTTAAATTCAATGGAACTAGTTTCAAACCCTAATTCCATTGTATATAGAAGTTAGCTTTTAAAATAGAATTATATTCATTTAAATTCTATCAATTGATTTTTGCGCGTTTCGAGCTCGCACGATCAAACCGTAAGTCCAATCGCTAGAAACTTGAAATCCTATAATAATTCACTATTACGGATCCGATGAAACATATTTTGTCGAAATCCGAGATAGGGCCCAAAAAGATTAATTTTACATGCCAATTAAATAAATTATTATTAAATTGATTTATTCACTTTTAAATTCTAATTTAATAGATAACCCTTCATCATTCTTGATTACACATAAATTAATAATCCTTTGAAATTCAATTTACATGTTAATTCCAAGGTTTAAATATTACATTAATTTCAGCATTCAATTACAACTGTAACAAAATCTCAGTTAATTATATTTAAAATTCAATAAATCCTTTTATTTCGATCTAAATTCTTATATTCAGTCAATAAATACCTTATTTGCTAATTAGACATAAGTTTACATTTTATTTCACTCATTTTGTACAGTCCACATCTTTTCTTATATTAACTGCAATATTTCACTTACATTAATTTTTATTGATTTCCAAATTAATGTCAACTGATTTAATAATGCAATGATAATAAATCAATTATGACAACTTAGTAATTCATGTCTATTAATTCATTGTTTCCAACCAAAGGTTATAAATTACTTACCCAAAATTGATTTTCTATTCTATAATAACCAATTTCAATTAAATACATATCATTCCACCATTAACACAACATTTAATTCATTCCTTATTGATTTGCAATTATTTCCAATTTAAGCTCTACGATTACATTCCCAATTAGCTACCATTACAATTGATTGAAATCACATTAAAGAATTGTCAATTTCATTCAATCAACATTAAATTATATTCTAATTATTTTTTCATTAACAAATCATAAATTTTAATTTCATACAATAATAAATTCCAAAAATCTTATTAAATTTAATATTTTTAATTAATAAAAATACGGGTCGTTACAATCTCCCACACTCAAAACTTTTCGTCTCCGAAAAGGAATAAGAGGCTTGATATAATTTTATTCGAAGTATTTAATTTATAAACACTTAAACTTACAGAATTACATTTAATAAAAATCTAAAATTAACTCAATCTCTACAAAATTTTCTAAGTCTTAAATTTACAAAAAATTTCGGTAGAGTATCCTTTGCGTGGATAGGTCCGAAAAAAATAATAAGACTAATAATTTCAATATATATATATATATATATATATATATATATCATATTTCAATAATAAACATCCCAAACTATGGAAAAAACAATAAAAAAGATTGCAAAAACCAAAATCCGAAAACGTACCTATTTGTTGGGCAAACAAACTCTATTTGTGAAACCAAAAACAACATCTATTGCTTCCATAAATCTGTATTTCACTTATATAATCCAAAAGAGTTAAAACTACGTAAAATGAACAATATATTAGTAGTTTCAATTAATAGTGCAAGTAACATAACAATGTATAATAATCATATGCAACAAAAGCAGCATGACTATTATAGGCAACCAAAGAATCCATCACACATCCATAGCAACCAAAACTAATGTTTTGTTCGAGTTTAGACACTTTGCATTGCACAAGTGTGATAAATAAACAACCAAGTGTACCTTACTCTCGACAGCCTTAGATAATTACTTAATAAATTATTCATATAATCTTAAATAATTTGAAGTATCATTTTTCAAACTTCCCACAAGCCAAACAACATGAAATTTAAATATCATTTAAGTTTATTCTATTGGTTTCTTTTTACACATTATTTACTTTTTATTATCTTTCATTCATTCATACAAGATAATCTTCATGAATTTACCTTCATTACTTACATGAATTTTCATTCAACATTTAGAAACATCAATGAATCAATTCTTAAGCGTTACATTTTTTTCGTTGTAGACTAATTCACATTTACTATTTACTTATATACTTGATTTCCATTTAATATTAATATTTATTAACAAGTCATTTCATACTTAAGTTCTTTACTATTTTATTTTATATTCATTTCTTCATATACCGTATCATTTAATAATAAACTTATTTATGAATCATTTTAGTCATTTTCTTAAGTTTGTAATCATTTACTTAGATAATATTCACTTTTTATTATTCAATTTAATTATTAAGCATTCAAAACATAACTTAAGTTTATAATACTTCTTGTATAACTTAATTCTGTTATTTATAAGCATATGTTCATTTTGAGCATTTTTGTTACTTATGCTTCTACTTGTATAATACTATATTACATATTCATATTTAACATTTCAACTTTTTAAACAGTTCTAGTAAGTTTATATATGTTTTTAGAATGTAATTGAGTGTTATAAAAATTTATATTATTTATTTTAGTTAATATTTCAATAATATACATCTTCTTAAATTTCATTATCCTTTTTAGTTTACAAGTGACAAATCTCCAATTTCTTATATTTTCATTAAACAACTACACTTTAATTTAGATTTCAATTTGAATGTTTCCAACTTATTAAAATTTCACTTTATTTCTATCATTGAAAATCATTCATTAACAGGAACTTAAGAATTCAAATACCGAGTCATTTCTAATCACTTTGAAATAATATATATACTCGTATTTTTTATATGCTTGCAATAACTTAGGAGATGTTATGAGATTTTCCATCTCCTAAAGATCCGTTAAACTATCTATGCGTAGTAAGATACTCTATATATATAGTGTTTAATCAGTAAAGTAAATATTTTTCTTAGCATTAAGGCTTTACATTAATCCCACTTAACACATTTTTAAGCAGGTAGTCTATGCAGGTCATGTAACATAACTAGTAACGTCGGTAGTCAGTGAGTCCCTTATAGGCACCATACTAAAAAAAATCGTAGTGGTCGGAATAAGGATAAAGAGTGTGACAAGGCACGTGAGACGATGCCAAAGGTACGATACTACCGTTTTGCATTTCCTGATTGATAGTAACCTCTTATGGCCCACCGCATCCAACGTCCCCAAAAATCAAATCAAGATGCACCGATCAATTCGGCATCAATATAGTAAACGAGGAGGTGTGCGCGCTAGAGGAAGCTAGCCTCATCGGTCAGGTATGACTCCTGTTTTAGCTATTTCAAATTGACACAAGTGCCGGCTCATCTATCATCGTTCTCTTTCTTTAAATCCAGCATATGCCTCCAATTCAACCTCTACATTCTACATATTATCCACCGCATACACAGTTGTTAAAGTGGTTTCAATATTGACAGAGAGTATGCAAATAAGACGCCCCGGTCTTCTTAACAACCAAACGTCATTTTTCACACCGGTTGGTTCTTTCACATTTCAAAACTGATTCATATTTGATATTAAAATATTATATTCAATTGAAAATATCTCTCATTTCAAAATCATCATATTTACCCAAAATATGTCATTTTCATTTGAAAATGTCATTTCAAATTCCAACTTAAGTTATAACCTCATTTAACCACATTCGCATTTAAATCAACGATTTAAATATAAACATTCCAACTTTACACGGTTTGAAATTTTAGAAAATAGTTTGAATAGTTTAAATAGTTTAAAAGTTTAAAACAGCTTATAAAATGGTTTGAGTGTTGAAAATAGTTTATACATTAAAATAGTTTGAAAAAATCTAAATAATTTGAATATTAAAAAGATAGATTTTTAATAGTTTATATTAAAATAATGTATTTTGAAAATAATATCAAATCAAACTGTTTCTTTCCATTTTAACAAATCTGAGCCCATGTCCAAATTTCAAATCAACAAAACTCAATTTCCAATCTTCTAATTCAATTGATCCAATTTCAAATTAGTTTCAAATCAACTTGATTTCAGTTTCAATTCGAAATAACTTCAATTCTCGAAAACATTCATTTTAACTTCAAATTTGATTCAATAATTCAATGCAATGATTTCAATTCCGATTTAATTCTTATTTTAAACCATTTCAATTTAAATCAATTTCAGGTCCAATTCTCATTTACTGATTTAACACACTTACATCAAACCAAACCTCATTGTTCAATTTTAAGATTCAAAATTTTAAAATAATTCAATTTCCAAAATTAAAGTCATATATCAATTTATAACTTCACATTTCCAATTCAGATATTTAAAATAATTTCTTTTAACCAATTTCATTTACAACATTTCAAAGCTTAATTCGAAAATAATTCAATTCATATAAATCCATGGTTTATTTCCTTTAAAACAATGTCATTTAACCAAAATTCAAAATCAAGATTGTAAAACTATTGAATTTAACCAATCCGGTGTCCGTATTTAGCTTCTACCCTATGGCCAAGTTAACTATTATTTCAATTTTAATTATAGGGATGGATATATATCATTTCAATCCAAATCAAAGTGTCATAGGTATATATCATTTCAACATATTTCTTAAATTATTTGAAATAATTCAAATGATAGTTTATATGCTTTCAATTAATATGCAGGTTAATAGTAGGGACATATATAAATAAATAAACACCCAATCATCCAAAATGTCAACAAATAGACATCCATCATAGTTAACATCCAAATCAGCCAATCAATCGCAATAAATTAACTGGTTATCAATATTAGGTATTTAACTAGAATTAAGTCTAGTATAAATTTAAATGTCAATTTAATTCAATATAAAATTCAATTACAATTAAAATGCCAATTTAAACTACTAAACAGCAACCAATAAATTCTTATCACATCACAAATTTAATTCAACTAACATAAGAAGGCTTAGCATTGCATGAGCAGGTTAAATTACTCAGCTTTGATTTATAGTCGATTTAAAATCCAATAAAAGTAAAAAATTTGAATAGTCTCCAAATTCAACCAATCCAGTTTGTCTGGAATTTCGATATGATTCCAATGAAAGAAGCCGCAGGTCAATCAGAGCTCATATCCAAAAGTTACACACGTTAGAACACTTGAAAATTAAAATTAAAATTAATAAAGGGGCATATTCGTAATTCTCTTTATCACCTACAAACCCTCGTACCTGCTCAACCCTAGAACAAGCATAACCGCCGCTATTAGCCTCAGACTGCTACCGCTCCATTCAACTTCACCAAGATCCGATGATGTCGCCGTGATGGCCATGTAACGCTGCACCCACCTTGAGGTCGCGCGACCCTCCGATGTATCCAGGCGATGTCCGTCACCGCAGCCTACATCGTCGTTTTCTGGCGATTTCAGTCACTTTCGACACGAACGAACCCCCTAGATCCTCTCTGCTTCATCTCCTCTTCCAGACGCCACTCGTCGATCGTCGAATAGTCAACGATCCATCATTGATCGCGAAACCCTAGGATGGACGGACGGAACTGTTTCACTGATTTCTGGCCAATCGAAAAATGAATTGCAAATGTATATTACGTTCATCGAGAGATTTGCGATGACATATTATATGATAGGGTTTGAGCAGTTTGGATTTTGGAGTTTGATTTGAAATTGCAATTACGGTTTGAGATGTCTGCCATTGAGAAGGAACAGATAATGGAATAGAAATTGTCCGTATGTAATAGAATAAAAGACTACTAGGGTTTCAGGAAAAATCTATTTGTATAAATAGAGATGGATAAGAATGGAAGAAACAGATTGAATGGGTCGAAGCGCTAGCACAGACCCAAAAAGCTCATTTCGTTCCCGAAACGAAAATAGGTCATTCAATATATCGAAATATAAGTTTCCGATATTTTTAAATTCAGTGGAACTTGTTTCAAAACATAATTTCATTGTATATAAAAGTTAGCTTTTATAATCGAATTAAATTTATCTAGATCCCATTAATTGATTTTTACGCGTTTCGAGTCGCATGATCAAACGTCCGATCGCTATGTAACTTGAAATTCTATAATAATTCGCTATTACAGATCCAATGAAACTGGTTTCGTCGAAATCCGAGACAGTGCTCAAAAAGACTAATTTTACATGTTAATTAAATAAATTATTATAGATATAATCACTATTAAATTCTAATTTAATAGTTAACCGTTCATCATACTTGATTACATAGAAATTAATAATCCTTTGAAATTCAGTTTTCCATGTTAATTCCAAGGTTTAAATATTACATTAATTTCAGCGTTCAATTACAACTGTAATAAGATCTCAATTAATTATATTTTAAATTTCATTAAGTCATTAGCTCTAGGTCTTCCAGTCAAAAAACAATGTCGATGAAGATGTATAGATGCACTATTACGTGGTAAGGATTGCAATTTTTCATGAATTTCCCCTGCCATGTCAACCATTATAGTAAATACATTGAATAGTTTTTTGGAGACATGAAACAAATTGAAAAAAAAAACTTTGATCTAAATTCTTATATTCAGTCAATAAATACCTTATGTGCTAATTAGACATAAGTTTACATTTTATTTCACTCATACTCTACCGTCCACATCTTTTTTTATATTAACTGCAATATTTCACCTACATTAATTTTTATTGATTTCCAAATTAATTTCAACCGAGTTAATAAATTCGATGATAATAAATCAATTATTACAGCTTAGTAATTCATGTCTATTAATTCATTGTTTACAACCAAAGGGTTATAAATTACTTACCCAAAAATGATTTCCTATTCTATAATAACCAATTTCAATTAAATACATATTATTCCACCATTAACGCGACATTTAGTTCATTCCTTATTGACTTACAATTATTTTCAGTTTAAGCTATAAAATTACATTCCCAATTAGCTTTACCATTACAACTGACTGAAATCACATAAAATAATTGTCAATTTCATTCAATCAACAGTATATTATATTATAATTATTATTTCATTAATAAATCATAAATTCTAATTCACACAATAATAAATTCCAAAAATCTTATTAAATTTAATATTTTTAATTATTAAAAATACGGGTCATAATAATTAAAGAGGAACTCTCTACAAGAGAGTTCATGTTTTTGTGTGTGTAGGAAGGTTCGTAGCCCTTCTATTCAGCTTCCTCCCCAACCGTCTGTTTTCAACCACACATTCCAATTTAAATAATAATGCTTTCTCTCTCCACTCACATCATATTATTATTTAAATTAGAAAGCGTGACTGAAAATAGGAGGTTGAGGAAGGGGGCTGAATAGAAGGGGCTGTGGATTCTTTTCTAAAAACACACATATACATACATACATATACATATACATATACATATGCATATACATATGCATATACATATACATATGCATATACATATATAAACATATCTATGCTTGATTGAATTTAAATTTAAGGTAGATTTTTATCTTGATATAGATCTGGTTTTTAAATTTAAAATTATCATTAGATATTTTAGATATTAATTTAAACCATTTTGAATTAGTCAACATTTTAAATAAACAAAATTATTATTGTTGTTACATACATATATACATATATACATACATACATACATACATATATATATATATATATATATATGTTTGTATATAATAAATTAAATCATGGACAACAAATATGTATATAAAGAAACAAATGTGTCTGTTGCGCTGTAAATCCTAGCACTTATATATATGTACATTAAATCATGTACACTTCATATATGTTGCACATGCACTATACACATATATGTGTATTCGATACACAAACATTATATATTATATAAATAAAATCAATACTTTTATATAAACAAATTAAATAAAATAAGGATTTTATTTAAAATTCTTTACATTGGATCTAAAATAAACTTCAGAGGCCCAATAAATTCTAAAAATAGATTATTATTTTGAAGGTCACCTATTTATCCCGTTGCGACCCAGCTCAGTTTCTTCAACTACAATGATGGAGCTCAAGAATGCTATCTTTTTTAGGAGTTACAGAAATGGTGCACACTATGATTCAAATAAAAGTCAATTTTTGATTACATACTTTTCAACTTTCAAAAACTTTTCAACTTTCAAATTGCTCTATTGAAAAAATTAAGGCTATTTATACTGATTTTATTTGGAAAAGAGATATATAAAATTAGTTATTCTAAATTATGACGGCCTAAAGAGGAGGAGTATTGGGCTGAAAAGATTAAGGATCTAAAATTTGTTTTCACCGTGAAGCAAGCTTGTATAAAGGGGCTATGACAAACTGGATGAGAAATGGCACATTAATGGTATTTTTTGGCAAATGACAGAGGATAATAATGTACCACCTACCTGCAAAGCTATCTTGAAAGTAAGCAAATTAACAAACTACTGTAGAAGGGAATTTGCAAATGAGGTAGACATAAATTTATGAAGAAAACCATGGATCGAAAGCAAATCTTTAATAGATAGAGTGGGTTGAGATACTTTCTCGACCCATGGTTGTCCATGTCATACAATGGGAGAATGTAGGGATGTCAATGAGGCGGATTGTGGCGGGTTTTTTATGCCCCAGACCCGCATCAAGACCCAGTGCAGGTCTGGATTTCTTTCCCGTATCCGAAATCCATACGGGTCAACGTATACCTTCCTTGCCCTGCCCCAAGATCCGATGAGACTTTACATATTCATTCAAAATTATATATTAACGTACGTATATTTATTTATTAATTTATTTTACTAGCAAGGTGGATTGTCATAAGTGATAAAATAAATTTGTGTGTTTACAATGATAAGTAAAATAATAAAAATGAAGTGCATGATAACGATTCAAGAAAAACATGCATATATTATTATATAATTATTAATGATACAACTTATACCATAAAAATCATACAAATTATCGAATAGAATATTAGAATATCCATGTTATAACAGCTTATGTATGAAGAATTAACAAATTATTGTTATAGTAATAAATTGATCTTATAAAATTTGAGTAGTGCACATCGGGTTAGAGCGAGTCAGCCACTCGACCCTAGAACCGAGCTCTTAAGAATAAGACGAGTCTTGACAGATCAAAACAGAAGTGGGTCTACCACGTTTAGATCGTAGACCCCTTCCATTGCCATCCTTAGGAGAATGAAACTTTAACAATTTAGCGATACATGAAGATAGCAAATAAAAAATAGAGTACATGCCAATATTCACTAATAGAGCTAATGATATTTGAACCTGCAACCAATAGAAGAAGAATTCACAACTAGTTCAGTTTGGAGGAAACCAAAGAAAAAGAAAATGCATTGGCTAAGATTGTCCGGAGCGAAGTAACACTCTAAAAATGTCAATAACTACTTACAAAGCGGTGCATGGTAGACTTCTCAAGAGAGACAAACTAATAAAATGGGGTATGATCTGAAAAGTTAACGCAAATGTTAGACTACCTTGCCATGAAGTGGAAAAAGGGAAAATTGATAATGGAAACGACCTCTGTCATCTTGACGCTGATTTTATGGTAGATTTGACAAGAAAGGAAGCGATGAATGTTCTAGGAAAAGAAGAGAAGCAAAATAGATGTAAGTAAACAAATTATAAATTGATAATTATCACTCGTATAAAACGAATAGTGCTTACCGGTATGAAGGAAGGAGAAGTAGAGGCATTGGGTAGATGCGAATTAATGGTTGAATGTGGAGAAATCAGACAAACTCGCAAGCCACCATGAATGATCGTAGCTTTGACATAGCTGAAAGGGGTAGTTGAAAAGTGGATCTGTAAAATAGTAATGTTTATAGTTTTGTTATTTACGCATCAGTTTGGATGCGCATAACTTTGGGCCAAACAGGCTGAAATAAATTTTTACCCACACACCTGTGTATATCATCATTGTATAGGAATGATATTTTTGTTTCTAAATTAGCCATCGAGTAAATGTTACATATATTTTTCGATAATAAATTAGCTTGTTAAACATTTTGAACAAACAATAATATGGTAAACTGAATTAGTATTATTAATACTAGCATGGGCTTGTGTTTCGCATACGGACAAGGGCATTTTCGGAATTTCAAAAGGACACCGAGTAGATTGATTCAATGAATTTTCTTTATTAGTAGTAGAGATTAATACAATGATAATACGGTATATCTTAAAATTCAAATAAAACCATCCAATAACATATTAAATAGATTTAATGTCATTGGCATTATACATGGTAACACTATAAAACGTTTACGCATGATAAATAACCTTTTTTTTTGTGAAATTTTTTCCTTTGTACTAGTCATGCATTATCCAACAATGAAACCCCACATTGTGTGTTATGAATAATATATAAAATTTCAACTCAAAGTTAGTTTAAATTTAAATTTAAATCTATAAAAATTATGAATAAATATAAAATATGTTTTTAAATCTGTATTAAAGTTATAACTAAATTGATTTAAAAATGTAAGCAAAAAAGTTTCCCTAAACCAAATATTACAAGCAGAGCACGAGAGCCAAAAATGCATGAAATTTTCTCAATCATCAATGTGCAATTCATTCATCAATGCCTTCATTCAAGTGTAAACGCTGCAAGTGAGCAAAATAGAACAACATCCAATGAGTTCATGAAGGTTTACTTTGCTTTTATTTTACCCATAAACTGTTGATCTATATATTCTTAAAGGTAACTGTTGTGCACTGCTATTGAATTTGTCACTTACGACTTGTATTTCTTAATCAATGTTAAAGTGATGATGCATAGGATTTATTACTATAGTAGCTTGTTTTCTAGTCATTCTGACTATGAATTGTTTGATGAAAGTCCTCAAAAGAGCCATGTGTAAACACAAACTCAACGACCCTAAAACGAACGACTTAGGTGTTGAATACTTGCACTAAAGTTGATATTACTACCGTGAGATAATCCGACTATGGCCTACTTTTTCTTATTCCTTTTACTGGGGATTTTTCTATTGCAACATGCAATGTGATGCACTTTGTGTTTTTTAACTACTAATTAGGTTTGCTGACTCTTTGTTAGGATCACATTTATATTGTATATTAGTCTAGCCACCAAAACAATCAGATAATAATCAATTTGTCATAAGATATATATATTAAGCTTGATCTCCTTCTCTTAACTATATGAGTTTGAATGGCCAATGGACATTTCTTGAATTCTCCTTATCATACATAAGTAATATGAGCTGTGAGCATTTTTATAGATAACTATGTAAAACATTGAAATACTTTTATGGTCAAGAAGACATTAAAAGAGCATCAATCTGGTATGAACACAGGTTCTTTAGAATCTTTACTGGAAAGAAATTTTGTCATGTTCATACTAGCGAGATATTAAAATAATTTTTCTTCCTTTTCAATGATGCATTGTGTTGAACGTTGATGTCATTTTTAAATTGTTAAGTTTTATGAGAAACAAATAAATATATGATGTTTAATATGCATGGTAAAAGCAAGCTGGTTCCTAGAAATTTCCTTTGATGTTTTGGTAGACAATGCTGAAACGGATGATCTTTTGGTCGGACATATAGTTTTATTAGTTAATCCAACTAACAAGCTCCATTTTTTTTATATATCTGAATGTTTCTAATTGATAAATTATATAGGAATTTCATCTAGTTTCAGCAATATGGCAAAGTACCTTAATGCTCAATCTTTCTTACATATTGCATATAATAACATGCTAGGAAAATTTTAGGAGTGTGAACATGGATGTGCATGTGAAAATAGAATCAAAACAATCCAACTGCCACATAAATGATGTAACCATAGTTTGTTAGGTATATAAACCAAAAACAATTTAAGCGTGATCCCTAATATTATTAGACTGATATGCTTTTTTCGAAAATAAAATAAAATGATCCACATTCTTATTATTATTTAAAAAAAAAATACATTTTCTAAGTCCCTTTCATTTTGCACAAATGTATTTGCAGCATTAGTATTTTTTTTTTTGAATATTCTCTATAGAAATATCTGTTTGAATATTTGCAATGTGATATTTGTTGTTTTTAACAAGGAATAAGTTAGAATCTATTTATTTGTTGCATGATAAAAAATCGACAGTGCTAACTTGTTGAGCTGTGCATAATATTGTATGTTATGTTTTCTTGGGCTTTTATTTCTTTACTGGGTTTTGAGCCCATCTAGTGCATGTAGCGTGTATAAGGAGCTCGTCTCCTGTTTTGTAAATTTCAACTTTTTGGATCATAATAAAAATATTCTTTTATTCCTGAAAATTTCTCTTTTCTTCATGGTATCGGAGCAGGCGATTTTGTGTCCGATTCTTCCTCAAATCAACTAGTCTTCTCGTTTCTTTCTTGGATCCAGATCGTCTTCAATCATTATGACGAATTCAAATTCCGATTCAACTGGAACTGAAGTACCTGTTCAAGCAAATCAGGGAGTAAATTTTAGTGATCCTTATTTTCTTTCAAATTCGGATCATCCAGGTATGCAACTCGGCAATCATATTTTAACCGGATCGAACTATATCAATTGGTCTAGAACTGTTAAGATGACTTTAATTGCTAGAAATAAACTGCAATTTGTTGATGGAACCCTACCTTTACCTTCTAGTAATTCACCTGATTATCAGAAGTAGATTAGAAACGATTATATGGTTATGTCTTGGATATTAAATTCAATGGATAAGATTTTGTCTGAGAGCTTCATGTTTGTTGATTCTTCTGTCCAATTGTGGAAAGAATTGGCAGAGAGATTTGGGCAAACGACAGCGCCAAGAATTTTTGAGCTACATCAAAGTTTAACTTCTACTCATCAAAATGAACTCACTATTGCGGAATGTTATTCTCGTTTAAAGACAGTTTGGGATCAACTTCAAATGCTTGAAGGATTTCCGGAGTGTTCTTGTGGTGCTTTAAGAAGTTGTTCTTGTGGTATTTTTAAAAAATTTCTTGAAAATGACCAAAGGAACAAGTTGATGCAGCTGCTTTCTGGACTCACGAGAGACTATGATCAAGTTAAGACAAACATCTTAAGTTTAGATCCTCTTCCTTCGGTTCATAAAGCTTACTATACTTTGCAGGAAGTTGAGCATCAAAACAAGCTTGGTGATAAAGGAAATAATTTGCCAGAAATGAATGCTTTCAATGCTGTAAAGAATTTCTCCAAGTCAAGTCTTCAAGGAACTGTAAGAGAAAATAAGAAACAGAAGAGTGAGTTTTATTGTGATTTTTGCAAAAGAAAAGGTCATTTAACTAAAAAACGTTTCAAAGTCATTGGATATCCTGATTGGTGGATCAAAGAAGGGACCGGAAAAGTAAAGGTTGTTCAAAAAAATATCAATATGGCTAAAGCTTCTGGAAGTCAAGGGATTCTTGGAATTAAGCCAGATTCTATCAATGATTCATCTGCAGCAATGAATTCTGCTATTTCTCAGGATGGTCAGTTTGATCCAGTTCTAGTTACAAAATTTTATAATGAAGTCATGAAGATGATGCAAAACTCGAATTCTGTCATTAACCTGGAAGATAATCCAATCGCATCTTCAATCAATTATGCTGGTAACAGTTATTCTACTATATTTCAGAAATGTTTTCAACAAAAATCTTGGATAATTGATAGTGGTGCTACTGATCACATGACTTCAGACCGGACACTATTTGCTTCACTTAAAAAAGTTAAAACACCTATAAAAGTTTCTCTGCCTGATGGTTCTAAAATCCTTGTCAATCATATTGGAACTGTCGATTTAAACCCAAATTTGCAATTTAAAAATGTTTTATATATTCCTACATTTCAAAATAATCTTTTATCTGTAGGAAAATTTCTTGATCAAAATAATACTGTTGCAAATTTTACTCAATCATCTTGTTATTTTCAGGACCCTAACTCAAAGCATCTTCAAGCTGTTGGATCAAGAGTTTCTGGTCTATACAGAATTTCATTTCCTTCTATGTTGAATGATGCTTCTGTATCTTCTTCTTTATCTTTTAATAATTCTTTTCTTGCTTCTATCAACAACACAATTACATCTTGTAATAGACCTGGCATAGAAATTTTACATGCTAGGTTAGGACATCCTTCTTTTAGCAATATGAAACATTTCCAAAAATTTGTATCGGGCAGAATACTTAATAAAAATTTTACTTGTGAAGCATGTGTGTTAGGAAAACATCATAAACTACCATTTTATCAGTCTGGATCTTATGCTGAGGCTTCTTTTGATCTTGTACATGTTGATTTATGGGGAAAATATCATAGACCAGCTTTATGTGGAGAAACATATTTTTTAACCATTCTTGATGATCATACTAGAAATACTTGGACATATTTTTCAAGTTGTTTCTACAATTTCTGCTTTCTTTGAATATGTTCTCACTCATTTTAACAAGAAGATTAAAGTGATTAGGTCAGATAATAGGACTGAAATAATTCAAGGTTCTTGTTCTCAATTATTTGCTTCCAAAGGAATAATTCATTAGAGATCAATACTTGGTAACCCTCAGCAGAATGGTAGAGTTAAGAGGAAACACAGGCATTTGCTTGAGACTGCCAGAACTATTAGAATTCATTTAGGTTTGCCGTATAAATTTTGGGGAGATTGTCTTCTTGTTGCCACTTCACTTATAAACATTATGCCAAGTTCAATTTTACATTGGAAAACACCATATGAGCTGCTAATGAATAAACCTCCTGATTATCAATACCTTCGTGTTATTGGATGCTTGTGTTTCTCTTTTCAAAAGTTGCATGATAAATTTGCAGAAAGAGCTAAAAGATGTGTTTTAATTGGTTATCCTCATGGTCAAAAGGGATATAAACTTTATGATTTGGATACTCACAAAGTTGTGTTTAGTAGAGATGTTCATTTTGTAGAGAATGTTTATCCATTCAAGATAAATTCAATTCTTCTTCCAACTGAAAATCAAACACATCAAGATATAATGCTTGTTAATCCTGCTTTAGATCAAAATTCTTCTTCAAATATTTGTCCTGATTCTTTCAATGCTTCTCCACAAAATATTTCTCCTTCAATTTCTCATTCAATTCCAAATGACCAATCTCCATTATCCACTGAAAATCATTTTTTTTCAAATTCAAATGAAGATACCATTTCTCCTCAAATTGTGCCTACTAGAACCTCTTCTAGAACTTGTCAGTTACGAAAGAAATATAATGATTTTATTGTTGGAAAACTCCCTTCAAGACAAATCAATAATTCACAAGTAGAAATTATTTGCTCTTCCAATATTTTTGCTGAGCCATCCCCTGTTCAATTTGATCTTAATGATTTGCATAGCATTTCAAATGTTCTTTCTTCATTTGAACCCTCTTCTTATAATCAAGCAAAAGTTCATCCTGAATGGTCTGAAGCTATGAACAAGGAATTAGATGCTTTAGAAAATAATAATACTTGGGATTTAGTTGAACTTTCTATTGGTAAAAAGCCCATAGCTTCTAAATGGGTTTTTAAAACAAAATTTAAATCCAATGGTCAAGTAGATAAATATAAAGCTCGTGTTGTTGCAATGGGAGATAAACAAATTTCTGGTAAAGACTACAAGTATACATTCAACCCTGTTGCTAAGTTCACTACAGTAAGAGTTGTCATGGCTTTGGCTGCTGCAAAGGGATGGGATATTCAACAATTAGACATAAATAATGCTTTTTTACATGGCTATCTACAAGAAGAAGTTTATATGACTCCCCCTGCAGGATATGTTAAAGCTGCTTCAGGTCAAGTTTGCAAATTGAAGAAGTCTACTTATGGACTTAAACAAGCTTCAAGATGTTGGAATCAGGAATTAAGTATGTTTTTACTTAATATGGGTTTTATTCAGTCCAAGCAAGACTATTTTATGTTTACTTTGAAGAATGATAGTCATTTTACTATTCTAGTGGCATATGTTGATGACCTGTTGATTACTGGAAATGACTCTTCTATAATTTCTGATTTAAAGCTTCTCTTACATAAGGCTTTTACAATCAAGGATTTAGAGAAAATTAAATATTTTTTGGGGATTGAAGTGTCTAGATCAACTTCTGGTATTTTTTTAAACCAAAGAAAATATATTATGGATCTTTTAAGAGATTATAATATGGAAGAATGTAAAACACCTAATTTTCCTATGGCAAAGGGGTTGAAATTTAGCTTGTATGAGGGTGATTTACTTTCAGATCCAGAAATTTATAGAAGAATAATTGGAAAATTGCTTTATTTGAATTTAACCAGACCTGACATATCATATTCAGTACAGCAGTTGAGTCAATTTCTTCAAGCTCCTAGAGTCCCTCATCTGGATGCTGCTTTTCATGTTTTAAAGTATTTGAGAGGTACTATCAATCTGGGTTTATGTTTTCCTTCTCATTCTGATTTAGTTCTGAATGCTTATTGCGATGCTGATTGGGGTATGTGTGATGATACCCGTAAATCTTTATCTGGTTATTGTGTTTTTCTTGGTACTGCATTAATATCCTGGAAAACAAAGAAGCAGAAAGTTGTTTCTAAAAGTAGCACTGAAGCTGAATATAGGTGTATGAGTTACACTACTGGAGAGCTTGTTTGGATTGAAAGATTATTGGCAGATTTATGTGTTGATATTCCAACTCCTATTACACTTCATTGTGACAATTTATCAGCTATGTATATTGCTCAAGATCCATGTTTTCATGAAAAGACAAAGCATATGAGGACTAAGCATCAAAAGCTAGATGTACATTTTGTGAGAGAAAAGGTGCAGTCAGAGTTTATCGCAACAAAGTATGTTAAATATGCTTTGCAAACTGCTGACATAATGACTAAACCCCTTGGAGCAGATTAGCATAAATCTTTGGTGTGCAAGCTTGGTATGGTTTCTCAGTTTTTGGTTCAAGATTGGCCTTTGAATGAGCTCAATCTTGAGAAGGGGGTGTTGAGCTGTGCATAATATTGTATGTTATGTTTTCTTGGGCTTTTATTTCTTTACTGGGTTTTGGGCCCATCTAGTGCCTGTAGCGTGTATAAGGAGCTCGTCTCCTGTTTTGTAAATTTCAACTTTTTGGATCATAATAAAAATATTCTTTTCTTCCTGAAAATTTCTCTTTTCTTCATAACTGCTAACATTTGCGGTTTACAATTTGCAGTGTTGATATTTAGCATTTGTTGTACGCTGACGGTTCTTCTTTTTTTAGGGTTTTTTTCTTTTTTGAGAAGCAACTTGAGTATATCAGGTTCAATATTCAACATTCGTGGTATGTTCAAATAACATTGTAGTCGATAATGATTGAAAGAATAACACTTTTGGTTTTAACGTCAATTTTATAAATATAAAAACATGGATGTAACTTCTCATATTTTAGCGAGAAAGATGAGAGCATTTTTATTTACTTTTTTGAGTGAGGAAGAAACATGGATATGACCGTATTTTTTCCATAGACACATAAACCACCTTATGCACGCATGCACGCATGCAAATAGTTGTTAGGATGAATTAGTCTTGAAAATAGTTTTTGTGGTGAATTAGTCAATTGCTTCTAGTTTGATGTTTTTATCGTCGATGTCAAACAACTCAGTATCTTTCCACATAAAAATGTAATAAGAAAAGAAGTGAAAAACTGAAAACATAAAGATAAGAAGGTAATTCTTGGCTTGAAAAATGAGTTTTGCGTTTTTCCTTTTCAATATAAATGTAAATGGCGTGGAAGAGAGAAAGATGTTGTCCTAATCATTCCAAAAAAAAAGAGAAAAGGGGAAGGGAGAGGACAATTTTTGATATTTTCGAAAAGGCGGAAAACAAGAAAAATCATTTTCAATTTTATACGTTAAAATCATTTTTCAAATCAACCGATTTTCACTTCTTTTTCCTCTTCTTGCATTTTAAACTACATGTTGAAAATGCAAAACATAGAACTCGTTTTCAAACAAAAAGCTACATAAAAGTTTCGGTCTTTCAATTTTTTGTCAATAATAACCTAGGTTTCTATGACTACATATATCAAAATGATCATAAAGTCGTCTATGATTTTGATTTTTTTAAAAGAAAGAATGAAACAAATCGAAATTCTTATAACAAATTCTAGTGTCCATCAAAATGAAGTAGTTCAGAGAAATAATTACATGTTATCATCTGAATTAATAATACAAATCTTACATTTTTTTTACTAAACAATTCCCCAAAGTAAAACAATACACACATTTCAAGAATTGGTTCGTTTCAAAAAAAAAAAAAAAATGAAAAAATAATAATCACCATCTTAATGAGAAGCTACTGCCATAACCATTCTGTCAAATCCACTTACAATACTCAATTTGCCTCCTATCTTTCTCACTTCATTGTCGTGTATCCCTTTTCCTTTGCTTCTACTGCTCATCCTGACTTGTTTCTTCTCCAAAGCAGACACATTTCCTTCACCATCAATCACAGTAGCTCCACCTTGAGCTAAAATCCTAATGATTCCGGCATATCCAAGAGAACTAGCAATTTGCATAGCACTTGCACCTTTCTTAGTCTTCACCTCCAAGTCTGCCCCACGTTTCACCAGCATTTCAACCACCTCTACCTGCCCTGCCCCAACTGCACAGTGCAACACCGTGTACCCTTCTTCATCACTTGCATCAATAACCGCACCTCTCTCAAGTAAACCTTTCATCACTTCAATCTTTCCTTTGAACCCAGCTCTCATCAAAGCAGTCCATCCATGTTGATCTCTTCCATTTACTAAAGCACCCTTTTCCACCATCTTCTCTACAGCAGCCACGTCTCCTTTCTTTGCTGCAAGTGCCAGTTCAGTACCTAACTTCAAAACATCAAATAGTCTTCCATGCCCTCCTCCTACCGCTGCATCATACGCTGTTTTCCCTGCTAGATTTCTGACCTCTTTCAGCCCTGCACGTCCTTTTGACAACAGAAGTTTTACCATGTGCTCGTTTCCACTGGAAGCTGCTATGTGCAGAGGTGTATCACCCTCTGCACCACCACGTATGTCTGCGCGTGCACCGCTCACTATCAATAGACGTGCACAGTCATATCTGTGCTCCTGCACTGATAGATGCAGTGCACTTAGTCCTTCTTTGGTTAGCAAATTCACATCTGCTCCTTTCTGTAGTAAGAGCTGCATCACCTCCAAGTGATCGCCAGCTGCAGCAAAATGTACCGAGCCCCATGCTGATGTGGACAGCTTTTCAGTTGAGGCACCATGAGCTAACAGTAGTTCAACTATCAAAGCCTCTCCTGCAGCTGCCGCTGCCTCAAGAGGTGTGCGTCCATCTTTATTACATGCTTCTACGTTAGGGTCAAATTCAAGGAGCAACTGAACTATATCTGCACGACACTGAGAAATCGCTATATGAAGTAAAGATTGCCCTAACGAGTCTGTGGAATCTGCAGCGTGCCATTCTGGGTTACTGCGTTCTAGAACTTCACGAATCTGATCCATGGAACCTTCCGCCACAAGTTTGGTTAGTACACCCGATCCGATGAAAAATATTTTTATACCGCTATCTGTGAACACTTGTTTTTTTCTTGTGGTAAACCAATCTTGAGGTACAGAGTCTAAAGAATCTTTGAAACTGGCACCAGGCACAACTATGCTATCGAGAAGGAATGTGTCGGTTGAGTGAGGAAGTTGTTCTTCGAAACATGAATTGGTTGATAGGACATAAGTGATTTCTATTGTCAGTGCAGCTAATGGAGGTATGATACCGGACTGAGGTTTGATGAAGTATCGAGATCTATTCAATGGTTGAAGACGAAAAGCTACGGGCATAGTGTACATCACATTCCGAAGAGTTAACTTTCCGAAGCATCGCTGCCCAGGCTCGATACTGATTGCTACCTCATTTGTTGGTTCTAAACTTAGTAGTCTATCCATTTATTTTCTTGTTGAAAGTTAGGAAATTTGGAATAAGCATGTGCGAAGGGGTAGAAATATGTGAGAGACTTAGTAGGTGGCTTTAAATGAAAATAAGACGTATGTTATGGGTGAAAATAACAAAGAATTAGACTTGTTCTATATGAGTTTTATTATGTATATTCTGGGGAATTTGACAAGAGTTAATAACAGTAATTACCTTTTGACCTTTAAATTTCAGGAATGTTGTTATCATAGTAATTATTGACATGGTTATGAAAAGGACAATTAAAACAATTTGTCCATGAGATACTCTCTAGGTTGGCAATTGGCTGCATAGGCATAGAAAATGAAAAGTGTGAGGATCTAATTAAAATCATTTTGGTATATTATGTTGCTATGTTAAATTAGCTGTTTTCTGTTTTTGTGCAGTATATTATATGGTAACAAATACAGATATCGACACTGTACTTGAAGTTGGAGTATAACACAATATTTCTGGTGTATAGCTTTGGTCTAAAACCTGTTAAAATTAGTCACAAGCCATCTTTTTCAATATTGTTATGAAGAATGGAAGCTAGCCGGGGTCAACAAAAATATCTTTTGTTTGAAGCAATCAAAAATGACATCAGGTAAGCATTGTTAATATTGGTCCAGATATAAAATATACAGTAAGTGAATTTTGTTTACTTGACCTCTTCCCAGTATTACTAAACAGGAATCAGGATCACTGCTTGTTATTTGAAAACAGAATATGAAACTTTACCCAACAAATATATATTACAAACTCCACGACCTATTCTTCAAAACACTGCAACATGAACTCTTCAGTGTATTTTGTTAATCAATCTAGTTTTCACTTTTCTAGGGCTAATTTTTTTTGTCCAATCAAGTAAGCAAATAATAGAAGCATTCAAACTGATATCTACGTCACAATTTTTTTTTTCCATTTAAACTGTCATTGTTTAACTTGGAGTAAAGGAAACGATCTTATTTGCAATTTGGTTAAAATAGTGGGGTTCTAATAAATAACACATGAGCATTAAACATGAAATAAATTGAATATCGCTATACATGGTTATTACATATTTAGGCTAAGCAAGATAAGTTTTGAAACAAGTTGTAGAATTGCGCCTCATTATAGAATCAATTTTTTCTCCCTTACAGCCGGTTAATCTCACTCAAGAGGAAGTGGTGAAGTTTTATAGCCTTGCTACCGTTTAGAGTGAAAGGATGATCTTTATATGCCAAACCTGGCGATAATTTTCCTGATCCAGGATTAATTTCTTTGTTCCACGTTACTAGCTAGAAAATATCTAAACTGATTATTGTTCTTTAAGCAACAACCTCAAGATTGTTAAACTAGATATTTATATGCCAGACATGGCTCTTAATTGCCTGAGATTAAATTCCATCTTACACATTACAAGTTAGAAAACGTCTTAAACTGGTTATTGTTCTTTGTGCAACAACTTCAGTACTATTAAACTGCCTATATTTACAATTTCAGGTTTAAGCCCTCAACTATAAGCTGGACTGTTGCACAGAAACATTAGTTTTAGTGGTTTCGCTTATGTCTGTTTCACAACCTCCAACTTTTGATTTAGACAGTAGATTATTGTTTTATAAGTACAGTACTGTTATATATCTAAGAGGTAGACCTCTAATGTTCCATTTGGCTTAGTATTACCATGATTTATCTTCATAATATAAAGGGTCATTGTTATTTTGTAGATGGCGTCTAGCAAAAGATGCAGTTATGGTAATTCAACCCAGTAGAATATGAGCTAAAGCACAGAACAATATTAATATTTCTTTTATGGAGCATATAGAAAGTTTTTTTTGTTGATGTATACTCTGCTTTTATTTGTGCACTGATTTAGCCTTCATGCTATGTTTCATCAACTTTAATCACTCTGATCATGTAGGCAGGGACGGATCTATTTAGAGTTTGGGGTGGGCGGCTGCCCACCCCACAAAAAAAAAAAAAAAGAAAAAAAAAAGAAAGAGAGAGAGAGGACGCGTCTTCTATTCTTCTCTTATCTCCATCCGGCTTCAGCAATTCCTCCTCCACGACCACCGTCACCGATAAAGTGTCGTTCTTATCAGTCACTTTTATCTGCTTTCAGCCCAAGAAATTTTGCTATTATGGAATCGATCTAGAAATTTTGCTATTTTGGTAGACGTCGTGCTCTCGGCTTTGACGATCTGATAAGGGCGTGAAAGGAGGCTTTTGGTAGTATTTCGCTGTCTGAATCAAGTTGCTCGATATTAGGTCTTGTTGTTGTGCCAAATCGCTGTTGTTGTTGCTCAATTCGAGTAGAGTCATCTAAACATGTTTTGGTTTACAGTATAATTGATATTTTTCGTTGCAATTAAAACATAACTCTTGCTGCTTTCGGATAATCATCTGTGCTAATGCGAATTTCTTAATTTGGTAGTTGGGATTATTGGTTTGAGCAATGTTTGAGGAATTGCCAAGAAGGGTAGAGGGGCTAGTCACTTGATTAGTGCATGCAAGTCGCATGATGCAATTCAATATTTCTTACTGGTGGTTTTGAGGTACGTTTGGATCTTTGTATTTGTTGCAATGGAACTTGGGTTTTGCTTATGTTTCTTCAATTGCAGATTTTAAAAGGTTGATCTCATCTACCACCAAATAACGAAACTGATACTGCATCATTTTCGTATTCAACTAGATGATTATTACAAATATCAAACCTTATATGGATCAATGTCAAATTGTTGTATATACCAGACGAGTAATCATAAGCATATTGTAATTAAGATCACCACACTTTACAACCAAACCCAATCAATCAATCATACAACCATGGAATGAAATTATACCAATCATATCTCAAAGCACGTCCATATGATATATCCAAAGGCCGATAGAGATGAAAGATCCATTGACAAGCATGAAAACCAAATTATCAACAATAATAATGAAGTTGGAAATGACCAAGTACTACATATAAACTAGATAAATTTAAGGAAACGATATTTTGTTTCTATATTTTGTTTGATTTTTTGAGAAATGAATTGGATGTTGAACTTTGTGCAGGCTCGCTTGCTAAAATATCAAAAGCGGGTGTTGGGAAATTTCTGAGTATAGGTGAATTCTAGGAGACGAAATAGGCAATTTCTGAGTAAGGCGAATTCAGTGTGCAGGCGAATTCTGTGCAGGCTCGCTTGCTAAAAAAGTTCACAAACATTTTACATGCTTCAATTCATAATATCAGGTAGCTATAGTGAAAGAAAATTATTAGTTTGGATCCTTTATCACATTACACTTTAACTTTTAAGTTTATCCTCCCTAATTATCAATTCATGTTTGCATAACCAGCTCATGATGTGCGCATATCACCTCCTTTATCAAACCTACTCTTCATAACTAGCTCACGATGCAACCATCTATGCTTTTTTTAGCGATTGAATTTATTTTTAATGAATAAATATTAGTGAATGAATTTATTTATCCACATCCTCTTTTGATATACCTAGGCTCCATCGCATCAAGATTTTTAAAATGTCCAAAAGGCCAACAAAAACTTTGTTTTCTTTCTACACAAAAAAATCTGATGTTGGCGGAACATCATCTCCGAATCCTTCTTTGAATTTGGATTTAAATAACCAAGATCCAACAAATGAAGTGCATCATCCCACTAAAATTCAAAAGATCGAGGATACTGTGAAACATGATACAGGATTACGTCAAGCTATATGGATGTACCATCACAAAGATCAAGATGCAATTCGTCGTCGCTATATCGGAATGGATCCATGTCAACTCGATTTGAAAGAAAAATTCAAACGAAATGAAGACGTACGACGTATGCGATTTGAATGGTTTAAAGATCATAAATGGTTTGAATATTCCGAAACAACTCAAAAAGCTTATTGCTTTCCTTGTTTTCTTTTTGACAAAAATATCTCTCAGCAGTATAAGCAAGATACATGGATTTCTAGTGGATTTAATAGTTGAAAAGAATTGGTGGAAAAGATTGTTGTCTCAAAAAACATGAAGGATGTCCAAATTCACTACATTCAAACAATGTCACGTTATTAGATTGCTTTAGCAATCCTTCACAAAGTATTGAAAAACAATTGATTTTACAATCTGAAATTGAAATAAAAAAGAATCGATTGCGAATCATCACTTCAGTGAAAGCTATATTATGGTTAGCATGCCAAGGTTGTGCTCTTAGAGGGAATGATGAATCGGTTCATTCATTTAACCGTGGAAATTTTCTTGAACTAATTAAGTATTCCGCTTCACTTTCATCTGAAGTTGCAGAAGTGGTATTAGAAAATGCTCCTGGAAATGCTTCTTATGTTTCACCAAAAATTCAGAAAGATATTATGGAAATAACTTTGAAGCATTAATAGTTGAAGATGTATCTTTGCTAGCAAAAAACTACCACTCTAGAGATTTTAGTGAGTTGGATATTGATTTTCAATTGAGACACCAGTTGCAACATTATGAGAAAGATGTACGTCATGATCCTCACTTTTGTAATATTGCCACATTGTCGGAGTTAAATGTGGAGTTAGTTAAAACAAAAAAAGCTGAAAGATATCCCTTAATTCATAGACTGATTTGCCTTGTTTTAACTCTTCCAGTATCGACTGCAACTACCGAACGAGCATTTTCAGTTATGAAGTTAATCAAAACACCATTGCGCAATAAGATGGGTGACAGTCTGCTTGGAAATCACATGATAATATACATTGAAAGTGAAATTGCTAAAAACATTGATGTTGAGACGATTATAGATGAATTTGATTTTCGTGAAGTTCGTAGAGCACGACTTAAGTAGGATATTTAGTAATTTATGTTTTTTTGTTTAAGGATTTTTGTGAAAATTCTCCATGTTAATGGAATCAATCGAATTTAATTATTTTGATTATTATGAATGCGATGGAATTAATTATATCAAAACAGTTCAGTTTTTTTATTATTTAATTTTCTTCCATTATTCGCCTACCACAAAATAAATTCCTGGTTACGTCCCTGCATGTAGGTTGATTTTCATTAGGAGGAAATCTGTATGTATATAAAATACATTGAAATGAAAGGTTGTGTGAAGCTTGGTTAGAAAAATATTTATTTATAGCCTTCAAATATAATTGTATGTCCTGTTAAGTTTCGGCACTTCCAACAGCTTCCGCTTCCGCTTCCATGTGTGCATTCCAATTGGTAGAGCAGTTGAGATCACAGAATATCGTCTCTCAAGGTGTATTTACTTGGTCTATGCAACACTTTACTGTAACAAATTGATTTTCCAGTGTTACATACTACCAATCTCATAGATATCATGCTTATTCCATATTTCTTATGATGCAAGACTTCTCAGGACTAATCCATGCATCCACTAATGCGAGTCATACCTAACATTTTCCGTAGAAAACCAGAACAAGTTTCCATTTTAGGCATAAATGGATTGTTTAAAATTATTGGTCGTCATCTTTCCATATATAACGTCGTATACTTTTAATATAGAAAACTAAATTCAATTTGAACGTCTATCATGTTTGACACTTAAGCTATATCCTTCAATTAGATTTGAACATTTTGCTGGATTTGGAACATTAGGAAGACTAGTACTATTAAAAAGCTGTGTACCATCACTAGCCTTAAGTTCATGCCAATAGGGAAAAGCCTGAAACTGATTGGCAACTAATACTTGGTTTAGAATATTTTATCTTCGTGGAACTCATCAAAATTTAAGTAAGTCGAAAAAGTCTTGTCGAATAAATTCATCCTATCTCCCATATAACTTGCAATGTGGGACTATTTCAATTTCAGCCGTTTCATTTTCCCAATGCATGCAAGATAACCTCTAACGTACTTTATCATGTAGAATTTTGTTTGAGTAACAGACAGATAATAGAGATGCCTTCTAAAAATTTCCTTGGATTGCCTATGTTTAGAGGATTAAGAAAAGCAATAATGTAATTAAGTAGGTAGAAATTGTTAAGTTTCGGCACTATACGCACGTTTCATTCTGTGTAATGACGCCACCTAATGAAGCTTTCAATGTGTTGGCGTTTTGATTGAACATCGCTTTATCGCCTTCCAACGAGCACATACATGGTCTTGCCAACACTTACTTGTAACAAAAATAATTCCCCGTTGTTATGTGTCCTTAATCCCGTTATTCGTCATATTTCTTACGATGTGAGACTTATCTGTCCAAGCCACCACTACAAGGGGAAAAACGATTTCCGCGGTCGAAAACCGTCGGCGGCCGTCGGAAGCCGTCGGCCGCCATCGGAAAAAGCCGTCGGAATATACTGCGTCGGGGAGTAGTATTTCTGACGGCTTCCGATGGAGACTGCCGTAAAAGATTCCGATGGAAACCAACGGCTTCCGACGATTTTCGACGGATCTCAACAAATGTCGGAATCCGTCGGAAGCCATCGGAAATAATGTGCTACAGGCCGCCGGGAGCCGTCGGAAATTTTGACCTGTAAGCCGTCGAAAGTCGTCGGAAATCTGCTATTTTTTTTTAAATTCGCTGCAAATATAGCCTTCCAACCACATTTCTTTTCCAAACACTATTATATCAATACTGCACAATCCAATATACAATATTCCAATCTAATATCAAAACCCAAACTATATAATATTCAATAAACACACAAATAAATAAAATTACATCAAAATAGAATACATAATATACATAACCATTCCAACATTAACAATAATCCTAACAATAAGTGTTCTACCATGTTATTAATACACAAATTCATTAACATCCTCATCCACATTCTCATATAACCACGGAACCAAGTGTATCAAACTTAATTATACCATAAATCAACAAATACCTACGCCGTCTACCAAATCATTCTAAACTCAAAGAAAACATACCTGAACGAACAAACAAACAAGCAAGCAATGAATCAATCTTCTCCAGATCCAGAGCCAGCCGAGGAAGGGAAGTGGCCACCAAACTGCTGCATGTACTCTAACAACTGTGCAGTCTGCATGGTCTGTTGGCGGTTCTGCTCCTCCAGCTGGGACACTCTAGTCCGCAATTCTTTTATATCTGCTAGATCACTCTGAGGTCTACTCCGTCGTCCCCTACTCTGACTGCTGGCCTGCAATAATTGAAAAATGAATAAAATCCAAGTTTATTGTTTTGAAAAGGTCAAAATATCATATTTGAAGTATTTTAAGAAAAAGTAAATTATTTACCGCTAGATTGCCAAATCCGTATCGTCGACCATGCTCTGCTGGATCCATAACGGACTCAAAAATAGCGTCCTCCTCATTGGTCGTCAGCTGATCTCGACCCGTATCAGCAAGGAGTTTCTGCCGCTGCTCCATAAACTTCTCTTGCATTAACAAATTAATAATATCATATCTTATTTCATTATAGTTTAACAAGCAAAACAATTACTAATATTGAATAAAATGAAATATGCTTACATGGCTTTTGCTGGATTTATCGTCCTGCCATGTATACGAAAACAGTCCCGTCTGGATTAACATGCTCGACAGCATGCGTACGGGTGAACACGTCCATATAGCTGACATGACCATGTGACTCGGCTTCCTGAAGTTGATTGTTACATACAATTATTATACATTTAAAATCATATAGCATAAACTATTTACATTTATTATTCAGTTAAATAACTTACTCCTGTCGATACTGCTGAAACGACTTCGATCCTCCACGATGAGTAACGGGATTCTTATTTCTATTTGTAGAGTTTCTATCCGACTCTGCTTGTACATTCAAAATTTGATACATTATTTTTCGATTACGTCAAATTAATAATTCAAAAAATTTTAGTATACTTGCCTTCGCCTCGTCCGTCTCCCAGTATCTCAACCAAGCTTGCCACACGCTCTCTCCCATCCACCGTGGTTTCTTACCAGATTTCTTAATCTTAGATATCGTGTCCATGTAGTTCTTGATCATCTTCTTCATCCAGTATCCTCGTGCCAGCATCATATCGTCTGTCTGGATGTCTATCTCAGCCTGTGTTTCACGATAAAAAGTAAAAAAAGATTACACTATAAACGATAAACAGTAGAAAAATAACAAAAACGAATTAAAAATGGAAAACAGAAAAATATACATACTAGGACATCATGCCATATACACTTTATGATGTGAGGAGGGATGCTATCCCACTTCGGCCAGCAAGCACTCATCCTACTGCGATAAGAAGCTCTAGAGACATCCAACACAACCTTCGAGGGAATTAAGTCGAACCCCCTGTTTTTAAATACGATATAGATAAGTACGTATGTATATCATAAAAAAATAACATGTTGAATAAAATTTAATTCTTACCCCTCTGCTTTATGGACTAAGGAAACTACTGGACGCTGTGGCTCTTGCGATGGGCCACTGCCATCGTCTCCTAACGATCGGGAAGAGCTTCTGCCTCTATATGACATAATGATAAACCTGTCACATATACACATTTTTATATAAGAGAATAATAACATGATAATGAAATATATTTCATATGAAAATGACATCAACGGTATAAATTGCTTAATTGACTGAAATGGAAATAGAAATGGAAGTGTGTTATACCTGATTCATAATGGGTGTACTCTTCCAACGACAATCAGATTTCATTGCATTTTTAATAAAATTTCTAAATAAATGACCAATGGAAATGACATAAAACATGTAAACAATGGTAAACGGATTTGGTTTCATAGTTACATCAATTTCATAATACATCAAGAATTCAACATAGTTACATCAATTGCAAAAAAAAAACAGGTTCAGATTTATATCAGTCATCATCGTCTTGTGATTCAGATTCGGTCTCGTTTTCGACGATATTTTTCTCTACACTGTCAAACGCTTCTACCAAAACATTTGATTCATTGATCAAAGGACCAAAATCTGTATGATCATCTGTAATTATTATTTCGTTATTTTGCTCAAGATCTGTCTGATAAGCTTGTTCGTCCGGAATATTCTTCCCATCGAATGTGAATCTGGCCTTTGTTTTAAAAACTACAGACCAATCTGCTTTATCTCTTTTTAGAGATGGACAAGGAGCATAATAAACTTGCAATGCTTGTTTGGCTAGTACAAAAGGATCATACTTGTGATAGTGCGATGTATGCTTTATTTCGATAAGATTATAATCCTTGTGCACATTAATTTCAGAACCTGAAACATTGCTAAACCAATTGCATCTAAATAGAAACATCTCCTCCGCGGGTCGTGAGAAATATGTCAGTTGCAAAATTTGTGTTAGAACGCCATAAAAATCATTTAAGTGATTTTCTGGATCGTCACTACCTTTAACAAATACACCAGTATTATTTGTTAATTTTTCTGCACCATATTCTTTGGTGTTAAATTTATATTCATTGATGAAATATATTGGATATGTCTTGACCACTCTTTTTGGTCCCATCGCAAGATGTTTCAACTCTTCGTCAACAACACAATTTCTCGGCTCATAAACGTAATTTGAAAACCAACCGGAAAATTCTTTACTGAGATCTCCGTTCGGATGTTCACGTTCATATACACTGTTTATATAAACAAATTATTACATTAGGTTATACACGCGCATGCATTATAAAAAAGAATAAAACACAAATTATTATTTCAGATTACCTAACAAACGGGGCAATCTCGGCACAATTTAGAAGAATATAAGTGTGCTACATGAAGATCTCTATCATCTAGCCATATTTCTACACATTTTCCAGAAGGCCGACCATGTTGTCTAAAAATAGATAACATTGCTTGAGAGGATTCTTTTTCGTCGCCTTCGTCATTACGAGGAACACTTTGAAATGAAATATTCACATGGTCACTGAAATAGTGAGAGAAAAAGAACGAAGCTTCTTCTTCGATGTAAGATTTACATATCGAACCTTCAACTCGTGCTTTTTGCCTCACTTTTTTCTTCAGATGATTCAAATATCTATGCAAAATTAATTTATATTAACTCCATCTTTCAAATGCAATTAAATTACGTTATAACATATTACATACCTCTCAAATTGATATATCCATGCATATTGGACAGGACCTCGAAGTTGTGCTTCAGATGGGAGATGAACAAGTAAATGTTCCATTTCATTAAAAAAACATGACGGAAATATTTTCTCTAATTTGCAAAGTAATATAGAAATGTCCACTTCAAGTTTACGTAAACGTTGCACTTTTAAAGTAGTCGAACAAAGCTCTTTGTAAAATATACTAAGCTCCGTTACTACCTTTCAAACTTTTAACAGCAGTAGTTCTTTGAACATTACGGGAAATAAATTTTCCATCATTATGTGACAGTCATGACTTTTCATTCCGCTCAATCTACCATTTTTAAAGTCAACACATCTACGAAGATTTGATGATATTCCATCAGCAAATCTTAACCCTTCCACCCATTTTAACACAGCTTTAACTTGATTATTATCTAATTCGTAACATGCTTTGGGTTTTTACTGTCATTTGGTTTCATATGAAGCTCAGGACGTTTGCATAATTCTTCTACATCACATCATGATTTCAAATCATCCTTCATCTTCCCTTTCACATTCAAAATTGTGTTAAAAACATTTTCAAATACATTTTTCTCATTGTGCATCACATCTATGTTATGGCGAAGCAGAAGATGTTTCCAATACGACAACGCCTAAAAAATACTTTGCTTGCACCAGTTATGAACAACTAACTTGCCTTCAATTTCTGTTTGCTCGCCAGTTTCATATATCTTTGGAAAGTCCTTAACAAGTTCATATATGTCTTCGCTTGACTATATCGTCGGTGGTTGTCTGGTTTCTACTCTATTAGCTAAAAAGTTTTTTTGTCTCCCCTGAAGGGATGATTTACATGGAGAAAATATCGATGACAGTCAAATCATGAAATTTTCTTACCACGAGGTAAAGAAAACGCTCGTATTTCATCTATGCAATATGGACATGCTAGATGACCGGCAGTACTCCATCCCGAAAGTATTGCATAGGCAGAAAAATCACTTGTAGTCCACAACAAAGAAGCAAACATATGAAATTTTTTCTTCTTGCACACATCGTATGTTTCTACTCTTTCATTCCACAGTATTTTTAACTCCTCAATCAACGGTTGTAAATATACATCGATTCCTTATATCGGATCGTTGGGGCAAGGAACGACAACAGTAAGAAACATATATTGCGTTTTCATACACATCCATGGAGGTAAATTATACGGTGTGACGATAATGGGCCAAGATGAATATTTAGAACCAAATCGAGAAAATGGAGAAAAACCGTCCGTACATAATTTTAATCTAACATTGCGACTCTCCGCTGCAAAATTTGGATACGTTTTATCGAAATGCTTCCATGCTTCTCCATCAGCCGGATGTGTCAACGTACCATCGTAACGACCCGACTTCCTACGCCCAGGAAGAAGTATCGTTTTTAAAGAAAGAAAAAGGGTGAGAAAATAGAAAAGATAGAGAAGAAAGAACAACATCAGAATCTCACAGCGGAACGAATAAATTATATTAATCACATAAGTATTTACATAATATATACATCAATCAGAGTTATACAGATAATACATCACATACTAGACAGTTATAGACACATGTCTAGTTATACAACTCAATACAATACAACTCAAACAATATGACTCAGAGATACCAACACAGCGGAACTATATATATATCTACAACGCTGAAGCCTCCTGCTTCATTGCTCTACCAGAAATTCGTCAAAGCTAACCTGAATCCCTTGGCTACCCGTAAAAAATTTGGGTACCCGAGAGTTTATGAAAACAGAAAATAAAATCCGGGTCAGACATGGGTTTGGTGTGAGTAACAGGTTAAAGTTGCTTAATTTTGAAAAAAAATCTTTGAAAGAAAGGTATCACGTAAGACTTCCCACACATAAACATGGAAAAGTTTTTACCTTACGCTAACCAAAACATTTGATAGGAAATCCAGTGATATTATAATAGGTCTAGGGTTTTCAAGTAAATAGAAAATAGCCGAAATTGTTACATTCATTAAATTCCAGCTACTAGCCACAAAAGTGGGTAATACAATCAAAACCGTTGGCACTTATTGGATTGTGGATTCCATACAATGGCAGGGCTACTGGGGTACCGCCCGTCACAATACGTGGCCTAGATCAATGTACCGAGAATCACTCCCGACCCCCTGCAACACAAGGCCGGAACCATTCCTTACTGAACAGTCCCGAACAAGATAACCTCGCAGTTGGCTGCAGACCAACTGCCCACACAGCCGAATAAAAAGGGACATCTAGACAGGGAAAAATCTTGTCCTGCTTGGGCATGACCCACCTAACCTTGTTGCACCTCCCATGTTTTAGCCATTCC
The DNA here is from genome assembly GCA_030765085.1 of Allium cepa. Classification (NCBI taxonomy): domain Eukaryota; kingdom Viridiplantae; phylum Streptophyta; class Magnoliopsida; order Asparagales; family Amaryllidaceae; genus Allium; species Allium cepa. The sequence continues at coordinate 348,264,418 of CM060944.1, forward strand.
CGATTGATGAGGCTTGAGGTTACGATTACCTTTATAGAACATATCTCTTAGAATGCTCATCGTCCGCCTGACGATGTGCATTCAATCCATACAAGTTCGTTCCGGGTTCGAACGAAACCGAAGGCATCATCTCGTTACACTCGTTTTGGAATCACCCTCAGAGTTAACGACGATAACCCTTGCATTCTGAATCTTCATCTTCACTTCAGATTCACGACCTATCGTTAATTTGGAAACGATGTGGTTTTCGGATGTTCCAAATAAGGAAAACCGATCCCGGTCTCATCGAAATCCAAAACGTGTCTTTTAGGGCCAAGTTGTCTATTTAGTCTTAACAGTCCAATCCAATATTATCAATATACACACAGATAGATAATTCACATCTCATAATAGGTAATCACATTATTGTCATAAACAGATAATTAATATCATCATCCAAACAGATAATTAAATATTATCATACTTAAACCATACATCCATATCACATAGATATTATCCATCTCATTTCTGAGATCACAATCAATCAATGAAATATCAATATCATCCATAAGCAATGATTTATGAATCACAATCTATAATTAATTTAAAATGAATTAAATTGACTACTTCCATCTTTAATTAATTTAAAATAAATTAAATTAATTACTCATTCCATAAATCCTGCTCTCACAACCATTAATTAATTATAAATCAAATTAATTAATCATTCTCTAATTACAAGAAGTAATTTAGTCTTTAATTAATTTCTCAAATGAATTATTCTAAATCATCAATAGTTGATTAACATTTAATTACTTCCTTAATTATTCCTTAATTAAACAATTCTTAATTACATCATTAATTATATTAATTAATGATCTCCAATTTACATAAAATTGCTTTATTTAAATTAATTACATTATGTAGTTAATCCTTAATTAAACACAATTATTAATCACCCTTGATTAATAACAAACCAGTAATTAATTACCATTAGCTACTTATTAATCATCCCATGATTAATTATTTCCATAAATTAATCCTTTGATTAATTACAAAGGAAATTACCCAAATTACTTCACTTACAAATCATCTTGTATTAATTCATCAAGTAATTATCATATAATTACTTTTCTAAGTAATTATACTCCATTAATTACACTAAGTAATTACGCATACCAAATCATCAAATGATTTCTTAAATTAATTAAAATTAATTAACTTAATTTAAATCTTATCATCAATTGCTTCTATATTCCAATTAATCATCTTTGATTTAAATATCCTTTGCTACATTCCAGTAGTTTTCTTTAATTTACATAAATTAATCTTGAATAAATCCATTAATTAATTTCATTTATATAGATTTATTACCGTTAAATTTCTTGTTGATTTATTATTCTCAAATAAATCAATCTCTAATCCCATCATTAATTATATTAATTAATGATTTCTAATTACATTTTCATTTGTTATTAATTATATTAAGAATACAAATCTTCAAATCATAAATATTAACCCTCTTGATTAATAACATACAGTAATTAATCGTTCATAATTAATTACTTCTCAATAACAAGCTTAATTAATCCCTTGATTAATTTCAAGTAATTATACTCCAATTACTTCCATTAACAACATCACCCAATTAATTACATCCAGTCATTATCCATCAATTACTTCTCTAAGTAATTTACTTTCAAAATATCAGTTAATTATACTAAATTAATTAACTCAAATCAATTTACACAATTAATAAGTAATTAATTTCTTAATTACTTTCCAAATAAATAATTACATTTAAACTATTACAATGATTATTATTGAATTAATTAATCCAATTAATTTATTAAAAATCAATTACATTAATTAATTATAAAATAAGCTAGTTAATGATCTTCACTAACACTTATTTAATTTTTCCCTTCTATTTATCATTGTTAATTATAAGTTTGATTAACCATTAAAATTTATTAATTTAACTAAAAATCTAATCTATGGTTCTTAATCACATATTAGTTACTTAATTCATTATTCAACTTTGATTGGTACTAATTTAAATAATATCAATCATTGATTATTCATACTTAATTAACTTAAAGGTTAATGAATATAAATTCTGAGTCTTCATTACTTAAAGTAAACTATCTTATTATTGATTAAATTTTCACTTCCAATATGTTTAAACATTTACTTTAATTTACTTTCTAAATAAAAACCAATTTATCCTTAATAAAGTTTTAACACTAATTTTTTTCAAAACCCCTTTAGACTTACATATTCAATAGCATTAAAATTTATTTGAATCAATTTAAATTATAAAACTTTATTTTAGTTCCAAATCTAGAATTTCATATCTAAGTCCTGATTTCAATTTTGGAGTTAACCTGTTTCAATCTTTCCTTAACAGTTTTAAATTTTCATTTGAACTCAACTCTAGTTTGAAAGTACTTTAATTATTAAACACTTTTAAGTTATTAAAATAATTTGAAATTTGAAAACTTTATTATTTCCAACTATATTTCAAAATTAACTTAAATTCACTATTTAAACTTGATTTAGAACTAGGCTTGACTTTGATTAAATTTTAAAACCAAGATTTCAAAACTGTAAAAAAAACAGTTACAGGTTTTAAAACCTGAATACCAACAACCCGAGCCCCCTTTGGTTTACTTCGAGTAAACCCACGATGTGCCCTGTGAAAACAACGAACTGCTCCGAGTTTTCCCCCAGGCGCGCGCGAAATCAAACATGAGAAGAAAAAAAACCTGGAAACACGCTAGCCTCAACACCCCCAATACCTGTCAACGTCACGTTCGCGCAGCTCCGACTCTTCCGGCCATGGCATCGTCACCCACCGTGCCTCCTTTTCCCAAGACCACGCCTCGCTCGACGCTACGTCGAAGTCGCGGTGGTCAAAACAAGATGCTCCAGTAAAACTAGGTTTACCAGAGGAAAATCAACACCGCCGCTACCTCCGACATCGTGGCCGCCTCCAACTATTTTTCCATCAACAACCGGTCACTCTTGCACCTCCATCCAAGATCCCAATCACCACCAACCCGTGGATCATCAAAGATCATCAAAAGAAGGAAATTCGAACTAACCCAAACTGTGCTTAATTCCTAAGCCCAAAAATTATGATTCATGTTTTAAAAATCATGTTATAGTGTAGGAATTCCAGTTACAATCCTGAATTTGTAAATTTGGAAATTCGAAATTCGACTAATTTAAAGTTTGGTTCAGTTTCTTTGATTTCCAGGGATATTGCTAAATTGTTTTGGCTTGAATAAATTTTTAAAACTTAATTTACACAGTAACAGACAAATTTTATTTTAATACTAAATTCAAACATCGAGTAAATCAAGTGGAAATGGTTCTTTAAAACAAAATCTTGTGTTTAGAACTCAGAACAGAGAACATATATGATTAAGAGCCTGCACACAAATGCTATTCATCATCCACAGAGCATCCATATGTATATAGATACAAACATAGTTATTCACCTACACATAAGAAACAGACTTATACTTTAAATTTGTTTAAAAGTTGTGTTACTCACCAGTTCAAAAAGAACAGAGACACCAGTTGAACTGAAATGTGAAACAGGCTTGAATACAACTGAAACTCTTTTCTTTGCTTCTCAGTATTGATTTATCTTGAGGGTAGTTTAAACTAAATTTGTTTAAGTTTGCAATAGTTTTATTTCATATTTTAGTTTTGGGTTCTACGAACTGAAATGAGGAACAGGGATATATAGCAAAGAATGGTGGACATGGTATATGCAGACAGGTTTATACATACAGGGGATATTATTATTATGTTTCATAAAACTGTGACAATACTTGGTACATAAAAATCTTGGTTGTACAGATTTTAAAACAGAGATATTTGTTGATGGAGGCTGATATGAAATACATTGTGTTAGAAAGATTTTACATTAATTACTTTTGTTTGTTTGTTTAAGAATGCATTTCACTGTCTTCCCTAGCAAGCTTTCATATATACATTTGTTTTTGTTACTGTCATTTTCTTCATGTTCATGCCTATCACCCTACAGTTTATTACTTATGCAGGCCTACAAATACTCTTATTTTTATTTTAGTGGCTGAGACAAGAATATTGAGGCAAGCATTAAATGTTATTGTCTTTAATATATTTATATTGTTTATACTTAGATTTGAAATCTCAGCCTGCACACATATTTGATTTTGTTTGTACAATCATATATTGGTCTTGATGCTTTAAACTTATATATATATATATATATATATATATATATGCTGCAGTTCTTCTTATGATAGTTTATAAATTTGAAAATTTATTTGTTTCTGGTTTAACTGTTGTCTTGTTATTATGTTTTTGAAATGTATGTGAATGTTATCATTTTTGTTTTGTTGTTTGAAAACTAAATGAAATTTATAGTTGTTATGTTATTATAATTTAACCAATGTACTTACTTTATATTTTTCTCAATTTATCTTGTACTCTTGTATTTTTATTTATTAACATTATTTAAAAGTAACTCATTTATCAATTTGGAATGATAAATAAATAAATAAATAAATAATCTTTTTATTATAAACTACATATTTTATTAATGTACCACTTGACAAAATTATATTATAACTCATATATACTTTTAAATCCATATTTTAATCAAGCTATACTAAAAAGAAAACAAAACAAATCTTTTTATTAATAAATTTAAATTTAAACTTAAGTTAAAATAAGTTTTTAAACTACTTAAACTTTTATCTTATGTATTTAAAATCACATATTTATTTATTTAATTAGCTTTGAAAAGTTTATATTAAATAAATCATAATTCCTAATTCACTAAAATGTATATTAGCATTTGAAACATAACTTACTAGTTAAACTTTAAAACAAATCTCATCTATTTACAATGTATACAAATATATACATATATAAATAGAAAATAATGGATTTATTTTAACAGATAAGATTTACCAATTAGATATTTATTAAAAGAAAAGTATCAATTCAGATTTAATTAACAAAGATATATCAAATCAATTTAATTTTAATGCAGATTATTAAATCGATATTGCTCGAAAATTTCGGGTTGTCACAACCATCTTCCTCCGTTCTCACGCTATGCCATCTCATGTTAGATGCAGTTACAGAAGATGCATATAATCTTTGAAGTCTTGGAGTTATGGGTAAGTAATGCATACACTTATACGGAACTTCCTTCCCTTTCTTTTTTCTTGGTTTGTATCTTTCCTGGTTACAAACTTTACAATTTCTAAGGTTTGTGTCTTCTTTCCAAAACTACATGCAGCCTTTTAAACATGTATCTATTTTCTGATAAGGTAAACCAAAAGCCGATATAAGTTTTTTAATTTCCTAGTGATTTTCACACATTAGATTATCGAACGGCATATGTCTTTTTGCAGCTTGTACAACAACCGTAAACCCAGCTTCAGTGATGTTGTATTTTGACTTCATCGCAATGTATTCTGCGATTATTGGCAGCTGAGTGCCGCTTTTACAACCATCCCAAATAGGTTTCTTAGCAGCATCTAGTAAATCATAAAAAAAATTGCTTCAATATTTGGTTCTTCAACATTTCCATCATCGTCGTCAACTTTAACAATAGGAAACATTGATCGCGCTGCATCTTCGACCATATTTTCTATACGGGTCGTCGAAACTATTTCGTTAACGACACTTTCAGACTCTACAGAAGTATTTGCCACAACTTCTCCATGCCGATTCCAAACATAATACTCGGGTGCGAAACCGTGTTGGCACAAATGAACTTTCACAATATCTGCTAACAAATACTTCAAATGTCTACACCTACTACACGGACAACGAATTTCTGGATCGTTTCCGTTATTACTTAAAGAGAATTCAACAAACACGTTTATACCATTATAAAAATCTTCTTTTATTGAGCCCCTCAGTCTTTTCCTTTGGTACATCTATCTCCTCCGATCAACAAAATAATCAATCATTTTTCCTATTTGACAAAATGAGAAATTCAAAATTTAATATTTATTTTGAAGAATACAAATTCGAAAAAGATTATTTTCATGGTCGTATAATATTTGAATCTAAAGAACAACTTCATAAATTTAAAATTATTTTCAAATATGGCACATTTTATATTTTAACGTATCGATATAAAAATTTATATAAATTTTCTTTTTCATTGGTCAGGCATCCTACTTCCCATTACAATCACAGTAAACACTTACATTTCGTATATTACTTCATCTCAAACGATTCAACAAAATTTCGGCGGCATTTCCCTTTTGTTCCCTGCATTGCAAACAAATGCGTGTACGCAGGAAACAAAAAAGAAAAGTTAGGCCGAAATTTTATGAACCGTTTGAGACGAAGTAGTATACAAAATGTAAATGTTTACTGTATTCAAAACTTGTCCAATACAGGGATAAATTCGACAAACATTGTATCAGATGAATATAAATGGTCGTTTTTCAAAAAAACGACTATTTATACAACGATCATGTACAACACTCGTCAGACGGGGCCAAAAACTCTCTAAGGGACATTTGTCAGTTACATGCGCGCAATTTACGAAAAAATACAGTTTTACTCACTGTTCACATTTACAAAAATATATATTAATTTAACACATTTATTCGACGTATTACATCAACTTAAGGCTAGTTTAACATTTTTGTTATTTTTCAATACACACAATTATAATTTAAGGTAATGCATTTTTTTTGTTTCATAAGTCAAAACGTGCACACTATAATACTTCTAGTTCATTCATTCATTTTATCTTATTCCAACCAACATATACAATCGTAGAATCAAGACATATACAACAATTTATATATACATGAACAACCACAAATTATACATGTTTTTCACAATTTCACGATAAAAGATGAAATAGGTAGACCATGTGATGCTATAAACCGTTATTACGCCATTGGAAACAATTGCAATCACTAATTCGACCTAATTTATCAATTTATGCAAATCTAGAATTAGGGTAAAAACTGATTTTTTCACAAAAATAAGAGATTATACCTCAGATTAAGAGTAATGGAGTTTGATTAGGCAGTCGTGGAGGATCCGAAAGCTCGAAATTAGGGATTGGAAGCTTGGAGAAGGGATTTGGGGGTTTTTGGGTTTAATTTTCGTATGAAATAATGAAGAAGATGGGGTCTCGGCTGAGGCCTATAATCGCAGTTTTCCTACGGCCGCCGACGGCCCGTCGAAAGCCGTCGGAAATTAGCCGTTGGAAGCCGTCGGCCCTAGCTGTTGGTATTCAAGCCTTTTCTAGTAGTGTACGCACCCACAATGCGAGCCACACCTAACAGAAATAAAAATAAAAATCAATCATTTCACTTTTGTAACAATGTCAATCTGAAGTGATCACTTGGTAGACCTCACAGCAAATAATTAATTCAAGTGACTAATATGTTAATATGGTTTTAACACCTTTAATCAAAAACCAGTTTCTATAGCAGGTAGTTACATTTTTTATCATTCTACTTTTGGATAATCAAGCCTGTATATCGTTATAAACAAACAAACAAACAGTGTAATCTTTTTCAATTGTTTTATCCATTGTTAACTGCTAACTGCTAACTGGCAACAATTATAATTAATCTGGATTTGTTTTATTCATTGTAGTGCAGTTCTTAAGAACACAAACCTGCTCAGCTGTACAAAAAATGATGCTGTGAATTCAGATATTTCATTGACAGGCACACACATCTTTCCTACTATGCTTGTTGAGAATATCTTGTTTGTTAGCTTCTTTAACTACATTTAGAATGACTTGTTGTGAAATTAAAGACGATGGAGGACACATTTCATTTTAGATCATAGATTTTGAAGTTAGGCCAACTATAACGTTGCAAGCATATTCAACAGCATTTATAATTTATTATGATTATTTATTGTTTATAATCACAAGTATTTTTATATTTTACAGATGAAGAAGCTACAGGAAACTAGTGGTCTGCTGGAAATGCTTTGGCTTGTATTTTGCATGCAGTCCGAAGTTGAAGGTTCTTTTGTTCTAATTGCGAGTGAGTTCTCTCTCAAACTGAGATGAATTTGGAACTTCCATCAGAATAAAAAACTAACTGTGACAAAATCTCACTTTAACTTTTTATTTATTTATTCATAATACTAGAGAAGCCGTTTATTTGTCCATTCTTCCTTTAGTTCAACAAGAAATGGTAAAAAAGTGATATGAGTTTAAGGATTTTGTACACTACCTTGGGGCCAGTACTAACTCCACAAGAGCCTTTGGCATAAAATACGAGGGAAGGGAATATGCTACTTAACTCTTTGAGAGCTATTGATGTCAAACAATAATATTTTTCGATTGGCTAGAAAGAGCATGAAAACTAGCAAGATATTTAAATAAAATTAGAAGAAATCAACTGTAAGTCGACACCTAGATAACTTTATTATGTTTGTCAACTGCTGTCTTCTTTGTCGAAATAAAAATGGACTTGAAAATTTAATAAAAACATGTCGCTTGGAAGTTTTCCTTGTCTGTGGTTTTGGATACCCAGGAAAAGTTCTGAGAATAAGACAGTTATGAATTTACCGGTACAGAGAAGTAATTAACGTAAATAGTATGAGCATTCACATCTTCATTTAATTAGATGCACATAACATAAATGCTCCATTTGACTTGACAGTTTTGTGCTTGTGATTTGAAAGAAATGCTGAAAGTTTGAATGGCCTTTTCTTCCAAGATAGGAAGTAAATGATGATCAGTAATATGACAAATCTATTCATTTGAAAACTCTTGTATACATCTTGTACTTAAAATTCAAAAATCTAGTGCGATTTGGGCAACTTTTAATTCATAAAGTTTAGGAATTTACTATACTGAATCTGAGGTGTGACATGTTCATTTCTAAATTTTACGAACTGATTAGCTGGCTAAAATATAAGACATATTCCGTATAAACGATATTGATTGACAAAAAAAAATAAAAAAAATCCCTGAGAAGTTAAAGCTAAAAATAACGTCATTCGCTAGGATTGGGCTTTACAAAGTTTATTTGTTACAAGCCAGCTTTTAATGTACAAAATCACTTAATAGGTAAATATAATACAGTACAAAAAACAAGAGTTCATTCGTTGCTTCCATCGTGATCTTAGATTTATTGATCATGCTGTTTTTTCTCAACCTAAGCATGACTTGTCTGTAAACGTGCAATTACCGCACTTATTAGACTCCTATAATCACACTTAGAATCTTTCTCCTTACTACCATATTCAGGGCTGGCCCGGGCAACAGCCTAAGGCCCATCTTTTAAAAACTCTTTTAAATATTTGAATAAATTAATTTGTAGTTGGTATACTGATTAGTTAAGTATTTGGTTGGTTTAATAAGTATTATGTTTTACTATAAGAGCATCTCCAACAACTTCAATTTGATAAAAAATGGGGTGAATTTCCTTTTTTTTCCTCGCTTACTCGTGGTACTCCAGCATCGTGAATTTGAGTGTGGGGAACGACAAAAGGTGGAAGTTCCTCTTTTTTTAGTGTGAGTTCCTCGATGGGTTTATGAAAAATGTTTGGAAAAAGGGTTTTTAGAAAACCGTTTAAACACTTAAGTAGTTTTCATTTACCAATTTGATGTTTTCTATTTAATAAAATTATACATCTTTAGTGATTTTCACATAATTTCAACAACTAAAAAAAATACATTGGATTTTTTGGTAAAACACGAAGCAATCCCTACAATTTAAGCAAACTAATACAATAAGAAAATACATAACTACTAAAACAAACACGTTCTAACATTGCAATTTCTCCTCATTCCATTACTCCCCTCTTCATTTTAATGCTTTTGTGGTTGATTCTTTAAAATGCTACGTTTGATTATTGTGGAAATTTGGAGAAATAAAATAAATGAAGAGAGCTCTAGGGAATTCAACATGAATGAGTCGAGGGCTGAAGAGGAAGAAATGGTTTGGGTAAAGTTTTACAGGGTTTCTCCTACTCGACCGCTGGAAGAATGGGAGGAATCAACGTTTACCATGCTGCCGGAGATGCTGTAAGAGGCATCGATCAATTGTCATTGCTTTACAAGCATTAACTTATGTTATTTCTTTTCTATTACTCAAAATATTTTCATGTCCAGGGGCGGGACTGACTTTACTATTTTTTAATGTGTTTACCGTCCATTGATTTTCTTCATACCGTTAGCAACAACCATTTTTTCCACTGAAATTAATATTGGATGCTTAGATTCAACTATGCTTTCTAAACTACTAGTTATCAAAATCTCGTAAGCTTTAACAGCTTTACCTGATTCATTGTTTGCTTGATACATGATATTGTTATTTAGGTATTGTTTATAGTGCTATATACAATCACGGCCAAAGCAAGGAGTTCGTTCGAAAGGGGTCGTGAATTCTGAAGTATCAGAGTAAACATAAATTGTATTGGTAAATCATCTCCCAAGTGACACCCGTCTTTACTATCTTCATTACAAGAGCATTCTTTCAACAATATCAGTTGCTACTGATAGAATCAAAAGAAAATATATATAATGAGTTTGTATAGGAGTGGATTGGATAAATCAGGTTTTCTTTTTATTGGTTTTTTTTTGTCAAATGTCCAATAACCAATTAGTTGTACACCAAAATCGAAACCAATTTCAATGCCAATTTATAGCGTAAACAAACTTTCAGAGGAAATAATCAGTATATACAAACAAAATGTTTTAGAAATTAAATATCCTTACATCTCCATACATTTAAATTTATTAACATCTCCTTACATATAAATTGAAGAATAAAGTCACATCTAAAGAAAAAGAAAAATAAGAACAAAATGTGCACTAACATTAGATGAAGCAATCAGATATTAGAATGAAGATAGGGTAAGATACATCAGCAATTTTTTATTAAAATCACAATAGAGTAAGAGGTTGGAATATTGATAACCAGCGATAAAAATTTCTAAATTAGAGTAAACTAGTAAATCAGTAGTTCAAAAAAATTCTAATTTGTATGAATATAATGCTATATTCATTATTACAGTTAAGAAATGTTAGATTAAACTAGCAATATAAGTATATAATGCTATAGTCAATTTTACCATACAAATAATGCTAGTTCTGTCTAGCATTTTTAGCTGGCAGTTCACCAAAAAAAAAAATAAAAAAAATAATAAACCACCATCAGCCGTTGCCCCCATGGCCACCACCATTGACATGGAAACTCCACCAAGCAGCGCTGCAGTGCAGGAACACTATCTGTCACCTTCCTCAATTCTCCATCTAAAATTGTCCTCCTTCATTAAAACCGAACCCTAGCCCCTACAACCACCACCGCAACATCGCCTCCCAAGCCACCCTAGCTTAGCCATCGTTGACTGCCAATGTACAGTTGGAGCTGTAGGATGTTTTGTCTTGTAGTGGATTATTGCATACGTTGTCCTTGAGCACAAAATTGAAACATTATGTACTTGAGGCCAAAAAATTCTTAAGCTTGTCCTTCAGTTATTTTCCATTATTATAAAATAATAGTAGATGAGGTGCAAATTGATATTTGCAGGGTTGGAATTTTGGATATTAGTTATAATCAACATAGAAAGATGTGCACTAGTGGTAGTTAAAAAGGTTAGTTTTGTCATTTAAAAAATATACCGTTGAAACATATGAAGTTGATTTATTTTTAATGGTAGAAGTGTAGCACCCTAATCAGTTTTCCATCTCTAAGTAAATATGGTTATTGTATATGTGTTTGTGCTTGGCTTTTATTTTATGTAAATATAATAATCTGTTTTGTAGAGTTTGGTCATTTAGTTTTGGGATTCGCACTGGTACATCTATTCTCTTTAATTCATTGTGATTTCATTCTGTTAAACATCCATTTACCCACAGAAAATAAGCACCAAATAATTAATGATGGCGCTCATCTCTTAAAAGCAAATAACCGCACGAAAATGTTAGAATACTGCTGTGCAGGACAATCGACAGTATTCCGTGGACAGACTATTGATTAGCAGTTGGATTTTTTTTTTTTAATATTCTATGATGATAATGAAGTGATCATATTAAAGAGGTGTATGTTTTTCTATTTTTCGATCAGTTCATAGAAATCAGGTACAGGTATGGACACTGATGTATGATTGCTGAAGCAGTTCATGGAGCACACATGCAACGAACATCAATGCTTTATTAAGTTATATTACTGTACATAAATGAAATCTCTAGGCTCTTAGTTGAAACTATCCTTCTATACCTACTCTTTATCAAGTTGCGAAGCTCATGGCTAAGACCAAAAACCAAATGTAACCGTCCTTGTATATCTCAGCATATATTCTTTTAGACCTCATGGACTAAGCCTTGATAAATTTACTAATTATAATATTGCTCTTTGTTTTATCTTACGTATGCGAAATGCTAATGCCGGCACATCCTTTTTTCAATTTAGTTAATCTTTCACTATTTTATTCTCGTTACCTTGTATCTTATGCCAACAAATAGAATGTGCTTTATAGCGTTTCTCCTTCCATTTTTTTTGCTAGCTGAGAAACATTTGTTTATACTTATACATCATTGAAATTCTCTCTAATTCATTTGTATTATTTTGTCTTGTCATGTGGCTCAATGCTTAGTCTAAGCCACAATCAAGACCATTTCAACTTGAAAATTTTGTTATAATGATGCCGTCTATTAATCAATTGTAAATAGTATTAGATCACTAATATATATCACAAACTCTGATATTGAATTTATGTTTACCTTCTTCTTTTTCTCAAATTTTCTGCAGTGATATTGCCTCTACTATGGCATGTAAATGCATAGTGATTGTTATCCTTATGATGATGATAGTTAATATTGCTATTGGTCTTCCACAAAATGAAGAAATTATGAGCATGGATCATGTTGTAGGTGATGATAAAGGATGGTCAATTGGCGTTGACTATGCTGCTTGGGTTCAAAGCCAGCAATTCCATGTTGGGGACAAATTAGGTAAGTTAACATATATTATTACCTTCTAATTAGTTATAAAATTTATTTAATATCTTAAAGGAGCTATAAGCCTTGTAAAATGTAATTGTACGAGTGAACACATTAGAAAATGGTTCAACAGATGTGCTTCACCCTAAAGTTTACTGTTTACCTCATTGATTTATATCCAATTTTTAGAAATGTAGCCTCATGTTTGCTGTGAATACGATGAAATAGAATTGAGACTTAAACGTTCATAATGTTTCAAGCACCGGGAACAAATACAATATTTATTGTTGACGGTCCGAGTTGTATTTTAATTGAGATATGCAAGTACCTTTGTTATTTTTTTAACCAAAACAAGAAAATAATCATAGAAGAAAAAATAGTTTAGACTGAAAATAGGAATTATCTCTTGAGGGAAGGTGAGGAAGCATTGTTTTTGGAATGAGTCCATTATATTTCTATATCTTTTCTACCGTCTCATAAGGAACAACATGTTCTTGAGTTGTTTCTTTAAGAGCCTTTTAGATTAGGAGTTTGTACAGCAGTACTCTATCTTAACTGTACTAAAGTGCATAAAAATACATGCACATTGAATGAAATTTATATATTTCACGAACTCAAAAACTGAACATAAAAGGAAAATTTTGTAACATCATAAAGTTATGATAATTATGCAGTTTTCAAATATCAAAGAGGGGATCACAACGTAATCGAAGTAGATGAAGCAGGGTATAAAGATTGTGTTGCACCATCTACAGCTGCAGTTCTGGAATCAGGGAAAGACACAATCACTCTGTCTGCCCCAGGAACAAAATGGTTCATCTGTGGTGTGTCCATTCACTGCAGCAGTTCAAGTCAAAAACTTGAGATCAATGTGGTTGCAGTTGGATCTCAGTCTCCTGCAGACTCTTCCAGCACTTCTTCGTACTCCTCTGGAAGTGCAAGGAGTGTTGTTTTTAATTCTTATATTACACTTGTTTACGCATCAATACTCGTAGTTTTCTTTTGTGTTGCAATGTAGAATTGTAGATTATGTACATTGGTAATTCTTTACAACCGTTGTTGATTCTTGTGTTTGACTAATTTATTTGGTGTATGCTGGAAGCTGAATAGATGATATGAAGGCAGAGTTAACCATGTATTTGTTGATCAACCAAATTTAATAAAATCAAAGTAAATATTGCTTAACAACACTCGCGCTTGAATATACTTTTTGTATGCGTTGTCACCACTGTCCACACTTTAATTGAATTATAGTGTTAGGTTGCATCTATTCTACCCCCAGTTTTTGCCTTACACTCTCTGTAACTTTAGAAGAAAAACACTCATCCCATTAATTTCCTTTAACCATCCGTTTATCTCAAAAATGCGTTTGCGTTTCTTGTATCAAATAGAGTCGACGAGCCCACGATGAATGAAATGCAACCATGCTCGACCGGAGCGTGGTTATCTAGAGAACCGCGTTTGACTCAAATGTGGATATCTGTATGTCAAAATTAAGATAACAAATACAGAGAACAACACACTCTCTCATTTCCTCCCTCCCTTCTTTTATATCATATAAAATCTATTTATTTTTTACAGTTCTTACATGCTTTTTACTTTCGTTCTTACCTCTCTCTTTATAGAGAGGATTATTTATTAGAGGCATATGGCTCGCCTCTATGATCAAAGAAACAAATCAAAATCCAAGTTAAACTTGGAAGTTAATTACACACCATCTAAATATGATAAATATAGCAAATATTGAAGATGCAATCCTGCCGTATATGAACCAGAAAAATATTCTATTGATTTCTTTCTTTATCTTCCTTTGGATCAAATGTGGAATTCGTTGTACATATCAGCTTGTAACTTTAACACCCTCCTTCAAGCTCATTGGTAAATGTCCTCCCTACCTAGTTTAGACAAAGATTCATTGAACGCCTTGCTTGACACATCCTTTGTGAGCATATCTGCCAGCTATTCGTGTGATCTCACGGATGGTAGTGAAATAATCTTGGAATCCAAGTTTTCCTTGATGAAATGCCTAGCAACTTCAATATGCTTTGTTATGTCATGCTGCACTTGGTTATGGGATATATCTTTGGCAGTTTTCTTATCACCAAAAAGTTTCATTTCAGTAGCTGGTTCAAGAACCAGTTATGCAGGTCCGGTTTCAGGGCAAGGCCGGTCAAGCGGCCGTCTAGGGCAGCCCCCCAGGTGGGTGCAACATACTGGTGGCATGTGATGGGGGAGAACATAATGAGGGCAATATTTTTAACTATTAAATTGTATTTTCAACTATTAAATTATATTTAGCATGTGTGAAGTATGTGCTCGTGTAGCAGTAGTAAAAGAGCTTTCCATTGCTGAGGTTTGGAGTTCAATCCTGCCTTAGATAAATTTTTTTTCAAATTTACTGCTCCTTTGTACTTTGAATTGCCTTGGGCAACCCAGGTGGTTGAGCCGGCACTGCAATTATGTTAACAGTTTTCTCAACCATAATACTTCGCAAATACCTTTTACCATCCCTCGAAATTCAGCTTCGACGCTGGAAAGTATCGCTACATTTTGTTTTTTACTCTTCCAAGTTTCCTCCTACAAAGGTAAAGTACCCTGTGGTGGATCTTCCATCGATCATGCATCCAGCCTAGTTAATGTCACTATATCCGACCATCTCCATGTGGTGGTGTTTTCTGAAACATATTCCACTTCCAGGTGCACCCTTTAGGTACCTAAGAATTATCATTACCGCCTCCATGCGTTCTTTGCTTGGAGAAGGCATAAAACGACTAACAATGCACCACTGCATAACCTATGTTGGGTCTAGTATGAGACAAATAAATTAACTTTCCAACCAACTTCTGGTACCTCTCTCTATTCTCAGGTTTTTGATTCGATTCTATGTCCAATTTCAAGTTTTGAATCATGGGTGTATCGGCTAGGTTACAATTTATCATCCCAACTTTAGCTAGAAGGTCAACAACATACTTCCTTTGAGATAGAAAAATACCTTCCTTGTTACAGCTTCTGTTCATGAAAATATTTCACACCACCCAAATTCTTCATTTCAAATTCTTTCGATAACCATGGTTCTAGTTCTTTAATCTCCACATGATTATCTCCTGAAATAATCGTACCATCAATATAAATCATTAATACAGCTGTTTGAATCAAAAATGACACAAACACCCAAGAGATTGTAGAGAATGAAAAGTGAAGAAAAGTTAACTGGAAAGAGTAAGAAAAGAAGATATACATCATTTATACTGGTTTGACTAATCTTGGCTACGTCCATTTAGTCATTATATTGCTTATATCACTGGTTTGTAAGCATTTTTTATTACGGATCGATATAAATCCGTCGGTGGTTACAACAAATTAGAGTAAGATAGAGCTAGAGCCAAAAGATCTTTAAAAGTTAGTCATGTCTCTCTATTTATAGTTGTAGGAAGCATAAAATTCCGCCCTCATGATCTCCACCTTGTTTTGCACGCCATAGACCGTTTCTCTAAGAAAATTGGCGGTCATCTCATCAATAATCTATGGTTGGTACCGATTCATGGACTTGGATCGGTTCCGATCCATACGTTCTTCATACGGATGATTTCGAACTTCTTGTCCTGGCTCGATTCGCGGTTACTTCACGATTCCAAACTTGTTTGCATCATTATTAGCCTATATCTCAGTCCAAAGAAAGGATTGATGGACGAATGGAGTTACTGACTTGAGTGTTAGTGGAAATCAATAGAGAATTGCATGGAATAAATGAAATAGCACTTGAGATATGCTCTTGACATCAAGTAGACTAGATAAAAGGAGTCGGGGAAAAAATGGACCAAAGTCCTTGGATCGGTACCGATCCAAGGACTGTTGGATTTCCATCCTTTGTTTCTTTGACCCGTTTTGTCTTCACCCCAAAGCTCTGTTTGTACATGGTTTCCGGACTCATGGTCTATCTCTTCGAAATTCTTGCCTTGATAGTTTTCAAGTTTGATTCGTCCAGTCTATACAAATATTTTCTGGTTAAAAAGATGGGATAACGCTCACCCCCTAAAGCACATCTTATTTCAAACATAATGTGCTTTAAATCGAGAGAAGTCAGTATTGCAGTGAAGGAGTCTGCTCTATGCTTTGAATGGTCATTATCCTGCTTGCAGATCGTTTCTCTAAAGAGTTATGTTTATAGTTATTCGTCGCGACACATTACGTTCATCTGGCATGATAAAACGGAGTACACCTATATGATCTATCATTCCAAGCTTAGTACTTTTGAACTAATCCATCTTATAGATTCTCCAGGTTTGAGTGTGATTCCCTTTGACTCTAGTCGTAGGATGTTGAATATGTACACACACGTACATACTTGCATGTCCTTGAGTAACCATTGGGATATGCACATACACACACATGCATGAACCATCCATCATCATCATTCACTCATTCATTTTTAAAAAATAAGAGTCTATACCGATCCAAGTCCTTGGATCGTACCGATATAGGACATAAAATTCATATTCCTTTTCCTAGAGAATCAGTCATCTTGGGTTATATGACCCATTTCACTTATCTTCCTTCTCACTTTAATTCTGCTATCGAACCAAGCTTTGACCTCTACTATTGATCCCAAATCGACACTCCTCCTTTATTCAACCCTAAGTCTACCGCCCCTACCCTCGCCTGAACCTGACGCATGCCATCTTCCTTGAACCCTGAACCCATCATCGCCAGTGCCTCCACCCGATCTTGCCCCTCCTTTATCCTCACCGATCCAATCGCTTAGCTTGAAATAAAACCAAATTAGCTATGCCTTAAATTTAGGTAGGTGGTGATGGCGGGACTAGAGACCAATGTGAGTAAAGCACACGTTAAGGGCCATGCTTGAAGTAGAGGCCATGAGGTGGCGATTGGGAATTGAACAAAAATCCAGCAAAGGCTCAGATTGGTGCCGATCCAACCCTTGGTGAGATTTTTGTTTTCAAAACTCACTTGAGTTTGAGCCATCCATGTTTACCAATCATTATCTCTTGACTTCTGGCATATCCAATGCATAGCTGTTGATGCAAAGTCAGTTGAGGCGATCAGCTACGACGGTCGCTTCGAGCGATATATAGATTTCAAAATGAATTATTGCACAATATCGAAAATTGAACTGCATGACACTGCACAACATTGCACTAGGTTTCACTTTGGCACGAGGGGTATAGCAAATAACTAATTTAATATTGATTATCTATCAATTTTTTTATAGAAATGTATCGTAGACATTTTGAGCATCTCACCACTCAAGATTTAGGTCCATCGTCTTCTAGATAGGTCGATTCTGATGTGGAGTCGAGTTCGACTGCGACTCCCTCTGCACAACATACTCTGGGATAGTTTATACATTTATTTGAAAATCCACAAGAGGATAAACCTCATCCAAAGGTTTTTCAAATGCCTACAGAAGGCCTTGAAGTAAAAGTTGCTTCTGACACTCTTGAGGATGCTGTTATTTTAGATGATCCCGCTGATTCCATTGATTCTAAGATTGAAGAAGGATCACTCCATAGAATCTACAATAAATATGGAATACCCTTGGAGGACATATTAATCCCTTCTCGTCACCAAAGACCTCACAGTCTCTTAAAGGGTTATATTGCTTGTAATAGATACAAGTGCCTGATGGGATGCATCCCACTATTCAATCAATTCATTCATCGAGTTTGGAATTTCATGAGACTAGCTAGCTCCAACACAACTACATCCAAATAGCTACGCCTTTCTTTATGGCACATATATCATCTTTGTTCAACATTTGCACCGAGTACTCAGTGATGAGAAGATTTGGTGTGTGTTTATATAGTTTCAAGAGTCGAAAAGAAAGTCCTTCATCAACTTATTTAGAACTAGCTAAGAACTGCAGACTTGATAATAGTACATGAAATAAGTTAAGCTATTTCAAGAGTGAGTGGTTCAATGTTTGCTGTCTACGTGGAGTTGCACAAAGATGGCTATCTGGACGTAAGTTCATGCATTTGATATGAACTTGCTTTGTGATCTCGCAAGGTTAACTCATATTCTTTTTGTCATTCAGACGTTCCAATGAGGCTCAATGGTGTGGCACTTGCAGAGGCCGTCAGAGTTCTTATGGCACTTTCAAAAGAGGATATAGATATTGAAGTTCTTTTCTCTGATGAGAATCTCTTGGTCCATAGATTGCTGGAAGCGGGCCGTAGCAAAGGTCAAGTCCAAGTGGTCATCGATGACGATGACGATGACAATGATAACTCGCCTGGTGGTGGCGACGTAGATCCTGGCGTGCCCCCAGTCCCAGGTTCGGGGCTGAAGAGAATGTTGAAGAGGTGCAAGAACACATCGAGGAAGGCGAAGATAGCGAAGCTGGCCATGATGACATTGATGTGGGCCATGAGCCTTCGGTTGAACAGTCTAGGGATGACGAACAGTTCGTTATGAAAAAGAGGGTCATCGTGAAACTTCCCAAAGGACAATCTTATATACATACCCCGCTAATGACTACTGCAGAGAAAACTCCTTCACTCCCTTTTGAAGATACAGTCGCTAGTTTAGGGTCGATTCCTACCGCGTACTACACTTTCCACACTGGTAATATAAGCCTTGAGGGTATTGACTCTCCTTTCCACTTTGATGATGAATCACTCCTACCAGTTTGGGAGAAATTACTCTTATTAGCAAAGCTCTAATACACAGTCCATCGAGGAGACACTAGGACAACCACATGCACTGCACCCATTACACTTGACTCGTGTCTTTACTTATTGGAGCATACTTGTTCCTATTTTATTTGTAGGATCCATGAAGAGGAATATGTTTCATTCTTTAGAAGAAAATGTATCTCGACAGAGGCATCACTCAGACACATATCATTATGGTGGTGGCCAAGACTCGGAGTCCAGCCATCGGTCTAGCTGTGACAGAGGCAGCCGCGATAGAAACTATCCATCTCATGACTCTGCTTCTAGATACCATTCTAGGTCTAAGTTTCCTCCGCCATGAAGTTTGGACAAGCATTTTGATCATAAGTATGACTTTCGGTCGGGCGATGCTTCTTATGTACCACCCCTGGCTTTTATTCCCATCCAACATTCGACATCGACTCACATCAATCGAGTTTCAAGTGCAGGCACTAAAAGGGTGGTTTCGAGGCCTCTCATCATAAGGTGAGCAAGAAACCGATTGAAGCTCTAGTCATTACTATGGAGCAACAACTTGCTGCTAATGCCCGAATGACTGAACTGAAGAAACAATTTTCCGATGTATGTTTTGATGGATTCATGTTTGTGCCCAACCTGAAGAACATTCTGCTAAAGGTCAAAGACATGACCGTCGCTTATGTAGCTGATGTTTACGATTAATATAATGAATGGAAATGGATAGCCGAAAAGATATCTAGAGTTTTGAAGGAAAGGAAACTCGAGACCGATAATTTAAAACTTACGGAAGCACAATGCAAAAGGATCATCGCTCATCTCAAAGCCGAGATCACTGACATGAAAACATCACAAGATGAGGCTAAAAAAAGAGCCGAGGATGTCATCAAAGCACTCGAGAGTGGAAGGACCAAGCATCGTAATAGGGTCGAGGCTGCGCACTATCAAAATTGCAACTTAGTGCTAGAGAGAGATACCTTGACAAGAAGGGTGAATGAGCTGTCAGTCAAACTCGAGACCGAGACAAAAATAAAGGAGAAGCTCTCCATGAGGTTCAAGGGTACTGTGAAGAGCTTCTTACCACTCATCAGGAAAGGGATGAGGCAGTTGCACGTACTCAGGACGTGGATGCTCTCATTAAAAAGGAAGTTGAGGCTATTGAGAAGCAGAGATGGAGAGATTCGAGCCACTGATCATCAAATATACTGCTAATGTGCTCAAGTTTCATAAATTAGAGTGGCTCGGTGATGATCCCAACACTACGCCATAAATGGCCTTCTGCAATATTTTTGCAAGGTGTTGCCAGGTAAAATGTTGCGATAGATATACAATTTTGGTCCTACTGCAACGTTAAATTTTTGGTGTTGCCTTAGCCATAAAAATGTCTTGCTCTAGCTAAACAAGTGTACTTGATGCAACATTTTTTTATAGTGTTGCTATAGTAGACCTTCGCATCTTTCGCACGGATCCGCGCCAATCTACCAAGGCAAATCCTACGTTGGAGAACGTGACACCTCATCAATCCGAACACAGATAAGCATCAACCGTGTCTTTCTGAGATGACCAAAATACCCTTTTGTTTTATGTTCTTTTCAACGCGATGCTCCCTTTCGCTTCTACAGGGAAAAAAAACTAAATCCGAACTCTACTGTCTAATGGCGATTATTGCTGATTTTCAATAATTGCTTATGAGTATGATCCACGCTCTAATCTCTTCTACTTTCTTCCTTTATGTATTCATCCAAATATATTATTGATAC
Source organism: Allium cepa (assembly GCA_030765085.1). Lineage (NCBI taxonomy): Eukaryota > Viridiplantae > Streptophyta > Magnoliopsida > Asparagales > Amaryllidaceae > Allium > Allium cepa. The sequence goes on from CM060944.1 coordinate 348,285,768, forward strand.
CATTTCTCTTTTGGTTATTCAACATCCTCGATCGATTATCGAAAACCCTAGATCGACGATTATCGAAAACCCTAGATCGGCGATTATCGACCACCACGTAAACAGTTAAGCTCAAGCATCCCCACCCGATAACATTTTAGATTCAAGGTGAATCCTCACTTTACTGTATTACTTCATTGTTATTCAGGAAAAAACCATAAGCTATCTTTATTCTGAATCAGAATGGCTTAATCAGTATGAATATTTTTTATGTATGCACTCTTCTTGAATATGTTAGAAACCATGGATTATGGAATCTGATACCATTTCCTTGGCTCTCGCTGCAGGTAGTACAAAGGGTGGTTCTGAGCACCAAGAGAATCGACAAATGACTAATGAATTGATGTTTGTGAAGAAAGATCTTATGTGAGCTATTTTTTTTAATGTTTTGTGTCCTTCTGAATTCAAGTTTTATCTACTGTAAATCATAAATATTACCACTCAGTAACTTAAATTTGGAAGGTTCATCGCGAGTGGGAAGTTTTATAGATGCATTATATCGAGGCTTACTGTATATTTATTCTTTTGAGGAAATAGACGGTGATAAATTACATGAAACAAAATGAAAGCTTATAGTCTCTTTACTTTGAAGAAGATGGTGAGGGACATGTTAAATAAAGATGTAAATGAATTTTCAATCAAACTTCAATATTAGCTATAAAAGATTTATATATCAAACTAAACACAGATATAAAAACTAAGACATCCCAGTGTGTATTCGATCCTATTTCCATGTATGCTGTTGCTAAGCGATGAAGAAAGTTACAAAATATCGCCTAACACTTCCAGCTACTTCATCAAAAAGTAATGGTTAAAGGCAAGTGTGAATAGAGTTGTATGGTGATGAAGTGATGAAGGAAAGGCTGTGTTGATATGCAGGAGTGGTGGTTTGGAATGTAGTATGGTGAAGTGTGTTTTGGGGTCATGCAGTGGATGGTGGCAATATTGAATTGAATGGACAGTGGAGTTGCTAGCTGTGAAGGTTAGAGGAACCAGATTGATATGTGCAGCAGGTGTAGGAAGGATGGTCAGGGGATATTTCAATGTGTTGAAATGATGTATGGAGTTTTTGGCTGGGGTTGTAGGAAATTGTGGTCAGTGGTATGCACTGAAGATATGTAGGAGTGGTATGACAGGTGGCAGACTGCTGTTTGAATGAAATGATGATAGTGTTGAATGAAGTGGTTTTTTGATGTGGTAATGCAGGGTAATGGCAGCATTGTGGGTATGTGAGGATGGAAAAAATTTGATAACTGCAGTTGCAAGTATGTGGTAGGCAGTGAAATATTGCAGTTGTAGTTACCGTATGAATATGCTGTTTGTAGAGGTGGTATGGGGTTTTAGTTAGTGGTCTGTAGTGATGATCAGGGGAAGGGGCCAGATTGGAAGGATGGGATGTTGGTTATAGTCAGTTCACACCTCACTATATAACTTGGTACTGTCCTGAATCATTTGTTGTCAGCAAACAGTGCAAACCTCAGTGTATAAATCATGGGAGATATTGTGCACCTGACCCTGAACAAGATTTTAGTACTGGATATGAAGGAAAAGATGTTCTCCTAGAAAATTTGAGACAACTGTGTGTTTTTAAAGTTGCAAATGAAAATAAAAGACCTTGGGTTTGATGGGATTATGTAACTGATTTTTAGATAAGGTGTCCTATGAAAGAGAAGAAATATAATAAAGTGCGTGCTAATACTGTGATCAAATCCTTAGGTAGGTATATAACTTGAGTCACCATAAAAGACAGATTATCAACATCTTTCCATTTATTATTATTATTGTTATTATTGTTATTATTATTATTATTATATTCCTTCGACAGACCTTGATGCTAAAAAAATTGAAGAATGCATGGGATATCTAGATGCAGATACTGTAAACCCTGTCTTGAAACAAGAGCAAGAAGCTTAGGTTACATTCTTATTCTGATTAGCAGCTTGGTTAGAATTATTATATGTTGAATTTTTAAAATCATTATATTTTTACATGTAGATAGGGAAAGGCTCCAGAAGTGATGTCACCATATTACCTACTGTCGTAAGGTATAATAGTAGTACTGTTATAGATGATACTAAGTTATATAATTTGTGCATTAGTGGGGCTTTGAATATTGACCCATGCTGTCATTTTAAGTTGAAGTGTTCTTCTATGAATTGGAAGTAGAATAATATTGTTTGTTTGTAATTTGATGCTATGTTTAAGTACTGATTGTAATATAATATTCTATTGATGTTATTGCACTTTTTATTATTCTTAGTTCTAAAGGGGATCTGGTTGGAAGGCGGATGAAGGTCGAGGCTGTTAACGTTGTGGTGAACTCAGCCTAAACCCCACCTTTAAAATGAATTTAAGACAAATTATCAGCAGTTAGGTATCTATTTTAACAAATGAATTTTTTGCTATAATTCTTTAAATGAATACTGATTGAATTATGAGTTATCATAGATGTATAACTTCAAAAAATGATCATGTTTCCAAAACTTTTGCATTTCTCTCATTGAAGTGGTGATTGAAAATTATAAAAAATGAGCCTATCAAAATCTATACTGGATTTGCATATATAAGTTCTGTAAAAAGCAGGAAAACATTGCACTTAATTTTGCCACATTAGAATAGGTACTAAACACATTTGCATCATGCTGTGTCAATTGTTTCTAACATTATTGTAAAAATGTTTATTTACAGAAATTGGTAAATGTGATCTTCCAACAAGGGTTTGACGAATTCGCTACAGGGGAGAAGAAGGTGATCGCATGCGTGCCAATCACTGATTAGATTGCGAGAAGCACATAACAATGGGTATACAGAAACTGCGAATCTAAAGTTAGGTGAGGTGAACAGTCCTCGGAAGTCAGCACGGCTGAATAGCAATGTAACTGGATATTTTGGGGTAACTGACATGAATTGTGATGTGTACTGCTGTATGAATTGTTATCTGTACTGTGTATTATGCAAGTGTTTTATGTGATATTATACTGTGTATTGTGCAAGTGTTCTATGTGATATTGTACTGTTCTATGTGCTTTTAGTGTCTCTTCAGTATCGTGTTGCAGTAGCTTCAGTATAGTGTTGCAGTAGTTTCATAATAGTGTTGCCACCGGGTTATAAATGTTGCTTAAAATGATGTTGCAATAGTCATTCAAGGTGTTGCCATAGGGATGGACCCAGTTGGGTCGTGGGCCCCACATTGTGTGGGCCCCACAACTTCAAAAAGTTAATATCCATAGCAACATGGATATTAACTTCAGAAAGTTAATATCCATTCCAAAAATGTTGCTATGGATATTAACTTTCTGAAGTTGTGGGGCCCACATCTTGTGGGGCCCACAACGTGGGGCCCACAATGTGTGGCCCACGACCCAACTGGGTCCATCCCTATGGCAACACCTTGACTGACTATTGCAACATTATTTTAAGCAACATTTATAACCCGGTGGTAACATTATTATGAAGCTACTGCAACACTATTCTGAAGCTACTACAACACTATACTGAAGCTATTGCAACACTATACGGAAGAGACACTAAGAGCACATAGAACAGTACAATATTACATAGAACACTTGCATAATACACAGTACAATATCACATAAAACACTTGCATAATACACAGTACAGATAACAATTCATACAGTAGTACACATCACAATTCATGTCAGTTACCCCAAAATATCCAGTTACATTGTTATTCAGCCGTGCTGACTTCCGAGGACTGTTCACCTCACCTAACTTTAGATTCACAGTTTCTATATACCCATTGTTACGTGCTTCTCGGAATCTAATCAGTGATTGGCATGCATGCGATCACTTTCTTCTCCCCTGTAGCGAATTCGTCAAACCCTTGTTAGAAGATCACATTTACCAATTTCTGTAAATAAACATTTTTACAATAATGTTAGAAACAATTGACACAACATGATGCAAATGTGTTTAGTACCTATTCTAATGTGGAAAAATTAAGTGCAATGTTTTCCTGCTTTTTACAGAACTTATATATGCAAATCCAGTATAGATTTTGATAGGCTCATTTTTTATAATTTTCAATCACCACTTCAATGAGAGAAATGCAAAAGTTTTGGAAATATGATCATTTTTTGAAGTTATACATCTATGATAACTCATAATTCAATCAGTATTCATTTAAAGAATTATAGCAAAAAATTCATTTGTTAAAATAGATACCTAACTGCTGATAATTTGTCTTAAATTCATTTGAAAGGTGGGGTTTAGGCTGAGTTCACCACAACATTAACAGCCTCGACCTTCATCCGCCTTCCAACCATATCCCCTTCAGAACTAAGAATAATAAAAAGTGAAATAACATTATAGAATATTATATTACAATCAATACTTAAACATAGCATCAAATTACAAACAAACAATATTATTCTACTTCCAATTCATAGAAGAACACTTCAACTTAAAATGACAGCATGGGTCAATATTCAAAGCCCCACTAATGCACAAACTATATAACTTAGTATCATCTATAACAGTACTACTATTATACCTTACGACAGTAGGTAATATGGTGACATCACTTCTGGAGCCTTTCCCTATCTACATGTAAAAATATAATGATTTTGAAAATTCAACATATAATAATTCTAACCAAGCAATTAATCAGAATAAGAATGTAACCTGAGCTTCTTGCTCTTGTTTCAAGACAGGGTTTACAGTATCTGCATCTGGATATCCCATGCATTCTTCAATTTTTTTAGCATCAAGGTCTGTCGAAGGAATATAATAATAATAATAATAATAATAATAATAATAATAATAATAAATGGAAAGATGTTGATAATCTGTCTTTTATAGTGACTCAAGTTATATACCTACCTAAGGATTTGATCACAGTATCAGCACACATTTTATTATATTTCTTCTCTTTCACTGGACACCTTATCTAAAAATCAGTTACATAATCCCATCAAACCCAAGGTCTTTTATTTTCATTTGCAACTTTAAAAACACACAGCTGTCTCAAATTTTCTAGGAGAACATCTTTTCCTTCATATCCAGTACTAAAATCTTGTTCAGGGTCAGGTGTACAATATCTCCCATACCACTGAGATTTGTACTGTTTGCACTGATCATCACTACAAAGGTTTGCACTGTTTGCTGAAATTTAAAAACACTGAGGTTTGCACACATTTTAAAAACACATTTTAAAAACACTGAGGTTTGCACTGTTTGCTGACAACAAATGATTCAGGACAGTACCAAGTTATATAGTGAGGTGTGAACTGGCTATAACCAACATCCCATCCTTCCAATCTGGCCCCTTCCCCTGATCATCACTACAGACCACTAACTAAAACCCCATACCACCTCTATAAACAACATATTCATACGACAACTACAACTGCAATATTTCACTGCCTATCACATACTTGCAACTGCAGTTATCAAATTTTTTCTATCCGCACATACCACCACTGTTGCCATTACCCTGCATTACCACATCAAAAAACCACTTCATTCAACATCTATCATCATTTCATTCAAACAGCAGTCTGCCACCTGTCATACCACTCCTACATATCTTCAGTGCATACCACTGACCACAAGTTCCTACAACCCCAGCCAAAAACTCCATACATCATTTCAACACATTGAAATATCCCCTGACCATCCTCCCTACACCTGCTGCACATATCAATCTGGTTCCTCTAACCTTCACTGCTAGCAACTCCACTGTCCATTCAATTCAATATTGCCACCATCCACTGCATAACCCCAAAACACACTTCACCATACCACATTCCAAACCATCACTCCTGCATATCAACACAGCCTTTCCTTCATCACTTCATCACCATACAACTCTATTCACACTTGCCTTTAACCATTACTTTTTGATGAAGTAGCTGGAAGTGTTAGGTGATATTTTGTAACTTTCTTCATCGCTTAGCAACAGCATACACAGAAATAGGATTGAATACACACTGGGATGTCTTAGTTTTTATATCTGTGTTTAGTTTGATATATAAATCGTTTATAGCTAATATTGAAGTTTGATTGAAAATTCATTTACATCTTTATTGAGCATGTCCCTCACCATCTTCTTCAAAGTAAAGAGACTATAAGCTTTCATTTTGTTTCATGTAATTTATCACCGTCTATTTCCTCAAAAGAATAAATATACAGTAAGCCTCGATATAATGCATCTATAAAACTTCCCACTCGCGATGAACCTTCCAAATTTAAGTTACTGAGTGGTAATATTTATGATTTACAGTAGATAAAACTTGAATTCAGAAGGACACAAAACATTAAAAAAAATAGCTCACATAAGATCTTTCTTCACAAACATCAATTCATTAGTCACTTTGTCGATTCTCTTGGTGCTCAGAACCACCCTCTGTACTACCTGCAGCGAGAGCCAAGGAAATGGTATCAGATTCCATAGTCCATGGTTTCTAACATATTCAAGAAGAGTGCATACATAAAAAATATTCATACTGATTAAGCCATTCTGATTCAGAATATAGATAGCTTATGGTTTTTTCCTGAATAACAAGGAAGTAATACAGTAAAGTGAGGATTCACCTTGAATCTAAAATGTTATCGGGTGGGGATGCTTGAGCATAACTGTTTACGTGGTGGTCGATAATCGCCGATCTAGGGTTTTCGATAATCGCCGATCCAGGGTTTTCGATAATCGATCTAGGATGCTGAATAACCAAAAGAGAAATGGTATCAATAATATATTTGGATGAATACGTAAAGGAAGAAAGTAGAAGAGATTAGAGCGCGGATCATACTCATAAGCAATTATTGAAAATCAGCAATAATCGCCATTAGACAGTAGAGGTCGGATTTAGTTTTTTTCGCTGTAGAAGCGAAAGGGAGCATCGCGTTGAAAAGAACGTAAAATAAAAGGGTATTTTGGTCATCTCAGAAAGACACGGTTTATGCTTATCTGTGTTCAGATTGATGAGGTGTCACGTTCTCCAACGTAGGATTTGCCTTGGTAGATTGGCGTGGATCCGTGCGAAAGATATGCAAAGGTCTGCTATACCAACACTATAAAAAAATGTTGCATCAATTACACTTTTTTAGCTAGAGCAACACATTTTTATGGCTAAGGCAACACCAAAAATTCAACGTTGTAGTAGGACCAAAATTGTATAGCTATCGCGACATTTACCTGGCAACACCTTGCAAAAATGTTGCAGAAGGCCATCTATGGCGTAGTGTCATTGGCGCTTTACCAAACTCTGGGAAAAAGCTAATGAATGAATGGTCCAGTCACGTCTATTTTAGGTTTATACTCCTGCACCTATATCACGGACAAGAGTTTGCAGATGGACAGTTAAATCACGTCCACTTTAGGTTTACAAGAGTTAGCAGATGGATAGTCAAATTATGTCCCCTTTAGGTTTATACTCCTGCCCCCACCTCAAGGGTAAGAGTTAGCGGATGGATGGCCAAATCACATCCATTTTAGGTTTATACTCCTGCCCCTACATCAAGGATAAGAATTAGCAGATGAATGTCAAATCACATCCATTTAAGGTTTATACTCATGCCCCCATATCAAGGACAAGAGTTAGCTGGTATTCATCCCTGGATGCCAAAAGTGATTGAAATTCAAGAGTTCGATCATGGACAGTAGGAGTTGGGTTGGCACCTAACTTCGGGTACCTATGTACCTGCATTATACACGTGTAGATTCATTCAAGTCGTTCATGTTTCACAACTCTTAAGCTATGTTAAGTCAAAGTCACGGATTCAAAAAGCCATTTCACTTTATAAGAGAGGGGAAACGACAGATTCTATCTTATACATGACTTTCATTATGTATAAATTTATTTCTTAGTGAAATAGTATCGTATCGCTATTCCATGCCCTTAGGAGTGAGATCCTATCCACCATTGCTAGCTTGAAGGTGCAATCTCCAAGCTTTTGTTCAATTATGTATGGAATTTCCAACTTGAGCCCAAGTTATGGAGGCTTGGGAAGATTCATTTGAGAATTGGGTCATCAATTTCAAAGGTCCGATTCCTGACCTTGGTGTTATAATATCGGGCGACTCGGCTTCGATGAGCAGTTGCTCTCAAGTCAGCTTCATCTCGCTTCTCATCGAGCATATCGAGGGACTTTAACAGGAGTTTCTCATTTGTCCGTGGATTTTAGTGAGTCACTCAATGAGAAGGTACTTCCAGTTTAACCAAAATCATAGCCTCTAATCTGTGGGCTAAAGCGAATGGAGAATGGCTAGTCGTTGACTTATAGGTCGTCCGATAAGCCTAAAGTGCTAATGGAAGTTCATTAATTCACTTGCCTTTAGCCTTTTCCTATCTTTTCTTGAGAATGGACTTGATAATCTTTTTCATAGCTTTAACTATTCTATTCGTTTAGAGGTGTGCCACTGCAGCAAATCTCTTCCCTATGCGATATCACCGACATAAATCTTTAAACTCGATGCTGTCGAATTGGGTCCTGTTATTGGCAATAATTGCTTGTGGAACCCTTAAACGACCAATGGTATTTAGAACCATAAAGTTGATTACTTTCTTTGTGATAATCATGACTAATGGCTCTGCCTCAGCCCATCCGGTGAAGTACTCAATAGCGATAATGGAAAACTTCGTGCCACCCTTGGATATAGGCAAAATACTGGTATTATTATTTCCCCAAACTACAAACGGCCAAGGACTGACCATTTGAGTAATTTCTGTCGGTGAGGCTCTTGGTATCTTAGAAATCTCTGGCATTTCTCATATTTTCTGGTGTAATTATTTATGTCTCGGTTGACATTCACCAGAAATACCTATAGCGGAGAATAGTCTGCGCTAGGGTTTGACCCCAGTGTGGTTGCCACAGGCCGCTTCATGAACTTCTCTCATGACTCATTTGGCTTCATTTTTGGCAACACACAGTAATATCAGGACTGAGAATCATTTCCTGTAAAGTGCTCCTTTTTGAAAGATAAATCTCGAAGCTTGATGAAGGAGCTTTCATCGCTCGTTCTTTCTGTCCGGAAGGATTCCCCTCTGTAAATGATCCTTTATTAGAGTCATCCATGACTCCTCACACTTGGCCTCCACGATCCAATCGACATCCATGTGGTCGATATTCAGAACCGACAACACTTCCACCAAAACCAAGCCCATGAGTTGCGCATCTCCAGAATTGGCCAGCTTGGCCAGTGAGTCAGCCTTTGCACTTTCCTCTCTAGGAATATGCGTTATTACGTAATATTCAATATCATTAAGTAGCTCAAGGGCACATTTTAGATAAGGAGCTAGCCTCGCTCCTTTTTGCTTGAAACTCCTTCCTAACTTGACACGCTACCAGTTTGGAATCACAAAAGATATGTAAAGTTTGACTCCCAATTCCTTGGCTATTTTGAGTCTCACAATTAATGCTTCGTACTTCGTTTTGTTGTTTGTTACAAGGAAATCGAGTCTCAATGCATAACAAATCAAGTATTCCTCGGAAGTGACAAGTACAACTCTGGCATTGGAACATCGTTCATTCGATGCACCATCTGTGTACATCTTTCACTTAGCATTCTACTCGCCACTACTCTCTAAAATATTGTCTCGCATAGTGTATTCAGCTATGAAGTTCGCCGAAGTTTGACCCTGGATATCCCTTCGAGAGTGATAGGATGTCTTATATTAGCTGAATTCAATGTTCCATTTCATCGACCTTTCGAAAGTCTCAGTTTGTTGCAATACTTGTTGCAAAGGCTGGTCAGTGAGAACTTTGAACGGATGAGCCTAAAATTAGGGGTGAAGCTTCTTCGAAGCGATCAACAGACACTATGCAAGCTTTACCAGCTTGGGGTAATTTCTTTCTTCCCTTTTCAATCGCTTATTGATTGGTAGACCAGTTGTTGAATGCGGGATTCCTCACGTATGAGTGTGGTGCTCAGAGCATGCACCGACGCTGCCAGATATATAAACAAGTTCTCATTATCTGCTAGCTTCGAAAGAATGAGGGGTCTCTCTGAGTGATCCACCAGAGCCTGGAATGCGTCTTTACACTCCTAAGTCCAAGCAAAGTTCCTTTTTCCCTTTTTAATCACGTCAAAGAAATGGATGCATTTGTCGGTTGCTTTAGAAATGAATCGAATTAGATCGGTGGCCTTCCTGTTCAAACTCTTGATCTCCTTGATCGTCTTTGTGGCTTCGATGTTTCTCAACGCCTTGATCTTTTCTGGGTTGGCTTCAATCCCACGAGAATTCATAATTAAGTCCAAGAATTTCCCTACTGCAACGTCAAATGAGCATTTCAAAGGGTTGACCTTCATCCCATACTTTTGAAGAACACTAAACATCTTTGCCAAATCGTCCATGTGGATTCCCGAACGCCATAACTTCATGAGCATGCCATCTGCATAAACTTCCACTGAACACCCAAGCTGATCTTTGAACATCTTATTTACCAGTCTTTGGTAAGTTTCTCCAACATTCTTTAGTCCAAATGGCACGACTAGATAGCAATACAGTCCCAGGTCGGTTATAAAGCTGGTATATTCCTGGTCCGAGACGTGCATTGGAATATGATTGTATCTAGATTATGCATCCAAGAACGAAAGAAGTTCATGTCCGGCTGTTGAGACCACCAAACCGATCGATCCTTAGAAGAGGGAAGTTATCCTTTGTGCATGCCTTATTTAAGTCAGAGTATTCATTGCATGTCCTCCACTTCCCCTTAGCTTTCTTCACCAAGACCAGATTGGATACCCATTTCGAGTACAAGGCTCGTGGATGGAGCCATTTCTTTCAGCTTCTATGCTTCTTCTTTAAGTGCAGCGGATCTCTCTGGACCCAAACTATGGTGTTTCTATTTCACAGAAACACATTTGGGATTTACATTCAATGCATGGCTCGCTATCCCCGGCAAGAACCCATACATGTCAAAGTGTATCCAGGCGAATACATCTAGGTTCGCCCAGAGGAAACCAACTAATTCCTTCATCATCCTCATGCCAAACTGTGATTTGACCTTCATGATCTACATAGAATCATCTTAGCTGACCAAAATATTGATCGTCAACTCGATTGGAGTTGCCCTTCCGACCAGCATCTCTTTTTGTGGATCCATATCCTTATGGAAACAGCTATGCTGGTCGAGCTAGAGCTTAGACAGTGGTTGTTATTCATCCAACCTTGATGCATAGAGTTCCTCTATACCGTTTCCTTGCTCCTTTCATCTCGGCTCCTTTAGCTCAATGACATAACACTCGTGGCCAAGCCCCTGATCTCCTTATACTCTTCCCACACCATTCTTTGTAGGAAACATCATCGTCAAACACCAAGGAGCAATAGCCACTCTGAATTCAGCCAATGCCGGTTGGCCCAAAAGTGCATTGTAAGTAGAGTAAATATCCAACACCATAAAAGGCATGACCCGCACTCGCTTGCGGTCACCATCACCAAGTACCACCGGTAATTCCATATATCCGACTATCTTCGTAGCCTTCCCGTTAAATTCTTGGATCCAAGATTTACATGGTTTCAAGTCCTTGCCCTCCAAAAGCATCTGGTCATAGGCTTTCTTAATAAAATGTTGACCGAACTCCAACAGTCAAAAAACACCTTACATACAATCGTAGGGCCAATCATGACCATAATCATGAGCGTGTCAATCATTGGGGCTTCCATCCCATCAGCATCTTTGTTTCGGAAAACAATGTCGTCTGTCATGGTTCTGAATTGTTTTGCCAGAGCTCCGTCCACTATAGAAAAGCACCTTTCATTCTCTGCACCAATGTATCGATCCATCTCGTTCTAGCTCTTGTTAACCGGATGTGGTCCACCGATAATTTTATTTATCACCAAACGTTTTTTAGGCCGTCTAGACTCTTCACCGCTAGGCCCAGCTTGATCCCGTTGGAAAGACATCCCAAGGGGGTTAGAATTTCCTTGCCCATCATTCTGTGGGCTTTCACAAACTACTGCAACTTCTTTTTCCAAATCAATTCCTTGATCATGTCATGCAAGTGTTTGCACTCATTGGTGTTATGACCACGTGTCTTATGAAAACTACAAAACTTGCCACATTTTTTCTACTTCTCAGTCGACTCCCTTAGAGTCGGCTTCCTGTACAGCTCAGTACCTTGAATAGTTAGATAGGTATTCTCTATTGACATATTTAATTCATTATAATTGTCATACTCAGGAATCCTACGATGATTCCTATTATCCGACTTTCGCTTCCTGGTCCCACTATCACTCCATTTCTGTCCATCATTCTTGTTGCCAACATTTACATCCATGTTTCTAGAACTCCCACCGGACTTTTCTACAGCGATATTACTCTTTATCACTTCAGCTGAAGGCTCAACATCTTCTCTTTGAGAACAAGTACGACCTCTTCCAAGCACAAGAGCAAATTAGCCTTCCTATAAAAAAATATCCATCGTCGATGGTAGTTTCATTTTCAACCATCTCTCGAAGTCAGTTTCGGGATGAATCCCCATGATCGCTGCCAACAATACTATGTCATTATTAGTATTCGTAACTTCCATCAAAGCTGTATGGAACCTGTTTAAGAGATCGTTCAATGACTCTCTCACATCCTGGAAGAGGTTTGATAAAAACATCACATCCTTCGGGCATGAAGTGTTAGATGGAATTGCTCTAGAAACTTTCGCATCAACACATCAAAAGAGGATGTGGATTTCAGCGAGAGTCGAGTGAACCACATCATCACTATCTCTAGGGAGATTGGAAAGCAACAACATCTCATGGCATCAGATGCTCTAGCAGAGTCTATATGCCACTCGTATTTCATCAAGTGCTACTTTGGATCCATTTTTCGGCCATACGACGGCATCGTTGACATTACAAACCTCAGTGGGTGCTTCACATGCAATTTTTTTCAGTAAATGGGTTCCAACTTGGAGAAGTAGCCCACACATCATTACTTCTGAACTGATTTTCATTTACATGCTTTTTGATCATCTGGGCCAAGTACTCTGATCCTATGGGTTCGGATGTGACGGTACTCAGGATTTGTTCTGAGTGTTCGATATGGCGAATGCTCTCAAGCAAACCCTCAATACTTGGGTTCTCCAGACTCTGGGAGATCCATTCATCTAGCAGTCCTCCTATTTGATTCCTGTGCACTGAATCATTAACAATTGTTCGATATTCCTGATTCTGATTAGCCGTGGCGTAACTAGAAGACAAATCCTTGCTGCCATCCAAACGGCGAGGTCCAGCTCCAACATTGGTTAAATCGATATCAATCTGTCCTCTTGGATCAGTATCGAACCACATACCTGTACCATGATTTTGTCTCATTTCCTAATATGAAGTCACGACAGTGTTTTGAGCCATTTTCTTCTTCCTATTCCCCTATCTCTACTCAGATGATGAGGAACTATTAGACTCTTAATCAAAAAATGTTAAGTTCCTCCTGCTCTTTCTGCTGCTGCTCTAATTAGCTTATTCAGCAGTCTCAAATTCCCTTGCATCTACTGGTTTATACGATCCGTCATGACATCAGTTGGATTCTGGATCTTTGGCTGGTTTGGCTGAGCAACTTTATCCACATGCTGAGCATTCTAGTTATCAGTATTATTAGCAGCTTCGGAGTTTGTAGAATAGTCTCTCCTTGGGGACATGGCAAATAGCTTCTTGTAGATTGTTAAAAATCTGAATGGCAGAACAGTAAGGTTGAAAGAGTGGATCTACCTCTTGGATCTAAGAAATCCAGTAGTATGAATCCAAGTAGTTTGAGAACATCTTTCTTAGTGAAAGCAACAAAATGTTTGGACCAAATATGGCATAAACACCTAGGAGATTGTGTAGAGAATAAAAAGTGAAGAAAAGTAAATTGAAAAGAGTAAGAAAAAAGACACCGTACTCATAGTGCTTCGACTAATCTTGGCCTACGTCCACTTAATGATTTTATTGTTATAGTGCTGGTTTACAAGCACCAGTTATTACGGATTAATATAAGTCTACGGGTGGTTATAAGAAATTAGGGTAAGATAAAACTAGAGCCAAAAGATCCTTAAAAGTGAGCCAAGCCCCTATTTTATAGCTGTAAGAAGCCTAAAATCTCGCCTTCAACCACTTCATTTTCTACGCCGTATAATGCTTCTTTAAGAAAATAGGTGGATACCTCATCAATAATCATGGATCGGTACCGATCCATATATTTTTCATATGGATGATTTTGAACTTCTTGTCCTGACTTGATTCGTGGTTAGCTTCAAGATTCCAAACTTATTTGCATCATTATTAGCCTATTTTTGAGTCCAAATGATGGATTGGTGGAAGAATGGAGTTGCTGACTTTGAGTGCTCATGGAAATCGATAGAGGATTGCATGGGATCAACGAAATATCACTTGAAATAGGCTCCTGACATCAAGTATACAAGATAAAAGGAGACAGGGTAAGAATGAACTAAAGTTCTTGGATCGATATCGATCCAACTCCTTGTTGGATTTTTTTTCCTTTGCTTATTTGACTCATTTTTTCTTCATCCCTTAGCTCTGTCTGTACTTGGTTTTTGGACTCCTGAGCCATCTCTTCGGGCTTCTTGCCTTGATAGTTTTTCAAGTTTGATTCAACCATTCTATCCAAATATTGTCTGGTCAAAAGGTGGGATGACAACAACTATTTTGCCTTGACATTCCTTAAAAAACATTGTATGGTAAGAGACACTCTGGCTGTACCCATAACCTTTCATCGCCTAACAAAATTGACTAAACCAAGCTCTTGGTGATTGCTTCAACACATATAATGCCTTCTACGACTTACACACTTCCATAGTTGTCTCTGGGTACAATATCGAAGTGGAATATCCATGTAAATATCATCCTTCAAATCACCATGTAAAAATGCATTTTTAACGTCGAACTGATGTCGTGGCCAGTCTAGATTTGCTGTAAGAGATAAAAGGAATCAAACATAATTTAATTTCATAAAAGGTGAAAAAGTTTCCTAAAAATCGACACCACAGGTCTGTGTATACCTTGTTGCAACTAACCTGGCTTCGTACCTCTCGATCTTCCCCTTTGCATTATATCTTACGGTATATACCCATTTGTACCCGACTATTTTCTTCCCTTTTGGCAATGTTACTGATTTCCAAGTATCATTCTTTTCTAGTGCTTTCTAATTTCATTTCTCTTACCTAGTTGGGATTTTGTAAGGCTTCTTCCTATTTTTCTAGTATAGCTACCGAGGATATTTAGTTCTTAAAGTTTTTCAGAGGTTCTGACAATTTCTCTGTGGTTGTATAGTTAGCAATTATATATCCTATTTCTATATTTGTTCCATCCTCCAGAATGTATAGTTTTGATGGTTTTCCTTGTTATTTCTAGGCGATAATTTAAAGACAACATTTGGAGAACTTTGAATTATGGATAACCCGAGCTAGGCTGATGACTGGCTTGGTTTGGTTAACCCGAGCTGGGCTCGAATTTCCTATGAATTTTCTAGGCCTATGTCTACCTGCTTCTCACTCTTTAGTGCCAAACTTACACGACCCAAATTTGGCCTAGTATAAATGGGTTGAGTATGGTCTAGTTCATCCATTGAACAACTTAAAAACACAAATCTGACCAATCCAATTCCGCCTAGTTCTCCCACCGAATTGGGTTTTTGAATTTTTGATAAAAATATATATTCATTTTTCAAGAACATGACATCCATGTCGTAAAGAATTTCCTTGTAGTTGGATTACAGAATTTATACCCTTTTTGATGTGTACTGAAACCTAAGAAAACACATCTTTATGCACATGTTCCAATTTCGATCGAAAGTCCTTTTTATCCTGTATACTCAAAAAAATTAGGGGATAAATTAAGAATTGACGGAATTCTAATATGGGATGATAACACTTGGAGAGGGGTTTGGAAATCATTTACTTAAGATGGTGTACATTTAATCAAGTAAATTGCAAAGGACATCACACTATACCAAAAAACGGGGCGTATTATTCTCAAACAATATCGACCGAGCAATTTCGAGAATATGTCCGCTTTTTCTTTCTGCCAGTACATTTTGTTGAGGAGCTTCCATACACGAGGTCTCATGTATAATCCCTTTTTCCCTAAAAAATTATGCAAATTCTTATTTACGTATTCCGACCCATTATCACTTCTTACAAATTTTATCTCCTTTTCAAATTGATTTTTTACCATATTAAGAAAATTTTGAAACATTTTTGATGCTTCATCCTTTGTTTTAAGTAAATAAAGCCATGTCTTGTGTATAGTCATCAGTAAAAATTATAAACCACCGATATCCAAAATTTGAGAGAACCGGAGATGATTCCCAAACATCAGTATGAATTAAATCAAAAGGAACAAGTCTTTTGTTATCACTACCAAGATAAGTTGTTTGTTAGCTCTTTGCCTTTATATAAGTTTCATAAACAAAAATTTCATTTTCCAGACCAAAAATTAAATGGGAGAGATTTCTTATGTACCCAAATGAGGGATGTCCTAGACTCTTGTGCCATAACAAAATTTACTCTCTCAAGCGCTTTGAATCAGTTTTTTTTAAAAAGAGCTCCCCATCTTCACTTTGTTTAAGTAATACAATCCATCTCGCTTAGTACCATGGCCAGATCTCCTTGGTGAAGATATCCTAAAAAACAATGATTTGGAAAAATGAGAGCTACACAATTCCGTTCTTCTGTTAATTGTTTGATAGAAATCAATTTTGTTGATAAAGATGGTACTAGCAAGGTACTATTAAGAGTAAGTCTTAGAAATTGGTACACCTCCTTTCCCGTTTACCAGATATGCTATTCTGTTTACATTACGAATACTATCCTTTTAGGTTGTTTTTCTCAACACAATGTCTTATTCAAAATAGGTTTGTTTTTTGATATTATAGTTATAAATAAAATTACGCTTTTCTTGCAGGATCCGGGCTAGCCGCAATAGATATAAATGGTGAATTTAAAAAAATAATCTATTTTAGATCTATTGGCGTGTAAAGTCTTAAAAAATTATTAGGTTTAATCTAATATTATTTAACTAAAATCATATTTTATTAGTTTTGTTTTAGTTTTATTAATTTAATTCTAAATTAATTACATATGAGATATGAAAAGGTTTTTCATACTTTAATAGTGCGACAAGTTGCTAACATAAGGCATGTATGATTAATTGATGACAAATAGAAATAAAAAAGAATAAATCTAGATGCATAACATAAGGATCTAATAGTGAAGGAAATAAAAGGTAGGATCATTGATTGATTCCACCTTCTCTCTTTAGCAAATTTAATTGGTACAATGCTTAACTAACATATAAGAGGTATTATGACACAATAACATAAACATCAAACAATAATTAATATGATATATTATTGTCTTGCTTTTAAATTGTTTGATAATAATAAAAAGGGTTGAAATTATGCTTTGGCGATTCAAAATCCAAATATTAAATGTTTATATAACATGTGCACATATAGATAAAATTACACGTATATAAAGACTAAACCAAAACTATCTAAACAAACTTCAACACTGCATTAAATTTTCTAATGCATTTGTAAACTTATACATACTTGTATTAGTTTAAAAAAAATACATGTATACATATAAATTAAGAGATTTAAAATAAATGAATATATTTTACAAAACAAAAGTGGAACACTAAAAACTAACCAATATATTAGCAATCCTTTAAAATACTTAAACAAGGACATTTACGATAAATAATTAAGCAACAAATTTAGAATGTTATATTAATTAATTCAAAATAAAAGATTAATTATCAAAACATTCTTTTAATCATATGTAAATTTCTATTACAATTCATCAGATTAAGAATAAAATAATTTATTCAAAAAAGAATTCAAATTGCATGATTATTTTTCAATTCACGGTGAAGTGACAACATGTGTATATAATGTTTCCGTTTCAACAAAAATGCAAATAATATGTGCATACAAACTTTTAGATCTGAAAAATTACACTTTGATTTAAGAGTTTAAAACATAGACCTATAACTAAACATTGTTTTAACTATTTACAAATTTTTGTTTTGATTTATCAAAAGAAAAATCAAATCATTTAACAAATGATTTAAATTCGTAAACAATTTCAAATCAAATGAGACAATATTATATAAGCACAAATTATGACCTTTAATATTTAATAAACCATTTAAAACAGAAGATAACTCTCAGATCTAGCAAAAGTCATACCTTGATTTATGCTTTATCCTCAAATTGCCAAGATCCACATCTAATTCTTACAAGAGATGGATAAACAACCACTATTTTAATATAATTTGATGTTCCAACTTAAGATGTTATTAGTTTTTATTTTGTTTAAAAGAAGATAATGGCAGCCATTATTTTGGATAGGAGAAGGAAGGATTTTTTGTAAAAAGAAAATAAAATGAGGAGATTTGTTTTTAATAGGATAAAAGAATCTTTTTCCATTTTCCTTATTTAACTTCCTTACTTAATTCAATCAACTAATCCCTTTATTTTCTCCATATACTGGCTGGTCTATCATGCATCCATAGTAGGCAAATTTTCCAACAAATAAAACATTTATGTAATTATTTATTTTAAAACCCATTTAAAAAGGCCACTGATATCGAATGTTAATATTTGCAAATATAACTTTTATACATTCATTTAAATAATTACTAACAACACTCATAACTTTAATTAAATCAATTATAATTAATATTTCATAAATATTAATTAATTTAACCAATTTACAACGTTTCATAAATTAATTAAATCGTGTGGTTTTTAGGAGAAACCACAAATGCAGTACCCAGTAGTAATGACCATTTACACCAATTCTCTTCATCAAAACTATATCACATTAGGACTTATGAAATTTGGTTATGGTCAAAATTCCAATATCAACCACATTCAACTTTATAGCCCAACACAAAGTCCTTGGTTCAATAATAATAATAATAATAATAATAATAATAATAATAATAATAATAATAATAATAATAATTAACTGAACTACTCTGCCTAGAGAATTTGACTTTGAATTGACTTCAGTTGACCATGATACCAACTCCATATAACCGAGGAGATGAATCCTCTCTTGAATAGTGTTTCACTTCCAATACTTCCAATCGACCTAACTATAGTCATTAGATGGACGATGTACCATGGTTTAACTATAATCAAAAGATCAATGGTATTCTCAAGTCAAGAGGACTGTGTAAATTAGTTACGTTGATATTTTCTATTTGACCTTAGTTATATTAATCAACAGAAAACTATCGAGTGGGTCATTCCATAATTATCCAATAACTATTAGTGCGTAATCTCTTGGTGCCCTCGTAGTTATGAGTAATAAACTATACAACTTAGGATGGTATTAAATATTCTAGTCTCAACGGATCTATCGATATCCAGTCTCAATACATCTTAACTAGGAATATTTAAAACGATTTGTTTATTTTTATTATGATTAATCACTCATGATTACAATGCACTGTAACTACTATCACAAAACATGCCATTCAATGATTTTCTTTTAAATATACTTCTATTTTAATTAATTAATTACTATAACATATTATATCAAGTATATAATAGAAAGAAAATGCCTTTTATTTCAAACAAGATTGATTATCAAGCTAGATATACGCAGCAAATTACATAATTTCCCTTAGGGCATACCCCTAATTCTATCAATCTTCCACTTGTACTTGGGGCCACTATGGAATCTTTATCTCATCCCTTTGACCGGTTTGATGAGAGTTGATCAAGTTAGACCCTTCGTGAATGGATCCGCCATGTTTTTTTAATTTTCTACAATGTCAGTTAACTCTCTCTGATGCTAATAAACTGCCTTTATCATATGGAACTAGTCGGAGTACGTTTCTTTACTACTAGTGAGCTCTTATCATTTTATTATTATCATATAGCAATAATAAAGTATTTTTAACAATTGGAATAATCCCTATCTCATTTACAAATTTGTGCATTTATATTATACATTGCTTTTATCGTTGTGCTATTCAAGATGATGTATTATGCCTTTTCATTAAATTAGTCACAATGTTTCTTTTAGAACATTTCCAACTTAAGCTCCTTAACTAAAGTTTGAACGTGAATTTAATATTGACATATTATACTCGATATCACTTATGAAGTTCAAGTCGAAGCATTCCTTCATAAGAAGTTTTTTGTTTGTAAACAATTTCCTAGTATTTGGTAAATCCTCAAGAATGCTCTAAACTACCATTTAATTATCTTAATTTGTATTTTAATATATACATCATGCACCAAATACATAAGCAAACTACGATAATGTAGACAATATAATATGTATGAAAATTCCTATTGTCAATACATAAGGAATCCATTTGACATGTTCCATATTAGATATTTTAATAAGATGTCTTTGCATATCATTGGGGACATACCCAACACCCTTTGTATTAATTATAAAAGATATAATTTACAAATCAAATAACGAGTCCCAAAAACCAAATTATTACTGATTTTTATATGAGTATATCATTAATAATTAGTAATATGTTGTTTACCTTTTTGGAAATATTTTAGTACCTTTAATAGTTCTTTCTTATGGATACACGCTTTCTTTCCATTTCGATTGCTGTTAACCCAAAAAAGGATCGACAATCTGGATCGAGTATGAAAGCACAAGTGTAGATAATCAATAGCACAAATCTCAGATAAACAACAAAGCAAAAGTAAGAAAAGAGACACAAATTTTTTATAGTTTAGCTGATTCTGACCTATATCCACTTTAATCAATCTTTATTATGATTATACTAGTAAAATCTCTTTGGATATCAACTAGTTAGTCCTTAGATCTAAGTTATAATGAATTAGAATAAGTAACAAGTACAAGGGTTGACTGGAGAATCGTAGTAACCCCTTTGATAATGTTGTGAGGGAGAAGAAAGTTGAAGTGAAGGAATTCCAATATAGTAATGGCGACTCTCTCTCTCTCCAGAAAAGATCCATCTCTAGTCGCTGGTAGGTGAGTATTTATATGAGAATTCAGTGGATATTGGGTCAGAAGTCCAAGTGCAGAAGAGTCCAGTTGTTATACCAAGTCATTACCGAAATCTCAAATCAATCCGAGTCATTCTATGGATCTCTAGTTATCCTAAAGGATGGATCACTAGATATCCATCAAATTAGCATATTTTTCTACCAAAATCCATTACTTAGTGCTACAAACGAGCTTGAAAAGTTTGAGGGCGATCTGACCTATCTTGATAGATCACTAACTATCCGTAGAGGATGGATCGCTAACTATCCATCCGCTTAGCATATTTTTGAGTGATCTTTGTTTGCTTGTCTTCCTATCTTCTATTTAAGCATCTTTTCCAAATATCAAGTCGTTTGGCTTTAGTTTGATCATCCGTCTTCATAGGTCATTTGGTCCAGAAGAATCGTCCATAACTTGCTCAAAACTTAAAATTGGACGAAATATTGCAGGTACTCTCTCTAATATGTGTGTGTGACGACCCAGAATTTTTAGAAATTTATAATGGAATAATTAATTGATTTAGGTTAATTTTAACTCGAATTCAAGATATCAATATTTACTTGTTAATTAAATCATTTGAATTATACAGTTAAATATTGAATTTAATAATTGAAATTGGGTGAATTGTTGAATCTGAAATTCTAAGCATGTTTAAAATAATTTAAAGGCTTATAAAATCTATAATGATGATACTTAAGATAATAGAATGGTTGAAGTTTAATTTAAAGGTGATTTGTTCAATTTTAATAATATATCGTTTAAATCGATATTTAAAAACAGCCTTCTGAGGCATAGTCTCGGAATTCTACTAAACTGGTTCCCTTGGATCCGTAATAGTTAGTTATTATCGGATTTCAATTTTCATAGCAATCAGAATTGTTGTTTGACCCTGGCAGCTCAAAACGCATAGAAATTATTTTAATCGATTTAATTTAAAATTGATCGCTTACTTCTGTAACTCGCGCATATGATCGAATTAGCTTCCGAAACAAGTTCCATTGTGATCGGAATACGGGTAAAAACTTATAAACACCCGTCGGCATGTCTAATTCGGGGTTCGAAATTTCACGTTATGCTTAATGAGACGTTTTGTAAGTTTTATAATATTATAAAATTTAAAGTACATTAGTCACAGATATTTTTTCCAACAATCGTACTCAGGAAGCCTCTAGCCTTCGTTCTTTAATCTAGACCCGTCTCCTTCTTTGAAGAATCATTCCGCAATTTATTTCGAAAAAAATTAATGGCCGATACTTCAAAAAAAAAGAGGTCACCGTTGTTTTGTTCCTAAACCTTGTTCTATCTCCTTCAATTAAATCAAAATTGAAAATCATAGCCGAGCAAAAAAAAGGCCGCCGTTTAGTAAAAAGAGAAAAAAATTTGGTACAGGGTACGAAATCGATCGTGAGTTGTTCGATTTTTTGCGCATATGCTTTGCTGGGTCTCGCGATAAAGACAAGGCGGTGAGGCGTCACAGTCGACGTTTCGTTGGGCCGCGACTTGATGGGAACTCGCGCGCAAGGAGGTCACTGGAGGAGCATATGCTCGAAGTCAATGGTCGCGTGGGTTTCGATCGCGACTAGGGAAGATTCGGAACTCGAGTCGAGTGCGGCGACGTGAAGAACAGTGGATGATGCTCAGGTTTCAGGGCAAGTTTTGCGGGGTGCCAGGGATTCGCGATGCTTGGTACGACGACGCAGTGACTGTGTCAAGTGCTCGAACGTGGAGGTAGTGACCATGTTCGATCGATTCGATCTTTGTTGAGGTAGTTTGATCTGAATATTTTAATTCAGATTTTATTTTGGATTTAAACTTATCAGGAAGTTAACTGCTTAGTATTTATAGTTTTGTTAATTTAATAAATAAATATATGAGTTGTAGAAATTATATAGGTAAATGTATGAGTAGTTTCAAAATGAGGGAAAATGATGGAAGTTATATATATATAAGAGCTTGGGGAAAAAGGAATTTTAAAATGTTGAACATTTATATAAAAGTAGATTTGGAAAAAACAATATATTAATTTTTAGTATATGGGTTTCAAAAGAAAAAGAATAATTATTTATTATCGGAAAATTGGATAGAATGAAATAATTTGTAAATCGAATTTTATTTATTTCAACTATTAATAAAATTCATAATGTTTATCCAAGGTTAAAATCCGAAGGAAACAAGTCGAGATTGGGTTTGGATTGCAAAATCTAAGGTGAGTAAATCTCCCGCTTCTGGGTTTTTATTTAAATTTAAATGGTTAAATTTAAATGATTGACTGAATGGTTGAATTGGATTGAGGTGTTATATTATATAGTAACATATAGTATATTTTGGAGTGTTTGATATTCTGTGATGAATATTATTGGTAATTGGAATATTGAATGTCGTGGGTTGCTTGAATATTTCGGTACCCTGAGTTATCGAAATATATAAATTGGATTTTTTTAAAAGAAATATGAGGATGAATTTTGGGAGTGAAATAATTATGGAACAAAAATAAGAATGAATTGGAGGGAAATAAAAGTGGTATTTAATAACTAAAGTCAAAATTGTAAAGTAGAGATTTAAACAAGTTTTAAATCCGAGTTAAATCTGGAATTCAAAGGTGAATCTGGGTTTTTCAAACAAATAAGTTTTTTTAAATTTAATTATTTTAACAACTTGAATGTTTAAGTTCATTTTTAAATTGATTTGAATTTAAAAATGAATTTGGTTTTAAATTCCTTTAAATTTCAATTTTAAAACAAGTAATTAATTTATTAATTAAGTAAATAAAAAAGATTGTTAATTACAGGTTGAGATTAATCGATAATGATTAATATTGTGGTTGAATTCAAGTAATTAATCTGGATTAGAATAAATTAAAATATAAATTGGAAGTCATTAATTTATATAATTAATGATGAAATCAAAGATTGATTAATTAAGAACGATTAATCCATAATAAGTGACTTATGAGAAATTAATTAATATAAGTAATTAAAGATATATGTAATTAATATAGTTAATTAATTTATGAAGTAATTAAGTTTACTTATTGATTTTGGTTACGAATAACTAAGATCATGTAACTAAACAAAGATAATTACTTGAATGTAATTGAAAAATAATCAATCCAAGGTGATTAATTAAGATGAATCATGAAGGGTTGACTAATTTATTGATTTGGAATTAATTAACGTTAAATGAAGGAATCTAAGTGATTGAGGTTTGAAATTCAATTAGAATCAATTGAATTAATTTGTATGTGATTAAGCTTTCCTTATGGATGTTTGAATGGTATTGAATGCTTTGAAGGAGTTGTTATCTCTGATATGAAATGTTATGTATTTCATTTGAATAACTTGGGTTTAGATGGCATTGGGTTCGAAGAGACCGGGGTCGGGTATTGGGAAATACCCGAAACCACCTCGAATTTTTATAGATTGATATATGAAATCTATAGGCTGGAATGAAGTGTTTTAAAGGAATTGGATTATTTTAAATCTAAATCTTGGTATTTAGAAAATTTATACGTGAAATAAGTGGTTTGTAAAGTAAATTATGGCTTTGAGAATTGCTTCGAGTTACCCCCGGGTTCTATATAAGTTGTATGCTTTGTATTTCATGTTAGATGGGTTTACTCATGCTGGTTTCCAGCCTTACCCGGGTGTTACTTTGGTGTAATGCTCAGGTCAGACCGAGTATTACAAATTTTCAGGTAGGGACGTTCTAGAGCTCAGGAGGCGAGCCGGATGGCAGGAACGTATAGAGTATTTCCGTTGTGTTATATTGTTGTAAATCTGTGATACGATAATTGTGTATATTCAGTGACTGTGTATATGTGAAACTCTGATGTATTAAAATGTAATCAACAGATATAATATTCTTTTGTAGACTGTTATTATTTATTATTATATTTTATCCGCTGCGAATGTGAGATGTTGATGTTTCTGATCTTCTTCTTCTATCTCTTTCTTATTTTTCATAACTATCTGGAATTTTCGGCTTCGGAAATTTCGGGTTGTTACAGTGTGGGACTACTATAAAAATTTGAGGTAGTGGAGTTTACTCTACATGGGTCGCTAATGATCCATCTAGATGGATCGCCTACGATCCATCATACTAACCCAATTAATCCCATTTTTTCTCTGAGCCTTTTTTATGTCTTATAAGTGTTCTTTCAAAATTTCAAGTCAATCGACTTCGTATGAGTTCTCTAGGTCCATTTTGAGTTAGCTACTTTTGGTCAAACAGCTTAAGTTATATGATTCTTCACTTCTCGAGCTAGATTGTTTGGCATGCTATGAAACTTGGAAAGCATGCTTAGAAATTATAATGAATGATGATGCAAGAGGTTTGGACAACTCATGATGCTTCCATATGGATCGCTAGCTATCTATGGGTGATGGATCGCTAGAGATCCATCTACTTAGTATTTTATTGGCTGATTTTTCTTGAGTCCTATTGACATGTTCGCTTGGTTGTTTTGGTTGAGTCTCGAGTTATTCTAGCATAGTTTGTATATTCTAACTCCTATTAAATTCCGATGGGTTAAAAACCTGGTTAACACTTGCTCCCCAAAGTATGCCTTTTGAATGAAAGGCCTGCTTTGCTTAAGAACAAGTTCATGATTCTCCAGTCTTCAATAATTATGCTTTCCAACTGCTTTATCCTTGGTGTATTGTCCAATTCCTTTGGATTTTCTTGCCAATCACAAGTCGTTCTCTATTATATCCTAAGACTCTAGACTCTACCTAAGTGTAATCTATACATCACAATCATTCCGGTTTCTTTTGGAGTTATTACATCACATGTCTCTAATTACATTACACATCTCTATTCATCCCATGTTCATCCACGATTTACATCATTACCACTCAGATTTAATTTAGAGTTATAATATTATATATCAAAATCACATCACTTATCAAAATCATATCACATCATATATTAAAATCATATTATGCCACATCATATGTAAAAATCATCATGGATTCATCCAGGATGTATCCATTTTATTCTATTTATAAGGCATTCAAATCCTTTTTGCAAAGATAAACCTATTTTAAGGTTCGATCTCGTTGGACCATTTAAGTTTAATGCGTGATCTCTTTGGGTCGTTTGATGTTTAGTTAGGGGACGATCTCTTCGGATCGTTTGTTGTTTCAATTCAAGGGGATGATCTCTTCAGATCATTTGCATATTAAGTTAAGGGGATTAATTAAGCCCATCCGCTCACTCTCCGGTGAGAGGACTTACTTCTTGCACTCTGGTCCCGTCTCTTCAGTCGGGATTCTATAGCGTTCAATATCGTACAAGTCTATCCACTCGCTCTTCAGTAAGAGGACTTACACCTTGCACTCTGATCCCGTCTCTTCGATCGGGACTCTATGACATTCAAAATCAATCATCACATTAAATATGGATTTTACAGAATTCAAATTTCAAATCGAAGAAACAAGCAGAAATTAAATAAGCAAAAATCCTGAATGTTTATCCCTAACATCTGACTCAGAGTATGACAAGAGACCAATCTAGGTTTTATGTACATCCAAGCGTTCTAAGATTATTATTCTAAGCAGTCATCCCAGATATCCTACTCAGAGCGCGACTAGGAACCAATCTACGTTTAGCACACGTCTAAGCGGTTGGGGTCATTATTCTTGTAAATATCCATCTCAGACATCCGACTCAGAAGTACCTAGGGACCGTTTGGGATACCATACGCGTGTAAGCGGCCCAAGGTTATTGAAGCTAGAAAGGGTAGAGGGTAGAGAGTAACGGACGAACCTGGCCCCTATTCCAGCTGTGGGCTTTTGGTTTCGGTTCATGATGTCATTTATCCGTACTCTGGTTTTCTACTCTAACTCCAACTTCTCATGTTCTAGGTGTTAGAGCTGATCCCAGATCTAAATCTATCATGCCCCTAGTTGTGTGCTGTTTTGCTCCAACTCCAGATGTTCCAGTATTGAGTCCGATTGTTGATTCTAGCATTTTCCCTAAGTATCGGTTGCTCTAGGTATGAGGGAAGACTCCATCTTATTTCAATCCAACTCCGACAACTCTTGTGTTATTTCCTAGAGTTTGGGTCCTATTCCCTGCAAATCTAGCCATCCCTTGCTACTCCATCCTCTGCAAGAAGCTGTTCGTTATCTCCTATTGTCTAGCTAAGATCCCATCCCACATCTCTTTCATCATCCTTTCCATCTCTCTCTGATCACATAGTTGGGTTGATGAGAATATGAGGACACCTTTGGACTGCCCCTATGCTCTAATTGACTTGCTACAACTTAAGATCTAGTATTAGGCCTACTCATCTTCTCCAAATCTTAGATTCAAACTTCAATTCTTCAGATCTTGTTCAAGGCTCTCAGTGAAAGCACCAAAATATTAACCCAAAAAATGGATCAACTTCCCAAATTGAGTGTGAAAGCACAAGTGCAGATAATTAGCAGTACAAATCTCAAACAAAAAAAGTAGAAGTAAGAAACGAGACAAAGAATTATTATAGTGGTTTGGCTGAATCAGACCTACGTCCACTTTAATCAATCTTTATTATGATTATACTAGTTGAATCTCTCTAGATATCAACTAGCTAGTCCTTAGATCTAAGTTACAATGAGTTAGAATAAGTCATAAGTAAAGGGTTGACTGAAGAATCATAGTAACCCCATTGATAACTATTGTGAGGGAGAAAAAAAGTTGAAGAAGTGTTCTAGTAGAGTAATGGAGGCTCTCTCTCCAAAAAAAATCCATCTCTAATTGCAGGTAGGTAAGTATTTATAGGAGAATTCAGTGAGTATTGGGCCAGAAGTCCAAGTGCAGAAGAGTCAAGTTGTTATGCCAAGTCATCATCGAAAATCTCAAATCAAGCCGAGTCATTTCTTTGGATTGCTGGCTATCCATAGAGGATGGATCGCTAGTTATCCATCAACTTAGCATATTTTTCTGCTAAAGCCATTACTTAGTGCTACAAAGGTGCTCCAAAGTTTGAGGGCGGTCCAACCTATCTTAATGGATCGCTAGCTATCCATAAGGGATGGTTCGCTAGCTATCCATCCACTTAGCATATTTTTAAGTGACCTTTATTTGCTTGTCTTCCTATCTTCTATTTAAATAGCTTATCCAAATATCAAGTCGTTTGGTGTTAGTTTGATCAGCCGTCTTCATCGGTCATCTGGTCTAGAAGAATCATCCATAACTCTCTGAAAACTTAACGAAATTAGATGAAACTTTATATGTAATCTCTCTAATGTGTGTGGGACCTACCGTTAAATTTTCAGGTGGTGGGACCCAATCTACGTGGATCGCTAGTGATCCATCAAAATGGATCACCGACGACCCATCATACTAACTCCAAATCAATCCAATTTTTATACGAGACTTATATTTTGTCTTCTTAGTGTTCTTCCAAAATTTCAAGTCATTTCGACTCTGTGTGAATTCTCTAGGTTCATTTTCTATTAGCTGCTTTTCGTCAAACAGTTTAAATCAGACCAGTCTTCACTTCTCGAGCTAGATTGTTTGGCATGCTATAAAACTTGGCAGGCATGCATAGAAATTGTAATGAATCATGATGCAAGAGTGTGGACAACTCATGATGCTTCCCTATGAATCGCTAGCTATCCATGGGTGATGGACCGCTAAAGATCCATCTACTTAGTATTTTATTGGCGGATTTTCCTTGAGTCCTATTGACCTGTTCGCTTGGTTTTTTGGTTGAGTCTCAAGTTATTCTAGCATAATCTGTATATTCTAACTCCTATTGAATTCTGATGGGTTAAAATCCTAGTTGACAATTAAAAATCAAACAATTTGACATTTCTATGAAAATCTTACTCAATTCTAATGCTTATAGAATGATACCTTCATATTATTTCTTGAATCATACCCAAAAAGTCTATAAACTCAATGACGCTCCCGCTGACTTCGAGACACTTTGGATGTTATTTGCAAATTTTTATTCTAAATCATTATTTAGAATTTTCCATTTCAACAGAAATGTGCCAAACACTAAGCGGTACGAAACGGTAATTTTATGAGTAAATCCAATTTAATTTGAGCACATTGGATAACAAATCTATTATACTAATTTTAACAATTTTAATATACGATGTTATTCTAATCAACATTGCTCATTATATTCCAATTATGTTGGTCTTAATCTTTAAAACACATTCGTGGACAATGGATCATATTCCTTCAGGTACAACTATAAAAATCATATTTTGATAACATCTTGGAATCCACTTTGGATTTGCACAACATACCTTATCGTGGAGTCAATATTTTTGATGGTTTAATTGACAGCTTAGATTATCTGTTTTGAATTGACAAGAAACTCATAGTTTCTCTTCAATGTGTGAAAATATGTATTAGAAATTCTAATGCGTTGTGTTCATTTTAAGTTTGGTTAATTTCATTTCGTCCCTCATAGTCAGATTCATGCTTAGATCGTATCCAAATCCATTTTACTATCAATAATTTCTAAAAGAAATTCCTACACTATGAAGTTGGTATTTCTTGAAATAATAATTGTTTCCCAGTGCAACAGAGTAGGCATTCCAAAAAATTTAACGAATTTCCTTATATAAAACCGATTTGGGGTTAGTTTACAAAACTTATTTTCAAATATAAATTGGTTATCTAATGACTATCATTCCCAAAATTCTTTTAGGGTGATTCATACAAGACCGGACATGTACAATTATTGCATGCAATCTTTTGACTCGCGCAACTTCCCAACTCTTTGGTCTGGGATACGTCGGGGTTTCTTATAAATCCTTATCTTGTATGATTTTGTAAACAATTATTTAGATGAAATTAATTTTAACCATATGTAACACTCTTAATTACATGACCTTATAAAAAGAAGTTAACTCAACTTCATCCACAATTAATTGTACTTTGTCCAACAAAGTTCAATTAATCCTCATCGATACATTATTACATATTATAGGTTGGAGTGAGTTTTTTGATTAAATATTTATTCATTTTAGGTGCATTCGTAAATCTTTTCAATATACTCACCGATTCGGTTAAATCTAATCATTTTATTTTCTATCGCATGTCGTTTTATTTACTTCTTTTTATATTCTAAGAATGCATCATTAACATACCACATGCGTACCATATACACATGCTCATGTTTCTGATAACTCATTAATGAATATAATGAAGTATGTGGAACCGTTTTGGTATAAATAAACTTGCAATTGCATGCATTTATATGTATCAATACAAAGAGTTCATCAACTCTTATGACGCTCCCACTGAATGGATGCTTTGCCTTTAATTATCTGGGGTACAACTCACTAGTTCCATGCGATTCATAATCATACGATTGAAGAATTACATCTTAGAACCACAGCCTAGTCTACAATTCCAAAATAATTGTAAATAATTTCAAATACTTTGGTATTTTCTAATACATCACTTTTGTTATGAAAAAAAACACACCACATTATAGCTTTATTTCATAATTAATATTCGTAATATTCTCATTGAAATAAAAATATGTCTATTCGTCGATCATCATTGAAGTACATATATTATTTCATAAATAATGCACAGTACGTTTTACGAAAACAATTTTCATACCTGATACAATTAATAAGTGTTAGATGGCATGCTCCTATTATTTCAGCCATTACTATAATAGCACACCAAATATAGGGGACCATTGTCCACTTAATATGGACTATTTATTTCATATACCACAACTATCTTACAGTATGGAGTTTTTTAATCAAATATCTTGAATTTAAAGGAATAAATTTCATAGAAAAAATTTTTCTATATGAAAATACATTTTGAAATATAAAATATATTTCTTATTTTGATGTTAGGTATTAATAATTATTTTATAATTCTCATTTTTGAATGTTTCTTATGATGTAGAATGGACCATTCACTTTCTTCATCCCAACTGTACCTTAAATCACATCTAAACTTATACATTCATTTTAATTTCTAAATGGTCGAACCAATCAAAAGAAACCCTTACTATGATATCATAACGAACTCTTTACAAAAGTGCACTTGATCATTCTTAACATTTAAGGCGTCAACTATGTTGCACTTTATGTAAACTAATCAAACTGACATTTCAGCGATCGAGTTCTTAGATCTATCTTGTAGTTTTGGTCTACTGTTACATTTAACACAATATGATCTTCATTGTAATCAATCAAATTGAATACGTAGTCTCACAGTATAGTTTATTTACTTACTTCAAATGAACTAATTTCATCGAAGTGTCATATATACAAACCGTGACAATTCTCTATATAACACTTGCATGCAATAAGATATAGATCCTAGTCTTGTATTACTTTTGGACTTCAATACTCACAGAAAGCAATACATAGTCTCGGGCAAATAAACATGTAAGCAACCAAGTTATGATTGTATTTAGTAGTTTTAGAATTGATACTTGCACGGTATAGAAAATATTAACATGCAAGAGGTATTCAATAGTAAGTATATATTATATTTCTATTTTGTCAATCTTCAATTCGTTTTAATTTGTATTTTTTAGTTGATAAACATTCTATCAATTATATTAAACGCATAAATTTGTCGATGTAGATTATTATAACATTATATAGCATATGTTCTTACAATATTAGAAATATTAAATGTTACCATTTCATTATTTTAATAGGGTTCCACTAGTCTTGTATGTTTTGCGAAACCCTAAGTCGAAACATATAAATCCTTCGACTTCACTAGTTGGTGTTAGGACTCGTACATCTTGGGATTCTGACCTTGAGGAAAGCTTAACATATCATACTCCCATATTGGCGGATAACTCCTTATCAGTTGTATCGTATATAACTCCTATAATGTGGTTCCTTGTCCTAATCTCATTTTTACTATGAGGAAATCTCAACAAGTAAAAGAGATTATTCACTCATACCCACCATTTCGTGACTGCTTAAGTATATTATACGTGCCTTGAGGACGGCTCGACAAATATGTATAAGCATCTCACCTCGTCTAGTCTATACATTAATAATACTACACATAATATCTCTAGCTTGAAGAAAGCTCAACAATTGGAGAATATACGAGTAATTTATTAGTGTATAAATGATAAAGGACAACTTTATATTAAAGATTCATGATCTTCAATATATTTATAGAGTGATATCAACTTATAGAATAAAGTATTCCTTACGAAATATCATCGTGATTCAAGTGTCCGGCACATCATAAATCATGGTATATGTACATTTACATATGTATTTATTCATTAAGTCTATTTGGATTTCTTTAATGTTCCACATTTGGTTTTTACATTCATATTATATAGTTTTAATTATAGTGTAACTTTTATATTTCATTAACTTATATAATAATTTTATATATAATGTAATATTTATTAAAACTTGTTTAATTATTTTTAATCGGTTTACACTTTAATTAATTTTATATTATTATTATTCCAATATAACATTTACATTAGACATATATATTATTACCTTTATAATGTATACTATAACCTTTATAGTAATACATACATTATGTATGCATATCATATATATGCGTCTTTAATTTAATTAATTAACCGTTAATTATTTACTCAATTAAACACTTTAATTAAATTACATTAATTTCAAAATTCATTTTGTATATACATACATGTATATTTATAATATCTTAACATTTTAAGAAAATATAACAAACATCAATATATATAGTGCATGGATATATATATATATATATATATATATATATATATATATTTGAATATATGTAATTAACTTATTTAGTTTATTTATTTTATTAATCTTATTAATAAATTAGTTTTCAAAATTAATGTTTAAATTTAAAATTTTCAAACACTTTGAAATTTTATTATCTTTTCAAACATTTTGAAAACTAATGTTGTATTATAACTTTTATAATAAACATGTTTCATTTTAAATTTAGATTTTAAATTTAAATCTTTACTTAAATTTTAAAACAATTTTGAAAATTATCCCAATGTCCAATTCGAATTGGGCCATTTCTATTAGGGGCAACCTTTAGACGCACTTTAACTTTCAAGATAGGCTAATAACCAGGTAGGATAAGGTACTTGATTACCCAATTCCAATCATAGACTTTACCTTTATAGACAGTATACTAAGTGGACAAGCTTAATTAGTTAGCCATAACATGACAAATTTAAACAGTATAGATTATTGGTCTCTGACACCATTGCTACTCCGGCTCAAATTCCTTTGGGGTGACACAATTAGGTACCTCAAGAGCGAGTTTTACATGCAGCCTTTAGACTAGCACAACCATCATTGGACATATAGGGATAAGTGACAATGCTTTGTTATAGATCATAATGTTGGAACCCCTATCATGCTAGTTGCAGGGATTGAATATGGGATCCAATGTACTAGATGAATGCCTCAACAAACCTGGCGTTAATACCGTTAAAAGAATTGGGCTAGTCCATAGCAGAGTTACAGGGTAAATTTCAAAAATTTCCTATTTAGATCCATTGAGTCTATGAAGTCTAAAAGATCTATTAGATTCAGCCTAATATTGTTTTAATAAAATCATATTTTATTAATTTAGTTTTAGTTTTATTAATTTAATTCTAAATTAATTAAGTATGAGATATGAAAAGGTTTGAATATATCAAATATGTTCATACTTTAATTTTGTGACAGAATTGTTAAACATAAGGAAAATATGATTAATTGATGATAATATATAGAAATAAACAAGAATAAATCTAGATGAAATCACATAAGATCTTATAAAAAAGAAAATAAAAAGTAGCATAGTTGATTGATTCCACCTTTCCTCTTTAGAAAATTTAATTGATATAGCATTTAATTAACTTGTAAGAGGTATTATGACACAATAACATAAACATCAAACAATAATCAATATGTATATATCATTGCCTCGCTTTTAAGTTGTTTGATAATAATAAAAAAGGTTTAAATCATGCTTTGGAAATTTGAAATACAAATATTAAATGTTTATATGTACACACACATAAATAAAATTATATGTATATAAAGACTAAACCAAAACTTTCTATTTAGTTCAAAACAAACTTCCATACCGCAGTAAAATTTTCTGATGCATTTGTAAACTTATATATACTTGAATTAGTTAACAAAAATACATATATACATATAAATTAAAAGGTTTAACCTAAATGAATTTTTCTTACAAAATAAAAGTGGAACACAACAAATTAAGCAATATATTAAACTCGTTTAAAATACTTAGATAAGGACATTTAAGATAATAAATTTGGTAACAAATTTAGAATATTTTTGTAATCAATTTTAAAGCTACGATGCATTATCAAAACATTCTTTTAATCATATGTAAATTTCTGTTACGACTAATCAAATTAAGAATAAAAAAATTTATTCAATAAAATAATTCAAATTGCACGACTATTTTCAATAGAAGGTGAAGTGACAACATATGTATACAATGTTTCTGTTTCAACATAAATGCTAATAATATGTGCATATTTTAATCCAAAAAATTACACTTTAATTTGAGCGTCTAAATCATAGATCTATAATTAAAATATTGTTTTAACCATATACAAATTTCCTATTTTGATTTATCAAATTAAAATCAATTCTTTCAACAAACGATTCAAAAGCACATAAACAATTTCAAATTAAATGAGGCAATATTATGTATATACAAACTATGATAATCATTTTATATTTAATAGAACATTTAAAATAGAAGATACCTCTCAGATCTAGCCAAAAGTCACACCATAATATATGTCTTCTCCTCAGATCACCAAGATCCATATCCAATCCTTGTAAGAGATGGATGAACCTTCTTTGTTTTAATTTAATTTGATGTTTCAATTTAAGTTGCCATTGCTTTTTTTTTTAGAAAAGAAGATGATGGCTACCATTATTTGAAGAGGAGAAGGAAGGATTTTAGGTAAAAAGAAAGTGAAATGAGAAGATTTGTTTTTAACTGGATAAAAGAATCTTTTTCCATTCTCCTTATTTAACTTTCTTATTTAATTCAATCAATTAATCCCTTTATTTTCTCCATGTTGTTGGAATCGGGCAAGCCTGCAGTGGAATTTCTAGGTGAATTTTAGAAAAATTCTCTTATTGGATCTATGTTGAGCCTATAAAGTCCACTTCATTTGAAACATTTCAAAATTTTATTTAAATAAAATCTCTTACTTTATTTAAATTTATATAGTTTTATTTAATTTATATATTAATCCATATAAGTATACATATATGTTTGTGTGTACATGTGTAATATAATATCCTGTGCAAGGTATAACATGGCCGTGTTTAGATGTTGTGATTTACGACGCAACAGACACGTTAGTTCATGTGATATGTATTGTATGTTGTCCAAATATATGTGTACATTTAAATTTGTTACTTATATAAATATTATAAATCCATGTATACATAAATGTATATGTTAATTTGTTTGAATAAATTTATGCAAATGAAAATATTTAAATATATATATATGTGTGTGTGTGTGTGTACGTGTGCGAAATTTATATATATATATATATATATATATATATTAATAATATATATTTATATAAGCATATTATTATAATAAATATCAAAATACGAATATATATACAATACTTTTTTTATAAATAATGTATGAACCTATATATATATATATAATGACAAATAATATTTTAAATGATCTTATATATAAAGAAAATACTTGGTTAAATTGAAGCCTTTTGTGCTTTACCGATACAACCCATTGTCGCAATGCAAACAAAACATAAATATGGTGGACAATTTCATAAATTGCTTTCTCCCACATTCCAACCACACACATTTCTTTATATGTTAAAGTTCCTCATCTTCTCCACTCTTCCATCGATTCCCCACTACTCCTAGTCTTTTCAATGGCAACAAAAATTGGTAAATACTCCCAATCAACATTTGATTTCTTCAATCTTCTTGATTTGGCTTCAACTGCGCTCTTTCCTCTACCCTCCATCCTCCTATATTAATCAATCCCTTTTTCAAATGATGGACTTACTTATTTCACTTTGATTTCCTCAAAATATAAAGTATGATTATTTTTCATTTGCACATAATTACTGGAGCTTCATTTCCTTATTTATGCTCAATTTGCTAAAAAATGACGAAGTTTCAATAAGATGGACAACTCACCGACCTATTCCTTATTGCCATAATGATAGGCTATTCTTTATCCCTCTTGCGCTTTTGTTAAAGGATGAGAAAATCCATTATGACTGAGAATGATGAATTATTTAGTGCAAGTATTCTTATTTATCTCTCTTTTATTTTATGTATGACAAGGGTTGTTACTTTGGATGAATTGATGATGTTAATAGAAAACATACGTTTTAGTTCTAAGCGCGTTAATTTTTTTCTATATTTCAGTAGTAAATTTTAATTAAAACCACAAGTTTGTTAGATTGTAGAAAGCTTAACATTGTGTATTTTTGATAATGTGTTATATAATATACATTCTTCATAGTTTAAGCTATTTTTGGACTCTTAAATCTATTGTATGATCCAGGAATAACTACAAAATTTTTATTCTGATATTATTTACCACTACTTTTTATAATTTTTTGATCTAAAGTATGTACTTTGGTTCTTTATACTTGGCTACTCTAACGCAACTTTATTTTGGCAATCAATTTAGCAATCGGATGTGGTTTCTACCAAGTTAGCAGTAAGTTATTAATCTTCATTTGTTGATAATTTTATGATGGAACCTGCTACAAGCATTTCACTGGAGGTAGAATTTATAGATTACTATTATTAATGTCATAATAGAGGGAATATAGAGTGATATATTGCATCCATAGAGGTAAGTAGTTGTTCTAATTGATGGTATGAAAATTTCCCTTATGAAACATTGTGGTTTTTAGAAGGAGGAGCATTTTTGGATTCATTGACTCACATTTTACATTTTAGAAGGAAAAACATAATCTTCCATGTGAAGAGGAGAGTAGGGGAGAAGGAAAAGCACGTCTATGTAGAAGTTAAAGGATGTCAGGTTGGGAATTCAAAACAAAGCATAGAGGCTAGCTATATTTGCAGGCAAGTGGGGATGTGAATGTAACTTCTAGGACATGCGTATGGATTGAGAAAATTGTTAGGACAATTTTTATTATTTAAAATTAGGGTATAATTTAGTTGGCATTACGGTATATGATTTTTTTGAGGTTTTGTGTGCAGTTTTTTCTCTTTAAGTTGTTGTGCTAATGAGAAGTAGAGCAGGTTAATTAAAGATTTGCATTACTCTTTTTGGCCTTTCATAATGGGTTGCTAAATACAATATTGGCATTGTATATTTTTTTGAGACAAATATGTGATCCTTTATAAATAGAGGAGAGCACACATGCAACTATATATTTATCACATAGCAAGGCACTGCCAACATGCCTGGCAGGTAGCAAATCTAAGTACAAGTATCTAAGGAAAAAACTCAAGCACCCTTAAATGAGCTCCAGTAAGGCCACCACCCATTACACCCGAATATCGAGCTTCGACAAGGCTACTGCTCGATATTAAGATGTTAGGAGTACCTGAAAAACTAATGAAAAATATAAAGCCAATGGTACTGGAAGCCAGCACCATCTAATAAGGAAGCTCCATGCTGCTGACTCGCAAGGAATGGGGATGTGGCTAATTTGAAGTGGAACAACTAACGATCCTGAAAGGAAAACTCCACTCTAAAGACTCGGTAATGCTGGAAGTAGCACTAGCTGAAGAGTGAATCCTCTTGATAATATTGCACCAAAATGAAGCTGAAGATGTACTGAGAAGAATCCCTCACCGCTATCAACAATCCTGGAATCAACAATCCTATGTAACTGTAAAGAGACACTAACATCCTATCTATCCCAGAGCTGTATCTGAAAATTAACTAAGGAAAATAGTTAGAATGATAGACATATATGTAACTTATATACATATATATGTATACATGAGATAAGAGTAAAGATACAAAAGTAAAGCTAATAGGACAAAATAAAGAAAATGTAACAACCCACCTTTTTGGACGTAAATCGACAATAAACCACACATGTCAACTCAAACCATTCAAAAGGGAGGATTGTTAATGGGGTAAATAAGAAAATAATAGAGAAGAAGGAAAAACAAAATACAGAATCTCACAGTGGAATGACAAAATATAATAATCAAATAAACAGTTCATGAAGCTGTTTTACAAATGACATTTGATTACACTTCTACAATACAAATTAGAGTTATACATACAACAGAAATAAATAAATAATCCAGCGGAACGCATGATGTAGTGGAATAATTAATAATAAATAGTAAACTCATCTCCATCTTCATCTTCCAAAATAAAATGGTCTTCAATACACTAAATAAGCTCAGACTGACTCGAGCGTAATGAAACGACAAAACACTCGAGTCAAGACTAAATGATCTTATATATATAAGTCAAATCAAAATAAGTAGAATAGAAATAGTACTATAATGGCTTCAGAGATGTTACAGG
The DNA here is from genome assembly GCA_030765085.1 of Allium cepa. Lineage (NCBI taxonomy): Eukaryota > Viridiplantae > Streptophyta > Magnoliopsida > Asparagales > Amaryllidaceae > Allium > Allium cepa. The sequence continues at coordinate 348,324,241 of CM060944.1, forward strand.
ATTATCATCTCCTATCAAGTGTACAATGTGGATATAATTATTTGAAAGATTTCAAATAATTCGAAATACCAATCTTAATCATTTTGATTAAAATAAATCCGAAGTTTAAATTTAAAACTCAAGCCTTTCAAATAATTCAATCCCAATAAATAACCCAATTCAAGAAATTATATGGGTATATGTCATTTCGACCAGTATCCAAAATCAAAATTTCCAAATTAATAGAAACCACTCCGGTTATCATTTCAATCCATAGTGACAAAAGATATAGATACATAAATAAACATCTAATCATCCAAAATGTCAACCAATAACATTCATCACAATCCAACATCCAAATCAGCCAGTAAATCACAACAATCAATTGATTATCATTATCAGGTGTTTAACAAGCAATTTATATTCAATATTAATTAAATGGCAATTCAACTCAATATAAATTCAATTTAACTTAAATGACAATCTAAAAAAATACTAAATAGCAATCAATAAATTTCTAATCACATCATAAAATTAATTTAACTAACATAAGATAATTTAGTATTCATAAGTGGGTCAAAATACTCACCTTTGATATTTAGAACGCAAAAATCCAGACAAAGATGTTTTTCCCAACAGTCTCCTAACTCAGCCAAACCTATTTCATGTCGTCAGGAATTCCAGTACGAGTCCAACGGAAGAAACTACGCATGTATCGAACTCGTATATGGAAGATATTCATATTATAAGGATATATAAAAAACGTGTACATTTAATTATTAAAATAAGAAACTTTAATAACTCACGTTTTCAAATTTGATGCACCCAAAACAAAGGCAAGAAGTAGAAAGCCAAAACCATGAAAGCTAATTCTCGTTGTTCATTTTTTTGAAGGCTTCCTGCAAAAGAAGGCAAGGTGGTGAGGAAAAGTGCGGATGTGGTTAAGGAAGAAATAGATGCTCACACTTTTTTCTTTTTCTTTTTTGAACATAGCTTTAGTAAAAATGATTTGGTAGTAACTAAGTGGAGGGATAAACCTATGTTGACATTGAGACTTTGAGGAAAAAATAGAGGCACTGAGGTTTAAAAAATAATGAAGTTCTAGGGAAAGAATGAGATATGATATGAAACAAAAGAAGAAATGGAAGTAACAAACGACGTATGGAAGAGACAAATAAAAATGAAGCTATATGATCTAAGTAAATTCTTTGGGTAATAAAATAAACAAAACGGAAGAATGAGAAAGGATGTGAATTCACGTTTCAGCTACATCAGATAATTGCAATAAAATAGTGGCAGGTATATTGAATAATAAGGAAATGAATGGTCACTTAGGATCTAATTAATTGCATGTTCCACTCAATTAAATATATTAACACCAGATATACTTTTTTTACACCCATTTAAACATAATTAACATATAATAAATAAATTTGAATACAACAACCAATGTAATGTTACACAAAATAAAAGATGATCCGGAACTCAAACTCAAGTTTTATTTTTCAAAATAAAGTTTTTCTCAGAGCGCAATCAGGAAACCTAAAATGTTAATTTAATTTGAATTTTAAGATTAGTGTTAAAAGCACTTATATATAGCCTCAAATTGATATTTAATTAATCACTGTAAAATATTGTCTTAAAATTCATTGTCTTCTTCTTTTTATAAAATTATTTTTATCTTCAAAATGAAAATGTTTGTTTTATTTTCATTAAAACGTTCTTTTTATTTTAACAATAATATATGTTTCTTTCGTTAAATCCATTTATTAAAATTAATATTTCTTTTTTTTAAATTGATATATTCCAAATCGACATAATTGTAATTAATTTCAAAATTACACTTTAAAATTGATCCTAACAAATTCACATTTCTTTCATTAAACGCCATTAATTTCAAATAAATTCTCTTTCCCTTTTATTGAAAGATTCCAAGTCAAATTAACGGCAATAAATTCATTAACAAATTTAAATTCCAATATACATTTATTTTGATTTTCATCTTATTATTCAATCAATTATATCTTATAGATATACTTAACATTGGTTTACCATTTCATTACCTCAATCTTCTATGGTTATCACTTTAATTCAAATTAACTGCATTAAGTAATTTTATTAATTGCAATTGATTTTCAATTTAATTTCAGTGGATTAAATAAATAGGTGATACATGATAAATGTTACCTTTTACTTACTTAATTTATTATCAACAACAAATGTTACGACTACTTACACAACCCTGATTATACTCAATTTTACATTAATTTCATATAACTTTCCCCTTTTTATATACATTTAATTCATTACCTTATTTCAACTTATCACTAAGTAACTTTACAATTACTTCAATTACTGCATACAATTCCAACATTAAACCCAACATTCAAATGCCTTAATTCCATTAATTACCCATTCAATATTCAAACAAATAAATTAATGATAAAATAGTTAATACAGTCATTCATAACAATGATTCATACCCGTTATTTTATTCTTTTCAACCAAGGGTTATAATTTGCTTACCCAAAAAAGGTTTTGTATTCAATATTAACCTATCTCAATTAATTACATACAAGTTCACCATTAACTACATCATTTAATTAATTTCATTATTTACAATTATACCCAAGTCAACATACAATTTATTTCAATTGATTTGAAATTACATTAAATAGTTATCAGCTGCTTTCACTGAGAATTGAACTCAGGAATTCGAATAATCAAGAGTTGGATACGAGAAATCCGAAGAACCATGGTAAGGCGATCGAGTAGACTACAAAGACCGGAGAATAGTCAGCATGAAGGAAGTCAAGAGGCTTCTTCGAGAGCAAGCCAAACTTCAGCCTTTGTTACAAGAGAGGAGATGGAGGCAATGATGAAAAGGCAAGAGGACTTGATCCAGAATTTGTTCCATCAAATTGGGAAACTTGGAGAACAGAATCAAAGAGGAACAGAAGCCCAACCGGAAGAACAGATTCAACCGTCCCCTCGTGAACTCGGGGGGCAAGACGAAAGCCAAGGGCGAGGACTGTCATTAAGAGATAACGACAGATTAGTGGAGATGGTCAAAAAGGCTATGAGAGGTGGTTTGGTAAACAAGGACTTGGAGGATGTCAATAGAAGTCCTTTTACCACAGCAATCAGGCGAGCTAAAAACCCACCAGACTTTAAGCTACCATTGCTGGATATGTATAATGGAAGGACGGGCCCTACAGTTCATCTTACGAAATATATGAGGCATATGGAAGTGCTGGGGGCATCAGAAGAAGTGATGGCCCGGTGCTTTCCACTATACTTGACAAATATTGCGTCACTATGGTTCAGACAACTGGAGAATAGATCGATCAAGACTTGGAATGATTTGATCGAAAGGTTTATGAGGCAACTCAGGGTTCACATATCGAGGCCTAAGAATGTTATGAGTTTGACAACACTAAAGCAAAGGACTGGAGAATCTCTAAGAAGTTTTTTAACACGATTCAATGCAGCTGCGACATCGGTGGACCGACCAGATCCATCCATGGTTTTAATGGCAGCCGTTTCAGGCATAGCTAACGGCACAGAGTTCAAGAATTCATTGACCAAAGATCCTCCTATGGATTTGGGGGAATTTTTCCATGAGGCCGAAGGGTTCTTACGGTTAGAAGATGAAAAGGTTGAAACAGAGGAAGGAGAAGGAATTGATGTTTTTGCAGTCAAAAGTGGGAATCCTCCCAAGAGAGGTGCAGAAACTAACAAAGGAAAACGTAAGGCTGAGGATAACAACGATAAATCAGCGCGACAACTAAAAGGATCAAGGTTCACCTCGTACACGGAGTTAACTGAGACTCTAGAGCGGATTTACCAAGAGACAAAGGGACAGGTTCCTTACCGAAAGCCAATGAAGAGGGATCCAACCAACAACGAGAAAAAGTCAGACAAGTACTGTTTGTTCCATGAGCTAAACGGTCATAGCACGAATGACTGCAGGCACTTGAAAGATGAAATCGAGGGACACGTTCGGGATGGTTTGCTATCACAATATGTAAAAAAGAAGACTGCCACGGTGGAACAGGAACGACCACCCGCACCAACTGGAGACACCTCGGGGTCAAGGCGTCGGCCTGTTATCGAATAATTGAGGTTGTGACGGATGAGTGGAAAACTCTATATCGACACAATTAAGTTGTTCACACATGTATGGGACCATGATCGATCCCTAGGCATGCTCTGATATAACTATACATCATATCGATGTAGGTGTTTGCACTGGGATGTCAATTCTTTGCTTTTGAATTTTACTTCTGATGATTGACTGTTTTACTTTCGTATTTTACTTCTGAGGACTGATTACTTTGCTTTTGATATTTGGATTTGACTCGACGTTGCTTTCATGATTTGTTTCTAGTGATTAAGTTTTATTCTACTTTGCTTTCATGATTTGCTTCCGATAATTGGATTTGATTCCACATTGCTTTCACGATTTGCTTCAAATGTTTGGATTTGACTTTTTCAGACATTTCTACTTGACAACTTTTCAGTTGAATATTTGATTTTTCATGATTTTGAAATGTGTAAGACCTACGAAAAGGCATCATCAAGCCCTACGAACAGGCACCCGACTTCGAACAGTCTCAATGATTAAGTCCTATGAACAGGCTCCCGACTTTGAACAGTCAAAAAACTCATGGATTTAAGTGCTTGACCGCCAACAGTCGCTCGACTATGGTCGGCCGCGCTTCAATCCATAACTCGATCCTAAGCGATTGTCACATAGATTTTAGTGCTTGACCGAGCAGGGCCGCACTTGACCTCAAATGACTCGATCACGAATGGTCATCGTTTGAAGTTAAGCGCTTGACCATGAACGGCCGCGCCACCCACCGCCAACAGTCGCACTTTCACCTCGGATGGCTCGATCCTGAATGATTGTCATTTGAAGTAAAGCGCTTGACTGTGAACGGTTGCATTCCAGCTCACTTTGTTCGATCCCGACCATCATATAGAGTTGAGTGCTTGACCACGGACGGCCGTGCTACACCTCAAATGGCTCGATCCTGGATGATCGTCATTTGAAGTTAAGCGCTTGACCCCGAGCGGCCGCGCTTTACCACTTGATCGCTCAGGGCCGCACTTTACTACGAATGGCTCGACCCCAAATGGTCGTCATTTGAAGTAAGGCGCTTGACCATGAACGGTTGAGCTCTACCACTGGACCGCACAGGGCCGCACTTTACCACAAATGGCTCGACCCCGAATGGTCGTCATTTGAAGTAAAGCGCTTGACCATGAATGGTTGTCATTTTGATCACGCAGGGCCGCACTTTACCACGAGTGGCTTGACCCCCGAATGGTCGTCATTCGAAGTAAAGCGCTTGGCCATGAATGATCACATTTCACTAGAAATGACCCGATTCCGAACGATCGTCGTATGGATTTAGACACATGACCGCACAGGGCCGCACTTCACCTCAAATGACTCGACCACAAATGGTCGTTACTTGAAGTTAAGCGCTTGACCATGAACGGCCGTGCTTCATCCCAAATAGCTCGATCTCGAACGGTCGTCATTTTGGGGCCATATAAAACTGTCAATTCCTTTACAGGTTATCGACGGGATATGAACGTCCAGATTATGGCATTACAAAACACACCTTCCTACCGCAAGGCATGTTTTGGGGGGCAAGTGTTATCCCGCCTTTTTAACAAGGCCGTGATATCAAAAGATCGAACCGAGAAAAGCAAGATAGCTCATCTCAAAGATTGGTCAACTCAACATCTCAACAAAGCAAGTTCTGTTAAATGACTTTTCCTCTAAGATCCCCTACGGAGGGGGTGTCCAGGGGGGGTGCCAACCCCCCAAGGTGGGGGTGTGGGGGCAACGCCACCGCTACGGTGTTCGACCTGACCGGTCAGGTCGCAGGGGTCCAGGGGGCAGCACCCCCCGCGGGGTGTGGGGCAGCGCCCCGTCCAAAACGGTATGCGACTTAGAGCATGGAGTCTCCAACAAGCTAAAGCTTCCAATGAGTTAACGACTCATAGGAAGTCGCGACTCAAGGTTGCAGCGACCTAAGAGATATCGCGACTTAACTTCTCCAGGAGCTACAGTAAGCTCACGACTTAACTGCAGACTCCGACCTAAGATGGCTCCTGCCTAAAGACTTTACGAGCTAACATGCAGGTGACTTAAGCTACAACGAAGACCTCGCGACCTAAAGCATGACCGACCTAAGCGACTCAGCGACTTAAGGCATAAAGTGGTCCAGCGACCTAAAACTAAACGAGTTAACAACTCACAGGAAGTTGCGACCTAAGGGTGCATCGACCTAAAAGTGGGACGACTTAAAGAGTTCACGACCTAAAAAGTTCACGACTTAAGGAAACTTCTACCGACCTAACGACTTAATACTTAAACGACCTAACCAATCTCGCCTCATCAAAGTTAGGTCGCTCGCGACCTAACTCCTCTCCTTAACCCATATGTCGCTCACGACCTATCCACTCCACAAAGATAAGTCGCTCACGACCTAAAGCAGACCCCGCCTTTTCTCTTAGGTCGCTCCACGCCATAACTCCTACTGCCGTTATCCCTTAAGTCGTTACTCCTTCCTCTGCCACTCCATAAGTCGCCCACGACCTATAGTCAACCCCTTTAGGTTGTAACTCATCAACCCACGACCTACGACCTATCTTAGGTCGCTCACGGCCTAAACCCAGCCGACCTAACTCCGAGCTCTCCTATAAATACTCCTCTTACTCCAACTAGGGGGACTTTTCCCGGATTCGATGACGCCGACACTCCGCAGTTTTCTCCATTCTTCCAACACTTCAACCATCGAAGATTCTTCATCAAGAGATCTACTTCATTCAAGAGTGATTCGAAGAGCAATTGATCATCAAAATCCTAACTTCTCTCTTCAATCGTATTGTAATTGTAAAATCATGTTGTAAAGGTGTTGTAATCGAAAGATCGTGCTGTAAAAGTGCTGTAATCTTGTGAAAGCATGTACAAAGAAGATAATGGAGGATGTAAAGTGGATGTAGGCTGGTTAGAAGCCGAACCACTATAAAAATCTCTGTCTCTTTTACTTTTCTGCTATTTTCTTTTTACTTTGTTTCCCGTGCAGACGGGTGGTGCTTTCACTTCATCACGACCTACACCGGGTGTTAGCGTTAAAACCATTTTTACCGTTAACATTAGCAACATTCAAACTACACCACTGATTTCATATTCAAACCAATTCTAATTGATTACATATAATTTCAACATTCAATGTATTTTCTTATTTATAGTCTATAACTAATTATAACTTTACAGTCACTTCAATTAATTGGAATTACATTAAAATAGTTAATAATTATCTTATATTAACTTTACAAACATTACATTCTAGTTATTACTCTCATTATAACATTACAAATTTTAGTTTTCTTTCAATATAAAATTCTAAAATCTTATTTAACTAATATTTTAATTATCGAAAAATATGGGTCGGTATAGCAAAGATTAGAAAAAAAACCAAACAAAAGATCAAATAAAGTAAAGAAAATAGGATCCAAGCTCTAAAGAACTAAAAGGACTACAAACTAGTATAAAAAACTAAAACAAAAACAAAAACATATCTAGAATTATCCTTACGGACCTTTGATCGAACGTAAATTGTTTTGAACTCTGTTGTGGCCCAAGTTTTTATTTCTGTATAACTCAAACTGCATTATGTATCATTTGTGCAGGATTATACTGGATTCAAACAGGAAAGCTTCCACAACTAAGCCAAGCATGTATATGCATCTATCTATGATTGATAAAAATAAATAAGCTATCAGAAACTACACATACTTTGCATTTATACATCTTTATTTGCTTAACTAATTCTGTTATGAATGTCTACTATTAAAGAATTATGTGCTTTTGTTTATACATGTGGGATGTTAAATGAAAAATTATCTCATGAGACTAAACAAAGGGAATATGAGTATAAAGTGCATATTTCTCCCCTAATTGAAGAAGGTTGTAGAATGTTTAAAGCATGCCTCAATAAGTGTCATATCTTATTTTAAGCTAATATTGGCAATATTATTATTAGGGAATGTTTATTGGCAATATTTTTATTATAAAATGTAAGTAAATATTAATAATTTAATTACCATTATTCTTCATCTATTGATGCTCCTATGACTACTATTGAGGATATGTAAAAAATAATACACATGTATAATTTTACAATAAAAAGATTTTGACATCTTATAATCTTGAATCTGTTCATTCTCCTTACATTTGATATACATGCACAAAGCATTTAAAACAATACACATATATCAATAATTAGGCTAATTTTCATCAAATAATATGGAATTTACGATCTTGAACATATGTAAAAAATAATAAGAAAATCTTTCATCCAAACGCGAAGCATGTGCTATTTGTTTAATATTTTTTTACATTTCTCTTTATATTGGTGTAATAGTTGATTACTTTCTTTACATGTTTAGTTATTTTCTAAAATAACTTAATCTCATCCACATTTCGACAAATGATTAATTTTTGCATGCACATAAATGAAAATTTATAACATTACTTACATGTCAGCATCATTTTGTAAGATAAAAAACCTTACAAACGATGGTTTTTAATACTAATTCCTCCTACGCACGTGCCAAAGTACTTATGCGTGTGTATTCGTAAATATATTTATAATATCTAAATATATATATATATATATTAAATAAAAAAAATATTTTTTAAAACCCAGATCATATGTGCAACACCAAAAATTTTATTATTAATTTCTATTATTTTAAAACATCTATCAATCAAATATTCTTTACACATAAAATATTAATAAAAAATTATTTTTGAAACATTTTTTTAGTTCTTAAATTTCTAGTAAATCATATATAATATTTGAAGTTTAAAATATATTTTTTTCATAATTTTTCTAGTTGTATCTTTTATTAATTTTCAACCGATTATTATAATAAATTTTTTTGCAGGCAAAACAATGAGTTATTATTTTAAACAGGAAAACTGATTTTATACTGCCATACCACTTTACAAATAAAATACAGGTTCGAGGCTTTGAGACGCCTCAACAACTAGTAAAATGACATAACCAGTTATGACACAGGAGTTAGGCAACATGCCTAAATAACTAAACTGTAACATTCCTGAAAATTTACCAAGTTTAATTTGGCAATTGAATTCATTTTTGAAAATAAATTGTGAATTAATTAGAGGTTTCTAGAATAAATAAATAATTTTTGATTATAAATAGAAATTTAATTTGAAATTTAAGCATAAGTATCTTACAAATAAATATTGGGTTTAGGAAAAAAAGTGTACTGGGAATAAATAGAAATTTGATTTAAAATACAAGAATAAATATTTTGTAAACAAATATTGAATTTCAAAATAAAATGTATTAAAAATAAAATAGAAATTAAAAGCTTGAGATTAATAAAAAGTTAATGATAGTTAATTTCTAATTTTAAGAGACATATGTAATATATATTTTGAAAGTTATAATTTGGATTAGATATAAATGATTTTCAAAACAATCATTTGAAACTAAATACTATTATACATGTTTTTATTTATTAAAAGCATAATTAGTTTAAAATCATTTCTTTCTTTAAATTGGTATAAGTAGAAATAATAAACAAAATGTATATAAAACAAGAAATAAAATTTTAAAATAATATATATATATATATAGATAATTATTTATTTAAAAAGAATAATAGTTTGAAATAAGTTTAATATTCTTTTTCTTTAAGTTATACAAATATAAATAGAGAACATAAATATATATTATTAAAAGTAAACTAATATACATATTAAAATTTTATTTATACAAAGCTTTGAGATGAATGCATATTTTGGAAGTGTAAAGTTTAAAATACATAAGATCAATACAAGAATTAATAAGAAGTTTTATGTTTTAGAAATCAATAACAAAGCACATATATGTATGTGTGTAACATTGGTTTTTAAATTTATAAAATAAGATTTTTAAAGTGTGTAACCTTTAAACCATAATAAGTATAATGGGGAAATATACATATGTAAGTATAAAATTGTACAAGTGTTTAGATCTCATAGTCATTTTTTTTACAAATGGCATTCACTATGATTGCTTGAATAAAATAGTAGAATTAAAAATTATAGAAAACTTTTCATCTCCCCATATTCAAATTATTTTGTCACAGCAAATCTGAAAATATAGTAACAAAGATGTGGGCAATTCAAACTCCAACACCAAAGGAAAAAAATAGAAAAAAAAACAGAAAAGGGCTGAAAGCATTTTTCTTCAATTCAAAGTAAAAAGTAAAGATCTGGAAATCTTCTTAAAGCATCAGCTGTAGTGTATGTTTACATCTCTCAGGTAAGTTTTTAACTTTATAGTTTAATGAAATTATGATTTTTAAATCAAGTTTTAACAACAAAAATTCAACTGCAGATTAATTAAGCGGTGTTTCAGTTTTTGGCTAGAGCAGTGTAAGAACTTCTGAAATAATTTAAAGGCAGGTAACTTTCTTTTTAAAATTTGAATTTGAAGTTATAATCAGTAATGAAGAAAGAATTTAAAACAATAATATTAATCATTTGCGGGAGAAATCAAGCTCAGAGGTTTAAAACCATTTCTGGTTTCAACTGTAGAAAAACTTCTCTATTATATAAAAAAATAAAAATTCAAACTGTAAGTAAATTTAATTTGTTGTTATCGATGAATTGGATAATAAATACGACAAAGAGTAATCAAAGATCTGTAATTATAACTTGCAGACCTAAACTCCAAGATTTAAAGTAGGAAAAGGAAAAACATTTCAGGCTTCATTCCTATCTTTTGAAACTGTCAGAAACTTGTTCTCAGTCTTTCTTCAGGCAAAAAGTTGAGCAAACTTCTAAACTTAAAAGCTAGAATCTGTTTACAGTTTGATGATGCTTGAAAAGAAGTTGTTGTGATATGTGTGCATGTGAAATTTTGAGTTGCATATGTGGTTTATAAGTGTGCATTTCTGGGAATAGGAAGAAACACCTCTGTTTCTGTAACAACCCACATATTTATCGATTTTATATTTAAATATTTTATTTAAATATTTTATCGATTCTCGAAAATTTAGTCCGAAAAGCTACTTTTTGCATACGGTCGAATTAGGACTCGGTACCACTTCCATTGAGTTCAAAATGCCGTTTGCAATCTTTTTTAGTATAAACTTTGATATGTTTGGAGTTAGTGGAATTTTGCCACTTTTCACTTAGGGCTTTGGTTTGGGTTGAGCCCATTAACCCCACTTATTAACTCAGTCCCAACCCTCTCCTCTTCATTTACTTCCTTCCTATTTTCCTTATACTCAAGCTTTTACATCAATGGAGAGTGGAATGGGAAATTAAAACTCAAGCCCTAGTTTTCTTTTGCAAATCAAGCTCTAGCTCCAAACTAATAGAAGAAACTTTGGTAAGCCTCTTTTCTTCTTCTCCAACTCATTCTTTTATCAATTTTAGAAATTCCTAAATCTAACTTTGGGAATGTTCTTATTTTTGAGCATAGATTCAAGCACATTTGGGTTGTGTGGAAGAGTGGTTGATTCTCCCTTTGCTTTCAAGCTTCTTGTTCATTGTTTTTGTGAAAAGGTGAGATTTTTATCTCACATCTTAATCTATAATTATCTTCGATTGTTAGGTATGAATTCCTAACACTTATTCATGTGCATTTGATTTTGATTTGGATTGGTTTTGTGAATATTTCAGTTTTAGTGTTTTGAAAGCCAAATCCTTAAAAATCATAGCTTTGATCTTTGATCATGATTTTGTGATGCATCGAAGAGCTTATAGGGCCGGGTAGTCGATTGGCATGAACCCCTAGCGTCCATTGCTCGTCCGATTGCAATTTGGTGGAGATTGTCCCTCACTTACATAGGTTGGGAGGTGCTGGAAATAGGGTCCGGCCGATGAGCTCTGTAGCCGGTCGACCGACCTGCTACCCGAGCACTTCCTGCCTCTGTTTTGGTAGTGCAGGTTTCAGGTTCCGGCCGACCGAGCTCAGGGTCCGGTCGACCGACCTGCTACCCGAGCACTTCCATCCCTGGCCCGGTCAACCGACTCAGAAAGTCCGGTTGACCGACCTGCTCCTATTTGCCAATTTTGCCTATATTGCCTATTTTGTTGAATTTCCAACTTTAATCGATTCGTGTTGTTTCCCTTTTGTTGTTATCATTTATTACCGACTTTGATGACATTTTCTTTGGGAATTTTCGAAATATCCATTTTGATGGATTTGATATCGATTTCTTTGGATTTTATTCATGTCTTCGAATGTGAATTTTTATGATTGATTGTTTCTACAATCACTTCTATGATTCGTCACTTTAAAATATAAAGGTTTTTAATACTAGTAGTAAATGTCAAAACCTTTTCTTCAAAACGATTTCAACACTATTTTATTACAAAGCTCGTTTCTTAAACCGTTTTTCAATCTACTAACATATACAAACCTTTACCTCATTCGTATGAGAAATCTAATTAAACGGCTTGGTAAAACAAGTGTTATGAAACGCCTGCGTGTACTTCGTCGGTTAATTCTTGGACTTCTTCGATTGAATCTCTTGTGACAATTTTCTAGTGGAGATCTACAATTTGTTCGTAAATATTTAAGTTAAGCTAGTTGTTATGGGACATGAAGCTAAGCTCATATATTTACTAGCTTACTATAATTGACACTTCTTGATGATCATGACAATCATTTTTGTGATTTAGACTAGCAATTGTGCGATGTCTCTTTGTTTGCGAGGGAGACTAGACCCCGTTTCAGTGTAATTTCGACTCACACATGTGGGGTAGAACCCCATGGTCTTTGGGCCGTTCGTGTGTCAAAAATTAATGGCTAGCTACCATGAGATAGCGTCTCGTTCGTGTGATACATATGTTGGTTAGTTTTCATGCTCCCGTTCGTGTGATAGGCCTCCCCCCTTTTTATGATTTCTGGATTTCGTGTGTTGATTTCTGGAAATTTTATGCTTCACCAATTTTAGTGATTTTCATTGATATGATTTATCAATTTTTGTGCATTGGTGAATTCGTGTGTCATTGACTTGTTGTGAATACAAGTTTTGGATATGAAACCCTTTTTGGATCTTTGAGAAGATTCTTGTGATATTGATTAATCTCATGTTGATTTTCAATTAATACTTATAGTAGTATGCCATTATGGTTATCATATGTTTATGCCATATATCTTATTCTATATCATGTCATCTGATATTTATAGCTAGACTGATCCGTTTATTATTTTCTTATGAAATAATACACGGGTCAGACCGAGATGTTACAGGAGCTTCTGCTTGACTTCTCCCCAGGGATTCATTACTCTGACTTTTGGCTAACTACTTAGATTAGTAGTTTTTGGATGTATACAGTTGAGATATAGACTCTATGATGTATACTTATTCTTTCGTATAGCACATGTTGCTATTTTTTTGGGTTATTGTGGATCTTTCATACCACTACTCTGATGTACACTTTTATGTGTTATATATTCATATTTTTTTCCGCCTTTGTGATATGGATGTCTGTGACTGTTTTGTGTTATGTTTATTTCTATATTTGTTTCCGAAGATTATATATAGCCACTGTGTGATAACTTTGAGTTTGTATTGATTTGTTGGATTTCCTCCTTAAATGAAATATGCTTTACTATCTGACATATCGGTGCTCGCATAAAGATATTACACGGATGGTCGCTCCTCAACAGCCTTATTCTCTATGTTAGTTGACAGCATTACTGCGTAGTGTTCTTGGCTAGCGTGGGTATAGAGGTGGGGCATCACAGCTTCTTTTTATAGGTTTTTAACTTGTTAGAAAAGTCAAAAATCATCTTAGTTAGATGATATTAGGTTTCAGTTTCGAAATGAAAGATGATCATAACTATATAAAGCCAATTTAAAAAATAGTTCAAGTATATTTACTGTTCAAATAATTTAAATTGGGAAAATTACAGGATAAACATTTTTATCAGAAAAATCAACTACCAATTTTTCCTGATTCACTAATATCATTCAGTTCAACTTCAAAAAAAAATGATTTTTAAATGTAAAATCATAAATTTTAAGTGTGGGAATCGAGTGAGCTTTCGAGTGGAACCGAATCGAGAAATGGCTCGATTGTTGGTGGTCGACGATAGGGGGAGGGCCGTCCTTTTGGCTGAAGCAAGCTTGGGGAACTTATCACTCGGGAAAAATGCAAAAATGCTTAGAATGGATTCCGATCGTCATGGTGGCTAGACATAGTTCATTTAGTATTTAAGCTCGCATATTTATGTGGTTTGGAAATCTTAGTGCAGCGTCGTCCTCAGTTGACCGGAATGGTTCGCGTTGGTGGCAATCAAAGCTTTGAATTCAGGCGGGGCTCTGACCAGAAACATGCGACCTCTGGTGGTCGGGAAAGGAGGAGCGAGGCAATTTTCGTCTGAAGGCTTTTGTTCCAGTTCGATCGAGCTATTCATATTTTAAGCCACGACGAGTTTGGAGGATTTGGTTGGTCGATGTTGACGAGGGGGTCATCGGTGACTTGCCGAGGGTTTTTGCGATGATCGGAGTCATCCCGATCATCTGTGCACGTGTATGTGCATACGTGGTGTGTCAGTGAGTTGGAAAGAAGGATTTGGAGATGAAGCTCGAAGATGGACTCGAAAATTCTAAGATGTTGCTCGAGTTTACTATCGGGTCAGTTACAAGCATTTACGATATACAGTAATTTTTGAAAGGAAAATTAAAAAAAAGGGTTAACTCGGGGAAGTCTCGAAGCAGATGACGTTTTAACACGGGGAAAACTCGAAGTTTTCACGAAATAACCCGAAGTCGAGCTCGGGTTAACGAAATCCTGTATTGAGTTTGATAAATCTGTTACCAGATTTTCAAGCCCAAAGGAAAAAGATGTTTTCAAGTTTTAAATGCAACATTTCTTTTAGTTACAAAAAATAAAATTTTAATTTAACAAAGTTTTAAACATATTTAAACTAAACAAGTTTCCAAAGGAAAATAAATGGAGTCTCAAATTTTAAAAACAAGTTTTCAACGTTTTAAATGTTAAAGTAGATATTTTGAAATCGTTTTGTTTCTAAATAATCATATATTGGGTTGATTGTTTAATTTAAAATCTTTCTGTATGTTCAAATGTGATTTAGGAAGTAATTGATTAATTAATTATTTAAAGGTGATGATTAATTAAAGATAAATTAATCTTATAAGATAATTACTTAAAGATGATAAATTGAGGATTAATTCATTTTTGTGATAATTATTTTGAGCAATTTATTAAGGGTAATTAATTACTTAATAAAATTTAAGGGTAATTACTTGGTGTAATTACATTAAAGGAAAATTGATTTAGGTGATGAAGTAAATAAAGGAAATTAATTACTTAGGGATACTAATTACCTAATTTAAAGTAATTAATGATCACAATTGATTTATCAGATGATTAGAATTTATTTGTGATTATTAATATAAATGATTAGAGATAATCACTTATTAATTAAGAATAATTTATTAAATGGTGATTAATTAAGGGCCATTGAATTAATGTGATTAATTAAAGTGTAATAATTTGTGGTTAATTAATTAATGAAGAATGATGATTAATTAAGGAGTAGTTAATTGATGTAATTAAATAATTAAAGGATAATTGAATAATTAAAGGTTAATTATCTAATGATTATAGGTTAATTATTTAATAATTAATTGTTGTTTAATTTATTAATTAAGGCTGTTTAATAAATAATTTAAGGTTAATGAATGAATAATTAAGGAATAATCATTAATCAATGATAATTAACCAGGATTAGTATTTTATTCCTAGATAATTTATCTGGTTTAAATTAATCAGATAATTAATTTATCTTACTTATGAATGTTTGGATTATATTGGATGATTGAATTGTTTGATATCCCTGATATTTGATGCAATGATTTGATTTGAGCTGTGTTTAATGAAATTTATTATCTGTGATATATATCTTTGATCTGTGAATGAAAGATAAGCGTTATAGTTTATATCGCTTATCAAATATTATTGTTGTACTTGAATACGTACTGATTGATGATGTTGCACTTTTATTGTGTAAAACCCCCGGACCTATACACACACAAATATGGATTGCACGTGGAAATGGGTTAAGTCACAGATTTTGAAATAGTCTTAAAGATTGAATTTTTGAATCCAAAATAGTTTTGGAATTAGTATTGAAAGCTTTTTGAAATTGAATTTCAAAAATAAAAGTTATTTTGAATAACTTGATTGAGTTTTGAAATTTAAATAATTTGATTTAAATTTGAATTCAATATTTGAAATTGAATTCTATGATTTGGAAACTATGGCTTAAAAAAGGTTATTCAACTTATAAATGTGTTTATATGTGTTTTTAACCGTTTAAAAAGTGTTGTTTTGGAAATTCGAATTTAAACCAAGCTTATACTTGAATGGCTTTAAATTATGTAAATGTAATCAGTTTTCCCAAAACGAAACCAATGTGTTTTCAAATAATAAAAGCTTCACATAAGAAATGAATTTCCAATTTGTGTTAAAAGGATTTCAAGTCTAAAATGAAAATAATTTTCCAAGTTATGAATAAATCTTTGGGAACGGATTTGAAAGCTATAAGTTAAATCTTTAATTTAAAGATTTAATGAGTTAATCCAATTGAAATGGAAATTGTTTTGAAAATCTATGAATGGATCTTTGTGGAACTGGGAAACTTTGTGAAACGAATCTTTTTGTTTAAAAGATTTGAAATGGTAATTTGTCTAAACCATTTGAAGAAAGATTTTGAGTTTTTAAAAGTTGTGACTTAACTAAAATCCCATATCCATATGTTTTTAAATATTGCGCTCACTATTCGGTTTAGCCGTGAGAGGATCTTGTGTCATATAACCCATTTCGAATAGTGATACGACGTTATGGATTGCATTTGAAGACCGGTGTTGAAGACCGGGCATTCGAGAACGATAGGATAATCTATTGATTGTCTCTGCACCGAGTAGCTACGGTATAGAGATTTCCCAAGTGATGGGAAGTCCGATCGGAATTGTGGATACTCGGATTGCAAGGGCTTCTTCGGAAGTGCCTTCGGTTCTGTTCGAACCCGGAGCAGACTTGTGTGGTTGTATGTCTGACACTACACTTTGAGATATTAAACTGATCTCTATCAAGTACATTTTGTTTGGTGGAGGAGAATTTATTATCTTAGCTTAACACCCTTCTCTGAGACGTACGAGCTCAGAGGTTATGTAGTTGATGGTTATCAGTGATATATTCCCAAATTTGGTAGTGTGGCATGCTGAGTGCTGCTGTATATCATTTGTTGATCAAAGCATGGCTTTGTATAAAGCATAGCTTTGTGGACGAGACTGCATCAAGACCTCACACCCCGGAAATGGTCAAAACAGGAAAAATGCGGCAAGTTATGAGGGCCGCTCCCTTTGGGATGTGTCATTCCCTTCTGGAAAAGGGTTGTGTCATGGTATGGAGCCCAGATACTTCACTCATGTGGTCACTGTAAATCTATTACTTTGTGATTGTTTTGTGGTTGTTGGATTAGAGATACCTCGGATAAAGGTCCCAAAGGATCGGGGGATGGCACGCTCGTGTAGTAGTTACCTAGTTGCAGAGGTAACCCGACCTTGTGTTGGTAGAGAGCTGGTTAAGCTCTCGGGACATCCCGCCAAAGGCGTACCCGTGGACAGTAGGAAGTTCCTTAGCCTGACCATTTGTTGGAAATCCAAACAAAACAATACGCGCCCTGTACAGTTTTAGTTGTATAACCTACCATGGAATGTGGTGGTAACCTGCTATTGAACATGGTAGCTATAGTAGGCGTAAGTGCGAAATGCCTATGCTGGCTAGGATTAATATTATACTTTCGAAATGATTTTTCTACACTATGCACTAGTAATAATATCAAAGAAATTTTCTCGTATCAAGCATATTTAACTATCATAAGGAGAAATCTCCTCCAATTCTGCGTTTGCATTGTGTGTGTGGCGGGAGGCCTTGTGGTAGTTCCATTTTCTAAAAATCATTGCGGATTTATTTTAAACTCTTTTGTTGTTTGTTTTAAAAGATAAACTGTTTTGTTTTCTCATACCAGTCTCACGATTGACCTGGAGTTTATTGTCCCTTTCCTAAACTCTGGGCGCCCACAATTTTCCGACACGGGCAGTCTATAGTTGGGTTTTTCAGATAGTTAGGTTTAGTAGGTTATCTGGAGTTAGTTCAGTCTTTGGATCATGACCGCACTTGCTTATCTTTGTGCATCGTTATTAGGAGTTCGAGCTACTTCTGGATTGGTACCTTGGAGATGGAGAATACCGATACTGGAGTTCTTTCTTGAAGGCCATATTGGAGATATGTGTCTGCTGTTGGTGTTATCTTTTTCTTTCCGTTGCTATTGTCTTGTATCATATCTCTGATGTATATTGATATTCATTGTATCATCATTGTATATTGTATCAAATGTTGTATATCTAATGTATTATTCATTCTTCCGCTGTGTTGTACTTAATGTGTTATAAGCTCCGGCGAACCAGATTCAGCGTTTGGATCTGCGGCATTTGAATACGAGTGTCGTATTCGGTGCCGATTTTCGAAGGTCGGGTCAAGGTCGTTAGAATTGGTATTAGAGCTGAAGGTTAAAACTACTCAGGAGTATAACACATTAAGTAACTCATTAGAGATAGGGTGAAGTATACCCTAAAATGAGTAATCCCTAAGATATCCGTTCGAATGCCTCAGTAAATTCTCTTACTATCCACTGATAGTAAGTATGAGTGCAAGAAGAGGACGAGATAGGGGATAGGGGAGTACCACTATAAATGGTCAATACCCTGCAATAGTGGAAATAACTTTCTCTATCAATCTCCTTTGATTCGATCTCAAATTCTGTTGATTACTTCGTGACAGCTCCAGAAAGAAGTTTCGATGTGATGGTGGCCCTACGAATCGTTGTAGAAAATCCTTACTTCGTATCTTCACCGGTTTCTTATCAATTTTTACATCCAAAACTCTAACGAATTTGAAATTTGAAATTGAAAATTGAATAGATTGTAAATTTTAAATTGAGTTAAATTGGTTAATAGAATATAAGGATAAATTTGAATTGAATCGATAAAACGATTTCGTTTAAAACTAAATTGGAAATTCTATTGTAATTTCTTATGTAAACTGAAGTCCGAAGAGGGACAAGTTGGTAAATACTTTGGGTATTCCGATCTAAGTTGGAATCCATATATAGTGTTTGAGAAATCGTAGAAGATTAAATCTATCTATGTATTCTCTGGGATCCGATATATTCTACGAACAATTAGTTATCTGTTCGAACTAATCAATGCCCTTGCATATTCGTAGACCGGTGGACCCAAATATCTTGTGTAATATTGAATGAGTTCATTCTCATAATTATTGGTGATATTCTAATTTGGTAAGCCAAATACATATTTGATATCCAGTTTGATTTGAAAGGATATTTCTCTATCTTTCGTCTATTCTTTCTTGTCTCCCTTGCAAATTTAGGGGACGAAATTTTTTAAGGGAAGGAATCTGTAACATTCCTGAAAATTTACCAAGTTTAATTTGGCAATTGAATTCATTTTTGAAAATAAATTGTGAATTAATTAGAGGTTTCTAGAATAAATAAATATATTTTGATTATAAATAGAAGTTTAATTTGAAATTTAAGCATAAGTATCTTACAAATAAATATGGGGTTTAGGAAAAATAAGTGTATTGGGAATAAATAAAAATTTGATTTAAAATATAAGAATAAGTATTTTATAAACAAATATTGAATTTCAAAATAAAATGTATTAAAAGTAAAATAGAAACTAAAAGCTTGAGATTAATAAAAAGTTAATGATAATTGTTTTCTAATTTTAAGAGACATATGTAATATTTATTTTGAAAGTTATAATTTGGATTAGATATAAATGATTTTCAAAACAATTGTTTAAATCTAAATACTATTATATATATGTGTTTATTTATTAAAAGCATAATTAATTTAAAACCATTTCTTTCTTTAAATTGGTATAAGTAGAAATAATAAACAAAATGTATATAAAACAAGAAATAAAAGTTTAAAATAATATATATATATATATATAGATAATTATTTGTTTAAAAAGAATAATAGTTTGAAATAAGTTTAATATTCTTTTTCTTTAAGTTATACAAATATAAATAGAGAATATATATATATATATATATATATATATATATTACTAAAAGTAAACTAATATAGATACTAAAGTTTTATTTATACAAAGCTTTGAGATGAATGCGTATTTTGTTAGTGTAAAGTTTAAAATACATAAGATCAAAACAAGAATTAATAAGAAGTTTTATCTTTTAGAAATCAATAAGAAAGCATATATATATATATATATATATATATATATATATATATATATATATATATATATGTAACATTGGTTTGTAAATTTATAAAACAAGTTTTTTAAAGTGTATAACCTTTAAACGATAATAAGTATAATGGGGAAATATACATATGTAAGTATAAAATTGTACAAGTGTTTAGATTTCATAATCATTTTTTTTACAAATGGCATTCACTATGATTGCTTGAATAAAATAATAGAATTAAAAATTATAGAAAACTTTTCATCTCCCCATAAGTCTCAGAAAATTTGAAAATACAGTAACAAAGATTTGGGAATTTCAAACTCCAACACCAAAGGGAAAAAAACAGAAGAAAAAAAACAGAAAAGGGCTGAAAGCATTTTTCTTCAATTCAAAGTAAAAGGTAAAGATCTGGAAATCTTCTTAAAGCATCAGCTGTAGTGTATGTTTACATCTCTCAGGTAAGTTTTTAACTTTATATTTTAATGAAATTATGATTTTTAAATCAAGTTTTAACAACAAAAATTCAACTGCAGATTAATTAAGCAGTGTTTCAGTTTTTGGCCAGAGCAGTGTAAGAATTTCTAAAATAATTTAAAGGCAGATAACTTTCTTTTTAAAATTTGAATTTGAAGTTATAATCAGTAATGAAGAAAGAATTTAAAACAATAATATTAATCATTTGCGGGAGAAATCAAGCTCAAAGGTGTAAAACCATTTCTGGTTTCAACTTCAGAAAAACTTCTCTGTTATATAAATTTTTTTTCCAACTATAAGTAAATTTAATTTGTTGTTATTGATGAATTGGATAATAAATACGACAAAGAGTAATCAAAGATCCATAATTATAACTTACAGACCTAAACTCCAAGGTTTGAAATAGGAAAAGGAAAAAGATTTCAGGCTTCAGCCCTATCTTTTGAAACTGTCAGAAACTTGTTCTCAGTTTTCTGTCTTTTTTTAGGCAAAAAGGTGAGCAAACTTCTAAACCTAAAAGCTAGAATCTATTTACAGTTTGATGATGCTTGAAAAGAAGTTATTGTGATATGTGTGCATGTGAAATTTTGAGTTGCATATGTGGTTTATAAGTGTGCATTTTTGGGAATAGGAAGAAATACCTCTGTTTCTTTTTTACAGGTTTTTAAAACTTGTTACAAAATCAAAAATCATCTTAGTTAGATGATATCAGCTTTCAGTTTCTAAATGAAAGATGATCATAACTATATAAAGCCAATTTTAAAAAATAGGTTCTAGTATATTTACTGTTCAAATAATTTAAATTTGGGAAAATTACAGGGTAAACATTTTTATCAGAAAAATCAACTATCAGTTTTTCCTGATTCACTTATATCATCCAGTTCAACTTCAAAAAATATGTTTTTTAAAGGTAAAATCAGAAATTTTAAGTATGGGATCGAGTGAGCTTTCGAGTTGAACATAATCGAGAAATGGCTCGATTGCTGGCGATCGGTGATGGAAGGAGGGCCGACCTTTTGGCTGAAGCAAGCTTGGGGAACATATCACTCGGGAAAATGCTTAGAATGGATTCCGATCATCGTGGTGGCTAGACGTAGTTCATTTAGGGTTTAAGCTATCGTATTTATGTGGGTTGGAAATCTTAGTGCCGCGTTGTTGTCAGTTGACCGGAATGGTTCGCGTTGGTGGCAATCAAAGCTTTGGATTCAGGCGGGGCTCTGACCAGAAACATGCGACCTCTGGTGGTCGGGAAAGGAGGAGCAAGGCGATTTTCGTCTGAAGGCTTTTGTTCCAGTTCGATCGAGCTATTCATATTTCGAGCAACGGCGAGTTTGGGGGATTTGGTTGGTCGAAGTTGACGAGGGGGTCATCAGTGACTTGCCGGTTTTTGCGATGATCGGAGTCATCCCGATCATCTATGCACGTGTATGTGCATACGTGGTGTGTCAGTAAGTTGGGAAGAAGGAGTTGGAGGTGAAGCTCGAAGATGGACTCGAAAATTCTGAGACGTTGTTCGAGTTTACTATCGGATCAGTTGCAAGCATTTACGATATACAGTCATTTTTGAAAGGAAAACTTAAAAAAAAGGGTTAACTCGGGGAAGTCTCGAAGCAGATGACATTTTAACACGGGGTGAATTCGAAGTTTTCACGAAATAAGCCGAATCGAGCTCGAGTTAACGAAATCCTGGATTAGGTTTGATAAATCTGTTACCAGATTTTCAAGCCTAAAGGAAAATGATGTTTTCTAGTTTTAAAATGCAACGGTTCTTTTAGTTACAAGAAATAAGTTTTTAATTTAACAAAGTTTTAAAACATATTTAAACTAAACAAGTTTCCAAAGGAAAATAAATGGAGTTTCAAATTTTAAAAACAAGTTTTCAACTTTTAAATGTTAAAGTAAATATTTTGAAATCGTTTTGTTTCTAAATAATCATATATTGGGTTGATTGTTTAATTTAAAATCTTTCAGTATGTTCAAATGTGATTTAGGAAGTAATTGATTAATTAATTAGTTGAAGGTGAGGATTAATTAAAGATAAATTAATCCATGATTAAAAGATAATTATTTAAAGATGATAAATTGAGGATTAATTAATTTTTGTGATAATTATTTTGAGTAATTTATTAAGGGTAATTAATTACTTAATAAAATTTAGGGGTAATTACTTGGTGTAATTACATTAAAGGAAAATTGATTTAGGTAATGAAGTAACTAAAAGAAATTAATTACTTAGGGATAATAATAATTACCTAATTTAAAGTAATTAATGATCAAAATTTATTTATCAGATGATTAGAATTTATTTATGATTATTAATATAAATGATTAGAGATATTCACTTATTAATTAAGGATAATTTATTAAATGGTGATTAATTAAGGGCTATTGAATTAATGTGATTAATTAAAGTATAATAATTTATGGTTAATTAATTAATGAAGAATGATGATTAATTTAGGAGTAGTTAATTGATGTAATTAAATAATTAAAGGATAATTGAATAATTAAAGGTTAATTATCTAATGATTAAAGGTTAATTATTTAATAATTAATGGTTGTTTAATTTTTTAATTAAGGTTGTTTAATAAATAATTTAAGGTTAATGAATGAATAATTAAGGAATAATCATTATTCAATGATAATTAACTAGGATTAGTAGTTTATTCCTAAATAATTTATCTGGTTTAAATTAATCAGATAATTAATTGACCTTACTTATGAATGTTTGGATTCTATTGGATGATTGAATTGTTTGATATCCCTGATATGTGATGCTATGATTTGATTTGAGCCGTGTTTAATGAAATTTATTATCTGTGATATATATATCTATGATTTGTGAATGAAAGATAAGTGTTATAGTTTATACCGCTTATCAAATATTATTGCTATACTTGAATAAGCACTGATTGATGATGTTGCACTTTTATTGTGTAAAACCCCTGGACCACACTTATACACACACAAATATGGATTGCACGTGATAATGGTTTAAGTCACAGATTTTGAAATAGTTTTAAAGATTGAATTTTTGAATCCAAAATAGTTTTGGAATTAGAATTGAAAGCTTTTTGAAAATGAATTTCAAAAATAAAAGTTATTTTGAATAACTTGATTTAGTTTTGAAATTTAAATAATTTGATTTAATTTGAATTCAATATTTGAAATTGAATTCTATGATTTGGAAACTATGGCTTAAAACGGTTATTCAACTTATAAATGTGTCTATATGGGTTTTTAACCATTTAAAAAGTGTTGTTTTGGAAATTCGAATTTAAACCAAGCTTATACTTGAATGGCTTTAACTTATGTAAATGTAATCAGTTTTTCCCAAAATGAAACCTATGTGTTTTCAAATAATAAAAGCTTTCACATAAGAAATGAATTTCCAATTTTAGTTAAAAGGATTTCAAGTCTAAAATGAAAATAGTTTTCCAAGTTTTGAATAAATCTTTGGAAACGGATTTGAAAGCTATAAGTTAAATCTTTAATTTAATGATTTAATGAGTTCATCCAATTGAAATGGAAATTGTTTTGAAAATCTATGAATGGATCTTTGTGGAACTGGGCGAACTTTGTGAAACGAATCTTTTTGTTTAAAAGATTTGAAATGGTAACTTGTTTAAACCATTTGAAGAAAGATTTTGGGTTTTTAAAAGTTGTGACTTAACTGAAATCCCATATCCATATGTTTTTAAATGTTGCGTTTATTATTCGATTTAGCCGGGAGAGGACCTTGTGTCCTATAACCCATTCCGAATAGTGATACGACGTTATGGATTGCATTTGAAGACCGGTGTTGAAGACCGGGCATTTGCGAGAAAGATATGATAACCTATCGATTGTCTCTGCACCGAGTAGCTGCAGTATAAAGATTTCCTGAGTGATGGGAAGTCCGATCGGAATTGTGGATGCCCGGATTGCAAGGGCTTCTTCGGAAGTGCCTTCGGTTCTGTTCGAACCCGGGATAGACTTGTATGGTTGTATGTCTGACACTACACTTTGAGATATTAAACCGAGCTCTGTCAAATACATTTCTGTTTGGTGGCGGAGAATTTATTCCCTTAGCTTAACGCCCTTCTCTGAGACGTACGAGCTCAGAGGTTATGTAGTTGATGGTTATCGGTGATATACTCTCAAATTTGGTATTGTGGCATGCTGAGTGCTGCTGTGTATCATTTGTTGATCAAAGCATGGCTTTGTATAAAGCGTAGCTTTGTGGACAAGACTGCATCAGGACCTCACACCCCGGAAATGGTCAAAACAGGAAAGATACGGCAAGGTTATGAGGGTCGCTCCCTTTAGGGTGTGCCATTCCCTTCTGGAACAGGTGGTGTCATGGTATGGAGCCTAGATACTTCACTCATGTGGTCACTACAAATCTATTACTTTGTGATTGCTTTGTGGTTGTTGGATTAGAGGTACCTCGGATAAAGGTCCCAAAGGACCGGGGATGGCACGCTCGTGTAGTAGTTACCTAGTTGCAGAGGTAATCCGGCCTTGTGTTGGTAGAGAGCTGGTTAAGCTCTCGGGACGTCCCGCCAGAGGCAAACCAATGGACAGTAGGAAGTTCCTTAGCCTGACCATTTGTTGGAAATCCAAACAAAACAATACGCGCCCTGTACTGTTTTAGTTGTACAACCTACCATTGAATGTGGTGGTAACCTGCTATTGAACATGGTAGCTATAGTAGGCATAAATGCGAAATGCCTGTGCTAGCTAGGATTAATATTATACTTTCGAAATGATTTTTCTACACTATGCACTAGTAATAATATCAAAGAAATTTTCTCGTATCAAGTATATTTAACTATCATAAGGAGAAATCTCCTCCAATTCTGCGTTTGCATTGTGTGTGTGTGGCGGGAGGCCTTATGATAGTTTAATTTTCTATAAAGCATT
The DNA here is from genome assembly GCA_030765085.1 of Allium cepa. NCBI lineage: Eukaryota > Viridiplantae > Streptophyta > Magnoliopsida > Asparagales > Amaryllidaceae > Allium > Allium cepa. Next base: position 348,349,994 of record CM060944.1, read on the forward strand.
GCGGATTTATTTTAAACTCTTTTTTTGTTTGTTTTAAAAGTTAAATTGTTTTGTTTGCTCATGCCAGTCCCACGAATGACCTGGAGTTTATTGTTTCTTTCCTAAACTCTGGGTGCTCACAATTTTTCCATATGGGCAGTCTAGAGTTGGGTTTTTCAAATAGTCATATTTAGTAGGTTATCTGGAGTTAGTTCAGTCTTTGGATTATGACTTCACTTGCTTATCTTTGTGCATCGTTATTGAGAGTTCAAGCTACTTCTAGATTGGTGCCTTGGAGATGGAGATTACCGATACTGGAGTTCTTTCTTGAAGACCATATTGGAGATATGTGTCCGTTGTTGGTGTTGTCTTTTTCTTTCCGTTGCTATTGTCTTGTATCATATCTCTGATGTATATTGATATTTATTGTATCATCATTGTATATTGTATCAAATGTTGTATATCTAATGTATTATTCATTCTTTCGCTGTGTTATACTTAATGTGTTATAAGCTCCGGCGAACCAGATTCGACGTTTGGGTCTGCGGCACTTAAATACGAGTGTCGTATTTGGTGCCGATTTTCGAAGTTCGGGTCAGGGTTGTTAGATAAACACAACTTACTCAAACACCACACATGGTGCATACAATGTAACAACCCAGATTTTTAGTCGTTTGATTTTGGACATTAATTTATTTAAAATTTTGAATTTGAACTGTTAGTGAAAGTTTAATATGAAGTTATCAGTCGAATAGGTGGATTAAGATTAAAGTAGCAATTTATTGAATAAATTAAATTGTTGAATAATAATTGAAAATCGTTTGAATAATTGAAATTGGAGTTGAATATGAATCGAAATGGTATCTAATGTTAGTATAAATTTTATTGGACTTAATAATTGAGTTAATTAGTTTTTAAAGCAGTAAATTTAAGCGGTTTCGAAAATTTTGAAATCGTTGATTTAGTCGACGTGTTAAAATAGCCTTCCGGGCACTGTCTTGGAATTTGACGAAACCAATTCCATTAGATCCGTAATAGTTTATTGTTATCGGATTTCAAATTTCATAGCGTTTAGATTTACCGTTTGGCCATGCAATCAGAAAATACCTTGAAATAATTTGATTTAATTTAATTTAAATAGTTGATATAAAATGCTATCTTCCACATACGATCGAAATAGGCCTCCAAACTTGTTCCATTGGGTTCAAAATAGTAGTATAATATTAGGAATGCTAAGCGGTACACCTCAATAGGAGTTTGAGGTTTCCCTGTATTTAATAGAATGGAGAAACAAGAAACTTAATCAAAACAAGATCAAGTCACGCAAAACTAGCTAACCTATTCTGCTCCGCCCCCTACTCTAATATGAGCCGCCATCCCCTTTTTTTAAATCGTGACCCTGCTTCTTTTCTTCATCAACATCGTTCGAATGAAAAACTATTTTTTAAAGAAAAGAAGAAGAAGAAGGAATATCAAAAGGGAGAATCGATCGGCATCATGCGCTATCGCGAATGAAGCTTAGCAATGACCTGGAGTGAGATCGACATTGCAATTTTGGACATGGTGGCATCGATCTACGGTTTTGGGCTCGATTGCTGATATGCTTGCGCGTAAGGAAGAGGGAGGCAACGTGGGAAATCGCGAATCAAAACGACAGAGGGTTCGTTGAGCTTGGATTTTTTTTCCACTGGAACGTGCAGTGGCGCGTGGAGTGATGCTCGCGTGCGTTCAGCTGGGTGACTCCGGATTGCTGACGAGAGGAGACGGTATTCAGCAAATAGGAAGTTCATAGAGGAGGCAACGAGGTTTGCCAGGCATATGGTAAGGTTCGGTCGCGAGATTGCGGCGTTGAGGGATGGAGTCGCGACAGTGCCTATTTGAGGTGAGAATTGTGTAATTAATTTTATTTTTATTCGGTTAAAATTTTTTGTTAATTAAAATAAAAATTTAAATTGCAATAACCAATGAATTTAATAATGATTTCATATGAGATAGTTAATTTGCTAATCATTTTTATTAAGTCAATTAATAGGTTAATTAAATTCGTAAATATGAAATTAGTTTGAATTAAGAAAATAGATGATTAATTATAAATAAATTGTAATCATTAATTATATTATTCGAATTTTCTTATATGAGGTTCAATCAAACGGAATTAGTCGTGCGGCGTCGAAACTACGGAATCTTTGCAAAAGAACTGGAAGGATTAATAATATCGAAAAAATCAAGGTGAATAAATCTCACTCGTCTTGGATTACCATTTTAATTTAAAATTTTGAAATTAATGATTGAATGATTGGATGAATTTATAAATTATTATCAATGGGATGTAATATTATATTTAGTAGTACATATATTAGAAGTTGGATATATTTCATGTCATTGGAGCGGATGAGGCCCTATGCATCCCGCATAATAGCGGATGACCCTATATACCACGATATACCGCTCGAAGTGGGATTGGTAATTTTATGTTGTCTAACATCTATGTATGCAGGGAAATAGGTTGGAGGGATCCAATTGGATTTCTCAAAAATGTTTGTTTTAATTTTGTAACGACCCAGAATTTCTGTCAATTAAAATTCGTATATTTAAAATTGATTTTGAATATTAATAAGTAAAAATTTGCAAGTCGAATAAATTATATTTTGAATATGAGGATTTAATTGGATAATTAAATCGATAATTAATATTGAAATTCCAGAAATAATTGAAAATTGGGTTTAATGTGATTAAAAATGATTTGTAAAGTTATATTAAATCATGTTGGAGTTAGAATGATGTTATACAACTTTTAAAATTGAGTTAAAAGTTAATTTGTGGAAATTGAATATTTTAATATTTAATTGACGAGTTAAAACAGCTATTTTTCAAACAGTCTCGGATTTCGATGAAACTAGTTTCATCGGATCCGTAAGATTATATTATTGTATGGTTTCAAATTTTGTGTCAATCGGATTTACGGTTTGTCCGGGGCAAGCTAAAACGCGTAGAAATTGTTTTGAGTGAATTTTAAATTTAAATAATTCGGTTCGAAAACTTATCTTTCAAATTTGATCGAATTGCCTCCCAATATATATTCCATTGCGCTCGGAATAGGGGTAAAACATTATAAACGCCAGGCGGCACGTTTCGTTTGGAGTTCGGAAAAATTCGGGGTGAATAGTGTTTCGATAATTTTCTATAAAAGCACCTCATATTTCACAATTGCATACCCTAATCAGAAGCTAACCCTAGCCGCCACCCTTTCTATTAATGGCCGAAAATTTCCAATCTTTCTTCTCCAATTTCTTCAAATCCGTAAATTCGATTCAACAAATTTCCAATTGCAAAGTTAAAGAGCATCGTGAGAGCTACATATCCAACGGCTATGATTGGATATCGTTGTGTGGATTGACGGCAAAATAGGTTGAAACGCGTCACAGTCGCGCATGAAATACGAGGCACAGATGAGGCCGAGCTTTATCATGTCACGGCCGAGCATGGAGTTTGGGGCGAGCTACGTGGTGATGGTGTTTGATCGTTGCATAGGTCGTCGATGTTGGCCGCAAGATTAGGGTTTGGTGGCGGCTAGTTGGGTTGTCTCGAACGTGAATGATAGGGGAGAAGTGCGTTCGGCGGCCGAGATATGCAATTGGAAATCGACGGCCCTGATTCATTGAAGGTTTAAAAATATTAAATAAAAGAAATTGTAAATTATTTATATTTAAATTCGTGTAAACTTTAAAATAGTGTAACTTATTCATACGAGGTCGAAAACACATGAAACGAATTGCGTTAGGTTCGTATTCGTGGACACTACGCGATGGATCTAGAATGGAGTCGATTGGAGCTAGCAAAAATTTTGGGTAAAATTAAACGCGTGTTTAATTTTATTCGAAATAAAACACTGCGACTGTTATTGAAACCAAGGCGAGAACTTCTCACTCAATCGAAATTGTTTCGATTTAAATTTTGAATAGTTAGATTTAAAATTGCTAGATTGTGTGATTGAATGATAAATTATTATCTATTGTTTTAAATAGACCGTATGCGCCGTATATTAAGCGGATGTTATTTATTAAAAACATATACCGCGATATTCCATCTTGATTGGAATTGGTATTATATATGTACTTGGAGTTGATCTTCCCGCATTATATAGCGGATGAGACCCTATTGCGTCGCATAATAGCGGATAGTATTTTATAAATCCCATATACCATGATATTCCATCTTGATACGGAAACAGTATTGTGCTAACATCTATGGATGTAGGGAAACAGGTTGGAGGGATCCAACTGGATTCCTCAACAGTATGGATTATTTTACAGATATTTGCGTTATATTCTGTTATCATATGTATATGATGCTTGGATACCGTGATTGTTATATTCAGTGTTGTTGCACCATTGGGCCTATTTTTGGGGTTTTAAAAATGTTAAAGTAACGATTTTGAATTTAAAAGGATTTTAAAGTGATTTTTTAAAGTATACATTTTATAGAATTTTGGAATTAATTCATTTTAAATAAATAAACGTTATAATTTTAATGTTATAAAATATATGATTTTTGAGAAAATATAATTAAATGTGATTTTTGAAATATGGAGCAAACGATTTTATAAAATAGTTTAAATAAAGATTTTTGAAATTATTATAAACGGGTTATGTAAAAGATTTATAAAATTGATATTTATAAATTTAAAAATATTGGAATTTTAAAATGAGTTTTTATAAGTGTTAAAATGAAGTATAAATGGATTTCATAAGTAAATGAAATTTATAGATTTATAAATTGTGAAGTTGTAAAATGAATAGATTTTGTAAAATAAAATATTTTTTAAGGAATTAACTTATAAATTGGATTTTGGCATTTAAATGGGATATGGATAGAATTTGTTAATAAAGTGATTTTTATAAGTTGAAGTGTTATGAAATATAAATGAAATTTATAAACATTGTTTTATAAATCCGAAATCGACTTATTTTGATAAGTTAATTATTATAGCTTGTTAAAGGAGATATATCCACGATTTTGGACAGTGGATAATCCTTTAAATAAAATAGATAGGAGTGTTGAACTTGGTAAACGATTTATATTCACGATTTTGAACAGTGAATAATATATTTAAGAAATGTTTTAGGTTCTGGTCTTTTAAATAGAATTAAAACGTTTTGAAGTTGTTTTAAAATGCGTTAAGGATCGAAACCATAGATTTCAACATTCATTGTTGAAATAGACGTTTTCGAGAAATAAGGAAAAGGTGGACTATAACACTGTTGTTATAGTAAATGATTTTCGAAAGAAAATGTTTTATATAGTATTGGGATTTATATATCTATCTTAATTTTGAATCCCTATACTAGTAATTTTGGGTCGTCGTAACGATGTTTTACGCAACATTCGTTTGGGCCCAAATAAATATGTTAAAGAGAACGTTTTCCTTAGAGAATGAAATATATACTTAATCGTCTTTTAAGTATATTGAATATTTTCTAAGTATTTAAAATAAATGGACTTGTGAATTACTTATTGTTAAATAAGTATTTGGAAATGTTTTCCAATGAAGAAATTGAAATGGTTTAGAGAATATATCTTTTCAAAGATAAATTGAAGTAAATATCTGGCAAGTTATTAATTTATGGAAGATTAATAAAAAGGGCTTAGTGATTGTTATGGTGCTGGATATTCGTTTGTTGGCCTTGATAGTTAAATAACAAACTATCAATCTTTACCTTTAAATGGGTATTTTTGTGATTTGCTTGAATTTGAATGCTACACTTATTTTTGAAAATAAGAGCTCGTTATTCGGTTTAGCTGGGAGAGGACCTTTGTGTCATAAATCCCATTTCGAATAACGATATGTCGAAATGGATAGCATTTGAAGACCGGTGTTGAAGACCGGATATCTTCGAAAACGGAAGGATTACCGTCGAATGTCTCTGCATCGGCTGATCTCCGATATTGAGATTTTATCACCCTTTGTGATGGGATTTTCGGTCGTGATTAGTGAATATCCGGATTGCAAGGGCTTCTTTGGAAGTGCCTTCGGTTCTGTTCGAACCCAGAATGGACTTGTATGGATGTGTGTCTGACATTACAATTTGAGATGTAAAGCTGATTTCTATCAAATATATTTCTGTTGGTGGCGGAGAATTTATTCTCTTAGCTTTACACCCTTCTCTGAGACGTACGAGCTTAGAGGTTATGTAGTTGATGGTTATTAGTGATATATTCTCAAATTGGTAATGTGGCATACGAAGTGCTGTTGAGAACTTGTTGATCAAAGTGTGGCTTTTGTATAAAGCGTAGCTTTGTGGGCGAGACTTCGTCGGACCTCACCCCCGAAAATGGTCAAAACAGGAAAGATGCAGCAATGTTATTAGGGGACAGTGCCCCCTTAGTGTATGTCATTTCCTTCTGGATAGAGGTGGTATTATGGTATGGAGCCCTGATACTTAACCTATGTTGTTGCTGCAAACTTATTACTTTGTGGTTGTTGGTGAATCCCGGGATATAGGCCGGTTACGACCGGGGGATGGAATATTCGTGTTAGTAGTTACCCAGCTAGGGGTAACCCGGCCTTGTATTGGTAGAGATCCGGTTAGGTTCTCAAGGCGTCTTTCCATAGGCGTTTCCATGTGGCAATGGGAAGTTCCTTGGCCTGACCATTTGTTGGAAGTCCAAACTCCAATACGAAACCTTGTACGGTTTTAGCTGTAGAGCCTGCCATTTACTTATGGTGGTCACCACTATTTAGATGGTAGCTATAGTAGGCATAGTTCGGAATGTCTATGTTGGCTAAGATTTATATCTTTACTTTCGAAATGTTTTCCTACACTTTGCACTTATAGTAATAATATCAAACAAATCTTTCTACGTATTAAGCATATTTGACTATCATAAGGAGAAAATCTCCTCCGATTCTGCGTTTGCATTGTGTGTGTGTACGGGAGGCCTTATGGTAGTCTCATTTTCTAAAAGCATTGCGAATCTATTCTAAAATACTTCTTTGTTTGTTTTTAAAAGATAAACTGTTTAAGTTCTCACACCAGTCTCATGATTGATCTGGAGTTTATTGTTTCCTTCCTAAACTCTGGGTGCCCACCAATTTTAACACGGGCAGTCTACAGTCAGGTTATCAGGTCATTCTGGAATTTAGGAGTTGCTGTGGAGATCAGGAGTAGGCTGGATAGCATGGCGTGTCAACTAGTATATAGTATTTCTTTTCCGCTGTTTGTTGTTGTAAACTCTGATAATGTAATGTGATGTAATGTAATAACTGATATGATTCTTTGTTTTAAAGAATATTCATTTATCAATTATATGTTATTCCGCTGCGATTGTGAGATTCTGTTATTGTTTCTGTTGTTTTTTCTTCTATCTTTCTTTTTTTATTTTCTACTTCTTCTTTGACCATAACGGTATGGTTTTCCGGCCTTCGATTGCTTGGCAGTTGATACAGTGGACGTATTAATGTCGACCTTCGTGAGTCGAAAAATCACGTTCGTTACAATTTGGTATCAGAGCATATGGTTAAGTGACAACCTTGGCTCTGTTGGGAATTACTCATTAGAGATAGAGTCAGTGGTACTCTAGAATGAGTTTGAGTGTATTAATAGATATGAGCGCGTATCTGTTAGTGAATATAAAAATGCTTTATATTGTGTTTGCTTATCCGTTGAGCTGTTTATGAATTTTGGTCAGTGCGGGAAGTACAACCGTAATCGATAGGGGTTTCTAAACTCTTAAACGAGATAAACCAACATAGTATTATTTTAAATTGGGTAAATGAAATAATTTTACCTTGATTATATTTTATATATAAAGGAATAATTTTTCAGAAAATATTAAAGTGTATATAGATTGATTGTTTGGTTGTTGATAATGTAAGAATATATATAAGTTAATTTAAAAGATGTTTGAATAACCTGAATAAAAGAATAAATTGTATAAGCAAATGAATTATTAAGATGGAATTATAATGAATATGATTTACAATTGTGAAATGATCTTATATAAGTAAAGAGAAAATAGTGAAATTATATAAGTAAAAGATTTGTAAATGTGATTTGTAGTTTGAAGTAAAATTCCAGAGGAATATTTGGAAATGTTTTGAAAGGATTTGCAATTTGAAAAGATTAAATTCCTTTTTGAGTTTGAAAATGGTTTTCAAAGGTTTGGAAAATTGTTTTTGAGGGATAAAAGCTCTAAACTCTTTTCGGTTGCTGGAAAATAATTCCGATGATGATTGCAACATCATCGGTGTTCATTTTCGGGTTTCCAAAAGAAGCATTGCTGCCAAGTTGTTTTAAATGGAAGTTGTTTGGAAAATTTGGGTTTGGGTTTTGATTCAAAGGATAATTGAGTTGGTTTCAAAAATGGTTTCGAAAGATTGAAAAGACTCTGGAATGTTATATAAAATGATTGGAATACAATTATTAAGTTGGAAAATAAATTGTGAATGAATAAATAAAATTTGCAAGTGCAAGAAAATGAAATTGAAATCCATTTCGAATTTGTAAGTAAATAGAACTGGAAATGGAATATAACTTAAGTAGTGTTGAATGAAGTTGATTTTGGTATCAAAGTAAACTAATAAAGTGAAGTGATGAATATGAACTTGAGTTGTATAAATGAAATTCAACCTTATTTGTTAAATGAATTAGCAATTGAATTAATGAATGAATTGAATGTTAATCAATTGAATGTAAATGAATTGATATGAAATAATGGATGTAAGTGTTAATTCATTAAAGCTAATTAAAAGTGATGAAGCAAATTGAATGAACATAAGCAAATTAAAAAAATTTGGTAATGTTGGATATACATTGTTTGTTTGATGGTTGTTAGTTGATTGTATAGAAATCCATATGAAATTGAATTAATGAAATTGATAGCTAAAATCATTGAATTCAAATTGGAAGTAAGTAAACCAACTTGAATGTAAATTAGTGAATGTAAACTAATCGGAAAAAAAATGAATAAATGAATGCTAGTAAAGTCCAACGTTAATGAACCAAATGTGATTAAATGAAAAAAACCAATTCATTGAATATTAATGAGAAGTGAATGAATATTGATTTGTTTATGGATTGGTTGGATGTTAGTTGAATGCTAGTTGGTTGATGGTTGGATTTGTTGCTTTTGTTGCATTTGCTATATTGGCATATGTAGTTGTTGTAGTGATATATGTCGTATATTGATATTATTTGCATATATACATGTTTCTCATGTGTTTGTTGAGTGTTTAGTAGGTGCGGATTGCGCTTGCTTCGCATTTGGAGCTCGCTTTCGCGCTATATTAGCCGTATATACTCGCTAATACTATTTAAGGTACATATCTCGGATTACATATCGTACTTTTACACTTTTTTCCCTGCGGATGCCTCATTACTTGATGAGATGTATATTTGTGATATATATACTGCCATTTTTTTCGGTTCGAGCCGCGCAAAGGAGACGCTGGCGAAATTTTTCGAAAATTTAAGGCGTCAGAATATTTTTGATAAAATTGGAAAATTTTGAAAAGATAACTAAGTATGATTTGAAAACTTAGTAAAGTTATCGTGAGAAGTTTAACTAATGGATTTTTGAAAATTTAAACACTTAAGTGAATTTGAAATCTAATTTGAATGGATTCTGTAACTTTTTCTTACTTGGTAATTTCGACGAAATTCTTTTAAGGGGGGAAGTTTGTAACGACCTAGAATTTCTGTCAATTAAAATTCGTATATTTAATCAATTTTGAATATTAATAAGTAAAAATTTGCAAGTCGAATAAATTATATTTTGAATATGAGGATTTAATTGGATAATTAAATCGATAATTAACATTGAAATTCCAGAAATAATTGAAAATTGGGTTTAATGTGATTAAAAATGATTTGTAAAGGTATATCAAATCTTGTTGGAGTTAGAATGATGTTATACAACTTTTAAAATTGAGTTAAAAGTTACTTTGTGGAAATTGAATATTTTAATATTTAATTGACGAGTTAAAATAGTCATTTTTCAAACAGTCTCGGATTTCGACGAAACCATTTTCATCGGATCCATAAGGTTATATTATTATATGGTTTCAAATATCGTGTCAATCGGATTTACGGTTTGTCCGGGGCAAGCTAAAACGCGTAGAAATCGTTTTGAGTGAATTTTAAATCTAAATAATTCGATTCGAAAACTTATATTTCAAATTTGATCGAATTGGATCCTGATATATATTCCATTGCGTTTGGAATAGGGGCAAAACATTATAAACGCCAGGCGGCACGCTTCGTTTGTAGTTTGGAAAAATTCGGGGTGAATAGTGTTTCGATAATTTTCTATAAAAGCACATCATATTTCACAATTGCAAACCCTAATCAAAAGCTAAACCTAGCCGCCACCCTTTCTATTAATGGCCTAAATTTTGCAATCTTTCTCCTCCAATTTCTTCGAATCCATAAATCGATTCAACAAACTTCCAACTACAAAGTTAAAGAGCATCGTGAGAGCTACATATCCAACGGCTATGATTGGATATCGTTGTGTGGATTGATGGCAAAATAGGTTGAAACGCATCACAGTCGCGCATGAAATATGAGGCACGGATGAGGTTGAGCTTCATCATGTCACGACCGAGCATGGAGTTTGGGGCGAGCTATGTGGTGATGGTGTTTGATCGTTGCATAGGTCGCCGATGTTGGCCGTGAGATTAGGGTTTGGTGGCAGCTAGTTGGGTTGTCTCGAACTGGGACGTGAATGATGTGGGAGAAGTGCGATCGGAGGCCGAGATCTGCAATTGGAAATCGACAGCCCTGATTCATTGAAGGTTTAAAAATATTAAATAAAAGAAATTGTAAATTATTTATATTTAAATTCGTGTAAACTTTAAAATAGTGTAACTTATTCATACGAGGTCGAAAACGCATGAAACGAATTGCGTTAGGTTCGTATTCGCGGACACTACGCGATGGAGCTAGAATGGAGTCGATTGGACCTAGTTAAAATTTTGGGTAAAATTAAACGCGCGTTTAATTTTATTCGAAATAAAACACTGCGACTGTTATTGAAACCAAGGTGAGAACTTCTCACTCAATCGAAATTGTTTCGATTTAAATTTTAAATAGTTAGATTTAAAATTGCTAGATTGTACGATTGAATGATAAATTATAATCTATTGTTTTAGATAGACCCTATGCGTCGTATATTAAGCGGATGTTATTTATTAAAAACATATACCACGATATTCCATCTTGATTAGAATTGGTATTATATATGTACTTGGAGTTCATTTTCCCGCATTATATAGCGGATGAGACCCTATTGTGCCGCATAATAGCGGATAATATTTTATAAATCCCATATACCGTGATATTCCATCTTGATACGGAATTGGTATTGTGCTAACATCTATGGATGCAGGGAAACAGGTTGGAGGGATCCAATTGGATTCCTCAACAGTATGGATTATTTTACAGATATTTGCGATATATTCTGTTATCATATGTATATGATGTTTGGATACCGTGATTGTTATATTCAGTGCTGTTGCATCATTGGGCCTATTTTTGGAGTTTTAAAAATAATGTAACGATTTTGAATTTAAAAGGATTTTAAAGTGATTTTTAAAAGTATACGTTTTATAGAATTTTGGAATTAATTCATTTTAAATAAATAAACGTTATAATTTTAATGTTACAAAATTTATGATTTTTGAGAAAATATAGTTAAAATGTGATTTTTGAAATATGGACCAAACGATTTTACAAAATAGTTTAAATAAAGATTTTTGAAATTGTTATAAACGGGTTATGTAAAAGATTTATAAAATTGATATTTATAAATTTAAAAATATTGGAATTTTAAAACGACCTTTTATAAGTGTTAAAATGAAGTATAAATGGATTTCATAAGTAAATGAAATTTATTGATTTATAAATTGTGAAGTTATAAAATGAATAGATTTTGTAAAATAAAAGATTTTTTAAGGAATTAACTTATAAATTGGATTTTGGCATTTAAATGGGATATGGATAGAATTTGTTAATAAAGTGATTTTTATAAGTTGAACTGTTATGAAATATAAATGGAATTTATAAACATTGTTTTATAAATCCGAAATCGACTTATTTTGATAAGTTAATTATTATAGCTTGTTAAAGGAGATATATCCACGATTTTGGACAGTGGATAATCCTTTAAATAAAATAGGTAGGAGTGTTGAACTTGGTAAACGATTTATATTCACGATTTTAAACAGTGAATAATATATTTAAGAAATGTTTTAGGTTCTGGTCTTTTAAATAGAATTAAAACGTTTTGAAGTTGTTTTAAAATGTGTTAAGGATCAAAACCATAGATTTCAACATTCATTATTGAAATAGATGTTTTCGAGAAATAAGGAAATAGTGGACTATAACACTGTTGTTATAGTAAATGATTTTCGAAAGAATTTTTTTTACATAGTATTGGGATTTATATATCTATCTTAATTTCGAATCCCTATACTAGTGATTTTGGGTCGTTGTAACGATGTTTTACGCAACATTCGTTTGGGCCCAAATAAATATGTTAAAGAGAACGTTTTTCTTAAAGAATGAAATACATACTCAATCGTCTTTTAAGTATATTGAATATTTTCTAAGTATTGAAAATAAATGGACTTGTGAATTACTTATTGTTAAATAAGTATTTGGAAATGTTTTCCAATGAAGAAATTGAAATGGTTACAAAATATATCTTTTCAAATATAAATTGAAGTAAATATCTGGCACGTTATTTATTTATGGAAGATTAATAAAAAGGGACTAGTGATTGTTATGGTGCTGGATATTTGTTTGTTGGCCTTGATAGTTAAGTAATCGACTATCAATCTTTACCTTTATATGGGTATTTGTGTGATTTGCTTGAATTTGAATGCTACACTTGTTTTTGAAAATAAGCGCTCGTTATTCGGTTTAGCTGGAAGAGGACCTTTGTGTCATAAATCCCATTCCGAATAGCGATATGTCGAAATGGATAGCATTTGAAGACCGGTGTTGAAGATCGAATATCTTCGAAAACAGAAGGATTACGGTCGAATATCTCTGCATCGACTGATCTCTGATATTGAGATTTTATCACCTTTTGTGATGGGAATTCCGGTCGTGATTGGTGAATATCCGGATTGCAAGGGCTTCTTTGGAAGTGCCTTCGATTCTGTTCGAACCTAGAATGGACTTGTATGGATGTGTGCCTGACATTACAGTTTGAGATGTAAAGCTGATTTCTATCAAATATATTTCTGTTGGTGGCGGAGAATTTATTCTCTTAGCTTAACACCCTTCTCTGAGACGTACGAGCTCAGAGGTTATGTAGTTGATGGTTTAAGTTCTCACACCAGTCCCATGACTGACCTGGAGTTTATTGTTTCCTTCCTAAATTCAGGATGCCCACCAATTTTAACACGGGCAGTCTAGAGTCAGGTTATTAGGTCGTTCTGGAATTCAAGAGTTGCTATGGAGATTAGGAGCAGGCTGGATAGCATGGCGTGTCAACTAGTATATAGTATTTCTTTTCCGTTGTTTGTTGTTGTAAACTCTGATAATGTAATGTGATGTAATGTAATAACTGATATGATTCTTTGTTTTAAAGAATATTCATTTATCAGTTATATGTTGTTCCGCTGCGATTGTGAGATTCTATTATTGTTTCTGTTGCTTTTTATTTCTTTCTTCCTTCTTCTATTTTCTACCTCTTCCTTAACCCTAACGGTACGGTTTTCCGGCCTTCTATTGCTCGACAGTTGATACAGTGGACGTATTAATGTCGACCTTCGTGAGTCGAAAAATCGCGTAAGTTAAAAATTTCATACATTGTGATATATGATTTGTGTGAATAAACAACTGTAGATTATTTTTGTGATTTGAATTATTGGACGCTGCAGTAGCACTAGCCTTAATTTTTTTATTTTAAATACCATAAATATTATTTTTGAATTCGAAAGAATTTTAAAAGGAGATTTTGAATATAAAAATATTTATATTGAAATTTGGATTATTTTGAAAGAAATTAATTTGGATAAAATAATAATTTGAATTGGAGTTGTACTTAACTATTCGTAAAAATATATTAATTAGAGAATTTAAAAATAAATTATATAAAGGTTTTTTTTAACGGTGGAATTTATAAGTGGTATATTGGATTTATGGAAAAGAAGTTGAAATCGATATTAAAAATAGATTTGTAAAATAAATGGAATTTATAAAGAAATGGATTTATAAAATGGAATTTTATAAATGAGATTATATTTGAAGACAAGTAAAATCCAAAGGAGTTTATAAATGTATAAACAATGTTTATAAATAAGGGAAATGATATCAGTGGATAAATTGGGAATATAATTTCATAATGTGAATTTATATCTGAATATGGAAATTGGTTTTGGAAAAAATTATGGATTCTATTTCTAAAATATGAGAATGGTTAGGGAATCGAAATGAAATTAATAGGTTATAAATTGAGAGGGATTTATGAAGTGAAATTAGTTATTAGGATTTTAAAAATATTTTTTTATCTAGAAGGTAAGTTTGTTTTAAGAGGCAAATTTCATTTATTTAAACTACGAAAACTAAAGCTGTTTTTAGTATTAAAATACTTCGAAAAGTGGATTTTTCAATATTTAATATAAACTGAAATAAATTCTAATCTTATAATCAGCTTCAAAATTTGATTCGTTTCTATTTAAAAATGAGTTGGAAATGAGTTATTGATGGTTTATTTGAAGTGTTTTAATATTTTTAAATAATTACTTAAACATATTTTAAAAATAAATTATTATTATTATTTTAAATACTTATTATTATATATATAGTTTTGAAATGATTGAAATTTATTTATAAATCCTCTCGAGATTTGTAAACAGAGTTATTCAACTGAGATGCTTTTTATAAGAGAAATCTTGTAGTGAAATTCTGGGAACTTAAAGAAATTTCCAAAGTATATAAGTATAAAAACTTCGAAAATGGATTAAAAATTCATAAAAAGAAAGTTTGAAATGGGTTGTTAAGATCATAGACGGGTATAATCGATTTTGGAAATTTTAAAGGGGATTAATTAATGAATTCTGAAAACTTATCGAATTCATTTTAAATAGGTTAAGGAAATTTTAAGTGGGTTATAAGAATTTTGAGAAGTATAAAATAAAGGGATATTTCCTAAATATTGGAAATAAAGTGATTTTAGGAAATTATACTTATAAATATTTTCTAAGTATTAAACTGGTAGGATTTGAAATATTTAACTACGAGATGATTATTTTAGAAATATTTCTCAAAAGATTGAATTATAAATGGGATTGAAAGAAATATTCTAATTGTTGATATGGATTTAAATATCTTGTTATGGATATAATAATTTGAATTTGTTTTCAATTATCGAATATAAAGGAAGAGATTTGAATATATATCTTTGTAAAGATATTTTGAAATTAATGTTTTAAAAATTTATAAAATAAGGCCTAGTGACTGCTTATGGATGTTATTTGATAGTTAAATAACTGACTATCAAATTTGGCTAAATTCGTTGATAGTTTCGAAGAGACCGAGATCAGATTTGATTGGCCGAAAACCACTTCGATCTGATTTATGCGTTATGAATTAGGATATCATAAAGATAATGAAGATGGTGATTCTATAGATTTAGTTTGTTCAGACCTGGAACAACTTGTATGGATGAATGCTATCAGCCCATTGTCATTAAAGCCAATGAGCATTATAAGCATAAATTCCTTGAAAGGTAATCGTAGCCTCAAGCCTCATCAACCAGGAATGACTAAAACATGGGAGATGCAGTAAGGCTAAGTGGGTCGCATCTAATTATAGTATGTTATCATTTTTCTATATACCCTCAGATATATTATAAAATTATGGATATGATTATGCATGAAAAAGAGAGCGCTCGATAAGGGTGGGAACACCCAAAGTGATAACATATTCGATACTATCCAAGTTAGGGGTAGGCCGGCGTTATGTTGGCAGGGGTTCTAGGCAAGGTTCTTGGTATATTTTTCTGAAGGTGCACTGTGGAAGACGGTACCCCAGTAGCCCAGTCATTGTTTGGAATCCAATATCCACTACAAGCCTGTACAATATTGATTGTATACCAACTATGCTGAAATGTGAGATGCAAACATTTCAACTATTTTCTAATTTATTTTCTATAAACACGATTATAATATCAGATGATTTTGATATAAAATGTTTTGGTTATCACAAGGTAAAAACCCATCGTGTTTATGTGTGACGTGGTCTTATAAAATACCTTTGTTTTCAAAGGATTTAAAAATAGTAACAATTCAAATTGAGTGTGTTTTCTCACGCTGGTTTTCCAAACTGACTTGGATATTATTTTATAATAATGCTCGGGTCAGACCGAGTATTACATATTCAGGTTAGGATGCTATGGAGCTGGAGGAGACTTAGGCATATTCAATGTACTTGATTATATTTCGTTGTATGTATAGACTGTATAGTCAGCACTGGAGAGGACAAGTTATTATAACTGTCCGGATTGATTGTTGATTATGTACTCTGATGATTGTATGTGTATATATATATATATATATTAACAGCAATTGATTCTTTGTATAAAAACCTATTATTATATATCATATATTTTTCTGCTACGATTGTGAGATTCTGTATTGTTATTTATGTTTCTTCTTTTACCATTTTCTTCTTTACCCCTAAAGATTCATATATATGTTCAATTTGAGTTGGACACGTGTGATTTAGTGTCAACTCAAGGGGTATGGAGATACGTGGCTTTACATTTGGTATCAGAGCTAAAGGTCAAGCGAGAACCTTGGCTTTGGTGGGGATCACTCATTAGAGATAAGGTCAATAGTGACCCAGAAAGAGTTTGATGTACTATAGATATGAGCGCGTATTTGTTAGTGAATATAAATTATTTTATATTGTGTTGATTTATCTGTTGAGTGGCTTATAAATTTTGGCCGAATGGTGGGACGTCACAAATTCTATAAGAGTTTCTAACACTTAAAACAGGCAATTAGACAAAGTATTGTTTTGAAACGGGTGAATGAAATAATTTTACCCAAACTATATATTGTTGAAAAAGAATAATTTTACATAAATTGTTATAGTAAATTTGGAGTGTTGGTTGTTATCATTAGATTATAATAATTGGAATGGTTTATATAACTAAATAGAAATTGTATAAATATGATTTATATAAACGAGTTAAACTAAAAATGGATTCAAACTAGATTTTGGAAATTTAAAATCCTGGGAAGTTTGGATTTTGGAAGTGATAATGCACTGAACTCATTTCAGTCGCTGGAAAATAATTTTAGTGATGACGACTGCATCATCGGTGTTTATTTTCGGGTTTCTAAATGACGGATTTGCTACTGTAGTGGTTTGATATGGAGATTTTTGTTTTGGTAAACAAGTATTGTTTTAAACTTCCAATGAAATGGTTTGTTAAACCAAAGGAGCTATATATATATATATATATATATATGATTTCAAAACGACTTGAAATAAATACCGGGTGTTTGAATTCTAGAAGTCCTTATTTAAATATTTTAGGAAAATATCAGAAAATAAGTTTTGAACTTATAAGTTGAGAAGGATATCAATAAGGAAAGAAGTATGAAATTGAATTTTGGAATTGAGTAAGTTTAAATGGATTGAACGAATTGAAAAACTAACTCAAGCTAAGTTAAATAAAATTGGAATGGATGGAAAAGAATATCAAATATGATTTAATATTTAAGTTGAACTCGAGTTAGCAATAGAATTCGACTTAAGAGGAAAAACGAGTTAATGTGTATATTGTAATAAAATAAATGGTGAAATGAAATTGAGGGAATTAAAAATAAATTTGCTTGGAGTGAAATTTAATTCAAGTATGAATAATTTGAATATGGTTTCAAAATGTTGGTTAAAAAGAATTGAAATTAAATTGAATTGGATTGGACTGGATTAGAAATAACATCAGATTTAAGTGAATACAAATTTTGAGTTGTGAAATAATTATATAACCATAAGTTATAAATTTTGAATGAAATAAAATTTAAGTGAATTTTTTTTGAATTGTGACTAAATAAGTTTGAATAGCTTACAAAATTTGAATTAATGGAATAATTATATATTTAAGCTATCAAGGATTTATAATCTTGAGTTAAAAATCAATTATGAATGTACTCGAGTATAGAATTGATGAAAATGAGAAAAATAATTTGGAAAATTTATAAATCGAAAAACAGAATGGTAAAACCAAAATAAAAATGGTTTGATATTTTGAGGAAGAAATAAGAATCCAAACTTGAATTATAAATTGAATTTGAACTCAAGTCAAACCAATTGAAGTGATTTTTGAAATAAAAATCAGACATTGAATTATAAATGAATGAACTAATTAGATAAATTAATTAGTTAATTGAATATAGAAAAGGAACTTAACTTGGTTAAGGAGAATGGATTGTGGATTGAAATTGAAATTTGATATGGAACTTGAGTTATAAATAAAATTCGACTTAATTGTAAGCGAATTAATTATATTTTGGAATGTTGTTGTTATCCCACATTTTGGTCAAAGCTAGAATATCAACAAATTGGCAAGGAAGAATGGATATCAGGATTGGAGATCGATTGGAAACAAGGCTGTGATCGATGTCGTTAAAATTTGGTCGTACTCTGATGAAGACGGAATCGATTGGGAATGATGAACAGGACAAGGTGAGGCTACATTTTAAATTTCGGGTCAATCGGAGTTCGTATACATGAGATATGGATGGGTCAAAGTATATGAAAGGTGGTTCGTATCGATACGTTTCGTATCGATCGTCATTGGTTCGAACCGATGTAGTTCGTATCGATCCACATGGAGATGAACGGTGGGTTTGTATCGATCGGATAGGTAGACCAAAAGGATTTCGACTCGATGGTAGTCGACCCAGAATGGATAGGCAAGGGCGCGATGGTTTGTTCGAATCAATTAGGATGGAGACAAGCGGCGGTCTTCGTATCAACGTCTTCGTATCCATCAAGTAAGGCTTCGCTCGTATCCATCACGTAAGGCTTCGTCCGTGACCATCCTAAGGTCTAATTTTCGTATCCATCTGATTGGCCCTTCATGCGTTTTTCATATCGATCGATAATACCTCCCATATCATCTTCTCGTATCGATCGGGTAGATCAATACAAAATGCACTCCTGGAATCGATACGAAGAATGATACTGTGACGACCCGGAAATTTTGAGCATTTGAAATTTGAATATTCAATTGATTTTGAATATTTAAATGTTAATTTTAACTTGAAATAAGAATATCACAATTTATTTGACAATTAAATTATCGAATTAAATAACTGGAAGTTGAATAAAAATGTCGAATCTAGAATTTTACGCCTGTTAAAAATAATTTGAAGGCTTGACAATTTATATTGATAGCACTGAAAATAATAAAAATTGTAAAATTGAAATTAACAGTGATCTGTTCAACGTTGAAATTTTATATAGCGACAAATTGAATTTAAATAAAGCACTGAAAATAATAAGTTAATTTAATAATTTAAACAAATTATTTTCTTTATATTGATAATTCAATAAGTTAATTTAATGATTTATACCCAAATCTATATACGTTCAGTCAACGATAAAAATGCTTGAAAAAAAAAATATATATATATAATAATATAATAAATAGATAAACAATGGAAGAGGCTTCAAGTGGAAGCTTTAGGCCGAGTATAAGAATAAACAGAAAGAAAAAAAAACAAAACAACGAGCATCACATAAAGAGCCGAAGCCCTTCTTTCTGTTCAAAGCCCCAAATTATTAAAAAAAAAAAAAAAAAAAGAAGATAACAATGGCCGCTTGTCTATTACTCCTCAAATCAAAACCGAAACCTTATTTTCTCAAAGTCATTTTCTATTTTCTTCACTTAGCAGTTCAAAGCCTTCTCCTCTCTGATACGAATTCAAAAAAAAAAAAAAACAAGAAGAAGAAACCCAAATCGAAAAGGGGAAACTCAGTGTCGAACGACATCTGTTCGATAATCTTAGATTAAGATAATCGTGTCCTCACCATAATCAAGTTCGAGCTTCGGCTTCGAAGGAGGTCGCGAATTCGAAGGCTCTGCGTTGCGTGATGAGGCTTCGCGATGGCGGCGAGCTTCCTCCTTCATCTTTTTGAAGAACGTAATTGTGGCCGACCAGATTGAAGTAGCAATTGGATTGGGGGTTGCTGGCGATGGAGGTCGCAGTCGAAGTCGACATGGCAGCTACTCTGATGGGGTTCGAGTTTCTTTGATGTTTGGTCTTCGATGTGAGATCGAGTTCTTGGGCCGGTCACGTTTTGGGGAAGAGGTAGGTGATTTTGATTTGGGGATGTCTGCGTGTTGGGTGACTGGGTTGATTAGCAGTGAGGTATTGCATCTCCTTTAATTTAAGTAAGTATATATATTAGAAATTTTTATTTACATACAGAGAAAGAAATTGAAACCCAGAGCTTTATTTTACAAATATAAATTATAAAGAAGTTTTATAGCAAAGCAGGAAGTTGTATATAGATAAGAGTTTGGAAAGTAGGAATTTTAAAATGTTTCAGGTTTATATAAAAATTAGATCTTTAATTTTAAATATAAATTATAAACCTACTATGTAATTTTTAAAATATGGATTATAATGCTTTACTTGTTCAATTACTTTAGTTACTAAAAATAATTGGAAAAAGGTAATTAGTTCAAATAAACTTATTAGTTAAGTTAAATTGTTAGTTTAAATTTAAATCATTAATTAAGTTAAATTATTAAATGATTGTAATTAATTGTTCGATTGATTCGGAATTAATAACAAAATCATCCAATGTTATTTAAGGTTAAATCGAGAAAATCAAGGGAATATTGAAGTGGACTGCAAATGAAATAAGGTGAGTTAATCTCACTCAGTTAATTTAAATTTAAAGGATTAAATTTAAATAATTGTTGGAATGGTTGATTTGATTGTTGTGCTTTAGTATGATATATTTTGGATTGATGTTTATGTTGTGCTAACATCTGTGGATGCAGGGAAAACAGGTTGGAGGGATCCAACTGGGTCCCTCAACATATATATATATATTGTTATTTATTCTCTGACATGCTTTGTGGATATTCTGCGATGAATCATATTGAAATATTGAATGCTATAGCTGCTTGGATATATTCTTGAACTCTGAGTTATCAAATTATATAGCATTGGATTCTTGGAACGAAATAATAAAAGAAGTAAATTTTTAAGAAAATAATTATAAAGAATGTAAATAAATTTAAAATGAATTGATAAGAATATTAGTGTTTCCAAAATGCTAATTAATGAATCCTGTATATGGAAAGGAATTTTTGAATAAACAGAAAGTTAAGAAAACTTAAAATTTCAATGTTACTGTTTAAAAGAATAAAACAATTATTTCAAATTTAGGATTTAAATTATTCTAGAAGAATAAAGAAGAAATGGAAAAAAAATATGAAATGTGTATATTTCAGTTAAAGATGTAAAATAAAAGGGAAAATAATAACAATTATAATTAAGTCAATAATTAATGAATTTTGAAATGAACTGAATAAGTGAAGAAATTTATTTCAAATAAAATAAGTTGAAAATCAATTTGGAAAATTGATTCAATTGATTGAAGTTGGAAAATTCTCCTCGAATAACCAGGTATGTTTTCAAAGCGAGTTTTTAAATATAAGTTAAAAGGGTTTTAAAGTTGTTTTTAAAAAGCAAGTTTTGAAAAATTTATTATATCCAATATTTAAAATTCAAAGGGTAAGTATTTTCTCAAAATCTAATATAGTAGTAATTACTTAAAAAGATGACCTAGTGTTTTGTTTTCAAAAGTGAAATTCTAGTTTTATATTCTATTAAGTAACTTTATTTTCAAATGCTCATATAGTAAGTATTTTACAAATATTGAAGAAATTTAACTTAGCTGTTTAAAAGTATATATTTCAAAGTAAAATGTTTTAAAATTCATTTTTAAAATCTAGTTTCATGCTTGGTGATTTCAGAGGAGATAGAAAATGTTTGGAAAAGTTTATTCTGGAAAGAAAGATGGTTTGAAACTGTTTTCAAAGGATTGAAAATAGAAATATATCTCGTGAAGATATTTTTGGAGATAAATAAATAATTTGGAAAATTATTTATTGGTTGATGATTGTTTGTGGATATAAATTGATAGTTAAATAACCGACTATCAATATTGGACAAATACGTTGATCGTTTCGAAGAGACCGGGATCGAGATTAATTTCTCGAAAACTACTTCGATTCGGTTTATACGTTTCGTGCGAAAAACGTGTCCGAAGTCGAAGATGGAGTAGTGAAGTGCAAGGGCTAGTCGCTACTAATCCTGAGGATATTTCCAAAATGGATGTAGTAGGAATGGTGCCTTCGGTTCCGTTCGAACCCGGGACGGACTTGTATGGATGAATGCTTGCGAAAACATCGTCAGGTGGACGATGGGCATTCTAAGTGAAACGTTCTAAAGGTAACGCTTAGCCTCAAGCCTCATCAAATGGGAATGACTGAAAATCAGGGGATATGCAGCAAGGTTAGGTGGGTCATGCCCAAGCAGGACAAGATAATTCCCCTGTCTAGATGTCCCTTATTATATTTCGGCTTAGTGGGTGGTTGGTCGCGCCAACCACGGGGTTTATCTTGTTTGGGACTGTTCAGTAAGGAATGGTTCCGGCCTTGTGTTGCAGGGGATGAAGGGAGTAGTCCTCGGTACGGTGATCTAGGCCCCGTACTGTGACAGGTGGTACCCCAGTGCCTAGTCATTGTTGGAAATCCATTTTCCCTACGAGCCTTGTACGAGTTTTGTTTGTATTACCCACTCTGTGGCTAGTAGCTGGAATTTAATCATGTAACAATTTCGGCTATTTTATAAGTATTTGTATATAGACCCTATTATAATATCAGAGGATTTCTATAACAATTGTTTTAGCTATCGTAAGGTAAAAACCCGACATGTTTATTTGTGGCGTGGTCTTACGAGATGCTTTTGTTTTCAAAGGATTTTGAAACTTTAATAATCAATTGGGTGTGATTTTCTCACGCTGGTATTCCAGACTGACTCGGGTATTATTT
Organism: Allium cepa; assembly: GCA_030765085.1. Taxonomy (NCBI): domain Eukaryota; kingdom Viridiplantae; phylum Streptophyta; class Magnoliopsida; order Asparagales; family Amaryllidaceae; genus Allium; species Allium cepa. Next base: position 348,373,076 of record CM060944.1, read on the forward strand.
AACTGTAATGCTCGGGTCAGACCGAGTATTATAGGATACAGGATTTGATGCTATGGAGCTCAGGAGACGAGCAGGATGACGACACGTATTCTCGTATTTATTTATATATATTCCGCTGTTGAGTTGTGTATTCTGAGTTGTTGTATATTCATTGTATGATCGTGATGTTGAGCTGTGATTGATGTACTCTGATGATGTAATATACAAACAAAAATATTTGATGTTGAGTAAAGATTATATATTATCTATTATATTTTATTCCGCTGCGATGGATAGATTTTGATGTTGATTTTGTTTTCTCTTCTTCTACCTCTTCTTCTTAAACCCAAATGGTTCGTACTTCTGTGCAACTTGAGTTGACTATTGTAGAATAGGGTTAATTCAAGGGGTACGGATTTGCGGGCTGTTACAGTTGGTATCAGAGCGAGGTTGGAGATAACCTTGGCTCTGGTGGGAATTACTCATAGAATAGAGACCATAGTACTCTAGAATGAGTTTGAGAGTATTAATAGATATAGGGATTTCTAAACTCTTGAACTGGATGAACTGACACAGTATTGTTTTAATTAGGGTAAATGAAATAATTTTACCCAAATATATTTTATGTATATAAAAGAAAATGATTTTCTTAATTATTATAGCTATACATGGATGTTTGGATGATAGAAGTGATAAATATTAAATTATTATCATTGTAATATAATTGAATAAAGTTTGAAATAATTAAGGAATAAATTGACATAATAGATGAAATTTATGAACATGACTCATAATGGAATAAGGAATTGAATTCATAATTAAAACTAAGAAACCAATGCATATTAAATGAATTTGTAAATGTAAACTATAATGTAAATTATAGTATGAATAATTATTAAAGTAAGATAAAATTCCAAAGAAAAGTTTGAATTTAAATCTAAAGAGGTTGGAATTTGGAGATTTAAGTTCCTTTGAATTTGGAAATGATTTCCAAAGATTGGAAAATATATTATATACTGAGAAATATTTTTGAATCGGATTTGAAATCTAGAGAAATTTGGAATTTAAAAATATTGGATGGATTTTAGAAAGAGATAAAAGCATTGAACTCTTTTGGTCGCTAGAAAATAACTTCGGTGATGACTGCAGCATCATCGATGTTCATTTTCGAGTTTCCAGAAGTGAAATTGCTACCAAATTGTTTTGACTTGAATTGTTTGCAAGACTGGTTGAGTTTTGAAATTCAAAGGAGGTAAATTGAATTTATCAAACGAATTTTGGATATAGAAAGTTTTAAAGGGAATTTTGAAATGTTGAAAGGTTGTTTTAAACTTTGGAATTTGTTGAAAAACAAAATTTCAACGGTGTAAGTGAAACTGAGTATTGGAATTTTAAATTTGTATTGTGTGGAGTTATGTGGAATGGAAAAGTAGTCAGGATGGACTAAAAATAATAAATGTTTGGATATAACGTTTATGGGTTAAATGATAAATTGATGAATGAATAAATGATCAAATAATGTACTGATAAAGAGGAGTTGATATTAATAAGAAGGGATTGAAAATTTTAAGTCAGCAAATAAAATTTAACTTAAGTGAATGAAAATGAAGGAAATATAAGCTTGGAATTTAAATATAAAAGGCTAAAATGAAATTAACTGGATTGGAATAAATTTAAATAAGCTGAAAATAATATCCAGTTGTATTCGAATTAAGTTAAAATCGAATTGATTTAAAGAAACTGAGTTAAAATAAAATTAAATTGGGATAAGAATTCAATTGAATTATTTGGTGGAATTAAATTCTTACCTGGATAATGAAAAGCAAATTGGATAAGGATTGAATTGAAATAAATAAATCAGAATAACTTATAAGAGAATTAAAAATCCATAGGAATAAAATATGCTTGGGTAATAAATAAGCATAAGGCTTGAGTTAAAAATAAAAGAATAATATAATAAGCATAAGGCTTGAGTTAAAAATAAAAGAATAATATATTCAAGCCTATGAGGAATGGAATTGTGAAAATAATAAGTCGTGACTTATTAAATTTGAAAAGTGAGATACAAAACTCCAAAATAAACATTGTTGATGAATTGGAGAATAAAATAGAAATCAAAACTTGAATTATAAACTAAATTGAGCTAGGAAGATTAAATGCAGTGATATTTGGTATTAAAAATTCAAGTGTTGGATTATAGATAAGGGAAGAACTAATTGATAATAAAATAGTTAATGGAATTAAATTGCGAGTTTGTGATGAAGTTTGAAAATAAAACTCAAGTTATAATTAAATTCGACTTACATTGTCGATGAAGAAATAATTAAAAGTGGCCTTGAAATTAATTAATTGATGTGTGAATGAAATTGCAATGTAAGTTAATAAAATTGAATGGTAATTTAAAAGTGGATGGTAATTTGAAAATGTATAGGGGATTCAGAACTTGAGTTATTAATTAAAATTAGACTGGAAGTGTTAACAAAGTAAAAATAATTTGAGATGTATAAAATAAAAATGAGATGGATTAAATAATAATGGTTTGTATTGTGAATGAAATCCAAATATGTAGAACTAAATTGAAATGACCTTGTAAATTTATTTAAGTGGACCGAGAATGGATCGAACTTGGAAATTTGAAATTTATAATAACGAATCAAATAAATTTGTAGTTGATAGGATATTGGATTGAAATAGAATCAAGTTAATTGAAAAGAGAACTTGGTTAGCAAGATGAGAATGAGCTTAAGTATATATTAGAGTGAATAAACTTAAGCTAAAAGATGGAAAGGAGTTGAATTGAATTCAACTTAAAATTAAGTTTAATAATATTGGATTGGTTTTAAATCAAGTGAAAATAAATTTTTAACTGAAGTAAAATTCGGTGAGTTGCTGATAATATTTCATTCCTTTCAAGTTTGTTAGAATAGTTTAAATGAATGTGGATAAACTAATTTTATATTGAATAAATAAATGATGGGATAAATAAGTATCAAATGAAATGTGGTCTTAAATGAGTTGAGAAATGGTTATTGAATGGAATAACTTGGATTGTCTTCGAACTAAATAAAATAGTTTGGAGTAAACAAATATGAAACGAAATGTAAATAAATGGATTGTAAATAAAATTTAAATGGAATGTGTCGAGTAAGTAAATGATCGTGAGTGGATTAAAATAAAAGGAAGGTTAATTGGCAATAAGATGAACCTAAATGGATAATGGTTTTAAATGGAACTTGTTTGAATAATGGAACTAGTTGGGTTAATAAATGAAATACAAATGAATGTATTTAAATCTGAAGTGGAAGCGAGAATATATGGATTGTGAATAAATTGAAAATTAAATAGAATTAAGTATAAATTGTGTTGAAATCAATTGAAATTGGTTATAAACATAAATATCTATTTATTCACATAGATCTCGTCAAATTGTATAGAATAAATTGTCATTTGATGTAAATGAAAGTAATTAAAATTCTATGTGTTGATAAGAATAAATTAAATTGATTTTTGAGATCAATTGGATTAAATATGAGTTCAGTTGCTTAAAAATAAATTAAAAGTAAATGGTTGAGTTATAAACCATTCAAATTGATGAAGATGTATACGAGTGGATTCAAGACCATTCAAATTGAATGAACATGGTTTATAAATTAATTGAAACAGTTGGATAGCATGAAAACTATATAAGTTGCTTACATAAAAATGTTTGGTATGAGTTTCTTTTAGAATTCATATGTTTTAACTATTGCAAGTAAGTGAAATGTGTTAAACTTCTTATATTTGGCACTTACAAGTTTAAATTGAGTAAGTACAGGTACTTGGAAGCCGTGAGGCTGGATTTGGTAGTGCTATTTGCTAAAAATAATAAGCTGCTTGCTTAAAATGCTAAATAAGGTACGCCTACGCAATTAAAATAGGAAATATGAACTGTTTTTGGTTTTTCCGACCGTGTGGGTCGATGTATATATATTTATCTCTTTTGTCAAATTGCAAAAGCTCCTCCGTACAAAGGGGATTTTGCCAAAAATTTTCAGAAATTTTGGGAGTTAGAAATTTTTTGAAGATTTTTGGAAAATTTAGTTAACAGCAAAACGATTTCAAACTAGAAATTGAAATTAATTAGTAAATGAAACTAACTAAAGTAATGACATGAATTAGTAATAAATGAAAAATAAAATTCAAATGTTTCAAGTTAGAGATAAATTGAGTTCATATGAAAATGAAATAATTAATTTGAATAGAAATGATATAAACTGAAGTGGTAAGGTGATAATGAATATAAAAGCATATTAAATACTTATACTAAACTTAAGAAAGGAATAGTGAATTCTTAATTGGAAATTGATAATATAAATATATTCCAAGTTAATATTTGGATAAATAGATATTGATATTGGTAAGGAAGTCAATAAAATGTTTTGAAATGTTGTGATTGGATATTACTGCTTAGTCGGATATGCAGGTAATATAAAGTGAAAAGAGAATTGATTTTGATTTCAGAAGATAAATTGAAATTGCCCGACAAAAAGGAATGTATTTAAATTTGGTATGAAAATTGATTGGGATTTGGATTGAGCCACTTGGCTTTTTGTTTTCTTTTTGGATTTGGGAGGCCGTAGAGCCATTTTGTAGTTGTACCGAGTCAGCCGCGCAAAGGAAACGCTGGCGAAATTTTTCGGGAATTTCGGGAGTTCGAAAAATTTTAAGGAAATTTTGGTAATCCAAAATTTGGTTTTAAGATTAAAACTGGAATGGTTGAGCAAATAGGATTGTTTGCAAACTAGGGAAGGATTTGGAAAGTTAATAAGATTGATAATGAGTCTTTTATACAAAGATAGTTGGATAGATGTTGAACTGTTAGAAACTGTTTGGTTTTGGGGAAAATAATAATGGGTATTGGATCATTCTTCCTAACTAGTAATTTCGGGGACGAAATTCTTTTAAGGGGGGAGGAATGTGACGACCCGGAAATTTTGAGCATTTGAAATTTGAATATTCAATTGATTTTGAATATTTAAATGTTAATTTTAACTTGAAATAAGAATATCACAATTTATTTGACAATTAAATTATCGAATTAAATAACTGGAAGTTGAATAAAAATGTCGAATCTAGAATTTTACGCCTGTTAAAAATAATTTGAAGGCTTGACAATTTATATTGATAGCACTGAAAATAATAAAAATTGTAAAATTGAAATTAACAGTGATCTGTTCAACGTTGAAATTTTATATAGCGACAAATTGAATTTAAATAAAGCACTGAAAATAATAAGTTAATTTAATAATTTAAACAAATTATTTTCTTTATATTGATAATTCAATAAGTTAATTTAATGATTTATACCCAAATCTATATACGTTCAGTCAACGATAAAAATGCTTGAAAAAAAAAAATATATATATATAATAATATAATAAATAGATAAACAATGGAAGAGGCTTCAAGTGGAAGCTTTAGGCCGAGTATAAGAATAAACAGAAAGAAAAAAAAACAAAACAACGAGCATCACATAAAGAGCCGAAGCCCTTCTTTCTGTTCAAAGCCCCAAATTATTAAAAAAAAAAAAAAAAAAAAGAAGATAACAATGGCCGCTTGTCTATTACTCCTCAAATCAAAACCGAAACCTTATTTTCTCAAAGTCATTTTCTATTTTCTTCACTTAGCAGTTCAAAGCCTTCTCCTCTCTGATACGAATTCAAAAAAAAAAAAAAAAAACAAGAAGAAGAAACCCAAATCGAAAAGGGGAAACTCAGTGTCGAACGACATCTGTTCGATAATCTTAGATTAAGATAATCGTGTCCTCACCATAATCAAGTTCGAGCTTCGGCTTCGAAGGAGGTCGCGAATTCGAAGGCTCTGCGTTGCGTGATGAGGCTTCGCGATGGCGGCGAGCTTCCTCCTTCATCTTTTTGAAGAACGTAATTGTGGCCGACCAGATTGAAGTAGCAATTGGATTGGGGGTTGCTGGCGATGGAGGTCGCGGTCGAAGTCGACATGGCAGCTACTCTGATGGGGTTCGAGTTTCTTTGATGTTTGGTCTTCGATGTGAGATCGAGTTCTTGGGCCGGTCACGTTTTGGGGAAGAGGTAGGTGATTTTGATTTGGGGATGTCTGCGTGTTGGGTGACTGGGTTGATTAGCAGTGAGGTATTGCATCTCCTTTAATTTAAGTAAGTATATATATTAGAAATTTTTATTTACATACAGAGAAAGAAATTGAAACCCAGAGCTTTATTTTACAAATATAAATTATAAAGAAGTTTTATAGCAAAGCAGGAAGTTGTATATAGATAAGAGTTTGGAAAGTAGGAATTTTAAAATGTTTCAGGTTTATATAAAAATTAGATCTTTAATTTTAAATATAAATTATAAACCTACTATGTAATTTTTAAAATATGGATTATAATGCTTTACTTGTTCAATTACTTTAGTTACTAAAAATAATTGGAAAAAGGTAATTAGTTCAAATAAACTTATTAGTTAAGTTAAATTGTTAGTTTAAATTTAAATCATTAATTAAGTTAAATTATTAAATGATTGTAATTAATTGTTCGATTGATTCGGAATTAATAACAAAATCATCCAATGTTATTTAAGGTTAAATCGAGAAAATCAAGGGAATATTGAAGTGGACTGCAAATGAAATAAGGTGAGTTAATCTCACTCAGTTAATTTAAATTTAAAGGATTAAATTTAAATAATTGTTGGAATGGTTGATTTGATTGTTGTGCTTTAGTATGATATATTTTGGATTGATGTTTATGTTGTGCTAACATCTGTTGATGCAGGGAAAACAGGTTGGAGGGATCCAACTGGGTCCCTCAACATATATATATATTGTTATTTATTCTCTGACATGCTTTGTGGATATTCTGCGATGAATCATATTGAAATATTGAATGCTATAGCTGCTTGGATATATTCTTGAACTCTGAGTTATCAAATTATATAGCATTGGATTCTTGGAACGAAATAATAAAAGAAGTAAATTTTTAAGAAAATAATTATAAAGAATGTAAATAAATTTAAAATGAATTGATAAGAATATTAGTGTTTCCAAAATGCTAATTAATGAATCCTGTATATGGAAAGGAATTTTTGAATAAACAGAAAGTTAAGAAAACTTAAAATTTCAATGTTACTGTTTAAAAGAATAAAACAATTATTTCAAATTTAGGATTTAAATTATTATAGAAGAATAAAGAAGAAATGGAAAAAAAATATGAAATGTGTATATTTCAGTTAAAGATGTAAAATAAAAGGGAAAATAATAACAATTATAATTAAGTCAATAATTAATGAATTTTGAAATGAACTGAATAAGTGAAGAAATTTATTTCAAATAAAATAAGTTGAAAATCAATTTGGAAAATTGATTCAATTGATTGAAGTTGGAAAATTCTCCTCGAATAACCAGGTATGTTTTCAAAGCGAGTTTTTAAATATAAGTTAAAAGGGTTTTAAAGTTGTTTTTAAAAAGCAAGTTTTGAAAAATTTATTATATCCAATATTTAAAATTCAAAGGGTAAGTATTTTCTCAAAATCTAATATAGTAGTAATTACTTAAAAAGATGACCTAGTGTTTTGTTTTCAAAAGTGAAATTCTAGTTTTATATTCTATTAAGTAACTTTATTTTCAAATGCTCATATAGTAAGTATTTTACAAATATTGAAGAAATTTAACTTAGCTGTTTAAAAGTATATATTTCAAAGTAAAATGTTTTAAAATTCATTTTTAAAATCTAGTTTCATGCTTGGTGATTTCAGAGGAGATAGAAAATGTTTGGAAAAGTTTATTCTGGAAAGAAAGATGGTTTGAAACTGTTTTCAAAGGATTGAAAATAGAAATATATCTTGTGAAGATATTTTTGGAGATAAATAAATAATTTGGAAAATTATTTATTGGTTGATGATTGTTTGTGGATATAAATTGATAGTTAAATAACCGACTATCAATATTGGACAAATACGTTGATCGTTTCGAAGAGACCGGGATCGAGATTAATTTCTCGAAAACCACTTCGATTCGGTTTATACGTTTCGTGCGAAAAACGTGTCCAAAGTCGAAGATGGAGTAGTGAAGTGCAAGGGCTAGTCGCTACTAATCCTGAGGATATTTCCAAAATGGATGTAGTAGGAATGGTGCCTTCGGTTCCGTTCGAACCCGGGACGGACTTGTATGGATGAATGCTTGCGAAAACATCGTCAGGTGGACGATGGGCATTCTAAGTGAAACGTTCTAAAGGTAACGCTTAGCCTCAAGCCTCATCAAATGGGAATGACTGAAAATCAGGGGATATGCAGCAAGGTTAGGTGGGTCATGCCCAAGCAGGACAAGATAATTCCCCTGTCTAGATGTCCCTTATTATATTTCGGCTTAGTGGGTGGTTGGTCGCGCCAACCACGGGGTTTATCTTGTTCGGGACTGTTCAGTAAGGAATGGTTCCGGCCTTGTGTTGCAGGGGATGCAGGGAGTAGTCCTCGGTACGGTGATCTAGGCCCCGTACTATGACAGGTGGTACCCCAGTGCCTAGTCATTGTTGGAAATCCATTTTCCCTACGAGCCTTGTACGAGTTTTGTTTGTATTACCCACTCTGTGGCTAGTAGCTGGAATTTAATCATGTAACAATTTCGGCTATTTTATAAGTATTTGTATATAGACCCTATTATAATATCAGAGGATTTCTATAACAATTGTTTTAGCTATCGTAAGGTAAAAACCCGACATGTTTATTTGTGGCGTGGTCTTACGAGATGCTTTTGTTTTCAAAGGATTTTGAAACTTTAATAATCAATTGGGTGTGATTTTCTCACGCTGGTATTCCAGACTGACTCGGGTATTATTTAACTGTAATGCTCGGGTCAGACCGAGTATTATAGGATACAAGATTTGATGCTATGGAGCTCAGGAGACGAGCAGGATGACGACACGTATTCTCGTATTTATTTATATATATTCCGCTGTTGAGTTGTGTATTCTGAGTTGTTGTATATTCATTGTATGATCGTGATGTTGAGCTGTGATTGATGTACTCTGATGATGTAATATACAAACAAAAATATTTGATGTTGAGTAAAGATTATATATTATCTATTATATTTTATTCCGCTGCGATGGATAGATTTTGATGTTGATTTTGTTTTCTCTTCTTCTACCTCTTCTTCTTAAACCCAAATGGTTCGTACTTCTGTGCAACTTGAGTTGACTATTGTAGAATAGGGTTAATTCAAGGGGTACGGATTTGCGGGCTGTTACAGATACGGTGCAAGCAGTTGGGTACGAATGCAAAGAAAAATTATTGGCATGAACGAACGCAAAGTATGGATGCGAGCGCGATTCAAGGAAAGAAACATACAACTCGGCACGAAGTTAGGAACAGGCCGGAGAAGTAGTGCCACGTCAACAGATAGGCATGTGCCTTAGATCGATGCGAAGGGGATGGATGCGAAGGCATCGATGCGAAAACATTCCATGCGAGAAAGCCCAGCTCGTATCGATCATATCTCCTAAACCACGGGTACAAATGCTACGAAATTTTCACGGAAGCTTACGTACAAGCTAAAGAACATTCCTGCCAAGTTTCAGCTCGATTGGATCATTTTTTTTTTCGATACGAAATAGGTTCGTATCGACCACGGATCGAGTCGAAACTTTCTTGGATCGGTCGCGTGGGCCCACTCATGTGCCAGAAGGAGTCTCCCGAAGCTTGAGCACGATATCAGCTCATACACCTATAAATAGCCCCCTTAAGCCTACAAAAAAAAGATCTTTTGGCTATTCAACGTCCAGACTCTGCCGGATTCAATTCTATACTTCAATGTCGCTGTTGTACTCGAATTACTTCATTCTACTCGCTATAATCATCTGTAACCAACGAGGAAAATCAATAAAGGATTACCGTTTGAAGTGGACGTAGGCCGGAGATAGCCATACCACCATAAATCTTGCATTTCTGTTCGTTATTTCTGGATTATGTTTGTTGTTTAGTTAGATTTGTGACTTATGCTCGAATATCGTTGATTCATATTCATATCTTAGTGCTTTCAGGATACTTGGGGTTTGTGACCAATTTTGACGCAAACAGTTGTCAAATAAATTAGAAATGGATTGAAACAGTAATGATTTAAGTTATAGATAAATTCAATTCAAGTGTAAATGAAGAGGAAAATGAATATAGGTGCGGTATAAAAGGTTATAATAAAATCTTAATATTTTAATTTTATCAAATGATTCTTATGTAAATCCCTAAAATGGTTATTTAATAAATTAGCATGGATTGATTCCGAGCTAAATAAAATGGATTTGAATATAATAAATGTGGATATGAATGGAATGCAAATGAATTGATCGAGAATCGATTTGAAATAGAATAAAATTGAACATAAATTGATTTGGAATCAATTTAAAATAGCTATAAGCTTAAATGGTTATTTTATTAAATGACTATCACCGAATTTGGATAGAAAAATTTGTTGTTTGACGTAAACAAGAGTAAATAAAATTCTGTGCATCAATAGAAAGTGAATAAAGTGTGTTAGAACCGCCTTGGAATGGTTATAAATATAATGCGTGTGTTTGTGAAGTGAACGCAAGTAAATTAGGTTGTAAATCATTCAAATCGAATGAAATGATATATAAATCGTTGGAAATAAATAATCGAATGTTGGAGCCTTGTGATTATTGATAAATTCATGCTGTAACTTGTTTAGTTGTGAAATATATGTGTTTGCGTTAGTTAAAAGATTGAAATGTTGTTGAATTCCATATTTTTCGTACTTACGTGTTTAAATTGAGTAAGTATAGGTACAGAGAGACTATTGGGCTAGATTTGGGTTGCGAAATAGCATATGAAGTAAACTTGCTTGCTTAATAATGCTTAAAAACGCTAAGTAAAACTACGTCTTCAGTTTAAATACCGCAATGAATAATTATTAATATATATTTTGTTTTCCAACCATGTGGGTCGATGAATATATTTTATCATTTCTGTCATATTGCAAAAGGCTCTCTGTATAAGGAAGATTCCGCCAAATAATTTTGAAACATTAAGATGTTAGAAAAATTTTGAAACTTTTTTGTCAACTAAAAAGTCTGATTTCTAGAATTGAAATTGAAATAAAGAGTTTGTTTAGAAATGGAAAAATAATTGTTTCGGTTGGAACTAAAAGATTAGAAATGAGAAATATTGAATTTTCACTAAGTGGGTTTTTGAAAAGTAATGGGTTTGGATCATTCGTTCTACCTTAGCAATTTCGAGGACGAAATACTTTTAAGTGGGGAGGAATGCAATGACTAGATTTTTACTCGTTTGATTTTGAACATTTAATTTATTTTAATTGTTGAATTTGAAATGTAAATGAAAGTTTAATATGAAGTTATCGATCGAATAGGTGGAATAAGATTAAAGTTCCAAATACGACGATTACTGAATAAATTAAATTGTTGAATCAATAATTAAAAATCATTTGAATAAATGAAGTTAGAGTTGAATATGAATCAAAATGATTTCTAATATATAAATTTTATTGGAATTTATAATTGAGTTAATAAGTTTTAAAATAGGAAATTCAAGCGATTTCGAAATTTTTGAAATCGTCGATTTAATCGACGCATTAAAATAGCCTTCCGGGACATAGTCTCGGAATTTGATGAAACCAGTTCTATTTGATCCGTAATAATGTATTATTATCGGTTTCAAATTTCTTAGTGTTTGGATTTACTGTTTGGTCATGCGAGCTGAAAACGCTTAGAAATAATTTAATTGAATTTAATTTAAATAGTCGATTTAAAAATCTATCTTCCATGTACGATAGAAATAGGCCTCGAGACTTGTTCCATTGGGTTCAAAATAGCGATATGACATTAGAAACGCCAAGCGGCACACCTCAATAGGAGATCGAGCTTTTCCTGTACCTAATAGAATGGATAAATAAGAAATCTAATCAAAATCAGATCAAGTCAAGTCACACAGACCCAGCCGACCTATTCTGCTCCGCCCCTACTCTGATACGAGCCACTATCCCCTTTGTTTAAATCGCGATCCTTTTGCTTTCCGTCATCAATATCGTTCGAACTAGAAACTATTTAAAAAAAAAGACAGATCAAAAGGGTGAATCGGTCAACATCGCATGATGTTGCGATTAAAGCTTAACGACAACCTAGAGTGAGCCCCACATCGTGATTTTGGATATGGTGGCATCGATCTAGGGTTTTGGGCTCGATTGCTGATTTGCGCGCGCGTGTAAGGAAGAAGGCGGCAGCATGGGAAATTGCGAATTAAAAAGAAAGAGGGTTCGTCGAGCTTGAATTTTTTTCCATCGGAATGTGGAGTGGCATATAGAGTGATGCTCACGTGCGTTCAACTGGGTGACTCCGGAGTGCTGACGAGAGGAGATGGTATTTGACAAATAGGAAGTTCTTAGACGAGGCAACGAGGTTTGGTAGGGCATATGGCAAGGTTCGATCGCAAGAGTGCGGTGCTAAGGGATCAAGTCGAGATAGTTCCTGTTCGAGGTGAGAGTTGTGTAATTAATTTTCAGTTAAAATTTTTGTTAATTAAAATACAAATTTAAATTGCAATAAGTTATGAATTTAATAATGATTGCATATGAGATAATTAGGTTGCTAATAATTTTTATTAATTCAATTAATAGGTTAATTAAATTCATAAATAAGTAATTAGTTTTGTTAACCCATCTTTTGGCAAGGCCGTAGACAGGCGAATTCAACTAAATCGATTGCTCGTTCGTCGAGGCTGGGTTACGGTGGATTTAATCAACTCGATTGATGGATGATCAATCATGAATAAAAAACACGGTTAAATAGCCGAGATTCGGCATGGTAGATGGATGAAGGTTATTGGATACTTGAAGCTTAGGTTTCGACATGTCTCGAGTTATCTTAGATTTGCTTCGAGTCGTGGTTGGTCGAGCTTCAAGTCTCGCAGATGGTTTCTTCGAGTCATTTTTGGTGGTTCGGCTTTGGATGATCGGCCTTGATGGTTGTTCGGTGTTGTGGTTTGGTCAGGGTCGCTGGGCATTATGGTTCGGTCAGGGTCGCTCTACATTGTGGTGAGGTCAGGGTGGCTCGGCATTGTGGTGAGGTCAGGGTGGCTCGGTATTGTGGTGAGGTCAGGGTCGCTAAGCATTGTGGTTCGGTTAGGGTGGCTCGGCATTGTGGTGAGGTCAGGGTCGCTAAGAATCGTGGTGAGGTCAGGGTCGCTCGGCATTGTAGTGAGGTGGAGGAGTGGAGAGGATGTATGAGTCGGTCGAGATGGTGTCGTTCAGTTTGGGAAGTGCGGTCGGTCGAGGAGTGGAGAAGAGGTATGGCTCGGTCAGGATGGCTATACTCGTTTGGTTGAAGGGGGTCGGCGTATGCTTTGAGTTCTAACATGAACTACTTCGAGTCAAGCATAGGACTGCTTCGGGTCGTCACCTAGGAAGACTCGGGTTGGCATGTACAGAACTAAGGGTCAGCTGCAATGAAGGGTGTAGGTTCAGCAAAGGTTTTGATAGGCCTATACCACTCAGGAAGCCCAACACCTTAGTTTTTGCTAATAAATACAACAAGCGGGGCTTTAGAAAAGAGATCTGGATTCTGTCTCCATTCGTCTTCTCAAAGGCTACTCTGTCGTTGTTATTCTAAAACATCTAGATTGTATCTATAATTGATTCTAACACCAATAAAAAGGAAACTTCTGGAGTGGATGTAGGCCGAAGTTATTCGAACCACTATAAATTCTATGTCTTTACTGCTTTCTCTTTAATTTTTACTATTCTTCATATTTATACTCTTTACATATATTCTATCTACGAGCTATGACTGGTATTTGATGCTTTCACTTGGATTTGGGTGTTAGTGACCAATTTTGGTGTTAACATTTTGGTGCTTTGACTGAGAGAGCTAGTACTTAGGGATTTGGAAACTTAAATTCTAGATAGCAATGGCTAGACCACCAATGAGAAAGCAAGCAGCTGAGAGGAGCAACCAGGTGGGAAGTCAAGTGGCCACTTCTGGAATTGGAGTGAATCATGCATCCATCTACATAACTCGGGACGAGATGCAGGATATGATGAATTCTATGCAGGAGCGGATGATGAAATGGCAAAAGGAGATGATGCAGGCTCTTCTTAGGCAATTTGGACAATCGGGAACTATAGGTGCTCAAGTTCTTAGAGCTAGATAAGAGGGACTCAACCGGCAGGCAGATGGAGTGATTCAGCGGGGGGCAGCTCCCAATCAACAAACAACTATCAACCAAGATGGACCAAGACTTGGAGGCATACCACCGGATAATGTTGGACCAACCCATGGAGGGATACTAGGTGATGTTGTGCAACCTGGCAACAACAGGAACATGGGAATACGTGACGAGGAGTATGTGCCAGAATTTCCGCGTGGAGTTGGAGAGCAGCTAAGAAATATGGATAGGGGGAAACCCTTGGTTGGAAACACTAGATTGGTTGATATCATCAGGCGAACTATTCGTGGAGGTCTGACAAGCAGGGATCTGGAGGGAGTCAACAAAAGTCCATTTACCCGAAACATCAGGATAGCTAGGAATCCACCCGATTCAAGCTACCCACTTTGGAAGTATACAATGGTAAGACGGATCCCACTGACCACTTGTTGAGGTACACAAGTCATTTTGAAGTGCTGGGGGCATCAAAGGAGGTAATGACCCAATGTTTCCCCCCGTACTTGAACAATATAACATCTATGTAATACAAACACTTGGAGGATGGATCCATTGGAAAATGGATGGAACTGGTGCACAAGTTCTTAAGTCATTTTCGAGTTTACATAAAAATGCCAAAAAATGAGATGACGCTGACTCTGTTAGGCAAAGGACGGATGAATCGCTTAGTACTTTCTTAACTCAGTTTAATGCAGTAGTTGCTTCGGTGGATCGGCCGGATCCATCAATGGTTCTGATGGCGACGGTGTCAGGAGTCAGGGATGATTCAAATTTCAAAGTGTCATTGATATGGGATCCATCATTGGATCTCGGGGAATTATTTCATGAAGCAAAGATGTTTCCCTGACAAGAGGATGAATATTTGGATATGAAGTCGAAGGAAGTAAAAGTGGTTGAGGATGGGGGACCGCCCGGTGAAAACTCGGGTAAAGACAAGGATAAAGGGAAAAGGAAGTGCAGGGGAGAACCAAGATTCTCCACTTACTCAGGATTGAACGCAACATTAGAGCAGATATTCTCGGATACTCGAGATAGCCTTCCGTATCGAAAGCCGACAAGGAGGGAGCCCTTAGAACGCGAAAGGGCATCAGGAAGGCACTGTCTTTTTCATGATCTGGATGGGCATGATACTAACAGTTGCGGGCATTTGAAGGACATAATTGAGGAACATGTAAGGAATGATCAGTTGCGGCAATTTATCAAAACTTGGAATGCAGTGGTGGAACAGGAGCAGCTATCGCCTATCTTGAACGACGAAGGCAAGAGGCCGAGGAATGGTGGCTAGTTGGTCATCAACTAATCATGATGGTTTGGAATAAGTAACAAACTCCAGGCAAATAGTTAAATCACTTACTCATGTACGGGGTCGGAGATAACCCTTAGGCATGCTCTGAGATGATGGTTTACCGAGACACTCTGGTTTGTGAAATTTGCTTTTTTCTTTTGACTTGGACATTTGTTTTTTCTGGTTTGGATTTGGGGTTCAGTTTGAACCCCTGGGTTTGTAGGTTTCTTGGTTTAGATTTTGGTTTGGATGCTTGCTTTTTGATTTGGATTTTGATCTGGACTTTTGATATGGATTTTCGATTTTCTGGTTTGAATTTGGATTTTGGATTTTGGTTGACTTTTTGTCTGGTTTTTGGTTAAAAGGTTGTCGAGTATGGAGTACGCTCGGCAAGGGTCCGTAGAGACCAGGATTCGGCCAAGGACTTAGGTCATATATTATTTATCGGTTACTATTTCAGGTCGTCGAGTATGGACTATGCTCGGTAAGGGTCCGGAGCGACCAAGATTCGGCTTAGCACTTAAGCCATGCCATTGCTTAGCATTCAGGGACACTGAACCAGGAACACCATGTCATTACTTGACATAGGTCGTCAGGTGCAGGTTGCGCTTGACAAGAACCCGAAGAGGTTATGGATTCAGATATTGGCTATGAACAGCTAAGAATTTAGGCATAGGCCCGGAGCGGTCCCGGACTTGGATATCAACCCAAAGAGGTCATGAATGTAGTTATTGGTTATTGGACATGGATGGATTAGAACTCGGTTGTCAGTTTCGGATGGATGTGGAATTAGATGAGGATTTGGTTACTGGATTGGATTTGAATGGGAAGGTATGGCTATGGATAACATATAGACATCAGATATGGGATTTGAGGCTATTCAAAACACACCTTCTGATAGCAAGGAATTTTTTGGGGGGCAAATGTTAACCCGCCTTTTGGCAAGGCCGCGGACAGGCGGATTCAATAAATCGACTGCTTATTAGTCGAGGCTAGTTTATGGTGGATTTAATCAACTCGATTGGTGGATGATCAATCATGAATAAAAAACATGGTTAAATAGCCAGGATTCGGCATGGTCGATGGACTAAGGTTATTGGATACTTCAAGATTAGGTTTCGACATGTCTCGAGTTATCTTAGATTTTCTTCGAGTCATGGTTGGTCGAACTTCGAGTCTCGCAGATGGTTTCTTTGAGCATTTTTGGTTGTTCGGCTTTGGATGATCGGCCTTGATGGCTGTTTGGCATTGTGATTCGGTCAGGGTCGCTCGGCATTGTGGTACTGTAAGGGTGGCTCGACATTGTGGTTCGGTCAGGGTGGCTCAGCATTATGGTGAGGTCAGGGTGGCTCGGCATTGTGGTGAGGTCAGGGTGGCTCGGCATTGTGGTTCGGTCAGGGTCGCTCGACATTGTGGTTTGGTCAGGGCGGCTCGGCATTGTGGTTCGGTCAGGGTCGCTTGGCATTGTGGTAAGGTCAGGGTGGCTCGGCATTGTGGTGCGGTCGAGGAGTGGAGAGGAGGTATGGGTCGGTTGAGATGGTGTCGTCCAGTTTGGGAAGTGCGGGTCGGTCGAGGAGTGGAGAAGAGGTATGGCTTGGTCAGGACGGTGTGGCTCGGTGTGGCGGTATGGGCTAGTCAGATGACGTGGCTCGGCGTAGGTCCTTCATCATGTATGGGTCAGCTGTACTTGTTGGGTTGTAGGGGTCCGGCGTATGCTTCGAGTTCTAATATGAACTACTTCGGGTCAAGCATAGGACAGCTTCGGGTTATCACCTAGGAAGACTCGGGTCGGCATGTGCAGAACTCAGGGTCAGTTGCAATGAAGGGTGTAGGTTTAGCAAAGGTCTTGATGGACCTATACCACTCAGGAAGCCCAATACCTTTGGTATTGCCTATAAATACATCATGTGGGGCTTTAGAAAAGGGATCTAGATTCTGTCTCCCTTCATCTTCTACTCAAAGGCTACTCTGCCATTGTTGTTCTAAAAATTCTGGATTATATCTTTAATTGATTCTAACATCAATAAAAAGGAAACTTCTGGAGTGGACGTAGGCCGGAGTCAGTCGAACCACTTTAAATTATGTGTCTTTACTGCTTTCTCTTTAATTTTTACTGTTCTTCATATTTATACTCTCTACATATATTCTATCTGCGAGTTGTGACTGGTATTTGGTGCTTTCACTTGGATTTGGGTGTTATTGACCAATTTTGGCGTTAACAAGTTTGAATTAAGAAAATAGCTGATTAATTATAATTAAATTGTAATCATTAATTTATATTATTCAAATTTGCTTATACGAGGTTCAATTGAACGGAATCAGTCGTGTGGAGTAGGAACTGCGGAATTCGTGTAAAAGAACTAAATTGGAACGATTAACAATTTCAGAAAAATCAAGGTGAGTAAATCTCACTCATCTTGGATTACTATTTTAATTTAAATTATTAGAAATTGGTGATTGAATGATCAGATGAATTTATAAACTATGATCAGTGGGATGTTGTACTATATATTAGTGTATATATTAGTAGTTGGATATATTTCCTGCATAATAGCGGATGACCCTATATACCGCGATATCCTTCTTGAAGTGGGATTGGTAATTTTATGTTGTTTAACATCTGCCGATGCAGGTAAATAGGTTGTAGGGATCCAACTAGATTCCTCAAAAATGTTTATTTTAATTTCATATATAGTGCCATATGATTTGTATAAATAAACTGCTATAGATTATTGCTGTGATTTGAATTATTAGATGTTATAGTAGAACTAGCCTTAATTTCGGTATTTTAAATATCATAAATATTATTTTTGAATTTGAAAGAATTAAAAAAGGAGATTTTGAATTTAAAAATATTTATATTGAAATTTAGATTATTTTAAAGAAATTTATTTGGATAAAATAATAATTTGATTTGGAGTTGTACTCATCTATTCGTAAAATATTTAATTAGATATTTTAAAAATAAATTATGTAAAGGTTTTTTTAATAGCGGAATTTTTAAGTGGTATCTGGATTTATGGAAAAGAACTGAAATCATTATTAAAAATAGATTTGTAAAATAAATGGTACTTATAGAGAAATGGATTTATAAAAATGGAATTCTATAAATGAGATTATATTTGAAGACAAGTAAAACCCAAAGGAGTTTATAAATGTATCAACGATGTTTATAAATAAGGGAAATGATAACAGTGGATAAGTTGGGAATATAATTTCACAATGTGAATTTATATCGGAATATGGAAATCGGTTTTGGGAAAAATAGTGGACTCCATTTTTGAAATGTGAGAATAGTTGGGGAATTGGAATGAAATTAATGTGTTATAAATCGAGAGGAATTTATGAAGTGAGATTGGTTATTGGGATTTTAAAAATATTTTTTGTCGAGAAGGTAAGTTTGTTTTAAGAAGAAAATTTCATTTATTCAAAATATGAAAATTAAAGCTGTTTTTAGTATTGAAATAATTAGGAAAGTGGATTTTTCATTATTTAATATAAATTGAAATAAATTCTAATCTTATAATCAACTTTGAAGTTTGATTCATTTCTATTTAAAAATGAGTTGGAAATGAGTTATTGATGTTTTATTTAAAGTATTTTAACATTTTTAAATAATTACTTGAACATATTCCAAAAATAAATTATTGTTCTTTTTAAATACTTATTATATATATAGCTTTGAAATGATTGAAATTTATTTATAAATCCTCTCAAGATTTATAAACAGAGTTATTAAACAGAGATGATTTTTATAAGAGAAATCTTATAGTGAAATTCTAGGAACTTAAAGAAATTTTCAAAGTATTTAAATATAGAAACTTCAGATGTGAAGTAAAATTCATAAAAAGAAAGTTAGAAATGGGTAGTTGAGAATATAGATGAGTATAATCGATTTTGGAAATTTTAAAGGGATTTATTAATGAATTCCAAAAATTTATCGAATCCGTTAAAAATGGGTTAAGTAAATTTCTAGAGGGTTATAAGAATTTTGGGAAGTATGAAAGAAAGGGTATATTTCCCAAGTATTGGAAATAAAGTGATTTAGGAAAATATACTTATAAATATTTTCTAATTTTTAAACTGGAAGGATTTGAAATATTTAACTACGAGATTGTTATTTTAGAAATATTTCTCAAAAGGTTGAATTATAAATGGGATTGAAAGAAATATTTTAAGTGTTGATATAGATTTAAATATCCTGTTATGGATATAAGAATTTGAAGTTGTTTTCAATTATTGAAATACAGGAAGAGATTTGAATATATATTTTTGAAATGAATGATTGGAAAATTTATAAATTAAGGCCTAGTGACTACTTATGGATGTTATTTGATAGTTAAATAACAGACTATTAAGTTTGACCAAATTCGTTGATCGTTTCGAAGGGACAGGGTTCGGATTTGATTATTCGAAAACCCCTTCAATCCGATTTTTGTATTATGAATTGGGATATCGTGAAGATAACGAAGACGGTGATTTTGGACATTCAGTTTGTTCTGACCCAGATCAACTTGTATGGATGAATGCTCTCAGAACATTGTCATTGAAGGGCAATGGACATTCTAAGTATAAATTCCTTGAAAGGTAACGTAGTCTCAAGCCCCATCATCTGGGAATGACTAAAACAGGGGTGATGCAGCGAGGCTAAATGGGTCGCACTCAATTAGGGTATGTTATCACTTTTCTAGATACCCTTAGATATATTATAAAATTATGGATATGGTTGTGCATGAAAAAGAGAGCGCTCGATAAGTATGAGAACACCCGAGGTGATAACATATTCGATACAATCTAGATTAGGGGTAGGTCGGTCTTGTGTTGGCTGGAGATCTAGGCGAAGTTCTCGGTACATTTTTCTAGAGGTATACCGTGGCGGGCAATACCCCGGTAGCCTAGTCATGGTATGGAATCTAATGTCCACTACGAGCATGTACGGTTTTGATTGTATACTAACCATGCTGAAACTTGAGATGCAAGCATTTCAGCTATTTTCTAATTTACTTTCTATAGACAATATTATAATGTCAAAAGATTTTGATATAAAATTGTTTTGGTTATCGTAAGGTAAAACCCATTGTGTTTATATGTGATGCGGTCTTACAAGATACCTTTGTTTTCAAAGGATTTGAAAATAGTAATAATTCAAATTGAGTGTGGTTTCTCATGCTGGTTTTCCAGATTGACTCGGGTGTTATTTTATTATAATGGTCGGGTCCGACCGAGTATTACAGATTCAGGTTAGGATGCTATGGAGCTAGAGGAGACTTTGGCGTATTCCACGTACTTGATTATATTCGCTGTATGTGTAGACTGTATAGTCAGCACTAGTGAAGACAATTTGTTATAACTATCTAGATTGATTGTTGATTGTGTACTCTAATGATTGTGTGTGTGTGTGTTTTAACACTACAAATTATTTGTATAAAAACCTATTACTATATACCATATTTTGTTCCGCTGCTATTGTGAGATTCTGTATTGTTGTTTCCATTTCTTCTTCTATCTTTTTCCTCTTCACCGCTAAAGATTCATATATCTGTTCAATTTGAGTTGGGCACGTGTGATTTAGTGTTGACTCAAAGAGTACGGATATACGGGCCTTTACATACAACATTAAGCTGCACAAGGCAGTCACAAACACCATGCATGGTGCATACAACAAACCAGATGCACAAAGGCACACTCACACTAACTCACATGACGTTTCAACTATGACAAGGTAGAACCAAAATTTCACTAAACTATGACTAATAAAAAATCATATAGCTTCACATTATGACAACATCAGACCAAATTTCTCTTTGGCACATGCAAAATTACAATCCTATAACTTCATAAGACATTTGCAAGTCGAAAACTAATTCCAATCTACCTACGAAAATAACAACCCAAAGTAGAAGCTAGCACCAACAACATAGCCAATAAACATGATAACAATGACACTGGCAAGAACACTGTGTGGAATATGCGAGTATATGATTTTTTTGATGGTAATAAACATTTATATTCATTTAAATGTATTTATTAATATACTATTTTATTTTCACAGATTAATAAATATTTGATGAATAAAATAAATAACACAGAATTTGAATTAACGGATATTTATTCAAACAAATATTTATTACAATTTTTTAATAGTACAAATTTCAAGCTCTCACCATATATGTACAATTTCAATTATAATACAAATTTGATTTAATCACAATCTAAAATTTACAAATGCACTTCACTACAATTTACTCGTTCACTCGTAATTTATCTACAACTTCATTCCAGATTGAATCCAGCATCTGAGCAATCTGCAAAAATAAATATTGACGCAGTAAAATTGAAAGTAAAATATTTTTGTAGTATAAAATAAAATGTGATTTTGAAACTAATATTTGCCTTAATTATTTGGGTTGTTCGTCATCATTTAAATTTGAATTCATCATACACGAACAGCTTGTGACATGCACAGTGTATCAATGTACATGCCACAAGGCCGTGCACACCGATATATACACTTGATAAAATTACAGGGACAGGTGAGCACAGGTCAAACCCAAATGAAAAGCCAGGTTCAACTCAAGCGCAATACAAATAAAACCACGAAACAAGCACAAGGTCAAACCCGAGCTTTAAAGCTGGATTCAACGCAGGTGTAGTCCGAATATACAAGCTTAATAAAATAGTCACGAGCAAGCCAGTCAAAGCGTAAACATGAACCAAAATAGTTCGATTCAAGATAGTGAATCAAAATGTACAACTCTGACTAGTCGGAGAAACCACAGAGCAAAATGGTGAATGCAAATACAGGTACACAAGGGTCATCCAAATGGAGCAGTATGCAAATGAGGTTACAAATCAGTAATCAACATGCACAGGTAAAGATATCAACTACAACCAGAAACCAGAAGTGTATAAGTCCAACTAAAAAGGCCATACAGACTCTGCATCAAAATGAATAGTGAAGACATGAACAAGACTCGAACTCAAAACAGTGCACAGTGAATCAAGTCACAGTTCAAACCAGGAATGCAACACTGCTTCATATACGTGTAGTCAAGCTACGTGAAGACTAATAGTAAGCAGTGCCAAAAGAACAACAACCTAAATGTACAAGTGAACAACAGGTGGTACAATACCGAACCAGATGAATGGCAACACCAAGTGTACATGTACACAGTAAAACAACAATGAAATCAATATCGAACCAGTTCAAATGCCAAAGTGAAGCCACTAGAATTTCAAATCAAGCAAGACAGTGGCTCAACATCAAAGACCACATTCAAAAACAACTCAAGCTCAGGACGAATCCAACAATATATGCTACACACATAAAAATGTATGTATGCACATATATGCAGACTTGAATAAACAGTTTACCGGAGAGAGCTATGCAATATGAACCAGAAAGTACACAAGTGAAAAATGAATGCAACTGTAGTTCAACTGCAAGTCAAAAGTGTATATGCATATTAAAGTGCATCGAAAATCAGACTCGACTAATGCTACACAGACCAGACCCAAATGAACAGGAAGCTAACTCAAGGAAATGTACAATGAGGTGAAGAAATCAAGTGCAACAATACTAAACAGAAGCATGGTAAAAACCAAACTGTAATAAACAAGTTTAATTCATGTAACTGCAACACAATGTCAAGATATATGACCAAAGATAGTCGGAGTTTTACAGTTCAAGTCAAATGCCGAAGTCATGCAACAGCAGGTACAAGTTAAATATGACACAGCTAGTTCGAACAAAGACAGAGGAAATTTCAAACTGCAGTTCAAAGTAATGCCGAAGTTACAGTCGAAAATGAGTTCAAAAAATCATGGAATGGCAGTTTCAAATCAAGACAGTGCCAAACCCAAAATATTTTCATAAAATCAACATAATCAATTCAAGTGACCGAAGTCAACAGAAATCGAAATCGTGGTGGTCACAAACGAAATCAACATCGTCAAACCAGAATCGAAACCGTGATGACCAAGAAAAATGAACAGTTCAAAATCAACACCGTGTTATTCAAGTAAATTGAAAAAGTCAGTAATCATCTCAAGCATCCAAACGAAGATCAATGGCCATCGCAAATCAATTGAAAAATTCAAACAGATATATACGAACGAGAAAATAAGGATTCGAACCTTATATAAATAATAAACATCATCGGCAAATCTGAATTGGAGTTCAAGCATCACAACAGCAATTAGGAACTCAAATCAAGTCGATTATAGTATAAATTGGAAAAGGAATTTCACGTCCCAGTCTTTCAATTAAGTAAAGGCACTCGACAACTTGAAGCCGCGAACGAATCAACCGAAGAAAGCAATTGAAGAATCAGATATGAATTTAACCGGCGACTTCTAATTTCCCACAAAGCCCTAATTTGGAACGACGAAGAATAAACACGAGGCCGCCATTTTTTTTGGAGCAAATCAGGCCGACATATTATAAAAGAAAAACAAAGAGGAATTCTTATTTAATTTTGGGCCTTCCATATTTCTTAGGGCTTGTGTAATTTAAAATTAGGTTTTTGTTTTTATTTAAATTGCTTTAAATTGTATTTTTCTTTTTAAACTTTGTAATTACTAGTCATGTGACCAGGGACAAACTACGTGGCGTAGTTTGAGAATTTGCAACTCAGTGGCTGAGTTGTGGTAGGGTTTTGAGCGTAGAGTTAAGGCTAGTCAATAGCGTGTGTCATGAGTTTACGTGTGTAAGCGTCCAACTGCGTAATTTCTAGTAGAAACCTTGGGGGCAGCACGTAGACAGGGTTTTGCCAAAGCTGGGCAAATTCTGTGTCGTTCTATTTCTGCATTTATTATTCTGCTATTATCTGTGCTATTATTTTGATATATCTGTGTTGAAATAATTTTATAAGCTTCCGCAATAATTTTTATAACTAATAGGATCACCCTATTCACTCCCCTCTAGGGTGAAATCGATCCTACAAGTGGTATCAGAGCTAGGAATAGAAGTCAACTTTTGTTTTTAAAAATTCGATTTTTTTTCAAAAACCATTTTTTGTTTTAAAAATTTGAATTTTTAAAATGGCTTCTTTTAATACTGCTTTTGCTGAAGGTCTATCCATAGTTAGACCACCAATGTTCAATGGTGAATGTGCTTACCGGAAAAATAGGATGGAAATTTTTCTGGAAACCATTGATGCTTGGGATATTGTTGAGACAGGATATAAAGCACCAACTATAATTGTAAATAATCAAGAAATAAATAAATGAAGGATCAATGGACAGATCTAGAAAATAAGTTACAGAATACTAATGCCAAAGCTGTGAATTCGATTATTTGTTCATTGGATCAATTTGAATTTAATCGTGTCTCACATTGTCTAACTGAAAAGGAAATATGACACACATTCGAAGTGACTCGCGAAGGAACATCGCAAGTTAAAGAACCTCGCCTTGCCCTGCTAAGCAGCGAATACGAGAACTTCACAATGGCGAAGGAAGAAAATGTCAAAGAGACGTATGGACGACTTTCCAATATCGTATACAAATCAAAAGCTCTTGGAAAATCATACACGAAACTGGAAATAGTCCGAAAAATCCTCAGAGTCCTTCCACGAAGTTTTGAAGCAAAAGTGACTGCCATTCAAGAATCAAAAGATTTAAAACAAATCAAAGTTGAAGAACTCATCGGAAATCTCACCACTTATGAGCTAGAAATGAAATTCAAGGAAGAGCATGAAGGAGGTGACGCTCGAAAGAAATAAATAGCTCTTAAAGGAACAACAGAAAGTGACGGTGGTGATGATGATGATCATGGAGCAACAGAATTGGAAATGGTAATAAAAAAATTAAAAAGGTGGAACCACAAATACGGAAATCTAGCTCTAAATCAAAAATTAAAAAGCAGAATAATCAAAGTTTTAGATAACACAGAATAGCGAAAAATCATCTTTCATAAGTGCAACCAACCCGGACACATCAAGCCCAATTGTCCTCTAAACCGACACGACTTTGAAAAGAAATCAAAAAGGAGAAATTTTGCAGCCATGTGGAATACAAGTGATGAAGATAACCAAAGTACTAGCAGTGAGAGTGAGAAAGCAGATATGTGCCTTCGAGGTAATATAACTGATAGCGACGATGATGAGCCAAGCGAGGTATCAAAACTCACTCACTCACAACTACTTATATATTTCCACGAAGTAAATGGCTGTTTTGAAAGACTTAGGGAGAAATATGCTAAAATTGAATCACAAAGAGATAGTTTGATAAAAGTAAATGACCAGCTTGAACAATTAGTTAAAACCTATCAAAGTAGGATCCCCAAGTGTGATAAGTGTCCAACATTCGAAGAAGAAATTAAAAAATCAGAAATTAAAATTAAATTGCTTGAAAATGAAATTTTGATTTTGAAAGAGAGTGAAAATACTAGAAGAGAAAACTCTATTAAAAAGTGCACACAATTATTAGACGAAAATGAATCTCTCAAAACACAAGTCCAACAGTTGTCAACGACTTTAGATAAATTTTCCAAAAGTGAAAAATCGTTGAATATGCTCTTAGGGAAATAAACTGTTTATATAGTCAGACAAGGACTCAGATATAATCAATCTGAACCTGTTAAAAGAAAAATTAATCAAGTCAATTCAATGTGCACAATTTGTAGAAAATTTGGACACAATCAAAACAATTGTTGGTATAGACCCAAACACGTGAAAACTATACCAACTTGGGTTCCAAAAGGCACAAATATAAAATCTCTTAAAGTTAAACAAATCTGGGTGCCAAAGGAACATATATAAATAATTTTGGGTCTCCACAAAATTATTTTTTAAAATATTCCGCCACTGACAATCATGGACCTATAAAAACAAATAGGTCACAAAAACCTTTTATCATGTAGGAGTGGTTGCAGGCTAAGGAACAACAACAGTGTTATCTGGATTCTGGCTGTTCCAGAAACACAACGAGCGACAAAGCAAAGTTCCTTAGCCTAGTACAAAGGTGACAGAATCACAATGGACAACAACGGAAAATATCGTAAAGGTAAAATAGGTAATAGTGTATTTATTTTGAGCGATATATTAAATGTGATAATCTGCACCGTATTCTGAATTAAATTAGCCAATAATATGATGATGAAATAAATGATGATTTTGATTCTGACTTATTCAAAATTGTTGGCCAATTATATTCTTATGCCAAGAACACTATAGAAATCTCTAGAGTCTTTTAATTACTTCATATATATTAGTTTGGATTAATGCTAGTGTTATTTTACAGCTGACTCTATATTCACGGTTTTTGATTATTTACACGGTTTCAATTCAAATTTAAGAGAATTACATTTAAAAAGCTGTTAAAATTGATTTTAAGATATTTTGATGCACACTTCATGGTCTGGTCTATCAAATTCAATTAATGATAATTTTGAGTGAAAGAAAAATTCAGATGCAGATTACACTAGTAATCTAGTTGATAGAAAAATTACTAGTGGAACGTGATTTATATTGAGACATTTAGTAACTGCATCATTTTTCAAAGAAAATATCCGTATATTTTTCATTTCAAATAATTTTCAAATAGAAGAAAATTTTCTTGTAAAACCCTTTCTAGAAAATCATTTTTGACCTTGTTTTCAGATTGGTCATTTTTAGAAAAATTGATTTTATAATTATTTTTGAATTTAATTTTTAAATTATAATATTGACTAATCTGACTCCCTACTAATTATCAAAAAGATAAATAGTGATTGAAAAGTGATGAGTGTTGATATTTATTATATATTTTGACTCGAGACGGTATAATTAATAAATTTATTTAGAAATTTAAGCAAGAGTTATAAAACTTTTTGTTGGTAAAAATTCCATGACCATCTCTATTTCTATCATATTTCTACCGACCATCACTCATCAAAATTCAATATAGTTTATCGATATGTGGTACTTTAAACAAAAATCATTCATTTTTCATTTTATATTTTTTTAATAAAAATAATAATAATAATAATAATAATAATAATAATAATAATAATAATAAAAAAAACAAAATCTAAAGTATTCACTCTCATTTAAAAGTCCTCACGGTTATGCATGGGTGAATTACTTGGAATTTGTTATGTGCTTCCATGCTCATTTAAAAGTCCTCACAGTTAAGCATGTATGGAACGCATATCAAAATTGATTTTTTTAAAATAAACAAGTTGATTCTAATCCCATTTAAAAGTCTTCACTGTTATGCATGGTTAGAAGATACTTGAATTCATTTTTTTTAAAATAAAATTGGTATACTATTAATCTCATTTAGAAGTCTTAACGGTTATGCATAGTTGGTATATATTCAAATTTCTGATATAAATATACCACAAATAGACATAACCATATGGATTTATATGATGACATCATTCCCATCATTCTAAAAGTGGAATTTTCGCCTAACAGAGTATTTATGATTTTTGTTTGATTTTTTATTGAAATTTAATATTTATATTCGATTGAGGTTTAATGCTATATTAATATCAATCACTTTATCTCTATATTTCGAACACTATTACTCTTTTGCTGATAATAAAAGGGGGAGAGAAAAGTTAAGATTTTGTCAAATAAAATCAAGTAAAGGTCAAATATTTTCTATTTGCATCTATGCTCATTTGCATATTTTTAATTATATGCATATATGAAGGGGAGCTTTGTGTAGAGAGGAAGCAGTCAAATAGGGGGAGCAAATTGAATGATCAAATACATTTAATATATTCAAAATCTTAAATATATGTTTGTTATCATCAAAAGAGGGAGATTGTTGAATATGCGAGTATATGATTTTTGTTTGATGATAATAAACATATATATATATATATATATATATATATATATTCATTTAAATGTATTTGTTAATATACTATTTTATTTTCACAGATTAAACAAATATTTGATGAATAAAATAAATAACACAGAATTTGAATTTAAACAGATATTTTATTCAAACAAATATTTATTACAATTTTTGAATAGTACAAATTTCAAGCTCTCACTATATATATACAATTTCAATTACAATACAAATTTGATTCAATCACAATATATAATTTACAAATGCACCTCACTACAATTCACTCATTCACTCATAATTTATCAACAAATTCGTTCCAGATTGAATCCAGCATCTGAGCAATCTGCAAAATTAAATATTGACGCAGCAAAATTGAAAATAAAATATTTTTGCAGTATAAAATAAAATGTGATTTTGAAAATAATATTTGCCTCAGTTATTTGGGTTGTTCGTCATCATTTAAATTTGCATTCATCATACACGAACAGCTTGTGACATGCACAGTGTATCAATGTACATGCCACAAGGCCGTGCACACCGATATGTACACTTGATAAAATTATAGGGACAGGTGAGCACAGGTCAAACCCAAATGAAAAGCCGGGTTCAACTCAAGCACAATACAATAACAACTACAACCAGAAACCAGAAATGTACAAGTCCAGCTAAAAAGGCCATACAGACTCTGCATCAAAATGAATAGTGAAGACATGAACAAGACTCGAACTCAAAACAGTGCACAGTGAATCAAGTCACGGTTCAAAGCAGGAATGCAACACTGCTTCATATACGTGTAGTCAAGCTACATGAAGACTAACAGTAAGCAGTGCCAAAAGAACAGCAACCTAAATGTACAAGTGAACAGCAGGTGGTACAATACCGAACCAGATGAATGGCAACACCATGTGTACATGTACACAGTAAAACAACAATGAAATCAATATCGAACCAGTTCAAATGCCAAAGTGAGCCACCAGAATTTTAAATTAAGCAAGACAGTGGCTCAACATCAAAGACCACATTCAAAAGCAACTCAAGCTTAGTACAAATCCAACAATATATGCATACACACATACAAATGTATGTATGCACATATATGCAGACTTGAATAAACAGTTTACCAGAGAGAGCAATGCAATATGAACCAGACAGTACACAAGTGAAAAATTAATGCAACTGTAGTTCAACTGCAAGTCAAAAGTGTATATGCATATTAAAGTGCATCTGAAATCAGACTCGACTAATGCTACACAGACCAGACCTAAACGAACAAGAATCTGACTCAAGGAAATGTACAATGAGGTGAAGAAATCAAGTGCAACAATACTAACCAGAAGCATGGTAAAAACCAAACTATAATAAACAAGTTTAATTCATGTAATTGCAACACATTGTCAAGATATATGACCAAAGATAGTAGGAGTTTTACAATTCAAGTCAAATGCCAAAGTCTTGCAATAGCAGGTACAAGTTGAATACGATACAGCTAGTTCGAACAAAGACAGAGGAAATTTCATACCGCAGTTCAAAGTAATGCCGAAGTCACAGTCGAAAACGAGTTCAAAAAATCATGGAACGACAGTTTCAAATCAAGACAGTGCTAAACCCAAAATATTTTCATAAAATCAACACAATCAATTCAAGTGACCGAAGTCAACAGAAATCGAAATCGTGGTGGTCACAAACGAAATCAACATCGTCAAACCAGAATCGAAACCGTGATGACCAAGAAAAAATGAACAGTTCAAAATCAACACCGTGTTATTCAAGTAAATTGAAAAAGTCTGTAATCATCTCAAGCCTCCAAACGAAGATCAATGGCCAACGCAAATCAATTGACAAATTCAAACAAATATATACGAACGAGAAAATAGGGACTCGAACCCTACATAAATAATAAACATTATCAGCAAATTTGAATTGGAGTTCAAGCATATCATAGATCACAACAGCAATTAGGAACTCGAATCAAGTCGAGTATAGTATAAATCAAAAAAGGAATTTCATGTACCAATCTTTCAATTAAGTAAAGGCACTCGACAACTTGAAGCCGCGAACGAATCAACCGAAGAAAGCAATCGAAGAATCAGATATCAATTTAACCGGCGACTTCTAATTTCCCACAAAGCCCTAATTTGGAACGATGAAGAATAAACATGAGGCCGCCATTGTTTTTGGAGCGAATCAGGCCGACATATTATAAAAGAAAAACAAAGAGGAATTCTTATTTAATTTTGGGCCGGCCATATTTCTTAGGGCTTGTGTAATTTAAAATTAGGTTTTTGTTTTTATTTAAATTGCTTTAAATTGGATTTTTCTTTTTAAACTTTGTAATTACTAATCGTGTGACTAGGGACAAACTATGTGGCGTTGTTTGAGAATTCGCAACTCAGTGGCTGAGTTGTGACAGAGTTTTGAGCGTAGAGTTAAGCCTAGTCGATAGCGGGTGTCGCGAGTTTACGTGTGTAAGCATCTGACTGCTTAATTTCTAGTAGAAACCTTGAGGGCAGCACGTAGACAAGGTTTTGTCGAAGCTAGGTAAATTCTGTGTCGTTCTATTTCTGCATTTATTATTCTGCTATTATCTGTGCTATTATTTTAATATATCTGTATTGAAATAATTTTATAAGTTTCCACAATAATTTTTATAATTAGTAGCATCAGCCACCCCCCTCTAGGGTGAAATCGATCCAACACATAGAACAAATCAGAACTTAGTAGTCGTATAAAAACCACCAACAGTAGTAACCAGAGGCATATGAGGTTCGACAAACATCTATGAACAAATGCTCACATCCGTTGCATGAGACAATCACCATGGAGGAATTCGAAGTGTTGGAATGATGGGCCAAAAAACAGCAAAGAAGATCCACATGAAACAGCAAATTCTAAAATATCCAGCCAATATCTACAATAATCAAGTTCCATAAACAGGCACAGAGCCAAAATTGTAAGGCAAAAGCATAACAACCAAATGAAAATTACAAAGTCTAAGAATGATAAGGTGGACAGCTCGAACATCCATACCAGCACATTTGAAGAACAATGAAACAACCAAAGGTGGAGATGGGATAAACAGTCAATGATTCTCCTCCAGCAACAATCAACGTCACCCACGCAACAACCAGGACGCACTGAAAGAAGCTGTAGCTCTCAAACCAAAACCAAACAAAAGAAATAGTCTAGTCTAGTCCTGAATCTTTACATACAAAGAGCTTAGGAAACCATCAAAATTATAGAAATGCAAGTCCAAAAAACAACCAAAAACGAACACCTGGGAGTGTCGGCAACCCAAGATGGACAAATCGAAATTATAGTGCAGTATGGCCATTTTGAGGACCAGATCGATGATACAACAAGAGGTCTTAGAAGATCTGGATAGGCACAAGGAAGATCATTGAACAACGATTTCAGATCTATACAACGAAGGCCACGACAGACAATGGGCTCCAATCAGGGAAAAAGGGGACACAATAAAAAGTGATGTGGCAGCATAGGAGAAAGCTAGAGGAGGGAAAGAAAGGGACGAATATAAAATGGGAGGAAACGATGTGGAATGGATGATTATACGAAGGAAAAAAGTAAGAAGAAAAGTGGCGGAGAAGAACGCCTTAATCCTCATTGACGCAGCATCATTGATTCAAAAGTAAATAATTTTTATAATAATTTTTAATACTAGCAAAATTAATTTTTTTTTTGGTCAAGTGCTTATCTTATGATAAAATGATTTAAAAAAATTTAACAAATAATTTTCGAAACATATTTAATTATATATGATTTATTTTGGTAGTATATTGATTTAAATAATATTAAATAATACTTAATAATTATAAAAATTACTTTGCTTCCGTCGAAAATTATTGCTGTAATAAAGACACATGTATAAAATTATATTATCGATTTTAACCATTGAAATAAATTATACAACTATAAACTATATACGTATATATAAATAATATATATATATATATATATATAAATTAATATAATACTATATATAAAAATTAATAAAAGAATAATTAATTATATCTGAAATATACAGCTATATATGAAACAACCCGCCTTTCTCTCCACAGAAAGACGCATCATTATTAAAAAAGAAAGGGATAGAAAAGAGAAAAGATAGATAAGAAAGAAAGAAACAACATCAGAATCTCAACAGCGGAACGAATAAATTATATTAATCACATACTATATTACATAGTATCATATACATCAGAGTTACAGAGCTTATACATCACAAATTAGACAGTTATAAACACCTGTCTATTATACAACTCAAGATACAACTCAAACAATGACTCAGAGAACAACACAACGGAACCACCTATATATCTACAAACGCTGAAGCCTCCTGCTCCATTGCTCCTTCAGAATTCGTCAAAGCTAACATGAATCTCTGGGCTACTCGTAAAAATTTGAGCACCCAAGAGTTGAAGAAAAACAGAATAAGCTCCGGGTCAGACATGAGTCTGGTGTGAGTAAACGGTTAAAGTTGCTTAACTTTGAAAACCTTTTGAAAACAAAGGTATCACGTACGACTCCCTACACATAAACATGAGTAAGTTTTTACATTATGCTAACCAAAACATTTGATAGGAAATCCAGTGATATTATAATAGGGTCTAGGGTTTTCAAGTAAAATACAAAAATAGCTGAAATGCTTAAATCTCACGTTCCAACATAGTTGGGCACAATCAATACGTACGACATTTATTGGAGATTGGATTCCATACAATGGCCGGGCTACTGAGGTACCGCACGCCACAGTACGTGGCCCAGATCAACGTACCGAGGATCCACCCTAAATCCCCTGCAACACAAGGCCGGAATCATCCCCTTCTGGATAGTCCCGAATAAGATAACCCCGCGGTTGTAGCTAACAACCGTGCACACAGCCGAACAAAAGGGACTCTAGACAGGGGTAAATCTTATCATACTTGGGTGCTACCCACTTAGCCTTGCTGCACCTCCCTTGTTTTAGCCATTCCCGGTTGATGAGGCTTGAGGCTACGATTACCTTTATAGAACACATCTATCTTAGAATGCTCATCGTCCACCAGACGATGTTCTGAAAGCATTCAATCCATACAAGTTCATTCCGGGGTTCGAACGAAACCAAAGGCATTATCTCGTTACACTCATTTTGGAATCACCCTTAGAGTTAATGATAATAAACTTTGCACTTTGAATCTTCATCTTCAATTGAGATTCATTACCTATCGTTAATTTGGATTCGATGTGGTTTTCAGATATCCAAATCTGGAAACTTGATCCTTGTCTCATCGAAATCCAAAACGTCATCTTTTATGTCCAAATTGTTTTAAAGTTAAAACAATTCAATTCAAATCATTATCTATATTCACATAGATAGATGATTCACATATACACGGATAGATAATCCATATCATCACAATTCAACCAAATTATCTCATATCACATATCACGCACATCTCATTAGAGATATCAAACAATCAAGGCATTCAATATCAATTAGCCATTCATAAGCAATGATTTATTAATCACACATCTATAATTAATTTAAAATGAATTAAATTAATTACTTCATCTCTAATTAATTTAAAATAAATTAAATTAACTACTTTCATTGCTATAAATCTTGCTTGATTAATCATTAATTAAACCAATTAATTAGTCATCATCTTAATTAATAACCTTTGATTAATTATCCTTTAATTACATTAAGTAATTAACCCTTAGTAATTACACAAATTAGTTATCTACAAACCATTAAAGTAATTAACCTAATTACTTCATTAACTATAATTAATTACATTATTCCTTAATTAATTACAATTAATTAATTACCTTATAATCGCATATTATTGATTAATTAATCTTAATTAATCAATCCTTAATTACTCTCATTAATTACATTAATTAATGATCCATAATTTATTACTTCCATTAATCAACTTTAGTTAATCATAAACAGTAATTACCATCCTGTAATTACTTACTTTACACCAAGTAATTAACCCTTAATTATTTCTACTAAGTAATTATCCTTTAATTATCCCATTAAGTAATTCCCTTTAAATAATTACATCCCAGTAATTATATATTAATTACTTACCCTAAGTAATTACACTATTTAATCTCATTAAGTATTTATACTTAATCAATCATCAAGATTATCTAAAATTAATCAACCACTTAATTGGTCACATTCATTTGATTAATTACAATTGGGTAATTCATCGATTAATTACCCCTTTAAATAAATTAATTAATCTTTAATACCAGATTAATTATTCTTTAATTATTAATTAATAAACCTTAATTATCAATTGATAAAACTTAATAAACAATTTATTAATCCATAATAAATCAATTAATCAATCTTTAATAACAATTAATTAACCCTAAATAACAGTTAATTAATCCTTAATTAACTTTAATTATAGATAATAATTTCTTAATTATTAATTAATAAAGCCCAATTATTAACGAATAAAACTTAATTACACTTAAGTACTTTTTAATTACAAGTTAATTAATTTCTAATTAATTAACCTTAATTACTTAATTAATTATTCTCTAATCATTAATTAATAATCTCTAATTATCTAATTAATTATACTTAATTATAAATTAATTAACCTATAATTAATTAACTTATAACCCTTAATTATTAATTTTAAATAAATTAATTAAATCAATTAATTACTCTTAATTAATTCCTTAATTAATTCTCAATCATTATTAATTAAATTAATTAATCATATCTAATTTCCTTAATTAATTTAATTAATATCAAGATATTAAAAACCTTAATTAACCTTAAGATAAAACATTATCTTATTAATGCTTTATTAACATTTACACTTTTAAACCATTATATCTTTATAATTAACTATACTTAATCAAATCAATAATTAAGTTTTAAAATAAAATAATCATTTCTTGATAAATTAAAGTTTACAAAACACAACTTCCATAACCTTAAAAATTTATCAAAAGATGGTTTAAACTAAATTTAATTTAGATTTTAAAACTTGTCTTTAAAATTCCATTTTTACTTAAGTTTAAAAATAACTTTAACTTTATTTAACAAAATTTTAAATTAAACAAATTTCAAACTTCTTGTTAAAATGTTAAAGAAAACATTTATTTTTATAAAGAATAGTGTTCAAAAACAAGATTCATTTCGAAAGTTTAAAACTTTCTTTATTTAAATTTGAAACTTGTTTTATAATTTTTTTTAAAACTTGAAAATTTCTTTTAAATCAGTCTACTTCAGTTTGGACCTGAGTATTACTCGAGCCACTTCAAGTTCCATTTTTTCTTAAATTTTCGAAATTTAAATTTAAAAACCTGTAACCATTAAAACTATTGACAGGTTTCACACTCTAGAGGTACTCGAGTTTCCACTCGAGTCACCAACTCAAATACACGATACTTCCTTCGAGTTGCCCACGAATCCATTTCCCTAACACAAGAAATCATCGCCGTTCACATGTGAGAACGTCGAAATCATCTTCGACCTCTGACGAACCATCCGGCACATCACTCGTCGTCGCAGCAACCAATCCCCACTCTCAAAACACAAGCATAAGCTACAGATCGAAATCGAACCATCCAGTTGAAAACTGGAACCAGACTCCATGACCAAATTCATCTCGATCGCGCCTCCGATCATCAGATGACGCGCAACCCCGGCCACTCCATCTCCGATCATCCACGAAGCCAATACCCTCGGTCCTATCGAACTCGATTCACCAGAGAGGAAGCCGTGATTCACTTTTCCCATCTCAACCAAATTAGGTTTAGAACCTAAATCCACCTGTCGCCGTCACCACGACCATCAGACAATCCACCATCCATTTTTCCTGAGCACCCCTACACCCCGACCTCCTCCAGTCGAAGCCATGACCACCATAGATGCTCTGGCCATCAGAACTTGTCTAAAAACCCAATTCCAGACATTACCAAATTTCATACTCAATACCTCATTAAAAATTGAGATTTTAGTCTTAAAAATCCTAACTTTCAAAGTGAATTCGAGTTATAATCCAGAATCAGCAAATTATAATATTTGATTTAATCATGTATTTAGAGCTTCTACTGTACTATTTTGATTCTAGAAGATTTTTATAGCTATTTTGGTTTAATAAAAATTTAAAATTGAATTCATGTTTAAAAAAACATATCATGTTTAAAAAAACATATCATGTTTAAAAAATCAAAACCTAACAATGATCAGATAAGTAGATTTGGATTTTTCTTTTATTCCTACTCTCTGTGATTTAAAAACAAAGAAGAACAATCAAAATATACATGCACAGTCATACACATTCATATACACAGAGAATACACCTATATATACATATGCAAGCATTAATCATTTCAGAAATCTAGCAAGCAGCAGAATAATTATTACTTAGGATTTTTAAGTAGATGTTTACTCACCTATTTTTTTTTAAAATGCAGAGACTTGATAAAGCTGGAAACTTGAAGGGTATTGAAGTTGAAAGCCTTGAATGCTTTAGTCAAATGAACTGGTCTGGAACATGATGATTCAAGACTTGATTCCAAGCTGCAGTTTGAAAATGTTCCGGGCTTGGGAAATGCTTTCCAGGTTGCAATTTGAAATTGAACTTTGCTTGAAAATCTTATTACAGGCTTTGAAAGAAAAACTTTGCAAGTTTGGTTTCAGATTTTGAGAATTTTACAAGCTTGTTTCTGGTTTGAGAATGAATTACAGGGTTTGTATTTTAGTTTGGAAATGAGTAACAGGGTTTTTGATCTCAGATTTGAAGATGTTTGCATTATGTAAGTTTGAACTGAGAAATGGTTTCAGATTTGAGAAGGGTTTTAGATTTATTTTCTTGAGGAATGTATTGAGAAAAACAATTGAAGCAAGAAGGTATGTGTTTATATAAGCTAATTTAGATTTTATTAAAATTTAAAAGAAAATTAAAATAAATGTGACACTTGTCCCTAACCTTAATTATTATGCTAAGACATGTTATTTTAATGGGTTTATAACTTAACACTTGTCCTAATTTATTTTTATATCGTTTAAAAAGATTTTAAAGCTTTTTGAAATTAATTTTCTTAATTGATAAGTGCTTTTCTAATTTTAAATAAATAAAACTTTTAAAATAAAATAAAATAAAAACCAATCACATTTTTAATAAAATCATATACAGTATATCTAATCCATTTTAAATGTAAATATAAAAATTTTATATTTATTTACTATTAAATAAATACTTTTCCAAATTATAGAAATAAATTTCTTTTAAAGAAAATAATATAAAACCATCTTATTTTTAATAAAAACCTTATCCATATATTTTAAATCCAAACTATATTTTTAAGATATATATATTTTAAATTCAAATTTTAATCCAAATTCAAATGCAATTTAAAATCAAATCAAATAAATATAGATATCAATTTTAAACAAACACATTATTAAATTTGGGAATATTAAATTCTAATTTTAAAGTTAACTTAAATAAATATATACATATACATTTAAACAACACTTATTAAATTTGAAATAATAAGTCTATTTAAAATCACATTTATAAACTAACACAAATTAAATTTGTAAATTATTATTCCATTTAAAAATCTATTTATGACTATATTTAAAAACAACTCATCATATTTATTATTGTTTAAAATAATAATTTTTACCAGTTTTAATTAATTAATTAAGAGATTATCACATTTTAAATTCTTTGATATTCTGGGATATCATAGCATAGATCAATAATGCACGTTTTTTAAATGAATAAATAAATATAATCAATCTAGCATGTGACAACATTAATACATATCAGAATTGTTAGCAAACTAACACTATAATAATAATATATATATAATTAAATGTTATTCAAAAAATTATAAAATCTAATTCAATATAAAACATACCTAAGAACCAATGCTTTGAAGCACACCTTGAAATGACGAATTCTCTCTTTTGAAAGCTTTTCAATTCAGCAGATCGTTCTTCCTTGAACCTTTGACTATTAGATAGTGACCGATCTTGAATTGATTTGAGCTTGATATGGTCGAGCACCTTATGGAGTGATTTTGGCTAGAGATATAAGGAAGGAGTGCCAACCAAAATTTATTTGCAACTAGGATTAGAGATGTTTAAATAGTGGATAGAAGA
Source organism: Allium cepa (assembly GCA_030765085.1). Taxonomy (NCBI): domain Eukaryota; kingdom Viridiplantae; phylum Streptophyta; class Magnoliopsida; order Asparagales; family Amaryllidaceae; genus Allium; species Allium cepa. The sequence continues at coordinate 348,411,483 of CM060944.1, forward strand.
GAAAATAATGGATCACATCTCATACCATTTCTCCCTCAATTTAAGCCATCTAAAATTTTACCATTCTATCCTAATTTAAGACGCCCCCCATTGCGATATTGTAGCCAAAATTCTCACCATCCCGATGGGCCAAAATCCCCTTTAAGAACAAAGAAAATATTATTTAATTAAATCTAATTTAATCTCTTATCGATATCGTATATTAATTGATATGTTTATAACGATTATAGATATATTTAATAATATTTATTGCTCAAATCATAATCAAATTTTATAATTCATATTTCATAAATATTAATTAATTTATAGTTGTGATTAAATCGTTTAGTCAAAAGAGAATTCAATGTTTCGATTGTGTGACTCGTTTGGTGTAAATTTAGTCATCGATTAATATCGAACAATTCGAATATTAACATTCACACGTCACTTAGCAAGTGGTGTGATATTTTGGACAAATTTATCACTTAGTTGGTTTTAACAAAATCCAATTTCACTTTCTTAAGTGTTACCCAGTTGTGACTTTTATTTATACCAATCCACTACGTCAAAACTCATCACTTTGAACTTATGGAACTTGACAATGATCAAAATTCCAATATCATTTATATTCAATTCTATAGTCCAAATACAAATTTCTTGGTTCAATAATAATAATTATTACTAACCGAAATGCTCTGGCGAGAAACTTTGACTTTGAGTTGACTTGAGTTGGCGGTGATACTAACTCGATATAATTGAGGAGATGAATCCTCTTTTGAATAGTGCTTCACTTTCAATACTTCTACTCGATCCAACTATAGTAACTCGATGGACACCGTGGTATGATTTGACTATAATCAAAGCAGAGCTTTCATATTGAAGGTCGACGGTATTCTCAAGTTGAGAAAATAGCGTAAATTAGTCACATCGATATTTTATGTTTCACCATAGTTATATTAACTAACAGAAAACTATCGAGTGAGTCATCCATAGTTATCTAATAACTATTAATATATAGCCCATAGATACCCCCAACAATCATGAGTAATACATTGCCTAACATTTGGAGAGCGTTACATACTCTAGTCTCAACGTATATATCGATATCCAATTTCGATGCATCTTGACTAGAAACATTTAAAATGGTATATTTGTCTTTGTGATAAATTACTTATGGTTATAAAACTTTGTAACTACTATCACAAAACATACCATTTATAGATTTTCTATTAATTATACTTTTAATTAAATTAATTAGTTAATATAACACATTATATCAAGTATATAATAGAAAGAAAACACCAATTACCCATAGGGCACCCTAACTCTATTACATGTATTGACCAATCCTAACATGCATCCATAGTAAGCAAAGTTTTCCAATAAAATAAAACATTTATGTGGTTATTTATTTCAATCCAACTTTAAAAGGTGCATCGATATTTGCAAATATAACTTTTTATACATGCATTTAAATAAGTACAAACAACATGCAAACATAAAGTAAATGAATTATAATTATAATTTCACAAATATTAGTTAATTTAACCAATTTATAATATATCGTAAGTTAATTAAATCGTGCGGTCTATCAGAGGGATCATAAATGCGGTTATGTGACTCAGAAGTGTGGATTTAGTCAGCAATTAATATTGAACAATTCAAATGTTAACGTTCACACATCACCTTAGCTAGTGGTGTGACAGTTTATCAGAATTCATCGCTTACAAATCTTTTTAGTCATTCCAATTTCACTTTTTATTAAATGATACCCAGTAGTAACAATCATTTACACCAATTTTTTTTGTCAAAACTATATCACATCAGGACTTATGGAATTTGGTTATGGTCAAAATTCCAATGTCGTCCACATTCAAGTTTATAGCCCAAACATAAAGTCTTTGTTTCAATAATAATAATTATTATTAACTGAACTACTCTGCCCAGAAAATTTGACTTTGAGTTGACTTCAATTGACCGTGATACTAAACCTATATAACCGAGGAGATGAATCCTCTCTTGAATAGTGTTCCACTTCCACTCGACCCAACTTAGTCATTCGATGGACGATGTACCACAATTTAACTATAACCAAAGTTGAGCTTTCATATTGGAGTTCAATGATATTCTCAAGTCAAGTGGAATGTATAAATTAGTCACTTTGATATTTTCTGTTTGTCCTTATTTATATTAACCAACAAAAAACTATCGAGTAAGTCATTCCATAGTTATCCAATAACTATTAGTGTGTAATCTCTTGGTGCCTCCGTGGTTATGAGTAATATATTATTCAACATTTGGAGAGTATTACATATTATAGTCTCAATAGATCTATCGATATCCAGTCTCAATATATCTTAACTAGGGATATTTAAAACGATATAGTTATTTTATTTTGATAAATCACTCATAATTACAATGCGCTATAACTACTATCACAAAATGTATCATTCAATGATTTTCTATTAAACATACTTTTAATTAGATTAATTAATATAACATATTATATCAAGTATATAATAGAAAGAAAACACCTTTTATTTTAAACAAGACTGATTATTGAGTTAGATATATGTAAAAAATTATATAATTTCTCCTATGGCATACCCTTAACTCTATCAATCACCCATTGTACTTGAGGCCAATTATGGTATCCCTATCCATCCCTTCGACCAGTTTGATGAGAATTGATCGAGTTAGACCCTTAAGAATGGATCTGCTATGTTTTTTTAATTTTCTACTATTTCAATCAACTCCCTCCGATACTAATAAACTACCTTTATCATGTGGAACTCGTCATAGTATGTTTCTTGATGGCTAGTGAGCTCTTATCATTTTATTGTTATCATATAACAATAATAAAGTATTTTAACACTTGGAATCATCTCTATCTCAGCTACAAATTTGTGCATTTATGTAATAAATTTCTTTTATCGTGGCACTATTCAAGGCGATGTACTTTGCCTTTTCATTGAATTAGTCACAATGATTATTTAAGAACGTTTCCATCTTAAGCTCCTTAACTAATATTTGAACATAAATTTAATATTGACATATTATACTCGACATCACTTATGTAGTTTGAGTCAAGCATTCCTTCATAAGGAATTTGTTGTTGGTAAACAATTTCCTAGTGTTTGGTAAATACTGGAGAATGCTTTCAGTTACCATTTAGTTGTCTTAATTTGGATTTAATATTTGTTTCATGATCAAATACATAAGCAAACTATGATAATGTAGACAGTGTGATATGTATGGTAATTCCCATTGTCAGTACATAACGAATCCATCTAACATGTTCCATATTAAATATTTTAATAAGATTCTTTGCATATCATACTATAATCAAAGTGGAGATTTCATATTAAAGATCAATGGTATTCTCAAGTCAAGAGAATTGTGTAAATTAGTCACTTCGATATTTTCTATTTGACCTTAGTTATATTAACCAACAGAAAATTATCAAGTGAGTCATCCATAGTTATCCAATAACTATTAGTACGTAATCTCTTAGTGCTCCTAGTAGTAATGTGTAACACATTGCCTAACATTTTAAGAGCATTGCATACTCTAATCTCAACGAATATATCGATATCTAGTCTCAATACATCTTGACTAGGAATATTTAAAACGACATGTTTATTTTATTGTGATAAGTTACTCATTATTACAACACGTTGTAACTACATCACAAAACATACCATTTATGGGTTTTCAATTAAATATATGTTTAATTTAGTTAATTAATATAAATATTATATCAAGTATGTAATAGAAAGAAAACACCTTTTATGTTGAAAAAGATTGGTTATCGAGTTAGATATATGTAAAAAATTACATAATTACCTCTAGAGCATACCTCTAACTCTATCATTTCTGAGTTGCTTGGGTTACTAGAGCTACGTGCAGTGTGGAGAGAAACAGAACCAGATTTATAGCTGGTTATGGCCTAAACTACTTACTGGACTTGGGGCGCTTCTGGTCCGTGCTTCTGGCCTGAATTCTTGGCCCATCTTCCAAATCCTTGCATACAACCCATTTCTGGCTGGGATGAATTCACCTAAACGAGTCCCTACTGCCTTTCATCGATTGTTTTGGATGCTACAACAACTACTCTTCCCTTTCCCATAACATGTTGCCAACTTTTCTTTCTATGTAGCAATCAGGGTAACTAACAATTCAAAGGCATTGTTCTTTCACATGTATTATTTGACCACAGTGAGTACATTTCAACAAAGATTTATCAATGTAAGAAGTGGTATCATTTAGACTTTGATACTTGTGCACCTTTGAAACCATGGCTCCTTCACCTTTAAGCATGATCACCTACCTTATGCTTCTTTTCTCACCTTTGTAAAGGCTTGTGCGACTGTGGGAAACAGTGTAATTTGTAAGACATTTGCTATCTCATTATCTAGTCGGTCATCAAGGCCATCTAGAAAGGTATAAACACATGTTTTTTGAAAAAAACTGTTAAACTGCTTAATGTCTTCTGCATGAACAATAGGGTTAGGATAGTGAAAATCAATCTCTTTCCATAGGCTCTGTAAATCATTATAGTATTCTTCTACAGATTTATCTGATTGTTTAAGTCATGTTACTCTCTTATTTAGTTCAGATATCCAAGTAGCATTACTACCATCATAGAAATTCGTAGAAAGAGCATCCCACCCTTCTTTTTCTATAGGGAATCAGATGAACTTTTTTGTTAGATTCGAGTCGAGAGAGTCAACCAGTTATCCCTTCATCACCGTGTCATCTATATCCTATTTTGAGTATTGTGGGTATTGAGGCAGTGAAGGAGGTAGATTTCCAATGATGTGTCGTAGTTTATCTTGTTCTTTCATGTACATCATTACTACTTGAGACCACATGTAACACTCCACACCTAAATGGGAATAAATTTTCGATAGAATCAAAAACCTAAGTCCATTACGGCATGGATCGTTGGTGTTGGTAATATGCAATAAACATAAGTATATCAGAAAGCTACCTATGAACTCGCAGTGTAACCGTAAAATATAATAGAACATATAAACAGACTAAGGCTACTACGTAACTTGGAATCAATATTATTCCGTGGATATCTAGTTACTCTGTCAATGCTTAGCATGAATGAGAAGTCTTATCCATCAACCATTCCCAACGTACACCAGTGACTTGTCCCTCTAAATCTATCATGTGGGTTGTAATGAGGAAGGGGTCAGTACAACGTTATAGTAATTGGTAAATTACATATTTTATTAATAACATTAGTTTATGCTGATTGCTTTCCATTCAAGTGTATGTCTCCAATTTATGAGTTAGAGGTTTTAACCGCGTATGTGCGTATGACATAAATAACCTACTCCAATGTATGAGTATATTAAGCATGTGGGTCTATATATATATATACCTATATATGTATGTATATATGGATGAGCATCTCTATATTCTTCCAAAGAAAACCCCTTAATTAATCATTGACCCACCATCTCCAGCTAGAAGGCCAACGACTCCTAGATATGGCTTTATAATTATAGCTAGCCATGCAACTAACACAATTTAATGCAACTCATCTAACTAGCACACCTCCAACTAAATAAACAACAATCAAACTTTGAGGAAATGCATATCCCATACGAACACCAATTGGAAGTCTAATCCGTATAGATTTAAACCGAGCCTTCACAGCCGACCGCATGGGACCGACGGAGTAATTGACCTATGCCCAGCCCTACTCCACAAATACCGATATACAATGCTAACATAGTGTCATTCCCTTTACGTAGCTCTCTTTTAGATTTCTTAGTACAAATTAAAGAAAATTCCCATTATGGTTACTTAGTACCTCTTTTTTGAATTGAAGCTGACCCAACTCCCAATTGGGCATTGTCATAAGTAAACTCCTTAATGGAGAAGAGGCAGACCCTATCAGCCATTTAATAACCTTCCACCTTGGAGTAAACCCCTTGACTCCCCAAAGGCACTCCAGCATTTAGTACTTCAACTTGAGGCGAACCTCCGATATATTTTTCTCAACCTATACATATATCCCTCCCACGGGTCATATAGTTAGAGATGTCTCACATTAGTAGTACGTATACACAACTCCTGGTAGTCTCTAGGTGAAAAGCAGACTTATGTTATGTAACTCTACCGACCTCATATCCCAACTCATACTATACCAAGCCATTTATAACTAACTTAAATATTGGGTTAAGCCCACTAGTTCATGTCTGTTACAAAAGTATTGTTGAAGCTATATAATTTTCACTATGGAAAGCATTATGCCTCTTAAGTTCATTTTTAGTATTCAATTTTTTATTTGCTATGAACTTATTCTTACCTTATATGTTTATTTCCTTTGTTCTTAATTTTTGTTATGTCACTTAAATGTCATTTATTTCTTCATTTCCAATTAATACTTTCAAAAAGGTCATTATTATTAAAATTGGATAGCCTATTTCGTTTTCTCCATAACTGTCACATTTAGTTCTGCAATTAGTCCCATTAAACACATTTATGTCCCTGTTTGATTTTTGTAACTTTCTATTAACTATGCATTTAGTGCCCATTAATATTACAATCATTATTCATTAATATTGGAGTTATTACCCCTTTTTAATTGCAACCTGCTAACAACCTGCTAACCCTTTTATCTATTACGTTATTCATATTTAAAATTTTTAATCGTAATTAATATGAGAACCAATGTATATTTATTTTATTACGCTTTATCCTTTACCTTATGTATATTTATATTTCTTTAATTAGTAGGCATGATTATATATATATATATATATTTCTTTTTTTAACTCTTTAATTTCGACATTTACGAATTTTAGAATATACACGTATGTGTACATTCTACAAGAATATTCTTTTCCACATTTTAATATATTAGGTCTATCCTTTCAAAAGAAGGAAATTATCGTCGTTATCAATTTTCATAAACTAGCTAAATGCGATACTTTTGCTCCATTTGAAATTCCAAGGAGTTATCTCCTTTCGTTTATATTGAAATAGAAAGTGAAAACTATGGAGAAGGGCATCCGTACTTTACACATCTCTTTCAATTAGGCATATTCTTTATTATTCCAAACGACACACTTTTTATCCATAGATGTTAGACAGTCTAAGGAAATTTATACGGAATTAGATACATCTAAATTATACATTTAACACTCCCAATAAATTAAAATATAGGAATTCACATTCCCAATCAAATTAGGGCATTCCAAACGAATACAAAACAATTTGCAACCCAATTAACGTAATTCTGGAATAAACTTCACCACCTTATTAATATCATATTTCACCAATTTTAGGGATATTCATCCAAAAATTCCAGATCTAAATATACATACCATTTTCATCCATTAATTCAAATTATTGAATATGTAAACAAGAGTTTCAAATTAGATCCATTCGTTAGGCCTAAAATTCCATGGTTCCCACATCTGCATAATAACAAAAATGATACAAAATTAGTGTTATGTAAATGACGTTGTTTTTCACTCACATTTTTAGCTTTCTAAATGTCCAAAATTGAATTCATTCCTTTAATTGACTTCATTTTCCTTTCCAACCAAAAATATGTATAAAAGATATATACATATCCATTAGAATTACATATCCGAGAGGAGATTCGAGTTAAGTGGAATTTAGATTTATAATTACAGATCTTACCTTTTCCGCAGAATTGATTCACTCCTTCTCTTCTTCTCTTTTATTTTCTGTCATTCTCAATACACACACACATAGTATTTTTATAATTTTTAAAAATAGCAGAGAAGAGAAATAGTATAGCTCTGCTACTTTGTTTAGAAAATATGAGAAGAAAAGTGACAGGCTATGCCTGTATTTATATGCGCTAGAATTCATTCTATTCGATATATTATAGTTTGTTAAATCTGAGCAGTTAGGCTAAGATTCAATCCTAACCGCCACAATCTAAATCGGTCGACCGACCCAATGAGGCTATCAACCGGTGGTGGCCCGACATTTACTAATTTCACCGGTAACTAGTATTTATTTCTTTAATTAGTTTTTAATTATTTTCGATCGGAAATATTCAAACGTCGATAACTCCTTCGTTTGAACTCTAATCGCGAAACTTTATATATGAAAGTTGCTTAGAAAATTGCAATAATACAATGATGCAAATTTCGTAGTCAAATTTCAACTTTTGCTCAAATTTCATTGTGGAGCCTTGTTTAATTATTTAGTGATTCCCTTTTAATCTATTACCGTTTATTTTATTGGATGCTATATTCTTCCTTTTCCCTCGAAAGAATTTTGTCATCAAAATTTCTCAAGGATTGAATTATGTAACATAGAATGAAACCATTCAAAATTATTCAACCAGTTAGTGTATAATCAATTTTGTAGCCAATCGTGTATAAGTGCACGGTGTGTCACAACACATATGATATGTATGGTGAATAATATTAAATCGGCCCCTCCTATATGAATAATTTACTAATTCCATAAGTTAAAAAAAATTGTTAACAACAATTGTCGATCTCGAAAATCAAACCCATGACCTTTGATCTCACAGTCTGAACTGCAAACCACTAAGCCAACTCTGTTGGCTATTTGTTACGAAATGTTATTAGCTTTTGTAAATAATTTCAAGATTTCAAAATCCACTCAAGCATGAAATATTTAAACCGGAATAAGTAGTAATAAACAATGAAATTTGATCAAACATGTCCACCGCCACTGTCGCGGCAGTTAGACACTTTGACTTCGATCGATGAGGTCATAAATTCGAATTCCGCATAATACAAGATTTGAACCATCGGATATGTATTGACTTATGCTATATACTACATATGACTTGTAGTACCACTACGTGCATAAACAAATAAATTGATCAAAGCAATACATTAATGGTTTAGAGAGGAAATGGATTAATTCTTTTACGAAGAAAGCTCATGTATTAGTCAAGATAACATAAAAGATGAAGATGTTTGTGATACAAAAGAAACAAATACAGTGTATACAGACTACAAAGTTGATTGTTCTATCAAGAACAAAACTTGCAATACAAAATTCATTCAATCTCCTAGTTCAAGTATAAACATTACATGTTATCAAATTTTGATCGACTGACCCAGATCTTGAATGTCCTATGAAGTCTATAATCATAAAATCTAGCCAAGTACACGAACCGCCAGTCACTTTAATTAGGCTATAAATAAAAAGAAGAAATCAAACAAGGGGTCCTCCCTTGACATACTCGGTGAAAGCCAAAGCAACCAAACCCAACATCGCAAACCTGCCATTCCACATCTCAGCATCCGCGGTCCACAGTCCGCTCGATTTAGATTGAACGCTTATCCCTTTAAACAGCGGAATGAGTGATGCTGCAGAGAACAAAGTAGCTGCGATCACAAACGAAGGAACACCGCCGTTCATCAGCTGTGATGAGAGGTCGCTTCCGCTTGCCAACTCCGCTCCCAACGCAGCAACAAATCCAAGCATGGCCAGACGTCCGTTTATTCTCTCTGGTGCTGGTCCACCGAATGCTAGCAAATCTCCAAATTTTGTGCTCACCTGTTTCATTCATTATTATGATTATGATATCGCTTTTGACAGCAAATTTTTTACTTGTACATGTGATACTTAACACATAAATGATCTAATACCTTGGGTGCTTTGGGCTGAACTGGGGTCGATGGTGTAATTGGTGCACTGGATGTTGAAGCTTGCTCTTCTGGGGTTTGCTTCTGCAAATTTCAATCAAACACAATGTATGATTAGCTAACATTATACGTACCCGCTACAATACCATTTCAAAATTCAAAATATATCTATATACCTGAGCCTGGCATCGAACGGTCACACCACGCTTGCATGGAAAAGAAACTAATGTGTTAGACTTGTTGTGATTCTTGCTCAAACCAGAACGAGCAATGGGAATGGCTATGAAAGATTGCATTGTTGCTGATGCTGCCGCCATTGCTATGTATGTATTATTCTCTGGTGTCAAACTTTGAATCAAAGATGTTGTATAGGGCTGACTGACGTAGGGTTGTGTTGAGATACTGAATGCTTACAGGGCAACAATATATAGAGAACATAGGTGGATGGCAAGTGGACATGCAGAGAAATGAAGTTTTTTGATACGTGGTCCAAAGCAATACCAATAACCCTACTGCTTGCACTACTAAAAACCTTTCTTTCTGAATAATTCATTTGTTATTTAGTGATCTTTTCTTGTGATTGGGTTCATTTGTGGCCATGTGAACTCGAGGTCTCTGCTTTGTTGACGTGGACCACTGTTCTCGGTTAGAAATTGGCACGCAAAATTTCATCGGCTTTGGTTTCTTTATTCACCCGGTGTACCACTGCTACGACATCCAATTTCTAATCTGGTTTAAAACTAATTAACATGGACTGCATATTTTCAATAGCTAAGTGTAGCCGCCTGGCTGATGGCAACGTTCATAATTTGTCCATCCAAAGACCAAAAAAGAATTCACAAAACTAAACTAAACAAACTGATGCACACGCAATATGAAAACCATGGGAGATCAAATGAATGTTCATCATGCCTATTCGTATAGAAGAAGAGGAGCAATGAATTTGAATTTGGTGATACCAAATGGTTGCTTGTAGACAAAAACATGGCCATGGCATGGCGTGGACAAAAACATAGCAGCAAAAGCGCTGCAGATGTATGGCTCATGAAATGCACATCGATATCGTATATCCATAAGTGAATTTCTAACTATTATATACACACTATTTAATATTGATCATCACAAGTTAGATAAAATCATATAATTAATATTTTATAAATTCTAATTAACTTTAATTAATTTATAACAATTATAATCAATTAAATCAGGTGATAGAATGAATATTCAACATTTTGATTGTGTGACTTTTAAATGCAGATTCGACCAGTGATTAATATAGAACAATTCGAATATTAACGTTCACACGTCACTTAGCAGATTGTCTGACATTATAGTCAAATTTATTGCTTACTCAGCTTTGTTAAAAACCAATTTTACTAATTTAAGCGTTACTCGATAGTGATAATTATTAATTTAACCGCACTCACACACACATATTTATATATTAAATAACAATAAAAAGTCCGGTCCTCATAAAGAATATACATATCTATACTTATTAATATAAATTATTTTGATTAGCAAATAAATAGCGTCTAAGTTCAAATTCAAAATTTGAATATGTTTTTCAAAGGTTCATTTAAATAAAAATGATTGATTTGACTGTCAAAACTTAACATATATACATACATACATAAAAGTTTGTAATAGGCAAAGATCAAAATTAATAAATATATTTAAATATAATATATTATAGTGCATAAATTCATTATTGGCCATATGTCTTTGTGTAATTTATAACATGTCATATTATATTTATATCTTCTTACAATGATACAAACACATCCATATGCCACCTAGTTTATCGTTTAGCTTTAACCCTTCATAACATAAACACCGCACTTGGGATATCGTATAACATAAACACTTTATGTTTGTCATATCTTATGTGTCAGCTTGATATTCTAGGCATTTTGTTAGTGTGAGTTGTAGCTGCCTTGGTACCTCAACCAAGCACCTTTCATATAAGTGTTAATAAAAAGTGGACGAGCCACTTAAAAAACCAATTGCCTTTAACAAAAAAATATAAACGCTGTGTATATTGCCAATAAATATACGATGTTCAACTAAAAAAAAACAAATAAAGCAAACTTAAAAAACCAAAAAATTTAATTTCAAATTATAAAACTAAAATTAAATTAAATTAAAACTTTAAACATAAAACTCTCTTTATACCATAACAACTTTAAATATGATTTAACGTACAAAGTTATTAATGATGTCATAAATTAAAGACCTAGTGTAATAATTAATTAATTTTTTTTTTGAAAATTGCCTATTTTCGTTTCTTTTTCAATGCACCTAATCCAACATCTCATGCAAGCTAGATGAGAGGATCATGGTAGTAGAAATATCGATGGCTTGTCTAGTCAAGGGTTTGCCACCAAATTTTTCATCGTCATAGTAAATAACATTAAAGTCGCCGCCAACGATCCAAGACTCAAATCCTAAAATAGAGAGATCAAGGATATATCATTCGACAGACGCTCCTCTTAAGCATATTGCACTTGGTATGGACATAGGTAAAGAGGTGAGGAGGCAAAGTTAATGCTGCGATCAACGGATAAGAACCTTTAAAGAGCCAACACTCGAACAAATTTTCAAATGATCTAAATTTTACCATTAAAATATGAAATAACACCACTAAAGTTTAGTTTCCTACTCAATATGGAAAATGTTATGTGAATTGATAGGAGTTCATGGATAACAATTGTGTTGATGTTGTGTTTAGAATTTCCCTTTTCAACCTATTTAATCATGGAATCATTACCAACATTGAATCTTCCAAACAAGTGTGTTAATCATGATAGGATTTTAGTAGAGGAAGGAATGTTAGATTTGAAAGACATCGCGGACCTAGTTGAAAAAATAGTGCAAGGGTTGTCCATAATCGGAGGTTTGTGTGGCAGCACAAGAGGCAGTGATGGAACTGAGAGGGGTGAGCCAGGGAAGAAGTTGTGGGTAGAAGGGTTAGATGTACCAAGTATTCGGCACATACTTAATTGATTTCTTTGCGGACATGTTCAACAAATCAATCAAATATCATGTAAATTCATGTTTAGTATCTATCAAACTTAGTAGATGACTGATTTCTTTTGTTTAGTATTCCTGGTCCATGTAAAAATTGTTACGATTTTATGTTTTTGTTCCTCTGTACAAATATCTTGATTCATTTTCTTAGAGTGACAAGTTATTCATCTTAGATTCGTATTTGAAAGTCATTTCCATTTTTTCAGTGATAAGCGATTCGTATATAATTCGATTCCCATACATGGTTCCATGAAATAGAATATAAAATTGAAATTTTATTCATGCCATATTAAAAGTAAGATCAATGGTGATTGGTGGGATTACTTATTTCAATCCATGAGATACCATGAGTTTCAATTTTAACACTGATGTCAACAAAATGGTACCTGAATTCCATTAATCAACTGCCAGGAATCTTTGTGTTTATGATTAGCATTCCACTTATGTATAGCATTATTCCCGCATGCTTGTATGGATGTTCAGCTAATCTGCTTTCAAGCATACTAAATCTGGTTCGGCCTAAACTTGAACGTAACCCTACTTTTTATCATACTTTTGTTTAATGTTATTTCCAATTAGTCCATTGTATATGCAGTAAAGTAAAACATATAGTGCGTTTACCTCATATTTTAGAACATTCAAGTCAATCTGCCTGTTATCCTATCTCATATCATCGTTTTAGGGTGTAATATTCGTATGATATTTCTACGGATGTATTATTGAATATAAATGTTTAATAGTAATATTGCTATCTGGATGCTTTTAGAAAAGATTTTAAGTGATAGCAAGGCACGACCAAACATCTAACGATGGTTTAGTCTTGTTAGCAACAGTATTTTCAAACCAATATATACAAGAATAGTTGACCATAAACTTAACATCAACCTGATAACTTTTGGAAACATGTAGCTAAATCAATAACACACAGTTTACAGATAATCTAATGTTTAAATAGTTAAAATTTGTCCAGAGTTTTCTAAACGCATATTCTTATACCTACATATTGGAAATATTAGAGAATTGATATGAGAATTAGTACAGAATTGAATGTAACAAAACTTGATGATTTTCTTTATTGATACTTAATACTGATTCATGAATCGGATACAGAGTTTATATAGAGACCCACTGTATAATATTGGACTGGGTTTGTACACAAAAGGAATAACCGCTTTACATATTACAACTGTACAAATACAATACATTCGGCTGCTACTCCATATTATCTTCAATAGCCCTCTTCAATTAGATTTAGGGTTCCTCTCTCTACACAAATCGTCTCTGGTTATTTTGCTGGAAACATCAGATTCCTTCAAAAAATTATATGAACGATGAGAGAAATGGTAGATCTAGAGATAGATATGACATCGATGAGCTTCCAGTTGTTGCTAGGATTTCAATTTGACAAAGTTGGCTGCAACTGGTAGCACCTCTGTCTTTGCTACTCGAGATGGCTCTTTAAGGAGTTTCAATCTTCCTATCAGGCTGCTCGAGGCTAGAGTTGCTTGTAGTTTGTTTGATTTTCAACCATTGTCTTTGTTGAGCGAAGCTCTTTGTTGATAGAGGTTTAGTTAAGATATCAACCCTCTGGTAAGTTGCAGATAAGTGGTTTCTGTCTAGTCTTTGCTGTAGCACTTATTCTCTAACAAAATGCAAATCCAACTCCATGTGTTTAGTTCTCAAATGCAAATTTGGGTTAGCTGTTAGAGACGTAGTGCTTAGATTATCGCACCATATGGTATATTTCTTATTGGTTTTGACATGTAGTTCACTGAGCAATGATTCAATCCACATAACTTTGGCTGTTATATTTTTGACACTTCTAAATTCTACTTCTATGCTAGATCTTGATATGGTAGATTTTTTTTGAACACCAGGACATGGGATTTTCTCCTAAGTATACACTGTAGCCTGATGTTGATTTTTTATCATCCACTTTTGTAGCCTAGTTAGCATTTGCATAGGCATTAATGTTGATGTTTTTGCTTCCTTCGAGAATGAGACTGTAATTTAAAGTTCTTCTTAAATATCTCAGGATTCTCTTCATAGCCTTCCAATGAGAATCAAGAGGAGCTTGTATGTATTGACATACTTTATTTACACTATATGTTATAAAAGGGCTTATTATGGTAGAATATTGAAGTGCACCAACTATGCTTCTGTACTACTTTTCATTTTCTATAGTTTCACCTTGATGTCTTGATAAGTTGAGACCACTGACCATAGGAGTAGGAAGTGATTTGGCTCGATTCATTTTTGATTTGTTGAGAATTTTTGATGTATACTTTCTTTGAATTAGATGAATTTTTGAGTCTGATGGTCTTCTGACTTCTATGCCCAGAAAGTAATTGAGATTTCCTAAGTCTTTAATCGAAAATTGTTGATCCAATTGCTGTATTAGTTGATTAATTCCATCTTCATTGTTACCTGTAATTATAAAATCATCAACATATATAAGTATGTATATTAGTGAATCATTTTGAAATTTGATAAACAAAGAATTATTAGACTTGATTGAATGTAGTTCAACTTGATCAAAGTTGACTTAAGTTTTCAAACCAAACCCTTGGTGTCTGTTTCAGACCATATATAGCCTTGTTTAGTTTGCACACTATTTCACTGCTGTCACCATGATTGTAACCACATGGCTGCTGCATATATACTTCCTCTTGTAGTTCACCATTTAAGAATGCATTATCTACATCCAGTTTCCTGATTCTCCATTTATTATGCAAGTCAATACTCAGCACAATTCTGATTGTAGTTGGCTTTACAACTGGAGAAAAAGTCTCAGTGAAGTCAAAGCCATGCTGTTAAGTGCAGCCTTTTGCTTCCAATCTGGCTTTATATTTATGTATAGTCCCATCTGCATTTCTTTTAAGCCTGTACGCCCAATTGCAGTCTATAATATTCTTGTCTTTGGGGACAGGAACAAGTTCCCAATTTTTATTTTTGATGAGAGCATTGTACTCTAGCATATCTCCATTTGATGCTCTTTACGGCTTGATCATATGTTTCTGGTTCATCTTGATCCAAGTTAGTTGTGTATATTTTTGGCTTAAATATGCCCTCTTTGATTTAGTAATTATGTGATGTTGAGTTTGTGCAAGTAGAGATTGATTTGGGTTTATTTCAGTGACTCTTTGTAGGGAACTGGATGAAATTGCTTCATCCAGTTCTTGACATGTGTCCTGCTGACAGTTGTCTTCTTGATGAGAAGTGAAGCTAGTTTGTTCTTGAACTAGTCTACTGCTGGAGACAGTGTGTTGTAAATAGCTTCCACTTGGATTCTTTTCAACCTAAATTCCTTCAAACTTACATGGTCGCAAGGTATAGAAACTTTTGGATTATATACCTTCTGAGATGTTTTTACCTCTGAACTTGTAAAAGGAAAAACTTGCTCATTGAACATCACATGTCTAGATATAATAACTCTTCCATTATTGATTAGGCACTTGTAACCTTTTTTGATTTGAGGCATAGCCAAGAAAAGTACATCGAGATGATCTAAAATCGAGTATTATATGCTCTTAAACAGGCAAAACATAAGCATCCAAAACCTTTTAAATAATGATAATCAAGCTTTGTGTTAAATAATTTTTTAAAAGGACTTTTGTTAGCTTGAACTTTAATTGGTAATCTATTTATCAAATAAACAGAAGTGCTGAATGAATCTGGCTAAAATTTTAATAAAAGAAATGCTTGAGAAAGCAATGTTAACCTAGTCTCTACTACATGTCTATGTTTCCTTTCAACTAACCCATTTTTCTTAGAAGTATAAGGACAGGTGGTTCTATGAACTATTCCTTTCTTGCTAAAATAATCATTAAGTGGTTTAAATTAAGTTCCACCATCTGTTTGCATTACTTTAACTTGATGATTAGTTTGTCTTTTAGCCTAAGCAATGAAGTGTGTAACAATGTTAAAAGTTTCATATATAGATTTAAGAACATAAATCTAGGTATGTCTGGAGAAAGTATCAACAAAGGTAAATCTAGGTATATCTTTCACAAATTTGACACCTTGGACAGTTGCTATTATTCAGTCTGCCTCTGCCTCTGCCTCTAGAATTCAGACATTATGTTTGATAATTTTGATTTTAATTACCTCTATTTTAATTTCTGTTTCTTGATTGAGTGGCAAATTGATTAACATATCTGAATTTAGGAGTTTTCTTTGTTTTAATCTTCCTTCATTTGCAAGTAGAGTGAAATGAACATATTGTAGTGTTAGTGTTGTCTCTTTGGATAGGATAACTACAGTGACAGACTCATACTTCTCATCTAATCCATTCATGAAGCTTAATATCTGTTCATTGTTTGAAATTTTATGACCAGCTGCTTGAAGAATGTCACAATATGTTTTCATCTTTGAGAGATACTCTCTCATAGACAAGCTACCTTTTCTTTGATTTTGCATTAGCCTCTTGTAATGCATAACTTTTGCTACAGATTGGGTACAAAATATTAATTCAATTGATTGCCACATTTATTGAGAGGTTTTGCATTCTACTAGTTGTAGTAGAAGGTTGACATGTATAGATGATAACAACCAAGCACACAACAGGCTGTCTTGCCTTGAATATGATATATATTCTTTATTCTTGATTAATCTTTCCTCACTGTCTGCCGTGTACCTTTCAGAAATGGTTGTTGTACCATGAATGTCGTCTTCGAGTCCATAGCCTTTAATGGAAGTTTCCACATGAAACTTCCAAAGTAGATAGTTGCTTTCATCAAGTTGAATATTAACTATCTGGGTTTGAGGATTTATAAGGGACTTGATCGAATCATCTTGATAATTTTGATGGGTGGCATTGGATTTTGGCCTTGCTGGTGAAGTATTTGATGATTGATCTTCATTGTTAGTTGTCATGGCTGATAGAAGATTGAAGAAACTAATCAATAAAGTAAGACTATCACTTTCTTGAAGATACATACTGAAGCAATCGATGAAACAGATATATCTAGAGAAAAAATAGAGAATAACAGAGAAAACGATTCAAAAAACTGATGCTTTTTGATGATAGAAGGTGGTGCAGCCAAGTGAGGGATGATGATATAGCTTCTGACCCACTTTCTGGCATGGTACAGCCTCCACGATCCAAGATTTGCAGTCAAGATACTGCATACGAATGGGTAGGATAAAGAATCTTCAATAATGAGGTCTTCTCTGAGAAGTTTAACAGAATAAAGAACTAAACATACAATTTGTAGTGATGGAATGAATCCGAGGAGATAACTGCAGCCACCACCAAATGATGAGATTGCTCTGATGGTGATTTAGGCGACGCAGTGGTGATGAGTCAAGCCGTTAGGCAATGAAGCTCTGATACCATATTGGAAATATTAGAGAATTGATATAAGAATTAGTACAGAATTGAATGTAATAAAGCTTGATGATTTTTTTATTGATACTTGATACTGATTCATGAATTGGATATAGAATTTATATAGAGACCCATTGTGTAATATTGGGTCGGATTTATGCACAAAAGGAATAACCGCTTTACATATTACTGATGTACAAATACATTACATTCAGCCGCCACTCCATATTGTCTTCAATACTACATAAACAAGTTTAATTTTCAAGAGTAGTACATAGCAGTTGTTGTAGAGACCATTGGGTTAACTTTACAAACATAACCGGTTATTCATATCAAGCCAATCAAGCAACAATTATTAATGTAATTAAAAGAAAACAAGATATAAGATTTGCAATTTAATGATCTGCTTTGATGTTTTAGGAAGAATGTTTGAATTACATGAAATGAGAAAGGAAGCTTTGAAAAATTATCATTACAGAGTGTGATACCTGTTGTTGTTTATATAAAAGCTGTACGTAATAACATTATATTGTTTTGGGCCAAGAAAAACCAAGCCCGCTAGACTGCTTATTACATAATTGCTTTGTAAATAAAAAAATAGATGCGTCTTTGGTCTCTCATACTTTTACACTTCTAACTCTCTCCCCTCAAAGCGATTAGGGTTAGGGTTCCCAATTCGGGGCCGCCTATTTATGTGAATCAATTTCTGGTCATGAGTTCTTTCAAATCTTCATATGCTTTTGAGATCCGATGATATTAGCGAGGCCTCTCTGGTTTTAGCATGTTTGATTGTTAGATCTTTGAGTAATTATTACTTGAACCTTCATCGGGTTTGCAGATGTTTTGCTCAACATTTGGTTCTTTTCTAAAGCGAACAAAATTTCTTGCTGTAAGTGATTTTGTTAAAACATCGGCGATTTG
Source organism: Allium cepa (assembly GCA_030765085.1). Lineage (NCBI taxonomy): Eukaryota > Viridiplantae > Streptophyta > Magnoliopsida > Asparagales > Amaryllidaceae > Allium > Allium cepa. The sequence goes on from CM060944.1 coordinate 348,430,374, forward strand.
GTAAGTGGCAAGTATGTGATTAACATGAAGCTTTCCTTTTGAGATCCGCTCTCTTATGAAATATAGATCAATTTCTATGTGTTTTGTCCTTGAATGAAGTACTGGATTGGCTGATAAGTATATTATGCTTAGATTATCACACCACAATGTTGATCTGCTATTTGTGTTCACTTGCAATTTCTACATCAGTGATTGAATCCACATAATCTCGGTGGTTGAACTTGCTATGCTTCGATATTCTACCTTTGTGCTTGATCTAGATATTGTGCACTAATTCTTTAAACATCATGACACTGGGTTATCACCAATGTATATACAGTAGCCTGTTGTTGATATTCTGTCATCAGGATCAGTGGCCCAGTCAGCATCTACATAGTCAGTTATGTTGAGATGCTTACTTTTCTTTAATTGTATTACATAGTCTGTTGTTCCTTTTAAGTATCTCAATATCCTCTTAACTGCTTTCCAGTATTGATCTAAAGATTTATGCATGAATTGACAAACTTTGTTAACACTAAATGAAACATTAGGTCTAGTTATGGTAACATATTGTAATGCACCAACTAGACTTCTATATTTTTTGTCATTAAATATGGTTTCTTCCTTTTTTAGAAAGATGTTGTTTGCTTATTGATGGTTTTGGTTAAGGATTAGCATTGGTCATTTTTAACCTGTCCAGCAATTCCCTAATGTATTTTGTCTGACATAGTATAGTTTCTATGTTAGATCTCTTTTAGCTTCAATACCTAAAAAGTAGTTTATATAACCAAGATCCTTGATTGAAAATTGCTTGTCCAGATATTGAATGATTTTGCCGATCTCTGTTTCACTATTGCTTGTTAAAATTAGATCATCAACATATATTAGAATGTAAATGATAATGGTTTCATTGATTTTTGTCAATGAGTTGTCTGATTTGGAAGACTGGAAACCCATGTTACATAAGGTAGTTTTCAGTTTGACAAATCATACTCTTGGTGCTTGTTTGAGACCATATATGGCTTTATTTAATTTGCACACATAGTTTCTGTCTTGCTTGTAGCCTGATGGTTGTTCCATGTACACCTCCTCTTTTAACTCTTCATTAGGAAAAGCATTGTTCACATCTAATTGCCTGATACTCCAGTCTTTTTGCAATGCTATTGTAAGGATTAAGGATGACCCAGATAGTTGCTGGTTTAATCACGGGAAAGAATGTTTCATTGAAGTCAAAACCATGCTCTTGTGTGTTTCCCTTCGCCACCAACCTTGCTTTATATCTTGTAATTGTACCATCCGGGTTCTTTCACTAGTACAAAATACGCATGTTGCTTCGCCTCATTTGAATCAGTTGTTACCACAACCGCTGCAAATAGAAGTATTTGCATCGGCTACGTTTTAATAACCGATGCATTTGGTATGTGAAAGCAGTAGATAATACAAAAATATAATTTGCATCGGTTATCGTCAACAACCGAAGAAAATACACCGATGCAAATAGTGTTACCTGCATCAGTTTTATTTACAACCGATGTAACTGCCTTTATTTGCATTAATTTTCTGTTACCGCCCTCTTATTTTCGTTTCCCTCTTCCCATCTTTCCTTAAGCTAAATTCCAAATCCAACCGCTAATCCACAAACGCAACTCCTCATACTTCACCTCCAGATTCACGTAACGCTGCAACATCAACGAACTCCATCAAACTTAGGTGGCGACGAGGCTGGCATATGGACGTGATTGGCGACGGCGACTGTGGACAGACCAGACTCGCTTCTGAATCCAATTGACAGCATGAGCAAGCACTTGGATTCTATTTTGGCATAGTATCTCCAAAAAAGTCCATGGGATTCAGATTAAGCAAGCATGTGAAATTATGTCCAATTTTTTATCACGATGGTTGGGGATGCTTGATTTGAGTTGCGACGTTGCTTCTTGGAACTGGGAGAGGGGAATTTGAGTTGGGGTAAGAGGAGGAGGTGAAGTTGTAGAGGCGATTGGGGTTTGCGAATTCGTGATGTTCAATTGTAACGTGGTCGAAGTTAGAGGAGGTCGGTGGTCTATTTTCAGGTCGAGGCGGAGTGATGTTTGACTGGTTAGGGGGGTTGAAAGAGATGAACTACTGTAGTGTAGTTGACCAAAGATGTAGTGTATAATAATTTTTCCCTACGCCTCACAAATTTAATCGAGATGCGCAGTTCAGACTTCAGAGCATGCTTTCAAGAATCAAATGGATCAAGGTACTGTTATTTTGAACGAAATCGTGTTCATACTTTAAAAATGATATCACTAGAAATATAATGTTTCTATGAGTTCTATAAGGGGATTTTATTATCATTTGGATCAAAATTGGACCTTCTTCTTTTTCCTTCTTCTTTTTAAGTTTATATTGTAAGATTGCTGTCAAAAAATTGTTTATCAACGCCATTGTCGAACATCACTTCTACTGATTGTATAACAACCAACAACGCATCAAGATGTTTAACGGATATCTTCTAAGTTTGAAAGTGAGATCTTACGTCATATTATCACTTCTACTGGTAGCAGCAGTAATACTAAAATCTTCAGTAGTAGCAGTGTTCAATGAAAATGATATATCAACAACTTGAGAAACCATTTACAGTCCCGAGAGCATCTGCTACTCGGAGGACCCTTCACTGTGCTCTGAGTGCATTTCTAAGGCGGCAGATAAACTTTATAACGACTGTCATGCTATCTTTGGTGGCCGTGGCGAAGCGTATTTGGATATTTGGTGTTTATACAGCCTTTAATCAAATGTCATTAATTTAGTTTATATATGTAATAATAACACTGTTCTATAAAACTTTATATTGAATCTTTTTCTTTTTGTGTGATCTTGTGATTCTGAATAAGTTGCTGTGAATATTATATATTGTTTTTTTGTTATATCTAATGGAGCTTGAAGTCATTATATGTTGATAGTATAAATTTAAAGAACTAGAAATTGCTATATTTGAAATTACCGCAGAAAGAGACTGGTTTTACTCTTGGATTTTAATTATATATGAGTCGTATTAGCTTCCACTAGCTAAAAGAACAGAAGTGAAACGAGCTGAGAGTTACCTTGAATGCGACAGTAGTGTCGTAGTTATCATCTGTGTACCAAGCTTACCAAGTTTCATTTCAAAGCATCATTGGTGATAGATTTAACTTCAAATTTCTTTGGCTTCCATTCATTCAGTGTAAATATCCCATCTAGTTTCATTATTGAAACAAAAGAGGAAAAAGAAAAAAGAAAGGGAATATAATGGCAGCAACATCAGCGGCGGCTCTCTCTTCACCTTCCATCCTGACACAGTCTCCATTTTCCTCTTCTTCCAGCTCCAAAAAATCATTCAAGATTCTAGCCATGGCACCCAAAACAAAGGTTTCTTTTTTACTCTGTGGAACTCCATTATACAGAAAAGTAATAGTACCCAACTAATCAAAATTCAATCTTATGAATTATTTTCAGGTAAACCGCTACGATTCAAGCTGGTCAAAGCAATGGTTCAGAGCAGGCTTCTTCTCGGAAGCAAGCGAAGACGTAAACGTGGACCTAATAAAAAAGCTGGAGAAGCGCAAAGTACTAAGCGGCATTGAAAAGGAAATCCAAGTTAGCATAAAATATCATCCAGCTAAAAGAAATCAACACTATTGTCGATGGACTGAGAGCTTCCCTTGGAGATCTCACATGGTACATAATGAATTTTCATAGCATTTCTTGTTGAAGTTTGGATAATCTCATCTTACATTACATAACCAATACCAAATTCATGCATACCCTGCAGTGCTAACTAGTACTGTAAGAAAACTTAGTTTGTTTCTGAAATTTGGGGAATTGTGTTTTTGAAATGGCCTAGGTAAACTATCTATTCCAATGCTTCGAAATTGGTGGGTATATCGAGTTTTTGGAGGATAGAAACCATTCGCTCCATCATCATCTTCAAATACAAATAATAGATTATATGAGAGACTTTGTAAAATTCATTATTTTCTAACAGTGTAACATTTACAGCTTTAAAATGAAGCCATACTGAATTTGTAGTACTCAAGGTAAAAACACGATGATTAAAAGTAAATCAATAAGGTTACATAAGAACACAGAGAATGTATAAATACGATAGACTTGGCCTATATAAAAATAAATTCAATGTTTCGCATGAATTGTAATATAATAGTGCAGTGTAACCTGTTGGCTCACATAAACTGAATTCATTTGGAACATTTTCAGGCCAGTAGTTAGAGATTTGGTTGACGATATAATTATCGTAGATGACAAAGCAATCGTGAATGCTATGAAAATGTGCTATGAGGTTCTAAAGCTAGCTATTGAACCAAGTGGAGTGATTGGTCTTGCTGCTATTCTCTCCGACCAGTTTCAAAAAAATGACGCATATGCAAACTGTAATAAAATTGGAATCATTCTTTCTGGTGGCAACGTTGACCTTGATGTTCTATGGGAATCACTTGGAAGCAATTAAAATCATTCTCCACTGTATAAATCTATCATTTTGGCGTTATCAATTTCAGACTTTGCTTTTAATGGTTATCTGTTACCATTTTGTTTTTAAGTGGTGGAAGTGCGGTACAGGCTGCAAGTGCGGATCCGACTGCAAGTGCAGTGGCTGCTCCTGGTATGTTAATTTGACGATTTAATTAATTGTGCTGTCATTCCAAGTTGTGTTTGCTCTTAAAAAATTTATACATATAGAGCATTGTTACACTCAATTAAGCACACGCTCTTAAGAAAATTGATAGCAGCAATGTTGGTGATTCTTACTTGAAAGAAAAATGCGGTGATTGATTATGTTGCAGAAGTTGTTATAAGGGTGGAAGTACAGTGGAAATTTGTTGTGGTGTGTGGTTGGGGACAGAGGCAGTTGTTTGTCAAGTGAAATGGTAGTGCAAATGTGTTGGTAACAGGGATGTGTTCCAGTGGTCGCGTATGTTGATGGAAGTTGTTGAAGTGGTCAGTTGATTAGTGGTCAGTGGTGTTTGCAGTAGTATGTTGGTAGGGGAGTGAAATGAAGAAAATGAGCTGTGGATGTTGCAATTGCTTGTTACTGTGGTATACTGTAGGGGGGAATGTAAGTGGAGAAGATGGTCGAAATACAAGAGGAGGTTGTTTGAAGGCGATGGATGAGAAGGACAGTTGATGGTGATGGAATTTGTATGCAGTGCACTTTTGAAATTGAGGGAAGAAGCGTGGGATGCAAGTTGAGGCAAGTAAGTAAGGTGAAGTATGTGTGCATTGTGTTGTTAGAATGCAATAGTGGTAGGGTAGAAGCAGTTGTAGATGGGGGATGTTTTGTAAGGGTGCAGCTGTCAATTCAGTAGTTAGAGGAGCTACAGCAGTTTACAGAGATGAAATGGTGACAATTGAAGGTGGAGCAGTAGCTTGGTTTGGCAGCAGCTGTTGTAGGAAAGTGTGGTATGTGATAGGCAGTTTGAAGTTGGCAGTAGTTGGAGGAAGAATTGCTTATGGGTGGAGATGTGTTGAATGTAGTGTTGAAGTTTGTGGAACAGAGAATATGTTGTGGCAGGAAAGTAGGTGATGAGCAGCACTAACAATGTAACAGAAATGCACAAATATGTGCACAATAATGTTTGTAATAGTAACAGTTTGTAATAGAGAATGAAAATGTACACAGTTCACAGTTTGAAAAAGGCAGTGAAATGTGTACTTGTAATTGTATTGTTGAAATTGAAAACTATAATTGAAATTGAAAAGGGAAAAAATTGAAATGAAATTATGGAGTTTTTTTAATATATAAAAAGAGTGTAAATGCAAATGAAACTAAAACAACAACAAGCACCAACCATGAAATTATGGAGTTCCTTTGTTGCATCGGTTTTCATTACAACCGATGCAACATGGGGGCTGTGTCCAAGCTACCAACCATGATTTTTTGCATCAGTTGTTAGTAACAACCGATGCAAAAAGGTCCATTTTGCATCGGTTTCAGAACTGATGCAAAAGTGTTAAACCTGTTGCATCGGTTGCATATGTATCGGTTGTTGAACTGATGCAAAAGGGGGGGTAAACAACCGATGCAAATGGCCTGTTTTGTAGTAGTGTTTGTTAACTTATAAGTCCACTTGCAACCCACTATAATTTTATTCTTAGGTGGTAAGACTAGACTCCATATCCTGTTTTTAATAAGACCACTGTGTTTATCATTCATTGTAGCTTTCCAGTTTTTGTCTTTGATTGCTTGATCAAATGTTTCTTGGTCATCAGATATTTTTGATGTATATATCTTCATTTGAATATACCACTCCTTGACCTAGTGATCATATGATGTTCAGTTCTGACTCAAGTTTCATTATGTGGTGGTTCATTGCTTTGATCCAAATTATCCTCTGACTCATATTGTTGAGTATCAGATTCATGTTGACTCATACTCTCTATTGGACTTTTTGAATTGTCAGGTGGACCACATGACTCTGTCTGACCTGGTTCTGAGAATACTGTGTGTTATGTAGCAGAATTCATTGTGTTCTTCTCAGCTTCTTATTATGTCCATTCAGCTGGATGTAGAGGTATGGGTGGTATTGAGACTTTTGGATTATAAATCTTCCTTGTTGTTTTGATGCTCAGATCAGAATAAGAAAAGATTTTCTCATTGAATACAACATGTCTACTTATAAGTATTTTACCATTACTATCAATATATTAGTAGCCTTTCTGATTTGAAGCATACCTTAGGGAAGTTCATGGTGTACATCTGAAATTCAATTTGTGTGTGTTGTATTGTCTTATATAAGGAAAACGTAGGCAGCCAAAGGTTTTTGAACTTTGATATTCAGGTTTTATTTTAAATAATTTTTCCATTGGGCTTTTATCCTTTAGTACTTTAGTTGCTAAACTATTCATTAGAAAACTGTAGTACTAAAGGAATCGGGCCAGAATTTTAATGATAAATTTTCTTGAGTAAGGAGTGTAAAACCTGATTCTACTACATGCATGTGTTTTCTCTCTACTCAATAATTTTGCTCAGAAGTATAAGGACATGTTGTACTATGGACTATTCCTTTCTCACCAAAAAAGTTATTGAGTGCTTTGAATTTTGTACCACCATCAATTTGAATAGTTTTAACTTGATTGTTGATCTGTTTCTCAATTTGTGTAATAAAATGTATTAATATATGATATGTTTTAGATTTTACCCTCAAAAAATATATCCAAGTGTGACAACCCACAAATCCATACCCTTTGAATCGACAATAAACCACACATGTCCGACCCAAAAAGCACAGAATGACGGAGGGACATAGGAAAGAAGAGATAGTGTGAGAAGAAAGAAAGAAAGAAATAAGAAACTAAAATAACATAGAATCTCACATCGCAATGGAACAACATATAATAGAATATCAATAATCTTTTTAGAAAGGAAAAAGAGTAATATACATATATCAATCAGAGCACATGTAATCATTAATTATCAGCTTGGACAGTTATAATAACCTATCCTCACAATTGCTGATAATTTAAAATAAACAATGCACTGAAAATAAACAAAACGGAAATACATCTCTATCATCCAACTCGCCTCTTGAGCCCCAGTGCAACCTAGGCAACTTGTAACAAACTAGGTCTGACCCGATCATTGAAAAGGAAAAATGCCCGGACCAGTCTGGTAAACCAGCGTGAGAAAACACATCTCTACTGAAGTTTATAAAGTTATCAAAACTTTCTTTTCAAACAAAGGTATCTCGTAAGACCTTGCCGCACACGGGTTTTTTACCTTACGTATTGGAGAATGGGTTCCCTACTATGACCAGGTAGGGAACTACCTCCAATGGGTACATCTCTAGAAAAATGCACCTGAGTCTGACAAGAACATCTTGTACCCTACCACACAGAATCGGTCTACCACTTGACTAATAGTACCGAATATGTCATAACCCCGGTCTTCCAACCTTGTTTGAGATCTCTCATGCACATACCAATCCATAATAATATGGTAAATTTAGAAAGATGATGACATACCTTGATAAGGGATCGACCCACTTAGCCCTACTACATGCCTTGTTTTAGTCCTTTTCCAGTTGATGAGGCTCGAGGCTACATTTTACCTTTTATATAGCAAACCAACTTTGAATTCTAACACTGCCCTCCAAGCATAAATGCAATGATAGCGTTCATCCAGACAAGTTCATTCTAGGACTGAACGAAACAAACAATTCATTTTAGGACAGAACGAAACCGAAGGCACTATTCTCTATTACATCATTACGGGGAGTCCCTCCCAAGGAAAATAGAAAAATGGCCCTTGGGGTTATCTCCATCTTTGGGTATCTTCACCATATTCCAATTTACAATGCTTTTTCCAATTCCAAGCGGTTTTCGAATAATAAATCCAATCCCGGTCTCTTCGAACTGACGTGATAGTTAAAATTGGCCAATACTTTGATAGTCCGTTATTTAACTATTAAAGAAACAAAAATCCAACCAAAGATTTTACTTCCAAAAGGAAATACTACTGGTTAAGCACCAAGCAACACAGAGCCTCTTTAATTAATCTTATATATTAATTAAATCACTTTCCCAATATTTATAACAAAATTTCTTTACTAAGATATATTCTCTAATCACTTTATCACTTATGATATTTGAAAAACATTTCATACACTTATCTCAACGGTATAAGTATATTCACAAACCATCTCATTTTCTACACTTAGGAAATATCTCGGTATACTTAAATCAATAGTAAGTATATTTTAAATCTTTTAGAGAAAACTCTTTATCTCCAAACACACTTTATTGGGTCAAAGCGAATGTTGCATAAAACATCGTTACGACAACCAAAAACACAAGTACATGAATTCAACTAACTATATTGAATACCAGTTATTGATATCGAACTTCAACTATTTATTAGTTAACAATGAAGCCAACACGTTGTGCTATTTTTACCTCTCAGACCTTTACTGAAAAGTATTCTTAACCTCAAAATAGATAGAAGTAACCATCTCGAATATTACCATCAGGTATAGAACATATATATTTAAATCCCATATACTCTACAGAAACATTTCCTTTCAGAAATCACTAACTATAAAAATAATGTTATAGTCCATGACTTTCTTACTTTCACGAAAACGTCTAATACAACAATAAATGTCGAAATATATGTTTTTGTCACTTAACAAATTTTAAAATCACCTTTAAAATCATTTAGCTCCATTTCAAAAACATCATTTTTAAAACCATCTCTTTTAAAAGATTATTCAATTTAAAACATGAACAAATTCCCTTTATAAAAATCCATGTTTGATTCTTAATATAAACCATTTCCAGATTTATAAAACCAAATTTATAAATCCTTTTCCATTTCATAACTTCCTTTTTATATAAAATCTCTTTATTTATAAAATTCCATTTATAAATCTATTTCTTTATAAATCCTACTTATAAATCTATTTCTTTATAAATCCCATTTATCATCCAAATCCATTTATAAATATCAATTACCAATCCATTTTCATATTTATAAAACATCGTTTAAAATTCTCATTTCTATTTTATAAAACACCATTCAACATTCCTAAGTTTATTTCCACTTTCTATTTTTTCCCAAAAGTAGAAACAAACATTTTACTAAAATAACCATTACCTATATTTTTATAAATCCACAAACGTGGTTTATGTCTCCAATTTTGCCCAAAGATAATATTTCCCATAATTTATAAAACTTCTTTTTATAAATCTATCATTTCATTTAAAACTTTTACTTATTTATAAAATATCATCATTTATATTCATTCTTTAATATGTAAAATTATATCACCTTAAAATAAACAGCTAAATAATATTTATATAAAAATATTATTATCTACTTTTAAAACAGTATTCCTTGATTTTAAAACCGACTTAACATTTAATATTTTAAAAATCTATATAATATAGTATAAAAAATCGTTATTAAAATATTTTGTAAAACTATTCATTTACCATCCAAAAATTATGCTTTTTGTATAAAATAAATTCCTTATTTAGATAAGTCAAAAATAATTAATAAACATATTTAATTTTGAAAACCATTTAAAAATCAAAATTTCCACCTAATAACATTTCAAAAATACTAAAAAGTGGCACAGTGCTACCGTAGCACTAAATAAGGGAAATATATTCATGTCGTTCAATACGGCATCCAACGCATCATATATCACTACATAAGAAATAAAATTAACAATGTGAGGAATCTAGTTGGATCCCTCCAACCTGTGTTCAACTGTATCAAATACCGCATATGAGAATAAAATGTACAATGTCTGCTTCAAGGCAGACGTGTGTACAAAGAGTCATCCGCTCATACACGAGAATGTATAGGGTCTCATCCACCTTAATAGGAGGTTGTGTGTGTGTGTGTGTGTATATATATATCCAACTACTAATAATAATAGTGAACAACCAAATAAGAAATCACAGGCAGCAATGATACAAATAAAATTATTTCCACTAATATATAAGTGGTCGGAGATAGTGAGTTCTACTCACATTGATTCGAGTTAGCACTGAAGCGTTCTGATTTGAATTAAAAACCAAGCATTTAATTTTAATCCAAATTTATGATAGCTCTACACAACTACAATCTAGCTCCAACACGTAGTATTCGTTGATACAAATACAACACAACTTGTTTCATTTGATTTCGATCTCATATGAAAGAGCTATACGGTTAATAAGTTATTGGATTTAAATATAATTAACAAATCACTTAATTGCAAGTTTAAGTACCACTTAAACGACTAGTCCTCGCCTAACCCTTTCTTCCTCAAACACATAGAATTCCTGCTTCTCCCCAGTTCACCATTGGCGCACTCTCTTCCTTCCCATTCTTCCTCGACAATGCGCGAAACCATCCATCGACACCACCCTCGAACACCTCGTCATCAGCTCTATCCTCCCTTCTCTATCAGACCAAGTCTGATCTCCCTCCCTCCATCATCTCCAAACTCTCCCTGGCCACGTCAATAACAGGTCGCGCCTCCCTCCGGACCACCATACTCCTCCAAACACCGGTGATAACTGCTATTTCACCTCCTCTTTCCAAAAACAACCCCATTCCACAATCGACGAGCCAATCTCCTTTTTAATCAAACCTTAGTCACTACACCCATAAAATATCCATGGTCTTGGCTTCCGCACCTCCCTCAGCTCCATTATATCCTATAGAAACCTATTCGAGCATAGCTCTATCCAAATATGAATTTAGGAATCGGTTTTGTTATTTTTCATTTAGTAATTTGTTTGATTTAAAATTTTGAATTTGTAAAATGAAAAAAAGGCTTCATTTTGTTTACTGGGAGAATATATAAGAGAAGAAGGAGGAGACGTGAGAGGGTAGGGGGCAGTGTAAGGTCATGGAGTGATTTCAAAGGTTAATAGTTGATTTGAATTTGAATTTCATTCAAAAATAATCTCTTGAAGCACTTTAGAATTTCATTCTCCGATTATCTAAACGAAAATATCGTCGCACTTAGGAAATCAATATGGTTCCAGGTATATAAAAATATGCACTGGTTATCAAATTCCGAAAAATCACAAAAACGATACTATTGACCGATAAAACGTCAAACATTCCTAACTAATAATTATGGAAAAAATCAAATAAAATAAATTTAAAATAAGCCAGATTAAGTCTTAAAAAGAATATTTAATCTTCGATTATTTATTTTAAACTATTACCACTTTAATTAAATCGCTTAATTAAATCATCGAGCGTTTCAGGATCGCACGACCACATACGGCTTCGGATTGTCACGTAATTTGAAATCCTACGATACATATTATTACGAATCCAATAAACTAGTTTCGTCCAATTATGAGATAGTGTCCGAATGGCCATTTTCACTCGTTGAAGTAATATATAAAATTTCCTATTTTCGTTTAGTCAATTTCTAATTTAATTTAAAATTTTACTATCTTCATCTAATTTAAATAAGAATTAAAACATTAAATTCGATATTTAATTATTTAATCAATTCTGAAATTTAAATAACAATTATATTTGAAATTAAATCTATTTGACTTATAAAATTGACTTTTCAATATTTAAAATAAATTAAATATTATAATTAAAATTGACTGAAATTCTGGGTCGTTGCATTCTTCCCCCTTAAAAATAATTTTGTCCTCGAAATTACTAAGGTAAGGAAAATGCCACAAACCCATTTACTTTTAAAATATAATAGTTGCACCTTTATCACACATTTCCAAATCTTTATATTCATTCACACTTATCAACTAATAACATTCCAAAAACCCTGCTAGTATAATTTCAAGTTAAGACTAAAAATTAAATTTTTAATTACAAAATTCTCAAAAAATTTCTAACCTCTTAATTTACGTAAAATTTTGGCAGCGTCTCCTTTGCGCGGCTCGATCAAAAAACTATAAATCATCACCACGGACCCAAATCCATCAAAAGCCAAGTGGCTAATCATAAGATCATCAAACCAATCGAAATAGAAGCATGTACCTTTTTATCGGGCAACCAATTTTATTTTGTTGAAATCAAAGGCGTCAACTAGCTCTTGCATTTATATACATGTTGCTTATTTACACATAATATCCAAACACATCATTTTTGCAATTACCAATATTCAATTGATTTATAATCATATCAATTTGCTTACCACATGTATTCATTTATTTACATTCATATTACTTACATCCAGTTCATTCATATCCCATTCATTCACGCCAAATTCGTTTTCATTATCACAATCACTTCATTTATTCATTCCATTTAACTTTGCATAAGTTAAATTTTAATTTCATATATCAAGTCTTTTTATTATCTAAATGAAATGACCCGCAAATCTATACCCCTTTGAGTCGACACTATTCTCCATCAATCAACTCAAGATGAACGGAAATACGAATCATTAGGGTTAAAGTGGAAGAGGTAGAAGGAGAAAACAGAGAACAACATCAGAATCTAACCATCGCAGTAGAATAAAATATAATAGATAATAAATGATCTTTACACAAAAACAAATACATCTGTTTTTACATTACGTCATCAGAGTACAACATCAGAGTTCAATACAAACAACAACACAACTCAGAACGGTTATAATATCTCGTCCTTCTAAAAACCGAATACACAGCAGAATATTTCATACAAGTACGGAAGTACGTATCACCATCCAACTCCACAGCATCCTTTCTTGTAATATATAATACTCGGTCTGACCCGAGCATTATAGTTAAATAACACCCGAGTCAGTCTGGAATACTAGCTTGATAAAACCATACTCAAATTGATTATTAAAGTTTTCAAAAATCCTTTGAAATCAAAAGCATCTCGTAAGACCACGCCAAAAATAAACATGTCGGGTTTTTACCTTACGATAGCCAAAACACTTTTTATTAAATCCGTCTTGTATTATAATAGTGTCTATAGAAAGTAAAATAGAATCTAGCTGAAATGCTTGCATCTCATGTTTCAGTAATAGTTGGGCACAATCAAAACCGTATAGGGGCGTAGGGAGAATGGATTTCCAACTAATAACTAGGCACTAGAGTACCACCTATCACGGTACCTGGTCTAGATTAGCGTACCGAGGATCCACCCTAAATCCCCTGAAACACAAGACCGGGGCAACCCCTTTTTGGATAATCCCGAGTAAGATCACCCGCAGTTGGGATCAGCAACCGCCCACACAGCCAAATAAAAAGGGACATCTAGACAGGGATGACCTCACCCTAATGGGTGCTGCCCACTTAGCCTTGCTGCATATCCCCTGATTTTCAGTCATTCCTGGTTGATGAGGCTCGAGGCTAAGCGTTACCTTTTAGAACATTTCACTTAGAATGCCCATCGTCCACCTAACGATGTTCCGAAAGCATTCATCCGTACAAGTCCGTCTTGAGTTCGAATGGAACCGAAGGCACTACTCCTACTACATCTATTTTGGAATCATCCTCAGGATTAGTAGCAACTAGCCCTTGCACTTCACTGTTCCATCTTCGACTCCGAACTCGTTTTCCATGAAAACGTACAAACCGGATCGAAGTGGTTTCAAGAAATTAATCCCGATCCCGGTCTCTTCGAAACGATCAGCGCATTGTCCAATATTAATAGTCGGTTATTTAACTATCAATTAACATTCACAAAGAACCATCAAACATAAATAATTTCACTAAATTATTTATTAATCTCAAAATATCTTCATAAGATATATTTCCACTTTTCAAACCTTTTTGAAAATAGTTTCAAATCATCTTCCTCTCACGGAATACATTCCCTAAATATTTTCTACTTCCACTGCAATCACCAAGTACAAACACTTTAGATTTTAAAATAATGTAAAATGCTATATTATAAAATATCCTTTAAGACATTAAAGTTAAAAACTACTTTAGTAGTTAACCGAAAACATATACTTTAAGAAAATTTAAAATAAAGCTTCTTAATAAAATATAAACTAAATTTTATTTCTTTCTTAAAACAAATACCAAGTCATCTTTAAATAATTACTACAATAATAGATTTGAGAAAAAATACTTACTTTAGAATTTACCCATTTAGAAATAATAAATTTTCTAAAACATGCTTTTTAAACAACATTAAAGCTTTAACTTATATTTAAAAATTTACTTTGAAAACGTACTTGGCTATCCAGGGAAATATACTTCTCTTCACATCCTTTAAAAATAAATCACTATTTACTTTTAAACAAATTTTCCCATTCCTTTAATAAATTCCCATCGTGAATTTATTCTTCAATATCCACTTATATATTACTTCGCCTTTATAAACCCAGTTTATGAATTCCAAAATCTCACTTCTCTTTCAAAAATCCCGGTTTTAAACACTTAATCAATCTTCAAATTGATTTCCAAATTACTCCCATTTTGAAATAAATTCCTTTTCTTAATTATGATTTAAAATCTTTTTAACTGAAAATACCAATTTCATATTTCCCAAATTCCTTCTTTATCCTTTTAAATAAATTTAAACCTTGAATTTTAAAAATAGATTCTTTGTTCCTTTAAATAATATCGCTTAAGTTTTAAAATTCATTATTTCTCTGTTTATTCAAAATCCTCTTTTCCATACTCGGAATTTATTATTAAACTTTTAAAATCCACTTTTATCCTTTCCCATTCATTCTATAAGTTATCCCAAATACTCTCAAATCAGTTTACTTACAAATCCTCTTCTTTTATTTTCTTTCAAAATCCCTATTTATATATTTTGGTAACTCCGTATATCCAAATATATTCAATCAAACCATAACATCCAATACTCCAATTATCAATATCATTCATCATAGGATATCAAATAATCATAACAAAGAATATTAAACAACCCAAATAATTTTGAGGAATCCAGTTGGATCCCTCTAACCTGTTTCCCTGCATCCATAGACGTTAGCACAATACCAATTCCACTTCGAGGTAGAATAACGCGGTATATGGGATTAATATAATATCATCCGCTATTATGCGGCGCATAGGGTCTCATCCGCTATAAAATGCGGGAAAATCAATCACTCCAATGCATACTATATATATACTACTATATATAATATAGCACATCAAATCAATTCTATTATTCAACCAATTATTTAAATTTAACCACTTAAATTTAAACAGTAATCCAGAAGAGTGAGATTAACTCACGTTTGCCCCTTAAATTTGCAAATCCACTTCATTCACGATTTGATTCTACGATTTCCAGACCTTGTATAAACATTAGATGTTTTATTAATATTCGAGTAAATTGAACAATTAAATTTCCATTTGATAATTTAATTAACCCCACATTTTATTACCATTAACAAAATTTAATTTACTAATCATTTGATTTAATTTAAACTAATGATTCCCCTTTAAAAATCTTTAGTAACTAAAATAAGTTGATAAAACAAGTTAGTCACCTTAATATACCCCTTTTAAAATTAAGCACCAGGTTTACTGTGTATATTTATATTTTTTCTTTTCTAATTTATAAATATTCATTAAATTAAATAAAACAAAACCGATATACCTTACTGCCAAGAAAAAATCTCCTTCCCCAAATCCCATTTCCGGAACACGAATCGAAAAACACGGTTGTGCACGCTAGAGGCGATACCGAGCTCCATACTCGAAGTTGCCATCTGATAGCGCCGTCGCCACTTCCATGTCGACCTCCACCGCTTGGCATTCCCACCCCAAACTCTAATGCCTCCAAAGCAATGCGATCTGCTCGATCTTGTGCATGATCCTGAGACTTCGCACTTCCCAGGAACCACCGCGCCTCACGAAGCCGTGTGCCCATATGCACTTCAACACCCCGACCTCGAATACGACCACCGCACTGTAACAACCCGCATATTTTACAATTGAGTATTTAAATACTTTATTTAAAAATTTCATCGTTAGTCGGATTTTAGTCCGAAAAGCTACTTTTTGCAAACAGTCAAATTAGGACTCGAGACCACCCCTATTGAGTTCAAAATGACATTTGCGATCTTTTTGAGTATAAACTTTGATATGTTTGGAGTTAGTGGAATTTTTCTACTTTTTCACTTAGGGCTTTGGTTTTGTTTCAACCCATTAGACCCAAGCTTCACCCCTCCTCTCTTCATTACTTCATTACTTCATTTCTATTCCCTAATACTCAAGCTTTAGCAACAATGGAGAGAGGAATGAGAAATTAAAGCACCAAGCCCTAGTTTTCATTTGCAAATCAAGTTCTAGCTCCAAATCCAAAGAGAAACTATTGGTAAGCATCATCTTCTTCTTCTCCAACTCATTCTCCTTTCAATTTCAGAAATTCCTGAACCTAACTTTGGGAATGTTCTTCTTTTGAGCTTAGATTCAAGCTCATTTGGGTTGCGTTGAAGTGTGGTTGATTCTTCCTTTGATTTCAAGCTTCTCCTTCCTTATTTTTGTGAAAAGGTGAGATTTTTATCTCACATCTACGTCTATGATTATTTTTGATTGTTAGGTATGAATTCCTAACACTTATTCATGTGTTTTGGGTTCAAATCTTCAAAAATCATAGCTTTGTTGTTTGAACATGTTTTTGGTGATGCATCGAAGAGCCTATAGGGCTGGGTTGTCGATTGGCGTAAACCCTTAGTGCCCGTTGCTCGTCCGATCGCAATTTGGAAGAGTTGATCTTCATTTTAATAGGCTGAAAAACAGCCCCAGTGCCAGTCAATCGACTGACCCTTGCAGTCAGTCGACTGGCTATAGAAAATTGCACTTCTGGGGCTGTGCAGAAACAGAGAGTCTCTGTTTTCTACAACCAGTCGACTGGCCCTCTAAGGTCAGTCCACTGACTGCAGGAAATGGAATTTTCGAGTTTCTATTTCAGTCGACTGACTGCAGAGGGCCAGTCGACTGACCTGCTTCTATTTGTCTATTTAGCCTATTTTGTGTTGATTTCCAATTTTTATCGATTCGTGATTTTTCGATTTGTTGTTATCATTTATTATCGACCTTGATGACTTCTATTTTGGAATTTTTGGGTATATCCATTTTGATGGGTTTGGAATCGATTTCTTTGGAATTAATTCACGTCTTTGAACGTAAAATTTTGGTGATTGATTGTTTCTACAATCATTTCTTTCATTTGTCACTTTAAAAATATAAAGGTTTCAATACTAGTGGTAAATTTTCCAATCTACTAGCATATACAAACCTTTACCTCACTCGTATGAGAAATCTAATTAAACGACTTGGTAAAACAAGTGGTATGAAACGCTTGCGTTTACTTAATCGGTTAATTCTTGGACTTGTTCAATTGAATCTCTTGTGACAATTTTCTAGTGGAAATCTACAATTTGCTCGTAAATATTTAAGTTAAGCTAGTGGTTATGGGACATGAAGCTAAGCTCATATATTTACTAGCTTAGTGTAATTGACACTTCTTGATGATCGACGATGATCATTTTTGTGATTTAGACTAGCAATGTGCAATGTCTCTTTGTCTGCGAGGGAGACTAAACTCTGTTTCTGTGGAGCTTCGGCTCAATTTGGTGGGGTAGCGACCCATGGTCTTTGGACCGTTTTTGTGGAGCTTTGGCTCATGGTCTTCGGGCTATTTTAGTGGAGCCTCGGCTCAAAATTAATGGTTAGCAACCACGGAATAACTTTCCGTTTTGTGATACACGTGTTAGTGAGTTTTCGTGCTCCCGTTTTGTGATAGGCCTCCCACCTTTTCGTGATTTTTGGATTTCCATTGATGATTTCTAGAATTTGTGTTTCACCAATTTTCGTGATTTGTATTGATAAGCTTTATCATTATTTGTGCATTGGTGAATTTGTGTGTCATTAACTTTTGTGATTGGCATTGGTATAATTGTCAATATTTATGGTGGTAAATGAAATAAAGAGTATGACAATTATTTTTATCTTTGAGGAGATTCTTGTGATATTGATTAATCTCTTGTTGATTTTCAGTTACATACTTATCATAGTACAGATTTATGGTTATCTTACGTTTTTGTCATATCTCTTATTATATATCATTTTATCTGATATTTATAGTTAGACTGATCCGTTTATTATTTTCTTATTAAATAATACTTGGGTCAGACCGAGATGTTACAGGTGGTTCTGCTTGACTTCTTATCTGGGATTATTATCCTGACTTTTGGCTAACTACTTAGATTAGTAGTTTTTGGTTGTATACATTTGAGATATAGACTCACTGATGTATACTTATTCTTTTGTGTGGCACTTGTAACTATTCTTTTGTGATATTGTGGATCTTTTTTGACCACTACTCTGATGTACCCTTCTATGTGTAATATTCATATCTGTTTCCGCCTTTGAGATATGACATTCTATGACTGATTTATGTTATGCTTATTTCTATATTAGTTTTCGAAGATATTATAGCCACTATGTAGTAGCTTTGAGTTTGCATCGGTATGTCGGGTTCCCTCTTGAAATGCAAGTTATATTTTTATCTGGCATATCGGTACTCGCAAAAATCAATTACACGGATGGTCGCTCCTCAACAGCCTTATTCTCCACGCTAGTTGACGGCATTACCCCATAGTGTCCTTGGCCAGCGTGGGTAGAGAGGTGGGGCGTCACAGCTTGGCATCAAAGCCAAACTTCGGAACAATGTAGAATAATTTAACAAGGATCAACTTCCTAAGTCCATCTTAGGAGTCGTGCCTTACAATTTTATTCGGTCTTCGAACTGTCCTATCCTATTTTCTTTTGTGATTCCTTGTTTTATCAATCATTATTGTTTGATATTCATTTTGTGAATAACCTTTTTCTTCTTCTTCTTTCTTTCTTAATGAAGAGAAATGGTTAGACCTGGCCGTCCCAACGCCGGTCAATCTAGTGCTACTCCCCAAGATGGAGTATTTATGTCTGCCCAGCAGCTTCTTGATCTAGTAAAGAATGCTCAAGCAGTCGATTCTAATCCAGAATATACTCACCCTAAGTCTGGATTTGCACGTTTGTGCAACGATTATACCCATTTGGGTGGGAAGCCATTCAAAGGTTCTGAAACCATTACTGAAGTCCAGGCTTGGCTAAGATCATGCGATCGAATCTTTTCTCGCATGAATCTTATTGATCTTCACCGAGTTCAGGTGGCCTCTAGTATGCTCCAAGAAAGAGCAATAGACTGGTACGAGCTTCTGATTTCCGAAATAAATGAAGCGGATCTTACTTGGGAGAAATTCCGGGAACGATTCGAATTAAAGTTTGTGACAGAAGCTGAGAAAGTAACATTGGCTCGTCGTTTCATTGATCTTGTTCAAGGTGAATCTTCCATGGCAGATTGTGTCGCATCCTTCGAGTCACTTTCTAAATACGGGGTCGAATACATAAACACCCCATTGAAGAAGAACCAAAGATTTGTCTATGTCTTGAACAAAAATCTCAAGAAGCCATTACTTCTAAAATTAGAAGTTTCTTTTGATCAACTCATTGATATCGCTCTTCGACTTGAAGAGGCAGATAGAGTAAGTGATGTTGAGGTCGGGAGTGCTAAACCGAACTTCACCAACAAGAAAAGGCCTAATAAGTTCAAAGGTCCTTATCCCAACAATAAGAAAGGGAAGCAAGCCTTTCCGGCAACTAAGACTTCTACCTCAAGTGGTGGGCAATGCTACAACTGTAGTTCTAAGGACCATTATGCGAATAAGTGTTCAAAGCCCCGTGCTTGTCGCTATTGCAAAAGCTCGGACCATTATATATCTTCGTGTCCCAAACTTCAAGACAAGAAGGAGGGAAAGCTTAATGTGGCGCAAGCCTCTGGTAATACTTCTCGTGATCAAGGTATTTCTCATTGTATCCTTGATGGCATTATTGTGTTTCGTGACAATCCTATTCGAGTTCTTTTTGATACGGGTGCGTCCAACTCTTTTATTTCAAAAGAACTTGTTGATACTTTTTCTTTGGATGCCATGTGTTTAATGACTTCTTTGAGAATTGCGAATCTGGTTGGTGGATCCGCAACACTCAGTTTATTGTGTAAAGATGTCGAAATTATTTTGTGTGATTACTCTTTCCGTGTCGATTTGCATGTTATGCGTTACCTCGGCTTCGGAATTTTTTTGGGAATAAAATGGCTTAACCGTTACAAAGCCCATATCCTATGTCCTGACCGGACTATTCATCTTCGACATCCTCAATCTGTTAAGCAGATTTCTATTGATCTTAAAGATTCGGATTCTAGCTTGGCATCATCTTTATATTCTTTAAATCCTCATGATGATGATAATGATGATGAGGAGGATGTCATTTCTCTAATTCATGTTGTTCTGAATTTTCTGACATATTTGAGCCCGTTTTAGGTTTGCCACCTAAGCGAGCAATTGAGTTCAAAACTAATATCATCTCTGGAGCTCAACCTATCACTCGTCATCCTTATCGTATGTCCAATAAAGAAAATGAGGAGATGCGCAAACAATTATCCGAATTGGAGACAAAGCAATTTATTCACTCTAGTTCCTCTCCTTGGGGAGCTTCGGCTATTTTTGTGAAGAAATCCGACGGTACACTTAGGCCTTGCGTTGACTACCGTAAGCTTATTGATCTTACTATCAAGAATAAATATCCTTTACCTCGGATTGATGATCTATTCGATCAACTTAGTGGTGCTAGAGTCTTTTCACAATTAGACTTAGAAACCGGTTTTCATCAGCTTCATATTGCAGAGGATAGCATTCCTTTGACATCGTTCCGTACTCGTTATGGATCTTATGAATGGCTTGTTATGCCATTTGGTTTAACGAATGCTCCGGCTTATTTCGTTGACCTTATGAATAGAGTTTTCAAAGACTTCCTCGATTGATTTATTCTCATCTTTATTGATGATATTCTTGTGTATTCTAAAACTGAGGAGGAACATGAAAAGCATCTTCAGATTGTGTTGGAAACTCTTAGGAGTAATCAATTAAAAGCAAAATTTTCTAAATGCCACTTTTGGAAATCTCGTGTGAAGTTTCTTGGTCATATTATTTCTGAATCCGGAATTTCAGTGGATCCTTCAAAGATCGAAGCGATTCAAAACTGGAAGAGACCGAAGAGTGTGACGGAAATCCGTAGTTTTCTCGGATTGGCGGGTTATTACCGTCGTTTTATTAAAGACTTTGCTAAAATTGTCGTACCTCTTACTAGCTTAACAAAGAAAGGTGTTAAATACATTTGGTCGGACAAATGTGAAGCTTCTTTTCAGAAATTAAAAGAACTCCTTTCTGATGCTCCTATTCTTGTTATTCCCGAGGGGAATCGAGATTTTGTTGTTTATACCGATGCTAGTCGTGTTAGTTTGGGTGCCGTTCTTATGCAAAGAGAACGTGTTATTGCTTATGCTTCTAGGCAATTGAAGCCAGCCGGGTCTAGGTATGCCACTCATGATTTAGAGCTCGCGGCTATTGTTTTCGCTCTTAAAATTTGGCGTCATTATCTTTTGGAAGAGAAATTTATTCTCTATACCGATCATAAATCTTCGAAGTATTTATTTTCCCCAAAGGAACTTAATTTGCGTTAACAACATTGGCTCAAGTTCCTTGCTTCTTATGATCTTGATATTCTTTATACTCCCAGAAAGGGAAATTGTGTTGCCGATGCACTTAGTCGCAAGCAACAAGCGGTTGTTTCTATGATGATATCCGAATGGAATGATCTCAGGGTTTTATCCACTTGTGAGATTCGAGATCATGTTTCTGATTTATGTTCATCTCTTGTTTTATGTAGCCTTGAGGTTCATCCTTCTCTTCTAGACCGCATTCTTGAAGCCCAAAGGTTAGATCCCGAATTGGCCCTTCTTGGCCCAAATTTTAGGGATAAAATTGAAATTGAAGGTTTGAAAGACTTTGATACTGATTCTCGTGGTGGCATTCGAAAATTGGGTAGACTTATCGTGCCAAACATTAGTGATCTTCATAAAGACATTTTAGAAAATTCTCATTGTTCTAAATTTACCACTCATCCCGGTAGTAATAAAATGTATGCGGATATGAAGCGACTTTATTATTGGGATGGAATGAAATATGATATTGCTAACTTTGTTAAGTGTTGCATGACTTGCCAACTTGTCAAGGCCGAGCATCAAAGGCCCGGTGGGTTATTGCAACCTTTAGAAATTCCAATTTGGAAGTGGGATCAAATTTCCATGGATTTTATTGATGGCCTTCCCCGATCTCGTTCAGGTCATGATAGCTTATGGGTGATAGTTGATAGACTTACTAAATCTGCCCATTTTATTCCCGTTTGGTCCAATCGAACCATTCCTCTCTTGGCCAAACTCTTTATTAAAGAAATTGTAAAATTGCATGGAGTTCCTACTTCTATTGTTAGTGATCGTGATCCATTGTTTACTAGTGGATTTTGGAAGAGTCTTCAAAAAGCTTTGGGAACGAAGCTTAATTTTAGCACCGCTTATCATCCTCAATCCGATGGACAAATCGAGCATGTGAATCAAACTCTTGAAGATCTTCTTCGTGCATGTGTTCATCATTTTGGTGGAAGTTGGGAAGATCATATTTCTCTTGTTGAGTTTTCCTATAATAATAGCTTCCAATCTAGTATTGGTATGGCACCTTTCAAGGCACTCTATGGAAGGCCATGCCGTTCTCCTTCTTGTTGGCTTGAGGCCGGTGAAAAGCTGGTTTTAGGTCTAGATTTTATTCGTGATTCCACAGAAAAGATTGATCTTATTCGTCATAGGATGAAAGAGGCCCAAAGTAGACAAAAATCCTATGCCGATAACTGAAGAAGGAAATTAGAATTTTCTATGGGAGATTTTGTGTTTATTCGTGTTTCACCTATGAAGGGTGTTGTACGTTTTAGTCGATCGAGAAAGTTAGCACCTCGATATATTGGTCCATTTTCCATTACCGAACGTATTGGTTCCATGGCTTATCGCCTCTTATTATCGGCTTAGTTTTCTGCTATTCATGACGTGTTTCACGTTTCTCAATTACGGAAATGCCTTCGAGATTCCGATTCTATTCTTGAGCCCGGCGTTGTGGAAGAAATTGAAGTTTCACATAATTTGACTTATGAGCAACATCCATTCGTATTATTGCTTCGGAGGTGAAACGCCTTCGAAATAAAGACGTCCCACTTGTGAAAGTTCAATGGTCCTCAAATCCTAAGGATTGCTCTTGGGAATCTAGAGAATTCATCGAGCGAACACATCCGGACTTACTTTCTCATGCTCTTTGAGGTGAACATCTTAATCCAAATTTCTTCTTTTGTGTTGATATGCTTTTATGGTTTTTACTTTTTGATTCATTTATTTCTTAAGATTGCAAGGACGCAATTTCTTTAAGGAGGGGAGTCTGTGATAACCCGCATATTTTACGATTGAGTATCTAAATATCTTATTTAAATATTACATCGTTAGTCGGATTTTTGTCCGAAAAGCTACTTTTTGCAAACAGTCAAATTAGGACTCGAGACCACCCCTATTGAGTTCAAAATGACGTTTGCGATCTTTTTGAGTATATACTTTGATATGTTTGGAGTTAGTGGAATTTTGCTACTTTTTCACTTAGGACTTTGGTTTTTTTCCCAGCCCATTAGACTCATGCTTCACCCCTCTTCTCTTCATTACTTCATTTCTATTTCCTAATACTCAAGCTTTAGCAACAATGGAGAGCGGAATGGGAAATTAAAACTCCAAGCCCTAATTTTCATTTGCAAATCAAGTTCTAGCTCCAAATCCAAAGAGAAGCTATTGGTAAGCATCATCTTCTTCTTCTCCAACTCATTCTCCTTTCAAATTAAGAAATTCCTAAACCTAACTTTGGGAATTTCTTCTTTTGAGCTTAGATTTAAGCTCATTTGGGTTGCATTGAAGTGTGGTTGATTCTTCCTTTGCTTTCAAGCTTCTCCTTCCTTATTTTTGTGAAAAGGTGAGATTTTTATCTCACATCTAAGTCTATGATTATCTTTGATTGTTAGGATTGAATTCCTAACACTTATTCATGTGCATTTGATTTTGATTTGGATTGGTTTTGCGAATATTCTAATTTTTATTGTTTTGGGTTCAAATCTTCAAAAATCATAGCTTTGTTGTTTGAACATGTTTTTGGTGATGCATCGAAGAGCCTATAGGGCTGGATTGTCGATTGGCGTAAACCCTTAGTGCCCGTTGCTCGTTCGATCGCAATTTGGAAGAGTTGCTCTTCATTTTAACAGGATGAAAAACAGCCCCAGTGCCAGTCAGTCGACTGACCCCCTGCAGTCAGTCGACTGGCTGTAGAAAATTGGCACTTCTTGGGCTGTGTAGAAACAGAGAGTCTTTGTTTTCTTTAATCTGACGACTGGCCCTCTGAGGTCAGTGACTGATCGAAGGAAATGGAATTTTCAAGTTTCTGTTTCATTCGACTGACTATAGAGGGCCATTCGACTGACCTGCTTCTATTTGCCTATTTAGCCTATTTTGTGTTGATTTTCAATTTTTATCGATTCGTGGTTTTCCGATTTGTTGTTATCATTTATTATCGACCTTGATGACTTCTATTTTGGAATTTTTGGGTATATCCATTTTGATGGGTTTGGAATCGATTTCTTTGGAATTAATTCACGTCTTTGAACGTAAAATTTTGGTGATTGATTGTTTCTACAATCATTTCTTTGATTTGTCACTTTAAAAATATAAAGGTTTCAATACTAGTAGTATATTTTCCAATCTACTAGCATATACAAACCTTTACCTCACTCGTATGAGAAATCTAATTAAACGACTTGGTAAAACAAGTGGTATGAAACGCTTGCGTTTACTCCATCAGTTAATTCTTGAACTTGTTCGATCGAATCTCTTGTGATAATTTTCTTGTGGAAATCTACAATTTGCTTGTAAATATTTAAGTTAAGCTAGTGGTTATGGGACATGAAGCTAAGCTCATATATTTACTAGCTTAGTGTAATTGACACTTTTTGATGATCGATGATGATCATTTTTGTGATTTAGACTAGCAATGTGCGATGTCTCTTTGTCTGCGAGGGAGACTAAACCTCGTTTTTGTGGAGCTTCGGCTCAATTTGGTGGGGTAGCGACCCATGGTCTTCGGACCATTTTTTTGGAGCTTCGGCTCATGGTGTTCGGGCAGTTTTAGTGGAGGCTCGGCTCAAAATTAATGGTTAGCAACCATGGAATAGCTTTCCGTTTTGTGATACACGTGTTGGTGAGTTTTCGTGCTCCCGTTTTGTGATAGGCCTCCCCCCTTTTCGTGAATTTTGGATTTCTATTGATGATTTCTAGAATTTTTGTTTCACCAATTTTCGTGATTTACATTGATAAGCTTTATCATAATTTGTGCATTGGTGAATTTGTGTATCATTAACTTTTGTGGTTGGCATTGGTATAATTGTCAATATTTGTGGTGGTAAATGAAATAAAGAGTATGACAATCATTTTTATCTTTGAGGAGATTCTTGTGATATTGATTAATCTCTTGTTGATTTTCAATTATATACTTATCATAGTATGGATTTATGGTTATCTTACGTTTTTGTCATATCTCTTATTCTACATCATTTTATCTGATATTTATAGTTAGATTGATCCTTTTATTATTTTTTTATTAAATAATACTCGGGTCAGATCGAGATGTTACAGGTGCTTCTCCTTAACTTCTTATCTGGGATTATTATCCTGACTTTTGGCTAACTACTTAGATTAGTAGTTTTTGTTTGTATACATTTGAGATATAGACTCATTGATGTATACTTATTCTTTTGTGTGGCACTTGTAACTGTTCTTTTGTGATATTGTGGATCTTGTTTGACCACTACTCTGATGTACCCTTCTATGTGTAATATTCATATCTGTTTCCGCCTTTGAGATATGACCTTCTGTGACTGATTTATGTTATGCTTATTTCTATATTTGTTTCCGATGATATTATAGCCACTGTGTAGTAGCTTTGAGTTTGCATCGGTATGTCGGATTCCCTCTTGAAATGCAATTTATATTTTTATTTGGCATATCGGTACTCGCACAAAGCAATTACATGGTTGGTCGCTCCTCAACAGCCTTATGCTCCGCGCTAGTTGACGGCAATACCCCGTAGTGTCCTTGGCTAGCGTGGGTATAGAGGTGGGGCGTCACACGCACGCTCGAATCCATTCCACCGATCCTCATTCTATCATCGCCCCTTCTAGCTGACTCGCGCTCGAGCTCCACACAAATCCTAATGACAGCCTCAACTTCGAACGATCGCCGCGCCACCCAGCTTTCACTAAATTGCGATTTTCAATCGCCGGCCTTTATTTGGAAAGTATCAAAAAGGGTGCTCGTGATTTACTTACAACCGAATACGCTTCGATCGAATTTGGAGAAAGGAAAAGTGAAGGCTCGTACGCAATTAGCCTTATTATTTTCTCTGTTGGATTGCTGATTTATTTCTCGTTCGGCCATTATTTGATTTTGAATTTATTTTTCATTCGAAATGTTTGGACTGAGGAAAAGGGAGAAGGTCGCGTGATATAGAAGAAGAAGAAAACGAGGAGGCAAAATGTGATGTTGAATAGAAGGTGGCGTGCAAAGGAGGGCTGTAGTGCTCTGAAAAGCAAAAAGATGATGAGAAGGAAAAAGGTATGACAGTGAAAGAATCACAGCTGAAAGTTGGGCTGCATGTGAATATATATATATATATATATATATATATATATATATATATATATATATATATATATAAATTAAATTAATTCAAATTGTCTCGATAAATGCAATCTAAAATTTTGACCTCCTATCAAGACGTACCGCCAGGCGTTTTTAATGTTATACCCCTATTCCGAACGCAATGGAAAATGTTCCGTGTCCTAATTCGATCGTATGGAGAAGATAGCTTTTTGGACCTAGTTATTATATTAAAATTCAGCGCGTTTACTTACCGTGTTCTCACACAACAATCCCAAATGCTACGAAAATTGAAATCCGATAATAATACACTATTGCGGATCCAATGGAACAAGTTTCGTCGAAATCCGAGACTGTGCCTCGGAAGGCTATTTTTAAACTCAATTTAAACGATATAATTTCAAAACTGAACAAATCACTCTGAAATTCAATTTTAAAACTTCTATTATCCTCAGCACTATCAATATATAAATTTTGCACATCTTTAAATTATTTTTAATTGGCTTAAAACTCCAGATTCAACATTTTACCCAACTTCAAATTATTTAGTTTAATAATTAAATTACCCAATAAATGGTGATATTTGAATTCAAGTTAAAAATTAACTTATAAAAATTTAAAATCAATTAAATATTCTGATTTCGAACATTCAAAAATTCTGGATCGTCACATTCCTCCCCCGTTAAAAGAATTTCGTCCCCGAAATTGCTGGTTAGGAAGAGTGGTCCAATACTCGTTTACTATTTTCCCCAAACCAAACAGTTTTTAACAACTTTCCAAAACAATCCTTTTTATTAAAGACACACTATCACTCTAACAACTTCTCAACTCACCCGTAAGTTCCAAACAATATTATTTACTCAACTATTCAAATTATAATTTAAAACCCAATTTAAATTATCAAAAATTTCGCAAAATTTTTCTAACTCCCTAAAGTCTCGAATTTTTTTTCCAGCGTCTCCTTTACGTGGCTAGCTCGGTATAACTACAAAATGCTTCTACGGGCGTCCGGATTTCAAAAGAAAACAAAAGGCCAAGTGGCTAGATTAGAAAATCATCAAACTTCATATAGAAACATAAATACAAACCTTTTATCGAGCAATTCATTTTTATCATCTAAAATCAAAAATCCCAATTTTCTTTTTGTTTATAACACCTGTATATCCTACATAGTAATAATATCTAGCTACAGATTTCAAAATAATTTTATACATTTCTTTACAAAATTTTCAATATTCATTCCATTTAAGCCAATACGATGTACCTATATCATTCGTACGCAAAGACCGAATCCGATCGCTTACTCGATCACACAATTTCATTTCCGAACTAGTATCGTCCACCCGACTTCCTAGTGCGGACTCAGATCTAGTTTCTTGATCAGAAACCGTCATTCTCCTTGCATAGTCACAACTATGATAGAGAATTTTCAGAATCAATCAAAATCCATATCCAGGGTTCGCCGTCGAAAATCGAGTGAAGAATACCAACTCGGATCGATATAACTATCTCGAAATTCTGTGCTCGATTCTGGATCAAATCACTATGCGCATAACATAATATACGTACATCCTACGTATTTATGTCCATTGATTATCAGCTATATCAATTCTCTTTTATTCACATTCATTTGATTCTTTCTACTTATTCACAATTTTTCCATTTCACAACTTTCAGTTTTAATCATCACTCAATCATTCACTTATCATTGCTTATCATTTTACATATTCTTATTAAATCTTCACTCAAATGCTTATTCAATATATTTTCCCAACACCCATATTACTTAAGAATTCTACCATTTCTTCTTAAGTTCAATATAAGTATTTTATACACTTCTTATATTTATTTTCCCTTCACCACTTTAGTTTATATTTACTTCTATTCAAATTGGTTCTCCAATTTCCACATGAATTCAATTTATCTTCAACTCTGAATATTGAATTTTATTGAATATCTTCCATTTATAACCGATTCATTTCATTATTTTAAATTAGTTTCATCCACTTATTTATTTCAAATTCCAATTCATCTTATCTCGAACTATATTTAATTAATCCCTTCTTCAATTAGTTTCACTTACTAATTTACTTAAAATCTCAAATAAAAGTTTATAAGCAAACTTTTACTTCCTTTAGTTCCTTCGAACAAATTCTTCAATTTTCACTTTACTTTACATACACAATTTAAATTAAATTTCAATATTCGGTTTCAATTCTATTTTCTTACCAATTTAAATTTAATTTCAATATTAAATTTCACTTCCAAGTTGAATTTTATTTATAACACAAGTTTAACTCCACAAAATCCATTTTTAACTCTTCAATTTTTTTTTCCAATCAATCAGAATTCCATTAACATGCTCACTTAACTAATTTATTCCAATTAGTTAATTTCCCATTTATAATTCAATATTTGATATTTACCCTTTAAAAATCACTTCATTTAATTTTCTTGAGTTCGATCTATTTTATAATTTAAGTTTTGGATTTTTTTTTATTCATTTCCCAAAATACAATACAATTTTTTTTGGCTTATTTGTTCCATTTCTAAGTTTTACAAGTCACAACTTATTTATATCCATACTTTCCTACATTTACAATCAATCCCGTTCACATTTTACCCTTTTAACTCAGGATTATATATTTAATTTAGCCAAGTATGTATATTTTTATTCAATGGGTTTTCAATTCTTTTATAAGCCATCAGAATCTATTTATTCCCATTCAATCTTATTTAACTAAACTCTAGTTAAATCTAACCCCACACTATTCTTTGACTTCACATAATTCATTTATATTTTATTAAGTAAGAACTTAATTTCATTTAATGTATCCACCACATGATACAATTCCATCTCAATTATATTTCGACTTTGATTCAAATGTGATCACAATATTATTAGACTTAGCTTGAGTTCATTTAATTTGACTTACTCTTCTAACTTATTAACTTTTTACAAGTTAATTTCATTCCAGGAAATTTTCAAACTTTATAAATTTCCAAACTGCTTATAATCCACAACATTTTTAGTTAAACCTCCAGAGTTTAAACCATTACTTAGACACTCGAAACATTTTAAACCAATTCCAGAGCCTTCAATAATCACTTAAGTATTTCAAAAATCATTTGAAATCAATTATATCCAAAATCCTTTGCATTTCTAAAATCAACCCAACTTTTGCAAACAATTTCAATTCAAAACAATTTGGTAGCAATTCCTCTCTTGGAAACTCAAAAATGAACATCGATGATGCTGCAGTCATCACCGAAGCTATTTTCTAGCGACCGAAAGAGTTCAATGCTTTTATCTTTTTAAAAACATTTCAAATATTCTTAATTTCAAGTCTCACCAGATTTCATATCCAAATTAAAACTATTTGCCAAATAGTATTACTATTATTTCTCCCAAACCCTTGAAAGCCATTTTCAAACCCAAAAGAATTTAGACCTTTTCCAAAATTTCAAATTTTAAATTCTTTCAATCTATATCCAACATTCTCTGAAATTTACCTCATTTCAATTATAATTCACATTCGTATATGAATTTATTTCTTAGCTTTCGGTTACGATTTCAATTTCTTATTCAATTTTACACAACAATGATAATAATTTAATATTATCATTCCTAACAATCAAGCAACCATATATATCTATAATAATTTATAAAAATTATTTCTTTTATATACAAAAATAATTTAGGTAAAATCATTTCATTTACCCTACTTAAAACAATACCATGTCAGTTTATCCTGTTTAAGAGTTTAGAAACCCCTATCGATGACATGGCGTCCCACATATCGGCCAGAATCCATAAATACTTAACCAATAAGTCAACACAATATAAAAACAACTTTTATATTCACTAACAAATACGCGCTCATATCTATTAATACATTCAAACTCATTATAGAGTACTATTGACTCTATTTCATGAGTAATCCCCACCAGAGCCAAGGTTATCACCAATCTAAGCTCTGATACCAAATGAAACGACCCACAAATCCGTACCCCTTTGAGTCGACACTATTTCCCATCAATCAACTCAAGATGAACAGAAATACGATCATTAGGGTTAAAGTAGAAGAGGTAGAAAGAGCAAATAGAAAACAACATCAGAATCTAACCATTGAAATGGAATAAAATATAATAGATAACAAATGATCTTTACACAAAAAAAATATGTCTGTTTATACATTACATCATCAGAGTACAACATCATAGTTCAATACAAACAATAACACAACTCAGGACGGTTATAATATCTCGTCCTTCCAAAAACCAAATATAAAGCGGAATATTTCATACGAGTACGGAAGTACGTATCGCCATCCAGCTCCACAGCATCCTTTCCTGTAATCTATAATACTCGGTCTGACCCGAGCATTATAGTTAAATAACACCTGAGTCAGTCTGGAATACCAACGTGAGAAAACCACACTCAAATTGATTATTAAAGTTTTAAAAAATCCTTTGAAATCAAAAGCATCTCGTAAGACCACGCCACAAATAAACATGTCGGGTTTTTACCTTACGATAGCCAAAACACTTTTTATTAAATCCGTATGATATTATAATAGTGTCTATAGAAAGTAAAATAGAATCTAGCTGAAATGCTTTCATCTCACGTTTCAGCAATAGTCGGGAACAATCAAAACCGTACAGGCGCGTAGGGAGAATGGATTTCCAACTAATGACTAGGCATTGGGGTACCACCTATCACAGTACCTGGTCTAGATCAGCGTACCGAGGATCCACCCTAAATCCCCTGCAACACAAGACCGAGACTACCCCTTACTGGATAATCTTGAGTAAGATCACCCCGCGGTTGGGATCAGCAACCGCCCACACAACCGAAATAAAAAGGGACATCTAGATAGGGATGACCTCACCCTAATGGGTGCTACCCACTTAGCCTTGCTGCATATCCCCTGATTTTCAGTGATTCCCCGATGATGAGGCTCGAGGCTAAGTGTTACCTTTTAGAACATTTCACTTAGAATGCCCATCGTCCACCTGACGATGTTCCGAAAGCATTCATCCATACAAGTCCGTCCTAAGTTCGAACGGAACTGAAGGCACTACTCCTACTACATCCATTTTGGAATCATCCTCAGGATTAGTAGTGACTAGCCCTTGCACTTCACTTCTCCATCTTCGACTCCGAACTCGTTTTCCACGAAAACGTACAAACCGAATCGAAATGGTTTCGAGAAATTAATCTCGGTCTCTTCGAAACGATCAGCGCGTTGTCCAATATTGATAGTCGGTTATTTAACTATCAGTTAACATTCACAAACAACCATCAAATACAAATAATTTCACCAAATTATTTATTAATCTCAAAATATCTTCACAAGATATATTTCCACTTTTTAAACCTTTCTGAAAGTTTTCAAACCATCTTCCTCTCACGGAATACATTCCCCAAATATTTTCTACTTCCACTGAAATCACCAAGTACAAAAACTTTAGATTTTAAAATAATCTAAAACACTATATTAGAAAATATCCTTTAAGACATTTAAGTTAAAAACTACTTTAATACTTAACCGAAAACATATATTTTGAGAATATTTAAAATAAAGCTTTTTAATAAAATACTTACTTTAACTAATTACTAAAATAATAGATTTGAAAAAAAATACTTACTTTAGAATTTAACCATTTATAAATAATAAATTTTCTAAAACATGCTTTTTAAACAACATTAAAGCTTTAACTTATATTTAAAAATTTACTTTGAAAACGTACTTGGCTATCCAGGGAAATATACTTCTCTTCACATCCTTTAAAAATAAATCACTATTTATTTTTAGACAAATTTTCCCATTCCTTTAATAAATTCCCATCGTGAATTTATTCTTCAATATCCACTGATATATTACTTCACCTTTATAAACCCAGTTTATG
This sequence comes from Allium cepa, assembly GCA_030765085.1. Lineage (NCBI taxonomy): Eukaryota > Viridiplantae > Streptophyta > Magnoliopsida > Asparagales > Amaryllidaceae > Allium > Allium cepa. The sequence continues at coordinate 348,463,351 of CM060944.1, forward strand.
AATTCCAAAGTCTCACTTCACTTTTAAAAATCCCATTTTTAAACACTTAATCAATCTTCAAATTGATTTCCAAATTACTCCCATTTTGAAATAAATTTCTTTTCTTACTCAATTTTATTTCAAAACCCATAGACTTTAGATTTTATTTCTTAATTATGATTTAAAATCTTTTTAACTGAAAATACCAATTTTAGATTTCTCAAATTTCTTCATTATCCTTCAAATAAATTTAAACCATGAATTTTTAAAATAGATTCTTTATTCCTTTAAATAATATTGCTTAAGTTTTCAAATTCATTATCTCTCTGTTTATTCAAAATCCCCTTTTCCATACTCGGAATTTATTTATTAAACTTTTAAAATCCACTTTTATCCTTTCCCGTTCATTCTATAAGTTATCCGAAACACTCTCAAATCAATTTACTTATAAATCCTCTTCTTTTATTTTCTTTCAAAAATCCTATTTATATATTTTCTGTAACTCCGTATACCCAAATATATTCAATAAAACCATAACAGCCAATGCTCTATCAATATTATTCATCACAGGATATCAAATAATCATAACACAAAATATTAAACAACCTAAATAATTTTAAGGAATCCAGTTGGATCCCTCCAACCTGTTTCCCTACATCCAAAGATGTTAGAATAATACCAATTCATCTTCAGGTGGAATATCGTGGTATATGGGATTAATATAATATCAGCCGCTATTATACGACACATAGGGTCTCATCTGCTATAAAATGCGGGAAAATAATCACTCCAATACATACTATATATATACTACTATATATAATATAGCACATCAAATCAACTCAATCACTCAACCAATTATTTAAATTTAACCATTTAAATCTAAATAATAACCCAGAAGAGTGAGATTAACTCACCTTTGCCCCTTGAATTTGCCAATCCACTTTATTCTCGATTTGATTACACGATTTCCAGACCTTGTGTAAACATTAGATGTTTTATTAATGTTCGAGTCAATTGAACAATTAAATTTCCATTTGATAATTTAATTAACCACGCATTTTATTACCATTAACAAAATTTAATTTACTAATAATTTAATTTAATTTAAACTATTAATTACCCTTTAAAAATCTTTAGTAACTAAAATAAGTTGATAAAACAAGTTAGTCACCTTAATATACCCTTTTTAAAATTAAGTAGCAAGTTTACGGTGTATATTTATATTTTTTTATTTTCTAATCTGTAAATATTCATTAAATTAAATTAAAAAAAACTGATATAACTTACTGCCAAGAAAGCATCTCCTTCCCCAAATCCTATTACCTGAACACGAATCAAAAAACAAGGCTGAGCATGCTAGAGGCGATACCGAGCTCCATCACTCGAAGTTGCCATCTGACAGCGCCGTCACCACTTCCATGTCGACCTCCACTGCTTGGCATTCCCACCCCAAACTCGAACGCCTCCAAAGCAACGCGATCTGCTCGATCTTGTGCACGTCCCCGAGACGTCGCACTTCCCAGGAACCACCGCGCTTCACGAAGCCGTGTGCCCAAATGCACTTCAACGCCCCGACCTCGAATACGACCACCACATGCGCGAATCCATTCCTCCGATCCTCATTCTATCATCGCCCCTTCTTGATGGCCCACGCTCGAGCTCCACACAAATCCTAATGACAGCCACGACTTCGAATGATCGCCGCGCTACGCAGCTTTCCCGAAATTGCGATTTTCAATTGTCGGCCTTTATTTGGAAAGAATCGAAAAGGGGTGCTCGTGATTTACTTACGAGCGAATACGCTTCGATCAAATTTGGAGAAAGGAAAAGTGAAGGCTCGTACGCGATTAGCCTTATTATTTTCTCTGTTGGATTGCTGATTTATTTCTCGTTCGGCCATTATTTGATTTTGACTATAATTTTCGTTCGAAATGTTTGGACTGAGGAAAAGGGAGAAGGTTGCGTGATATAGAAGAAGAAGAGGAGGCAAGATGTGATGTTGAATAGAAGGTGGCGTGCAAAAGAAGGCTATAGTGCTTTGAAAAGCAAAAAGATGATGAGAAGGAAAAAGGTTTGATGGTGAAAAAATCACAGCTGAAAGTTGGGATGCATGTGAATATATATGTAAAAATTAAATTAATTCAAATTGTCTCGATAAATGCAACCTAAAATTTTAGCCTCCTATCAAGACGCGCCGCCAGGCGTTTTTACCCCTATTCCGAACACAATGGAAAAGGTTCCGAGTTCTAATTCGATCATATGGAGAAGATAGCTTTTTGGACCTAGTTATTATATTAAATTTTTGATATAAATTCCGCGCGTTTACTAACCGCGTGCTCACACAACAACTTCAAATGCTATGAAAATTGAAATTCGATAATAATACACTATTATGGATCCAATGGCACTAGTTTCGTCAAAATCCATGAGTGTGCCTCGGAAAGCTATTTTTAAATTCAATTTAAACAACATAATTTTAAAACTGAACAAATCACTCTTAAATTCAATTTTAAAACTTCTATTATCCTCAGCACCATCAATGAATAAATTTTACAAGCCTTCAAATTATTTTTAGCAGGGTTAAAACTCTAGATTCAACATTTTACCCAACTTCAAAATATTTAATTTAATAATTAAATTACCCAATAAATGGTGATATTTGAATTCAAGTTAAAATTTTACTTTTAAACATTTAAAATCAATTAAATATTACGATTTCAAACATTCAAAAATTCTGGGTCGTCACACTAAACCATCTCTTAAACCATAAGTTTAAAAACTAATTTCTATTTATTTCACAAACACTTAGATAGCGAACTTCAAAATCTAAACATCCGGTTTTATTGCAAATCAATTTGAAATCATATATTTACATATCTCATTTGTATATCAAATCAATATTTTAAATTTCTTAAAATCAAAAACTTATTTATCAAAACAAGACTCCAATAACAAATCATTATGATAGCAATTCATCACTATAAACTTGAAAATGAGCAACAATGATGTCATGATCATCATCGGAATTATTTTCCAACGACCGAAGTGATTTCAGTGCTTTTATTTCTTTCAAACTCCTTTGAAAGTCATTTCTATTCAAAAATACTTCCAATAATATTATTATTATTTTCACTACACTTTGAAAAAACATTTTAAGATCTTCGAGATTTAAATTCTTAAATTAAATCCATTTTTATTATAAATCACTTTGATAAATTATACTTGTATAATTTCACTTCTCTTTATCCTTGTTTATGTTATAATAAACAACTTTCATTAAGGCAAAATAACCAATTAATGATAATAACCAATATTATCATTCCTAACAATCAAACACGCTATATATAACTGTAATAATTCCTGAAAAATATTCTTTTATATATAAAATATCATCTAGGTAAAATTATTTCATTTACCAATTTCAAAACAATATTGTGTCGAATTTTTCTGCTCAAATGTTTAGAAACCCCTATTGATACAATTGTATGGACTGTGCCTACCAGAATTCATAAGACATTCAACAAATCAACCAACACAATATAAAGCATTTTACATTTACTGACAAAAACACGCTCATATATATACACATTCAAGCTCATTTTAGGATATTACTAATCCTATCTCTAATGAGTTAACCCCAACAAAGCTAAGGTTCTCACTTAACCTTCAGCTCTTATATCAAATGTGACGACCCACAAATCTGTAACCTATGAATCAAAAATAAAACACTCATGTCCAACTCAAAAAGCACAAAATGATGGAGGATCATGGAAAAGAAGAGAGAGGGTGAGAAGAAAGAAAGACGAAGAAACTAAAATAACATAGAACCTCCCATCACAGTGGAACAACATATAATAGAATACCAGTAATCTTTACAGAAAGAAAAACTGTAATAAACATACATCAATTAGAGTACACAATCACTAATTATCAGCTTGGACAGTTATAATAACATGTCCTCACAATTGCTGATAATTTAAAATAAACAATGCAGTAGAAATAAACAAGTATGGGAATACGTCTCTATCATCCAGCTCATCTCCTTAGCTCCAGTGCAACCTAAGCAACCTAAGCAACCTATAACATATTCAGTCTGACCCGAGCATTGAAAGGGAAGAACGCCAGGACCAGTCTGGTAAACTAGCGTGATAAAACACATATCTACTGAAGTTTATAAAGTTATCAAAAAAATTTTCCAACAAAGATATCACGTAAGACCTCGCCGCATATAAACACGGACGGGTTTCACCTTACGATAGCCAAAACATTTTCTATCAACTCATTTAATATTATAATAGTGTCTATATACAAATACTTTTTAATCCTATTTGAAATTGTTACATTAATTAAAGTCCAGCATACTATGTTCTACAATCAAAACCGTAAATGCATGTATTGAAGAATGGATTCCATACTATGACTAGTTAAGGAACAACCTCCGATGGCTACATCTCTAGAAAAATGCACTCGGGTCTGACAAGAACATCTTGTACCCTGCCACACAGAACCGGCCTACCCCTTGACTAGTAGTGCCGAATATGTCATCAACTCGGTCTTACAACCTTAATTGAGATCTCTTATGCGCATACCAATCCATAATAATAGGTCTAGAAAGATGATGAAATACCTTGATGGAAGCAACCCATTTAGCCCTATTGCATGCCATGTTTTAGTCATTTTCCAATTGATGAGGCTTGAGGGTAGGTTTTACCTTTATATAGCAAATCAACTTGGAATGCTAACACTGCCCTTCAGGCATAAATGCAACACTAGCATTCACTTAGAAAAGTTCTTCTGGGACCAAATGAAACTGAACGCACTATTCTGTATTACATCCATAACGGGGAATCCCTCCAAAGGAAAATAGAAAAATGGCCCTTGCATTTATCTCCATCTTTAGCTATCTTCACCATATTCCAATTTGCAACGCTCTTGCCAGTTAGAAGTGGTTTCAGATAATAAATCCGATCACGGCTTCTTTGAATTGACATAATAGTTTAAAATTGGCCAATACTTTGATAGTCGGTTATTTAACCATCAAAGAAATAACAATTTGACCAAAGATTTTATTTCCAAAAGGAAATACTACTGGTTAAATGCCTAGCAACACTAAGCCTCTTTAATTAATCTTATATATTAATTAAATCACTTTCCTAATATTTATAACAAAATTTATTTACTAAGATATATTCTCTAATCACTTTATCACTTATGATATTTGAAAAACATTTCATATACTTATGTCAACGGTATAAGTATATTCAAAAACCATCTCATTTTATACACTTAGAAAATATCTCAGTATACGTAAATCAATAATAAATATATTTTAAATCTTTTAATGAATACACTTTATCTCCAAACACACTTTATTGGGTCAAAATGAATGTTGTGTAAAGCATCGTCACGTAAACCCAAAACACTAGTATAGGGATTCAACTAACTATACTGATTATCAATTTTCGATATCGAACTTCAACTGTTTTTTAGTTAACAATGAAGCCAATCAAGTTGGGGTATTTTTACCTCTCAAACCATGACTGAACAACATTCTTAACTTCAAAATAGATAGAAGTCAACCATCTCGAATATTAGCATCAGATATCGAACATATATATTTAAATCCCATATACTACATAGGAACATTTTTGGAAATCACTTACTATAAAATAATGTTGCAGTCCATGCCTTCCTTACCTCATGAAAATGTCTAATACAATAATAACTATTGAAATATATGTTTTTGTCACTAAATACATTTTAAAATCACCTTTAAAATCATTGAGCTCCATTTCAAAAACATCACTTTCAAAACCATCTCTTTTAAAAGAAGTTTCACTTTAAAAAATGAATATATTCCTTTAATAAAAATCCATATTTAATTATTAATATAAATCATTTACAAATTTACAAAACTAAATTTATAAATCTTTTTCCATTTAATAACTTCTTTTTCTATAAAATCTTTTTATTTATAAATTCCATTTATGAATCTATTTCTTTATAAATCCCATTTATAAATTTATTTCTTTATAAATTCCATTTATTGTTCAAATCCATTTAGTAATACTGATTACCAATCCATTTTTATATTTATAAAATAGCGTTTAAAATTCTCATTTTTGTTTTATAAAACACCATTCAACATTCCCAAGTTTATTTCCACTTTCTGTTTTCCCCAAAAAATATAAATAACCTCTTTCCTAAAATAACCATTCCCTATATTTTCATAAATCCACAAATGTGGTTTATCTCTCCAATTTTGCCCAAAGATAATATTTCCCTTAATTTATAAAACATCATTTTATAAATCTATCATTTCATTAAAAAAAATTACTTACAAAATATCACCTTCTAAATTCATTCTTTAATAGATAAAATTATATCACATTTAAAATAAACCACTAAATAATACTTATATAAAAATATTTCTATCTTCTTTTAAAACAGTATTCCTTGATTATTAAACCGATTTAATATTTAATATTTTAAAAATCTATATAATGTAGTCTATAAATTTTTTATTAAAATATTTCATAAAATTATTCACTTAATATACAAAAATTATGCTTTTTATATAAAATAAATTCCTTATTTAAATAACTCAAAAATAATTTATAAACATATTTAATTTTGAAACCATTCAAAAATCAAAATTTCCACCTAATAGCATTTCAAAAATGCTAAAAAGAGGCACAGTGCTACCATAGCACTAAATTAGGGAAATTATATTCATGCCATCAAATATGACATCCAATCTATCGTATATCATTATATATGAAAAATAAAATTAATAATGTGGGGAATTCAGTTGGATCCCGCCAACCTGTTCACTTGCATTAAATATATCATATGAGAATAAAATGTACAATGTCTATTTCGAGGCAAACACGCATACAAAAGGGTCATCCGCTCATACACGGGAACATATAGGGTCTCATCTGCTTCAATAGGTGGGTATATATAACCAACTACTAATAATCATAGTAAACAACCAAATAAGCAATCACAGGCAGCAACGGTACAAATAAAATTATTTCCACTTATATAAAATATAAGTGGCCTGAGATAGTGAGTTTTACTCACATTGATTCCAGTTAGCGCTAAAGTGTTCAGGTTTGAATTAAAATTAACCAAGAATTTAATTTTAATTCAAACTCTTACTAGTCAAAATAACTACAATTCAACTCCAACGTGTAGTATTCGTTGATACGAATACAACGCAACTTGTTTCATTCGATTTCGGTCTCGTATGAAACAGTTATACGGTTAATAAGTTATTGAATTTAAATATAATTAACAAATTACTTAATTACAAGTTTAATTACCAATTAAACAACTAATCCTCACCTAACCCTTTCTTCCTCAAACACAAAGAATTCCCACATCTCCCCAGTTCACCATTGCCGCACTCTCTTCCTTCCCATTCTTCCTCATCGATGCGCGAAACCATCCATCGAAACCACCCACGAGCACCGCGTCATCAGCTCTATCCTCCCATCTCTATCATACCAAATCCGATCTCCACCTCTTCATCATGTCCAAACTCACCCTGGCCACGTCAATAGCAGGTCACGCCTCCCTCCAGACCACCGTACTCCTCCAAACTCCGGTGATAACTGCTATTTAACCTTTTCTTTCCAAAAGCAACTTCGTCCACAAATCAACGAGCCAATCTCTTTTTTAATCAAACCCTAGTCACTAAACCCATAAAATGTCCACTGTCTTAACTGCCGCACCTCCCTTACCTCCACCATATCCTACAGAAACATATCCAAGCATAGCTCTTTCGAAATACGAATTTAGGAATTGGTTTTGTGATTTTTCATTTAGTAATTTGTTTAACTTAAATATTTGAATTTGAAAATGAAAAAAAATATGCTTCATTTTTTTACTGGAAGAATATATAAGAGAAGATGGAGGTGACGTGTCAAAGGTTGATTTGAATTTTCATTTCATTCGAAAATCAACTCTTAAAGCACATCAAAAATTCAGTCTTCGATTTTCCAATCGAAAATACCACCACGCTCAGGAAATTGATACAGTTCCAGGTATATAAAAATATACACTGGTTATTGAAATTCGAAAAATCACAAAAACGCTACTATTGACCGATAAAACGTCAAACAGAAAGTTGAATATTTTTCAAATTAAAATTTATGGAAAAATAATATAAATTAAATTAAAAATAAGTCAAATAGGGATTAGTTTGTAAAAATAATATTTAATCTTTGATTACTTATTTTAAATTTTTACCGCTTTGATTAAATCAATGCGCGGTTCAAGCTCACACGGCCAATATGACATCAGATTGTCACGAAATTTGAAATCCTACAATAATATACTATTACGAATCCAATGAAATTAGTTTCGTTCAATTTTGAGATAGAGACCCGAATAGCCATTTTCACTCGTTAAATTAAAATATAAAATTTCCAACTTTCATTTAGTCACCTTTTAATTTAATTTAAAAGTTTAATATCTTCATTCTAATTTAAATAGGATTTAATCAACTTCCGTAATCATTTTCATTCACATTAAATTCGATATTCAATTATTTAATCAATTTTGATATTCAAGTAACAATTATGTTTGAAATTAAATCTATTTAACTTATACAATTATCTTTCCAATATTTAAAATCAATTAAGTATTCTAATTACAATTGACTGAAATTCCTGATCGTTAAACCAAGTGTATTTGAAATATGCATCTACAAATGATATATGGTATGTATTTCCATAATCTGAATTGACTGGAGCAGGACCCCAAAGATAAGTAGTTATTAATTCTAATAGTTTATCGTATTAGGTTAAAGAATCTGTCAATGCTAATTTATGAATTTTATCCATTTGGCAACAGGAACCAATGTAAGGTAGAATGACATTATCAAAAGGAATCCTATTTTCAGCTAGGACCTTTTTCATATTATTTACACTAGGATGGCATAGCTTGAAATGCCATACATCAAAGTTATTCAATTTCTTCTCAGTTTGAGCCAGTTCAGAAAAATTACAACTTCCAGCGGTTTTATCAAAGTTGGAGTTTCTAGAATCAATAGGATTAAATTTGCATAGATCCTTCATAGCCACACCCTACAATAAAATTTCCTTAGTTAATATATATTCACCCAAATAGTATTTAGGATAAAATTCAAAGTAAACATTGTTATCACTAGCAAACTATGATACATATAACGACCCGGTATTTCGAACCATTCGCATCCGCACGTGTCAGACTTGAATTGCTCAAAATATTAGATTGTTAAATATTATTTGGAAAAACTCAGCATATACAGTAAATAAATCAATCACAGAATCACAATCGTAGAGTAATATAACAATAAGCAGCGGAATAGATAAATAGTAGTCCATGAAGCTACTATATAAACATTAGAGTTTAAAGTAAAATACAAAAGATATCTCGAATACACAAAAGTCTCAATATATATAGTCAAATGACAAAATATGAATATAAACAGCAAGAAACGACTAATGACTGAACAGACATAGATGGATCTCCAAAAGAAGCTCCAAACTTCAATGGTGAGTCTCAAATGCTGTGACACTCAGTCTGACCCAAGCATAAAGAAAAATGCAAAACACTCAAGTCAGGACTAACATTCTTATATAGTGAATTCAAATCAAGTGAAATGTCAGCTGAAATACAAATAACTTAAAGGATGTTTGAGATTCCCGTCCTCTAAGGATCCATTGAACTATCTATTATATAGTAATATACGCTACTATAATAATGTCTATAGTAAAGTAAACTATTAAAATAGCGTTAAGGTATTACCCATATCCCCTTTAACACATTTTATATAATGTCGTAGTCTATATAGATACTGTAAACTCCACCCATGGGTGGGCTATAAGGGAGCACTCCATAGGTACTACACAAAACAAACTCTTAGAAGGTGTGATAAGGCATGCGACAAGGCACACGAGGCGATGCCCAAGGTAGATATACCAATTGCATATCCAGACTGGTGGTAATGCATAGAAGCTACTACCACCCACTTTGAGACACACTCCCAAATAAAAAGTGTACCCAAATCAAATCACAAAGTAATAGAATGGTATCGAAGAAATGTGTATGATTGGAGGAATGACCTCACGTGGCCATGTGTGGCTCCTGTTTTAGCCACATCAAGTTCACACGCGAGAGTCAGGGCTGTGTTATTACCTCATACAGGATCGTCGCCAAACCATCCTACTTCATTCTAGAATCTCCACCACGAACACAGTTGTTAAAGCGGTTTTCGCTATTGGCAGAGAGTATGATAATATCCGATCCCAGTCTCTTTAACAACCAAACGCTTATTTCACACTATAGTCATTTCATTTCAAATAGTGCATACTTCATATCAAAATATCATATTCATTTTAAAACCATATCAATTCGATATCATTATTCACCTTAAATAATATTCATTTCCAGAGTCGTAACACTTTCAAAATTATAACATTTTTAAAATCATACCACTTTTGAAATCATAACACTTTTGAAATCATAAACCTTCCAGCTTAAACAGTTTAGATATTGAAAACAGTATATATATTAAAATAATTGTAAATTTAAAATAGTAGTTTATATATTAAAATAGTTATAAAATAGTTTATATTTATTTAAAGATATTATATTGAAATAGTTTTCCAATTAGAATTGTTTCATCCAATTCCAAAAATCGATTAAAATCGACTTAAATTTCAAAATTCAATTTTAAAGCAATCCCTGTTCAACACTTCCAATTTAAAGATTAAATTCAAATTCTCAATAAAACATTTATATTTTTATCGATTTCAATTCCTGGTTTGAACTATCATTTCAAGTCCAATAAGATTCAAAGTTAAATATTCAAACATTTTCATTATAAGTTTCATTTATATTTCAACGTTTAACTTTAATTTTATTCAAATTGGAAAATATTCACTTAATCCTTTTAATACAATTAAAAAAAAATCTCAATTTATAATAGTGGAGATAAGTTAGGTTTAGCGGAGTGGGTGGTTAGAGAATGGTTGGCTGAAGCATAGGGTGGTAGGGTTCGCTGCAGACTCGGGTGGACTAAAGTGGAGCACTAGGTGTGGCGAAAGGCTGGGGATGCAGTCGAAGGTCATAGGAAAGGGAGGAGGCCTGCGTAAAGAAGGAATGAGGCGCATGGAAAAAGGGGTGATGCGTGAGCATGAAAGAAAAAAATACGATAGTATAAGTTTTCATGGAAGAAGAAATATTGAGCAAGTATGGGTTGGGGAGAAAAAGTAGTGACAGCAAGAGAGAAGACATGTTTCTGACATAAACTACTTTATATGTTGTTTATAAAAAATTTCTTTCAAAGCATGGACGAACGAATAGGAATGGAAAGAGATGTAGATAAAAGCAACCAGTGGAATAGCAATGGACATGGAATAATAAAAGCCAAAATTGGAAAATATTAACTTCGGATGGCTATAGGTTTACACGGTGAATAGAAAGGACATTGGAAACTTAAAGGCCCAAGTACTGAACTAATACGGCGAATCGTTTTTGTCGATTTTGTCATGTAACGGGTGCCGAAACACATAAATGGATATATTACAGAGATCAACAAGACAAGACAAATAGAATGACACACAAACATCAGTGGTACGATCATCCTATCAAAAGTCAATATTTCGGTGCCAAAACTGCTGCTAATTTGACGAAACGAAATATAATGTCTCACTTGGAGAATAGTTTACATTTTTATCGTATAAAAATATTCAGATTTCGAAAACACTTTATTTTCATCTAATTAACTGATTTTAAATTGAAATTGAAAATTACACAACAGGATTAACTTTCATATTTTCCAATGAAAATTTTCCATTTGCTATGTCTAAATAGACGTATTCTAAATATCGAATTTTCATTGCAAAATTTTATAGTTTTAATTTTCACAAAAATTCAGTTAATTACATTAATAAATCGTTAAAATTTACGGGTCGTTACACTCTCCCCCGCTCAAAACTTTTCATCCTAGAAAAGGAACGAGATAGAAGAATAGAAACAACCAGAAGAAAAGATAGATTTAAAATATAAAATACTAGATACTACAAGTAATTCCAAAACCATATAAGTTTCATTTATTTTTAGATTGGTTTATATTCAACTAATTGATTTCAATTCATTTTATTTAATCAAATTTATTATGTTCACATTTGATTGATTTCAATTCCATATATTTTCATTCAGTTGATTAATATTTTTGTAAAAAATGTTTCATAACAAAATTTATTTTATCTAACTCATTTATTAAATCTATTTGATCAATTATAGTTAATTCCACCTCAACATTCAACTTCAACTATTCTTAAGCTCATATTTACTTATTTAGATAGCATTTCCTTTTTATCATTCAATTTACTTCACTGACATATCTTGCAATATAGGTTAAGAGTATAACATTTATTATAATCATCTAAATTTTTATTCAAAAATTTCCTGACAAAATTCATTTTTGACATCTTATTTATTGTTGTATATTATTCAATTACATTCAAACCCTTTTCTAGGTAAGTTTTATTAGTTTTTTGTATCTAATTAAATATTATACTAATTTTCATTTATTTACAATATTTTTATTAGGCAAAATTTTAGTTTGAACTTTTTTATTATTTAAATTTCTCTTGTATAACCTTCAATTACATATCAATATTAATAATTTAGCTTTTTTGAATATTTTAAGTAAGTTATATATATATATATATATGTTAGAATGCAATTGATCATTATACAAATAAATTTTATCCTAATTTAACTGTTTTAATTTCATTTCTTATTTTAAACTCTCCAATTATTCAAAAAAAATTCTTTATTTCAATTATTGAAACCATTACTTAACACAGAATTTTAAGTGCTAAATTTTCGGATTCACTTCAACCAATTTTGAAATAAATATATACATATATATGTTTTATACATCAAATCATAATCAAGAAATTTAAATCAAATACAGTTTCCAAAACAAGTGTGTAGCAAAGCTACTAAGTGGTCTCTCCACTTTGAGACTCGAAAATGAATATCAATGATGCTGTAGTCATCACCGAAATTATTTTTCAATGATAAAAGAGGGGATTACTGATTTTCTTCTTTTAAAATTCTTTGAAAACAATTTTCATTCGAAAATACTTCCAAATAATTTATTTTTCAAAAACCTTGAAAACCAAAATTTGAAAAGTACCGAAAATTTAATCCTCAAATTCTATATATAAATTCATTTCATTTGCAAATTAGATTTATAAACTATGTTTATAAAATTTCAACTTCTTATAACAAACATCAATAGTTAGTGGTTTAGTAATGTTAACAAAATAATAAATGATAACCCAGTATTATCATTTCTAATAACCAATTCATTTTACTATTTAATTTTGTAAAATCATATCTTTGTATATAAAATATAATCATAAAAAAAATTATTTCATTTACCAATTTCGAAACAATATTGTGTCAGTTTGCTCGGTTCAAGTGTTTTGGAATTCCTATCGATAATGTTGGTCAAACGAATCGATCAAAACCCAAAATCAAACTTAACAATTCAAACAACACAGTATAAGACATTTTTATATTAGTAGCAAATACACTTCCTCGTAGGATGATTCAAGAATGGATTCCGAAACAAGGATAGAGTTTCAAGTTTAGATGAACCATAGTCAAAGAGAATTCAAAGATAAAATAATTAAATTATAAAAAAAGAAATGGATAGACTTATTTTTATCGCGTCGATCTTAACCGGGTCAACTGAGGTACCAGGAATGAGATTTATGCGAAAATTCAATTCCCCGCTTGAAGGGAAGAGAAGTGACTTTACCAAAACATCAGGATAATCCCTGACTATAGGGGTGGAGTCAAGATCATTAGGCTGAACATTAGACAAAAAGGTAGAACTGCCTGCATAATCCAGAGGCATTCGACATTCGATTACGAAAGGATTATCGGGTTTCCTATTAGGGAGACGATTAAGGCTTTAAAAGAAATAACAACCTCAAAACCAAGAAAAGGAAATCTCCGGTGAATCCACACCGGTTGCAAAGGAGTTCCATCCCTTTACAAACCATACGAAGGTTGGCGGGACCGCCAATGTGACTACTCATAGCTACGGATGAAGCTGACAGTTGAGGCTGAAGCTATAGGATGCTCCAGTATTAAAATAATATGAACATGACAAGAAAAGAAGGAATTTCATAACAAAGGGATAGCTCCAAAATTCCAAAGAAATACAAAACAAATATGAAGAAATTCAAACTCGAACGAAGGTGATTCTATAATTGATTCTACTCATTCTAAGGTATCACTACCCTATCTCTAATGAGATTTTACTCCATATGCCAAGTTTTGAATAAACCAGAGCTTTGATACCAACTGTAACGACCCAGTATTTCGAACCATTCGCATCTGCACATGTCAGACTTGAATAGCTCAAAATATTAGATTATTAATTTATAATTGGAAAAACTCAGCATATAAAGTAAATAAATCAATCATAGAATCATAAATAGTCCATGGAGCTACTATATAAACATTAGAGTTTAAAGTAAAATACAACAGATATCTCGAATACACAGAAGTCTCAATATATATAGTCGAATGACAAAATATGAATTTAAACAGCTGGAGACAGCTGAATAGCTAAAAATTAAATAGATATAGATGGATCTCCAAGTGAAGCTCCAAACTCCAAAGGTGAGTCTCAAATGCTGTGACACTCAATCTGACCCAAGCATAAAGCAAAACACAAAACACTCGAGTCAGGATTAACATTTTATATAGTAAATTCAACGCAAGTGAAATGTCAACTGAAATACAAATAACTTAAAGGATGTTCAGGATTCCGATCCTTTAAGGATCTGTGGAACTATCTACCATGAAGTAATATACGCTATTATAATAATGTATATAGTAAAGTAAATTATAAAATAGCGTTAAGGCTTACCTATATCCCCCTTAACGCATTTTATATAATGTCGTAGTCTATATAGATACTGTAAACTCCACCCACGGGTGGGCTATCAGGGAGCACTCCATAGGTAGGACACAAAACAAACTCATAGAAGGCGCGATAAGGCATGCAACATGTAACGACCCAGAATTTTTAGAAATTAAAATTTTAATATTTTATTAATTTTAAATATTAATAAGTGAATTTTTAAGTCAAATAAATTTTTATTTGATTTATTGGATTTAATTGGATAATTAAATCAATAATTTAATATGTTAAATTATGAAAATTGTAACGACCCAGAATTTTTAGAAATTAAAATTTTAATATTTTATTAATTTTCAATATTAATAAGTGAATTTTTAAGTCAAATAAATTTTTATTTGATTTATTGGATTTAATTGGATAATTAAATCAATAATTTAATATGTTAAATTATGAAAATAATTTAAAAAAATTGAGTTAAAAATGATTGAAAATAATTTGGAAAATTTTATTTAATCATACTGGAGTTATAGAAATATTTTAGAACTTTTAAAATCGAATTAAAAGTTAATTTGTGAAAATTGAATATTTTAATATTAAATAATCGACTGTAAAATAGTCAATTTTTGGACAGTCTCAGAATTGAACGAAACTAGTTTCATTGGATCCGTAATAGTTAGTTATTACCGGATTTTAATTTTCGTGTCAATCGGAGTTATCGTTTGATCGTGGCAGCTCGAAACGCATCGAATCGTTTTTAATTTAAATTTGGCGAGTCAAAATAGCCATTTTTCAAAAAGTCTCGGATTTCGACGAAACCAGTTTCATCGGATCCGTAATGTGATATTATTGTAAGGTTTCAAATTTCAAGTCATTTGGATTTACCGTTTGTCCGGTGCAAATTAAAACGCCTAGAAAATCGCTTAAATCGGTTTAATTCAAATTGAACGTTTTCAGCCATAACTCGCACATACTTCCGAATTAGCTTCCGAAACCTGTTCCATTGTGTCCGGAACGCGGGATAAACCCTAGGTACGCTGGTTACGGCGTCTAAATCGGAGTTCGGAATTCCCGGGATGAATAGTGTTTACGCTAGTTTTTTCTATAAATAGAAGTTGAATTCACAAATAAATAAAAAAAAAACCTAGGTTAAACTAACATAGCCGCCACAGTCAAAACCCACGGCCAGGAATGCTCCATCTTCATCACCAAAAATCTCCAAATCCGTGCAACGATTCGACGAACTTCTAACTAGAGAATCGTAGAGCACATCAAGATCTTCAGATTCAACGGTTATGATCGCGAAAGGAGCTGTAGATTGTCGGCAAAATGGAGTTAAACGTCGCGAGTTCAGCCTCAAACTGCGTGCGAGGGGGAGGGCCGAGCGTGCCGAGGTTGGAGCCGAGTGTAGCTTGAGGAGAGGGCTTCGACATGGAGTAATCTGATCGTGTTCTAATCGAGTGTGGTGATCGATAAAATTAACCCTAATATTAAGGGATGGGTTTGATTTTTTCGGCCGGCTTCAGGGAGACGAGATCGCGTGGGGGAAGATGAAACTCAGTTGCGTTCTACGGTCGTGATGTTGGGGGCCTGTGGATCGAACGGCAGTGGGCTAACGTGGGTTTTAAAATTTTATTTTAAGTTGAAATTTTTATATAAAGAATTTGTGTAATGTTCGATAATTCATAACTTTTTCATACGAGGTCGAAACTGCGCGAAATCAGTTGCGTTGGAATCGTATGGACGAGCACTACGCGATGGAGTTGGTTTGGAGTCGTTTGGAGTTAGTGAGAATTTCGGGTAAAATTAAACGCGCGTTTAATTTTATTCGAAATAAAAGCTTAAACGGAAATTAAAACCAAGGTGAGAACTTCTCACTCAATCGAATAGATTTCGATTTTATTTTAAATAGTTAGATTTAAAATATTTGAATGCATGTTTGAATGTTGATTAATATTATTGATTGTTAAAATAGACATTATGCGCCGTTAGTAAGCGGATGTTATTTAATATAAACATATACCGCGAATATTTCATAAACAGTGAAATTGGTATTATATATAATATCAATATATATATATTGGCATATGTATATATTGCAGTTGTTGATTTCCCGCATTTTTTGTTTAGCGGATGAGACCCTATTACGCCGTTATTAAGCGGATAATATTTAATAAGAACATATACCGCGATAATTTCGTACTGGAGCGAAATTGGTATTGTGCTAATGTTTTTGGATGCAGGAAACAGGTTGGAGGGATCCAACTGGATTCCTCAACAGTATTTATTTAATTTGCAGATATTTAGATATTTGATTGATTATCATATTGATATATGATATCGTTGTTAGTCGTGATTGACTATTTGGTGTGTAGCATCATTGGACCCAAATTTTGGGATTTTAAAATGATTAAAAAGTGATTTTTGAAAAAATAAAATATTTTTGGAATTGATCCATTATAAATAAATGAACGTTATAATTTTTAAAGTTATAAAAATTTTAATTTTTTAGAAATACGGTTAAAAGCTGATTTTTGAGAAATATGAATTAATGACTTTATAAAATAGTTTAAACTGGATTTTTGAGTTTATTATTAAAGTTTAAATATAGGATTTATAAAATTTGATTATTTTATAAATCAGAATGATGAAATTATAAAGGAATTTAAAGACGTTTTAGAATAATAATATAAACTGATTTATATTTAGAGATTTATAAATGGATATTTATAAATTGAAATATAGACATTATAAAACGAGTTTTTATAAGTGTTTGAATGTAGTGAAAATGAATTTCATAAATGAATGAAATTTATAGAATTATAAACTGTGAAGTTATAAATGAGATTTATAAATAGTGAGATTTATAAATTTGTGAAGTTAATTGAAGAATAGATTTGGTTAAATAAATGAATCTTATAAGTTATAAGATTTATAATTACGAAGTTTAAAGAACGATTTTATAAAATAATCGTTTTATAAGTACTTAACTTATAATATGAATGTTTAGTTTATAAGTGAGTTATAGACTGGAATAGGTTAACAAAGGAATTTATAAAAAGGAAGTTTTTATAATTAAATAGAAATGGAATTTTATAAACGTAGTTTTATAAATCCGCAAACGACTTATTTTGATAAGTTAATTGTTATAACTTATAAATGGAGTTATATTCACATTTTTGAATAGTGAATAATCCTTTGAATTAAAAATGAATGAAGGGATGAAATTTGTTAACATAGTTTATTCACATTTTTGAATAGTGAATAATACGTTAAAGAAAATGTATTGAATGTGAATGTTTTAAATAGAATTAAAACGATTTAACGATGTTTTAATTGTGTTGAGATTCGAAATCATAGATTTCAACATTTATTGTTGAAATAGACGTTTTCGAGAAATAAAAGGAAATGGTGGACTATAACACTGTTGTTATAGTAAATGATTTCCGAAAGGAAATGTTTTGAATAGTATTGGGATTTATATATCTATTTAATTTCGAATCCCTATACTAGTGATTTTGGGTTGTCGTAACGATGTTTTACGTAACATTCGTTTTGGCCCAAATAAATATGTTAAGTGAATGATTTCCTTAAAAATAAAATATATACTTAATTCGATTTAAGTATATTGAATATTTTCTAAGTGTTGAAAATAAAAGAGATTTGTGAATTACTTATGAATAAATAAGTATGGAAATATTTTCCAATATGAAGTGAATATTTAGAATTTATCTTTTTGAAGATAAATTGAAATGAATAAATTGAAATCATATGCATGAATATTTTTGAAATATAAATTCATTTTGGAATTTATATGTGAAAGTGGAATTTGGTTAAAAATAAATATTGATTTATTTTTGAAGTGATGAAATTATATATCTTGTAAAGATATTTTGGAAAATAAATAATTTGGAAAATTATTTGGAATCTGGTGATGTATGCATATCCATTGATAGTTAAATAGCCGACTATCAGTATTTCCCTTTGAATGGGTATTTGATGTGAATTGATTGAATTTGAATGTCACACTTATTTTTGAATAAGCGCTCACTATTCGGGTTAACCGGGAAAGGACCATGGGGTCGTATAACCCATTCCGAATATGTGATACGTAGTTATGAATTGCATTTGAAGATCGGTGTTGAAGACCGAGTATTTGTGAAAACGATAGGATGACCTATCGATTGTCTCTGCACTGGGTAGCTCCTGGTATAGAGATCTCCTAAGTGATGGGAAATTCGATCGGGATTGTGAATACCCGTATTGCAAGGGCTTCGTAAGAAGTGCCTTCGGTTTTGTTCGAGCCCGGAACAGACTTGTATGGATTGTATGCCTGACATTACAATTTGAGATATAAAGCCGATTTCTTTCAAATATATTTCTGTTGGTGGCGGAGAATTTATTCTTTGCTTAACACCCTTCTTTGAGACGTACGAGCTCAAAGGTTATATAGTTGAAGTTATCAGCGATATATCCCATTTTGGTAATGTGACATGCTGAGTGATGCTGAAATGATCATTGTGTTGATTATTTGTGATAGGATCATTTATTTGATCGTCTATCTTAGTGATCATTGTGTTGATCATTTGTTGACCCAAAGCACGGCTTTTGTATAAAGTGTGTTTTTGTGGACGTGAATTCGTCGAGCCTCACATCCCGGTAATGGTCAAAACAGGAATGATGCGGCAAGGTTATGAGGGGTAGCTCCCTTTAGGGTATGTGCATTTCCTTCTGGAAAGGGTGGTATCATGGTATGGAGCCCAGATACTTACTCATGTTGATACACTATATCTATTTCTGTGTGGTGTTGTTGGTGACGAGCGCTCGGTTAAAGGTCCGATGGGACCGGGGGATGCCATATTCGTGTAGTAGTTACCTAGTGATAAAGGTAACCCGGCCTTGTGTTGGCAGAGAGCTGGTTAAGTTCTCGGGACGTCCAGCCAGAGGCGATCCCATGTGGCAGTAGGAAGTTCCTTAGCCTGACCATTTGTTGGAAACCCAATTCCCAATATGAAACTTTTACGGTATTAGTTGTAGAACCTGCTATTCACTTATGGTGGTCACCACTGTTTGGATAGTAGCTATAGTAGGCATACGATAATGGTCGTATGTTGGCTAAGATTTATATTCTACTTTCGAAATGAATTTTTCATACACTATGCACTAATAATAATATCAAATATTATTTTAAATGCGTATCAAGCATCTTTGACTATCATAAGGAGAAATCTCCTCCGATTCTGCGTTTGCATGTGTGTGTGTGCGGGAGGCCTTATGGTAGTCTCATTTTTAAAAAAGCATTGCGAATTAATTTAAAAATATTCTTCTTTTTGATTTTAAAATAAATAAACTGTTTTGAGTTCTCACACCAGTCACATGACTGACTTGGAGTTTATTGTTTTCCTTCCTAAACTCTGGGTGCCCACCAATTTTCACACGGGCAGTTAAGAGTTAGGTTTATCAGGATATTTTGGATATTCTGGAGTTGCTGGAGGCAAGCTGGATGGCATGGCGTATTACTAGTTTATATAGTATTTCTTTTTCCGCTGCACTGTTTATTGTTGTATGATGTTGTACACTCTGATGATATGATGTAATGAAATATGATGAAATGTAATAACTGATATAGTCCTTTGTTTAAAGATTATTCATTTATTATTATATGTTGTTCCGCTGCGAATTGTGAGATTCTGTTGTTGTTCTTTTTGTTTCCTTTCTGTCCGTTCTATTTTCAAATTCTCTTTTTCTATTTTTAAAATGCTTCTATCTTCTGTTTTTTTTTCTAATTCTCTGTTTTCTAAAAAAAAATTGTCTATCTTCCTTTCCCTCTATTTTTCTTTCTCTATTCTTCTTTTTCTCTCTTCTTTCTTTTCTTTCCTTTTTAAAACCCATAACATCTCGGTTTTCGGCCTTTGATTTCTCGGCAGTCGATAAAGTGAGTGTCGATGTTGAATTTTCGAGAGTCGAAAATTCGCGGGCGTTACATTTGGTATCGGAGCTCTGATGGTTAAGCGACAACCATGGTTCTGTTGGGTATTAATTCATTAGAGATAGAGTCAGCAGTACTCTAGAATGAGTTGAGAGTAATAATAGCTATGAGAGCGTATTTGTTAGTGAATAAAAATGGTTTTATATTGTGATGATTGGTTTATTGAGTGGTATATAGATTCTGGTTAATGCGAGTAATTAACGTTGTTGATAGGGATCTATAAACACTTGAATAGAACAATTCGACACAATATTGATTTTAAATTGGGTAAATGGAATAATTTTGCCTTGATTATATTTTATATATAAAGGAATAATTTTTCAAAATTATTAAAGTGTATATAAGTTGATTGTTAGGTTGTTTGAATAATCTAAATAAAAGAATAAGTGTATAAGCAAAAAGAATTGTAAGAATTGAGTTATAATTAAAGTGAATTACAATTGTGAAATAAACTTATATATACAAGAAGTAAAATTATATGAATATGAGTTGTAAATAAAAACGAATGTAAGGTTAAATGAAATATAACTTAAGTGTTGTTGAATGGAATTGATTTTGGTATCGAAGTAAATAATCAAGTGGATTAAAAGAAATGTGAACTTAAGTTATGTGAATGAAATTCAACTTTAGAAATTGAATGAATGGATTGAATGTTAAAACAATTGAATGTAAACTAAGTTGATATGAAATAATGAATATAAATGTTAATTCATAAAAATCTAATTTTATTAGAAGTTGAATGGTTGAATAAAAAAAAATCAATTTAATTAAACCAATTGGAAAAGTGATGGTGTTAAACCAAATGGAATGAATATAAGCAAAGGAATTTGGTTATAATTAATATACTTTGGTTGCTATATGGATGTTGATTGATTGTATAAAATTCATTAAGTGTTAATGAAATTGAAAGCTATGAAATTAAATTCAAATTGAAAGTAAATAAATTTGAATAGAATTGAATGTGAATTGGATTTAATTAGTGAATGCAAACTAATTAAAGTTGAGAATGAATGTGATAAAATCCAATGTGAATAAATCAAATGTGATTTAAATTGAAAACCATTTCATTGAATATGAATGAAAATATGAATGAACATGTTGGTTATGGAATGTAGTTGGTTGATGGTTGAATATATATTGCATTTGCTATATTATGTAGTTGTTATGTTGCTATATGTTGTATATTGAGATTATTTGCATATGTGCATGTTCTCATGTTGTTTGTTGAGTTTAGTAGGTGCGGATTGCGTTTGCTTCGCATTTGGAGTTCGCATTTGCGCTATATTAGCCGTATATGCTCGCTAATAAAATATAAGGTACATATCTCGGATTAAATATCGTACTTTTACACTTTTTTCCCTGCGGGATGCCTCATTACTTGATGAGATGTATATTTGTGATATATATACTGTCATTTTTTTTTCGGATCGAGCCGCGCAAAGGAGACTATGGCGAATTTTTCCGGAAATTTAAAGCGTTAGGAAAAATTTAAGAAAATGGGAAAATTTTGAAAACTTTAAACTTTGTTTTAAAGTTGAAAGTTAAACGATAGTAGTTGTTTTTGAAATGATAACTAAGTATGATTTAAAAACTTAGTAAAGTTTTATAAGCAGTTTAACTTTAAATTTTGGAAAATTAATAGATTCTGTAACCTTTCTTACTTGTAATTTCGAGGACGAAATTCTTTTAAGGGGGAAAGATTGTAACGACCCAGAATTTTTAGAAATTAAAATTTTAATATTTTATTAATTTTAAATATTAATAAGTGAATTTTTAAGTCAAATAAATTTTTATTTGATTTATTGGATTTAATTGGATAATTAAATCAATAATTTAATATGTTAAATTATGAAAATAATTTAAAAAAATTGAGTTAAAAATGATTGAAAATAATTTGGAAAATTTTATTTAATCATACTGGAGTTATAGAAATATTTTAGAACTTTTAAAATCGAATTAAAAGTTAATTTGTGAAAATTGAATATTTTAATATTAAATAATCGACTGTAAGATAGTCAATTTTTGGACAGTCTCAGAATTGAACGAAACTAGTTTCATTGGATCCGTAATAGTTAGTTATTACCGGATTTTAATTTTCGTGTCAATCGGAGTTATCGTTTGATCGTGGCAGCTCGAAACGCATCGAATCGTTTTTAATTTAAATTTGGCGAGTCAAAATAGCCATTTTTCAAAAAGTCTCGGATTTCGACGAAACCAGTTTCATCGGATCCGTAATGTGATATTATTGTAAGGTTTCAAATTTCAAGTCATTTGGATTTACCGTTTGTCCGGTGCAAATTAAAACGCCTAGAAAATCGCTTAAATCGGTTTAATTCAAATTGAACGTTTTCAGCCATAACTCGCACATACTTCCGAATTAGCTTCCGAAACCTGTTCCATTGTGTCCGGAACGCGGGATAAACCCTAGGTACGCTGGTTACGGCGTCTAAATCGGAGTTCGGAATTCCCGGGATGAATAGTGTTTACGCTAGTTTTTTCTATAAATAGAAGTTGAATTCACAAATAAATAAAAAAAAAAACCTAGGTTAAACTAACATAGCCGCCACAGTCAAAACCCACGGCCAGGAATGCTCCATCTTCATCACCAAAAATCTCCAAATCCGTGCAACGATTCGACGAACTTCTAACTAGAGAATCGTAGAGCACATCAAGATCTTCAGATTCAACGGTTATGATCGCGAAAGGAGCTGTAGATTGTCGGCAAAATGGAGTTAAACGTCGCGAGTTCAGCCTCAAACTGCGTGCGAGGGGGAGGGCCGAGCGTGCCGAGGTTGGAGCCGAGTGTAGCTTGAGGAGAGGGCTTCGACATGGAGTAATCTGATCGTGTTCTAATCGAGTGTGGTGATCGATAAAATTAACCCTAATATTAAGGGATGGGTTTGATTTTTTCGGCCGGCTTCAGGGAGACGAGATCGCGTGGGGGAAGATGAAACTCAGTTGCGTTCTACGGTCGTGATGTTGGGGGCCTGTGGATCGAACGGCAGTGGGCTAACGTGGGTTTTAAAATTTTATTTTAAGTTGAAATTTTTATATAAAGAATTTGTGTAATGTTCGATAATTCATAACTTTTTCATACGAGGTCGAAACTGCGCGAAATCAGTTGCGTTGGAATCGTATGGACGAGCACTACGCGATGGAGTTGGTTTGGAGTCGTTTGGAGTTAGTGAGAATTTCGGGTAAAATTAAACGCGCGTTTAATTTTATTCGAAATAAAAGCTTAAACGGAAATTAAAACCAAGGTGAGAACTTCTCACTCAATCGAATAGATTTCGATTTTATTTTAAATAGTTAGATTTAAAATATTTGAATGCATGTTTGAATGTTGATTAATATTATTGATTGTTAAAATAGACATTATGCGCCGTTAGTAAGCGGATGTTATTTAATATAAACATATACCGCGAATATTTCATAAACAGTGAAATTGGTATTATATATAATATCAATATATATATATTGGCATATGTATATATTGCAGTTGTTGATTTCCCGCATTTTTTGTTTAGCGGATGAGACCCTATTACGCCGTTATTAAGCGGATAATATTTAATAAGAACATATACCGCGATAATTTCGTACTGGAGCGAAATTGGTATTGTGCTAATGTTTTTGGATGCAGGAAACAGGTTGGAGGGATCCAACTGGATTCCTCAACAGTATTTATTTAATTTGCAGATATTTAGATATTTGATTGATTATCATATTGATATATGATATCGTTGTTAGTCGTGATTGACTATTTGGTGTGTAGCATCATTGGACCCAAATTTTGGGATTTTAAAATGATTAAAAAGTGATTTTTGAAAAAATAAAATATTTTTGGAATTGATCCATTATAAATAAATGAACGTTATAATTTTTAAAGTTATAAAAATTTTAATTTTTTAGAAATACGGTTAAAAGCTGATTTTTGAGAAATATGAATTAATGACTTTATAAAATAGTTTAAACTGGATTTTTGAGTTTATTATTAAAGTTTAAATATAGGATTTATAAAATTTGATTATTTTATAAATCAGAATGATGAAATTATAAAGGAATTTAAAGACGTTTTAGAATAATAATATAAACTGATTTATATTTAGAGATTTATAAATGGATATTTATAAATTGAAATATAGACATTATAAAACGAGTTTTTATAAGTGTTTGAATGTAGTGAAAATGAATTTCATAAATGAATGAAATTTATAGAATTATAAACTGTGAAGTTATAAATGAGATTTATAAATAGTGAGATTTATAAATTTGTGAAGTTAATTGAAGAATAGATTTGGTTAAATAAATGAATCTTATAAGTTATAAGATTTATAATTACGAAGTTTAAAGAACGATTTTATAAAATAATCGTTTTATAAGTACTTAACTTATAATATGAATGTTTAGTTTATAAGTGAGTTATAGACTGGAATAGGTTAACAAAGGAATTTATAAAAAGGAAGTTTTTATAATTAAATAGAAATGGAATTTTATAAACGTAGTTTTATAAATCCGCAAACGACTTATTTTGATAAGTTAATTGTTATAACTTATAAATGGAGTTATATTCACATTTTTGAATAGTGAATAATCCTTTGAATTAAAAATGAATGAAGGGATGAAATTTGTTAACATAGTTTATTCACATTTTTGAATAGTGAATAATACGTTAAAGAAAATGTATTGAATGTGAATGTTTTAAATAGAATTAAAACGATTTAACGATGTTTTAATTGTGTTGAGATTCGAAATCATAGATTTCAACATTTATTGTTGAAATAGACGTTTTCGAGAAATAAAAGGAAATGGTGGACTATAACACTGTTGTTATAGTAAATGATTTCCGAAAGGAAATGTTTTGAATAGTATTGGGATTTATATATCTATTTAATTTCGAATCCCTATACTAGTGATTTTGGGTTGTCGTAACGATGTTTTACGTAACATTCGTTTTGGCCCAAATAAATATGTTAAGTGAATGATTTCCTTAAAAATAAAATATATACTTAATTCGATTTAAGTATATTGAATATTTTCTAAGTGTTGAAAATAAAAGAGATTTGTGAATTACTTATGAATAAATAAGTATGGAAATATTTTCCAATATGAAGTGAATATTTAGAATTTATCTTTTTGAAGATAAATTGAAATGAATAAATTGAAATCATATGCATGAATATTTTTGAAATATAAATTCATTTTGGAATTTATATGTGAAAGTGGAATTTGGTTAAAAATAAATATTGATTTATTTTTGAAGTGATGAAATTATATATCTTGTAAAGATATTTTGGAAAATAAATAATTTGGAAAATTATTTGGAATCTGGTGATGTATGCATATCCATTGATAGTTAAATAGCCGACTATCAGTATTTCCCTTTGAATGGGTATTTGATGTGAATTGATTGAATTTGAATGTCACACTTATTTTTGAATAAGCGCTCACTATTCGGGTTAACCGGGAAAGGACCATGGGGTCGTATAACCCATTCCGAATATGTGATACGTAGTTATGAATTGCATTTGAAGATCGGTGTTGAAGACCGAGTATTTGTGAAAACGATAGGATGACCTATCGATTGTCTCTGCACTGGGTAGCTCCTGGTATAGAGATCTCCTAAGTGATGGGAAATTCGATCGGGATTGTGAATACCCGTATTGCAAGGGCTTCGTAAGAAGTGCCTTCGGTTTTGTTCGAGCCCGGAACAGACTTGTATGGATTGTATGCCTGACATTACAATTTGAGATATAAAGCCGATTTCTTTCAAATATATTTCTGTTGGTGGCGGAGAATTTATTCTTTGCTTAACACCCTTCTTTGAGACGTACGAGCTCAAAGGTTATATAGTTGAAGTTATCAGCGATATATCCCATTTTGGTAATGTGACATGCTGAGTGATGCTGAAATGATCATTGTGTTGATTATTTGTGATAGGATCATTTATTTGATCGTCTATCTTAGTGATCATTGTGTTGATCATTTGTTGACCCAAAGCACGGCTTTTGTATAAAGTGTGTTTTTGTGGACGTGAATTCGTCGAGCCTCACATCCCGGTAATGGTCAAAACAGGAATGATGCGGCAAGGTTATGAGGGGTAGCTCCCTTTAGGGTATGTGCATTTCCTTCTGGAAAGGGTGGTATCATGGTATGGAGCCCAGATACTTACTCATGTTGATACACTATATCTATTTCTGTGTGGTGTTGTTGGTGACGAGCGCTCGGTTAAAGGTCCGATGGGACCGGGGGATGCCATATTCGTGTAGTAGTTACCTAGTGATAAAGGTAACCCGGCCTTGTGTTGGCAGAGAGCTGGTTAAGTTCTCGGGACGTCCAGCCAGAGGCGATCCCATGTGGCAGTAGGAAGTTCCTTAGCCTGACCATTTGTTGGAAACCCAATTCCCAATATGAAACTTTTACGGTATTAGTTGTAGAACCTGCTATTCACTTATGGTGGTCACCACTGTTTGGATAGTAGCTATAGTAGGCATACGATAATGGTCGTATGTTGGCTAAGATTTATATTCTACTTTCGAAATGAATTTTTCATACACTATGCACTAATAATAATATCAAATATTATTTTAAATGCGTATCAAGCATCTTTGACTATCATAAGGAGAAATCTCCTCCGATTCTGCGTTTGCATGTGTGTGTGTGCGGGAGGCCTTATGGTAGTCTCATTTTTAAAAAAGCATTGCGAATTAATTTAAAAATATTCTTCTTTTTGATTTTAAAATAAATAAACTGTTTTGAGTTCTCACACCAGTCACATGACTGACTTGGAGTTTATTGTTTTCCTTCCTAAACTCTGGGTGCCCACCAATTTTCACACGGGCAGTTAAGAGTTAGGTTTATCAGGATATTTTGGATATTCTGGAGTTGCTGGAGGCAAGCTGGATGGCATGGCGTATTACTAGTTTATATAGTATTTCTTTTTCCGCTGCACTGTTTATTGTTGTATGATGTTGTACACTCTGATGATATGATGTAATGAAATATGATGAAATGTAATAACTGATATAGTCCTTTGTTTAAAGATTATTCATTTATTATTATATGTTGTTCCGCTGCGAATTGTGAGATTCTGTTGTTGTTCTTTTTGTTTCCTTTCTGTCCGTTCTATTTTCAAATTCTCTTTTTCTATTTTTAAAATGCTTCTATCTTCTGTTTTTTTTCTAATTCTCTGTTTTCTAAAAAAAAATTGTCTATCTTCCTTTCCCTCTATTTTTCTTTCTCTATTCTTCTTTTTCTCTCTTCTTTCTTTTCTTTCCTTTTTAAAACCCATAACTATTCGGTTTTTCGGCAACGAAAATCCGCAATCGTTACACAACAAGGCACGTGAGGCAATGCCCAAGGTAGATATACTAATTGCGTATTTGGACTGGTGGTAACGCATAGCAGCTATTACCTCCTACCTCGAGATGCACTTCCAAATCAAAGGTGCACCCAAATCAAATCACAAAGCAATAGAATGGTATTGAAGAAATGTGTCCGATCAGAGGAATGATCTCACTTGGCTCGGCATGGCTCCTGTTTTAGCCACATCAAGCTGACTCGCGGGAGTCAGGGCTGCGTTAATCCTCATACAGGATCGTCGCCAAGCCATCATACTTTGTTTTGGAATCTCCACCACGTATACAGTTTTTAAAGCGGTTTTCGATATTGGCAGAGAGTATGACAATATCCGATCCCGGTCTCCTTAACGACCAAACACTTTTTCACGCTGTGATCATTTCATTTCAAATAGTTCAACTTCATATCAAAATATCATATTCATGTCAAAACCATATCTATTCGATATCATTATTCACCTTAAATAATATTTGTTTCTAGAATCGTAACACTTTCAAAATTATAACATTTTTGAAAACATACCACTTTTGAAATCATAACCCTTCCAGCTTAAACAGTTTAGATATTGAAAATAGTATATATATATATATTAATATAGTTATAAATTTAAAATATATTTTATATTAAAATAATTTATATATTAAAATAGTTATAAAATAGTTTATATTTATTTAAAGAGATTATACTGAAATAGTTTCCCAATTAGAATTGTTTCATGCAATTCCACAAATCGATTCAATTCAACTTAAATTTCAAAATTCAATTATAAAGCAATCCCTGTTCAACACTTCCATTTAAATGGTTAAAGATTCAATTCAAATTCTTAATAAACCATTTCAATTTTTATCAATTTAAAATCCAAGTTTGAACTATCATTTCAAGTCCAATAAAATTCAAAGTTGAATATTAAAACATTTTCAATATAAGTTTCATTTATATTTCAACATTTAACTTTAATTTTATTCAAATTGAAAAATATTCACTTAATCAATTTAATACAATTAAATAAAATCTCAATTTATAATTTAAATCGGTATTAAATATTTAGTCTCAATTTTACTTAAATTTGAGAATATTCATTTAATCACTTTTTATCCAATCAAGTTATAAATCATATCTTTCAAAATCTCAAAATCAGCAGTTCAAATCAATTCTTATTTAAATTCAATTATTAACCAATTTAAATTCCAAGTCAACCATAATTTATCTTCCCAACCTCTATTAATAAAGTTATTAAAAATCTATTTTTAAAATATTAATATAAATTTAAATAAATACTTAAACATGTTATAAACCAATTAAATTAGATTTTATTAAATTATATCTTATTATTAAATTTGTTTTATATTAAATCTTGTTTTATATATTTAAAATAAAATCAAATTATAAGTAAAATCTTAAAATTTATATTTTCAAAACTAACTTATAAATTAAAATTTCCAAATATGTTATTTTAAAAAAATTCTAAATTTTATACATTATAAAAATAATATTTATATATTATATTTTGAAAAATTAGTATTTAATAAAACTCATATATTTCCTTTCAAACTTTAGAAATCATTTTAAAAATATTGATCAACGGTATCCGTACATAATTTTCTATTCTATGGTCAAGTGATTCGGATATTTATCATTTCAATCCACAAGTTAAATTTTACGGATATATATCATTTCAACCCGCAATCCCAAAATTCGAATTCAATGAAATTCGCTTAGGTTTATCATTTCAACCCATAACGATTTTCCCTTAATCTATAAAATCGTTTGGGTATGTATCATTTCAGCCCATAGGGAATTTCTAGCTATCAGGGAACTTGTTGAGTGAGTACAATATGATAATAATATAACATATCAACAACATTCATATATCATAATTGGCAATATAACATATGTATAACAGGTTATTGGTGTAAATACTGTCAATTAGCACTGGCGAAGAAATGCAAATAATAACGTATCATATTTAACGATTAAATAACAAACAATTTAAATTTAACAACATATTTCAATTGTCATTTCATGTGAATTGAATGTACTAAATATAAGAATGTTAATCATGAGTGATTTCTCACCTTTCGAGACTAGATGAAACAGGACAAGCACACAGATAACCGACAAATCAAAGCAACTAACTGCTGCAATCAATTATGGACAGCGGCAAGACCAAAAACAAAGCACGACGAACCCGAATCGATGAATCCAAAATCAAAACTAGCTTGATATAAATGGAATAAAATACATATATTATATTAAATCAATATTCAATACAGTACATATATTTTCCTTCAAATTCCCATATAACAATTTTATCATAATATATAGACATTATGTTATAACAAAATCTATTTTGAAAATAAAAATGGTTAATAAACATTTCCATATATATACACATATATCCTTGCTTCACTATATATATATATATATATGTAAATAGAACAAAAGAATAGGATTATGTAATATATATATATATATATATATAAACCCTTTATAGTAAAATACATACTTTTTTGAAATATATAAACAAAACAAAACTACATGTTACAAGAAGATTTACAACTTCGAATATAAGCAATTATATGTGTACGAATAATATATATACTCCATTTTTTTCAAAGATGTAGAAAGAAAGTGACAGGAGGCTCGGGGTAGTTGCGGCTAGAAGCGGGGCAAGGAAAGCAAGTAGATGTGGGCTAAAAGTGGAAAGGCCAGGGTGTGGCCGCTGCTGCATGGCAGAGTTTGGAAAGGCATCAAGTGAGCTTGTTTCAGGCAACCTGAAGAGGCCGAGCAAATGAGTGGATGTGTGGCAACATGAAGTAGCTGCCACGGCGGATGAAGGTGGGACAGTCGGCGAAGGTGACGAGGGAAGTGGGGTGTGCTGTGATGGTGGAGAGGAATGGGAAGAAGGATATGGGTGAGTTTCTTGACTAGCGTTCGTTAGTAGGTGGAGAGGAGGGCTCGTGTGGCAGGGGTTTTGGGTCAGAGGGGGTGGATGTCGCGCTCAGTTGGAGGAGTGATCGAGAGGAAAGGGGTGGTTGCTGTGTGGGTGGCAAATAGTGGAGATAAGGTGAGTTTTGGCGGAGTGGGTGGTTACATCACAGTTGGATGGAGAATAGGGTGGTGGGGTTCGCTGTAGGCTCAAGCGGACTGAAGTGGAGCACTGGGTGTGGCGGAAGGCTAGGGATGCGGTCGAAGGCCGTGGGCAAGAGAGGAGGCCTGCATAAAGAGGGAATGAGGCGCATGGAAAAGGGTGATGCGTGAGCACGAAAGAAAAATAAAATAGTATAAGTTTTCATGGAAGAAGAAATATTGAGTAGGTATGGGTTGGGGAGAAAAAGAAGTGACAGCAGGAGAGAAGACATGTTTCTAACATAAACAACTTTATATATTGTTTATAAAAAATTTCTTTCAAACAATGGGTGAACGAATAGGAATGGAAAGAGACGCAGATAAAAGCAAATGGTGGAATAGCAATGGACATGGAATAACAAAAGTCAAAAATTGGAAAATATTAACTGCATATGGCTATAGGTTTACATGGTGGAATAGAAAGGACATTGGAAACTTAAAAGGCCCAAGTACTGAACTGATACGGCGAATCGTTTTGTCGATTCCACCACGTATCGGGTGTCGAAAAACAAAAATGAACATACTGCAGAGATCAGAATGACGAGACAAATATAATGGCACATAGATATCAGTTGTACGATCATCCTATCAAAAGTCGATATTTCTGTGCCAAAACTGCTACTAATTTGCGGAAAATAAGATAAACGGGGCAATAGAAGTCCAAATTTGACGAAACGAAATATAACATCTCACTTAGAAAATAGTTTACATTTTTATCGTACAAAAATAATCATATTTCAAAAACATTTTATTTTCATCTAATTAACTGATTTTAAATTGAAATCGAAAATTACACAATAGAATTAATTTTCATATTTTTCGATGAAAATTTTCCATTTGCTATGTCTATATAGACGTATTCCAAATATCGAATTTTCATTGCAAAATTTTGTAGTTTTAAATTTCACAAAAATTCAGTTAATTACGTTAATAAAGCGTTAAAATTTACGGATCGTTACAATACACATAAGAGATTTTTCTTTATCTTTGGTACCCTCAGTAAATTACTGAGATATAGGTTTTTTCACCTTTGATGCAAGCAATTCTAGTGTGTGTACTCTTAATAGCCTCACTATTTCTTATGTGTCTGCATTTATTACCTTTGTACTACTTGTTTCCTAGATTTTGATTATCCAAACTATTAATGATGTGGTTGGTTACTCTTGAATCTGGGTATCAACTCTTGACAAAAATTTAATCAGGTCTGATAATGTTATTTTGATTGTTTGCCTTATTACTACTTAGATGGTTACTTGAGTCTTGTTGTACTTGTGCCACATTTACACTAAGTTGTCATTTCCCTGGTTCATTGAACTCTGACCTAGAGTATAATTCATATTGAGTCTAAAATAACATTTTGGAGCAGTGTGTCCAACTTTCTCACATATTTGACACTTCAGTCTATTGTTATTATTCCATCTCCCTCTGCCTTTGACTGATTCTTGCCTTTATTGTTATATTGATTCTTGCCTTTATAGCTTGCTGCATAATAGACTGACATGTCTAAATTTATGAGTTTCTTGAGTTCTTATCTTCCTTCATGGGCAAGAAGTATAGAGTTTACATCCTCAACTGATGGTGTGACTTTTTGAGATGCTATTACTTCTACCACAGCTTTATATTCTTCACTTAAACCACTCAAAGTAATTAACACTTGTTCAGATGCTGGTACCTTGTGTCCAGCATCTTCAAGTAAATCACATGTTGTTTTAATTTTTGCAAGATATTCTCCTATGGATTGATTATCCTTTCTGATACTATGTAATTATCTCTTGTGATGCATTACCTTGGCTGCACATTGAGAGTTAAAGATTCGTTCAACCGTTGATTAAATTCCATTTGGTACTTTACTTCTAATAAATTGTGGCAACAATCTAACACTTATTGATGACAATAACCATGAATAAATTATAGTGTCTAGCCTTTGATACTTTATAAATTCTGGATGGCTGACAGTTTTATTTTCTTCATTACTGATGAAATTCGGTGGAATTGTACGAGTGCCAAAAAGGAAATCTTCGAGTCCATAGCCCTTGACAACTGTCTCAACCTTTACTTTCAAAAGAAGATAATTAGTTTCTTCTAAGTGGGCTGTAATCAATTGACTCTGAGGCCTGATGATACTTTTAACCAGATACCCAATTGCTGTTTGACCAAAATTGGTGGTTTCTGGTATTCCAAATTTGTTGGCCATGATGCAGATTCAGAATCAGAAAGAAATTCAAGCAAAAGGAAGCAATTCTAATGCAAGAACTGTTACTGGGGGCTTCAAGAAAATCAAGAACAAAATAGAAATCTTAAAGAGTTAGGTATATGCAGCCACTAACCCGGATGATTGATTTTTGATGATGGGTTTTTTCAGGGAAGGCACTATTCTTTAATGTTTTGATGAATTTCTAAATTTGATTTTGCTTTTCTGAGTGAAAGTTTGATGCAACCAGTCTCTTGCTAGATTCCTATGGTAGCGTGCTTTCTTTCCTTTGGATAAGCACTTTCAAATTCATAATCTTAAATGATGAAATTTTGCTGATGAGATTTCAAAAAACTCATAAATTATCAAATGATGATAACTCAGATGATATTCAAGCTATTGTTATACCGTTACGTTGCTGCTCTGATACTATATAAGATTTGAAGTTTAATGATCTGCTTTGATGTTTTAGGTAGAATGTTTGAATTGCATGAAATGAGAAAGGAAGCTTTACAAAATTATCATTACAGAGTGTGATACATGTTGCTATTTATATAACAGCCGTACTTAATAACAATACGTGGTTTTGGGCTAAAAATGAACACAAGCCCGCTAGCCTGCTTATTACATAATTGCTTTGTAATTAAAAAATCAGATGCATCTTTGGTCTCTCACACTTGTACACTTCTAACTCAAGATCTTAATGTGGTTTAGTTGAAACCAATCTATATCAGTAACCCAATAACTTTCATTTATAATTTACTATATTTAAGCGTATAGGAGTAATTTAACAGAATTATTAAGGGTAATTTTATTTGTATCCACTTGATTAATAAGTTAATCGACATTATTATGTTATTAAGTTAATCCATAATTATATTACTAGTTAATCCAGGGTGGATTAACTGTTATGAAGGATTCTAACTCGAGAACACTAAAATCAAAACCCCAATGCACAGCGAAAAAACGAGATTGTGATATGGAGTGTAAAGACAACCAATGAATAATTCTATCTAAATATCAAACAATCCAAATCCAATCACAATCCCCAAACAAGCAATATAGAATTCAAAGCAACAACGTAAAATAAACCACACGGCGATCTATAGTGGTTCTACTAACGTTGTGTTAGTGTACATCCACTTTAAGAGAGAGCTTTTATTAATATCGATGAGAAGAGTACAAGAAATTGATTACAATGATCAAAATTCTAATAGAATTGATTTAAGGGGAAAAGAATTGAAGAAAATTAGTTTTTTTAAAATCCTAATTAATGTAGGCTAAAACCCTCGCGGTCGCTTTCTATCGTATTGAAATCTGAATTCGGAAAATAGCTTATGTAGAAGACTAGTAAACCTAGGCAAAGCTTTCAAATTACTCCTTCAAATATCTCAAATTTTCATGTCAAGCCCAGACCAAAAAACTGGCAGAAGTCACCACAAACGTCTGCCACAATGTGGCAGACGTTTTTCCAAAGTCTTGAAAAAAAATTCCTTAGGCATTGGACATCTGTCCAAAGTGACAAACGTCTTCCATATGCCTCTGGAACAATTCTACTGAAGATTTGGACGTATGCCCCAAAGTGACAGATGTCTGTCCCAACTCTCGGGTTCCAAACCCTACGGCGACAGACGTCTTTCGCTGTCACTCCACCTTCTCCTCCAAAACTTCTCCTTCCGAGCTTCAATTTGCGAACTGTTTTTCCATCACCAAGCTACTTACAACCACTTCAAATCTCTATATATTGACGCCAAAATTTAACATTAACTGACAAAATACAAACATAATTTCAGTTTGAAGCTCAGATCAGGGTACAAAATAAAATACTCATGTTATACTTTTCATGTCATGCATAGATAATTCCACAGCCCACTCGAACAACTATTGATTTCATGTAGACTATTACCATGTTCATAATATTATTCTAAACAATCATTGGATTACTCAGGTAACTACAATAAAAGTTTCAAAAATTAGTTAAATCTCAGGCTCCATTAAACATGAGAGCATTATGCAATACCATGGCCTACTAATATCAAATAACAAAGAAAAATGATCAAATATTTACTATAACCTATACCGAGGAGATGAATCCTCCCTTGAATAGTGTTCCACTTCCAATACTCGACCCAACTTAGTTATTCGATAAACAACGTATCACAATTTAACTATAATCAAAGTGGAGCTTTCATATAGAAGATCAATGGTATTCTATAGTCAAGAGGACCGTGTAAATTAGTCACTTTGATATTTTCTGTTTGACTATAGTTGTATTAACCAATAGAAAACTATCAAGTAAGTCATTCCATAGTTACCCAATAATTATTAGTACGTAACCTCTTGGTGCCCAACAGTCATGAGTAGTACACTGTTCAACATTTAAAGAGTATTACATATACTAGTCTCAATGGATCTAAAGATATCCAGTCTCAATACATCTTAACTAGGAATATTCAAAACGTATATTTATTTTATTGTGATAAAACACTCATGATTACAAGGCACTATAACTACTATCAAAAAACATATCATTTAACGATTTTCTATTAAATATAATTAATATAACATTTTATATCAAGTATATAATAGCAAGAAAACACCTTTTATTTTAAACAATATTGATTATCAAGTTAGATTTACGTAACAAATCACATAATTTTCCATAGGGCATATCTGTTAACCCGTCTTTTGTCAAAGCCATAAGTAGGTGGATTCAACCTAACTAACTTCACGACTATCGAGGTTGGAGTATGATGGATTCGGTTTTGAAAAATGAAGTTTACTTGGATATGTCATTCGGTCAAGAAATGGAGGGAATGCATGGCACAAGTACTTCGTTCGGTCTACACTCCTCGTGCGGCATAAGGGATGGTTCGGCATTGGTTGCCGCTTGGAATAAAAGAATTGTTCAGCATAAGGAATGGTTCGACATTGGTTGCCGCTCGGCATAAAAGAATCGTTCGGCATAAGGAATGGTTTGGCATTGGTTGACGCTCGGCATAAAAGAATCGTTCGGCATTAGTAATGGTTCGACATTGGTTGCCGCTCGGCATAAGGAATGGTTCGGCATTGGTTGCCGCTCGGCATCGCACCTCGATACCTCGATACTTCGCACCTCGATGCCTCGATACCTCGCACCACGATGCCTCGCACCTCGATACCTCGCACCTCGTACCTCGCACCTCGCTCGGCATTGGCGGCTCGGCATGGGTCGCTCGACGAAGATGGCTCGGTGGAAAGTCGTTCGGCATAAGACGAATGTGGCTCAGTGGAAATTCTTAATGGGCCTTTACCGTTAAGAAAGCCCAGCAACTCAAAATTCGCCTATAAATACAGTTTGTAGGGGTTCAGAAAGAGGGATCTTCTTCTTCTCTTCTGCTCCCTGACTTTTTATTTTCTAAGACTAAGGCTAGTCTACCACTTTGTAACTATAATTGATTCAAACATCAATAAAAAGGAAACTTCTAGAGTGGACGTAGGCCGAAGTTAGCCGAACCATTATAAAACTTGTTTTTCTTTACTGCTTTCATTTTAATTTCAACTGTTCTTCGTATTATTACTCTCTACACACTCTATCTGTTATCAGTGATTGTTAATTGGTGCTTTCATTTACATTTGGGTGTTAGTGACCAATTTTGGCGCTAACAATATCTCTAACTCTATCAATCTTCCACTTGTACTTGGGGCCAATTATGGAATTTCTATCCCATCCTTTGACCGGTTTGATGAGAACTGATCGAGTTAGACCCTCTGTGAATGGATCTGTTATGTTTTTTAATTTTCTACTATGTCAATCATCTCTCTCTGATACTAATAAACTACCTTTATCATGTGGAGCTATTCAGTGTATGTTTCTTGATGCTAGTGAGCTCTTATCATTTTATTGTTATCATATAACAATAATAAAGTATTTATAACACTTGGAATCATCCCTATCTCATTTACTAATTTGTGCACTTATATTATACATCTCTTTTATCATGGCACTATTCAAGGTGGTGTACTTTGCCTTTTCTTTGAATTACTCACAATGTTTCTTTTAGAAAATTTCCAACTTAAGTTCCTTAACTAAGATTTGAACATGAATTTAATATTGATATATTACACTCGATATTACTTATGGAGTTTGAGTCTAAGCATTCCTTCATAAGGAATTTGTTGTTAGTAAACAATTTCCTAGTATTTGTAAATACTCGAAAATGCCCTAAACTACCATTTAGTTATCTTAATCTGGATTTAATATTTGCTTCATGCATAAAATACATAAGCAAACTAAGATAATGTAGACAATGTAATACATATGATAATTCATATTGTCAATACATAAGGAATCCATTCAACATATTCCATATTAAATATTTTAATAAGATGTCTTTGCATATTGTACTATAATCAAAGTGGAGCTTTTATATTTAAGATCAATGGCATTCTCAAGTCAAGAGAACTGTGTAAATTAGTCACTTCGATATTTTCTTTTTGACTTTAGTTATATTAACCAACAAAAAACTATCAAATGAGTCATTGGTAGTTATCCAATAAGTGTTAGTACGTAACCTCTTAGTGCTCCTAATAGTAATGAGTAATACATTGCCTAACATTTTAAGAGCATTACATACTCTAATCTCAACAAATGTATAGATATTTAGGCTCGATACATCTTGACTAGGAATATTTAAAACAATATGTTTATTTTATTGTGATAAGTTACTCATTATTAAAACACATCGTAATTGCTATCACAAAACATACCATTTACAAATTTTCAATTAAATATACTTTTAATTTAATTAATTAATATAACATATTATATCAAGTATATAAAAGAAAGAAAACACCTTTTATTTCGAAACAGATTGGTTATCGAGTTAGATATATGTAACAAATTACATTATTGCCCCTAGAGCATTCCACTAACTCTATCATTTTTGAGTTGCCTAGGTTACTAGAGCTACATGAAGCGCGGAGGGCAACAGAACCAAATTTATAGCTGATTTTGGCCTAATCTACGTACTGGGCTTGGGCCGCTTCTGGTCCATGCTTCTGGCCTAAATCTTGGCCCATCTTCCATATCCTTGCATACATCCCGTTTTCGACTGGGATGAATTCACCCAAATGAGTCTCTATTGCCTTTCACCCATTGTTTCAGACGCTGCAACAACTACTTTTCCTTTTCACATGACATGTTGCTTAATTTTCTTTCTTTGTAGCAATCAGGGTAACCAATAATTTCAAGGCATTGTTCTTTCACATGT
Organism: Allium cepa; assembly: GCA_030765085.1. NCBI lineage: Eukaryota > Viridiplantae > Streptophyta > Magnoliopsida > Asparagales > Amaryllidaceae > Allium > Allium cepa. The sequence continues at coordinate 348,502,197 of CM060944.1, forward strand.
ATTGTTTGACCACAGTAAGCACATTTCAACAAAGATTTATCAACGTAAGAAGTGTTCTTATTAAGAGATACCTTTGATACTTATGCACCTTTGAAACCACGGCTGCTGAGATTTGTGATATTCCTTTACCTTTAAGCATGATTACCTACCTTAATACTTCTTTTTTCACCTTTTCAAATGCTTGCATTACTGTAGGAAATGGTGTAATTTGTAAGAAATTTTCTCTCTCAATATCCAATCGGTCATCAAGACCATCTAGAAGGGTATAGACACTGGTTTCCTGAACAAAATTGTTAAACTTCTTAATGTCTTCTGCATGAACCACAAGGTTAGGATGGTGAAAATCGATTTCTTGCCATAGACTCTTTAAATTATTATAATATTCTTCTACAGATTTGCCTAACTGTTTAAGTCGTATTACTCTTTTATTTAGTTCAAGTACCCAAGTAGCATCGCCGCCATCATAGAAAGTCGTAGAAAGAGCATCCCACCCTTTTTTTCTATAGGGAATCATATGAACTTGTTCGTTAGATTCGAGTACAGAGAGTCAACCAGCTATCCCTTCATCACTGTATCATCAATATCCTATTTCGGGTGCTGTAGGTATTGATGTAGTGGAGGAGGTGGATTTCCAATGATGTGTCGTAGTTTATCTCGTTCCTTCACATTCATCATTACTACTTGAGACCACATGTAACAATCCACACCTAAATGGGCATAGTATTTTGACAGAATTGAAAACCTAAGTCCATTAGGGTATGGATCATTGGTGTTGGTAACATGTAATAAACATAAGTATATCAGAGAGCTATCTATGAACTCGTAGTGCAACTGTAAAATATAATAGAACATATAAACCGACTAAGGCTACTATGTACCTTGGAATCAATATTACTCCTCGGATATCTAGTTGCCTTGTCGATGCTTAGCATGAATGAGAAGTCTCATCCATCAACTGTTCCCAACTTACACCAGTGTCTTATCCCTCTAAATCTATACTGTGGGTTGTAATAAGGAGGTGGTCAGTACAACTTTTTGGTGATTGATAAATTACATACTTTATCAATAACATTAGTTTATGTTGATTGCTTTTCATTCAAATATATGTCTCCAATTTAAGAGTTAGAGGTTTTAACTGCGTTTGTGCATAGGACATAAATAACCTACTCCAATGTATGAGTATATTAAGCATGTGGGTCTATATACATACCTATATATGTATGTATATATGATGAGCATAGCTGTATCCTCCCAAACATAAAACCCCCATAATTAATCATTGATCCACCGTCCCTAACTACGAAGGCCAATGACTATAATATATGGCTTTATAATTTAATCTAGCCATTCAACTAATGCATTTTAATGCAACTCATCTAAGAGTTAACTAGCCTGCCTCTAACTAAATGAAAAATAACCAAACTTTAAGGAAATGTATATCCCATACGAACTCTACACCAATTGGAAGTCTAATCCGTATAGGCTTAACCCAATCCTTCACCGTCGACTATGCGGGACCAACGGAATACTCGACCTATGCCCAGCCCTACTCCACAAATATCGTTATACAATGCTAACATTGTATTGATCCCTCTATGTAACTCTCTTTTAGATTTTCCTAGTACAAATTAAAGAAAAAGCCCATTATGGTTACTTAGTACCACTTTTTTGAATTATAGCTGACCCCATTCCCAATTGGGAACTGTATAAGTAAACTCCTTAATAGAGAAGAGGCAGACCCTATCGGCCATTTAAAAACCTTCCACCTTGGAGTAAACCCCTTGACTTCCCCAAAGGAACTCCAACATTTAGTACTTCAAATCGAGGCGAACCCCTCTAAACCCGTACATTTATCCCTCCTACGAGTCATAAAGTTAGAGATGTCTCACATTAGTAGTATGTATACACAACTACTAGCAGTCTCCAGGTGAAAGGTGGACTTTTTTGTTGTGTAACTCTATCGAACTCACACCCCAACTCATATTATACCAAGCCATTTATAACTAACTTAAATATTGGGCTAGGCCCATTAATTCACGTCCATTATAAACATATTATTAAGGCCATATAATTTTCACTATGGAAAGCATTATGCCATTGAATTCATTTATCAGCATTCATTTATTTAGTTGCTATGAAATTATTCTTATATGTTTATTTCCTTTGTTCTTAATTTTTTTTATGTCACTTAAATGTTTGTTATTTCTTCATTTCCAATTAATACTTTTTAAAAGGTCATATTATTCAAATTGGATAACCACTAATGTTTCAAATCTAACTTATTATGCCTATTTAGTTTTCTCCGTAGTTGTCACATTTAATTCTGTAATTAGTCCCATTAAATGCATTTATGTCCCCATTTGATTTTTGTAACTTCCTATTAACTATGCATTTAGCGCCCATTAATATTACAATCATTATTCATTAATATTGGAGTTATTTCCCCTTTTTCATTGCAACCTCCTAACTCTTTTATCTATTATGTTATTCATATTTAAACGTTTGAATTGTAATTAATATGAGAACCGATGTATATTTATTTTATTATATTAATTTTATTATGCTTTATCGTTTACCTTATGTATATTTATATTTCTTTAATTAGTAAGCACGGTTATACACACACGTATATATATATATATATATATATATATATTTAACTCTTTGATTTCGACATTTAGGAATTTCAGAATATACACTTATGTGTACATGTTGGTGATTGATCTATATTAGATCTGAATACATATTATCCATACTTGATTCAATTGAGAAACAAGTATATGAAATTAACGGAAGGCATACGTGAATCCATCGATTCTTAATTGATGTGAAGATTAATTTGGATGAGATCTTCCAAATAGACACAAGCTTAGATCTGTAAATTCTTTTCAAAAGAGGGTAGGGAGAATATGATAAGACTTGTGTAATTTAGGGATCATAACCTCGTATATATAATGTGTGTCATTTTTCAGTTCGGCCCTTCAACAAACTAAAATCATCACTGATATCCACATATTATAAATTTACATGACGAATAAACCCTTTAAGTCTTAATATGTTTATTCCAAAATAGATCACGTAATTAGACTTAATTACAAGATAGTCCACACATTCAAACATTAAAATATATGACCCCGTTATGTTGAATTATTCCGACAATCTCCCAGTAGGCCACTTATGTAACTTTATAGAATGTATTCAACTTTATGAGATCTTAAATATCTTGATAATATGGTATATTCAAAAAAATCTCATCCATTGATTGTGTTAACATAGAACCAAAGTGGCTTTCATTACTGTTTTTGTAACTAAACCCATCAATGATCACAGTTATTAATACAATCAAATGACATAGATCAATCATGTATATGTAGCATGTAAATTACATGAAATGTGATCTTTACATGTCTATTTTCAACCGGTCCTACTTTACTTTAATGAGATCAAAATTCCACATAATATTTATAAACAATTGAAGTGCGGAAGAAACTTTATTTATATCGGAAAAATCAAAGCATGTTCATAATCAAAATATAGAACGGTGTCGCAATATGCACTATGGATATTAACCCATTATGCACTCTCTCCTTTACAACTAGAAACTTGATGTCAATGTAATTTGACTTTCTTAAGCTTCTATTGCCTGCTGATCTATTGTCACAATATAACTTCAATGGTCTTTCGATATTATCGATAATGCGCATCCCAGTTAAAATTTTCCATAGACATTTCGCCAGGTTAGATACCTCAGAACATGCCACAAACTCTACTTCCATGGTGGAAGAAGCTACGGGCATTTGTTTAACGCTTTTCCAGGATATAGCCCCTCCACTTAATATAAATAGGTATCCTGAAGTGGATTTTCTGCTATTTGGGCATCCAGCAAAATCAAAATCAAAATTCCCAATGATCTACAACCGAACTGATTTTCTATATATAAGCATATATTCCTTTATTCTCTGAACATACCTCAAACCCTTTTTTGCTACTTTCCAATGATCCATTCTAGTATTACTAAGATACCTTCCAAACACTCCTATAATGTACACAATATCCAGATGCGTATACACTTGAGCATACATTAGGCTCCCTATAGCAGATGCATAAGAGAACATCTGCATTTCTTTAGCTTCAGGATGTTATTAGGGCATTGTTTGAGACAAAATTTATCTCATTTTTCGGCAAGGGTATCACCCAATTTACAATCTTGCATGCCAAAACTTTTAAGCACCGTTTCTGTATAGTTCTTTTGTGACAATCCAAGAATATCTCATGAGCGATCATGATATATTATATTCCTAATATAAAAGAAGCATCTCCAAAATCTTTCATTTCAAAATTATCTGAAAGAAATCTCTTGGTTTCGTGCAAAATATGTAATTATTACAGGGAAGCAATATATCATCAACATATAAAATCAAATAAATGAATTTTCTCCGACTGAACTTATGATACAAACAGTTATCAATCATGTTTGTCTTGAAACTCAATGAGGTAACTACTTTATGAAACTTGTGGTACTATCGACGAGAAGCTTGTTTGAGCCCATAAATATTTCTTTAGCTTGCAAACCATATTCTTTGGGTCTCCGAACACAAAGTTTTCTGGTTGCAGCATATAATTGTTTCCTCAATATCTCCATTTAGAAACGCAACTTTAACATCAACTTGATGTAAGTCAAGGTCAAAATGTGCAAGAAGCGCCAAAATTATTCTAAAAGAGCCTTTCGATGAAACCAGAGAGAAAGTCTCTTTAAAATCGATGTCTTCCTTCTATGTAAAACCTTTTTCTACAAGACGAGCCTTATATATTTCCCATTACCTTTTGCATCCCTCTTGGTTTTAAATATCCATTTACAACCAATGGGTTTCTTACCTTCAAGTAAAGAGACAAGAACCCAAATGTTATTGTCTTGCATGGATTTATACTCTTCGTTCATAGCTTCAATCCACTTTTTAGAACCAGCATCTTGCATGGCTTGGTGAAAGTTGATAGGATCAGTTTCCACCATTCCATTATTATCCTCTATTTCTTGAGCAAATACCACATAATTATACGGAATGGCATCGTTCCTCCTTTATTGGATCCCCTTAGTGGCAATTCTTTTTGTGGTTGTTGAATTTGTTCTTGTGGAACATTGTCCTCATCTTGGAGAGCGTTTTCCTTAATATTGTTTTGTTTTTGTTTCGGATTAACTTCTTCATTGATGAAAGGAATGATAATCTGTACGTTGTCAGAAGAAGTAACTGTAGTAGGAATCATAGATTATGATCCCCCCTCAAAAACATATTCCTGACTTCATTTCTACCTCTTAACTCAACATCCTCAAAAAATGTTGTAGCTCCCGTGTCATAATTTTTCTTTAGTGCGGGATCATAAAATATATAGCCCCTATATCGCTCAGAATAATGAATAAAGTAGCCACTCACGGTTTTAGAGTCCAGTTTTCTTTCATTTGGCCTATAAGGCCTTATGTAATGACCCGCAAATCCGTACCCTTTGAATCGGCAATAAACCACACATGTCCGACCCAAAAAGCACAGACTGATAGAAAGTCAGGAGAAAGAAAAGAAGAGAGAAGAAGAGACGATAAAAAAGAGAGAATAGAAAACAAAACAGAATAGTACAGAATCTCATAACACAGCGGAAAACATATAATATAATATCAATGATCTTTACAATATAGAAACTGTACATACTTACATCAATCAGAGTATGACAATCAATCACCAATTATCAACATGAACAGTTATAATAATCTATCCTTACAACTACCTATAATATACAAGAAGTTAGCACAGCGGATGATCAAAACAGATACATGTATGCAAAAATGAAGATCTCCAGCTCTCCTACTAAAACTCCAAAAGAATCAAATCTGAACCTGTTAATATACTCGGTCTGACCCGAGCATTGAAAGGGAAGAACGCCTGGATCAGTCTGGTAAATCAGCATGAGAAACACACTCAACCGAATTTATTAAATAACCAAACTTTTCCTTTATTAAAAAAAGTATCTTGTAAGACACGCCTACACATAAGCACGGACATGTTTTTACCTTACGATAACTAAAACAATTCATATCCAATCCTCTTATATTATACTAGTGTCTAGTAGATACAACTAATATTAATCATAGCTGAAATTGTTAAATTGATTAAATTCCAGCATATAGCCCAAAATGGGTAATACAATCAAAATGGCAAGTATATAACGGAGTTTGGATTTACATACAGATAACCAGGTGAAGGGACTATCTTTCGGCAGTACATCTCTAGAGGAATGTACCGAGGACCATCACAAAGGATCCTCTACCAACACAAGATCAGCCCACCTCTATAACTAGATGGTATCGAATATATCAGCCTCCAGTTGCTACTGACCTTTTTCGAGGGCCCTCTAGCATACAAACCACAATAATCAGATACACGACATCATAGCGTGTAAAGATATGTCTAGAAGAGGATGATATACCTACTTTAGAGCGACCCACTTAGCCTTGCTGCATCTAACCTCATTTCGGTCATTTTCGGTTGATGAGGCATGAGGTAACGATTACCTTTCACCAATCACAATCACATCACATTGAATGTCACACGGCTATTTCCGTTGACTACTAATTGCCTTCCATAAAAATACAACCCTTAAGCTCGTACGTCTCAAGGAGGGTGTTAAGCTAAGAGAAGTTGCCTTCCCTACCACCACTGATGTACGTTTGTAAAAACCAATGTACGTAATATGTAGAAATGCAATATTAGACAAACGTCCATAAAAGTTATCCAGAAACAGGACAAACCGAAGGTACTTTTCTACCACATCCTGTCGGAAAATCCCTAGGATTAGTAGCAAATAGTCCTTGCATTGGATATTTCATAATGAAGAGACCACTACTACTATATGTATATTAGGATTTTATCTCCAAACGATCAACAAGAAGTCTTCCACTATGAAAATCCGAAATATCAATATCATCATAAGCAACCTATATAATCATCGCATATACGTTGGTCCGAAGTGGTTTTCGGATAAACCGATTATGATCTCTTCGCACCAACAACGCAAAAGCATTTCTCAACCTCATACAGAAACTAAGTCTCATAGACTTGTCACGTCTCCAACTTTCAGCTTGCTATACTTTGTTCTAAGAAGGAAGCTCGATAGATTGGAGTAATACTCCATACCATACAAATCAACATCCTCAACACAAACGATAATCAAGCCTACACAAAAGGCAACGTACTAAGTGTATGATTAAATAGTACCCACTTCAAGTTGAGGAATTAAAATGACCAAATTTGATAGTCGGTTATTGTAATGACCTGGAAATTTCGATCTAGAAAATTCTAGATAGTTAGGAAAAGAAGGAAAGAGAAACAAGAAGAAACAGAAACAAAACACAGATTCTCACATTCGCAGCGGATGAAATATAATATCACATAGAATAATAGTTATACAAAGAAAGCTGTAATTGTTATTTTACATACATTTTATCATAGTTACAACATTTCACAATCTCTGGACAGTTAAAATAACTTGTCCTAGATTATCAGCAATAATATACACAGCAGTAAACACTCCATATGTTCCTGCCATCCAGCTCGCCTCCTGAACTCCAGAACGTCCTTACCTGAAAAGCTGTAATACTCGGTCTGACCTGAGCATTACAACACAGTAACACCCAGGTTAGGCTGGAAACCAATGTGAGTAAACCCATCCAACATGGAATACAAAAGTACAAAGTTTATATAAAACCCGGGGTAACTCGTATCAATTTACAATTGCACAATTGTTATAGACATCCTTATTTCACACATCAATTTCTAAGTACCAAAACTTAGATTAAATGGACCATTTTACTTAAATCATTCCATTCCAGTCTATTAATTTCACATATTAAATCTGTACAGAATTATTATAGATTACAAATCGAAGTGGCTTCGGGTAATTACTAATACCCGACTCTGGTCTTTTCAAATTCAATACCATCTTAACCACGTTATTCACGTGAAACATAATTCAACCTTTAAATACAAGATGTCACTTTCTATACAGCAATTCATCATCGATAAATAACCACACAACACTATAAAAGACAAACATATCATATCACAAACATTTCTATCAGAAATATCAACCAATTATTCATAAGTAAAATTTATTAGTCACCCATTTCTAATTTAAATCAAATTAATCACTTTAATTATTTTTAAATCTTGCTTACTTAACAATAATTAATTACAAACCATTAATTAATCATCCCCTAATTATCCTCTCTAATTACATTCAGTAATTAGCCTTAAATTAATTTACCACATTCATTAATCAACCTTGATTAATGACATTCAGTGATTAATTATTCTTAATTACTTACATTAATTAATTAACCCCTTAATTAATTAATAATCCTTTAATTAGTTACACTGAATAATTATCACTTATTTACTTCCACTGAGTAATTATTCTTTAATTACTTTCCATCAATTATTTACCCTATGATTAATTACAACCTATAGTTATCCATTAGTTAGTTCATTAAGTAATTAACATTAATTAAATCACATTTAGTAGTTACCCCTTAATTAATTACATTAATTATTCTCTATTAATCAATTTCCTTAATAATTAATCGCATTAATAAATCAATACCTTAAATTGATTTCATAAACTAATCAACTAATTACCTTAATAATTAATTTATTAATTATTCCTTTAACTGGTTACCTTAATCAATTAACCATCCATATTAAATAATTTATACTTTATTTAATGACATCATTTAAATCACCTCTCAAAACATATAGGAATTTACCTACTATAAAATTACTCAAAACAATCAAATTTTACAACATTTTAAAACCTATTTCTTTTGATAATCCTTTAAACTTGATTTATTTATCAACTACACATATTTAGACTTGATTAAACCTAAAAATTCAAATCTTTTTATTTAAATCCTGGAATATTTTTCCCGATTCAATAAGAAACAGATCACAACAGAAATCAACCCGTGCAAATCCATAATCTCGCCGTGTAAAACACGAGAAAAGCTTGTATTTTGAAAAACATTTAATAGAAAAGCACGAGAAAAACATTTAATAGAAAAGCTTGTATTTTGAATTCTGGAAATGCTTTTTAAAACTGGGAATTTGATCTTGCCACTTGATGCTTTGATTTCTGGGTTGAATCTGAAATTTTTATATTGAATTTGTTTGCTTGATCTTTACTTGATTACAGGCTTAGTTTTCCAGGCTAAAGCCCTTTTGCTTTCCAGTTTGAAATTTTGATCATGTTTTGAAACTTTCTCTTCCAGGTTTGAACACTTTGAACAACTGTTGTTTAGTTTGATAATTTTTTTCAGTTTTACTTTCTTTTTATTTCAAAGATGAAGAAGAAAAAGAACAGCCTGCATTCTTTTTTCCTTAATTCATTTTTGTACATAAAATTAAATTTCAAAGGCAATAAGCATGCCACTTGTTAAGTTGCATGTTAATATTATTACATTTGTTTTAATGTTTAGTAAGAGTTATTACACTTGTCTTTTATTCATGCATTAATTAAATTTTAAATGATAATAGAAATTTTATATATTATATTTACCTTATGTTTAAAATATTACACATGTTACAATATGATTTAATCTATTAACATTTGTAATCATGCATTTTTAATTTACTTTTAAATGTTTTTTTTTGTCAAGCTTTTAAATTTTATTTTCCTATTTAAATAAATACTTTCTTAACTTATATAAATAAAATTCTTTAAGGAAAATAATATAAAACAAATCTTTTTCATATTTTTTTATGCCCAAAATATTTAAAATAATTATCTTTTAGATTTAAATTTAAATCCAAATTCAAATTCACTTTCAATTACAAATCCAATTTTGAAATCAACTCAAATATATGTATATATTAAGCAACACAAATTAAATTTGTAATTAATAATTCTATTTTAAAAATCTATTTATATCTATTTTAAAAACAACACATTATTATTATTGTTTGAGTTGATAGTACCCTAGAATGAGTTGAGTGTGTGTGTGTATATATATATGTGTATATATATATATATATATATATATATGAGAGTGTGCTTGTTATTTTCTTATGTAAATGGTTTTAAAAATGATTGATTCTTATAAAAGCTTATATTTTGATATATAAAGAAAATAATTTTCCAATTATTATATATAAATATAAGTGGTTGTTAGTAAATGGAATTGAATAAGAATTTAACAAGATAAGCTAGAAATGGATTTGAACCAGAGTATGGAATGGTTATTGTGTTTAATAACGGGATGATTGTTTTCCAATACACAGTAAAATGTTTAAGGAAGTAACCATTTGATGAGAATAATTTGTAAATTAGAAAGGATGTAAATTAAACTGGGTTTCAAATTATGAAGTTCTAAATTCTAAATTTAAACATTTGAAATTGTTTTCAAAATATTAAAGAAAATAATATTGTTCAAACTATTTTGAATATAATCTTATTTTAGAATAAGAATTTGTTTGTAAACTTTTAAAAAAATAATTTGTTCTGAATTAAAACCAAGGGTGGTTTAAATTTTAAAATTTGGCTTGGTGGGCCATGAAGTAAATATGTATATATGTATGATAATATCAAAGATGGTTTGAAATAAACTCTAAATTTTGAGTTTTAAATTTGGAATGAGATGTGATACTTTAATTGATAAGTTTTTGAACATATAAGTGGTAAGATTATTAATGTGAAGTTAAATAAGTTTTTGAACTTTTAAGTGATAGAAATTTGGAATTTGAAATGGAGAATTCAAATTTGAGTAAGCTTAACAGGATTTGAATTGAATTTAACTTAGAAGAAGTTAAATATGTTTGAATGAACAACCTGATTTGGAAATTTCAAGTTGAAATTGGGATTTAACGTAGAAAGTTAAATGGTTAATATGAATTGGGAGTTTGTGCGATGTTAAAATGGGTTTGAGATCTGAAAATTGAAAATGGAGGGATTTTTATGTAATTTGAATAATATCATCCTATTGTTATTAATAATCATTAAGCTGAAGTTGGATTTGTTTAAATGAATGAAGAAATGAGTATGGTAATATATCCATTATCAAGTTATAATGGAATCATTTTGGATTTAAGATTTGAATTGTTATTTGAGCTTTTAAATAAGTTTAAATATAATTTGGATTTAGAATTAAATGGTTTATAGATATATAAGTTGATTTGATTTAAAGGATTAAATCAACCTTTAAAATTTAACTCGAATTCATAATTCGAGATGGTTTGAAATTGAGATTTAAATTAAATTAGTTCAAATTGGATTTGATCTGAATTAATTGGTATTGTGTTTGAAGATGGATAAGTTTAAAAATTCAAATGAAAATTTGAATTGGATTGATTCGAAATGAAATTGAAGATGAATGGGTTCAAATTCAAATGGGAATTGGGATTAATTCAAACTGGAATTGATTCGAAATTGAAATGGGTTCAATTTGAAATTAGTTCAAATTGATTTGAATAATTTGGAATTGGGATTAAAGTTGAATAGGTTTAAAATTCAACTGGAAATTGATTTGAAAATTGGAAAGAAATTGAGAATTAATTCAACTTGAATTGGGGATAAATCAATTTCAATGGAAATTGATGTTATTTAAATTAGGTCAATTTAAATGTAAGTGGAAATTTAAATTGAAATGATTGGAAATGGAGGTTGAGAATTAAACAGTTTGACTCTAGACTATTTTCAAAATAAATTGTTTTGGTACAAATCTATTTTTCCAAGCTATATATTATATATACAACCTTTCTTTCTAAAGCCAAACTATCTTATACTTGTTTTACAATTATTTTTAGAACTATTTAACTATTTTACAACTGTTTTATAAACTAATTACTATCTTTCAACTACTTGATAAATAATTACTATTTTATAGCTATTTTGCAATTATTTAAAATTTCTATAACTATTTGACTATTTTCCAACTACTTTATAGCTATTTTACAAACTAATAATTATTTTCAACTACTTATCTATTTTAAAAAAATTCAAGCTATTTTCCAAATTTAAGCTGGACATAGTTTAAATTGTTTATGATTGAATATCCATTTGAGATAAGGATTAAAGTGATAATCCAAATGAAATTGAGGCAAATGTGAATAAGTGAATAGAAATCAAAAGTGGATGAGAATAGAAAGGAGAAATTGGTTTAGTTGATAATCAATGAAGATAAATACGTAGGATGTGCGTATATTATTCTATTCACATAGTGATTTGATCCGGATTCGAGCACAGAATTTCGAGATAGTTATATCGATCCGAGTTGGGATTTTTCACTCGATTTTCGACGACGAACCTGGATATGGATTGTTGATTGGCTCTGGATATTTTCTTTCATAGTTATGGCAATGCAAGGAGAATGACGATTTCTGATCAAGAAACCAGATCTGAGTCTGCACTAGGAAGTCGGGTGGACGATACTAGTTCGCAAGTGAAATTGTGTGATCGAGTAGCGATCAGATTGGTATAGCGTATGGATGATATGTGTACATCATACGGGTTTGAATGAAGTTGATACTGAGAATTTGTGAATAAGAAATGTGAAATGATTTTTGAAATGAAAGGTATATTTTGTAAAATATATGAAGAGGTAAAGTGGAAATTGGATATTTCTATGGTAAGAATTTACTTTATGAGAGTAAGTGATATGGTAAGTGTTTTTGTAAAGAGTAATAAAATTTGAATTTTTGATTTGAAATAAACAAGTTATATATATCTTTTTTATGTAAGATAAATCTCCCCTTGTTGAATCTTTTGCCGGAAGGAAAGGATTTTTGAAAGTATTTGAAGTATAAAAAGGGAATTTATACAAGTTTGAAGTGATCCAAAGATTTTTAAAGTTATATATATCTATATATGTATGTAAAGGACCTTGTGAGAATTATTTCGAAAAGGTTTTGGGAACTTTTAGACTGGGAAAGGCTTTTGATTTTTGGAGAAAAATCATTTTTTTGAAATTTGGAAAGCCTAGTTGAGAATTATCGATTTTGGATAATCGATTTTGAGAAAGAAGATTTATATGGAATTCATACTAGGTGTATGATTTGGAAGATACTATATGTGTATAGTATAAAGTGTTTTGAAAATGGCTCTGGAGAAAAAGGCGCTCTCTTGAAATGAACTTCTTGGGAGTACCATAGGTTGGTACTGTCTTGAGCCTCAAAGGGGGAGGTTCTAAAGTAGATCCTATGAGGAGTCCGGACAAAACTAGTTCCTGGGGATTTTGTGTAGTGTGTAGCGGAAGTCGGTGGCGCTGAAGCCTATAGAGGAATTTGGGTTATGCTGTGACGACAGTGTAACTCAATGTCACTTCGATCTACCGTAGACCATAGCGAAAGTCGTGTGAGCCCTTGAGAGCCAACAGTCCGCGTTTGATTTTATATCGGTAGACTGCGACTTATGGTAACATAGCGAAAGTCGTGTGTCTTGCTGAGAGCCAACAGTCTGCGATTGATTCTACATCGGTAGACTGCAACCTATGTGGGAGTGGAGAAGTTTTATTTTTTTGGCAGCGAAATTCGAGGGCGCTGAGGCCTACAGCTATATGGGTTTTTGCTGGGACAGCAACGCAATTTCGGCTATAGCTGCAATCTATAGTGGGTTCCATGGCGTAATCGAGGGGAGTGGAGGCCTACAGTTATCTATGGATTTTGTCGGGATGGCAACGTAACCATCGGGTTAACTACGACCATGGATGGGGGTGATGATTTCTAGAGCATTCTCACCAAAGATATTTCCTTGATTTCAAAAATGTTTTCTATATTTTCAATAAAATTATTTTCCAAATATTTTCATTGGGTGTTGAAATCGGGTATGCTGAGTACTTATAGATTTTCAGTCTTACGCCTGATCAACGTATGACCGAATTTCTATGAGAACGATGATGGACTTGTTAAAAAATCGAGTTATAAAAGCATTTTTATAAAACTATTTTGGCAATATTATATAGATTTTAAAGCGATTTCAAGTTTTGAATAAAAAGAAGTTTATAGTTAAAAGGGTTTAAAGGATAATTTTAATAAATTCTGACTTCGTTCCATTTCGAGGACGAAAAGATTCAAAGGAGGGAGGAATGTGATAACCCGGATTTTTGAGTATCTGTAAATTGATAAATTAACTGAATTTAATTAGTGGAAATACCGATGTATAAGTTAAATAAATAATTGCAGTAATGAAAATATATATCTGAATAAGTATTGGTTTGATAATATTTCTAGTATAATTATTTAATTTGGCAAAATTAATATTTTCAAACAATAATAATAATGTGTTGTTTTTAAAAATAGATATAAATAGCTTTTTAAAATAGAATTATTGATTACAAATTTAATTTGTGTTGATTAATATATACATATATTTGAGTTGATTTCAAAATTGGATTTTAAATTGAAAGTGAATTTGAATTTGGATTTAAATTTAAAAGATAATTATTTTAAATATTTTGGGTTTAAAAATATATGAACAAGATTTGTTTTATATTATTTACCTTAAAGAACTTTATTTATATAAGTTAAGAAAGTATTTATTTAAATTGGAAAATAAAATTTAAAAGCTTTACAAAAAAAATTAAAAGTAAATTAAAAATGCATGATTACAAATGTTAATAGATTAAATCATATTGTAACATGTGTATTATTTTAAACATAAGGTAAATATAACATATAAAATATCTATTAACATTTAAAATTTAATCAGTGCATGAATAAAAGACAAGTGTAATAAGTCTTAATAAACACTAAAACAAATGTAATAATATTAACATGCAACTTAACAAGTGGCATGCTTATTGCCTTTCAAATTTAATTTTATGTACAAAAATGAATTAAGGAAAAAAGAAAGCAGGCTGTTCTTTTTCTTCTTCTTCTTTGAAATAAAAAGAAAGTAAAACTGAAAAAAAAATTATCAAACCAAACAACAGTTGTTCAAAGTGTTCAAATCTGGAAGAGAAAGTTTCAAAACATGATCAAAATTTCAAACTGGAAAGCAAAAGGTCTTCAGCCTGGAAAACTAAGCCTGTAATCAAGTAAAGATCAAGCAAACAAATTCAACATAAAAATTCCAGATTCAACCCAGAAATCAAAGCATCAAGTGGCAAGATCAAATTCCTAGTTTTAAAAAGCATCTCTTGAGTTCAAAATACAAGCTTTTCTATTAAATGCAAGGTGAGTAAACAATTTTGATTTAAAAAGTTTTAAACCTGTTAATCCTTAACGCATGTAGTAAACTCGAGAAATAAATTGGTAATGATAGATTGCATGTTGATTTAAATGATTATACGTGTATATGCATATGGATATCTCTGAGTGTATATATCTGTTTACTCTGTTCTTAAAATTCTGGATGCTAGTATAATTTTAAAACCATTTGTTCTTGTTCTGATTTTAGGATATGATGTTTAAACATAAACTGTTAGAAATAACATGATTTAAATTTTAAAAAATAGTCTGAATAGAAATCGATGTCATTTTATACTGGAATGATAAATATACAGTAGAAACTCAAAGTTTGATAAAATTTGTTTTCAACAAACAAATGATCCAAGTATATAGCCTGAATCTAATATAAAAACTAGGATCTTTAAAATAAAAATCAAAATTTTTAGATGAGTTTTGGATGTGCATTTCGAAGATTATCAAAGGACGGGTTTCGACCTTTTTTTGATGATCGACGAATTTGGAATAGTCAGGTTTTCGATCGAAGCAAGTTTGGTGATTTGTGGTATCGGCAAAAATAGTGGAAGTGGCGATTTATCGCTGTGGCAACGAAGATTGGTCAATTTAGGATTTGAGCCCCGATTTGGGGTCATCTTCGTTCTCGAACCATTTGCTCCGTCTATGGTGTTTCGTGCTTTGTCGCGAGAGGTGGAAATGTCGAAGAGATATGTGATGCTGCTCTAGTCAGAGGAGCGTGGCCTCCGGTGGACGAGTTCGCCGTTGACGAGGAGTTTTAAGTGGGTTAGGCGGTTCTGGTTTTTGGATCAATTGGTTCGTTTTGGTTTTACTAGCGAATTCGTCGATCTGGTGGTTCGTGAGGGACGGAAGGCGATGACTTATGGAAGTCGTGACGGTGATCGGTAATGAGCGGAGCGACGGTGCATCGTGCACGCATGCACGATGTATCAAATGTGGGAGAGGTTGGGAAGCAAGTTGTTTCCCTTGGGTTCAATCTCGTGTTGTAGGCAAAATGACGCGAAGCAGGTGAGGTACGAGAGTTTCTCGTGTTTTACACGGCGAGATAATGGATTTGCACGGGTTGATTTCTATTGTGAACTGTTTCTTATCGAATCGGGAAAACTATTCCAGGATTTAAATCAAAAGATTTGAATTTTCAGGTTTAATCAAGTCTATATATGTTTAGTTGATAAATAAATCAAGTTTAAAGGATTATCAAAAGGAAT
The DNA here is from genome assembly GCA_030765085.1 of Allium cepa. Lineage (NCBI taxonomy): Eukaryota > Viridiplantae > Streptophyta > Magnoliopsida > Asparagales > Amaryllidaceae > Allium > Allium cepa. The sequence goes on from CM060944.1 coordinate 348,518,638, forward strand.
AGGTTTTAAAATGTTATAAAATTTGATTGTTTTAAGTAATTTTATAGTAGGTAAATTCCTATATGTTTTGAGAGGTGATTTAAATGATGTCATTAAATAAAGTATAAATTATTTAATAAGGATGGTTAATTGATTAAGGTAATCAGTTAAAGGAATAATTAATAAATTTAATTATTAAGGTAATTAGTTGATTAGTTTGTGAAATCAATTTAAGGTATTGATTTATTAATGTGATTTACTATTAAGGAAATTGATTAATAGAGAATAATTAATGTAATTAATTAAGGGGTAATTACTAAGTGTGATTTAATTAATGATAATTACTTAATGAAGTAGTTAATGGATAATTATAGACTGTAATTAATCATAGGGTAATTACTTGATGGAAAGTAATTAAAGAATAATTACTTAGTGGAAGTAATTAAGTGATAATTATTTACTGTAATTAATTAAAGGATTATTAATTAATTAAGGGGTTAATTAATTAATGTAAGTAATTAAGAATAATTAATCACTGAATGTCATTAATCAAGGTTGATTAATAAATGTGGTAAATTAATTTAGGCTAATTACTGAATGTAATTAGAGAGGATAATTAGGGGATGATTAGTTAATGGTTTGTAATTAATTATTGTTAAGTAAGCAAGATTTAAAAATGATTAAAGTAATTAATTTGATTTAAATTAGAAATGGGTGACTAATAAATCTTGCTTATGAATAATTGGTTGATATTTTTGATAAGAAATGTTTGTGATATGATATGTTTGTCGTGTATAGTGATTGTGTGGTTATCTATCGATGATGAATTGCTGTATAAAAAGTGACATCTTGTATTTAAATGTTGAATTATTTTTCACTTAAATAACGTGGGTTAAGATGGTATTGAATTCGAAGAGACCGGAGTCGGGTATTGGTTACCCGAAACCACTTCGATTCGTAATCTATAATAATTCTGCACAGATTTGATATGTGAAATCAATAGACTGGAATTGAATGATTTAAGTAATCTGGACCATTTAATCTAAGTTTTGGTACTTAGAAATTGATGTGTAAAATAAGTGACGTCTATAACAATTGTGAAATTGTAAATTGATACGAGTTACCCCGGGTTTTATATAAGCTTTATACTTTTGCATTCCATGTTGGATGGGTTTACTCACGCTGGTTTCCAGCCTGACCCGGGTGTTACTTTGATGTAATTCTCGGGTCAGACCGAGTATTACAGCTTTTCAGGTAAGGACGTTCTGGAGTTCAGGAGGCGAGCTGGATGGCAGGAACATATGAAGTGTTTACCGCTGTGTATATTATTGCTGATAATTTGGGACAAGTTATTTTAACTGTCCAGAGATTGTGAAATGTTGTAACTCTAATAAAATGTATGTAAAATAACAACTACAGCTTTCTTTGTATAACTATTATTCTATGTGATATTATATTTATCCGCTGCGAATGTGAGAATCTATGTTTTGTTTCTGTTTCTTCTTCTTTCTCTTTCCTTCTTTTCCTAACTATCTGGAATTTTCTGGGTCGTTACAGTTATTTAACTATCAAAGAAAACGAACAAGTATTCAGCACTATAACAATCACTGGGCCCATTTAATTAATCTTTTATTAATTCAATCACTTGCCAAATATTCACTTCAGATTATCTTTTATAAAGATATAATCTCAAACCAATTCAACTTCCATATTGGAAAACATTTCCATATACTTATTTAATAATAAGTAATCCACAAATATCTTTATTTTCAACGCTTAGAAAATATTACATATACTTAAATCAGGATTATGTATATATTTTATAATTTAAGGAAAACATTCTCTTAAAACATATTCATTTGGTTCAAAATGAATGTTGCGTAAAACATCGTTACGACAACCCAAAATCAACAGTATAGGGATTCGAAAATAAGATAGATATATAAATCCCATATTTTATACAAAACATCTCGTTTTGAAAATCAATTACTATAACAACAGTGTTATAGTCCATCATTTTCTTATTTCTCGAAATGTCTATTTCAACAATGAATGTTGGAATCTATGTATTCAATACTTAACACATTTTAAAACACCTTAAAATCTTTTAAGTTTATTTAAAATATCACTTTCCATTACATTTATTCAATTTAAATGATTATTATTCACTGTCCAAGACCGCCGTTCGAAAGGCCTCAGCGAGCTCCACCTTTAGCATGAATGACGATGATCTCAGCCTCATCAATATCGAGAAAAATGCATGTGAACATTGGCCGTTCAAACCCATTTTTCCATCGATCCACTCAATAAAAATCGATCATGACCGTTGAAGTTATAGATCTCGATACGATATTCGTTTTTGTAGTTGAGAGTTTTTGACGACTGTTGGTGGATTGGAAGAAAAAGAGGGAAGAATACTGGCTATTTTTGACCATTGAATAGTTGATGGTGGCTGGAAACCAAGATGCTTAGGTTTTGTGAAAATATGAAGATCTTAGGTCCTTTTATATAAAATTCTCACGCACTATTCATCCGAAATATTTTCGAACTCCAAACGAAGCACTCCAACCGGCATTTATAATGTTTTACCCATATTTCTAACATAATGAAATATATATATTGGGAGCCAATTCGATCGTATTTGGAAGATAGGTTTTTGATTCGACTTATTTAGATTTAAAATTCACTTAAACAAATTTCTACATGTTTTAGCATGTGCCCCGGACAAACCGTAAATTTGATTAACATGAAATTTGAAATCCTATAATAATATAACATTATGGATCTAATGAAACTAGTTTCATCGAAATCCGAGACTGCATCAAAAATGGCTATTTTTACACGTCAATTAAATATTAAAATATTCAATTTCTACAAATTGACTTTTAATTCAATTTTAAAAGTTCTCTATTATCATTCCCATTTAAATAAAATTTAACATAACTTTATAAATCATTTTCATTCACGTTTAATTCAAATTTCACTTTTTCTGCAATTTCGAATATTAAATTAACAATTTAATTTTCCCATTAAATCAGTATATTTCAAATATAAGTTATCCAGCATATAAAATTAACTTTTGAATATTTAAAATCAACTAAATATATGAATTTCAAATGACTGAAATTCTGGGTCGTTACATTCTCCCCCACTTAAAAGAATTTCGTCCTCGAAATTAGCAAATAAGAAAAAGTTACAAAATCCATTAACTTTTCAAAACAAATCGTTCAATCTGGATATCAAATTCATTTAAACATTTTAACTTTTCCAAAATCATCTAGTTAAACTTCTTACAAAACTTTTCCTAAATTTTCAAATCCATATAAAGTTATCTTTTCAAAGCCAACTAATATCGTTTATCATTTAACTCGAAATCAAAATTTTATTCCAAAATCTCAAAAAAATTCTAACGCTTTAAATTTTCAAAAAAAATCGTCAGCATCTCCTTTGAGCGGTTCGATCATAGTAGGATCACAAAGTATATATATCATAAATATACATCTCATCTTCGAGGATGAGGCATCCCGTAGGGAAAAAAGTGTAAAAATATGATATGTAATATGAGATATGTACCTAAAATATTATTAGTGAGCATATACAGCTAATACAACATGAAAGCGAGCTCCAAATGCAAAGCATATGCCATCTGCACCTACTAAATACCCAACAAACAAATGAGAAATATGTATGTATGAAAGTAATATCAATATACAACATATACTAATACAACAACTATATACGCCAATATAGCAAATGCAATCAATAACAACAAATCCAGCCATCAAACAACTATCATCCAACTAACATCCAATAAACCAATATCTATCCAATCAATCCATAACTAAATCAATATACTTTCATTTCTCATTAATATTCATTGAATTGATTTTCAATTAAATCATATTTGATTCATTAATATTGGATTTTACTAACATTCATTTATTCACATTCAATTAGTTTACATTCACCAATTTACATTCAAGTTTGTTCACTTTTAAATTAATCAAATTCAATTCTATTTAAATTTACTTCACTTCTAATTTGAATTCAATTACATAGCTTTCAATTTCATATGAATTTCTATTCAATCAACTAACATCCATCTAACAACCAATGCATAACCAACATTACCAAATTAATTTACTTTACTTACATTCAATTTGGTTTAACACTTTTAATTTTTAATTAGTTTAATATCTAAATGACTTTCATTCAATTATTCAATTTTTTTACAACACTTCCAATTTTATTAATTTACTTCGATACCCAAAATCAACTTGATTCAATATTACTTAAAACATGTTCCATTTCATTCTCACTTGCATTTACTTTCACTATAAAACTTAAGTTCACTACTAATTTAATTCAAATTCTATTTTATTTAACTTTTACTTAAGTCAAATTTCATATCTTTATCCAAATTCAGATTATGTTCTACTTAAAAAAATTGTTAAAACATTTTAACAATTGGTTTCACTTACATTTTCTCACTCTATAAGTTATATAACTTATTTATTCAAACTTTCAAATTCATACTATGTAATCACTTACCACTTAAGTTTAATTTTCCACATTAGTAGCTTATTTAATCCAATTCAAATTATTTAACCTTCCTAAGTACAAATTCAAATCATACATTATATTATGCTAACTCAATTTTATTTCAGCTTTACCAAAATTAAACTTTTATTTCATATTTAAGTCCAAAACTCATTTTACTCATATTTATCAATTTCAACTTGGATTTTAAATACAAATTTGTCTATTACAACAAAACTTAAATTTCAATTTACTATTGGTAGCAAATCCATCACATAGAAACTCGAAAATGATACTGATGATGCTGCAGTCATCACACTTATTATTTTCCGGTAACAGTAGTGAATTCAGTGCTTTATATTCATTTTTAAAAATTCCTTTTATATTTACATATCACATTTATAAATTTTTTACTTATATAATTTCACTATTATACTTTACTTATATAAGATTCATCTCAAATTTATTTATTTTATTTAGATTTATAACAATATAACCTCTTTACTTTGAAAAATAACTTCCAAAATCAACAGGATTCAAATTTTCAACTTTTTAGTTTAAATTCAGTTTTATTCATAACTTATATTTATAAATATACTCATTTCTTATATAAGATTATTTCTCAATTGTAAATCATATTAATTATAATTCCATGTTTTATAATTCCCTTGCTTGTATAATTTATTCTTTTGCAATTGTTGCTTTTACTTAGATTATTCAACCAGCTTTTATTAACCAATGTATATTTAAATTTTCAAACAACTAAACAATTCATTTATATACACTTTCATAATTTTTGAAAAATTATTGCTTTATATCTAAAATATAATCGAGGTAAAATTGTTTCATTTACCAAATTTAAAATGATACTATGTCGACTTGCCTCGTTTAAATGTTTAGAAATCCTTGTAGATAATATGGCGTCCCACATACCGACCAGAATACGCAAACATCTCAACGGGTAAGTAAACACAATATAAAACATTTTATATTCACTAACAAATATGCGCTCATATATATAATATACTCAACTCAATATAGGGTTTTACTGTCCCTATCCATACCGAGTACACATCAAAGCTTAGGAATATGCAAAATCTAAGCTCTTATACCAAATGTGACGACCCACAAATACGTACCCTCTGAACCAACAATAAATCACACATGTCCGACCCAAAAAGCACAGACTGATGGAAAGTCAGGAGAAAGAAAAGAAGAGCGAAGAAGTGAAGAGAAGAAAGAGAGAAGATAAAACAAAAACAGAACAATACAGAATCTCACAATGCAACTGAAAACATATAATATCACATCAATGATTTTACAATACAGAAACTGTATATACATACATCAATCAGAGTACAACAATCAATCACCAGTTATCAACATGAACAGTTATAATAACATGTCCTTACAACTGACGATAATATACAACAACTAAGCACAGCGGATAATCAAAACAGATACGTGTATACGAAAATAAAGATCTGCAGCTCTCCTGCTGAAACTCTAAAAGCCCAAATCTGAATCTGTAAATATACTCGGTTTGACCTGAGCATTGAAAGGGAAGAACCCTTGGATCAGTTTGGTAATCCAGCGTGAGAAACACACTCAATTGAATTTATTAAATTACCAAACTTTTCCTTTATGAAAACAAAAGTATCTTGTAAGACACGCCCACACATAAACACGGATATGTTTTTACCTTACGATAACTAAAACATTTCATATCCATCCTCTTATACTATACTAGTGTCTAGTATATACAAATAATATTAATCATAGTCAAAATTGTTACATTAATTAAATTCCAGCATATAGCCCAAAATAGGTAATACAATCAAAATGGCTGGTACAAAGTGGAGTTTAGATTTCCATACAAATGACCAAGTAAAGAGACTACCTTCGGGCAGTAAATCTCTAGAGGAATGTACAGAGGACCATCACAAAGGATCCTCTACCAACACAAGACTGGCCCACCTCTATAACTAGATGGTACCGAATATATGATCCTACGGTCGTTATCGACCTTTTTTGAGGGCCCTCTAGCATATAAACTACAATAATCAGATACACGACGTCATAGCATGTAAAGATATATCTAGAAGAGGATGATCGTACCCAACTTGGAAGCGACCCACTTAGCCTTGCTGCATCTAACCCTGTTTCGGTCATTTTCGATTGATGAGGCCTGAGGTAACGACTACCTTTCATAAATCACAATCACATCACTTTGAACATCACACGGCCATTTCCGTTGACTACTAATTGCCTTCTACAAAAATACAACCCTTAAGCTCATACGTCTCAAGGAGGGTGTTAAGCTAAGGGAAGTTGCCTTCTCCGCCGCCACTGATGTACATTTGTAAAAACCAATGTATGTAATCTGTAGAAATGCAATGTCAAACAAACGTCCACACAAGTTGTCCAGGAACAGGACAAACCGAAGGTACTTTCCTACCACATCCTGTCGAGAAATCCCTAGGATAAGTAGCAAATAGTCTTTGCATTGGATATTTCATAATAAAGAGACCACTGCTACTACATGTTTATTGGGATTTTAACCCCAAACGTTCAACAAGGAGTCTTCTACTATGAAAATCCGAAATATCAATAACATCATAAGCAACTTACACAACTGTCGCATAGACGTTGGTCCGAAGTGGTTTTCGGATAAACCGGTCCCGGTCTCTTCGCACAAAACAATGCAAAAGCGATTCTCAACCTCACACAGAAACTAAATCTTATAGACTTATCATGTCTCCAACTTTCAACTTGCTAATCTTCGGGCCAAGAAGGAAGCTCGATAGATTGGAGTAATACTCCGCACTATACGAATCAACATCCTCAATACACAATAATCAAACCTACGCAGAAGGCTGCGTATTAAGTGTATGACTAAATAGTTCCCATATCAAGTCGAGGAACTAAAATGGCCAAATTTGATAGTCGCTTATTTAACTATCAAAGAAAACAAACAAATATTCAGCACCATAACAATCACTAGGCCCTTTTAATTAATCATTTATTAATTAAATCAGTTGCCAAATATTCACTTCAAATAATCTTTTAAAAAAGTTATAATCTCAAAACCATTTCAACTTCTATATCGGAAAACATTTCCATTTACTTATTTAATAATAAGTAATTCACAAATATCTTTATTTTCAACACTTAGAAAATATTGAATATACTTAAATTAGGATTAAGTATATATTTTATTCTTTAAGGAAAATATTCTCTTAAAACATATTCATTTGGGTCAAAACGAATGTTGCGTAAAACGTCGTGACAACAACCCAAAATCAACAGTATAGGGATTCAAAAATAAAATAGATATATAAATCATATATACTATATAAAACATCTCGTTTCGAAAATCATTTACTATAACAACAATGTTATAGTCCATCGTTTCCTTATTTCTCGAAACAGCTATTTCAACAATGAATGTTGAAATCTATGTATTCGATACTTAACACATTTTAAAACACCTTCAAATCTTTTAACTCTATTTAAAATATCGCTTCCCAATACATTTATTCAATTTAAATGATTATTGTTCACTGTCTAAAATCGCGAATATACTTTGTTTACCAAATTCATAACTTCTATCCATTTATCAAAGGATTATCCACTCACCAAAATCGTGGATATAATTCTCTAACTAAATTTATTATTTCTACATATTTACTAAAGGATAATCCACTGTCCAAAATTGTGAAAAAACCCCTTTAATAAACTTTCATATTTAACTTATCAAATTCAATTGATTTCATATTTATAAAACAATGTTTATAAATTCCATTTATATTTTATAAAACTTCCACTTATAAAATCCTTGTATCAACCAATCCCGTTTACATACAAAAATCCAATTTATAAGTTAATTTCTTATAAATCTCTTATTTCCAAATTCATTCTTTTTATAACTTCACAAATTATAAATTTATAAATCTTATTTACTTATAAAATCCAATTATAACTTCATTTTAACACTTATAAAAACTCCTTAATAATCTCAATATATTTTATTTATAAAATATCAATTTTATAAATCTTATATGTAAACCATTTACAATAAGTCAAAAACCTCCATCTATATTATTTCACAAAATAATTAACTTCACATTTCAAAAATCACATTCTAGTTATATTTCACAAGAATCATAATTTTTATAACAAAAATATTATAGTTTTTATTTATTTAAACTAAATTGCTTCCTTTATAAAAATTCAATATATATATATATATATATTCAAATCACTTAAAAATCCTTTTTTATTCGAAATCATCACGTTGATATTTTTAAATCACCAAAAATAGGTCCAATGCTGCAACAGCACTAAATACATCAATCACGACATCCAAGACATCATATATCACATGATGACAGTATATATTACAATATCTGTAAATAAAACTAATACTGGTGAGGATTCTAGTTGGATCCCTCCAACCTATCACCTACAAAAAATATACTAGAAAATATGTACAATGTCCGCTTCGAGGCAGACGCACGTACAAAGAGTCATCCGCTCATACATGGGAACGTATAGGGTCTCATCTACTCCAATAGGCAGGAATATATCGAAATACCAATCAATATATATACAATATATCATATATCACCCAAACAATCATCAATCAAGTTAGAATAAATTTACTCTCACTTATAAAAAGATCAGTGAGTCAGAAAGAGTGAGTTGTACTCACATTGGTTCCAATAGCAGTTACAGTGTTTTATTTCAAATAAAATTAAACGAACGTTTAATTTTATCCAAAGTTTACACTAGCTCCAATCAACTCCAAACCAGCACTAAAAGGTAGTGCTCGTCAATATGGACCCAACACAACTTGTTTCATCAAAAACAGACCTCGTATGAAGAAGATATGACTTTTTAAACATTATACGAATTTAAATATTGCAATTTACAAATCTATTTTATTTTTAAAACCTTTTTTTATTCTCATCCTTTTGATTTTCATCAAACGATATCTGACCACCCAAGCCTACTTCTTTCCCATCGTGGATAACACCAGATCATGCTCGAACCCATGCCGCCCCTCTTCCCTTAATTAACGCGATCACCACTCCCATTTTGACGATGATCCAATACTGCCGTTCGAAAGGCCTCAGCGAGCTCCATCTTCGGCATGAATGCTGATGACTGGGCCTTATCATTATCGAGAGAAACGCGTGCGAACGTTGGCCATTCAAACCCATTATTCCGTCGATTCACTCAATAAAATCGGTCATGACCGTTGAAGTTATAGATCTCGATACGATCTTCATTTTTGTAGTTGATAGTTTTTGAAAATTGTTGGTGGATTGGAAGAAAAAGAGGGAAGAGTGTTGGTTATTTTCAGCCATTGAATAGTTGATGGCAGCTGGAAACCCTAGATGCTTAGGTTTTGTGAAAATATGAAGATCTTAGGTCCTTTTATATAAAATTCTCACGCACTATTCATCCGAAATATTTCGAACTCCAAACGAAACATGTCACCTGACGTTTATAATATTTTACTCATACTTTGAACACAATGGAATATATATCAGGAGCCAATTCGTTCGTATTTGGAAGATAGGTTTTCGAATCGACTTATTTAAATTTAAAATTCACTTAAACAAATTTCTACGCGTTTTAGCTTGCCTCGAACAAACTGTAAATTCGATTGACATGAAATATAAAATCCTATGATAACATAAAATTACGGATCCAATGAAACTTGTTTCGTCGAAATCCGAGACTGCATCAAAAATGGCTATTTTTACACGTCAATTAAATATTAAAATATTCAATTTCTACAAATTAACTTTTAATTCAATTCTATAAATTCTCTATTATCATTCTAATTTAAATAGAATTTAACATAACTTTATAAATCATTTTCATTCGCATTTAATTCAAATTTCACTTTTTCTGCAATTTCAAATATTACATTAACAATTTAATTATCCCATTAAATCACTATCAAATATAAGTTATTCAGCATATAAAATTAACGTTTGAATATTTAAAATTAGTTAAATATACGAATTTCAAATGATTTAAATTCGGGTCGTTACACTTTGCCTCAATTGGACATCCCCAAATAAGAAAATACTTTAGAGTGAGCCGTTTGTCTGTCCAGAGCTCATAAGGTGTCGTAGCAGCTACTTTAGTGGGAACCCTATTAAGGATATAAACTGATATCTTTAATGCCTCCCCCAGAGTGATTTTTGTAAGGTAGAATGACTAATCATAGTCCTCACCATGTTTTTAAGAGTTATGTTTCATCTCTTAGCAACACCATTCATGTTAGGTGAACCTGGCATGGTGTACTGTGGGACTATTCCACATTCCTCTAGGAATTGAGCAAATGGTCCTAGACATTACTCACCTGATCCATCGGATTTATCATAATATTCACCTCCACGGTCAAATCTTACAGCTTTAATTCTTTTGTTGAGTTGGTTATCAACTTCTACCTTAAATTTCTTGAACCTTCCTAAGCATTCTAATTTATCATGTATAAGATATAGGCAGCCATATCTTGAGTATTCGTCTATGAGTGTGACAAAATATTGTTGGTCATTCCATGATGTCATAGGGAATGGTCCACAAATGTCCAACGTCGGTTGCTTTATTGGCACCTATTTTCTTATGCTTGGTTTGTTTTCCCTTGATGCACTCTGCATAAACATCGAAGTTTGAAAAATCAACAGATTCGAAAATACCATCTGTTGAATTCTAGTTTTAGATATATGACCTAAGCGCTTGTGCCACAATGTGGTTGAATTTTCCTTATTTGCTTTTCTTTTAGTATCGCGTGATTCCACATGCATGGCTTCATAATAAGAGGTATTGAATTCAAGCATATATAAGTTACCATAAACATTGAAAGAACCAGTTCCAATAAGATTTGAATTTATTGATAAACTAAAAATACCATTCGCAAATGAATAAGAATAACCAAATTTGTCCAACATAGAAATAGAAACCAAATTCCGTCTAAATGACAACAGAAGTATCAAATAAATCCAAATAAAACTGAGTTCTCAATAACAGCTTAAAATGCCCAATAGCCTCCACTTTAACCAATTTTCCATCACCCACATAGATGTTTCTTACAACATCAATTGGATTTCATTAGCTCAAGCAACCTTACATATAAACACTTATGTGAGTAGAAGCACCGGAATCTAGCCACCAAGTGTTTCTAGATACTGTAGCTATTTCTTCAGAATAGACCAAAGCAAAGGATGTACCTTTCTTAACACGCCAGGTGTAATACAATATTTCTTTAAATGTGCAACCTTCTTACAAAAGTAACAACCATCAGCCTCCTTATGTTGTTTCTTTTCCCCTTAGTAGTTTCCTTATCATTCTTTCTCTTTTTGTCTTTTCCCTTAGGGGTGTATGCCAAATGAGCACTTTCAGTCTTACCATGAATGAGCACTTTCAATCTTATTATGCTTCAATCTCTCTTCTTCTTGTATACAATATGATATGAGCTCATCAAGAGTCCATTTCTCCATTTGACAATTATAACAGATTTTAAACGGGTTGTATTATGAAGGAAGAGAGATTAGTACCAAATGCATGAGAAAATCATTTGAAAGCTCAAGTTTAAGTGTCTTAAGTTTTGAAGTAACAGTAGACATTTCCATAATGTGCTCCCTTATGTTCCCTTTTCTTCGATACTTCATGGAAATCAAGCGCTGCAAAAGCATGTTTGTTTCCGCCTTATCATTTTTAGCAAAACATTTTTCAATCTCAGTAAGAAAATCTTTAGCATTGGTTATCTTTTTTGGATACTGCACCCCTAAATGCCTCTTGGATGCCACGGTTTATGATCATTAGACTCATGCGATTTAAACGATCCCACTTCTCAAAGTTCTTTACAATATCAGAAGAAATTTCATCCGTAAGAGGGTGGGTGCATCCATCCTAAGTGTAAGGTCAAGATCCATGTAGCCAAGAACAAGCAATGTGTTCTCTTTTCAAACCTTATAGTTTGTTTCGGTCAGAATAGGAATGTTGTTAAGATTGGCAAATACCGTAGTTAAATTAGATGTAATTTTAACGTACGAATCAATCAAATATGCTCACATTGTAAAACAAAACCGCGGTAAATTCAAATAATTGGTAAATCTCTTCTCAAGGTACCTAGCACAACATCAATATCAAATCTTTGGACAATAATATTAATTGTAAATGGTACTCTTGTTGTAATGATTAAATATTGACAATAAATTCAAGTCAAATATCAATTTTCCTTTGTGCCGATTAGATACTCACTTGCAAAACTATATGATTGTCACATATTTATCAACACACATGTATAAATGATTCGATCAACTATTAGTCTTCCTTTAGGCTGGCTAATGTCCATATGAATAAATACATACAAACATCAAACATTTTTCATGAATAACTAAATAAGAGATACCACTTTGGTGACAAGTTATTTCGATTAGTTCACTTGTAATGTTGGATATTTACAGTTAATTTGTAAAGAGATACCAAATACTATTTGAATTGATTTATTTGAACTCATTCATTTATGCGTATTCCATAAATTTCAATTTTTTTTAATTTTATACATATTGAAAATATGGTTTCATAGCCGTAATAAAAAAAATTGACATCGGTTAAAACTGTAACAATACATAACAAATGGTATTTGCAATAACAATTAATGATAAAATATGCATACTTTATTTAATTGTCAATATTCAAGACAGAAGATAAAAAAAGATTTAACATAGCATGGTCCATACATATGATATTGCAAGAAAATGAAACTTATTTTTAACGAGCGGGCAATGCATATAAAATATATGTATCTATAAAATATAAATGCATTAAATAATAAATAATATATCTTTTTTTATTCCAAATACAAACATGCTCCATCATTAAATTTATTGCAACTGACGCATTTACTGCATTTATGATAATAAATTAATATATTTATTACTATAACAACCACATTTAATGCAATTATGATAAAAATAAATGCAATTGACCGTTATGTGGTCCAATACATATTACGAGAACATTAAAAGGCAAGAAAATGCTTCCATATGTGTGAATGAAACAAAACTTAACATTGTAACCATCTATAGCAATAAAAAAATTGTACAGTCGCAATACTACTAACAATAAAATATGAATAATATGAGTAATAACAATTAAAGGCATCAGATCCGAACAAGTAGAATTAATTCATGAATTATTTATATAGATCTTAAACAAAGGCATCAGATGAATCAATAAGAAAAGAGCAAATCTCACATATCTAAAATAAAGGCATCAGATGAATCAACTAAAATTGTAAATCTTAGAACCATAATTTCATATATACTTAAAATTAGGAAAATTTTCGATAAAATCAATGGTGGGTTGCTTTGATACCACTTGTTGGTGATTATTCTATATTAGATCTGAATACGTAACCTATATTGATTCAGTTACGAAACAAATATATGAAATTAACAGTGGAAGAGGTACTTGAATCCATCGATTCTTAATTGATGTGAAGATTAATTTGGATTGGATCTTCCAAATTGACATAAGCTTAGATCTGTAAATTCTCTTTAGAAGAGGGTAGAGAGAATATGATAAGACTTATGTAATTTGGGGACCGTAACCCCATATATAGTGTGTGACATTTTTCAGCTCGGTCATTCAACAAACTAAAATTGTCACTCTGTCATCCACATGTTATAATTTTACATGACGAATATACCCCTTAAGTCTTAATATGTTTATTCCCAAAATAGATCACGTAATTAGACTTAATTACAAGATAGCCCACATTTTCCAACATTAAAATATGTTGCCCCATTATGTTGAATTATTCCAATGGTACATTTTACAAGAATATTCTTTTTCACACTTTAATATATTGGGGCCATCCTTTCAAAAGAAAGGAAATTATTATCGTTATACATTTTCATAAAATACCTAAATGTGATACTTTTGCTCCATTTGAAATTACAATAAGTTATCTCCTTTCATTTATATTGAAATAGACACTGAAAACTACGGAGAAGAACATCCATACTTTATTATTCCAAACGACATACTTTTATACATAGATGTTAGACAGTCTAAGGAAATTTACATAGAATTAAATATAACTAAGTTGTACATTCAACACTCCTAATAAATTAAAATATAGAAATTCACATTCCCAATCAAATTAACGCATTCCAAATGAATATAAAACAATTTACAACCCAATTAACGTAATTCTGCAATAAACTTCACAACCTTATCAATATCTATTTCACCAATTTTAGGGATATTTATCCAAAAATTCCAGACCTAAATATATATACCATTTTCATCCATTACTTCAAATTATTGAATACGTAAACAAAGGTTTCAAATTAGATCCATTCGTTAGGCCTAAAATTCCATGGCTCCCACATCGGCGTAATAACAAAAATAGAACTCAATGTTACAAAATTAGTATTACGTAAATCACGTTGTTTTCACTCACCTTTTTAGCTTTCTAGATCTCCAAAACTGAATTCATTCCTTTAATTGACTTCATTTTCCTTTCCAACCAAAAATATGTATAAAAAATATATACATATCCATTAGAATTACATATCTGAGAGGAGATTCGAGTTAAGTGAAATTTAGATTTATTATTACAGATCTTACTTTTTTCGCAGAATTGATCCACTCTTTCTCTTCTTCTCTTTTATTTTCTGTCATTCTCTAATATATATATATATATATATATATATATATATATATATATATATATATATTATTTTTATAATTTTTAGAATAGCGGAGAAGGGAAAATGACAGAGCCCTGCTACTCTGTTCAGAAAATATGAGAAGAAAAATGACAGGCCAGGCCTGTATTTATAGACGCTGGAATTAATTCTAATCGATATATTATAATTTGTTAAATCTGAGCCGTTAAGCTAAGGTTCAATCCTAACCGCCACAACCTAAATCGGTCGACCGGCCCAATGAGGCTATCAACCGGTGGTGGTCCAACATTTACTAATTTAACTGATGATTAATATTTATTTCTTTAATTCTTTTTTAATTATTTTCGATTGGAAATCTTCAACATCGATAACTTCTTCGTTTGAACTCTGATCACGAAGCTTTATATGTAAAAGTTGCTTATGAAATTGCCATGAATACAACGATGCAAACTTCGCGGTTGAATTCCAACGTTTTCTCAAATTCCATTTTTGAGCCTTATCTAATTATTTATCGATTCCCTTTTAATCAATTTACCATTTATTTTATGGGATTTTATATTCTTCATTCCCCCTTAAAAGAATTTCGTCTTCGAAATTCATCAAGGATTGAATCATGTAACATAGCGTGCAACCATTCAAAATTATTCAACCAATTAGTGTACAATCAATTTTGCAGCCAATCGTGTACAAGTGCATCGTGTGTCGCGGCACATATGATATGTATGCTGAATAATACTAAATCGGCCCCTCCTATATGAATAATTTACTAACTCCATATGTTAACAATTTTTGTTAATAACAAATGTCGATCTCGAAAATCGAACTCATGACCTTTGATCTCGCAGTCAGAACTGCAAACCACCAAGCCAACCATGTTGGCTATTTGTTACGAAATGCTATTAGCTTTTGTAAATGATTTCAAAACACAGTCAAGCATGAAATATTTAAATAGAAATAGCATAATAGTAATAAACTATGAAATTCGATCAAACATGTCCAACACCACTGTCACAGTAGTTAGACGTTCTGACTTTGTTCTATGAAGTCACAAGTTCGAATTCAAAATAGTGCAAAATTTGAACCATCGGACATGTATATTGAGTTATGCTATATACTACATACGACTTGTATTACCATTACGTAGACAACCACGTAAGTGCTCAATTGAAAAAATAAACAAACGAACAAATAAATTGATCAAAGCAATACATTAATGGTTTAGAGAGGAAATGGATTAATTCTTTTACGAAGAAAGCTCATGTGTTAGTCAAGATAACATAAAAGATGAAGATGTTTGTGATACAAAAGAAACAAATACAGTGTATACAGACTACAAAGTTGATTGTTCTATCAAGAACAAAACTTGCACTACAAAATTCATTCAATCTCCTAGTTCAAGTATAAACATTACATGTTATCAAATTTTGATCGACTGACCCAGATCTTGAATGTCCTATGAAGTCTATAATCATAAAATCTAGCCAAGTACACGAACCGCCAGTCACTTTAATTAGGCTATAAATAAAAAGAAGAAATCAAACAAGGGGTCCTCCCTTGACATACTCGGTGAAAGCCAAAGCAACCAAACCCAACATCGCAAACCTGCCATTCCACATCTCAGCATCCGCGGTCCACAGTCCGCTCGATTTAGATTGAACGCTTATCCCTTTAAACAGCGGAATGAGTGATGCTGCAGAGAACAAAGTAGCTGCGATCACAAACGAAGGAACACCGCCGTTCATCAGCTGTGATGAGAGGTCGCTTCCGCTTGCCAACTCCGCTCCCAACGCAGCAACAAATCCAAGCATGGCCAGACGTCCGTTTATTCTCTCTGGTGCTGGTCCACCGAATGCTAGCAAATCTCCAAATTTTGTGCTCACCTGTTTCATTCATTATTATGATTATGATATCGCTTTTGACAGCAAATTTTTTACTTGTACATGTGATACTTAACACATAAATGATCTAATACCTTGGGTGCTTTGGGCTGAACTGGGGTCGATGGTGTAATTGGTGCACTGGATGTTGAAGCTTGCTCTTCTGGGGTTTGCTTCTGCAAATTTCAATCAAACACAATGTATGATTAGCTAACATTATACGTACCCGCTACAATACCATTTCAAAATTCAAAATATATCTATATACCTGAGCCTGGCATCGAACGGTCACACCACGCTTGCATGGAAAAGAAACTAATGTGTTAGACTTGTTGTGATTCTTGCTCAAACCAGAACGAGCAATGGGAATGGCTATGAAAGATTGCATTGTTGCTGATGCTGCCGCCATTGCTATGTATGTATTATTCTCTGGTGTCAAACTTTGAATCAAAGATGTTGTATAGGGCTGACTGACGTAGGGTTGTGTTGAGATACTGAATGCTTACAGGGCAACAATATATAGAGAACATAGGTGGATGGCAAGTGGACATGCAGAGAAATGAAGTTTTTTGATACGTGGTCCAAAGCAATACCAATAACCCTACTGCTTGCACTACTAAAAACCTTTCTTTCTGAATAATTCATTTGTTATTTAGTGATCTTTTCTTGTGATTGGGTTCATTTGTGGCCATGTGAACTCGAGGTCTCTGCTTTGTTGACGTGGACCACTGTTCTCGGTTAGAAATTGGCACGCAAAATTTCATCGGCTTTGGTTTCTTTATTCACCCGGTGTACCACTGCTACGACATCCAATTTCTAATCTGGTTTAAAACTAATTAACATGGACTGCATATTTTCAATAGCTAAGTGTAGCCGCCTGGCTGATGGCAACGTTCATAATTTGTCCATCCAAAGACCAAAAAAGAATTCACAAAACTAAACTAAACAAACTGATGCACACGCAATATGAAAACCATGGGAGATCAAATGAATGTTCATCATGCCTATTCGTATAGAAGAAGAGGAGCAATGAATTTGAATTTGGTGATACCAAATGGTTGCTTGTAGACAAAAACATGGCCATGGCATGGCGTGGACAAAAACATAGCAGCAAAAGCGCTGCAGATGTATGGCTCATGAAATGCACATCGATATCGTATATCCATAAGTGAATTTCTAACTATTATATACACACTATTTAATATTGATCATCACAAGTTAGATAAAATCATATAATTAATATTTTATAAATTCTAATTAACTTTAATTAATTTATAACAATTATAATTAATTAAATCAGGTGATAGAAGGAATATTCAACATTTCGGTTGTGTGACATTTAAATGCAAATTCGGCTAGTGATTAATATTGAACAATTCGAATATTAACGTTTACACGTCACTTAGCAGGTTGTGTGACATTATAGTCAAACTTATTGCTTGCTCGGCTTTGTTAAAAGCCAATTTTACTAATTTAAGCGTTACTCGGTAATGATCATTATTTATACCAATTCTCTCTGTGAAAACTATATCATATTAGAACTTATGGAATTTGGGAATGTTCAAAATTTCAATATCATGCATATTCAATTTTATAGTCCAAATACAAAGTCATTGATTAAATAATAAAAATTAATATTAACCGAACTACTATGGCCAAAGATTTTAACTTTGAGTTAATTTCAGTTGACCGTGATATCAACCTCATGTAATCGAAGAGACGAATACTCTTTTGAATAGTGTTTCACTTCCAGTACTTCCACTCGGTCCAACTATAGTCATTCGATGGACGTTGTGCTGCGTTTTAACTATAATCAAAGTGGAGTTTTCATATTGAAAATCAACAACATTCTCGAATCAAGAGAACTGTGTAATATTTTCACATCGATCTTTTTTATTTGACCTTATTTATATTAACTAACAGAAAACTATCAAGTGAGTCATTTCATAATTTTCCAATAACTATCATTACGTAATCTCTAGATGCCCCCTAGCCATGAGTAATATATAATACCTAATACTTGAAGAGCGTTACGTACTCTAATCTCAATGGATGTATCAATATTCGTCTCGATATATCTTGAATGAGAATATTTAAAATGACGTGTCTATTACATTGTGATAAAATACTCATGATTACGACTATTTGTAATCACAATCACAAGCATACAATATATAGATTTTTTGTTACTATGCTTAAATTAAATAATTAATTAATTATAACATATTGTAAAAAGCATATAACAGAAAAATAATATATTTTATTACGAACAAGAATTGATTACGGAGTTAATGATTTATAATAAATTACAAAAATTACCCACATAGCAATATCCCTAGCCCTATCAATATACACACACATACATATCCGAGCATAGCTCTATCGAAATACGAATTTAGGAATTGGTTTTCTGATTTTTCGTTTAGTAATTTGTTTAACTTAAATATTTGAATTTGAAAATGAAAAAAATAGGCTTCATTTTTTTTACTGGAAGAATATACAAGAGAAGATGGAGGAGACGTGTCAAAGGTTGATTTGAATTTTCATTTCATTCTAAAATCAACTCTTAAAGCACATCGCAAAATTCAGTCTCCGAATTTCGAAAAATCACAAAAACGCTACAATTGGTCGATAAAACGTCAAACAGAAAGTTGAATATTTTGCAAATTAAAAATTATGGAAAAATAAAATAAATTAAAAATACGTCAGTAGAGATTAAGTCGTAAAAATAATATTTAATCTTTGATTATTTATTTTGAAATGTTACCGCTTTAATTGAATCAATGTGTGGTTCAAGCTCACACGACCAATGTGACATCAATTGTCATGAAATTTGAAATCCTACAATAATATACTATTACGAATCCAATGAAATTAGTTTCGTTCAATTCTAAGATAGAGACCCGAATAGCCATTTTCACTCGTTAAATTAATATATAAAATTTCCAATTTTCGTTTAGTCACCTTTTAATTTAATTTAAAAGTTTACTATCTTCATTCTAATTTAAATAGGATTTAATCAACTTCCGTAATCAATTTCATTCACATTAAATTCGATATTCAATTATTTAATCAATTCTGATATTCAAGTAACAATTATATTTGAAATTAAATCTATTTAACTTATACAATATTTAAAATCAATTAAGTATTCTAATTACAATTGACTGAAATACCGGGTCGTTACACCAAGTGTATTTGAAATATGCATCTACAAATGATATATGGTATGTATTTCCATAGTCTGAATTAACTAGAGCAGGATCCCAGAGATCAGTAGTTATTAATTCCAATAGTTTATCGTATTAGGTTAAAGAATCAGTAAATGCTAATTTATGACTTTTACCCATTTGGCAACATGTACAAATGCAAGGTAGAATGACATTATCAAAAAGAATCTTATTTTCAGCTAGGACCTTTTTCATATTATTTACACTAGTTGGCCTAGCTTGAAATGCCATACATCAAAGTTATTCAATTTCTTCTCAGTTTGAGCTAGTTTATAAAAATTATCCAGCAGTTTTATTAAAGTTGGAGTTTCTAGAATCAACAAGATTAAATTTGCATAGATCCTTCATAGCCACACCCTGCAAGAAAATTTCCTTAGTTAATGTGTCTTTACCCAAACAGTATTTAGGATAAAATTCAAAGTAAACAATGTTATCACTAGCAAACTGTGATACATATAACGACCTAGTATTTCGAACAATTCACATTTACACATGTCAGACTGGAATTGCTCAAAATATTAGATTGTTAAATATTATTTGAAAAAACTCAACATATACAGTAAATAAATCAATCACAGAATCACAGACGCAAAGTAATATAACAATAAGCAGCGGAATAGATAAATAGTAGTCCACGAAGCTACTAATAAACATTAGAGTTTAAAGTAAAAAACAACAGATATCTCGAATACATAGAAGTCTCAATATATATAGTCAAATGACAAAATCTGAATATAAACAGCTAGAGACAACTAAAGACTGAATAGATATAGATGGTTCTCCAAGTGAAGCTCCAAACTTCAATGGTGAGTCTCAAATGCTGTGACCCTCAGTCTGACCCAAGCATAAAGCAAAATACAAAACACTCGAGTCAGGACTAACATTCTTATATAGTAAATTCAACTCAAGTGAAATGTTAACTAAAATACAAATAACTTAAAGGATGTTTGGGATTCCCGTCCTCTAAGGATCCATGAAACTATCTATTATGTAGTAATATACGCTACTATAATAATGTCTGTGGTAAAGTAAACTATTAAAATAGCGTTAAGGTGTCACCCATATCCCCTTAACACATTTTATATAATGTCGTAGTCTATATAAATACTGTAAAATCCACCCACGGGTGGGCTATCAGGGAGCACACTATAGGTACGACACAAACAAACTCTTAGAAGGCATGATAAGGCATGCGAAAAGGCACGCGAGGCAATGCCCAAGGTAGATATACCAATTGCATATCCAGACTGGTGAAAATGCATAGCAGCTACTACCGCCCACTTCGAGACACACTCTCAAATCAAAGGTGCATCCAAATCAAATCATAAAGTAATAGAATGGTATCGAAGAAATGTGTCCGATTGGAGGAATGACCTCACATGGCCCTATGTGGCTCCTGTTTTAGCCAGTTGACACGCGAGAGTCAGGGCTGCGTTATTACCTCATACATGATCATCGCCAAACCATCTTACTTCATTCTAGAATCTCCACCACGTACACAATTGTTAAAACGGTTTTCGGTATTGGAAGAGAGTATGATAATATCCGATCTCAGTCTCTTTAACAACCAAATGCTTATTTCACACCGTGGTCATTTCATTTCAAATAGTGCATGCTTCATATCAAAATATCATATTCATTTTAAAACCATATCAATTCGATATTATTATTAACCTTATATAATATTCATTTTCAGAGTTGTAACACTTTCAAAATTATAACACTTTCGAAATCGTACCACTTTTGAAATCATAACCCTTCTAGCTTAAACAGTTTAGACATTGAAAATAGTATATATATTAAAATAATTATAAATTTAAAATAGTTTATATACTAAAATAGTTATAAAATAGTTTATATTTATTTAAAGATATTATACTGAAATAGTTTCCCAATTAAAATTGTTTCATCCAATTCCACAAATCGATTCAAATCAACTTAAATTTTAAAATTCAATTTCAAAGCAATCCCTGTTCAACACTTCCAATTAAAAGGTTAAAAATTCAATTCAAATTCTCAATAAATCATTTCAACTGTTATCGATTTCAAATCCAGGTTTGAACTATCATTTCAAGTCCAATAAGATTCAAAGTTAAATATTCAAACATTTTCATTATAAGTTTCATTTATATTTCAACATTTAACTTCATTTTTTTTCGAATTAGAAAATATTCACTTAATCATTTTAATAGAATTAAATAAAATCTCAATTTATAATAGTGGAGATAAGGTGGGTTTGGCGGAGTGGGTGGTTAGAGCACGGTTGGCTGAAGCATAGAGTGGTGGGGTTCACTGCAGGCTCAGGTGGATCAAAGTAAAGCACTGGGTGTGGCGAAAGGATGGGGATGCAGTCGAAGGTCATAGGCAAGGGAAGAGGCCTGCGTAAAGAAGGAATGAGGCGCATGGAAAAAGGGGCGATGCGTGAGCACGATAGAAAAAAATACAATAGTATAAGTTTTCATGGAAGAAGAAATATTGAGCAAGTATAGGTTGGGGAGAAAAAGAAGTGACAGCAGGAGAGAAGACATGTTTCTGACATAAACAAATTTATATATTGTTTATAAAAAATTTCTTTCAAAGCACGGACGAACGACTAGGAATGGAAAGAGACTAGATAAAAGCAACCAGTGGAATAGCAATGGACATGGAATAAAAAATCCCAAATTGGAAAATATTAACTTAGGATAGCTATAGATTTACATGGTGAATTGAAAGGACATTGGAAACTTAAAAGGCCCAAATACTGAACTAATACGGCGAATCGTTTTGTCGATTCCTCCACGTACTGGGTGCCGAAACACACAAATGAATATACTACATAGATCAGCATGACGAGACAAATAGAATGGCACACAGAAATCAATGGTACGATCATCCTATCAAAAGCCAATATTTCGGTGCCAAAACTGCTGCTAATTTGCCGAAAATAAGATAAACGGGCCAATAGAAGTTCAAATTTGATGAAATGAAATATAACGTCTCACTCGGAGAATAGTTTACATTTTTATCGTATAAAAATTTTCAAATTTGAAAACATTTTATTTTCATCTAGTTAACTGATTTTAAATTGAAATTGAAAATTACATAATAGGATTAACTTTCATATTTTTCAATGAAAACTTTCCATTTTCTATGTCTAAATAGACGTATTCTAAATATCGAATTTTCATTGCAAAATTTTAAGTTTTAAATTTCATAAAAATTCAGTAAATTACATTATTAAATCTTTAAAATTTACGGGTCATTACAGTCTTCCCCACTCAAAACTTTTCATCCCCGAAAAGGAACGAGATAGGAGAATAGAAACAACCAGAAGAAAAGATAGATTTAAAATACAAATACCAGATACCACAATTAATTCCAACACCATATAAGTTTCATTTATTTTTAGATCGATTTATATTTAACTAATTGATTTCAATTCATTTTATTTAATCAAATTTATTGTGTTCACATTTGTTTGATTTCAATTCAATATATTTTCATTCAATTGATTAACATTTTTGTAAAAAATGTTCCACAACAAAATTTGTTTTATCTCACTCATTTATTAAATCTATTTGATCAACTATAGTTAATTCCACCTCAATATTCTACTTCAACTATTCTTAAGTTCATATTTATTTATTTCGATAGCATTTCCTTTTTATTATTCAATTTACTTCAATGGCATATCTTGCAATATAGGTTAAGTGTATAACTATAACATTCATTATAATCACCTAATTTTTATTCAAAAATTTCCTAACAAAATTCAGTTTTGACATCTTCTTTATTATTGTATATTATTCAATTACATTCAAACCCTTTTCTAGGTAAGTTTTATGTAACGATCCCCATTTTTAGTAAACTTTAGATTTATAATTTATATAAAATTTTGGATTTAATTGGTGAATCTATTTAAAATTTTCAAATAAAATAGGGTAATTGTTTGTTATTTAAATATATGTATATAAATCAATTTTAAATAGAATTTTGATTTGTAATTCAAAATAAATATATTAAAAACAAATTGAATTTAAAACTCTATTTTAAATTAGTAAACGTTTGTTTTCTGATTTTAATATATGTGTGTGTATATATATCTTTTGAAAGTGAAAAATGATTTATGTAAAGATATTTTAACTTAAAGTTTAAAATTCAAATGAAATTAATAAAAAGTTTAAAACACTCTTCTTTTATATTTGAAATGAATTTAGTTGTGTATATATTTAAAACTAAGTAGAAAACGTATTACATAAACATATGCAAATAAAGATTTACAAAGGGTTTAAACACAAATTGTTTTCATTTTGTACATTTGTAAGGATGAGAACACATACATTACAAGTGTAAACATAATCAAACAAGTGGCAAATTTCTTTCTCTTAAAAATTTAAAATGTAATATAATGTATAAGAGAAAATTCAGGCTAATGCATGTCCTCAAAATTTCTTTCATCTTCAACCTGAAACCAAAGATACAAAATAAAGAAACCAGAAAATGAAATTTAAAGCAAAACAAAATCTGGAAATCAAAATGAGAAACCAGAAAACAAAGCCATTCAAAGCTTTAAAAAAATTCAACTGTAAAGAACAAGTATTAGAGCAAATCAAAACCTAAAAATCTGAGCAAAACAAATGCAAAGGCTTTATCTGTTTCAACTTAAGATCATCAAATCCAGATCAAAGCATCAAGCTTCAGACTTTATTTCCAGATTTTAAAAGTTAAGCTGGTCCTCTGCCTTTCTTCAACTTTCAGGTGAGCAAACTTACCTTTGATCTAATCTCTGACTCGATGTAGTGATTTGTGTTTGAAGTATAGTCGTAAATGTGTTTGCATGTATGCAAAAATGCATGTATATATATAGATATGTATGAATTCATGTCTGGATACAAAGCAAATGGCTCTGTTCCAGGTTAACAGGTTTCCAAACCTGTTTTCAAAAAGTTAAATCTTTATCTTTAATCCTCAATAGACCATAGAATTCAAACAAAATGTGTTTGTTAAATCATGATCTAGTTCTTAATAATATTTTTAGGAAAATCAGGAAGTAAAATTTTGATCTAGAACAAGAATTTATAGTGAAACTCAAATATATGCAAAAACTCAAGTATCTTAATTTCTTGAATTGATTATATTATATGATTTGTTTTCGAAAATAATGATTTTTGAAAGAAAAATCACGATTTTTAATTTGGTAAATCTCGAGAATTTGTAAGTTGAACGTGAATGAGTTTTCGAGGCTTTTCTGGTGATTGAGAAATTCTGGGTGGTCGGGATCACCATTGAGAATAGCCTGGAAGATATAGATTAGGGGAAAAATACTTGGAAGATTTTCAAGTGGTCGAGGTTGCCAGATGATGGCGATTTAGGGTTTTGTGTCCTATTGGGTTCAATGTCGTTCGCGAGTTCATAATGTTGACGTCGGTGCTTCGGGGTCAACCGGACCAGGGGGATTTGAAGCATAGTCGACTGACGTTGCTATGGGTGTGATGGCGAGTGGACGAGATCGACAGCGGCGGGTGGATGTATCGATCGAGTTATTCCCTGTTGTGGTTAACATGGTGATCAATTTCGAATCACTGGCAATTCGACGAGGCTGAGTGGTCAGGTCATTTGAGATTGTGGTCATGGACCTGAGGATGGTCATAGCATTGATCGTCGACGGTCGAATCGTGAGTGCATGTGCCCGCATGCACATGTGTGTCAGTGATGAACTGGTTATTGGGGAGAAGGTTGCTCGAGTTGTTCACATGAGATGCTTGAAATTTTGGGAGGTCAGGCTCTGGTAGTTTCTCGTAGAAGACGGGGACTTGTCTCGAAGCAAGGAAATCGATGGTTAGCTCGGGTATTATTCGATTTTGTCTCGTGCTCGACTCGAAGGGAAGGAGAACGCCTGTGTTGCCCGAGTTTGTTTTGGGTACTGCCTGGTCTTAAGTAAAAGCAAATTAAAATAGGTTTCAAAATCTTATAAAGATCTAAACAAAATGTTTTCAAACAAGTTTAAAGGTTTAAAGTATATATTAAAATGAATTAGTTTCCAAGCATGTGATAACCCTGATTTTTTTTAGGGTAATTTTATGATTCAATTTAGTTTATGATTGTTTAATAATTGGAAAAATAGGAATAGAAATTTGTTGCCAATGAATGGTTAAAAAGTATGCATTGGTGCACTAGACAGTACATACACATACACATATTTTCTACATTATAAAATAGGCAGAGATTAATTAGTAAGTTAGAATAAATAAATTTCAAATACATAGGCATGCAGACATGATCATTGTAGACATGAATATGTCTTTAAAACAAGTTTAGTATAAAGAAAATAAAGAATGTAGTCTAGAATAAACATATGCAGAAGATAGTAAGTACTTAAATAAATAAATAAATATGTTTACATATGATATGCAGGAGCATAAGAAAGCACTGCTGGTAGGAGACAAGATTTGCATGGAAATAGTATGAATCTTTAATAAAACACTTTAGCTAATTTCAGTAATTCTTTTGCTTGAAAAAAAATGTAAGTCATGCATATAACATGACCCGGGGTATGATAAAAAGAATATGGTATATTTTCTGAGAAAAATGTAACAAGGACCACTTACCCATTTTCTCTATATAAAAAAATGAGAAGCAGATCATAGTTGATGGGGCAAAACTGACATTGGGTAATTTTCTAAAACCCTAGTGGCAGCCAGGGTCTAGTATAAGAAGGCTTAAGGGTATTGAGACCTATCACTATTTTTAAAACAGAAAAAATATATATGGCAATAGAAATATAAACCAGAGAGCATTAGCCATTAGAGTTAAGAGGAAGTGGAAGATCAAAGGGGAAAGGAAGGCTTAGGAAAAGGAGTTAAGGTGAGTAACCTCACTGGAAACATTGGCAATAAGCAATAAGTCCTAAATATTGACGCAGCTAGACTAAATTTATATTTTTATTTGTTTGCAAGCTATGTTGTTTTATGATTTGGTAACTTTGACTTGCTTTATGAACTGTTTAAATGGAAACCCTTTTTATATTGATTTACCCAGAGTAAAATAGCCAGAGATTTAATGCTTAAATATGTCTTTCTGTGTTATGATATAACTGTGAGATGAAGTAGTGAGTATGGGTTTTCTTTATATATAATTGTTAGTTTAAAACCCAGGATACTTAATATAGATATATGGTCTAAAAATGAAAGAGGATATGGGGCTGCAACATTGTGTTGTTGCTTATGTCTCATATCAATAGAAAATAAAAATATAAGGGTGCAATGTATACATGTGCTGAGCCTCTACATTCCATGAACTATCCAATAAAATCTCATACTAGTGATTTAGTCAGATTTGAGGACCTACATAGATCTGATTGAATCAGAGGTAGAAAGAAACCAACAGAAAAATTTATCTATGGCCATATGTTTGTATTAGGATCTATTGAAAATTCATAGGAAAAAATAACATGTTTAAGAAATCACCTCTGTTGCTATGGAAAAGTGCTTGCTAGTGAAAACATGATTTGTTAACCTCTGGATGTACATATGGGACTGAATGTTTTCTTCGTTGCTCGAACATGAGATGCAGAGAGGTATTAACACGGTATTAAAAAGAAAAGGGGGAGTGACACTTAGTAACTTAACTAAGGACTTGGGATCTTAGGGCTATAGAATATAGCTTGGCAAGGTGAACATTGCAAGCTCACACATGGTATGATTATGCCCAGGGGCCTGAGTGTGCTGGGTTAACAGTGAATATGCCCCAGACAATGTGTGATTTAATGAAAGGGAAAGTAGCTAAAGACCATAAAAATAAAATACTTGATATTGAACATTAGTAACAGGTTCATGTGAAGGCTTGGGTAAAATTCCTGATGGCCAGAAAATCTGTAGATAAGGAATGATGATTTAATTGATAATTGTGTTGACTATCTGATGGTGTTCTAGGGATGAATTCTATGTTGATTTTTCTCTGTAACAAATCATTGAACTATGTATCATTTTGTGTACACTAATGAACATGCACAGGTTACCCAGAAATATGCATAAGTGCAATATTGCATTCTTCTATCTATTTTGTAGTTATTTGAATATGAGAAAAGTTATATAGAGTTTATGTTTTCAGTTAGATTATTCATACCAGGCATTAGTCTGACCCATGTGTGTGTTGATGCACTATTGGGTGTCTCATATTTTATGGGGCAGTCCATAGTGATTGTGCAGGTAAATAGGTATTTCGTGGATCAAGCTTGGATGTTTAACTGCTTAGAGATTTTGGATGTTATGTTTAAACAATTGCTGAAGTTAAATTTGATGTTTATGTTGAATTTTGTCAATCTGCTTAGTTTAAGTTTGTTTGAGAAGCCAATGTTTTGCTATACTGTTCAGCAAATATTAAACTTATATGTATCAGCTGAAACTCTTTTGTCTTGATTTACCAATGTGTTGTCTAGTAATGAAGTCTCTAAATTTTTAAACTGATCAACTTATGATGATAAATGATCTGAGTTCATAAGGATGTATGTATTGAAGGAATAACCAAGTATTTAGCTTTAAAAAAAAATCTGGCAGAAGAAAGGATTTTGAGTTGCTTTAAAAATGGGCTAGAAAAAAAAGATATGTTCTTTGTTTTTGAATAAATGAAAAATAGAGATGGCTAACCTAACCACATTATTGAGTCTGGATTGAGCTAGCAATGGAAAAAAAAAGAGATTTAAAATTCAATTTTGCAACAAAGCTATACAACTCAAAAATATAGGGGAGACTTAGTAAAAAAAACATAAAAGAGGGGAATGAACACCTGAAATTTCCTAGAAAACACACACATGCTCAAGCAAGGGCACAATTTATACAACAATAAGGTTATGGAAATAAATACAAAATGCTAAGCCTAGAAACCTGAAACCAAAAATCAAGCAGTGATCTAAGTAGGCCTAGAAATTTGATTTCTAAAAATTATATTGCTATGTGGGAAGTTATTATTAACAAGTTTCAACAGATTTCTACTTATAAATTTTTATACTCTGATTCAAGTAGAAATTAACTTATATATCTTCATATATGTAAGTTTAAGTTGAATTAAAACAAACCAATATTTATTGGCAGAAAGCTCCTGGAAAGGAGAAAAATAAGAGAGAGATGATTTTCTCAATTTAGATGACCACTTAACATATGCAAAAAAAAAAAATTAAGGAAAAGAAAGTGGGTCCTCTCATTTGGTATCAGAGCTATGTTGTTAAATAACATAGCAAAATTTTGTATGAACTTGTTTACATTGATGTATGGTGTGTTGATTGCTTTAGATACTTTGTTCTGTTAGTACATATATATAAGGATAAATTGAAGTAAATTAATTTATAGAGGGTTAGGCAAAATGAACTAACTTAAGTGTAATATCCATAGAACTATGGTGAGACCTAGACAACAAGATGTAGGACCAAGTGAACCACCTATGCTGAATATGCAAGAATTTATGAGAGCCCTAAGGGATGGAGTAGGCAACAGGCAAGAAAATCCACATGAAGTGCTTTCCAAAGTTCTCAAGACCTTTACCAATCTTGGAGGCAAAACTTTTGATGGAACAGAGGGGATCATGGGAGTTCAAAACTGACTTAGAATTTTGGACAGAATTTTTACAGATATGCAAGTTGAAGACCAAAAGAAGAGGCAAATAGCATCTAGACAACTGAGAGGAGTAGCTTTGGACTGGTGGGAAGTTATCATAGCTGGAAGACCTGAAGGAGAAGTGACATGGAATCAATTTAAGGAAATGTTGGAAGGAAGATTTGTACCTGCATCAGCTAAAGAGTCTTTGCTAGAGGAATTCATTAAATTAAGGCAGGGGACTCTGAGTGTTACTGAATATACACAGAAGTTTGAATCACTAGCAAAATATGGTGCGGTGCTTATCACAACCAGAGAAGCTAAAAATGGCAGATACATTCAAGGGCTGAACGCTAGCCTTAGTAGAGCTATGTTGCCATATAAGGATAGGACATTTGATTAAGTTTTGGATCTGGCTCTGAGTATTGAACAACATGATAAAGACAGGGAAAATTTCAGAGCACTAAGGAATAATCAAAATAAGAAAGGAAAGGGTAAGTTTCACCCTTATGATAAAAAGAAAACAGATGTAACTTCCACCAAAAAATCATAAGAAGTCAAAACTGCTGAGGTTAAGAAGAAAATCACTTGCTATAATTGTGGACAAGAGGGACACATGAAAAATAGGTGTACAAATCCTAAACCAGCATCCTTCAAATGTCACCAGTGTGGAAAGGAAGGTCACATAAGGAGGAACTGTCTAGAGTTTAAGCAAGGAAAAGTGAGTACTTTGGAGGTGAAAGGCAAAGCAACAGAAGGACCAAATGTTGAGAATCATGGCCAAGTTGAAGGTACTTTGCTTATTCACTCAATACCTTTTACAGTAGTGTATGATACTTGGGCCACACACTCTTTAATTTCTCATGATATTGCACAACAATTGAAATTGAATTGTATGATTGTTGATAGGCCATTGCTTATTAAAAGTCCTTTAGGTAATTCCTGTGCTTTGGGTATGATGTGTATGCAACTGGGATTGAATATAGGGGGATACATGTTCAATGCAGACCTATATGTGTTGCAATATCCAGGCATAGGAGTTATTTTAGGAGTTGGTTGGTTAAGAAAATATAGGGCTGTTATAAATAATGAGACCTCCACCATATCATTGAAAACTTCTGAAGGGAAAAAGATAGTTGTTCTTTGTGAAGTAAATAAGAACAGAAATATAGTTACCCTTGCTAACTTATCTAGTGAGAAGCACATGCCAGCATTAGAAGAAATTCCTATAGTAAAAGAATATACTGATGTGTTTGATGAAGTTAGAGGAGTTTCAAACCATAAACCAGTAGAGTTTTCAATTAAACTGATTCCAGGAGCTAACCAGTGGTTAAGAGGCCAACTAGAATGGGGCCTAAAGAATTGATAGAACTGAAGAAACAATTGGTTGAACTAGAAGAAAAAGGCTTCATCAGACCCAGTAGCTCATTATGGGGAGCACCAGTGGTTTTTGTTAAGAAGCAAGATGGATCTCTCAGACTATGTATTGATTATAGAGAGTTAAACAAAATTACAGTTAAAAACAAATACCCCTTACCAAGAATTGATGATCTTTTTGATCAATTAAGTGGTGCAAAAATATTCTCCAGACTTGATTTAGCTTCAGGATTTCATCAAATGAAAGTAGAAGAGGAAAGCATTAAATATACAGCTTTTAATACTAGGTATGGACTTTATGAATTTTTAGTGATGCCCTTTGGCTTGACAAATGCTCCCTCTTACTTTGTTGATTTGATGAATAGAATTTTTAGAAAATACTTAGATAAATTTGTATTGATATTTATTGATGATATCTTAATTTATTCTAAGACAGTTTAAGAGCATGAGAATCATTTGCATGTAGTACTACAGAAATTGAGGCAAGAAAATTTGAAGGCAAAATTTTCAAAATGTACATTTTGGCAGAATGAGGTAAACTTTCTAGGACATGTGATATCAAAAAAAGGTATATCTGTAGATCCCAATAAAGTAATTGCAGTTCAAGCTTGGAAAAGACCTACTTGTGTTACAAAGGTCAGATCTTTTATAGGGATGGCTAGTTATTATAGAAGGTTTATAAAAGATTTTGCAAAGATTTTAATTCCATTAACTAGGTTGACAAGGAAGAATCAGGTATTTGCTTGGACTGAGGAATGTGAGAAAGCCTTTGGGAAGTTGAAGGAGGCACTAATACAAGCTCCAATACTAAAATTACCTGAAGGAAATGAAAATTTGGTGATATATACTGATGCAAGTGGACAAGGACTTGGGGTAGTATTGATGCAACAACATCAAGTGATGCTTATGCCTCTAGACAGTTAAAACCCAGTGAGATAAAGTATGCTACACATGACCTTGAATTGGCTGCTATAGTATATGCTCTTAAATTATGGAGACATTATTTGTTAGGGGCAAAATTTGAAGTATACACAGACCATAAGTCACTTAAATATTTGTTTTCACAAAAAGAATTAAACATGAGGCAACAAAGGTGGGTTGAACTACTAGCCTCATATGATTTTGAAATATTGTATACACCTGGCAAGGCTAATAAAGTAGCAGATGCTTTAAGTAGACAGCATGTTAATGTAGCTAGGTTAATGATAGAAGAGTTTAATACTCTATCACTATTGATTGACTCAGAAGTAGAAAGTGAAAGTGTAGAAAATATGAGCATATGCAGTGAGAATGTAGAGATGGGAAAGTTAAGTTTTGTTATTTTAGGGTCAGAATTAAAAGCTAAAGTTGAAAAGCTACAATACCAAGATTCATCTTTACTTGAGAAGAAAACTTAGATATTAAATGGAGAGGTAGTGGAAGGTTTTCTGTTGAATGATCAGGGCCATTTGAAGAAAGGAAGAAGAATATGTGTTCCTACCATTGATGAATTGAAGCAAGAAATATTGGATGCTTATCATAAAAGTAAATATACCATTCATCCAGGAAGCACATAAATGTATCATAACCTCAAAAGAGATTATTGGTGGAAAGGTATGAAAAGTGCAGTGGCAACTTACGTGTCTAAGTGCATGGTTTGTCAACAGGTAAAAGCTGAATACCAAAGACCTTCAGGGATGCTTCAACCTTTACAAATACCACAGTGGAAATGGGAAGATATATCAATGGATTTCATTGATGGTTTGCCTAAAACTAGGAGGGGAAATGATAGTATTTGGGTTGTGGTAGATAGGCTAACTAAATCAGCTCATTTCATACCTGTAAAATCAGAAAGGAATGCATGCACATTAGCTCAATTATTTATTAAGGAAGTAGTTAGATTGCATGGAATACCAAAAACTATAGTAAGTGATAGAGATACCATCTTCACTTCAAAATTTTGGCAAAGTTTTCACAAAGCAGTGGGGACTGATCTATGCTTGAGTACAGCATATCACCCTCAATCTGATGGTCAAACCGAAATTGTGAATAAATTGCTTGAAGACATGTTGAGGGCATGTATATTGGATTGGGGAGGAAGTTGGGAAGATCACATATTTCTGGCAGAGTTTGCATATAACAACAGTTATCACAGTAGCATAGGCATGGCGCCCTTTGAAGCACTCTATGGTAGGCCATGTTTATCACCTTCAAGTTGGATTGAATCTGGGGAGAAGGTGGTCTTAGGACCAGAAAATGTAAAAGAAACTTCTGAAAAGATAGCTTTGATTAGAAAAAGAATTGCTTCTGCCCAAGATAGGCAAAAGAAATATGCAGATCAGAAGAGAAAAGCAGTACAATATGATGTTGGAGATTTTGTATTTGTTAAAATATCACCTATGAAGAAGGTTCTAAGGTTTGGGAAACAAGGAAAGTTAATTCCCAGATACATAGGACCATATAAAATTTTAGAAAGAATTGGAAATGTAGCCTATAAGTTGGAATTGCCAGAGGAGATGAGGGCAATGCATGATGTTTTTCATGTATCTCAGTTAAGGAGTTGGATTCATGATGCAGAAACAATCTTGGAATCCACTAGGGATGTGCAGATTGATCCCAGAATGGTTTATGAAAAGAGCCAGTTGGTATTGTTGCAAGAGAAATTAAGAAATTAAGGAATAAAGAAATTAAATTGGTGAAAGTGCAGTGGAGCCTTGACCCAAATGATTGCACATGGGAAGTGGAAGATAAAATCAGAAATGATTATCCAAAATTGTTTGATTGGATAAAAGGTATAACATATATATGTTGATAAACACTTTGATTAAATATGCAGTGTGAATTTTGTTTTAAATTTACACAGAGTTTAACTAAGAGGTTAGTTTGAAAATGATTGAATTTACGGATTGAAAACACTTGAGTTAAGTGTGGAAGAATTGTGGGACACAATTCCTAAAAGGAGGGGTATATGTGATAACCCTGATTTTTTTTAGGGTAATTTTATGATTCAATTTAGTTTATGATTGTTTAATAATTGGAAAAATAGGAATAGAAATTTGTTGCCAATGAATGGTCAAAAAGTATGCATTGGTGCACTAGACAGTACATACACATACACATATTTTATACATTATAAAATAGGCAGAGATTAATTAGTAAGTTAGAATAAATAAATTTCAAATACATAGGCATGCAGACATGATCATTGTAGACATGAATATGTCTTTAAAACAAGTTTAGTATAAAGAAAATAAAGTATGTAGTCTAGAATAAACATATGCAGAAGATAGTAAGTACTTAAATAAATAAATATGTTTACATATGATATGCAGGAGCATAAGAAAGCACTGCTGGTAGGAGACAAGATGTGCATGGAAATAGTATGAATCTTTAATAAAACACTTTAGCTAATTTCAGTAATTCTTTTGCTTGAAAAAAATGTAAGTCATGCATATAACATGACCCGGGGTAAGATAAAAGGAATAGGGTATATTTTCTGAGAAAAATGTAACAAGGACCACTTACCCATTTTCTCTATAAAAAAAAATGAGAAGCAGATCATAGTTGATGGGGCAAAACTGACATTGGGTAATTTTCTAAAACCCTAGTGGCAGCCAGGGTCTAGTATAAGAAGGCTTAAGGGTAGTGAGACCTGTCACTATTTTTAAAACAGAAAAAATATATATAGCAATAGAAATATAAACCAGAGAGCATTAGCCATTAGAGTTAAAAGGAAGTGGAAGATCAAAGGGAAAAGGAAGGCTTAGGAAAAGGATTTAAGGTGAGTAACCTCACTGGAAACATTAGCAATAAGCAATAAGTCCTGAATATTTAGGCAGCTAGACTAAATTTATATTTTTATTTGTTTGCAAGCTATGTTGTTTTATGATTTGGTAACTTTGACTTGCTTTATGATCTGTTTAAATGAAAACCCTTTTTATATTGATTTACCCAGAGTAAAATAGCCAGAGATTTAATGCTTAAATATGTCTTTCTGTGTTATGATATAACTGTGAGATGAAGTAGTGAGTATGGGTTTTCTTTATATATAATAGTTAGTTTAAAACCTAGGATACTTAATATAGATATATGGTCTAAAAATGAAAGAGGATATGGGGCTGCAACATTGTGTTGTTGCTTATGTCTCATATCAACAGAAAATAAAAATATAGGGGTGCAATGTATACATGTGCTGAGCCTCTACATTCCATGAACTATCCAATAAAATCTCATACTAGTGATTTAGTCAGATTTGAGACCTACATAGATCTGATTGAATCAGAGGTAGAAAGAAACCAACAGAAAAATTTATCTATGGCCATATGTTTGTATTAGGATCTATTGAAAATTCATAGGAAAAAATAACATGTTTAAGCAATCACCTCTGTTGCTATGGAAAAGTGCTTGCTAGTGAAAACATGATTTGTTAACCTCTGGATGTACATATGGGACTGAATGTTTTCTTCATTGCATGAACATGAGACGCAGAGAGGTATTAACACAGTATTAAAAAGAAAAGGGGGAGTGACACTTAGTAACTTAACTAAGGACTTGGGATCTTAGGGATACAGAATATAGCTTGGCAAGGTGAACATTGCAAGCTCACACATGGTATGATTATACCCAGGGGCCTGAGTGTGCTGGGTTAACAGTGAATATGCCCCAGACAGTGTGTGATTTAATGAAAGGGAAAGTAGCTAAAGACCATAAAAACAAAATACTTGATATTGAACATTAGTAACAGGTTCATGTGAAGGCTTGGGTAAAATTCCTGATGGCCAGAAAATCTGTAGATAAGGAATGATGATTTAATTGATAATTGTGTTGACTATCTGATGGTGTTCTAGGGATGAATTCTATGTTGATTTTTCTCTGTAACAAATCATTGAACTATGTATCATTTTGTGTACACTAATGAACATGCACAGGTTACCCAGAAATATGCATAAGTGCAATATTGCATTCTTCTATCTATTTTGTAGTTATTTGAATATGAGAAAAGTTATATAGATTTATGTTTTCAGTTAGATTATTCATACCAGGCATTAGTCTGACCCATGTGTGTGTTGATGCACTATTGGGTGTCTCATATTTTATGGGGCAGTCCATAGTGATTGTGCAGGTAAATAGGTATTTCATGGATCAAGCTTGGATGTTTAACTGCTTAGAGATTTTGGATGTTATGTTTAAAGAATTGCTGAAGTTAAATTTGATGTTTATGTTGAATTTTGTCAATCTGCTTAGTTTAAGTTTGCTTGAAAAGCCAATGTTTTGCTATACTGTTCTGCAAATATTAAACTTATATGTATCAGCTGAAACTCTTGTGTCTTGATTTACGAATGTATTGTCTAGTAATGAAGTCTCTAATTTTTTAAACTGATCAACTTATGATGATAAATGATCTGAGTTCATAAGGATGTATGGATTGAAGGAATAACCAAGTATTTAGCTTTAAAAAAAAATCTGCCAGAATAAAGGATTTTGAGTTGCTTTAAAAATGGGCTAGAAAAAAAATGATATGTTCTTTGTTTTAGAATAAATGCAAAATAGAGATGGCTAACCTAACCACATTATTGAGTCTGGATTGAGCTAGCACTGGAAAAAAAAGAGATTTAAAATTCAATTTTCCAACAAAGCTATACAACTCAAAAATATAGGGGAGACTCAGTAAAAAAATAAAAAAGGGGAATGAACACCTGAAATTTCCTAGAAAACACACACATGCTCAAGCAAGGGCATAGTTTATACAACAATAAGGTTATGGAAATAAATACAAAATGCTAAGCCTAGAAACCTGAAACCAAAAATCAAGCAGTGATCTAAGTAGGCCTAGAAATTTGATTTCTAAAAATTATATTGCTATGTGGGAAGTTATTATTAACAACTTTCAACAGATTTCTACTTATAAATTTTTATACTCTGATTCAAGTAGAAATTAACTTATATATCTTCATATATGTAAGTTTAAGTTGAATTAAAACAAACCAATATTTATTGGCAGAAAGCTCCTGGAAAGGAGAAAAATAAGAGAGAGATGATTTTCTCAATTTAGATGGCCACTTAACATATGCAAAAAAAAAAATTAAGGAAAAGAAAGTGGGTCCTTTCAAAGCAAGTGTTTAAGCAAGGTTTAAACAAGTTTTCCAAGATTTAAATCATAAAGTAATGTTTAAACTTGTTTGATTTTAAGTAATTATATGTTAGGACAATTTTGAAACAAAATTCCTAAGTATTTTAAAATGTAATAAATTTTGTATTTACTGGAATAATTAAGGGTTATTATTAATAAAAGATTTATTTAATTGATAACTAAGGACTAATTAATTTAATTACTCAAAGATAATTTCTTAATAAAAGTGATTAAGAATAATTAATTAATGATTTATGATTAATTAATCAAGTAATAATTAACTTGTAATTTATTAATACAGGTAATTAGGGATAATCATTTATTATAATTAATGGTACTTAATTAAGGATTTATTAATTAATGTAATTAATAGAGGATAATTAATTAAAGGTTAATTAAATAATTAAAGGTTAATTATTTAATAATTAAAGGTTAATTGATTTATTAATTAAGGTCGATTAATTAATTAAAGGATAATTAATTAATAAGGTTTGTAATTAATTAATATAATTAACCAGAATTACTAGTAATTAATTTGACAATCAGATGAAAAATTAATCCTACTTATGGATGTTTGAATTGTATGAAATACTTTGAATTTTTTTAATATCCCTGATGTGTAATGCTTTGTGATGTGAATTGTTTTAATTCAAGTTATGATGAATGTAATTTATTTTATCTATGATTTATCTGTGGATCTGTGAATAGAAGATAAGCGTTATAGATTATATCACTTATCAATATTGATATGATTGAATCTGTGATGATTGATGTTGTTGCACTATTGGGTAAAACCCCTAGACTACACAATACACACACAAATATGGATTGCATGAGGAAATCGGTTAAGTCACAAATATTTGAATTAAATATTTTAAAATGATTTTAAAGTTGAATTTTAAATCCAAATAGTTTTTGGAAATTTAATAGGATTAAATATGAAAAGTTTTTGAAAGGGAGTTTTGAAGATAAAAGTTATTTTTTCAAAACTTGATAAAGTTTTGAAATTTAAATAATTTGATTTGAAATTTAATTCAAGATTTGAAATTGAATTTTATATTTAGGGAATTTTGGTTTAAAAAGGATATACAAGTTATCAATGTGTTTATACGGGTTTTAAACCATTTTAAAAAGCATTGTTTTGTGAATTTAAATTTAAACCAAGTTAAAGGGCTTTAACTCGTGCAAATGTAATTGGGTTTTTTCCGAAACGAAAATTATTTGTTTTCATATAATAATAGCTTTCATATAAAGAAAGGAATTCCAATTTATGTTGAAAAAATTTCAAATTTGAAATAGGATTGTTTTGAAAGCTATGAATTAATCTTTGTGAAAGATTGTTGAGCTTTGTTTTGAAATTGAAGAGGATTTTAAAAGGAGTATCTTTTGTATAAAAGATTTGAAATGGGAAATGTGAATGAATCTTTGGAAATGGGTTTGAAAGCTATGAATTCGGTTTTTGATTTAATAATTGGATGAGTGAATCCAATTTGAAAAGGAAATGGTTTTGAAGGCTATGAATGAATCTTTGTAAGAGATTGGTAAACTTTGTGAAGTGAATATTTTTGTTTAAAGATTTGAAAATGGTAATTTGTTTAAATCATTTGAAGAAAAGGTTTGGGAATTTAAAAGTGTGACTTAACTAAGATCTCAATATCCATATGTTTTAAAAATATTGCGCTCATTATTCGGTTTAGCCGGGAGAGGACCTTGTGTCATATAACCCATTCTGAATAATGATACGATGATATGGATAGCATTTGGAACCGGTCGTGAAGATCGGGTATTTTCGAGAATGAAAGGATAACCCGTCAATTGTCTCTGTACTGAGTCACGCCGGTATAGAGATCTCCATATGTGAAGGGGAGTCCGATCGGGATTGGGAATTCTCGGATTTGCAAGGGCTTCTTTGGAAGTGCCTTCGGTTCTGTTCGAACCCGAAACAGACTTGTATGGATGTGTGTCTGATATTACTCTTTGAGATGTAATGCTGATTTCTATCAAATATATTTCTGTTTAGTGGCGAAGATTTATTCTCTTAGCTTAACACACTTCACTGAGACGTACGAGCTCAGAGGTTATGTAGTTGATGGTTATTAGTGATACATTCCCAATTTGGTAATGTGGCATACGAAGTGATGCTGATCGTTTGTTGATCAAAGCATGACTTTTGTGTAAAGCGTAGCTTTGTAGACGTGACTTCGTCGAGCCTCACAACCCGGTAATGGTCGAAACAGAAATCGTGGCAGCAAGGTTTTTTGGGGGTAGCTCCCCCCGAGGGTATGTCCATTTCGTTCTGGAAAAAAAGTGACATCATGGCATGGAGCCTAGATATTTACTTATGTTGATTTTGAAAGTGGTATCATGGTATGGAACCCTGATACTTTGCTTTGTGATTGTTGGTTGAGAGGTACCTCGGATAAAGGTTGGTAACGACCGGGGGATGGCATACTCGTGTCAGTAGTTACTTCTGGGCAGAGGTAACACGGCCTTGTATAGCCGAGATCCAGTTAGGTTCTCGGGGCCGTCCCTCTAGAGTCGTTCCATTTTGTGTGAGAAGTTCCTTTGCCCGACCATTTGTTGGAAATCCAAACAAAACAATATGAGCCATGTACGGTTTTAGTTGTATAACCTACCATGGAATGTGGTGTTAACTTGCTATTGAACATGGTAGCTATAGTAGGCATACGACGAAATGTGGTACGCTGGCTAAGATTAATATTATACTTTCGAAAGATTTTCTGCACTACGCACTAATAATAATATCAAAAGAATTTTGCATAGTAAGCATGTTTGACTACCATAAGGAGAATTCTCCTCCAATTCTGCGTTTGCATTGTGTGTGTGGGGGGAGGCCTTATGGTAGTTTCAATTTTCAAAAAGCGTTGCGAATTTCTTTAAAATCTTTTGTTTTTCTTTTGATAAGGATAAACCCTTTTTGTTTGCTCATACCAGTCTCATGACTGACCTGGAGTTTATTGTTCCCTTCCTAAACCCTGGGTGCTGACAATTTTCCACACGGGCAGTCTAGAGTTGGATTTTTAAGATAGTCGAATAGTCAGCTTGTAGATTTAGAGTCGATAGCATCCAGCCTTTGGTTTTGGCAATCGTATTGGAATGGAGTTTGGTTTAGTTCAGCTTGATGGTGGTTCGAGCTTGAAATTTATAGCTTTGGCTTTGGAGATTTGGTTTGGAGTTGCAGATATTGGAGTTCCATTTGGAGTTCAAGTTATTTCCGCTGTGTTGTTGTAGATTTCTGATATGTATTTGTGATCATTGCTGTGTATCATTGGATATTGTATCATTTGAGTTATATGATATATTCATTCTTTCATCTGCCGTGTTGTTATACTTAATGTGTTATAAGCTCCGGCGAGCCAGATTTGGCATTTGAATCTGCAGCATTCGAGTACAAGTGAAGTTCGGGTGCCAATTTTAGAAAATCGTGTCAGGATCGTTATAATTGGTATTAGAGCTGAAGGTTGAACTTTAGCTCAAGAGTATAACACATTAGGTAACTCAATAGAGATAGGGTGAAGTATACCTTAGAATGAGTATATCCCTAAGATATCCATTTATATACCTCAGTAAATTCTCTTACTGTCCACTGATAGTGAGTATGAGTGCAAGAAGAGGATGAGGTAGGGGACAGGGGAGCACCACTATAAATGGTCAATACCCGGCGACAGTGGAAATAACTTTCTCTATCAATCTCCTTTGATTCAGTTTCAGATCTTTAATGGCTTTGTGGCAGCTCGAGGGAGAAGCTTTGGTGTGGTGGTGACTCTGCGAATCGTGTAGATAAGTTCCTATCTTGTATTTTCGTTATCAGCTTTTCCTTTCAACTTCAACGAAATTGAAAATTTATTGGAATAAATTGGTAAATTAAATATGAAGTTAAATTAAGTTGTATCGATAAAACAATTTCGATTAAAACCAAATTTGAAATTATATTGTAATTTCTTGTGTGAATCAAAGTCCAAAAAGGGACAAGTTTATATATGATTTGGGATATTCCAACTTGAATTGAATCCATTTGTTTGTTCTTTTGGATCTCGATATATTCTACGAACGGTTAGTTGTACTTCGAACTAACCAGTGCCCTGTATATCTTTGTAGATCTGGTGACCCGAGTATGTTGTGAGATATGGAATGAGTTTGTTCTCGTATCTATTATTGATATTCTGATTTGGTAAGCCAAATGCAGAATAGATATTCAGTTTGATCTGGAAAAACAATCCTTATCTGTTCCTTGTTATCTCCCTAGCAAATTTCGAGGATGAAATTTTCTTAAGGGGGGAATATGTAATGATCCCCATTTTTTAGTAAAATTTAGATTTACAATTTATATAAAATTTTGGATTTAATTGGTGAATCTATTTAAAATTTTCAAATAAAACAAGATAATTGTTTGTTATTTAAATATATGTATATAAATTGATTTTAAATAGAATTTTGATTTGTAATTCAAAATAAATATATTAAAAACAAATTGAATTTAAAACTCTATTTTAAATTAGTAAAGGTTTGTTTTCTAATTTTAATATATATGTATATATATCTTTTGAATGTGAAAAACAATCTATGTAAAGATATTTTATAAAGTTTAAAATTCAAATGAAATTAATAAAAAAGTTTAAAACACTCTTCTTTTATATTTGAAATGAATTTAGTTGTGTATATATTAAAACTAAGTAGAAAATGTATTACATAAACATATGTAAATAAAAGATTTACAAAGGGTTTAAACACAAATTGTTTTCATTTTTACATTTGTAAGGATGAGAACACATACATTACAAGTGTAAACATAATCAAACGAGTGGAAAATTTCTTTCTCTTAAAAATTTAAAATGTAATATAACGTATAAGAGAAAATTCAGGCTAATGCATGTCCTCAAAATTCTTTCATCTTTAACCTGAACCAAAGATACAAAACAAAGAAACCAGAAAATGAAATTCAAAGCAAAACAAAATCTGGAAATCAAAATGAGAAACCAGAAAACAAAGTCATTCAAAGCTTTAAACAAATTCAACTGTAAAGAAAAACTATCATAGTAAATAAAAATCTAAAAGTCTGAGCAAAACAAATGCAAAGGGCAAATCTATTTCAACTTAAGATCATCAAATCCAGATCAAAGCATCAAGCTTTGGACTTTGTTTCCAGATTTTAAAAGTTAAGCTCGTCCTCTGCCTTTCTTCAACTTTCAAATGAGCAAACTTACCTTTGATCTAATCTCTAGCTCGATGTAGTGATTTACGTTTGAAGTAAAGTCGTAAATGTGTTTGCATGTATGAAAAAATGCATGTATATATATAGATATGTGTGAATGCATATCTGGGTACAAAGAAAATGGCTCTGTTCCAGTTAACAGGTTTCCAAACCTATTTTCAAAAATTTAAATCTTTATCTCTAATCCTCTTTAGACCTTAGAATTCAAACAAAATGTGTCTGTTAAATCATGACTAGTTATTAATAATATTTTTAGGAAAATCAGGAAGTAAAATTTTGATCTGGAACAAGAATTTACAGTGAAACTCAAATAAATGCAAAAACTCAAGTATCTTAATTTCTTGAATTGATTATATTATATGATTTGTTCACAGAAATAATGATTTTAAAAGAAAATTCACGATTTTTAATTTGGTAAATCTCGAGGATTTGTAAGTTGAATTTGAATGAGTTTTCGAGGCTTTTCTGGTGAGCGGGAAACTCTGGACGGTCGGGATAACCACTGAGTATAGCCTGGAAGATATAGATTAGGGGAAAAATACTTGGAAGATTTTCAAGTGGTTGAGGTTGCCAGACGATGGCGATTTAGGGTTTTGTATGCTGTTGGTTTCAATGTAATTCGCGAGTTCATTACGTTGACGTCGATGCTTCGGGGTTAACCGGACCAGGGGGATTTGAAGCGTAATCGAGTGACATTGCTACGGGTGTGATGGCGAGGTGTCTGGTGGACGAGATCGTCGACGTCGGGTGGATGTATCGATCGAGTTATTTCCTATTGTGGTCAACATGGTGATCGATTTCTAATCACTGGCGATTTGGCGAGGATGAGTGGTCAAGCCATCTGAGACTGTGGTCATCGACCTGAGGATGGTCACAGCATTGATCGTCGGTGGTCGGAACGTGAGTGCATGTGCACGCGTGCACATGTGCGTAAGTTATGAACTGGTTTTTAGGGAGATGGCTGCTTGAGTTGTTCACGTGAGATGCTCGAAGTTTTGTGAGGTCAGGCTCGGGTAGTTTCTCATAGAAGATAGGGACTTGTCTCGAAATAAGGAAATCGATGGTTGGCTCGGGTATTATTCGATTTTGTTTCTTGTTCGACTCGTAGGGAAGGAGAACGCCTGTGTTGCTCGAGTTTGGTTTTGGATATTGCTTGGTCTTAATTAAAAGAAAATTAAAACAGGTTTCCAAATCTTATAAAGATCTAAAAAAAATGTTTTCAAACAAGTTCAAAGGTTTAAAATAT
Source organism: Allium cepa (assembly GCA_030765085.1). NCBI lineage: Eukaryota > Viridiplantae > Streptophyta > Magnoliopsida > Asparagales > Amaryllidaceae > Allium > Allium cepa. The sequence goes on from CM060944.1 coordinate 348,562,521, forward strand.
ATTTTAAAATGAATTAGTTTCCAAGCAAGTGTTTAAGCAAGGTTTAAACAAGTTTTCCAAGATTTAAATAATAAAGTAATGTTTAAACTTGTTTGATTTTAAGTAATTAGATTTTAGGAAAATTTTGAAACAAAATTCCTAAGTAATTTAAAATGTAATAAATTTTGTAATTACTGGAATAATTAGGGGTTATTATTAATAAAAGATTTATTTAATTGATAATTAAGGACTAATTAATTTAATTACTCTAAGATAATTTCTTAATAAAAGTGATTAAGAATAATTAATTAATGATTTATGATTAATTAATCAAGTAATAATTAATTTGTAATTTATTAATATTGGTTATTAGGGATAATCACTTATTATAATTAATGGTGCTTAATTAAGGATTTATTAATTAATGTATTTAATAAAGGATAATTAAATAATTATAGGTTAATTATTCAATAATTAAAGGTTAATTTATTTATAAATTAAGGTTGATTAATTAATTAAAGGATAATTAATAAATAAGGTTTGTAATTAATTAATATTAATTAACTAGAATTAGTAGTAATTAATCAGATTAATTAGATGAAAAATTAATCCTACTTCTGGATGTTTGAATTGTATGAAATACTTTGAATTGTTTGAATATCCCTGATGTGTAATGCTTTGTGATGTGAATTGTTTTAATTCAAGCTGTGATGAATGCAATTTATTTTATCTGTGATTTATCTATGGATCTGTGAATAGAAGATAAGCGTTATAGATTATACCTCTTATCAATATTGGTATGATTGAATCTGTGATGATTGATGTTGTTGCACTATTGGGTAAAACCCCTGGACTACACCATACACACACAAATATTGATTGCACGAGGAAATTGGTTAAGTCACAGATATTTGAATTAAATATTTTAAAATGATTTTAAAGTTGAATTTTAAATCCAAATGTTTTTTGGAAATTTAGTTGGATTAAATATGAAAAGATTACGAAAGGGAGCTTTGAAGATAAAAGTTATTTTTTAAAAACTTGATAAAGTTTTGAAATTTAAATAATTTGATTTGAAATTTAATTCAAGATTTGAAATTGAATTTTATATTTGGGAATTTTGGTTTAGAAAGGATATACAAGTTATAAATGTGTTTATACGGGTTTTAAACCATTTTAAAAAAGCATTGTTTTGGGAATTTAAATTTAACCCAAGATTTAAGGGCTTTAACTTGTGTAAATGTAATTGGATTTTTCCGAAACGAAAATTATTTGTTTTCAAATAATAATAGCTTTCATATAAAGAAAGTATTTCCAATTAATGTTGAAAAGATTTCAAACTTGAAATAGGATTGTTTTGAAATCTATGAATTAATCTTTGTGAAAGATTGTTGAACTTTGTTTTGAAATTGAAGAGGATTTTAAAAGGAGCATCTTTTATATAAAAGATTTGAAATGAGAAATGTGAATGAATCTTTGGAAATGGGTTTGAAAGTAATGGATTGAGTTTTTGATTTAATAATTGGATGAGTTAATCCAATTTGAAAAGGAAATGGTTTTGAAGGCTATGAATGAATCTTTGTGAAAGATTGGTAAACTTTGTGAAGTGAATCTTTTTGTTTAAAGATTTGAAAATGGTTATTTGTTTAAACCATTTGAAGAAAAGGTTGGGAATTTAAAAGTGTGACTTAACTAAGATCCCAATATCCATATGTTTTTAAAATATTGCGTTCATTATTCGGTTTAGCCGGGAGAGGACCTTGTGTCATATAACCCATTTCGATTTGCAAGGGCTTCTTTGGAAGTGCCTTTGGTTCTGTTCGAACCCGAAACAAACTTGTATGGATGTGTGTCTGACATTACACTTTGAGATGTAAAGCTAGTTTCTATCAAATACATTTCTGTATGGTGGCGGAGATTTATTCTCTTAGCTTAACACCCTTCTCTGAGACGTACGAGCTCAGAGGTTATGTAGTTGATGGTTACTAGTGATACATTCCCAATTTGGTAATGTGGCATATGAAGTGCTGCTGATCATTTGTTGATCAAAGCATGGCTTTTGTGTTAAGCGTAGCTTTGTGGACGTGACTTCATCGAGCCTCACAACCCGGTAATGGTCGAAACAGGACTCGTGGCAACAAGGTTATTTGGAGGTAGATTCCCCTGAGGGTATGTCCATTTTCTTCTGGATAAAAAGTGATATCGTTGTATGGAGCCCGGATATTTACTTATGTTGATTTGGAAAGTGGTATCATGGTATGGAGCCCAGATACTTTGCTTTGTGGTTGTTGGTTGAGAGGTACCTCGGATAAAGGTTGGTAACGACCGGAGAATGGCATACTCGTGTCAGTAGTTACTTCCGGGCATGAGTAACCCAGCGTTGTGTAGCAGAGATCCGGTTAGGTTCTCGGGGGCTCACTCCAGAGGCGTTCCATTTTGTGTGGGAAGTTCCTTTGCCTGACGATTTGTTGGAAATCCAAACAAAACAATACGAGCCATGTATGGTTTTAGTTATATAACATGCCATGGAATGTGGTTGTAACCTGCTATTGAACATGGTAGCTATAGTAGACATACGACGAAATATGGTATGCTGGCTATGATTAATATTATACTTTCGAAAGATTTTCTGCACTATGCACTAACAAATAATATCAAAAGAATTTTGCGTAGTAAGCATGTTTGACTATCATAAGGAGAAATCTCCTTCAATTCTGCGTTTGCATTGTGTGTGCGGTGGAGGCCATATGGTAGTTTCATTTTCCAAAAACATTGTGATTCTCTTTAAAATCTTTTGTTTTTCTTTTGATAAGGATAAACCATTTTTATTTGCTCATACCAGTCCCATGACTGACCTAGAGTTTATTGTTCCCTTCCTAAACTCTGGGTGCCCACAATTTTCCACACGGGCAGCCTAGAGTTGGATTTTTTAGATAGTCGAATAGTCAGCATGTAGATTTAGAGTCGATAGCATCCAACCTTTGGTTTTGGCAATCATATTGGTATGGATTTTGGTTCAGTTCAGCTTGTTGGTGGTTCGAGCTTGAAATTTAGAGCTTTGGTTTTGGAGATTTGGTTTGGAGTTGCAGATATTAGAGTTCCATTTGGAGTTCAAGTTATTTCCGCTGTGTTGTTGTAGATCTCTGATATGTATTTGTGATCATTATTGCATATCATTAGATCTTGTATCATTTGAGTTATATGATATATTCGTTCTTTCTTCCGCTGTGTTGTTATACTTAATGTGTTATAAGCTCCAACGAGTCAGATTCGGCGTTTGAATCTGCGGCATTCGAATACAAGTGAAGTACGGGTGCCGATTTTCGAAAGTCGAGTCAGGATCGTTATATTTTATTAATGTTTTGAATCTAATTAAGTATTATACAAATTTTCTTTTATTTACAATATTTTTATTAGGCAAAATTTTAGTTTGAACATTTTTATTATTTAAATTTCTCTTGTGTAACTATCAATTATATATCCATATTAATAATTTAACTTTTTGATTATTTTTGGTAAATTATATATATATATATATGTTAGAATGCATTTGATCATTATACAAATAAATTTTATCCTAATTTAACTGTTTTAATTTCATTTCTTATTTTAAACTCTCTAATTATTAAAAAAAATTCTTTATTTCAATTATTGAAATCATTACTTAACACAGAATTTTAAGAACTAAATTTCTGGATTCACTTCAACCAATTTTGAAATAAATATACACATATATACATTTTATACATCAAATCATACTCAAGAAATTTAAATCAAATATAGTTTCCAAAACAAGTGTGTAGCAAAGCTACTAAGTGATCTCTCCACTTGAGACTCGAAAATGAATGACGATGATGCTGCAGTCATCACCGAAATTATTTTTCAACGAAAAAAGAGGGGAGTACTAATTTTCTTTTAAAATTCTTTGAAAACAATTTTCATTCGAAAATACTTCCAAATGATTTATTTTTCAAAAACCTTGAAAACCAAAATTTGAAAAGTACCAAAAATTTAATCCTCAAATTCTATAAAAAAATTCATTTCATTTGCAAATTAGATTCATAAACTATGTTTATGAAATTTCAACTTCTTATAACAAATATCAATAGTTAGTGGTTTAGTAATGTTAACAAAACAATAAATGATAATCTAGTATTATCATTTCTAATAACCAATTCATTTTACTATTTAATTTCAAAAAATTATATCTTTATATATAAAATATAATCACAAAAAAATTATTTCATTTATCAATTTCGAAACAATATTGTGTCAGTTTGCTCTATTTAAGTGTTTTGGAATTCTTATTGATAACATTGGCCAAACGAATCGATCGAAACCCCAATTCAAACTTAACAATTCAAACAACACAGTATAAGACATTTTATATTAATATCAAATACACTCCCTCGTAGGATGATTCAAGAATGGATTATGAAACAAGAATAGAGATTCAAGTTTAGATGAATCATAGTCAAAGAGAATTCTAACTACGAAGATAGACTCAAAAGGAAGGTAAAATAATTAAATTAGAAAAGAAGAAATGGATAGGCTTATTTTTATCACGACGACCTTAACCGGGTCAACTGAGATCCCAGGAATAAGATTTATGCAAAAATTCAGTATCCCACTTGAAGGGAAGAGATGTGACTTTATCAAAACATCAGGGTAATCCCTGACTATAGGGGTGGAGTCAAGATCATTAGGCTGAACATTAGACGAAAAGGTAGAACTGCCTGCATAATCCAGAGGAATTCGACATTCGATCACGAAAGGATTACCGGGTTTCCTATTGGAGAGACGATTCAGGTTTTAAAAGAAATAACAACATCAAAACCGAGAAATGAAAATCTCTAGTGAATCCACACCGGTTGTAAAGGAGTTCCATCCCTTTACAAAACATACGAAAGGTGGCGGGACCGCCAGTATGACTAGTCATAGCTACAGATGAAATTAACAGTTGAGACTGAAGCTATGGGATGCTTTAGTATTAAAAGAATATGAACATGATAGGAAAAGAAGGAATTTCATAACAAAGGGATAGCTCCAAAATTCCAAAGAAATCCAAAACAAAGATGAAGAAATTCAAGCTCGAACAAAGGTGATTCTATAATTGATTCTACTCATTCTAGGGTATCACTACCCTATCTCTAATGAGCTTTTACTCCATATGCTAAGTTTTGGATAAAACAGAGCTTTGATACCAACTGTAATGACCCGGTATTTCGAACCATTTGCATCTGCACACGTCAGACTTGAATTGCTCAAAATATTAGATTGTTAATTTATAATTGGAAAAACTCAGTATATATAGTAAATAAATCAATCATGGAATCACAAATAGTCCATGGAGCTACAATATAATCATTAGAGTTTAAAGTAAAATACAACATATTTCTCGAATGCACAGAAGTGTCAATAAATATAGTCAAATGATAAAATATGAATATAAACAGCTGGAGACAGCTGAATAACTAAAGACTGAATAGATATACATGGATCTCCAAGTGAAGTTCCAAATTCCAAAGTGAGTATCAAATGCTGTGACACTCAGTCTGACCCAAGCATAAAGCAAAACACAAAACATTCGAGTCAAGATAACATTCTTATATAGTAAATTCAACTCAAGTGAAATGTCAACTGAAATACAAATAACTTAAATGATGTTTAGGATTCCCATCCTTTAAGGATCCGTGAAACTATCTACTATGTAGTAATATACGCTATTATAATAATGTCTATAGTAAAGTAAACTATTAATATAGCGTTAAGGCTTACCCATATCCCCCTTAACACATTTATATAATGTCGTAGTCTATACAGATACTGTAAACTCCACCCGCAGGTGGGCAACCAGGGAGCACTCCATAGGTAGGATACAAAAAAAACTCATAGAAGGCGCGATAAAGCATGCAACAAGACACGCGAGGCAGTGCCCAAGGTAGATACACTAAATGCATATTCGGAATGGTGGTAACGCATAGCAGCTACTACCGCCTACCTCGAGACACACTCCCAAATCAAAGGTGCACCCAAATCAAATCACAAAGTAATAGAATGTTATCGAAGAAATGTGTCCGATCAGAGGAATGATCTCACTTGGCCCGGCCTGGCTCCTGTTTTAGCCACAGCACGCCGACTCACGGGAGTCAGGGCTGCGTTAATCCTCATACAGTATCGTCGCCAAACCATCCTTCTTTGTCCTGTAATCTCCACCATGTATACAGTTGTTAAAGCTGTTTCCGATATTGGCAGAGAGTATGACAATATCCGATCCCGGTCTCTTTAACGAGCAAACGCTTATTTCACACCGTGATCATTTCATTTCAAATAGTTCATACTTCATATCAAAATATCATATTCATTTCAAAACCATATCAATTCGATATCATTATTTGCCTTAAATAATATTTGTTTCCAGAATCGTAACACATTCAAAATTATAACACTTTTGAAATCATACCACTTTTGAAATCATAACACTTTTGAAATCATAACCCTTCCAGCTTAAACAGTTTAGACATTGAAAATAGTGTGTGTGTGTGTGTGTGTATTAATATAGTTATAAATTGAAAATAGTTTTTATATTAAAATAATTTATATATTAAAATAGTTATAAAATAGTTTATATTTATTTAAAGAGATTATACTGAAATAGTTTCCCAATTAGAATTGTTTCATCCAATTCCACAAATCGATTCAATTCAACTTAAATTTCAAAATTCAATTATAAAGCAATCCCTGTTCAACACTTCCAATTTAAAAGGTTAAGGATTCAATTCAAATTCTTAATAAACCATTTTAATTTTTATCAGTTTAAATCTAGTTTTGAACTATCATTTCAAGTCCAATAAAATTAAAAGTTAAATATTCAAACATTTTCAATATAAGTTTCATTTATATTTCAACATTAACTTTAATTTTATTCAAATTGAAAAATATTCACTTAATCAATTTAATACAATTAAATAAAATCTCAATTTATAATTTAAATCAGTATTAAATATTTAGTCTCAATTTTAGTTAAATTTGAGAATATTCATTTAATCACTTTTTATCAAATCAAGTTATAAATCATATCTTTCAAAATCTCAAAATTAGTAAGTTCAAATCAATTTTTATTAAATTCAATTATTAACCAATTTAAATTCCAAGTCAACAATAATTTATCTTCCCAACCTCTATTAATAAAGTTATTAAAAATCTATTTTTAAAATATTAACATAAATTTAAATAAATACTTAAACATGTTATAAACCAAATAAATTAAATTTTATTAAATTATATCTTATTATTAAATTTGTTTTATATTAAATCTTGTTTTATATATTTAAAATAAAATAAAATCATATGTAAAATCTTAAAATTTATATATTCAAAATTAATTTATAAATTAAAATTTCCAAAACATGTTATTTAGAAAAAATCTAAATTTTATACATATACAAAAATAGCATTTATATATTATATTTTGAAAAATCAATATTCAATAAAACTCATTTATTTTCTTTCAAACTTTAGAAATCATTTTAAAAATATAGACCGACGGTGTCCGTATATAATTTTATATCCTATGGTCAAGTGATTCGGATATTTATCATTTCAATACGCAAGTTAAATATTTACGGATATATATCATTTCAACCTGCATCTCCAAAATTCGAATTCAATGAAAATCGCTTGGGTTTATCATTTCAACCCATAATGTTTTCCCCTAATCTATAAAATCATTTTGGTATGTATCATTTCAACCCATAGGGAATTTCTAACTATTAGGGAACTTGTAGAGTGAGAACAATATGATAATAATATAACATATCAAGAACATTCATATATCATAATTGGCAATATAACATATATATATATATATATATATATATATATATATATATATATATAACAGGTTATTGGTGTAAATACTGTCAATTAGCACTGGCGAACAAATGCAAATAATAACATATCATATTTAACGATTAAATAACTAACAATTTAAATTTAACAATATATTTAAATTGTCATTTCATGTGAATTGAATCTACTAAATATATGAGTGTTAATCGTGAGTGATTGCTCACCTTTCGAGGCTAGATGAAACAAAACAAGCACACGGATAAGCGACAGTTCAAAGCAACTAACTGCTACGATCAATTATGGACAGCGACGAGACCAAAAACAAAACACTACGAACCCGAATCGATGAATCCAAAATCAAAACTAGCATGATATAAATGGAATAAAATACATATATTATATTAAAATCAATATTTAATACGGTACATATAATTTCCTTCAAATTCTCATATAAATTTTTTATCATAATATATAGACATTATGTTATAACAAAATCCATTTTGAAAATAAAAATGGTTAATAAACATTTCCACATATATATACATATATCCTTGCTTCACTATATATATATAAATAAAACATAAGAATAGGACTATGTAATATATAAATATATATGTTAAACCTTTGCAGTATAATATATACTTTTTTGAAATATATAAACAAAACAAAACTACAAGTTGCAGGAAGATTTACAACTTCGAATATAAGCAAATATATATACGAATAATATATATACTCCATTTTTTTCAAAGATGTAGAAAGAAAGCGACAGGAGGCTCGAGGTAGTTGCTGTTAGAGGCGGGGCTAGGAAAGCAAGGAGATGTGGGCTAAAAGTGGAAAGGCCGGGGTATGGCCGCTGCTGCATGGAGGAGTTTGGAGAGGCGGCGCGTGAGCTTGTTTCAAGTAACATAAAGAGGCCAAGAAAATGAGAGGACGTGTGGCAACATGAAGTGGCTGCCACGGTGGATGAAGGTGGGACAGTCGGCGAAGGTGACAAGGAAAGTGGGGTGTGCTGTAATGGTGGAGAGGAATGGGAAGATGGATACGGGTGAGTTTCTTGACTGGCACTCATTAGTAGGTGGGGAGGAGGGCTCATGTGGCAGGGGTTTTGGGTCAGAGGGGGTGGAGGTCGCGCTCAGTTGGAGGAGTGATTGAGAGGAAAGGGGTGGTTGCTGTGTAGGTGGTAAATAGTGGAGATAAGGTGAGTTTGGCGGAATGGGTGGTTAGAGCATAGTTGGCTGGAGAATTGGGTAGTGGGGTTTGCTGTAGGCTCAGGCGGACTGAAGTGGAGCACTGGCTATGGCGGAAGGTTAGGGATGCGGTCGAAGGCCGTGGGCAAGGGAGGAGGCCTGCGTAGAGAGGGATTGAGGCGCATGGGAAAAGGGTGATGTGTGAGCACGAAAGAAAAAAAATAGTATAAGTTTTCATGGAAGAAGAAATATTGAACAGGTATGGTTTAGGGAGAAAAGAAGAGACAGCAGGAGAGAAGACATATTTCTGACATAAACAACTTTATATATTGTTTATAAATTTTTTCTTTCAAAGAACAGGTGAACGAATAGGAATGGAAAGAGACGCAAATAAAAGCAAACAAACGGTGGAATAGCAATGGACATGGAAGAAAAAAAGTAAAAAGTTGAAAAATGTTAACTGTGGATGGCTATAGGTTTACACGGTGGAATAAAAAGGACATTGGAAACTTAAAAGGCCTAAGTACTGAACTGATACGCGAGTCATTTTTTCGATTCCACCACGCACCGGGTGTTGAAACACAAAAATGAACATACTACGGAGATCAGCATGACGAGGCAAAAAGTGTGACGCCCCACCTCTATACCCACGCTAGCCAAGAACACTATGATGTAATGCTGTCGACTAGCACGGAGAATAAGGCTGTTGAGGAGCGACCATCCGTATAATTTCTTTGCGCGAGCACCGATATGTCAGATAGTATAGCATGCATTTCATTTAAGGAGGAAATCCGACATACCGATGCAAACTCAAAGCTATCACGCGGTGGCTATATATAATCTTCGGAAACGAATATAGAAATAAGCATAACATAAATCAGTCACAGATAATTCATATCACAACGGCGGAAATAGATATGAATATACCACACTTAAAAGTGTTTATCAGAGAAGTGGTCTAACAAGATCCACGATAATACAAAAGAATATAAATAAATGCGGAACACAGATTAAACAGAAAATTCTCATATATATAATAACTGATGGCAGTTACAATACATTTGATACGGTACATATGATACAATTACAACAGTCGACTCAGGAAGTTATACATACAAGTACATTTTCAATATAATATACATGAATACATATCTTCATATACAATCACATCGACTACTATACATGACGACTACTCCAAAAGCTATGAAAGAACTTCATAGCTCAAGCAGCAATCCCGAAGCTAAAAATCTACAACCTGTGAATACTCGGTCTGACCCGAGTATTAAATTCAAAAGAAAATAATACCCGGGTCAGTCTAATTCAAACTCAGTTATTAGTGCATAGAAGCAGTAATAATACGAAAAATATCCTAAAATCAAAAGCAGATAGAATATTAATCAAAGAAATACCGTGTGGCTGCAGTTCACGCTTGCGTGCACTGCCGCACCACAACAGTGATGATGAAACCAATAAATACCGTGTGGCTGCAGTTCACGCTTGCGTGCACTGCCGCGCCACAACAGTGATGATGTAACCAATAAATACCGTGTGGCTGCAGTTCACGCTTGCGTGCACTGCCGCGCCACAACAGTGATGATGTAACCAATAAATATAAAAGATGTACACAATGAATGTACATAACAAACTGCACATGACAAAAAGAGACAGAGGTGCACGAGAAGAAGTATACTCAAATGAGAAAGTGCAAATAAGTAGGCTGCACAAATAGTAGGGCCAGGCAGCACAATGATCATCACAATGATCAAGGCATATACAGGACACAAATGCATCACATGATAAGGTAACACAATGCCACAGTGAAAAATACCAGTGTAAAGGGTCACAAAGCAGTGGTTCCAAAATGAAATGAACCAGAGGAATGCAACAGAATTTTGCATGAATGGCGACAAGTATATGAAATGTACTTGTAAACATATAAATGCAAAGCACAAAAGACTCAAAGAGGAATGAAACTGAGTCAAACAAGGGCAACATCAAGTATCACAACTTCAACAATGAAATGGTTTTAAATAACCATAAATGAACACTGCAATAATCAGAATAGTAGAAAATGAATGCCTCCATGGAAAGTGCAGTTGCAACAGGTCAAGGCAGCAGAGAGTGTGCACATGAAAGACATGAAGGTAGTAGTACACCATGGTGCTACAGAAATATACAGTTCAAATAAAACTGCAATTAACCAGAAATCACAAAACCAAACATCAACCAAGATTCAACTGAACATAGGCAGCAAGCTCCAGATATCATGCAGCAGTGTATATATGTATATAACAAGTATGCTACACAAATGAACAAGATTCAACACTGCCAAGATCAGCAGTCGAAATGCAACCAAACTGGGATACGAGCAATGCTACAGGTGGGCAGTGCAACCACCAGGCAGTGGCACATGAATGTGCAGGCCAAAAGAAGCATTGCAACAGTGACTCAAAGCATATACCAGAATGCATCAGTGGTGATGAAATGAGTATAACTCAAATGCAAACAATGTCATATGTGAAACAGTGACCAATTGCATGAACAAGTTCAAGTGTACTACAGAGGAATGATTTCAACATATCATCAGTGGCAGGCATGCAAGCAAACAGTCGGTGGTATAATACTAAACCCAACAACAGCAAGTATATACAAAGTATAACAGAGGCAAAACCACAAGCAATACACATACTGGAGACAATTACACAAAGACTCCAAGCATGTAAGTATTTCAACAGTGAAGCTCCAGAGACCGAAATAATCAAGTGACAGGGGTTCGAACATGTAGCAGTTTACATATGCCCAAAGAAAGGCAAAAATCAAATAGAAAGACATGTCTAACCTGAAGCTCACTCTAGTCAAGCTACAGGGAAGAACTCAACAGGTCAGGGTTGAGTGACGACCTCAAAAATGAACAGCTCGAAACGATAAAACCAGAAACAAGATGCAGTTCGACATCAATACAAATGCTGAAATCAAAATAGTTCATGCAATGATCGAAGCCAATACTTCAAAGTAAATACACAGTCGAATGGCCGACAAATCAGGGGACGAATTCAACAATCATATACGACTGAAAATCATCGAATTCAAGCACTAATAAACACGAGATAAGAATTAGAAGTGAGAAAACTCACCTTCTTCGACGAATTGAAGCGGAGGCGAACACGACCACTATGAAGTAGCCGTTCGAAGTGAGGAAGCGTCGATTGACGACGCCCTAGTTACTGAAGGTCGAACGAGTATCATCGGCAGCAAAGCCCTCATCTTCGAAAAGAGGGATGGAGGAGAAGTGAGCCGCCATTGTTTGCTCCTCTCGATTATTTTAGGTTAGGGTTTTTTTTTTTTTAAAAAAAAAATGGAAACGGGTAAGGGGAGAAACGGGTTTGTCTTGGTTGGTTATCACGGCAACCAAAATTAAATGGGCCGGGATTAACTTTAATGCCCTCATACCATTTCAACAATTCACAAAAGAATTTCAACACACTTAAATTTTAAAAACTTCAAAATGACAATTGACGAAAAATATAAATCGTTTTAACGTCGATTATGAATTGACGCGAATATCGGGTTGTTACAGACTCCCCTCCTTAAAGAAATTGCGTCCTCGCAATCATAAGGAATAATGGACAAAAGGTAACAACCATAAGAGCATATCATCATAAAAATGACGAAATTTGGAAAGAAAAAGCCTGAACGTGTTTGCTCGATGAATTCTCTGGATTCCAAAGTGAAATCCATAGGATTTGAGAACCACTGAACTTCCACGTGAAGAACATTTTTATTTCGAAGGTGCTGAACCCCCGAAACATTGATGTGAATAGAATGTTGCTCAAAGTCAAATCTGGTGAAACTTCAATTTCTTCAATAATACCGGGCTCAAGAATAAAATCGGAATTCCTAAGGCATTTTCGTAGAAGGAAGACGCGTAAAAACGTCATAAATAACAAAAAATAGAGCCGGTAATAAGAGGCGATAAGCCAAGAAACCAATACGTTCAGTGATAGGAAATGGCCCAATATATCGAGACACTAACTTTCCCGACCGACTGAAACGCACAACACCTTTCATAGGTGAAACACGAATAATTTGAAACAACAGCGTAGTGCAATAACTGTACGCCAGATGAATCAAAGCTTCATTAATTCGGAACGCCGACGTAGTACAAAAACGGTACGTCCAATGAATCGATCAACATAAAAGAACATCAGACGCAAGTCCATAAAAGGAATGAGACGAAGCTCAATAAAACAAAGTACATCGAAATGTCTGATGAACTTGGTAAAAAGATGATTCCATTCGGACATCATCAAAGAAACAACCACTTGTTGCCAACGACAAGTGCATCGGTAACACGATTTCCCATCCGGGAGTGGTAAAGAATATCAAGATCATAAGATGTAAGGAACTCGAGTCAACGTGGTTGACGTAAATTAAGTTCTTTGTGAGAAAATAAATATTCCCAAGATTCATGATCCGGGTAGAGAACAAATTTCTCACCCAAAAATAATGATGCCAAAATTTTAAAAGCGAAACCAATAGCCACGATCACTGGATCATGAGTGGCATATATATAGTTTCAATAGGCATAAATGATTCAGAAGTACAAGAAATAGCATGTTTTCTCTAGCAAGAGAACAACATCCAAACCAATACGATTAGCATTGGTACACAAGATAAGGTCTTGATTCCACTCGAGAATCGCAAGAATAGAAGTATCGGAAAAGAGTTGTTTTAAATAATATTCTTTCCCGAAAAGCTAAAACTTTCGAAATTTACAATTTACTTTATGTAATTATCTTTTTAGAAAAATTTACATTTTTAAAATTCAATTTACTGTGTCTGATTGTCTCATCTAAGCGTCTAGGAGATTCCTATCGATATCGTTGATCAAGCGCATCGACCAGAATTCTTAAAGCACTTAATGGGCAATGCAATCACAAAATCATCTTTTAATTTCATAAAAGAAATTCACAATTTTCAATCTCAAACGGACAAGTCCGGAATTAAACCATAAAAATTTTGAAAACAATTTTTTTTTTTTATTTGAAACAATTTGGAAAATAACAAATTTTTAAAACACGTGGTTAAGACAGCAACATCGGTAGCAATTGGCATCAAAATATAATACCAATGAATTTTCGTTCATCAAAAATGTCACAAGAATCTTCTCAAAGATAGAAAGGGATATCATACCCTAAACTTGTATTCATAACAAGTCAATAACACACGAATTCACCAATGCACAAGAATTGATAAAACTTATCAATAGAAATCACGAAAATTGGTGAAGCACAAATTCTAGAAATCCTCACAAGAAATCCAGAAAACACAAGCTAAGAGTATGAGAACTCGAACGCGAGTATGAAAACTCGAACCGGAGTATGAAAACTCGAACGCGAGTATGAAAACTCGAACCGGAGTATGAAAACTCGAACGCGAGTATGAAAACTCGAACGGAGTATGAAAACTCGAAGGAGAGTATGGAAACTCAAACGGAGTATGAAAACTCGAACAGAGTATGAAAACTCAAACGGAGTATGAAAACTCGAACAGAGTATGAAAACTCAAACGGAGAGTATGGAAACTCACCAACACGCGAGCATGAAAATTCATCAACACATGTAACGCAAAGCGAGAACGGGAGCACAGAATCTCACCTACACGTGAGCATGAAAATCACCAACACGGGCAACGCAAAGCGAGAACGGGAGCACGGAATCTCACCTACACGCGACCATGAAAAATCATCAACACGTGCAACGCAAAGCGAGAACGGGAGCACGGAATCTCACCTACCCGCGAGCATGAAAAATCATCAACACGTGCAACGCAAAGCGAGAACGGGAGCACGAAATCTCACCTACACATGAGCATGAAAACTCATCAACACGTGCAACGCATAACGAGACGCTATCTCATGGTTGCAAGCCACAAATTTTGAGACACGAATGGCCCGAAGACCGTGGGGCGCTACCCCACATGTGTGAGTCGGAATCACACAGATTGAGGTCTAGACTAACCTCAAAGCCCAAGAGATATGTGTGAGACGAAATCACACCGATGAGGCCTAAGCTATCCACGCCGACAAAGAGATGTGTGTGAGTCAAAATCACACCGACGAGGCCTAAGCTATCCACGCCGACAAAGAGATATGTGTGAGTCAAAATCACACCGACGAGGCCTAAGCTATCCACGCCGACAAAGAGATATGTGTGAGTCAAAATCACACAGACGAGGCCTAAGCTATCCACGCCGACAAAGAGATATGTGTGAGTCAAAATCACACCGACGAGGCCTAAGCTATCCACGCCGACAAAGAGATATGTGTGAGTCAAAATCACACCGACGAGGCCTAAGCTATCCACGCCGACAAAGAGATATGTGTGAGTCAAAATCACACCGACGAGGCCTAAGCTATCCACGCCGACAAAGAGATATGTGTGAGACGAAATCACACAAATGGTGTTTAGGCTAACCGAAAAGGTATGTGTGAATGAAACCACACAAATGGTGTTTAGGCTAACCGAAAAGGTATGTGTGAATGAAACCACACAAATGGTGTCTAGCCTAACCAAAAAGAGACATCGCACAATTGCTAGTCTAAATCATAAGAATGATCGTCATGATCAACGAGAAGTGTCAATTACACTAAGTTAGTGAATATAAAAGTTTAGCTTCATGTCCCATAACCACTAGCTTAACTTAAATATTTACGAACAAACTGTAGATCGTCACTAGAAAAATTGTCACAAGAGGTTCAATCGAACAAGTCCAAAAATTAACCAACGAAGTAAACGCAAGCGTTTCATACCACTTGTTTTACTAAGCCGTTTAATTAGATTTCTCATACGAGTGAAATAAAGATTTGTATATACTAGTAGATTGGAAAACGGTTTGAGAAAAAGAGTTTTGTATTGAAAATAGAGTTGAAAACATTTTGATAAAGAGTTTTGATATTTACTACTAGTATTGAAACCTTTATATTTTTAAAGTGACAAATCACAAAAATGATTGTAGAAACAATCAATCACAAGAATTCACGTTCGAAGTCGTGAATAGAATCGAATGAAATCGATTAAAATTTGGAAACCAAATCAATTCACAAGAATTCACATGCAAAGATGTGAATAGAATCCGAAGGAATCGATATTGAATCCTTCAAAAAGTATGTTCACAAAAATCCCGAAGAAAATATCACCAAAGTTGCTAATAAATGATAGCAACAAATCGGGAAAATAATCAAGAGTTGATTAAATTTAGAAATCAAATCAATTCACTAAAATTCACATTCGAAGACGTGAATAAAATCCAAAGAATTCGATTCTAAATCCGTCAAGGTTGGAATACCCAAAAATTCCAGAAATAGAAGTTATCAAAGTCGATAAAGGCGATAACAACTAAACGGAAAAGAAGAATCGATTATCAATTGGAAAAAATCAAAGCAAAACGAGCAAGGTACTCGAGACAGAAAATAGCAGGGCAAAAGTCGATCAAGTCAGCGACTCTATCTCAACTAAGCACTGATAAACTTTTGATTCTTTACAAGATCCAAAAGTCGTTGGGCAGATATGAATATGCCATCCAGAGATGGACTACTTGATTGAATAGCACTAAGATTGCCAGATTCAACCAAATCTTCTTCTTTAAGAAAAAAAAAAGAAGAAAGAAGAAGGTGATATTCACAAAAATGAATTTCAATCAAACTTGATTGATAAAACAAAGAATCATAAAGAGAATAGGATAGAACGGTACGAAGACCCGAATTAAATCCTAAAGCACGACTCCTAAAATAGACTTAGGACGATGATCCTTGTTATAATAATTCCATATTGTTCCGAAGTTTGGCTCTGATACCAAGCTGTGACGCCCCACCTCTATACCCACGCTAGCCAAGAACACTACGATGTAATGCTGTCGACTAGCACGGAGAATAAGGCTGTTGAGGAGCGACCATCCGTATAATTTCTTTGCGCGAGCACCGATATGTCAGATAGTATAGCATGCATTTCATTTAAGGAGGAAATCCGACATACCGATGCAAACTCAAAGCTATCACGCGGTGGCTATATATAATCTTCGGAAACGAATATAGAAATAAGCATAACATAAATCAGTCACAGATAATTCATATCACAACGGCGGAAATAGATATGAATATACCACACTTAAAAGTGTTTATCAGAGAAGTGGTCTAACAAGATCCACGATAATACAAAAGAATATAAATAAATGCGGAACACAGATTAAACAGAAAATTCTCATATATATAATAACTGATGGCAGTTACAATACATTTGATACGGTACATATGATACAATTACAACAGTCGACTCAGGAAGTTATACATACAAGTACATTTTCAATATAATATACATGAATACATATCTTCATATACAATCACATCGACTACTATACATGACGACTACTCCAAAAGATATGAAAGAACTTCATAGCTCAAGCAGCAATCCCGAAGCTAAAAATCTACAACCTGTGAATACTCGGTCTGACCCGAGTATTAAATTCAAAAGAAAATAATACCCGGGTCAGTCTAATTCAAACTCAGTTATTAGTGCATAGAAGCAGTAATAATACGAAAAATATCCTAAAATCAAAAGCAGATAGAATATTAATCAAAGAAATACCGTGTGGCTGCAGTTCACGCTTGCGTGCACTGCCGCACCACAACAGTGATGATGAAACCAATAAATACCGTGTGGCTGCAGTTCACGCTTGCGTGCACTGCCGCGCCACAACAGTGATGATGTAACCAATAAATACCGTGTGGCTGCAGTTCACGCTTGCGTGCACTGCCGCGCCACAACAGTGATGATGTAACCAATAAATATAAAAGATGTACACAATGAATGTACATAACAAACTGCACATGACAAAAAGAGACAGAGGTGCACGAGAAGAAGTATACTCAAATGAGAAAGTGCAAATAAGTAGGCTGCACAAATAGTAGGGCCAGGCAGCACAATGATCATCACAATGATCAAGGCATATACAGGACACAAATGCATCACATGATAAGGTAACACAATGCCACAGTGAAAAATACCAGTGTAAAGGGTCACAAAGCAGTGGTTCCAAAATGAAATGAACCAGAGGAATGCAACAGAATTTTGCATGAATGGCGACAAGTATATGAAATGTACTTGTAAACATATAAATGCAAAGCACAAAAGACTCAAAGAGGAATGAAACTGAGTCAAACAAGGGCAACATCAAGTATCACAACTTCAACAATGAAATGGTTTTAAATAACCATAAATGAACACTGCAATAATCAGAATAGTAGAAAATGAATGCCTCCATGGAAAGTGCAGTTGCAACAGGTCAAGGCAGCAGAGAGTGTGCACATGAAAGACATGAAGGTAGTAGTACACCATGGTGCTACAGAAATATACAGTTCAAATAAAACTGCAATTAACCAGAAATCACAAAACCAAACATCAACCAAGATTCAACTGAACATAGGCAGCAAGCTCCAGATATCATGCAGCAGTGTATATATGTATATAACAAGTATGCTACACAAATGAACAAGATTCAACACTGCCAAGATCAGCAGTCGAAATGCAACCAAACTGGGATACGAGCAATGCTACAGGTGGGCAGTGCAACCACCAGGCAGTGGCACATGAATGTGAAGGCCAAAAGAAGCATTGCAACAGTGACTCAAAGCATATACCAGAATGCATCAGTGGTGATGAAATGAGTATAACTCAAATGCAAACAATGTCATATGTGAAACAGTGACCAATTGCATGAACAAGTTCAAGTGTACTACAGAGGAATGATTTCAACATATCATCAGTGGCAGGCATGCAAGCAAACAGTCGGTGGTATAATACTAAACCCAACAACAGCAAGTATATACAAAGTATAACAGAGGCAAAACCACAAGCAATACACATACTGGAGACAATTACACAAAGACTCCAAGCATGTAAGTATTTCAACAGTGAAGCTCCAGAGACCGAAATAATCAAGTGACAGGGGTTCGAACATGTAGCAGTTTACATATGCCCAAAGAAAGGCAAAAATCAAATAGAAAGACATGTCTAACCTGAAGCTCACTCTAGTCAAGCTACAGGGAAGAACTCAACAGGTCAGGGTTGAGTGACGACCTCAAAAATGAACAGCTCGAAACGATAAAACCAGAAACAAGATGCAGTTCGACATCAATACAAATGCTGAAATCAAAATAGTTCATGCAATGATCGAAGCCAATACTTCAAAGTAAATACACAGTCGAATGGCCGACAAATCAGGGGACGAATTCAACAATCATATACGACTGAAAATCATCGAATTCAAGCACTAATAAACACGAGATAAGAATTAGAAGTGAGAAAACTCACCTTCTTCGACGAATTGAAGCGGAGGCGAACACGACCACTATGAAGTAGCCGTTCGAAGTGAGGAAGCGTCGATTGACGACGCCCTAGTTACTGAAGGTCGAACGAGTATCATCGGCAGCAAAGCCCTCATCTTCGAAAAGAGGGATGGAGGAGAAGTGAGCCGCCATTGTTTGCTCCTCTCGATTATTTTAGGTTAGGGTTTTTTTTTTTTTTAAAAAAAAAATGGAAACGGGTAAGGGGAGAAACGGGTTTGTCTTGGTTGGTTATCACGGCAACCAAAATTAAATGGGCCGGGATTAACTTTAATGCCCTCATACCATTTCAACAATTCACAAAAGAATTTCAACACACTTAAATTTTAAAAACTTCAAAATGACAATTGACGAAAAATATAAATCGTTTTAACGTCGATTATGAATTGACGCGAATATCGGGTTGTTACAAAAAGAAGGGCACATAGATATCAGGTACGATCATCTTGTCAAAAGTCGATATTTCGATGCCAAAACTGCTATTAATTTGCCGAAAATAAAATAAACGAGGCAATAGAAGTCCAAATTTGACGAAATGAAATATAACGTCTCACTCAGAAAATAGTTTACATTTTTATTGTATAAAAATATTCAGATTTCAAAAATATTTTATTTTCATCTAATTAACTAATTTTAAATTGAAATTGAAAATTACACAATTGAATTAACTTTCATATTTTCAATGAAAATTTTCCATTTGCTATGTCTAAATAGACGTATTCCAAATATCGAATTTTCATTGCAAAATTTTATAGTTTTAAATTTCATAAAAATTCAGTTAATTACGTTATTAAAGAATTAAAATTTATGGATCGTTATAATACACATAAGAGATTTTTCTTTATCTTTGATACCCTCAGTAAATTACTGAGATATAGTTTTTTTTTTCACCTTTGATGCAAGTAATTCTAGTGTGTGTAATCTTAATAGTCTCACTATTTCTTATGTGTATGCATTTATTACCTTTGTACTCCTTGTTTCCTAGATTTTGATTATCCAGACTATTGGTGATGTGGTTAGTTACTCTTGAATCTAGATATCAACTCTTGACAACAGTTTATTCAGGCCTGATAATGTTATTTTGATTGTTTGCCTTATTACTGCTTAGATGGTTACTCGGGTCTTGTTATACTTGTGCCATATTTGCACTAAGTTGTCGTTTCTGTGTTCATTTAACTCTGACCTAGAGTATAATTCATATTGAGTCTAAAATAACATTTTGGAGCAGTGTGTCCAACTTTCTCACAAATTTGACACTTCGGTCTATTGTTATTATTCCATCTCCCTCTGCCTTTAACTGATTCTTGCCTTTATTGTTATATTGATTCTTGCCTTTATAGCTTGCTGCATAATAGACTGACATGTCTGAATTTATGAGTTTCTTGAGTTCTAATCTTCCTTCATGCACAAGGAGTATAGAGTTTGTATCCTCAACTGATGGTGTGACTTTTTGAGATGCTATTACTTCTACAACAGCTTCATATTCTTCACTTAAACCATTCAAAGCAATTAACACTTTTTCAGATGTTGGTACCTTTTGTCCAGCAGCTTCATGTAAATCACATGTTGTTTTAATTTTTGCAAGATATTCTCCCATGGATTGATTATCCTTTCTGATACTGTGTAATTTTCTCTTGTGATGCATTACCTTGGCTGCACATTGGGAGTTAAAGATTCGTTCAACTGTTGATTAAATTCCATTTGCTGCTTTACTTCCAATAATTTGTGGCAACAATTTAACTCTTATTGATGATAATAATCATGAATAAATTAAAGTGTCCTGCCTTTGATACTTTATAAATTCTGCATTGCTAACAGTTTTTTTGCTTCATTGGTGATGAAACTTGGTGGAATTGTACGAGTGCCAAAAAGGAAATCTTCGAGTCCATAGCCCCTAATAGCTATCTCAACATGTACTTTCAAAAGAAGATAATTAGTTTCTTCTAAGTGGGCTGTAATCAATTGACCCTGAGGACTAATGATAGTTTTAATCAGATACTCGGTTGTTATTTGACCAAAATTGGTGGTTGCTGATATTTCAAAGTTGTTGGCCATGATGCCGATTCAGGATCGGAAAGAAATTCAAGTAAAAGGAAGCAATTCTGATGCAAGAACTGTTACATGGGGATTCAAGAAAATCAAGAACAGAATAGACATCTTCAAGAGTTAGGTATATGCAGCCACTAACCCAGATGATTGATTTTTGATGATGGGTTTTTCAGGAAAGGCACTATTTTTAATGTTTGATGAATTTCTAAATTTGATTTTTCTTTTCTGAGTGAAAGTTTGAGGCAACCAGTCTCTTGCTAGATTCTCATGGCAGGGCGTTTGCTTTCCTTTAGATAAGCACTTCCAAATTCTTAATCTTAAATGATGAAATTTTGCTGATGAGATTTCAAAAAACTCATAAATTATCAAATGATGATAACTCAGATGATATTCAAGCTATTGTAATGCCGTTAGGCTGCTGCTCTGATACCATATAAGATTTGCAGTTTAATGATCTACTTTGATGTTTTAGGAAGAACGTTTGAATTGCATGAAATGAGAAAGGAAGCTTTACAAAATTATCATTACAGAGTGTGATATATGTTGCTATTTATATAACAGTCGTACTTAATAACATTATATGGTTTTGGGCCAAAAACGAACACATGCCCGCTAGCCTGCTTATTACATAATTGGTTTCTAAATAAAAGAGCAGGTGCATCTTCGGTCTCTCATACTTGTACACTTCTAACTCAAGATCTTAATGTGGTTTAGTTGAAACCAATCTATATCAGCAACCCAATAACTTTCATTTATAATTTACTATATTTAAGAGTACAGAAGTAATTTAACAGAATTATTAAGGGTAATTTTATTTGTATCCACTTGATTAGTAAGTTAAACCACATTATTATGTTATTAAGTTAATCACAATTATATTACTAGTTAATCCAGGGTGGACTAACTGTTATGACGAATTCTAACTCGAGACACTAAAATCAAAACCCCAATGCACAGCAGAAAAACGAGATTGTGATATGCAGTGTAAAGACAGCCAATGAATAACTCATCTAAATATCAACCAATCCAAATCCAATCACAATCCCCAAACAAACAACATAGAAATCAAAGAAATAATAAAAAAATAAAACACACAGAGATTTATAGTGGTTCTACTAACGTTGTGTTAGTGTACATCCACTTTAAGAGAGAGCTTTTATTAAAATTGATGAGCGAGAAGTTGATTACAATGATCAAAATTCTAATAGAATTGATTTGTTGGGAAGAGAATTGAAGAAAATTAGGTTTTTAAAAGGGTACTTTTGGCAAAGGTCCTTATTAAGTTTCAAAATTCATGAAAAGTCCTTCACTAAATTTCAGTGTAAATTAGGTCCTTGTTTTTTTTTCACGATTATTTCAGAGCATGATGCAACATTTCATAAAGGTTGCCGACATTTTCGCAACTTTTCTATACACTGTGAACATAGTGTGAGAAAGTTGCTTAAATATCAGCACTTATTTATAAAAGTTGGTGACATTTCAGCAACATTTATGCACACTGTAAACACAGTTTATGAAAGTTGCTGAAATATCAGCACTTATTTATAAAATTTGTTGACATTTCAGCAATAATTTTTCTTTGTTTTTACAATAAAACTTTGACAGGGAAAGTTTCTGAAATATCAGCACTTATTTATAAAAGTTGCTGACATTTCAGCAATAATTTTTCTTTGTTTTTACAATGAAACTTTGACGGGGAAAGTTGCTGAAATATCAGCACTTATAAAAGTTGCTAACATTTCAACAATAATTTTTCTTCGTTTCCATAAAAGAGGGACCTGCTTTACAATGAAACTTTGATAGGGACCCGCTTTACAATATGAAAGTACGATAGGGATGCCTCCCTAATTTCCACTTTTAAAAATCCTAATTGGTGGAGGCTAAAACCCTCGTGGTTGCTTTTTGTCGTATTGAAATCTGGATCCAGAAAATAACTTATATAGAAGAATAGAAAACCTAGGCAAAGTTTTAAAATTACTCCTTCAAATATCTCAAATTTTCATGTCAAGCCCAGACCAAAAAAACTGGCAGAAGTCGCCACAAACGCCTATCACAATGTGGCAGACGTTTGTCCAAAGTCTTAAAAAAAATTCCTGAGACATCGGACATCTGTCCAAAGTGACAAACGTTTTCCATATGTCTCTGGAACAATTCTGCTGAAGCTTCAAACGTCCGTCCAAAGTGACAGATGTCTGTCCCAACTCTCGGGTTCCAAACACTACGGCGACGGACTCTTTCGCTGTCACTCCACCTTCGCCTCCATAACTTCTTCTTTCGAGCTTCGATTTGCAAACTATTTTTCATCACCAAGCTACTTCTAACCACTTCAAATCTCTATATATTGTCGCCAAAATTTAACATTAACTGACAAAATACAATCATAATTTCAGTTTGAAGCTCAAATTAGGGTACAAATTAAAATATTCATGTTATACTGTTCATGTCATGCGTAGATAATTCAACAGACCACTCGCACAACTATTGATTTCATGTAGACTATTACCATGTTCATAATATTATTCTTAACAATCATTGGATTACTCAGGTAACTACAATAAAAGTTTAAAAAATTAGTCAAATCTCAGGTTCCATAAAACACGAGAGCATTATGCAATACCATGGCCTACCAATATCCAAATAACAAAGAAAAATGATCAAAGATTTACTATAACCTATACCAAGGAGATGAATCCTCTCTTGAATAGGGTTCCACTTCCAATGCTTCCACTCGACCCAACTTAGTCATTCAATAAACGACTTACCACAATTTAACTATAATCAAAGTGGAGCTTTCATTCAATAGTTACCCAATAACTATCGAGTAAGTTATTCAATAGTTACCCAATAACTATTAGTACGTAACTTCTTGGTGCCCACAAGGTCATGAGTAATATACTTTTCAACATTTGGAGAGTATTACATATTCTAGTCTCAATGGATCTATCGATATCCAGTCTCAATACATCTTAACTAGGAATATTTAAAACCATATATTTATTTTATTGTGATAAAACACTCATGATTACAGCGTACTATAACTACTATCACAAAACATATCAATTAATGATTTTCTATTAAATATAATTAATTTAACATTTTATATCAAGTATATAATAGAAAGAAAACACCTTTTATTTTAAACAATATTGATTATCGAGTTAGATATAAGTAACAAATCACATAATTTTCCCTATGGCATATCCCTAACTCTATCAATCTTCCACTTGTACTTGGGGCCAATTATGTAATCTCTATCCCATCCCTTTGACCGGTTTGATGAGAACTGATCGAGTTAGACCCTCCATGAATGGATCTGCTATGTTTTTTAATTTTCTACTATGTCAATCATCTCTCTCTGATGCTAATAAACTGCCTTTATCATGTGGAACTAGTCAAAATATGTTCCTTGATGGCTAGTGAGCTCTTATCATTTTTTTGTTATCATATAACAATAATAAAGTATTTATAACACTTGGAATCATCCTTATCTCATTTACAAATTTATGCATTTATATTATACATCTCTTTTATCGTAACATTATTCAAGGTGATGTACTTTGCCTTTTCTTTGAATTAGTCACAGTGTTTCTTTTAGAAAATTTCCAACTTAAGCTCCTTAACTAAGATTTGAACATGAATTTAATATTGACATATTACACTCGATATTACTTATGGAGTTTGATTCTAAGCATTCCTTCATAAGGAATTTGTTGTTAGTAAACAATTTTGTAGTATTTGGTAAATACTCGAGAATGCTCTAAACTACCATTTAGTTATCTTAATTTGGATTTAATATTTTCTTCATGCATAAAATACATAAGCAAACTACGATAATGTAAACAATGTAATACGTATGATAATTCCTATTGTCAATACATAAGAAATCCATTCGACATATTCCATATTAAATATTTAAATAAGATGTCTTTGCATATTGTACTATAATCAAAATGGAGCTTTTATATTGAAGATCAATGGCATTCTCAAGTCAAGAGAACTGTGTAAATTAGTCACTTCGATATTTTCTTTTTGACTTTAGTTATATTAACCAACAGAAAACTATCAAGTGAGTCATTCCATAGTTATCCAATAACTAATAGTACGTAACCTCTTAGTGCTCCTAGTAGTAATGAGTAATACATTGCCTAACATTTTAAGAGCATTACATACTCTAATCTCAATGAGTGTATAGATATCTAGGCTCGATAAATCTTGACTAGGAATATTTAAAACAATATGTTTATTTTATTGTGATAAGCTACTCATTATTACAACACATCGTAACTACTATCATAAAACATACCATTTATAAATTTTCCATTAAATATATTTTTAATTTAATTAATTAATATAACATATTATATCAAGTATATAATAGAAAACACCTTTTATTTCGAAAAAGATTGGTTATCGAGTTAGATATATGTAACAAACTACATTATTGCCCCTAGAGCATACCACTAACTCTATCATTTTTGAGTTGCCTAGGTTACTAGAGCTACATGAAGCATGGAGGGCAATAGAACCAGATTTATAGCTGATTTTGGCCTAATCTGCATACTGGACTTGGGCCACTTCTGGCCTAAATCTTGGCCCATCTTCCAAATCCTTGCATACATCCCATTTTCGGCTGGGATGAATTCACCCAAACAAGTCTCTACTGCCGTTCACCCATGTCTCAGATGCTGCAACAACTACTCTTCCTTTTCCTATGACATGTTGCTTACTTTTCTTTCTTTGTAGCAATCAGGGAACCAACAATTTCAAGGCATTGTTCTTTCACATGTATTGTTTGACCACAGTGAGCACATTTCAACAAAGATTTATCAACATAAGAAGTGTCCTTATTTAGAGATACCTTTGATACTTATGCACCTTTGAAACAACGGCTGCTGAAATTTGTGATATTCCTTTACCTTTAAGCATGATTACCTACCTTAATACTTCTTTTCTCACCTTTGCAAAGTCTTGCGTGACTATAGGAAACAATGTAATTTGTAAGACATTTTCTGTCTCATTATCCAGCCGGTCATCAAGACCATCTAGAACGGTATAAACACTGGTTTCTTGAACAAAATTGTTAAACTTCTTAATGTCTTCTGCATGAACCATAAGGTTAAGATGGTGAAAATCTATTTCATTCCATAGACTCTTTGAATCATTATAATATTCTTCTATAGATTTGCCTGACTATTTAAGTCGTATTACTCTTTTATTTAGTTCAAATACCAAGTAGCATCGCTGCCATCATAGAAAGTCATAGAAAGAGCATGCCACCCTTCTTTCGTTATAGGGAATCATATGAACTTGTTCGTTAGATTCGAGTCGAGAGAGTCAACCAGCCATCCCTTCATCACTGTATCATCAATATCCTATTTCGGGTACTGTAGGTATTGATGCAGCGAGGAGGCAGATTTCCAATAATGCGTCGTAGTTTATCTTATTCCATCACATACATCATTACTACTTGAGACCACATGTAACAATCCACACCTAAATGGGCATAATATTTAGATAGAATTGAAAACCTAAGTTCATTAGGGTATGGATTGTTGGTGTTGGTAACATGTAAACATAAGTATATCAGAGAGCTATCTATGAACTCGTATTGCAACTGTAAAATATAATAGAACATATAAACCGATTAAGGCTACTACGTACCTTGGAATCAATATTATTCCTTGGATATCTAGTTGCCTTATCGATGCTTAGCATGAATGAGAAGTCTCATCCATCAACCGTTGCCAACTTACACCGGTGTCTTTTCCCTCTAAATCTATCCTGCAGGTTGTAATGAGGAGGGGTCAATACAAAGTTCGAGTGATTGGTAAATTACATACTTTATCAATAACATTAGTTTATGTTGATTGATTTTCATTCAAATATATGTCTCCAATTTAAGAGTTAGAGGTTTTAACTGCGTTTGTGCATACAACATAAATAACCTACTCCAATGTATGAGTATATTAAGCATGTGGGTCTATATACATACCTATATAAGTATGTACATATGGATGAGCATCGCTATATTCTCCCAAACAGAAAACCCCCATAATTAATCATTGATCCACCATCCCTAACTACGAAGGCCAATGACTATTAAATATAGCTTTATTATTTAATCTAGCCATGCAACTAATGCATTTTAATGCAACTCATCTAAGGGTTAACTAACCTGCCTCTAACTAAATAAACAATAACCAAACTTTAAGGAAATGTATATCCCATACGAACTCTACACCAATTGGAAGTCTAATCCATATAGGCTTAACTCGAGCCTTCACCGTCGACTGCGCGGGACCAACGGAATACTCGACCTATGCCCAGCCCTACTCCACAAATACTGGTATACAATGCTAACATAGTGTTGATCCCTCCATGTAACTCTCTTTTAGATTTAGTACAAATCAAAGAAAATGCCCATAACGGTGTCTTAGTACCACTTTTTTGAATTATAGCTGACCTCATTCCCAATTGGGCACTGTATAAGTAAACTCCTTAATAGAGAAAAGGCAGACCATATCGGCCATTTAAAAACCTTCCACCTTGCAGTAAACCCCTTGACTTCCCCAAAGGAACTCCAGCATTTAGTACATCAACTCGAGGCGAACCCCTCTAAACCTGTACATATATCTCTCCTACGAGTCAAAAACTTAGATGTCTCACATTAGTAGTATGTATACACAACTACTAGCAATCTCTAGGTGAAAGGTGGATTTCTATTGTGTAACTCTATCGCCCTCACATCCCAACTCATATTATACCAAGCCATTTATAACTAACTTAAATATTGGGCTAGGCCCATTAATTCATGTCCGTTATAAACATATTATTGATGCCATATAATTTTCACTATGGAAAGCATTATGCCTCTTAAGTTCATTTATCAGTATTCATTTATTTAGTTGCTATGAACTTATTCTTATATGTTTATTTCCTTCGTTCTTAATTTTCATTTATGTCACTAAATGTCTATTATTTCTTCATTTCCAATTAATACTTTATAAAAGGTCGTATTATTCAAATTGGATAACCACCAATGTTTCAAATCTAACTTATTATGCGTATTTCGTTTTCTCCACAGTTGTCACATTTAGTTCTATAATTAGTCCCATTAAATGCATTTACCCCATTTGATTTTTGTAACTTCCTATTAACTATGCATTTAGTGCCCATTAGTATTACAATCATTATTCATTAATATTGGAGTTATTTCCCCTTTTTCATTGCAACCTCCTAACTCTTTTATCTATTATGTTATTCATATTTAAACATTTTAATTGTAATTAATATGAGAACCGATGTATATTTATTTTATTACGCTTCATCATTTACCTTATGTACATTTATATTTCTTTAATTAGTACACACGGTTATACATACGCACACACACACACACACACATATGTATATATATATTTCTATGTTTAACTCTTTGATTTCGACATTTAGGAATTTCAGAATATACACTTATGTGCACATGTTGGTGATTAATCTATATTAGATCTAAACACATATTACCCATACTTGATTCAATTGAGAAACAAGTATATGAAATTAACAGTGGAAGGCGTACCTGAATCCATCGATTCTTAATTGATGTGAAGATTAATTTGGATGAGATCTTCCAAATTGATACAAACTTAGATCTGTAAATTCTCTTTAGAAGAGGATTGGGAGATAATGACATGACTTGTGTATTTTAGGGATCATAACCTCGTATATATAATGTGTGAATTTTTCAGTTCGGCCCTTCAAAAAATTAAAATTGTCACTACGGTATCCACACATTATAATTTTACCTGACGAATAAACCCTTTAAGTCTTAATATGTTTATTCCAAAATAGATCGTGTAATTAGAATTAATTACAAGATAGTCCACACATTCAAACATTAAAATATATGACCCTATTACGTTGAATTATTCCGGCAATCTCCCGCTGGGCCACATATGTAACTTTATAGAATGTATTCAACTTTATGAGATCTTAAATATCTATCTTGACAATATGGTATATTCAAAAAAATCTCATCCACTAATTGTATTAACATAGAACCAAAGTGGCTTTCATTATAGTTCTTGTAACTAAACCCATCAATGATTATAGATATCAATACAATCAAACGACATAGATCAATCTTGTATATGTAGCATGGAAATTACGTGAAACGTAATCTTTACATGTCTATTTTCAATTGTCCTGCTTTACTTTAATGAGATCAAAATTCCATATAATATTTATAAACAATTGAAGTGCAGAAGAAAACTTTATTTATATCAGAAAAATCAAAGCATGTTCATAATCAAAATATTAAGCAGTGTCGCAAAATAAGCGACTAAGTACAAACTCCCCTTAAACCAAAATATCCTTATATAAAAGATACACCCATTTTAGCAACATGCTCATTAAAGACATTGGGTGGTACTCCTTTTGTAAGTGAATCCATTAGCAAGGATTTTGTCCCAATATGCTCTATGGATATTAACCCATTCTGCACTCTCTCCTTTACAACTAGAAACTTGATGTCAATGTAATTTGACTCGTTTGAGCTTCTATTGTTATTGGAATATAATACTGCTGATCTGTTGTCACAATATAACTTTAATGGTCTTTCAATATTATCAATAATGCGCAGCCCAATGAAAAAAT
Organism: Allium cepa; assembly: GCA_030765085.1. NCBI lineage: Eukaryota > Viridiplantae > Streptophyta > Magnoliopsida > Asparagales > Amaryllidaceae > Allium > Allium cepa. The sequence continues at coordinate 348,592,641 of CM060944.1, forward strand.
TCCATAGCCATTTTGCCTGGTTAGATACCTCAGACCAAGCCACAAACTCTACTTCCATGGTGGAAGAAGCTATAAGCATTTGTTTAATGCTTTTCCAGGATAAAACCCCTCCACTTAATAGAAATATGTATCCTGAAGTGGATTTTCTGCTATTTGGGCAACCAGCAAAATCAAAATCAGAATTCCCAATGATCTCCAACCGATCTGATCTTCTATATGTAAGCATATGGTCCTTTGCTCTCTGAAGATACTTCAAACCCTTTTTTGCTGCTTTCCAATGATCCGTTCTAGTGTTACTAAAATACCTACCCAACACTCCTATAATGTACGCAATATCCAGATGCATACACACTTAAGCATACATTAGACTCCCTATAGCAGATGCATAAGAGATCTTCTGCATTTCTTTAGCTTCAAGGATGTTATTAGGGCATTGTTTGAGACAAAATTTATCTCATTTTGCGACAGGGGTATAACCCATTTTACAATCTTGGATGCCAAACCTTTTAAGCATCATTTCTATATAGTTCTTTTGTGGCAATCCAAGAATACCCCATAAGCGATCATGATATATTTAAATTCCTAATATAAAAGAAGAATCTCCAAGATCTTTCATTTCAAAATTATCTGAAAGAAATCTCTTGGTTTCGTGCAAAATATGTAATTATTACAGGCAAACAATATATTATAAAATCAAATATATGAATTTGGTCCGACTGAACTTGTGATACACACAGTTAGCAATCATGTTTGTCTTGAAACTCAATGAGGTAACTACTTTATGAAACTTGTGGTGTCATTGACAAGAAGCTTGTTTGAGCCCATAAATGGATTTCTTTAGCTTTCACATCATATTCTTTGGATCTCCGAACACAAGTTTTTTGGTTGCAGCATATAATTGTTTCCTTAATATCTCCATTTAGAAACACAGCTTTAACATCTACTTGATGTAACTCAATGTGACGCCCCACCTCTATACCCACGCTAGCCAAGGACACTATGAGGTAATGCCATCAACTAGCGTGGAGAATAAGGCAGTTGAGGAGCGACCATCCATGTAATTGCTTTGTGCGAGCACCGATATGTCACATAGTTTAAGATGCATTTCATTTCAAGAGGAAATCTGACATGCCGATACAAACTCAAAGCTACTGCACAGTGGTTATATATAATCTTCGAAAACAAATATAGAAATAAACATAACATAAATCAGTCACAGATAATTCATATCACTAAGGCGGAAATGGATATGAATATAACACATGAAAGTGTAAATCAGAGTAGTGGTCAAATAAGATCCACAATATCACAAAAGAATAGATACAAGTGTTAGACAAAAGAATATGTATACATCAAGGAGTCTATATCTCAAACGTATACAACAAAAACTACTAAACTAAAGTAGTTAAGCAAAAGTCAGAAGATGGTTCTAGATAGGAAGTCATGAGGAAGCACCTGCAATATCTCAGTCCGACCCGAATATTATTTAAGAAGAAAATAATAAACGAATCAGTCTAGCTATAATTATCAGATAAAATGAGATATAAGAAGAGATGTAATAAAAACGTATGATAACCAAAAATGTCATACTGCGACAAGTATACATAGAAAATCAACTAAATCATACAAATATCTCAAGAATCTCATAGCATCAAAAAGAATATCATATTCTTTATTTACTTCACCAAGCCACAATAAATGACATGCATATCAATGACAATCTTAAACATAAATTCCAGAAATCATCAATTAGAAATCCAGAAATCATAAGAAAAAGAGGATGGACAATCCCATAAACTGGACATCGACGCACCTAGGAAGACACGCCCTATGCACAGTCGAACATCGACGCACCTAAAAAGATACGGCCATGCATAAATAAACATCGATGCACCTAGAAAGATACACCCCATGTAAAGACGAACACCGACGCACTTAGAAAGGTATGGCCCATGCTCTAGCATCGACGCACCTAGAAAGATACGCCCCATGCATAAATAAACATTGATGCACCTAGAAAGATACACCCCATGCAAAGTCGAACATCGACGCACCTAGAAAGATACGCCCCATGCATAGACGAACATCGACGCACCTAGAAAGATACACCCCATGTCCCGACTTATTGAGCCGATTGCTCCACGAAGTAAACAAATATCGACGCACCTAAATAGGTACGACCCATGCGAGAAATGAGACGAAGCTCAATAAAATAAAGTACAGTCTTCCACATGGACAAAGAGACATTGCACATTGCTAGCCTAAACCATAAAATGATCATCATCGATCATCAAGAAGTGTCAATTACACTAAGCTAGTAAATATATGTGTTTAGCTTCATGTCCCATAACCACTAGATTAACTTAAATATTTATGAACAAATTGTAAAATTCCACTCAAGAATTGTCATAAGAGATTCAATCGAACAAGTCCAAGAATTAACCGACGAAGTAACCGCAAGCGTTTCATACCACTTGTCTTACTAAGTCGTTTAATTATATTTCTCATACGAGTGAGGTAAAGGTTTGTATATACTAGTAGGTTGGAAAACGGTTTTATAAACGAGTTTGATATTGAAAATAGAGTTTAAATAATCTTTGATAAAGAGTTTGAATATTTACTACTAGTATAGAAACCTTTGTATTTTATAGTGACAAACCATAAAAATGATTGTAGAAACAATCAATCATTAAAATCCACATACGAAGACGTGAATCAAATCCACAGAAACCAATAAAGAATCCATCTAAATGGATATTCAAAAATCCCTAAAAAGGAGTCATCAAAGTCATAATAAATGATAACAACAAATAGGATCATCACGAATCGATTTAAATTGGAAATTCAATCCCAAAAGGCAAATTGGGCAGAAACAACCAATTCAGTTGACTGAACAGAGATTTCAGTTGACTAAATCATGCTTGGAAACCTTCTGTTTCCAGGTTCAGTCGACTGAACATAGATTTCAGTCGATTGAATCATGCCTGGAAACTTTCTGTTTCCAGGTTCAGTCGACAGAACAGAAATTTCAGTCGACTGAATCATACCCGGAAACTTTTGGGTTCCAGGTTCATTCGACTAACTCAGAGATTTCAGTCGACTGAACTGGAATTTTCAGTATTTCCGGCCTAAAAATGAAGAGGCAATCTCTTCGCAAATGCAACCGGACGAGCAATGGGCGCTAGGGGTTTATGCCAAACGACGACCCGACCCTACAAGCTCTTTGATGCATCACCAAAAACATGTTCAAAGATCGAAGTTAGGATTTTTAAAGATTTGAACTCAAAGCACTAAAAATTGGAATATTCACCAAACCAATCCGAATCAAGAGCAAATGCACATGAAGAGGTGTTAGGAATTCATAACTAACAACAAAAGATAATTATAGTCATAGATGTGAGATAAAAATCTCACCTTTGAACCCAAAAACAATGACTGAAGAGCTTGAAGACAAGGGAAGATCAACCACACTTCAATCTCAACACAAGAAACTTGAATCTAAGCTTAAAAGAGAAACATTTCCTAAATTAGGTTTAGGAATTTCTGAAATTGGTAAGAGAATGAGTTGGAGAAGAAGAAGAGGAGGCTTACCAAAGCTTCTTCTATAAATTTGGAGCTAGAACTTGATTTGCAAATGGAAACTAGGGCTTGGAGTTTTAATTTCCCATTCCTCTCTCCATAGTTGCTAAAGCTTGAGTAATAGGAAATAGAAGTAAAGTAATGATGTAACGACCTGCTATTTTCAACCATTCGCATCCGCAGATGTCGGACTTGAATTGCTCAAAATATCATATTGTTAATTAAAATTTGGCAAAACCCAACATATACAGTAAATAAATCAAACACATAATCACAGATACAGAGTAGTACAAAAATACGCAGCGGAATAAATAGATAGTAGTTCATGAAGCTACTATAAAAAAATAGAGTTAGAGATAAAGTACAATAGAATATCTCAGATACAGTGAAGTCTCCAGTACGTGCGGAAGACTTCTCTGGACCAATCAACTGGATGACTGAAAGGATAGATAGCTGGATCTTCAAGCAAACTCCAACTTCGAAGGTGAGTCTCAAATGCTGTATCACTCAGTCTGACCCGAGCGTAAAGCAGAACACAAAACACTCGAGTCAGGATTAACATTCTTATCTAAATAAATCCAACTCAAGTGAAATATCAACTGAAATACAATTAACTTAAAGGATGTTTGGGATAACCATCCTCTAAGGGTCCATAGAACTATCTACAAGGTAGAAATATACACTATAACACCGTAGTCCTTTCAACTTAATTTATACTTCAAAACCAAATATCATTTTCACTTCAAATATCTCTATATTTCCCAAAATAGTATATATATATATATATATATATATATATATTAAATAATTTATAGAGTAAAGTATTTTCAATTTCCTCAACTTAACAAATTGTTTCAACATCAACCCGACCTTCCTATTCAAATTAAATCCAATCTTAATTTATCAATTTAAATTCAATTTAGTTTCTAAATAACGAATTCAACTATATTTATTTCAAATACAGATCCGAATCTCAAAATAAACCATTTAAATTCCAATATAGTTCAAGGGTTTAATATTTAAAAGTTCAATATAACAGTTTCATATAGATCTCGATTTAACCTCATTATTATTTAGTCTTGAAATACTCCCTTATTAGATTCAATATCATTTAAGTAACCTTAATTACATTTTACTCAATATTTTCTTTAATATATTTAAACGTGAAATATTCATTATATCACTTACATCAAAAATCCAGTTACAAAATCATACCCTTAAATTTCCCCTTCAAAATTTCAAATTGATTTAATTAAATAAATCCTTATTTAAATACCATTTTTAATAAACTCAAATTTATCTCCCAATCTTAATTTATCCCAATTATTGCAAAAATCTATTTGAACTATAATTTACCTAAATAATTAACATAATTTATGTATTAAATCAATCTTAATTGAATTAAATATTATTAAATCTATATATATATCATTACCCTTTATATATAATAATTTAAGAATTAATATTTATTAAGACCATATATTTCTTTCCAAAACAATGAATTTATTTCAAAATATTTTTATATATATGGACCAACGGTGTCTGTATGTATTTCCTATCATATGGCCAAGTGCTACGGATATTTATCATTTCAAACCGTACACTAAATATATACGGGTGGATATCATTTCAACCCGTAATCCCAAATTCAATTAAATGAAAATCGCTTGGGTCTATCATTTCAACTCATAACGAAATTCTCCTATTCTAAAGTCCGTTCGGGTATGTATCATTTCAACCCATAGTGAATTCTAAACTACAGGGAACTTGCAGAGTGATATCATATAATAATAATATAACATGCATATATCATCAATAACAGTATAATATAAACAACAGGATATGGTGTCATATCCCACAGGTGAACAGTTACAAATAATAGCATATAAACAATTTAAATAACTAATAACAACATATTTCAATTGTCGTTTCAATTGAAATCAAATTTAATAAATATAAGAATGTTAAATCGTGAGTGATTTCTCACCTTTCGAGGCTAGATAGATTGGACAAAGAATTGAGCTACGCTGCATCACGATCTAGACATCGAACAAATCCAAACAAAATTTTCAAAGCGAAGCAAGATTGGCCCGAATACGACGGACAACTGATAAATAGAGATCGATGAAAATAGATCAGAAACTGCTTTATGTAGACCGAAATGAAATACAAATATTATTCTATTATATTACTCTCTTAACCAATATTAGTTTTGAAACGCATTAAAATTACATATACATACATACGTTTTCAAACAAATGCAAATAATAGAAAACTGCAAAACTATGTTTAAAACCAATATTAACATAATTTTTTTTTACAATCATATTTAAATCAACATTTAAGTCAACATTCCACATTATTATTGTTAAGACCAATATCGACTTTCCTTGATTTGCTGAAACACTACACACCTTATACTTGATATAAATTTACCTTTTGAAAAATATTTATAAGAAAGAGAAGGGCGAGAGCACAGCTCCAACTTAATTTAACAGTTTAAATTCCATTATTTTCTTTAATATTAAAACAGGCTTCAGGCATTTCTTACATGTTAACACTTACATTAAACTTTCTTTATCATCTTAAAAATATCAATGTCAAATTTTAACCCATATAATCACTAGTATAAACTTACATTTTAAAACAACAGATCTTAGATCTTATAAAACTGTATTTGTATAATAATTCATCTCTGGACAGACACACAAACTAACTTAAAATATATTATACTATATATTCTCCCCAAAATTTTATAACTCTACAACTATATTTTAAACAACAGAAGGAAAATTTAAACCCATGCAAACTCTACCTATATATCAAACTTATGTTTTATAACTTATGTATATTAATATGTTTATAAATGTATATTGTCCCACAATATATATATTATAAAATTAACACCTTTTTATAAACAATACAATATAAAATTAACACCTTTCTTTTTTTTTATATAAAAATCTTACATACTGTAACATATATGCAGACTGCTAAACATCTTATATTATATATAAACCGTATGAAATAACCCAATGTATATTCAAAAGTCAGACTATACAAATTTCAATAAATACTCATATAAAACTAACCATAGAACAAATGCAAATGTTTATAACTTTAAATTTAATGTATACTTGCGCTGCACTATATAAACATACTTATAATGTAAAATATATACTTGAAGCATGTTATGCTTAAAATAAAGGAAAAGCAAAAGAAATATAAACAATAATAAAACAAAAGAAAAGGATGAAAAAGAAGAAGAAAAAGAAAAGAAATAAGAAGCAAGAAAAAAAATTAGTGCAGCCATTTGCCTACAGAAGAAGCTTCACACGCAAGAGAGGAGATGAAGGTCTACTGATATGGAGTAGGGTATGTACGAGTGATTTGTATTTATAAGAGAAGCCTCACGTTGACAAAGTGGAAAGAAATTTTGTTTAAAGTGGCAAGAAATAAAGATAGTAATGGCTAGAAGAAATTTAAGAATTTATTCCTATAAATTAAGGAGAAGTAAAAAAAAAAAAAAGAGGAAATAAATTAAAACAAATATATAAAGATTAAATGCTGGTGAACAGAGGAAATAAAATGAAACAAATATGTATATAAACATTGAATGCTGGTGAAAAGAGAAAATAAATTAAAACAATTATGTATAAAGATTGAATGCACATGTATAGAGAAAATGAATTAAAACAAATATGTATAAAGATTGAGTGTTGGTGAAAAGAGGAAATAAATTAAAACAAATAAGAAGAGAATGGATTGATTTAAAGGAAAGGCAATGAATGGTTTAGAAATAAATAAATGTAAAACGTATACGTTTTAATTTCAAAAAGGAAAGAAATAAATACGGGGATGGCAACAGTCAAAATGCACGTTTAGGCAAATAATAGAATAAAAAGTAAGAAACTCAAAAGGATAGGCACAGAGACGTGAAATCAGGGAGACAAGGAAAGCAAGTGATCTTTCAAATTTATAACGTTGGCAATAAATATAAAATAAATGAAAATTAATAGATGGATGCTTGATTGACGCAGTGATTAAAGTAAGGTTGCGTGTCAGTCACGATGAAATTTGAAACAGAAAAAAAATGTAAATGAATAAAAGGGGTAAGCTAGATTTTCCGCTTAGATTTAGAGAAGACACATCAAATGCTGAAAAAGGGAATTATGAAGTGGCTAGATTCTAGCAAATAATAAATATGGTAAGAAAAGTAAATAGGCAGGTTATAAATCAGATTGGAAAGAAAAGTGGAGAGGTTAATTGATAAAAGAATTAAGATAATGAAAATGCACAATAATATTGTTGGCATCTAATGTCATTTAACGCAAAAACGCATATAGGAGCATGCATTTTCTTCTGACTTGCAACATCATTCATCATTTTGGCATTCGTGGCATTCAACAAATTAAGGTGGTGGTCAAAGTCGTGAAATGCTAGCAAATTAACGATGAATAGGATCCAATAATTCTTAGTGCAATGCACAAAATCGGAAAATATCAGCATGTGCCTTCTACGCACATGTTAAGATTGCATAATTTCACTAATGACCTTTATGATTTTGCATTTTTGCGTGATAAATATAGATAGTTTGAGTTTTTAACAATTAACACTGTGTATTAGTGATTATCTCTTGTTTGAGCGGTTGTTAGCATATGCCTACTGAATACATATTAACATAATCCCATAAAAATTTATGTGTACTTAAAATGTTCTTCTGATAAAGTTTTTTTTCAAGATTATTATTAACATTTAGAATATCATTTGACTTATCCGAATGTTGATGATTTTCAAATCCTATTAAGATTAAGGTCGCTAAGTGATTATTGTTGAAAGCTAAGGATATTAAGAAAATACTATTATGAAATCCATATCTTGAACACGGAATTTGTTATTAAAATCGTATCATTAGAGTTACATGTATGATTATAAATAATAACATTCATAATTTAAAATTACGATGTTGCAGATCCTTTTATTAAAATTTAGATTACAAATCATTAGCAAGTCAGCATGAATTTAATAGAATTTCACAAAATAAATAAACTTTCATAAAATTAATTGAAAATTTACCATTTACTATATTTAATTATACGTAAACCAAATATTAAAACTTTATTTCAAAATATTATTATTAAAATTTCTCAAAATCCAAATTAAATACGTTATAAAACCAATTAAAAACTATTAAAATCTACGGGTCGTTACATTCTCCCCCACTCAAAACTTTTCGTCCCCGAAAAGGAAGGAGGTAGGAGAAAAGAAACAACCGGAAGGAAAGATAGATTGAAAGATAAGGATTAACAATTTATTTAACTATATACATTTTATTTGAAATATTTATTTGAAAACTTCATTTGCAATTCAGTTATCTTTAATACTTTAAGTTTTCAAAACCCATTGGAATTAAATATGTTTTATTAAATTAATAACTTCAAAATACTTACAATATTTTAAAGATTATATTCAAAAAGGAAAGGAAGTTAGGTTTGGAAAACAGAATCAAGGTGAATAACTAAACTGAGCAGATAAGGTAGATGCAAGGAATAGTATCGGGCATGAATAATTAATCTAGAACCATAAGAATTTAAATTTCAAATATTAATTCAAAAATTCTTTGTTGGGAAAAATATTTTTATAATAAAATACTATTATATCGATATAAATTTTCCTTTCGAAAATACTTTTATAACTCGATGTTTCAACAAGTTTATCATCGTTCTTGCAGACTCTGGCCATGCGTTGATCAGGCGCAAAGCTAGAATTCTTCAAGTACTTGGTAGACCCGTTTCAACACCCAGTGAAAATACTTGAAAAACCTTTAAAAACAGATATGGAAAGTACAATCCAAACAAAACAACCAAACCAAAACCTTTGTCCGATCATGGTTCGCAGATACACAATGGTTACGCCTGGGTCCCCCAGGAAACAATCCATATCCGTAAGCTTTCTCAGCCCTGCGAGTTATGCCATGATGACTAGTAGAGTGCAGGATACACAATGGTTACGCCTGGATCCCCCAGGAAACAATCCGTACCCCTAGGCAAGACTTAGCCAGGCTTTTGCGCTACTATTCGCGACCTACACAGATTGCAGGATACACAATGGTTACGCCTGGATCCCCCAGGAAACAATCCGTACCCCTAGGCAAGACTCAGCCAGGCAATTTCGCTATGCATTCACAAGAGAAAAAAAACCATGGGTTACGCCATGGTGGGAACACTCGAGTATTACATCCGGAAAACCAAAAATCAGAGAGAATAATATCGATAGAATGAATGCACGATGTGGCCACAAAGCGGATATCAAGTAGAAGGCACTTTCCATATCTTTATTTCGAAAATATATATCATATAGTGCCTTTCCAAATACTTTCAAATATCGTACTTATATAAAGTCCATATATATAGGATTCCTTTCTAAATCGAATACTTTCCAAATCAATAGTATATCAAAACATACTTATATAGACTTTGATTATATAAAATTCTCTTTCCAAATTGAGTACCTTTCAAATCAATAGATTTCAAATCAACTTTATACTTATACAAATCCATTTTATATAAGTTCGACCACTCCCAAATCAAGTGCTTAATAATATAAGGTTCTCAATTTCAAATCATTTCAATATCATATATGATTTCACCAAATTTTCTTCCAGATTAAATATCTAAATTTCAAAGTTCCCAAAATAATAGGTTTAGAAAATTATCCCAGATTCCAAATTAAAATAATTCAAGTCAAACAAATTCATTTCCAAGATCACAATATAAGTACTGGTTTTTAATTTCAACTTAATTTCAAAACCAAAAATTTTCTCAAAATTAATTATAATCAAATGGTTTCCAAATTTATAATTATCCCTTTAAACCCTTTAAAGTATTTATTTTTTTATTTGAAATATCAAATTTTCCTATCTGAAAACCATTATTTAAAACTAATAGTTTTTCAAAACATTTAAAACTAAATTCTATATTAGTATAATTTCAAAATAGTCATATTCATTTACCTAACAAAAGGTTTCAAACTTAACATACAAAACAAAACTTATATGCTTTATCAAACATTTTGTACTCTTCGAAATTTCTCAGCTTTAAAAATTTAATCTCGATTTGGAAGTGTTCGAACATTCAAAATAGTTGGGGAAATCAAATTTCCAAATTCAAGATTTGAAAATCAACATAAATCAATAAACCAATTATTAAATCTGAAACTCGAGGACTGAACACCGGTCTCATTTTAAATTGTTTTAAAATATATACCTATATCTTTCTAAAATATCAAATTATACTTCGAAATTTGTAATCAAAAAGGTTTTACAAATTCACTTGCATAGCGAAGCTATTGAAGTGGCCTCTCCCCCACTTTGAAACTCGAAAATCAATGTCGATGATGCGTGCACTCATCACCGAAATTATTTTCCAGCGACATAAGTGAGTTCTGGACTTCTATTTTCTTGAAAACTTCTTTGAAATTTCTTCAAAATTATTAAAATTCATTAGAAACATTTCTTATTCGAAAAATACTTTTAAATCGTATTATTTTTATATATCTTCCAAAATCTTAAAACCAATTTCAAAATACCGGAATTTAATTCTCGAATTTCAAATTTAAATCTACAGTTATAAATCAATTTTATATAAATCAATTTCTTATAATTTTTCAAAATTTCAAATCCTTTCAAAACCTTTTTATATAGGTATATAATCCTTATCGAAAACATTTTCACTTTTATATATAGAATAAAATCATAGTTATCAAAATAATAATTTCGGTATAAACAATTTCAAAAATACAACATACCCGATTTTTCAAAGAATGGGTTTCAAACAAAGATAGAGATTTAAATTAGCGGAACTCCAATCAATAGAATCCTGATTCGAAGATAGACTTGATCGAAGATGAGATAATTAAATTACAAAATAGAAGATGGATATACTTCTATAAATCGCGGGCGACCTTAACCGAGTCAACCGTGACTTCAGGAATATAATCGATGCGGAATTCCAAAACAAATCGACATTCGATCGCCAGAGATAGAATTCGGCATACCAAGATACAACAGCATCGTAAACCGATGATACAAAAAAAATCTTCGGTGAATCAATGCCAATTGAAAAGGAGTTTTCACCCCCTTTTACGAATCATTCAGTGGAGTTATGGGATACTCTAGAATCGAACGAATATAATTAGGGAGAGACAAGAATGAATTTCGGAACCGAGGGACATTCCAAAATTCAAAGGAAATCGAGTCAGAAAAGAAGAGATTCAACTCGAACGAAAGTGATTCTGTAAATAAATTTACCATATATGATAAGTTTTTCCTAGAGCCAAAGCTCTGATACCAACAGTAACGACCTGCTATTTTCAACCATTCGCATCCGCAGATGTCGGACTTGAATTGCTCAAAATATCAGATTGTTAATTAAAATTTTGGCAAAACCCAACATATACAGTAAATAAATCAAACACGGAATCACAGATACAGAGTAGTACAAAAATACGCAGTGGAATAAATAGATAGTAGTTCATGAAGCTACTATAAAAAATCAGAGTTAGAGATAAAGTACAATAGAATATCTCAGATACAGTGAAGTCTCCAGTACGTGCGGAAGACTTCTTTGGACCAATCAACTGGATGACTGAAAGGATAGATAGCTGGATCTTCAAGCAAACTCCAACTTCGAAGGTGAGTCTCAAATGCTGTATCACTCAGTCTGACCCGAGCGTAAAGCAGAACACAAAACACTCGAGTCAGGATTAACATTCTTATCTAAATAAATCCAACTCAAGTGAAATATCAACTGAAATACAATTAACTTAAAGGATGTTTGGGATAACCATCCTCTAAGGGTCCATAGAACTATCTACAAGGTAGAAATATACACTATAACACCGTAGTCCTTTCAACTTAATTTATACTTCAAAACCAAATATCATTTTCACTTCAAATATCTCTATATTTCCCAAAATAGTATTTATATATATATATATATTAAATAATTTATAGAGTAAAGTATTTTCAATTTCCTCAACTTAACAAACTGTTTCAACATCAACCCGACCTTCCTATTCAAATTAAATCCAATCTTAATTTATCAATTTAAATTCAATTTAGTTTCTAAATAACGAATTCAACTATATTTATTTCAAATACAGATCCGAATCTCAAAATAAACCATTTAAATTCCAATATAGTTCAAGGCTTTAATATTTAAAAGTTCAATATAACAGTTTCATATAGATCTCGATTTAACCTCATTATTATTTAGTCTTGAAATACTCCCTTATTAGATTCAATATCATTTAAGTAACCTTAATTACATTTTACTCAATATTTTCTTTAATATATTTAAACGTGAAATATTCATTATATCACTTACATCAAAAATCCAGTTACAATATCATACCCTTAAATTTCCCATTCAAAATTTCAAATTGATTTAATTAAATAAATCCTTATTTAAATACCATTTTTAATAAACTCAAATTTATCTCCCAATCTTAATTTATCCCAATTATTGCAAAAATCTATTTGAACTATAATTTACCTAAATAATTAACATAATTTATGTATTAAATCAATCTTAATTGAATTAAATATTATTAAATCTTTATATATATATATATATATCATTACCCTTTATACATAATAATTTAAGAATTAATATTTATTAAGACCATATATTTCTTTCCAAAACAATGAATTTATTTCAAAATATTTTTATATATATGGACCAACGGTGTCTGTATATATTTCCTATCATATGGTCAAGTGCTACGGATATTTATCATTTCAAACCGTACACTAAATATATACGGGTGGATATCATTTCAACCCGTAATCCCAAATTTAATTAAATGAAAATCGCTTGGGTCTATCATTTCAACTCATAACGAAATTCATATATTCTAAAGTCCGTTCGGGTATGTATCATTTCAACCCATAGTGAATTCTAAACTACAGGGAACTTGCAGAGTGATATCATATAATAATAATATAACAGGCATATATCATCAATAATAGTATAATATAAACAACAGGATATTGTGTCATATCCCACAGGTGAACAGTTACAAATAATAGCATATAAACAATTTAAATAACTAATAACAACATATTTCAATTGTCGTTTCAATTGAAATCAAATTTAATAAATATAAGAATGTTAAATCGTGAGTGATTGCTCACCTTTCGAGGCTAGATAGATTGGACAAAGAATTGAGCTACGCTGGATCACGATCTAGACATCGAACAAATCCAAACAAAATTTTCAAAGCGAAGCAAGATTGGCACGAATACGATGGACAACTGATAAATAGAGATCGATGAAAATAGATCAGAAACTGTTTTATGTAGACCGAAATGAAATACAAATATTATTCTATTATATTACTCTCTTAACCAATATTAGTTTTGAAACGCATTAAAATTACATATACATACATACGTTTTCAAACAAATGCAAATAATAGAAAACTGCAAAACTATGTTTAAAACCAATATTAACATAAATTTTTTTTATAATCATATTTAAATCAACATTTAAGTCAACATTCCACATTATTATTGTTAAGACCAATATCGACTTTCCTTGATTTGCTGAAACACTACACACCTTATACTTGATATAAATTTACATTTTGAAAAATATTTATAAGAAAGAGAAGGGCGAGAGCACAGCTCCAACTTAATTTAACAATTTAAATTCCAGTATTTTCTTTAATATTAAAACAGGCTTCAGGCATTTCTTACATGTTAACACTTACATTAAACTTTCTTTATCATCTTAAAAATATCAATGTCAAATTTTAACCCATATAATCACTAGTATAGACTTACATTTTAAAACAACAGATCTTAGATCTTATAAAATTGTATTTGTATAATAATTCATCTCTGGACAGACACACAAACTAACTTAAAATATATTATACTATATATTCTCCCCAAAATTTTATAACTCTACAACTATATTTTAAACAACAGAAGGAAAATTTAAACCCATGCAAACTCTACCTATATATCAAACTTATGTTTTATAACTTACTGTATATTAATATGTTTATAAATGTATACTGTCCCACAATATATATATTATAAAATTAACACCTTTTTATAAACAATACAATATAAAATTAACACCTTTCTTTTTTTTATATAAAAATCTTACATGCTGTAACATATATGCAGATTGCTAAACATCTTATATTATATATAAACCGTATGAAATAACCCAATGTATATTCAAAAGTCAGACTATACAAATTTCAATAAATACTCATATAAAACTAACCATATAACAAATGCAAATGTTTATAACTTTAAATTTAATGTATACTTGCGCTGCACTATATAAACATACTTATAATGTAAAATATATACTTAAAGCATGTTATGTTTAAAATAAAGGAAAAGCAAAAGCAATATAAACAATAATAAAACAAAAGAAAAGGATGAAAAAGAAGAAGAAAAAGAAAAGAAATAAGAAGAAAAAAAAATTAGTACAGCCATTTACCTACAGAAGAAGCTTCACACGCAAGAGAGGAGATGAAGGTCTATTGATTTGGAGTAGGGTATGTACGAGTGATTTGTATTTATAAGAGAAGCCTCACATTGATAAAGTGGAAAGAAATTTTGTTTAAAGTGGCAAGAAATAAAGATAGTAATGACTAGAAGAAATTTAAGAATTTATTCCTATAAATTAAGGAGAAGTAAAAAAAAGAAAGAGGAAATAAATTAAAACAAATATATAAAGATTAAATGCTGGTGAACAGAGGAAATAAAATGAAACAAATATGTATATAAACATTGAATGCTGGTGAAAAGAGAAAACAAATTAAAACAAATATGTATTAAGATTGAATGCACATGTATAGAGAAAATGAATTAAAACAAATATGTATATAGATTGAGTATTGGTGAAAAGAGGAAATAAATTAAAACAAATAAGAAGAGAATGGATTGATTTAAAGGAAAGGCAATGAATGGTTTAGAAATAAATAAATGTAAAACGCATACGTTTTAATTTCAAAAAGGAAAGAAATAAATACGGGGATGGCAACAGTCAAAATGCACGTTTAGGCAAATAATAGAATATAAAAGTAAGAAACTCAAAAGGATAGGCACAGAGACGTGAAATCAGGGAGACAAGGGAAGCAAGTGATCTTTCAAATTTATAACGTTGGCAATAAATATAAAATAAATGAAAATTAATAGATGGATGCTTGATTGACGCAGTGATTAAAGTAAGGTTGCGTGTCAGTCACGATGAAATTTGAAACAGAAAAAAAGTGTAAATGAATAAAAGGGGTAAGCTAGATTTTCCGCTTAGATTTAGAGAAGACACATCAAATGCTGAAAAAGGGAATTATGAAATGGCTAGATTCTAGAAAATAATAAATATGGTAAGAAAAGTAAATAGGCAGGTTATAAATCAGATTGGAAAGAAAAGTGGAGAGGTTAATCGATAAAAGAATCAAGATAATGAAAATGCATAATAATATTGTTGGCATCTAATGTCATTTAACGCAAAAACGCACATAGGAGCATGCATTTTCTTCTGACTTGCAACATCATTCATCATTTTGGCATTCGTGGCATTCAACAAATTAAGGTGGTGGTCAAAGTCGTGAAATGGTAGCAAATTAACGATGAATAGGATCCAATAATTCTTAGTGCAATGCACAAAATCGAAAAATATCATCATGTGCCTTCTACGCACATGTTAAGATTGCATAATTTCACTAATGACCTTTATGATTTTGTATTTTTGCGTGATAAATATAGATAGTTTGAGTTTTTAACAATTAACACTGTGTATTAGTGATTATCTCTTGTTTGAGCGGTTGTTAGCATATGCCTACTGAATACATATTAACATAATCCCATAAAAGTTTATGTGTACTTAAAATGTTCTTCTGATAGAGTTTTTTTTTTCAAGATTATTATTAACATTTAGAATATCATTTGACTTATCCGAATGTTGATGATTTTCAAATCCTATTAAGATTAAGGTCGCTAATTGATTATTGTTGAAAGCTAAGGATATTAAGAAAATACTATTATGAAATCCATATCTTGAACACGGAATTTGTTATTAAAACCGTATCATTAGAGTTACATGTATGATTATAAACAATAACATTCATAATTTACAACTACGATGTTGCAGATCCTTTTATTAAAATTTAGATTACAAATCATTAGCAAGTCAGCATGAATTTAGTAGAATTTCACAAAATAAATAAACTTTCATAAAATTAATTGAAAATTTACCATTTGCTATATTTAATTATACGTAAACCAAATATTAAAACTTTATTTCAAAATGTTATTATTAAAATTTCTCAAAATCCAAATTAAATACGTTATAAAACCAATTAAAAACTATTAAAATCTACGGGTCGTTACAAATGAAGAGAAGAGGGGTGAAGCTTGGGTCTAATGAGTTGAAACAAAACCAAAGCCCTAAGTGAAAAAGTAAGAAAAGTTCTAATATCTCTAAATATATCGAAGTTTATACTCAAAAAGGTCGCAAACGTCATTTTGAACTCAATGGACGGGGTCTCGAGTCCCAATTCGACTGTTTGCTAAAAGTAGGTTTTTGGACTAAAATCCGACGAAAGATGAAATATTTAAATAAAATATTTAAATATACGATCGATAAATATGCGGGTTGTTACAGACTCCCCTCCTTAAAGAAATTGCGTCTTCGCAATACTTAAGAAGAAAATAAAGAGTAACAGCCATAAAAGCATATTAACACAAAAGAAATTTGAAATAGGAAGTTTACCATAAAGAGCATGAAAGAGTAAGCCTGAATGGGATCGCTCGATGAATTCTCAGGATTCCCAAGAGCAATGCTTAGGATCCGAGAACCATTGAACTTTCACAAGAAGAACATCTTTATTCCGAAGGCGCTCAACCTCCGAAGCAATGATGCGAATGGAATATTGCTCATAAGTCAAATATGATGAAACTTCAATTTGCTCAATAACACCGGGCTCAAGAATAAAAATCGAAATCCTTAATGCATCTCCGCAGTTGAGAGACATGGAAAACGTCATGAATAGCAGAAAAATTGAGCCAGTGCAACGACATAGTACAATAACGGTACGTCCGAGAAATTAGAAACTCGAATAATTTGGAACAACGGCGTAGTACAATAGCGGTACGTCGGATGAACCAAAACTCGAATAATTCGAAACACGGACGCAGTACAACAATACGGCCAATGAACCTAAGTTCAAATAATTCGAAAAACTGACGCAGTACAACGGTACTTCCAATGAACCAAAGTTCAAATAATTCGAAATACTGACGTAGTACAACGGTACGTCCAATGAATCAAAGTTCAAATAATTCGGAAAACTGACGCAGTACAACGGTACGTCCAAAGAACCAAAGTTCAAATAATTCGGAACACTAACGCAGTACAACGGTACGTCCAATGAACCAAAGTTCAAATAATTCGGAACACTGACGCAGTACAATTACGTCCAATGAACCAAAGTTCAAATAATTCGGAACACTGACGCAGTACAACGGTACGTCCTATGAACCAAAGTTCAAATAATTTGAAATACTGACGCAGTACAACGGTAAGTCCAATGAACCAAAGTTCAAATAATTCGGAACACTGACGCAGTACAACGGTACGTCCAATGAACCGAAGTTAAAATAATTCGGAACACTGACGCAGTACAACGGTACGTCCTATGAACCAAAGTTCAAATAATTCGAAACACGGACGCAGTACAAGGGTACGTCCAATGAACCAAAGTTCAAATAATTCGAAACACCGTCGCAGTACAACGGTGCGTCCAATGAACCAAAGTTCAAATAATTCGGAGCACCGACGCAGTACAACGATACGTCCAATGAACCAAAGATCAAATAATTCGAAACACCGACGCAGTACAAAAACGGTACTCCAATTAACCGAAGCTCAAATAATTCGAAACACCGACGCAGTACAAAAATGGTTCGTCCAATGAACCGAACACCATAAAAGAACATCGGACGCAAGCCCATAAAAGAAATGAGACGAAGCTCAATAAAACAAGGTACACCGAAACGTCCGATGAACTTGGTAAAAGATCATTCCATTCGGACATCATCAAAAAGACAACCACTTGTTGCTTACGACTAAGGGCATTGACAACATGCTTTCCCTTCCGGAAGTATACAAAGAATATTAAGATCAAAAGATGCAAGGAACTCTAGCCAACATTAAGTTCCTTTTGAGAAAATAAATATTCCAAAGATTTATGATCGAGGTAGAGAACAAATATCTCATCCAAAAATGATGATGCCAAATTCTAAAAGTGAAATCAATAGCCGCGAGCACTAGATCATGAATGGCATATCTAGTCTCGATCGGCTTTAATGATTTAGAAACATAAATGGTAGCACGTTCTCTTTTGCAAGAGAACGACATTCAAACCGATACGATAAGCATCGGTACAAAAGATAAAGTCTTGATTCCCTTCGGGAATCACAAGAATAAGAGTATCGAAAAAGAGTTCTTTTAAATAATCTTCTTTCCCAAAAAGATAAAACTTGCAAAATTACAATTATCTCAATGTAAAAATCTTTCTAGAAAAATTTACATTTTACAAGTTAATATATCGTGTCTGATTGTCTCATCAAAGCGTTTAGGAAATTCCTATCGATAACGTTGATCAAGCGCATCGACCAGAATTCTTAAAGCACTCAACGGGCAATACAATCACAAAATCATCTTCTATATGATGAAAATATCTCTTAAAAGTTTCATGAATATTCTTTGCTCGTTTAAGATCAAAATCCAATTGTACTTATAAATAAATCTTATGAAAAAGATTTGCAAAATTTTAAATTTCTATTTTCATCCAAAATCAATAAATACAAGAATGGAATTATCGAGATATTCATAGAATACTCCATTTATAAAATGGATGAAACAAGATGGGAAAACTGAATGACATAACAAGTCATTCATAAGAATCATAACGAGTGCGGAATGCGGTAAGTGGAATGCTAACTGCTGCAACTCATAGCAAATGAAAACCGGTGGCAAGGTCGAGCTGAAAAGACCTTAACACCACACAAGATATTGCTTAGGTGATGATCCTAAGACAAACTCCAAAAATACCAAAAAATTCTCAAACTACATGAATGAGAGAAATAACACTTTTCTCATGATGAGGGCTTGAAGAATAAAATGATGCCATCAAATTGGAATCAAAATAACAAAGAAAAATAGAAATCTGCTTAACAGATTAAAAATGTCGAAGATGAATAGTCCAGTCGGGACATAGGATATAGCTTCATAATAATTAAGCCAATCCGTACAAAAGTCAATTCCGAAGCATAAGTAAAAATCGGCTAGAAAAGAAAAATCACATAAAATAATTTCGACATCAATACAAGAAACCAACTGAGTGTTGCGGATCCACCAACAGGATTCGCCATTGTCAAAGGAGTCAACAAGCCCAAAAATGTTTAAAGAAAAGGAATCAACTAGTTCTTTTGATATAAAATAGTGAGATGAAACCTATATCAAAAAGAACTCGAAAAGGAAAATCATAAAACAAATGTCATCAAGGATAGAATGGCTACCTTGAATAAGAGAAGAGTTGCTAGAGGCTTGCACAATATTTAGCTTTCTCATGTCCTTGTTCAAAAGTTTGGGACATGTAGATAAAAATGACCCGGTTTTTTGCAATAGCGACAGGAATGGGGTTTCAGACACATATTTGCATAGTGTTCCTTAAAATTACAATTGTAGCATCCTCCATGATTAGGGATTGTAGTCTTTGCTACAAAAGTAGTTTGCTTCACTCTCTTATTGGGATTAAGGCTCTTGAACTTAATATGCCTCTTCTTGGAAATCCCAATAGCACTAACACTTCGTTTACCAACCTCTTCATATCGAAGAGTGATATCCACAAGCTGATTGAAAGGAACTCCAAGTTTCAAAGGTAAAATCTTTTTGGGGTTCTTACCCAAAGCACAGATAAACCTTTGATTCTTTACAAGATCCAAAAGTTGTTGGGCAGACATGAATGCACCATCTAGAGAAGGGCTACTAGATTGACCAGCGCTAGGACTGCGAGATCCAACCATTTCTTCTTCTTAAAGAAAGAAAGAAAGAAAGAAAGAAGAAAAAAGTTATTCACAAAATGAATTTCAATCAAACTTGATTGATAAAACAAGAAATCATTAAAGAAAATAGGATTAGACGGTACGAAGACTCAAATAAATCCTGAGGCACAACTCCTAAGAAAGACTTAGGACATGATCCTTGCTAGATTATTCCACATTGTTTCGAAGTTAGGCTCTGATACCAAGCTGTGATGCCCCACCTCTATACCCACGCTAGCCAAGGACACTACGAGGTAATGCCGTCAACTAACGTGGAGAATAAGGCTGTTGAAGAGCGACCATGCATGTAATTGCTTTGTGCGAGCACCGATATGTCAGATAGTTTAAGATGCATTTCATTTCAAGAGGAAATCCGACATGCCGATACAAACTCAAAGCTACTGCACAGTGGCTATATATAATCTTCAGAAACAAATATAGAAATAAACATAACATAAATCAGTCATAGATAATTCATATCACTAAGGCAGAAACAGATATAAATATAACACATGAAAGTGTAAATCAGAGTAATTGTCAAATAAGATCCACAATATCACAAAAGAATAGATACAAGTGCTAGATAAAAGAATATGTATACATCAAGGAGTCTATATCTCGAATGTATACAACAAAAACTACTAGACCAAAGTAGTTAAGCAATAGTCAGAAAATGGTTCCATATAGGAAGTCATGAGGAAGCACCTGCAATATCTCAGTCTGACCCGAGTATTATTTAAGAAGAAAATAATAAACGGACCAGTCTAGCTATAATTATCAGATAAAATGAGATATAAGAAGAGATGTAATAAAAACGTATGATAATAAAAAATGTCATACTGCGACAAGTATACATAGAAAATCAATAAATCATACAAATATCTCAAGAATCTCATAGCATCAAAAAGAATATCATATTCTTTATTTACTTCACCAAGCCACAATAAATGACATACATATCAATGCCAATCATAAAAGTTGGTGAACATAAATTCCAGAAATCATCAATTAGATATCCAAAAATCACAAGAAAAAGAGGATGGCCAATCCCATAAACTGGACATCAACGCACCTAGAAAGACCGTGATGTCCCAGAAATTTGGGCAATACTTATTTAATAATTTCCATTAATAATTATTTTAAAATGTGAAATATTGATTGATAATCTAATTCAAACAGAAATTATCTTTTGGAAACTAATAATTATTAGCTTAACAAATGATATTCTTTTCAAAATTTATAATAATGATAATGATAACTTTATATTTGGGAATTTTATTCTTTTCAAAAGTTAAAATATTTAAATGATAAAATTATCTTTCTAAGCTAATTTAAAGATATTTTATTTATAATGTATATATGTGTATACATTGTAAATAAAGAGTTTGATTTTAATTTTAATTTTAATTTAATAAGAATATTTTCAAAATTATTATAT
Organism: Allium cepa; assembly: GCA_030765085.1. Classification (NCBI taxonomy): domain Eukaryota; kingdom Viridiplantae; phylum Streptophyta; class Magnoliopsida; order Asparagales; family Amaryllidaceae; genus Allium; species Allium cepa. The sequence goes on from CM060944.1 coordinate 348,614,792, forward strand.
ATATAGGTGTATAACTTATGAATTGGTTAATTTGATTTAAATTAGTATTGAAAACTTTTCATAAGTTTGTTTTAAAAATCTATCTTATAACTTCAAAGTAATTAAAGTTAATATTTATTTTGTTTAAAAATATAATAGTTTAAATTGTATTTTATAATAAAAGTTTATTTTTTTATTTTAAAAATTGTTTTCTTTTGAAATAGAACTAGTTCATTTACATTAAAGTATAATATTTTGGCTTGAAACTTTGGAATAAAATGTAATTCAATATTCTTTTTCTTTTTAAATTTTTCTTTCTTGAAAATTTAGTTTTAAAAATATTATTTTAAAATTATTCAAATAAACATTAAAATGTGTAATTTTATAAAAGGAAGTTTACATGTAAACATTTTAAGGCTAAATGAAATAAAAACATTTAAAAACATGTTAAATTAAATAAGAAATTGTTTTCGAAGAATTTAAAAACATTTATAAATTAAGAAATTTATTTTTATATTAAATTGAACATGTGTTAAGCATTTAACTAATAAGAAGACACTTGTAAATCACTTTACAAACTAAGGTAACAAGTGGCAATATTAATTTATTTTTGAAATTAATTATTGTAAGTAAGAAAAACTTAACAATTCATTTAGTTCAACACATTTTCTTCAAATGAAAAATCTGAAATCAGATTTTTAAGAAAAATTTCAAAACCAAATACAATTTAAAATCTGCAAATCAAATCTGCAAACTGTTTTCCCAAAAATCAAGTTTCAACATCAATTTGAAGTTCAACTCATACTCAAGAAAATGAAGATGGGGTCAGCATGTAGTTTAAAATCAACTACAAACAACTAGTAATTCAGTTATCAAAATGGAAGCAAACCCAGATTCAACTTGTAATCATCAGTTCAACAGCAAATGCAAATCTGTTTCAGGAAACTCAATTTAGCAGCTCCAGGAAAATAATAATGCATCTTAGTTGTTCCCTGCTTCTTCAATAATAAGGTGAGTAAATTTCTATTTTTAAAGATAGTTTTTTTTACAAGCAAAGATAAACAAATTTCCATTAGTCAAGTCTCTGATTCAAACTGTTTTCCAAAAATCAAAACTGCCCTGAATTAAACTGCAGTGCCTTCATTTTTTTTTAAGTGAATAACTTCACAATTTAAAAGTTGCTTTAAATTATCTGTTGCATGCGGAAATGAGCATGTTTGTGTGATTGTATTGTGATGATATTCTGTGTATATATACAAATATACATATGTGTTGTTATTGCCAGGTATCTGCATACCTGTTTAGCTTTTTAAACTAAGATTTTTAAATAGAAAACCACTATCACTTGATTTGATTTCAGTTAGAAATTAATATGTAAATAAAAATTGTTGTTTGGTATGAAATTGTGTTAATAAATCATAATTAAGATTAAATTTAAAATCCATTTTCTCTGTAAACTGTAAGGAAAGTTAATATTCAAATAAGCAAATATCAAACTTCTTAAATTATTAAAACGGTTTTATAATTTGTATGCATATATAAAACCATGATTTTTAAAGCTAAAATCACATTTTTTTTAAGTTAACCGTGGAATGGGCATTTCTGGATTGAACAGAATGAGGATTTTTAAGTTTATCTGATTATCTAGTGAAATTTGGAAATTGTAGTTCTTCCTGAAGGTGGAGGGCTGATTGGTGAATGGGGGAAAATTATGAGGTGGATGGTCAGAGGTGGATGGCAACCGTGGTTGCCCATTACAGGTTCTAACCCTAGTTTGCTGGTGGTAGTATTTTCGTAGCTTCTTGTTTTCTATGGTGCACGAGTGATGTAGGGCTTTGGGAATTGGAAGAGGAGATGTAGAAGGAGGGTTGGTCGAAGTCGTAGTGATGTTGATGGTCGGAGGAGAGTTTATGCGTTGTTGACAGGTTTGGGAATGGTGCAGTGTAAATATTCCACATTGTTGAGATTACTCGAATTAGATTTCAAGCTTCTGGGGAAACTCTGGTGGTCGCAAGCATGTCAGAGGTTGGCCAGCGACTTGGTGAAGAGGAATATGGTGGCCGGAGGTTGCCGGAGTGCCGGTGCATATGCACCGTGCATATGTTAAGTTCTGATGAACTTGTTGGGTTGTGCAGGATTTTTGACTCGAAGTTTTCTCGGGTAGAACGAGTACTTTACTCGGAGTAGTTAGGGATTTCACTCGAAGAATTATTGAATGGTCTCGGGTAGTATTTGTTTTAGGTTTATTACCTGACAGTATTCTGGGTTTTAAAATTTGAATGAAATTCAAAAATTTTAAGGCAGGGATTTAAATAGGGGTTTAAATTCAAGTTTAAGTTTGATGAACTTTTGAATTCAAAGTTTTTAAAATGAAAATTTTAAATTTAAGCAAGATTTAAATTAAGTTTTAAAATCAAGTCTAAATATGGTTTCAAGTTTTCTATGAATCCAGAATTTTGAATTTAGACCAGTTTTGTAAATTTTAAATTGTTGAACAAGTTCAAATGTTTTAAATAGATTTAAAAATGAGTTTGTTTTCAAATAAACGTTTAAACTTGACAAAATTCTTTTCTTTAATATTAAATAAAAATTATGAAGTGTTTAACTTTAATTTGAAAGTTAGATAATCAATTTATTTTAAAGCTTGATATCTTTAATAGTTTAGTTTTAAACTTTTCTTATATAAATATCTTATATAAGTAATGAATGTTCTTTAACATTTATTTTTAAAGTTTATAAATTTGGACAAATGTTTAAATAGTTAGAAATTTTAAACCTTAAATTTTAAAATGGAATTTGAATTTAATTTAGAAGTGTAATATTTTAAAAAACACTTGAATGTTAATGAAGTCATTAATAAAGTGAATGATTTATTTTAGAAATAATTAAGATAAAAAGAATTTAATTTATAAGAGAATTAAGGAATGTCTTAATTATTTGATTTTAATTAATATTTTAGATTAATTTTTAATCAGAGATGATTAATAAGGATTAATCTAAGATAATTTTTCTTAAAGAAGTAAGTAAAGAAAATGTTATTAGTCAATAAGAATAATTATCTAAGGATTATTAAGTAATTAATTAATGTGATTAATTTTGATAATTAATTGGATTAATTAATTGAAGATAATCAATTGTAAATGGTTAAGTATAATTACTTGATAAAAGTAATTAAGGGATTAATTACTTATTGTAATTAATTATGATAATGTGATTTGTTTAAGTTAATTAATTTAGTTTAATTAACTTAAGAAAATCGTTGATGATTTAATAAGAGTAATTACTTAATGTAATTAATGGAGCATTATTACTTAGGGAAGTAATAAATGATAATTACTGGAATGTAATTAGTGAGAGATGATTTAAAATGAAGTAATTTGGATAATTACTTTTGTAATTAATCAAAGGATTAATTAATGAAGATAATTAAATATGGGATAATTAATTTGGGTAGTTAATTACTGGATTGATATTAATCAAGGGTGATTAATAATTGTATTTTAAATTTCAGATTAATTACTAGATGTAATTAATTTTAAATAAAGTAATTGATTTAAATATAAATTAGAGATCATTAATTAATATAATTAATGATGTAATTAAGAATTATTTAATTAAAGGATAATTAATAATAAAGTGATTAGTTAATATAATTAATTAAGGATATATGTAATTAATTATAGTTAATTAATAAATGAAGTAATTAAATGTTCATTACTTATGAGTAAGGGTAATTAATTTGTGAAATTAATTAAAGACTAATTACTTATTGTAATTAGAGAATGATTAATCAAAAGTGTTTAATCAAGATAAATACTTAGTGAATGATTAATTAACTAGGTTAATTAATTAGTGGATATAAGCAGGATTTATAGATGTGGTAATTAATTTAATTTATTTCAAATTAATTAGAGATAGAAGTAATTAATTTAATTCATTTTAAATTAATCATAGATGATGGATAATAAATCATTGCTTATGGATGATATTGATATTTCATTGGATGGTTGTGATCTCAGTAATGAGATGAGTAGTATTTATATGATATGGATGCTTAGTTAAAGTATGATAATATGGTTTATCTGTTTGTGATGATTATCTGATTGTGATGATTATCTGTTTGAGATGATGATACAGGTTATCTGTTTATGATGAAAATGTGATTATCTATTCTAATATGTGGATTATCTATCTGTGTGTATATAGATAATGATGAATTGAATTAATTGCTCAAACTAAATTCACTTGGACATTAAGATGGCGTTTGGATTTCAATGAGACCGGGATCAGGTTTCCAAATTTGAAATTTGGAAAACCACATCGATCCAAATTAAACGTTAGGTCGTGAATCTCAAGTGAAGAGTGAAGACTTGAGGTGTAAGGACTATTCTTGTTAATATTCTGAGGGTAATTCCAATACGAGATTAACGGGGGTAGTACTTTCAGGTTCGAGATGAGGATTCATAGTGCAAGGGCTATTGTCGTTAACTCCGAGGGTGATTCCAAAACGAGTGTAGCGAGATAGTGCCTTCGGTTTCGTTCGAACCCGGAACGAACTTGTATGGATTGAATGCTTTCAGAACATCGTCGGGTGGACGGTGAACATTCTAAGATTGATGTGTCCTATAAAGGTAATCGTAGCCTCAAGCCTCATAACCGAGAATGGCTAAAACAGGGGAGGTGCAGTAAGTCTAAGTGGGTCATGCCCAAGTAGGATGAGATTTACCCCTGTCTAGAGGTCCCTTTTTATTTCCGTTGTGCGGCAGTTGGGGACGGCCAATCTGCGGGGTGGTCTTGTTCGGGACTGTCCAGTAAGGGATGGTTCCGGCTTTGTGTTGCAGGGGATCGGGAGTGGTCCTCGGTATGGTGATCTAGGCCACGTACTATGACGGGCGGTACCCCAGTAGCCCTGCCATTGATGGAAACTCATTTTTCCTACGTGACCCTACGGTTTTGTTTGTATTACCCACTTTTATGGGTAGTAGCTGGAATTTAATGAATGTAACAATTTCGGCTATTTCATATTTACTTGAAAACCCTAGACACTATTATAATATCACTGGATTTCCTATCAATGTTTTGGTTAGCGTAAGGTAAAAACTTTTCCATGTTTATGTATGGGAAGTCTTACGTGATACCTTTTTCTTTTCAAAGGATTTTCTAAAGTTAAGCAACTTTAAACCGTTTACTCACACCAGACCCATGTCTGACCCGAGTGTTTATTTTCTGTTTTATTAAACTCTTGGGTACTCATATTATGTATGAATATTCAAGTGATCCAGGCTATCTTTGACGAGTTCTGGAGGAGCTTTGGAGCAGGAGGCTTCAACGTGTAGACATATAGATAGTGTTTCCGCTGTGTGTTATTCTGTATAGTTGTTCTTGTATTGTTCATTAGACAGAAATGTTATAACTGTCTAAATTGAGATGTATAGTTGTATACTCTGATGTATATGTGACTATGTATATGTTATATATTATAATTCATTCATTCCGCTGTGAGATTTCTGATGTGTTGTTGTTCTTTCTGCTCTTTCTTTTTCTTCTTCTGTCCCTTTCTTTCTTAAATAGTGATGCGTCTTTCTGGTGATAGAAAGTCGGGTCGCTACAAAGACACGCCACATGCACAGTCGAACATCGACGCACCTAGAAAGATACGTCCCATGCATAAATGGACATTGATGCACCTAGAAAGATACGCCCCACGTAAAGACGAACATCGACGCACCTAGAAAGGTACGCCCTATGCTCTAGCATCGACGCACCTAGAAAGATACGCCCCATGCATAAATAAACATCGATGCACCTAGAAAGATACACCCCATGTAATGTCTAACATCGATGCACCTAGAAAGATACACCCTATGCAAAGTCGAACATCGACGCACCTAGAAAGATACGCCCCATGCATAGACGAACATCGACGCACCTAGAAAGATATGCCCCATGTCCCGACTTATTGAGCTGATTGCTCCACGAAGTAAACAAACATCGACGCACCTAAATAGGTACGACCCATGTGAGAAATGAGACGAAGCTCAATAGAATAAAGTACATTCCTCCACGTGGACAAAGAGACATCACACATTGCTAGCCTAAACCATAAAATGATCATCATCGATCATCAAGAAGTGTCAATTACACTAAGCTAGTAATATATGAGTTTAGCTTCATGTCCTATAACCACTAGCTTAACTTAAATATTTACGAACAAATTTTAGAATTCCACTCAAGAATTGTCACAAGAGATTCAATTGAACAAGTCCAAGAATAAACCGACGAAGTAAACGCAAGTGTTTCATACCACTTATCTTACTAAGTCGTTTAATTAGATTTCTCATACGAGTGAGGTAAAAGTTTGTATATACTAATAGGTTGGAAAACGTTTTATAAACGATTTGATATTGAAAATAGAGTTTAAATAATCTTTTATAAAGAGTTTGAATATTTACTACTAGTATAGAAACCTTTGTATTTTAAAGTGACAAACCATAAAAATGATTGTAGAAACAATCAATCATTAAAATCCACATACGAAGACGTGAATCAAATCCAAAGAAACCGATAAAGAATCCATCGAAATGGATATTCAAAAATCCCTAGATGGGAGTCATCAAAGTCATAATAAATGATAACAACAAATAGGATCACCACGAATCGATTTAAATTGGAAATTCAATCCCAAAAGGCAAATTGGGCAGAAACAACAAATTCAGTTGACTGAACAGAGATTTCAGTTGACTAAATCATGCTTGGAAACCTTCTGTTTCCAGGTTCAGTCGACTGAACAGAGATTTCAGTCTACTGAATCATGCCTGGAAACTTTCTGTTTCTAGGTTCAGTCGACTGAACAGAGATTTCAGTCGACTGAATCATACCTGGAAACTTTTGGGTTCCAGGTTCAGTCGACTGACTCAGAGATTTCAGTCGAATGAACTGGAATTTCCAGTATTTTCATCCTAAAAATGAAGAGGCAATCTCTTCGCAAATGCAATCGAACGAGCAATGGGCGCTAGGGGTTTATGCCAAATGACGACCCGGCCCTACAAGCGCTTTGATGCATCACCAAAAACATGTTCAAAGATCGAAGTTAGGATTTTTAAAGATTTAAACTCAAAACACTAAAAATTGGAATATTCACAAAACCAATCCGAATCAAGAGCAAATGCACATGAAGAGGTGTTAGGAATTCATACCTAACAACAAAAGATAATTATAGTCATAGATGCGAGATAAAAAAACTCACCTTTGAACCTAAAAACAATGAATGAGAAGCTTGAAGACAAGGGAAGATCAACCACACTTCAATCTCAACACAAGAAGCTTGAATCTAAGCTTAAAAGGGAAACATTTCCTAAATTAGGTTCAGGAATTTCTGAAATTGGTAAGAGAATGAGTTGGGGAAGAAGAAGAGGAGGCTTACCAAAGCTTCTTCTATAAATTTGGAGCTAGAACTTGATTTGCAAATGGAAACTAGGGCTTGGATTTTAATTTTCCATTCCTCTCTCCATTGTTGCTAAAACTTGAGTATTAAGAAATAGAAGTAAAGTAATGAAGAGAAGAGGGGTGAAGCTTGGATCTAATGAGCTGAAACAAAACCAAAGCCCTAAGTGAAAAAGTAGCAAAATTCTACTATCTCCAAACATATCGAAGTTTATACTCAAAAAGGTCGCAAACGTCATTTTGAACTCAATGGAAGGGGTCACGATTCCCAATTCGATTTTTTGCTAAAAGTAGGTTTTCGGACTAAAATCCAACGAATGATGAAATATTTAAATAAAATATTTAAATATACAATCGATAAATATGCGGGTTGTTACACTCAAGGTCAAAATGTGCAATAAGTGCAAAAATTATTCTAAAAGCGTCTTTTGATGAAACCAGAGAGAAAGTCTCTTTAAAATCGATGTCTTCCTTCTAAGTAAGACCTTTTGCTACAAGACGAGCCTTATATATTTCCCATTACCTTTTGCATCCCTCTTGGTTTTAAATATCCATTTACAACCAATGGGTTTCTTACCTTTAAGTAAAGAGACAAGATCCCAAACTTTATTGTCTTGCATGTATTTACAATCTTCGTTCATAGCTTCAATCCACTTTTGAGAATCAGCATCTTACATGGCGTGGTGAAAGTTGATAGGATCATTTTCCACTAATCCATTATTATCCTATATTTCTTGAGGACATACCACATAATCATCCAGAATGGCATCGTTCCTCTCTCTATTGGATCTCCTTAGTGGTAATTTGTTTTGAGGTTGTTGAATTTGTTCTTGTGGAACATTATCCTCATCTTGAAGAGGCTTTTCCTCATTATTGTTTTGTTTTGGTTTCGGATTAACTTCTTTATTAATGACAGGAATGATAATCTGTAAATTGTCAGAAGAAGTAATTGTAGTAGAAATCATAGATGATGATTCCTCCTCAAAAACAATGTTGCTTACTTCATTTCTACCTCTTAACTCAACATCCTCAAAAAATGTTGTAGCTCCCGTCTCATAAATTTTCTTTAGTGCGGGATCATAAAATTTATAGCCCCTATATCGCTTAGAATAACCAATAAAGTAGCCGCTCACAGTTTTAGAGTCCAATTTTCTTTCATTTGGCCTATAAGGCCTTATGTGACGACCCGTAAATCCGTACCCTTTGAATCGACAATAAACCACACATGTCCAACCCAAAAAGCACAGACTGATGGAAAGTCAGGAGAAAGAAAAGAAGAGAGAAGAAGAGACGAGAAAAAAGAGAGAAGAGGAAACAAAACAGAACATTACCGAATCTCACAATGCAGCGGAAAGCATATAATATAATATCAATGATCTTTACAATACAAAAACTGCATATACATACATCAATAAGAGTATAACAATCAATCACCAGTTATCAACATGAACAGTTATAATAACCCGTCCTGTTAAAACTCTAAATGAAGATCTCCGACTCTCCTGCTAAAACTCTAAAAGCACCAAATCTGAACCTGTACATATACTCGGTCTGACCCGAGCATTGAAAGGGAAGAACGCCCAGATCAGTCTGGTAAACCAGCTTGAGAAACACACTCAACTGAATATATTAAATTACCGTTCTTTTCCTTTATCAAAAAAAAGTATCTTGTAAGACACGCCCACACATAAACACGGACATGTTTTTACCTTACGATAACTAAAACATTTCATATCCAATCCTCTTAATTATACTAGTGTCTAGTATATACAAATAATATTAATCATAGCCGAAATTGTTACATTGATTAAATTCCAGCATATAGACCAAAATGGGTAATGCAATCAAAATACCAGGTATGTAACGGAGTTTGGATTTCCATACAGATAACAGGTAAAGGGACGACCTTCCGGCAGTACATCTCTAAAGGAATGTATCGAGGACCATCACAAATGATCCTCTACCAACACAAGACCGACCTACCTCTATAACTAGATGGTACCGAATATATCATCCTCCAGTTCTTACCGACCTTTTTCAAGGACCCTTTAGCATACAAACCATAATAATCAGATACACGACGTCATAGGTGTAAAGATATGTCTAGAAGAGGATGATATACCCTACTTGGGAGCGACCCACTTAGCCTTATTGCATCTAACCCTGTTTCGTTCATTTTTGATTGATGAGGCCTAAGCTAACGATTACCTTTCACAAATCACAATCACATTACTTTGAATGTCACGCGGCTATTTCCGTTGACTACTAATTTCCTTCTACAAAAATACAACACTTAAGCTCATACGTCTCAAGGAGGGTGTTAAGCTAAGAGAAGTTGCCTTCTCCGCCACCACTGATGTACGTTTGTAAAAACCAATGTACGTAATATGTAGAAATGCAATGTCAGACAAACATCCATATAAGTTATCTAGGAATAGGACAAACCAAAGGTACTTTCCCACCACATCCTATCCGGAAATCCATAGGATTAGTAGCGAATAGTCTTTGCATTGGATATTTCATAATGAAGAGACCAATGCTACTATATGCATATTGGGATTTTAACCCCAAACGATCAACAAGCAGCCTTCTACTACGAAAATCCGGAATATCAATTTCATCATAAGCAACCTATATAATCATCGCATATATGTTGGTCCGAAGTGGTTTTCGGATAAACTGGTTCCGGTCTCTTCACACCAACAATGCGAAAGCTTTTCTCAAGCTCATACATAAACTAAGTCACATAGACTTGTCACGTTTCCAACTTACAACTTGTTATCCTTCGTGCCGAGAAGGAAGCTCAATATATTGGAGTAATACTCCGCACTATACGAATCAACATCCTCAACACAGACGATAATCAAGCCTACATAGAAGGCTACGTACTAAGTGTATGACTAAATAGTACCCACTTCAAGTTGAGGAATTAAAATGTCTAAATTTGATAGTCGGTTATTTAACTGTCAAAGCAAACAAACAAATATTCAGCACCATAACAATCACTAGGCCCTTTTAATTAATCTGTTATTAATTAAATCACTTACCAAATATTCACTTCAAATTATCTTTTAAAAAGATATAATATCAAAACCATTTCAACTTCTATACTGGAAAACATTTCCATATACTTATTTAATAATAAGTTTATTCACAAATATCTTTATTTTCAACACTTAGAAAATATTGCATATACTTAAATTAGGATTTAGCATATATTTTATTCTTTAAGGAAAACATTGTCCTAAAACATTTTCATTTGGTTCAAAATGAATGTTGCGTAAAACATTGTTACGACAACCCAAAATCAACAGTATAGGGATTCGAAAATAAGATAGATATATAAATCCCATATTTTATATAAAACATCTCGTTTTGAAAATCATTTACTATAACAACAATGTTATAGTCCATCATTTCCTTATTTCTCGAAATGTCTATTTCAACAATGAATGTTGAAATCTATATTCGATACTTAACACATTTTAAAACACCTTAAAATGTTTTAACTCTATTTAAAATATCACTTCCCAATACATTTATTCAATTTAAATGATTATTATTCACTGTCCAAGACCGTTGTTCGAAAGGCCTCAGAGAGCTCCACCTTCGGCATGAATGACGACGATCTCAGCCTCATCAATATCGAGAAAAATGCATGTGAACATTGGTCGTTCAAACCCGTTTTTCCATCGATCCACTCAATAAAAATCGATCATGGCCTTTGAAGTTATAGATCTCGATACGATCTTCGGTTTTGTAGTCGAGAGTTTTTGATGATAGTTGGTGGATTGGAAGAAAAAGAGGGAAGAATATTGGCTATTTTTGCCCATTCAATAGTTGATGGTGGCTGGAAACCTAGATGCTTAGGTTTTTTGAAAATATGAAGATCTTAGATCCTTTTATATAAAATTCCCATGCACAATTTATCCTAAAAATTTTCGAACTCCAAACGAAGCACTCCACCTGGCATCTATAATGTTTTACCCATATTCCGAACACAATGGAATATATATCGGGAGTCAATTCGATTGTATTTGGAAGATAGGTTTTCGATTCAGTTTATTTAAATTTAAAATTCACTTAAACAAATTTCTACGTGTTTTAGCATGTCCCGGAATAACCGTAAATCCGATTAACACGAAATTTGAAATCCTATAATAATATAACATTATGGATCCAATGAAATTGGTTTCATCGAAATCGAGACTACATCAAAAATGGCTATTTTTACACGTCAATTAAATATTTAAATATTCAATTTCTATAAATTAATTTTAATTCAATTTTAAAAGTTCTACATTATCATTCTAATTTAAATAGAATTTATCATAACTTTATAAATCATTTTCATTCACATTTATTTCAAATTTCACTTTTTCTGCAATTTTGAATATTAAATTAACAATTTAATTTTTCCATTAAATTGCTATATTTCAAATATAAGTTATCCAACATATAAAATTAACTTTTGAATATTTAAAAACAATTAAATATATAAATTCCAAATGACCGAAATTCTGGGTCATTATATTCTCCCTTACTTAAAAGAATTTCGTCCTCGAAATTACCAAGTAAGAAAAATTTATAAAATCTATTAACTTTTCAAAACAAATCGTTCAATCTAGATATCAAATTCATTTAAACATTTTAACTTTTCCAAAATCATCTAGTTAAACTTCTTACAAAAAATTTTCCTAAGTTTTCAAATCCCTATAAAGTTATCTTTTCAAAGCCAACTAATATCGTTTATCATTTAACTCAAAATCAACATTTTAGTTATCAAAATTTTATTCCAAAATCTCAGAAAAATCTAACGCTTTAAATTCTCAAAAATTTTGCAAGCGTCTCCTTTACGCAGTTCGATCGTAGTAGGATCACAACATATATATATCACAAATATACATCTCATCTTCGAGCATGAGGCATCCCGTAGGGAATAAAGTGTAAAAGTATGACATGTAATTCGAGATTTGTACCTAATATATTATTAGTGAGCATATACAGCTAATATAGCATGAAAGTGAGCTCTAAATGCGAAGCATATGCCATTCACACCTATTAAATACCCAACAAACAAATGAGAAATATGTATATATAAAAGTAATATCAATATACAACATATACTAATACAACAACTATATATACCAATATAGCAAATGCAACCAAAAACAACAAATCCAGCCATCAAACAACTATCCTTCAACTAACATCCAATAAACCAATATCTATCCAATCAATCCATAACCAAATCAATATACTTTCATTTCTCATTAATATTCATTGAATTGATTTTCAATTAAATCATATTTGATTCATTAATATTGGATTTTACTAACATTCATTTATTCACATTCAATTAGTTTACACTCACTAATTTACATTCAAGTTTGTTCACTTTTAAATTAATCAAATTCAATTCTATTTAAATTTACATCACTTCTAATTTGAATTCAATTACATAGCTTTCAATTTCATATGAATTTCTATTCAATCAACAAACATCCATCTAACAACCAATGCATAACTGACATTACCAAATTAATTTACTTTACTTACATTCAATTTGGTTTAGCACTTTTAGTTTCAATTAGTTTAATATCTAATTGACTTTCATTCAATTATTCACAACACTTCCAGTTTTATTAATTTACTTCGATACCCAAAATCAACTTGATTCAATATTACTTAAGTTATGTTTCATTTCATTCTCACTTGCATTTACTTTCACTATACAACTTAAGTTCACTACTAATTTAATTCAAATTATATTTTATTTAACTTTTACATAAGTCAAACTTCATATCCTTATCCAAATTCAGATTCTGTTCTACTTAACAAAATTGTTTAACCATTTTAATAATTGGTTTCACTTACGTTTACTCACTCTATAAGTTATACAACTTATTATCCAAACTTCCAAATTCATACTATGTAATCACTTACCACTTAAGTTTAATTTTCCATCTCAATAGCTTATTTAATCCAATTCAAATTATTTAACCTTCCTTAATATAATTCCAAATCATATATTATATTATGCTAACTCAATTTTATTTCAACTTTACCAAAATTAAACTTTTATTTCATATTATAAGTCCAAAACTCATTTTACTCATATTTATCAATTTCAACTTGGATTTTAAATACAAATTTGTTTATTACAACAAAACTTAAATTTCAATTTACTATTGGTAGCAAATCCATCACATAGAAACTAGAAAATGATACCGATGATGCTGCAGTCATCATATTTATTATTTTCCAGTAACAGTAGTGAATTCGGTGCTTTATATTCTTTTTTAAAAATTCATTTTATATTTACAAATCACATTCATAAATCTTTTACTTGTGTAATTTTACTATTTTACTTTACTTATATATGATTCATCTCAAATTTATTTATCTTATTTAGATTTATAACAATATAATTATATAGGATTCAAATTTTCAACTTTTTAGTTTAAATTCATTTTTATTTATAAATTATATTTATAAATATACTCATTTCTTATATATAAGATTATTTCTCAATTGTAAATCATATTAATTATAATTCCATGTTTTATAATTCCCTTGCCTGTATATTTTATTCTTTTACAATTGTTGCTTTTATTTAGATTATTCAACCAGCTTTTATTAACCGATATATATTTTAATTTTCAAACAAACAAACAATTCATTTGTATACACTTTCATAATTTTAAAAAATTATAACTTTATACGTAAAATATAATCCATGTAAATTTATTTCATTTACCCAATTTAAAGTGTACTATGTCGACTTGCCTCGTTTAAGTGTTTAGAAATCCTTGTAGATAATATGGCATCCCACATACCAACCAGAATACGCAAACATCCCAACGGATAAGTAAACACAATATAATGCATTTTATATTCACCAATAAATATGCACTCATATATATAATACACTCAACTCAATCTAGGGTGTTACTGTCCCTATCCATACTGAGTACATATCAAAACTTAGGAATATGAAAAATCTAAGATCTGGTACCAAATGTGATAACCCCCAAATACGTACCCTTTGAGTCAACAATAAATCACACATGTACGACCCAAAAAGCACGGACTGATGGAAAGTCAGGAGAAAGAAAAGAAGAGAGAAGAAGAGAAGAGAAGAAAGAGAGAAGAGAAAACAAAAACAGAATCTCACAACGCAGCTGAAAACATATAATATCATATCAGTGATTTTATAGAACAGAAATTGTATATACAAACATCAATTAGAGTACAACAATCAATCGCCGGTTATCAACATGAACAGTTATAATAACCTGTTCTTACAACTATCAATAATATACAACAACTAAGCACATCGGATAATCAAAATAGATACGTGTATACGAGAATAAAGATCTCCAGCTCTTCTGCTGAAAATCCAAAAGCACCAAATCTGAACCTGTAAATATACTCGGTCTGACCTGAGCATTGAAAGGGAAGAACCCCTGGATCAGTCTGGTAAACCAGCGTGTGAAACACACTCAATTGAATTTATTGAATTACCAAACTTTTCCTTTATCAAAACAAAAGTATCTTGTAAGACACGACCACACATAAATACGGACATGTTTTTACCTTACGATAACTAAAACATTTCATATCCAATCCTCCTATGCTATACTAGTGTCTAGTATATAGAAATAATATCAATCATAGTCGAAAATGTTACACTAATTAAATTCCAGCATATAGCCCAAAATGGGTAATACGATTAAAATGGTAGGTACGTAGTGGAGTTTGGATTTTCATACAAATGACCAAGTGAAGGGACTACCTTCGGGCAGTACATCTCTAGAGGAATGTACCGAGGACCATCACAAAGGATCCTCTACCAATACAAGACCGACCCACCTCTATAACTAGATGGTACCGAATATATCATCCTCCGGTCGTTACTGACCTCCTCCGAGGGCCCTCTAGCATAAAACCACAATAATCAGATACACGACGTCATAGGGTGTAAAGATATATCTATAGAGAGGATGATCGTGCCCTACTTAGGAGCGATCCACTTAGCCTTGCTACATCTAACCCTATTTTGGTCATTTTTGGTTGATGAGGCCTGAGGTAATGACTACTTTTCACAAAGCACAATCACATCAATTTGAACATCACATGGCCATTTCTGTTGACTACTAATTGTCTTCCATAAAAATACAACCCTTAAGCTCATACGTCTCAAGGAGGGTGTTAAGCGAAGAGAAGTTGCCTTCTCTGCCACCACTGATGTACGTTTGTAAAAACCAATGTATGTAATCTGTAGAAATGCAATGTCATACAAATGTCCATACAAGTTTTCTAGGAACAGGACAAACCGACGGTACTTTCCTACCACATCCAGTCGGGAAATCCCTAGGATAAGCAGCAAATAGTCCTTGCATTGGATATTTCATAATGAAAAGACAATTGCTACTATATGTATATTGGGATTTTAACCCCAAACGATCAACAAGAAGTCTTCCACTATGAAAATCCGAAATATCAATATCATCATAAGCAACTTACACAATTATTGCATAGACGTTGGTACGAAGTGGTTTTCGGATAAGCCGATCCCGGTCTCTTCGCACAAAACAATGCAAAAGCGATTCTCAACTTCACATAGAAACTAAGTCTCATAGACGTATCACATCTCCAACTTTCAACTTGTTATCCTTCGGGCCAAGAAGGAAGCTCGATAGATTGGAGTAATACTCCGCACTATACGAATCAACATCCTCAACACAAACGATAATCAATCCTACGCAGAAGGCTACATATTAAGTGTACGACTAAATAGTTCCCACATCAAGTCGAGGAACTAAAATGGCCAAATTCGATAGTCGTTATTTAACTATCAAAGCAATCAAACAAATATTCAGCACCATAATAATCACTAGGCCTTTTTAATTAATCATTTATTAATTAAATCACTTGCCAAATATTCACTTCAAACAATCTTTTAAAAAAGATATAATCTCAAACCATTTCAACTTATATATTGGAAAACATTTCCATACACTTATTTAATAATAAGTAATTCACAAATATCTTTATTTTCAACACTTAGAAAATATTGAATATACTTAAATCAGGATTAAGTATATGTTTTGTTCTTTAAGGAAAACATTCTATTAAAACATATTCATTTGGGTCAAAACGAATGTTGCGTAAAACATCGTTACGACAACCCAAAATCAACATTATAGGGATTCAAAAATAAGATAGATATATAAATTCCATATACTATATAAAACATCTCGTTTCGAAAATCATTTACCATAACAATAGTGTTATAGTCCGTCATTTCCTTATTTCTCGAAACGGCTATTTCAAAAATGAATGTTGAAATCTATGTATTCGATACTTAACACATTTTAAAACACCTTCAAATCTTTTAACTCTATTTAAAATATTACTTCACAATACATTTATTCAATTTAAATGAATATTATTCACTGTCCAAAATCATGAATATACTTCGTTTACCAAATTCAATACTTCTACCTATTTATCAAAGGATTATCCACTGTCTAAAATCGTGGATGTAATTCTCTAACTAAATTTATTACTTCTACATATTTATTAAAGGATAATCCACTGTCCAAAATCGTCAAAAATCCCCATCAATAAACTTTCATATTTAACTTATCAAATTCAATTGATTTCACATTTATAAAACAATGTTTATAAATTCCATTTATATTTTATAAAACTTGCTCTTATAAAATCCCTGTATTAACCAATCCGGTTTACATGCAAAAATCCAATTTATAAGTTAATTTCTTATAAATCTCTTATTTCCAAATTCATTCTTTTTATAACTTCACAAATTATAAATCTATAAATCTTATTTACTTATAAAATCCAATTATAACTTCATTTTAACACTTATAGAAACTCCTTAATAATCTCAATATTTTTTATTTACAAAATATCAATTTTATAAACCTTATATATAAACCATTTACAATAAGTCAAAAATCTCCATTTATACTACATAAGATAATTAACTTTACATTTCAAAAATTACATTCCAATTATATTTCACAAAAATCATAATTTTTATAACATAAAAATTATAACTTTTATCTATTTTAAATAAATTCCTTCCTTTATAACAATTCAATATAGCAGTGGCGTAGTGGTAAGATACTTGCTTCCTGGTAAGCAGGTAGCAGGTTCGATTCCCATCTGCCCTGCTCTCAATTTCAATGCGTGTAGGTGGGTCCCCGTTAATCCTACAAATATATATATATATATATATATATACATATATACATATATATATATATATATATATATATATATATATGTATATATATATTCAAATCACTTAAAAATCCTTTTTTATTCGAAATCATCACGTTGATATTTATAAATCACCAAAAATAGGTCCAATGCTGCAACAACACTAAATACATCAATCACGGCATCCAAAACATCATATATCACATGATGACAGTATATATCACAATATCTGTAAATAAAACCAATACTGGTGAGGAATCCAGTTGGATCCCTCCAACCTGTCACCTGCAACAAAAATACATATTAGAAAATATGTACAATGTCCGCTTTAAGGCAGACGTGCGTACAAAGGGTCATCCGCTCATACACGGGAATGTATAGGGTCTCATCTGCTCCAATAGGCAGGAATATATCCAAATACCAATCAATATATATATACAATATATCATATTACACCAAAATAATCATCAATCAACTCAGAATAAATTTATTCTCACTCATAAGATCAGTGAGTCAGAAAGAGCGAGTTGTACTCACATTGGTTCCAATAGCAGTTGCAGTGTTTTATTTCAAATAAAATTAAACGAGCGTTTAATTTTATCCAAAGTTTACATTAGCTCCAATCAACTCCAAACCAGCACCAAAAGGTAATGCTCGTCGATACGGACCCAACGCAACTTTTTTCATCAAAAACGGACCTCATATGAAGAAGATATGACTTTTTAAACATTATACGAATTTAAATATTTCAATTCACAAATCTATTTTATTTTTAAAACCTTTTTTCATTATCAGCCTTTCGATTTTCATCAAACGAGATGTGACCGCCCAAGCCTACTTCTTTCCCATCGCGGATAACTCCAGATTACGCTTGAACCCATGTCGCCCCTCTTCCCTTAATTAACGCGATCACCACTCCCATTATGACGATGATCCAATACCGCCGTTCGAAAGGCCTCAGCGAGCTCCATCTTCGGCATTAATGCCAATGATCTCGGCCTTATCAATATCGAGAAAAATATGTGTGAACGTTGGCAATTCAAATCCATTTTTCCATCAATCCACTAAATAAAATCTGTTATGATCGTTGAAGTTATAGATCTCGATACGATCTTCGTTTTTATAGTTGAGAGTTTTTGATGATTGTTGGTGGATTAGAAGAAAAAGAGGGAAGAGCGTTGGCTATTTTTGGCCATTGAATAGTTGATGGCAGCTGGAAACCCTAGATGCTTAGGCTTTGTGAAAATATGAAGATCTTAGGTCCTTTTATATAAAATTCTCAAGCACTATTCATCCGAAATATTTTCGAACTCCAAACGAAGCATGCCACCCGCCGTTTATAATATTTTACTCATATTTTGAACATAATGGATTATATATCAGGAGCCAATTCGTTTGTATTTGGAAGATAGGTTTTCGAATAGACTTATTTAAATTGAAAATTCATTTAAACAAATTTCTACGCATTTCAGCTTGCCCCGGACAAACCGTAAATTCGATTGACACGAAATATGAAATCCCACAATAATATAAAATTACGGATTCGATGAAACTGGCTTCGTCGAAATCCGAGACTGCATCAAAAATGGTTATTTTTACACGTCAATTAAATATTAAAATATTGAATTTCTACAAATTAACTTTTAATTCAATTTTATAAATTCTCTATTACCATTCTAATTTATATAGAATTTAACATAACTTTATAAATCATTTTCATTCACATTTAATTCAAATTTCACTTTTCTGCAATTTTACATATTAGATTAACAATTTAATTATCCCATTAAATTACTATATTTCAAATATAAGTTATTCGGCATATAAAGTTAACTTTTGAATATTTAAAATCAATTAAATATACGAATTTCAAATGACTGAAATTCAAGTCGTTACACCTTGCCTTAATTGGACATCCCCAAATAAGAAAATACTTTAGAGTGAGTTGTTTGCCTGTCCAGAGCTCATAGGGTGTCTTAGTAGCTGCTTTAGTGGGTACCCTATTAAGGATATAAATTTCTATCTTTAATTCCTCCCCCAGAATGATTTTGGTAAGGTAGAATGACTAATCATAGTCCTCACCATGTTTTTAAGAGTTCTGTTTCATCTCTTAGCAACACCATTCATGTTAGGTGAATCTGGCATGGTGTATTGTGGGACTGTTCCACATTCCTCTAGGAATTGGGCAAATGGTCCTAGACATTGCTCACTTGATCCATCAGATTTATCATAATATTCACCTCCACGATCAAATCTTACAGCTTTAATTCTTTGTTAAGTTGGTTATCAACTTCTACCTTAAATTTCTTGAACATGTCTAAGGATTCTAATTTATCATGTAAAAGATATAGGCAGTCATATCTTGAGTAGTCGTCTATGAATGTGACAAAATATTATTGACCATTTCATGATGTCATAGGGAATGGTCCACAAATGTCCGACGTCGGTTGCTCTATTGGCACCTATTTTCTTTTGCTTGGTTTGTTTTCCCTTGATGCACTCTACATAGACATCGAAGTTTGAAAAATCAACAGATTCGAAAATACCATCTTTTGAATTCTAGTTTTAGATATATGACCTAAGCGCTTATGCCATAATGTGGCTGAATTTTCCTTATTTTTTTTTCTTTTAGTATCGCGTGATTCCACATACATGGCTTCATAATAAGAGATATTAACTTCAAACATATATAAGTTATCATAAACATTGAGAGAACCAGTTCCAATAAGTTTTGAATTTATTGATAAACTAAAAATGCCATTCCTAAATGAATAACCAAAATTTTCCAACTTAGAAATAAAAACCAAACTCCGTCTAAATGACAACAAAAGTATCAAATAAATCCAAATAAAACCGAGTTCTCAATAAAAACTTAAAATGCCCAATAGCCTCCACTTTAACCAATTTTCCATCACCCACATAGATGTATCTTACAGCATCAATTGGATTTCGTTAGCTGAAGCAACCTTGCAAACAAACACTTATGTGAGTAGAAGCACCAAAATCTAACTACCAAGTGTTTCTAGGTACTGTAGCTATTTCTTCACAATAGACCAAAGCAAAGGATGTACCGTTCTTAACACGCTATCGATGATACAATATTTCTATAAATGTGCAACCTTCTTACAAAAGTAACAACCATCAGCCTCCTTATGTTGTTTCTTTTCCCCTTAGCAGTTTCCTTATCATTCTTTCTCTTTTTGTCTTTTCCCTTAGGGGTGTGAGCACTTTCAGTCTTATCATAATGAGCACTTTCGGTCTTATCATGCTTCAATCTCTCTTCTTCTTGTATACAATATGATATGAGCTCATCAAGAGTCCATTTCTTCTTTTGAAAATTACAACTGACTTTAAACTAGTTGTGAAGGAAGAAAGATTAGTACCAAATGCATGAGAAAATCATCCGAAAGCTCAAGTTTAAGTGCCTTAAGTTTTGAAGTAATAGTAGACATTTCCATAATGTACTCCCTTATGTTCCCTTTGCTTTGGTACTTCATGGAAATCAAGCGTCGCAAAAGCGTGCTTGTTTCAGCCTTATCGTTTTTAGCAAAACGTTTTTCAATCTCAGTAAGGAAATCTTTAGCATTGGTTATCTTTTCAGATACCGCACCCCTAAATGCCTCTGGAATGCCATGCTTTATGATCATTAGACTCATGCGATTTGAATGATCCCAATTCTCAAAGTTCTTTATAATATCAGAAGAACTTTCATCCGTAAGAGGGTGGATGCATTCATCTTAAGTGTAAGGTCAAGATCCATGTAGCCAAGAACAAGCAATATATTCTCTTTTCAATCCTTAAAGTTTGTTCCGGTCAGAATTTACTGTAGTTAAATTAGATGTAATGTTAACGTACGAATCAATCAAATATGCTCACATTATAAAACAAACCCGCGGTAAATTCAAATAATTGGTAAACCTCTTCTCAAGATACCTAGCACAACATCAATATCAAGTCATTGGATAGTAATATTAATTGTAAGTGGTACTCTTGTTGTAATAATCAAATATTGACAATAAGTTCAAGTCAAATATCAATTTTCCTTTGGGTCGATTAGATACTCACTTGCAAACTATATGATTGTCATATATTTATCAACACACATATATAAATGATTCGATCAACTATTAGTCTTCCTTTAGACTGTAATGTCCACATGAAGAAATATATACAAACATCAAACATTTTTCATGAATAACTAAATAAGAGAGACCAGTTTATTGACATGTTATTTCGATTAGTTCACTTGTAATGTTGGATATTTACAGTTTGTTTGCAAAGAGATACCAAATAATATTTGAATTGATTTATTTTAACTCATTCATTTATGCGTATTCCATAAATTTCAATTTTTTTTTTTAATTTTATACATATTGAAAATACGGTTTGATAGCCGTAATAAAAAATTGGACATTAGTTAAAACTGTAACAATACATAACAAATGGTATTTGCAGTAACAATTAATGATAAAATATTGCATACTTTATTTAACTGTCAATATTCAAGACAGAAGATAAAACAGATTTTAACATAGCATGGTCCATACATGTGATATTGCAAGAAAATGAAACTTATTTTTAACGAGCGGGCAATACATATAAAATATATGTATCTATAAAATATAAATGCATTAAATAATAAACAATATATCTTTTTTTATTCCAAATACAAACATGCTACATCATTAAATTTATTGCAACTGACGCATTTACTGCATTTATGATAATAAATTTATTTATTTATTACTTTAACAACCATATTTATTGCAATTATGATAAAAATAAATGTAACTGGCCGTTATATGATGCAATACGTATTACAAGAACATTAAAAGGTAAGAAGATGCTTCCATATGTGTGAATGAAACAAAACTAAACATTATAACCATCTATAGCAATAAAAAAAATTGCGCAGTCGCAATACCACTGACAGTAAAATATGAATAATATGAGTAACAATAATTAAAGGCATCAGATCCGAACAAGTAGAATTAATTCATGAATTATTTATATAGATCTAAAACAAAGGCATCAGATGAATCAATAAGAAAAGAGCAAATCTCACAGATCCGAAATAAAGGCATCAGATGAATCAACTAAAATTATAAATCTTAGAACCATAATTTCATATATATTTGAAATTAGGAAATTTTTTGATAAAATCAATGATGAGTGGCTCTGATACCACTTGTTGGTGATTAATCTTTATTAGATCTAAATACGTATAACCTATATTGATTCAGTTAAGAAACAAGTATATGAAATTAACAGTGAAAGACGTACCTAAATCCATCGACTCTTAATTGATGTGAAGATTAATTTGGATTAGATCTCCCAAATTGATACAAGCTTAGATCTGTAAATTCTCTTTAGAAGAGGGTAGAGAGAAAATGATAAGACCTGTGTAATTTGGGGACCATAACCCCATATATAGTGCGTGTGCATTTTTCACTTCGGCCCTTCAACAAACTAAAATTATCACTCCGATATCCATAGGTTATAATTTTACGCGACGAATATACTCCTTAAGTATTAATATGTTTATTACCAAAATAGATCACGTAATTAGACTTAATTATAAGATAGCCCACACATTCCAACATTAAAATATGTGGCCCCATTATGTTGAATTATTCCAACGGTACATTCTACAAGAATATTCTTTTCCACATTTTAATATATTGGAGCCATCCTTTCAAAAGAAAGGAAATTATTGTCGTTATAAATTTTCATAAACTACCTAAATGTGATAGTTTTGCTCCATTTGAAATTACAATGAGTTATCTCCTTTCATTTATATTGAAATAGACAGTGAAAACTACGGAGAAAGACATCCATACTTTATTATTCCAAACGACACACTTTTTATACATAGATGTTAGACAGTCTAAGGAAATTTACACAGAATTAGATACAACTAAGTTGTACATTCAGCACTCCCAATAAATTAAAATATAGAAATTCGCATTCCCAATCAAATTAAGGCATTCCAAATGAATACAGAACAATTTACAACCCAATTAACGTAATTCTGGAATAGACTTCACAACATTATCAATGTCATATTTCACCAATTTAGGGATATTTATTCAAAAATTCCAGATCTAAATATATATGTACCATTTTCATCCATTACTTCAAATTATTGAATATGTAAACAAAGGTTTCAAATTAGATCCATTCGTTAGGCCTAAAATTCGATGGTTCCCACATCGGCGTAATAACAAAAATAGAACTCAATGATACAAAATTAGTATTATGTAAATCATATTGTTTACACTCACCTTTTTAGCTTTCTAGATCTCCAAAATTGAATTCATTTCTTTAATTGACTTCTTTTCATTTCCAACCAAAAATATATATAAAAAATAAATACATATCCATTAGAATTACATATCTGAGAGGAGATTCGAGTTAAGTGAAATTTAGATTTATAATTACAGATCATACCTTTTTCGCAGAATTGATCTACTCTTTCTCTTATTCTCTTTTATTTTCTGTCATTCTCTAATATATATATAGTATTTTTATAATTTTTAGAATTGCAGAGAAGGGAAATGGCAGAGCTCTGCTTCTCTATTCAGAAAATGTGAATTTTCTAAATACAATGATGCAAACTTCGTAGTCAAATTCCAACATTTGCTCAAATTCCATTTTTGAGCCTTGTTTACTTATTTATCGATTCCCTTTTAATCAATTTACCGTTTATTTTATGGGATTTTATATTCTTCCTCCTCCTTAAAAGAATTTCGTCTTCAAAATTCATCAAGAATTGAATCATGTAACATAGCATGCAACCATTCAAAATTATTCAACCAATTAGTGTACAATCAATTTTGCAGCCAATCGTGTACAAGTGCATCGTGCGTCGCAGCACATATGATATGTATGCTGAATAATACTAAATCGGCCCCTCCTATATGAATAATTTACTAACTCCATATGTTAACAATTTTTGTTAATAAGAAGTGTCGATCTCGAAAATCGAACCCATAACCTTTGTTCTCATAGTCAGAACTGCAAACCACTGAGCCAACTCCGTTGGCTATTTGTTACGAAATGCTATTAGCTTTTGTAAATGATTTCAAAACACACTCAAGCATGAAATATTTAAATAGAAATAGCATAGTAGTAATAAACAATGAAATTCGATCAAACATGTCCAACACTACTGTCATAGTAATTAGACGCTCTGACTTTGGTCCATGAAGTCACAAATTCAAATTCCGCATATTGAGTTATGCTATATACTACATACGACTTGTATTACGATTACGTAGACAACCACGTAAGTACTCAATTGAAAAAACAAACAAACAAATAAATAAATTGATCAAAGCAATACATTAATGGTTTAGAGAGGAAATGGATTAATTCTTTTACGAAGAAAGCTCATGTATTAGTCAAGATAACATAAAAGATGAAGATGTTTGTGATACAAAAGAAACAAATACAGTGTATACAGACTACAAAGTTGATTGTTCTATCAAGAACAAAACTTGCAATACAAAATTCATTCAATCTCCTAGTTCAAGTATAAACATTACATGTTATCAAATTTTGATCGACTGACCCAGATCTTGAATGTCCTATGAAGTCTATAATCATAAAATCTAGCCAAGTACACGAACCGCCAGTCACTTTAATTAGGCTATAAATAAAAAGAAGAAATCAAACAAGGGGTCCTCCCTTGACATACTCGGTGAAAGCCAAAGCAACCAAACCCAACATCGCAAACCTGCCATTCCACATCTCAGCATCCGCGGTCCACAGTCCGCTCGATTTAGATTGAACGCTTATCCCTTTAAACAGCGGAATGAGTGATGCTGCAGAGAACAAAGTAGCTGCGATCACAAACGAAGGAACACCGCCGTTCATCAGCTGTGATGAGAGGTCGCTTCCGCTTGCCAACTCCGCTCCCAACGCAGCAACAAATCCAAGCATGGCCGGACGTCCGTTTATTCTCTCTGGTGCTGGTCCACCGAATGCTAGCAAATCTCCAAATTTTGTGCTCACCTGTTTCATTCATTATTATGATTATGATATCGCTTTTGACAGCAAATTTTTTACTTGTACATGTGATACTTAACACATAAATGATCTAATACCTTGGGTGCTTTGGGCTGAACTGGGGTCGATGGTGTAATTGGTGCACTGGATGTTGAAGCTTGCTCTTCTGGGGTTTGCTTCTGCAAATTTCAATCAAACACAATGTATGATTAGCTAACATTATACGTACCCGCTACAATACCATTTCAAAATTCAAAATATATCTATATACCTGAGCCTGGCATCGAACGGTCACACCACGCTTGCATGGAAAAGAAACTAATGTGTTAGACTTGTTGTGATTCTTGCTCAAACCAGAACGAGCAATGGGAATGGCTATGAAAGATTGCATTGTTGCTGATGCTGCCGCCATTGCTATGTATGTATTATTCTCTGGTGTCAAACTTTGAATCAAAGATGTTGTATAGGGCTGACTGACGTAGGGTTGTGTTGAGATACTGAATGCTTACAGGGCAACAATATATAGAGAACATAGGTGGATGGCAAGTGGACATGCAGAGAAATGAAGTTTTTTGATACGTGGTCCAAAGCAATACCAATAACCCTACTGCTTGCACTACTAAAAACCTTTCTTTCTGAATAATTCATTTGTTATTTAGTGATCTTTTCTTGTGATTGGGTTCATTTGTGGCCATGTGAACTCGAGGTCTCTGCTTTGTTGACGTGGACCACTGTTCTCGGTTAGAAATTGGCACGCAAAATTTCATCGGCTTTGGTTTCTTTATTCACCCGGTGTACCACTGCTACGACATCCAATTTCTAATCTGGTTTAAAACTAATTAACATGGACTGCATATTTTCAATAGCTAAGTGTAGCCGCCTGGCTGATGGCAACGTTCATAATTTGTCCATCCAAAGACCAAAAAAGAATTCATAAACTAAACTAAAACAAACTGATGCACACGCAATATGAAAACCATGGGAGATCAAATGAATGGTCATTGAATGTCATGCTTATTCGTATAGAAGAAGAGGAGCAATGAATTTGAATTTGGTGAGACCAAATGGTTGCTTGTAGACAAAAACATGGCCATGGCATGGACAAAAACATGGCATGGAAAGTGCTGCAGGTGTATGGTTCATAAAATGCACATCGATATCGTATATCCATAAGTAAATTTATAACTATGATATGCCCATTATTTAATATTGATCGACACAAGTTAGATAAAATCGTATAACTGATATTCTATAAATTCTAATTTACTTTAATTAATTTATAACAATTATAATTAATTAAATCAGGTGATCGAAGGAATATTCAACATTTCGGTTGGGTGACACTTAAATGTAGATTCGATCGGTGATTAATATCGAACAATTCGAATATTAACGTTCACACGTCACTTAGCAGGTTGTGTGACATTATAGTCAAATTTATTGCTTACTCGGCTTTGTTAAAAACCAATTTTACTAATCTAAGCGTTACTCGGCAGTGATAATTATTTACACCAATTCTCTCTGTCAAAACTATATCATATTAAGATTTATGGAATTTGGTAATGCTCAAAATTTTAATATCGTGCATATTCAACTTTATAATCCAAATACAAAGTTCTTAATTCAACAATAACAATTACTATTAACCGAACTACTATGGTCAGAGATTTGGACTTTGAGTTGATTTCAGTTGATCGTGATATTAACCTTATACAACCGAGAAGACGAATCCCCTTTTGAATTGTGTTTCACTTCCAATACCTCCACTCGACCTAACTATGGTCGTTCGATGAACGTCGTGCTACGTTTTAACTATAATCAAAGTAGAGTTTTCATATTGAAGATCAACAACATTCTCAAGTCAAGAGAATTGTGTACTATTTTCATATCGATATTTTTTTTTTGACCTTAGTTATATTAACTAACAGAAAACTATCGAGTGAGTCATTTCATATTTATCCAATAACTATCGGTACCTAATCTCTACATGTCCCCGACAACCATAAGTAATACAACGTCCAATATTTCGTAAGCGTTACGTACCCTATTCTCAGTGGATGTGTCAATATCCAGTCTCGATACATCTTAACTATGAATATTTAAAATGATGTGTCTATTACATTGTGCTAAAATACTCATGGTTATAGTTATTAGTATCACAATCACAAGCATGCAATATATGAATTTTCTGTTAAATACACTTAAATTAATTAATTAATTAATTATAACATATTATAACAAGCATGCAACAGAAAAATAACACATTTATTACGAACGAGAATTGATTAAGGAGTTAATAATTTACAATAAATTACAGAATTATTCACATGGTATACCCCTAACTCTATCAATACACACACATACATACTCCGTGTGTGTGTGTGTGAGGAGCACTCAAGGACACCCCTATTTTGCAGCACTCCTGTGGTCCTCTAATTTCCACCACAAGCTCTGAATTAAATAACAATACTTTCTCCCTCCTCCCACTACCTATATTATTCAATTCAGATCTTGTGGTGGAAATTAAGAGGCTACAAGGGGTGCTGGAAAATAGGGATGTCATTGAACGTTATACACACACACGCACGCACGAGCACGCATGCACACAAACACACTCGCCGCGTGTGCGCGCACACACATACATATATTTATATATTAAATAACAAAAAAAGTCCGGTCCTCATAAAGAACATGCATATATAATAGATATATTTATTAATATAAATTATTTTGACTAGCAAATAAATAAAAATGATTGATTTGGTTGTGAAAACTTAACATATATACATACGTACATAAAAGTTTGTAACAGGCAAAGATCAAAATTAATAAATATATTTAAATGTAGTATATTATAGTGTATAAATTCATTATTGGCCATATTTCTTTGTGAAGTTTATAATATGTCATATTATATTTATATCTTCTTGTAATGATACAAACACATCCGTATGCCATCTAGTTTATCGTTTAACATAAACACCGCATTTGGGATATCTTATAACATAAACACTTTATGTTTGTCATATCTTATGTGTCAGTTTGCTATTCTAGGCATTTCGTTGGTGTGAGCAGTAGCTGCCTTGGTACCTCAACCAAACACCTTTCATATAAGTGTTAATAAAAGGTGGACGGGCCACTTAAAAAATCAATTGCCTTTAAGAAAAAAAAACATAATGTGTATATTGCCAATAAATATATGATGTTCAATTAACACAAAAAAAATAAAGCAAACTTAAAAAATAAAAAATTTTACTTTGAAATTATAAAACTAAAATTAAAACTTTAAACATAAAACTCTCTTTATACCAGAATAACTTTAAACATGATTTAACGTACAAAATTATTAATGATGTCATAAATTAAAGACCTAGTGTAATAATTAATTAAATGTTTTTTTAAAAAAATTGCCTATTTTCGTTTCTTTTTCAATGCACCCAATCCAACATCTCATGCAAGCTAGATGAGAGGAACATGGTAGTAGAAATATCGATGGCTTGTCTAGTCATGGGGTTTGCCACCAAATTTTTCATTGTCACTGTAAATAACATTAAAGTCGCCGCCAACGATCCAAAATTCGAATCCTAAAATAGAGAGATCAAGGATATATCATTCGATAGGCGCTCCTCTTAAGCATATTGCACTTGGTATGGACATAGGTAAAGAGGTGAGGAGGAAAGTTAATACCGCGATCAATGGATAAGAACCTTTAAAGAGCCATCACTCGATCAAATTTTCAAATGATCTAAATTTTGCCATTAAAATATGAAATAACACCACTAAAGTTTAGTTTCCTACTCAACATGGAAAATGTTATGTAAATTGATAGGAGTTCATGGATTACAATTGTGTTGATATTGTGTTAAAAATTCTCCTTTTCAACCTATTTAATCATGGGATCATTACCAACATTGAATCTTCCGAAGAAGCGTGTTAATCATGATAGGTTTTTAGTAGAGGAAGAAATGTTAGATTTGAAAGACATCGTGGACCTAGTTGAAAAAAATAGCGCAAGGGTTGTCCATAATCGAAGGATTGTGTGGCAGCGTAGAAGACAGTGATGGAACTAAGAGGGGTGAGCCAGGGAAGAAGTTGTAGGTAGAAGGGTTAGATGTACCAAGTAATCGGCACATACTTAATTGATTTCTTTGCGGACATGTTCAACAAATCAATCAAATATCATGTAAATTCATGTTTAGTATTCATCAAGCTTAGTAGATGACTGATTTCTTTTGTTTTGTATTCGTGGTTCATGTAAAATTTGTTATAATTTTATGTTTTTGTTCCTCTGTACAAATATTTTGATTCATTTTCTTAAAGTGACAAGTTATTCATCTTAAATTCGTATTCGAAGGTCATTTCCATTTTTTCAGTGATAGGTGATTCGTATATAATTTGATTCCCATACATGGTTCCATGAAATAGAATATAAAATTGGAATTTTGTTCATGCCGTATTAAACTAAGATCAATTGTTATTGGTGGGATCATAGATTACTTATTTCAATCCATGAGATGCCCTGAATTTCAATTTTAACACTGATGTCAACAAAATGGGACTTGAATTCCATTAATCAACTACTGGGAATCTTTGTGTTTATGTTTAGCATTCCACTGATGTACAACATTATTCCTGCATGCTTGTATGGATGTTCAGCTAATCTGCATTCAAGCATACTAAATCTGGTTCGGCCTAAACTTAAATGTAACTCTACTTTTTATCATACTTTTGTTTAATGTTATTTCCAATCAGTCCATTGTATATGCAGTATAGTAAAACATATAGTGTGTTTACCTTATATTTTAGAATATTCAAGTCAGTCTGCCTGTTATCCTATCTCATATCATTGTTTTGGGGTGTAATATTCATATGATATTTCTACGGATGTATTATTGAATATAAATGTTTAATAGTAATACTGCTATCAGGATGCTTTTAGAAAAGATTTAAGTGACAGCAAGGCACGACCAAACATCTAACGATGGTTTAGTCTTGTTAGCAACAGTATTTTCAAAGCAATATATACAAGAATAGCTGACCATAGACTTAACATCAACCTGATAATGTCTAGAAACATGTATTTAAATCAATAATACACAGTTTACAGATAATCTAATGTTTAAATAGTTAAAATTTGTCCAGAGTTTTCTAAACGCATATTCTTAAACCTACATATTGGAAATATTAGAGAATTGATATGAGAATTAGCACAGAATTGAATGTAACAAAACTTGATGATTTTCTTTATTGATACTTAATACCGATTCATGAACCGGATACAGAGTTTATATAGAGACCCATTGTATAATATTGGGCTGGGTCTGTACAAAAAAGAAATAACCGCTTTACATATTACAACTGTACAAATACAATACGTTCGGTCGCCACTCTATATTATCTTCAATAGTCCTCTTCAATTAGATTTAGGGCTCCTTTCTCTGCACAAATCATCTCTGGCGATTTTCCTGGAAACATCAAATTCCTTCAAAAAATTATATGAACAACAAGAGAGATGGTAGATTTAGAGATAGATATGACACCATTGAGCTTCCAGTTGTTGCTAGGGTTTCAATTTGACTCAAAGTTGGCTGCAACTGGAAGCACCTCTGTCTTTGCTGCTCGAGATGGTTCTTTAAGAAGTTTCAATCTTCCTGTCAGGCTGCTCGAGGCTAGAGTCGCTTGTAGTTTGTTTGATTTTCAACCATTGTCTTTGCTGGGTGAAGCTCTTTGTTGATAGAGGTTTAGTTAAGTTATCAACCCTCTGGTAAGTTGCGGTTAAGTGGTTTATGTCTAGTCTTTGCTGTAGTACTTGTTCTCTAGAAAATTGCAGATCCAACTCCATGTGTTTAGTTCTCAAATGTAAAATTGGGTCAGCTGTTAGAGACATGGTGCTTAGATTATCGCACCATATGGTAGATTTCTTGTTGGTTTTGACATGGAGTTCACTGAGTAATGATTCAATCCACATAACATTAGCTGTTACATTTGCGACACTTCTAAATTCTACTTCTATGCTAGATCTTGATATGGTAGATTTTTTTTTGAACACCATGACATAGGATTTTCTCCTAAGTATACACAGTAGCCTGATGTTGATTTTTTATCATCTATATCTGTAGCCTAGTTAGCATTTGCATAAGCAGTAATGTTGATGTTTTTGTTTCCTTCGAGAATGAGACTGTAATTTAAAGTTCTTCTTAAATATCTCAAGATTCTCTTCATAGCCTTTCAATGAGAATCCAGAGGAGCTTGCATGTATTGACATACTTTACTTACACTATATGCTATAAAAGGACTTGTTATGGTAGAATATTGAAGTGCACCAACTATGCTTCTGTACTACTTTTCATTTTCTATAGTTTCACCTTGATGTCTTGATAAGTTGAGACTATTAACCATAGGAGTTAGGAAGTGGTTTGGCTTGATTCATGTTTAATTTGTTGAGAATTTCTGATGTATACTTTCTTTGACTTAGATGAATTTTGAGTCTGATGGTCTTTTGACTTCTATGCCCAGAAAGTAATTGAGATTGCCTAAGTATTTAATTGAAAATTATTGATCCAATTACTGTATTAGTTGATTGATGCCATCTTCATTGTTACCTGTAATTATAAAATCATCAACATATATATGTATATTACTAAATCATTTTGAAATTTGATAAACAAAGAATTATCATTTTTGATTGATTGTAGTTCAACTTGATCAAAGCTGACTTAAGTTTTTCAAACCAAACCCTTGGTGCCTGCTTCAGACCATATATTGCCTTGTTCAGTTTGCACACTATTTCACTGCTGTCGCCATCATTGTAATCACATGGTTTCTGCATATGTACTTCCTCTTGTAGTTCACCATTTAAGAATGCATTATTTACATCCTGTTGCCTGATTCTCCATTTATTATGTAAGTCTATACTCGACACAATTCTGATTGTAGTTGGCTTGACAACTGCAGAGAAAGTCTCAGTGAAGTTAAGCCATGCTGTTGAGTGCAGCCTTTTACTTCCAATCTGGCTTTATATTTCTATATAGTCCCATCTGCATTTCTTTTAAACATGTACGTTCAATTGTAGTCTATAATATTCTTGTCTTTGGGGACAGGAACAAGTTCCCAAGTTTTATTTTTGATGAGAGCATTATACTCTAGTAGATCTCCATTTGTTGCTCTTTACAGCTTGATCATATGTTTCTGGTTCTTCTTGATCCAAGTTAGCTATGTATATTTTTGGCTTAAATATGCCCCTCTTTGATTTAGTAATTATATGATGTTGAGTTTGTGCAGGTAGAGGTTGATTTGGGTTTATTTCAATGACTCTTTGTTGGGAACTGGATGAAATTGCTTCATCCAGTTCTTGACATGTGTCCTGCTAATGGTTGTCTTCTTGCTGAGAAGTGAAGCTATTTTGTTCATGACCTAGTCTACTGCTGGAGACAGTGTGTTGTAAACTACTTCCACCGGATTCTTTTCAACCTGAGTTCCTACAAACTTACATGGTTGCAAGGTATAACAGGTATAGAAATTTTTGGATTATATACCTTTTGAGATTTTTTATCTCTGAACTTGTAAAAGGAAAAACTTACTCATTCAACATCACATGTCTAAATATAATAACTCTTCTATTACTGGTTAGGCACTTGTAAACTTTTATTTAAGGCATAGCCAAGAAAAGTACATTGAGATGATCTACAATCTAACTTGTGAGTATTATATGCTCTTAGACAGGGAAAACATAAGCATCCAAAACTTTTTAAATAATGATAATGAAGCTTTGTGTTAAATAATTTTCAAAAGGACTTTTGTTAGCTAGAACTTTAGTTGGTAATCTATTTATCAAATAAACAGCAGTGCTGAATGAATCTGGCTAAAATTTTATTGAAAGAGATGCTTGAGAAAGCAATGTTAACCTAGTCTCTACTACATGTCTATGTTTCCTTTCAACTAAGCCACTTTGCTCAGAAGTATGAGGACATGTGGTTCTATGAACTATTCCTTTCTTGCCAAAATAATCAATAAGTGGTTTAGATTAAGTTCCACCATTTGTTTGCATTACTTTATGTAACGACCCGCTATTTTGGATTATTTGCATCCGCACATGTCAGACTTGAATAATTCAAAATACCGAATTGTTAATTTAAATTTGGCAAAACTCAGATATACAGTAAATAAATAATCCCAGAATCACTGACGCAGAGTAATAATATGCAGCGGAAATAAAAGAGATAGTAGTTCATGAAGCTACTATATAAATATATTAGATACATCAGAGTTTACAACAGAAGAGTAACACGATACAACATGTACAAATAAGAATACATCACTGGAATCATCGAATACTGGAAGCGGAAAAGATGGCTGGATCTTCAAGCAAAGCTCCAACTCCAAAGGTGAGTCTTGAATACTGGTACACTCAGTCTGACCCGAGCGTGAAGCAAAACACAAAACAGTCGAGTCAGGATTAATATTCTCATATCAATAAAACCAACTCAAGTGAAATAGCAATCGAAATACAAGTAACTCAAAGGATGTTGGAATCACCATCCTCTAAGGATCCGTTAAACTATCTACTATGTAGTAGCGTACGCTAAATAGATAATGTCTATCAGTAATATAAAGTATCAAAATAGTGTTAAGGCGTTACCATTATCCCACTTAACACATTTTATATAAATGTCATAGTCTATACAGCACTGTAAACTCCACCGTAAACTAGTGGGATATCAGGGAGTACTCCATAGGTATAACACAAAACAAATTCGTAGTGGTCGCGTATATAGGGATACAAGTATGACAAGGCACATGAGGCAATACCCAAGGTAGTGAAACTACCGTTTGCCTGATCCGGATTGGTGAGAACGCATCGCCGCAGCGATCGCAACACCGCGAAACAACACTCCTGAAATTCCGAGGGTGCACCAATCAATCACAAGTAATGAGTAGTAGTTACGAAGAAGTGTGTCCGCTCGAGGTGGCTAACCCCATTTGGCCCAGCACGGCTCCTGATTTTAGTCATTTCCAATTTGACACAAGTGTCAAGGCTATCCATCATCGTTCTCTTTCTTCAGTCATCACGTACATCATTCCAACCACTTCATTCTGGATCATCACTCCGCGTATAGTTATTAAAGTGGTTTTCGGTTTAGATAGAGAGTATATCCATAACCGATTTCGGTCTCTTTAATAACTTTCGTAATTATTACACCGATTAGTCGTTTAACGAATTTCAAAACCAAATCAATTTAATTTCAATTTCAATTCGTAAATCAACATTTCGTTTGTCTTTCTAAATCAATTTCCAAAGTTTACGTTTCAAAACTTCCAAATTACCATTTCAAAATCTTATAATTCAATTTCAACTTTTATTTAAACAATTCAATTATTGATTCAAATTCATATATGAATTTTATTTCGAAATCATTTAAATTAATTAATTTAACACTCAAATCAATTTCAAATTCATTTATCGATTTCATTCAATATTCGTTAAGTTACTTTATCATTCAAAACAATTTTACTTAATTCCCAATTCATTAAATCAATTACTTACGTTCATCTCCATTATATCAAAACTTCGAATTTAACTAAATTAGATTCGTCAAATCAAATTTCCAAAATTACGAGTCTTACATTAATTTCAATAAATCACATTTTATTTCTTGTTAAAGAAATTCAATTTCATTTATTTACTTACTCGGTTACACATTTCAAACTCAATTAATCAAGAACTAAATTTCATATATTCAAGAAGTTCAATTTCACTTATCATCTTACATAAATTTTCCAAAACTTAACTAATAAAGAAACCAAATTTCATTTACTAACGAAGTTCAAATTCACTTATTCAAAAGTTCAATTTCTCTTATCAAAGAATTCAAATTTTATTCAATTATCAAATAATTTAATCTTATTCAATTATTAAATAATTTCAACTTAATTATAAATTCAAACTTAATTATTAAATCATTTCAAACTTAATTCAATGAATAATTCCAAATTTAGTTGTTAAAAATTAAATTCAAAACAACGTTCTTTCATCCGTTATTACATTAATATTTTGTTTCAGATTTCAATATTAACATTTTCCTTTTATCAAAATTTACGTTCCAAATTTTATTTCAAAACCTTATTATTCAAATAAAATCTTTATTTTATTTCAAATCAAATTATTGACCAATCGGTTTATTTAATTCTCTATCCTAAGCCAAGTTCATTTTGGGTATTTAACATTTCAACCCGATTCCAATTCAATTCACAAATCAAAGCATAGTAAAGGGAACTTGCAGTGTGATAACAGGGATGGTGTCAAAGTAAATAAACAAGCAATAACACAATCAATAACAATCCAATAATTAATTCAAATAATTCTGAAATAATCGTATTAATTCGCATTGTTATTTGTGCGAATTAATATAATTATCTCTAGAATCTACACTATCATTTCATGTAGATTAATGATTATTCTATTATTATTTTATGCGGTTCAACACTTGACATTAAATATTCAATTTCATACTTCATAAATTAACACAACATAAATTCAGTTGGTTCAATGGTGATTAACCATTCTACGTGGCAAAGAATTAAAACATTTAAGGGGTCATAATATTCAAATTAACTAATCAAATTCAACACATATGTCGATTTAAATTTTTAACCTATCCTACGTCAAATTCAATTGCATAATATTATCACTTATACATTACAATTTAACGTCCAATATAAACAACAAACAACCAATCAATTATCAACCAAACTGTATTATCATCGCATAAATAATTAACAGATAATGGTGTCAGATGTCATAGATAAACAGATACAGGTAATAACAGTGTACATAACAGACAACGGCATATATTTCAATTGTCGTTTCAATTGAAATCAAATTTAATAAATAAAGGACATTAATCGTGAGTGATTGCTCACCTTTCGAGGATAGATGGTTTTGATAAGAGAACGAGCTACGCGTTTCAAAGCTACGCTGGATTGGCATGAATTGAACGAAGAAACGGGCACGATGGACAAAACTGATAGGCAAGGAATCAAAAATCAGTTTGATGTAACAGAAACAAAATTTAAATATAATGTTAAAACTCCATAATTAATACCCAACGAAATCCTAATATTAAAGATTCAAAAATCAATGTTTATAATTAAATTAACATGAACTTACTTTGTAAAATAAATACTTTGTCTCAAACAGATCATATAAACTCATATAGTATACACATATAGTAGAATACTTGAGATATACAATATGGCATGTTTTATATATATACCTTTAAAACAACATGAAATACTTAAAAATATGCCATCATAGAGGCGGCTCATAAAATACAATGTAGAACATAGACTGATGAAACACAAAACAAGGCGGGTGGACATGTGCTCCCAACCTCATATTTTTAAACTGCTGCTATATAAAAATCAATACAGGGAAATCACTGTACACGAAAATTCAAAACAGAACAATCCCATTTTCTTCGCAAATCAAGACACGAAATCAATATTCAATAGACCTATGCAAACCAGAAAAGATAAACAGCTATATATGTAGCAGACTACAAAGTATATGTATGCGATTTTATATAAATCTTTATACTCAAAATAATATATGTATAACTTGTGAACTAACTATTATTACATACGGGTTAAAATATGGCTTATATTACTTATCTACCTAGCAAGTATATAACTATATATGTCAAATTGTATAAACATATATACTTTATAAACCTTTTATACATTGCATATCTATACAAACAGCTTATCTGTGAACAAACCCGTATTCGTATGAACCCACTTTAATATATACAAATCGCTACTATCTATATATATATAAACCCATGTATTTTTACAACACACGCACATAAAACAACACATGCAACACACCCAGACAATTGTAAACTTATTTTGGGAACTTTATATCTATATACAAATAGATAAACATATGCATATAAATCAACTTACAACAATACAACATCAGAGGGGAAGGCTCGGCCGAAGGAGAGTTGATGAGGTGGCCAAGCGGGTAATAGTGGACGGTGACAGGCTGGCCGAGATGGTGGTTTGCGTGTTGATAGAGAGGAAGGGAGACACGGCTTTGCGGGAGAGAGGAGTGAGCGCGTGAGGCTGTAGAGTGGTCAGGGAGGAGAATAGAGAAAGGAGCATGAGAATGAGGAAGCAAGCAAAGAAAAGAAATGGAAGAAGGATAGGAACAGGCATTCACGCATGAGTGTTATATTTCTTTTTTTTTTTTTGACTGAACAGAACAATGAAAGCAACCCAAAAATAAAAGGAACTAGGAGGAGAGGGAAAGATGCGAATTCAGGAAGACAATATAGGAATTGTAAGGTGACAGCTTTGCAAATAAAGTTACAAAGAGAATAAAAATATTTCTGAACTGTTTAAGCTAATAAATACAACGTTGATTTCGAAGCGGCTGAACGTTGATTCCGAAAAAATAATTATATCAATTTATTTGTTGCTTGGCATTCACGGTTCAAAATTTTAAAGTAATTGAAAAATAA
Organism: Allium cepa; assembly: GCA_030765085.1. Lineage (NCBI taxonomy): Eukaryota > Viridiplantae > Streptophyta > Magnoliopsida > Asparagales > Amaryllidaceae > Allium > Allium cepa. Next base: position 348,653,002 of record CM060944.1, read on the forward strand.
AAGATCACGGATCCGGTACCGATACGGTTACCGGTTTCATAGATTCCGCTGTGTACCGGACTTCAAAACAAAGAAACAAATATATTGCGGAGATCAACACGACGAGACGATCAAAACGGTATGCAAATATCAGTAGTATGATTGAATTATAAAAATTCGAATTTTATAATAGCAGAAAATGCATGAAAAACGTAGAAAAATAAGATTGACGGAGCCAAAGATGACCGAATTTGAAAAAACGACAAACTGACATCTTGTTCAGAAGATGTTTTAGAATTTTTCTATGTAAAAATATTTTGGTTTTGAAAACGTTTTATTTCATCGCTTTTTAACTGATTAAATTGAAGTAAATTTACGCACGAAATAAACTTTTATATTTTCGGACGAAAATTTACCAGTTGCTATATTTAACTAGATGCATTCCAAATAACAAATTTATATTTCAAAATTTTATCGATTTAAAATTTCACAAAATTTCATTTAATAACGGCTAAAATTTACGGGTCGTTACATTCTCTCCCACTCAAAACTTTTCGTCCCCGAAAAGGAAGGAAGTAGGAGAATAGAAACAAGCAGAAGAAAATAGACTTGAATTACAAAATAAACAATTAATTTAAACCATATACATTACAATTTAAAATAAATTAATATTCAACATTTTGTTTTTAAATTCATGATTTCCATTAAATTTATTTGATTTCGCATTATTAATGTAGGTACAAAGGATTTCTTTCAAACAAAATCCAATTTAAATTCAATTAATTCAAGATATCTCATTAAGTTGATTTAATTTCAATTTATTAATTTTCAAGACAATTTTTTTATATTATTTTATTGATCACATCTATTATTCAGTTAACTTATTATTCTATTTATTTCTATTATCATTTTATAGTTAAAATTTAAGTGAATAACATTTATTATACGCACTCACATTTATTTATAAAGGCAATTTATTTTGTATATTATCCAATTTTTCTTAAATTAACAATTTCAAAGATCATAAATTTGAATAGTCATTTATTATAATCATATTTTATTCGACAAATTTAATTTTCTTTATTCCAAATTATTATTATAAATTTTACTCCACTTAATATCCTATTACGTATATATTAAGTATATTTACATTTATTATAACTACTCAAATTTATTTTAAAAAATTCCTTTGATATCATTTATATTGTATAATATTCAACTACATAATTAACTTTTGATAATTTAGGTAAGTCATATATAATGCAATTGAGCATTATCCAAATAAAATTTTATAATTCAGTTATTTTAAGTTAAATATTTATTCAAAATCCCTGCCTCGATTTATATCTTGAAATCATCTTCAATCATACATTTAAGAATTTAAATTTCTGATTTCACTTCAAACCATTTAGAGATAATTATATATATATACTATATACATCAAATCCAATTAAATTTAAAATCATATACCTATATATAAATAAATCAAATCATACTTAAGAAATTAAAATCATTTTAATTTCCAAAACAAAGCAGTAGCAAAGCTACGAATTTGTCTCTCCACTTCGAAACTCGAAAATGAATGTCGATGATGCGGCCGTCATCACCGAAATTATTTTCTAACGACAAAAGAGAAGAGCACTGATTTTAAAATTTTAAATTCTTCGAAATGATTTCAATTTGAAAATATTTTAAAACTATAAACTCTAAAATTTAGAATCAAAGTTGGAATCGTCGAAAATTAATTTCTTAAATTCTTGATTTAAATTCATTACAAACTCCAAATCAAATTATAACCCAATTTTATAAATTCATTTATTTATATTGTGCAATAGTCAATGGTTTATAAAATAATAAATGAAAATTAAATATTATCATTTCAAACAACAAATTCATTAACAATTTAATTTTAGAAAAATTTATACTTATCTATGAAATAATCATTCAAAATTATCTTATTTATCAAATTCGAAAATACTATTGTGTCAGTTTGCTCTGTTAAAGTGTTTTGGAAATCCTATCGATAGCGTTGATCAGACGAATCGATCGAAAACCCAAATCAACATCAACAACTCAAACAACACAATATATTTTTCTTATTTTTAAATATTAATTCACAAGTACACTTTCTCGCTCGACAATACAAGGATGGTTTTCAAAATAAGTATAGAGATTCAAATTTGATGGAAATCAAATCAAAGAGAATTTTGATTTGATAATAAGTTCGAAACAGAAGATAAGATAATTCAATTAACAGAATTGGGAGATGGATAAGCTTATTTAATTTACGGGCAATCTTAACCGGGTCGACCGTAACTTCAAGAATAGGATCGATGCAGAATTCCGAGGTAAATCTACATTCGATCTCAAGAAATAGAATTCAGGTATTGTAAGAGATAGATAGCATCGTAAACCGAGGATACAGAAATCTTCGGTAAATCGATGTCTATTGTAAATGAGTTTCACCCATTTACAGATAAATTTTGGATTGGCGAGACCGCCGACTCACTATAAAGATCATTCAAAGTGGAGTTATGAGATACTCCGGAATTAAAAAAACGAGTAGTGAGGGACGATGATGAATTTCGGAACCGAGGGACGTTCCGAAAATTCAAAGGAATTGAGTTAAAAAGAAGGGATTGAAACTCGAATGAGAGTGATTCTGTAAATACGTTTACCCTGTACGCTAAGTTTTACCTAGAGCTACCAAAGCTCTGATACCAACTGTAACGACCCGCTATTTTGGAATATTTGCATCCGCATATGTCGGACTTGAATAATTCAAAATACCGAATTGTTAATTTAAATTTGGCAAAACTCAGATATACAGTAAATAAATAATCCCAGAATCACTGACACAGAGTAATAATATGCAGCAGAAATAAAAGAGATAGTAGTTCATGAAGCTACTATATAAATATATTAGATACATCAGAGTTTACAATAGAAGAGTAACACGATACAACATGTACAAATAAGAATACATCACTGGAATCATCAAATACTGGAAGCGGAATAGATGGCTGGATCTTCAAGCAAAGCTCCAACTCCAAAGGTGAGTCTTGAATACTGGTACACTCAGTCTGACCCGAGCGTGAAGCAAAACACAAAACACTCGAGTCAGGATTAATATTCTCATATCAATAAATCCAACTCAAGTGAAATAGCAATCGAAATACAAGTAACTCAAAGGATGTTGGAATCACCATCCTCTAAGGATCCGTTAAACTATCTACTATGCAGTAGTGTACGCTAAATAGATAATGTCTATCAGTAATATAAAGTATCAAAATAGTGTTAAGGCGTTACCATTATCCCCCTTAACGCATTTTATATAAATGTCATAGTCTATACAGCACTGTAAACTCCACCGTAAACTAGTGGGATATCAGGGAGTACGCCATAGGTATAACATAAAACAAATTCGTAGTGGTCGCGTATATAGGGATACAAGTATGACAAGGCACATGAGGCAATACCCAAGGTAGTGAAACTACCGTTTGCCTGATCCGGATTGGTGAGAACGCATCGCCGCAGCGATCGCAACACCGCGAAACAACACTCCTGAAATTCCGAGGGTGCACCAATCAATCACAAGTAATGAGTAGTAGTTACGAAGAAGTGTGTCCGCTCGAGGTGGCTAACCCCATTTGGCCCGGCACGGCTCCTGATTTTAGTCATTTTCAATTTGACATAAGTGTCAAGGCTATCCATCATCGTTCTCTTCTTCAGTCATCACGTACATCATTCCAACCACTTCATTCTGGATCATCACTCTGCGTATAGTTATTAAAGTGGTTTTCGGTTTAGATAGAGAGTATATCCATAACCGATTCCGGTCTCTTTAATAACTTTCGTAATTATTACACCGATTGATCATTTAACGAATTTCAAAACCAAATCAATTTAATTTCAATTTCAATTCGTAAATCAACATTTCGTTTGTCTTTCTAAATCAATTTCCAAAGTTTACATTTCAAAACTTCCAAATTACCATTTCAAAATCTTATAATTCAATTTCAACTTTTATTTAAACAATTCAATTATTGATTCAAATTCATATATGAATTTTATTTCGAAATCATTTAAATAAATTAATTTAACACTCAAATCAATTTCAAATTCATTTATCGATTTCATTCAATATTCGTTAAGTTACTTTATCATTCAAAACAATTTTACTTAATTCCCAATTCATTAAATCAATTACTTACGTTCATCTCCATTATATCAAAACTTCGAATTTAACTAAATTAGATTCGTCAAATCGAATTTCCAAAATTACAAGTCTTACATTAATTTCAATAAATCACATTTTATTTCTTGTTAAAGAAATTCAATTTCATTTATTTACTTACTCGGTTACACATTTCAAACTCAATTAATCAAGAACTAAATTTCATATATTCAAGAAGTTCAATTTCACTTATCATCTTACTTAAATTTTCCAAAACTTAACTAATAAAGAAACCAAATTTCATTTACTAACGAAGTTCAAATTCACTTATTCAAAAGTTCAATTTCTCTTATCAAAGAATTCAAATTTTATTCAATTATCAAATAATTCAATCTTATTCAATTATTAAATAATTTCAACTTAATTATAAATTCAAACTTAATTATTAAATCATTTCAAACTTAATTCAATGAATAATTCCAAATTTAATTGTTAAAAATTAAATTCAAAACAACGTTCTTTCATCCGTTATTACATTAATATTTTGTTTCAGATTTCAACATTAACATTTTCCTTTTATCAAAATTTACGTTTCAAATTTTATTTCAAAACCTTATTATTCAAATAAAATCTTTATTTTATTTCAAATCAAATTATTGACCAATCGGTTTATTTAATTCTCTATCCTAAGCCAAGTTCATTTTGGGTATTTAACATTTCAACTCGATTCCAATTCAATTCACAAATCAAAGCATAGTAAAGGGAACTTGCAGTGTGATAACAGGGATGGTGTCAAAGTAAATAAACAAGCAATAACACAATCAATAACAATCCAATAATTAATTCAAATAATCCCGAAATAATCGTATTAATTCGCATTGTTATTTGTGCGAATTAATATAATTATCTCTAGAATCTATACTATCATTTCATGTAGATTAATGATTATTCTATTATTATTTTATGCGGTTCAACACTTGAAATTAAATATTCAATTTCATACTTCATAAATTAACACAACATAAATTCAGTTGGTTCAATGGTGATTAACCATTCTACGTGGCAAAGAATTAAAACATTTAAGGGGTCATAATATTCAAATTAACTAATCAAATTCAACACATATGTCGATTTAAATTTTTAACCTATCCTACGTCAAACTCAATTTCATAATATTATCACTTATACATTACAATTTAACGTCCAATATAAACAACAAACAACCAATCAATTATCAACCAAACTGTATTATCATCGCATAAATAATTAACAGATAATGGTGTCAGATGTCATAGATAAACAGATACAGGTAATAACAGTGTACATAACAGACAACAGCATATATTTCAATTGTCGTTTCAATTGAAATCAAATTTAATAAATAAAGGACATTAATCGTGAGTGATTGCTCACCTTTCGAGGATAGATGGTTTTGATAAGAGAACGAGCTACGCGTTTCAAAGCTACGCTGGATTGGCATGAATTGAACGAAGAAACGGGCACGATGGACAAAACTGATAGGCAAGGAATCAAAAATCAAAAATCAAAAATTAGTTTGATGTAACAGAAACAAAATTTAAATATAATGTTAAAACTCCATAATTAATATCCAACGAAATCCTAATATTAAAGATTCAAAAATCAATGTTTATAATTAAATTAACATGAACTAACTTTGTAAAATAAATACTTTGACTCAAACAGATCATATAAACACATATAGTATACACATATAGTAGAATACTTGAGATATGCAATATGGCATGTTTTATATATATACCTTTAAAACAACATGAAATACTTAAAAATATGCCATCATAGAGGCGGCTCATAAAATACAATGTAGAACATAGACTGATGAAACACAAAACAAGACGGGTGGACATGTGCTCCCAACCTCATATTTTTAAACTGCTGCTATATAAAAATCAATACAGGGAAATCACTGTACACGAAAATTCAAAACAGAACAATCCCATTTTCTTCGCAAATCAAGACACAAAATCAATATTCAATGGACCTATGCAAACCAGAAAAGATAAACGGCTATATATGTAGCAGACTACAAAGTATATGTATGCGATTTTATATAAATCTTTATACTCAAAATAATATATGTATAACTTGTGAACTAACTATAATTACATACGGGTTAAAATATGGCTTACATTACTTATCTACCTAGCAAGTATATAACTATATATGTCAAATTGTATAAACGTATATACTTTATAAACCTTTCATACATTGCATATCTATACAAACAGCTTTTCTGTAAAAAAAACCGTATTCGTATGAACCCACTTTAATATATACAAATCGCAACTATCTATATATATATAAACCCATGTATTTTTACAACACATGCACATAAAACAACACATGCAACACACCCAGACAATTGTAAACTTATTTTGGGAACTTTATATCTATATACAAATAGATAAACATATGCATATAAATCAACTTACAACAATGCAACATCAGAGGGGAAGGCTCGGCCGAAGGAGAGTTGATGAGGTGGCCAAGCGGGTAATAGTGGACGGTGACAGGCTGGCCGAGATGGTGGTTTGCGTGTTGATAGAGAGGAAGGGAGACACGGCTTTGCGGGAGAGAGGAGTGAGCGCGTGAGGCTGTAGAGTGGTCAGGGAGGAGAATAGAGAAAGGAGCATGAGAATGAGGAAGCAAGCAAAGAAAAGAAATGGAAGAAGGATAGGAACAGGCATTCACGCATGAGTGTTATATTTCTTTTTTTTTTTGACTGAACAGAACAATGAAAGCAACCCAAAAATAAAAGGAACTAGGAGGAGAGGGAAAGATGCGAATTCAGGAAGACAATATAGGAATTGTAAGGTGACAGCTTTGCAAATAAAGTTACAAAGAGAATAAAAATATTTCTGAACTGTTTAAGCTAATAAATACAACGTTGATTTCGAAGCGGCTGAATGTTGATTCCGAAAAAATAATTATATCAATTTATTTGTTTCTTGGCATTCACGGTTCAAAATTTTAAAAGTAAATGAAAAATAAAAGATCACGGATCCGGTACCGATACGGTTACCGGTTTCATGGATTCCGCTGTGTACCGGACTTCAAAACAAAGAAACAAATATATTGCGGAGATCAACACGACGAGACGATCAAAACGGTATGCAGATATCAGTAGTATGATTGAATTATAAAAATTCGAATTTTATAATAGCAGAAAATGCATGAAAAACGTAGAAAAATAAGATCGACGGAGCCAAAGATTACCGAATTTGAAAAAACGACAAACTGACATCTTGTTCAGAAGATGTTTTAAAATTTTTCTATGTCAAAATATTTTGGTTTTGAAAACGTTTTATTTCATCACTTTTTAACTGATTAAATTGAAGTAAATTTACGCACGAAATAAACTTTTATATTTTCGGACGAAAATTTACCAGTTGCTATATTTAACTAGATGCATTCCAAATAACAAATTTATATTTCAAAATTTTATCGTTTTAAAATTTCACAAAATTTCATTTAATAACGGCTAAAATTTACGGGTCGTTACACTTTAACTTGATGATTAGTTTGTCTTTTAGCCTGAGCAATGAAGTATGTAACAATGTTGAAAGTTTCAGATTTATATTTGAGAACATAAATCTAGGTATGTCTGGAGTAAGTATCAACAAAGGATATACAATATTTAAAGCCATAGTTTGAACTGATGGATGCAGGACCCCACAAGTCAGTAGCTATCATCTCTAAAGGTTTTGTATATTTACATTGAGAATTTTGAAAAGCTAATTTGTGACTTTTACCCATTTGACAGAATGTGCACACATATGGCAGATTAGTACATTTAAAACGAATTTTATTATCAACTAAAATTTGTCTTACAATGTTAGTATTAGGATAAATTAATTTCCAATGCCATATATCAAAAGTACTCTTATAACTTTCATTTTGAGTAATCTAGGAGAAATTACAACATTTTCTTTTAATTTACGAATTCTTTGTACCAGTAAGATTGAATTTATATTGCCCTTATGTGCTTCACACTACAAAAGAATATCCTTAGTATGTCTCTAACTAAGCAAAATTTAGGATAAAATTCAAAGTAAACACTGTTATCACTTGCAAACTGTGATACACTTATTAGATTTCTTTTGATATGAGGCACTCTCAATAAATTATTAAGATAGAGTTGCCTTTCACCTTTTATGCAGGCAATAACAGTATGAGTTATATTTATTGGCTCACCATTCCCTATGTGTATGGACTAGTTACCTCTATACTACTTGTTACCAAGATTCAGGTTGTCTAAATTGCTTCTCACATGATTTGTGGCTCCATAATCTGGTACCAGCTTTTATCCAGAATGTCATCGGCTTTGGCAACATCATTCTAGTGAGAGTTTCTTGAACTTTCTGCTGTGTTCTTTGAATCTTGTTGCATACTTGCAATATTAGTAGTAGGATTGTAGTTTCTTTGACTACTGTTGGTATTGTGATTCTTTGGTGTATAATTGATATTAAATCTGAAATAGAATTTAAGTGCAGTGTGGCCATATGTTTCACAGATTTGACACCTTTTACTGTTGCTATTGTTCAATCTGCCCCCTCTGCCTCTGCCTCTGCCTCTAGAATTCAGATCTCCTCTTTGATAACTTGGATTTGAATTACCCCTATTTTGATTTCTGTTTCTTGATTGAGAGGAAAATTGATTGACATATACGAATTTAGGTTTTTTTTTTGTTTTATTCTTCCTTCGTGTGCAAGTAGAGTAGAATGGACATATTGTAGTTTTGGTGTTGTCTCTTTGGATAGGATAACTATGGTGACAGACTCATACTTCTCATCTAATCCATTCATGAAGCTTAATGTCTGTTCATTGTCTGAAATTTTATGACCAGCTGCCTAAAGAAGGTCACAATATGTTTTCATCTTTGAGAGATACTCTCTCATAGACAAGCCGCCTTTTTTTTTTCATTAGCCTCTTGTAATGCATAATTTTTGCTACAGATTGGGAACTAAATATTTATTCAACTGATTGCCACATTTCTTGAGAGGTTTTGCATTCTACTAGCCGTGGTAGAAGGTTGACATGTATAGATGATAACAGTCCAGCACACAACAGGCTATCTTGCCTTGAATATGATATATATATATATATATATATATATATATATATTATTTATTCTTGATTAATCTTTTCTCACTGTCTGATGTGTACCTTTCAGAAATGGTTGTTGTACCATGAATATCGTCTTCGAGTCCATATCCTTTAATGGCAGTTTCCACATGAAACTTCCAAAGTAGATAGTTGTTTTCATCAAGTTAAATATTAATTATCTGGGTTTGAGGATTTATGAGGGACTTAATTGAATCATCTTGAGAATTTTGATGGGTGGCATTGGATTTTGGTCTTGCTGGTGAAGTATTTGATGATTGATCTTCATTTTCAGTTATCATGGCTGATAGAAGATTGAAGAAACTAATCAACAAAGTAATACTATCACTTTCTTGAAGACATATACTGAAGCAGTCAAAGAAAGAGATATATCTGGAGAAAAAACAGAGAATGACAGAGAAAACGATTCAAAAAACTGATGCTTTCTTGACGACAGAAGGTGGTGCAGCCAAGTGAGGGATGATGATATAGCTTCTGACCCACTTTCTGGCATGGTACAGTCTTCACGATCCAATATTTGCAGTCAAGATACTGCATACGAATGGGTAGGATAAGGAATCTTCAATAATGAGGTCTTCTCTGAGACATTTAACAGAATAAAGAACAGAACATACAATCTCTAGTGATGGAATGAATCTGAGGAGATAACTGCAGCCACCACCAAATGATGAGATTGCTTTGATGGTGGTTTAGATGAGGCAGTGGTGATGAGTTAAGCCGTTTGGCAATGAAACTCGGATACCATATTGGAAATATCAGAGAATTGATATTAGAATTAGTACAAAATTGAATGTAAAGCTTGATGATTTTTTATTGATACTTGATACTGATTCATGAATTGGATATAGAGTTTATATAGAGAGCAATTGTGTAATATTGGGTCGGATATATGCACAAAAGGAATAACCGCTTTACATATTATAGATGTACAAATACATCACATTCGGCCGCCACTCCATATTATATTTAATACTACATAAACAGGTATAATTTTCAACAGCAGTACATAGCAGTTGTTGTAGAAACCATTGGGTTAACTTTACAAACATAACCGATTATTCATCTATATCAAGCCAATCAAGCAGCAATTATTAATGTAATAAAAAGAAAACAAGATATAAGATTTGCATTTAATGATCTGCTTTGATGTTTTAGGAAGAATGTTTGAATTACATGAAATGAGAAAGGAAGCTTTGAAAAATCTTCATTACAGAGTGTGATACATCATGTTGTTTATATAAAAGCCGTACATAATAACATTATATGGTTTTGGGCCAAAAAACCTCAAGCCCGCTAGCCTGCTTATTACATAATTGCTTTGTAAATAAAAAACAGATGCGTCTTTGGTCTCTCATACTTGTACACTTCTAACTCTCCCCCCTCAAAGCGTTTAGGGTAGGGTTCCTAATTCTGAGCCGCCTATTTATGTAACTCAATTTCTGGTCATGAATTCTTCTAAATCTTCATATGCTTTTGAGATCCGATGATATTAGTGAGGCCTCTTCTGTTTCAGCATGTTCTATTGTTAGATCTTTGAGTATTGTTACTTGAACCTTCATCGGGTTTGTTGATGTTTTGCTCAACATTTGGTTCTTTTCTAAAGCGAACATAATTTCTTTCTGTAAGTGATTTTGTTAAAACATCCGCGATTTGGTAAGTGGCAGGTATGTGATTAACATGAAGCTTTCCTTTTGAGATCCGCTCTCTTATGAAATATAGATCAATTTCTATGTGTTTTGTCCTTGAATGAAGTACTGGGTTGGCTGATAAATATATTATGCTTAGATTATCACACCATAATGTTGATTTTCTATTTGTGTTCACTTGCAATTTCGACATCAGTGATTGAATCCACATAATCTCGGCGGTTGAACTTGCTATACTTAGATATTCTACTGTAACGACCCATAAATTTAACTGGTTTTAATAACGTTATTAATTGAAATTTTGTGGAATTTTAAATAATAAAATTTGGAAATATAAATTTGATATTTGGAATGTGTCTAGTTAAACATAGCAACCGGTAAATTTTCATATGAAAATATGAAGTTTATTTTCGTGCGTAAATTTACTTCAATTTAATCAGTTAAGAATTGTTGGAAATAAAATGTTTTCGAAACCTAGATATTTTTACGTAGAAAAATTCTAAATCATCTTCTGGCTGAGACGTCATTTTTTGTTTTTTTAAATTCGGTCTTCTTTAGCTCCGTCGATCTTAGTTTTCTGCGTTTTTGCTGCATTTTCCGCTAGTAAAAAACTCGAATTTTATAATTCAATCGTACCACTGATATCTATATGCCGTTTTGATCGTCTCGTCGTGTTGAACTCCGCGGTATATTCAATTTTGTATTTTAAAAGTCCGGAAAACGGAAGAGTCTACGGACTGATTTCCGTATCGGTTCCGCTTTCGAACCTTTTGGCTTTCCATGCTTTTCGCTTTCCACCGTTTGGACCAGCAGCTATTTTCTTTCAATATTCCAAGATGGATTTTGTGATTCCAACTGTTCAAATAGGTTGTCCTTTCACATATTTTCGGTTCGTATTACAATTGCTTCAGAAAAATTTAATAAGCATAAATTGAAAGGTTGCGTAGCTGTTAGTTCTTCTTCGTTGCCTGGCACCTACTTTTTTTCCAATATTCTTTCTGCATCTTCATTTGGAAAATGTATGTAAATTAAAGTATGGCTTACCTTCAACGCATGCAACTCCAAGTGCCTCTTCATCCTTCCTTCCCCTATATTCTCTCCGACCTGCTACTCGCCCTATTCAACCACCTCAAATGCTCCAACTACTGTCCATTCATGACCAAACCACCGCGGCAAGCCACCGCGTCTCCTTCTTCTCCCACCGCCTTCCATCGCGAGCACAGCAAGCCGACTTCATCTCCAACCACGTGCGCAAACATCCCACCGAAGACAACTGCCCTACCTCCTTCCATCTTCCCATCGTCCAGCCTGTATCTCTTCCCTCCAACCGCCGTTCTCCGCTAGCTTCTACCTCTACCCATCATCACTTTCCAGATCCGCCCATTAGCCTACTATCTCACTTCCACGCATGCTCTCTCCTCCTTGATGGCCGAGTTCCTTGTGTGAATATGCATTAAGGTATGATATGTATATGTAGTAATAAGGTATATTTATATAAATATTTTATTTTACTATCGTATATATATGTCAGTTTATAATGTGGGATGAATCTATTCTTTACAGTGTATATATTTTGATGGATATGGGTTGATTGGAGGTATTAATACGTGTGTGTTAGTTTATATGTTCATACGTTAGTTTATGTATATATTTTACATAGGATGTATATGACTGTGTGTAAGGATATTTATATTAGGTATAGATTAAAACGTAATATGCTAGTGTTTTGGTCTTCGAATATATATGTTTAAAATGATCTGGGTAGCATACTATATACACGTATTGATTTTATGTCAAATTTATTTTAATTTTTTTTGTCGATTTTAAAATATAATAGGTGTGTGAATATATATTAGTTAAATACATTTAGGTAAGTATTATATAAGTATGTTTACAGTACCTGTCTATCCTTGTATAAAATATTTTCAAGGATATGTTTTCGAATGCCTGTGATTTACGTGAATTATTAAGTATACCAGTCTTGTGCAAAAAAAAGGGATTTGATGAAATTGCCTTTGAACTTTGAATGTATATGAAGTTTGACTTTGAAATGTTTGTTAATTTTAGGCGTATAAAAAAATATAACAATTTTGAAATGCTTCTCTGACCAAGTTTAAAACTAAAATGTATTTGCTTCAAAGTATATAATGTATATACGTTGATTAATATATGTGTTTTAATTTATATTTATGAATTTTGGGAACCATATATATATATATATATATATATATATATATATATAAAAAAAATTCAATAGGTGTTGGATTTTTTTAAAATATGATTTTATATAAATAGTCATATATAGTTATACATATAAGGTCATTTATACCACTTGCCTTCACTTATTTTCATCAATCCGGTTCTGATCTGTCTTATCGATTTCTATTATCAACTATGTTGTCGAAATTCGTGCCCACTTTGCTTTTTTTTGGAATTCATAGCTTGTTCTGTTGTCTATTCTCTCTAGTCTCGAAAGGTGAGTAATCACTCACGATTAATGTTCTTTTATTTATTAAATTTGATTTCAATTGAAACGTCAATTGAAATATGCCGTTGTTGGTTATTTACACTGTTACATATGCTATTACCTGTACCAGTTCACCTGTGACATCTGACACCATTATCTGTTAATTATTTATGCGATGATAATACAGTTTGGCTGATAATTGATTGATTGTTGATGTTTATATTGGACGTTAAATTGTTTATGTTGACGTGATAAATAGTATGCAATTGAATTTGATATAAGATAGTTAATAATTTAAAATGGATTTATATGTTAAATTTGATTAGTAAAATATGACCCCTTCTAATTGTTAAATTAATTAACACGTAGAATTTTGTTAACTACACCGTGAACCATTGAATGTATGTTGTATAAATTTATGTAGTATAAAATTGAATAATGAATGACTAGTGAAAACTATATAAGTATTAATGTAATAATCTTTAATCTACATGAAATGATAGTGTAGATTCTAGAAATAATTATATTAATTTGCACGAACAACAATGTGAATTAATACGATTATTCGGGATTATTTAAATAAACTATTGGATTGTTATTGATTGTTGTTATTGCTTGTTTATTTACTTTGACACCATCCCAGTTATCACACTGCAAGTTCCCTTTGCTACGCTTTGACTTTTGAATTGAAATGGAATCGGGTTGAAATGATAAATACCCAAATTAAACTTTGACCTAGAATAGAGAATTAAATAAAACCCGATTGGTCAATAATTTGATTTAAAAATAAAATAAAGATTTTATTTGAATAAATAATAAGGTTTTGAAATGAAGTTGGAATTTGAATTTCTATGAAAGGAAAATGTCAATATCTAATAATCTGAATCGAAATATTAACATAGCAGTGGATGAAAGGACGTTGTTTTAAAATTAATTATTTAGTAATTAAATTTGGAATTATTAATAATTAAGTTTGAAATTAGTTAATAATTAAGTTTTGTAATTAGTTTATAATTAAGTTTTGAAATTAGTTAATAATTAAATTTTGAAATTATTTGTTAATTTAATGAGATTGAATTATTTAATAATTAAATTGAATTGAATTCTTTATTAAGTGAAATTTAACCTCTTGAATAAGTGAAACTAAGTTTCTTTATTAATTGAGTTTTGGAATTGTAACTAAGTAAACAAATAAATGAAATTGAATTTCTTTAACAAGAAATAAAATGCGTTTTATTGAAATTAATGTAAGACTTGTAATTTAAAGAATGGTTTTGACAAATCTAATTTAATTCAATTTGAAGTTTTGATATAATGAAGTTGAACTTAAGTAGTTGATTTAATGAATTGGAAATTAAATAGAAATTATTTTGAATGACATATTTACTTAATAAATATTGAATGAAATCGATCAATGAATTTAAATTGATTTGAATGTTAAATTAAATTTATTTAAATGATTTCGGAATGAAATTTATATACGAACTTGAATCAATATTTGAATTGTTTAAATAAAATCGAAATTGAATTATATGATTTGAAATAGTATTTGGAAGTTTGAAACGTAAATTATGAAAATTGATAAAGAAAGACAAATGGAATGTTGGTTTACAAATTCTAATTGAAATTGAATTTGATTTGATTTTGAAATGTATTGAACGACCAATCGATGAAATAATTTCGAAGGTTATTAAAGAGACTGGAATCGGTTATGGACATACTCTCTGTCTAAACCAAAAACCGCTTTAATAACTATACGCGGAGTGTGATCCAGAATGAAGTGGTTGGAATGATGTACGTGATGACTGAAGAAAGAGAATGATAATGGATAGCCTTGACACTTGTGTCAAATTGAAAATGACTAAAACATGAGCCGTGCCGGGCCAAATGGTGTTAGCCACCTCGAACGAACACACTTCTTCGTAAACTACTCATTACTTATTATTGATTGGTGCACCCTCGAAATTTTAGGAGTGTTGTTTCGCGGTTTTGGGATCGTTGCGGCGATGCGTTTTCATCAGTCCGGATCAGGCAAACGGTAGTTTCACTACCTTGGGTATTGCCTCATGTGCCTTGTCATACTTGTATCCCTATATACGCGACCACTATGAATTTGTTTTGTGTTATACCTATGGAGTACTCCCTGATAGCCCACTAGTTTACCGTGGAGTTTACAGTGCTGTATAGACTATGACATTTAAATAAAAGTGGAAATTGGTATGAAGGGCCTAATTATACAACCCAATTTTTTCCAAGACACGGGTTTGAAATTATTATTTTCGAGGACAAGTATGTGCGGCGTGCATCTTCATCTTCTCAAACAACTAAATATCTTTTGAAATCGATCGTGGAAATTAGGCGCGTTCGTCTTCATCTTCTCAAACAACTACGTATCTTTTGAAATCTGCCGATCGTGAAAATTAGGCGCGTGCGTCTTCATCTTCTCGAAGAACTACGTACCTTCTGAAATTTACCGATCTTGTAAATTAGGCGGTCGTTTCTTGTTCAATCAAAGCGGTCGTTTCTTGTGCAATCGAAGCGGTCGTGAGGCGTTAGTTTCTTCTCAAATAAAAATCAACTTTAATTGTGGGAAATCGTAAGGCGGTTTTCTTCATTTGGTGAGTCTCCATTTTATTTGTTGTTTTTCATTCTCAATTCTATTTTTTATGATGTTCATGATGTTACTGTATGTTTCTTTTCACAGGAGGCTGTTTTCATCTATTGGAGGAAGGTTTTGTTTGATGTAGTTGGAATAATGGCTTCTGAATGGTATTGTTTTATTCTGATAACACAAGCACTGTGTATTTAGCCTCGTTTGTTCTTTAGTTTGCAATTAAACTTTGATTGTTTAGATGTTTAAGAATGGTGTGTCAAAATTCCATTCTGGCTGTAGTAATAATTTGGCAACCATCGAATGTGATTATGTGTTTTAAAGACCATATTGATCTTAGTGCGTGTTAGTTATGATAATTTTTTAGCTCTTTTTTTTCACCATTAAGTATATTTTTGCAGATCATCTTTTTCACCTATGATTTTTCAATAATGTAAATTTGAATAGGTACAATCATGACGAATGTTTTTCTTCCCCATGTACCAATTTTTTTGGTTGATTTCAAGTTATGTACCATGCTGGATTTGAAATTGTAAACATAATCCCAATATACTTAGTTAACAAAGGATCAGACAATTGGTATTTATGTACTAGACTATGATAGGACAGTAGTTATTGTTAGCTGTTATATTGGAATGTTTGATGTGGTAGGTGTTGAAAATTTAGTTGGTAAGGGTTAGAATGGAACTCAACGTTTTTCCACTGTTGTAATCAGGTTATCCCAAAGAGTGATAGTGATCTGTAAAAGATAAATTGTTTTTTCTTTTTTCAAAAAGTGGTATAGAAAATGATTTAAATAGTTTTATGCTACTAGTTTTTATTTAAGATCAGTTTCACATAGTTATATTTGTTTTACATTTTTTTTGCAGGTGTGATTCATCTGTTATAGTTGTGTTTGATTTCAATAACAATTGTTTTAGTGCTCGTTTTGGATTGGATGCTTCTATTTCTTCTATTAGGAATAGGATTTGGGAGGAGTGGAATAATTTTACTCCATTATGCTTTGATATTTTTTATATTCGAGAATCAAAGACTACCTTTATTGAAACGGATAGTGATCTTCAAGCTATATAGTGTTTGTCTTGGTTTAAAAAGGAAGAATTTTTGGTTTTTTTTCAACGGTTGAAGAATGATTCAATGGATAATTTTGTTGGTGAAAGTAGCAAGTCTGGTTCAGTTGTTGGTGTTGAGTCAAGTAATAATATGTTAGGTTATGATGATGATTTAGATTCTGGTTTTACTCAACAAAAGGATTTACATGAGTTGTTGAAGAAGAACTCAAATATGGAATTTTTTACTGGCGTTGGTCAACAGTTTGATTCTGCTATTGGATTCCGTAGAATAGTTAGTGCTTATTGTTTGAAGAATGGATTTAAAGTACAATATATTAAGAATTGTAAAGAACGATTGACAGTTCGATGTGCTGTAGCTAGCTGTCCTTTTAGGATTCATGCTTCTTGCAAACTGAAGCAATTGGACCAACTGTTTGTTAAAAACATTAACTTGATTCATACTTGTGGTGGTGGATTTCATTCCCTTAGTAGTCCAACCATTAATAGTGATCTTGTGAAAAGTTTAATCGTCAATCAAATTCGTGATGAGCCAAAAAGAAAAACCAAGGATATCATTAAAAGTTTTAGAAGAGATTATGATGTGAAGCTAAGCTATTACTTTGCTTATAAGGATAAGAAATTGGCTATGAATGATATTTTTGGTGATGAAAAGAAATCTTACAATGAATTAGTTTGGTATTTGAAGGCATTGGAAAGAAATAACCCAAATAGTTATTCAAGTATGGATGTGGATTCTGAAACAAATCAATTTGAGAGAGTTTTTGTATGTTATGAGGCATGTATATTTGGATTTAACTATTGTCGTCCTATGGTGTTTTTGGATGCTACCTTTTTGAAAGGGTGAAGTGGTATTTTGATGGCTGCCACTGCGAAAAATGGGAATCAAGGTACTGATTTTGATTTTTTTTTGCTGTTGTATTTATGTTACATAGTACTGTTTCTTTAAGTTATTGTTCTAGTGAATTTTGTTGTGTACATACTGCATTTCATTCAAGTGATTAGTCTACTGTTATATAGTACTGTTTCAAATATAGTGCATTTGGTTGTTTCAAATGTAGTAATATGTTGTTCAATTCATTATATTTTCTTCTGCGTTAGGGATTAGCATGTGAAATTATTGCAAAAATGAATTCAAACTCACAATTTAGTTCAACTGAAAATTAACGATGATTAATGTTGGTTGTTTTTTTTATTTTTATTTTGATAAATACATAATCTAGATGTTTTATTTTTTTCAGTTTATCATGATACCTACTGCTTATGCTGGATTTACCAGAATCTGTCATATTTCAAACAATAAATGCATATATGTTTTTATCTCCAACATCTTCAATCTAGTTGCACTAGTTACAAAGTAGGTACAATTGTTCAATGGACAACCATGCTCTTCTTATTGTAAATTTGATCCAAAACAAATACTGTAAAAGATTTAATGTTCTTTAATTTGATATACAAAATGTTACATTATACAGGAGTTAAAAAAGATAAATGTGTTTATCTTTTAATATAAAGAATTAAATAACATATTAAGCCGTACTTATATATCATAGATACTACTACATGTTGAACATATTTATCATTTTTCTCTTTATTTGAAGTTCTTACATAAGGTATACAAATGATTTAAACAGCATATAGAAAAGATAAAAGCATATATGTTTTAGATGTTTGAATATAATTCTTTGTATTGTATGCATGAATTATGTATCATATCTTTGCAATTTCTACCCTTTATGCGTAGACTACACATTCAAATAGAATTTTTTTTTAAAAAGGATGAATTGTCTCTAGGAAATTGATTTTTCCTTTTTTATTTGTGCTGAGGGTATAGTGTTCATGTGATTTTCTACTATTAGATAATACTGTTTCAAATATAATGCATTTTGTTGTTTCAAATGTAATACATAAACAGTGAATTAATTTTTTTTTGTTTTTTTCCAGGTTTTTTCCCATTAGCAATGGCTCTTGTTCCCAAAGAAAATGAAGAGTGTTGAGGTTGGTTTTTAAAACACCTAAAGAATGCTCTCAGTTGTGATAGAATATTAACTTTTTTAAGTGATAGACACTGGGGTTTATTGTTAAGTATTCCAAAAAAAATTCCAAATAGTCATCATTCTTATTGTTTGCATCATATGCCAAATAATATTGCTAGCATTGTGAAAAGTGGAAGGGGTGTTTGGGTAGCTCATTTACTTGAGCGTTGTGCTATAGCTTCTAATCATCATGAGTTTGAAAAAGCCATGTCCAAGTACAAAGAAATTGGAGGTGCCAAAGCTATAGAGTACTTGAATGATAAACCATATGATCATTGGGCTGATTTTTTTTTTCGGGGAAGCGATATGGTGAAAATAAATCTAATGTAGCTGAGAGTTTTAAATCTTGGATTTTGGATGAAAGAAGTTTGCCTGCTACTGCTTGTCTTGATGGAATTAGGGTAAAACTGATGATGCAAATGTCTAATCGTAGAGAAGAGGCATCAAAGTAGACTAGTGTGCTATGTCCAAAAATGGAAGCTCGTTTGTTGAAATTGAAGGAAGTAGGATTTGGGTGGAGTGTTTCTAAATCATCTAGGTATGTATTTCTACATTTTTACATGATGTTCATAGTTTCTGAAAAAAATGATAAATGCATTTATCTTTTTTCAACTTGCTATGTAACCTGTGTTATGATTTCATTTTGTTGGTATTTATAAATTTTAAACCCCTCTGGATCTTTTGAATCTTGACAGTCGCGACATTGTAATTAACACTGTATGTAATTCTTAGCTCTTTCATTATTTTCGTCTGGATGAGTCTGTACATTTTACTTATGGTATATTAGTTCTTGACTTGGATAATCCTATTGATCTTTTTGGAAAAGTCAAATTTGGTGCATCAAGGCAACGTTCTAGTCAATTCCACTTAATCAGTGGATGCCTTACCTATTGAAATCATTGTCAAGGTTTATAGGTTTTAATTCTTACTATAACCTTTATGCTTCCTTTTTTCTAGATTGGTTATCAGTTTTTTTAAAAAGAAAATCAAAATCTACATAAGATATACTTTCTCTAAAGAATATCAACAGTATGCCCGTTGTTATTTGTTTTGGTTTATGAGTCTTGTTTTTCACTATTATTTCTATGCACATGAATTGGGTCTTATTTATTAGATAGATTAGAGAGAATATATATAGTGCTAATATTCATTTTTTGGAAATGCAATCTGTGTATACATTTTAACTATTTTTAATTTTACATTTTGTAGGTATATTTTTGAAGTTCATTCTCCAACATCTCAAAAGGTCGATCTTAAAAATCGCATTTGCAGTTGCAATCAATGGAAAGTGACAGGTTTTCCTTGTGCGCATGCTTTGAAGTGTATTTCTTTAACCAGAAATTCTATTTATGAATATATTGAGAATTACTTTACTGTTGAGTATTATCGAGCTTCATATTCACATTTGATCAATCCTATTCCAATTTTTGATAAGGAAACAATTGAAGCTGAAGAATCATCTATTGTTCTTCCTCCTAAGCCTGTTCGTGGAGCTGGTAGGCCTAGGATGAATAGGATTGAAGGGGATGACTTTCATGCTAAGCAAAACAGATGTGGAAAGTGTAAAAAACTAGGACATAATAGAAGAGGATGTTCTTTGAATATTTGAGTTGATTGTTTTAGTCCAATGTATTTGATTGGTTGTTCTATAAATACTTTGAGTTGAATAATTGAGTTGATTGTATTAGTCCAGTGTATTTGATTGATTGGTTGTTCTATGAATACTTTGACTTGAATATTTGGATTATTGCATATGTTGAATTGGATATAATCTGATTTTGATTACTTTTGGTTGTATGCAATTATTTATGAGTTTTTGCTTTTCTGGTAGGCATTGTGATGGTTGCCGGTAGGTAGTCAGTGTGGAATTGGTAAGATGATGGTTAGTGAAGAAGAATTGTGGATTGTGGCTTCTCTGACAGTGTTGAGTGTGGAATGTTGCTGCAGTTTGTATTGAATGAAACAGTGGTGTAGTAGTATTTGCTTGTATGGCCAGAGAACTGTGAAGTTTATAGGTTGTGAATGGTTTGGGATGGAAGTATGGTTAGTAAGTGAAGTACGACAGAGTGGTATTGGGACTTTTGTAAAGGAGGAGGTGTTGTAGTTAAAAAGTGAGGCAGTGGAGGTTGGTAGTGAAGTAAGGAGTAGTCAGAGGCACTTGAAGTTGTGAATGATGAAGGTGGTAGTTGCTCTTGTAACAGGAAATGGAAAGTATGGAAGAACTATTGGTTGCAATTGTTCCGTTAAAAAAGATAAATTGATATATCATTGGCCTCAAACAAGCTTAGGACTTAAGTATATTGCGGTCATTGATTTCAATTTTGTTTGTGCAGAAATATTTGTTCAATTTTGTTTGTGCAGAAATATTTGTTGATTCTTCATAACAGTGGAATACCTATCCATCTCCAATAGTTATTTATCTTTTTCTAATAACTTCTTTTTTCAAGAAAGCAGTATTCAACTTGCGTGCAATTGTGGTCAGTTGATGCTGCAGGAAATTGGTTTGATTTAGTGTGTTTTGTTTTGTTTTATTTCCAAACATATATCAAAAAATACCGTTGTTACACATTTGCAATTGTTTAAAAACTAACTGAAATTGTACTTACAGCCCATAACAAAAATTATATCTTTACCCATTTCATATATTTATTCACTAGATATCCAAATATTTTACTATGACTTTCTCTGATAATCAACAAATGTGCCTTCTGCACATGCATGTCTTAAGTTTTACTTTAGCTTGATGTTTTTCATCGGGTAAAATATCACTACTTTGATCCATTATTATTTTTTTAAATGTTAACATCATACCATCTTGTTTCAATTTTTGTTTTATATCACTAGTTTGTTAATCATACTTGTGAAGGAACTATACAGAGAAACAGAAAGAGTATGATGTTCCTTTTGTTCATATGCTTTGTTTATTTGTATGAATTTGTCGTTGCTTCAATCCCTAATTTGCAAACATATATCAAAAAATACCGTTGTTACACATTTGCAATCGTTACAAATTCTTCTCTATTTTCAATACATTCTAAGGTTTCTGCATACAATTCAATTCTGTTCTCAATCATGTATTACAGTAAATTATCATTACATTTTCTGTTTTACCCAATCTCATTATTAACCACTCTTTCCATCAACATCTGCAAACTACTTGCAAAATCCGTCTACAAACCATTCAAATCTTCCCTCTACGAAGCTCTGCTCAATAATCACTAACCAAATGTCACCAATCCATGTCACCAGCATTCCTTCTTCCCATTCTCAGGCATCATCACTTTCATCATTCATTTCCACCAACATCTACCCTTCTGCCTACAGCTGACCAACCTTGCACTTGCCACAACCTAAAATAGCTCACAGGACTTCCATCAACTCTCACTGCACTGCAATTCCAATCACTATCTTCAAACTTCTATCATTTGACATACAACATCCTCAACACCAACAGAAACGACCTCTATAACCTGAAATTCACAGCAACCATTAACACTTACTGCATAGCACTTCCATCCACACTATCTTCCTCATCCTAGCAAATTACTCAACATCACAGTAACCTTCACATTACACAACACACTCTGTATTATACGGCCCAATTTTTTTCTAGGACCCAACATGAATGTATAGTCAGATTCAAAAGTGACAGTGCAAACAAGTGCACAGCATACACATAAACAAACTCAAGTCTACAACATCTGTAAGTAGGTTTTACAGTTCAAATAATATGGCCTAAATCAACCATTACAAATTCATCAGTCAAATAAAATTTTAACAAATGTATGATAAAAAGACTGTTAGGCATCAAAGAATTTGTTGCTATCATTGTCAGTTCACATCTTTTGTTGCTGAAGCTGAACTGCAGAATTTTTCAATTGTCCAGCAGTATGGTTCATCAGAGAGAATTTGTGCACTTATCTATGCTCTAAATGCGTTTACTTGTTCTAGACTGATTTTTGATGTTGTGTCCATTCCTTGTGTTAACTTTTTGATAAACATCATTACAAAAATTCCACAGTCGAACCTGCATTTGTTAAAATTTTAGTTATTGTGTAACATTCATCGTTGTGTAAAAATCTCCAGTATTAGTATTATGAAAATATAACTAAACATGTACTTAAATCCATTACATTAAAAGATAAATGCTTATATCTTTTTTAATAGTTGAATAAAGTAGGATATGACACTTAATATTTTATGAAGAACTCTTTAATTAATTTCATTTAAAAATAAACGAGCTCCAAAACAACAAACAACTTAAATCGTTTATATAAAAACATAAATGCTTTTATCTTTTTTACCTACGGTTTAACATATCTGTATATTTTATGTAATAACTAATATCATGAGAAAAACACCAAATACCTTGAATGCATTAGATAATATACCATTTGTATCAGTGATTTGAACAACCTGGGGCATTTTTTCAATATTTTAAACTTGCTATGAGATGCACCGAAAAAATTGCTCTGTCATACAAATCAAAAATAATTTCATTTTTGCCCTCGTCGTGCAATTTTAATTTTTTTAGGGAGCTGCTGCAGTGTTATGGTTATTTTTCCGATTAGATCTCTTTGGATTTAGTTTTAAGTGCACCGTCTTTTCTTAGATGTTGTCGAATTTATTTTGAATGTTGGTAAAACAGCAAATCGTCTGATTTTGTCCCATCTATCGTGTTTCTTCTATAAAAGAAAATATTTTTGGATGGATTCCCGCCTAAAATATACCCATTTATCCAAGTTGAATTTCTTTTAACCACGTTTTTTTAATAAAAACAATAATGTGACTGTAGACATGAAAAGAAAACGAAAAAAGAAAAGAAGAGCCTTATATATTATTGACATCTAGAAACACAGAACTTAATTAATAGCATCTACTATGTAGGCATCTATTTAATAGATACGAATGCTTTTATATAGATGTTTAGCAAATATGTTTACACTTGTTGAGGCAAGCTATTCCCTCACGGGACAAACTAAACATAAAGATTACACCTCATAATATGTTGGGAGATGCTTTGACTAGCAGTACCTACAATCAGATTCTAATCAAAGTATCAAGTAAGATCACATGTCTGAGTAAGCCTATCAGCTCTACTATATCAGCTCTACAATCAGAATACTTACCTAACGATTACTTTTGAAGATATATATTCATTGCACTCTATTTTCACTTCCTACATGACAATCAATTAGATCACAGTAATCGCCCAAATGAACTGAAATTGTGGTACTTGGTGTTTTCCAATCCACTCCTGTGCCCATATTAATTTCATTTAACAATAAACCAGCTCCAAAACAACAAACAACTTAAATCATTTACATAAAAACATAAATGCTTTTATCTTTTTGACCTAGGGTTTAACATATCTGTATATTTTATGTAATAACTAATATCATGAGAAAAACATCAAATACCTTGAATGCATTAGATAATATACCATTTGTATTAGTGATTATGAAAATATAACTAAACATGTTCTTAAATCCTAGGTAAACATTTTTAATCAGTGATTATAAAAATTACCCGTTGCTTTGTTGAGCACAGTTAACATTTTTAATCAATGTAGACTTTCCTAGAATTGTTTTCTCGCCTGCGTCTTGTAAGTCTTTATTGATTTTGTTTACCGCTGTTTTCTGCCAAATATATATATATATATATATTTTATAATAATGATAAATATATTTATCTTTTTTACTTTCTGTGTATTTTACTTACCACATTAATAGCAAACCTTGAATTTCCACTTCTTAGTGTCTTCGATCTTGTGGTCAAGTGTAGAGAATCATAATGGTTCCATGAACATGATTCCACTACTAGCTCTAGCAAGCTCCAATGTTCGTTGCCATGTATAGGAAATAATATATTGCAACATAATGGATTTAGAAGTGCTTGTTTAATAAAAGGATTAAACATATTTGTTTTGATATTTTCTAGGTTTCCATCTGTTGCGCTTTTCTGTTAAAAAATAATTTTAGAAAATTTATCTTAGAAACAAATTAAATTTTACATTATAGTACACTTACTGTCATTGTTGTGTTCACATATATAATGCTAGAACTTGGTTCTAAAAATTTTGTTTTTCTGAACCAAAACCAATCAATAACCTACATTTCCAAAAAAAAATATGGATTAAGTATAGATTTTATAATGAAGCAAAGAATAGAATTTATAATGACGCAAAGTATAGTTTTTTGTACTTACTTGACCAGAAATATATTCTCCATAGAGAATTTCTTCTATCATACTTTTTGTGATGGTGATGAAGTTTCCATCATCACAAGTAAATGCTTCATCACTAAAAAATTAAGATTAGTATGTTCCGTGTTGTATGGCACATACAGTATAAAAGAAAATTAATTAAGATTGGTATACTGAAAAATTAAGATTAGTATGTAATGAAATATTTTTTTAACAAAAGAAAATAACAATACTTGTAGAAGTTTGTATGAAAAGATAAATCAATTTATCTTTTTTAGTTTAGTTTGGTTTTTTTGATGTCTATATGACAAAAAAACATGGGTATTAAATCAGTTCTGGTTTTATGGCACTTACAGTATAAAACACAGATTTGATCTCTATATGACAAAAAAACATGGAGTATATTTATATGCATATCAACATGACAAAAGTTCTGCTATAATTTATATGCATATCTTATTGGAACAAATATATATTTAATTCAATTGAGTCAAAAGTAGTTTAGTTACTTACTTATTTCCTCCAAGAATTTTGAATTTTTTTTTGACAATTTCTTTTTGTTCTTCGGTAAGATATTTGAGTAGTGGACATTTGTCAACATTCTTTGGCTTCTTCTTCTTTTTTGGTTCTTTTAGGACAATATCTTCAACAACAATTGGATCTTTTGCAGGCTCTTTCAGTTTGTCAGATTTTAAACTATCTTGTGTCTGCTTTTCTAGTATGAAATCTTGAGTTTGCATAATATCAAAAGTTGAAAAATTAGCAGAACTATTTATGTGAATCATACCAACAATTTTTTTTACCTTTTTCATCTTTAGTTTTTTTGTTCAAATTATCTTTTTCCTCCACATCATGCTTTTCTAAATTTTCCAATTTCTGAAGCTTCATTTCAAGAATATGGATTCTATTTTCAGCTGCTTCTCTTAAATGTCTTTCCTCCTTTAATTGTTCTTCAACATTTTTCATCTCAGAAAACAAAAAATTGACTTTTGACTGTAGCTCCATTATGTTATTAGCAAATTCTTTAGCATATGTTCTCAAACTAGTGTCTTCCTGGTACTCATCTAATTTTCTTTTGTTGTTTCGATCTGCTTCCACTTCAATAGCTTTTATTTTATTGGAAAGAAATTCTTTCTCTTCTTTTGTTACAGCTGCAAATTTTTTTAAAATCTGCAATGAATAATTTTAAAGTTAAGCGTGCACATATACTGTAATTGAAGTACTAAACAAGTTAAGCTTGCACATATACTTTTTATACTCATTTGGTTTTCTATTATTTAGGCTACTAACATTCTAAAAAATTTCTTTCGAAAAAATCAAAAAAAAATGTACAGTTAAAAAAAAATAGCATACTTTGTCATTGTCAACCTCAGTGAGGTTGAAATCTTTCAATTTTGATAAATCCCATTTCCCCATTCTTGGGATTTTTGTTTGCAGATTTTCCTTCTCATCAATTATTTGTGTTCGTTCACAAATCCAGTACTGCAAGAAAAAGATAAAAGCATTTATATTTTTGTATTAAATATAAATTTGAATATATTTATATTTAGTTAAAATTATGAAAGCATACCGGTAACACCATAGTACAGCCTGGTGTACTTCTAGGGTCAGCATGATACTTTTTAACATTTTTCAAAACATTTTCACATATTGCTCGAGGCCAAGAAATTGAATTTAATTTTTTTAAATTCAACAACTTCGGCAAGAAACCCCATTGCATATAGCTTTGGTTGTTTGGAAAAAGGAAAGTTATAACCAGCAACAACAATAACAATTTCACTATATCCTCATTTCCTTTTTCTTCTTCTAACAGTGTTTTCAATCGTTTTGTTACTGTTTTTTTGGCTAATTATATCTTCTTCTTCAAAATTGGCAGTTAAAAAATTGGAGAAACTTTCCATGGCTGAGGCTTTGTTAGAAGCTGGTATAGGAAATAAGTCTTCTCCGGCTAATGGCATTCCAAAAATTAGACTAACTTCTTCAGGAGTAATTTTGAGTAATTTGTTTCCAATTGTGAAAGCATTTTCTTTTTCATCAAAAGAAGTAATGATATCATCTAAATTTGAAGCACTTTTCCTTAAATCTTGTCGTGCTATTGAATCACTAAGAAAAACGTTGAAGAAGTTTCTGAATGGCGTTTTTCTAAAAAAAAGCTTTTGCTTCAGGTGAAAGAATGTGTTTCTCCTTTATAATTGACATCACCTTATAGATTGCATCCAAATTACATCTATAAGTACCTGTGTACTGCCTTTTTTGCTTCTTGGCTATTTTCTTAATTTCATACTGATCTACATCATCCAAATCAGTACTGTCTTCAGCTAGTTGCTGTGAAATCGCTTTTTCATCATCAGATATGAAGTCTTCTTTTTCATTCACATCAGGTAATTCTTGCGTTGGTGCACTCTGATTCTATATTAAGGAAAATCAAAAAATAAATTAGGAGGTAAAAATAACAAGTTTATCAAAAAAATATCTTACTACACAAAAATTTGAATAAAAAGATAATATGCTTTATCATTTAAATTATTTTGTATTTTTTTTGAGATTAAGATAATTTTTAGTACATAAAGTACCTCTATTTAAAAAATAAAAGATAAAGCACTTTTTTAGTATATAAAGTACTTCTTTTTTTTAAAAAACAAAAGTACAAATTAAATCCAATAGGTTTTGTTGTAAAGAACAAATGTTTGAAATTTTTTTAGACCTATTTCAATATTCACGGTTTGAAAATTTCACATTCTCTAATTTATAATTTAGACCAATAAAAGATAAATGAACATTCACAACTAAAAATCAACAAGAATTATTTGATGAAATGAAAATTTACAATTACAAAGTTTCAAAGTGTATAAAGATAATGTGCTTTATCTTTTTTAGTTGTTCAAGTAATGGTCAATTATATGTTTGAATAAAAAGATAATATGTTTTATCATTTAAATTATTTTGTATTTTTTTAGGATTAATATATAATTTAGTATATAAAGTAACTTTATATAAAAAAGTAAAAGATAAATCACTTTTTTACTATATAAAGTACCTCTTTTTTTTAAAAAAATTACAAATTAAATCTAACAGTTTTTTTGTAAAAAACAAATGTTTGAATTTTTTTTGACCTATTTCAATTTTTACAGTTTCAAATTTTCACATTTTGAAATTTATAATTTAGATCAATAAGAGATAAATGAACATTCACAACTGAAAATCAACAAGATTTATTTGATGAAATGAAAATTTACAATTAGAAAGTTTCAAAGTATAGAAAGATAATCTGCTTTATCTTCATCATCACAATAGCCTTGAAGTAATAACATGTACAACATGTATGAATGCAACATGAAAGCTACAACATCAATGAATATTCAGATTCAAAAGTGACAGTGCAAACAAGTGCACATCATACACATAAACAAATGCAACATGAAAACAACTCAAGATCAATGCAAATGAAGTAACCAAACCTGACTGAAGTGTTCGAACATTACATATATACATCTGTGAAACATCAAGTGAATTTGCAACATCATACGCATTGAAACCAGAGTCCAATGCAGACATGTCGACAAGATGAGAAAGAAAGTGCAGACAAGCTACATGATAACTGACTGCATATAAAGCAACAAATCAAGTCAATGCACATCAATCCAATACAAAATACATGAAGTGAATGCAGAAACACACACACACACACATGTATACGTAAACGTAGTGACAGAATAGCAGACTAACCAAGGTAAACAATGTAAGCTCAAAAAATTTAGCTATTTTTTTATTTAAAATATGGAATCTAGATTCCAATTTATTATGTATATACAAAATTGAAGAGTAGAATTAAATATTATGGGAAACATAAGTATGAAAACAATTATGAATGGAGTTGTAGATAATGATGGTCTTTGGCTGTGTTGATTGCAGAATGGACTGGATATTGGTCTTATGTTTATGCATTGGGTTCCACCTTCGTTTATGAATATGCAGGTAGTTTTTCGAATGAATATCTTTGACTTAGAAGACCTTGTATGCATTTTTACGCTACATAAATTTTTTCATATATAATGAAATGTTAGACAGAGTGAAGAACTATTAATTAATATCATTTAACAATAAACCATCTCCAAAACAACAAACAACTTAAATCATTTATATAAAAACATAAATGCTTTTATCTTTTTTACCTAGGGTTCAACATATCTGTCTATTTTAAGTAATAACTAATATCATGAGAAAAACATCAAATACCTTGAATGCATTAGATAATATACCATTTGTATCAGTGATTATGAAAACATAACTGAAAATGTACGTAAATCCTTTACATCAAAAGATAAATGCTCCAGAATGCGTGATCGAAGGTCACGAGTTCGAGCCCCGAAACTGACAACCCTGTAACAAGTACCCGAAGTATGTGTTTGGCAGGCACATACTTCCCTAGAGTTTACAAGCGAAGCTTGGTTCTCTAAGTAATTCAAAAAAAAAAAAAGATAAATGCTTCCATCTTTTTTAATAGTTGAATAAACTAAGATCTGACAGTTAATATTTTATATAGAACTCGTTAATTAGTATCATTTAACAATAAACCATCTCCAAAACAACAAACAACTTAAATCATTTACATAAAAACATAAATGCTTTTACCTTTTTTACCTAGGGTTTAACATATCTGTGTATTTTATGTAATAACTAATATCATGAGAAAAACATCAAATACCTTGAATGCATTAGATAATATACCATTTCTATCAGTGATTATGAAAAATAACTCAAAATGTACATAAATCCTTTACATCAGAAGATAAATGCTTCTATCTTTTTTAATAGTTGAATAAAGTAAGATCTGACACTTAATATTTTATGAAGAACTCGTTAATTAACATCATTTAACAATAAACCATCTCCAAAACAACAAACAACTTAAATCATTTACATAAAATCATAAATGTCTTTATCTTTTTTACCTAGGGTTTTAACATATCTGTGTATTTTATGTAATAAATAATATCATGAGAAAAACATCAAATACCTTGAATACATTAGATAATATACCATTTCTATCAGTGATTATGAAAATATAACTCAAAATGTACGTAAATCCTTTACATCAGAAGATAAATGCTTCTATCTTTTTTAATAGTTGAATAAAGTAAGATCTGACACTTAATATTTTATGAAGAACTCGTTAATTAATGTTATTTAACAATACGCCAGCTCGAAAACATGTACCTAAATCGTTTACATAAAAAAAATAGTACATACTTGTAGACGAATCGATGAAGAAAAATTGATGTTTAACTGAATAATGGCAGAAATCTTCGATCATAAATTGTCTAGTCGTTTAGAAAAACCTACTTTTCGATTTTATATTTGATTTCGTTTTGCTGGGTTCTGAAAAAGGAAAAAGAACGGGAGAAAAGGTAACGGAATGAAGGGATAAAGTAACAGACGTAATGTGTATTAACTTTTGTCCTACAAACTAATTATTTTAAACTTGTGTCCTAGAAACTTATTGTTTGATGGAAAGAGACCCTTATGGTAAAATTTCCCTAAATAAAATGTGTTAAGGGGGATAATGGTAACGCCTTAACACTGTTTTGATACTTTATATTACTAATAGGCATTATCTACTTAGCGTACATGTAACGACCCAGAATTTTTATTAATTAAAATTTGGATATTTAATTAATTTTAAATATTAATAAGTGAATTTATAAGTCAAATAAATTTTTATTTGAATTATTGGATTTAATTGAATAACTAAATCGATAATTTAATACGTTAAATTATGGAAATAATTGAAAATCGAGTTAAATATGATTGAAAATGATTTGTAAAATTTTATTTTATCATGTTGAAGTTAGAATGATATTTTAGAACTTTTAAAATCGAATTAAAAGTTAATTTGTGAAAATTGAATATTTTAATATTAAAATCGACTAGTGAAAATAGTCAATTTTTGAACAGTCTCAGAATTGAACGAAACCAGTTTCATTGGATCCGTAATAGTTAGTTATTACCGGATTTCAAATTTCGTGTCAATCGGAGCTATCGTTTGATCGTGGCAGCTCGAAACGCATCGATTTGTTTTTAATTTAAATTTGGCGAGTCAAAATAGCCATTTTTCAAAAAGTCTCGGATTTTGACGAAACCAGTTTCATTGGATCCGTAATGTGATATTATTGTAAGGTTTCAAATTTCAAGTCAATTGGATTTACCGTTTGTCCGGTACGAATTTAAACGCCTAGAAATCGATTTAAATCGGTTTAATTTAAATCGAGCGTTTACAGCCATAACTCGCACAGATGTTCGAATTAGCTTCCGAAACCTATTCCATTGTGTCCGGAATGCGGGATAAACCCTAGGTACGTCAGTTTCGGCGCCTAAATCGGAGTTCGGAATTTCCGGATGAATAGTGCCGTTCAAAACTCTATAAATAGACCACCACCATCACAAAATAAAAAAAAAAGAAATCTAAACCCTAATTTATAACTGCAGCTGCCACTACCCTATTCAACGGCCAGAAAACTCCCAACTTCCTCCCTCGATTACTCCAAATCCGTCGACAATTAGCCTTAGGTTTCAACTAGAGAATGGAAGAGGACGATGACATCTACGAGTACAACGGTTATGATCGTGATTGGAGTTATATTTTGGGAGATAATGGCCTGCGTTCGTGCTAACTTGTGCACGACTTTCCACGTGCTACATGCGGCCGAGCTCCTGGGGATTGAGGCCGAGCATGGTTGTGGTGGAGAGCTTCAAAATGCAAGTCTCTGATCATGTTTTAATCAAGCATGGAGGTTGTAAATTCAAAACCTAGTTTGAGTTTCATGGGTTGTTTGTTGCGGCTATGGTCTGTAGGGGGAAAACGTGGGGGAAGGAGAAAGGTTGGAGGGCTGTGATTTGCTTGGAATTAGATCCTACGGCCTGTAGAAGCTAGGTTAAAAACTATAGTTAATAATGTTATAAATTTATGTATATAAAATCGTGTATCTTATAAAATTCATATCTTTTTCATACGAGGTCGAAAACGCGCGAAACCAGTTGCGTTGGAATCGTATGGACGAGCACTACACGATGGAGTTGGTTTGGAGTCGTTTGGAGTTAGTGAGAATTTTGGGTAAAATTAAACGCACGTTTAATTTTATTCGAAATAAATCGCTAAAACGAAATTAAAATCAAGGTGAGAACTTCTCACTCAATCGAATCAGTTTCGATTTTATTTTAAATAGTTAGATTTAAAATATTTGAATGCATGTTTGAATGTTGATTGATATCTATTGATTGTTAAAATAGACATTATACGCCGTTAGTAAGCGGATGTTATTTATTAAAAACATATACCGCGAATATTTCATAAACAGTGAAATTGGTATTATATATAATATCAATATATATATATTGGCATATGTATATATTGGAGTTATTGATTTCCCGTATTTTTTTGCGGATGAGACCCTATTGCGCCGTTATTAAGCGGATAATATTCAAATCCCATATACCGCGATAATTTCGTACTGGAGCGAAATTGGTATTGTGCTAATGTTTGTGGATGCAGGAAAACAGGTTGGAGGGATCCAACTGGATTCCTCAACGGTATTTATTTGATTTCAGATATTTTGATATTTGATGGGTTATCATATCGATATATGATATCGTTGTTGTCGTGATTGACTATTTGGTGTGTAGCATCATTGGACCCAGATTTTGGGATTTTAAAATGATTTTAAAGTGATTTTTGAGAATATACTATATTTTTGGAATTGATCCATTATAAATAAATAAACGATATAATTTTTAAAGTTATAAAAATTATGATTTTTGTGAAATATAGTTAAAAGCTGATTTTTGAGAAATGTGAACTAATGATTTTATAAAATAGTTTAAACTGGATTTTTGAATTTATTATTAAAAGTTTAAATATAGGATTTATAAAATTTAATTATTTTATGAATCAAAATGGTGAAATAATAAAAGAGATTAAAGACGTTTTAAAGAATAATATAAATTAATTTATATTAAGAGATTTATAAATGGATATTTATAAATTGAAATATAGACATTATAAAACGAGTTTTTATAAGTGTTTGAATGAAGTGAAGATGAATTTAGTAAATGAATGAAATTTACAGGATTATAAACAGTGAACTTATAAATGAAATTTTATAAACAGTAGGTTCATAAAATTTATAAAATTATTGAAAGAATGGAGTTTTGATAAATAAACAAATCTTATAAGTTATATGATTTATGAATTGAGATGTTTAAAAGAACGATTCTTGTAAACAAATAAATTATAAGTGTTTAACTTATAATGTGAACTTTTGTTTTATAATTGAGTTATAAATCGAATAGGTTAATAAAGGAATTTATAAAAGGAAGTTGTTATAAATAAATAGAAATAGAATTTATAAACGTTGTTTTATAAATTCGCAAACGACTTATTTTGATAAGTAAATTGTTGAAACCTATTAATGGAGTTATATTCACGGTTTTGAATAGTGAATAATTCTTTTAAATAAAATGTATAAAAGGATGAAATTTGTTAACGTAGTATATTCACGTTTTTGAATAGTGAATAATACGTTAAAGAAATTGTTTTGAATGTGAATGTTTTAAATAGAATTAAAACGATCTAACGATGTTTTAAAATGTGTTGAGATTCGAAACCATAGATTTCAACATTTATTGTTGAAATAGACGTTTTCGAGAAATAAAAGGAAATGGTGGACTATAACACTGTTGTTATGGTAAATGATTTCCGAAAGGAAATGTTTTGTATAGTATTGGGATTTATATATCTATCTTAATTTCGAATCCCTATACTAGTGATTTTGGGTTGTCGTAACGATGTTTTACGCAACATTCGTTTTGGCCCAAATAAATATGTTTAAGAGAATGATTTCCTTAAAGAATGAATTATATACTAAATGTCGATTTAAGTATATTAAATATTTTCCAAGGTTGAAAATAAAAAGATTTGTGAATTACTTATGAATAAATAAGTATGGAAATGTTTTCCAATATGAAGTGAATAATTAGAATTTATCTTTTTAAAGATAAATTGAAATGGATAATTGAAATCGTATATGCATGATATTTTGAAATATAAATTCACTAAGGAATTTATAAAAGAAAGTGAGATTGGTTTAGAAAAATAAATATTGATTTATTTTGAAGTGTTGAAATTATATATATCTTGTAAAGATATTTTGGAAAATAAATAATTTGGAAAATTATTTGGAATCTGGTGATGTGTGCATATCCATTGATAGTTCAATAATCGACTATCAATATTTCCCTTTGAATGGGTATTTGATGTGATTTGTTTAAATTTGAATGCCACACTTATTTTTGAATAAGCGCTCACTATTCGGGTTAACCGGGAAAGGACCATGGGGTCGTATAACCCATTCCGAATATGTGATACGTCGTTGTGAATTGCATTTGAAGATCGGTGTTGAAGACCGGTATTTGCGAGAGCGATAGGATGACCTATCGATTGTCTCTGCACCGGGTCGCTCCTGGTATAGAGATTCCATAAGTGATGGGAAATCCGATCGGGATTGTGAATACCTGGATTGCAAGGGCTTCGTAAGAAGTGCCTTCGGTTTTGTTCGAGCCCGGAACAGACTTGTATGGATTGTATGTCTGACATTACAAATTGAGATATAAAGCCGATTTCTTTCAAATATATTTCTGTTGGTGGCGAAGAATTTATTCTTTTAGCTTAACACCCTTCTCTGAGACGTACGAGCTCAGAGGTTATATAGTTGAAGTTATCAGCGATATATTCCCAATTTGGTAATGTGACATGCTGAGTGATGCTGAAATGATCATTGTGTTGATTATTTGTGATAGGATCGTTTATTTGATCGTCTATCCTTGTGATCATTGTGTTAATCATTTGTTGACCCAAAGCATGGCTTTTGTATAAAGTATGTTTTTGTGGACGAAACTTCGTCGAGCCTCACACCCCGTGAATGGTCAAAACAGGAAAGATGCGGCAAGGTTATGAGGGGTAGCTCCCTATAGGGTATGTGCATTTCCTTCTGGAAATGGTGGTAT
Source organism: Allium cepa (assembly GCA_030765085.1). Lineage (NCBI taxonomy): Eukaryota > Viridiplantae > Streptophyta > Magnoliopsida > Asparagales > Amaryllidaceae > Allium > Allium cepa. The sequence continues at coordinate 348,688,414 of CM060944.1, forward strand.
CATGGTATAGAGCCCAGATATTTACTCATGTTGAAACACTATATTTTATTACTGTGTGGTGTTGTTGGTGACGAGCGCTCGGTTAAAAGGTCCAATGGGACCGGGGGATGTCATACTCGTGTAGTAGTTACCTAGTGATAAAGGTAACCCGGCCTTGTGTTGGCAGAGAGCTGGTTAAGTTCTCGGGGACGTCCAGCCAGAGGCGTTTCCATGTGGCAATGGGAAGTTCCTTGGCCTGACCATTTGTTGGAAATCCAAAGAAACAATACGAAACTTGTACGGTTTTAGTTGTATAACCTGCTATGGAATGTGGTGGTAACCTGCTATTGAACATAGTAGCTATAGTAGGCATAAGTGCGGAATGTCTATGCTGGCTAAGATTTATATCTTTATTTTTGAAATGATTTTCCTATACTATGCACTAGTAATAATATCAAATGTTCTTTTTAATGCGTATCAAGCATCTTTGACTATCATAAGGAGAAATCTCCTCCGATTCTGCGTTTGCATGTGTGTGTGTGCGGGAGGCCTTATGGTAGTCTCATTTTTTTAAAGCATTGCGAATTGAATTTAAAAATATTCCTCTATTTTGATTTTAAAGATAAATAAACTGTTTTGAGTTCTCACACCAGTCACATGACTGACTCGGAGTTTATTGTTTTCCTTCCTAAACTCTGGGTGCCCACCAATTTCAACACGGGCAGTTAAGAGTTAGGTTTATCAGGATATTCTGGATATTCTGGAGTTGCTGGAGGCAAGCTGGATGGCATGGCATATTACTTATATAGTATTTCTTTTTCCGCTGCATTGTTTGTTGATGTATGTTGTTGTACACTCTGATGATATGATGAAATGAAATGTAATGAAATGTAATAACTGATATAGTTCTTTGTTTAAAGATTATTCATTTATTATTATATGTTGTTCCGCTGCGAATTGTGAGATTCTGATGTGATTCTGTTGTTTCCTGTTCTGTTCTATGTTCTTTTCTCTATTTTCCTTTTCCCTATGTTTTCTATTCTCCTTTTTCTTCTATTTTAAAATTCTCTATTTTCTTTTCCCTCTATTTCTCTTCTCTCTATCTTATTTCTTCTGTCTCTTCTTCTTTCCTTTTCTTTTCTTAAATTCTTCTTCTTAAAACCCATAACTATTCGGTTTTTCGGCAACGAAAAATCGCAAGCGTTACATTTGGTATCAGAGCTTATGGTTAAGCGACAACCATGGTTCTGTTGGGTATTACTCATTAGAGATAGAGTCAGCAGTACTCTAGAATGAGTTTGAGTGTAATAATAGCTATAAGAGCGTATTTGTTAGTGAATATGAAATCGTTTTATATTGTGATGATTGGTTTGTTGAGTGGTATATAGATTCTGGTTAATACGAGTAATTAACGTTGTTGATAGGGATCTCTAAACACTTGTACAGAACAATTCGACACAATATTGTTTTAAAATTGGGTAAATGAAATAATTTTACCTTGAGTATATTTTTATATATAAAGGACTAATTTTTCAGAATTATTAAATTGTATATAAGTTGATTGTTTAGTTGTTTGAATAATCTAAATAAAAGAATAGTTGTATAAGCAAAAGAATTATAAGAATTGAATTATAATTAAAGTGATTTACAATTGTGAAATAAACTTATATATATAAGAAGTGAAACTATATGAATATATTTATGAATATGAGTTGTAAATAAGCAAATGAATTTAAAGTTAAATGGAAATTTACTTTAGAATTGAAATTTGAATTTATTTACAAGTAGGAATTTAAGTTATGTAAAACCAAATAATGTTAAATGGAAATATAACTTAAGAGTTGTTGAATGAAGTTGATTTGGGTATCAAAGTAAACTAATAAAGTTAAGTGATAAATGTGAACTTGAGTTTATAAATGAAATTCAACTTTTGTAATTGAATTGAATGAGTGACTTGAATGTTAATCAATTAAATGTGAATAAATTGATATGAAATAATGGATATAAGTGTTGATTCATTAAAATCTAATGTTATTGGAAGTTGAATAAATTGAATGAGAATGAATATAAGCAAAGGAATTTGATTGTAATTAATATACATTGGTTGATATATGGTTGTTAGTTGATTTTATATAATTCATTAAGTGTTAATGAAATTGAAAACTATGTAATTGAATTCAAATTAGAAGTAAATAAATTTGAATAGAATTGAACGTGAATTGGATTTAATTAGTGAATGCAAACTAATTAAAATTGAGAATGAATGTTGATAAAATCCAATGTTAATGAATCACATATGATTTAAATTGAAAACCAATTCATTGAATATTAATGAGAATATGAATGAATATTGTAAGTTATGAATGTAATTGGTTGATGGTTGAATATATATTGCTATTGAATGCATTGTTATGTTAGCATATGGAGATATATGTTGTATATTGATACTATTTTCATATATGCATGATTCTCATGTTGTTGTTGAGTGTTTAGTAGGTGCGGATCGCGTTTGCTTCGCATTTGGAGCTCGCTTTCACGCTATATTAGCCGTATATGCTCGCTAATAAAAATATAAGGTACATATCTCAGATTACATATCGTACTTTTACACTTTTTTCCCTGCGGGATGCCTCATTACTTGATGAGATGTATATTTGTGATATATATACTGTCTTTTATTTTTTCGGATCGAGCCGCGCAAAGGAGACTATGGCGAATTTTTCCGAAAATTGAAGGCGTTAGAATTTTTTTTGAGAAAATTGGAAAATTTTTGAAAACTATAACTTTGATTTGGAATTGAAAGTTAAACAATAGTAGTTGTTTTTGAAAAGATAACTAAGTATGATTGGAAACTTAGTAAAGTATTGTAAGGAATTTAATTATGAATTTTGGGAAAATTAATAAATTCTATAACTTTTCTTACTTGTAATTTCGAGGACGAAATTCTTTTAAGTGGGAAGATTGTAACGACCCAGAATTTTTATTAATTAAAATTTGGATATTTAATTAATTTAAATATTAATAAGTGAATTTATAAGTCAAATAAATTTTTATTTGAATTATTGGATTTAATTGAATAATTAAATCGATAATTTAATACGTTAAATTATGGAAATAATTGAAAATCGAGTTAAATATGATTGAAAATGATTTGTAAAATTTTATTTTATCATGTTGAAGTTAGAATGATATTTTAGAACTTTTAAAATCGAATTAAAAGTTAATTTGTGAAAATTGAATATTTTAATATTAAAATCGACTAGTGAAAATAGTCAATTTTTGAACAGTCTCAGAATTGAACGAAACCAGTTTCATTGGATCCGTAATAGTTAGTTATTACCGGATTTCAAATTTCGTGTCAATCGGAGCTATCGTTTGATCGTGGCAGCTCGAAACGCATCGATTTGTTTTTAATTTAAATTTGGCGAGTCAAAATAGCCATTTTTCAAAAAGTCTCGGATTTCGACGAAACCAGTTTCATCGGATCCGTAATGTGATATTATTGTAAGGTTTCAAATTTCAAGTCAATTGGATTTACCGTTTGTCCGGTACGAATTAAAACGCCTAGAAATCGATTTAAATCGGTTTAATTTAAATTGAGCGTTTACAGCCATAACTCGCACAGATGTCCGAATTAGCTTCCGAAACCTGTTCCATTGTGTCCAGAATGCGGGATAAACCCTAGGTACGTCAGTTTCGGCGCCTAAATCGGAGTTCGGAATTTCCGGATGAATAGTGTCGTTCAAAACTCTATAAATAGACCACCACCATCACAAAATAAAAAAGAAAAAAAGAAATCTAAACCCTAATTTATAACTCCAGCCGCCACTACCCTATTCAACGGCCAGAAAACTCCCAACTTCCTCCCTCGATTACTCCAAATCCGTCGACAATTAGCCTTAGGTTTCAACTAGAGAATGGAAGAGGACGATGAGATCTACGAGTACAACGGTTATGATCGTGATTGGAGTTATATTTTGGGAGATAATGGCCTGCGTTCGTGCTAACTTGTGCACGACTTTCCACGTGCTACATGCGGCCGAGCTCCTGGGGATTGAGGCCGAGCATGGTTGTGGTGGAGAGCTTCAAAATGCAAGTCTCTGATCATGTTTTAATCAAGCATGGAGGTTGTAAATTCAAAACCTAGTTTGAGTTTCATGGGTTGTTTGTTGCGGCTATGGTCTGTAGGGGGAAAACGTGGGGGAAGGAGAAAGGTTGGAGGGCTGTGATTTGCTTGGAGTTAGATCCTACGGCCTGTAGAAGCTAGGTTAAAAACTATAGTTAATAATGTTATAAATTTATGTATATAAAATCGTGTATCTTATAAAATTCATATCTTTTTCATACGAGGTCGAAAACGCGCGAAACCAGTTGCGTTGGAATCGTATAGACGAGCACTACGCGATGGAGTTGGTTTGGAGTCGTTTGGAGTTAGTGAGAATTTTGGGTAAAATTAAACGCACGTTTAATTTTATTCGAAATAAATCGCTAAAACGAAATTAAAATCAAGGTGAGAACTTCTCACTCAATCGAATCAGTTTCGATTTTATTTTAAATAGTTAGATTTAAAATATTTGAATGCATGTTTGAATGTTGATTGATATCTATTGATTGTTAAAATAGGCATTATACGCCGTTAGTAAGCGGATGTTATTTATTAAAAACATATACCGCGAATATTTCATAAACAGTGAAATTGGTATTATATATAATATCAATATATATATATATATATTGGCATATGTATATATTGGAGTTATTGATTTCCCGTATTTTTTTGCGGATGAGACCCTATTGCGCCGTTATTAAGCGGATAATATTCAAATCCCATATACCGCGATAATTTCGTACTGGAGCGAAATTGGTATTGTGCTAATGTTTGTGGATGCAGGAAAACAGGTTGGAGGGATCCAACTGGATTCCTCAACGGTATTTATTTGATTTCAGATATTTTGATATTTGATGGGTTATCATATCGATATATGATATCGTTGTTGTCGTGATTGACTATTTGGTGTGTAGCATCATTGGACCCAGATTTTGGGATTTTAAAATGATTTTAAAGTGATTTTTGAGAATATACTATATTTTTGGAATTGATCCATTATAAATAAATAAACGATATAATTTTTAAAGTTATAAAAATTATGATTTTTGTGAAATATAGTTAAAAGCTGATTTTTGAGAAATGTGAATTAATGATTTTATAAAATAGTTTAAACTGGATTTTTGAATTTATTATTAAAAGTTTAAATATAGGATTTATAAAATTTAATTATTTTATGAATCAAAATGGTGAAATAATAAAAGAGATTAAAGATGTTTTAAAGAATAATATAAATTAATTTATATTAAGAGATTTATAAATGGATATTTATAAATTGAAATATAGACATTATAAAACGAGTTTTTATAAGTGTTTGAATGAAGTGAAGATGAATTTAGTAAATGAATGAAATTTACAGGATAATAAACAGTGAACTTATAAATGAAATTTTATAAACAGTAGGTTCATAAAATTTATAAAATTATTGAAAGAATGGAGTTTTGATAAATAAACAAATCTTATAAGTTATAAGATTTATGAATTGAGATGTTTAAAAGAACGATTCTTGTAAACAAATAAATTATAAGTGTTTAACTTATAATGTGAACTTTTGTTTTATAATTGAGTTATAAATCGAATAGGTTAATAAAGGAATTTATAAAAGGAAGTTGTTATAAATAAATAGAAATAGAATTTATAAACGTTGTTTTATAAATTCGCAAATGACTTATTTTGATAAGTAAATTGTTGAAACCTATTAATGGAGTTATATTCACGGTTTTGAATAGTGAATAATTCTTTTAAATAAAATGTATAAAAGGATGAAATTTGTTAACGTAGTATATTCACGTTTTTGAATAGTGAATAATACGTTAAAGAAATTGTTTTGAATGTGAATGTTTTAAATAGAATTAAAACGATCTAACGATGTTTTAAAATGTGTTGAGATTCGAAACCATAGATTTCAACATTTATTGTTGAAATAGACGTTTTCGAGAAATAAAAGGAAATGGTGGACTATAACACTGTTGTTATGGTAAATGATTTCCGAAAGGAAATGTTTTGTATAGTATTGGGATTTATATATCTATCTTAATTTCGAATCCCTATACTAGTGATTTTGGGTTGTCGTAACGATGTTTTACGCAACATTCGTTTTGGCCCAAATAAATATGTTTAAGAGAATGATTTCCTTAAAGAATGAATTATATACTAAATGTCGATTTAAGTATATTAAATATTTTCCAAGGTTGAAAATAAAAAGATTTGTGAATTACTTATGAATAAATAAGTATGGAAATGTTTTCCAATATGAAGTGAATAATTAGAATTTATCTTTTTAAAGATAAATTGAAATGGATAATTGAAATCGTATATGCATGATATTTTGAAATATAAATTCACTAAGGAATTTATAAAAGAAAGTGAGATTGGTTTAGAAAAATAAATATTGATTTATTTTGAAGTGTTGAAATTATATATATCTTGTAAAGATATTTTGGAAAATAAATAATTTGGAAAATTATTTGGAATCTGGTGATGTGTGCATATCCATTGATAGTTCAATAATCGACTATCAATATTTCCCTTTGAATGGGTATTTGATGTGATTTGTTTAAATTTGAATGCCACACTTATTTTTGAATAAGCGCTCACTATTCGGGTTAACCGGGAAAGGACCATGGGGTCGTATAACCCATTCCGAATATGTGATACGTCGTTGTGAATTGCATTTGAAGATCGGTGTTGAAGACCGGTATTTGCGAGAGCGATAGGATGACCTATCGATTGTCTCTGCACTGGGTCGCTCCTGGTATAGAGATTCCATAAGTGATGGGAAATCCGATCGGGATTGTGAATACCTGGATTGCAAGGGCTTCGTAAGAAGTGCCTTCGGTTTTGTTCGAGCCCGGAACAGACTTGTATGGATTGTATGTCTGACATTACAAATTGAGATATAAAGCCGATTTCTTTCAAATATATTTCTGTTGGTGGCGAAGAATTTATTCTTTTAGCTTAATACCCTTCTCTGAGACGTACGAGCTCAGAGGTTATATAGTTGAAGTTATCAGCGATATATTCCCAATTTGGTAATGTGACATGCTGAGTGATGCTGAAATGATCATTGTGTTGATTATTTGTGATAGGATCGTTTATTTGATCGTCTATCCTTGTGATCATTGTGTTGATCATTTGTTGACCCAAAGCATGGCTTTTGTATAAAGTATGTTTTTGTGGACGAAACTTCGTCGAGCCTCACACCCCGTGAATGGTCAAAACAGGAAAGATGCGGCAAGGTTATGAGGGGTAGCTCCCTATAGGGTATGTGCATTTCCTTCTGGAAATGGTGGTATCATGGTATGGAGCCCAGATATTTACTCATGTTGAAACACTATATTTTATTACTGTGTGGTGTTGTTGGTGACGAGCGCTCGGTTAAAAGGTCCAATGGGACCGGGGGATGTCATACTCGTGTAGTAGTTACCTAGTGATAAAGGTAACCCGGCCTTGTGTTGGCAGAGAGCTGGTTAAGTTCTCGGGGACGTCCAGCCAGAGGCGTTTCCATGTGGCAATGGGAAGTTCCTTGGCCTGACCATTTGTTGGAAATCCAAAGAAACAATACGAAACTTGTACGGTTTTAGTTGTATAACCTGCTATGGAATGTGGCGGTAACCTGCTATTGAACATAGTAGCTATAGTAGGCATAAGTGCGGAATGTCTATGCTGGCTAAGATTTATATCTTTATTTTTGAAATGATTTTCCTATACTATGCACTAGTAATAATATCAAATGTTCTTTTTAATGCGTATCAAGCATCTTTGACTATCATAAGGAGAAATCTCCTCCGATTCTGCGTTTGCATGTGTGTGTGTGCGGGAGGCCTTATGGTAGTCTCATTTTTTTAAAGCATTGCGAATTGAATTTAAAAATATTCCTCTATTTTGATTTTAAAGATAAATAAACTGTTTTGAGTTCTCACACCAGTCACATGACTGACTCGGAGTTTATTGTTTTCCTTCCTAAACTCTGCGTGCCCACCAATTTCAACACGGGCAGTTAAGAGTTAGGTTTATCAGGATATTCTGGATATTCTGGAGTTGCTGGAGGCAAGCTGGATGGCATGACATATTACTTATATAGTATTTCTTTTTCCGCTGCATTGTTTGTTGATGTATGTTGTTGTACACTCTGATGATATGATGAAATGAAATGTAATAACTGATATAGTTCTTTGTTTAAAGATTATTCATTTATTATTATATGTTGTTCCGCTGCGAATTGTGAGATTCTGATGTGATTCTGTTGTTTCCTGTTCTGTTCTATGTTCTTTTCTCTATTTTCCTTTTCCCTATGTTTTCTATTCTCCTTTTTCTTCTATTTTAAAATTCTCTATTTTCTTTTCCCTCTATTTCTCTTCTCTCTGTCTTATTTCTTCTGTCTCTTCTTCTTTCCTTTTCTTTTCTTAAATTCTTCTTCTTAAAACCCATAACTATTCGGTTTTTCGGCAACGAAAAATCGCAAGCGTTACAGTACACTACTACATAGTAGATAGTTAAATGGATCCTTAGAGGATGGTTATTCCAACGTCCTTTGAGTTACTTGTATTTCAGTTGTTATTTCACCTGAGTCGGATTTATTCATATAAGAATGTTAATTCTGACTCGAGTGTTTTGTGTTTTGCTTTAGGCTCGGGTCAGACTGAGTGTACCAGTATTCGAGACTCATCTTTGGAGTTGGAGCTTCGCTTGGAGATCTAGCTATCTATCCAGCTTTCAGATATTCAGTTGATTCTAGAGATGTATTCCAATATTGTATTCGACTATTGTATTCGAGAATTGTGATGCAACTTATTTAACTCTGTCATATATATAGTAGCTTCATGAAATACTATCTTTTGTTTCCGCTGCATTTATTACTTTATGACTGTGATCTGTGATTATTTATTTAGTGTATATGTTCAGTTTTGCCAAATTTAAATTAACAATTCGGTATTTTGAATTATTCAAGTTCGACATGTGCGGATGCGAATAGTCCAAAATAGCGGCTCGTTACAGTTGGAATTAGAGCTTTGGTAGCTCTAGGCAAAACTTAAGGGTAAATGTATTTACAGAATCACTTTCATTCGTGCTTTAATCTTTGATTTGAATTTCCTTAGAATTTTCGAAACGTCCCTCGGTTTCGAAATTCATTCTTGTCCCTCACTATTCGTCTTCTTTTTATTCTGGAGTATCCCATAACTCTACTTCGAATGATCTTTATAATGAGTCGGCGGTGTTTCCCGTCTCAAATTTGATTTATGAAAGGGGTAAAACTCATTTACAATAGGCATTGATTAACCAGAGAATTCTGAATCCTTGGTTTACGATGCTATCTATCTCGTGCTATGCCTGAACTCTATCTCTTGCGATCGAATGTTGATTTACCTTGGAATTCTGCATCGATCTTATTCTTGAAGTCTCGGTCGACTCGGTTAAGGTTGCCCACGATTTATATAAACTTATCCATCGGCCTATTTTGTTATTTAATTATCTTATCTTAGTTTCAAACCTATATTCGAATCAAAATTCTCTTTGATTTGAGTCTAACAAATTTGAATCTCTATTCTTGTTTTGGAATCTATTCTTATAGCGTCGAGTGGGGAAGTGTATTTTTAATTTAGTATTAAAATGTTTTAATATATATTGTGTTGTTTGAGTTGTTGATGTTGATTTGGGTTTTCGATCGATTCGTCTGATCAACACTATCGATAGGATTTCCAAAGCACTTGAAAAGAGCAAACTGACACAATATTATTTTCAAATTTGGTAAATGAAATAAATTTTGAATAATTATATTATATATATAAGTATGGTTTTCTGAATTTTGATAGTTAATTGAATTGGTTGTTAATAAATAATATTGGATTTTAAATATGGCACCTAAACCATTGGCTTTTGTCTCATATATAAACAATTGAAATAAAAACATGGTTTATAAATTTATATAGGAATTGTAATGAATTTAAAACAAGAAACTGAAAATTTAAATTTCGAAGTGATTTCAAACTTTGATTTTAAAGTTTTTAAAGCATATAGTATTTAAAATATTTTCAAATAGAAACCGTTTCAAAGAATTTTAATTGGTTAAATTTGTGCTCTCCTATTTTGTCGCTGGAAAATAATTTCGGTGACGACGGCCGCATCATCGACATCCATTTTCGAGTTTCGAAGTGGAGAGAACAATTCGTAGCTTTGCTACAGTTTTGTTTTGAAAACTAAATCGATTTAAATTTCTTAAGTATGATTTGATTTATATATATAGGTATATTATTTTAAATTTAATTTGATTTGATATATATAGCATATACATAATTATCTCTAAATGGTTTGAAGCGAAATTAGAAATTTAGTTCTTAAATTTATGATTAAAGATGATTTCAAATTATAAATTGAGGCAAAGATTTTGAATAAATATTGAACTTGAAATAACTGAATTGTAAATAATTATTTGTAACTTCCCTAAAATTTTCAAAAGTTAACTATGTAATTGAATATTATATAGTGTAAAATGATGTTAAGATAATTTATAAATGAATTGAGTGGTTATAATAAGTGTAGATATACTTAATATATGTGATAGGATATTAAGTGGAATGAAATTTAATAATAATTTAGAATAAAGAAGAATTAAATTTGTTGAATAAAATATGATTATTAATTTTAGAAAATTATTAATAGGGTATAATTGGATAATAAAAATAATGAATAAATGAGATAAATTAAATAAATTTTTGCTTTGAGTGAATTAATAAATTAACAATTTAATCAATTAATGAAATACTTTGAATTTAAATTTAATTATTGGATATTAATTTGATTTAAATCGAAATTTATAGTTTGAACTAACAAATTTAAATTGAATGAATATTATTGATTTAATATGAATGGATTTAAACCAATTAGTGAATATTAATAAGTTTAAATCGAAATTTACATGGTTTTGATAAATTGTTTATTTTCTTTTCTAATCTATTTTCTTTCTGGTTGTTTTTATTCTCCTACCTCCTTTCTTTTCGAGGATGAAAAGTTTTGAGTGGGGGAGAGTGCAAAGACCCGTAAATTTAACTGGTTTTAATAACGTTATTAATTTAAATTTTGTGGAATTTTAAACAATAAAATTTTGAAATATAATTTTGATATTTGGAATGCGTCTAGTTAAGCATAGCAACTGGTAAATTTTCATCTGAAAATATGAAGTTTATTTTCGTGCGTAAATTTATTTCAATTTAATCAGTTAAGAATTGTTGGAAATAAAATGTTTTCGAAACCTAGATATTTTTACATAGAAAAATTCTAAATCATCTTCTGACCAAGACGTCATTTTTAGTTTTTCCAAATTCGGACTTCTTTAGCTCCGGATCTTATTTTTCTGTGTTTTTGCTGCATTCCGCTAGTAAAAATTCGAATTTTATAATTCAATCGTACCATAATATCTATATGCCGTTTTGGTCGTCTCGTCGTGCTGAACTCCACGGTATATTCAATTTTGTATTTTAAAAGTCCAGGAAACAGAGGAGTCTACGGACCGATTTCCTAATCGATTCCGCTTTCGAACCTTTTGGCTTTCTGTGCTTTTCAATTTCCACCGTTTGGACCAGCAGCTGTTTTCTTTCAATATTCGAAGATCGTTTTTGTGATTCCAACTGTTCAAATAGGTTGTCCTTTCACATATTTTCGGTTCGTATTACAAATGCTTCAGAAAAATTTAATAAGTATAAATTGAAAGGTTGCGTAGCTGTTAGTTCTTCTTCGTTGCCTGGCACCTACTTTTTTCCAATATTCTTTCTGCATCTTCATTTGGAAAATATATGTAAATTAAAGTATGGTTTAGCTTCAGCGCATGCAACTCCAAGTGCCTCTTGATCCTTCCTTCCTCTATATTCTCTTCGGCCTGCTACTCGCCCTATTCAACCAACTCAGATGCTCCAACTACTATCCAGTCATGGCCAAACCACCGCGGCAAGCCACCGCGTCTCCTTCTTCTCCCACTGCCTTCCATCGCGAGCACAGCCGGCCGACTTCACGTGTGCAAACATCCCACCGAAGACAACTGCCCTACCTCCTTCCATCTTCCCATCGTCCAGCCTGTATCTCTTCCCTCCAATTGCCGTTCGCTGCTAGCCTCTACCCCTACCAATCATCACTTTCCAGATCCGCCCATTAGCCTACTATCTCACTTCCACGCATGCTCTCTCCTCCTTGATGGCCGAGTTCCTTGTGTGAATATGCATTAAGGCATGATATGTATATGTAGTAATAAGGTATATTTATATAAATATTTTATTTTACTATCGTATACATGTGTCAGTTTATAATGTGGGATGAATCTATTCTTTACGGTGTATATATTTTGATGGATATGGGTTGATTTGAGGTATTAATACGTGTGTGTTAGTTTATATGTTCATACGTTAGTTTATGTATATATTTTACATAGGATGTATATGACTGCGTTAGTATATTTATATTAGGTATAGATTAAAATGTAATATGCTCGTGTTTTGGTCTTAGAATATATATGTTTAAAATGATCTGGGTAGCATACTATATACACGTATTGATTTTATGTTAAATTTATTTTTATTTTTTTTCGATTTTAAAATATAATAGGTGTGTGAATATATATTAGTTAAATACATTCAGGTATGTATTATATAAGTATGTTTACAGTACCTATCGATCCTTGTATAAAATATTTTCAAGGATATGTTTTCGAATTCCTGTGATTTACGTGAATTATTAAGTATACCAGTCTTGTCCAAAAAAAAGGGATTTGATGAAATTGCCTTTGAACTTTGAATGTATATGAAGTTTGACTTTGAAATGTTTGTTAATTTAAGCGTATAAAAAAAAATATAACAATTTTGAAATGCTTCTATGACCAAGTTTAAAACTAAAATGTATTTGTTTCAAAGTATATAATGTATATACGTTGATTAATATATGTGTTTTAATTTATATTTATGAATTTTGGTAACCACACACACACACAAATATATATATATATATATATATATATATATATTTAATTCGATAGGCATTGGATTTTTTTAAAATATGATTTTATATAAATAGTCGTATATAGTTGTACATATAAGGTCATTTATACCACTTACCTTCACTTATTTTCATCAATCCGGTTCTGATCTGTCTTATCGATTTCTATTATCAGCTCTGTTGTCGAAATTCGTGCCCACTTTGCTTTGCTTTGGAATTCGTAGCTTGTTCTGTTGTCTATTCTCTCTAGTCTCGAAAGATGAGTAATCACTCACGATTAATGTTCTTTTATTTATTAAATTTGATTTCAATTGAAACGACAATTGAAATGTGCTGTTGTTGGTTATTTACACTATTGCATATGCTATTATCTGTACCAGTTCACCTGTGACATCTGACACGATTATCTGTTAATTATTTATGCGATGATAATACAATTTGGCTGATAATTGATTGATTGTTGATGTTTATATTGGACGTTAAATTGTTTATGTTGACGTGATAAATAGTATGCAACTGAATTTGATATAAGATAGTTAACAATTTAAAATGGATTTATATGTTAAATGTGATTAGTTAAATATGACCGCTTCTAATTGTTAAATTAATTGACACGTAGAATTTGGTTAACTACACCGTGAACCATTGAATGTATGTTGTATAAATTTATGTAGTATAAAATTGAATAATGAATGACAAGTGAAAACTGTATAAATATTAATGTAATAATCTTTAATCTACATGAAATGATAGTGTAGATTCTAGAAATAATTATATTAATTTGCACAAACAACAATGTGAATTAATATGATTATTTCGGGATTATTTAAATAAACTATTGGATTGTTATTGATTGTTGTTATTGCTTGTTTATTTAATTTGACAACATCCTAGTTATCACACTGCAAGTTCCCTTTACTATGCATTGATTTTTGAATTGAAATGGAATCGAGTTAAAATGATAAATACCCAAATTAAACTTTGACATAGAATAGAGAATTAAATAAAACCCGATTGGTCAATAATTTGATTTAAAAATAAAATAAAGATTTTATTTGAATAAATAATAAGGTTTTGAAATGAAGTTAGAATTTGAATTTTTACGAAAGGAAAATGTCAATATTTAATAATTTGAATCGAAATATTAACATAGTAGTGGATGAAAGGACGTTGTTTTAAAATTAATTATTTAGTAATTAAATTTTGAATTATTAATAATTAAGTTTGAAATTAGTTAATAATTAAGTTTTGTAATTAGTTAATAATTAAGTTTTGAAATTAGTTAATAATTAAATTTTGAAATTATTTGATAATTTAATGAGATTGAATTATTTAATAATTAAATTGAATTGAATTCTTTATTAAGTGAAATTCAACCTCTTGAATAAGTGAAACTAAGATTCTTTATTAATTGAGTTTTGGAATTGTAACTAAGTAAATAAATAAATGAAATTGAATTTCTTTAACAAGAAATAAAATGCGTTTTATTGACATTAATGTAAGACTTGTAATTTAAAGATTGGTTTTGACAAATCTAATTTAATTCAATTTGAAGTTTTGATATAATGAAGTTGAACTTAAGTAATTGATTTAATGAATTGGAAATTAAATAGAAATTATTTTGAATGACATATTTATTTAATGAATATTGAATGAAATCGATCAATGAATTTAAATTGATTTGAATGTTAAATTAAATTTATTTAAATGATTTCGGAATGAAATTTATATACGAACTTGAATCAATATTTAAATTTTTTAAATAAAATCGAAATTGAATTATAAGATTTGAAATAGTATTTGGAAGTTTGAAACGTAAATTATGAAAATTGATAAAGAAAGACAAATGGAATGTTGGTTTACAAATTCTAATTGAAGTTGAATTTGATTTGATTTTGAAATATATTGTACGACCTATCAGTGAAATAATTTCGAAGGTTATTAAAGAGACCGGAATCAGTTATGGACATACTCTCTGTCTAAACCGAAAACCACTTTAATAACTATACGCGGAGTGTGACCCAGAATGAAGTGGTTGGAATGATGTACGTGATGACTGAAGAAAGAGAATGATTATGGATAGCCTTGACACTTGTGTCAAATTGGAAATGACTAAAACAGGAGCCGTGCCGGGCCAAATGGGGTTAGCCGCCTCGAGCGAACACACTTCTTTGTAAACTACTCATTACTTGTTATTGTGGTGCACCCTCGAAATTTTAGGAGTGTTGTTTCGCGGTGTTGCAATCGTTGCGGCGATGCGTTTTCACCTGTCCATATCAGGCAAACAGTAGTTTCACTACCTTGGGTATTGCCTCATGTGCCTTGTCATACTTGTATCCCTATATACGCGACCACTACGAATTTGTTTTGTGTTATACCTATGGAGTACTCCCTGATAGCCCAGTAGTTTACCGTGGAGTTTACAATGCTGTATAGACTATGACATTTATATAAATTGTGTTAAGGGGGATAATGGTAACGCCTTAACACTATTTTGATACTTTATATTACTAATAGGCATTATCTACTTAGCGTACGCTACTACATAGTAGATAGTTTAACGGATCCTTAGAGGATGGTTATTCCAACGTCCTTTGAGTTACTTGTATTTCAGTTGTTATTTCACCTGAGTCGGATTTATTGATATAAGAATGTTAATCCTGACTCAAGTGTTTTTTGTTTTGCTTTACGCTCGGGTCAGACTGAGTGTACCAATATTCGAGACTCACCTTTGGAGTTGGAGCTTCGCTTGGAGATCCAGCTATCTATCCAGCTTTCAGATATTTAGTTGATTCTAGAGATGTATTCCGATATTGTATTCGACTATTGTATTCGAGACTTCTGATGTAACTTATTTAACTCTGTTATATATAAATAGTAGCTTCATGAACTACTATATTTTGTTTCCGCTGCATTTATTACTCTGTATCTATGATCTGTGATTATTTATTTACTGTATATGTTCAGTTTTGCCAAATTTAAATTAACAATCCGGTATTTTGAATTATTCAAGTCCGACATGTGTGGATGCGAATAGTCCAAAATAGAGGGTCGTTTTATCTACCTTTGTGCTTGTTCTAGATATTGGGCACTGATTCTTTAAACACCACGACATTGGGTTATCACCAATGTATATGCCACAGCCTGTTGTTGATAATCTATCATCAGGATCAGTGGCCCAGTCTGCATCTACATAGCCAGTTTTGTTGAGATGCTTGCTTTTCTTTAATTGTATTACATAATCAGTTGTTCCTTTTAAGTATCTCAGTATCCTCTTAACTGCTTTCCTGTATTGATCTAAAGATTTCTACATGAATTGACGAACTTTATTAACACTGAATGAAACATCAGGTCTAGTTATGGTAACATATTGTGATGCACCAACTAGACTTCTATATTGTTTGTCATTAAATATGGTTTCTTCCGTTTTTTTAGAAAGATGCTGTTTGCTTATCGTTGGTTTTGGTTGCGGATTAGCATTGATCATGTTTGACCTTTCCAGCAATTCCCTGATGTATTCTGTCTGACATAGTATAATTTCTGTGTTAGATCTTCTTTTAGCTTTGATACCTGAAAAGGTAGTTTATATAACCAAGATCCTTGATTGAAAATTGCTTGTGCAGATACTGAATGATTTTGCCGATCTCTATTTCACTATTGCTTGTTAAAATTAGATCATCAACATATATTAGGATGTAAATGAAAATAGTTTTCATTGATTTTTGTCAATGAGTTGTCTGATTTGGAAGACTGGAAACCTATGTTACATAAGGTAGTTTTCAGTTTGACAAATCATACTCTTAGTGCTTGTTTGAGACCATATATGGCTTTATTTAATTTGTTCACATAGTTTCTGTCTTGCTTGTTGCCTGGTGGTTGTTCCATGTACACCTCCTCTTTTAACTCTCCATTAAGAAAAGCATAGTTCACATTTAATTGCCTGATACTTCAGTCTTAATGCAATGCCATTGTAAGAATTAAGGATGACCTAGATAGTTGCTGGTTTAACCACATGCAAGAATGTTTCATTGAAGTCAAAACCATGCTCTTGTTTGTATCCCTTTGCCACCAACCTTGCTTTATATCTTGTAATTGTACCATCTAGGTTCTTCATCAACTTATGTGTCCACTTGCAACCCACTATAATTTTATTCTTAGGTGGTAAGACTGACTCCATGTCCTATTTTTAATAAGAGCACTGTGTTTATCATTCATTGTAGCTTTCTAGTTTTTGTCTTCGATTGCTTGATCAAATGTTTCTTGCTCATCAAATATTATTGATGTATATATTGAATATACCACTCCTTGACCTAGTGATCATATGATGTTCAGTTCTGACTCGACTTTCATTATGTGGCAGTTCGTTGCTTTGATCTGAATTATCCTCTGACTCATATTGTGGAGTATCAAATTCATGTTGACTCATACTATGTATTGGACTTTTTGCATTGTCAGGTGGACCATATGACTCTGTCTGACCTGGCTCTGAGAACACCGTGTGTTATGGAACAAAATTCGTTGTGTCCTTCTCTGCTTCTTCTTATGTCCATTCAGTTGGATGCAAAGGTATGGGTGGTATTTAGACTTTTGGATTATAAATCTTCCTTGTTGTTTTGATGCTCGGATCAGAAAAAGAAAAGATTTTCTCATTGAATACAAAATGTCTACTTATAAGTATTTTACCATTACCATCAATACATTAGTAGCCTTTTTGATTTGAAGCATACCTTAGGAAAGTGCATGGTGTACAACTGAAATTCAATCTATGAGTGTTGTATGCTCTTGTATAAGGAAAACGTAGGCAGCCAAAGGTTTTTGAACTTAGATATTCAGGTTTTATTTTAAATAATTTTTCCATTGGGCTTTTATCCATTAGTACTTTAGTTGGTAAACTATTCATTAGAAAACTATAGTACTAAGGAATCAGGCCAGTATTTTAATGATAAATTTTCTTGGGTAAGGAGCGTAAAACCTGATTCTACTACATGCTTGTGTTTCTCTATAGTCAATCATTTTGCTCAGAAATATAAGGACATGTTGTACTATGGACTATTCCTTTCTTACTAAAATGGTTGTTGAGTGCTTTGAATTTTGTACCATCATCAGTTTGAATGGTTTTAACTTGATTGTCGATCTGTTTCTCAATTTGTGTAATAAAATGTACTAATATATGATATGTTTTAGATTTTACCCTCAGAAAATATATCCAAGTGTGATGACCCGCAAATCCATACCTTTTGAATCGACAATAAACCACACATGTCCGACCCAAAAAGCACCGAATGACGGAGGGACAAAGGAAAGAAGAGATAGTGTGAGAAGAAAGAAAGAAAGAAAGAAAGAAAGAAGAAACTAAAATAAGATTGAATCTCACATCGCAATGGAACAACATATAATAGAATATCAATAATCTTTATAGAAAGGAAACAGTAATATACATATATCAATCAGAGCACGTAATCATTAATTATCAGCTTGGACAGTTATAATAACCTATCCTCACAATTGATGATAATTTAAAATAAACAATGCACCGAAAATAAGCAAAATGGGAATACGTCTCTGTCATCCAGCTCGCCTCTTGAGCTCTAGTGCAATCTAAGCAACTTGGAACAAACTAGGTCTAACCCGAGCATTGAAAGGGAAAAATGCCCAGATCAGTCTGGTAAACCAGCATGAGAAAAACATCTCTACTAAATTTTATAAAGTTATCAAAACTTTCTTATCAAAAAAAGGTATCTTGTAATACCTCGCCGCACAGGGGTTTTTAACCTTACGATAACCAAAACATTTTCTATCAACTTATTTCATTTTATAATAATGTTTATATACAAATACTTATTAACCTTAGCCAAAATTGTTAAATTAATTAAATTCCAGCATACTAGGTTCTGCAATCAAAACTATAAAGGCACGCATTGGAGAATGGTTTCCCTACTATGACCACATAAGGAACTGCCTTCGATGGGTACATCTTTAGAAAAATGCACTAGAGTCTGACAAGAACATCTTGCACCTTGCTGCATAGAATCGGTCTACCACTTGACTAATAGCACTGAATATGTCATAACCCCGGTCTTCCAACCTTGATTGAGATCTCTCATGCACATACCAATCCATAATAATATGGTAAATTTAGGAAGATGATGACATACCCTGATGGAGGATCGACCCGCTTAGCCCTACTGCATGCCTTGTTTTATTCCTTTTCCTATTGATGAGGCTTGAGGCTACATTTTAACTTTTATATAGAAAACCAACTTGGAATTCTAACACTGCCCTCCAGGCATAAATGCAATGCTATCATTCATCGAGACAAGTTCATTTCAGGACTGAAGGAAACAGACAATTCATTCTAGGACTGAACGAAACCGAAGGCACTATTCTCTATTACATCAGTACGGGGAATCCCTCCCAAGGAAAATAGAAAAACGACCCTTTCATTTATCTCCATCTTTGGGCATCTTTATCATATTCCAATTCACCGTTCTTTTCCAATTCAAAGCGATTTTTGAATAATAAATCCGATCCCGATCTCTTCGAATTGACGTGATAGTTAAAATTGGCCAATACTTTGATAGTCTATTATTTAATTGTAAATAAACAACAATCCAATCAAAGATTTTATTTCCAAAAGGAAATACTATTGGTTAAGCACCAAGCAACACCGAGCCTCTTTAATTAATCTTATATATTAATTAAATCACATTCCCGGTATCTATCACAGAATTTCTTTACTAAGATATATTCTCTAATCACTTTATCACTTACGATATTTGAAAAACATTTCCATATACTTATCTCAACAGTATAAGTATATTCACAAACCATCTCATTTCTACACTTAGGAAATATCTCGGTATACTTAACTCAATAGTAAGTATATTTTAAATCTTTTAGAGAAAACTTTTTTATCTCCAAACACACTTTATGGGGTCAAAGCGAATGTTGCATAAAATATCATTACAACAACCCAAAACACTAGTACAGGGATTCAACTAACTATACTAAATACCAATTATTGATATCGAACTTCAACTGTTTATTAGTTAAAAATGAAGCCAATCATGTTGGGCTATTTTTAACTCTTAGACCTTTACTAAAAAATATTCTTAACCTCAAAATAGGTAGAAGTAACCATCTCAAATATTAACATCAGATATAGAACATATATATTTAAATCCCATATACTCTACAGAAGCATTTCCTTTTGGAAATCACTAACTATAAAAATAATATTATAGTTCATGACTTTCTTACTTTCACGAAAACGTCTAATACAATAATAAATGTTGAAATATATGTTTTTGTCAATTAACAAATTTCAAAATCATCTTTAAAATCATTTAGCTCCATTTCAAAAACATCATTTTTAAAACCATCTCTTTCAAAAGATTATTCAATTTAAAACACTAATATAATCCCTTTATAAAAGCCCATATTTGATTCTTAATATAAATCATTTCTAGATTTATAAAACCAAAATTATAAATCCTTTTCCATTTAATAAATTCCTTTTTAAATAAAATGTCTTTATTTATAAAATTCCATTTATAAATCTATTTCTTTATAAATCCTACTTATAAATCTATTTCTTTATAAATCCCATTTATTATCCAAATCCATTCATAAATATCAATTACCAATCCATTTTCATATTTATAAAACAGCGTTTAAAATTCTCATTTCTGTTTTATAAAACACCATTCAACATTCCCAAGTTTATTTCCACTTTCTATTTTTCCCAAAATAGAAACAACCTCTTTACTAAAATAACCATTCCCTATATTTTTATAAATCCACAAACGTGGTTTATCTCTCCAATTTTGCCCAAAGATAATATTTCCCATAATTTATAAAACTTCGTTTTATAAATCTACCATTTCATTTAAAACTTTTACATATTTATAAAATATCACCATTTATATTCATTCTTTAATAAATAAAATTATATCACCCTTAAAATAAACAGCTAAGTAATATTTATACCAAAATGTTTTTATCTTCTTTAAAAATAGTATTCCTTGATTAATAAACCGACTTAACATTTAATATTTTGAAAATCTATATAATATAGTATAAAAAATCATTATTAAAATATTTCATAAAACTATTCATTTAGCATCCAAAAATTATACTTTTTATATAAATCGTTAAACAACCAGTCCTCGCTTAACCCTCTCTTCCACAAACACATAGAATTCCCACTTCTCCACAGTTCACCATTGGCACACTCTGTTCCTTCCCATTCTTCCTCGTCGATGCGCGAAATCATCCATCGACACCACCCTCAAACACCTCGTCATCAGCTCTATCCTCCCATCCCTATCATACCAAGTCCGATCTCCCCCTCTCCATCATGTCCAAACTCTCCCTGGCCACGTCAATAGCAGGTCGCGCCTCCCTCTAGACCACCGTACTCCTCCAAACTCGGTGATAACTGCTATTTAACCTCCTCTTTCCAAAAGCAACTCCATTCCACAAATCGACGAGCCAATCTCCTTTTTAATCAAACCCTAGTCACTAAACCCACAAAATGTCCACTGCCTTGGCTGCCGCACCTCCCTTACCTCCACCATATCCTACAGAAACATATCCAAGCATAGCTCTATCGAAATATGAATTTAGGAATTGGTTTTGTGATTTTTCATTTAGTAATTTGTTTAACTTAAATATTTGAATTTGAAAATGAAAAAATGGGCTTCATTTTTTTTACTGGAAGAATATATAAGAGAAGATGGAGGAGACGTGTCAATGGTTGATTTGAATTTTCATTTCATTCTAAAATCAAGTCTTAAAACACATCAAAAATTCAGTCTTCGATTTTCCAATCGAAAATACCACCGCGCTCAGGAAATCGATATGGTTCCAGGTATATAAAAATATACATTTGTTATTGAATTTTGAAAAATCACAAAAATGCCATTATTGACCGATAAAACGTCAAACAGAAAGTTGAATATTTTGCAAATTAAAAATTATGGAAAAATAAATTAAATTAAATTAAAAATACGTCAATAGAGATTAAGTCGTAAAAATAATATTTAATCTTTGATTATTTTTTTAAACTTTACTGCTTTAATTAAATCAATGCACGGTTCAAGCTCACACGGCCAATATGACATCAATCGTCACGAAATTTGAAATCCTACAATAATATACTATTATGAATCCAATGAAATTAGTTTCGCTCAATTCTAAGATAGAGATCCGAATAGCCATTTTCACTCATTAAATTAATATACAAAATTTCCAATTTTCATTTAGTCACCTTTTAATTTAATTTAAAAGTTTACTATCTTCATTCTAATTTAAATAGGATTTAATCAATTTCCATAATCAATTTCATTCATATTAAATTCGATATTCAATTATTTAATCAATTCTGATATTCAAGTAACAATTATACTTGAAATTAAATCTATTTAACTTATACAATTAACTTTTCAATATTTAAAATCAATTAAGTATTCTAATTACAATTGACAGAAATTCCGGGTCGTTACACTAAGTGTAATTGAGATATGCATCTACAGATGATATATGGTATGTATTTCCATAATCTAAATTAACTAGAGCAGGACCCAAGAGATCATTAGTTATTAATTCCAATAGTTTATCGTATTAGGTTAAAGAATCAGTAAATGCCAATTTACGACTTTTACCCATTTGGCAACAGGTACAAATGTAAGGTAGAATGACATTATCAAAATGAATCTTATTTTCAACTAAGACCTTTTTCATATTATTTACACTAGGATGGCCTAGGTTGAAATGCCATACATCAAATTTATTCAATTTCTTCTCAATTTGAGCTAGTTCAGAAAACTTACAACTTCCAGGAGTTTTATTAAAGTTGGAATTTCTGGAATCAACAAGATTAAATTTGCATAGATCCTTCATAGCCACACCCTACAATAAAATTTCCTTAGTTAATATGTCTTTACCCAAATAGTATTTAGGATAAAATTCAAAGTGAACATTGTTATCACTAGGAAACTGTGATACATATAACGACCCAGTATTTCGAACCATTCGCTTCCGCACATGTCAGACTTGAATTGCTCAAAATATTATATTGTTAAATATGATTTGGAAAACTCAACATATGCAGTAAATAAATCAATCACAGAATCATAGACGCAGAGTAATATAACAATAAGCAGCGAAATAGATAAATAGTAGTCCATGAAGCTACCATATAAACATTAGACTTTAAAGTAAAATACAACAGATGTCTCGAATACACAGAAGTCTCAATTTATATAGTCAAATGACAAAATCTGAATATAAACAGCTGGAGACAACTGAAGACTGAATTGACATAGATGGATCTCCAAGTGAAGCTCCAAACTTCAATGGTGAGTCTCAAATGCTGTGACACTCAGTCTGACCCAAGCATAAAGCAAAATACAAAACACTCGAGTCAGGACTAGCATTCTTATATAGTAAATTCAACTCAAATCAAATCTCAACTGAAATACAAACAACTTAAAGGATGTTTGGGATTCCCGTCCTCTAAGGATCCATGAAACTATATATTATGTAGTAATATACGCTACTATAATAATGTCTATAGTAAAGTAAACTATTAAAATAGCTTTAATGTGTTACCCATATCCCCTTAACACATAATATATAATGTCATAGTCTATATGGATACTGTAAACTCCACCTACGGGTGGGCTACCAGGGAGCACTCCATAGGTACGACACAAAACAAACTCTTAGATGGCATGATAAGGCATGCGACAAGGCACGCGAGGCAATGCCCATGGTAGATATACCAATTGCGTATCCAGATTGGTGATAATGCATAGCAGCTACTACCGCCCACTTCGAGACACACTCCCAAATCAAAAATGCATCCAAATCAAATTACAAAGTAATAGAATGGTATCGAAGAAATGTGTCCGATTGGAGGAATGACCTCATATGGCCCTATGTGGCTCCTGTTTTAGCCACATCAAGCTGACGCGCAAGAGTCAGGGCTGCGTTATTACCTCATACAGGATCGTTGCCAAACCATCATAATTCATTCTTGAATCTCCACCACGTACACAGCTGTTAAAGCTGTTAAAGCGGTTTTCGGTATTGGCAGAGATATGATAATATTCGATCCCAGTCTTTTTAACAACCAAACGCTTACTTCACACCGTGATCATTTCATTTCAAATAGTGCATACTTCATATCAAAATGTCATATTCATTTTAAATCCATATCAATTCGATATCATTATTCAACTTAAATAATATTCATTTCTAAAGTCGTAACACTTTCAAAATTATAACACTTTCGAAATCATACCACTTTTGAGATCATAACACTTTCGAAATCATAACCCTTATAGCTTAAACAGTTTATATATTGAAAAAGTGTATATATATATATATATTAAAATAATTATAAATTTAAAATAGTTTATATAAATAGTTATAAAATAGTTTGTATTTATTTAAAGATATTATACTGAAATAGTTTCCCAATTAGAATTGTTTCATCCAATTCCACAAATTGATTCAAATCAACTCAAATTTCAAAATTCAATTTTAAAGCAATCCCTGTTCAACACTTCCAATTTAAAAGGTTAAAGATTCAATTTAAATTCTCAATAAACCATTTCAATTTTATCGATTTCAAATCCAGATTTGAACTAACATTTCAAGTCCAATAAGATTCAAAGTTAAATATACAAACATTTTCATTATAAGTTTCATTTTTATTTCAACATTTAACTTAATTTTATTTCAAATTGAAAAATATTCACTTAATCATTTTAATACAATTAAATAAAATCTCAATTTATAGTAGTGGAGATAAGGTGCGTTTCGCGGAGTGGGTGGTTAGAGCACGGTTGGTTGAAGCATAGGATGGTAGGGTTCACTGCAGGCTTAGTTGGACTAAAGTGGAGCACTGGGTGTGGCGAAAGGATGGGGATGCAGTCGAAGGTCGTAGGCAAGGGAGGAGGGTTGCATAAAGAAGGAATGAGGCGCATTGAAAAAGGGGCGATGCGTGAGCACGAAAGCAAAAAATACGATAGTATAAGTTTTCATGGAAGAAGAAATATTGAGCAAGTATGGGTTGGGGAGAAAAAGAAGTGACAGCAGGAGAGAAGACATGTTTCTGACATAAACAACTTCACATTTTGTTTATAAATTTTTTCTTTCAATGCACGAACGAACGACTAGGAATGGAAAGAGACGCAGATAAACGCAACCGGTGGATTAGCAATGGATATGGAATAAAAAAGCCAAAATTGGAAAATATTAACTTCGGATGGCTATAGGTTTACACGGCGAATAGAAAGGACATTGGAAACTTAAAAGGCCCAAGTACTGAACTAATACGGCGAATCGTTTTTTCGATTCCTCCACGTACTGGGTGCCGAAACACACAAATGAATATACTGCGTAGATCAGCATGACGAGACAAATAGAATGGAACACAGACATTAGTGGTATGACCATCCATCAAAAGTCAATATTTCGGTGCCAAAACTGCTGCTAATTTGTCAAAAATAAGATAAACGGGGCAATAGAAGTCCAAATTTGATGAAATGAAATATAATGTCTCACTCGGAGAATAGTTTACATTTTTATCGTATAAAAATATTCAGATTTCGAAAACATTTTATTTTCATCTAATTAACAGATTTTAAATTGAAATTGAAAAGTACATAATAGGATTAACTTTCATGTTTTCCAATGAAAATTTTCCATTTGCCGTGTCCAAATAGACGTATTCTAAATATCGAATTTTCATTACAAAATTTTATAGTTTTAAATTTCAAAAAAAATTCAGTAAATTACATTATTAAAACGTTAAAATTTACGGGTCGTTACAGTCTTCCACACTCAAAACTTTTCATCCCCGAAAAGGAACGAGATAGGAGAATAGAAACAACCAGAAGAAAAGATAGATTTAAAATATAAAATACCAGATACCACAATTGATTCCAAAACCATATAAGTTTCATTTATTTTTAGATTGGTTTATATTTAACTAATTGATTTCAGTTTATTTTATTTAATCAAATTTATTGTGTTCACATTTGATTGATTTCAATTCCATATATTTTCATTCAGTTGATTAACATTTTTGTAAAAAATGTTTCACAACAAAATTTGTTTTCTCTAACTCATTTATTAAATCTATTTGATCAACTATAGTTAATTCCACCTTAATATTCAACTTCAACTATTCTTAAGTTCATATTTATTTATTTAGATAACATTTCCTTTTTATTATTCAATTTACTCCACTGACATATTTTGCAATATAGGTTAAGTGTATAACATTCATTATAATCACCTAAATTTTTATTCAAACATTTCCTAACAAAATTCATTTTTGACATCTTATTTATTATGGCATATTATTCAATTACTTTCAAACCCTATTCTAGGTAAGTTTTATTAATGTTTTGAATCTAATTAATGTAACGATCTGATTTTTCGACGCCCGAATAACCGAACCATTAAGGTAAAAAGAAGAAGGAGGTAGAAAAAGAAATAGAAACAATATTAGAATCTTACCAGCGCAGCGGAATAAAATATAATAGATGATAACAGATCTTTACACAAAAGAAATTATATCTGTTTATACATACATCATCAGAATAAAGCATCAGAATTTAATACAATCACAACACAACTCAGGATGGTTATAGTATCTCGTCCTTCCAAAATTGAATACACAGCGGAATTTACATCATATACGTCGGATACGTCTCGCCATCCAGCTCGTCTCCTGAGCTCCACAGCAGTCCATCCAAAATATGTACTCTATAATACTCGGTCTGACCCGAGCATTATAATTAAATAATATCCGAGTCCATCTGGAAAACCAGGGTGAGAAATCACACTCAAATTGATTATTAAAGTTTCCGAATTCCTTTGAAATTCAAAAGCATCTCGTAAGACCACGCCACAAATAAACTTGTCGGGTTTTTACCTTACGATAGCTAAAACATTTCTTATAAAATCCTATGATATTATAATAGTGTCTATATACAAATACTTATTCAAATAGCTGAAATTGTTACATGATTGAATTCTAGCATACTAGCCACAAAGTGGGTTCTATAAACAAAAATCGTAAAGGCACGTATGGAGAATGGATTTCCAACTAATGACTAAGCACTAGGGTACCACCTGTCACTGTACGTGGCCTAGATCACCGTACCGAGGATCCCTTCTGATCCCCTACAACACAAGACCAGGACTACCCCTTACTGGATAATCCCAAGTAAGATCAACCCACGGTTGGGATCTGTAACTGCACCACACAGCCGAAATAAAAGGGACATCCATACAGGGATGACCTTACCCTAATGGGCGCTACCCACTTATCCTTGCTGCATAACCCCTGATTTTTAGTCATTCCTGGTTGATGAGGCTCAAGGCTAAGCGTTACCCTTTTAGGACATTTCACTTAGAATGCTCATCATCCCCCTGACGATGTTCTGAAAGCATTCATCCATACAAGTCTGTTCCGGGTTCGAACGGAACCGAAGGCACTACTCCTACTACGTCCATTTTGGAATCACCCTCAGGATTAGTAGTGATTAGCCCATGCACTTCACTACTTCATCTTCGACTCCCAGCTCTTGTCTTCCTCACGAAAACGTTCAAACCGGATCGAAGTGGTTTTCGAGAAATTAATCCCGATCCCGGTCTGTTTGAAACGATCAGCGCATTGGCTAATATTGATAGTCGGTTATTTAACTATCAAACAATCATCAAGCAAAAATAATTTCTCCCAAATTATTTATAATCCTCAAAATATCTTTGCAAGACATATTTCCTCTTTTTCAATCCTTTGAAAATAGTTTCAAACCATCACCCTCTCACAGAATAAATTTCCCAAATATTTTCTATTTCCACTGAAATCACCAAGTACAATGCTTTAGGTTTAAAATAATTTAAAACACTTTTTTTTAAAATATACTTTAAAACATTTAAATTAAAAACTACTTAAACACTTTATTCAAAAAAATACTTTAAGAATATTTAAAATAAATTACTTTATAAACATAAAACTTTTTTTAAAATAAAAGTTAAGCCAAACTAAATTTAAAATAAAAGTTACAAAATTCTATACAAGTTTTAAAATATAACTTTAACCATCTCTCTGGAGGAGGAAAAAGAGAGAGATATCTCTCTCTACAACAACAACGGAGGAGGAGGAAAAGAGAGAGATTAACGTTTAAATACTTACTACTAAAATAAATCTGAAAATATTTACTTTAAAATTTTAAAACATTTCTTTAAAACAAATTTTTAAAGTCTTGAACTTATAAAAAGTCTCCTTTTAAAATATACTTGGTTTTCCAGGGAAATACACTTACCATTTCCATACCTTAAAAAAAACCACTGTTTATTTTTATTCACATTCCTTTATAAATTCCTACCATGAATTTATACTCCCTAATATCCACTGATATCCATTTCACTTTATAAACCCAGTTTATAAATTCCATAGTCTCATCTTCCCTTTAAAATTCCAATTTCAAACACTTAAATCAATTTTCAAATTGATTTCCAAATTACTCCATTTTCAAATAAATCCCTTTGCTTACTCAATTTATTTCAAAACCCATTAATTTTAGATTTAATTTCTTTATTATAATCTAAAATCTTATTTAAACTGAATACCTATTTCATACTTTTCCAAATCTCTTCCTTATCTTTCTAAAAAAAAATTAAACCTTGAATTTAAAATAAATTCTTTATTCCCTTAAATAATATCACTTAAGTTTAAAATTCATTTATTCCCATTTATCTATATATCTCCTTTTCCATACTGGAAGTATTTATTTGAATTTAAAATCAACTTTTATTTTTTTCCCAATTCATTCTTTAACTATCCCAATTCTCCAAAATTATATTTCTTAAAAATTCTATCCTTTTATTTCCTTTCAAAAATCAAATCTTTATATTTTGATAACTCAATACCAAAATTATTCAATCCATTCATAGCATCCAATATTCTAATTTCCAATATAATCAATAACATATCACAGATTATCAAATAAAACATTGACTATAAAAATAAATTACACTACTTTGAGGAATCCAGTTGGATCCCTCCCAACCTGTTTCCCTGCATCCACAGATGTTAGCACAAGATAAAATACCAATTCCACTTCGAGGTGGAACATCGCGGTATATGGGTTCATATAATATCCTCCGCTATTATGCGGCGCATAGGGTCTCATCCGCTATATAATGCTGGAATTAATCACTCCAAATATATATATATATATAACACCAATTCCACTTCGAGGTGGAATATCGCGGTGTATGGGTTTAATATAATATCATCCGCTATTATGCGGCACATATGGTCTAATCCAATATAACTGATAATAATTTATCATCCAAGCACAGAATTAAATTTTTTAAATTCAACTATTTAAATTTAAATAAAACCCAGAAGAGTGATATTAACTCACCTATGATTTTGTTTTGCAATCCACTTCCAATCCGGCTTGCTTTCTTTAAAAAATTTAACCTTGTACAAACAATTTATGATTTATTAATATTTGAATTGACCAAAAAATTAATTACCGTTTGTTTATTTAGACTAACAATTTGATTTATCTAATAAATAATTTTTTTAAACTAACTTCCTTTTAATAAAAAATATATTTCTAATCTCATTTTATAAATTACTTAAATAAGGATTTTGTTTTTACTACTTCCCTTTTTAAAAATCTTTTTGGTAACTAAAATAATTAACATAAGTAGATTAAACAATTAATCATTCAAACCATTATTAGAAAATAACATTAAAAAATTTGTATACTTATTTTATTTCTGGAAATAAATTATAGACTTCCAAATATCTATTTTCACATAACATTTTCAAAATCCTATTTTCTTTCCAAATCTAATTTATAAAAATAATTTTTCCTATTTCCTGTAAATAGATATATATATATATATATATATATATATATATATATATATAAATTAAATTTGGATTAACCATATTTAAAATTACAGTTTTGAATTTAAAATAGGTATGAGAATATATTGATTCATTATATTAAATTAAACGAAACTATCTTAACCTACACTGATTGTCGTTCCACCAAGAACCCAAAACCCTAGCTGCTCCAACCACGACTCGATCTCTGACCATCGCCAAATCGCCACGATAACTAATCTTACGTGCAAGGCCCTTTCCCTTCCAGACCTAGCTGCCAAAGTCGTCGGCCCTCTTCCCACTACTATACTTGTTCGACGCCGAGCTAGACCCAACGAGAGGCATCGAAAATTCATATGATGCTCGAAACCGAACTCCTCTTAACCATGGCGACCTACGCGAGCCACTGCCTCGTTTTCTAGACGTCGTCGAGCATCATTCCCCACGAGACCACCATAATCAGTATTCCGGCATGATGTCAAACGAGCTTCTTCCTCGATCGATTTTGACTCAATCTCGATTCCTCTACTCGACTGCCATTCGAATGCTTCGATTTGGAAAGAGTCTCGGCCTCGTTTCTATTCAAATGCGACCAATTATTTATATTTTTACATTACGAACGAATTTGAACAGGAGAGAAACTGTTGTTCGCCATTGATTTTTTTATATATTGAATTTCATTTTCATTTTTTTATCAAGTGAGCTGGCAGTTTATTTTCTTACTTAATTTTAATATGCTCGACCTAAAAAAACGAAGAATACGCGTGTCGAAAGCAGTAGGACAGGTGTTAGAAGAGGCGGGCCACGTGTCTCAAAGGTTTGCCAGTATAAGATTCAAAAATTTAATATTTAAGTTCAATTTCTAATTCAAATCATCGTTGAAAAAGCAACTAAAAATCTCGAACTCGTATCGAGATGTGCCACTAGGCGTTTATAATGTTAAACCCCTATTCTGAACACAATGGAAAAAGTTTCGAGTCCTAATTCGATTGTATGGAGAAGATAGCTTTTCGGACCCTGTCATAATATTAAATTTTCGATAGATTTCAGTGCGTTTATCTACCGTACGTCCAAATGATCACTCCAAACATTACAAAATTTGAAATCCGATAATAATACAATATTACGGATCCAATGGAACTAATTTCGTCGAATTTCAAGACTATGCCTCGGAATGCTATTTTTATATTCAGTTTAAACTATATATTTTAAAACTGAACCAAACACTTTAAAATTCACTGTTAAAAGTTCTATTACCTTCAGAATGACAAATATGAATTTTCTAGGCATTTAAAATATTTTTAACAAGCTTAGAATTCCACATTCAACATTTTCCCAATCCAACCATTAAGTTTAATATTTAAATTATCAAATAAATAACGATATTTGAAATTCAAGTTAGAAACTAACTTTTAAATATTTAAAATCAATTAAATATTTCAATTTCAAATATCAGAAATTTCGGGTCGTCACATTCCTCCCTCTTAAAAGAATTTCGTCCCCGAAATTACTAGTTAAGAGGAATGGTCCACAACCCGTTCATTGTCTTTCCAAAGCCAAACAGCTTTTATCAACAACCAAAACAATCTTTTATAAAAGACACATTATCATCCTTATTAACTTTCCAAACCTATCCATAACTTCCAAACATCATTAATCACTCAACCATTCAAATTATAATTCAAATTCAAATTCTAAATTATCAAAAAATCTCCAAAAAATTTCTAACTCCCTAAATTTTTGAAATTTTTTGCCAGCGTCTCCTTTACGCGGGTTGCTCGGTGCAACTACAAAATGCCTCTACCGGTCCCAAATCTTAAAAGAAAACAAAAGGCCAAGTGGCTAGACCAGAAAGCCATTAAATTTCATACAGAAATTTAAATACATACCTTTGCCGAGCAATTTCAATTTATCTTCAAAAATCAAAAATCCCAATTTATCCATTGCCTTTAAAACACCTGTGTCCTACTAAGCAATAATGTTCAATTACAACATTCAAAATCATTTTACACATTTCCTTATAATGGTTTTCATATCTATTTCATTTACATCCGTATGATGCACATATATCTTCCGTACATATACCTCATTCGATAGCTCACTCGATCACACAATTTCACTTCCGAACTAGTATCGTCCACCCGACTTTCTAGTGTGAACTCAGATATGTTTCTTGATCAGAAGCTATGACGCCCCACCTCTATACCCACTCTAGCCAAGGACACTACGGATGTAATGTCGTCAACTAGCATGGAGAATAAGGCCGTTGAGGAGCGACCATCCGTGTAATTGCTTTGTGCGAGCACCGATATGTCAGATAGTACAACAAGGAAATCCGACATATCGATACAACTCAAAGCTATTACACAGTGGCTATATATATTCTTCAGAAACAAATATAGAAATAAACATAACACAGATCAGTCACAGACATCCCTATCACAAAGGCGGAAATAGATATGAATATATAACACATGAAAGTGTACATCAGAGTAGTGGTCAAACAAGATCCACAATATCACAAAAGAATAGCTACAAGTGCTAGACAAAAGAATATGGATACGTCAATGAGTCTATATCTCAAATGTATACAACAAAAACTACTAATCTAAGTAGTTAGCCAAAAGTCGGGGTGATAATGCCAGGTGAAGTCAAGCAGAAGCACCTATAACATCTCGGTCTGACCCGAGTATTATTTAATAAGAAAATAATAAACGGATCAGTCTAGCTATAAATACCAGATAAATGATATAGAATAAGAGATATGACATAAATATATGATAACCATAAAGACATACTGTGATGAGTATGTAATTAAAAATCAACAAGAGATTAATCAATATCACAAGAATCTTCTCAAAGATCAAAAGGGAATGTCATACCCTTTATTTTTATTCACCAAATCCATAAATATTGACAATAATATCAATGCCAATCACAAAATTTAATGACACACAAATTCACCAATACACAAAAATTGATAACACATATCAATGAAAATCACGAAAATTGGTGAAACACAAATTCTAGAAACCATCAATGGAAATCCAGAAATCACAAAAAGGGGGAGGCCTATCACAAAACGGGAGCATGAAAACTCACCAACACGTGTATCACAGAATGAAACGCTATTCCATGGTTGCTAACCATTAATTTTGAGCCGATGCTCCACAAAACGGCCCGAAGACCATGGGTCGCTACCCCACCAATTTGAGCCAAAGCTCCACAGAAACGGGGTTTAGTCTCCCTCGTAGACAAAGAGACATCGCACATTTGCTAGTCTAAATCACAAAAATGATCATCAACGATCATCAAGAAGTGTCAATTACAATAAGCTAGTAAATATATAAGCTTAGCCTCATGTCCCATAACCACTAGCTTAACTTAAATATTTACGAACAAATCGTAGATCTCCACTCAAAAATTGTCACATGAGATTCAATCGAACAAGTCCAAGAATTAACCGACGAAGTAAACGCAAGCATTTCATACCACCTATTTTACTAAGTCGTTTAATTAGATTTCTCGTATGGGTGAGGTGAAGGTTTGTGTATGCTAGTAGATTGGAAAGCGGTCTTATAAACAAGCTTGATATTGAAAATAGAGTTGAAATCGTTTTAATAAAAGAGTTTTGATATTTACTACGAGTATTGAAACCTTCATATTTTTAAAGGATAAATCACAAAAATGATTTTAGAAACAATCAACCACAAAAATTCACATCCGGAGACGTGACTGAAAACCCAAAGAATTCAATTTCCAAATTCATCGAAGTGGAAATGGCCTAACGACTCAACATGGCGCGACCTAGCAGCTGAGCGACCTAAGTGATAGCGGCATAAGTGCACGCCGAATGACCTAACACATGCATGACCTAACGTGCATACGACCTAAGGAAATGCGGCCAAGGTAGAGCGACCTAAAGGGTACATGAC
Source organism: Allium cepa (assembly GCA_030765085.1). Lineage (NCBI taxonomy): Eukaryota > Viridiplantae > Streptophyta > Magnoliopsida > Asparagales > Amaryllidaceae > Allium > Allium cepa. The sequence continues at coordinate 348,722,345 of CM060944.1, forward strand.
CTAAAGAGGTAGCGGCCTAAGAATGGTGCAGGCGGTCATAACGCGACCTAAAGAGTACGCGACCTAAACAACAAGGCGCGACCTAGCAGTTGCGAGCTAACACAGAGCGACCTAGTTGCAGAAAGCCGAGAAAATGGTGCAACGACCTATCCAAGACGCGACCTAAGCACGAGAGAGCTAGCAGTTGAACGACCTAGCGACTTAGTGGTTGCAGGCCGAGCGAATGTAGGCCGAGCGTCTTAGTGGTGGAATGACCTAGAAGTGGAACGACCTAGCGAAGCGCAACCTAAACATGCCGAGCGGCTTAAGGAAGTGAAGACGGCCGAGCGACCTAACGACCTATGGGGGAGGAACGATCTAAATGCAGGCCGAGAATCCTTCATATGCAGGCCAAGCGACCTAAAGGTTTTGGAGCTCAAAACTCGCTCAATTTGCAACCGATCGAGCATGGACGCTAAGGGATTATGCCCATAGGCTACCCGGTCGTATTGGCTCCTCGGTGCATCACCAAAAACGTGTTTAAACATCAAAGATTGGATTTTTAAAGATTTGAACCCAAAACACTAAAAATTGGGATTTTCACCAATTCAATCCAAACCAAAAGCAAATGCACATGAATAAGTGTTAGGAATTCATACCTAACAATCAAAGATAGTTATAGACAAAGATATGAGATAAAAATCTCACCTTTACACAAAATTTATGAAGAAGAAGCTTGAAAGCAAGGAAGAATCAATGGCTTCTCTTTGAATTTGGAGTTGGATGTTGGATTTGCAAATGAACTTGAGTTTGGAGTTTTAATCTCCCATTCCTTCCTCCATTTTTGATGAAGCTTGAGTGTTAGGAAATAAAAGTAAAGTTATGAAGAGAAGGGGGTTGAGCTAGAGTTAATAGCTTAGGCTAGTGGGTTAAACCAAACCCAAAGCCCAAAGTGAAAAAGTAGCAAAAATCCACTTACTACAAACGTATCAAAGCTTATACTCAAAAAGATCGCAAACGGTGTTTTGGACCTAATGGAAGTGGTTCCGAGTCCTAATTCGACCATATGCAAAAAGTAACTTTTCGGACTAAAATCCGACTAACGATAAAATATTTAAAATAAAATATCTAAATATTCAGTCGTAAAATATGCGGGTTGTTATAGACTCCCCTCCTTAAAGAAATTGCGTCCTCGCAATATTTAAGAAGAAAATATAAGGTAACAACCATGAAAGCATATCAACACAAAAGAAATTTGAAATAAGAAATTCACCTCAAAGAGCACGGGAAAGTAAATCCGGATGTGTTCACTCGATGAATTCTCTAGATTCCCAAGAACAGTCCTTAGGATTTGAGGACCATTGGACTTTAACAAGCGGAACATCTTTATTTCGAAGGTGCTTGACCTTCGAAGCAATAATACGGATAGGATGTTGCTCATAAGTTAAATTAGGTGAAACTTCAATTTCTTCCACAACACCGGGCTCAAGAATAGAATCAGAATCTCGAAGGCATTTCCATAATTGAGAAATGTGAAACACGTCATGAATAGCAGAAAACCGAGCCGGCAATAAAAGGCGATAAGCCACGGAACCAATACGTTCATTGATGGGAAATGGACCAATATATCGAGGCGCTAGTTTTCCCGATCGACTGAAACGTACAACACCCTTCATAGGTGAAACACAAATAAACACAAGATCTCCCATAGAAAATTCTAATTTCCTTCTCCGGTTATCAGCATAGGATTTTTGTCTACTCTGGGCTTCTTTCATCCTATGACGAATAAGGTCAATCTTCTCTATGGAATCACGAATAAAATCTGGACCTAAAACCAGATTCTCACCGGTCTCAAGCCAATAAGAAGGAGATCGGCATGGCCTTCCGTAGAGTGCCTCGAAGGTGCCATACCAATACTAGATTGGAAGCTATTATTATAGAAAAATTCAACAAGAGAAATATGATCTTCCCAACTTCCGTCAAAATCAAGAACACATGCATGAAGAAGATCTTCAAGAGTTTGATTCACACGCTCGGTTTGTCCATCGGACTGGAGATGATAAGCGGTGCTAAAATTAAGCTTCGCTCCCAAAGCTTTTTGAAGACTCTTCCAAAATCCACTAGTAAACGATGGATCACGATCACTAACAATAGAGGTAGGAATTCCATGTAATTTAACAATCTCTTTAATAAAGAGTTTGGCCAAGAGAGGAATGGTTCGATTGGACCGAACGGGAATAAAATAGGCGGGTTTAGTAAGTCTATCAACTATCACCCATAAGCTATCATGACCCGAACGAGAACGGGGAAGGCCGTCTATAAAATCCATGGAAATTTGATCCCACTTTAAAATTTGAATTTCTAAAGGTTGCAATAACCCACCAGGCCTTTGGTGTTCGGCCTTGACAAGTTGGAAAGTCATGCAACACTTAACGAAGTTAGCAATATCAGATTTCATTCCCTCCCAATAATAAAGTTGCTTCATATCCGCATACATTTTACTACTACCGGGATGAATGGTAAATTTAGAACGATGTGGATCTTCTAAAATATCTTTACGAAGATTACTAATATCCGGCACGACAAGCCTACCAAATTTTCGAATGCCGCCGCGAGGATCAATATCAAAGTCTTTCAAACCTTCAATATCAATTTTATCCCCAAAATTTTGGCCAAGAAGAGCCAATTCGGGATCTAGCTTTTGAGCTTCAAGAATGCGGTCTAAAAGAGAAGGATGGGCCTCAAGGCTACATAAAACAAGAGATGAACATAAATCGGAAACACGATCTCGAATCTCACAAGTGGATAGAATTCCGAGATCATTCCATTCGGATATCATCATAGAAACAACTGCTTGTTGCTTACGACTAAGAGCATCCGCAACACGATTTCCCTTCCCGGGAGTATAAAGAATATCAAGGTCATAAGCTGCAAGGAATTCGAGCCAACATTGTTGACGTAAATTAAGTTCCTTTTGGGAAAATAAATACTTCAAAGATTTATGATCGGTATAGAGAATAAACTTTTCTCCCAAAAGATAATGACGCCAAATACGAAGGGCGAAAACAATAGCCGCGAGCTCTAAATCAAGAGTGGCATATCTAGTCTCGGTTGGCTTTAATTGCCTAGAAGCATAAGCAATAACACGTTCTCTTTGCGTAAGAACGGCACCCAAACCAACGCGACTAGCATCGGTATAAACAACAAAATCTTGATTCCCCTCGGGAATAACAAGAATAGGAGCATCGGAAAGGAGTTCTTTTAATTTCTGGAAAGTAGCTTCACATTTGTCCGACCAAATGTATTTAACTCCCTTCTTAGTCAAACTATTAATAGGCACGGAAATTTTTGAAAAGTATTTTATAAAACGACGGTAATAGCCCGCCAATCGAAGGAAGCTACGGATTTCCGTCACGCTCTCCGGTCTCTTCTAATTTTGAATCGCTTCAATCTTTGAAGGATCCACGGAAATTTCGGATTCGGAAATAATACGACCAAGAAATTTCACACGAGATTGCCAAAAATGGCACTTAAATTTTTTTGCTTTCAATTGATTGCTCCTAAGAGTTTCCAACACAATCTGAAGATGTTTTTCATGCTCCTCCACGATTTTAGAATACACAAGAATATCATCAATAAAGATGAGAACAAACCGATCGAGGAAGTCTTTGAAAACTCTATTCATAAGGTCAACGAAATATGTCGGAGCATTCGTTAAACCAATTGGCATAACAATCCATTCATAAGATCCATAACAAGTACGGAACGATGTCAAAGGAATGCTAACTTCTGCAATACGAAGCTGATGAAAACCGGTAGCTAAGTCTAATTGTGAAAAGACTCTAGCACCACTAAGTTGATCAAATAGATCATCAATACGAGGTAAAGGACATTTATTCTTGATAGTAAGATCATTAAGCTTGCGGTAGTGTACCATCGGATTTCTTCACAAAAATTGCCGAAGCTCCCCAAGGAGAGGAACTTGAGCGAATAAATTGCTTCGTCTCCAATTCGGATAGTTGTTTGCGCATCTCCTCATTTTCTTTATTGGACATACGATAAGGAGGACGAGTAATAGGTTGAGCTCCAGGGATGAGATTAATTCTGAACTCAATTGCTCGTTTAGGTGGTAATCCTAAAACGGGCGACAATTCACGAAGAACGTGAATAAGAGAAATAATATATTCCTCATCATCATTATCGTCATCATGAGGATTTAAAGAATATAAAGATGCAACCAAGCTGGATCTGAATTTTTAAGGTCAATAGAAATCTGCTTAACAGATTGAGGATGTCGAAGATAAATAGTCCGCTCAAGACATAGGATTTGGGCTTCATAGTGGTTAAGCCAATCCATTCCCAAAATCATTCCAAAGCCTAAGTAGCGCATAACATACAAATCGGCTTGGAAAGAAGAATCACATAAAATAATCTCGACATCTTTACACAATAAACCGATCGTTGCGGATCCACCAACCGGATTCGCAATTCTCAAAAAAGTCATTAAACACAAAACATCCAAAGAAAAAGTATCAACAAGTTCTTTTGAAATAAAAGAATGGGATGCACCAGTATCAAATAGAACTCGAATAGGATGATCATGAAATAAAATAATGCCATTAAGGATAGAATGAGAAATACCTTTACCAAGAGATGTGTTGCCAGGGGCTTGAGCAACATTAAGCTTTCCCTCCTTCCTATTTTGAAGTTTGGGACAAGAAGATAAATTATGATCCGGGCTTTTGCAATAGCGACAAGTACGAGGCTTTGAACACTTGTTCGCATAATGGTCCTTAGAACCACAGTTGTAGCATTGCCCAACACTTGGGGTAGAAGTCTTAGTTCCCGGAGAAGCTTGCTTCCCTTTCTTATCGTTAGAATAAGGACCTTTGTGTTGAATATGCGCTTATATGATTTTTGTTTGATGATAATAAACATATATACATTCGTTTAAATGTATTTGTTAATATACTATTTATTTTCACAGATTAAATAAATATTTGCTGAATAAAATAAATAACACAGATTTTGAATTCAAACAGAAATTTTATTCAAACAAACATTTATTACAATTTTGAATAGTATATTACAATTTTGAATAGTACAAATTCAAGCTCTCACTATTCACTATACAACTTTGATACAAATTCAATTACATCACTATTTTACATTTACAGTTGACCTCACTACATATCACTCACACTCGTATTTTTATCTTCAACTTCTTTCCAGTTTTTGAATCCAGCATCTGAGCAATCTGCAAAAATATTTACTAACGCAGTAAAATTGAAAATAAAATATTTTTGCAATATAAAATAAAATATGGATTTTTGAAAATAATATTGCCTCAGTTATTTGGGTTGTTCGTCGTCATTTAAATTTGAATTCATCATACATGAACCGCTTGTGACATACACAGTGTACCACTGTATATGCCACAAGGCCGTGCACACCGAAATATACACTTGATCGATTTACAGGGACAAGTGAGCACAGGTCAAACCCAAATACTGGATTCAACTCAAGTGCAATAAAACAATGTCATTCGACACAAGGTCAAATCCAAGACGGATTCAACTCAAGTGTAATGCATAGTCTACACAAATTCAACAGTGCATCAAAGCAAACTCAAGTAGACAGTAGCATATACTACAGGGATGAACACACGAGAATGGAATGCATCAAGTCGGGCACGAAGGAATGTGAAAGAACAGAATCACTTACATATATACAACATCAAAGCCAACCTACAAGCTCAATAAAGATTGCAGCAAAAATTCAGACGAACCAGGGAAACAAGCAACTGCAATGCAACACAACTATGTATACATGGACCAAGCTCGTAAGCATCTCAATGAAATACAACTGAAGTCAATATGATCGAGTGCAACAGTGAACAGTGCAGCATCAAAGGAGTATCAATGAACTGGTCTGAACTAAGCCATATGAAGTAGACATGGATATGCAGGCATGTCAACAAGACTCGACTAACAGTAAACAAATGAATCAGCAAGGCAATGCACAAATGCAACTGACACAAACAACTACAAAACCATCAAGCTACAACTCAAATGAAACAACTCCACTGACTCGAGTGAACAAGTATGGCAGCAGGCAAGATGCACACTACAAATACATGATACTATTCAATATCCAAGACTCAAGAATGCATCACTATGACACAGTTACAAGCTAGAATGAAAACTGCACTAATCCAGTTCCAACACAACTGAATCAAGTGACCAACTGCAAGTGCAAATGACCAGAGCTCATGCAAACATGAAGTGAAAGCAATTAACTCATGCAACAGACTCAAGAGATATGGCAACACAGCAACAACCAAATGGAGACGGCATCCCACAATATTCACAACAAACAACTCAGTAACCAGAAGCAAAAACATGTACAGTGATATGAAACACAAGGTAAACAACAAACTGCTGATACGAAGGTAAATGATATCAAAGCCGTGTTTTTTTTAACAAGTCAACAGAAAAAGGAACGGAGTGGAAGCCGTGGTCATCACGAAATTGATTCAAAACCGTGTCAACCAAGCAACGAAAGTATACGCATATGAAAAGGTCAGGATCAATCTCAAACGACCAAGCATAATCAAGCGGCAGAGAAATCAGTTGACAAATTCAATTAGAGAATATACGACGCAAATCTAGGGTTACAAACCCTATATAAATTGACATCATCATCGGCAATTTTCGGTATCAAGTTCAAGCAAGTCAAAACCAGTAGAAGCAAAAGCAAAAGTTAACATACCAATTATAATTCGAACTTGATTGAATTGAAGTAGCTGTCTGCAATTCAAAGTAACATTTGATTGAACAAGCTAGCATCGAAAATAATCATCTGTTTCGATCGAACATCTTGAAGCAGCGCTTCAATTTTAAATCAAAAACCCTAAATTGGAACAAAGAAGGGACAAAGCCCTAATTCAATTTCACGAAAAGCCGAAGCCCTAAGTCAAATCTCTAGAGAGCAATTTACACAGCAGCCATTGATTTTATCAGAGAAGAGAAGGAGTCAAAAATAATAAAAGGATACGGGTTAAGGAAATCAACCACTTGGGCCGGCCTTGTTTACATAAAGGGATAAGAATTTAAAAATAGGGTTTTTTATTTTTAATTTGTTTTTTTTTGTATTTTCATTTTTAAACCGTTTAAATTTCTAGTCGTGTGACTAGGGGACAAGCTACGTGGCGTAGCTTAAGAATTCGCAACTCAGTGGCTGAGTTGTGGCAGGGTTTTGAGCGTAGAGTTAGATTTAGTCGATAGCGGGTGTCGCGAGTTTATGTGTGTAAGCGAGGGACTATCTAATTTCTAGTAGAAACCTTGGGAGCAGCACGTAGGCAGGGTTTTGCCGAAGCTGGGTAAATTCTGTGTCGTTCTATTTCTACATTTATTATTCTGTTATTATCTGTGCTGCTATTGTTCTGTGATCTGTGTTGAAATTATTGTATAAGCTTCCGCGATTAATTTTATAATTTACACTATCACCCTATTCACCCCCCCTTCTAGGGTCAAATCGATCCTACAAGTGGTATCAGAGCTAGGAACAAAGGCCGTTTTTGTTTTAATTTTTTTTACAAAAATCAATTTTTGTTTTAAAAATTCGTGTTTCAAAAATTGGTTTTTGTTATAAAAATTTGTATTTTTGAAATGGCTTCTTTTAATAATACTTTTGTTGAGGGTCGTTCCAATATTATTCCTTCTATTTTCGATGGAATGGATTTTTTGAAATGGAAATTAAAAATGGAATTTTATTTAAAATCTGTTAATATTAAATGTTGGGATATTATTGAAAATGGGTGTGATATAACAGATAAGAAAATTATCTCGATTAACGCTCTTGCTATGCATATAATATATTCTCATATTAATCAAGATAATTTTAATTTCATTTCTCATTGTGAAAATGCACAGGAAATCTGGAATACTTTCGATGCAATATGTGGTGCAAAAGTCAACAGCAATGAGAAGTCCTCCACAACTAACTCAGTTAAAGAGATGTGCTTAACAGGATTGGTAAATAGCAGTTGTGATGAGGATGATGATGATGGAGCAGCCGAGCTGGCATTAATAATGAAGAAATTCAAAAGGTGGAATCACAAATACGGAAATCCAGCTCTAAATAAAAAATTAAAAAGCAAAATAATCAAAGCACTGGATAACTCGAAACAACACGGGATCATTTGCAACAAACCCGGTGATAGCAAGCCCAATTATCCCCGATTTCAACTCGACAAAGAAAAGAAATCAAAACGAAGATGTTTTACAGCCACGTGGAACAAAAGCGATAGCAGTGAGAGTAAGAAAGCATATATGTACCTTCATGGGAATATAACCGATAGCGACGATGACGAGCCAAGCGAGGTATCAAAACTTACTCACTCTGAATTACTTATTTATTTCCACGAAGTAAATGGCTGTTTTGAACGACTTAGGGAAAAATACGCCAAACTTGAATCTCAAAAGGATACTTTGATAGAATGCAATGAACAACTTGATCAATTAGTTAAGAACTATCAACGTAGAATCCCTAAGTGTGATAAGTGTCCAACATTCGAAGAGGAAATTAAAAAATCAGAAATCAATATAAAATCACTTGAAAATGAAATTCTGATTTTAAAGGAGAATGAAAATACTAGGAGAGAGAATTCTATTAAAAAGTGCACACAATTGTTAAATGAAAAATGAATCTCTCAAATCACAAGTCCAACAACTGTCTACTACTTTAGATAAATTTTCCAAAAGTGAAAAATCGTTGAATATGCTATTAGGAAAGCAAACGGTTAATTCGGTTAGACAAGGACTTGGATATAATAATTCGAAAATTGTTGAAAGCAATATTAATCAAGTTAATTCTATGTGCACAATTTGTAGAAAATATGGACACAATCACAATAATTGTTGGTATAGACCCAAACATGTGAAAACTATACCGATTTGGGTTCCAAAAGGCACAAATATAAAATCTCTCAAAGTTAAACAAATTTGGGTGCCGAAGGGAACAATTATAAATAGTTTTGGGTCATTACAAAATTGTTTTTCAAAATTTTCTGCCACTAACAACCATGGACCTATAAAAACAAATAGGTCACATAAATCTTTCATCGTGTAGGTGTGGTGGCAGGCTAAGGAACAACAATAGTGTTCTCTGGATTTTTGGCTGTTCCAGAAACACAACGGGCGACAAAACAAAGTTTCTTAGCCTAGTTCAAAGGTGACAGAATCACAATAGACAACCATGAAAAATATCGTAAAGGTAAAACAGGTAAAGGTATATTAATTTGAGCGATATATTAAATGTGATAATCTGCACCATATTCTGAATTAAAATCAGCCAATATTGAGATGATAAAAAGATGATGATTTTGACTCTGATTTATTCAACATAGTTGGCCAATTATATTCTTATGCCAAAAACACTATAATAATCTCTAGATTATTTGAATTACTTTATATATATCATTTTGGATTAAAAATAGTGTTTTGTTGGATAATAATACAATTGGTTATAATTCGGCTAACTCTATAATCACGGTTTTTGATTATTTACATGGCTTCATTTCAAAAGAATGTCATTTAAATTGCTGTAAAAATTGAGTTTGAAATTTTTTGGTGCACACTTCATGTTTTGGTCTATAAAATTCAATTGATGATAATTTTGAGTGAAAGAGAAATTCAGATGCTGATTACACTGGTAATCTAGTTGATAGAAAAATTACTAGTGAAACATGATTTTTGTTGAGACATTTAGTAACTGCATCATTTTTCAAAGAAAATATATGCATATTTTTCATTTCAAATAATTTTCAAATAGCAGAAAATTTTCTTATAAAATCCCCTCGAGAAAATCATTTTTGACCATATTTTCAGATTAGTCATTTTTGAAAAATTAATTTCATAATTATTTTTTGAATTTGATTTTAAAGGACTATTTTGACTAATCTGACTCCCTAATGATTATCGAAAAGAAAAATAGTGATTGAAAAAGTGATGAGTGTTGATATTGATCACATATTATAACTCGAGAAAGTATAATTAGAAAATTTCTTTAGAAATTTAAACAGGAGTTATAAAACTTTTTGTTGGTAAAAAATTCCATGTCCATCTCTATATCTATCATATTTCTAACGACCATCACTCATCAAAACTCTATATAGTTTGTCAATATGTGGTACTTTAAACAGGAATCGTTCGTTTTTCATTTTCACATTTTTAAAAAAAAATTAATAATAATAATAAATAAATACCAAAGTATTCACTCTCATTTAAAAGTCCTCACGGTTATGCATGGGTGAATTACTTGGAATTTGTTATGTGCTTCCATGCTCATTTAAAAGTCCTCACGGTTATGCATGTATGGAACGCATATCAAAAGTTGATTTTTAAAATAAACAAGTTGATTCTAATCCCATTTAAAAGTCCTCACGGTTATGCGTGGTTAGAAGATACTTGAATTCATTTTTTTTAAAATAAAATTGGAATACTACTAATCTCATTTAAAAGTCCTAACGGTTATGCATGGTTAGTAGATATTCAAATTCCTGATATAAATATACCACAAATAGACACATCTGTATGGTTTTATATGATGACATCATTTCCATCATTCTAAAAGTGGAATATGCGCTTAACAGAATATTTATGATATTTGTTTGATTTTTTATCGAAATTTAATATTTATATTCAATTGAGTTTTTAATGTTGAATTAATGTCGATCACTTTATCTCTATTTTTCTCTAACACTATTATTCTTTTGCTGATAACAAAAGGGGGAGAGAAAAGTTAAGATTTTGTCAAATAAAATCAAGCAAAGGTCAAATAATTTTCCATTTCCATCTAGGCTCATTTTCATATTTTTATTTGTATGCATATATGTAGGGGGAGTATTGTGTAGAGAGGGAGCATTCAAATAGGGGGAGCAAATTGAACGATCAAATACATTTAACATATTCAAAATCTTAAATATATGCTTGTTATCATCAAAAGGGGGAGATTGTAGAATATGCGCTTATATGATTTTTGTTTGATGATAATAAACATATATACATTCGTTTAAATGTATTTGTTAATATACTATTTATTTTCACATATTAAATAAATATTTGCTGAATAAAATAAATAACACAGATTTTGAATTCAAGCAGAAATTTTATCCAAACAAATATTTATTACAATTTTGAATAGTATATTACAATTTTGAATAGTACAAATTCAAGCTCTCACTATTCACTATACAACTTTGATACAAATTCAATTACATCACTATTTTACATTTACAGTTGACCTCACTACATATCACTCACACTCGTATTTTTATCTTCAACTTCTTTCCAGTTTTTGAATCCAGCATCTGAGCAATCTGCAAAAATATTTACTAATGCAGTAAAATTGAAAATAAAATATTTTTGCAATATAAAATAAAATATGGATTTTTGAAAATAATATTTGCCTCAGTTATTTGGGTTGTTCGTCGTCATTTAAATTTTGAATTCATCATACACGAACAGCTTGTGACATACACAGTGTACCACTGTATATGCCACAAGGCCGTGCACACCGAAATATACACTTGATCGATTTACAGGGACAAGTGAGCACAGGTCAAACCCAAATACTGGATTCAACTCAAGTGCAATAAAACAATATCATTCAGCACAAGGTCAAATCCAAGACGGATTCAACTCAAGTGTAATGCACAGTCTACACAAATTCAATAGTGCATCAAAGCAAACTCAAGTAGACAGTAGCATATACTACAGGGATGAACACACGAGAATGGAATGCATCAAGTCGGGCACGAAGGAATGTGAAAGAACAGAATCACTTACATATATACAACATCAAAGCCAAACTACAAGCTCAATAAAGATTGCAGCAAAAATTCAGACCAACCAGGGAAACAAGCAACTGCAATGCAACACAACTATGTATACATGGACCAAGCTCGTAAGCATCTCAATGAAATACAACTGAAGTCAATATGATCGAGTGCAACAGTGAACAGTGCAGCATCAAAGGAGTATCAATGAACTGGTCAGAACTAAGCCATATGAAGTAGACATGGATATGCAGGCATGTCAACAAGACTCGACTAACAGTAAACAAATGAATCAGCAAGGCAATGCACAAATGCAACTGACACAAACAACTACAAAACCATCAAGCTACAACTCAAATGAAACAACTCCACTGACTCGAGTGAACAAGTATGGCAGCAGGCAAGATGCACACTATAAATACATGATACTGTTCAATATCCAAGACTCAAGAATGCATCACTATGACACAGTTACAAGCTAGAATGAAAACTGCACTAATCCAGTTCCAACACAACTGAATCAAGTGACCAACTGCAAGTGCAAATGACCAGAGCTCATGCAAACATGAAGTGAAAGCAATTAACTCATGCAACAGACTCAAGAGATATGGCAACACAGCAACAACCAAATGGAGACGGCATCCCACAATATTCACAACAAACAACTCAGTAACCAGAAGCAAAAACATGTACAGTGATATGAAACACAAGGTAAACAACAAACTGCAGATACGAAGGTAAATGATATCAAAGCCGTGTTTTTTTAACAAGTCAACAGAAAAAGGAACGGAGTGGAAGAAGTGGTCATCACAAAATTGATTCAAAACCGTGTCAACCAAGCAACGAAACTATACGCATATGAAAAGGTTAGGATCAATCTCAAACGACCAAGCATAATCAAGCGGCAGAGAAATCAGTTGACAAATTCAATTAGAGAATATACGACGCAAATCTAGGGTTACAAACCCTATATAAATTGACATCATCATCGGAAATTTTCGGTATCAAGTTCAAGCAAGTCAAAACTAGTAGAAGCAAAAACAAAAGTTAACATACCAATTATAATTCGAACTTGATCGAATTGAAGTAGCTGTCTGCAGTTCAAAGTAACATTTGATCGAACAAGCTAGCATCGAAAATAATCATCTGTTTCGATCGTACATCTTGAAGTAGCACTTCAATTTTAAATCAAAAACCCTAAATTGGAACGAAGAAGGGACAAAGCCCTAATTCAATTTCACGAAAAGCCGAAGCCCTAAGTCAAATCTCTCGAGAGCAATTTACACAGCAGCCATTGATTTTATCAGAGAAGAGAAGGAGTCGAAAATAATAAAAGGATACGGGTTAAGGAAATCAACCACTTGGGCCGGCCTTGTTTACATAAAGGGATAAGAATTTAAAAATAGGGTTTTTTTATTTCTAATTTTTTTTTTATTTTCATTTTTAAACCGTTTAAATTTCTAGTCGTGTGACTAGGGGACAAGCTACGTGGCGTAGCTTGAGAATTCACAACTCAGTGGCTGAGTTGTGGCAGGGTTTTGAACGTAGAGTTAGATTTAGTTGATAGCGGGTGTCGTGAGTTTACGTGTGTAAGCGAGGGACTATCTAATTTCTAGTAGAAACCTTGGGGGCAGCACGTAGGCAGGGTTTTGCCGAAGTTGGGTAAATTCTGTGTCGTTCTATTTCTGCATTTATTATTCTGTTATTATCTGTGCTGCTATTGTTCTGTGATCTGTGTTGAAATTATTGTATAAGCTTCCGAGATTAATTTTATAATTTACACTATCACCGTATTCACCCCCCCTCTAGGGTGAAATCGATCCTACACTTTGAATTTATTAGGCCTTTTCTTGTTGTTGAAGTTCGGTTTAGCACTCCCAACTTCAACATCACTCTCTCTATCTGCCTCTTCAATTTGAAGAGCAATATCAACGAGTTGATCAAAAGAAACTTCTAACTTTAGAAGTAATGGCTTCTTGAGATTTTTATTCAATACATAGACAAATATTTGGTTCTTCTTCAACGTGGGTGTTTATGTACTCGACCCAAATGATGCGACATAGTCTATCATAGAGGATTCACCTTGAACAAGGTCTATGAAACGACGAGCCAAAGTCACCTTCTCAGCTTCTGGCACAAATTTTAATTCGAAGCGCTCTCGGAATTTCTCCCAAGTGAGATCCGCTTCATTTATTTCAGAAATCAGAAGCTCATACCAATCTAATGCCCTTTCTTGGAGCATACTAGAGGCCACCTGAACATGGTGAAGATAAATAAGATTCATGCGAGAAAAGATTTGATCGCACAATCTCAGCCAAGCCTAGACTTCAATAATAGTTTCAGAACCTTTGAATGGCTTTCCACCCAAATTGGTATAATCGCTGCAAAAACGTGCAAATCCAAACCTAGGGTGAGTAGACTCCGGATTAGATCCGGCTACTTGAGCATTCCTTACAAGATCAAGGAGCTGCTGGGCAGACATAAATACTCCATCTTGGGGAGTAGCTCTAGATTAACCGGCGTTGGGACGGTCTGGTTTAACCATTTCTCTTCCTTAAGAAGGAAGAAGGAAGAAGAAAAAGGTTATTCAAAAAAGGAATATCAAACAATAATGATTGATAAAACAAGGAATCACAAAAGAAATTAGGATAGAACGGTTCGAAGACCCGAATAAAATCCTAAGGCACGACTCCCAAGATGGACTTAGGACAATGATCCTTGTTAGATTATTCTACATTGTTCCGAAGTTTGGCTTTGATACCAAGCAGTGACGCCCCACCTCTATACCCACTCTAGCCAAGGACACTAAGGATGTAATGCCGTCAACTAGCACGGAGAATAAGGCTGTTGAGGAGCGACCATCCATGTAATTGCTTTGTGCGAGCACCGATATGTCAGATAGTACAACAAGGAAATCCGACATACCGATACAACTCAAAGCTGCTACACAGTGGCTATATTCTTCGGAAACAAATATAGAAATAAACATAACACAAATCAGTCACAGACATCCATATCACAAAGGCGGAAATAGATATGAATATATAACACATGAAAGTGTACATCAGAGTAGTGGTCAAACAAGATCCATGATATCACAAAAGAATATGGATACGTCAATGAGTCTATATCTCAAATGTATACAAAAAAAACTACTAATCTAAGTAGTTAGCCAAAAGTCAGGGTGATAATCCCAGGTGAAGTCGAGCAAAAGAACCTGTAACATCTCGGTCTGACCCGAGTATTATTTAATAAGAAAATAATAAACAGATCAGTCTAGCTATAAATATCAGATAAATGATATAGAATAAGAGATATGACATAAATATATGATAACCATAAAACCATACTGTGATGAGTATGTAATTAAAAATCAACAAGAGATTAATCAATAACACAAGAATCTTCTCAAAGATCAAAAAGGAATGTCATACCCTTTATTTTTATTCACCAAAACCATAAATATTGACAATAATATCAATGCCAATCACAAAAGTTAATGACACACAAATTCATCAATACACAAAAATTGATAACACATATCAATGAAAATCACGAAAATTGGTGAAACACAAATTCTAGAAATCATCAATGGAAATCCAGAAATCACAAAAAGGGGGAGGCCTATCACAAAACGGGAGCATGAAAACTCACCAAAACGTGTATCACAGAATGGAACGCTATTCCATGGTTGCTAACCATTAATTTTGAGCCGAAGCTCCACAAAACGGCCCGAAGACCATGGGTCGCTACCCCACCAATTTGAGCCAAAGATCCACAGAAACGGGGTTTAGTCTCCCTCGTAGACAAAGAGAAATCACACATTTGCTAGTCTGAATCATAAAAATGATCATCAATGATCATCAAGAAGTGTCAATTACAATAAGCTAGTAAATATATGAGCTTAGCCTCATGTCCCATAACCACTAGCTTAACTTAAATATTTACGAACAAATCGTAGATCTCCACTCAAAAATTGTCACAAGAGATTCAATCGAACAAGTCCAAGAATTAGCCGACGAAGTAAACGCAAACGTTTCATACCACCTGTTTTACTAAGCCATTTAATTTGATTTCTCGTACGAGTGAGGTGAAGGTTTGTATATACTAGTAGATTGGAAAGCGGTCTTATAAACAAGCTTGATATTGAAAATAGAGTTGAAATCATTTTATAAAAGAGCTTTGATATTTACTAGGAGTATTGAAACCTTCATATTTTAAAAGGACAAATCAAAAAAATGATCGTAGAAACAATCAACCATAAAAATTCACATCCGGAAACGTGACTGAAAACCCAAAGAATTCAATTTCCAAATTCATCGAAGTGGAAATGGCCTAGCGACTTAACATAGCGCGACCTAGCAGCTAGGCGACCTAAGTGGTAGCGGCATAAGTGTAGGCCGAACGACCTAACACATGCATGACCTAACGTGCATACGACCTAAGGAAATGCGGCCAAGGTAGAGTGACCTAAGGGGTACGCGACCTAAAGAGGTAGTGGCCTAAGAATGATGCAGGCGGTCATAATGTGACCTAAACAACAAGGCGCGACCTAGCAGTTGCGAGCTGACACGGAGCGACCTAGTTGTAGAAAGCTGAGAAAATGGTGCAACGACCTATCCAAGATGCGACCTAAGCACGAGCGAGCTAGCAGTTGAACGACCTAGCGACTTAATGGTTGCAGGCCGAGCGAATGTAGGCCAAGCGACTTAGTGGTGGAACGACCTAGAAGTGGAACGACCTAGCGAAGCGCGACCTAAACATGCCGAGAGGCTTAAGGAAGTGAAGACGGCCGAGCGACCTAACGACCTATGGGGGAGGAACGACCTAAATGCAGGCCGAGAATCCTTCATATGCAGGCCGAGCAACCTAAGGGTTTTGGAGCTCAAAACTCGCTCAATTTGCAACCGATCGAGCAAGGACGCTAGGGGATTATGCCCATAGGCTACACGGTCGTATTGGCTCCTCGGTGCATCACCAAAAACGTGTTTAAACATCAAAGATTGGATTTTTAAAGATTTGAACCCAAAACACTAAAAATTAGGATTTTCACCAATTCAATCCAAACCAAAAGCAAATGCACATGAATAAGTGTTAGGAATTCATACCTAACAATCAAAGATAGTTATAGACAAAGATTTGAGATAAAAATCTCACCTTTACACAAACTTATGAAGAAGAAGCTTGAAAGCAAGGAAGAATCAATGGCTTCTCTTTGAATTTGGAGTTGGATGTTGGATTTGCAAATGAACTTGAGTTTGGAGTTTTAATTTTCCATTCCTTCCTCCATTTTTGATGAAGCTTGAGTGTTAGGAAATGAAAGTAAATTTATGAAGAGAAGGGGGTTGAGCTAGAGTTAATAGCTTAGGCTGGTGGGCTAAACCAAACCCAAAGCCCAAAGTGAAAAAGTAGCAAAAATCGACTTACTCCAAACATATCAAAGCTTATACTCAAAAGATCGCAAACAGTGTTTTGGACCCAATGGAAGTGGTTCCGAGTCCTAATCCGACCTATGCAAAAAGTAACTTTTCGGACTAAAATCCGACTAACGATAAAATATTTGAAATAAAATATCTAAATATTCAATCATAAAATATGCGGATTGTTACAGAAACCGTCATTCTCCTTGCATAGCCACAAACTATGATAGAGAATTTCTAGAATCAATCAAAAATCCATATCTAGAGTTCGCCGTCGTAAACCGAGTGAAAAAATCCCAACTCGGATCGATATAACTATCTCAAAATTCTGTGCTTGAATCTGGATCAAATCGTTATACGAATAAAATAATATACGTACATCCTACGTATTTATATTCATTGATTATTTACTATATCAATTCTTTTTTATTCACATTATTTTTGGTTTCTATTCTCTTATTCACAACCATCCCATTTCACAACTTCTATATTAATTTTCATCCATTATTAACTTAGTATTTTCAATACCAAATTTACTTAAGAATTTTCACCCTTAGCTTTTCTTAAGTTTAATATAAGCATTTATATACTCTTATATTATTACATTCACTTCACCACTTTAGCCTTTATATCCACTTATTTTAAACTGGATCTCCCAAATCCATATGAATTCAATTTACCTTCATGTCAAGCCATATTCAATTAATTATTTCTTTAATTAGTCTCACTACTAATTTACTTAAATCCCAATGGATTTATTTCCAAACTATAAATTATTTTTAGCCTATTACAAATTCAATCTTTCAGCGTCACTTTATCACTTGGTTTTTATCTATATTTAATTAAATTGGATTCCAATTCCATATAAATTCGATTTGCTTCAATTTACAAATTAATTTCAAATCTCAGTACTATCTCCAAATTTTCATTCCAGATTTTCATTTCCAGTTCTACTTGAATTCAATTCATCTTCAAACTTTGAATATATAATTTTATCAACTATCTTCCATTCACAACTGGTTCATATCATTATTTAAATTAGTTCCACTAACTAATTAAATTTAAATCTCAAACAATTTCTTATTCCCAAACTTTATAGTTTTAGTTCACTTTGAATTAATTCTATAACTTCACTTTATTTTACACATTTTAAATTAAGAATTATCCAATATATAATTCCAATACATTTGCTTATTCACTTGAATCAATTAGTTTGCTCACAAATTTTCTCTCAGTCCTTTATTTAAATTAGTCAAAGCTTGACTGACTTCCATTACACAATTCAAATTAATTTCCAATATTTAGTTTAAATCCTATTTACTTACAAATGCAAATTCATTTGTCTATCCACAATTTTATTTCCAACTTAACTTTTATTTAAGTAACCCTTCCACTTTGTCCACTTAGACTTTCCTTACCTTCATCTTTACTTATCTAGATTTAATTACACTTTGATTATTCAAATTTTAAGTTTCTGTAAGTTTTTTCCAAACTTAATTACATTTATTAACTAATCTTTCTAATTTATCTCATCTAATTGGTTTTCTTCACTAGCTTAATTCATTTTCAATCAAATTTAACTTACTAATTATATTTATCACTTCATTCTCAAATTTAATTTCAAATCTTTATAAAAAGTTAATTTCTAAACTTTTACTCCTTTAATTCCTTGGAAAAAATTCTACAATTTCCATTTAAAATTTTTAAACTTCCTTAAGTTTTCAACTTATTTAAATTCCATAAAAATTTTAAAATAAATTCCAAAGTCTTTTTTAATCAATTACTCAACACTTCAAAATCATTTTTGAAATCAATTATATTCAAACAAAAATATTCCTTTGCATCACAAAATCAAACTCAATTTTGCAACAAATACCAAATCAAAATATTCTATATTCCTTTGTATTTTAAAATCAAACGGTTTTACCAAACCAAAAGTTCAATATTTCAAAAATCAATTTTGAAATCCATAATTCAATTGCATATAAAATTATTCGTTGAATTTTTAAAACCAATCCAGTTTTGCAAACAACTCCAAATTAAATTATTCGGGTAGCAATTCCTCTCTTGGAAACTTGAAAATGAACATCGATGATGCTGCAATCATCATCGAAGTTATTTTCCAGCGACCAAAAAGAGTTCAATGCTTCATCTCCTTAAAACATTTTCCCAAATATTTCAAAATTTCAAATCTCACTAGATTTCAAATCCAATTCAAAAAAATTCTTCAAATACTATCACCTTTTATTCCAAAACCTTCATTTCCAAACTCAAAGGAATGTACACTTTCCCACAAATTCAAATTTCAAATTCTTTTAATTCATATCCAATATTACTACGGAATTTTATATAAATTATAAATCACACTTATAATTCACATTTACAAATCTTACTTTTTTATATAAATTTATTCCTTAACCTTTGGTTAAAATTTTAATCCTTTATTCAACTTCCACTTAACGATTATAATAATTTAATATTATCATTTCCTAATAACCAAGCAACCATATATAACTAATAATTTACAGAAAATTATTTCTTTTATATACAAAAATAATTTGGGTAAAATTATTTCATTTACCCTATTTTAAAAAAATACCGTGTCGGCTTATCTTGTTCAAGAGTTTAGAAACCCCTATCGATGACATGGCATACCATATATCGACAAGAATCTATAAACACTTAACCGATAAGTCAACACAATATAAAAACAGTTTTTATATTCACTAACAAATACGTGCTCATACTATTAATACTCTCAAACTCATTCTAAATTACTTATGGACTCTATTTTAATGAGTAATCCATATCAGAGCCAAGGTTCTCGTTTAACCTTCAGCTCTGATACCAAATGTAACGACCCTACACTGAAATTAAACAGAACTATCTTACCCTACACTGATTGCCGTTCCACCAAGAACCCAAAACCCTAGCCGCTCTAACCTCGACTCGATCTCTGACCATTGCTAAATCACCATGATACCTAATCTTACGTGTAAGTCCCTTTCCTTTCCAGACCTAGCTAGACCCAACGAGAGCCATCGAAAATCCATACGATGCTCGAAACCGAACTCCTCCTAACCATGGCGACCTACGCGAGCCACTGCCTCATTTTCTGGACGCCGTCGAGCATCATTCCCCACGAGACCACCACAATCGGTATTCGAGCACGATGTCGAATTAGGTTCGCCCTCGATCGATTTTGACTCAATCTCGATTCCTCTACTCGACTACCATTCGAATGCTTCCATTTGGGAAGAGGTTCGGCCTCATTTCTATTCAAATGCCACCAATTATTTTTATTTTTGCATTACGAACAAATTTGAACAGGAGAGAAACTGTTGTTCGGCCATTGATTTTTTTTTATATACTGAATTTCATTTTCATTTTGTTATCAAGAGAGCTGGCAGTCTATTTTCTTACTAAATTTTAATATGTTCGACCCAAAATAAACGAGGCGTGTCGAAATCAGTAGGATAGGTGTTAGAAGAGGCGGGCAACGTGTCTCAAAGGTTTGCCATTATAAGATTCAAAAATTTAATATTTAAATTCAATTTCAAATTCAAATCCTCACTGAAAAAGCAACTCAAAATCTCGAACTCCTATCAAGGTGTGCCACTAGGCGTTTATAATGTTAAACCCCTATTCTGAACACAATGGAAAAGGTTTCGAGTCCTAATTCGATTGTATGGAGAAGATAGCTTTTCGGACCCAGTTATAATATTAAATTTTCGATATATTTCAGTGCGTTTATCTACCATACGTCCAAACGATCATTCCAAACACTATGAAATTTAAAATCAGATATTAATACAATATTATGGATGTAATGGAACTAGTTTCGTCGAATTCCGAGACCGTGCCTCGAAAGGCTATGTTTAAATTCAATTTAAACTATATATTTTTAAAACTGAATCAACCACTTTCAAATTCAATGTTAAAAGTTCTATTACCTTCAGAATGACCAATATGAATTTTCTAAGCATTTAAAATATTTTTAACAAGCTTAGAATTCCAGATTCAACATTTTCCCAATCCAGTGATTAAATTTAATATTTAAATTATCAAATAAATAGCGCTATTTGAAATTCAAGTTAGAAACTAACTTTTAAATATTTAAAATCTATTAAATATTTCAATTTCAAATACTAGAAATTTTGGGTCGCACAATTAAATATTATACAAATTTTGTTTTATTTACAATATTTTTATTTGGCAAAATTTTAGTTTGAACATTTTTATTATTTAAATTTCTCTTGCATAACCTTCAATTACATATCCATATTAATAATTTAACTTTTTGAATATTTTAGGTAAGTTATATATATGTGTTAGAATGCAATAGATCATTATACAAATAAATTTTATCCTAATTTAACTGTTTCAATTTCATTTCTTATTTTAAACTCTCCAATTATTCAAAAAAAATCTTTATTTCAATTATTGAAACCGTTACTTAAAACAGAATTTTTAAAACTAAATTTTGGATTCACTTCAACCAATTTTTAAATAAATATACACATATATACATTTTATACATCAAATCATACTCAAGAAATTCAAATCAAATAAAATTTCCAAAACAAGCGTGTAGCAAAGCTACTAAGTGGTCTCTCCACTTTGAGACTCGAAAATGAATGACGATGATGCTGTAGTCATCAGCGAAATTATTTTTCAACGACAAAAGAGGGGATTAATGATTTTCTTCTGTTAAAATTCTTTGAAAAAAAATTTCATCGAAAATACTTCCAAATGATTTATTTTTCAAAAACCTTGAAAACCAAAATTTGAAAAGTACCGAAATTTAATCCTCAAATTCTATATATAAATTCATTTCATTTGCAAATTTGATTTATAAACTATGTTTATGAAATTTCAACTTCTTATAACAAATACCAATAGCTGGTGGTTTAGTAATGTTAACAAAACAATAAATGATAATCTAGTATTATCATTCCTAATAACCAATTCATTTTACTATTTAATTTCTGAAAATTATATCTTTATATATAAAATATAATCATAAAAAAATTATTTCCTTTACCAATTTCGAAACAATATTGTGTCAGTTTGCTCTGTTCAAATTTTTTAGAATTCCTATCGATAACGTTGGCCAAACGAATCGATTGAAACCCCAAATCAAACTTAACAATTCAAAAGACACAGTATAAGTCATTTTTATATTAATAGAAAATACACCCCCTTGTAGGATGATTCAAGAATGGATTCTGAAACAAGGATAGAGATTCAAGTATAGATGAACCATAGTCTAAGAGAATTCTAACTACGAAGATAGACTCAAAAGGAAGATAAAATAATTAAATTACAAAAGAAGAAATGGATAGACTTATTTTTATCACGGCAACCTTAACCGGGTCAACTGAGATCCCAGGAATAAGATTTATGCGAAAATTCAATTTCCCACTTGAAGGAAAGAGAAGTGACTTTACCAAAACATAGGATAATCCTTGACTATAGGGTGGAGTCAAGATCATTAGGCTGAACATTAGACGAAAAGGTAGAACTGCCTGCATAATCCAGAGGCATTCGACATTCGATCACGAAAGGATTACCGGGTTGCCTATTGGAGAGGCAATTTGGCCTTTGAAAGAAATAACAACATCAAAACCGAGAAATGGAAATCTCCGGTGAAGCCACACCGGTTCCAAAGGAGTTCCACCCCTTTACAAACCATACGAAGGTTGGTGGGACCGCCAATGTGACTAGTCATAGCTACGGATGAAGTTGACAGTTGAGGCTGAAGCTATGGGATGCTCCAGTATTAAAAGAATATAAACAGGACAGGAAAAGAAGGAATTCAGAACAAAGGGATAGCTCCAAAATTCAAAATAAATCTAAAAAAAAAATGAAGAAGTTCAAGCTTGAACGAAGGTGATTCTATAATTGATTCTACTCATCTGGAGTATCACTACCCTATCTCTAATGAGTTTTTACTCCATATGCTAAGTTTTGAATAAAACATAGCTTTGATACCAACTGTAACGATACAGTATTTCGAACCATTTACGTCTGCACATGTCAGACTTGAATTACTCAAAATATTAGACTGTTAATTTATAATTGGAAAAACTCAGCATGTATAGTAAATAAATCAATCATAGAATCACAAATAGTCAATGGAGCTACTATATAAACATTAGAGTTTAAAGTAAAATACAACAGATTTCCCGAATACACAAAAGTCTCAATATATATAGTCAAATGACAAAATCTGAATATAAACGGCTGGAGACAGCTGAATAACTAAAGACTGAATAGATACAGATGGATCTCCAAGTGAAGCTCCAAACTCCAAATGTGAGTCTCAAATGCTGTGACATTCAGGCTAACCCGAGCATAAAGCAAAACACAAAACACTGGAGTCAGGATTAACATTTTATATAGTAAATTCAACTCAAGTGAAATGTCAACTGAAATACAAATAACTTAAAGGATGTTTAGGATTCCTATTCTTTAAGGATCCGTGGAACTATCTACTATGTAGTAATATACGCTATTATAATAATGTCTATAGTAAAGTAAACTATGAAAATAGCGTTAAGGATTACCCATATCCCCCTTAACACATTTTATATAATGTCGTAGTCTATACAGATACTGTAAACTCCACCCACGGGTAGGCTATCAGGGAGCACTCCATAGGTAGGACACAAAATAAACTCATAGAAGGCGCGATAAGGCATGCAACAAGGCACGCGAGGCAATGCCCAAGGTAGATATACTAATTTCATATTTAGACTGGTGGTAACACATAGCAGCTACTATCGCCTACCTCGAGACACACTCCCAAATCAAAGGTGCACCCAAATTAAATCACAAAGTAATAGAATGTTATCGAAGAAATGTGTCCGATCAGGGGAATGATCTCACTTGGCCCGGTGTGGCTTCTGTTTTAGCCACATCAAGCTGACTCATGGGAGTCAGGGCTGCGTTAATCCTCATACAGGATCGTCGCCAAACAATCCTACTTTGTTCTAGAATCTCCACCATGTATACAGTTGTTAAATCGGTTTTCAATATTGGCAGAGAGTATGACAATATCCGATCCCAATCTCTTTAACGACCAAACACTTATTTCACAACGTGATCATTTCATTTCAAACAGTTCATACTTCATATCAAAATATCATATTCATTTCAAAACCATATCAATTCGATATCATTATTCACCTTAAATAATATTTATTTCTAGAATCGTAACACTTTCAAAATTATAACACTTTTGAAATCATACCACTTTTGAAATCATAACACTTTTGAAATCATAACCCTTCCAGCTTAAATAGTTTAGATATTGAAAATAGTGTGTGTGTGTGTGTGTGTATATATTAATATAGTTATAAAATTAAAATAGTTTTTATATTAAAATAATTTATATATTAAAATAGTTATAAAATAGTTTATATTTATTTAAAGAGATTATACTGAAATTGTTTCCCAATTAGAATTGTTTCATCCAATTCCACAAATCTATTCAATTCAACTTAAATTTCAAAATTCAATTATAAAGCAATCCCTGTTCAACACTTTCAATTTAAAAGGTTAAAGATTCTATTCAAATGCTTAATAAACCATTTCAATTTTTATCAATTTAAAATCTAGTTTTGAACTATCATTTCAAGTCCAATAAACTTCAAAAGTTAAATATTCAAACATTTTCAATATAAGTTTCATTTATATTTCAACATTTAACTTTAATTTTATTCAAATTAGAAAATATTCACTTAATCAATTTAATACAATTAAATAAAATCTCAATTTATAATTTAAATCAGTATTAAATATTTAGTCTCAATTTTAGTTAAATTTGAGAATATTCATTTAATCACTTTTTATCAAATCAAGTTATAAATCATATCTTTCAAAATCTTAAAATCGGTAAATTCAAATCAATTCTTATTTAAATTCAATTATTAACCAATTTAAATTCCAAGTCAGCAATAATTTATCTTCCCAACTTCTATTAATAAAGTTATTAAACATCTATTTTTAAAATATTAATATAAATATAAATAAATACTTAAACATGTTATAAACCAATTAAATTAAATTTTATTAAATCACATCTTATTATTGAATTTGTTTTATATTAAATCGTGTTTTATATATTTAAAATAAAATAAAATCCTAAGTAAAATCTTAAAATTTATATTTTCAAAACTAACTTATAAATTAAAATTTCGAAAACATGTTCTTTCAAAAAAATCTAAATTTTATACATATATAAAAATAGTATTTATATATTATATTTTGAAAAATCGATATTCAATAAAACTCATATTTTTCCTTTCAAACTTTAGATGTCATTTGAAAAATGTAGACCGACGGTGTCCGTATATAATTTTCTATCCTATGGTCAAGTGATTCAGATATTTATCATTTCAATCCACAAGTTAAATATTTACGGATATACATCATTGCAACCCGCAATCCCAAAATTTGAATTCAATGAAAATCGCTTGGGTTTATCATTTCAACCCATAACGATTTTGCCCTAATCTATAAAATCATTTGGGTATGTATCATTTCAACCCATAGGGAATTTCTAACTACCAGGGAACTTGCAGAGTGAGAACAATATGATAATAATATAACATGTCAACAACATGCATATATCATAATTGGCAATATAACATATATATATAACAGGTTATTAGTGTAAATACTGTCAATTAGCACTGGCGAACAAATGGAAATAATAACATATCATATTTAACGATTAAATAACTAACAATTTAAATTTAACAACATATTTCAATCGTCATTTCATGTCAATTGAATCTACTAAATATAAGAATGTTAATCGTGAGTGGTTGCTCACCTTTCGAGGCTAGATGAAACATGACAAGCACATGGATAAGCGACAAATCAAAGCAACTAACTGCTGCGATCAATTATGGACAGCGGCGAGACCAAAAACAAAGCACGATGAACCAGAATCGATGAATCCAAAACCAAAACTAGCTTGATATAAATGGAATAAAATACATATATTATGTTAAAATCAATATCTAATACGATACATATAATTTCCTTCAAATTCTCATATAATTTTTTTATCATAATATATAGATGTTATGTTATAACAAAATCTATTTTGAAAATAAAAATGGTTAATAATCATTTCCACACACATATATATATATATATATATATATCCTTGCTTCACTATGTATATATATAAATAGAACAAAAGAATAGGACTATGTAATATATATATATATATTAACCCTTTATAGTATAATATATAGTTTATTGAAATATATAAAAAAAAAACTACAAGTTACAGAAAGATTGACAACTTTGAATGTAAGCAAATATATATATATATATATATATATATATATATGAATAAAACATATACTCCATTTTTTTCAAAGATGTAGAAAGAAAGTGATAGGAGGCTCGGGGTAGTTGCTAGTAGAGGCGAGGCAAGGAAAGCAAGGAGATGTGGGCTAAAAGTGGAAAGGCCAGGGTGTGGCCACTGCTGCATGGCAGAGTTTGGAGAGGCGGCGCGTGCGCTTGTTTCAAGCAACATGATGAGGCCGAGCAAGTGAGAGGACGTGTGGAAACATGAAGCGGCTGCCAGGATGGATGAAGGTGGGACAGTCGTCGAAGGTAACAAGGGAAGTGTGGTGTGCTGTAATGGTGAAGAGGAATGGGAAGATGGATACGTGTGAGTTTCTTGACTGGAGCTCGTTAGTAGATGGAGAGGAGGGCTCATGTGGCAGGGGTTTTGGGTCAGAGGGCTTGGAGGTTGCGCTCAGTTGGAGGAGTGATCGAGAGGAAAGGGGTGGTTGCTGTGTGGTGAAAAATAACGGAGATAAGGTGAGTTTGGCGGAGTGGGTGGTTAGAGCATGATTGGCTAGGGAATAGGGTGGTGGCGTTCACTGATTGCGCCA
This sequence comes from Allium cepa, assembly GCA_030765085.1. Taxonomy (NCBI): domain Eukaryota; kingdom Viridiplantae; phylum Streptophyta; class Magnoliopsida; order Asparagales; family Amaryllidaceae; genus Allium; species Allium cepa. The sequence continues at coordinate 348,749,506 of CM060944.1, forward strand.
AAATTGGTCACAAACCCCAAATACCGTGGAAGCACCAGTGTATGAATACGAATCAACAATATTCAAACACAACTAACATATCTCAGCAAATAATAAGCAGCAAATCAAAAATAACGAGCAGTGACACAAGTTTTATAGTGGTTCGGCTATCTCCGGCCTACGTCCACTCCAAAGTTTTATCCTTTTTATTAATTATCCTTGCTGGTTACAAGTGATTACAGCAGTTACAAAGTCCAAATTCGAAACCAATGGTAGAAATGACGATATGGAATGATTCTGGCAGCGTCCGGGCGTGCTTGTTCTCTTCAAATTCTCCGACCCCTTTTCTGAATGACCAGGGGCTCTATTTATAAGCGTAGGAGGCTGATATTTCTCCTAAAAATCCGGTAGACCGCTTCTAACATGTGGGGGGGCCCATACGGCCGAATTCTGGAGATTGGGCCCACATTGGGATCGATTCGAAGTAAGGTTCGAATCGATCAAGGATGCATCCAATCGAGGTGAAATATGGTGTGAACATTCTTCAACATGTACGTAAGCTCCTGTGAAAATTTCATTGCATTTGGATCAACGGTTCAGAAGATATAATGGGTTCGAATTTGGGGTTGTCCGCTGCCTGTCGCCTTCGAATCCATGCTTCGAACCCATGCTTCGAATCCATGCTTCGAATCCATCCAAAGCGCGTGCGTATCGATGACGTGGTGCTATTTCTCTGGGTCGATCCACCTTTGTCGCCGTGTTGAATGCTTCCCTTCCCGAAGACGCGTTCGTATCCATTTTCCACGCTTCATCCTTATCCATAACTTTACAACGGTCATGCTCGTATCCATTAACTCGTGTCTCTCTTCGCATCGGTCCCAGGAGTTCACTTCGAATCGATCCCACGTGATATGGTCGACTCAAAACGAGTATGGGGACATCGATACGAAGTGGTCGTGAAGGATGGATACGAACGAGCCTCACCTGATGGATTCGAACGAAGCTCTCACCTGATGGATACGAAAGAGACTGGAGTCCAAATGAGCCATCTGCACCCATCCTGATCGATATAAAGCACATGGATTCGAAGATCCTCCACATTTCCTTCTGATCGATACGACATGTATCGAATCGGATCAATATTTTCCCGATCGATGTGAAGCGCATCGATACGAACCATCCCTTATACATCTCTGGATATGAAGGAGACCTCTGTCATCATCGAGTCGAAGTCCACCTAACCTTTTCTTCCGATCGATACGAAGTAACCGAGTCGAAACCATGCCGATCGATACGAAGTGTATCGATTCGAAGTGGTATCGATACGAACCGTATCGATACGAACGTGACCCCTGATCGATTCGAACCATCCATGCGTGCCGATGGGTTCGAACAGCACGTCCTTCCTACCTTGAATCGATCATATTTCCTTCATACGAACTCCGATTAACCTGAAATTTGAAACATAGCCTTTCCTAGTCCTTATCATCATCTCCAATCATTTTCGTCCCGATCGGAGTTCAACCAAATTTTGACGACATCGATCGCCGCCTTGCTTTCAATCGATCTCCAATCCCAATATCCTGTAAGATCGATTTCACCCTAGAGGGGGGGTGAATAGGGTGATAGTGTTAATTATAAAAATTAATCGTGGAAGTTTATAAAATAATTTCAACACAGATCATAGAATAGCAGCACATATATCGCAGAATATAAATAATAGAAAAAAAAGAACAACACAGAAGTTACCCAGCTTCGGCAAAACCCTGCCAACATGCTGCCCCCAAGGTTTCTACTAGAAATTAGATAGTCCCTCGCTTACACACGTAAACTCGCTACACCCGCTATTGACTAATCTAACTCTACGCTCAAAACCTTGCCACAACTTAACCACCGAGTTGCGAATTCCCAAACTACGACACATAGTTTGTCCCCTAGTCACACGAGTAGAAAATTAAAACGGTTTAAAACGAAAATACAAGTTAAAAACAATTTAAATATTAAATAACCCTAATTTTAAAATTCAAAGCCCCTTTATAAAATAGAAGTCTCTTTAGAAAATAGGCCGGCCCCCTTTGTTATTCGACCCGTCTCTTTTATTTGCTCCGTTCGTAATGGCGGCTGTTCCTCTTGCAAATTTAGGGCTTCGTCCCTTCGATCCAATTTAGGGTTTGATGAAGTTGCCGACTTTATGTTTGATCAATCTTGTGGATAATGCGCGAGTAGCTTTGATCTTCTCTCGTTGCTCTCTTCGGCTGCTTCGTTGTTCGATCGAGTTCGACTCCTTGCTTCGGTATGTAATTTCCTTTTTGTGCTTTTATGATTCTCGTACTTCAACTCGATGCCTAAAATTGCCGATGATGATTGGGATTTATATGCATTCGATCTCCTTATTTTTCGTTCGTCTGATTGTTTCAAAAAATTGCTTTGGCCATTCGATTATGCTTGGATGCTTGGAATTGATCTGACTTTGTCAATTTCGCATTTTTGATTGATTACTTGGTTGACACGGTGTTGATTCATTGCTTGGTCAATACGGTGTAATATACTTGGATTGAATTTTTGACATTTTTGACTATTTTTCAATACTGCTTCGTGAATTTCTCTGACTTGATAAATTTCGTACAATTTGACTTTTGATAATCAACGTTTTGATACGTGACTTGGTCATTATGTCTTTGATGTTTATTAATCTTCTTTGACTTCGATATTTTTGTGAATTGGCTTCGACCACTGTCTACATTCCTGTAGTAGCTTTGTCCAAGTTGTCTTGGGCATTGTTGTATCCATTGCAGTCTTATAATCTTCACTCTGGCCATACTGCATTGTTTCGATGCTATCTGCCCAGGTTATTCATATAAGCATTTGTATATTGTCACTGTACCACTGCAATGTGTTCTCTGCATTCACTGTAGTGCAATCTTGGTTTCAGTAGATTTTTATGCATTTCATCACTTCAGTATTGTATTGTTTGCATTCACTTGTAGTCGGCACCATTTGTAGATGTTCTCTGGTTTGATGTTGATGCTGAAGCTTGTTGGTTCGATTCCAGTATGCTTTTTCACTGTCCTGTACATGTTGTTTCATTATATTTGAACTTGCATCACTGCACTAGTTTTCTTCAATTTTCTAGCCTCACTGTTGCATTTGATCGCTGAACTAGTTCTGGGTACATTACAATATTGAGATGTTTGCATGTCAGTTGTATCACTTGTTCATTTTGTTCAAGTGTACTTGTCTTCATTCTGATCATGTTGGCACTGGGTTACTGTCTTGTTTATATTAGACTAGTCGACACTTGATTCTTGAGTTTTGGCCATTTGCACCTGTGTTGAATCCAGTTTCACAGCTCGGGTTTGACCTTGTGCTGAAGTTGATATTTTATTTATGTTGCACGTGAGTTGAACCCGACTTTTTATTTGGGTTTGACCTGTGCTCACCTGTCCCTGTAAATCAATCAAGTGTATATCGGTGTGCACGGCCTTGTGGCATGTACAGTGATACACTGTGCATGTCACACTGTTCGTGTGTGATGAATTCAAATGTAAATGATGACGAACAACCCAAATAAATAAGGCAAATATTATTTTCAAAATTCACGTTTTATTTTATACTGCAAAAATATTTCTTTTTCAATTTTACTGCGCTAGTGTATATTTTTGCAGATTGCTCAGATGTTGGATTCTAACTAGAATAAAGTTGAAGATAAATACGAGTGTGAGTGATATGTAGTGAAGTACTGATGCAAATGTGAAAAATGTGATGTAATCAAAATTGTATATGTATAGTGAGAGCATGAATTTGTACTATTCAAGATTGTAATAAATATTTGTTTGAATAAAATTTCTGTTTGAATTCAAAATCTGTGTTATTTATTTTATTCAACAAATATTTATTTAAATTGTGAAAAATAAAATAGTATATTAACAAATACATTTAAACGAATATATATATATATATATATGTTTATTATCATCAAATAAAAATCATATAAGCGCATATTCAACATATCCATCATCCCTTGCCAATTTGTTGATATTCCAGTTTTGACCAAAAAGTGGGATAACACTTTGCCCCCCGAAACATGCCTTTTGATAAGAAGGCGTGTTTTGAATAGTTCTGATTCCATTATCCAAAGTCCATAGCCATATCGCCAGAGTATGACATTCTTGACTGCTTCGAGCCGATGCCCAATTCCAAATCCCATAACCAAAGCCTTAGCCAATTCCATATCCATCCAAACTCGACAGCTGAGTCCTAATCCATCCTTATCCAATAGCCAATAACCAGATCCAGGACCTCTCCGGGTCGATATCCGAATCCATAAGCTCTCCGGGTTCTTGCCAAGCGTGATCCACACCTGACGACCGTGGTCCAGTGTCCCTGGACGTTGAGCTAACCTCTCCGGGTTCTTGCCAAGCGCAATCCACACCTGACGACCGTGGTCCAGTGTCCCTGGACGTTGTTCAAAGCCATGGCTTAAGTCCTAAGCCGAATCCTGGTCTCTCCGGACCCTTTTTGAGCATAGTCCATACTCAACGACCTGATACAATAATCGATAATATGGGGCCTAAGTCCTAGGCCGAATCCTGGTCACTCTGGACCCTTGCCGAGCATAGTCCATACTCGACGACCTGAAAATAACAATTAATAATACAGGGCCTAAGTCCTAGACCGAATCCTGGTCACTCCGGACCCATGCCAAGCATAGTCCATACTTGACGACCTGAATGAGCCAATTTACCACGTTCGGGCAAAGTGACTCACCCCTTGCCAGGCATAATCCATACCCGACGACCATTTATCAAAAACCAGATGAAAATCCAATTAAAATCAAACCCAAAATCCAAATCCAAACCAGAAAACCAGAAATCCAAAGCAGCATTCAAAATAAAAAACAACCATCCAAAGAAAAACCCAAATCAAAAGCAAGCAAAACCAGGAGTTCAATCCGAACTCCAAACCCAAATCCAAAAAGAAAAGCAGTATCCAATCAAAAAGCAAAAGATAAATTTCACAAACCACAGCATCGCAGTTTATCATCATTCAGAGCATGCCTAGGGGCTATCTTCGTCCCCGTACATGTGTAAATGACTAGATTGCTCGCCAGTAGTTCGCTACTTATTTCATATTATCCTGATCAGTGGATGATCAATCGACCATCATCCCTGGGCCTCACATCATCACGGTGTGAGGTAGTCGGTGGTTGCTCCTGCTCCACCGTTGCATTCCGAGTTCCGATATATTGCCGTAACTGTCCATTCCTTACATGCTCCTCTATTATATCCTTTAAGTGCCTACAGCTGTTGGTATCATCTCCATCTAAATCATGAAAGAGGCAGTGCCTTCCTGATGTCCTCTCCCTTTCTGATGGTTCTCTCCTAGCCGGCCTCCGGTAGGGAAGGCGATTCCGAGTATCCAGGTATATCCGCTCTAGCGTCTCGTTCAATCCTGTGTATGTAGAGAACTTTGGATCCTTCCATCGCTTCTTAGCGTTTCCAGAATCATCGTCCAACTTCCTTTTCCTTTTGTCTTTATCCAAACCTTTGCTGGATGGTCCTACATCCTGAGTTGCATTAACCCTTTTCACCTTGAAATCCGTACTCGCATCTTCCTGCCGAAGGAACCTTTCTGCCTCGTGAAAGAATTCGTCGAGATCTTGTAGGGGATCTCGTAACAGAGATACCTTGAAATCCGAGTCCTCCCCGACTCCTGATACTGCTGCCATTAAAACCATCGATGGATCAGGCCGATCCACCGAAGCGACCGCCGCATTGAATCGAGTTAGAAAAGCTCCAAGCGATTCATCCATCCTTTGCTTTACTGATGTTAATGTCATCACATTCTTCGGCCTCTTGATGTGAACCCGAAACTCTCCCAAAAACTTTTCCACCAATTCCTTCCAAGTCCTGATAGATCCTTCTCCCAGGTGCCTAAACCACATTGCAGCTAAGTCCGTCAGATACAAAGGGAAGCATCGGGCCATCACTTCCTCCGATGCCCCCAGCACCTCCATGTGTCTGGTGTACCTCATCAAGTGATCAGTTGGGTCTGCCTTACCATCATATACCTCCACGCTAGGTAGCTTAAACTTAGGTGGATTCTGAGCCATCCTTATTTCCCGAGCAAACGGACACCTATTCACTCCCTCCAAGTCTCCGTTGGTCAAACCACCTCGCACATCTCTTCTGATGATTTCTACTAATCCGATATTGTATGTTGGGGGTTGCCCCCCATGCCCCCGAGGGAACTCTGGTACATATCCCTCGTGTGGTTCACTAGCAGCAACGTTAGCTCTAGCTTGTTGAACTCCTTCCAGAGGTCCTCCTGTGTTGGATCCCATGGGCCTGCCCCCAAGCCCTTGATGATTGCCTTCTGGCTCCGTATCTCGTCCTCCATTAGGTTCCACGACCCTAGTCCCCTGTTCTGCATCCACAGTGGCTGTAGTTGTTCCTAAGTTCTGCATCCCTGCAGCTCTCATTTGCTCGAAGAAGGTCTGCATCATTTCCTGTTGGCTCTTCAACAATCTCCCCTGCAAAGAATTCGTCAAAGCTTCCATTTCATCCCGAGTTATGTAGATTGAAGCCTGTCCTTCCCCAGCTCCGGAGGATGCTTGTTGACTTCCTTCCTGTTGGCTTCGCTCAGCCCTTTGCCTTCTACTGTTTTGCCTAGTCATTGTCTTCAAATCGAAACTCTTCAAACTTCTTCAAATCCAAACTTCAAATCCGATGTAGCGGGTGCTAGTCCTTCTTAGTGAAAGCACCAAAGTGTTTGCGCCAAAATTGGTCACAAACCCCAGATACCGTGAAAGCACCAGTGTATGAATACGAATCAACAATATTCAAACACAACTAACAGATCTCAGCAAATAATAAGTAGCAAATCAAAAATAACGAGCAGTGACACAAGTTTTATAGTGGTTCGGCTATCTCCGGCCTACATCCACTCCAAAGTTTTATCCTTTTTATTAATTATCCTTGCTGGTTACAAGTGATTACAGCAGTTACAAAGTCCAAATTCGAAATCAATGGTAGAAATGACGATATGTAATGATTCTGGCAGCGTCCCGGCGTGCTTGTTCTCTTCAAATTCTCCGACCCCTTTTCTGAATGACCAGGGGCTCCATTTATAAGCGTAGGAGGCTGATATTTCTCCTAAAAATCCGGTAGACCGCTTCTAACATGTGAGGGGCGGCCCATACGGCCGAATTCTAGAGATTGGGCCCACATTGGGATCGATTCGAAGTAAGGTTCGAATCGATCAAGGATGCATCCAATCGAGGTGAAATTTGGTTTGAACATTCTTCAACATGTATTTAAGTTCCTATGAAAATTTCATTGCATTTGGATCAATGGTTCGGAAGATATGATGGGTTCGAATTTGGGGTTGTCCGCTGCCTGTCGCCTTCGAATCCATGCTTCGAACCCATGCTTCGAATCCATGCTTCGAATCCATCCAAAGCGCGTGCGTATCGATGACGTGGCGCTATTTCTCTGGGTCGATCCACCTTTGCCGCTGTGTTGAATGCTTCCCTTCGTGAAGACGCGTTCGTATCCATTTTCCACGCTTCGTCCTTATCCATAACATTACAACGGTCATGCTCGTATCCATTAACTCGTGTCACTCTTCGCATCGGTCCCAGGAGTTCACTTCAAATCGATCCCACGTGATATGGTCGACTCGAAATGAGTATGGGGACATCGATACGAAGTGGTCGTGAAGGATGGATATGAACGAGGCCTCACCTGTTGGATTCGAATGAAGCTCTCACCTGATGGATACGAAAGAGACTGGAGTCCAAATGAGCCATCTGCACCCATCCTGATCGATATAAAGCACATGGATTCGAAGATCCTCCACATTTCCTTCTGATCGATACGACCTGTATCGATTCGAATCAATATTTTCCCGATCGATGTGAAGCGCATCGATACGAACCATCCCTTATACATCTCTGGATACGAAGGAGACCTCTGTCATCATCGAGTCGAAGTCCACCTAACCTTTCCTTCCGATCGATACGTAGTAACCGAGTCGAAACCATGCCGATCGATACAAAGTGTATCGATTCGAAGTGGTATCGATACGAACCGTATCGATATGAACGTGACCCCTGATCGATTCGAACCATCCATGCGTGCCGATGGGTTCGAACAGCACGTCCTTCCTACCTTGAATCAATCATATTTCCTTCATACGAACTCCGATTAACCTGAAATTTGAAACATAGCCTTTCCTAGTCCTTATCATCATTTCTGATCAATTTCGTCCCGATCGGAGTGCAACCAAATTTTGACGACATCGATCGCCGCCTTGCTTTCAATCGATCTCCAATCCCAATATCCATCATCCCTTGCCAATTTGTTGATATTCCAGTTTTGACCAAAAAGTGGGATAACATTCGCTGTAGGCTCAGGCGGACTGAAGTTGAGCACTAGGTGTGCCGGAAGGCAAGGGATGCGGTCGAAGGCCGTGGGCAAGGGAGGAGGCCTGCGTTGAAAGGGAATGAGGCGCATGGGAAAAGAGTGATGTGTGAGCACGAAAGAAAAAAAATAGTATAAGTTTTCATGGAAGAAGAAATATTGAGCAGGTATGGGTTGGGGAGAAAAAGAAGTGACAGCAGGAGAGAAGACATGTTTCTGACATAAACAACTTTATATATTGCTTATAATTGTTTTCTTTCAAAGAACAGGTGAACGAATAGGAATGGAAAGAGACGCAGATAAAAGCAAACAGTGGAATAACAATGTACATGGAATAACAAAAGTCAAAAGTTAGAAAATATTAACTGCTGATGGCTATAGGTTTACTGGTGGAATAGAAAGGATATTGGAAACTTAAAAGGCCCAAGTACTGAACTGATACGGCGAATCGTTTTGTCGATTCCACCACGTATCGGGTGTCGAAAAACAAAAATGAATATACTACGGAGATCAGCATGACGAGGAAAAAAGAATGGCACACAGATATCAGCGGTACGATCATCCCGTCAAAAGTCGATATTTCGGTGACAAAACTGATACTAATTTGCCGAAAATAAGATAAACGGGGCAATAGAAGTCCAAATTTGACGAAATGAAATATAACCACTCACTCAAAAAATAGTTTACATTTTTATCGTATAAAAATATTCAAATTTCAAAAATATTTTATTTTCATCTAATTAACTGATTTTAAATTGAAATTGAAAATTACATAATAGAATTAACTTTCATATTTTTCAATGAATATTTTTAATTTGCTATGTCTAAATAGACGTATTCCAAATATCCAATTTTCATTGCAAATTTATAGTATTTAATATCATAAAAATTCAGTTAATTACATTATTAAAGTGTTAAAATTTACGGATCGTTACAATACACACAAGAGATTTTTCTTTATCTTTGGTACCCTCAGTAAATTACTGAGATATAGTTTTTTTTTCCACCTTTCATGCAAGTAATTCTAGTGTGTGTAATCTTAATAGTCTCACTATTTCCTATGTGTATGCATTTATTACCTTTGCACTCCTTATTTCCTAGATTTTGATTATCTGGACTACTGGTGATGTGGTTGGTTACTCCTGAATCTGGGTATCAACTCTTGACAAAAGTTTATTCAAGTCTGATAATGTTATTTTGATTACTTGCCTTATTACTGCTTAGATGGTTACTTGAGTCTTGTTGTACTTGTGCCATATTTGCACTAAGTTGTCATTTCTCTGGTTCATTAAACTCTGACCTAGAGTATAATTCATATTAAGTCTAAAATAACATTTTGGAGCAGTATGTCCAACTTTCTCACATATTTTGACACTTCGGTCTATTGTTATTATTCCATCTCACTCTACCTTTGACTGATTCTTGCCTTTATTGTCATATTGATTCTTGCCTTTATAGCTTGCTGCATAATAGACTAACATGTTTTAATTTATGAGTTTCTTGAGTTCTAATCTTCCTTCATGCGCAAGAAGTATAGAGTTTATATCCTCAACTGATGGTGTGACTTTTTGAGATGCTATTACTTCTACAACAGCTTCATATTGTTCACTTAAACCATTCAAAGTAATTAACACTTGTTCAGATGCCGGTACCTTGTGTCCAGCAGCTTCAAGTAAATCACATGTTGTTTTAATTTTTGCAAGATATTCTCCCATGGATTGATTATCCTTTCTGATACTGTGTAATTATCTCTTGTGATGCATTACCTTGGCTACACATTGAGAGTTAAAGATTCGTTCAACTGTTGATTAAATTCCATTTGCTGCTTTACTTCTAATAACTTGTGGCAACAATTTAACACTTATTGATGATAATAACCATAAATAAGTTAAAGTGCCTTGCCTTTGATACTTTATAAATTCTGGATTGCTGACAGTTTTGGTTTCTTCATTAGTGATGAAACTTGGTGGAATTGTACGAGTGCCAAAAAAGAAATCTTCGAGTCCATAGCCCCTAACAGCTGTCTCAGCCTGTACTTTCAAAAGAAGATAATTAGTTTCTTCCAAGTGGGCCGTAATCAATTCACTCTGAGGACTGATGATAGTTTTAATCAGATACCTGGTTGTTGTTTGACCAAAATTGATGGTTGCTGATATTCCAAATTTGTTGGCCATGATGTAGATTCAGGATCGGAAAGAAATTCAAGTAAAAGGAAGCAATTCTGATGTAAGAACTGTTACTGGAGGCTTCAAGAAAATCAAGAATAAAATAGAAATCTTCAAGAGTTAGGTATATGCAGCCACTAACCCAGATGATTGATTTTTGATGATGGGTTTTTCAGGCAAGGCACTATTCTTTAATGTTTTGATGAATTTCTAAATTTGATTTTGCTTTTCTGAGTGAAAGTTTGATGCAACCAGTCTCTTGCTAGATTCTCATGGCAGGGCGCTTGCTTTCCTTTAGATAAGCACTTTCATATTCTTAATCTTAAATGATGAAATTTTGCTGACGAGATTTCAAAAAACTCATAAATTGTCAAATGATGATAACTCGGATGATATTCAAGCTACTGTTATGCCGTTAGGCTACTGCTCTGATACCATACAAGATTTGCAGTTTAATGATCTACTTTGATGTTTTAGGAAGAATGTTTGAATTGCATGAAATGAGAAAGAAAGCTTTACAAAATTATCATTACAGAGTGTGATACATGTTGCTATTTATATAACAGCCATACTTAATAACATTATAGGGTTTTGGGACAAAAACGAACACAAGCCCGCTAGCCTGCTTAGTACATAATTGCTTTGTAAATAAAAGAGCAGATGTGTCTTCGGTCTCTCACACTTGTACAGTTCTAACTCAAGATCTTAATGTGGTTTAGTTGAAACCAATCTATATCAGTAACCCAATAACTTTGATTTATAATTTACTATATTTAAGAGTACAGAAGTAATTTAACAGAATTATTAAGGGTAATTTTATTTGTATCCACTTGATTAATAAGTTAATCCACATTATTATGTTATTAATTTAATCCATAATTATATTACTAGTTAATCCAGGGTGGATTAATTGTTATGACAGATTCTAACCCGAGACCACTAACATCAAAACCCCAATGCACAGCGGAAGAACGAGATTATGATATGGAGTGTAAAGACAACCAATGAATAACTCTATCTAAATATCAACCAGTCCAAATTCAATCACAATCCCCAAATAAGAAAAATAGAAATCAAAGCAATAACGAAAAATAAACCACACAGCGATTTATAGTGGTTCTACTAACGTTGTGTTAGTGTACTTCCACTTTAAGAGAGAGCATCTATTAATATCGATGCGGAGAGTACAAGAAATTGATTATAATAATCAAAATTCTAATATAATTGATTTGTGGGGAAGAGAATTGAAGAAAATTAGTTTTTTAAAAATCCTAATTAGTGGAGGCTAAAACCCTCGCGGTCGCTTTTTGTCGTATTGAAATCTGGATCCAGAAAATAGCTTATACAGAAGAATAGAAAACCTAGGCAAAATTTTAAAATTACTCCTTCAAATATCTCAAATTTTCATGTCAAGCCCAGACCAAAAAACTAGCAGAAGTCGCCACAAACGTCTGTCGCCATGTGGCAGACGTTTGTTCAGAGTCTTGAAAAAAATTCCCGAGACATCGGACATCTGTCCAAAGTGACAAACATCTGCCGTATGCCTTTGGAACAATTCCACTGAAGCTTCAGACGTCTGTCCAAAGTGACTGATGTTTGTCCCAACTCTAGGGTTCCAAACCCTACGGCGAGAGACGTCTTTCGCTGTCACTCCACCTTCTCCTCCATAACTTCTTCTTTCGAGCTTCGATTTGCGAACTATTTTTTCCATCACCAAGCTACTTCCAACCACTTCAAATCTCTATATATTGTCGCCAAAATTTAACATTAACTGACAAAATACAAACATAACTTCAGTTTGAATCTCAGATCAGGGTACAAATTAAAATATTCATGCTATATTGTTCATGTCATGCGTAGATAATTCAACAGATCACTCAAACAACTATTGATTTCATGTAGACTATTACCATGTTCATAATATTATTCTAAATAATCATTGGATTACTCTGGTAACTACAATAAAAGTTTAAAAAATTAGTTAAATCTCAAGTTCCATAAAACATGAGAGCATTATGCAATACCATGGCCTACTAATATCCAAATAACAAAGAAAAATGATCAAAGATTTACTGTAACCTATACCGAGGAGATGAATCCTCTCTTGAATAGGGTTCCACTTCCGATACTTCCACTCGACCCAACTTAGTCATTCGATAAATGACGTACCATAAAATTTAACTATAATCAAAGTGGAGCTTTCATATTGAAGATCAATGGTATTCTCAAGTCAAGAGGACTATGTAAATTAGTCGCTTTGATATTTTTGTTTGACTATAATTGTATTAACCAACAGAAAACTATCGATAAGTCATTCAATAGTTACCCAATAACTATTAGTACGTAACCTCTTGGTGACAGTCATGAGTAAGACACTGTTCAACATTTGGAGAGTATTATATATTCTAGTCTCAATGGATCTATCGATATCCAGTCTCAATATATCTTAACTAGGAATAGTTAAAACGATATATTTATTTTATTGTGATAAAACACTCATGATTACAACGTACTATACCTACTATCACAAAACATATCGTTTAATGATTTTCTATTAAATATAATTAATATAACATTTTATATCAAGTATATAATAGAAAGAAAGCACCTTTTATTTTAAACAATATTGATTATCGAGTTAGATATACGTAACAAATCACATAATTTTCCCTAGGGCATATCCCTAACTCTATCAATCTTCCACTTATACTTGGGGCTAATTATGGAATCTCTATCCCATCTCTTTGACCGGTTTGATGAGAACTGCTCGAGTTAGACCCTCCGTGAATGGATCTACTATGTTTTTTAATTTGCTACTATGTCAATCATCTCTCTCTGATGCTAATAAACTACCTTTATCGCGTGGAACTACTCAGAGTATTTTTCTTGATGGCAAGTGAGCTCTTATCATTTTATTGTTATCATATAACAATAATAAAGTATTTATAAGACTTGGAATCATCCCTATCTCATATACAAATTTGTGCATTTATATTATACATCTCTTTATCGTATCACTATTCAAGGTGATGTACTTTTCCTTTTCTTTGAATTAGTCACAGTGTTTCTTTTAGAAAATTTCCAACTTAAGCTCCTTAACTAAGATTTGAACATGAATTTAATATTGACATATTATACTCGATAATACTTATGGAGTTTGAGTCTAAGCATTCCTTCATAAGGAATTTGTTATTAGTAAACAATTTCCTAGTATTTGGTAAATACTCGAGAATGCTCTAAACTCCATTTAGTTATCTTAATTTGGATTTAATATTTGCTTCATTCATAAAATACATAAGCAAACTACGATAATGTAGACAATGTAATACATATGATAATTCCTATTGTCAATACTTAAGGAATCCATCCGACATATTCCATATTAAATATTTTAGTAAGATGTCTGCATATTGTACTATAATCAAAGTGGAGCATTTATATTGAAGATCAATGGCATTCTCAAGTCAAGAGAACTGCATAAATTAGTCACTTCGATATTTTCTTTTTAACTTTAGCTATATTAACCAACAAAAAACTATCAAGTGAGTCATTCCATAGTTATCCAATAACTGTTAGTACGTAACCTCTTAGTGCTCCTAGTAGTAATGAGTAATAAATTGCCAAACATTTTAAGAGCATTACATATTATAATCTCAAAGAATGTATAGATATTTAGGCTCGATACATCTTGACTAGGAATATTTAAAACAATATGTTTATTTTATTGTGATAAGTTACTCATTATTACAACACATCGTAACTACTATCACAAAACATACCATTTATAAATTTTCAATTAAATATACTTTTAATTTAATTAATTAATATAACATAATATATCAATTATATAATAGAAAGAAAACACCTTTTATTTCGAAGAAGATTGGTTATCGAGTTAGATATATGTAACAAACTACATTATTGCCCCTAGAGCATACCACTAACTCTATCATTTTTGAGTTGCCTAGGTTACTAGAGCTACATGAAGCGTGGAGGGTAACAGAACTAGATTTATAGCTGATTTTGGCCTAATCTGCATACTGGACTTGGGCCGCTTATGGCCCGTGCTTCTAGCCTAAATCATGGCCCATCTTCCAAATCCTTGCATACATCCCGTTTTCGGCTGGGACGAATTCACCCAAACAAGTCACTACTGCCTTTCACCCACTGTTTCAAACGCTGCAACAAGTACTCTTCCTTCTCCCATGACATATTGCTTACTTTTCTTTCTTTGTAGCAATCAGGGTAACCAACAGTTTCAAGGCATTGTTCTTTCACATGTATTGTTTGACCATAGTGAGCACATTTCAACAAAGATTTATCAACATAAAAAGTGTTCTTATTTAGAGATACCTTTGGTACTTATGCACCTTTGGAACCACGGCTGCTGAGATTTTTGATATTCCTTTACCTTTAAGCATGATTACCTACCTTAATACTTGTTTTCTTACCTTTGCAAAGGCTTGCGTGACTGTAGGAAACAGTGTAATTTGTAAGACATTTTCTCTCTCATTATCCAGTCGGTCATCAAGACCACCTAGAAAGGTATAGACACTGGTTTCTTGAACAAAATTGTTAAACTTCTTAATGTCTTCTACATGAACCATAAGGTTGGATGGTGAAAATTGATTTCTTGCCATAGACTCTTTAAATCATTATAATATTATTCTACAGATTTGCCTAACTGTTTAAGTTGTATTACTCTTTTATTTAGTTCAAATCCCCAAGTAGCATCGCTTCCATCATAGAAAGTCGAAGAAAGAGCATCCCACCCTTCTTTTGCTATAGGGAATCATACGAACTTGTTCATTAGATTCGAGTCGAGAGAGTTAACCAGCCATCCCTTCATCACTGTATCATCAATATCCTATTTCGGGTACTGTAGGTATTGACGCAGTGGAGGAGGCAGATTTCCAATGATGTGTCGTAGCTTATCTCATTCCATCACATACATCATTACAACTTGGACCAGATGTAATAATCCACACCTAAATGGGCAAAATATTTTGACAGAATTGAAAACCTAAGTCCATTAGGGTATGGATCGTTGGTGTTGGTAACATGTAATAAACATAAGTATATCAGAGAGCTATCTATGAACTCGTAGTGCAACTGTAAAATATAATAGAACATATAAACCGACTAAGGCTACTACGTACCTTGGAATCAATATTATTCCTGATGCTTAGCATGAATGAGAAGTCTTATCCATCAATCGTTGCCAACTTACACCAGTGTCTTATCCCTTTAAATCTATCATGTGGGTTGTAATGAGGAGAGGGTCAGTACAACGTTCTGGTGATTGGTAAATTACATATGTTATCAATAGCATTAGTTTATGTTGATTGATTTTCATTGAAATATTTGTCTCCAATTTAAGAGATAGGGGTTTTAACTGCGTTTGTGCATACGACATAAATAACCTACTCCAATGTATGAGTATATTAAGCATGTGGGTCTATATACATACCTATATATGTATGTATACATGGATAAGCATCGCTGTATTCTGCCAAACAGAAAACCCCCATAATTAATCATCGATCCACCGTCCCTAACTACGAAGGCCAATGACTATTAGATATGGTTTTATAATTAATCTAGCCGTGCAACTAATGCATTTTAATGCAACTCGTCTAAGGATTAACTAGCATGCCTCTAACTAAATAAACAGTAACCAAACTTTAAGGAAATATATATCCCATATGAACTCTACACCAATTGGAAGTCTAATCCGTATAGGCTTAACCCGAGCCTTCACCGTCGACTGCGCGGGACCAATGGTACTCGACCTATGCCCAACCCTACTCCACAAATATCGGTATATAATGCTAACATAGTGCTGATCCCTCAATTAACTCTCTTTTACATTTTCCTAGTACAAATCAAAGAAAATGCCCATTATGGTTTCTTAGTACCACTTTTTTGAATTATAGCTGACCCCATTCCCAGTTGGGCACTGTATAAGTAAACTCCTTAATAGAGAAGAGGCAGACACTATCGGCCATTTAAAAACCTTCCACCTTGGAGTAAACCCCTTGACTTCCCCAAAGGAACTCCAACATTTAGTACTTCAACTTGAGGCGAACCCCTCTAAACCTGTACATATATCCCTCCTACGAGTCATAAAGTTAGAGATGTCTCACATTAGTAGTATGTATACGCAACTACAAGAAGTCTCTAGGTGAATGGTGGACTTCTATTGTGTAACTCTATCGACCTCACATCCCAACTCATATTATACCAAGCCATTTATAACTAACTTAAATATTGGGATAGGCCCATTAATTCACGTCCGTTATAAACATATTATTGAGACCATAACTATGGAAATCATTATGCCTCTTAAGTTCATTTATCAGTATTCATTTATTTAGTTTCTATGAAATTATTCTTATATGTTTATTTCCTTTGTTCCTAATTTTCATTTATGTCACTTAAATGTCTGCTATTTCTTCATTTCCAATTAATACTTTATAAAAGGTCATATTATTAAAATTGGATAACCATTAATGTTTCAAATCTAACTTATTATGTGTAACAACCCGCATATTTAACGATTTTATATTTAAATGTTTGATTTAAATATAGCGTCGTTATTCGGATTTTGGGGTCTGAAATGTTACTTTCTGCAAATGGCCGAATTGGAGCTCGAAACCATTTCCATTGAGTCCAAAATGGCGTTTGCGATCTTTTTGAGTATAATCTTTGATATGTTTGGAGTTTGTGAAATTTTGGCTACTTTTCCTATTGGGTTTGGGGTTGGGTTCAGCCCACTAGCTCGCTTAACCCCTAGCTCAACCCTTCTCTTCATTTCATCTTCATTCCATTTTATTTCTTAAACTAAAAACTGAAATGGGGGAAAGGAAAGAGAAATAGAAATTAGCAAGCCCTAGTTTCTCCTTTGTAACTTGATTCTTGCTCCAAAATCAAAGAGAATCCATTGGTAAGTTCATCTCCACCTTCTCCATCTTTTCTCCTCTTCAATTTCAGTAATTTCATAACCCTAACTTAGGAAATACTTGCTTTTGATTCTAGATTGAAGCTTGTAGTGTTGAAGTGGAGTGTAGTTGGTTGATCCCTTGCAATTGAGCTTCTTCATCTTCTTTGTTTTGTGTAAAAAGGTGAGTTTTGAACTCACATCTACTTCTCTTGATTTCATTGATGTTAGGTATGAATTCCTAACACCTTGTTCATATGCACTTGCAATTGGTTTGGGTTGAGTTGGGGAATATTCCAATTTTTAGTGTTTTGGGTTCAAATCTTTGAAATCCTAACTTTGATGTTTTAATCATGTTTTGGTGATGCATCGAGGAACATATAGGGCCGGGTTGTCGATTCGCATAAGCCCTTAGAGCCAATGTTCGTCCGATTGCATTTTGGGAGAGTTTGCTCTTCATTTGAATAAGGCTGAAAAACAGCCCAGGCATGATTCAGTCGACTGAAAACTCTGTTCAGTCGACTGAACCTGAAACCCGAGAGTTTCCAGGCATGATTCAGTCGACTGAAAAACTCTGCACAATCGACTGAACCTGGAAACAGAAAGTTTCCTAAAACCTGGAAAATTTTCCAGGTATAGGGTCAGTCGACTGAAAACTCTGTTCAGTCGACGGAACCTGCTGTTTCAGCCCACTTTGCCTTTTTGGATTGAATTTTAAATTTGAATCGATTCATGATGATTCTATGTATGATTATCAATTGTTTTGACTTTGATGGTTCCTTTTAATTTTAATCCATGGGTTTTTATAAAATAATCTCTCGAATCGCATTTAAAAGTTCGTTTCTCTAATTTATAAATTCTATTTAAAACACATACACTTTCGCACTTCGAACGAAGTGGAAGGGTGATTAAATGGTTGGGCAAAACACGGACCATGAATCTGTGCGTTTATCTTTCCGATTAATCCTCGACCTATTCGATTGATTGTTTTGACCTTCGGGTTTGGTTTATCGATGATATGAGGTAAACTTTGTACTGCTTTGAGTGTGAAAGGGACTGACGGATAGTAAACCGTTTAGTGCAAACGAGTGGTTATGGGACATACGTTAACACTTTTCGGATTCCTTTTCGAGAGTTATGACACATTCCGCCAGTTAGTGGTGTCCAGTACTGGGTCTTCGACCTTCACCACTACGATTTGTTGCCTCTGGGATAGTGTCTTCGGACTGTCTCCCTAGGTTTGTTGCCTTCGGGTATGTTGCCTTCGGGTGTGTGCCTTCGGGTTTGTTGCCCTATATAGTTTCGCTTTGATGTTGGCCTTATGTGCCGCATGGGTGATACTTGGGTTTAGAGTCTTCGGGCTCATGGATCCTTGTTTGTACAGTACTGAGATCGAGCAAATTTTATGATGTTTCATTGGTATGTATATTCCCTTGGTATCGCCCTTCAGTATTGGTCTTTTTGAGCCGCATGGAGTATAGCGTTTACCTTGTGGAACTTGTATACCTTATTGGTATTTGTTGTTTGCCTATTGGCTTGTTTTGGGATATTTGTATCCTTTGTTTCTATATGTTGCCGATGATATGAGGCTTGTTCTATATGATTCATCTCTTGTTGATGATTGTGTTATCTCCCCTAGAGATATTTATTATACTGTATGACCTTGCAGGTTTATTAGTGTTCAGTTTATCTAACTGATTTGTTATCTAGACTGACCCGTGTATTTTATACTCGGGTCAGACCGAGATGTTTCAGGTTAGGTGCTTTTGGGGACTTAGCCTATTTTGCTTCCGCATGGACTATTCGCTAGCTTCATTTTGTTATAGCGTCTTTTGTAGTCCTTATCTGTTATAACTCTGATTTATACTCTTTCGTCTCGTCTGTATATGGTGGTCTCCTGTACCACTTGACATGTATTATTTTGTATACTCTGTGGTGTATCTGTGTATGTGTATATTATGATCGACTGTTCTGTGATGTATATTACATTTGAGTTGTTATATTTTCTTCTGATAGATCCTATAGCCATTGTAGTTTTGCTTTAAATATTTATTGAATAGGTCGAATTTTAATGTGTTTCTACTTTTCGACATATTTAGTGAATAGTTAAGGTAAGATTGCACATGGTCGCTTCCATTATACTCTATTGTCCGCGTTAGCCGACAGTATTATCTATGTAATACTCTTTGTTAACGAGGCTCTCGGAGTGGGGCGTGACAGCGTGGTATCAAAGCGAGGTTCAGAACAAAATATGATAAACACAGAAAAGATGCACATATTATGGTACATCAAAGTGTACAAGTGATACGATCCTTGGATCATCGTGTTTCTTTATTCCATCAAGGTTAGATAGATATTGGAAATACGTCTAGGAATGCATTTTATTCCGTAGTATCCCATATTGTAATATCTACCTTGTAAATAATCTTGTTCTTATCTTACTTTCAGCTTATGTCTGGAAGAGGCAGGGGTCGACGTTCGGATGCTGGGCAATCTAGTGGCTCGCATCCGGATGGCATATATATGTCTGCCGATCAGTTTTTGGAATAGTTTAGGAGCACTCAGCCTCCCGTTCCTCCTCGAGTGTCTCCACCTCGCAAGTCTGCTTTTGCACGTCAGTGCAGTGATTTTGCTCATCTTGGAGGAAAGCCGTTTAAGGGCTCCGAGTCTGTTCTTGAAGTCCAAGCTTGGCTTCGCACGTGCGAGCGTATTTTCTCTCGCATGGATCTTTCTGACCATGATAGAGTTCTTGTAACTTCTAGCTTATTACAAGAGCGTGCTCTTGACTGGTATGAGATTCTTATAGCTGAAATTGATGAGTCTACTCTTTCTTGGACTCAGTTTCGGGGACGATTTGAACTCAAGTTCGTTCCTGAATCTGAAAAAGTTTTATTGACCCGTTGCTTCCTTGAGTTGAAGCAAGGGAAATCTTCTGTTTCTGAGTATGTCGCATCGTTCGAGGCTTTATCTCAGTATGGTCTTGAATTCATCAGCACTTCTTATAAGAAGAATTTGAAGTTTGTTTCTGGCCTTAAGAAATATCTTAAGAAGTCCTTGTTGCTCCAGCTTAAACTTTCTTTTGAGGAATTGGTTGATTCGGCGCTTCATCTCGAGACCGTCGAGAAGGAGTGTGATAGTGATGTTGAGGTTTCCAGAAACCCCAACAAGAAGCAGTTTCCAATTTAGAAGAAGCCTTTTCCTTATAAGAAGAAGAAGACCGGTGGTCCTAGCTCTCAGCCTCGATCTTCCGAAACACCTTTCGTTCGAAAGTGTTTTAATTGTGGTTCTCCGGATCATATTATTCGAGCTTGTCCAAAGCCTCTCTTCTGCCGTAATTGCAAGAAGGAAGGTCATCATGTTTCTGCTTGTCCTACTGCTCCTGCTAATGCAAAATCTGGCAAGCTCAATGTGGCTAATGCTTCTGGAGGTCCTTCTCAATCCAAAGGTATGACTCCATCTATTTTGGAGGGTTCAATTCTATTTCATGATCATAGTATACGAGTTCTTTTCGATACGGGTGCTTCACATTCTTTCGTATCGAAGAAGCTTATAGATGATTTATCTTTGGATGTTTCTTGTATGGTTACTTCTTTAAGGATTGCGAATCCTATTGGGGGATCCGCGACCCTTAGTTTGCTTTGTGATGATATTGAGATTGTTTTATGTGGCTTTTCTTTCCGTGCGAATCTGCACGTTGTTTCTCATTTGGATTTTGATATGATTTTTGGTATGGACTGGCTAGTGAGGTACGATGCCAGGATTATTTGTTCCGAGAGAATTTTATATCTTTGTCATCCTGATTCACCTTCTCAGTTATCTCTTGTTCTTCGGGATGTGGATAATTCCGAGATGGCTTTGTATTCTCTTGATTCGCGAGATGGTGATGATGTATCTCGTATTCCTATTGCTTGTGACTTTTCTGATGTTTTTGAACCTGTTTCGGGTTTGCCACCCAAACGGGCAATTGAGTTCCGCATTGATCTCATTCCAGGCGCGCAACCAGTTAGTCGTCCTCCCACGAGGATGTCTACAAAGGAAAATGAGGAACTCAAGAATCAGCTTTTAGAGCTCGAGTCCAAGCAGTTGATTCAGTCCAGTTTTTCTCCGTGGGGATCCGCGGTCGTTTTTGTGAAGAAGTCTGATGGAACTCTTAGGCTTTGCATTGACTATCGCAAGCTTAACGAGTTGACCATTAGAAATAGGTATCCATTGCCTAGGATCAATGATATGTTCGATCTATTGAGTGGTGCCAAGGTCTTTTCTCAGCTTGACCTTACCACAGGTTTTCATCAGTTACGAGTCGCGGAGGATAGCATACCTCTTACCGCTTTCCGCACTCGTTATGGTTCTTTTGAGTGGCTCGTTATGCCGTTCGGTTTGACGAACGCTCCTGCTTTCTTTGTTGACCTCATGAATCGGGTATTCCGGGAATATCTCGATAAGTTTGTTCTTGTCTTCATTGATGATATCCTTATTTATTCTAAGTCTGAAGCTGAGCATGCTAATCACTTGAGAATTGTCTTGTGTACTCTTCGTCGTCATCTGCTTAAAGCCAAATTCTCCATGTGCTACTTTTGGGAGAATAAGGTTAAGTTCTTAGGCCATGTTGTATCTTCCGATGGCATTTCTGTCGATCCCTCAAAGATCGAAGCCATCCAGTATTGGAAGAGGCCTGAGAATGTGCATGAGATTCGTAGTTTCCTTGGATTGGCGGGTTATTACCGGCGGTTCATTAAGAACTTTTCCCGTGTTGTGCTTCCTCTCACAAGCCTTACTCGGGAAGGCATTCGTTTTATTTGGTCCGACAAGTGTGAAGCTTCCTTTCAGACATTGAAAGAACTTCTCACTAATGCTCCTGTTCTTGTGGTTCCCGAAGGGAATCATGATCTTGTTGTCTACACCGATGCGTGTGGTAGTGGTCTCGGTGCTGTGCTTATGCAGAGAGATCGGGTAGTTGCTTATGCTTCTAGGCAACTGCGTCCGAATGAAGTTCGCTATGCCACTCATGATCTTGAGTTAGCCGCCATTGTCTTTGCCTTGAAGATTTGGCGACATTATTTATTGGGCGAGCGCTTTATTCTCTATACCGATCATAAATCTTTGAAGTATTTATTTACTCAGAAGGAACTCAATATGAGACAACAGCGTTGGCTCGAGTTTCTTGCTTCCTATGACTTTGATATCCAGTTTACCCCTGGTAAGGGTAATCGTGTTGCAGATGCGCTTAGTCGTAAACATTCGGCTGTTATTTCTATAATGCTTGCCGAATGGAATATTCTTGAGACTCTATCTTTTTGTGAAATTCGTGATCGAGGTTCATCTTCTGATTCTCCTATTCTATTATTTAGTTTGGGAGCTCGACCTATTTTATTGGATCGTATTGCCGATGCTCAGCGGCGTGATCCTGATTTGTTGCATTTTATTCAGCTTTGTGAGTCTGGATCTTGTGATGAGGCGTTGCAATATTTTAGCATTGATTCTCATAGGTGTCTTCGTAAGAAGAACCGTCTTTTTGTGCCTTCTGATTTTGCACTTAGGCATGACATTCTTGATGATTGCCATCGTTCTAAGTATACCATTCATCCCGGTAGTAGTAAGATGTATGCCGATATGCGTCATCTTTATTATTGGGAAGGCATGAAGCGCGATGTGGCGAGTTATGTGAGCAACTGCATGACATGTCAACGTGTGAAGGCCGAACATCAGCGTCCTTCTGGACTTCTTCAACCTCTTGAGATTCCATTGTGGAAGTGGGATCAAATTTCTATGGATTTTATTGACGGCCTACCTCGTTCGAGATCAGGTCATTCTAGTATTTGGGTTATTGTTGATCGCCTCACCAAGTCTGCTCATTTTGTCCCTATTAAGTCTAATAGGACAGCTTTGCATTTGGCTAAGTTGTATGTCAAGGAAATCGTGAGACTTCACGGTGTTCCTAGTTCTATTATGAGTGATCGTGATCCTTTATTCACGAGTCATTTTTGGAAGAGTCTTCAGCAAGCTTTGGGAACAAAGCTTAATTTTTCTACAGCTTATCATCCGCAGTCTGACGGACAGACTGAACGGGTGAATCGTATTTTGGAAGATCTTCTCCGTATTTGTATTTTTGATTTCGGTGGTTGTTGGGAGGATCACCTACCTCTTGTAGAGTTCTCCTACAACAATAGTTTTCAGTCTAGTATCGGTATGGCTCCTTTCGAAGCCTTATACGGAAGGCCATGTCGATCACCTTCTTGTTGGTTGGAATCTGGGGAGAAGCTTATTCTTGGCCCGGACTTTGTTCGTCATTCTTCTGAGAAGATTGATCTTATTCGATTGAGGATGAAAGAGGCACAGAGTCGCCAGAAATCCTACGCGGACAACCGTAGGAAGCCTCTCGAGTTCTCGATCGGCGATCTTTTTTTTATTCGTGTTTCTCCTTTGAAAGGGGTTATGCGTTTCAGTGCGACTGGAAAATTGGCTCCTCGTTATATAGGACCATTTTCTATTACTGAACGTATTGGCCCTGTGGCTTATAGAGTTTCACTTCCAGCTCATTTATCTGGCATTCACGACGTGTTTCACGTCTCGCAACTTCGGAAGTGTCTTCGAGAATCGGATTCTGTAATTGATTCTCCTGATTTGCAAGAGCTTGAGATCTCACCGGACTTATCTATTGTACAGCAATCTATTCGCATGCTTGACACAGAGGTGCGACACCTTCGGAACAAGGACGTGCCGCTCATTAAAGTTCAATGGTCCGCTAATCCCAATGACTGTACTTGGGAAACCAGAGAGTATATCGAGCGATCTTATCCAGGTTTTCTATCCTTGCTTCGTAATGGTAAGTCTATTTCTGTGTCTAAAGTTTATTCTTTCTTTTGCATGTTGTATGTATGTAGTTGTTACAAATATCATCTCTAGGAATTGCGGGGACGCAATTTTGTAAGGAGGGGAGATCTGTAACAACCCGCATATTTAACGATTTTATATTTAAATGTTTGATTTAAATATAGCGTCGTTATTCGGATTTTGGGGTCCGAAATGTTACTTTCTGCAAATGGCCGAATTGGAGCTCGAAACCATTTCCATTGAGTCCAAAATGGTGTTTGCGATCTTTTTGAGTATAATCTTTGATATGTTTGGAGTTTGTGAAATTTTGGCTACTTTTCCTATTGGGTTTGGGGTTGGGTTCAGCCCACTAGCTCACTTAACCCCTAGCTCAACCCTTCTCTTCATTTCATCTTCATTTCATTTTATTTCTTAAACTAAAAACTGAAATGGGGGAAAGGAAAGAGAAATAGAAATTAGCAAGCCCTAGTTTCTCCTTTGTAACTTGATTCTTGCTCCAAAATCAAAGAGAATCCATTGGTAAGTTCATCTCCACCTTCTCCATCTTTTCTCCTCTTCAATTTCAGTAATTTCCTAACCCTAACTTAGGAAATACTTGCTTTCGATTCTAGATTGAAGCTTGTAGTGTTGAAGTGGAGTGTAGTTGGTTGATCCCTTGCAATTGAGCTTCTTCATCTTCTTTGTTTTGTGTAAAAAGGTGAGTTTTGAACTCACATCTACTTCTCTTGATTTCATTGATGTTAGGTATGAATTTCTAACACCTTGTTCATATGCACTTGCAATTGGTTTGGGTTGAGTTGGGGAATATTCCAATTTTTAGTGTTTTGGGTTCAAATCTTTGAAATCCTAACTTTGATGTTTTAATCATGTTTTGGTGATGCATCAAGGAACATATAGGGCCGGGTTGTCGATTGGCATAAGCCCTTAGAGCCAATGTTCGTCCGATTGCATTTTGGGAGAGTTTGCTCTTCATTTGAATAAGGCTGAAAAACAGCCCAGGCATAATTCAGTCGACTGAAAACTCTGTTCAGTCGACTGAACCTGAAACCCGAGAGTTTCCAGGCATGATTCAGTCGACTGAAAAACTCTGCACAGTCGACTGAACCTGGAAACAGAAAGTTTTCTAAAACCTGGAAAATTTTCCAGGTATAGGGTCAGTCGACTGAAAACTCTGTTCACTCGACGGAACCTGCTGTTTCAGCCCACTTTGCCTTTTTGGATTGAATTTTCAATTTGAATCGATTCATGGTGATCCTATGTATGATTATCAATTGTTTTGACTTTGATGGTTCCTTTTAATTTTAATCCACGGGTTTTTATAAAATAATCTCTCGAATCGCATTTAAAAGTTCGTTTCTCTAATTTATAAATTCTATTTAAAACACACAAACTTTCGCACTTCGAACGAAGTGGAAGGGTGATTAAATGGTTGGGCAAAACACAGACCATGAATCTGTGCGTTTATCTTTCCGATTAATCCTCGACCTATTCGATTGATTGTTTTGACCTTCGGGTTTGGTTTATCGATGATATGAGGTAAACTTTGTACTACTTTGAGTGTGAAAGGGACTGACGGATAGTAAACCGTTTAGTGCGAACGAGTGGTTATGGGACATACGTTAACACTTTTCGAATTCCTTTTCGAGAGTTGTGACACATTCCGCCAGTTAGTGGTGTCCAGTACTGGGTCTTCGAACTTCACCACTACGGTTTGTTGCCTCTGGGATAGTGTCTTCGGACTGTCTCCCTAGGTTTGTTGCCTTCGGGTATGTTGCCTTCGGGTGTGTGCCTTCGGGTTTGTTGCCCTATATAGTTTCGCTCTGATGTTGGCCTTATGTGCCGCATGGGTGATACTTGGGTTGGGAGTCTTCGGACTCATGGATCCTTGTTTGTACAGTACTGAGCTCGAGCAAATTTTATGATGTTTCATTGATATGTATATTCCCTTAGTATCGCCCTTCGGTATTGGTCTTTTTGAGCCGCATGGAGTATAGCGTTTACCTTGTGGAACTTGTATACCTTATTGGTATTTGTTGTTTGCCTATTGGCTTGTTTTGGGATATTTGTATCCTTTGTTTCTATATGTTGCCGATGATATGAGGCTTGTTCTATATGATTCATCTCTTGTTGATGATTGTGTTATCTCCCCTAGAGATATTTATTATACTGTATGACCTTGCAGGTTTATTAGTGTTCAGTTTATCTAACTGATTTGTTATCTAGACTGACCCGTGTATTTTATACTCGGGTCAGACCGAGATGTTTCAGGTTAGGTGCTTTTGGGGACTTAGCCTATTTTGCTTCCGCATGGACTATTCGCTAGCTTCATTTTGTTATAGCGTCTTTTGTAGTCCTTATCTGTTATAACTTTGATTTATACTCTTTCGTCTCGTCTGTATATGGTGGTCTCCTGTACCACTTGACATGTATTATTTTGTATACTTTGTGGTGTATCTGTGTATGTGTATATTATGATCGACTGTTCTGTGATGTATATTACATTTGAGTTGTTATATTTTCTTCTAATAGATCCTATAGCCATTGTAGTTTTGCTTTAAATATTTATTGAATAGGTCGAATTTTAATGTGTTTCTACTTTTCGACATATTTAGTGAATAGTTAAGGTAAGATTGCACATGGTCGCTTCCATTATACTCTATTGTCCGCGTTAGCCGACAGTATTATCTATGTAATACTCTTTGTTAACGAGGCTCTCGGAGTGGGGCGTGACATTATGCCTATTCGGTTTTCTCCATAGTTGTCACATCTAATTCTGTAATTAGTCCCATTAAATGCATTTATGTCCCCATTTGATTTTTGTAACTTCCTATTAACTATGCATTTAGTGCCCATTAATATTACAATCATTATTCATTAATATTGGAGTTATTTCCCCTTTTTCATTGTAACCTCCTAACTCTTTTATCTATTATGTTATTTATATTTAAACGTTTTAATTGTAATTAATATGATGTATATTTATTTTATTACGCTTTATCGTTTACCTTATGTATATTTATATTTCTTTAATTAGTACACACAGTTATACACATACATAGACACATATATATATGTGTGTGTGTATTTCTATTTTTAACTCTTTGATTTCGACATTTAGGAATTTTAGAATATACACTTATGTGCACATGTTGGTGATTAATCTATATTAGATCTGAATACATATTACCCATACTTGATTCAATTGAGAAACAAGTATATGATATTAACAGTGGAAGGCGTACCTGAGTCCATCGATTCTTAATTGATGTAAAGATTAATTTGGATGAGATCTTCCAAATTGACACAAGCTTAGATCTGTAAATTCTCTTTATAAGAGAGTAGGGAGAATATGACAAGACTTGTGTAATTTAGGGATCATAACCTCGTATATATAGTGTGTGGCAGTTTTTAGTTCGGTCCTTCAACAAACTAAAATTATCACTACGGTATCCACACATTATAATTTTACATGACGAATAAACCCTTTAAGTCTTAATATGTTTATTCCATAATAGATCACGTAAGTAGACTTAATTACAAGATAGTCCACACATTCAAACATTAAAATATATGACCCCATTATGTTGAATTATTCCGACAATCTCCCGCTGGGCCACATATGTAACTTTATAGAATGTATTCAACTTTATGAGATCTTAAATATCTATCTTGATAATATGTTATATTCAAAAAAATCACGTCCAATGATTGTGTTAACATAGAACCAAAGTGGCTTTCATTACTGTTCTTGTAACTAAACCCATCAATGGTCACGGATATCAATACAATCAAACGACATAGATCAATCATGTATATGTAGCATGGAAATTACATGAAATGTGATCTTTACATGTCTATTTTCAACTAGTCCTACTTTATAATGAGATCAAAATTCCACATAATATTTATAAACTATTGAAGTGCAGAAGAAAATTTTATTTAAATCGAAAAAATCAAAGCATGTTCATAATCAAAATATAAAGCAGTGTCGCAAAATAAGTGACTAAGTACAAACTCCCCTTAAACCAAAATATCCTTATATAAAAGATACACCCATTTTAGCAACATGTCATGAAAGACCTTGGGTGGTACTTCTTTTGTAAGTGAATCCATTAGCATGGAATTTTTCCCAATATGCTCTATGGATATTAACCCATTCTGCGCTCTCTCCTTTACAACTAGAAACTTGATGTCAATGTAATTTGACTCGCTTAAGCTTCTATTATTATTGGAATATAATGCTACTGATCTATTGACACAATATAACTTTAATGGTCTTTCAATATTATCAATAATGTACAACCTAGTGAAAAAATTCCATAGCCATTTCGTCTAGTTAGATACCTCAGACCAAGCCACAAACTCTACTTCCATGGTGGAAGAAGCTATGAGCATTTGTTTAATGCTTTTCCAGGATAAAACCCCTCTACTTAATAGAAATATGTATCCTGAAGTGGATTTTCTGCTATTTGGGAATCAAGTAAAATCAAAATCATAATTCCCAATGATCTCCAACCGATCTGATCTTCTATATGTAAGAATATAGTCCTTTGTTCTCTAAAGATACCTCAAACCCTTTTTTGCTGCTTTCCCATGATCCATTCTAGTGTTACTAAGATACCTGCCCAACGCTCCTATAATGTACACAATATCCAAATGCGTACACACTTGAGATTACATTAGACTCCCTATAGCAGATGCATAAGAGATCTTCTGCATTTCTTTAGCTTCAAGGATGTTATTAGGGCATTGTTTGAGACAAAATTTATCTCATTTTGCAACAGGGGTATCACCCATTTTACAATCTTGCATGCCAAACCTTTTAAGCACCGTTTCTACATAGTTCTTTTGTGACAATCCAAGAATACCCCATGAGCGATCACAATATATTTGTATTCCAAATATAAAAGAAGAATCTCCAAGATCTTTCATTTCAAAATTATCTGAAAGAAATCTCTTGGTTTCGTGCAAAATATGTAATTATTACAGGCAAGCAATGTATCATCAACATATAAAATCAAATATATGAATTTGCTCCGACTGAACTTGTGATACACATAGTTATCAATCATGTTTGTCTTGAACTCAATGAGGTGACTACTTTATGAAACTTGTGGTACTATTGACAAGAAGCTTGTTTGAGCCCATAAATGGATTTCTTTAGCTTGCAAATCATATTCTTTGGATCTCCAAACACAAAATTTTCTGGTTGCAGCATATAATTATTTCCTTAATACTCCATTTAGAAACGAAGCTTTAACAGCTACTTGATGTAACTAAAGGTCAAAATGTGCAACAAGTGCCAAAATTATTCTAAAAGAGTCTTTCGATGAAACCAGAGAGAAAGTCACTTTAAAATCGATGCCTTCCTTCTAAGTAAAACCTTTTGCTACAAAATGTAACGACCCGAATTTTTCAGCGTTGTATCTGGAATATTTAAATGGTTTTAAATATAGAAACTGAATTATAAATTGGTTTTGAATATGGAAAACTTGGATTTATCTATTCAGAATGTAGATACAGCAATTTGTTGAATAATATAATTATTCAATTCAATAATTGAAGATTGAGTAAAATATTTAATCTTGAGTTTCGAGCTTGTTAAAAATATTTTAAAGGCTTGTAAAATTTATATTGATAGTACTGGAGATAGTAAAAGTGTTAAAATTGAATTCGGAAGTGTTTTGTTGAGTTTTGAAAAATATATCGTTTAAATTGATATTTAAAAATAACCTTCCGAGGCACAGTCTCGGAATTCAACGAAACTTGTTTAATTGGATCCGTAATATTGTATTATTATCGGATTCCAATTTTCATAGCATTTAAAGTTTTTTTGTGAGCACACAGTAAGTAAACGCGTAGAAATTTATATCGAAAATTTAATATAATAACTGGGTTCAAAAAGCTATCTTCTCCATACGATCGAATTAGGACTCGAAACCTTTTCCATTGCGTTTGGAATAAGGGTATAACATTATGAACGTCCAGCGGCATACCTCGATATGAGTTTGAAATTTTGAGTTGCATTTATCGAGACAATTTGAATTTAAAATTTAAATTTAAATTTGGTCAACATCGGCTGAAATTATATCTACATCAAACCTTTTCTTCGCTTCGGCTTTTCCTTATTTCAAGGCGATGTAGCCTGATAATGTTGGCACGCTATCCCCCTTTTCAAAACATCGCTGTTGAAAACAAAGGGAGAGCTCAGAGAAAAATTAATAAAATGCTGAACGTCGTACATTTTGAAATCAAAATCACGTCTTCCTCGGAAAGATTTTTTTAGAGCGATTCAAATCGTTTTATTGGCCAAACTAAAGTTCAGATACTCCATCCCTCAATTCAATCAATTACCTCTAATTCCTTTTCTCCCTCAAATCAAAACGAAACCCTATTTCTCCTTCCCACCTTCTTCATTCTAATTCGTTCGAAAATCAAACAAATATAAGTCATGAGCGGAAATTGAACCACATGTCATCATCGTGCAGCGCCGTGGGACATGAGGGTGATGTGGAGGCTCAACGTTGGAGCTGGAGGGGCATTGTGCCATCGTGGTGGTCCGTGAGGCTAAGCGAGGTTGCCGACCAATTTTAGGGTTCTTGTTTACAGTGAGCTCGAGAGGTGCGCGTTCACAAGGACTTGGGCGAGGTTGAGATTAGGAATAGCTCAGCAAATGGTGGTTGGATTGGCGAAGCGTTCACGTTCAGGAGGCCGAAGTGGCGGTTGGTGTTGCATGTGCGAGGGAGAAGCAGGGTGTCGCGATAGTCTGGTGGTACTGTTGGCTCTGGTAGTGAATGCAGTGAGGTATTGTTTTTGTTCAAATAAATAATATTTACATTTGGGAAAAAGGGATATAGGAATTCTATTTTATGGGATTTAATGTGTATGTATATTTATAGATAAACAGAAAAATATATAATGTTTACAGTAGGGAAAATATTCATTTCGGTTATTTACTAGAAAATATATATATATATATATACATACAGTTTAAAAATATATGTAGGACTTTTAAAATGTTGTAGGATTTGTAAAAAGGTAGATTTTTAAAATATATATAGGTTATTCTAGTATTTGTAGATTCAAAAAAATTAGTATACGAATTCATATTTGCATTTACGGGTTTAATTTCGAATGATAAAGGTTTATTTGTTTAATTAAATCTACATTATTTTAGTTACTAAGAATAATTTATTAAAAGAAATTTAGGTTAAAATTAAATTATTAGTCTAAAAGAAAATTTATTAGGTTAAATCAAATAAATAAATAATAATAAATTGTTCGATCAATTCAAATATTAATAAATTGCATAATGTTTATACAAGGTCAAAAAAATAATGAAGAACAAGCTGGTTTGGATTGGATTGCATACAAAATCAAAGGTGAGTTAATCTCAATCATCTGGTTGCTATTTAAATTTAAATGGTTAAATTTAAATAAGTGGTTGAATGATTGAATCGATTTGATGTGCTATATTATATATAGTAGTATATAGTATATATTGGAGTGGTTGATTTCCCGCATTATATAGCGGATGAGACCCTATGCGCCGCATAATAGCGGATGATATTATATAAATTTCGTATACCGTGATATTCCACCTCGAAGTGGATTTTGTATTTTATATTGTGCTAACATCTGTGGATGCAGGGAAACAGGTTGAAGGGATCCAACTGGATTCCTCAAAATATTTAGATCTGTTCTAATTATTCTGTGTTATGAATATTTGACATTATGTGACGAATTATATTGATAATTGGAATATTGAATGCTACGGTTTGCTTGAATATATATTTCGGTACACCGAGTTATCAAAATATATAGGATTGGATTTTTGAAAAGAAAATAAAAGAGTGAATTTTTAAGTTAAATAATTATAGAGAATTGAATAAATTTAAGAATGAACTTGAAAAGAATAAAAGGTGATTTTAAAATTCTAATAAATAAATTCCAAGTATGAGAAAGGTGATTTGAATAAAAAAAGGGAAAATAATGAATTTTAAAACTTAAGTGATGTTATTTAAAGGAACAAAGTATTTATTTTGAAATTCAAAGTTTAAATTTATTTAAAAGGATAAAGAAGAAATTTAGGAAATACGAAATTGGTATTTCAGTTAAAAAGATTTTAAATCATAATGAAGAAATAAAATCTGAAGTTAATGGATTTTGGAATAAATGGAGTAAGTAAGGAATTTATTTAAAAGTGAAGTAAATTTGAAATCAATTTGGAGATTGATTTAAGTGAGTAAAACTGAGATTTTTAAAAGAGAAGTGGGACTTTGGAATTTATAAATTGGGTTTATAAAAGCAAAGTGATATACCATTGGATATTTGGAAGAATAAATTCACGGTGGGAATTTATTATAGGAGTGGGTAAATTTGTTTAAAAGTAAATAATGATTTGTTTTTAAAAGATGTGGAAGGGAAGCGTATTTCCCTGAATAGCGAAGTACGTTTCAAACAAATTTTAAGTATAAGTAAAAAGTTTTAAGCTGTTTAAAAGTTAAGTTTAGAAAACTTATTATTTCTAAATGTTTAAATTCTAAATTAAGTATTTTTCAAATCTATTATCGTAGTAATTATTTAAAGGTGACTTGGTATTGTTTTAACAGAGAAAATCTAGTTTTATATTTTATAAAGTAACCTCATTTTCAAATATTCCTATAGTACATATTTTTAATAAAGTATTGAAGTAGTTTTATTTTAAATATTCTTAAAGTATATATTTTGAATAAATATTAAAATAATTTTGAATTTAAATGTTTTAAAGGATATTTTATAACAAAAAGTTTTAAATTATTTAAAAAGCTAATGTTTTTGTGCTTGGTGTTTTTAGTGGAAATAAATATTTGAGAATTTATTTCATGCGAAAAGTGTGGTTTGAAAACAGTTTTCAAAGGAGTCGAAAATGGAAATATATCTTACGAAGATATTTTGAGGGTAATAAATAATTTGGAGAAATTATTTATGTTTGATGGTTGTTGTGAATGTTAATTGATAGTTAAATAACCGACTATCAATATTGGACAATGCGCTGATCGTTTCGAAGAGACCGGGATCGGGATTTATTTCTCGAAAACCACTTCGATCTGGTTTATACATTTTCGTGACGAGACGAGTTTGGATTCGAAGATGGAGCAGTGAAGTGCATGGGCTAGTCGCTACTAATCCTGAGATAATTCCAAAATGGATGTAGTAGGAGTAGTGCCTTCGGTTCCGTTCGAACCCGGGGCGGACTTATATGGATGAATGCTTTCAGAACATCGTCAGGTGGACGGTGAGCATTCTAAGTGAAACGTTCTAAAAAGATAATGCTTAGCCTCAAGCCTCAACAACCGAGAATGACTGAAAATTAGGGGTTATGCAGCAAGGCTTAGTGGGTAACACCCTGTGACGGCTTGGAATTTTTGAATGTCTGAAGTCAAAAAATTTAATTGATTTTAAATATTTAAAAGTTAATTTTCAACTTGAGTTCAAATATCACCATTTATTTGATAATTAAAATTTTGAATTAAATAATTTGAAGTTGGGTAAAATGTTGAATCTGAAGTTTTAAGCATGTTAAAAATAATTTTAAGGTTTCTAAAATTTATACTGATAGTTGGGAGGATAATAAAAGTTTTAAAATTGAATTTAACACTGATTTGTTCAGTTTTGAAATTTTATCATTTAAATTGAATTTAAAAATAGCCTTCTGAGGCACAGTCTTGGCATTCGATGAAACCAGTTCCATTGGATCCGTAATAGTTAGTTATTATTGGATTTCAAATTTCGTAGCGTTTGGAGTTACCGTTTTTTCGTACGGGTGAGAAACGCGTTGAAATTAAAATCGAAAATTTAATATTTAAACTCGATTCAAAAAGCTATCTTCCACATACGATCAAATTGGCTTCCGAAACACGTACCATTGTGTTCGGAATGCGGGTAAAACCTTACAAACGTCTGGCGGCACATGAGATTTGGGGTTCATTTGTAAAAGTTTGTAAAATTGAGAATATTAATTAAATATTATATTAAATGTATATATATAGACACACACGTTAAGTGGCCGAAACCCTCGCTTTTCCTCAGCCGCCACAAAATTCTTTAATGGCCAAAACATCACTCTTTTCTCCTCAAATTTCTTTTCAATCCAAATGTTTTTACACAAATCTTTCAACATGAATTCGTAGAGGGCTTCGAGATCTACGAAATGGACGGTTGTGATCGCGAGTAGTGTAGTAGATCACCTGATTTCTGGCTGCAAACGCTCGAGGTTCGAGCGCGTTTTCTGGAGCAACGGCGAGGCCGAGCTTGGCCGCGCTCTGGCTGTGGGTGCGCGGCGACGTGGAGGCATTAGATTGTCGTGTAGTCGAGGGGATGGTGAGCGGCGCCAAACCCTAGTGGACGGCTATGGGTTCATTTGCGTGGTATCAACCTGGAGACATGTGTTTTGTAAAAGAAGGTTGGGCCAGATTTCATTTCGGTTTAAAAAAAGAAAGGGGTTTATTTATATTAATATATATATTCAAATGTTTAACAAGTCATATCTTAACCATACAAGGTCAGAATCGGACGAAACAGGAAGCGCCGAAATCGCAGCATCGCAGTCTACGCTACGGTGCAGATTTAGAGTCATTTGGTGCAAGTGA
Source organism: Allium cepa (assembly GCA_030765085.1). Classification (NCBI taxonomy): domain Eukaryota; kingdom Viridiplantae; phylum Streptophyta; class Magnoliopsida; order Asparagales; family Amaryllidaceae; genus Allium; species Allium cepa. The sequence continues at coordinate 348,784,475 of CM060944.1, forward strand.
AAATTTTATAATAAATTGAACGGGTTCGATTTATTTTAAAATTTGAAACACCGATGTAAGGTGAGTTTATCTCACTCACATCTGAATGCCGGTTAATTTGAATAGCTAATATTTAAATGAGTGATTGATTGTTTGAATGTGATAATTATTATCAGATTTAATCGATATTTATTGTCGTGCTAGCATCTATGGATGTAGGGAAGCAGGTGGGAGGGATCCAACTGGATTCCTCACAAATAGGATTATATTTATAATCTGTGATATATTTCATTGATATCCCTTGATAGATTGATTTAAAATTTTGTTATGCTGTGTTATGGTTGGATAATATAATTTCGTATAATGATTAATTAAAATGATTAATTAGATTAATTAATTAAAGATAATCACTTTATAGATTTGTTTAAGTATAATGACTTAATGAAAGTAATTAAGGGATTAATTACTCAATGTAGTTAATTGACTAATGTGATGATCAAGTTAATTAATTTGTTTAATTAACATAATCACATGATGGTTTGTTTAGGTATGATTACTGAATGTAATTGGTAGGAGTAATTACTGTGTAAATTAATTAATGGACATTTACTGGATGTTAATTTAATTGGAATGGTAATTTTAAGGGAAATGATTTGGGATTAACTACCTTGTGTAATTAATAAGAAGGGTAATTACTTAGTGGAAATAATTAATATTTAATTACTTAGTGTAATTAATTTAAGAATTGATTAACAAAGTTATTTGATAATAATTAAGTAATGTAATTAATTAAGGGTGACTAATTACTAATATGATTAATCAAGCTGATTAATGAATAATTAATTTAAGATTTATTATTAACTAAAATTAATAATTAATTAAAGAAGTAATTAAGGATCATTAATTAATGTAATAAATGAGAGTAATTAAAGTTTAATTACTGTAAATGGTTAAGGATAGTTGATTTGTGAAATTGATTGAAGGATAATTACTCTATGTAATTGAAGATAATTAATCTAGGTGATTAATTAAGATGGATATTTGAAGAATGATTGATTAATTAAAGGGTTGTAATTAATTAATGGTTGACTAAAGTTAGGTGATTTATTCTTAAATAATTGATTTAACTTAAGTTTATTAAATTAATTATAATAGGGATTAACAATGATTACTTATGAATGATTGTTTGAATAAAATATCTGAATTGGATGATAGCTATTGGATGATATGCTGTGTTATTCTGTGAGATGAAATGTTTTGTGATATGATATGTTTGGGTGGACATTTAAAATGTGGTTATTAATGATGATGAATTTCTGTGTAAAAAGTGACATCTTGTATTTGAAATTGAATTGTGGCTCACTTAAATAACTTGGCTAAGATGGTATTAAATTTGAAGAGACCGGATTCGGGTATTAGTAAATACCCAAAACCACTTCGATTCTTTATAGATTGATATGTGAAATCAATAGGCTCGAATGGAATGATTTAAGTGAATTGGACCATTTAATCTAAGTTTCTGGTACTTAGATATTGATGTGTGAAATTATTGATGTTATACTAAACTGTGAATTTGGAATTTGACACGAGTTACCCTGGGTTTTTAATAAGTTCTATGCATTGGAATTTCATGTTGGATGAGTTTACTCACGCTGGTTTCCAGCCTGACCCGGGTGTTACTTTGATGTAATGCTTGGGTCAGTTCGAGTATTACAGATTTTCAAGTAAGGACGTTTTGGAGCTCAGGAGGTGAGATGGATGCTAAGAACGTATGGAGTGTTTCCGCTGTATTTTATTGTTGTATATCTGAGACATGATGATTGTGCATATCCAATATTTGCATATATGTGAACTCTGATGTATTATAAAGGCATTTTGATAGATACAGAATTCTTTTGCAAACTGTTATTATTTGTTATTATATTTTATCCGCTGCGAATGTGAGATGTTGGTGTTTCTGATCTTCTTATTCTTCTATCTCTTTCTTATTTCCCTAACTATCTGGAATTTTCGGGATCGAAAATTTCGGGTCATTACAGTTGGTATCAGAGCTGAAAGGTTAAGCGAGAACCTTGGCTCTGGTGGGGATTACTCTTTAAATAGAGTCCGTAGTACTCTAGAATGAGTAGAGTATATATATGTATATGAGCGCGTACTTGTTATTTCATTATATAAAGGTTTTAAATGATTTTATATAAGAAATATTTTGATATATAAAGTAGCATTTCTTTCTAATAAATATTAAGGTAATTGGTTGTTATATTATTTGAAATTTTTAATAATGAGAATTATGTGGTAATAGAAATACAACCAAATTAAAATTAAATCAAGATAAGTTTGAAATGGATTCAGAATTAAATGGTTTAAAGAGATAAGTTGATTTGATTTAAAGGATTAAATCAACATTTAAAAATTTAACTCGAATTTATATAATTCGAGATGGTTTAAAATTGAGATTAAAATTGAATTAGTTCAAAATTGAATTTGATTTGAATTAATTGGATTTGTGATTGAAGATGTATAAGTTTAAAATTTTAAATGGAAATTTTGAATTGGATTGAATTGAAATGATTTGAAATTGAAGTGGGTTCCATTGATATTAGTCCAAATTGATTGGACTAATTTGGAATTGTAAATAAAGTTGAGTAGGTTTAAAATCAAATGGAATTTGATTTGAATTTGGAAAGAAGTCAAGATTGATTCAACTTGAATTAGGGTTAAATCAATTTCAATGGAAATTGAAGTTATTCAAAATTGGAACTGGGTCAATTTAAATGGAAGTGGAAATTTAAATTGAATTGATGGGGAAGTGAATAGTTTTGACTTTGGACTATTTCAATATAAATTGTTTTAATATAAACTTATTTTTCCAAGTTATTTAATATATACAACCTTTCTTTTTGAAGCCAAATTATTTTATATTTATTTTACAATTATTTTTGGAGCTATTTAACAATTTTTCAACTGTTTTATAAACTAATTACTATTTTACAAATTAATTATTATTTTACAACATTTTTGCAATTATCTAAAATTTCTGAAACTATTTAACTATTTTCCTACTATTTTACAATTACTTAACTATTTTATAGCTATGTTACAAACTAATAATTATTTTTCAACGAATTATCTATTTTAAACTTTTCAAGCTATTTACTAAATATAAACTGGTCGGAGTTCAAACTGTTATTGATTAAATACCCAACTGAGGTAAGAATTGAAGTGATAATCAAAATGAGGATTAAGGCAATTGTGATTATGTGGATAGAAATCAAAGGAAATGTGAATGGAAAGAGAAATTGATTTAGTTAATAATCAATGAAAATAAATACGTAGGATGTACGTATATTATTCTATTTGCATAGTGATTTGATCCAGATTCGAGCATAGAATTTCGAGATAGTTATATCGATCTGAGTTGGATATTTTCACTCGATTTTCGACGGCGAGCCTGGATATGGATTGTTGATTGGTTCTGGATATTCTCTATCATAGTTATGGCTATGCAAGGAGAATGACGGTTTCTAATCAAGAAACCATATCTGAATCCGCACTAGGAAGTCGGGTGGACGATACTAGTTCGAAAGTGTAATTGTGTGATCGAGTGAGCAATTAGATTGGTATAGCGTACAGATGATAGGTGTACATTGTACGGATTTGAATGAAATTGATATTGAAAAATTGTGAATAAGAAATGTGAAATGATTTCTTTTGAAATGAAAGTATATTTTATGAAATATACAATGGATAAAAGTGGAAATTGGTTATTTCTATGGTAAAAAATTACTTTATGGGAGTAAGTCAAAATGATAAGTGACTTTATAGAGTAATCAAATTTGAATATTTGATTTTGAATAAACAAAGTTATATATCTTTGTTATATAAGGTAAATCTCCCCTTGTTGAATCTATTGCCGGAAGGAAAGGATTTTTAAAGTGTTTGAAGTATAAAAGGAGTTTTATACAAGTTTGAAATGATGCAAAGTTTTTTTTTTAAAATTATATATATATATATATATATATATATATATAAAGGATCTTATGATGATTTGGAAAAAGGTTTTGGGAACCTTTGGATTTGGAAAGGCTTTTAATTTTTGGGTAAAATCAATATTGGAATTTGGAAAGCCTAGTTTGAGAATTATCGATTTTGGCATAAACGATTTTGTGTAAAGGAGCTTTATATGAGAATCATACTAGGTGTATGATTTGAAAGATACTACATGTGTATAGCATATAGAGTTTTGAAAATGGCTCTGGGAAAAAAGGTGCTCCCTTGAAATGAACTGCTCAGGAGTGCCACAGGGTGGTACTGCCTTGAACCCTAAGGGGGGTTCTAAAGTTGATCTAGTGAGGAGTCCGAACAAAACTAGTTCCTGAGGATTATGAGTAGTGTGTAGCGAAAGTCGAGGACGCTGATGCCTACAGAGGCATTTGGGTCATGCTGTGACAACAGTGTAACTTGATGTCACTGCGATCTACTGCAGACCATAGCGAAAGTCATGTGTGCCGCTGAGAGCCAACAGTCTGCGTTTGATTTTACACCGGTAGACTACGACCTATACGGGAGTGGAGAAGTTTCATTTTTGACAACGAAAATCGAGGGCGTTGATGCCTACAGTTACGTGGACTTTTGCTACGATGGCAACGTAATCCTGCAATGTAACTGCGATCTGTTGTAGGTTCCATGGTGTAATCGAGGGGCGTGAAGTGCCTACAGTTAAATGGACTTTTGCTGCGATGGCAATGTAACCCAGGATGTAATTGCGACCATGGACGGGGGTGATGATTTTCAGAGCATTCTCACCAAAGATATTTCCTCTATTTTCAAAAACTGTTTTCTATATTTTCAGTAAAATTATTTTCCCAACTATTTTCACTGGGTGTTGAAATGGGTTTACCAAGTACTTATAGATTTTCAGTCCTACGCCTGATCAACGTATGACTGAATTTATGTGAGAACAAGGATGGACTGGTTGAGACATCGAGTTATAAGAAGTATTTTTATAAAAAGCTATTTTGATAGTATTATGTGAATTTAAAACTATCTCTAAAATTTTAAAATAAAAGTGTTGGAATTTTGGAAAATGAAAGAAAATCCAAACTGGAATTATAAAAAAAATTAAACTCACGAAAAATCTAATAAAGTGATTTTTGTAATAAAATCGAATATTGAATTAAGAGTTGGAAGTAAGCTAATTAGCTAAATAATTATTTGATAAAGTATGTTAATAAAATTTAACTCGATTAAATAAAATGGATTGTAAGTTAATAATGAAGTTTGGAAATAAATTCGAATTAAAATAGAGTTCGATTTGGATTGATAATGAATTAAAATAAGTGGAGATGTTGTAAAAAAAATTAAAAATAAAATAAAAATAAAATGGAATTGGACTATAATAGAAATGATTTGAGTTACAAATAAAATCCAATTCGAGTATAAATGAGTTAAATATGTGCTTGGATATTATTTTTATAAATTGAGAATGTGAATTAAATTTAAAATGGATGCGCTAACTGAATTAAATGGAATTTGATTAAATGAGAAACAAATAGAAGTGAACTTAAGTTTGATGTGGGAATAAATTAAAATAAATTAACATAAGTTTAAAATTTATGGAAGCTTGGCTTCGAATAAGGGTGAAAGCCCATTAAATGAAAGCTTGGGTTGAATTAATTTGAGAATGGTTAGTAGTACACAAGCATGGAATGTGTCGAGCTAAATAAAATGGTTATGAATAAATTAAAATAGAATTGAATTAAATAAAATTGACTCGGAATCAATTTAAATTGGTTATAAAACTTAAGTAGTTATTTATTTACATGGATATCATCAAATTGCATAGAATGAATTGTCGTTTGAGGTAAACGAAGGTAATTAAATTTCTGTGAGTTGATAAAGATTAAATAAATTGGTTTTAAGATCAATTGAAGCGAATATGAGTTTGTTTTGCTTAAAAATGAATTGAATGTAAGCAATTGTGTTGTAAACCATTTAAATTGAATGAAGTTGTATACGAATTGGTTGTAAACAATTAAAATTAATGTCGAAACCCTATAAGTTGCTTATAAATATTGTTTAACCTGCATTGCTTATAGAAACTCGTATGTTTACTAGTTAAATATGTAAAAATGTTGTTAACTTACATGATTTTGGCACTTACATATTTAAATTGAGTAAGTACAGGTACCGGGAAGCCATTTGGCTGGATTTGGACGCGCTAATTGCTAAATTAATAAGCCGCTTGCTTAAAATGCTAAATAAAGGTACGCCTACGCAATAAAAATAGGAATATGAAATGTTTTTTTTCGACTGTGTGGGTCGATGTATATTTATTTATATCTCTTGTCAAATTGCAAAAGCTCCTCCGTACAAAGGGGAGACTGCCAAAAATTTTCGAAAATTTTGGGAGTTAGAAAATTTTTGAAAATTTTTTATTAGCTACAAAATGATTTCAAATTTGAAATTGAAATAAATTATTGGATGAAACTAATATAAAATAATGATATGAATCGGTTATAAATGGAAGATAAAATTCAATATTCAGAGTTGAAGATAAACTGAATTCATAGGGAAATGGGAAAACTAATTGGAATAGAAGTAGATATGGAAACTTCTGTAAGGAAATGTATAAAATGATTTTAAAAGCCATGATTGGATATTATTGCAAAGTAGGATATGCAAGTATTATAAAGGAAAAGGAAAATTGGTTTTGATTTCAGAAGGTAAATTTGAATTGCTCGACAAAAAGGTATGTGTTTAAATTTCCGTATGAAATTTGATTGGGTTTTTTATCTAGCCACTTGGCCTTTTGTTTTCTTTTGGAATTTGAGGGCCCGTAGAGACATTTTGTAGTTGTACTGAGCTAGTCGCACAAAGGAGAAGCTGGCTAAATTTTTCGAAAATTTAGGAAGTTAGAAAAAAAATTGAGAAAATTTTGATAATTCAAAATTTGGTTTTAAATTCAAATTTGAATTGTTAAGTAAATAATATTATTGGGACTTATAGATAAGTTTGGAAAGCTAGAAAAAGGTTTAGCGTGTCTTTAATAAAAAGATTGTTTTGAGAATTGTTTGGAATTGTTTGGTTTTGGGAAAAAGTAAATTGGTATTGGACCATTCTTCTTAACCAGTAATTTCGGGGACGAAATTCTTTTAAGGGTGGAGGAATGTGACGGCCTGGAATTATTGGATGTTTGAAATCAGAATATTTAATTAATTTTAAATATTTAAAAGTTAATTTTTAACTTGAATTCAAATATCACCATTTATTTGATAATTAAAATTTTGAATTAAATAATTTGAAGTTGGGTAAAATGTTGAATCTGAAGTTTTAAGCCTATTAAAAATAATTTGAAGGCTTGTAAAATTTATATTGATAGTGGGGAGGATAATAAAAGTTTTAAAATTAAATTTAACACCGATTTGTTCGGTTTTGAAATTTTATCGTTTAAATTGAATTTAAAAATAGCCTTCCGAGGCACACTCTCGGAATTCGACGAAACCGGTTCCATTGGATCCGTAATAGTTAGTTTTTATCGGATTTCAAATTTCGTAGCGTTTGGAGTTACCGTTTGTTCGTACGAGTGCGAAACGCGTTGAAATTAAAATCGTAAATTTAATATTTAAACTCGATTCAAAAAGCTATCTTCCACATACTATCAAACTGGCTTTTGAAACACGTACCATTGTGTTCGGAATGCGGGTAAAACCTTATAAACGCCTGGCGGCATGTGAGATTTTGGGTTCGTTTGTAAAAGTTTGTAAAATTGAGAATATTAATTAAATATTATATTAAATGTGTGTGTGTGTGTGTGTATGTTAAGAGGCCGAAATCCTCGTATATCCTCAGCGGCCACAAAATTCTTTAATGGCCGAAACTTCACTCTTTTCTCCTCAAATTTCCGTTCAATCCAAATGTTTTTACACAAATCTTTCAACATGAATATCGTAGAGGGCTTCGAGATCTACGAAATGGACGGCTGTGATCGCGAATAGCGTAGTAGATCACCTGATTTCTAGCTGCAAATGCTCGGGGTTCGAGCGCGTTATCTGAAGCAACGGCGAGGCCGAGCTTGGCGCTCTGGCCGTGGGTGCGTGGCGATGTGCCATTCGACGTGGAGGCATTAGATCGTCGTGTAATCGAGGGGATGGTGAGCGGTGCCAAACCCTAGTGGACGGCTATGAGTTCATTTGCGCCGTATCAACCTGGAGACATGCGTGTTGTAGAAGAAGGTTGGGCCTGATTTCATTTCGGTTTAAAAAAAAGAAAGGGGTTTATTTATATTAATATATATATTCAAATGTTTAACAAGTCATCTCTTAACCATACAAGGTCAGAATCGAACGAAACAGGAAGCGTCGGAATCGCAGTGTCGCAATCTATGCTACAGTGTAGATCTAGAGATGTTTGGTGCGAGTGGAAATTTAAGAAAAAATAGAATGGGTTCGATTTATTTTAAAATTTGAAGCGCCGATGCAAGGTGAGTTTATCTCATTCACATTTGGATGCCGCTTAATTTGAATAGCTAATATTTAAATAAGTGATTGATTGTTTGAATGTGATGGTTATTATCAGATTTTATCGGAATTTATTGTCGTGCTAACATCTGTGGATGCAGGGAAGCAAGTGGGAGGGATCCAACCGGAATCCTCACAAATAGGATTATATTTATAATCTGTGATATATTTCATTGATATCCCGTGACAAATTGATTTAAAATTTTGTTATGCTGTGTTATGGTTGGATAATATAATTTGGTATAATGTTTAATTAAAATGATTAATTACATTAATTAATTAAAGATAATCACTTTATGGAATTTTTTAAGTATAATGACTTAATGAAAGTAATTAAGGGATTAATTACTCAATGTAGTTAATTAAATAATGTGATTGATCAAGTTAATTAATTGGTTTAATTAACATAATCACATGATGGTTTGTTATGGTATGATTACTGAATGTAATTGGTAGGAGTAATTACTGTGTAAATTAATTAATGGACATTTACCGGATGTTAATTTAAATGGAATGGTAATTTTAATTGAAATGATTTGGGATTAATTAACATGTGTAATTAATAAGAAGTGTAATTACTTAGTGGAAATAATTAATAATTAATTACTTAGTGTAATTAATTTAAGAATTGATTAACAAAGTTATTTGATGATAATTAAGTAATGTAATTAATTAAGGGTAATTAATTACTAATGTGATTAATCAAGGCTGATTAATGAATAATTAATTTAAGATTTATTATTAACTAAAATTAATAATTAATTGAAGAAGTAATTAAGGATCATTAATTAATGTAATAAATGAGAGTAATTAAAGTTTAATTACTGTAAATGGTTAAGGATAGTTGATTTGTGAAATTGATTGAAGGATAATTACTCTATGTAATTGAAGATAATTAATCTAGGTGATTAATTAAGAAGGATATTTGAAGAATGATTCATTAATTAAAGGGTTGTAATTAATTAATGGTTGGCTAAAGTTAGGTGATTTATTCTTAAATAATTGATTTAACTTAAGTTAATTAAATTAATTATAATAGGGATTAACAATGATTACTTATGAATGATTGTTTGAATAAAATATCTGAATTGGATGATAGCTATTGGATGATATGCTGTGTTATTCTGTGAGATGAAATGTTTTGTGATATGATATGTTTGGGTGGACATTTGAAATGTGGTTATTAATGATGATGAATTTCTGTGTAAAAAGTGACATCTTGTATTTGAAAATGCATTGTGGCTCACTTAAATAACTTGGTTCAGATGGTAATAAATTCGAATAGACCGGAGTCGGATATTAGTAAATACCCGAAACCAATTCGATTCTTTATAGATTGATATGTGAAATCAATTGGCTCGAATGGAATGATTTAAGTGAATTAGACCATTTAATCTAAGTTTTTGGTACTTAGATATTGATATGTGAAATTAGTGATGTCTATACCAAATTGTGAATTTAGAAATTGACACGAGTTACCCCGGGTTTTAAATAAGTTCTATGCATTGGAATTTCATGTTGGATGAGTTTACTCAAGCTGGTTTCCAGCCTGACCCGGGTGTTACTTTGACGTAATGCTCGGGTCAGACCGAGTATTACAGATTTTCACATAAGGACGTTTTGGAGCTCAGGAGGCGAGCTGGATGGCAAGAACGTATGGAGTGTTTCCGCTGTATTTTATTGTTGTGTATATTTGAGACGTGATGATTGTGTATTTCCAGTGTCTGTATATATGTGTAACTCTAATGTATTATAAAGGAATTTTGACAGATACAGAATTCTTTTGTAAATTGTTATTATTTGTTATTATATTTTATCTGCTGCAAATGTGAGATGTTGGTGTTTCTGATCTTCTTATTCTTTTATCTCTTTCTTCTTTCCCTAACTATCTGGAATTTTCGGGATCGAAAATTTTGGGTCGTTACACACCCATTAGGGTAAGGTCATCCCTGTCTTGATGTCCATTTTATTTGGCTTAGTGGTGCGGTTGCTGATCCCAACCGTGGGGTGATCTTACTCAGGATTATCCAGTAAGGGGTAGTCCCGGTCCTATATTGCAGGGGATTGGGAGTAATCCTCGGTACGGTGATCTAGGCCATGTACTGTGACAGGTGGTACCTCAGTGCCTAGTCTTTAGTTGGAAATCCATTCTCCCTACGTGCCTTTTAAGTTTTGTTTGTATTACCCACGATTGTGACTAGTAGCTGGAATTTAATTAATGTAACAATTCCGGCTATTTGAATAAGTATTTATAAATAGACCCTATTATATATCAGAGGATTTTATTAAAAAGTGTTTTGGCTATCGTAAGGTAAAAACCCGACATGTTTATTTGTGCCGCGGTCTTACGAGATGCTTTTGTTTTCAAAAGGATTTTGAAACTTTAATAATCAATTTGAGTGTGGGTTTTCTCACGGTGGTATTCCAGACTGACTCAGGGGTTATTTAACTATAATGCTCGGGTCAGCCCGAGTATTATAGGATACATGATGTGATGCTGTGGAGCTCAGGAGACGAGTTGGATGGTGATACGTATTGTCGTACTTGATTATTATTTCGTAGTGTATTCAGTTTTGAGGACGAGTTATATGACTGTCCAGTTGTATATTATTGATGTTGTTGAACTCTGATGATATATTCTGGTGACGTATGTTGTGACGCTCCACCTCTATACCCACGCTAGCCAAGGACACTACGGGGTAATGCCGTCAATTAGTGCAGAGAATAAGGCTGTTGAGGAGCGACCATCCGCGTAATGGCTTGTGCGAGCATCGATATGTCAGATAAAATAATAACTTTTCATTTCATCTCAAGAGGAAATCTGACATACCGATACGAATACGAGACTACTACACAGTGGCTGTAATATCTTCGGAAACAAATATAGAAATAAGCATAACATAAATTAGTCACAGATAACTCATATCACATAGGCGGAAATAGATACGAATATTTCACATAAAAGTGTACATCAGAGTAGTGGTCGATTAAGATCCACAATATCATAAAAGAATAGATACAAATGTAAGACAAGAGGATAAGTATACCTCAAGGAGTCCATATCTCAAATGTATACAACAAAAACTACTAATCTAAAGTAGTTAGCCAAAAGTCAGATGATGGTCCGATAAGGAGTCAAGCAGAAGCACTTATAAAATCTTAGTCTGATCAGAGTATTATTTAAGAAGAAAATAATAAACGAACCAGTCTAGCTATAATTATCAGATAAAATGAGATATAAGAAGAGATACAATAAAAACGTATGATAACCAAAAATGTCATACTGAGGCAAGTATACATTAGTAAATCAACAAAAGTCATACAATATCTCAAGAATCTCATAGCATCAAAAAGAATGTCATATTCTTTATTTTATTCACCAAGCCACGAATATTGACAAACATATCGTTGCAAATCGTAAAAATTGGTGAAACATAAATTCCAGAAATCAACAATTAGAAATCAAGAAATCAAATAATTCGGGACAATGACGTCGTACAGCATAACGTCGAATGAACCAAAGCACAATAAAACGAAACAACGACGTCGTACAGCGAAACGTCCGATGAACCAAAGCACAATAAAACGGAACAATGACGTCGTACAACAAAATGTCCGATGATCCAAAGCTCAATAAAACGGAACGACGTCGTACAGCGAAATGTCCGATGAACCAAAGCACAATAAAACGGAACAACGATGTCGTACAGCGAAACGTCCGATGAACCAAAACCCAATAGAACGGAACAACGACGTCGTATAACGAAACGTCCGATGAACCAAAGCACAATAAATGGAACAACGACGTCGTATAGCGTAACGTCCGATGAACCAGAACACAATAAAATGGAACAACGACGTCGTACAACAAAATGTCCGATGTACCAAAACACAATAAAACGGAACAACGACGTCGCATAGCGGAACGTCCGATGAACCAAAGCATAATTAAACGGAACAACGACGTCGTACATCGAAACGTCCGATGAACCGAATCAAAGAGACATCGCGCATTGCTGGTCTAAACCATAAAATGATCATCATCGATCATCAAGAAGTGTCAATTACACTAAGCTAGTAAATATATGAGTTTAGCTTCATGTCCCATAACCACTGGCTTAACTTAAATATTTACGAACAAATTGTATATTTCCACTCGAAAGTTGTCACAAGAGTTTCAATTGAACAAGTCCAAGAACTAAGCGGCGAAGTAAACGCAAGCGTTTTATACCACTTGTTTTACTAAGCCGTTTAATTAGATTTCTCATACGAATGAGGTAAAGGTTTGTATATACTAGTAGATTGGAAAACGGTTTAAAAAACGAGCTTTGTAATAAAATAGTGTTGAAATCGTTTTGATGAAAGAGATTTGATATTTACCTCTAGTATAGAAAACCTTTGTATTTTAAAGTGACAAATCATAGAAATGATTGAAGAAACAATCAATCATCAAAATTCACATTCGAAGACGTGAATAAAATCCAAAGAAATTGATTACCGAATCCATCGAAATGGATATTCCCAAAAATCCTGATATAAAAGTCATCAAAGTCGATAATAAATGATAATACACAAATCGGATAATCACGAATCGATAAAATTGAAATTCTCAAGCAAAATAGGCAAATAAAGCCTAGACAGCAGATTCAGACGTATGAAATCAAGGATTCAGACGTCTGAATCTGGAAAATTAAATGTTTTCCAGAATAGTATTCAGACGTCTGAACCATAGATTTCAGACGTCTGAAAATGGTATTTTAAGCCTATTTTCTTTCTGGATGCATTCGAGCCAATTCAGACGTCTGGAAGTTTGGATTCAGACGTCTGAATACCGGGGAACTAAAATTCCCAGTATAATATTCAGACGTCTAGAAATACAAATTCAGACGCCTAAAAACTGAATTTCAAGCATTCCCTGAACCTTGGCCAAAGATGGCCAAACGATTATCGGGAGCGATCGGACGAGCAACGACGACTAAGGATTTATGCCAAGCGACAACCCAGCCTTAATGGCTCTTCGATATGCCTCGAATATCAATGTCCAAATATCCATAATAGGATTTTCATAAAATTAGACCAAAACACCAAAAATTGGAATTTACACCAAATCAATCCAAACCAAAATCAAATGCATATGAATAAGTGTTATGAATTCATACCTAACAATCCAAGATAGTTATAGACTTAGATGTGAGATAAAAATCTCACCTTTAAACCCAAATCAATGAAGGAGAAGCTTATAAAACAAACTAAGATCAATTCCTCTTCAATAACAGCCCAAGAAGCTTCAATCTAAGCTTAAAAGAAGAACAATTCCTAAGTTAGGTTTAGGAATTTCTGAAATTGAAAGGAGAATGAGTTGGAGAAGAAGAAGAGAATGCTAACCAAAGCTTCTTCTATGAATTTTGTAGCAACCCACATATTTATCGATTTTATATTCAAATATTTTCTTTAAATATTTTATCGATACTCGGAATTTAGTCCGAAAAGCTACTTTTTGCATACGGTCGAATTAGGACTCGGAACCACTTCCATTGTGTTCAAAATGACGTTTGCGATCTTTTTAAGTGTAAACTTTAATATGTTTGGAGTTAGAGGAATTTTGCCACTTTTTACTTAGGGCTTTGGTTTGGGCTGAGCCCAATAACCCCACTTATGTATTCTATCCCAACCCCTTCTCCTCTTTATTACTTCATTCCTCATTTCCTAATACTCAAGCTTTCATAAAAATGGAGAGTGGAAGAGGAAATTAAAACTCCAAGCCCTAGTTTTCTTTTGCAAATCATGCTCTAGCTCCAAACTAATAGAAGAACCCATTGGTAAGCTTTCTCTTCTTCTTCTCCAACTCATTCTCTTATCAATTTCAGAAATCCCTAAACCTAACTTTGGGAATGTTCTTCTTTTAAAGCTTAGAATCAAGCTTCTTGAGTTGGATTTGAAGAGTGGTTGATTCTCCTTTGCTTTCAAGCTTCTTCTTCAATCGTTTGGGTTCAAAGGTGAGATTTTTATCTCACATCTTAGTCTATAATTATCTTCGATTGTTAGGTATGAATTCCTAACACTTATTCTTGTGCAATTGATTTTGGTTTGGATTGGTTTGGTGTATATTCCAATTTTTGGTGTTTTGAAATCAAAATCTATGAAAATCCTTTTATGGATATTTGGACATTGATATTTGAGGCGTATCGAAGAGCCGTTAAGGCCGGGTTGTCGCTTGGCGTAAATCCTTAGTCGTTGTCGCTCGATCGATCGCTTTCGGTATTCGTTTGGCCATTTTTGGCCTAGGTTCAGGGAATGCCCTGAACCATTGATTCAGACGTCTGAAACGTACAATTCAGACGTCTGAATATTATAATGGGAATTTTTATTCCCCAGTATTCAGACGTCTGAATCTATATTTCAGACGTCTGAATTGGTTCGAATTGAACCAGAAAGGAAATAGGCTTAAATTTAGCATTTCCAGACGTCTGAATTTATTGATTCAGACGTCTGAATTCTGTCCTGGAAAGTATTTTATTTTCCAGATTCAGACGTCTGAATCATACCTTTAAGACGTCTGAATATGCCAATTTTTGCCTATTTGCCTATTTTAGCTTGAATTTCCAACTTTAATCGATTCGTGTTGATTCCCTTTTTGTTGTTATCATTTATTATTGACTTTGATGACATTTTCTTCGTGATTTTTGGAAATATCCATTTCGATGGATTTCGTAATCGATTTCTTTGGAGTTTATTCACGTCTTCGTATGTGAATTTTGATGATTGATTGTTTCTACAATCATTTCTATGATTTGTCACTTTAAAAATATAATGGTTTTTAATACTAGTAGTAAATATCAAAATTCTTTCATCAAAACAATTTCAACACTATTTTATTACAAAACTCGTTTCTTAAAATTTTTTCCAATCTATTAGTATATACAAGCCTTTACCTCACTCGTATGAGAAATCTAATTAAACGACCTAGTAAGACGAGTGGTATGAAACGCTTGCGTTTACTTCTTCGGTTAATTCTTGGACTTGTTCAATTGAATCTCTTGTGACAATTTTCTAGTGGAGATCTACAATTTGTTCGTAAATATTTAAGTTAAGCTAGTGGTTATGGGACATGAAGCTAAATTTATATATTTACTAGCTTAGTGTAATTGACACTTCTTGATGATCATGACGATCATTTTTGTGATTTAGACTAGCGATGTGCGATGTCTCTTTATCTGCGAGGGAGACTAAACCCCTTTTTGTGGAGTTTCGACTCAAATTGGTGGGGTAGCAACCCATGGTCTTTGGGCCGTTTGTGGAGCTTCGGCTCAATTTGTGATGGCTAACAACCATGGAATTGGCGTTCCGTTCGTGACACACGTGTTGGTGAGCTTTATGCTCCCGTTTGTGATAGGCCTTCCCTCCTTTTTTTTTTGATTTCTGGATTTCTTGAGATGATTTCTAGAATTGTGCTTCACCAATTTTTGTGATTTTCATTGATAAGTTTTATCAATATTTGTGCATTGGTGAATTTGTGCGTCATTGACTTTTGTGATTGATATTGATATAATTGTCAATATTTATGGTTTGGTGAATGAAATAAAGAGTATGTTATTCGTTTTGATCCTTGAGAAGATCTTTGTGATATTGATTAATCTCTTGTTGATTTTCAATTACTTATTTATCACAACTTGGCATTGTGATTCTTATGCGTTTAGTCATACCTTCTATTCTATATCGTTTCATCTGATATTTATAGCTGGGCAGATCCGTTCATTATTTTCTTATTAAATAATACTCGGGTCAGACCGATATGTTACAGGTGCTTCAGCTTGACTGCTCACTTGGGATTGATTTCTCCGATTTTTGGCTAACTACTTAGATTAGTAGTTTATTTTGGTGTACACATTTGAGATATAGACTATATGATGTATACTTATTCTTTTGTGTAGTTCTTGTAACTATTCTTTTGTGATAGTGTGGGTCTTGCTTGACTACTACTCTGATGAACACTTTTATGTGTTATATATACTCATATCTATTTCCGCCTTTGTGATATGAATTATCTGTGACTGATTTGTGTTATGTTTATTTCTATATTTGTTTTTGAAGACATAATAGCCACTGTGTAGTAGCTTTGAGTTTGTGTCGGTATGTCGGATGTCCTCTTGAAAAGAATGCAAGTTACATTTTATCTGGCATATCGGTACTCGAATAAAGCAAGTATACAGATGGTCGCTCCTCAACGGCCTTATTCTCCGTGCTAGTTGACGGCATTACACCGTAGTGTCCTTGGCTAGCGTGGGTATAGAGGTGGGGCATCACAGTTTGGTATCATAGCCAAACTTCGAAACAATATGGAATATTATGACAAGGATCATCGTCCTAAATCTTTCTTAGGAGTCGTGCTTTAGGATTTAATTCGAGTCTTCGTACCGATTCATCCTATATTTCTTTATGATTCCTTGTTTTATCTATCAAGATTGCTTGATATTCATTTTATGAATAACCTTTTTCTTCTTCTTTATTTCTTTCTAAAGGAAGAGAAATGGTTAGATCTGGCCATCCCAGCGCCGGTCAATCTAGTGCTACTCCCCAAGATGGAGTTTATATGACTACCCAGCAACTTCTTGACCTTGTCACGAATGCTCAAGCAGCTGGTTCTAATCCGGAACCTACTCACCCTAAATCTGGGTTTGCACGTTTGTGCAATGATTACACCAACCTGGGTGGGAAGCCATTTAAAGGTTCTGAAACTATTATTGAAGTCCAGGATTGGTTAAGGACATGCGATCGAATCTTTTCTCGCATGAACCTCATTGATCTTCACCGAGTTCAGGTGGCTTCTAGTATGCTCCAAGAAAGAGCATTAGACTGGTACGAGCTTCTGATTTCAGAAATAAATGAAGCGGATCTCACTTGGGAGAAATTCCGAGAGCGCTTCGAGTTAAAATTCGTACCAGAAGCTGAGAAGGTGACTTTGGCTCGCCGTTTTATTGACCTTGTTCAAGGTGAATCTTCCGTGGTAGATTATGTCGTGCCTTTTGAATCTCTCTCTAAATACGGGATTGAATATATTAACACCCCATTGAAATAGAACCAAAGATTTGTCTATGGCTTAAACAAAAATCTCAAGAAGCCATTACTTCTAAAATTAGAAGTTTCTTTCGACCAACTCATTGATATCGCTCTTCGTCTTGAAGAGGCGGATAAGGAAAATGATGTTGAAGTGGTGGGTTCCAAACCAAGCTTCAACAACAACAAGAAAAGGCCCAGTAAATTCAAAGGCCGTTATCCCAATAAGAAAGGGAAGCAAGCAACCCCTGTGGCAAAGACTTCTTCCTTTGGTCGTGGGGAATGCTATAATTGTGGTTGGAAGGACCATTATGCGAACAAGTGCCCAAAGTCTCTCTCTTGTCGCTACTGCAAAGGTCCCGGTCATGTTATATCTTCATGCCCCAAGCTTCAGGGCAAGAAGGAGAGAAAGTTGAATGTTGCTCAAGCCCCTGGAAACACATCTCGTGGTCAAGGTATGTCTCATTCTATCCTTGATGGTATTATCATATTTCGTGATCAACCTATTCGAGTTCTCTTTGATACAGGTGCATCCCACTCTTTTATATCAAAGGAACTTGTCGATACTTTTTCTTTAAGTGTTGTTGCTTTAATGACTTCTTTAAGAATTTCGAATCCAGTTGGTGGATCCGCAACTCTTAGTTTGCTTTGTAAAGATGTCGAGATTATTTTGTGTGATTTTTCTTTCCTAACCGATTTGCATGTCATGCGTTACTTAGGCTTTGGAATGATTTTGGGAATGGATTGGCTTAACCGTTATGAAGCTCATATCCTATGTCCTGAGTGGACTATTCATCTTCGACATCCTCAATCTGTTAAGTAGATTTCTATTATTCTCAAAGATTTGGATTCCACTTTATCTGCATCTTTATATTCTTTAAATCCTCGTGATGATGATAATGATGATGAGGAAGATGTCATTTCTCTTATTCACGTTGTTCGTGAATTTTCCGACATATTTGAGCCCGTTTTAGGATTGCCACCTAAGCGGGCAATTGAGTTCAGAATTAATCTCACCCCTGGAGCTCAACCTATTACTCTTCCTCCTTATCATTTATCCAATAAAGAAAATGAGAAGATGCGCAAACAATTATACGATTTGGAAACGAAGCAATTTATTCGCTCTAGTTCCTCGCCTTGGGGAGCTTCAGCTATTTTCGTGAAGAAATCCGATGGTACACTTAGGCTTTGCGTTGACTACCGCAAACTTAATGATCTTACTATCAAGAACAAATATCCTTTACCTCGGATTGATGATCTGTTCGATCAACTTAGTGGTGCTAAAGTCTTTTCACAATTGGACTTGGCAACCGGTTTTCATCAGCTTCGTATTGTAGAGGATAGCATTCCTTTGACATCGTTCCGTACTCGGTATGGATCTTATGAATGGCTTGTTATGCCATTTGGTCTAACGAATGCTTCAGCTTATTTCGTTGACCTTATGAATAGATTTTTCAAAGACTTCCTCGACCGGTTTGTCCTCATCTTTATTTATTATATTCTTGTGTATTCAAAAACCGAGGAGGAGCATTAAAAGCATCTTCGGATTGTGATGGAAACTCTTAGGAGTAATCAATTAAAGGCAAAGTTTTCTAAATGCCACTTTTGGCAATCTCGTGTGAAGTTTCTCGGTCATATTATTTCCGAATCTGGAATTTCCGTGGATCCTTCAAAAATTGAAGCGATTCAAGATTGGAAGAGACCAGAGAGTGTAACGGAGATTCGTAGTTTTCTTGGATTGGTGGGTTATTACCGTCGCTTTATCAAAGACTTTTCAAAGATTGCCGTGCCTCTCACTAGCTTAACGAAGAAAGGTGTTAAATACATTTGGTCGGACAAATGTGAAACTTCTTTTCAGAAACTAAAGGAACATCTTTCTGATGCTCCTATTCTTGTTATTCCCGAGGGGAATCAAGATTTCGTTATTTATACCAATGCTAGTCGCGTTGGTTTGGGTGCCGTTCTTATGCAAAGAGAACGTGTTATTGCTTATGCTTCTAGGAAATTGAAGCTTGGTGAGACTAGATATGCCACTCATGATTTAGAGCTCACGGCTATTGTTTTCGCCCTTCGTATTTGGCGCCATTATCTTTTAGGAGAGAAATTTTTTCTTTATACCGATCACAAGTCCTTGAAGTATTTATTCTCTCAAAAGAAACTTAATTTGCTTCAACAGCGTTGGCTCGAATTTCTTGCACCATATGATCTTGATATCCTTTATACTCTCGGAAAGAAAAATCGCGTTGCGGATGCACTTAGTCGAAAGCAACAAGCGGTTGTTTCTATGATGATATCCGAATGGAACGATCTCGAGATTTTATCCACTTGTGAGATTCGAGAGCGCGTATCCGATTTATGCTCATCACTTGTTTTATGTAGCCTTGAGGCTCATCCTTCTCTTTTAGACCGCATTCTTGAAGCTCAAAGGCTAGATCCCAACTTGGCTCTTCTTGGCCAAAATATTGAGAATAGAGGTGATATTGAAGGTTTGAAAGACTTTGATATCGATCTCGTGGCGGCATTCAGAGATTTGGTAGACTTATCGTACCAAATATTAGTGATCTTCGAAAAGATATTTTAGAAGATTCCCATCGTTCTAAGTTTACCATTCATCCCGGTGGTAGTAAAATGTACGCGGATATGAAGCGACTTTATTATTGGGAGGGAATGAAACTTGACATCACTAACTTCGTTAAGCATTGCATGACTTGCCAACTCGTTAAAGTCAAACATCAAAGGCCCGGTGGGTTATTGCAACCTTTAGAAATTCCAATTTGGAAGTGGGACCAAATTTCCATGGATTTTATAGATGGCCTTCCCCGTTCTCGTTCGGGTCATGATAGCTTATGGGTGATTGTTGATAGACTTACTAAATCTGCCCATTTTATTCCCGTTCGGTCTAACCGAACCGTTTCTCTTTTGGCCAAACTCTTTGTTAAAGAGATTGTTAAATTGCATGGAGTTCCTACTTCTATTATTAGTGATCGTGATCCATTGTTTACTAATGGATTTTGGAAGAGTCTTAAAAAAGCTTTAGGAACGAAGATTAATTTTAGCACCGCTTATCATCCTCAGTCCGATGGACAGACCGAGCGTGTGAATCAAACTCTTGAAGATCTTCTTCGTGCTTGTGTGCTTGATTTCGGTGGAGGCTGGGAAGATCATATTCCTCTTGTTGAATTTTCCTATAATAATAGCTTCCAATCTAGTATTGGTATGTCACCTTTTGAGGCACTCTATGGAAGGCCGTGCCGATCTCCTTCTTGTTGGCTTGAGGTCGGTGAGAAGCTGGTTTTAGGTTCAGATTTTATTCGTGATTCCACAGAAAAGACTGAACTTATTCGACATAGGATGAACGACATAGGATGAAAGAAGCCCAGAGTAGACAAGTATCCTATGCCGATAACCGGAGAAGGAAGTTAGAATTTTCTGTGGAGATCTTGTATTCATTCGTGTTTCACCTATGAAGGGTGTTGTACGTTTCAGTCGATCGGGAAAGTTAGCGCCTCGATACATTGGGCCATTTCCTATCGCTGAACGTATTGGTTCCATGGCTTATCGCCTATCATTACCGGCTCAGTTTTCTGCCATGCATGACGTGTTTCACATTTCTCAATTATGAAAATGTCTTCGAGATTCCGATTCTATTCTTGAGCCCGGTGTTGTGGAAGAGATTGAAGTTTCGCCTAATTTAACTTATGAGCAACATCCTATTCGTATCATTGCTTCGGAAGTCAAACGACTTCGAAATAAAGATGTTTCGCTTGTTAAAGTTCAATGGTCTTCAAATCCTAAGGATTGTTCTTGGGAATCTAGAGAGTTCATCGATCGAACACATCCGTACTTACTTTCTCGTGCTTTTTGAGGTGAACTTCTTATTTCAAACTTCTTTTGTGGTGAATATGCTTTTATGGTTGTTACTATATATCTTCTTCTTAAATATTGCAAGGACGCAATTTCTTTAAGGAGGGGAGTCTGTAACAACCCGCATATTTGTCGATTTTATATTTAAATATTTTCTTCAAATATTTTATCGATACTCGAAATTTAGTCCGAAAAGCTACTTTTTGCATACGGTCGAATTAGGACTCGGAACCACTTCCATTGAGTTCAAAATGACGTTTGCGATCTTTTTAATTGTAAACTTTGATATGTTTGGAGTTAGAGGAATTTTGCCACTTCTTACTTAGGGCTTTGGTTTGGGCTGAGCCCAATAACCCCACTTTTGTATTCTGTCCCAACGCCTTCTCCTCTTCATTACTTCATTCCTCATTTCCTAATACTCAAGCTTTTATAACAATAGAGAGTGGAAGAGGAAATTCAAACTCCAAGCCCTAGTTTTCTTTTGCAAATCATGCTCTAGCTCCAAACTAATAGAAGAACCCATTGGTAAGCTTTCTCTTCTTCTTCTCCAACTCATTCTCTTATCAATTTCAGAAATTCCTAAACCTAACTTTGGGAATGTTCTTCTTTTAAAGCTTAGAATAAAGCTTCTTGAGTTGGATTTGAAGAGTGGTTGATTCTCCTTTGCTTTCAAGCTTCTTCTTCAATCGTTTGGGTTCAAAGGTGAGATTTTTATCTCACGTCTTAGTCTATAATTATCTTCGATTATTAGGTATGAATTCCTAACACTTATTCTTGTGCAATTGATTTTGGTTTGGATTGGTTTGGTGTATATTCCAATTTTTGGTGTTTTGAAATCAAAATCTATGAAAATCCTTTTATGGATATTTGGACATTGATATTTGAGGCGTATCGAAGAGCCGTTAAGGCCGGGTTGTCGCTTGGCGTAAATCCTTAGTCGTTGTCGCTCGATCGATCGCTTCCGGTATTCGTTTGTCCATTTTTGGCCTAGGTTCAGGGAATGCCCTGAACCCTTGATTTAGGCGTCTGAAACGTACAATTCGGACGTCTGAATATTATACTGGGAATTTTTATTCCCCAGTATTCAGACGTCTGAATCTATATTTCAGACGTCTGAATTGGTTCGAATTGAACCAGAAAGGAAATAGGCTAAAATTTAGCATTTCCACACGTCTGAATTTATTGATTCAGATGTCTGAATTCTGTCCTGGAAAGTATTTTATTTTCCAGATTCAGACGTCTGAATCATACCTTTCAGACGTCTGAATATGCCAATTTTTGCCTATTTGCCTATTTTAGCTTGAATTTCCAACTTTAATCGATTCGTGTTGATTCCCTTTTTGTTGTTATAATTTATTATTGACTTTGATGACATTTTCTTCGTGATTTTTGGGAATATCCATTTCGATGGATTCCGTCATCGATTTCTTTGGAGTTTATTCACGTCTTCATATGTGAATTTTGATAATTGATTGTTTCTACAATCATTTCTATGATTTTTCACTTTATAAATATAATGGTTTTTAATACTAGCAGTAAATATCAAAATTCTTTCATCAAAACGATTTTAACACTATTTTATTACAAAGCTCGTTTCTTAAACCGTTTTCCAATCTATTAGTATATACAAGCCTTTACCTCACTTGTATGAGAAATCTAATTAAACGACCTAGTAAAACGAGTGGTATGAAACGCTTGCGTTTACTTCGTCGGTTAATTCTTGGACTTGTTCGATTGAATCTCTTGTGACAATTTTATAGTCGAGATCTACAATTTGTTCGTAAATATTTAAGTTAAGCTAGTGGTTATGGGACATGAAGCTAAATTTATATATTTACTAGCTTAGTGTAATTGACACTTCTTGATGATCATGACGATCATTTTTGTGATTTAGACTAGCGATGTGCGATGTCTCTTTGTCTACGAGGGAGACTAAACCCCGTTTTGTGGAGTTTCGACTCAAATTGGTGGGGTAGCAACCCATGGTCTTCGGGCCGTTTGTGGAGCTTCGGCTCAATTTGTGATGGTTAGCAACCATGGAATTAGCGTTCCGTTCGTGACACACATGTTGGTGAGCTTTATGCTCCCGTTTGTGAAAGGCCTTCCCCCCTTTTTTGTGATTTCTGGATTTCTTGAGATGATTTCTAGAATTTGTGCTTCACCAATTTTCGTGATTTTCATTGATAAGTTTTATCAATATTTGTGCATTGGTGAATTTGTGCGTCATTGACTTTTGTGATTGATATTGATATAATTGTCAATATTTATGGTTTGGTGAATGAAATAAAGAGTATGACATTCCTTTTGATCCTTGAGAAGATCTTTGTGATATTGATTAATCTCTTGTTGATTTTCAATTACTTATTTATCACAGCTTGGCATTGTGATTATTATGCGTTTAGTCATACCTCTTATTCTATATCGTTTCATCTGATATTTATAGCTAAACTGATCCGTTTATTATTTTTTTATTAAATAATACTCGGGTCAGACCGAGATGTTACAGGTGCTTCAGCTTGACTGCTCACTTGGGATTGATTTCTCTGACTTTTGGCTAACTACTTAGATTAGTAGTTTATTTTGGTGTACACATTTGAGATATAGACTCTATGATGTATACTTATTCTTTTGTGTAGTTCTTGTAACTATTCTTTTGTGATAGTGTGGGTCTTGCTTGACTACTACTCTGATGAACACTTTTATGTGTTATATATATTCATATCTATTTCCGCCTTTGTGATATGAATTATCTGTGACTGATTTATGTTATGTTTATTTCTATATTTATTTCCGAAGACATAATAGCCACTGTGTAGTAGCTTTGAGTTTGTGTCGGTATGTCGGATGTCCTCTTGAAAAGAATGCAAGTTACATTTTATCTGGCATATCGGTACTCGCACAAAGCAATTATACAGATGGTCGCTCCTCAACAGCCTTATTCTCCGTGCTAGTTGACGGCATTACACCGTAGTGTCATTGGCTAGCGTGGGTATAGAGGTGGGGCGTCACAAATTTGGAGCTAGAACTTGAATTTGCAAAGATGTTTAGGGCTTGGAGTTTTAATTTCCCATTCCTCTCTTCATTTTTAGTGAAACTTGAGTGTTAGGAAAATAAGAACGAGGTGAAGAGGATAGGTGGACTGAGCTAGAGTAATAAGTGGGGTTAGTGGGTTGAAATCCAACCCAAAGCCCTAAGTGAAAAGTAGCAAAATTCTACTAACTCCAAACATATCGATGTTTATACTCAAAAAGGTCGCAAACGGCATTTTGAACTCGATGGAAGTGGTCTTGAGTCCTAATTCGACTATTTGCAAAAGGTAGCTTTTCAGACTAAAATTCGATGAACGATGCTATATCTAAATATTTAAATATACAATCGATAAATATGCGGGTTGTTACATATGTATAAACTGATATAGTTTTCTTCTACGTAAAGATCTGTTATTGACTATTATATTTTATTCCGCTGCGATGGTTAAATTCTGGTGTTGTTTTTTCTATTTTCTTCTTCCACCTCTTCTTCTTTAACCCTCATGGTTCGTATTTATGTTCATCTTGAGTTGATTGATGCAGAATAGTGTTGACTCAAGGGTTACGGATTTGTGGGCGGTTACACAAGACGAGCCTTATATATTTCCCATTACCTTTTGCATCCCTCTTGGTTTTAAATATCCATTTACAACCAATGGGTTTCTTACCTTCAAGTAAAGAGACAAGATCCCAAACTTTATTATCTTGCATGGATTTACACTCTTCGTTCATAGCTTCAATCCACTTTTGAGAATCAGCATCTTGCATGGCTTGGTGAAAGTTGATAGGATCATTTTCCACCAATCCATTATTATCCTCTATTTCTTGAGGAAATACCACATAATCATCCGGAATGGCATCATTCCTCTCTCTATTGGATCTCCTTAGTGGCAATTCGTTTTGAGGTTGTTGAATTTGTTCTTGTGGAACATTGTCCTCATCTTGAAGAGGGTTTTCCTCAATATTGTTTCGTTTTGGTTTCGGGTTAACTTCTTCATTAATGACAGGAATGATAATCTGTACATTGTCAGAAGAAGTAACTGTAGTAGGAATCATAGATGATGATTCCTCCTCAAAAACAATGTTCCTTACTTCATTTCTACCTCTTAACTCAACATCCTCAAAAAATGTTGTAGCTCCCGTCTCATAAATTTTCTTTAGTGTAGGATCATAAAATTTATAGCCCTTATATCGCTCAGAAAAATCAATAAAGTAGCCACTCACAGTTATAGAGTCTAATTTTCTTTCATTTGGCCAATAAGGCCTTATGTGATGACCCGCAAATCCTTACCCTTTGAATCGACAATAAACCACACATGTCCGACCCAAAAAGTACAGACTGATGGAAAGTCGGGAGAAAGAAAAGAAGAGAGAAGAAAAGACAAGAAAAAAGAGAGAAGAGAAAACAAAACAGAACAATACAGAATCTCACAACGCAACGGAAAGCATATTATATAATATCATTGATCTTTACAATACAGAAACTGTATATACATACATCAATCAGAGTATAACAATCAATCACCAGTTATCAACATGAACAGTTATAATAAGATGTCCTTACAACTGCTGTTAATATACAATAATTAATCATAGCAGACGATCAAAATAGATCCATGTATGCAAAAAAGAAGATCTCCAGATCTCTTTCTAAAACTCCAAAAGCATCAAATCTGAACCTGTACATTAGGTCTTACCCGGGCATTGAAAAGGAAGAATGCCCGGATTAGTCTGGTAAACCAGTGTGAGAACACACTCAACTGAATTTATTAAATTACCAAACTTTTCCTTTATCAAAAAAAATTATCTTGTAAGACACGCCCACACATAAACACGGACATATTTTTACCTTACAGTAACTAAAACATTTCATATCCAATCCTCTTATATTATACTAGTGTCTACTATATACAAATAATATTAATCATAGCCGAAATTGTTACATTGATTAAATTCTAGCATATAGCCCAAAATGGGTAATAGAATCAAAATGGCAGGTATGTAACGGAGTTTGGATTTCCATACAGATAACCAGGTGAAGGAACTACCTTCCGGCGGTATATCTCTAGAGGAATGTACCGAGGACCATCACAAAGGAACCTCTACCAACACAAGACTGTCCCAACTCTATAACTTGATGGTATCGAATATATCATCCTCCAGTTGTTACCCGCCTTTTTCGAGGTCCCTCCAGCATACAAACCACAATAATCAGAAACACGATGTCATAGCGTGTAAACATATGTCTAGAAGAGGATGATATTCCCTACTTGGGAGCGACCCACTTAGCCTTGCTGCATCTAACCCTTTTTCGGTCATTTTTTATTGACGAGGCCTGAGGTAACGATTATGTAACGACCTGGAATTTCGATCCGGAAAATTCCAGATAGTTAGGAAAAAGAAGAAAGGGGTAGAAGAAAAGAAACAGAACACATCACAGATTCTCACTTCGCAGCGGATCAAAATATAATAATAAATAATAATAGTAACAAAGAATTCTGTATCTGTCGATTACATTTAAAAATATCAGAGTTACACATAAATATACAGACACTGGATATACACAATCATCATGTCTCAGATATACAACAATATATAATACAGCGGAAACACTCCATACGTTATTGCCAGCCAGCTCGCCCCTACGCTCCTGAACGTCCTTACCTGAAAATCTGTAATACTCGGTCTGACCCGAGCATTACATCAAAGTAACACCCGTGTCAGGCTGGAAACCAGCGTGAGTAACTCATCTATCAAGAAATACGACAGGATATAACTTATATAAACCCAGGGTAACTCGCATCAAATTACAAATTCACAATTTGCTATAGACATCACTTATTTTACACATCAATTCTTAAGTACCAAAACTCAGATTTAAATAGTCCAATTCGCTATAATCATTTTAACTTATTGATTTCACATTTCAAACTATAAGGAATCGAAGTGGTTTTGGGTAATTGTTAATACCCGACTCCCGTCTCTTAGTTCAAAACCATCTTATTCCAAATTATTCAGGTAAAATACAATTCAAATTTCAGATTTAGTGGTCACCAATACACGTTAATTCACCACCGATGAATTACCACATTACCTTCACCCAACATATCGTATCACATAACATTTCAAATCACATAACGTTTCAAATCACATATCCAAAATGACAACCAATTCAAGACATTTAACATCACTCAATTATTCATAAGTAAAATTGATCACTTCCCAATTAATTTTAATTAATCTCTAATTTACTTAATTATTAACTTAATCACTTTGATTACCTTTACTTAACACAATTTAATTACCAATCATTTAATTACTCATTTCATATTTTTCCCCCTTAATAATTACTTATAATTAATTACTTTAAGCCTCATTTAATTACAGTAATTAATTATTCTATAATCACTTCCTTTGGTTAATTAACCTTTAATTAGTTTCATTCATAAATCAACAATTCTTTAATTAATTATCTTAATTAATCAATCCCTTATTTAATTCCATCTAGAAATGAACTACCTTATTATCTTTTAGATCATATTAATTTTAAGCTTGAAATCATTCTATACAAAAACCCTTTGAATATACTATCAATTAAAGTTTGATCATCTTAATTCATTATTATCTGATCCTATACTTTAAAAATTCAATTACAGAGTAACTTAATATAGAATTCCTCAAGGCAACACATTTTAAAACAAAAACATTTATCTTTAAATTTTGACCTTTAAGTTTCTTTAAATTTTTTTGATAAACACATGTCCTTAGAAAACTCGTTTTATTTTTTTATTTAGCTTTAAACCTTATTTAAATTTTGAAATTTCATTCATTACTTAATTATTTACAAAAACTGGTTCCCATGCCACTTCAACCTAGAAAACATTCCAGACCCAAACGAATACCCCGAGCGAAAAAAATATAAAACCCGATCACCAACCAACTATACTCGAGCCAGACCTTTCCCCCTTGATACATTTCTTACGACCACGAGAAAATTTTCGAGAAAACCTGCTTCTTCCTCAAGCACAAACATTCTAGCCTTTAACCGATACTCCAATGGCCTCTGTGCACGTGCACAGATACTCGACTTGCCTCTGACCGATGCTACAGCCACCCACACATCGCCTACGACACTCTCCTCTGATCTGGACACCCAAAAACCCGATATCAACCCACGCGAAGAAATCAACATTTCTACTCTCTCTAGAAAAAAACAGCGCTGCTACGAAAACTACAAACTTCGCCTTCCTCCGACCATCTGCATCTCTGTCATCATGACAGGAACTTCGCCAAGTACCCACGTTGTCATTTCCCTACCTCCGATCGAGTTCGCCTTGATGACGAAGCCATATTTCTCTCGAATTCGACATGAACTCATACAGGGTTCAAAACCCTAAAACATCATCGTCAGGATACTCTGATGATCTGAAAATCATCTGACTATTTTTCCTAGGCTCCTCGCCCCTCGTTCCTCCTTCAACAACGAGCATAGTCCTTCCCGTTACCTCAATCACCGGAATTTGATCGAAGTATCAGAGGCGTTCAACTCGAAAACCCTCAACATCCACTAACTTAAAAATCACCATATTGCTATTAAAATTCATCAAGTTTATGGACGAATTCAATTATAAAATCAAAGCGTGAAAATTCGAAAATCAAATTTTGACATTGACCTGTTTTTTATTTTACTGTAAAAATTTTTTTGGTTTTCTGAGACACTTATTAACACTTTATTTGAATGAAACCTTACAATTAAAGTTGTTCACAGACAAAACGCTTTTACTCAGAGATAAGGCTTGCAAACACATCTAAGTGGAAGATTTAAATTTTAAATCAGGTCTAAAACCTGTAATGATTCTAACAGTGGTATACTCATTTGTTCCAGTCATACACACAACCACTAATTCTCATACAAAACCTTTTTACAATATGCACATCATAGATCATATCATATTTCAAGAATAAATCACATGGGAATTCAGTCAAATCAGATTTTTAAGCGTGTTCTCACCTGGAATCCAGCTGAACAGAGCTTGATAACAAAGAACAGCCTTGTTCTTCCCTTTTGATCAGTATATTTTCTGAAACTTTTTTTTTGGAAGATACTTGCTCTTTTGTTCTTACTGACATGCTAGATTGCAGCATGTATATAGTTTGGTTCGAATGCCAAAATATATCATAGCAGTGCCAGATTATAAAGAGGAAGGGCTGTGTCCTCTTGTTTACGGCACTTGAATTTCCTTTTTTCTTTTGTTGCCTCTTTTTTGACTAGATAAAAGTTTGTGAGAGCTGAAATGATTTTTATTTTTGTACTGGGTTTGATTTTTTATTTGATCAGAGATTTTTTTTCCTACAGTGGCTGAAATGATATTTGTGTGCTTGCATTAATTATGTTTGTCTTGTTCTGTTGTGAACTTATTTCATATATAGCTTGTCTTGTTTCATGTTTACAAAGCCATTCATCTTTAAAGATATTTACACTATGACAACTTGTTTTTATTTTATTGAATACATTCATGTGTAGGGTTGTCTTCTTTGGCAAGCTTCCATAGATTTTTATATTCTCTTTTGTTTCATCTAATTACTTTGCAATATGAATGAATCTGTATTTAATTTATGGCATATTCTTGATCAGGTTATTATCTCGTCTCATTTCATTACTTGCTTGTATTAATTATAATTATCTCTTCTCTCTTATACAACTTGTATTTATTTATATCATCCTTTTGTCTTTCATGCATCTTAACAGTATATAGATATATTGTTCTAGAATGAGCTTATGCTCATTTATAAATTTACTTAACCATAAAGTTCTTTGAGATATCATTTATTGCTAATATAAATACTTATTCTTGTATCTTTCTAAAGTTAAACACTTAATTGCTTATTTATTATTTTGATGCTTATGTCATTTCTAATACAAATCCTTATGTTTATTTCTTTTCAAAGTTTAACTGTCAAATTTTAATTTACTTATATATTATTATTTATTTTCATGCTTGTTTTCATTCCATGGTTTCTTGTGTTATATATTTATGTTTACACTAATAGCCATTTTTTTATATTAGTTTAAATAGTTGTAAGATATATTTTATATTAACTATACAATTCTTTTATACTTATGTTTATATATATATGTGAATATATCAGAATACTTTATCTTTAGTTTATATTGTGGGTTTATATATATATGATTTATTTTTCTATAGGATTAAAAAATTATAAAACAAAATATTCAGTTTTAGTTTTAAATTAAATTTAGATATTCAGATATTTTAACCGTCCGACATTTATTTGACTGCTTAATATTAATATTTTAATAATTTAATTCCATTAATTATCAATTAACACCCGTTGAAAATTTGGGTCGTCACATTCCTTCCCCCTTTAGAACTTTTCGTCACCGAAAAGGAACGAAGCCAAAATTTATTTCAAATGCTTAAAATCAGATAAATATTCTTTGATCATTTTTAAAACACTTTTTAATATCTATATAATATTATTCTAAAGTCGTAAAAAAATACTTTTATAACTCGATGTTTCAACAAGTCCATCCTCGTTCTCATAGAGATTCGGTCATATGTTGATCAGGCATATGACTGAAAATCTATAAGTACTTGGTAAACCCGTTTCCAGCATCAAGTGAAAATACTTTTGGGAAAATAAATTTATTGAAAATGTAGAAAACAGTTTGAAAATAGAAGAAATATCTTTGGTGAGAATGCTCTGGAAATCATCACACCCATCCACGGTCACAGTTACATCCTGGGTTACGTTGCCGTCGCAGCAAAAGTCCATGCAACTGATTATGCCATAGAACCCACAACAGATCGCAGTTACATCCCAGGGTTACGTTGACATCACAGCAAAAGTCCATGTAACTGCAGGCTCTCTACGGCCTCTGATTTTCGCTGTAGAAATGAAACTTCTCCACTCCTACATAGTTCGCAGTCTACCGATATAAAATCAAACGCAGACTGTTGGCTCTCAATGGCACACACGACTTTCGTTATGTTATACCATAGGTCGCAGTCTACCGATTTAAAATCAAACGCAGACTGTTGGCTCTCAGCGGCATACACGACTCCTGCTATGGTATACACTACTCATAATCACCAGGAACTAGTTTTGTCCGGACTTCTCACGGGATCAATTTTAGAAACCCCCCCCCCTTGGGGCTCGAGGCAGCACCACCCGGTGGCACTCCTGAGAAGTTCATTTCAAGGGAGCGCCTTTTTCCCCAGAACCATCATCAAAACATTTTATACTATACATATAGTATCTTTCAAATCATATACCCAGTATGATCTCATACAAGGCTCCTTTACACAAAATCGATTATCCTAAAATCGATAATTCTCAAACTAGGCTTTCTAAATTTTAATATTGATTTTACCCAAAAATAAAAAACCTTTCCAAATCTAAAGGTTCCCAAAACCTTTTCTCAAAATCCTCATAAGATCCTTTATATATAAATAAATATATATAATTTTTTTTTTAAACTTTGAATCATTTCTACTCGTATAAAACTCCTTTTGTACTTTAAACATTTTCAAGAATCCTTTTCCTTCCTGCAATAAATTCAACAAGGGGAGATTTATCTTATATAACAAAGATATATAACTTTGTTTATTCAAAATCAAATATTCCAATTTGATTACTCCTTTCAATATCAATTTCATTCAAATCTGTACGATGTACACATATCATCCGTACGCTATACCAATTTGATCGCTCACTCGATCACACAATTTCACTTCCGAACTAGCATCGTCCACCCGACTTCCTAGTGTGGACACAGATCTGGTTTCTTGATTATAAACCGTCATTCTCTTGCATAGACATAACTATGATAGAGAATACACAGAACCAATCAAAAATCCATATCCGGTTCGCCTTTGAAAATCGAGTGAACAATACCAACTCAGATCAATAATATTATCTCGAAATTTGGTGCTCGAATCTGGATTAAATCACTATGCGAATAGAGTAATATACGTACATCCTACGTAGTTATCTTCATTGATTATTAGTCAAATCAATTTCTCATTTTCTATTTACATTCATTTTAATCCCTGTACTTCAATTCTCTCTTGGATTACCATTTTAATTCTTATCTCAAATGGATGTTCAATTAATAACAGTTTGAACTCCGACCAGTTCATATTTAGAAAATAGCTTGGAAAATCTAAAAATAGATAATTAGTTTAATAATACTTATTAGTTTGTAAAATAGTTATAAAATAATTAAGTAATTATATAATAGTTGTAAATAGTAACTAGTTATAAAGTAGTTGGGTAAAAGAATAATTAGTCTATAAAATAGCTGTAAAATAGTTAAATAGTTCCAAAAGTATATGTAAAATAAGTATAAAGTAGTTTGGGATTTAAAAAGAAAAGTTGTATAGTGAATAGTTAGGAAAATAGATTTAAAACAACTTATATCAAAATAATTTATTCGAAAATAGTCCAGAGCCAAACTGTTCAATCCCCAATCTTCATCCTCACCAATTCAACTTAAATTTCCACTTCCATTTAAATTTGACTCACTTCTAATTTGAATAACTTCAATTTCCTTCATAATTCAAGTTGAACTAACCCGGTCCCTTTTCAGGTTCAAATCAAATTCCATTTGAATGTACTTATTCAACTCTAATCACAATTTTAATAAATTTCAAATTAATTTAGACTAATTTTAAATCGAATTTACTTCAATTTCAACTCATTTTGATTTCTATGAATTAGCTTTAATTCCATCTGAAATTGAACTCATTAAATCTTCGATTTTATTTCAAATTAATCCAATTCAAATTTTCCATTTGAATTTGTATACTTATCGATCTTCAATGCAAATTAATTCAAACTAAATTCATTTTTAACTAATGGAATCTAAATTTCAACTTTAAACCGAATCTTTAACAATTTAAATTTTGATTCAAATCCTCAAATTCCATTTCAAATTATCTTTAAGTTCAAATAAAAGTTCAAAACAATTTTATCATAAAAATTTAATTTATTACCCAAATTTTATCTTCCGGATCTGAAACCAGTTCAATTAAACAATTTTAATTTACAAATTCAATCATTTAGATTTTCAGTTCATAGTAATTCCATATCCTTAACTTCAATTTAAAGTTTAATTTCCCCTTTTATTTCAACAATGAATATGTTACCA
The DNA here is from genome assembly GCA_030765085.1 of Allium cepa. Taxonomy (NCBI): domain Eukaryota; kingdom Viridiplantae; phylum Streptophyta; class Magnoliopsida; order Asparagales; family Amaryllidaceae; genus Allium; species Allium cepa. The sequence goes on from CM060944.1 coordinate 348,818,095, forward strand.
TACTTAATTTCTCATCCATTTAAACAAATCCAATTCGCAATTTAAAGATTTTTTTTTTTAAATTTCTAGATCCAAACCCGTTTGAGATCACACAAACTCTCCATACAAATTAACCATTTAGCTTCCCAAGTCCAATCCTAATTTCATATTGAAATTTCCAAATCAGGTTGTCCATTCAAACTTATTTAATTTCCTCTAAGTTACATTCAATTTCAATCTCAATTTTAAACCATCTCGAATCATATAAATTCGAGTTAATTGTATAAATGTTGATTTAATCCTTTAAATCAAATCAACTTATCCCTTTAAACCATTTAATCCTGAATCTAAAATCCATTTTTAAAATTCAAACTATATTCAAATCTCTTTAAACAACTAAATCTTGAAATTCAATTTTATCAGCAAACTTAAATTCTTATAACCCAACCTTTGAAGTTTTATCTTAAACATTTCAGTCTTAAGCCCAAAATGATTCCATACATTAATTCACTACATACTAGTAGCTCATACATTACATACATTTATCCAAAATAAAAGTCTTACAAAAGTTATAAATCTAGATGCATTTCTATTACTTAGAAGTTTGAAAAGAACAGAGCCCTAATACTCCTACAAGAATCCTTTCTATGGACTTCCTTCCAAAGGGCAAAGCCCGAACATACACTTCTCAACAGGGTGTCCCCACTTATAACATTTACCACAAAATGTTTCAACCCTGTCTTCAATCTGGATAACCTGCACGCCTCCAATAGTACGTTCTACAGCCTTACTCCTCTTCTGCCTCTCGGAACAATTCCTAGCAATATGTCCTGTTTTTTTACAATAATAGCAGATAGTCGACTCATTGACCGGTTTCATAGGTTTACGCTTCGCCTTTCTCACTTCAGGGCAACGATTTAGAAAATGTCCTTTCTTATGACACTTAAAGCACACGATCTCTGAGCGAAACTGATGGAATGTACCCTGCAATTGCTCCCTTGTTTTACTGCACTTGGCTGCGTAATGACCCTTATTGAAACATCTGTAACAGGTGACGTTATCATAAGGTCCTGGTTCAGCCCTTTCCTTAACCTGCTTCTTATACTCTTGAATTCCTTCTTCTCGATCCCTACATGCAGCTGCTCTATGCTCTCTACGCCTAACCTTCCACTCTTCACTCTTAGTCATCTTTCTCAAGGACTGAATTCTAGAGGAGCTCCCTACCTATAAATTAGATTTAATTAGATTACTAAGTTATACCTTATGTTTTAACAAAGTTTTCAAGCAACTTATTATTTCAAAATCAGATTACTTTTCAGAAACATTCTGAATAATATTATTTATCATTCCCTTCAACAATTTGAATCTAAACTTAAATCTAATGTTCCTGATATGAATGGTACATTCTATTCAATTCCTACTTTTGATACATATATTTACCACTTAAATTCTTATAGGGTTCCTAATTAAAATTTTAATTGTTTATAACCAATTCACAACAACTCTGTCCCATTTAATTGGTTTACAACACAATTACTTACATTCAATTCATTTTTAAACCAAAACGAACTCATATTCGCCTCAATTGATTTTAAAATCAATTTATTTTCTTCTATTAATTCATAGTATTTCCTTTTAAATCAATTTAATTTTAATTTGGTTATATTTCCGTTACTACTAAATTTAATCCCAATTCTAGTTTTCAATTCGATTGTATTATATTACTTCTTAATTTAATTACAATAATTTAACAATCAATTAACTTAATATTAGAAAATATTTCTTTATACATTAAAATATAATCTTATATAAAATCGTTTAAAATCTTTATATAAGAAAATAAAAAGTACGCTCACTTATATATATATACACACACTCAACTCATTCTAGGGTACTATTGACCCTATCCTTAATGAGTACACCCACCACAGCCAAGGTTCTCGCTTACCTTTCTGCTCTGATACAAAATGTAACGACCCGGAATTTTAATCCGGAAAATTCCAGATAGTTAGGAAAAAGAAGAAAGGGGTAGAAGAAAAGAAACAGAACACATCACAGATTCTCACTTCGCAGCGGATCAAAATATAATAATAAATAATAATAGTTACAAAGAATTCTGTATCTGTCGATTACATTTAAATATATTAGAGTTACACATAAATATACAGACACTGGATACACACAATCATCATGTCTCAGATATACAACAATATATAATACAGCGGAAACACTCCATACGTTCTTACCAACCAGCTCGCCCCTGAGCTCCTGAACGTCCTTACCTGAAAATCTGTAATACTCGGTCTGACCCGAGCATTACATCAAAGTAACACCCGGGTCAGGCTGGAAACTGGCGTGAGTAACTCATCTAACAAGAAATACGACAGGATATAACTTATATAAACCCGAGGTAACTCGCATCAAATTACAAATTCACAATTTGCTATAGACATCACTTATTTCACACATCAATTCTTAAGTACTAAAACTCAGATTTAAATAGTCCAATTCGCTATAATCATTTTAACTTATTGATTTCACATTTCAAACTATAAGGAATCGAAGTGGTTTCGGGTACTTTTTAATACCCGACTCCGGTCTCTTTGAATTCAAAACCATCTTATTCCAAATTATTCAAGTGAAATACAATTCAAATCACAAATTTAGTGGTCACCTGTACACCTTAATTCACCACCGATGAATTACCACATTACCTCCACCCAATATATCGTATCACATAACGTTTCAAATCATATATCCAAAATGACAACCAATTCAAGACATTTAACATCACTCAATTATTCATAAGTAAAATTGATCACTTCCCAGTTAATTTTAATTAATCTCTAACTTACTTAATTATTAACTTAATCACTTTGATTACCTTTACTTAACACAATTTAGTTACCAATCAATAAATTACTCATTTCATATTTTTTCCCCTTAAATAATTACTTATAATTAATTATTTTAAGCCTCATTTAATTACAGTAATTAATTATTCTATAATCACTTCCTTTGGTTAATTAACCTTTAATTAGTTTCATTCATAAATCAACGATTCTTTAATTAATTATCTTAGTTAATCAATCCCTTATTTAATTCCATCTGGAAATGAACTACCTTATTATCTTTTAGATCATATTAATTTTAAGCTTGAAATCATTCTATACAAAACCCTTTGAATATACTATCAATTAAAGTTTGATCATCTTAATTCATTATTATCTGATCATATACTTTAAAAATTCAATTACAGAGTAACTTAATATAGAATTCCTCAAGGCAACACATTTTAAAACAAAAACATTTATCTTTAAATTTTGACCTTTAAGTTTCTTTAAATTTTTTTGATAAACACATGTCCTTAGAAAACTCGTTTTATTTTTTTATTTAGCTTTAAACCTTATTTAAATTTTGAAATTTCATTCATCACTTAATTATTTACTAAAACTGGTTCGCATGCCACTTCAACTTGGAAAACATTCCAGACCCAAACGAATGCCCCGAGCGAAAAAATATAAAACCCGGTCACCAACCAACTATACTCGAGCCAGACCTTCCCCCTTGATACATTTATTACGACCACGAGCAAATTTTCGAGAAAACCTGCTTCTTCCTCAAGCACAAACATTCCAGCTTTCAACCGATACTCCAATGGCCTCTGTGCACGTGCACAGATACTCGACTCACCTCTGACCGATGCTACAACCACCCACACATCGCCTACGACGCTCTCCTCTGATCTGGACACCCAGAAATCCGATATCAACCCACGCGGTGAAATCAACATTTCCACTCTCTCTAGAACAAACAACGCTTCTACGAAAACTACAAACTTCGCCTTCCTCCGACCATCTGCATCTCTGTCATCATGACAGGAACTTCGCCAAGTACCCACGTTGTCATTTCCCTACCTCCGATCGAGTTCGCCTTGATGACGAAGCCATATTTCTCTCGAATTCGACATGAACTCATACAGGGTTCAAAACCCTAAAACATCATCGTCAGGATACTCTGATGATCTGAAAATCATCTAAATATTTTTCCTAGGCTCCTCGCCCCTCGTTCCTCCTTCAACAACGAGCATAGTCCTTCCCGCTACCTCAATCACGGGAATTTGATCGAAGTATTAGAGGCGTTCAACTCGAAAACCCTCAACATCCACTAACTTAAAAATCACCATATCGCTATTAAAATTCATCAAGTTTATGGACGAATTCAATTATAAAATCAAAGCGTGAAAATTCGAAAATCAAATTTTGACATTGACCTGTTTTTTTTTTACTGTAAATTTTTTTTGGTTTTCTGAGACACTTACTAACACTTTATTTGAATGAAACCTTACAATTAAAGTTGCTTACAGACAAAACGTTTTTACTAAGAGATAAGGCTTGCAAACACATCTAAGTGGAAGATTTTAATTTTAAATCAGGTCTAAAATCTGTAATGATTCTAACGATGGTATATTCATTTGTTCCAGTCATACACACAGCCACTAATTCTCATACAAAACCTTTTTACAATATGCACAGCATAGATCATATCATATTTCAAGAATAAATCACATGGGAATTCAGTCAAATCAGATTTTTAAGCGTGTTCTCACCTGGAATCTAGCTGAACAGAGCTTGATAACAAAGAACAGCCTTGTTCTTCCCTTTTGATCAGTATATTTTTTGAAACTTTTTTTTTTGTGAAGATACTTGCTCTTTTGTTCTTACTGACATGCTAGATTGCAGCATGTATATAGTTTGGTTCAAATGCCAAAATATACCATAGCAGTGCCAGATTATAAAGAGGAGGGGTTGTGTCCTCTTGTTTACGGCACTTGATGTTCCTTTTTCTTTTGTTGCCTCTTTTTTTTTTACCAGATAAAAGTTTGTGAGAGCTGAAATGATTTTTATTTTTTTACTGGGTTTGATTTTTTATTTGATCAGAGATTTTTTTTCCTAGAGTGGCCGAAATGATATTTGTGTGCTTGCATTAATTATGTTTGTCTTGTTCTTTATTTTTTTGTACACTTGATTGATTTCTTTTCCTTTTCTGTTGTGAACTTATTTCATTATAGCTTGTCTTGTTTCATGTTTACAAAGCCATTCATCTTTAAAGATATTTACACTATGACAACTTGTTTTCATTTTATTGAATACATTCATGTGCAGGGTTGTCTTCTTTGGCAAGCTTCCATAGATTTTTATGTTCTCTTTTGTTTCATCTAATTACTTTGCAATATGAATGAATTTGTATTTAATTTATGGCATATTCTTGATCAGGTTATTATCTTGCCTCATTTCATTACTTGCTTGTATTAATTATAATTATCTCTTCTCTCTTATACAACTTGTATTTATTTATATCATCCTTTTGTCTTTCATGCATCTTAACAGTATATAGATATATTGTTCTAGAATGAGCTTATGCTCATTTATAAGTTTACTTAACCATAAAGTTCTTTGAGATATCATTTATTGCTAATATAGATACTTATTCTTATATCTTTCTAAAGTTAAACACTTAATTGCTTATTTATTATTTTGATGCTTATGTCATTTCTAATACAAATCCTTATGTTTATTTCTTTTCAAAGTTTAACTATCAAAATTTAATTTACTTATTTATTTTTATTTATTTTCATGCTTATTTTCATTCCATAGTTTCTTGTGTTATATATTTATATTTGCACTAATAGCCATGTATTTTTATATTAGTTTAAATAGTTGTAAGATATATTTTATATTAACTATACAATTCTTTTATACTTATGTTTATATATATATATATATATATCTGTGTGAATATATCAGAATACTTTATCTTTAGTTTATATGGTGGGGTTATATATATGATTTATTTTTCTATAGGATTCAAAAATTATAAAACAAAATATTCAGTTTTAAATTAAATTTAGATATTCAGATATTTTAACCGTACGATATTTATTTGACTGCTTAATATTAATATTTTAATAATTTAATTCCATTAATTATCAATTAACACCCGTTGAAAATCTGGGTCGTCACAGATTACCTTTCACAAATCACAATCACATCGCTTTGAATGTCACACGGCTATTTCCGTTGACTACTAATTTCCTTCTACAAAAATACAACCCTTAAGCTCATACGTCTCAAGGAGGGTGTTAAGCTAAGAAAATTGCCTTCTCCGCCACCACCAATGTACTTTTGTAAAAACCAATGTACGTAATATGTAGAAATGCAATGCCAAAAAAATGTCCATATGTGTTATCCATGAATAGGACAAACCGAAGGTACTTTCCTACCATATCCTGTCGGGAAATCCGTAGGATTAGTAGCGAATAGTCTTTGCATTGGATATTTCATAATGAAGAGACCACTGCTACTATATGTATATCGTGATTTTAACCCCAAACGATCAACAAGTAGTCTTCCACTATGAAAATCCGAAATATTAATATCATCATAAGCAACCTACATAATCATCGCATATACGTTGGTCTGAAGTGGTTTTCGGATAAACTGATTCTGGTCTCTTCGCACCAACAACGCGCAAGCGTTTCTCAACCTCATACAGAAACTAAGGCTCATAGACTTATCACTTCTTCAAATTTCAACTTGTTATCCTTCGTTCCAAGAAGGAAGCTCAATAGATTGGAGTAATACTCCACACTATACGAATCAACATCCTCAACATAAACGATAATCAAGCCTACACAGAAGGCTATGTACTAAGTGTACGACTTAATAGTACCTATTTCAAATTGAGGAATTAAAATGGCCAAATTTGATAGTCGGTTATTTAACTGTCAAAGAAAACAAACAAATATTCATCACCATAACAATCACTAGGCCCTTTTAATTAATCAATTATTAATTAAATCACTTGCCAAATATTCACTTCAAATTATCTTTTAAAATGATATAATCTCAAAACCATTTCAACTTCTATATTGGAAAACATTTCCGTATACTTATTTAATAATAAGTTATCCACAAATATCTTTATTTTCAACACTTAGAAAATATTGCATATACTTAAATCAGGATTAAGTATATATTTTATTCTTTAAGGAAAACATTCTCTTAAAACATTTTCATTTGGTTCAAAACGAATGTTGCGTAAAACATCATTACGACAACCCAAAATCAACAGTATAGGGATTCAAAAATAAGATAGATATATAAATCTCATATTTCATATAAAACATCTCGTTTCGAAAATCATTTACTATAACAACAATGTTATAGTCGATCATTTCCTTATTTCTCAAAATGTCTATTTCAATAATGAATGTTGAAATCTACGTATTCGATGCTTAACACATTTTAAAACATCTTAAAATCTTTTAACTCTATTTAAAATATCATTCCCAATACATTTAGTCAATTTAAATGATTATTATTCACTTTTTAAGACCGCCGTTTGAAAGGCCTCAGCGAGCTCCACCTTCGGCATGAATGACGATGATCTCGGCCTCTTCAATATCGAGAAAAATGCACGTGAACATTGGCCGTTCAAACCTATTTTTCCATTGATCTACTCAATTAAAATCGACCATGACTGTTGAAGTTATAGATCTCGATACGATCTTTGTTTTTGTAGTTGAGAGTTTTTGACGATTGTTGGTGGATTGGAAGAAAAAGAGGGAAGAATGTTGGCTATTTTCGGCCATTAAATAGTTTATGGTGGCTGGAAACCTAGATGCTTAGGTTTTGTGAAAATATGAAGACCTTAGGTCCTTTTATATAAAATTCTCATGCACTATTCATCCTAAATATTTTCGAACTCCAAACGAAGCACTCCACCTAGCATTTATAATGTTTTACTCATATTTCGAACACAATGGAATATATATTGGGAGCCAATTCGATCATATTTGGAAGATAGGTTTTCGATTCGATTTATTTAAATTTAAAATTCACTTAAACAAATTTCTACGCGGTTTAGCATGCCCCGGAAAACCGTAAATCCGATTAACACGAAATTTGAAATCCTATAATAATATAACATTATGGATCTAATGAAACTAGTTTCATCGAAATCCGAGACTGCATAAAAAATGGCTATTTTTACACGTTAATTAAATATTAAAATATTCAATTTCTACAAATTAACTTTTATTTCAATCTTAAAAGTACTCTATTATCATTATAATTTAAATAGAATTTAATATAATTTTATAAATCAGCTTCATTCATATTTAATTCAAATTTCACTTTTTCTGCAATTTCGAATATTAACTTAACAATTTAATTTTCCTAGTAAATCACTATATTTCAAATATAAGTTATCCAACATATAAAATTAACTTTTAAATATTTAAAATCAATTAAATATATGAATTTCAAATGACTGAAATTCTGGATCATTACATTCTCTCCTACTTAAAATAATTTCCTCCTCGAAATTACCAAGTAAGAAAAAGTTACAAAATCCATTAACTTGTCAAAACAAATCATTCAATCTAGATATCAAATTCATTTAAACATTTTAACTTTTCTAAAATCATCTAGTTAAACTTCTTACAAAAACTTTTCCTAAGTTTTCAAATCCATATAAAGTTATCTTTTTAAAGCCAACTAATATCGTGTATCATTTAACTCAAAATCAAAATTTTAGTTATCAAAATTTTATTCCAAAATCTCATAAAAATTCTAATGCTTAAAAATCTCAAAAATTTCGCCAGCGTCTCCTTTGCGCGGTTCGATCATAGTAGGATCACAACACATATATTTATATCACAAATATCTCATCTTCGAGGATGAGGCGTCCTGTAGGGAAAAAAGTGTAAAAGTACGACATGTAATTCGAGATATGTACCTAATATATTATTAGTGAGCACATACAGCTAATATAGCATGAAAGCGAGCTCCAAATGCAAAGCATATGCCATCCACACCTATTAAATACCCAACAAACAAATGAGAAATATGTGTATATGAAAGTAATATCAATATACAACATATACTAATACAACAACTATATATGCCAATATAGCAAATGCAATCAAAAACAACAAATCCTGCCATCAAACAACTATCATCCATCTAACATACCGACCAGAATTCACAAACATCTCAACGGATAAGTAAACACAACATAATACATTTTATATTCACTAACAAATATGCGCTCATATATATAACACACTCAACTCAATCTAGGGTTTTACTATCCCTATCCACACTGAGTACACATCAAAGCTTAGGAATATGCGAAATCTAAGCTCTGATACCAAATGTGACAACCTGCAACTACGTACCCTTTGAATCAACAATAAATCAGACATATCCGGCCCAAAAAGCACAGACTAATGGAAAGTTAGGAGAAAGAAAAGAAGAGAGAAGAAGAGAAGAGAAGAAAGAGAGAAGATAAAACAAAAACAGAACAATACAGAATCTCACAACGCAGCTGAAACATATAATATCATATCAGTGAATTTATAAAACAGAAACTGTATATACATACAGCAATCAGAGTACAACAATCAATCACCAGTTATCAACATGAACAGTTATAATAACATGTCCTTACAACTGTCGATAATATACAACAACTAAGCACAGCAGATAAGCAAAACAGATACGTGTATATGAAAATAAAGATCTCCAACTCTCCTGCTGAAACTCCAAAAGCACCAAATCTGAACCTGTATATATACTTGGTCTGATATGAGCATTGAAAGGGAAGAACCCCTGGTTCAGTCTGGTAAACCAGCGTAAGAAACACACTCTACTAAATTTATTAAATTACCAAACTTTTCCTTTATCAAAACAAAAGTATCTTGTAAGACACGCCCACACATAAACACGAACATGTTTTTACCTTATGATAACTAAAACATTTCATATATAATCCTCTTATACTATACTAGTGTCTAGTATATAGAAATAATATTAATCATAGTCGAAATTGACATTGATTAAATTCTAGCATCTAGCCCAAAATGGGTAATACAATCAAAATGGAAGGTACGTAGTGGAGTTTGGATTTCCATATAAATAACCAAGTGAAGGAACTACCTTCGGGCAGTACATCTCTAAAGGAACGTACCGAGGACCATCATAAAGGATCCTCTACCAACACAAGACCGACCCACCTCTATAACTAGATGGTACCGAATATATCATCCTTCGGTCGTTACCGACCTTCTCCGAGGGCCCTCTAGCATATAAACCACAATAATCACATACACGAAGTCATAGGGTGTAAAAATATATCTAGAAGAGGATGATCGTACCCTACTTGGGAGCGACCCACTTAGCCTTGCTACATCTAACCCTATTTCGGCCATTTTTGGTTGATCAGGCCTGAGGTAACGACTACCTTTCACAAATCACAATCACATCACTTTGAACATCACACGGTCATTTTCGTTGACTACTAATTGTCTTCCATAAAAATACAACCCGTAAGCTCATACGTCTCAAGGAGGGTGTTAAGCTAAGAGAAGTTGCCTTCTCCGCCATCACTGATGTACATTTGTAAAAACCAATGTAGGTAATATGTAGAAATGCAATGTCGGACAAACGTCCATACAAGTTGTCCAGGAACAGGACAAACCGAAGGTACTTTCCTACCACATCCTGTTGGGAAATACCTAGGATAAGTAGCAAATAGTCCTTGCATTGGATATTTCATAAAGAAGAGACTATTGCTACTACATGTGTATTGGGATTTTAACCCCAAACGTTCAACAAGCGGTCTTCCACTATGAAAATCCGGAATATCAATATCATCATAAGCAACTTACACAATTGTCGCATAGATGTTGGTCCGAAGTGGTTTTCAGATAAACCAATCCCGGTCTCTTCGCACAAAACAATGCAAAAGCGATTCTCAACTTCACAAAGAAAGTAAGTCTCATAGACTTATCACGTCTCCAACTTTCAACTTGCTATCCTTTGGGCAAGAAAGAAGCTCGATAGATTGGAGTAATACTCTGCACTATACGAATCAGCATCCTCAACACAAACGATAATCAAACCTACGCAGAAGGCTACATATTAAGTGTACGACTAAATAGTTCCCACATCAAGTCGAGGAACTAAAATGACCAAATTTGATAGTCGGTTATTTAACTATCAAAGCAAACAAACAAATATTCAGCACCATAATAATCACAAGGCCCTTTTAATTAATCATTTATTAATTAAATCACTTGCCAAATATTTACTTCAAATAATCTTTAAAAAAATATAATCTCAAAACCATTTCAACTTATATATTGGAAAACATTTCCATATACTTATTTAATAATAAGTAATTCACAAATATCATTATTTTCAACACTTAGGAAATATATACTTAAATCATGATTAAGTATATATTTTATTCTTTAAGGAAAACATTCTCTTAAAACATATTCATTTGGGTCAAAATGAATGTTGCGTAAAATATCGTTATGACAACCCAAAATCAACAGTATAAGGATTCAAAAATAAGATAGATATATAAATCCCATATACTATATAAAACATCTCGTTTCGAAAATCATTTACTATAACAACAGTATTATAGTCCATCATTTCCTTATTTCTCGAAACGGCTATTTCAATAATGAATGTTGAAATCTATGTATTCGATACTTAACACAATTTAAAACACCTTCAAATCTTTTAACTCTATTTAAAATATCACTTCCCAATACATTTATTCAATTTAAATGATTATTATTCACTGTCCAAAATCGTGAATATACTTCGTTTACCAAATTTAATACTTCTACCCATTTATCAAAGGATTATCCACTGTCCAAAATCGTGGATATAATTCTCTAACTAAATTTATTACTTCTACATATTTATTAAAGGATAATCCACTGTCCAAAATCGTGAACACCTTCAATAAACTTTCATATTTAACTTATCAAATTCAATTGATTTCACATTTATAAAACAATGTTTATAAATTCCATTTAGATTTTATAAAACTTCCACTTATAAAATCCCTGTATTAACCAATCCCGTTTACATGCAAAAATCCAATTTATAAGTTAATTTCTTATAAATCTCTTATTTCCAAATTCATTCTTTTTATAACTTCACAAATTATAAATCTATAAATCCTATTTACTTATAAAATCCAATTACAACTTTATTTTAACACTTATAAAAACTCCTTAATGATCTCAATATTTTTTTATTTATAAAATATCAATTTTATAAATCTTATATATAAACCATTTATAATAAGTCAAAAATCTCCATTTATACTATTTCACAAAATAATTAACTTTACATTTCAAAAATTACATTCTAATTATATTTCACAAAAATCATAATATTTATAACATAAAAATTATAAATTTTATTTATTTAAAATAAATTCCTTAACAATTCAAAAATATATATATATATATTCAAATCACTTAAAAACCTTTTTTATTCGAAATCATCATGTTGATATTTATAAATCACCAAAAATAGGCCCAATGCTGCAACAACACTAAATACATCAATCACGGCATCCAAAACATCATATATCACATGATGACAGTATATATCACAATATCTGTAAATAAAACCAATACTGGTGAGGAATCCAGTTGGATCCCTCAAATTTGTCACCTGGAACAAATATACATATTAGAAAATATGTACAATGTCCGCTTCAAGACAGACGCACGTACAAAGGGTCATCCGCTCATACATAGGAACATATAAGGTCTCATCTGCTCCAATAGGCAGGAATATATCCAAATACCAATTAATATATATACAATATATCATATATCACCAAAAAATCATCAATCAACTCAGAATTAATTTATTCTCAATTTTATGAAAAGATCAGTGAGTCAAAAAGAGCGAGTTGCACTCACATTGGTTCCAATAGCAGTTGCAGTGTTTTATTTAAAATAAAATTAAACAAGCTTTTAATTCTATCCAAAGTTTATATTAGCTCCAATCAACTCCAAACCATCACAAAAAGGTAGTGCTCGTCAATACGGACCCAACGCAGCTTTTTTCATCAAAAACGGACCTCGTATGAAGAAGATATGATTTTTAAACATTATACGAATTTAAATATTTTAATTTACAAATCTATTTTATTTTTAAAACCTTTTTTTATTCTCAGCCTTTCGATTTTCATCAAACGAGATGTGACAGCCTAATCCTACTTCTTTCCGATCACGGATAACTCCAGATCACGCTCGAACCCATGCCGCCCCTCTACCCTTAATTAACGCGATCACCACTCCCATTATGACGATGATCTAATACCGCCATTCGAAAGGCCTCAGCGAGCTCCATCTTCGTCATGAATGCCGATGATCTCGGCCTTATCAATATCGAGAAAAATGCGTGTGAACGTTAGCCATTCAAACCCATTTTTCCGTCAATCCACTCTCGGTTATTACCATTGAAGTTATAGATCACGATACGATCTTCGTTTTTGTAGTTGAGAGTTTTTGACGATTGTTGGTGGATTAGAAGAAAAAGAGGGAAGAGTGTTGGCTATTTTCGGCCATTGAATAGTTGATTGCAGCAGGAAACCTTAGATGCTTAGGTTTTGTGAAAATATGAAGATCTTAGTTCCTTTTATATAAAATTCTCACACACTATTCATCCGAAATATTTTCAAACTCCAAACGAAGCATGTCACCTGGCATTTATAATATTTTACTCACATTTCGAATACAATGGATTATATATCAGGAGCCAATTCGTTTGTATTTGAAAGATAGGTTTTCGAATAGACTTATTTAAATTTAAAATTCACTTAAACAAATTTCTATGCGTTTTAGCTTGCCCAGGACGAACCGTAAATTCGATTGACATGAAATATGAAATCCTATAATAGTATAAAATTACGGATCCAATGAAACTAGTTTCATCGAAATTCGAGACTGCATCAAAAATGGCTATTTTTACACATCAATTAAATATTAAAATATTCAGTTTCTACAAATTAACTTTTAATTCAATTTTATAAATTCTCTATTATCATTCTAATTTAAATAGAATTTAACATAACTTTATAAATCATTTTCATTCACATTTAATTCAAATTTCACTTTTTCTGCAATTTCACATATTAGATTAACAATTTAATTATCCCATTAAACTACAATATTTCAAATATAAGTTATTCAGCATATAAAATTAACTTTTGAATTTTTAAAATCAATTAAATATACGAATTTCAAATGACTGAAATTCGGGTCATTACACCTTGCCTCAATTGGAAATCCCCATATAAGAAAATACTTTAGAGTGAGATGTTTGCCTGTCCAGAGCTCATAAGGTGTCTTAGCAGCTGCTTTAGTCGGTACCCTATTAAGAATGTAAATTGCTATCTTTAATGCCTCCCCCAGAGTGATTTTGGTAAGGTAGAATGACTAATCATAGTCCTCACCATGTTTTTAAGAGTTCTGTTTCGTCTCTTAGCAACACCATTCATGTTAGATGAACCTGGCATGGTGTACTGTGGGACTATTCCACATTCCTGTAGGAATTGGGCAAATGGTCCTAGACATTGCTCACCTGGTCCATAAGATTTATCATAATATTCACCTCCACGGTCAAATCTTACAGCTTTAATTCTTTTGTTGAGTTGGTTATCAACTTCTACCTTAAATTTCTTGAACATGTCTAAGGATTCTAATTTATCATGTAAAAGATATAGACATCCATATCTTGAGTAGTCGTCTATGAATACGACAAAATATTATTGACCATTCCATGATGTCATAGGGAATGGTCCACAAATGTCCGACGTCGGTTGCTCTATTGGCGCCTATTTCTTTTGCTTGGTTTGTTTTCCCTTAATGCACTCTTCATAGACATTGAAGTTCGAAAAATCAACAAATTCGAAAATACCATCTGTTGAGTTCTAGTTTTAGATATATGACCTAAGCACTTGTGCCACAATGTGGCTGAATTTTCCTTATTTGCTTTTCTTTTAGTATCACGTGATTCCAAATGCATGGCTTCATAATAAGGGGTATTAACTTCAAGCATATATAAGTTATCATAAACATTGAGAGAACCAGTTCCAATAAGATTTGAATTTACTGATAAACTAAAAATGTCATTCCCAAATGAACAAGAATAACCAAATTTGTCCAACTTAGAAATAAAAACCAAATTCCGTCTAAATGACAACAAGAGTATCAAATAAATCCAAATAAAACTGAGTTCTCAATAACAACTTAAAATGCCCAATAGCCTCCACTTTAACCAATTTTCCATCACCCACATAGATGTATCTTATAGCATCAATTGGATTTCGTTAGCTCAAGCAACCTTGCATACAAACACTTATGCGTATAATCTAACCACCAAGTATTTCTAGGTACTGTAGCTATTTCTTCAGAATAGACCAAAGCAAAGGATGTACCATTCTTAACACGCCATGCGTGATACAATATTTATTTAAATGTGCAACCTTCTTACAAAAGTAACAACCATCAACCTCCTTATGTTGTTTCTTTTCCCCTTAGCAGTTTCCTTATCATTCTTTCTCTTTTTGTCTTTTCCCTTAGGGGTGTGAGCACTTTCAGTCTTATCATGCTTCAATCTCTCTTCTTCTTGTACACAATATGATATGAGCTCATCAAGAGTCCATTTCTCCTTTTGATAATTATAACTGATTTTAAACTGGTTGTATTGTGAAGGAAGAGAGATTAGTACCAAATGCATGAGAATATCGTCTGAAAGCTCAAGTTTAAGTGCCTTAAGTTTTGAAGTAACAGTAGAAATTTCCATAATGTACTCCCTTATGTTCCCTTTGCTTTGATACTTCATGGAAATCAAGCGTCGCAAAAGCGTGCTTGTTTCCGCCTTATCGTTTTTAGCAAAATGTTTTTCAATCTCAGTAAGGAAATCTTTAGCATTGGTTATCTTTTCAGACACCACACCCCTAAATTCCTCTGGAATACCACGCTTTATGATCATTAGACTCATGCGATTTAAACGATTCCAATTCTAAAGATTCATGTAGCCAAGAACAATCAATATATTCTCTTTTCAATCCTTAAAGTTTGTTCCGGTCAGAATAGGAATGTTGTTAAGATTGGCAGACACCTTAGTTAAATTAGATGTAATTTTAACGTACGAATCAATCAAATATGCTCACATTGTAAAACAAAACCGCGGTAAATTCAAATAATTGGTAAATCTCTTCTCAAGATACCTAGCACAACATCAATATCAAGTCTTTGGACAGTAATATTAATTGTAAGTGGTACTCTTGTTGTAATGATCGAATATTGATGATAAGTTCAAGTCAAATATCAATTTTCCTTTGGGCCAATTAGTTATTCACTTGCAAAAATATACGATTGTCATATATTTACCAACACACATGTATAAATGATTCGATCAACTATTAGTCTTCCTTTAGGTTGGCTAATGTCCACATGAATAAATACATACAAATATCAAACATTTTTCATGAATAACTAAATAAGAGAGACCACTTTGGTGACATGTTATTTCGATTAATTCACTTGTAATGTTGGATATTTACAGTTAGTTTGTAAAGAAATACCAAATAATATTTGAATTGATTTATTTTAACTCATTTATTTATGCGTATTCCATAAATTTTATTTTATTTTTTAAATTTTATACATATTGAAAATATGGTTTCATAGTCGTAATAAAAAATTTGACATTAGTCAAAACTGTAACAATACATAACAAATGGTATTTGCAATAACAATTAATGATAAAATATTGCATATTTTGTTTAACTGTCAATATTCAAGACAGAAGATAAAATAAATTTTAACATAGCATGGTCCATACATGTGATATTGCAAGAAAATAAAACTTATTTTTAACGAGCAGGCAACAAATATAAAATATATGTATCTATAAAATATAAATGCATTAAATAATAAACAATATATCCTTTTTATTCCAAATACAAGCATGTTGTATCATTAAATTTATTGCAACTGACGCATTTACTGCATTTATGATAATAAATTAATTAATTTATTACTATAACAACCATATTTAATGCAATTATGATAAAAATAAATGCAATTGACCGTTATGCGGTCCAATACGTATTACAAGAGCATTAAAAGGCAAGAAGATGCTTCCATATGTATGAATGAAACAAAACTTAACATTGTAACCATCTATAGCAATAAAAAAAATTGTACAGTCGCAATACTACTAACAATAAAATATGAATAATATGAGTAACAACAATTAAAGGCATCAAATCCGAACAAGTAGAATTAATTCATGAATTATTTATATAGATCTAAAACAAAGGCATCAGATGAATCAGTAAGATAAGAGCAAATCTCACAGATCCGAAATAAAGGCATCAGATGAATCAACTAAAAGTATAAATCTTAGAACCATAATTTCATATATACTTAATATTAGGAAAAATTTCAATAAAATCAATGGTGGGTGGCTCTGATACCACTTGTTGGTGATTAATCTATATTAGATCTACGTATAACCTATATTGATTCAGTTAAGAAACAAGTATATGAAATTAACAGTGGAAGATGTAACTGAATCCATCGATTCTTAATTGATGTGAAGAATAATTTGGATTAGATCCCCCAAATTGACACAAGCTTAGATCTGTAAATTCTCTTTAAAAGAAGGTAGAGAGAATATGATAAGACCTGTGTCATTTGGGTACCATAACCCCATATATAGTGCGTTTGCATTTTTCAATTCGGCCCTTCAACATACTAAAATTGTCACTCCGATATCCACAGGTTATAATTTTACATGACGAATATACCCCTTAGGTCTTAATATGTTTATTTTCAAAACAGATCACGTAATTAGACTTAATTACAAGATAGCCCGCACATTTCAACATTAAAATATGTGGCCCTGTTATTATGAATTATTCCGACGGTACATTCTACAAGAATATTCTTTTCCACATTTTAATATATTGGAGCCATCCTTTCATAAGAAAGGAGATAATTGTCGTTATAAATATTCGTAAACTACCTAAATGTGATACTTTTTCTCCATTTGGAATTACAACGAGTTATCTCCTTTCATTTATATTGAAATAGATAGTGAAAACTACGAAGAAGGACATCCGTACTTTATTAGTCCAAACAACACACATTTCATACATAGATGTTAGACAGTCTAAGGAAATTTACACAGAATTAGATACAACTAAGTTGTACATTCATCACTCCAAATAAATTAAAAAAATAGAAATTCACATTCACAGTCAAATTAAGGCATCCCAAATGAATACAGAACAATTTACAACCCAATTAACGTAATTCTGGAATAAACTTCACAACATTATCAATATCCTATTTCACCAATTTTAGGGATATTTATCCAAAAATTCCATATCTAAATATATATGTACCATTGTCATCCATTACTTCAAATTATTGAATATGTAAACAAAGGTTTCAAATTAGACACATTCGTTAGGCCTAAAATTCCATGGTTCCCACATCGGCGTAATATCAAAAATCGAACTCAATGATACAAAATTAGTATTATGTAAATCATGTTGTTTTCACTCACCTTTTTAGCTTTCTAGATTTCCAAAATTAAATTCATTCCTTTAATTGACTTCATTTTCCTTTCCAACCAAAAATATATATATAATATATACATATCCATTAGAATTACATATCTGAGAGGAGATTCGAGTTAAGTGAAATTTAGACTTATAATTATAAATCTTACCTTTTTCGCAGAATTGATCCACTCTTTCTCTTCTTCTCTTTTATTTTCTATCATTCTCTAATATATATATATATATATATATATATATAGTATTTTTATAATTTTTAGAATAGCAGGGAAGGGAAAATGGCAGAGCTCTGCTACTCTGCTCAGAAAATGTGAATTTTCGAAATACAATGATGCAAACTTCGTAGTCAAATTCCAACGTTTGCTCAAATTCCATTTTTGAGCCTTGTTTAATTATTTATCGATTCCTTTTTAATTTATATACCGTTTATTTTATAGGATGTTATATTCTTCCTTCCCCCTTAAAAGAATTTCGTTCTCGAAATTCCTCAAGAATTGAACCATGCAACATAGCGTGCAACCATTCAAAATTATTTAATCAATTAGTGCACAATCAATTTTGCAGTCAATCATGTACAAGTGTATCGTGTGTCGCAGCACATATGATATGTATGCTGAATAACACTAAATCGGCTCCTCCTATATGAATAATTTACTAACTCCATATGTTAACAATTTTTGTTAATAACAAATGTCGATCTCGAAAATCGAACTCATGACCTTTGATCTCGCAGTCAGAACTACAAACCACTAAGCCAACTCTGTTGGCCATTTGTTACGAAATGCTATTAGCTTTTATAAATAATTTCAAGATTTCAAAATACACTCAAGCATGAAATATTTAAATAGAAATGGCATAATAGTAATAAACTATGAAATTCGATCAAACATGTCCAACACCACTGTCACAGTAGTTAGACGTTCTGACTTTGTTCTATGAAGTCACAAGTTCGAATTCAAAATAGTGCAAAATTTGAACCATCGGACATGTATATTGAGTTATGTTATATACTACATACGACTTGTATTACCATTACGTAGACAACCACGTAAGTGCTCAATTGAAAAAAATAAACAAACGAACAAATAAATTGATCAAAGCAATACATTAATGGTTTAGAGAGGAAATGGATTAATTCTTTTACGAAGAAAGCTCATGTATTAGTCAAGATAACATAAAAGATGAAGATGTTTGTGATACAAAAGAAACAAATACAGTGTATACAGACTACAAAGTTGATTGTTCTATCAAGAACAAAACTTGCACTACAAAATTCATTCAATCTCCTAGTTCAAGTATAAACATTACATGTTATCAAATTTTGATCGACTGACCCAGATCTTGAATGTCCTATGAAGTCTATAATCATAAAATCTAGCCAAGTACACGAACCGCCAGTCACTTTAATTAGGCTATAAATAAAAAGAAGAAATCAAACAAGGGGTCCTCCCTTGACATACTCGGTGAAAGCCAAAGCAACCAAACCCAACATCGCAAACCTGCCATTCCACATCTCAGCATCCGCGGTCCACAGTCCGCTCGATTTAGATTGAACGCTTATCCCTTTAAACAGCGGAATGAGTGATGCTGCAGAGAACAAAGTAGCTGCGATCACAAACGAAGGAACACCGCCGTTCATCAGCTGTGATGAGAGGTCGCTTCCGCTTGCCAACTCCGCTCCCAACGCAGCAACAAATCCAAGCATGGCCAGACGTCCGTTTATTCTCTCTGGTGCTGGTCCACCGAATGCTAGCAAATCTCCAAATTTTGTGCTCACCTGTTTCATTCATTATTATGATTATGATATCGCTTTTGACAGCAAATTTTTTACTTGTACATGTGATACTTAACACATAAATGATCTAATACCTTGGGTGCTTTGGGCTGAACTGGGGTCGATGGTGTAATTGGTGCACTGGATGTTGAAGCTTGCTCTTCTGGGGTTTGCTTCTGCAAATTTCAATCAAACACAATGTATGATTAGCTAACATTATACGTACCCGCTACAATACCATTTCAAAATTCAAAATATATCTATATACCTGAGCCTGGCATCGAACGGTCACACCACGCTTGCATGGAAAAGAAACTAATGTGTTAGACTTGTTGTGATTCTTGCTCAAACCAGAACGAGCAATGGGAATGGCTATGAAAGATTGCATTGTTGCTGATGCTGCCGCCATTGCTATGTATGTATTATTCTCTGGTGTCAAACTTTGAATCAAAGATGTTGTATAGGGCTGACTGACGTAGGGTTGTGTTGAGATACTGAATGCTTACAGGGCAACAATATATAGAGAACATAGGTGGATGGCAAGTGGACATGCAGAGAAATGAAGTTTTTTGATACGTGGTCCAAAGCAATACCAATAACCCTACTGCTTGCACTACTAAAAACCTTTCTTTCTGAATAATTCATTTGTTATTTAGTGATCTTTTCTTGTGATTGGGTTCATTTGTGGCCATGTGAACTCGAGGTCTCTGCTTTGTTGACGTGGACCACTGTTCTCGGTTAGAAATTGGCACGCAAAATCTCATCGGCTTTGGTTTCTTTATTCACCCGGTGTACCACTGCTATGACATCCAATTTCTAATCTGGTTTAAAACTAACTAAAATGGACTGCATATTTTCAATAGCTTTTACACCAAGTGTAGCCGCTGGCTGATGGTAATTTGTCCATCCAAAGACCAAAAAAGAATTCATAAAACTAAACTAAAACAAACTGATGCACACGCAATATGAAAACCATGGGAGATCAAATGAATGGTCATTGAATGTCATGCCTATTCGTACAGAAGAAGAGGAGCAATGAATTTGAATTTGGTGAGACCAAATTGTTGCTTGTAGGCAAAAACATGGCATGGCATGGACAAAAACATGGCATGGAAAGTGCTGCAGGTGTATGGTTCATAAAATGCACATTGATATCGTATATCCATAAGTAAATTTATAACTATGATATGCCCATCATTTAATATTGATCGACACAAGTTAGATAAAATCGTATAATTGATATTTTATAAATTCTAATTTACTTTAATTAATTTATAACAGTTATAATTAATTTAAATCAGGTGATCGAAGGAATATTCAATATTTCGGTTGGGTGACACTTAAATGCATATTCGGCTAGTGATTAATATCGAACAATTCGAATATTAACGTTCACATGTTCCTTAGCAGGTTATGTGACATTATAGTCAAATTTATTGCTCACTCGGCTTTGTTAAAAACCAATTTTACTAATTTAAGCGTTACTCGGTAGTGATAATTATTTACACCAATTCTCTCTGTCAAAACTATCATATTAGAAATTATGGAATTTGGTAATGTTCAAAATTCCAATATCATGCATATTCAATTTTATAGTCCAAATACAAAGTCTTTGATTCAATAATAACAATTAACATTAACTGAACTACTATGGCCAAAGATTTTGACTTTGCGTTAATTTCACTTGACCGCGATATCAACATCATATAACCGAGGAGACGAATACTCTTTTGAATAGTGTTTCACTTCCAATACTTCCATTCGGTCCAACTATAGTCATTCGATGAACGTTATGCTACGTTTTAATTATAATCAAAGTGGAGTTTCATTTTGAAAATCAACAACATTCTCAAGTCAAGAGAACTGTGTAATATTTTCACATCGATTTTTTTATTTGATCTTAGTTATACTAACTAACAGAAAACTATCGAATGAGTCATTTCATAATTATCCAATAACTACGTAATCTCTAGATGCCCTCCGAGCCATGAGTAATATAATACCTAATAATTGGGGAGCGTTACGTACTCTAATCTCAATGGCATATTTAAAATGATGTGTGTCTATTACATTGTGATAAAATACTCATGATTACAACTATTTGTAATCACAATCACAAGCATACAATATATAGATTTTTTGTTAATATACTTAAATTAAATAATTAATTAATTATAACATATTATAACAAGCATATAAATGAAGAATAACACATTTTATTACGAATAAGAATTGATTACGGAGTTAATAATCTATAATAAATTATAGAATTACCCACATAGTTATACCCCTAACCCTATCAATATATACACACACATACATGAAACTAGCACACACATATGAGGAGCGCTCAATGACACCCCTATTTTGCAGCATTCATGTAGTTCTCTGATTTCCACCACAATCTTCGAATTAAATAACAGTACTTTCTCTCCACCCACTACCTATGTTATTCAATTCAGATCTTGTGATGGAAATTAAAGGGCTACAAGGGGTGCTGCAAAATAGCGATGTCATTGAACGTTATACACACTCACCGCGTGCGCGCGCGCACACACACACATTATATATTAAATAACAATAAAAAGTCCGGTCCTCATAAAGAACATACATATATAATAGATATATCTATTTTGATTAGCAAATAAATACTGTCTAAATTCAAATTCAAAATTTGAATATGTATTTCAAAGATTCATTTAAATAAAAATGATTGATTTGGCTGTGAAAACTTAACATATATACATACATACATAAAAGTTTGTAATAGGCAAAGATCAAAATTAATAAATATATTTAAATATAGTATATTATAGTGCATAAATTCATTATTGGCCATATGTCTTTGTGTAATTTATAATATGTCATATTATATGTATATCTTCTTATAATGATACAAACACATCCATATGCCACCTAGTTTAACGTTTAGCTTTAACCCTTCATAACATAAACACCGCATTTGGGATATCTTATAACATAAACACTTTATGTTTATCATACCTTATGTGTCAGTTTGCTATTCTGGGCATTTTGTTAGTGTGAGTTATAGCTGCCTTGGTACCTCAACCAAGCACCTTTCATATAAGTGTTCATAAAAAGTGGACGGGCCACTTAAAAAACCAATTGCCTTTAAGAAAAAAAATATAAACGCTGTGTATATTGCCAATAAATATATGATGTTCAACTAAAACAAAACAAATAAAGCAAACTTAAAAAATCAAAAATTTTAATTTGAAATTATAAAACTAAAATTAAATTAAATTAAAAATTTAAACATAAAACTCTCTTTATACCATAACAACTTTACATATGATTTAACGTACAAAATTATTAATGATGTCATAAATTAAAGATCTAGTGTAATAATTAATTAATTTTTTTTTTTTGAAAATTGCCTAATTTCGTTTCTTTTTCAGTGCACCTAATCCAACATCTTATGCAAGCTAGATGAGAGGATCATGGTAGTAGAATTACGATGGCTTGTCTAGTCATGGGTTTGCCACCAAATTTTTCATCGTCGCAGTAAATAACATTAAAGTCGCCGCCAACGATCCAAGACTCAAATCCTAAAATAGAGAGATCAATGATATATCATTCGACGGACGCTCCTCTTAAGCATATTGCACTTGGTATGGACATAGGTAAAGTGGTGAGGAGGCAAGTTAATGATGCGATCAACGGATAAGAACCTTTAAAGAGCCAACACTCGATCAAATTTTCAAATGATCCAAATTTTACCATTAAAATATGAAATAACACCGCTAAAGTTTAGTTTCCTACTCAACATGGAAAATGTTATGTGAATTGATAGGAGTTCATGGATAACAATTGTGTTGATATTATGTTTAGAATTTCCCTTTTCAACATATTTAATCATGGGATCATTACCAACATTGAATCTTCCAAACAAGTGTGTTAATCATGATAGGTTTATAGTAGAGGAAAAAATGTTAGAATTGAAAGACATCATGGACCTAGTTGAAAAAATAGTGCAAGGGTTGTCCATAATCGGAGGTTTGTGTGGCAGCAAAGGAGGCAGTGATGGAACTGAGAGGGGTGAGCCAGGGAAGAAGCTGTGGGTAGAAGGGTTATATGTACCAAGTATTCAACACGTACTTAATTGATTTCTTTGTGGAAATGTTTAACAAATCAATCAAATATCATGTAAATTCATGTTTAGTATTCATCAAACTTAGTAGATGACTGATTTCTTTTGTTTAGTATTCCTGGTTCATGTAAAAATTGTTACGATTTTATGTTTTTGTACCTATATACAAATATTTGATTCATTTTCTTAGAGTGACGAGTTATTTGTCTTAAATTCGTATTCGAAGGTCATTTCAATTTTTTCAGTGATAAGTGATTCGTATGTAATTTGATTCCCATACATGGTTCTATGAAATAGAATATAAAATTGGAATTTTATTCATGCCGTATTAAAGTGAGATCAATGGTGATTGGTGGGATCAAAGATTACTTATTTCAATCCATGAGATGCCATAATTTCAATTTTAACACTAATGTCAACAAAATGGGACCTGAATTCCATTAATCAACTGCTAGGAATCTTTGTGTCTATGTTCAGCGTTCCACTTATGTACAACATTATTCCCGCATTCTTGTATGGATGTTCAGCTATTCTACATTCAAGCATACTAAATCTGGTTTGGTCTAAACTTGAATGTAAGCCTACTTTTTATCATACTTTTGTTTAATGTTATTTCCAATCAGTCCATTGTATATGCAGTAAAGTAAAACATATAGTGCTTTTACCTCATAGTTTAGAACATTCAAGTCAATCTTCCTGTTATCCTATCTCATATCATCATTTTGGGGTGTAATATTCATATGATATTTCTATGGATGTATTATTGAATATAAATGTTTAATAGTAATACTGCTATCTATATGCTTTTAGAAAAGATTTTAAGTGATAGCAAGGCACGACCAAACATCTAACGATGGTTTAGTCTTGTTAGCAACAGTATTTTCAAACCAATATATACAAGAATAGCTGACCATAAACTTAACGTCAACCTAATAACGTCTGGAAACATGTAGCTAAATTAATAACACACAGTTTACAGATAATCTAATGTTTAAATAGTTAAAATTTGTCCAGAGTTTTCTAAACGCATATTCTTATACCTACATATTGGAAATATTAGAGAATTGAAATGAGAATTAGTATAGAATTGAATGTAAAAAAACTTGATGATTTTCTTTATTGATACTTAATACTGATTCATGAACCGGATACAGAGTTTATATAGAGACCCATTGTATAATATTGGGCTGGGTTTGTACACAAAAGGAATAACCGCTTTACATATTACAATTGTACAAATACAATACATTCGGCCGCTACTCCATATTATCTTCAGTAGCCCTCTTCAATTAGATTTAGGATTCCTCTCTCTGCACAAATCATCTCTGGTGATTTTGCTAGAAACATCATATTCCTTCAAAAAAAATTGTATGAATGACGAGAGAGATGGTAGATCTAGAGATAGATATGACATCGATGAGCTTCCAGTTGTTGCTAGGATTTCAATTTGACAAAGTTGGCTGCAATTAGATGCATCTCTGTCTTTGCTGCTCGAGATGGTTGTTTAAGGAGTTTCAATCTTCCTATCAGGCTGCCGAGGTTAGAGTTGCTTGTAGTTTGTTTGATTTTCAACCATTGTCTTTGTTGAGCGAAGCTCTTTATTGATAGAGGTTTAGTTAAGATATCAACCCTCTGGTAAGTTGCAGATAAGTGGTTTATGTCCAGTCTTTGTTGTAGCACTTGTTCTATAACAAAATGCAAATCCAACTCTATGTGTTTAGTTCTCAAATGCAAATTTGGGGTTAGCTGTAAGGGACACAATGCTTAGATTATCACACCATATGGTATATTTCTTCTTGGTTTTGACATTTAGTTCACTGAGCAATGATTCAATCCACATAATTTTGGCTGTTATATTTGCGACACTTCTAAATTCTACTTCTATGCCAGATCTTGATATGATAGATTTTTTTTGAACACCATGACTTGGAATTTTCTCCTAAGTATACACAGTAGCCTGATGTTGATTTTTTATCATCCAATTCTGTAGCCTATTTAGCATTTGCATAGGCATTAATGTTGATGTTTTTGCTTCCTTCGAGAATGAGACTGTAATTTAAAGTTCTTCATAAATATCTCAAGATTCTCTTCATAGCCTTCCAATGAGAATCAAGAGGAGCTTGCATGTATTGACATACTTTATTTACAATATATGCTATAAAGGGCTTGTTATGGTAGAATATTGAAGTGCACCAACTATGCTTCTGTACTACTTTTCATTTTCTATAGTTTCAACTTGATGTCTTGATAAGTTGAGACTATTGACCATAGGAGTAGGAAGTGGTTGGCTTGATTCATGTTTGATTTGTTGAGAATTTGTGATGTATACTTTCTTTGACTTAGATGAATTTTTAAGTTTGATGGTCTTTTGACTTCTATGCCCAGAAAGTAATTGAGATTTCCTAAGTCTTTAATCAAAAATTGTTGATCCAATTGCTGTATTAATTGATTGATGCCATCTTCATTGTTACCTGTAATTATAAAATCATCAACATATATAGGTATGTATACTACTGAATCATTTGAACGTAGTTCAACTTGATCAAAATTGACTTAAGTTTTTCAAACCAAACCCTTGGTGCCTGTTTCAGACCATATATAGCCTTGTTCAGTTTGCACACTATTTCACTGCTGTCACCATGATTGTAACCACATGGCTGCTGCATATATACTTCCTCTTGTGATTCAACATTTATGAATGCATTATTTACATCTAGTTGCCTGATTCTCCATTTATTATGTAAGTCAATACTCAGCACAATTCCGATTGTAGTTGGCTTGACAACTAGAGAGAAAGCCTCAGTGAAGTCAAAGCCATGCTGTTGAGTGCGGCCTTTTGCTTCCAATCTGGCTTTATATTTCTGTATAGTCCCATCTGCATTTCTTTTAAGCCTGTACGTCCAATTGCAGTCTATAGTATTCTTGTCTTTGGGGACAGGAACAAGTTCCCAAGTTTTAATTTTGATGAGAGCATTGTACTCTAGTAGATCTCCATTTGTTGCACTTCACAGCTTGATCATATGTTTCTGGTTCTTCTTGATCCAAGTTAGTTGTGTATATTTTGGCTTAAATATGCCCCTCTTTGATTTAGTAATTATGTGATGTTGAGTTTGTGCGGGTAGAGGTTGATTTGGGTTTATTTCAATGACTCTTTGTTGGGAACTGGATGAAATTTCTTCATCCAGTTCTTGATATGTGTCCTGCTGATGGTTGTCTTCTTGCTGAGAAGTGAAGCTAGTTTGTTCATGACCTAGTCTACTGCTGGAGACAGTGTGCTGTAAACAGCTTCCACTTGGATTCTTTTCAACCTGAATTCCTACAAACTTACATGGTTGCAAGGTATAGTAGTTATAGAAATTTTTGGATTATATACCTTTTGAGATGTTTTTGCCTTTGAACTTCTAAAAGGAAAAGCTTGCTCATCGAACATCACATGTCTAGATATAATAACTCTTCCATTACTGGTTAGGCACTTGTAACCTTTTTGATTTGAGGCATAGCCAAGAAAAGTACATCGAGATGATCTAAAATCTAACTTGTGAGTATTATATGCTCTTAAACAGGGAAAACATAAGCATCCAAAACTTTTTAAATAATGATAATCAAGCCTTGTGTTAAATAATTTTTCAAAAGGACTTTTGTTAGCTGGAAATTTAGTTGGTAATCTATGTATCAAATAAACAGCAATGCTGAATGAATCTGGCTAAAATTTTAATGAAAGAGATGCTTGAGCAAGCAATGTTAACCTAGTCTCTACTACATGTCTATGTTTCCTTTCAACTAAGCCATTTTGCTCAGAAGTATAAGGATAGGTGGTTCTATGAACTATTCCTTTCTTGCTAAAATAATCATTAAGTGGTTTAAATTAAGTTCCACCATCTATTTGCATTACTTTAACTTGATGATTAGTTTGTCTTTTATCCTAAGTATGAAGTGTGTAACAACGTTGAAAGTTTCATATTTAGATTAAGAACAAAAATCTAGGTATGTCTGGAGTAAGTATCAACAAAGGTAAATTTAGGTATATCTTTCATAGATTTGATGCCTTGGACTGTTGCAATTATTCAATCTGCCCCCTCTGCCTCCAGAATTCAGACATTCTGTTTGATAATTTTGATTTTAATTACCTCTATTTTAATTTCTATTTCTTGATTGAGTTGCAAATTGATTGACATATCTGAATTTAGGGGTTTTCTTTGTTTTATTCTTCCTTCATGTGCAAGTAGAGTGAAATGCATATTGTAGTGTTGGTGTTGTCTCTTTGGATGGGATAACTACAGTGACGGACTCATATTTCTCATCTAATCCATTCATGAAGCTCAATATATGTTCATTGTCTGAAATTTTATGACCAACTGCCTGAAGAAGGTCACAATATGTTTTCATCTTTGAAAGATACTCTCTCATAGACAAGCTGCCTTTTCTTTGATTTTGCATTAGCCTCTTGTAATGCATAACTTTTGCTGCATATTGGGTACTAAATATTTATTCAACTGATTGCCACATTTCTTGAGAGGTTTTGCATTCTACTAGCTATGGTTGAAGGTTGACATGTATAGATGATAACAACCAAGCACGCAACAGGCTATCTTGCCTTGAATATGATATATATTCTTTATTCTTGATTAATCTTTCCTCACTATCTGCCGTGTACCTTTCAGAAATGGTTGTTGTACCATGAATGTCGTCTTCCAGTCCATAGCCTTTAATGGCAGTTTCCACATGAAACTTCCAAAGTAGATAATTGCTTTCATCAAGTTGAATATTAACTATCTGGGTTTGAGGATTTATGAGGGACATGATCGAATCATCTTGAGAATTTTGATGGGTGGCATTGGATTTTGGTCTTGCTGGTGAAGTATTTGATGATTGATCTTTATTGTCAGTTGTCATGGCCGATAGAAGATTGAAGAAACTAATAAATAAAGTAAGACCATCACTTTCTTGAAGATAGATACTGAAGCAGTCAAAGAAACAGATATATCTGGAGAGAAAAAACAGAGAATAACAGAGAAAACGATTCAAAAAACTAATGCTTTCTTGATGACAGAAGGTGGTGCGGCCAAGTGAGGGATGATGATATAGCTTCTGACCCACTTTCTGGCATGGCACGGCCTCCACGATCCAAGATTTGCTGTCAAGATACTGCATACGAATGGGTAGGACATAGAATCTTCAATAATGAGGTCTTCTCTGAGAAGTTTAACAGAATAAAGAACAAAACATACAATCTATAGTGATGGAATGAATTTGAGGAGATAACTGCAGCCACCACCAAATGATGAGATTGCTCTGATGGTGATTTAGGCGAGGCAGTGGTGATAAGTTAAGCCGTTAGGCAATGAAGCTCTAGTACCATATTGGAAATATTAGAGAATTGATATTAGAATTAGTATAGAATTGAATGTAATAAAGCTTGATGATTTTTTGGTTGACACTTGATACTGATTCATGAATTGGATAATGAGTTTATATAGAGACCCATTGTGTAATATTGGGTCGGATCTATGCACAAAAGGCAAAACCGCTTTACATATTACAGATGTACAAATACATTACATTCGGTCGCCACTCCATATTGTCTTCAATACTACATAAACAAGTTTAATTTTCAAGAGTAGTACATAGCAGTTGTTGTAGAAACCATTGGGTTAACTTTACAAACACAACCGGTTATTCATCTATATCAAGCCAATCAGGCAACAATTATTAATGTAATTAAAAGAAAACAAGATATAAGATTTGTAGTTTAATAATCTGCTTTGATGTTTTAGGAAGAATGTTTGAATTACATGAAATGAGAAAGGAAGCTTTGAAAAATTATCATTACAGAGTGTGATACATGTTGTTGTTTATATAAAAGCCATATGTAATAACATTATATGGTTTTAGGCCAAAAAAACACAAGCCACTAGCCTGCTTATTACATAATTGCTTTGTAAATAAAAAAACAGATGCATCTTTGGTCTCTCATACTTGTACACTTCTAACTCTCCCTCTCAAAGCGATTAGGGTTAGGGTTCCCAATTCTGAGCCGCCTATTTATGTAACTCAATTTCTGGTCATGAATTCTTCCAAATCTTCATTTGCTTTTGAGATCCGATGATATTAGTGAGGCCTCTCTGGTTTTAGTATGTTTGATTGTTAGATCTTTGAGTACTTGTTACTTGGATCTTCATCTGGTTTGCTAATGTTTTGCTCAACATTTGGTTCTTTTCTAAAGCGAACAAAATTTCTTGTTGTAAATGATTTTGTTCTAACATCGACGATTTGGTAAGTGGCAGGTATGTGATTAACATGAAGCTTTCCTTTTGAGATCCGTTCTCTTATGAAATATAGATCAATTTCTATGTGTTTCGTCCTTGAATGAAGTACTGGATTGGCTGATAAGTATATTATGCTTAGATTATCACACTACAATGTTGATTTGCTATTTGTATTCACTTGCAATTTCTACATCAGTGATTGAATCCACATACTCTCGGTGGTTGAACTTGCTATACTTCGATATTCTACCTTTGGGCTTGATCTAGATATTGTGCACTAAATCTTTAAACACCATGACACTGGGTTATCACCAATGTATATGCAGTAGCCTGTTGTTGATATTCTATCATCAGGATCTGTGAACCAGTCAGCATCTACATAGCCAATTATTTTGAGATACTTGCTTTTCTTTAATTGTATTACATAGTCTGTTGTTCCTTTTAAGTATCTTAGTATCCTTTTAACTGCTTTCCAGTATTGATCTAAAGATTTCTGCATGAATTGACAAACTTTATTAACACTAAATGAAAAATCAGGTCTAGTTATGGTAACTAAATGAAAAATCAGGTCTAGTTTATATAACCAAGATCCTTGATTGAAAATTGCGTGTCCAGATACTGAATGATTTTGTCGATCTCTGTTTCACTATTGCTTGTTAAAATTAGATCATCAACACATATTAGGATGTAAATGACAATAGTTTCATTGATTTTTGTCAATGAGTTGTCTGATTTGGAAGACTGGAAACCCATGTTACATAAGGTAGTTTTTAGTTTGACAAATCATACTCTTGGTGCTTGTTTGAGACCATATATGGCTTTATTTAATTTGCACACATAGTTTCTGTCTTGCTTGTAGCCTGGTGGTTATTCCATGTGAACCTCCTCTTTTAACTCTCCATTAAGAAAAGCATTGTTCACATCTAATTGTCTGATACTCCAGTCTTTATGCAATGCTATTGTAAGGATTAAGGATGAACCAGATAGTTGCTGGTTTAACCACGGGAAAAATGTTTCATTGAAGTCAAAACCATGCTCTTGTGTGTTTCCTTTTGCCACCTACCTTGCTTTATATCTTGTAATTGTACCATCTGGTTTCTTCATTAACTTATATGTCCACTTGCAACCCACTATAATTTTATTCTTAAGTGGTAAGACTAGACCTGGTTTCTTGGTCATCAGATATTGTTGATGTATATATCTGCATTTGAATATACCACTCCTTGACCTAGTGATCATATGATGTTCAGTTCTGACTCAAGTTCCATTATGTGGCGGTTCATTGCTTTCATCTGAATTATCCCCTGACTCATATTGTTGAGTATCAGATTCATGTTGACTAATACTCTGTATTGGACTTTTTGCATTGTCAGGTGGACCAGATGACTCTGTCTGACCTGGTTCTGAGAACACTGTGTGTTATGTAGCAGAATTCTTGTGTTCTTCTCAGCTTCTTCTTATGTCCATTCAGTTGGATGTAGAGGTATGGGTGGTATTGAGACTTTTGGATTATAAATCTTCCTTGTTGTTTTAATGCTCAGATCAGAATAAGAAAAGATTTTCTCATTGCATAAAACATGTCTACTTGTAAGTATTTTACCATTACTATCAATACATTAGTAGCCTTTTTGATTTGAAGCATATCTTAGGAAAGTGCATGGTGTACATCTGAAATTCAATTTGTGAGTGCTGTATTGTCTTGTCTAAAGAAAACGTAGGCAGCCAAAGGTGTTTGAACTTTGATATTTAGGTTTTATTTTAAATAAATTTTCCATTGGGCTTTTATCCTTTAGTACTTTAGTTGGTAAACTATTCATTAGAAAACTGTAGTACTAAAGGAGTCAGGCCAGAATTTTAATGATAAATTTTCTTGCGTAAGGAGTATAAAACCTGATTCTACTACATGCTTGTGTTTTCTCTCTACTCAATCATTTTGCTCAGAAGTATAAGGACATGTTGTACTATGGACTATTCCTTTCTCACTAAAATAGTTATTGAGTGCTTTGAATTTTGTACCACCATCAGTTTGAATGGTTTTAACTTGATTGTTGATTGTTTCTCAGTTTGTGTAATAAAATGTACTAATATATGATATGTTTTAGATTTTACCCTCAAAAAATATATCCCAGTGTGACGACCTGCAAATCAATACCGTTTGAATCGACAATAAACCACACAAGTCCGACCCAAAAGCACAGAATGACGGAGAGACATAGGAAAGAAGAGATAGTGTGAGAAGAAAGAAAGAAAGAAGAAGAAATTAAAATAACATAGAATCTCACATTGCAATGGAACAACATATAATAGAATATCAATAATCTTTATAGAAAGGCAAAACAGTAATATACATATATCAATCAGAGCACGTAATCATTAATTATCAGTTTGGATAGTTATAATAACCTATCCTCACAATTGTTGATAATTTAAAATAAACAATGCATTGAAAATAAACAAAACAGAAATACGTCTCTGTCATCCAACTCGCCTCTTGAGCTTCAGTGCAGCCTAAGCAACTTGTAACAAACTAGGTCTGAGTCGAGCAATGAAAGGGAAAAATGCCCGAATCAGTCTGGTAAACTAGTGTGAGAAAACACATCTCTACTGAAGTTTATAAAGTTATCAAAACTTTCTTTTCAAACAAAGGTATCTCGTAAGACCTCGCCGCACACGGGTTTTTTACCTTACGTATTGAAGAATGGATTCCCTACTATGACCAGGTAAGGAACTACCTTCGATGGGTACAGCTCTAGAAAAATGCACTTGAGTCTGACAAGAACATCTTGTACCCTGCCACACAGAATCGGTCTACCACTTGACTAATAGTATCGAATATGTCATAACCCCTGTCTTCCAACCTTGTTTGAGGTCTCCCATGCACATACCAATCCATAATAATATGGTAAATTTAGGAAGATGATGACATACCTTGATGGGGGATCGACCCACTTAACCCTACTGCATGCCTTGTTTTAGTCCTTTTTCGGTTGATGTGTCTTGAGGCCACATTTCACCTTTTATATAGCAAATCAACTTGGAATTCTAACACTGCCCTCTAAGCATAAATGCAATGCTAGCATTCATCCAGACAAGTTCATTCTAGGATAGAACGAAACCGAAGGCACTATTCTCTATTACATCATTACGGGGAATCCCTCCCAAGGAAAATAGAAAATCAGCCCTTGGGTTTATCTCCATCTTTAGGTATCTTCACCATATTCCAATTCACAATGCTTTTTCCAATTCAAAGCAGATTTCGAATAATAAATCCGATCTCGGTCTCTATGAACTGACGTGATAGTTAAAATTGGCCAATACTTTGACAGTCCGTTATTTAACTACAAAAGAAACAACAATCCAACCAAAGATTTTATTTCCAAAAGGAAATAGTACTGGTTAAGTACCAAGCAACACTGAGCCTCTTTAATTAATCTTATATATTAATTAAATGACTTTCCCATTATTTATAACAAAATTTCTTTACTAAGATATATTCTCTAATCACTTTATCACTTTGATATTTGAAAAACATTTCATATACTTATCTCAACGGTATAAGTATATTCACAAACCATCTCATTTTCTACACTTAGGAAATATGTCGGTATACTTAAATCAATAGTAAGTATATTTTAAATCTTTCAGAGAAAACTCTTTATCTCCAAACACACTGTATTGGGTCAAAGCGAATGTTGCATAAAACATCGTTACGACAACCCAAAACACTAGTACAGGGATTCAACTAATGATACTGAATACCAGTTATTGATATCAAACTTCAACTGTTTATTGGTTAACAATGAAGCCAATCACATTGGGCTATTTTTACCTCTCAGTCCTTTACTGAAAAATATTCTTAACCTTAAAATAGATAGAAGTAACCATCTCGAATATTAACATCAGGTATAGAACATATATATTTAAATCCCATATACTCTACAAAAACATTTCCCTTCAGAAATCACTAACTATAAAAATAATGTTATAGTCCATGACTTTCTTACTTTCACGAAAACGTCTAATACAACAATAAATGTTGAAATATATGTTTTTGTCACTTAACAAATTTTAAAATCACCTTTAAAAAATCATTTAGCTTCATTTCAAAAACAACACTTTTAAAACCATCTCTTTCAAAAGATTATTCAATTTAAAACATGAATAAATTCCCTTTATAAAAATCCATATTTGATTCTTAATATAAATCATTTCCAAATTTATAAGACCAAATTTGTAAATCCTTTTCCATTTAATAACTTCCTTTTTTATATAAAATCTCTTTATTTATAAAATTCCATTTATAAATCTATTTATTTATAAATCCTACTTATAAATCTATTTCTTTATAAATCCCATTTATCATCCAAATCCATTTATAAATATCAATTACCAATCCATTTTCATATTTATAAAACAGCGTTTAAAATTCTCATTTCTGTTTTATAAAACACCATTCAACATTCCTAAGTTTATTTCCACTTTCTATTTTTCCCAAAAATAGAAACAACCTCTTTACTAAAATAACCATTCCCTATATTTTTATAAATCCACAAACGTGGTTTATCTCTCCAATTTTGCCCAAAGATAGTATTTCCTATAATTTATAAAACTTCTTTTTGTAAATCTATCATTTCATTTAAAACTTTTACTTATTTATAAAATATCACGATTTATATTCATTCTTTAATATGTAAAATTATATCACCTTTAAAATAAGAAGCTAAATAATATTTATACAAAAATATTTTTATCTTCTTTTAAAACTGTATTTCTTGATTTTTAAACCGACTTTACATTTAATATTTTAAAAATCTATATAACATAGTATAAAAAATCGTTATTAAAATATTTCGTAAAACTATTCATTTACCATCCAAAAATTATGCTTTTTATATAAAATAAATTCCTTATTTAAATAAGTCAAAAATAATTAATAAACATATTTAATTCTGAAAACCATTTGAAAATCAAAATTTCCACCTAATAACATTTCAAAAATACTAAAAAGTGGCACAGTGCTACCATAGCACTAAATAAGGTAAATTATATTCATGTCATTCAATATGGCATCCAACACATCATATATCACTATATATGAAAATAAAATTAACAATGTGAGGAATCTAGTTGGATCCCTCCAACCTGTGTTCAACTGCATCAAATACCACATATGAAAATAAAATGTACAAGGTCTGCTTCGAGGTAGACGTGTGTACAAAGAGTGATCCGCTCATACACGAAAACGTATAGGGTCTCATCCACTTTAATAGACGGGTATATATATATATATCCAACTACTAATAATAATAGTGAACAACCAAATAAGCAATCACAGGCAGCAACGACACAAATAAAATTATTTCCACTAAAATATAAGTGGTCGGAGATAGTGAGTTCTACTCACATTGATTCTAGTTAGCACTAAAGCGTTCTGATTTGAATTAAAAACTAAGCATTTAATTTTAATCCAAAATTTTGATAGCTCTAAAGAACTCCAATCCAGCTCCAATACGTAGTGTTCGTTGATACAAATACAACACAACTTGTTTCATTTGATTTCGATCTCATATGAAAGAGCTATACGATTAATAAGTTATTGAATTTAAATATAATTAACAATTCACTTAATTGCAAGTTTAATTACCACTTGAACAACTAGTCCTCGCCTAACCCTTTCTTCCTCAAACACATAGAATTCCTGCTTCTCCCTAGTCCACCATTGGCGCACTCTCTTCCTTTCCATTCTTCCTCGCCGATGCGTGAAACCATCCATCGACACCACCCTCGAACACCTCGTCAAAAGCTCTATCCTCCCATCTCTATCAGACCAAGTCCGATCTCCCTCCATCGTCTACAAACTCTCCCTGGCCACATCACTTGCAGGTCGCGCCTCCCTCCGGACCACAGTACTCCTCAAACACCGGTGATAACTGCTATTTCACCTCCTCATTCCAAAAACAACTCCATTCCACAATCGATGAGCCAATCTCCTTTTTAATCAAACCTTAGTCACTACACCCACAAAATGTCCGCTGTCTTGGCTGCCGCACCTCTCTCACCTCCACTATATCCTATAGAAACCTGTTCGAGCATAGCTCTATCCAAATATGAATTTAGGAATTGGTTTTGTGATTTTTTTCATTTAGTAATTTGTTTGATTTAAAATTTTGAATTTGTAAAATAAAAAAATAGGCTTCATTTTGTTTACTGGAAGAATATATAAGAGAAGGAGGAGGAGACGTGAGAGGGTAGGGGCAGTGTAAGGTCATGGAGTGATTTCAAAGGTCAATAGTTGATTTGAATTTGAATTTCATTCAAAAATCAACTCTTGAAGCACATTAAAATTTCAGTCTCCGATTATCTAAACGAAAATACCGTCGCACTTAGGAAATCAACATGGTTACAGGTATATAAAAATATACACTGGTTATCAAATTTCAAAAAATCACAAAAACGTTACTATTGACCAATAAAACGTCAAACAGAAAGTTGAATTTTTTCCAAATTAATAATTGTGGAAAAATAAAATAAAATAAAATAAAAATAAGTCAGATTAAATCTTAAAAAGATATTTAATCTTCGATTATTTATTTTAAACCATTACCACTTTAATTAAATCGCTTAATTAAATCATCGAGTGTTTCAGGATCGCACGACCACATACGGCTTCGGATTGTCACGTAATTTGAAATCCTATGATAACATACTATTACGAATCCAATAAACTAGTTTCGTCCAATTCTGAGATAGTGTTCGAATGGCCATTTTCACTCGTTAAAGTAATATATAAAATTTCCAATTTTCGTTTAGTAAACTTTTAATTTAATTTAAAAGTTTACTATCTTCATCTAATTTAAATAAGATTTAAATCAACTTCCGTAACCATTTTCATTCACATTAAATTCGATATTTAATTATTTAATCAATTTTGATATTTCAATTATATTTGAAATTTAATCTATTTGACTTATAAAATTGACTTTTCAATATTTAAAATAAATTAAATATTATAATCAAAATTGACTGAAATTCCAGGTCGTTGCATTCTTTCCCCTTTAAAATAATTTTGTCCTCGAAATTACTAAGGTAAGAAAAATACCACAAACCCGTTTACTCTTAAAAAATAATAGTTGCACCTTTATCACACATTTCCAAATCTTTATATTCATTCAAACTTATCAACTAATAACATTCCAAAAACCCTTCTAGTATAATTTCAAGTTAAGACTAAAAATTAAATTTTTAATTATAAAATTTTCCCAAAATTCTCAAAAAATTTCTAACCTCTTAATTTACGTAAAATTTTGGCAGCATCTCCTTTGCGCGGCTCAATCGAAAAACTATAAATCATCACCACGGACCCAAATCCACCAAAAGAAAATCAAAAGCCAAGTGGCTAATCATAAGATCATCAAACCAATCGAAATAGAAACATGTACCTTTTTATCGGGAAACCAATTTTATTTCGTTGAAATCAAAGGCGTCAACTAGCTCTTGCTTTTATATACATGTTGCTTATTTACACATAATATCCAAACACATCATTTTTGCAATTATCAATATTCAATTGATTTATAATCATATCAATTTGCTTACCATATCCATTCATTTATTCACATTCATATTACTTACATCCAATTCATTCGTATCCCATTCATTCATGCCAAATTCGTTTTCATTATCACAATCACTTCATTTATTCATTCCATTTAACTTTACATATGTTAAATTTTAATTTCACATTTCAAATCTTTTTATTATCTACACCATCTCTTAAATCATAAGTTCAAAAACTTATTTCTATTTATTTCATAAACATTTAGATAGCAAACTTCAAAATCTAAACATCCGGTTTTATTTCAAATCAATTTGAAATCATATGTTTACATATCTCATTTGTATATCAAATCAATATTTTAAATTTCTTAAAATCAAAAACTTGTTTGTCAAAACAAGACTCCAACAAAAAATCATTATGATAGCAATCCATCACTTAGAAACTTGAAAATGAACAACAATGATGTCGCGATCATCATCGAAATTATTTTCCAAAGGCCGAAGTGATTTCAGTGCTTTTATTTCTTTTAAACTCCTTTGAAAATCATTTCTATTCACAAATACTTCTAATAATATTATTATTATTTTCACCACACTTTGGAAAAGCATTTCAAAATCTTCGAGATTTAAATTCTTAAATTAAATCCATTTTTATTATAAATCACTTTGATAAATTATACTTATATAATTTCACTTCTCTTTATCCTGTTTATGTTATAATAAACAGCTTTCATTAAGGAAAAACAACCAATTAATGATAATAATCAATATTATCGTTCCTAATAACCAAACACGTTATATATAACTATAATAATTCCTGAAAAATTATTCTTTTATATATAAAATATCATCTAGGTAAAATTATTTCATTTACCCATTTCAAAACAATACTGTGTCGAATTTTTCTACTCAAATATTTAGAAACCCCTATTGATACAATTGTATGGACTGTGCCTACTAGGATTCATAAGACATTCAACAAATCAACCAACACTATATAAAGCATTTTACATTTACTAACAAAACGCGCTCATACACACACACACACACTCTCAAGCTCATTCTAGGATATTACTAACTCTATCTCTAATGAGTTAATCCCAACAAAGCCAAGGTTCTCACTTAACCTTCAGCTCTTATATCAAGTGTGACGACCCACAAATCTATACCCTTTGAATCGAAAATAAACCACTCATGTCCAACTCAAAAAGCACAGAATGATGGAGGATCATGGAAAAGAAGAGAGAGGGTGAGAAGAAAGAAAGAAGAAACTAAAATAACATAAAATCTTCCATCGCAGTGGAACAACATATAATAGAATAACAATAATCTTTACAGAAAGAAAAACTGTAATAAACGTACATCAATTAGAGTACACAATCACTAATTATCAGCTCGGACAGCTATAAAAACATGTCCTTACAATTGCTGATAATTTAAAATAAACAATGCAGCAGAAATAAACTAGTATGGGAATACGTTTCTGTCATCCAGCTCATCTCCTTAGCTCCAGTGCAACCTAAGAAACCTATAACATACTCGGTCTGACTCGAGCATTGAAAGGGAAGAACGGCAGGATCAGTCTGGTAAACTAGCGTGATAAAACACATATCTACTGAAGTTTATAAAGTTATCAAAACTTATTTTTCAAACAAAGGTATCTCATAAGACCTCGCCGCATATAAACACAGACGGGTTTTACCTTATGATAACCAAAATATTTTCTATCAACTCATTTGATATTATAATAGTGTTTATATACAAATACTTTTTAATCTTACTTGAAATTGTTACATTAATTAAAGTCCAACATACTATGTTCTACAATCAATACTGTAAAGGCATGTATTGGAGAATGGATTCCATACTATGACTAGTTAAGGAACAACCTCCGATGGGTACATCTCTAGAAAATTCATTCGGGTTTGACAAGAACATCTTGTACTCTGCCACATAGAACCGGCCTACCGCTTGACTAGCAGTACCGAATATGTCATCACCTCCATCTTCCAATCTTAATTGAGATCTCTCATGCACATACCAATCCATAATAATAGGTTAAATCTAGAAAGATGATGAAATACCTTGATGGGAGCAACCCATTTATCCATATTGCATGCCCTGTTTTAGTCATTTTCCAATTGATGAGGCTTGAGGGTAGGTTTTACCTTTATATAGCAAATCAACTTGGAATGCTAACACTGTCCTTCAGACATAAATGCAACACGAGCATTCATCCAAAAAAGTTCTTTTGGGACCGAATGAAACCGAACGCACTATTCTCTATTACATGCATAACGGGGAATCCCTCCCAAGGAAAATAGAAAAATGGCCCTTGCATTTATCTCCATCTTTAGCTATCTTCACCATATTCCAATTCGCAACACTTTTTCCAGTTCGAAGTGGTTTCAGGTAATAAATCCGATCCTGGTCTCTTTGAATTGACATGATAGTTTAAAATTGGCCAATACTTTGATAGTCGGTTATTTAACCATCAAAGAAATAACAATCCAATCAAAGATTTTATTTCCAAAAGGAAATACTACTGGTTAAACGCGTAGCAACACTGAGCCTCTTTAATTAATCTTATATATTAATTAAATCACTTTCCCAATATTTATAACAAAATTTCTTTACTAAGATATATTCTCTAATCACTTTATCACTTATGATATTTGAAAAACATTTCATATACTTATCTCAACGGTATAAGTATATTCAAAAACCATCTCATTTTATACACTTAGAAAATATCTCAGTATACTTAAATCAATAATAAATATATTTTAAATCTTTTAAAGAGAACTCCTTATCTCCGAACACACTTTGTTGGGTCAAAACGAATGTTGTGTAAAACATCGTTACGACAACCCAAAACACTAGTATAGGGATTCAACTAACAATACCGAGTATCAATTTTTGATATCGAACTTCAACTATTTTTTAGTTAACAATGAAGCCAATTAAGTTGGGGTATTTTCACCTCTCAAACCTTGACTGCACAACATTCTTAACTTCAAAATAGATAGAAGTCAACCATCTCGAATATTAGCATCAGATATCGAACATATATATTTAAATCCCATATACCCCATAGAAACATTTTTGGAAATCACTTACTATAAAATATATTATAGTCCATGCCTTCCTTACCTCATGAAAATGTCTAATACAACAATAAATGTTGAAATATATGTTTTTGTCTCTGAATACGTTTTAAAATCACCTTTAAAATCATTGAGCTCTATTTCAAAAACATCACTTTCAAAATAATCTTTTCAAAAGATTATTCACTTTAAAACATGAATATATTCCTTTTATAAAAATCCATATTTAATTAGTGATATAAATCATTTATAGATTTATAAAACTAAATTTATAAATCCTTTTCCAATTAATAACTTCTTTTTTTATAAAATCTTTTTACTTATAAAATTCCGTTTATATATCTATTTCTTTATAAATCCCATTTATAAATTTATTTCTTTATAAATCCCATTTATTGTTCAAATCCATTTATTAATATTGATTACCAATCCATTTTTATATTTATAAAATAGCGTTTAAAATTCTCATTTCTATTTTATAAAACAGCATTCAACATTCTCAAGTTTATTTCCACTTTCTATTTTTCCCAAAAATAGAAACAACCTCTTTCCTAAAATAACAATTCCCTATATTTTTATAAATCCACAAATGTGGTTTATCTCTCCAATTTTTCCCAAAGATGATATTTCACTTAGTTTATAAAACATCGTTTTATAAATCTATCATTTCATTTAAAAAAAATTATATACAAAATATCACCTTCTAAATTCATTCTTTAATAGATAAAATTATATCACAATTAAAATAAAATTCTAAATAATATTTATACAAAAATATTTCTGTCTTCTTTTAAAACAGTGTTCCTTGATTATTAAACTGATTTAATATTTAATATTTTAAAAATCTATATAATGCACTCTATAAATTATTATTAAAATATTTCATAAAATTATTCATTTAATATCCAAAAATTATGCTTTTTAATTATATAAAATAAATTCCTTATTTAAATAACTCAAAAATAATTTATAAACTATTTAATTTTGAAACCATTCAAAAATCAAAATTTCCATCTAATAGCATTTCAAAAATACTAAAAAGAGGCACAGTGCTACCATAGCACTAATTAAGGGAAATTACATTCATGCCATCAAATATGACATCCAATACATCACCTATCAACAGCTGCAACAAACTGGTATTCCTATTAATGCAAAAGCTGTGGATTTTATTTTCCATGGTAACATGCATCTGCCATATTCGTCAAATCAATACATCAGAACAGTTTGGAATGATATACAATGTAATACCTACCCTCTTGTTGATGTTGATGGTGTGTTTTGGAATGATAGACCTCATACTGTCAAGCTTGTGTGCAAGCACCTGCACAATCTAGGTGATCAACTTTCAAGTGGAGCAAAGTTATTTGGACCACTGATTCAACCCCAGAGGATAATCTAATGCTTTGGAAAGTTCTGCAAAATGCCATGTTGACTAGAACCAAATTGATGGAGATGGGATATGATACGGGTTTCAATTGTGTTTTCTGTGCAAATGACCCTGAGACTGTGCACCATTTGTTCATGCAATGTCCCTTCACTAAGATGCTATTTGACAATATGATGCTTGTTGCTGGGAGTAGATTGTTGGCTAATCTAACAACGCTGGATTTTGACATGATATACAAAGCTACAAGGTGGCGAACATTGAAGGCGAGGAACTTAACAATCTGCGTGAAGAAGTACATGACAGTGGTGTGGTATAAACGAAATATGATTTGCTTTGAAAAGAAGAGGAGAGATGGGCAGGTGTTATGGAAGGTTTTGAAGAATGAAATTTACAAAACTATGAAGATGCAATCAATTTTTCCAGCCATATACAAGGATGCTTGGAGATAGTTGGTGATTTTTTGGGTGTATCTTGTTTTGTTTTATTTGCATTGTGTGTTGTTGTTTTTTCCCGCTGTTTAATCTCGGTGTGTTTGTTTGTTTTTTTATTTCCTTTTTTCATGCTTGCTGTTTTCTTTTGGGCAAGTATTGTATTTTATTGTATTTTGGCAATAAAATCAGGTAGGGGCCCTGTTAACCCCGCTAGCTTTTGCTAAAAAAAAAAATTAATAATGTGGGGAATTCAGTTGGATCCCTCCAATCTGTTCACTTGCATCAAATATATCATATGAGAATAAAATGTATAATGTCTGCTTCGAGGCAAATGCGCGTACAAAAGGGTCATCCGCTCATACACGGGAACGTATAGGGTCTCATCTGCTTCAATAGGCGGGTATATATAACAAACTACTAATAATAATAATAAACAACCAAATAAACAATCACAGGCAGCAACGGCACAAATAAAATTATTTCAACATATATAAAATATAAGTGGCCTGAGATTGTGAGTTTTACTCACATTGATTCCAGTTAGCGCTAAAGTGTTCAGGTTTGAATTAAAATTGACCAAGCGTTTAATTTTAATCCAAATTCTTGCTAGTCAAAATAACTACAATTCAACTCCAACGTGTAGTATTCGTTGATACGAATACAACGCAACTTGTTTCATTTGATTTCGGTCTCGTATGAAACAGTTATACGATTAATAAGTTATTGAATTTAAATATAATTAACAAATCACTTAATTACAAGTTTAATTACCAATTAAACAACTAATCCTCGCCTAACCCTTTCTTCCTCAAACACAAAGAATTCCCGCTTCTCCCCAGTTCACCATTGTCGCACTCTCTTCCTTCCCATTCTTCCTCGTCAATGCGTGAAACCATCCATCGAAACCACCCTCGAACACCGCGTCATCAGCTCTATCCACCCATCCCTATCATACCAAGTCCGATCTCCCCCTCTCCGTCAGGTCCAAACTCTCCCTGGCCACGTCAATAGCAGGCCGCGCTTCCCTCCAGACCACCGTACTCCTCCAAACTCCAGTGATAACTGCTATTTAACCTCCTCTTTCCAAAAGCAACCCCATTCCACAAATCGACGAGCCAATCTCCTTTTAATCAAACCCTAGTCACTAAACCCACAAAATGTCCACTGTCTTGGCTGCTGCACCTCACTTACCTCCACCATATCCTACAGAAACATATCCGAGCATAGCTCTTTCGAAATACGAATTAGGAATTGGTTTTGTGATTTTTC
This sequence comes from Allium cepa, assembly GCA_030765085.1. Taxonomy (NCBI): domain Eukaryota; kingdom Viridiplantae; phylum Streptophyta; class Magnoliopsida; order Asparagales; family Amaryllidaceae; genus Allium; species Allium cepa. Next base: position 348,862,465 of record CM060944.1, read on the forward strand.
ATTTAGTAATTTGTTTAACTTAAATATTTGAATTTGAAAATGAAAAAAAATATGCTTCATTCTTTTTACTGGAAGAATATATAAGAGAAGATGAAGGAGACGTGTCAATGGTTGATTTGAATTTTCATTTCATTCTAAAGTCAACTCTTAAAGCACATCAAAGATTCACTCTTCGATTTTCCAATCGAAAATACCACTACGCTCAGGAAATCGATACGGTTCTAGGTATATAAAAATATACACTAGTTATTGAATTTTGAAAAATCACAAAAACGCTACTATTAACCGATATAACATCAAACAGAAAGTTGAATATTTTTCAGATTAAAAATTATGAAAAATAAATTAAATTAAAAATATGTCAATAGATATTAAGTCGTAAAAATAATATTTAATTTTTGATTATTAATTTTAAATTGTTACCGCTTTAATTAAATCAATGTGCGGTTCAAGCTCATACGGCCAATATGACATCAGATTGTCACGAAATTTGAAATCCTACAATAATACACTATTACGAATCCAATGAAATTAGTTTCGTTCAATTCTGAGATAGAGACCTAATAGCCATTTTCACTCGTTAAATTAATGTATAAAAGTTCAAACTTTCATGTAGTCACCTTTTAATTTAATTTAAAAGTTTAATATCTTCATTCTAATTTAAATAGGATTTAATCAACTTCCGTAATCATTTTAATTCACATTAAATTCGATATTCAATTATTTAATCAATTCTGATATTCAAGTAACAATTATATTTGAAATCAGATCTATTTAACTTATACAATTAACTTTTCAATATTTAAAATCAATTAAGTATTCTAATTACAATTGAATGAAATTTTGGGTCGTTAAACCAAGTGTATTTGAAATATGCATCTACAAATGATATATGGTATTTCCATAATCTGAATTGACTGGAGCAGGACCCCAGAGATCAGTAGTTATTAATTCTAATAGTTTACCGTATTAGGTTAAAGAATCCGTCAATGCTAATTTATGACTTTTACCCATTTGGCAACAGGTACAAATGTAAGGTAGAATGACATTATCAAAAGGAATCCTATTTTTAGCTAGGACCTTTTTCATTTTATTTACACTAGGATGGCCTAGCTTGAAATGCCATACATCAAAATTATTCAATTTCTTCTCAGTTTGAGCTAGTTCAGAAAATTTACAACTTCCAACAGTTTTATCAAAGTTGGAGTTTCTAGAATCAACAAGATTAAATTTGCATAGATCCTTCATAGCCAAACCCTACAATAATATTTCCTTAGTTATGTCTTTACCCAAATAGTATTGAGGATAAAATTCAAAGTAAACATTGTCATCACTAGCAAACTATGATACATATAATGACCCAGTATTTCGAACCATTCGCATCCGCACATGTCAGACTTGAATTGCTCAAAATATTAGATTGTTAAATATTATTTGGAAAAACTCAGCATATACAATAAATAAATCAACACAGAATCACAGACGCAGAGTAATATAACAATAAGCAGTGGAATAGATAAATAGTAGTCCATGAAGCTGCTATGTAAAGATTAGAGTTTAAAGTGAAATACAACAGATACCTCGAATACACAGAAGTCTCAATATATATAGTCAAATGACAAAATCTGAATATAAACAGCTGGAGATAACTAATGACTGAATAGACATAGATGGATCTCCAAAAGAAGCTCCAAACTTTAATGGTGAGTCTCGAATGCTGTGACACTCAGTCTGACCCAAGCATAAAGCAAAATGCAAAACACTCGATTCAGGAATAACATTCTTATATAGTAAATTCAAATCAAGTGAAATGTCAACTGAAATACAAATAACTTAAAGGATGTTTGGGATTCATGTCCTCTAATGATCCATGGAACTATCTATTATGTAGTAATATACGCTACTATAATAATGTCTATAGTAAAGTAAACTATTAAAATAGCGTTAAGGCGTTACCCATATGCCCTTTAACACATTTTATATAATGTCATAGTCTATATAGATACTGTAAACTCCACCCACGGATGGGTTATCAGGGAGCACTCCATAGGTACGACACAAAACAAACTCTTAGAAGGCGTGATAAGGCATGCGACAAGACACGCGAGGCGATGCCCAAGGTAGATATACCAATTGCATATCCGGCCTGGTGGTAATGCATAGCAGCTACTACCGTCCACTTCGAGACACGCTCCCAAATCGAAGGTGCACCCAAATCAAATCATAAATTAATATAATGGTATCGAAGAAATGTGTCTGATTGGAGGAATAACCTCACATGGCCCTGTGTGGCTCCTGTTTTGGCCACATCAAGCTGACACGCGAGTGTCAGGTCTGTGTTATTACCTCATACAGGATCGTCGTCAAACCATCCTACTTCATTCTAGAATCTCCACCACGAACACAGTTGTTAAAGCGTTTTTCGGTATTGGCAGAGAGTGTGATAATATCCAATCCCGGTCTATTTAACAACCAAACGCTTATTTCACACTGTGGTCATTTAATTTCAAATAGTCCATGCTTCATATCAAAATATCATATTCATTTTAAAACCATATCAATTCGATATCATTATTCACCTTAAATAATATTCATTTCCAAAGTCGTAACACTTTCAAAATTATAACACTTTTGTAATCATACCACTTTTGAAATCATTAACCTTCCAGCGTAAACAGTTTAGATATTGAAAATAGTATATATATTAAAATAATTATAAATTTAAAATAGTTTGTATACTAAAATAGTTATAAAATAGTTTATATTTATTTAAACTTATTATACTGAAATAGTTTTCCAATTAGAATTGTTTCATCCAATTCCACAAATCGATTCAAATCAACTTAAATTTCAAAATTCAATTTTAAAGCAATCCCTATTCAACACTTCCAATTTAAAGTTTCAATTCAAATTCTCAATAAAACATTTCAATTTCTATCAATTTCAAATGCAGGTTTGAACTATCATTTCAAATCCAATAAGATTCAAAGTTAAATATTCAAACATTTTCATTATAAGTTTCATTTATATTTCAACATTTAACTTTATTTTTATTCAAATTGTAAAATATCCACTTAATCCTTTTAATACAATTAAATAATATCTCAATTTATAATAGTGGAGATAAGTTGGGTTTGGCGGAGTGGGTGGTTAGACCACAGTTGGCTGAAGCATAGGGTGGTAGGGTTCGCTGCATGCTCAGGCGGATTAAAGTGGAGCACTAGGTGTGGCGAAAGGCTGGGGATGCAGTCGGAGGTCGTAAGCAAGGGAGGAGGCCTGCGTAAAGAAGGAATAAGGCGCATGGAAAAATGGGCGATGTGTGAGCACGAAAGAAAAAAATACGATAGTGTAAGTTTTCATGGAAGAAGAAATATTGAGCAAGTATGGGTTGGGGAGAAAAAGAAGTGACAGCAGGAAAGAAGACATGTTTCCGACATAAACAACTTTATATGTTGTTTATAAAAAATTTCTTTCAAAGCATGGCGAACGAATAGGAATGGAAAGAGATGTAGATAAAAGAAACCGGTGGAATAGCAATGGATATGGAATAAAAAAGCCAAAATTGAAAATATTAACTTTGGATGGCTATAGGTTTGCACGGTGAATAGAAAGGACATTGGAAACTTAAAGGCCCAAGTACTGAACTAATACGGCAAATCGTTTTGTCGATTCTGCCATGTACCGGGTGCCGAAACACACAAATAAATATACTGTGGAGATCAGCTAGACGAGACAAATAGAATGGCTAACAGACATCAGTCGTACGATCATCTGATCAAAAGTCAATATTTCGATGCCAAAACTACTTCTATTTTGCCGAAAATAAGATAAACGGGACAGTAGAAGTCCAAATTTGATGAAATGAAATATAACGTCTCACTCGGAGAATAGTTCACAATTTTATCATATAAAAATATTCAGATTTCGAAAACATTTTATTTTCATCAAATTAACTGATTTTAAATTGAAATTGAAAATTACACAACAGGATCAACTTTTATATTTTCCAATGAAAATTTGTCATTTGCTATGTCTAAATAGACGTATTCTAAATATCGAATTTTCATTGCAAAAATTTATAGTTTTAAATTTCACAAAAATTCAGTTAATTACATTAATAAATCGTTAAAATTTACGGGTTGTTACACTCTCCCCCACTCAAAACTATTCATCTCCGAAAAGGAACGAGATAGGAGAATTGTAACGACCCGTAAAAATTGCTAAATAAAATTGGTTAATTTAATTTGATTTTCGAAATTTAATTTAGAAAGGAATAAAAATTTAGTGAATTATTAATGGAAATAATAACTTGGATGTAATTCCAAGAAGTGAAACAATGTAAATGTAATTATATTCTTATTGTAATAAAAATTTTACCAAGATGAAATGATTAAATTGATCTAAAATCTTAATTAATGTGTGCATTAATTTATAATGAGTTATAAAAGGTAAATTAATAATTTAAAATGTTAACTTACTAATAAAATAATGTATAATGGATGGGAATGGAATGAATTAGTGTATGAACTAATGGTAACACTTGTTCTAAGCTAATAAGTAATGTAAAACGTAACAGTGCTAATTTAGGCTAATAATTAATAGGTTGAATGAAATGTCAATTAATGAATTTATTAAAATTGTAAAGTATAATAATAGATAGTAATTGGTTGGGAAGAATAAAGATGACTAAATGTGCTTTAATGATAATTAAAATTAAAAAGGAAACGAAAATTTTATTTATAAGATAGAAATTGGTGTAATAGAAAGCTAAATAAATTTATTGGAAATATTAATTAAAGTTGGACGTAGATTAATGTAATAGCGCTAATGCAAGTTGATAAATATTCAGTTTAAGCGCAATCACTATTAATTGAACCTATTGCAATAAATGGAATTAAATATTACATTAGTGAAGATTTTATATAATATTTGGTAATAAGGTATGGTTAGTGGTTTAAGAATGAATTGATAATTTAAAATTAAAGGTAGTGTTGTTAATATAAGTTGACTATAAACAAATTGAATGAAATTCAAATCAATGAAAATAATGTAGACGTATACTTAGCTACAAATTGAATATATGAAAACAAATTGTAAGCATTGAATTAAATTGAGGAATTTAAATTATAATAAATGGTCACTGAATAAAATCAATGTCCCATAAGTAATTATAATATGGGGTTGAAGGACATAAACTTAAAGGTAATTAAAGTTTAATGGTTACAATTGTTATAAATTACCTTTTTATTTAATTCATAGGATTTAATTTGAAAGCAATTGTAGTAATTGACTTAATTAGTGCAATACCAATTAATTAAAGCAATTAATTGGATAAGAATAATGGAAATCAAAACTTTATTCTATTTAATTGAGATGTAAAATTCAATAATTGGATTAATTGCAATCAAATGAAATTGATATAGCTAAATAATACGTTATTTGAAATGAAGATGGAATATGAGGAAATTTATGTAATAGTTTTGAATCCAATGTTAAATTCATCTATTTGACAATAATGAATGGAATAATGATTTGTTAATTCAATTTAATAGAAATTTTGAAAATTAAATTTATAATTTCTGAATTGAATGGAATTGAGGATAATACAGAAATAGATAAGTTAATCAACTTTAAATTGACTTTTAGTTTGTTTAAAACATTGTAAATGATTGAGAAATACAAAAGTGATAAAATTGGTTAATTTTTAAGATTGAAATTAAAAATTGGATTTTATTAATTAATTATTTAATTATTTAATTAATGTAAAAATAGCCATTTTGGCCACTGACTCGGATTTCGAAGAAACTAGTTTCATCGGATCCGTAACGGTGAATTATTGTAGGGTTTCAAGTTTCATAACGATCGGACTTGTCGTCTGATCGTACGAACGTGAAATGCCTAGAAATCAATGAAATTGAAATCAATTGAAATCAATTTGGAAAATATTGATTTTAGCGTAACTTCTTCATACAATGGAATTTGAACTTGAAACTTGTTCCATCATGTTTAAAATATTTTAAAACATCTATTTTGATATATGAGTTGACCCAATTTCGTTCCGGAGTTAGAACGGGCTTTTTGGGCCACTTTGTCGTTAGCACGTATATTCAATCTTGTCCTTCTATTCTATTTTAGTTGTCTATAAATACCCTGTTATAAACCCTAGCAGCCTCTATTCCTCATTTCTATATGTGCAGAAACTTCTGTTCTCCTCTTCCTCAATGGCTGTATTCCAATTCAAATTCCAATTCAAAAAAATCAACTTCAAAATCCAAACTCCTCAGAAAAATTCAAAAAAAATATATTTCGAAGCTCTCGACGAGCGCATCTTAGAGATGTGATTCGTTTTTCGATTGGAGTCACGGTTTGTCTTGAAATTGCTGAACAATCCACGGCCATCCATTGAGTCACGATCAACTACGATTGATCGTCGATTCGAAGATGTAGTATTATGGAGATAGCCGAGGGGATTGCATCCATATGGATTTCGTGGCGAGTTAACGGTCGGATCGAGCAAATTAATTCAGTTGGGGTTTCACACACGTGGCGGCCGCTCGTTTTTCGTGCCATGGCCGTGCTCGCCTGGAGACGCGTGGCCATGGGGAGAAACTTGAGGCGGTGGTGGCATGTCGCGTGGGGAGGTAGCGATCACTACAAAGGCGACGTGCGATTGGGTTGAGCGAACAAGGGAGACGGTGGGTTTTGCCTGGGTCGCGTTTGTTCTGTGCGTGCTAGGGTTTCATCCCTGCAGTTGAAGAAGGTGACGTGTCATTTCTTGTTATCTATTTTATTTATTTCTATTACAAAATTCATTCATTCTAAATGCCATAACTTTTGCTTACGAACTCCAATTTATGCACGGTTTTTTTGTTAGGATCCTAGTGAAATTTCGAACATTTTGGCGCTGGTTTGGATGAATTCTGAGACTGTCAAATTTTTGGGTTTAAATTGAATTTAAATTCAATTGAAATTCAAAAGGTGAGTGTTTTAACCCACTCACAACTTCTAAAATTTCTTATATTTGTTAAATTAATTTATGTTGTGATTATGAATTTATTTATGACTGTTTGTATATTTTTAATAATCATCTCAATTAATTGCATTTATTTAAATTAAATCGTTATTTAATTTATTATTGAATATAACTGTCAGTTAGTTACCTAGTATATATTATCAGTTATGTATTGATATTGATTAATTGTTTTGGATGATGATTGTGATGGATGTCTGATTTTTATGATGGATGAATGAATGTTTTGTTTATATCATCATAATCTGCAAGTTGTTATGCATTTATTTCATTCGGGATTGCGGTTTGAAATGATATAACCGCAACTTTTATTTTAAATTACGGATTAAAAAGATAAATATCCGTATCACTTGACCATATGATAGAAAATTATATACACACACCGCGGTCTATATATAAAATATTTTGAAATGATTTCTATGGTTTTGTGAAGAAATATGATTTTTTTTGAGATATTGATTTGAATATTATATAAATGTTATCTTATATATAGTGGAATTCTTGGACTTGAGCTAATTATAAAATTGATTTAAAGTATAAAGGAAGTTTAATAATAAGGTTTGATTTTATTAAGATATAAATATGGTTAAGTATTTATTAAAATTTTATTTCTGGATTTATAATAACTTAAAGGGAAATAAGGAGGGAAGATAATATGAAATTAATTTGAATAAAAGTTTTAAGAATTATACTCGAATAAATTTGATTTGAAATTTAAATAAAATCGTGATTTTAAAGAGTACGATTTCTATAACTTGATGTTTAGTCTAGAATGATTTAAATGAATATCAAGTTGATTTGAATGAGTATATCAAGTTAACTAAATTGAAAGAATATCCAGTTGTTTGAAGTTAAAAGTTTCACGTAAATTCTATTGAATTTATTAAATAAACATTGAATTTGATATATTTGGAATTATCAAAGAATTAGTTTAAAATGGTTGAATATTTAAGCTTTGAAATATATTGAATTTGAAATGGTTTATTTGGAGGTTCAAATCGGTATTTGGAATTTATTTGTGAAATTAAAGAAGCTATTTTATTTTATAAAGTTATTTAATATTTAAACTATTTAAGTGGTGTAGTTATATTTCAAAGATTTCAAAGTTTTATATTTTGGAAGACTATATTTCAAGCATTTGGTTTCGAAATATTTAACCTTGAAAATGTTATGGTATTTGAAAAGGATATATTTGGAAAACCATATCATATTGATTTAGTTTTAAAAGGGAAAATGATATCGTAATTATATGGTTTGGAAATGGATATTATATTCTGGTTTTGAAATATAAATTATTTTGAAATGACCGCGGTGTTATAATAACGTTTGGTTGTTGAAGAGACCACGATCGGAAGTTGTCTTACTCTCTGCCAAATCCGAAAACCACTTTAACAACCGTGTACGCGGTGGAGATTCCAGAATGAAGTAGGATGGTGGTGATGTTTCCTTTGAGGTAAATACGTGGACCCGACTCCCGTGAGTTGGCATAAGGTGGCTAAAACATGAGCAATTCACGGGCTAATGAGGTAGCACCTTTGAACGGACACATCCCTTCGATATTATACTTCGACTTTTGGATTGATTCGGTGGCCACTTTTGATTTTTTTTATTTGGGGGTGTGGCTCAAGGTGGGCGGTAGCTGCGCGCTACGTGTTACCACCAGCCCGGATAGCAATTGGTATATCTACCATGGCATTGCCTAGTTGTGCCGTGTCACCTACCCTATCGAAACTTGTACGAGTTTGGTTTTCTCCCGTAGCCCATGGAGTATTTAGGGTAGTCTCCCGATCTGGAGATGCGCTGATACTGGATGGACTACTGGGACTATTACGTGTTAAGGGCTATATGGGTAACCTCTTAATGCTATGAAAAAAGTAAGTTTATTTTACTATTAGACACTATTATAATAGCGAAATATTACTACACCGTAAATAGTTTAACGGATCCTTAGGAGATGTGAATCCCGAGCATCTCTTAAGTTACTGCACTCATGTTAGACACTAGATTGGAGATGTCAAACCCCGTAAACATCTCCGACGCCGTAACACTCATATTTATTTAAGTTGATTTAACTTACATAAGATCTTTTAGTTCTGACTCGAGTGTTTTGTCTTTTCAATTCGCTCGAGTCAGCCTGAGCATTTCAGCATTTGAAGACCTTACTTCTGGAGGACGAAGGCGAATATTTTATTACTATTATATATTATATTAGTCCACTACATCACATATGTTCCACTGCATCGATTATTATTCGTTGGTATGTGTAACTCTGATATGTATTGTATAAATATAATCGAATGTTTATAAAACAGCTTCATGAACTGTATATTTGATTATTATATTTTATCGTTCCGCTGTAAGATTCTATTTTGTTTTTTTCCTTTTCTTACTTTTTCTTATTTACCCCATAACAATCCGCCCTTCCATATGGTTTGAATTGGAACGTGTGTCGATTTAAAGCGTGCGAAAAGGTGAGATGTTGCATCTGGTATCAGAGCGAGGTTTTGCGATAAACCTTAGCTTTGTGGGGTCTGACTCTTATCAACAGGGTAGTAATACCCTATGATGAGTCACTGAGCGTATATATATGAGAGAGCGTATTTGTTAGTGTTATAAAAAGGTTTTTATATTGCGTTGATTTGTTCCGTTTTGTATTTATAAATTCTGGTTGATGCATAGGATGCTATGACATCAACAGGGATTTCTAAACGCTTAATAGGACAGACAGACAAAATATTTGTTTTGAATATAGGTGAATGAAATAATTTTGCCTATTATATTTTCTATATATATAAAATAAACTTTTATAAATAAGATATATATTTGGTTGCAATATGTTGGTTGTTAGGTAATGAAAAATATAAATAATAGTTGAAATAAATTGGAAATAAAATAAATGAAAATTGGAAATTTAGAACTTAAGTTTTTGGGTTTTGAAACTTTCTTTCGAATAATTTTGGAATATAATAATATTGTTTATAAGTATTTTCTGATATAAATATTTCAATATAATTTGGAAGAATTGTTTCAAAGAAGATTTTGGAAAAGAAATAAGTTCTGTACTCCCCTCTCTTATCGCTGGAAAATAATTTCGGTGATGGCGGCCGCATCATCGACATTCATTTTCGAGTTTCGAAGTAGGAAGGCCACTGTAGTAGTAAACTACAGATTTATTTTAATAATCAAATGTAAATTTCTAATTGTTCTAAGTATAATTGGATATATAAATGAAAAATTATCTATTATTTTAAAATGATTTGAAATTAAACCCGGTATTTAGTTCTTAAGTTTCTGTTAATTAATAGTTTCAATTAAGGGTAGTAAAATGGAATTTAACTAATAATTGAAACCTTTAAATGAAATAAGAAATGTAATGCTAAGTTATAAATGAGATTAAAAGAAAGTTGAAATTATAACCTATAAGACAAAGATAAAATTATTGAACATCTAATTAATAAAAGAAATAAGATAAACTTGTATGATTTCAATTACATTCTTAAAAGCATATATATAACTTACCAAATATTAAAAGTTGAAATGTTTAATAAGAAAATGTAAGGGAAAATTGTACAAGTGAAAGTATGTAATGAAGTGTTCAATAAATTGCTTTTATTTATAAGAATTGATGTTGTAGTTGTTATAAACTTAAGTTATAGTGGAAATTTTACTATAATAAAATATGATAGAAGGTACATGTTGTAAGCAAGTAATTATAGACTTAAGTAAATGATTGATGTTATTATTTTGAAAATAAGCAGAAAGATGAACACTGTAAATAAATAAAATTAAGCAGTGAATAAATGAATGTAATTTAATAAAAAGGATAAGTCATTATATGAATGAAAAAGAGAAATCAAACAACAATGGAATTAATAAGGATAAACTAAATCTATTGTTTGAATTGTTGTTGTGGTTTATGAGTTGTTCGGGTAAAGGATACTTTTAATTGCTTAGATGTATGAAGAATCTATCCAGTTTATCTAAGACTGTTGAGTAAGTGGAATACTTCATAGTTATTCATCATTCTAGGTGATATAAGTGTCTTAACCCGAACAAACCAATAGTTTGTCTTGCTTGGATGGTTGACTTGTGTTTGATATGTATGGTGTTAGTTGCAATTGATTATTGTTGTATTGATTTGCTTGCTTGTGTTTGAAACAACTTAAATATTTCATTTTATATAATTGTTAACCTTTTTGGATTATATAAGTGAAATACAGGTTGTGGAAGTAATTGCTCCTACTTTTGGTTTCATAATATAAGCGTAAATTGCCCGACAGGTACGTTTTTGGATTACGGTTTATAGTGTTATTATTTTTCCCGTGTAGGGATATATATTATTTTGGAAAAATATATGTTATATAATGTTATATTTTGATATTATATTTTCTCCCAAGCCTATCCTTACAAAGGAGACACTGCTGAAATTTTCCCAAAATTTTTTGGACTTAGAAAAAAAATTGAAAATGTTTTCCAAACCTTATTAATTTGAATATAAAAGATATAATTGTTTATAAATCTATATATTTTATTTAAATTATCAAATTCTATAAACTTATTGTTATGAATATAATAAAATATACTGATTTATAAGTTACTCTTTTACCTTCTTTTCCTTTTCGGGGACGAAAAGTTTTGAGTGGGGGAGAGTGTAATGACCCGTAAAAATTGATAAATAAAATTGGTTAATTTAATTTGATTTTTGGAATTTAATTTAGAAAGGAATAAAAATTTAGTGAATTATTAATGGAAATAATAACTAGGATAAGATTGGTAAGTTAATTGTTAATAACTTGGATGTAATTCCAAGAAGTGAAACAATGTAAATGTAATACTATTCTTATTGTAATAAAAATATTACCAAGATGAAATGATTAAATTGATCTAAAATCTTGATTAATGTGTGCATTAATTTGTAATGAGGTATAAATGGTAAATTAATAATTTAAAATGTTAACTTACTAATAAAATAATTTATAAGGATGGGAATGGAATGAAATAGTGTATGAACAAATGGTAGCGCTTGTTGTAAGCAAATAAGTAATGTAAAACGTAACAGTACTAATTTAGGTTAATAATTAATAGATTGAATGAAATGTCAATTAATGAATTTATTAAAATTGTAAAGTATAATAATAGATGGTAATTGGTTGGAAAGAATAAAGATGACTAAATGTGCTTTAATGATAATTAAAATAATAACGAAAAGTGTGGGTGTAAATTAAAAAGGAGACGGAAAATTTATTTATAAGATAGAAATTGGTGTAATATAAAGCTAATAAATTTATTGGGAATATTAATTAAAATTGGACGTAAATTAATGTAATAACGTTAATGCAAGTTGATAAATACTCAATTTAAGCGCAATCACTATTAATTGGAACCTATTGCAATAAATGGAATTAAATATTACAATAGTGAAGATTTAAGGTAATATTTAGTAATAAGGTATGGTTAGTGGTTTAAGAATGAATTGATAACTTAAATTTAAAGGTAGTGATGTTAATATAAGTTGACTATAAACAAATTGAATGAAATTCAAATCAATGAAAATAATGTAGACGTATACTTAGCTACAAATTGAATATATGAAAACAAAATGTAAGCATTGTATTGAATTAAGGAATTTAAATTATAATAAATGGTCATTGAATAAAATCATTGTACCGTAAGTAATTATAATATTCGGTTGAAGGAAATAAACTTAAAGGTAATTAAAGTTTAATGGTTACAATTGTTATATATTACATATTTGTTTAATTCATAGAATTTAATTTGAAAGCAATTGTAGTAATTGACATAATTAGTGCAATACCAATTAATTAAAGCAATCAGCTGGATAAGAATAATGGAAATCAAAACTTTATTCTATTTAATTGAAATGTAAAATTCAATAATTGGATTAATTGCAATCAAATGAAATTGATATAGCTAAATAATACGTTATTTGAAATGTAGATGGAATATGAGAAAATTTATGTAGTAGTTTTGAATCCAATGTTAATTCAATCTATTTGACAATAATGAATGGAATAATGATTTGTTCATTTAATTTAATAGAAATTTTGGAAATTAAATTTATAATTTCTGAATTGAATGGAATTGAGGATAATACTGAAATCGATAAGTTAATCAACTTTAAATTGACTTTTAATTTGTTTAAAAAATTGTAAATGTTGAGAAATATAAAAGTGATAAAATTGGTTAATTTTAAAATTGAAATTAAAAATTGGATTTTATTAATTAATTATTAAATTATTTAATTAATGTAAAAATAGCCATTTTGACCACTGACTGTGATTTCAACGAAACCAGTTTCATCGGATCTGTAACGGTGAATTATTGTAGGATTTCAAGTTTCATAACGATCGGACTTGTCGTTTGATCGTACGAACGTGAAACGCCTAGAAATCAATAAAATTGAAATCAATTTGGAAAATATTGATTTTAGCGTAACTTCTTCATACGATGGAATTTGAACTTGAAACTTGTTCCATCGTGTTTAAAATATTTTAAAACATCTATTTTGATATATGGGTTGACCCAATTTTGTTCCGGGGTCAGAACGGGCTTTTTGGGCCACTTTGTCGTTAGCGCGTATATTCAATCGTGTCCTTTTATTCTATTTCAGTTGTCTATAAATACCCTATTATAAACCCTAGCTGCCTCTATTCCTCATTTCTATACGTATTGAAACTTCTGTACTCCTCTTCCTCAATGGCTGTAAACCCTAATTTATCCAATTCAAATTCCAATTCAAAAAAATCAATTTCAAAATCCAAACTCCTTAGAAAAATTCATAAAAAATATATTTCGAAGCTCTTGACGAGCGCATCTCCGAGATGTGATTCGTTTTTCGATTGGAGTCACGATTTGTCTTGAAATTGCTGAACAATCCGCGGCCATCCATTGAGTCGCGATCAACTGCGATTGATCGTCGATTCGAAGATGCAGTATTGTGGAGATAGCCGAGGGGATTGCATCCATGTGGCTTTCGTGGCGAGTTAACGGTCGGATCGAGCAGAATAATTCAGTTAGGGTTTCACATACGTGGCAGCTACTCGTTTTTCGTGCCGTGGTCGTGCTCGCCTGGAGACGCGTGGCCATGGGGAGAAGCTTGAGGCGGTGGCGACATGTTGTGTGGGGGAGGTAGCGATCACTACAAAGGCGATGTGCGATTGGGTTTAGCGAACAAGGAAGGTGGCGGGTTTTTCCTGAGTCGTGTTTGTTCTGTGCGTGCTAGGGTTTCGTCCTTGCAGTTGAAGAAGGTGACGTGTCATTTCTTGTTATCTATTTTATTTAGTTCTATTTCAAAATTCATTCGTTCTAAATGCCATAACTTTTGCTTACTAACTCCAATTTAAGCAAAGTTTTTTTGTTAGGATCGTAGTGAAATTTCGAATATTTTGGTGCTGGTTTGATGAATTCTAAGACTGTCAAATTTTTGGGTTTAAATTGAATTTAAATTCAAAAGGTGAGTGTTTTAACCCACTCACAACTTCTAAAATTTCTTATGTTTGTTAAATTAATTTATGTTGTGATTACGAATTTTTTTATGACTGTTTGTATATTTTTAATCATCATCTCAGTTAATTGCATTTATTTAAATTAAATCGTTATTTAATTTATTTTTGAATATAATTGTCAGTTAGTTACCTGTTATATATTATCAGTTATATATTGATATTGATTGATTGTTTTGGATGATGATTGTGATGGATGTATAATTTTTATGATGGATGAATGGATGTTTTGTTTATATCATCATAATCGGCAAGTTGTTATGCTTTTATTTCATTCGGGATTGCGGTTTGAAATGATATAATCGCAACTTTTATTTTAAATTACGGATTGAAATGATAAATATCCGTATCACTTGACCATAGGATAGAAAATTACATACAGACACTGCGGTCTATATATAAAATATTTTGAAATGATTTCTATGGTTTTATATTGAAATATATGATTTTTTTGAGATATTGATTTGGATATTAAATAAATGTTATCTTGTATATAGTGGATTTATTGGGCTTGAGCTATTTATAAAATTGATTTAAAGTATAAAGGAAGTTTAATAATAAGGTTTGATTTTATTAAGATATAAATATGGTTAAGTATTTATTAAAATTTTATTTCTGGAGTTATAATAACTTAAAGGGAAATAAGGAGGGAAGATAATATGAAATTGATTTGAATAAAATTTTTATGAATTATACTCGAATAAATTTGATTTGAAATTTAAATAAAATTGTGATTTTCAAAGAGTACGATTTTTATAACTTGATGTTTTAGTCTAGAATGATTTAAATGAATATCAAGTTGATTTGAATGAGTATCAAGTTAACTAAATTGAAAGAATATTCAGTTGTTAGAAGTTAAAAGTTTCACGTAAATTCTATTGAATTTATTAAATAAACATTGAATTTGATATATTTGGAATTATCAAAGAATTAGTTTAAAATGGTTGAATATTTAAGCTTTAAAATATATTGAATTTGAAATGGTTTATTTGGAGGTTCAAATCGGTATTTGGAATTTATTTGTGAAATTAAAGAAGCTACTTTATTTTATAAAGTAATTTAATATTTAAACCATTTATGTGGTGTAGTTATATTATAAAGTTATGAAATTCAAACTTTTATGTTTTGGAAGACTATATTTCAAGCATTTGGTTTCGAAATATTTAACCTTGAAAATGTTATGGTTTTTGAAAAGGATATATTTGGAAAATAATATCATATTGATTTGGTTTTAAAAGGGAAAATGATATCGTAATTATATGGTTTGGAAATGGATATTATATTCTGGTTTTGAAGTATAAATTATTTTGAAATGACTGCGGTGTTATAATAACGTTTGGTTGTTGAAGAGGCCAGGATCGGAAGTTGTCATACTCTCTGCCAAATACGAAAACCACTTTAACAACCGTGTACGCGGTGGAGATTCCAAAATAAAGTAGGATGGTGGCGACGTTTCCTTTGAGGTAAATACATGGACCCGATCCCCGTGAGTTGGCACAAGGTGGCTAAAACAGGAGCGATTCTCGGGCCAATGAGGTAGCACCTTTGATCGGACACATCCCTTCGATATTATACTTTGACTTTTGGATTGATTCGGTGGCCACTTTTGATTTTTTTTATTTGGGGGTGTGACTCGAGGTGGGCGGTAGCTGTGCGCTACGCGTTACCACCAGCCCGGATAGCAATTGGTATATTTACCCTGGCATTGCCTAGTTGTGTCGTGTCACCTACCCTATCGCGCCTTGTACGAGTTTGGCTTTCTCCCGTAGTCCATGGAGTATTTAGGGTAGTCTCTCGATCTGGAGATGCGCTGATACTGGATGGACTACTGTGACTATTACGTGTTAAGGGCTATATGGGTTACCCCTTAATGCTATGAAAAAAGTAAGTTTATTTTACTATTATACACTTTTATAATAGCGAAAAATTGCTACATAGTAAATAGTTTAACGGATCCTTAGGAGATGTGAATCCCGAGCATCTCTTAAGTTACTGCACTCACGTTAGACACTGGATAGAAGATGTCAAACCCCGTAAACATCTCCGACACAGTTAACTAATATTTATTTCAGTTGATTTAACTTACATAAGATCTTTTAGTTCTGAATCGATTTTTTTGTCTTTTCAATTCGCTCGGGTCAGCCTGACCATTTCAGAATTTGAAGACCTTACATCTGAAGGACGAAGGCGAAGATTTCATTACTATTATATATTATATTAGTCCACTACATCACGTTTGTTTTGCTGCATCGATTATTATTAGTTGGTATGTGCAACTCTGATATGTATTGTATAAATATAATCAAATGTTTATAAAACAGCTTCATGAACTGTATATTTGATTGTTATATTTTATCGTCATGTTGTAAGATTCTATTTTGTTTTTTTTTTCTTTCCCTACTTTTTCTTATTTACCACATAACAATTCGCCCTTCCGTATAGTTTGAATTGGCACGTGTGTTGATTTAAAGCATGCGAAAAGGCGGGACGTTACAAGAATAGAAACAACCAGAAGAAAAGATAGATTTAAAATTCCAGATACTACAATTAATTCCAAAACCATACAAGTTTCATTTATTTTTAGATTGGTTATATGCAACTAATTGATTTCAATTCATTTTATTTAATCAAATTTATTATGTTCACATTTGATTGATTTCAATTTCATATATTTTCATTCAATTGATTAACATTTTTTTTTAAAATGTTTCACAACAAAATTTGTTTTATCTAACTCATTTATTAAATCTATTTGATCAACTATAGTTAATTCCACCTCAACATTCAACTTCAACTATTCTTAAGTTCATATTTATTTATTTAGATAGCATTTCCTTTTTATTATTCTGTTTACTTCACTGACATATCTTGTAATATATGTTAAGAGTATAACATTTATTATACTACCTAAATTTTTGTTCAAAAATTTCCTAACAAAATTCATTTTTGACATCTTATTTATTATTGTATATTATTCAATTACATTCAAACCCTTTTTTAGGTAAGTTTTATTAATGTTTTGAATCTAATTAAACATTATAGAAATTTTATTTTATTTACAATATTTTTATTAGGCAAAATTTTAGTTTGAACATTTTTATTATTTAAATTTCTCTTGTATAATCTTCAATTACATATCAATATTAATAATTTAACTTTTTGAATATTTTAGGTAAGTTATATGTGTGTGTGTGTGTGTTAAAATGCAATTGATCATTATACAAATAAAATTTACCCTAATTTAACTGTTTTAGTTTATTTCTTATTTTAAACTCTCCAATTATTTAAAAAAAATTCTTTATTTCAATTATTGAAACCGTTACTTAACACAGAATTTTAAGAACTAAATTTTCGGATTCACTTCAACTAATTTTGAAATAAATATATATATATATACACACACATTTTATACATCAAATCATACTTAAGAAATTTAAATCAAATACAGTTTCCAAAACAAATGTGTAGCAAAGCTATTATGTGTTCTCTCCACTTTGAGACTCGAAAATGAATGTCGATGATGTTGCAGTCATCACCGAAATTATTTTTCAATCACAAAAGAGGGGAGTACTTATTTTCTTCTTTTAAAATTCTTTGAAAACAATTTTCATTTGAAAATACTTAATAATTTATTTTTCAAAAATCTTGAAAACCAAAATTCTAAAAGTACCGAAAATTTAATTCTCAAATTCTATATATAAATTCATTTCATTTGCAAATTAGATATATAAACTATGTTTATAAAATTTCAGCTTCTTATAACAAACATCAATAGTTAGTGGTTTAGTAATGTTAACAAAACAATAAATGATAATCCAGTATTATCGTTTCTAATAACCAATTCACTTTACTATTTAATTTCATAAAATTATATCTTTATATATAAAATATAATCATAAAAAAATTATTTCATTTACCAATTTCAAAACGATATTGTGTTAGTTTGCTCTATTCAAGTGTTTTGGACTTCCTATCGATAACGTTGGCCAAACGAATCGATCGAAACCCCAAATCAAACTTAACAATTCAGCATAAGACATTTTTATATTAATAGCAAATACACTCCCTCGTGGGATGATTCAAGAATGGATTCTGAAACAAGGATAGAGATTCAAGTTTAGATGAACCATAGTCAAAGAGAATTCGAAGATAAAATAATTAAAGTATAAAAAAAGAAATGGATACACTTAATTTTATCGCGTCAACCTTAATCGGGTCAACTGAGGTCCCAGGAATGAAATTTATGCGAAAATTCAATTTCCCGCTTGAAGGGAAGAGAAGTGACTTTACCAAAACATCAGGATAATCCCTGACTATAGGGGTGGAGTCAAGATCATTAGGCTGAACATTAGACGATAAGGTAGAACTGTCTGCATAATCAAGAGGCATTCGACATTTGATCACGAAAGGATTCTGGGTTGCCTATTGGAGAGACGATTCGGGCTTTGAAAGAAATAACAACATCAAAACCAAGAAAAGGAAATCTCCAGTGAATCCACACCAGTTGCAAAGGAGTTCTATCCCTCTACAAACCATACGAAGGTTGGCGGGACCGCCAATGTGACTAGTCATAGCGGATGAAGTAGCTGAAGCTATGGGATGCTCTAGTATTAAAAGAATATGAACAGGACAGGACAGGAAAAGAAGGAATTTCATAACAAAAGGATAGCTCCAAAATTCCAAAGAAATCCAAAACAAAGATGAAGAAATTCAACTCGAACGAAGGTGATTCTATAATTGATTCTACTCATTCTAGGGTATCACTGCCCTATCTCCAATGAGCTTTTACTCCATATGCTAAGTTTTGAATAAACCAGAGCTTTGATACTAGTTGTAACGACCCAGTATTTTGAACCATTCGCATCTGCACATGTCAGACTTGAATTGCTCAAAATATTAGATTAATAATTTATAATTGGTAAAACTCAGCATATACAGTAAATAAATCAATCATAGAATCACAAATAGTCCATGGAGCTGCTATATAAACATTAGAATTTAAAGTAAAATATAACAGATATCTCGAATACATAGAAGTCTCAATATATATAGTCAAATGACAAAATATGAATATAAACAGCTGGAGACAGCTATACAACTAAAGATTGAATAGATATAGATGGATCTCCAAGTGAAGATCCAAACTCCGAAGGTGAGTCTCAAATGCTGTGACACTCAGTCTGACCCGAGCATAAAGCAAAACACAAAACACCCGAGTCAGGATTAATATTTTATATAGTAAATTCAACTTAAGTGAAATGTCAACTGAAATACAAATAACTTAAAGGATGTTTAGGACTCCCATCCTTTAAGGATCCATGGAACTATCTACTATGTAGTAATATACGCTATTATAATAATATCTGTAGTAAAGTAAACTATTAAAATAGCATTAAGGCTTACCCATATCCCCTTAACACATTTTATATAATGTCATAGTTTGTACAGATACTGTAAACTCCACCTGCGGGTGGGCTATCAGAGAGCACTCCATAGGCAGGACACAAAACAAACTCATAGAAGGTGCGACAAGGCATGCAACAAGGCACGCGAGGCAATTCCCAAGGTAGATATACAAATTGCGTATTCGGACTGGTGGTAACGCATAGCAGTTGTTACCTCCTACCTCGAGATACACTCCCAAATCAAATGTGCACCCAAATCAAATCACAAAGTAATAGAATGGTATCGAAGAAATATGTCCGATTAGAGGAATGATCTCACTTGGCCCAGCGTGGCTCCTGTTTTAGCCACATCAAGCTAACTCGCAGAGTCAGGGTTGCGTTAATCCTTATACAGGACCATCGCCAAGCCATCATACTTTTTTCCGGAATCTCTACCACGTATACAGTTGTTAAAGCGGTTTTCAATATTGGCAGAGGGTATGACAATATCCGATCCCGATCTCTTTAACGACCAAACACTTATTTCACACCGTGATCATTTCATTTCAAATAGTTCATACTTCATATCAAAATATCATATTCATTTCAAAACCATATCAATTCGATATTATTATTCACCTTAAATATTATTTGTTTCCAGAATCGTAACACTTTCAAAATTATAACATTTTTGAAATCATACCACTTTTGAAATCATAACACTTTTGAAATCATAACCCTTCCAGCTTAAACAGTTTAGATATTGAAAATAGTATATATATATATTAATATAGTTATAAAATTAAAATAGTTTTTATATTAAAATAATATATATTAAAATAGTTATAAAATAGTTTATATTTATTTAAAGAGATTATACTGAAATAGTTTCCCAATTAGAATTGTTTCATCCAATTCCACAAATCGATTCAATTCAACTTAAATTTCAAAATTCAATTATAAAGCAATCCCTGTTGAACATTTTCAATTTTTATCGATTTAAAAGGTTAAAGATTCAATTCAAATTCTTAATAAACCATATCAATTTTTATCGATTTAAAATCTAGGTTTGAACTATCATTTCAAGTCCAATAAAATTCAAAGTTAAATATTAAAACATTTTCAATATAAGTTTCATTTATATTTCAACATTTAACTTTAATTTTATTCAAATTGGAAAATATTCAATTAATCAATTTAATACAATTAAATAAGATCATAATTTATAATTTAAATCAGTATTAAATATGTAGTCTCAATTTTTGTTAAATTTGAGAATATTCATTTAATCATTTTTTATCCAATAAAGTTATAAATCATATCTTTCAAAATCTCAAATCAGTAAGTTCAAATCAATTATTATTTAAATTCAATTATTAACTAATTTAAATTCCAGGTCAACAATAATTTATCTTCCCAACCTCTATTAATAAAGTTATTAAAAAACTATTTTTAAAATATTAATATAAATTTAAATAAATACTTAAACATGTTATAAACCAATTAAATTAGATTTTATTAAATTATATCTTATTATTAAAAAAAAATTATATTAAATCATGTTTTATATATTTAAAATAAAATAAAATTATAAGTTAAATCTTAAAATTTATATTTTCAAAACTCACTTATAAATTAAAATTTCCAAACATGTTATTTAAAAAAAATTAAATTTTATACATATATAAAAATAGCATTTATATATTATATTTTGAAAAATCAGTATTTAATCAAACTCATATATTTCCTTTCAAACTTTAGAAATCATTTTAAAAATATAAACCGATGTTGTCCGTATATACTTTTCTATCTTATGGTCAAGTGATTCGGATATTTATCATTTCAATCCACAAGTTAAATATTTACGGATATATATCATTTCAACCCGCAATCCCAAAATTCGAATTCAATGAAAATCGCTTGGGTTTATCATTTCAACCCATAACGATTTTCCCTCAATCTATAAAATCGTTTGGGTATGTATCATTTCATCCCATAGGGAATTTATAACTATCAGGGAACTTGCAGAGTGAGAACAATATGATAATAATATAACATATCAACAAAATGCATATATCATAATTGGCAATATAACATATATATAACAGGTTATTGGTGTAAATACTGTCAATTAGCACTGGCGAACAAATGCAAATAATAACATATCATATTTAACGATTAAATAACTAACAATTTAAATTTAACAACATATTTCAATCGTCATTTCATGTGAATTGAATCTACTAAATATAAGAATGTTAATCGTGAGTGATTGCTCACCTTTCGAGGCTACATGAAACTGGACAAGCACACGGATAACCGACAAATCAAAGCAACTAACTACTGCGATCAATTATGGACAGTGGCGAGACCAAAACCAAAGCACGACGAACCCAAATCGATGAATCCAAAATCAAAACTAGCTTGATATAAATGGAATAAAATACGAATATTATATTAAAATCAATATTCAATACAGTACATATAATTTCCTTCAAATTCCCATATAAAATCTTTATCATAATATATAGACGTTATGTTATAATAAAATCTATTTTGAAAATAAGAATGGTTAATAAACATTTCCACACATATATATACATATATCCTTGCTTCACTACATATATATATATATATAAATAGAACAAAAGAATAGGACTATGTAATATATATATATATATATATATATATATATATATATATATATATATTAACCCTTTATAGTATAATACAAACTTTTTTGAAATATATAAACAATACAAAACTACAAGTTACAGGAAGATTTACAACTTCGAATATAAGCACATATATTTATATATACGAATAATATATATACTCCATTTTTTTCAAAGATGTAGAAAGAAAGTGATAGAAGGCTCGGGGTAGTTGCTGCTAGAAGTGGGGCAAGGAGATGTGGGATAAAAGTGGAAAGGCTGGGATGTGGCCACTGCTGCATGGCGGAGTATGGATGGGCGGCGCGTGAGCTTGTTTCAGGCAACATGAAGAGGCCGAGCAAATGAGAGGACGTGTGGCAACATGAAGTGGCTGCCACGGTGGATGAAGGTAGGACAGTCGACGAAGGTGACGAGGGAAGTGGGGTGTGTTGTGATGGTGGAGAGGAATGGGAAGAAGGATACGCGTGAGTTTCTTGACTGGCGCTCATTAGTAGGTGGAGAGGAGGGCTCATGTGGCAGGGGTTTTAAGTCATAGGGGGTGGAGATCGCGTTCAGTTGGAGGAGTGATCGAGAGGAAAAGGGTGGTTGTTGTGTGGGTGGTAAGTAGTGGAGATAAGGTGAGTTTGGAGGAGTGAGTGGTTGGAGCGTGGTTGGCAGGAGAATAGGGTGGTGGGGTTCGCTGTAGGCTCAGGCGGAATGAAGTAGAGCATTGGGTGTAGCGGAATGCTGGGGATGCGGTCGAAGGCCGTGGGCAAGGGAGGAGGCCTGCATAGAGAGGGAATGGGGCGCATGGGAAAAGGGTGATGCATGAGCACGAAAGAAAAATAAAATAGTATAATTTTTCATGGAAGAAGAAATATTGAGCAGGTATGGGTTGGGGAGAAAAAGAAGTGACAACAAGAGAGAAGACATGTTTCTGATTTAAACAACTTTATATATTGTTTATAAAAAATTTCTTTCAAAGAACGTGTGAATGAATAGGAATGGAAAGAGACGCAGATAAAAGCAAATGGTGGAACAGCAATGGACATGGAATAAAAATAGTTAAAAGTTGGAAAATATTAACTGCATATGGCTATAGATTTACACGGTGGAATAGAAAGGACATTGGAAACTTAAAAGGCCCAAGTACTGAACTGATACGGCGAATTGTTTTGTCGATTCCACCACGTACTGGGTGTCGAAAAACAAAAATGAATATACTACAGAGATCAGCATGACGAGGCAAATAGAATGGCCCACAGATATCAACGGTACGATCATTCTATCAAAAGTCGATATTTCGGTGCCAAAACTGCTACTAATTTGTCGAAAATAAGATAGACGGGGCAATAGAAGTCCAAATTTGACGAAACGAAATATAACATCTCACTTAGAAAATAGTTTACATTTTTACCGTATAAAAATAATCATATTTCAAAAACATTTTTTTTCCATCTAATTAACTGATTTTAAATTGAAATCGAAAATTACACAATAGAATTAACTTTCATATTTTTCGATGAAAATTTTCCATTTGCTATGTCTAAATAGACGTATCTCAAATATCGAATTTTCATTGCAAAATTTTATAGTTTTAAATTTCACAAAAATTCAGTTAATTACGATAATAAAGCGTTAAAATTTATGGATCGTTACAATACACATAAGTGATTTTTCTTTATCTTTGGTACCCTCAGTAAATTACTGAGATATAGTTTTTCTTCACCTTTGATGCAAGCAATTCTAGTGTGTGTAATCTTAATAGCCTCTCTATTTCTTATGTGTATGCATTTATTACCTTTGTACTCGTTGATTCCTAGATTTTGATTATCCAGACTACTGGTGATGTGGTTGGTTACTCCTGAATCTGGGTATCAACTCTTGACAAAAGTTTATTCAGGTCTGATAATGTTATTTTGATTGTTTTCCTTATTACTGCTTAGATGGTTACTTGAGTCTTGTTGTACTTTTGCCATATTTACACTAAGTTGTCATTTCTCTGGTTCATTGAATTCTGACCTAGAGTATAATTCGTATTGAGTCTAAAATAACATTTTGGAGTAGTGTGTCCAACTTTCTCACATATTTGACACTTCAGCCTATTGTTATTATTCCATCTCCCTCTGCCTTTGACTGATTCTTGCCTTTATTGTTATATTGGTTCTTGCCTTTATAGCTTGCTGCATAATAGACTGACATGTCTAAATTTATGAGTTTCTTGAGTCCTTATCTTCCTTCATGGGTAAGAAATATAGAGTTTACATCATCAACTGATGGTGTCACTTTTTGTGATGTTATTACTTCTACCACAGCTTTATATTCTTCATTTAAACCACTCAAAGTAATTAACACTTTTTCAGATGCTGGTACCTTGTGTCCAGCATCTTCAAGTAAATCACATGTTGTTTTAATTTTTGCAAGATATTCTCCCATGGATTGATTATCGTTTCTGATACTGTGTAATTGTCTCTTGTGATGCATTACCTTGGCTGCATTGAGAGTTAAAGATTTGTTCAACTGTTGATTAAATTCCATTTGCTACTTTACTTCTAATAAATTGTGGCAATAATTTTGTGAGAAATGCGGATTATGGATCTTAAGGCTAGGATTAACACTAGAGGGGGTGAATAGTGTTTATAAGGAATTACTATATCTTTTTGAATTTATGTTAAATTGAACACAGATGTATGCAATATACAGAAACAGATATGATCATAGAAACAAACACAAATGCGGAAATAAAGTAAAAGCAATAAAGGAAAGAACACACCGGATTTTATACTGGTTTGGAGTTACCCTACATCCAGTCCCGCAACACAAGTACGGATTTCCTTTCAAAAGTAATTGTACAATTGCACCCTCGATTTCAAGGCTACGAGGTACACCCTCCAGAATCACAATCCTATGGGTAGAGATACTTGATTTCCGGGCCACAAGTTTACCCAATTGATTTACCAAGGCTACAATCACACTTTATCTCGTTTGATTGATTTTCAAGGCCACAATCACACCTTTTCTCACTTAATAGATTACAAAGAAGCCTATAACTTGGAACAGCACTGAGGATCTTGTTGAGATAGTGATAGAGAATAAAATTACGAATGATGGAGTTCGATTCAATGTTGATTTCGGCAGAGTAATGGTAAGAATATGTATTAAGAAATATGGAAGAAGAAGAGGAGTGAAAAACCAGAAAATCTAATGTTAAAATTCGTTGAAACTAACCCCTATTTATAGAAGAACAACAGTCATGTCCATTCGTGAAGAGTTATGGCGAATAGATACTTCTTTTGAAATTTAAATTTAAAACTCAACTGACACCATGTCGACGTGGTCACCATGAGTATGTCGACATCCCAAAGCATTTTTTGGTAATTCGATTTTCTTTGAAAATAACATTTATCTTATATTAAAACTATTTTAAACTTTATAAATATACTTGACTATAGTTAAAATTCATAAGTAAATATAGAGAATAATATATGTAGAATTTAACTATAATTTTATATTTAAATCTAATTATAAATATTTAAAATTTAAATATATTATATTAAAAGATAGTTTAAAATCAGGAGTAATTTGACTTTGAAATTAAAGATGATTTTGAGGCTAAAATTATTTAAAATCAGGGTATAGGTTTTTGAATCTTTTAAAAGGAAAGTTTTGAAATCATTTTGAAAACAAGATAATTTTTGTAAAATCATTTGAATAAAAATTAGCGGATACGAAACAATGTTCCACTAGATTTTTCGTAGGTTCCATCCTACGTAGGGTTCCATCCCTTTAACGAGCTCGAAGTGGATTCCATTCCACGAATAAATTGGGTTTTAAGCTGTCAGTGCTTTTCTAGGAGTTTTAACAAAATTCCTAATTAAAATACTTATTCTTGAAGTCTTGAACTCTTGATAATCTTGATACTCAAGAGTCTTCAATCTTGATATCTTGAATCTCTATACTGTAGTCTTCATTCTTGGTACCTGCATGGTTAAATCATGCATATGCATATATATCTAAACTTATAATGTTAGTATTTATATTTATAATCTATTCTAAGGTTGTTGTGATCAAAAAGATCATCTCACGGACTAACAATCTCCCCCTTTTTGATGATGACAACCTTTATTTATAAAATATTATTTTTATCTTAATAACTCCCCCTTAATTTATGCCTAGCTACACTATTTTATATTTCTCCCCCTTTGTTATCAACAAAAACTTACTCCAAACTATATAACTCCCCCTTAATCTAATATTATATGACATGTCATTATAATGATAGTGTTATCATAAATAATCAACACTTAACTCTAAAAACTAAAACTTAATCCTAAATTACTAACTATCCTAATTAAGAATCTATTATAATACTTATAATAGTTAGAAAAATATAAGAACGTAAATTATTTATTAAGTATATTTCAACACACTCATCAAAACCAATCATGTCAGACAAGTCAAACGAATCAATCAAGTCAAACAAGTCAGACAAGTCAATCAAGTCAAACAAGTCAATCAAGTCAATCAAAACATACCAAACAAATCAAAAACTAATAATCCTATATTATAAAACAATACTACAAACTCCTCCTAAATAAAATACACTCGTTATGTATACACGTATGCAATATGTAGTTTGTAATGCAGTATGAAATGTATGACATATGCAATGTAGCATGAGATAATATACAGCATTAAGTGCAACTTGTGATGCAAATAATTATGATATGCATTGTAATTTACGATGTAATATGCAATAAAATGAGATATGAAATAGGATGCATAATGATATGTAATATGAAGCAAAATGATAATGAAGTAAAAATAATAATATGCAGAATGATATGATGATATATATACTACGGTAAGTGACATCCAGATTATAAGATAAACATGAGTAATAAATAATATCTAATTGACAAGCATATATATATATATATATATATATCAAATTATTTATTATAAATTACTTCAACCAAACAAAGATAATAAACACCAATTACTAGACTTAGGTTAATGAAACTAATGAATGAGACTGGAAGAGTAGTAAAGAAAAGAGTTTAAAGGTAATAAATGATATTAAAATTATAACATGTTTATGAAAGGTAGTAATCAAACTCAATATCAAAATTAAATTACTAATAAATATGGTCCTAAACTATATATATATATATATATATATATATATATATATATGAAAAAATATATTTTTATAAAAATTACTAGCCTACTTATTTAATTTAAAATAATTATTTTAACTTGGTTGTTTTTATTTTTTATTTATTTTTAAGAATCCAAACTTCCATGTTTATAAAATACTTAACTTACTAATTAAAACCTTTATATTATATTTTTATTGATTAAAATATTTAGAAACATGTTTAACCATCTTTTAAATTTAAAAAATATCATAATAAAATGATAAAGATTGAAAAACTAAAATAAACATGTGTTATATTAAGGCCTCTTACTTTTAAAAAAATTAGTTAATTATAAAGAATATATTTAAACATGAAATTTACTTTAAAATATTCTAATATAAGTTAGAAAATAACTTCTAGAAAGAATAGAGAAAAATTCTTAATTTAAATATTATTTTTACATAGTTAAAGTTTCATAAAGAAAAAAATAGTATTTAAAGAATGCTACAAAATGTTTTTGTAGTAAAACATATTCGAAACTTTATAAAACTGAAACTGTAGCTTTTACCAAATGCTGTGTAAAGTTTCTGAAACTCTACAACGTTTCAAAGCACAAAAATGCTATAAAAATGAATTTGCAGTACTTACAAAACATTACAGAAGAAAAGAAGCATTTTAGAAATGCTATCTAAAATTCCGGTCATGTGATGTGGTGCTATCTTATTTATTGAAGAAATATATAAATTGAGCCTTATTCTAACATTCTAAATTCATTATATTAATTTCTTGAAGATATAAAATTAGTATCTTAAAAAAATAGAGTATGAGAAGTAAAAATAACATTAGAAAAGATGAAATCATGAATGAAGGTATGCTTTCCTTCTTAGTATAGTTGTAATAAATTAGCTGTAGATTTTATTTGAAAGAAAACACATTTTAGAAGACTTTATAAAAAATTAGACTTGTACATCGATATTTATACTATGGTGTGTGTTGATATATGGGCCAATATATCAAAACTTATAAAAGAGATAAATTTCTATACCTAACTAAATGCATATATATATATATATATATATATATATAAATATATTCTTAAATGCAACAATAAAGATGAAATAATGGTAAAGCGTACCAATTTTTGCACTCCATCTTTCTAACATTGTTGTTCTTTCATTGTTGTGAGTCACACATTTATATCTTTCAGAATTTGATGACGAGATCTGCTCTATTGTGACGGGCTTGTTTTTCTAATCTTCGTAGTATATTCATTTGCTGAATTTGGAGACCGTACGAGAAAGATATAGATGATTTAGTAGATCGACCAACTTGGCGCCAAAATTTTAAATTTGAATTTTGAATGAATGGACACTTCAACCACTATAAATAGGCCCAACGGTCCCCACTTTTCATTTTAATTGCTCTTCTTCTACTTCTTCCCTTTTTCTATATACTATCAAACTTCTAGAGGGCATATCTCCTTCGTTTCTTAACGGAATTAGATGAAACCAGCAGCAAATCGAAGAGGAAGGAAAGGGCTACGATCTAGTAATAGTTTGGTGTCAAATTTGGGCGGTATTATGATGCAAAAGGCCGAACAGTAGAAGAAATGTAGAAGACCCCATACAAAGTTTTTCAGCTTTGGATAGCCAACTTCAAACTGTCATATTTCACTCAATTTTGATCGGAATTTGATGATCCACCCATCAGAACGACCGTAATAACAAGAAATACAATCTGAAAAAGGAATGGGAACAAAATGCTCAAATATATAGATGCAATTTGAAGAATACCTTTAATAGTTTTGCCTTCCTTTTCTCTTTGTTCACCAAAACTTCATTTGACCACAACTTGGTCATTTCTTGATGGATTCACACGAAACCAGTGGCATTGTGAAGCAGATGGAGAGAAATACAATATCAAATCAAGTTGTAGATAAGAACCAAAAGTTTTAAATTGATCTGGTACCCATTTCTTTGTCGATTTTCATTATATATCCATTTGTTCTTCTTGATCGATGAATGATTGTCTGGTGTCTTTTGAACAACAATCGTTAGACCTAATTCTTCTCCTGCAAAACAAATAACCTTTTAAAGAATCAAGTGGCTTTTCAAAATAATTAAATATAGTTTTAAACAAAAACTTCATGATGATTCCGTGACATATTCATATGAAAATAGTGTTAATAAAATCCTGAAAACTAGCCATTTTAAAAACTTTTCAAAATTCAGATTAAGAAAACTTTGAAAACCTTTCTCTGATACCAATTGTGAGAAATGCAGATTACGGATCTTAAGGTTAGGATTAACAATAGAGGGGGGTGAATAGTGTTTATAAAGAGTTACTAAATCTTTTTGAATTTATGTTGAATTGAACATGGATGCACGCAATATACAGATACAGATATGGTCATAGAAACAAACACAAATGCAGAAATAAAGTAAAAGCAATAAAGGAAAGAACACACCGGATTTTATACTGGTTTGGAGTTACCTTACATCCAGTCCTGCAATACAAGTATGGATTTCCTTTCAAAAGCAATTGTACAATTACACCCTCGATTTCAAGGTTACGAGGTACACCCTCCAGAATCACAATCCTATGGGTAGAGATACTTGATTTCCGGGCCACAAGTTTATCCAATTGATTTACCAAGGCTACAATCACACCTTATCTCGCTTGATTGATTTTCATGGCCACAGTCACACCTTTTCTCACTTAATAGATTAGAAAAAAGCCTATAACTCTGAATAGCACTGAGGATCTTGTTAAGATAGTGATAGAGAATCAAACTACGAATGATCGAGTTCAATTCAATGTTGATTTCGGCAGAGTAATGGAAAGAATATGTATTAAGAAAAGCGAAAGAAGAAGAGGAGTGAAAAACCAAAAAATCTGATGTTAAAATTCATTGAAACTAACCCCTATTTATAAAAGAACAACAGTCATGTCCATTCGTGAAGAGTTATGGCGAATAGACACTTCTTTTGAAATTTAAATTTTAAACTCAACTGAAACCATGTCGACATGGTCACCATGAGCATGTCGACATCCCAAAGCATTTTTTGATAATTTGATT
Source organism: Allium cepa (assembly GCA_030765085.1). NCBI lineage: Eukaryota > Viridiplantae > Streptophyta > Magnoliopsida > Asparagales > Amaryllidaceae > Allium > Allium cepa. Next base: position 348,893,276 of record CM060944.1, read on the forward strand.
TTCTTTGAAAATAACATTTATCTTATATTAAAACTATTTTAAACTTTATAAATATAACTGACTATCGTTAAAATTCATAAGTAAATATAGAGAATAATATATGTATAATTTAACTATAATTTTATATTTAAATCTAAGTATAAATATTTAAAAGTTAAATATATTATATTAAAAGATAGTTTAAAATCAAGAGTAATTTGATTTTGAAATTAAAGATGATTTTGGGGCTAAAATTATTTAAAATCGGGATAGAGGTTTTTGAATCTTTTAAAAGGAAAGTTTTGAAATCATTTTGAAAACAACATAATTTTTGTAAAATCATTTGAATAAAAATTAGCGGATAAAAAACAATTTTCCACTAGATTTTTCATAGGTTCCATCCTACTTGGGGTTCCGTCCCTTTAACGGGCTCGAAGTGGATTCCATTCCACGAATAAATTGAATTTTAAGATGCCAGTTCTTTTCTAGGAGTTTTAACAAAATTCCTAACTAAAATACTTATTCTTGAAGTCTTGAACTCTTAATGATTTTGATACTCATGAGTCTTCAATCTTGATATCTTGAATCTCTATATTGTACAGCCTTCATTCTTGGTACATGCATGGTTAAATCTTGCATATACATATATATCTAAGCTTATAATGTTAGTATTTATATTTTATAATCTATTCTAAGGTTGTTTTCATCAAAACCATCATCTCACGGACTAACAAATTTAACACCTATTGATGATAATAACCATGAATAAATTAAAGTGTCTTGCGTCTGATACTTTATAAATTCTGAATTGCTGACAGTTTTATTTTCTTCATTGGTGATGAAACTTGGTGGAATTGTATGAGTGCCCAAAAGGAAATATTCGAGTCTATAGCCCCTGACTGCTGTCTCAACCTGTACTTTCAAAAGAAGATTATTAGTTTCTTCTAAGTGGGTTGTAATCAGTTGATTCTGAGGACTGATGATAGTTTTAATCAGATACCCGGTTGTTGTTTGACCAAAATTGGTGGTTGCTGATATTCCAAAGTTGTTGGCCATGATGCAGATTCAGGATCAGAAAGAAATTCAAGTAAAAGGAAGGAATTCTGATGCAAGAACTATTACCGGGGGCTTCAAGAAAATCAAAAACAGAATAGAAATCTTCAAGAGTTAGGTATATGCATCCACTAACCCAGATGATTGATTTTTGATGATGGGTTTTTTCAGGCAAGGCACTATTCTTTAATGTTTTGATGAATTTCTAAATTTGATTTTGCTCTTCTGAGTGAAAGTTTGATGCAACCAGTCTCTAGCTAGATTCTTATGGCAGGGCGCTTGCTTTTCTTCAGATAAGCACTTTTAAATTATTAATCTTAAATGATGAAATTTTTCTGATGGGATTTCAAAAAACTCATAAATTATCAAATGATGATAACTCGGATGATATTCAAGCTATTGTTATGCCGTTAGGCTACTGCTCTGATACCATATAAGATTTGCAGTTTAATGATCTGCTTTGATGTTTTAGGTAGAATGTTTGAATTGCATGAAATGAGAAAGGAAGCTTTACAAAATTATCATTACAGAGTGTGATACATGTTGCTATTTATACAACAGCCGTACTTAATAACATTAGATGGTTTTGGGCCAAAAACGAACACAAGCCCTCTAGCCTGCTTATTACATATTTGCTTTGTAAATAAAAAAGCAGATGCGTCTTCGGTCTCCCACACTCGTACACTTCTAACTCAAGATCTTAATGTGGTTTAGTTGAAACCAATCTATACCAGTAACCCAATAACTTTCATTTACAATTTACTATATTAAGGAGTATAGGTGTAGTTTAACAGAATTATCAAGGGTAATTTTATTTGTATCCACTTGATTAATAATTTAATCCACATTATTATGTTATTAAGTTAATCCATAACTATATTACTAGTTAATCCAGGGTGGATTAACTGTTATGAAGGATTCTAACTCGAGACCATTAAAATCAAAACCCCAATGCACAGCGAAAAAACGAGATTGTGATATGGAGTGTAAAGACAACCAATGAATAACTCTATCTAAATATCAAACAATCCAAATCCAATCACAATCCTCAAACAAGCAATATGGAAATCAAACCAATAACGAAAAATAAACCACACAGTGATTTATAGTGGTTCTACTAACATTGTGTTAGTGTGCATCCACTTTAAGAGAGAGCTTTTATTAATATCGATGAGAAGAGTACAAGAAATTGATTACAATGATCAAATTCTAATAGAATTGACTTGTGGGGAAGAGAACTGAAGAAAATTAGGTTTTTAAAATCCTAATTAGTGGAGGCTAAAACCCTTGCAATCGCTTTCTGTCGTATTGAAATCTAGATCCAGAAAATAGCTTATATAGAAGACTAGAAAACCTAGGCAAAGTCTTAAAATTACTCCTTCAGATATCTCAAATTTTCATGTCAAGCCTAGACTAAAAAACTGGCAGAAGTTGCCATAAACGTCTGTCGCAATGTGGCAGACGTTTTTCCAAAGTCTTGAAAAAAAATTCCTTAGACATCGGACATATGTCCAAAGTGACAAATGTCTTCCATATGCCTCTGGAACAATTCTGCTAAAGCTTCAGATGTTTGTCCAAAGTGATAGATGTTTGTCCCAATTCTTGGGTTTCAAAACCTACGGAGACAGACGTCTTTCGCTATCACTCCACCTTCTCCTCCATAACTTCTTCTTCCGAGCTTTGATTTGCGAACTATTTTTTCTATCACTAAGCTACTTATAACCACTTCAAATCTCTATATATTGATGCTAAAATTTAACATTAACTGACAAAACACAAACATAATTTCAGTTTGAAGCTCAGATCAGGGTACAAATTAAATTATTCAAGCTATACTGTTCATGTCATGCATAGATAATTCCACAGCCCACTCAAACAACTATTGATTTCATGTAGACTATTACCATGTTCATAATATTATTCTAAACAATCATTGGATTACTCAGGTAAATAGAATAAAAATTTCAAAAATTAGTTAAATCTCAGGTTCCATTAAACACAAGAGCATTATGCAATACCATGGCCTACCAATATCCAAATAACAAAGAAAAATGATCAAAGATTTACTGTAACCTATACCGAGGAGATGAATCCTCTCTTGAATAGTGTTCCACTTCCAATACTTTCACTCGACCCAACTTAGTCATTCGATAAACGACGTACCACAATTTAACTATAATCAAAGCGGAGCTTTCGTATTGAAGATCAATGGTATTCTCAAGTCAAGAGGACTGTGTGAATTAGTCACTTTGATATTTTCTGTTCGACTATAGTTGTGTTAACCAATAGAAAACTATCGAGTAAGTCATTTCATAGTTACCCAATAACTATTAATACATAACCTCTTGGTGCCCACACAGTCATGAGTAATACATTGTTCAACATTTAGAGAGTATTACATATACTAATCTCAATGGATCTAACGATATCCAGTCTCAATACATCTTAACTAGGAATATTTAAAACGATATATTTATTTTATTGTCATAAAACACTCATGATTACAACGCACTATAACTACTATCACAAAACATATCATTTAATGATTTCTATTAAATATAATTAATATAACATTTTATATCAAGTATATAATAGCAAGAAAACACCTTTTATTTTAAACAATATTGATTATCAAGTTAGATTTATGTAACAAATCACATAATTTTCCCTAGGGCATATCTCTAACTCTATCAATCTTCCGCTTGTATTTGGGGCCTATTATGGAATCTCTATCCCATCCCTTTGACCGGTTTGATGAGAACTGATCGAGTTATACCCTCCGTGAATGGATCTGTTATGTTTTTTAATTTTCTACCATGTCAATCATCTCTCTCTAATGCTAATAAACTATCTTTATCATGTGGAACTATTTAGAGTATGTTTCTTAGTGGCTAGTGAGCTCTTATCATTTTATTGTTATCATATAACAGTAATAAAGTATTTATAACACTTGGAATCATCCCTATATCATTTACAAATTTGTGCATTTATATTACACATCTCTTTTATCATGGCACTATTCAAGGTGATGTACTTTGCCTTTTCTTTGAATTAGTCATAATGAATCTTTTAGAAAATTTCCAACTTAAGCTCCTTAACTAAGATTTGAACATGAATTTAATATTGGACATATTATACACGATATTACTTATAGAGTTTGAGTCTAAGCATTCCTTCATAAGGAATTTGTTGTTAGTAAACAATTACCTAATATTCGGTAAATACTCGAGAATGCCCTAAACTACCATTTAGTTATCTTAATTTGGATTTAATATTTGCTTCATGCATAAAATACATAAGCAAACTACGATAATGTAGACAATCTAATACATATGATAATTCCTATTGTCAATACATAAGGAATCCATTCAACATATTCCATATTAAATATTTTAATAAGATGTCTTTGCATATTGTACTATAATCAAAGTAAAACTTTTATATTGAAGATCAATGGCATTCTCAAGTCAAGAGAACTGTGTAAATTAGTCATTTCGATATTTTCTTTTTGACTTTAGTTATAATAACCAACAGAAAACTATCAAGTGAGTCATTCCATAGTTGTCGAATAACTGTTAGTACGTAACCTCTTAGTGCTCCTAGTAGTAATGAGTAATACATTGCCTAACATTTTAAGAGCATTACATATTCTAATCTCAACAAATGTATAGATATTTAGGCTTGACACATCTTGACTAGGAATATTTAAAACAATATGTTTATTTTATTGTGATAAGTTACTATTTATTACAACACATCGTAACTACTATCACAAAACATACCATTTATAAATTTTCAATTAAAGATACTTTTAATTTAATTAATTAATATAACATATTATATCAAGTGTATAATAGAAAGAAAACACCTTTTATTTCGAAAAGATTGGTTATCAAGTTAGATATATACAACAAAATACATTATTGCCCCTAGAGCATACCACTAACTCTATAATTTTTGAGTTGCCTAGGTTACTAGAGCTACATGAAGCGTGAAGGGCAATATAACCAGATTTATAGCTGATTTTGGCCTAATCTGCATACTGGACTTGGGCCGCTTCTGGTCCGTGCTTCTGGCCTAAATCTTGGCCCATCCTCCAAATCCTTGCATACATATCATTTTCGACTGGGATGAATTCACTCAAATGAGTCTCTATTGCCTTTCACCCACTGTTTCAGACACTGCAACAACTACTCTTCCTTTTCGCATGACATGTTGCTTACCTTTCTTTCTTTGTAGCAAGCAGGGTAACCAACAATTTCATGGCATTGTTCTTTCACATGTATTGTTTGACCACAGTGAGCACATTTCAACAAAGATTTATCAACGTAATAAGTTTTCTTATTTAGAGATACCTTTGATACTTATGCACCTTCGAAACCATGACTGTTGAGATTCGTGATATTCCTTCACCTTTAAGCATGATTACCTACCTTAATACTTCTTTTCTCACCTTTGCAAAGGCTTGCGTGACTGTGGGAAACGGTGTAATTTGTAAGAAATTTTCTCTCTCATTATCCAATCGGTCATCAAGACAATCTAGAAAGGTATAGACGCTGGTTTCTTGAACAAAATTGTTAAACTTCTTAATATCTTCTGCAAGAACCATAAGTTTAGGATGGTGAAAATCGATTTCTTGCCATAGACTCTTTAAATTATTATAATATTCTTCTATAGATTTGCCTGACTGTTTAAGTCGTATTATTCTTTTATTTAGTTCAAATACCCAAGTAGCATCGCCGCCATCATAGAAAGTTGTAGAAAGATCACCCCATCCTTCTTTTTCTATAAGGAATCATATGAACTTGTTCGCTAGATTCGACGCTAGATTCGAGTCCAGAGAGTCAACCAGCTATCCCTTCATCACTGTGTCATCAATATCCTATTTCGGGTACTGTAGGTATTGATATAGTGGAGGAGGTGGATTTCCAATGATGTGTCATAGTTTATCTCGTTCCTTCACATACGTCATTACTACTTGAGACCACATGTAACAATCCACACCTAAATGGGCATAATATTTTGACAGAATTGAAAACCTAAGTCCATTAAGGTATGGATCGTTGGTGTTGGTAACATGTATAAACATAAGTATATCAGAGAGTTGTCTATGAACTCGTAATACAACTGTAAAATATAATAGAACATATAAACTGACTAAGGCTACTATGTACCTTGGAATCAATATTACTCCTTGGATATCTAGTTTCCTTGTCGATGCTTAGCATGAATGAAAGTCTCATCCATCAACCATTCCTAACTTACACTAGTGTCTTATCCCTCTAAATCTATCCTATGGGTTGTAATGAGGAAGGGGTCAGTACAATGTTTTGGTGATCGGTAAACTACATACTTTTGTCAAAAACATTAATTTATGTTGATTGCTTTTCATTCAAATATATGTCTCCAATTTAAGAGTTAGAGGTTTTAACTGCGTTTGTGCATAGGACATAAATAACCTACTCCAATGTATGAGTATATTAAGCATGTGGGTCTATATACATACCTATATATGTATGTATATATGGATGAGCATCGTTGTATTCTCCCAAACAGAATACCCTCATAATTAATCATCGATCCACTGCCCCTAACTACGAAGGTCAATGACTATTAGATATGGCTTTATAATTCAATCTAGCCATGCAACTAATGCATTTTAATGCAACCCATCTAAGGGTTAACTAGCGTGCTTCAAACTAAATAAACAATACTTAAACTTTAAGGAAATGTATATCCTATACGAACTCTACACCAATTGGAAGTCTAATCCGTATAGGCTTAACCCAAGCCTTCACCGCCGACTATGCGGGACCAACGGAATACTTGACCTATGCCCGGCCCTACTCCACAAATACCGGCATATAATGCTAACATAGTGTTGATCCCTCTATGTAACTCTCTTTTAGATTTTCCTAGTACAAATCAAATAAAATGCTTATTACGGTTACTTAGTACCATTTTTTTGAATTATAGCTGACCCCATTCCCAATTGGGCACTGTATAAGTAAACTCCTTAATAGAGAAGAGGCAGACCCTATCGGCCATTTAAAAACCTTCCACCTTGGAGTAAACCCCTTGACTTCCCCAAAAGAACTTTAGCATTTAGTGCTTCAACTCGTGGCGAACCCCTCTAAACCTATACACATATCCCTCATATGAGTCATAAAGTTAGAGATCCTTACATTAGTAGTACGTATACACAACTGCTAGCAGTCTCTAGGTGAAAGGTGGACTTCTATTGTGTAACTCTATCGAACTCACATCCCAACTCATATTATACCAAGCCATTTATAACTAACTTAAATATTTGGCTAGGCCCATTAATTCATGTCCGTTATAAACATATTATTGAGGCGGTATAATTTTCACTATGGAAAGCATTATGCCTTTAAATTCATTTATCAGTATTCATTTATTTAGTTTCTATGAAATTATTCTTATATGTTTATTTCCTTTGTTCTTAATTTTCGTTTATGTCACTTAAATGTTTGTTATTTCTTCATTTCCAATTAATACTTTATAAAAGGTCATATTGTTCAAATTGGATAACCACTAATGTTTCAAATCTAACTTATTATGCCTATTCTGTTTTCTCCATAGTTGTCACATTTAATTCTGTAATTAGTCCCACTAAATGCACTTATGTCCCCGTTTGATTTTTGTGACTTCCTATTAACTATGCATTTAGTGCCCATTAATATTACAATCATTATTCATTAATAATGGAGTTATTTCCCCTTTTTCATTGCAACCTCCCAGCTCTTTTATCTATTATGCTATTCATATTTAAACATTTTAATTGTAATTAATATGAGAACCGATGTATATTTATTTTATTATGCTTTATCATTTACCTTATGTATATTTATATTTCTTAAATTAGTAGGCATGGTTACACACACACACACACACACACACATATATATTTATTTCTATTTTTAACTCTTTGATTTCGACATTTAGGAATTTCAAAATATACACTTATGTGTACATTTTGGTGATTAATCTATATTTGATCTAAATACATATTAACCATACTTGATTCAATTGAGAAACAAGTATATGAAATTAATAGCGGAAGGCGTACCTGAATCTATCGATTCTTAATTGATGTGAAGATTAATTTGGATGAGATCTTCCAAATTGACACAAGCTTAGATCTGTAAATTCTCTTTAAAAGAGGGTAGGGAGAATATGACAAGACTTGTGTATTTAGGGATCATAACCTCGTATATATAGTATGTGTCATTTTTCAGTTCGGCCCTTCAACAAACTAAAATTGTCACTACGGCATCCACACAAGATAATTTGACATGACGAATAAACCCTTTAAGTCTTAATATGTTTATTCCAAAACATATCACTTAATTAGACTTAATTACAATTAGTCCACACATTCAAACATTAAAATATATGACCCCATTATGTTGAATTATTCCGACAATCTCCTGCTGGGGCACGTTTGTAACTTTATAGAATGTATTCAACTTTATGAGATCTTTAATATCTATCTTGATAATATGATATATTCAAAAAAAATCTCATCCATTGATTGTGTTAACATAGCTTTCGTTACTGTTTTTGTAACTAAACCCATCAATGATCACAGATATCAATATAATCAAACGACATAGATCAATCATGTATATGTAGCATGTAAATTACATGAAATGTGATCTTTACATGTCTATTTTCAACTGGCCCTACTTTAATGAAATCAAAATTCCACATAATATTTATAAACAATTAAAGTGCAGAAGAAAACTTTATTTATATCGAAAAAAATCAAAGCATGTTCATTATCAAAATATAGAGCAGTGTCGCAAAAGTAAGTGACTAAGTACAAACTCTCCTTAAACCAAAATATCCTTATATAAAAGATACACCCATTTTAGCAACATGCTCATGAAAGACCTTGGGTAGTACTTCTTTTGTAAGTGAATCCATTAGCATGGAATTTGTCCTAATATGCTCTATGGATATTAACCCATTTTGTACTCTCTTCTTTACAACTAGAAACTTGATGTCAATGTAATTTGACTTTCTTGAGCTTCTATTGTTATTGGAATATAATATTGCTGATCTATTGTCACAATATAACTTCGATGGTCTTTCGATATTATCGATAATGTGCACCCCAGTGAAAAAATTCCATACCCATTTCACCTGGTTAGATACCTCAGAACATGCCACAAACTCTACTTCCATGGTGGAAGAAGCTATGAGCATTTGTTTAACGCTTTTCTAAGATATAGCCCCTCCATAATAGAAATATGTACCCCGAAGTGGATTTTTTGCTATTTGGGCATCCAGCAAAATCAAAATTAGAATTCCCAATGATCTACAACCGATCTGATCTTCTATATGTAAGCATATAGTCCTTTATTCTCTGAATATACCTCAAAACCTTTTTTTCTACTTTCCAATGATCCATTCTAGTGTTACTAAGATACCTGCCCAACACTCCTATAATGTACGCAATGCGTACACACTTGAGCATACATTAGACTCCCTATAGCAGATGAATAAGAGATCTTCTGCATTTCTTTAGCTTCAAGGATGTTATTAGGGCATTGTTTGAGACAAAATTTATCTCATTTTGCAACTAGGGTATCACCCATTTTACAATCTTGCATGCCAAATCTTTTAAGCACCGTATCTATGTGGTTCTTTTATGACAATCCAAGGATATCCCATTAGCGATCGCGGTATATTTGTATTCCTAAAAGAAGCATCTCCAAAATCTTTCATTTCAAAATTATCTGAAAGAAATCTCTAGGTTTCGTGCAAAATATGTAATTATTATAGGCGATCAATATATCATCAACATATAAAATCAAATAAATGAATTTGCTCCGACTGAACTTGTGATACACATAGTTATCAATCATGTTTGTCTTGAAACTCAATGAGGTAACAACTTTATGAAACTTGTGGTACCGTTGAAGAAGCTTGTTTGAGCCCATAAATGGATTTCTTTAGCTTGCAAACCATATTCTTTGGATCTCCGAACACAAAATTTTCTGGTTGCAGCATATAATTGTTTCCTCAATATCACCATTTAGAAACGCAGCTTTAACATCAACTTGATGCAACTCAAGGTCAAAATGTGAAACAAGCGCCAAAATTATTCTAAAAGAGTCTTTCGATGAAACCAGAGAGAAAGTTTCTTTAAAATCGATGTCTTCCTTCTAAGTAAAACCTTTTGCTACAAGACGAGCCTTATATATTTCCCATTACCTTTTGCATCCCTCTTGGTTTTAAATATCCATTTACAACCAATGGGTTTCTTACCTTCAAGTAAAGAGACAAGATCCCAAATTTATTATCTTGCATGGATTTATACTCTTCGTTCATAGCTTCAATCCACTTTTGAGAATCAACATCTTGCATGGCTTGGTGAAAGTTGATAGGATCATTTTCCACCAATCCATTATTATCCTCTATTTTTTGAGAAAATACCACATAATCATGCGGAATGGCATCGTTCCTCTCTCTATTGGATCTCTTTAGTGGCAATTCGTTTTGTGGTTGTTGAATTTGTTCTAGTGGAACATTGTCCTCATCTTGAAGAGGATTTTCCTTAATATTGTTTTGTTTTCGTTTCGGATTAACTTCTTCATTAATGAAAGGAGTGATAATCTGTACATTATCAGAAGAAGTAACTGTAGTAGGAATCATAGATGATGATTCCCCTCAAAAACAATGTTCCTGACTTCATTTCTACCTCTTAACTCAACATCCTCAAAAAATGTTATAGCTCCCATTTTATAAATTTTCTTTATTGCGGGATCATAAAAATTATAGCCCCTATATCGCTCAGAATAACTAATAAAGTAGCCGCACACAGTTTTAAAGTCCAATTTTCTTTCATTTGGCCATAAGGCCTTATGTAACGACCTGCAAATCTGTACCCTTTGAATCGACAAACCACACATGTCCGACCCATAAAGCACGGACTGATGGAAAGTCGGGAGAAAGAAAAGAAGAGAAAAGAAGAGACGATAAAAAAGAGAGAAGAGAAAACAAAACAGAACAGTACAGAATCTCATAACACAGCAGAAAGCATATAATATAATATCAATGATCTTTACAATACAGAAACTATATATATGTACATCAATCAGAGTACAACAATCAATCACCGGTTATCAACATGAACAGTTATAATAACCTGTCCTTATAACTACCGATAATATACAAGAACTATGCACAACGGATGATCAAAACAGATACATGTATGCAAAAATGAAGATCTCCAACTCTCCTACTAAAACTTCAAAAGCACCAAATCCGAACCTGTAAATATACTCGGTCTGACCCGAGCATTGAAAGGGAAGAACGTCCAGACCAGTCTGGTAAATCAATGTGAGAAACACATTCAACCGAATTTATTAAATAACCAAACTTTTCCTTTATAAAAAAAAGTATCTTGTAAGACACGCCCACACATAAACATGGACATGTTTTTATCTTACGATAACTAAAACATTTCATATCCAATCCTCTTATATTATACTAGTGTCTAGTATATACAAATAATATTAATCATAGCCGAAATTGTTACATTGATTAAATTCCAGCATATAGCCTAAAATGGGTAATACAATCAAAATGGCAGGTGTGTATCGGCAGTACATATTTAGAGGAATGTACCGAGGACGATCACAAAGGTTCCTCTACCAACACAAGACCGACCTACCTCTATAACTAGATGGTACCGAATATTTCATCCTCTAGTTGTTACCGACCTTTTCCGTGGGCCCTTTAGCATACAAACCACAATAATCAGATACACGACGTCATAGCGTATAAAGATATGTCTAGAAGAGGATGATATACCATACTTGGGAGCGACCCACTTAGCCTTGCTACATCTAACCCTGTTTTGTCATTTTCGGTTGATAAGGCCTGAGGTAACGATTACCTTTCACCAATCACAATCACATCACTTTGAATGCCACACGGCTATTTCCGTTGACTACTAATTGCCTTCCACAAAAATACAACCCTTAAGCTCATACGTCTCAAGGAGGGTGTTAAGCTAAGAGAAGTTGCATTCTCCACTACCACTGATGTATGTTTGTAAAAACCAGTGTATGTAATATGTAGAAATGAAATGTCAGACAAACGTCCATACAAGTTATCCAAGAACAAGACAAACCGAAGGTACTTTCTTACCACATCCTGTCGGAAAATCCCTATGATTAGTAGCAAATAGTCCTTGCAATGGATATTTCATAATGAAGAGACCACTGCTACTATATGTACATTGGGATTTTAACCCCAAACGATCAACAAGCAGTCTTCCACTATGAAAATCTGAAGTATCAATATCATCATAAGCAACCTACATAATCATCGCATATACGTTGGTCCGAAGTGGTTTTCGGATAAACCGATTCCGCTCTCTTCGCACCAACAACACAAAAGCATTTCTCAACCTCATACAGAAACTAAGTATCATAGACTTATCACGTCTCCAACTTTCAACTTGCTATCCTTTGTGCCAAGAAGGAAGCTCGATAGATTGGAGTAATACTTCGTACTTTACGAATCAACATCCTCAACACAAACGATAATCAAGCCTACACAGAAGCCTACGTTCTAAGTGTACGACTAAATGTACCCACTTCATGTTGAGGAATTAAAATGGCCAAATTTGACAATCGGTTATTTAACTATCAAAGAAAACAAATAAATATTCAGCACCATAACAATCACTAGGCCCTTTTAATTAATCTTTTATTAATTAAATCACTTGCCAAATATTCACTTCGAGTTATCTTTTAAAAAGATATAATCTCAAAACCAGTTCAACTTCTATATTGGAAAACATTTCCATATACTTATTTAATAATAAGTAATTCATAAATATCTTTATTTTCAACACTTAGAAAATATTGCATATACTTAAATCAGGATTAAGTATATATTTTATTCTTTGAGGAAAACATTCTTTTAAAACATATTCATTTGGTTCAGACCGAATGTTGAAATCTATGTATTCAACACTTAACACATTTTAAAACGCCTTAAAATCTTTTACCTCTATTTAAAATATCACTTTCCAGTACATTTATTCAGTTTAAATGATCATTATTCACTGTCCAAGACCACCGTTCGAAAGGCCTCAGCGAGCTCCACCTTCGGCATGAATGACGAAAATCTCGACCTCATCAATATCAAGAAAAATGCATGTGAACATTGGCCGTTCAAACCCATTTTTCCATCGATCCACCCAATAAAAATCGATCATGACCGTTGAAGTTATAGATCTCGATACGATCTTCGTTTTTGTAGTTGAGAGTTTTTGATGATTGTTGGTGGATTGGAAGAAAAAGAGGGAAGAATGTTGGCTATTTTCGGCCATTGAATAGTTGATGGTGGCTGGAAACCTAGATGCTTAGGTTTTGTGAAAATATGAAGATCTTAGGTCCTTTTATATAAAATTCTCACGCACTATTCATCTGAAATATTTTCGAACTCCAAACGAAGCACTCCACCTGGCATTTATAATGTTTTACCCATATTCCGAACATATCGAAAGCCAATTATATCGTATTTGGAAGATAGGTTTTTGATTCGACTTATTTAAATTTAAAATTCACTTAAATAAATTTCTACACGTTTTAGCATGCCCCGGACAAAGCGTAAATCTGATTAACATGAAATTTGAAATCCTATAATAATATAACATTATGGATCCAATGAAACTAGTTTCATCGAAATCTGAGACTGCATCAAAAATGTCTATTTTTACACATCGATTAAATATTAAAATATTCAATTTCTACAAATTAACTTTTAATTCAATTTTAAAAGTTCTCTATTATCATTCTAATTTAAATGGAATTTAACATAACTTTATAAATCATTTTCATTCACGTTTAATTCAAATTTCACTTTTTCTGCAATTTCAAATATTAAATTAACAATTTAATTTTCCTATTAAATCATTATATTTCAAATATAAGTTATCCAGCATATAAAATTAACTTTTGAATATTTAACATCAATTAAATATATGAATTTCAAATGACTGAAATTCTGGGTCATTACATTCTCCCCTACTTAAAAGAATTTCATCCTCGAAATTACCAAGTAAGAAAAAGTTAAAAAATCCATTAACTTTTCAAAATAAATCGTTCAATCTAGAAATCAAATTCATTTAAATATTTTAACTTCTCCAAAATCATCTAGTTAAACTTCTGACAAAACTTTTCCTAAGTTTTCAAATACATATAAAGTTATCTTTTCAAAGCCAACTAATATCGTTTATCATTTAATTCAAAATCAAAATTTTAGTTATCGAAATTTTATTCCAAAATCTCAAAAAAAATCTTACGCTTTAAATTTTCAAAAATTTCGCCAGCATCTCCTTACCACGGTTTGATCATAGTAGGATCATAAAGTGTGTATATATATATATCACAAATATACATCTCATCTTCGAGGATGAGGCATCCCGTAGGGAAAAAAGTGTAAAAGTATGATATGTAAATGAGATATGTACCTAATATATTATTAGTGAGCATATACAACTATTATAGCATGAAAGAGAGCTTCAAATGTGAAGCATATGCCATCCGCACCTACTAAATACCCAATAAACAAATAAGAAATATGTATATATGAAAGTAACACTACAACAAAATGAATCTTTCATAGCAATAACAAATAGCGTTTCCCCTTTTTCTCTTTATTTGAGAAATATATTCCGTGTACTCAACGCTATATAAGCAAAAAGGAGGCCAATAAAAATATTTTGTGCGGGAACTAAAAAAGAGCGCTTGTTGCCCTTCCCTTCAGAAAACAACCCTACTTGTTTCACTTCATCGCCTCCAGTAGTCAACAGAAATCCCTAATCCATAATCTCAACATCCCCAATCGCAGAATCATGAAATCCCTAATCTCAACATCGAATCACGAAATCCCTAATCTCAACATCGAATCACGAAATCCCTAACCCGCAAAATCGTGAATCACCGAATCTACCCTGCCATCAGCAGCCGATCCCGCATCTGTCCAACTTGAACGGGCATGAGAGGTACTACAAACTTTGTTATATGTTTTTCACTAAAAATTTATTAGTTAGCTAAGCTGAATTAACGTATTATTTAACCGAAAACACTAATTTCATAATATTTTTCTCCACTCTGAATTAACATGTTTCAGCGTGGTTACTTATCAATGTATAGTTTAGTTGTCAAGAACTCAATTTCTTAGTTTCAGCGTTATTTAATAATTTTTTGGCAACGTTACTTTGATTTCATTTTACAAGGAAATAGAAGATACTTGCCGGGTTGATATAAAAAGTAACAAATCTGGAATTGGCATCTTGAAATTTGAAATTCCATCACTCAGCGTCAATCTATCATTCGATATCTAGAACTTTATGGTTTATTTTAGTGTTGGTGGTGTTGTTTATGTTGTATGTTGTGAATTTGGTTGTTGGATTCTGACTTTACAGTGTGATATTTAGACTTTTTTCTGAAAGTGGTTGGTCTTATTTTATTTTATTTTATTTTATTTATTACCTTCTTATTTCATGCGTGTCTACACACGCAGACACACATAAATGAAGGATCCATCCCTGCCATATAATTCCTCCTTAGTTTTCTTAGTCTTCATATTTCAGATTTGTATAATTTTTTGTCGATGAGGTGTATTTAACGATGAATGATAATATAGTTTTGATAAGTATTCAGGCTAAAACTTGGTATTTACTTCTCTCCTTGTTTTTTTTGCCCCTCTCCACTACGAAGTATTTTGTTTTTTTGCTTGCTCATATGGATGAATGTCACTAGAGTTTGTTCACATGTACATTGTACCATAGTAAATGTGCAGGTTCTGATGAAAAATTTCTATTGTTTATCCACTCATATTAAATGAGTGTAAGGTCTAAAAAAGGGGTAACAAAATATCTGTGTTGTTTCAAGATGAACTACTCTCATAAGCTATGTAACTACTATATAGACAGATCTCGGAAAGAAAAAATGACTGTAAAACAGTAAACCAATGTCGTCTTATTATTTATCTCCACAAATATTTCTGCATTTTATACACCTGTGGCAATATAAAGAGCACCATGAAAGCAATGAATTCTGATGACCACATAAAATCCTACATATTATTATGCTGCCCAACTCCCTTCTTATTTCTCATTTTTGTTTTTTTTTCAAGTTGTCGTGATGTTTGCAATTGCAATTAAGTGAGAATGCAGTATACTGCAATGAAAATCACTAACAAGACAGAGAAGCTCATCTGTCGTACGTCGCGTAGGGCTGGTCCTACAATGCCTGAGTTTCTCTATTCCATTTCTCACACCAGGTCCCTTTTTCATCTTTTATTCTTATTCTTTTTTTTGTAATATGTAACCTATACTTTGTTGACCAAAGGTTGATATATTGAGTACTGGAAATATAATTACAGGTAAAAAAATGTGCAAGTATATATTCATAGGGTGATATTCTTACATTATTCATGCAGGGATCTATAATTCCTGAAATGCATGGTTTGTTGCAGCTGTTATGCAAAACCTGAAGAACTAATCTTTGATTATCAAAATTTATAGTTAAATAATTCAACATGAAATCAGGGATTCTATCTGCTCTAATGAACTAATCTTTGATTATTAAAATTTATAGTTAAATAATTCAATTTATTGGACATAGTTCGGACGACATTAACAGAAATCATGGACTTGGAAGTATGCCTCCTGTAGTTTCTCATTTACTTATCACTGGTATTTTATATATTATCAATTAATGTATAAAACTATTTTTTTGTTTTTTCATAAAAACATTAATAACGTGTAAGATAGAAAGATAAGAATAAATGTATAGTACATGATGTGCTACAGGTTTAAATCACTAATATGCATTTGAGTGGATCAGAAGACTATTTCCAAAGTCAATATACAATAAAGCCAATGATTAGTAATATTTGTTAAGCTATATTCTATCAAAAAGAATTTTTATAAAGTTTGATTTGATGCTTAATCGGTAATATACAATATGTCCATAGCCCTCAATCTCCTTAATATACAATGTGCCAATGAAAATTTATTTTATCTGTAATTTTGTGGGAAAGTGGAAGTTGAGTGCGGACTTAAATAAATAATAACTTCAATATCTGTTTTAAGGAAATGTCAAAATCTATTTTTTATTATTATATGGTGCATTCAGTATATTATTTATTCAGCAGCATTGACTAAGTAGAACTTGTAGCAGACATCATTTTCATGATTTCATTTTCTTTACAATCATGTGAGCTCAGATCTAAGACTTAAAAAGTAAATAAATTATATACTCATAAAAAAAATCAGGAAGCAAACACAAAGTATATCAAGATAAAAGGTATTATGCTATTATCAATTTAGACTTCGTACAAATTCATAGAAGATATCATAGTTTATGTTTAAATTCATGGCAAACTTCTAATTTGTGATTTCTAAATCCAGAAAACTTTAATTATATACTAGAAACACTTTGCAAGTTAGAACTTCGTTCGTGACAACAAGACATACATCAACTAAGTATAGACTAACATATGGGAAAGTGTCAGGAATCACATCACATATCCAGTTTGTGCATGTTTCTCTGCAAACAAAAAAAAAAGGAAATTTATGTTGAAATAATCCATACAAGTTAAATCAGTCAATTCATAGCATAAGGCATGCCATGTCTCGAAGTAAAATTCTTTGCTATTTCTTTTTCATGCATATAGTAATTTTTTTTTCATGTTTGTTCTCTAGTACATTTTTTCCCTGTAAGTTTCATTTTGCCTACTTCTGCTGGTGGATGTTATCCCGTTAGAAACATAAAGTTAGTCATTTTCTTTATCTCATAGATACTCATATTTAGGGTTAAAATGTTGGACACTCATGTTGTAATTTGATCATTAAAATGGCGGATATGTTCACAAAGGTAATATTTTTATATTTCTGTTGAACATGATGTGGTTTTATACTACATTGCTGTATTTATAATTATCTGTTATGCTCATGTTTGCAAATTGCATGCACTAGAATTTATATTATGTTTTGCTATTTCATTTTCAGTCCCGATGGACATAAATGTGAGAGATATTATATTTGTAGTTTGTATTTTTATTGTTTATTATAACTAACGATTCTATTTCATGATCCAAAGAATTTATTTATCCGTTTGTATGTCCTTTTCGATGATTTATGGGTTTAATAAGTTTATTTAGGTTGATTATATATTAGTTTAGGATTCCAATTTCAAGGTACATAATCAATTTCAATGTTTGATTTTTTTTCAATTATTACTTAATATCGTTGCATCTTTTCTGAAATTCGATATGTCCAGTGTAGCTTGACTATACTCTATAGTCATTATACATTGATGGTGAATATTCCATTTGCACAAATGAAATATTTTGATGTATTATCATCAGGTTATAGTATAGACATATAATATTTTGAAGAAATTAGTTGGTAAATAAATATTTAGATGGTATATGTTGTACTTTTAAATACTTCAACTTGCATTAAGGCTTTTAATGAATTTAGTTTAAGTCACTTGGAGTTAAGATTTGGAGTTAGGGATTGGTGGAAATGTTGATGGACTGTAATTCTACAATGTTAAGTTCATGTACTAGAAAAATACACAAGAATATTGTATCCATGGTTCACCATAGTAATCAATTAATTTTTTTTTTATGTCTTTATGTTAAGGTCAAAGAATAAACTGTGTTGAGCACCAATTATCTTTATTTTAAATTCAATAAATTTTGTTGAGTACCAAGTTTTTCCCCTAAAATTTGATGTGTCATGGTTAAGCATCCTTTATATTCAAGAAAGTTTGGAATGCACTCATGTTTTTCCCCTAAAATTTTGTTGGGTAATGTCATATCAAATGTTTCCACATTAGCGTACTGAAACTTCCAATAATAAAATATGGAATATATAATGTTTTTTTTTATTGTTGAGCATAAATATTAACCAAAATTAACCAAAAAATAGTTCAGCGGGTTTGGGTTCGATTTCAAAAATTGTTGTTTCTAGTTAAAAATCTTGAATGCTTTTGATTTGTGCAGTCCCATAAATCCTATGTTGTAAGAGTGATTCTACATTTAATAGCGAATGATGTTGTTAAAAATGTACAAGCAAAATTGTCCAAACTCCAGATAGGAATGAAGTTTATACTTCAGACGAAAAATATTCATGAATCCACCATAGTTGCATATATTTGATTAAGTAGTGACTTACGAAAAGAAAATGTTTTAGTTCATGGATATTGAAAAGAGGTAACGTGCATAACTTAGAGGATGTGATGCAGCAACGAAACGAGAACAGAAGGAACCCGTTGCTCACACATGAAAAAACTATTTTTAATTCTTATCTTTCCAAAATAGGCAAATACTTCTATCTTTTGCTGTTTAAATTTCATGACAACAAACATTTATATATAACAAAGTATTGAATTTTCACAAAAACTCATGTTCAAGCCACAAAATGGCATCATGTAATAGAGAGATGCATCTTTTGACTTCAAGATAAGAACAATTATATGCAACGTTGAATAACATTTCTAAGCTGATACATTTGTATGCAGCATTGAGTTTCATTCAAGTATTACTCTGATAAGTACCCCTCGTTCGTATGGAAGCATGTTGCAGTCATGAGTGATGATTGGCGGTCAATTGATGATGATTTAAAATTTGTGTTGTGGAGTTCCATTCAGGTATTACTCCGATATACTTCATTTTCTTTTTTATTTAATGCTAAATTGCATTACTTGATTTTTCAAATGTATAAGAAGTGGTAAAATAGACAAAAATCATTTTGGATGATTAAAATTTGTGTTGTGGATTAGCTTACACTTCAAAAAATATTCAGAGACTATTTATTATTATATTCAGATACATAATTAAGAACTAGAGAATTCATATCCAATTAAACTAAAATTATTATATTAGGTATAGCATAGCAATAGTATTTTGGACGACTAAAATCCGTATAAAATTATAAATCCTAGAGTTAATGAGTGCGATAGATCAATGAATGAGGAGAAATTACCTCAACAGGAGGCAAATGATCTAAATTTGAGGTTGCATTAGGTAATTGTAAGGCTGACGTAGCTTCATTTATAACTGTTGAATATTTAACTGTACAGAACTTGGTATCTGCCAGGCATTTTTCTGTCTGATCCCAATCCTTAGTGACCCAGCTTTCAATCCCAAAGTTTGTTAACTGATCAGAAGAAAAAAAAGAAGCTCTTTTCACTCTAACTGTAAGTTTATAACTTTCTACAATTCACATGCCTTTTCTTCATATTTTTTGCTAAGGTAGTAGTTCCCTAAAAAACATAGGTCTTGCTGCCATCACTTCATATTTTATTTCCTCTATTAATCCACCAATAAAGTTGTCCATGATACGAACATGTTGCAACTTATCTAGCATGCCAGCTTGATGTTCAGACCCTAGATTAATGGATATATATAAATCCCAGTACTCTCATTGATTTAGTCAGAATCTGTGGTTAAAGACACTTGCATTTTTTTATTGATTTGTATACATATATATCATAGATTCAAATCAAGTTTAAATCAAGGTTTGAGAACTCGGTTTCGGTCTCGGTTTCGGTCTTTTGAAATTTTCTTAGTTTCGGTCAATTTCGTTAATTTCGAAAGTTTCGGTTTGGTTCAGTTTCGTTCCTGGTTACGTATATTGATATTATTTAGTGAAATAAACTAAAGTGAACTAGATTAAACTGAAGTAAACTTGATTAAATTAAAAATACAATTCATAACTAACTAAATTAAACATTTCAATATCATATTTAAATTACACAAAACCCTAATTAATTTGAGCAAAACATTAATTAGAAGTATACTAAATGTGGCCCAACTTTAATAAAAAAATTTTTTAAAGAGAACATGAAAACAAACAGCCCACGCAACAGCCCACATATTTCCTTCTTCAGTTTTTATTTCAAAAGCTAGTGCTGAACAAAACTCGATACGACTCCTTTTGTTTTCGAGGCTAGGAAAAAAATAGAGATGGAATCCAGAAAATCGATTGCTTCTCATCGACTTCTTTCAATTCGCAGCTGAATGCCGAACGAAAATCGACAACAAATTCTTCTCGAATTCAAGGGAGGGCAAAGACGAATAACGACGCATGTTAATTTCAAAGTTATGGCAGGTTTTAATCCTTTTCTCCTTGGATTCTTCTCGATTTGCTTTTTATTCTTTGATTCTCCGTTACACATTCCGAAACCGAATTTTTAGCTCGGTTTCGGACCGGTGGAGGACGGTACCGATCCGGTACAGCCGGAATTCCGGCGTACCGGACGATACCTTGAACCTTAGTTTAAATTAATGAACTTGCAATTTTCAATTACAAATCAACACTTCATCCGCTTAAATTTTATGGCATGATTGGATGATGTATGGTTGGTCCAATTATGGGAACCAATTGTGTTTCAAAGACAAATTTTAACGCTTCTAAACGTCCATCTGAAGGGTCACATTGCTCCTTAAGGTAGTGATCCCAGTATCATTGGCTTGCTACGTTCAAATGATCTCTTAGTTTTTGTCAAATAACTCTAGTTACATAGCCCGTCGCTTCTCGCCAAATGGTCAAGCCTGGTCTAAAATAACTTGGTGGAACAACAAAGTATAGCGATATCCAATAATTGATTATATGATAAATTACAATATGGATTTGGATTATTGGAATAGATTTCTGAATCAATTGATTGACAAGTCCATCTGTCAACACTAAATAATCATGCACACATGGTGTATATCCCACCATAAGGGAAAATATCATTGTTATGTGATATTAATACACACGTTATAAATCTTAACAGAGGATGAGGAGAGAGAACAACTTTCTAAAGAAATGGCGAAAGATTGGAGTGCAGGTATCCTTGTGTGAGTTTTACAGATAACAGCTGGATGTATATTTAGTATGTTCCAATGATCTGCTTTATATCAGTGCAGGTATCCTAGTGCAGGTATCTCTGTTGTTGTAACTGGTCAACGGCTATTTCATGGCGATATCTTTGATTGATTATTGTAGTCTATCTATTATTCTATCTATCCATCGCATATAAAACCTTAATATATTTTTCTTCAACAAGTAATTGATATTTGAAATTTTATCTTCCCTGAAACAGTGTTTGAGGCAAGGCGGTGCCAGGATTTCCACACAGCGTGCAATTCTTCCACTATGGTAAGTTTACCTATTATCCTTCATCTACTGCTTTCTTGAAAATATATGTAACATTTTTATCTCTTTGGCACCGAGTACCAACTGTTGAACCAAGATATGATGAATATAGAAATGGAACTTTTGTTTATGCTTTTTTGAGTATATTGGTGTATGATAGCTTTTTTTAATGCCAATTTGCATTTTTTTATGCTTAAATCATTTTAGTTGTGTATAATATGTTCCTTTAATAGGTCAGAGGGGTGAAATTATGAGACAAAGGAACAAATACCTTGATAAAATTATGAAACAAAGCTGCAACTACCTTGATGTAATATATGAAATAAAAGGTGGAGTTAATTTGACATAGAGACTTTTAATTAATGAAACGAACTTAAATTTTTTAGTGCTTATTTCTTTCTATTTTATCCTTCTTACAATTTAAATAGTAATGCAACATAAAATATTAGGGGATTTAATACTTTTAACCTTTATGTCAAATAATTTTCTTTATCCCTATTTGAAAAGATTCAGTTTATCCGATCATGAAAAAAACTGAGTTAAAGATGCACTTTTATAAAGTTATAGGATAAAAGGAATCTGTAGAATGATAGAGTTTTCAATTTTTTACTTCTGCAATTCCCTACAAATTTCAAAGGAATCATGTACTACTGAAATTTTATGCACCAATGTTGAAATTTTTGCAAATATTCCTTGATGTTGTGCTGGAGATTTAGATATACTTAAAGGAGATATAGTTAGCAGAGTATGTGACATTGAGAACTCAACTCGTTACTTTGAATTTAAATGTATTTAAGATGTTATTCTACTTTTAGTGTTCCATAATTATTGAAATATTACACTATATTAATTTGAAAGGCATATATCTTATTAACACTGAAAATCAAGTTCTATTTTTAGTGTTAAACTATTCTTACATCTTATCCTTTCCTTGCAAGCAAACATGATTTGTTATATCGTCGTTATTCATGCAATGATACTTATTGGATGTCGCACATATAAATAAGAACACCCAAATCTTTCTCTGCACTTTACCTAGTATATTGATGATGGATAACCAGGAATAGATGTAGACTGGAATGAGTAGATATTTACGAGATTTGATGACTCTCCACCATACATAAAAAGTATAATGCTGGTTATCTGCAATAAGATACTTATGTTTTATGCTGAACAGATACACAGAGAAGAATCCAACTAACAGGGCAACTGAAACCATTGTAGATGCAAAAATCTTGTCTTTCCAAAATAATTTGAAAAGCTTTATGCTTGCCCGAAGCTGAAATGTAAAGGGCCAAGTGCGGCTGCACAGACGAGAGCGAAGTACAACATCTAAGCAACATGAAGAGAAGCCACATGATCCTCTTTTGCACCTAAAACAATACTACCATTCCAACTCACAAATGCCCAAATGCCATCATCACCATGAGAAAAGGGGCAAAGGTAATTAATACCTTCCACTTAAAATGCCAAAGTTTTACAGTTATGTCAATAATCTCACAGAAAAGATCTTTTGGGGGGCAGTGTGTCGGTTTTCAATCACTTCAGAATCAGCCAACCCTTCCTTACTTTTGGAGATGTTTAGCCTTCGACGTCTTAATGTTGAAGGGACACATTAGAAAGATTTTCAGAGGGTGGAGCGTAAACATAATCAACATCATTTTGTACTTCCAATTTCATCTGCAAATTCATAAATGGTAGGTGGGTTAGTATATGTATTAATATGATATTTACGATGCAAACAAAGTTAGACAATAATAATGATAGATTTTTATATTAGGCCTCCAAGTCATTTACTCCATTGCCTACAAGTCATTGTCTACTTTGTCATTTATTGTCTACAAATTTAGTATATTCAACCTGGAACTGTCATTGTCTACTTTGTCATTTAATGCAGGAACTTGGTTAACACTGAAGCAACATGGAGCAATGTTTAGATCCTTACAAGAATCTTCTGTAGCAGCCATTTCCGTATCATCGTCTCAATAACTGAGTATTTGTGTCCATTTGTTAGACTATTTTGAGCTATTATCATATGACCATGTCTTGTAGTATTTGTGTTCATTTGTTAGACTATTTTGAGCTATTATCATGCGACCATGTCTTGTAGTATTTGAAATATTAGCAGAATTATTTGAAACTTTTCTACTGGTTTGATTGTGTGTTTCCAAATTAGAATTCACTGCAACGTTATCATTGTTACATATAGTTGTTATCATCTTCTCGATTTGTTATTTTTGGGATCCACATTTTAATATATATGTGTGTGTGTGTGTGTGTGTGTGTGTGTGTGTGTGTAATGTGTATACATATATCTATCTGTGTGCATATATATATATATATAATATAATAAAAAGAAAATTGAAACAAATGCTGAAAATTAATATTATATAGAATAGCGTTTGAAAAACGCTATTGATTCATAAAACGCTATCGCAACTCTATATGAGATGTAAGATTTATGCATCAAAAACGCTATAATAGAATCAAAAACGCTATAGTAGAAAATAAAAACGCTATACAAGCATGACAAGAAATGCTATCGAAAAACATTGTTACGCTATAACATGGTTTAATGAAACGCTATAAAATGTGCTCGAAAAACGCTATAGAAGTTAAATGAAGGATTATATTCCCTATAGCGTTTAAGTTTAATAACAGAGAAAAAACGCTATGGTTGGTTGCAAATGTTATGCCCTTTTGTAAACGCTATTAGCTATTATAGCGTTTTCCTTCCTGCTATGTAATGTTGCCGGCCAACCATAGCTTGTGGATCCATGGCGTTCTCTGAAACGCTATGGTAGCCAATTATAGCGTTTTTCAAACGCTATGAAACCCATAAACTGTTGTAGTGTAATATCAATATACAACAACTATATACGCCAATATAGCAAATGCAATCAAAAACAATAAATCCAACCATCAAACAACTATCATCCAACTAATATCCAATAAACCAATATCTATCCAATCAATCCCTAACTAAATCAATATACTTTCATTTCTCATTAATATTCATTGAATTGATTTTCAATTAAATCATATTTTGATTCATTAATATTAGATTTTACTAACATTCATTTATTCACATTCAATTAATTTACATTCACCAATTTACATTCAAGTTTGTTCACTTTTTAATTAATCAAATTCAATTCTATTTAAATTTACTTCACTTCTAATTTGAATTCAATTACATAGCTTTCAATTTCATATGAATTTCTATTCATTCAACTAACATCCATCTAACAACCATTGCATAACCAACATTACCAAATTAATTTACTTTACTTACATTCAATTTGGTTTAACACTTTTAATTTCAATTAGTTTAATATTTAATTGACTTTCATTCAATTATTCAAAAAATTTACAACATTTCCAATTTTATTAATTTACTTTGATGCCTAAAATCAACTTGATTCAATATTACTTAATTTATGTTTCATTTCATTCTCACTTGCATTTACTTTCACTATAAAACTTAAGTTCACTACTAATTTAATTCAAATTCTGTTTTATTTAACTTTTACTTAAGTCAAATTCCATATCTTTATCAAAAATCAGATTCTGTTCTACTTAACAAAATTGTTTAACCATATTAACAATTGGTTTCACTTACATTTTCTCACTCTATAAGTTATACAACTTATTTATTCAAACTTCCAAATTCATACTATGTAATCACTTACCACTTAAGTTTAATTTTCCATCTCAATAGCTTATTTAATCCAATTCAAATTATTTAACCATCCTTAGTATAATTTCAAATCATACATTATACTATGCTAACTCAATTTTATTTCAACTTTACCAACATTAAACTTTTATTTCATATTATAAGTCCAAAACTCATTTTACTCATATTTATCAATTTCAACTTGGATTTTAAATACAAATTTGTTTATTATAACAAAACTTAAATTTCAATTTACTATTGGTAGCAAATCCATCACATAGAAACTCGAAAATGATACTGATGATACACCAGTCATCACACTTATTATTTCCCAGTAACAATAGTGAATTCAGTGCTTTATATTCTTTTTTAAAAATTCCTTTTATATTTACAAATCACGTTTATAAATCTTTTACTTATATAATTTCACTATTTTACTTTACTTATATAAGATTCATCTCAAATTTATTTATCTTATTTAGATTTATAACAATATAACCCCTTTACTTTGAAAATTAACTTCTAAAATCAACAGGATTCAAATTTTCAACTTTTTAATTTAAATTCGGTTTTATTCATAACTTATATTTATAAATATACTCATTTCTTATAAGATTATTTCTCAATTGTAAATCATATTAATATAATTCCATGTTTTATAATTCCCTTGCTTGTATAATTTATTCTTTTACAATTATTGCTTTTATTTAGATTATTCAACCAGCTTTTATTAACCGATATATATTTAATTTTTCAAACAACCAAACAATTCATTTATATACACTTTCATAATTTTTGAAATTTTTTTGCTTTGTATATAATATAATCGAGGTAAAATTATTTCATTTACCAAATTTAAAATGATATTATGTCGACTTGCCTCGTTTAAATGTTTAGAAATCCTTGTAGATAATATGACGTCCACATACCGACCATAATTCGCAAGCATCTCAACGGATAAGTAAACACAATATAAAATATTTTATATTCACTAACAAATATGCACTCATATATATAATACACTCAACTCAATCTAGTGTTTTACTGTTCCTGTCTATACTGAGTACACATCAAAGCTTAAGAATATGCAAAATCTAAGCTCTAATACCAAATGTGACGACCCACAAATACGTACCCTTTGAATTAACAATAAATTACACATGTCCGGCCCAAAAAGCACAGACTGATGGAAAGTCAGGAGAAAGAAAAGAAGAGAGAAGAAGAGAAGAGAAGAGAAGAAAGAGAAAAGAGAAAACAAAAACAAAACAATACAGAATCTCACAATGCAGCTGAAAACATATAATATCACATCAATGATTTTACAAAATAGAAACTGTATATACATACATCAATCAGAGTACAACAATCAATCACCAGTTATCAACATGAACAGTTATAATAACATGTCCTTACAACTGCCGATAATATACAACAACTAAGCACAGTGGATAACCAAAACAGATACGTGTATACGAAAATAAAGATCTCTAGCTCTCCAGCTGAAACTCCAAAAGCCCAAATCTGAACCTGTAAATATACTCGATCTGACCTAAGCATTGAAAGGGAAGAACCTTTGGATTAGTCTGGTAAACCAGATAGAGAAACACACTCAACTGAATTTATTAAATTACCAAACTTTTCCTTTATCAAAACAAAAGTATCTTGTAAGACACGCCCACACATAAACACGGACATGTTTTTAACTTACAATAACTAAAAAATTTCATATCCAATCCTCTTATACTATACTAGTGTCTAGTATATACAAATAATATTAATCATAGTCGAAATTGTTACATTAATTAAATTCTAGCATATAGCCCAAAATGGGTAATACAATCAAAATGGCTAGTACATGGTGGAGTTTGGATTTCCATACAAATGACCAAGTGAAGGGACTGCCTTCGGGCAGTACATCTCTAGAGGAATGTACCGAGGACCATCACAAAGGATCCTCTACCAACACAAGACCGGCCAACCTCTATAACTAGATGGTACCGAATATATCATCCTTCGGTCGTTATCAACTTTTTCGAGGGCCCTCTAGCATATAAACCACAATAATCAGATACACGATGTCGTAGCATGTAAAGATATATCTAGAAGAGGATGATCGTACCCAACTTGGGAGCGACCCACTTAGCCTTTCTGCATCTAATCCTGTTTCGGTCATTTTCGGTTGATGAGGCTTGAGGTAACGACTACCTTTCATAAATCACAATCACATCAGTTTGAACATCACACGGCCATTTCCGTTGACTACTAATTTCCTTCCACAAAAAAACAACCCTTAAGCTCATACGTCTCAAGGAGGGTGTTAAGCTAAGAGAAGTTGCCTTCTCCGTCACCACTGATGTACATTTGTAAAAACCAATGTATGTAATCTGTAGAAATGCAATGTCAGACAAACGTCTACACAAATTGTTCAGGAATAAAACAAACCGAATGTACTTTCCTACCACATCCTGTCGGGAAATCCCTAGAATAAGTAGCAAATAGTCCTTGCATTGGATATTTCATAATGAAGAGACCACTACTACTACATGTTTATTGGGATTTTAACCCCAAACGTTTGACAAGCAGTCTTCCACCATGAAAATTCGAAATATCAATATCGTCGTAAGAAACTTACACAATTGTCGCATAGACGTTGGTCCAAAGTGGTTTACGGATAAACCAGTTTCGGTCTCTTCGCACAAAACAATGCAAAAGCGATTCTCAACCTCACACAGAAACTAAGTCTTATAGACTTATCACGTCTCCAACTTTCAACTTGTTAATCTTCGGGCCAAGAAGGAAGCTTGATAGATTGGAGAAATACTCCGCACTATACGAATCAACATCCTCGACATAAACGATAATCAAACCTACGTAGAAGGCTACGTATTAAGTGTACGACTAAATAGTTCCCATATCAAGTCGAGGAACTAAAATGACCAAATTTGATAGTTGGTTATTTAACTATCAAAGGAAACAAACAAATATTCAGCACCATAACAATCACTAAGCCCTTTTAATTAATCATTTATTAATTAAATCACTTGCCAAATATTCACTTCAAATAATCTTTTAAAAATGATATAATCTCAAAACCATTTCAACTTCTTATTGGAAAACATTTCCATATACTTATTTAATAATAAGTAATTCACAAATATCTTTATTTTCAACACTTAGAAAATATTGAATATACTTAATCAGAATTAAGTATATATTTTATTTTTTAAGGAAAACATTCTCTTAAAACATATTCATTTGGCTCAAAACGAATGTTGCGTAAAACATCGTTACAACAACCCAAAATCAACAGTATAGGGTTTCGAAAATAAGATAGATATATAAATCCTATATACTATATGAAACATCTAGTTTCGAAAATCATTTACTATAACAATAATGTTATAGTCTATCATTTCCTTATTTCTCGAAACGGCTATTTCAATAATGAATGTTGAAATCTATGTATTCGATACTTAACACATTTTAAAACACCTTCAAATCTTTTAACTCTATTTAAAATATCACTTCCCAATACATTTATTCAATTTAAATGATTATTATTCATTGTCCAAAATCATGAATATAATTTGTTTACCAAATTCAATACTTCTATCCATTTATCAAAGGATTATCCACTCTCCAAAATCGTGGATATAATTCTCTAACTAAATTTATTATTTCTACATATTTGTTAAAGTATAATCCACAATCCAAAATCGTGAAAAAAACCCTTTAATAAACTTTCATATTTAGCTTATCAAATTCAATTGATTTCACGTTTATAAAACAATGTTTATAAATTCCATTTATATTTTATAAAACTTCCACTTATAAAAATCCCTGTATTAACCAATCCCGCTTACATGCAAAAATCCAATTTATAAGTTAATTTCTAATAAATCTCTAATTTTCAAATTCATTCTTTTTATAACTTCACAAATTATAAATCTATAAATCTTATTTACTTATAAAATCCGATTATAACTTCATTTTAACACTTATAAAAACTCCTTAATAATCTCAATATATTTTTTTATAAAATATCAATTTTATAAATCTTATATATAAACCATTTACAATAAGTCAAAAATCTCCATTTATACTATTTCACAAAATAATTAACTTCACATTTCAAAAATTACATTCAAGTTAAATTTCACAAAAATTCATAATCTTTATGACATAAAAATTATAATTTTTATCTATTTAAAATAAATTGCTTCCTTTATAACAATTCAATATATATATATATATTCAAATCACTTAAAAATCCTTTTTTATTCGAAATCATCACGTTGATATTTTTAAATCACCAAAAATGGCCCAATGCTGCAACAACACTAAATACATCAATCACGGCTTCCAAAACATCATATATCACATGATGACAGTATATATCAAAATATCTGTAAATAAAACCAATACTGGTGCGGAATCTAGTTGGATCCCTCCAACCTATCACCAGCAAAAAATATTCATATTAGAAAATATGTACAATGTTCGCTTCGAGGCAGACGCGCGTACAAAGGGTCATCCGCTCATACACGGAAACGTATAGGGTCTCATCTGCTCCAATAGGCAGGAATATATCCAAATACCAGTCAATATATATATAATATATCATATATCACCCAAAAAATCATCAATCAACTCAGAATAAATTTACTCTCACTTATATAAAAAGATCGGTGAGTCAAAAAGAGTGAGTTGCACTCACATTGGTTCTAATAGCAGTTGAAGTGTTTTATTTCAAATAAAATTAAACGAGCATTTAATTTTATCCAAAGTTTACACTAGCTCCAATTAACTCCAAACCAATACTAAAAGGTAGTGTTTGTCAATACGGACCCAACGCAACTTGTTTCATCAAAAACGGACCTCGTATGAAGAAGATATGACTTTTTAAACATTATACGAATTTAAATATTTCAATTTACAAATCTGTTTTATTTTTAAAACCTTTTTTTATTCTCATCCTTTCGATTTTCATCAAACGAGATCTGACCGCCCAAGCCTACTTCTTTCCCGTCGTGGATAACTCCAGATCACGCTCGAACCCATGCCGCCCCTCTTCCCTTACTTAACGCGATCACCACTCCCATTTTGACGATGATCCAATACCGTCGTTCGAAAGGCCTCAGTGAGCTCCATCTTTGGCATGAATGTCGATGATCTTGACCTTATCAATATCGAGAAAAATGCGCGTGAACTTTGGCCATTCAAACCCATTATTCCGTCAATCCACTCAATAAAATCGGTCATGACCGTTGAGTTATAGATCTCGGTAAGATCTTCGTTTTTGTAGTTGAGAGTTTTTGATGATTGTTGGTGGATTGGAAAAAAAAGAGGGAAGAGTGTTAGCTATTTTCGGCCATTGAATAGTTGATGGTAGCTGGAACCCCTAGATGCTTAGGTTTTGTGAAAATATGAAGATCTTAGGTCCTTTTACATAAAATTCTCACGCATTATTCATCCGAAATATTTTCGAACTCCAAACGAAGCATGTCACCTGGTGTTTATAATATTTTACTCATATTTCGAACACAATGGAATATATATTAGGAGCCAATTCGTTCGTATTTGAAAGATAGGTTTTCGAATCGACTTATTTAAATTTAAAATTCACTTAAATAAATTTCTACGCGTTTTAGCTTCCCTCGGACAAACTGTAAATTCGATTGACATGAAATATGAAGTCCTGTAATAATATAAAATTATAGATCCAATGAAACAAGTTTCGTCGAAATCGGAGACTACATCAAAAATAGCTATTTTTACACGTCAATTAAATATTAAAATATTCAATTTCTACAAATTAACTTTTAATTCAATTCTGTAAATTCTCTATTATCATCCTAATTTAAATAGAATTTAACATAACTTTATAAATCATTTTCATTCACATTTAATTCAAATTTCACTTTTTCTACAATTTCAAATATTAGATTAACAATTTAATTATCCCATTAAATCACTATATTTCAAATATAAGTTATTCAGCATATAAAATTGACTTTTGAATATTTAAAATCAGTTAAATATACGAATTTCAAATGACTTAAATTCGGGTCTTTACACCTTGTCTCAATTGGACATCCCCTAATAACAAAATACTTTAGAGTGAGCTGTTTGCCTGTCCAGAGCTCATAAGGTGTCGTAGCAGCTGCTTTAGTGGGTACCCTATTAAGGATATAAACTGATATCTTTAATGCCTCCCCAGAGTGATTTTGGTAAGGTAGAATGACTAATCATAGTCATCATCATGTTTTTAAGAGTTCTGTTTCATCTCTTAGCAACACCATTCATGTTAGGTGAACCTGGCATGGTGTACTGTGGGACTATTCCATATTCCCTAGGAATTGGGCAAATGGTCCTAGACATTGCTCACCTGATCCATCAGATTTATCATAATATTCACCTCCACGGTCAAATCTTACAGCTTTAATTCTTTTGTTGAGTTGGTTTTCAACTTCTACCTTAAATTTCTTGAACATGTCTAAGGATTCTAATTTATCATGTATAAGATATAGGCAACCATATCTTGAGTAGTCGTCTATGAATGTGACAAAATATTGCTGACCATTCCATGATGTCATAGGGAATGGTCCACAAATGTCGAACATTAGTTGCTCTATTGGCGCCTATTTTCTTATGCTTGGTTTATTTTCCCTTGATGCACTCTACATAGACATCGAAATTTGAAAAATCAACAGATTCGAAAATACCATCTGTTGAATTCTAGTTTTAGATATATGACCTAAGCGCTTGTGCCACGATGTGGCTGAATTTTCCTTATTTGCTTTTCTTTTAGTATCGCATGATTCCATATGCATGGCTTCATAATAAGAGGTATTAACTTCAAGCATATATAAGTTACCATAGACATTGAGAGAACCAGTTCCAATAAGATTTGAATTTATTAATAAACAAAAAATAGCATTCCCAAATGAACAAGAATAACCAAATTTGTCCAACTTAGAAATAAAAACCAAATTCCGTCTAAATGAAAACAAAAGTATCTAATAAATCCAAATAAAATTGAGTTCTCAATAACAACTTAAAATGCCAAATAGCCTCCAATTTAAACAATTTTCCATCACCCACACAGATGTTTCTTACAACATCAATTGGATTTCATTAGCTCAAGCAACCTTGCATACAAACATTATGTGAGTAGAAGCACCGGAATCTAACCACCAAGTGTTTCTAGGTACTGTAGCTATTTCTTCAGAATAGACCAAAGCAAAGGATGTACCTTTCTTAATGCGCCATGCATGATACAATATTTCTTTAAATGTGCAACCTTCTTACAAAAGTAACAACCATCAGCCTCCTTGTGTTGTTTCTTTTCCCCTTAGCAGTTTCCTTATCATTCTTTCTCTTTTTATCTTTTCCCTTAGGGGTGTATGCCAAATGAGCACTTTCAGTCTTACCATGAATGAGCACTTTCAGTCTTATCATGCTTCAATCTCTCTTCTTCTTGTACACAATATGATATGACCTCATCAAGAGTCCATTTCTCCTTCTGACAATTATAACTGATTTTAAACTAGTTGTATTGTGAAGGAAGAGAGATTAGTACCAAATGCATGAGAAAATCGTTTGAAAGCTCAAGTTTAAGTGCCTTAAGTTTTGAAGTAACAGTAGACATTTCCATAATGTACTCCCTTATGTTCCCTTTGCTTTGATACTTCATGGAAATCAATCGCTGCAAAAGCGTGTTTGTTTCCGCCTTATCGTTTTTAGCAAAACGTTTTTCAATCTCAGTAAGGAAATCTTTAGCATTGGTTATCTTTTTCAGATACCGCACCTCTAAATGCCTCTAGAATGCCATGCTTTATGATCATTAGACTCTTACGATTTGAACGATCCCACCTCTCAAAGTTCTTTATAATATCAGAGAACTTTCATCCGTAAGCGGGTGGGTGCATCCATCCTAAGTGTAAGGCCAAGATCCATGTAGCCAAGAACAAGCAATGTGTTCTCTTTTCAAACCTTAAAGTTTGTTCTGGTCAGAATAGGAATGTTGTTAAGATTGGCAGATACCATAGTTAAATTAGATGTAATTTTAACGTACAAATCAATCAAATATGCTCACATTGTGAAACAAAACTGTGCTAAATTCAAATAATTGGTAAATCTCTTCTCATGGTACCTAGCACAACATCAATATCAAGTCTTTGGACAGTAATATTAATTGTAGGTAAGTGGTACTCTTGTTGTAATGATCAAATATTGACAATAAGTTCAAGTCAAATATCAATTTTCCTTTGGGACGATTAGATACTCACTTGCAAAACTATATGATTGTCACATATTTATCAACACACATGTATAAATGATTCAATCAATTATTAGTCTTCCTTTAGGCTGGCTAATGTCCATATGAATAAATACATACAAACATCAAACGTTTTTCATGAATAACTAAATAAGAGAGACCACTTTGGTGACATGTTATTTCGATTAGTTCACTTGTAATGTTGGATATTTACAGTTAGTTTGTAAAGAGATACCAAATAATATTTGAATTGATTTATTTTAACTCATTCGTTTATGCGTATTCCATAAATTTCAATTTTTTTTAATTTTAAACGTATTGAAAATATGGTTTCATAGCCGTAATAAAAAAAATTGACATCGGTTAAAACTGTAATAATACATAACAAATGGAATTTTCAATAACAATTAATGATAAAATATTGCATACTTTATTTAACTGTCAATATTTAAGGCAGAAGATTAAAAAAAATTAACATAGCATGGTCCATACATGTGATATTGCAAGAAAATGAAACTTATTTTTAACGAGCGGGCAATACATATAAAATATAAGTGTCTATAAAATATAAATGCATTAAATAATAAACAATATATCTTTTTTTATTCCAAATACAAACATGATGCGTCATTAAATTTATTTCAATTAACGCATTTACTGCATTTATGATAATAAATTTATTTATTTATTACTATAACAACCACATTTAATGCAATTATGATAAAAATAAATGCAATAATAAATTTATTTATTACTGTAACAACCACATTTAATGCAATTATGATAAAAATAAATGCAATTGACCATTATGTGTGAATGAAACAAAACTTAACATTATAACCATTATAGCAACAAAAAAAATTGTACAATTGCAATACTACTGACAATAAAATATTAATAATATGAGTAACAACAATTAAAGGCGTCAGATCCGAACAAGTAGAATTAATTCATGAATTATTTATATAGATCTAAAACAAAGGCATCAGATGAATCAATAAGAAAAGAGCAAATCTCACAAATCCGAAATAAAGGCATAAGATGAATCAACTAAAATTGTAAGTCTTAGAACCATAATTTCATATATACTTAAAATTAGGAAAATTTTCGATAAAACCAATGGTGGGTGACTGTGATATCACTTGTTGGTGATTAATCTATATTAGATCCAAATACGCATAACCTATATTGATTCAGTTAAGAAACAAGTATATGAAATTAACAATGGAAGGCGTACCCGAGTCCATCGATTCTTAATTGATGTGAAGATTAATTTGGATTGGATCTCTCAAATTGACACATGCTTAGATCTGTAAATTCTCTTTAGAAGAGGGTAGAGAGAATATGATAAGACCTGTATAATTTGAAAACCAAAACCCATATATAGTGTGTGCATTTTTCAATTCGGCCCTTCAACAAACTAAAGTTGTCACTCCGATATACACAGGTTATAATTTTACATAACGAATATACCCCTTAAGTCTTAATATGTTTGTTCCCAAAATAGATCACGTAATTAGACTTAATTACAAGATAGCCCACACATTCCAACACTAAAATATGTGGCCCCATTATGTTGAATTATTCCAACCGTACATTCTACAAGAATATTCTTTTCCACATTTTAATATATTGGGACATCCTTTCAAGAAAGGAAATTATTGTCGTTATAAATTTTCATAAACTACCTAAATGTGATACTTTTGCTCCGTTTAGAATTACAATGAGTTATCTCCTTTCATTTACATTGAAATAGACAGTGAAAACTACGGAGAAGGACATCCGTACTTTATTATTCCAAATGACGCATTTTTATACATAGATGTAAGACACTCTAAGGAAATTTACACAGAATTAGATACAGCTAAGTTGTACATTCAACACTCCCAATAAATTAAAATATAGAAATTCACATTCCCAATCAAATTAAGGCATTCCAAATGAATATAAAACAATTTACAACCCAATTAACGTAATTCTGGAATAAACTTCACAACCTTATCAATATCCTATTTCACCAATTTTAGGGATATCCAAAAATTCCAGATCTAAATATATATGTACCATTTTCATCCATTACTTCAAATTATTGAATATGTAAACAAAGATTTCAAATTAGATTCATTCATTAGGCCTAAAGTTCCATGGTTCCCACATCAGCGTAATAACAAAAATAGAACTCAATGATACAAAATTAGTATTATGTAAATCATGTTGTTTTCACTCACCTTTTTAGCTTTTTAGATCTCCAAAATTGAATTCATTCCTTTAATTGACTTCACTTTCCTTTCCAACCAAAAATATGTATAAAAAATATATACATATTCATTAGAATTACATATCTGAGAGAAGATTCGAGTTAAGTGAAATTTAAATTTATAATTACAGATCTTACCTTTTTCGTAGAATTGATCCACTCTTTCTCTTCTTCACTTTTATTTTCTATCATTCTCTAACATATATATATATATATATATATATATATATATATATATATATATAGTATTTTTATAATTTTTAGAATAGCAGAGAAGGGAAAATGGCAGAGCTCTGCTACTCTGTTCAGAAAATTTGAGGAGAAAAATGACAGGTCAGGCCTGTATGTATAGGCGCTGGAATTAATTCTAATCGATATATTATAATTTGTTAAATCTGAGTCGTTAAGCTAAGGTTCAATCCTAACCGCCACAACCTAAATCGGTCGACCGGCCCAATGAGGCTATCAACCGGTGGTGGTCCAACATTTACTAATTTCACTGATAATTAATATTTATTTCTTTAATTCGTTTTTAATTATTTTCGATCGGAAATCTTCAAACATCGATAACTTCTTCGTTTGAACTCTGATCACGAAGCTTTATATATAAAAGCTGCTTAGAAAATTGCCAAGAATACAATGATGCAAACTTTGTAGTCAAATTCCAACGTTTGCTCAAATTACATTTTGAGCCTTGTTTAATTATTTATCGATTCCTGTTTAATTTATTTACCGTTTATTTTATAGGATGTTATATTCTTCCTTCCCCCTTAAAAGAATTTCGTCCTCGAAATTCCTCAAGAATTGAATCATGCAACATAGCGTGCAACCATTTAAAATTATTCAACCAATTAGTGCACAATCAATTTTGTAGTCAATCATGTACAAGTGCATCGTGTGTCGCAGCACATATGATATGTATGCTCAATAATACTAAATCGGCCCCTCCTATATGAATAATTTACCAACTCCATATGTTAACAATTTTCTTTAATAACAAATGTCGATCTCGAAAATCGAACTCATGACCTTTGATCTCGCAGTCAGAACTGCAAACCACTAAGCCAACTATGTTGGCTATTTGTTACGAAATGCTATTAGCTTTTGTAAATAATTTCAAGATTTCAAAACACACTCAAGCATGAAATATTTAAATAGAAATAGCATAGTAGTAATAAACAATGAAATTCGATCAAACATGTCCAACACTACTGTCATAGTAATTAGACGCTCTGACTTTGGTCCATGAAGTCACAAATTCAAATTCCGCATAGTGCAAAATTTGAACCATCGGACATGTATTGATTTATGTTGTATACTACATACGACTTGTATTACGATTACGTAGACAACCACGTAAGTACTCAATTGAAAAAACAAACAAACAAATAAATAAATTGATCAAAGCAATACATTAATGGTTTAGAGAGGAAATGGATTAATTCTTTTACGAAGAAAGCTCATGTATTAGTCAAGATAACATAAAAGATGAAGATGTTTGTGATACAAAAGAAACAAATACAGTGTATACAGACTACAAAGTTGATTGTTCTATCAAGAACAAAACTTGCAATACAAAATTCATTCAATCTCCTAGTTCAAGTATAAACATTACATGTTATCAAATTTTGATCGACTGACCCAGATCTTGAATGTCCTATGAAGTCTATAATCATAAAATCTAGCCAAGTACACGAACCGCCAGTCACTTTAATTAGGCTATAAATAAAAAGAAGAAATCAAACAAGGGGTCCTCCCTTGACATACTCGGTGAAAGCCAAAGCAACCAAACCCAACATCGCAAACCTGCCATTCCACATCTCAGCATCCGCGGTCCACAGTCCGCTCGATTTAGATTGAACGCTTATCCCTTTAAACAGCGGAATGAGTGATGCTGCAGAGAACAAAGTAGCTGCGATCACAAACGAAGGAACACCGCCGTTCATCAGCTGTGATGAGAGGTCGCTTCCGCTTGCCAACTCCGCTCCCAACGCAGCAACAAATCCAAGCATGGCCAGACGTCCGTTTATTCTCTCTGGTGCTGGTCCACCGAATGCTAGCAAATCTCCAAATTTTGTGCTCACCTGTTTCATTCATTATTATGATTATGATATCGCTTTTGACAGCAAATTTTTTACTTGTACATGTGATACTTAACACATAAATGATCTAATACCTTGGGTGCTTTGGGCTGAACTGGGGTCGATGGTGTAATTGGTGCACTGGATGTTGAAGCTTGCTCTTCTGGGGTTTGCTTCTGCAAATTTCAATCAAACACAATGTATGATTAGCTAACATTATACGTACCCGCTACAATACCATTTCAAAATTCAAAATATATCTATATACCTGAGCCTGGCATCGAACGGTCACACCACGCTTGCATGGAAAAGAAACTAATGTGTTAGACTTGTTGTGATTCTTGCTCAAACCAGAACGAGCAATGGGAATGGCTATGAAAGATTGCATTGTTGCTGATGCTGCCGCCATTGCTATGTATGTATTATTCTCTGGTGTCAAACTTTGAATCAAAGATGTTGTATAGGGCTGACTGACGTAGGGTTGTGTTGAGATACTGAATGCTTACAGGGCAACAATATATAGAGAACATAGGTGGATGGCAAGTGGACATGCAGAGAAATGAAGTTTTTTGATACGTGGTCCAAAGCAATACCAATAACCCTACTGCTTGCACTACTAAAAACCTTTCTTTCTGAATAATTCATTTGTTATTTAGTGATCTTTTCTTGTGATTGGGTTCATTTGTGGCCATGTGAACTCGAGGTCTCTGCTTTGTTGACGTGGACCACTGTTCTCGGTTAGAAATTGGCACGCAAAATTTCATCGGCTTTGGTTTCTTTATTCACCCGTGTACCAGTGCTATGACATCCAATTTCTAATCTGGTTTGAAACTAATATGACACGGACTACATATTTCAATAGCTTTTACACCAAGTGTAGCCGCCTGGCTGATGGCAACGTTCGTAATTTGTCCATCCAAGGACCAAAAAAGAATTCATAAATTTAAACTAAACAAACTGATGCACGCGCAATATGAAAACCATAGGAGATCAAATGAATGGTCATTGAATGTCATGCCTATTCGTACAGAAGAAGAGAAGCAATGAATTTGAATTTGGTGAGACCAAATGGTTGCTTGTAGACAAAAACATGGCCATGGCATGGCATGCACAAAAACATAGCAGCAAAAGTGCTGCAGATGTATGGCTCATGAAATGCACATTGATATCGTATATCATAAGTAAATTTATAACTATTATATGCCCATTATTTAATATTGATCGACACAAGTTAGATAAAATCGTATAATTGATATTTTATAAATTCTAATTTACTTTAATTAATTTATAACAATTATAATAAATTAAATCAGGTGATCGAAAGAATATTCAACATTTCGGTTGGGTGACAGTTAAATGTAGATTCGATCAGTGATTAATATCGAACAATTCGACTATTAACGTTCACACGTCACTTAGCAGGTTGTGTGAGATTATAGTCAAATTTATTGCTTACTCAGCTTTGTTAAAAACCAATTTTACTAATTTAAGCGTTACTCGGTAGTGATAATTATTTACTTTAATTCTCTCTGTCAAAACTATATCATATTAAGACTTATGGAATTTGGTAATGTTCAAAATTCCAATATTATGCATATTCAATTTTATAGTCCAAATACAAAGTCCTTGATTCAATAATATCAATTAATATTAACCAAACTACTATGGCCAAACATTTTGACTTTGAGTTGATTTCATTTGAACGTGATATCAACCTCATATAACTGAGGAGACGAATACTCTTTTGAATAGTGTTTCACTTCCAATACTTCCACTCGGTCCAACTATAGTCATTCGATGAACGTTGTGCTACGTTTTAACCATAATCAAAGTGGAGTTTTCATATTGAAAATCAACAACATTCTCAAGTCAAGAGAACTGTGTAATATTTTCACATCGATCTTTTTTATTTGACCTTAGTTATACCAACTAACAGAAAACTATCGAGTGGGTCATTTCATAATTATCCAATAACTACGTAATCTCTAGATGCCCCCCGAGCCATGAGTAATATAATACCTAATAATTGGCGAGCGTTACGTACTCTAATCTCAATGACATATTTAAAATGACATGTGTCTATTACATTGTGATAAAATACTCATGATTACAACTATTTGTAATCACAATCACAAGCATACAATATATAGATTCTTTGTTAGTATGCTTAAATTAAATAAATAATTAATTATAACATATTATAACAAGAATATAACAGAAAAATAACACATTTTATTATGAACAAGAATTGATTACGGAGTTAATAATCTATAATAAATTACAAAATTACCCACGTCGCAATATCCCTAACCCTATCAATATGTACACACACATACACGAAACTAAGACACACAAACACACATGTATACACATATGAGGAGCGCTCAATGACACACATATTTTGCAGCACCCATGTTGTCCTCTAATTTCCACCACAAGCTTCTAATTAAATAACAGTATTTTCTCTCTCCTCCCACTACCTATATTATTCAATTCAGATCTTGTGATGG
Source organism: Allium cepa (assembly GCA_030765085.1). Lineage (NCBI taxonomy): Eukaryota > Viridiplantae > Streptophyta > Magnoliopsida > Asparagales > Amaryllidaceae > Allium > Allium cepa. The sequence goes on from CM060944.1 coordinate 348,934,327, forward strand.
AAATTAAGGGGCTACAAGGGGTGCTGCAAAATAGGGATGTCTATACACACACACGCACGAGCATGCATGCACACAAACACACTCGCCGAGTGTGCGCGCACGCGCACACACACACACATTTATATATTAAATAACAATAAAAAGTTCGGTCCTCATAAAGAACATACATATATAATAGATATATTTATTAATATAAATTATTTTGATTAGCAAATAAATACTGTCTATTCAAATTCAAAATTTGAATATGTATTTCAAAGGTTCACTTGATTGATTTGGCTGTGAAAACTTAACATAAATACATACATACATAAAAGTTTGTAATAGGCAAAGTTCAAAATTAATAAATATATTTAAATATAGTATATTATAGTGCATAAATTCATTATTGGTCATATGTCTTTGTGTAATTTATAATATGTCATATTATATTTATATCTTCTTACAATGATACAAACACATCCATATGCCACCTAGTTTATCGTTTAGCTTTAACCCATCATAACATAAGCACCGCACTTGGGATATCGTATAACATAAACACTTTATGTTTGTCATATCTTATGTGTCCGTTTGCTATTCTAGGCATTTTGTTAGTGTGAGTTGTAGCTGCCTTGGTACCTCAACCAAGCACCTTTCATATAAGTGTTAATAAAAAGTGGACGAGCCACTTAAAAAACCAATTGCATTTAACAAAAAAATATAAACGCTCTGTATATTGCCAATAAATATACGATGTTCAACTAAAACAAAACAAATAAAGCAAACTTAAAATATCAAAAATTTTAATTTGAAATTATAAAACTAAAATTAAATTAAATTAAAACTTTAAACATAAAACTCTCTTTATACCATAACAACTTTAAATATGATTTAACGTACAAAATTATTAATGCTGTCATAAATTAAAGATCTAGTGTAATAATTAATTAAATGTTTTTTTTTTGAAAATTGCCTATTTTCGTTTCTTTTTCAATGCACCTAATCCAACATCTCATGCAAGCTAGATGAGAGGATCATGGTAGTAGAAATATTGATGGCTTGTCTAGTCATGGGTTTGCCATCAAATTTTTCATCGTCATAGTAAATAACATTAAAGTCGCTGCCAACGATCCAAGACTCAAATCCTAAAATAGAGAGATCAAGGATATATCATTCGACAGACGCTCCTCTTAAGCATATTGCACTTGGTATGGACATAGGTAAAGAGGTGAGGAGGCAAAGTTAATGCTGCGATCAACGGATAAGAACCTTTAAAGAGCCAACACTCGATCAAATTTTCAAATGATCTAAATTTTACCATTAAAATATGAAATAACACCACTAAAGTTTAGTTTCCTACTCAATATGGAAAATTTTATGTGAATTGATAGGAGTTCATGGATAACAATTGTGTTGATATTGTGTTTAGAATTTCCCTTTTCAACCTATTTAATCATGGGATCATTACCAACATTGAATCTTCCAAACAAGTGTGTTAATCATGATAGGATTTTAGTACAGGAAGGAATGTTAGATTTGAAAGACATCGCGGACCTAGTTGAAAAAATAGTGCAAGGGTTGTCCATAATCGAAGGTTTGTGTGGCAGCACAGGAGGCAGTGATGGAACTGAGAGGGGTGAGCCAGGGAAGAAGTTGTGGGTAGAAGTGTTAGATGTACCAAGTATTCGGCACATACTTAATTGATTTCTTTGCGGACATGTTCAACAAATCAATCAAATATCATGTAAATTCATGTTTAGTATCTATCAAACTTAGTAGATGACTGATTTCTTTTGTTTAGTATTCCTGGTTCATGTAAAAATTGTTACGATTTTCTGTTTTTGTTCCTCTGTACAAATATCTTGATTCATTTTCTTAGAGTGACAAGTTATTCATCTTAAATTCGTATTTGAAAGCCATTTCCATTTTTTCAGTGATAAGTGATTCGTATATAATTTGATTCCCATACATGGTTCTATGAAATAGAATATAAAATTGAAATTTTATTCATGCCGTATTAAAGTAAGATCAATGGTGATTGGTGGGATTACTTATTTCAATCCATGAGATGCCATGAGTTTCAATTTTAACACCGATGTCAACAAAATGGTACCTGAATTCCATTAATAAACTGCTAGGAATCTTTGTGTTTATGTTTAGCATTCCACTTATGTACAGCATTATTCCCGCATGCTTGTATGGATGTTCAGCTAATCTGCTTTCAAGCATACTAAATCTGGTTCGGCCTAAACTTGAACGTAACCCTACTTTTTATCATGCTTTTGTTTAATGTATTCCCAATTAGTCCATTGTATATGCAGTAAAGTAAACCATATAGTGCATTTACCTCATATTTTAGAACATTCAAGTCAATCTGCCTGTTATCCTATCTCATATCATCGTTTTAGGGTGTAATATTCATATGATATTTCTACCGATGTATTATTGAATATAAATGTTTAATAGTAATACTGCTATCTGGATGCTTTTAGAAAAGATTTTAAGTGATAGCAAGGCACGGGCAAACATCTAACGATGGTTTAGTCTTGTTAGCAACAGTATTTTCAAATCAATATATACAAGAATGGCTGACCATAAACTTAACATCAACCTGCTAACGTTTGGAAACATGTAGCTAAATCAATAACACACGGTTTACAGATAATCTATTGTTTAAATAGTTAAAATTTGTCCAGAGTTTCTAAACGCATATTCTTATACCTACATATTGGAAATATTAGAGAATGGATATGAGAATTAGTGTAGAATTGAATGTAACAAAACTTGATGATTTTCTTTATTGATACTTAATACTGATTCATGAACCGGATACAGAGTTTATATAGAGACCCACTGTATAATATTGGACTGGATTTGTACACAAAAGGAATAACCGCTTTACATATTACAACTGTACAAATACAATACATTCGGCCGCTACTCCATATTATCTTCAATAGCCCTCTTCAATTAGATTTAAGGTTCCCCTCTCTGCACAAATCGTCTCTGGTTATTTTGCTGGAAACATCATATTCCTTCAAAAAAAAATATGAATGATGAGAGAAATAGTAGATCTGGAGATAGATATGACATCGATGAGCTTCCAGCTGTTGCTAGGATTTCAATTTGACAAAGTTGGCTGCAACTGGAAGCACCTTTGTCTTTGCTACTCGAGATGGTTCTTTAAGGAGTTTCAATCTTCCTATCAGGCTGCTCGAGGCTAGAGTTGCTTGTAGTTTGTTTGATTTTCAACCATTGTCTTTGTTGAGCGAAGCTCTTTGTTGATAGAGGTTTAGTTAAGATATCAACCCTCTGGTAAGTTGCAGATAAGTGGTTTATGTCTAGTCTTTGCTGTAGCACTTGTTCTCTAACAAAATGCAAATCCAACTATGTGTTTAGTTCTCAAATGCAAATTTGGGTTAGCTGTTAGAGACATAGTGCTTAAATTATCGCACCATATGGTAGATTTCTTATTGGTTTTGACATGTAGTTCACTGAGCAATGATTCAATCCACATAACTTTGGCTGTTATATTTTTGACACTTCTAAATTCAACTTCTATGCTAGATCTTGATGTGGTAGATTTTTTTTTAAACACCAGGACATGGGATTTTCTCCTAAGTATACACAGTAGCCTGATGTTGATTTTTTATCATCCACTTCTGTAGCCTAGTTAGCATTTGCATAGGCATTAATGTTGATGTTTTTGCTTCCTTCGAGAATGAGACTGTAATTTAAAGTTCTTCTTAAATATCTCAGGATTCTCTTTATAGCCTTCCAATGAGAATCAAGAGGAGCTTGTATGTATTGACATACTTTATTTACACTATATGTTATAAAAGGGCTTGTTATGGTAGAATATTGAAGTGCACCAACTATACTTCTGTACTACTTTTCATTTTCTATAGTTTCACCTTGATGTCTTGATAAGTTGAGACTATTGACCATAGGAGCAGGAAGTGGTTTGGCTCGATTCATGTTTGATTTGTTGAGAAATTTTGATGTATACTTTCTTTGAATTAGATGAATTTTTGAGTCTGATGGTCTTATGACTTCTATGCCCAGAAAGTAATTGAGATTTCCTAAGTCTTTGATCGAAAATTGTTGATCCAATTGCTGTATTAGTTGATTAATGCCATCTTCATTGTTACCTGTAATTATAAAATCATCAACGTATATAAGTATGTATATTACTAAATCATTTTGAAATTTGATAAACAAAGAATTATTAGACTTGATTGAATGTAGTTCAACTTGATCAAAGTTGACTTAAGTTTTCAAACCAAACCCTTGGTGTCTGTTTCAGACCATATATACCCTTATTTAGTTTGCACACTATTTCACTGCTGTCACCATGATTGTAGCCACATGGCTGCTGCATATATACTTCCTCTTATAGTTCACCATTTAAGAATGCATTATCTACATCCAGTTGCCTCATTCTACATTTATTATGCAAGTCAATACTCAGCACAATTCTGATTGTAGTTGGCTTGACAACTGGAGAGAAAGTCTCAGTGAAGTCAAAGCCATGCTGTTAAGTTCATCCTTTTGCCAATCTGGCTTTATATTTCTGTATAGTCCCATCTGCATTTCTTTTAAGCCTATACGCCCAATTGCAGTCTATAATATTCTTGTCTTTGGGGACAGGAACAAGTTCCCAATTTTTATTTTTGATGAGAGCATTGTACTCTAGCAGATCTCCATTTGATGCTCTTTACGGCTTGATCATATGTTTCTGGTTCTTCTTGATCCAAGTTAGTTGTGTATATTTTTGGCTTAAATATGCCCCTCTTTGATTTAGTAATTATGTGATGTTGAGTTTGTGCAGGTAGAGGTTGATTTGGGTTTATTTCAGTGACTCTTTGTTGGGAACTGGATGAAATTGCTTCATCCAGTTCTTGATATGTGTCCTGCTGACGGTTGTCTTCTTGATGAGAAGTGAAGCTAGTTTGTTCTTGACCTAGTCTACTGTTGGAGACAGTGTGTTGCAAACAGCTTCCACTTGGATTCTTTTCAACCTAAATTCCTGCAAACTTACATGGCTGCAAGGTATAGTAGGTATAGAAATTTTTGGATTATATACCTTTTGAGATGTTTTTACCTCTGAACTTGTAAAAGGAAAAACTTGCTCATTGAACATCACATGTCTAGATATAATAACTCTTCCATTATTGATTAGGCACTTGTAACCTGTTTGATTTGAGGCATAGCCAAGAAAAGTACATCGAGATGATCTAAAATCTAATTTGTGAGTATTATATGCTCTTAAATAGGCAAAACATAAGCATCCAAAACTTTTTAAATAATGATACTCAAGCTTTGTGTTAAATAATTTTTCAAAAGGACTTTTGTTAGCTTGAACTTTAGTTGGTAATCTATTTATCAAATAAACAGAAAGTGCTGAATGAATCTGGATAAAATTTTAATAAAAGAGATGCTTGAGAAAGTAGTATTAACCTAGTCTCTACTACATGTCTATGTTTCCTTTCAACTAAGCCATTTTTCTTAGAAGTATAAGGACAAGTGGTTCTATGAACTATTCCTTTCTTGCTAAAATAATCATTAAGTGGTTTAAATTAAGTTCCACCATCTGTTTGCATTACTTTAACTTGATGATTAGTTTGCCTTTTAGCCTAAGCAAAGAAGTGTGTAACAATGTTGAAAGTTTCATATATAGATTTAAGAACATAAATCTAGGTATGTCTGGAAACAAAGGTAAATCTAGGTATATCTTTCACAAATTTGACACCTTGTACTGTTGCTATTATTCAGTCTGCCTCTGCCTCTGCCTCTGCCTCTAGAATTCAGACATTCTGTTTGATAATTTTGATTTTAATTACCTCTATTTTAATTTCTATTTCTTGATTGAGTGGCAAATTGATTGACATATCTGAATTTAGGGGTTTTCTTTGTTTTAATCTTCCTTCATTTGCAAGTAGAGTGAATGAACATATTATAGTGTTGGTGTTGTCTCTTTGGATAGGATAACTACAGTGACATACTCATACTTCTCATCTAATCCATTCATGAAGCTTAATATCTGTTCATTGTTTGAAATTTTATGACCAGCCGCCTGAAGAATGTCACAATATGTTTTCATCTTTGAGAGGTACTCTCTCATAGACAAGCTACCTTTTCTTTGATTTTGCATTAGCCTCTTGTAATGCATAACGTTTGCTACAGATTGGGTAGAAAATATTAATTCAACTGATTGCCACATTTCTTGAGAGGTTTTGCATTCTACTAGTTGTAGTAGAAGGTTGACATGTATAGATGATAACAACCAAGCACACAACACGCCGTCTTGCCTTGAATATGATATATATTCTTTATTCTTGATTAATCTTTCCTCATTGTCTGCCGTGTACCTTTCAGAAATGGTTGTTGTACCATGAATGTCGTCTTCGAGTCCATAGCCTTTAATGGAAATTTCCACATGAAACTTCCAAAGTAGATAGTTGCTTTCATCAAGATGAATATTAACTATCTGGGTTTGAAGATTTATAAGGGACGTGATCGAATCATCTTGGTAGTTTTGATGGGTGGCATTGGATTTTGGCCTTGCTGGTGAAGTATTTGATGATTGATCTTCATTGTTAGTTGTCATGGCTGATAGAAGATTGAAGAAACTAATCAATAAAGTAAGACTATCACTTTCTTGAAGATACATACTGAAGCAATCAAAGAAACAGATATATCTAGAGAAAAAATAGAGAGTAACAGAGAAAACGATTCAAAAAACTGATGCTTTCTTGATGACAGAAGGTGGTGCAGCCAAGTGAGGGACGATGACATAACTTCTGACCCACTTTCTGGCATGGTACAGCCTCCACGATCCAAGATTTACAGTCAAGATACTGCATACGAATGGGTAGGATAAAGAATCTTCAATAATGAGGTCTTCTTTGAGAAGTTTAACAGAATAAAGAAATAAACATACAATCTGTAGTGATGGAATGAATCTGAGGAGATAACTGCAGCCACCACCAAATGATGAGATTGCTCTGATGGTGATTTAGGCGAGGCAGTGGTGATGAGTTAAGCCGTTAGGCAATGAAGCCCTGATACCAAAAAATCACCATCAGAGCAATCTCATCATTTGGTGGTGGCTGCAGTTATCTCCTTAGATTCATTCCATCACAACAGATTGTATGTTTAGTTCTTTATTCTGTTAAACTTCTCAGAGAAGACCTCATTATTGAAGATTCTTTATCCTACCCATTCGTATGCAGTATCTTGACTGCAAATCTTGGATCGTGGAGGCTATACCGTGCCAGAAAGTGGGTCAGAAGCTATATCATCATCCCTCATTTGGCTGCACCACCTTCTGTCATCAAGAAAGCATCAGTTTTTTGAATCGTTTTCTCTAATATTCTCTATTTTTCTCTCTAGATATATCTGTTTCTTTGATTGCTTCAGTATGTATCTTCAAGAAAGTGATAGTCTTACTTTATTGATTAGTTTCTTCAATCTTCTATCAGCCATGATGAGATTGCTCTGATGGTGATTTAGCAAAGGAAGTGGTGATGAGTTAAGCCGTTAGGCAATGAAGCTCTGATACCTATTGGAAATATTAGAGAATTGATATAAGAATTAGTACATAATTGAATGTAATAAAGCTTGATATTTTTTTATTGATACTTGATACTGATTCATGAATTGGATATAGAATTTATATAGAGACCCATTGTGTAATATTGGGTCGGATCTATACACAAAAGGAATAACCGCTTTACATATTACAGATGTACAAATACATTACATTCGCCCGCCACTCCTTATTATCTTCAATACTACATAAACAAGTTTAATTTTCAAGAGTAGTACATAGCAGTTGTTGTAGAGACCATTGGGTTAACTTTACAAACATAATCGGTTATTCATATATATCAAGCCAATCAAGCAACAATTATTAATGTAATTAAAAGAAAACAAGATATAAGATTTGCAGTTTAATGATCTGCTTTGATGTTTTAGGAAGAATGTTTGAATTACATGAAATGAGAAAGGAAGCTTTGAATAATTATCATTACAGAGTGTGATACATGTTGTTGTTTATATAAAAGCTGTATGTAATAACATTATATGGTTTTGGGCCAAAACCACAAGCCCGCTAGCCTGCTTATTACATAATTTCTTTGTAAATAAAAAAACAGACGCGTCTTTGGTCTCTTATACTTTTACACTTCTAACTCTCCCCCCTCAAAGCGATTAGGGTTAGGGTTCCCAATTCTGAGCCGCCTATTTATGTAAATCAATTTCTGGTCATGAGTTCTTTCAAATCTTCATATGCTTTTAAGATCCGATGATATTAGCAAGGCCTCTCTGGTTTCAGCATGTTCGATTGTTAGATCTTTAAGTAATTATTACTTGAACCTTCATCGGGTTTGCAGATGTTTTGCTCAACATTTTGTTCTTTTCTAAAGCGAACAAAATTTCTTGCTGTAAGTGATTTTGTTAAAACAACGGCGATTTGGTAATTGGCAGGTATGTGATTAACATGAAGCTTTCCTTTTGAGATCCGCTCTCTTATGAAATATAGATCAATTTCTATTTGTTTTGTCCTTGAATGAAGTACCGGATTGGCTGATAAGTATATTATGCTTAGATTATCACACCACCATGTTGATTTGCTATTTGTGTTCACTTGCAATTTCTACATCAGTGATTGAATCCACATAATCTCGATGGTTGAACTTGCTATGCTTTGATATTCTACCTTTGTGCTTGATCTAGATATTGTGCACTAATTCTTTAAACACCATGACACTGGGTTATCACCAATGTATATGCAGTAGCCTGTTGTTGATATTCTGTCATCAGGATCAGTGGCCCAGTCAGCATCTACATAGCCAGTTATGTTGAGATGCTTGCTTTTCTTTAATTGTATTACATAGTGTGTTGTTCCTTTTAAGTATCTCAATATCCTCTTAACTGCTTTCCAGTATTGATCTAAAGATTTCTACATGAATTGACAAACTTTATTAACACTAAATGAAACATCAGGTCTAGTTATGGTAACATATTGTAATGCACCAACAAGATTTCTATATTTTTTGTCATTAAATATGGTTTCTTCCTTTTTTTAGAAAGATGTTGTTTTCTTATCGATGGTTTTGGTTAAGGGTTAGCATTGGTCATTTTTGACCTGCCCAGTAATTCCCTGATGTATTTTGTCTGACATAGTATAGTTTCTATGTTAGATCTCCTTTTAGCTTCAATACCTAAAAAGTAGTTTATATAACCAAGATCCTTGATTGAAAATTGCTTGTCCAGATATTGAACGATTTTGCTGATCTCTGTTTCACTATTGCTTGTTAAAATTAGATCATCAACATATATTAGAATGTAAATGATAATAGTTTCATTGATTTTTGTCAATGAGTTGTCTGATTTGGAAGACTGGAAACCCATGTTACATAAGTTAGTTTTCAGCTTGACAAATCATACTCTTGGTGCTTGTTTGAGACCATATATGGCTTTATTTAATTTGCATACATAGTTTCTGTCTTGCTTGTAGCCTGATGGTTGTTCCATGTACACCTCCTCTTTTAACTCTCTATTAGGAAAAGCATTGTTCACATCTAATTGCCTGATACTCCAGTCTTTATGCAATGCTATTGTAAGGATTAAGGATGACCCAGATAGTTGCTAGTTTAATCACGGGCAAGAATGTTTCATTGAAGTCGAAACCATGCTTTTGTGTGTTTCCCTTTGCCACCAACCTTGCTTTATATCTTGTAATTGTACCATCTGGGTTCTTTGTTAACTTATATGTCCACTTGCAACCCACTATAATTTTATTCTTAGGTGGTAAGACTAGACTCCATATCCTGTTTTTAATAAGACCACTGTGTTTATCATTCATTATAGCTTTCCAGTTTTTGTCTTTGATTGCTTGATCAAATGTTTCTTGGTCATCAGATATTTTTGATGTATATATCTTCATTTGAATATACCACTCCTTGATTTAGTGATCATATGATGTTCAATTCTGACTCAAGTTTCATTATATGGTGGTTCATTGCTTTGATCTGAATTATCCTTTGACTCATATTGTTGAGTATCAGATTCATGTTGACTCATACTCTGTAGTGGACTTTTTGCATTGTCAGGTGGACCACATGACTCTGTCTGACCTGGTTCTGAGAACACTGTGTGTTATGTAGCAGAATTCATTGTGTTCTTCTCAGCTTCTTCTTATGTCCATTCAGTTGGATGTAGAGGTATGGGTGGTATTGAGACTTTTGGATTATAAATCTTCCTTGTTGTCTTGATGCTCAGATCAGAATAAGAAAAGATTTTCTCATTGAATACAACATGTCTACTTATAAGTATTTTACTATTACTATCAATACAATAGTAGCCTTTTTGATTTGAAGCATACCTTAGGGAAGTTCATGGTGTACATCTGAAATTCAATTTATGAGTGTTGTATTGTCTTATATAAGGAAAACGTAGGCAGCCAAAGGTTCTTGAACTTTGATATTCAGGTTTTGTTTTAAATAATTTTTCCATTGGGCCTTTATCCTTTAGTACTTTAGTTGGTAAACTATTCATTAGAAAACTTTAGTACTAAAAGAATCAGGCCAGAATTTTAATGATAAATTTTCTTGAGCAAGGAGTGTAAAACCTGATTCTACTACATGCATGTGTTTTCTCTCTACTCAATAATTTTGCTCAGAAGTATAAGGACATGTTTTACTATGGACTATTACTTTCTCACCAAAATAGTTATTGAGTGCTTTGAATTTTGTACCACCATCAATTTAAATGGTTTTAACTTGATTGTTGATCTGTTTCTCAATTTGTGTAATAAAATGTATTAATATATGATATGTTTTAGATTTTACCCTCAAAAAATATATTCAAGTGTGATGACCCACAAATCCATACCCTTTGAATCGACAATAAACCACACATGTCCGACCCAAAAAGCACAGAATGACGGAGGGACATAGGAAAGAAGAGATAGTGTGAGAAGAAAGAAAGAAAGAAGAAGAAACTAAAATAACATAGAATCTCACATTGCAATGGAACAACATATAATGGAATATCAATAATCTTTTTAGAAAGGAAAAAGAGTAATATACATATATCAATCAGAGCATGTAATCATTAATTATCAGCTTGGACAGTTATAATAACCTATCCTCACAATTGTTGATAATTTAAAATAAACAATGCACTGAAAATAAACAAAACGGAAATGCATCTCTGTCATCCAACTCGCCTCTTGAGCTCCAGTGCAACCTAAGCAACTTGTAACAAACTGGGTCTGACCCGATCATTGAAAAGGAAAAATGCCCGGATCAGTCTGGTAAACCAGCGTGAGAAAACACATCTCTACTGAAGTTTATAAAGTTATCAAAACTTTCTTTTCAAACAAAGGTATCTCGTAAGACCTTGCCGCACACGGGTTTTTTACCTTACGTATTGGAGAATGGGTTCCCTACATTGACCAGGTAAGGAACTACCTCCAATGGGTACATCTTTAGAAAAATGCACCTAAATCTGACAAGAACATCTTGTACCCTTCCACACAGAATCGGTCTACCACTTGACTAATAGTACCGAATATGTCATAACCCCGGTCTTCCAACCTTGTTTGAGATCTCTCATGCACATACCAATCCATAATAATATGGTAAATTTCGGAAGATGATGACATACCCTGATAAGGGATCGACCCACTTAGCCCTATTGCATGCCTTGTTTTAGTCCTTTTCCAGTTGATGAGGCTTGAGGCTACATTTTACCTTTTATATAGCAAACCAACTTTGAATTCTAACACTGCCCTCCAAGCATAAATGCAATGCTAGCATTCATCCAGACAAGTTCATTCTAGGACTGAACGAAACAGACAATTCATTCTAGGACAGAACGAAACCGAAGGCACTATTCTCTATTACATCATTATGGGGAATCCCTCCCAAGGAAAATAGAAAATGGCCCTTGGGGTTATCTCCATCTTTGGGTATCTTCACCATATTCCAATTTACAATGCTTTTTCCAATTCAAAGCGGTTTTCGAATAATAAATCCAATCCTGATCTCTTCGAACTGACGTGATAGTTAAAATTGGCCAATACTTTGATAGTCCGTTATTTAACTATTAAAGAAACAACAATCCAACCAAATATTTTACTTCCAAAAGGAAATACTACTGGTTAAGCACCAAGCAACACTGAGCCTCTTTAATTACTCTTATATATTATCCCAATATTTATAACAAAATTTCTTTACTAAGATATATTCTCTAATCACTTCATCACTTGTGATATTTGAAAAACATTTCATACACTTATTTCAATGGTATAAGTATATTCACAAACCATCTCGTTTTCTATACTTAGGAAATATCTCGGTATACTTAAATCAATAGTATATTTTAAATCTTTTAGAGAAAACTCTTTATCTCCAAACACACTTTATTGGGTCAAAGCGAATGTTGCATAAAACATCGTTACGACAACCCAAAACACAAGTACATGAATTCAACTAACTATACTGAATACCAGTTATTGATATCGAAGTTCAACTATTTATTTGTTAACAATGAAGCCAATCACGTTGGGCTATTTTTATCTCTCAGACCTTTACTGAAAAGTATTCTTAACCTCAAATAGATAGAAGTAACCATCTCGAATATTACCATCAGGTATAGAACATATATATTTAAATCCCATATACTCTACAAAAACATTTCCTTTCAGAAATCACTAACTATAAAAATAATGTTATAGTCTATGACTTTCTTACTTTCATGAAAACGTCTAATACAACAATAAATGTTGAAATATATGTTTTTGTCACTTAACAAATTTTAAAATCACCTTTAAAATCATTTAGCTCCATTTCAAAAACATCATTTTTAAAACCATCTCTTTTAAAATATTATTCAATTTAAAACATGAACAAATTCCCTTTATAATAATCCATATTTGATTCTTAATATAAACCATTTCTAGATTTATAAAACCAAATTTATAAATCCTTTTCCATTTACTAACTTCCTTTTTTATATAAAATCTCTTTATTTATAAAATTCCATTTACAAATCTATTTCTTTATAAATCTTACTTATAAATCTATTTCTTTATAAATCCCATTTATCATCCAAATCCATTTATAAATATCAATTACCAATCCATTTTCATATTTATAAAACATCGTTTAAAATTCTCATTTATATTTTATAAAACACCATCCAACATTCCTAAGTTTATTTCCACTTTCTATTTTTTCCCAAAAGTAGAAACAAACATTTTACTAAAATAACCATTCCCTATATTTTTATATATCCATAAACGTGGTTTATGTCTCCAATTTTGCCCAAAGATAATATTTCTCATAATTTATAAAAACTTGTTTTTATAAATCTATCATTTCATCTAAAACTTTTACTTATTTATAAAATATCACCATTTATATCATTCTTTAATATGTAAAATTACATCACCTTTAAAATAAACAACTAAATAATATTTATATAAAAATATTTTTATCTACTTTTAAACAGTATTCCTAGATTTTAAAACCGACTTAACATTTAATATTTTAAAAATCTATATAATATAGTATAAAAAATCGTTATTAAAATATTTTGTAAAACTATTCATTTACCATCCAAAAATTATGCTTTTTATATAAAATAAATTCCTTATTTAATTAAGTCAAAAATAATTAATAAACGTATTTAATTTTGAAAACCATTTAAAAATCAAAATTTCCACCTAATAACATTTCAAAAATACTAAAAAGTGGCACAGTGCTACCGTAGCACTAAATAAGGGAAATTATATTCATGTCATTCAATATGGCATCCAACACATCATATATCACTACATAAGAAAAATAAAATTAACAATGTGAGGAATCTAGTTGGACCCCTCCAACCTTTGTTCAACTGTATCAAATACTGTATATGAGAATAAAATGTACAATGTCTGCTTCGAGGCAGACGTGTGTACAAAGAGTCATCCGCTCATACGCGAGAATGTATAGGGTCTCATCCACTTTAATAGGCAGGTATATATATATCCAACTACTAATAATAATAGTGAACAACCAAATAAGAAATCACATGCAGCAATGACACAAATAAAATTATTTCCACTAATATATAAGTGGTCGGAGATAGTGGGTTCTACTCACATTGATTCCAGTTAGCACTGAAGCGTTCTGATTTGAATTAAAAACCAAGCATTTAATTTTAATCCAAATTTATGATAGCTCTACACAACTCCAATCCAGCTCCAACACGTAGTATTCGTTGATACAAATACAACACAACTTGTTTCATTTGATTTCGATCTCATATGAAAGAGCTATACGGTTAATAAGTTATTGAATTTAAATATAATTAACAAATCACTTAATTGCAAGTTTAATTACCACTTAAACAACTAGTCCTCGCCTAACCCTTTCTTCCTCAAACACATAGAATTCCTGCTTCTCCCCAGTTCACCATTGGCGCACTCTCTTCCTTCCCATTCTTCCTCGACGATGCGCGAAATCATCCATCGACACCACCCTCGAACACCTCGTCATCAGCTTTATCCTCCCATCTCTATCAGACCAAGTCCGATCTCCCTCCCTCCATCATCTCCAAACTCTCCCTGGCCACGTCAATAGCAGGTCGCGCCTCCCTCCGGACCACCATACTCCTCCAAACACCGATGATAACTGCTATTTCACCTCCTCTTTCCAAAAACAACTCCATTCCACAATCGACGAGCCAATCTCCTTTTTAATCAAACCTTAGTCACTACACCCATAAATTATCCACTGTCTTGGCTGCCGCATTTCCCTCACCTCCACTATATCCTATAGAAACCTATTCGAGCATAGCTCTATCCAAATATGAATTTAGGAATCGGTTTTGTGATTTTTCATTTAGTAATTTGTTTGATTTAAATTTTTGTATTTGTAAAATGAAAAAAAAAGGATTCATTTTGTTTACTGGGAGAATATATAAGAGAAAAAGGAGGAGACGTGAGAGGGTAGGGGGCAGTGTAAGGTCATGGAGTGATTTCAAAGGTTAATAGTTGATTTGAATTTGAATTTCATTCAAAAATCATCTCTTGAAGCACATTAGAATTTCATTCTCTGATTATATAAACGAAAATATCGTCGCACTTAGGAAATCAATATGGTTCCAGGTATATAAAAATATACACTGGCTATCGAATTTCGAAAAATCACAAAAACGCTATTATTGACCGATAAAACGTCAAACAGAAAGTTGAATATTTTCCTAACTAATAATTATGGAAAAAATCAAATAAAATAAATTAAAAATAAGTCAGATTAAGTCTTAAAAAGAATATTTAATCTTTGATTATTTATTTTAAACTATTACTACTTTAATTAAATCGCTTAATTAAATCATTGAGCATTTCAGGATCGCACGACCACATACGGCTTCGGATTGTCACGTAATTTGAAATCCTACGATAACATATTATTACGAATCCAATAAACTAGTTTCGTCCAATTCTGAGATAGTGTCCGAGTGGCCATTTTCACTCGTTGAAGTAATATACAAAATTTCCAATTTTCGTTTAGTCAATTTCTAATTTAATTTAAAATTTTACTATCTTCATCTAATTTAAATAAGATTTAAAACATTAAATTCGATATTTAATTATTTAATCAATTCTGATATTTAAATAACAATTATATTTGAAATTAAATCTATTTGACTTATAAAATTGACTTTTCAATATTTAAAATAAATTAAATATTATAATTAAAATTGACTGAAATTCCGGGTCGTTGCATTCTTCCCCCTTAAAAATAATTTTGTCCTCGAAATTACTAAGGTAAGGAAAATGCCACAAACCCATTTACTTTTAAAATATAATAGTTGCACCTTTATCACACATTTCCATATCTTTATATTCATTCACACTTATCAACTAATAACATTCCAAAAACCCTGCTAGTATAATTTTAAGTTAAGACTAAAAATTAAATTTTTAATTAAAACATTTTCCCAAAATTCTCAAAAAATTCTAACCTCTTAATTTACGTAAAATTTTGGCAGCGTCTCCTTTGCGCGACTCGATCAAAAAACTATAAATCATCACCGCGGACCCAAATCCATCAAAACCCAAGTGGCTAATCATAAGATCATCAAACCAATCGAAATAGAAACATGCACCTTTTTATCGGGCAACCAATTTTATTTTGTTGAAATCAAAGGCGTCAACTAGCTCTTGCTTTTATATACATGTTGCTTATTTACACATAATATCCAAACACATCATTTTTGCAATTACCAATATTCAATTGATTTATAATCATATCAATTTGCTTACCATATGTATTCATTTATTTACATTCATATTACTTACATCCAATTCATTCATATCCCGTTCATTCACGCCAAATTCATTTTCATTATCACAATCACTTCATTTATTCATTTCATTTAACTTTGCATAAGTTAAATTTTTAATTTCATATATCAAGTCTTTTTATTATCTAAATGAAATGACCCGCAAATCTGTACCCCTTTGAGTCGACACTATTCTCCATCAACCAACTCAAGATGAACGGAAATACGAATCATTAGGGTTAAAGTGGAAGTGGTAGAAGGAGAAAATAGAAAACATCAGAATCTAACCATCGCAGAGGAATAAAATATAATAGATAATAAATGATCTTTACACAAAAACAAATACATCTGTTTATACTTTACGTCATCAGAGTACAACATCAGAGTTCAATACAAACAACAACACAACTCAGAATGGTTATAATATCTCATCCTTCTAAAAACCGAATACACAGCGGAATATTTCATACAAGAACGGAAGTACATATCACCATCCAACTCCACAACATCCTTTCCTGTAATCTATAACACTCGGTCTGACCCGAGCATTATAGTTAAATAACACCCGAGTCAGTCATGAATACTAGCTTGAGAAAACCATACTCAAATTGATTATTAAAATTTTCAAAAATCCTTTGAAATCAAAAGCATCTCATAAGACCACGCTAAAAATAAACATGTCGGGTTTTTACCTTACGATAGCCAAAACACTTTTTATTAAATCCGTCTGATATTATAATAGTGTCTATGGAAAGTAAAATAGAATCTAGCTGAAATGCTTGCATCTCATGTTTCAGCAATAGTTGGGCACACTCAAAACCGTATAGGCGCGTAGGGAGAATGGATTTCCAACTAATAATTAGGCACTAGAGTACCACCTATCACAGTACCTGGTCTAGATCAGCGTACCGAGGATCCACCCTAAATCCCCTCAAACACAAGATCGGGACAACCCCTTTCTGGATAATCCCGAGTAAGATCACCCCGTAGTTGGGATGAGCAACCTCCCACACAGCCGAAATAAAAAGGGACATCTAGACAGGGATGACCTCACCCTAATGGGTGCTGCCCACTTAGCCTTGCTGCATATCCCCTGATTTTCAGTCATTCCCGGTTGATGAGGCTCGAGGCCAAGCGTTACCTTTTAGAACATTTCACTTAGAATGCCTATCTTCCACCTGACGATGTTCCGAAAGCATTCATCCATACAAGTCCGTCCTGGGTTCGAACGGAACCGAAGGCACTACTCCTACTACATCCATTTTGGAATCATCCTCAGGATTAGTAGCAACTAGCCCTTGCACTTCACTGCTCCATCTTCGACTCCGAACTCGTTTTCCACGAAAACGTACAAACCAGATCGAAGTGGTTTCGAGAAATTAATCTTGATCCCGGTCTCTTCGAAACGATCAGCGCATTGTCCAATATTGATAGTCGGTTATTTAACTATCAATTAACATTCACAAAGAACCATCAAACATAAATAATTTCATTAAATTATTTATTAATCTCAAAATATCTTCATAAGATATATTTCCACTTTTCAAACCTTTTTGAAAATAGTTTTCAAATCATCTTCTTCTCACGGAATACATTCCCCAAATATTTTCTACTTCCACTGAAATCATCAAGTACAAATACTTTAGATTTTAAAATAATCTAAAACACTATATTATAAAATATCCTTTAAGACATTTAAGTTAAAAACTAATTTAATAGTTAACCGAAAACATATACTTTAAGAAAATTTAAAATAAAGCTTCTTAATAAAATATAAACTAAATTTTATTTCTTTCTTAAAATAAATACCAAGTCACCTTTAAATAATTACTACAATAATAGATTTGAGAAAAAAATACTTACTTCAGAATTTACCCATTTAGAAATAATAAATTTTCTAAAACATGCTTTTTAAACAACATTAAAGCTTTAACTTATATTTAAAAATTTAATTTGAAAACGTACTTGGCTATCCAGGGAAATATACTTCTCTTCATATCCTTTAAAAATAAATCACTATCTATTTTTAAACAAATTTTCCCATTCCTTTAATAAATTCCCATCGTGAATTTATTCTTCAATATCCACTGATATATTACTTCACCTTTATAAACCCAGTTTATGAATTCCAAAGTCTCACTTCTCTTTTAAAAATCCCGGTTTTAAACACTTAATCAATCTTCAAATTGATTTCCAAATTACTCCCATTTTGAAATAAATTCCTTTTCTTACTCAATTTTATTTCAAAACCCATAGACTTCAGATTTTATTTCTTAATTATGATTTAAAATCTTTTTAACTGAGAATACCAATTTCATATTTCCCAAATTCCTTCTTTATCCTTTTAAATAAATTTAAACGTTGAATTTTTAAAATAGATTCTTTATTCCTTTAAATAATATCCCTTAAGTTTTAAAATTCATTATTTCTCTGTTTATTCAAAATCCTCTTTTCCATACTCGGAATTTATTATTAAACTTTTAAAATCCACTTTTATCCTTTCCCATTCATTCTATAAGTTATCACAAATACTCTCAAATCAATTTACTTACAAATCCTCTTCTTTTATTTTCTTTCAAAATCCCTATTTATATATTTTCGGTAACACCGTATATCCAAATATATTCAATCAAACCATAACATCCAATACTCCAATTATCAATATCATTCATCACAGGATATCAAATAATCATAACACAGATTATTAAACAGCCCAAATAATTTTGAGGAATCCAGTTGGATCCCACCAACCTGTTTCCCTGCATCCACAGATGTTAGCACAATACCAATTCCACTTCGATGTGGAATAACGCGGTATATGGGATTAATATAATATCATCCGTTATTATACGGCGCATAGGGTCTCATCCGCTATAAAATGCGGGAAAATCAATCACTCCAATACATACTATATATATACTACTCTATATAATATAGCACATCAAATCAATTCAATTATTCAACCAATTATTTAAATTTAACCACTTAAGTTTAAATAGTAATCCATAAGAGTGAGATTATCTCACCTTTGCCCCTTAAATTTGCAAATCCACTTCATTCACGATTTGATTCCACGATTTCCAGACCATGTATAAGCATTAGATGTTTTATTAATATTCGAGTAAATTGAACAATTAAATTTCCATTTGATAATTTAATTAACCACAAATTTTGTTACCATTAACAAAATTTAATTTACTAATCATTTAATTTAATTTAAACTAATAATTCCCCTTTAAAAATCTTTAGTAACTAAAATAAGTTGATAAAACAAGTTAGTCACCTTAATATACCCCTTTTAAAATTAAGCAGCAGGTTTACTACGTATATTTATATTTTTTTCTTTTCTAATTTATAAATATTCATTAAATTAAATTAAACAAAACTGATATACCTCACTGCCAAGAAAAAATCTCGTTCCCCAAATCCCATTTCCTGAACACGAATCGAAAAACATGGTTGAGCACGCTAGAGGCGATACCGAGCTCCATCACTCGAAGTTGCCATCTAATAGCGCCGTCGCCACTTCCATGTCGACCTCCACCGCTTGGCATTCCCACCCCAAACTCGAATGCCTCCAAAGCAATGCGATCTGCTAGATCTTGTGCATGATCCTGAGACGTCGCATTTCCCAGGAACCACCGCGTCTCACGAAGCCGTGTGCCCAGATGCACTTCAACAACCCGACCTCGAATATGACCACCGCACTGTAACAACCCGCATATTTTACGATTGAGTATTTAAATATTTTATTTAAAAATTTCATTTTTAGTCGTATTTTAGTCCAAAAAACTACTTTTTGCAAACAGTCAAATTAGGACTCGAGACCACCCTCATTGAGTTCAAAATGACATTTGCGATCTTTTTGAGTATAAACTTTGATATGTTTGGAGTTAGTGGAATTTTGCTACTTTTTCACTTTGGGCTTTGGTTTTGTTTCAGCCCATTAGACCCAAGCTTCACCCCTCTTCTCTTCATTACTTCATTTCTATTTTCTAATACTCAAGCTTTAGCAACAATGGAGAGAGGAATGGGAAATTAAAACTCCAAGCCCTAGTTTTCATTTGCAAATCAAGTTCTAGCTCCAAATCCAAAGAGAAGCCATTGGTAAGCATCATCTTCTTCTTCTCCAACTCATTCTCCTTTCAATTTCAGAAATTCCTAAACCTATCTTTGGGAATGTTCTTCTTTTGAGCTTAGATTCAAGCTCATTTGAGTTGCGTTGAACTGTGGTTGATTCTTCCTTTGCCTTCAAGCTTCTCCTTCCTTATTTTTGTGAAAAGGTGAAATTTTTATCTCACGTCTAAGTCTATGATTATCTTTGATTGTTAGGTATGAATCCCTAACACTTATTCATGTGCATTTGATTTTGATTTGTATTGGTTTTGTGAATATTCCAATTTTTATTGTTTTGGGTTCAAATCTTCAAAAATCATAGCTTTGTTGTTTGAACATGTTTTTGGTGATGCATCGAAGAGCCTATACGGCTGGGTTGTCGATTGGCGTAAACCCTTAGTGCCCGTTGCTCGTCCGATCGCAATTTGGAAGAGTTGCTCTTCATTTTAATAGGCTGAAAAACAGCCCCAGTGCCAGTCAGTCGACTGGCTGTAGAAAATTGGCACTTCTGGGGCTGTGCAGAAACAGAGAGTCTCTGTTTTCTGCAATCAGTCGACTGGCCCTCTAAGGTCAGTCGACTGACTGCAGGAAATGGAATTTTCGATTTTCTGTTTCAGTCGACTTACTGTAGAGGGCCAGTCGACTGACCTGCTTCTATTTGCCTATTTAGCCTATTTTGTGTTGATTTCCAATTTTTAGCGATTCGTGGTTTTCCGATTTGTTGTTATCATTTATTATCGACCTTGATGACTTCTATTTTGGAATTTTTGGGTATATCCATTTCGATGGGTTTGGAATCGATTTCTTTGGAATTAATTCACGTCTTTGAACGTAAAATTTTGGTGATTGATTGTTTCTACAATCATTTCTTTGATTTGTCACTTTAAAAATATAAAGGTTTCAATACTAGTAGTAAATTTTTCAATCTACTAGAATATACAAACATTTATCTCACTCGTATGAGAAATCTAATTAAACGACTTGGTAAAACAAGTGGTATGAAACACTTGCGTTTACTCCGTCCCTTAATTCTTAGACATGTTCGATTGAATCTCTTGTGACAATTTTCTAGTGGAAATCTACAATTTGCTCGTAAATATTTAAGTTAAGCTAGTGGTTATGGGACATGAAGCTAAGCTCGTATATTTACTATCTTAGTGTAATTGACACTTCTTGATGATCGATGATGATCATTTTTGTGATATAGACTAGCAATGTACGATGTCTCTTTGTCTGCGAGGGAGAGTAAACCCCGTTTTTGTGGAGCTTCGGCTCAATTTGGTGGGGTAGCGACCCATGGTCTTCGGACCGTTTTTGTGGGGCTTCGGCTCATGGTCTTCGGGCCGTTTTTGTGGAGCTTCGGCTCATGGTCTTCGGGCCGTTTTAGTGGAGCCTCGGCTCAAAATTAATGGTTAGCAACCATGGAATAGCTTTCCTTTTTGTGATACACGTGTTGGTGAGTTTTCGTGCTCCCGTTTTGTGATAGGCCTCCCCCCTTTTCGTGATTTCTGGATTTCCATTGATGATTTCTAGAATTTGTGTTTCTCCAATTTTCGTGATTTATATTGATAAGCTTTATCGTTATTTGTACATTGGTGAATTTGTGTGTCATTAACTTTTGTGATTGGCATTGGTATAATTGTCAATATTTATGGTGGTAAATGAAATAAAAAGTATGACAATCATTTTTATCTTTGAGGAGATTCTTGTGATATTGATTAATCTCTTGTTGATTTTCAATTACGTACTTATCATAGTATGGATTTATGGTTATCTTACGTTTTTGTCATATCTCTTATTCTATATCATTTTATCTGATATTTATAATTAGACTGATCCTTTTATTATTTTCTTATCAAATAATACTCGGGTCAGACTGAGATGTTACAGGTGCTTCTGCTTGACTTCTTATCTAGGATTATTATCCTGACTTTTGGCTAACTACTTAGATTAGTAGTTTTTGGTTGTATGCATTTGAGATATAGACTCATTGATGTATACTTATTCTTTTGTGTGGCAGTTGTAACTATTCTTTTGCGATATTGTGGAACTTTTTTGACCACTACTCTGATGTACCCTTCTACGTGTAATATTCATATATGTTTCCGCCTTTGAGATATGACCTTCTGTGACTGATTTATGTTATGCTTATTTCTATATTTGTTTCCGAAGATATTATAGCCACTGTGTAGTAGCTTTGATTTTGCATCGGTATGTCGGATTCCCTCTTTAAATGCAAGTTATGTTTTTATCTGGCATATCGGTACTCGCACAAAGCAATTACACGGATGGTCGCTCCTCAACAGCCTTATTCTCCGCGCTAGTTGACGGCATTACCCCGTAGTGTCCTTGGCTAGCGTGGATATAGAGGTGGGGCATCATAGCTTGGCATCAAAACCAAACTTCAGAACAATGTAGAATAATTTAACAAGGATCATCGTCCTAAGTCCATCTTAGGAGTCGTGCCTTAGGATTTTATTCAGGTCTTTGAACCATCCTATCCTATTTCTTTTATGATTCCTTGTTTTATCAATCATTATTGTTTGATATTCATTTTGTGAATAACCTTTTCTTCTTCTTCTTTCTTTCTTAATGAAGAGAAATGGTTAGACCTGGCCGTCCCAGCGCCGGTCAATCTAGTGCTACTCCCCAGGATGGAGTATATATGTCTGCCCAGCAGCTTCTTGATCTAGTAAAGAATGCTCAAGCAGCCGGTTCTAATCCGGAATCTACTCACCCTAAGTCTGGATTTGCACGTTTGTGCAACGATTATACCCATTTGGGTGGGAAGCCATTCAAAGGTTCTGAAACCATTATTTAAGTCCAGGATTGGCTAAGATCATGCGATCGAATCTTTTCTCGCATGAATCTTATTGATCTTCACCGAGTTCAGGTGGCCTCTAGTATGCTCCAAGAAAGAGAATTAGACTGGTACGAGCTTCTGATTTCCGAAATAAATGAAGCAGATCTTACTTGGGAGAAATTCCGGGAACGATTCGAATTAAAGTTTGTGCCAGAAGCTGAGAAAGTAACATTGGCTTGTCGTTTCATTGACCTTGTTCAAGGTGAATCCTCCATGGCAGATTATGTCACATCCTTCGAGTCACTTTCTAAATACGGGGTTGAATACTTAAGCACCCCATTGAAGAAGAACCAAAGATTTGTCTATGTCTGGAACAAAAATCTCAAGAAGCCATTACCTCTAAAATTAGAAGTTTCTTTTGATCAACTCATTAATATCGCTCTTCGACTTGAAGAGGCAGATAGAGTAAGTGATGTTGAGGTCGGGAGTGCTAAACCGAACTTCACCAACAAGAAAAGGCCTAATAAGTTCAAAGGTCCTTATCCCAACAATAAGAAAGGGAAGTAAGCCTTTCCGGCAACTAAGACTTCTACCTCAAGTGGTGGGCAATGCAACAACTGTGGTTCTAAGGACCATTATGCGAATAAGTTTTCAAAGCCCCGTGCTTGTCGCTATTTCAAAAGCTCGGACTATTATATATCTTCGTGTCCCAAACTTCAAGACAAGAAGGAGGGAAAGCTTAATGTGGCGCAAGCCTCTGGTAATACTTCTCGTGGTCAAGGTATTTCTCATTCTATCCTCGATGGCATTATTGTGTTTTGTGACCATCCTATTCGAGTTCTTTTTGATACGGGTGCGTCCAACTCTTTTATTTCAAAAGAACTTGTTGATACTTTTTCTTTGGATGTCATGTGTTTATTGACTTCTCTGAGAATTGTGAATCCGGTTGGTGGATCCGCAAAACTCAGTTTATTGTGTAAAGATGTCGAAATTATTTTGTGTGATTACTCTTTCCGTGCCGATTTGCATGTTATGCGTTACCTTGGCTTCGGAATGATTTTGGGAATGGATTGGCTTAACCGTTATGAAGCCCATATCCTATGTCCTGAACGGACCATTCATCTTCGACATCCTCAATCTGTTAACCAGATTTCTATTGATCTTAAAGATTCGGATTCCAGCTTGGCAGCATCTTTATATTCTTTAAATCCTCATGATGATGATAATGATGATGAGGAGGATGTCATTTCTCTAATTCACGTTGTTCGTGAATTTTCTGACATATTTGAGCCCGTTCTAGGTTTGCCACCTAAGCGAGAAATTGAGTTCAAAATTAATCTCATCCCTGGAGCTCAACCTATCACTCGTCCTCCTTATCGTATGTCCAATAAGGAAAATAAGGAGATGCACAAACAATTATTCGAATTGGAGTCGAAGCAATTTATTCGCTCTAGTTCCTCTACTTGGGGAGCTTCGGCTATTTTTATGAAGAAATCCGACGGTACACTTAGGCTTTGCGTTGACTACCGCAAGCTTAATGATCTTACTATCAAGAATAAATATCATTTACCTCGGATTGATGATCTATTCGATCAACTTAGTGGTGCTAGAGTCTTTTCACAATTAGACTTAGCAACCGGTTTTCATCAGCTTCGTATTGCAGAGGATAGCATTCCTTTGACATCGTTCCATACACATTATGGATCTTATGAATGGCTTGTTATGCCATTTGGTTTAACGAATGCTCCGGCTTATTTCGTTGACCTTATGAATAGAGTTTTCAAAGACTTCCTCGATCGATTTGTTCTCATCTTTATTGATGATATTATTGTGCATTCTAAAACCGAGGAGGAACATGGAAAGCATCTTCAGATTGTGCTGGAAACTCTTAGGAGTAATCAATTAAAAGCAAAATTTTCTAAATGCCACTTTTGGCAATCTCGTGTGAAGTTTCTTGGTCATATTATTTCCGAATCCGGAATTTCCGTGGATCCTTCAAAGATCGAAGCGATTCAAAACTGGAAGAGATCGAAGAGTGTGACGGAAATCCGTAGTTTTCTCGGATTGGCGGGTTATTACCATCGTTTTATTAAAGACTTTGCTAAAATTGTCGTGCCTTTTACTAGCTTAACAAAGAAAGGTGTTAAATACATTTGGTCGGACAAATGTGAAGCTTCTTTTCAGAAATTAAAAGAACTCCTTTCCGATGCTCCTATTCTTGTTATTCCTGAGGGGAATCAAGATTTTGTTGTTTATACCGATGCTAGTCGCATTGGTTTGGGTGTCGTTCTTATGCAAAGAGAACGTGTTATTGCTTATGATTCTAGGCAATTGAAGCCAGCCGGGTCTAGGTATGCCACTCATGATTTAGAGCTCGCGGCTATTGTTTTCGCTCTTAAAATTTGACGTCATTATCTTTTAGGAGAGAAATTTATTCTCTATACTGATCATAAATCTTTGAAGTATTTATTTTCCCAAAAGAAAATTAATTTGCATTAACAACGTTGGCTTGAGTTCCTTGCATCTTATGATCTTGATATTCTTTATACTCCCGGAAAGGAAAATCGTGTTGCCGATGCACTTAGTCGCAAGCAACAAGCGGTTGTTTCTATGATGATATTCGAATGGAATGATCTCGGGGTTTTATCTACTTGTGAGATTCGAGATCATGTTCCCAATTTGTGTTCATCTCTTGTTTTATGTAGCCTTGAGGCTCATCCTTCTCCTCTAGACCGCATTCTTGAAGCCCAAAGGTTAGATCCCGAATTGGCTCTTCTTGGCCAAAATTTTAGGGATAAAATTGAAATTGAAGGTTTGAAAGACTTTGATACTGATTCTCATGGCGGCATTCGAAAATTTGGTAGACTTATCGTGCCAAATATTAGTGATCTTCGTAAAGACATTTTAGAAGATTCTCATCGTTCTAAATTTACCATTCATCCCGGTAGTAGTAAAATGTACGCGGATATGAAGCGACTTTATTATTGGGATGGAATGAAATCTGATATTGCTAACTTTGTTAAGTGTTGCATGACTTGCCAACTTGTCAAGGCCGAGCATCAAGGCCCGATGGGTTATTGCAACCTTTAGAAATTCCAATTTGGAAGTGGGATCAAATTTCCATGGATTTTATTGATGGCCTTTCCCGTTCTCGTTCGGGTCATGATAGCTTATGGGTGATAGTTGATAGACTTACTAAATCTGCCCATTTTATTCCTGTTCGGTCCAATCGAACTGTTCCTCTCTTGGCCAAACTCTTTATTAAAGAAATTGTAAAATTGCATGGAGTTCCTACTTCTATTTTTAGTGATCGTGATCCGTTGTTTACTAGTGGATTTTAGAAGAGTCTTTAAAAAGCTTTGGGAACGAAGCTTAATTTTAGCACCGCTTATCATCCTCAATCCGATGGACAAACCGAGCGTGTGAATCAAACTCTTGAAGATCTTCTTCGTGCATGTGTTCTTGATTTTGGTGGAAGTTGGGAAGATCATATTTCTCTTGTTGAATTTTCCTATAATAATAGCTTCCATTCTAGTATTGGTATGGCACCTTTCGAGGCACTCTATGGAAGGCCATGTCGTTCTCCTTCGTGTTGGCTTGAGGCCGGTGAGAAGCTGGTTTTAGGTCTAGATTTTATTCGTGATTCCACAAAAAAGATTGATCTTATTCGTCATAGGATGAAAGAGGCCCAAAGTAGACAAAAATCCTATGCCGATAACCGAAGAAGGAAATTAGAATTTTCTATGGAAGATTTTTTGTTTATTCGTGTTTCACCTATGAAGGGTGTTGTACGTTTTAGTCGATCGAGAAAGTTAGCACCTCGATATATTAGTCCATTTCCCATCACTGAACGTACTGGTTCCATGGCTTATCGCCTCTTATTACCGGCTCAGTTTTCTGCTATTCATGACGTGTTTCACGTTTCTCAATTACGGAAAAGCCTTCGAGATTCCGATTCTATTCTTGGGCCTGGTGTTGTGGAAGAAATTGAAGTTTCGCCTAATTTGACTTATGAGCAACATCCTATTCGTATTATTGCTTCGGAGGTCAAACGCCTTCGAAATAAAGACGTCCCACTAGTGAAAGTTCAATGGTCCTCAAATCCTAAGGATTGCTCTTGGGAATCTAGATAATTCATCGAGCAAACACATCCGGACTTACTTTCTCATGCTCTTTGAGGTAAACTTCTTATTCCAAATTTCTTCTTTTGTGTTGATATGCTTTTATGGTTGTTACTTTTTGATTCATTTATTTCTTAAGATTGCGAGGATGCAATTTCTTTAAGGAGGGGAGTCTGTAATAACCCGCATATTTTACGATTGAGTATCTAAATATTTTATTTAAATATTACATCGTTAGTCGGATTTTAGTCCGAAAAGCTACTTTTTGCAAACAGTCAAATCAGGACTCGAGACCACCCCCATTGAGTTCAAAATGACATTTGCGACCTTTTTGAGTAAAAACTTTGATATGTTTGGAGTTAGTGGAATTTTGCTACTTTTTCACTTAGGGCTTTGGTTTTGTTTCATCCCATTAGACCCAAGCTTCACCCCTCTTCTCTTCATTACTTCATTTCTATTTCCTAATACTCAAGCTTTAGCAACAATGGAGAGAGGAATGGAAAATTAAAACTCCAAGCCCTAGTTTTCATTTGCAAATCAAGTTCTAGCTCCAAATCCAAAGAGAAGCCATTGGTAAGCATCATCTTCTTCTTCTCCAGCTCATTCTCCTTTCAATTTCAGAAATTCCTAAACCTAACTTTGGGAATGTTCTTCTTTTGAGCTTAGATTCAAGCTCATTTGGGTTGCGTTGAAGTGTGGTTGATTCTTCCTTTGCTTTCAAGCTTCTCCTTCCTTATTTTTGTGAAAAGGTGAGATTTTTATCTCACATCTAAGTCTATGATTATCTTTGATTGTTAGTTATGAATTCCTAACACTTATTCATGTGCATTTGATTTTGATTTGGATTGGCTTTGTGAATATTTCAATTTTTATTGTTTTGGGTTCAAATCTTCAAAAATCATAGCTTTGTTGTTTGAACATGTTTTTGGTGATGCATCGAAGAGCCTATAGGGCTGGGTTGTCGATTGGCGTAAACCCTTAGTGCCCGTTGCTCGTCCGATCGCAATTTGGAAGAGTTGCTCTTCATTTTAATAGGCTGAAAAACAGCCTCAGTGCCAGTCAGTCGACTGACCCCCTGCAGTCAATCAACTTGCTGTAGAAATTGGCACTTCTCAGGGTGTGCAGAAACAGAGAGTCTCTGTTTTCTGCAATCAGTCGACTGGCCCTCTGAGGTCAGTCGACTGACTGCACGAAATGGAATTTTAGAGTTTCTGTTTCAGTCGACTGACTGCAGAGGTCCAATCGGCTGACCTGCTTCTATTTGCCTATTTAGCCTATTTTGTGTTGATTTTCAATTTTTATCGATTCGTGGTTTTCCGATTTGTTGTTATTATTTATTATCGACCTTGATGACTTCTATTTTGGAATTTTTGGGTATATCCATTTTGATGGGTTTGGAATCAATTTCTTTGGAATTAATTCACGTCTTTGAACGTAAAATTTTGGTGATTAATTGTTTCTACAATCATTTCTTTGATTTGTCACTTTAAAAATATAAACGTTTCAATACTAGTAGTAAATTTTCCAATCTACTAGCATATACAAACCTTTACCTCACTCGTATGAGAAATCTTGATAAACGACTTGGTAAAACAAGTGGTATGAAACATTTGCGTTTACTCCGTCGGTTAATTCTTGGACTTGTTCGATTGAATCTCTTGTGATAATTTTCTAGTGGAAATCTACGATTTGCTCGTAAATATTTAAGTTAAGCTAGTGGTTATGGGACATGAAGCTAAGCTCATATATTTACTAATTTAGTGTAATTGACACTTCTTGATGATCGATGATGATAATTTTTGTGACTTAGACTAGCAATGTGCGATGTCTCTTTGTCTGCCACGGAGACTAAACCCCGTTTCTGTGGAGCTTCGGCTCAATATGGTGGGGTAGCGACCATGGTCTTCAGACCGTTTTTGTGGCGCTTCGGCTCGTGGTCTTTGGGCCATTTTAGTGGAGCCTTGGCTCAAATTTAATGGTTAGCAACCATGGAATAGCTTTCCGTTTTGTGATACACGTATTGGTGAGTTTTCGTGCTCCCGTTTTGTGATAGGTCTCCACCCTTTTCGTGATTTCTAGATTTCCATTGATGATTTCTAGAATTTGTGTTTCACCAATTTTCGTGATTTATATTGATAAACTTTATCATTATTTGTGCATTGGTGAATTTGTGTGTCATTAACTTTTGTGATTGGCATTGGTATAATTGTCAATATTTATGGTGGTAAATGAAATAAAAAGTATGACAATCATTTTTATCTTTGAGGAGATTCTTGTGATATTGATTAATCTCTTGTTGATTTTCAATTACGTACTTATCATAGTATGGATTTATGGTTATCTTACGTTTTTGTCATATCTCTTATTCTATATCATTTTATCTGATATTTATTGTTAGACTGATCCGTTTATTATTTTTTTATTAAATAATACTCGGGTCAGACCGAGATGTTACAGGTGCTTCTGCTTGACTTCCTATCTGGGATTATTATCCTGACTTTTGGCTAACTACTTAGATTAGTAGTTTTTGGTCGTATACATTTGAGATATAGACTCATTGATGTATACTTATTCTTTTGTGTGGCACTTGTAACTATTCTTTTGTGATATTGTGGATCTTGTTTGACCACTACTCTGATGTACCCTTCTATGTGTAATATTCATATCTGTTTCCGCCTTTGAGATATGACCTTCTGTGGCTGATTTATGTTATGCTTATTTCTATATTTGTTTCCGAAGATATTATAGCCATTGTGTAGTAGCTTTGAGTTTGCATCGGTATGTCGGATTCCCTCTTGAAATGCAAGTTATAGTTTTATTTGGCATATCGGTACTCGCACAAAGCAATTACATGGTTGGTCGCTCCTCAACAGCCTTATTCTCCGCACTAGTTGACGGCAATACCACGTAGTGTCCTTGGCTAGCGTAGGTATAGAGGTGGGGCGTCACACGCACGCTCGAATCCATTCCACCGATCCTCATTCTATCATCGCCCCTTCTAGCTGGCTCGCGCTCGAGCTCCACACAAATCCTAACGATAGTCTCAACTTCGAACGATCGCCGCGCCACCTAGCTTTCACTAAATAGCGATTTTCAATCGCCGGCCTTTATTTGGAAAGTATCAAAAAGGGGTGCTCGTGATTTACTTACGACCGAATACGCTTCGATCAAATTTGGAGAAAGGAAAAGTGAAGACTCGTACGCAATTAGCCTTATTATTTTCTCTGTTGGATTGCTGATTTATTTCTCGTCCGGCCATTATTTGATTTTGACTTTATTTTTCATCCGAAATGTTTGGACTGAGGAAAAGGGAAAAGGTCGTGTGATATAGAAGAAGAAGAAGAGGAGGCAAAATGTGATGTTGAATAGAAGGTGGCGTGCAAAAGAAGGCTATAGTGCACTGAAAAGCAAAAAGATGATGAGAAGGAAAAAGGTTTGACGGTGAAAGAATCGCAGCTGAAAGTTGGGCTGCATGTGAATATATATATATATATATATATATATATATATATATAAATTAAATTAATTCAAATTGTCTCGTTAAATGCAATCTAAAATTTTGACCTCCTATCAAGACGTACCGCCAGGCGTTTTTAATGTTATACCCCTATTTCGAACGCAATGGAAAATGTTCCGAGTCCTAATTCGATCGTATGGAGAAGATAGCTTTTTGGACCTAGTTATTATATTAAATTTTCGATATAAATTCAGCGCGTTTACTTACCGTGTACTCACACAACAACTCCAAATGCTACGAAAAT
Source organism: Allium cepa (assembly GCA_030765085.1). NCBI lineage: Eukaryota > Viridiplantae > Streptophyta > Magnoliopsida > Asparagales > Amaryllidaceae > Allium > Allium cepa. The sequence continues at coordinate 348,965,457 of CM060944.1, forward strand.
TGAAATCCGATAATAATACACTATTACGGATCCAATGGAATTAATTTCGTCGAAATACGAGATTGTGCCTCGGAAGGCTATTTTTAAACTCAATTTAAACGATATAATTTCAAAACTGAACAAATCACTCTTAAATTCAATTTTAAAACTTCTATTATCCTCAGCACTATCAATATATAAATTTTGCAAATCTTCAAATTATTTTTAATAGACTTAAAACTCCAGATTCAACATTTTACCCAACTTCAAATTATTTAATTTAATAATTAAGTTACCCAATAAATGGTGATATTTGAATTCAAGTTAAAAATTAACTTTTAAAAATTTAAAATCAATTAAATATTCTGATTTCAAACATTCAAAAAATTTGGATCGTCACATTCCTCCCCCTTAAAAGAATTTCGTCCCCGAAATTGCTGCTTAGGAAGAGCGGTCCAATACTCGTTTACTATTTTCCCCAAACCAAACAGTTTTTAACAGTGTTTGCACCAAAATTGGTCACAATAGTCTTCGGGAGTCTTTGAAGAGATAATAAGGAAGAATATAAATTGAAAATGAGGATTATCTAACAAAAACTCTAAATAACGGTAAAGTAAATGAGTAGACAAGCGATTTATAGTGGTTCGGCGTTGAAGAGGAAACCGAAGAAAAGAAGTAGACGATCCCCTCTGGTGCATTTTTGGCAGCTAGGAAGTCACTTTTATTTTCCTTTCATAGGCTATGTATAGATGTAGGCTTGGCCTCTGCTAGTAGAAATTTTTGGAATGACCTGTACATGAATCTTCACATACAGTTAATTGAAATAAAATTTTGTTTATTTGCTTCAATTCTCATTTCTTTTGCGCTTAATTATTTGCAGTGTTTGGCTTTCAGTCCGGTGTACTTGTGGTGTTTTTACCGTCAAGTAGAGTTCGTTTTATTTGCTAAGTCTGAAAATCTTGGTCACATGGTGTGATCGATGAATAAGTTGAACTTCGGTCATTGCTTCACTTCGGTTAGTGATTAACACTTAAGTTTTTTGCCCCCCGGTTTCAGGGAACAACATTTGTATTTCGGTGGTTGATCGCACTTATTGCAAATCTTAAACACATGTCCACACTCTAGGGACTTAGGATAATTTGCGATCGATAATCTGGTTTGCACTCTGGGAATTTGAGAGTTATCGATGTTTGTAATACGGTTCGCGCTCTAGGAACCTGGAATTGATGTTTATATTCCACTTCACACTCTGGGAAGTTATAGTTTGCATTGATGGGTCGGTTCGCACTCTGGGAACCTGGAATTGATGTTTATACTCCAATTCGCACTCTGGGAACTTGGAGTCAGCCGATAGATGGTCAGTCACGCCTATTTGGGCTTTTTAGGAATCCGTTCACACTCTGGGAACGGTGGATTTGATGTTTATAATCCAGTTTGCACTCTGGGAATTTGAAGTCTGTTCGCACTCTGGGAACGATTTATTTGATGTTTATACTCCAATTCGCACTCTGCGAATTTGGGGTCCGTTCGCACTCCGGGAACGATTTATTTGATGTTTATACTCCAATTCGCACTCTGGGAATTTGGGGTCCGTTCGCACTCCGGGAACGATTTATTTGATGTTTATACTCCAATTCACACTTTGGGAATTTGGAGTCCGTTCGCACTCCGAGAATGATTTATTTGATGCTTATACTCCAATTCGCACTCTGGGAATTTGGAGTTAGTTGTAGGACTGTGGTGTGTCGGTCCAGTTCAGCCTTCGATGTGATAGCTTGCCCCCGAGCTGAGGTTTCACTTAGTGAGTGGCCGGTCGTATCACAGTCACTCGCTATTTGAATAAATTCCATTGTTTGATGGAACTTAACTCTTCGGGTGTCGTGATTGTTGAATGTTGCATTTGGTGAATCACAGCTCTAGCTTGAAGAGATAGTAATTTATTGCTAGAACGGAAAAACATGGCAAAGTCAGTGCCTTATGACAAATCCAAGTTCCTTCCCTTCTATTCAGATTTGCATAAATTTAGAAAAGGAATTCAACTTTCAAGATGGTTAGCACAAGGACCACCTCTAACGCTATCAATCAGGAAGAACAGGATAGACAAAATACTACGCCACTACCTCCATCTAATCAAGATGCTACTAGACATTCGGAACCATCAGGTCCTGTTACCCGACAAGAATTGCAGTTGCTACTCGAAGAGCTGACCCAGAGTCGGCAACAACTAGCAGAACAGCTACGCGCTAACACCGAGCTGATCAACCAGCTGGATCGCCAGAAGCGAAAGAGGTCCAAGAGAGACCATGCTTCTCGCTACGAACAGATATTTCGTATCCATCCAAACTCATCGATACGAACGGATGTTTCGTATCCATCCAAGCTCATTGATACGAACTATCATTTCGTATCTATCATTTCTCATCGATACGAACGGATGTTTCGCATCCATCCAAACTCATCGATACGAACAGATGTTTTGTATCCATCCAAGCTCATCGATACGAACTACTATTTCCTATCCGTCATTTCGACTCGCGTCGATATGAAAAACTACTTTTCAGCCTTTTACATCGATTCAGGAGAGGATTGATACAAAAGAATAGTCAAAAACAACCATCAAGCGTTGTTTCAACTCAAATTTCCAAATCGGTTCAGGAGAGAATCAATACGAAATTCAATAACAAACAAAACTGACAACAACTCGTGAACACACAACGTTAATGAGAGTCAAATTAACATATATGCATATATGTCGGACTAATATTCGATTTTAAACGTTCACAGAGATCGAACACTCATCTTGTTACGATTACAACAACCAACAGCTAAGCACTATCATGTAGCAATCAATCATATCAACGCAAGGTTATAACCTTCGACAAAAGAGCAATGATTGTTCAGAGAGAAATTGCAGCTTTTCAAAGCACGTCATGTTTCCACAAGACATACTTTTGGGGGCAAATATTATTCCGCCTTTTGGCAAAGCCGTGATACCAAAAGATCAATCGAAAACAAAGGATAGTTCGTCTCAGAGATTGGTCATACTTTGCTTCGCTATGGATATCTCTGAATTTTGTCCTAGTCCAGATTGAGCTACAATTGATAGGAGATGACAAGAAAGATCATAGAAGTCATCATCTCATATTTCAAGTCAATCCGAGTTCATACGCTCAAGTTATGATCGATTCAATCTAGAAGAAAATGCCCAGGTTTCGTATCCATCACTCTGGGTGATTTCGTATCGGTCATCAAGCTACAGTTCGTATCGATCACTTTCGTATCGATTAGATTCCAGTGACTTCGAATCCATAATAGTACCACAGTTCGTATCCATGAAGTTCGAATCCATCAAAGTGCCTCGGTTCGAATCGGTCTCATTCGAACCCATCGATAGAAAGCCCACTTCATATCCATCAGCTGAGGCAACGGTCACTGCTTCGCATCCATCACAGAAGCCTCTCTTCGTATCCATCTGGGAAGAGCAATTCATATCCATCAGATCACCATCGTTCGTATCCAACGAAGGGCTCCAGTTCGCATCGATTGACTTCGTATCCATGGAGAAGCTACAAGGCTCGTATCCGTCGGAGAAAGGCTTGTTCGTATCCATCAATCATCGGTTGTTCGACTCCATCAGCAACCACTGTTCGAATTCACGAGTGAAGCCTTCATTCGAATCCATCAAGCTAGCAAGCTTAGATGACGTGTCATCCATCAATGCAAATGCGCCAAAATATATGGAGTCGATGCGGTCAACTCGGAGCAAAGACCGGATCGAGACGAAGTGTGCGCTCCACGTCATCACGAAGGCGCGTGCCACCATCGGTTCGAAGCAATCGATTCGAACGAATCGATTCGAACCAAACAGCCACACGAAGAACATCATTTCGTATCCATGATAACTCGGCATCTACTGATCCAAATGCCATGAAATTTTCACTGGAGCTTGCATACATGATGAGGAACGTCTCCACCAAATTTCAACCCAATTGGACATCATCTTGATCGATACGAAATGACTTCGTATCGATCACAGATCGACTTGAAACTTTCTGAGGTTGGTCGCGTGGGACCACTCACGTGCCAGAAAAAGTCTCCCGAGATTTGAGCGTGAGCTCAGCCTCCTACGCCTATAAATAGTGCCCCAGAGCCAACAGAAAAAGGATCCTTTTGACTCTCAAGCACCCAGACTCTGCCGGATCAAGATCTCCATCATTCTACTACTGTTAAGTTCGAATTTCCAGTTGTAACTTGTTGTTGATTGCTGTAACAACTTGTAATCGTTGAAAGAGAATCAATAAAACTACAAAGAACTTCACAGTGGACGTAGGCAACATGCCGAACCACTATAAATCGCTTGTCTACGCATTTACTTTACCGTTATTTTGAGTTTTTGTTAGATAATTCTCATTTTCAATTTATATTCTTCCTTATTATCTCTTCAAAGACTCCCGAAGAGTGTTGTGACCAATTTTGGTGCAAGCAAAAAACTTCCCAAAACAATCCTTTTTATTAAAGACAAGTTATCACTCTAACAACCTCTCAACTCACCCATAAGTTCCAAACAATATTATTTACTCAAATATTCAAATTATAATTTAAAACCCAATTTAAATTATAAAAAATTTCGCAAAATTTTTCTAACTCCCTAAATTCTCGAATTTTTTTGCCGGCGTCTCCTTTGCACGGCTAGCTCGGTACAACTACAAAATGCTTCTACGGGCGCCCAGATTTCAAAAGAAAACAAAAGGCCAAGTGGCTAGATGAGAAAATCATCAAACTTCATACAGAAACTTAAATACAAACCTTTTGTCGAGCAATTCATTTTTATCATCTAAAATCAAAAATCCCAATTTTCTTTTTCTTTATAACACCCATATATCCTACATAGTAATAATATCTAGCTACATATTTCAAAATCATTTTATACATTTCTTTACAAAATTTTCAATACTCGTTCCATTTAAGCCAGTACGATGTACCTATATCATTCGTACGCAAAGACCGAATCCGATCGCTTACTCGATCACACAATTACATTTTCGAACTAGTATCATTCATCCGACTTCCTAGTGCGGACTCAGATCTAGTTTCTTGATCAGAAACCGTCATTCTCCTTGCATAGTCACAACTATGATAGAGAATTTCCAGAATCAATCAAAATCCATATCCAGGGTTCGCCGTCGAAAATCGAGTGAAGAATACCAACTCGGATCGATATAGCTATCTCGAAATTCTGTGCTCGATTCTGGACCAAATCACTATGCGCATAACATAATATACGTACATCCTACGTGTTTATGTCTGTTGATTATCAGCTATATCAATTCTCTTTTATTCACATTCATTTGATTCCTATCTACTTATTCAAAATTTCCCATTTCACAACTTTCAGTTTTAATCATCACTCAATCATTCACTTATCAATGCTTATCATTTTACATATTCTTATTAAATCTTCACTCAAATGCTTATTCAATATATTTTCCCAACACCCATATTACTTAAGAATTCTACCATTTCTTCTTAAGTTCAATATAAGTATTTTATACACTTCTTACATTTATTTTCCCTTCACCACTTTAGTTTATATTTACTTCTATTCAAATTGGTTCTCCAATTTCCACATGAATTCAATTTATCTTCAACTCTGAATATTGAATTTTATTGAATATCTTCCATTTATAACTGATTCATATCGTTATTTTAAATTAGTTTCATCCACTTATTTATTTCAAATTCCAATTCATCTTATCTCGAACTATATTTAATTAATCCCTTCTTTAATTAGTTTCACTTACTAATTTACTTAAAATCTCAAATAAAAGTTTATAAATAAACTTGTACTTCCTTTAGTTCCTTTGAAAAAATTCTTCAATTTTCACTTTACTTTAAATACACAATTTAAATTAAATTTCAATATTCGGTTTCAATTCTATTTGCTTACCAATTTAAATTTAATTTCAATATTAAATTTCACTTCCAAGTTGAATTTTATTTATAACACAAGTTTAACTCCACAAAATCCATTTTTAGCTCTTCAATTTTTTTTTCCAATCAATCAGAATTCCATTAACATGCTCACTTAACTAATTTATTCCAATTAGTTCATTTCCCATTTATCATTCAATATTTGATATTTACCCTTTAAAAATCACTTCATTTAATTTTCTTGACTTCGATCTATTTTATAATTTAAGTTTTGGTTTTTTTTATTCATTTCCCAGAATACAAAACAATTTTTTTGGCTTATTTGTTCCATTTCTAAGTTTTACAAGTCACAACTTATTTATATCCATACTTTCATCCATTTACAATCAATCCCGTTCGCATTTTACCCTTTTAACTCGGGATTATATATTTAATTTAGCCGAGTATGTATATTTTTATTCAATGGGTTTTCAATTCTTTTATAAGCCATCGGAATCTATTTATTCTCATTCGGTCTTATTTAACTAAACTCCAGTTAAATCTAACCCCACACTATTCTTTGACTTCACATAATTCATTTACATTTTGTTAAGTAAGAACTTAATTTCATTTAATGTATCCACCACATGATACAATTCCATCTCAATTATATTTCGACTATGATTCAAATCTAATCACAATATTATTAGACTTAGCATGAGTTCATTTAATTCGACTTACTCTTCTAACTTATTAACTTTTTATAAGTTAATTTCATTCCAGGGAATTTTCAAACTTTATAAATTTCCAAACCTGCTTATAATCCACAACATTTTTAGCTAAACCTCCAGAGTTTAAACCATTACTTAGACACTCGAAACATTTTAAACCAATTCCAGAGCCTTCAATAATCACTTAAGTATTTCAAAAATCATTTGAAATCAATTATATCCAAAATCCTTTGCATTTCTAAAATCAACCCAACTTTTTCAAACAATTTCAATTCAAAACAATTTGGTAGCAATTCCTCTCTTGGAAACTCGAAAACGAACATCGATGATGCTGCCAAGCTATTTTCTAGCAACCGAAAGAATTCAGTGCTTTTATCTTTTTAAAAACATTTCAAATATTCTTAATTTTAAGTCTCACCAGATTTCATATCCAAATTAAAACTATTTGCCAAATAGTATTACTATTATTTCTCCAAAACCCTTGAAAGCCATTTTCAAACCCAAAAGAATTTAGACCTTTCCCAAAATTTCAAATTTTAAATTCTTTCAATCTATATTCAACATTCTTTGAAATTTACCTCATTTCAATTATAATCCACATTCGTATATGAATTTATTTCTTAGCTTTCGGTTACGATTTCAATTTCTTATTCAATTTTACACAACAATGATAATAATTTAATATTATCATTCCTAACAATCAAACAACCATATATATCTATAATAATTTACAAAAATTATTTCTTTTATATACAAAAATAATTTGGGTAAAATTATTTCATTTACCCTACTTAAAACAATACTGTGTCGGTTTATCTTGTTTAAGAGTTTAGAAACCCCTATCGATGACATGGCGTCCCACACATCGGCCAGAATCCATAAACACTCAACCGATAAGTCAACACAATATAAAAACAACTTTTATATTCACTAACAAATACACGCTCATATCTATTAATATATTCAAACTCATTATAGAGTACTATTGACTCTATTTCGTGAGTAATCCCCACCAGAGCCAAGGTTATCGCCAATCTAAGCTCTGATACCAAATGAAACGACCCGCAAATTCGTACCCCTTTGAGTTGCCACTATTTCCCATCAATCAACTGAAGATGAACGAAAATATGAATCATTAGGGTTAAAGTAGAAGAGGTAGAAGGAGAAAATAGAAAACAACATCGGAATCTAACCATTGCAATGGAATAAAATATAATAGATAATAAATGATCTTTACACAAAAAAATACATCTGTTTACACATTACATCATTAGAGTACAACATCAGAGTTCAATACAAACAACAACACAACTCAGGACGGTTATAATATCTCGTCCTTCCAAAAACCGAATATACAGCGGAATATTTCATACGAGTACGGAAGTACGTATCGCCATCCAGCTCCACAGCATACTTTCTTGTAATCTATAATACTCGGTCTGACCCGAGCATTATAGTTAAATAACACCCGAGTCAGTCTAGAATACCAACGTGAGAAAACCACACTCAAATTGATTATTAAAGTTTTAAAAAATCCTTTGAAATCAAAAGCATCTCGTAAGACCACGCCACAAATAAACATGTCGGGTTTTTACCTTACGATGGCCAAAACACTTTTTATTAAATCCATATGATATTATAATAGTGTCTATAGAAAGTAAAATAGAATCTAGCTGAAATGCTTGCATCTCACGTTTCAGCAATAGTTGGAAACAATCAAAACCGTACAGGCGCGTAGGGAGAATGGATCCAACTAATGACTAGGCATTGGAGTACCACCTATCACAGTACCTGGTCTAGATCAGCGTACCGAGGATCCACCCTAAATCCCCTGCAACACAAGACCAGGACTACCCCTTACTGGATAATCCTGAGTAAGATCACCCCGCGGTTGGGATCAGCAACCGCCCACACAGCCGAAATAAAAAGGGACATCTAGACAAGGATGACCTTACCCTAATGGGTGCTGCCCACTTAGCCTTGCTGCATATCCCTTGATTTTCAGTCATTCCCGGTTGATGAGGCTCGAGGCTAAGCGTTACCTTTTAGAACATTTCACTTAGAATGCCCATCGTCCACCTGACGATGTTCCGAAAGCATTCATCCTTACAAGTCCGTCCTGAGTTCGAACGGAACTGAAGGCACTACTCCTACTACATCCATTTTGGAATCATCCTCAGGATTAGTAGTGACTAGCCCTTGCACTTCACTGCTCTATCTTCGACTCCGAACTCGTTTTCCACGAAAATGTACAAACCGGATCGAAATGGTTTCGAGAAATTAATCCCGATCCCGGTCTCTTCGAAACGATCAGCGCATTGTCCAATATTGATAGTCGGTTATTTAACTATCAGTTAACATTCACAAACAACCATCAAATACAAATAATTTCACCAAATTATTTATTAATCTCAAAATATCTTCACAATATATATTTCCACTTTTTGAACCTTTCTGAAATCAGTTTTCAAACCATCTTCCTCTCACGGAATACATTCCCCAAATATTTTCTACTTTCACTGAAATCACCGAGTACAAACACTTTAGATTTTAAAATAATCTAAAACACTATATTATAAAATATCCTTTAAGACATTTAAGTTAAAAACTACTTTAATACTTAACCGAAAACATATACTTTGAGAATATTTAAAATAAAGCTTCTTAATAAAATATAAACTAAATTTTTATTTTTTTCTTAAAACAAATACCAAGTCACCTTTAAATAATTACTAAAATAATAGATTTGAAAAAAAAATACTTACTTTAGGATTTAACCACTTAGAAATAATAAATTTTCTAAAACATGTTTTTTAAACAACATTAAAGCTTTAACTTATATTTAAATATTTACTTTGAAAACGTACTTGGCTATCCAGGGAAATATACTTCTCTTCACATCTTTTAAAAATAAATCACTGTTTATTTTTAGACAAATTTTCCCATTCCTTTAATAAATTCCCATCGTGAATTTATTCTTCAATATCCACTGATATATTACTTCACCTTTATAAACCCAGTTTACGAATTCCAAAGTCTCACTTCTCTTTTAAAAATCCCGTTTTTAAACACTTAATCAATCTTCAAATTGATTTCCAAATTACTCCCATTTTGAAATAAATTCCTTTTCTTACTCAATTGGTTTCAAAACCCATAGACTTCATATGTTATTTCTTAATTATGATTTAAAATCTTTCTAACCGAAAATACCAATTTTAGATTTCTCAAATTCCTTCTTTAACCTTTTAAATAAATTTAAACCTTGAATTTTTAAAATAGATTCTTTATTTCTTTAAATAATATAGCTTAAGTTTTAAAATTCATTATCTCTCTGTTTATTCAAAATCCCCTTTTCCATACTCGGAATTTATTTATTAAACTTTTAAAATCCACTTTTATCCTTTCCCAATCATTCTATAAGTTATCTGAAACACTCTCAAATCAATTTACTTATAAATCCTCTTCTTTTATTTTCTTTCAAAAATCCTATTTATATATTTTTTAAATAGTGCATACTTCATATCAAAATATCAAATAGTGCATACTTCATATCAAAATATCATATTCATTTTAAAACCATATCAATTCGATATCATTATTCACCTTAAATAATATTCATTTCCAGAGTCGTAACACTTTCAAAATTATAACATTTTTAAAATCATACCACTTTTGAAATCATAACACTTTTGAAATCATAAACCTTCCATCTTAAACAGTTTAGATATTGAAAATAGTATATATATTAAAATAATTATAAATTTAAAATAGTAGTTTATATATTAAAATAGTTATAAAATAGTTTATATTTATTTAAAGATATTATACTGAAATAGTTTTCCAATTAGAATTGTTTTATCCAATTCCACGAATCGACTAAAATCGACTTAACTTTCAAAATTCAATTTTAAAGCAATCCCTGTTCAACACTTTCAATTTAAGATTAAATTCAAATTGTCAATAAAACATTTCAATTTTTATCGATTTCAAATCCTGGTTTGAACTATCATTTCAAGTCCAATAAGATTCAAAGTTAAATATTCAAACATTTTCATTATAAGTTTCATTTATATTTCAACGTTTAACTTTAATTTTATTCAAATTGGAAAATATTCACTTAATCATTTTAATACAATTAAATAAAATCTCAATTTATAATAGTGGAGATAAGTTAGGTTTAGCGGAGTGGGTGGTTAGAGAACGGTTGGCTGAAGCATAGGTGGTAGGGTTCGCTGCAGACTCAGGTGGACTAAACTGGAGCACTAGGTGTGATGAAAGGCTGGGGATGCAGTCGAAGGTCATAGGCAAGGGAGGAGGCCTGCGTAAAGAAGGAATGAGGCGCATGGAAAAAGGGGTGATGTGTGAGCATGAAAGAAAAAAATACGATAATATAAGTTTTCATGGAAGAAGAAATATTGAGCAAGTATGGGTTGGGGAAAAAAGAAGTGACAGCAGGAGAGAAGACATGTTTCTGACATAAACTACTTTATATGTTGTTTATAAATTTTTTCTTTCAAAGCATGGACGAACGAATAGGAATGGAAAGAGACATAGATAAAAGCAACCAGTGGAATAGCAATGGACATTGAATAATAAAAGCCAAAATTGGAAAATATTAACTTCGGATGGCTATAGGTTTACACGGTGAATAGAAAGGACATTGGAAACTAAAAGGCCGAAGTACTGAACTAATACGGCGAATCGTTTTTGTCGATTTTGTCACGTAACGGGTGCCGAAACACATAAATGAATATATTGCAGAGATCAACAAGACGAGATAAATAGAATGGCACACAAACATCAGTAGTACGATCATCCTATCAAAAGTCAATATTTCAGTGCCAAAACTACTGCTAATTTGCCGAAAATAAGATAAATGGGGCAACAAAAGTCCAAATTTGATGAAATGAAATATAACGTCTCACTCGGAGAATAGTTTACATTTTTATCGTATAAAAATATTCAGATTTCGAAAACACTTTATTTTCATCTAATTAACTGATTTTAAATTGAAATTGAAAATTACACAACATGATTAACTTTCATATTTTCCAATGAAAATTTTCTATTTTCTATGTCTAAATAGACGTATTTTAAATATCGAATTTTCATTGCAAAATTTTATAGTTTTAAATTTCACAAAAATTCAGTTAATTACACTAATAAATCGTTAAAATTTACGGGTCATTACACTCTCCCCCACTCAAAACATTTCATCCCAGAAAAGGAACAAGATAGAAGAACAGAAACAACCAGAAGAAAAGATAGATTTAAAATATAAAATACTAGATACTACAATTAATTCCAAAACCATATTAGTTTCATTTATTTTTAGATTGGTTTATATTCAACTAATTGATTTCAATTCATTTTATTTAATCAAATTTATTATGTTCACATATGATTGATTTCAATTCCATATATTTTCATTCAGATGATTAATATTTTTGTAAAAAATGTTTCACAACAAAATTTATTTTATCTAACTCATTTATTAAATCTATTTGATCAATTTTAGTTAATTCCACCTCAACATTCAAGTTCAACTATTCTTAAGTTCATATTTATTTATTTAGATAGCATTTCCTTTTTATTATTCAATTTACTTCACTAACATACCTTGCAATATAGGTTAAGAGTATAACATTTATTATAATCATTTAAATTTTTATTCAAAAATTTCCTAACAAAATTCATTTTTGACATCTTATTTATTATTGTATGTTATTCAATTACATTCAAACCCTTTTCTAGGTAAGTTTTATTAGTGTTTTGTATCTAATTAAATATTATACTGATTTTCATTTATTTACAATATTTTTATTAGGCAAAATTTTAGTTTGAACATTTTTATTATTTAAATTTCTCTTGCATAACCTTCAATTACATATCAATATTAATAATTTAACTTTTTTGAATATTTTAAGTAAGTTATATATATATATATATATATATATGTTAGAATGCAATTGATCATTATACAAATAAATTTTATCCCAATTTAACTGTTTTAATTTCATTTCTTAGTTTAAACTCTCCAGTTATTCAAAAAAAATCTTTATTTCAATTATTGAAACCATTACTTAACACAGAATTTTAAGAACTAAATTTTGGATTCACTTCAACCAATTTTGAAATAAATATATACATATATACATTTTATACATCAAATCATAATCAAGAAATTTAAATCAAATACAGTTTCCAAAACAAGTGTATAACAAAGCTACTAAGTGGTCTCTCCACTTTGAGACTCGAAAATGAATGTCAATGATGTTGCAGTCATCACCGAAATTATTTTTCAATGACAAAAGAGGGGATTACTGATTTTCTTCTTTTAAAATCCTTTGAAAACAATTTTCATTCGAAAATACTTCCAAATAATTTATTTTTCAAAAACCTTGTAAACCAAAATTTGAAAAGTACCGAAAATTTAATCCTCAAATTCTATATATAAATTCATTTCATTTGCAAATTAGATTTATAAACTATGTTTATAAAATTTCAACTTCTTATAACAAACATCAATAGTTAGTGGTTTAGTAATGTTAACAAAACAATAAATGATAACCCAGTATTATCATTTCTAATAACCAATTCATTTTACTATTTAATTTCATAAAATTATATCTTTATATATAAAATATAGTCATAAAAAATTTTATTTCATTTACCAATTTCGAAACAATATTGTGTCAGTTTGCTCGGTTCAAGTGTTTTGGAATTCCTATCGATAATGTTGGTCAAACGAATCGATCAAAACCCAAAATCAAACTTAACAATTCAAACAACACAGCATAAGACATTTTTATATTAGCAGCAAATACACTCCCTCGTAGGATGATTCAAGAATGGATTCTGAAACAAGGATAGAGATTCAAGTTTAGATGAACCACAGTCAAAGAGAATTCAAAGATAAAATAATTAAATTATAAAAAAAGAAATGGATAGACTTATTTTTATCGCGTCGACCTTAACCGGGTCAACTGAGGTCCCAGGAACGAGGTTTATGCGAAAATTCAATTTCCCGCTTGAAGGGAAGAGAAGTGACTTTACCAAAACATCAGGATAATCCCTGACTATAGGGGGTGGAGTCAAGATCATTAGGCTGAACATTAGACAAAAAGGTAGAACTGCCTGCATAATCCAGAGGCATTCAACATTCGATCACGAAAGGATTATCGGGTTTCCTATTAAAGAGACGATTCAGGCTTTAAAAGTAATAACAACCACAAAACCAAGAAAAGGAAATCTCCGGTGAATCCACACTGGTTGCAAAGGAGTTCCATCCCTTTACAAACCATACAAAGGTTGGCGGGACCGCCAATGTGACTAGTCACAGCTACGGATGAAGTTGACAGTTGAGGCTGAAGCTATAGGATGCTCCAGTTTTAAAAGAATATGAACAGGACAGGAAAAGAAGGAATTTCAGAACAAAGGGATAGCTCCAAAATTCCAAAGAAATCCAAAACAACGATGAAGAAATTCAAACTCGAACAAAGGTGATTCTATAATTGATTCTACTCATTCTAGGGTATCACTACGCTATCTCTAATGAGATTTTACTCCATATGCTAAGTTTTGAATAAACCAGAGCTTTGATACCAACTGTAACGACCCAGTATTTCAAACCATTCGCATATGCACATGTCAGACTTGAATTGCTCAAAATATTAGATTATTAATTTATAATTGGAAAAACTCAGCATATACAGTAAATAAATCAATCATAGAGTCATAAATAGTCCATGGAGCAACTATATAAACATTAGAGTTTAAAGTAAAATACAACAGATATCTCGAATACACAGAAATCCCAATATATATAGTCAAATGACAAAATATGAATATAAACAGCTGGAGACAACTGAATAACTAAAAACTGAATAGATATAGATGGATCTCCAAGTAAAGCTCCAAACTCCAAAGGTGAGTCTCAAATGCTGTGACACTCAATCTGACCCAAGCATAAAGCAAAACACAAAACACTCGAGTCAGGATTAACATTTTATATAGTAAATTCAACTCAAGTGAAATGTCAACTGAAATACAAATAACTCAAAGGATGTTTAAGATTCCCATCCTTTAAGGATCCGTGGAACTATCTACTATGAAGTAATATACGCTATTATAATAATGTCTATAGTAAAGTAAATTATTAAAATAGCGTTAAGGCTTAACTATATCCCCCTTAACGCATTTCATATAATGTCGTAGTCTATATAGATACTGTAAACTCCACCCATGGGTGGGCTATCAGGGAGCACTCCATAGGTAGGACACAAAACAAACTCATACAAGGCACGATAAGGCATGCAACAAGGCACGCAAGGCAATGCCCAAGGTAGATATACTAATTGCATATTTGGACTGGTGGTAACGCATAGCAGCTATTACCTCCTAACTCGAGACGCACTCCCAAATCAAAGGTGCACCCAAATCAAATCACAAAGCAATAGAATGGTATTGAAGAAATGTGTCCGATCAGAGGAATGATCTCACTTGGCCCGGCATGGCTCCTGTTTTAGCCACATCAAGCTGACTCGTGGGAGTCAGGGCTGCTTTAATCCTCATATAGGATCGTCGCCAAGCCATCATACTTTGTTTTGGAATCTCCACCACGTATACAGTTGTTAAATCGGTTTTTGATATTGGCAGAGAGTATGACAATATCCAATCCCGGCCTCTTTAACGACCAAACACTTATTTCACACTGTGATCATTTCATTTCAAATACTTCAACTTCATATCAAAATATCATATTCATTTCAAAACCATATCAATTCGATATCATTATTCACCTTAAATAATATTTGTTTCCAGAATCGTAACACTTTCAAAATTATAACATTTTTGAAAACATACCACTTTTGAAATCATAACACTTTTGAAATCATAACCCTTCCAGCTTAAACAGTTTAGATATTGAAAATAGTATATATATATATATATACACATATTATTATAGTTATAAATTTAAAATAGTTTTTATATTAAAATAATTTATATATTAAAATAGTTATAAAATAGTTTATATTTATTTTAAGAGATTATACTGAAATAGTTTCCCAATTCGAATTGTTTCATGCAATTCCACAAATCGATTCAATTCAACTTAAATTTCAAAATTCAATTATAAAGAAATCCCTGTTCAACACTTCCATTTAAAAGGTTAAAGATTCAATTCAAATTCTTAATAAACCATTTCAATTTTAATCAATTTAAAATCCAGGTTTGAACTATCATTTCAAGTCCAATAAAATTCAAAGTTAAATATTAAAACATTTTTAATATAAGTTTCATTTATATTTCAACATCTAACTTTAATTTTATTCAAATTGGAAAATATTCACTTAATCAATTTAATACAATTAAATAAAATCTCAATTTATAATTTAAATCAGTATTAAATATTTATTTTCAATTTTACTTAAATTTGAGAATATTCATTTAATTACTTTTTATCCAATCAAGTTATAAATCATATCTTTCAAAATTTCAAAATCGGTAAGTTCAAATCAATTCTTAATTAAATTCAATTATTAAACAATTTAAATTCTAAGTCAACCATAATTTATCTTCCCAACCTCTATTAATAATGTTATTAAAAATCTATTTTTAAAATACTAATATAAATTTAAATAAATACTTAAACATGTTATAAACCAATTAAATTAGATTTTATTAAATTATATCTTATTATTAAATTTGTTTTATATTAAATCTTGTTTTATATATCTAAAATAAAATAAAATTATAAGTAAAATTTTAAAATTTATATTTTCAAAACTAACTTATAAATATAAATTTCCAAACATGTTATTTTAAAAAAATTCTAAATTTTATACATATATAAAAATAGCATTTATATATTATATTTTGAAAAATCAGTATTTAATAAAACTCATATATTTCCTTTCAAACGTTAGAAATCATTTTAAAAATATAGATCGACGGTATCCGTACATAATTTTCTATTGTATGGTCAAGTGATTCGGATATTTATCATTTCAATCCGCAAGTTAAATATTTACGGATATGTATCATTTTAACCCACAATCTCAAAATTCGAATTCAATGAAAATCGCTTGGGTTCATCATTTCAACCCATAACGATTTTTCCTTAATCTATAAAATCATTTGGGTATGTATCATTTCAGCCCATATGGAATTTCTAACTATCAGGGAACTTGCAGAGTGAGTACAATATGATAATAATATAACATATCAACAACATGCATATGTCATAATTGGCAATATAACATATGTATAACAGGTTATTGGTGTAAATATTATCAATTAGCACTGGCGAAGAAATGCAAATAATAACGTATCATATTTAACGATTAAATAACAAACAATTTAAATTTAACAACATATTTTAATCGTCATCACATGTGAATTGAATGTACTAAATATAAGAATGTTAATCATGAGTGATTGCTCACCTTTCGAGACTAGATGAAACAGGACAAGCACAGGGATAACCGACAAATCAAAGCAACTAACTGCTGCAATCAATTATGAACAGCAGCGAGACCAAAAACAAAGCACGACGAACCCGAATCGATGAATCCAAAATCAAAACTAGCTTGATATAAATGGAATAAAATACATATATTATGTTAAAATCAATATTCAATACAGTACATATATTTTCCTTCAAATTCCCATATAACAGTTTTATTATAATATATAGACGTTATGTTATAACAAAATCTATTTTGAAAATAAAATGGTTAATAAACATTTCCATATATACACACACACACATATCCTTGCTTCACTATATACACACACACATATGTAAATAGAACAAAAGAATAGGATTATGTAATATATATATATATATATATATATATATATATATATATATATATATATATATTAACCCTTTATAGTATAATACATACTTTTTTGAAATATATAAACAAAACAAAACTACAAGTTACAGGAAGATTTACAACTTCGAATATAAGCAATTATATATGTACGAATAATATATATACTCCATTTTTTTCAAAGATGTAGAAAGAAAGTGACAGGAGGCTCGGGGTAGTTGCTGCTAGAAGTGGGGCAAGGAAAGCAAGTAGATGTGGGCTAAAAGTGGAAAGGCCAGGGTGTGGCCGCTGCCGCATGGCAGAGTTTGGAAAGGCATCGCGTGAGCTTGTTTCAGGCAACCTGAAGAGGCCAAGCAAAAGAGTGGATGTGTGGAAACATGAAGTGGCTACCACGGCGGATGAAGGTGGGACAGTCGGCGAAGGTGACGAGGGAAGTGGGGTTTGCTGTGATGGTGGAGAGGAATGGGAAGAAGGATATGGGTGAGTTTCTTGACTGGCGTTCGTTAGTAGGTGGAGAGGAGGGCTCGTGTGGCAGGGGTTTTGGGTCAGAGGGGGTGGAGGTCGCGCTCAGTTGGAGGAGTGATCGAGAGGAAAGGGGTGGTTGCTGTGTGGGTGGTAAATAGTGGAGATAAGGTGAGTTTTGGCGATGTGGGTGGTTAGATCACGGTTGGATGGAGAATAGGGTGGTGGGGTTCACTACAGGCTCAGGCGGACTGAAGTGGAGCACTGGGTGTGGCGGAAGGCTGGGGATGCGGTCGAAGGCCATGGGCAAGGGAGGAGCCCTGCATAGAGAGGGAATGAGGCGCATGGGAAAAGGGTGATGCATGAGCACGAAAGAAAAATAAAATAGTATAAGTTTTCATGGAAGAAGAAATATTGAGCAGGTATGGGTTGGGGAGAAAAAGAAGTGACAGCGGGAGAGAAGACAGGTTTCTGACATAAACAGCTTTATATATTGTTTATAAAAAATTTCTTTCAAACAACGGGTGAACGAATAGGAATGGAAAGAGACGCAGATAAAAGCAAATGGTGGAATAGAAATGGACATGGAATAACAAAAGTCAAAAGTTGGAATATATTAACTGCATACGGCTACAGGTTTACATGGTGGAATATAAAGGACATTGGAAACTTAAAAGGCCCAAGTACGGCGAATCGTTTTGTCGATTCCACCACGTACCGGGTGTTGAAAAACAAAAATGAACGTACTGCGGAGATTAGCATGACGAGACAAACAGAATGGCACACAGATATCAGCGGTACGATCATCCTATCAAAAGTCGATATTTCGGCGCCAAAACTGCTACTAATTTGCCGAAAATAAGATAAACGGGGCAATAGAAGTCCAAATTTGACGAAACGAAATATAACATCTCATTTAGAAAATAGTTTACATTTTTATCGTGCGAAAATAATCATATTTCAAAAACATTTTATTTTCATATAATTAACTGATTTTAAATTGAAATCGAAAATTACACAATAGAATTAACTTTCATATTTTTTGATGAAAATTTTCCATTTGCTATGTCTAAATAGACGTATTCTATATATCGAATTTTCATTGCAAACTTTTATAGTTTTAAAGTTCACAAAAATTCAGTTAATTACGTTAATAAAGCGTTAAAATTTACGGATCGTTACAATACACATAAGAGATTTTTCTTTATCTTTGGTACCCTCGGTAAATTACTGAGATATAGTTTTTTTCACCTTTGATGCAAGCAATTCTAGTGTGTGTACTCTTAATAGCCTCACTATTTCTTATATATATGCATTTATTACCTTTGTACTCCTTGTTTCCTAGATTTTGATTATCCATACTATTAATGATGTTGTTGGTTACTCCTGAATCTGGGTATCAACTCTTGACAAAAGTTTATTCAGGTCTGATAATGTTATTTTGATTGTTTTCCTTATTACTGCTTAGATGGTTACTTGAGTCTTGTTGTACTTGTGCCACATTTACACTAAGTTGTCATTTCCTTGTTCATTGAACTCTGACCTGGAGTATAATTCATATTGAGTCTAAAATAACATTTTGGAGCAGTGTGTCCAACTTTCTCACATATTTGACACTTCAGTCTATTGTTATTGTTCCATCTCCCTCTGCCTTTGACTGATTCTTGCCTTTATTGTTATATTGATTCTTGCCTTTATAGCTTGCTGCATAATAGACCGACATGTCTAAATTTATGAGTTTCTTAAGTTCTTATCTTCCTTCATGGGCAAGAAGTATAGAGTTTACATCCTCAACTGATGGTGTGACATTTGAAGATGCTATTACTTCTACCACAGCTTTATATTCTTCACTTAAACCACTCAAAGTAATTAAAATTTGTTTAGATGCTGGTACCTTGTGTCCAGCATCTTCAAGTAAATCATATGTTGTTTTAATTTTTGCAAGATATTCTCCCATGGATTGATTATCCTTTCTGATACAGTGTAATTGTCTCTTGTGATGCATTACCTTTGCTGCAGATTGAGAGTTAAAGATTCGTTCAACTGTTGATTAAATTCCATTTGCTGCTTTACTTCTAATAAATTTTGGCAACAATCTAACACTTATTGATGATAATAACCATGAATAAATTAAAGTGTCTAGCCTTTGATACTTTATAAATTCTGGATTGCTGACAGTTTTATTTTCTTCATTAGTGATGAAATTTGGTGGAATTGTACGAGTGCCAAAAAGGAAATCTTTGAGTCCATAGCCCTTGACAACAACTGTTGATTGAGAGTTAAAGATTCGTTCAACTGTTGATTAAATTCCATTTGCTGCTTTACTTCTAATAAATTGTGGCAACAATCTAACACTTATTGATGATAATAACCATGAATAAATTAAAATGTCTAGCCTTTGATACTTTATAAATTCTGGATTGTTGACAGTTTTATTTTCTTCATTAGTGATGAAATTTGGTGGAATTGTACGAGTGCCAAAAAGGAAATTTGGTGGAATTGTACGATTGCTGTTTGACCAAAATTGGTGGTTTCTGGTATTCCAAATTTGATGGCCATGATGCAGATTCAGAATCAGAAAGAAATTCAAGTAAAAGGAAGCAATTCTGATGCAAGAACTGTTACTGGGGGCTTCAAGAAAATCAAGAACAAAATAGAAATCTTAAAGAGTTAGGTATATGCAGCCACTAACCCAGATGATTGATTTTTGATGATGGGTTTTTTCAGGCAAGGCACTATTCTTTAATGTTTTGATGAATTTCTAAATTTGATTTTGCTTTTCTGAGTGAAAGTTTGATGCAACCAGTCTCTTGCTAGATTTATATGGTAGGGTGCTTGCTTTCCTTTGGATAAGCACTTTCAAATTCTTAATCTTAAATGATGAAAGTTTACTAATGAGATTTCAAAAAACTCATAAATTATCAAATGATGATAACTCAGATGATATTCAAGCTATTGTTATACCGTTAGGCTGCTGCTCTGATACTATATAAGATTTGAAGTTTAATGATCTGCTTTGATGTTTTAGGTAGAATGTTTGAATTGCATGAAATGAGAAAGGAAGCTTTACAAAATTATCATTACAGAGTGTGATACATGTTGCTATTTATATAACAGCCGTACTTAATAACATTATGTGGTTTTGGGCTAAAAACGAACACAAGCCCGCTAGCCTGCTTATTACACAATTGCTTTGTAATTAAAAAATCAGATGCATCTTCAGTCTCTCACACTTGTACACTTCTAACTCAAGATCTTAATGTGGTTTAGTTGAAACCAATCTATATCAGTAACCCAATAATTTCATTTATAATTTACTATATTTAAGAGTATATGAGTAATTTAACAGAATTATTAAGGGTAATTTTATTTGTATCCACTTGATTAATAAGTTAATCCACATTATTATGTTATTAAGTTAATCCACAATTATATTACTAGTTAATCCAGGGTGGATTAACTGTTATGAAGGATTCTAACTCGAGACCACTAAAATCAAAACCCCAATGCACAGCGAAAAAACGAGATTGTGATATGGAGTGTAAAGACAACCAATGAATAATTCTATCTAAATATTAAACAATCCAAATCCAATCACAATCCCCAAACAAGCAATATAGAAATCAAAGCAACAACGAAAAATAAACCGCATGGCGATCTATAGTGGTTCTACTAACGTTGTGTTAGTGTACGTACACTTTAAGAGAGAGCTTTTATTAATATCGATGAGAAGAGTACAAGAAATTGATTACAATGATCAAAATTCTAATAGAATTGATTTAAGGGGAAAAGAATTGAAGAAAATTAGGTTTCTAAAAATCCTAATTAATGGAGGCTAAAACCCTCGCGGTCGCTTTCTATCGTATTGAAATCTGAATCCGAAAAATAGCTTATATAGAAGACTAGCAAACCTAGGCAAAGCTTTCAAATTACTCCTTCAAATATCTCAAATTTTCGTGTCAAGACCGGACCAGAAAACTGGCAGAAGTCACCACAAACGTCTACCACAATGTGGCAAACGTTTTTCCAAAGTCTTGAAAAAAATTTCCTTGGACATTGGACATCTGTCCAAAGTGACAAATGTCTTCCATATGCCTCTGGAACAATTCTACTGAAGCTTCGGACATATGTCCAAAAGTGACAGATGTCTGTCCCAACTCTCGGGTTCCAAACCCTACGGCGATAGATGTCTTTTGCTGTCACTCCACCTTCTCCTCCATAACTTCTTCTTCCGGCTTCAATTTGCGAACTGTTTTTTCCATCACCAAGCTACTTACAACCACTTCAAATCTCTATATATTGACGCCAAAATTTAACATTAACTGACAAAATACAAACATAATTTCAGTTTGAAGCTCAGATCAGGGTATAAATTAAAATATTCATGCTATACTTTTCATGTCATGCATAGATAATTCCACAGCCCACTCGAACAACTATTGATTTCATGTAGACTATTACCATGTTCATAATATTATTCTAAACAATTATTGGATTACTCAGGTAACTACAATAAAAGTTTCAAAAATTAGTTAAATCTCAGGTTCCATTAAACATGAGAGCATTATGCAATACCGTGGCCTACTAGTATCAAATAACAAAGAAAAATGATCACAGATTTACTGTAACCTATACCGAGGAGATGAATCCTCCCTTGAATAGTGTTCCACTTCCAATACTCGACCCAACTTAGTCATTCGATAAACGATGTATCACAATTTAACTATAATCAAAGTGGAGCTTACATATAGAAGATCAATGGTATTCTAAAGTCAAGAGGACTGTGTAAATTAGTCACTTTGATATTTTCTGTTTGACTATAGTTGTATTAACCAACAGAAAACTATCAAGTAAGTCATTCCATAGTTACCCAATAACTATTAGTACGTAACCTCTTGGTGCCCAACAGTTATGAGTAATACACTGTTCAACATTTAAAGAGTATTACATATACTAGTCTCAGTGGACCTAAAGATATCCAGTCTCAATACATCTTAACTAGGAATATTTAAAACGATATATTTATTTTATTGTGATAAAACACTTATGATTACAACACACTATAACTACTATCACAAAACATATCATTTAACGATTTTCTATTAAATATAATTAAAATAACATTTTATATCAAGTATATAATAGCAAGAAAACACCTTTTATTTTAAACAATATTGATTATCGAGTTAGATTTACCTAACAAATCACATAATTTTCCATAGGGCATATCTGTTAAACCGTCTTTTGTCAAAGCCATAAGTAGGCGGATTCAACCTAACTAACTTCACGACTATCGAGGTTGGAGTATGATGGATTTGGTTTAGAAAAATGAAGTTTACTTGGATATGTCATTTGGTCAAGAAATGGAGGGAATGCATGGCACGAGTACTTTGTTCGGTCTACACTCCTTGTGCGGCATAAGGAATGGTTCGGTATTGGTTGCCGCTTGGCATAAAAGAATTGTTCGGCATAAGGAATGGTTCGACATTGGTTGCCGCTTGGCATAAAAGAACCGTTCGGCATAAGGAATGGTTTGGCATTAGTTGACGCTTGGTATAAAAGAATCATTTGGCATTAGAAATGGTTCGGCATTGGTTGCCGCTCGGCTTAAGGAATGGTTCGGCATTAGTTGCCGCTCGGCATCGCACCTCGATACCTCGATACCTCACACCTCGATGCCTCGATACCTTGCATCTCGATGCCTCACACCTCGATGCCTCGCACCTTGTACCTCGCACCTCGCTCGGCATTGGCGGCTCTGCATGGGTCGCTCTGCGAAGATGGCTCGGTGGAAAGTCGTTCGGCATAAGACGAATGCTGCTCAGTGGAAATTCTTAATAGGCCTTTACCGTTCAGAAAGCCCAGCAACTCAAAATTCTCTTATAAATACAGCTTGTAGGGGTTCAGAAAGGGGGATCTTCTTCTTCTCTTCTGCTCCCTGACTTTTTATTTCCTAAGACTAAGGCTAGTCTACCACTTTGTAACTACAATTGATTCAAACATCAATAAAAAGGAAACTTCTAGAGTGGACGTAGGCCGAAGTTAGCCGAACCATTATAAAACTTGTTGTTCTTTACTGCTTTCATTTTAATTTCAACTGTTCTTCATATTATTACTCTCTACACACGCTATCTGTTATCAGTGATTGTTAATTGGTGCTTTAATTTACATTTGGGTGTTAGTGACCAATTTTGGCGCTAACAATATCTCTAACTCTATCAATCTCCCACTTGTACTTGGGTCCAATTATGGAATCTCTATACCATCCTTTGACCGGTTTGATGAGAACTGATCGAGTTAGACCCTCTGTGAATGGATCTGTTATGTTTTTTAATTTTCTACTATGTCAATCATCTCGCTCTGATGCTAATAAACTACCTTTATCATATAGAGCTATTCGGTGTATGTTTCCTGATGCTAGCGAGCTCTTATCATTTTATTGTTATCATCTAACAAAAATAAAGTATTTATAACACTTAGAATCATCCCTATCGCATTTACAAATTTGTGCATTTATATTATACATCTCTTTTATCATGGCACTATTCAAGGTTATGTACTTTGCCTTTTCTTTGAATTAGTCACAATGTTTCTTTCAGAAAATTTCCAACTTAAGTTCCTTAACTAAGATTTGAACATGAATTTAATATTGATATATTACACTCGATATTACTTATGGAGTTTGAGTCTAAGCATTCCTTCATAAGGAATTTGTTGTTAGTAAACAATTTCATAGTATTTGGTAAATACTCCAGAATGCCCTAAACTACCATTTAGTTATCTTAATATGGATTTAATATTTGCTTCATGCATAAATACATATGCAAACTAAGATAATGTAGACAATGTAACACATATGATAATTCCTATTGTCAATACATAAGGAATCCATTCAACATATTCCATATTAAATATTTTAATAAGATGTCTTTGCATATTGTACTATAATCAAAGTGGAGCTTTTATATTTAAGATCAATGGAATTCTCAAGTCAAGAGAACTGTGTAAATTAGTCACTTCGATATTTTCTTTTTGACTTTAGTTATATTAACCAACAAAAAACTATCAAAGAGTCATTGATTGTTATCCAATAACTGTTAGTACGTAACCTCTTAGTGCTCCTAGTAGTAATGAGTAATACATTGCCTAACATTTTAAGAGCATTACATACTCTGATCTCAACAAATGTATAGATCTTTAGGCTCGATACATCTTGACAAGGAATATTTAAAACCATATGTTTATTTTATTGTGATAAGTTACTCATTATTACAACACATCGTAACTGCTATCACAAAACATACCATTTATAAATTTTCAATTAAATATACTTTTAATTTAATTAATTGACATAACATATTATATCAAGTATATAATAGAAAGAAAACACCTTTTATTTCGAAAAAGATTGGTTATCGAGTTAGATATATGTCATAAATTACTTATTGCCGCTAGAGCATACCACTAACTCTATCATTTTTGAGTTGCCTAGGTTACTAGAGCTGCATAAAGCATGGAGGGCAACAGAACCAAATTTATAGCTGATTTTGGCCTAATCTACGTACTGGGCTTGGGCCGCTTCTGGTCTGTGCTTCTGGCCTAAATCTTGGCCCATCTTCCAAATCCTTGCATACATCCCGTTTCGACTGGGATGAATTCACCCAAATGAGTCTCTATTGCCTTTCACCCATTGTTTCAGACGCTGCAACAACTACTTTTCCTTTTCACATGACATGTTGCTTAATTTTCTTTCTTTGTAGCAATCAGGGTAACCAATAATTTCAAGGCATTGTTCTTTCACATGTATTGTTTGACCACAGTGAGCACATTTCAACAAAGATTTATCAACGTAAGAAGTGTTCTTATTTAGAGATACCTTTGATACTTATGCACCTTTGAAACCACGGCTGCTGAGATTTGTGATATTCCTTTACCTTTAAGCATGATTACCAACCTTAATACTTCTTTTCTCACCTTTGCAAAATGCTTGCATTACTGTAGGAAATAGTGTAATTTGTAAGAAATTTTCTCTCTCATTATCCAATCGGTCATCAAGACCATCTAGAAGGGTATAGACACTGGTTTCCTGAACAAAATTGTTAAACTTATATTCTTCTACAGATTTGCCTGACTGTTTAAGTCGTATTACTCTTTTATTTAGTTCAAGTACCCAAGTAGCATCGCCGCCATCATAGAAAGTCGTAGAAAGAGCATCCCACCCTTTTTTTCTATAGGGAATCATATGACCTTGTTCGTTAGATTCAAGTCCAGAGAGTCAACCAGCTATCCCTTTATCACTGTATCACAATATCCTATTTCGGGTGCTGTAGGTATTGATGCAGTGGAGGAGGCGGATTTCCAATGTTGTGTCATAGTTTATCTCGTTCCTTCACATACATCATTACTACTTGAGACTACATGTAACAATCCACACCTAAATGGGCATAGTATTTTAACAGAATTGAAAACCTAAGTCCATTAGGGTATGGATCATTGGTCTTGGTAACATGTAATAAACATAAGTATATCAAAGAGCTATCTATGAACTCGTAGTGCTACTGTAAAATATAATAGAACATATAAACCGACTAAGGCTGCTATGTACCTTGGAATCAATAATACTCCTTGGATATCTAGTTGCCTTGTCGATGCTTAGCATGAATGAGAAGTCTCATCCATCAACCGTTTCCAACTTACACCAGTTTCTTATCCCTCTAAATCTATACTATGGGTTGTAATGAGGAGAGGGTCAGTACGACTTTCTTGTGATTGATAAATTACATACTTTATCAATAACATTAGTTTATGTTGATTTCTTTTCATTCAAATATATGTCTCCAATTTAAGAGTTAGAGGTTTTCACTGCGTTTGTGCATAGGACATAAATAACCTACTCCAATGTATGAGTATATTAAGCATGTGGGTCTATATACATACCTATATATCTACGTATATATGGATGAGCATAGTTGTATTCTCCCAAACAGAAAACCCCCATAATTAATCATTGATGGCCAATGACTATTATATATGGCTTTATAATTTAATCTAGCCATTCAACTAATGCATTTTAATACAACTCATCTAAGAGTTAACTAGCCTGCCTCTAACTAAATGAAAAATAACCAAACTTTAAGGAAATGTATATCCCATACGAACTCTACACCAATTGGAAGTCTAATCCGTATAGGCTTAACCCAATCCTTCACCGCCGACTATGCGGGACCAACGGAATACTCGACCTATGCCCAGCCCTACTCCACAAATACCGTTATACAATGCTAACATAGTTCTGATCCCTCTATGTAACTCTCTTCTAGATTTTCCTAGTACAAATCGAAGAAAAAGCCCATTATGGTTACTTAGTACCACTTTTTTGAATTATAGCTAACCCTATTCCCAATTGGGCGATGTATAAGTAAACTCCTTAATAGAGAAGAGGCAGACCCTATCGGCCATTTAAAAACCTTCCACCTTGGAGTAAACCCCTTGACTTCCCCAAAGGAACTCCAGTATTTAGTACTTCAACTCGAGGCGAACCCCACTAAACCTGTACATATATCCCTCCCACGAGTCATAAAGTTAGAGATGTCTCACATTAGTAGTATGTATACACAACTACTAGTAGTCTCCAGGTGAAAGGTGGACTTTTTTGTTGTGTAACTCTATCGAACTCACACCCCAACTCATATTATACCAAGCCATTTATAACTAACTTAAATATTAGGCTAGGCCCATTAATTCACGTCCGTTATAAACATATTATTGAGGCCATATAATTTTCACTATGGAAAGCATTATGCCCTTAAATTCATTTATCAGTATTCATTTATTTAGTTTCTATGAAATTATTCTTATATGTTTATTTCCTTTTTTCTTAATTTTTGTTTATGTCACTTAAATGTTTGTTATTTCTTCATTTCCAATTAATACTTTATAAAAGGTCATATTATTCAAATTGGATAACCACTAATGTTTCAAATCTAACTTATTATGCCTATTCAGTTTTCTCCATATTGGTCACATTTAATTCTGTAATTAGTTCCATTAAATGCATTTATGTCCCCATTTGATTTTTGTAACTTCCTATTAACTATGCATTTAGCGCCCATTAATATTACAATCATTATTCATTAATATTGGAGTTATTTCCCCTTTTCCATTGCAACCTCCTAACTCTTTTATCTATTATGTTATTCATATTTAAACGTTTTAATTGTAATTAATATGAGAACCGATGTATATTTATTTTATTATGCTTTATCGTTTACCTTATGTATATTTATATTTCTTTAATTAGTAAGCACGGTTATACACACACACACGTGTGTGTGTGTGTGTGTGTTTCTATTTTTAACTCTTTGATTTCGACATCTAGGAATTTCAGAATATACACTTATGTGTACATGTTGGTGATTAATCTATATTAGATCTGAATACATATTATCCATACTTGATTCAATTGAGAAACAAGTATATAAAATTAACGGAAGGCATACCTGAATCCATCGGTTCTTAATTGATGTGAAGATTAATTTGGATGAGATCTTCCAAATTGACACAAGCTTAGATCTGTAAATTCTTTTCAAAAGAGGGTAGGGAGAATATGATAAGACTTGTGTAATTTAGAGATCATAACCTCGTATATATAGTGTGTGTCATTTTTCAGTTCGGCCCTTCAACAAACTAAAATAACCATTGATATCCACACATTATAATTTTACATGACGAATATACCCTTTAAGTCTTAATATGTTTATTCCAAAATAGATCACGTAATTAGACTTAATTACAAGATAGTCCACACATTCAAACATTAAATATATGACCCTCTTATGTTGAATTATTCCGACAATCTCCCAATGGGCCACTTATGTAACTTTATAGAATGTATTCAACTTTATGAGATCTTTAATATCTATCTTGATAATATGGTATATTCAAAAAAATGTCATCCATTGATTGTGTTAACATAGAACCAAAGTGGCTTTCATTACTGTTTTTGTAACTAAACCCAACAATGATCACATATATCAATACAATCAAATGACATAGATTAATCATGTATATGTAGCATGTAAATTACATGAAATGTGATCTTTACATGTCTATTTTCAACTGGTCCTACTTTACTTTAATGAGATAAAAAATTCCACATAATATTTATAAACAATTGAAGTGTAGAAGAAACTTATTTATATCGGAAAAATCAAAGCATGTTCATAATCAAAATATAGAGCAGTGTCGCAAAAATAAGTGACTAAGTACAAACTCCCATTAAACCAAAATATTCTTATATAAAAGATACACCCCTTTTAGCAACATGCTCATGAAAGACCTTGGGTGGTACTTCTTTTGTAAGTGAATCCATTAGCATGGAATTTGTCCCAATATGCTCTATGAATATTAACCCATTCTGCACTCTCTCCTTTACAACTAGAAACTTTATGTCAATGTAACTTGACTTTCTTGAGCTTCTATTATTATTGAAATATAATACTGCTGATCTATTGTCACAATATAACTTCAATGGTCTTTCGATATTATCGATAATGCGCATCCCAGTGAAAAATTTCCATAGCCATTTCGCCTGGTTAGATACCTCAAAACATGCCACAAACTCTACTTCCATGGTGGAAGAAGTTATGAGCTTTTCATTAATGCTTTTCCAGGATATAGCCCCTCCACTTAATAGAAATATGTATCCTGAAGTGTATTTTCTGCTATTTGGGCATTCAGCAAAATCAAAATCAGAATTCCCAATGATCTACAACCGATCCGATTTTCTATATATAAGCGTATATTCCTTTATCCTCTGAAGATGCCTCAAACCCTTTTTTGCTACTTTCCAATGATCCATTCTAGTGTTACTAAGATACTTGCCCAACACTCCTATAATGTACACAATATCCAGATGCGTACACACTTGAGCATACATTAGACTCCCTATAGCAGATGCATAAGAGAACTTCTGCATTTCTTTAGCTTCAAGGATGTTATTAGGGCATTGTTTGAGACAAAATTTATCTCATTTTTGGGCAAGGGTATCACCCATTTTACAATCTTGCATGCCAAAACTTTTAAGCACTGTTTCTGTATAGTTCTTTTGTGACAATCCAAGAATAACCCATGAGCAATCACGATATATTTATATTCCTAATATAAAAGAAGCATCTCCAAAATCTTTCATTTCAAAATATCTGAAAGAAATCACTTGGTTTCGTGCAAAATATGTAATTATTATAGGCAAGCAATGTATCATCACCATATAAAATCAAATAAATGAATTTACTCCGACTGAACTTATGATACAAAAAGTTATCAACCATGTTTGTCTTGAAACTCAATGAGGTAACTACTTTATGAAACTTGTGGTACCGTTGACGAGAAGCTTGTTTGAGCCCATAAAGATTTCTTTAGCTTGCAAACCATATTCTTTGGATCTCCGAACACAAAGTTTTCTGGTTGCAACATATAATTGTTTCCTCAATATCTCCATTTAGAAATGCAACTTTAACATCAACTTGATGTAAGTCAAGGTCAAAATGTGCAACAAGCGCCAAAATTATTCTAAAAGAGCCTTTCGATGAAACCAGAGAGAAAGTCTCTTTAAAATCGATGTCTTCCTTCTAAGTAAAACTTTTGCTACAAGACGAGCCTTATATATTTCCCATTACCTTTTGCATCCCTCTTGGTTTTAAATATCCATTTACAACCAATGGGTTTCTTACCTTTAAGTAAAGAGACAAGAACCTAAACTTTATTGTCATGCATGGATTTGTACTCTTCGTTCATAGCTTCAATCCACTTTTTAGAACCAGCATCTTGCATGGCTTGGTGAAAGTTGATAGGATCATTTTCCACCAATCCATTATTATCCTCTATTTCTTGAGCAAATACCACATAGTTATACGGAATGGCATCGTTCCTCCCTTATTGGATCCCCTTAGTGGCAATTCTTTTTGAGGTTTTTGAATTTGTTCTTGTGGAACATTGTCCTCATCTTGGAGAGGGTTTTCCTTAATATTGTTTTATTTTTTTTTGGATTGATTTCTTCATTAATGAAAGAAATGATAATTTGTACGTTGTCAGAAGAAGTAATTGTAGTAGGAATCATAGATGATGACCCCCCCTCAAAAACAATATTCCTGACTTCATTTTTACCTCTTAACTCAACATCCTCAAAAAATATTGTAGCTCCCATCTCATAAATTTTCTTTAGTGTGGGATCATAAATTTTATAGCCCCTATATCGCTCAGAATAACGAATAAAGTAGCCACTCATAGTTTTAGAGTCCAGTTTTCTTTCATCTTGCCTATAAGGCCTTATGTAACGACCCGCAAATTCGTACCCTTTGAATCGATAATAAACCACACATGTCCGACCCAAAAAGCACAGACTGATAGAAAGTCAGGAGAAAGAAAAGAAGAGAGAAGAAGAGACGAGAAAAAAGAGAGAATAGAAAACAAAACAGAATAGTACAGAATCTCATAACACAGCGGAAAGCATATAATATCAATGATCTTTACAATATAGAAACTGTACATACTTACATCAATCAGAGTATAACAATCAATCACCAATTATCAACATGAACAGTTATAATAACCCGTCCTTACAACTACCTATAATATACAAGAATTAAGCACAGCGGATGATCAAAACAGATACATGTATGCAAAAATCAAGATCTCCATCTCTCCTACTAAAACTCCAAAAGCATCAAATCTGAACCTGTAAATATACTCGGTCTGACCCGAGCATTGAAAGGGAAGAACGCCCGGATCAGTCTGGTAAATCAGCATGAGAAACACACTCAACAAAATTTATTAAATAACCAAACTTTTCCTTTATTAAAAAAAGTATCTTGTAAGACACGCCTACACATAAACATGGACATGTTTTTACCTTACGATAACTAAAACAATTCATATCCAATCCTCTTATATTATACTAGTGTCTATTAGATACAACTAATATTAATCATAGCTAAAATTGTTAAATTGATTAAATTCCAGCATATAGCCCAAAATGGGTAATATAATCAAAATGGCAGGTATATAACAGAGTTTGGATTTACATACAGATAACCAGGTGAAGGGACTACCTTTCGGTAATACATCTCTAGAGGAATGTACCGAGGACCATCACAAAGGATCCTCTACCAACACAAGATCGGCCCACCTCTATAACTAGATGGTACCGAATATATCAGCCTCCAGTTGCTACTGACCTTTTTCGAGGGCCCTCTAGCATACAAACCACAATAATCAGATACACGACATCATAGCGTGTAAAGATATGTCTAGAAGAGGATGATATATCGTACTTTAGAGCGACCCACTTAGCCTTGCTGCATCTAACCCCGTTTCGGTCATTTTCGATTGATGAGGCCTGAGGTAACGATTACCTTTCACCAATCACATTTTCGGTTGATGAGGCCTGAGGTAACGATTACATTTTCGGTTGATGAGGCCTGAGGTAACAAATGCTCATAGCTTCTTCCACCATGGAAGTAACGATTACCTTTCACCAATCACATTTTCGGTTGATGAGGCCTGAGGTAACGATTACATTTTCGGTTGCATCTAACCCCACTTTGAATGTCACACGGCTATTTCCGTTGACTACTAATTGCCTTCCACAAAAATACAACCCTTAACCTCATACGTCTCAAGGAGGGTGTTAAGCTAAGAGAAGTTGCCTTCTCTACCACCACTGATGTACGTTTGTAAAAACCAATGTACGTAATATGTAGAAATGCAATGTTAGACAAACGTCCATATAAATTATCCAAGAACAGGACAAACCGAAGGTACTTTCCTACCACATCCTGTCGGAAAATCCCTAGGATTAGTAGCAAATAGTCCTTGCATTGGATATTTCATAATGAAGAGACCACTGCTACTATATGTATATTAGGATTTTATCTCCAAACGATCAACAAGAAGTCTTCCACTATGAAAATCCGAAATATCAATATCATCATAAGCAACCTACATAATCATCGCATATACGTTGGTCCGAAGTGGTTTTCAGATAAACCGATTTCGGTCTCTTCGCACCAACAACGCAAAAGCGTTTCTCAATCTCATACAGAAACTAAGTCTCATAGACTTGTCACGTCTCCAACTTTCAGCTTGCTATCCTTTGTGCCAAGAAGGAAGCTCGATAGATTGGAGTAAAACTCCGTACCATACAAATCAACATCCTCAACACGAACGATATTCAAGCCTACACAGATGGCAACATACTGAGTGTATGATTAAATAGTACCCACTTCAAGTTGAGGAATTAAAATGGCCAAATTTGATAGTCGGTTATTGTAACGACCTGGAAATTTTGATCCAGAAAATTCTAGATAGTTAGGAAAAGAAGGAAAGAGAAACAAGAAGAAACAGAAACAAAACACAGATTCTCGCATTCGCAGCGAATAAAATATAATATCACATAGAATAATAGTTATACAAAGGAAGCTATAATTGTTATTTTACATATATTTTATCATAGTTACAACATTTCACAATCTCTAGACAGTTAAAATAACTTGTCCCAGATTATCAGCAATAATATACACAGCGGTAAACACTCCATATGTTCCTACCATCCAGCTCACCTCCTGAACTCCAGAACGTCCTTACCTGAAAAGATGTAATACTCGGTCTGACCTGAGCATTACAACACAGCAACACCCAGGTCAGGCTAGAAACCAACGTGAGTAAATCCATCCAACATGGAATACAAAAGTATAAAGTTTATATAAAACCCGGGGTAACTCGTATCAATCTACAATTGCACAATTGTTATAGACATCCTTATTTCACACATCAATTTCTAAGTACCAAAACTTAGATTAAATGGTTCATTTTACTTAAATCATTCCATTCCAGTCTATTGATTTCACATATTAAATCTGTATAGAATTATTATAGATTACAAATCGAAGTGGCTTCGGGTAATTACTAATACCCGACTCCGGTCTCTTCAAATTCAATACCATCTTAACCCACGTTATTCAAGTGAAACATAATTCAACCTTTAAATACAAGATGTCACTTTTTATATAGCAATTCATCATCGATAAATAACCACACAACACTATACAAGACAAACATATCATATCACAAACATTTCTTATCAGAAATATCAACCAATTATTTATAAGCAAGATTTATTAGTCACCCATTTCTAATTTAAATCAAATTAATTACTTTAATCATTTTTAAATCTTGCTTACTTAACAATAATTAATTACAAACCATTATTTAATCATCCCCTAATTATCCTCTCTAATTACATTCAGTAATTAGCCTTAAATTAATTTACCACATTCATTAATCAACCTTGATTAATGACATTCAGTGATTAATTATTCTTAATTACTTACATTAATTAATTAACCCCTTAATTAATTAATAATCCTTTAATTAGTTACACTGAATAATTATCACTTAATTACTTCCACTAAGTAATTATTCTTTAATTACTTTCCATCAAGTAATTACCATATGATTAATTACAGCCTATAGTTATCCATTAGTTAGTTCATTAAGTAATTAACATTAATTAAATCACATTTAGTAATTACCCCTTAATTAATTACATTAATTATTCACTATTAATCAATTTCCTTAATAATTAATCGCATTAATAAATCAATATCTTAAATTGATTTCATAAACTAATCAACTAAGTACCTTAATAATTAAATTTATTAATTATTCCTTTAACAGATTACCTTAATCAATTAACCATCCTTATTAAATAATTTATACTTTATTTAATGACATCATTTAAATCACCTCTCAAAACATATAGTAATTTACCTACTATAAAATTACTCAAAACAATCAAATTGTACAACATTTTAAAACCTATTCCTTTTGATAATCCTTTAAACTTTATTTATTTATCAACTAAACATATTTAGACTTGATTAAACCTGAAAATTCAAATCTTTTGATTTTAATCCTAGAATATTTTTCCCGATTCGATAAGAAACAGATCACAACAGAAATCAACCCGTGCAAATCCATAATCTCCCCGTCTAAAACACGAGAAACTTTCGTACCTCACCTACTTCGCGTCATTTCGCCTACAACACGAGATTGAACCGAGGGAAACAACTTCCTTCCTAACCTCTCCCTTACCTGATACATTGTGCACGCATGCACGATCCACTGTCGCTCCGCTCATTACCGATCACCGTCGCGACTTCCACAAATCATCGCCTTCCCTGCCGTCCCTCACGAACCACCAG
Source organism: Allium cepa (assembly GCA_030765085.1). Lineage (NCBI taxonomy): Eukaryota > Viridiplantae > Streptophyta > Magnoliopsida > Asparagales > Amaryllidaceae > Allium > Allium cepa. The sequence goes on from CM060944.1 coordinate 349,000,641, forward strand.
ATCGATGAATTCGCTAATAAAACCAAAACGAACCAATCGATCCAAAAACCAGAACCACCTAACCCACCTAAAACTCCTCACCGACGATGACCTCGTCTACCGGAGCCTACGTTCCTTTGACCAGAGCAGCATCACATACCTCTTCGACATTTCCACCTATCGCGACAAAGCTCGAAACAGCATAGACGGAGAAAATGGTTCGAGAAGGAAGACAAACCCAAATCGGGACTCAAACCCTAAATTGACCAATCGCCGTCGCCACAGCGATAAATCGCCACTTCCACTATTTTTGCCGATACAACAAATCACCAAACTTGCTTCGACCTAAAACCCGACCATCCCAAATTCGTCGATCATCAGAAAAAGGTCGAAACCCATCCTCTGATCATCTTCGAAATGCACATCCAAAACTCATCTAAAAATTTTGATTTTGATTTTAAAAATCCTAGTTTTTATAGTAGATTCAGGCTATATACTTGGATCATTTGTTTGTTGAAAACAAATTTTGTCAAAATTTGAGTTTCTACTGTATATTTATCATTCCAGTAAAAACTGACATCGATTTCTATTCAGACTATTTTTAAACTTCAAATCATGTTATTTCTAACAGTTTATGTTTAAACATCATATCCTAAAATATACCAGAATAAGAACAAATGGTTTTAGAATTATAATAGCATCCAGAATTTTAAGAACAGAGTAAACAGATATATATATACACAGAGATATCCATATACATATACACATATGATCATTTAAATCAACATGCAATCTATATTACTAATTTATTTCTTGAGTTTACTACATGCATTAAGGATTAACAGGTTTAAAACTTTTTAAATCAAAATTGTTTACTCACCTTGCATTTAACAGAGAAGCTTGTATTTTGAATTCTAGAAATGCTTTTTAAAACTGGGAATTTGATCTTGCCACTTGATGCTTTGATTTCTGGGTTGAATCTATATTTTTTATATTGAATTTGTTTGCTTGATCTTTACTTGATTACAGGCTTAGCTTTCCAGGCTAATGACCTTTTGCTTTCCAGTTTGAAATTTTGATCATGTTTTGAAACTTTCTCTTCCAGGTTTGAACACTTCGAACAACTGTTGTTTAGTTTGATAATTTTTTTCCAGTTTTACTTTCTTTTTATTTCAAAGATGAAGAAGAAAAAGAATAGCCTGCATTATTTTTTCCTTAATTAATTTTTGTACGTAAAATTAAATTGCAAAGGCAATAAGCATGCCACTTGTTAAGTTGCACGTTAATATTATTACATTTGTTTTAATGTTTAGTAAGAGTTATTACACTTGTATTTTATTCATGCACTAATTAAATTTTAAATGCTAATAGAAATTTTATATATTATATTTACCTTATGTTTAAAATAGTACACATGTTACAATATGATTTAATCTATTAACACTTGTAATCATGCATTTTTAATTTACTTTTAAATGTTTTTTTTTGTCAAGCTTTTAAATTTTATTTTCCTATTTAAATAAGTACTTTCTTAACTTATATAAATAAAGTTCTTTAAGGAAAATAATATAAAAAAATCTTGTTCATATATTTTTATGCCCAAAATATTTAAAATAATTATCTTTTAGATTTAAATTTAAATCTAAATTCAAATTCACTTTCAATTAAAAATCCAATTTTGAAATCAACTCAAATATATGTATATATTAAGCAACACAAATTAAATTTGTAATTAATAATTCTATTTTAAAAATCTATTTATATCTATTTTTGTTTGCACAAAAAATGGGCAAACACCTCCAAGTCGTATGATTTAGTTGATTATATGTTGTTCTTAATGATTTGGTTGATTTATGCGAATATATAAAATAGATGGAAAATGTAAAAGGCACACAGATTTATGGTGGTTCGGCCAGAATGTGCCTACGTCCACTTTATATGTTATTTTCCTTTTCTGTTCAGATTACAAGTACAAAGCTTTGATTACAAGTATCTGAAAGTTGTTTGAAAGTTCTATCCATGCTTGAGCTCTCAAACTTGTCTGCCATTGTTGTACCCCTACCCCTCTATTTATAGAGTGAGGCTGGGGGTAGGGGTCTTGGATGTATATAGCTGCTGATGGGCCTGGGCTGATGTAATCTGGCCTGGCAGTGTTGGTTCGGTAACACCTTCCTCATGTTGGTTCGGTAGTGGTAGTATGCCTCTGGTTCGGTAGTGAATGGCATGTGTGTTGGTCCGGTAGTGAGGGCGTAGCTCGGTCCGGTGGTGGGTGGTTTGAGCCTTGGAGGTGAGTTGGTGTCTTGGTTCGGAGGTAGATGGTTCGGTGGTGAGTGGTTCGGCTAGGCATGGAGTTGGACTGGTAGTGCATGGAAATGGAGTTGGGCCGGTAGTGCGTGGAAATGGAGTTGGACCGGTAGTGCATGGAAATGGAGTTGGAGCGGTAGTGCATGGAAATACGCCCAACATTTGCCCCCCAAAGCGGGGCATATGCCGGCATATGCCGGCATATGCCGTGCTTTGTTTATGTCGTCTAACCTTAACATCCCCATTCGGTCACGAGCGCCGGACCAGTTGGTCCAGTCACTTCTATTTGCCTATAAGTATGGGTGTTATGCCTTCTTTATTCCCTACCAAGTTTGATAGCCGAATCAGATTCTCTCCTGCCGAATCAAACTCACTGCCGAATCAAACTCATTGCCGAATCACGTTAGATTACCAAATCAGGTGATTTAGCCTTCTTTCGCCGAATGGCTTTTACGTTTCGGACTACCGAATGAATTGAGTGCCGAATGAGCTGAAATACTTGACTTCCGAATGAACCCGAAGACTCTGAGTACCGAGTGAACTTTTTGCCTCGTTTTACCGAATGAATTCGGGAGTTCTTGTGCCGAATGATCCTTCGTTCCTTGAACTACCGGATGAGTTTGAGAAGTACAAGGCCGAATGGGCTTTTAGTCTCAAACTACTGATCGGTCTTTTATGTTTTGAATTGCGAATGGGATTCCAGGCTGCATGTACTTGTTTGTTTATGTTTCCGTACTCCTTGTTCTAACAATATGTTTTTCCGGTGTTGCAGATAAATGTCTCATAAAGTGGAAACTCGATCAGATAAAAGGAAATCTATCGACAGAAGAGAGTCCCCCGTCATGCCCCCAGTTCAACCGGACCCAAGGCGACATGGGCCCACACCGAGATCACTAGTGGATGGATATGGCCCTCAGGAGCTCTTGAACTCTCCTCCTGACTGCTTTCCTAGCTCTCTCTCAAAGAGGAGCAGCTTGATGTTATTTCTCGCTCTTTTGGGATTGATAGAGCGTGTATGCTATTGCCGGGGGAAGGAGTGATGCCGTACAACCCCCCTGAAGGATATTTCGCTTATAGCAGGTACCATTGCATGTGCGGGGCCATTCCTCCGATCAATGCTTGGATAGTCAGCTTCATTACCTACTTGAAGGTGGCCCCTTTCCAGCTTCAGTCCAATTCTTATGCTATCTTGGTGAGTCTATTCATCATTTTTCAGAGAAAATACGGGAGTCCCCCTTCCAACCGGGAGATCCGGTATTTGTACAACTTGAGGGGCTATAAGAAGAGGTCTCCATACATCAGCTTGGAATCGGCCGTGTCCTTCAATCCGGTCTTGGACTTATATTCGAAGTTCGGCATGCTCAAGAAAGAATGGTTTTTCGTCAAGGATGACTCTGTTTCCATCCGTCGCTTCACCTCCGGCTCTAGGTTGAAGCTTATTTATAATTTCCGTTCTGATTGCAATGCTTCTTCTTATGTGTTTTTATTCCTTTCTAGCGACAGGTGGCTTTGCGGTCATGGAGAACGATCGCCTGGTTCAGATGGCTGCGGAGATAGAAGCCATTTCGAGAAGGGAGAGGTCAGATTCTTACCTGATCAGGAATTCTACTCTTCTGCAGCACAACTTGATTCTACCGCGTCAGTCTGTGGTCAAGCAGAGAGATACAGCTGAGAAGAGGGTTGTCAAAGCTAAAGGAGGGGCCACGACGAAGAGCAGCAAGAGGAAACGCTTCTCGATACCTCCAGTCGTCGGGGGGAAGAAGCTCAAGAAATCCGATGGACCCTCCCCTAGCACATGTCCAGATGTTCCAGAGGAGGAAAATATAGAGGAAGAAAGAGGCGAGGATGAGCGGAGGTGATGGAGAAGGTGATGGTGGTGATGGTGGCGAAGGACAGAGCAGTGATGGCACCGGGGCTTTGTCTTCTGGGCAAGCAGGGGAGATCCAAGAGTGGACAGATGATGCTTTCCGCCAGGCTTTTGAGGGGTTGGAGGAAGGATCGGCCTTGGTGGAGAAGCCAAAGAAAACTGATAAGGCCGGGACAGGTGCCGATCCATCTTCCAAGATCAATTCAGCTAGGGCAACTCCGGCGGTTCAAGGTGAATTTTTGACTCCTCTTTTAACTCCACATGTTTCTTGGATTATAGTCCCATGCATGCTTGTAACACTTGGTTTTTATTCCAGGAACGGGTAAGGTGGCCAAGACATCAGACATTCGGCACCGTCTCGAACAATTCAAACTCCTCAAAGCTTTCGCTAAACCAAAGCCTCCGACCAACCGTTCCGGGGACGTAGTCCGCTATCGTCCTCTTCTCGGAGTTATTGAAGAGAATATTCAAAAGAAAAAGAGGAGTCGCTCCTTATTCAAACCTTCACCTGGCCCTCAGCCCCCAACCCAGCCTATTCATGATATCACGGGGGAGGATACTGAGTTCATACCCTCTCCGCATCCGTCTGAGAATCCTACTGTTACTCAGATTGATCGTCCCGGCTTGGCTCGTAATCCATTTGCGGGTCATCCAGATTTGGATCCGGGTTCTCATGATATTTCCTTTGACGAGGTTACCGGTGAGCATCTTCTCCCTCGCAATCCTATGGTAAGGGTGCTTGATAAGGCCAAGTCTCCGGACCTTGATTTGCTTACTACTCGGACTGTAACTATGGGGGATGAAGCTAAGGCAAATATCGACCGGGTTGCTGAGGAGACTAGGAAGTTGATGGGGCATCATGCCCAACTGGTCAAGGCCGGGGAGGGAATTGGGAGTGCCAACATAAAATTGCGGTTAGTGGTTGCCGACCAGGCCAAGCAACTCGCCAATCAGGCCATCCAGATCTCTCAGCACGAGGCTGCCTCCAGACTGCTAAAGAAAACCATAGAAGAGGCTAGCAGAGCCGAGCTGTGGAAAATGGAGGCCATCTGCAAGGAACGGATCGATATGGCCATTGCAACGGTGGACGAGGTTCGGAAAGAGGATCTCGAGCGGGTAGAGGAGTTATCTGGGAAGCTTGAAGCTGCGGAGCTTGCTCAAGCCAAGCTGAAGGAGGAGATGGAGGCGATGAGGAAATCCCTTCAGGCTGACCGCTCGCGATACCGATTGGAGAGGGATGCTGCCGTTGCAAAGCTGTTGGCTTCTGAGGTCCGAATGAGGGAGTTTGAGGAGAATGAGGGGATGATGGATGAGATGCACCAGGATATGTATTTCCGTACTTGGAAGCAGGGCAACTTATCTTGGATGGATGATTATCCCCGGATCACGGCCAGGATTTATCTCCGGGCTCTGGAGGAGGCCAAGGCTGATGCGGATAAGGAGGGTGGCATGGCCTTCAGAATGGATATGGTTACGACCCAATTCACTAAGGAGGAGAAAGTGGCGGTGAAGGAAGGCATGCGGCTGCTCGCTGCTGAGGAGGTAGGTGTGCAGTTGGGGGTTGATGATCAAGGAACAGATGCTGGTAAGTCTTCCCTTTTAGCCTTTTCATAGCTTGGTTTCTTATTGTTTATTCAATGAATTCTTCTCCTGAATTGGACAGGCGGGACCTCTGAAGCGCCAACTATCTCTGGTCAGCATGCTGGGAGCTCTGATCCGGCAGTTAAGTAGACCTCGGAGGGCCAGTAGGATAGAGGCGAAGCCCCGATGCAGTAGGCTCCTTGGCTTAATCTGGACATTTTTCAGCTTACTTGACATTGCTGTCTGTGTTAGTCTTAAAACATTAATGTAATTTTCAGGCTGTAATTATGTAACGAACAACTTGATTTTTGGCATGTAATTTTATAACATAAGCTAATTTTGTCATGTTTGAATGCTGTCGTTATTTTGATGTGTTGCATAAAATATAGCTGTGCATGTGTTAGTGATTCAATTGTGTTTGACGCTAAGTTCTTGCTTAAAATATAATTTCATGTCTTGCAATGTTAGTGTGATGTGCGAATAAATTATAGTTACATTTTATGTACAACAGAAGAAAGTACCGCCCTTCAAGTTTTAGCTATAGACGGTAGCTTTGAATGCCTTGTGTAATCGAATATGGAATGCAGCTGAATGACCTGCCATCCAGCTATGAGTTCTTATTCCCATTAGCGAGTGTCTCATATTCTGTGTCCTGTACTTTAGTGATCGTTATAGAGGATAGGAGGAAAGTTTTTATAAATAAAATAGAAATATAAGAAATAGTAAAACTTCCAATCATGGAAGGCCTTCGACGCGCTTAAGTTCGTGGCAAACAGGTTTTGTAGTCACTTTCACTAGCTGTGGGTCTTGGAGACATTTGTCACCCATCTTACGCCTCCGCGGGGAGTTTTTCTTTTTTACCACAGCCATACTTAAGACACATCGGAGCCGGGATCGCGCACGGTAACTACCCGGGCCATTATGGCCCGTAATCGTGGGTATTATTCGATTTACCGTGGCCGGCTAGCGCGGGTGCCGATCGTCAACTGTGAACTTCCCCTGGTTGGTCACACCTTATGTTGGGGCTTATAATCGGTTCACGGTTGCTGGGTAGCCGAACGCCGTAATGAGCTGCCTAGGCCATGACTGGCCTTCTCGGCGGCTTATAATCGGATCATTACAGTTGGCTTTAAGGGCCGTCATGAGCAATGATTTAACCCGCAGCAGAGGGATGCTGGAGCAAAAGTGTCTCATTGGCGAGGGCATAGATTCGTATAATACCTGTTAGGTTTTGTCCAGGTGAAGTTGTGCTGTGATGTCCTGAATGGGGATGCCGTCTACACAGGATTTTGTTCAACAGAAAAGGATAAAGCTCAGCAAGTAGCCAAGATATAAAGGAACAAGTTAAAAAAGAGACAAGTTTTTAAAGTGGTTCGGCATGAAAATGCCTACGTCCACTGATTCTCTTTGTTAATTCACTTTATATGGGCAGTACAAGTTAAGAAAAGTATCGACGAAGGTGTTGGATGTTCCATGCCCTCTGGAACACCTCTCCATCCACTGTTGACAAAATATAGGCTCCGTTGTGGAGATCTTTATGAATTACATATGGTCCGTCGCAGATTGGATCTAGCGCTCCGGGGCGTGGGAAGATTCGCTTGAGGACAAGATCTCCTTCTTGTAAGCTGCGATGCTTGACTTTGGAGATGTAATGTGCTGCCACTTTTTGCTTGTGAGCTGCTGCTTTGAGTGCTGCATCATTTCTTCTTTCTTCGATTAGATCCAAAGACATGTGGAGGAGTTCTTCGTTCTCTTCTGGGTTGTAGTGGATCCTACGGTGGGATGGCACTACAGTTTCAACTGGGAGTATGGCCTCCGATCCGTATGCCAAAGAGAAAGGAGTATGCCCTGTTGATGTTCTGAAAGACGTGCGGTAGGCCCAAAATGCCGTAGGAAGCTCATCCACCCAAGCGCCTTTTGACTTTTCAAGCTTCTTCTTGATTAAAGTTTTAATAATTTTGTTGACAACTTCGACTTTCCCATTTGCCTGGGGATAAGCCACAGATGAGAAGCTTTTGTGAATTCCATGCACTTGGCACCAGTCGGCGAACTCCTCGCTGTCAAACTGAAGTCCATTGTCCGATATGATTTTGAGTGGAACCCCGTACCTGCATAGAACATTTTTGATCAAGAAGTTAATAACTTTTGTCGAAGATATTTTATTTAGAGGTTCCGCTTCCACCCATTTGGTGAAATAGTCGACTGCCACTATAACATATTTGGCTCCGCCTCGGCCCATCGGCAGTTCGCCAATCAAGTCAATTCCCTATACTGCAAAGGGCAAAGGGCTGGTCATTTGAGTAATCTCATTTGTTGGGGAGGAATATTAGCAAATTTCTGACATCTGTCACATTTTTTGACGAAGTCTAAGGCGTCTTTGTTTAAAGTGGGCCAGTAATATCCATGTCGGAGTGTCTTCTTTGCTAGAGTCTGCCCACCAGTGTGATCTCCGCAGCTCCCTTGATGGATGTTGGATAAGATTTTCTTGGCTTCCTTTCCAGCAACACACCTTAATAAGGGGTTAGAGAAGGCGCATCGATAGAGGATGCCTTCTTGTATTGTGTAGCAGGAAGCTCTCCTCGGGATTTTCCTGACTTTGTTACGCTCGTTGGGTAGTGTGACATCTTGTAAGTATTTCTGGATAGGAGTCATCGAAGTTTCTTCTTCGACTGCAGATATCAGATCCTCTTGTTTGAAACTTGGGGCCAGTTGTTTTGAGATGACTACTGTTCCGGAAATGGTGCTTTTCTTCATGCTAGCTTGCTTTGCCAGTTCGTCAGCCTCTCGGTTCTCCTCTCGAGGAATGTGTTTGATTAAATAGTGGTCCAACTGATCGAGTAGCAGCTTGGTCTTCTTAAGATATGCCGTGAGTCGTTCTCCTCGAGTCTGAAACTCTCCTAGTACTTGGTTTACGATAAGTTGAGAATCACTATGAAGACATAAAGAACCGACTCCAATTTCTAAGGCAAGTTCCAATCCTTCTATTACCGCTTCATATTCTACATCGTTGTTGGTGTCAGCGAATTCCAACCTTAGGGCATAGTGCAGCTTCCTTCCCCTAGGGATGATTGTCACAATACCTGCCCCCGAGCCTTGTTCGTTTGATGCTCTATCTACAAAGAGATTCCACTTGATATCTTCTGCTATTTCAGATTGCTCCTTACCTTCGCTGGTAGTGAATTCGGCAATGAAATCGGCCATGGCTTGTCCCTTGATGGCGGTGCGAGGATGGTAGGTGATATCATATTGACTCAGTTCAATGCACCATTTGAGTAGTCGCCCAGAAGTGCCGGGGCGATAGAGTACCTGCCTTAGCGGTTGATCGGTTAAAACTCTGATGGAATGAGATTGTAAATAGTGTCGCAGTTTCCGTGACGTGATTAGCAAACAGTATGCTAGCTTCTCAAGTTTAGGGTATCTGGCTTCTGCCTCCGTAAATCTCTTGCTTACAAAGTATACGGGCCGCTGCGCGCGGTTGTCTTCCCTTACCAGAGTGGCGCTTAGAGCATGAGATGATACAGCAAGGTATAGATATAGTTCTTCGCCTTCATCTGGAGTTGAGAGTACTGGTGGGCTTTGGAGGTGTTCGATTAGGTTACGGAAGGCTGTTAAGCAGTCGTCGGTCCATTCGAACCTTCCTTTGTCTTTCTTTAGAGCTTCAAAGAAAGGGACACACTTGTCAGTCGCTTTAGAGATGAATCTGCTCAGGGCGGCCACTTTTCCATTTAGGCTTTGCATTTCCCTTCGAGTGGAAGGTATCTTGATATCTCTCAAATCTCGGACTTGTTTGGGGCTTGCTTCAATCCCCCTGGCATGGATGATGAATCCCAAGAACTTTCCTGATGAAACTCCGAACGAGCAATTTAGAGGATTCAGCTTCATTCCATATTGGCGAAGTACTTGAAACATCTCATCCAGGTGGCTTACATGATCGTTGGCTTTCCTCGACTTTACCAGCATGTCATCCACATAAACTTCCATAGTTCGTCCTATTAGTTCCGCAAACATCTTGTTGACGAGGCACTGATAAGTAGCTCCGGCGTTTTTAAGTCGAAAAGGCATTACTCTGTAGCAGTACAATCCTCGGTCAGTGATGAAACTAGTGTGGTCTTGATCGGGGGCGTGCATAGGGATCTAGTTATATCCTGAGTATGCGTCCATAAAAGATAAGAGTTCGTGCTCGGCTGTGCTGTCCACGAGTTGATAGATTCGGGGGAGTGGGAAGCAATCCTTCGGGCAAGCGTCATTTAAGTTGGAGAAGTCGATGCATGTTCGCCACTTCCCATTAGCCTTCTTTACCAGTACCGGGTTGGCGATCCATTCTGGGTAGATGGCTTCTCGTATGAAGTTATTGGCAAGCAGGTTCTTTACTTCTTCCTCGAGGGCTGCTGATCGTTCTGCCCCCATGCTTCTCTTTTTCTGCTTTACTGGCACCTTGGTGGGATCGATGTTCAGTACGTGGCATGCTATGTCTGGGGAGATTCCAGTCATGTTAGCGTGCGTCCATGCAAATACATCCAAGTTGTGGCGAAGAAAATTGACGAGTTGATCCTTCAACTCTGCTCTTAACTGAGACCCGACTCTCAGCAGTCTACTTGGGTCGTGTTTGTCTACAGATACAAATTTCATAGCCTCTGCAGGCTCGGCGGTGGCCTCCTCCTCTTTGTCCCTAGGGTCTAATTCATTGAAAGGATCACTGGTATATCGAAGAGGAGGGGCTTTCTTTAGTTGCTATGCTTCCAAGTTTTTCTTGCAGGGAGAAGTCTCTGCATCCTTCCCTTTATCCTTCCTGTGGTTATTGCGAAGTTCGGTTACATAGCAATCTCGAGCGGCGGCTTAATTTCCTTCTACTTTCCCTATCCCATTATCTGTTGGAAATTTCATCTTCAGGCACCAAGGGGCCAGGACAATCTGGAAGTCAAACAAGGCTGGTCTTCCTAAAAAGGCGTTGTAGGCCGAGTGGTTATCTATTAGCACAAATGTTTGTTTCTGCACCACGGAGCGGGGATGACTTCCTATTTCAACAAAGAGGTCCAATTGCCTGAGGGGCATCTTCGCATCTCCAGTGAAACCGTGTAGTGGTTTGTTGCAGGGAGATACATCCTTCATTGACAGCTTCATTTAGTCGAAAGCATGCTTGAATAGAATGTTTACGGAGCTTCCAGTATCTACCAGAATTCGAAAAACTTCGGCTGGGCCGTACCAGGCAGAGATAACCATAGGATCCATGTGAGGGTACTGCCTTCCTTATAGGTCTCGCCTACTGAATGTGATGTCATTATCCTCTTTCCGCTTCGGGCGGCGTTCTTCCATGACGGAATTGATGCAGTCTACATTGTTTCTAAGTGACTTTCCATATATTTCCATTTCTGCCCAGTTTCTGTCGGCGATGTGTGGTCCTCCCGATATTGTATGGACCACTATCTTCTTTTGACTGGAACCGCTGGTGTTGTGATTTCTTCCGCCTATCTCTGGGTGGAGTTGTCCTGGGTTCTCCTTGGCAGGAGCTGGAGTCCTGTCCTGACCCTTTACATAGTGTTCCAATCTCTTCCTTCTGATGTGTTCTTCAATCGGGTCCCGGAGATGACGGCATTCATTGGTATCATGCCCATGGGATTCGTGGAAACGATAGAACTTTCCAGAATTGATTGCGTGATCTGATTTCTTCTTGTACGGGGGGCGTTTGTATTTAAGCTCATCTTGGGTAGCCAGGAAGATGTTTTCGATTGTTTCATTCAAAGGAGTGTAAGCGTCAAATCTTGGTCCTGGCCGATATAGGCGATTTTCTCCCTTTCTGCCCCAGCATTGTCTCGAGAGTCATTTCTTCCGACGCCCTTTGCTGCAGCGGGTGCGTTGCCATGAGCTGCCTTGGCTTGTTGCCCTGTCTGTCTTTCGGTGGCAGCGTCTTCAAGTCTCATGTACTTTTCGGCTTCATGGAAGAAATCGGGTAAGGTAGCCGGTTTTTCTTTCGTTAATCTTCTAGCAAACTTGGTATCCAGATGTACGCCACTACAAAGAGCCATTAGGATAAGTTTCTCATCGGCATCTTGGACTGCGGCCGCTGCGGCGTTGAATCGGGTCAGATATTGTTGCACTGTCTCTTCGGGCTTCTATTTGATATTAGATAGGGAATAAGCGTCCTTGGGTTGTTCCACATGAATGTGGAACTGGCTGATGAACTTTTCTTTCAACATTTCCCATGAGTTGATGGATCCTTGGGGTAGGTGGTAAAACCAGGAGGTAGCTAGATCTGCCAAGAATAGTGGGAAGCATTTACACAACACTCCCTCTGTTGCTCCGCTCATGAGCATATGTTGTGTGTATCTCTGCAAGTGTACAACGGGGCCCGAGGTTCCCTTGTAAGGTTTCATTGTTGGCATTTTCAATTCACGGAGGGTGATGGCAGTTTCGATATTGCGGGTGAGGGGGCTGGTTACCCTAGCGCCTATCCCCCGATCCCTTTGGTCCCGTTGGACGCACTCTCTGAACAATCACGCCATCCATTCATCAGAACTTGGAGCGGATAGAAATGAGTTTGGTTCTTCTCTGCGGGATTGAGTCCGTCCAGATAACCTGTAGGGATGGTATCGTCTATTACTCCTAACATATTCCGGTGGCTGTCTTCGGTCCTCTGGGAGCATGCTGGGGTCAGCCACAGTTGGCCCTTGCCTCGATCTTCCCCTTCTGGGCTCTGTTCTAAGCGTTCCCTCGGGTCCAACTTCGGGCTAGACTCCAGCTCGGCCCCGTCCATTGGTGTTCCCATGGTTAGGTAGCATGGCAGACTCAGCCATATCCGACCCCTGCCTGGTACCTCCCCTGTTGGGTTCGGTTCCAAGTGTTTCCTCGGGTCGGAATTCGGGTTGAGTCGGGGCTCGGCTCCTACCACGGCTATTTCTGTTGTTAGCCTCTTCGAAGAAGAAAGATCTTTGTCGCCTCCCAGATCCTCCAGACTGGGACTCACCCCATGATTCGGTGTTGCGGTTGGATTCTTCAGCATCCCTCAAGCGTGACACGAGTTGGTCCACCAAGGCTTCTTATTGAGACGCGAAGCGGTTAGTTACTTCAGCCACAACCCTGTCCAGATCTGCCCTAGTGATTGGTTGTTCCGTAGCAGGGGCTGTCAGATTTGCCTGATTTCCATTTGCTGTTGGAACAGGACGATTCTCTGGATCTCTGATCATTGGATCTGGGATACTGCTAGTTGCGATGTTCTTTCCTTTGCTAGCATCTTTCCTTTGCCTGGGAGGCATGTTTTCCAAGTAATGAGCGATGCTGTTAGGAAGAAGGCTGAGGGGGAGAAGCTGAAGCTTCTAGCTCGAGCTCTCAGTGAAGGCACCAAAAATGTTTGCACAAAAAATGGGCAAACACCTCCAAGTCGTATGATTTAGTTGATTATATGTTGTTCTTAATGATTTATGCAAATATAAAATAGATGGACTAAACTGTAAAAGACACACAGATTTATAGTGGTTCGGCCAGAATGTGCCTACGTCCACTTTATATGTTATTCTCCTTTTCTGTTCAGATTACAAGTACAAAGCTTTGATTACAAGTATCTGAAAGTTGTTTGAAAGTTCTATCCGTGCTTGAGCTCTGAAACTTGTCTGCCATTGTTGTACCCCTACCCCTCTATTTATAGAGTGAGGCTGGGGGTAGGGTTCTTGGATGTATATAGCTGCTGGTGGGCCTGGGCTGATGTAATCTGGCCTGGCAATGTTGGTTCGGTAATACCTTCCTCATGTTGGTTCGGTAGTGGTAGTATGCCTCTGGTTCGGTAGTGAATGGCATGTGTGTTGGTCCGGTGGTGAGGGCGTAGCTCGATCCGGTGGTGGGTGGTTCGGGCCTTAGAGGTGAGTTGCTGTCTTGGTTCGAAGGTAGATGGTTCGGTGGTGAGTGGTTCGGCTAGGTATGGAGTTGGACCAGTAGTGCATGGAAATGGAGTTGGACTGGTAGTGCATGGAAATGGAGTTGGACCAGTAGTGCATGGAAATACGCCCAACAATTTTTAAAAACAACACATTATTATTATTGTTTGAAAATATCAATTTTTCTAAATTAAATAATTATACTAGAAAGATTATCAAACCAATACTTATTCAGATATATATTTTCATTACTGCAATTATTTATTTAACTTATACATCAGTATTTCTACTAATTAAATTCAGTTAATTTATCAATTTACAAATACTTAAAAATCCAGGTTATCATATTGGGTCGTATTAGAGCGAGGTTAAGCGAGAACCTTGGCTCTGGTGGGTTTACTCAATAAGGATAGGGTCAATAGTACCCTAGAATGAGTTGAGTGTGTGTGTGTGTGTGTATGTGTGTGTGTGTGTGTATATATATATATGAGAGCGTACTTGTTATTTTCTTATATAAATGGTTTTAAAAATGATTGATTCTTATGAAAGCTTATATTTTGATATATAAAGAAAATAATTTTCCAATTATTATATATAAATATAAGTGGTTGTTAGTAAATGGAATTGAATAAGAATTTAACAAGATATACTAGAAATGGATTTAAACCAGAGTATGGAATGGTTATTGTGTTTAATAATGGGATGATTGTTTTCCAATACACAGTAAAATGTTTTAAGGAAGTAACCATTTGATGAGAATAATTTTTAAATTAGAAAGGATGTAAACTAAAGTTGGTTTCAAATTGTGAAGTTCTGAATTCTAAATTTAAACATTTGAAATTGTTTTTAAAATATTAAAGGAAATAATATTATTCAAACTATTTTGAATATAATCTTATTTTAGAATAATAATTTGTTTGTAAACTTTTAAAAAAAAATTGTTTTGAATTAAAACCAAGGGTGGTTTAAATTTTAAAATTTGGCTTAGTGGGCCATGAAGTAAATATGTATATATGTATGATAATATCAAAGATGGTTTGAAATAAACGCTAAATTTTGAGTTTTAAATTTTGAATGAAATGTGATACCCAAATTGATAAGTTTTTGAACTTATAAGTGGTAAGATTATTAATGTGAAGTTAAATAAGTTTTTGAACTTTTAAGTGATAGAAATTTGGAATTTGAAATGGAGAATTCAAATTTGAGTAAGCTTAACGGGATTTAAATTGAATTCAACTTAGAAGAAGTTAAATATGTTTGAATGAACAACCTGATTTGGAAATTTCAAGTTGAAATTGGAATTTAATGTGGAAAGTTAAAGGGTTAATATGAATTGGGAGTTTGTGCGATGTCAAAATGGGTTTGAGATCTGAAAATTAGAAATGGAGGGATGTGTTAAGTAATTTGAATAATATCATCATGTTGTTATTAATAATCTTTAAGCTGAAGTTAGATTTGTTTAAATGAATAAAGAAATGGGTATGGTAATATATCCATTATCAAGATATAATGGAATCATTTTGCACTTAAGATTTGAATTGTTATTTGAACTTTGAAATAAGTTTGAAATATAATTTGGATTTAGAATTAAATGGTTTATAGATATATAAGTTGATTTGATTTAAAGGATTAAATCAACCTTTAAATTTAACTCGAATTTATAATTCGAGATGGTTTAAAATTGAGATTTAAATTAAATTAGTTCAAATTGGATTTGATTTGAATTAATTGGTATTGTGATTGAAGATGGATAAGTTTAAAAATTCAAATGAAAATTTGAATTGGATTGATTCGAAATGAAATTGAAGATGAATGGGTTCAAATTCAAATGGGAATTAGGATTAATTCAAACTGGAATTGATTCGAAATTGAAATGGGTTCAATTTGAAATTAGTTCAAATTGATTTGAATAATTTGGAATTGGGATTAAAGTTGAATAGGTTTAAAATTCAACTGGAATTTGATTTGAAAATTGGAAAGAAATTGATAATTAATTCAACTTGAATTGGGGATAAATCAATTTCAATGGAAATTGATGTTATTTAAATTAAGTGAATTTAAATGTAAGTGGAAATTTAAATTGAAATGATTGGAAATGGAGGTTGAGAATTAAACAGTTTGACTCTGGACTATTTTCGAAATAAATTGTTTTGGTACAAAACTATTTTTCCAAGCTATATATTATATATAAACCTTTCTTTTTAAAGCCAAACTATCTTATACTTGTTTTACAATTATTTTTGGAACTATTTAACTATTTTACAACTGTTTTATAAACTAATTACTATCTTTCAACTACTTTATAACTAACTACTATTTTATAGCTATTTTGCAATTATTTAAAATTTCTATAACTATTTGACTATTTTCCAACTACTTTACAGCTATTTTACAAACTAATAATTATTTTTCAACTACTTATCTATTTTGAAAATTTTCAAGCTATTTTTAAATTCAAGCTGGACATAGTCTAAATTGTTTATGATTGAATATCCATTTGAGATAAGGATTAAAGTGATAATCCAAATGAAATTGAGGCAAATGTGAATAAGTGAATAGAAATCAAAAGTGGATGAGAATAGAAAGGAGAAATTGATTTAGTTGATAATCAATGAAGATAAATACGTAGGATGTACGTATATTATTCTATTTGCATAGTGATTTGATCCGGATTTGAGCACAGAATTTCGAGATAGTTATATCGATCCGAGTTGGGATTTTTCACTCGATTTTCGACGACGAACCTGGATATGGATTGTTGATTGGTTCTGGATATTCTGTATCATAGTTATGGCAATGTAAGGAGAATGACGGTTTCTGATCAAGAAACCAGATCTGAGTCTGCACTAGGAAGTGGGGTGGACGATACTAGTTCGGAAGTGAAATTGTGTAATCGAGTGAGCGATCAGATTGGTATAGCGTATGGATAATATGTGTACATCATACGGGTTTGAATGAAGTTGATACCGAGAATTTGTGAATAAGAAATGTGAAATGATTTTTGAAATGAAAGGTATATTTTGTAAAATATATGATGAGGTAAAGTGGAAATTGGATATTTCTATGGTAAAAATTTACTTTATGAGAGTAAGTGATAAGATAAGTGTTTTTGTAAAGAGTAATAAAATTTGAATATTTGATTTGAAATAAACAAAGCTATATATACCTTTGTTATGTAAGATAAATCTCCCATTGTTGAACCTTTTGCCGGAAGGAAAGGATTTTTGAAAGTATTTGAAGTATAAAATGGGAATTTATACATGTTTGAAGTGATCCAAAGATTTTTACAGTTATATAGATCTATATATATATATATATATATATATATGTATGTATGTATGTATGTAAAGGACCTTGTGAGAATGATTTTGAAAAGGTTTTGGGAACTTTTAGACTGGGAAAGGCTTTTGATTTTTGGAGAAAAATCATTTTTTTGAAATTTGGAAAATCTAGTTGAGAATTATCGATTTTGGATAATCGATTTTGAGAAAGAAGATTTATAAGGAATTCGTACTAGGTGTATGATTTGGAAGATACTATACGTGTATAGTATAAAGTGTTTTGAAAATGGCTCTGGAGAAAAAGGCGCTCCCTTGAAATGAACTTCTTGGGAGTACCATAGGTTTGTACTGTCTTGAGCCTCAAAGGGGGAGGTTCTAAAGTTGATCCTATGAGGAGTCCGGACAAAACTAGTTCATGAGGATTTTGTGTAGTGTGTAGCGAAAGTCGGTGGCATTGATGCCTATAGAGGAATTTGGGTTATGCTGTGACGACAGTGTAACTCAATGTCACTGCGATCTACTGCAGACCATAGCGAAAGTCGTGTGAGCCGCTGAGAGCCAACAGTCCGCGTTTGATTTTATATCGGTAGACTGCGACATATGGTAACATAGAGAAAGTCATGTGTCTTGCTGAGAGCCAACAGTCTGCGTTTGATTTTACATCGGTAGACTGCGACCTATGTGGGAGTGGAGAAGTTTCATTTTTTGGCAGCGAAATTCGAGGGCGCTAAGGCCTACAACTATACGGGTTTTTGCTGTGACAGCAATGCAATCCCGGCTGTAGCTGCGATTTATAGCGGGTTCCATGGCGTAATCGAGGGGAGCGGAGGCCTACAGTTATCTATGGATTTTGCCGGGATGGCAACGTAACCATCGGGTTAACTGCGACCATGGATGGGGGTGATTATTTCCAGAGCATTCTCACCAAAGATATTTCCTCGATTTCAAAAATGTTTTCTATATTTTCAATAAAATTATTTTCCAAATATTTTAACTGGGTGTTGAAATCGGGTCTGCTGAGTACTTATAGATTTTCAGTCTTACGCCCGATCAACGTATGACCGAATTTCTATGAGAACGATGATGGACTTGTTAAAAAATCGAGTTATAAAAGCATTTTTATAAAACTATTTTGGCAATATTATATAGATTTTAAAGCGATTTCAAGTTTTGAATAAAAAGAAGTTTATAGTTAAAAGGGTTTAAAGGATAATTTTAATAAATTCTGACTTCGTTCCTTTTCGAGGACGAAAAGATTCAAAGGAGGGAGGAATGTGATAACCCGGATTTTTGAGTATCTGTAAATTGATAAATTAACTGAATTTAATTAGTAGAAATACTGATGTATAAGTTAAATAAATAATTGCAGTAATGAAAATATATATCTGAATAAGTATTGGTTTGATAATATTTCTAGTATAATTATTTAATTGGGCAAAATTAATATTTTCAAACAATAATAATAATGTGTTGTTTTTAAAATAGATATAAATAGCTTTTTAAAATAGAATTATTAATTACAAATTTAATTTGTGTTGCTTAATATATACATATATTTGAGTTGATTTCAAAATTGGATTTTTAATTGAAAGTGAATTTGAATTTGGATTTAAATTTAAATCTAAAAGATAATTATTTTAAATATTTTGGGTTATAAACAAGATTTGTTTTATATTATTTACCTTAAAGAACTTTATTTATATAAGTTAAGAAAGTATTTATTTAAATAGGAAAATAAAATTTAAAAGCTTTACAAAAAAATTAAAAGTAAATTACAAATGCATGATTACAAATGTTAATAGATTAAATCATATTGTAACATGTGTATTATTTTAAACATAAGGTAAATATAACATATAAAATATCTATTAACATTTAAAATTTAATTATTGCATGAATAAAAGACAAGTGTAATAACTCTTAATAAACACTAAAACAAATGTAATAATATTAACATGCAACTTAACAAGTGGCATGCTTATTGCCTTTCAAATTTAATTTTATGTACAAAAATGAATTAAGGAAAAAAGAAAGCAGGCTGTTCTTTTTCTTCTTCATCTTTGAAATAAAAAGAAAGTAAAACTAAAAAAAAATTATCAAACTAAACAACAGTTGTTCAAAGTGTTCAAATCTGGAAGAGAAAGTTCCAAAACATGATCAAAATTTCCAACTGGAAAGCAAAAGGTCTTAAGCCTGGAAAACTAAGCATGTAATCAATTAAAGATCAAGCAAACAAATTTAACATAAATATTCCAGATTCAACCCAGAAATCAAAGCATCAAGTGGCAAGATCAAATTCCTAGTTTTAAAAAGCATCTCTTGAATTTAAAATACAAGCTTCTCTATTAAATGCAAGGTGAGTAAACAATTTTGATTTAAAAAGTTTTAAACCTGTTAATCCTTAATGCATGCAGTAAACTCGAGAAATAAATTGGTAATGATAGATTGCATGTTGATTTAAATGATTATATGTGTATATGTATATGGATATCTCTGTGCGTATATATCTGTTTACTCTGTTCTTAAAATTATGGATGCTAATATAATTCTAAAACCATTTGTTCTTGTTCTGATAAATTTTAGGATATGACGTTTAAACATAAACTGCTAGAAATAACATGATTTAAATTTTAGAAAATAGTCTGAATAGGAATCGATGTCAGTTTATACTGGAATGATAAATATACAGTAGAAACTCAAAGTTTGATAAAATTTGTTTTCAACAAACAAATGATCCAAGTATATAGCCTGAATCTACTATAAAAACTAGGATCTTTAAAATCAAAATCAAAATTTTTAGATGAGTTTTGGATGTGCATTTCGAAGATTATCATAGGATGGGTTTCGACCTTTTTTGATGATCGATGAATTTGGAATAGTCAGGTTTTCGATCGAAGCAAGTTTGGTGATTTGTGGTATCGGCAAAAAAAGTGGAAGTACCGATTTATCGCTGTGGCGACGACGATTGGTCAATTTAGGATTTGATCCCCGATTTGGGTTCGTCTTCGTTCTTGAACCATTTTCTCCGTCTATGTGTTTCGAGCTTTGTCGCGAGAGGTGGAAATGTCGAAGAGGTATGTGATGCTGCTTTGGTCAGAGGAGCGTGGGCTCCGGTGGACGAGGTCGCCGCCGACGAGGAGTTTTAGGTGGGTTAGGTGGTTCTGGTTTTTGGATCAATTGGTTCGTTTCGGTTTTACTGGTCAATTCTTCGATCTGGTGGTTCGTGAGGGACGGAAGGCGATGACTTATGGAAGTTGTGACGGTGATCGGTAATGAGCGAAGCGACAGTGCATCGTGCACGCATGCACGATGTATCAGATGTGGGAGAGGTTGGGAAGGAAGTTGTTTCCCTCGGGTTCAATCTCGTGTTGTAGGCAAAATGACGCGAAGTGGGTGAGGTACGAGAGTTTCTCGTGTTTTACACGGCAAGATTATGGATTTGCACGGGTTGATTTCTATTGTGAACTGTTTCTTATCGAATCGGGAAAAATATTCCAGGATTTAAATCAAAAGATTTGAATTTTCAGGTTTAATCAAGTCTAAATATGTTTAGTTGATAAATAAATCAAGTTTAAAGGATTATCAAAAGGAATAGGTTTAAAAATGTTATAAAATTTGATTGTTTTAAGTAATTTTATAGTAGGTAAATTCCTATATGTTTTGAGAGGTGATTTAAATGATGTCATTAAATAAAGTATAAATTATTTAATAAGGATGGTTTATTGATTAAGGTAATCGGTTAAAGGAATAATTAATAAATTTAATTATTAAGGTAATTAGTTGATTAGTTTGTGAAATCAATTTAAGGTATTGATTTATTAATGTGATTAACTATTAAGGAAATTGATTAATAGAGAATAATTAATTTAATTAATTAAGGGGTAATTACTAAATGTGATTTAATTAATGATAATTACTTAATGAAGTAGTTAATGGATAATTATAGGCTGTAATTAATCATAGGGTAATTACTTGATGGGAAGTAATTAAAGAATAATTACTTAGTGGAAGTAATTAAGTGATAATTATTTAGTGTAATTAATTAAAGGATTATTAATTAATTAAGGGGTTAATAAATTAATGTAATTAATTAAGAATAATTAATCACTGAATGTCATTAATCAAGGTTGATTAATGAATGTGGTAAATTAATTTAAGGCTAATTACTGAATGTAATTAGAGAGGATAATTAGGGGATGATTAATTAATGGTTTGTAATTAATTATTGTTAAGTAAGCAAGATTTAAAAATGATTAAAGTAATTAATTTGATTTAAATTAGAAATGGGTGACTAATAAATCTTGCTTATGAATAATTGGTTGATATTTTTGATAAGAAATGTTTGTGATATGATATGTTTGTCTTGTACAGTGATTGTGTGGTTATATATCGATGATGAATTGCTGTATAAAAAGTGACATCTTGTATTTAAAGGTTGAATTATGTTTCACTTGAATGGAATGGAATGATTTAAGTAAACTGGACCATTTAATCTAAGTTTTGGTACTTAGAAATTGATGTGTAAAATAAGTGATGTCTATAACAATTGTGAAATTGTAAATTGATACGAGTTACCCCGGGTTTTATATAAGCTTTATACTTTTGCATTCCATGTTGGATGGGTTTACTCACGCTGGTTTCCAGCCTGACCTGGGTGTTACTTTAATGTAATGCTCGGGTCAGACCGAGTATTACATCTTTTCAGGTACGGACGTTCTGGAGTTCAGAAGGCAAGCTGGATGGCAGGAACGTATGAAGTGTTTACCGCTGTGTATATTATTGCTGATAATCTGGGACAAGTTATTTTAACTGTCCAGAGATTGTGAAATGTTGTAACTCTGATAAAATGTATGTAAAATAACAATTACAGATTTCTTTGTATAACTATTATTCTATGTGATATTATATCTACCCGCTGCGAATGTGAGAATCTATGTTTTGTTTCTGTTTCTTCTTCTTTCTCTTTCCTTCTTTTCCTAACTATCTGGAATTTTCTGGATCGAAATTTCCAGGTCGTTACAGTTATTTAACTATCAAAGCAAATGAACAAATATTCAACACCATAACAATCACTAGGGCCTTTTAATTCATCTTTTATTAATTAAATCACTTGCCAAATATTCACTTCAAATTATCTTTTATAAAGATATAATATCAAACCATTTCAACTTCTATATTGGAAAACATTTCCATATACTTATTTAATAATAGTAATTCACAAATATCTTTATTTTCAACACTTAGAAAATATTGCATATACTTAAATCAGGATTATGTACATATTTTATTCTTTAAGGAAAACATTCTCTTTAAACATATTCATTTGGTTCAAAATGAATGTTGCATAAAACATCGTTACGACAACCCAAAATCAATAGTATAGGGATTTGAAAATAAGATATATATATATATATATATATCCCATATTTTATATAAAACATCTCGTCTCGAAAATCATTTACTATAACAACAGTGTTATAGTCCATCATTTTCTTACTTCTCGAAATGTCTATTTCAACAATGAATGTTGAAATCTATGTATTCAATACTTAACACATTTTAAAACACCTTAAAATCTTTTAAGTCTATTTAAAATATCACTTTCCAGTAGATTTATTCAATTTAAATGATTATTATTCACTGTCCAAGACCGTCGTTCGAAAGGCCTCAGCGAGCTCCACCTTCGGCATGAATGACGATGATCTCAGCCTCATCAATATCGAGAAAAATGCATGTGAACATTGGCCTTTCAAACACATTTTTCCATCGATCCACTCAATAAAAATCGATCATGACCGTTAAAGTTATAGATCTCGATACGATCTTCATTTTTGTAGTTGAGAGTTTTTGACGACTGTTGGTGGATTGGAAGAAAAAGAGGGAAGAATGTTGGCTATTTTTGACCATTGAATAGTTGATGGTGGCTGGAAACCAAGATGCTTAGGTTTTGTGAAAATATGAAGATCTTAGGTCCTTTTATATAAAATGCTCACGCACTATTCATCAGAAATATTTTCGAACTCCAAACGAAGCACTCCAACTGGCATTTATAATGTTTTACCCATATTTCAAACACAATGGAATATATATATCGGGAGCCAATTCGATTGTATTTGGAAGATAGGTTTTTGATTCGACTTATTTAAATTTAAAATTCATTTAAACAAATTTCTACACATTTTAGCATTCCCCGGACAAACCGTAAGTCTGATTAACATGAAATTTGAAATACTATAATAATATAACATTATGGATCCAATGAAACTAGTTTCATCGAAATCCGAGACTACATCAAAAATGGCTATTTTTACACGTCAATTAAATATCAAAATATTCAATTTCTACAAATTAACTTTAAATTCAATTTTAAAAGTTCTCTATTATCATTCCCATTTAAATAGAATTTAACATAACTTTATAAATCATTTTCATTCACGTTTAATTCAAATTTCACTTTTTCTGCAATTTCGAATATTAAATTAACAATTTAATTTTCCCATTAAATCACTACATTTCAAATATAAGTTATCTAGCATATAAAATTGACTTTTGAATATTTAAAATCAACTAAATATATGAATTTCAAATGACTGAAATTCTGGGTCGTTACATTCTCCCCCACTTAAAAGAATTTCGTCCTCGAAATTACCAAATAAGAAAAAGTTACAAAATCAATTAACTTTTCAAAACAAATCGTTCAATCTAGATATCAAATTCATTTAAACATTTTAACTTTTCCAAATTCATCTAGTTAAACTTCTTACAAAAATTTTCCTAAGTTTTCAAATTCATATAAAGTTATCTTTTCAAAGCCAACTAATATCGTTTATCATTTAACTCGAAATCAAAATTTTAGTTATCAAAATTTTATTCCAGAATCTCAAAAAAATTCTAACGCTTTAAATTTTCAAAAAAATTCGCCAGCTTCTCCTTTGAGCGGTTCGATCATAGTAGGATCACAAAGTATATATATCACAAATATACATCTCATCTTCGAGGATGAGGCATCCCGTAGGGAAAAAAGTGTAAAAGTACGATATGTAATATGAGATATGTACCTAAAATATTATTAGTGAGCATATATAGCTAATACAGCATGAAAGCGAGCTCCAAATGCAAAGCATATGCCATCCACTAAATACCCAACAAACAAATGAGAAATATGTATGTATGATAGTAATATCAATATACAACATATACTAATATAACAACTACATACGCCAGTATAGCAAATGCAATCAATAACAACAAATCCAGCCATCAAACAACTATCATCCAACTAACATCCAATATATCTATCCAATCAATCCATAACTAAATCAATATACTTTCATTTCTCGTTAATTTTCATTGAATTGGTTTTCAATTAAATCATATTTGATTCATTAATATTGGACTTTACTAACATTCATTTATTCACATTCAATTAGTTTACATTCACCAATTTACATTCAAGTTTGTTCACTTTTAAATTAATCAAATTCAATTCTATTTAAATTTACTTCACTTCTAATTTGAATTCAATTACATAGCTTTCAATTTCATATGAATTTTTATTCAATCAACTAACATCCATCTAACAACCAATGCATAACCAACATTACCAAATTAATTTACTTTACTTACATTCAATTTGGTTTAACACTTTTAATTTTTAATTAGTTTAATATCTAATTGACTTTCATTCAATTATTCAATTTTTTTACAACGCTTCCAATTTTATTAATTTACTTCGGTACCCAAAATTAACTTGATTCAATATTACTTAAAATATGTTTCATTTCATTCTCACTTGCATTTACTTTCACTATAAAACTTAAGTTCACTACTAATTTAATTCAAATTCTATTTGTAACGCCCCGAAAATTTTCGACTTTCGAAAATTCAACATCGACACTCACTTTATCGACTGCCGAATATCGGAGGCCGAAAACCGAGAAGTTATGGGTTTTTAAAAAGAATTTAAGAAAAGAAAAAGAGAGAAGAGAGAAAAAGAAGAAAGAAAAGAAAAAGAGAGAAAAGATAGAACATAGAGAGGAAAGAAGAGAATAGAGAACATTTTGAAAACATAGAAGAAAAGAGAATAGAGAATTTGAAAATAGAAGATAGAAGCATTTTAAAAAAATAGAACGGACAGAAAGGAATAACAGAACAACAACAGAATCTCACAATTCGCAGCGGAACAACATATAATAATAAATGAATAATCTTTAAATAAAGAACTATATCAGTTATTACATCACATTATATTTCATTACATCATATCATATCATCAGAGTGTACAACAACATACAACAACAAACAGTGCAGCGGAAAAAGAAATACTATATAAACTAGTAATACGCCATGCCATCCATCTTGCCTCCAGCAACTCCTGAATATCCAGAATATCCTGATAAACCTAACTCTTGACTGCCCGTGTGGAAATTGGTGGGCACCCAGAGTTTAGGAAGGAAAACAATAAACTCCGAGTCAGTCATGTGACTGGTGTGAGAACTCAAAACAGTTTATTTATCTTTAAAATCAAAATAGAGGAATATTTTTAAAGTCAATTCGCAATGCTTTTTAAAAATGAGACTACCATAAGGCCTCCCGCACACACACACATGCAAACGCAGAATCGGAGGAGATTTCTCCTTATGATAGCCAAAGATGCTTGATACGCATTTAAAAGAACATTTTATATTATTACTAGTGCATAGTGTAGGAAAAATTCATTTCGAAAGTAGAATATAAATCTTAGCCAACATAGACATTTCGAACTATGCCTACTATAGCTACCATCCAAACAGTGGTGACCACCATAAGTGAATGGCAGGTTCTACAACTAATACCGTACAAAGTTTCGTATTGGGAATTGGATTTCCAACGAATGATCAGGCCAAGGAACTTCCCATTGCCACATGAGAATGCCTCTGGATGGACATCCCCGAGAACCAAACCGGATCTCTACCAACACAAGGCCGGGTTACTCCTAACTGAGTAACAACTGACCGAATATGCCATCCCCCGGTCCTTTGGGACCTTTATCACCGAGCGCTCGTAATCAATTCACACAATCATAAAGTGTTTTCAACATGAGTAAGTATCTGGGCTCCATACCATGATACCACCCTTTTCCAGAAGGAAATGGACACATCCTAAAGGGTGCTACCCCTCATAACCTTGCTGCTTCTTTCCTGTTTTGACCATTCACGGTGTGTGAGGCTCGACGAAGTCACGTCCACAAAACATACTTTATACAAAAGCCATGCTTTGGGTCAACAAATGATCAACACAATGATCACTAAGATAGACGATCAAATAAATGATCCTATCACAAATAATCAACACAATGATCATTTCAGCATCACTCAGCATGTCACATTACCAAACTGGGAATATATCGCTGATAACTCCAACTATATAACCTTTGAGCACATACGTCTCAAAGAAGGGTGTTAAGCAAAGAATAAATTCTCCGCCACCAACAGAAATATATTTGAAAGAAATCGGCTTTATATCTCAAATTGTAATGTCAGACATACAATCCATACAAGTTTGTTCCGGGATCGAACAAAACCGAAGGCACTTCTTACGAAGCCCTTGCAATACGGGTATTCACAATCCCGATCGAATTTCCCATCACTTAGGAGATCTCAATACCAGGAGCTACCCAGTGCAGAGACAATCGATAGGTCATCCTATCGCTTTCACAAATACTCGGTCTTCAACACCGATCTTCAAATGCAATTCATAACGACGTATCACATATTCGGAATGGGTTATACGACCCCATGGTCCTTTCCCGGTTAACCCGAATAGTGAGCGCTTATTCAAAAATAAGTGTGCATTCAAATTCAATCAAATCACATCAAATACCCATTCAAAGGGAAATATTGATAGTCGGTTATTGAACTATCACTGGATATGCATACATCACCAGATTCCAAATAATTTTCCAAATTATTTATTTTCCAAAATATCTTTACAAGATATATTATTTCAACACTTCAAAAATAAATCAATATTTATTTTTAACAAGTTTCACTTTCACATATAAATTCCATAATGAATTTATATTTCAAAAATATCTATGCATATACAATTTCAACTATCCATTTCAATTTATCTTCAAAAAGATAAATTCTAATTATTTACTTCATTTTGGAAAACATTTCCATACTTATTTATTCATAAGTAATTCACAAATCCTTTTATTTTCAACCTTAGAAAATATTCAATATACTTAAATCGAATTAAGTATATATTTCATTCTTTAAGGAAATCATTCACTTTAACATATTTATTTGGGTCAAAACGGATGTTGCGTAAAACATCGTTACAACGTCCCAAAATCACTAGTATAGGGATTCGAAATTAAATAAATATATAAATCCCGATACTATACAACCCATTTCCTTTCGGAAATTATTTCTCGAAAACGTCTATTTCAACAATAAATGTTGAAATCTATGATTTCGAATCTCAACTCCTTTTAAAACATTGTTAGATCGTTTTAATTCTATTTAAAACATTCACATTCTAAACAATTTTCTTTAACATGTTATTCACTATTCAAAAACGTGAATATACTATGTTCACAAATTCCATTATTTCTATTCACTTTAACTTAAAGGATTATTCACTGTCTAAAACGTGAATGTAACTCCATTTATAAGTTATAACAATTAACTTATCAAAATAAGTCGTTTGCGGATTTATAAAACAACGTTTATAAATTCCATTTCTATTTATTTATAAAAACTTCTTTTTTTATAAATTCCTTTATTAACCTATTCCCGTTTATAACTAAATTATAAACTAAACGTTCACATTATAAGTTAATTACTTATAAAACGATTATTTTGCAAAATCGTTCTTTTTAAAGACTTTTCAATTTATAAACCTTATAACTTATAAGATTTATTTATTTAACCAAATCTATTCTTCAATTAACTTCACAAATTTATAATCTTACTATTTATAAATTTCATTTATAACTTCACAGTTTATAATTCTATAAATTTCATTCATTTATGAAATTCACTTTCACTACATTCAAACACTTATAAAAACTCGTTTTATAATGTCTATATTTCAATTTATAAATATCCATTTATAAATCTCTAAATATAAATCAGTTTATATTATTATTCTAAAACGTCTTTAAATTCCTTTATAATTTCATCATTTCGATTTATAAAATAATCAAATTTTATAAATCCTATATTTAAACTTTTATCATATATTCAAAAATCCAATCTAAATTATTTTATAAAATCATTAGTTCATATTTCTCAAAAATCGACTTTTAATCGTATTTCTAAAAATCAGCTTTTTAACTATATTTCACAAAAACCATAATTTTTATAACTTTAAAAATTATAACGTTTATTTATTTATAATGGATCAATTCCAGAAATAAAGTATATTTTCAAAAATCATTTTAAAGATCATTTTAAAATCC
The DNA here is from genome assembly GCA_030765085.1 of Allium cepa. Classification (NCBI taxonomy): domain Eukaryota; kingdom Viridiplantae; phylum Streptophyta; class Magnoliopsida; order Asparagales; family Amaryllidaceae; genus Allium; species Allium cepa. Next base: position 349,028,967 of record CM060944.1, read on the forward strand.
CAAAATCTGGGTCCAATGATGCTACACATCAAATAGTCAATCACGACAACAACGATATCATATATCGATATGATAATCAATCAAATATCAAAATATCTGAAATTAAATAAATACTGTTGAGGAATCCAGTTGGATCCCTCCAACCTGTTTTCCTGCATCCAAAAACATTAGCACAATACCAATTTCGCTCCAGTACGAAATTATCGCGGTACATGTTCTTATTAAATATTATCCGCTTAATAACGGCGTAATAGGGTCTCATCCGCTAAAAAATACGGGAAATCAATCAACTGCAATATATACATATGCCAATATATATATTGATATTATATATAATACCAATTTCACTGTTTATGAAATATTCGCGGTATATGTTTATATTAAATAACATCCGCTTACTAACGGCGCATAATGTCTATTTTAACAATCAATAATTTACAGTCATCATTCAAACATGCATTCAAATATTTTAAATCTAACTATTTAAAATAAAATCGAAATCTACTCGATTGAGTGAGAAATTCTCACCTTGGTTTTAAATTCCGTTTTAGCTTTTTATTTCGAATAAAATTAAACGCGCGTTTAATTTTACCCGAAATTCTCACTAACTCCAAACGACTCCAAACCAACTCCATCGCGTAGTGCTCGTCCATACGATCCCAACGCAACTGAGTTTGCATTTTTTCGACCTCGTATGAAAAAGTTATGCAGTTTTGAAGATTACACGAATTTATTTAAACTAATTATACAACAAATTTTATATTTTTATTTTAAACCTTCAAATCCATCTCAGCCATTGATTTCTGTTGCTCAAGATCTGGACCGTGCGCGCATACCTTCTTCCCCATCGTCACTCTACAGGCCGAGCACGACAAAATGAACCCAAAGCTCCTAATTAGGGTTCAACCTCTCGGCTACAACAACAACCACGAACACGATCGGAGACCACCATCGTGAAGCCCCTTCCACCACGCACAAACGCCCACCATCCGGTCACGTGCGGCACCCCCCAGTGCCTCGAAATGCGTGCGCAGCTAGGGTCGAACGCAGGCCATTTTCCCCCTCCTCGGTGCATCGTTTCAGATCATATCCGTTGAATATATAGAACTCGATACCCACTACAAATCTCCAGTTAGAAGTTCGTCGAATCGTTGCACGGATTTGAAGAATTTTGGGGATGAAGATGGGAGCTTTCTGGCCGTTGACAAATTAGGGCCGGCTAGGGTTTAATGTTTGTTATTTTTTTTTTTTTTATTTAATGAAGGGTGTGTCTCCTTTTATAGGAAAAGCAAGCGTAAACACTATTCATCCCGGGAATTCCGAACTCCGATTTAGACGCCGTAACCAGCGTACCTAGGGTTTATCCCGCGTTCCGGACACAATGGAACAGGTTTCGGAAGCTAATTCGGAAGTATGTGCGAGTTATGGCTGAAAACGCTCAATTTGAATTAAACCGATTTAAGTCGATTTCTAGGCGTTTTAATTTGTACCGGACAAACGGTAAATCCAATTGACTTGAAATTTGAAACCTTACAATAATATCAGATTACAGATCCGATGAAACTGGTTTCGTCGAAATCCGAGACTTTTTGAAAAATGGCTATTTTGACTCGCCAAATTTAAATTAAAAACAATTCGATGCGTTTCGAGCTGCCACGATCAAACGATAACTCCGATTGACACGAAAATTGAAATCCGGTAATAAATAACTATTACGGATCCAATGGAATTGGTTTCGTTCAATTCTGAGACTGTTCAAAAATTGGCTATTTTACAGTCGATTATTAAATATTAAAATATTCAATTTTCACAGATTAACTTTTAATTCGATTTTAAAAGTTCTAAAATATCATTCTAACTCCCATATGATAAAATAAAATTTTACTAATCATTTACAATCATTTTTAACTCAATTTTCAATTATTTCCATAATTTAACGTATTAAATTATCGATTTAATTATCCAATTAAATCCAAAAATTCAAATAAAATTTATTTGACTTATAAATTCACTTATTAATATTTAAAATTAATTAAATATTCAAATTTTAATTAATAAAAATTCTGGGTCGTTACAATCTTTCCCCCTTAAAGAATTTCGTCCTCGAAATTATAAGTAAGAAAGTTACAGAATCTATTAATTTTCCCAAAATCCATAATTAAACTTCTTACAATACTTTACTAAGTTTTCAAAATCATACTTAGTTATCTTTTCAAAAACAACTACTATTGTTTAACTTTCAACTCCAAAATCAAAGTTAAAGTTTTCCAAAATTTTCCCAATTTTCTCAAAATTTTCTAACGCCTTAAATTTCCGGAAAAATTCGCCATAGTCTCCTTTGCGCGGCTCGATCCGAAAAAAAAATGACAGTATATATATCACAAATATACATCTCATCAAGTAACGAGGCATCCCGAAGGGAAAAAAAGTATAAAAGTGCGATATTTAATCCGAGATATGTACCTTATATTTTATTAGCAAGCATATACAGCTAATATAGCGCTAAAGCGAATTCCAAATGCGAAGCAAACGCGATCCGCACCTACTAAACTCAACAAACAACATGAGAATCATGCATATATGAAAATAGTATCGATATACAACATATATCAACATAACTACTACATAATATAGCAAATGCAACTAAAGCAACAAATGCAACCATCAACCAATTAGCATTCAACAAATTCATAATCAATATATATTCATTTATATTCTCATTAATATTAATGAATTGGTTTTCAATTTAAATCACATTTGATTCATTTACATTGGATTTACTAACATTCATTCTCAATTCAATTAGTTTACATTTACTAATTAAATCTAATTCACATTCAATTCTATTCAAATTTATTTACTTTCAATTTGAATTTCAATTACATAGCTTCCAATTTCATTAATTCCTTAATGAATTATATACAATCATCTAACAATCAAATAACAACCAATGTTTATTTATTACAACCAAATTCCTTTGTTTATATTCATTCTCTTTCAATTTATTCAACTTCTAATAACATTAGATTTCAATGAATTTACACTTTCATTCATTATTTCATATCAATTATTCACATTCAATTGATTAACATTCAATCCATTCATTCAATTCTATTCAACAACTCTTAAGTTATATTTCCATTTTAACTTTAAATTACTTCTTATATATATAAGTTTATTTCACAATTGTAAACACTTTAATTATAATTCAATTCTTATAATTCATTTGCTTATACAATTATTCTTTTATTTAGATTATTCAAACAACCTAACAATCAACTTATATATACACTTTAATAATTCTGAAAAATTATTCCTTTATATATAAAAATATAATCGAGGCAAAATTATTTCATTTACCCAATTTTAAAATCAATATTATGTCGAATTGTTCTATTCAAGTGTTTAGAAACCCCTTCGGCTCAGTTTCGAAGCTGTGCTGACGAAAGTTCATATGCCACTCAATAAACCAATCATCACAATATAAAACAATTTTATATTCACTAACAAATACGCTCTCATAGCTATTATTACACTCAAACTCATTCTAGAGTACTGCTGACTCTATCTCTAACGAGTAATACCCAACAGAACCATGGTTGTCGCTTAACCATCAGCTCTGATACCAAATGTAACGCCCCGAAAATTTTCGACTTTCGAAAATTCAACATCGACACTCACTTTATCGACTGCCGAATATCGGAGGCCGAAAACCGAGAAGTTATGGGTTTTTAAAAAGAATTTAAGAAAAGAAAAAGAGAGAAGAGAGAAAAAGAAGAAAGAAAAGAAAAAGAGAGAAAAGATAGAACATAGAGAGGAAAGAAGAGAATAGAGAACATTTTGAAAACATAGAAGAAAAGAGAATAGAGAATTTGAAAATAGAAGATAGAAGCATTTTAAAAAAATAGAACGGACAGAAAGGAATAACAGAACAACAACAGAATCTCACAATTCGCAGCGGAACAACATATAATAATAAATGAATAATCTTTAAATAAAGAACTATATCAGTTATTACATCACATTATATTTCATTACATCATATCATATCATCAGAGTGTACAACAACATACAACAACAAACAGTGCAGCGGAAAAAGAAATACTATATAAACTAGTAATACGCCATGCCATCCATCTTGCCTCCAGCAACTCCTGAATATCCAGAATATCCTGATAAACCTAACTCTTGACTGCCCGTGTGGAAATTGGTGGGCACCCAGAGTTTAGGAAGGAAAACAATAAACTCCGAGTCAGTCATGTGACTGGTGTGAGAACTCAAAACAGTTTATTTATCTTTAAAATCAAAATAGAGGAATATTTTTAAAGTCAATTCGCAATGCTTTTTAAAAATGAGACTACCATAAGGCCTCCCGCACACACACACATGCAAACGCAGAATCGGAGGAGATTTCTCCTTATGATAGCCAAAGATGCTTGATACGCATTTAAAAGAACATTTTATATTATTACTAGTGCATAGTGTAGGAAAAATTCATTTCGAAAGTAGAATATAAATCTTAGCCAACATAGACATTTCGAACTATGCCTACTATAGCTACCATCCAAACAGTGGTGACCACCATAAGTGAATGGCAGGTTCTACAACTAATACCGTACAAAGTTTCGTATTGGGAATTGGATTTCCAACGAATGATCAGGCCAAGGAACTTCCCATTGCCACATGAGAATGCCTCTGGATGGACATCCCCGAGAACCAAACCGGATCTCTACCAACACAAGGCCGGGTTACTCCTAACTGAGTAACAACTGACCGAATATGCCATCCCCCGGTCCTTTGGGACCTTTATCACCGAGCGCTCGTAATCAATTCACACAATCATAAAGTGTTTTCAACATGAGTAAGTATCTGGGCTCCATACCATGATACCACCCTTTTCCAGAAGGAAATGGACACATCCTAAAGGGTGCTACCCCTCATAACCTTGCTGCTTCTTTCCTGTTTTGACCATTCACGGTGTGTGAGGCTCGACGAAGTCACGTCCACAAAACATACTTTATACAAAAGCCATGCTTTGGGTCAACAAATGATCAACACAATGATCACTAAGATAGACGATCAAATAAATGATCCTATCACAAATAATCAACACAATGATCATTTCAGCATCACTCAGCATGTCACATTACCAAACTGGGAATATATCGCTGATAACTCCAACTATATAACCTTTGAGCACATACGTCTCAAAGAAGGGTGTTAAGCAAAGAATAAATTCTCCGCCACCAACAGAAATATATTTGAAAGAAATCGGCTTTATATCTCAAATTGTAATGTCAGACATACAATCCATACAAGTTTGTTCCGGGATCGAACAAAACCGAAGGCACTTCTTACGAAGCCCTTGCAATACGGGTATTCACAATCCCGATCGAATTTCCCATCACTTAGGAGATCTCAATACCAGGAGCTACCCAGTGCAGAGACAATCGATAGGTCATCCTATCGCTTTCACAAATACTCGGTCTTCAACACCGATCTTCAAATGCAATTCATAACGACGTATCACATATTCGGAATGGGTTATACGACCCCATGGTCCTTTCCCGGTTAACCCGAATAGTGAGCGCTTATTCAAAAATAAGTGTGCATTCAAATTCAATCAAATCACATCAAATACTCATTCAAAGGGAAATATTGATAGTCGGTTATTGAACTATCACTGGATATGCATACATCACCAGATTCCAAATAATTTTCCAAATTATTTATTTTCCAAAATATCTTTACAAGATATATTATTTCAACACTTCAAAAATAAATCAATATTTATTTTTAACAAGTTTCACTTTCACATATAAATTCCATAATGAATTTATATTTCAAAAATATCTATGCATATACAATTTCAACTATCCATTTCAATTTATCTTCAAAAAGATAAATTCTAATTATTTACTTCATTTTGGAAAACATTTCCATACTTATTTATTCATAAGTAATTCACAAATCCTTTTATTTTCAACCTTAGAAAATATTCAATATACTTAAATCGAATTAAGTATATATTTCATTCTTTAAGGAAATCATTCACTTTAACATATTTATTTGGGTCAAAACGGATGTTGCGTAAAACATCGTTACAACGTCCCAAAATCACTAGTATAGGGATTCGAAATTAAATAAATATATAAATCCCGATACTATACAACCTATTTCCTTTCGGAAATTATTTCTCGAAAACGTCTATTTCAACAATAAATGTTGAAATCTATGATTTCGAATCTCAACTCCTTTTAAAACATTGTTAGATCGTTTTAATTCTATTTAAAACATTCACATTCTAAACAATTTTCTTTAACATGTTATTCACTATTCAAAAACGTGAATATACTATGTTCACAAATTCCATTATTTCTATTCACTTTAACTTAAAGGATTATTCACTGTCTAAAACGTGAATGTAACTCCATTTATAAGTTATAACAATTAACTTATCAAAATAAGTCGTTTGCGGATTTATAAAACAACGTTTATAAATTCCATTTCTATTTATTTATAAAAACTTCTTTTTTTATAAATTCCTTTATTAACCTATTCCCGTTTATAACTAAATTATAAACTAAACGTTCACATTATAAGTTAATTACTTATAAAACGATTATTTTACAAAATCGTTCTTTTTAAAGACTTTTCAATTTATAAACCTTATAACTTATAAGATTTATTTATTTAACCAAATCTATTCTTCAATTAACTTCACAAATTTATAATCTTACTATTTATAAATTTCATTTATAACTTCACAGTTTATAATTCTATAAATTTCATTCATTTATGAAATTCACTTTCACTACATTCAAACACTTATAAAAACTCGTTTTATAATGTCTATATTTCAATTTATAAATATCCATTTATAAATCTCTAAATATAAATCAGTTTATATTATTATTCTAAAACGTCTTTAAATTCCTTTATAATTTCATCATTTCGATTTATAAAATAATCAAATTTTATAAATCCTATATTTAAACTTTTATCATATATTCAAAAATCCAATCTAAATTATTTTATAAAATCATTAGTTCATATTTCTCAAAAATCGACTTTTAATCGTATTTCTAAAAATCAGCTTTTTAACTATATTTCACAAAAACCATAATTTTTATAACTTTAAAAATTATAACGTTTATTTATTTATAATGGATCAATTCCAGAAATAAAGTATATTTTCAAAAATCATTTTAAAGATCATTTTAAAATCCCAAAATCTGGGTCCAATGATGCTACACATCAAATAGTCAATCACGACAACAACGATATCATATATCGATATGATAATCAATCAAATATCAAAATATCTGAAATTAAATAAATACTGTTGAGGAATCCAGTTGGATCCCTCCAACCTGTTTTCCTGCATCCAAAAACATTAGCACAATACCAATTTCGCTCCAGTACAAAATTATCGCGGTACATGTTCTTATTAAATATTATCCGCTTAATAACGGCGTAATAGGGTCTCATCCGCTAAAAAATACGGGAAATCAATCAACTGCAATATATACATATGCCAATATATATATATTGATATTATATATAATACCAATTTCACTGTTTATGAAATATTCGCGGTATATGTTTATATTAAATAACATCCGCTTACTAACGGCGCATAATGTCTATTTTAACAATCAATAATTTACAGTCATCATTCAAACATGCATTCAAATATTTTAAATCTAACTATTTAAAATAAAATCGAAATCTACTCGATTGAGTGAGAAATTCTCACCTTGGTTTTAAATTCCGTTTTAGCTTTTTGTTTCGAATAAAATTAAACGCGCGTTTAATTTTACCCGAAATTCTCGCTAACTCCAAACGACTCCAAACCAACTCCATCGCGTAGTGCTCGTCCATACGATCCCAACGCAACTGAGTTTGCATTTTTTCGACCTCGTATGAAAAAGTTATGCAGTTTTGAAGATTACACGAATTTATTTAAACTAATTATACAACAAATTTTATATTTTTATTTTAAACCTTCAAATCCTTCTCAGCCATTGATTTCTGTTGCTCAAGATCTGGACCGTGCGCGCATACCTTCTTCCCCATCGTCACTCTACAGGCCGAGCACGACAAAATGAACCCAAAGCTCCTAATTAGGGTTCAACCTCTCGGCTACAACAACAACCACGAACACGATCGGAGACCACCATCGTGAAGCCCCTTCCACCACGCAAAAACGCCCACCATCCGGTCACGTGCGGCACCCCCCAGTGCCTTGAAATGCGTGCGCAGCTAGGGTCGAACGCAGGCCATTTTCCCCCTCCTCGGTGCATCGTTTCAGATCATATCCGTTGAATATATAGAACTCGATACCCACTACAAATCTCCAGTTAGAAGTTCGTCGAATCGTTGCACGGATTTGAAGAATTTTGGGGATGAAGATGGGAGCTTTCTGGCCGTTGACAAATTAGGGCCGGCTAGGGTTTAATGTTTGTTATTTTTTTTTTTTTATTTAATGAAGGGTGTGTCTCCTTTTATAGGAAAAGCAAGCGTAAACACTATTCATCCCGGGAATTCCGAACTCCGATTTAGACGCCGTAACCAGCGTACCTAGGGTTTATCCCGCGTTCCGGACACAATGGAACAGGTTTCGGAAGCTAATTCGGAAGTATGTGCGAGTTATGGCTGAAAACGCTCAATTTGAATTAAACCGATTTAAGTCGATTTCTAGGCGTTTTAATTTGTACCGGACAAACGGTAAATCCAATTGACTTGAAATTTGAAACCTTACAATAATATCACATTACGGATCCGATGAAACTGGTTTCGTCGAAATCCGAGACTTTTTGAAAAATGGCTATTTTGACTCGCCAAATTTAAATTAAAAACAATTCGATGCGTTTCGAGCTGCCACGATCAAACGATAACTCCGATTGACACGAAAATTGAAATCCGGTAATAACTAACTATTACGGATCCAATGGAACTGGTTTCGTTCAATTCTGAGACTGTTCAAAAATTGGCTATTTTACAGTCGATTATTAAATATTAAAATATTCAATTTTCACAGATTAACTTTTAATTCGATTTTAAAAGTTCTAAAATATCATTCTAACTCCCATATGATAAAATAAAATTTTAGTAATCATTTACAATCATTTTTAACTCAATTTTCAATTATTTCCATAATTTAACGTATTAAATTATCGATTTAATTATCCAATTAAATCCAAAAATTCAAATAAAATTTATTTGACTTATAAATTCACTTATTAATATTTAAAATTAATTAAATATTCAAATTTTAATTAATAAAAATTCTGGGTCGTTACACTATTTTAATTAACTTTTACTTAAGTCAAATTGCATATCTTTATCCAAATTCATATTCTATTCTACTTAACAAATTTGTTAAAACATTTTAACAATTGGTTTCACTTACATTTTCTCACTCTATAAGTTATATAGCTCATTTATTCAAACTTCCAAATTCATACTATGTAATCATTTACCACTTAAGTTTAATTTCCCACATCAGTAGCTTATTTAATCCAATTCAAATTATTTAACCTTCCTAAGTACAATTTCAAATCATACATTATATTATGCTAACTCAATTTTATTTCAGCTTTACCAAAATTAAACTTTTATTTCATATTTAAGACCAAAACTCATTTTACTCATATTTATCAATTTCAACTTGGATTTTAAATACAAATTTGTTTATTACAACAAAACTTAAATTTCAATTTACTATTGGTAGCAAATCCATCACATAGAAACTCGAAAATGATACTGATGATGCTGCAGTCATCACACTTATTATTTTCCACTAACAGTAGTGAATTCAGTGCTTTATATTCTTTTTTAAAAATTCCTTTTATATTTACAAATCACAATTATAAATCTTTTACTTATATAATTTCACTATTATACTTTACTTATATAAGATTCATCTCAAATTTATTTATCTTATTTAGATTTATAACAATATAACCTCTTTACTTTGAAAAATAACTTCTAAAATCAACAGGATTCAAATTTTCAACTTTTTAGTTTAAATTCAGTTTTATTCATAACTTATATTTATAAATATACTCATTTGTATATAAGATTATTTCTCAATTGTAAATCATATTAATTATAATTCCATGTTTATAATTCCCTTGCTTGTATAATTTATTGTTTTACAATTGTTGCTTTTATTTAGATTATTCAACCAGCTTTTATTAACCAATGTATATTTAAATTTTCAAACAACTAAACAATTCATTTATATACACTTTCATAATTTTTGAAAAATTGTTGCTTCATATCTAAAATATAATCGAGGTAAAATTATTTCATTTACCAAATTTAAAATGATACTATGTCGACTTGCCTCGTTTAAATGTTTAGAAATCCTTGTAGATAATATGGCGTCCCACATACCGACCAGAATACGCAAACATCTCAACGGATAAGTAAACACAATATAAAACATTTTATATTCATTAATAAATATGCGCTCATATATATAATACACTTAACTCAATCTAGGGTTTTACTGACCCTATCCATACTGAGTACACATCAAAGCTTAGGAATATGCAAAATCTAAGCTCTTATACCAAGTGTGACGACCCAAAAATACGTACCCTTTGAATCAACAATAAATCACACATGTCCGACCCAAAAAGCACAGACTGATTGAAAGTCAGGAGAAAGGAAAGAAGAGAGAAGAAGTGAAGAGAAGAAAGAGAGAAGAGAAAACAAAAACAGAACAATACAGAATCTCACAACGCAGCTGAAAACATATAATATCACATCAATGATTTTACAAAACAGAAACTGTATATACATACATCAATCAGAGTACAACAATCAATCACCAGTTATTAATATGAATAGTTAATAATAACATATCCTTACAACTGACGATAATATGCAACAACTAAGCACAGTGGATAATCAAAACAGATACGTGTATACGAAAATAAAGATCTCCAGCTCTCCTGCTGAAACTCTAAAAGCCCAAATCTGAACCTGTAAATATACTCGGTCTGACCTGAGCATTGAAAGGGAAGAACCCTTGGATCAGTCTGGTAATCCAGCGTGAGAAACACACTCAATTGAATTTATTAAATTACCAAACTTTTTCTTTATCAGAAGAAAAGTATCTTGTAAGACACGCCCACACATAAACACGGATATGTTTTTACCTTACGATAACTAAAACATTTCATATCCATCCTCTTACACTATACTAGTGTCTAGTATATACAATTAATATTAATCATAGTCGAAATTGTTACATTAATTAAATTCCAGCATATAGCCCGAAATGGGTAATACAATCAAAATGGCTGGTACAAAGTGGAGTTTGGATTTCCATACAAATGACCAAGTGAAGAGACTACCTTCGGGCAGTAAATCTCTAGAGGAATGTACCGAGGACCATCACAAAGGATCCTCTACCAACAAAAGACAGGCCTACCTCTATAACTAGATGGTACCAAATATATGATCCTCCAGTCGTTATCGACCTTTTTTGAGGGTCCTCTAGCATATAATCCACAATAATCAGATACACGATGTCATAGCATGTAAAGATATATCTAGAAGAGGATGACCGTACCCAACTTGGGAGCGACCCACTTAGCCTTGCTGCATCTAACCCTGTTTCGGTCATTTTCAATTGATGAGGCCTGAGGTAACGACTACCTTTCATAAATCACAATCACATCACTTTGAACATCGCACGACCATTTCCGTTGACTACTAATTGCCTTCTACAAAAATACAACCCTTAAGCTCATACGTCTCAAGGAGGGTGTTAAGCTAAGAGAAGTTGCCTTCTCCGCCTCCACTGATGTACATTTGTAAAAACCAATGTATGTAATCTGTAGAAATGCAATATCAAACAAACGTCCACGCAAGTTGTCCAGGAACATGACAAACCGAAGGTACTTTCCTACCACATCCTGTCGAGAAATCCCTAGGAAAAGTAGCAAATAGTCCTTTCATTAGATATTTCATAATGAAGAGACCACTGCTACTACATGTTTATTGGGATTTTAACCCCAAACGTTCAACAAGGAGTCTTCCACTATGAAAATCCAATATCAATATCATCATAAGCAACTTACACAACTGTCGCATAGACGTTGGTCCGAAGTGGTTTTCGGATAAACGGGTCCTGGTCTTTTCACACAAAACAATGCAAAAGCGATTCTCAACCTCACACAGAAACTAAATTTTATAAAATTATCACGTTTCCAACTTTCAACTTGCTAATCTTCGGGTCAAGAAGGAAGCTCGATAGATTGAAGTAATACTCCGCACTATACGAATCAACATCCTCAATACACGATAATCAAACCTACGCAGAAGGCTACGTATTAAGTGTACGACTAAATAGTTCCCATATCAAGTCGAGGAACTAAAATGGCCAAATTTGATAGTCGGTTATTTAACTATCAAAGCAAACAAACAAATATTCAGCACCATAACAATCACTAGGCCCTTTTAATTAATTATTTTTTAGTTAAATCAGTTGCCAAATATTCACTTCAAATAATCTTTTAAAAAAGTTATAATCTCAAAACCATTTCAACTTCTATATTGGAAAACATTTCCATTTACTTATCTAATAATAAGTAATTCACAAATATCTTTATTTTCAACACTTAGAAAATATTGAATATACTTAAATCAGGATTAAGTATATATTTTATTCTTTAAGGAAAATATTCTCTTAAAACATATTCATTTGGGTCAAAACGAATGTTGTGTAAAACATCGTTACAACAACCCAAAATCAACAGTATTGGGATTCGAAAATAAGATAGATATACAAATTCCATATACTATATAAAACATCTAGTTTCGAAATCATTTACTATAACAACAATGTTATAGTCCATCATTTCCTTATTTCTCGAGACGGCTATTTCAACAATGAATGCTGAAATCTATGTATTCGATACTTAACACATTTTAAAACACCTTCAAATCTTTTAACTCTATTTAAAATATCGCCTCGCAATACATTTATTCAATTTAAATGATTATTATTCACTGTCTAAAATCGCGAATATACTTTGTTTACCAAATTCATAACTTCTATCCATTTATCAAAGGATTATCCACTCTCCAAAATCGTAGATATAATTCTCTAACTAAATTTATTATTTCTACATATTTATTTAAGGATAATCCACTGTCCAAAATCGTGAAAAACCCCCTTTAATAAACTTTCATATTTAACTTATCAAATTCAATTGATTTCACATTCATAAAACAATGTTTATAAATTCCATTTATATTTTATAAAACTTCCACTTATAAAATCCCTGTATTAACCAATCTCGTTTACATACAAAAATTCAATTTATAAGTTAATTTCTTATAAATCTCTTATTTCCGAATTCATTCTTTTTATAACTTCACAAATTATAAATTTATAAATCTTATTTACTTATAAAATCCAATTATAACTTCATTTTAACACTTATAAAAACTCCTTAATAATCTCAATATATTTTATTTATAAAATATCAATTTTATAAATCTTATATAAACCATTTACAATAAGTCAAAAACCTCCATCTATATTATTTCACAAAATAATTAACTTTATATTTCAAAAATTACATTCTAGTTATATTTCACAAAAATCATAATTTTTGTAACATAAAAATTATAGTTTTTATTTATTTGAAATAAATTGCTTCCTTTATAACAATTCAATATATATATATTCAAATCACTTAAAAATCCTTTTTTATTCGAAATCATCACGTTGATATTTTTAAATCACCAAAAATAGGCCCAATGCTACAAGAGCACTAAATACATCAATCACGACATCCAAGACATCATATATCACATGATGACAGTATATTACAATATCTGTAAATAAAACCAATACTGGTGAGGAATCTAGTTGGATCCCTCCAACCTGTCACCTACAACAAATATACTAGAAAATTGTACAATGTCCGCTTCGAGGCAGACGCACGTACAAAGGGTCATCCGCTCATACATGGGAACGTATAGGGTCTCATCTGCTCCAATAGGCAGGAATATATCTAAATACCAACCAATATATATATATATAATATTATATATCACCCAAACAATCATCAATCAACTTAGAATAAATTCTCTCTCACTTATATAAAAAGATCAGTGAGTCGGAAAGAGTGAGTTGTACTCACATTAGTTCCAATAGCAGTTGCAGTGTTTTATTTCAAATAAAATTAAACGAGCATTTAATTTTATCCAAAGTTTACACTAGCTCCAATCAACTTCAAACTAGCACTATAAGGTAGTGCCCGTCAATATGGACCCAACGCAACTTGTTTCATCAAAAACGGACCTCGTATGAAGAAGATATGACTTTTTAAACATTATACGAATTTAAATATTGCAATTTACAAATCAATTTTATTTTTAAAACCTTTTTTTTATTCTCATCCTTTTGATTTTCATCAAACGAGATCTGACCGCCCAAGCCTACTTCTTTCCCATCGTGTATAACACCAGATCACGCTCGAACCCATGACGCCCCTCTTCCCTTAATTAACGCGATCACCACTCCCATTTTGACGACGATCCAATATCGCCGTTCGAAAGGCCTCAGCGAGCTCCATCTTCGGCATGAATGCTGATGACTCGGCCTTATCATTATCGAGAGAAACGCATGTGAACGTGGGCCATTCAAACCCATTATTCCGTCGATCCACTCAATAAAATCGGCCATGACCATTGAAGTTATAGATCTCGATACGATCTTCATTTTTGTAGTTGAGAGTTTTTGACGATTATTGGTGGATTGGAAGAAAAAGAGGGTAGAGTGTTGGCTATTTTCAGCCATTGAATAGTTGATGGCAGCTGGAAACCCTAGATGCTTAGGTTTTGTGAAAATATGAAGATCTTAGGTCCTTTTATATAAAATTCTCACGCACTATTCATTCGAAATATTTTCGAAATCCAAACGAAACATGTCACCTGACGTTTATAATATTTTACTCATACTTTGAACACAATGGAATATATATCAGGAGCTAATTCGTTCGTATTTGGAAGATAGGTTTTCGAATCGACTTATTTAAATTTAAAATTCACTTAAACAAATTTCTACGCGTTTTAGCTTTCCTCGAACAAACTGTAAATTCGATTGACACGAAATATGAAATCCTATGATAACATAAAATTACGGATCCAATGAAACTTGTTTCGTCGAAATCCGAGGCTGCATCAAAAATGACTATTTTTACACGTCAATTAAATATTAAAATATTCAATTTCTACAAATTAACTTTAAATTCAATTCTATAAATTCTCTATTATCATTCTAATTTAAATAGAATTTAACATAACTTTATAAATCATTTTCATTCGCATTTAATTCAAATTTCACTTTTTCTACAATTTCAAATATTACATTAATAGTTTAATTATCCCATTAAATCACTATATTCCAAATATAAGTTATTCTGCATATAAAATTAACGTTTGAATATTTAAATTAGTTAAATATACGAATTTCAAATGATTTAAATTCGGGTCGTTACACTTTGCCTCAATTGGACATCCCCAAATAAGAAAATACTTTAGAGTGAGCTGTCTGTCTGTCCAAAGCTCATAAGGTGTCGTAGCAGCTGCTTTAGTGGGAACCCTATTAAGGATATAAACTAATATCTTTAATGCCTCCCCTAGGGTGATTTTGGTAAGGTAGAATGACTAATCATAGTCCTCACCATGTTTTTAAGAGTTATGTTTCATCTCTCAGCAACACCATTCATGTTAGGTGAACCTGGCATGGTTTACTGTGGGACTATTCCACATTCCTCTAGGAATTGAGCAAATGGTCCTAGACATTACTCACCTGATCCATCAGATTTATCATAATATTCACCTCCACGGTCAAATCTTACAGCTTTAATTCTTCTGTTGAGTTGGTTATCAACTTCTACCTTAAATTTCTTGAACCTGCCTAAGTATTCTAATTTATCATGTATAAGATATAGACAGCCATATCTTGAGTAGTCGTCTATGAATGTGACAAAATATTGTTGACCGTTCCATGATGTCATTGGGAATGGTCCACAAATGTCCAAAGTCGGTTGCTTTATTGGCACCTATTTTCTTATGCTTGGTTTGTTTTCCCTTCATGCACCCTACATCGACATCGAAGTTTGAAAAATCAACAGATTCGAAAATACCATCTATTGAATTCTAGTTTTAGATATATGACCTAAGCGCTTGTGCCACAATGTGGCTGAATTTTCCTTGTTTGCTTTTCTTTTAGTATCGCGTGATTCCACATGCATGGCTTCATAATAAGAGGTATTGACTTCAAGCATATATAATTTACCATAAACATTGAAAGAACCAGTTACAATAAGATTTGAATTTATTGATAAACTAAAAATACCATTCGCAAATGAATAAGAATAACAAAATTTGTCCAACTTAGAAATAGAAACCAAATTCCGTCTAAATGACAACAGAAGTATCAAATAAATCCAAATTAAATTGAGTTCTCAATAACAACTTAAAATGCCCAATAGCCTCCACTTTAACCATTTTTCCATCACCCACATAGATGTTTCTTACAACATCAATTGGATTTCATTAGCTCAAGCAACCTTACATATAAACACTTATGTGAGTAGAAGCACCGGAATCTAGCCACCAAGTGTTTCTAGATACTGTAGCTATTTCTTCAGAATAGACCAAAGCAAAGGATGTACCTTTCTTAACACGCCAGGTGTGATACAATATTTCTGTAAATGTGCAACCTTCTTACAAAAGTAACAACCATCAGCCTCCTTATGTTATTTCTTTTCCCCTTAGTAGTTTCCTTATCATTCTTTCTCTTTTTGGCTTTTCCCTTAGGAGTGTATGCCAAATGAGCACTTTCAGTCTTACCATGAATGCTTCAATCTCTCTTCTTCTTGTATACAATATGATATGAGCTCATCAAGAGTCCATTTCTCCATTTGACAATTATAACTGATTTTAAACTGGTTGTATTGTGAAGGAAGAGAGATTAGTACCAAATGCATGGGAAAATCATTTGAAAACTCAAGTTTAAGTGTCTTAAGTTTTGAAGTAACAGTAGACATTTCCATAATGTACTCCCATATGTTCCCTTTGCTTCGATACTTCATGGAAATCAAGCGCTGCAAAAGCATGTTTGTTTCCGCCTTATCATTTTTAGCAAAACATTTTTCAATCTCAGTAAGAAAATCTTTAGCATTGGTTATCTTTTTCAGATACTGCACCCCTAAATGCCTTTGGAATGCCACGCTTTATGATCATTAGACTCATGCGATTTAAACGATCCCACTTTCCAAAGTTCTTTATAATATCAGAAGAACTTTCATCCGTAAGAGGGTGGGTGCATCCATCCTAAGTGTAAGGTCAAGATCCATGTAGCCAAGAACAAGCAATGTGTTCTCTTTTCAAACCTTAAATTTTGTTCCGGTCAGAATAGGAATGTTGTTAAGATTAGCAAATACCGTTGTTATATTAGACGTAATTTTAACGTACGAATCAATCAAATATGCTTACATTGTAAAACAAAACCGCGGTAAATTCAAATAATTGGTAAATCTCTTCTCAAGGTACCTAGCACAACATCAATATCAAATCTTTGGACAATAATATTAATTGTAATTGGTACTCGTGTTGTAATGATTAAATATTGACAATAAGTTCAAGTCAAATATCAATTTTCCTTTGGGCCGATTAGATACTCACTTGCAAAACTATATGATTGTCACATATTTATCAACACACATGTATAAATGATTCGATCAACTATTAGTCTTCCTTTAGGCTGGCTAATGTCCATATGAATAAATACATACAAACATCAGACATTTTTCATGAATAACTAAATAAGAGATACCGCTTTGGTGACATGTTATTTCGATTAGTTCACTTGTAATGTTGGATATTTACAGTTAGTTTGTAAAGAGATACCAAATAATATTTGAATTGATTTATTTTAACTCATTCATTTATGCGTATTCCATAAATTTCAATTTTTTTAATTTTATACATATTGAAAATATGGTTTCATAGCCGTAATAAAAAAAAATTGACATCAGTTAAAACTGTAACAATACATAACAAATAGGATTTGCAATAACAATTAATGGTAAAATATGCATACTTTATTTAATTGTCAATATTCAAGACAGAAGATAAAAAAAGATTTAACATGGCATGGTCCACACATATGATATTGCAAGAAAATGAAACTTATTTTTAACGAGCGGGCTATATCTTTTTTTATTCCAAATATGAACATGCTGCATCATTAAATTTATTGCAACTGACGCATTTACTGCATTTATGATAATAAATTAATTTATTTATTACTATAACAACCACATTTAATGCAATGATAAAAATAAATGCAATTGACCGTTATGTGGTCCAATACATATTATAAGAACATTAAAAGGCAAGAAGATGCTTCCATATGTGTGAATGAAACAAAACTTAACATTGTAACCATCTATAGCAATAAAAAAATTGTACAGCCGCAATACTACTAACAATAAAATATGAATAATATGAGTAACAACAATTAAAGGCATCAGATCCGAACAAGTAGAATTAATTCATGAATTATTTATATAGATCTAAAACAAAGGCATCAGACGAATCAATAAGAAAAGAGCAAATCTCACATATATGAAATAAAGGCATCAGATGAATCAACCAAAATTGTAAATCTTAGAACCATAATTTCATATATACTTAAAATTAGGAAAATTTTCGATAAAATCAATGGTGGGTGGCTTTGATACCACTTGTTGGTGATTATTCTATATTAGATCTGAATACGTAACCTATATTGATTCAGTTACGAAACAAGTATATGAAATTAACAATGGAAGACGTACCTGAATCCATCGATTCTTAATTGATGTGAAGATTAATTTGGATTGGATCTCCCAAATTGACATAAGCTTAGATCTGTAAATTCTCTTTAGAAGAGGGTAGAGAGAATATGATAAGACTTGTGTAATTTGGGGACCGTAACCCCATATATAGTGTGTGACATTTTTCAGTTTGGCCCTTCAACAAACTAAAATTATCACTCCGGCATCCACATGTTATAATTTTACATGACGAATATACCCCTTAAGTTTTAATATGTTTATTCCCAAAATAGATCACGTAATTAGACTTAATTACATGATAGCCCACATATTCCAACATTAAAATATGTTGCCCCATTATGTTGAATTATTCCAATGGTACATTCTACAAGAATATTCTTTTTCACATTTTAATGTATTGGGGCCATCCTTTCAAAAGAAAGGAAATTATTGTCGTTATACATTTTCATAAAATACCTAAATGTGATACTTTTGCTCCATTTGAAATTACAATGAGTTATCTCCTTTCATTTATATTGAAATAGACAGTGAAAACTACGGAGAAAAACATCCATACTTTATTATTCCAAACGACATACTTTTATACATAGATGTTAGACAGTCTAAGGAAATTTAGATAGAATTAAATATAACTAAGTTGTACACTCAACACTCCTAATTAATTAAAATATAGAAATTCACATTCCCAATCAAATTAACGCATTCCAAATGAATATAAAACAATTTACAACCCAATTAACAAAATTCTGCAATAAACTTCACAACCTTATCAATATCTATTTCACCAATTTTAGGGATATTTATCCAAAAATTCCAGACCTAAATATATATACCATTTTCATCCATTACTTCAAATTATTGAATACGTAAGCAAAGGTTTCAAATTAGATCCATTCGTTAGGCCTAAAATTCCATGGTTCCCACATCGGCGTAATAACAAAAATAGAACTCAATGATACAAAATTAGTATTACATAAATCATGTTGTTTTCACTCACCTTTTTAGCTTTCTAGATCTCCAAAATTGAATTCATTCCTTTAATTGACTTGATTTTCCTTTCAAACCAAAAGTATGTATAAAAAATATATACATATCCAATAGAATTACATATCTGAGAGGAGATTCGAGTTAAGTGTACAGATCTTACCTTTTTCGCAGAATTGATCCACTCTTTCTCTTCTTCTCTTTTATTTTCTGTCATTCTCTAATATATATATATATATATATATATATTATTTTTATAATTTTTAGAATAGCAGAGAAGGGAAAATGACAGAGCCCTACTACTCTGTTCAGAAAATATGAGAAGAAAAATGACAGGTCAGGCCTGTATTTATAGACGCTGGAATTAATTCTAATCGATATATTATAATTTGTTAAATCTGAGCCGTTAAGCTAAGGTTCAATCCTAACCGCCACAACCTAAATCGGTCGACTGGCCCAATGAGGCTATCAACCGGGGGTGGTCTAACATTTACTAATTTAACTGATAATTAATATTTATTTCTTTAATTCTTTTTTAATTATTTTCAATCGGATATCTTCAAACATCGATAACTTTTTCGTTTGAATTCTGATCGTGAAGCTTTATATGTAAAAGTTAGTTATGAAATTGCCATGAATACAACGATACAAACTTCGCGGTTGAATTCCAACGTTAGCTCAAATTCCATTTTTGAGCCTTATTTAATTATTTATCAATTCCCTTTTAATCAATTTACCGTTTATTTTATGGGATTTTATATTCCTCCTTCCCCCTTAAAAGAATTTTGTCTTTGAAATTCCTCAAGGATTGAATCATGTAACATAGCGTGCAACCATTCAAAATTATTGAACCAATTAGTGTACAATCAATTTTGCAGCCAATCGTGTACAAGTGCATCGTGTGTCGCAGCACATATGATTTGTATGCTGAATAACACTAAATCGGTCCCTCCTATATGAATAATTTACTAACTCCATATGTTAACATTTTTTGTTAATAACAAATGTTGATCTCGAAAATCGAACTCATGACCTTTGATCTCGCAGTCAGAACTGCAAACCACTAAGCCAACTATGTTGGCTATTTGTTACGAAATGCTATTAGCTTTTGTAAATGATTTCAAGATTTCAAAACACAGTCAAGCATGAAATATTTAAATAGAAAAAGCATAGTAGTAATAAACAATGAAATTCGATCAAACATGTCCAACACCATTGTCACAGTAGTTAGACGCTCTGACTTTGTTCTATGAAGTCACAAGTTCGAATTCAAAATAGTGCAAAATTTGAACCATCGGACATGTATATTGAGTTATGCTATATATTACATACGACTTGTATTACCATTACGTAGACAACCACGTAAGTACTCAATTGAAAAAATAAACAAACAAACAAATAAATTGATCAAAGCAATACATTAATGGTTTAGAGAGGAAATGGATTAATTCTTTTACGAAGAAAGCTCATGTATTAGTCAAGATAACATAAAAGATGAAGATGTTTGTGATACAAAAGAAACAAATACAGTGTATAAAGACTACAAAGTTGATTGTTCTATCAAGAACAAAACTTGCAATACAAAATTCATTCAATCTCCTAGTTCAAGTATAAACATTACATGTTATCATATTTGATCGACTGACCCAGATATTGAATGTCCTATGAAGTCTATAATCATAAAATCTAGCCAAGTACACGAACCACTACTCACTTTAATTAGGCTATAAAAAGAAGAAATCAAACAAGGGGTCCTCCCTTGACATACTCGGTGAAAGCCAAAGCAACCAAACCCAACATCGCAAACCTGCCATTCCACATCTCAGCATCCGCGGTCCACAGTCCGCTCGATTTAGATTGAACACTTATCCCTTTAAACAGCGGAATGAGTGATGCTGTAGAGAACAAAGTAGCTGTGATCGCAAACGAAGGAACACCGCCGTTCATCAGCTGTGATGAGAGGTCGCTTCCGCTTGCCAACTCTGCTCCCAACGCAGCAACAAATCCAAGCATGGCCAGACGTCCGTTTATTCTCTCCGGAACTGGTCCACTGAATGCTAGAAAATCTCCAAATTTTGTGCTCACCTGTTTCATTCATTATTATGATGATTATGATATCGCTTTTGACAACAAATTTTTTACTTGTACATGTGATACTTAACACATAAATGATCTAATACCTTGGGTGCTTTGGGCTGAACTGGGGTCGATGGTGTAATTGGTGCACTGGATGTTGAAGCTTGCTCTTCGGGGGTTTGCTTCTGCAAATTTCAATCAAACACAATGTATGATTAGCTAACATTACATACCCGCTACAATACCATTTCAAAATTCAAAATATATCTATATACCTGAGCCTGGCATCGAACGGTCACACCACGCTTGCATGGAAAAGAAACTAATGTGTTAGACTTGTTGTGATTCTTGCTCAAACCAGAACGAGCAATGGGAATGGCTATGAAAGATTGCATTGTTGTTGATGCCGCCGCCATTGCTATGTATGTATTATTCTCTGGTGTCAAACTTTGAATCAAAGATGTTGTATAGGGCTGACTGACGTAGGGTTGTGTTGAGATACTGAATGCTTACAAGGCAACAATATATAGAGAACATAGGTGGATAGCAAGCGGATAAGCAGAGAAACGAAGTTTTTTGATAGGTGGTCCAAAGCAATACCAATAACCCTACTGGTTGCACTACTAAAAACCTTTCTTTCTGAATAATTCATTTGTTATTTAGTGATCTTTTCTTGTGATTGGGTTCAATTGTGGCCATGTGAACTCGAGGTATCTGCTCTGTTGACGTGGACCACTGTTCTCGGTTAGAAATTGGTACGCAAAATCTCATCAGCTTTGGTTTCTTTATTCACCCGTGTACCAGTGCTCTGACATCCAATTTCTAATCTGGTTTGAAACTAATTAACATGGACTACATATTTTCAATAGCTTTTACACCAAGTGTAGCCGCCTGGCTGATGGCAACGTTCATAATTTGTCCATCCAAAGACCAAAAAAGAATTCATAAAACTAACCTAAAACAAACTGGTGCACACGCAATATGAAAACCATGGGAGATCAAATGAATGGTCATTGAATGTCATGCCTCTTCGTACAGAAGAAGAGGAGCAATGAATTTGAATTTGGTGAGACCAAATGGTTGCTTGTAGACAAAAGCATGGCCATGGCATGGCATGGACAAAAACATAGCAGCAAAAGTGCTGCAGATGTATGACTCATGAAATGCACATCGATATCGTATATCCATAAGTAAATTTATAACTATTATATGCCCACTATTTAATATTGATCGACACAAGTTAGATAAAATCGTATAATTGATATTTTAAAAATATGAGATTTTTACTTCAAAGACTTATTTGTGCAAGGTAATAAGTTTTAAGAACACTAATTCTGAAAAATTAGTTTCAAGTACATTCTACAGGAAAAAAATAAAAGAATTTATCATTTTCAGCTGTACAGAAATAATGATAATATGATTTATCATTTTCCTGTATAACTTAAAAAGATAAATGAATTTATCATTATGTTGTAAATTGTCCTTAACATTACTAGAACTACAGTATACAGCCACGACAGATTTCCAACTGCCGCCAACGGGAGTTTCCAACGGCTACCAACGGCTCGTTATTTTTTAACTTGTCGTTGGTAGCCGTTGGTAACCGTTGAAAAAAGAGCCATTTGTGGCCGTTGAAAGCAGTTGGAAATATTCGTGTAAACGTGCAGCGAAGCCGAGACTGAATCAATATTCTCTTCTTCCCCAAATACACCAAAACCCTCCTCCATTCCTCCTCCTTTCTTGCTCCCAGCTTCCCCACGCAACCGGCAGCCGCTCCGACGCCATCAATCAACGCCGGCAGCCTCTCTCCATGCTCAGACATCTCCAAAATCAGGTTTTGCATAAAACCCTAAAAATTTTAATTTTTTTAATTTTTTGTTAATTTGTCGTTATAGTTGAATCTAATAGCCTATTGATTGTTTATTATACCAAACTAAGTGCTAATTACAGTTATTACCATCCAAATGTCCAAATTGTTTGTGTATATATATTATGCACATATATACATATTTTTGTAATTTAGTGTAAATGCGCATTTGAGTTAGCATTAGATTAGTTAGGATTGATTTAAATTATTTTGTGTATGTTTTGTAAAATATTAGGCAAACATGAATTAGTCAACTATTTTACGAACATGAATTATATCTTTTACAAAATATATTGGCATTAGATAAATAAGTATATAATTTAGTATATATATATATAGACATGAATTATATATTTTGTGAAATAGTAAAAATCATATAATTTACTATATATTTAGTAAAATAGTAGAATATAAATAAAATAACGCATAATATGCTTTTTTTATATATTTAATAGAACGGTAACATATAAACAAAATTTAAATCCCTTAGTGAATTTTTGGCCCCGTCTGACAAGTGTTGTATATTATCGTTGTATGAATATTCGTTTTTATTGCAAAACAGATATTCATATTCATCTGATACAATATCTATTGGATTTTTTCCTGTATTGGGCAAGTTACAAACACTATAAAGTAATTACATTTCGTAAATCATATCGTTATAAACGGTTCATAAAATTTCGACGGCATTTCCTTTTCGTTCCTTGTGTACATGCATATGTGTACGATACAAGGAACATGGGGAAAATGCTGCCGAAATTTTGAAAAATCGTTTATAATGGTATGATTTAAGAAATGTAATTACTATTATGTTCGTAATGGGAAGTAGGATGATCGACCATCACAAAAGGTACAAAAATATGAACAAAATATCAAGAAATATAACATTGTATATAAACGAAAATGGATTATAAAAAACAGTAAAATCTAAATGTGTTTATCGAATTTGATTAATAATTTTTTTACTATTGATCATAGGTTTTACAGTAGAAAAAATGGTCAATTATTTTATTGATCGGAGCTGGATGTATTAAAGAAGAGAAATGGAAGGCTCAATAAGTAAACATTTTCTTAACGGGGTAAATGTGTTTGTTGAATTTGCTTTAAGTAATATTGGAAACGACGTAGAAATTCGTTATCAACGTAGTTGGTGCAAATTGTTGAAGCATTTAGTACCGAATATGGTTAGGATTCATTTGCGCCAATATGGTCTCGTAACCAATTATTTGATGTGGGATTCTCATGGAGAAATTATAACACGTAACGAAGAACAGTCAGTAGAGGTCATTAGTGATGAAGTTAGTATGACGAATCTCATAAAACATATGGTTGAAGATGCAGCACGATCAATGTTTCCTACCGTTGAAATTAAAAATGACGATGTTAATGTCGAAGAGGAACCTAATGTTGGAGCGAAAAATATATATGATTTATTGGATGCTGCTAAGAAATCTCTTTGGAATGGATGTAATAGCGGCACTCAATTATCGGTAACTGCATAGTATATTGCAATGAAATCAAAACACAACCTCACAGAAGCCGGATTTACCGCTGTTGTATAGGCTGCTAAGCGCCATATGCCATCAGATAATTTAATGTGCGAAAATTATTATGGAGTGAAAAAACTTATGTCATCTTTCGGTTTGCCGTATCAAAAAATTGATACATGTCTAAATGGTTGCATGTTGTTTTGGAAAGATGATGTCAGTCTTCCGAATTGTAAAATATGTATTCAAGAAAGATACAAACCAAGGAAAAAAAGGGAAAAGAAGTTCCATACAAGCATATGCATTATTTACCTATCACTCCTAGACTTCAAAGGTTATATGCATCGTCTGTAACAGTGCATCATATGAGATGGCACAGTGTGAGAACATCTAAAGAAGGTACATTAACACACCCATCTAATGGAGAAGCATGGAAGTATTTTGATAAGAAATATCTCGATTTCGCAGCGGAGAGCCGTAACGTAAGACTAGGTTTGTGTACTGATGGATTTTCACCGTTGTCTCAGTTTGGTTCTAAATATTCATCTTGGCCTATAATCATTACACCTTACAATCTAACCCCGTGGATGTGCATGAAAACTCCATATATGTTTCTCACAATTGTCGTCCTTGGCCCTGATGATCCGACATAGGGTATCGACGTTTACTTACAACCACTAATCGAGAGTTGAAAACATTGTGGTACGAAGGAGTTGAAACATACGACGTATCGAAAAAAAAATTCGGATGTTAACTTCTTTGTTATGGACTATTAGCGATTTTCCTGCATATGCAATGCTTTCGGGTTGGAGTACGGCCAGTCGTTTTGCTTGTCCTTACTGTATGGAAGAAACACGAGCATTTTCTTTATGGCATGGGAAGAAAATTCATGGTTTGATTATCATCGATGTTTTCTCCATATTGATCATACTTTTAGAAGGGACAAAAAAATTTATAGCTAATAGACATGAGACTTTACAACCACCAACGATTTGGTCAAGTGAAGATATATATGAACTTGTGAAAGATTATCCAAAGATACATGAAACCGGGTAGCAAATTGAAACCCAAGGTAAATCGACCTTTCATAATTGGTGCAAATAGAGTATATTCTACGAGTTGCCTTATTGGAAAAATCTCTTAATCCGTCATAACATTGACATGATGCATAACGAGAAAAACATATTCGATAATGTGTTTAATACACTTTTGAATGTTAAGGGCAAGATTAAGGACGATCTGAAATTAAGACGTTGTATAGAAGAAATATGTAATCGTCTTGAGCTTCTTGTGAAGCCAAATGACACTAAATGCCCAAAGTATGTTATGAGCTAGATAACAACCAAGTTAAAGTACTATTAAAATGGATGGAAGGATTACGATTTCCTGATGGAATTTCATCTAATCTTCGTAGATGTGTCGACTATAAGAACGGAAGACTGAGTGGGATGAAAAGCCATGATTGTCATGTAATGATGCAAAATTTGTTACCCGTCGCTTTCAAAGAATTGTTGCCCATAAAAGTTTGGAAGGTTATAACAGAACTTAGTTTATTTTATAAGGAGCTTTGTTCAACTACGTTAAAAGTTGACCGTCTTCGTAAACTTGATGTAGAAATCTCTATACTGCTCTGCAAACTGGAGAAAATATTTCCCCCAGCTTTTCTCAATGTAATGGAGCATTTACCCGTTCATCTTCCATTTGAAGCACGTCTTCGAGGTCCTATGCAATATGGATGGATGTATCCATTCGAGAGGTATGTTATTAATACTGAGTATGTAAATGTTAATTTAACTATAAATAAAAATCAATATTGACATGAAATATTTTTTATTAGGTACTTAAATCATTTAAAGAGAAAAGTGAGACAAAAAGCTCGAGTTCAAGGTTCGATTTTCAAATCATATATCGAAGAAGAAGCATTGTTCTTTTTCTCTCATTATTTCAATGATCATGTGGATATATCATTTCAAAGTGTTGCGCGTAATGATGAGGCCGTTGAACAAGATTCTTCTTTTGAAGCAATGTTATCTATTTTTAAACAACATGGTCGACATGCTGGAAAATGTGTAGAAGTATGGTTAGATGATAGAGATTATCATGTAGCACACACATATATTCTTCTTAATTGTCCAGAAGTTGCACCATTTATTAGGTAATTATCAGATTTCAAGTTTTGATAAATTTAATTTAATACTGCATGTGTAAATTAATAATGAAGCAATATATTATGTTTTTGTTTGTAGTGTTTATGAATCACAAAATCCAAACGGCGATTTAAGCAAAAATTTTGCTACTTGGTTTCGAACTACGTTTGTGATCCTACAAATAATGCGGTCGATGAAGGATCAAAACATTTGGCGTTGGGACCGAAAAGGAAAGTTAAAACGTGTGACATCCTGGAAATTTGGGGCAATATAAATTTAATAATCAGCATTAAAAGTTAAATTTAATTTGATAATATTTGTTAATAATATTTGAATTGATTAAATAATCTTCTTTTAAATAAATATTCAACTGATAATTTATCTTTTAAAAGCTAATAAGTTGTTTCTATCTATAATGTATATATGTTTTGTATATATTGTAAATAGTTAAGCCTTGTTTTTAAATCTAACAAGTAAAACATATTTTCTTATTTTAATTTTTTTGGTGATTATAATTTGGAAATTTGATTTAAATTTAGTATTAAATGAATAACAATTTGGCTTTAAAGATTAAAAGGTTGTTTTGTTCTTGTTGTAAATCTAGTTGATAAAATAAGTAATTTATTTGTATAGAGATAATTTCTTTGTAAATTATTTTGATAATGAGATTTATTTATAATATAATACCTTTAAAAGTAGATTTTAAGATAAATAGAAATTGTTATATATATATGTATATAATTGGAAGAACTTTGGTTTGAGGTTTTAAAATAAAATAACAATAGGAAATTAAATATTGATGGTTTAAGATAAAATAAAAGTAAGATAACCAAGTAAGAAATACAATAGTAGGCAAAAATACAAGGCAAAGTACTAAAGTAAAAAGCAATAAAACAAATAAGTAGCCTGTAAATAAGGATATAGGCAAGAAAAAGAAAATGCATGGGTAAATAAACAAAGTAAATAAGATGCAAAGCAAAGTAAAATGTATGTGTAAATGCAACCTGTAAGAGATATAAACAAAAGCAAAGTATGAAACATGAAATATAAATGTAAATGAGCAAAGCAAAGTAAATAAAATTGCATGTACAGGTTAGAGTAGAGAAATGTAAAAATATCTAAGCATAAAAAAAAAAATAGGTAAGTTGAGACATAAAGTACTTACACATTAAAAAGCCTTCATCTCAGCATACTCTTATGTCATTTCGAAATTTTTGTATAAACAAAAATCTTTCAGACGCCAAAATAAAGCATTTGCCTGATACAAACGAAAGTATGATGGTTCCAACATATGCTTAACCTAGTAAACACCCCCTGTAAAGCTCTTTGTACATTTAACTTCCCATCTCTGTTCGTTTACTTCAAAGACAAGCTATTTGTATATTTTACTGTGTTCACAAATCCATGGATAGGCTGCAACTAGTATAATAAATTACATAAGACAAAGTAAATTAATGTGCCACCATTGTATCATATCAGCCTACAATTTGAAGATATAATCCTCTGCCAAGGATATGAACAAAGTATTTCTAGTACAAGGAAAGTATTGTACCAGTAATAACACAGCCTGTACATTTCCTCTATATATCATCCTATACTTTCACTTTCATTAAATTGGAACTGAGAAAATCACATAAACTATCAACCTAAACAAAATCAAACAGCTTGTGCTCATCTAAAAAGAAACAAAAGAAAACAAAAACTACAGATTACTTTCTTCAAACCTGGAATTGTCTGAAGCAAGCAAGCACAAAGTTAAACCTTCAGTCATCTTCACTTGGTTTGAAGAGCATGCAGTTTAAAAGCAAATCAAGGGGCAAGAGCATTTCAGTTTTGTAAAGAGGTGCTCTATCATTTCAAAACTTGGTGAGTAACTTTTGTTTTCTAACTTAAAAGTTTGAATCTGTTGAATTCTTATCTGTGAGTAACATTTTTCTTAAAATAACATAAGTTTAAACTTGTTACATGTTAGTATTTAAATACTTAAATATATGTGTGTGAATATCTCTGTGTTCATTTCTCTGTGTAATTGTAAGGTGAAATACTTGCATATTGTTTACCCTGTAGGCATCTCTGTAGTAGAAATTTAAACCCGGATTAAATGCAAAATCATTTCTGTTTGAACCAATGATTGTTTGGACGTAGTATCTAAACAAGTTTGGTTTGTTGGATCATAAAGCAAATTTTAAAAATTTGTATTTTTGTTGCTAGTTTGAAATACCCTGTAGAAAAACTAAAAGAAAAGGCAATTGTTGATATTAGTGGAATTTTCAAACATCATAAATTATTAATTCAGGATTATAACGTGAATAATTATCTGAAATTAGGAATTTTAAAAGTAAATTCACATTTTATAGTTGAGTTTTGAGTTGGCATTTCTGGGTTGAGCATTTTGGGAAGTTTGGGTTGTCTCGGCCAGTATACTTGATTGGAGTGGCTGTGGTTCTTCATGAAGGTGGAGAAGTGACTGGAGAGGCCGAGAAAAATAGTGAATGATGATGAAGATCATCAGAGAAGTTGCGGTGGAGGGTTTCATTTCCTAAACCTAGTTTTTGTTAGGTTTGTATTTTGGTCTTGTTTGAACTCCGTGGGGCATCGAGTTAAATGGGGGTTTGGGGATCGCTGGAGAGGATGTAGACGAAGCAGTAGCCGGAGCTGTCGACTTTCTGGTGGTCAGAGCGTCGTGGGGAAAACGTTGACAGGTTTCGTGTATGGGCGCATGTGTGGTTCCAGGTTTGGGACATGAGAACTCGATTTTGATTCGAGTTGTGGTGATGGGTCCTGGTGGTTGTGATGTTATCTGGGGATGGTTGCCGATGGTTAGCAGTTGTGGTGGGTGACCGGAGATGGCTCGGGCCACGGTGCACGTGCACCGTGCCAATGAAGTTGGGGTTGCCGTTTTCTGTGTGCAGGTTTTTGGTGAGGGGAGACTCGAGTTTATTCGAGTGTTGACTCGAAGCAGAGGAGGGAGGAACTCGAGGCAAATTTGATTTCCCTTGAGTCTGTGTTGTTCCAGTTTTTATAACCTGATAGGCAAATGCAAATGGAAGTACTTAGTTCCAGTTTCTATAAACCTGATAGCATGTTGTTTGAGTTTTTAAAACAAGCTCTCATGAAAACCTTAATTTGTATTCAAGATTTAAACAAAGTTTTAAATCAGTTGAAGTGTGAATTCAAACTATTTTTATTGAATTCAAATCTGAAATAAGATATAGGTTTCTAAATATTTAAATGGGAATTCCAGTTTTCAACCTGACAGTTCAGTTTTTTTTTTGAATTTCAATATAAATTTGAAAACTGAAATTCAAAACAGGATTTAAACTATGTTTTAAATATTAAGATGAGTATAGATTCAATTGAATTTTTGAATCTAAAATCAAGGTGGTAAAAGCAATTTAAAATCAAAATGTAATTTATAGATTCAAGTTTTTTCACAAATTCGAAACTGAAATTTGAAATTTGAGTGTTTAAATTAAGTAGCTAGATTAAAGCTTTCTTATATAAGTAGTAAGTGTTATTTACAATTATTTTTAAGGATTTTTGATTAAATTGGATCAATGATTAAAAGAATGATCATTTTGAATTTTACATTCAAAATGTAATTTAAATTTAAATTCAAGAGTGTAATGTTTTACACTTTAAGGTTAATGAAATCATTATAAAGAAATAGATTAACGTAGAAATAATTAAGATATTAAAATGACTTAATGAATAGGTTAAATTTAGAATGACTTCTTTATTTAAATTAATAATTTAGAATTAAGATAAATTAAGAGGTAAATTAAGAAATGTTTTTAGTTAATAAAGATAATTAACTAAGAATTATTTGGATAATTATTTAATGTGATTAAATTTATTAATTAATTAGATTAATTAATTTAGATAAATCTATTGTAAATTGTTAAGAGTAATTACTTAATAAAAGTAATTAAGAAATGAATTACTTATTGTAATTAATTTTGATGATATGATTTAAGTAAGTTAATTAATTCATTTTAATTAATTTAAGCAAATCATTTGATGGTTTGAGATATGAAATTACTTGATGCAATTAATGGAGCAGGATTACTTAGGGAAGTAATTAGATGATAATTACTGAATGTAATTAATACAATATGATTTGTAGGTAAAGTAATTCGGGTAATTACTTTTGAAATTAATCAGGGAATTAATTATGGAGATAATTAATTTGGAATAATTAATTTATTTAATAAGTACTTAAGAGTAGTTAATTACTGGATTGTTATTAATCAAAGGTGATTAATAATTGTGTTTAATTAAAGATTAATTACTTAATGTATTTAATTTGAATAAAGTTATTAATTTTAAATATAATTAGAAATCATTAATTAATGTAATTAATGATGGAATTTAGTAATGGGTAAATTAAGTAATAATAATAGTGAAGTGATTAATTATTGTAATTAATTAAGGATAAATGTAAGTAATTATATTTAATGAATAAATAAAGAAATTAAATATTAATTACTATGAATAATTTAGGATAATTAACTGTAAAATTAATTAAAGACTAATTACATAATGTAATTAGAGAATGATTAATCAATGGTGATTAATCAAGATAAATTCTTAGTGGATGATTAATTAATTCGATTTATAATTAATTAATGATTGTATAAGCAGGATTTATAGATGAAGTAATTAATTTAATTTACTTTAAATTAATTAGAAATAAATGTAATTAATTTAATTCATTTTAAATTAATTACAAATGGTTTGATTATAAATCATTGCTTATGGATGAATGATATTGATATTCATTGAATGGTTGTGAACTCTGATATTAGATGAGTAATATCTATATGATATGGATGCTTATTTAAAATATGACAATATGGATTATCTGTTTATTATCTGTTTGGATGATAATATGAATTATCTGTTTATGATGATGATGTGATTATCTATTGTGATATTGTGAATTATCTATCTGTGTGTATATAGATAATTGAATTGAATTGTTTTAAAACTCTAAAACAACTTGGCCTTAAAAGACACGTTTTGGATTTCGATGAGACCGGGATCGGGTTTCCGCACTAGGAACATCCGAAAACCACATCGATTCCAAATTAACGACAGGTCGTGAATCTGAAGTGAAGATGAAGACTCAGAATGCAAGGGTTATCGTCGTTAACTCTGAGGGTGATTCCAAAATGAGTGTAACGAGATAATGCCTTCGGTTTCGTTCGAACCCGGAACGAACTTGTATGGATTGAATGCTTTCAACACATCGTCAGGCGGGCGATGAACATTCTAAGAAAATATGTTCTCTAAAGGTAATCGCAGCCTCAAGCCTCATCAACCGGGAATGGCTAAAACAGGGGAGGTGCAGCAAGGTTAGGTGGGTCATGCCCAAGCAGGACAAGGATATTCCCCTGTCTAGATGTCCCTTATTTTCGGCTGTGTGGGCGGTTGGTCATGACAACTGCCGGGGTTTATCTTGTTCGGGACTGTTCAGTAAGGAATGGTTCCGGCCTTGTGTTGCAGGGGATGAAGGGAGTAATCCTCGGTACGGTGATCTAGGCCCCGTACTGTGACGGGCGGTACCCCAGTAGCCCTGCCATTGTATGGAATCCAAAATCCAATAAGTGCCGTACGAATTAGTTGTGCTCAACTATGTTGGAATGTGAGATGTAAGCATTTCAGCTATTTCTGTATTTTACTTGAAAACCCTAGACACTATTATAATATCACTGGATTTCCTATCAAATGTTTTGGTTAGCGTAAGGTAAAAACTTACCCATGTTTATTTGTGGGGAGTCTTACGTGATACCTTTTATTTTCAAAAGATTTCCAAAGTTAAGCAACTTAAACCTGGTACTCATACCAGACCCATGTCTGACCCGAAGTTTATTTTTGTTTTTCATAAACTCTCGGGTACCCAAATTTTTACGGGTAGCCAAGGGATTCAGGTTAGCTTTTGACGCATTCTGGAGGAGCAATGGAGCAGGTGGCTTCAGCGTTGTAGATATATATATATATAGTTCCGCTGTGTTGGTATCTCTGAGTCTTATTGTTTGAGCTGTAATGTATTGAGTTGTATTAACTTGACAGGTGTTTATAACTGTCTAGTATGTGATATATTGTCCGTATAACTCTTATTGATGTTGTATATATTGTAAATATTTATGTGATTAATATAATTTATTCGTTCCGCTGTGAGATTCTGATGTTGTTGTTCTTTCTCCTCTATCTTTTCTATTTTCTCACCCCTTTCTTTCTTAAAGACGATACGGTTCCTGGGCGTAGGAAGCTGGGTCGTCACACTTGGTATCAGAGCGCTAGGTTGAGTGAATACCTAGGCTCTAAAGTGATTTCTTTCTTGAGAGAGCGTATTTGTAATTTTGATATATATATTTATATATTTATTTCTACCTATTTGTTGGGTTACCTGTTCTGGTTTTCCAATATAAATTATAAAGGTAGATAGGATAGTGGTGTGTGTAACACGACTACCAATAGTTGGAGTTTATATGATTGAGGTTGGATGTGTATTTGTCGAGACTGTAGACTTAATACCGTCTCGAGTAAACTTTGGATGGTGTAAGGATTTCAGTGATCTCTGAAGGAAACCTGTTAAGGTTCGGAGTTCATTTTGAAGTGTAAGGTTGGTTGAGCTAGAGTTTGGATCTGTCGATTGGGCAGAAGCAAGTTATGGTATCTTGGTACATCAAGGTGTAGTAGCTGTGTGATGAGACGCAGTGACTATGGATGTCTCCGAAGATATTTCTTTGGGACAAGTTAATGAAGTGTATCTGTTCGATGTTGTCGCTGTGTTCAGTTGGGTGTTCCTGTTTGCTTTGGAGTCCGAGTTTCTCGAAGAGCTTTGGATTAAGTAGTCTTTGGCTTCTGGGTCAGCAGTGGAGTTTAGAAGCTTTAGAGTGATTCCATTTTTTCGATGGGTTGGCCACATAAGCGTAAGCTGTTCTGTTTGGTAAAGAGAGAGCAGTATCTTTGAAATTAGGCTGGATTGATCGCAAAAGTGACTTGCGATAATTTGAGTGTTCTCTTGTGTTTCAAAGATATTTTCTGGATGTCTTCGAGAAGTCAGAGTCTGGTCAGCATCAGGATATTGAGTTTGGTATCGACTGGATTCCAGAAGTGATACCAATTGATCAGCTTAGTAATAGGATGATTTTTTGGAGTTGGGTGAAGTAGCTCAGATTTTTGAGGAACTTCTAAGATTTCTTTTTGAATCTGGAGAACCCTAATGTTGGAATGTGTTATCCAATCTGTGCTTGAGTTCATCACCAGCATTTTCATCTGCTCAGTCAGAGTTGCGTAGTGGAAGCATGGTGGCAGCTATTTTAAAGTGGAAGCAATTGGATGTTGCAATGTTTGGATTGGAAGAGTTTTCTACAGGGAATTTTTCAGGATCTGAGGCCAGATTGGGAGTGCATTTGTTTTATCTCTTCTGGATGAGAGGAATGAGATCTGTCTTCTGATTTTGGATTAGAGTTGTGTTCTAAGTTTTGGTCGATCTTGGAAAGATCATTTTGTTGAATTGTTTTTGGGTCCAGTTTGATTAGAGAGGCATCAGCAAGGGTTGAGCTGATCAGTAAGGATGTAGGCAGTCCAGGATCGTCCGAAGAGTTTGTGGATAAGCGACAGAGGAATTTGGATTCTGAAGTCGGAGATTTGATTTCGGATAAGTGTTTGGTTTTCAAGAGTGAATTGTCAGTTTGGATAACTGAGATTTGTTGTGTTTCACGTATATCTAAGGGAGTACGTGTAAGATCTATCTCTGCTTGTAGAACCAGCAGTTCATGGAGTTTTGGTTGTTGAGTCAGACTTGTTTATAATCTGATATCTTGTCATGTTTTGTAGATCTAGATGTATGTGGCTTAGTAGTATTGATTGATTGGATTTTGTAGGGCGAGTATCCCGGTATTTATACTTGGGAAACTCGAGAAAATTCTATCTAGAATTTTATCTGAATAGTTAGATTTGGTTGTTTGGATGAATCGGTTGCTATGGTTGTTAGCATATGATTGATATGCTATGATTATTAAATTACCTTTGTTTAAATTTCGGGGATGAAATTCTTTTAAGGGGGGAAGAATGTGACATCCTGGAAATTTGGGGCAATATAAATTTAATAATCAGCATTAAAAGTTAAATTTAATTTGATAATATTTGTTAATAATATTTGAATTGATTAAATAATCTTCTTTTAAATAAATATTCAACTGATAATTTATCTTTTAAAAGCTAATAAGTTGTTTCTATCTATAATGTATATATGTTTTGTATATACTGTAAATAGTTAAGCCTTGTTTTTAAATCTAACAAGTAAAACATATTTTCTTATTTTAATCTTTTTGGTGATTATAATTTGGAAATTTGATTTAAATTTAGTATTAAATGAATAACAATTTGGCTTTAAAGATTAAAAGGTTGTTTTGTTCTTGTTGTAAATCTAGTTGATAAAATAAGTAATTTATTTATATAGAGATAATTTCTTTGTAAATTATTTTGATAATGAGATTTATTTATAATATAATACCTTTAAAAGTAGATTTTAAGATAAATAGAAATTGTTATATATATATGTATATAATTGGAAGAACTTTGGTTTGAGGTTTTAAAATAAAATAACAATAGGAAATTAAATATTGATGGTTTAAGATAAAATAAAAGTAAGATAACCAAGTAAGAAATACAATAGTAGGCAAAAATACAAGGCAAAGTACTAAAGTAAAAAAGCAATAAAACAAATAAGTAGCCTGTAAATAAGGATATAGGCAAGAAAAAGAAAATGCATGGGTAAATAAA
The DNA here is from genome assembly GCA_030765085.1 of Allium cepa. Taxonomy (NCBI): domain Eukaryota; kingdom Viridiplantae; phylum Streptophyta; class Magnoliopsida; order Asparagales; family Amaryllidaceae; genus Allium; species Allium cepa. The sequence continues at coordinate 349,065,208 of CM060944.1, forward strand.
CAAAGTAAATAAGATGCAAAGCAAAGTAAAATGTATGTGTAAATGCAACCTGTAAGAGATATAAACAAAAGCAAAGTATGAAACATGAAATATAAATGTAAATGAGCAAAGCAAAGTAAATAAAATTGCATGTACAGGTTAGAGTAGAGAAATGTAAAAATATCTAAGCATTAAAAAAAAAATAGGTAAGTTGAGACATAAAGTACTTACACATTAAAAAGCCTTCATCTCAGCATACTCTTATGTCATTTCGAAATTTTTATATAAACAAAAATCTTTCAGACGCCAAAATAAAGCATTTGCCTGATACAAACGAAAGTATGATGGTTCCAACATATGCTTAACCTAGTAAACACCCCCTGTAAAGCTCTTTGTACATTTAACTTCCCATCTCTGTTCGTTTACTTCAAAGACAAGCTATTTGTATATTTTACTGTGTTCACAAATCCATGGATAGGCTGCAACTAGTATAATAAATTACATAAGACAAAGTAAATTAATGTGCCACCATTGTATCATATCAGCCTACAATTTGAAGATATAATCCTCTGCCAAGGATATGAACAAAGTATTTCTAGTACAAGGAAAGTATTGTACCAGTAATAACACAGCCTGTACATTTCCTCTATATATCATCCTATACTTTCACTTTCATTAAATTGGAACTGAGAAAATCACATAAACTATCAACCTAAACAAAATCAAACAGCTTGTGCTCATCTAAAAAGAAACAAAAGAAAACAAAAACTACAGATTACTTTCTTCAAACCTGGAATTGTCTGAAGCAAGCAAGCACAAAGTTAAACCTTCAGTCATCTTCAATTGGTTTGAAGAGCATGCAGTTTAAAAGCAAATCAAGGGGCAAGAGCATTTCAGTTTTGTAAAGAGGTGCTCTATCATTTCAAAACTTGGTGAGTAACTTTTGTTTTCTAACTTAAAAGTTTGAATCTGTTGAATTCTTATCTGTGAGTAACATTTTTCTTAAAATAACATAAGTTTAAACTTGTTACATGTTAGTATTTAAATACTTAAATATATGTGTGTGAATATCTCTGTGTTCATTTCTCTGTGTAATTGTAAGGTGAAATACTTGCATATTGTTTACCCTGTAGGCATCTCTGTAGTAGAAATTTAAACCCGGATTAAATGCAAAATCATTTCTGTTTGAACCAATGATTGTTTGGACGTAGTATCTAAACAAGTTTGGTTTGTTGGATCATAAAGCAAATTTTAAAAATTTGTATTTTTGTTGCTAGTTTGAAATACCCTGTAGAAAAACTAAAAGAAAAGGCAATTGTTGATATTAGTGGAATTTTCAAACATCATAAATTATTAATTCAGGATTATAACGTGAATAATTATCTGAAATTAGGAATTTTAAAAGTAAATTCACATTTTATAGTTGAGTTTTGAGTTGGCATTTCTGGGTTGAGCATTTTGGGAAGTTTGGGTTGTCTCGGCCAGTATACTTGATTGGAGTGGCTGTGGTTCTTCATGGAGGTGGAGAAGTGACTGGAGAGGCCGAGAAAAATAGTGAATGATGATGAAGATCATCAGAGAAGTTGCGGTGGAGGGTTTCATTTCCTAAACCTAGTTTTTGTTAGGTTTGTATTTTGGTCTTGTTTGAACTCCGTGGGGCATCGAGTTAAATGGGGGTTTGGGGATCGCTGGAGAGGATGTAGACGAAGCAGTAGCCGGAGCTGTCGACTTTCTGGTGGTCAGAGCGTCGTGGGGAAAACGTTGACAGGTTTCGTGTATGGGCGCATGTGTGGTTCCAGGTTTGGGACATGAGAACTCGATTTTGATTCGAGTTGTGGTGATGGGTCCTGGTGGTTGTGATGTTATCTGGGGATGGTTGCCGATGGTTAGCAGTTGTGGTGGGTGACCGGAGATGGCTCGGGCCACGGTGCACGTGCACCGTGCCAATGAAGTTGGGGTTGCCGTTTTCTGTGTGCAGGTTTTTGGTGAGGGGAGACTCGAGTTTATTCGAGTGTTGACTCGAAGCAGAGGAGGGAGGAACTCGAGGCAAATTTGATTTCCCTTGAGTCTTTGTTGTTCCAGTTTTTATAACCTGATAGGCAAATGCAAATGGAAGTACTTAGTTCCAGTTTCTATAAACCTGATAGCATGTTGTTTGAGTTTTTAAAACAAGCTCTCATGAAAACCTTAATTTGTATTCAAGATTTAAACAAAGTTTTAAATCAGTTGAAGTGTGAATTCAAACTATTTTTATTAAATTCAAATCTGAAATAAGATATAGGTTTCTAAATATTTAAATGGGAATTCCAGTTTTCAACCTGACAGTTCAGTTTTTTTTTTGAATTTCAATATAAATTTGAAAACTGAAATTCAAAACAGGATTTAAACTATGTTTTAAATATTAAGATGAGTATAGATTCAATTGAATTTTTGAATCTAAAATCAAGGTGGTAAAAGCAATTTAAAATCAAAATGTAATTTATAGATTCAAGTTTTTTCACAAATTCGAAACTGAAATTTGAAATTTGAGTGTTTAAATTAAGTAGCTAGATTAAAGCTTTCTTATATAAGTAGTAAGTGTTATTTACAATTATTTTTAAGGATTTTTGATTAAATTGGATCAATGATTAAAAGAATGATCATTTTGAATTTTACATTCAAAATGTAATTTAAATTTAAATTCAAGAGTGTAATGTTTTACACTTTAAGGTTAATGAAATCATTATAAAGAAATAGATTAACGTAGAAATAATTAAGATATTAAAATGACTTAATGAATAGGTTAAATTTAGAATGACTTCTTTATTTAAATTAATAATTTAGAATTAAGATAAATTAAGAGGTAAATTAAGAAATGTTTTTAGTTAATAAAGATAATTAACTAAGAATTATTTGGATAATTATTTAATGTGATTAAATTTATTAATTAATTAGATTAATTAATATAGATAAATCTATTGTAAATTGTTAAGAGTAATTACTTAATAAAAGTAATTAAGAAATGAATTACTTATTGTAATTAATTTTGATGATATGATTTAAGTAAGTCAATTAATTCATTTTAATTAATTTAAGCAAATCATTTGATGGTTTGAGATATGAAATTACTTGATGCAATTAATGGAGCAGGATTACTTAGGGAAGTAATTAGATGATAATTACTGAATGTAATTAATACAATATGATTTGTAGGTAAAGTAATTCGGGTAATTACTTTTGAAATTAATCAGGGAATTAATTATGGAGATAATTAATTTGGAATAATTAATTTATTTAATAAGTACTTAAGAGTAGTTAATTACTGGATTGTTATTAATCAAAGGTGATTAATAATTGTGTTTAATTAAAGATTAATTAATTTGTGTATTTAATTTGAATAAAGTTATTAATTTTAAATATAATTAGAAATCATTAATTAATGTAATTAATGATGGAATTTAGTAATGGGTAAATTAAGTAATAATAATAGTGAAGTGATTAATTATTGTAATTAATTAAGGATAAATGTAAGTAATTATATTTAATAAATAAATAAAGAAATTAAATATTAATTACTATGAATAATTTAGGATAATTAACTGTAAAATTAATTAAAGACTAATTACATAATGTAATTAGAGAATGATTAATCAATGGTGATTAATCAAGATAAATTCTTAGTGGATGATTAATTAATTCGATTTATAATTAATTAATGATTGTATAAGCAGGATTTATAGATGAAGTAATTAATTTAATTTACTTTAAATTAATTAGAAATAAATGTAATTAATTTAATTCATTTTAAATTAATTACAAATGGTTTGATTATAAATCATTGCTTATGGATGAATGATATTGATATTCATTGAATGGTTGTGAACTCTGATATTAGATGAGTAATATCTATATGATATGGATGCTTATTTAAAATATGACAATATGGATTATCTGTTTATTATCTGTTTGGATGATAATATGAATTATCTGTTTATGATGATGATGTGATTATCTATTGTGATATTGTGAATTATCTATCTGTGTGTATATAGATAATTGAATTGAATTGTTTTAAAACTCTAAAACAACTTGGCCTTAAAAGACACGTTTTGGATTTCGATGAGACCGGGATCGAGTTTCCGCACTAGGAACATCCGAAAACCACATCGATTCCAAATTAACGACAGGTCGTGAATCTGAAGTGAAGATGAAGACTCAGAATGCAAGGGTTATCGTCGTTAACTCTGAGGGTGATTCCAAAATGAGTGTAACGAGATAATGCCTTCGGTTTCGTTCGAACCCGGAATGAACTTGTATGGATTGAATGCTTTCAACACATCGTCAGGCGGGCGATGAGCATTCTAAGAAAATATGTTCTCTAAAGGTAATCGCAGCCTCAAGCCTCATCAACCGGGAATGGCTAAAACAGGGGAGGTGCAGCAAGGTTAGGTGGGTCATGCCCAAGCAGGACAAGGATATTCCCCTGTCTAGATGTCCCTTATTTTCGGCTGTGTGGGCGGTTGGTCATGACAACTGCCGGGATTTATCTTGTTCGGGACTGTTCAGTAAGGAATGGTTCCGGCCTTGTGTTGCAGGGGATGAAGGGAGTAATCCTCGGTACGGTGATCTAGGCCCCGTACTGTGACGGGCGGTACCCCAGTAGCCCTGCCATTGTATGGAATCCAAAATCCAATAAGTGCCGTACGAATTAGTTGTGCTCAACTATGTTGGAATGTGAGATGTAAGCATTTCAGCTATTTCTGTATTTTACTTGAAAACCCTAGACACTATTATAATATCACTGGATTTCCTATCAAATGTTTTGGTTAGCGTAAGGTAAAAACTTACCCATGTTTATTTGTGGGGAGTCTTACGTGATACCTTTTATTTTCAAAAGATTTCCAAAGTTAAGCAACTTAAACCTGTTACTCATACCAGACCCATGTCTGACCCGAAGTTTATTTTTGTTTTTCATAAACTCTCGGGTACCCAAATTTTTATGGGTAGCCAAGGGATTCAGGTTAGCTTTTGACGCATTCTGGAGGAGCAATGGAGCAGGTGGCTTCAGCGTTGTAGATATATATATAGTTCCGCTGTGTTGGTATCTCTGAGTCTTATTGTTTGAGCTGTAATGTATTGAGTTGTATTAACTTGACAGGTGTTTATAACTGTCTAGTATGTGATATATTGTCCGTATAACTCTTATTGATGTTGTATATATTGTAAATATTTATGTGATTAATATAATTTATTCGTTCCGCTGTGAGATTCTGATGTTGTTGTTCTTTCTCCTCTATCTTTTCTATTTTCTCACCCCTTTCTTTCTTAAAGACGATACGGTTCCTGGGCGTAGGAAGCTGGGTCGTCACAAAACGTATCCAATATTTTTCGTTAATGGATATAAATTCATCACCAAAGGAAATAGTGCTGAAAAATTAACAAACAATACCGGTGTATTTGTTAAAGGCAGTGATGATCCTAATAATCATATACATAATTTTATGGCGTGTTAACCCAGATTTTGCAATTGACATATTTTATAAGACCCGCAGAGGAGGTTTTTTTGTTTAGATGCAACTGGTTCATCAATGTTCCAGGTTCATGTATTAACACTACACCAAAACATGAAATTCCTAACAAAAATATTTCTGAATTACTAACAATCAAATGCCGTTATAAAATAATAACACTTAAATCTCGTTATAAAACTTTCAAAGCCGTTGTAAAAGGAGCTGTAAATAGTTTATCACTGCTTTACACTGTTATAAAATTTTGTAAAAATGAAAATAAATTGTAAACAAAAGGGTAAAAGATGGAAAATAACATCTGGACTCACAACGCTTAAGTTCATTATGGTTTCCACTTTCTTTGGCCGCCAAATCTCCAAATTATTTCCACTTTCCGCCAAATCCCCATTTCCTCCCCAAATTCGCGCTTCAGGTTCGCTTTTACTTTTCTAATCGCAAAACCTTCTCAAGCATATAAGTAGAACTTTTAAATTTGTATGCTCTGTATTCAGGACGAATTTGAATCTTTAATTGGAATTTGCAAGCGACACCCACTTAACATGAACCTAACTTCTGTAATGTTTTAGTTTGGTCATTTCTAGTTTATATGTGTAGAGCAGTTATATTGGACTAATCTTCCATCTTAATTGTGTGTGGAAACTACCCACTGGAAGTTGTAGTCATTTCATTTTACTCTCCTTCAGAATGATGGGTGCTTAAATTTTTGTACGTATGCTGAATGCTTCTAATTTGCCATTCTAAATTTCGTTACTTGATTTGTTAATATACGTGAACATGGTTTTATGGTTGTAGGATTTCAGTTTTGCTTCCACTGTTGCAGTGAGGTATAATGTGATACTGACAGTGTTTTTGTGGCTTGTTGCCTATAAAATTGTAATTTCTTTGTAAATGGTAGTAAAAAATTTGACATGCAGCATTTATATTACATACATACGTTCATTTGTTTGATGATTTAACTGCTTAAATTTTCTTTTATACTATCATGATAATGGGCACATGCAGCATAGAATCCGTAGATCTTCAACTACCTTGTTTTTAGCATAATTTAGATCATTTCACACATGCATTCTTATTCCTTGTTATTATACCATGCTCTTATCTAATATGTTTGGAAGTTTACCATGCTCTTATCTAACAGTTACCATTATCTATTATGTTTGAAAGTTATGTAACAGTTTGACGGTACTACATCAGATTAGTTTTAAAAGAATTGACCAAAATGCTTACAGATGCATGTGACCATGGTTGGGGCTAATAACCGCAACATTCTCCCTTTTCTTAAAGTAATGCAAGATTCATTTATAACAGCACAGGTTATCTTAAAGTAATGCAAGATTAATTTTTTTAGTAGAATATAAAGTAATGTAAGACATGTTGCATTGACTCTCCAGTTTGGATTTGTTGACGAATGTTGCTCTTTTACATCATATTATATTATGTCTAGCATTTGTGGGGCAATAGAACAATTACTCCACTCTAAATGTTTATTTATATGCCAAAATAATAATAGTATACACTATTTGGCAGCAAAAAACATAACAGAGAAGTTTATATGCAATTGTAAAAGGAAAAATGCAAAATGGCTGTTTTAAATGTATAAATTATAATATTTTACTAGAAATATAAATGTGTACACAATGGTAATTCTGAATTTGAATCTTATTTTGAGAACTTTGACTGAATTTGAATCGTTGTGTCATTTTTTGCCGTAATATTTTATTATATGTGCTTTTGCTCCATTCATATAAGAAACGACATTGAATCAATAATCTTTATTTTCATAATAAATTAGGTAATCCACGAGTTTTTGCTAATGTCAGAACCTACCTTGAGAGATTGGATCAGAACTCGACATAGGAACACAAACGAATATATACAAGGTGTTCGATATTTTATGAATTTCGTGAAGCGTCATTCACCATTTGATTTTGAAATATGCTATTGTCCTTGTATAAAGTGTAGAAATTCTAAAAAAATGCCTTTTGAAATAGTTGAGAAGCACTTAATTCTTTATGGTATGGATCCGGCATATGATGAATGATTTTTTCATGGAGAAAGTAATGGCATTGAAGCAATGGTCAATCCTACACCCCATGTTGTCAATGATGATTTCGTGTCTCATCAATTTCAAGAGGAAACCCAATAGAAGGTGGTCTTGGAAATCTTACTGATGATGTATATGGATTATCTCATGGTACACAAGCAACTTTTGGTGGAAACCATGAAAAAAAGTATAATGAATACAAAAGAAAAGCAAGTGAAAAATTATATCCTTCTTGTGAAGATGGTCTTACAACATTAAGTGTCCTCATAGAGCTTCATGGCTTGAAAAAAGAATTCAACTGGTCAGGAAACCGTATGACCGAGTTGTTGAAGAGGTTGAAACTATGGCTTCCAAAGAAAAATACACTACCCGATAAGTACCCTACAATGAAAAAATATTAAAAGATCTAGGAATGAATGTAAAAGGAATACATGCTTGTGAAAATGATTGTATATTATTTTGGAAGGGGTACGAAGATGCATTGGAATGTCCACACTGTAATACTTCGAGCTTTAAAGTTAAAGAACATGGGAAAATAGTCGAAGTCACAAAACAACCAAGAAAAGTTATGAAATATTTTCCCATTATTCCTAGATTAACTACGTTGTACACTGTACCTTGGATAGCCCGAAAAATGTTATGGCATAGTGAAGCAAAGCCTTCTTGGGACTCCATGCGCCATCCTATTGATTCGGCTGAATAGAGATCGCTTAAAAATAGATGGCCGGATTTTGCTACTAATGGGAGAAATGTTTGGCTTGGCATTGCTACTGATGGATTTAGTCCTAGTGGAGTTCAATCTAATAGTTATAGTTGTTGGCCCGTGTACATGATCCCATATAATTTTCCCCCTTCATTATGTATGAAACCCGATTTTCAAATGTTATGTTTGTTGATTCCTGGACCTAGAGCACCAAGCCAAGACATTGATGTATACTTAGAACCTCTTATGGATGAGTTAAAGTAGCTTTGGATAGGAGTGCCTGCATTTGACATGGATAAGAAAGAGCAATTTACATTGAGAGCGATGCTTTTGTGGGGAATTCATGACCTACCAGCATTTGGAAATTTATCTGGTTGTGTGACACATGGTTACAAAGCATGTCCGGTTTGTGCTACTGAGACCGAGTCAGAACGTATTGGTAATAAGATTGTTTGTACAAAGTATAGAAGATTTTTGAATAATGGTCATCCATATAGAGCATTGAAACATGGATGGTACAAAGATGTAGAGGATAAGGAACCATCCACACGATTGGTAGGATAGGCACTTTTGGAAAAGCTTACTCATATCAAATATGTACTGGGTAAAAAATCGTAAAGAATTTGATGATGGTGATGAAGAACATTTTGTAAATGAGAATGACAATGAAGAAAGACCAGCGTGGTATAAGAAGTTGATTCTTTTTACCTTAGAGTATTGGAGTAGTCACAAAGTGCGACATACGATTAATGTGATGCATACTGAAAAGAATGTACCGGAGCATCTTATCAACTAGTTTTTTGAAAGGAAACAATCTTCCAAGTTTGCATTTGATAAGACTTACAAAATTCAATGCTGCCAAGTCTTAAAAGGTGCAAAGCTTCCATCATGCTTTTCAACAAAGATAGGGAATTTAGTTGACGTTCAACCACCTAGCTTGAGCATTAGAAAATCATATGATTATCATATCATTCTTCAGTATTTTCTTCCAATCATGGTTCAACATGCCTATCCAAAATGTCGCGACTTAAGACGTGCAATTTTGCAAGTATGTTTATACTTCAAAATTATTTGTTCGAAGGTTTAAGTTCGAGAGCATGTCCAAGCTGCTAAAGATATGGTTTCAGTGGCGTTATGTGTGTTGCTCACTACTTTCCTGCTCACTTCTTTGATATAAGAATACATCTAATGTTGCATTTAGCTGATCAAGCATTTTTTTGTGGACCTGTTAATTATATATGGATGTATCCGTCTAAGAGGTACGATACATCTTTATAAAATTACTTGTTTTATATTTAAAAATATATATATAAGGTAATATATTTTTTGTTTCTTGACTAGAGCTATGAAGGAGTGTAAGAACATACCAAGTAACAAGCGATATGTGGAAGGCTCAATTTCTGAAGTGTATCTTGTTTCAGAATCTATTAGATATGCAATGGAATATATACCAAATCCATGTATGGGTAATCGTAGTTCTACACAAGCGTCATTTTTGGATGAGAACGACAATGATATATACGAATGTTCAATTATGGAAGGCAAAAATATCAAGTTATCTAGTGTGCAACGTACGCAGATTCGAAGATGGATACTTTTCAAAATTGACATACCAGATCTAGATAATTATTATAGGTTTGTATTTTTTGTGCATTTCGCAAGGGATAACATTATATTTATTGAAAATATTACTTATAATTTGTAGCGAGTATCGGTTGTCCTTAGAAGATGCTCAGCGTGGTAAAAAAAGACTGTAGACAAAGGAAGAAGTGGTAGTACAATCTAAATTTATTGATTGGTTGCACAATAAGGTTTTTCGAACTTGCTTCCTAGTTTATAGTTTAATAATAAAAATAATAGTGTTTAATATATTTCAGTGGATATAACAGCTAACTGAAGAAAAAAGCATGGATTCAATGTTGTGGCGTTATGTTAGTGGACCACAATGGGAAGCTAGAACTCATCTTAAGTATAGAATCAATGGTTATATATTCTCTCCACAACATTATGATAACACATTATCAACCCAAAATAGTGGTGTTTGCATGAATGCAATTACAACATTTGTTGCAAGTGCGAAAGATTTAAATCCTATGGATGATGATACTACGTGGTATGGTGTTATCAAAGAGATTATTGAAGTTGATTATTATGAATCTCAACATGTAGTATTCTACTGTGATTGGATCAATGTAGCAGATAAATCAAATAGATGTAAGATTTGTAGTGACTCCAATATGTTAATGGTGAATCTAAGGAAATTGAAAAGCAGTAGTGGAGAATATGACGAGCCCGTCATTCTATCGTCCGAAGCAAGTCATGTCTTTTACATAAGCGACATGCATGATCCTAATTGGTCCATCGTACAACACTCGCCTAAGCGCATGACTGATAGCATAGATGATTATGAGATGCCAATGAGCTTTCAATCTATTTTGAAGGAGTAGGCTAATTTAACTGCATTGTTGAAATGTATCGAATCAAAATAGACACACTTGATTGAACAATAATTATTTTGTTTACTTGTTACAATGTTGTATTGATTACTATACACTTGGGTATGTTTCTCTATTGTTGAATATTTTTAAAGTTATTACACTTGTCTTGAACGCATCATATTAATGCTATGATTTAATCTTTTTGTGTATAATTGATACCTTTTACAAATATGAATTGGTATGAACAATAAATAAACATGGATTAAGCTTTTGCTATGTTCTCCATCTTGGATGAGCCATTATCCTACAAATTTTGTTTTATGCTTTAATATGCATTAATCGTCTTTAAATTATTTGCATTGTAGAATGTCAAGCAATTGTAATGCCATGTCACTACGTACAAATGACGTAGAGGATGTTGATGTTCCTCATCCCCCTCCAAATAAAAAGTACTCAATAATTATGGACATAGAAGGTGAAAAAGGCAGTGATGCAAAAAAATGGGCCTCTCGTTGTGGTGTTTTGCTTCGTTCTCTCATTCCGATTGGTTATGAAGGATGGAATGATGTAGATATTGTTTTCAAAGATAGCCTGTGGAAAACACTAATGGTACGTAACTGTTTATTCGTAATATATTTAACTATTTATTTGTAACTGTTTATACTTCATTGTGCTTGAATCTGTTTTGTCTGGTTCATCTACAACTTGTTTTTTTGTACTCTTCCCCTTTTTGTTTAGCAGTTGTGTCTTACTACCTTGGTACACTCTAGTTATCGTTTCTGTGGTTGTGCATCTCTGTTGGTTTGCTTAGTCTGGACGTTGAATAGCCTGAATATGTATATGTATACATATGTTTATACCTTGCCTTGTTATGCCATCTCTGGTGCCTCTCTTGTACTTGTTCATTTTGCCTGCTATATACCCTTCTATTTTGCTGTCCCAAAAACTATTTGATTAATTTTTAACAACGGACAAGTGAACTAAAAAATAATTAACACAGAGAATTGCAATTTTTCATACAATAACTATGGAAACCACAACATTCAATGTTCCAAAAGTTTGCAGATAAGTTCGGTTTCAAAATGTTTTAGGTCACAACCTTTAGCAATCGCATTAGCATGTTGTTGTCACTATAGTCTCATTAATGCAAAGTTTTTTTATTTTGCGAGTAGCATGTTGTCGCATTAAGTTTTTAAAATCGAAAAATAGAAAACTTAATGGTATATTTTAGTCAACTAAAGAGTAGCTAAGTCAAACAGTGAGCTATGGACTGTGACGCCCCACCTCTATACCCACGCTAGCCAAGAACACTCCGAAGTAGTGCTGTCAACTAGCACGGAGAATAAGGCTGTTGAGGAGCGACCATCCATGTAATTGCTTATCACACGGTGGCTATAAATAATCTTCGGAAACAAACATAGAAATAATCATATCACAAATCAGTCACAGATATCCATATCACAAAGGCGGAAGAAGATATGAATATATAACTAACACATGAAAGTGTACATCAGAGTAGTGGTCAGTAAGATCCACGATAATACAAAAGAATAGCAACACGTGCTATACAAAAGAATACAACTATGAGTCTATATCTCAAGTGTATACAACAAAAACTGCTAATCTAAACAGTTAGCCAAAAGTCAGAGTGATGAATCCCTGGGAAGAAGTCAAGCAGAAGCACCTGTAACATCTCGGTCTGACCCGAGTATTATTTAAGAAAATAATAAACGGATCAGTCTAGCTATAAATATCAGATGACATGATATAACATAAAAGATATGGCATAAACATAAACATCCATAACGACATACCACTATAAGTATGTAAATAATGATCAACAGAAGATCAATCAATAAGAGATAATCAATATCACAAGAATCTTCTCAAAGATTCGAAGAGGGCATCATACCCTAAACTTGTACTCATAACAAGTCAATGACATAAATTCCAGAAATCAACACGAGAAATCCAGAAATCATAAAAAAGGAAAGAGACCTATCACATGACGGTCCGAAGACCATGGGGAGCTACCCCACATGTGTGAGTGGAATCACACAGATTGAGGTCAAGACTAACCAAAAAGCAGAAAGGTATGTGTGAATGGAATCACACAAGTGGTGTCTAGTCTAACCTTGCAATGAAAGAGACATCGCGCAATTGCTAGTCTAATTCATAAAGCGATCATCAAGATCAACGAGAAGTGTCAATTACACTAAGCTAGTAAATATAGAAGTTCAGCTTCATGTCCCATAACCACTTGCTTAACTTAAATATTTACGAACAAACTGTAAATCTTCACTAATAAAATTGTCACAAGAGGTTCAATCGAACAAGTCCAAGAATTAACCGACGAAGTGAACGCAAGCGTTTCATACCACTTGTTTTACTAAGTCGTTTAATTAGATTTCTCATCCGAGTGAGGTAAAGGTTTGTATATACTAATAGATTGGAAAACGGTTTAAGAAAAGAGCTTTGTTATTAAAAATAGAGTTGAAATTGTTTGTTAAAAGAGTTTTGATATTTACTACTAGTATTGAAACCTTTGTATTATAAAGTGACAAAACACAGAAGCAATTGTAGAAACAATCAGTCACAAAAATCGTATACGGAGATGTGAATAAAATCCAAGGAAATCAGCTCAATGTTTTTCAGATAAGATCCCCTACGGAGGGGGGTCCAGGGGGGGTGACAACCCCCCAAGGTGGGGGTGCGGGGGCAACGCCATCGCTTACGGGGTTCGACCTGCCCGGTCAGGTCGCGGGGGTCCAGGGGGCAGCGCCCCCGGCGGGGTGCGGGGCAGCGCCCCGACCAAAACGGTACGACCTAGTGAAGATAAAATGAGGTCTAACGACCTAAGGACTCAAGGGTCTAACGACCTAACGACTCAAGGGTCATACGACCTTACGACTCAAGGGTCATACGACCAAACGAGCTATGGCCAAACGACCTAACGACTCAAGGATCATACGACTCAACGACTCAAAGCTCCAACGACTCAGCGACTCAAGCTCCAACGACTCAGCGACTCAAGGCTCCAACGACTCAGCGACTCAAGGGTCCAACGACTCAGCGACTCAAGGCTCCAACGACTCAGCGACTCAAGGCTCCAACGACTCAGCGACTCAAGGCTCCAACGACTCAGCGACTCAAGGCTCCAACGACTCAGCGACTCAACGAGTTAAGGGTCCAGCGACCTATCGGTATAACTCGTAACCGACTTAAGGGTTGCGTGACTGAAGGGCTGCACGACTTAAGGGTTAACTCGTAAACGACTCACGACCTATGGATGAACGACTTAACTCCGAACGAGCTAAAAATGGCCAGAACGACCTAGGGTTAACTCGTGAACGACTCACGACCTATGGACGAACGACTTAACTCCGAACGACCTAAAAATGGCCAGAACGATTCAAGTGCAGAAAATTCAACAAAACGCTAAAAATTGGAGATTTTCGCCAATCCAATCCAAACCAAATGCTAACATGCATGCTAAAATGATAGGGAATCATTCCCAACAGTCCAATATAGTTATAGGCTAGAATTATGAGATAAAAATCTCACCTTTGCACCAAATATCTATGAAAATGAAGTTTTAAGCAAGCAAGAATCAATCCTTCTTCTATCTAAGCACAAGAAGCTTGAATCCAATGTCTTCTTCTTGAATTTGGAGTAGAAAGATGGATTGCAATTGAATTTGAGTTTTGGAATTTTAATTTCCCATTCCCTCCACCATTAATGCCAAAGCTTGATTAGTTAGGAAATTTATGAAGAGTGAGGAGAAGAGGGTTGGAACTTGGGCTTAATAGGCTAAACTAACCCAAAGTCCAAAGCGGGAAAAGTTAGTGAAATTTCACTAACTCCAAACCTATCGATGTTTATACTTAAAAAAGTTGTAAACGACATTTCGAACTCAATGGAAGTGGTCTCGAGTCCTAATTTGACCATTTGCAAAAAGTAGCTTTTCGGACCAAAATCCGATTAACGAGTTAATATTTAAATAAAATATTTAAATACAAACTCGATAAATATTCGGGTTGTTACATGGACAGATGATGAAATAACAAGAATGAAAACACAGAGTCTTAACGCTTTACAAAAATAAAAATGATTAAAGAAATACATGAGCTATAGATAAATAACGAGCGTCGGTCAATTTTGCTTTCATATGTGAACAATGTTTTTTTACAATAATTGTAGCAAAGACCTAAAACAATAAAAATATACCTCCAAAATAATGAGACTACAAAATTCTCTCTTCTCTGCCTTTTTTATGTATCCAAGCTGCATAGAAGAGGTTAGGAACCAAATTATGTTTAAAATATTGATGATGCTAAAAGTTTAAAGATCAAATAATGTCATTAACTTTTCAGGTCTCTCATTCAACACAAACCACCGTCCGCTCCATCCATTTTTCACCATTGAATAACAAACAATTGACATTGTTATTTGATTTTTTTTGTTTCAACATAAAGAGTTTGACTTGAATATCGACCCCATGGTAGCTAGACCAATATTGGAGAAGAAGTTTTCACAACGTTATCGAACATTCAAAGCAACGGTACGTCAGAGATTCCTCAAAAAAGATGGACAACTCATGACCAAAAATGTTGCACTTAATAGTCGTCCTGATGACGTTGATAAAGTATAGTGGCAGAGGTTTGTTGACATCGAATATAGTGACAAGAAAATGAAACAATGCAAGACAAATTCCGGAAACAAGGCCAAAAGTACTCTAACTCATACATTGGGAAGGAAACCTTATCTTAGACTATATGAAGAATTGGTATGTAAAAACATTTTTTAGGTTAATATTTCAGTGACAAAAATATACTTTATGAAATTATTCAAATGCAGGCAGCTGAGAATCCAGGACAAAAGATCACACGTACAGTGGCATGGAAAGTGGCTCATACAAGTAGAAAAATGGGAAAGGTGATTCCATATGCTACCGAAAAATTTGTAAGTACTTCAACATCTATTCAAGACTGTATCGGTAATTGTAAGTATTGCCCATTGGGTTTGAGAATTGGATTTGAGAATATGCACTTCTCTTAATAATACAGCGGTACAATAATTACCATGTTCTTGAGTTTACAGTTTTGATCACCCTTCAGTTCTTTGTATCATGCAGTTTACAGTTTTGATCACCTTTCAGTTCTTTGTATCATGAAGTTTACAGTTTTGATCACCCTTCAGTTCTTTGTATCATGAAGTTTACAATTTAAGGCTTGTTTATGCTTCATTTTGATGTTGAAAAATAACTATCAGGTTTGAAATCTACAAATGCTAATTAATTAAGTTGAACAATGAAAAAATAAAAATGCACTTGATGAAAACAGTTTGCAGTTTGCACCTCCACACTTTCATGGACGGTTGGAGGTTCTTCTTAAAATCTGAGTACGATACTCAATTTTAAATCTGAGTACAAACTATACTCAGTTTTAAAAACTGAGTACAAAGTTGAGTACTCAGTTTTAAAACCAAGTACAAACCCTAGTTTTAAAATCTAGACATTGTATAATACTTAATGCATTGTGCTTTAAACTAACAGCAAGTGCTTTGAATTAACCTTGGTCATAAAATATTTACTTATACTTTCATCACTAATTAAAAAACACAAATTTTCAATAGCATAGTACTTTGTTGATTGCTTTATTTTTGTTTTGTTTTTTGTTACATATATAAGCTTCACAGTTATATTAGTTATAGCATGGTTATTTGTTCTATATCAGTTATATTAGTTTAGTTACTTCAATCATATCGTATTTTTAGGTGCAAAAAGTTTTATCATTTTTTGTATACAGGATCAGACTTGAGAATTAGCATCATTATCTACATTTATAAAATTACAAACTACCCCAAATTTGAATGATTAACGCCAGAAAATGATATCTGCTAATTGGAAAAAAAAATGAATAAGCGAACTATCTAACAGCTTGCAAAGATAGGAAAACCAATTTACGTTAGATAGATAGAGCTCAAATAATGTTTGATGATATGCCATATTCATACATTGGGTAGCTTGCATGTATTTTAAGTTAGATAGAGCTTTTATTTACGTATGACTATCAATATTATTGATGTTGGAAGAGCATATATGTATAGTATAATAGAAGCACTTATTGAGATATATTTGCAGAGAGCATATAAGTAGAACCCCACCCCTTACAAGCAGTATCGAACTATAATTAGTATGGTTCTGCTTTTTAGATTGTGCTCTCTTTGTCATAAAAGATTCATATATGATTGTTCATGTAAGATTTACACATTTAAGCCTGAAAAAAATGGCTGCATGGTTAATGTAAAATTGAAACGTAAGAGGTGCTAATTCCATTTATCATGACAAGTAATGGTTCGGCTTAAAATGTAATATAAGATTTATTTAAACGGTGTTGGTTTATGTTAAGTATGAGTGTGTTTTTCTACTGTTAAAGTAGTTAAGATGATTTTGTTGCTCTGTTTGGGAAGAAAACCTGAACTGAGTTTTGCTGGGCTGAGGAAACAGAATGCATAAAACAAGATCTTGCATGATGGCAAATTTTGAGATTGTTACTTCTAATAGCTTTGATGTATTAAGGGCCTTGGATGATCTAGACATAAATTCCGATCTATTACAGCAGGATGGGGTAGATTATGGTGTCATGGTCAGCTATTTATGATAAATTGGAGGATGAAAATGGTTGCAGGAATATTGTTATTTTAGATGATGATATTGGAGTTTTGTGTTGTGATACTGACAATGTGCACAGGGACAATCAAACTAGTTCCAATGTAGATTCAAGTGTGCACAGTGATACTGAAATGGAAGATGCAAATGGAAATGTTGTCATCATCAGATGTTTAGATGATGAAATAGGAGTGAAAGATGATAGTAGGAATGTTATTACTTGTGATGGAGTTGATGAAGAATAGTGATACTGAAATGGAAGATGCAAATCGGAATGTTGTCGTGGTCAACTATTTAGAAAATGAAATGGTAGTGAGAGATGATAGTAGGAATGTTATTATTTGTGATATAGTCGATGAAGAATCACACTGTCTAGTTGCTAATGCATAGAGTATCTCAAAACACTCAAGTTGCTTCAATTGTGCACACCATAAATATCTATGTAGTTGTTGCTTTGTTTGGGAAGAAAACCTGAACCGAGTTTTGGTTCAGAAACACCCAATTGGTTGATTGTGTTCTAATATTATTGAGATATAATAGATTAACATTGATAGAAGTTGCAAACTCGTTGACAGTTGGCATAATCAGTGTAGATAAGTTAATGAAGGGCGAATTCAACTTGTTAAATTCATCACACATTCAAATGTATTAGCATACTAACAGTAGAAGTTAGGCAAAAATACATACAAGCTGCCCAATGATATGAAAACTAATTATAGGTTAGAACATGGTTACTCGCTGCTATTTCTCTAAATACAGGATATGCAAATCGATGCTCATAAATTTTCCAATGTAATAAAATTTTAGATTCTGACAGAGATTACTATTTGAATATATGCAAGTTCAAGCTTGCGACTTTTGCAAGCTCAGGCAGTTTAAGCCTTAATTAAATAATGGCAACATACCACTATAGTTCATATTCCCATAGAAAAAAGTTGTTTGTATGATTCAACTTGCTTTTATAGTTTATCTTATGCATTATAGTTTATCTCCTCTATATTTTGTTTTACAGTATTCATAATTTGACAGGAATTTTTTTTACAATATTCACATGTTCATCATTTTCTATCAACCAATATGCAAGATATTGATAGTATATTCTTTAGTTTATGCTTTTACTTTATTTAATATGCAAAATGTTTTCAAGTTCAACTTTTGTTTATAATTTATTTTGGGTATTATGCAGGCATTAGTTGAAGCAGCGGAGGAAAGACAAAAGGAAAACTCTAGTGTTAATGGTAGCAATGGAAGTAGAAGTTTTGAAGATTTTGAGAATGATCCCATTGCTGAAGTGTTTGGAAAGGAGAAAAGAAAAAACTATTGTCGTGCAATTAGCTCTACATCGACTATGAAGCAAGTGAAGCTTACACAAGCATCAAAAGCAATAGCTAATTTCAAGGAAGATGAAGATAGAAAATGAAAAGCAAAGATGGAGAGCAATCAAAATAGACTAACCGAAGAATTTAGATCGATGCATGCGACTATGATGAGTATGCAACAAATTAGTTTGTTACAATTTATGAATCAGTTTGGAGGGAATGCGACACCAAGAAATGAAGTTGCTTCCAACAGTCAGCATGATAGTCCTAGAGCTAGCTTGGGTGTTCGATCCAATGGTGCTATTGGATCTTCCACAAGAGATAGGAAATCTGTAGTCCTATTGTCAGAAGAGTTGAAAGAGGTTGCTAAGGGCCATCTTGGGACACAGAAAATATGCCACCATAGAGAGGTGATGAATGGGGAAAGAGTTGTATGGGTGAAGAAAGTGTTTGATCCAGAAGCACCTATTTATGAAGCACCACAAAATGGTAATTACAAGCTATTTGATATAATTGATGGAGGTTTTGTTATTTGGCCTGAGTGTCGTGTTCGTTGTTTGTAAGATCTAGAATTTATTTTGAAGTAATGTTAGAACTTGTAGTATTTTGATTTCATACTCTTTAGTTCTGTATGATGAACTTGTGAAATTTCGAATCTTCCTTTAATTTGTTGTCAAATATTTGTGCAATTTAAGTTGTATGTTTGGATGCGTAATTGCTTATTGTTATCGAAATTCTATAATTTTTAATATGTATGTACCTACTATATTATAATAGACAATTCTGTAGTGTAAATGCTAGCAAAAATGCAGCTCTACATGGTTTGGTAGCTGTAACGAACATATTCGTTACTAAAGACGAAATTTATAATGAGCATAGTCGTTACTATTGATGAAATTTGTAACGAACAGGTGCGTTACTAATGATGAAATTTTTAGCGGACAAGGTCGTGATAATTTAGAATGACAACCCCTTCTTCTACCATGAAAGGGGAAACTAAGTAACGAAAAATACCTGTTACAAACCGATGCAACCAATAACAAACTTTTTCGTTTCAAAAATTTAGATTTCTAATGACAAAGTCCTTTGGTAAGTGATATATCTAATAACGGGTAGAGGCCGTCATAAATATTTGTAACGACATACCTCACGCCTGTACCGCTCACGACTATATCTGTTATAAATTTCATTTGTAACGACTATATTCATTACAAATACACCTTTTTGGTGTAGTGTAATGTGCATCCAAATTATAATCTTATAGGAATAAAACATACCTCCCGTTATCAGCAGTACGATCATTTTGTATTAGCTAAACAAGCCCTACAAGTTTATTAAGCCCCATATCCGTCTCTAAAAAGAGATAAAGCGGATTGTTCTACGGTTTTGAAAACCAAGGCGAGATTTACATTTGATAGAAAGAATATTCCAGAAGAACAAGCCTATCATGCAGATATCGAGGAAAATGTTGAAATCACAATTACAGACGATCAAACTGATTTGGGACAATTAAATGATGAGACAAATGTATTAGTCAAAGCATTTGAGAGTGTAGAGGAAAACGATATAGAACATGAGACCGAGTCTGAATCAGAAAACGACGAGAACTGAGTAATATCCGGTAATTTTTACAATTATTCACGCACACGCATCACATATCATCATCACATGCGCACTACCAATTAAAAATGACTTTATTACATGCACCACATATCATCATCATTTTATCTATGTCTATAATTAAAAATAGATATTTTCAACAGGTATTATGTCAGGCTCCAGATGTCGTAGCTCTTTTCGCTCGGCCGGCGAGAGTAGCGGTGAGCCTTCGGCCCGACCACTTGCATATTTGCAGCCGAAGGCTGATGGAGCGTAAGTATCAAAATTAAAATGATAACAATATAAATTTTTCATACATACATATACACTTGTCTAAAACTTTGTTTTATATTTAAAACAGGGGATTTGATTTGGATCCCTCAGGAGTTGTGCTTGGCATTTTCAAACAATCATATATGAGCAGGATGACAGATTGCTGGCCTAAGTGGAGTAAGATCCCTGACCACGTCAGGGAGGCCATTTGGCAGGATTTTCTGGTTAGTTTATACCACTTTGCTATATGAATAAGTATAAATGAACAATTAGTAATATTTTCTCTTTATACAGGGGCAAGTGGACTTGGCGGAGTCCGATGTCGCCATGGTTCA
Source organism: Allium cepa (assembly GCA_030765085.1). Classification (NCBI taxonomy): domain Eukaryota; kingdom Viridiplantae; phylum Streptophyta; class Magnoliopsida; order Asparagales; family Amaryllidaceae; genus Allium; species Allium cepa. The sequence continues at coordinate 349,086,075 of CM060944.1, forward strand.
GCGCCACTAGAATTCAAGGTCGCCAAAAATTATAGGAAGGTAATGTCAGCTCTTAAAAATCGGAGAAGAAACTGAACTGGATGGGCGCTTTCGTATGTGATTCTTGGATCAAGGTAAATCTATCAAATATATAGTTAATTATTTCGCAATTAGTAAATATATATTCAATTTAAATTGCAGGTGGAGTCGGAGAGGAACTCCGCCAATAGAAGTAGGAATCCTGTAACGCATCGTGGCGGATCGAAGTCTTTTCAGCATCACCGTGAGGACTTGGTAAATTTATCAATTACGAATCTAAACTGTTATTACATTTTGTATATTAATCATTTCAGTAATTAGCTATGAAAAATTAAAATATATAAATTATTTATTGCAGGAAAGATCGCTTGGACGTCCCGTGTCTATGATGGAGGTATTTACCTGCACCCACGCATCAAGACAAGCAGACAATGCTGGCAATATTACATATCAGTGGGGTGATGATGATGATAAGGCGAAGGCTGCATATGTATGCATATTTTAAATCTTATTTAATAATATCGATAAGTTTAAATCCTGTTCTACTAGTTTTAACCTGTAATTGTTTTTTATTTTAGGCAAAGTTTCAGGAGGCACAGGCAGAGCTGCTTTCAGAATCGGATCGCGTTGAGTTGACGGTAGATGAGCAAGGTAATATTTTCGACGTTACCATGGATCCGATGCAGTGGAATAGGCGCTATGGCTATGGAAACCAAGCGGTAATCTTGTAAACATTGCAATATTATGTTTGATAAATAAACTTATAGATACACTACACATATGATGATTTCTACCTGAGTTAAATCTAACATATACGTGATTTACCATCTTGCACCATTATCATTTAATAAAATATGCATTTCCTTGTGATATATGCATTGCTTAAGATCACGTCATTTACGTTTCTATATTTTAAAATATGCATTGCTTAAGAAAATGATTATGATATAAATGTGAACATATCACATTCTATTTGCAGGTTCGGGCAACTCAAAAGGCGTGTGACAAAGCAGAAATAAAAGAGCTTAGAGCCATGGTTGAGCAGCTGCAAGAGCAAGACCGTCTTCGCGCTATACAAATGGAGCAGCTGAATCAACATTTAGCGGAGTATGCACATATGCATGGTTCCTTCCCTTCGTCGTCTGGTGCTTCTGGAGGTGAGGATGATGCTTGAGAGGTATGATGATTATTTTCTTTGTGTTTGGTTATTGTATATATTGACTTTGAGGTGGTAAGGATTGTGTTTGATGGTTATTGTGTATATATTGACTTTGAGGTGGTGAGGTTTAAGTGTTTGCATTGTATATTTTGACTTGAATATGGATTGAAGTTGGTGTTGGTGAGGGTTTTGTTGTTTATGTATATATTGAATTGTAGTTTGGTTTGAAAATGTAATGTTTGATATTAATTTTTGGTTGTTCATATTATTTGTGTTATAATGTGTTGGATATGTGATATATATGTGAAATGTAGTGGAAATGGATATATATTGATTATGTGTGGCTGGAAGGCGAATGGCTTGCTGTTATAAAAAACATTCACCTAGATTAGCAACGGCTACCAACGCCTACAAACGGCTATTTGGTCATTTTATTGCAACGGCTTCCAATGGCCTCCATCGGCTATTTGCCGTTGGTAGTCGTTTGAAGTGCTATTGGAAATACCCCGTAGCTTCCATTAGAAGTCATTAGAAAGCGTGAACGCTATTCCAACGGCTTTTCCAACGGCTACCAATGGCCGCTAACGGCTTGGAGCCGTTGGAATAGCCATTCTCTCTTGTAGTGTAAAACTAATTATTCAGAAGTGTGGTCCTTCAAACTTATTATCCTGCAAATAGAAACCCTTCAACCTCATTTCTACTTTATAAATATTAATTAATTTTAATTAATTTGTAACAATTATAATTAATTAAATCAGGAGATAGAAGGAGTATTCAACGTTTCGGTTGTGTGACACTTAAATGCAAATTTGTTCGGTGCATATTATCGAACAATTAGAATATTAAAATTCACACGTCATTTAGCAGATTGTGTGACATTATGGTCAAATTTATTGCTTACTTAGCTTTGTTAAAAACCAATTTTACTAATTTAAGCATTGCCCAGTACTGATAATTATTTACACCAATTCTCCCTGTCAAAACTATATCATATTAAGACTTATGGAATTTGGCAATGCTCAAAATTTTAATATCGTGCATATTCAACTTTATAATCCAAATATAAAGTCCTTAATTCAACAATAATAATTACTATTAATCGAACTACTATGGCCAGAGGTTTTGACTTTCAGTTGATCGTGATATTAACCTCATATAACCAAGAAGATGAATCCCCTTTTGAATGGTGTTTCACTTTCAATACTTCCACTTGACCTAACTATGGTCGTTCGATGAACGTCGTGCTACATTCTAACTATAATCAAAGTAGAATTTTCATATTGAAGATTGACAACATTCTCAAGTCAAGGGAATTATGTAATATTGTCATTTCAATATTTTTTGTTTGACTTAATTATATTAACTAACAGAAAACTATCGAGTGAGGCATTTCATAGTTATCTAATAACTATCGGTACATAATCTCCAAATGTCCCCAACAACCATAAGTAATACGACGTCTAATATTTCATGCTCTTTACGTACTCTATTCTCAATGGACGTGTCAATATCCAGTCTCGATACATCTTAACTAGGAATATTTAAAATGACGTGTCTATTACATTATAATAAAATACTCCTTGTTATAGTTATTAGTATCACAGTCACAAGAATGCAATATATGGATTTTCTGTTAGATATACTTAAATTAATTAATTAATTAATTATAACATATTATAACAAGCATACAACAGAAAAATAACATATTTTATTACGAACGTGAATTGATTACGGAAATAAAAATTTACAATAAATTACAGAATTATTCACATGGCATACCACTAATTCTATCATTATACACACACATACATGAAACTAAGACACATACATACACATTGTGTGTGTGTGTGAAGAGCACTCAAGGACACCCTATTTTGCAGCACTCCTGTAGTACTCTAATTTCCACCACAGGCTCTGAGTTAAATAACAGTACTTTCTCTCTCCTCCCACTACCTATATTATTCAATTCAGATCTTGTGATGGAAATTAAGAGGCTACGAGGGGTGCTGCAAAATAGGGATGTCATACACACACACATATACATAGACGCATGAGCACGCATGCACACAAACACACTCGCCGCGCGCGCGCACACACACACACATATATTAAATAACAAAAAAGTCCGGTCCTCATAAAGAACATACATATAATAGATATATTTATTAATATTAATTATTTTGACTAGCAAATAAATACTGTCTAAAATTCAAATTCAAATTTTGAATATGTATTTCAAAGGTTCATATAAATAAAAATGATTGATTTGGCTGTGAAAACTTAACATATATACATATATACATAAAAGTTTGTAATAGGCAAAGATCAAAATTAACAAATATATTTAGATATAGTATATTATAGCGTATAAATTCATTATTGGCCATATGTCTTTGAGTAATTTATAATATGTCATATTATATTTATATCTTCTTATAATGGTACAAACACATCCATATGCCACCTAGTTTATTGTTTAGCTTTAATCCTTCATAACATAAGCACCGCATTTGGGATATCTTATAACATAAACACTTTATGTTTGTCGTATCTTATGTGTCAGTTTGCTATTCTAGATATTTTGTTGGTGTGATTTGCGGCTGCCTTGGTACCTCAACCAAGCACCTTTCATATAAGTGTTAATAAAAGTGGGCCACTTAAAAAACCAATTTCCTTTAAGAGAAAAAAACATAAACACTAAATATATGATGTTCAACTAACACAAAACAAATAAGGCAAACTTAAAAAATCAAAAATTTTACTTTGAAATTATAAAACTAAAATTATATTAAATTAAAACTTTAAAAATAAAACTCGCTTTATACCAGAACAACTTTAAATATGATTTAACGTACAAAATTATTAATGATGACATAAATTAAAGATCTAGTGCAATAATTAAATAAATGTTTTTTTTTGAAAATGCCTATTTTCGTTTCTTTTTCAATGCACCTAATCCAACATCTCATGCAAGTTAGATGAGAGGATCATGGTAGTAGAAATATCGATGTCTTGTCTAGTCATGGGTTTGCCACCAAATTTTTCATCGTCTCTGTAAATAACATTAAAGTCGCCGCTAACGTTCCAAGACTCAAATCCTAAAATAGAGAGATCAAGGATATATCATTTGATTGACGCTCCTCTTAAGTATTTGCACTTGGTAAGTGTTTGCACCAAAATTGGTCACAACACTCTTCGGGAGTCTTTGAAGAGATAATAATGAAGAATATAAATTGAAAATGATAATTGTCTAACAAAAACTCCAACTAACAAGAATATAAATGCGAAGACAAGCGATTTATAGTGGTTTGGCGTGTTGCCTACGTCCACTGTGAAGTTTTTGCAACTTTAGTGATTCTCTTTCAATGATTACAAGCAAGTACAGCCAACAACAGCAAGTTACAACTGGAAATTCAAAATCAACAGCAAAAGTATAGTGTAGGATGGCGGAGATCTCGATCCGACAGAGTTTGGGCGCTATAGAGTCAAAAAGATCCTTTTTCTGTAGGCTCTGGGGCTCTATTTATAGGCGTAGGAGGCTGAGACTTCGCTCAAATCTCGAGAGACTTTTTCTGGCACGTGAGTGGGCCCACGCGACCAATCTCAGAAAATTTCGAGTCGATCAATGATCGATACGAAATCATTTCGTATCGATCAAGATGATGTCCAATCGAGCTGAAATTTGGTGTGAGCACCCCTTGGCATGTACGCAATCTCCTGTGAAAATTTCATTGCATTTGGTTCAGTGGATTGGGAGATATAGTCGATACGAAATGAGTATTCTCGAGTGGATGTTTGGTTCGAATCCATCTCTTCGAATCGATTGCTTCGAATCGATGATGGCACGCGCTTTCGTGATGACGTGGAACACATACTTCGCCTCGATCCTGTCTTTATTCCGAGTTGACCGCGTTGACTCCATATATCTCGGCTTGTTCGTATCGAGGGATGACACATCACCTTGGCTTTTTTACTCGATGGATACGAATTAGGCCTCATTGATGGATTCGAAGGGATGCTTCTATGATGGATACGAAGAAGACACTGGCTGATCATTACGAAGTGCATCATCTGTTGATGGGTACGAAGTCCATCGATACAAGCTCAATGGATTCGAACATGGCCAATCCTGATTGATATGAACTCATGGGAGTTGACCGATACGAAGTAGGTTATCTGCCGATGGATGCAAGTAGGGAGATGCTAATGGATTCGAATAAGGAGAAGCCAATGGACTCGAATGAGATCGAGCCGAACCGAGGCACCTCGATGGATTCGAACTTGATCGATGTGAATTGCGGCACTTCGATGGATACGAAGTTGCTGAACCCATGATCGATTTGAAATCGATCGATACGAACTGGAGCATGATGATCGATACGAAACCGAAGCTTTTCCCTTCAACTTACATCCATCATAACTTGAGCATACGAACTCAGATTGACTTGAAACTTGGAATGCTGGTTCTTATGATCTTGCTTGTCATTTCCTATCAACTGTAGCCTGATCCGGGTTCGGACAAAATTTAGCGATATCCGTAGTGAAGCAAAGTATAACCAATCTTTGAGGTGAACTGTACTTTGTTTTCGATCAATCTTTTGGTATCACGGCTTTGCCAAAAAGCGGGATAACATTTGCCCCCCAAAGTACGTCTTGTGGAAACATGACGTGCTTTGAAAAGCTGCAATTCCTCTCTGAACAATCGTTGCTCTCTTTCATTGAAAGTTGTATTCTGTATCGCTGTAACCTTGCGTTGATATTATTGATTGCTGTGTAATAGTGATTGGCTATTTGTCGCCGTAATCGTAATGAAACGAGTATTCGATCCCTGTGAATGTTGAAAATCGAATATTAGTCCGACATACGTGCACATATGTTAATTTGACTCTTGTTAACGTTGTGTGTTCACGAGTCGTTTCCAGTTAGTTTGTTATCGGATTTCATATCGATTCTCTCCTGAACCGATTTGAAATTCGAGTTGAAACAACGCTTGATGGTTGTTTTTGACTATCCTCTTGTATCGATCCTCTCCTGAATTGATGTAAAAGGTTGAAAAGTATTTTTTTTTATATTTATGCGAGTTGAAACAATGGATATGAATTGATCGTTCGTATCGATGAGTCTAGATGGATACGAAGTATTCATTCGTATCATTGAGTTTTGATGGATACGAATTTGTTGTTCGTATTGATGAGTTTTGATGTTTACGAAATTGTTGTTCGCATCGATATGTAGTGGATGGAGTTGTGAACTTGTTAATGCGAACAGGGGCTTCGAGTTGATGGGCTCCATCGTCTTCAGCCGTTCTTGCCATGCGCTTCGCATCGATAGATTCACCATTCGTTTCGAACCGATAGAAATTCTAGATCAAATGGAGTCGAATAGGGCGTTCGACTCAACTCGAGTTTTGACCTGTTGCGACCGTGGACTGGGAGGCGAATCAACCCGATCCTTCCCTAAGTTCCATATAAATAGCTAGGACTTAGCCATTTTTCACTTTTTTACTTTTCACTGCCGTCTCTAGTCTTCGTATCGATTCGAAACTTGGGGAAAGATAGAACTGCGCCACGCCTTCGATTCGGCAAGATTCATCCCTTAAATTCTTCGAATCTCACTTTCAAATTAGGTAATCAAACATGAATCCAAGCAACGAAACTATTCCAGTTCTACTCTTCCTTCATTGATTATCCATTCGGGTAATTGATAAAGCCAGATCTGGTATGGAGAAGAAAGAGTGGGGAGGACAGAATCAAATCGATCTGGGGACTCGTGTTCGAATTGATGAAGGCAGCAATATTTTTTTTGGACTTCGCATCGATCCCTGGGATGCTCTAATGGAGATGATGTAGTTCGTACCGACAGCTATGGTGATGGATCGTATCGATACGAAACGATCGATACGAAAAAATAGGTTGATGGTCGATTTGAAGTCCATAACTTTAGATCGATACGAACTACATCTCTCTGATCGATACGAAAAGTATCGATTCGAATGTGATCGATGTTAAGTTGAGGCCTCCCTGATCGGTACGAACCAGGAAACCAAGGATCGATTCGAAGTCATCTCACCTTGATCGATACAAAATCAGCTCTTGACCATCGATTCGAAACGTGCCCCCTTGTATCGATTCGAAGTGATATCACGATGGATTCGAACGAGCTTCCTGTGATCGATTCAAACCCTTCCTTTGATGGATACGAAATTTTGAACAATTGATAGCATGATTCCGACGAGCTTCATCCTTGCATATATGGGTTTAACTATTAAACTACACACTTGACTATCCTTTCGAAGCTCGTCGATGGAACTATAACTTAACATCGTGATAACGAACTTTAACTCGAATCGATTACCAACATCTGGATGATACAGTTGTGACGGTCAGCGATGACGGTCACTCCTACTGGACTTTGATTATCTTTGTTGCTTGCAAGTTCTCTTTAATTCTGCAAAATCTTTTCCAGCAATGCACAGCACAGCACTGCACAACACACACTCTTACACATGGGGAATACACGGGTTTTTTATCGCCTAACGATAATTTCTCATAAGTTAGCCAGTTATGGAACCATCAAGTTCGCAGCCGCAAGAAATCCAAAGTACAATTCCTCCGAGACTTGAAATTCCGGACATTGAGCCCGAAATCAATGGTCAAACCCCGGACGAATTACCTGATGTATCTTTCATTGCCAATCCATCGGACTCCGTTCTATCCAATGTCTCTGAAGATATACTAGGGAGAATATGCTTAAGGCATGGCCTTTCAATGGACGACGTATTATTGCCGGGACCAAATGATAGACCACACAATCCGCCAGAGGGATACACTGCATTCAATCGTCACGCGTGTGCGGCCGGAACGCTCCCTCCATTCAATGAGTATATAAGAGAAGTATTGACTTTTTTGGGGATCGCTCCATATCAGCTACACCCAAATGGATATGCTTTAGTGAATAGCTTGTTCATCGTCTTTATGGAGTATCTCCATCGACCACCGATCCCGACTGAGATAAGATATCTGTTCAACTTCAAAAGCCGAAATGATAACCCATCCTTTACATTCTTGGAGGCAGTAAGGAGCTGTCAAGTGGTCACCGGGTCCTAGACCAGGCTAAGCTACTTCAAGACGGAGTGGTTTTACGTTAGATGCCCCCCAGGGTTCTCCCGGCGATGGTTATTTAGACGTGAGTATAGCCGAGTTCTCAAGTAATTATTAAGGCGATTGCAGTTGAAGTGAAACTTATATTCTTTCTTTTTTACAGCAATAATTCAGCGACCTGAAGGTGGATACTTCAAGGAGATAGTCCGGGTGCTTCAGGAAGTCCCGAGCGAAGATAGGAATATTGAATTGCTCTTGACGGATAGAAATCTCAGAATTCTTGGGTTGATCGAGCGGAGACAAAGTATAGTGCTTGACGGCGCATTAAGAACTGCCTCAAGAAAGCGAGTCAAGCGAAAAAAGCCTAAAGTTATCATGAGGCTGATTCCGAGAGAACTCACACTGATGAGGAACCCCTGGGTGAACCTGCTAATGTAGCCCAGGGCGCTGAAGAACAGAGAAAAGGCAAGGCAACCATTTTTAAGTCGCCTAAAAAGGGAAGACAGAAATCGGTCGTTACGTCCCGGCTCGCCTCCGGAATTAGAATTTCGGAGATGTCTCCCCCAAGAACAGAAAGTCTCTATAAAGGGCTTGCCGATCTTCCAATCCCGGACGATGTGTCTTTCCAGCATGATGCCGGGTTGGAGGAATTCCACCATACCTTAAAATTGAGCGAGCCTTTTACTACTAGCGTGGTCGACACTTCCGGTTGGTCGGGGGGTTGCACATTCATACACGTTTCATGGCACTACACAACCCTTAACCGTAGGTCACCTGTTTCGAAAAGCCACTAACTCTATTTTCATTTTGCTTCACAGATACTATGACTGGACGAGGTTCGATGTTGGAAAGTCTTCGACAGGCTCGTAGATCTTCCACATATTACGAGTCACAAAGAAGGAAAGGGGATAGAGATTACGATCGTAGACACTCTGGATATTCTAGCGAAGAAAGATATGATAGAGATAGGGATTAGAAACGTCGATCTCTATCTCATACTCCTCCTCCTAGAGCTCCTGTACAATCTCCCGTCTATGTTTCTCGTCCTTTCGAATCTTTGCGGCACAAGTCAGCGTCCCAGTCTTCCAGGTCCGAGCCCATCATCCTAGATCTGAGGCAATAACCCCAGTAGTTGTGGAACAGCCTCCTACGGAAATTTCGGCGGAAGGGGCGATCAGGCTTGCGCAGTTAAAGAAGGACTTCCCGAACATTTGTTTTGATAACTACATTTCCCTCCTCATTTGAAAAGAATCCCGGCGGAGGCTGAGCTGGTGGCGCACGATTATGTGCATGACTTCTATGCCCAGTATAAGGCATGGTCTAAAGCGGTTGAGAAAGCGTCGTCATTTGCCTTTGAACGAGCGGCCACCATCGAGAAGCTACAAGCCGAGTTAACTCAAAAGGACCGTATTATAAAAGTGCTGAACACGGAAGCCGAATCATCTCGAAAATCAGAGATGGAGGCTCTTAAGAAAGCTGATGAAGCTCAAGCGGCTATGGATAGAATGAAGAAAGAGCATTATGTCACAGTGGAAGACATGGGCCACCGAAACACCATTGTAACCGCTAAGCGGGAAGCAGCTTTGAAGAAGCTTAACGAGCTGAAAGCTAAATTTTCCGAAATTGCTAAGGATAGGGATGACGCGAATAACGCGGCCTAAGAAGCGTGTGAATAGGCCATAGTGCTTCGAACTGAATGAGACGCGGCAATGGCTAAAGTACAGGCGGTCGAAGCCAAAGTCGATAGAAAATTTGAGATTGCCGAGTCCAAGCTGGAGGCCAACATCGAAAACCTCCTCATCACTTATAATGCTAATGTGTTAAAGCAAAGGAATTTGGCTTGGTTGAGAATTATTCGGTACATCTTCACAACGCTTGGGGCCGGTTGATTGAGGAGGAGAAAGCAGCACATCCGGATGAGTCGATTGACCAATTTGAACTTGAAAACCGGTTGCTGACCGAAGATGAAAAGAAAGTCCTTTATGACGCCATAATTTCTTATGAGAAGGAGATGGTCGGCGCCCGACATCAGGAGGTCGGGGAAGGTTCAGGTGTTGAACACCAGGCTACAGTTCTTGAGATCACTGCTCCACCCCCGTCGGAGCCTACATCTGCGGTTGATTCACAGTCTGTCCCAGCCTATAACCCGGAACAACCACAACTATCTCCTATTCGGGAGCATGTTTCTGAAGCCGCTCAGTCATCAGCAGGCCAAGTTGAGGAAGGTACTCCGAACATATCTCAAGTTTTTTTCAAATAGAGAGTTTATTTTGAAGCGATTACTAACAACTTCTTCTTATCTTTTCTCAGTGACTTGAATTGCGCCAATTTCTGTGACTCAAGAATCAAGTCAAGGGCAGAAGGCCATCACTACCAAGACCACTGTCGTGACAACAACAGTGTCAACTGAGATGGCGCAGGGGAGCACACTATCTCTTGATGAAAAAATGGTGAGCGAACTACTCGGCCAACATGGTGGCTCCTTCACAGACTTGCCGTTCATCATTAGTGGACTCCCGCCAGCCTCCTGCTCTTCAGTGCAGACTACAGATGCCCCCAGCCAGGCCCAAGCAATTCGTGATGAAGAAATTCTGGCCGAGACAAATGCTGAATTAGAGGCTGTGGGGCAAGGTGGTGATGTTGGTTGTGATACGGCGGTGCACGGCCCAGCGCCTCTAAGGATAATATCACCGGGTGGTATTGTTGTTGATACCCGGGTGTCTGTCCCATCTTCCGTTGCAGATCGAGTCCCTCCAACTCCTCCGGTAGGCAGTATACACCTGGAATCAAGCTCAGAGGAGGACGTTGACATTATGCCCCCAGCTGGAGAGCAACCATCGGAGGGGAAAAGCTCAAAACAGAAGATCTCTAGTGAGTCTGAGGGTTCCCCGTTGAAGAGAAGGCCGAGGAAGAAGAAATAGATTGACCACTTAAGCAAATTTTTGATAGATAGGAATTTGTTTTTTGCTTCTCATTAGTAGGCCGTGTATAAATGCAGGTTCGGCCCCTACTAGTAGGAATTTTTTGGAAGAACTTAAATATTAGCTCTTGTTTCCAATTAGTTGAAATAAAATTTAGTTTTCTTCATTTTACCTGTTCTTCTTGTTTTACTTGTTTAAGTGTTGTGATGATCAACTCATGACCGCACCTGTTACAGATCTTGAGCATACGTTCGCGCTTTGGGGACTTAGAATAATTTGCAAGAGTTAATTTGGTTCGCGCTTCGGGAATCCAATAATTATCGATGTCTATGGTACAGTTCGCACTCCGGGAACTTCAAATTGATACTTACACTTCAATTCGTACTCTGGGAATTTGGAGTTAGCGTTTACATTTTGGTTCGCTCTCCGGGAACCTAAAGTCGATGTTTATACCCCAATTCGCACTCTGGGAATTTGGAGTTAGTGTTTATACTCCGATTCGCACTCCGGGAACCTAGAGTTGACCGACAGATGGTCAGTCACATCTGTTTAGGCTTTTTGAGAATTCGTTCACTCTCTGGGAACGATGGACTTATCAAGATCATGGATGGTCAAATTACATCCACCCCGAGTCAACAAGCGAGGTCGTTAGACGGACGGATCCATCCTCCTCAGACTTGGTTAGGATACGGCCGAAGTCGTTAGGCGGACGGGTCCACCCTCTCCGGAACCATATTTATATGTTTATACTCCAACTCGCACTCTGGGAGTTTGGAGTTAGAATTTATACTCCGGTTCGCGCTCCAGGAACCCAGAGTTGAGGTTTATACTCCAATTCGCACTCCGGGAATTTGGAGCTAATGTTTATATTCCGGTTCGCAATCAGCAAACCTGGAGTTAATGGAAGGATTGTCGTGTACCAATCCTTTTAGACGTTGGTGTGATGACATGCCCCCGAGCTCGGGTTTCACTTAGTGAGTGACCGGTCGTATTACAATCACTCCCTAATTGAATAAATCCCATCGTAGGATGGAACTTAACTCTCCGTGCATCGTGATGTTGTATGTCATATTCAATAAATCACAGGTCTGGCTCGAAGGGATAGTATTTTATTGCTGAAACAAGAAAATATGGCAAAGTCAGTTGCCTTATTACAAGTTCAAATTTCGAAATGCGAAATAAAATGCAAAACAAATAAAGCCTGTCATGTATAGTAGCGACGGAGACTCTCGCTATTCCAGGCTCTCGGCAGAGTAAGACCATCAACGGTCGATAACTTGAACGTGCCATCTCCGAGCTTTTGTGAAATCACATATGGTCCTTCCCAACTAGGTTTCATGTGTGAAGGAACATGATAGATCCTCTTGAGTACGAGATCCCCGAGTTTAAAGCTTCATGGCCGGACCTTGGCATTGTATATTCGGGCGACTCGACTCTGATACGCGGCTGCCCTCAGATCAGCCTCTTCATGCTTTTCATCAAGTAAATCTAAAGATTCAGCAAGTAGTATGGCATTCGTTTTCGGATCATAGTACGTCACACGATGAGAAGACACTTTCATCTCGACTGGAATAACGGCTTCCGAGCCATAAGTAAAGAAAATGGAGTGTGTCCGGTTGCAGTCTTGTGGGTCGTTCGGTAAGCCCATAAAGCCATGGGAAGTTCATCAACCCATTTGCCCCCAACCTTTTCCAGTCATTTCTTCAGAATAGATTTGATAACCTTATTAACAGCTTCGACTTGGCCATTCACTTGAGGGTGTGCAACTGCAGAGAATTTCTTATGGATATGGAATCATTGACAGAAATTTTTGAATTCAACGCTGTCAAACCGGGCTCCGTTATCGGTGATAATAGTATGCGGGAGACCAAACCGACAGATAATGTTGCATACTACGAAGTTGCTTACTTTCTTCGTCGTGATTGTTGCAAGAGGTTCAGCTTCAGCCCATTTGGTGAAGTAATCAACTGCGACGATGGCGTACTTCGTGCCACATTTGGCCAAAGGTAATGTACCATTATGTCAATGTCCCACACTACAAACGGCCAAGGACTGACCATTTGGGTTATCTCAGTAGGTGGGGCTCTAGGAATCTGAGCATGTTTTTGGCATTTATCACATTTTCTAGCGTAGTCTGCTACGTCGCGGTTAACAGTAAGCCAGTAATACCCGTACCGGAGTACTTTCTTGGCGAGTGCTTGCCCCTCAGTGTGATCGCCACATTCTCCTTCGTGTACATCATGTAACACTCGTTTGATTTCGTCGTGCACGATACATCGGAAGAAAGGAACAGAATATCCTCTTCGATACATAACTCCGTTTTGAATGATGAACCGTGAGGCTTTTTGAAGAATCTGTCTCTTCTTACTCCTGCGCTCAGGCAATGTCCCATGCTCAATATGATATTGATAAGGGGTCATCCATGACTCCCTACTGGAAGTAATCTCAAAGGTGAAGTCAGTCGCCATTTGATCAATGCTCGGAGAGGCTAGAGTTTCAACGGGGATGAGCCCTAACTGCTGAGATTCGTCCATACTTGCTAACTTTGCCAACGAATCGGCTTTCTGATTAAGCTCTCGGGGTATGTATAAAATGGAATAGTAATCAAACTGATCAAGCACTTCTCGGATCCGGGCTAGATAAGCACCTAGCCTTCGATCTTTCGCCTGATATTCACCCCGGACCTGGCACACGACTAATTGGGAGTCATAATAGGTTTCCATGGCGGTAATTTTCAGATCACGAGCTAGCTTCAACCCAGCAAGTAAAGCTTCATATTCGGCTTCATTATTGGTCGCATGAAACTCGAACTTTAAAGCATAGCATATGGACCGGCCCTCGGGGGTTTCAAGTGCTTCCCCAGCGCTCGAGCACCGATCGTTGGATGCACCATCAGTGTGTAACTTCCAGATGTACTTAGGAGATTTGCTGGTCTCTGACAAGTCTTCAGGAAATGTAAACTCAGCCATAAAATCTGCTAGGACTTGACCGTGAATAGCTTTTATCGGAGTGTAAGTGATACCAAATTGACTCAGTTCGATGTTCCATTTGAGTAACCTACCAGACGTCTTAGGCCACGCGAGGACCTATCGTAATGGCTGATCGGTGTACACGGTGATGGGATGAGCCTGGAAGTATGGACGGAGTTTTCTCGAGGCAATGACTAAGCAGTAGGCTATTTTCTCCAGCTTCGGATAGTTTCTCTCAGCTTCGGTGAGTCGTTTGCTAACATAATAGACCGGTTTCTAAACTCGGTCTTCCTCCCGAACAAGGGCAGCGCTGATTGCATTTTCAGATACTGCCAGGTAAAGATACAACTGTTCGTGGTTGACAGGCTTTGAAAGAATCGGCGGGGTGGAAAGATGTTGAACCAATGACAGGAATGCGCCCTTGCACTCCGCAGTCCATTCGAAGTTCCGCTTCCCTTTTCGGATCAAATCGAAGAAGGGGATGCACTTATCAGTGGACTTTGATATAAACCTGCTTTATAGTTCTTGGAGTTTGTAAATTTCTGATAGCCTAGATCTTTTCGGGGTTGGCTTCTATTCCTCTGGCGTTGACGATGAACCCAAGGAATTTTCTGGATGCGACTCCAAAATGACACTTAAGCGGATTGAGCTTCACCCCGTATCTCCGAAGAATATTGAACATTGACTCCAAGTCTCTAATGTGGTCAGTAGAGTATCATGATTTCACCAACATGCCATCCATATAAACTTCCATGGTCTTTCCTATCTGGTCAGCGAACATCCGGTTAACCAAGCGTTGGTAAGTTGCTCCGGCGTTCTTCAATCCAAAGGGCATGACTTTATAGCAGTATAGTCCCAGATCGATTACGAAGCTTGTATGCTCTTGGTTGGGCACATGCATGGGTATTTGATTGTAGCCCGAGTATGCATCTATAAAAGCTAATAATTCATGTCCGGCCGTTGAATCTACGAGTTGATCAATTCGAGGAAGTGGAAAGCTGTCTTTCGGACAGGCTTTGTTTAAGTCAGAATAATCAATACGTTCTCCATTTCCCATTTGGTTTTCGGACAAGTATAGGGTTGGATACCCACACCGGGTATAGAGAATCCCGGATAAACCCATTGGCTTTCAGCTTATCAACTTCTTCTTTAAGGGCGGCAGATCTCTCTGGATCCATACCGCGCCTTTTCTGTTTGACCGGGACATACCGCGGGTCAATATTCAGGGTGTGGCTCGCGATGTCCGGCGAGATACCATACATATCAGAGTGCGTCCAGGCGAATACGTTGAGATTCGCCCGGAGAAAATCAACCAATTCCTGTTGCATTTCTTGGCTCAACTGAGACCCAACCTTCAACATTCTCGAATCATCATCAACATCACCATTGATTGGAACATCAATTGTCAGCTCAGCCGGGGAAGCCTGACTTTCAATAGATTCTTCCTTGTTTTCATTGTCTCCCGGGTCAAGGTCCCTGTGGAATTGGTTGTGGTGCCCGAGCCGAGACCCAGGCACTAATTGTCAATTGTTTGTAAAACGAACGCAGAAAGATTCCTCTACGCCCTTTCCTTTCTCTCGTCGCTGCGCCTCGCGCAGCTCAGCCACGTAACAGGCTCTTCCAGCAGCCTAATCTCCTCGTATAACTCCAATCCCACGATCAGTGGGGAACTTCAAGGTCAAACACCAAGGGGCAATCGCTGCCCTGAACTCAGCAAGGGCCGGTCGGCCCAAAAAAGCATTGTATGGGGATTGAATATCCAAAACAACAAACTGTAAAATCCAAACTCTTCGGCACTCTCCAACTCGTAACTCCACTGGCAACTCTACCACTCCAGTGGATATATTAGCACTCCCATCGAAGCCATGAATTCTAGATTGACAAGGCTTTAAATCTTTGGATTCCATTTTCATCTGGTCGTATGCTCTCTTAAACAAAATATTTACTGAACTCCCACTGTCCACCAGGATCCTCTTCATCCAAGCAGGACCAACCTGGGCAGATATGACAAGTGGGTCAATGGTTGGGGCTTCGACCTTATCAGCATCTCAGCTCCTGAATACGATGTCATCCGTCATCGTCTTTTGTAGTTTGGCCGGAGCCCCTTCATCGAAATTACTGCAACATTCAAAGTCCACATGCCTGATAGAATTGGCATATGACTCCATTTCCCTCCAGCTACGGTCTGCTGGATGGGGACCACCACTGACTGTATTAATAACTAACCTCCCATCTGTACGGGCAGGTTCCTCCTGTCTTTCTTGTGTTTGCACACGGTTTTGATTGGATGGGCCCGCACCACCAGACTGCGACGCCCAAACGAATTGATCTAGCTTTCTTTCTCTGATCAACTTCTCAATGAGGTCTTGCAAATGTCTACACTCTTTGGTATTATGTCCATAACTTTAATGGAATCTACAAAACTTTTCTGTTTGGATTTGCCTCTCCGACGATGGCTTTGGAGCAGGTTTCTTATACTGCATAGCGTTGCAAGTCTGTAAATACACGTTCTCCAGCGACGTGTTCAGTGGTGTATAATTGTCAAACATTGGAGCTCTACGTCGCGGACCACGGTTCTGATCCCGTTTTCCGTTTTGATTATCACTGTTCCTCGGTTGTTGAGTTTGTTTATTTTAAATATTTAATTGGACTTTTCCTGAACTTTCACCAGACTGTTTAACTGCAACATTACTCTGAATCCCCTCACTTCTAGGTCTTACATCGTCCTGTTTCCTGGACTGTTTTGCATCCTCACGCCTCAAGAATTCAGCGGCTTTGGAATAGAAACGTTTCAACGATGCGGGAGGCTTCCCAGCTAACCAGTTTCCAAACTCGGAATCGGGGTCAATCCCCTTAGTTAATGCCATTAAAATCAAATTATCATTGGGACTACTGATCTCTGTGCAAGCAGCATTGAACCTTTCCAAATATCGCCTGAGTGTCTCTCCGGGAGCCTAAGTGACACTGGATAAAGTATTAACGTCTTTAGGCCTGACGACGTGCATACGAAACTGGTCGACAAACTTAGTAGCCAACTGGTCAAACGAAGAGATTGATCGAGGAGGCAATCGTGTAAACCACATCGTTGCGATGCCCCCCAAAGAAATGGGAAAACTACGACACTTCACTGCATCATCAGCTCTTGCAGCACTCGTTGACCATTCATATTTAAGGATATGTTGGTTGGGGTCGGAATTCCCTTCGTACATGGGTAGAGTCGGCATTCTGAATCGCCGAGGGTGTTCAGCATATAATATTTCATCCGTGAACGGAGTATGACTTCGAGAGATTCCCCAATCGTCGTTTGTCAAGACCTGACTCTTGTGAATCATTTGGCGTATATCATGGATGAAAGGTCTGGCATCGGAGCATTTTGCGCACGTTGGGCCAAAGTGTGGTCGGGTTCCACATCGCGAGGTTGGACCGGGCGCTGTCGACGGTCCGTGTCTTGCCTCCTTGGCTCAACATTTTTTGGAACGTACACTTCAGGAGTACGCCCTTCTTGGTTATGGGTATCAATCCCTATATCAGCCATGGTGGCAGTAGCGCGGTTATCCGTGGTGTATTGCGGAACAGTGCCTCCTCGGGAGGAGGGTCCAGTACGAAAACTAGCAGAAGGGCCAACTCTTAACTGCCCGACGGTCAATGCTGATTGTTGATCAATTGCCTGTGCATAATTTCCATCTAACCTAGGTCGGGTAGATCTATGATTGTAATCGGATGAAGAAAAACTTTCAGTGGAGGAGCGAGACGCATGATCCCTTCTGGATCTTCTACGCCCTTGGCGATCTTGTTGATTAGCTAATTCAGCATTAACGCGCAACTGCTCAGTTAGCTGTTGTCGGCTTTGAGTCATTTCCTGGAGAATGTCTGGAACTCCTGTCTAGTAACCGGACATGATGGATCGGAATGCCCGGTATCCTCTTGAGTAGATGGAGGTATTTGCGCGGGAATCTGTCTTTCCCGGCCTTCTTAACCAGCAGCGGTAGAAGCGGTTCTTGTGCTAACCATCTTGAGAAGTGGAATCCTTTCCCTAGATTTTTGCAAATCAGAATAGAACGGAAGGAATCTGAAATTGAAACCTGGATCTCTCTCTTAGATTTATGCAATCTGGTATCGATGACAAATCCAACGAGCACGAGAAAATCTGGGTTTTCTCAGTGAAAGCACCAAAGTGTTTGCACCAAATTGGTCACAACACTCTTCGGGAGTCTTTGAAGACATTATAATGAATAATATAAATTGAAACTGAGAATTATCTAACAAAAACTCTAACTAACAAGAATATAAATGCGAAGACAAGCGATTTATAGTGGTTCGGCGTCTTGCCTGCGTCCACTGTGAAGTTTTTGCAACTTTATTGATTCTATTTCAATGATTACAAGCAAGTACAGCCAACAACAGCAAGTTACAACTGGAAATTCGAAATCAACAACAAAAGTATAGTGTAGGATGGTGGAGAACTCGATCCGGCAGAGTCTGGGCGCTTCAGAGTCAAAAAGATCCTTTTTCTATAGGCTCTGGGGCTCTATTTATAGGCGTAGGAGGCTGAGACTTCGCTCAAATCTTGGAAGACTTTTTCTGACACATGAGTGGGCCCACGCGACCAATCTCAGAAAGTTTCGAGTCGATCTGTGATCGATACGAAATCATTTCGTATCGATCAAGATTATGTCCAATCGAGCTGAAATTTGGTGTGAACACCCCTTGGCATGTACGAAACCTCCTGTGAAAGTTTCATTGCATTTGGATCAGTGGATTGGGAGATATAGTCGATACGAAATGAGTATTCTCGAGTTGCTGTTTGGTTCGAATCCATCTCTTCGAATCGACTGCTTTGAATCGATGATGGCACGCGCTTTCGTGATGACATGGAATGCATACTTCGCCTTGATCCGGTCTTTATTCCGAGTTGACCGCGTCGACTCCATATATCTCGGCTTGTTCGTATCGAGGGATGACACGTCACCTTGGCTTCTTTACTCGATGGATATGAATTAGGCCTCATTAATGGATTCGAAGGGATGCTTCTATGATGGATACAAAGAAGACACCGGTCGATTGTTACGAAGCGCATCATCTGCTGATGGGTACGAAGTCCATCGATACGAAATCGATGGATTCGAACATGGCCAATCCTGATCGATACAAACTCATGGGAGTTGACCGATACGAAGTAGGTTATCTGCCGATGGATGCGAAGTAGGGAGATGCCAATGGATTCGAATAAGGAGGAGCCGATGGACTCGAATGAGATCGAGTCGAATCGAGGCACCTCGATGGATTCGAACTTGATCGATGCGAACTACGGCACTTTGATGGATACGAAGTTGCTGAACCATGATCGATACGAAATCGATCGATACGAACTGGAGCATGATGATCGATACGAAACCAGAGCTTTTTCCTTCAACTTACATCCATCATAACTTGAGCATACGAACTCGGATTGACTTGAAACTTGGAATGCTGATTCTTATGATCTTGCTTGTCATGTCCTATCAACTGTAGCCTGATCCGGGCTCGGAAAAAATTCAGCGATATCCATAGTGAAGCAAAGTATAACCAATCTTTGAGGCGAACTGTCCTTTGTCTTCGATCGATCTTTTGGTATCACAGCTTTGCCAAAAAGCGAGATAACAGTATGGATATAGGTAAAGAGGTGAGGAGGCAAGTTAATACTACGATCAACGGATAAAAACCTTTAAAGAGCCAACACTCGATCAAATTTTCAAATGATCTAAATTTTACCATTAAAATATAAAATAACACCACTAAAGTTTAGTTTCCTACTCAACATGGAAAATGTTATGTGAATTGATAAAAGTTCATGGATAATAATTGCGTTGATATTGTGTTTAGAATTCCCCTTTTCAACCTATTTAATCATGGGATCATTACCAACATTGAATCTTCCAAACAAGCATGTTAATCATGATAGGTTTTTAGTAGAAGAAGAAATGTTAGATTTGAAAGACATCATGGACCTAGTTGAAAAAATAGTGCAAGGGTTGTCAATAATCGGTGGTTTGTGGGGCAGCACGGGAGGCAATGATGGAACTGAGAGGGGTGAGTTAGAGAAGAAGCTATAGGTAGAAGGGTTAGATGTACAAAGTATTCAGCACATACTTAATTGATTTCTTTGCGGGCATGTTCAAAAATCAATCAAATGTAATGTAAATTCATGTTTAGTATTCATCAAACTTAGTAGATGACTGATTTCTTTTGTTTAGTATTCCTGGTTCATGTAAAATTTGTTACAATTTTATGTTTTTGTTCCTCTGTACAAATATTTTGATTCATTTTCTTAGATTGACAAGTTATTCATCTTAAATTCGTATTCCAAGGTCATTTCCATTTTTTCAGTGATAAGTGATTCGTAAATAATTTGATACCCATACATGGTTCCATGAAATAGAATATAAAATTGGAATTTTGTTCATGCCATATCAAAGTAAGATCAATGGTGACTGGTGGGATCAAAGATTACTTATTTCAATCCATAAGATGCCCTGAATTTCAATTTTAACACCGATGTCAACAAAATAGGACCTGAATTCCATTAATCAAGTGCTAGGAAGCTATGTGTTTATGTTTAGCATTCCACTTATGTACAGCATTATTCCTGAATGCTTGTATGGATGTTCAGCTAATCTGCTTTCAAGCATACTAAATCTGGTTCGGCCTAAACTTGAATTGAAGCCTACTTTTTATCATACTTTTGTTTAATGTTATTTCCAATCAGTCCATTGTATATGCAGTAAAGTAAAACATATAGCACGTTTATCTCATATTTTAGAACATTCAAGTAAGTCTACCTGTTATCCTATCTCATATCATCGTTTTGGGGTGTAATATTCATATGATATTTCTACGGATGTATTATTGAATATTAATGTTTAATAGTAATACAACTATTTGGATGCTTTTAGAAAAGATTTTTAAGAGACAGCAAGGCATGACCGAACATCTAACGGTGGTTTAATCTTGTTAGCAACAGTATTTTCAAAGCAATATACACAAGAATAGCTGACCATAACTTAACATCGACCTGATAATGTCTGGAAACATGTTGTTAATTAATAACACATAGTTTACAGAAAATCTAATATTTAAATTGTTAAAATTTGTCCAGAGTTTTCTAAACATATATTCTTTAACCTATATATTGGAAATATAAGAGAATTGATATGAGAATTAGTACAGAATTGAATGTAACAAAACTTGATGATTTTATTTATTGATAATTAATACCGATTCATAAAAAGGATACAAGTTTGTATAGAGACCCTGTGACGACTCGGATTTTTAGTTGTTTGATAAATGGGTAATTATTTGATTGAAATTATTGGAATATTAATTTTGATTGATCGAATAAATAAATTTCTGACGATTAAAATACCTGAACCAATATATTAACTTAAAAAGTATATAAATTTGGAACTTTTAAAATATCTGGTACATATAGATTGATAAATATTTTAGAAAAATGTATATAAAACACCACTATTTAAAATTAAGATATAATATCGAAGAATGTAGATATCAATATGTACAAATTTTTATGATGTCGATAACATATACTTAAGTATATAGATTTACAAGTTATATACACATGTATGTATATACATATTCACTATATGAACTAATGTACATGAACAAAATTGTAAAAGAAACCAAGTACAAGTATATGTATATATATATACTCATATGAATTAAATATAGGGAAGTTGGTAAAGGTGTGAATAAATATATATATATGTAATATAAAAGTGTACAAAAGTAATATATATGGGAGATAGTTATAAGCATGAAAAACACATGATGTCAAATAAAATCAAAAATATACATAGGAAGATGCAAGTATATATATAAATCCATATGAAGATATGTATGTGAACATTTTAGGAGACATCATCATAGTAGTTTCTTTTCAAGCACACAAAATTTCAACTCAAGCCTACAAAACATTATATCAAATTCTTCTTCAATAATCAGATCACTTGAAACATGGAAATCAAATCAAGTCTATCAAACAAAATAAAAGGGGGAAAAGGAAGCTTGTTGTGCACGAAGGGAGGCTGCAACTTACTTTCTTTATAAACATCACCACCCTTTGTTTAATTCTGCATTGGAGGAAGATAACCAAATAAAACAAAAAGAGAGAGAAACAAAAATCAGCAACCTCCGTTCAAATTCTGAAACCTGAAAGCCTGAGGCAAAGGAAAAAGGCAAGCAGAGTTCCTCCTTTTTAACACCATGAGTAAACTTTTCTATAAAAAAACAGTATTTACCCTGTTTTGAATTTCTGGGTGTAATATAATTCAAAGATCATTTGGTTCCTTCTCTGATTAGTTGTATAATGCAATGTTTAAACAAAGTTTGTTTAAGATTACAAGATATAAAATTTAAAAACATTGATAGCAAGAATTAAGAAGAATATCAACCAGAATATTCTACTTATAGTCAAACTCAGGATTTATCAGGAAATTGATTTCAACAATTAATTGTTTCAAGTATATTGCTCGAATCTACTTCAAGAATTAGGATTTTTAAGATGGATATCTTTATTTTTAGTATTGTGTATTGTGAGAAATCATTGGTTAAACAGAAAACGAATTTCAACCGTTATCTGATGATCGACGAACTGTTGATGGTCGAAGCATTTGTCGAGGATAGCAGGTCAATCAGGGAGGCTGGAAAAATTATTTGATGGGGTCCAGATCACTGTAGCGGCGTCGGTTGGTTGAGGAAGTTTCTAAACCTAGTTTTGGTCGTAGATGGTTTCGAGATGATTTCGCCACAATGCGGAGAACGGAGTCAATCGCAAGCGTAGGGACGTGGTGCTGCTCTGGAGTGAAGCCAGTGGGTTCTAGTCGTTGTGATCATCGACGGCGAGGAGATTTTTGTCATCTATGTTTCATTCCAGTTTTTGATCGTGAGGCTCGTTTTCGATTAGCATTTAGGGTTATCAAAAGGAGTGGTGGAGTCGTTGACAACTTATAGACGGTCGTAGTGACGATCGGCGGTGGCCGGGGGTTCTGTGCACGTGCACGAGCACGTTTGGGCCACTGAGTTGGCTGTGGAACTGAATTTTGGAGAAGAAGGGGAGCGACTCGGGTAAGACTCGAAGTTTTCCCGTGAGGAACTCGAAGTCGTGAGTGCTTGCTAGTGACTCGAGTGTTTGGTCGAGTTGTCTTAGGGATAGACTCGGGTTTTGCTATGATAATCTGGATTCAGGTAAGCAATTGGTTATAAAGAAAATCAGGTTTTCAAAAATTTTAAAAGCAAAGTTATGTAAGAAGAATTCAAATTTATAATTCAAAATCAAGTTTTGAAAGGAAATCAAATGTTGTAAATAGAAATCTAATTAATAGGGTAATAAATTAAAAGATAATTTCTTAGAGTGGTAATTTATGGATAGTTAATGTTGGGATCATTAAATATTGATTAAGAGATGATTAATTACTTGGTTAATTAATTAAGGTTAATCGAAATTAATTTGGATTTAATTAATGAATGTAATTAATTAAGGTTAATTAATTAATACATTAATGGATAATTAATGAACTAATTAAGGTTTAATTACTTAGTGTAATTAATTTAAAGGATTAATTAATGCAAGTAATTGAAGGATAGTTAATTACTGTATGGTAATTGAGGTTTAATTACTTAGTGTAATTAATTTAAAGGATTAATTAATGTAAGTAATTGAAGGATAGCTAATTACTGTATGGTATTAATTAAGGTTGATGGAAGTAATAAAGTAAGGATCGTTAATGAATGTCATTAATTAATTAACGGTTCATTAATGTGAATGGTTAAGGATGATTAATCTACGTGATTAATTAAAAGTTAATTACTTAATGCAATTAAAGAATAATTAATCAAAGGGATTAATTAAATAGGATGATTATTGTAGGATAAATTAATTGGTTTGTAACTAATTTATAAGTAGGATTTAAAAGTGATTGATTTAATTCAATTCTGGTTAATTAAATTAATTTGGGATGGTGTGGTTGATTAATCTTGCTTATGAATGATTGAATAATATTGTATGCCTTAGATTAGTTGATATCTCTGGTACGTGATGTGTGATGCTATGTGATATAAAATTTTGTGTATAAACAGTGACATCCTGTATGTTAAGTTGAATTGTATTTTATTGAATAACTTGGATTAAGATGACATGGAATTCGAAGAGATCGGAGTCGGGTATTAGTAAATACCCAAAACCACTTCGATTCTTTATAAATTGATATATGAAATCAATAGGCTCGTATGGAATGATTTAAGTGAATTGGACCATTTAATCTAAGTTTTTAGTACTTAGATATTGAGGTGTGAAATTAGTGATGTCTATAGCATATTGTGAATTTGAAATTTTACACGAGTTACCCCGGGTTTAAATAAATTTTATGCTTTGGTATTTCATGTTAGATGAGTTTACTCACGCTGGTTTCCAGCCTGACCCGGGTGTTACTTTGATGTAATGCTCTGGTCAGATCGAGTATTACAGATTTTCAGGTAAGGACGTTCTAGAGCTCAGGAGGCGAGCTGGATGGCAAGAATGTATGGAGTGTTTCCGCTGTATTATATTGTTGTATATCTGAGTCATGTTGATTGTATATGTATATATGTGCAACTTTGATGTATGATAAATGTATTTGACAGATACAGAATTCTTTTGTAAACTGATATTATTTGATATTATATTTTCATCCGCTGTGAATGTGAGAATCTTTGTGGTGTTTCTTCTTCTTCTTCTTCTATCTCTTTCTTCTTTCCCTAATTATCTGGAGTTTTCGGGATCGAAAATTACGGGTCGTTACAGTTGGTATCAGAGCGAAGGTTAAGCGAGAACCTTGGCTCTGGTGGGAGTACTCATTAAGGAGAGGGTCAGTGTTACCCTAGAATGAGTTGAGTGTGTATATATATATGTATATATATGAGAGCGTACTTTTTATTTTCTTATATAAAGGTTTTTAATGATTTTATATAAGAATATATTATGATATATGTAAAGAAATATTTCTTACTAATAAATGTTAAAGGTAGTCGGTTGTTAAATTATTGGAATTAAATTAAGTGGTAATAGAAATACCACCAAATTGAAATTGAATAAAGATAAGTTCTGAAATTAACATCTTGAATTTGGAGAAGAAGTTTCAGAATAGGATAATAATGAATTGGTTTCCAGACATGATAATCTTGGCTATTATCATAAATAGTTATTGTGTTTAATAACGATATATTTGTTAATAAGAAAGTCAAATGAAGTAAACTTTTAGGATGAGTATAACTTATAAATAGAGGTGGGTTTTAAATTGTGGAATTTTAAAACCTAAATCTAGAAACATTTGAATTGTTTCAAAATATTGAGAGAAATTTGTTATAAATTAAAACCAAAGGTGGTTTAACATTTAATGTAACTTGGTGTGTAAAGAAAATAATATTTATATATGAGGAATATACATAATATCAAATATGGTTTGAATAAACTCTAAATGTTGAGTTTTAAATTTGAAATGAGGTGTGATATCCATGGTGATAAGTTTTTGAATTTGTAAGATTATTAATGTGAAGTTTAAAATTTGAAATGGGAAGTCAAATTGGGTAAGGTTGGATGGATTAAGAAAATTGAATTTAACTTTGGGAAAGTTAAATAAGTTAGCAAGCAACCTGAATTGGAAAAATTAAGATGAAATTGGGATTTAATTTGGGAAGTTTAATGGTTAATTTGAATTGGGAGTTTGTGTGATCTCAAAATGGGTTTGAGATCTGGAAAATGGAAAATGGATGGATGTTTTAGAATAAATTGGATGATATCATCCTATTGTTATTAAAATCTTTAAATCGTGAATTGGATTTGTTTAAATGAATGAGAAATGAAGTGTGGTAATATATCCATTATTAAGATAAAAGGGAAATTAAACTATAATTTGAAATTAAGGATATGGAATTACTTTAAACTAAAAATTTGAATAGTTGAATTTGTAAATTAAAAATTTGTTGAAGTATTGGCTTCAAAACTGGAAGATAAAATAAAAAAATAAAAAATAAAAAAATAAATTTGGGTGATAAGTTGAATTTTTAAAATAAAATTGTTTGAACTCTTATTTGAACTTTGCAATAAGTTAAGTAAAGATAATTTAGAATGGAATTGGACTCAGAATTAAATTGTTTAAAGATTTGGATTTTTGATTTAAAAATAAAGCTTAATTTGATTTAAGGGTTTGAATCAACATTTGGAAATTTAACTCGAATTTATATAATTCGAGATGGGTTAAAGTGAGATTTAGATTTCATTAGTTCAAACTGAATTTAATTTGAATTAATTAGAATTGAAGACGATCAGTATAAAATTCAAATGGAAAATTTGAATTGGATTGATTTTAAATAAAATCGAAGATTGAAGGGGGTTCAATTGATATTAGTCCAAATTTATTGGAATAATTTGGAATTGTAATTAAAGTTGAATGGGTTTAAAATCAAATGGAATTTGATTTGAATTTGGAAAGAAATCAACATTGATTCAACTTGAATTGGGGTTAAATCAATTTCATTGGAAATTGAAGTTATTCAAATTAGAATTGAGTCAATTGAAATGAAAATGGAAATTTAAATTGAATTGATGGGGAAGTGAACAGTTTTGACTCTGGACTATTTTCAATAAAAATTGTTTTAATATAAACTTATTTTTCCAAGTTATTTAATATATACAACCTTTCTTTTTAAAGCCAAATTATTTTATATTTATTTCCAATTATTTTTGAAAACTATTTAACAATTTTTCAACTGTTTTATAAACTAATTACTATTTTTCAACTATTTTACGAATTAATTACTATTTTACAACTATTTTGCAATTAATTAAAATTTCTGAAACTATTTAACTATTTTACAATTACTTAACTATTTTACAGCTATTTTACAAACTATTAATTGTTTTTCAACTACTTATCTATTTTTAAAATTTTCAAGCTATTTTCTAAATATAAACTAGTCGGAGTTCAAACTGTTAATGGTTATATACTCAATTGAGATAAGAATTGAAGTGATAATCCAATTGGGGATTAAGGCAATGTGAATAAGTGAATAAAATCAAAATTAGGATGAATAGAAGGAAATTGATTTAACTGATAATCAATGAAGATAAATATGTAGGATGTACATATATTATTCTATTCGCATAGAAATTTGATACAGAGTCGAGCACAGAATTTCGAGGTAGTATTATCGATCCGAGTTGGGATTTTTTCGCTCGATTTTCGACGTCGAACATGGATATGGATTTTTGATTGGTTCTGGATATTCTCTATCATAGTTAGGCTATGCAAGGAGAATGACCGTTTCTGATCAAGAAACCAGATCTGAGTCCACACTAGGAAGTCGGGTGGACGATACTAGTTCGAAAGTGAAATTGTGTGATCGAGTAAGCAATCAGATTGATATAGCGTACGGATGATATGTGTACATCGTACGAGTTGAATAAAATTGATTTGGGGATTTGTGGATAAGAAATGTGAAATGGTTTTTGAAATGAAAGGCATATTTTGTGAAATATATGATGAAGTAAAGTGGAAATTTGATATTTCTATGGTAGAAATTACTTCATGGAGGTAAGTAATTTGGTAAGTGGCTTTATAAGAATAATCAAATTTGAATATTTGACTTGAATAAAACAAATAACATTATATGGTTTTGGGCCAAAAACGAATACAAGCCCGCTAGCTTGCTTATTGCATAATTGCTTTGTAAATAAAAAACTAGATGCGTCTTCAGTCTTTCATACTTGTATACTTCTAACTCTCCCCCCTCAAAGCAATTAGGGTTACAGTTCCCAATTATGAGCCGCCTATTTATGTAACTCAATTTTTGGTCATGAATTCTTCCAAAACTTCGTATGCATTTGAGATCCGATGATATTAGCGAGGCCTCTCTTGTTTCAGCATGTTCTATTGTTAGATCTTTAAGTAATTGTTACTTGAACCTTCATCGGGTTTGCTGATGTTTTGCTCAACATTTGGTTCTTTTCTAAAGCAAACTAATTTTTTTGTTGTAAGTGATTTTGTTAAAATGTCGGCGATTTGGTAAGTGGCAGGAATATGATTAACATGAAGCTTTCCTTTTGAGATCTGCTTTCTTATGAAATATAGATCAATTTCTATGTGTTTTATCCTTGAATGAAGTACTGGATTGGCTGATAAGTATATTGTGCTTAGATTATCACACCACAATGTTGATTTGCTATTTGTGTTCACTTGCAATTTCTACATCAGTGATAAATCCACATAATCTCGGCGGTTGCACTTGCTACACTTCGATATTCTACCTTTATGCTTGATCTAGATATTGTGTACTATTTCTTTAAACACCATGACACTGAGTTATCACCAATGTATATGAAGTAGCCTATTGGTTATATTCTATCATCAGAATCATTGGCCCATTCTGCATCTACATAGCCAGTTATGTTGAGATGCTTGCTTTTCTTTAACTGTATTACATAGTCTGTTGTTCCTTTTATGTATCTTAGTATCCTATTAACTGCTTTCCAATATTGATCTAAAGATTTCTGCATGAATTGACAAACTTTATTAACACTAAATGAAACATCAAGTCTAGTTATGGTAATATATTGTAATGCACCAACTAGACTTCTATATTGTTAGTCATTAAATATGGTCTCTTCCTTTTTAGAAAGATGTTGTTTTCTTGTCGTTGGTTTTGGTTGAGGATTAGCATTGATCATGTTTGACTTGTCCAGCAATTCCCTGGTGTATTTTGTCTGACACGGTATTATTTCTGTGTTAGATCTCCTTTTAGCTTCAATACCTAAAAAGTAGTTTATATAACCAAGATCCTTGATCGAAAATTGTTTGTCCAGGTATTGAATGATTTTGCTGATCACTGTTTCACTGTTGCTTGTTAAAATTAGATCATTAACATATATCAAGATGTAAATGATAATTCATTGATTTTTGTCGATGAGTTGTCTGATTTGGAAGACTGGAAACCCATGTTACATAAGGTAGTTTTCAGTTTGACAAATCATACTCTTAGTGCTTGTTCGAGACCATATATGGCTTTATTTAATTTGCACACATAGTTTCTATCTTGCTTATAGCTTGGTGGTTGTTCCATGTATACCTCCTCTTTTAACTCTCCATTAAGAAAAACATTATTCACATCTAATTGCCTGATACTCCAGTCTTTATACAATGCTATTATAAGGATTAAGGATGACTCAGACAGTTGTTAGTTTAACTATGGGCAAGAATGTTTCATTGAAGTCAAAACCATGCTCTTGTGTGTATCCCTTTGCCACCAATCTTGCTTTATATCTTGTAACTGTACTATCTAGGTTCTTCATTAACTTATATGTCCACTTACAACCCACTATAGTTTTATTCTTAGGTGGTAAGACTAGACTCCATGTCTTGTTTTTAATAAGTGCACTGTATTTATCATTCATAGTAGCTTTCCAGTTTTTGTCTTTGATTGCTTGATCAAATGTTTCTTGCTCATCAGATATTTTTGATGCATATATCTTCGTTTGAATATACCACTCTTTGACCTAGTGATCATATAATGTTCAGTTCTGACTCAAGTTTCATTGTGTGGCGGTTCATTGCTTTGATCTGAATTATCCTCTGACTAATAATGTTGAGTATCAGATTCTTGTTGACTCATACTCTATATTGGACCTTTTGCATTGCCAGGTGAACCAGATGACTCTGTATGACCTAGTTCTAAGAACATTGTGTGTTATGGAGCATAATTCGATGTGTTCTTCTCAGCATCTTCTTATGTCCATTCAGTTGGATGTAGAGGTATGGGTGGTATTGAGACTTTTGGATTATAAATCTTCCTTGTTGTTTTGATGCTCAGATCAAAATTAGAAAAGATTTGCTTATTGAATACAACATGTCTACTTATAAGTATTTTACCATTACTATCAATACATCAGTAGCCTTTTCGATTTGAAGCATACCTTAGGAAAGTGCATGGTGTAGATCTGAAATTCAATTTGTGAGTGTTGTATGGTCTTGTATAAGGAAAACGTAGGAAGCCAAAGTTTTTTGAACTTTGATATTTAGGTTTTATTTTAAATAATTTTCCATTGGGCCTTTCTCCATTAGTACTTTAGTTGGTAAACTATTCATTAGAAGACTGTAGTGCTAAAGGAATCACGCCAGAATTTTAATGATAAATTTACTTGAGTAAGGAGTATAAAACCTGATTCTACTACATGCCTGTGTTTTCTCTCTACTAAATCATTTTGCTAAGAAGTATGAGGACATGTTGTTCTATGGACTATTCCTTTCTCACTGAAATAGTTATTAAGTGCTTTGAATTTTGTACCTCCATCAGTTTGAATGGTTTTAACTTGATTGTTGGCCTGTTTCTCAATTTGTGTAATAATATGTACTAATATATGATATGTTTTAGATTTTTCCTTCAAAAAATATATCCAAGTGTGACGATCCGCAAATCCATACCCTTTGAATCGACAATAAACTGCACATATCCGACCAAAAAAGCACAAAATAACGGAGGGACATAGGAAAGAAGAGATCTTGTGAGAAGAAAGAAAGAAGAAGAAACTAAAATAACATAGAATATCGGATTGCAGCAGAGAAACATATAATAGCATATCAATAATCTTTATAGAAAGGAAAACTGTAATATACATATATCAACCAGAGCATGTAATTATTAATTATCAGCTTGGACAGTTATAATAACCTGTTCTCACAATTGCTGATAATTTAAAATAAAAAATGCACTGAAAGTAAACAAATATGGGATAATGTCTCTGTCATCCAGCAGGCCTCTTGAGCGCCAGTGCAACCTAAGCAACTTGTAACAAACTATGTCTGACCCGAGCATTGAAAGGGAAGAATGCCCGGATCAGTCTGGTAAACCAGCGTGAAAAAACACATCTCTACTGAAGTTTAGAAAGTTATCAAAACTTTCTTTTCAAACAAAGGTATCTCGTAAGACCTCGCCGCACATGGTTTTTTTACCTTACGATAACCAAAACATTTTCTATTAACTTATTTGATATTATAATAGTGTCTATATACAAATACTTATTAATCTTAGCCGAAATCGACCCATTAATCAAATTCCAGCATACTAGTTCTGCAGTCAAAACTATAAAGTTACATATTGAAGAATGGATTCTATACTAAGACCAGGTAAGGAACTACCTTCGATGGATACATCTCTAGAAAAATGCACCCCAGTCCGACAAGAACATCTTGTACCCTACCACACAGAATCGGTCCACCACTTGACTAATAGTACCGTACATGTCATAACCCCGATCTTCCAACTTTGATTAAGATCTCACATGCACATACCAATCCATAATAATATGGTAAATTTAGGAAGCTAATGACATACCCTAATGGGGAATCGACCCACTTAGCCCTGCCGCATGCCTTGTTTTAGTCCTTTTCCAACTTATGAGGCTTGAGGCTACATTTTACCTTTTATATAGCAAACCAACTTGGAATTCTAGCAATGCCCTCCAGGCATAAATGCAATGCTAGCATTCATCCAGACAAGTTTGTTCTAAGACTGAACCAAACCGAAGGCACTATTCTCTGTTACATCCATTACGGTGAATCCCTCCTAATGAAAATAGAAAAATGGCCCTTGCATTTATCTCCATGTTTGGGTATCTTCACCATATTCCAATTCACAATGCTTTTGCCAATTCAAAACGCTTTTCGAATAATAAATTCGATCCCGGTCTCTTTGAACTGACGTGATAGTTAAAATTAGCCAATACTTTGATAATCCGTTATTTAACTATAAAAGAAACAACAATCCAACCAAAGATTTTATTTCCAAAAGGAAATACTATTGGTTAAGCACTAAGCAACACTGAGCCTCTTTAATTAATCTTATATATATATTAATTAAATCACTTTCCCAATATTAATCATAAAATTTCTTTACTAAGATATATTCTCTAATCACTTTATCACTTACGATACTTGAAAAACATTTCCACATACTTATCTCAATGGTATAAGTATATTCACAAACCATCTCATTTTCTACACTTAGGAAATATCTCGGTATACTTAAATCAATAGTAAGTATATTTTAAATCTTTTAGAGAAAACTCTTTATCTCCAAACACACTTTATTGGGTCAAAGCGAATATTGCATAAAACATCGTTACGACAACACAAAACACTAGTACAGGGATTCAACTAACTACACTGAATATCAATTATTGATATCGAACTTCAACTGTTTATTAGTTAACAATAAAGCCAATCACGTTGGGGTATTTTTGCCTCTCAAAGATTGACTGAAAAATATTCTTAACCTCAAAATAAATAGAAGTAACCATCCTGAATATTAACATCAGATATAGAACATATATATTTATATCCCATATACACTACAAAAACATTTCCTTTTGGAAATCACTAATTATAAAAATAATGTTATAGTCCATGACTTTCTTACTTTCACGAAAACGTTGAATAGAACAATAAATGTTGAAATATATGTTTTTGTCACTTAAAAATTTTTAAAATCACCTTTAAAATCATTTAGCTCCATTTCAAAAACATCATTTTTAAAACCTCTTTCAAAAGATTATTCACTTCAAAACATGAATATATTCCCTTTATAATAATCCATATTTGATTGTTAATATAAATCATTTCCAAATTTATAAAACCAAATTTATAAATCCTTTTCCATTTAATAACTTACTTTTTTATATAAAATCTCTTTATAAAATTCCATTTATAAATCTATTTCTATATAAATCCTACTTATAAATCTATTTCTTTATAAATCCCATTTATTATCCAAATCCATGTATAAATATCAATTACCAATCCATTTTCATATTAATAAAATAGCATTTAAAATTCTCATTTTTGTTTTATAAAGCATCATTCAACATTCCCAAGTTTATTTCCACTTTCTATTTTTCCCAAAAATAAAAACAACCTCTTTACTGAAATAACCATTCCCTATATTTTTATAAATCCACAAACGTGGTTTATCTCTCCAATTTTGCCCAAAGATAATATTTCCCATAATTTATAAAACTTCATTTTATAAATCTATCATTTCATTTAAAACTTTTAATTATTTATAAAGTGTCACCATTTAAATTCATTCTTTAATATATAAAATTATATCACCTTTAAAATAAACAGCTAAATAATATTTATACAAAAGTATTTTTATCTTCTTTTAAAATAGTATTCCTTGATTATAAAACTGACTTAACATTTAATATTTTAAAAATCTATGTAATATAATACAAAAAATCTTTGTTAAAATATTTCATAAAACTATTCATTTACCATCCAAAAATTATGCTTTTTGTATAAAAAAATTCCTTATTTAAATAAGTCAAAAATAGTTAATAAACATATTTAATTTTGAAAACCATTTAAAAATCGAAATTTCCACCTAATAGCATTTCAAAAATACTAAAAAGTGGCATAGTGCTACCGTAGCACTAAATAAGAGACATTATGTTCATGCCATTTAATATGGCATCCAACACGTCATATATCACCATATAAGAAAAATAAAATTAACAATGTAAGGAATTCAGTCGGATCCCTCCAACCTGTGTTCACTTGCGTCAAATAAAACATATGAGAATAAATGTAAGATGTCTGCTTCGAGGCAGACGTGTGTACAAAGAGTCATCCGCTCATACACGAGAACGTATAGGGTCTCATCCACTTTAATTGGCAGGTGTGTGTGTGTGTGTGTATATATCCAACTACTAATAATAATAGTGAATAACAAAATATGCAATCACAGGCAGCAACGACAAAAATAACATTATTTCCACTAAAATATAAGTGGCCGGATGAATTAAAAACCAATTTAATTTTAATCCAAATTTTAGATAGCTCTAGACAACTCCAATCCAGCTCCAACACGTAGTATTTGTTGATACGAATAGAACGCAACTTGTTTCATTTGATTTCGATCTCATATGAAAAAGCAATATGGTTAATAAGTTATTGAATTTAAATATAATTAACAAATCGCTTAATTGCAAGTTTAATTACCACTTAAACAACTAGTCCTCCCCTAATCCTTCTTCCTCAAACACACAGAATTCCCTCTTCTCCCTAGTTCACCATTGGCGCATTCTCTTCCTTCTCATTCTTCCTCGTCGATGCGCGAAACCATCTATCGACACCGCCCTCGAAAACTTCGTCATCAGCTCTATCCTCCTATCTCTATCAGACCAAGTCCGATCTCCCCTTCTCCATCGTGTCCAAACTCTCTTTGGCCACGTCAATAGAAAGTCGTGCCTCCCTCCAGACATTTGTACTCCTCCAAACTCCGATGATAACTGCTATTTCACCTCCTCTTTCCAAAAACGACTTCATTCCACAATCGACGAGCTATTCTCCTTTTTAATCAAACCTTAGTCACTAAACCCACAAAATTTCCACCATCTTGGCTACTGCACCTCCCTCGTCTCCACTATATCCTACAGAAAGCTAATCGAGCATAGCTCTATCCAAATATGAATTTAGGAATTGGTTTTGCGATTTTTCATTTAGTATTTTGTTTGATTTAAATTTTCGAATTTGTAAAATGAAAAAAAAATAAGGCTTCATTTTGTTTGCTAGAAGAATATATACGAGAAGAAGGAGGAGACGTTAGAAGGTAGGGCGCAGTGTAAGGTCATGGACTGATTTCAAAGGTCAATGGTTGATTTGAGTTTCAATTTCATTCAAAAACCAACTCTTGAAGCACATTAGAATTTCAGTCTCTGATTATCTAAACGAAAATACCATCAAACTAGGAAATCAATATGGTTCTAGGTATATAAAAATATACACTGGTTATTGAATTTCGAAAAATCACAAAAACGCTACTATTGACCGATAAAACGTCAATGGAAAGTTGAATATTTTCCAAATTAATAATTATGGAAAAATAAAATTAATTAAATTAAAAATATATCAGTAGAGATTAAGTCGTAAAAAGAATATTTAATCTTCGATTATTTATTTTAAACTATTACCGCTTTAATTAAATCGTTGAGCCTTTCAAGATCGCACGGCCACATACGGCTTCGGATTGTCACGTAATTTGAAATACGATAACATACTATTACGAATCCAATGAACTAGTTTCATCCAATTCTGAGATAGTGCCCCGAATGGGCATTTTCACTCGTTAAGTAATATATAAAATTTCCAATTTTCATTTAATCACTTTTTAATTTAACTTAAAAGTTTACTATCTTCATCTAATTTAAATAAGATTTAAATCAACTTCCGTAATCATTTTCATTCACATTAAATTCGATATTTAATTACTTAATCAATTTTGATATTCAAATAACAATTATATTTGAAATTAAATCTATTTAACTTATAAAATTAACTTTTCAGTATTTAAAATCAATTAAATATTATAATTAAAACCGACTGAAATTCCGGGTCACTGCATCCTTCCCCCTTTAAAATAATTTCGTCCTCGAAATTACTAAGGTAAGAAAAATGCCACAAACACATTTACTTTTAAAAAATAATAGTTACACCTTTATTAGACCTTTTCAAATCTTTATATTCATTCACACATGTTAACTAATAACATTCCAAATACCGTGCCAGTATGATTTCAATTTAAGACTAAAAATTAAATTTTTAATTATAAAATTTACCCAAAATTCTCAAAAAATTTCTAACCTCTTAATTTAGGTAAAATTTCGGCAGCGTCTCCTTTACGCAGCTCGATCGAAAGACTATAAATCGTCACCACGAACCCAAATACACCAAAAGAAAATCAAAAGCCAAGGGGCTAATCATAAAATCATCAAACCAATTGAAATAGAAACATGTACCTTTTTATCGGGCAACCAATTTTACTTTGTGGAAATCAAAGGCGTCAATTAGCTCTTACTTTTATATACATGTCCCTTATTTACACATAATATCTAAACACATCATTTTTGCAATTATCAATATTCAATTGATTTATAATCATATCAATTTGCTTACCATATCCAATCATTTATTCACATTCATATTACTTACATCCAGTTCATTCATTCATGCCAAATTCGTTTTCATTATCACAATCACTTCATTTATTCATTCCATTTAACTTTACATAAGTTAAATTTTAATTTCATATTTCAAATTTCAAATTTCTTTTTATTATCTATACCATCTCTTAAATCATAAGTTCAAAAACTTATTTCTATTTACTTCACAAACACGTAGATAGCAAATTTCAAAATCTAAACATCCAGTTTTATTTCAAATCAATTTGAAATCATATATCTACATACCTTACTTGTATATCAAATCGATATTTTAAATTTCTTAAAATCAAAAACTTGTTTATCAAAACAAGACTCCAATAAAAAATCATTATGATAGCAATCCATCACTTAGAAACTCGAAAATGAACAATAATGATATCGCGATCATCATCGGAATTATTTTCCAACGGCCGAAGTGAGTTCAGTGCTTTTATTTCTTTCAAAATCCTTTTAAAATCATTTCTATTCAAAAATACTTCCAATAATAATATTATTATTTTCACCACACTTTGAAAAAACATTTCAAAATCTTCGAAATTTAAATTCTTAAATTAAATCCATTTTTATTATAAATCACTTTGATAAATTATACTTGTATAATTTCACTTCTCTTTATCCTTGTTTATGTTATAATAAGCAGCTTTCATAAAGGCAAAACAACCAACTAATGATAATAACCGATATTATCATTCCTAACAACCAAACAAACTATATATTACTATAACTTGTTGTTTTATATATAAAATATCATCTAGGTAAAATTATTTCATTTTCCCATTTTAAAATAATACTATGTCGAATTGTTCTGCTCAAATCTTTAGAAACCCCTATTGATACAGTTGTACAGACTGTGTCGACCAGAATTCATAAGACATTCAACAAATCAACCAAAACAATATAAAGCATTTTACATTTACTGAAAAAACGCGCTCATATATATACACACTCAAGCTCATTTTAGGGTATTACTAACTCTATCTCTAATGAGTTAACCCCAACAAAGCCAATGTTCTCACTTAACCTTCAGCTCTTCTATCAAGTGTGACGACGCACAAATCCGTACCCTTTGAATCGAAAATAAACCACAACATATCCAACCCAAAAAGCGCAGAATGATGGAGGATCATGGAAAAGTGTGGTTGAGAAGAAAGAAAGATGAAGAAACTAAACTAACATAGAATCTCCAATCATAGTGGAACAACATATAATAGAATATCAATAATCTTTACAGAAAGAAGACTGTAACATACATACATCAATTAGAGTACACAATCACTAATTATCAGCTTGGACAGTTATAATAACATGCCTTAGAATTGCTGATAATTTAAAATAAACAATGCAGCGGAAATAAACAAGTACAGGAATACGTCTCTACCATCCAGCTCATCTCCTTAGCTCCAGTGCAACCTAAGCAACCTGTAACATACTCGGTCTGACCCAAGCATTGGAAGGGAAGAACGCCAGTATTAGTCTGGTAAACTAGCATGAAAAACACATCTCTATTGAAGTTTATAAAGTTATCAAAACTTTTTTTTTCAAACAAAGGTATCTCGTAAGACCTCATCGCATATAAACACGGACGGGTTTTACCTTACGACAACCAAAACATTTTCTATCAACTCATTTGATATTATAACAGTGTCTATATACAAATACTTTTTAATCTTACCTAAAATTGTTACATTAATTGAAGTCCAGCATACTATGTTCTACAATCAAAACCATAAAGCCATGTATTGGAGAATGGATTCCATACTATGACGAGGTAAAGAACTACCTCCAATGGGTACATCTCTAGAAAAATGCACCCAAGTCTGACAAGAACATCTTATGCCCTGCCATACAGAACCGACCTACCACTTTACTAGTAGTATCGAATATATCATTACCTCGACTTCCAACCTTCATTGAGATCTCTCATGCACATACCAATCCATAATAAAAGGGTAAATCTAGAAAGATGATGAAATACCTTGATGGGAGCAACCCATTTAGCCCTATTGCATGCCCTATTTTAGTCATTTCCCAATTGATGAGGCTTGAGGGTAGGTTTTAACTTTTATATAGCAAACCAACTTGGAATGCTAACACTGCCCTTCAGGCATAAATGCAACACTAGCATTTACCCAGACAAGTTCTTCTGGGACCGAACGCACTATTCTCTGTTACATCCATAATGGGGAATCCCTCTCAAGGAAAATAGCAAAATAGCCCTTGCATTTATCTCCTTCTTTAGCTATCTTCACCATATTCCAATTCGCAACGCTTTTGCCAATTCGAAGTGATTTTCATATAATAAATCTGATCTCGCTCTCTTCGAATTGACATGATAGTTTAAAATTGGCGAATAATTTGATAGTCGGTTATTTAACTATCAAAGAAATAACAATCCAACCAAAGGTTTTATTTCCAAAAGGAAATACTACTAGTTAAACGCCTAGAAATACCGAGCCTCTTTATTTAATCTTATATATTAATTAAATCACTTTCCTAATATTTATCACAAATTTTTTTTACTAAGATATATTCTCTAATCACTTTATCACTTACGATATTTGAAAAACATTTCCATACACTTATCTCAACGGTATAAGTATATTCACAAACCATCTCATTTTCTACACTTTGGAAATATCTCGGTGTACTTAAATCAATAGTAAGTACATTTTAAATCTTTTAGAAAAAACTCTTTATCTGCAAACACACTTTATTGGGTCAAAGCGAATGTTGCATAAAACATCGTTACGACAATCCAATACACTAGTACAGGGATTCAACTAACTATCCTGAATATCAGTTATTGATATCGAACTTCAACTGTTCATTAGTTAACAATGAAGCCAATCGAGTTGGGGTGTTTTTACCTCTCGAACCTTGACTGGACAACATTCTTAACTTCAAAATAGATAGAAGTTAACCATCTCGAATATTAGCATCAGATATCGAACATATATATTTAAATCCCATATAATCCATAGAAACAATTTTGGACATCACTTACTATAAAATAATGTTATAGTCCATGCCTTCCTTGCATCATGAAAATGTCTAATACAACAATAAATGTTGAAATATATGTTTTTTTCACTGAATACATTTAAAAATCACCTTTATAATCATTGAGCTCCATTTCAAAAACATCACTTTCGAAACCATCTCTTTCAAAAGTTTATTCACTTTAAAATGTGAATATATTCCCTTTGTAAAAAATCCATATTTAATTATTAATATAAATCATTTACAGATTTATAAAACTAAATTTATAAATCCTTTTCCATTTAATAACTTCTTTTTTTACAAAATCTTTTTATTTATAAAAATCCATTTATAAATCTATTTCTTTATAAATCCTATTTATAATTTTATTTCTTTATAAATCCTATTTATTGTTCAAATCCATTTATAAATATTGATTACCAATCCATTTTTGTATTTATAAAATAGCTTTTAAAATTTTCATTTCTGTTTTATAAAACACCATTCAACATTCCTAAGTTTATTTCCGCTTTCTATTTTTCCCGAAAATAGAAACAACATCTTTCCTAAAATAACCATTCCCTATATTTTCATAAATCCACAAATGTGGTTTATCTCTCCAATTTTGCCCAAAGATAATATTTCCCTTAATTTATAAAACATCGTTTTATAAATCTATCATTTCATTTAAAAATTTTACTTAAAAAATATCACCTTTTAAATTCATTATTTAATAGATAAAATTATATCACATTTAAAATAAATCGCTAAATAATATTTATACAAAAATATTTCTATCTTCTTTTAAAACAGTATTCCTTGATTATTAAACCGGCCTATTATTTAATATTTTAAAAATTTATATAATATAGTGTGATGCCCCACCTCTATGCTCACAATAACAAAGAGTATTAAAGGAAATACTGTTTGTTATCACGAAGAATAAGGCTGGATAGGAGCGGCTATCCATAGTTAGGCTTTACACTAGTATTGGTTATTTCGATAGGAGTGGTATATATTTTTATTTTTCATCTCTTATCTATTTACTCCCATCGACATACCCAATTCCAGTACAAAACGAACTACGATGGTTCATAATAGTTTAGGACAATAAATATAATAACAACACAGATAATATAAATGCGGAACACAGATAAAACAAAAGGTCTCATATATATAATAACTGATGTCAGTTATAATACATGTGATACAGTACATATGATACCACTACAACTGTCGACTCTGGAAGTTACATATACAAGTACATTAACGTATATAATATACATGAATACATATCTTCCAATACAATTACACTGACTACTATAAATGACGACGACTACTCCAAAAATATGAAAAGACTTCATAGCTCTAGCAGTAATCCAAAGCAGGATATCTACAACCTGTAATAACTCGGTCTGACCCGAGTATTAAATTCAAAAGAAAATAATACATGGGTCAGTCTAATTCAAACTCGGTTATTAATGCACGAAAGCAATAATAATTAAATAACAATTAGACGACGGTCAAGATAAATCTCGTCTATCCGATCCTTAAATAAAGAAATCCGATAACGATAAATATAACACGTAATAGTGTTAAACAACAAATCAACTAAATTCAAATTATCCACGAAGATAAATAAAAGGGTTATCAAATGAAGATAATTTAGAAAACAACAGAATTGCCTAAACGACAATTAACGACAAAAACCAATTATTAAATATATAATTAGAAACTCATAATCTAATTATCAAAAAGATAATTAGATATCAACAAAATCATTAAATTAAACTAAATCAAAATATGATTCAAAATATTGAATTGGACACACGAAACAAATCAAACAATTAAAATATCAATTAAAACGTCAATTCGGGTAGGGCTGCAGTACACGCACGCGTGTACTGCCTCGCCACTACAGTAATTAAATACACAAAAGATCAATAATTCAAAAGCAATAGAATATCAATAAAAGCAATACCGTGTGGCTGCAGTACACGCTTGCGTGCACTGCCTTGCCACTACAGTGATGATGTACACAAACGGTATTGGATCATTGGAATTATTGATCTTCATATCTAGAATTAATTCAGATAACTAGAAAATCAACATAAAAGGTTGGATCGATCCCATCAGATGGCGAGTTTTTAAGCTACGCCGCACGTGCATCTTAGATGGCCGAAGCCTACCAAGTACTATAAATTTTGGCACCCATCAGATGACCCGAAGGTCCGCAGAGTGACCCGAAGGTCTAGTACTGGTATTTGACCCGAAGGTCCGCAGAGTGGCTCGAAACCCCAACAAATGACCCGAAGGTCCATCATATGACCCGAAGGTCCAGCAAATGACCCGAAGGTCCATCAGAGTGGCTCGAAAGCCAAATAAAATCATCAGAATCATCAAACAACAAATATTTTAATTAACGAGTCCGGAATTAACCGAAATAGCAAACGCACATGTCCCATAACCACGAGTTTTACTAAATCATTTAATTCTCTTCATCGTTTCCTTGAAACTGCAAAATTGTGTATTCAAAAAAATAACATTTCACATTCTCAAACGGACAAGTCCAGAATTAAGCGAGTCAGTAAAAGAAAGGGGTCATAGTCCTCGATTTTGCTGAAACGTTTAAATCGCTTCCTCATTCTTTTGAAAGCGCAAACTGTAAAACTTTTGAAAACAATTTCATTTATTTTATAAAAGTAATAATTTACGTTCTCAAACGAACAAGTCCGCAATTAAGCGAATCAGTAAAAGAAAGGGGTCATAGTCCTAGATTTTGCTGAAACGTTTAAATCGCTTCCTTGTTCTTTTGAAAGCGTAAACTGAAAAAAAATTGAAAACAATTTTTATTTTGAAACAATTTTTAAAACACGTGATTAAACAGCAACATCAGTAGCAAATTCGTCAAGGAAATTGCACTTCTCAAAATACCGTAAAAACGGACAACAAAATCAGCATTGCGGGATAACAGCTTGAAAATCTACTTTAAAATTTGACGGTTACTGAAGCCAAAGCGACAGTAATATTCATACGTCAATGTCTCATCAAAATAATTTGCATCAAAATATAATATCCGTGAATTTTCATCCATTGAAAAGGTCAACAAAACACCGTGCTTCAATAACTTAGCACCAATGTGAAAATCCTGTTATAAAAATAACGGTAACAAAATACGTTCAAAACCAAACATCGATTTAACGTAAAATTAATGTAGTAACGTGCAACATAAATTTGCACGTATACCACAAAATAAACAAAGAAATCATTTAAATATATCTTCAACGAAGATAATTCAAAACAGCAAAAATCTCAACAAAATCACATAACTGCAATTGCTTCTGATCCACAAATCGGATTCGAAATTTTCAAAGAAAACAAATTAAACACAGCTATGTGAACAACAAATGAAATTTATTTCAATTTCATATTTTGATTTTTAAATCAAAAAGGTTATCAGCTGTATTCAGCGAAGACAGTCTCACTGTTTCCGCTGCGCACTCTGATAAATAGAACACAAATTAATCAATCAACAAAACACAATTTTTCTTATATTTTTAAACAAAGATATTTAAAAATTTCATCATAATTTCAAAACTTTAGTTTTGACTCAAAGCATAATAAAACATCGACAAATAGTTGTAACACATGTTCCATCTAAGTTATGTTTTATATTATGTCCATAAAACCTCAAGCTCTGATACCAACTGTGATGCCCCACCTCTATGCTCATAATAACAAAGAGTATTAAAGGAAATACTGTCTGTTATTACGAAGAATAAAGCTGGATAGGAGAGGCCATCCATAGTTAGGCCTTACACTAGTATTGGTTATTTCGATAGGAGTGGTATATATTTTTATTTTTCATCTCTTATCTATTTACTCCTATCGACATACCCAATTCCAGTGTAAAAAGAACTACGATGGTTCATAATAGTTTAGGACAATAAATATAATAATAAAACAAATAATATAAATGCGGAACACAGATAAAACAAAAAGTCTCATATATATAATAACTGATGTCAGTTACAATACATGTGATACAATACATATGATACAACTACAACTATCGACTCTGGAAATTACATATACAAGTACATTAACGTATATAATATACATGAAAACATATCTTCCAATACAATTACACTGACTAATATAAATGATGATGACTACTCCAAAAATATGAAAAGACTTCATAGCTCTAGCAGTAATCCAAAGCAGGATATCTACAATCTGTAATAACTTGGTCTGACCCGAGTATTAAATTCAAAAGAAAATAATACACGAGGCCGTCTAATTCAAACTCGGTTATTAATGCACGGAAGCAATAACAATTAAATAACAATTAGACGACGGTCAAGATAAATTTCGTCTATCCGATCCTTAAATAAAGAAATCGGATAACGATAAATATAACACGTAATAGTGTTAAAGAACAAATCAGCAGAATTCAAATTATCCACGAAGATAAACAAAAGGGTTATCAGATGAAGATAATTTAGAAAACAACAGAATTGCCTAAACGGCAATTAACGACAAAATCCAATTATTAAATATATAATTAGAAACTCATAATCTAATTATCAAAAAGATAATTAGATGTCAACAAAATCATTAAATTAAACTAAATCAAAATATGATTCAAAATATTGAATTGGACACACGAAACAAATCAAACAATTGAAATATCAATTAAAACATCAATTCGGGTAGGGAGGCAGTACACACA
This sequence comes from Allium cepa, assembly GCA_030765085.1. NCBI lineage: Eukaryota > Viridiplantae > Streptophyta > Magnoliopsida > Asparagales > Amaryllidaceae > Allium > Allium cepa. The sequence continues at coordinate 349,130,034 of CM060944.1, forward strand.
CATGTACTGCCTCGCCACTACAGTAAATAAATACATAAAAGATCAATAATTCAAAAGCAATAGAATATCAATGAAAGCAATACCGTGTGGCTGCAGTACACGCTTGCGTGCACTGCCTTGCCACTACAGTGATGATGTACACAAAAGCTCAATATCGTGTGGCTGCAGTACACGCTTGCGTGCACTGCCTTGCCACTACAGTGATGATGTACACAAACGGGCACAAGGTCAAACCCGAATTACCGGATTCAACTCAAGTGTAATTCGAAAAACAAGCAAAATGCAAAGGCCAAGTCACTGCTGTCATGACTCAACTCAATTGAACCAAATGGAACTGTGACAGCCGGAATGGCGACATGCAGTATGAAAATGTGAAAATTGGATAAATGCAAATATCATAGTCGAGCATAAAGGCACGGACTCTAGTGGAAGTGAATTAATTGACATAAATCAATGCGAGCAATATGAAGGAACCCAAAATTCTACATGAAACAGGTATGCCAACTGTATCAAATGATCAAAACAACTGGAATGAATGATCAAACTCGATGAAACCACACTTCGGATGCAGCACGGTTCATCTCAATGCCCACACCAATGAACTACATGATGTACAAGTGTTGTCACAACCCGGGGTTTTATAACAATTTGTTATCGTCATTAGAGGACTAAAATTAATAGCTAATTGCAGTTGGAAAATTTTAAATCGAGTTGAAATTCTTTTAAGAAATTGGTTAAAGAATTAGGTGGGCTTTAAAATCATATTGGCCCGTCTCTTTTATTATTTTGGGGCCGTGATACTTATTTAATGCAAATACTGTTCTTCTTTGATTTTTCATTCGAAAAAAAAACCCTAAACTAAGCTAACGAAAAAAATAATGGCGGCGTTTTTCGTTCGTTCCCCCTTTCTTTGACAATTAGGGCTTTCGTGAATTCGAAGATGGTGACTCCAAATACTCGATTTAATTCGGTTCTCTTGCTCGATTCTTTGCTGGCTTCGGCTTCGACTCGTAGCTATTCGATCTTTTGATTTGAGCTCTGGGAAGCAAAGTGAGTGTTTCCTTCACTCACATCTTTAATTCAAAGCTCAAATTTATTTAGGGTTTAAATTATGTGATTTTCGTTCGTGTAAAATTGTTTGAATTTGTCAACTTATTTGCTAGGCCGTTCGAAGTTATTTGGATGTTGATGATTTCACTGATTTATCGAATTCGTATAAAATGGTATTTGCGATTTTTACGGCTTTGATGATTTTTGGAAATGTTCAAACTCTTGGCCAGTACGGCTTGATTTTCATTTTGACTTCGGTCTGGATGCTTGTAGTCCTCGGGAAGCTTTGCGTTGTTTTCCTTTGAGCTTTGATATCAAAGTTGATATGATACTTGTTGCTGCCTATCTCTTAGCTTTTGTTGTGAACTTGTTTCTTGAGCTTGTGCTTATGTAATACAGTTTGCGCTGGTTCTCTGTCTTGCTCAAAAGTGATACTTTCATTTATGTCTTTGTGTATGCTTGTTGGTCTGGTTCATCTTGTAGTCTTCACTTAACTATGAAGTGTTTGCATTAATTTTGGTTGCTGTGTTGATCTTACTTGCCTTTGTTTTGTGGGTCTTGCCTTGTTCACTGAATTGCTGTATCACTTGGTTGTAGTTTGCACTGTGCATTCAGGTGCTTGCTACGTTGCCATATTAGTCTTACTGACCATAGTGTTCATTTCCGATAGCACTGTCCAGTCACAGTTGCATTTCATACATATGTTTCCACCTTTCACACTCTGGCCTTCAAGTATATTTGTTGTGCATTTGTAGTTGAAGTATTCCTCGAGTTTGATCATTAATGGTAGCTATCTTAAACTCTGAGGCAGTTTGCATATATGTATTTGTGTGTTCATGTCTGTGACCATTCAGGTTGGTTGTATTGAGTCTGTTCCTCCTGTAGCATATTTTGATAGAACTATTGCATTGAAAATATTTTCTACATAACCATCTTGTTGTCCAAAAATAAAAAGGCATATCAGTATGTGCTATGTTTCCTCTGATGCATTTCCTTCTGCCTAACAAATCGAGTCGGTTGACATTAATTAGTGTATATGAACAGTTTTACTTGTTTTGGCTAGTGCATTCGGCTTGTACGTTGTTTATTGGCATCCTTATATCTAATGCATTGTGGTATTGTTTCAGCTGATTTGATTATGTTATTTTTGCATTACTTTGTTCAACTTGCATCAGTTTAGTTCACATATGGTGATCTAGTATCACTAACTTTGAATTATTGTGAGTTGTAATATTGAGCGCTGTAACTTGATGGATCTGTGGCATTTCTTGCTGTCATGTTACAGCGACTTGTTTAGCTTGCTTCACTTTGGTAATTTCAGTTTCACTACTGCCTCTTTAATTTGTGTATGCACTTGCATCGGCCACTAATGCATTCATTTGCACATCACTTGATTGCCTCTTTTATTGCCGGTTCTTCGAGGCATGTTGTCATGAGCACTTGATTTAAAAGTTACACTGCTCTGGTTCCTAGTTGCTTTGAGCAATTGGGTCTGTTTAATTGTAGTCTACATTTCTGATAATGGACTTGCACTTGAACCTCTTGCCAGTTGCACTATAAGTTCGATTTGTTGTTAATAATTGTAGTCGTGATGACATCATATACTGTAGTGGTGCACACGCGTGCGTGTGCTGCAGCCACACATTATTGACGTATAAATTGATATTTCAATCGCTTGAATTGCTTGGCAAGGCAGTGCACGCAAGCGTGTACTGCAGCCACACGGTATTGCTTTTATTGATATTCTATTTCTTTTGAATTATTGATCTTTTGTGTATTTAATCACTGTAGTGGCGAGGCAGTACACACGTGCGTGTACTGCAGCCCTACTCGAATTGACGTTTTAATTGATATTTCAATTGTTTGAACTGTTTCGTTTATTCAATTCAATATGTTTTGAATCATATTTTGATTTGGTTTAATTTAATGATTTTGTTGATATCTAATTATCTTTTTGATAATTAGATTATGAGTTTCTAATTATTTACTTTATAATTGAATTTTTTCGTTAATTGCCGTTTAGGTAATTCTGTTGTTTTCTATTTATCTTCTTTGATAATCTTTTTAATTTATCTTCTTTGGTAATTTGGATTTGCTGATTTTTTGTTTAACACTGTTACGTGTTATATTTATCGTTATCCGATCTCTTTATTTAAGGATTAGATAGACGAGATTTATTGTGACTGTCGTCTATTTGTTACTTAATTATTATTGCTTCTGTGCATTGATAACTGAGTTTGAACTATAAACTGACCCGTGTATTATTTTCTTTTGAATGTAATACTCGGGTCAGACCGAGTATTACACGTTGTAGATATCTTGCTTTGGATTGCTGCTAGAGCTATGGAGTCTTTTCATATTTTTGGAGTAGTCGTTGTCTTTTATAGTAGTCAGTGTAATTGTATTGGAAGATATGTATTCATGTATATTATATACGTTAATGTACTTGTATATGTAGCTTCTAGAGTCGACAGTTGTAGTTGTATCGTATGTACTGTATCACATGTATTGTAACTGACATCAGTTATTATATATATGAGACTTTTTGTTTTATCTGTGTTCCGCAATTATATTATCTGTTTTATTATTATATTTATTGTCCTAAACTATTATGAACCATTGTAGTTCGTTTTATACTGTAATTGGGTATGTCGATGGGAGTAAATAAATAAGAGATGAAAAATAAAAATATATACTACTCCTACCGAAATAACCAATACTAGTGTAAGGCCTGACTTTGGATGGTTGCTCCTATTCAGCCTTATTCTTCGTGATAACAGACAGTATTTCCTTTAATACTCTTTGTTATTGCGAGCATAGAGGTGGGGCGTCACAGTTGGTATCAGAGCTTGGGGTTTATGGACATAATATAAAACATAACTTAGATGGAACGTGTGTTACAACTAGTGTCGATGTTTTAGTTGTGCTTTGAGTCAAAACTAATGTTTTGAAATTTCGATGAAATTTTTTTCAATATCTTTATTTAAAAATAAAAAGTGAATTTGTGTTTTGATTATCAGAGTGCGAAGCGGAAGCAGTGAGACTGTCTTCGCTGAGTACAGCTGATAACCTTTTTGATTTAAAAATCAAAATATGAAATTGAAATAAATTTCATTTGTTGTTTACATAGCAGTGTTTAATTTGTTTTATTTTAAAATTTCGAATCCGACTTGAGGATCCGAAGCGATTGCAGTTATGTGAATTTGTTGAGATTTCTGTTGTTTTGAATTATCTTCATTGAAGATATATTCGACTGATTTCTTTGTTCATTTTGTAAGTATACGTGCAAATTTAAGTTGCACGTTACTGCATTAATTTTACGTTGAACCGATGTTTGGTTTAAACGTATTTTGTTGCCGTTATTTTATAACGGGTTTTTACACCAATGCTAAATTTTTGAAGTACAGTGTTTTGTTGACATTTTTAATGAATGAAAATTCACTGGTATTATATTTTGATGATAATCATTTTGATGAGATTTTGACATATGAATATTACTGTCGCTTTGGCTTCAGTAACCATCAAGTTTTAAAGTGGATTTTCAAGCGGTTATCCCGCAATGCTGATTTTGTTGTCCGTTTTTACGGTATTTTGAGAAGTGCAATTTCCTTGTCGAAGTTGCTACTGATGTTGCTGTTTTAATCACGTGTTTTAAAAATTGTTTCAAAATAAAATTGTTTTCAAAAATTTTACAATTTCGTTTTCAAAAGAATGAGAAAGCGATTTAAACGTTTCAGCAAAATCGAGGACTATGACCCCTTTCTTTTACTGATTCGCTTAATTTCGGACTTGTCCATTTGAGAAAGTAAATTATTACTTTTATAAAATAAATGAAATTGTTTTCAGAAGTTTTGCAGTCTACGCTTTCAAAAGAATGAGGAAGCAATTTAAACGTTTCAGCAAAATCGAGGACTATGACCCCTTTCTTTTACTGATTCGCTTAATTCCGGACTTATCCATTTGAGAATGTGAAATGTTATTTTTGAAATACACAATTTTGCACTTTCAAGGAAATGATGAAGATAATTAAACGATTTAGTAAAACTCGTGGTTATGGGACATGTGCGTTTGCTATTTCGGTTAATTCCGGACTCGTTAATTGAAATATTTGTTGTTTTGATGATTTTGATGATTTCCGTGTGCTTTCGAGCCACTATGTTAGACCTTTGGGTCATATGTTGGACCTTCGGGTCATATGTTGGACCTTCGGGTCAATACCAGTACTAGACCTTCGGGTCATTTGTTGGACCTCTAGGTCATTTTGTTGGGCGCCAAAATTATGTTGGTAGTACTTGGTAGGCTTCGGCCATTTGTTGATGCACGTGCGGCATAGCTTAAAAACTCGCCATCTGATGGGATCGATCCAACCTTTTATGTTGATTTTCTAGTCATCTTAATTGTTCTAGATATTTGTTGTTTCCTATTATCTGCAGGTAATTGGATATTTGTTGATATGAGTTCTAATTATCTTTTTGATAATTAGATATTTATTGATTCTGATTATCGTTTTTGATAATTAAATATTTGTTGATTTTGATTATCGTTTTTGACAATTGAATATTTGTTGATTTGAGATTTGATTATCGTTTTTGATAATTGAATATTTGTTGATTTGAGATTTGATTATCGTTTGTGATAATTAAATATTTGTTGATTTGAGATTTGATTATCATTTGTGATAATTAAATGTTTGTTGATTTAAGATTTGATTATCGTTTGTGATAATTAAATATTTGTTTATTTGAGATTTGATTATCGTTTGTGATAATTAAATGTTTGTTGATTTGAGATTTGATTATCGTTTGTGATAATTAAATGTTTGTTGATTTGAGATTTGATTATCGTTTGTTATAATCAAATGTTTGTTGATTTGAGATTTGATTATCGTTTGTGATAATTAAATATTTGTTGATTTGAGATTTGATTATCGTTTATGATAATTAAATATTTGTTGATTTGAGATTTGTTTATCGTTTATGATAATTGCTGTTTTCTATCTATCTCTGTTGATAGTTAGAGTTTTCTGATTATGGAGTTTGTGTTTTTCTGATTTTCTGGTTGACAACTAGATGTTTGCGGTTTTGTGAATTGTGATTTGTGTTTTCTAATTATCTTTGTTGATAATTAGATTTTGCTGTTTTCTAATTATCGTATTGATAATTAGATATTGCTATTTTGTGATTTCTGAATTCTAATTATCTAATTGATAATTAAATATTACTGATAACTGTATTTATTCAGTTTTGTTGTTTTCGGATTATCTACTTGATAATTAGATTCTGTTGAGAATTTGTGAATTTCTTTTATTGGAATTAAAAGATTTTTTTAGTATTTGTGTTCTTGACCTTTATTTTTCTAGCTTAACCAATTTATGTTAGAGAAATAATTGTTATTGACGCCTTTAATTATGAAAATTGCGGGGACGCAATTTTTATAAGGAGGGGAGTCTGTAACAACCCGGGGTTTTATAACAATTTGTTATCGTCATTAGACGGCTAAAATTAATAGCAAATTGCAGTTGGAAAATTTTAAATCGAGTTGAAATTCTTTTAAGAAATTGGTTAAAGAATTAGGTGGGCTTTAAAATCATATTGGCCCGTCTCTTTTATTATTTTGGGGCCATGATACTTATTTAATGTAAATACCGTTCCTCTTTGGTTTTTCATTCGAAAAAAAAACCCTAAACTAAGCTAACGAAAAAAATATGGCGGCGTTTTTCGTTCGTTCCCCCTTTCTTCGACAATTAGGGCTTTCGTTAATTCGAAGATGGCGACTCCAAATACTCAATTTAATTCGGTTCTCTTGCTCGATTCATTGTTGGCTTTGGCTTCGACTCGTAGCTGTTAGGTCTTTTGATTTGAGCTCTGGGAAGCAAAGTGAGTGTTTCCTTCACTCACATCTTTAATTCAAAGCTCAAGTTTATTAAGGGTTTAAATTATGTGATTTTCGTTCGTATAAAATTGTTTGAATTTGTCAACTTATTTGCTCGGCCGTTCGAAGTTATTTGGATGTTGATGATATCTCTGATTTATCGAATTCGTATAAAATGATATTTGCGATTTTTACCGGTTCATTTTCACGGCTTTGATGATTTTTGGAAATGTTCAAACTCTTTGGGCAGTACGGCTTGATTTTCATTTTGACTTCGGTTTGGATGCTTGTAGTCCTCGGGAAGCTTTGCGTCATTTTGCTTTGAACTTTGATATCAAAGTTGATATGATACTTGTTGCTGCCTATTTCTTAGCTTTTGCAGTGAACTTGTTTCTTGAGCTTGTGCTTATGTAACACAGTTTGCGCTGGTTCTCTGTCTTGCTCGAAAGTGATACTTTCATTTATGTCTTCATGTATGCTTGTTGGTCTGGTTCATCTTGTAGTCTTCACTTTAACTATGAACTGTTTGCTTTAATTTTGGTTGCTGTGTTGATCTTGCTTGCCTCTTTTTTGTGGGTCTTGCTTTGTTCACTGAATTGTTGTATCACTTGGTTGTAGTCTGCACTGTGCATTCAGGTGCTTGCTACGTTGCCATATTAGTCTTTCTGACCATAGTGTTCATTTCTGATAGCACTATCCAGTCACAGTTGCATTTCATACATATGTTTCCACCTTGCACACTCTAGCCTTCAAGTATATTTGCTGTGCATTTGTAGTTGAAGTATTCCTCGAGTTTGATCATTAAATGTAGCTGTCTTAGCCTTTGAGGGCAGTTTGCATATATGCATTTGTGTGTTCATGTCTGTGACCATTCAGGTTGATTGTATTGAGTCTGTTCCTCCTGTAGCATATTTTGATAGAACTATTGCATTGAAAATATTTTCTACATAATCATCTTGTTGTCCAAAAACAAAAAGGCATATCAGTATGTGCCATGTTTCCTCTGATGCTTTTCCTTCTGGCTAACAAATCGAGTCGGCTGACTTTAATTAGTGTATATGAACAGTTTTACTTGTTTTGGCTAGTGCGTTCGGCTTGTACATTGTTTATTGGCATCCTTGTATCTGATGCATTGTGGTATTGTTTCAGCTGATTTGATTATGTTATTTTGGAATTACTTTGTTCAACTTGCATCGGTTTTAGTTCATATATGGTGATCTAGTATCACTAACTTTGAATTATTGTGAGTTGTAATACTGAACGCTGTAACTTGATGGATCTGTGGCACTTCTTGCTGTCATGTTACAGCGCTTGTTTAGCTTGCTTCACTTTGGTAATTTCAGTTTCACTACTGCCTTTTAATTTGTGTATGCACTTGCATCGGCCACTGATGCATTCATTTGCACATCACTTGATTGCCTCTTTTATTGCATGTTCTTCGAGGCATGTTGTCATGAGCACTTTATTTAAAAGTTACACTGCTCTGGCTTCTAGTTGCTTTGAGCAATTGGGTCTGTTTAATTGCAGTCTACATTTCTGATAGTGGACTTGCACTTGAACCTCTTGCTAGTTGCACTATAAGTTTGATTTGTTGTTAACAATTGCAGTCGTGATGACATCATATACTGTAGTAGCGAGGCAGTACACGCGTGCGTGTGCTGCAGCCACACATTATTGACGTATAAATTGATATTTCAATCGCTTGAATTGCTTGGCAAGGTAGTGCACGCAAGCGTGTACTGCAGCCACACGATATTGCTTTTGTTGATATTCTATTTCTTTTGAATTATTGATCTTTTGTGTATTTAATCACTATAGTGGCGAGGCAGTACACGCGTGCGTGTACTGCAGCCCTACTCGAATTGACGTTTTAATTGATATTTCAATTGTTTGAACTGTTTCGTTTATTCAATTCAATATGTTTTGAATCATATTTTGATTTGGTTTAATTTAATGATTTTGTTGATATCTAATCATCTTTTTGATAATTAGATTATGAGTTTCTAATTATTTACTTAATAATTGAATTTTGTCGTTAATTGCCGTTTAGGCAATTCTGTTGTTTTCTAATTATCTTCTTTGATAATCTTTTTAATTTATCTTCTTTGATAATTTGGATTTGCTGATTTGTTGTTTAACACTATTACGTGTTATATTTATCATTATCCGATCTCTTTATTTAAGGATCGGATAGACGAGATTTATTGTGACTGTCGCCTATTTGTTACTTAATTATTATTGCTTTTGTGCATTAATAACTGAGTTTGAATTATAGACTGGCCGTGTATTATTTTCTTTTGAATGTAATACTCGGGTCAAACCGAGTATTATAGGTTGTAGATATCTTGCTTTGGATTGCTGCTAGAGCTTTGAAGTCTTTTCATATTCTTGAAGTAGTCGTTGTCTTTTATAGTAGTCAGTGTAATTGTATTGGAAGATATGTATTCATGTATATTATATACGTTAATGTACTTGTATATGTAACTTCCAGAGTCGACAGTTGTAGTTGTATCGTATGTACTGTATCACATGTATTGTAACCGACATTAGTTATTATATATATGAGACTTTTTGTTTTATCTGTGTTCCGCAATTATATTACCTGTGTTATTATTATATTTATTGTACTAAACTATTATGAACCATCGTAGTTCGTTTTATACTGTAATTGGGTATGTCGATGGGAGTAAATAAATAAGAGATGAAAAATAGAAATATATACTACTCCTATCGAAATAACCAATACTAGTGTAAGGCCTAACTTCGGATGGTCGCTCCTATCCAGCTTTATTCTCGTGATAACATGCAGTATTTCCTTTAATGCTCTTTGTTATTGTGAGCATAGAGGTGGTGCGTCACAAGTGTGCAGTGACCAGTGAACAACTAAATAAAACTGGACCAAGTTCAACTTAACAAGCAAATGCAGACTAGTGAACAAAGGCAGTAGTACATCTCAAATGCAAACTATATCATACATGATACTATGATCATATGGATGTATGCAAATTTGTACATCTCCAATGCAAACTGAAGTACTCAAGTGCAACTCACCACAAATATGCACAGGAACAATATATGATCAAAGATAAGCAAAAGCAAGTGGACGCGATGCGCATAATGTACAGTGCAACTACTGCAACAAGTAAGTGGCAACAAATGAAATGCAGCCACCACATGAATACAAGGGTAGAACTGCACAAAGTAATGGCATCAAGTTATACTATTATGTGTACCAAAGATAAGACAACACAACAACAAATTCCAGTGAGGTCAAAATGAAAATCAAGGCATCAAGTATGCACAAATTAATGCAAATCAGTACAGTCAGTGAACTGAAGTGAAGCTACAAGTGTACAACTACACCAGACCAAATGTCATCAAGTAAACAAGACTCAAGTCAAGTGGACGAAGTGCCCATGAATTCACAGTGCAAACTATTGCACCAAGAATACAACATGCATGCAGTTGTGAGACTGGAAAATGCAAGAATCAGACTCGAGTACAAAAGCTACAAATTCAAGTGCAGTGCCCTTAATGCAAACTCAAGTCTGCTACATATAAATCAAGTTCAGTTTCTCATAAACAAGACCAAGCGAACCAATGACCAAAATCAATCAAATACTCCAGACCATATACAAGTGAATTAATCAATCTGCAAATATCACTAAGGCACAGTGCAGAAGCAAAAAGGCAAAGGCCAGCAACATTGAAATGGATCGAGCCAGTGCAACAAATAAAATATGTTGATTTTCCAGAACAAATATTTGAATTCAAACAACTGCAGTTCAAGGTAATACCGAAGTTTAGCATCAATTCATAGCCGAGGTGGTCAAGGCTAGAATCGAACAGAGTCAGATGTAGTAGTTTCCAAAGTCAACAGAGAATTCAAAGCAACTGTTAAATGTCGAAGTCAAACTTAAAGCAATTGCAAAGTCAAAATAAATCCTCATCTAAAAATGTTTTCACAAAATCCTGCCTACATATTTCAACCAAACTCAGAAACGAGGTCATGCTGAAGCCAATAGAGGAAATGATAAAGTCGAATCGCAGTTCAAAACAATAGCAAGCTCAACCACGGTCGAGGTCAAAATAACCAAAGTCATCAGCAAAATCAAAGCCGTGAGAATCAAGAATCAAATAATGTCACAGCAATTTCAAACCAAAAATCGAAGCTATGGAAATCAAGTAACAAAAGCTCATACGATTTTAAACTAGATGTGAGTGAGGAAATCACTCACCTTATCGACGAATTGGAGCAGCCGCATCGATCTACAAAGCAAGGCCGAAGATCAACGTCCGATCGAGCTACAGGAGTCGGCGCCTTCGATTGCACGAAACCCTAGCTGAAAGGAAGAACGAACGAGAAGAACGAAGCCACCATTATTATTTTTTCGTATGCTAGGGTTTTCGAACGAAAAATGAATGAAAGGGGGGTCGGGTTTGCCATTTGATAAACGCGGCACCAAGAAGAAAATTGGGCCAAGATGATTTTTAAAGCCCACACAGTTCCTTAATCAAATTACTAAAGGATTTCAACCTGGTTTAAAAACTCCCATAGCACTTTGTTCGCAATTTTAATCGTCTAATGATGATAACAAAATAATTGCGAAATCCCGGGTTGTTACATATAGTCTATAAATTTTTTATTAAAATATTTCATAAAGCTATTCATTTAATATCCAAAAATTATGCTTTGTATATAAAATAAATTCCTTTTTTGAATAACTCAAAAATAATTTATAAACATATTTAATTTTGAAACTATTCAAAAATAAAAAATTCCATCTAATAGCATTTCAAAAATACTAAAAAGAGGCACAGTGCTACCACAACACTAAATAAGGGAAATTATGTTCATGCCATGAAATATGACATCCAATACATCATATATCATTATATATGAAAATAAAATTAACGACGTGAAGAATTATGTTGGATCCCTCCAACCTGTTCACGTGCATCAAATATATCATATGAGAATAAAATGTACAATGTCTGCTTCGAGGTAAAAGCGCTTACAAAGGGTCGTCCGCTCATACAAGGAAACGTATAGGGTCTCATCTGCTTCAATAGGCATGTATATATATCCAACTACTAATAATAATAGTAAACAGCTAAATAAGCAATCATAGGCAGCAACGACATAGATAAAATTATTTCCACTTATATAAAATATAAGTGGCCTGAGATTGTGAGTTTTACTCACATTGATTCCAGTTAGTGCTAAAGTGTTCAGGTTTGAATTAAAATTAACTAAGCGTTTAATTTTAATCCAAATTCTTGCTAGCTCCAAATAACTACAATTCAACTCCAACATGTAGTATTCGTTGATACGAATACAACGCAACTTGTTTCATTCGATTTCAGTCTCGTATGAAACAGTTATATGGTTATTAAGTTATTGAATTTAAATATAATTAACAAATCACTTAATTGCAAGTTTAATTACCAATTAAACAACTAAACCTCGCCTAACCCTTTCTTCCTCAAACACAAAGAATTCCCGCTTCTCCCCAGTTCACCATTGCCGCACTCTCTTCCTTCCCATTCTTCCTCGTCGATGCGTGAAACCATCCATCGACACCACCCTTGAACACCTCATCATCAGCTCTATCCTCCCATCCCTATCAGACCAAGTTCAATCTCCCCTTCTCCATCATGTCCAAACTCTCCCTGGTCACGTCAATAGCAGGTCGCGCCTCCCTCCGGACCACCGTACTCTTCAAACTCCGGTGATAACTGCCATTTAACATCCTCTTTCCAAAAGCAACTTCATTCCACAAATCAATGAGCCAATCTCCTTTTTAATCAAACCTTAGTCAATAAACCCATAGAATGTCCACTGTCTTGGCTGCCGCACCTCCCTTACCACCACCATATCCTACAAAAACATATCCAAGCATAGCTCTATTGAAATATGAATTTAGGAATTGGTTTTGTGATTTTTCATTTAGTAATTTGTTTAACTTAAACATTTTAATTTGTAAAATGAAAAAAATGGGCTTCTTTTTTTACTGGAAGAATACATAAGAGAAGATGGAGGAGACGCGTCAATGGTTGATTTGAATTTTCATTTCATTCTAAAATCAACTCTTAAAGCACATCAAAAATTCAATCTTTGATTTTCCAAACGAAAATACCATCGCGCTCAGGAAATCGATACGGTTCTAGGTATATAAAAATATACACTGGTTATTGAATTTTGAAAAATCACAAAAACGCTACTATTGACCGGTAAAACATCAAACAGAAAGTTGAATATTTTCCAAACTAAAAATTATGGAAAAATAAAATAAATTAAACTGAAAATATGTCAGTAGAAATTAAGTCATAAAAATAATATTTAATCTTTGATTATTTATTTTAAACTGTTACCTCTCTAATTAAATCATTGCGCGGTTCAAGCTCACGCGGCCAATATGACATCAAATTGTCACGAAATTTGAAATCCTACAATAATTTGCTATTACGAATCCAACAAAATTAGTTTCGTTCAATTGTGAGATAGAGCCCTGAATAGCCATTTTCACTCGCTAAATTAATATAAAAAAATTCAATTTTCGTTTAGTCACCTTTTAAATTAATTTAAAAATTTTCTGTCTTCATTTTAATTTAAATTGGATTTAATCAACTTCCGTAATCATTTTCATTCACATTAAATTCTATATTCAATTATTTAATCGATTCGGATACTCAAGTAACAACTATATTTGAAATTAAATCTATTTAAATTATACAATTAATTTTTCAATATTTAAAATCAATTAAGTATTCTAATTACAATTGATTGAAATTTCGGGTCGTTACACCAAGTGTATTTGAAATATGCATCTACAAATGATATATGGTATATATATCCATAATCTGAATGAATTGGAGCAAGACCCAGAGATCAGTAGTTATTAGTTCCAATAGTTTATCATATTTGGTTAAAGAATCAGTAAATGCTAATTTATGTCTTTTGCCCATTTACAAATGTAAGGTAGAATGACATTGTCAAAAGGAATCTTATTTTTAGCTAAGATCTTTTTCATATTATTTACACTAGGATGACTGAGCTTGAAATGCCATACATCAAAGTTATTCAATTTCTTCTCAGTTTGAGCTAGTTTAGAAAAATTACAACTTCCAGTAGTTTTATCAGAGTTTGATTTTCTAGAATCAACATGATTAAGTTTGCATAGATCCTTCATAGCCATACCCCATAATAAAATTTCCTTAGTTCATATGTCTTTACCCAAACAGTATTTAGGATAAAATTCAAAGTAAACATCGTTATACTAGCAAACTGTGATACATATATCGACCCAGTATTTCAAACCATTCGCACCCACACATGCCAGACTTGAATTGCTCAAAATATTAGATTATTAATTTATATTTGGAAAAATTCAGCATATACGGTAAATAAATTAATCACAGAATCACAGACGCAGAGTAATATAACAATAAGCAGCGGAATAGATAAATAGTAGTCCATGAAGCTACTATATAAACTTTAGAGTTTGAAGAAAAATACAACAGATATCTCGAATACACAGAAGTCTTGATATATATAGTCAAATGATAAAATCGGAATATAAACAGCTCGAGAGAACTAAAGACTGAATAGACATAGATGGATCTCCAAGTGAAGCTCCAAGCGTCAATGGTAAGTCTCAAATACTGTAACACTCAGTCTGACCCAAGCATAAAGAAAAACAAAAAACACTCGAGCCAGGACTAACATTCTTATACAGTAAATTCAACTCAAGGTAAATATAAACTGAAATACAAATAACGTAAAGAATGTTTGGGATTCTAATCCTCTAAGGATCCATGGAACTATCTATTATGTAGTAATATACACTATTATAATAATGTCTATAGTAAAGTAAACTATTAAAATAGCATTAAGGCGTTACCCATATCCCCCTTAACACATTTTATATAATGTCGTAGTCTATATAGATACTGTAAACTCAACCCGCGGGTGGGCTATCAGGGTTGCACTCCATAGGTACGACGCAAAAAAACTCTTAGAAGGTGCGATAAAGCATGAACAAGGCACACGATGCAATGCCCAGGGTAGATATACCAATTGCGTATCTGGATTGGTGGTAATGCATAGCAGCTAATACCGCCCATTTTGACACACTCCCAAATCAAAGGTCCATCCAAATCAAACCACAAAGTAATAGAATGATATCGAAGAAATGTGTCCGATTGGAGGAATGGCCTCACTTGGCCCTGTGAGGCTCTAGTTTTAGCCACATCAAGCTGACATGCGAGAGTCAGGACTACGTTATTACCTCATACAGGATCGTCGCCAAACCATCCCACTTCATTCTGGAGTCTCCACCACGTACACAGTTGTTAAAGCGGTTTTCGGTATTGGCAGAGAGTATGATAATATTTGATCCAGGTCTCTTTAATAACCAAATGATTATTTCACACCGTGGTCATTTCATTTCAAATAGTGCATACTTCATATCAAAATATCATATTCATTTTAAAACCTTATCAATTCGATATCATTATTCACCTTAAATAATATTCATTTCCAGAGTCGTAACAATTTCAAAATTATAGCACTTTTGAAATCATACCACTTTTGAAATCATAATGCTTTTGAAATCATTACACTTTTGAAATCATAACCCTTCCATCTTAAACAGTTTAGATATTGAAAATAGTATATATGTTAAAATAGTTATAAATTAAAAATAGTTTATATAATAAATAGCTATGAAATATTTTATATTTATTTAAAGATATTACAATGAAATAGTTTCCCAATTAGAATTGTTTCATCCAATTCCACAAATCGATTCAAATCAACTTAAATTTCAAAATTCAATTTTGAAGTAATCCTTATTCAACACTTCCAATTTAAAAGGTTAAAGATTCAATTAAAATTCTCGATAAACCATTTCACTTTTTATCGATTTCAAATCCAGGTTTGAACTATCATTTCAAGTCCAATAAGATTCAAAGTTAAGTATTCAAACATTTAACTTTAATTTTATTCAAATTGAAAAATATTCACTTAATCATTTTAGTACAATTAAATAAAATCTCAATATATAATAGTGGAGATAAGGTGAGTTTGGCGCAGTGGGTGGTTAGAGCACGATTGGCTGGAGCATAGGTAGTGGGGTTCGTTGCAGGCTCAGGCGGACTAAAGTGGAGCGCTGTGTAACGACCCGCAAATCCGTACCCCTTGATTTGACACTATTCAACCTAAATCAACTCAATTTGTACAGAAATACGAACCATTTGGGTTAAAGAAGAAGAGGTAGAAGAAGAGAAAACAGAAAACAGCTTCCAAATCTAACCATCGCAGCGGAATAAAATATAATAGATAATAACAGATCTTTACACAAAAGAAACTATATCTGTTTATACATTACATCACCAGAATACATCATCAGAGTACAACATCAATATCATACAACTAGATACACACTAAACATCACAGCGGAATATATATAAACAAGTAGAGAAGTACGTATCGTCATCCAGCTCGTCTCCTGAACTCCAAAGCATCATATCCTGTATCCTATAATACTCGGTCTGACCCGAGCATTACAGTTAAATAACACCCGAGTCGGTCTGGAATACCAGCGTGAGAAAATCACACCCAATTGATTATTAAAGTTTCAAAAATCCTTTGAAAACAAAAGCATCTCGTAAGACCACGCCACAAATAAACATGTCGGGTTTTTCCCTTACGATAGCTAAAACATTTTATAGAAATCCTCTGATATTATAATAGTGTCTATATACAAATACTTATAAAATAGCCGAAATTGTTACATGATTAAATTCCAGCTACTAGCCACAGAGTTGGTAATACAAACAAAACTCGTACAAGGCACGTAGTGAGAATGGATTTCCAACTAATGACTAGGCACTGGGGTACCACCTGTCACAGTACGGGGCCTAGATCACCGTACCGAGGAGTACGCCCGCTCCCCTGCAACACAAGGTCGGGACTACCCCTTACTGGATAATCCCGAGTGAGATCACCCCGCGGTTGGGATCAGCAACCGCCCACTAAGTCAAAATAAAAAGGGACATCTAGACTTGAATGACCTCACCCTGCTTGGGTGCTACCCACCTAGCCTTGCTACATAACCCCTGATTTTCAGTCATTCCCATTTGATGAGGCTTGAGGCTAAGCGTTACCTTTTTAAGAACATATCCCTTAGAATGCCCATCGTCCACCTGACGGTGTTTCGCAAGCATTCATCCATACAAGTCCGTCCCGGGTTTGAACGGAACCGAAGGCACTATTCCTACTACATCCATTTTGGAAATATCCTCGGGATTAGTAGCGACTAGCCCTTGCACTTCACTGCTCCATCTTCGACTCCGAACTCATTTCCCACGAAACGTACAAACCGAAACGAAGTGGTTTTCGAGAAATAAATCTCGATCCCGGTCTCTTCGAAACGATCAACGTATTTGTCCAATATTGATAGTCGGTGATTTAACTATCAATTAATGTTCACATTATCCATCCAACATAAATAATTTCTCCAAGTTATTTGTTATTTCAAAATATCTGTACAAGATCTATTTTCACATTTAAATCCCCTTTGAAAACAGTTTAAACCAGTTTCCTCTCATGGAATAATTTCCCAATTATTTATTCCCACTGGAACACCAAGTATAAAATATTTTAGATTTAATGAAACTCTAAAATCACTTTATTATAAAATACTTTATAACATAAAAATGAAATATACTTTAATACTTTATAAAAATATATATACGTTAAGAATATTTTCAATAAAACACTTTATAAAATAAAAACTAAATTTCCTCTTTTAATCAGAATACCAAGTCACTTTTACATAGTTATTACAATAATAACTTTGAATGACATATACTTACTTTTAAGGTCAACACTTAGAAATAATAAATCTTCCCAAAACATGCTTTTTAAAACGTTATTAAAACCTTAAATTTATTTTAAAATTCCTTTGAAAACCATACTTGACTATCCAGGGAAATACTCTTCTCTTTCACATCTCTAAAAAATAAATCACCATTTATTTTTAAACAAATTCTCATTCCTTTAATAAATTCTTACCGTGAATTTATAATTTAAATATCCAACGACATTTTATTTCACCTTATAAACCCAGTTTATAAAGTCCAAAATCTCACTTCTCTTTAAATTTCAATTCCAACACTTAAATCAATTTACAATTGATTTCTATTTATTTTACTTTGAAATAAATTCCCTTACTTCATTTATTTCAAAATTCATTAACTTTCAGATTAAATTTCCAAATTATGTTTTAAAAGCTTTTAATTGAAAAATACCAAATTTCAGATTTCTCAATTTCCTTCTTTCCCTTTAATTTAATCTAATCCTTAAATTTAAAATAATGTCTTTTATTCACTTTAGTTCCAAGATTTATTATTCCCCTGTTAATTCGAATCCTCATATTCCATATTTGTTAGAATTTAGAAATCAATTTATTTTATTTTATTTTCACTTCATTATTAAACTTATTCCAATTCACTAGAATTATTTTACTTAAAATTTTACTCTTTTATTTCTTTCCAAAAATTCCAATTCTAGAGATTTTCATAACTCAACATGTCCAAATAGGTCCAACCAAACCATAACATCCAATTATTCATATAATTCATCACTGGATATCAAAAATCATATCACAGAACATTTAAACAAAATTAAATATTTTGACGAATCCAGTTGGAACCCTCCAACCTGTTTCCTTGCATCCATAGATGTTAGCACAATACCAATTCCACTTCGAGGTGGAATATCGCGGTATATGGGATTAAATAATATTATTCACTATTATGCGGCGCATAGGGTCTCTCATCCGCTATATAAATGCGGGAAATCAATCATTCCAAGATGTAATATATATACTATAATATAGCATATCAAATCAATCCAACCATTCAATTAAATTTAAATTTAACTGAGTGAGATTAACTCACCTTTTTCTTTATTAGCATCCATTTCAATCCAGCTTGATTTCTTCCCGATTTAGACCTTGAATAAACATTATATAATTTTATTATCATCTAAACAATTAATCATCATTTAATAATTTAATTTAACAAATGATTTAAATTATTATGAATAGTTTAACTTCAAACTAATTTCCTTTTCGAACTACCCTCTATTAACTAAAATAAACTTCAAATGAGTTAGCTAAACAAGTACATTACTTTAAAGTTAAATTAGTGGATTTCAAAATGTGTTGATATATATTTATTAAATTCAAAACAGAATTATTTTACACTTTACCATGTTATTATTTTCTCTGCATCTGATTATATACATACATTAGAAGTCTGCATATATATGCTTCAATGTTATTACACCAACCCATCTGAAGCTTTAATTTAACTCTATTCAAATTCCCAACAGGATGGTATACATATTATCTTTTTTTTTCAAATCTGCATACATATTTACGTTAAACCGAAAACCAAAAGCAAATATATCTCACTGGCCAACGCAAACAACACCCAAATGCTTCTGGCCTCGCGACGTCACCACCTCAGCGAACATCAACCCTAATCGATGTTGCGAGCCACTCAAGATACCAACCTAGATCGACTTCCCTTTCCCCCATTTCAGATCGCAAGGCCAGCTGCCTTAACCACCAACCGAAAGTCCTCTCAGATCTGAACACTGCCGCTACCTTGTCGCCGCGTCCCACTTCCCGCCGCTCGCGACTCATCCAACAACACGAGCCTCAATCGCGACCCATCTTCACCCTCCATTCCTGCCACCCACATACGGTCGAAGACACGCGCGCTTGAACCATAGATTCGAACGAGCTTGAATCCCGATCTTCGATTAGAGTCGAAGTCGCCCCCATCATTCGATTATGTGTCAGCCGAGAATAGGGGAAGTGCGATGAAATTTGAGGTTTTCTTGAATCCTAGAAGAAAGCACTAGCCATTCTAGCATTCGATTTAATTTGGGATCGATATTGTGAAAAACAAATAGTGGAAAAGGAAGGGACATGTGTTTACAAATGGGAGGCAACGATTTGGAATAAGTGGTGGTAGGCACGATTTTGTTTTGAACAAGAAGGAGTGGCCATTTTTTTTTCTCTCTTGTTGAGGTTAATTCATTCTGAGAGGAATGGAAGGAGAAAGTGTGATTTTAAAATGAAGAGAAACGGCTTGCTTCAGATGATTGTCGGCTACAGTATTTCACATGTGAAAGGCAAAATTTATGATGGGAAAGAATGTTGGTTGATGTTGACCAATATAAATATAAATTTAAATTGAATTCGATATAGATTTCAACGCGTTTACTTATCGTACGCTCACACACCAACTCCGATCAATACGAAATTTGAAATCCGATAATAATATAATACTACAGATCCAATGGAACTGGTTTCGTCGAATTCTGAGACTGCGCCTTGGAAGGCTATTTTTAAATTCAATTAAAACAATAAAATTTTAAAACTGTACAAACCACCATAAACTTTAAATTTACAACTTCTATTATCTTCAGCATTATCAATATAAATTTTATAAGCCTTCAAATTATTTTTAACCAGCTTTAAAAATCAAGATTCAATACTTTTACCCAATTCCGATAATTAAATTTAATAATAAATTATTCAATAAATATTGATATTTGAAATTAAGGTTAATAATTAACTTTCGAATATTTAAAATTAATTAAATATTCCCATTTCAAATACTCAAAAATTCCGGGTCATCACATTCCTCCCCTCTTAAAAGAATTTCGTCCCCGAAATTGTTAGTTAGGAGGAATGATCCATAATCCATTAACTATTTTCCTCACCCCAAATAGCTCTTAAAAATTTTTTTCCAAATAAATCTTTTTACCAAAGACATACTAATCCTCTTTCTAACTTTTCAATTTATCCATAAGTCCCAAACAATATCACCTACTTATCAATTAAAATTTACACTTAAATTCAAAATTTAAATTATTCAAAAAATTTCAAAATTTATCCAACTCCCTAAATTTCCAAAAAAATTCGCCAGCGTCTCCTTTGCGAGGCTAGCTCGGTACTACTACAAAATGGCTCTACGGCCTCCCAAATCCAAAAAAACAAAAAACAAAAAGCCAAGTGGCTGCATCCAAAAATCCCATCAAATTTCACAGAAATTTAAACACATACATTTTTGGTCGGGCAATTCTAGTTTATCTTCAAAAATCCCAATTTCCTCCTGCTTTTTTTTTAATACCTGAATATCCTATTAAGCAATAACATCCAAGTACAGCTTCAAAACCATTTTATACATTCCTTTACAAATTTTCAATATTTTCTTTACTTAAGCCCGTACGATGCACACATATCATTCGTACGCAATATCAAATTTAATCGCTCACTCGATCACACAATTTCATTTCCGAACTAGTATCGTTCACCCGACTTCCTAATGCGAACACAGATCTGGTTTTCTTGATCAGAAACCTTCATTCTCCTTGCATAGTCATAACTATGATAAAGAATTTCCAGAATTAACCAAAATTCCATATCCAGGGTTCGCCGTCGAAAATCGAGTGAAAAATCCTAACTCGGATCGATAAAATTATCTTGAAATTCTGTGCTCGTATCTGGATCAAATAGCTATGCGAATAAAATAATATACGTACATCCTACGTATAAATTCCAATTGATTATCAATTATATCAATTTCCCTTTTATTCACTTTCATTTTGATTGTTATTCCCTTATTCACAATTCCCACAGTCACGAATATCAGTTTCAACCTTAATTCAATTATTCACTTAGCATAGTTTCAATACCAAATTTACTTAAAAATTCATTATTCTCTTCTTAAGTTCAATATAAATATTTTACATACTTCTTACATTTATTTTCACTTTACCATTGAAGTTTATATTCATTACCATTCACTTTGCCCTTACAATTCCATTTAAATTCAATTTGACTTCCACTTTGAATATCAAATTAGTTTCACTTACTAATTAATTTAAATCTCACACTAAATGTTTATTTGCAAACTTTACTTTCTTTAGTCCCTTCGATTCCACTTACTTTACATTCACAGTTAGAATAGATTTCAATATTCAGTGTCAAATTCTATTTGCTTGGCAAATTTAAATCATTTGTCGTTAATGAAAATTTCTAAAATTTCAAAAAAATTCTAACTGCCAAAATTTCCGAAATTTTTTGGTAGAGTCTCCTTTGTACGGAGGAGCTTTTGCAATTTGACAAAAGATATAAATATATATACATCAACCCACACGGTCGGAAAACAGAAAAACAATTCATATTTCCTATTTGTATTGCGTAGGCGTACCTTATTTAGCATTTTTAAGCAAGCGGCTATTTATTTAAGCAATTAGCACAGTCAAAACCAGTCAAACAGCTTCCAAAAACCTGTACTCACTCAATTTAAACATGTAAGTGACAAATATACAAAGTTTATTAACATCTTACATAATTTCAATAACTAAATACATGCATATCACAAGCAATATCTTCAAATCAACATTTATAAGTAATTAATAAAGTTTCAACCACCAATTCGATTGCTCTCACTCGCTTCCAACCAATTTTGATGCCATTTCATTCAATCCTAATGGTTTACAATTCAATTTCTTACATTCAGTTTATTTTTAATCCAAACAAGCTTATATTCAATTCAATTGATTTCAAAATCAGTTTTATTTCACTTCTATCAATTCATAGAATTTATTTAATCTCGTTTTCGTCAAATGACAATTTACTTCTACGAAATTTGACCATAAAGAAGTGAATAAATAATTACGTAAGCTTGTACCCACTTTAAATTGATTCCAACTCAATTTATAGTCAATTCTTTCCATTTTAATTCATTTGCAACCATTTCAAATTTTATTCTTAGTCACATGAATTTTATTTACCACTCAAACCATCACTATTTCAACTCTATTTTGTTTAACTTGAGTTCATTGCCAGCTCCATTCGTTTAAATTAAATTAGTATATTTCATTGAATCAATATGAATTCTAATTCACATTCAATAATTTATTTCTGAATTCCTTTCATTTTATAACGAGGTCATTCCAATTTATCTCTACTTAGATTTTTATTTGCAATACAAATCATTTTTATGTTAATTCAATTCCATTAAATCTTCAACTCAAATTTAATTCACTTACAATTTCAAGTTGAATTTCTATTAATACTCAAACTTCACTTTCAAATTCTATCATTTATTCACAACTCAAATTTTTATTAACCAATTTGAGTTCCATTTCCATATTCCATTAATTAAACTTGGAACATTCCATATTATTTACATCGAGTATTCATCCCATAATTCATTTACAAACTAAACATTTGTCACCACAAATTTGATATTCAACATACATTAAATCAATATTTGATTTTATTTCAAAATCTCTTTATCTATTTTACTGGAGTTCAACCTATTTATTTTATAAGTTAAGTTTTGGATTTTCATTCACTTTCCAGATTTCAAAACTATTTTATTTTGGCTTATTTATCTCATTTCTAAATTTTATAAGTCACATTTTATTTATATTCACACTTTCATCTATCCACAATCAATCTCATTCACATTTTACTTTTTAACTTAGCATTATACCTTTTTACTTAGAATTATACATTTTATTTAGCCAAGTATATTTTTATTATTCCATTAACATTTTAAACAAGACTCCAGAGTTTAAACAATTTTCCAAAATTTCAAAATCACCTTTGAAATCAACTACATCCAAAATCCTTTGGCAAATTCAATTATCCCTTTGAATTTCAAAACCAAACCCATCTCGCAAACAATTCCAATTTAAAATATTCAGGTAGCAATTCCTCTCTTGGAAACTCGAAAATGAACACCGATGATGTCGCGATCATCATCGGAATTATTTTTCAGCGACCGAAAGAGTTTAGTGCTTTTATCTTTTTAACAACATTTCAAGTATTTTTAATTTCCAAATCTCACAAGATTTCAAATACAACTCAAAGTATTTCCTGAATAATACTGTTATTCCTCCAAATCTTTTGGAAACCGTTTTCCATCCTAAAGGAATTTAAATTTTTCTCAAAAATTCCAAATTGCAATTCCTTTAAATCTGTATTCAAACATTCTCTGGAATTTTATCTCATTTCAATTTCAAATGTTTCTCTGGAATTCTATTTCAAAATTATAATCACTTTTCCAGTTTACATTTACAAATCTCATTTGTATATGAAGTTTATTTCAATTTATAAATTACATTTTTAATCTATATTTCAAATTCCATTTTGTTATATAAACTTATTCTTCAACTTTGGTTCTAAGTTTCAATTTCTTATTCAATTTCTACACAATAGTGTTAATAATTCAATACTATCATTCCTTAACAATCAATCATCCAAATACCATAATACTTTATAAAAATTATATCTTTTATATACAAAAATAATTTGGGTAAAATTATTTCATTTACCCTACTTTAAAACAATACTGTGTCGAATTGTTCTATTCAAGTGTTTAAAGATCCCTATCAATAATGTTAATTACTCGTATTGACCAGAATCCATAAACTACTCAATAAACCAGTCAACACAATATAAACCATTTTATATTCACTAACAAATACGCACTCATATCTATTAATACGCTCAAACTCATTCTAGAGTACTACGGACTCTATTTCAATAAGTAATTCCCATCAGAGCCAAGGTTATCGCTAACCTCGCTCTGATACCAAATGTAACGACCCGCAAATCCATACCCCTTGAGTCGACACTATTCTACCTAAATCAACTCAAGTTGTACAGAAATACGAACCATTTGGGTTAAAGAAGAAGAGGTAGAAGAAGAGAAAACAAAAAACAGCTTCCGAATCTAACCATCGTAGCGGAATAAAATATAATAGATAATAACAGATCTTTACACAAAAGAAACTATATCTGTTTATACATTACATCACCAGAATACATCATCAGAGTACAACATCAATATCATACAACAGGATACACACTAAACATCACAGCGGAATATATACAAACAAGTACAGAAGTACGTATCGTCATCTAGCTCGTCTCCTGAACTCCAAAGCATCATATCATGTATTCTATAATACTCGGTTTGACCCGAGCATTACAGTTAAATAACACCCGAGTCAGTCTGGAATACCAGCGTGAGAAAATCACACCCAATTGATTATTAAAGTTTCAAAAATCCTTTAAAAAAAAGCATCTCGTAAGACCACGCCGCAAATAAACATGTCGGGTTTTTACCTTACGATAGCTAAACATTTTATAGAAATCCTCTGATATTATAATAGTGTCTATATACAAATACTTATAAAATAGCCAAAATTGTTACATGATTAAATTCCAGCTACTAGCCACAGAGTGGGTAATACAAACAAAACTCGTACAAGGCACGTAGGGAGAATGGATTTCCAACTAATGACTAGGCACCGGGGTACCACCTGTCACAGTACGGGGCCAAGATCACCGTACCGAGGAGTACGCCCGCTCCCCTACAACACAAGGCCGGGACTACCCCTTACTGGATAATCCCGAGTGAGATCACCCCGCGGTTGGGATCAGCAACCGCCCACTAAGCCGAAAAAAAAGGGACATCTAGACTGGAATGACCTCACCCTGCTTGGGTGCTACCCACCTAGCCTTGCTGCATAACCCCTGATTTTCAGTCATTCCCATTTGATGAGGCTTGAGGCTAAGCGTTGCCTTTTTAAGAACATATCCCTTAGAATGCCCATCGTCCACCTGACGGTGTTTCGCAAGCATTCATCCATACAAGTCCGTCCCGGGTTCGAACGGAACCGAAGGCACTATTCCTACTACATCCATTTTGGAAATATCCTCCGGATTAGTAGCGACTAGCCCATGCACTTCACTGCTCCATCTTCGACTCCGAACTCGTTTCCCACGAAACGTACAAACCGGATCGAAGTGGTTTTCGAGAAATAAATCTCGATCCCGGTCTCTTCGAAACAATCAACGTATTTGTCCAATATTGATAGTCGGTGATTTAACTATCAATTAATGTTCACATTATCCATCCAACATAAATAATTTCTCCAAGTTATTTGTTATTTCAAAATATCTTTACAAGATCTATTTTCACATTTCAATCCCCTTTGAAAACAGTTTAAACCAGTTTCCTCTCACGGAATACATTTCCCAATTATTTATTCCCACTGGAACACCAAGTACAAAATATTTTAGATTTAATGAAACTCTAAAATCACTTTATTATAAAATACTTTATAACATTAAAATGAAATCTACTTTAATACTTTATAAAAATATATATACGTTAAGAATATTTTCAATAAAACACTTTATAAATAAAAAATAAATTTCCTCTTTTAATCAGAATACCAAGTCACTTTTATATAGTTATTACAATAATAACTTTGAACGACATATACTTACTTTTAAGGTCAACACTTAGAAATAATAAATCTTCCCAAAACATGCTTTTTAAAACGTTATTAAAACCTTAAATTTATTTTAAAATTCCTTTGAAAACCATACTTGACTATCCAGGGAAATACTCTTCTCTTTCACATCTCTAAAAAATAAATCATCATTTATTTTTAAACAAATTCTCATTCCTTTAATAAATTCTTACCGTGAATTTATAATTTAAATATCCACCGACATTTTATGTCACTTTATAAACCTAGTTCATAAAGTCCAAAATCTCACTTCTCTTCAAATTTCAATTCCAACACTTAAATCAATTTACAATTGATTTCTATTTATTTTACTTTGAAATAAATTCCCTTACTTCATTTATTTCAAAATTCATTAACTTTCAGATTTAATTTCCAAATTATGTTTTAAAATCTTTTAACTGAAAAATACCAAATTTCAGATTTCTCAATTTCCTTCTTTCCCTTTAATTTAATCTAATCCTTAAATTTAAAATAATGTCTTTTATTCACTTTAGTTCCAAGATTTATTATTCCCCTGTTAATTCGAATCCTCATATTCCATATTTGTTAGAATTTAGAAATCACTTTATTTTATTTTATTTTCACTTCATTATTAAACTTATTCCAATTCACTAGAATTATTTTACTTAAAATTTTACTCTTTTATTTCTTTCCAAAAATTCCAATTCTAGAGATTTTGATAGCTCAACATGTCCAAATAGGTCCAACCAAACCATAACATCCAATTATTCATATAATTCATCACTGGATATCAAAAATCATATCACAGAACATTTAAACAAAATTAAATATTTTGACGAATCCAGTTGGAACCCTCCAACCTGTTTCCTTGCATCCATAGATGTTAGCACAATACCAATTCCACTTCGAGGTGGAATATCGCGGTATATGGGATTAAATAATATTATTCGCTATTGTGCGGCGCATAGGGTCTCATCCGCTATATAAATGCGGGAAATCAATCATTCCAAGATGTAATATATATACTATAATAAAGCATATCAAATCAATCCAACCATTCAACCAATTATTTAAATTTAGTCAATTAAATTTAAATTTAATTGAGTGAGATTAAATCATCTTTTTCTTTATTAGCATCCATTTCAATCCAGCTTGATTTCTTCCCATTTTAGACCTTGAATAAACATTATATAATTTTATTATCATATAAACAATTAATCATCATTTAATAATTTAATTTAACAAATGATTTAAATTATTATGAATAGTTTAACTTCAAACTAATTTCCTTTTCGAACTACCCTCTATTAACTAAAATAAACTTCAAATGAGTTAGCTAAACGAGTATATTACTTTAAAGTTAAATTAGTGGATTTCAAAATGTGTTGATATATATTTATTAAATTCAAAACAGAATTTTTTTACACTTTACCGTATTATTATTTTCTCTGCATCTGATTATATACATACATTAGAAGTCTGCATATATATGCTTCAATGTTATTATACCAACCCATCTGAAGCTTTAATTTAACTCTATTCAAATTCCCAACAGGATGGTATACATATTATCTTTTTTTTTTCAAATCTGCATATATATTTACGTTAAACCGAAAACCAAAAGCAAATATACCTCACTGGCCAACGCAAACAACACTCAAATGCTTTTGGCCTCGCGACGTCACCACCTCAGCGAACATCAACCCTAATCGATGTTGCGAGCCCCTCGAGATACCAACCTAGATCGACTTCCCCTTCCCCCATTTCAGATCGCAAGGCCAGCTGCCTTAACCACCAACCCAAAGTCCTCTCAGATCTGAACACCGCCGCTACCTTGTCGCCGCGTCCCACCGCTCGTGACTCATCCAACAACACGAGCCTCAATCGCGACCCATCTTCGCCCTCCATTCCTGCCACCCACATACGGTCGAAGACACGCGTGCTCGAACCATAGATTCAAACGAGCTTGAATTCTGATCTTCGATTAGAGTCGAAGTCGCCCCCATCGTTCGATTATGTGCCAGCCGAGAATAGGGGAAGTGCGATGAAATTTGAGGTTTTCTTGAATCCCAGAAGAAAGCACCCGCCATTCTAGCATTCGATTTAATTTGGGATCGATATTGTGAAAAATAAATAGTGGAAAAGGAAGGGACATGCGTTTACAAATGGGAGGCAACGATTTGGAATAAGTGGAGGTAGGCACGATTTTGTTTTGAACAAGAAGGAGTGGCCTTTTTTTTCTCTCCTGTTGAGGTTAATTCATTCTGAGAGGAATGGAAGGAGAAAGTGTGATTTTAAAACGAAGAGAAACGGCTTGCTTCAAAAGATTGTCGGCTACAGTATTTCGCATGTGAAAGGGAAAAGTTATGATGGGAAAGAATATTGGTTGATGTTGACCAATATAAATATAAATTTAAATTGAATTCGATATAGATTTCATCGCGTTTACTTATCGTACGCTCACACACCAACTCCGATCAATACGAAATTTGAAATCCGATTATAATTCAATACTACGGATCCAATGGAACTGGTTTCGTCGAATCCCGAGACTGCGCCTCGGAAGGCTATTTTTAAATTCAATTAAAACAATAAAATTTTAAAACTGTACAAACCACCGTAAAATTTAAATTTACAACTTCTATTATCTTCAGCGTTATCAATATAAATTTTATAAGCCTTCAAATTATTTTTAACCAGCTTTAAAAATCAAGATTCAATACTTTTACCCAATTCCGATAATTAAATTTAATAATAAATTATTCAATAAATATTGATATTTGAAATTAAGGTTAATAATTAACTTTCGAATATTTAAAATTAATTAAATATTCCCATTTCAAATACTCAAAAATTCCGGATCGTCACACACTGGGTGTGGTGGAAGGCTGGGGATGCAGTCGAAGGTCGTAGGCAAAGGAGGAGGCCTGCGTAAAGAGGGAATGGGCACATGGAAAAAGGGGCGATGCATGAGCACGAAAAAAAAATACGATAGTACAAGTTTTCACCGAAGAAGAAATATTGAGCAGGCATGGGTTGGGGATAAAAAGAAGTGACAGCAGGAGAGAAGATATGTTTATGACATAAACAACTTTATATATTGTTTATAAATTTTTTCTTTCAAAGCATGGATGAATGAATAGGAGTGGAAAGAGATGTAGATAAAAGCAACCAGTGGAATAGCAATGGACATGGAATAACAAAAGCCAAAATTGAAAAATATTAACTGCGGATGGCTATAGGTTTACATGGTGGAATAGAAAGGACATTGGAAACTTGAAAGGCCCAAGTACTGAACTAATACGGTGAATCGTTTTGTTGATTCCGCCGCATACAGGGTGCCAAAACACACAAGTGAATATACTGTGGAGATCAACATAAAGAGATAAATAGAATGGCACACAGGCATCAGTGGTACGATCATCCTATGAAAAGTTGATATTTTGATGCCAAAACTGCTGCTAATTTGATGAAAATAAAATAAATGGGGCAATAGAAGTCTAAATTTGACGAAACTAAATATAACACCTCACTCGAAAAATAGATTACATTTTCATCATATAAAAATATTCAAATTTCGAAAACATTTTATTTTCTTCTAATCAACTAATTTTAAATTGAAAATTACACAATAGGATTAACTTTCGTATTTCCAATGAAAATTTTCCATTTGCTATGTCTAAATAGACGTATTCTAAATATCGAATTTTCATTGCAAAATTTTATAGTTTTAAATTTCACAAAAATTTAGTTAATTACGTTATTTTATCGTTAAAATTAACGGGTCATTACACTCTCCCCCACTCAAAACTTTTCGTCCCGAAAAGGAAAGGAGAATAGATACAACCAGAAGAAAAGATAGATTAAAAATATAAAATACTAGATACCACAATTAATTCCAAAACTGTATAAGTTTCATTTATTTTTAGATTGGTTTATATTCAACTAATTGATTTCAATTCATTTTATTTAATCAAATTTATTGTGTTCATATTTGATTGATTTCAATTCCATATATTTTCATTCAATTGATAAACATTTTTGTAAAAAATGCTTCACAACAAATTTTTTTATCTAACTCATTTATTAAATTTATTTGATCAACTATAGTTAATTCCACCTCAACATCCAACTTCAATATTCTTAAGTTCATATTTATTTATTTAGATAGCATTTCCTTTTTATTATTCAATTTACTTCACTAACATATCATGCAATATAGGTTAAGTGTATAACATTTATTATAATCACCTAAATTTTTATTCAAAAATTTTCTAACAAAATTCATTTTTGACATTTTATTTATTATTGTATATTATTCAATTACATTCAAACCCTTTTCTAGGCAAGTTTTATTAATGTTTTGAATCTAATTAAATATTATACAAATTTTCTTTTATTTACAATATTTTTATTAGGTAAAATTTTAGTTTGAACATTTATATTATTTAAATTTCTATTGTGTAACCTTCAATTACATATCCACATTAATAATTTAACTTTTTGAATACTTTAGGTAAGTTATACACACATACATATATATATATATATATATGTGTGTGTGTGTGTGTGTTAGAATGCAGTTGATCATTATACAAATAATTTTATCCTAATTTAACTGTTTTAATTTCATTTCTTATTTAAAACTCTCCGAATATTCAAAAAATTCTTTATTTCGATAATTGAAACCATTACTTAACATAGAATTTTAAGAACTAAATTTCCGGATTCACTTCAACCAATTTTGAAATAAATATATACATATATACATTTTATACATCAAATCATACTCAAGAAGTTTAAATCAAATGCAGTTTCCAAAACAAGTGTGTAGGAAAGCTACTAAGTGGTCTCTCTAATTTGAGACTCGAAAATGAATGTCGATGTTGCTGCAGTCATCAACGAAATTATTTTTCAACTACAAAAGAGGGGAGTACTGATTTTCTTCTTTTAAAATTCTTTGGAAACAATTTTCGTTTGAAAATACTTCCAAATAATTTATTTTTCCAAAACCTTGAAAACAAAAATTTGAAAAGTACCGAAAATTTAATCCTCAAATTCTACATATGAATTCATTTCACTTGCAAATTAGATTTATAAACTATGTTTATAAAATTTCAACTTCTTATAACTAACATCAATAGTTAGTGATTTAGTAATGTTAACAAAACAATAAATGATAATCTAGTATTATCATTTCTAATAACCAATTCATTTTACTATTTAATTTTAGAAAATTATATCTTTAGTAAAATATAATCATACAAAAATTATTTCATTTACCAATTTCGAAACACTATTGTGTCAGTTTGCTCTGCCAAGTGTTTTGGAATTCTTGTCGATAACGTTGGCCAGACGAATCGATTGAAACCCCAAATCAAACTTAAAAATTAAAACAACACAGTATAAGACGTTTTTATATTAATTGAAAATACACTCCCTCGTAGGATGATTCAAGAATGGATTCTGAAACATGGATAGAGATTCAAGTTTAGATGAACCATAGTCAAAGAGAATTCTAACTTCGAAGATAGACTCAGAAGGAAGGAAAAATAATTAAATTGCAAAAGAAGAAATGGATAGACTTATTTTTATCACGGCGACCTTAACCCGGTCAACCGAGATTCCAGGAATAAGATCGATGCGGAAATTCAATTTCCCACTTGAAGGAAGAGAAGTGACTTTACCAAACAGCAGGATAATCCCTGACTATAGGGTTGGAGTCGAGATCATTAGGCTGAACATTTGACAAAAAGGTAGAACTGCCTGCATAATCCAGAGGTATTAGACATTCCATCACGAAAGCATTATCGGGTTGCCTATTAGAGAGATAATTCGGGCTTTGTAAGAAATAACAGCATCAAAACCGAGAAATGGAAATCTACGGTGAATTGACACCGGTTGCAAAGGAGTTTCACCCCTTTACAAACCATACAAATGTTGGCGGGACCGCCAATGCGACTAGTCATGACTACAGATGAAATTGACAATTGAGGCTGAAGCTATGGGATGCTCCAGTATTAAAAGAATATGAACATGATAGGACAAGAAGGAATTTCAGAACAAAGGGATAGCTCCCAAATTCCAAAGAAATTCAAAACGAAGATGAAGAAATTCAAGCTCGAAAGAAGGTGATTTTATAATTGATTCTACTCATTCTAGTGTATCACTACCCTATCTCTAATGAGTTTTACTCCATATGCTAAGTTTTGAATAAAACATAGCTTTGATACCAACTGTAACGACCTAATATTTCAAACCATTCGCATCTGCACATGTCAGACCTGAATTTCTCAAAATATTAGATTGTTAATTTATAATTGAAAAAAATCAGCATATACAGTAAGTAAATCAATCATAAAATCACAAATTTTCCATGAAGCTACTGTATAAACATTAGAGTTTAAAGTAAAATACAACAGACATCTCGAATACCTAGAAGTCTCAATATATAGTCAAATGAAAAAATCTGAATATAAACAGCTGGAGACAGCTGAATAACTAAAGACTGATAGATATAGTTGGATCTCCAAGTGAAGCTCCAGACTTCAAAGGTGAGTCTCAAATGCCATGACACTTAGCCTGACTCGGGCATAAAGAAAAACACAAAACACTTGAGTCACGATTAACATTCTTATATAGTAAATTCAACACAAGTGAAATGTCAATTGAAATACAAATAACTTAAAGGATGTTTAGGATTCCCATCCTTTAAGGATCCGTGGAACTATATACTATGTAGTAATATACGCTATTATAATAATGACTATAGTAAAGCAAACTATTAAAATAGCGTTAAGGCTTACCCATATCCCCCTTAACACATTTTATACAATGTATTAGTCTATACAGATACTGTAAACTCCACCTACGGGTGGGCTATCAAGGAGCACTCCATAGGTACAACACTAAACAAATTCATAGAAGCCGCGAGAAGGCATGCAACAATGCATGCGAGGCAATGCCCAAGGTAGATATACTAATTGCGTAGTCAGAGTGGTGGTAACACATAGCAGCTACTGCCGCCTACCTCGAGACACACTCCTAAATCAAAGGTGCACCCAAATCAAATCACAAAGTAATAGAATGGTATCGAAGAAATGTGTCCGATCGGAGGAACGATCTCGCTTGGCCCGATGTGGATCTTGTTTTAGACACATTAAGCTGACCCGTGGGAGTCAGGGCTGCATTAATCCTCATACAGGATCATCACCAAACCATCCTACTTTGTTTTGGAATCTCCACCAGATATGCAGTTAAAGCGGTTTTTGGTATTGGCAGAGAGTATGACAATATCTGATACGGTCTCTTTAACGACCAAATGCTTATTTCACACCGTGATCATTTCATTTCAAATAGTTCATACTTCATATCAAAATATCATATTCATTTCCAAACCATATCAATTCGATACCATTATTCACCTTAAATAATATTTGTTTCCAGGAATGTAACACTTTCAAAATTATAACACTTTTGAAATCATACCACTTTTGAAATCATGACACTTTTGAAATCATAACCATTCCAGCTTAAACAGTTTAGATATTGAAAATAATATATAAATATATATTAATATAACTATAAATTTAAAATAGTTTTTATATCAAAATAATTTGTATATTAAAATAGTTATAAAATAGTTTATATTTATTTAAGGAGATTATATTGAAATAGTTTCTCAATTAGAATTGTTTCATCCAATTCCATAAATCGATTCAATTCAACTTAAATTTCAAAATTCAATTATGAAGCAATCCCTGTTCAATACTTCCAATTTAAAAGTTTAAAGATTCAATTCGAATTCTCAATAAACCATTTCAATTTTTATCGATTTAAAATCTAGGTTTGAACTATCATTTCAAGTCCAATAAAATTCAAAGTTAAATATTCAAACATTTTCAATATAATTTTTATTTATATTTCAACATTTAACTTTAATTTTATTCAAATTGGAAAATATTTACTTAATCAATTTAATACAATTAAACAAAATCTCAATTTATAACTTAAATCAGTATTAAGTTTTTAGTCTCAATTTTAATTAAATTTGAGAATATTCATTTAATCACTTTTTATCAAATCAAGTTATAAATCATACCACTCAAGATCTCAAATCAATAAGTTCAAATCAATTCTTATTTAAATTCAATTATTAACCAATTTAAATTCCAAGTCAACATTAATTTATCTTTCGAACCTCTATTAATAAAGTTATTAAAAATCTATTTTTAAAATATTAATATAAATTTAAATAAATACTTAAACATGTTATATACCAATTAAATTAAATTTTATTATTAAATCTGTTTTATATTAAATCGTGTTTTATATATTTAAAATAAAATAAAATTATAGGTAAAATCTTAAAATTTATATTTTCAAAACTAACTTATGAATTAAAATTTCCAAAACATGTTATTTTAGAAAAATCTAAATTTTATACATATATAAAAAGAGAATTTATTTATTATATTTTGAAAAATCAATATTCAATAAACTCATATATTTTCTTTCAAACTTTGGAAATTATTTTAAAACTATAGACCGACGATGTCCGTATATAATTTTCTATCCTATGGTCAAGTGATACAGATTTTTATCATTTCAATTCTCAAGTTAAATATTTACAGATATATTCACTTCAACCTGCAATCCTAAAATTCGAATTTAATGAAAATGGCTTGGGTTTATCGTTTCAACCCATAACGATTTTCCCCTAATCTATAAAATCGTTCGGGTGTGTATCATTTCAACCCATAGAAAATTTCTAACTATCAGGGAACTTGTAGAGTGAGAACAATATGATAATAATATAACATATCAACAACATGCATATATCATAATTGGCAATATAACATATATATAAAGGTTATTGGTGTAAATACTGTCAATTATCACTGGCGAACAAATGCAAATAATAACATATCATATTTAACTATTAAATAACTAACAATTTAAATTTAACAACATATTTCAATCGTCATTTCATGTGAATTGAATCTACTAAATATAAGAATGTTAATCGTGAGTGATTGCTCACCTTTCGAGGCTAGATGAAACAGGACAAGCACATGGATAAGCGATAAATCAAAGCAACTAACTACTGCGACCAATCAGCGATACAACCATCCTAACAAAAGTTGATATTTCGGTGCCAAAACTGCTACTAATTTGCCGAAAATATGATAAACGGGGCAATAGAAGTCCAAATTTGACGAAACGAAATATAACGTCTCACTCAGAAAATAGTTTACATTTTTATCATATAAAAATATTCAGATTTCGAAAATATTTTATTTTCATCTAATTAACTGATTTTAAATTGAAATTGAAAATTACACAATAGAATTAACTTTCATATTTTTCAATGAAAATTTTTCATTTGCTATGTTCAAATAGACGTATTCCAAATATCGAATTTTCAATGCAAAATTTTATAGTTTTAAATTCCATAAAAATTCAGTTAATTACGTTATTAAAGCGTTAAGATTTACGGATCGTTACAATACACATAAGAGATTTATCTTTATCTTTGGTACCCTCAGTAATTTACTGAGATATAGTTTTCTTTCACCTTTGATGCAAGTAATTCTAGTGTGTGTAATCTTAATAGGCTCACTATTTCTTATGTGTATGGATTTATTACCTTTGTACTCCTTGTTTCCTAGAATTTGATTATCCAGACTATTGGTGATGTGGTTTGTTACTCCTGAATCTGGGTATCCACTCTTAACAAAAATTTATTCAGGTTAGATAATGTTATTGTGATTGTTTGCCTTATTACTGCTTAGATGATTACTTGAGTCTTGTTGTACTTGTGCCATATTTGCACTAAGTTATTATTTCTCTGGTTCATTGAACTCTGACCTGGAGTATAATTCATATTGAGTCTAAAATAACATTTTGGAGCGGTGTGTTCAACTTTCTCACACATTTGACGTTTTGGTCTATTGTTATTATTCCATCTCCCTCTGCCTTTAACTAATTCTTCCTTTATTATTATATTGATTCTTGCCACTATAGCTTGCTGCATAATAGACTGACATGTCTAGATTTATGAGTTTCTCGAGTTCTAATCTTCCTTCATGGGCAAGAAGTATAAAGTTAACATCCTCAACTAATGGTGTGACTCCTTGAGATGCATTTACTGCTAACAGCTTCATATTCTTCACTTAAACCACTCAAAGTAATTAACACTTGTTCAGATGTTGGTACCATGTGTCCAGCTGCTTCAAGTAAATCACATGTTGTTTTAATTTTTGCAAGATATTCCTCCCTGGATTGATTATCCTTTTCTGATACTATGTAATCGTCTCTTGTGATGCATTACCTTGGCTGCACGTTGAGTGTTAAAGATTTGTTCAACTGTTGATTAAATTCCATTTGCTATTTTACCTCTAATAACTTGTGGCAACAATTTAACACTTACTGATGATAATAACCATGAATAAATAAAAGTGTCTTGCCTTTGATACTTTATAAATTCTGGATTGCTGACAGTTTTGTTGCCTTCATTAGTGATGAAACTTGGTGGAATTGTACGAGTGCCCAAAAGGAAATCTTCGAGCCCATAGCCCCTGATAGCTGTCTCAACTTGTACTTTCAAAAGAAGATAATTATTTTCTTCTAAGTGGGCTGTAATCAATTGACTCTGAGGACTGATGATAGTTTTAATCAGATACCCGGCTGTTGTTTGACCAAAATTGTTGGTTGTTGATATTCCAAAGTTGTTGGCCATGATGCAGATTCAGGATCGTAAAGAAATTCAAGTAAAAGGAAGCAATTCTGATGCAAGAACTGTTACTAGGGGCTTCAAGAAAATCAAGAATAGAATATAAATCTTCAAGAGTTAGGTATATGTAGCCACTAACCCAGATGATTGATTTTTGATGATGGATTTTTCCGGCAAGGCACTATTCTTTAATGTTTTGATGAATTTCAAGATTTGATTTTGCTTTTATAAGTGAAAGTTTGATGCAACCAATCTCTTGCTAAATTCTTATGGCAGGGCGCTTGCTTTCTTTTAAATAAGCACTTTCAAATTCTTAATATTAAATGATGAAATTTTGCTGATGAGATTTCAAAAAACTCATAAATTATCAAATGATGATAACTCAGATGATATTCAAGCTACTATTATAGCGTTAAGCTGCTGCTCTGATACCATATAAGATTTGGAGTTTAATGATCTGCTTTGATGTTTTAAGAAGAATGTTTGAATTGCATGAAATGAGAAAGGAAGCTTTACAAAATTATCATTACAGAGTGTGACACATGTTGCTGTTTATATAATAGTCGTACGTAATAACATTATATGGTTTTAGGCCAAAAACGAACACAAGCCCACTAGCCTGCTTATCACATGAATGCTTTGTAAATAAAAGAGCAGATGCGTCTTCGGTCCCTCACACTTATACACTTCTAACTCAAGATCTTAATGTGGTTTAGTTGAAACCAATCTGTATCGGTAATCCAATAACTTTCTTTTATAATTTACTACGTTTAAGAGTACAGAAGTAGTTTAACAGAATTATTAAGGGTAATTTTATTTGTATCCACTTGATTAATAAGTTAATCCACATTTTTATGTTATTAAGTTAATCCACAACTATATTACTAGTTAATCCAGGGTGGATTAACTGTTATGACGGATTCTAACTCAAGACCACTAAAATCAAAACCCCAACGCACAACGGAAAAACAAGATTGTGATATGAAGTGTAAAGACAACCAATCAATAACTCGATATAATTCTCAACCAATCCAAATCCAATCACAATCCCCAAACAAGCAATATGGAAATCAAAGTAATAACGAAAAATAAACCACACGGCGATTTATAGTGGTTCTACTAACGTTGTGTTAGTGTACATCCACTTTAAGAGAGAACTTTTATTAATATCGACGAGAAGAGTACAAGAAATTGATCGCAATGATCAAAATTCTAACATAATTGAATTTTGGAGAAGAGAATTGAGGAAAATTAGGTTTTGATAAATCCTAATTAGTGGAGGCTAAAACCCTTACGGTCGCTTTCTATTGTATTGAAATCTGGATCCAGAAAATAGCTTATATAGAAGAATAGAAAACCTAGGCAAACTTTTACCCCTTCAAATATCTCAAATTTTCATGTCAAGCCCAGACCAAAAAACTGGTAGAAGTCGCCAAATACGTCTGTCATAATGTGGAAAACGTTTGTCCAAAGTCTTGAGAAAAAAATTTCTGAGACATCAGACATCTATCCAAAGTGACTAACGTCTGCTATATACCTCTGGAACAATTCTGTGGAAGCTTCAGACGTCTGTCCAAAGTGACAGATGTCTGTCCCAACTCTTAGGTTCCAAAACCTATGGCGATAGACGTCTGTCGTTGTCACTCCACCTTCTCCTCCATGACTTCTTCTTCTGAGCATCGATTTGCGAACCGTTTTTTCCTTCACCAAGCTACTTCCAACCACTTCAAATCTATATATAGTGTCGCCAAAATTTAACATTAACTGACAAATATAAACATAATTTCAGTTTGAAGCTCAGATCAGGGTATAAATTAAAATATTCATGTTATATTGTTCATGTCATGCGTAGATAATTCCACAGACCACTCGAACAACTATTGATTTCATGTAGACTATTACCATGTTCATAATATTATTCTAAAAAATCATTGGATTACTCAGGTAACTACTATAAAAGTTAAAAAATTAGTTAAATCTCGGGTTCTATAAAACACAAGAGCATTATGCAATACCATGGCCTACCAATATCCAAATAATAAAGAAAAATGATCAAAGATTTACGGTAACCTATACCAAGGAGATGAATCCTCTCTTGAATAATGTTCCACTTCCAATACTTCCACTCGACCCAACTTAGTCATTCTCTAAATGACGTAACACAATTTAAGCATAATCAAAGTGGAGATTTCATATTGAAGATCAATGGTTTTCTCAAGTCAAGAGGACTGTGTAAATTAGTCACTTTGATATTTTCAGTTTGACTATAGTTTTATTAACCAATAAAAACTATCGAGTAAGTCATTTTATAATTACCCAATAACTATTAGTACATAACCTCTTGGTGCCCACACAGTCATGAGTAATACACTGTTCAACATTTGGAGAGTATTACATATTGTAGTCTCAATGGATCTATCGATATCTAGCCTCAATACATTTTAACTAGGAATATTTAAAACGATATATTTATTTTATTGTGATAAAACACTCATCATTACAACGCACTATAACTACTATCACAAAACATATCATTTAATGATTTTCTATTAAATATAATTAATATAACGTTTTATATCAAGTATATAATAGAAACAAAAACACCTTTTATTTTAAACAAGATTGATTATCAAGTTAAATATACGTAACAAATTACATAATTTTCCCTAGACCCCTAACTCTATCAATCTCCCACTTGTACTTAGGGCCAATTATGGAATCTCTATCCCATCCCTTTGACCGGTTTGATGAGAACTAATCGAGTTAGACCCTCCGTGAATTGATCTGTTATGTTTTTTTAATTTGCTACTATGTCAATCATCTCTCTCTGATACTAATAATATACCTTTATCATGTGGAACTAGTTAAAGTATGTTTCTTGATGGATAGTGAGCTCGTATCATTTTATGCTTATCATATAACAATAATAAAGTATTTTTAACAATTGGAATCATCTTTATCTCGTTTACAAATTTGTGCATTTATATTATACATCTCTTTTATTGTGGCACTATTCAAGGTGTTGTACTTTGCCTTTTCTTTGATTTAGTCACAATGTTTCTTTTAGAAAATTTCCACCTTAAGCTCCTTAATTAAGACGTGGACATGAATTTAATATTGACATATTATACTTGATATTACTTATGATGTTTGAGTCTAAGCATTTTTTCATAAGGAATTTGTTATCAGTAAACAATTTTCTTAGTATTTGGTGAATGCTCGAGAATGCTTTAAACTACCATTCAGTTATCTTAATTTGGATTTAATATTTGCTTCATGCATCAAATACATAAGCAAACTACGATAATGTAGACAATGTAATACGTATGATAATTCCTATTACATTGCATAAGGAATCCATTTGAC
This sequence comes from Allium cepa, assembly GCA_030765085.1. Taxonomy (NCBI): domain Eukaryota; kingdom Viridiplantae; phylum Streptophyta; class Magnoliopsida; order Asparagales; family Amaryllidaceae; genus Allium; species Allium cepa. The sequence continues at coordinate 349,170,446 of CM060944.1, forward strand.
ATATTCCATATTAAATATTTTAATAAGATGTCTTTGCATATTGTACTCTAATCAAAGTGGAGCTTTTATATTGAAGATCAATGGCATTCTCAAGTCAAGGGAACTATTTAAATTAGTTACATTGATATTTTTTGTTTGATTTTAGTTATATTAACCAATAGAAAACTATCAAGTAAGTCATTCCATAGTTATCCAATAACTATTAATACGTAACCTCTTAGTGTTCCTAGTAGTAATAAGTAATACATTACCTAACATTTTAAGAGCATTACATACTTTAATCTCAACGAATGTATAGATATCTAGGCTCGATACATCTTGACTAGGAATATTTAAAACAATATGTTTATTTTTTTGTGATAAATTACCCATTATTACAACACATCGTAACTACTATCAGAAAACATACCATTATAAATTTTCAATTAAATATTATTTTAATTTAATTAATTAATATAACATATTATATCAAGTATATAATAGAAATAAAACACCTTTTATTTTGAAAAGGATTGGTTATCGAGTTAGATATATGTAATAAATTACACAATTTTTCCTAGAGCATACCACTAACTCTATCATTTTTGAGTTGCCTAGGTTACTAGTGCTACATGAAGCGTAGAGGGAAACAGAACCAGATTTATAGCTGATTTTGGCCTAATCTACATACTGGACTTGGGGCGCTTCTGGTCCGTGCTTTTGGCCTAAATCTTAGCCCATCTTCCAAATCCTTGCATACATCCCATTTTCGGCTGGGATAAATTCACCAAAGCGAGTTCTACTGCCTTTCACCCATTGTTTTAGACGGTGCAACAACTACTCTTCCTTTTCCCATGACATGTTGCTTACTTTTCTTTCTTTGTAGCAATCAGGGTAACCAACAATTTCAAGGCATTGTTCTTTCACATGTATTGTTTGACCATAGTGAGCACATTTCAACAAAGATTTATCAACGTAAGAAGTGTTCTTATTTAGAGATACCTTTGATACTTATGCACCTTTAAAACCACGGCTGTCGAGATTTGTGCTATTCCTTCACCTTTAAGCATGATTACCCACCTTAATACTTCTTTTCTTACTTTCGCAAAGGCTTGCGTGACTATAGGAAACAGTGTAATTTGTAAGACATTTTCTCTCCCAATATCTAGTCAGTCATCAAGACCATCTAGAAAGGTATAGACACTAGTTTCTTGAACCAAATTGTTAAACTTCTTAATGTCTTTGCATGAACCATAAGGTTAGGATGGTAAAAACCGATTTCTTGCCACAGACTCTTTAAATCATTATAATATTCTTCTACAGATTTGCCTGACTGTTTAAGTCGTACTACTCTCTTATTTAGTTCAAATACCCAAGTAGAATCGCTGCCATCATAGAAAGTAGTAAAAAGAGCATCCCACCCTTCTTTTGCTATAGGGAATCATATGAACTTGTTTGTTATATTCGAGTCGAGAGAGTCAACCAGCTTTCCCTTCATCACTATATTATCAATATCCTATTTCGGGTATTACAGGTATTGACGCAGTGGAGGAGGCGGATTTCCAATGATGTGTCGTAGTTTATCTCGTTCCTTCAAATAAATTGTTACTTCTTGAGACCACATGTAACAATCCACACCTAAATGGGCATAATATTTTGACAGAATTGAAAAACTAAGTCCATTAGGGTATGGATCATTGGTGTTGGTAACATGCAATAAACATAAGTATACCACAGAGCTATCTATGAAATCGTAATGCAACCGTAAAATATAATAGAACATATAAACCGACTAAGGCTACTACGTACCTTGGAATCAATATTATTCCTTGGATATCTAATTGCCTTGTCGATGCTTAGCATGAATGGGAAGTCTCATCCATCAACCATTCCCAACTAACACCAGTGTCTTATCCCTCTAAATCTATCCTGTGGGTTGTAATAAGGAGGGGGTCAGTACAACGTTCTGGTGATTGGTAAATTACATACTTTATCAATAACATTAGTTTACGTTGATTTCTTTTCATTCAAATATATGTCTCCAATTTATGAGTTAGAGGTTTAACTACATTTGTGCATACGACATAAATAACCTACTCTAATGTATGAGTATATTAAGCATGTGGGTCTATATACATACTTATATATGTATGTATATATGGATGAGCATCGTTGTATTTTCCCAAACAGAAAACCCCCATAATTAATCATTGGTCCACCTTCCCTAAGTATGAAGGCCAACGACTATTAGATATGGCTTTATAATTTAATCTAGCCATGCAACTAATGCATTTAATGCAACTCATCTAAGGGTTAACTAGCCTACTCTAACTAAATAAACAATAACCAAACTTTAAGGAAATGTATATCCCATACGAACTCTACACCAATTGAAAGTCTAATCCGTATAGGTTTAACTTGAGCCTTCACTGCCAATCGCGTGGGACCAATGGAAAACTCGACCTATGCCTAGCCCTACTCCACAAATACGGTATACAATGCTAACATAGTGTTGATCCCTCTACGTAACTCTCTTTTAGATTTGCCTAGAACAAATCAAAGAAAATGCCCATTACGGTTACTTAGTACCACTTTTTTGAATTATAGCTGACCTCATTCCCAATTGGGCACTATATAAGTAAACTTCTTAATAGAGAAGAGGCAGACCCTATCGGCCATCTAAAAACCTTTCACCTTAGAGTAAACCCCTTGACTTCCCTAAAGGCACTCCAACATTTAATACTTTAATTCGAGGCAAACCCCCAGTATATTTTCTAAACCTGTACATATATCCCTCCTATGGGTCATATAGATAGAGATGTCTCACATTAGTCGTATGTATACATAACTGCTAGTAGTCTCTAGGTGAAAGGTAGACTTCTGTCGTGTAACTCTATCGACCTCACATCCAAACTCATATTATACCAAGCCATTTATAACTAACTTAAATATTGGGCTAGGCCCACTAATTCACATCCGTTATAAACATATTATTGAGGCCATATAATTTTCATTATGGAAAGCATTATGCACCTTAAGTTCATTTATCAGTATTCATTTATATAGTTGCTATGAACTTATTCTTATATGTTTATTTCCTTTGTTCTTAATTTTCACTTATGTCACTTAAATGTCAGTTATTTCTTTATTTCCAATTAATACTTTATAAAAGGTCATTATTATTCAAATTGGATAACCACTAATGTTTCAGATCTAACTTATTATGCCTATTCCTTTTTCTCCATAGTTGTCACATTTAATTCTGTAATTAGTCCCGTTAAATGCAGTTATGCCCCTATTTGATTTTTATAACTTCCTATTAACTATGCATTTAGTGCCCATTAATATTACAATCATTATTCATTAATATTGGAGTTATTTCTAGGGATGGCAATGAGGCGGGTCTAGGGTCCAAACCCGGTCGACCCGCCCCTTTTTGGCCTGTCCAGACCCGCCCCATTGGGTCATTAGGGTGGGTAGACCCGTGACCCGTTCTTGAGTGCTCCGTGTCTAGGGTCGGGTCGAGGCTCGGTTGACCCGGCCCAACCCGACCCGCACTACTAAAATCTCAAGAAACTGCTTTATTTCTATAATGATTTATTAATTTTCTTAGATATAAGTGATTCTAGCATGGATATTAAAATGTTTCAATTAATAATCTATATAAAAAATTAGAGTATTAAGTTGCGTCGTTGATAATTATACAATAACATATGTATATATTTTTTGAATTGTTATTGTACACATCATTTTTACTAACTTTCCTTTGACACGTTGTTATTTGTATTTCATGTATTATTTGGTGATAATGAGTATAAACAAAAAAAATTATGTAAGTTGGTACACAATTTTGAATCAATACATGAGACTCATCGGGTCTTGGGGCGGGTCGGGTCTACCCTGACCCGTGCGAGACCCGGGTACGGGGCAAAATTCGAAACCTGCACTGGATCTACGGGGCGGGTCTGGGGCGAGGTCTAAAAAATCTGGGACGGGTATGGGGCACTAAAACCCGCGCCAACCTGCCCCATTGCCATTCCTAGTTATTTCCCCTTTTTCATTGCAACCTCCTAACTCTTTTATCTATTATGTTATTTATATTTAAACGTTTTAATTGTAATTAATATGAGAACCGATGTATATTTATTTTATTATGCTTTATCCTTTACCTTATGTATATTTATATTTCTTTACTTAGTACGTACGGTTATACACACACACAGATATATATATATATATATATATATATATATATATATTTCTGTTTTTATCTCTTTAATTTCGACATTTAGGAATTTCAGAATATGCACTTATGTGTACATGTTGGTGATTAATCTATATTAGATCTGAATACATATTACACATACTTGATTCAACAGAGAAACAAGTATATGAAATTAATAGTGGAAGGCGTATCTGAATCCATCGATTCTTAATTGATGTGAAGATTAATTTGGATGAGATCTTCCAAATTGACACAAGCTTAGATCTGTAAATTTTCTTTAGAAGAGGGTAGGAAGAATATGATAAGACTTGTGTAATTTAGGGATCATAACCTCGTACATATAGTGCGTGACATTTTTCAGTTCGGCCCTTCAACAAACTAAAATTATCACTAAGGTATCCACACATTATAATTTTACATGACGAATACACCCTTTAAGTCTTAATATGTTTATTCCAAAAATTATCACGTAATTAGACTTAATTACAAGATAGTCCACACATTCAAACATTAAAATATATGATCCCATTATGTTGAATTATTCCGTCAATCCCCGTTGGGCCACATATGTAACTTTATAGAATGTATTTAACTTTATGAGATCTTAAAGATCTATCTTGATAATATGGTATATTCAAAAATATCTTGTCCATTGATTGTGTAACGACCCGTATTTTACGTATCGAAAGATCGTAGAACTGTTGTCATTAGGTCGTTAGTGTTGTTAAGTCGTTTAGAATTTAAGTTGTTTGGAGCTTAAGTCGTCCAGAGATGAGTCGTCCAGGGTTGGGTCGTGTTGTAGCATAAGTCGGTGGAGCGACCTAAGGAAAGTGAACGACTTAAGGAGGTGAGCGACTTAAGAGATTAGACGACTTAGAGGAGTTAGTGGTAGTGGTTGCCGACTTAAGAGATTTGACCGACTTAAGGAATGAGACCGACTTATAGGGGTGACCGACCTATAGGAGTGAGCGACTTAGGGGTTTGGCCGACCTAAGGAAACTAATGACTTAAGGGTTAACGGCTTAAGTTGGTAAGCGACTTAAGGAATTCTCGTGTTGAGGCTTAGGTCGTGTGCTGGATTAGGTCGTGAATGAGTTAAGGTTAGGTCGGCTATGCCGTATTATAGTTAGGTCGTTCGAGCGACTTAAGGCAATAGGTTGAGTCGTTGAGTCGTCTCCTGTGTTGAGTCGTTGAGTCGTCTCCTGTGTTGAGTCGTTGAGTCGTCTCCTGTGTTGAGTCGGTAGGTTGTTAAGTCGTCCAAACGACTTAGGACTTAGGTAGAAATGCGGCAGTGTGTTAGGTCGCTAAGTCGTATCCTGTTGAGTCTTAGGTCGTGCCTAAGTGTTAGACCGTGTGTGTTAGGTCGCGCATGTGTGTTAAGTCGTAGGTCGCTAAGCCGTGTGTGTAGTTAGGCCGTGTAGAGGCTTGAGTCGTAAGTCGTAGGTCGGGGATTGTTAAGTCGTGACCGACTTAGGGGGGACGAACGACTTAAGGATTCGGCCTATAAATATACGGCCTTATCTCACTTTTTGGGATCCGGATTTTGAAGCGACGAAGTGCTGCTATTTTGAGGGCTCGACTACAACACTTCTTCACTTCTTTTCTCCACTTTAATCTTGTGCATCCATCCATCTAAATCGAAGATCAAATCGAAGATCCAAGAGCTTAGATTGAAGATCTCCATCCATTGAAGAGAGATTTCATCGTTTGAAGCGGAGTTTTTGCGGATCGAGCTAGATCCTTTGCTGTCCAGATTTGAAGTTAGTTGTTTTTGAGGTGTTTAGGTGATTCGGTGAATGGTGGTTATCTCTCACACGAACCCAAAGGAGTATATTGGATCGGTGGCTTGTTTGTGTGTTAAAGATAGTGATTTCATGCATTTTTCTTAAGTCTGCATGTAGATCCATCGTTCATAAAGTTTTGATATCCACTTTACTACATGTTAACCTATGCTAGTTCATTCATCAAGATATTACTTAGAATTCATGCTTGTTAGATTTGGACTCTTTATTTACGAAATTGCCATTATTGTTATAATTGTTTATTTAGATCTTGTTTGAATGATTAATTACTTGGATTAATGATTGATTTGATTGATTGTTAGAAATTAGTTGATTGATGATTTGAATTTGGACAAGTTGGTCGAAGATGATTCAAAAGCTAAGTGGAAAGGCTCTTGAATAAGAAAAGCTGCTCGTGGCATATGAAGCGGATGATAAAGCTCATATGGATAGATTTGATGATGCTGTTGAGATGGGACTTTGCTATGATGCGATGAGGCAAAGCGTGATGTTAAGATGCGACTTTGCTATGATGCGATGAAGCAAAGCATGATGTGACATAGCCTTGGTTTAATCCAGATGGGATCATCCCAAGCATGTTGATAACTCGGTGATATGGTTCGAGTTTGTGGATAATGGTTGGCTTGAGAGGCGCTTGAGCTAGTATGGAAATAGTCGTCGAGGAGGATGACTAGAAGGCTGAGATCTCATCGTTGTTGAAGGTTCTAGCATGCTCAAAGCAAGAGTACGCTGGGCAGATTCGATAGTCCCAAGACTAATAGTTAATGGTCTAGTACTCTAGGCAGATTCGATAGTCCTAGGCACGGGTCACGATGACGTGCGGAGTTATGTCTAGAACCGGGGTTACCATTAGCCCTTGACGGACGGATGAAAGAATGAGCCGGTCATTCAATTAACGGTGATATCGAGGCAATGATAACAGTGATAGCCAGAGTCATGGATGTTTGGATGTTTGGATGTATCGTCACTCGGTCTCAAGAGCGATGTTTTGTGGGTGCTTATCTGATCTTGGTTTAGGCCTTGGGGGTTTGTACTTGGAAAACATCAACCTTGACTCGAGTGATAACTGCTTTACTTTAATTGTCTGCTTTGTTATGTTTGTTTCTGCTTAGTGTGTCTGGGGGCTATCACTGTAGAAAGAGGTGGAATGGGATGGTTGGGTTCCTATTCCTTTTTACCCTTTATGCTCTTTTGGTATGTTTGATAGTTGATTTACCGTTCACTAGGACTTTTGTCTGACTCAAGGTTTTATGTTCAACTCTTATTACCTTGGGCTGTTCATCCATTTTGGGATGGGCAGACTAGGTAGCAGGTGACAGGTGCTGTTCTTAGTGACCAACGCTGTTGATGACGAAGACAAGCTGGAGGCTTTTGCATATTGTTTTTCTTACTATATGTACTGGATGTTCAGCTGTTTGTATGATTCTCTGAGTGTTATGTAGTGAGGCTTGATGTATTGACTATTCAGATGTTTGTATCAAATTGTTTTGTAGTATATTGATGAGATTCTATTCAGTGAAGCTTCACTATATATATATATATTTCTCTATTGTATTTTATCCCTGCGCTGTGAGTAGTACGATAGACTATTCTGTGTTTACCTAACCTTGATGATCGTCCATGGCTGCCGGACACGCCTTTCAGTGCACTATTTCCTTGTTTGAGTGCAGGAGTCATGGGCGGTCGTCACATTTGGTATCAGAGCTTTGGTTAATCGATTTTAGCCAATGCTCGCTGACGTAACTACGTATGAGAGATGTAATTGTATTTTGATGGATGATTACTATATATAATATAGTAGCTTAGAATGATTTGAACTCCTTATGCAGTTGTTTCTCAGGGTATATTAATCATTTTCTTATAGATATTAGGAATGAGTCGAAGGGGGAGACCAGCTGCTAGGGAAGGCTGTGCTGTTGAGGGGGCTGCTAATTATGCTTCTATGTTCGAGGCCATGATGACTTCGATCATGAGAAGGATGCCAGCTCCAGGGCCAACGGTAGATGTTGGAGTTCAAGTTCAAACTCCAAAACCGGTGGATTTTGCTAAGTTGTGTAAAGACTATACTGCTCTTGGAGGAAAGGTTTTCTTGGGGACAGAGTCAACCATTGAAGTTCAGTGGTGGATAGATGCTTGTAGAAGGATCTTTGGTGATTTGGGAATCGAGGATGCAACCAAAAGGAAGCTTGCATCAAGACAGCTTCAGGGAAGAGCTTCTGATTGGTGGAACTCTATCACCATTGATACTCCAGAGGAAGAAATTACTTGGGAGCAATTCCAAGTCAGATTTGAAGCTAAGTTCATTTCTACAGCTCATAAATCCGTCATGTTTAAGAAATTTGTGGAACTCAAGCAAGGTGGAAGACCAGTTCTTGAGTATGTTTCTGAATTTGAAGCTTTGTCCAAGTATGCTCGGTCATATATTGAATCCCCTTATCAGAAGAATGAGAAGTTTGTGACAGGTTTGGACACTTATCTTGGGTGACAGTTGGTGGATCATTTGGACGATCCGTTTGAGAAGCTTGTGGAGAAGGCTCTCAGGCACGAGAATCTGTTTCCTAAGGAAGGATCTGTTGTTGCTGTGACTAAGGAGGAATCTAAACCACAGCAAGGTGGGAACAAGAAGAGAAAGCAGCAGCAGCAGAAGGGTAAGGATGGTCAGAAAAAGCCGAAGGGTGAAGTGACCTGCTACAACTGTCAGCAGAAGGGTCATCTCTCCGGAGATTGTAAGAATCCGAGAGTGTCGGTGAAGTGCCACAACTGTGACAAGCTGGGGCATATCAGGAGGAATTGTCCGGAACCGAGGAAGGACAAACAGATTGTGGAAGCTTATGCTTTGGGAGCTGTGCCATCATCTTCAAAAGCTCCTACTGCAGAAGGGAAAGGAAAGAGTGTGGTGGTTCAAGGTATCCTTTCCATTTGTGGTGTTCCAGTTAGAGTGTTATTCAATACTGGAGCGTCACATTCTTTTGTTTTTAACGAACTTGTAGGCCGGTTGGGTTTGGAACCGGATATTGTTGATAGACCATTGGTTGTGACTAATCCAGTTTGGGGTTCGTCTTGTTTGTGTATGATATGCCGTGGTCTGGTTGTATCGAGTCATGATTGCTCTTTTGTTTGTGATTGTTTTTTTCTGAACTTTGCGGGGTTCGGAATTATTTTGGGTATGGACTGGCTTAGGAAGTATGCGGCAAGGGTTGATTGTAAGAGGCTGGAGGTGACAGTCGAGAATGTGGAGGGGCGAAAAGTTGTGATACGATGTAAGCATGAAGAAGGCGTCTTCATGAGCTTCATGTATTCACTGGTTGTTCCACGGGATGGACTGTGATCGGTGTCGGTCGTAAATGGATTTGAGGATGTCTTTGATGAGGTCAAAGGGTTACCGCCGCATAGAGAGATCGAGTTTCGTATCGATCTAGTTGAAGGAGCCAGACTTGCTGTGATGCCTCTTAGGCGGATGGCGCCTAGGGAACAGCAAGAGTTGAAGGTGCAAGTTGATGACCTTTTACAGAAAGCATTCATTCGGCGTAGTGTGTCCGAATGGGGTGCACCAGTTGTGTTTGCAACCAAAGCGGATGGATCGTTGAGGTTGTGTGTAGATTATCGTGAGCTGAATAAAGTGACTAAGAAGAACAAGTATCCATTGCCGAGAATAGATGACTTGTTTGATCAGCTTCACGAAGCTAAGGTGTTTTCTCAAATGGATTTGGCAACGGGATTTCACCAGTTGAGAGTGGCAAAGGATAGTGTGCCGAAGACTGCTTTTAGGACACCATCCGGTTTCTATGAGTGGCTGGTAATACCGTTTGGATTGACCAATGCACCAGCATATTTTATGGATCTTATGAATAGAGTGTTCAGAGATCAGTTGAACAAGTTCGTACTTGTGTTCGTGGATGATATTCTGATTTATTCCAAAACTGAAGAAGAGCACAAGACGCACTTGCGTATTGTCTTGGAAATCTTGCGAAAACAACAGCTGAGGGCTAAGTTTTCGAAGTGTCACTTTTGGAAGAGCGAAATGAGGTTCTTAGGCCATGTTATCTCTAGAAGTGGAATAGCGGTTAATCCCGCCAAGGTGGCAGCAATCAAGGATTGGGTTAGACCTAAGAATGCATCTGATGTGAGAAGTTTTCTTGTATTAGCAGGATACTATCGTTAATTTATCAAAGTCTTTTCCAAGATAGCTGCACCATTAACAGGATTGACGAAAAAGAACCAAGTATTCAGATGGGATGCTAAGTGTGAACAAACTTTCGGAATCCTGACAGAGCGATTGACAAGTGCTCCTATTTTGACTATTCCAAGTGAAAATGATGAGATGGTGGTTTCACCGATGCATGTGGTACTGGACTTGGAGCAGTGCTAATGCAGAAGGATAAAGTTGTTGCATATGCAAGTCGACAACTGAAGCCGCATGAAAGGAATTATCCGACTCATGATTTGGAGTTAGCGGCGATTGTTTTTGCTCTGAAGATGTGGAGACACTTCCTATTGGGAGTTTGGTTCGAGTTGTTTACAGATCATAAGTCATTGAAGTATCTTTTCTCCCAAAAGGATTTGAATCTTCGACAGCAACGATGGCTAGAGTTTTTAGCATCATATGATTTTGGTATAGCCTATACTCCAGGAAAGGGTAACGCAGTGGCAGATGCATTAAGTCGAAGACATGCAGGATTGGGAGCAATGTTTTCGGAATGGAAGAGTCTCGAGTATTTGGCTGGATTTGACTTCAGGCCCATATGTGAATTGGAACCTGAGATGTTGGCAAACTTATCAATAAGACCTACTCTGGTGGAAAGAATTGGTAAGAGCCAAAAGCGAGATGATAAGCTTGTCAAGATTATCCATGATTTGGAATCTGGATTGGACCCAGAAAAGGATAAAGGATTCGAAATCGATCGAGAGGGTTGGCTTCGGAAACAAGGACGACTGGTTGTTCCCGATATAGATGAATTGAGAAATGAAGTTCTGAAGGAGAGTCATCACTCGAAGTTGACAATTCATCCAGGTGGAAATAAGATGTATCGGGATATGAAGGGAACCTATTACTGGGAAGGTATGAAGAAGGATGTTGGAAATTTTATTTCCAAATGTATGAATTGCCAGTTGGTAAAAGTCGAACAGAAGAAGCCAAGTGGATTGCTTCAGCCATTAGAAGTTCCTACATGGAAGTGGGAGCAAATATCGATGGATTTTATCGATCGACTACCTAGAACCAGGGCGGGAAATGAAGGGATTTGGGTCATCGTAGATCGATTGACTAAGAGTGCAAGATTCATTCCTGTTCGATCAACTAGGACTGCATCGAAATTGGCTGAGTTGTATGTTAAGTGGATTGTTCGATTCCATGGTATTCCGAAAAGCATAGTGAGCGATCGAGACCCACTGTTCACTAGTGGATTTTGGAAGAGCTTCCACGAAGTTTTGGGAACCGAGTTGTGTTTGAGTATAGCTTATCACCCCCAAACAGATGGTCAGACCGAGAGAGTCAACAGAGTTTTGGAAGATCTCCTCAGAGCATGTGTTTTGGACTTCGGAGGATCATGGGAAGATTATCTTCATTTGGTGGAATTCTCGTATAATAACAGTTACCAGTCAAGTATTGGTATGGCACCGTATGAAGCATTGTATGGAAGACCATGTAACTCTCCGACATGTTGGTTGGAAACAGGAGAAAAGTTGATACTTGGGCCAGAAATGATTCAACAGACTTCTGATTGTATAGAGATCATTCGGCGACAAATGAAGGCAGCCCAAGACCGTCAGAAAAGCTATGCCGATAAGCGTCGTACGGATTTGGAATTCGACGTAGGTGATATGGTTTTTGTGAAGATTTCTCCACTGAAGAATGTTATTCGATTCGGGAAGAAAGGAAAATTGACTCCGAGATTTGTTGGACCATTCCCGATCGTCGAGCGAATTGGAAGGCTCGCTTATAAGTTGGAGTTACCGGAAAAGATGTCGGGTGTGCACAATGTTTTTCATGTATCATATCTACGGAAGTATGTGCACGACCCAAATACAGTGGTTTCTGCTGATAGCTATGAAGATTTAGAAGTTGATCCAGTTGTTAGAAGACCTCGTAAGCCGCTTCGTGTTGTGGAAACTGACACGAAACAGCTTAGGAGGAAGGTAGTCAGGTTGCTCAAGGTACAATGGAGTGATGATGTTAATGACTGTATATGGGAGGAGGAAGAAAGGATGAAGGCAGCTCATCCTGAACTCTTCGAGGTATGGCCCTAAGGTGTCGTGACATCTCATGAATTTGTAACTTGTTCTAGTTTTAGAATTTTGCGTGCTAGGTTAGTAATTGGATGCATGGGTTGTTGGTTGCTATGGATGGTAGGCATGCAGAATAGTCTTTGATTGCTCTTGATTGTTTGGAATTTCGGGGGCGAAATTCCTAAGGGGGAGAGAATGTAACGATCCGTATTTTACGTATCGAAAGATCGTAGAACTATTGTCATTAGGTCGTTAGTGTTGTTAAGTCGTTTAGAATTTAAGTTGTTTGGAGCTTAAGTCGTCCAGAGATGAGTCGTCCAGGGTTGGGTCGTGTTGTAGCATAAGTCGGTGGAGCGACCTAAGGAAAGTGAATGACTTAAGGAGGTGAGCGACTTAAGAGATTAGACGACTTAGAGGAGTTAGTGGTAGTGGTTGCCGACTTAAGAGATTTGACCGACTTAAGGAATGAGACCGATTTATAGGGGTGACCGACCTATAGGAGTGAGCGAATTAGGGGTTTGGCCGACCTAAGGAAACTAACGACTTAAGGGTTAACGGCTTAAGTTGGTAAGCGACTTAAGGAATTCTCATGTTGAGGATTAGGTCGTGTGTTGTATTAGGTCGTGAACGAGTTAAGGTTAGATCGGCTATGCCGTGTTATAGTTAGGTCGTTTGAGCGGCCTAAGGCAATAGGTTGAGTCGTTGAGTCGTGTCCTGTGTTGAGTCGTTGAGTCGTCTCCTGTGTTGAGTCGGTAGGTTGTTAAGTCGTCCAAACGACTTAGGACTTAGGTAGAAATGCGGCAGTGTGTTAGGTCGCTAAGTCGTATCCTGTTGAGTCTTAGGTCGTGCCTAAGTGTTAGACCGTGTGTGTTAGGTCGCGCATGTGTGTTAAGTCGTAGGTCGCTAAGCCGTGTGTGTAGTTAGGCCGTGTAGAGGCTTGAGTCGTAAGTCGTAGGTCGGGGATTGTTAAGTCGTGACCGACTTAGGGGGTACGAACGACTTAAGGATTCGGCCTATAAATATACGGCCTTATCTCACTTTTTGGGATCCGGATTTTGAAGCGACGAAGTGCTGCTATTTTGAGGGCTCGACTGCAACACTTCTTCACTTCTTTTCTCCACTTTAATCTTGTTCTTCCATCCACCTAAATCAAAGATCAAATCGAAGATCCAAGAGCTTAGATTGAAGATCTCCATCCATTGAAGAGAGATTTCATCGTTTGAAGCGGAGTTTTGGCGGATCGAGCTAGATCCTTTGCTGTCCAGATCTGAAGTTAGTTGGAGGTGTTTAGGTGAGTCGGTGAGTGGTGGTTGTCTCGCACATGGACCCAAAGGAGTATATTGGATTGGTGGCTTGTTTGTGTGTTAAAGATAGTGATTTCAAGCATTTTTCTTAAGTCTGCATGTAGATCCATCGTTCATAAAGTTTTGATATCCACTTTACTACATGTTAACCTATGCTAGTTCATTCATCAAGATATTACTTAGAATTCATGCTTGTTAGATTTGGACTCTTTATTTATGAAATTGCCATTATTTTTATAATTGTTTATTTAGATCTTGTTTGAATGATTAATTACTTGGATTAATGATTGATTTGATTGATTGTTAGAAATTAGTTGATTGATGATTTGAATTTGGACAAGTTGGTCGAAGATGATTCAAAAGCTAAGTGGAAAGGCTCTTGAATAAGGAAAGCTGCTCGTGGCATATGAAGCGGATGATAAAGTTCATATGGATAGATTTGATGATGCTGTTGAGATGGGACTTTGCTATGATGCGATGAGGCAAAGCATGATGTTGAGATGGGACTTTGCTATGATGCGATGAAGCAAAGCATGATGTGCGATAGCCTTGGTTTAATCCAGACGGGATCATCCCAAGCATGTTGATAACTCGGTGATATGGTTCGAGTTTGTGGATAATGGTTGGTTTGAGAGGCGCTTGAGCTAGTATGGAAATAGTCGTCGAGGAGGATGACTAGAAGGCTGAGATCTCATCGTTGTTGAAGGTTCTAGCATGCTCAAAGTAAGAGTACGTTGGGCAGATTCGATAGTCCCAAGACTAATAGTTAATGGTCAAGTACTCTGGGCAGATTCGATAGTCCTAGGCACGGGTCACGATGACATGCGGAGTTATGTCTAGAACCGGGGTTACCATTAGCCCTTGACGGACGGATGAAAGAATGAGCCGGTCATTCAATTAACGGTGATATCGAGGCAATGATAACAGTGATAGCCAGAGTCATGGATGTTTGGATGTTTGGATGTATCGTCACTCGGTCTCAAGAGCGATGTTTTGTGGGTGGTTATCTGATCTTGGTTTAGGCCTTGGGGGTTTGTACTTGGAAAACATCGACCTTGACTCGAGTGATAACTGCTTTATTTAATTGTCTGCTTTGTTACGTTTGTTTCTGCTTAGTGTGTCTGGGGGCTATCACCGTAGAAAGAGGTGGAGTGGGATGGTTGGGTTCCTATTCCTTTTTACCCTTTATGCTCTTTTGGTATGTTTGACAGTTGATTTACCGCTCACTAGGACTTTTGTCTGACTCAAGGTTTTATGTTCAACTCTTATTACCTTGGGCTGTTCATCCATTTTGGGATGGGCAGACTAGGTAGCAGGTGACAGGTGCTGTTCTTAGTGACCAACGCTGTTGATGACGAAGACGAGCTGGAGGCTTTTGCATATTGTTTTTCTTACTGTATGTGCTGGATGTTCCGCTGTTTGGATGATTCTCTAAGTGTTATGTAGTGAGGCTTGATGTATTGACATTCAGATGTTTGTATCAAATTGTTTTGTAGCGTATTGATGAGATTCTATTCAGTGAAGCTTCACTATATATATATTTCTCTATTGTATTTTATCCCTGCGCTGTGAGTAATACGATAGACTATTCTTTGTTTACCTTACCTTGATGATCGTCAATGGCTGCCGGACACGCCTTTCAGCGCACTATTTCCTTGTTTGAGTGCAAGAGTCATGGGCGGTCGTCACATTTGGTATCAGAGCTTTGGTTAATCGATTTTAGCCAATGCTCGCCGACGTAACTACGTATGAGAGACGTAATTGTATTTTGATGGATGATTACTATATATAATATAGTAGCTTAGAATGATTAGAACTCCTTATGCAGTTGTTTCTCAGGGTATATTAATCATTTTCTTATAGATATTAGGAATGAGTCGAAGGGGGAGACCAGCTGCTAGGGAAGGCCATGCTGTTGAGGGGGCTGCTGATTATGCTTCTATGTTCGAGGCCATGATGACTTCGATCATGAGAAGGATGCCAGCTCCAGGGCCAACGGTAGATGTTGGAGTTCAAGTTCAAACTCCAAAACCGGTGGATTTTGCTAAGTTGTGTAAAGACTATACTGCTCTTGGAGGAAAGGTTTTCTTGGGGACAGAATCAACCATTGAAGTTCAGAGGTGGATAGATGCTTGTAGAAGGATCTTTGGTGATTTGCGAGTCGAGGATGCAACCAAAAGGAAGCTTGCATCAAGACAGCTTCAGGGAAGAGCTTCTGATTGGTGGAACTCTATCACCATTGATACTCCAAAGGAAGAAATTACTTGGGAGCAATTCCAAGTCAGATTTGAATTTAAGTTCATTTCTACAGCTCAGAAATCCGTCCTGTTTAAGAGATTTGTGGAACTCAAGCAAGGTGGAAGACCAATTCTTGAGTATGTTTCTGAGTTTGAAGCTTTGTCCAAGTATGCTCGGTCATATATTGAATCCCCTTGTCAGAAGAATGAGAAGTTTGTGACAGGTTTGGACACTTATCTTGGGAGACAGTTGGTGGATCATTTGGACGGTCTATTTGAGAAGCTTGTGGAGAAGGCTCTCAGGCACGAGAATCTGTTTCCTAAGGAAGGGTCTGTTGTTGCTGTGACTAAGGAGAAATCTAAACCACAGCAAGGTGGGAACAAGAAGAGAAAGCAGCAGCAGCAGAAGGGTAAGGATGGCTAGAAAAAGCCGAAGGGTGAAGTGACCTGCTACAACTGTCAGCAGAAGGGTCATCTCTCCAGAGATTGTAAGAATCCGAGAGCGTCGGTGAAGTGCCACAACTGTGACAAGCTGGGGCATATCAGGAGGAATTGTATGCTTTGGGAGCCGTGCCATCATCTTCAAAAGCTCCTACTGCAGAAGGGAAAGGAAAGAGTGTGGTGGTTCAAGGTATCCTTTCCATTTGTGGTGTTCCAGTTAGACTGTTATTCGATACTGGAGCGTTGCATTCTTTTGTTTGTAACGAACTTGTAGGCCGGTTGGGTTTGGAACCGGATATTGTTGATAGACCATTGGTTGTGACTAATCCAGTTGGGGGTTCGTCTTGTTTGTGTATGATATGTCGTGGTCTGGTTGTATCGAGTCATGATTGCTCTTGTGTTTGTGATTGTTTTGTTCTGAACTTTGCGGGGTCCGGAATTATTTTGGGTATGGACTGGCTTAGGAAGTATGCGGCAAGGGTTGATTGTAAGAGGCTGGAGGTGACAGTCAAGAATGTGGAGGGGCGAAGAGTTGTGATACGATGTAAGCATGAAGAAGGCGTCTTCATGAGCTTCATGTATTCGCTGGTTGTTCCACGGGATGGACTGTGATCGGTGCCGGTCGTAAATGGATTTGAGGATGTCTTTGATGAGGTCAAAGGGTTACGGCCGCATAGAGAGATCGAGTTTCGTATCGGTCTAGTTGAAGGAGCCAGACCTGTTATGATACCTCTTAGGAGGATGGCGCCTAGGGAACAGCAAGAGTTGAAGGTGCAAGTTGATGACCTTTTACAGAAAGGATTCATTCGGCGTAGTGTGTCCGAATGGGGTGCACCAGTTGTGTTTGCAACCAAAGCGGATGGATCGTTGAGGTTGTGTGTGGATTATCGTGAGCTGAATAAAGTGACTAAGAAGAACAAGTATCCATTGTCGAGAATAGATGACTTGTTTGATCAGCTTCACGAAGCTAAGGTGTTTTCTCAGATGGATTTGGCAACGGGATTTCACCAGTTGAGAATGGAAAAGGATAGTGTGCCGAAGACTGCTTTTAGGACACCATCTGGTTTCTATGAGTGGCTAGTAATGCCGTTTGGATTGACCAATGCACCAGCATATCTTGTGGATCTTATGAATAGAGTGTTCAGAGATCAGTTGAACAAGTTCGTACTTGTGTTCGTGGATGATATTCTGATTTATTCCAGAACTGAAGAAGAGCACAAGACGCACTTGCGTATTGTCTTGGAAATCTTGCGAAAACAACAGCTGAGGGCTAAGTTTTCGAAGTGTCACTTCTGGAAGAGCGAAGTGAGGTTCTTAGGCCATGTTATCTCTGGAAGTGGAATAGCGGTTGATCCCGCCAAGGTGGCAGCAATCCAGGATTGGGTTAGACCTAAGAATGCATCTGATGTGAGAAGTTTTCTTGGATTAGCAGGATACTATCGTCAATTTATCAAAGACTTTTCCAAGATAGCTGCACCATTAACAGGATTGACGAAAAAGAACCAAGTATTCAGATGGGATGCTAAGTGTGAACAAGCTTTCGGAATCCTGAAAGAGCGACTGACAAGTGCTCCTGTTTTGACTATTCCAAGTGAAAATGATGAGATGGTGGTTTCACCGATGCATGTGGTACTGGACTTGGAGCAGTGCTAATGCAGAAGGATAAAGTTGTTGCATATGCAAGTCGACAACTGAAGCCGCATGAAAGGAATTATCCGACTCATGATTTGGAGTTAGCGGCGATTGTTTTTGCTCTGAAGATGTGGAGACACTACCTATTGGGATTTCGGTTCGAGTTGTTTACAGATCATAAGTCATTGAAGTATCTTTTCTCCCAAAAGGACTTGAATCTTCGACAGCAAAGATGGCTAGAGATTTTAGCATCATATGATTTTGGTATAGCCTATACTCCGGGAAAGGGTAACGCAGTGGCAGATGCATTAAGTCGAAGACATGCAGGATTGGGAGCCATGTTTTCGGAATGGAAGAGTCTCGAGTATTTGGCTGGATTTGACTTCAGGCCCAGATATGAATTGGAACCTGAGATGTTGGCAAACTTATCAATAAGACCTACTCTGGTGGAAAGAATTGGCAAGAGCCAAAAGCGAGACGATAAGCTTGTAAAGATTATCCGTGATTTGAAATCTGGATTGGACCCAGAAAAGGATAAAGGATTCAAAATCGATCGAGAGGGTTGGCTTCGGAAACAAGGACGACTGGTTGTTCCCGATATAGATGAATTGAGAAATGAAGTTCTGAAGGAGAGTCATCACTCGAAGTTGACAATTCATCCAGGTGGAAATAAGATGTATCGGGATATGAAGAGAACCTATTACTGGGAAGGTATAAAGAAGGATGTTGGAAATTTTATTTCCAAATGTATGAATTGCCAGTTGGTAAAAGCCGAACAGAAGAAGCCAAGTGGATTGCTTCAGCCATTAGAAGTTCCTACATGGAAGTGGGAGCAAATATCGATGGATTTTATCGATGGACTACCTAGAACCAGGGCGGGAAATGAAGGGATTTTGGTCATAGCTTATCACCGAGTTGTGTTTGAGTATAGCTTATCACCCCCAAACAGATGGTCAGACCGAGAGAGTCAACAGAGTTTTGGAAGATCTCCTCAGAGAATGTGTTTTGGACTTCGGAGGATCATGGGAAGATTATCTTCATTTGGTGGAATTCTCGTATAATAACAGTTACCAGTCAAGTATTGGTATGGCACCGTATGAAGCATTGTATGGAAGACCATGTAACTCTCCGACATGTTGGTTGGAAACAGGAGAAAAGTTGATACTTGGGCCAGAAATGATTCAACAGACTTCTGATTGTATAGAGATCATTCGGCGACAAATGAAGGCAGCCCAAGACCGTCAGAAAAGCTATGCCGATAAGCGTCGTAAGGATTTGGAATTCGACGTAGGTGATATGGTTTTTGTGAAGATTTTTCCACTGAAGAATGTTATTCGATTCGGGAAGAAAGGAAAATTGACTCCGAGATTTGTTGGACCATTCCCGATCGTCGAGCGAATTGGAAGGCTCGCTTATAAGTTGGAGTTACCGGAAAAGATGTCGGGTGTGCACAATGTTTTTCATGTATCGTATCTACAGAAGTATGTGCACGACCCAAATACAGTGGTTTCTGCTGATAGCTATGAAGATTTAGAAGTTGATCCAGTTGTTAGAAGACCTCGTAAGCCGCTTCGTGTTGTGGAAACTGACACGAAACAGCATAGCAGGAAGGTAGTCAGGTTGCTCAAGGTACAATGGAGTGATGATGTTAACGACTGTACATGGGAGGAGGAAGAAAGGATGAAGGCAGCTCATCCTGAACTCTTCGAGGTATGGCCCTAAGGTGTCGTGACATCTCATGAATTTGTAACTTGTTCTAGTTTTAGAATTCTGCATGCTAGGTTAGTAATTGGATGCATGGATTGTTGGTTGCTATGGATGGTAGGCATGCAGAATAGTCTTTGATTGCTCTTGATTGTTTGGAATTTCGGGGGCGAAATTCCTAAGGGGGAGAGAATGTAACGACCCGTATTTTACGTATCGAAAGATCGTAGAACTGTTGTCATTAGGTCGTTAGTTTTGTTAAGTCGTTTAGAATTTAAGTTGTTTGGAGCTTAAGTCGTCCATAGATGAGTCGTCCAGGGTTGGGTCGTGTTGTAGCATAAGTCTGTGGAGCGACCTAAGGAAAGTGAACGGCTAAAGTAGGTGAGCGACTTAAGAGATTAGACGACTTAGAGGAGTTAGTGGTAGTGGTTGCCGACTTAAGAGATTTGACCGACTTAAGGAATGAGACCGACTTATAGGGGTGACCGACCTATGGGAGTGAGCGACTTAGGGGTTTGGCCGACCTAAGGGAACTAACGACTTAAGGGTTAACGGCTTAAGTTGGTAAGCGACTTAAGGAATTCTCGTGTTGAGGCTTAGGTCGTGTGTTGGATTAGGTCGTGAACGAGTTAAGGTTAGGTCAGCTATGCCGTGTTATAGTTAGGTCATTCGAGCGACTTAAGGCAATAGGTTGAGTCGTTGAGTCGTCTCCTGTGTTGAGTCGTTGAGTCGTCTCCTGTGTTGAGTCGTTGAGTCGTCTCCTGTGTTGAGTCGGTAGGTTGTTAAGTCGTCCAAACGACTTAGGACTTAGGTAGAAATGCGGCAGTGTGTTAGGTCGCTAAGTCGTATCCTGTTGAGTCTTAGGTCGTGCCTAAGTGTTAGACCGTGTGTGTTAGGTCGCGCATGTGTGTTAAGTCGTAGGTTGCTAAGCCGTGTGTGTAGTTAGGTCGTGTAGAGACTTGAGTCGTAAGTCGTAGGTCGGGGATTGTTAAGTCGTGACCGACTTGGGGGGGGGGGCGAACGACTTAAGGATTCGGCCTATAAATATACGGCCTTATCTCACTTTTTGGGATCCAGATTTTGAAGTGACGAAGTGCTGCTATTTTGAGGGCTCGACTACAACACTTCTTCACTTCTTTTCTCCATTTTAATCTTGTGCTTCCATCCATCTAAATCGAAGATCAAATCGAAGATCCAAGAGCTTAGATTGAAGATCTCCATCCATTGAAGAGAGTTTTCATCGTTTGAAGCGGAGTTTTGGCGGATCGAGCTAGATCCTTTGCTGTCCAGATCTGAAGTTAGTTGCTTTTGAGGTGTTTAGGTGATTCGGTGAGTGGTGGTTATCTCTTACACGGACCCAAAGGATTATATTGGATCGGTGGCTTGTTTGTGTGTTAAAGATAGTGATTTCATGCATTTTTCTTAAGTCTGCATGTAGATCCATCGTTCATAAAGTTTTGATATCCACTTTACTACATGTTAACCTATGCTAGTTCATTCATCAAGATATTACTTAGAATTCATGCTTGTTAGATTTGGACTCTTTATTTACGAAATTGCCATTATTGTTATAATTGTTTATTTAGATCTTGTTTGAATGCTTAATTACTTGGATTAATGATTGATTTGATTGATTGTTAGAAATTAGTTGATTGATGATTTGAATTTGGACAAGTTGGTCGAAGATGATTCAAAAGCTAAGTGGAAAGGATCTTGAATAAGGAAAGCTGCTCGTGGCATATGAAGCGGATGATAAAGCTCATATAGATAGATTTGATGATGCTGTTGAGATAGGACTTTGCTATGATGCGATGAGGCAAAGCATGATGTTGAGATGGGACTTTTCTATGATGCGATGAAGCAAAGCATGATGTGAGATAACCTTGGTTTAATCCAGACGGGATCATCCCAAGCATGTTGATAACTCGGTGATATGGTTCGAGTTTGTGGATAATGGTTGGCTTGAGAGGCGCTTGAGCTAGTATGGAAATAGTCGTCGAGGAGGATGACTAGAAGGCTGAGATCTCATCGTTGTTGAAGGTTCTAGCATGCTCAAAGCAAGAGTACGCTGGGCAGATTCGATAGTCCCAATACTAATAGTTAATGGTCTAGTACTCTGGGCAGATTCGATAGTCCTAGGCACGGGTCACGATGACGTGCGGAGTTATGTCTAGAACCGGGGTTACCATTAGCCCTTGACGGACGGATGAAAGAATGAGCCGGTCATTCAATTAACGGTGATATCGAGGCAATGATAACAGTGATAGCCAGAGTTATGGATGTTTGGATGTATCGTCACTCGGTCTCAAGAGCGATGTTTTGTGGGTGCTTATCTGATCTTGGTTTAGGCCTTGGGGGTTTGTACTTGGAAAACATCGACCTTGACTCGAGTGATAACTGCTTTACTTTAATTGCCTGCTTTGTTATGTTTGTTTCTGCTTAGTGTATCTGGGGGCTATCACTGTAGAAAGAGGTGGAGTGGGATGGTTGGGTTCCTATTCCTTTTTACCCTTTATGCTCTTTTGGTATGTTTGATAGTTGATTTACCGCTCACTAGGAGTTTTGTCTAACTCAAGGTTTTATGTTCAACTCTTATTACCTTGGGCTGTTCATCCATTTTGGGATGGGCGGACTAGGTAGCAGGTGACAGGTGTTGTTCTTAGTGACCAACACTGTTGATGACGAAGACGAGCTGGAGGCTTTTGCATATTGTTTTTCTTACTTTATGTACTGGATGTTCCGCTATTTGTATGATTCTCTGAGTGTTATGTAGTGAGGCTTGATGTATTGACTATTCGGATGTTTGTATCAAATTGTTTTGTAGTGTATTGATGAGATTCTATTCAGTGAAGCTTCACTATATATATATATATATATATATATATTTCTCTATTGTATTTTATCCCTGCGCTGTGAGTAATACGATAGACTATTCTGTGTTTACCTTACCTTGATGATCGTTCATGGCTGCCGGGCACGCTTCAGCGCACTATTTCCTTGTTTGAGTGCAGGAGTCATGAGCGGTCGTCACAGATTGTGTTAGCGTAGAACCAAAGTGGCTTTCATTACTATTTTTGTAACTAAACCCAAAAATGATCACAGATATCAATACAATCTAACGACAGAGATCAATCATTTATATGTAGCATGGAAATTACATGAAATGTGATCTTTACATGTCTATTTTCAACTAGTCCTACTTTACTTTAATGAGATCAAAATTCCATATAATATTTATAAACAATTGAAGTGCAGAAGAAAACTTTATTTATATCAGAAAAATCAAAGCATGTTCATAATCAACATATAGAGCAGTGTCGCAAAATAAGCGACTTATGTACAAATTCCCCTTAAACCAAAATATCCTTATATAAAAGATACACCCATTTTAGCAACATGCTTATAAAAGACCTTGGGTGGTACTCCTTTTCTAAGTGAATCCATTAGCATGGAACTTTTCCCAATATGCTCTATAGATATTAACCCATTCTACACTCTCTCCTTTGCAACTAGAAACTTGATGTCAATGTAATTTGACTTGCTTGAGCTTCTATTGTTCTTAGAATATAATACTACAGATCTATTGTCACAATATAACTTTAATGGTCTTTAAATATTATCAATAATGCGCATCCTAATGAAAAATTCCGTAGCCATTTTGCATGGTTAGATACCTCAGAACAAGCCACAAACTCTACTTCCATGGTGGAAGAAGCTATGAGCATTTGTTTAACGCTTTTCCATGATATAGCCCCTCCACTTAATAGAAATATATATCTTGAAGTGGATTTTCTGCTATTTTGACATCCAGCAAAATTAGAATTAGGATTCCCAATGATCTCCAACCGATATGATCTTCTATATGTAAGCATTAGTCCTTGTTCTCTAAAGATACCTCAAACCCTTTTTTGCTGCTTTCCAATGATCCATTCTAGGGTTACTAAGATACCTGCCCAACACTCCTATAATGTATGCAATATCCAGATGCGTACACACTTGAGCATACATTAGACTCCCTATAGCAGATGCATAAGGGATCTTCTGCATTTCTTTAGCTTCAAGGATGTTATTATGGTATTGTTTGAGACAAAATTTATCTCATTTCACGACAGGGGTATCACCCATTTTACAATCTTGCATGCCAAACCTTTTAAGCACCGTTTCTATATAGTTCTTTTGTGACAATCCAGGAAACCCCATGAGCGATCATGATATATTTTTACTCCTAATATAAAAGAAGCATCTCCAAGATCTTTTATTTGAAAATTATCTGAAAGAAATCTCTTAGTCTCATGCAAAATATGTAATTATTACAGGCAAGCAATATATCATCAACATATAAAATCAAATATATGAATTTGCTCCCATTGAACTTGTGATGCACACAGTTACCAATTATGTTTGGCTTGAAACTCAATGAGGTAACTACTTAATGAAACTTGTAGTACCATTGACGATAAGCTTGTTTGAGCCCATAAATGTATTTGTTTAGCTTGCAAACCATATTCTTTGGATCTCCGAACAAAAAGTTTTCTGGTTGCAGCATATAATTGCTTCCTTGATATCTCCATTTAGAAACGCAGCTTTAACATCCATTTAATGTAACTCAAGGTACAAATGTGCAACAAGCGTCAAAATTATTCTAAAAGAGTCTTTCAATGAAACCGAAGAGAAGGTCTCTTTAAAATCGATGCCTTCCTTCCACGTAAAACCTTTTGCTATAAGACGAGACTTATATATTTCCCATTACCTTTTGCATCCCTCCTGGTTTTAAATATCCATTTACAACCAATGGATTTCTTACCTTCAAGTAAAGAGACAAGATCCCAAACTTTATTGTCTTGCATGGATTTATACTCTTCGTTCATAGCTTCAATCCACTTTTGATAATCAGCATCTTGCATAGCTTGGTGAAAGTTGATAGGATCATTTTCCACCAATCCATTATTTTCCTCCATTTCTTGAAGAAATACCACAAAATCATCTGGAATGGCATCTTTCCTCTCTCTTTATTGGATCTCCCTAGTGGAAATTCATTTTGAGGTTGTTGAATTTGTTCTTGTGGAACATTGTCCTCATCTTGAAGAGGGCTTTCCTCAATATTGTTTTGTTTTGGTTTCGAAATAACTTCTTCATTAATGACACGAATGATAATCTATACACTGTCAGAAGAAGTAACTGTAGTAGGAATCATAGATGATGGTTCCTCCTCAAAAACAATGTTCCTTACTTCATTCCTACCTCTTAACTCAACATCCTCAATAAATGTTGTAGTTTGCCTCTCAAAAGTTTTCTTTAGTGCAGGATCATAAAATTTATAGCCCCTACATTGCTCAGAATAACCAATAAAGTAGTCGCTCGCTGTTTTAGAGTCCAATTTTCTTTCATTTGGCCTGTAAGGCATTATGTGACGACCCGTAAATCCGTACCCTTTGAATCGACAATAAACCACACATGTTCGACCCAAAAAACATAGACTGACGGAAAGTCAAGAGAAAGAAAAGAAGAGAGAAGAGAAAACAAAAAAGAACAATATAATCCGACAACGCTACAGAAACATATAATATCATATCAATGATCTTTATAATACGGAAACTATATATATATATATATACATTAATCAGAGTACAACAACCAATCACCAGTTATCAACATGAACAGTTATAATAACCTGTCCTTACAACTGGCGATAATATACAACAACTAAGCACAGTGGATAATCAAAACAGATACATGTATACGAAAATGTGCTAAAACTCCAAAAGCACCAAATCTTAACCTGTAAATATACTCGGTCTGACCCGTGCATTGAAAGGGAAGAACGCTTGGATCAGTCTGGTAAACTAGCGTGAGAAACACACTCAACTGAATTTATTAAATTACCAAACTTTTCCTTTATCAAAAAAAGTATCTTATAAGACATGCCCACACATAAACATAGACATGTTTTTACCTTACAATAACTAAAACATTTCATATCCAATCCTCTTATATTATACTAGTGTCTAGTATATACAAATAAAATTAATCATAGCCGAAATTGTTACATTGATTAAATTCCAGCATATAGCCCAAAATGGATAATAGAATCAAAATGGCAGGTACGGAGCAGAGTTTGGATTTCTATACAAATAATCAGGTGAAGGGACTACCTTTTGGCAATACATCTCTAGAGGAATGTACCGAGGATCATCACAAAGGATCCTCTACCATCATAAGACCGGCCCACCTCTATAACTAGATGGTGCTGAATATATCATCCTCCGGTTGTTACCGACCTTACCCGAGGTCCCTCTAGCATAAAACCACAATAACCAGATACACGACGTCATAGCGTGTAAAGATATATCTAGAAGAAGATGATATACCCTAGATGGGAGCGACCGACTTAGCCTTGCTACATCTAACCTTGTTTCAGTCATTTTCGGTTGATGAGGCCTGAGGTAAAAATTACCTTTCACAAATCACAATCACATCACTTTGAATGACACACGGCCATTTCCGTTGACTACTAATTGTCTTCCACAAAAATACAACCTTTAAGCTCATACGTATCAAGGAGGGTGTTAAGCTAAGAGAAGTTGCTTTCTCCGCCACCATTGATGGACATTTGTAAAAACCAATGTACGTAATATATAGAAATGCAATGTTATAAAAACGTCCATACAAGTTATCTAGGAATAGGACAAACCGAAGGTACTTTCCTACCACATCCTATCGGAAAATCCCTCGAATTCGTTGCGAATAGTCCTTGCATTGGATATTTCATAATGAAGAGACCATTGCTGCTACATGTATATTGGGATTTTAACCCCAAACGATCAACAAGCAGTCTCCCACTATGAAAATCCAAAATATCAATATCATCATAAGCAACCTGCATAATCATCGCATATACGTTGGTCTGAAGTGGTTTTCGGATAAACCGATCCCGGTCGCTTCGCACTAACAATGCAAAAGCGTTTCTCAACCTCATACAGAAACTAACTCTCATAGACTTATCACGTCTCCAACTTTCAACTTGCTATCCTTCGGGCCAAGAAGGAAGCTCGATAGATTGGAGTAATACTCCACACTATACAAATCAACATCCTCAATACAAATGATAATCAAGGCTACACAGAAGGCTACGTACTAAGTGTACGACTAAATAGTACCCACATCAAGTCAAGGAATTAAAATGGCCAAATTTGATAGTCGGTTATTTAACTATCAAAGAAAACAAACAAATATTCAGCACTGAGACGACCCGACTTTTTCTCCACAAAAAGTCGTATCATCCTTAAGAAAGAAAGGGATAGAAAAGAGAAAAGAAAGAAGAGAAAGAAGAAACAACACAAGAATCTCAACAGCGGAACGAATAAATTATATTAGTAACATAAGTATAACATAGTATACATCAAATATCAGAGTTACACAGACACATACAACACATACTAGACAGTTATAAACACCTGTCTAGTTATTACAACTCAATCACAATACAGAAACACTCAGAGATACCAACACAGCGGAACTATATAACTATACGCAGAAGCCTCCTGCTCCATATGCTCCTCCACAATTCGTCAAAGCTAACCTGAATCCTAACCTGAATTCCCTTGACTACTCATAAAAATTTGAGTACCCAAGAGTTAAAGAAAAACAGAAATAACTCCGGGTCAGACATGGGTCTGGTGTGAGTAACAGGTTAAAGTTGCTTAATTTTCAAAACCTTTTGAAAGAAAGGTATCACGTAAGACTTTCCACACATAAACATGGAAAAGTTTTTACCTTACGCTAACCAAAACATTTGATAGGAAATCTGATGATATTATAATAGGGTCTAGGGTTTTCAAATAAATAAGAAATACACGAAATTGTTACATTATTAAATTCCAGCTACTAGCCACAAAAGTGGGTAATACAATCAAAACCGTTGGCACTTATTGGATTTTGGATTCCATACAATGGCAGGGCTACTGGGGTACCGCCCGTCACAGTACGTGGCCTAGATCACCGTACCGAGGATTACTCCCAATCCCCTGCAACACAAAGTCGGACCCATTCCTTACTGAACAGTTCCGAATAAGACAACCCCGATGGTTGTCATGATCAACCGCCCACACAGCCGAAATATAAAGGGACCTCTATACAGGGGTAATCTTACTCTCAAGTGGGGGCTACCCACGAAGCCTTGCTGCACCTCCCCTGTTTTAGCCATTCCCGGTTGATGAGGCTTGAGGCTACGATTACCTTTATAGGACACATCACTTAGAATGCTCATCGTCCACCTGGCGATGTTCTGAAAGCATTCAATCCATACAAGTTCGTTCCAGGTTCGAACGAAACCGAAGGCATTATCTCGTTACACTCATTTTGGAATCATCCTCAGAGTTAACGACAATAACCCTTGCACTCTGAATCACCATCTCGAAGCTATAAGTACAATTCCGTCAAACTCATTACGGAATCACCCACAGAGTTATACTGACGTATAGCCCTTACACCTCGAGTCTTCACTCGCTCCACTTGGATTAACGACCTAACGTTTAATTGGAATCGATGTGGTTTTCGGATGTCCAAATATGGAAACCCAATCCCGGTCTCATCGAAATCCAAAGCGTGTCTTTTAGGTCCAAGTTGTTTTAAGTTTAAAACAATTCAATTCATTATCTAAATCTACACAGATAGATAATTCACAACACAACAGATAATCAACCTTATCATTATCAACAGATAATTCATCTCATAATCAGATAATCCATATTATCATCCAAAAGCAACTAATGCATCCATATCACATACACTACTCATCTCATAACTGAGATTACAAATCATACCAGGCAACCAATACCATTCATCAAACATAAGCAATGATCTAATGATCACACTTTCTATAATTAATTTAAAATGAATTAAATTAATTACTCAATCTCTAATTAATTTAAAATGAATTAAATTAATTACTTCATCATTAAAATTCTGCTTAACTTAATCATCCATTGATTTCAAATCAATTTATAAATCATCATCTCAATATTTCAATTAATATTGATTAACTATCTCTAATTACAATAAGTAATTAGCTTATAAGTTAATCACACAAGTTAATTACTTAAACCCTTTGCAAACAATTAACTTGTAATTACTAAATTAATTGATTAACTAAAATTACTTACATTAATTATTTATTCATTATTAATTATACCTTAATTAATCAATTCCAAATTACATCATTAACTAATTAATTAATGATTTCTGACTACAATTGATCAATCTCTAAATATAAATTAATTACATAAGTAATTAATCTGGGTTTAATCCACATATATATTAATCACCCATGATTAATAACCATTCAGTAATTACTACTTTAATTACTCATCCCATAATTAATTATTCTTAATTAATTATCTTCATTAATCACTTGATTAATTTTCAAAGTAATTTAAATTTAAATTACTTTTATAATAAATATCTTTAATTACATTCAGTAATTATTAATTACTTCCCTAAGTAATTACAAATTCATAAATTACATAAAGTAATTATCAAACAATCAACAAATGTTTAAATTAATTTAACTTAATTAATCTAAACTAATCACATTCATTAAATTAATTACACTAAGTAATTAATCCATTAATTACCTTCATTAAGTAATTAAAACTTAAACAATTGATTATTATTAATTAATTAATCTAATTAATTATCAAAAATTAATCACATTGATTAATTGTTAAAATAATCTTAAGTTAATTATATTTTTTAA
This sequence comes from Allium cepa, assembly GCA_030765085.1. Taxonomy (NCBI): domain Eukaryota; kingdom Viridiplantae; phylum Streptophyta; class Magnoliopsida; order Asparagales; family Amaryllidaceae; genus Allium; species Allium cepa. Next base: position 349,199,749 of record CM060944.1, read on the forward strand.
TTACTTAATTAAGAAATTAACTTATATTAATCATTATTAATTATCAATTAATTAATACCTAATTACAACTTAATTAGTCACTAATTATTAATTAAGTATTAATTAAAATCTTAATCATTAATTAAAATTTAATTAACCATCCTTAATTATAGATTAATTAACCTTAATTAATTAATCTCAAATCTAATTAATTAACTTAAAAATCATTAATTACTTAATTAAACATCCACATAATTAATTAATTAAATAATTAATTTTCATCTTAATTACCTTAATAATTAAACGAATACAATCATTAAATTTTATTTATCTTTTAGAAAAACATTTCTTATTTAATTATACATTTAAAAACAAAATGTTTTTAAATTTACTTTAAATTCTATTTAACTTTATTTTAACTTAAGACTCAAATTTATCTTAAATAAGATTTTAAAACAATTCAAAACTTAATCTTATATGTTAAAAGAAACATCTACTTTATTAATAAGTTTAAAAGGATTTAAATTTCAATTCAATTTAAATTCAAATCAATTTAAAAATTACTTTAAAATTTCAAAATTGAAATACAACTTCCAAACTCATTTTAGTTTTAACTCTTTAAAGTTCTTCCTACAATCTACACCCTCAATTCAAATGCAAATCATTTAATCAATCAAAAGCAATTTAAATTTAAACCTTTATTTTAAAAATCCGAAGTTTGAATTTTAAATCCCAGATTTAAAAACTCAGTTTTGAATTCACTTTGGATTTCTAATTTAAAATTTAACCTTCCAATTCAAATGCAAAACACATATGCATTTACACTTGTGAGTTTTAAATCAAATTTAAATTAAAAAAACATAAATGAATTTAATTTCAGACAATCTAATTTTAAATTCTTATTAAAATTTCAGATTTTAAAAATCCAGTTTAAACTTAAATTTTCAATTTGAACTTAATATTTTAAAACAGAAAACAGTTTCTGTTTTCATTTAAAACCAAACTTAAATTTTTTAAAAATTTAAATTACTTCTAAAAACTAGAATTCAAACTTGTCTTAATTCATATTTAAATTCAGGTTTTAAATCCTAAGTTGAGATTTTAGTTCATATTTAAAACTTGCTTTTAATTTTCAAAACTGCAAACAGGTTTCTGATTTTAGATTTAAAACCCAATCTAAAATTTAAAAACTCAATAATTTCAAAGACCAAAATTTAAATTATTTGAATTTATATCTAAATTCAGGTTTTCAAACTTGGTTTCAAATTTTTAGTTTGCATTTCAAATCTCCACTTCAATTTTATAAAACCTGGAAGAAAAAAACAGTTTCCAAGGTTTTGTTTTAAAACCTGCAACACCACTCACTCGAGTCTTCCCTGCCTTTACTTCGAGTCAACAACTTCTCTGCTCCGAGTCTCCCTTCAAAATACCCGAGACCATCACGGGAAAATAAACTGTGACCCACCTCAACATATCCTCATCACCACTGTGCACCTGCACATAATCTCCAGCCATCTCTGGCCATCCATACGACCACCCCACTGCCAACAATCATCCCTTCAGACCATCTCAACATCAACCTCTACAACATATACTCGAATTCAATTTCGAGATCCAGATTCCAAACCTGGAACTACAGACAACAAACACCCCCCCAACATGTCAACGGCGATATCACCCAACTCCGGCCACTACCACACTCCAAACTCCGGCGATGACTCCATTAACACATCATCTACCAACATGCCAAAAATGGTTGAACTCGATCCAAAGATGAAGCCGCAGTCGAACAAAATCAATGACCCATATAAACTAGGGTTCGCACTGCAAATTCCAAATTACAACCTCAATAATGACAAGTAACCCAAATTCCTAATTTTCCTATAATCCCTGATAGATACACTAACTTCATAAACAATTTCAACCAAATCCATTGCAGGATTCAACAGTGCTTATCAAATAAGTATGATACAGTAAATGTGAAACTGTACTTTGATTTAACCATTTAAAATTGTAATACTATTTTTAAAAATCATAATTTTAGAAGTTGTTTTGAATTGAATTTCTGAAACATTGATTTGAAATGTTTTATATCTTCACTTATAAAGATTCAACTGTTCTGCTACATATTCTACAGTAAATTTCATTTAATTTTTTTTTTTACTTTTAATAATATCTGACAGTCTAAACTCTGAAACCATCATTCAAATCTTATTTAAATACTATAATTTAACAAAAACAAATTAAGGATACAAGAATTTAAGTAAATACTAGTGTCAAGAGCAAAACAGAACTAGAAAACTTAATAGCATACACCAAATACATTTATACAGCAGGCATGTTATATGCAGCATCTATATATTTTAGTATTCTAATCATGCAACAATTTCTTTACCCTTTAAAATTCTTAAATGAAAAGTTACTCACCTGTGATTAAAATGCAGAGCACGGATTGAACATGCAGAAAGAACTTGATTTTGAATCATGCAGAGCACAGTTTGAAATCCCCTGTGCTACTTGCTTCAAATTTGATGCTTTTTTTTAAAAAAAACTTTCTTCCAGATTTTGAAGATTCATGAATGCAGGCCTTCTTGTTTAATGGTTGCAGATGCAAATTTGAAATTTCAGTTTCAACCCAAGTCGCTTTTGAAAACATGCAGGCTTGTATTTTGCATTTTGAGGAGCTACAGGCTTGTTTGTAATGCAGGTTTGAAAATGGGGATGGGATTTGAGAAATACTGGTGTTAGCTTGAAATTGTTGCATGCATGTTTTATTTTGGAGGATGCAAATTTGTATTTTGAGGAGTTGAATGCAATGCATTTGAATAGGTTTTTGAGGATGAAAAAGTTATAGAACTTTGATTTTCAGATTTCTTTGTTTTAGAATGAAAAATGAAAAAGAGGAGAAGAAATGAGTAAATGCAATGTTTTATAGCTAGTTTATGATGAATTAAAATTAAAGAAAAATAAATATTGAAACATGACACTTGTCTTAAGTGTTAACATTTGTTAAATTCCTTATTCAAACATCTAACGCATGTTTACACATGTTCTAACATACATACACATGTCTTGTAAATGTTTTTGTTATTTAAATTAAGATTAATGAATGTTTAAACTTAGTAAATTATATAGTTCTTAGACTTAGTTATGTATATATTTAATTTCTAAAGAATAAAGCAAAGTATTATTATAAATAGAACAATATACAATTAAATCATTTATCAAAGATACCTTTAAATAATTAAAATAGATTTATAAAAGAGGTTACAATAACTTACATGAATACATGTTCACATTTTAAATTGTATTTTAAATTTCAAATTAATTTACAAATCAAAACTATCAATTAATAATTTAAAAAGAATAACACAAATATTTATGAACCTTATTTTAATATACAAACTTAAAATAAAATGAATTTTAAACTAATTAAAACATTTATCTCATATTTAAAATCATATAGTATTTTATTAAATATTTTTGAAAAGCTTAAATTAAAAATAAATCATTATTCCTATTTTCAAAACATTAAAAATATGCTATACAAATTTAATTAAAAACAATCTTGTCTATTTTAAAATATATAAATACATATACATTATTAAATAGAAAATAGATTTATTAGTTTATTAAAAATAAATTCACAAATTAAATATTTAAATAAAGAAGATTATTAAATCAAATCAAATTTATTAACAAAAATTATCAATTCAATATAAACTTAAACACAGATTATTAAATTATATTGTCCAAAATTCCGGGAAATTACAATCCTTTCCCCTTAAAAGAATTTCGTCCCCGAAATTTAAAACAAAGGTAATTTAATAATCTATTTACAGATTTTATTTTAAAAACAGCATATGTTAATCCTATGCCAACAACCAAAGCAACCAATTCACACAATCAGAACAAATCTAATTATCCAAAAGAATTTTGGATAAAACTTTACGAGTTTCCCCGGTATATATATATCGGGATACTCGCTCTATAGAATCCAATCAATCAATACTATTAAATTATAGAGCTCCTAATAATAATTCTATACAGAATATCAGACTACAAACGAGTCTGACTCAACAAACAAACCTCCTAAACTGCTGGTCCTACAACCAGAAATATCAAACACGTACTCCCTCAGAGATACGTGAAATACCCTGAATCCCAGTTACCCTAACTGGCAATTCATCTCTAGAAAACCAAACACTCATCTTACCCAACACAGAAGAAACCAAAACACTTCGAAGCTAGCTTCCCAAACTTACAGCTCCCTGGATCAGAGAAAAACTTAACCAAACTCAAATCTCCAATTCCAGAATCTAAATTTCTCTGTCCCGTATCCATAAAAACCTTTCGGACGATCCTGGGCTACCAACATCACTCCTAATCATCTCAACTCCTGCCGATTCCAAAAGAAACAGACTGAATCAAAAACAATCCAATGATCACCTCAAGATCACTCAAAAACCAAGAACACACACCCTACTTCTCAACAACAGAAGACAGAACAAACTTCTCCTTATCCGGAAAAGAAACATTCCCAAACTGCTTCCGCTGCACAACTCTGATCCGAAACAGAAGAAAATGCTGACGAAGAGCACAAGCACAGACTAAAACAACCCAGCACAGAAATATGGTTCCACATATTCATAAAGAAAAACTCAGATGTTACTCCTAAATCTGAGTTGTTTCACCCACTTCTATCTCAGGGAACCATCCATCTACTAACTGGACCACCTGTACCTATCCTGGAAAGAAAACTCGATCTCCAGATGTAGACAAACTCTGACTTCCAGAAGACATCCAGACAATCTCCAACAAACACAAGAGGACATACTATCGCAAGTCACTTTTGCGATCAACTCAGCCTAAATCCAAAGAAAACTGCTCTCTCTTTACCAAACAGAACAGCTTATGCTGGCTTAGCCAACTTACCAGAGAAACGGATCTACCCTACTGCTTCTGAACTCCACTTCAGAAAAACTACTCAGCCAGAAGACTCCCTATCAACTCAGAATACTCAGCTAAACTCAGCCACATCACCGGGCAGACTCACTTCTTACTCATGTTCCAAAGAAATATCTTCGGAAATATCCATAGTCACTGCATCTCATCACGCAGCTACTACTTCCTGAGACATCAAGACACCTTTACTTGTTTGCTTCTATCCTACCGATAGGTCCAAACTCAATTCTGCACTTCAAAGATGAACTCCGAACCTTAACAGGTTACCTTCAGAGATCGATGAAGTCTTTATACCAAGAAAAACTCACTCGAGACGGTATTAGGTCTACGGTCTCGACAAATACACTTCCAACCTCATCCATTCAAACTCCAACCAATGGTAGTCGTGTTACACACACTTCCACCTCATCTACCTTTATAACTTATATTGGAAAAACCTGAACGGGTAATCCAACAAATAGGTAGAACCAATTATATATATATATATATATATATATATATATATATATTAAAAATACAAATACGCTTTCTCAAGATAGACACCACTCCAAAGCCTATGTATTCACTCAACCTAATGCTCTGATACCAACTGAGACGACCCGACTTTTTCTCCACAAAAAGTCGTATCATCCTTAAGAAAGAAAGGGATAGAAAAGAGAAAAGAAAGAAGAGAAAGAAGAAACAACACAAGAATCTCAACAGCGGAACGAATAAATTATATTAGTAACATAAGTATAACATAGTACACATCAAATATCAGAGTTACACAGACATATACAACACATACTAGACAGTTATAAACACCTGTCTAGTTATTACAACTCAATCACAATACAGAAACACTCAGAGATACCAACACAGCGGAACTATATAACTATACGCAGAAGCCTCCTGCTCCATATGCTCCTCCACAATTCGTCAAAGCTAACCTGAATCCTAACCTGAATTCCCTTGACTACTCATAAAAATTTGAGTACCCAAGAGTTAAAGAAAAACAGAAATAACTCCGGGTCAGACATGGGTCTGGTGTGAGTAACAGGTTAAAGTTGCTTAATTTTCAAAACCTTTTGAAAGAAAGGTATCACGTAAGACTTTCCACACATAAACATGGAAAAGTTTTTACCTTACGCTAACCAAAACATTTGATAGGAAATCTGATGATATTATAATAGGGTCTAGGGTTTTCAAATAAATAAGAAATACACGAAATTGTTACATTATTAAATTCCAGCTACTAGCCACAAAAGTGGGTAATACAATCAAAACCGTTGGCACTTATTGGATTTTGGATTCCATACAATGGCAGGGCTACTGGGGTACCGCCCGTCACAGTACGTGGCCTAGATCACCGTACCGAGGATTACTCCCAATCCCCTGCAACACAAAGTCGGACCCATTCCTTACTGAACAGTTCCGAATAAGACAACCCCGATGGTTGTCATGATCAACCGCCCACACAGCCGAAATATAAAGGGACCTCTATACAGGGGTAATCTTACTCTCAAGTGGGGGCTACCCACGAAGCCTTGCTGCACCTCCCCTGTTTTAGCCATTCCCGGTTGATGAGGCTTGAGGCTACGATTACCTTTATAGGACACATCACTTAGAATGCTCATCGTCCACCTGGCGATGTTCTGAAAGCATTCAATCCATACAAGTTCGTTCCAGGTTCGAACGAAACCGAAGGCATTATCTCGTTACACTCATTTTGGAATCATCCTCAGAGTTAACGACAATAACCCTTGCACTCTGAATCACCATCTCGAAGCTATAAGTACAATTCCGTCAAACTCATTACGGAATCACCCACAGAGTTATACTGACGTATAGCCCTTACACCTCGAGTCTTCACTCGCTCCACTTGGATTAACGACCTAACGTTTAATTGGAATCGATGTGGTTTTCGGATGTCCAAATATGGAAACCCAATCCCGGTCTCATCGAAATCCAAAGCGTGTCTTTTAGGTCCAAGTTGTTTTAAGTTTAAAACAATTCAATTCATTATCTAAATCTACACAGATAGATAATTCACAACACAACAGATAATCAACCTTATCATTATCAACAGATAATTCATCTCATAATCAGATAATCCATATTATCATCCAAAAGCAACTAATGCATCCATATCACATACACTACTCATCTCATAACTAAGATTACAAATCATACCAGGCAACCAATACCATTCATCAAACATAAGCAATGATCTAATGATCACACTTTCTATAATTAATTTAAAATGAATTAAATTAATTACTCAATCTCTAATTAAATTTAAAATGAATTAAATTAATTACTTCATCATTAAAATTCTGCTTAACTTAACCATCCATTGATTTCAAATCAATTTATAAATCATCATCTCAATATTTCAATTAATATTGATTAACTATCTCTAATTACAATAAGTAATTAGCTTATAAGTTAATCACACAAGTTAATTACTTAAACCCTTTGCAAACAATTAACTTGTAATTACTAAATTAATTGATTAACTAAAATTAATTACATTAATTATTTATTCATTATTAATTATACCTTAATTAATCAATTCCAAATTACATCATTAACTAATTAATTAATGATTTCTTACTACAATTAATCAATCTCTAAATATAAATTAATTACATAAGTAATTAATCTGAGTTTAATCCACATATATATTAATCACCCATGATTAATAACCATTCAGTAATTACTACTTTAATTACTCATCCCGTAATTAATTATTCTTAATTAATTATCTTCATTAATCACTTGATTAATTTTCAAAGTAATTTAAATTTAAATTACTTTTATAATAAATATCTTTAATTACATTCAGTAATTATTAATTACTTCCCTAAGTAATTACAAATTCATAAATTACATAAAGTAATTATCAAACAATCAACAAATGTTTAAATTAATTTAACTTAATTAATCTAAACTAATCACATTCATTAAATTAATTAAAATAAGTAATTAATCCATTAATTACCTTCATTAAGTAATTAAAACTTAAACAATTGATAATTATTAATTAATTAATCTAATTAATTATCAAAAATTAATCACATTGATTAATTGTTAAAATAATCTTAAGTTAATTATATTTCTTAATTACTTAATTAAGATATTAACTTATATTAATCATTATTAATTATCAATTAATTAATACCTAATTACAACTTAATTAATCACTAATTATTAATTAAGTATTAATCAAAATCTTAATCATTAATTAAAATTTAATTAACCATCCTTAATTATAGATTAATTAACCTTAATTAATTAATCTCAAATCTAATTAATTAACTTAAAAATCATTAATTACATAATTAAACATCCACATAATTAATTAATTAAATAATTAATTTTCATCTTAATTACCTTAATAATTAAATAAATCCAATCATTAAATTTTATTTATCTTTTAGATAAACATTTCTTATTTAATTATACATTTAAAAACAAAATGTTTTTAAATTTACTTTAAATTCTATTTAACTTCATTTTAACTTAAGACTCAAATTTATCTTAAATAAGATTTTAAAACAATTCAAAACTTAATCTTATATGTTAAAAGAAACATCTACTTTATTAATAACTTTAAAAGGATTTAAATTTCAATTCGATTTAAATTCAAATCAATTTAAAAATTTCTTTAAAATTTCAAAATTGAAATACAACTTCCAAACTCATTTTAGTTTTAAATCTTTAAAATTCTTCCTACAATCTACACCCTCAATTCAAATACAAATCATTTAATCATTCAAAAGAAATTTAAATTTAAACCTTTATTTTAAAAATCTGAAGTTTGAATTTTAAATCCCAGATTTAAAAACTCAGTTTTGAATTCACTTTGGATTTCTAATTTAAAATTTAACATTCCAATTCAAATGCAAAACACATATGCATTTACACTTGCGAGTTTGAAATCAAATTTAAATTAAAAAAACATAAATGAATTTAATTTCAGACAATCTAATTTTAAATTCTTATTAAAATTTCAGATTTTAAAAATCCAGTTTAAACTTAAATTTTCAATTTGAACTTAATATTTTAAAACAGAAAACAGTTTCTGTTTTCATTTAAAACCAAACTTAAATTTTTAAAAATTTAAATTACTTATAAAAACCAGAATTTAAACTTGTCTTAATTCATATTTAAATTCAGGTTTTAAATCCTAAGTTGAGATTTTAGTTCATATTTAAAACTTGCTTTTAATTTTCAAAACTGCAAACAGGTTTCTGATTTTATATTTAAAACCCAATCTAAAATTTAAAAACTCAATAATTTCAAAGACCAAAATTTAAATTATTTGAATTTATATCTAAATTCAGGTTTTCAAACTTGGTTTCAAATTTTTAGTTTGCATTTCAAATCTCCACTTCAATTTTATAAAACCTGGAAAAACAACAGTTTCCTTGGTTTTGTTTTAAAACCTGCAACACCACTCACTCGGGTCTTCTCTGCCTTTACTTCGAGTCAACAACTTCTCTGCTCCGAGTCTCCCTTCCAAATACCCGAGACCATCACGGGAAAAAAAACTGTGACCCACCTCAACATATCCTCATCACCACTGTGCACCTGCACATAATCTACGGCCATCTCTGGCCATCCATACGACCACCCCACTGTCAACAATCATCCCTTCAGACCATCTCAACATCAACCTCTACAACATATACTCGAATTCAATTTCGAGATCCAGATTCCAAACCTGGAACTACAGACAACAAACACCCCCCCAACCTGTCAACGACGATATCACCCAACTCCGGCCACTATCACACTCCAAACTCCGGCGATGACTCCATTAATACATCATCTACCAACATGCCAAAAATGGTTGAACTCGATCCAAAGATGAAGCCGCAGTCGAACAAAATCAGTGACCCATATAAACTTGGGTTCACACTGCAAATTCCAAATTGCAACCTCAATAATGACAAGTAACCCAAATTCCTAATTTTCCTATAATCCCTGATAGATACACTATCTTCATAAACAATTTCAACCAAATACATTGCAGGATTCAACAGTGCTTATCAAATAAGTATGACACAGTAAATGTGAAACTGTACTTTGATTTAACCATTTAAAATTGTAATACTATTTTTAAAAATCATAATTTTAGAAGGTTTTTTGAATTGAATTTCTGAAACATTGATTTGAAATGTTTTATATCTCCACTTATAAAGATTCAACTGTTCTGCTACATATTTTACAGTAAATTTCATTTAATTTTTTTTTTTACTTTTAATAATATCTGACAGTCTAAACTCTGAAACCATCATTCAAATCTTAATTAAATCCTATAATTTAACAAAAACAAATTAAGGATACAAGAATTTAAATAAATACTTGTGTCAAGAGCAAAACAGAACCAGAAAACTTAATAGCATACACCAAATACATTTATACAGCAGGCATGTTATATGCAGCATCTATATATTTTAGTATTCTAATCATGCAAAAATTTCTTTACCCTTTAAAATTCTTAAATGAAAAGTTACTTACCTGTGATTAAAATGAAGAGCACAGATTGAACATGCAGAAAGAACTTGATTTTGAATCATGCAGAGCACAGTTTGAAATCCCCTGTGCTACTTGCTTCAAATTTTATGCTTTTTTTAAAAAAAACTTTCTTACAGATTTTGAAGATTCATGAATGCAGGCCTTCTTGTTTAATGGTTGCAGATGCAAATTTGAAATTGCAGTTTCAACCCAAGTTGCTTTTGAAAACATGCAGGCTTGTATTTTGCATTTTGAGGAACTACAGGCTTGTTTGTAATGCAGGTTTGAAAATGGGGATGGGATTTGAGAAATACTGGTGTTAGCTTGAAATTGTTGCATGCATGTTTTATTTTGGAGGATGCAAATTTGTATTTTGAGGAATTGAATGCAATGCATTTGAATAGGTTTTTGAGGATGAAAAAGTTATAGAACTTTGATTTTCAGATTTCTTTGTTTTAGAATGAAAAATGAAAAAGAGGAGAAGAAATAAGTAAATGCAATGTTTTATAGCTAGTTTATGATGAATTAAAATTAAAGAAAAATAAATACTGAAACATGACACTTGTCTTAAGTGTTAACATTTGTTAAATTCCTTATTCAAACATCTAACACATGTTTACACATGTTCTAACATATATACACCTGTCTTGTAAATGTTTTTGTTATTTAAACTAAGATTAATGAATGTTTAAACTTAGTAAGTTATTTAGTTCTTAGACTTAGTTATGTATATATTTAATTTCTAAAGAACAAAGCAAAGTATTATTATAAATAGAACAATATACAATTAAATCATTTATCAAAGATACCTTTAAATAATTAAAATAGATTTATAAAAGAGGTTACAATAACTTACATGAATACATGTTCACATTTTAAATTGTATTTCAAATTTATTTACAAATCAAAATTATCAATTAATAATTCAAAAAGAATAACACAAATATTTATGAACCTTATTTTAATTTACAAACTTAAAATAAAAATGAATTTTAAAATAATTAAACATTTATCTCATATTTAAAATCATATAGTATTTTATTAAATATTTTTGAAAAGCTTAAATTAAAAATAAATCATTATTCCTATTTTCAAAACATTAAAAATATGCTATACAAATTTAATTAAAAGCAATCTTGTCTATTTTAAAATATATAAATACATATACATTATTAAATAGAAAATAGATTTATTAGTTCATTAAAAATAAATTCACAAATTAAATATTTAAATAAAGAAGATTATTAAATCAAATCAAATTTATTAACAAAAATTATCAATTCAATATAAATTTAAACACAGATTATTAAATTTATATTGTCCAAAATTCCAGGATATTACAAGCACCATAACAATCACTAGGCCCTTTTAATGAATATTTTATTAATTAAATCACTTGCCAAATATTCACTTTGAATTATCTTTTAAAAAAGATATAATCTCAAAACCATTTCAACTACTATATTAGAAAACATTTCCATATACTTATTTCATAATAAGTAATTCACAAATATCTTTATTTTCAACACTTAGAAAATATTTCATATAATTAAATCAGGATTAAGTATATATTTTATTCTTTAAGGAAAACATTCTCTTAAAACATATTCATTTGGGTCAAAATGAATGTTGTATAAAACATCGTTACAACAACTTAAATCAACAGTATAGGGATTCGAAAATAAGATAGAGATATAAATCCCATATTTTATATAAAATATCTCGTTTCGAAAATCATTTACAATAGTGTTATAGTCCATCGTTTCCTTATTTCTCGAAACGTCGATTTCAACAATGAATGTCGAAATCTATGTATTTGATACTTAACACATTTTAAAACACCTTCAAATCTTTTAACTCAATTTAAAATATTGCTTCCCAAGACATTTCTTCAGTTTAAATGATCATTATTCACTGTCCAAAACCGTCGTTCGGAAGGCCTCAGCGAGCTCCACCTTTGGCACAAACGTCGACGATCTCGACCTCATCAATATCGAGAAAAATGCAAGTGAACATTGGCCGTTCAAACCTATTTTTCCGTAGATCCACTCAATAAAAATCGATCATGACCGTTGAAAGTTATAGATCTCGATACAATCTTCGTTTTTGTAGTTGAGAGTTTTTGACGATTGCTGGTGGATTGGAAGAAAAAGAGGGAAGAATGTTGGCTATTTTCGGCCATTGAATAGTTGATGGTGGCTGGAAACCCTAGATGCTTAGGTTTTGTGAAAATATGAAGTTCTTAGGTCCTTTTATATAAAATTCTTACGCACTATTCATTCGAAATATTTTCGAACTCCAAAAGAAGCACGCCACCTAGCGTTTACAATGTTTTATCCATATTCTGAACACAATGGAATATATATCTAGATCCAATTCAATCGTATTTGGAAGATAGGTTTTCGAATCGACTTATTTAAATTTAAAATTCACTTAATCAAATTTCTACGCATTTTAGTATGCCCAACACAAACCGTAAATCCGATTAACACGAAATTTGAAATCCTATTATAACATTACGGATCCAATGAAACTGGTTTCGTCGAAATCTGAGACTGCATCAACAATGACTATTTTTACACGTTAATTAAATATTAAAATATTCAATTTCTACAAATTAACTTTTAATTCAATTTTAAAAGTTCTCTATTATCATTCCAATTTAAATAGAATTTAACATAACTTTATAAATCACTTTCATTCACATTTAATTCAAATTTCACTTTTTCTGCAATTTTGAATATTAAATTAACAATTTAATTTTCCCGTTAAATCACTATATTTCAAATATAAGTTATCCAGCATATAAAATTAACTTTTGAATATTAAAAATCAATTAAATATATGAATTTCAAATGACTGAAATTCTGGATCGTTATATTCTCCCTTACTTAAAAGAATTTCGTCCTCGAAATTACCAAGTAAGAAAAAGTCAAAAATTCCATTAACTTTTCAAAACAAATCGTTCAATCTAGATATCAAATTCATTTAAACATTTTAACTTTTACAAAATCATCTAGTTAAACTTCTTACAAAAACTTTACCTAAGTTTTCAAATCCATATATAGTTAATTTTTCAAAGCCAACTAATATCGTTTATCATTTAACTCAATATCAAAATTTTAGTTATCAAAATTTTATTCCAAAATCTCAAAAAAATTCTAACGCTTTAAATTTTCAAAAATTTCGCTAGCGTCTCCTTTGCGCGGCTCGATCGTAGTAGGATTACAACATACATATCGCAGATATACATCTCATCTTCGAGGATGAGGCATCCCGCAAGGAAAAAAGTGTAAAAGTATGATATGTAATCCGAGATATAAACCTTAAATATTATTAGTGAGCATATACGGCTAATATAGCATGAAAGCGAGCTCCAAATGCGAAGCATACGCCATCCGCATCCACTAAATACTCAACAAACAACTGAGAAATATGTCTATATGAAAGTAGTATCAATATACTACATATATTCATACAACAACTATATATGCCAATATAGCAAATGCAATCAAAAACAACAAATCCAACCACTAAACAACTATCATCCAACTAACATCCAATAAACCAATATCTATCCAATCAATCCATAACTACATCAATATACTTTCATTTCTCATTAATATTCATTGAATTGATTTTTAATTAAATTATATTTGATTCATTAATATTGGATTTTACTAACATTCATTTATTCACATTCAATTAGTTTACAATCACTAATTTACATTCACGTTTGTTCACTTTTAAATTAATCAAATTAAATTCTATTTAAATTTACTTCACTTCTAATTTGAATTCAATTACATGGCTTTCAATTTCATATGAATTTCTATTCAATCAACTAACATCCATCTAACAACCAATGCATAACCAATATTACCAAATTAATTTACTTTACCTACATTCAATTTGGTTTAACACTTTTAATTTCAACTAGTTTATATCTAATTGACTTATATTCAATTATTCAATTTTTTTACAACACTTCCATGTTTATTAATTTACTTCGATACTCAAAATCAACTTGACTCAACATTACTTAAGTCATGTTTCATTTCATTCTTACTTGCATTTACTTTCACTATACGACTTAAGTTCACTACTAATTTAATTCAAATTCTATTTTATTTAACTTTTACTTAAGTCAAATTTCATATCCTTATCCAAATTCAGATTCTGTTCTACCTAACAAAATTGTTTAACCATTTTAACAATTGGGTTCACTTACATTTTCTCACTCTATAAGTTATACAACTTATTTATTCAAACTTCCAAATTCATATTATGTAATCACTTACCACTTAAGTTTAATTTTCCATCTCAGTAGCTTATTTAATACAATTCAAATTATTTAACCTTCCTTAGTAAAATTTCAAATCATACATTACATTATGCTAACTCAATTTTATTTCAACTTTACCAAAATTAAACTTTTATTTCATAGTATAAGTCCAAAACTCATTTTACTCATATTTATCAATTTCAACTTGGATTTTAAATACAAATTTGTTTATTACAACAAAACTTAAATTTCAATTTACTAATGGTAGCAAATCCATCACATAGAAACTCAAAAATGATAATGATGATGTTGCAGTCATCACCCTATTATTTTCCAGTAACAGTAGTGAATTCAGTGCTTTATATTCTTTTTTAAAAATTCCTTTTATATTTACAAATCACATTTATAAATATTTTACTTATATAATTTCACTATTTTACTTTACTTATATAAGATTCATTTCAAATTTATTTATCTTATTTAGATTTATAACAATATAACCTCTTTACTTTGAAAAATAACTTCTAAAATCAACAGGATTCAAATTTTCAACTTCTTAATTTAAATTCATTTTTATTTATAACTCATATTTATAAATATACTCATTTCTTATATATAAGATTATTTCTCAATTGTAAATCATATTAATTATAATTCCATATTTTATAATTCCCTTGCTTATATGATTTATTCTTTTACAATTATTGCTTTTATTTAGATTATTCAACCATTTTTATTAACTGATATATATTTAAATTTTCAAACTGCCAAACAATTCATTTATATACACTTTCATAATTTTTAAAAAAATGTTTCTTTATATATAAAATATAATCGAGGTAAAATTATTTCATTTACCCAATTTAAAATGATACTAAGTTGACTTGCTTCGTTTAAGTGTTTAGAAATCCCTATCGATAATATGGCGTCCTACATACCGACCAGAATTCGCAAACATATCAACAGATAAGTAAACAAAATATAAAATATTTTATATTCACTAACAAATATGCGCTCATGTATATAATATACTCAACTCAATCTAGGGTGCTACTGTCCCTATCCATACTGAGTACACATCAAAGCTTAAGAATATACAAAATTTAAGCTCTGATACCAAATGTGATGACCCGCAAATAAGTAACCTTTGAATCAACAATAAATCACACATGTATGATCCAAAAAGCACAAACTGATGGAAAGTCAGGAAAAAGAATAGAAGAGAGAAGAAGAGAAGAGAAGAAAGAGAGAAGAGAAAACAAAACAGAATAATACAGAATCTCACAACGCAGCTGAAAACATATAATATCATATCAATGATCTTTACAAAACGGAAACTGTATATACATACATCAAACAGAGTACAAAGATCAATCACCAGTTATCAACATGAATAGTTATAATAACATTTCCCTACAACTGTCGATAATATACAACAACTAAGCACAGTGGATAATCAAAACAGATACGTGTATACGAAAATGAAGATCTCCAGCTCTCCTGCTAAAACTCCAAAAGCACCAAATCTGAACCTATAAATATACTCGGTCTGACCCGAGCATTGAAAGGGAAGAACGTCCAGATCAGTCTGGTAAACAATCGTGAGAAACACACTCAACTGAATTTATTAAATTACCAAACTTTCCTTTATCAAAACAAAAGTATCTTGTAATACACGCCCACACATAAACAAGGAAATGTTTTTACCTTACAATAACTAAAACATTTCATATCCAATCCTCTTATACTATACTAGTGTCTAGTATATACAAATAATATTAATTACAATCAAAATTGTTACATTGATTAAATTCCAGCATATAGTCCAAAATGGGTAATACAATCAAAATGGCAGGTACGCAGTGGAGTTTGGATTTCCATACAAATCACCAGGTGAAGAGGCTACCTTCCGGCAGTACATCTCTAGAGGAATGTACCGAGGACCATCACAAAGGATCCACTACCAACACAGGACGGGCCCACCTCTATAATGAGATGGTACCGAATATATCATCCTTCGATCGTTACCGACCTTTTTCGAGGGCCCTCTAGCATACAAACCACAATAATCGGATATACGACGTCATAGCGTGTAATGATATATCTAGAAGAGGATGATTGTACCGTACTTGGGAGTGACCCACTTAGCCTTGCTGCATCTAACCCTGTTTCGGTCATTTTCGCTTGATGAGGCCTGAGGTAACGATTACCTTTCACAAATCACAATCACATCACTTTAAACACCATACGGCCATTTCCGTTGACTACTAATTGCCTTCCACAAAAATACAACCCTTAACCTCATACGTCACAAAGTGAGTATTAAGCTAAGAGAACTTTCCTTCTCCTGTACATTTGTAACAACCAATATATGTAATTTGTAGAAATGCAATGTCAGACAAAGTCCATACAAGTTGTCCAAGAACATGACAAATCAATGGTACTTTCCTACTACAACTTGTTGGGAAATCCCTAGGATTAGTAGAAAATATACTTACATTGGATATTCCATAATGAAGAGACCACTGCTGCTATATGTATATTGGGATTTTAACCCCAACGATCAACAAGCAGTCTTCCACGATGAAAATTTGGAATATCAATATCATCATAAGCAACTTACACAATCGTCGCATAGACGTTGGTCCGAAGTCGTTTTCGGATAAACCGATCCCGGTGTCTTTGCACCAATAATGCAAAAGCGATTCTCAACCTCACACAGAAACTAAGTCTCATAGACTTATCACGTCTCCAACTTTCAACTTGCTATCCTTCGGGCCAAGAAGGAAGCTCGATAGATTGGAGTAATACTCCACACTATACGAATCAACATCCTCAACTCAAATGATAATCAAGCCTACACAGAAGGCTACGTACTAAGTGTATGACTAAATAGTTCCCACATCAAGTCGAGGAACTAAAATGGCCAAATTTGATAGTCGGTTATTTAACTATCAAAGCAAACAAACAAATGTTCGGCACCATAACAATCACTATGCCCTTTTAATTAATCATTTATTAATTAAATCACTTGCCAAATATTCACTTCAAATAATCTTTTAAAAATGATATAATCTCAAAACCATTTCAACTTCTATATTGGAAAACATTTCCATATACTTATTTAATAATAAGTAATTCACAAATATCTTTATTTTCAACACTGAGAAAATATTTAATATACTTAAATCAGGATTAAGTATATATTTTATTCTTTAAGGAAAACATTCTCTTAAAACATATTCACTTGGGTCAAAACGAATGTTGCGTAAAACATCATTACGACGACCCGAAATCAATAGTATAGGGATTCGAAAATAAGATAGATATATAAATCCCATATACTATATAAAACATCTCAATTCAAAAATCATTTGCTATAACAACAGTGTTATAGTCCATCATTTCCTTATTTCTCGAAATTTCTATTTCAACAATGAATGTTGAAATCTATATATTCGATACTTAATCATTTTAAAAAACCTTTAAATCTTTTAACTCTATTTAAAATATCACTTCCCAATACATTTATTCAATTTAAATGATTATTGTTCACTGTCCAAAATCATGAATATACTTCGTTTACCAAATTCAATACTTCTACTCATTTATCAAAGTATTATCCACAGTCCCAAATCGTGGATATAATTCTCTAACTAAATTTATTACTTCTACACATTTATTAAAGGATAATCCGCTGTCCAAAATCGTGAAAAACCCCTTTAATAAACTTTCATATTTAACTTATCAAATTCAATTGATTTCACATTTATAAAATAATGTTTATAAATTCCATTTATATTTTGTAAAACTTCCACTTATAAAATCCCTGTATTAACCAAACTCATTTGTGATAGTCTGATTTCTCGGTGCCCGAAAGTCGACATCAATACGTCCACTATATCGAATGCCGAATAGTCGAATGCCGGAAAACCGAACCGTTAGGGTTTAAAGAAGAAGAGGTAGAAGAAGAAGAAGGTAAAGAAATAGAACAATAACAGAATCTCACATATCGCAGCGAAACAAATATAATAGATAAATAAATATCTTTAAACAGAATCACTATATCAGTTATTACATTACATCACATTACTTATCAGAGTGTACAACAACAAACAACAGAAAGAAATATTACATATATAAGTGATACGCCTTGCCATCCAGCTCCAGCTCCTAATTTCCATAGCAACTTCTTGACTTTGCTCCTGAATAACTGCTAATCTGACTCTAGGCTGCCCGTGTGGAAAATTATGGGCACCCAGAGTTTAGAAAGGGAACAATAAACTCCAGGTCAGTCGTGGGACTGGTGTGAGATCTTAAAACAGTTATTTTCACAAAGAAAATAAAATAAATTCGCTATGCTTTTTGGAACATGAAACTACCATAAGGCCTCCCGCCACACACACAATGCAAACGCAGAATTGAAGGAGATTTCTCCTTATGATAGTCAAACATGCTTAATACGCAAAATCTTTTTAATATTATCATTAGTGCATATTGCAGAAAACATTTCGAAAGTATAATACTAATCTTAACCAGCATAGGCATTTCGCACTTATGCCTACTATAGCTACCATGTTCAATAGCAGGTTACGGCCACATTACATGGCAGGTTATACAACTAAAACCGTACAGGGCGCATATTGTTTCTTTGGATTTCCAACAAATGGTCAGGCTAAGGAACTTCCTATTGCCACATGGGTACGCCTCTGGAGGGACGTCCCGAGAGCTTAACCAGCTCTCTGCCAACACAAGGCCGGGTTACCTCTATAACTAGGTAACTACTACATGAGTATGCCTTCCCCCGGTCCTTTGGGACAATTATTCGAGAATCCTCTACAACAACCACAAAGAAAAGTCTTAGCAGTAACCACAAAGGTTAAATATCAGGGCTCCATACCTAACACCACCCTTTTCCAGAAGGAAATGACATACCCTAAAGGGAGCGACCCTCATAACCTTGCCGCATCTTTCCTGTTTTGACCATTTTCGGAGTGTGAGGTCCGATGAGGTCTCGTCCACAAAGCTACACTTTCCACAAAGTCATGCTTTGATCAACAAATGATCAGCAGCACTTCGTATGCCACATTACCAGTTTTGGGAATATATCACTAGTAACCATCAACTACATAACCTCTGAGCTCATACGTCTCAGAGAAGGGTGTTAAACTAAGAGAATAAATTCTCCGCCACCAATAGAAATGTATTTGATAAAAATCATCTTTATATCTCAAAGTGTAATGTCAGACACACATCCATACAAGTCCGTTCCGGGAACGAACGGAACCGAAGGTACTTCAAAGAAGCCCTTGCAAATCCGGATGTTCACTAATCACGTCTGGAATCCCCATTACAAAGGGTGATCAAATCTCTATACCGGAGCAACCCGGTGCAGAGACATTCGATAGGTAATCCTTTCGTTTTCGAGATTACCCGGTCTTCAACACCGTCTTCAAATGCAATCCCATTTCATCGTATCGTTATTCGGAATGGGTTTTATGACATAAAGTCCTCTCCCGGCTAATCCGAATAACGAGCGCTTATTTGAAAAATAAGTGTTACATTCAAATTTCAAACAAATTACAACAAATTCACTTTGATCTTTTAATTAAAAGATCCATCACAATCACAAAGGTTCGATGTGGTTTCCGGATTTCCACTTGGAATCTGACCCCCGATCGCATCGAAATTCAAATGCCATTTAACGGCCAATATTGATAGTCGGTTATTTAACTATCAATCAACATTCACAACAACACCAGATTTAAATAATTTTCCCCAATTATTTATTTTCAAAATATATCCACAAGATATATCTCACACTTCAACCATTTGAAAACAGATTTCAAATTACTTTCCACATTTCAATATTTTTAAAACAAATTTCAAATCACTTTTCCTTGCGCGGAATACATTTTCAAATATTTATTCATTTCCACTGAAAATCTGCCGAGATCAAATGCTTTAAAATAATTTAAATTACTTATCCAAATTTATATTCTTGGAACATTTAGAATAAAAACTATTTTAAAACATTTATTTAAATATTAGTTATGAAATTATTATATAAATGTCTCATATAAAATTTCAAGTCCAAACTAACTTTAAAATAAAATTAATAGATAGAGTATAAATATTTAAATAACTATTTTCTAAATCAAATATCAATTAAATCTTTAAAATAGTCCCATCTATACTTAATTAAATAAATCTTTACTTTAAAGATTTAAAACAACTCCCAAAAATAATTCCTCCAACAATATTCTTCCAAATCAATTTCTAGAACTTTAACTTATACTTCAAAAGCTACTTTAAAATATACTCGGCTTTCCAGGGAAGAATTCTCTTTCCATTTATATCAATTTATAAATCTTCTCGATTTATTTTAATTTACATTCCAAATCTGTAAATTTCTTTTCACGCCTTTAAAAATAAAACAATATTTATTTTTAAAACAAATCTCCCTTTCTGTTATAAAATTCTAATTGTGAAATTATATTCCCAAATATCCACTGATATATGATTTTTAAATCAATTTCAAGAATTGTATACAAACACCCAAATCAATTTCCAATTTGATTTCAAATTTTATTTTAAACACCAAATCAAATTTCAAATTGATTTCCCAAAGATTTATTTTAAAACATCAAATCAATTTTTTATTTGATTTACAAATTTTATTGCCTTTAAAATAAATTCCTTTATCAAATCTTTTCCTATTTTCTTGGAATTTATTCAATAGGATTTCACTATAGAATTTTCTACTTAATTTAAAAATCAAATTTTATTTATTTCTGGTATCTTACGACACCGAAAATATATTCGTCTAAATTTTAGCCTACAATGATTTTAATTACTATATAATCACATAGAGATTATCAGCACATAATTTATGAAACAAATTCAATATTTGAGGAATACAGTTGGATCCCTCCAACCTGTTTCCCTGCATCCACAGATGTTAGCACAATAATTAAATACCAATTCCGCTTCGAGGTGGAATATCGCGGTATATGGGATTTATATAATATCATCCGCTATTATGCGGCGCAATAGGGTCTCATACGCTACATAATGCGGGAAATCAACAATTCCAAATACATATATAATACCAATTCCACTTCGAGGTGGAATATCGCGGTATATGGGTTTAAATCTAATAACCTCCGCTATTATGCGGCATATAGGGTCTAAACTAATATAACTGATAATAAATTAATCATCCAAGCATACAGTCAACCAATTTAAATTTAGCTATTTAAAATTAACTGGAGATTTTAATTGAGTGAGAAGATCTCACCTTTTTCTTACGCATGCAATCCATTTTCCATTCTGGACTTGATTTTATCATTGTATTTGACCTTGTTAAACAATTATACAATTTATTAACATTTAAATAAATCCAACAATTTATCATCATTTATTATTTAATTTGACTGATAAATTTGGGTTTAGACTAATGATTTAATTTCAAACAAATTTCCTTTCAAAAAAAATATTTTTTTAGTGATAGAAGTAATTAAATAAGTTTATTAAATGAGTTAATTGAACAAATTAATTTCCAAATTCATTCGTTTAAAATAAAACAATAAAAAATCTATTTTTTTAAATAAATTCCTCGAACATTTGAATTCCCACCTTTCTTTTCCAAGTCTAACATTAAATCAACAAAATGGTTCTCATTATACTTTACTGTAAAATTTATATGTACATATTTTCCTCTGTACTTATTTTTTTTAAACCATACTTACTTTTACACATTTCAAGTTCATTCCTTTCAAACTAAAGTCGAATTCTAAATTTAAGAACAGATAAGGAGTCCATACCCTCGAAGACGACTGACCCAGACGATGCGACCAACCCCACTAGAATGCGTCGATCGGAAATCAAGCTTCCAAGCAAAATCGAGTCGCCATTGACTCGAACCCATCATCGATCTTTCATCGTCTTCACGCGCTTATTCTCGAGCAAATGCGTCGGCCTCCTCCAAACTAGATCGCGTGAGTACAGGCTCGCGAATTGAATCTGAGCCTCCACCTCGAACGTGCCGCAACCCCATGCCTCAACTCTAGCTACTCGCAACCCTCGTTACCATGAGCGAGCGCTGTCGATGAATGACGCACGCCGCTCTATGCCCTGGTCAAGCTGCTGCTAGATTTGAATGCGACCCATATTGATTCGAATTCGGCTTCCCCTTATTCAATTGATTTGCCGACCGCCATTCACAAACTCGACTTCGGCCGCCTCGGCATCGCTCATCACTCGCGAGCTTCCCATTACCAAGCGAATCTCAGTCACCGTTTGTTTGGTCGACCTCCTTGATTCCGATAAATTTTGAATTTGAGGAAAGAGGAATTAAAAGTAGCGGCCATGGTTTTGATTTTTTTTTCTTTTTTTTTCATTTACAGGAAGAGGGTTGAGCGTAATTTAAAACGGGGAAGGGGAAAGTAGATCTGCGCGTTTCAGATGGTAGGGTGGCTCGAGTACGATTATAGGGTGGCTGTTTGACTTTTTCAATTTTTTTAATATTAATAAATTTCTAAAATATCTCGTTTAGCATAACTCGAAATCTCGAACTCCGAATTAGACATGCCGCCAGGCGTTTATAAGGTTTTATCCGCATTCCGAACAAAATGGAACATGTTTCGAAGGCTAATTCGATCATATGCTCAAGTTACGAAAGTAAACGATCGATTTTAAATTAAATCGATCAAAATAGTTTCTATGCGTTTTGAGCTGCCAGGGTCAAACGACAACTCCAATTGCTACGAAAATTGGAATCCGACAATAACTAACTATTGCGATTCCAATTGAACTGGTTTCGTCGAATTCCGAGACTATGCCTCGGAAGGCTATTTTTAAATATCGATTTAAACGATATATTTTCAAAACTGAACAAAACATTTCAAAATCAAATTTTGAAGCTTCCATTAACCTCAGCATTATCAATATAAATTTCCAAAGCCTTTAAATTATTTTTAACAGGCTAAAAATTGAAAACTCAAATTTTTACCCATCATTAATAAATCAAGTTCAATAATTTAATTGCCAAATTCATATTTATACTCAAATTTCAAGTCAAACTAACCTCCAAATTTTTAAAAATCAATTAAATATTCCATTTCAAATGTTAAAAATTTCCGGATCGTCACATCGTTTATATGCAAAAATCCAATTTATAAGTTAATATCTTATAAATCTCTTATTTCCAAATTTATTCTTTTTATAACTTTACAAATTATAAATCTATAAATCTTACTTACTTGTAAAATCCAATTATAACTTGATTTTAACACTTATAAAAACTCCTTAATGATCCCAATATTTTTTATTTATAAAATATCAATTTTGTAAATCTTATATATAAACCATTTACAATAAGTCAAAAATCTCCATTTGTACTATTTCACAAAATAATTAACTTCACATTTCAATAATTACATTCTGATTATATTTCGCAAAAATCATAATTTTTATAACATAAAAATTATAACTTTTATTTATTTAAAAAAAATTCCTTCCTTTATAACAATTCAAAATATATATATATATTCAAATCACTTAAAAATCCTTTTTTATTCGAAATCATCATGTTGATATTTTTAAATCACCAAAAATAGGCACAGTGCTGCAACAGCACTAAATACATCAATCACGGCTTCCAAAACATCATATATCACATGATAGTATATATCACAATATCTGTAAATAAACCAATACTGGTGAGGAATCCAATTGGATCCCTCTAACCTATCACCTGCAACAAATATACATATTAGAAAATATGTGCAATGTACACTTCGAGGCAGACACGCATACAAAGGGTCATCCACTCATACACGGGAACGTATAGGGTCTCATCTGCTCCAATAGGTAGGAATATATCCAAATACCAATCAATATATATGCAATATATCATATATCATCTAAACAATCATCAGTCAACTCAGAAAAAATTTATTCTCACTTATATAAAAATATCAACGAGTCAGAAAGAGTAAGTTGTACTCACATTGTTTCCAATAGCAGTTGTAGTGTTTTATTTCAAAGAAAATTAAACGGGTGTTTAATTTTATCCAAAGTTTATTCTACCTCTAATAAACTCCAAACCAGCACTAAAAGGTAGTGCTCGTCAATACGGATCCAACGCAACTTGTTTCGTCAAAAAGGGTCCTCGTACGTAGAAGATATGACCTTTTAAACATTATAAGAATCTAAATATTTTAATTTACAAATCTATTTTATTTTTAACCTTTTTTTATTCTCATCCTTTCAATTTTCATCAAATGAGATCTGGCCGCCCAAGCCTACTTCTTTCCCATCGCGGATAACTCCGGATCACGCTCGAACCCATGCTGCCCCTCTTCCCTTAATTAACGCGATTACCACTCCCATTTTGACGGTGATCCAAGACCGTTGTTCGAAAGGCCTCAGCGAGCTCCACCTTCGGCATGAATGCCGACGATCTTGGCCTTATCAATATCGAGAAAAATGCGTGTGAACGTTGGTCGTTCAAACCCACTTTTCTGTCGATCCACTCAATAAAAATCGATCATGACCGTTGAAGTCGTAGATCTCGATACGATCTTCATTTTTGTAGTTGAGAGTTTTTGACGATTGTTGGTGTATTGAAAGAAAAGGAGGAAAGAATGCTGGCTATTTTCGTCCATTAAATAGTTGATGGCGGCTGGAAACCCTAGATGCTTAGGTTTTGTGAAAATATGAAGATCTTAGTTCCTTTTTTATAAAATTCTCATGCACTATTCATCCGAAATATTGAGAGAACTCCCAACGAAGCATACTATCTGGCGTTTATAATGTTTTACCCATATCCCGAACACAATGGAATATATATATCAGGAGCCAATTCGATCGTGTTTGGAAGATAGATTTTCGAATCAACTTATTTAAATTTAAAATTCACTTAAGCAAATTTCTACGCATTTTAGCTTGCCCCGGACAAACCGTAAATGCGATTGACACAAAATATGAAATCCTATAATAATATAAGATTACGGATCCAATGAAATTAATTTCGTCGAAATCCGAGAATGTATCAAAAATGGCTATTTTTACACATCAATTAAATATTAAAATATTCAATTTCGACAAATTAGCTTTTTATTCAATTTTATAAATTCTCTATTATCATTCTAATTTAAATAGAATTTAACATAACTTTATAAATCATTTTCATTCACATTCAATTCAAATTTTAATTTTTCCGCAATTAACAATTTATCCCATTAAATCACTATATTTCAAATATAAGTTATTCAGCATATGGAATTAACTTTTAAATATTTAAAATTAATTAAATATACGAATTTCAAATGAATGAAATTTTGGGTCGTTACACCTTGCCTCAATTGGACATCCCCAAATAAGAAATACTTTAGAGGGTTGTTTCCATGTCCAAAGCTCATAAGGTGTCTTAGCAGCTGCTTTAGTGGGCACCCATTAAGGATATAAACTGCTATCTTTAATGCCTCCCCCCAGAGTGATTTTGGTAAGGTAGAATGATTAATCATACTCCCTACCATGTCTTTAAGAGCTCTGTTTCATCTCTTAGCACATCATTCATGTTAGGTGAACCTGGCATGGTGTACTATGGGAGTATTCCACATTCCTCTAGGAATTGGGCAAATGATCCTAGACATTGCTCACATGATCCATCAGATTTATCATAATATTCACCTCCACGGTCAAATCTTATAGCTTTCATTCTTTTGTTGAGTTGGTTATCAACTTCTACCTTAAATTTCTTGAACATGTCTAAGGATTCTAATTTATCATGTATAAGATATAGACAGCCATATCTTGGGTAGTCGTCTATGAATGTGATAAAATATTGTTGACCATTTCATGATGTCATAGGGAATGGTCCACAAATGTCCGATGTCGGTTGCTATATTGGCACCTATTTTCTTATGCTTGGTTTGTTTTCCCTTGATGCACTCTACATAGACATCGAAGTTTGAAAAATCAAAAGATTCGAAAGTACCATCTGACACAAGCTTTTGAATCCTAGTTTTAGGTATATGACCTAAGCGCTTGTGCCACAATGTGGCTGAATTTTCCTTATTTGCTTTTCTTTTAGTATCGCGTGATTCCAGATGCATGGCTTCATAATAAGACGTATTAACATCAAGCATATGTAAGTTAACATAAACATTGAGAGAACCAATTCCAATAAGATTTGAATATATTGATAAATTAAAAATACCATTCCCAAATGAACAAGAATAACCAAATTTATGCAACTTAGAAATAGAAACCAAATTCCTTCTAAATGGCAACAAAAGTATCAAATAAATCCAAATAAAACTGAGTTCTCAATAACAAATTAAAATGCCCAATAGCCTCCACTTTAACCAATTTTCCATCACCCATATAGATGTATCTTTCAGCATCAATTGGATTTCGTTAGCTTAAGCAACCTTGCATACAAACACTTATGTGAGTAGAAGCACGGGAATCTAACCACCAAGTGTTTTTAGGTGCTGTAGCTATTACTTCAGAATAGACCAAAGCAAAGGATGTACCTTTCTTAACACGCCATGCGTGATATAATATTTCCTTAAATGCGCAACCTTCTTACAAAAGTAACAACCATGAGCATCCTTATGTTGTTTCTTTTCCCCTTAGCAGTTTCCTTATCATTCTCTCTCTTTATGTCTTTTCCCTTAGGGGTGTATGACAAATGAGCATTTTCAGTCTTATCATGTATGAGCACTTTCAGTCTTATCATGCTTCAATCTCTCTTCTTCTTGCACACAATATGAAATGAGCTCATCAAGAGTCCATTTCTCCTTTTGACAATTATAACTGATCTTAAATTGGTTGTATTATGAAGGAAGAGAGATTAGTACCAAATGCATGAGAAAATAGTTTGAAAGCTCAAGCTTAAGTGCCTTAAGTTTTGAAGTAACAGTAGACATTTCCATAATGTACTCCCTTATGTTCCCTTTGCTTTGATACTTTATGTAAATCAAGCACCGCAAAAGCGTGCTTGTTTCGGCCTTATCGTTTTTAGCAAAATGTTTTTTAATCTCAGTAAGAAAATCTTTAGCATTGGTTATCTTTTCAGATACTGCACCCCTAAATGCCTTTGGAATGCCACGTTATTAAACTTATGCGATTTGAACGATCCCACTTCTCAAAGTCTTTATAATATCAGGAGAACTTTCATCCGTAAGAGGGGTGGGTGCATCCATCCTAAGTGTAAGGTCAAGATCCATGTAGCCAGGAACAAACAATATGTTCTCTTTTCAATCCTTAAAGTTTGTTCCGGTCAGAATAGGAATGTTGTTAAGAATTGCAGATAACGTAGTTAAATTAGATGTAATTTTAACATACGAATCAATCAAATATGCTCACATTGTAAAACAAAACCGTGGTAAATTCAAATAATTGGTAAGTGTCTTCTCAAGATACCTAGCACAACATCAATATCAAGTATTTGGACAGTAATATTAATTGTGAATGGTACTCTTGTTGTAATGATCAAATATTGACAATAAGTTCAAGTCAAATATCAATTTCCTTTGGGCCGATTAGATACTCACTTGCAAAACTATATGATTGTCACATATTTATCAACACAGGTGCATAAATGATTCGGTCAACTATTAGTCTTCCTTTACGTTGGCTAATGTCCGCATGAATAAATACATACAAACATCAAACATTTTTCATGAATAACTAAATAAAAGAGACCACTTTGGTGACATGTTATTTCGATTAGTTCACTTGTAATGTTGGATATTTACAGTTAGTTTGCAAAGAGACACCAAATAATATTTGAATTGATTTATTTTAACTTATTCATTTATGCGTATTCCATAAGTTTCAATTTTTTTTTAATTTTATACATATTGAAAATATGGTTTCATAGCCGTAATAAAAAAAATTGACATCAGCTAAAACTGTAACAATACATAACAAATGGTATTTGCAATAACAATTAATGATAAAATATTGCATACGTTATTTAATTGTCAATATTCAAGACAGAAAAAAAACAAATTTTAATATAGCATGGTCCATACATGTGATATTGCAAGAAAATGAACCTTATTTTTAACAAGCGGGCCAATATATGTATCTATAAAATATAAATGCATTAAATAATAAACAATATGTCTTTTTTTATTCCAAATACAAACATGCTACATCGTTGAATTTATTGCAACTGACGCATTTACTGCATTTATGAGAATTAATTTATTTATTTATTACTATAACAACCACAATTAATGCAATTATGATAAAAATAAATGCAATTGACCGTTATGTGGTCCAATACGTATTACAACAACATTAAAAGGCAAGTAGATGCTTCCATATGTGTGAATGAAACAAAACTTAACACTATAACCATCTATAACAATAAAATAAATTGTACAGTTGCAATACTACTAACAATACAATATGAATAATATGAGTAGCAATAATTAAAGGCATCATATCCGAACAAGTAGAATTAATTCATGAATTATTTATATAGATCTAAAATAAAGGCATCAGAAGAATCAATAAGAAAAGAGAAAATCTCACAGACCCAAAATAAAGGCATCGGATGAATCAACTAAAATTGTAAATCTTAAAATGCGTGAATGCCGATGATCTTGGCATGAATGCCGACGGTCTTGGCCTTATCAATATCGAGAAAAATGCATGTGAACGTTGGCCGTTCAAACCCACTTTTCCGTCGATCCACTAAATAAAAATCGATCATGACCATTGAAGTTATAGATCTCGATACAATCTTCGTTTTTATAGTTGAGAGTTTTTGACGATTGTTGGTGGATTGGAAGAAAAAGAGGGAAGAATGTTGGCTATTTTCGGCCATTAAATAGTTGATGGCGCCTGGAAACCCTAGATGCTTAGGTTTTGTGAAAATATGAAGATCTTAGGTCCTTTTTTATAAAATTCTCACGCACTATTCATCCGAAATATTTTCGAACTCCCAACGAAGCATGCTATCTGGCGTTTATAATGTTTTACGCATATTCCGAACACAATGGAATACATATATTAGGAGCCAATTCGATTGTATTTGAAAGATAGATTTTCGAATCAACTTATTTAAATTTAAAATTCACTTAAGCAAATTTCTACGCATTTTAGCTTGCCCCGGACAAACCGTAAATACGATTGACACAAAATATGAAATCCTATAATAATATAAAATTATGGATCCAATGAAATAAATTTCATCGAAATCCGAGACTGTATCAAAAATGGTTATTTTTACACATCAATTAAATATTAAAATATTCAATTTCTACAAATTAACTTTTTATTAAATTTTATAAATTCTCTATTATTATTCTAATTTAAATAGAATTTAACATAACTTTATAAATCATTTTCATTCACATTCAATCCAAATTTTACTTTTTCCACAATTAACAATTTAATTATTTCATTAAATCACTATATTTCAAATATAAGTTATTCAGCATATGAAATTAACTTTTAAATATTTAAAATCTATTAAATATATGAATTTCAAATGACAGAAATTCTGGGTCGTTACACATTGCCTCAATTGGACATCCCCAAATAAGAAAATACTTTAGAGTGGGTTGTTTCCCTGTCCAAAGCTCATAAGGTGTCTTAGCAACTGCTTTAGTGGACACCCATTAAGGATATAAACTGCTATCTTTAATGCCTCCCCTCAGAGTGATTTTGGTAAGGTAGAATGATTAATCATACTCCCCACCATGTCTTTAAGAGTTCTGTTTCATCTCTTAGCAAATCATTCATGTTAGGTGAATCTGGCATGGTGTACTATGGGAGTATTCCACATTCCTCTAGGAATTGGGCAAATGATCCTAAACATTGCTCACCTGATCCATCAGATTTATCATAATATTCACCTCCACGGTCAAATCTTACAGCTTTCATTCTTTTATTGAGTTGGTTATCAACTTCTACCTTAAATTTCTTGAACATGTCTAAGGATTCTAATTTAACATGTATAAGATATAGACAGCCATATCTTGGGTAGTCGTCTATGAATGTGATAAAATATTGTTGACCATTCCATGATGTCATAGGGAATGGTCCACAAATGCAACGTCGGTTGCTCTATTGGCACCTATTTTCTTATGCTTGGTTTGTTTTCCCTTGATGCGCTCTACATAGACAGTTTGAAAAATCAAAAGATTCGAAAATACCATCTGACACAAGCTTTTGAATTCTAGTTTTAGATATATGACCTAAGCGCTTGTGCTACAATGTGGCTGAATTTTCCTAATTTGCTTTTCTTTTAGTATCGCGTGATTCAAGATGCATGGCTTCATAATAAGACGTATTAACATCAAGCATATATAAGTTATCATAAACATTGAGAGAACCAGTTCCAATAAGATTTGAATATATTGATAAATTAAAAATATCATTCCCAAATGAACAAGAATAACCAAATTTGTCCAACTTAGAAATAGAAACCAAATTTCTTCTAAATGGCAACAAAAGTATCAAATAAATCCAAATAAAACTGAGTTCTCAATAACAAATTAAAATGCCCAATAACCTCCGCTTTAACCAATTTTCCATCACCCACATAGATGTATCTTTCAGCATCAATTGGATTTCGTTAGCTTAAGCAACCTTGCATACAAACACTTATGTGAGTAGAAGCACCGGAATCTAACCACCAAGTGTTTTTAGGTGCTGTAGCTATTTCTTCAGAATAGACCAAAGCTTAGGATGTATCTTTCTTAACACGCCATGTGTGATACAATATTTATCTAAATGCGCAACCTTCTTACAAAAGTAATAACCATGAGACTCCTTATGTTGTTTCTTTTCCCCTTAGCAGTTTCCTTATCATTCTCCCTCTTTTTGCCTTTTCCCCTAGGGGTGTATGACAAATGAGCACTTTCAGTCTTATCATGTATGAGTACTTTCAGTCTTATCATGCTTCAATCTCTCTTCTTCTTGCACACAATATGAAATGAGCTCATCAAGAATCCATTTCTCCTTTTGACAATTATAACTGATCTTAAACTGGTTGTATTGTGAAGGAAGAGAGATTAGTACCAAATGCATGAGAAAATCGTTTGAAAGCTCAAGCTTAAGTGCCTTAAGTTTTGAAGTTACAATAGACATTTCCATAATGTACACCTTATGTTCTCTTTGCTTTGATACTTTATGTAAATCAAGCGTCGCAAAAGCATGCTTGTTTCCGCCTTATAGTTTTTAACAAAATGTTTTTTAATCTCAGTAAGAAAATCTTTAGCATTGGTTATCTTTTCAGATACTGCACCCCTAAATGCCTTTGGAATGCCACGTTATTAAACTTATGCGATTTGAACGATCCCACTTCTCAAAGTCTTTATAATATCAGGAGAACTTTCATCCGTAAG
This sequence comes from Allium cepa, assembly GCA_030765085.1. Classification (NCBI taxonomy): domain Eukaryota; kingdom Viridiplantae; phylum Streptophyta; class Magnoliopsida; order Asparagales; family Amaryllidaceae; genus Allium; species Allium cepa. Next base: position 349,231,864 of record CM060944.1, read on the forward strand.
AGGGGTGGGTGCATCCATCCTAAGTGTAAGGTCAAGATCCATGTAGCCAGGAACAAACAATATGTTCTCTTTTCAATCCTTAAAGTTTGTTCCGGTCAGAATAGGAATGTTGTTAAGATTTGCAGATAACGTAGTTAAATTAGATGTAATTTTAACATACGAATCAATCAAATATGCTCACATTGTAAAACAAAACCGTGGTAAATTCAAATAATTGGTAAGTGTCTTCTCAAGATACCTAGCACAACATCAATATCAAGTGTTTGGACAGTAATATTAATTGTGAATGGTACTCTTGTTGTAATGATCAAATATTGACAATAAGTTCAAGTCAAATATCAATTTCCCTTGGGCCGATTAGATACTCACTTGCAAAACTATAAGATTGTCACATATTTATCAACACAGGTGCATAAATGATTCGGTCAACTATTAGTCTTCCTTTACGTTGGCTAATGTCCGCATGAATAAATACAAACGAACATCAAACATTTTTCATGAATAACTAAATAAAAGAGACCACTTTGGTGACATGTTATTTCGATTAGTTCACTTGTAATGTTGGATATTTATAGTTAGTTTGCAAAGAGACACCAAATAATATTTGAATTGATTTATTTTAACTGATTCATTTATGCGTATTCCATAAGTTTCAATTTTTTTTTAATTTTATACATATTGAAAATATGGTTTCATAGCCGTAATAAAAAAATTTGACATCAGTTAAAAAACAAATTTTAATATAGCATGGTCCATACATGTGATATTGCAAGAAAATGAACCTTATTTTTAACAAACGGGCCAATATATGTATCTATAAAATATAAATGCATTAAATAATAAACAATATGTCTTTTTTTATTCCAAATACAAACATGCTACATCGTTGAATTTATTGCAACTGACGCATTTACTGCATTTATGATAATAAATTAATTTATTTATTACTATAACAACCACAATTAATGCAATTATGATAAAAATAAATGCAATTGACCGTTATGTGGTCCAATACGTATTACAACAACATTAAAAGGCAAGTAGATGCTTCCATATGTGTGAATGAAACAAAACTTAACACTATAACCATCTATAACAATAAAATAAATTGTACAGTTGCAATACTACTAACAATACAATATGAATAACATGAGTAGCAATAATTAAAGGCATCATATCCGAACAAGTAGAATTAATTCATGAATTATTTATATAGATCTAAAATAAAGGCATCAGAAGAATCAATAAGAAAAGAGAAAATCTCACAGACCCAAAATAAAGGCATCGGATGAATCAACTAAAATTGTAAATCTTAAAATGCGTGAATGCCGATGATCTTGGCATGAATGCCGACGATCTTGGCCTTATCAATATCGAGAAAAATGCATGTGAACGTTGGCCGTTCAAACCCACTTTTCCGTCGATCCACTCAATAAAAATCGATCATGACTGTTGAAGTCATAGATCTCGATACAATCTTCGTTTTTGTAGTTGAGAGTTTTTGACGATTGTTGGTGGATTGGAAGAAAAAGAGGGAAGAATGTTGGCTATTTTCGGCCATTAAATAGTTGATGGCGCCTGGAAACCCTAGATGCTTAGGTTTTGTGAAAATATGAAGATCTTAGGTCCTTTTTTATAAAATTCTCACGCACTATTCATCCGAAATATTTTCGAACTCCCAACGAAGCATGCTATCTGGCATTTATAATGTTTTACGCATATTCCGAACACAATGGAATACATATATCAGGAGCCAATTCGATTGTATTTGGAAGATAGATTTTCGAATCAACTTATTCAAATTTAAAATTCACTTAAGCAAATTTCTACGCATTTTAGCTTGCCCCGGACAAACCGTAAATATGATTGACACAAAATATGAAATCCTATAATAATATAAAATTATGGATCCAATGAAATAAATTTCATCGAAATTCGAGACTGTATCAAAAATGGTTATTTTTACACATCAATTAAATATTAAAATATTCAATTTCTACAAATTAACTTTTTATTAAATTTTATAAATTCTCTATTATTATTCTAATTTAAATAGAATTTAACATAATTTTATAAATCATTTTCATTCACATTCAATCCAAATTTTACTTTTTCCACAATTAACAATTTAATTATTTCATTAAATCACTATATTTCAAATATAAGTTATTCAGCGTATGAAATTAACTTTTAAATATTTAAAATCTATTAAATATATGAATTTCAAATGACAGAAATTCTGGGTCGTTACACATTGCCTCAAATGGACATCCCCAAATAAGAAAATACTTTAGAGTGGGTTGTTTCCCTGTCCAAAGCTCATAAGGTGTCTTAGCAACTGCTTTAGTGGACACCCATTAAGGATATAAACTGCTATCTTTAATGCCTCCCCCCAGAGTGATTTTGGTAAGGTAGAATGATTAATCATACTCCCCACCATGTCTTTAAGAGTTCTGTTTCATCTCTTAGCACATCATTCATGTTAGGTGAATCTGGCATGGTGTACTATGGGAGTATTCCACATTCCTCTAGGAATTGGGCAAATGATCCTAAACATTGCTCACCTGATCCATCAGATTTATCATAATATTCACCTCCACGGTCAAATCTTACAGCTTTCATTCTTTTATTGAGTTGGTTATCAACTTCTACCTTAAATTTCTTGAACATGTCTAAGGATTCTAATTTAACATGTATAAGATATAGACAGCCATATCTTGGGTAGTCGTCTATGAATGTGATAAAATATTGTTGACCATTCCATGATGTCATAGGGAATGGTCCACAAATGTAACGTCGGTTGCTCTATTGGCACCTATTTTCTTATGCTTGGTTTGTTTTACCTTGATGCGCTCTACATAGACAGTTTGAAAAATCAAAAGATTCGAAAATACCATCTGACACAAGCTTTTGAATTCTAGTTTTAGATATATGACCTAAGCGCTTGTGCTACAATGTGGCTGAATTTTCCAAATTTGCTTTTCTTTTAGTATCGCGTGATTCCAGATGCATGGCTTCATAATAAGACGTATTAACATCAAGCATATATAAGTTATCATAAAAATTGAGAGAACCAGTTCCAATAAGATTTGAATATATTGATAAATTAAAAATATCATTCCCAAATGAACAAGAATAACCAAATTTGTCCAACATAGAAATAGAAACCAAATTTCTTCTAAATGGCAACAAAAGTATCAAATAAATCCAAATAAAACTGAGTTCTCAATAACAAATTAAAATGCCCAATAACCTCCGCTTTAACCAATTTTCCATCACCCACATAGATGTATCTTTCAGCATCAATTGGATTTCGTTAGCTTAAGCAACCTTGCATACAAACACTTATGTGAGTAGAAGCACCGGAATCTAACCACCAAGTGTTTTTAGGTGCTGTAGCTATTTCTTCAGAATAGACCAAAGCTTAGGATGTATCTTTCTTAACACGCCATGTGTGATACAATATTTATCTAAATGCGCAACCTTCTTACAAAAGTAACAACCATAAGACTCCTAATGTTGTTTCTTTTCCCCTTAGCAGTTTCCTTATCATTCTCCCTCTTTTTGCCTTTTCCCCTTGGGGTGTATGACAAATGAGCACTTTCAGTCTTATCATGTATGAGCACTTTCAGTCTTATCATGCTTCAATCTCTCTTCTTCTTGCACACAATATGAAATGAGCTCATCAAGAATCCATTTCTCCTTTTGACAATTATAACTGATCTTAAACTGGTTGTATTGTGAAGGAAGAGAGATTAGTACCAAATGCATGAGAAAATCGTTTGAAAGCTCAAGCTTAAGTGCCTTAAGTTTTGAAGTAACAATAGACATTTCCATAATGTACTCCTTATGTTCCCTTTGCTTTGATACTTTATGTAAATCAAGCGTCGCAAAAGCATGCTTGTTTCCGCCTTATAGTTTTTAGCAAAATGTTTTTCAATCTCAGTAAGAAAATCTTTAGCATTAGTTATCTTTTCAGATACTGCACCCCTAAATGCCTTTGGAATGCTACGTTATTAGACTTATGCGATTTGAACGATTCCACTTCTCAAAGTCTTTAAAATATCAGGAGAACTTTCATCCGTAAGAGGGGTGGGTGCATTCATCCTAAGTGTAAGGTCAAGATCCATGTAGCCAAGAACAAACAATATGTTCTCTTTTCAATCCTTAAAGTTTGTTTCGGTCAGAATAGGAATGTTGTTAAGATTGGCAGATACCGTAGTTAAATTAGATGTAATTTTAACATACGAATCAATCAAATATGCTCACATTGTAAAAAAACCGTGGTAAATTCAAATAATTGGTAAGTATCTTCTCAAGATACCTAGCACAACATCAATATCAAGTATTTGGACAGTAATATTAATTGTGAATGGTACTCTTGTTGTAATGATCAAATATTGACAATAAGTTCAAGTCAAATTCCAATTTTCCTTTAGGCCGATTAGATACTCACTTGCAAAACTATATGATTGTCACATATTTATCAACACACATGCATAAATAATTCGGTCAACTATTAATCTTACTTTAGGCTGGCTAATGTCCGCATGAATAAATACATACAAACATCAAACATTTTTCATGAATAACTAAATAAAAGATACCACTTTGGTGACATGTTATTTCGATTAGTTCACTTGTAATGTTGGATATTTACTGTTAGTTTGCAAAGAGACACCAAATAATATTTGAATTGGTTTATTTTAACTCATTCATTCATGCGTATTCCACAAGTTTCAATTTTTTTTAGTTTTATACATATTGAAAATATGGTTTCATAGCCTAATAAAAAAATTTGACATCAGCTAAAACTGTAACAATACATAACAAATGGTATTTGCAATAACAATTAATGATAAAATATTGCATATTTTTTTAATTGTCAATTTTCAAGACAAAAAATAAAACAAATTTTAATATTTCATGGTCCATACATGTGATAACGAGCGGGCCAATATATGTATCTATAAAATATAAATGCACTAAATAATAAACAATATGTCTTTTTTTATTCCAAATACAAACATGTTACATCGTTAAATTTATTGCAACTAATGCATTTACTGCATTTATGATAATAAGTTAATTTATTTATTACTATAACAACCACATTTAATGCAATTATGATAAAAATAAATGCAATTGATCGTTATGTGGTCCAATACGTATTACAATAACATTAAAAGGCAAGTAGATGCTTCCATATGTGTGAATGAAACAAAACTTAACACTATAACCATCTATAGAAATAAATAAAAATTGTACAGTTGCAATACTACTAACAATACGATACGAATAATATAAGTAACAACAATTAAAGGCATCAGATCCGAACAAGTAGAATTAATTCATGAATTATTTATATAGATCTAAAACAAAGGCATCAGAAGAATCAATAAGAAAAGAGCAAATCTCACACACCCGAAATAAAGGCATCGGTTGAATCAACTAAAATTGTAAATCTTAAAACCGTAATTTCATATATACTTAAAATTAGGAAAAAATTCGATAAAATCAATGGTGGGTGGCTCTGATACTACTTGTTGGTGATTAATCTGTATTAGATCTGAATACGTATAACCTATACTGATTCAGTTGAGAAACAAGTATATGAAATTAACAGTGAAAGACGTACCTGAATCCATCGATTCTTAATTGATGTGAAGATTTATTTAGATTAGATCTTCCAAATTGACATAAGCTTAGATCTGTAAATGCTCTTTAAAAGAGGGTAGAGAGAATATGATAAGACTTGTATAATTTGGGGACCATAACGCCATATATAGTGTGTGACATTTTTCAGTTCGACCCTTCAACAAACTAAAATTATCACTCTGGTATCCACAGGTTATAATTTTACATAACAAATATACCCCTTAAATCTTAATATATTTATTCCTAAAATAGATCACGTAATTAGACTTAATTACAAGATATCCCACACATTCCAACATTAAAATATGTGCCCCATTATGTTGAATTATTCCAACGTACATTCAACGAGAATATTTTTTTTCCACATTTTAATATCTTGGGGCCAACCTTTCAAAAGAAAGGAAATTATTGTCATTATAAATTTGTATAAACTACATAAATGTGATTCTTTTGCTCCATTTGAAATTACAATGAGTTATCTCCTTTCATTTATATTGAAATAGACAGTGAAAACTGCGGAGAAGGACATCCGTACTTTATTATTCCAAACGACACACTTTTTATACATAGATGTTTGACAGTCTAAGGGAATTTACACAGAATGAGATACAACTAAGTTGTACATTCAACACTCCCAATAAATTAAAATATAGAAATTCACATTCGCAATCAAATTAAGGCATTCCAAATGAATACAAAACAATTTACAACTCAATTAACGTAATTTTGGAATAAACTTCACAACCTTATCAATATCCTATTTCACCAATTTTAGGGATATTTATCCAAAAATTCTAGATCTAAATATATATACCATTTTCATCCATTACTTCAAATTATTGAATATGTAAACAAAGGTTTCAAATTGGATCCATTCGTTAGGCCTAAAATTCCATGGTTCCCACATCGGCATAATAACAAAAATAGAACTCAATGATACAAAATTAGTATTATGTAAATCATGTTGTTTTCACTCACGTTTTTAGCTTTCTAGATTTCCAAAATTGAATTCATTCCTTTAATTGAATTCATTTTCCTTTTCAACCAAAAATATGTATAAAAAGTATATACATATCCATTAGTGCTACTCTGTTCAGAAAATATGAGAAGAAAAATGACAGGCCAGGCCTGTATTTATAGGCTCTGGAATTATTCTATTCGATATATTATAATTTGTTAAATTTGAGTCATTATGCTGAGGTTCAATCCTAACCGCCACAACCTAAATTGGTTGATCGGCCCAATGAGGTTATCAAACATTTACTAATTTCACTGTTAATTAATATTTATTTCTTTAATTCGTTTTTAATTATTTTCGATCGGAAATCTTCAAACGTCGATAACTTCTTCGTTTGAACTCTGATCATGAAGCTTTATATATAAAAGTTGCTTAGAAAATTGCCAAGAATACAATGATGCAAACTTTGTAGTCGAATTCCAATGTTTTCTCAAATTACATTTTGAGCCTTGTTTAATTATTTATCGATTCCTGTTTAATTTATTTACCGTTTATTTCATAGGATGTTATATTCTTCCTTCCCCCTTAAAAGAATTTCATCCTCGAAATTCCTCAAGGATTAATCGTGCAACATAGTGTGCAACCATTCAAAATTATTCAACCAATTAGTGCACAACCAATTTTGCAGCCAATCGTGTACAAGTGCATCGTGTGTCGCAGCACATATGATATGTATGCTGAATAATACTAAATCGGCCCCTCCTATATGAATAATTTACCAACTCCATATGTTAACAATTTTTGTTAGCAACAAATGTCGATCTCGAAAATTGAACCCATGACCTTTGATCTCGCAGTCAGAACTGCAAACCACTAAGCCAACTCTGTTGGCTATTTGTTACGAAATTGTATTAGCTTTTGTAAATAATTTCAAGATTTCAAAATACACTCAAGCATGAAATATTTAAATAGAAATAACATAGTAGTAATAAACAATGAAATTCAATCAAACATGTCCAACGCTACTGTCATAGTAGTTAGTCGCTCTGACTTTGGTCCATGAGGTCATAAGTTCGAATTTCGGATAGTGCAAAATTTGAACCATCGAACATGTATTAATTTGTGTTATATACTACATACGACTTGTATTACCATTACGTAGACAACCACATAAGTATCCAATTGAAAAAGTAAACAAACAAATAAATAAATTGATCAAAGCAATACATTAATGGTTTAGAGAGGAAATGGATTAGTTCTTTTACGAAGAAACCTCATGTATTAGTCAAGATAATATAAAAGATGAAGATGTTTGTGACCCAAAAGAAACAAATATAGTGTATATACAGACTACAAAGCTGATTGTTCTATCAAGAACAAAATTTGCAATACAAAATTCATTTAATCTCCTAGTTCAAGTATAAACATTACATGTTGTCATATTTGATCAACTGACCCAGATCTTGAATGTCCTGTGAAGTCTATAATCATAAAATCTAGCCAAGTACACGAATCGCTACTCACTTTAATTAGGCTATAAAAAGAAGAAATCAAACAAGGGGTCCTCCCTTGACATACTCGGTGAAAGCCAAAGCAACCAAACCCAACATCGCAAACCTGCCATTCCACATCTCAGCATCCGCGGTCCACAATCCGCTCGATTTAGATTGAACGCTTATCCCTTTAAACAGCGGAATGAGTGATGCTGCAGAGAACAAAGTAGCTGCGATCACAAACGAAGGAACACCGCCGTTCATCAGCTGTGATGAGAGGTCGCTTCCGCTTGCCAACTCCGCTCCCAACGCAGCAACAAATCCAAGCATGGCCAGACGTCCGTTTATTCTCTCTGGTGCTGGTCCACCGAATGCTAGCAAATCTCCAAATTTTGTGCTCACCTGTTTCATTCATTATTATGATTATGATATCGCTTTTGACAGCAAATTTTTTACTTGTACATGTGATACTTAACACATAAATGATCTAATACCTTGGGTGCTTTGGGCTGAACTGGGGTCGATGGTGTAATTGGTGCACTGGATGTTGAAGCTTGCTCTTCTGGGGTTTGCTTCTGCAAATTTCAATCAAACACAATGTATGATTAGCTAACATTATACGTACCCGCTACAATACCATTTCAAAATTCAAAATATATCTATATACCTGAGCCTGGCATCGAACGGTCACACCACGCTTGCATGGAAAAGAAACTAATGTGTTAGACTTGTTGTGATTCTTGCTCAAACCAGAACGAGCAATGGGAATGGCTATGAAAGATTGCATTGTTGCTGATGCTGCCGCCATTGCTATGTATGTATTATTCTCTGGTGTCAAACTTTGAATCAAAGATGTTGTATAGGGCTGACTGACGTAGGGTTGTGTTGAGATACTGAATGCTTACAGGGCAACAATATATAGAGAACATAGGTGGATGGCAAGTGGACATGCAGAGAAATGAAGTTTTTTGATACGTGGTCCAAAGCAATACCAATAACCCTACTGCTTGCACTACTAAAAACCTTTCTTTCTGAATAATTCATTTGTTATTTAGTGATCTTTTCTTGTGATTGGGTTCATTTGTGGCCATGTGAACTCGAGGTCTCTGCTTTGTTGACGTGGACCACTGTTCTCGGTTAGAAATTGGCACGCAAAATCTCATCGGCTTTGGTTTCTTTATTCACCCGGTGTACCACTGCTATGACATCCAATTTCTAATCTGGTTTAAAACTAACTAAAATGGACTGCATATTTTCAATAGCTTTTACACCAAGTGTAGCCGCTGGCTGATGGTAATTTGTCCATCCAAAGACCAAAAAAGAATTCATAAAACTAAACTAAAACAAACTGATGCACACGCAATATGAAAACCATGGGAGATCAAATGAATGGTCATTGAATGTCATGCCTATTCGTACAGAAGAAGAGGAGCAATGAATTTGAATTTGGTGAGACCAAATTGTTGCTTGTAGGCAAAAACATGGCATGGCATGGACAAAAACATGGCATGGAAAGTGCTGCAGGTGTATGGTTCATAAAATGCACACTCGTAACTATGATATGCCCATCATTTAATATTGATCGACACAAGTTAGATAAAATCGTATAATTGATATTTTATAAATTCTAATTTACTTTAATTAATTTATAACAGTTATAATTAATTTAAATCAGGTGATCGAAGGAATATTCAATATTTCGGTTGGGTGACACTTAAATGCATATTCGGCTAGTGATTAATATCGAACAATTCGAATATTAACGTTCACATGTTCCTTAGCAGGTTATGTGACATTATAGTCAAATTTATTGCTCACTCGGCTTTGTTAAAAACCAATTTTACTAATTTAAGCGTTACTCGGTAGTGATAATTATTTACACCAATTCTCTCTGTCAAAACTATCATATTAGAAATTATGGAATTTGGTAATGTTCAAAATTCCAATATCATGCATATTCAATTTTATAGTCCAAATACAAAGTCTTTGATTCAATAATAACAATTAACATTAACTGAACTACTATGGCCAAAGATTTTGACTTTGCGTTAATTTCACTTGACCGCGATATCAACATCATATAACCGAGGAGACGAATACTCTTTTGAATAGTGTTTCACTTCCAATACTTCCATTCGGTCCAACTATAGTCATTCGATGAACGTTATGCTACGTTTTAATTATAATCAAAGTGGAGTTTCATTTTGAAAATCAACAACATTCTCAAGTCAAGAGAACTGTGTAATATTTTCACATCGATTTTTTTATTTGATCTTAGTTATACTAACTAACAGAAAACTATCGAATGAGTCATTTCATAATTATCCAATAACTACGTAATCTCTAGATGCCCTCCGAGCCATGAGTAATATAATACCTAATAATTGGGGAGCGTTACGTACTCTAATCTCAATGGCATATTTAAAATGATGTGTGTCTATTACATTGTGATAAAATACTCATGATTACAACTATTTGTAATCACAATCACAAGCATACAATATATAGATTTTTTGTTAATATACTTAAATTAAATAATTAATTAATTATAACATATTATAACAAGCATATAAATGAAGAATAACACATTTTATTACGAATAAGAATTGATTACGGAGTTAATAATCTATAATAAATTATAGAATTACCCACATAGTTATACCCCTAACCCTATCAATATATACACACACATACATGAAACTAGCACACACATATGAGGAGCGCTCAATGACACCCCTATTTTGCAGCATTCATGTAGTTCTCTGATTTCCACCACAATCTTCGAATTAAATAACAGTACTTTCTCTCCACCCACTACCTATGTTATTCAATTCAGATCTTGTGATGGAAATTAAAGGGCTACAAGGGGTGCTGCAAAATAGCGATGTCATTGAACGTTATACACACTCACCGCGTGCGCGCGCGCACACACACACATTATATATTAAATAACAATAAAAAGTCCGGTCCTCATAAAGAACATACATATATAATAGATATATCTATTTTGATTAGCAAATAAATACTGTCTAAATTCAAATTCAAAATTTGAATATGTATTTCAAAGATTCATTTAAATAAAAATGATTGATTTGGCTGTGAAAACTTAACATATATACATACATACATAAAAGTTTGTAATAGGCAAAGATCAAAATTAATAAATATATTTAAATATAGTATATTATAGTGCATAAATTCATTATTGGCCATATGTCTTTGTGTAATTTATAATATGTCATATTATATGTATATCTTCTTATAATGATACAAACACATCCATATGCCACCTAGTTTAACGTTTAGCTTTAACCCTTCATAACATAAACACCGCATTTGGGATATCTTATAACATAAACACTTTATGTTTATCATACCTTATGTGTCAGTTTGCTATTCTGGGCATTTTGTTAGTGTGAGTTATAGCTGCCTTGGTACCTCAACCAAGCACCTTTCATATAAGTGTTCATAAAAAGTGGACGGGCCACTTAAAAAACCAATTGCCTTTAAGAAAAAAAATATAAACGCTGTGTATATTGCCAATAAATATATGATGTTCAACTAAAACAAAACAAATAAAGCAAACTTAAAAAATCAAAAATTTTAATTTGAAATTATAAAACTAAAATTAAATTAAATTAAAAATTTAAACATAAAACTCTCTTTATACCATAACAACTTTACATATGATTTAACGTACAAAATTATTAATGATGTCATAAATTAAAGATCTAGTGTAATAATTAATTAATTTTTTTTTTTTGAAAATTGCCTAATTTCGTTTCTTTTTCAGTGCACCTAATCCAACATCTTATGCAAGCTAGATGAGAGGATCATGGTAGTAGAATTACGATGGCTTGTCTAGTCATGGGTTTGCCACCAAATTTTTCATCGTCGCAGTAAATAACATTAAAGTCGCCGCCAACGATCCAAGACTCAAATCCTAAAATAGAGAGATCAATGATATATCATTCGACGGACGCTCCTCTTAAGCATATTGCACTTGGTATGGACATAGGTAAAGTGGTGAGGAGGCAAGTTAATGATGCGATCAACGGATAAGAACCTTTAAAGAGCCAACACTCGATCAAATTTTCAAATGATCCAAATTTTACCATTAAAATATGAAATAACACCGCTAAAGTTTAGTTTCCTACTCAACATGGAAAATGTTATGTGAATTGATAGGAGTTCATGGATAACAATTGTGTTGATATTATGTTTAGAATTTCCCTTTTCAACATATTTAATCATGGGATCATTACCAACATTGAATCTTCCAAACAAGTGTGTTAATCATGATAGGTTTATAGTAGAGGAAAAAATGTTAGAATTGAAAGACATCATGGACCTAGTTGAAAAAATAGTGCAAGGGTTGTCCATAATCGGAGGTTTGTGTGGCAGCAAAGGAGGCAGTGATGGAACTGAGAGGGGTGAGCCAGGGAAGAAGCTGTGGGTAGAAGGGTTATATGTACCAAGTATTCAACACGTACTTAATTGATTTCTTTGTGGAAATGTTTAACAAATCAATCAAATATCATGTAAATTCATGTTTAGTATTCATCAAACTTAGTAGATGACTGATTTCTTTTGTTTAGTATTCCTGGTTCATGTAAAAATTGTTACGATTTTATGTTTTTGTACCTATATACAAATATTTGATTCATTTTCTTAGAGTGACGAGTTATTTGTCTTAAATTCGTATTCGAAGGTCATTTCAATTTTTTCAGTGATAAGTGATTCGTATGTAATTTGATTCCCATACATGGTTCTATGAAATAGAATATAAAATTGGAATTTTATTCATGCCGTATTAAAGTGAGATCAATGGTGATTGGTGGGATCAAAGATTACTTATTTCAATCCATGAGATGCCATAATTTCAATTTTAACACTAATGTCAACAAAATGGGACCTGAATTCCATTAATCAACTGCTAGGAATCTTTGTGTCTATGTTCAGCGTTCCACTTATGTACAACATTATTCCCGCATTCTTGTATGGATGTTCAGCTATTCTACATTCAAGCATACTAAATCTGGTTTGGTCTAAACTTGAATGTAAGCCTACTTTTTATCATACTTTTGTTTAATGTTATTTCCAATCAGTCCATTGTATATGCAGTAAAGTAAAACATATAGTGCTTTTACCTCATAGTTTAGAACATTCAAGTCAATCTTCCTGTTATCCTATCTCATATCATCATTTTGGGGTGTAATATTCATATGATATTTCTATGGATGTATTATTGAATATAAATGTTTAATAGTAATACTGCTATCTATATGCTTTTAGAAAAGATTTTAAGTGATAGCAAGGCACGACCAAACATCTAACGATGGTTTAGTCTTGTTAGCAACAGTATTTTCAAACCAATATATACAAGAATAGCTGACCATAAACTTAACGTCAACCTAATAACGTCTGGAAACATGTAGCTAAATTAATAACACACAGTTTACAGATAATCTAATGTTTAAATAGTTAAAATTTGTCCAGAGTTTTCTAAACGCATATTCTTATACCTACATATTGGAAATATTAGAGAATTGAAATGAGAATTAGTATAGAATTGAATGTAAAAAAACTTGATGATTTTCTTTATTGATACTTAATACTGATTCATGAACCGGATACAGAGTTTATATAGAGACCCATTGTATAATATTGGGCTGGGTTTGTACACAAAAGGAATAACCGCTTTACATATTACAATTGTACAAATACAATACATTCGGCCGCTACTCCATATTATCTTCAGTAGCCCTCTTCAATTAGATTTAGGATTCCTCTCTCTGCACAAATCATCTCTGGTGATTTTGCTAGAAACATCATATTCCTTCAAAAAAAATTGTATGAATGACGAGAGAGATGGTAGATCTAGAGATAGATATGACATCGATGAGCTTCCAGTTGTTGCTAGGATTTCAATTTGACAAAGTTGGCTGCAATTAGATGCATCTCTGTCTTTGCTGCTCGAGATGGTTGTTTAAGGAGTTTCAATCTTCCTATCAGGCTGCCGAGGTTAGAGTTGCTTGTAGTTTGTTTGATTTTCAACCATTGTCTTTGTTGAGCGAAGCTCTTTATTGATAGAGGTTTAGTTAAGATATCAACCCTCTGGTAAGTTGCAGATAAGTGGTTTATGTCCAGTCTTTGTTGTAGCACTTGTTCTATAACAAAATGCAAATCCAACTCTATGTGTTTAGTTCTCAAATGCAAATTTGGGGTTAGCTGTAAGGGACACAATGCTTAGATTATCACACCATATGGTATATTTCTTCTTGGTTTTGACATTTAGTTCACTGAGCAATGATTCAATCCACATAATTTTGGCTGTTATATTTGCGACACTTCTAAATTCTACTTCTATGCCAGATCTTGATATGATAGATTTTTTTTGAACACCATGACTTGGAATTTTCTCCTAAGTATACACAGTAGCCTGATGTTGATTTTTTATCATCCAATTCTGTAGCCTATTTAGCATTTGCATAGGCATTAATGTTGATGTTTTTGCTTCCTTCGAGAATGAGACTGTAATTTAAAGTTCTTCATAAATATCTCAAGATTCTCTTCATAGCCTTCCAATGAGAATCAAGAGGAGCTTGCATGTATTGACATACTTTATTTACAATATATGCTATAAAGGGCTTGTTATGGTAGAATATTGAAGTGCACCAACTATGCTTCTGTACTACTTTTCATTTTCTATAGTTTCAACTTGATGTCTTGATAAGTTGAGACTATTGACCATAGGAGTAGGAAGTGGTTGGCTTGATTCATGTTTGATTTGTTGAGAATTTGTGATGTATACTTTCTTTGACTTAGATGAATTTTTAAGTTTGATGGTCTTTTGACTTCTATGCCCAGAAAGTAATTGAGATTTCCTAAGTCTTTAATCAAAAATTGTTGATCCAATTGCTGTATTAATTGATTGATGCCATCTTCATTGTTACCTGTAATTATAAAATCATCAACATATATAGGTATGTATACTACTGAATCATTTGAACGTAGTTCAACTTGATCAAAATTGACTTAAGTTTTTCAAACCAAACCCTTGGTGCCTGTTTCAGACCATATATAGCCTTGTTCAGTTTGCACACTATTTCACTGCTGTCACCATGATTGTAACCACATGGCTGCTGCATATATACTTCCTCTTGTGATTCAACATTTATGAATGCATTATTTACATCTAGTTGCCTGATTCTCCATTTATTATGTAAGTCAATACTCAGCACAATTCCGATTGTAGTTGGCTTGACAACTAGAGAGAAAGCCTCAGTGAAGTCAAAGCCATGCTGTTGAGTGCGGCCTTTTGCTTCCAATCTGGCTTTATATTTCTGTATAGTCCCATCTGCATTTCTTTTAAGCCTGTACGTCCAATTGCAGTCTATAGTATTCTTGTCTTTGGGGACAGGAACAAGTTCCCAAGTTTTAATTTTGATGAGAGCATTGTACTCTAGTAGATCTCCATTTGTTGCACTTCACAGCTTGATCATATGTTTCTGGTTCTTCTTGATCCAAGTTAGTTGTGTATATTTTGGCTTAAATATGCCCCTCTTTGATTTAGTAATTATGTGATGTTGAGTTTGTGCGGGTAGAGGTTGATTTGGGTTTATTTCAATGACTCTTTGTTGGGAACTGGATGAAATTTCTTCATCCAGTTCTTGATATGTGTCCTGCTGATGGTTGTCTTCTTGCTGAGAAGTGAAGCTAGTTTGTTCATGACCTAGTCTACTGCTGGAGACAGTGTGCTGTAAACAGCTTCCACTTGGATTCTTTTCAACCTGAATTCCTACAAACTTACATGGTTGCAAGGTATAGTAGTTATAGAAATTTTTGGATTATATACCTTTTGAGATGTTTTTGCCTTTGAACTTCTAAAAGGAAAAGCTTGCTCATCGAACATCACATGTCTAGATATAATAACTCTTCCATTACTGGTTAGGCACTTGTAACCTTTTTGATTTGAGGCATAGCCAAGAAAAGTACATCGAGATGATCTAAAATCTAACTTGTGAGTATTATATGCTCTTAAACAGGGAAAACATAAGCATCCAAAACTTTTTAAATAATGATAATCAAGCCTTGTGTTAAATAATTTTTCAAAAGGACTTTTGTTAGCTGGAAATTTAGTTGGTAATCTATGTATCAAATAAACAGCAATGCTGAATGAATCTGGCTAAAATTTTAATGAAAGAGATGCTTGAGCAAGCAATGTTAACCTAGTCTCTACTACATGTCTATGTTTCCTTTCAACTAAGCCATTTTGCTCAGAAGTATAAGGATAGGTGGTTCTATGAACTATTCCTTTCTTGCTAAAATAATCATTAAGTGGTTTAAATTAAGTTCCACCATCTATTTGCATTACTTTAACTTGATGATTAGTTTGTCTTTTATCCTAAGTATGAAGTGTGTAACAACGTTGAAAGTTTCATATTTAGATTAAGAACAAAAATCTAGGTATGTCTGGAGTAAGTATCAACAAAGGTAAATTTAGGTATATCTTTCATAGATTTGATGCCTTGGACTGTTGCAATTATTCAATCTGCCCCCTCTGCCTCCAGAATTCAGACATTCTGTTTGATAATTTTGATTTTAATTACCTCTATTTTAATTTCTATTTCTTGATTGAGTTGCAAATTGATTGACATATCTGAATTTAGGGGTTTTCTTTGTTTTATTCTTCCTTCATGTGCAAGTAGAGTGAAATGCATATTGTAGTGTTGGTGTTGTCTCTTTGGATGGGATAACTACAGTGACGGACTCATATTTCTCATCTAATCCATTCATGAAGCTCAATATATGTTCATTGTCTGAAATTTTATGACCAACTGCCTGAAGAAGGTCACAATATGTTTTCATCTTTGAAAGATACTCTCTCATAGACAAGCTGCCTTTTCTTTGATTTTGCATTAGCCTCTTGTAATGCATAACTTTTGCTGCATATTGGGTACTAAATATTTATTCAACTGATTGCCACATTTCTTGAGAGGTTTTGCATTCTACTAGCTATGGTTGAAGGTTGACATGTATAGATGATAACAACCAAGCACGCAACAGGCTATCTTGCCTTGAATATGATATATATTCTTTATTCTTGATTAATCTTTCCTCACTATCTGCCGTGTACCTTTCAGAAATGGTTGTTGTACCATGAATGTCGTCTTCCAGTCCATAGCCTTTAATGGCAGTTTCCACATGAAACTTCCAAAGTAGATAATTGCTTTCATCAAGTTGAATATTAACTATCTGGGTTTGAGGATTTATGAGGGACATGATCGAATCATCTTGAGAATTTTGATGGGTGGCATTGGATTTTGGTCTTGCTGGTGAAGTATTTGATGATTGATCTTTATTGTCAGTTGTCATGGCCGATAGAAGATTGAAGAAACTAATAAATAAAGTAAGACCATCACTTTCTTGAAGATAGATACTGAAGCAGTCAAAGAAACAGATATATCTGGAGAGAAAAAACAGAGAATAACAGAGAAAACGATTCAAAAAACTAATGCTTTCTTGATGACAGAAGGTGGTGCGGCCAAGTGAGGGATGATGATATAGCTTCTGACCCACTTTCTGGCATGGCACGGCCTCCACGATCCAAGATTTGCTGTCAAGATACTGCATACGAATGGGTAGGACATAGAATCTTCAATAATGAGGTCTTCTCTGAGAAGTTTAACAGAATAAAGAACAAAACATACAATCTATAGTGATGGAATGAATTTGAGGAGATAACTGCAGCCACCACCAAATGATGAGATTGCTCTGATGGTGATTTAGGCGAGGCAGTGGTGATAAGTTAAGCCGTTAGGTAATGAAGCTCTAGTACCATATTGGAAATATTAGAGAATTGATATTAGAATTAGTATAGAATTGAATGTAATAAAGCTTGATGATTTTTTGGTTGACACTTGATACTGATTCATGAATTGGATAATGAGTTTATATAGAGACCCATTGTGTAATATTGGGTCGGATCTATGCACAAAAGGCAAAACCGCTTTACATATTACAGATGTACAAATACATTACATTCGGTCGCCACTCCATATTGTCTTCAATACTACATAAACAAGTTTAATTTTCAAGAGTAGTACATAGCAGTTGTTGTAGAAACCATTGGGTTAACTTTACAAACACAACCGGTTATTCATCTATATCAAGCCAATCAGGCAACAATTATTAATGTAATTAAAAGAAAACAAGATATAAGATTTGTAGTTTAATAATCTGCTTTGATGTTTTAGGAAGAATGTTTGAATTACATGAAATGAGAAAGGAAGCTTTGAAAAATTATCATTACAGAGTGTGATACATGTTGTTGTTTATATAAAAGCCATATGTAATAACATTATATGGTTTTAGGCCAAAAAAACACAAGCCACTAGCCTGCTTATTACATAATTGCTTTGTAAATAAAAAAACAGATGCATCTTTGGTCTCTCATACTTGTACACTTCTAACTCTCCCTCTCAAAGCGATTAGGGTTAGGGTTCCCAATTCTGAGCCGCCTATTTATGTAACTCAATTTCTGGTCATGAATTCTTCCAAATCTTCATTTGCTTTTGAGATCCGATGATATTAGTGAAGCCTCTCTGGTTTTAGTATGTTTGATTGTTAGATCTTTGAGTACTTGTTACTTGGATCTTCATCTGGTTTGCTAATGTTTTGCTCAACATTTGGTTCTTTTCTAAAGCGAACAAAATTTCTTGTTGTAAATGATTTTGTTCTAACATCGACGATTTGGTAAGTGGCAGGTATGTGATTAACATGAAGCTTTCCTTTTGAGATCCGTTCTCTTATGAAATATAGATCAATTTCTATGTGTTTCGTCCTTGAATGAAGTACTGGATTGGCTGATAAGTATATTATGCTTAGATTATCACACTACAATGTTGATTTGCTATTTGTATTCACTTGCAATTTCTACATCAGTGATTGAATCCACATACTCTCGGTGGTTGAACTTGCTATACTTCGATATTCTACCTTTGGGCTTGATCTAGATATTGTGCACTAAATCTTTAAACACCATGACACTGGGTTATCACCAATGTATATGCAGTAGCCTGTTGTTGATATTCTATCATCAGGATCTGTGAACCAGTCAGCATCTACATAGCCAATTATTTTGAGATACTTGCTTTTCTTTAATTGTATTACATAGTCTGTTGTTCCTTTTAAGTATCTTAGTATCCTTTTAACTGCTTTCCAGTATTGATCTAAAGATTTCTGCATGAATTGACAAACTTTATTAACACTAAATGAAAAATCAGGTCTAGTTATGGTAACTAAATGAAAAATCAGGTCTAGTTTATATAACCAAGATCCTTGATTGAAAATTGCGTGTCCAGATACTGAATGATTTTGTCGATCTCTGTTTCACTATTGCTTGTTAAAATTAGATCATCAACACATATTAGGATGTAAATGACAATAGTTTCATTGATTTTTGTCAATGAGTTGTCTGATTTGGAAGACTGGAAACCCATGTTACATAAGGTAGTTTTTAGTTTGACAAATCATACTCTTGGTGCTTGTTTGAGACCATATATGGCTTTATTTAATTTGCACACATAGTTTCTGTCTTGCTTGTAGCCTGGTGGTTATTCCATGTGAACCTCCTCTTTTAACTCTCCATTAAGAAAAGCATTGTTCACATCTAATTGTCTGATACTCCAGTCTTTATGCAATGCTATTGTAAGGATTAAGGATGAACCAGATAGTTGCTGGTTTAACCACGGGAAAAATGTTTCATTGAAGTCAAAACCATGCTCTTGTGTGTTTCCTTTTGCCACCTACCTTGCTTTATATCTTGTAATTGTACCATCTGGTTTCTTCATTAACTTATATGTCCACTTGCAACCCACTATAATTTTATTCTTAAGTGGTAAGACTAGACCTGGTTTCTTGGTCATCAGATATTGTTGATGTATATATCTGCATTTGAATATACCACTCCTTGACCTAGTGATCATATGATGTTCAGTTCTGACTCAAGTTCCATTATGTGGCGGTTCATTGCTTTCATCTGAATTATCCCCTGACTCATATTGTTGAGTATCAGATTCATGTTGACTAATACTCTGTATTGGACTTTTTGCATTGTCAGGTGGACCAGATGACTCTGTCTGACCTGGTTCTGAGAACACTGTGTGTTATGTAGCAGAATTCTTGTGTTCTTCTCAGCTTCTTCTTATGTCCATTCAGTTGGATGTAGAGGTATGGGTGGTATTGAGACTTTTGGATTATAAATCTTCCTTGTTGTTTTAATGCTCAGATCAGAATAAGAAAAGATTTTCTCATTGCATAAAACATGTCTACTTGTAAGTATTTTACCATTACTATCAATACATTAGTAGCCTTTTTGATTTGAAGCATATCTTAGGAAAGTGCATGGTGTACATCTGAAATTCAATTTGTGAGTGCTGTATTGTCTTGTCTAAAGAAAACGTAGGCAGCCAAAGGTGTTTGAACTTTGATATTTAGGTTTTATTTTAAATAAATTTTCCATTGGGCTTTTATCCTTTAGTACTTTAGTTGGTAAACTATTCATTAGAAAACTGTAGTACTAAAGGAGTCAGGCCAGAATTTTAATGATAAATTTTCTTGCGTAAGGAGTATAAAACCTGATTCTACTACATGCTTGTGTTTTCTCTCTACTCAATCATTTTGCTCAGAAGTATAAGGACATGTTGTACTATGGACTATTCCTTTCTCACTAAAATAGTTATTGAGTGCTTTGAATTTTGTACCACCATCAGTTTGAATGGTTTTAACTTGATTGTTGATTGTTTCTCAGTTTGTGTAATAAAATGTACTAATATATGATATGTTTTAGATTTTACCCTCAAAAAATATATCCCAGTGTGACGACCTGCAAATCAATACCGTTTGAATCGACAATAAACCACACAAGTCCGACCCAAAAGCACAGAATGACGGAGAGACATAGGAAAGAAGAGATAGTGTGAGAAGAAAGAAAGAAAGAAGAAGAAATTAAAATAACATAGAATCTCACATTGCAATGGAACAACATATAATAGAATATCAATAATCTTTATAGAAAGGCAAAACAGTAATATACATATATCAATCAGAGCACGTAATCATTAATTATCAGTTTGGATAGTTATAATAACCTATCCTCACAATTGTTGATAATTTAAAATAAACAATGCATTGAAAATAAACAAAACAGAAATACGTCTCTGTCATCCAACTCGCCTCTTGAGCTTCAGTGCAGCCTAAGCAACTTGTAACAAACTAGGTCTGAGTCGAGCAATGAAAGGGAAAAATGCCCGAATCAGTCTGGTAAACTAGTGTGAGAAAACACATCTCTACTGAAGTTTATAAAGTTATCAAAACTTTCTTTTCAAACAAAGGTATCTCGTAAGACCTCGCCGCACACGGGTTTTTTACCTTACGTATTGAAGAATGGATTCCCTACTATGACCAGGTAAGGAACTACCTTCGATGGGTACAGCTCTAGAAAAATGCACTTGAGTCTGACAAGAACATCTTGTACCCTGCCACACAGAATCGGTCTACCACTTGACTAATAGTATCGAATATGTCATAACCCCTGTCTTCCAACCTTGTTTGAGGTCTCCCATGCACATACCAATCCATAATAATATGGTAAATTTAGGAAGATGATGACATACCTTGATGGGGGATCGACCCACTTAACCCTACTGCATGCCTTGTTTTAGTCCTTTTTCGGTTGATGTGTCTTGAGGCCACATTTCACCTTTTATATAGCAAATCAACTTGGAATTCTAACACTGCCCTCTAAGCATAAATGCAATGCTAGCATTCATCCAGACAAGTTCATTCTAGGATAGAACGAAACCGAAGGCACTATTCTCTATTACATCATTACGGGGAATCCCTCCCAAGGAAAATAGAAAATCAGCCCTTGGGTTTATCTCCATCTTTAGGTATCTTCACCATATTCCAATTCACAATGCTTTTTCCAATTCAAAGCAGATTTCGAATAATAAATCCGATCTCGGTCTCTATGAACTGACGTGATAGTTAAAATTGGCCAATACTTTGACAGTCCGTTATTTAACTACAAAAGAAACAACAATCCAACCAAAGATTTTATTTCCAAAAGGAAATAGTACTGGTTAAGTACCAAGCAACACTGAGCCTCTTTAATTAATCTTATATATTAATTAAATGACTTTCCCATTATTTATAACAAAATTTCTTTACTAAGATATATTCTCTAATCACTTTATCACTTTGATATTTGAAAAACATTTCATATACTTATCTCAACGGTATAAGTATATTCACAAACCATCTCATTTTCTACACTTAGGAAATATGTCGGTATACTTAAATCAATAGTAAGTATATTTTAAATCTTTCAGAGAAAACTCTTTATCTCCAAACACACTGTATTGGGTCAAAGCGAATGTTGCATAAAACATCGTTACGACAACCCAAAACACTAGTACAGGGATTCAACTAATGATACTGAATACCAGTTATTGATATCAAACTTCAACTGTTTATTGGTTAACAATGAAGCCAATCACATTGGGCTATTTTTACCTCTCAGTCCTTTACTGAAAAATATTCTTAACCTTAAAATAGATAGAAGTAACCATCTCGAATATTAACATCAGGTATAGAACATATATATTTAAATCCCATATACTCTACAAAAACATTTCCCTTCAGAAATCACTAACTATAAAAATAATGTTATAGTCCATGACTTTCTTACTTTCACGAAAACGTCTAATACAACAATAAATGTTGAAATATATGTTTTTGTCACTTAACAAATTTTAAAATCACCTTTAAAAAATCATTTAGCTTCATTTCAAAAACAACACTTTTAAAACCATCTCTTTCAAAAGATTATTCAATTTAAAACATGAATAAATTCCCTTTATAAAAATCCATATTTGATTCTTAATATAAATCATTTCCAAATTTATAAGACCAAATTTGTAAATCCTTTTCCATTTAATAACTTCCTTTTTTATATAAAATCTCTTTATTTATAAAATTCCATTTATAAATCTATTTATTTATAAATCCTACTTATAAATCTATTTCTTTATAAATCCCATTTATCATCCAAATCCATTTATAAATATCAATTACCAATCCATTTTCATATTTATAAAACAGCGTTTAAAATTCTCATTTCTGTTTTATAAAACACCATTCAACATTCCTAAGTTTATTTCCACTTTCTATTTTTCCCAAAAATAGAAACAACCTCTTTACTAAAATAACCATTCCCTATATTTTTATAAATCCACAAACGTGGTTTATCTCTCCAATTTTGCCCAAAGATAGTATTTCCTATAATTTATAAAACTTCTTTTTGTAAATCTATCATTTCATTTAAAACTTTTACTTATTTATAAAATATCACGATTTATATTCATTCTTTAATATGTAAAATTATATCACCTTTAAAATAAGAAGCTAAATAATATTTATACAAAAATATTTTTATCTTCTTTTAAAACTGTATTTCTTGATTTTTAAACCGACTTTACATTTAATATTTTAAAAATCTATATAACATAGTATAAAAAATCGTTATTAAAATATTTCGTAAAACTATTCATTTACCATCCAAAAATTATGCTTTTTATATAAAATAAATTCCTTATTTAAATAAGTCAAAAATAATTAATAAACATATTTAATTCTGAAAACCATTTGAAAATCAAAATTTCCACCTAATAACATTTCAAAAATACTAAAAAGTGGCACAGTGCTACCATAGCACTAAATAAGGTAAATTATATTCATGTCATTCAATATGGCATCCAACACATCATATATCACTATATATGAAAATAAAATTAACAATGTGAGGAATCTAGTTGGATCCCTCCAACCTGTGTTCAACTGCATCAAATACCACATATGAAAATAAAATGTACAAGGTCTGCTTCGAGGTAGACGTGTGTACAAAGAGTGATCCGCTCATACACGAAAACGTATAGGGTCTCATCCACTTTAATAGACGGGTATATATATATATATCCAACTACTAATAATAATAGTGAACAACCAAATAAGCAATCACAGGCAGCAACGACACAAATAAAATTATTTCCACTAAAATATAAGTGGTCGGAGATAGTGAGTTCTACTCACATTGATTCTAGTTAGCACTAAAGCGTTCTGATTTGAATTAAAAACTAAGCATTTAATTTTAATCCAAAATTTTGATAGCTCTAAAGAACTCCAATCCAGCTCCAATACGTAGTGTTCGTTGATACAAATACAACACAACTTGTTTCATTTGATTTCGATCTCATATGAAAGAGCTATACGATTAATAAGTTATTGAATTTAAATATAATTAACAATTCACTTAATTGCAAGTTTAATTACCACTTGAACAACTAGTCCTCGCCTAACCCTTTCTTCCTCAAACACATAGAATTCCTGCTTCTCCCTAGTCCACCATTGGCGCACTCTCTTCCTTTCCATTCTTCCTCGCCGATGCGTGAAACCATCCATCGACACCACCCTCGAACACCTCGTCAAAAGCTCTATCCTCCCATCTCTATCAGACCAAGTCCGATCTCCCTCCATCGTCTACAAACTCTCCCTGGCCACATCACTTGCAGGTCGCGCCTCCCTCCGGACCACAGTACTCCTCAAACACCGGTGATAACTGCTATTTCACCTCCTCATTCCAAAAACAACTCCATTCCACAATCGATGAGCCAATCTCCTTTTTAATCAAACCTTAGTCACTACACCCACAAAATGTCCGCTGTCTTGGCTGCCGCACCTCTCTCACCTCCACTATATCCTATAGAAACCTGTTCGAGCATAGCTCTATCCAAATATGAATTTAGGAATTGGTTTTGTGATTTTTTTCATTTAGTAATTTGTTTGATTTAAAATTTTGAATTTGTAAAATAAAAAAATAGGCTTCATTTTGTTTACTGGAAGAATATATAAGAGAAGGAGGAGGAGACGTGAGAGGGTAGGGGCAGTGTAAGGTCATGGAGTGATTTCAAAGGTCAATAGTTGATTTGAATTTGAATTTCATTCAAAAATCAACTCTTGAAGCACATTAAAATTTCAGTCTCCGATTATCTAAACGAAAATACCGTCGCACTTAGGAAATCAACATGGTTACAGGTATATAAAAATATACACTGGTTATCAAATTTCAAAAAATCACAAAAACGTTACTATTGACCAATAAAACGTCAAACAGAAAGTTGAATTTTTTCCAAATTAATAATTGTGGAAAAATAAAATAAAATAAAATAAAAATAAGTCAGATTAAATCTTAAAAAGATATTTAATCTTCGATTATTTATTTTAAACCATTACCACTTTAATTAAATCGCTTAATTAAATCATCGAGTGTTTCAGGATCGCACGACCACATACGGCTTCGGATTGTCACGTAATTTGAAATCCTATGATAACATACTATTACGAATCCAATAAACTAGTTTCGTCCAATTCTGAGATAGTGTTCGAATGGCCATTTTCACTCGTTAAAGTAATATATAAAATTTCCAATTTTCGTTTAGTAAACTTTTAATTTAATTTAAAAGTTTACTATCTTCATCTAATTTAAATAAGATTTAAATCAACTTCCGTAACCATTTTCATTCACATTAAATTCGATATTTAATTATTTAATCAATTTTGATATTTCAATTATATTTGAAATTTAATCTATTTGACTTATAAAATTGACTTTTCAATATTTAAAATAAATTAAATATTATAATCAAAATTGACTGAAATTCCAGGTCGTTGCATTCTTTCCCCTTTAAAATAATTTTGTCCTCGAAATTACTAAGGTAAGAAAAATACCACAAACCCGTTTACTCTTAAAAAATAATAGTTGCACCTTTATCACACATTTCCAAATCTTTATATTCATTCAAACTTATCAACTAATAACATTCCAAAAACCCTTCTAGTATAATTTCAAGTTAAGACTAAAAATTAAATTTTTAATTATAAAATTTTCCCAAAATTCTCAAAAAATTGCTAACCTCTTAATTTACGTAAAATTTTGGCAGCATCTCCTTTGCGCGGCTCAATCGAAAAACTATAAATCATCACCACGGACCCAAATCCACCAAAAGAAAATCAAAAGCCAAGTGGCTAATCATAAGATCATCAAACCAATCGAAATAGAAACATGTACCTTTTTATCGGGAAACCAATTTTATTTCGTTGAAATCAAAGGCGTCAACTAGCTCTTGCTTTTATATACATGTTGCTTATTTACACATAATATCCAAACACATCATTTTTGCAATTATCAATATTCAATTGATTTATAATCATATCAATTTGCTTACCATATCCATTCATTTATTCACATTCATATTACTTACATCCAATTCATTCGTATCCCATTCATTCATGCCAAATTCGTTTTCATTATCACAATCACTTCATTTATTCATTCCATTTAACTTTACATATGTTAAATTTTAATTTCACATTTCAAATCTTTTTATTATCTACACCATCTCTTAAATCATAAGTTCAAAAACTTATTTCTATTTATTTCATAAACATTTAGATAGCAAACTTCAAAATCTAAACATCCGGTTTTATTTCAAATCAATTTGAAATCATATGTTTACATATCTCATTTGTATATCAAATCAATATTTTAAATTTCTTAAAATCAAAAACTTGTTTGTCAAAACAAGACTCCAACAAAAAATCATTATGATAGCAATCCATCACTTAGAAACTTGAAAATGAACAACAATGATGTCGCGATCATCATCGAAATTATTTTCCAAAGGCCGAAGTGATTTCAGTGCTTTTATTTCTTTTAAACTCCTTTGAAAATCATTTCTATTCACAAATACTTCTAATAATATTATTATTATTTTCACCACACTTTGGAAAAGCATTTCAAAATCTTCGAGATTTAAATTCTTAAATTAAATCCATTTTTATTATAAATCACTTTGATAAATTATACTTATATAATTTCACTTCTCTTTATCCTGTTTATGTTATAATAAACAGCTTTCATTAAGGAAAAACAACCAATTAATGATAATAATCAATATTATCGTTCCTAATAACCAAACACGTTATATATAACTATAATAATTCCTGAAAAATTATTCTTTTATATATAAAATATCATCTAGGTAAAATTATTTCATTTACCCATTTCAAAACAATACTGTGTCGAATTTTTCTACTCAAATATTTAGAAACCCCTATTGATACAATTGTATGGACTGTGCCTACTAGGATTCATAAGACATTCAACAAATCAACCAACACTATATAAAGCATTTTACATTTACTAACAAAACGCGCTCATACACACACACACACACACTCTCAAGCTCATTCTAGGATATTACTAACTCTATCTCTAATGAGTTAATCCCAACAAAGCCAAGGTTCTCACTTAACCTTCAGCTCTTATATCAAGTGTGACGACCCACAAATCTATACCCTTTGAATCGAAAATAAACCACTCATGTCCAACTCAAAAAGCACAGAATGATGGAGGATCATGGAAAAGAAGAGAGAGGGTGAGAAGAAAGAAAGAAGAAACTAAAATAACATAAAATCTTCCATCGCAGTGGAACAACATATAATAGAATAACAATAATCTTTACAGAAAGAAAAACTGTAATAAACGTACATCAATTAGAGTACACAATCACTAATTATCAGCTCGGACAGCTATAAAAACATGTCCTTACAATTGCTGATAATTTAAAATAAACAATGCAGCAGAAATAAACTAGTATGGGAATACGTTTCTGTCATCCAGCTCATCTCCTTAGCTCCAGTGCAACCTAAGAAACCTATAACATACTCGGTCTGACTCGAGCATTGAAAGGGAAGAACGGCAGGATCAGTCTGGTAAACTAGCGTGATAAAACACATATCTACTGAAGTTTATAAAGTTATCAAAACTTATTTTTCAAACAAAGGTATCTCATAAGACCTCGCCGCATATAAACACAGACGGGTTTTACCTTATGATAACCAAAATATTTTCTATCAACTCATTTGATATTATAATAGTGTTTATATACAAATACTTTTTAATCTTACTTGAAATTGTTACATTAATTAAAGTCCAACATACTATGTTCTACAATCAATACTGTAAAGGCATGTATTGGAGAATGGATTCCATACTATGACTAGTTAAGGAACAACCTCCGATGGGTACATCTCTAGAAAATTCATTCGGGTCTGACAAGAACATCTTGTACTCTGCCACATAGAACCGGCCTACCGCTTGACTAGCAGTACCGAATATGTCATCACCTCCATCTTCCAATCTTAATTGAGATCTCTCATGCACATACCAATCCATAATAATAGGTTAAATCTAGAAAGATGATGAAATACCTTGATGGGAGCAACCCATTTATCCATATTGCATGCCCTGTTTTAGTCATTTTCCAATTGATGAGGCTTGAGGGTAGGTTTTACCTTTATATAGCAAATCAACTTGGAATGCTAACACTGTCCTTCAGACATAAATGCAACACGAGCATTCATCCAAAAAAGTTCTTTTGGGACCGAATGAAACCGAACGCACTATTCTCTATTACATGCATAACGGGGAATCCCTCCCAAGGAAAATAGAAAAATGGCCCTTGCATTTATCTCCATCTTTAGCTATCTTCACCATATTCCAATTCGCAACACTTTTTCCAGTTCGAAGTGGTTTCAGGTAATAAATCCGATCCTGGTCTCTTTGAATTGACATGATAGTTTAAAATTGGCCAATACTTTGATAGTCGGTTATTTAACCATCAAAGAAATAACAATCCAATCAAAGATTTTATTTCCAAAAGGAAATACTACTGGTTAAACGCGTAGCAACACTGAGCCTCTTTAATTAATCTTATATATTAATTAAATCACTTTCCCAATATTTATAACAAAATTTCTTTACTAAGATATATTCTCTAATCACTTTATCACTTATGATATTTGAAAAACATTTCATATACTTATCTCAACGGTATAAGTATATTCAAAAACCATCTCATTTTATACACTTAGAAAATATCTCAGTATACTTAAATCAATAATAAATATATTTTAAATCTTTTAAAGAGAACTCCTTATCTCCGAACACACTTTGTTGGGTCAAAACGAATGTTGTGTAAAACATCGTTACGACAACCCAAAACACTAGTATAGGGATTCAACTAACAATACCGAGTATCAATTTTTGATATCGAACTTCAACTATTTTTTAGTTAACAATGAAGCCAATTAAGTTGGGGTATTTTCACCTCTCAAACCTTGACTGCACAACATTCTTAACTTCAAAATAGATAGAAGTCAACCATCTCGAATATTAGCATCAGATATCGAACATATATATTTAAATCCCATATACCCCATAGAAACATTTTTGGAAATCACTTACTATAAAATATATTATAGTCCATGCCTTCCTTACCTCATGAAAATGTCTAATACAACAATAAATGTTGAAATATATGTTTTTGTCTCTGAATACGTTTTAAAATCACCTTTAAAATCATTGAGCTCTATTTCAAAAACATCACTTTCAAAATAATCTTTTCAAAAGATTATTCACTTTAAAACATGAATATATTCCTTTTATAAAAATCCATATTTAATTAGTGATATAAATCATTTATAGATTTATAAAACTAAATTTATAAATCCTTTTCCAATTAATAACTTCTTTTTTTATAAAATCTTTTTACTTATAAAATTCCGTTTATATATCTATTTCTTTATAAATCCCATTTATAAATTTATTTCTTTATAAATCCCATTTATTGTTCAAATCCATTTATTAATATTGATTACCAATCCATTTTTATATTTATAAAATAGCGTTTAAAATTCTCATTTCTATTTTATAAAACAGCATTCAACATTCTCAAGTTTATTTCCACTTTCTATTTTTCCCAAAAATAGAAACAACCTCTTTCCTAAAATAACAATTCCCTATATTTTTATAAATCCACAAATGTGGTTTATCTCTCCAATTTTTCCCAAAGATGATATTTCACTTAGTTTATAAAACATCGTTTTATAAATCTATCATTTCATTTAAAAAAAATTATATACAAAATATCACCTTCTAAATTCATTCTTTAATAGATAAAATTATATCACAATTAAAATAAAATTCTAAATAATATTTATACAAAAATATTTCTGTCTTCTTTTAAAACAGTGTTCCTTGATTATTAAACTGATTTAATATTTAATATTTTAAAAATCTATATAATGCACTCTATAAATTATTATTAAAATATTTCATAAAATTATTCATTTAATATCCAAAAATTATGCTTTTTAATTATATAAAATAAATTCCTTATTTAAATAACTCAAAAATAATTTATAAACTATTTAATTTTGAAACCATTCAAAAATCAAAATTTCCATCTAATAGCATTTCAAAAATACTAAAAAGAGGCACAGTGCTACCATAGCACTAATTAAGGGAAATTACATTCATGCCATCAAATATGACATCCAATACATCACCTATCAACAGCTGCAACAAACTGGTATTCCTATTAATGCAAAAGCTGTGGATTTTATTTTCCATGGTAACATGCATCTGCCATATTCGTCAAATCAATACATCAGAACAGTTTGGAATGATATACAATGTAATACCTACCCTCTTGTTGATGTTGATGGTGTGTTTTGGAATGATAGACCTCATACTGTCAAGCTTGTGTGCAAGCACCTGCACAATCTAGGTGATCAACTTTCAAGTGGAGCAAAGTTATTTGGACCACTGATTCAACCCCAGAGGATAATCTAATGCTTTGGAAAGTTCTGCAAAATGCCATGTTGACTAGAACCAAATTGATGGAGATGGGATATGATACGGGTTTCAATTGTGTTTTCTGTGCAAATGACCCTGAGACTGTGCACCATTTGTTCATGCAATGTCCCTTCACTAAGATGCTATTTGACAATATGATGCTTGTTGCTGGGAGTAGATTGTTGGCTAATCTAACAACGCTGGATTTTGACATGATATACAAAGCTACAAGGTGGCGAACATTGAAGGCGAGGAACTTAACAATCTGCGTGAAGAAGTACATGACAGTGGTGTGGTATAAACGAAATATGATTTGCTTTGAAAAGAAGAGGAGAGATGGGCAGGTGTTATGGAAGGTTTTGAAGAATGAAATTTACAAAACTATGAAGATGCAATCAATTTTTCCAGCCATATACAAGGATGCTTGGAGATAGTTGGTGATTTTTTGGGTGTATCTTGTTTTGTTTTATTTGCATTGTGTGTTGTTGTTTTTTCCCGCTGTTTAATCTCGGTGTGTTTGTTTGTTTTTTTATTTCCTTTTTTCATGCTTGCTGTTTTCTTTTGGGCAAGTATTGTATTTTATTGTATTTTGGCAATAAAATCAGGTAGGGGCCCTGTTAACCCCGCTAGCTTTTGCTAAAAAAAAAAATTAATAATGTGGGGAATTCAGTTGGATCCCTCCAATCTGTTCACTTGCATCAAATATATCATATGAGAATAAAATGTATAATGTCTGCTTCGAGGCAAATGCGCGTACAAAAGGGTCATCCGCTCATACACGGGAACGTATAGGGTCTCATCTGCTTCAATAGGCGGGTATATATAACAAACTACTAATAATAATAATAAACAACCAAATAAACAATCACAGGCAGCAACGGCACAAATAAAATTATTTCAACATATATAAAATATAAGTGGCCTGAGATTGTGAGTTTTACTCACATTGATTCCAGTTAGCGCTAAAGTGTTCAGGTTTGAATTAAAATTGACCAAGCGTTTAATTTTAATCCAAATTCTTGCTAGTCAAAATAACTACAATTCAACTCCAACGTGTAGTATTCGTTGATACGAATACAACGCAACTTGTTTCATTTGATTTCGGTCTCGTATGAAACAGTTATACGATTAATAAGTTATTGAATTTAAATATAATTAACAAATCACTTAATTACAAGTTTAATTACCAATTAAACAACTAATCCTCGCCTAACCCTTTCTTCCTCAAACACAAAGAATTCCCGCTTCTCCCCAGTTCACCATTGTCGCACTCTCTTCCTTCCCATTCTTCCTCGTCAATGCGTGAAACCATCCATCGAAACCACCCTCGAACACCGCGTCATCAGCTCTATCCACCCATCCCTATCATACCAAGTCCGATCTCCCCCTCTCCGTCAGGTCCAAACTCTCCCTGGCCACGTCAATAGCAGGCCGCGCTTCCCTCCAGACCACCGTACTCCTCCAAACTCCAGTGATAACTGCTATTTAACCTCCTCTTTCCAAAAGCAACCCCATTCCACAAATCGACGAGCCAATCTCCTTTTAATCAAACCCTAGTCACTAAACCCACAAAATGTCCACTGTCTTAGCTGCTGCACCTCACTTACCTCCACCATATCCTACAGAAACATATCCGAGCATAGCTCTTTCGAAATACGAATTAGGAATTGGTTTTGTGATTTTTCATTTAGTAATTTGTTTAACTTAAATATTTGAATTTGAAAATGAAAAAAAATATGCTTCATTCTTTTTACTGGAAGAATATATAAGAGAAGATGAAGGAGACGTGTCAATGGTTGATTTGAATTTTCATTTCATTCTAAAGTCAACTCTTAAAGCACATCAAAGATTCACTCTTCGATTTTCCAATCGAAAATACCACTACGCTCAGGAAATCGATACGGTTCTAGGTATATAAAAATATACACTAGTTATTGAATTTTGAAAAATCACAAAAACGCTACTATTAACCGATATAACATCAAACAGAAAGTTGAATATTTTTCAGATTAAAAATTATGAAAAATAAATTAAATTAAAAATATGTCAATAGATATTAAGTCGTAAAAATAATATTTAATTTTTGATTATTAATTTTAAATTGTTACCGCTTTAATTAAATCAATGTGCGGTTCAAGCTCATACGGCCAATATGACATCAGATTGTCACGAAATTTGAAATCCTACAATAATACACTATTACGAATCCAATGAAATTAGTTTCGTTCAATTCTGAGATAGAGACCTAATAGCCATTTTCACTCGTTAAATTAATGTATAAAAGTTCAAACTTTCATGTAGTCACCTTTTAATTTAATTTAAAAGTTTAATATCTTCATTCTAATTTAAATAGGATTTAATCAACTTCCGTAATCATTTTAATTCACATTAAATTCGATATTCAATTATTTAATCAATTCTGATATTCAAGTAACAATTATATTTGAAATCAGATCTATTTAACTTATACAATTAACTTTTCAATATTTAAAATCAATTAAGTATTCTAATTACAATTGAATGAAATTTTGGGTCGTTAAACCAAGTGTATTTGAAATATGCATCTACAAATGATATATGGTATTTCCATAATCTGAATTGACTGGAGCAGGACCCCAGAGATCAGTAGTTATTAATTCTAATAGTTTACCGTATTAGGTTAAAGAATCCGTCAATGCTAATTTATGACTTTTACCCATTTGGCAACAGGTACAAATGTAAGGTAGAATGACATTATCAAAAGGAATCCTATTTTTAGCTAGGACCTTTTTCATTTTATTTACACTAGGATGGCCTAGCTTGAAATGCCATACATCAAAATTATTCAATTTCTTCTCAGTTTGAGCTAGTTCAGAAAATTTACAACTTCCAACAGTTTTATCAAAGTTGGAGTTTCTAGAATCAACAAGATTAAATTTGCATAGATCCTTCATAGCCAAACCCTACAATAATATTTCCTTAGTTATGTCTTTACCCAAATAGTATTGAGGATAAAATTCAAAGTAAACATTGTCATCACTAGCAAACTATGATACATATAATGACCCAGTATTTCGAACCATTCGCATCCGCACATGTCAGACTTGAATTGCTCAAAATATTAGATTGTTAAATATTATTTGGAAAAACTCAGCATATACAATAAATAAATCAACACAGAATCACAGACGCAGAGTAATATAACAATAAGCAGTGGAATAGATAAATAGTAGTCCATGAAGCTGCTATGTAAAGATTAGAGTTTAAAGTGAAATACAACAGATACCTCGAATACACAGAAGTCTCAATATATATAGTCAAATGACAAAATCTGAATATAAACAGCTGGAGATAACTAATGACTGAATAGACATAGATGGATCTCCAAAAGAAGCTCCAAACTTTAATGGTGAGTCTCGAATGCTGTGACACTCAGTCTGACCCAAGCATAAAGCAAAATGCAAAACACTCGATTCAGGAATAACATTCTTATATAGTAAATTCAAATCAAGTGAAATGTCAACTGAAATACAAATAACTTAAAGGATGTTTGGGATTCATGTCCTCTAATGATCCATGGAACTATCTATTATGTAGTAATATACGCTACTATAATAATGTCTATAGTAAAGTAAACTATTAAAATAGCGTTAAGGCGTTACCCATATGCCCTTTAACACATTTTATATAATGTCATAGTCTATATAGATACTGTAAACTCCACCCACGGATGGGTTATCAGGGAGCACTCCATAGGTACGACACAAAACAAACTCTTAGAAGGCGTGATAAGGCATGCGACAAGACACGCGAGGCGATGCCCAAGGTAGATATACCAATTGCATATCCGGCCTGGTGGTAATGCATAGCAGCTACTACCGTCCACTTCGAGACACGCTCCCAAATCGAAGGTGCACCCAAATCAAATCATAAATTAATATAATGGTATCGAAGAAATGTGTCTGATTGGAGGAATAACCTCACATGGCCCTGTGTGGCTCCTGTTTTGGCCACATCAAGCTGACACGCGAGTGTCAGGTCTGTGTTATTACCTCATACAGGATCGTCGTCAAACCATCCTACTTCATTCTAGAATCTCCACCACGAACACAGTTGTTAAAGCGTTTTTCGGTATTGGCAGAGAGTGTGATAATATCCAATCCCGGTCTATTTAACAACCAAACGCTTATTTCACACTGTGGTCATTTAATTTCAAATAGTCCATGCTTCATATCAAAATATCATATTCATTTTAAAACCATATCAATTCGATATCATTATTCACCTTAAATAATATTCATTTCCAAAGTCGTAACACTTTCAAAATTATAACACTTTTGTAATCATACCACTTTTGAAATCATTAACCTTCCAGCGTAAACAGTTTAGATATTGAAAATAGTATATATATTAAAATAATTATAAATTTAAAATAGTTTGTATACTAAAATAGTTATAAAATAGTTTATATTTATTTAAACTTATTATACTGAAATAGTTTTCCAATTAGAATTGTTTCATCCAATTCCACAAATCGATTCAAATCAACTTAAATTTCAAAATTCAATTTTAAAGCAATCCCTATTCAACACTTCCAATTTAAAGTTTCAATTCAAATTCTCAATAAAACATTTCAATTTCTATCAATTTCAAATGCAGGTTTGAACTATCATTTCAAATCCAATAAGATTCAAAGTTAAATATTCAAACATTTTCATTATAAGTTTCATTTATATTTCAACATTTAACTTTATTTTTATTCAAATTGTAAAATATCCACTTAATCCTTTTAATACAATTAAATAATATCTCAATTTATAATAGTGGAGATAAGTTGGGTTTGGCGGAGTGGGTGGTTAGACCACAGTTGGCTGAAGCATAGGGTGGTAGGGTTCGCTGCATGCTCAGGCGGATTAAAGTGGAGCACTAGGTGTGGCGAAAGGCTGGGGATGCAGTCGGAGGTCGTAAGCAAGGGAGGAGGCCTGCGTAAAGAAGGAATAAGGCGCATGGAAAAATGGGCGATGTGTGAGCACGAAAGAAAAAAATACGATAGTGTAAGTTTTCATGGAAGAAGAAATATTGAGCAAGTATGGGTTGGGGAGAAAAAGAAGTGACAGCAGGAAAGAAGACATGTTTCCGACATAAACAACTTTATATGTTGTTTATAAAAAATTTCTTTCAAAGCATGGCGAACGAATAGGAATGGAAAGAGATGTAGATAAAAGAAACCGGTGGAATAGCAATGGATATGGAATAAAAAAGCCAAAATTGAAAATATTAACTTTGGATGGCTATAGGTTTGCACGGTGAATAGAAAGGACATTGGAAACTTAAAGGCCCAAGTACTGAACTAATACGGCAAATCGTTTTGTCGATTCTGCCATGTACCGGGTGCCGAAACACACAAATAAATATACTGTGGAGATCAGCTAGACGAGACAAATAGAATGGCTAACAGACATCAGTCGTACGATCATCTGATCAAAAGTCAATATTTCGATGCCAAAACTACTTCTATTTTGCCGAAAATAAGATAAACGGGACAGTAGAAGTCCAAATTTGATGAAATGAAATATAACGTCTCACTCGGAGAATAGTTCACAATTTTATCATATAAAAATATTCAGATTTCGAAAACATTTTATTTTCATCAAATTAACTGATTTTAAATTGAAATTGAAAATTACACAACAGGATCAACTTTTATATTTTCCAATGAAAATTTGTCATTTGCTATGTCTAAATAGACGTATTCTAAATATCGAATTTTCATTGCAAAAATTTATAGTTTTAAATTTCACAAAAATTCAGTTAATTACATTAATAAATCGTTAAAATTTACGGGTTGTTACACTCTCCCCCACTCAAAACTATTCATCTCCGAAAAGGAACGAGATAGGAGAATTGTAACGACCCGTAAAAATTGCTAAATAAAATTGGTTAATTTAATTTGATTTTCGAAATTTAATTTAGAAAGGAATAAAAATTTAGTGAATTATTAATGGAAATAATAACTTGGATGTAATTCCAAGAAGTGAAACAATGTAAATGTAATTATATTCTTATTGTAATAAAAATTTTACCAAGATGAAATGATTAAATTGATCTAAAATCTTAATTAATGTGTGCATTAATTTATAATGAGTTATAAAAGGTAAATTAATAATTTAAAATGTTAACTTACTAATAAAATAATGTATAATGGATGGGAATGGAATGAATTAGTGTATGAACTAATGGTAACACTTGTTCTAAGCTAATAAGTAATGTAAAACGTAACAGTGCTAATTTAGGCTAATAATTAATAGGTTGAATGAAATGTCAATTAATGAATTTATTAAAATTGTAAAGTATAATAATAGATAGTAATTGGTTGGGAAGAATAAAGATGACTAAATGTGCTTTAATGATAATTAAAATTAAAAAGGAAACGAAAATTTTATTTATAAGATAGAAATTGGTGTAATAGAAAGCTAAATAAATTTATTGGAAATATTAATTAAAGTTGGACGTAGATTAATGTAATAGCGCTAATGCAAGTTGATAAATATTCAGTTTAAGCGCAATCACTATTAATTGAACCTATTGCAATAAATGGAATTAAATATTACATTAGTGAAGATTTTATATAATATTTGGTAATAAGGTATGGTTAGTGGTTTAAGAATGAATTGATAATTTAAAATTAAAGGTAGTGTTGTTAATATAAGTTGACTATAAACAAATTGAATGAAATTCAAATCAATGAAAATAATGTAGACGTATACTTAGCTACAAATTGAATATATGAAAACAAAATGTAAGCATTGAATTAAATTGAGGAATTTAAATTATAATAAATGGTCACTGAATAAAATCAATGTCCCATAAGTAATTATAATATGGGGTTGAAGGACATAAACTTAAAGGTAATTAAAGTTTAATGGTTACAATTGTTATAAATTACCTTTTTATTTAATTCATAGGATTTAATTTGAAAGCAATTGTAGTAATTGACTTAATTAGTGCAATACCAATTAATTAAAGCAATTAATTGGATAAGAATAATGGAAATCAAAACTTTATTCTATTTAATTGAGATGTAAAATTCAATAATTGGATTAATTGCAATCAAATGAAATTGATATAGCTAAATAATACGTTATTTGAAATGAAGATGGAATATGAGGAAATTTATGTAATAGTTTTGAATCCAATGTTAAATTCATCTATTTGACAATAATGAATGGAATAATGATTTGTTAATTCAATTTAATAGAAATTTTGAAAATTAAATTTATAATTTCTGAATTGAATGGAATTGAGGATAATACAGAAATAGATAAGTTAATCAACTTTAAATTGACTTTTAGTTTGTTTAAAACATTGTAAATGATTGAGAAATACAAAAGTGATAAAATTGGTTAATTTTTAAGATTGAAATTAAAAATTGGATTTTATTAATTAATTATTTAATTATTTAATTAATGTAAAAATAGCCATTTTGGCCACTGACTCGGATTTCGAAGAAACTAGTTTCATCGGATCCGTAACGGTGAATTATTGTAGGGTTTCAAGTTTCATAACGATCGGACTTGTCGTCTGATCGTACGAACGTGAAATGCCTAGAAATCAATGAAATTGAAATCAATTGAAATCAATTTGGAAAATATTGATTTTAGCGTAACTTCTTCATACAATGGAATTTGAACTTGAAACTTGTTCCATCATGTTTAAAATATTTTAAAACATCTATTTTGATATATGAGTTGACCCAATTTCGTTCCGGAGTTAGAACGGGCTTTTTGGGCCACTTTGTCGTTAGCACGTATATTCAATCTTGTCCTTCTATTCTATTTTAGTTGTCTATAAATACCCTGTTATAAACCCTAGCAGCCTCTATTCC
Source organism: Allium cepa (assembly GCA_030765085.1). NCBI lineage: Eukaryota > Viridiplantae > Streptophyta > Magnoliopsida > Asparagales > Amaryllidaceae > Allium > Allium cepa. Next base: position 349,270,659 of record CM060944.1, read on the forward strand.
TCATTTCTATATGTGCAGAAACTTCTGTTCTCCTCTTCCTCAATGGCTGTATTCCAATTCAAATTCCAATTCAAAAAAATCAACTTCAAAATCCAAACTCCTCAGAAAAATTCAAAAAAAATATATTTCGAAGCTCTCGACGAGCGCATCTTAGAGATGTGATTCGTTTTTCGATTGGAGTCACGGTTTGTCTTGAAATTGCTGAACAATCCACGGCCATCCATTGAGTCACGATCAACTACGATTGATCGTCGATTCGAAGATGTAGTATTATGGAGATAGCCGAGGGGATTGCATCCATATGGATTTCGTGGCGAGTTAACGGTCGGATCGAGCAAATTAATTCAGTTGGGGTTTCACACACGTGGCGGCCGCTCGTTTTTCGTGCCATGGCCGTGCTCGCCTGGAGACGCGTGGCCATGGGGAGAAACTTGAGGCGGTGGTGGCATGTCGCGTGGGGAGGTAGCGATCACTACAAAGGCGACGTGCGATTGGGTTGAGCGAACAAGGGAGACGGTGGGTTTTGCCTGGGTCGCGTTTGTTCTGTGCGTGCTAGGGTTTCATCCCTGCAGTTGAAGAAGGTGACGTGTCATTTCTTGTTATCTATTTTATTTATTTCTATTACAAAATTCATTCATTCTAAATGCCATAACTTTTGCTTACGAACTCCAATTTATGCACGGTTTTTTTGTTAGGATCCTAGTGAAATTTCGAACATTTTGGCGCTGGTTTGGATGAATTCTGAGACTGTCAAATTTTTGGGTTTAAATTGAATTTAAATTCAATTGAAATTCAAAAGGTGAGTGTTTTAACCCACTCACAACTTCTAAAATTTCTTATATTTGTTAAATTAATTTATGTTGTGATTATGAATTTATTTATGACTGTTTGTATATTTTTAATAATCATCTCAATTAATTGCATTTATTTAAATTAAATCGTTATTTAATTTATTATTGAATATAACTGTCAGTTAGTTACCTAGTATATATTATCAGTTATGTATTGATATTGATTAATTGTTTTGGATGATGATTGTGATGGATGTCTGATTTTTATGATGGATGAATGAATGTTTTGTTTATATCATCATAATCTGCAAGTTGTTATGCATTTATTTCATTCGGGATTGCGGTTTGAAATGATATAACCGCAACTTTTATTTTAAATTACGGATTAAAAAGATAAATATCCGTATCACTTGACCATATGATAGAAAATTATATACACACACCGCGGTCTATATATAAAATATTTTGAAATGATTTCTATGGTTTTGTGAAGAAATATGATTTTTTTTGAGATATTGATTTGAATATTATATAAATGTTATCTTATATATAGTGGAATTCTTGGACTTGAGCTAATTATAAAATTGATTTAAAGTATAAAGGAAGTTTAATAATAAGGTTTGATTTTATTAAGATATAAATATGGTTAAGTATTTATTAAAATTTTATTTCTGGATTTATAATAACTTAAAGGGAAATAAGGAGGGAAGATAATATGAAATTAATTTGAATAAAAGTTTTAAGAATTATACTCGAATAAATTTGATTTGAAATTTAAATAAAATCGTGATTTTAAAGAGTACGATTTCTATAACTTGATGTTTAGTCTAGAATGATTTAAATGAATATCAAGTTGATTTGAATGAGTATATCAAGTTAACTAAATTGAAAGAATATCCAGTTGTTTGAAGTTAAAAGTTTCACGTAAATTCTATTGAATTTATTAAATAAACATTGAATTTGATATATTTGGAATTATCAAAGAATTAGTTTAAAATGGTTGAATATTTAAGCTTTGAAATATATTGAATTTGAAATGGTTTATTTGGAGGTTCAAATCGGTATTTGGAATTTATTTGTGAAATTAAAGAAGCTATTTTATTTTATAAAGTTATTTAATATTTAAACTATTTAAGTGGTGTAGTTATATTTCAAAGATTTCAAAGTTTTATATTTTGGAAGACTATATTTCAAGCATTTGGTTTCGAAATATTTAACCTTGAAAATGTTATGGTATTTGAAAAGGATATATTTGGAAAACCATATCATATTGATTTAGTTTTAAAAGGGAAAATGATATCGTAATTATATGGTTTGGAAATGGATATTATATTCTGGTTTTGAAATATAAATTATTTTGAAATGACCGCGGTGTTATAATAACGTTTGGTTGTTGAAGAGACCACGATCGGAAGTTGTCTTACTCTCTGCCAAATCCGAAAACCACTTTAACAACCGTGTACGCGGTGGAGATTCCAGAATGAAGTAGGATGGTGGTGATGTTTCCTTTGAGGTAAATACGTGGACCCGACTCCCGTGAGTTGGCATAAGGTGGCTAAAACATGAGCAATTCACGGGCTAATGAGGTAGCACCTTTGAACGGACACATCCCTTCGATATTATACTTCGACTTTTGGATTGATTCGGTGGCCACTTTTGATTTTTTTTATTTGGGGGTGTGGCTCAAGGTGGGCGGTAGCTGCGCGCTACGTGTTACCACCAGCCCGGATAGCAATTGGTATATCTACCATGGCATTGCCTAGTTGTGCCGTGTCACCTACCCTATCGAAACTTGTACGAGTTTGGTTTTCTCCCGTAGCCCATGGAGTATTTAGGGTAGTCTCCCGATCTGGAGATGCGCTGATACTGGATGGACTACTGGGACTATTACGTGTTAAGGGCTATATGGGTAACCTCTTAATGCTATGAAAAAAGTAAGTTTATTTTACTATTAGACACTATTATAATAGCGAAATATTACTACACCGTAAATAGTTTAACGGATCCTTAGGAGATGTGAATCCCGAGCATCTCTTAAGTTACTGCACTCATGTTAGACACTAGATTGGAGATGTCAAACCCCGTAAACATCTCCGACGCCGTAACACTCATATTTATTTAAGTTGATTTAACTTACATAAGATCTTTTAGTTCTGACTCGAGTGTTTTGTCTTTTCAATTCGCTCGAGTCAGCCTGAGCATTTCAGCATTTGAAGACCTTACTTCTGGAGGACGAAGGCGAATATTTTATTACTATTATATATTATATTAGTCCACTACATCACATATGTTCCACTGCATCGATTATTATTCGTTGGTATGTGTAACTCTGATATGTATTGTATAAATATAATCGAATGTTTATAAAACAGCTTCATGAACTGTATATTTGATTATTATATTTTATCGTTCCGCTGTAAGATTCTATTTTGTTTTTTTCCTTTTCTTACTTTTTCTTATTTACCCCATAACAATCCGCCCTTCCATATGGTTTGAATTGGAACGTGTGTCGATTTAAAGCGTGCGAAAAGGTGAGATGTTGCATCTGGTATCAGAGCGAGGTTTTGCGATAAACCTTAGCTTTGTGGGGTCTGACTCTTATCAACAGGGTAGTAATACCCTATGATGAGTCACTGAGCGTATATATATGAGAGAGCGTATTTGTTAGTGTTATAAAAAGGTTTTTATATTGCGTTGATTTGTTCCGTTTTGTATTTATAAATTCTGGTTGATGCATAGGATGCTATGACATCAACAGGGATTTCTAAACGCTTAATAGGACAGACAGACAAAATATTTGTTTTGAATATAGGTGAATGAAATAATTTTGCCTATTATATTTTCTATATATATAAAATAAACTTTTATAAATAAGATATATATTTGGTTGCAATATGTTGGTTGTTAGGTAATGAAAAATATAAATAATAGTTGAAATAAATTGGAAATAAAATAAATGAAAATTGGAAATTTAGAACTTAAGTTTTTGGGTTTTGAAACTTTCTTTCGAATAATTTTGGAATATAATAATATTGTTTATAAGTATTTTCTGATATAAATATTTCAATATAATTTGGAAGAATTGTTTCAAAGAAGATTTTGGAAAAGAAATAAGTTCTGTACTCCCCTCTCTTATCGCTGGAAAATAATTTCGGTGATGGCGGCCGCATCATCGACATTCATTTTCGAGTTTCGAAGTAGGAAGGCCACTGTAGTAGTAAACTACAGATTTATTTTAATAATCAAATGTAAATTTCTAATTGTTCTAAGTATAATTGGATATATAAATGAAAAATTATCTATTATTTTAAAATGATTTGAAATTAAACCCGGTATTTAGTTCTTAAGTTTCTGTTAATTAATAGTTTCAATTAAGGGTAGTAAAATGGAATTTAACTAATAATTGAAACCTTTAAATGAAATAAGAAATGTAATGCTAAGTTATAAATGAGATTAAAAGAAAGTTGAAATTATAACCTATAAGACAAAGATAAAATTATTGAACATCTAATTAATAAAAGAAATAAGATAAACTTGTATGATTTCAATTACATTCTTAAAAGCATATATATAACTTACCAAATATTAAAAGTTGAAATGTTTAATAAGAAAATGTAAGGGAAAATTGTACAAGTGAAAGTATGTAATGAAGTGTTCAATAAATTGCTTTTATTTATAAGAATTGATGTTGTAGTTGTTATAAACTTAAGTTATAGTGGAAATTTTACTATAATAAAATATGATAGAAGGTACATGTTGTAAGCAAGTAATTATAGACTTAAGTAAATGATTGATGTTATTATTTTGAAAATAAGCAGAAAGATGAACACTGTAAATAAATAAAATTAAGCAGTGAATAAATGAATGTAATTTAATAAAAAGGATAAGTCATTATATGAATGAAAAAGAGAAATCAAACAACAATGGAATTAATAAGGATAAACTAAATCTATTGTTTGAATTGTTGTTGTGGTTTATGAGTTGTTCGGGTAAAGGATACTTTTAATTGCTTAGATGTATGAAGAATCTATCCAGTTTATCTAAGACTGTTGAGTAAGTGGAATACTTCATAGTTATTCATCATTCTAGGTGATATAAGTGTCTTAACCCGAACAAACCAATAGTTTGTCTTGCTTGGATGGTTGACTTGTGTTTGATATGTATGGTGTTAGTTGCAATTGATTATTGTTGTATTGATTTGCTTGCTTGTGTTTGAAACAACTTAAATATTTCATTTTATATAATTGTTAACCTTTTTGGATTATATAAGTGAAATACAGGTTGTGGAAGTAATTGCTCCTACTTTTGGTTTCATAATATAAGCGTAAATTGCCCGACAGGTACGTTTTTGGATTACGGTTTATAGTGTTATTATTTTTCCCGTGTAGGGATATATATTATTTTGGAAAAATATATGTTATATAATGTTATATTTTGATATTATATTTTCTCCCAAGCCTATCCTTACAAAGGAGACACTGCTGAAATTTTCCCAAAATTTTTTGGACTTAGAAAAAAAATTGAAAATGTTTTCCAAACCTTATTAATTTGAATATAAAAGATATAATTGTTTATAAATCTATATATTTTATTTAAATTATCAAATTCTATAAACTTATTGTTATGAATATAATAAAATATACTGATTTATAAGTTACTCTTTTACCTTCTTTTCCTTTTCGGGGACGAAAAGTTTTGAGTGGGGGAGAGTGTAATGACCCGTAAAAATTGATAAATAAAATTGGTTAATTTAATTTGATTTTTGGAATTTAATTTAGAAAGGAATAAAAATTTAGTGAATTATTAATGGAAATAATAACTAGGATAAGATTGGTAAGTTAATTGTTAATAACTTGGATGTAATTCCAAGAAGTGAAACAATGTAAATGTAATACTATTCTTATTGTAATAAAAATATTACCAAGATGAAATGATTAAATTGATCTAAAATCTTGATTAATGTGTGCATTAATTTGTAATGAGGTATAAATGGTAAATTAATAATTTAAAATGTTAACTTACTAATAAAATAATTTATAAGGATGGGAATGGAATGAAATAGTGTATGAACAAATGGTAGCGCTTGTTGTAAGCAAATAAGTAATGTAAAACGTAACAGTACTAATTTAGGTTAATAATTAATAGATTGAATGAAATGTCAATTAATGAATTTATTAAAATTGTAAAGTATAATAATAGATGGTAATTGGTTGGAAAGAATAAAGATGACTAAATGTGCTTTAATGATAATTAAAATAATAACGAAAAGTGTGGGTGTAAATTAAAAAGGAGACGGAAAATTTATTTATAAGATAGAAATTGGTGTAATATAAAGCTAATAAATTTATTGGGAATATTAATTAAAATTGGACGTAAATTAATGTAATAACGTTAATGCAAGTTGATAAATACTCAATTTAAGCGCAATCACTATTAATTGGAACCTATTGCAATAAATGGAATTAAATATTACAATAGTGAAGATTTAAGGTAATATTTAGTAATAAGGTATGGTTAGTGGTTTAAGAATGAATTGATAACTTAAATTTAAAGGTAGTGATGTTAATATAAGTTGACTATAAACAAATTGAATGAAATTCAAATCAATGAAAATAATGTAGACGTATACTTAGCTACAAATTGAATATATGAAAACAAAATGTAAGCATTGTATTGAATTAAGGAATTTAAATTATAATAAATGGTCATTGAATAAAATCATTGTACCGTAAGTAATTATAATATTCGGTTGAAGGAAATAAACTTAAAGGTAATTAAAGTTTAATGGTTACAATTGTTATATATTACATATTTGTTTAATTCATAGAATTTAATTTGAAAGCAATTGTAGTAATTGACATAATTAGTGCAATACCAATTAATTAAAGCAATCAGCTGGATAAGAATAATGGAAATCAAAACTTTATTCTATTTAATTGAAATGTAAAATTCAATAATTGGATTAATTGCAATCAAATGAAATTGATATAGCTAAATAATACGTTATTTGAAATGTAGATGGAATATGAGAAAATTTATGTAGTAGTTTTGAATCCAATGTTAATTCAATCTATTTGACAATAATGAATGGAATAATGATTTGTTCATTTAATTTAATAGAAATTTTGGAAATTAAATTTATAATTTCTGAATTGAATGGAATTGAGGATAATACTGAAATCGATAAGTTAATCAACTTTAAATTGACTTTTAATTTGTTTAAAAAATTGTAAATGTTGAGAAATATAAAAGTGATAAAATTGGTTAATTTTAAAATTGAAATTAAAAATTGGATTTTATTAATTAATTATTAAATTATTTAATTAATGTAAAAATAGCCATTTTGACCACTGACTGTGATTTCAACGAAACCAGTTTCATCGGATCTGTAACGGTGAATTATTGTAGGATTTCAAGTTTCATAACGATCGGACTTGTCGTTTGATCGTACGAACGTGAAACGCCTAGAAATCAATAAAATTGAAATCAATTTGGAAAATATTGATTTTAGCGTAACTTCTTCATACGATGGAATTTGAACTTGAAACTTGTTCCATCGTGTTTAAAATATTTTAAAACATCTATTTTGATATATGGGTTGACCCAATTTTGTTCCGGGGTCAGAACGGGCTTTTTGGGCCACTTTGTCGTTAGCGCGTATATTCAATCGTGTCCTTTTATTCTATTTCAGTTGTCTATAAATACCCTATTATAAACCCTAGCTGCCTCTATTCCTCATTTCTATACGTATTGAAACTTCTGTACTCCTCTTCCTCAATGGCTGTAAACCCTAATTTATCCAATTCAAATTCCAATTCAAAAAAATCAATTTCAAAATCCAAACTCCTTAGAAAAATTCATAAAAAATATATTTCGAAGCTCTTGACGAGCGCATCTCCGAGATGTGATTCGTTTTTCGATTGGAGTCACGATTTGTCTTGAAATTGCTGAACAATCCGCGGCCATCCATTGAGTCGCGATCAACTGCGATTGATCGTCGATTCGAAGATGCAGTATTGTGGAGATAGCCGAGGGGATTGCATCCATGTGGCTTTCGTGGCGAGTTAACGGTCGGATCGAGCAGAATAATTCAGTTAGGGTTTCACATACGTGGCAGCTACTCGTTTTTCGTGCCGTGGTCGTGCTCGCCTGGAGACGCGTGGCCATGGGGAGAAGCTTGAGGCGGTGGCGACATGTTGTGTGGGGGAGGTAGCGATCACTACAAAGGCGATGTGCGATTGGGTTTAGCGAACAAGGAAGGTGGCGGGTTTTTCCTGAGTCGTGTTTGTTCTGTGCGTGCTAGGGTTTCGTCCTTGCAGTTGAAGAAGGTGACGTGTCATTTCTTGTTATCTATTTTATTTAGTTCTATTTCAAAATTCATTCGTTCTAAATGCCATAACTTTTGCTTACTAACTCCAATTTAAGCAAAGTTTTTTTGTTAGGATCGTAGTGAAATTTCGAATATTTTGGTGCTGGTTTGATGAATTCTAAGACTGTCAAATTTTTGGGTTTAAATTGAATTTAAATTCAAAAGGTGAGTGTTTTAACCCACTCACAACTTCTAAAATTTCTTATGTTTGTTAAATTAATTTATGTTGTGATTACGAATTTTTTTATGACTGTTTGTATATTTTTAATCATCATCTCAGTTAATTGCATTTATTTAAATTAAATCGTTATTTAATTTATTTTTGAATATAATTGTCAGTTAGTTACCTGTTATATATTATCAGTTATATATTGATATTGATTGATTGTTTTGGATGATGATTGTGATGGATGTATAATTTTTATGATGGATGAATGGATGTTTTGTTTATATCATCATAATCGGCAAGTTGTTATGCTTTTATTTCATTCGGGATTGCGGTTTGAAATGATATAATCGCAACTTTTATTTTAAATTACGGATTGAAATGATAAATATCCGTATCACTTGACCATAGGATAGAAAATTACATACAGACACTGCGGTCTATATATAAAATATTTTGAAATGATTTCTATGGTTTTATATTGAAATATATGATTTTTTTGAGATATTGATTTGGATATTAAATAAATGTTATCTTGTATATAGTGGATTTATTGGGCTTGAGCTATTTATAAAATTGATTTAAAGTATAAAGGAAGTTTAATAATAAGGTTTGATTTTATTAAGATATAAATATGGTTAAGTATTTATTAAAATTTTATTTCTGGAGTTATAATAACTTAAAGGGAAATAAGGAGGGAAGATAATATGAAATTGATTTGAATAAAATTTTTATGAATTATACTCGAATAAATTTGATTTGAAATTTAAATAAAATTGTGATTTTCAAAGAGTACGATTTTTATAACTTGATGTTTTAGTCTAGAATGATTTAAATGAATATCAAGTTGATTTGAATGAGTATCAAGTTAACTAAATTGAAAGAATATTCAGTTGTTAGAAGTTAAAAGTTTCACGTAAATTCTATTGAATTTATTAAATAAACATTGAATTTGATATATTTGGAATTATCAAAGAATTAGTTTAAAATGGTTGAATATTTAAGCTTTAAAATATATTGAATTTGAAATGGTTTATTTGGAGGTTCAAATCGGTATTTGGAATTTATTTGTGAAATTAAAGAAGCTACTTTATTTTATAAAGTAATTTAATATTTAAACCATTTATGTGGTGTAGTTATATTATAAAGTTATGAAATTCAAACTTTTATGTTTTGGAAGACTATATTTCAAGCATTTGGTTTCGAAATATTTAACCTTGAAAATGTTATGGTTTTTGAAAAGGATATATTTGGAAAATAATATCATATTGATTTGGTTTTAAAAGGGAAAATGATATCGTAATTATATGGTTTGGAAATGGATATTATATTCTGGTTTTGAAGTATAAATTATTTTGAAATGACTGCGGTGTTATAATAACGTTTGGTTGTTGAAGAGGCCAGGATCGGAAGTTGTCATACTCTCTGCCAAATACGAAAACCACTTTAACAACCGTGTACGCGGTGGAGATTCCAAAATAAAGTAGGATGGTGGCGACGTTTCCTTTGAGGTAAATACATGGACCCGATCCCCGTGAGTTGGCACAAGGTGGCTAAAACAGGAGCGATTCTCGGGCCAATGAGGTAGCACCTTTGATCGGACACATCCCTTCGATATTATACTTTGACTTTTGGATTGATTCGGTGGCCACTTTTGATTTTTTTTATTTGGGGGTGTGACTCGAGGTGGGCGGTAGCTGTGCGCTACGCGTTACCACCAGCCCGGATAGCAATTGGTATATTTACCCTGGCATTGCCTAGTTGTGTCGTGTCACCTACCCTATCGCGCCTTGTACGAGTTTGGCTTTCTCCCGTAGTCCATGGAGTATTTAGGGTAGTCTCTCGATCTGGAGATGCGCTGATACTGGATGGACTACTGTGACTATTACGTGTTAAGGGCTATATGGGTTACCCCTTAATGCTATGAAAAAAGTAAGTTTATTTTACTATTATACACTTTTATAATAGCGAAAAATTGCTACATAGTAAATAGTTTAACGGATCCTTAGGAGATGTGAATCCCGAGCATCTCTTAAGTTACTGCACTCACGTTAGACACTGGATAGAAGATGTCAAACCCCGTAAACATCTCCGACACAGTTAACTAATATTTATTTCAGTTGATTTAACTTACATAAGATCTTTTAGTTCTGAATCGATTTTTTTGTCTTTTCAATTCGCTCGGGTCAGCCTGACCATTTCAGAATTTAAAGACCTTACATCTGAAGGACGAAGGCGAAGATTTCATTACTATTATATATTATATTAGTCCACTACATCACGTTTGTTTTGCTGCATCGATTATTATTAGTTGGTATGTGCAACTCTGATATGTATTGTATAAATATAATCAAATGTTTATAAAACAGCTTCATGAACTGTATATTTGATTGTTATATTTTATCGTCATGTTGTAAGATTCTATTTTGTTTTTTTTTTCTTTCCCTACTTTTTCTTATTTACCACATAACAATTCGCCCTTCCGTATAGTTTGAATTGGCACGTGTGTTGATTTAAAGCATGCGAAAAGGCGGGACGTTACAAGAATAGAAACAACCAGAAGAAAAGATAGATTTAAAATTCCAGATACTACAATTAATTCCAAAACCATACAAGTTTCATTTATTTTTAGATTGGTTATATGCAACTAATTGATTTCAATTCATTTTATTTAATCAAATTTATTATGTTCACATTTGATTGATTTCAATTTCATATATTTTCATTCAATTGATTAACATTTTTTTTTAAAATGTTTCACAACAAAATTTGTTTTATCTAACTCATTTATTAAATCTATTTGATCAACTATAGTTAATTCCACCTCAACATTCAACTTCAACTATTCTTAAGTTCATATTTATTTATTTAGATAGCATTTCCTTTTTATTATTCTGTTTACTTCACTGACATATCTTGTAATATATGTTAAGAGTATAACATTTATTATACTACCTAAATTTTTATTCAAAAATTTCCTAACAAAATTCATTTTTGACATCTTATTTATTATTGTATATTATTCAATTACATTCAAACCCTTTTTTAGGTAAGTTTTATTAATGTTTTGAATCTAATTAAACATTATAGAAATTTTATTTTATTTACAATATTTTTATTAGGCAAAATTTTAGTTTGAACATTTTTATTATTTAAATTTCTCTTGTATAATCTTCAATTACATATCAATATTAATAATTTAACTTTTTGAATATTTTAGGTAAGTTATATGTGTGTGTGTGTGTGTTAAAATGCAATTGATCATTATACAAATAAAATTTACCCTAATTTAACTGTTTTAGTTTATTTCTTATTTTAAACTCTCCAATTATTTAAAAAAAATTCTTTATTTCAATTATTGAAACCGTTACTTAACACAGAATTTTAAGAACTAAATTTTCGGATTCACTTCAACTAATTTTGAAATAAATATATATATATATACACACACATTTTATACATCAAATCATACTTAAGAAATTTAAATCAAATACAGTTTCCAAAACAAATGTGTAGCAAAGCTATTATGTGTTCTCTCCACTTTGAGACTCGAAAATGAATGTCGATGATGTTGCAGTCATCACCGAAATTATTTTTCAATCACAAAAGAGGGGAGTACTTATTTTCTTCTTTTAAAATTCTTTGAAAACAATTTTCATTTGAAAATACTTAATAATTTATTTTTCAAAAATCTTGAAAACCAAAATTCTAAAAGTACCGAAAATTTAATTCTCAAATTCTATATATAAATTCATTTCATTTGCAAATTAGATATATAAACTATGTTTATAAAATTTCAGCTTCTTATAACAAACATCAATAGTTAGTGGTTTAGTAATGTTAACAAAACAATAAATGATAATCCAGTATTATCGTTTCTAATAACCAATTCACTTTACTATTTAATTTCATAAAATTATATCTTTATATATAAAATATAATCATAAAAAAATTATTTCATTTACCAATTTCAAAACGATATTGTGTTAGTTTGCTCTATTCAAGTGTTTTGGACTTCCTATCGATAACGTTGGCCAAACGAATCGATCGAAACCCCAAATCAAACTTAACAATTCAGCATAAGACATTTTTATATTAATAGCAAATACACTCCCTCGTGGGATGATTCAAGAATGGATTCTGAAACAAGGATAGAGATTCAAGTTTAGATGAACCATAGTCAAAGAGAATTCGAAGATAAAATAATTAAAGTATAAAAAAAGAAATGGATACACTTAATTTTATCGCGTCAACCTTAATCGGGTCAACTGAGGTCCCAGGAATGAAATTTATGCGAAAATTCAATTTCCCGCTTGAAGGGAAGAGAAGTGACTTTACCAAAACATCAGGATAATCCCTGACTATAGGGGTGGAGTCAAGATCATTAGGCTGAACATTAGACGATAAGGTAGAACTGTCTGCATAATCAAGAGGCATTCGACATTTGATCACGAAAGGATTCTGGGTTGCCTATTGGAGAGACGATTCGGGCTTTGAAAGAAATAACAACATCAAAACCAAGAAAAGGAAATCTCCAGTGAATCCACACCAGTTGCAAAGGAGTTCTATCCCTCTACAAACCATACGAAGGTTGGCGGGACCGCCAATGTGACTAGTCATAGCGGATGAAGTAGCTGAAGCTATGGGATGCTCTAGTATTAAAAGAATATGAACAGGACAGGACAGGAAAAGAAGGAATTTCATAACAAAAGGATAGCTCCAAAATTCCAAAGAAATCCAAAACAAAGATGAAGAAATTCAACTCGAACGAAGGTGATTCTATAATTGATTCTACTCATTCTAGGGTATCACTGCCCTATCTCCAATGAGCTTTTACTCCATATGCTAAGTTTTGAATAAACCAGAGCTTTGATACTAGTTGTAACGACCCAGTATTTTGAACCATTCGCATCTGCACATGTCAGACTTGAATTGCTCAAAATATTAGATTAATAATTTATAATTGGTAAAACTCAGCATATACAGTAAATAAATCAATCATAGAATCACAAATAGTCCATGGAGCTGCTATATAAACATTAGAATTTAAAGTAAAATATAACAGATATCTCGAATACATAGAAGTCTCAATATATATAGTCAAATGACAAAATATGAATATAAACAGCTGGAGACAGCTATACAACTAAAGATTGAATAGATATAGATGGATCTCCAAGTGAAGATCCAAACTCCGAAGGTGAGTCTCAAATGCTGTGACACTCAGTCTGACCCGAGCATAAAGCAAAACACAAAACACCCGAGTCAGGATTAATATTTTATATAGTAAATTCAACTTAAGTGAAATGTCAACTGAAATACAAATAACTTAAAGGATGTTTAGGACTCCCATCCTTTAAGGATCCATGGAACTATCTACTATGTAGTAATATACGCTATTATAATAATATCTGTAGTAAAGTAAACTATTAAAATAGCATTAAGGCTTACCCATATCCCCTTAACACATTTTATATAATGTCATAGTTTGTACAGATACTGTAAACTCCACCTGCGGGTGGGCTATCAGAGAGCACTCCATAGGCAGGACACAAAACAAACTCATAGAAGGTGCGACAAGGCATGCAACAAGGCACGCGAGGCAATTCCCAAGGTAGATATACAAATTGCGTATTCGGACTGGTGGTAACGCATAGCAGTTGTTACCTCCTACCTCGAGATACACTCCCAAATCAAATGTGCACCCAAATCAAATCACAAAGTAATAGAATGGTATCGAAGAAATATGTCCGATTAGAGGAATGATCTCACTTGGCCCAGCGTGGCTCCTGTTTTAGCCACATCAAGCTAACTCGCAGAGTCAGGGTTGCGTTAATCCTTATACAGGACCATCGCCAAGCCATCATACTTTTTTCCGGAATCTCTACCACGTATACAGTTGTTAAAGCGGTTTTCAATATTGGCAGAGGGTATGACAATATCCGATCCCGATCTCTTTAACGACCAAACACTTATTTCACACCGTGATCATTTCATTTCAAAAAGTTCATACTTCATATCAAAATATCATATTCATTTCAAAACCATATCAATTCGATATTATTATTCACCTTAAATATTATTTGTTTCCAGAATCGTAACACTTTCAAAATTATAACATTTTTGAAATCATACCACTTTTGAAATCATAACACTTTTGAAATCATAACCCTTCCAGCTTAAACAGTTTAGATATTGAAAATAGTATATATATATATTAATATAGTTATAAAATTAAAATAGTTTTTATATTAAAATAATATATATTAAAATAGTTATAAAATAGTTTATATTTATTTAAAGAGATTATACTGAAATAGTTTCCCAATTAGAATTGTTTCATCCAATTCCACAAATCGATTCAATTCAACTTAAATTTCAAAATTCAATTATAAAGCAATCCCTGTTGAACATTTTCAATTTTTATCGATTTAAAAGGTTAAAGATTCAATTCAAATTCTTAATAAACCATATCAATTTTTATCGATTTAAAATCTAGGTTTGAACTATCATTTCAAGTCCAATAAAATTCAAAGTTAAATATTAAAACATTTTCAATATAAGTTTCATTTATATTTCAACATTTAACTTTAATTTTATTCAAATTGGAAAATATTCAATTAATCAATTTAATACAATTAAATAAGATCATAATTTATAATTTAAATCAGTATTAAATATGTAGTCTCAATTTTTGTTAAATTTGAGAATATTCATTTAATCATTTTTTATCCAATAAAGTTATAAATCATATCTTTCAAAATCTCAAATCAGTAAGTTCAAATCAATTATTATTTAAATTCAATTATTAACTAATTTAAATTCCAGGTCAACAATAATTTATCTTCCCAACCTCTATTAATAAAGTTATTAAAAAACTATTTTTAAAATATTAATATAAATTTAAATAAATACTTAAACATGTTATAAACCAATTAAATTAGATTTTATTAAATTATATCTTATTATTAAAAAAAAATTATATTAAATCATGTTTTATATATTTAAAATAAAATAAAATTATAAGTTAAATCTTAAAATTTATATTTTCAAAACTCACTTATAAATTAAAATTTCCAAACATGTTATTTAAAAAAAATTAAATTTTATACATATATAAAAATAGCATTTATATATTATATTTTGAAAAATCAGTATTTAATCAAACTCATATATTTCCTTTCAAACTTTAGAAATCATTTTAAAAATATAAACCGATGTTGTCCGTATATACTTTTCTATCTTATGGTCAAGTGATTCGGATATTTATCATTTCAATCCACAAGTTAAATATTTACGGATATATATCATTTCAACCCGCAATCCCAAAATTCGAATTCAATGAAAATCGCTTGGGTTTATCATTTCAACCCATAACGATTTTCCCTCAATCTATAAAATCGTTTGGGTATGTATCATTTCATCCCATAGGGAATTTATAACTATCAGGGAACTTGCAGAGTGAGAACAATATGATAATAATATAACATATCAACAACATGCATATATCATAATTGGCAATATAACATATATATAACAGGTTATTGGTGTAAATACTGTCAATTAGCACTGGCGAACAAATGCAAATAATAACATATCATATTTAACGATTAAATAACTAACAATTTAAATTTAACAACATATTTCAATCGTCATTTCATGTGAATTGAATCTACTAAATATAAGAATGTTAATCGTGAGTGATTGCTCACCTTTCGAGGCTACATGAAACTGGACAAGCACACGGATAACCGACAAATCAAAGCAACTAACTACTGCGATCAATTATGGACAGTGGCGAGACCAAAACCAAAGCACGACGAACCCAAATCGATGAATCCAAAATAAAAACTAGCTTGATATAAATGGAATAAAATACGAATATTATATTAAAATCAATATTCAATACAGTACATATAATTTCCTTCAAATTCCCATATAAAATCTTTATCATAATATATAGACGTTATGTTATAATAAAATCTATTTTGAAAATAAGAATGGTTAATAAACATTTCCACACATATATATACATATATCCTTGCTTCACTACATATATATATATATAAATAGAACAAAAGAATAGGACTATGTAATATATATATATATATATATATATATATATATATATATTAACCCTTTATAGTATAATACAAACTTTTTTGAAATATATAAACAATACAAAACTACAAGTTACAGGAAGATTTACAACTTCGAATATAAGCACATATATTTATATATACGAATAATATATATACTCCATTTTTTTCAAAGATGTAGAAAGAAAGTGATAGAAGGCTCGGGGTAGTTGCTGCTAGAAGTGGGGCAAGGAGATGTGGGATAAAAGTGGAAAGGCTGGGATGTGGCCACTGCTGCATGGCGGAGTATGGATGGGTGGCGCGTGAGCTTGTTTCAGGCAACATGAAGAGGCCGAGCAAATGAGAGGACGTGTGGCAACATGAAGTGGCTGCCACGGTGGATGAAGGTAGGACAGTCGACGAAGGTGACGAGGGAAGTGGGGTGTGTTGTGATGGTGGAGAGGAATGGGAAGAAGGATACGCGTGAGTTTCTTGACTGGCGCTCATTAGTAGGTGGAGAGGAGGGCTCATGTGGCAGGGGTTTTAAGTCATAGGGGGTGGAGATCGCGTTCAGTTGGAGGAGTGATCGAGAGGAAAAGGGTGGTTGTTGTGTGGGTGGTAAGTAGTGGAGATAAGGTGAGTTTGGAGGAGTGAGTGGTTGGAGCGTGGTTGGCAGGAGAATAGGGTGGTGGGGTTCGCTGTAGGCTCAGGCGGAATGAAGTAGAGCATTGGGTGTAGCGGAATGCTGGGGATGCGGTCGAAGGCCGTGGGCAAGGGAGGAGGCCTGCATAGAGAGGGAATGGGGCGCATGGGAAAAGGGTGATGCATGAGCACGAAAGAAAAATAAAATAGTATAATTTTTCATGGAAGAAGAAATATTGAGCAGGTATGGGTTGGGGAGAAAAAGAAGTGACAACAAGAGAGAAGACATGTTTCTGATTTAAACAACTTTATATATTGTTTATAAAAAATTTCTTTCAAAGAACGTGTGAATGAATAGGAATGGAAAGAGACGCAGATAAAAGCAAATGGTGGAACAGCAATGGACATGGAATAAAAATAGTTAAAAGTTGGAAAATATTAACTGCATATGGCTATAGATTTACACGGTGGAATAGAAAGGACATTGGAAACTTAAAAGGCCCAAGTACTGAACTGATACGGCGAATTGTTTTGTCGATTCCACCACGTACTGGGTGTCGAAAAACAAAAATGAATATACTACAGAGATCAGCATGACGAGGCAAATAGAATGGCCCACAGATATCAACGGTACGATCATTCTATCAAAAGTCGATATTTCGGTGCCAAAACTGCTACTAATTTGTCGAAAATAAGATAGACGGGGCAATAGAAGTCCAAATTTGACGAAACGAAATATAACATCTCACTTAGAAAATAGTTTACATTTTTACCGTATAAAAATAATCATATTTCAAAAACATTTTTTTTCCATCTAATTAACTGATTTTAAATTGAAATCGAAAATTACACAATAGAATTAACTTTCATATTTTTCGATGAAAATTTTCCATTTGCTATGTCTAAATAGACGTATCTCAAATATCGAATTTTCATTGCAAAATTTTATAGTTTTAAATTTCACAAAAATTCAGTTAATTACGATAATAAAGCGTTAAAATTTATGGATCGTTACAATACACATAAGTGATTTTTCTTTATCTTTGGTACCCTCAGTAAATTACTGAGATATAGTTTTTCTTCACCTTTGATGCAAGCAATTCTAGTGTGTGTAATCTTAATAGCCTCTCTATTTCTTATGTGTATGCATTTATTACCTTTGTACTCGTTGATTCCTAGATTTTGATTATCCAGACTACTGGTGATGTGGTTGGTTACTCCTGAATCTGGGTATCAACTCTTGACAAAAGTTTATTCAGGTCTGATAATGTTATTTTGATTGTTTTCCTTATTACTGCTTAGATGGTTACTTGAGTCTTGTTGTACTTTTGCCATATTTACACTAAGTTGTCATTTCTCTGGTTCATTGAATTCTGACCTAGAGTATAATTCGTATTGAGTCTAAAATAACATTTTGGAGTAGTGTGTCCAACTTTCTCACATATTTGACACTTCAGCCTATTGTTATTATTCCATCTCCCTCTGCCTTTGACTGATTCTTGCCTTTATTGTTATATTGGTTCTTGCCTTTATAGCTTGCTGCATAATAGACTGACATGTCTAAATTTATGAGTTTCTTGAGTCCTTATCTTCCTTCATGGGTAAGAAATATAGAGTTTACATCATCAACTGATGGTGTCACTTTTTGTGATGTTATTACTTCTACCACAGCTTTATATTCTTCATTTAAACCACTCAAAGTAATTAACACTTTTTCAGATGCTGGTACCTTGTGTCCAGCATCTTCAAGTAAATCACATGTTGTTTTAATTTTTGCAAGATATTCTCCCATGGATTGATTATCGTTTCTGATACTGTGTAATTGTCTCTTGTGATGCATTACCTTGGCTGCATTGAGAGTTAAAGATTTGTTCAACTGTTGATTAAATTCCATTTGCTACTTTACTTCTAATAAATTGTGGCAATAATTTTGTGAGAAATGCGGATTATGGATCTTAAGGCTAGGATTAACACTAGAGGGGGTGAATAGTGTTTATAAGGAATTACTATATCTTTTTGAATTTATGTTAAATTGAACACAGATGTATGCAATATACAGAAACAGATATGATCATAGAAACAAACACAAATGCGGAAATAAAGTAAAAGCAATAAAGGAAAGAACACACCGGATTTTATACTGGTTTGGAGTTACCCTACATCCAGTCCCGCAACACAAGTACGGATTTCCTTTCAAAAGTAATTGTACAATTGCACCCTCGATTTCAAGGCTACGAGGTACACCCTCCAGAATCACAATCCTATGGGTAGAGATACTTGATTTCCGGGCCACAAGTTTACCCAATTGATTTACCAAGGCTACAATCACACTTTATCTCGTTTGATTGATTTTCAAGGCCACAATCACACCTTTTCTCACTTAATAGATTACAAAGAAGCCTATAACTTGGAACAGCACTGAGGATCTTGTTGAGATAGTGATAGAGAATAAAATTACGAATGATGGAGTTCGATTCAATGTTGATTTCGGCAGAGTAATGGTAAGAATATGTATTAAGAAATATGGAAGAAGAAGAGGAGTGAAAAACCAGAAAATCTAATGTTAAAATTCGTTGAAACTAACCCCTATTTATAGAAGAACAACAGTCATGTCCATTCGTGAAGAGTTATGGCGAATAGATACTTCTTTTGAAATTTAAATTTAAAACTCAACTGACACCATGTCGACGTGGTCACCATGAGTATGTCGACATCCCAAAGCATTTTTTGGTAATTCGATTTTCTTTGAAAATAACATTTATCTTATATTAAAACTATTTTAAACTTTATAAATATACTTGACTATAGTTAAAATTCATAAGTAAATATAGAGAATAATATATGTAGAATTTAACTATAATTTTATATTTAAATCTAATTATAAATATTTAAAATTTAAATATATTATATTAAAAGATAGTTTAAAATCAGGAGTAATTTGACTTTGAAATTAAAGATGATTTTGAGGCTAAAATTATTTAAAATCAGGGTATAGGTTTTTGAATCTTTTAAAAGGAAAGTTTTGAAATCATTTTGAAAACAAGATAATTTTTGTAAAATCATTTGAATAAAAATTAGCGGATACGAAACAATGTTCCACTAGATTTTTCGTAGGTTCCATCCTACGTAGGGTTCCATCCCTTTAACGAGCTCGAAGTGGATTCCATTCCACGAATAAATTGGGTTTTAAGCTGTCAGTGCTTTTCTAGGAGTTTTAACAAAATTCCTAATTAAAATACTTATTCTTGAAGTCTTGAACTCTTGATAATCTTGATACTCAAGAGTCTTCAATCTTGATATCTTGAATCTCTATACTGTAGTCTTCATTCTTGGTACCTGCATGGTTAAATCATGCATATGCATATATATCTAAACTTATAATGTTAGTATTTATATTTATAATCTATTCTAAGGTTGTTGTGATCAAAAAGATCATCTCACGGACTAACAATCTCCCCCTTTTTGATGATGACAACCTTTATTTATAAAATATTATTTTTATCTTAATAACTCCCCCTTAATTTATGCCTAGCTACACTATTTTATATTTCTCCCCCTTTGTTATCAACAAAAACTTACTCCAAACTATATAACTCCCCCTTAATCTAATATTATATGACATGTCATTATAATGATAGTGTTATCATAAATAATCAACACTTAACTCTAAAAACTAAAACTTAATCCTAAATTACTAACTATCCTAATTAAGAATCTATTATAATACTTATAATAGTTAGAAAAATATAAGAACGTAAATTATTTATTAAGTATATTTCAACACACTCATCAAAACCAATCATGTCAGACAAGTCAAACGAATCAATCAAGTCAAACAAGTCAGACAAGTCAATCAAGTCAAACAAGTCAATCAAGTCAATCAAAACATACCAAACAAATCAAAAACTAATAATCCTATATTATAAAACAATACTACAAACTCCTCCTAAATAAAATACACTCGTTATGTATACACGTATGCAATATGTAGTTTGTAATGCAGTATGAAATGTATGACATATGCAATGTAGCATGAGATAATATACAGCATTAAGTGCAACTTGTGATGCAAATAATTATGATATGCATTGTAATTTACGATGTAATATGCAATAAAATGAGATATGAAATAGGATGCATAATGATATGTAATATGAAGCAAAATGATAATGAAGTAAAAATAATAATATGCAGAATGATATGATGATATATATACTACGGTAAGTGACATCCAGATTATAAGATAAACATGAGTAATAAATAATATCTAATTGACAAGCATATATATATATATATATATATATATATATATATATATCAAATTATTTATTATAAATTACTTCAACCAAACAAAGATAATAAACACCAATTACTAGACTTAGGTTAATGAAACTAATGAATGAGACTGGAAGAGTAGTAAAGAAAAGAGTTTAAAGGTAATAAATGATATTAAAATTATAACATGTTTATGAAAGGTAGTAATCAAACTCAATATCAAAATTAAATTACTAATAAATATGGTCCTAAACTATATATATATATATATATATATATATATATATATGAAAAAATATATTTTTATAAAAATTACTAGCCTACTTATTTAATTTAAAATAATTATTTTAACTTGGTTGTTTTTATTTTTTATTTATTTTTAAGAATCCAAACTTCCATGTTTATAAAATACTTAACTTACTAATTAAAACCTT
This sequence comes from Allium cepa, assembly GCA_030765085.1. NCBI lineage: Eukaryota > Viridiplantae > Streptophyta > Magnoliopsida > Asparagales > Amaryllidaceae > Allium > Allium cepa. The sequence goes on from CM060944.1 coordinate 349,292,414, forward strand.
TATATTATATTTTTATTGATTAAAATATTTAGAAACATGTTTAACCATCTTTTAAATTTAAAAAATATCATAATAAAATGATAAAGATTGAAAAACTAAAATAAACATGTGTTATATTAAGGCCTCTTACTTTTAAAAAAATTAGTTAATTATAAAGAATATATTTAAACATGAAATTTACTTTAAAATATTCTAATATAAGTTAGAAAATAACTTCTAGAAAGAATAGAGAAAAATTCTTAATTTAAATATTATTTTTACATAGTTAAAGTTTCATAAAGAAAAAAATAGTATTTAAAGAATGCTACAAAATGTTTTTGTAGTAAAACATATTCGAAACTTTATAAAACTGAAACTGTAGCTTTTACCAAATGCTGTGTAAAGTTTCTGAAACTCTACAACGTTTCAAAGCACAAAAATGCTATAAAAATGAATTTGCAGTACTTACAAAACATTACAGAAGAAAAGAAGCATTTTAGAAATGCTATCTAAAATTCCGGTCATGTGATGTGGTGCTATCTTATTTATTGAAGAAATATATAAATTGAGCCTTATTCTAACATTCTAAATTCATTATATTAATTTCTTGAAGATATAAAATTAGTATCTTAAAAAAATAGAGTATGAGAAGTAAAAATAACATTAGAAAAGATGAAATCATGAATGAAGGTATGCTTTCCTTCTTAGTATAGTTGTAATAAATTAGCTGTAGATTTTATTTGAAAGAAAACACATTTTAGAAGACTTTATAAAAAATTAGACTTGTACATCGATATTTATACTATGGTGTGTGTTGATATATGGGCCAATATATCAAAACTTATAAAAGAGATAAATTTCTATACCTAACTAAATGCATATATATATATATATATATATATATAAATATATTCTTAAATGCAACAATAAAGATGAAATAATGGTAAAGCGTACCAATTTTTGCACTCCATCTTTCTAACATTGTTGTTCTTTCATTGTTGTGAGTCACACATTTATATCTTTCAGAATTTGATGACGAGATCTGCTCTATTGTGACGGGCTTGTTTTTCTAATCTTCGTAGTATATTCATTTGCTGAATTTGGAGACCGTACGAGAAAGATATAGATGATTTAGTAGATCGACCAACTTGGCGCCAAAATTTTAAATTTGAATTTTGAATGAATGGACACTTCAACCACTATAAATAGGCCCAACGGTCCCCACTTTTCATTTTAATTGCTCTTCTTCTACTTCTTCCCTTTTTCTATATACTATCAAACTTCTAGAGGGCATATCTCCTTCGTTTCTTAACGGAATTAGATGAAACCAGCAGCAAATCGAAGAGGAAGGAAAGGGCTACGATCTAGTAATAGTTTGGTGTCAAATTTGGGCGGTATTATGATGCAAAAGGCCGAACAGTAGAAGAAATGTAGAAGACCCCATACAAAGTTTTTCAGCTTTGGATAGCCAACTTCAAACTGTCATATTTCACTCAATTTTGATCGGAATTTGATGATCCACCCATCAGAACGACCGTAATAACAAGAAATACAATCTGAAAAAGGAATGGGAACAAAATGCTCAAATATATAGATGCAATTTGAAGAATACCTTTAATAGTTTTGCCTTCCTTTTCTCTTTGTTCACCAAAACTTCATTTGACCACAACTTGGTCATTTCTTGATGGATTCACACGAAACCAGTGGCATTGTGAAGCAGATGGAGAGAAATACAATATCAAATCAAGTTGTAGATAAGAACCAAAAGTTTTAAATTGATCTGGTACCCATTTCTTTGTCGATTTTCATTATATATCCATTTGTTCTTCTTGATCGATGAATGATTGTCTGGTGTCTTTTGAACAACAATCGTTAGACCTAATTCTTCTCCTGCAAAACAAATAACCTTTTAAAGAATCAAGTGGCTTTTCAAAATAATTAAATATAGTTTTAAACAAAAACTTCATGATGATTCCGTGACATATTCATATGAAAATAGTGTTAATAAAATCCTGAAAACTAGCCATTTTAAAAACTTTTCAAAATTCAGATTAAGAAAACTTTGAAAACCTTTCTCTGATACCAATTGTGAGAAATGCAGATTACGGATCTTAAGGTTAGGATTAACAATAGAGGGGGGTGAATAGTGTTTATAAAGAGTTACTAAATCTTTTTGAATTTATGTTGAATTGAACATGGATGCACGCAATATACAGATACAGATATGGTCATAGAAACAAACACAAATGCAGAAATAAAGTAAAAGCAATAAAGGAAAGAACACACCGGATTTTATACTGGTTTGGAGTTACCTTACATCCAGTCCTGCAATACAAGTATGGATTTCCTTTCAAAAGCAATTGTACAATTACACCCTCGATTTCAAGGTTACGAGGTACACCCTCCAGAATCACAATCCTATGGGTAGAGATACTTGATTTCCGGGCCACAAGTTTATCCAATTGATTTACCAAGGCTACAATCACACCTTATCTCGCTTGATTGATTTTCATGGCCACAGTCACACCTTTTCTCACTTAATAGATTAGAAAAAAGCCTATAACTCTGAATAGCACTGAGGATCTTGTTAAGATAGTGATAGAGAATCAAACTACGAATGATCGAGTTCAATTCAATGTTGATTTCGGCAGAGTAATGGAAAGAATATGTATTAAGAAAAGCGAAAGAAGAAGAGGAGTGAAAAACCAAAAAATCTGATGTTAAAATTCATTGAAACTAACCCCTATTTATAAAAGAACAACAGTCATGTCCATTCGTGAAGAGTTATGGCGAATAGACACTTCTTTTGAAATTTAAATTTTAAACTCAACTGAAACCATGTCGACATGGTCACCATGAGCATGTCGACATCCCAAAGCATTTTTTGATAATTTGATTTTCTTTGAAAATAACATTTATCTTATATTAAAACTATTTTAAACTTTATAAATATAACTGACTATCGTTAAAATTCATAAGTAAATATAGAGAATAATATATGTATAATTTAACTATAATTTTATATTTAAATCTAAGTATAAATATTTAAAAGTTAAATATATTATATTAAAAGATAGTTTAAAATCAAGAGTAATTTGATTTTGAAATTAAAGATGATTTTGGGGCTAAAATTATTTAAAATCGGGATAGAGGTTTTTGAATCTTTTAAAAGGAAAGTTTTGAAATCATTTTGAAAACAACATAATTTTTGTAAAATCATTTGAATAAAAATTAGCGGATAAAAAACAATTTTCCACTAGATTTTTCATAGGTTCCATCCTACTTGGGGTTCCGTCCCTTTAACGGGCTCGAAGTGGATTCCATTCCACGAATAAATTGAATTTTAAGATGCCAGTTCTTTTCTAGGAGTTTTAACAAAATTCCTAACTAAAATACTTATTCTTGAAGTCTTGAACTCTTAATGATTTTGATACTCATGAGTCTTCAATCTTGATATCTTGAATCTCTATATTGTACAGCCTTCATTCTTGGTACATGCATGGTTAAATCTTGCATATACATATATATCTAAGCTTATAATGTTAGTATTTATATTTTATAATCTATTCTAAGGTTGTTTTCATCAAAACCATCATCTCACGGACTAACAAATTTAACACCTATTGATGATAATAACCATGAATAAATTAAAGTGTCTTGCGTCTGATACTTTATAAATTCTGAATTGCTGACAGTTTTATTTTCTTCATTGGTGATGAAACTTGGTGGAATTGTATGAGTGCCCAAAAGGAAATATTCGAGTCTATAGCCCCTGACTGCTGTCTCAACCTGTACTTTCAAAAGAAGATTATTAGTTTCTTCTAAGTGGGTTGTAATCAGTTGATTCTGAGGACTGATGATAGTTTTAATCAGATACCCGGTTGTTGTTTGACCAAAATTGGTGGTTGCTGATATTCCAAAGTTGTTGGCCATGATGCAGATTCAGGATCAGAAAGAAATTCAAGTAAAAGGAAGGAATTCTGATGCAAGAACTATTACCGGGGGCTTCAAGAAAATCAAAAACAGAATAGAAATCTTCAAGAGTTAGGTATATGCATCCACTAACCCAGATGATTGATTTTTGATGATGGGTTTTTTCAGGCAAGGCACTATTCTTTAATGTTTTGATGAATTTCTAAATTTGATTTTGCTCTTCTGAGTGAAAGTTTGATGCAACCAGTCTCTAGCTAGATTCTTATGGCAGGGCGCTTGCTTTTCTTCAGATAAGCACTTTTAAATTATTAATCTTAAATGATGAAATTTTTCTGATGGGATTTCAAAAAACTCATAAATTATCAAATGATGATAACTCGGATGATATTCAAGCTATTGTTATGCCGTTAGGCTACTGCTCTGATACCATATAAGATTTGCAGTTTAATGATCTGCTTTGATGTTTTAGGTAGAATGTTTGAATTGCATGAAATGAGAAAGGAAGCTTTACAAAATTATCATTACAGAGTGTGATACATGTTGCTATTTATACAACAGCCGTACTTAATAACATTAGATGGTTTTGGGCCAAAAACGAACACAAGCCCTCTAGCCTGCTTATTACATATTTGCTTTGTAAATAAAAAAGCAGATGCGTCTTCGGTCTCCCACACTCGTACACTTCTAACTCAAGATCTTAATGTGGTTTAGTTGAAACCAATCTATACCAGTAACCCAATAACTTTCATTTACAATTTACTATATTAAGGAGTATAGGTGTAGTTTAACAGAATTATCAAGGGTAATTTTATTTGTATCCACTTGATTAATAATTTAATCCACATTATTATGTTATTAAGTTAATCCATAACTATATTACTAGTTAATCCAGGGTGGATTAACTGTTATGAAGGATTCTAACTCGAGACCATTAAAATCAAAACCCCAATGCACAGCGAAAAAACGAGATTGTGATATGGAGTGTAAAGACAACCAATGAATAACTCTATCTAAATATCAAAAAATCCAAATCCAATCACAATCCTCAAACAAGCAATATGGAAATCAAACCAATAACGAAAAATAAACCACACAGTGATTTATAGTGGTTCTACTAACATTGTGTTAGTGTGCATCCACTTTAAGAGAGAGCTTTTATTAATATCGATGAGAAGAGTACAAGAAATTGATTACAATGATCAAATTCTAATAGAATTGACTTGTGGGGAAGAGAACTGAAGAAAATTAGGTTTTTAAAATCCTAATTAGTGGAGGCTAAAACCCTTGCAATCGCTTTCTGTCGTATTGAAATCTAGATCCAGAAAATAGCTTATATAGAAGACTAGAAAACCTAGGCAAAGTCTTAAAATTACTCCTTCAGATATCTCAAATTTTCATGTCAAGCCTAGACTAAAAAACTGGCAGAAGTTGCCATAAACGTCTGTCGCAATGTGGCAGACGTTTTTCCAAAGTCTTGAAAAAAAATTCCTTAGACATCGGACATATGTCCAAAGTGACAAATGTCTTCCATATGCCTCTGGAACAATTCTGCTAAAGCTTCAGATGTTTGTCCAAAGTGATAGATGTTTGTCCCAATTCTTGGGTTTCAAAACCTACGGAGACAGACGTCTTTCGCTATCACTCCACCTTCTCCTCCATAACTTCTTCTTCCGAGCTTTGATTTGCGAACTATTTTTTCTATCACTAAGCTACTTATAACCACTTCAAATCTCTATATATTGATGCTAAAATTTAACATTAACTGACAAAACACAAACATAATTTCAGTTTGAAGCTCAGATCAGGGTACAAATTAAATTATTCAAGCTATACTGTTCATGTCATGCATAGATAATTCCACAGCCCACTCAAACAACTATTGATTTCATGTAGACTATTACCATGTTCATAATATTATTCTAAACAATCATTGGATTACTCAGGTAAATAGAATAAAAATTTCAAAAATTAGTTAAATCTCAGGTTCCATTAAACACAAGAGCATTATGCAATACCATGGCCTACCAATATCCAAATAACAAAGAAAAATGATCAAAGATTTACTGTAACCTATACCGAGGAGATGAATCCTCTCTTGAATAGTGTTCCACTTCCAATACTTTCACTCGACCCAACTTAGTCATTCGATAAACGACGTACCACAATTTAACTATAATCAAAGCGGAGCTTTCGTATTGAAGATCAATGGTATTCTCAAGTCAAGAGGACTGTGTGAATTAGTCACTTTGATATTTTCTGTTCGACTATAGTTGTGTTAACCAATAGAAAACTATCGAGTAAGTCATTTCATAGTTACCCAATAACTATTAATACATAACCTCTTGGTGCCCACACAGTCATGAGTAATACATTGTTCAACATTTAGAGAGTATTACATATACTAATCTCAATGGATCTAACGATATCCAGTCTCAATACATCTTAACTAGGAATATTTAAAACGATATATTTATTTTATTGTCATAAAACACTCATGATTACAACGCACTATAACTACTATCACAAAACATATCATTTAATGATTTCTATTAAATATAATTAATATAACATTTTATATCAAGTATATAATAGCAAGAAAACACCTTTTATTTTAAACAATATTGATTATCAAGTTAGATTTATGTAACAAATCACATAATTTTCCCTAGGGCATATCTCTAACTCTATCAATCTTCCGCTTGTATTTGGGGCCTATTATGGAATCTCTATCCCATCCCTTTGACCGGTTTGATGAGAACTGATCGAGTTATACCCTCCGTGAATGGATCTGTTATGTTTTTTAATTTTCTACCATGTCAATCATCTCTCTCTAATGCTAATAAACTATCTTTATCATGTGGAACTATTTAGAGTATGTTTCTTAGTGGCTAGTGAGCTCTTATCATTTTATTGTTATCATATAACAGTAATAAAGTATTTATAACACTTGGAATCATCCCTATATCATTTACAAATTTGTGCATTTATATTACACATCTCTTTTATCATGGCACTATTCAAGGTGATGTACTTTGCCTTTTCTTTGAATTAGTCATAATGAATCTTTTAGAAAATTTCCAACTTAAGCTCCTTAACTAAGATTTGAACATGAATTTAATATTGGACATATTATACACGATATTACTTATAGAGTTTGAGTCTAAGCATTCCTTCATAAGGAATTTGTTGTTAGTAAACAATTACCTAATATTCGGTAAATACTCGAGAATGCCCTAAACTACCATTTAGTTATCTTAATTTGGATTTAATATTTGCTTCATGCATAAAATACATAAGCAAACTACGATAATGTAGACAATCTAATACATATGATAATTCCTATTGTCAATACATAAGGAATCCATTCAACATATTCCATATTAAATATTTTAATAAGATGTCTTTGCATATTGTACTATAATCAAAGTAAAACTTTTATATTGAAGATCAATGGCATTCTCAAGTCAAGAGAACTGTGTAAATTAGTCATTTCGATATTTTCTTTTTGACTTTAGTTATAATAACCAACAGAAAACTATCAAGTGAGTCATTCCATAGTTGTCGAATAACTGTTAGTACGTAACCTCTTAGTGCTCCTAGTAGTAATGAGTAATACATTGCCTAACATTTTAAGAGCATTACATATTCTAATCTCAACAAATGTATAGATATTTAGGCTTGACACATCTTGACTAGGAATATTTAAAACAATATGTTTATTTTATTGTGATAAGTTACTATTTATTACAACACATCGTAACTACTATCACAAAACATACCATTTATAAATTTTCAATTAAAGATACTTTTAATTTAATTAATTAATATAACATATTATATCAAGTGTATAATAGAAAGAAAACACCTTTTATTTCGAAAAGATTGGTTATCAAGTTAGATATATACAACAAAATACATTATTGCCCCTAGAGCATACCACTAACTCTATAATTTTTGAGTTGCCTAGGTTACTAGAGCTACATGAAGCGTGAAGGGCAATATAACCAGATTTATAGCTGATTTTGGCCTAATCTGCATACTGGACTTGGGCCGCTTCTGGTCCGTGCTTCTGGCCTAAATCTTGGCCCATCCTCCAAATCCTTGCATACATATCATTTTCGACTGGGATGAATTCACTCAAATGAGTCTCTATTGCCTTTCACCCACTGTTTCAGACACTGCAACAACTACTCTTCCTTTTCGCATGACATGTTGCTTACCTTTCTTTCTTTGTAGCAAGCAGGGTAACCAACAATTTCATGGCATTGTTCTTTCACATGTATTGTTTGACCACAGTGAGCACATTTCAACAAAGATTTATCAACGTAATAAGTTTTCTTATTTAGAGATACCTTTGATACTTATGCACCTTCGAAACCATGACTGTTGAGATTCGTGATATTCCTTCACCTTTAAGCATGATTACCTACCTTAATACTTCTTTTCTCACCTTTGCAAAGGCTTGCGTGACTGTGGGAAACGGTGTAATTTGTAAGAAATTTTCTCTCTCATTATCCAATCGGTCATCAAGACAATCTAGAAAGGTATAGACGCTGGTTTCTTGAACAAAATTGTTAAACTTCTTAATATCTTCTGCAAGAACCATAAGTTTAGGATGGTGAAAATCGATTTCTTGCCATAGACTCTTTAAATTATTATAATATTCTTCTATAGATTTGCCTGACTGTTTAAGTCGTATTATTCTTTTATTTAGTTCAAATACCCAAGTAGCATCGCCGCCATCATAGAAAGTTGTAGAAAGATCACCCCATCCTTCTTTTGCTATAAGGAATCATATGAACTTGTTCGCTAGATTCGAGTCCAGAGAGTCAACCAGCTATCCCTTCATCACTGTGTCATCAATATCCTATTTCGGGTACTGTAGGTATTGATATAGTGGAGGAGGTGGATTTCCAATGATGTGTCATAGTTTATCTCGTTCCTTCACATACGTCATTACTACTTGAGACCACATGTAACAATCCACACCTAAATGGGCATAATATTTTGACAGAATTGAAAACCTAAGTCCATTAAGGTATGGATCGTTGGTGTTGGTAACATGTATAAACATAAGTATATCAGAGAGTTGTCTATGAACTCGTAATACAACTGTAAAATATAATAGAACATATAAACTGACTAAGGCTACTATGTACCTTGGAATCAATATTACTCCTTGGATATCTAGTTTCCTTGTCGATGCTTAGCATGAATGAAAGTCTCATCCATCAACCATTCCTAACTTACACTAGTGTCTTATCCCTCTAAATCTATCCTATGGGTTGTAATGAGGAAGGGGTCAGTACAATGTTTTGGTGATCGGTAAACTACATACTTTTGTCAAAAACATTAATTTATGTTGATTGCTTTTCATTCAAATATATGTCTCCAATTTAAGAGTTAGAGGTTTTAACTGCGTTTGTGCATAGGACATAAATAACCTACTCCAATGTATGAGTATATTAAGCATGTGGGTCTATATACATACCTATATATGTATGTATATATGGATGAGCATCGTTGTATTCTCCCAAACAGAATACCCTCATAATTAATCATCGATCCACTGCCCCTAACTACGAAGGTCAATGACTATTAGATATGGCTTTATAATTCAATCTAGCCATGCAACTAATGCATTTTAATGCAACCCATCTAAGGGTTAACTAGCGTGCTTCAAACTAAATAAACAATACTTAAACTTTAAGGAAATGTATATCCTATACGAACTCTACACCAATTGGAAGTCTAATCCGTATAGGCTTAACCCAAGCCTTCACCGCCGACTATGCGGGACCAACGGAATACTTGACCTATGCCCGGCCCTACTCCACAAATACCGGCATATAATGCTAACATAGTGTTGATCCCTCTATGTAACTCTCTTTTAGATTTTCCTAGTACAAATCAAATAAAATGCTTATTACGGTTACTTAGTACCATTTTTTTGAATTATAGCTGACCCCATTCCCAATTGGGCACTGTATAAGTAAACTCCTTAATAGAGAAGAGGCAGACCCTATCGGCCATTTAAAAACCTTCCACCTTGGAGTAAACCCCTTGACTTCCCCAAAAGAACTTTAGCATTTAGTGCTTCAACTCGTGGCGAACCCCTCTAAACCTATACACATATCCCTCATATGAGTCATAAAGTTAGAGATCCTTACATTAGTAGTACGTATACACAACTGCTAGCAGTCTCTAGGTGAAAGGTGGACTTCTATTGTGTAACTCTATCGAACTCACATCCCAACTCATATTATACCAAGCCATTTATAACTAACTTAAATATTTGGCTAGGCCCATTAATTCATGTCCGTTATAAACATATTATTGAGGCGGTATAATTTTCACTATGGAAAGCATTATGCCTTTAAATTCATTTATCAGTATTCATTTATTTAGTTTCTATGAAATTATTCTTATATGTTTATTTCCTTTGTTCTTAATTTTCGTTTATGTCACTTAAATGTTTGTTATTTCTTCATTTCCAATTAATACTTTATAAAAGGTCATATTGTTCAAATTGGATAACCACTAATGTTTCAAATCTAACTTATTATGCCTATTCTGTTTTCTCCATAGTTGTCACATTTAATTCTGTAATTAGTCCCACTAAATGCACTTATGTCCCCGTTTGATTTTTGTGACTTCCTATTAACTATGCATTTAGTGCCCATTAATATTACAATCATTATTCATTAATAATGGAGTTATTTCCCCTTTTTCATTGCAACCTCCCAGCTCTTTTATCTATTATGCTATTCATATTTAAACATTTTAATTGTAATTAATATGAGAACCGATGTATATTTATTTTATTATGCTTTATCATTTACCTTATGTATATTTATATTTCTTAAATTAGTAGGCATGGTTACACACACACACACACACACACACATATATATTTATTTCTATTTTTAACTCTTTGATTTCGACATTTAGGAATTTCAAAATATACACTTATGTGTACATTTTGGTGATTAATCTATATTTGATCTAAATACATATTAACCATACTTGATTCAATTGAGAAACAAGTATATGAAATTAATAGCGGAAGGCGTACCTGAATCTATCGATTCTTAATTGATGTGAAGATTAATTTGGATGAGATCTTCCAAATTGACACAAGCTTAGATCTGTAAATTCTCTTTAAAAGAGGGTAGGGAGAATATGACAAGACTTGTGTATTTAGGGATCATAACCTCGTATATATAGTATGTGTCATTTTTCAGTTCGGCCCTTCAACAAACTAAAATTGTCACTACGGCATCCACACAAGATAATTTGACATGACGAATAAACCCTTTAAGTCTTAATATGTTTATTCCAAAACATATCACTTAATTAGACTTAATTACAATTAGTCCACACATTCAAACATTAAAATATATGACCCCATTATGTTGAATTATTCCGACAATCTCCTGCTGGGGCACGTTTGTAACTTTATAGAATGTATTCAACTTTATGAGATCTTTAATATCTATCTTGATAATATGATATATTCAAAAAAAATCTCATCCATTGATTGTGTTAACATAGCTTTCGTTACTGTTTTTGTAACTAAACCCATCAATGATCACAGATATCAATATAATCAAACGACATAGATCAATCATGTATATGTAGCATGTAAATTACATGAAATGTGATCTTTACATGTCTATTTTCAACTGGCCCTACTTTAATGAAATCAAAATTCCACATAATATTTATAAACAATTAAAGTGCAGAAGAAAACTTTATTTATATCGAAAAAAATCAAAGCATGTTCATTATCAAAATATAGAGCAGTGTCGCAAAAGTAAGTGACTAAGTACAAACTCTCCTTAAACCAAAATATCCTTATATAAAAGATACACCCATTTTAGCAACATGCTCATGAAAGACCTTGGGTAGTACTTCTTTTGTAAGTGAATCCATTAGCATGGAATTTGTCCTAATATGCTCTATGGATATTAACCCATTTTGTACTCTCTTCTTTACAACTAGAAACTTGATGTCAATGTAATTTGACTTTCTTGAGCTTCTATTGTTATTGGAATATAATATTGCTGATCTATTGTCACAATATAACTTCGATGGTCTTTCGATATTATCGATAATGTGCACCCCAGTGAAAAAATTCCATACCCATTTCACCTGGTTAGATACCTCAGAACATGCCACAAACTCTACTTCCATGGTGGAAGAAGCTATGAGCATTTGTTTAACGCTTTTCTAAGATATAGCCCCTCCATAATAGAAATATGTACCCCGAAGTGGATTTTTTGCTATTTGGGCATCCAGCAAAATCAAAATTAGAATTCCCAATGATCTACAACCGATCTGATCTTCTATATGTAAGCATATAGTCCTTTATTCTCTGAATATACCTCAAAACCTTTTTTTCTACTTTCCAATGATCCATTCTAGTGTTACTAAGATACCTGCCCAACACTCCTATAATGTACGCAATGCGTACACACTTGAGCATACATTAGACTCCCTATAGCAGATGAATAAGAGATCTTCTGCATTTCTTTAGCTTCAAGGATGTTATTAGGGCATTGTTTGAGACAAAATTTATCTCATTTTGCAACTAGGGTATCACCCATTTTACAATCTTGCATGCCAAATCTTTTAAGCACCGTATCTATGTGGTTCTTTTATGACAATCCAAGGATATCCCATTAGCGATCGCGGTATATTTGTATTCCTAAAAGAAGCATCTCCAAAATCTTTCATTTCAAAATTATCTGAAAGAAATCTCTAGGTTTCGTGCAAAATATGTAATTATTATAGGCGATCAATATATCATCAACATATAAAATCAAATAAATGAATTTGCTCCGACTGAACTTGTGATACACATAGTTATCAATCATGTTTGTCTTGAAACTCAATGAGGTAACAACTTTATGAAACTTGTGGTACCGTTGAAGAAGCTTGTTTGAGCCCATAAATGGATTTCTTTAGCTTGCAAACCATATTCTTTGGATCTCCGAACACAAAATTTTCTGGTTGCAGCATATAATTGTTTCCTCAATATCACCATTTAGAAACGCAGCTTTAACATCAACTTGATGCAACTCAAGGTCAAAATGTGAAACAAGCGCCAAAATTATTCTAAAAGAGTCTTTCGATGAAACCAGAGAGAAAGTTTCTTTAAAATCGATGTCTTCCTTCTAAGTAAAACCTTTTGCTACAAGACGAGCCTTATATATTTCCCATTACCTTTTGCATCCCTCTTGGTTTTAAATATCCATTTACAACCAATGGGTTTCTTACCTTCAAGTAAAGAGACAAGATCCCAAATTTATTATCTTGCATGGATTTATACTCTTCGTTCATAGCTTCAATCCACTTTTGAGAATCAACATCTTGCATGGCTTGGTGAAAGTTGATAGGATCATTTTCCACCAATCCATTATTATCCTCTATTTTTTGAGAAAATACCACATAATCATGCGGAATGGCATCGTTCCTCTCTCTATTGGATCTCTTTAGTGGCAATTCGTTTTGTGGTTGTTGAATTTGTTCTAGTGGAACATTGTCCTCATCTTGAAGAGGATTTTCCTTAATATTGTTTTGTTTTCGTTTCGGATTAACTTCTTCATTAATGAAAGGAGTGATAATCTGTACATTATCAGAAGAAGTAACTGTAGTAGGAATCATAGATGATGATTCCCCTCAAAAACAATGTTCCTGACTTCATTTCTACCTCTTAACTCAACATCCTCAAAAAATGTTATAGCTCCCATTTTATAAATTTTCTTTATTGCGGGATCATAAAAATTATAGCCCCTATATCGCTCAGAATAACTAATAAAGTAGCCGCACACAGTTTTAAAGTCCAATTTTCTTTCATTTGGCCATAAGGCCTTATGTAACGACCTGCAAATCTGTACCCTTTGAATCGACAAACCACACATGTCCGACCCATAAAGCACGGACTGATGGAAAGTCGGGAGAAAGAAAAGAAGAGAAAAGAAGAGACGATAAAAAAGAGAGAAGAGAAAACAAAACAGAACAGTACAGAATCTCATAACACAGCAGAAAGCATATAATATAATATCAATGATCTTTACAATACAGAAACTATATATATGTACATCAATCAGAGTACAACAATCAATCACCGGTTATCAACATGAACAGTTATAATAACCTGTCCTTATAACTACCGATAATATACAAGAACTATGCACAACGGATGATCAAAACAGATACATGTATGCAAAAATGAAGATCTCCAACTCTCCTACTAAAACTTCAAAAGCACCAAATCCGAACCTGTAAATATACTCGGTCTGACCCGAGCATTGAAAGGGAAGAACGTCCAGACCAGTCTGGTAAATCAATGTGAGAAACACATTCAACCGAATTTATTAAATAACCAAACTTTTCCTTTATAAAAAAAAGTATCTTGTAAGACACGCCCACACATAAACATGGACATGTTTTTATCTTACGATAACTAAAACATTTCATATCCAATCCTCTTATATTATACTAGTGTCTAGTATATACAAATAATATTAATCATAGCCGAAATTGTTACATTGATTAAATTCCAGCATATAGCCTAAAATGGGTAATACAATCAAAATGGCAGGTGTGTATCGGCAGTACATATTTAGAGGAATGTACCGAGGACGATCACAAAGGTTCCTCTACCAACACAAGACCGACCTACCTCTATAACTAGATGGTACCGAATATTTCATCCTCTAGTTGTTACCGACCTTTTCCGTGGGCCCTTTAGCATACAAACCACAATAATCAGATACACGACGTCATAGCGTATAAAGATATGTCTAGAAGAGGATGATATACCATACTTGGGAGCGACCCACTTAGCCTTGCTACATCTAACCCTGTTTTGTCATTTTCGGTTGATAAGGCCTGAGGTAACGATTACCTTTCACCAATCACAATCACATCACTTTGAATGCCACACGGCTATTTCCGTTGACTACTAATTGCCTTCCACAAAAATACAACCCTTAAGCTCATACGTCTCAAGGAGGGTGTTAAGCTAAGAGAAGTTGCATTCTCCACTACCACTGATGTATGTTTGTAAAAACCAGTGTATGTAATATGTAGAAATGAAATGTCAGACAAACGTCCATACAAGTTATCCAAGAACAAGACAAACCGAAGGTACTTTCTTACCACATCCTGTCGGAAAATCCCTATGATTAGTAGCAAATAGTCCTTGCAATGGATATTTCATAATGAAGAGACCACTGCTACTATATGTACATTGGGATTTTAACCCCAAACGATCAACAAGCAGTCTTCCACTATGAAAATCTGAAGTATCAATATCATCATAAGCAACCTACATAATCATCGCATATACGTTGGTCCGAAGTGGTTTTCGGATAAACCGATTCCGCTCTCTTCGCACCAACAACACAAAAGCATTTCTCAACCTCATACAGAAACTAAGTATCATAGACTTATCACGTCTCCAACTTTCAACTTGCTATCCTTTGTGCCAAGAAGGAAGCTCGATAGATTGGAGTAATACTTCGTACTTTACGAATCAACATCCTCAACACAAACGATAATCAAGCCTACACAGAAGCCTACGTTCTAAGTGTACGACTAAATGTACCCACTTCATGTTGAGGAATTAAAATGGCCAAATTTGACAATCGGTTATTTAACTATCAAAGAAAACAAATAAATATTCAGCACCATAACAATCACTAGGCCCTTTTAATTAATCTTTTATTAATTAAATCACTTGCCAAATATTCACTTCGAGTTATCTTTTAAAAAGATATAATCTCAAAACCAGTTCAACTTCTATATTGGAAAACATTTCCATATACTTATTTAATAATAAGTAATTCATAAATATCTTTATTTTCAACACTTAGAAAATATTGCATATACTTAAATCAGGATTAAGTATATATTTTATTCTTTGAGGAAAACATTCTTTTAAAACATATTCATTTGGTTCAGACCGAATGTTGAAATCTATGTATTCAACACTTAACACATTTTAAAACGCCTTAAAATCTTTTACCTCTATTTAAAATATCACTTTCCAGTACATTTATTCAGTTTAAATGATCATTATTCACTGTCCAAGACCACCGTTCGAAAGGCCTCAGCGAGCTCCACCTTCGGCATGAATGACGAAAATCTCGACCTCATCAATATCAAGAAAAATGCATGTGAACATTGGCCGTTCAAACCCATTTTTCCATCGATCCACCCAATAAAAATCGATCATGACCGTTGAAGTTATAGATCTCGATACGATCTTCGTTTTTGTAGTTGAGAGTTTTTGATGATTGTTGGTGGATTGGAAGAAAAAGAGGGAAGAATGTTGGCTATTTTCGGCCATTGAATAGTTGATGGTGGCTGGAAACCTAGATGCTTAGGTTTTGTGAAAATATGAAGATCTTAGGTCCTTTTATATAAAATTCTCACGCACTATTCATCTGAAATATTTTCGAACTCCAAACGAAGCACTCCACCTGGCATTTATAATGTTTTACCCATATTCCGAACATATCGAAAGCCAATTATATCGTATTTGGAAGATAGGTTTTTGATTCGACTTATTTAAATTTAAAATTCACTTAAATAAATTTCTACACGTTTTAGCATGCCCCGGACAAAGCGTAAATCTGATTAACATGAAATTTGAAATCCTATAATAATATAACATTATGGATCCAATGAAACTAGTTTCATCGAAATCTGAGACTGCATCAAAAATGTCTATTTTTACACATCGATTAAATATTAAAATATTCAATTTCTACAAATTAACTTTTAATTCAATTTTAAAAGTTCTCTATTATCATTCTAATTTAAATGGAATTTAACATAACTTTATAAATCATTTTCATTCACGTTTAATTCAAATTTCACTTTTTCTGCAATTTCAAATATTAAATTAACAATTTAATTTTCCTATTAAATCATTATATTTCAAATATAAGTTATCCAGCATATAAAATTAACTTTTGAATATTTAACATCAATTAAATATATGAATTTCAAATGACTGAAATTCTGGGTCATTACATTCTCCCCTACTTAAAAGAATTTCATCCTCGAAATTACCAAGTAAGAAAAAGTTAAAAAATCCATTAACTTTTCAAAATAAATCGTTCAATCTAGAAATCAAATTCATTTAAATATTTTAACTTCTCCAAAATCATCTAGTTAAACTTCTGACAAAACTTTTCCTAAGTTTTCAAATACATATAAAGTTATCTTTTCAAAGCCAACTAATATCGTTTATCATTTAATTCAAAATCAAAATTTTAGTTATCGAAATTTTATTCCAAAATCTCAAAAAAAATCTTACGCTTTAAATTTTCAAAAATTTCGCCAGCATCTCCTTACCACGGTTTGATCATAGTAGGATCATAAAGTGTGTATATATATATATCACAAATATACATCTCATCTTCGAGGATGAGGCATCCCGTAGGGAAAAAAGTGTAAAAGTATGATATGTAAATGAGATATGTACCTAATATATTATTAGTGAGCATATACAACTATTATAGCATGAAAGAGAGCTTCAAATGTGAAGCATATGCCATCCGCACCTACTAAATACCCAATAAACAAATAAGAAATATGTATATATGAAAGTAACACTACAACAAAATGAATCTTTCATAGCAATAACAAATAGCGTTTCCCCTTTTTCTCTTTATTTGAGAAATATATTCCGTGTACTCAACGCTATATAAGCAAAAAGGAGGCCAATAAAAATATTTTGTGCGGGAACTAAAAAAGAGCGCTTGTTGCCCTTCCCTTCAGAAAACAACCCTACTTGTTTCACTTCATCGCCTCCAGTAGTCAACAGAAATCCCTAATCCATAATCTCAACATCCCCAATCGCAGAATCATGAAATCCCTAATCTCAACATCGAATCACGAAATCCCTAATCTCAACATCGAATCACGAAATCCCTAACCCGCAAAATCGTGAATCACCGAATCTACCCTGCCATCAGCAGCCGATCCCGCATCTGTCCAACTTGAACGGGCATGAGAGGTACTACAAACTTTGTTATATGTTTTTCACTAAAAATTTATTAGTTAGCTAAGCTGAATTAACGTATTATTTAACCGAAAACACTAATTTCATAATATTTTTCTCCACTCTGAATTAACATGTTTCAGCGTGGTTACTTATCAATGTATAGTTTAGTTGTCAAGAACTCAATTTCTTAGTTTCAGCGTTATTTAATAATTTTTTGGCAACGTTACTTTGATTTCATTTTACAAGGAAATAGAAGATACTTGCCGGGTTGATATAAAAAGTAACAAATCTGGAATTGGCATCTTGAAATTTGAAATTCCATCACTCAGCGTCAATCTATCATTCGATATCTAGAACTTTATGGTTTATTTTAGTGTTGGTGGTGTTGTTTATGTTGTATGTTGTGAATTTGGTTGTTGGATTCTGACTTTACAGTGTGATATTTAGACTTTTTTCTGAAAGTGGTTGGTCTTATTTTATTTTATTTTATTTTATTTATTACCTTCTTATTTCATGCGTGTCTACACACGCAGACACACATAAATGAAGGATCCATCCCTGCCATATAATTCCTCCTTAGTTTTCTTAGTCTTCATATTTCAGATTTGTATAATTTTTTGTCGATGAGGTGTATTTAACGATGAATGATAATATAGTTTTGATAAGTATTCAGGCTAAAACTTGGTATTTACTTCTCTCCTTGTTTTTTTTGCCCCTCTCCACTACGAAGTATTTTGTTTTTTTGCTTGCTCATATGGATGAATGTCACTAGAGTTTGTTCACATGTACATTGTACCATAGTAAATGTGCAGGTTCTGATGAAAAATTTCTATTGTTTATCCACTCATATTAAATGAGTGTAAGGTCTAAAAAAGGGGTAACAAAATATCTGTGTTGTTTCAAGATGAACTACTCTCATAAGCTATGTAACTACTATATAGACAGATCTCGGAAAGAAAAAATGACTGTAAAACAGTAAACCAATGTCGTCTTATTATTTATCTCCACAAATATTTCTGCATTTTATACACCTGTGGCAATATAAAGAGCACCATGAAAGCAATGAATTCTGATGACCACATAAAATCCTACATATTATTATGCTGCCCAACTCCCTTCTTATTTCTCATTTTTGTTTTTTTTTCAAGTTGTCGTGATGTTTGCAATTGCAATTAAGTGAGAATGCAGTATACTGCAATGAAAATCACTAACAAGACAGAGAAGCTCATCTGTCGTACGTCGCGTAGGGCTGGTCCTACAATGCCTGAGTTTCTCTATTCCATTTCTCACACCAGGTCCCTTTTTCATCTTTTATTCTTATTCTTTTTTTTGTAATATGTAACCTATACTTTGTTGACCAAAGGTTGATATATTGAGTACTGGAAATATAATTACAGGTAAAAAAATGTGCAAGTATATATTCATAGGGTGATATTCTTACATTATTCATGCAGGGATCTATAATTCCTGAAATGCATGGTTTGTTGCAGCTGTTATGCAAAACCTGAAGAACTAATCTTTGATTATCAAAATTTATAGTTAAATAATTCAACATGAAATCAGGGATTCTATCTGCTCTAATGAACTAATCTTTGATTATTAAAATTTATAGTTAAATAATTCAATTTATTGGACATAGTTCGGACGACATTAACAGAAATCATGGACTTGGAAGTATGCCTCCTGTAGTTTCTCATTTACTTATCACTGGTATTTTATATATTATCAATTAATGTATAAAACTATTTTTTTGTTTTTTCATAAAAACATTAATAACGTGTAAGATAGAAAGATAAGAATAAATGTATAGTACATGATGTGCTACAGGTTTAAATCACTAATATGCATTTGAGTGGATCAGAAGACTATTTCCAAAGTCAATATACAATAAAGCCAATGATTAGTAATATTTGTTAAGCTATATTCTATCAAAAAGAATTTTTATAAAGTTTGATTTGATGCTTAATCGGTAATATACAATATGTCCATAGCCCTCAATCTCCTTAATATACAATGTGCCAATGAAAATTTATTTTATCTGTAATTTTGTGGGAAAGTGGAAGTTGAGTGCGGACTTAAATAAATAATAACTTCAATATCTGTTTTAAGGAAATGTCAAAATCTATTTTTTATTATTATATGGTGCATTCAGTATATTATTTATTCAGCAGCATTGACTAAGTAGAACTTGTAGCAGACATCATTTTCATGATTTCATTTTCTTTACAATCATGTGAGCTCAGATCTAAGACTTAAAAAGTAAATAAATTATATACTCATAAAAAAAATCAGGAAGCAAACACAAAGTATATCAAGATAAAAGGTATTATGCTATTATCAATTTAGACTTCGTACAAATTCATAGAAGATATCATAGTTTATGTTTAAATTCATGGCAAACTTCTAATTTGTGATTTCTAAATCCAGAAAACTTTAATTATATACTAGAAACACTTTGCAAGTTAGAACTTCGTTCGTGACAACAAGACATACATCAACTAAGTATAGACTAACATATGGGAAAGTGTCAGGAATCACATCACATATCCAGTTTGTGCATGTTTCTCTGCAAACAAAAAAAAAAGGAAATTTATGTTGAAATAATCCATACAAGTTAAATCAGTCAATTCATAGCATAAGGCATGCCATGTCTCGAAGTAAAATTCTTTGCTATTTCTTTTTCATGCATATAGTAATTTTTTTTTCATGTTTGTTCTCTAGTACATTTTTTCCCTGTAAGTTTCATTTTGCCTACTTCTGCTGGTGGATGTTATCCCGTTAGAAACATAAAGTTAGTCATTTTCTTTATCTCATAGATACTCATATTTAGGGTTAAAATGTTGGACACTCATGTTGTAATTTGATCATTAAAATGGCGGATATGTTCACAAAGGTAATATTTTTATATTTCTGTTGAACATGATGTGGTTTTATACTACATTGCTGTATTTATAATTATCTGTTATGCTCATGTTTGCAAATTGCATGCACTAGAATTTATATTATGTTTTGCTATTTCATTTTCAGTCCCGATGGACATAAATGTGAGAGATATTATATTTGTAGTTTGTATTTTTATTGTTTATTATAACTAACGATTCTATTTCATGATCCAAAGAATTTATTTATCCGTTTGTATGTCCTTTTCGATGATTTATGGGTTTAATAAGTTTATTTAGGTTGATTATATATTAGTTTAGGATTCCAATTTCAAGGTACATAATCAATTTCAATGTTTGATTTTTTTTCAATTATTACTTAATATCGTTGCATCTTTTCTGAAATTCGATATGTCCAGTGTAGCTTGACTATACTCTATAGTCATTATACATTGATGGTGAATATTCCATTTGCACAAATGAAATATTTTGATGTATTATCATCAGGTTATAGTATAGACATATAATATTTTGAAGAAATTAGTTGGTAAATAAATATTTAGATGGTATATGTTGTACTTTTAAATACTTCAACTTGCATTAAGGCTTTTAATGAATTTAGTTTAAGTCACTTGGAGTTAAGATTTGGAGTTAGGGATTGGTGGAAATGTTGATGGACTGTAATTCTACAATGTTAAGTTCATGTACTAGAAAAATACACAAGAATATTGTATCCATGGTTCACCATAGTAATCAATTAATTTTTTTTTTATGTCTTTATGTTAAGGTCAAAGAATAAACTGTGTTGAGCACCAATTATCTTTATTTTAAATTCAATAAATTTTGTTGAGTACCAAGTTTTTCCCCTAAAATTTGATGTGTCATGGTTAAGCATCCTTTATATTCAAGAAAGTTTGGAATGCACTCATGTTTTTCCCCTAAAATTTTGTTGGGTAATGTCATATCAAATGTTTCCACATTAGCGTACTGAAACTTCCAATAATAAAATATGGAATATATAATGTTTTTTTTTATTGTTGAGCATAAATATTAACCAAAATTAACCAAAAAATAGTTCAGCGGGTTTGGGTTCGATTTCAAAAATTGTTGTTTCTAGTTAAAAATCTTGAATGCTTTTGATTTGTGCAGTCCCATAAATCCTATGTTGTAAGAGTGATTCTACATTTAATAGCGAATGATGTTGTTAAAAATGTACAAGCAAAATTGTCCAAACTCCAGATAGGAATGAAGTTTATACTTCAGACGAAAAATATTCATGAATCCACCATAGTTGCATATATTTGATTAAGTAGTGACTTACGAAAAGAAAATGTTTTAGTTCATGGATATTGAAAAGAGGTAACGTGCATAACTTAGAGGATGTGATGCAGCAACGAAACGAGAACAGAAGGAACCCGTTGCTCACACATGAAAAAACTATTTTTAATTCTTATCTTTCCAAAATAGGCAAATACTTCTATCTTTTGCTGTTTAAATTTCATGACAACAAACATTTATATATAACAAAGTATTGAATTTTCACAAAAACTCATGTTCAAGCCACAAAATGGCATCATGTAATAGAGAGATGCATCTTTTGACTTCAAGATAAGAACAATTATATGCAACGTTGAATAACATTTCTAAGCTGATACATTTGTATGCAGCATTGAGTTTCATTCAAGTATTACTCTGATAAGTACCCCTCGTTCGTATGGAAGCATGTTGCAGTCATGAGTGATGATTGGCGGTCAATTGATGATGATTTAAAATTTGTGTTGTGGAGTTCCATTCAGGTATTACTCCGATATACTTCATTTTCTTTTTTATTTAATGCTAAATTGCATTACTTGATTTTTCAAATGTATAAGAAGTGGTAAAATAGACAAAAATCATTTTGGATGATTAAAATTTGTGTTGTGGATTAGCTTACACTTCAAAAAATATTCAGAGACTATTTATTATTATATTCAGATACATAATTAAGAACTAGAGAATTCATATCCAATTAAACTAAAATTATTATATTAGGTATAGCATAGCAATAGTATTTTGGACGACTAAAATCCGTATAAAATTATAAATCCTAGAGTTAATGAGTGCGATAGATCAATGAATGAGGAGAAATTACCTCAACAGGAGGCAAATGATCTAAATTTGAGGTTGCATTAGGTAATTGTAAGGCTGACGTAGCTTCATTTATAACTGTTGAATATTTAACTGTACAGAACTTGGTATCTGCCAGGCATTTTTCTGTCTGATCCCAATCCTTAGTGACCCAGCTTTCAATCCCAAAGTTTGTTAACTGATCAGAAGAAAAAAAAGAAGCTCTTTTCACTCTAACTGTAAGTTTATAACTTTCTACAATTCACATGCCTTTTCTTCATATTTTTTGCTAAGGTAGTAGTTCCCTAAAAAACATAGGTCTTGCTGCCATCACTTCATATTTTATTTCCTCTATTAATCCACCAATAAAGTTGTCCATGATACGAACATGTTGCAACTTATCTAGCATGCCAGCTTGATGTTCAGACCCTAGATTAATGGATATATATAAATCCCAGTACTCTCATTGATTTAGTCAGAATCTGTGGTTAAAGACACTTGCATTTTTTTATTGATTTGTATACATATATATCATAGATTCAAATCAAGTTTAAATCAAGGTTTGAGAACTCGGTTTCGGTCTCGGTTTCGGTCTTTTGAAATTTTCTTAGTTTCGGTCAATTTCGTTAATTTCGAAAGTTTCGGTTTGGTTCAGTTTCGTTCCTGGTTACGTATATTGATATTATTTAGTGAAATAAACTAAAGTGAACTAGATTAAACTGAAGTAAACTTGATTAAATTAAAAATACAATTCATAACTAACTAAATTAAACATTTCAATATCATATTTAAATTACACAAAACCCTAATTAATTTGAGCAAAACATTAATTAGAAGTATACTAAATGTGGCCCAACTTTAATAAAAAAATTTTTTAAAGAGAACATGAAAACAAACAGCCCACGCAACAGCCCACATATTTCCTTCTTCAGTTTTTATTTCAAAAGCTAGTGCTGAACAAAACTCGATACGACTCCTTTTGTTTTCGAGGCTAGGAAAAAAATAGAGATGGAATCCAGAAAATCGATTGCTTCTCATCGACTTCTTTCAATTCGCAGCTGAATGCCGAACGAAAATCGACAACAAATTCTTCTCGAATTCAAGGGAGGGCAAAGACGAATAACGACGCATGTTAATTTCAAAGTTATGGCAGGTTTTAATCCTTTTCTCCTTGGATTCTTCTCGATTTGCTTTTTATTCTTTGATTCTCCGTTACACATTCCGAAACCGAATTTTTAGCTCGGTTTCGGACCGGTGGAGGACGGTACCGATCCGGTACAGCCGGAATTCCGGCGTACCGGACGATACCTTGAACCTTAGTTTAAATTAATGAACTTGCAATTTTCAATTACAAATCAACACTTCATCCGCTTAAATTTTATGGCATGATTGGATGATGTATGGTTGGTCCAATTATGGGAACCAATTGTGTTTCAAAGACAAATTTTAACGCTTCTAAACGTCCATCTGAAGGGTCACATTGCTCCTTAAGGTAGTGATCCCAGTATCATTGGCTTGCTACGTTCAAATGATCTCTTAGTTTTTGTCAAATAACTCTAGTTACATAGCCCGTCGCTTCTCGCCAAATGGTCAAGCCTGGTCTAAAATAACTTGGTGGAACAACAAAGTATAGCGATATCCAATAATTGATTATATGATAAATTACAATATGGATTTGGATTATTGGAATAGATTTCTGAATCAATTGATTGACAAGTCCATCTGTCAACACTAAATAATCATGCACACATGGTGTATATCCCACCATAAGGGAAAATATCATTGTTATGTGATATTAATACACACGTTATAAATCTTAACAGAGGATGAGGAGAGAGAACAACTTTCTAAAGAAATGGCGAAAGATTGGAGTGCAGGTATCCTTGTGTGAGTTTTACAGATAACAGCTGGATGTATATTTAGTATGTTCCAATGATCTGCTTTATATCAGTGCAGGTATCCTAGTGCAGGTATCTCTGTTGTTGTAACTGGTCAACGGCTATTTCATGGCGATATCTTTGATTGATTATTGTAGTCTATCTATTATTCTATCTATCCATCGCATATAAAACCTTAATATATTTTTCTTCAACAAGTAATTGATATTTGAAATTTTATCTTCCCTGAAACAGTGTTTGAGGCAAGGCGGTGCCAGGATTTCCACACAGCGTGCAATTCTTCCACTATGGTAAGTTTACCTATTATCCTTCATCTACTGCTTTCTTGAAAATATATGTAACATTTTTATCTCTTTGGCACCGAGTACCAACTGTTGAACCAAGATATGATGAATATAGAAATGGAACTTTTGTTTATGCTTTTTTGAGTATATTGGTGTATGATAGCTTTTTTTAATGCCAATTTGCATTTTTTTATGCTTAAATCATTTTAGTTGTGTATAATATGTTCCTTTAATAGGTCAGAGGGGTGAAATTATGAGACAAAGGAACAAATACCTTGATAAAATTATGAAACAAAGCTGCAACTACCTTGATGTAATATATGAAATAAAAGGTGGAGTTAATTTGACATAGAGACTTTTAATTAATGAAACGAACTTAAATTTTTTAGTGCTTATTTCTTTCTATTTTATCCTTCTTACAATTTAAATAGTAATGCAACATAAAATATTAGGGGATTTAATACTTTTAACCTTTATGTCAAATAATTTTCTTTATCCCTATTTGAAAAGATTCAGTTTATCCGATCATGAAAAAAACTGAGTTAAAGATGCACTTTTATAAAGTTATAGGATAAAAGGAATCTGTAGAATGATAGAGTTTTCAATTTTTTACTTCTGCAATTCCCTACAAATTTCAAAGGAATCATGTACTACTGAAATTTTATGCACCAATGTTGAAATTTTTGCAAATATTCCTTGATGTTGTGCTGGAGATTTAGATATACTTAAAGGAGATATAGTTAGCAGAGTATGTGACATTGAGAACTCAACTCGTTACTTTGAATTTAAATGTATTTAAGATGTTATTCTACTTTTAGTGTTCCATAATTATTGAAATATTACACTATATTAATTTGAAAGGCATATATCTTATTAACACTGAAAATCAAGTTCTATTTTTAGTGTTAAACTATTCTTACATCTTATCCTTTCCTTGCAAGCAAACATGATTTGTTATATCGTCGTTATTCATGCAATGATACTTATTGGATGTCGCACATATAAATAAGAACACCCAAATCTTTCTCTGCACTTTACCTAGTATATTGATGATGGATAACCAGGAATAGATGTAGACTGGAATGAGTAGATATTTACGAGATTTGATGACTCTCCACCATACATAAAAAGTATAATGCTGGTTATCTGCAATAAGATACTTATGTTTTATGCTGAACAGATACACAGAGAAGAATCCAACTAACAGGGCAACTGAAACCATTGTAGATGCAAAAATCTTGTCTTTCCAAAATAATTTGAAAAGCTTTATGCTTGCCCGAAGCTGAAATGTAAAGGGCCAAGTGCGGCTGCACAGACGAGAGCGAAGTACAACATCTAAGCAACATGAAGAGAAGCCACATGATCCTCTTTTGCACCTAAAACAATACTACCATTCCAACTCACAAATGCCCAAATGCCATCATCACCATGAGAAAAGGGGCAAAGGTAATTAATACCTTCCACTTAAAATGCCAAAGTTTTACAGTTATGTCAATAATCTCACAGAAAAGATCTTTTGGGGGGCAGTGTGTCGGTTTTCAATCACTTCAGAATCAGCCAACCCTTCCTTACTTTTGGAGATGTTTAGCCTTCGACGTCTTAATGTTGAAGGGACACATTAGAAAGATTTTCAGAGGGTGGAGCGTAAACATAATCAACATCATTTTGTACTTCCAATTTCATCTGCAAATTCATAAATGGTAGGTGGGTTAGTATATGTATTAATATGATATTTACGATGCAAACAAAGTTAGACAATAATAATGATAGATTTTTATATTAGGCCTCCAAGTCATTTACTCCATTGCCTACAAGTCATTGTCTACTTTGTCATTTATTGTCTACAAATTTAGTATATTCAACCTGGAACTGTCATTGTCTACTTTGTCATTTAATGCAGGAACTTGGTTAACACTGAAGCAACATGGAGCAATGTTTAGATCCTTACAAGAATCTTCTGTAGCAGCCATTTCCGTATCATCGTCTCAATAACTGAGTATTTGTGTCCATTTGTTAGACTATTTTGAGCTATTATCATATGACCATGTCTTGTAGTATTTGTGTTCATTTGTTAGACTATTTTGAGCTATTATCATGCGACCATGTCTTGTAGTATTTGAAATATTAGCAGAATTATTTGAAACTTTTCTACTGGTTTGATTGTGTGTTTCCAAATTAGAATTCACTGCAACGTTATCATTGTTACATATAGTTGTTATCATCTTCTCGATTTGTTATTTTTGGGATCCACATTTTAATATATATGTGTGTGTGTGTGTGTGTGTGTGTGTGTGTGTGTGTAATGTGTATACATATATCTATCTGTGTGCATATATATATATATATAATATAATAAAAAGAAAATTGAAACAAATGCTGAAAATTAATATTATATAGAATAGCGTTTGAAAAACGCTATTGATTCATAAAACGCTATCGCAACTCTATATGAGATGTAAGATTTATGCATCAAAAACGCTATAATAGAATCAAAAACGCTATAGTAGAAAATAAAAACGCTATACAAGCATGACAAGAAATGCTATCGAAAAACATTGTTACGCTATAACATGGTTTAATGAAACGCTATAAAATGTGCTCGAAAAACGCTATAGAAGTTAAATGAAGGATTATATTCCCTATAGCGTT
The DNA here is from genome assembly GCA_030765085.1 of Allium cepa. Classification (NCBI taxonomy): domain Eukaryota; kingdom Viridiplantae; phylum Streptophyta; class Magnoliopsida; order Asparagales; family Amaryllidaceae; genus Allium; species Allium cepa. The sequence continues at coordinate 349,320,168 of CM060944.1, forward strand.
TAAGTTTAATAACAGAGAAAAAACGCTATGGTTGGTTGCAAATGTTATGCCCTTTTGTAAACGCTATTAGCTATTATAGCGTTTTCCTTCCTGCTATGTAATGTTGCCGGCCAACCATAGCTTGTGGATCCATGGCGTTCTCTGAAACGCTATGGTAGCCAATTATAGCGTTTTTCAAACGCTATGAAACCCATAAACTGTTGTAGTGTAATATCAATATACAACAACTATATACGCCAATATAGCAAATGCAATCAAAAACAATAAATCCAACCATCAAACAACTATCATCCAACTAATATCCAATAAACCAATATCTATCCAATCAATCCCTAACTAAATCAATATACTTTCATTTCTCATTAATATTCATTGAATTGATTTTCAATTAAATCATATTTTGATTCATTAATATTAGATTTTACTAACATTCATTTATTCACATTCAATTAATTTACATTCACCAATTTACATTCAAGTTTGTTCACTTTTTAATTAATCAAATTCAATTCTATTTAAATTTACTTCACTTCTAATTTGAATTCAATTACATAGCTTTCAATTTCATATGAATTTCTATTCATTCAACTAACATCCATCTAACAACCATTGCATAACCAACATTACCAAATTAATTTACTTTACTTACATTCAATTTGGTTTAACACTTTTAATTTCAATTAGTTTAATATTTAATTGACTTTCATTCAATTATTCAAAAAATTTACAACATTTCCAATTTTATTAATTTACTTTGATGCCTAAAATCAACTTGATTCAATATTACTTAATTTATGTTTCATTTCATTCTCACTTGCATTTACTTTCACTATAAAACTTAAGTTCACTACTAATTTAATTCAAATTCTGTTTTATTTAACTTTTACTTAAGTCAAATTCCATATCTTTATCAAAAATCAGATTCTGTTCTACTTAACAAAATTGTTTAACCATATTAACAATTGGTTTCACTTACATTTTCTCACTCTATAAGTTATACAACTTATTTATTCAAACTTCCAAATTCATACTATGTAATCACTTACCACTTAAGTTTAATTTTCCATCTCAATAGCTTATTTAATCCAATTCAAATTATTTAACCATCCTTAGTATAATTTCAAATCATACATTATACTATGCTAACTCAATTTTATTTCAACTTTACCAACATTAAACTTTTATTTCATATTATAAGTCCAAAACTCATTTTACTCATATTTATCAATTTCAACTTGGATTTTAAATACAAATTTGTTTATTATAACAAAACTTAAATTTCAATTTACTATTGGTAGCAAATCCATCACATAGAAACTCGAAAATGATACTGATGATACACCAGTCATCACACTTATTATTTCCCAGTAACAATAGTGAATTCAGTGCTTTATATTCTTTTTTAAAAATTCCTTTTATATTTACAAATCACGTTTATAAATCTTTTACTTATATAATTTCACTATTTTACTTTACTTATATAAGATTCATCTCAAATTTATTTATCTTATTTAGATTTATAACAATATAACCCCTTTACTTTGAAAATTAACTTCTAAAATCAACAGGATTCAAATTTTCAACTTTTTAATTTAAATTCGGTTTTATTCATAACTTATATTTATAAATATACTCATTTCTTATAAGATTATTTCTCAATTGTAAATCATATTAATATAATTCCATGTTTTATAATTCCCTTGCTTGTATAATTTATTCTTTTACAATTATTGCTTTTATTTAGATTATTCAACCAGCTTTTATTAACCGATATATATTTAATTTTTCAAACAACCAAACAATTCATTTATATACACTTTCATAATTTTTGAAATTTTTTTGCTTTGTATATAATATAATCGAGGTAAAATTATTTCATTTACCAAATTTAAAATGATATTATGTCGACTTGCCTCGTTTAAATGTTTAGAAATCCTTGTAGATAATATGACGTCCACATACCGACCATAATTCGCAAGCATCTCAACGGATAAGTAAACACAATATAAAATATTTTATATTCACTAACAAATATGCACTCATATATATAATACACTCAACTCAATCTAGTGTTTTACTGTTCCTGTCTATACTGAGTACACATCAAAGCTTAAGAATATGCAAAATCTAAGCTCTAATACCAAATGTGACGACCCACAAATACGTACCCTTTGAATTAACAATAAATTACACATGTCCGGCCCAAAAAGCACAGACTGATGGAAAGTCAGGAGAAAGAAAAGAAGAGAGAAGAAGAGAAGAGAAGAGAAGAAAGAGAAAAGAGAAAACAAAAACAAAACAATACAGAATCTCACAATGCAGCTGAAAACATATAATATCACATCAATGATTTTACAAAATAGAAACTGTATATACATACATCAATCAGAGTACAACAATCAATCACCAGTTATCAACATGAACAGTTATAATAACATGTCCTTACAACTGCCGATAATATACAACAACTAAGCACAGTGGATAACCAAAACAGATACGTGTATACGAAAATAAAGATCTCTAGCTCTCCAGCTGAAACTCCAAAAGCCCAAATCTGAACCTGTAAATATACTCGATCTGACCTAAGCATTGAAAGGGAAGAACCTTTGGATTAGTCTGGTAAACCAGATAGAGAAACACACTCAACTGAATTTATTAAATTACCAAACTTTTCCTTTATCAAAACAAAAGTATCTTGTAAGACACGCCCACACATAAACACGGACATGTTTTTAACTTACAATAACTAAAAAATTTCATATCCAATCCTCTTATACTATACTAGTGTCTAGTATATACAAATAATATTAATCATAGTCGAAATTGTTACATTAATTAAATTCTAGCATATAGCCCAAAATGGGTAATACAATCAAAATGGCTAGTACATGGTGGAGTTTGGATTTCCATACAAATGACCAAGTGAAGGGACTGCCTTCGGGCAGTACATCTCTAGAGGAATGTACCGAGGACCATCACAAAGGATCCTCTACCAACACAAGACCGGCCAACCTCTATAACTAGATGGTACCGAATATATCATCCTTCGGTCGTTATCAACTTTTTCGAGGGCCCTCTAGCATATAAACCACAATAATCAGATACACGATGTCGTAGCATGTAAAGATATATCTAGAAGAGGATGATCGTACCCAACTTGGGAGCGACCCACTTAGCCTTTCTGCATCTAATCCTGTTTCGGTCATTTTCGGTTGATGAGGCTTGAGGTAACGACTACCTTTCATAAATCACAATCACATCAGTTTGAACATCACACGGCCATTTCCGTTGACTACTAATTTCCTTCCACAAAAAAACAACCCTTAAGCTCATACGTCTCAAGGAGGGTGTTAAGCTAAGAGAAGTTGCCTTCTCCGTCACCACTGATGTACATTTGTAAAAACCAATGTATGTAATCTGTAGAAATGCAATGTCAGACAAACGTCTACACAAATTGTTCAGGAATAAAACAAACCGAATGTACTTTCCTACCACATCCTGTCGGGAAATCCCTAGAATAAGTAGCAAATAGTCCTTGCATTGGATATTTCATAATGAAGAGACCACTACTACTACATGTTTATTGGGATTTTAACCCCAAACGTTTGACAAGCAGTCTTCCACCATGAAAATTCGAAATATCAATATCGTCGTAAGAAACTTACACAATTGTCGCATAGACGTTGGTCCAAAGTGGTTTACGGATAAACCAGTTTCGGTCTCTTCGCACAAAACAATGCAAAAGCGATTCTCAACCTCACACAGAAACTAAGTCTTATAGACTTATCACGTCTCCAACTTTCAACTTGTTAATCTTCGGGCCAAGAAGGAAGCTTGATAGATTGGAGAAATACTCCGCACTATACGAATCAACATCCTCGACATAAACGATAATCAAACCTACGTAGAAGGCTACGTATTAAGTGTACGACTAAATAGTTCCCATATCAAGTCGAGGAACTAAAATGACCAAATTTGATAGTTGGTTATTTAACTATCAAAGGAAACAAACAAATATTCAGCACCATAACAATCACTAAGCCCTTTTAATTAATCATTTATTAATTAAATCACTTGCCAAATATTCACTTCAAATAATCTTTTAAAAATGATATAATCTCAAAACCATTTCAACTTCTTATTGGAAAACATTTCCATATACTTATTTAATAATAAGTAATTCACAAATATCTTTATTTTCAACACTTAGAAAATATTGAATATACTTAATCAGAATTAAGTATATATTTTATTTTTTAAGGAAAACATTCTCTTAAAACATATTCATTTGGCTCAAAACGAATGTTGCGTAAAACATCGTTACAACAACCCAAAATCAACAGTATAGGGTTTCGAAAATAAGATAGATATATAAATCCTATATACTATATGAAACATCTAGTTTCGAAAATCATTTACTATAACAATAATGTTATAGTCTATCATTTCCTTATTTCTCGAAACGGCTATTTCAATAATGAATGTTGAAATCTATGTATTCGATACTTAACACATTTTAAAACACCTTCAAATCTTTTAACTCTATTTAAAATATCACTTCCCAATACATTTATTCAATTTAAATGATTATTATTCATTGTCCAAAATCATGAATATAATTTGTTTACCAAATTCAATACTTCTATCCATTTATCAAAGGATTATCCACTCTCCAAAATCGTGGATATAATTCTCTAACTAAATTTATTATTTCTACATATTTGTTAAAGTATAATCCACAATCCAAAATCGTGAAAAAAACCCTTTAATAAACTTTCATATTTAGCTTATCAAATTCAATTGATTTCACGTTTATAAAACAATGTTTATAAATTCCATTTATATTTTATAAAACTTCCACTTATAAAAATCCCTGTATTAACCAATCCCGCTTACATGCAAAAATCCAATTTATAAGTTAATTTCTAATAAATCTCTAATTTTCAAATTCATTCTTTTTATAACTTCACAAATTATAAATCTATAAATCTTATTTACTTATAAAATCCGATTATAACTTCATTTTAACACTTATAAAAACTCCTTAATAATCTCAATATATTTTTTTATAAAATATCAATTTTATAAATCTTATATATAAACCATTTACAATAAGTCAAAAATCTCCATTTATACTATTTCACAAAATAATTAACTTCACATTTCAAAAATTACATTCAAGTTAAATTTCACAAAAATTCATAATCTTTATGACATAAAAATTATAATTTTTATCTATTTAAAATAAATTGCTTCCTTTATAACAATTCAATATATATATATATATTCAAATCACTTAAAAATCCTTTTTTATTCGAAATCATCACGTTGATATTTTTAAATCACCAAAAATGGCCCAATGCTGCAACAACACTAAATACATCAATCACGGCTTCCAAAACATCATATATCACATGATGACAGTATATATCAAAATATCTGTAAATAAAACCAATACTGGTGCGGAATCTAGTTGGATCCCTCCAACCTATCACCAGCAAAAAATATTCATATTAGAAAATATGTACAATGTTCGCTTCGAGGCAGACGCGCGTACAAAGGGTCATCCGCTCATACACGGAAACGTATAGGGTCTCATCTGCTCCAATAGGCAGGAATATATCCAAATACCAGTCAATATATATATAATATATCATATATCACCCAAAAAATCATCAATCAACTCAGAATAAATTTACTCTCACTTATATAAAAAGATCGGTGAGTCAAAAAGAGTGAGTTGCACTCACATTGGTTCTAATAGCAGTTGAAGTGTTTTATTTCAAATAAAATTAAACGAGCATTTAATTTTATCCAAAGTTTACACTAGCTCCAATTAACTCCAAACCAATACTAAAAGGTAGTGTTTGTCAATACGGACCCAACGCAACTTGTTTCATCAAAAACGGACCTCGTATGAAGAAGATATGACTTTTTAAACATTATACGAATTTAAATATTTCAATTTACAAATCTGTTTTATTTTTAAAACCTTTTTTTATTCTCATCCTTTCGATTTTCATCAAACGAGATCTGACCGCCCAAGCCTACTTCTTTCCCGTCGTGGATAACTCCAGATCACGCTCGAACCCATGCCGCCCCTCTTCCCTTACTTAACGCGATCACCACTCCCATTTTGACGATGATCCAATACCGTCGTTCGAAAGGCCTCAGTGAGCTCCATCTTTGGCATGAATGTCGATGATCTTGACCTTATCAATATCGAGAAAAATGCGCGTGAACTTTGGCCATTCAAACCCATTATTCCGTCAATCCACTCAATAAAATCGGTCATGACCGTTGAGTTATAGATCTCGGTAAGATCTTCGTTTTTGTAGTTGAGAGTTTTTGATGATTGTTGGTGGATTGGAAAAAAAAGAGGGAAGAGTGTTAGCTATTTTCGGCCATTGAATAGTTGATGGTAGCTGGAACCCCTAGATGCTTAGGTTTTGTGAAAATATGAAGATCTTAGGTCCTTTTACATAAAATTCTCACGCATTATTCATCCGAAATATTTTCGAACTCCAAACGAAGCATGTCACCTGGTGTTTATAATATTTTACTCATATTTCGAACACAATGGAATATATATTAGGAGCCAATTCGTTCGTATTTGAAAGATAGGTTTTCGAATCGACTTATTTAAATTTAAAATTCACTTAAATAAATTTCTACGCGTTTTAGCTTCCCTCGGACAAACTGTAAATTCGATTGACATGAAATATGAAGTCCTGTAATAATATAAAATTATAGATCCAATGAAACAAGTTTCGTCGAAATCGGAGACTACATCAAAAATAGCTATTTTTACACGTCAATTAAATATTAAAATATTCAATTTCTACAAATTAACTTTTAATTCAATTCTGTAAATTCTCTATTATCATCCTAATTTAAATAGAATTTAACATAACTTTATAAATCATTTTCATTCACATTTAATTCAAATTTCACTTTTTCTACAATTTCAAATATTAGATTAACAATTTAATTATCCCATTAAATCACTATATTTCAAATATAAGTTATTCAGCATATAAAATTGACTTTTGAATATTTAAAATCAGTTAAATATACGAATTTCAAATGACTTAAATTCGGGTCTTTACACCTTGTCTCAATTGGACATCCCCTAATAACAAAATACTTTAGAGTGAGCTGTTTGCCTGTCCAGAGCTCATAAGGTGTCGTAGCAGCTGCTTTAGTGGGTACCCTATTAAGGATATAAACTGATATCTTTAATGCCTCCCCAGAGTGATTTTGGTAAGGTAGAATGACTAATCATAGTCATCATCATGTTTTTAAGAGTTCTGTTTCATCTCTTAGCAACACCATTCATGTTAGGTGAACCTGGCATGGTGTACTGTGGGACTATTCCATATTCCCTAGGAATTGGGCAAATGGTCCTAGACATTGCTCACCTGATCCATCAGATTTATCATAATATTCACCTCCACGGTCAAATCTTACAGCTTTAATTCTTTTGTTGAGTTGGTTTTCAACTTCTACCTTAAATTTCTTGAACATGTCTAAGGATTCTAATTTATCATGTATAAGATATAGGCAACCATATCTTGAGTAGTCGTCTATGAATGTGACAAAATATTGCTGACCATTCCATGATGTCATAGGGAATGGTCCACAAATGTCGAACATTAGTTGCTCTATTGGCGCCTATTTTCTTATGCTTGGTTTATTTTCCCTTGATGCACTCTACATAGACATCGAAATTTGAAAAATCAACAGATTCGAAAATACCATCTGTTGAATTCTAGTTTTAGATATATGACCTAAGCGCTTGTGCCACGATGTGGCTGAATTTTCCTTATTTGCTTTTCTTTTAGTATCGCATGATTCCATATGCATGGCTTCATAATAAGAGGTATTAACTTCAAGCATATATAAGTTACCATAGACATTGAGAGAACCAGTTCCAATAAGATTTGAATTTATTAATAAACAAAAAATAGCATTCCCAAATGAACAAGAATAACCAAATTTGTCCAACTTAGAAATAAAAACCAAATTCCGTCTAAATGAAAACAAAAGTATCTAATAAATCCAAATAAAATTGAGTTCTCAATAACAACTTAAAATGCCAAATAGCCTCCAATTTAAACAATTTTCCATCACCCACACAGATGTTTCTTACAACATCAATTGGATTTCATTAGCTCAAGCAACCTTGCATACAAACATTATGTGAGTAGAAGCACCGGAATCTAACCACCAAGTGTTTCTAGGTACTGTAGCTATTTCTTCAGAATAGACCAAAGCAAAGGATGTACCTTTCTTAATGCGCCATGCATGATACAATATTTCTTTAAATGTGCAACCTTCTTACAAAAGTAACAACCATCAGCCTCCTTGTGTTGTTTCTTTTCCCCTTAGCAGTTTCCTTATCATTCTTTCTCTTTTTATCTTTTCCCTTAGGGGTGTATGCCAAATGAGCACTTTCAGTCTTACCATGAATGAGCACTTTCAGTCTTATCATGCTTCAATCTCTCTTCTTCTTGTACACAATATGATATGACCTCATCAAGAGTCCATTTCTCCTTCTGACAATTATAACTGATTTTAAACTAGTTGTATTGTGAAGGAAGAGAGATTAGTACCAAATGCATGAGAAAATCGTTTGAAAGCTCAAGTTTAAGTGCCTTAAGTTTTGAAGTAACAGTAGACATTTCCATAATGTACTCCCTTATGTTCCCTTTGCTTTGATACTTCATGGAAATCAATCGCTGCAAAAGCGTGTTTGTTTCCGCCTTATCGTTTTTAGCAAAACGTTTTTCAATCTCAGTAAGGAAATCTTTAGCATTGGTTATCTTTTTCAGATACCGCACCTCTAAATGCCTCTAGAATGCCATGCTTTATGATCATTAGACTCTTACGATTTGAACGATCCCACCTCTCAAAGTTCTTTATAATATCAGAGAACTTTCATCCGTAAGCGGGTGGGTGCATCCATCCTAAGTGTAAGGCCAAGATCCATGTAGCCAAGAACAAGCAATGTGTTCTCTTTTCAAACCTTAAAGTTTGTTCTGGTCAGAATAGGAATGTTGTTAAGATTGGCAGATACCATAGTTAAATTAGATGTAATTTTAACGTACAAATCAATCAAATATGCTCACATTGTGAAACAAAACTGTGCTAAATTCAAATAATTGGTAAATCTCTTCTCATGGTACCTAGCACAACATCAATATCAAGTCTTTGGACAGTAATATTAATTGTAGGTAAGTGGTACTCTTGTTGTAATGATCAAATATTGACAATAAGTTCAAGTCAAATATCAATTTTCCTTTGGGACGATTAGATACTCACTTGCAAAACTATATGATTGTCACATATTTATCAACACACATGTATAAATGATTCAATCAATTATTAGTCTTCCTTTAGGCTGGCTAATGTCCATATGAATAAATACATACAAACATCAAACGTTTTTCATGAATAACTAAATAAGAGAGACCACTTTGGTGACATGTTATTTCGATTAGTTCACTTGTAATGTTGGATATTTACAGTTAGTTTGTAAAGAGATACCAAATAATATTTGAATTGATTTATTTTAACTCATTCGTTTATGCGTATTCCATAAATTTCAATTTTTTTTAATTTTAAACGTATTGAAAATATGGTTTCATAGCCGTAATAAAAAAAATTGACATCGGTTAAAACTGTAATAATACATAACAAATGGAATTTTCAATAACAATTAATGATAAAATATTGCATACTTTATTTAACTGTCAATATTTAAGGCAGAAGATTAAAAAAAATTAACATAGCATGGTCCATACATGTGATATTGCAAGAAAATGAAACTTATTTTTAACGAGCGGGCAATACATATAAAATATAAGTGTCTATAAAATATAAATGCATTAAATAATAAACAATATATCTTTTTTTATTCCAAATACAAACATGATGCGTCATTAAATTTATTTCAATTAACGCATTTACTGCATTTATGATAATAAATTTATTTATTTATTACTATAACAACCACATTTAATGCAATTATGATAAAAATAAATGCAATAATAAATTTATTTATTACTGTAACAACCACATTTAATGCAATTATGATAAAAATAAATGCAATTGACCATTATGTGTGAATGAAACAAAACTTAACATTATAACCATTATAGCAACAAAAAAAATTGTACAATTGCAATACTACTGACAATAAAATATTAATAATATGAGTAACAACAATTAAAGGCGTCAGATCCGAACAAGTAGAATTAATTCATGAATTATTTATATAGATCTAAAACAAAGGCATCAGATGAATCAATAAGAAAAGAGCAAATCTCACAAATCCGAAATAAAGGCATAAGATGAATCAACTAAAATTGTAAGTCTTAGAACCATAATTTCATATATACTTAAAATTAGGAAAATTTTCGATAAAACCAATGGTGGGTGACTGTGATATCACTTGTTGGTGATTAATCTATATTAGATCCAAATACGCATAACCTATATTGATTCAGTTAAGAAACAAGTATATGAAATTAACAATGGAAGGCGTACCCGAGTCCATCGATTCTTAATTGATGTGAAGATTAATTTGGATTGGATCTCTCAAATTGACACATGCTTAGATCTGTAAATTCTCTTTAGAAGAGGGTAGAGAGAATATGATAAGACCTGTATAATTTGAAAACCAAAACCCATATATAGTGTGTGCATTTTTCAATTCGGCCCTTCAACAAACTAAAGTTGTCACTCCGATATACACAGGTTATAATTTTACATAACGAATATACCCCTTAAGTCTTAATATGTTTGTTCCCAAAATAGATCACGTAATTAGACTTAATTACAAGATAGCCCACACATTCCAACACTAAAATATGTGGCCCCATTATGTTGAATTATTCCAACCGTACATTCTACAAGAATATTCTTTTCCACATTTTAATATATTGGGACATCCTTTCAAGAAAGGAAATTATTGTCGTTATAAATTTTCATAAACTACCTAAATGTGATACTTTTGCTCCGTTTAGAATTACAATGAGTTATCTCCTTTCATTTACATTGAAATAGACAGTGAAAACTACGGAGAAGGACATCCGTACTTTATTATTCCAAATGACGCATTTTTATACATAGATGTAAGACACTCTAAGGAAATTTACACAGAATTAGATACAGCTAAGTTGTACATTCAACACTCCCAATAAATTAAAATATAGAAATTCACATTCCCAATCAAATTAAGGCATTCCAAATGAATATAAAACAATTTACAACCCAATTAACGTAATTCTGGAATAAACTTCACAACCTTATCAATATCCTATTTCACCAATTTTAGGGATATCCAAAAATTCCAGATCTAAATATATATGTACCATTTTCATCCATTACTTCAAATTATTGAATATGTAAACAAAGATTTCAAATTAGATTCATTCATTAGGCCTAAAGTTCCATGGTTCCCACATCAGCGTAATAACAAAAATAGAACTCAATGATACAAAATTAGTATTATGTAAATCATGTTGTTTTCACTCACCTTTTTAGCTTTTTAGATCTCCAAAATTGAATTCATTCCTTTAATTGACTTCACTTTCCTTTCCAACCAAAAATATGTATAAAAAATATATACATATTCATTAGAATTACATATCTGAGAGAAGATTCGAGTTAAGTGAAATTTAAATTTATAATTACAGATCTTACCTTTTTCGTAGAATTGATCCACTCTTTCTCTTCTTCACTTTTATTTTCTATCATTCTCTAACATATATATATATATATATATATATATATATATATATATATATATAGTATTTTTATAATTTTTAGAATAGCAGAGAAGGGAAAATGGCAGAGCTCTGCTACTCTGTTCAGAAAATTTGAGGAGAAAAATGACAGGTCAGGCCTGTATGTATAGGCGCTGGAATTAATTCTAATCGATATATTATAATTTGTTAAATCTGAGTCGTTAAGCTAAGGTTCAATCCTAACCGCCACAACCTAAATCGGTCGACCGGCCCAATGAGGCTATCAACCGGTGGTGGTCCAACATTTACTAATTTCACTGATAATTAATATTTATTTCTTTAATTCGTTTTTAATTATTTTCGATCGGAAATCTTCAAACATCGATAACTTCTTCGTTTGAACTCTGATCACGAAGCTTTATATATAAAAGCTGCTTAGAAAATTGCCAAGAATACAATGATGCAAACTTTGTAGTCAAATTCCAACGTTTGCTCAAATTACATTTTGAGCCTTGTTTAATTATTTATCGATTCCTGTTTAATTTATTTACCGTTTATTTTATAGGATGTTATATTCTTCCTTCCCCCTTAAAAGAATTTCGTCCTCGAAATTCCTCAAGAATTGAATCATGCAACATAGCGTGCAACCATTTAAAATTATTCAACCAATTAGTGCACAATCAATTTTGTAGTCAATCATGTACAAGTGCATCGTGTGTCGCAGCACATATGATATGTATGCTCAATAATACTAAATCGGCCCCTCCTATATGAATAATTTACCAACTCCATATGTTAACAATTTTCTTTAATAACAAATGTCGATCTCGAAAATCGAACTCATGACCTTTGATCTCGCAGTCAGAACTGCAAACCACTAAGCCAACTATGTTGGCTATTTGTTACGAAATGCTATTAGCTTTTGTAAATAATTTCAAGATTTCAAAACACACTCAAGCATGAAATATTTAAATAGAAATAGCATAGTAGTAATAAACAATGAAATTCGATCAAACATGTCCAACACTACTGTCATAGTAATTAGACGCTCTGACTTTGGTCCATGAAGTCACAAATTCAAATTCCGCATAGTGCAAAATTTGAACCATCGGACATGTATTGATTTATGTTGTATACTACATACGACTTGTATTACGATTACGTAGACAACCACGTAAGTACTCAATTGAAAAAACAAACAAACAAATAAATAAATTGATCAAAGCAATACATTAATGGTTTAGAGAGGAAATGGATTAATTCTTTTACGAAGAAAGCTCATGTATTAGTCAAGATAACATAAAAGATGAAGATGTTTGTGATACAAAAGAAACAAATACAGTGTATACAGACTACAAAGTTGATTGTTCTATCAAGAACAAAACTTGCAATACAAAATTCATTCAATCTCCTAGTTCAAGTATAAACATTACATGTTATCAAATTTTGATCGACTGACCCAGATCTTGAATGTCCTATGAAGTCTATAATCATAAAATCTAGCCAAGTACACGAACCGCCAGTCACTTTAATTAGGCTATAAATAAAAAGAAGAAATCAAACAAGGGGTCCTCCCTTGACATACTCGGTGAAAGCCAAAGCAACCAAACCCAACATCGCAAACCTGCCATTCCACATCTCAGCATCCGCGGTCCACAGTCCGCTCGATTTAGATTGAACGCTTATCCCTTTAAACAGCGGAATGAGTGATGCTGCAGAGAACAAAGTAGCTGCGATCACAAACGAAGGAACACCGCCGTTCATCAGCTGTGATGAGAGGTCGCTTCCGCTTGCCAACTCCGCTCCCAACGCAGCAACAAATCCAAGCATGGCCAGACGTCCGTTTATTCTCTCTGGTGCTGGTCCACCGAATGCTAGCAAATCTCCAAATTTTGTGCTCACCTGTTTCATTCATTATTATGATTATGATATCGCTTTTGACAGCAAATTTTTTACTTGTACATGTGATACTTAACACATAAATGATCTAATACCTTGGGTGCTTTGGGCTGAACTGGGGTCGATGGTGTAATTGGTGCACTGGATGTTGAAGCTTGCTCTTCTGGGGTTTGCTTCTGCAAATTTCAATCAAACACAATGTATGATTAGCTAACATTATACGTACCCGCTACAATACCATTTCAAAATTCAAAATATATCTATATACCTGAGCCTGGCATCGAACGGTCACACCACGCTTGCATGGAAAAGAAACTAATGTGTTAGACTTGTTGTGATTCTTGCTCAAACCAGAACGAGCAATGGGAATGGCTATGAAAGATTGCATTGTTGCTGATGCTGCCGCCATTGCTATGTATGTATTATTCTCTGGTGTCAAACTTTGAATCAAAGATGTTGTATAGGGCTGACTGACGTAGGGTTGTGTTGAGATACTGAATGCTTACAGGGCAACAATATATAGAGAACATAGGTGGATGGCAAGTGGACATGCAGAGAAATGAAGTTTTTTGATACGTGGTCCAAAGCAATACCAATAACCCTACTGCTTGCACTACTAAAAACCTTTCTTTCTGAATAATTCATTTGTTATTTAGTGATCTTTTCTTGTGATTGGGTTCATTTGTGGCCATGTGAACTCGAGGTCTCTGCTTTGTTGACGTGGACCACTGTTCTCGGTTAGAAATTGGCACGCAAAATTTCATCGGCTTTGGTTTCTTTATTCACCCGTGTACCAGTGCTATGACATCCAATTTCTAATCTGGTTTGAAACTAATATGACACGGACTACATATTTCAATAGCTTTTACACCAAGTGTAGCCGCCTGGCTGATGGCAACGTTCGTAATTTGTCCATCCAAGGACCAAAAAAGAATTCATAAATTTAAACTAAACAAACTGATGCACGCGCAATATGAAAACCATAGGAGATCAAATGAATGGTCATTGAATGTCATGCCTATTCGTACAGAAGAAGAGAAGCAATGAATTTGAATTTGGTGAGACCAAATGGTTGCTTGTAGACAAAAACATGGCCATGGCATGGCATGCACAAAAACATAGCAGCAAAAGTGCTGCAGATGTATGGCTCATGAAATGCACATTGATATCGTATATCATAAGTAAATTTATAACTATTATATGCCCATTATTTAATATTGATCGACACAAGTTAGATAAAATCGTATAATTGATATTTTATAAATTCTAATTTACTTTAATTAATTTATAACAATTATAATAAATTAAATCAGGTGATCGAAAGAATATTCAACATTTCGGTTGGGTGACAGTTAAATGTAGATTCGATCAGTGATTAATATCGAACAATTCGACTATTAACGTTCACACGTCACTTAGCAGGTTGTGTGAGATTATAGTCAAATTTATTGCTTACTCAGCTTTGTTAAAAACCAATTTTACTAATTTAAGCGTTACTCGGTAGTGATAATTATTTACTTTAATTCTCTCTGTCAAAACTATATCATATTAAGACTTATGGAATTTGGTAATGTTCAAAATTCCAATATTATGCATATTCAATTTTATAGTCCAAATACAAAGTCCTTGATTCAATAATATCAATTAATATTAACCAAACTACTATGGCCAAACATTTTGACTTTGAGTTGATTTCATTTGAACGTGATATCAACCTCATATAACTGAGGAGACGAATACTCTTTTGAATAGTGTTTCACTTCCAATACTTCCACTCGGTCCAACTATAGTCATTCGATGAACGTTGTGCTACGTTTTAACCATAATCAAAGTGGAGTTTTCATATTGAAAATCAACAACATTCTCAAGTCAAGAGAACTGTGTAATATTTTCACATCGATCTTTTTTATTTGACCTTAGTTATACCAACTAACAGAAAACTATCGAGTGGGTCATTTCATAATTATCCAATAACTACGTAATCTCTAGATGCCCCCCGAGCCATGAGTAATATAATACCTAATAATTGGCGAGCGTTACGTACTCTAATCTCAATGACATATTTAAAATGACATGTGTCTATTACATTGTGATAAAATACTCATGATTACAACTATTTGTAATCACAATCACAAGCATACAATATATAGATTCTTTGTTAGTATGCTTAAATTAAATAAATAATTAATTATAACATATTATAACAAGAATATAACAGAAAAATAACACATTTTATTATGAACAAGAATTGATTACGGAGTTAATAATCTATAATAAATTACAAAATTACCCACGTCGCAATATCCCTAACCCTATCAATATGTACACACACATACACGAAACTAAGACACACAAACACACATGTATACACATATGAGGAGCGCTCAATGACACACATATTTTGCAGCACCCATGTTGTCCTCTAATTTCCACCACAAGCTTCTAATTAAATAACAGTATTTTCTCTCTCCTCCCACTACCTATATTATTCAATTCAGATCTTGTGATGGAAATTAAGGGGCTACAAGGGGTGCTGCAAAATAGGGATGTCTATACACACACACGCACGAGCATGCATGCACACAAACACACTCGCCGAGTGTGCGCGCACGCGCACACACACACACATTTATATATTAAATAACAATAAAAAGTTCGGTCCTCATAAAGAACATACATATATAATAGATATATTTATTAATATAAATTATTTTGATTAGCAAATAAATACTGTCTATTCAAATTCAAAATTTGAATATGTATTTCAAAGGTTCACTTGATTGATTTGGCTGTGAAAACTTAACATAAATACATACATACATAAAAGTTTGTAATAGGCAAAGTTCAAAATTAATAAATATATTTAAATATAGTATATTATAGTGCATAAATTCATTATTGGTCATATGTCTTTGTGTAATTTATAATATGTCATATTATATTTATATCTTCTTACAATGATACAAACACATCCATATGCCACCTAGTTTATCGTTTAGCTTTAACCCATCATAACATAAGCACCGCACTTGGGATATCGTATAACATAAACACTTTATGTTTGTCATATCTTATGTGTCCGTTTGCTATTCTAGGCATTTTGTTAGTGTGAGTTGTAGCTGCCTTGGTACCTCAACCAAGCACCTTTCATATAAGTGTTAATAAAAAGTGGACGAGCCACTTAAAAAACCAATTGCATTTAACAAAAAAATATAAACGCTCTGTATATTGCCAATAAATATACGATGTTCAACTAAAACAAAACAAATAAAGCAAACTTAAAATATCAAAAATTTTAATTTGAAATTATAAAACTAAAATTAAATTAAATTAAAACTTTAAACATAAAACTCTCTTTATACCATAACAACTTTAAATATGATTTAACGTACAAAATTATTAATGCTGTCATAAATTAAAGATCTAGTGTAATAATTAATTAAATGTTTTTTTTTTGAAAATTGCCTATTTTCGTTTCTTTTTCAATGCACCTAATCCAACATCTCATGCAAGCTAGATGAGAGGATCATGGTAGTAGAAATATTGATGGCTTGTCTAGTCATGGGTTTGCCATCAAATTTTTCATCGTCATAGTAAATAACATTAAAGTCGCTGCCAACGATCCAAGACTCAAATCCTAAAATAGAGAGATCAAGGATATATCATTCGACAGACGCTCCTCTTAAGCATATTGCACTTGGTATGGACATAGGTAAAGAGGTGAGGAGGCAAAGTTAATGCTGCGATCAACGGATAAGAACCTTTAAAGAGCCAACACTCGATCAAATTTTCAAATGATCTAAATTTTACCATTAAAATATGAAATAACACCACTAAAGTTTAGTTTCCTACTCAATATGGAAAATTTTATGTGAATTGATAGGAGTTCATGGATAACAATTGTGTTGATATTGTGTTTAGAATTTCCCTTTTCAACCTATTTAATCATGGGATCATTACCAACATTGAATCTTCCAAACAAGTGTGTTAATCATGATAGGATTTTAGTACAGGAAGGAATGTTAGATTTGAAAGACATCGCGGACCTAGTTGAAAAAATAGTGCAAGGGTTGTCCATAATCGAAGGTTTGTGTGGCAGCACAGGAGGCAGTGATGGAACTGAGAGGGGTGAGCCAGGGAAGAAGTTGTGGGTAGAAGTGTTAGATGTACCAAGTATTCGGCACATACTTAATTGATTTCTTTGCGGACATGTTCAACAAATCAATCAAATATCATGTAAATTCATGTTTAGTATCTATCAAACTTAGTAGATGACTGATTTCTTTTGTTTAGTATTCCTGGTTCATGTAAAAATTGTTACGATTTTCTGTTTTTGTTCCTCTGTACAAATATCTTGATTCATTTTCTTAGAGTGACAAGTTATTCATCTTAAATTCGTATTTGAAAGCCATTTCCATTTTTTCAGTGATAAGTGATTCGTATATAATTTGATTCCCATACATGGTTCTATGAAATAGAATATAAAATTGAAATTTTATTCATGCCGTATTAAAGTAAGATCAATGGTGATTGGTGGGATTACTTATTTCAATCCATGAGATGCCATGAGTTTCAATTTTAACACCGATGTCAACAAAATGGTACCTGAATTCCATTAATAAACTGCTAGGAATCTTTGTGTTTATGTTTAGCATTCCACTTATGTACAGCATTATTCCCGCATGCTTGTATGGATGTTCAGCTAATCTGCTTTCAAGCATACTAAATCTGGTTCGGCCTAAACTTGAACGTAACCCTACTTTTTATCATGCTTTTGTTTAATGTATTCCCAATTAGTCCATTGTATATGCAGTAAAGTAAACCATATAGTGCATTTACCTCATATTTTAGAACATTCAAGTCAATCTGCCTGTTATCCTATCTCATATCATCGTTTTAGGGTGTAATATTCATATGATATTTCTACCGATGTATTATTGAATATAAATGTTTAATAGTAATACTGCTATCTGGATGCTTTTAGAAAAGATTTTAAGTGATAGCAAGGCACGGGCAAACATCTAACGATGGTTTAGTCTTGTTAGCAACAGTATTTTCAAATCAATATATACAAGAATGGCTGACCATAAACTTAACATCAACCTGCTAACGTTTGGAAACATGTAGCTAAATCAATAACACACGGTTTACAGATAATCTATTGTTTAAATAGTTAAAATTTGTCCAGAGTTTCTAAACGCATATTCTTATACCTACATATTGGAAATATTAGAGAATGGATATGAGAATTAGTGTAGAATTGAATGTAACAAAACTTGATGATTTTCTTTATTGATACTTAATACTGATTCATGAACCGGATACAGAGTTTATATAGAGACCCACTGTATAATATTGGACTGGATTTGTACACAAAAGGAATAACCGCTTTACATATTACAACTGTACAAATACAATACATTCGGCCGCTACTCCATATTATCTTCAATAGCCCTCTTCAATTAGATTTAAGGTTCCCCTCTCTGCACAAATCGTCTCTGGTTATTTTGCTGGAAACATCATATTCCTTCAAAAAAAAATATGAATGATGAGAGAAATAGTAGATCTGGAGATAGATATGACATCGATGAGCTTCCAGCTGTTGCTAGGATTTCAATTTGACAAAGTTGGCTGCAACTGGAAGCACCTTTGTCTTTGCTACTCGAGATGGTTCTTTAAGGAGTTTCAATCTTCCTATCAGGCTGCTCGAGGCTAGAGTTGCTTGTAGTTTGTTTGATTTTCAACCATTGTCTTTGTTGAGCGAAGCTCTTTGTTGATAGAGGTTTAGTTAAGATATCAACCCTCTGGTAAGTTGCAGATAAGTGGTTTATGTCTAGTCTTTGCTGTAGCACTTGTTCTCTAACAAAATGCAAATCCAACTATGTGTTTAGTTCTCAAATGCAAATTTGGGTTAGCTGTTAGAGACATAGTGCTTAAATTATCGCACCATATGGTAGATTTCTTATTGGTTTTGACATGTAGTTCACTGAGCAATGATTCAATCCACATAACTTTGGCTGTTATATTTTTGACACTTCTAAATTCAACTTCTATGCTAGATCTTGATGTGGTAGATTTTTTTTTAAACACCAGGACATGGGATTTTCTCCTAAGTATACACAGTAGCCTGATGTTGATTTTTTATCATCCACTTCTGTAGCCTAGTTAGCATTTGCATAGGCATTAATGTTGATGTTTTTGCTTCCTTCGAGAATGAGACTGTAATTTAAAGTTCTTCTTAAATATCTCAGGATTCTCTTTATAGCCTTCCAATGAGAATCAAGAGGAGCTTGTATGTATTGACATACTTTATTTACACTATATGTTATAAAAGGGCTTGTTATGGTAGAATATTGAAGTGCACCAACTATACTTCTGTACTACTTTTCATTTTCTATAGTTTCACCTTGATGTCTTGATAAGTTGAGACTATTGACCATAGGAGCAGGAAGTGGTTTGGCTCGATTCATGTTTGATTTGTTGAGAAATTTTGATGTATACTTTCTTTGAATTAGATGAATTTTTGAGTCTGATGGTCTTATGACTTCTATGCCCAGAAAGTAATTGAGATTTCCTAAGTCTTTGATCGAAAATTGTTGATCCAATTGCTGTATTAGTTGATTAATGCCATCTTCATTGTTACCTGTAATTATAAAATCATCAACGTATATAAGTATGTATATTACTAAATCATTTTGAAATTTGATAAACAAAGAATTATTAGACTTGATTGAATGTAGTTCAACTTGATCAAAGTTGACTTAAGTTTTCAAACCAAACCCTTGGTGTCTGTTTCAGACCATATATACCCTTATTTAGTTTGCACACTATTTCACTGCTGTCACCATGATTGTAGCCACATGGCTGCTGCATATATACTTCCTCTTATAGTTCACCATTTAAGAATGCATTATCTACATCCAGTTGCCTCATTCTACATTTATTATGCAAGTCAATACTCAGCACAATTCTGATTGTAGTTGGCTTGACAACTGGAGAGAAAGTCTCAGTGAAGTCAAAGCCATGCTGTTAAGTTCATCCTTTTGCCAATCTGGCTTTATATTTCTGTATAGTCCCATCTGCATTTCTTTTAAGCCTATACGCCCAATTGCAGTCTATAATATTCTTGTCTTTGGGGACAGGAACAAGTTCCCAATTTTTATTTTTGATGAGAGCATTGTACTCTAGCAGATCTCCATTTGATGCTCTTTACGGCTTGATCATATGTTTCTGGTTCTTCTTGATCCAAGTTAGTTGTGTATATTTTTGGCTTAAATATGCCCCTCTTTGATTTAGTAATTATGTGATGTTGAGTTTGTGCAGGTAGAGGTTGATTTGGGTTTATTTCAGTGACTCTTTGTTGGGAACTGGATGAAATTGCTTCATCCAGTTCTTGATATGTGTCCTGCTGACGGTTGTCTTCTTGATGAGAAGTGAAGCTAGTTTGTTCTTGACCTAGTCTACTGTTGGAGACAGTGTGTTGCAAACAGCTTCCACTTGGATTCTTTTCAACCTAAATTCCTGCAAACTTACATGGCTGCAAGGTATAGTAGGTATAGAAATTTTTGGATTATATACCTTTTGAGATGTTTTTACCTCTGAACTTGTAAAAGGAAAAACTTGCTCATTGAACATCACATGTCTAGATATAATAACTCTTCCATTATTGATTAGGCACTTGTAACCTGTTTGATTTGAGGCATAGCCAAGAAAAGTACATCGAGATGATCTAAAATCTAATTTGTGAGTATTATATGCTCTTAAATAGGCAAAACATAAGCATCCAAAACTTTTTAAATAATGATACTCAAGCTTTGTGTTAAATAATTTTTCAAAAGGACTTTTGTTAGCTTGAACTTTAGTTGGTAATCTATTTATCAAATAAACAGAAAGTGCTGAATGAATCTGGATAAAATTTTAATAAAAGAGATGCTTGAGAAAGTAGTATTAACCTAGTCTCTACTACATGTCTATGTTTCCTTTCAACTAAGCCATTTTTCTTAGAAGTATAAGGACAAGTGGTTCTATGAACTATTCCTTTCTTGCTAAAATAATCATTAAGTGGTTTAAATTAAGTTCCACCATCTGTTTGCATTACTTTAACTTGATGATTAGTTTGCCTTTTAGCCTAAGCAAAGAAGTGTGTAACAATGTTGAAAGTTTCATATATAGATTTAAGAACATAAATCTAGGTATGTCTGGAAACAAAGGTAAATCTAGGTATATCTTTCACAAATTTGACACCTTGTACTGTTGCTATTATTCAGTCTGCCTCTGCCTCTGCCTCTGCCTCTAGAATTCAGACATTCTGTTTGATAATTTTGATTTTAATTACCTCTATTTTAATTTCTATTTCTTGATTGAGTGGCAAATTGATTGACATATCTGAATTTAGGGGTTTTCTTTGTTTTAATCTTCCTTCATTTGCAAGTAGAGTGAATGAACATATTATAGTGTTGGTGTTGTCTCTTTGGATAGGATAACTACAGTGACATACTCATACTTCTCATCTAATCCATTCATGAAGCTTAATATCTGTTCATTGTTTGAAATTTTATGACCAGCCGCCTGAAGAATGTCACAATATGTTTTCATCTTTGAGAGGTACTCTCTCATAGACAAGCTACCTTTTCTTTGATTTTGCATTAGCCTCTTGTAATGCATAACGTTTGCTACAGATTGGGTAGAAAATATTAATTCAACTGATTGCCACATTTCTTGAGAGGTTTTGCATTCTACTAGTTGTAGTAGAAGGTTGACATGTATAGATGATAACAACCAAGCACACAACACGCCGTCTTGCCTTGAATATGATATATATTCTTTATTCTTGATTAATCTTTCCTCATTGTCTGCCGTGTACCTTTCAGAAATGGTTGTTGTACCATGAATGTCGTCTTCGAGTCCATAGCCTTTAATGGAAATTTCCACATGAAACTTCCAAAGTAGATAGTTGCTTTCATCAAGATGAATATTAACTATCTGGGTTTGAAGATTTATAAGGGACGTGATCGAATCATCTTGGTAGTTTTGATGGGTGGCATTGGATTTTGGCCTTGCTGGTGAAGTATTTGATGATTGATCTTCATTGTTAGTTGTCATGGCTGATAGAAGATTGAAGAAACTAATCAATAAAGTAAGACTATCACTTTCTTGAAGATACATACTGAAGCAATCAAAGAAACAGATATATCTAGAGAAAAAATAGAGAGTAACAGAGAAAACGATTCAAAAAACTGATGCTTTCTTGATGACAGAAGGTGGTGCAGCCAAGTGAGGGACGATGACATAACTTCTGACCCACTTTCTGGCATGGTACAGCCTCCACGATCCAAGATTTACAGTCAAGATACTGCATACGAATGGGTAGGATAAAGAATCTTCAATAATGAGGTCTTCTTTGAGAAGTTTAACAGAATAAAGAAATAAACATACAATCTGTAGTGATGGAATGAATCTGAGGAGATAACTGCAGCCACCACCAAATGATGAGATTGCTCTGATGGTGATTTAGGCGAGGCAGTGGTGATGAGTTAAGCCGTTAGGCAATGAAGCCCTGATACCAAAAAATCACCATCAGAGCAATCTCATCATTTGGTGGTGGCTGCAGTTATCTCCTTAGATTCATTCCATCACAACAGATTGTATGTTTAGTTCTTTATTCTGTTAAACTTCTCAGAGAAGACCTCATTATTGAAGATTCTTTATCCTACCCATTCGTATGCAGTATCTTGACTGCAAATCTTGGATCGTGGAGGCTATACCGTGCCAGAAAGTGGGTCAGAAGCTATATCATCATCCCTCATTTGGCTGCACCACCTTCTGTCATCAAGAAAGCATCAGTTTTTTGAATCGTTTTCTCTAATATTCTCTATTTTTCTCTCTAGATATATCTGTTTCTTTGATTGCTTCAGTATGTATCTTCAAGAAAGTGATAGTCTTACTTTATTGATTAGTTTCTTCAATCTTCTATCAGCCATGATGAGATTGCTCTGATGGTGATTTAGCAAAGGAAGTGGTGATGAGTTAAGCCGTTAGGCAATGAAGCTCTGATACCTATTGGAAATATTAGAGAATTGATATAAGAATTAGTACATAATTGAATGTAATAAAGCTTGATATTTTTTTATTGATACTTGATACTGATTCATGAATTGGATATAGAATTTATATAGAGACCCATTGTGTAATATTGGGTCGGATCTATACACAAAAGGAATAACCGCTTTACATATTACAGATGTACAAATACATTACATTCGCCCGCCACTCCTTATTATCTTCAATACTACATAAACAAGTTTAATTTTCAAGAGTAGTACATAGCAGTTGTTGTAGAGACCATTGGGTTAACTTTACAAACATAATCGGTTATTCATATATATCAAGCCAATCAAGCAACAATTATTAATGTAATTAAAAGAAAACAAGATATAAGATTTGCAGTTTAATGATCTGCTTTGATGTTTTAGGAAGAATGTTTGAATTACATGAAATGAGAAAGGAAGCTTTGAATAATTATCATTACAGAGTGTGATACATGTTGTTGTTTATATAAAAGCTGTATGTAATAACATTATATGGTTTTGGGCCAAAACCACAAGCCCGCTAGCCTGCTTATTACATAATTTCTTTGTAAATAAAAAAACAGACGCGTCTTTGGTCTCTTATACTTTTACACTTCTAACTCTCCCCCCTCAAAGCGATTAGGGTTAGGGTTCCCAATTCTGAGCCGCCTATTTATGTAAATCAATTTCTGGTCATGAGTTCTTTCAAATCTTCATATGCTTTTAAGATCCGATGATATTAGCAAGGCCTCTCTGGTTTCAGCATGTTCGATTGTTAGATCTTTAAGTAATTATTACTTGAACCTTCATCGGGTTTGCAGATGTTTTGCTCAACATTTTGTTCTTTTCTAAAGCGAACAAAATTTCTTGCTGTAAGTGATTTTGTTAAAACAACGGCGATTTGGTAATTGGCAGGTATGTGATTAACATGAAGCTTTCCTTTTGAGATCCGCTCTCTTATGAAATATAGATCAATTTCTATTTGTTTTGTCCTTGAATGAAGTACCGGATTGGCTGATAAGTATATTATGCTTAGATTATCACACCACCATGTTGATTTGCTATTTGTGTTCACTTGCAATTTCTACATCAGTGATTGAATCCACATAATCTCGATGGTTGAACTTGCTATGCTTTGATATTCTACCTTTGTGCTTGATCTAGATATTGTGCACTAATTCTTTAAACACCATGACACTGGGTTATCACCAATGTATATGCAGTAGCCTGTTGTTGATATTCTGTCATCAGGATCAGTGGCCCAGTCAGCATCTACATAGCCAGTTATGTTGAGATGCTTGCTTTTCTTTAATTGTATTACATAGTGTGTTGTTCCTTTTAAGTATCTCAATATCCTCTTAACTGCTTTCCAGTATTGATCTAAAGATTTCTACATGAATTGACAAACTTTATTAACACTAAATGAAACATCAGGTCTAGTTATGGTAACATATTGTAATGCACCAACAAGATTTCTATATTTTTTGTCATTAAATATGGTTTCTTCCTTTTTTTAGAAAGATGTTGTTTTCTTATCGATGGTTTTGGTTAAGGGTTAGCATTGGTCATTTTTGACCTGCCCAGTAATTCCCTGATGTATTTTGTCTGACATAGTATAGTTTCTATGTTAGATCTCCTTTTAGCTTCAATACCTAAAAAGTAGTTTATATAACCAAGATCCTTGATTGAAAATTGCTTGTCCAGATATTGAACGATTTTGCTGATCTCTGTTTCACTATTGCTTGTTAAAATTAGATCATCAACATATATTAGAATGTAAATGATAATAGTTTCATTGATTTTTGTCAATGAGTTGTCTGATTTGGAAGACTGGAAACCCATGTTACATAAGTTAGTTTTCAGCTTGACAAATCATACTCTTGGTGCTTGTTTGAGACCATATATGGCTTTATTTAATTTGCATACATAGTTTCTGTCTTGCTTGTAGCCTGATGGTTGTTCCATGTACACCTCCTCTTTTAACTCTCTATTAGGAAAAGCATTGTTCACATCTAATTGCCTGATACTCCAGTCTTTATGCAATGCTATTGTAAGGATTAAGGATGACCCAGATAGTTGCTAGTTTAATCACGGGCAAGAATGTTTCATTGAAGTCGAAACCATGCTTTTGTGTGTTTCCCTTTGCCACCAACCTTGCTTTATATCTTGTAATTGTACCATCTGGGTTCTTTGTTAACTTATATGTCCACTTGCAACCCACTATAATTTTATTCTTAGGTGGTAAGACTAGACTCCATATCCTGTTTTTAATAAGACCACTGTGTTTATCATTCATTATAGCTTTCCAGTTTTTGTCTTTGATTGCTTGATCAAATGTTTCTTGGTCATCAGATATTTTTGATGTATATATCTTCATTTGAATATACCACTCCTTGATTTAGTGATCATATGATGTTCAATTCTGACTCAAGTTTCATTATATGGTGGTTCATTGCTTTGATCTGAATTATCCTTTGACTCATATTGTTGAGTATCAGATTCATGTTGACTCATACTCTGTAGTGGACTTTTTGCATTGTCAGGTGGACCACATGACTCTGTCTGACCTGGTTCTGAGAACACTGTGTGTTATGTAGCAGAATTCATTGTGTTCTTCTCAGCTTCTTCTTATGTCCATTCAGTTGGATGTAGAGGTATGGGTGGTATTGAGACTTTTGGATTATAAATCTTCCTTGTTGTCTTGATGCTCAGATCAGAATAAGAAAAGATTTTCTCATTGAATACAACATGTCTACTTATAAGTATTTTACTATTACTATCAATACAATAGTAGCCTTTTTGATTTGAAGCATACCTTAGGGAAGTTCATGGTGTACATCTGAAATTCAATTTATGAGTGTTGTATTGTCTTATATAAGGAAAACGTAGGCAGCCAAAGGTTCTTGAACTTTGATATTCAGGTTTTGTTTTAAATAATTTTTCCATTGGGCCTTTATCCTTTAGTACTTTAGTTGGTAAACTATTCATTAGAAAACTTTAGTACTAAAAGAATCAGGCCAGAATTTTAATGATAAATTTTCTTGAGCAAGGAGTGTAAAACCTGATTCTACTACATGCATGTGTTTTCTCTCTACTCAATAATTTTGCTCAGAAGTATAAGGACATGTTTTACTATGGACTATTACTTTCTCACCAAAATAGTTATTGAGTGCTTTGAATTTTGTACCACCATCAATTTAAATGGTTTTAACTTGATTGTTGATCTGTTTCTCAATTTGTGTAATAAAATGTATTAATATATGATATGTTTTAGATTTTACCCTCAAAAAATATATTCAAGTGTGATGACCCACAAATCCATACCCTTTGAATCGACAATAAACCACACATGTCCGACCCAAAAAGCACAGAATGACGGAGGGACATAGGAAAGAAGAGATAGTGTGAGAAGAAAGAAAGAAAGAAGAAGAAACTAAAATAACATAGAATCTCACATTGCAATGGAACAACATATAATGGAATATCAATAATCTTTTTAGAAAGGAAAAAGAGTAATATACATATATCAATCAGAGCATGTAATCATTAATTATCAGCTTGGACAGTTATAATAACCTATCCTCACAATTGTTGATAATTTAAAATAAACAATGCACTGAAAATAAACAAAACGGAAATGCATCTCTGTCATCCAACTCGCCTCTTGAGCTCCAGTGCAACCTAAGCAACTTGTAACAAACTGGGTCTGACCCGATCATTGAAAAGGAAAAATGCCCGGATCAGTCTGGTAAACCAGCGTGAGAAAACACATCTCTACTGAAGTTTATAAAGTTATCAAAACTTTCTTTTCAAACAAAGGTATCTCGTAAGACCTTGCCGCACACGGGTTTTTTACCTTACGTATTGGAGAATGGGTTCCCTACATTGACCAGGTAAGGAACTACCTCCAATGGGTACATCTTTAGAAAAATGCACCTAAATCTGACAAGAACATCTTGTACCCTTCCACACAGAATCGGTCTACCACTTGACTAATAGTACCGAATATGTCATAACCCCGGTCTTCCAACCTTGTTTGAGATCTCTCATGCACATACCAATCCATAATAATATGGTAAATTTCGGAAGATGATGACATACCCTGATAAGGGATCGACCCACTTAGCCCTATTGCATGCCTTGTTTTAGTCCTTTTCCAGTTGATGAGGCTTGAGGCTACATTTTACCTTTTATATAGCAAACCAACTTTGAATTCTAACACTGCCCTCCAAGCATAAATGCAATGCTAGCATTCATCCAGACAAGTTCATTCTAGGACTGAACGAAACAGACAATTCATTCTAGGACAGAACGAAACCGAAGGCACTATTCTCTATTACATCATTATGGGGAATCCCTCCCAAGGAAAATAGAAAATGGCCCTTGGGGTTATCTCCATCTTTGGGTATCTTCACCATATTCCAATTTACAATGCTTTTTCCAATTCAAAGCGGTTTTCGAATAATAAATCCAATCCTGATCTCTTCGAACTGACGTGATAGTTAAAATTGGCCAATACTTTGATAGTCCGTTATTTAACTATTAAAGAAACAACAATCCAACCAAATATTTTACTTCCAAAAGGAAATACTACTGGTTAAGCACCAAGCAACACTGAGCCTCTTTAATTACTCTTATATATTATCCCAATATTTATAACAAAATTTCTTTACTAAGATATATTCTCTAATCACTTCATCACTTGTGATATTTGAAAAACATTTCATACACTTATTTCAATGGTATAAGTATATTCACAAACCATCTCGTTTTCTATACTTAGGAAATATCTCGGTATACTTAAATCAATAGTATATTTTAAATCTTTTAGAGAAAACTCTTTATCTCCAAACACACTTTATTGGGTCAAAGCGAATGTTGCATAAAACATCGTTACGACAACCCAAAACACAAGTACATGAATTCAACTAACTATACTGAATACCAGTTATTGATATCGAAGTTCAACTATTTATTTGTTAACAATGAAGCCAATCACGTTGGGCTATTTTTATCTCTCAGACCTTTACTGAAAAGTATTCTTAACCTCAAATAGATAGAAGTAACCATCTCGAATATTACCATCAGGTATAGAACATATATATTTAAATCCCATATACTCTACAAAAACATTTCCTTTCAGAAATCACTAACTATAAAAATAATGTTATAGTCTATGACTTTCTTACTTTCATGAAAACGTCTAATACAACAATAAATGTTGAAATATATGTTTTTGTCACTTAACAAATTTTAAAATCACCTTTAAAATCATTTAGCTCCATTTCAAAAACATCATTTTTAAAACCATCTCTTTTAAAATATTATTCAATTTAAAACATGAACAAATTCCCTTTATAATAATCCATATTTGATTCTTAATATAAACCATTTCTAGATTTATAAAACCAAATTTATAAATCCTTTTCCATTTACTAACTTCCTTTTTTATATAAAATCTCTTTATTTATAAAATTCCATTTACAAATCTATTTCTTTATAAATCTTACTTATAAATCTATTTCTTTATAAATCCCATTTATCATCCAAATCCATTTATAAATATCAATTACCAATCCATTTTCATATTTATAAAACATCGTTTAAAATTCTCATTTATATTTTATAAAACACCATCCAACATTCCTAAGTTTATTTCCACTTTCTATTTTTTCCCAAAAGTAGAAACAAACATTTTACTAAAATAACCATTCCCTATATTTTTATATATCCATAAACGTGGTTTATGTCTCCAATTTTGCCCAAAGATAATATTTCTCATAATTTATAAAAACTTGTTTTTATAAATCTATCATTTCATCTAAAACTTTTACTTATTTATAAAATATCACCATTTATATCATTCTTTAATATGTAAAATTACATCACCTTTAAAATAAACAACTAAATAATATTTATATAAAAATATTTTTATCTACTTTTAAACAGTATTCCTAGATTTTAAAACCGACTTAACATTTAATATTTTAAAAATCTATATAATATAGTATAAAAAATCGTTATTAAAATATTTTGTAAAACTATTCATTTACCATCCAAAAATTATGCTTTTTATATAAAATAAATTCCTTATTTAATTAAGTCAAAAATAATTAATAAACGTATTTAATTTTGAAAACCATTTAAAAATCAAAATTTCCACCTAATAACATTTCAAAAATACTAAAAAGTGGCACAGTGCTACCGTAGCACTAAATAAGGGAAATTATATTCATGTCATTCAATATGGCATCCAACACATCATATATCACTACATAAGAAAAATAAAATTAACAATGTGAGGAATCTAGTTGGACCCCTCCAACCTTTGTTCAACTGTATCAAATACTGTATATGAGAATAAAATGTACAATGTCTGCTTCGAGGCAGACGTGTGTACAAAGAGTCATCCGCTCATACGCGAGAATGTATAGGGTCTCATCCACTTTAATAGGCAGGTATATATATATCCAACTACTAATAATAATAGTGAACAACCAAATAAGAAATCACATGCAGCAATGACACAAATAAAATTATTTCCACTAATATATAAGTGGTCGGAGATAGTGGGTTCTACTCACATTGATTCCAGTTAGCACTGAAGCGTTCTGATTTGAATTAAAAACCAAGCATTTAATTTTAATCCAAATTTATGATAGCTCTACACAACTCCAATCCAGCTCCAACACGTAGTATTCGTTGATACAAATACAACACAACTTGTTTCATTTGATTTCGATCTCATATGAAAGAGCTATACGGTTAATAAGTTATTGAATTTAAATATAATTAACAAATCACTTAATTGCAAGTTTAATTACCACTTAAACAACTAGTCCTCGCCTAACCCTTTCTTCCTCAAACACATAGAATTCCTGCTTCTCCCCAGTTCACCATTGGCGCACTCTCTTCCTTCCCATTCTTCCTCGACGATGCGCGAAATCATCCATCGACACCACCCTCGAACACCTCGTCATCAGCTTTATCCTCCCATCTCTATCAGACCAAGTCCGATCTCCCTCCCTCCATCATCTCCAAACTCTCCCTGGCCACGTCAATAGCAGGTCGCGCCTCCCTCCGGACCACCATACTCCTCCAAACACCGATGATAACTGCTATTTCACCTCCTCTTTCCAAAAACAACTCCATTCCACAATCGACGAGCCAATCTCCTTTTTAATCAAACCTTAGTCACTACACCCATAAATTATCCACTGTCTTGGCTGCCGCATTTCCCTCACCTCCACTATATCCTATAGAAACCTATTCGAGCATAGCTCTATCCAAATATGAATTTAGGAATCGGTTTTGTGATTTTTCATTTAGTAATTTGTTTGATTTAAATTTTTGTATTTGTAAAATGAAAAAAAAAGGATTCATTTTGTTTACTGGGAGAATATATAAGAGAAAAAGGAGGAGACGTGAGAGGGTAGGGGGCAGTGTAAGGTCATGGAGTGATTTCAAAGGTTAATAGTTGATTTGAATTTGAATTTCATTCAAAAATCATCTCTTGAAGCACATTAGAATTTCATTCTCTGATTATATAAACGAAAATATCGTCGCACTTAGGAAATCAATATGGTTCCAGGTATATAAAAATATACACTGGCTATCGAATTTCGAAAAATCACAAAAACGCTATTATTGACCGATAAAACGTCAAACAGAAAGTTGAATATTTTCCTAACTAATAATTATGGAAAAAATCAAATAAAATAAATTAAAAATAAGTCAGATTAAGTCTTAAAAAGAATATTTAATCTTTGATTATTTATTTTAAACTATTACTACTTTAATTAAATCGCTTAATTAAATCATTGAGCATTTCAGGATCGCACGACCACATACGGCTTCGGATTGTCACGTAATTTGAAATCCTACGATAACATATTATTACGAATCCAATAAACTAGTTTCGTCCAATTCTGAGATAGTGTCCGAGTGGCCATTTTCACTCGTTGAAGTAATATACAAAATTTCCAATTTTCGTTTAGTCAATTTCTAATTTAATTTAAAATTTTACTATCTTCATCTAATTTAAATAAGATTTAAAACATTAAATTCGATATTTAATTATTTAATCAATTCTGATATTTAAATAACAATTATATTTGAAATTAAATCTATTTGACTTATAAAATTGACTTTTCAATATTTAAAATAAATTAAATATTATAATTAAAATTGACTGAAATTCCGGGTCGTTGCATTCTTCCCCCTTAAAAATAATTTTGTCCTCGAAATTACTAAGGTAAGGAAAATGCCACAAACCCATTTACTTTTAAAATATAATAGTTGCACCTTTATCACACATTTCCATATCTTTATATTCATTCACACTTATCAACTAATAACATTCCAAAAACCCTGCTAGTATAATTTTAAGTTAAGACTAAAAATTAAATTTTTAATTAAAACATTTTCCCAAAATTCTCAAAAAATTCTAACCTCTTAATTTACGTAAAATTTTGGCAGCGTCTCCTTTGCGCGACTCGATCAAAAAACTATAAATCATCACCGCGGACCCAAATCCATCAAAACCCAAGTGGCTAATCATAAGATCATCAAACCAATCGAAATAGAAACATGCACCTTTTTATCGGGCAACCAATTTTATTTTGTTGAAATCAAAGGCGTCAACTAGCTCTTGCTTTTATATACATGTTGCTTATTTACACATAATATCCAAACACATCATTTTTGCAATTACCAATATTCAATTGATTTATAATCATATCAATTTGCTTACCATATGTATTCATTTATTTACATTCATATTACTTACATCCAATTCATTCATATCCCGTTCATTCACGCCAAATTCATTTTCATTATCACAATCACTTCATTTATTCATTTCATTTAACTTTGCATAAGTTAAATTTTTAATTTCATATATCAAGTCTTTTTATTATCTAAATGAAATGACCCGCAAATCTGTACCCCTTTGAGTCGACACTATTCTCCATCAACCAACTCAAGATGAACGGAAATACGAATCATTAGGGTTAAAGTGGAAGTGGTAGAAGGAGAAAATAGAAAACATCAGAATCTAACCATCGCAGAGGAATAAAATATAATAGATAATAAATGATCTTTACACAAAAACAAATACATCTGTTTATACTTTACGTCATCAGAGTACAACATCAGAGTTCAATACAAACAACAACACAACTCAGAATGGTTATAATATCTCATCCTTCTAAAAACCGAATACACAGCGGAATATTTCATACAAGAACGGAAGTACATATCACCATCCAACTCCACAACATCCTTTCCTGTAATCTATAACACTCGGTCTGACCCGAGCATTATAGTTAAATAACACCCGAGTCAGTCATGAATACTAGCTTGAGAAAACCATACTCAAATTGATTATTAAAATTTTCAAAAATCCTTTGAAATCAAAAGCATCTCATAAGACCACGCTAAAAATAAACATGTCGGGTTTTTACCTTACGATAGCCAAAACACTTTTTATTAAATCCGTCTGATATTATAATAGTGTCTATGGAAAGTAAAATAGAATCTAGCTGAAATGCTTGCATCTCATGTTTCAGCAATAGTTGGGCACACTCAAAACCGTATAGGCGCGTAGGGAGAATGGATTTCCAACTAATAATTAGGCACTAGAGTACCACCTATCACAGTACCTGGTCTAGATCAGCGTACCGAGGATCCACCCTAAATCCCCTCAAACACAAGATCGGGACAACCCCTTTCTGGATAATCCCGAGTAAGATCACCCCGTAGTTGGGATGAGCAACCTCCCACACAGCCGAAATAAAAAGGGACATCTAGACAGGGATGACCTCACCCTAATGGGTGCTGCCCACTTAGCCTTGCTGCATATCCCCTGATTTTCAGTCATTCCCGGTTGATGAGGCTCGAGGCCAAGCGTTACCTTTTAGAACATTTCACTTAGAATGCCTATCTTCCACCTGACGATGTTCCGAAAGCATTCATCCATACAAGTCCGTCCTGGGTTCGAACGGAACCGAAGGCACTACTCCTACTACATCCATTTTGGAATCATCCTCAGGATTAGTAGCAACTAGCCCTTGCACTTCACTGCTCCATCTTCGACTCCGAACTCGTTTTCCACGAAAACGTACAAACCAGATCGAAGTGGTTTCGAGAAATTAATCTTGATCCCGGTCTCTTCGAAACGATCAGCGCATTGTCCAATATTGATAGTCGGTTATTTAACTATCAATTAACATTCACAAAGAACCATCAAACATAAATAATTTCATTAAATTATTTATTAATCTCAAAATATCTTCATAAGATATATTTCCACTTTTCAAACCTTTTTGAAAATAGTTTTCAAATCATCTTCTTCTCACGGAATACATTCCCCAAATATTTTCTACTTCCACTGAAATCATCAAGTACAAATACTTTAGATTTTAAAATAATCTAAAACACTATATTATAAAATATCCTTTAAGACATTTAAGTTAAAAACTAATTTAATAGTTAACCGAAAACATATACTTTAAGAAAATTTAAAATAAAGCTTCTTAATAAAATATAAACTAAATTTTATTTCTTTCTTAAAATAAATACCAAGTCACCTTTAAATAATTACTACAATAATAGATTTGAGAAAAAAATACTTACTTCAGAATTTACCCATTTAGAAATAATAAATTTTCTAAAACATGCTTTTTAAACAACATTAAAGCTTTAACTTATATTTAAAAATTTAATTTGAAAACGTACTTGGCTATCCAGGGAAATATACTTCTCTTCATATCCTTTAAAAATAAATCACTATCTATTTTTAAACAAATTTTCCCATTCCTTTAATAAATTCCCATCGTGAATTTATTCTTCAATATCCACTGATATATTACTTCACCTTTATAAACCCAGTTTATGAATTCCAAAGTCTCACTTCTCTTTTAAAAATCCCGGTTTTAAACACTTAATCAATCTTCAAATTGATTTCCAAATTACTCCCATTTTGAAATAAATTCCTTTTCTTACTCAATTTTATTTCAAAACCCATAGACTTCAGATTTTATTTCTTAATTATGATTTAAAATCTTTTTAACTGAGAATACCAATTTCATATTTCCCAAATTCCTTCTTTATCCTTTTAAATAAATTTAAACGTTGAATTTTTAAAATAGATTCTTTATTCCTTTAAATAATATCCCTTAAGTTTTAAAATTCATTATTTCTCTGTTTATTCAAAATCCTCTTTTCCATACTCGGAATTTATTATTAAACTTTTAAAATCCACTTTTATCCTTTCCCATTCATTCTATAAGTTATCACAAATACTCTCAAATCAATTTACTTACAAATCCTCTTCTTTTATTTTCTTTCAAAATCCCTATTTATATATTTTCGGTAACACCGTATATCCAAATATATTCAATCAAACCATAACATCCAATACTCCAATTATCAATATCATTCATCACAGGATATCAAATAATCATAACACAGATTATTAAACAGCCCAAATAATTTTGAGGAATCCAGTTGGATCCCACCAACCTGTTTCCCTGCATCCACAGATGTTAGCACAATACCAATTCCACTTCGATGTGGAATAACGCGGTATATGGGATTAATATAATATCATCCGTTATTATACGGCGCATAGGGTCTCATCCGCTATAAAATGCGGGAAAATCAATCACTCCAATACATACTATATATATACTACTCTATATAATATAGCACATCAAATCAATTCAATTATTCAACCAATTATTTAAATTTAACCACTTAAGTTTAAATAGTAATCCATAAGAGTGAGATTATCTCACCTTTGCCCCTTAAATTTGCAAATCCACTTCATTCACGATTTGATTCCACGATTTCCAGACCATGTATAAGCATTAGATGTTTTATTAATATTCGAGTAAATTGAACAATTAAATTTCCATTTGATAATTTAATTAACCACAAATTTTGTTACCATTAACAAAATTTAATTTACTAATCATTTAATTTAATTTAAACTAATAATTCCCCTTTAAAAATCTTTAGTAACTAAAATAAGTTGATAAAACAAGTTAGTCACCTTAATATACCCCTTTTAAAATTAAGCAGCAGGTTTACTACGTATATTTATATTTTTTTCTTTTCTAATTTATAAATATTCATTAAATTAAATTAAACAAAACTGATATACCTCACTGCCAAGAAAAAATCTCGTTCCCCAAATCCCATTTCCTGAACACGAATCGAAAAACATGGTTGAGCACGCTAGAGGCGATACCGAGCTCCATCACTCGAAGTTGCCATCTAATAGCGCCGTCGCCACTTCCATGTCGACCTCCACCGCTTGGCATTCCCACCCCAAACTCGAATGCCTCCAAAGCAATGCGATCTGCTAGATCTTGTGCATGATCCTGAGACGTCGCATTTCCCAGGAACCACCGCGTCTCACGAAGCCGTGTGCCCAGATGCACTTCAACAACCCGACCTCGAATATGACCACCGCACTGTAACAACCCGCATATTTTACGATTGAGTATTTAAATATTTTATTTAAAAATTTCATTTTTAGTCGTATTTTAGTCCAAAAAACTACTTTTTGCAAACAGTCAAATTAGGACTCGAGACCACCCTCATTGAGTTCAAAATGACATTTGCGATCTTTTTGAGTATAAACTTTGATATGTTTGGAGTTAGTGGAATTTTGCTACTTTTTCACTTTGGGCTTTGGTTTTGTTTCAGCCCATTAGACCCAAGCTTCACCCCTCTTCTCTTCATTACTTCATTTCTATTTTCTAATACTCAAGCTTTAGCAACAATGGAGAGAGGAATGGGAAATTAAAACTCCAAGCCCTAGTTTTCATTTGCAAATCAAGTTCTAGCTCCAAATCCAAAGAGAAGCCATTGGTAAGCATCATCTTCTTCTTCTCCAACTCATTCTCCTTTCAATTTCAGAAATTCCTAAACCTATCTTTGGGAATGTTCTTCTTTTGAGCTTAGATTCAAGCTCATTTGAGTTGCGTTGAACTGTGGTTGATTCTTCCTTTGCCTTCAAGCTTCTCCTTCCTTATTTTTGTGAAAAGGTGAAATTTTTATCTCACGTCTAAGTCTATGATTATCTTTGATTGTTAGGTATGAATCCCTAACACTTATTCATGTGCATTTGATTTTGATTTGTATTGGTTTTGTGAATATTCCAATTTTTATTGTTTTGGGTTCAAATCTTCAAAAATCATAGCTTTGTTGTTTGAACATGTTTTTGGTGATGCATCGAAGAGCCTATACGGCTGGGTTGTCGATTGGCGTAAACCCTTAGTGCCCGTTGCTCGTCCGATCGCAATTTGGAAGAGTTGCTCTTCATTTTAATAGGCTGAAAAACAGCCCCAGTGCCAGTCAGTCGACTGGCTGTAGAAAATTGGCACTTCTGGGGCTGTGCAGAAACAGAGAGTCTCTGTTTTCTGCAATCAGTCGACTGGCCCTCTAAGGTCAGTCGACTGACTGCAGGAAATGGAATTTTCGATTTTCTGTTTCAGTCGACTTACTGTAGAGGGCCAGTCGACTGACCTGCTTCTATTTGCCTATTTAGCCTATTTTGTGTTGATTTCCAATTTTTAGCGATTCGTGGTTTTCCGATTTGTTGTTATCATTTATTATCGACCTTGATGACTTCTATTTTGGAATTTTTGGGTATATCCATTTCGATGGGTTTGGAATCGATTTCTTTGGAATTAATTCACGTCTTTGAACGTAAAATTTTGGTGATTGATTGTTTCTACAATCATTTCTTTGATTTGTCACTTTAAAAATATAAAGGTTTCAATACTAGTAGTAAATTTTTCAATCTACTAGAATATACAAACATTTATCTCACTCGTATGAGAAATCTAATTAAACGACTTGGTAAAACAAGTGGTATGAAACACTTGCGTTTACTCCGTCCCTTAATTCTTAGACATGTTCGATTGAATCTCTTGTGACAATTTTCTAGTGGAAATCTACAATTTGCTCGTAAATATTTAAGTTAAGCTAGTGGTTATGGGACATGAAGCTAAGCTCGTATATTTACTATCTTAGTGTAATTGACACTTCTTGATGATCGATGATGATCATTTTTGTGATATAGACTAGCAATGTACGATGTCTCTTTGTCTGCGAGGGAGAGTAAACCCCGTTTTTGTGGAGCTTCGGCTCAATTTGGTGGGGTAGCGACCCATGGTCTTCGGACCGTTTTTGTGGGGCTTCGGCTCATGGTCTTCGGGCCGTTTTTGTGGAGCTTCGGCTCATGGTCTTCGGGCCGTTTTAGTGGAGCCTCGGCTCAAAATTAATGGTTAGCAACCATGGAATAGCTTTCCTTTTTGTGATACACGTGTTGGTGAGTTTTCGTGCTCCCGTTTTGTGATAGGCCTCCCCCCTTTTCGTGATTTCTGGATTTCCATTGATGATTTCTAGAATTTGTGTTTCTCCAATTTTCGTGATTTATATTGATAAGCTTTATCGTTATTTGTACATTGGTGAATTTGTGTGTCATTAACTTTTGTGATTGGCATTGGTATAATTGTCAATATTTATGGTGGTAAATGAAATAAAAAGTATGACAATCATTTTTATCTTTGAGGAGATTCTTGTGATATTGATTAATCTCTTGTTGATTTTCAATTACGTACTTATCATAGTATGGATTTATGGTTATCTTACGTTTTTGTCATATCTCTTATTCTATATCATTTTATCTGATATTTATAATTAGACTGATCCTTTTATTATTTTCTTATCAAATAATACTCGGGTCAGACTGAGATGTTACAGGTGCTTCTGCTTGACTTCTTAT
Organism: Allium cepa; assembly: GCA_030765085.1. Taxonomy (NCBI): domain Eukaryota; kingdom Viridiplantae; phylum Streptophyta; class Magnoliopsida; order Asparagales; family Amaryllidaceae; genus Allium; species Allium cepa. Next base: position 349,358,687 of record CM060944.1, read on the forward strand.
CTAGGATTATTATCCTGACTTTTGGCTAACTACTTAGATTAGTAGTTTTTGGTTGTATGCATTTGAGATATAGACTCATTGATGTATACTTATTCTTTTGTGTGGCAGTTGTAACTATTCTTTTGCGATATTGTGGAACTTTTTTGACCACTACTCTGATGTACCCTTCTACGTGTAATATTCATATATGTTTCCGCCTTTGAGATATGACCTTCTGTGACTGATTTATGTTATGCTTATTTCTATATTTGTTTCCGAAGATATTATAGCCACTGTGTAGTAGCTTTGATTTTGCATCGGTATGTCGGATTCCCTCTTTAAATGCAAGTTATGTTTTTATCTGGCATATCGGTACTCGCACAAAGCAATTACACGGATGGTCGCTCCTCAACAGCCTTATTCTCCGCGCTAGTTGACGGCATTACCCCGTAGTGTCCTTGGCTAGCGTGGATATAGAGGTGGGGCATCATAGCTTGGCATCAAAACCAAACTTCAGAACAATGTAGAATAATTTAACAAGGATCATCGTCCTAAGTCCATCTTAGGAGTCGTGCCTTAGGATTTTATTCAGGTCTTTGAACCATCCTATCCTATTTCTTTTATGATTCCTTGTTTTATCAATCATTATTGTTTGATATTCATTTTGTGAATAACCTTTTCTTCTTCTTCTTTCTTTCTTAATGAAGAGAAATGGTTAGACCTGGCCGTCCCAGCGCCGGTCAATCTAGTGCTACTCCCCAGGATGGAGTATATATGTCTGCCCAGCAGCTTCTTGATCTAGTAAAGAATGCTCAAGCAGCCGGTTCTAATCCGGAATCTACTCACCCTAAGTCTGGATTTGCACGTTTGTGCAACGATTATACCCATTTGGGTGGGAAGCCATTCAAAGGTTCTGAAACCATTATTTAAGTCCAGGATTGGCTAAGATCATGCGATCGAATCTTTTCTCGCATGAATCTTATTGATCTTCACCGAGTTCAGGTGGCCTCTAGTATGCTCCAAGAAAGAGAATTAGACTGGTACGAGCTTCTGATTTCCGAAATAAATGAAGCAGATCTTACTTGGGAGAAATTCCGGGAACGATTCGAATTAAAGTTTGTGCCAGAAGCTGAGAAAGTAACATTGGCTTGTCGTTTCATTGACCTTGTTCAAGGTGAATCCTCCATGGCAGATTATGTCACATCCTTCGAGTCACTTTCTAAATACGGGGTTGAATACTTAAGCACCCCATTGAAGAAGAACCAAAGATTTGTCTATGTCTGGAACAAAAATCTCAAGAAGCCATTACCTCTAAAATTAGAAGTTTCTTTTGATCAACTCATTAATATCGCTCTTCGACTTGAAGAGGCAGATAGAGTAAGTGATGTTGAGGTCGGGAGTGCTAAACCGAACTTCACCAACAAGAAAAGGCCTAATAAGTTCAAAGGTCCTTATCCCAACAATAAGAAAGGGAAGTAAGCCTTTCCGGCAACTAAGACTTCTACCTCAAGTGGTGGGCAATGCAACAACTGTGGTTCTAAGGACCATTATGCGAATAAGTTTTCAAAGCCCCGTGCTTGTCGCTATTTCAAAAGCTCGGACTATTATATATCTTCGTGTCCCAAACTTCAAGACAAGAAGGAGGGAAAGCTTAATGTGGCGCAAGCCTCTGGTAATACTTCTCGTGGTCAAGGTATTTCTCATTCTATCCTCGATGGCATTATTGTGTTTTGTGACCATCCTATTCGAGTTCTTTTTGATACGGGTGCGTCCAACTCTTTTATTTCAAAAGAACTTGTTGATACTTTTTCTTTGGATGTCATGTGTTTATTGACTTCTCTGAGAATTGTGAATCCGGTTGGTGGATCCGCAAAACTCAGTTTATTGTGTAAAGATGTCGAAATTATTTTGTGTGATTACTCTTTCCGTGCCGATTTGCATGTTATGCGTTACCTTGGCTTCGGAATGATTTTGGGAATGGATTGGCTTAACCGTTATGAAGCCCATATCCTATGTCCTGAACGGACCATTCATCTTCGACATCCTCAATCTGTTAACCAGATTTCTATTGATCTTAAAGATTCGGATTCCAGCTTGGCAGCATCTTTATATTCTTTAAATCCTCATGATGATGATAATGATGATGAGGAGGATGTCATTTCTCTAATTCACGTTGTTCGTGAATTTTCTGACATATTTGAGCCCGTTCTAGGTTTGCCACCTAAGCGAGAAATTGAGTTCAAAATTAATCTCATCCCTGGAGCTCAACCTATCACTCGTCCTCCTTATCGTATGTCCAATAAGGAAAATAAGGAGATGCACAAACAATTATTCGAATTGGAGTCGAAGCAATTTATTCGCTCTAGTTCCTCTACTTGGGGAGCTTCGGCTATTTTTATGAAGAAATCCGACGGTACACTTAGGCTTTGCGTTGACTACCGCAAGCTTAATGATCTTACTATCAAGAATAAATATCATTTACCTCGGATTGATGATCTATTCGATCAACTTAGTGGTGCTAGAGTCTTTTCACAATTAGACTTAGCAACCGGTTTTCATCAGCTTCGTATTGCAGAGGATAGCATTCCTTTGACATCGTTCCATACACATTATGGATCTTATGAATGGCTTGTTATGCCATTTGGTTTAACGAATGCTCCGGCTTATTTCGTTGACCTTATGAATAGAGTTTTCAAAGACTTCCTCGATCGATTTGTTCTCATCTTTATTGATGATATTATTGTGCATTCTAAAACCGAGGAGGAACATGGAAAGCATCTTCAGATTGTGCTGGAAACTCTTAGGAGTAATCAATTAAAAGCAAAATTTTCTAAATGCCACTTTTGGCAATCTCGTGTGAAGTTTCTTGGTCATATTATTTCCGAATCCGGAATTTCCGTGGATCCTTCAAAGATCGAAGCGATTCAAAACTGGAAGAGATCGAAGAGTGTGACGGAAATCCGTAGTTTTCTCGGATTGGCGGGTTATTACCATCGTTTTATTAAAGACTTTGCTAAAATTGTCGTGCCTTTTACTAGCTTAACAAAGAAAGGTGTTAAATACATTTGGTCGGACAAATGTGAAGCTTCTTTTCAGAAATTAAAAGAACTCCTTTCCGATGCTCCTATTCTTGTTATTCCTGAGGGGAATCAAGATTTTGTTGTTTATACCGATGCTAGTCGCATTGGTTTGGGTGTCGTTCTTATGCAAAGAGAACGTGTTATTGCTTATGATTCTAGGCAATTGAAGCCAGCCGGGTCTAGGTATGCCACTCATGATTTAGAGCTCGCGGCTATTGTTTTCGCTCTTAAAATTTGACGTCATTATCTTTTAGGAGAGAAATTTATTCTCTATACTGATCATAAATCTTTGAAGTATTTATTTTCCCAAAAGAAAATTAATTTGCATTAACAACGTTGGCTTGAGTTCCTTGCATCTTATGATCTTGATATTCTTTATACTCCCGGAAAGGAAAATCGTGTTGCCGATGCACTTAGTCGCAAGCAACAAGCGGTTGTTTCTATGATGATATTCGAATGGAATGATCTCGGGGTTTTATCTACTTGTGAGATTCGAGATCATGTTCCCAATTTGTGTTCATCTCTTGTTTTATGTAGCCTTGAGGCTCATCCTTCTCCTCTAGACCGCATTCTTGAAGCCCAAAGGTTAGATCCCGAATTGGCTCTTCTTGGCCAAAATTTTAGGGATAAAATTGAAATTGAAGGTTTGAAAGACTTTGATACTGATTCTCATGGCGGCATTCGAAAATTTGGTAGACTTATCGTGCCAAATATTAGTGATCTTCGTAAAGACATTTTAGAAGATTCTCATCGTTCTAAATTTACCATTCATCCCGGTAGTAGTAAAATGTACGCGGATATGAAGCGACTTTATTATTGGGATGGAATGAAATCTGATATTGCTAACTTTGTTAAGTGTTGCATGACTTGCCAACTTGTCAAGGCCGAGCATCAAGGCCCGATGGGTTATTGCAACCTTTAGAAATTCCAATTTGGAAGTGGGATCAAATTTCCATGGATTTTATTGATGGCCTTTCCCGTTCTCGTTCGGGTCATGATAGCTTATGGGTGATAGTTGATAGACTTACTAAATCTGCCCATTTTATTCCTGTTCGGTCCAATCGAACTGTTCCTCTCTTGGCCAAACTCTTTATTAAAGAAATTGTAAAATTGCATGGAGTTCCTACTTCTATTTTTAGTGATCGTGATCCGTTGTTTACTAGTGGATTTTAGAAGAGTCTTTAAAAAGCTTTGGGAACGAAGCTTAATTTTAGCACCGCTTATCATCCTCAATCCGATGGACAAACCGAGCGTGTGAATCAAACTCTTGAAGATCTTCTTCGTGCATGTGTTCTTGATTTTGGTGGAAGTTGGGAAGATCATATTTCTCTTGTTGAATTTTCCTATAATAATAGCTTCCATTCTAGTATTGGTATGGCACCTTTCGAGGCACTCTATGGAAGGCCATGTCGTTCTCCTTCGTGTTGGCTTGAGGCCGGTGAGAAGCTGGTTTTAGGTCTAGATTTTATTCGTGATTCCACAAAAAAGATTGATCTTATTCGTCATAGGATGAAAGAGGCCCAAAGTAGACAAAAATCCTATGCCGATAACCGAAGAAGGAAATTAGAATTTTCTATGGAAGATTTTTTGTTTATTCGTGTTTCACCTATGAAGGGTGTTGTACGTTTTAGTCGATCGAGAAAGTTAGCACCTCGATATATTAGTCCATTTCCCATCACTGAACGTACTGGTTCCATGGCTTATCGCCTCTTATTACCGGCTCAGTTTTCTGCTATTCATGACGTGTTTCACGTTTCTCAATTACGGAAAAGCCTTCGAGATTCCGATTCTATTCTTGGGCCTGGTGTTGTGGAAGAAATTGAAGTTTCGCCTAATTTGACTTATGAGCAACATCCTATTCGTATTATTGCTTCGGAGGTCAAACGCCTTCGAAATAAAGACGTCCCACTAGTGAAAGTTCAATGGTCCTCAAATCCTAAGGATTGCTCTTGGGAATCTAGATAATTCATCGAGCAAACACATCCGGACTTACTTTCTCATGCTCTTTGAGGTAAACTTCTTATTCCAAATTTCTTCTTTTGTGTTGATATGCTTTTATGGTTGTTACTTTTTGATTCATTTATTTCTTAAGATTGCGAGGATGCAATTTCTTTAAGGAGGGGAGTCTGTAATAACCCGCATATTTTACGATTGAGTATCTAAATATTTTATTTAAATATTACATCGTTAGTCGGATTTTAGTCCGAAAAGCTACTTTTTGCAAACAGTCAAATCAGGACTCGAGACCACCCCCATTGAGTTCAAAATGACATTTGCGACCTTTTTGAGTAAAAACTTTGATATGTTTGGAGTTAGTGGAATTTTGCTACTTTTTCACTTAGGGCTTTGGTTTTGTTTCATCCCATTAGACCCAAGCTTCACCCCTCTTCTCTTCATTACTTCATTTCTATTTCCTAATACTCAAGCTTTAGCAACAATGGAGAGAGGAATGGAAAATTAAAACTCCAAGCCCTAGTTTTCATTTGCAAATCAAGTTCTAGCTCCAAATCCAAAGAGAAGCCATTGGTAAGCATCATCTTCTTCTTCTCCAGCTCATTCTCCTTTCAATTTCAGAAATTCCTAAACCTAACTTTGGGAATGTTCTTCTTTTGAGCTTAGATTCAAGCTCATTTGGGTTGCGTTGAAGTGTGGTTGATTCTTCCTTTGCTTTCAAGCTTCTCCTTCCTTATTTTTGTGAAAAGGTGAGATTTTTATCTCACATCTAAGTCTATGATTATCTTTGATTGTTAGTTATGAATTCCTAACACTTATTCATGTGCATTTGATTTTGATTTGGATTGGCTTTGTGAATATTTCAATTTTTATTGTTTTGGGTTCAAATCTTCAAAAATCATAGCTTTGTTGTTTGAACATGTTTTTGGTGATGCATCGAAGAGCCTATAGGGCTGGGTTGTCGATTGGCGTAAACCCTTAGTGCCCGTTGCTCGTCCGATCGCAATTTGGAAGAGTTGCTCTTCATTTTAATAGGCTGAAAAACAGCCTCAGTGCCAGTCAGTCGACTGACCCCCTGCAGTCAATCAACTTGCTGTAGAAATTGGCACTTCTCAGGGTGTGCAGAAACAGAGAGTCTCTGTTTTCTGCAATCAGTCGACTGGCCCTCTGAGGTCAGTCGACTGACTGCACGAAATGGAATTTTAGAGTTTCTGTTTCAGTCGACTGACTGCAGAGGTCCAATCGGCTGACCTGCTTCTATTTGCCTATTTAGCCTATTTTGTGTTGATTTTCAATTTTTATCGATTCGTGGTTTTCCGATTTGTTGTTATTATTTATTATCGACCTTGATGACTTCTATTTTGGAATTTTTGGGTATATCCATTTTGATGGGTTTGGAATCAATTTCTTTGGAATTAATTCACGTCTTTGAACGTAAAATTTTGGTGATTAATTGTTTCTACAATCATTTCTTTGATTTGTCACTTTAAAAATATAAACGTTTCAATACTAGTAGTAAATTTTCCAATCTACTAGCATATACAAACCTTTACCTCACTCGTATGAGAAATCTTGATAAACGACTTGGTAAAACAAGTGGTATGAAACATTTGCGTTTACTCCGTCGGTTAATTCTTGGACTTGTTCGATTGAATCTCTTGTGATAATTTTCTAGTGGAAATCTACGATTTGCTCGTAAATATTTAAGTTAAGCTAGTGGTTATGGGACATGAAGCTAAGCTCATATATTTACTAATTTAGTGTAATTGACACTTCTTGATGATCGATGATGATAATTTTTGTGACTTAGACTAGCAATGTGCGATGTCTCTTTGTCTGCCACGGAGACTAAACCCCGTTTCTGTGGAGCTTCGGCTCAATATGGTGGGGTAGCGACCATGGTCTTCAGACCGTTTTTGTGGCGCTTCGGCTCGTGGTCTTTGGGCCATTTTAGTGGAGCCTTGGCTCAAATTTAATGGTTAGCAACCATGGAATAGCTTTCCGTTTTGTGATACACGTATTGGTGAGTTTTCGTGCTCCCGTTTTGTGATAGGTCTCCACCCTTTTCGTGATTTCTAGATTTCCATTGATGATTTCTAGAATTTGTGTTTCACCAATTTTCGTGATTTATATTGATAAACTTTATCATTATTTGTGCATTGGTGAATTTGTGTGTCATTAACTTTTGTGATTGGCATTGGTATAATTGTCAATATTTATGGTGGTAAATGAAATAAAAAGTATGACAATCATTTTTATCTTTGAGGAGATTCTTGTGATATTGATTAATCTCTTGTTGATTTTCAATTACGTACTTATCATAGTATGGATTTATGGTTATCTTACGTTTTTGTCATATCTCTTATTCTATATCATTTTATCTGATATTTATTGTTAGACTGATCCGTTTATTATTTTTTTATTAAATAATACTCGGGTCAGACCGAGATGTTACAGGTGCTTCTGCTTGACTTCCTATCTGGGATTATTATCCTGACTTTTGGCTAACTACTTAGATTAGTAGTTTTTGGTCGTATACATTTGAGATATAGACTCATTGATGTATACTTATTCTTTTGTGTGGCACTTGTAACTATTCTTTTGTGATATTGTGGATCTTGTTTGACCACTACTCTGATGTACCCTTCTATGTGTAATATTCATATCTGTTTCCGCCTTTGAGATATGACCTTCTGTGGCTGATTTATGTTATGCTTATTTCTATATTTGTTTCCGAAGATATTATAGCCATTGTGTAGTAGCTTTGAGTTTGCATCGGTATGTCGGATTCCCTCTTGAAATGCAAGTTATAGTTTTATTTGGCATATCGGTACTCGCACAAAGCAATTACATGGTTGGTCGCTCCTCAACAGCCTTATTCTCCGCACTAGTTGACGGCAATACCACGTAGTGTCCTTGGCTAGCGTAGGTATAGAGGTGGGGCGTCACACGCACGCTCGAATCCATTCCACCGATCCTCATTCTATCATCGCCCCTTCTAGCTGGCTCGCGCTCGAGCTCCACACAAATCCTAACGATAGTCTCAACTTCGAACGATCGCCGCGCCACCTAGCTTTCACTAAATAGCGATTTTCAATCGCCGGCCTTTATTTGGAAAGTATCAAAAAGGGGTGCTCGTGATTTACTTACGACCGAATACGCTTCGATCAAATTTGGAGAAAGGAAAAGTGAAGACTCGTACGCAATTAGCCTTATTATTTTCTCTGTTGGATTGCTGATTTATTTCTCGTCCGGCCATTATTTGATTTTGACTTTATTTTTCATCCGAAATGTTTGGACTGAGGAAAAGGGAAAAGGTCGTGTGATATAGAAGAAGAAGAAGAGGAGGCAAAATGTGATGTTGAATAGAAGGTGGCGTGCAAAAGAAGGCTATAGTGCACTGAAAAGCAAAAAGATGATGAGAAGGAAAAAGGTTTGACGGTGAAAGAATCGCAGCTGAAAGTTGGGCTGCATGTGAATATATATATATATATATATATATATATATATATATAAATTAAATTAATTCAAATTGTCTCGTTAAATGCAATCTAAAATTTTGACCTCCTATCAAGACGTACCGCCAGGCGTTTTTAATGTTATACCCCTATTTCGAACGCAATGGAAAATGTTCCGAGTCCTAATTCGATCGTATGGAGAAGATAGCTTTTTGGACCTAGTTATTATATTAAATTTTCGATATAAATTCAGCGCGTTTACTTACCGTGTACTCACACAACAACTCCAAATGCTACGAAAATTGAAATCCGATAATAATACACTATTACGGATCCAATGGAATTAATTTCGTCGAAATACGAGATTGTGCCTCGGAAGGCTATTTTTAAACTCAATTTAAACGATATAATTTCAAAACTGAACAAATCACTCTTAAATTCAATTTTAAAACTTCTATTATCCTCAGCACTATCAATATATAAATTTTGCAAATCTTCAAATTATTTTTAATAGACTTAAAACTCCAGATTCAACATTTTACCCAACTTCAAATTATTTAATTTAATAATTAAGTTACCCAATAAATGGTGATATTTGAATTCAAGTTAAAAATTAACTTTTAAAAATTTAAAATCAATTAAATATTCTGATTTCAAACATTCAAAAAATTTGGATCGTCACATTCCTCCCCCTTAAAAGAATTTCGTCCCCGAAATTGCTGCTTAGGAAGAGCGGTCCAATACTCGTTTACTATTTTCCCCAAACCAAACAGTTTTTAACAGTGTTTGCACCAAAATTGGTCACAATAGTCTTCGGGAGTCTTTGAAGAGATAATAAGGAAGAATATAAATTGAAAATGAGGATTATCTAACAAAAACTCTAAATAACGGTAAAGTAAATGAGTAGACAAGCGATTTATAGTGGTTCGGCGTTGAAGAGGAAACCGAAGAAAAGAAGTAGACGATCCCCTCTGGTGCATTTTTGGCAGCTAGGAAGTCACTTTTATTTTCCTTTCATAGGCTATGTATAGATGTAGGCTTGGCCTCTGCTAGTAGAAATTTTTGGAATGACCTGTACATGAATCTTCACATACAGTTAATTGAAATAAAATTTTGTTTATTTGCTTCAATTCTCATTTCTTTTGCGCTTAATTATTTGCAGTGTTTGGCTTTCAGTCCGGTGTACTTGTGGTGTTTTTACCGTCAAGTAGAGTTCGTTTTATTTGCTAAGTCTGAAAATCTTGGTCACATGGTGTGATCGATGAATAAGTTGAACTTCGGTCATTGCTTCACTTCGGTTAGTGATTAACACTTAAGTTTTTTGCCCCCCGGTTTCAGGGAACAACATTTGTATTTCGGTGGTTGATCGCACTTATTGCAAATCTTAAACACATGTCCACACTCTAGGGACTTAGGATAATTTGCGATCGATAATCTGGTTTGCACTCTGGGAATTTGAGAGTTATCGATGTTTGTAATACGGTTCGCGCTCTAGGAACCTGGAATTGATGTTTATATTCCACTTCACACTCTGGGAAGTTATAGTTTGCATTGATGGGTCGGTTCGCACTCTGGGAACCTGGAATTGATGTTTATACTCCAATTCGCACTCTGGGAACTTGGAGTCAGCCGATAGATGGTCAGTCACGCCTATTTGGGCTTTTTAGGAATCCGTTCACACTCTGGGAACGGTGGATTTGATGTTTATAATCCAGTTTGCACTCTGGGAATTTGAAGTCTGTTCGCACTCTGGGAACGATTTATTTGATGTTTATACTCCAATTCGCACTCTGCGAATTTGGGGTCCGTTCGCACTCCGGGAACGATTTATTTGATGTTTATACTCCAATTCGCACTCTGGGAATTTGGGGTCCGTTCGCACTCCGGGAACGATTTATTTGATGTTTATACTCCAATTCACACTTTGGGAATTTGGAGTCCGTTCGCACTCCGAGAATGATTTATTTGATGCTTATACTCCAATTCGCACTCTGGGAATTTGGAGTTAGTTGTAGGACTGTGGTGTGTCGGTCCAGTTCAGCCTTCGATGTGATAGCTTGCCCCCGAGCTGAGGTTTCACTTAGTGAGTGGCCGGTCGTATCACAGTCACTCGCTATTTGAATAAATTCCATTGTTTGATGGAACTTAACTCTTCGGGTGTCGTGATTGTTGAATGTTGCATTTGGTGAATCACAGCTCTAGCTTGAAGAGATAGTAATTTATTGCTAGAACGGAAAAACATGGCAAAGTCAGTGCCTTATGACAAATCCAAGTTCCTTCCCTTCTATTCAGATTTGCATAAATTTAGAAAAGGAATTCAACTTTCAAGATGGTTAGCACAAGGACCACCTCTAACGCTATCAATCAGGAAGAACAGGATAGACAAAATACTACGCCACTACCTCCATCTAATCAAGATGCTACTAGACATTCGGAACCATCAGGTCCTGTTACCCGACAAGAATTGCAGTTGCTACTCGAAGAGCTGACCCAGAGTCGGCAACAACTAGCAGAACAGCTACGCGCTAACACCGAGCTGATCAACCAGCTGGATCGCCAGAAGCGAAAGAGGTCCAAGAGAGACCATGCTTCTCGCTACGAACAGATATTTCGTATCCATCCAAACTCATCGATACGAACGGATGTTTCGTATCCATCCAAGCTCATTGATACGAACTATCATTTCGTATCTATCATTTCTCATCGATACGAACGGATGTTTCGCATCCATCCAAACTCATCGATACGAACAGATGTTTTGTATCCATCCAAGCTCATCGATACGAACTACTATTTCCTATCCGTCATTTCGACTCGCGTCGATATGAAAAACTACTTTTCAGCCTTTTACATCGATTCAGGAGAGGATTGATACAAAAGAATAGTCAAAAACAACCATCAAGCGTTGTTTCAACTCAAATTTCCAAATCGGTTCAGGAGAGAATCAATACGAAATTCAATAACAAACAAAACTGACAACAACTCGTGAACACACAACGTTAATGAGAGTCAAATTAACATATATGCATATATGTCGGACTAATATTCGATTTTAAACGTTCACAGAGATCGAACACTCATCTTGTTACGATTACAACAACCAACAGCTAAGCACTATCATGTAGCAATCAATCATATCAACGCAAGGTTATAACCTTCGACAAAAGAGCAATGATTGTTCAGAGAGAAATTGCAGCTTTTCAAAGCACGTCATGTTTCCACAAGACATACTTTTGGGGGCAAATATTATTCCGCCTTTTGGCAAAGCCGTGATACCAAAAGATCAATCGAAAACAAAGGATAGTTCGTCTCAGAGATTGGTCATACTTTGCTTCGCTATGGATATCTCTGAATTTTGTCCTAGTCCAGATTGAGCTACAATTGATAGGAGATGACAAGAAAGATCATAGAAGTCATCATCTCATATTTCAAGTCAATCCGAGTTCATACGCTCAAGTTATGATCGATTCAATCTAGAAGAAAATGCCCAGGTTTCGTATCCATCACTCTGGGTGATTTCGTATCGGTCATCAAGCTACAGTTCGTATCGATCACTTTCGTATCGATTAGATTCCAGTGACTTCGAATCCATAATAGTACCACAGTTCGTATCCATGAAGTTCGAATCCATCAAAGTGCCTCGGTTCGAATCGGTCTCATTCGAACCCATCGATAGAAAGCCCACTTCATATCCATCAGCTGAGGCAACGGTCACTGCTTCGCATCCATCACAGAAGCCTCTCTTCGTATCCATCTGGGAAGAGCAATTCATATCCATCAGATCACCATCGTTCGTATCCAACGAAGGGCTCCAGTTCGCATCGATTGACTTCGTATCCATGGAGAAGCTACAAGGCTCGTATCCGTCGGAGAAAGGCTTGTTCGTATCCATCAATCATCGGTTGTTCGACTCCATCAGCAACCACTGTTCGAATTCACGAGTGAAGCCTTCATTCGAATCCATCAAGCTAGCAAGCTTAGATGACGTGTCATCCATCAATGCAAATGCGCCAAAATATATGGAGTCGATGCGGTCAACTCGGAGCAAAGACCGGATCGAGACGAAGTGTGCGCTCCACGTCATCACGAAGGCGCGTGCCACCATCGGTTCGAAGCAATCGATTCGAACGAATCGATTCGAACCAAACAGCCACACGAAGAACATCATTTCGTATCCATGATAACTCGGCATCTACTGATCCAAATGCCATGAAATTTTCACTGGAGCTTGCATACATGATGAGGAACGTCTCCACCAAATTTCAACCCAATTGGACATCATCTTGATCGATACGAAATGACTTCGTATCGATCACAGATCGACTTGAAACTTTCTGAGGTTGGTCGCGTGGGACCACTCACGTGCCAGAAAAAGTCTCCCGAGATTTGAGCGTGAGCTCAGCCTCCTACGCCTATAAATAGTGCCCCAGAGCCAACAGAAAAAGGATCCTTTTGACTCTCAAGCACCCAGACTCTGCCGGATCAAGATCTCCATCATTCTACTACTGTTAAGTTCGAATTTCCAGTTGTAACTTGTTGTTGATTGCTGTAACAACTTGTAATCGTTGAAAGAGAATCAATAAAACTACAAAGAACTTCACAGTGGACGTAGGCAACATGCCGAACCACTATAAATCGCTTGTCTACGCATTTACTTTACCGTTATTTTGAGTTTTTGTTAGATAATTCTCATTTTCAATTTATATTCTTCCTTATTATCTCTTCAAAGACTCCCGAAGAGTGTTGTGACCAATTTTGGTGCAAGCAAAAAACTTCCCAAAACAATCCTTTTTATTAAAGACAAGTTATCACTCTAACAACCTCTCAACTCACCCATAAGTTCCAAACAATATTATTTACTCAAATATTCAAATTATAATTTAAAACCCAATTTAAATTATAAAAAATTTCGCAAAATTTTTCTAACTCCCTAAATTCTCGAATTTTTTTGCCGGCGTCTCCTTTGCACGGCTAGCTCGGTACAACTACAAAATGCTTCTACGGGCGCCCAGATTTCAAAAGAAAACAAAAGGCCAAGTGGCTAGATGAGAAAATCATCAAACTTCATACAGAAACTTAAATACAAACCTTTTGTCGAGCAATTCATTTTTATCATCTAAAATCAAAAATCCCAATTTTCTTTTTCTTTATAACACCCATATATCCTACATAGTAATAATATCTAGCTACATATTTCAAAATCATTTTATACATTTCTTTACAAAATTTTCAATACTCGTTCCATTTAAGCCAGTACGATGTACCTATATCATTCGTACGCAAAGACCGAATCCGATCGCTTACTCGATCACACAATTACATTTTCGAACTAGTATCATTCATCCGACTTCCTAGTGCGGACTCAGATCTAGTTTCTTGATCAGAAACCGTCATTCTCCTTGCATAGTCACAACTATGATAGAGAATTTCCAGAATCAATCAAAATCCATATCCAGGGTTCGCCGTCGAAAATCGAGTGAAGAATACCAACTCGGATCGATATAGCTATCTCGAAATTCTGTGCTCGATTCTGGACCAAATCACTATGCGCATAACATAATATACGTACATCCTACGTGTTTATGTCTGTTGATTATCAGCTATATCAATTCTCTTTTATTCACATTCATTTGATTCCTATCTACTTATTCAAAATTTCCCATTTCACAACTTTCAGTTTTAATCATCACTCAATCATTCACTTATCAATGCTTATCATTTTACATATTCTTATTAAATCTTCACTCAAATGCTTATTCAATATATTTTCCCAACACCCATATTACTTAAGAATTCTACCATTTCTTCTTAAGTTCAATATAAGTATTTTATACACTTCTTACATTTATTTTCCCTTCACCACTTTAGTTTATATTTACTTCTATTCAAATTGGTTCTCCAATTTCCACATGAATTCAATTTATCTTCAACTCTGAATATTGAATTTTATTGAATATCTTCCATTTATAACTGATTCATATCGTTATTTTAAATTAGTTTCATCCACTTATTTATTTCAAATTCCAATTCATCTTATCTCGAACTATATTTAATTAATCCCTTCTTTAATTAGTTTCACTTACTAATTTACTTAAAATCTCAAATAAAAGTTTATAAATAAACTTGTACTTCCTTTAGTTCCTTTGAAAAAATTCTTCAATTTTCACTTTACTTTAAATACACAATTTAAATTAAATTTCAATATTCGGTTTCAATTCTATTTGCTTACCAATTTAAATTTAATTTCAATATTAAATTTCACTTCCAAGTTGAATTTTATTTATAACACAAGTTTAACTCCACAAAATCCATTTTTAGCTCTTCAATTTTTTTTTCCAATCAATCAGAATTCCATTAACATGCTCACTTAACTAATTTATTCCAATTAGTTCATTTCCCATTTATCATTCAATATTTGATATTTACCCTTTAAAAATCACTTCATTTAATTTTCTTGACTTCGATCTATTTTATAATTTAAGTTTTGGTTTTTTTTATTCATTTCCCAGAATACAAAACAATTTTTTTGGCTTATTTGTTCCATTTCTAAGTTTTACAAGTCACAACTTATTTATATCCATACTTTCATCCATTTACAATCAATCCCGTTCGCATTTTACCCTTTTAACTCGGGATTATATATTTAATTTAGCCGAGTATGTATATTTTTATTCAATGGGTTTTCAATTCTTTTATAAGCCATCGGAATCTATTTATTCTCATTCGGTCTTATTTAACTAAACTCCAGTTAAATCTAACCCCACACTATTCTTTGACTTCACATAATTCATTTACATTTTGTTAAGTAAGAACTTAATTTCATTTAATGTATCCACCACATGATACAATTCCATCTCAATTATATTTCGACTATGATTCAAATCTAATCACAATATTATTAGACTTAGCATGAGTTCATTTAATTCGACTTACTCTTCTAACTTATTAACTTTTTATAAGTTAATTTCATTCCAGGGAATTTTCAAACTTTATAAATTTCCAAACCTGCTTATAATCCACAACATTTTTAGCTAAACCTCCAGAGTTTAAACCATTACTTAGACACTCGAAACATTTTAAACCAATTCCAGAGCCTTCAATAATCACTTAAGTATTTCAAAAATCATTTGAAATCAATTATATCCAAAATCCTTTGCATTTCTAAAATCAACCCAACTTTTTCAAACAATTTCAATTCAAAACAATTTGGTAGCAATTCCTCTCTTGGAAACTCGAAAACGAACATCGATGATGCTGCCAAGCTATTTTCTAGCAACCGAAAGAATTCAGTGCTTTTATCTTTTTAAAAACATTTCAAATATTCTTAATTTTAAGTCTCACCAGATTTCATATCCAAATTAAAACTATTTGCCAAATAGTATTACTATTATTTCTCCAAAACCCTTGAAAGCCATTTTCAAACCCAAAAGAATTTAGACCTTTCCCAAAATTTCAAATTTTAAATTCTTTCAATCTATATTCAACATTCTTTGAAATTTACCTCATTTCAATTATAATCCACATTCGTATATGAATTTATTTCTTAGCTTTCGGTTACGATTTCAATTTCTTATTCAATTTTACACAACAATGATAATAATTTAATATTATCATTCCTAACAATCAAACAACCATATATATCTATAATAATTTACAAAAATTATTTCTTTTATATACAAAAATAATTTGGGTAAAATTATTTCATTTACCCTACTTAAAACAATACTGTGTCGGTTTATCTTGTTTAAGAGTTTAGAAACCCCTATCGATGACATGGCGTCCCACACATCGGCCAGAATCCATAAACACTCAACCGATAAGTCAACACAATATAAAAACAACTTTTATATTCACTAACAAATACACGCTCATATCTATTAATATATTCAAACTCATTATAGAGTACTATTGACTCTATTTCGTGAGTAATCCCCACCAGAGCCAAGGTTATCGCCAATCTAAGCTCTGATACCAAATGAAACGACCCGCAAATTCGTACCCCTTTGAGTTGCCACTATTTCCCATCAATCAACTGAAGATGAACGAAAATATGAATCATTAGGGTTAAAGTAGAAGAGGTAGAAGGAGAAAATAGAAAACAACATCGGAATCTAACCATTGCAATGGAATAAAATATAATAGATAATAAATGATCTTTACACAAAAAAATACATCTGTTTACACATTACATCATTAGAGTACAACATCAGAGTTCAATACAAACAACAACACAACTCAGGACGGTTATAATATCTCGTCCTTCCAAAAACCGAATATACAGCGGAATATTTCATACGAGTACGGAAGTACGTATCGCCATCCAGCTCCACAGCATACTTTCTTGTAATCTATAATACTCGGTCTGACCCGAGCATTATAGTTAAATAACACCCGAGTCAGTCTAGAATACCAACGTGAGAAAACCACACTCAAATTGATTATTAAAGTTTTAAAAAATCCTTTGAAATCAAAAGCATCTCGTAAGACCACGCCACAAATAAACATGTCGGGTTTTTACCTTACGATGGCCAAAACACTTTTTATTAAATCCATATGATATTATAATAGTGTCTATAGAAAGTAAAATAGAATCTAGCTGAAATGCTTGCATCTCACGTTTCAGCAATAGTTGGAAACAATCAAAACCGTACAGGCGCGTAGGGAGAATGGATCCAACTAATGACTAGGCATTGGAGTACCACCTATCACAGTACCTGGTCTAGATCAGCGTACCGAGGATCCACCCTAAATCCCCTGCAACACAAGACCAGGACTACCCCTTACTGGATAATCCTGAGTAAGATCACCCCGCGGTTGGGATCAGCAACCGCCCACACAGCCGAAATAAAAAGGGACATCTAGACAAGGATGACCTTACCCTAATGGGTGCTGCCCACTTAGCCTTGCTGCATATCCCTTGATTTTCAGTCATTCCCGGTTGATGAGGCTCGAGGCTAAGCGTTACCTTTTAGAACATTTCACTTAGAATGCCCATCGTCCACCTGACGATGTTCCGAAAGCATTCATCCTTACAAGTCCGTCCTGAGTTCGAACGGAACTGAAGGCACTACTCCTACTACATCCATTTTGGAATCATCCTCAGGATTAGTAGTGACTAGCCCTTGCACTTCACTGCTCTATCTTCGACTCCGAACTCGTTTTCCACGAAAATGTACAAACCGGATCGAAATGGTTTCGAGAAATTAATCCCGATCCCGGTCTCTTCGAAACGATCAGCGCATTGTCCAATATTGATAGTCGGTTATTTAACTATCAGTTAACATTCACAAACAACCATCAAATACAAATAATTTCACCAAATTATTTATTAATCTCAAAATATCTTCACAATATATATTTCCACTTTTTGAACCTTTCTGAAATCAGTTTTCAAACCATCTTCCTCTCACGGAATACATTCCCCAAATATTTTCTACTTTCACTGAAATCACCGAGTACAAACACTTTAGATTTTAAAATAATCTAAAACACTATATTATAAAATATCCTTTAAGACATTTAAGTTAAAAACTACTTTAATACTTAACCGAAAACATATACTTTGAGAATATTTAAAATAAAGCTTCTTAATAAAATATAAACTAAATTTTTATTTTTTTCTTAAAACAAATACCAAGTCACCTTTAAATAATTACTAAAATAATAGATTTGAAAAAAAAATACTTACTTTAGGATTTAACCACTTAGAAATAATAAATTTTCTAAAACATGTTTTTTAAACAACATTAAAGCTTTAACTTATATTTAAATATTTACTTTGAAAACGTACTTGGCTATCCAGGGAAATATACTTCTCTTCACATCTTTTAAAAATAAATCACTGTTTATTTTTAGACAAATTTTCCCATTCCTTTAATAAATTCCCATCGTGAATTTATTCTTCAATATCCACTGATATATTACTTCACCTTTATAAACCCAGTTTACGAATTCCAAAGTCTCACTTCTCTTTTAAAAATCCCGTTTTTAAACACTTAATCAATCTTCAAATTGATTTCCAAATTACTCCCATTTTGAAATAAATTCCTTTTCTTACTCAATTGGTTTCAAAACCCATAGACTTCATATGTTATTTCTTAATTATGATTTAAAATCTTTCTAACCGAAAATACCAATTTTAGATTTCTCAAATTCCTTCTTTAACCTTTTAAATAAATTTAAACCTTGAATTTTTAAAATAGATTCTTTATTTCTTTAAATAATATAGCTTAAGTTTTAAAATTCATTATCTCTCTGTTTATTCAAAATCCCCTTTTCCATACTCGGAATTTATTTATTAAACTTTTAAAATCCACTTTTATCCTTTCCCAATCATTCTATAAGTTATCTGAAACACTCTCAAATCAATTTACTTATAAATCCTCTTCTTTTATTTTCTTTCAAAAATCCTATTTATATATTTTTTAAATAGTGCATACTTCATATCAAAATATCAAATAGTGCATACTTCATATCAAAATATCATATTCATTTTAAAACCATATCAATTCGATATCATTATTCACCTTAAATAATATTCATTTCCAGAGTCGTAACACTTTCAAAATTATAACATTTTTAAAATCATACCACTTTTGAAATCATAACACTTTTGAAATCATAAACCTTCCATCTTAAACAGTTTAGATATTGAAAATAGTATATATATTAAAATAATTATAAATTTAAAATAGTAGTTTATATATTAAAATAGTTATAAAATAGTTTATATTTATTTAAAGATATTATACTGAAATAGTTTTCCAATTAGAATTGTTTTATCCAATTCCACGAATCGACTAAAATCGACTTAACTTTCAAAATTCAATTTTAAAGCAATCCCTGTTCAACACTTTCAATTTAAGATTAAATTCAAATTGTCAATAAAACATTTCAATTTTTATCGATTTCAAATCCTGGTTTGAACTATCATTTCAAGTCCAATAAGATTCAAAGTTAAATATTCAAACATTTTCATTATAAGTTTCATTTATATTTCAACGTTTAACTTTAATTTTATTCAAATTGGAAAATATTCACTTAATCATTTTAATACAATTAAATAAAATCTCAATTTATAATAGTGGAGATAAGTTAGGTTTAGCGGAGTGGGTGGTTAGAGAACGGTTGGCTGAAGCATAGGTGGTAGGGTTCGCTGCAGACTCAGGTGGACTAAACTGGAGCACTAGGTGTGATGAAAGGCTGGGGATGCAGTCGAAGGTCATAGGCAAGGGAGGAGGCCTGCGTAAAGAAGGAATGAGGCGCATGGAAAAAGGGGTGATGTGTGAGCATGAAAGAAAAAAATACGATAATATAAGTTTTCATGGAAGAAGAAATATTGAGCAAGTATGGGTTGGGGAAAAAAGAAGTGACAGCAGGAGAGAAGACATGTTTCTGACATAAACTACTTTATATGTTGTTTATAAATTTTTTCTTTCAAAGCATGGACGAACGAATAGGAATGGAAAGAGACATAGATAAAAGCAACCAGTGGAATAGCAATGGACATTGAATAATAAAAGCCAAAATTGGAAAATATTAACTTCGGATGGCTATAGGTTTACACGGTGAATAGAAAGGACATTGGAAACTAAAAGGCCGAAGTACTGAACTAATACGGCGAATCGTTTTTGTCGATTTTGTCACGTAACGGGTGCCGAAACACATAAATGAATATATTGCAGAGATCAACAAGACGAGATAAATAGAATGGCACACAAACATCAGTAGTACGATCATCCTATCAAAAGTCAATATTTCAGTGCCAAAACTACTGCTAATTTGCCGAAAATAAGATAAATGGGGCAACAAAAGTCCAAATTTGATGAAATGAAATATAACGTCTCACTCGGAGAATAGTTTACATTTTTATCGTATAAAAATATTCAGATTTCGAAAACACTTTATTTTCATCTAATTAACTGATTTTAAATTGAAATTGAAAATTACACAACATGATTAACTTTCATATTTTCCAATGAAAATTTTCTATTTTCTATGTCTAAATAGACGTATTTTAAATATCGAATTTTCATTGCAAAATTTTATAGTTTTAAATTTCACAAAAATTCAGTTAATTACACTAATAAATCGTTAAAATTTACGGGTCATTACACTCTCCCCCACTCAAAACATTTCATCCCAGAAAAGGAACAAGATAGAAGAACAGAAACAACCAGAAGAAAAGATAGATTTAAAATATAAAATACTAGATACTACAATTAATTCCAAAACCATATTAGTTTCATTTATTTTTAGATTGGTTTATATTCAACTAATTGATTTCAATTCATTTTATTTAATCAAATTTATTATGTTCACATATGATTGATTTCAATTCCATATATTTTCATTCAGATGATTAATATTTTTGTAAAAAATGTTTCACAACAAAATTTATTTTATCTAACTCATTTATTAAATCTATTTGATCAATTTTAGTTAATTCCACCTCAACATTCAAGTTCAACTATTCTTAAGTTCATATTTATTTATTTAGATAGCATTTCCTTTTTATTATTCAATTTACTTCACTAACATACCTTGCAATATAGGTTAAGAGTATAACATTTATTATAATCATTTAAATTTTTATTCAAAAATTTCCTAACAAAATTCATTTTTGACATCTTATTTATTATTGTATGTTATTCAATTACATTCAAACCCTTTTCTAGGTAAGTTTTATTAGTGTTTTGTATCTAATTAAATATTATACTGATTTTCATTTATTTACAATATTTTTATTAGGCAAAATTTTAGTTTGAACATTTTTATTATTTAAATTTCTCTTGCATAACCTTCAATTACATATCAATATTAATAATTTAACTTTTTTGAATATTTTAAGTAAGTTATATATATATATATATATATATATGTTAGAATGCAATTGATCATTATACAAATAAATTTTATCCCAATTTAACTGTTTTAATTTCATTTCTTAGTTTAAACTCTCCAGTTATTCAAAAAAAATCTTTATTTCAATTATTGAAACCATTACTTAACACAGAATTTTAAGAACTAAATTTTGGATTCACTTCAACCAATTTTGAAATAAATATATACATATATACATTTTATACATCAAATCATAATCAAGAAATTTAAATCAAATACAGTTTCCAAAACAAGTGTATAACAAAGCTACTAAGTGGTCTCTCCACTTTGAGACTCGAAAATGAATGTCAATGATGTTGCAGTCATCACCGAAATTATTTTTCAATGACAAAAGAGGGGATTACTGATTTTCTTCTTTTAAAATCCTTTGAAAACAATTTTCATTCGAAAATACTTCCAAATAATTTATTTTTCAAAAACCTTGTAAACCAAAATTTGAAAAGTACCGAAAATTTAATCCTCAAATTCTATATATAAATTCATTTCATTTGCAAATTAGATTTATAAACTATGTTTATAAAATTTCAACTTCTTATAACAAACATCAATAGTTAGTGGTTTAGTAATGTTAACAAAACAATAAATGATAACCCAGTATTATCATTTCTAATAACCAATTCATTTTACTATTTAATTTCATAAAATTATATCTTTATATATAAAATATAGTCATAAAAAATTTTATTTCATTTACCAATTTCGAAACAATATTGTGTCAGTTTGCTCGGTTCAAGTGTTTTGGAATTCCTATCGATAATGTTGGTCAAACGAATCGATCAAAACCCAAAATCAAACTTAACAATTCAAACAACACAGCATAAGACATTTTTATATTAGCAGCAAATACACTCCCTCGTAGGATGATTCAAGAATGGATTCTGAAACAAGGATAGAGATTCAAGTTTAGATGAACCACAGTCAAAGAGAATTCAAAGATAAAATAATTAAATTATAAAAAAAGAAATGGATAGACTTATTTTTATCGCGTCGACCTTAACCGGGTCAACTGAGGTCCCAGGAACGAGGTTTATGCGAAAATTCAATTTCCCGCTTGAAGGGAAGAGAAGTGACTTTACCAAAACATCAGGATAATCCCTGACTATAGGGGGTGGAGTCAAGATCATTAGGCTGAACATTAGACAAAAAGGTAGAACTGCCTGCATAATCCAGAGGCATTCAACATTCGATCACGAAAGGATTATCGGGTTTCCTATTAAAGAGACGATTCAGGCTTTAAAAGTAATAACAACCACAAAACCAAGAAAAGGAAATCTCCGGTGAATCCACACTGGTTGCAAAGGAGTTCCATCCCTTTACAAACCATACAAAGGTTGGCGGGACCGCCAATGTGACTAGTCACAGCTACGGATGAAGTTGACAGTTGAGGCTGAAGCTATAGGATGCTCCAGTTTTAAAAGAATATGAACAGGACAGGAAAAGAAGGAATTTCAGAACAAAGGGATAGCTCCAAAATTCCAAAGAAATCCAAAACAACGATGAAGAAATTCAAACTCGAACAAAGGTGATTCTATAATTGATTCTACTCATTCTAGGGTATCACTACGCTATCTCTAATGAGATTTTACTCCATATGCTAAGTTTTGAATAAACCAGAGCTTTGATACCAACTGTAACGACCCAGTATTTCAAACCATTCGCATATGCACATGTCAGACTTGAATTGCTCAAAATATTAGATTATTAATTTATAATTGGAAAAACTCAGCATATACAGTAAATAAATCAATCATAGAGTCATAAATAGTCCATGGAGCAACTATATAAACATTAGAGTTTAAAGTAAAATACAACAGATATCTCGAATACACAGAAATCCCAATATATATAGTCAAATGACAAAATATGAATATAAACAGCTGGAGACAACTGAATAACTAAAAACTGAATAGATATAGATGGATCTCCAAGTAAAGCTCCAAACTCCAAAGGTGAGTCTCAAATGCTGTGACACTCAATCTGACCCAAGCATAAAGCAAAACACAAAACACTCGAGTCAGGATTAACATTTTATATAGTAAATTCAACTCAAGTGAAATGTCAACTGAAATACAAATAACTCAAAGGATGTTTAAGATTCCCATCCTTTAAGGATCCGTGGAACTATCTACTATGAAGTAATATACGCTATTATAATAATGTCTATAGTAAAGTAAATTATTAAAATAGCGTTAAGGCTTAACTATATCCCCCTTAACGCATTTCATATAATGTCGTAGTCTATATAGATACTGTAAACTCCACCCATGGGTGGGCTATCAGGGAGCACTCCATAGGTAGGACACAAAACAAACTCATACAAGGCACGATAAGGCATGCAACAAGGCACGCAAGGCAATGCCCAAGGTAGATATACTAATTGCATATTTGGACTGGTGGTAACGCATAGCAGCTATTACCTCCTAACTCGAGACGCACTCCCAAATCAAAGGTGCACCCAAATCAAATCACAAAGCAATAGAATGGTATTGAAGAAATGTGTCCGATCAGAGGAATGATCTCACTTGGCCCGGCATGGCTCCTGTTTTAGCCACATCAAGCTGACTCGTGGGAGTCAGGGCTGCTTTAATCCTCATATAGGATCGTCGCCAAGCCATCATACTTTGTTTTGGAATCTCCACCACGTATACAGTTGTTAAATCGGTTTTTGATATTGGCAGAGAGTATGACAATATCCAATCCCGGCCTCTTTAACGACCAAACACTTATTTCACACTGTGATCATTTCATTTCAAATACTTCAACTTCATATCAAAATATCATATTCATTTCAAAACCATATCAATTCGATATCATTATTCACCTTAAATAATATTTGTTTCCAGAATCGTAACACTTTCAAAATTATAACATTTTTGAAAACATACCACTTTTGAAATCATAACACTTTTGAAATCATAACCCTTCCAGCTTAAACAGTTTAGATATTGAAAATAGTATATATATATATATATACACATATTATTATAGTTATAAATTTAAAATAGTTTTTATATTAAAATAATTTATATATTAAAATAGTTATAAAATAGTTTATATTTATTTTAAGAGATTATACTGAAATAGTTTCCCAATTCGAATTGTTTCATGCAATTCCACAAATCGATTCAATTCAACTTAAATTTCAAAATTCAATTATAAAGAAATCCCTGTTCAACACTTCCATTTAAAAGGTTAAAGATTCAATTCAAATTCTTAATAAACCATTTCAATTTTAATCAATTTAAAATCCAGGTTTGAACTATCATTTCAAGTCCAATAAAATTCAAAGTTAAATATTAAAACATTTTTAATATAAGTTTCATTTATATTTCAACATCTAACTTTAATTTTATTCAAATTGGAAAATATTCACTTAATCAATTTAATACAATTAAATAAAATCTCAATTTATAATTTAAATCAGTATTAAATATTTATTTTCAATTTTACTTAAATTTGAGAATATTCATTTAATTACTTTTTATCCAATCAAGTTATAAATCATATCTTTCAAAATTTCAAAATCGGTAAGTTCAAATCAATTCTTAATTAAATTCAATTATTAAACAATTTAAATTCTAAGTCAACCATAATTTATCTTCCCAACCTCTATTAATAATGTTATTAAAAATCTATTTTTAAAATACTAATATAAATTTAAATAAATACTTAAACATGTTATAAACCAATTAAATTAGATTTTATTAAATTATATCTTATTATTAAATTTGTTTTATATTAAATCTTGTTTTATATATCTAAAATAAAATAAAATTATAAGTAAAATTTTAAAATTTATATTTTCAAAACTAACTTATAAATATAAATTTCCAAACATGTTATTTTAAAAAAATTCTAAATTTTATACATATATAAAAATAGCATTTATATATTATATTTTGAAAAATCAGTATTTAATAAAACTCATATATTTCCTTTCAAACGTTAGAAATCATTTTAAAAATATAGATCGACGGTATCCGTACATAATTTTCTATTGTATGGTCAAGTGATTCGGATATTTATCATTTCAATCCGCAAGTTAAATATTTACGGATATGTATCATTTTAACCCACAATCTCAAAATTCGAATTCAATGAAAATCGCTTGGGTTCATCATTTCAACCCATAACGATTTTTCCTTAATCTATAAAATCATTTGGGTATGTATCATTTCAGCCCATATGGAATTTCTAACTATCAGGGAACTTGCAGAGTGAGTACAATATGATAATAATATAACATATCAACAACATGCATATGTCATAATTGGCAATATAACATATGTATAACAGGTTATTGGTGTAAATATTATCAATTAGCACTGGCGAAGAAATGCAAATAATAACGTATCATATTTAACGATTAAATAACAAACAATTTAAATTTAACAACATATTTTAATCGTCATCACATGTGAATTGAATGTACTAAATATAAGAATGTTAATCATGAGTGATTGCTCACCTTTCGAGACTAGATGAAACAGGACAAGCACAGGGATAACCGACAAATCAAAGCAACTAACTGCTGCAATCAATTATGAACAGCAGCGAGACCAAAAACAAAGCACGACGAACCCGAATCGATGAATCCAAAATCAAAACTAGCTTGATATAAATGGAATAAAATACATATATTATGTTAAAATCAATATTCAATACAGTACATATATTTTCCTTCAAATTCCCATATAACAGTTTTATTATAATATATAGACGTTATGTTATAACAAAATCTATTTTGAAAATAAAATGGTTAATAAACATTTCCATATATACACACACACACATATCCTTGCTTCACTATATACACACACACATATGTAAATAGAACAAAAGAATAGGATTATGTAATATATATATATATATATATATATATATATATATATATATATATATATATATTAACCCTTTATAGTATAATACATACTTTTTTGAAATATATAAACAAAACAAAACTACAAGTTACAGGAAGATTTACAACTTCGAATATAAGCAATTATATATGTACGAATAATATATATACTCCATTTTTTTCAAAGATGTAGAAAGAAAGTGACAGGAGGCTCGGGGTAGTTGCTGCTAGAAGTGGGGCAAGGAAAGCAAGTAGATGTGGGCTAAAAGTGGAAAGGCCAGGGTGTGGCCGCTGCCGCATGGCAGAGTTTGGAAAGGCATCGCGTGAGCTTGTTTCAGGCAACCTGAAGAGGCCAAGCAAAAGAGTGGATGTGTGGAAACATGAAGTGGCTACCACGGCGGATGAAGGTGGGACAGTCGGCGAAGGTGACGAGGGAAGTGGGGTTTGCTGTGATGGTGGAGAGGAATGGGAAGAAGGATATGGGTGAGTTTCTTGACTGGCGTTCGTTAGTAGGTGGAGAGGAGGGCTCGTGTGGCAGGGGTTTTGGGTCAGAGGGGGTGGAGGTCGCGCTCAGTTGGAGGAGTGATCGAGAGGAAAGGGGTGGTTGCTGTGTGGGTGGTAAATAGTGGAGATAAGGTGAGTTTTGGCGATGTGGGTGGTTAGATCACGGTTGGATGGAGAATAGGGTGGTGGGGTTCACTACAGGCTCAGGCGGACTGAAGTGGAGCACTGGGTGTGGCGGAAGGCTGGGGATGCGGTCGAAGGCCATGGGCAAGGGAGGAGCCCTGCATAGAGAGGGAATGAGGCGCATGGGAAAAGGGTGATGCATGAGCACGAAAGAAAAATAAAATAGTATAAGTTTTCATGGAAGAAGAAATATTGAGCAGGTATGGGTTGGGGAGAAAAAGAAGTGACAGCGGGAGAGAAGACAGGTTTCTGACATAAACAGCTTTATATATTGTTTATAAAAAATTTCTTTCAAACAACGGGTGAACGAATAGGAATGGAAAGAGACGCAGATAAAAGCAAATGGTGGAATAGAAATGGACATGGAATAACAAAAGTCAAAAGTTGGAATATATTAACTGCATACGGCTACAGGTTTACATGGTGGAATATAAAGGACATTGGAAACTTAAAAGGCCCAAGTACGGCGAATCGTTTTGTCGATTCCACCACGTACCGGGTGTTGAAAAACAAAAATGAACGTACTGCGGAGATTAGCATGACGAGACAAACAGAATGGCACACAGATATCAGCGGTACGATCATCCTATCAAAAGTCGATATTTCGGCGCCAAAACTGCTACTAATTTGCCGAAAATAAGATAAACGGGGCAATAGAAGTCCAAATTTGACGAAACGAAATATAACATCTCATTTAGAAAATAGTTTACATTTTTATCGTGCGAAAATAATCATATTTCAAAAACATTTTATTTTCATATAATTAACTGATTTTAAATTGAAATCGAAAATTACACAATAGAATTAACTTTCATATTTTTTGATGAAAATTTTCCATTTGCTATGTCTAAATAGACGTATTCTATATATCGAATTTTCATTGCAAACTTTTATAGTTTTAAAGTTCACAAAAATTCAGTTAATTACGTTAATAAAGCGTTAAAATTTACGGATCGTTACAATACACATAAGAGATTTTTCTTTATCTTTGGTACCCTCGGTAAATTACTGAGATATAGTTTTTTTCACCTTTGATGCAAGCAATTCTAGTGTGTGTACTCTTAATAGCCTCACTATTTCTTATATATATGCATTTATTACCTTTGTACTCCTTGTTTCCTAGATTTTGATTATCCATACTATTAATGATGTTGTTGGTTACTCCTGAATCTGGGTATCAACTCTTGACAAAAGTTTATTCAGGTCTGATAATGTTATTTTGATTGTTTTCCTTATTACTGCTTAGATGGTTACTTGAGTCTTGTTGTACTTGTGCCACATTTACACTAAGTTGTCATTTCCTTGTTCATTGAACTCTGACCTGGAGTATAATTCATATTGAGTCTAAAATAACATTTTGGAGCAGTGTGTCCAACTTTCTCACATATTTGACACTTCAGTCTATTGTTATTGTTCCATCTCCCTCTGCCTTTGACTGATTCTTGCCTTTATTGTTATATTGATTCTTGCCTTTATAGCTTGCTGCATAATAGACCGACATGTCTAAATTTATGAGTTTCTTAAGTTCTTATCTTCCTTCATGGGCAAGAAGTATAGAGTTTACATCCTCAACTGATGGTGTGACATTTGAAGATGCTATTACTTCTACCACAGCTTTATATTCTTCACTTAAACCACTCAAAGTAATTAAAATTTGTTTAGATGCTGGTACCTTGTGTCCAGCATCTTCAAGTAAATCATATGTTGTTTTAATTTTTGCAAGATATTCTCCCATGGATTGATTATCCTTTCTGATACAGTGTAATTGTCTCTTGTGATGCATTACCTTTGCTGCAGATTGAGAGTTAAAGATTCGTTCAACTGTTGATTAAATTCCATTTGCTGCTTTACTTCTAATAAATTTTGGCAACAATCTAACACTTATTGATGATAATAACCATGAATAAATTAAAGTGTCTAGCCTTTGATACTTTATAAATTCTGGATTGCTGACAGTTTTATTTTCTTCATTAGTGATGAAATTTGGTGGAATTGTACGAGTGCCAAAAAGGAAATCTTTGAGTCCATAGCCCTTGACAACAACTGTTGATTGAGAGTTAAAGATTCGTTCAACTGTTGATTAAATTCCATTTGCTGCTTTACTTCTAATAAATTGTGGCAACAATCTAACACTTATTGATGATAATAACCATGAATAAATTAAAATGTCTAGCCTTTGATACTTTATAAATTCTGGATTGTTGACAGTTTTATTTTCTTCATTAGTGATGAAATTTGGTGGAATTGTACGAGTGCCAAAAAGGAAATTTGGTGGAATTGTACGATTGCTGTTTGACCAAAATTGGTGGTTTCTGGTATTCCAAATTTGATGGCCATGATGCAGATTCAGAATCAGAAAGAAATTCAAGTAAAAGGAAGCAATTCTGATGCAAGAACTGTTACTGGGGGCTTCAAGAAAATCAAGAACAAAATAGAAATCTTAAAGAGTTAGGTATATGCAGCCACTAACCCAGATGATTGATTTTTGATGATGGGTTTTTTCAGGCAAGGCACTATTCTTTAATGTTTTGATGAATTTCTAAATTTGATTTTGCTTTTCTGAGTGAAAGTTTGATGCAACCAGTCTCTTGCTAGATTTATATGGTAGGGTGCTTGCTTTCCTTTGGATAAGCACTTTCAAATTCTTAATCTTAAATGATGAAAGTTTACTAATGAGATTTCAAAAAACTCATAAATTATCAAATGATGATAACTCAGATGATATTCAAGCTATTGTTATACCGTTAGGCTGCTGCTCTGATACTATATAAGATTTGAAGT
Organism: Allium cepa; assembly: GCA_030765085.1. Lineage (NCBI taxonomy): Eukaryota > Viridiplantae > Streptophyta > Magnoliopsida > Asparagales > Amaryllidaceae > Allium > Allium cepa. The sequence continues at coordinate 349,388,386 of CM060944.1, forward strand.
TTAATGATCTGCTTTGATGTTTTAGGTAGAATGTTTGAATTGCATGAAATGAGAAAGGAAGCTTTACAAAATTATCATTACAGAGTGTGATACATGTTGCTATTTATATAACAGCCGTACTTAATAACATTATGTGGTTTTGGGCTAAAAACGAACACAAGCCCGCTAGCCTGCTTATTACACAATTGCTTTGTAATTAAAAAATCAGATGCATCTTCAGTCTCTCACACTTGTACACTTCTAACTCAAGATCTTAATGTGGTTTAGTTGAAACCAATCTATATCAGTAACCCAATAATTTCATTTATAATTTACTATATTTAAGAGTATATGAGTAATTTAACAGAATTATTAAGGGTAATTTTATTTGTATCCACTTGATTAATAAGTTAATCCACATTATTATGTTATTAAGTTAATCCACAATTATATTACTAGTTAATCCAGGGTGGATTAACTGTTATGAAGGATTCTAACTCGAGACCACTAAAATCAAAACCCCAATGCACAGCGAAAAAACGAGATTGTGATATGGAGTGTAAAGACAACCAATGAATAATTCTATCTAAATATTAAACAATCCAAATCCAATCACAATCCCCAAACAAGCAATATAGAAATCAAAGCAACAACGAAAAATAAACCGCATGGCGATCTATAGTGGTTCTACTAACGTTGTGTTAGTGTACGTACACTTTAAGAGAGAGCTTTTATTAATATCGATGAGAAGAGTACAAGAAATTGATTACAATGATCAAAATTCTAATAGAATTGATTTAAGGGGAAAAGAATTGAAGAAAATTAGGTTTCTAAAAATCCTAATTAATGGAGGCTAAAACCCTCGCGGTCGCTTTCTATCGTATTGAAATCTGAATCCGAAAAATAGCTTATATAGAAGACTAGCAAACCTAGGCAAAGCTTTCAAATTACTCCTTCAAATATCTCAAATTTTCGTGTCAAGACCGGACCAGAAAACTGGCAGAAGTCACCACAAACGTCTACCACAATGTGGCAAACGTTTTTCCAAAGTCTTGAAAAAAATTTCCTTGGACATTGGACATCTGTCCAAAGTGACAAATGTCTTCCATATGCCTCTGGAACAATTCTACTGAAGCTTCGGACATATGTCCAAAAGTGACAGATGTCTGTCCCAACTCTCGGGTTCCAAACCCTACGGCGATAGATGTCTTTTGCTGTCACTCCACCTTCTCCTCCATAACTTCTTCTTCCGGCTTCAATTTGCGAACTGTTTTTTCCATCACCAAGCTACTTACAACCACTTCAAATCTCTATATATTGACGCCAAAATTTAACATTAACTGACAAAATACAAACATAATTTCAGTTTGAAGCTCAGATCAGGGTATAAATTAAAATATTCATGCTATACTTTTCATGTCATGCATAGATAATTCCACAGCCCACTCGAACAACTATTGATTTCATGTAGACTATTACCATGTTCATAATATTATTCTAAACAATTATTGGATTACTCAGGTAACTACAATAAAAGTTTCAAAAATTAGTTAAATCTCAGGTTCCATTAAACATGAGAGCATTATGCAATACCGTGGCCTACTAGTATCAAATAACAAAGAAAAATGATCACAGATTTACTGTAACCTATACCGAGGAGATGAATCCTCCCTTGAATAGTGTTCCACTTCCAATACTCGACCCAACTTAGTCATTCGATAAACGATGTATCACAATTTAACTATAATCAAAGTGGAGCTTACATATAGAAGATCAATGGTATTCTAAAGTCAAGAGGACTGTGTAAATTAGTCACTTTGATATTTTCTGTTTGACTATAGTTGTATTAACCAACAGAAAACTATCAAGTAAGTCATTCCATAGTTACCCAATAACTATTAGTACGTAACCTCTTGGTGCCCAACAGTTATGAGTAATACACTGTTCAACATTTAAAGAGTATTACATATACTAGTCTCAGTGGACCTAAAGATATCCAGTCTCAATACATCTTAACTAGGAATATTTAAAACGATATATTTATTTTATTGTGATAAAACACTTATGATTACAACACACTATAACTACTATCACAAAACATATCATTTAACGATTTTCTATTAAATATAATTAAAATAACATTTTATATCAAGTATATAATAGCAAGAAAACACCTTTTATTTTAAACAATATTGATTATCGAGTTAGATTTACCTAACAAATCACATAATTTTCCATAGGGCATATCTGTTAAACCGTCTTTTGTCAAAGCCATAAGTAGGCGGATTCAACCTAACTAACTTCACGACTATCGAGGTTGGAGTATGATGGATTTGGTTTAGAAAAATGAAGTTTACTTGGATATGTCATTTGGTCAAGAAATGGAGGGAATGCATGGCACGAGTACTTTGTTCGGTCTACACTCCTTGTGCGGCATAAGGAATGGTTCGGTATTGGTTGCCGCTTGGCATAAAAGAATTGTTCGGCATAAGGAATGGTTCGACATTGGTTGCCGCTTGGCATAAAAGAACCGTTCGGCATAAGGAATGGTTTGGCATTAGTTGACGCTTGGTATAAAAGAATCATTTGGCATTAGAAATGGTTCGGCATTGGTTGCCGCTCGGCTTAAGGAATGGTTCGGCATTAGTTGCCGCTCGGCATCGCACCTCGATACCTCGATACCTCACACCTCGATGCCTCGATACCTTGCATCTCGATGCCTCACACCTCGATGCCTCGCACCTTGTACCTCGCACCTCGCTCGGCATTGGCGGCTCTGCATGGGTCGCTCTGCGAAGATGGCTCGGTGGAAAGTCGTTCGGCATAAGACGAATGCTGCTCAGTGGAAATTCTTAATAGGCCTTTACCGTTCAGAAAGCCCAGCAACTCAAAATTCTCTTATAAATACAGCTTGTAGGGGTTCAGAAAGGGGGATCTTCTTCTTCTCTTCTGCTCCCTGACTTTTTATTTCCTAAGACTAAGGCTAGTCTACCACTTTGTAACTACAATTGATTCAAACATCAATAAAAAGGAAACTTCTAGAGTGGACGTAGGCCGAAGTTAGCCGAACCATTATAAAACTTGTTGTTCTTTACTGCTTTCATTTTAATTTCAACTGTTCTTCATATTATTACTCTCTACACACGCTATCTGTTATCAGTGATTGTTAATTGGTGCTTTAATTTACATTTGGGTGTTAGTGACCAATTTTGGCGCTAACAATATCTCTAACTCTATCAATCTCCCACTTGTACTTGGGTCCAATTATGGAATCTCTATACCATCCTTTGACCGGTTTGATGAGAACTGATCGAGTTAGACCCTCTGTGAATGGATCTGTTATGTTTTTTAATTTTCTACTATGTCAATCATCTCGCTCTGATGCTAATAAACTACCTTTATCATATAGAGCTATTCGGTGTATGTTTCCTGATGCTAGCGAGCTCTTATCATTTTATTGTTATCATCTAACAAAAATAAAGTATTTATAACACTTAGAATCATCCCTATCGCATTTACAAATTTGTGCATTTATATTATACATCTCTTTTATCATGGCACTATTCAAGGTTATGTACTTTGCCTTTTCTTTGAATTAGTCACAATGTTTCTTTCAGAAAATTTCCAACTTAAGTTCCTTAACTAAGATTTGAACATGAATTTAATATTGATATATTACACTCGATATTACTTATGGAGTTTGAGTCTAAGCATTCCTTCATAAGGAATTTGTTGTTAGTAAACAATTTCATAGTATTTGGTAAATACTCCAGAATGCCCTAAACTACCATTTAGTTATCTTAATATGGATTTAATATTTGCTTCATGCATAAATACATATGCAAACTAAGATAATGTAGACAATGTAACACATATGATAATTCCTATTGTCAATACATAAGGAATCCATTCAACATATTCCATATTAAATATTTTAATAAGATGTCTTTGCATATTGTACTATAATCAAAGTGGAGCTTTTATATTTAAGATCAATGGAATTCTCAAGTCAAGAGAACTGTGTAAATTAGTCACTTCGATATTTTCTTTTTGACTTTAGTTATATTAACCAACAAAAAACTATCAAAGAGTCATTGATTGTTATCCAATAACTGTTAGTACGTAACCTCTTAGTGCTCCTAGTAGTAATGAGTAATACATTGCCTAACATTTTAAGAGCATTACATACTCTGATCTCAACAAATGTATAGATCTTTAGGCTCGATACATCTTGACAAGGAATATTTAAAACCATATGTTTATTTTATTGTGATAAGTTACTCATTATTACAACACATCGTAACTGCTATCACAAAACATACCATTTATAAATTTTCAATTAAATATACTTTTAATTTAATTAATTGACATAACATATTATATCAAGTATATAATAGAAAGAAAACACCTTTTATTTCGAAAAAGATTGGTTATCGAGTTAGATATATGTCATAAATTACTTATTGCCGCTAGAGCATACCACTAACTCTATCATTTTTGAGTTGCCTAGGTTACTAGAGCTGCATAAAGCATGGAGGGCAACAGAACCAAATTTATAGCTGATTTTGGCCTAATCTACGTACTGGGCTTGGGCCGCTTCTGGTCTGTGCTTCTGGCCTAAATCTTGGCCCATCTTCCAAATCCTTGCATACATCCCGTTTCGACTGGGATGAATTCACCCAAATGAGTCTCTATTGCCTTTCACCCATTGTTTCAGACGCTGCAACAACTACTTTTCCTTTTCACATGACATGTTGCTTAATTTTCTTTCTTTGTAGCAATCAGGGTAACCAATAATTTCAAGGCATTGTTCTTTCACATGTATTGTTTGACCACAGTGAGCACATTTCAACAAAGATTTATCAACGTAAGAAGTGTTCTTATTTAGAGATACCTTTGATACTTATGCACCTTTGAAACCACGGCTGCTGAGATTTGTGATATTCCTTTACCTTTAAGCATGATTACCAACCTTAATACTTCTTTTCTCACCTTTGCAAAATGCTTGCATTACTGTAGGAAATAGTGTAATTTGTAAGAAATTTTCTCTCTCATTATCCAATCGGTCATCAAGACCATCTAGAAGGGTATAGACACTGGTTTCCTGAACAAAATTGTTAAACTTATATTCTTCTACAGATTTGCCTGACTGTTTAAGTCGTATTACTCTTTTATTTAGTTCAAGTACCCAAGTAGCATCGCCGCCATCATAGAAAGTCGTAGAAAGAGCATCCCACCCTTTTTTTCTATAGGGAATCATATGACCTTGTTCGTTAGATTCAAGTCCAGAGAGTCAACCAGCTATCCCTTTATCACTGTATCACAATATCCTATTTCGGGTGCTGTAGGTATTGATGCAGTGGAGGAGGCGGATTTCCAATGTTGTGTCATAGTTTATCTCGTTCCTTCACATACATCATTACTACTTGAGACTACATGTAACAATCCACACCTAAATGGGCATAGTATTTTAACAGAATTGAAAACCTAAGTCCATTAGGGTATGGATCATTGGTCTTGGTAACATGTAATAAACATAAGTATATCAAAGAGCTATCTATGAACTCGTAGTGCTACTGTAAAATATAATAGAACATATAAACCGACTAAGGCTGCTATGTACCTTGGAATCAATAATACTCCTTGGATATCTAGTTGCCTTGTCGATGCTTAGCATGAATGAGAAGTCTCATCCATCAACCGTTTCCAACTTACACCAGTTTCTTATCCCTCTAAATCTATACTATGGGTTGTAATGAGGAGAGGGTCAGTACGACTTTCTTGTGATTGATAAATTACATACTTTATCAATAACATTAGTTTATGTTGATTTCTTTTCATTCAAATATATGTCTCCAATTTAAGAGTTAGAGGTTTTCACTGCGTTTGTGCATAGGACATAAATAACCTACTCCAATGTATGAGTATATTAAGCATGTGGGTCTATATACATACCTATATATCTACGTATATATGGATGAGCATAGTTGTATTCTCCCAAACAGAAAACCCCCATAATTAATCATTGATGGCCAATGACTATTATATATGGCTTTATAATTTAATCTAGCCATTCAACTAATGCATTTTAATACAACTCATCTAAGAGTTAACTAGCCTGCCTCTAACTAAATGAAAAATAACCAAACTTTAAGGAAATGTATATCCCATACGAACTCTACACCAATTGGAAGTCTAATCCGTATAGGCTTAACCCAATCCTTCACCGCCGACTATGCGGGACCAACGGAATACTCGACCTATGCCCAGCCCTACTCCACAAATACCGTTATACAATGCTAACATAGTTCTGATCCCTCTATGTAACTCTCTTCTAGATTTTCCTAGTACAAATCGAAGAAAAAGCCCATTATGGTTACTTAGTACCACTTTTTTGAATTATAGCTAACCCTATTCCCAATTGGGCGATGTATAAGTAAACTCCTTAATAGAGAAGAGGCAGACCCTATCGGCCATTTAAAAACCTTCCACCTTGGAGTAAACCCCTTGACTTCCCCAAAGGAACTCCAGTATTTAGTACTTCAACTCGAGGCGAACCCCACTAAACCTGTACATATATCCCTCCCACGAGTCATAAAGTTAGAGATGTCTCACATTAGTAGTATGTATACACAACTACTAGTAGTCTCCAGGTGAAAGGTGGACTTTTTTGTTGTGTAACTCTATCGAACTCACACCCCAACTCATATTATACCAAGCCATTTATAACTAACTTAAATATTAGGCTAGGCCCATTAATTCACGTCCGTTATAAACATATTATTGAGGCCATATAATTTTCACTATGGAAAGCATTATGCCCTTAAATTCATTTATCAGTATTCATTTATTTAGTTTCTATGAAATTATTCTTATATGTTTATTTCCTTTTTTCTTAATTTTTGTTTATGTCACTTAAATGTTTGTTATTTCTTCATTTCCAATTAATACTTTATAAAAGGTCATATTATTCAAATTGGATAACCACTAATGTTTCAAATCTAACTTATTATGCCTATTCAGTTTTCTCCATATTGGTCACATTTAATTCTGTAATTAGTTCCATTAAATGCATTTATGTCCCCATTTGATTTTTGTAACTTCCTATTAACTATGCATTTAGCGCCCATTAATATTACAATCATTATTCATTAATATTGGAGTTATTTCCCCTTTTCCATTGCAACCTCCTAACTCTTTTATCTATTATGTTATTCATATTTAAACGTTTTAATTGTAATTAATATGAGAACCGATGTATATTTATTTTATTATGCTTTATCGTTTACCTTATGTATATTTATATTTCTTTAATTAGTAAGCACGGTTATACACACACACACGTGTGTGTGTGTGTGTGTGTTTCTATTTTTAACTCTTTGATTTCGACATCTAGGAATTTCAGAATATACACTTATGTGTACATGTTGGTGATTAATCTATATTAGATCTGAATACATATTATCCATACTTGATTCAATTGAGAAACAAGTATATAAAATTAACGGAAGGCATACCTGAATCCATCGGTTCTTAATTGATGTGAAGATTAATTTGGATGAGATCTTCCAAATTGACACAAGCTTAGATCTGTAAATTCTTTTCAAAAGAGGGTAGGGAGAATATGATAAGACTTGTGTAATTTAGAGATCATAACCTCGTATATATAGTGTGTGTCATTTTTCAGTTCGGCCCTTCAACAAACTAAAATAACCATTGATATCCACACATTATAATTTTACATGACGAATATACCCTTTAAGTCTTAATATGTTTATTCCAAAATAGATCACGTAATTAGACTTAATTACAAGATAGTCCACACATTCAAACATTAAATATATGACCCTCTTATGTTGAATTATTCCGACAATCTCCCAATGGGCCACTTATGTAACTTTATAGAATGTATTCAACTTTATGAGATCTTTAATATCTATCTTGATAATATGGTATATTCAAAAAAATGTCATCCATTGATTGTGTTAACATAGAACCAAAGTGGCTTTCATTACTGTTTTTGTAACTAAACCCAACAATGATCACATATATCAATACAATCAAATGACATAGATTAATCATGTATATGTAGCATGTAAATTACATGAAATGTGATCTTTACATGTCTATTTTCAACTGGTCCTACTTTACTTTAATGAGATAAAAAATTCCACATAATATTTATAAACAATTGAAGTGTAGAAGAAACTTATTTATATCGGAAAAATCAAAGCATGTTCATAATCAAAATATAGAGCAGTGTCGCAAAAATAAGTGACTAAGTACAAACTCCCATTAAACCAAAATATTCTTATATAAAAGATACACCCCTTTTAGCAACATGCTCATGAAAGACCTTGGGTGGTACTTCTTTTGTAAGTGAATCCATTAGCATGGAATTTGTCCCAATATGCTCTATGAATATTAACCCATTCTGCACTCTCTCCTTTACAACTAGAAACTTTATGTCAATGTAACTTGACTTTCTTGAGCTTCTATTATTATTGAAATATAATACTGCTGATCTATTGTCACAATATAACTTCAATGGTCTTTCGATATTATCGATAATGCGCATCCCAGTGAAAAATTTCCATAGCCATTTCGCCTGGTTAGATACCTCAAAACATGCCACAAACTCTACTTCCATGGTGGAAGAAGTTATGAGCTTTTCATTAATGCTTTTCCAGGATATAGCCCCTCCACTTAATAGAAATATGTATCCTGAAGTGTATTTTCTGCTATTTGGGCATTCAGCAAAATCAAAATCAGAATTCCCAATGATCTACAACCGATCCGATTTTCTATATATAAGCGTATATTCCTTTATCCTCTGAAGATGCCTCAAACCCTTTTTTGCTACTTTCCAATGATCCATTCTAGTGTTACTAAGATACTTGCCCAACACTCCTATAATGTACACAATATCCAGATGCGTACACACTTGAGCATACATTAGACTCCCTATAGCAGATGCATAAGAGAACTTCTGCATTTCTTTAGCTTCAAGGATGTTATTAGGGCATTGTTTGAGACAAAATTTATCTCATTTTTGGGCAAGGGTATCACCCATTTTACAATCTTGCATGCCAAAACTTTTAAGCACTGTTTCTGTATAGTTCTTTTGTGACAATCCAAGAATAACCCATGAGCAATCACGATATATTTATATTCCTAATATAAAAGAAGCATCTCCAAAATCTTTCATTTCAAAATATCTGAAAGAAATCACTTGGTTTCGTGCAAAATATGTAATTATTATAGGCAAGCAATGTATCATCACCATATAAAATCAAATAAATGAATTTACTCCGACTGAACTTATGATACAAAAAGTTATCAACCATGTTTGTCTTGAAACTCAATGAGGTAACTACTTTATGAAACTTGTGGTACCGTTGACGAGAAGCTTGTTTGAGCCCATAAAGATTTCTTTAGCTTGCAAACCATATTCTTTGGATCTCCGAACACAAAGTTTTCTGGTTGCAACATATAATTGTTTCCTCAATATCTCCATTTAGAAATGCAACTTTAACATCAACTTGATGTAAGTCAAGGTCAAAATGTGCAACAAGCGCCAAAATTATTCTAAAAGAGCCTTTCGATGAAACCAGAGAGAAAGTCTCTTTAAAATCGATGTCTTCCTTCTAAGTAAAACTTTTGCTACAAGACGAGCCTTATATATTTCCCATTACCTTTTGCATCCCTCTTGGTTTTAAATATCCATTTACAACCAATGGGTTTCTTACCTTTAAGTAAAGAGACAAGAACCTAAACTTTATTGTCATGCATGGATTTGTACTCTTCGTTCATAGCTTCAATCCACTTTTTAGAACCAGCATCTTGCATGGCTTGGTGAAAGTTGATAGGATCATTTTCCACCAATCCATTATTATCCTCTATTTCTTGAGCAAATACCACATAGTTATACGGAATGGCATCGTTCCTCCCTTATTGGATCCCCTTAGTGGCAATTCTTTTTGAGGTTTTTGAATTTGTTCTTGTGGAACATTGTCCTCATCTTGGAGAGGGTTTTCCTTAATATTGTTTTATTTTTTTTTGGATTGATTTCTTCATTAATGAAAGAAATGATAATTTGTACGTTGTCAGAAGAAGTAATTGTAGTAGGAATCATAGATGATGACCCCCCCTCAAAAACAATATTCCTGACTTCATTTTTACCTCTTAACTCAACATCCTCAAAAAATATTGTAGCTCCCATCTCATAAATTTTCTTTAGTGTGGGATCATAAATTTTATAGCCCCTATATCGCTCAGAATAACGAATAAAGTAGCCACTCATAGTTTTAGAGTCCAGTTTTCTTTCATCTTGCCTATAAGGCCTTATGTAACGACCCGCAAATTCGTACCCTTTGAATCGATAATAAACCACACATGTCCGACCCAAAAAGCACAGACTGATAGAAAGTCAGGAGAAAGAAAAGAAGAGAGAAGAAGAGACGAGAAAAAAGAGAGAATAGAAAACAAAACAGAATAGTACAGAATCTCATAACACAGCGGAAAGCATATAATATCAATGATCTTTACAATATAGAAACTGTACATACTTACATCAATCAGAGTATAACAATCAATCACCAATTATCAACATGAACAGTTATAATAACCCGTCCTTACAACTACCTATAATATACAAGAATTAAGCACAGCGGATGATCAAAACAGATACATGTATGCAAAAATCAAGATCTCCATCTCTCCTACTAAAACTCCAAAAGCATCAAATCTGAACCTGTAAATATACTCGGTCTGACCCGAGCATTGAAAGGGAAGAACGCCCGGATCAGTCTGGTAAATCAGCATGAGAAACACACTCAACAAAATTTATTAAATAACCAAACTTTTCCTTTATTAAAAAAAGTATCTTGTAAGACACGCCTACACATAAACATGGACATGTTTTTACCTTACGATAACTAAAACAATTCATATCCAATCCTCTTATATTATACTAGTGTCTATTAGATACAACTAATATTAATCATAGCTAAAATTGTTAAATTGATTAAATTCCAGCATATAGCCCAAAATGGGTAATATAATCAAAATGGCAGGTATATAACAGAGTTTGGATTTACATACAGATAACCAGGTGAAGGGACTACCTTTCGGTAATACATCTCTAGAGGAATGTACCGAGGACCATCACAAAGGATCCTCTACCAACACAAGATCGGCCCACCTCTATAACTAGATGGTACCGAATATATCAGCCTCCAGTTGCTACTGACCTTTTTCGAGGGCCCTCTAGCATACAAACCACAATAATCAGATACACGACATCATAGCGTGTAAAGATATGTCTAGAAGAGGATGATATATCGTACTTTAGAGCGACCCACTTAGCCTTGCTGCATCTAACCCCGTTTCGGTCATTTTCGATTGATGAGGCCTGAGGTAACGATTACCTTTCACCAATCACATTTTCGGTTGATGAGGCCTGAGGTAACGATTACATTTTCGGTTGATGAGGCCTGAGGTAACAAATGCTCATAGCTTCTTCCACCATGGAAGTAACGATTACCTTTCACCAATCACATTTTCGGTTGATGAGGCCTGAGGTAACGATTACATTTTCGGTTGCATCTAACCCCACTTTGAATGTCACACGGCTATTTCCGTTGACTACTAATTGCCTTCCACAAAAATACAACCCTTAACCTCATACGTCTCAAGGAGGGTGTTAAGCTAAGAGAAGTTGCCTTCTCTACCACCACTGATGTACGTTTGTAAAAACCAATGTACGTAATATGTAGAAATGCAATGTTAGACAAACGTCCATATAAATTATCCAAGAACAGGACAAACCGAAGGTACTTTCCTACCACATCCTGTCGGAAAATCCCTAGGATTAGTAGCAAATAGTCCTTGCATTGGATATTTCATAATGAAGAGACCACTGCTACTATATGTATATTAGGATTTTATCTCCAAACGATCAACAAGAAGTCTTCCACTATGAAAATCCGAAATATCAATATCATCATAAGCAACCTACATAATCATCGCATATACGTTGGTCCGAAGTGGTTTTCAGATAAACCGATTTCGGTCTCTTCGCACCAACAACGCAAAAGCGTTTCTCAATCTCATACAGAAACTAAGTCTCATAGACTTGTCACGTCTCCAACTTTCAGCTTGCTATCCTTTGTGCCAAGAAGGAAGCTCGATAGATTGGAGTAAAACTCCGTACCATACAAATCAACATCCTCAACACGAACGATATTCAAGCCTACACAGATGGCAACATACTGAGTGTATGATTAAATAGTACCCACTTCAAGTTGAGGAATTAAAATGGCCAAATTTGATAGTCGGTTATTGTAACGACCTGGAAATTTTGATCCAGAAAATTCTAGATAGTTAGGAAAAGAAGGAAAGAGAAACAAGAAGAAACAGAAACAAAACACAGATTCTCGCATTCGCAGCGAATAAAATATAATATCACATAGAATAATAGTTATACAAAGGAAGCTATAATTGTTATTTTACATATATTTTATCATAGTTACAACATTTCACAATCTCTAGACAGTTAAAATAACTTGTCCCAGATTATCAGCAATAATATACACAGCGGTAAACACTCCATATGTTCCTACCATCCAGCTCACCTCCTGAACTCCAGAACGTCCTTACCTGAAAAGATGTAATACTCGGTCTGACCTGAGCATTACAACACAGCAACACCCAGGTCAGGCTAGAAACCAACGTGAGTAAATCCATCCAACATGGAATACAAAAGTATAAAGTTTATATAAAACCCGGGGTAACTCGTATCAATCTACAATTGCACAATTGTTATAGACATCCTTATTTCACACATCAATTTCTAAGTACCAAAACTTAGATTAAATGGTTCATTTTACTTAAATCATTCCATTCCAGTCTATTGATTTCACATATTAAATCTGTATAGAATTATTATAGATTACAAATCGAAGTGGCTTCGGGTAATTACTAATACCCGACTCCGGTCTCTTCAAATTCAATACCATCTTAACCCACGTTATTCAAGTGAAACATAATTCAACCTTTAAATACAAGATGTCACTTTTTATATAGCAATTCATCATCGATAAATAACCACACAACACTATACAAGACAAACATATCATATCACAAACATTTCTTATCAGAAATATCAACCAATTATTTATAAGCAAGATTTATTAGTCACCCATTTCTAATTTAAATCAAATTAATTACTTTAATCATTTTTAAATCTTGCTTACTTAACAATAATTAATTACAAACCATTATTTAATCATCCCCTAATTATCCTCTCTAATTACATTCAGTAATTAGCCTTAAATTAATTTACCACATTCATTAATCAACCTTGATTAATGACATTCAGTGATTAATTATTCTTAATTACTTACATTAATTAATTAACCCCTTAATTAATTAATAATCCTTTAATTAGTTACACTGAATAATTATCACTTAATTACTTCCACTAAGTAATTATTCTTTAATTACTTTCCATCAAGTAATTACCATATGATTAATTACAGCCTATAGTTATCCATTAGTTAGTTCATTAAGTAATTAACATTAATTAAATCACATTTAGTAATTACCCCTTAATTAATTACATTAATTATTCACTATTAATCAATTTCCTTAATAATTAATCGCATTAATAAATCAATATCTTAAATTGATTTCATAAACTAATCAACTAAGTACCTTAATAATTAAATTTATTAATTATTCCTTTAACAGATTACCTTAATCAATTAACCATCCTTATTAAATAATTTATACTTTATTTAATGACATCATTTAAATCACCTCTCAAAACATATAGTAATTTACCTACTATAAAATTACTCAAAACAATCAAATTGTACAACATTTTAAAACCTATTCCTTTTGATAATCCTTTAAACTTTATTTATTTATCAACTAAACATATTTAGACTTGATTAAACCTGAAAATTCAAATCTTTTGATTTTAATCCTAGAATATTTTTCCCGATTCGATAAGAAACAGATCACAACAGAAATCAACCCGTGCAAATCCATAATCTCCCCGTCTAAAACACGAGAAACTTTCGTACCTCACCTACTTCGCGTCATTTCGCCTACAACACGAGATTGAACCGAGGGAAACAACTTCCTTCCTAACCTCTCCCTTACCTGATACATTGTGCACGCATGCACGATCCACTGTCGCTCCGCTCATTACCGATCACCGTCGCGACTTCCACAAATCATCGCCTTCCCTGCCGTCCCTCACGAACCACCAGATCGATGAATTCGCTAATAAAACCAAAACGAACCAATCGATCCAAAAACCAGAACCACCTAACCCACCTAAAACTCCTCACCGACGATGACCTCGTCTACCGGAGCCTACGTTCCTTTGACCAGAGCAGCATCACATACCTCTTCGACATTTCCACCTATCGCGACAAAGCTCGAAACAGCATAGACGGAGAAAATGGTTCGAGAAGGAAGACAAACCCAAATCGGGACTCAAACCCTAAATTGACCAATCGCCGTCGCCACAGCGATAAATCGCCACTTCCACTATTTTTGCCGATACAACAAATCACCAAACTTGCTTCGACCTAAAACCCGACCATCCCAAATTCGTCGATCATCAGAAAAAGGTCGAAACCCATCCTCTGATCATCTTCGAAATGCACATCCAAAACTCATCTAAAAATTTTGATTTTGATTTTAAAAATCCTAGTTTTTATAGTAGATTCAGGCTATATACTTGGATCATTTGTTTGTTGAAAACAAATTTTGTCAAAATTTGAGTTTCTACTGTATATTTATCATTCCAGTAAAAACTGACATCGATTTCTATTCAGACTATTTTTAAACTTCAAATCATGTTATTTCTAACAGTTTATGTTTAAACATCATATCCTAAAATATACCAGAATAAGAACAAATGGTTTTAGAATTATAATAGCATCCAGAATTTTAAGAACAGAGTAAACAGATATATATATACACAGAGATATCCATATACATATACACATATGATCATTTAAATCAACATGCAATCTATATTACTAATTTATTTCTTGAGTTTACTACATGCATTAAGGATTAACAGGTTTAAAACTTTTTAAATCAAAATTGTTTACTCACCTTGCATTTAACAGAGAAGCTTGTATTTTGAATTCTAGAAATGCTTTTTAAAACTGGGAATTTGATCTTGCCACTTGATGCTTTGATTTCTGGGTTGAATCTATATTTTTTATATTGAATTTGTTTGCTTGATCTTTACTTGATTACAGGCTTAGCTTTCCAGGCTAATGACCTTTTGCTTTCCAGTTTGAAATTTTGATCATGTTTTGAAACTTTCTCTTCCAGGTTTGAACACTTCGAACAACTGTTGTTTAGTTTGATAATTTTTTTCCAGTTTTACTTTCTTTTTATTTCAAAGATGAAGAAGAAAAAGAATAGCCTGCATTATTTTTTCCTTAATTAATTTTTGTACGTAAAATTAAATTGCAAAGGCAATAAGCATGCCACTTGTTAAGTTGCACGTTAATATTATTACATTTGTTTTAATGTTTAGTAAGAGTTATTACACTTGTATTTTATTCATGCACTAATTAAATTTTAAATGCTAATAGAAATTTTATATATTATATTTACCTTATGTTTAAAATAGTACACATGTTACAATATGATTTAATCTATTAACACTTGTAATCATGCATTTTTAATTTACTTTTAAATGTTTTTTTTTGTCAAGCTTTTAAATTTTATTTTCCTATTTAAATAAGTACTTTCTTAACTTATATAAATAAAGTTCTTTAAGGAAAATAATATAAAAAAATCTTGTTCATATATTTTTATGCCCAAAATATTTAAAATAATTATCTTTTAGATTTAAATTTAAATCTAAATTCAAATTCACTTTCAATTAAAAATCCAATTTTGAAATCAACTCAAATATATGTATATATTAAGCAACACAAATTAAATTTGTAATTAATAATTCTATTTTAAAAATCTATTTATATCTATTTTTGTTTGCACAAAAAATGGGCAAACACCTCCAAGTCGTATGATTTAGTTGATTATATGTTGTTCTTAATGATTTGGTTGATTTATGCGAATATATAAAATAGATGGAAAATGTAAAAGGCACACAGATTTATGGTGGTTCGGCCAGAATGTGCCTACGTCCACTTTATATGTTATTTTCCTTTTCTGTTCAGATTACAAGTACAAAGCTTTGATTACAAGTATCTGAAAGTTGTTTGAAAGTTCTATCCATGCTTGAGCTCTCAAACTTGTCTGCCATTGTTGTACCCCTACCCCTCTATTTATAGAGTGAGGCTGGGGGTAGGGGTCTTGGATGTATATAGCTGCTGATGGGCCTGGGCTGATGTAATCTGGCCTGGCAGTGTTGGTTCGGTAACACCTTCCTCATGTTGGTTCGGTAGTGGTAGTATGCCTCTGGTTCGGTAGTGAATGGCATGTGTGTTGGTCCGGTAGTGAGGGCGTAGCTCGGTCCGGTGGTGGGTGGTTTGAGCCTTGGAGGTGAGTTGGTGTCTTGGTTCGGAGGTAGATGGTTCGGTGGTGAGTGGTTCGGCTAGGCATGGAGTTGGACTGGTAGTGCATGGAAATGGAGTTGGGCCGGTAGTGCGTGGAAATGGAGTTGGACCGGTAGTGCATGGAAATGGAGTTGGAGCGGTAGTGCATGGAAATACGCCCAACATTTGCCCCCCAAAGCGGGGCATATGCCGGCATATGCCGGCATATGCCGTGCTTTGTTTATGTCGTCTAACCTTAACATCCCCATTCGGTCACGAGCGCCGGACCAGTTGGTCCAGTCACTTCTATTTGCCTATAAGTATGGGTGTTATGCCTTCTTTATTCCCTACCAAGTTTGATAGCCGAATCAGATTCTCTCCTGCCGAATCAAACTCACTGCCGAATCAAACTCATTGCCGAATCACGTTAGATTACCAAATCAGGTGATTTAGCCTTCTTTCGCCGAATGGCTTTTACGTTTCGGACTACCGAATGAATTGAGTGCCGAATGAGCTGAAATACTTGACTTCCGAATGAACCCGAAGACTCTGAGTACCGAGTGAACTTTTTGCCTCGTTTTACCGAATGAATTCGGGAGTTCTTGTGCCGAATGATCCTTCGTTCCTTGAACTACCGGATGAGTTTGAGAAGTACAAGGCCGAATGGGCTTTTAGTCTCAAACTACTGATCGGTCTTTTATGTTTTGAATTGCGAATGGGATTCCAGGCTGCATGTACTTGTTTGTTTATGTTTCCGTACTCCTTGTTCTAACAATATGTTTTTCCGGTGTTGCAGATAAATGTCTCATAAAGTGGAAACTCGATCAGATAAAAGGAAATCTATCGACAGAAGAGAGTCCCCCGTCATGCCCCCAGTTCAACCGGACCCAAGGCGACATGGGCCCACACCGAGATCACTAGTGGATGGATATGGCCCTCAGGAGCTCTTGAACTCTCCTCCTGACTGCTTTCCTAGCTCTCTCTCAAAGAGGAGCAGCTTGATGTTATTTCTCGCTCTTTTGGGATTGATAGAGCGTGTATGCTATTGCCGGGGGAAGGAGTGATGCCGTACAACCCCCCTGAAGGATATTTCGCTTATAGCAGGTACCATTGCATGTGCGGGGCCATTCCTCCGATCAATGCTTGGATAGTCAGCTTCATTACCTACTTGAAGGTGGCCCCTTTCCAGCTTCAGTCCAATTCTTATGCTATCTTGGTGAGTCTATTCATCATTTTTCAGAGAAAATACGGGAGTCCCCCTTCCAACCGGGAGATCCGGTATTTGTACAACTTGAGGGGCTATAAGAAGAGGTCTCCA
This sequence comes from Allium cepa, assembly GCA_030765085.1. Taxonomy (NCBI): domain Eukaryota; kingdom Viridiplantae; phylum Streptophyta; class Magnoliopsida; order Asparagales; family Amaryllidaceae; genus Allium; species Allium cepa. The sequence goes on from CM060944.1 coordinate 349,406,221, forward strand.
TACATCAGCTTGGAATCGGCCGTGTCCTTCAATCCGGTCTTGGACTTATATTCGAAGTTCGGCATGCTCAAGAAAGAATGGTTTTTCGTCAAGGATGACTCTGTTTCCATCCGTCGCTTCACCTCCGGCTCTAGGTTGAAGCTTATTTATAATTTCCGTTCTGATTGCAATGCTTCTTCTTATGTGTTTTTATTCCTTTCTAGCGACAGGTGGCTTTGCGGTCATGGAGAACGATCGCCTGGTTCAGATGGCTGCGGAGATAGAAGCCATTTCGAGAAGGGAGAGGTCAGATTCTTACCTGATCAGGAATTCTACTCTTCTGCAGCACAACTTGATTCTACCGCGTCAGTCTGTGGTCAAGCAGAGAGATACAGCTGAGAAGAGGGTTGTCAAAGCTAAAGGAGGGGCCACGACGAAGAGCAGCAAGAGGAAACGCTTCTCGATACCTCCAGTCGTCGGGGGGAAGAAGCTCAAGAAATCCGATGGACCCTCCCCTAGCACATGTCCAGATGTTCCAGAGGAGGAAAATATAGAGGAAGAAAGAGGCGAGGATGAGCGGAGGTGATGGAGAAGGTGATGGTGGTGATGGTGGCGAAGGACAGAGCAGTGATGGCACCGGGGCTTTGTCTTCTGGGCAAGCAGGGGAGATCCAAGAGTGGACAGATGATGCTTTCCGCCAGGCTTTTGAGGGGTTGGAGGAAGGATCGGCCTTGGTGGAGAAGCCAAAGAAAACTGATAAGGCCGGGACAGGTGCCGATCCATCTTCCAAGATCAATTCAGCTAGGGCAACTCCGGCGGTTCAAGGTGAATTTTTGACTCCTCTTTTAACTCCACATGTTTCTTGGATTATAGTCCCATGCATGCTTGTAACACTTGGTTTTTATTCCAGGAACGGGTAAGGTGGCCAAGACATCAGACATTCGGCACCGTCTCGAACAATTCAAACTCCTCAAAGCTTTCGCTAAACCAAAGCCTCCGACCAACCGTTCCGGGGACGTAGTCCGCTATCGTCCTCTTCTCGGAGTTATTGAAGAGAATATTCAAAAGAAAAAGAGGAGTCGCTCCTTATTCAAACCTTCACCTGGCCCTCAGCCCCCAACCCAGCCTATTCATGATATCACGGGGGAGGATACTGAGTTCATACCCTCTCCGCATCCGTCTGAGAATCCTACTGTTACTCAGATTGATCGTCCCGGCTTGGCTCGTAATCCATTTGCGGGTCATCCAGATTTGGATCCGGGTTCTCATGATATTTCCTTTGACGAGGTTACCGGTGAGCATCTTCTCCCTCGCAATCCTATGGTAAGGGTGCTTGATAAGGCCAAGTCTCCGGACCTTGATTTGCTTACTACTCGGACTGTAACTATGGGGGATGAAGCTAAGGCAAATATCGACCGGGTTGCTGAGGAGACTAGGAAGTTGATGGGGCATCATGCCCAACTGGTCAAGGCCGGGGAGGGAATTGGGAGTGCCAACATAAAATTGCGGTTAGTGGTTGCCGACCAGGCCAAGCAACTCGCCAATCAGGCCATCCAGATCTCTCAGCACGAGGCTGCCTCCAGACTGCTAAAGAAAACCATAGAAGAGGCTAGCAGAGCCGAGCTGTGGAAAATGGAGGCCATCTGCAAGGAACGGATCGATATGGCCATTGCAACGGTGGACGAGGTTCGGAAAGAGGATCTCGAGCGGGTAGAGGAGTTATCTGGGAAGCTTGAAGCTGCGGAGCTTGCTCAAGCCAAGCTGAAGGAGGAGATGGAGGCGATGAGGAAATCCCTTCAGGCTGACCGCTCGCGATACCGATTGGAGAGGGATGCTGCCGTTGCAAAGCTGTTGGCTTCTGAGGTCCGAATGAGGGAGTTTGAGGAGAATGAGGGGATGATGGATGAGATGCACCAGGATATGTATTTCCGTACTTGGAAGCAGGGCAACTTATCTTGGATGGATGATTATCCCCGGATCACGGCCAGGATTTATCTCCGGGCTCTGGAGGAGGCCAAGGCTGATGCGGATAAGGAGGGTGGCATGGCCTTCAGAATGGATATGGTTACGACCCAATTCACTAAGGAGGAGAAAGTGGCGGTGAAGGAAGGCATGCGGCTGCTCGCTGCTGAGGAGGTAGGTGTGCAGTTGGGGGTTGATGATCAAGGAACAGATGCTGGTAAGTCTTCCCTTTTAGCCTTTTCATAGCTTGGTTTCTTATTGTTTATTCAATGAATTCTTCTCCTGAATTGGACAGGCGGGACCTCTGAAGCGCCAACTATCTCTGGTCAGCATGCTGGGAGCTCTGATCCGGCAGTTAAGTAGACCTCGGAGGGCCAGTAGGATAGAGGCGAAGCCCCGATGCAGTAGGCTCCTTGGCTTAATCTGGACATTTTTCAGCTTACTTGACATTGCTGTCTGTGTTAGTCTTAAAACATTAATGTAATTTTCAGGCTGTAATTATGTAACGAACAACTTGATTTTTGGCATGTAATTTTATAACATAAGCTAATTTTGTCATGTTTGAATGCTGTCGTTATTTTGATGTGTTGCATAAAATATAGCTGTGCATGTGTTAGTGATTCAATTGTGTTTGACGCTAAGTTCTTGCTTAAAATATAATTTCATGTCTTGCAATGTTAGTGTGATGTGCGAATAAATTATAGTTACATTTTATGTACAACAGAAGAAAGTACCGCCCTTCAAGTTTTAGCTATAGACGGTAGCTTTGAATGCCTTGTGTAATCGAATATGGAATGCAGCTGAATGACCTGCCATCCAGCTATGAGTTCTTATTCCCATTAGCGAGTGTCTCATATTCTGTGTCCTGTACTTTAGTGATCGTTATAGAGGATAGGAGGAAAGTTTTTATAAATAAAATAGAAATATAAGAAATAGTAAAACTTCCAATCATGGAAGGCCTTCGACGCGCTTAAGTTCGTGGCAAACAGGTTTTGTAGTCACTTTCACTAGCTGTGGGTCTTGGAGACATTTGTCACCCATCTTACGCCTCCGCGGGGAGTTTTTCTTTTTTACCACAGCCATACTTAAGACACATCGGAGCCGGGATCGCGCACGGTAACTACCCGGGCCATTATGGCCCGTAATCGTGGGTATTATTCGATTTACCGTGGCCGGCTAGCGCGGGTGCCGATCGTCAACTGTGAACTTCCCCTGGTTGGTCACACCTTATGTTGGGGCTTATAATCGGTTCACGGTTGCTGGGTAGCCGAACGCCGTAATGAGCTGCCTAGGCCATGACTGGCCTTCTCGGCGGCTTATAATCGGATCATTACAGTTGGCTTTAAGGGCCGTCATGAGCAATGATTTAACCCGCAGCAGAGGGATGCTGGAGCAAAAGTGTCTCATTGGCGAGGGCATAGATTCGTATAATACCTGTTAGGTTTTGTCCAGGTGAAGTTGTGCTGTGATGTCCTGAATGGGGATGCCGTCTACACAGGATTTTGTTCAACAGAAAAGGATAAAGCTCAGCAAGTAGCCAAGATATAAAGGAACAAGTTAAAAAAGAGACAAGTTTTTAAAGTGGTTCGGCATGAAAATGCCTACGTCCACTGATTCTCTTTGTTAATTCACTTTATATGGGCAGTACAAGTTAAGAAAAGTATCGACGAAGGTGTTGGATGTTCCATGCCCTCTGGAACACCTCTCCATCCACTGTTGACAAAATATAGGCTCCGTTGTGGAGATCTTTATGAATTACATATGGTCCGTCGCAGATTGGATCTAGCGCTCCGGGGCGTGGGAAGATTCGCTTGAGGACAAGATCTCCTTCTTGTAAGCTGCGATGCTTGACTTTGGAGATGTAATGTGCTGCCACTTTTTGCTTGTGAGCTGCTGCTTTGAGTGCTGCATCATTTCTTCTTTCTTCGATTAGATCCAAAGACATGTGGAGGAGTTCTTCGTTCTCTTCTGGGTTGTAGTGGATCCTACGGTGGGATGGCACTACAGTTTCAACTGGGAGTATGGCCTCCGATCCGTATGCCAAAGAGAAAGGAGTATGCCCTGTTGATGTTCTGAAAGACGTGCGGTAGGCCCAAAATGCCGTAGGAAGCTCATCCACCCAAGCGCCTTTTGACTTTTCAAGCTTCTTCTTGATTAAAGTTTTAATAATTTTGTTGACAACTTCGACTTTCCCATTTGCCTGGGGATAAGCCACAGATGAGAAGCTTTTGTGAATTCCATGCACTTGGCACCAGTCGGCGAACTCCTCGCTGTCAAACTGAAGTCCATTGTCCGATATGATTTTGAGTGGAACCCCGTACCTGCATAGAACATTTTTGATCAAGAAGTTAATAACTTTTGTCGAAGATATTTTATTTAGAGGTTCCGCTTCCACCCATTTGGTGAAATAGTCGACTGCCACTATAACATATTTGGCTCCGCCTCGGCCCATCGGCAGTTCGCCAATCAAGTCAATTCCCTATACTGCAAAGGGCAAAGGGCTGGTCATTTGAGTAATCTCATTTGTTGGGGAGGAATATTAGCAAATTTCTGACATCTGTCACATTTTTTGACGAAGTCTAAGGCGTCTTTGTTTAAAGTGGGCCAGTAATATCCATGTCGGAGTGTCTTCTTTGCTAGAGTCTGCCCACCAGTGTGATCTCCGCAGCTCCCTTGATGGATGTTGGATAAGATTTTCTTGGCTTCCTTTCCAGCAACACACCTTAATAAGGGGTTAGAGAAGGCGCATCGATAGAGGATGCCTTCTTGTATTGTGTAGCAGGAAGCTCTCCTCGGGATTTTCCTGACTTTGTTACGCTCGTTGGGTAGTGTGACATCTTGTAAGTATTTCTGGATAGGAGTCATCGAAGTTTCTTCTTCGACTGCAGATATCAGATCCTCTTGTTTGAAACTTGGGGCCAGTTGTTTTGAGATGACTACTGTTCCGGAAATGGTGCTTTTCTTCATGCTAGCTTGCTTTGCCAGTTCGTCAGCCTCTCGGTTCTCCTCTCGAGGAATGTGTTTGATTAAATAGTGGTCCAACTGATCGAGTAGCAGCTTGGTCTTCTTAAGATATGCCGTGAGTCGTTCTCCTCGAGTCTGAAACTCTCCTAGTACTTGGTTTACGATAAGTTGAGAATCACTATGAAGACATAAAGAACCGACTCCAATTTCTAAGGCAAGTTCCAATCCTTCTATTACCGCTTCATATTCTACATCGTTGTTGGTGTCAGCGAATTCCAACCTTAGGGCATAGTGCAGCTTCCTTCCCCTAGGGATGATTGTCACAATACCTGCCCCCGAGCCTTGTTCGTTTGATGCTCTATCTACAAAGAGATTCCACTTGATATCTTCTGCTATTTCAGATTGCTCCTTACCTTCGCTGGTAGTGAATTCGGCAATGAAATCGGCCATGGCTTGTCCCTTGATGGCGGTGCGAGGATGGTAGGTGATATCATATTGACTCAGTTCAATGCACCATTTGAGTAGTCGCCCAGAAGTGCCGGGGCGATAGAGTACCTGCCTTAGCGGTTGATCGGTTAAAACTCTGATGGAATGAGATTGTAAATAGTGTCGCAGTTTCCGTGACGTGATTAGCAAACAGTATGCTAGCTTCTCAAGTTTAGGGTATCTGGCTTCTGCCTCCGTAAATCTCTTGCTTACAAAGTATACGGGCCGCTGCGCGCGGTTGTCTTCCCTTACCAGAGTGGCGCTTAGAGCATGAGATGATACAGCAAGGTATAGATATAGTTCTTCGCCTTCATCTGGAGTTGAGAGTACTGGTGGGCTTTGGAGGTGTTCGATTAGGTTACGGAAGGCTGTTAAGCAGTCGTCGGTCCATTCGAACCTTCCTTTGTCTTTCTTTAGAGCTTCAAAGAAAGGGACACACTTGTCAGTCGCTTTAGAGATGAATCTGCTCAGGGCGGCCACTTTTCCATTTAGGCTTTGCATTTCCCTTCGAGTGGAAGGTATCTTGATATCTCTCAAATCTCGGACTTGTTTGGGGCTTGCTTCAATCCCCCTGGCATGGATGATGAATCCCAAGAACTTTCCTGATGAAACTCCGAACGAGCAATTTAGAGGATTCAGCTTCATTCCATATTGGCGAAGTACTTGAAACATCTCATCCAGGTGGCTTACATGATCGTTGGCTTTCCTCGACTTTACCAGCATGTCATCCACATAAACTTCCATAGTTCGTCCTATTAGTTCCGCAAACATCTTGTTGACGAGGCACTGATAAGTAGCTCCGGCGTTTTTAAGTCGAAAAGGCATTACTCTGTAGCAGTACAATCCTCGGTCAGTGATGAAACTAGTGTGGTCTTGATCGGGGGCGTGCATAGGGATCTAGTTATATCCTGAGTATGCGTCCATAAAAGATAAGAGTTCGTGCTCGGCTGTGCTGTCCACGAGTTGATAGATTCGGGGGAGTGGGAAGCAATCCTTCGGGCAAGCGTCATTTAAGTTGGAGAAGTCGATGCATGTTCGCCACTTCCCATTAGCCTTCTTTACCAGTACCGGGTTGGCGATCCATTCTGGGTAGATGGCTTCTCGTATGAAGTTATTGGCAAGCAGGTTCTTTACTTCTTCCTCGAGGGCTGCTGATCGTTCTGCCCCCATGCTTCTCTTTTTCTGCTTTACTGGCACCTTGGTGGGATCGATGTTCAGTACGTGGCATGCTATGTCTGGGGAGATTCCAGTCATGTTAGCGTGCGTCCATGCAAATACATCCAAGTTGTGGCGAAGAAAATTGACGAGTTGATCCTTCAACTCTGCTCTTAACTGAGACCCGACTCTCAGCAGTCTACTTGGGTCGTGTTTGTCTACAGATACAAATTTCATAGCCTCTGCAGGCTCGGCGGTGGCCTCCTCCTCTTTGTCCCTAGGGTCTAATTCATTGAAAGGATCACTGGTATATCGAAGAGGAGGGGCTTTCTTTAGTTGCTATGCTTCCAAGTTTTTCTTGCAGGGAGAAGTCTCTGCATCCTTCCCTTTATCCTTCCTGTGGTTATTGCGAAGTTCGGTTACATAGCAATCTCGAGCGGCGGCTTAATTTCCTTCTACTTTCCCTATCCCATTATCTGTTGGAAATTTCATCTTCAGGCACCAAGGGGCCAGGACAATCTGGAAGTCAAACAAGGCTGGTCTTCCTAAAAAGGCGTTGTAGGCCGAGTGGTTATCTATTAGCACAAATGTTTGTTTCTGCACCACGGAGCGGGGATGACTTCCTATTTCAACAAAGAGGTCCAATTGCCTGAGGGGCATCTTCGCATCTCCAGTGAAACCGTGTAGTGGTTTGTTGCAGGGAGATACATCCTTCATTGACAGCTTCATTTAGTCGAAAGCATGCTTGAATAGAATGTTTACGGAGCTTCCAGTATCTACCAGAATTCGAAAAACTTCGGCTGGGCCGTACCAGGCAGAGATAACCATAGGATCCATGTGAGGGTACTGCCTTCCTTATAGGTCTCGCCTACTGAATGTGATGTCATTATCCTCTTTCCGCTTCGGGCGGCGTTCTTCCATGACGGAATTGATGCAGTCTACATTGTTTCTAAGTGACTTTCCATATATTTCCATTTCTGCCCAGTTTCTGTCGGCGATGTGTGGTCCTCCCGATATTGTATGGACCACTATCTTCTTTTGACTGGAACCGCTGGTGTTGTGATTTCTTCCGCCTATCTCTGGGTGGAGTTGTCCTGGGTTCTCCTTGGCAGGAGCTGGAGTCCTGTCCTGACCCTTTACATAGTGTTCCAATCTCTTCCTTCTGATGTGTTCTTCAATCGGGTCCCGGAGATGACGGCATTCATTGGTATCATGCCCATGGGATTCGTGGAAACGATAGAACTTTCCAGAATTGATTGCGTGATCTGATTTCTTCTTGTACGGGGGGCGTTTGTATTTAAGCTCATCTTGGGTAGCCAGGAAGATGTTTTCGATTGTTTCATTCAAAGGAGTGTAAGCGTCAAATCTTGGTCCTGGCCGATATAGGCGATTTTCTCCCTTTCTGCCCCAGCATTGTCTCGAGAGTCATTTCTTCCGACGCCCTTTGCTGCAGCGGGTGCGTTGCCATGAGCTGCCTTGGCTTGTTGCCCTGTCTGTCTTTCGGTGGCAGCGTCTTCAAGTCTCATGTACTTTTCGGCTTCATGGAAGAAATCGGGTAAGGTAGCCGGTTTTTCTTTCGTTAATCTTCTAGCAAACTTGGTATCCAGATGTACGCCACTACAAAGAGCCATTAGGATAAGTTTCTCATCGGCATCTTGGACTGCGGCCGCTGCGGCGTTGAATCGGGTCAGATATTGTTGCACTGTCTCTTCGGGCTTCTATTTGATATTAGATAGGGAATAAGCGTCCTTGGGTTGTTCCACATGAATGTGGAACTGGCTGATGAACTTTTCTTTCAACATTTCCCATGAGTTGATGGATCCTTGGGGTAGGTGGTAAAACCAGGAGGTAGCTAGATCTGCCAAGAATAGTGGGAAGCATTTACACAACACTCCCTCTGTTGCTCCGCTCATGAGCATATGTTGTGTGTATCTCTGCAAGTGTACAACGGGGCCCGAGGTTCCCTTGTAAGGTTTCATTGTTGGCATTTTCAATTCACGGAGGGTGATGGCAGTTTCGATATTGCGGGTGAGGGGGCTGGTTACCCTAGCGCCTATCCCCCGATCCCTTTGGTCCCGTTGGACGCACTCTCTGAACAATCACGCCATCCATTCATCAGAACTTGGAGCGGATAGAAATGAGTTTGGTTCTTCTCTGCGGGATTGAGTCCGTCCAGATAACCTGTAGGGATGGTATCGTCTATTACTCCTAACATATTCCGGTGGCTGTCTTCGGTCCTCTGGGAGCATGCTGGGGTCAGCCACAGTTGGCCCTTGCCTCGATCTTCCCCTTCTGGGCTCTGTTCTAAGCGTTCCCTCGGGTCCAACTTCGGGCTAGACTCCAGCTCGGCCCCGTCCATTGGTGTTCCCATGGTTAGGTAGCATGGCAGACTCAGCCATATCCGACCCCTGCCTGGTACCTCCCCTGTTGGGTTCGGTTCCAAGTGTTTCCTCGGGTCGGAATTCGGGTTGAGTCGGGGCTCGGCTCCTACCACGGCTATTTCTGTTGTTAGCCTCTTCGAAGAAGAAAGATCTTTGTCGCCTCCCAGATCCTCCAGACTGGGACTCACCCCATGATTCGGTGTTGCGGTTGGATTCTTCAGCATCCCTCAAGCGTGACACGAGTTGGTCCACCAAGGCTTCTTATTGAGACGCGAAGCGGTTAGTTACTTCAGCCACAACCCTGTCCAGATCTGCCCTAGTGATTGGTTGTTCCGTAGCAGGGGCTGTCAGATTTGCCTGATTTCCATTTGCTGTTGGAACAGGACGATTCTCTGGATCTCTGATCATTGGATCTGGGATACTGCTAGTTGCGATGTTCTTTCCTTTGCTAGCATCTTTCCTTTGCCTGGGAGGCATGTTTTCCAAGTAATGAGCGATGCTGTTAGGAAGAAGGCTGAGGGGGAGAAGCTGAAGCTTCTAGCTCGAGCTCTCAGTGAAGGCACCAAAAATGTTTGCACAAAAAATGGGCAAACACCTCCAAGTCGTATGATTTAGTTGATTATATGTTGTTCTTAATGATTTATGCAAATATAAAATAGATGGACTAAACTGTAAAAGACACACAGATTTATAGTGGTTCGGCCAGAATGTGCCTACGTCCACTTTATATGTTATTCTCCTTTTCTGTTCAGATTACAAGTACAAAGCTTTGATTACAAGTATCTGAAAGTTGTTTGAAAGTTCTATCCGTGCTTGAGCTCTGAAACTTGTCTGCCATTGTTGTACCCCTACCCCTCTATTTATAGAGTGAGGCTGGGGGTAGGGTTCTTGGATGTATATAGCTGCTGGTGGGCCTGGGCTGATGTAATCTGGCCTGGCAATGTTGGTTCGGTAATACCTTCCTCATGTTGGTTCGGTAGTGGTAGTATGCCTCTGGTTCGGTAGTGAATGGCATGTGTGTTGGTCCGGTGGTGAGGGCGTAGCTCGATCCGGTGGTGGGTGGTTCGGGCCTTAGAGGTGAGTTGCTGTCTTGGTTCGAAGGTAGATGGTTCGGTGGTGAGTGGTTCGGCTAGGTATGGAGTTGGACCAGTAGTGCATGGAAATGGAGTTGGACTGGTAGTGCATGGAAATGGAGTTGGACCAGTAGTGCATGGAAATACGCCCAACAATTTTTAAAAACAACACATTATTATTATTGTTTGAAAATATCAATTTTTCTAAATTAAATAATTATACTAGAAAGATTATCAAACCAATACTTATTCAGATATATATTTTCATTACTGCAATTATTTATTTAACTTATACATCAGTATTTCTACTAATTAAATTCAGTTAATTTATCAATTTACAAATACTTAAAAATCCAGGTTATCATATTGGGTCGTATTAGAGCGAGGTTAAGCGAGAACCTTGGCTCTGGTGGGTTTACTCAATAAGGATAGGGTCAATAGTACCCTAGAATGAGTTGAGTGTGTGTGTGTGTGTGTATGTGTGTGTGTGTGTGTATATATATATATGAGAGCGTACTTGTTATTTTCTTATATAAATGGTTTTAAAAATGATTGATTCTTATGAAAGCTTATATTTTGATATATAAAGAAAATAATTTTCCAATTATTATATATAAATATAAGTGGTTGTTAGTAAATGGAATTGAATAAGAATTTAACAAGATATACTAGAAATGGATTTAAACCAGAGTATGGAATGGTTATTGTGTTTAATAATGGGATGATTGTTTTCCAATACACAGTAAAATGTTTTAAGGAAGTAACCATTTGATGAGAATAATTTTTAAATTAGAAAGGATGTAAACTAAAGTTGGTTTCAAATTGTGAAGTTCTGAATTCTAAATTTAAACATTTGAAATTGTTTTTAAAATATTAAAGGAAATAATATTATTCAAACTATTTTGAATATAATCTTATTTTAGAATAATAATTTGTTTGTAAACTTTTAAAAAAAAATTGTTTTGAATTAAAACCAAGGGTGGTTTAAATTTTAAAATTTGGCTTAGTGGGCCATGAAGTAAATATGTATATATGTATGATAATATCAAAGATGGTTTGAAATAAACGCTAAATTTTGAGTTTTAAATTTTGAATGAAATGTGATACCCAAATTGATAAGTTTTTGAACTTATAAGTGGTAAGATTATTAATGTGAAGTTAAATAAGTTTTTGAACTTTTAAGTGATAGAAATTTGGAATTTGAAATGGAGAATTCAAATTTGAGTAAGCTTAACGGGATTTAAATTGAATTCAACTTAGAAGAAGTTAAATATGTTTGAATGAACAACCTGATTTGGAAATTTCAAGTTGAAATTGGAATTTAATGTGGAAAGTTAAAGGGTTAATATGAATTGGGAGTTTGTGCGATGTCAAAATGGGTTTGAGATCTGAAAATTAGAAATGGAGGGATGTGTTAAGTAATTTGAATAATATCATCATGTTGTTATTAATAATCTTTAAGCTGAAGTTAGATTTGTTTAAATGAATAAAGAAATGGGTATGGTAATATATCCATTATCAAGATATAATGGAATCATTTTGCACTTAAGATTTGAATTGTTATTTGAACTTTGAAATAAGTTTGAAATATAATTTGGATTTAGAATTAAATGGTTTATAGATATATAAGTTGATTTGATTTAAAGGATTAAATCAACCTTTAAATTTAACTCGAATTTATAATTCGAGATGGTTTAAAATTGAGATTTAAATTAAATTAGTTCAAATTGGATTTGATTTGAATTAATTGGTATTGTGATTGAAGATGGATAAGTTTAAAAATTCAAATGAAAATTTGAATTGGATTGATTCGAAATGAAATTGAAGATGAATGGGTTCAAATTCAAATGGGAATTAGGATTAATTCAAACTGGAATTGATTCGAAATTGAAATGGGTTCAATTTGAAATTAGTTCAAATTGATTTGAATAATTTGGAATTGGGATTAAAGTTGAATAGGTTTAAAATTCAACTGGAATTTGATTTGAAAATTGGAAAGAAATTGATAATTAATTCAACTTGAATTGGGGATAAATCAATTTCAATGGAAATTGATGTTATTTAAATTAAGTGAATTTAAATGTAAGTGGAAATTTAAATTGAAATGATTGGAAATGGAGGTTGAGAATTAAACAGTTTGACTCTGGACTATTTTCGAAATAAATTGTTTTGGTACAAAACTATTTTTCCAAGCTATATATTATATATAAACCTTTCTTTTTAAAGCCAAACTATCTTATACTTGTTTTACAATTATTTTTGGAACTATTTAACTATTTTACAACTGTTTTATAAACTAATTACTATCTTTCAACTACTTTATAACTAACTACTATTTTATAGCTATTTTGCAATTATTTAAAATTTCTATAACTATTTGACTATTTTCCAACTACTTTACAGCTATTTTACAAACTAATAATTATTTTTCAACTACTTATCTATTTTGAAAATTTTCAAGCTATTTTTAAATTCAAGCTGGACATAGTCTAAATTGTTTATGATTGAATATCCATTTGAGATAAGGATTAAAGTGATAATCCAAATGAAATTGAGGCAAATGTGAATAAGTGAATAGAAATCAAAAGTGGATGAGAATAGAAAGGAGAAATTGATTTAGTTGATAATCAATGAAGATAAATACGTAGGATGTACGTATATTATTCTATTTGCATAGTGATTTGATCCGGATTTGAGCACAGAATTTCGAGATAGTTATATCGATCCGAGTTGGGATTTTTCACTCGATTTTCGACGACGAACCTGGATATGGATTGTTGATTGGTTCTGGATATTCTGTATCATAGTTATGGCAATGTAAGGAGAATGACGGTTTCTGATCAAGAAACCAGATCTGAGTCTGCACTAGGAAGTGGGGTGGACGATACTAGTTCGGAAGTGAAATTGTGTAATCGAGTGAGCGATCAGATTGGTATAGCGTATGGATAATATGTGTACATCATACGGGTTTGAATGAAGTTGATACCGAGAATTTGTGAATAAGAAATGTGAAATGATTTTTGAAATGAAAGGTATATTTTGTAAAATATATGATGAGGTAAAGTGGAAATTGGATATTTCTATGGTAAAAATTTACTTTATGAGAGTAAGTGATAAGATAAGTGTTTTTGTAAAGAGTAATAAAATTTGAATATTTGATTTGAAATAAACAAAGCTATATATACCTTTGTTATGTAAGATAAATCTCCCATTGTTGAACCTTTTGCCGGAAGGAAAGGATTTTTGAAAGTATTTGAAGTATAAAATGGGAATTTATACATGTTTGAAGTGATCCAAAGATTTTTACAGTTATATAGATCTATATATATATATATATATATATATATGTATGTATGTATGTATGTAAAGGACCTTGTGAGAATGATTTTGAAAAGGTTTTGGGAACTTTTAGACTGGGAAAGGCTTTTGATTTTTGGAGAAAAATCATTTTTTTGAAATTTGGAAAATCTAGTTGAGAATTATCGATTTTGGATAATCGATTTTGAGAAAGAAGATTTATAAGGAATTCGTACTAGGTGTATGATTTGGAAGATACTATACGTGTATAGTATAAAGTGTTTTGAAAATGGCTCTGGAGAAAAAGGCGCTCCCTTGAAATGAACTTCTTGGGAGTACCATAGGTTTGTACTGTCTTGAGCCTCAAAGGGGGAGGTTCTAAAGTTGATCCTATGAGGAGTCCGGACAAAACTAGTTCATGAGGATTTTGTGTAGTGTGTAGCGAAAGTCGGTGGCATTGATGCCTATAGAGGAATTTGGGTTATGCTGTGACGACAGTGTAACTCAATGTCACTGCGATCTACTGCAGACCATAGCGAAAGTCGTGTGAGCCGCTGAGAGCCAACAGTCCGCGTTTGATTTTATATCGGTAGACTGCGACATATGGTAACATAGAGAAAGTCATGTGTCTTGCTGAGAGCCAACAGTCTGCGTTTGATTTTACATCGGTAGACTGCGACCTATGTGGGAGTGGAGAAGTTTCATTTTTTGGCAGCGAAATTCGAGGGCGCTAAGGCCTACAACTATACGGGTTTTTGCTGTGACAGCAATGCAATCCCGGCTGTAGCTGCGATTTATAGCGGGTTCCATGGCGTAATCGAGGGGAGCGGAGGCCTACAGTTATCTATGGATTTTGCCGGGATGGCAACGTAACCATCGGGTTAACTGCGACCATGGATGGGGGTGATTATTTCCAGAGCATTCTCACCAAAGATATTTCCTCGATTTCAAAAATGTTTTCTATATTTTCAATAAAATTATTTTCCAAATATTTTAACTGGGTGTTGAAATCGGGTCTGCTGAGTACTTATAGATTTTCAGTCTTACGCCCGATCAACGTATGACCGAATTTCTATGAGAACGATGATGGACTTGTTAAAAAATCGAGTTATAAAAGCATTTTTATAAAACTATTTTGGCAATATTATATAGATTTTAAAGCGATTTCAAGTTTTGAATAAAAAGAAGTTTATAGTTAAAAGGGTTTAAAGGATAATTTTAATAAATTCTGACTTCGTTCCTTTTCGAGGACGAAAAGATTCAAAGGAGGGAGGAATGTGATAACCCGGATTTTTGAGTATCTGTAAATTGATAAATTAACTGAATTTAATTAGTAGAAATACTGATGTATAAGTTAAATAAATAATTGCAGTAATGAAAATATATATCTGAATAAGTATTGGTTTGATAATATTTCTAGTATAATTATTTAATTGGGCAAAATTAATATTTTCAAACAATAATAATAATGTGTTGTTTTTAAAATAGATATAAATAGCTTTTTAAAATAGAATTATTAATTACAAATTTAATTTGTGTTGCTTAATATATACATATATTTGAGTTGATTTCAAAATTGGATTTTTAATTGAAAGTGAATTTGAATTTGGATTTAAATTTAAATCTAAAAGATAATTATTTTAAATATTTTGGGTTATAAACAAGATTTGTTTTATATTATTTACCTTAAAGAACTTTATTTATATAAGTTAAGAAAGTATTTATTTAAATAGGAAAATAAAATTTAAAAGCTTTACAAAAAAATTAAAAGTAAATTACAAATGCATGATTACAAATGTTAATAGATTAAATCATATTGTAACATGTGTATTATTTTAAACATAAGGTAAATATAACATATAAAATATCTATTAACATTTAAAATTTAATTATTGCATGAATAAAAGACAAGTGTAATAACTCTTAATAAACACTAAAACAAATGTAATAATATTAACATGCAACTTAACAAGTGGCATGCTTATTGCCTTTCAAATTTAATTTTATGTACAAAAATGAATTAAGGAAAAAAGAAAGCAGGCTGTTCTTTTTCTTCTTCATCTTTGAAATAAAAAGAAAGTAAAACTAAAAAAAAATTATCAAACTAAACAACAGTTGTTCAAAGTGTTCAAATCTGGAAGAGAAAGTTCCAAAACATGATCAAAATTTCCAACTGGAAAGCAAAAGGTCTTAAGCCTGGAAAACTAAGCATGTAATCAATTAAAGATCAAGCAAACAAATTTAACATAAATATTCCAGATTCAACCCAGAAATCAAAGCATCAAGTGGCAAGATCAAATTCCTAGTTTTAAAAAGCATCTCTTGAATTTAAAATACAAGCTTCTCTATTAAATGCAAGGTGAGTAAACAATTTTGATTTAAAAAGTTTTAAACCTGTTAATCCTTAATGCATGCAGTAAACTCGAGAAATAAATTGGTAATGATAGATTGCATGTTGATTTAAATGATTATATGTGTATATGTATATGGATATCTCTGTGCGTATATATCTGTTTACTCTGTTCTTAAAATTATGGATGCTAATATAATTCTAAAACCATTTGTTCTTGTTCTGATAAATTTTAGGATATGACGTTTAAACATAAACTGCTAGAAATAACATGATTTAAATTTTAGAAAATAGTCTGAATAGGAATCGATGTCAGTTTATACTGGAATGATAAATATACAGTAGAAACTCAAAGTTTGATAAAATTTGTTTTCAACAAACAAATGATCCAAGTATATAGCCTGAATCTACTATAAAAACTAGGATCTTTAAAATCAAAATCAAAATTTTTAGATGAGTTTTGGATGTGCATTTCGAAGATTATCATAGGATGGGTTTCGACCTTTTTTGATGATCGATGAATTTGGAATAGTCAGGTTTTCGATCGAAGCAAGTTTGGTGATTTGTGGTATCGGCAAAAAAAGTGGAAGTACCGATTTATCGCTGTGGCGACGACGATTGGTCAATTTAGGATTTGATCCCCGATTTGGGTTCGTCTTCGTTCTTGAACCATTTTCTCCGTCTATGTGTTTCGAGCTTTGTCGCGAGAGGTGGAAATGTCGAAGAGGTATGTGATGCTGCTTTGGTCAGAGGAGCGTGGGCTCCGGTGGACGAGGTCGCCGCCGACGAGGAGTTTTAGGTGGGTTAGGTGGTTCTGGTTTTTGGATCAATTGGTTCGTTTCGGTTTTACTGGTCAATTCTTCGATCTGGTGGTTCGTGAGGGACGGAAGGCGATGACTTATGGAAGTTGTGACGGTGATCGGTAATGAGCGAAGCGACAGTGCATCGTGCACGCATGCACGATGTATCAGATGTGGGAGAGGTTGGGAAGGAAGTTGTTTCCCTCGGGTTCAATCTCGTGTTGTAGGCAAAATGACGCGAAGTGGGTGAGGTACGAGAGTTTCTCGTGTTTTACACGGCAAGATTATGGATTTGCACGGGTTGATTTCTATTGTGAACTGTTTCTTATCGAATCGGGAAAAATATTCCAGGATTTAAATCAAAAGATTTGAATTTTCAGGTTTAATCAAGTCTAAATATGTTTAGTTGATAAATAAATCAAGTTTAAAGGATTATCAAAAGGAATAGGTTTAAAAATGTTATAAAATTTGATTGTTTTAAGTAATTTTATAGTAGGTAAATTCCTATATGTTTTGAGAGGTGATTTAAATGATGTCATTAAATAAAGTATAAATTATTTAATAAGGATGGTTTATTGATTAAGGTAATCGGTTAAAGGAATAATTAATAAATTTAATTATTAAGGTAATTAGTTGATTAGTTTGTGAAATCAATTTAAGGTATTGATTTATTAATGTGATTAACTATTAAGGAAATTGATTAATAGAGAATAATTAATTTAATTAATTAAGGGGTAATTACTAAATGTGATTTAATTAATGATAATTACTTAATGAAGTAGTTAATGGATAATTATAGGCTGTAATTAATCATAGGGTAATTACTTGATGGGAAGTAATTAAAGAATAATTACTTAGTGGAAGTAATTAAGTGATAATTATTTAGTGTAATTAATTAAAGGATTATTAATTAATTAAGGGGTTAATAAATTAATGTAATTAATTAAGAATAATTAATCACTGAATGTCATTAATCAAGGTTGATTAATGAATGTGGTAAATTAATTTAAGGCTAATTACTGAATGTAATTAGAGAGGATAATTAGGGGATGATTAATTAATGGTTTGTAATTAATTATTGTTAAGTAAGCAAGATTTAAAAATGATTAAAGTAATTAATTTGATTTAAATTAGAAATGGGTGACTAATAAATCTTGCTTATGAATAATTGGTTGATATTTTTGATAAGAAATGTTTGTGATATGATATGTTTGTCTTGTACAGTGATTGTGTGGTTATATATCGATGATGAATTGCTGTATAAAAAGTGACATCTTGTATTTAAAGGTTGAATTATGTTTCACTTGAATGGAATGGAATGATTTAAGTAAACTGGACCATTTAATCTAAGTTTTGGTACTTAGAAATTGATGTGTAAAATAAGTGATGTCTATAACAATTGTGAAATTGTAAATTGATACGAGTTACCCCGGGTTTTATATAAGCTTTATACTTTTGCATTCCATGTTGGATGGGTTTACTCACGCTGGTTTCCAGCCTGACCTGGGTGTTACTTTAATGTAATGCTCGGGTCAGACCGAGTATTACATCTTTTCAGGTACGGACGTTCTGGAGTTCAGAAGGCAAGCTGGATGGCAGGAACGTATGAAGTGTTTACCGCTGTGTATATTATTGCTGATAATCTGGGACAAGTTATTTTAACTGTCCAGAGATTGTGAAATGTTGTAACTCTGATAAAATGTATGTAAAATAACAATTACAGATTTCTTTGTATAACTATTATTCTATGTGATATTATATCTACCCGCTGCGAATGTGAGAATCTATGTTTTGTTTCTGTTTCTTCTTCTTTCTCTTTCCTTCTTTTCCTAACTATCTGGAATTTTCTGGATCGAAATTTCCAGGTCGTTACAGTTATTTAACTATCAAAGCAAATGAACAAATATTCAACACCATAACAATCACTAGGGCCTTTTAATTCATCTTTTATTAATTAAATCACTTGCCAAATATTCACTTCAAATTATCTTTTATAAAGATATAATATCAAACCATTTCAACTTCTATATTGGAAAACATTTCCATATACTTATTTAATAATAGTAATTCACAAATATCTTTATTTTCAACACTTAGAAAATATTGCATATACTTAAATCAGGATTATGTACATATTTTATTCTTTAAGGAAAACATTCTCTTTAAACATATTCATTTGGTTCAAAATGAATGTTGCATAAAACATCGTTACGACAACCCAAAATCAATAGTATAGGGATTTGAAAATAAGATATATATATATATATATATATCCCATATTTTATATAAAACATCTCGTCTCGAAAATCATTTACTATAACAACAGTGTTATAGTCCATCATTTTCTTACTTCTCGAAATGTCTATTTCAACAATGAATGTTGAAATCTATGTATTCAATACTTAACACATTTTAAAACACCTTAAAATCTTTTAAGTCTATTTAAAATATCACTTTCCAGTAGATTTATTCAATTTAAATGATTATTATTCACTGTCCAAGACCGTCGTTCGAAAGGCCTCAGCGAGCTCCACCTTCGGCATGAATGACGATGATCTCAGCCTCATCAATATCGAGAAAAATGCATGTGAACATTGGCCTTTCAAACACATTTTTCCATCGATCCACTCAATAAAAATCGATCATGACCGTTAAAGTTATAGATCTCGATACGATCTTCATTTTTGTAGTTGAGAGTTTTTGACGACTGTTGGTGGATTGGAAGAAAAAGAGGGAAGAATGTTGGCTATTTTTGACCATTGAATAGTTGATGGTGGCTGGAAACCAAGATGCTTAGGTTTTGTGAAAATATGAAGATCTTAGGTCCTTTTATATAAAATGCTCACGCACTATTCATCAGAAATATTTTCGAACTCCAAACGAAGCACTCCAACTGGCATTTATAATGTTTTACCCATATTTCAAACACAATGGAATATATATATCGGGAGCCAATTCGATTGTATTTGGAAGATAGGTTTTTGATTCGACTTATTTAAATTTAAAATTCATTTAAACAAATTTCTACACATTTTAGCATTCCCCGGACAAACCGTAAGTCTGATTAACATGAAATTTGAAATACTATAATAATATAACATTATGGATCCAATGAAACTAGTTTCATCGAAATCCGAGACTACATCAAAAATGGCTATTTTTACACGTCAATTAAATATCAAAATATTCAATTTCTACAAATTAACTTTAAATTCAATTTTAAAAGTTCTCTATTATCATTCCCATTTAAATAGAATTTAACATAACTTTATAAATCATTTTCATTCACGTTTAATTCAAATTTCACTTTTTCTGCAATTTCGAATATTAAATTAACAATTTAATTTTCCCATTAAATCACTACATTTCAAATATAAGTTATCTAGCATATAAAATTGACTTTTGAATATTTAAAATCAACTAAATATATGAATTTCAAATGACTGAAATTCTGGGTCGTTACATTCTCCCCCACTTAAAAGAATTTCGTCCTCGAAATTACCAAATAAGAAAAAGTTACAAAATCAATTAACTTTTCAAAACAAATCGTTCAATCTAGATATCAAATTCATTTAAACATTTTAACTTTTCCAAATTCATCTAGTTAAACTTCTTACAAAAATTTTCCTAAGTTTTCAAATTCATATAAAGTTATCTTTTCAAAGCCAACTAATATCGTTTATCATTTAACTCGAAATCAAAATTTTAGTTATCAAAATTTTATTCCAGAATCTCAAAAAAATTCTAACGCTTTAAATTTTCAAAAAAATTCGCCAGCTTCTCCTTTGAGCGGTTCGATCATAGTAGGATCACAAAGTATATATATCACAAATATACATCTCATCTTCGAGGATGAGGCATCCCGTAGGGAAAAAAGTGTAAAAGTACGATATGTAATATGAGATATGTACCTAAAATATTATTAGTGAGCATATATAGCTAATACAGCATGAAAGCGAGCTCCAAATGCAAAGCATATGCCATCCACTAAATACCCAACAAACAAATGAGAAATATGTATGTATGATAGTAATATCAATATACAACATATACTAATATAACAACTACATACGCCAGTATAGCAAATGCAATCAATAACAACAAATCCAGCCATCAAACAACTATCATCCAACTAACATCCAATATATCTATCCAATCAATCCATAACTAAATCAATATACTTTCATTTCTCGTTAATTTTCATTGAATTGGTTTTCAATTAAATCATATTTGATTCATTAATATTGGACTTTACTAACATTCATTTATTCACATTCAATTAGTTTACATTCACCAATTTACATTCAAGTTTGTTCACTTTTAAATTAATCAAATTCAATTCTATTTAAATTTACTTCACTTCTAATTTGAATTCAATTACATAGCTTTCAATTTCATATGAATTTTTATTCAATCAACTAACATCCATCTAACAACCAATGCATAACCAACATTACCAAATTAATTTACTTTACTTACATTCAATTTGGTTTAACACTTTTAATTTTTAATTAGTTTAATATCTAATTGACTTTCATTCAATTATTCAATTTTTTTACAACGCTTCCAATTTTATTAATTTACTTCGGTACCCAAAATTAACTTGATTCAATATTACTTAAAATATGTTTCATTTCATTCTCACTTGCATTTACTTTCACTATAAAACTTAAGTTCACTACTAATTTAATTCAAATTCTATTTGTAACGCCCCGAAAATTTTCGACTTTCGAAAATTCAACATCGACACTCACTTTATCGACTGCCGAATATCGGAGGCCGAAAACCGAGAAGTTATGGGTTTTTAAAAAGAATTTAAGAAAAGAAAAAGAGAGAAGAGAGAAAAAGAAGAAAGAAAAGAAAAAGAGAGAAAAGATAGAACATAGAGAGGAAAGAAGAGAATAGAGAACATTTTGAAAACATAGAAGAAAAGAGAATAGAGAATTTGAAAATAGAAGATAGAAGCATTTTAAAAAAATAGAACGGACAGAAAGGAATAACAGAACAACAACAGAATCTCACAATTCGCAGCGGAACAACATATAATAATAAATGAATAATCTTTAAATAAAGAACTATATCAGTTATTACATCACATTATATTTCATTACATCATATCATATCATCAGAGTGTACAACAACATACAACAACAAACAGTGCAGCGGAAAAAGAAATACTATATAAACTAGTAATACGCCATGCCATCCATCTTGCCTCCAGCAACTCCTGAATATCCAGAATATCCTGATAAACCTAACTCTTGACTGCCCGTGTGGAAATTGGTGGGCACCCAGAGTTTAGGAAGGAAAACAATAAACTCCGAGTCAGTCATGTGACTGGTGTGAGAACTCAAAACAGTTTATTTATCTTTAAAATCAAAATAGAGGAATATTTTTAAAGTCAATTCGCAATGCTTTTTAAAAATGAGACTACCATAAGGCCTCCCGCACACACACACATGCAAACGCAGAATCGGAGGAGATTTCTCCTTATGATAGCCAAAGATGCTTGATACGCATTTAAAAGAACATTTTATATTATTACTAGTGCATAGTGTAGGAAAAATTCATTTCGAAAGTAGAATATAAATCTTAGCCAACATAGACATTTCGAACTATGCCTACTATAGCTACCATCCAAACAGTGGTGACCACCATAAGTGAATGGCAGGTTCTACAACTAATACCGTACAAAGTTTCGTATTGGGAATTGGATTTCCAACGAATGATCAGGCCAAGGAACTTCCCATTGCCACATGAGAATGCCTCTGGATGGACATCCCCGAGAACCAAACCGGATCTCTACCAACACAAGGCCGGGTTACTCCTAACTGAGTAACAACTGACCGAATATGCCATCCCCCGGTCCTTTGGGACCTTTATCACCGAGCGCTCGTAATCAATTCACACAATCATAAAGTGTTTTCAACATGAGTAAGTATCTGGGCTCCATACCATGATACCACCCTTTTCCAGAAGGAAATGGACACATCCTAAAGGGTGCTACCCCTCATAACCTTGCTGCTTCTTTCCTGTTTTGACCATTCACGGTGTGTGAGGCTCGACGAAGTCACGTCCACAAAACATACTTTATACAAAAGCCATGCTTTGGGTCAACAAATGATCAACACAATGATCACTAAGATAGACGATCAAATAAATGATCCTATCACAAATAATCAACACAATGATCATTTCAGCATCACTCAGCATGTCACATTACCAAACTGGGAATATATCGCTGATAACTCCAACTATATAACCTTTGAGCACATACGTCTCAAAGAAGGGTGTTAAGCAAAGAATAAATTCTCCGCCACCAACAGAAATATATTTGAAAGAAATCGGCTTTATATCTCAAATTGTAATGTCAGACATACAATCCATACAAGTTTGTTCCGGGATCGAACAAAACCGAAGGCACTTCTTACGAAGCCCTTGCAATACGGGTATTCACAATCCCGATCGAATTTCCCATCACTTAGGAGATCTCAATACCAGGAGCTACCCAGTGCAGAGACAATCGATAGGTCATCCTATCGCTTTCACAAATACTCGGTCTTCAACACCGATCTTCAAATGCAATTCATAACGACGTATCACATATTCGGAATGGGTTATACGACCCCATGGTCCTTTCCCGGTTAACCCGAATAGTGAGCGCTTATTCAAAAATAAGTGTGCATTCAAATTCAATCAAATCACATCAAATACCCATTCAAAGGGAAATATTGATAGTCGGTTATTGAACTATCACTGGATATGCATACATCACCAGATTCCAAATAATTTTCCAAATTATTTATTTTCCAAAATATCTTTACAAGATATATTATTTCAACACTTCAAAAATAAATCAATATTTATTTTTAACAAGTTTCACTTTCACATATAAATTCCATAATGAATTTATATTTCAAAAATATCTATGCATATACAATTTCAACTATCCATTTCAATTTATCTTCAAAAAGATAAATTCTAATTATTTACTTCATTTTGGAAAACATTTCCATACTTATTTATTCATAAGTAATTCACAAATCCTTTTATTTTCAACCTTAGAAAATATTCAATATACTTAAATCGAATTAAGTATATATTTCATTCTTTAAGGAAATCATTCACTTTAACATATTTATTTGGGTCAAAACGGATGTTGCGTAAAACATCGTTACAACGTCCCAAAATCACTAGTATAGGGATTCGAAATTAAATAAATATATAAATCCCGATACTATACAACCCATTTCCTTTCGGAAATTATTTCTCGAAAACGTCTATTTCAACAATAAATGTTGAAATCTATGATTTCGAATCTCAACTCCTTTTAAAACATTGTTAGATCGTTTTAATTCTATTTAAAACATTCACATTCTAAACAATTTTCTTTAACATGTTATTCACTATTCAAAAACGTGAATATACTATGTTCACAAATTCCATTATTTCTATTCACTTTAACTTAAAGGATTATTCACTGTCTAAAACGTGAATGTAACTCCATTTATAAGTTATAACAATTAACTTATCAAAATAAGTCGTTTGCGGATTTATAAAACAACGTTTATAAATTCCATTTCTATTTATTTATAAAAACTTCTTTTTTTATAAATTCCTTTATTAACCTATTCCCGTTTATAACTAAATTATAAACTAAACGTTCACATTATAAGTTAATTACTTATAAAACGATTATTTTGCAAAATCGTTCTTTTTAAAGACTTTTCAATTTATAAACCTTATAACTTATAAGATTTATTTATTTAACCAAATCTATTCTTCAATTAACTTCACAAATTTATAATCTTACTATTTATAAATTTCATTTATAACTTCACAGTTTATAATTCTATAAATTTCATTCATTTATGAAATTCACTTTCACTACATTCAAACACTTATAAAAACTCGTTTTATAATGTCTATATTTCAATTTATAAATATCCATTTATAAATCTCTAAATATAAATCAGTTTATATTATTATTCTAAAACGTCTTTAAATTCCTTTATAATTTCATCATTTCGATTTATAAAATAATCAAATTTTATAAATCCTATATTTAAACTTTTATCATATATTCAAAAATCCAATCTAAATTATTTTATAAAATCATTAGTTCATATTTCTCAAAAATCGACTTTTAATCGTATTTCTAAAAATCAGCTTTTTAACTATATTTCACAAAAACCATAATTTTTATAACTTTAAAAATTATAACGTTTATTTATTTATAATGGATCAATTCCAGAAATAAAGTATATTTTCAAAAATCATTTTAAAGATCATTTTAAAATCCCAAAATCTGGGTCCAATGATGCTACACATCAAATAGTCAATCACGACAACAACGATATCATATATCGATATGATAATCAATCAAATATCAAAATATCTGAAATTAAATAAATACTGTTGAGGAATCCAGTTGGATCCCTCCAACCTGTTTTCCTGCATCCAAAAACATTAGCACAATACCAATTTCGCTCCAGTACGAAATTATCGCGGTACATGTTCTTATTAAATATTATCCGCTTAATAACGGCGTAATAGGGTCTCATCCGCTAAAAAATACGGGAAATCAATCAACTGCAATATATACATATGCCAATATATATATTGATATTATATATAATACCAATTTCACTGTTTATGAAATATTCGCGGTATATGTTTATATTAAATAACATCCGCTTACTAACGGCGCATAATGTCTATTTTAACAATCAATAATTTACAGTCATCATTCAAACATGCATTCAAATATTTTAAATCTAACTATTTAAAATAAAATCGAAATCTACTCGATTGAGTGAGAAATTCTCACCTTGGTTTTAAATTCCGTTTTAGCTTTTTATTTCGAATAAAATTAAACGCGCGTTTAATTTTACCCGAAATTCTCACTAACTCCAAACGACTCCAAACCAACTCCATCGCGTAGTGCTCGTCCATACGATCCCAACGCAACTGAGTTTGCATTTTTTCGACCTCGTATGAAAAAGTTATGCAGTTTTGAAGATTACACGAATTTATTTAAACTAATTATACAACAAATTTTATATTTTTATTTTAAACCTTCAAATCCATCTCAGCCATTGATTTCTGTTGCTCAAGATCTGGACCGTGCGCGCATACCTTCTTCCCCATCGTCACTCTACAGGCCGAGCACGACAAAATGAACCCAAAGCTCCTAATTAGGGTTCAACCTCTCGGCTACAACAACAACCACGAACACGATCGGAGACCACCATCGTGAAGCCCCTTCCACCACGCACAAACGCCCACCATCCGGTCACGTGCGGCACCCCCCAGTGCCTCGAAATGCGTGCGCAGCTAGGGTCGAACGCAGGCCATTTTCCCCCTCCTCGGTGCATCGTTTCAGATCATATCCGTTGAATATATAGAACTCGATACCCACTACAAATCTCCAGTTAGAAGTTCGTCGAATCGTTGCACGGATTTGAAGAATTTTGGGGATGAAGATGGGAGCTTTCTGGCCGTTGACAAATTAGGGCCGGCTAGGGTTTAATGTTTGTTATTTTTTTTTTTTTTATTTAATGAAGGGTGTGTCTCCTTTTATAGGAAAAGCAAGCGTAAACACTATTCATCCCGGGAATTCCGAACTCCGATTTAGACGCCGTAACCAGCGTACCTAGGGTTTATCCCGCGTTCCGGACACAATGGAACAGGTTTCGGAAGCTAATTCGGAAGTATGTGCGAGTTATGGCTGAAAACGCTCAATTTGAATTAAACCGATTTAAGTCGATTTCTAGGCGTTTTAATTTGTACCGGACAAACGGTAAATCCAATTGACTTGAAATTTGAAACCTTACAATAATATCAGATTACAGATCCGATGAAACTGGTTTCGTCGAAATCCGAGACTTTTTGAAAAATGGCTATTTTGACTCGCCAAATTTAAATTAAAAACAATTCGATGCGTTTCGAGCTGCCACGATCAAACGATAACTCCGATTGACACGAAAATTGAAATCCGGTAATAAATAACTATTACGGATCCAATGGAATTGGTTTCGTTCAATTCTGAGACTGTTCAAAAATTGGCTATTTTACAGTCGATTATTAAATATTAAAATATTCAATTTTCACAGATTAACTTTTAATTCGATTTTAAAAGTTCTAAAATATCATTCTAACTCCCATATGATAAAATAAAATTTTACTAATCATTTACAATCATTTTTAACTCAATTTTCAATTATTTCCATAATTTAACGTATTAAATTATCGATTTAATTATCCAATTAAATCCAAAAATTCAAATAAAATTTATTTGACTTATAAATTCACTTATTAATATTTAAAATTAATTAAATATTCAAATTTTAATTAATAAAAATTCTGGGTCGTTACAATCTTTCCCCCTTAAAGAATTTCGTCCTCGAAATTATAAGTAAGAAAGTTACAGAATCTATTAATTTTCCCAAAATCCATAATTAAACTTCTTACAATACTTTACTAAGTTTTCAAAATCATACTTAGTTATCTTTTCAAAAACAACTACTATTGTTTAACTTTCAACTCCAAAATCAAAGTTAAAGTTTTCCAAAATTTTCCCAATTTTCTCAAAATTTTCTAACGCCTTAAATTTCCGGAAAAATTCGCCATAGTCTCCTTTGCGCGGCTCGATCCGAAAAAAAAATGACAGTATATATATCACAAATATACATCTCATCAAGTAACGAGGCATCCCGAAGGGAAAAAAAGTATAAAAGTGCGATATTTAATCCGAGATATGTACCTTATATTTTATTAGCAAGCATATACAGCTAATATAGCGCTAAAGCGAATTCCAAATGCGAAGCAAACGCGATCCGCACCTACTAAACTCAACAAACAACATGAGAATCATGCATATATGAAAATAGTATCGATATACAACATATATCAACATAACTACTACATAATATAGCAAATGCAACTAAAGCAACAAATGCAACCATCAACCAATTAGCATTCAACAAATTCATAATCAATATATATTCATTTATATTCTCATTAATATTAATGAATTGGTTTTCAATTTAAATCACATTTGATTCATTTACATTGGATTTACTAACATTCATTCTCAATTCAATTAGTTTACATTTACTAATTAAATCTAATTCACATTCAATTCTATTCAAATTTATTTACTTTCAATTTGAATTTCAATTACATAGCTTCCAATTTCATTAATTCCTTAATGAATTATATACAATCATCTAACAATCAAATAACAACCAATGTTTATTTATTACAACCAAATTCCTTTGTTTATATTCATTCTCTTTCAATTTATTCAACTTCTAATAACATTAGATTTCAATGAATTTACACTTTCATTCATTATTTCATATCAATTATTCACATTCAATTGATTAACATTCAATCCATTCATTCAATTCTATTCAACAACTCTTAAGTTATATTTCCATTTTAACTTTAAATTACTTCTTATATATATAAGTTTATTTCACAATTGTAAACACTTTAATTATAATTCAATTCTTATAATTCATTTGCTTATACAATTATTCTTTTATTTAGATTATTCAAACAACCTAACAATCAACTTATATATACACTTTAATAATTCTGAAAAATTATTCCTTTATATATAAAAATATAATCGAGGCAAAATTATTTCATTTACCCAATTTTAAAATCAATATTATGTCGAATTGTTCTATTCAAGTGTTTAGAAACCCCTTCGGCTCAGTTTCGAAGCTGTGCTGACGAAAGTTCATATGCCACTCAATAAACCAATCATCACAATATAAAACAATTTTATATTCACTAACAAATACGCTCTCATAGCTATTATTACACTCAAACTCATTCTAGAGTACTGCTGACTCTATCTCTAACGAGTAATACCCAACAGAACCATGGTTGTCGCTTAACCATCAGCTCTGATACCAAATGTAACGCCCCGAAAATTTTCGACTTTCGAAAATTCAACATCGACACTCACTTTATCGACTGCCGAATATCGGAGGCCGAAAACCGAGAAGTTATGGGTTTTTAAAAAGAATTTAAGAAAAGAAAAAGAGAGAAGAGAGAAAAAGAAGAAAGAAAAGAAAAAGAGAGAAAAGATAGAACATAGAGAGGAAAGAAGAGAATAGAGAACATTTTGAAAACATAGAAGAAAAGAGAATAGAGAATTTGAAAATAGAAGATAGAAGCATTTTAAAAAAATAGAACGGACAGAAAGGAATAACAGAACAACAACAGAATCTCACAATTCGCAGCGGAACAACATATAATAATAAATGAATAATCTTTAAATAAAGAACTATATCAGTTATTACATCACATTATATTTCATTACATCATATCATATCATCAGAGTGTACAACAACATACAACAACAAACAGTGCAGCGGAAAAAGAAATACTATATAAACTAGTAATACGCCATGCCATCCATCTTGCCTCCAGCAACTCCTGAATATCCAGAATATCCTGATAAACCTAACTCTTGACTGCCCGTGTGGAAATTGGTGGGCACCCAGAGTTTAGGAAGGAAAACAATAAACTCCGAGTCAGTCATGTGACTGGTGTGAGAACTCAAAACAGTTTATTTATCTTTAAAATCAAAATAGAGGAATATTTTTAAAGTCAATTCGCAATGCTTTTTAAAAATGAGACTACCATAAGGCCTCCCGCACACACACACATGCAAACGCAGAATCGGAGGAGATTTCTCCTTATGATAGCCAAAGATGCTTGATACGCATTTAAAAGAACATTTTATATTATTACTAGTGCATAGTGTAGGAAAAATTCATTTCGAAAGTAGAATATAAATCTTAGCCAACATAGACATTTCGAACTATGCCTACTATAGCTACCATCCAAACAGTGGTGACCACCATAAGTGAATGGCAGGTTCTACAACTAATACCGTACAAAGTTTCGTATTGGGAATTGGATTTCCAACGAATGATCAGGCCAAGGAACTTCCCATTGCCACATGAGAATGCCTCTGGATGGACATCCCCGAGAACCAAACCGGATCTCTACCAACACAAGGCCGGGTTACTCCTAACTGAGTAACAACTGACCGAATATGCCATCCCCCGGTCCTTTGGGACCTTTATCACCGAGCGCTCGTAATCAATTCACACAATCATAAAGTGTTTTCAACATGAGTAAGTATCTGGGCTCCATACCATGATACCACCCTTTTCCAGAAGGAAATGGACACATCCTAAAGGGTGCTACCCCTCATAACCTTGCTGCTTCTTTCCTGTTTTGACCATTCACGGTGTGTGAGGCTCGACGAAGTCACGTCCACAAAACATACTTTATACAAAAGCCATGCTTTGGGTCAACAAATGATCAACACAATGATCACTAAGATAGACGATCAAATAAATGATCCTATCACAAATAATCAACACAATGATCATTTCAGCATCACTCAGCATGTCACATTACCAAACTGGGAATATATCGCTGATAACTCCAACTATATAACCTTTGAGCACATACGTCTCAAAGAAGGGTGTTAAGCAAAGAATAAATTCTCCGCCACCAACAGAAATATATTTGAAAGAAATCGGCTTTATATCTCAAATTGTAATGTCAGACATACAATCCATACAAGTTTGTTCCGGGATCGAACAAAACCGAAGGCACTTCTTACGAAGCCCTTGCAATACGGGTATTCACAATCCCGATCGAATTTCCCATCACTTAGGAGATCTCAATACCAGGAGCTACCCAGTGCAGAGACAATCGATAGGTCATCCTATCGCTTTCACAAATACTCGGTCTTCAACACCGATCTTCAAATGCAATTCATAACGACGTATCACATATTCGGAATGGGTTATACGACCCCATGGTCCTTTCCCGGTTAACCCGAATAGTGAGCGCTTATTCAAAAATAAGTGTGCATTCAAATTCAATCAAATCACATCAAATACTCATTCAAAGGGAAATATTGATAGTCGGTTATTGAACTATCACTGGATATGCATACATCACCAGATTCCAAATAATTTTCCAAATTATTTATTTTCCAAAATATCTTTACAAGATATATTATTTCAACACTTCAAAAATAAATCAATATTTATTTTTAACAAGTTTCACTTTCACATATAAATTCCATAATGAATTTATATTTCAAAAATATCTATGCATATACAATTTCAACTATCCATTTCAATTTATCTTCAAAAAGATAAATTCTAATTATTTACTTCATTTTGGAAAACATTTCCATACTTATTTATTCATAAGTAATTCACAAATCCTTTTATTTTCAACCTTAGAAAATATTCAATATACTTAAATCGAATTAAGTATATATTTCATTCTTTAAGGAAATCATTCACTTTAACATATTTATTTGGGTCAAAACGGATGTTGCGTAAAACATCGTTACAACGTCCCAAAATCACTAGTATAGGGATTCGAAATTAAATAAATATATAAATCCCGATACTATACAACCTATTTCCTTTCGGAAATTATTTCTCGAAAACGTCTATTTCAACAATAAATGTTGAAATCTATGATTTCGAATCTCAACTCCTTTTAAAACATTGTTAGATCGTTTTAATTCTATTTAAAACATTCACATTCTAAACAATTTTCTTTAACATGTTATTCACTATTCAAAAACGTGAATATACTATGTTCACAAATTCCATTATTTCTATTCACTTTAACTTAAAGGATTATTCACTGTCTAAAACGTGAATGTAACTCCATTTATAAGTTATAACAATTAACTTATCAAAATAAGTCGTTTGCGGATTTATAAAACAACGTTTATAAATTCCATTTCTATTTATTTATAAAAACTTCTTTTTTTATAAATTCCTTTATTAACCTATTCCCGTTTATAACTAAATTATAAACTAAACGTTCACATTATAAGTTAATTACTTATAAAACGATTATTTTACAAAATCGTTCTTTTTAAAGACTTTTCAATTTATAAACCTTATAACTTATAAGATTTATTTATTTAACCAAATCTATTCTTCAATTAACTTCACAAATTTATAATCTTACTATTTATAAATTTCATTTATAACTTCACAGTTTATAATTCTATAAATTTCATTCATTTATGAAATTCACTTTCACTACATTCAAACACTTATAAAAACTCGTTTTATAATGTCTATATTTCAATTTATAAATATCCATTTATAAATCTCTAAATATAAATCAGTTTATATTATTATTCTAAAACGTCTTTAAATTCCTTTATAATTTCATCATTTCGATTTATAAAATAATCAAATTTTATAAATCCTATATTTAAACTTTTATCATATATTCAAAAATCCAATCTAAATTATTTTATAAAATCATTAGTTCATATTTCTCAAAAATCGACTTTTAATCGTATTTCTAAAAATCAGCTTTTTAACTATATTTCACAAAAACCATAATTTTTATAACTTTAAAAATTATAACGTTTATTTATTTATAATGGATCAATTCCAGAAATAAAGTATATTTTCAAAAATCATTTTAAAGATCATTTTAAAATCCCAAAATCTGGGTCCAATGATGCTACACATCAAATAGTCAATCACGACAACAACGATATCATATATCGATATGATAATCAATCAAATATCAAAATATCTGAAATTAAATAAATACTGTTGAGGAATCCAGTTGGATCCCTCCAACCTGTTTTCCTGCATCCAAAAACATTAGCACAATACCAATTTCGCTCCAGTACAAAATTATCGCGGTACATGTTCTTATTAAATATTATCCGCTTAATAACGGCGTAATAGGGTCTCATCCGCTAAAAAATACGGGAAATCAATCAACTGCAATATATACATATGCCAATATATATATATTGATATTATATATAATACCAATTTCACTGTTTATGAAATATTCGCGGTATATGTTTATATTAAATAACATCCGCTTACTAACGGCGCATAATGTCTATTTTAACAATCAATAATTTACAGTCATCATTCAAACATGCATTCAAATATTTTAAATCTAACTATTTAAAATAAAATCGAAATCTACTCGATTGAGTGAGAAATTCTCACCTTGGTTTTAAATTCCGTTTTAGCTTTTTGTTTCGAATAAAATTAAACGCGCGTTTAATTTTACCCGAAATTCTCGCTAACTCCAAACGACTCCAAACCAACTCCATCGCGTAGTGCTCGTCCATACGATCCCAACGCAACTGAGTTTGCATTTTTTCGACCTCGTATGAAAAAGTTATGCAGTTTTGAAGATTACACGAATTTATTTAAACTAATTATACAACAAATTTTATATTTTTATTTTAAACCTTCAAATCCTTCTCAGCCATTGATTTCTGTTGCTCAAGATCTGGACCGTGCGCGCATACCTTCTTCCCCATCGTCACTCTACAGGCCGAGCACGACAAAATGAACCCAAAGCTCCTAATTAGGGTTCAACCTCTCGGCTACAACAACAACCACGAACACGATCGGAGACCACCATCGTGAAGCCCCTTCCACCACGCAAAAACGCCCACCATCCGGTCACGTGCGGCACCCCCCAGTGCCTTGAAATGCGTGCGCAGCTAGGGTCGAACGCAGGCCATTTTCCCCCTCCTCGGTGCATCGTTTCAGATCATATCCGTTGAATATATAGAACTCGATACCCACTACAAATCTCCAGTTAGAAGTTCGTCGAATCGTTGCACGGATTTGAAGAATTTTGGGGATGAAGATGGGAGCTTTCTGGCCGTTGACAAATTAGGGCCGGCTAGGGTTTAATGTTTGTTATTTTTTTTTTTTTATTTAATGAAGGGTGTGTCTCCTTTTATAGGAAAAGCAAGCGTAAACACTATTCATCCCGGGAATTCCGAACTCCGATTTAGACGCCGTAACCAGCGTACCTAGGGTTTATCCCGCGTTCCGGACACAATGGAACAGGTTTCGGAAGCTAATTCGGAAGTATGTGCGAGTTATGGCTGAAAACGCTCAATTTGAATTAAACCGATTTAAGTCGATTTCTAGGCGTTTTAATTTGTACCGGACAAACGGTAAATCCAATTGACTTGAAATTTGAAACCTTACAATAATATCACATTACGGATCCGATGAAACTGGTTTCGTCGAAATCCGAGACTTTTTGAAAAATGGCTATTTTGACTCGCCAAATTTAAATTAAAAACAATTCGATGCGTTTCGAGCTGCCACGATCAAACGATAACTCCGATTGACACGAAAATTGAAATCCGGTAATAACTAACTATTACGGATCCAATGGAACTGGTTTCGTTCAATTCTGAGACTGTTCAAAAATTGGCTATTTTACAGTCGATTATTAAATATTAAAATATTCAATTTTCACAGATTAACTTTTAATTCGATTTTAAAAGTTCTAAAATATCATTCTAACTCCCATATGATAAAATAAAATTTTAGTAATCATTTACAATCATTTTTAACTCAATTTTCAATTATTTCCATAATTTAACGTATTAAATTATCGATTTAATTATCCAATTAAATCCAAAAATTCAAATAAAATTTATTTGACTTATAAATTCACTTATTAATATTTAAAATTAATTAAATATTCAAATTTTAATTAATAAAAATTCTGGGTCGTTACACTATTTTAATTAACTTTTACTTAAGTCAAATTGCATATCTTTATCCAAATTCATATTCTATTCTACTTAACAAATTTGTTAAAACATTTTAACAATTGGTTTCACTTACATTTTCTCACTCTATAAGTTATATAGCTCATTTATTCAAACTTCCAAATTCATACTATGTAATCATTTACCACTTAAGTTTAATTTCCCACATCAGTAGCTTATTTAATCCAATTCAAATTATTTAACCTTCCTAAGTACAATTTCAAATCATACATTATATTATGCTAACTCAATTTTATTTCAGCTTTACCAAAATTAAACTTTTATTTCATATTTAAGACCAAAACTCATTTTACTCATATTTATCAATTTCAACTTGGATTTTAAATACAAATTTGTTTATTACAACAAAACTTAAATTTCAATTTACTATTGGTAGCAAATCCATCACATAGAAACTCGAAAATGATACTGATGATGCTGCAGTCATCACACTTATTATTTTCCACTAACAGTAGTGAATTCAGTGCTTTATATTCTTTTTTAAAAATTCCTTTTATATTTACAAATCACAATTATAAATCTTTTACTTATATAATTTCACTATTATACTTTACTTATATAAGATTCATCTCAAATTTATTTATCTTATTTAGATTTATAACAATATAACCTCTTTACTTTGAAAAATAACTTCTAAAATCAACAGGATTCAAATTTTCAACTTTTTAGTTTAAATTCAGTTTTATTCATAACTTATATTTATAAATATACTCATTTGTATATAAGATTATTTCTCAATTGTAAATCATATTAATTATAATTCCATGTTTATAATTCCCTTGCTTGTATAATTTATTGTTTTACAATTGTTGCTTTTATTTAGATTATTCAACCAGCTTTTATTAACCAATGTATATTTAAATTTTCAAACAACTAAACAATTCATTTATATACACTTTCATAATTTTTGAAAAATTGTTGCTTCATATCTAAAATATAATCGAGGTAAAATTATTTCATTTACCAAATTTAAAATGATACTATGTCGACTTGCCTCGTTTAAATGTTTAGAAATCCTTGTAGATAATATGGCGTCCCACATACCGACCAGAATACGCAAACATCTCAACGGATAAGTAAACACAATATAAAACATTTTATATTCATTAATAAATATGCGCTCATATATATAATACACTTAACTCAATCTAGGGTTTTACTGACCCTATCCATACTGAGTACACATCAAAGCTTAGGAATATGCAAAATCTAAGCTCTTATACCAAGTGTGACGACCCAAAAATACGTACCCTTTGAATCAACAATAAATCACACATGTCCGACCCAAAAAGCACAGACTGATTGAAAGTCAGGAGAAAGGAAAGAAGAGAGAAGAAGTGAAGAGAAGAAAGAGAGAAGAGAAAACAAAAACAGAACAATACAGAATCTCACAACGCAGCTGAAAACATATAATATCACATCAATGATTTTACAAAACAGAAACTGTATATACATACATCAATCAGAGTACAACAATCAATCACCAGTTATTAATATGAATAGTTAATAATAACATATCCTTACAACTGACGATAATATGCAACAACTAAGCACAGTGGATAATCAAAACAGATACGTGTATACGAAAATAAAGATCTCCAGCTCTCCTGCTGAAACTCTAAAAGCCCAAATCTGAACCTGTAAATATACTCGGTCTGACCTGAGCATTGAAAGGGAAGAACCCTTGGATCAGTCTGGTAATCCAGCGTGAGAAACACACTCAATTGAATTTATTAAATTACCAAACTTTTTCTTTATCAGAAGAAAAGTATCTTGTAAGACACGCCCACACATAAACACGGATATGTTTTTACCTTACGATAACTAAAACATTTCATATCCATCCTCTTACACTATACTAGTGTCTAGTATATACAATTAATATTAATCATAGTCGAAATTGTTACATTAATTAAATTCCAGCATATAGCCCGAAATGGGTAATACAATCAAAATGGCTGGTACAAAGTGGAGTTTGGATTTCCATACAAATGACCAAGTGAAGAGACTACCTTCGGGCAGTAAATC
Source organism: Allium cepa (assembly GCA_030765085.1). Taxonomy (NCBI): domain Eukaryota; kingdom Viridiplantae; phylum Streptophyta; class Magnoliopsida; order Asparagales; family Amaryllidaceae; genus Allium; species Allium cepa. Next base: position 349,442,358 of record CM060944.1, read on the forward strand.
TCTAGAGGAATGTACCGAGGACCATCACAAAGGATCCTCTACCAACAAAAGACAGGCCTACCTCTATAACTAGATGGTACCAAATATATGATCCTCCAGTCGTTATCGACCTTTTTTGAGGGTCCTCTAGCATATAATCCACAATAATCAGATACACGATGTCATAGCATGTAAAGATATATCTAGAAGAGGATGACCGTACCCAACTTGGGAGCGACCCACTTAGCCTTGCTGCATCTAACCCTGTTTCGGTCATTTTCAATTGATGAGGCCTGAGGTAACGACTACCTTTCATAAATCACAATCACATCACTTTGAACATCGCACGACCATTTCCGTTGACTACTAATTGCCTTCTACAAAAATACAACCCTTAAGCTCATACGTCTCAAGGAGGGTGTTAAGCTAAGAGAAGTTGCCTTCTCCGCCTCCACTGATGTACATTTGTAAAAACCAATGTATGTAATCTGTAGAAATGCAATATCAAACAAACGTCCACGCAAGTTGTCCAGGAACATGACAAACCGAAGGTACTTTCCTACCACATCCTGTCGAGAAATCCCTAGGAAAAGTAGCAAATAGTCCTTTCATTAGATATTTCATAATGAAGAGACCACTGCTACTACATGTTTATTGGGATTTTAACCCCAAACGTTCAACAAGGAGTCTTCCACTATGAAAATCCAATATCAATATCATCATAAGCAACTTACACAACTGTCGCATAGACGTTGGTCCGAAGTGGTTTTCGGATAAACGGGTCCTGGTCTTTTCACACAAAACAATGCAAAAGCGATTCTCAACCTCACACAGAAACTAAATTTTATAAAATTATCACGTTTCCAACTTTCAACTTGCTAATCTTCGGGTCAAGAAGGAAGCTCGATAGATTGAAGTAATACTCCGCACTATACGAATCAACATCCTCAATACACGATAATCAAACCTACGCAGAAGGCTACGTATTAAGTGTACGACTAAATAGTTCCCATATCAAGTCGAGGAACTAAAATGGCCAAATTTGATAGTCGGTTATTTAACTATCAAAGCAAACAAACAAATATTCAGCACCATAACAATCACTAGGCCCTTTTAATTAATTATTTTTTAGTTAAATCAGTTGCCAAATATTCACTTCAAATAATCTTTTAAAAAAGTTATAATCTCAAAACCATTTCAACTTCTATATTGGAAAACATTTCCATTTACTTATCTAATAATAAGTAATTCACAAATATCTTTATTTTCAACACTTAGAAAATATTGAATATACTTAAATCAGGATTAAGTATATATTTTATTCTTTAAGGAAAATATTCTCTTAAAACATATTCATTTGGGTCAAAACGAATGTTGTGTAAAACATCGTTACAACAACCCAAAATCAACAGTATTGGGATTCGAAAATAAGATAGATATACAAATTCCATATACTATATAAAACATCTAGTTTCGAAATCATTTACTATAACAACAATGTTATAGTCCATCATTTCCTTATTTCTCGAGACGGCTATTTCAACAATGAATGCTGAAATCTATGTATTCGATACTTAACACATTTTAAAACACCTTCAAATCTTTTAACTCTATTTAAAATATCGCCTCGCAATACATTTATTCAATTTAAATGATTATTATTCACTGTCTAAAATCGCGAATATACTTTGTTTACCAAATTCATAACTTCTATCCATTTATCAAAGGATTATCCACTCTCCAAAATCGTAGATATAATTCTCTAACTAAATTTATTATTTCTACATATTTATTTAAGGATAATCCACTGTCCAAAATCGTGAAAAACCCCCTTTAATAAACTTTCATATTTAACTTATCAAATTCAATTGATTTCACATTCATAAAACAATGTTTATAAATTCCATTTATATTTTATAAAACTTCCACTTATAAAATCCCTGTATTAACCAATCTCGTTTACATACAAAAATTCAATTTATAAGTTAATTTCTTATAAATCTCTTATTTCCGAATTCATTCTTTTTATAACTTCACAAATTATAAATTTATAAATCTTATTTACTTATAAAATCCAATTATAACTTCATTTTAACACTTATAAAAACTCCTTAATAATCTCAATATATTTTATTTATAAAATATCAATTTTATAAATCTTATATAAACCATTTACAATAAGTCAAAAACCTCCATCTATATTATTTCACAAAATAATTAACTTTATATTTCAAAAATTACATTCTAGTTATATTTCACAAAAATCATAATTTTTGTAACATAAAAATTATAGTTTTTATTTATTTGAAATAAATTGCTTCCTTTATAACAATTCAATATATATATATTCAAATCACTTAAAAATCCTTTTTTATTCGAAATCATCACGTTGATATTTTTAAATCACCAAAAATAGGCCCAATGCTACAAGAGCACTAAATACATCAATCACGACATCCAAGACATCATATATCACATGATGACAGTATATTACAATATCTGTAAATAAAACCAATACTGGTGAGGAATCTAGTTGGATCCCTCCAACCTGTCACCTACAACAAATATACTAGAAAATTGTACAATGTCCGCTTCGAGGCAGACGCACGTACAAAGGGTCATCCGCTCATACATGGGAACGTATAGGGTCTCATCTGCTCCAATAGGCAGGAATATATCTAAATACCAACCAATATATATATATATAATATTATATATCACCCAAACAATCATCAATCAACTTAGAATAAATTCTCTCTCACTTATATAAAAAGATCAGTGAGTCGGAAAGAGTGAGTTGTACTCACATTAGTTCCAATAGCAGTTGCAGTGTTTTATTTCAAATAAAATTAAACGAGCATTTAATTTTATCCAAAGTTTACACTAGCTCCAATCAACTTCAAACTAGCACTATAAGGTAGTGCCCGTCAATATGGACCCAACGCAACTTGTTTCATCAAAAACGGACCTCGTATGAAGAAGATATGACTTTTTAAACATTATACGAATTTAAATATTGCAATTTACAAATCAATTTTATTTTTAAAACCTTTTTTTTATTCTCATCCTTTTGATTTTCATCAAACGAGATCTGACCGCCCAAGCCTACTTCTTTCCCATCGTGTATAACACCAGATCACGCTCGAACCCATGACGCCCCTCTTCCCTTAATTAACGCGATCACCACTCCCATTTTGACGACGATCCAATATCGCCGTTCGAAAGGCCTCAGCGAGCTCCATCTTCGGCATGAATGCTGATGACTCGGCCTTATCATTATCGAGAGAAACGCATGTGAACGTGGGCCATTCAAACCCATTATTCCGTCGATCCACTCAATAAAATCGGCCATGACCATTGAAGTTATAGATCTCGATACGATCTTCATTTTTGTAGTTGAGAGTTTTTGACGATTATTGGTGGATTGGAAGAAAAAGAGGGTAGAGTGTTGGCTATTTTCAGCCATTGAATAGTTGATGGCAGCTGGAAACCCTAGATGCTTAGGTTTTGTGAAAATATGAAGATCTTAGGTCCTTTTATATAAAATTCTCACGCACTATTCATTCGAAATATTTTCGAAATCCAAACGAAACATGTCACCTGACGTTTATAATATTTTACTCATACTTTGAACACAATGGAATATATATCAGGAGCTAATTCGTTCGTATTTGGAAGATAGGTTTTCGAATCGACTTATTTAAATTTAAAATTCACTTAAACAAATTTCTACGCGTTTTAGCTTTCCTCGAACAAACTGTAAATTCGATTGACACGAAATATGAAATCCTATGATAACATAAAATTACGGATCCAATGAAACTTGTTTCGTCGAAATCCGAGGCTGCATCAAAAATGACTATTTTTACACGTCAATTAAATATTAAAATATTCAATTTCTACAAATTAACTTTAAATTCAATTCTATAAATTCTCTATTATCATTCTAATTTAAATAGAATTTAACATAACTTTATAAATCATTTTCATTCGCATTTAATTCAAATTTCACTTTTTCTACAATTTCAAATATTACATTAATAGTTTAATTATCCCATTAAATCACTATATTCCAAATATAAGTTATTCTGCATATAAAATTAACGTTTGAATATTTAAATTAGTTAAATATACGAATTTCAAATGATTTAAATTCGGGTCGTTACACTTTGCCTCAATTGGACATCCCCAAATAAGAAAATACTTTAGAGTGAGCTGTCTGTCTGTCCAAAGCTCATAAGGTGTCGTAGCAGCTGCTTTAGTGGGAACCCTATTAAGGATATAAACTAATATCTTTAATGCCTCCCCTAGGGTGATTTTGGTAAGGTAGAATGACTAATCATAGTCCTCACCATGTTTTTAAGAGTTATGTTTCATCTCTCAGCAACACCATTCATGTTAGGTGAACCTGGCATGGTTTACTGTGGGACTATTCCACATTCCTCTAGGAATTGAGCAAATGGTCCTAGACATTACTCACCTGATCCATCAGATTTATCATAATATTCACCTCCACGGTCAAATCTTACAGCTTTAATTCTTCTGTTGAGTTGGTTATCAACTTCTACCTTAAATTTCTTGAACCTGCCTAAGTATTCTAATTTATCATGTATAAGATATAGACAGCCATATCTTGAGTAGTCGTCTATGAATGTGACAAAATATTGTTGACCGTTCCATGATGTCATTGGGAATGGTCCACAAATGTCCAAAGTCGGTTGCTTTATTGGCACCTATTTTCTTATGCTTGGTTTGTTTTCCCTTCATGCACCCTACATCGACATCGAAGTTTGAAAAATCAACAGATTCGAAAATACCATCTATTGAATTCTAGTTTTAGATATATGACCTAAGCGCTTGTGCCACAATGTGGCTGAATTTTCCTTGTTTGCTTTTCTTTTAGTATCGCGTGATTCCACATGCATGGCTTCATAATAAGAGGTATTGACTTCAAGCATATATAATTTACCATAAACATTGAAAGAACCAGTTACAATAAGATTTGAATTTATTGATAAACTAAAAATACCATTCGCAAATGAATAAGAATAACAAAATTTGTCCAACTTAGAAATAGAAACCAAATTCCGTCTAAATGACAACAGAAGTATCAAATAAATCCAAATTAAATTGAGTTCTCAATAACAACTTAAAATGCCCAATAGCCTCCACTTTAACCATTTTTCCATCACCCACATAGATGTTTCTTACAACATCAATTGGATTTCATTAGCTCAAGCAACCTTACATATAAACACTTATGTGAGTAGAAGCACCGGAATCTAGCCACCAAGTGTTTCTAGATACTGTAGCTATTTCTTCAGAATAGACCAAAGCAAAGGATGTACCTTTCTTAACACGCCAGGTGTGATACAATATTTCTGTAAATGTGCAACCTTCTTACAAAAGTAACAACCATCAGCCTCCTTATGTTATTTCTTTTCCCCTTAGTAGTTTCCTTATCATTCTTTCTCTTTTTGGCTTTTCCCTTAGGAGTGTATGCCAAATGAGCACTTTCAGTCTTACCATGAATGCTTCAATCTCTCTTCTTCTTGTATACAATATGATATGAGCTCATCAAGAGTCCATTTCTCCATTTGACAATTATAACTGATTTTAAACTGGTTGTATTGTGAAGGAAGAGAGATTAGTACCAAATGCATGGGAAAATCATTTGAAAACTCAAGTTTAAGTGTCTTAAGTTTTGAAGTAACAGTAGACATTTCCATAATGTACTCCCATATGTTCCCTTTGCTTCGATACTTCATGGAAATCAAGCGCTGCAAAAGCATGTTTGTTTCCGCCTTATCATTTTTAGCAAAACATTTTTCAATCTCAGTAAGAAAATCTTTAGCATTGGTTATCTTTTTCAGATACTGCACCCCTAAATGCCTTTGGAATGCCACGCTTTATGATCATTAGACTCATGCGATTTAAACGATCCCACTTTCCAAAGTTCTTTATAATATCAGAAGAACTTTCATCCGTAAGAGGGTGGGTGCATCCATCCTAAGTGTAAGGTCAAGATCCATGTAGCCAAGAACAAGCAATGTGTTCTCTTTTCAAACCTTAAATTTTGTTCCGGTCAGAATAGGAATGTTGTTAAGATTAGCAAATACCGTTGTTATATTAGACGTAATTTTAACGTACGAATCAATCAAATATGCTTACATTGTAAAACAAAACCGCGGTAAATTCAAATAATTGGTAAATCTCTTCTCAAGGTACCTAGCACAACATCAATATCAAATCTTTGGACAATAATATTAATTGTAATTGGTACTCGTGTTGTAATGATTAAATATTGACAATAAGTTCAAGTCAAATATCAATTTTCCTTTGGGCCGATTAGATACTCACTTGCAAAACTATATGATTGTCACATATTTATCAACACACATGTATAAATGATTCGATCAACTATTAGTCTTCCTTTAGGCTGGCTAATGTCCATATGAATAAATACATACAAACATCAGACATTTTTCATGAATAACTAAATAAGAGATACCGCTTTGGTGACATGTTATTTCGATTAGTTCACTTGTAATGTTGGATATTTACAGTTAGTTTGTAAAGAGATACCAAATAATATTTGAATTGATTTATTTTAACTCATTCATTTATGCGTATTCCATAAATTTCAATTTTTTTAATTTTATACATATTGAAAATATGGTTTCATAGCCGTAATAAAAAAAAATTGACATCAGTTAAAACTGTAACAATACATAACAAATAGGATTTGCAATAACAATTAATGGTAAAATATGCATACTTTATTTAATTGTCAATATTCAAGACAGAAGATAAAAAAAGATTTAACATGGCATGGTCCACACATATGATATTGCAAGAAAATGAAACTTATTTTTAACGAGCGGGCTATATCTTTTTTTATTCCAAATATGAACATGCTGCATCATTAAATTTATTGCAACTGACGCATTTACTGCATTTATGATAATAAATTAATTTATTTATTACTATAACAACCACATTTAATGCAATGATAAAAATAAATGCAATTGACCGTTATGTGGTCCAATACATATTATAAGAACATTAAAAGGCAAGAAGATGCTTCCATATGTGTGAATGAAACAAAACTTAACATTGTAACCATCTATAGCAATAAAAAAATTGTACAGCCGCAATACTACTAACAATAAAATATGAATAATATGAGTAACAACAATTAAAGGCATCAGATCCGAACAAGTAGAATTAATTCATGAATTATTTATATAGATCTAAAACAAAGGCATCAGACGAATCAATAAGAAAAGAGCAAATCTCACATATATGAAATAAAGGCATCAGATGAATCAACCAAAATTGTAAATCTTAGAACCATAATTTCATATATACTTAAAATTAGGAAAATTTTCGATAAAATCAATGGTGGGTGGCTTTGATACCACTTGTTGGTGATTATTCTATATTAGATCTGAATACGTAACCTATATTGATTCAGTTACGAAACAAGTATATGAAATTAACAATGGAAGACGTACCTGAATCCATCGATTCTTAATTGATGTGAAGATTAATTTGGATTGGATCTCCCAAATTGACATAAGCTTAGATCTGTAAATTCTCTTTAGAAGAGGGTAGAGAGAATATGATAAGACTTGTGTAATTTGGGGACCGTAACCCCATATATAGTGTGTGACATTTTTCAGTTTGGCCCTTCAACAAACTAAAATTATCACTCCGGCATCCACATGTTATAATTTTACATGACGAATATACCCCTTAAGTTTTAATATGTTTATTCCCAAAATAGATCACGTAATTAGACTTAATTACATGATAGCCCACATATTCCAACATTAAAATATGTTGCCCCATTATGTTGAATTATTCCAATGGTACATTCTACAAGAATATTCTTTTTCACATTTTAATGTATTGGGGCCATCCTTTCAAAAGAAAGGAAATTATTGTCGTTATACATTTTCATAAAATACCTAAATGTGATACTTTTGCTCCATTTGAAATTACAATGAGTTATCTCCTTTCATTTATATTGAAATAGACAGTGAAAACTACGGAGAAAAACATCCATACTTTATTATTCCAAACGACATACTTTTATACATAGATGTTAGACAGTCTAAGGAAATTTAGATAGAATTAAATATAACTAAGTTGTACACTCAACACTCCTAATTAATTAAAATATAGAAATTCACATTCCCAATCAAATTAACGCATTCCAAATGAATATAAAACAATTTACAACCCAATTAACAAAATTCTGCAATAAACTTCACAACCTTATCAATATCTATTTCACCAATTTTAGGGATATTTATCCAAAAATTCCAGACCTAAATATATATACCATTTTCATCCATTACTTCAAATTATTGAATACGTAAGCAAAGGTTTCAAATTAGATCCATTCGTTAGGCCTAAAATTCCATGGTTCCCACATCGGCGTAATAACAAAAATAGAACTCAATGATACAAAATTAGTATTACATAAATCATGTTGTTTTCACTCACCTTTTTAGCTTTCTAGATCTCCAAAATTGAATTCATTCCTTTAATTGACTTGATTTTCCTTTCAAACCAAAAGTATGTATAAAAAATATATACATATCCAATAGAATTACATATCTGAGAGGAGATTCGAGTTAAGTGTACAGATCTTACCTTTTTCGCAGAATTGATCCACTCTTTCTCTTCTTCTCTTTTATTTTCTGTCATTCTCTAATATATATATATATATATATATATATTATTTTTATAATTTTTAGAATAGCAGAGAAGGGAAAATGACAGAGCCCTACTACTCTGTTCAGAAAATATGAGAAGAAAAATGACAGGTCAGGCCTGTATTTATAGACGCTGGAATTAATTCTAATCGATATATTATAATTTGTTAAATCTGAGCCGTTAAGCTAAGGTTCAATCCTAACCGCCACAACCTAAATCGGTCGACTGGCCCAATGAGGCTATCAACCGGGGGTGGTCTAACATTTACTAATTTAACTGATAATTAATATTTATTTCTTTAATTCTTTTTTAATTATTTTCAATCGGATATCTTCAAACATCGATAACTTTTTCGTTTGAATTCTGATCGTGAAGCTTTATATGTAAAAGTTAGTTATGAAATTGCCATGAATACAACGATACAAACTTCGCGGTTGAATTCCAACGTTAGCTCAAATTCCATTTTTGAGCCTTATTTAATTATTTATCAATTCCCTTTTAATCAATTTACCGTTTATTTTATGGGATTTTATATTCCTCCTTCCCCCTTAAAAGAATTTTGTCTTTGAAATTCCTCAAGGATTGAATCATGTAACATAGCGTGCAACCATTCAAAATTATTGAACCAATTAGTGTACAATCAATTTTGCAGCCAATCGTGTACAAGTGCATCGTGTGTCGCAGCACATATGATTTGTATGCTGAATAACACTAAATCGGTCCCTCCTATATGAATAATTTACTAACTCCATATGTTAACATTTTTTGTTAATAACAAATGTTGATCTCGAAAATCGAACTCATGACCTTTGATCTCGCAGTCAGAACTGCAAACCACTAAGCCAACTATGTTGGCTATTTGTTACGAAATGCTATTAGCTTTTGTAAATGATTTCAAGATTTCAAAACACAGTCAAGCATGAAATATTTAAATAGAAAAAGCATAGTAGTAATAAACAATGAAATTCGATCAAACATGTCCAACACCATTGTCACAGTAGTTAGACGCTCTGACTTTGTTCTATGAAGTCACAAGTTCGAATTCAAAATAGTGCAAAATTTGAACCATCGGACATGTATATTGAGTTATGCTATATATTACATACGACTTGTATTACCATTACGTAGACAACCACGTAAGTACTCAATTGAAAAAATAAACAAACAAACAAATAAATTGATCAAAGCAATACATTAATGGTTTAGAGAGGAAATGGATTAATTCTTTTACGAAGAAAGCTCATGTATTAGTCAAGATAACATAAAAGATGAAGATGTTTGTGATACAAAAGAAACAAATACAGTGTATAAAGACTACAAAGTTGATTGTTCTATCAAGAACAAAACTTGCAATACAAAATTCATTCAATCTCCTAGTTCAAGTATAAACATTACATGTTATCATATTTGATCGACTGACCCAGATATTGAATGTCCTATGAAGTCTATAATCATAAAATCTAGCCAAGTACACGAACCACTACTCACTTTAATTAGGCTATAAAAAGAAGAAATCAAACAAGGGGTCCTCCCTTGACATACTCGGTGAAAGCCAAAGCAACCAAACCCAACATCGCAAACCTGCCATTCCACATCTCAGCATCCGCGGTCCACAGTCCGCTCGATTTAGATTGAACACTTATCCCTTTAAACAGCGGAATGAGTGATGCTGTAGAGAACAAAGTAGCTGTGATCGCAAACGAAGGAACACCGCCGTTCATCAGCTGTGATGAGAGGTCGCTTCCGCTTGCCAACTCTGCTCCCAACGCAGCAACAAATCCAAGCATGGCCAGACGTCCGTTTATTCTCTCCGGAACTGGTCCACTGAATGCTAGAAAATCTCCAAATTTTGTGCTCACCTGTTTCATTCATTATTATGATGATTATGATATCGCTTTTGACAACAAATTTTTTACTTGTACATGTGATACTTAACACATAAATGATCTAATACCTTGGGTGCTTTGGGCTGAACTGGGGTCGATGGTGTAATTGGTGCACTGGATGTTGAAGCTTGCTCTTCGGGGGTTTGCTTCTGCAAATTTCAATCAAACACAATGTATGATTAGCTAACATTACATACCCGCTACAATACCATTTCAAAATTCAAAATATATCTATATACCTGAGCCTGGCATCGAACGGTCACACCACGCTTGCATGGAAAAGAAACTAATGTGTTAGACTTGTTGTGATTCTTGCTCAAACCAGAACGAGCAATGGGAATGGCTATGAAAGATTGCATTGTTGTTGATGCCGCCGCCATTGCTATGTATGTATTATTCTCTGGTGTCAAACTTTGAATCAAAGATGTTGTATAGGGCTGACTGACGTAGGGTTGTGTTGAGATACTGAATGCTTACAAGGCAACAATATATAGAGAACATAGGTGGATAGCAAGCGGATAAGCAGAGAAACGAAGTTTTTTGATAGGTGGTCCAAAGCAATACCAATAACCCTACTGGTTGCACTACTAAAAACCTTTCTTTCTGAATAATTCATTTGTTATTTAGTGATCTTTTCTTGTGATTGGGTTCAATTGTGGCCATGTGAACTCGAGGTATCTGCTCTGTTGACGTGGACCACTGTTCTCGGTTAGAAATTGGTACGCAAAATCTCATCAGCTTTGGTTTCTTTATTCACCCGTGTACCAGTGCTCTGACATCCAATTTCTAATCTGGTTTGAAACTAATTAACATGGACTACATATTTTCAATAGCTTTTACACCAAGTGTAGCCGCCTGGCTGATGGCAACGTTCATAATTTGTCCATCCAAAGACCAAAAAAGAATTCATAAAACTAACCTAAAACAAACTGGTGCACACGCAATATGAAAACCATGGGAGATCAAATGAATGGTCATTGAATGTCATGCCTCTTCGTACAGAAGAAGAGGAGCAATGAATTTGAATTTGGTGAGACCAAATGGTTGCTTGTAGACAAAAGCATGGCCATGGCATGGCATGGACAAAAACATAGCAGCAAAAGTGCTGCAGATGTATGACTCATGAAATGCACATCGATATCGTATATCCATAAGTAAATTTATAACTATTATATGCCCACTATTTAATATTGATCGACACAAGTTAGATAAAATCGTATAATTGATATTTTAAAAATATGAGATTTTTACTTCAAAGACTTATTTGTGCAAGGTAATAAGTTTTAAGAACACTAATTCTGAAAAATTAGTTTCAAGTACATTCTACAGGAAAAAAATAAAAGAATTTATCATTTTCAGCTGTACAGAAATAATGATAATATGATTTATCATTTTCCTGTATAACTTAAAAAGATAAATGAATTTATCATTATGTTGTAAATTGTCCTTAACATTACTAGAACTACAGTATACAGCCACGACAGATTTCCAACTGCCGCCAACGGGAGTTTCCAACGGCTACCAACGGCTCGTTATTTTTTAACTTGTCGTTGGTAGCCGTTGGTAACCGTTGAAAAAAGAGCCATTTGTGGCCGTTGAAAGCAGTTGGAAATATTCGTGTAAACGTGCAGCGAAGCCGAGACTGAATCAATATTCTCTTCTTCCCCAAATACACCAAAACCCTCCTCCATTCCTCCTCCTTTCTTGCTCCCAGCTTCCCCACGCAACCGGCAGCCGCTCCGACGCCATCAATCAACGCCGGCAGCCTCTCTCCATGCTCAGACATCTCCAAAATCAGGTTTTGCATAAAACCCTAAAAATTTTAATTTTTTTAATTTTTTGTTAATTTGTCGTTATAGTTGAATCTAATAGCCTATTGATTGTTTATTATACCAAACTAAGTGCTAATTACAGTTATTACCATCCAAATGTCCAAATTGTTTGTGTATATATATTATGCACATATATACATATTTTTGTAATTTAGTGTAAATGCGCATTTGAGTTAGCATTAGATTAGTTAGGATTGATTTAAATTATTTTGTGTATGTTTTGTAAAATATTAGGCAAACATGAATTAGTCAACTATTTTACGAACATGAATTATATCTTTTACAAAATATATTGGCATTAGATAAATAAGTATATAATTTAGTATATATATATATAGACATGAATTATATATTTTGTGAAATAGTAAAAATCATATAATTTACTATATATTTAGTAAAATAGTAGAATATAAATAAAATAACGCATAATATGCTTTTTTTATATATTTAATAGAACGGTAACATATAAACAAAATTTAAATCCCTTAGTGAATTTTTGGCCCCGTCTGACAAGTGTTGTATATTATCGTTGTATGAATATTCGTTTTTATTGCAAAACAGATATTCATATTCATCTGATACAATATCTATTGGATTTTTTCCTGTATTGGGCAAGTTACAAACACTATAAAGTAATTACATTTCGTAAATCATATCGTTATAAACGGTTCATAAAATTTCGACGGCATTTCCTTTTCGTTCCTTGTGTACATGCATATGTGTACGATACAAGGAACATGGGGAAAATGCTGCCGAAATTTTGAAAAATCGTTTATAATGGTATGATTTAAGAAATGTAATTACTATTATGTTCGTAATGGGAAGTAGGATGATCGACCATCACAAAAGGTACAAAAATATGAACAAAATATCAAGAAATATAACATTGTATATAAACGAAAATGGATTATAAAAAACAGTAAAATCTAAATGTGTTTATCGAATTTGATTAATAATTTTTTTACTATTGATCATAGGTTTTACAGTAGAAAAAATGGTCAATTATTTTATTGATCGGAGCTGGATGTATTAAAGAAGAGAAATGGAAGGCTCAATAAGTAAACATTTTCTTAACGGGGTAAATGTGTTTGTTGAATTTGCTTTAAGTAATATTGGAAACGACGTAGAAATTCGTTATCAACGTAGTTGGTGCAAATTGTTGAAGCATTTAGTACCGAATATGGTTAGGATTCATTTGCGCCAATATGGTCTCGTAACCAATTATTTGATGTGGGATTCTCATGGAGAAATTATAACACGTAACGAAGAACAGTCAGTAGAGGTCATTAGTGATGAAGTTAGTATGACGAATCTCATAAAACATATGGTTGAAGATGCAGCACGATCAATGTTTCCTACCGTTGAAATTAAAAATGACGATGTTAATGTCGAAGAGGAACCTAATGTTGGAGCGAAAAATATATATGATTTATTGGATGCTGCTAAGAAATCTCTTTGGAATGGATGTAATAGCGGCACTCAATTATCGGTAACTGCATAGTATATTGCAATGAAATCAAAACACAACCTCACAGAAGCCGGATTTACCGCTGTTGTATAGGCTGCTAAGCGCCATATGCCATCAGATAATTTAATGTGCGAAAATTATTATGGAGTGAAAAAACTTATGTCATCTTTCGGTTTGCCGTATCAAAAAATTGATACATGTCTAAATGGTTGCATGTTGTTTTGGAAAGATGATGTCAGTCTTCCGAATTGTAAAATATGTATTCAAGAAAGATACAAACCAAGGAAAAAAAGGGAAAAGAAGTTCCATACAAGCATATGCATTATTTACCTATCACTCCTAGACTTCAAAGGTTATATGCATCGTCTGTAACAGTGCATCATATGAGATGGCACAGTGTGAGAACATCTAAAGAAGGTACATTAACACACCCATCTAATGGAGAAGCATGGAAGTATTTTGATAAGAAATATCTCGATTTCGCAGCGGAGAGCCGTAACGTAAGACTAGGTTTGTGTACTGATGGATTTTCACCGTTGTCTCAGTTTGGTTCTAAATATTCATCTTGGCCTATAATCATTACACCTTACAATCTAACCCCGTGGATGTGCATGAAAACTCCATATATGTTTCTCACAATTGTCGTCCTTGGCCCTGATGATCCGACATAGGGTATCGACGTTTACTTACAACCACTAATCGAGAGTTGAAAACATTGTGGTACGAAGGAGTTGAAACATACGACGTATCGAAAAAAAAATTCGGATGTTAACTTCTTTGTTATGGACTATTAGCGATTTTCCTGCATATGCAATGCTTTCGGGTTGGAGTACGGCCAGTCGTTTTGCTTGTCCTTACTGTATGGAAGAAACACGAGCATTTTCTTTATGGCATGGGAAGAAAATTCATGGTTTGATTATCATCGATGTTTTCTCCATATTGATCATACTTTTAGAAGGGACAAAAAAATTTATAGCTAATAGACATGAGACTTTACAACCACCAACGATTTGGTCAAGTGAAGATATATATGAACTTGTGAAAGATTATCCAAAGATACATGAAACCGGGTAGCAAATTGAAACCCAAGGTAAATCGACCTTTCATAATTGGTGCAAATAGAGTATATTCTACGAGTTGCCTTATTGGAAAAATCTCTTAATCCGTCATAACATTGACATGATGCATAACGAGAAAAACATATTCGATAATGTGTTTAATACACTTTTGAATGTTAAGGGCAAGATTAAGGACGATCTGAAATTAAGACGTTGTATAGAAGAAATATGTAATCGTCTTGAGCTTCTTGTGAAGCCAAATGACACTAAATGCCCAAAGTATGTTATGAGCTAGATAACAACCAAGTTAAAGTACTATTAAAATGGATGGAAGGATTACGATTTCCTGATGGAATTTCATCTAATCTTCGTAGATGTGTCGACTATAAGAACGGAAGACTGAGTGGGATGAAAAGCCATGATTGTCATGTAATGATGCAAAATTTGTTACCCGTCGCTTTCAAAGAATTGTTGCCCATAAAAGTTTGGAAGGTTATAACAGAACTTAGTTTATTTTATAAGGAGCTTTGTTCAACTACGTTAAAAGTTGACCGTCTTCGTAAACTTGATGTAGAAATCTCTATACTGCTCTGCAAACTGGAGAAAATATTTCCCCCAGCTTTTCTCAATGTAATGGAGCATTTACCCGTTCATCTTCCATTTGAAGCACGTCTTCGAGGTCCTATGCAATATGGATGGATGTATCCATTCGAGAGGTATGTTATTAATACTGAGTATGTAAATGTTAATTTAACTATAAATAAAAATCAATATTGACATGAAATATTTTTTATTAGGTACTTAAATCATTTAAAGAGAAAAGTGAGACAAAAAGCTCGAGTTCAAGGTTCGATTTTCAAATCATATATCGAAGAAGAAGCATTGTTCTTTTTCTCTCATTATTTCAATGATCATGTGGATATATCATTTCAAAGTGTTGCGCGTAATGATGAGGCCGTTGAACAAGATTCTTCTTTTGAAGCAATGTTATCTATTTTTAAACAACATGGTCGACATGCTGGAAAATGTGTAGAAGTATGGTTAGATGATAGAGATTATCATGTAGCACACACATATATTCTTCTTAATTGTCCAGAAGTTGCACCATTTATTAGGTAATTATCAGATTTCAAGTTTTGATAAATTTAATTTAATACTGCATGTGTAAATTAATAATGAAGCAATATATTATGTTTTTGTTTGTAGTGTTTATGAATCACAAAATCCAAACGGCGATTTAAGCAAAAATTTTGCTACTTGGTTTCGAACTACGTTTGTGATCCTACAAATAATGCGGTCGATGAAGGATCAAAACATTTGGCGTTGGGACCGAAAAGGAAAGTTAAAACGTGTGACATCCTGGAAATTTGGGGCAATATAAATTTAATAATCAGCATTAAAAGTTAAATTTAATTTGATAATATTTGTTAATAATATTTGAATTGATTAAATAATCTTCTTTTAAATAAATATTCAACTGATAATTTATCTTTTAAAAGCTAATAAGTTGTTTCTATCTATAATGTATATATGTTTTGTATATATTGTAAATAGTTAAGCCTTGTTTTTAAATCTAACAAGTAAAACATATTTTCTTATTTTAATTTTTTTGGTGATTATAATTTGGAAATTTGATTTAAATTTAGTATTAAATGAATAACAATTTGGCTTTAAAGATTAAAAGGTTGTTTTGTTCTTGTTGTAAATCTAGTTGATAAAATAAGTAATTTATTTGTATAGAGATAATTTCTTTGTAAATTATTTTGATAATGAGATTTATTTATAATATAATACCTTTAAAAGTAGATTTTAAGATAAATAGAAATTGTTATATATATATGTATATAATTGGAAGAACTTTGGTTTGAGGTTTTAAAATAAAATAACAATAGGAAATTAAATATTGATGGTTTAAGATAAAATAAAAGTAAGATAACCAAGTAAGAAATACAATAGTAGGCAAAAATACAAGGCAAAGTACTAAAGTAAAAAGCAATAAAACAAATAAGTAGCCTGTAAATAAGGATATAGGCAAGAAAAAGAAAATGCATGGGTAAATAAACAAAGTAAATAAGATGCAAAGCAAAGTAAAATGTATGTGTAAATGCAACCTGTAAGAGATATAAACAAAAGCAAAGTATGAAACATGAAATATAAATGTAAATGAGCAAAGCAAAGTAAATAAAATTGCATGTACAGGTTAGAGTAGAGAAATGTAAAAATATCTAAGCATAAAAAAAAAAATAGGTAAGTTGAGACATAAAGTACTTACACATTAAAAAGCCTTCATCTCAGCATACTCTTATGTCATTTCGAAATTTTTGTATAAACAAAAATCTTTCAGACGCCAAAATAAAGCATTTGCCTGATACAAACGAAAGTATGATGGTTCCAACATATGCTTAACCTAGTAAACACCCCCTGTAAAGCTCTTTGTACATTTAACTTCCCATCTCTGTTCGTTTACTTCAAAGACAAGCTATTTGTATATTTTACTGTGTTCACAAATCCATGGATAGGCTGCAACTAGTATAATAAATTACATAAGACAAAGTAAATTAATGTGCCACCATTGTATCATATCAGCCTACAATTTGAAGATATAATCCTCTGCCAAGGATATGAACAAAGTATTTCTAGTACAAGGAAAGTATTGTACCAGTAATAACACAGCCTGTACATTTCCTCTATATATCATCCTATACTTTCACTTTCATTAAATTGGAACTGAGAAAATCACATAAACTATCAACCTAAACAAAATCAAACAGCTTGTGCTCATCTAAAAAGAAACAAAAGAAAACAAAAACTACAGATTACTTTCTTCAAACCTGGAATTGTCTGAAGCAAGCAAGCACAAAGTTAAACCTTCAGTCATCTTCACTTGGTTTGAAGAGCATGCAGTTTAAAAGCAAATCAAGGGGCAAGAGCATTTCAGTTTTGTAAAGAGGTGCTCTATCATTTCAAAACTTGGTGAGTAACTTTTGTTTTCTAACTTAAAAGTTTGAATCTGTTGAATTCTTATCTGTGAGTAACATTTTTCTTAAAATAACATAAGTTTAAACTTGTTACATGTTAGTATTTAAATACTTAAATATATGTGTGTGAATATCTCTGTGTTCATTTCTCTGTGTAATTGTAAGGTGAAATACTTGCATATTGTTTACCCTGTAGGCATCTCTGTAGTAGAAATTTAAACCCGGATTAAATGCAAAATCATTTCTGTTTGAACCAATGATTGTTTGGACGTAGTATCTAAACAAGTTTGGTTTGTTGGATCATAAAGCAAATTTTAAAAATTTGTATTTTTGTTGCTAGTTTGAAATACCCTGTAGAAAAACTAAAAGAAAAGGCAATTGTTGATATTAGTGGAATTTTCAAACATCATAAATTATTAATTCAGGATTATAACGTGAATAATTATCTGAAATTAGGAATTTTAAAAGTAAATTCACATTTTATAGTTGAGTTTTGAGTTGGCATTTCTGGGTTGAGCATTTTGGGAAGTTTGGGTTGTCTCGGCCAGTATACTTGATTGGAGTGGCTGTGGTTCTTCATGAAGGTGGAGAAGTGACTGGAGAGGCCGAGAAAAATAGTGAATGATGATGAAGATCATCAGAGAAGTTGCGGTGGAGGGTTTCATTTCCTAAACCTAGTTTTTGTTAGGTTTGTATTTTGGTCTTGTTTGAACTCCGTGGGGCATCGAGTTAAATGGGGGTTTGGGGATCGCTGGAGAGGATGTAGACGAAGCAGTAGCCGGAGCTGTCGACTTTCTGGTGGTCAGAGCGTCGTGGGGAAAACGTTGACAGGTTTCGTGTATGGGCGCATGTGTGGTTCCAGGTTTGGGACATGAGAACTCGATTTTGATTCGAGTTGTGGTGATGGGTCCTGGTGGTTGTGATGTTATCTGGGGATGGTTGCCGATGGTTAGCAGTTGTGGTGGGTGACCGGAGATGGCTCGGGCCACGGTGCACGTGCACCGTGCCAATGAAGTTGGGGTTGCCGTTTTCTGTGTGCAGGTTTTTGGTGAGGGGAGACTCGAGTTTATTCGAGTGTTGACTCGAAGCAGAGGAGGGAGGAACTCGAGGCAAATTTGATTTCCCTTGAGTCTGTGTTGTTCCAGTTTTTATAACCTGATAGGCAAATGCAAATGGAAGTACTTAGTTCCAGTTTCTATAAACCTGATAGCATGTTGTTTGAGTTTTTAAAACAAGCTCTCATGAAAACCTTAATTTGTATTCAAGATTTAAACAAAGTTTTAAATCAGTTGAAGTGTGAATTCAAACTATTTTTATTGAATTCAAATCTGAAATAAGATATAGGTTTCTAAATATTTAAATGGGAATTCCAGTTTTCAACCTGACAGTTCAGTTTTTTTTTTGAATTTCAATATAAATTTGAAAACTGAAATTCAAAACAGGATTTAAACTATGTTTTAAATATTAAGATGAGTATAGATTCAATTGAATTTTTGAATCTAAAATCAAGGTGGTAAAAGCAATTTAAAATCAAAATGTAATTTATAGATTCAAGTTTTTTCACAAATTCGAAACTGAAATTTGAAATTTGAGTGTTTAAATTAAGTAGCTAGATTAAAGCTTTCTTATATAAGTAGTAAGTGTTATTTACAATTATTTTTAAGGATTTTTGATTAAATTGGATCAATGATTAAAAGAATGATCATTTTGAATTTTACATTCAAAATGTAATTTAAATTTAAATTCAAGAGTGTAATGTTTTACACTTTAAGGTTAATGAAATCATTATAAAGAAATAGATTAACGTAGAAATAATTAAGATATTAAAATGACTTAATGAATAGGTTAAATTTAGAATGACTTCTTTATTTAAATTAATAATTTAGAATTAAGATAAATTAAGAGGTAAATTAAGAAATGTTTTTAGTTAATAAAGATAATTAACTAAGAATTATTTGGATAATTATTTAATGTGATTAAATTTATTAATTAATTAGATTAATTAATTTAGATAAATCTATTGTAAATTGTTAAGAGTAATTACTTAATAAAAGTAATTAAGAAATGAATTACTTATTGTAATTAATTTTGATGATATGATTTAAGTAAGTTAATTAATTCATTTTAATTAATTTAAGCAAATCATTTGATGGTTTGAGATATGAAATTACTTGATGCAATTAATGGAGCAGGATTACTTAGGGAAGTAATTAGATGATAATTACTGAATGTAATTAATACAATATGATTTGTAGGTAAAGTAATTCGGGTAATTACTTTTGAAATTAATCAGGGAATTAATTATGGAGATAATTAATTTGGAATAATTAATTTATTTAATAAGTACTTAAGAGTAGTTAATTACTGGATTGTTATTAATCAAAGGTGATTAATAATTGTGTTTAATTAAAGATTAATTACTTAATGTATTTAATTTGAATAAAGTTATTAATTTTAAATATAATTAGAAATCATTAATTAATGTAATTAATGATGGAATTTAGTAATGGGTAAATTAAGTAATAATAATAGTGAAGTGATTAATTATTGTAATTAATTAAGGATAAATGTAAGTAATTATATTTAATGAATAAATAAAGAAATTAAATATTAATTACTATGAATAATTTAGGATAATTAACTGTAAAATTAATTAAAGACTAATTACATAATGTAATTAGAGAATGATTAATCAATGGTGATTAATCAAGATAAATTCTTAGTGGATGATTAATTAATTCGATTTATAATTAATTAATGATTGTATAAGCAGGATTTATAGATGAAGTAATTAATTTAATTTACTTTAAATTAATTAGAAATAAATGTAATTAATTTAATTCATTTTAAATTAATTACAAATGGTTTGATTATAAATCATTGCTTATGGATGAATGATATTGATATTCATTGAATGGTTGTGAACTCTGATATTAGATGAGTAATATCTATATGATATGGATGCTTATTTAAAATATGACAATATGGATTATCTGTTTATTATCTGTTTGGATGATAATATGAATTATCTGTTTATGATGATGATGTGATTATCTATTGTGATATTGTGAATTATCTATCTGTGTGTATATAGATAATTGAATTGAATTGTTTTAAAACTCTAAAACAACTTGGCCTTAAAAGACACGTTTTGGATTTCGATGAGACCGGGATCGGGTTTCCGCACTAGGAACATCCGAAAACCACATCGATTCCAAATTAACGACAGGTCGTGAATCTGAAGTGAAGATGAAGACTCAGAATGCAAGGGTTATCGTCGTTAACTCTGAGGGTGATTCCAAAATGAGTGTAACGAGATAATGCCTTCGGTTTCGTTCGAACCCGGAACGAACTTGTATGGATTGAATGCTTTCAACACATCGTCAGGCGGGCGATGAACATTCTAAGAAAATATGTTCTCTAAAGGTAATCGCAGCCTCAAGCCTCATCAACCGGGAATGGCTAAAACAGGGGAGGTGCAGCAAGGTTAGGTGGGTCATGCCCAAGCAGGACAAGGATATTCCCCTGTCTAGATGTCCCTTATTTTCGGCTGTGTGGGCGGTTGGTCATGACAACTGCCGGGGTTTATCTTGTTCGGGACTGTTCAGTAAGGAATGGTTCCGGCCTTGTGTTGCAGGGGATGAAGGGAGTAATCCTCGGTACGGTGATCTAGGCCCCGTACTGTGACGGGCGGTACCCCAGTAGCCCTGCCATTGTATGGAATCCAAAATCCAATAAGTGCCGTACGAATTAGTTGTGCTCAACTATGTTGGAATGTGAGATGTAAGCATTTCAGCTATTTCTGTATTTTACTTGAAAACCCTAGACACTATTATAATATCACTGGATTTCCTATCAAATGTTTTGGTTAGCGTAAGGTAAAAACTTACCCATGTTTATTTGTGGGGAGTCTTACGTGATACCTTTTATTTTCAAAAGATTTCCAAAGTTAAGCAACTTAAACCTGGTACTCATACCAGACCCATGTCTGACCCGAAGTTTATTTTTGTTTTTCATAAACTCTCGGGTACCCAAATTTTTACGGGTAGCCAAGGGATTCAGGTTAGCTTTTGACGCATTCTGGAGGAGCAATGGAGCAGGTGGCTTCAGCGTTGTAGATATATATATATATAGTTCCGCTGTGTTGGTATCTCTGAGTCTTATTGTTTGAGCTGTAATGTATTGAGTTGTATTAACTTGACAGGTGTTTATAACTGTCTAGTATGTGATATATTGTCCGTATAACTCTTATTGATGTTGTATATATTGTAAATATTTATGTGATTAATATAATTTATTCGTTCCGCTGTGAGATTCTGATGTTGTTGTTCTTTCTCCTCTATCTTTTCTATTTTCTCACCCCTTTCTTTCTTAAAGACGATACGGTTCCTGGGCGTAGGAAGCTGGGTCGTCACACTTGGTATCAGAGCGCTAGGTTGAGTGAATACCTAGGCTCTAAAGTGATTTCTTTCTTGAGAGAGCGTATTTGTAATTTTGATATATATATTTATATATTTATTTCTACCTATTTGTTGGGTTACCTGTTCTGGTTTTCCAATATAAATTATAAAGGTAGATAGGATAGTGGTGTGTGTAACACGACTACCAATAGTTGGAGTTTATATGATTGAGGTTGGATGTGTATTTGTCGAGACTGTAGACTTAATACCGTCTCGAGTAAACTTTGGATGGTGTAAGGATTTCAGTGATCTCTGAAGGAAACCTGTTAAGGTTCGGAGTTCATTTTGAAGTGTAAGGTTGGTTGAGCTAGAGTTTGGATCTGTCGATTGGGCAGAAGCAAGTTATGGTATCTTGGTACATCAAGGTGTAGTAGCTGTGTGATGAGACGCAGTGACTATGGATGTCTCCGAAGATATTTCTTTGGGACAAGTTAATGAAGTGTATCTGTTCGATGTTGTCGCTGTGTTCAGTTGGGTGTTCCTGTTTGCTTTGGAGTCCGAGTTTCTCGAAGAGCTTTGGATTAAGTAGTCTTTGGCTTCTGGGTCAGCAGTGGAGTTTAGAAGCTTTAGAGTGATTCCATTTTTTCGATGGGTTGGCCACATAAGCGTAAGCTGTTCTGTTTGGTAAAGAGAGAGCAGTATCTTTGAAATTAGGCTGGATTGATCGCAAAAGTGACTTGCGATAATTTGAGTGTTCTCTTGTGTTTCAAAGATATTTTCTGGATGTCTTCGAGAAGTCAGAGTCTGGTCAGCATCAGGATATTGAGTTTGGTATCGACTGGATTCCAGAAGTGATACCAATTGATCAGCTTAGTAATAGGATGATTTTTTGGAGTTGGGTGAAGTAGCTCAGATTTTTGAGGAACTTCTAAGATTTCTTTTTGAATCTGGAGAACCCTAATGTTGGAATGTGTTATCCAATCTGTGCTTGAGTTCATCACCAGCATTTTCATCTGCTCAGTCAGAGTTGCGTAGTGGAAGCATGGTGGCAGCTATTTTAAAGTGGAAGCAATTGGATGTTGCAATGTTTGGATTGGAAGAGTTTTCTACAGGGAATTTTTCAGGATCTGAGGCCAGATTGGGAGTGCATTTGTTTTATCTCTTCTGGATGAGAGGAATGAGATCTGTCTTCTGATTTTGGATTAGAGTTGTGTTCTAAGTTTTGGTCGATCTTGGAAAGATCATTTTGTTGAATTGTTTTTGGGTCCAGTTTGATTAGAGAGGCATCAGCAAGGGTTGAGCTGATCAGTAAGGATGTAGGCAGTCCAGGATCGTCCGAAGAGTTTGTGGATAAGCGACAGAGGAATTTGGATTCTGAAGTCGGAGATTTGATTTCGGATAAGTGTTTGGTTTTCAAGAGTGAATTGTCAGTTTGGATAACTGAGATTTGTTGTGTTTCACGTATATCTAAGGGAGTACGTGTAAGATCTATCTCTGCTTGTAGAACCAGCAGTTCATGGAGTTTTGGTTGTTGAGTCAGACTTGTTTATAATCTGATATCTTGTCATGTTTTGTAGATCTAGATGTATGTGGCTTAGTAGTATTGATTGATTGGATTTTGTAGGGCGAGTATCCCGGTATTTATACTTGGGAAACTCGAGAAAATTCTATCTAGAATTTTATCTGAATAGTTAGATTTGGTTGTTTGGATGAATCGGTTGCTATGGTTGTTAGCATATGATTGATATGCTATGATTATTAAATTACCTTTGTTTAAATTTCGGGGATGAAATTCTTTTAAGGGGGGAAGAATGTGACATCCTGGAAATTTGGGGCAATATAAATTTAATAATCAGCATTAAAAGTTAAATTTAATTTGATAATATTTGTTAATAATATTTGAATTGATTAAATAATCTTCTTTTAAATAAATATTCAACTGATAATTTATCTTTTAAAAGCTAATAAGTTGTTTCTATCTATAATGTATATATGTTTTGTATATACTGTAAATAGTTAAGCCTTGTTTTTAAATCTAACAAGTAAAACATATTTTCTTATTTTAATCTTTTTGGTGATTATAATTTGGAAATTTGATTTAAATTTAGTATTAAATGAATAACAATTTGGCTTTAAAGATTAAAAGGTTGTTTTGTTCTTGTTGTAAATCTAGTTGATAAAATAAGTAATTTATTTATATAGAGATAATTTCTTTGTAAATTATTTTGATAATGAGATTTATTTATAATATAATACCTTTAAAAGTAGATTTTAAGATAAATAGAAATTGTTATATATATATGTATATAATTGGAAGAACTTTGGTTTGAGGTTTTAAAATAAAATAACAATAGGAAATTAAATATTGATGGTTTAAGATAAAATAAAAGTAAGATAACCAAGTAAGAAATACAATAGTAGGCAAAAATACAAGGCAAAGTACTAAAGTAAAAAAGCAATAAAACAAATAAGTAGCCTGTAAATAAGGATATAGGCAAGAAAAAGAAAATGCATGGGTAAATAAACAAAGTAAATAAGATGCAAAGCAAAGTAAAATGTATGTGTAAATGCAACCTGTAAGAGATATAAACAAAAGCAAAGTATGAAACATGAAATATAAATGTAAATGAGCAAAGCAAAGTAAATAAAATTGCATGTACAGGTTAGAGTAGAGAAATGTAAAAATATCTAAGCATTAAAAAAAAAATAGGTAAGTTGAGACATAAAGTACTTACACATTAAAAAGCCTTCATCTCAGCATACTCTTATGTCATTTCGAAATTTTTATATAAACAAAAATCTTTCAGACGCCAAAATAAAGCATTTGCCTGATACAAACGAAAGTATGATGGTTCCAACATATGCTTAACCTAGTAAACACCCCCTGTAAAGCTCTTTGTACATTTAACTTCCCATCTCTGTTCGTTTACTTCAAAGACAAGCTATTTGTATATTTTACTGTGTTCACAAATCCATGGATAGGCTGCAACTAGTATAATAAATTACATAAGACAAAGTAAATTAATGTGCCACCATTGTATCATATCAGCCTACAATTTGAAGATATAATCCTCTGCCAAGGATATGAACAAAGTATTTCTAGTACAAGGAAAGTATTGTACCAGTAATAACACAGCCTGTACATTTCCTCTATATATCATCCTATACTTTCACTTTCATTAAATTGGAACTGAGAAAATCACATAAACTATCAACCTAAACAAAATCAAACAGCTTGTGCTCATCTAAAAAGAAACAAAAGAAAACAAAAACTACAGATTACTTTCTTCAAACCTGGAATTGTCTGAAGCAAGCAAGCACAAAGTTAAACCTTCAGTCATCTTCAATTGGTTTGAAGAGCATGCAGTTTAAAAGCAAATCAAGGGGCAAGAGCATTTCAGTTTTGTAAAGAGGTGCTCTATCATTTCAAAACTTGGTGAGTAACTTTTGTTTTCTAACTTAAAAGTTTGAATCTGTTGAATTCTTATCTGTGAGTAACATTTTTCTTAAAATAACATAAGTTTAAACTTGTTACATGTTAGTATTTAAATACTTAAATATATGTGTGTGAATATCTCTGTGTTCATTTCTCTGTGTAATTGTAAGGTGAAATACTTGCATATTGTTTACCCTGTAGGCATCTCTGTAGTAGAAATTTAAACCCGGATTAAATGCAAAATCATTTCTGTTTGAACCAATGATTGTTTGGACGTAGTATCTAAACAAGTTTGGTTTGTTGGATCATAAAGCAAATTTTAAAAATTTGTATTTTTGTTGCTAGTTTGAAATACCCTGTAGAAAAACTAAAAGAAAAGGCAATTGTTGATATTAGTGGAATTTTCAAACATCATAAATTATTAATTCAGGATTATAACGTGAATAATTATCTGAAATTAGGAATTTTAAAAGTAAATTCACATTTTATAGTTGAGTTTTGAGTTGGCATTTCTGGGTTGAGCATTTTGGGAAGTTTGGGTTGTCTCGGCCAGTATACTTGATTGGAGTGGCTGTGGTTCTTCATGGAGGTGGAGAAGTGACTGGAGAGGCCGAGAAAAATAGTGAATGATGATGAAGATCATCAGAGAAGTTGCGGTGGAGGGTTTCATTTCCTAAACCTAGTTTTTGTTAGGTTTGTATTTTGGTCTTGTTTGAACTCCGTGGGGCATCGAGTTAAATGGGGGTTTGGGGATCGCTGGAGAGGATGTAGACGAAGCAGTAGCCGGAGCTGTCGACTTTCTGGTGGTCAGAGCGTCGTGGGGAAAACGTTGACAGGTTTCGTGTATGGGCGCATGTGTGGTTCCAGGTTTGGGACATGAGAACTCGATTTTGATTCGAGTTGTGGTGATGGGTCCTGGTGGTTGTGATGTTATCTGGGGATGGTTGCCGATGGTTAGCAGTTGTGGTGGGTGACCGGAGATGGCTCGGGCCACGGTGCACGTGCACCGTGCCAATGAAGTTGGGGTTGCCGTTTTCTGTGTGCAGGTTTTTGGTGAGGGGAGACTCGAGTTTATTCGAGTGTTGACTCGAAGCAGAGGAGGGAGGAACTCGAGGCAAATTTGATTTCCCTTGAGTCTTTGTTGTTCCAGTTTTTATAACCTGATAGGCAAATGCAAATGGAAGTACTTAGTTCCAGTTTCTATAAACCTGATAGCATGTTGTTTGAGTTTTTAAAACAAGCTCTCATGAAAACCTTAATTTGTATTCAAGATTTAAACAAAGTTTTAAATCAGTTGAAGTGTGAATTCAAACTATTTTTATTAAATTCAAATCTGAAATAAGATATAGGTTTCTAAATATTTAAATGGGAATTCCAGTTTTCAACCTGACAGTTCAGTTTTTTTTTTGAATTTCAATATAAATTTGAAAACTGAAATTCAAAACAGGATTTAAACTATGTTTTAAATATTAAGATGAGTATAGATTCAATTGAATTTTTGAATCTAAAATCAAGGTGGTAAAAGCAATTTAAAATCAAAATGTAATTTATAGATTCAAGTTTTTTCACAAATTCGAAACTGAAATTTGAAATTTGAGTGTTTAAATTAAGTAGCTAGATTAAAGCTTTCTTATATAAGTAGTAAGTGTTATTTACAATTATTTTTAAGGATTTTTGATTAAATTGGATCAATGATTAAAAGAATGATCATTTTGAATTTTACATTCAAAATGTAATTTAAATTTAAATTCAAGAGTGTAATGTTTTACACTTTAAGGTTAATGAAATCATTATAAAGAAATAGATTAACGTAGAAATAATTAAGATATTAAAATGACTTAATGAATAGGTTAAATTTAGAATGACTTCTTTATTTAAATTAATAATTTAGAATTAAGATAAATTAAGAGGTAAATTAAGAAATGTTTTTAGTTAATAAAGATAATTAACTAAGAATTATTTGGATAATTATTTAATGTGATTAAATTTATTAATTAATTAGATTAATTAATATAGATAAATCTATTGTAAATTGTTAAGAGTAATTACTTAATAAAAGTAATTAAGAAATGAATTACTTATTGTAATTAATTTTGATGATATGATTTAAGTAAGTCAATTAATTCATTTTAATTAATTTAAGCAAATCATTTGATGGTTTGAGATATGAAATTACTTGATGCAATTAATGGAGCAGGATTACTTAGGGAAGTAATTAGATGATAATTACTGAATGTAATTAATACAATATGATTTGTAGGTAAAGTAATTCGGGTAATTACTTTTGAAATTAATCAGGGAATTAATTATGGAGATAATTAATTTGGAATAATTAATTTATTTAATAAGTACTTAAGAGTAGTTAATTACTGGATTGTTATTAATCAAAGGTGATTAATAATTGTGTTTAATTAAAGATTAATTAATTTGTGTATTTAATTTGAATAAAGTTATTAATTTTAAATATAATTAGAAATCATTAATTAATGTAATTAATGATGGAATTTAGTAATGGGTAAATTAAGTAATAATAATAGTGAAGTGATTAATTATTGTAATTAATTAAGGATAAATGTAAGTAATTATATTTAATAAATAAATAAAGAAATTAAATATTAATTACTATGAATAATTTAGGATAATTAACTGTAAAATTAATTAAAGACTAATTACATAATGTAATTAGAGAATGATTAATCAATGGTGATTAATCAAGATAAATTCTTAGTGGATGATTAATTAATTCGATTTATAATTAATTAATGATTGTATAAGCAGGATTTATAGATGAAGTAATTAATTTAATTTACTTTAAATTAATTAGAAATAAATGTAATTAATTTAATTCATTTTAAATTAATTACAAATGGTTTGATTATAAATCATTGCTTATGGATGAATGATATTGATATTCATTGAATGGTTGTGAACTCTGATATTAGATGAGTAATATCTATATGATATGGATGCTTATTTAAAATATGACAATATGGATTATCTGTTTATTATCTGTTTGGATGATAATATGAATTATCTGTTTATGATGATGATGTGATTATCTATTGTGATATTGTGAATTATCTATCTGTGTGTATATAGATAATTGAATTGAATTGTTTTAAAACTCTAAAACAACTTGGCCTTAAAAGACACGTTTTGGATTTCGATGAGACCGGGATCGAGTTTCCGCACTAGGAACATCCGAAAACCACATCGATTCCAAATTAACGACAGGTCGTGAATCTGAAGTGAAGATGAAGACTCAGAATGCAAGGGTTATCGTCGTTAACTCTGAGGGTGATTCCAAAATGAGTGTAACGAGATAATGCCTTCGGTTTCGTTCGAACCCGGAATGAACTTGTATGGATTGAATGCTTTCAACACATCGTCAGGCGGGCGATGAGCATTCTAAGAAAATATGTTCTCTAAAGGTAATCGCAGCCTCAAGCCTCATCAACCGGGAATGGCTAAAACAGGGGAGGTGCAGCAAGGTTAGGTGGGTCATGCCCAAGCAGGACAAGGATATTCCCCTGTCTAGATGTCCCTTATTTTCGGCTGTGTGGGCGGTTGGTCATGACAACTGCCGGGATTTATCTTGTTCGGGACTGTTCAGTAAGGAATGGTTCCGGCCTTGTGTTGCAGGGGATGAAGGGAGTAATCCTCGGTACGGTGATCTAGGCCCCGTACTGTGACGGGCGGTACCCCAGTAGCCCTGCCATTGTATGGAATCCAAAATCCAATAAGTGCCGTACGAATTAGTTGTGCTCAACTATGTTGGAATGTGAGATGTAAGCATTTCAGCTATTTCTGTATTTTACTTGAAAACCCTAGACACTATTATAATATCACTGGATTTCCTATCAAATGTTTTGGTTAGCGTAAGGTAAAAACTTACCCATGTTTATTTGTGGGGAGTCTTACGTGATACCTTTTATTTTCAAAAGATTTCCAAAGTTAAGCAACTTAAACCTGTTACTCATACCAGACCCATGTCTGACCCGAAGTTTATTTTTGTTTTTCATAAACTCTCGGGTACCCAAATTTTTATGGGTAGCCAAGGGATTCAGGTTAGCTTTTGACGCATTCTGGAGGAGCAATGGAGCAGGTGGCTTCAGCGTTGTAGATATATATATAGTTCCGCTGTGTTGGTATCTCTGAGTCTTATTGTTTGAGCTGTAATGTATTGAGTTGTATTAACTTGACAGGTGTTTATAACTGTCTAGTATGTGATATATTGTCCGTATAACTCTTATTGATGTTGTATATATTGTAAATATTTATGTGATTAATATAATTTATTCGTTCCGCTGTGAGATTCTGATGTTGTTGTTCTTTCTCCTCTATCTTTTCTATTTTCTCACCCCTTTCTTTCTTAAAGACGATACGGTTCCTGGGCGTAGGAAGCTGGGTCGTCACAAAACGTATCCAATATTTTTCGTTAATGGATATAAATTCATCACCAAAGGAAATAGTGCTGAAAAATTAACAAACAATACCGGTGTATTTGTTAAAGGCAGTGATGATCCTAATAATCATATACATAATTTTATGGCGTGTTAACCCAGATTTTGCAATTGACATATTTTATAAGACCCGCAGAGGAGGTTTTTTTGTTTAGATGCAACTGGTTCATCAATGTTCCAGGTTCATGTATTAACACTACACCAAAACATGAAATTCCTAACAAAAATATTTCTGAATTACTAACAATCAAATGCCGTTATAAAATAATAACACTTAAATCTCGTTATAAAACTTTCAAAGCCGTTGTAAAAGGAGCTGTAAATAGTTTATCACTGCTTTACACTGTTATAAAATTTTGTAAAAATGAAAATAAATTGTAAACAAAAGGGTAAAAGATGGAAAATAACATCTGGACTCACAACGCTTAAGTTCATTATGGTTTCCACTTTCTTTGGCCGCCAAATCTCCAAATTATTTCCACTTTCCGCCAAATCCCCATTTCCTCCCCAAATTCGCGCTTCAGGTTCGCTTTTACTTTTCTAATCGCAAAACCTTCTCAAGCATATAAGTAGAACTTTTAAATTTGTATGCTCTGTATTCAGGACGAATTTGAATCTTTAATTGGAATTTGCAAGCGACACCCACTTAACATGAACCTAACTTCTGTAATGTTTTAGTTTGGTCATTTCTAGTTTATATGTGTAGAGCAGTTATATTGGACTAATCTTCCATCTTAATTGTGTGTGGAAACTACCCACTGGAAGTTGTAGTCATTTCATTTTACTCTCCTTCAGAATGATGGGTGCTTAAATTTTTGTACGTATGCTGAATGCTTCTAATTTGCCATTCTAAATTTCGTTACTTGATTTGTTAATATACGTGAACATGGTTTTATGGTTGTAGGATTTCAGTTTTGCTTCCACTGTTGCAGTGAGGTATAATGTGATACTGACAGTGTTTTTGTGGCTTGTTGCCTATAAAATTGTAATTTCTTTGTAAATGGTAGTAAAAAATTTGACATGCAGCATTTATATTACATACATACGTTCATTTGTTTGATGATTTAACTGCTTAAATTTTCTTTTATACTATCATGATAATGGGCACATGCAGCATAGAATCCGTAGATCTTCAACTACCTTGTTTTTAGCATAATTTAGATCATTTCACACATGCATTCTTATTCCTTGTTATTATACCATGCTCTTATCTAATATGTTTGGAAGTTTACCATGCTCTTATCTAACAGTTACCATTATCTATTATGTTTGAAAGTTATGTAACAGTTTGACGGTACTACATCAGATTAGTTTTAAAAGAATTGACCAAAATGCTTACAGATGCATGTGACCATGGTTGGGGCTAATAACCGCAACATTCTCCCTTTTCTTAAAGTAATGCAAGATTCATTTATAACAGCACAGGTTATCTTAAAGTAATGCAAGATTAATTTTTTTAGTAGAATATAAAGTAATGTAAGACATGTTGCATTGACTCTCCAGTTTGGATTTGTTGACGAATGTTGCTCTTTTACATCATATTATATTATGTCTAGCATTTGTGGGGCAATAGAACAATTACTCCACTCTAAATGTTTATTTATATGCCAAAATAATAATAGTATACACTATTTGGCAGCAAAAAACATAACAGAGAAGTTTATATGCAATTGTAAAAGGAAAAATGCAAAATGGCTGTTTTAAATGTATAAATTATAATATTTTACTAGAAATATAAATGTGTACACAATGGTAATTCTGAATTTGAATCTTATTTTGAGAACTTTGACTGAATTTGAATCGTTGTGTCATTTTTTGCCGTAATATTTTATTATATGTGCTTTTGCTCCATTCATATAAGAAACGACATTGAATCAATAATCTTTATTTTCATAATAAATTAGGTAATCCACGAGTTTTTGCTAATGTCAGAACCTACCTTGAGAGATTGGATCAGAACTCGACATAGGAACACAAACGAATATATACAAGGTGTTCGATATTTTATGAATTTCGTGAAGCGTCATTCACCATTTGATTTTGAAATATGCTATTGTCCTTGTATAAAGTGTAGAAATTCTAAAAAAATGCCTTTTGAAATAGTTGAGAAGCACTTAATTCTTTATGGTATGGATCCGGCATATGATGAATGATTTTTTCATGGAGAAAGTAATGGCATTGAAGCAATGGTCAATCCTACACCCCATGTTGTCAATGATGATTTCGTGTCTCATCAATTTCAAGAGGAAACCCAATAGAAGGTGGTCTTGGAAATCTTACTGATGATGTATATGGATTATCTCATGGTACACAAGCAACTTTTGGTGGAAACCATGAAAAAAAGTATAATGAATACAAAAGAAAAGCAAGTGAAAAATTATATCCTTCTTGTGAAGATGGTCTTACAACATTAAGTGTCCTCATAGAGCTTCATGGCTTGAAAAAAGAATTCAACTGGTCAGGAAACCGTATGACCGAGTTGTTGAAGAGGTTGAAACTATGGCTTCCAAAGAAAAATACACTACCCGATAAGTACCCTACAATGAAAAAATATTAAAAGATCTAGGAATGAATGTAAAAGGAATACATGCTTGTGAAAATGATTGTATATTATTTTGGAAGGGGTACGAAGATGCATTGGAATGTCCACACTGTAATACTTCGAGCTTTAAAGTTAAAGAACATGGGAAAATAGTCGAAGTCACAAAACAACCAAGAAAAGTTATGAAATATTTTCCCATTATTCCTAGATTAACTACGTTGTACACTGTACCTTGGATAGCCCGAAAAATGTTATGGCATAGTGAAGCAAAGCCTTCTTGGGACTCCATGCGCCATCCTATTGATTCGGCTGAATAGAGATCGCTTAAAAATAGATGGCCGGATTTTGCTACTAATGGGAGAAATGTTTGGCTTGGCATTGCTACTGATGGATTTAGTCCTAGTGGAGTTCAATCTAATAGTTATAGTTGTTGGCCCGTGTACATGATCCCATATAATTTTCCCCCTTCATTATGTATGAAACCCGATTTTCAAATGTTATGTTTGTTGATTCCTGGACCTAGAGCACCAAGCCAAGACATTGATGTATACTTAGAACCTCTTATGGATGAGTTAAAGTAGCTTTGGATAGGAGTGCCTGCATTTGACATGGATAAGAAAGAGCAATTTACATTGAGAGCGATGCTTTTGTGGGGAATTCATGACCTACCAGCATTTGGAAATTTATCTGGTTGTGTGACACATGGTTACAAAGCATGTCCGGTTTGTGCTACTGAGACCGAGTCAGAACGTATTGGTAATAAGATTGTTTGTACAAAGTATAGAAGATTTTTGAATAATGGTCATCCATATAGAGCATTGAAACATGGATGGTACAAAGATGTAGAGGATAAGGAACCATCCACACGATTGGTAGGATAGGCACTTTTGGAAAAGCTTACTCATATCAAATATGTACTGGGTAAAAAATCGTAAAGAATTTGATGATGGTGATGAAGAACATTTTGTAAATGAGAATGACAATGAAGAAAGACCAGCGTGGTATAAGAAGTTGATTCTTTTTACCTTAGAGTATTGGAGTAGTCACAAAGTGCGACATACGATTAATGTGATGCATACTGAAAAGAATGTACCGGAGCATCTTATCAACTAGTTTTTTGAAAGGAAACAATCTTCCAAGTTTGCATTTGATAAGACTTACAAAATTCAATGCTGCCAAGTCTTAAAAGGTGCAAAGCTTCCATCATGCTTTTCAACAAAGATAGGGAATTTAGTTGACGTTCAACCACCTAGCTTGAGCATTAGAAAATCATATGATTATCATATCATTCTTCAGTATTTTCTTCCAATCATGGTTCAACATGCCTATCCAAAATGTCGCGACTTAAGACGTGCAATTTTGCAAGTATGTTTATACTTCAAAATTATTTGTTCGAAGGTTTAAGTTCGAGAGCATGTCCAAGCTGCTAAAGATATGGTTTCAGTGGCGTTATGTGTGTTGCTCACTACTTTCCTGCTCACTTCTTTGATATAAGAATACATCTAATGTTGCATTTAGCTGATCAAGCATTTTTTTGTGGACCTGTTAATTATATATGGATGTATCCGTCTAAGAGGTACGATACATCTTTATAAAATTACTTGTTTTATATTTAAAAATATATATATAAGGTAATATATTTTTTGTTTCTTGACTAGAGCTATGAAGGAGTGTAAGAACATACCAAGTAACAAGCGATATGTGGAAGGCTCAATTTCTGAAGTGTATCTTGTTTCAGAATCTATTAGATATGCAATGGAATATATACCAAATCCATGTATGGGTAATCGTAGTTCTACACAAGCGTCATTTTTGGATGAGAACGACAATGATATATACGAATGTTCAATTATGGAAGGCAAAAATATCAAGTTATCTAGTGTGCAACGTACGCAGATTCGAAGATGGATACTTTTCAAAATTGACATACCAGATCTAGATAATTATTATAGGTTTGTATTTTTTGTGCATTTCGCAAGGGATAACATTATATTTATTGAAAATATTACTTATAATTTGTAGCGAGTATCGGTTGTCCTTAGAAGATGCTCAGCGTGGTAAAAAAAGACTGTAGACAAAGGAAGAAGTGGTAGTACAATCTAAATTTATTGATTGGTTGCACAATAAGGTTTTTCGAACTTGCTTCCTAGTTTATAGTTTAATAATAAAAATAATAGTGTTTAATATATTTCAGTGGATATAACAGCTAACTGAAGAAAAAAGCATGGATTCAATGTTGTGGCGTTATGTTAGTGGACCACAATGGGAAGCTAGAACTCATCTTAAGTATAGAATCAATGGTTATATATTCTCTCCACAACATTATGATAACACATTATCAACCCAAAATAGTGGTGTTTGCATGAATGCAATTACAACATTTGTTGCAAGTGCGAAAGATTTAAATCCTATGGATGATGATACTACGTGGTATGGTGTTATCAAAGAGATTATTGAAGTTGATTATTATGAATCTCAACATGTAGTATTCTACTGTGATTGGATCAATGTAGCAGATAAATCAAATAGATGTAAGATTTGTAGTGACTCCAATATGTTAATGGTGAATCTAAGGAAATTGAAAAGCAGTAGTGGAGAATATGACGAGCCCGTCATTCTATCGTCCGAAGCAAGTCATGTCTTTTACATAAGCGACATGCATGATCCTAATTGGTCCATCGTACAACACTCGCCTAAGCGCATGACTGATAGCATAGATGATTATGAGATGCCAATGAGCTTTCAATCTATTTTGAAGGAGTAGGCTAATTTAACTGCATTGTTGAAATGTATCGAATCAAAATAGACACACTTGATTGAACAATAATTATTTTGTTTACTTGTTACAATGTTGTATTGATTACTATACACTTGGGTATGTTTCTCTATTGTTGAATATTTTTAAAGTTATTACACTTGTCTTGAACGCATCATATTAATGCTATGATTTAATCTTTTTGTGTATAATTGATACCTTTTACAAATATGAATTGGTATGAACAATAAATAAACATGGATTAAGCTTTTGCTATGTTCTCCATCTTGGATGAGCCATTATCCTACAAATTTTGTTTTATGCTTTAATATGCATTAATCGTCTTTAAATTATTTGCATTGTAGAATGTCAAGCAATTGTAATGCCATGTCACTACGTACAAATGACGTAGAGGATGTTGATGTTCCTCATCCCCCTCCAAATAAAAAGTACTCAATAATTATGGACATAGAAGGTGAAAAAGGCAGTGATGCAAAAAAATGGGCCTCTCGTTGTGGTGTTTTGCTTCGTTCTCTCATTCCGATTGGTTATGAAGGATGGAATGATGTAGATATTGTTTTCAAAGATAGCCTGTGGAAAACACTAATGGTACGTAACTGTTTATTCGTAATATATTTAACTATTTATTTGTAACTGTTTATACTTCATTGTGCTTGAATCTGTTTTGTCTGGTTCATCTACAACTTGTTTTTTTGTACTCTTCCCCTTTTTGTTTAGCAGTTGTGTCTTACTACCTTGGTACACTCTAGTTATCGTTTCTGTGGTTGTGCATCTCTGTTGGTTTGCTTAGTCTGGACGTTGAATAGCCTGAATATGTATATGTATACATATGTTTATACCTTGCCTTGTTATGCCATCTCTGGTGCCTCTCTTGTACTTGTTCATTTTGCCTGCTATATACCCTTCTATTTTGCTGTCCCAAAAACTATTTGATTAATTTTTAACAACGGACAAGTGAACTAAAAAATAATTAACACAGAGAATTGCAATTTTTCATACAATAACTATGGAAACCACAACATTCAATGTTCCAAAAGTTTGCAGATAAGTTCGGTTTCAAAATGTTTTAGGTCACAACCTTTAGCAATCGCATTAGCATGTTGTTGTCACTATAGTCTCATTAATGCAAAGTTTTTTTATTTTGCGAGTAGCATGTTGTCGCATTAAGTTTTTAAAATCGAAAAATAGAAAACTTAATGGTATATTTTAGTCAACTAAAGAGTAGCTAAGTCAAACAGTGAGCTATGGACTGTGACGCCCCACCTCTATACCCACGCTAGCCAAGAACACTCCGAAGTAGTGCTGTCAACTAGCACGGAGAATAAGGCTGTTGAGGAGCGACCATCCATGTAATTGCTTATCACACGGTGGCTATAAATAATCTTCGGAAACAAACATAGAAATAATCATATCACAAATCAGTCACAGATATCCATATCACAAAGGCGGAAGAAGATATGAATATATAACTAACACATGAAAGTGTACATCAGAGTAGTGGTCAGTAAGATCCACGATAATACAAAAGAATAGCAACACGTGCTATACAAAAGAATACAACTATGAGTCTATATCTCAAGTGTATACAACAAAAACTGCTAATCTAAACAGTTAGCCAAAAGTCAGAGTGATGAATCCCTGGGAAGAAGTCAAGCAGAAGCACCTGTAACATCTCGGTCTGACCCGAGTATTATTTAAGAAAATAATAAACGGATCAGTCTAGCTATAAATATCAGATGACATGATATAACATAAAAGATATGGCATAAACATAAACATCCATAACGACATACCACTATAAGTATGTAAATAATGATCAACAGAAGATCAATCAATAAGAGATAATCAATATCACAAGAATCTTCTCAAAGATTCGAAGAGGGCATCATACCCTAAACTTGTACTCATAACAAGTCAATGACATAAATTCCAGAAATCAACACGAGAAATCCAGAAATCATAAAAAAGGAAAGAGACCTATCACATGACGGTCCGAAGACCATGGGGAGCTACCCCACATGTGTGAGTGGAATCACACAGATTGAGGTCAAGACTAACCAAAAAGCAGAAAGGTATGTGTGAATGGAATCACACAAGTGGTGTCTAGTCTAACCTTGCAATGAAAGAGACATCGCGCAATTGCTAGTCTAATTCATAAAGCGATCATCAAGATCAACGAGAAGTGTCAATTACACTAAGCTAGTAAATATAGAAGTTCAGCTTCATGTCCCATAACCACTTGCTTAACTTAAATATTTACGAACAAACTGTAAATCTTCACTAATAAAATTGTCACAAGAGGTTCAATCGAACAAGTCCAAGAATTAACCGACGAAGTGAACGCAAGCGTTTCATACCACTTGTTTTACTAAGTCGTTTAATTAGATTTCTCATCCGAGTGAGGTAAAGGTTTGTATATACTAATAGATTGGAAAACGGTTTAAGAAAAGAGCTTTGTTATTAAAAATAGAGTTGAAATTGTTTGTTAAAAGAGTTTTGATATTTACTACTAGTATTGAAACCTTTGTATTATAAAGTGACAAAACACAGAAGCAATTGTAGAAACAATCAGTCACAAAAATCGTATACGGAGATGTGAATAAAATCCAAGGAAATCAGCTCAATGTTTTTCAGATAAGATCCCCTACGGAGGGGGGTCCAGGGGGGGTGACAACCCCCCAAGGTGGGGGTGCGGGGGCAACGCCATCGCTTACGGGGTTCGACCTGCCCGGTCAGGTCGCGGGGGTCCAGGGGGCAGCGCCCCCGGCGGGGTGCGGGGCAGCGCCCCGACCAAAACGGTACGACCTAGTGAAGATAAAATGAGGTCTAACGACCTAAGGACTCAAGGGTCTAACGACCTAACGACTCAAGGGTCATACGACCTTACGACTCAAGGGTCATACGACCAAACGAGCTATGGCCAAACGACCTAACGACTCAAGGATCATACGACTCAACGACTCAAAGCTCCAACGACTCAGCGACTCAAGCTCCAACGACTCAGCGACTCAAGGCTCCAACGACTCAGCGACTCAAGGGTCCAACGACTCAGCGACTCAAGGCTCCAACG
The DNA here is from genome assembly GCA_030765085.1 of Allium cepa. NCBI lineage: Eukaryota > Viridiplantae > Streptophyta > Magnoliopsida > Asparagales > Amaryllidaceae > Allium > Allium cepa. Next base: position 349,480,973 of record CM060944.1, read on the forward strand.
ACTCAGCGACTCAAGGCTCCAACGACTCAGCGACTCAAGGCTCCAACGACTCAGCGACTCAAGGCTCCAACGACTCAGCGACTCAACGAGTTAAGGGTCCAGCGACCTATCGGTATAACTCGTAACCGACTTAAGGGTTGCGTGACTGAAGGGCTGCACGACTTAAGGGTTAACTCGTAAACGACTCACGACCTATGGATGAACGACTTAACTCCGAACGAGCTAAAAATGGCCAGAACGACCTAGGGTTAACTCGTGAACGACTCACGACCTATGGACGAACGACTTAACTCCGAACGACCTAAAAATGGCCAGAACGATTCAAGTGCAGAAAATTCAACAAAACGCTAAAAATTGGAGATTTTCGCCAATCCAATCCAAACCAAATGCTAACATGCATGCTAAAATGATAGGGAATCATTCCCAACAGTCCAATATAGTTATAGGCTAGAATTATGAGATAAAAATCTCACCTTTGCACCAAATATCTATGAAAATGAAGTTTTAAGCAAGCAAGAATCAATCCTTCTTCTATCTAAGCACAAGAAGCTTGAATCCAATGTCTTCTTCTTGAATTTGGAGTAGAAAGATGGATTGCAATTGAATTTGAGTTTTGGAATTTTAATTTCCCATTCCCTCCACCATTAATGCCAAAGCTTGATTAGTTAGGAAATTTATGAAGAGTGAGGAGAAGAGGGTTGGAACTTGGGCTTAATAGGCTAAACTAACCCAAAGTCCAAAGCGGGAAAAGTTAGTGAAATTTCACTAACTCCAAACCTATCGATGTTTATACTTAAAAAAGTTGTAAACGACATTTCGAACTCAATGGAAGTGGTCTCGAGTCCTAATTTGACCATTTGCAAAAAGTAGCTTTTCGGACCAAAATCCGATTAACGAGTTAATATTTAAATAAAATATTTAAATACAAACTCGATAAATATTCGGGTTGTTACATGGACAGATGATGAAATAACAAGAATGAAAACACAGAGTCTTAACGCTTTACAAAAATAAAAATGATTAAAGAAATACATGAGCTATAGATAAATAACGAGCGTCGGTCAATTTTGCTTTCATATGTGAACAATGTTTTTTTACAATAATTGTAGCAAAGACCTAAAACAATAAAAATATACCTCCAAAATAATGAGACTACAAAATTCTCTCTTCTCTGCCTTTTTTATGTATCCAAGCTGCATAGAAGAGGTTAGGAACCAAATTATGTTTAAAATATTGATGATGCTAAAAGTTTAAAGATCAAATAATGTCATTAACTTTTCAGGTCTCTCATTCAACACAAACCACCGTCCGCTCCATCCATTTTTCACCATTGAATAACAAACAATTGACATTGTTATTTGATTTTTTTTGTTTCAACATAAAGAGTTTGACTTGAATATCGACCCCATGGTAGCTAGACCAATATTGGAGAAGAAGTTTTCACAACGTTATCGAACATTCAAAGCAACGGTACGTCAGAGATTCCTCAAAAAAGATGGACAACTCATGACCAAAAATGTTGCACTTAATAGTCGTCCTGATGACGTTGATAAAGTATAGTGGCAGAGGTTTGTTGACATCGAATATAGTGACAAGAAAATGAAACAATGCAAGACAAATTCCGGAAACAAGGCCAAAAGTACTCTAACTCATACATTGGGAAGGAAACCTTATCTTAGACTATATGAAGAATTGGTATGTAAAAACATTTTTTAGGTTAATATTTCAGTGACAAAAATATACTTTATGAAATTATTCAAATGCAGGCAGCTGAGAATCCAGGACAAAAGATCACACGTACAGTGGCATGGAAAGTGGCTCATACAAGTAGAAAAATGGGAAAGGTGATTCCATATGCTACCGAAAAATTTGTAAGTACTTCAACATCTATTCAAGACTGTATCGGTAATTGTAAGTATTGCCCATTGGGTTTGAGAATTGGATTTGAGAATATGCACTTCTCTTAATAATACAGCGGTACAATAATTACCATGTTCTTGAGTTTACAGTTTTGATCACCCTTCAGTTCTTTGTATCATGCAGTTTACAGTTTTGATCACCTTTCAGTTCTTTGTATCATGAAGTTTACAGTTTTGATCACCCTTCAGTTCTTTGTATCATGAAGTTTACAATTTAAGGCTTGTTTATGCTTCATTTTGATGTTGAAAAATAACTATCAGGTTTGAAATCTACAAATGCTAATTAATTAAGTTGAACAATGAAAAAATAAAAATGCACTTGATGAAAACAGTTTGCAGTTTGCACCTCCACACTTTCATGGACGGTTGGAGGTTCTTCTTAAAATCTGAGTACGATACTCAATTTTAAATCTGAGTACAAACTATACTCAGTTTTAAAAACTGAGTACAAAGTTGAGTACTCAGTTTTAAAACCAAGTACAAACCCTAGTTTTAAAATCTAGACATTGTATAATACTTAATGCATTGTGCTTTAAACTAACAGCAAGTGCTTTGAATTAACCTTGGTCATAAAATATTTACTTATACTTTCATCACTAATTAAAAAACACAAATTTTCAATAGCATAGTACTTTGTTGATTGCTTTATTTTTGTTTTGTTTTTTGTTACATATATAAGCTTCACAGTTATATTAGTTATAGCATGGTTATTTGTTCTATATCAGTTATATTAGTTTAGTTACTTCAATCATATCGTATTTTTAGGTGCAAAAAGTTTTATCATTTTTTGTATACAGGATCAGACTTGAGAATTAGCATCATTATCTACATTTATAAAATTACAAACTACCCCAAATTTGAATGATTAACGCCAGAAAATGATATCTGCTAATTGGAAAAAAAAATGAATAAGCGAACTATCTAACAGCTTGCAAAGATAGGAAAACCAATTTACGTTAGATAGATAGAGCTCAAATAATGTTTGATGATATGCCATATTCATACATTGGGTAGCTTGCATGTATTTTAAGTTAGATAGAGCTTTTATTTACGTATGACTATCAATATTATTGATGTTGGAAGAGCATATATGTATAGTATAATAGAAGCACTTATTGAGATATATTTGCAGAGAGCATATAAGTAGAACCCCACCCCTTACAAGCAGTATCGAACTATAATTAGTATGGTTCTGCTTTTTAGATTGTGCTCTCTTTGTCATAAAAGATTCATATATGATTGTTCATGTAAGATTTACACATTTAAGCCTGAAAAAAATGGCTGCATGGTTAATGTAAAATTGAAACGTAAGAGGTGCTAATTCCATTTATCATGACAAGTAATGGTTCGGCTTAAAATGTAATATAAGATTTATTTAAACGGTGTTGGTTTATGTTAAGTATGAGTGTGTTTTTCTACTGTTAAAGTAGTTAAGATGATTTTGTTGCTCTGTTTGGGAAGAAAACCTGAACTGAGTTTTGCTGGGCTGAGGAAACAGAATGCATAAAACAAGATCTTGCATGATGGCAAATTTTGAGATTGTTACTTCTAATAGCTTTGATGTATTAAGGGCCTTGGATGATCTAGACATAAATTCCGATCTATTACAGCAGGATGGGGTAGATTATGGTGTCATGGTCAGCTATTTATGATAAATTGGAGGATGAAAATGGTTGCAGGAATATTGTTATTTTAGATGATGATATTGGAGTTTTGTGTTGTGATACTGACAATGTGCACAGGGACAATCAAACTAGTTCCAATGTAGATTCAAGTGTGCACAGTGATACTGAAATGGAAGATGCAAATGGAAATGTTGTCATCATCAGATGTTTAGATGATGAAATAGGAGTGAAAGATGATAGTAGGAATGTTATTACTTGTGATGGAGTTGATGAAGAATAGTGATACTGAAATGGAAGATGCAAATCGGAATGTTGTCGTGGTCAACTATTTAGAAAATGAAATGGTAGTGAGAGATGATAGTAGGAATGTTATTATTTGTGATATAGTCGATGAAGAATCACACTGTCTAGTTGCTAATGCATAGAGTATCTCAAAACACTCAAGTTGCTTCAATTGTGCACACCATAAATATCTATGTAGTTGTTGCTTTGTTTGGGAAGAAAACCTGAACCGAGTTTTGGTTCAGAAACACCCAATTGGTTGATTGTGTTCTAATATTATTGAGATATAATAGATTAACATTGATAGAAGTTGCAAACTCGTTGACAGTTGGCATAATCAGTGTAGATAAGTTAATGAAGGGCGAATTCAACTTGTTAAATTCATCACACATTCAAATGTATTAGCATACTAACAGTAGAAGTTAGGCAAAAATACATACAAGCTGCCCAATGATATGAAAACTAATTATAGGTTAGAACATGGTTACTCGCTGCTATTTCTCTAAATACAGGATATGCAAATCGATGCTCATAAATTTTCCAATGTAATAAAATTTTAGATTCTGACAGAGATTACTATTTGAATATATGCAAGTTCAAGCTTGCGACTTTTGCAAGCTCAGGCAGTTTAAGCCTTAATTAAATAATGGCAACATACCACTATAGTTCATATTCCCATAGAAAAAAGTTGTTTGTATGATTCAACTTGCTTTTATAGTTTATCTTATGCATTATAGTTTATCTCCTCTATATTTTGTTTTACAGTATTCATAATTTGACAGGAATTTTTTTTACAATATTCACATGTTCATCATTTTCTATCAACCAATATGCAAGATATTGATAGTATATTCTTTAGTTTATGCTTTTACTTTATTTAATATGCAAAATGTTTTCAAGTTCAACTTTTGTTTATAATTTATTTTGGGTATTATGCAGGCATTAGTTGAAGCAGCGGAGGAAAGACAAAAGGAAAACTCTAGTGTTAATGGTAGCAATGGAAGTAGAAGTTTTGAAGATTTTGAGAATGATCCCATTGCTGAAGTGTTTGGAAAGGAGAAAAGAAAAAACTATTGTCGTGCAATTAGCTCTACATCGACTATGAAGCAAGTGAAGCTTACACAAGCATCAAAAGCAATAGCTAATTTCAAGGAAGATGAAGATAGAAAATGAAAAGCAAAGATGGAGAGCAATCAAAATAGACTAACCGAAGAATTTAGATCGATGCATGCGACTATGATGAGTATGCAACAAATTAGTTTGTTACAATTTATGAATCAGTTTGGAGGGAATGCGACACCAAGAAATGAAGTTGCTTCCAACAGTCAGCATGATAGTCCTAGAGCTAGCTTGGGTGTTCGATCCAATGGTGCTATTGGATCTTCCACAAGAGATAGGAAATCTGTAGTCCTATTGTCAGAAGAGTTGAAAGAGGTTGCTAAGGGCCATCTTGGGACACAGAAAATATGCCACCATAGAGAGGTGATGAATGGGGAAAGAGTTGTATGGGTGAAGAAAGTGTTTGATCCAGAAGCACCTATTTATGAAGCACCACAAAATGGTAATTACAAGCTATTTGATATAATTGATGGAGGTTTTGTTATTTGGCCTGAGTGTCGTGTTCGTTGTTTGTAAGATCTAGAATTTATTTTGAAGTAATGTTAGAACTTGTAGTATTTTGATTTCATACTCTTTAGTTCTGTATGATGAACTTGTGAAATTTCGAATCTTCCTTTAATTTGTTGTCAAATATTTGTGCAATTTAAGTTGTATGTTTGGATGCGTAATTGCTTATTGTTATCGAAATTCTATAATTTTTAATATGTATGTACCTACTATATTATAATAGACAATTCTGTAGTGTAAATGCTAGCAAAAATGCAGCTCTACATGGTTTGGTAGCTGTAACGAACATATTCGTTACTAAAGACGAAATTTATAATGAGCATAGTCGTTACTATTGATGAAATTTGTAACGAACAGGTGCGTTACTAATGATGAAATTTTTAGCGGACAAGGTCGTGATAATTTAGAATGACAACCCCTTCTTCTACCATGAAAGGGGAAACTAAGTAACGAAAAATACCTGTTACAAACCGATGCAACCAATAACAAACTTTTTCGTTTCAAAAATTTAGATTTCTAATGACAAAGTCCTTTGGTAAGTGATATATCTAATAACGGGTAGAGGCCGTCATAAATATTTGTAACGACATACCTCACGCCTGTACCGCTCACGACTATATCTGTTATAAATTTCATTTGTAACGACTATATTCATTACAAATACACCTTTTTGGTGTAGTGTAATGTGCATCCAAATTATAATCTTATAGGAATAAAACATACCTCCCGTTATCAGCAGTACGATCATTTTGTATTAGCTAAACAAGCCCTACAAGTTTATTAAGCCCCATATCCGTCTCTAAAAAGAGATAAAGCGGATTGTTCTACGGTTTTGAAAACCAAGGCGAGATTTACATTTGATAGAAAGAATATTCCAGAAGAACAAGCCTATCATGCAGATATCGAGGAAAATGTTGAAATCACAATTACAGACGATCAAACTGATTTGGGACAATTAAATGATGAGACAAATGTATTAGTCAAAGCATTTGAGAGTGTAGAGGAAAACGATATAGAACATGAGACCGAGTCTGAATCAGAAAACGACGAGAACTGAGTAATATCCGGTAATTTTTACAATTATTCACGCACACGCATCACATATCATCATCACATGCGCACTACCAATTAAAAATGACTTTATTACATGCACCACATATCATCATCATTTTATCTATGTCTATAATTAAAAATAGATATTTTCAACAGGTATTATGTCAGGCTCCAGATGTCGTAGCTCTTTTCGCTCGGCCGGCGAGAGTAGCGGTGAGCCTTCGGCCCGACCACTTGCATATTTGCAGCCGAAGGCTGATGGAGCGTAAGTATCAAAATTAAAATGATAACAATATAAATTTTTCATACATACATATACACTTGTCTAAAACTTTGTTTTATATTTAAAACAGGGGATTTGATTTGGATCCCTCAGGAGTTGTGCTTGGCATTTTCAAACAATCATATATGAGCAGGATGACAGATTGCTGGCCTAAGTGGAGTAAGATCCCTGACCACGTCAGGGAGGCCATTTGGCAGGATTTTCTGGTTAGTTTATACCACTTTGCTATATGAATAAGTATAAATGAACAATTAGTAATATTTTCTCTTTATACAGGGGCAAGTGGACTTGGCGGAGTCCGATGTCGCCATGGTTCAGCGCCACTAGAATTCAAGGTCGCCAAAAATTATAGGAAGGTAATGTCAGCTCTTAAAAATCGGAGAAGAAACTGAACTGGATGGGCGCTTTCGTATGTGATTCTTGGATCAAGGTAAATCTATCAAATATATAGTTAATTATTTCGCAATTAGTAAATATATATTCAATTTAAATTGCAGGTGGAGTCGGAGAGGAACTCCGCCAATAGAAGTAGGAATCCTGTAACGCATCGTGGCGGATCGAAGTCTTTTCAGCATCACCGTGAGGACTTGGTAAATTTATCAATTACGAATCTAAACTGTTATTACATTTTGTATATTAATCATTTCAGTAATTAGCTATGAAAAATTAAAATATATAAATTATTTATTGCAGGAAAGATCGCTTGGACGTCCCGTGTCTATGATGGAGGTATTTACCTGCACCCACGCATCAAGACAAGCAGACAATGCTGGCAATATTACATATCAGTGGGGTGATGATGATGATAAGGCGAAGGCTGCATATGTATGCATATTTTAAATCTTATTTAATAATATCGATAAGTTTAAATCCTGTTCTACTAGTTTTAACCTGTAATTGTTTTTTATTTTAGGCAAAGTTTCAGGAGGCACAGGCAGAGCTGCTTTCAGAATCGGATCGCGTTGAGTTGACGGTAGATGAGCAAGGTAATATTTTCGACGTTACCATGGATCCGATGCAGTGGAATAGGCGCTATGGCTATGGAAACCAAGCGGTAATCTTGTAAACATTGCAATATTATGTTTGATAAATAAACTTATAGATACACTACACATATGATGATTTCTACCTGAGTTAAATCTAACATATACGTGATTTACCATCTTGCACCATTATCATTTAATAAAATATGCATTTCCTTGTGATATATGCATTGCTTAAGATCACGTCATTTACGTTTCTATATTTTAAAATATGCATTGCTTAAGAAAATGATTATGATATAAATGTGAACATATCACATTCTATTTGCAGGTTCGGGCAACTCAAAAGGCGTGTGACAAAGCAGAAATAAAAGAGCTTAGAGCCATGGTTGAGCAGCTGCAAGAGCAAGACCGTCTTCGCGCTATACAAATGGAGCAGCTGAATCAACATTTAGCGGAGTATGCACATATGCATGGTTCCTTCCCTTCGTCGTCTGGTGCTTCTGGAGGTGAGGATGATGCTTGAGAGGTATGATGATTATTTTCTTTGTGTTTGGTTATTGTATATATTGACTTTGAGGTGGTAAGGATTGTGTTTGATGGTTATTGTGTATATATTGACTTTGAGGTGGTGAGGTTTAAGTGTTTGCATTGTATATTTTGACTTGAATATGGATTGAAGTTGGTGTTGGTGAGGGTTTTGTTGTTTATGTATATATTGAATTGTAGTTTGGTTTGAAAATGTAATGTTTGATATTAATTTTTGGTTGTTCATATTATTTGTGTTATAATGTGTTGGATATGTGATATATATGTGAAATGTAGTGGAAATGGATATATATTGATTATGTGTGGCTGGAAGGCGAATGGCTTGCTGTTATAAAAAACATTCACCTAGATTAGCAACGGCTACCAACGCCTACAAACGGCTATTTGGTCATTTTATTGCAACGGCTTCCAATGGCCTCCATCGGCTATTTGCCGTTGGTAGTCGTTTGAAGTGCTATTGGAAATACCCCGTAGCTTCCATTAGAAGTCATTAGAAAGCGTGAACGCTATTCCAACGGCTTTTCCAACGGCTACCAATGGCCGCTAACGGCTTGGAGCCGTTGGAATAGCCATTCTCTCTTGTAGTGTAAAACTAATTATTCAGAAGTGTGGTCCTTCAAACTTATTATCCTGCAAATAGAAACCCTTCAACCTCATTTCTACTTTATAAATATTAATTAATTTTAATTAATTTGTAACAATTATAATTAATTAAATCAGGAGATAGAAGGAGTATTCAACGTTTCGGTTGTGTGACACTTAAATGCAAATTTGTTCGGTGCATATTATCGAACAATTAGAATATTAAAATTCACACGTCATTTAGCAGATTGTGTGACATTATGGTCAAATTTATTGCTTACTTAGCTTTGTTAAAAACCAATTTTACTAATTTAAGCATTGCCCAGTACTGATAATTATTTACACCAATTCTCCCTGTCAAAACTATATCATATTAAGACTTATGGAATTTGGCAATGCTCAAAATTTTAATATCGTGCATATTCAACTTTATAATCCAAATATAAAGTCCTTAATTCAACAATAATAATTACTATTAATCGAACTACTATGGCCAGAGGTTTTGACTTTCAGTTGATCGTGATATTAACCTCATATAACCAAGAAGATGAATCCCCTTTTGAATGGTGTTTCACTTTCAATACTTCCACTTGACCTAACTATGGTCGTTCGATGAACGTCGTGCTACATTCTAACTATAATCAAAGTAGAATTTTCATATTGAAGATTGACAACATTCTCAAGTCAAGGGAATTATGTAATATTGTCATTTCAATATTTTTTGTTTGACTTAATTATATTAACTAACAGAAAACTATCGAGTGAGGCATTTCATAGTTATCTAATAACTATCGGTACATAATCTCCAAATGTCCCCAACAACCATAAGTAATACGACGTCTAATATTTCATGCTCTTTACGTACTCTATTCTCAATGGACGTGTCAATATCCAGTCTCGATACATCTTAACTAGGAATATTTAAAATGACGTGTCTATTACATTATAATAAAATACTCCTTGTTATAGTTATTAGTATCACAGTCACAAGAATGCAATATATGGATTTTCTGTTAGATATACTTAAATTAATTAATTAATTAATTATAACATATTATAACAAGCATACAACAGAAAAATAACATATTTTATTACGAACGTGAATTGATTACGGAAATAAAAATTTACAATAAATTACAGAATTATTCACATGGCATACCACTAATTCTATCATTATACACACACATACATGAAACTAAGACACATACATACACATTGTGTGTGTGTGTGAAGAGCACTCAAGGACACCCTATTTTGCAGCACTCCTGTAGTACTCTAATTTCCACCACAGGCTCTGAGTTAAATAACAGTACTTTCTCTCTCCTCCCACTACCTATATTATTCAATTCAGATCTTGTGATGGAAATTAAGAGGCTACGAGGGGTGCTGCAAAATAGGGATGTCATACACACACACATATACATAGACGCATGAGCACGCATGCACACAAACACACTCGCCGCGCGCGCGCACACACACACACATATATTAAATAACAAAAAAGTCCGGTCCTCATAAAGAACATACATATAATAGATATATTTATTAATATTAATTATTTTGACTAGCAAATAAATACTGTCTAAAATTCAAATTCAAATTTTGAATATGTATTTCAAAGGTTCATATAAATAAAAATGATTGATTTGGCTGTGAAAACTTAACATATATACATATATACATAAAAGTTTGTAATAGGCAAAGATCAAAATTAACAAATATATTTAGATATAGTATATTATAGCGTATAAATTCATTATTGGCCATATGTCTTTGAGTAATTTATAATATGTCATATTATATTTATATCTTCTTATAATGGTACAAACACATCCATATGCCACCTAGTTTATTGTTTAGCTTTAATCCTTCATAACATAAGCACCGCATTTGGGATATCTTATAACATAAACACTTTATGTTTGTCGTATCTTATGTGTCAGTTTGCTATTCTAGATATTTTGTTGGTGTGATTTGCGGCTGCCTTGGTACCTCAACCAAGCACCTTTCATATAAGTGTTAATAAAAGTGGGCCACTTAAAAAACCAATTTCCTTTAAGAGAAAAAAACATAAACACTAAATATATGATGTTCAACTAACACAAAACAAATAAGGCAAACTTAAAAAATCAAAAATTTTACTTTGAAATTATAAAACTAAAATTATATTAAATTAAAACTTTAAAAATAAAACTCGCTTTATACCAGAACAACTTTAAATATGATTTAACGTACAAAATTATTAATGATGACATAAATTAAAGATCTAGTGCAATAATTAAATAAATGTTTTTTTTTGAAAATGCCTATTTTCGTTTCTTTTTCAATGCACCTAATCCAACATCTCATGCAAGTTAGATGAGAGGATCATGGTAGTAGAAATATCGATGTCTTGTCTAGTCATGGGTTTGCCACCAAATTTTTCATCGTCTCTGTAAATAACATTAAAGTCGCCGCTAACGTTCCAAGACTCAAATCCTAAAATAGAGAGATCAAGGATATATCATTTGATTGACGCTCCTCTTAAGTATTTGCACTTGGTAAGTGTTTGCACCAAAATTGGTCACAACACTCTTCGGGAGTCTTTGAAGAGATAATAATGAAGAATATAAATTGAAAATGATAATTGTCTAACAAAAACTCCAACTAACAAGAATATAAATGCGAAGACAAGCGATTTATAGTGGTTTGGCGTGTTGCCTACGTCCACTGTGAAGTTTTTGCAACTTTAGTGATTCTCTTTCAATGATTACAAGCAAGTACAGCCAACAACAGCAAGTTACAACTGGAAATTCAAAATCAACAGCAAAAGTATAGTGTAGGATGGCGGAGATCTCGATCCGACAGAGTTTGGGCGCTATAGAGTCAAAAAGATCCTTTTTCTGTAGGCTCTGGGGCTCTATTTATAGGCGTAGGAGGCTGAGACTTCGCTCAAATCTCGAGAGACTTTTTCTGGCACGTGAGTGGGCCCACGCGACCAATCTCAGAAAATTTCGAGTCGATCAATGATCGATACGAAATCATTTCGTATCGATCAAGATGATGTCCAATCGAGCTGAAATTTGGTGTGAGCACCCCTTGGCATGTACGCAATCTCCTGTGAAAATTTCATTGCATTTGGTTCAGTGGATTGGGAGATATAGTCGATACGAAATGAGTATTCTCGAGTGGATGTTTGGTTCGAATCCATCTCTTCGAATCGATTGCTTCGAATCGATGATGGCACGCGCTTTCGTGATGACGTGGAACACATACTTCGCCTCGATCCTGTCTTTATTCCGAGTTGACCGCGTTGACTCCATATATCTCGGCTTGTTCGTATCGAGGGATGACACATCACCTTGGCTTTTTTACTCGATGGATACGAATTAGGCCTCATTGATGGATTCGAAGGGATGCTTCTATGATGGATACGAAGAAGACACTGGCTGATCATTACGAAGTGCATCATCTGTTGATGGGTACGAAGTCCATCGATACAAGCTCAATGGATTCGAACATGGCCAATCCTGATTGATATGAACTCATGGGAGTTGACCGATACGAAGTAGGTTATCTGCCGATGGATGCAAGTAGGGAGATGCTAATGGATTCGAATAAGGAGAAGCCAATGGACTCGAATGAGATCGAGCCGAACCGAGGCACCTCGATGGATTCGAACTTGATCGATGTGAATTGCGGCACTTCGATGGATACGAAGTTGCTGAACCCATGATCGATTTGAAATCGATCGATACGAACTGGAGCATGATGATCGATACGAAACCGAAGCTTTTCCCTTCAACTTACATCCATCATAACTTGAGCATACGAACTCAGATTGACTTGAAACTTGGAATGCTGGTTCTTATGATCTTGCTTGTCATTTCCTATCAACTGTAGCCTGATCCGGGTTCGGACAAAATTTAGCGATATCCGTAGTGAAGCAAAGTATAACCAATCTTTGAGGTGAACTGTACTTTGTTTTCGATCAATCTTTTGGTATCACGGCTTTGCCAAAAAGCGGGATAACATTTGCCCCCCAAAGTACGTCTTGTGGAAACATGACGTGCTTTGAAAAGCTGCAATTCCTCTCTGAACAATCGTTGCTCTCTTTCATTGAAAGTTGTATTCTGTATCGCTGTAACCTTGCGTTGATATTATTGATTGCTGTGTAATAGTGATTGGCTATTTGTCGCCGTAATCGTAATGAAACGAGTATTCGATCCCTGTGAATGTTGAAAATCGAATATTAGTCCGACATACGTGCACATATGTTAATTTGACTCTTGTTAACGTTGTGTGTTCACGAGTCGTTTCCAGTTAGTTTGTTATCGGATTTCATATCGATTCTCTCCTGAACCGATTTGAAATTCGAGTTGAAACAACGCTTGATGGTTGTTTTTGACTATCCTCTTGTATCGATCCTCTCCTGAATTGATGTAAAAGGTTGAAAAGTATTTTTTTTTATATTTATGCGAGTTGAAACAATGGATATGAATTGATCGTTCGTATCGATGAGTCTAGATGGATACGAAGTATTCATTCGTATCATTGAGTTTTGATGGATACGAATTTGTTGTTCGTATTGATGAGTTTTGATGTTTACGAAATTGTTGTTCGCATCGATATGTAGTGGATGGAGTTGTGAACTTGTTAATGCGAACAGGGGCTTCGAGTTGATGGGCTCCATCGTCTTCAGCCGTTCTTGCCATGCGCTTCGCATCGATAGATTCACCATTCGTTTCGAACCGATAGAAATTCTAGATCAAATGGAGTCGAATAGGGCGTTCGACTCAACTCGAGTTTTGACCTGTTGCGACCGTGGACTGGGAGGCGAATCAACCCGATCCTTCCCTAAGTTCCATATAAATAGCTAGGACTTAGCCATTTTTCACTTTTTTACTTTTCACTGCCGTCTCTAGTCTTCGTATCGATTCGAAACTTGGGGAAAGATAGAACTGCGCCACGCCTTCGATTCGGCAAGATTCATCCCTTAAATTCTTCGAATCTCACTTTCAAATTAGGTAATCAAACATGAATCCAAGCAACGAAACTATTCCAGTTCTACTCTTCCTTCATTGATTATCCATTCGGGTAATTGATAAAGCCAGATCTGGTATGGAGAAGAAAGAGTGGGGAGGACAGAATCAAATCGATCTGGGGACTCGTGTTCGAATTGATGAAGGCAGCAATATTTTTTTTGGACTTCGCATCGATCCCTGGGATGCTCTAATGGAGATGATGTAGTTCGTACCGACAGCTATGGTGATGGATCGTATCGATACGAAACGATCGATACGAAAAAATAGGTTGATGGTCGATTTGAAGTCCATAACTTTAGATCGATACGAACTACATCTCTCTGATCGATACGAAAAGTATCGATTCGAATGTGATCGATGTTAAGTTGAGGCCTCCCTGATCGGTACGAACCAGGAAACCAAGGATCGATTCGAAGTCATCTCACCTTGATCGATACAAAATCAGCTCTTGACCATCGATTCGAAACGTGCCCCCTTGTATCGATTCGAAGTGATATCACGATGGATTCGAACGAGCTTCCTGTGATCGATTCAAACCCTTCCTTTGATGGATACGAAATTTTGAACAATTGATAGCATGATTCCGACGAGCTTCATCCTTGCATATATGGGTTTAACTATTAAACTACACACTTGACTATCCTTTCGAAGCTCGTCGATGGAACTATAACTTAACATCGTGATAACGAACTTTAACTCGAATCGATTACCAACATCTGGATGATACAGTTGTGACGGTCAGCGATGACGGTCACTCCTACTGGACTTTGATTATCTTTGTTGCTTGCAAGTTCTCTTTAATTCTGCAAAATCTTTTCCAGCAATGCACAGCACAGCACTGCACAACACACACTCTTACACATGGGGAATACACGGGTTTTTTATCGCCTAACGATAATTTCTCATAAGTTAGCCAGTTATGGAACCATCAAGTTCGCAGCCGCAAGAAATCCAAAGTACAATTCCTCCGAGACTTGAAATTCCGGACATTGAGCCCGAAATCAATGGTCAAACCCCGGACGAATTACCTGATGTATCTTTCATTGCCAATCCATCGGACTCCGTTCTATCCAATGTCTCTGAAGATATACTAGGGAGAATATGCTTAAGGCATGGCCTTTCAATGGACGACGTATTATTGCCGGGACCAAATGATAGACCACACAATCCGCCAGAGGGATACACTGCATTCAATCGTCACGCGTGTGCGGCCGGAACGCTCCCTCCATTCAATGAGTATATAAGAGAAGTATTGACTTTTTTGGGGATCGCTCCATATCAGCTACACCCAAATGGATATGCTTTAGTGAATAGCTTGTTCATCGTCTTTATGGAGTATCTCCATCGACCACCGATCCCGACTGAGATAAGATATCTGTTCAACTTCAAAAGCCGAAATGATAACCCATCCTTTACATTCTTGGAGGCAGTAAGGAGCTGTCAAGTGGTCACCGGGTCCTAGACCAGGCTAAGCTACTTCAAGACGGAGTGGTTTTACGTTAGATGCCCCCCAGGGTTCTCCCGGCGATGGTTATTTAGACGTGAGTATAGCCGAGTTCTCAAGTAATTATTAAGGCGATTGCAGTTGAAGTGAAACTTATATTCTTTCTTTTTTACAGCAATAATTCAGCGACCTGAAGGTGGATACTTCAAGGAGATAGTCCGGGTGCTTCAGGAAGTCCCGAGCGAAGATAGGAATATTGAATTGCTCTTGACGGATAGAAATCTCAGAATTCTTGGGTTGATCGAGCGGAGACAAAGTATAGTGCTTGACGGCGCATTAAGAACTGCCTCAAGAAAGCGAGTCAAGCGAAAAAAGCCTAAAGTTATCATGAGGCTGATTCCGAGAGAACTCACACTGATGAGGAACCCCTGGGTGAACCTGCTAATGTAGCCCAGGGCGCTGAAGAACAGAGAAAAGGCAAGGCAACCATTTTTAAGTCGCCTAAAAAGGGAAGACAGAAATCGGTCGTTACGTCCCGGCTCGCCTCCGGAATTAGAATTTCGGAGATGTCTCCCCCAAGAACAGAAAGTCTCTATAAAGGGCTTGCCGATCTTCCAATCCCGGACGATGTGTCTTTCCAGCATGATGCCGGGTTGGAGGAATTCCACCATACCTTAAAATTGAGCGAGCCTTTTACTACTAGCGTGGTCGACACTTCCGGTTGGTCGGGGGGTTGCACATTCATACACGTTTCATGGCACTACACAACCCTTAACCGTAGGTCACCTGTTTCGAAAAGCCACTAACTCTATTTTCATTTTGCTTCACAGATACTATGACTGGACGAGGTTCGATGTTGGAAAGTCTTCGACAGGCTCGTAGATCTTCCACATATTACGAGTCACAAAGAAGGAAAGGGGATAGAGATTACGATCGTAGACACTCTGGATATTCTAGCGAAGAAAGATATGATAGAGATAGGGATTAGAAACGTCGATCTCTATCTCATACTCCTCCTCCTAGAGCTCCTGTACAATCTCCCGTCTATGTTTCTCGTCCTTTCGAATCTTTGCGGCACAAGTCAGCGTCCCAGTCTTCCAGGTCCGAGCCCATCATCCTAGATCTGAGGCAATAACCCCAGTAGTTGTGGAACAGCCTCCTACGGAAATTTCGGCGGAAGGGGCGATCAGGCTTGCGCAGTTAAAGAAGGACTTCCCGAACATTTGTTTTGATAACTACATTTCCCTCCTCATTTGAAAAGAATCCCGGCGGAGGCTGAGCTGGTGGCGCACGATTATGTGCATGACTTCTATGCCCAGTATAAGGCATGGTCTAAAGCGGTTGAGAAAGCGTCGTCATTTGCCTTTGAACGAGCGGCCACCATCGAGAAGCTACAAGCCGAGTTAACTCAAAAGGACCGTATTATAAAAGTGCTGAACACGGAAGCCGAATCATCTCGAAAATCAGAGATGGAGGCTCTTAAGAAAGCTGATGAAGCTCAAGCGGCTATGGATAGAATGAAGAAAGAGCATTATGTCACAGTGGAAGACATGGGCCACCGAAACACCATTGTAACCGCTAAGCGGGAAGCAGCTTTGAAGAAGCTTAACGAGCTGAAAGCTAAATTTTCCGAAATTGCTAAGGATAGGGATGACGCGAATAACGCGGCCTAAGAAGCGTGTGAATAGGCCATAGTGCTTCGAACTGAATGAGACGCGGCAATGGCTAAAGTACAGGCGGTCGAAGCCAAAGTCGATAGAAAATTTGAGATTGCCGAGTCCAAGCTGGAGGCCAACATCGAAAACCTCCTCATCACTTATAATGCTAATGTGTTAAAGCAAAGGAATTTGGCTTGGTTGAGAATTATTCGGTACATCTTCACAACGCTTGGGGCCGGTTGATTGAGGAGGAGAAAGCAGCACATCCGGATGAGTCGATTGACCAATTTGAACTTGAAAACCGGTTGCTGACCGAAGATGAAAAGAAAGTCCTTTATGACGCCATAATTTCTTATGAGAAGGAGATGGTCGGCGCCCGACATCAGGAGGTCGGGGAAGGTTCAGGTGTTGAACACCAGGCTACAGTTCTTGAGATCACTGCTCCACCCCCGTCGGAGCCTACATCTGCGGTTGATTCACAGTCTGTCCCAGCCTATAACCCGGAACAACCACAACTATCTCCTATTCGGGAGCATGTTTCTGAAGCCGCTCAGTCATCAGCAGGCCAAGTTGAGGAAGGTACTCCGAACATATCTCAAGTTTTTTTCAAATAGAGAGTTTATTTTGAAGCGATTACTAACAACTTCTTCTTATCTTTTCTCAGTGACTTGAATTGCGCCAATTTCTGTGACTCAAGAATCAAGTCAAGGGCAGAAGGCCATCACTACCAAGACCACTGTCGTGACAACAACAGTGTCAACTGAGATGGCGCAGGGGAGCACACTATCTCTTGATGAAAAAATGGTGAGCGAACTACTCGGCCAACATGGTGGCTCCTTCACAGACTTGCCGTTCATCATTAGTGGACTCCCGCCAGCCTCCTGCTCTTCAGTGCAGACTACAGATGCCCCCAGCCAGGCCCAAGCAATTCGTGATGAAGAAATTCTGGCCGAGACAAATGCTGAATTAGAGGCTGTGGGGCAAGGTGGTGATGTTGGTTGTGATACGGCGGTGCACGGCCCAGCGCCTCTAAGGATAATATCACCGGGTGGTATTGTTGTTGATACCCGGGTGTCTGTCCCATCTTCCGTTGCAGATCGAGTCCCTCCAACTCCTCCGGTAGGCAGTATACACCTGGAATCAAGCTCAGAGGAGGACGTTGACATTATGCCCCCAGCTGGAGAGCAACCATCGGAGGGGAAAAGCTCAAAACAGAAGATCTCTAGTGAGTCTGAGGGTTCCCCGTTGAAGAGAAGGCCGAGGAAGAAGAAATAGATTGACCACTTAAGCAAATTTTTGATAGATAGGAATTTGTTTTTTGCTTCTCATTAGTAGGCCGTGTATAAATGCAGGTTCGGCCCCTACTAGTAGGAATTTTTTGGAAGAACTTAAATATTAGCTCTTGTTTCCAATTAGTTGAAATAAAATTTAGTTTTCTTCATTTTACCTGTTCTTCTTGTTTTACTTGTTTAAGTGTTGTGATGATCAACTCATGACCGCACCTGTTACAGATCTTGAGCATACGTTCGCGCTTTGGGGACTTAGAATAATTTGCAAGAGTTAATTTGGTTCGCGCTTCGGGAATCCAATAATTATCGATGTCTATGGTACAGTTCGCACTCCGGGAACTTCAAATTGATACTTACACTTCAATTCGTACTCTGGGAATTTGGAGTTAGCGTTTACATTTTGGTTCGCTCTCCGGGAACCTAAAGTCGATGTTTATACCCCAATTCGCACTCTGGGAATTTGGAGTTAGTGTTTATACTCCGATTCGCACTCCGGGAACCTAGAGTTGACCGACAGATGGTCAGTCACATCTGTTTAGGCTTTTTGAGAATTCGTTCACTCTCTGGGAACGATGGACTTATCAAGATCATGGATGGTCAAATTACATCCACCCCGAGTCAACAAGCGAGGTCGTTAGACGGACGGATCCATCCTCCTCAGACTTGGTTAGGATACGGCCGAAGTCGTTAGGCGGACGGGTCCACCCTCTCCGGAACCATATTTATATGTTTATACTCCAACTCGCACTCTGGGAGTTTGGAGTTAGAATTTATACTCCGGTTCGCGCTCCAGGAACCCAGAGTTGAGGTTTATACTCCAATTCGCACTCCGGGAATTTGGAGCTAATGTTTATATTCCGGTTCGCAATCAGCAAACCTGGAGTTAATGGAAGGATTGTCGTGTACCAATCCTTTTAGACGTTGGTGTGATGACATGCCCCCGAGCTCGGGTTTCACTTAGTGAGTGACCGGTCGTATTACAATCACTCCCTAATTGAATAAATCCCATCGTAGGATGGAACTTAACTCTCCGTGCATCGTGATGTTGTATGTCATATTCAATAAATCACAGGTCTGGCTCGAAGGGATAGTATTTTATTGCTGAAACAAGAAAATATGGCAAAGTCAGTTGCCTTATTACAAGTTCAAATTTCGAAATGCGAAATAAAATGCAAAACAAATAAAGCCTGTCATGTATAGTAGCGACGGAGACTCTCGCTATTCCAGGCTCTCGGCAGAGTAAGACCATCAACGGTCGATAACTTGAACGTGCCATCTCCGAGCTTTTGTGAAATCACATATGGTCCTTCCCAACTAGGTTTCATGTGTGAAGGAACATGATAGATCCTCTTGAGTACGAGATCCCCGAGTTTAAAGCTTCATGGCCGGACCTTGGCATTGTATATTCGGGCGACTCGACTCTGATACGCGGCTGCCCTCAGATCAGCCTCTTCATGCTTTTCATCAAGTAAATCTAAAGATTCAGCAAGTAGTATGGCATTCGTTTTCGGATCATAGTACGTCACACGATGAGAAGACACTTTCATCTCGACTGGAATAACGGCTTCCGAGCCATAAGTAAAGAAAATGGAGTGTGTCCGGTTGCAGTCTTGTGGGTCGTTCGGTAAGCCCATAAAGCCATGGGAAGTTCATCAACCCATTTGCCCCCAACCTTTTCCAGTCATTTCTTCAGAATAGATTTGATAACCTTATTAACAGCTTCGACTTGGCCATTCACTTGAGGGTGTGCAACTGCAGAGAATTTCTTATGGATATGGAATCATTGACAGAAATTTTTGAATTCAACGCTGTCAAACCGGGCTCCGTTATCGGTGATAATAGTATGCGGGAGACCAAACCGACAGATAATGTTGCATACTACGAAGTTGCTTACTTTCTTCGTCGTGATTGTTGCAAGAGGTTCAGCTTCAGCCCATTTGGTGAAGTAATCAACTGCGACGATGGCGTACTTCGTGCCACATTTGGCCAAAGGTAATGTACCATTATGTCAATGTCCCACACTACAAACGGCCAAGGACTGACCATTTGGGTTATCTCAGTAGGTGGGGCTCTAGGAATCTGAGCATGTTTTTGGCATTTATCACATTTTCTAGCGTAGTCTGCTACGTCGCGGTTAACAGTAAGCCAGTAATACCCGTACCGGA
This sequence comes from Allium cepa, assembly GCA_030765085.1. Taxonomy (NCBI): domain Eukaryota; kingdom Viridiplantae; phylum Streptophyta; class Magnoliopsida; order Asparagales; family Amaryllidaceae; genus Allium; species Allium cepa. The sequence continues at coordinate 349,501,455 of CM060944.1, forward strand.
GTACTTTCTTGGCGAGTGCTTGCCCCTCAGTGTGATCGCCACATTCTCCTTCGTGTACATCATGTAACACTCGTTTGATTTCGTCGTGCACGATACATCGGAAGAAAGGAACAGAATATCCTCTTCGATACATAACTCCGTTTTGAATGATGAACCGTGAGGCTTTTTGAAGAATCTGTCTCTTCTTACTCCTGCGCTCAGGCAATGTCCCATGCTCAATATGATATTGATAAGGGGTCATCCATGACTCCCTACTGGAAGTAATCTCAAAGGTGAAGTCAGTCGCCATTTGATCAATGCTCGGAGAGGCTAGAGTTTCAACGGGGATGAGCCCTAACTGCTGAGATTCGTCCATACTTGCTAACTTTGCCAACGAATCGGCTTTCTGATTAAGCTCTCGGGGTATGTATAAAATGGAATAGTAATCAAACTGATCAAGCACTTCTCGGATCCGGGCTAGATAAGCACCTAGCCTTCGATCTTTCGCCTGATATTCACCCCGGACCTGGCACACGACTAATTGGGAGTCATAATAGGTTTCCATGGCGGTAATTTTCAGATCACGAGCTAGCTTCAACCCAGCAAGTAAAGCTTCATATTCGGCTTCATTATTGGTCGCATGAAACTCGAACTTTAAAGCATAGCATATGGACCGGCCCTCGGGGGTTTCAAGTGCTTCCCCAGCGCTCGAGCACCGATCGTTGGATGCACCATCAGTGTGTAACTTCCAGATGTACTTAGGAGATTTGCTGGTCTCTGACAAGTCTTCAGGAAATGTAAACTCAGCCATAAAATCTGCTAGGACTTGACCGTGAATAGCTTTTATCGGAGTGTAAGTGATACCAAATTGACTCAGTTCGATGTTCCATTTGAGTAACCTACCAGACGTCTTAGGCCACGCGAGGACCTATCGTAATGGCTGATCGGTGTACACGGTGATGGGATGAGCCTGGAAGTATGGACGGAGTTTTCTCGAGGCAATGACTAAGCAGTAGGCTATTTTCTCCAGCTTCGGATAGTTTCTCTCAGCTTCGGTGAGTCGTTTGCTAACATAATAGACCGGTTTCTAAACTCGGTCTTCCTCCCGAACAAGGGCAGCGCTGATTGCATTTTCAGATACTGCCAGGTAAAGATACAACTGTTCGTGGTTGACAGGCTTTGAAAGAATCGGCGGGGTGGAAAGATGTTGAACCAATGACAGGAATGCGCCCTTGCACTCCGCAGTCCATTCGAAGTTCCGCTTCCCTTTTCGGATCAAATCGAAGAAGGGGATGCACTTATCAGTGGACTTTGATATAAACCTGCTTTATAGTTCTTGGAGTTTGTAAATTTCTGATAGCCTAGATCTTTTCGGGGTTGGCTTCTATTCCTCTGGCGTTGACGATGAACCCAAGGAATTTTCTGGATGCGACTCCAAAATGACACTTAAGCGGATTGAGCTTCACCCCGTATCTCCGAAGAATATTGAACATTGACTCCAAGTCTCTAATGTGGTCAGTAGAGTATCATGATTTCACCAACATGCCATCCATATAAACTTCCATGGTCTTTCCTATCTGGTCAGCGAACATCCGGTTAACCAAGCGTTGGTAAGTTGCTCCGGCGTTCTTCAATCCAAAGGGCATGACTTTATAGCAGTATAGTCCCAGATCGATTACGAAGCTTGTATGCTCTTGGTTGGGCACATGCATGGGTATTTGATTGTAGCCCGAGTATGCATCTATAAAAGCTAATAATTCATGTCCGGCCGTTGAATCTACGAGTTGATCAATTCGAGGAAGTGGAAAGCTGTCTTTCGGACAGGCTTTGTTTAAGTCAGAATAATCAATACGTTCTCCATTTCCCATTTGGTTTTCGGACAAGTATAGGGTTGGATACCCACACCGGGTATAGAGAATCCCGGATAAACCCATTGGCTTTCAGCTTATCAACTTCTTCTTTAAGGGCGGCAGATCTCTCTGGATCCATACCGCGCCTTTTCTGTTTGACCGGGACATACCGCGGGTCAATATTCAGGGTGTGGCTCGCGATGTCCGGCGAGATACCATACATATCAGAGTGCGTCCAGGCGAATACGTTGAGATTCGCCCGGAGAAAATCAACCAATTCCTGTTGCATTTCTTGGCTCAACTGAGACCCAACCTTCAACATTCTCGAATCATCATCAACATCACCATTGATTGGAACATCAATTGTCAGCTCAGCCGGGGAAGCCTGACTTTCAATAGATTCTTCCTTGTTTTCATTGTCTCCCGGGTCAAGGTCCCTGTGGAATTGGTTGTGGTGCCCGAGCCGAGACCCAGGCACTAATTGTCAATTGTTTGTAAAACGAACGCAGAAAGATTCCTCTACGCCCTTTCCTTTCTCTCGTCGCTGCGCCTCGCGCAGCTCAGCCACGTAACAGGCTCTTCCAGCAGCCTAATCTCCTCGTATAACTCCAATCCCACGATCAGTGGGGAACTTCAAGGTCAAACACCAAGGGGCAATCGCTGCCCTGAACTCAGCAAGGGCCGGTCGGCCCAAAAAAGCATTGTATGGGGATTGAATATCCAAAACAACAAACTGTAAAATCCAAACTCTTCGGCACTCTCCAACTCGTAACTCCACTGGCAACTCTACCACTCCAGTGGATATATTAGCACTCCCATCGAAGCCATGAATTCTAGATTGACAAGGCTTTAAATCTTTGGATTCCATTTTCATCTGGTCGTATGCTCTCTTAAACAAAATATTTACTGAACTCCCACTGTCCACCAGGATCCTCTTCATCCAAGCAGGACCAACCTGGGCAGATATGACAAGTGGGTCAATGGTTGGGGCTTCGACCTTATCAGCATCTCAGCTCCTGAATACGATGTCATCCGTCATCGTCTTTTGTAGTTTGGCCGGAGCCCCTTCATCGAAATTACTGCAACATTCAAAGTCCACATGCCTGATAGAATTGGCATATGACTCCATTTCCCTCCAGCTACGGTCTGCTGGATGGGGACCACCACTGACTGTATTAATAACTAACCTCCCATCTGTACGGGCAGGTTCCTCCTGTCTTTCTTGTGTTTGCACACGGTTTTGATTGGATGGGCCCGCACCACCAGACTGCGACGCCCAAACGAATTGATCTAGCTTTCTTTCTCTGATCAACTTCTCAATGAGGTCTTGCAAATGTCTACACTCTTTGGTATTATGTCCATAACTTTAATGGAATCTACAAAACTTTTCTGTTTGGATTTGCCTCTCCGACGATGGCTTTGGAGCAGGTTTCTTATACTGCATAGCGTTGCAAGTCTGTAAATACACGTTCTCCAGCGACGTGTTCAGTGGTGTATAATTGTCAAACATTGGAGCTCTACGTCGCGGACCACGGTTCTGATCCCGTTTTCCGTTTTGATTATCACTGTTCCTCGGTTGTTGAGTTTGTTTATTTTAAATATTTAATTGGACTTTTCCTGAACTTTCACCAGACTGTTTAACTGCAACATTACTCTGAATCCCCTCACTTCTAGGTCTTACATCGTCCTGTTTCCTGGACTGTTTTGCATCCTCACGCCTCAAGAATTCAGCGGCTTTGGAATAGAAACGTTTCAACGATGCGGGAGGCTTCCCAGCTAACCAGTTTCCAAACTCGGAATCGGGGTCAATCCCCTTAGTTAATGCCATTAAAATCAAATTATCATTGGGACTACTGATCTCTGTGCAAGCAGCATTGAACCTTTCCAAATATCGCCTGAGTGTCTCTCCGGGAGCCTAAGTGACACTGGATAAAGTATTAACGTCTTTAGGCCTGACGACGTGCATACGAAACTGGTCGACAAACTTAGTAGCCAACTGGTCAAACGAAGAGATTGATCGAGGAGGCAATCGTGTAAACCACATCGTTGCGATGCCCCCCAAAGAAATGGGAAAACTACGACACTTCACTGCATCATCAGCTCTTGCAGCACTCGTTGACCATTCATATTTAAGGATATGTTGGTTGGGGTCGGAATTCCCTTCGTACATGGGTAGAGTCGGCATTCTGAATCGCCGAGGGTGTTCAGCATATAATATTTCATCCGTGAACGGAGTATGACTTCGAGAGATTCCCCAATCGTCGTTTGTCAAGACCTGACTCTTGTGAATCATTTGGCGTATATCATGGATGAAAGGTCTGGCATCGGAGCATTTTGCGCACGTTGGGCCAAAGTGTGGTCGGGTTCCACATCGCGAGGTTGGACCGGGCGCTGTCGACGGTCCGTGTCTTGCCTCCTTGGCTCAACATTTTTTGGAACGTACACTTCAGGAGTACGCCCTTCTTGGTTATGGGTATCAATCCCTATATCAGCCATGGTGGCAGTAGCGCGGTTATCCGTGGTGTATTGCGGAACAGTGCCTCCTCGGGAGGAGGGTCCAGTACGAAAACTAGCAGAAGGGCCAACTCTTAACTGCCCGACGGTCAATGCTGATTGTTGATCAATTGCCTGTGCATAATTTCCATCTAACCTAGGTCGGGTAGATCTATGATTGTAATCGGATGAAGAAAAACTTTCAGTGGAGGAGCGAGACGCATGATCCCTTCTGGATCTTCTACGCCCTTGGCGATCTTGTTGATTAGCTAATTCAGCATTAACGCGCAACTGCTCAGTTAGCTGTTGTCGGCTTTGAGTCATTTCCTGGAGAATGTCTGGAACTCCTGTCTAGTAACCGGACATGATGGATCGGAATGCCCGGTATCCTCTTGAGTAGATGGAGGTATTTGCGCGGGAATCTGTCTTTCCCGGCCTTCTTAACCAGCAGCGGTAGAAGCGGTTCTTGTGCTAACCATCTTGAGAAGTGGAATCCTTTCCCTAGATTTTTGCAAATCAGAATAGAACGGAAGGAATCTGAAATTGAAACCTGGATCTCTCTCTTAGATTTATGCAATCTGGTATCGATGACAAATCCAACGAGCACGAGAAAATCTGGGTTTTCTCAGTGAAAGCACCAAAGTGTTTGCACCAAATTGGTCACAACACTCTTCGGGAGTCTTTGAAGACATTATAATGAATAATATAAATTGAAACTGAGAATTATCTAACAAAAACTCTAACTAACAAGAATATAAATGCGAAGACAAGCGATTTATAGTGGTTCGGCGTCTTGCCTGCGTCCACTGTGAAGTTTTTGCAACTTTATTGATTCTATTTCAATGATTACAAGCAAGTACAGCCAACAACAGCAAGTTACAACTGGAAATTCGAAATCAACAACAAAAGTATAGTGTAGGATGGTGGAGAACTCGATCCGGCAGAGTCTGGGCGCTTCAGAGTCAAAAAGATCCTTTTTCTATAGGCTCTGGGGCTCTATTTATAGGCGTAGGAGGCTGAGACTTCGCTCAAATCTTGGAAGACTTTTTCTGACACATGAGTGGGCCCACGCGACCAATCTCAGAAAGTTTCGAGTCGATCTGTGATCGATACGAAATCATTTCGTATCGATCAAGATTATGTCCAATCGAGCTGAAATTTGGTGTGAACACCCCTTGGCATGTACGAAACCTCCTGTGAAAGTTTCATTGCATTTGGATCAGTGGATTGGGAGATATAGTCGATACGAAATGAGTATTCTCGAGTTGCTGTTTGGTTCGAATCCATCTCTTCGAATCGACTGCTTTGAATCGATGATGGCACGCGCTTTCGTGATGACATGGAATGCATACTTCGCCTTGATCCGGTCTTTATTCCGAGTTGACCGCGTCGACTCCATATATCTCGGCTTGTTCGTATCGAGGGATGACACGTCACCTTGGCTTCTTTACTCGATGGATATGAATTAGGCCTCATTAATGGATTCGAAGGGATGCTTCTATGATGGATACAAAGAAGACACCGGTCGATTGTTACGAAGCGCATCATCTGCTGATGGGTACGAAGTCCATCGATACGAAATCGATGGATTCGAACATGGCCAATCCTGATCGATACAAACTCATGGGAGTTGACCGATACGAAGTAGGTTATCTGCCGATGGATGCGAAGTAGGGAGATGCCAATGGATTCGAATAAGGAGGAGCCGATGGACTCGAATGAGATCGAGTCGAATCGAGGCACCTCGATGGATTCGAACTTGATCGATGCGAACTACGGCACTTTGATGGATACGAAGTTGCTGAACCATGATCGATACGAAATCGATCGATACGAACTGGAGCATGATGATCGATACGAAACCAGAGCTTTTTCCTTCAACTTACATCCATCATAACTTGAGCATACGAACTCGGATTGACTTGAAACTTGGAATGCTGATTCTTATGATCTTGCTTGTCATGTCCTATCAACTGTAGCCTGATCCGGGCTCGGAAAAAATTCAGCGATATCCATAGTGAAGCAAAGTATAACCAATCTTTGAGGCGAACTGTCCTTTGTCTTCGATCGATCTTTTGGTATCACAGCTTTGCCAAAAAGCGAGATAACAGTATGGATATAGGTAAAGAGGTGAGGAGGCAAGTTAATACTACGATCAACGGATAAAAACCTTTAAAGAGCCAACACTCGATCAAATTTTCAAATGATCTAAATTTTACCATTAAAATATAAAATAACACCACTAAAGTTTAGTTTCCTACTCAACATGGAAAATGTTATGTGAATTGATAAAAGTTCATGGATAATAATTGCGTTGATATTGTGTTTAGAATTCCCCTTTTCAACCTATTTAATCATGGGATCATTACCAACATTGAATCTTCCAAACAAGCATGTTAATCATGATAGGTTTTTAGTAGAAGAAGAAATGTTAGATTTGAAAGACATCATGGACCTAGTTGAAAAAATAGTGCAAGGGTTGTCAATAATCGGTGGTTTGTGGGGCAGCACGGGAGGCAATGATGGAACTGAGAGGGGTGAGTTAGAGAAGAAGCTATAGGTAGAAGGGTTAGATGTACAAAGTATTCAGCACATACTTAATTGATTTCTTTGCGGGCATGTTCAAAAATCAATCAAATGTAATGTAAATTCATGTTTAGTATTCATCAAACTTAGTAGATGACTGATTTCTTTTGTTTAGTATTCCTGGTTCATGTAAAATTTGTTACAATTTTATGTTTTTGTTCCTCTGTACAAATATTTTGATTCATTTTCTTAGATTGACAAGTTATTCATCTTAAATTCGTATTCCAAGGTCATTTCCATTTTTTCAGTGATAAGTGATTCGTAAATAATTTGATACCCATACATGGTTCCATGAAATAGAATATAAAATTGGAATTTTGTTCATGCCATATCAAAGTAAGATCAATGGTGACTGGTGGGATCAAAGATTACTTATTTCAATCCATAAGATGCCCTGAATTTCAATTTTAACACCGATGTCAACAAAATAGGACCTGAATTCCATTAATCAAGTGCTAGGAAGCTATGTGTTTATGTTTAGCATTCCACTTATGTACAGCATTATTCCTGAATGCTTGTATGGATGTTCAGCTAATCTGCTTTCAAGCATACTAAATCTGGTTCGGCCTAAACTTGAATTGAAGCCTACTTTTTATCATACTTTTGTTTAATGTTATTTCCAATCAGTCCATTGTATATGCAGTAAAGTAAAACATATAGCACGTTTATCTCATATTTTAGAACATTCAAGTAAGTCTACCTGTTATCCTATCTCATATCATCGTTTTGGGGTGTAATATTCATATGATATTTCTACGGATGTATTATTGAATATTAATGTTTAATAGTAATACAACTATTTGGATGCTTTTAGAAAAGATTTTTAAGAGACAGCAAGGCATGACCGAACATCTAACGGTGGTTTAATCTTGTTAGCAACAGTATTTTCAAAGCAATATACACAAGAATAGCTGACCATAACTTAACATCGACCTGATAATGTCTGGAAACATGTTGTTAATTAATAACACATAGTTTACAGAAAATCTAATATTTAAATTGTTAAAATTTGTCCAGAGTTTTCTAAACATATATTCTTTAACCTATATATTGGAAATATAAGAGAATTGATATGAGAATTAGTACAGAATTGAATGTAACAAAACTTGATGATTTTATTTATTGATAATTAATACCGATTCATAAAAAGGATACAAGTTTGTATAGAGACCCTGTGACGACTCGGATTTTTAGTTGTTTGATAAATGGGTAATTATTTGATTGAAATTATTGGAATATTAATTTTGATTGATCGAATAAATAAATTTCTGACGATTAAAATACCTGAACCAATATATTAACTTAAAAAGTATATAAATTTGGAACTTTTAAAATATCTGGTACATATAGATTGATAAATATTTTAGAAAAATGTATATAAAACACCACTATTTAAAATTAAGATATAATATCGAAGAATGTAGATATCAATATGTACAAATTTTTATGATGTCGATAACATATACTTAAGTATATAGATTTACAAGTTATATACACATGTATGTATATACATATTCACTATATGAACTAATGTACATGAACAAAATTGTAAAAGAAACCAAGTACAAGTATATGTATATATATATACTCATATGAATTAAATATAGGGAAGTTGGTAAAGGTGTGAATAAATATATATATATGTAATATAAAAGTGTACAAAAGTAATATATATGGGAGATAGTTATAAGCATGAAAAACACATGATGTCAAATAAAATCAAAAATATACATAGGAAGATGCAAGTATATATATAAATCCATATGAAGATATGTATGTGAACATTTTAGGAGACATCATCATAGTAGTTTCTTTTCAAGCACACAAAATTTCAACTCAAGCCTACAAAACATTATATCAAATTCTTCTTCAATAATCAGATCACTTGAAACATGGAAATCAAATCAAGTCTATCAAACAAAATAAAAGGGGGAAAAGGAAGCTTGTTGTGCACGAAGGGAGGCTGCAACTTACTTTCTTTATAAACATCACCACCCTTTGTTTAATTCTGCATTGGAGGAAGATAACCAAATAAAACAAAAAGAGAGAGAAACAAAAATCAGCAACCTCCGTTCAAATTCTGAAACCTGAAAGCCTGAGGCAAAGGAAAAAGGCAAGCAGAGTTCCTCCTTTTTAACACCATGAGTAAACTTTTCTATAAAAAAACAGTATTTACCCTGTTTTGAATTTCTGGGTGTAATATAATTCAAAGATCATTTGGTTCCTTCTCTGATTAGTTGTATAATGCAATGTTTAAACAAAGTTTGTTTAAGATTACAAGATATAAAATTTAAAAACATTGATAGCAAGAATTAAGAAGAATATCAACCAGAATATTCTACTTATAGTCAAACTCAGGATTTATCAGGAAATTGATTTCAACAATTAATTGTTTCAAGTATATTGCTCGAATCTACTTCAAGAATTAGGATTTTTAAGATGGATATCTTTATTTTTAGTATTGTGTATTGTGAGAAATCATTGGTTAAACAGAAAACGAATTTCAACCGTTATCTGATGATCGACGAACTGTTGATGGTCGAAGCATTTGTCGAGGATAGCAGGTCAATCAGGGAGGCTGGAAAAATTATTTGATGGGGTCCAGATCACTGTAGCGGCGTCGGTTGGTTGAGGAAGTTTCTAAACCTAGTTTTGGTCGTAGATGGTTTCGAGATGATTTCGCCACAATGCGGAGAACGGAGTCAATCGCAAGCGTAGGGACGTGGTGCTGCTCTGGAGTGAAGCCAGTGGGTTCTAGTCGTTGTGATCATCGACGGCGAGGAGATTTTTGTCATCTATGTTTCATTCCAGTTTTTGATCGTGAGGCTCGTTTTCGATTAGCATTTAGGGTTATCAAAAGGAGTGGTGGAGTCGTTGACAACTTATAGACGGTCGTAGTGACGATCGGCGGTGGCCGGGGGTTCTGTGCACGTGCACGAGCACGTTTGGGCCACTGAGTTGGCTGTGGAACTGAATTTTGGAGAAGAAGGGGAGCGACTCGGGTAAGACTCGAAGTTTTCCCGTGAGGAACTCGAAGTCGTGAGTGCTTGCTAGTGACTCGAGTGTTTGGTCGAGTTGTCTTAGGGATAGACTCGGGTTTTGCTATGATAATCTGGATTCAGGTAAGCAATTGGTTATAAAGAAAATCAGGTTTTCAAAAATTTTAAAAGCAAAGTTATGTAAGAAGAATTCAAATTTATAATTCAAAATCAAGTTTTGAAAGGAAATCAAATGTTGTAAATAGAAATCTAATTAATAGGGTAATAAATTAAAAGATAATTTCTTAGAGTGGTAATTTATGGATAGTTAATGTTGGGATCATTAAATATTGATTAAGAGATGATTAATTACTTGGTTAATTAATTAAGGTTAATCGAAATTAATTTGGATTTAATTAATGAATGTAATTAATTAAGGTTAATTAATTAATACATTAATGGATAATTAATGAACTAATTAAGGTTTAATTACTTAGTGTAATTAATTTAAAGGATTAATTAATGCAAGTAATTGAAGGATAGTTAATTACTGTATGGTAATTGAGGTTTAATTACTTAGTGTAATTAATTTAAAGGATTAATTAATGTAAGTAATTGAAGGATAGCTAATTACTGTATGGTATTAATTAAGGTTGATGGAAGTAATAAAGTAAGGATCGTTAATGAATGTCATTAATTAATTAACGGTTCATTAATGTGAATGGTTAAGGATGATTAATCTACGTGATTAATTAAAAGTTAATTACTTAATGCAATTAAAGAATAATTAATCAAAGGGATTAATTAAATAGGATGATTATTGTAGGATAAATTAATTGGTTTGTAACTAATTTATAAGTAGGATTTAAAAGTGATTGATTTAATTCAATTCTGGTTAATTAAATTAATTTGGGATGGTGTGGTTGATTAATCTTGCTTATGAATGATTGAATAATATTGTATGCCTTAGATTAGTTGATATCTCTGGTACGTGATGTGTGATGCTATGTGATATAAAATTTTGTGTATAAACAGTGACATCCTGTATGTTAAGTTGAATTGTATTTTATTGAATAACTTGGATTAAGATGACATGGAATTCGAAGAGATCGGAGTCGGGTATTAGTAAATACCCAAAACCACTTCGATTCTTTATAAATTGATATATGAAATCAATAGGCTCGTATGGAATGATTTAAGTGAATTGGACCATTTAATCTAAGTTTTTAGTACTTAGATATTGAGGTGTGAAATTAGTGATGTCTATAGCATATTGTGAATTTGAAATTTTACACGAGTTACCCCGGGTTTAAATAAATTTTATGCTTTGGTATTTCATGTTAGATGAGTTTACTCACGCTGGTTTCCAGCCTGACCCGGGTGTTACTTTGATGTAATGCTCTGGTCAGATCGAGTATTACAGATTTTCAGGTAAGGACGTTCTAGAGCTCAGGAGGCGAGCTGGATGGCAAGAATGTATGGAGTGTTTCCGCTGTATTATATTGTTGTATATCTGAGTCATGTTGATTGTATATGTATATATGTGCAACTTTGATGTATGATAAATGTATTTGACAGATACAGAATTCTTTTGTAAACTGATATTATTTGATATTATATTTTCATCCGCTGTGAATGTGAGAATCTTTGTGGTGTTTCTTCTTCTTCTTCTTCTATCTCTTTCTTCTTTCCCTAATTATCTGGAGTTTTCGGGATCGAAAATTACGGGTCGTTACAGTTGGTATCAGAGCGAAGGTTAAGCGAGAACCTTGGCTCTGGTGGGAGTACTCATTAAGGAGAGGGTCAGTGTTACCCTAGAATGAGTTGAGTGTGTATATATATATGTATATATATGAGAGCGTACTTTTTATTTTCTTATATAAAGGTTTTTAATGATTTTATATAAGAATATATTATGATATATGTAAAGAAATATTTCTTACTAATAAATGTTAAAGGTAGTCGGTTGTTAAATTATTGGAATTAAATTAAGTGGTAATAGAAATACCACCAAATTGAAATTGAATAAAGATAAGTTCTGAAATTAACATCTTGAATTTGGAGAAGAAGTTTCAGAATAGGATAATAATGAATTGGTTTCCAGACATGATAATCTTGGCTATTATCATAAATAGTTATTGTGTTTAATAACGATATATTTGTTAATAAGAAAGTCAAATGAAGTAAACTTTTAGGATGAGTATAACTTATAAATAGAGGTGGGTTTTAAATTGTGGAATTTTAAAACCTAAATCTAGAAACATTTGAATTGTTTCAAAATATTGAGAGAAATTTGTTATAAATTAAAACCAAAGGTGGTTTAACATTTAATGTAACTTGGTGTGTAAAGAAAATAATATTTATATATGAGGAATATACATAATATCAAATATGGTTTGAATAAACTCTAAATGTTGAGTTTTAAATTTGAAATGAGGTGTGATATCCATGGTGATAAGTTTTTGAATTTGTAAGATTATTAATGTGAAGTTTAAAATTTGAAATGGGAAGTCAAATTGGGTAAGGTTGGATGGATTAAGAAAATTGAATTTAACTTTGGGAAAGTTAAATAAGTTAGCAAGCAACCTGAATTGGAAAAATTAAGATGAAATTGGGATTTAATTTGGGAAGTTTAATGGTTAATTTGAATTGGGAGTTTGTGTGATCTCAAAATGGGTTTGAGATCTGGAAAATGGAAAATGGATGGATGTTTTAGAATAAATTGGATGATATCATCCTATTGTTATTAAAATCTTTAAATCGTGAATTGGATTTGTTTAAATGAATGAGAAATGAAGTGTGGTAATATATCCATTATTAAGATAAAAGGGAAATTAAACTATAATTTGAAATTAAGGATATGGAATTACTTTAAACTAAAAATTTGAATAGTTGAATTTGTAAATTAAAAATTTGTTGAAGTATTGGCTTCAAAACTGGAAGATAAAATAAAAAAATAAAAAATAAAAAAATAAATTTGGGTGATAAGTTGAATTTTTAAAATAAAATTGTTTGAACTCTTATTTGAACTTTGCAATAAGTTAAGTAAAGATAATTTAGAATGGAATTGGACTCAGAATTAAATTGTTTAAAGATTTGGATTTTTGATTTAAAAATAAAGCTTAATTTGATTTAAGGGTTTGAATCAACATTTGGAAATTTAACTCGAATTTATATAATTCGAGATGGGTTAAAGTGAGATTTAGATTTCATTAGTTCAAACTGAATTTAATTTGAATTAATTAGAATTGAAGACGATCAGTATAAAATTCAAATGGAAAATTTGAATTGGATTGATTTTAAATAAAATCGAAGATTGAAGGGGGTTCAATTGATATTAGTCCAAATTTATTGGAATAATTTGGAATTGTAATTAAAGTTGAATGGGTTTAAAATCAAATGGAATTTGATTTGAATTTGGAAAGAAATCAACATTGATTCAACTTGAATTGGGGTTAAATCAATTTCATTGGAAATTGAAGTTATTCAAATTAGAATTGAGTCAATTGAAATGAAAATGGAAATTTAAATTGAATTGATGGGGAAGTGAACAGTTTTGACTCTGGACTATTTTCAATAAAAATTGTTTTAATATAAACTTATTTTTCCAAGTTATTTAATATATACAACCTTTCTTTTTAAAGCCAAATTATTTTATATTTATTTCCAATTATTTTTGAAAACTATTTAACAATTTTTCAACTGTTTTATAAACTAATTACTATTTTTCAACTATTTTACGAATTAATTACTATTTTACAACTATTTTGCAATTAATTAAAATTTCTGAAACTATTTAACTATTTTACAATTACTTAACTATTTTACAGCTATTTTACAAACTATTAATTGTTTTTCAACTACTTATCTATTTTTAAAATTTTCAAGCTATTTTCTAAATATAAACTAGTCGGAGTTCAAACTGTTAATGGTTATATACTCAATTGAGATAAGAATTGAAGTGATAATCCAATTGGGGATTAAGGCAATGTGAATAAGTGAATAAAATCAAAATTAGGATGAATAGAAGGAAATTGATTTAACTGATAATCAATGAAGATAAATATGTAGGATGTACATATATTATTCTATTCGCATAGAAATTTGATACAGAGTCGAGCACAGAATTTCGAGGTAGTATTATCGATCCGAGTTGGGATTTTTTCGCTCGATTTTCGACGTCGAACATGGATATGGATTTTTGATTGGTTCTGGATATTCTCTATCATAGTTAGGCTATGCAAGGAGAATGACCGTTTCTGATCAAGAAACCAGATCTGAGTCCACACTAGGAAGTCGGGTGGACGATACTAGTTCGAAAGTGAAATTGTGTGATCGAGTAAGCAATCAGATTGATATAGCGTACGGATGATATGTGTACATCGTACGAGTTGAATAAAATTGATTTGGGGATTTGTGGATAAGAAATGTGAAATGGTTTTTGAAATGAAAGGCATATTTTGTGAAATATATGATGAAGTAAAGTGGAAATTTGATATTTCTATGGTAGAAATTACTTCATGGAGGTAAGTAATTTGGTAAGTGGCTTTATAAGAATAATCAAATTTGAATATTTGACTTGAATAAAACAAATAACATTATATGGTTTTGGGCCAAAAACGAATACAAGCCCGCTAGCTTGCTTATTGCATAATTGCTTTGTAAATAAAAAACTAGATGCGTCTTCAGTCTTTCATACTTGTATACTTCTAACTCTCCCCCCTCAAAGCAATTAGGGTTACAGTTCCCAATTATGAGCCGCCTATTTATGTAACTCAATTTTTGGTCATGAATTCTTCCAAAACTTCGTATGCATTTGAGATCCGATGATATTAGCGAGGCCTCTCTTGTTTCAGCATGTTCTATTGTTAGATCTTTAAGTAATTGTTACTTGAACCTTCATCGGGTTTGCTGATGTTTTGCTCAACATTTGGTTCTTTTCTAAAGCAAACTAATTTTTTTGTTGTAAGTGATTTTGTTAAAATGTCGGCGATTTGGTAAGTGGCAGGAATATGATTAACATGAAGCTTTCCTTTTGAGATCTGCTTTCTTATGAAATATAGATCAATTTCTATGTGTTTTATCCTTGAATGAAGTACTGGATTGGCTGATAAGTATATTGTGCTTAGATTATCACACCACAATGTTGATTTGCTATTTGTGTTCACTTGCAATTTCTACATCAGTGATAAATCCACATAATCTCGGCGGTTGCACTTGCTACACTTCGATATTCTACCTTTATGCTTGATCTAGATATTGTGTACTATTTCTTTAAACACCATGACACTGAGTTATCACCAATGTATATGAAGTAGCCTATTGGTTATATTCTATCATCAGAATCATTGGCCCATTCTGCATCTACATAGCCAGTTATGTTGAGATGCTTGCTTTTCTTTAACTGTATTACATAGTCTGTTGTTCCTTTTATGTATCTTAGTATCCTATTAACTGCTTTCCAATATTGATCTAAAGATTTCTGCATGAATTGACAAACTTTATTAACACTAAATGAAACATCAAGTCTAGTTATGGTAATATATTGTAATGCACCAACTAGACTTCTATATTGTTAGTCATTAAATATGGTCTCTTCCTTTTTAGAAAGATGTTGTTTTCTTGTCGTTGGTTTTGGTTGAGGATTAGCATTGATCATGTTTGACTTGTCCAGCAATTCCCTGGTGTATTTTGTCTGACACGGTATTATTTCTGTGTTAGATCTCCTTTTAGCTTCAATACCTAAAAAGTAGTTTATATAACCAAGATCCTTGATCGAAAATTGTTTGTCCAGGTATTGAATGATTTTGCTGATCACTGTTTCACTGTTGCTTGTTAAAATTAGATCATTAACATATATCAAGATGTAAATGATAATTCATTGATTTTTGTCGATGAGTTGTCTGATTTGGAAGACTGGAAACCCATGTTACATAAGGTAGTTTTCAGTTTGACAAATCATACTCTTAGTGCTTGTTCGAGACCATATATGGCTTTATTTAATTTGCACACATAGTTTCTATCTTGCTTATAGCTTGGTGGTTGTTCCATGTATACCTCCTCTTTTAACTCTCCATTAAGAAAAACATTATTCACATCTAATTGCCTGATACTCCAGTCTTTATACAATGCTATTATAAGGATTAAGGATGACTCAGACAGTTGTTAGTTTAACTATGGGCAAGAATGTTTCATTGAAGTCAAAACCATGCTCTTGTGTGTATCCCTTTGCCACCAATCTTGCTTTATATCTTGTAACTGTACTATCTAGGTTCTTCATTAACTTATATGTCCACTTACAACCCACTATAGTTTTATTCTTAGGTGGTAAGACTAGACTCCATGTCTTGTTTTTAATAAGTGCACTGTATTTATCATTCATAGTAGCTTTCCAGTTTTTGTCTTTGATTGCTTGATCAAATGTTTCTTGCTCATCAGATATTTTTGATGCATATATCTTCGTTTGAATATACCACTCTTTGACCTAGTGATCATATAATGTTCAGTTCTGACTCAAGTTTCATTGTGTGGCGGTTCATTGCTTTGATCTGAATTATCCTCTGACTAATAATGTTGAGTATCAGATTCTTGTTGACTCATACTCTATATTGGACCTTTTGCATTGCCAGGTGAACCAGATGACTCTGTATGACCTAGTTCTAAGAACATTGTGTGTTATGGAGCATAATTCGATGTGTTCTTCTCAGCATCTTCTTATGTCCATTCAGTTGGATGTAGAGGTATGGGTGGTATTGAGACTTTTGGATTATAAATCTTCCTTGTTGTTTTGATGCTCAGATCAAAATTAGAAAAGATTTGCTTATTGAATACAACATGTCTACTTATAAGTATTTTACCATTACTATCAATACATCAGTAGCCTTTTCGATTTGAAGCATACCTTAGGAAAGTGCATGGTGTAGATCTGAAATTCAATTTGTGAGTGTTGTATGGTCTTGTATAAGGAAAACGTAGGAAGCCAAAGTTTTTTGAACTTTGATATTTAGGTTTTATTTTAAATAATTTTCCATTGGGCCTTTCTCCATTAGTACTTTAGTTGGTAAACTATTCATTAGAAGACTGTAGTGCTAAAGGAATCACGCCAGAATTTTAATGATAAATTTACTTGAGTAAGGAGTATAAAACCTGATTCTACTACATGCCTGTGTTTTCTCTCTACTAAATCATTTTGCTAAGAAGTATGAGGACATGTTGTTCTATGGACTATTCCTTTCTCACTGAAATAGTTATTAAGTGCTTTGAATTTTGTACCTCCATCAGTTTGAATGGTTTTAACTTGATTGTTGGCCTGTTTCTCAATTTGTGTAATAATATGTACTAATATATGATATGTTTTAGATTTTTCCTTCAAAAAATATATCCAAGTGTGACGATCCGCAAATCCATACCCTTTGAATCGACAATAAACTGCACATATCCGACCAAAAAAGCACAAAATAACGGAGGGACATAGGAAAGAAGAGATCTTGTGAGAAGAAAGAAAGAAGAAGAAACTAAAATAACATAGAATATCGGATTGCAGCAGAGAAACATATAATAGCATATCAATAATCTTTATAGAAAGGAAAACTGTAATATACATATATCAACCAGAGCATGTAATTATTAATTATCAGCTTGGACAGTTATAATAACCTGTTCTCACAATTGCTGATAATTTAAAATAAAAAATGCACTGAAAGTAAACAAATATGGGATAATGTCTCTGTCATCCAGCAGGCCTCTTGAGCGCCAGTGCAACCTAAGCAACTTGTAACAAACTATGTCTGACCCGAGCATTGAAAGGGAAGAATGCCCGGATCAGTCTGGTAAACCAGCGTGAAAAAACACATCTCTACTGAAGTTTAGAAAGTTATCAAAACTTTCTTTTCAAACAAAGGTATCTCGTAAGACCTCGCCGCACATGGTTTTTTTACCTTACGATAACCAAAACATTTTCTATTAACTTATTTGATATTATAATAGTGTCTATATACAAATACTTATTAATCTTAGCCGAAATCGACCCATTAATCAAATTCCAGCATACTAGTTCTGCAGTCAAAACTATAAAGTTACATATTGAAGAATGGATTCTATACTAAGACCAGGTAAGGAACTACCTTCGATGGATACATCTCTAGAAAAATGCACCCCAGTCCGACAAGAACATCTTGTACCCTACCACACAGAATCGGTCCACCACTTGACTAATAGTACCGTACATGTCATAACCCCGATCTTCCAACTTTGATTAAGATCTCACATGCACATACCAATCCATAATAATATGGTAAATTTAGGAAGCTAATGACATACCCTAATGGGGAATCGACCCACTTAGCCCTGCCGCATGCCTTGTTTTAGTCCTTTTCCAACTTATGAGGCTTGAGGCTACATTTTACCTTTTATATAGCAAACCAACTTGGAATTCTAGCAATGCCCTCCAGGCATAAATGCAATGCTAGCATTCATCCAGACAAGTTTGTTCTAAGACTGAACCAAACCGAAGGCACTATTCTCTGTTACATCCATTACGGTGAATCCCTCCTAATGAAAATAGAAAAATGGCCCTTGCATTTATCTCCATGTTTGGGTATCTTCACCATATTCCAATTCACAATGCTTTTGCCAATTCAAAACGCTTTTCGAATAATAAATTCGATCCCGGTCTCTTTGAACTGACGTGATAGTTAAAATTAGCCAATACTTTGATAATCCGTTATTTAACTATAAAAGAAACAACAATCCAACCAAAGATTTTATTTCCAAAAGGAAATACTATTGGTTAAGCACTAAGCAACACTGAGCCTCTTTAATTAATCTTATATATATATTAATTAAATCACTTTCCCAATATTAATCATAAAATTTCTTTACTAAGATATATTCTCTAATCACTTTATCACTTACGATACTTGAAAAACATTTCCACATACTTATCTCAATGGTATAAGTATATTCACAAACCATCTCATTTTCTACACTTAGGAAATATCTCGGTATACTTAAATCAATAGTAAGTATATTTTAAATCTTTTAGAGAAAACTCTTTATCTCCAAACACACTTTATTGGGTCAAAGCGAATATTGCATAAAACATCGTTACGACAACACAAAACACTAGTACAGGGATTCAACTAACTACACTGAATATCAATTATTGATATCGAACTTCAACTGTTTATTAGTTAACAATAAAGCCAATCACGTTGGGGTATTTTTGCCTCTCAAAGATTGACTGAAAAATATTCTTAACCTCAAAATAAATAGAAGTAACCATCCTGAATATTAACATCAGATATAGAACATATATATTTATATCCCATATACACTACAAAAACATTTCCTTTTGGAAATCACTAATTATAAAAATAATGTTATAGTCCATGACTTTCTTACTTTCACGAAAACGTCGAATAGAACAATAAATGTTGAAATATATGTTTTTGTCACTTAAAAATTTTTAAAATCACCTTTAAAATCATTTAGCTCCATTTCAAAAACATCATTTTTAAAACCTCTTTCAAAAGATTATTCACTTCAAAACATGAATATATTCCCTTTATAATAATCCATATTTGATTGTTAATATAAATCATTTCCAAATTTATAAAACCAAATTTATAAATCCTTTTCCATTTAATAACTTACTTTTTTATATAAAATCTCTTTATAAAATTCCATTTATAAATCTATTTCTATATAAATCCTACTTATAAATCTATTTCTTTATAAATCCCATTTATTATCCAAATCCATGTATAAATATCAATTACCAATCCATTTTCATATTAATAAAATAGCATTTAAAATTCTCATTTTTGTTTTATAAAGCATCATTCAACATTCCCAAGTTTATTTCCACTTTCTATTTTTCCCAAAAATAAAAACAACCTCTTTACTGAAATAACCATTCCCTATATTTTTATAAATCCACAAACGTGGTTTATCTCTCCAATTTTGCCCAAAGATAATATTTCCCATAATTTATAAAACTTCATTTTATAAATCTATCATTTCATTTAAAACTTTTAATTATTTATAAAGTGTCACCATTTAAATTCATTCTTTAATATATAAAATTATATCACCTTTAAAATAAACAGCTAAATAATATTTATACAAAAGTATTTTTATCTTCTTTTAAAATAGTATTCCTTGATTATAAAACTGACTTAACATTTAATATTTTAAAAATCTATGTAATATAATACAAAAAATCTTTGTTAAAATATTTCATAAAACTATTCATTTACCATCCAAAAATTATGCTTTTTGTATAAAAAAATTCCTTATTTAAATAAGTCAAAAATAGTTAATAAACATATTTAATTTTGAAAACCATTTAAAAATCGAAATTTCCACCTAATAGCATTTCAAAAATACTAAAAAGTGGCATAGTGCTACCGTAGCACTAAATAAGAGACATTATGTTCATGCCATTTAATATGGCATCCAACACGTCATATATCACCATATAAGAAAAATAAAATTAACAATGTAAGGAATTCAGTCGGATCCCTCCAACCTGTGTTCACTTGCGTCAAATAAAACATATGAGAATAAATGTAAGATGTCTGCTTCGAGGCAGACGTGTGTACAAAGAGTCATCCGCTCATACACGAGAACGTATAGGGTCTCATCCACTTTAATTGGCAGGTGTGTGTGTGTGTGTGTATATATCCAACTACTAATAATAATAGTGAATA
Organism: Allium cepa; assembly: GCA_030765085.1. Taxonomy (NCBI): domain Eukaryota; kingdom Viridiplantae; phylum Streptophyta; class Magnoliopsida; order Asparagales; family Amaryllidaceae; genus Allium; species Allium cepa. The sequence goes on from CM060944.1 coordinate 349,522,053, forward strand.
ACAAAATATGCAATCACAGGCAGCAACGACAAAAATAACATTATTTCCACTAAAATATAAGTGGCCGGATGAATTAAAAACCAATTTAATTTTAATCCAAATTTTAGATAGCTCTAGACAACTCCAATCCAGCTCCAACACGTAGTATTTGTTGATACGAATAGAACGCAACTTGTTTCATTTGATTTCGATCTCATATGAAAAAGCAATATGGTTAATAAGTTATTGAATTTAAATATAATTAACAAATCGCTTAATTGCAAGTTTAATTACCACTTAAACAACTAGTCCTCCCCTAATCCTTCTTCCTCAAACACACAGAATTCCCTCTTCTCCCTAGTTCACCATTGGCGCATTCTCTTCCTTCTCATTCTTCCTCGTCGATGCGCGAAACCATCTATCGACACCGCCCTCGAAAACTTCGTCATCAGCTCTATCCTCCTATCTCTATCAGACCAAGTCCGATCTCCCCTTCTCCATCGTGTCCAAACTCTCTTTGGCCACGTCAATAGAAAGTCGTGCCTCCCTCCAGACATTTGTACTCCTCCAAACTCCGATGATAACTGCTATTTCACCTCCTCTTTCCAAAAACGACTTCATTCCACAATCGACGAGCTATTCTCCTTTTTAATCAAACCTTAGTCACTAAACCCACAAAATTTCCACCATCTTGGCTACTGCACCTCCCTCGTCTCCACTATATCCTACAGAAAGCTAATCGAGCATAGCTCTATCCAAATATGAATTTAGGAATTGGTTTTGCGATTTTTCATTTAGTATTTTGTTTGATTTAAATTTTCGAATTTGTAAAATGAAAAAAAAATAAGGCTTCATTTTGTTTGCTAGAAGAATATATACGAGAAGAAGGAGGAGACGTTAGAAGGTAGGGCGCAGTGTAAGGTCATGGACTGATTTCAAAGGTCAATGGTTGATTTGAGTTTCAATTTCATTCAAAAACCAACTCTTGAAGCACATTAGAATTTCAGTCTCTGATTATCTAAACGAAAATACCATCAAACTAGGAAATCAATATGGTTCTAGGTATATAAAAATATACACTGGTTATTGAATTTCGAAAAATCACAAAAACGCTACTATTGACCGATAAAACGTCAATGGAAAGTTGAATATTTTCCAAATTAATAATTATGGAAAAATAAAATTAATTAAATTAAAAATATATCAGTAGAGATTAAGTCGTAAAAAGAATATTTAATCTTCGATTATTTATTTTAAACTATTACCGCTTTAATTAAATCGTTGAGCCTTTCAAGATCGCACGGCCACATACGGCTTCGGATTGTCACGTAATTTGAAATACGATAACATACTATTACGAATCCAATGAACTAGTTTCATCCAATTCTGAGATAGTGCCCCGAATGGGCATTTTCACTCGTTAAGTAATATATAAAATTTCCAATTTTCATTTAATCACTTTTTAATTTAACTTAAAAGTTTACTATCTTCATCTAATTTAAATAAGATTTAAATCAACTTCCGTAATCATTTTCATTCACATTAAATTCGATATTTAATTACTTAATCAATTTTGATATTCAAATAACAATTATATTTGAAATTAAATCTATTTAACTTATAAAATTAACTTTTCAGTATTTAAAATCAATTAAATATTATAATTAAAACCGACTGAAATTCCGGGTCACTGCATCCTTCCCCCTTTAAAATAATTTCGTCCTCGAAATTACTAAGGTAAGAAAAATGCCACAAACACATTTACTTTTAAAAAATAATAGTTACACCTTTATTAGACCTTTTCAAATCTTTATATTCATTCACACATGTTAACTAATAACATTCCAAATACCGTGCCAGTATGATTTCAATTTAAGACTAAAAATTAAATTTTTAATTATAAAATTTACCCAAAATTCTCAAAAAATTTCTAACCTCTTAATTTAGGTAAAATTTCGGCAGCGTCTCCTTTACGCAGCTCGATCGAAAGACTATAAATCGTCACCACGAACCCAAATACACCAAAAGAAAATCAAAAGCCAAGGGGCTAATCATAAAATCATCAAACCAATTGAAATAGAAACATGTACCTTTTTATCGGGCAACCAATTTTACTTTGTGGAAATCAAAGGCGTCAATTAGCTCTTACTTTTATATACATGTCCCTTATTTACACATAATATCTAAACACATCATTTTTGCAATTATCAATATTCAATTGATTTATAATCATATCAATTTGCTTACCATATCCAATCATTTATTCACATTCATATTACTTACATCCAGTTCATTCATTCATGCCAAATTCGTTTTCATTATCACAATCACTTCATTTATTCATTCCATTTAACTTTACATAAGTTAAATTTTAATTTCATATTTCAAATTTCAAATTTCTTTTTATTATCTATACCATCTCTTAAATCATAAGTTCAAAAACTTATTTCTATTTACTTCACAAACACGTAGATAGCAAATTTCAAAATCTAAACATCCAGTTTTATTTCAAATCAATTTGAAATCATATATCTACATACCTTACTTGTATATCAAATCGATATTTTAAATTTCTTAAAATCAAAAACTTGTTTATCAAAACAAGACTCCAATAAAAAATCATTATGATAGCAATCCATCACTTAGAAACTCGAAAATGAACAATAATGATATCGCGATCATCATCGGAATTATTTTCCAACGGCCGAAGTGAGTTCAGTGCTTTTATTTCTTTCAAAATCCTTTTAAAATCATTTCTATTCAAAAATACTTCCAATAATAATATTATTATTTTCACCACACTTTGAAAAAACATTTCAAAATCTTCGAAATTTAAATTCTTAAATTAAATCCATTTTTATTATAAATCACTTTGATAAATTATACTTGTATAATTTCACTTCTCTTTATCCTTGTTTATGTTATAATAAGCAGCTTTCATAAAGGCAAAACAACCAACTAATGATAATAACCGATATTATCATTCCTAACAACCAAACAAACTATATATTACTATAACTTGTTGTTTTATATATAAAATATCATCTAGGTAAAATTATTTCATTTTCCCATTTTAAAATAATACTATGTCGAATTGTTCTGCTCAAATCTTTAGAAACCCCTATTGATACAGTTGTACAGACTGTGTCGACCAGAATTCATAAGACATTCAACAAATCAACCAAAACAATATAAAGCATTTTACATTTACTGAAAAAACGCGCTCATATATATACACACTCAAGCTCATTTTAGGGTATTACTAACTCTATCTCTAATGAGTTAACCCCAACAAAGCCAATGTTCTCACTTAACCTTCAGCTCTTCTATCAAGTGTGACGACGCACAAATCCGTACCCTTTGAATCGAAAATAAACCACAACATATCCAACCCAAAAAGCGCAGAATGATGGAGGATCATGGAAAAGTGTGGTTGAGAAGAAAGAAAGATGAAGAAACTAAACTAACATAGAATCTCCAATCATAGTGGAACAACATATAATAGAATATCAATAATCTTTACAGAAAGAAGACTGTAACATACATACATCAATTAGAGTACACAATCACTAATTATCAGCTTGGACAGTTATAATAACATGCCTTAGAATTGCTGATAATTTAAAATAAACAATGCAGCGGAAATAAACAAGTACAGGAATACGTCTCTACCATCCAGCTCATCTCCTTAGCTCCAGTGCAACCTAAGCAACCTGTAACATACTCGGTCTGACCCAAGCATTGGAAGGGAAGAACGCCAGTATTAGTCTGGTAAACTAGCATGAAAAACACATCTCTATTGAAGTTTATAAAGTTATCAAAACTTTTTTTTTCAAACAAAGGTATCTCGTAAGACCTCATCGCATATAAACACGGACGGGTTTTACCTTACGACAACCAAAACATTTTCTATCAACTCATTTGATATTATAACAGTGTCTATATACAAATACTTTTTAATCTTACCTAAAATTGTTACATTAATTGAAGTCCAGCATACTATGTTCTACAATCAAAACCATAAAGCCATGTATTGGAGAATGGATTCCATACTATGACGAGGTAAAGAACTACCTCCAATGGGTACATCTCTAGAAAAATGCACCCAAGTCTGACAAGAACATCTTATGCCCTGCCATACAGAACCGACCTACCACTTTACTAGTAGTATCGAATATATCATTACCTCGACTTCCAACCTTCATTGAGATCTCTCATGCACATACCAATCCATAATAAAAGGGTAAATCTAGAAAGATGATGAAATACCTTGATGGGAGCAACCCATTTAGCCCTATTGCATGCCCTATTTTAGTCATTTCCCAATTGATGAGGCTTGAGGGTAGGTTTTAACTTTTATATAGCAAACCAACTTGGAATGCTAACACTGCCCTTCAGGCATAAATGCAACACTAGCATTTACCCAGACAAGTTCTTCTGGGACCGAACGCACTATTCTCTGTTACATCCATAATGGGGAATCCCTCTCAAGGAAAATAGCAAAATAGCCCTTGCATTTATCTCCTTCTTTAGCTATCTTCACCATATTCCAATTCGCAACGCTTTTGCCAATTCGAAGTGATTTTCATATAATAAATCTGATCTCGCTCTCTTCGAATTGACATGATAGTTTAAAATTGGCGAATAATTTGATAGTCGGTTATTTAACTATCAAAGAAATAACAATCCAACCAAAGGTTTTATTTCCAAAAGGAAATACTACTAGTTAAACGCCTAGAAATACCGAGCCTCTTTATTTAATCTTATATATTAATTAAATCACTTTCCTAATATTTATCACAAATTTTTTTTACTAAGATATATTCTCTAATCACTTTATCACTTACGATATTTGAAAAACATTTCCATACACTTATCTCAACGGTATAAGTATATTCACAAACCATCTCATTTTCTACACTTTGGAAATATCTCGGTGTACTTAAATCAATAGTAAGTACATTTTAAATCTTTTAGAAAAAACTCTTTATCTGCAAACACACTTTATTGGGTCAAAGCGAATGTTGCATAAAACATCGTTACGACAATCCAATACACTAGTACAGGGATTCAACTAACTATCCTGAATATCAGTTATTGATATCGAACTTCAACTGTTCATTAGTTAACAATGAAGCCAATCGAGTTGGGGTGTTTTTACCTCTCGAACCTTGACTGGACAACATTCTTAACTTCAAAATAGATAGAAGTTAACCATCTCGAATATTAGCATCAGATATCGAACATATATATTTAAATCCCATATAATCCATAGAAACAATTTTGGACATCACTTACTATAAAATAATGTTATAGTCCATGCCTTCCTTGCATCATGAAAATGTCTAATACAACAATAAATGTTGAAATATATGTTTTTTTCACTGAATACATTTAAAAATCACCTTTATAATCATTGAGCTCCATTTCAAAAACATCACTTTCGAAACCATCTCTTTCAAAAGTTTATTCACTTTAAAATGTGAATATATTCCCTTTGTAAAAAATCCATATTTAATTATTAATATAAATCATTTACAGATTTATAAAACTAAATTTATAAATCCTTTTCCATTTAATAACTTCTTTTTTTACAAAATCTTTTTATTTATAAAAATCCATTTATAAATCTATTTCTTTATAAATCCTATTTATAATTTTATTTCTTTATAAATCCTATTTATTGTTCAAATCCATTTATAAATATTGATTACCAATCCATTTTTGTATTTATAAAATAGCTTTTAAAATTTTCATTTCTGTTTTATAAAACACCATTCAACATTCCTAAGTTTATTTCCGCTTTCTATTTTTCCCGAAAATAGAAACAACATCTTTCCTAAAATAACCATTCCCTATATTTTCATAAATCCACAAATGTGGTTTATCTCTCCAATTTTGCCCAAAGATAATATTTCCCTTAATTTATAAAACATCGTTTTATAAATCTATCATTTCATTTAAAAATTTTACTTAAAAAATATCACCTTTTAAATTCATTATTTAATAGATAAAATTATATCACATTTAAAATAAATCGCTAAATAATATTTATACAAAAATATTTCTATCTTCTTTTAAAACAGTATTCCTTGATTATTAAACCGGCCTATTATTTAATATTTTAAAAATTTATATAATATAGTGTGATGCCCCACCTCTATGCTCACAATAACAAAGAGTATTAAAGGAAATACTGTTTGTTATCACGAAGAATAAGGCTGGATAGGAGCGGCTATCCATAGTTAGGCTTTACACTAGTATTGGTTATTTCGATAGGAGTGGTATATATTTTTATTTTTCATCTCTTATCTATTTACTCCCATCGACATACCCAATTCCAGTACAAAACGAACTACGATGGTTCATAATAGTTTAGGACAATAAATATAATAACAACACAGATAATATAAATGCGGAACACAGATAAAACAAAAGGTCTCATATATATAATAACTGATGTCAGTTATAATACATGTGATACAGTACATATGATACCACTACAACTGTCGACTCTGGAAGTTACATATACAAGTACATTAACGTATATAATATACATGAATACATATCTTCCAATACAATTACACTGACTACTATAAATGACGACGACTACTCCAAAAATATGAAAAGACTTCATAGCTCTAGCAGTAATCCAAAGCAGGATATCTACAACCTGTAATAACTCGGTCTGACCCGAGTATTAAATTCAAAAGAAAATAATACATGGGTCAGTCTAATTCAAACTCGGTTATTAATGCACGAAAGCAATAATAATTAAATAACAATTAGACGACGGTCAAGATAAATCTCGTCTATCCGATCCTTAAATAAAGAAATCCGATAACGATAAATATAACACGTAATAGTGTTAAACAACAAATCAACTAAATTCAAATTATCCACGAAGATAAATAAAAGGGTTATCAAATGAAGATAATTTAGAAAACAACAGAATTGCCTAAACGACAATTAACGACAAAAACCAATTATTAAATATATAATTAGAAACTCATAATCTAATTATCAAAAAGATAATTAGATATCAACAAAATCATTAAATTAAACTAAATCAAAATATGATTCAAAATATTGAATTGGACACACGAAACAAATCAAACAATTAAAATATCAATTAAAACGTCAATTCGGGTAGGGCTGCAGTACACGCACGCGTGTACTGCCTCGCCACTACAGTAATTAAATACACAAAAGATCAATAATTCAAAAGCAATAGAATATCAATAAAAGCAATACCGTGTGGCTGCAGTACACGCTTGCGTGCACTGCCTTGCCACTACAGTGATGATGTACACAAACGGTATTGGATCATTGGAATTATTGATCTTCATATCTAGAATTAATTCAGATAACTAGAAAATCAACATAAAAGGTTGGATCGATCCCATCAGATGGCGAGTTTTTAAGCTACGCCGCACGTGCATCTTAGATGGCCGAAGCCTACCAAGTACTATAAATTTTGGCACCCATCAGATGACCCGAAGGTCCGCAGAGTGACCCGAAGGTCTAGTACTGGTATTTGACCCGAAGGTCCGCAGAGTGGCTCGAAACCCCAACAAATGACCCGAAGGTCCATCATATGACCCGAAGGTCCAGCAAATGACCCGAAGGTCCATCAGAGTGGCTCGAAAGCCAAATAAAATCATCAGAATCATCAAACAACAAATATTTTAATTAACGAGTCCGGAATTAACCGAAATAGCAAACGCACATGTCCCATAACCACGAGTTTTACTAAATCATTTAATTCTCTTCATCGTTTCCTTGAAACTGCAAAATTGTGTATTCAAAAAAATAACATTTCACATTCTCAAACGGACAAGTCCAGAATTAAGCGAGTCAGTAAAAGAAAGGGGTCATAGTCCTCGATTTTGCTGAAACGTTTAAATCGCTTCCTCATTCTTTTGAAAGCGCAAACTGTAAAACTTTTGAAAACAATTTCATTTATTTTATAAAAGTAATAATTTACGTTCTCAAACGAACAAGTCCGCAATTAAGCGAATCAGTAAAAGAAAGGGGTCATAGTCCTAGATTTTGCTGAAACGTTTAAATCGCTTCCTTGTTCTTTTGAAAGCGTAAACTGAAAAAAAATTGAAAACAATTTTTATTTTGAAACAATTTTTAAAACACGTGATTAAACAGCAACATCAGTAGCAAATTCGTCAAGGAAATTGCACTTCTCAAAATACCGTAAAAACGGACAACAAAATCAGCATTGCGGGATAACAGCTTGAAAATCTACTTTAAAATTTGACGGTTACTGAAGCCAAAGCGACAGTAATATTCATACGTCAATGTCTCATCAAAATAATTTGCATCAAAATATAATATCCGTGAATTTTCATCCATTGAAAAGGTCAACAAAACACCGTGCTTCAATAACTTAGCACCAATGTGAAAATCCTGTTATAAAAATAACGGTAACAAAATACGTTCAAAACCAAACATCGATTTAACGTAAAATTAATGTAGTAACGTGCAACATAAATTTGCACGTATACCACAAAATAAACAAAGAAATCATTTAAATATATCTTCAACGAAGATAATTCAAAACAGCAAAAATCTCAACAAAATCACATAACTGCAATTGCTTCTGATCCACAAATCGGATTCGAAATTTTCAAAGAAAACAAATTAAACACAGCTATGTGAACAACAAATGAAATTTATTTCAATTTCATATTTTGATTTTTAAATCAAAAAGGTTATCAGCTGTATTCAGCGAAGACAGTCTCACTGTTTCCGCTGCGCACTCTGATAAATAGAACACAAATTAATCAATCAACAAAACACAATTTTTCTTATATTTTTAAACAAAGATATTTAAAAATTTCATCATAATTTCAAAACTTTAGTTTTGACTCAAAGCATAATAAAACATCGACAAATAGTTGTAACACATGTTCCATCTAAGTTATGTTTTATATTATGTCCATAAAACCTCAAGCTCTGATACCAACTGTGATGCCCCACCTCTATGCTCATAATAACAAAGAGTATTAAAGGAAATACTGTCTGTTATTACGAAGAATAAGGCTGGATAGGAGAGGCCATCCATAGTTAGGCCTTACACTAGTATTGGTTATTTCGATAGGAGTGGTATATATTTTTATTTTTCATCTCTTATCTATTTACTCCTATCGACATACCCAATTCCAGTGTAAAAAGAACTACGATGGTTCATAATAGTTTAGGACAATAAATATAATAATAAAACAAATAATATAAATGCGGAACACAGATAAAACAAAAAGTCTCATATATATAATAACTGATGTCAGTTACAATACATGTGATACAATACATATGATACAACTACAACTATCGACTCTGGAAATTACATATACAAGTACATTAACGTATATAATATACATGAAAACATATCTTCCAATACAATTACACTGACTAATATAAATGATGATGACTACTCCAAAAATATGAAAAGACTTCATAGCTCTAGCAGTAATCCAAAGCAGGATATCTACAATCTGTAATAACTTGGTCTGACCCGAGTATTAAATTCAAAAGAAAATAATACACGAGGCCGTCTAATTCAAACTCGGTTATTAATGCACGGAAGCAATAACAATTAAATAACAATTAGACGACGGTCAAGATAAATTTCGTCTATCCGATCCTTAAATAAAGAAATCGGATAACGATAAATATAACACGTAATAGTGTTAAAGAACAAATCAGCAGAATTCAAATTATCCACGAAGATAAACAAAAGGGTTATCAGATGAAGATAATTTAGAAAACAACAGAATTGCCTAAACGGCAATTAACGACAAAATCCAATTATTAAATATATAATTAGAAACTCATAATCTAATTATCAAAAAGATAATTAGATGTCAACAAAATCATTAAATTAAACTAAATCAAAATATGATTCAAAATATTGAATTGGACACACGAAACAAATCAAACAATTGAAATATCAATTAAAACATCAATTCGGGTAGGGAGGCAGTACACACACATGTACTGCCTCGCCACTACAGTAAATAAATACATAAAAGATCAATAATTCAAAAGCAATAGAATATCAATGAAAGCAATACCGTGTGGCTGCAGTACACGCTTGCGTGCACTGCCTTGCCACTACAGTGATGATGTACACAAAAGCTCAATATCGTGTGGCTGCAGTACACGCTTGCGTGCACTGCCTTGCCACTACAGTGATGATGTACACAAACGGGCACAAGGTCAAACCCGAATTACCGGATTCAACTCAAGTGTAATTCGAAAAACAAGCAAAATGCAAAGGCCAAGTCACTGCTGTCATGACTCAACTCAATTGAACCAAATGGAACTGTGACAGCCGGAATGGCGACATGCAGTATGAAAATGTGAAAATTGGATAAATGCAAATATCATAGTCGAGCATAAAGGCACGGACTCTAGTGGAAGTGAATTAATTGACATAAATCAATGCGAGCAATATGAAGGAACCCAAAATTCTACATGAAACAGGTATGCCAACTGTATCAAATGATCAAAACAACTGGAATGAATGATCAAACTCGATGAAACCACACTTCGGATGCAGCACGGTTCATCTCAATGCCCACACCAATGAACTACATGATGTACAAGTGTTGTCACAACCCGGGGTTTTATAACAATTTGTTATCGTCATTAGAGGACTAAAATTAATAGCTAATTGCAGTTGGAAAATTTTAAATCGAGTTGAAATTCTTTTAAGAAATTGGTTAAAGAATTAGGTGGGCTTTAAAATCATATTGGCCCGTCTCTTTTATTATTTTGGGGCCGTGATACTTATTTAATGCAAATACTGTTCTTCTTTGATTTTTCATTCGAAAAAAAAACCCTAAACTAAGCTAACGAAAAAAATAATGGCGGCGTTTTTCGTTCGTTCCCCCTTTCTTTGACAATTAGGGCTTTCGTGAATTCGAAGATGGTGACTCCAAATACTCGATTTAATTCGGTTCTCTTGCTCGATTCTTTGCTGGCTTCGGCTTCGACTCGTAGCTATTCGATCTTTTGATTTGAGCTCTGGGAAGCAAAGTGAGTGTTTCCTTCACTCACATCTTTAATTCAAAGCTCAAATTTATTTAGGGTTTAAATTATGTGATTTTCGTTCGTGTAAAATTGTTTGAATTTGTCAACTTATTTGCTAGGCCGTTCGAAGTTATTTGGATGTTGATGATTTCACTGATTTATCGAATTCGTATAAAATGGTATTTGCGATTTTTACGGCTTTGATGATTTTTGGAAATGTTCAAACTCTTGGCCAGTACGGCTTGATTTTCATTTTGACTTCGGTCTGGATGCTTGTAGTCCTCGGGAAGCTTTGCGTTGTTTTCCTTTGAGCTTTGATATCAAAGTTGATATGATACTTGTTGCTGCCTATCTCTTAGCTTTTGTTGTGAACTTGTTTCTTGAGCTTGTGCTTATGTAATACAGTTTGCGCTGGTTCTCTGTCTTGCTCAAAAGTGATACTTTCATTTATGTCTTTGTGTATGCTTGTTGGTCTGGTTCATCTTGTAGTCTTCACTTAACTATGAAGTGTTTGCATTAATTTTGGTTGCTGTGTTGATCTTACTTGCCTTTGTTTTGTGGGTCTTGCCTTGTTCACTGAATTGCTGTATCACTTGGTTGTAGTTTGCACTGTGCATTCAGGTGCTTGCTACGTTGCCATATTAGTCTTACTGACCATAGTGTTCATTTCCGATAGCACTGTCCAGTCACAGTTGCATTTCATACATATGTTTCCACCTTTCACACTCTGGCCTTCAAGTATATTTGTTGTGCATTTGTAGTTGAAGTATTCCTCGAGTTTGATCATTAATGGTAGCTATCTTAAACTCTGAGGCAGTTTGCATATATGTATTTGTGTGTTCATGTCTGTGACCATTCAGGTTGGTTGTATTGAGTCTGTTCCTCCTGTAGCATATTTTGATAGAACTATTGCATTGAAAATATTTTCTACATAACCATCTTGTTGTCCAAAAATAAAAAGGCATATCAGTATGTGCTATGTTTCCTCTGATGCATTTCCTTCTGCCTAACAAATCGAGTCGGTTGACATTAATTAGTGTATATGAACAGTTTTACTTGTTTTGGCTAGTGCATTCGGCTTGTACGTTGTTTATTGGCATCCTTATATCTAATGCATTGTGGTATTGTTTCAGCTGATTTGATTATGTTATTTTTGCATTACTTTGTTCAACTTGCATCAGTTTAGTTCACATATGGTGATCTAGTATCACTAACTTTGAATTATTGTGAGTTGTAATATTGAGCGCTGTAACTTGATGGATCTGTGGCATTTCTTGCTGTCATGTTACAGCGACTTGTTTAGCTTGCTTCACTTTGGTAATTTCAGTTTCACTACTGCCTCTTTAATTTGTGTATGCACTTGCATCGGCCACTAATGCATTCATTTGCACATCACTTGATTGCCTCTTTTATTGCCGGTTCTTCGAGGCATGTTGTCATGAGCACTTGATTTAAAAGTTACACTGCTCTGGTTCCTAGTTGCTTTGAGCAATTGGGTCTGTTTAATTGTAGTCTACATTTCTGATAATGGACTTGCACTTGAACCTCTTGCCAGTTGCACTATAAGTTCGATTTGTTGTTAATAATTGTAGTCGTGATGACATCATATACTGTAGTGGTGCACACGCGTGCGTGTGCTGCAGCCACACATTATTGACGTATAAATTGATATTTCAATCGCTTGAATTGCTTGGCAAGGCAGTGCACGCAAGCGTGTACTGCAGCCACACGGTATTGCTTTTATTGATATTCTATTTCTTTTGAATTATTGATCTTTTGTGTATTTAATCACTGTAGTGGCGAGGCAGTACACACGTGCGTGTACTGCAGCCCTACTCGAATTGACGTTTTAATTGATATTTCAATTGTTTGAACTGTTTCGTTTATTCAATTCAATATGTTTTGAATCATATTTTGATTTGGTTTAATTTAATGATTTTGTTGATATCTAATTATCTTTTTGATAATTAGATTATGAGTTTCTAATTATTTACTTTATAATTGAATTTTTTCGTTAATTGCCGTTTAGGTAATTCTGTTGTTTTCTATTTATCTTCTTTGATAATCTTTTTAATTTATCTTCTTTGGTAATTTGGATTTGCTGATTTTTTGTTTAACACTGTTACGTGTTATATTTATCGTTATCCGATCTCTTTATTTAAGGATTAGATAGACGAGATTTATTGTGACTGTCGTCTATTTGTTACTTAATTATTATTGCTTCTGTGCATTGATAACTGAGTTTGAACTATAAACTGACCCGTGTATTATTTTCTTTTGAATGTAATACTCGGGTCAGACCGAGTATTACACGTTGTAGATATCTTGCTTTGGATTGCTGCTAGAGCTATGGAGTCTTTTCATATTTTTGGAGTAGTCGTTGTCTTTTATAGTAGTCAGTGTAATTGTATTGGAAGATATGTATTCATGTATATTATATACGTTAATGTACTTGTATATGTAGCTTCTAGAGTCGACAGTTGTAGTTGTATCGTATGTACTGTATCACATGTATTGTAACTGACATCAGTTATTATATATATGAGACTTTTTGTTTTATCTGTGTTCCGCAATTATATTATCTGTTTTATTATTATATTTATTGTCCTAAACTATTATGAACCATTGTAGTTCGTTTTATACTGTAATTGGGTATGTCGATGGGAGTAAATAAATAAGAGATGAAAAATAAAAATATATACTACTCCTACCGAAATAACCAATACTAGTGTAAGGCCTGACTTTGGATGGTTGCTCCTATTCAGCCTTATTCTTCGTGATAACAGACAGTATTTCCTTTAATACTCTTTGTTATTGCGAGCATAGAGGTGGGGCGTCACAGTTGGTATCAGAGCTTGGGGTTTATGGACATAATATAAAACATAACTTAGATGGAACGTGTGTTACAACTAGTGTCGATGTTTTAGTTGTGCTTTGAGTCAAAACTAATGTTTTGAAATTTCGATGAAATTTTTTTCAATATCTTTATTTAAAAATAAAAAGTGAATTTGTGTTTTGATTATCAGAGTGCGAAGCGGAAGCAGTGAGACTGTCTTCGCTGAGTACAGCTGATAACCTTTTTGATTTAAAAATCAAAATATGAAATTGAAATAAATTTCATTTGTTGTTTACATAGCAGTGTTTAATTTGTTTTATTTTAAAATTTCGAATCCGACTTGAGGATCCGAAGCGATTGCAGTTATGTGAATTTGTTGAGATTTCTGTTGTTTTGAATTATCTTCATTGAAGATATATTCGACTGATTTCTTTGTTCATTTTGTAAGTATACGTGCAAATTTAAGTTGCACGTTACTGCATTAATTTTACATTGAACCGATGTTTGGTTTAAACGTATTTTGTTGCCGTTATTTTATAACGGGTTTTTACACCAATGCTAAATTTTTGAAGTACAGTGTTTTGTTGACATTTTTAATGAATGAAAATTCACTGGTATTATATTTTGATGATAATCATTTTGATGAGATTTTGACATATGAATATTACTGTCGCTTTGGCTTCAGTAACCATCAAGTTTTAAAGTGGATTTTCAAGCGGTTATCCCGCAATGCTGATTTTGTTGTCCGTTTTTACGGTATTTTGAGAAGTGCAATTTCCTTGTCGAAGTTGCTACTGATGTTGCTGTTTTAATCACGTGTTTTAAAAATTGTTTCAAAATAAAATTGTTTTCCAAAATTTTACAATTTCGTTTTCAAAAGAATGAGAAAGCGATTTAAACGTTTCAGCAAAATCGAGGACTATGACCCCTTTCTTTTACTGATTCGCTTAATTTCGGACTTGTCCATTTGAGAAAGTAAATTATTACTTTTATAAAATAAATGAAATTGTTTTCAGAAGTTTTGCAGTCTACGCTTTCAAAAGAATGAGGAAGCAATTTAAACGTTTCAGCAAAATCGAGGACTATGACCCCTTTCTTTTACTGATTCGCTTAATTCCGGACTTATCCATTTGAGAATGTGAAATGTTATTTTTGAAATACACAATTTTGCACTTTCAAGGAAATGATGAAGATAATTAAACGATTTAGTAAAACTCGTGGTTATGGGACATGTGCGTTTGCTATTTCGGTTAATTCCGGACTCGTTAATTGAAATATTTGTTGTTTTGATGATTTTGATGATTTCCGTGTGCTTTCGAGCCACTATGTTGGACCTTTGGGTCATATGTTGGACCTTCGGGTCATATGTTGGACCTTCGGGTCAATACCAGTACTAGACCTTCGGGTCATTTGTTGGACCTCTAGGTCATTTTGTTGGGCGCCAAAATTATGTTGGTAGTACTTGGTAGGCTTCGGCCATTTGTTGATGCACGTGCGGCATAGCTTAAAAACTCGCCATCTGATGGGATCGATCCAACCTTTTATGTTGATTTTCTAGTCATCTTAATTGTTCTAGATATTTGTTGTTTCCTATTATCTGCAGGTAATTGGATATTTGTTGATATGAGTTCTAATTATCTTTTTGATAATTAGATATTTGTTGATTCTGATTATCGTTTTTGATAATTAAATATTTGTTGATTTTGATTATCGTTTTTGACAATTGAATATTTGTTGATTTGAGATTTGATTATCGTTTTTGATAATTGAATATTTGTTGATTTGAGATTTGATTATCGTTTGTGATAATTAAATATTTGTTGATTTGAGATTTGATTATCATTTGTGATAATTAAATGTTTGTTGATTTAAGATTTGATTATCGTTTGTGATAATTAAATATTTGTTTATTTGAGATTTGATTATCGTTTGTGATAATTAAATGTTTGTTGATTTGAGATTTGATTATCGTTTGTGATAATTAAATGTTTGTTGATTTGAGATTTGATTATCGTTTGTTATAATCAAATGTTTGTTGATTTGAGATTTGATTATCGTTTGTGATAATTAAATATTTGTTGATTTGAGATTTGATTATCGTTTATGATAATTAAATATTTGTTGATTTGAGATTTGTTTATCGTTTATGATAATTGCTGTTTTCTATCTATCTCTGTTGATAGTTAGAGTTTTCTGATTATGGAGTTTGTGTTTTTCTGATTTTCTGGTTGACAACTAGATGTTTGCGGTTTTGTGAATTGTGATTTGTGTTTTCTAATTATCTTTGTTGATAATTAGATTTTGCTGTTTTCTAATTATCGTATTGATAATTAGATATTGCTATTTTGTGATTTCTGAATTCTAATTATCTAATTGATAATTAAATATTACTGATAACTGTATTTATTCAGTTTTGTTGTTTTCGGATTATCTACTTGATAATTAGATTCTGTTGAGAATTTGTGAATTTCTTTTATTGGAATTAAAAGATTTTTTTAGTATTTGTGTTCTTGACCTTTATTTTTCTAGCTTAACCAATTTATGTTAGAGAAATAATTGTTATTGACGCCTTTAATTATGAAAATTGCGGGGACGCAATTTTTATAAGGAGGGGAGTCTGTAACAACCCGGGGTTTTATAACAATTTGTTATCGTCATTAGACGGCTAAAATTAATAGCAAATTGCAGTTGGAAAATTTTAAATCGAGTTGAAATTCTTTTAAGAAATTGGTTAAAGAATTAGGTGGGCTTTAAAATCATATTGGCCCGTCTCTTTTATTATTTTGGGGCCATGATACTTATTTAATGTAAATACCGTTCCTCTTTGGTTTTTCATTCGAAAAAAAAACCCTAAACTAAGCTAACGAAAAAAATATGGCGGCGTTTTTCGTTCGTTCCCCCTTTCTTCGACAATTAGGGCTTTCGTTAATTCGAAGATGGCGACTCCAAATACTCAATTTAATTCGGTTCTCTTGCTCGATTCATTGTTGGCTTTGGCTTCGACTCGTAGCTGTTAGGTCTTTTGATTTGAGCTCTGGGAAGCAAAGTGAGTGTTTCCTTCACTCACATCTTTAATTCAAAGCTCAAGTTTATTAAGGGTTTAAATTATGTGATTTTCGTTCGTATAAAATTGTTTGAATTTGTCAACTTATTTGCTCGGCCGTTCGAAGTTATTTGGATGTTGATGATATCTCTGATTTATCGAATTCGTATAAAATGATATTTGCGATTTTTACCGGTTCATTTTCACGGCTTTGATGATTTTTGGAAATGTTCAAACTCTTTGGGCAGTACGGCTTGATTTTCATTTTGACTTCGGTTTGGATGCTTGTAGTCCTCGGGAAGCTTTGCGTCATTTTGCTTTGAACTTTGATATCAAAGTTGATATGATACTTGTTGCTGCCTATTTCTTAGCTTTTGCAGTGAACTTGTTTCTTGAGCTTGTGCTTATGTAACACAGTTTGCGCTGGTTCTCTGTCTTGCTCGAAAGTGATACTTTCATTTATGTCTTCATGTATGCTTGTTGGTCTGGTTCATCTTGTAGTCTTCACTTTAACTATGAACTGTTTGCTTTAATTTTGGTTGCTGTGTTGATCTTGCTTGCCTCTTTTTTGTGGGTCTTGCTTTGTTCACTGAATTGTTGTATCACTTGGTTGTAGTCTGCACTGTGCATTCAGGTGCTTGCTACGTTGCCATATTAGTCTTTCTGACCATAGTGTTCATTTCTGATAGCACTATCCAGTCACAGTTGCATTTCATACATATGTTTCCACCTTGCACACTCTAGCCTTCAAGTATATTTGCTGTGCATTTGTAGTTGAAGTATTCCTCGAGTTTGATCATTAAATGTAGCTGTCTTAGCCTTTGAGGGCAGTTTGCATATATGCATTTGTGTGTTCATGTCTGTGACCATTCAGGTTGATTGTATTGAGTCTGTTCCTCCTGTAGCATATTTTGATAGAACTATTGCATTGAAAATATTTTCTACATAATCATCTTGTTGTCCAAAAACAAAAAGGCATATCAGTATGTGCCATGTTTCCTCTGATGCTTTTCCTTCTGGCTAACAAATCGAGTCGGCTGACTTTAATTAGTGTATATGAACAGTTTTACTTGTTTTGGCTAGTGCGTTCGGCTTGTACATTGTTTATTGGCATCCTTGTATCTGATGCATTGTGGTATTGTTTCAGCTGATTTGATTATGTTATTTTGGAATTACTTTGTTCAACTTGCATCGGTTTTAGTTCATATATGGTGATCTAGTATCACTAACTTTGAATTATTGTGAGTTGTAATACTGAACGCTGTAACTTGATGGATCTGTGGCACTTCTTGCTGTCATGTTACAGCGCTTGTTTAGCTTGCTTCACTTTGGTAATTTCAGTTTCACTACTGCCTTTTAATTTGTGTATGCACTTGCATCGGCCACTGATGCATTCATTTGCACATCACTTGATTGCCTCTTTTATTGCATGTTCTTCGAGGCATGTTGTCATGAGCACTTTATTTAAAAGTTACACTGCTCTGGCTTCTAGTTGCTTTGAGCAATTGGGTCTGTTTAATTGCAGTCTACATTTCTGATAGTGGACTTGCACTTGAACCTCTTGCTAGTTGCACTATAAGTTTGATTTGTTGTTAACAATTGCAGTCGTGATGACATCATATACTGTAGTAGCGAGGCAGTACACGCGTGCGTGTGCTGCAGCCACACATTATTGACGTATAAATTGATATTTCAATCGCTTGAATTGCTTGGCAAGGTAGTGCACGCAAGCGTGTACTGCAGCCACACGATATTGCTTTTGTTGATATTCTATTTCTTTTGAATTATTGATCTTTTGTGTATTTAATCACTATAGTGGCGAGGCAGTACACGCGTGCGTGTACTGCAGCCCTACTCGAATTGACGTTTTAATTGATATTTCAATTGTTTGAACTGTTTCGTTTATTCAATTCAATATGTTTTGAATCATATTTTGATTTGGTTTAATTTAATGATTTTGTTGATATCTAATCATCTTTTTGATAATTAGATTATGAGTTTCTAATTATTTACTTAATAATTGAATTTTGTCGTTAATTGCCGTTTAGGCAATTCTGTTGTTTTCTAATTATCTTCTTTGATAATCTTTTTAATTTATCTTCTTTGATAATTTGGATTTGCTGATTTGTTGTTTAACACTATTACGTGTTATATTTATCATTATCCGATCTCTTTATTTAAGGATCGGATAGACGAGATTTATTGTGACTGTCGCCTATTTGTTACTTAATTATTATTGCTTTTGTGCATTAATAACTGAGTTTGAATTATAGACTGGCCGTGTATTATTTTCTTTTGAATGTAATACTCGGGTCAAACCGAGTATTATAGGTTGTAGATATCTTGCTTTGGATTGCTGCTAGAGCTTTGAAGTCTTTTCATATTCTTGAAGTAGTCGTTGTCTTTTATAGTAGTCAGTGTAATTGTATTGGAAGATATGTATTCATGTATATTATATACGTTAATGTACTTGTATATGTAACTTCCAGAGTCGACAGTTGTAGTTGTATCGTATGTACTGTATCACATGTATTGTAACCGACATTAGTTATTATATATATGAGACTTTTTGTTTTATCTGTGTTCCGCAATTATATTACCTGTGTTATTATTATATTTATTGTACTAAACTATTATGAACCATCGTAGTTCGTTTTATACTGTAATTGGGTATGTCGATGGGAGTAAATAAATAAGAGATGAAAAATAGAAATATATACTACTCCTATCGAAATAACCAATACTAGTGTAAGGCCTAACTTCGGATGGTCGCTCCTATCCAGCTTTATTCTCGTGATAACATGCAGTATTTCCTTTAATGCTCTTTGTTATTGTGAGCATAGAGGTGGTGCGTCACAAGTGTGCAGTGACCAGTGAACAACTAAATAAAACTGGACCAAGTTCAACTTAACAAGCAAATGCAGACTAGTGAACAAAGGCAGTAGTACATCTCAAATGCAAACTATATCATACATGATACTATGATCATATGGATGTATGCAAATTTGTACATCTCCAATGCAAACTGAAGTACTCAAGTGCAACTCACCACAAATATGCACAGGAACAATATATGATCAAAGATAAGCAAAA
This sequence comes from Allium cepa, assembly GCA_030765085.1. NCBI lineage: Eukaryota > Viridiplantae > Streptophyta > Magnoliopsida > Asparagales > Amaryllidaceae > Allium > Allium cepa. The sequence continues at coordinate 349,542,053 of CM060944.1, forward strand.
GCAAGTGGACGCGATGCGCATAATGTACAGTGCAACTACTGCAACAAGTAAGTGGCAACAAATGAAATGCAGCCACCACATGAATACAAGGGTAGAACTGCACAAAGTAATGGCATCAAGTTATACTATTATGTGTACCAAAGATAAGACAACACAACAACAAATTCCAGTGAGGTCAAAATGAAAATCAAGGCATCAAGTATGCACAAATTAATGCAAATCAGTACAGTCAGTGAACTGAAGTGAAGCTACAAGTGTACAACTACACCAGACCAAATGTCATCAAGTAAACAAGACTCAAGTCAAGTGGACGAAGTGCCCATGAATTCACAGTGCAAACTATTGCACCAAGAATACAACATGCATGCAGTTGTGAGACTGGAAAATGCAAGAATCAGACTCGAGTACAAAAGCTACAAATTCAAGTGCAGTGCCCTTAATGCAAACTCAAGTCTGCTACATATAAATCAAGTTCAGTTTCTCATAAACAAGACCAAGCGAACCAATGACCAAAATCAATCAAATACTCCAGACCATATACAAGTGAATTAATCAATCTGCAAATATCACTAAGGCACAGTGCAGAAGCAAAAAGGCAAAGGCCAGCAACATTGAAATGGATCGAGCCAGTGCAACAAATAAAATATGTTGATTTTCCAGAACAAATATTTGAATTCAAACAACTGCAGTTCAAGGTAATACCGAAGTTTAGCATCAATTCATAGCCGAGGTGGTCAAGGCTAGAATCGAACAGAGTCAGATGTAGTAGTTTCCAAAGTCAACAGAGAATTCAAAGCAACTGTTAAATGTCGAAGTCAAACTTAAAGCAATTGCAAAGTCAAAATAAATCCTCATCTAAAAATGTTTTCACAAAATCCTGCCTACATATTTCAACCAAACTCAGAAACGAGGTCATGCTGAAGCCAATAGAGGAAATGATAAAGTCGAATCGCAGTTCAAAACAATAGCAAGCTCAACCACGGTCGAGGTCAAAATAACCAAAGTCATCAGCAAAATCAAAGCCGTGAGAATCAAGAATCAAATAATGTCACAGCAATTTCAAACCAAAAATCGAAGCTATGGAAATCAAGTAACAAAAGCTCATACGATTTTAAACTAGATGTGAGTGAGGAAATCACTCACCTTATCGACGAATTGGAGCAGCCGCATCGATCTACAAAGCAAGGCCGAAGATCAACGTCCGATCGAGCTACAGGAGTCGGCGCCTTCGATTGCACGAAACCCTAGCTGAAAGGAAGAACGAACGAGAAGAACGAAGCCACCATTATTATTTTTTCGTATGCTAGGGTTTTCGAACGAAAAATGAATGAAAGGGGGGTCGGGTTTGCCATTTGATAAACGCGGCACCAAGAAGAAAATTGGGCCAAGATGATTTTTAAAGCCCACACAGTTCCTTAATCAAATTACTAAAGGATTTCAACCTGGTTTAAAAACTCCCATAGCACTTTGTTCGCAATTTTAATCGTCTAATGATGATAACAAAATAATTGCGAAATCCCGGGTTGTTACATATAGTCTATAAATTTTTTATTAAAATATTTCATAAAGCTATTCATTTAATATCCAAAAATTATGCTTTGTATATAAAATAAATTCCTTTTTTGAATAACTCAAAAATAATTTATAAACATATTTAATTTTGAAACTATTCAAAAATAAAAAATTCCATCTAATAGCATTTCAAAAATACTAAAAAGAGGCACAGTGCTACCACAACACTAAATAAGGGAAATTATGTTCATGCCATGAAATATGACATCCAATACATCATATATCATTATATATGAAAATAAAATTAACGACGTGAAGAATTATGTTGGATCCCTCCAACCTGTTCACGTGCATCAAATATATCATATGAGAATAAAATGTACAATGTCTGCTTCGAGGTAAAAGCGCTTACAAAGGGTCGTCCGCTCATACAAGGAAACGTATAGGGTCTCATCTGCTTCAATAGGCATGTATATATATCCAACTACTAATAATAATAGTAAACAGCTAAATAAGCAATCATAGGCAGCAACGACATAGATAAAATTATTTCCACTTATATAAAATATAAGTGGCCTGAGATTGTGAGTTTTACTCACATTGATTCCAGTTAGTGCTAAAGTGTTCAGGTTTGAATTAAAATTAACTAAGCGTTTAATTTTAATCCAAATTCTTGCTAGCTCCAAATAACTACAATTCAACTCCAACATGTAGTATTCGTTGATACGAATACAACGCAACTTGTTTCATTCGATTTCAGTCTCGTATGAAACAGTTATATGGTTATTAAGTTATTGAATTTAAATATAATTAACAAATCACTTAATTGCAAGTTTAATTACCAATTAAACAACTAAACCTCGCCTAACCCTTTCTTCCTCAAACACAAAGAATTCCCGCTTCTCCCCAGTTCACCATTGCCGCACTCTCTTCCTTCCCATTCTTCCTCGTCGATGCGTGAAACCATCCATCGACACCACCCTTGAACACCTCATCATCAGCTCTATCCTCCCATCCCTATCAGACCAAGTTCAATCTCCCCTTCTCCATCATGTCCAAACTCTCCCTGGTCACGTCAATAGCAGGTCGCGCCTCCCTCCGGACCACCGTACTCTTCAAACTCCGGTGATAACTGCCATTTAACATCCTCTTTCCAAAAGCAACTTCATTCCACAAATCAATGAGCCAATCTCCTTTTTAATCAAACCTTAGTCAATAAACCCATAGAATGTCCACTGTCTTGGCTGCCGCACCTCCCTTACCACCACCATATCCTACAAAAACATATCCAAGCATAGCTCTATTGAAATATGAATTTAGGAATTGGTTTTGTGATTTTTCATTTAGTAATTTGTTTAACTTAAACATTTTAATTTGTAAAATGAAAAAAATGGGCTTCTTTTTTTACTGGAAGAATACATAAGAGAAGATGGAGGAGACGCGTCAATGGTTGATTTGAATTTTCATTTCATTCTAAAATCAACTCTTAAAGCACATCAAAAATTCAATCTTTGATTTTCCAAACGAAAATACCATCGCGCTCAGGAAATCGATACGGTTCTAGGTATATAAAAATATACACTGGTTATTGAATTTTGAAAAATCACAAAAACGCTACTATTGACCGGTAAAACATCAAACAGAAAGTTGAATATTTTCCAAACTAAAAATTATGGAAAAATAAAATAAATTAAACTGAAAATATGTCAGTAGAAATTAAGTCATAAAAATAATATTTAATCTTTGATTATTTATTTTAAACTGTTACCTCTCTAATTAAATCATTGCGCGGTTCAAGCTCACGCGGCCAATATGACATCAAATTGTCACGAAATTTGAAATCCTACAATAATTTGCTATTACGAATCCAACAAAATTAGTTTCGTTCAATTGTGAGATAGAGCCCTGAATAGCCATTTTCACTCGCTAAATTAATATAAAAAATTTCAATTTTCGTTTAGTCACCTTTTAAATTAATTTAAAAATTTTCTGTCTTCATTTTAATTTAAATTGGATTTAATCAACTTCCGTAATCATTTTCATTCACATTAAATTCTATATTCAATTATTTAATCGATTCGGATACTCAAGTAACAATTATATTTGAAATTAAATCTATTTAAATTATACAATTAATTTTTCAATATTTAAAATCAATTAAGTATTCTAATTACAATTGATTGAAATTTCGGGTCGTTACACCAAGTGTATTTGAAATATGCATCTACAAATGATATATGGTATATATATCCATAATCTGAATGAATTGGAGCAAGACCCAGAGATCAGTAGTTATTAGTTCCAATAGTTTATCATATTTGGTTAAAGAATCAGTAAATGCTAATTTATGTCTTTTGCCCATTTACAAATGTAAGGTAGAATGACATTGTCAAAAGGAATCTTATTTTTAGCTAAGATCTTTTTCATATTATTTACACTAGGATGACTGAGCTTGAAATGCCATACATCAAAGTTATTCAATTTCTTCTCAGTTTGAGCTAGTTTAGAAAAATTACAACTTCCAGTAGTTTTATCAGAGTTTGATTTTCTAGAATCAACATGATTAAGTTTGCATAGATCCTTCATAGCCATACCCCATAATAAAATTTCCTTAGTTCATATGTCTTTACCCAAACAGTATTTAGGATAAAATTCAAAGTAAACATCGTTATACTAGCAAACTGTGATACATATATCGACCCAGTATTTCAAACCATTCGCACCCACACATGCCAGACTTGAATTGCTCAAAATATTAGATTATTAATTTATATTTGGAAAAATTCAGCATATACGGTAAATAAATTAATCACAGAATCACAGACGCAGAGTAATATAACAATAAGCAGCGGAATAGATAAATAGTAGTCCATGAAGCTACTATATAAACTTTAGAGTTTGAAGAAAAATACAACAGATATCTCGAATACACAGAAGTCTTGATATATATAGTCAAATGATAAAATCGGAATATAAACAGCTCGAGAGAACTAAAGACTGAATAGACATAGATGGATCTCCAAGTGAAGCTCCAAGCGTCAATGGTAAGTCTCAAATACTGTAACACTCAGTCTGACCCAAGCATAAAGAAAAACAAAAAACACTCGAGCCAGGACTAACATTCTTATACAGTAAATTCAACTCAAGGTAAATATAAACTGAAATACAAATAACGTAAAGAATGTTTGGGATTCTAATCCTCTAAGGATCCATGGAACTATCTATTATGTAGTAATATACACTATTATAATAATGTCTATAGTAAAGTAAACTATTAAAATAGCATTAAGGCGTTACCCATATCCCCCTTAACACATTTTATATAATGTCGTAGTCTATATAGATACTGTAAACTCAACCCGCGGGTGGGCTATCAGGGTTGCACTCCATAGGTACGACGCAAAAAAACTCTTAGAAGGTGCGATAAAGCATGAACAAGGCACACGATGCAATGCCCAGGGTAGATATACCAATTGCGTATCTGGATTGGTGGTAATGCATAGCAGCTAATACCGCCCATTTTGACACACTCCCAAATCAAAGGTCCATCCAAATCAAACCACAAAGTAATAGAATGATATCGAAGAAATGTGTCCGATTGGAGGAATGGCCTCACTTGGCCCTGTGAGGCTCTAGTTTTAGCCACATCAAGCTGACATGCGAGAGTCAGGACTACGTTATTACCTCATACAGGATCGTCGCCAAACCATCCCACTTCATTCTGGAGTCTCCACCACGTACACAGTTGTTAAAGCGGTTTTCGGTATTGGCAGAGAGTATGATAATATTTGATCCAGGTCTCTTTAATAACCAAATGATTATTTCACACCGTGGTCATTTCATTTCAAATAGTGCATACTTCATATCAAAATATCATATTCATTTTAAAACCTTATCAATTCGATATCATTATTCACCTTAAATAATATTCATTTCCAGAGTCGTAACAATTTCAAAATTATAGCACTTTTGAAATCATACCACTTTTGAAATCATAATGCTTTTGAAATCATTACACTTTTGAAATCATAACCCTTCCATCTTAAACAGTTTAGATATTGAAAATAGTATATATGTTAAAATAGTTATAAATTAAAAATAGTTTATATAATAAATAGCTATGAAATATTTTATATTTATTTAAAGATATTACAATGAAATAGTTTCCCAATTAGAATTGTTTCATCCAATTCCACAAATCGATTCAAATCAACTTAAATTTCAAAATTCAATTTTGAAGTAATCCTTATTCAACACTTCCAATTTAAAAGGTTAAAGATTCAATTAAAATTCTCGATAAACCATTTCACTTTTTATCGATTTCAAATCCAGGTTTGAACTATCATTTCAAGTCCAATAAGATTCAAAGTTAAGTATTCAAACATTTAACTTTAATTTTATTCAAATTGAAAAATATTCACTTAATCATTTTAGTACAATTAAATAAAATCTCAATATATAATAGTGGAGATAAGGTGAGTTTGGCGCAGTGGGTGGTTAGAGCACGATTGGCTGGAGCATAGGTAGTGGGGTTCGTTGCAGGCTCAGGCGGACTAAAGTGGAGCGCTGTGTAACGACCCGCAAATCCGTACCCCTTGATTTGACACTATTCAACCTAAATCAACTCAATTTGTACAGAAATACGAACCATTTGGGTTAAAGAAGAAGAGGTAGAAGAAGAGAAAACAGAAAACAGCTTCCAAATCTAACCATCGCAGCGGAATAAAATATAATAGATAATAACAGATCTTTACACAAAAGAAACTATATCTGTTTATACATTACATCACCAGAATACATCATCAGAGTACAACATCAATATCATACAACTAGATACACACTAAACATCACAGCGGAATATATATAAACAAGTAGAGAAGTACGTATCGTCATCCAGCTCGTCTCCTGAACTCCAAAGCATCATATCCTGTATCCTATAATACTCGGTCTGACCCGAGCATTACAGTTAAATAACACCCGAGTCGGTCTGGAATACCAGCGTGAGAAAATCACACCCAATTGATTATTAAAGTTTCAAAAATCCTTTGAAAACAAAAGCATCTCGTAAGACCACGCCACAAATAAACATGTCGGGTTTTTCCCTTACGATAGCTAAAACATTTTATAGAAATCCTCTGATATTATAATAGTGTCTATATACAAATACTTATAAAATAGCCGAAATTGTTACATGATTAAATTCCAGCTACTAGCCACAGAGTTGGTAATACAAACAAAACTCGTACAAGGCACGTAGTGAGAATGGATTTCCAACTAATGACTAGGCACTGGGGTACCACCTGTCACAGTACGGGGCCTAGATCACCGTACCGAGGAGTACGCCCGCTCCCCTGCAACACAAGGTCGGGACTACCCCTTACTGGATAATCCCGAGTGAGATCACCCCGCGGTTGGGATCAGCAACCGCCCACTAAGTCAAAATAAAAAGGGACATCTAGACTTGAATGACCTCACCCTGCTTGGGTGCTACCCACCTAGCCTTGCTACATAACCCCTGATTTTCAGTCATTCCCATTTGATGAGGCTTGAGGCTAAGCGTTACCTTTTTAAGAACATATCCCTTAGAATGCCCATCGTCCACCTGACGGTGTTTCGCAAGCATTCATCCATACAAGTCCGTCCCGGGTTCGAACGGAATCGAAGGCACTATTCCTACTACATCCATTTTGGAAATATCCTCGGGATTAGTAGCGACTAGCCCTTGCACTTCACTGCTCCATCTTCGACTCCGAACTCATTTCCCACGAAACGTACAAACCGAAACGAAGTGGTTTTCGAGAAATAAATCTCGATCCCGGTCTCTTCGAAACGATCAACGTATTTGTCCAATATTGATAGTCGGTGATTTAACTATCAATTAATGTTCACATTATCCATCCAACATAAATAATTTCTCCAAGTTATTTGTTATTTCAAAATATCTGTACAAGATCTATTTTCACATTTAAATCCCCTTTGAAAACAGTTTAAACCAGTTTCCTCTCATGGAATAATTTCCCAATTATTTATTCCCACTGGAACACCAAGTATAAAATATTTTAGATTTAATGAAACTCTAAAATCACTTTATTATAAAATACTTTATAACATAAAAATGAAATATACTTTAATACTTTATAAAAATATATATACGTTAAGAATATTTTCAATAAAACACTTTATAAAATAAAAACTAAATTTCCTCTTTTAATCAGAATACCAAGTCACTTTTACATAGTTATTACAATAATAACTTTGAATGACATATACTTACTTTTAAGGTCAACACTTAGAAATAATAAATCTTCCCAAAACATGCTTTTTAAAACGTTATTAAAACCTTAAATTTATTTTAAAATTCCTTTGAAAACCATACTTGACTATCCAGGGAAATACTCTTCTCTTTCACATCTCTAAAAAATAAATCACCATTTATTTTTAAACAAATTCTCATTCCTTTAATAAATTCTTACCGTGAATTTATAATTTAAATATCCAACGACATTTTATTTCACCTTATAAACCCAGTTTATAAAGTCCAAAATCTCACTTCTCTTTAAATTTCAATTCCAACACTTAAATCAATTTACAATTGATTTCTATTTATTTTACTTTGAAATAAATTCCCTTACTTCATTTATTTCAAAATTCATTAACTTTCAGATTAAATTTCCAAATTATGTTTTAAAAGCTTTTAATTGAAAAATACCAAATTTCAGATTTCTCAATTTCCTTCTTTCCCTTTAATTTAATCTAATCCTTAAATTTAAAATAATGTCTTTTATTCACTTTAGTTCCAAGATTTATTATTCCCCTGTTAATTCGAATCCTCATATTCCATATTTGTTAGAATTTAGAAATCAATTTATTTTATTTTATTTTCACTTCATTATTAAACTTATTCCAATTCACTAGAATTATTTTACTTAAAATTTTACTCTTTTATTTCTTTCCAAAAATTCCAATTCTAGAGATTTTCATAACTCAACATGTCCAAATAGGTCCAACCAAACCATAACATCCAATTATTCATATAATTCATCACTGGATATCAAAAATCATATCACAGAACATTTAAACAAAATTAAATATTTTGACGAATCCAGTTGGAACCCTCCAACCTGTTTCCTTGCATCCATAGATGTTAGCACAATACCAATTCCACTTCGAGGTGGAATATCGCGGTATATGGGATTAAATAATATTATTCACTATTATGCGGCGCATAGGGTCTCTCATCCGCTATATAAATGCGGGAAATCAATCATTCCAAGATGTAATATATATACTATAATATAGCATATCAAATCAATCCAACCATTCAATTAAATTTAAATTTAACTGAGTGAGATTAACTCACCTTTTTCTTTATTAGCATCCATTTCAATCCAGCTTGATTTCTTCCCGATTTAGACCTTGAATAAACATTATATAATTTTATTATCATCTAAACAATTAATCATCATTTAATAATTTAATTTAACAAATGATTTAAATTATTATGAATAGTTTAACTTCAAACTAATTTCCTTTTCGAACTACCCTCTATTAACTAAAATAAACTTCAAATGAGTTAGCTAAACAAGTACATTACTTTAAAGTTAAATTAGTGGATTTCAAAATGTGTTGATATATATTTATTAAATTCAAAACAGAATTATTTTACACTTTACCATGTTATTATTTTCTCTGCATCTGATTATATACATACATTAGAAGTCTGCATATATATGCTTCAATGTTATTACACCAACCCATCTGAAGCTTTAATTTAACTCTATTCAAATTCCCAACAGGATGGTATACATATTATCTTTTTTTTTCAAATCTGCATACATATTTACGTTAAACCGAAAACCAAAAGCAAATATATCTCACTGGCCAACGCAAACAACACCCAAATGCTTCTGGCCTCGCGACGTCACCACCTCAGCGAACATCAACCCTAATCGATGTTGCGAGCCACTCAAGATACCAACCTAGATCGACTTCCCTTTCCCCCATTTCAGATCGCAAGGCCAGCTGCCTTAACCACCAACCGAAAGTCCTCTCAGATCTGAACACTGCCGCTACCTTGTCGCCGCGTCCCACTTCCCGCCGCTCGCGACTCATCCAACAACACGAGCCTCAATCGCGACCCATCTTCACCCTCCATTCCTGCCACCCACATACGGTCGAAGACACGCGCGCTTGAACCATAGATTCGAACGAGCTTGAATCCCGATCTTCGATTAGAGTCGAAGTCGCCCCCATCATTCGATTATGTGTCAGCCGAGAATAGGGGAAGTGCGATGAAATTTGAGGTTTTCTTGAATCCTAGAAGAAAGCACTAGCCATTCTAGCATTCGATTTAATTTGGGATCGATATTGTGAAAAACAAATAGTGGAAAAGGAAGGGACATGTGTTTACAAATGGGAGGCAACGATTTGGAATAAGTGGTGGTAGGCACGATTTTGTTTTGAACAAGAAGGAGTGGCCATTTTTTTTTCTCTCTTGTTGAGGTTAATTCATTCTGAGAGGAATGGAAGGAGAAAGTGTGATTTTAAAATGAAGAGAAACGGCTTGCTTCAGATGATTGTCGGCTACAGTATTTCACATGTGAAAGGCAAAATTTATGATGGGAAAGAATGTTGGTTGATGTTGACCAATATAAATATAAATTTAAATTGAATTCGATATAGATTTCAACGCGTTTACTTATCGTACGCTCACACACCAACTCCGATCAATACGAAATTTGAAATCCGATAATAATATAATACTACAGATCCAATGGAACTGGTTTCGTCGAATTCTGAGACTGCGCCTTGGAAGGCTATTTTTAAATTCAATTAAAACAATAAAATTTTAAAACTGTACAAACCACCATAAACTTTAAATTTACAACTTCTATTATCTTCAGCATTATCAATATAAATTTTATAAGCCTTCAAATTATTTTTAACCAGCTTTAAAAATCAAGATTCAATACTTTTACCCAATTCCGATAATTAAATTTAATAATAAATTATTCAATAAATATTGATATTTGAAATTAAGGTTAATAATTAACTTTCGAATATTTAAAATTAATTAAATATTCCCATTTCAAATACTCAAAAATTCCGGGTCATCACATTCCTCCCCTCTTAAAAGAATTTCGTCCCCGAAATTGTTAGTTAGGAGGAATGATCCATAATCCATTAACTATTTTCCTCACCCCAAATAGCTCTTAAAAATTTTTTTCCAAATAAATCTTTTTACCAAAGACATACTAATCCTCTTTCTAACTTTTCAATTTATCCATAAGTCCCAAACAATATCACCTACTTATCAATTAAAATTTAAACTTAAATTCAAAATTTAAATTATTCAAAAAATTTCAAAATTTATCCAACTCCCTAAATTTCCAAAAAATTTCGCCAGCGTCTCCTTTGCGAGGCTAGCTCGGTACTACTACAAAATGGCTCTACGGCCTCCCAAATCCAAAAAAACAAAAAACAAAAAGCCAAGTGGCTGCATCCAAAAATCCCATCAAATTTCACAGAAATTTAAACACATACATTTTTGGTCGGGCAATTCTAGTTTATCTTCAAAAATCCCAATTTCCTCCTGCTTTTTTTTTAATACCTGAATATCCTATTAAGCAATAACATCCAAGTACAGCTTCAAAACCATTTTATACATTCCTTTACAAATTTTCAATATTTTCTTTACTTAAGCCCGTACGATGCACACATATCATTCGTACGCAATATCAAATTTAATCGCTCACTCGATCACACAATTTCATTTCCGAACTAGTATCGTTCACCCGACTTCCTAATGCGAACACAGATCTGGTTTTCTTGATCAGAAACCTTCATTCTCCTTGCATAGTCATAACTATGATAAAGAATTTCCAGAATTAACCAAAATTCCATATCCAGGGTTCGCCGTCGAAAATCGAGTGAAAAATCCTAACTCGGATCGATAAAATTATCTTGAAATTCTGTGCTCGTATCTGGATCAAATAGCTATGCGAATAAAATAATATACGTACATCCTACGTATAAATTCCAATTGATTATCAATTATATCAATTTCCCTTTTATTCACTTTCATTTTGATTGTTATTCCCTTATTCACAATTCCCACAGTCACGAATATCAGTTTCAACCTTAATTCAATTATTCACTTAGCATAGTTTCAATACCAAATTTACTTAAAAATTCATTATTCTCTTCTTAAGTTCAATATAAATATTTTACATACTTCTTACATTTATTTTCACTTTACCATTGAAGTTTATATTCATTACCATTCACTTTGCCCTTACAATTCCATTTAAATTCAATTTGACTTCCACTTTGAATATCAAATTAGTTTCACTTACTAATTAATTTAAATCTCACACTAAATGTTTATTTGCAAACTTTACTTTCTTTAGTCCCTTCGATTCCACTTACTTTACATTCACAGTTAGAATAGATTTCAATATTCAGTGTCAAATTCTATTTGCTTGGCAAATTTAAATCATTTGTCGTTAATGAAAATTTCTAAAATTTCAAAAAAATTCTAACTGCCAAAATTTCCGAAATTTTTTGGTAGAGTCTCCTTTGTACGGAGGAGCTTTTGCAATTTGACAAAAGATATAAATATATATACATCAACCCACACGGTCGGAAAACAGAAAAACAATTCATATTTCCTATTTGTATTGCGTAGGCGTACCTTATTTAGCATTTTTAAGCAAGCGGCTATTTATTTAAGCAATTAGCACAGTCAAAACCAGTCAAACAGCTTCCAAAAACCTGTACTCACTCAATTTAAACATGTAAGTGACAAATATACAAAGTTTATTAACATCTTACATAATTTCAATAACTAAATACATGCATATCACAAGCAATATCTTCAAATCAACATTTATAAGTAATTAATAAAGTTTCAACCACCAATTCGATTGCTCTCACTCGCTTCCAACCAATTTTGATGCCATTTCATTCAATCCTAATGGTTTACAATTCAATTTCTTACATTCAGTTTATTTTTAATCCAAACAAGCTTATATTCAATTCAATTGATTTCAAAATCAGTTTTATTTCACTTCTATCAATTCATAGAATTTATTTAATCTCGTTTTCGTCAAATGACAATTTACTTCTACGAAATTTGACCATAAAGAAGTGAATAAATAATTACGTAAGCTTGTACCCACTTTAAATTGATTCCAACTCAATTTATAGTCAATTCTTTCCATTTTAATTCATTTGCAACCATTTCAAATTTTATTCTTAGTCACATGAATTTTATTTACCACTCAAACCATCACTATTTCAACTCTATTTTGTTTAACTTGAGTTCATTGCCAGCTCCATTCGTTTAAATTAAATTAGTATATTTCATTGAATCAATATGAATTCTAATTCACATTCAATAATTTATTTCTGAATTCCTTTCATTTTATAACGAGGTCATTCCAATTTATCTCTACTTAGATTTTTATTTGCAATACAAATCATTTTTATGTTAATTCAATTCCATTAAATCTTCAACTCAAATTTAATTCACTTACAATTTCAAGTTGAATTTCTATTAATACTCAAACTTCACTTTCAAATTCTATCATTTATTCACAACTCAAATTTTTATTAACCAATTTGAGTTCCATTTCCATATTCCATTAATTAAACTTGGAACATTCCATATTATTTACATCGAGTATTCATCCCATAATTCATTTACAAACTAAACATTTGTCACCACAAATTTGATATTCAACATACATTAAATCAATATTTGATTTTATTTCAAAATCTCTTTATCTATTTTACTGGAGTTCAACCTATTTATTTTATAAGTTAAGTTTTGGATTTTCATTCACTTTCCAGATTTCAAAACTATTTTATTTTGGCTTATTTATCTCATTTCTAAATTTTATAAGTCACATTTTATTTATATTCACACTTTCATCTATCCACAATCAATCTCATTCACATTTTACTTTTTAACTTAGCATTATACCTTTTTACTTAGAATTATACATTTTATTTAGCCAAGTATATTTTTATTATTCCATTAACATTTTAAACAAGACTCCAGAGTTTAAACAATTTTCCAAAATTTCAAAATCACCTTTGAAATCAACTACATCCAAAATCCTTTGGCAAATTCAATTATCCCTTTGAATTTCAAAACCAAACCCATCTCGCAAACAATTCCAATTTAAAATATTCAGGTAGCAATTCCTCTCTTGGAAACTCGAAAATGAACACCGATGATGTCGCGATCATCATCGGAATTATTTTTCAGCGACCGAAAGAGTTTAGTGCTTTTATCTTTTTAACAACATTTCAAGTATTTTTAATTTCCAAATCTCACAAGATTTCAAATACAACTCAAAGTATTTCCTGAATAATACTGTTATTCCTCCAAATCTTTTGGAAACCGTTTTCCATCCTAAAGGAATTTAAATTTTTCTCAAAAATTCCAAATTGCAATTCCTTTAAATCTGTATTCAAACATTCTCTGGAATTTTATCTCATTTCAATTTCAAATGTTTCTCTGGAATTCTATTTCAAAATTATAATCACTTTTCCAGTTTACATTTACAAATCTCATTTGTATATGAAGTTTATTTCAATTTATAAATTACATTTTTAATCTATATTTCAAATTCCATTTTGTTATATAAACTTATTCTTCAACTTTGGTTCTAAGTTTCAATTTCTTATTCAATTTCTACACAATAGTGTTAATAATTCAATACTATCATTCCTTAACAATCAATCATCCAAATACCATAATACTTTATAAAAATTATATCTTTTATATACAAAAATAATTTGGGTAAAATTATTTCATTTACCCTACTTTAAAACAATACTGTGTCGAATTGTTCTATTCAAGTGTTTAAAGATCCCTATCAATAATGTTAATTACTCGTATTGACCAGAATCCATAAACTACTCAATAAACCAGTCAACACAATATAAACCATTTTATATTCACTAACAAATACGCACTCATATCTATTAATACGCTCAAACTCATTCTAGAGTACTACGGACTCTATTTCAATAAGTAATTCCCATCAGAGCCAAGGTTATCGCTAACCTCGCTCTGATACCAAATGTAACGACCCGCAAATCCATACCCCTTGAGTCGACACTATTCTACCTAAATCAACTCAAGTTGTACAGAAATACGAACCATTTGGGTTAAAGAAGAAGAGGTAGAAGAAGAGAAAACAAAAAACAGCTTCCGAATCTAACCATCGTAGCGGAATAAAATATAATAGATAATAACAGATCTTTACACAAAAGAAACTATATCTGTTTATACATTACATCACCAGAATACATCATCAGAGTACAACATCAATATCATACAACAGGATACACACTAAACATCACAGCGGAATATATACAAACAAGTACAGAAGTACGTATCGTCATCCAGCTCGTCTCCTGAACTCCAAAGCATCATATCATGTATTCTATAATACTCGGTTTGACCCGAGCATTACAGTTAAATAACACCCGAGTCAGTCTGGAATACCAGCGTGAGAAAATCACACCCAATTGATTATTAAAGTTTCAAAAATCCTTTAAAAAAAAGCATCTCGTAAGACCACGCCGCAAATAAACATGTCGGGTTTTTACCTTACGATAGCTAAACATTTTATAGAAATCCTCTGATATTATAATAGTGTCTATATACAAATACTTATAAAATAGCCAAAATTGTTACATGATTAAATTCCAGCTACTAGCCACAGAGTGGGTAATACAAACAAAACTCGTACAAGGCACGTAGGGAGAATGGATTTCCAACTAATGACTAGGCACCGGGGTACCACCTGTCACAGTACGGGGCCAAGATCACCGTACCGAGGAGTACGCCCGCTCCCCTACAACACAAGGCCGGGACTACCCCTTACTGGATAATCCCGAGTGAGATCACCCCGCGGTTGGGATCAGCAACCGCCCACTAAGCCGAAAAAAAAGGGACATCTAGACTGGAATGACCTCACCCTGCTTGGGTGCTACCCACCTAGCCTTGCTGCATAACCCCTGATTTTCAGTCATTCCCATTTGATGAGGCTTGAGGCTAAGCGTTGCCTTTTTAAGAACATATCCCTTAGAATGCCCATCGTCCACCTGACGGTGTTTCGCAAGCATTCATCCATACAAGTCCGTCCCGGGTTCGAACGGAACCGAAGGCACTATTCCTACTACATCCATTTTGGAAATATCCTCCGGATTAGTAGCGACTAGCCCATGCACTTCACTGCTCCATCTTCGACTCCGAACTCGTTTCCCACGAAACGTACAAACCGGATCGAAGTGGTTTTCGAGAAATAAATCTCGATCCCGGTCTCTTCGAAACAATCAACGTATTTGTCCAATATTGATAGTCGGTGATTTAACTATCAATTAATGTTCACATTATCCATCCAACATAAATAATTTCTCCAAGTTATTTGTTATTTCAAAATATCTTTACAAGATCTATTTTCACATTTCAATCCCCTTTGAAAACAGTTTAAACCAGTTTCCTCTCACGGAATACATTTCCCAATTATTTATTCCCACTGGAACACCAAGTACAAAATATTTTAGATTTAATGAAACTCTAAAATCACTTTATTATAAAATACTTTATAACATTAAAATGAAATCTACTTTAATACTTTATAAAAATATATATACGTTAAGAATATTTTCAATAAAACACTTTATAAATAAAAAATAAATTTCCTCTTTTAATCAGAATACCAAGTCACTTTTATATAGTTATTACAATAATAACTTTGAACGACATATACTTACTTTTAAGGTCAACACTTAGAAATAATAAATCTTCCCAAAACATGCTTTTTAAAACGTTATTAAAACCTTAAATTTATTTTAAAATTCCTTTGAAAACCATACTTGACTATCCAGGGAAATACTCTTCTCTTTCACATCTCTAAAAAATAAATCATCATTTATTTTTAAACAAATTCTCATTCCTTTAATAAATTCTTACCGTGAATTTATAATTTAAATATCCACCGACATTTTATGTCACTTTATAAACCTAGTTCATAAAGTCCAAAATCTCACTTCTCTTCAAATTTCAATTCCAACACTTAAATCAATTTACAATTGATTTCTATTTATTTTACTTTGAAATAAATTCCCTTACTTCATTTATTTCAAAATTCATTAACTTTCAGATTTAATTTCCAAATTATGTTTTAAAATCTTTTAACTGAAAAATACCAAATTTCAGATTTCTCAATTTCCTTCTTTCCCTTTAATTTAATCTAATCCTTAAATTTAAAATAATGTCTTTTATTCACTTTAGTTCCAAGATTTATTATTCCCCTGTTAATTCGAATCCTCATATTCCATATTTGTTAGAATTTAGAAATCACTTTATTTTATTTTATTTTCACTTCATTATTAAACTTATTCCAATTCACTAGAATTATTTTACTTAAAATTTTACTCTTTTATTTCTTTCCAAAAATTCCAATTCTAGAGATTTTGATAGCTCAACATGTCCAAATAGGTCCAACCAAACCATAACATCCAATTATTCATATAATTCATCACTGGATATCAAAAATCATATCACAGAACATTTAAACAAAATTAAATATTTTGACGAATCCAGTTGGAACCCTCCAACCTGTTTCCTTGCATCCATAGATGTTAGCACAATACCAATTCCACTTCGAGGTGGAATATCGCGGTATATGGGATTAAATAATATTATTCGCTATTGTGCGGCGCATAGGGTCTCATCCGCTATATAAATGCGGGAAATCAATCATTCCAAGATGTAATATATATACTATAATAAAGCATATCAAATCAATCCAACCATTCAACCAATTATTTAAATTTAGTCAATTAAATTTAAATTTAATTGAGTGAGATTAAATCATCTTTTTCTTTATTAGCATCCATTTCAATCCAGCTTGATTTCTTCCCATTTTAGACCTTGAATAAACATTATATAATTTTATTATCATATAAACAATTAATCATCATTTAATAATTTAATTTAACAAATGATTTAAATTATTATGAATAGTTTAACTTCAAACTAATTTCCTTTTCGAACTACCCTCTATTAACTAAAATAAACTTCAAATGAGTTAGCTAAACGAGTATATTACTTTAAAGTTAAATTAGTGGATTTCAAAATGTGTTGATATATATTTATTAAATTCAAAACAGAATTTTTTTACACTTTACCGTATTATTATTTTCTCTGCATCTGATTATATACATACATTAGAAGTCTGCATATATATGCTTCAATGTTATTATACCAACCCATCTGAAGCTTTAATTTAACTCTATTCAAATTCCCAACAGGATGGTATACATATTATCTTTTTTTTTTCAAATCTGCATATATATTTACGTTAAACCGAAAACCAAAAGCAAATATACCTCACTGGCCAACGCAAACAACACTCAAATGCTTTTGGCCTCGCGACGTCACCACCTCAGCGAACATCAACCCTAATCGATGTTGCGAGCCCCTCGAGATACCAACCTAGATCGACTTCCCCTTCCCCCATTTCAGATCGCAAGGCCAGCTGCCTTAACCACCAACCCAAAGTCCTCTCAGATCTGAACACCGCCGCTACCTTGTCGCCGCGTCCCACCGCTCGTGACTCATCCAACAACACGAGCCTCAATCGCGACCCATCTTCGCCCTCCATTCCTGCCACCCACATACGGTCGAAGACACGCGTGCTCGAACCATAGATTCAAACGAGCTTGAATTCTGATCTTCGATTAGAGTCGAAGTCGCCCCCATCGTTCGATTATGTGCCAGCCGAGAATAGGGGAAGTGCGATGAAATTTGAGGTTTTCTTGAATCCCAGAAGAAAGCACCCGCCATTCTAGCATTCGATTTAATTTGGGATCGATATTGTGAAAAATAAATAGTGGAAAAGGAAGGGACATGCGTTTACAAATGGGAGGCAACGATTTGGAATAAGTGGAGGTAGGCACGATTTTGTTTTGAACAAGAAGGAGTGGCCTTTTTTTTCTCTCCTGTTGAGGTTAATTCATTCTGAGAGGAATGGAAGGAGAAAGTGTGATTTTAAAACGAAGAGAAACGGCTTGCTTCAAAAGATTGTCGGCTACAGTATTTCGCATGTGAAAGGGAAAAGTTATGATGGGAAAGAATATTGGTTGATGTTGACCAATATAAATATAAATTTAAATTGAATTCGATATAGATTTCATCGCGTTTACTTATCGTACGCTCACACACCAACTCCGATCAATACGAAATTTGAAATCCGATTATAATTCAATACTACGGATCCAATGGAACTGGTTTCGTCGAATCCCGAGACTGCGCCTCGGAAGGCTATTTTTAAATTCAATTAAAACAATAAAATTTTAAAACTGTACAAACCACCGTAAAATTTAAATTTACAACTTCTATTATCTTCAGCGTTATCAATATAAATTTTATAAGCCTTCAAATTATTTTTAACCAGCTTTAAAAATCAAGATTCAATACTTTTACCCAATTCCGATAATTAAATTTAATAATAAATTATTCAATAAATATTGATATTTGAAATTAAGGTTAATAATTAACTTTCGAATATTTAAAATTAATTAAATATTCCCATTTCAAATACTCAAAAATTCCGGATCGTCACACACTGGGTGTGGTGGAAGGCTGGGGATGCAGTCGAAGGTCGTAGGCAAAGGAGGAGGCCTGCGTAAAGAGGGAATGGGCACATGGAAAAAGGGGCGATGCATGAGCACGAAAAAAAAATACGATAGTACAAGTTTTCACCGAAGAAGAAATATTGAGCAGGCATGGGTTGGGGATAAAAAGAAGTGACAGCAGGAGAGAAGATATGTTTATGACATAAACAACTTTATATATTGTTTATAAATTTTTTCTTTCAAAGCATGGATGAATGAATAGGAGTGGAAAGAGATGTAGATAAAAGCAACCAGTGGAATAGCAATGGACATGGAATAACAAAAGCCAAAATTGAAAAATATTAACTGCGGATGGCTATAGGTTTACATGGTGGAATAGAAAGGACATTGGAAACTTGAAAGGCCCAAGTACTGAACTAATACGGTGAATCGTTTTGTTGATTCCGCCGCATACAGGGTGCCAAAACACACAAGTGAATATACTGTGGAGATCAACATAAAGAGATAAATAGAATGGCACGCAGGCATCAGTGGTACGATCATCCTATGAAAAGTTGATATTTTGATGCCAAAACTGCTGCTAATTTGATGAAAATAAAATAAATGGGGCAATAGAAGTCTAAATTTGACGAAACTAAATATAACACCTCACTCGAAAAATAGATTACATTTTCATCATATAAAAATATTCAAATTTCGAAAACATTTTATTTTCTTCTAATCAACTAATTTTAAATTGAAAATTACACAATAGGATTAACTTTCGTATTTCCAATGAAAATTTTCCATTTGCTATGTCTAAATAGACGTATTCTAAATATCGAATTTTCATTGCAAAATTTTATAGTTTTAAATTTCACAAAAATTTAGTTAATTACGTTATTTTATCGTTAAAATTAACGGGTCATTACACTCTCCCCCACTCAAAACTTTTCGTCCCGAAAAGGAAAGGAGAATAGATACAACCAGAAGAAAAGATAGATTAAAAATATAAAATACTAGATACCACAATTAATTCCAAAACTGTATAAGTTTCATTTATTTTTAGATTGGTTTATATTCAACTAATTGATTTCAATTCATTTTATTTAATCAAATTTATTGTGTTCATATTTGATTGATTTCAATTCCATATATTTTCATTCAATTGATAAACATTTTTGTAAAAAATGCTTCACAACAAATTTTTTTATCTAACTCATTTATTAAATTTATTTGATCAACTATAGTTAATTCCACCTCAACATCCAACTTCAATATTCTTAAGTTCATATTTATTTATTTAGATAGCATTTCCTTTTTATTATTCAATTTACTTCACTAACATATCATGCAATATAGGTTAAGTGTATAACATTTATTATAATCACCTAAATTTTTATTCAAAAATTTTCTAACAAAATTCATTTTTGACATTTTATTTATTATTGTATATTATTCAATTACATTCAAACCCTTTTCTAGGCAAGTTTTATTAATGTTTTGAATCTAATTAAATATTATACAAATTTTCTTTTATTTACAATATTTTTATTAGGTAAAATTTTAGTTTGAACATTTATATTATTTAAATTTCTATTGTGTAACCTTCAATTACATATCCACATTAATAATTTAACTTTTTGAATACTTTAGGTAAGTTATACACACATACATATATATATATATATATATGTGTGTGTGTGTGTGTGTTAGAATGCAGTTGATCATTATACAAATAATTTTATCCTAATTTAACTGTTTTAATTTCATTTCTTATTTAAAACTCTCCGAATATTCAAAAAATTCTTTATTTCGATAATTGAAACCATTACTTAACATAGAATTTTAAGAACTAAATTTCCGGATTCACTTCAACCAATTTTGAAATAAATATATACATATATACATTTTATACATCAAATCATACTCAAGAAGTTTAAATCAAATGCAGTTTCCAAAACAAGTGTGTAGGAAAGCTACTAAGTGGTCTCTCTAATTTGAGACTCGAAAATGAATGTCGATGTTGCTGCAGTCATCAACGAAATTATTTTTCAACTACAAAAGAGGGGAGTACTGATTTTCTTCTTTTAAAATTCTTTGGAAACAATTTTCGTTTGAAAATACTTCCAAATAATTTATTTTTCCAAAACCTTGAAAACAAAAATTTGAAAAGTACCGAAAATTTAATCCTCAAATTCTACATATGAATTCATTTCACTTGCAAATTAGATTTATAAACTATGTTTATAAAATTTCAACTTCTTATAACTAACATCAATAGTTAGTGATTTAGTAATGTTAACAAAACAATAAATGATAATCTAGTATTATCATTTCTAATAACCAATTCATTTTACTATTTAATTTTAGAAAATTATATCTTTAGTAAAATATAATCATACAAAAATTATTTCATTTACCAATTTCGAAACACTATTGTGTCAGTTTGCTCTGCCAAGTGTTTTGGAATTCTTGTCGATAACGTTGGCCAGACGAATCGATTGAAACCCCAAATCAAACTTAAAAATTAAAACAACACAGTATAAGACGTTTTTATATTAATTGAAAATACACTCCCTCGTAGGATGATTCAAGAATGGATTCTGAAACATGGATAGAGATTCAAGTTTAGATGAACCATAGTCAAAGAGAATTCTAACTTCGAAGATAGACTCAGAAGGAAGGAAAAATAATTAAATTGCAAAAGAAGAAATGGATAGACTTATTTTTATCACGGCGACCTTAACCCGGTCAACCGAGATTCCAGGAATAAGATCGATGCGGAAATTCAATTTCCCACTTGAAGGAAGAGAAGTGACTTTACCAAACAGCAGGATAATCCCTGACTATAGGGTTGGAGTCGAGATCATTAGGCTGAACATTTGACAAAAAGGTAGAACTGCCTGCATAATCCAGAGGTATTAGACATTCCATCACGAAAGCATTATCGGGTTGCCTATTAGAGAGATAATTCGGGCTTTGTAAGAAATAACAGCATCAAAACCGAGAAATGGAAATCTACGGTGAATTGACACCGGTTGCAAAGGAGTTTCACCCCTTTACAAACCATACAAATGTTGGCGGGACCGCCAATGCGACTAGTCATGACTACAGATGAAATTGACAATTGAGGCTGAAGCTATGGGATGCTCCAGTATTAAAAGAATATGAACATGATAGGACAAGAAGGAATTTCAGAACAAAGGGATAGCTCCCAAATTCCAAAGAAATTCAAAACGAAGATGAAGAAATTCAAGCTCGAAAGAAGGTGATTTTATAATTGATTCTACTCATTCTAGTGTATCACTACCCTATCTCTAATGAGTTTTACTCCATATGCTAAGTTTTGAATAAAACATAGCTTTGATACCAACTGTAACGACCTAATATTTCAAACCATTCGCATCTGCACATGTCAGACCTGAATTTCTCAAAATATTAGATTGTTAATTTATAATTGAAAAAAATCAGCATATACAGTAAGTAAATCAATCATAAAATCACAAATTTTCCATGAAGCTACTGTATAAACATTAGAGTTTAAAGTAAAATACAACAGACATCTCGAATACCTAGAAGTCTCAATATATAGTCAAATGAAAAAATCTGAATATAAACAGCTGGAGACAGCTGAATAACTAAAGACTGATAGATATAGTTGGATCTCCAAGTGAAGCTCCAGACTTCAAAGGTGAGTCTCAAATGCCATGACACTTAGCCTGACTCGGGCATAAAGAAAAACACAAAACACTTGAGTCACGATTAACATTCTTATATAGTAAATTCAACACAAGTGAAATGTCAATTGAAATACAAATAACTTAAAGGATGTTTAGGATTCCCATCCTTTAAGGATCCGTGGAACTATATACTATGTAGTAATATACGCTATTATAATAATGACTATAGTAAAGCAAACTATTAAAATAGCGTTAAGGCTTACCCATATCCCCCTTAACACATTTTATACAATGTATTAGTCTATACAGATACTGTAAACTCCACCTACGGGTGGGCTATCAAGGAGCACTCCATAGGTACAACACTAAACAAATTCATAGAAGCCGCGAGAAGGCATGCAACAAGGCATGCGAGGCAATGCCCAAGGTAGATATACTAATTGCGTAGTCAGAGTGGTGGTAACACATAGCAGCTACTGCCGCCTACCTCGAGACACACTCCTAAATCAAAGGTGCACCCAAATCAAATCACAAAGTAATAGAATGGTATCGAAGAAATGTGTCCGATCGGAGGAACGATCTCGCTTGGCCCGATGTGGATCTTGTTTTAGACACATTAAGCTGACCCGTGGGAGTCAGGGCTGCATTAATCCTCATACAGGATCATCGCCAAACCATCCTACTTTGTTTTGGAATCTCCACCAGATATGCAGTTAAAGCGGTTTTTGGTATTGGCAGAGAGTATGACAATATCTGATACGGTCTCTTTAACGACCAAATGCTTATTTCACACCGTGATCATTTCATTTCAAATAGTTCATACTTCATATCAAAATATCATATTCATTTCCAAACCATATCAATTCGATACCATTATTCACCTTAAATAATATTTGTTTCCAGGAATGTAACACTTTCAAAATTATAACACTTTTGAAATCATACCACTTTTGAAATCATGACACTTTTGAAATCATAACCATTCCAGCTTAAACAGTTTAGATATTGAAAATAATATATAAATATATATTAATATAACTATAAATTTAAAATAGTTTTTATATCAAAATAATTTGTATATTAAAATAGTTATAAAATAGTTTATATTTATTTAAGGAGATTATATTGAAATAGTTTCTCAATTAGAATTGTTTCATCCAATTCCATAAATCGATTCAATTCAACTTAAATTTCAAAATTCAATTATGAAGCAATCCCTGTTCAATACTTCCAATTTAAAAGTTTAAAGATTCAATTCGAATTCTCAATAAACCATTTCAATTTTTATCGATTTAAAATCTAGGTTTGAACTATCATTTCAAGTCCAATAAAATTCAAAGTTAAATATTCAAACATTTTCAATATAATTTTTATTTATATTTCAACATTTAACTTTAATTTTATTCAAATTGGAAAATATTTACTTAATCAATTTAATACAATTAAACAAAATCTCAATTTATAACTTAAATCAGTATTAAGTTTTTAGTCTCAATTTTAATTAAATTTGAGAATATTCATTTAATCACTTTTTATCAAATCAAGTTATAAATCATACCACTCAAGATCTCAAATCAATAAGTTCAAATCAATTCTTATTTAAATTCAATTATTAACCAATTTAAATTCCAAGTCAACATTAATTTATCTTTCGAACCTCTATTAATAAAGTTATTAAAAATCTATTTTTAAAATATTAATATAAATTTAAATAAATACTTAAACATGTTATATACCAATTAAATTAAATTTTATTATTAAATCTGTTTTATATTAAATCGTGTTTTATATATTTAAAATAAAATAAAATTATAGGTAAAATCTTAAAATTTATATTTTCAAAACTAACTTATGAATTAAAATTTCCAAAACATGTTATTTTAGAAAAATCTAAATTTTATACATATATAAAAAGAGAATTTATTTATTATATTTTGAAAAATCAATATTCAATAAACTCATATATTTTCTTTCAAACTTTGGAAATTATTTTAAAACTATAGACCGACGATGTCCGTATATAATTTTCTATCCTATGGTCAAGTGATACAGATTTTTATCATTTCAATTCTCAAGTTAAATATTTACAGATATATTCACTTCAACCTGCAATCCTAAAATTCGAATTTAATGAAAATGGCTTGGGTTTATCGTTTCAACCCATAACGATTTTCCCCTAATCTATAAAATCGTTCGGGTGTGTATCATTTCAACCCATAGAAAATTTCTAACTATCAGGGAACTTGTAGAGTGAGAACAATATGATAATAATATAACATATCAACAACATGCATATATCATAATTGGCAATATAACATATATATAAAGGTTATTGGTGTAAATACTGTCAATTATCACTGGCGAACAAATGCAAATAATAACATATCATATTTAACTATTAAATAACTAACAATTTAAATTTAACAACATATTTCAATCGTCATTTCATGTGAATTGAATCTACTAAATATAAGAATGTTAATCGTGAGTGATTGCTCACCTTTCGAGGCTAGATGAAACAGGACAAGCACATGGATAAGCGATAAATCAAAGCAACTAACTACTGCGACCAATCAGCGATACAACCATCCTAACAAAAGTTGATATTTCGGTGCCAAAACTGCTACTAATTTGCCGAAAATATGATAAACGGGGCAATAGAAGTCCAAATTTGACGAAACGAAATATAACGTCTCACTCAGAAAATAGTTTACATTTTTATCATATAAAAATATTCAGATTTCGAAAATATTTTATTTTCATCTAATTAACTGATTTTAAATTGAAATTGAAAATTACACAATAGAATTAACTTTCATATTTTTCAATGAAAATTTTTCATTTGCTATGTTCAAATAGACGTATTCCAAATATCGAATTTTCAATGCAAAATTTTATAGTTTTAAATTCCATAAAAATTCAGTTAATTACGTTATTAAAGCGTTAAGATTTACGGATCGTTACAATACACATAAGAGATTTATCTTTATCTTTGGTACCCTCAGTAATTTACTGAGATATAGTTTTCTTTCACCTTTGATGCAAGTAATTCTAGTGTGTGTAATCTTAATAGGCTCACTATTTCTTATGTGTATGGATTTATTACCTTTGTACTCCTTGTTTCCTAGAATTTGATTATCCAGACTATTGGTGATGTGGTTTGTTACTCCTGAATCTGGGTATCCACTCTTAACAAAAATTTATTCAGGTTAGATAATGTTATTGTGATTGTTTGCCTTATTACTGCTTAGATGATTACTTGAGTCTTGTTGTACTTGTGCCATATTTGCACTAAGTTATTATTTCTCTGGTTCATTGAACTCTGACCTGGAGTATAATTCATATTGAGTCTAAAATAACATTTTGGAGCGGTGTGTTCAACTTTCTCACACATTTGACGTTTTGGTCTATTGTTATTATTCCATCTCCCTCTGCCTTTAACTAATTCTTCCTTTATTATTATATTGATTCTTGCCACTATAGCTTGCTGCATAATAGACTGACATGTCTAGATTTATGAGTTTCTCGAGTTCTAATCTTCCTTCATGGGCAAGAAGTATAAAGTTAACATCCTCAACTAATGGTGTGACTCCTTGAGATGCATTTACTGCTAACAGCTTCATATTCTTCACTTAAACCACTCAAAGTAATTAACACTTGTTCAGATGTTGGTACCATGTGTCCAGCTGCTTCAAGTAAATCACATGTTGTTTTAATTTTTGCAAGATATTCCTCCCTGGATTGATTATCCTTTTCTGATACTATGTAATCGTCTCTTGTGATGCATTACCTTGGCTGCACGTTGAGTGTTAAAGATTTGTTCAACTGTTGATTAAATTCCATTTGCTATTTTACCTCTAATAACTTGTGGCAACAATTTAACACTTACTGATGATAATAACCATGAATAAATAAAAGTGTCTTGCCTTTGATACTTTATAAATTCTGGATTGCTGACAGTTTTGTTGCCTTCATTAGTGATGAAACTTGGTGGAATTGTACGAGTGCCCAAAAGGAAATCTTCGAGCCCATAGCCCCTGATAGCTGTCTCAACTTGTACTTTCAAAAGAAGATAATTATTTTCTTCTAAGTGGGCTGTAATCAATTGACTCTGAGGACTGATGATAGTTTTAATCAGATACCCGGCTGTTGTTTGACCAAAATTGTTGGTTGTTGATATTCCAAAGTTGTTGGCCATGATGCAGATTCAGGATCGTAAAGAAATTCAAGTAAAAGGAAGCAATTCTGATGCAAGAACTGTTACTAGGGGCTTCAAGAAAATCAAGAATAGAATATAAATCTTCAAGAGTTAGGTATATGTAGCCACTAACCCAGATGATTGATTTTTGATGATGGATTTTTCCGGCAAGGCACTATTCTTTAATGTTTTGATGAATTTCAAGATTTGATTTTGCTTTTATAAGTGAAAGTTTGATGCAACCAATCTCTTGCTAAATTCTTATGGCAGGGCGCTTGCTTTCTTTTAAATAAGCACTTTCAAATTCTTAATATTAAATGATGAAATTTTGCTGATGAGATTTCAAAAAACTCATAAATTATCAAATGATGATAACTCAGATGATATTCAAGCTACTATTATAGCGTTAAGCTGCTGCTCTGATACCATATAAGATTTGGAGTTTAATGATCTGCTTTGATGTTTTAAGAAGAATGTTTGAATTGCATGAAATGAGAAAGGAAGCTTTACAAAATTATCATTACAGAGTGTGACACATGTTGCTGTTTATATAATAGTCGTACGTAATAACATTATATGGTTTTAGGCCAAAAACGAACACAAGCCCACTAGCCTGCTTATCACATGAATGCTTTGTAAATAAAAGAGCAGATGCGTCTTCGGTCCCTCACACTTATACACTTCTAACTCAAGATCTTAATGTGGTTTAGTTGAAACCAATCTGTATCGGTAATCCAATAACTTTCTTTTATAATTTACTACGTTTAAGAGTACAGAAGTAGTTTAACAGAATTATTAAGGGTAATTTTATTTGTATCCACTTGATTAATAAGTTAATCCACATTTTTATGTTATTAAGTTAATCCACAACTATATTACTAGTTAATCCAGGGTGGATTAACTGTTATGACGGATTCTAACTCAAGACCACTAAAATCAAAACCCCAACGCACAACGGAAAAACAAGATTGTGATATGAAGTGTAAAGACAACCAATCAATAACTCGATATAATTCTCAACCAATCCAAATCCAATCACAATCCCCAAACAAGCAATATGGAAATCAAAGTAATAACGAAAAATAAACCACACGGCGATTTATAGTGGTTCTACTAACGTTGTGTTAGTGTACATCCACTTTAAGAGAGAACTTTTATTAATATCGACGAGAAGAGTACAAGAAATTGATCGCAATGATCAAAATTCTAACATAATTGAATTTTGGAGAAGAGAATTGAGGAAAATTAGGTTTTGATAAATCCTAATTAGTGGAGGCTAAAACCCTTACGGTCGCTTTCTATTGTATTGAAATCTGGATCCAGAAAATAGCTTATATAGAAGAATAGAAAACCTAGGCAAACTTTTACCCCTTCAAATATCTCAAATTTTCATGTCAAGCCCAGACCAAAAAACTGGTAGAAGTCGCCAAATACGTCTGTCATAATGTGGAAAACGTTTGTCCAAAGTCTTGAGAAAAAAATTTCTGAGACATCAGACATCTATCCAAAGTGACTAACGTCTGCTATATACCTCTGGAACAATTCTGTGGAAGCTTCAGACGTCTGTCCAAAGTGACAGATGTCTGTCCCAACTCTTAGGTTCCAAAACCTATGGCGATAGACGTCTGTCGTTGTCACTCCACCTTCTCCTCCATGACTTCTTCTTCTGAGCATCGATTTGCGAACCGTTTTTTCCTTCACCAAGCTACTTCCAACCACTTCAAATCTATATATAGTGTCGCCAAAATTTAACATTAACTGACAAATATAAACATAATTTCAGTTTGAAGCTCAGATCAGGGTATAAATTAAAATATTCATGTTATATTGTTCATGTCATGCGTAGATAATTCCACAGACCACTCGAACAACTATTGATTTCATGTAGACTATTACCATGTTCATAATATTATTCTAAAAAATCATTGGATTACTCAGGTAACTACTATAAAAGTTAAAAAATTAGTTAAATCTCGGGTTCTATAAAACACAAGAGCATTATGCAATACCATGGCCTACCAATATCCAAATAATAAAGAAAAATGATCAAAGATTTACGGTAACCTATACCAAGGAGATGAATCCTCTCTTGAATAATGTTCCACTTCCAATACTTCCACTCGACCCAACTTAGTCATTCTCTAAATGACGTAACACAATTTAAGCATAATCAAAGTGGAGATTTCATATTGAAGATCAATGGTTTTCTCAAGTCAAGAGGACTGTGTAAATTAGTCACTTTGATATTTTCAGTTTGACTATAGTTTTATTAACCAATAAAAACTATCGAGTAAGTCATTTTATAATTACCCAATAACTATTAGTACATAACCTCTTGGTGCCCACACAGTCATGAGTAATACACTGTTCAACATTTGGAGAGTATTACATATTGTAGTCTCAATGGATCTATCGATATCTAGCCTCAATACATTTTAACTAGGAATATTTAAAACGATATATTTATTTTATTGTGATAAAACACTCATCATTACAACGCACTATAACTACTATCACAAAACATATCATTTAATGATTTTCTATTAAATATAATTAATATAACGTTTTATATCAAGTATATAATAGAAACAAAAACACCTTTTATTTTAAACAAGATTGATTATCAAGTTAAATATACGTAACAAATTACATAATTTTCCCTAGACCCCTAACTCTATCAATCTCCCACTTGTACTTAGGGCCAATTATGGAATCTCTATCCCATCCCTTTGACCGGTTTGATGAGAACTAATCGAGTTAGACCCTCCGTGAATTGATCTGTTATGTTTTTTTAATTTGCTACTATGTCAATCATCTCTCTCTGATACTAATAATATACCTTTATCATGTGGAACTAGTTAAAGTATGTTTCTTGATGGATAGTGAGCTCGTATCATTTTATGCTTATCATATAACAATAATAAAGTATTTTTAACAATTGGAATCATCTTTATCTCGTTTACAAATTTGTGCATTTATATTATACATCTCTTTTATTGTGGCACTATTCAAGGTGTTGTACTTTGCCTTTTCTTTGATTTAGTCACAATGTTTCTTTTAGAAAATTTCCACCTTAAGCTCCTTAATTAAGACGTGGACATGAATTTAATATTGACATATTATACTTGATATTACTTATGATGTTTGAGTCTAAGCATTTTTTCATAAGGAATTTGTTATCAGTAAACAATTTTCTTAGTATTTGGTGAATGCTCGAGAATGCTTTAAACTACCATTCAGTTATCTTAATTTGGATTTAATATTTGCTTCATGCATCAAATACATAAGCAAACTACGATAATGTAGACAATGTAATACGTATGATAATTCCTATTACATTGCATAAGGAATCCATTTGACATATTCCATATTAAATATTTTAATAAGATGTCTTTGCATATTGTACTCTAATCAAAGTGGAGCTTTTATATTGAAGATCAATGGCATTCTCAAGTCAAGGGAACTATTTAAATTAGTTACATTGATATTTTTTGTTTGATTTTAGTTATATTAACCAATAGAAAACTATCAAGTAAGTCATTCCATAGTTATCCAATAACTATTAATACGTAACCTCTTAGTGTTCCTAGTAGTAATAAGTAATACATTACCTAACATTTTAAGAGCATTACATACTTTAATCTCAACGAATGTATAGATATCTAGGCTCGATACATCTTGACTAGGAATATTTAAAACAATATGTTTATTTTTTTGTGATAAATTACCCATTATTACAACACATCGTAACTACTATCAGAAAACATACCATTATAAATTTTCAATTAAATATTATTTTAATTTAATTAATTAATATAACATATTATATCAAGTATATAATAGAAATAAAACACCTTTTATTTTGAAAAGGATTGGTTATCGAGTTAGATATATGTAATAAATTACACAATTTTTCCTAGAGCATACCACTAACTCTATCATTTTTGAGTTGCCTAGGTTACTAGTGCTACATGAAGCGTAGAGGGAAACAGAACCAGATTTATAGCTGATTTTGGCCTAATCTACATACTGGACTTGGGGCGCTTCTGGTCCGTGCTTTTGGCCTAAATCTTAGCCCATCTTCCAAATCCTTGCATACATCCCATTTTCGGCTGGGATAAATTCACCAAAGCGAGTTCTACTGCCTTTCACCCATTGTTTTAGACGGTGCAACAACTACTCTTCCTTTTCCCATGACATGTTGCTTACTTTTCTTTCTTTGTAGCAATCAGGGTAACCAACAATTTCAAGGCATTGTTCTTTCACATGTATTGTTTGACCATAGTGAGCACATTTCAACAAAGATTTATCAACGTAAGAAGTGTTCTTATTTAGAGATACCTTTGATACTTATGCACCTTTAAAACCACGGCTGTCGAGATTTGTGCTATTCCTTCACCTTTAAGCATGATTACCCACCTTAATACTTCTTTTCTTACTTTCGCAAAGGCTTGCGTGACTATAGGAAACAGTGTAATTTGTAAGACATTTTCTCTCCCAATATCTAGTCAGTCATCAAGACCATCTAGAAAGGTATAGACACTAGTTTCTTGAACCAAATTGTTAAACTTCTTAATGTCTTTGCATGAACCATAAGGTTAGGATGGTAAAAACCGATTTCTTGCCACAGACTCTTTAAATCATTATAATATTCTTCTACAGATTTGCCTGACTGTTTAAGTCGTACTACTCTCTTATTTAGTTCAAATACCCAAGTAGAATCGCTGCCATCATAGAAAGTAGTAAAAAGAGCATCCCACCCTTCTTTTGCTATAGGGAATCATATGAACTTGTTTGTTATATTCGAGTCGAGAGAGTCAACCAGCTTTCCCTTCATCACTATATTATCAATATCCTATTTCGGGTATTACAGGTATTGACGCAGTGGAGGAGGCGGATTTCCAATGATGTGTCGTAGTTTATCTCGTTCCTTCAAATAAATTGTTACTTCTTGAGACCACATGTAACAATCCACACCTAAATGGGCATAATATTTTGACAGAATTGAAAAACTAAGTCCATTAGGGTATGGATCATTGGTGTTGGTAACATGCAATAAACATAAGTATACCACAGAGCTATCTATGAAATCGTAATGCAACCGTAAAATATAATAGAACATATAAACCGACTAAGGCTACTACGTACCTTGGAATCAATATTATTCCTTGGATATCTAATTGCCTTGTCGATGCTTAGCATGAATGGGAAGTCTCATCCATCAACCATTCCCAACTAACACCAGTGTCTTATCCCTCTAAATCTATCCTGTGGGTTGTAATAAGGAGGGGGTCAGTACAACGTTCTGGTGATTGGTAAATTACATACTTTATCAATAACATTAGTTTACGTTGATTTCTTTTCATTCAAATATATGTCTCCAATTTATGAGTTAGAGGTTTAACTACATTTGTGCATACGACATAAATAACCTACTCTAATGTATGAGTATATTAAGCATGTGGGTCTATATACATACTTATATATGTATGTATATATGGATGAGCATCGTTGTATTTTCCCAAACAGAAAACCCCCATAATTAATCATTGGTCCACCTTCCCTAAGTATGAAGGCCAACGACTATTAGATATGGCTTTATAATTTAATCTAGCCATGCAACTAATGCATTTAATGCAACTCATCTAAGGGTTAACTAGCCTACTCTAACTAAATAAACAATAACCAAACTTTAAGGAAATGTATATCCCA
This sequence comes from Allium cepa, assembly GCA_030765085.1. Lineage (NCBI taxonomy): Eukaryota > Viridiplantae > Streptophyta > Magnoliopsida > Asparagales > Amaryllidaceae > Allium > Allium cepa. The sequence continues at coordinate 349,574,801 of CM060944.1, forward strand.
TACGAACTCTACACCAATTGAAAGTCTAATCCGTATAGGTTTAACTTGAGCCTTCACTGCCAATCGCGTGGGACCAATGGAAAACTCGACCTATGCCTAGCCCTACTCCACAAATACGGTATACAATGCTAACATAGTGTTGATCCCTCTACGTAACTCTCTTTTAGATTTGCCTAGAACAAATCAAAGAAAATGCCCATTACGGTTACTTAGTACCACTTTTTTGAATTATAGCTGACCTCATTCCCAATTGGGCACTATATAAGTAAACTTCTTAATAGAGAAGAGGCAGACCCTATCGGCCATCTAAAAACCTTTCACCTTAGAGTAAACCCCTTGACTTCCCTAAAGGCACTCCAACATTTAATACTTTAATTCGAGGCAAACCCCCAGTATATTTTCTAAACTTGTACATATATCCCTCCTATGGGTCATATAGATAGAGATGTCTCACATTAGTCGTATGTATACATAACTGCTAGTAGTCTCTAGGTGAAAGGTAGACTTCTGTCGTGTAACTCTATCGACCTCACATCCAAACTCATATTATACCAAGCCATTTATAACTAACTTAAATATTGGGCTAGGCCCACTAATTCACATCCGTTATAAACATATTATTGAGGCCATATAATTTTCATTATGGAAAGCATTATGCACCTTAAGTTCATTTATCAGTATTCATTTATATAGTTGCTATGAACTTATTCTTATATGTTTATTTCCTTTGTTCTTAATTTTCACTTATGTCACTTAAATGTCAGTTATTTCTTTATTTCCAATTAATACTTTATAAAAGGTCATTATTATTCAAATTGGATAACCACTAATGTTTCAGATCTAACTTATTATGCCTATTCCTTTTTCTCCATAGTTGTCACATTTAATTCTGTAATTAGTCCCGTTAAATGCAGTTATGCCCCTATTTGATTTTTATAACTTCCTATTAACTATGCATTTAGTGCCCATTAATATTACAATCATTATTCATTAATATTGGAGTTATTTCTAGGGATGGCAATGAGGCGGGTCTAGGGTCCAAACCCGGTCGACCCGCCCCTTTTTGGCCTGTCCAGACCCGCCCCATTGGGTCATTAGGGTGGGTAGACCCGTGACCCGTTCTTGAGTGCTCCGTGTCTAGGGTCGGGTCGAGGCTCGGTTGACCCGGCCCAACCCGACCCGCACTACTAAAATCTCAAGAAACTGCTTTATTTCTATAATGATTTATTAATTTTCTTAGATATAAGTGATTCTAGCATGGATATTAAAATGTTTCAATTAATAATCTATATAAAAAATTAGAGTATTAAGTTGCGTCGTTGATAATTATACAATAACATATGTATATATTTTTTGAATTGTTATTGTACACATCATTTTTACTAACTTTCCTTTGACACGTTGTTATTTGTATTTCATGTATTATTTGGTGATAATGAGTATAAACAAAAAAAAATATGTAAGTTGGTACACAATTTTGAATCAATACATGAGACTCATCGGGTCTTGGGGCGGGTCGGGTCTACCCTGACCCGTGCGAGACCCGGGTACGGGGCAAAATTCGAAACCTGCACTGGATCTACGGGGCGGGTCTGGGGCGAGGTCTAAAAAATCTGGGACGGGTATGGGGCACTAAAACCCGCGCCAACCTGCCCCATTGCCATTCCTAGTTATTTCCCCTTTTTCATTGCAACCTCCTAACTCTTTTATCTATTATGTTATTTATATTTAAACGTTTTAATTGTAATTAATATGAGAACCGATGTATATTTATTTTATTATGCTTTATCCTTTACCTTATGTATATTTATATTTCTTTACTTAGTACGTACGGTTATACACACACACAGATATATATATATATATATATATATATATATATATTTCTGTTTTTATCTCTTTAATTTCGACATTTAGGAATTTCAGAATATGCACTTATGTGTACATGTTGGTGATTAATCTATATTAGATCTGAATACATATTACACATACTTGATTCAACAGAGAAACAAGTATATGAAATTAATAGTGGAAGGCGTATCTGAATCCATCGATTCTTAATTGATGTGAAGATTAATTTGGATGAGATCTTCCAAATTGACACAAGCTTAGATCTGTAAATTTTCTTTAGAAGAGGGTAGGAAGAATATGATAAGACTTGTGTAATTTAGGGATCATAACCTCGTACATATAGTGCGTGACATTTTTCAGTTCGGCCCTTCAACAAACTAAAATTATCACTAAGGTATCCACACATTATAATTTTACATGACGAATACACCCTTTAAGTCTTAATATGTTTATTCCAAAAATTATCACGTAATTAGACTTAATTACAAGATAGTCCACACATTCAAACATTAAAATATATGATCCCATTATGTTGAATTATTCCGTCAATCCCCGTTGGGCCACATATGTAACTTTATAGAATGTATTTAACTTTATGAGATCTTAAAGATCTATCTTGATAATATGGTATATTCAAAAATATCTTGTCCATTGATTGTGTAACGACCCGTATTTTACGTATCGAAAGATCGTAGAACTGTTGTCATTAGGTCGTTAGTGTTGTTAAGTCGTTTAGAATTTAAGTTGTTTGGAGCTTAAGTCGTCCAGAGATGAGTCGTCCAGGGTTGGGTCGTGTTGTAGCATAAGTCGGTGGAGCGACCTAAGGAAAGTGAACGACTTAAGGAGGTGAGCGACTTAAGAGATTAGACGACTTAGAGGAGTTAGTGGTAGTGGTTGCCGACTTAAGAGATTTGACCGACTTAAGGAATGAGACCGACTTATAGGGGTGACCGACCTATAGGAGTGAGCGACTTAGGGGTTTGGCCGACCTAAGGAAACTAATGACTTAAGGGTTAACGGCTTAAGTTGGTAAGCGACTTAAGGAATTCTCGTGTTGAGGCTTAGGTCGTGTGCTGGATTAGGTCGTGAATGAGTTAAGGTTAGGTCGGCTATGCCGTATTATAGTTAGGTCGTTCGAGCGACTTAAGGCAATAGGTTGAGTCGTTGAGTCGTCTCCTGTGTTGAGTCGTTGAGTCGTCTCCTGTGTTGAGTCGTTGAGTCGTCTCCTGTGTTGAGTCGGTAGGTTGTTAAGTCGTCCAAACGACTTAGGACTTAGGTAGAAATGCGGCAGTGTGTTAGGTCGCTAAGTCGTATCCTGTTGAGTCTTAGGTCGTGCCTAAGTGTTAGACCGTGTGTGTTAGGTCGCGCATGTGTGTTAAGTCGTAGGTCGCTAAGCCGTGTGTGTAGTTAGGCCGTGTAGAGGCTTGAGTCGTAAGTCGTAGGTCGGGGATTGTTAAGTCGTGACCGACTTAGGGGGGACGAACGACTTAAGGATTCGGCCTATAAATATACGGCCTTATCTCACTTTTTGGGATCCGGATTTTGAAGCGACGAAGTGCTGCTATTTTGAGGGCTCGACTACAACACTTCTTCACTTCTTTTCTCCACTTTAATCTTGTGCATCCATCCATCTAAATCGAAGATCAAATCGAAGATCCAAGAGCTTAGATTGAAGATCTCCATCCATTGAAGAGAGATTTCATCGTTTGAAGCGGAGTTTTTGCGGATCGAGCTAGATCCTTTGCTGTCCAGATTTGAAGTTAGTTGTTTTTGAGGTGTTTAGGTGATTCGGTGAATGGTGGTTATCTCTCACACGAACCCAAAGGAGTATATTGGATCGGTGGCTTGTTTGTGTGTTAAAGATAGTGATTTCATGCATTTTTCTTAAGTCTGCATGTAGATCCATCGTTCATAAAGTTTTGATATCCACTTTACTACATGTTAACCTATGCTAGTTCATTCATCAAGATATTACTTAGAATTCATGCTTGTTAGATTTGGACTCTTTATTTACGAAATTGCCATTATTGTTATAATTGTTTATTTAGATCTTGTTTGAATGATTAATTACTTGGATTAATGATTGATTTGATTGATTGTTAGAAATTAGTTGATTGATGATTTGAATTTGGACAAGTTGGTCGAAGATGATTCAAAAGCTAAGTGGAAAGGCTCTTGAATAAGAAAAGCTGCTCGTGGCATATGAAGCGGATGATAAAGCTCATATGGATAGATTTGATGATGCTGTTGAGATGGGACTTTGCTATGATGCGATGAGGCAAAGCGTGATGTTAAGATGCGACTTTGCTATGATGCGATGAAGCAAAGCATGATGTGACATAGCCTTGGTTTAATCCAGATGGGATCATCCCAAGCATGTTGATAACTCGGTGATATGGTTCGAGTTTGTGGATAATGGTTGGCTTGAGAGGCGCTTGAGCTAGTATGGAAATAGTCGTCGAGGAGGATGACTAGAAGGCTGAGATCTCATCGTTGTTGAAGGTTCTAGCATGCTCAAAGCAAGAGTACGCTGGGCAGATTCGATAGTCCCAAGACTAATAGTTAATGGTCTAGTACTCTAGGCAGATTCGATAGTCCTAGGCACGGGTCACGATGACGTGCGGAGTTATGTCTAGAACCGGGGTTACCATTAGCCCTTGACGGACGGATGAAAGAATGAGCCGGTCATTCAATTAACGGTGATATCGAGGCAATGATAACAGTGATAGCCAGAGTCATGGATGTTTGGATGTTTGGATGTATCGTCACTCGGTCTCAAGAGCGATGTTTTGTGGGTGCTTATCTGATCTTGGTTTAGGCCTTGGGGGTTTGTACTTGGAAAACATCAACCTTGACTCGAGTGATAACTGCTTTACTTTAATTGTCTGCTTTGTTATGTTTGTTTCTGCTTAGTGTGTCTGGGGGCTATCACTGTAGAAAGAGGTGGAATGGGATGGTTGGGTTCCTATTCCTTTTTACCCTTTATGCTCTTTTGGTATGTTTGATAGTTGATTTACCGTTCACTAGGACTTTTGTCTGACTCAAGGTTTTATGTTCAACTCTTATTACCTTGGGCTGTTCATCCATTTTGGGATGGGCAGACTAGGTAGCAGGTGACAGGTGCTGTTCTTAGTGACCAACGCTGTTGATGACGAAGACAAGCTGGAGGCTTTTGCATATTGTTTTTCTTACTATATGTACTGGATGTTCAGCTGTTTGTATGATTCTCTGAGTGTTATGTAGTGAGGCTTGATGTATTGACTATTCAGATGTTTGTATCAAATTGTTTTGTAGTATATTGATGAGATTCTATTCAGTGAAGCTTCACTATATATATATATATTTCTCTATTGTATTTTATCCCTGCGCTGTGAGTAGTACGATAGACTATTCTGTGTTTACCTAACCTTGATGATCGTCCATGGCTGCCGGACACGCCTTTCAGTGCACTATTTCCTTGTTTGAGTGCAGGAGTCATGGGCGGTCGTCACATTTGGTATCAGAGCTTTGGTTAATCGATTTTAGCCAATGCTCGCTGACGTAACTACGTATGAGAGATGTAATTGTATTTTGATGGATGATTACTATATATAATATAGTAGCTTAGAATGATTTGAACTCCTTATGCAGTTGTTTCTCAGGGTATATTAATCATTTTCTTATAGATATTAGGAATGAGTCGAAGGGGGAGACCAGCTGCTAGGGAAGGCTGTGCTGTTGAGGGGGCTGCTAATTATGCTTCTATGTTCGAGGCCATGATGACTTCGATCATGAGAAGGATGCCAGCTCCAGGGCCAACGGTAGATGTTGGAGTTCAAGTTCAAACTCCAAAACCGGTGGATTTTGCTAAGTTGTGTAAAGACTATACTGCTCTTGGAGGAAAGGTTTTCTTGGGGACAGAGTCAACCATTGAAGTTCAGTGGTGGATAGATGCTTGTAGAAGGATCTTTGGTGATTTGGGAATCGAGGATGCAACCAAAAGGAAGCTTGCATCAAGACAGCTTCAGGGAAGAGCTTCTGATTGGTGGAACTCTATCACCATTGATACTCCAGAGGAAGAAATTACTTGGGAGCAATTCCAAGTCAGATTTGAAGCTAAGTTCATTTCTACAGCTCATAAATCCGTCATGTTTAAGAAATTTGTGGAACTCAAGCAAGGTGGAAGACCAGTTCTTGAGTATGTTTCTGAATTTGAAGCTTTGTCCAAGTATGCTCGGTCATATATTGAATCCCCTTATCAGAAGAATGAGAAGTTTGTGACAGGTTTGGACACTTATCTTGGGTGACAGTTGGTGGATCATTTGGACGATCCGTTTGAGAAGCTTGTGGAGAAGGCTCTCAGGCACGAGAATCTGTTTCCTAAGGAAGGATCTGTTGTTGCTGTGACTAAGGAGGAATCTAAACCACAGCAAGGTGGGAACAAGAAGAGAAAGCAGCAGCAGCAGAAGGGTAAGGATGGTCAGAAAAAGCCGAAGGGTGAAGTGACCTGCTACAACTGTCAGCAGAAGGGTCATCTCTCCGGAGATTGTAAGAATCCGAGAGTGTCGGTGAAGTGCCACAACTGTGACAAGCTGGGGCATATCAGGAGGAATTGTCCGGAACCGAGGAAGGACAAACAGATTGTGGAAGCTTATGCTTTGGGAGCTGTGCCATCATCTTCAAAAGCTCCTACTGCAGAAGGGAAAGGAAAGAGTGTGGTGGTTCAAGGTATCCTTTCCATTTGTGGTGTTCCAGTTAGAGTGTTATTCAATACTGGAGCGTCACATTCTTTTGTTTTTAACGAACTTGTAGGCCGGTTGGGTTTGGAACCGGATATTGTTGATAGACCATTGGTTGTGACTAATCCAGTTTGGGGTTCGTCTTGTTTGTGTATGATATGCCGTGGTCTGGTTGTATCGAGTCATGATTGCTCTTTTGTTTGTGATTGTTTTTTTCTGAACTTTGCGGGGTTCGGAATTATTTTGGGTATGGACTGGCTTAGGAAGTATGCGGCAAGGGTTGATTGTAAGAGGCTGGAGGTGACAGTCGAGAATGTGGAGGGGCGAAAAGTTGTGATACGATGTAAGCATGAAGAAGGCGTCTTCATGAGCTTCATGTATTCACTGGTTGTTCCACGGGATGGACTGTGATCGGTGTCGGTCGTAAATGGATTTGAGGATGTCTTTGATGAGGTCAAAGGGTTACCGCCGCATAGAGAGATCGAGTTTCGTATCGATCTAGTTGAAGGAGCCAGACTTGTTGTGATGCCTCTTAGGCGGATGGTGCCTAGGGAACAGCAAGAGTTGAAGGTGCAAGTTGATGACCTTTTACAGAAAGCATTCATTCGGCGTAGTGTGTCCGAATGGGGTGCACCAGTTGTGTTTGCAACCAAAGCGGATGGATCGTTGAGGTTGTGTGTAGATTATCGTGAGCTGAATAAAGTGACTAAGAAGAACAAGTATCCATTGCCGAGAATAGATGACTTGTTTGATCAGCTTCACGAAGCTAAGGTGTTTTCTCAAATGGATTTGGCAACGGGATTTCACCAGTTGAGAGTGGCAAAGGATAGTGTGCCGAAGACTGCTTTTAGGACACCATCCGGTTTCTATGAGTGGCTGGTAATACCGTTTGGATTGACCAATGCACCAGCATATTTTATGGATCTTATGAATAGAGTGTTCAGAGATCAGTTGAACAAGTTCGTACTTGTGTTCGTGGATGATATTCTGATTTATTCCAAAACTGAAGAAGAGCACAAGACGCACTTGCGTATTGTCTTGGAAATCTTGCGAAAACAACAGCTGAGGGCTAAGTTTTCGAAGTGTCACTTTTGGAAGAGCGAAATGAGGTTCTTAGGCCATGTTATCTCTAGAAGTGGAATAGCGGTTAATCCCGCCAAGGTGGCAGCAATCAAGGATTGGGTTAGACCTAAGAATGCATCTGATGTGAGAAGTTTTCTTGTATTAGCAGGATACTATCGTTAATTTATCAAAGTCTTTTCCAAGATAGCTGCACCATTAACAGGATTGACGAAAAAGAACCAAGTATTCAGATGGGATGCTAAGTGTGAACAAACTTTCGGAATCCTGACAGAGCGATTGACAAGTGCTCCTATTTTGACTATTCCAAGTGAAAATGATGAGATGGTGGTTTCACCGATGCATGTGGTACTGGACTTGGAGCAGTGCTAATGCAGAAGGATAAAGTTGTTGCATATGCAAGTCGACAACTGAAGCCGCATGAAAGGAATTATCCGACTCATGATTTGGAGTTAGCGGCGATTGTTTTTGCTCTGAAGATGTGGAGACACTTCCTATTGGGAGTTTGGTTCGAGTTGTTTACAGATCATAAGTCATTGAAGTATCTTTTCTCCCAAAAGGATTTGAATCTTCGACAGCAACGATGGCTAGAGTTTTTAGCATCATATGATTTTGGTATAGCCTATACTCCAGGAAAGGGTAACGCAGTGGCAGATGCATTAAGTCGAAGACATGCAGGATTGGGAGCAATGTTTTCGGAATGGAAGAGTCTCGAGTATTTGGCTGGATTTGACTTCAGGCCCATATGTGAATTGGAACCTGAGATGTTGGCAAACTTATCAATAAGACCTACTCTGGTGGAAAGAATTGGTAAGAGCCAAAAGCGAGATGATAAGCTTGTCAAGATTATCCATGATTTGGAATCTGGATTGGACCCAGAAAAGGATAAAGGATTCGAAATCGATCGAGAGGGTTGGCTTCGGAAACAAGGACGACTGGTTGTTCCCGATATAGATGAATTGAGAAATGAAGTTCTGAAGGAGAGTCATCACTCGAAGTTGACAATTCATCCAGGTGGAAATAAGATGTATCGGGATATGAAGGGAACCTATTACTGGGAAGGTATGAAGAAGGATGTTGGAAATTTTATTTCCAAATGTATGAATTGCCAGTTGGTAAAAGTCGAACAGAAGAAGCCAAGTGGATTGCTTCAGCCATTAGAAGTTCCTACATGGAAGTGGGAGCAAATATCGATGGATTTTATCGATCGACTACCTAGAACCAGGGCGGGAAATGAAGGGATTTGGGTCATCGTAGATCGATTGACTAAGAGTGCAAGATTCATTCCTGTTCGATCAACTAGGACTGCATCGAAATTGGCTGAGTTGTATGTTAAGTGGATTGTTCGATTCCATGGTATTCCGAAAAGCATAGTGAGCGATCGAGACCCACTGTTCACTAGTGGATTTTGGAAGAGCTTCCACGAAGTTTTGGGAACCGAGTTGTGTTTGAGTATAGCTTATCACCCCCAAACAGATGGTCAGACCGAGAGAGTCAACAGAGTTTTGGAAGATCTCCTCAGAGCATGTGTTTTGGACTTCGGAGGATCATGGGAAGATTATCTTCATTTGGTGGAATTCTCGTATAATAACAGTTACCAGTCAAGTATTGGTATGGCACCGTATGAAGCATTGTATGGAAGACCATGTAACTCTCCGACATGTTGGTTGGAAACAGGAGAAAAGTTGATACTTGGGCCAGAAATGATTCAACAGACTTCTGATTGTATAGAGATCATTCGGCGACAAATGAAGGCAGCCCAAGACCGTCAGAAAAGCTATGCCGATAAGCGTCGTACGGATTTGGAATTCGACGTAGGTGATATGGTTTTTGTGAAGATTTCTCCACTGAAGAATGTTATTCGATTCGGGAAGAAAGGAAAATTGACTCCGAGATTTGTTGGACCATTCCCGATCGTCGAGCGAATTGGAAGGCTCGCTTATAAGTTGGAGTTACCGGAAAAGATGTCGGGTGTGCACAATGTTTTTCATGTATCATATCTACGGAAGTATGTGCACGACCCAAATACAGTGGTTTCTGCTGATAGCTATGAAGATTTAGAAGTTGATCCAGTTGTTAGAAGACCTCGTAAGCCGCTTCGTGTTGTGGAAACTGACACGAAACAGCTTAGGAGGAAGGTAGTCAGGTTGCTCAAGGTACAATGGAGTGATGATGTTAATGACTGTATATGGGAGGAGGAAGAAAGGATGAAGGCAGCTCATCCTGAACTCTTCGAGGTATGGCCCTAAGGTGTCGTGACATCTCATGAATTTGTAACTTGTTCTAGTTTTAGAATTTTGCGTGCTAGGTTAGTAATTGGATGCATGGGTTGTTGGTTGCTATGGATGGTAGGCATGCAGAATAGTCTTTGATTGCTCTTGATTGTTTGGAATTTCGGGGGCGAAATTCCTAAGGGGGAGAGAATGTAACGATCCGTATTTTACGTATCGAAAGATCGTAGAACTATTGTCATTAGGTCGTTAGTGTTGTTAAGTCGTTTAGAATTTAAGTTGTTTGGAGCTTAAGTCGTCCAGAGATGAGTCGTCCAGGGTTGGGTCGTGTTGTAGCATAAGTCGGTGGAGCGACCTAAGGAAAGTGAATGACTTAAGGAGGTGAGCGACTTAAGAGATTAGACGACTTAGAGGAGTTAGTGGTAGTGGTTGCCGACTTAAGAGATTTGACCGACTTAAGGAATGAGACCGATTTATAGGGGTGACCGACCTATAGGAGTGAGCGAATTAGGGGTTTGGCCGACCTAAGGAAACTAACGACTTAAGGGTTAACGGCTTAAGTTGGTAAGCGACTTAAGGAATTCTCATGTTGAGGATTAGGTCGTGTGTTGTATTAGGTCGTGAACGAGTTAAGGTTAGATCGGCTATGCCGTGTTATAGTTAGGTCGTTTGAGCGGCCTAAGGCAATAGGTTGAGTCGTTGAGTCGTGTCCTGTGTTGAGTCGTTGAGTCGTCTCCTGTGTTGAGTCGGTAGGTTGTTAAGTCGTCCAAACGACTTAGGACTTAGGTAGAAATGCGGCAGTGTGTTAGGTCGCTAAGTCGTATCCTGTTGAGTCTTAGGTCGTGCCTAAGTGTTAGACCGTGTGTGTTAGGTCGCGCATGTGTGTTAAGTCGTAGGTCGCTAAGCCGTGTGTGTAGTTAGGCCGTGTAGAGGCTTGAGTCGTAAGTCGTAGGTCGGGGATTGTTAAGTCGTGACCGACTTAGGGGGTACGAACGACTTAAGGATTCGGCCTATAAATATACGGCCTTATCTCACTTTTTGGGATCCGGATTTTGAAGCGACGAAGTGCTGCTATTTTGAGGGCTCGACTGCAACACTTCTTCACTTCTTTTCTCCACTTTAATCTTGTTCTTCCATCCACCTAAATCAAAGATCAAATCGAAGATCCAAGAGCTTAGATTGAAGATCTCCATCCATTGAAGAGAGATTTCATCGTTTGAAGCGGAGTTTTGGCGGATCGAGCTAGATCCTTTGCTGTCCAGATCTGAAGTTAGTTGGAGGTGTTTAGGTGAGTCGGTGAGTGGTGGTTGTCTCGCACATGGACCCAAAGGAGTATATTGGATCGGTGGCTTGTTTGTGTGTTAAAGATAGTGATTTCAAGCATTTTTCTTAAGTCTGCATGTAGATCCATCGTTCATAAAGTTTTGATATCCACTTTACTACATGTTAACCTATGCTAGTTCATTCATCAAGATATTACTTAGAATTCATGCTTGTTAGATTTGGACTCTTTATTTATGAAATTGCCATTATTTTTATAATTGTTTATTTAGATCTTGTTTGAATGATTAATTACTTGGATTAATGATTGATTTGATTGATTGTTAGAAATTAGTTGATTGATGATTTGAATTTGGACAAGTTGGTCGAAGATGATTCAAAAGCTAAGTGGAAAGGCTCTTGAATAAGGAAAGCTGCTCGTGGCATATGAAGCGGATGATAAAGTTCATATGGATAGATTTGATGATGCTGTTGAGATGGGACTTTGCTATGATGCGATGAGGCAAAGCATGATGTTGAGATGGGACTTTGCTATGATGCGATGAAGCAAAGCATGATGTGCGATAGCCTTGGTTTAATCCAGACGGGATCATCCCAAGCATGTTGATAACTCGGTGATATGGTTCGAGTTTGTGGATAATGGTTGGTTTGAGAGGCGCTTGAGCTAGTATGGAAATAGTCGTCGAGGAGGATGACTAGAAGGCTGAGATCTCATCGTTGTTGAAGGTTCTAGCATGCTCAAAGTAAGAGTACGTTGGGCAGATTCGATAGTCCCAAGACTAATAGTTAATGGTCAAGTACTCTGGGCAGATTCGATAGTCCTAGGCACGGGTCACGATGACATGCGGAGTTATGTCTAGAACCGGGGTTACCATTAGCCCTTGACGGACGGATGAAAGAATGAGCCGGTCATTCAATTAACGGTGATATCGAGGCAATGATAACAGTGATAGCCAGAGTCATGGATGTTTGGATGTTTGGATGTATCGTCACTCGGTCTCAAGAGCGATGTTTTGTGGGTGGTTATCTGATCTTGGTTTAGGCCTTGGGGGTTTGTACTTGGAAAACATCGACCTTGACTCGAGTGATAACTGCTTTATTTAATTGTCTGCTTTGTTACGTTTGTTTCTGCTTAGTGTGTCTGGGGGCTATCACCGTAGAAAGAGGTGGAGTGGGATGGTTGGGTTCCTATTCCTTTTTACCCTTTATGCTCTTTTGGTATGTTTGACAGTTGATTTACCGCTCACTAGGACTTTTGTCTGACTCAAGGTTTTATGTTCAACTCTTATTACCTTGGGCTGTTCATCCATTTTGGGATGGGCAGACTAGGTAGCAGGTGACAGGTGCTGTTCTTAGTGACCAACGCTGTTGATGACGAAGACGAGCTGGAGGCTTTTGCATATTGTTTTTCTTACTGTATGTGCTGGATGTTCCGCTGTTTGGATGATTCTCTAAGTGTTATGTAGTGAGGCTTGATGTATTGACATTCAGATGTTTGTATCAAATTGTTTTGTAGCGTATTGATGAGATTCTATTCAGTGAAGCTTCACTATATATATATTTCTCTATTGTATTTTATCCCTGCGCTGTGAGTAATACGATAGACTATTCTTTGTTTACCTTACCTTGATGATCGTCAATGGCTGCCGGACACGCCTTTCAGCGCACTATTTCCTTGTTTGAGTGCAAGAGTCATGGGCGGTCGTCACATTTGGTATCAGAGCTTTGGTTAATCGATTTTAGCCAATGCTCGCCGACGTAACTACGTATGAGAGACGTAATTGTATTTTGATGGATGATTACTATATATAATATAGTAGCTTAGAATGATTAGAACTCCTTATGCAGTTGTTTCTCAGGGTATATTAATCATTTTCTTATAGATATTAGGAATGAGTCGAAGGGGGAGACCAGCTGCTAGGGAAGGCCATGCTGTTGAGGGGGCTGCTGATTATGCTTCTATGTTCGAGGCCATGATGACTTCGATCATGAGAAGGATGCCAGCTCCAGGGCCAACGGTAGATGTTGGAGTTCAAGTTCAAACTCCAAAACCGGTGGATTTTGCTAAGTTGTGTAAAGACTATACTGCTCTTGGAGGAAAGGTTTTCTTGGGGACAGAATCAACCATTGAAGTTCAGAGGTGGATAGATGCTTGTAGAAGGATCTTTGGTGATTTGCGAGTCGAGGATGCAACCAAAAGGAAGCTTGCATCAAGACAGCTTCAGGGAAGAGCTTCTGATTGGTGGAACTCTATCACCATTGATACTCCAAAGGAAGAAATTACTTGGGAGCAATTCCAAGTCAGATTTGAATTTAAGTTCATTTCTACAGCTCAGAAATCCGTCCTGTTTAAGAGATTTGTGGAACTCAAGCAAGGTGGAAGACCAATTCTTGAGTATGTTTCTGAGTTTGAAGCTTTGTCCAAGTATGCTCGGTCATATATTGAATCCCCTTGTCAGAAGAATGAGAAGTTTGTGACAGGTTTGGACACTTATCTTGGGAGACAGTTGGTGGATCATTTGGACGGTCTATTTGAGAAGCTTGTGGAGAAGGCTCTCAGGCACGAGAATCTGTTTCCTAAGGAAGGGTCTGTTGTTGCTGTGACTAAGGAGAAATCTAAACCACAGCAAGGTGGGAACAAGAAGAGAAAGCAGCAGCAGCAGAAGGGTAAGGATGGCTAGAAAAAGCCGAAGGGTGAAGTGACCTGCTACAACTGTCAGCAGAAGGGTCATCTCTCCAGAGATTGTAAGAATCCGAGAGCGTCGGTGAAGTGCCACAACTGTGACAAGCTGGGGCATATCAGGAGGAATTGTATGCTTTGGGAGCCGTGCCATCATCTTCAAAAGCTCCTACTGCAGAAGGGAAAGGAAAGAGTGTGGTGGTTCAAGGTATCCTTTCCATTTGTGGTGTTCCAGTTAGACTGTTATTCGATACTGGAGCGTTGCATTCTTTTGTTTGTAACGAACTTGTAGGCCGGTTGGGTTTGGAACCGGATATTGTTGATAGACCATTGGTTGTGACTAATCCAGTTGGGGGTTCGTCTTGTTTGTGTATGATATGTCGTGGTCTGGTTGTATCGAGTCATGATTGCTCTTGTGTTTGTGATTGTTTTGTTCTGAACTTTGCGGGGTCCGGAATTATTTTGGGTATGGACTGGCTTAGGAAGTATGCGGCAAGGGTTGATTGTAAGAGGCTGGAGGTGACAGTCAAGAATGTGGAGGGGCGAAGAGTTGTGATACGATGTAAGCATGAAGAAGGCGTCTTCATGAGCTTCATGTATTCGCTGGTTGTTCCACGGGATGGACTGTGATCGGTGCCGGTCGTAAATGGATTTGAGGATGTCTTTGATGAGGTCAAAGGGTTACGGCCGCATAGAGAGATCGAGTTTCGTATCGGTCTAGTTGAAGGAGCCAGACCTGTTATGATACCTCTTAGGAGGATGGCGCCTAGGGAACAGCAAGAGTTGAAGGTGCAAGTTGATGACCTTTTACAGAAAGGATTCATTCGGCGTAGTGTGTCCGAATGGGGTGCACCAGTTGTGTTTGCAACCAAAGCGGATGGATCGTTGAGGTTGTGTGTGGATTATCGTGAGCTGAATAAAGTGACTAAGAAGAACAAGTATCCATTGTCGAGAATAGATGACTTGTTTGATCAGCTTCACGAAGCTAAGGTGTTTTCTCAGATGGATTTGGCAACGGGATTTCACCAGTTGAGAATGGAAAAGGATAGTGTGCCGAAGACTGCTTTTAGGACACCATCTGGTTTCTATGAGTGGCTAGTAATGCCGTTTGGATTGACCAATGCACCAGCATATCTTGTGGATCTTATGAATAGAGTGTTCAGAGATCAGTTGAACAAGTTCGTACTTGTGTTCGTGGATGATATTCTGATTTATTCCAGAACTGAAGAAGAGCACAAGACGCACTTGCGTATTGTCTTGGAAATCTTGCGAAAACAACAGCTGAGGGCTAAGTTTTCGAAGTGTCACTTCTGGAAGAGCGAAGTGAGGTTCTTAGGCCATGTTATCTCTGGAAGTGGAATAGCGGTTGATCCCGCCAAGGTGGCAGCAATCCAGGATTGGGTTAGACCTAAGAATGCATCTGATGTGAGAAGTTTTCTTGGATTAGCAGGATACTATCGTCAATTTATCAAAGACTTTTCCAAGATAGCTGCACCATTAACAGGATTGACGAAAAAGAACCAAGTATTCAGATGGGATGCTAAGTGTGAACAAGCTTTCGGAATCCTGAAAGAGCGACTGACAAGTGCTCCTGTTTTGA
Organism: Allium cepa; assembly: GCA_030765085.1. NCBI lineage: Eukaryota > Viridiplantae > Streptophyta > Magnoliopsida > Asparagales > Amaryllidaceae > Allium > Allium cepa. The sequence continues at coordinate 349,590,242 of CM060944.1, forward strand.
CTATTCCAAGTGAAAATGATGAGATGGTGGTTTCACCGATGCATGTGGTACTGGACTTGGAGCAGTGCTAATGCAGAAGGATAAAGTTGTTGCATATGCAAGTCGACAACTGAAGCCGCATGAAAGGAATTATCCGACTCATGATTTGGAGTTAGCGGCGATTGTTTTTGCTCTGAAGATGTGGAGACACTACCTATTGGGATTTCGGTTCGAGTTGTTTACAGATCATAAGTCATTGAAGTATCTTTTCTCCCAAAAGGACTTGAATCTTCGACAGCAAAGATGGCTAGAGATTTTAGCATCATATGATTTTGGTATAGCCTATACTCCGGGAAAGGGTAACGCAGTGGCAGATGCATTAAGTCGAAGACATGCAGGATTGGGAGCCATGTTTTCGGAATGGAAGAGTCTCGAGTATTTGGCTGGATTTGACTTCAGGCCCAGATATGAATTGGAACCTGAGATGTTGGCAAACTTATCAATAAGACCTACTCTGGTGGAAAGAATTGGCAAGAGCCAAAAGCGAGACGATAAGCTTGTAAAGATTATCCGTGATTTGAAATCTGGATTGGACCCAGAAAAGGATAAAGGATTCAAAATCGATCGAGAGGGTTGGCTTCGGAAACAAGGACGACTGGTTGTTCCCGATATAGATGAATTGAGAAATGAAGTTCTGAAGGAGAGTCATCACTCGAAGTTGACAATTCATCCAGGTGGAAATAAGATGTATCGGGATATGAAGAGAACCTATTACTGGGAAGGTATAAAGAAGGATGTTGGAAATTTTATTTCCAAATGTATGAATTGCCAGTTGGTAAAAGCCGAACAGAAGAAGCCAAGTGGATTGCTTCAGCCATTAGAAGTTCCTACATGGAAGTGGGAGCAAATATCGATGGATTTTATCGATGGACTACCTAGAACCAGGGCGGGAAATGAAGGGATTTTGGTCATAGCTTATCACCGAGTTGTGTTTGAGTATAGCTTATCACCCCCAAACAGATGGTCAGACCGAGAGAGTCAACAGAGTTTTGGAAGATCTCCTCAGAGAATGTGTTTTGGACTTCGGAGGATCATGGGAAGATTATCTTCATTTGGTGGAATTCTCGTATAATAACAGTTACCAGTCAAGTATTGGTATGGCACCGTATGAAGCATTGTATGGAAGACCATGTAACTCTCCGACATGTTGGTTGGAAACAGGAGAAAAGTTGATACTTGGGCCAGAAATGATTCAACAGACTTCTGATTGTATAGAGATCATTCGGCGACAAATGAAGGCAGCCCAAGACCGTCAGAAAAGCTATGCCGATAAGCGTCGTAAGGATTTGGAATTCGACGTAGGTGATATGGTTTTTGTGAAGATTTTTCCACTGAAGAATGTTATTCGATTCGGGAAGAAAGGAAAATTGACTCCGAGATTTGTTGGACCATTCCCGATCGTCGAGCGAATTGGAAGGCTCGCTTATAAGTTGGAGTTACCGGAAAAGATGTCGGGTGTGCACAATGTTTTTCATGTATCGTATCTACAGAAGTATGTGCACGACCCAAATACAGTGGTTTCTGCTGATAGCTATGAAGATTTAGAAGTTGATCCAGTTGTTAGAAGACCTCGTAAGCCGCTTCGTGTTGTGGAAACTGACACGAAACAGCATAGCAGGAAGGTAGTCAGGTTGCTCAAGGTACAATGGAGTGATGATGTTAACGACTGTACATGGGAGGAGGAAGAAAGGATGAAGGCAGCTCATCCTGAACTCTTCGAGGTATGGCCCTAAGGTGTCGTGACATCTCATGAATTTGTAACTTGTTCTAGTTTTAGAATTCTGCATGCTAGGTTAGTAATTGGATGCATGGATTGTTGGTTGCTATGGATGGTAGGCATGCAGAATAGTCTTTGATTGCTCTTGATTGTTTGGAATTTCGGGGGCGAAATTCCTAAGGGGGAGAGAATGTAACGACCCGTATTTTACGTATCGAAAGATCGTAGAACTGTTGTCATTAGGTCGTTAGTTTTGTTAAGTCGTTTAGAATTTAAGTTGTTTGGAGCTTAAGTCGTCCATAGATGAGTCGTCCAGGGTTGGGTCGTGTTGTAGCATAAGTCTGTGGAGCGACCTAAGGAAAGTGAACGGCTAAAGTAGGTGAGCGACTTAAGAGATTAGACGACTTAGAGGAGTTAGTGGTAGTGGTTGCCGACTTAAGAGATTTGACCGACTTAAGGAATGAGACCGACTTATAGGGGTGACCGACCTATGGGAGTGAGCGACTTAGGGGTTTGGCCGACCTAAGGGAACTAACGACTTAAGGGTTAACGGCTTAAGTTGGTAAGCGACTTAAGGAATTCTCGTGTTGAGGCTTAGGTCGTGTGTTGGATTAGGTCGTGAACGAGTTAAGGTTAGGTCAGCTATGCCGTGTTATAGTTAGGTCATTCGAGCGACTTAAGGCAATAGGTTGAGTCGTTGAGTCGTCTCCTGTGTTGAGTCGTTGAGTCGTCTCCTGTGTTGAGTCGTTGAGTCGTCTCCTGTGTTGAGTCGGTAGGTTGTTAAGTCGTCCAAACGACTTAGGACTTAGGTAGAAATGCGGCAGTGTGTTAGGTCGCTAAGTCGTATCCTGTTGAGTCTTAGGTCGTGCCTAAGTGTTAGACCGTGTGTGTTAGGTCGCGCATGTGTGTTAAGTCGTAGGTTGCTAAGCCGTGTGTGTAGTTAGGTCGTGTAGAGACTTGAGTCGTAAGTCGTAGGTCGGGGATTGTTAAGTCGTGACCGACTTGGGGGGGGGGGCGAACGACTTAAGGATTCGGCCTATAAATATACGGCCTTATCTCACTTTTTGGGATCCAGATTTTGAAGTGACGAAGTGCTGCTATTTTGAGGGCTCGACTACAACACTTCTTCACTTCTTTTCTCCATTTTAATCTTGTGCTTCCATCCATCTAAATCGAAGATCAAATCGAAGATCCAAGAGCTTAGATTGAAGATCTCCATCCATTGAAGAGAGTTTTCATCGTTTGAAGCGGAGTTTTGGCGGATCGAGCTAGATCCTTTGCTGTCCAGATCTGAAGTTAGTTGCTTTTGAGGTGTTTAGGTGATTCGGTGAGTGGTGGTTATCTCTTACACGGACCCAAAGGATTATATTGGATCGGTGGCTTGTTTGTGTGTTAAAGATAGTGATTTCATGCATTTTTCTTAAGTCTGCATGTAGATCCATCGTTCATAAAGTTTTGATATCCACTTTACTACATGTTAACCTATGCTAGTTCATTCATCAAGATATTACTTAGAATTCATGCTTGTTAGATTTGGACTCTTTATTTACGAAATTGCCATTATTGTTATAATTGTTTATTTAGATCTTGTTTGAATGCTTAATTACTTGGATTAATGATTGATTTGATTGATTGTTAGAAATTAGTTGATTGATGATTTGAATTTGGACAAGTTGGTCGAAGATGATTCAAAAGCTAAGTGGAAAGGATCTTGAATAAGGAAAGCTGCTCGTGGCATATGAAGCGGATGATAAAGCTCATATAGATAGATTTGATGATGCTGTTGAGATAGGACTTTGCTATGATGCGATGAGGCAAAGCATGATGTTGAGATGGGACTTTTCTATGATGCGATGAAGCAAAGCATGATGTGAGATAACCTTGGTTTAATCCAGACGGGATCATCCCAAGCATGTTGATAACTCGGTGATATGGTTCGAGTTTGTGGATAATGGTTGGCTTGAGAGGCGCTTGAGCTAGTATGGAAATAGTCGTCGAGGAGGATGACTAGAAGGCTGAGATCTCATCGTTGTTGAAGGTTCTAGCATGCTCAAAGCAAGAGTACGCTGGGCAGATTCGATAGTCCCAATACTAATAGTTAATGGTCTAGTACTCTGGGCAGATTCGATAGTCCTAGGCACGGGTCACGATGACGTGCGGAGTTATGTCTAGAACCGGGGTTACCATTAGCCCTTGACGGACGGATGAAAGAATGAGCCGGTCATTCAATTAACGGTGATATCGAGGCAATGATAACAGTGATAGCCAGAGTTATGGATGTTTGGATGTATCGTCACTCGGTCTCAAGAGCGATGTTTTGTGGGTGCTTATCTGATCTTGGTTTAGGCCTTGGGGGTTTGTACTTGGAAAACATCGACCTTGACTCGAGTGATAACTGCTTTACTTTAATTGCCTGCTTTGTTATGTTTGTTTCTGCTTAGTGTATCTGGGGGCTATCACTGTAGAAAGAGGTGGAGTGGGATGGTTGGGTTCCTATTCCTTTTTACCCTTTATGCTCTTTTGGTATGTTTGATAGTTGATTTACCGCTCACTAGGAGTTTTGTCTAACTCAAGGTTTTATGTTCAACTCTTATTACCTTGGGCTGTTCATCCATTTTGGGATGGGCGGACTAGGTAGCAGGTGACAGGTGTTGTTCTTAGTGACCAACACTGTTGATGACGAAGACGAGCTGGAGGCTTTTGCATATTGTTTTTCTTACTTTATGTACTGGATGTTCCGCTATTTGTATGATTCTCTGAGTGTTATGTAGTGAGGCTTGATGTATTGACTATTCGGATGTTTGTATCAAATTGTTTTGTAGTGTATTGATGAGATTCTATTCAGTGAAGCTTCACTATATATATATATATATATATATATATATATATTTCTCTATTGTATTTTATCCCTGCGCTGTGAGTAATACGATAGACTATTCTGTGTTTACCTTACCTTGATGATCGTTCATGGCTGCCGGGCACGCTTCAGCGCACTATTTCCTTGTTTGAGTGCAGGAGTCATGAGCGGTCGTCACAGATTGTGTTAGCGTAGAACCAAAGTGGCTTTCATTACTATTTTTGTAACTAAACCCAAAAATGATCACAGATATCAATACAATCTAACGACAGAGATCAATCATTTATATGTAGCATGGAAATTACATGAAATGTGATCTTTACATGTCTATTTTCAACTAGTCCTACTTTACTTTAATGAGATCAAAATTCCATATAATATTTATAAACAATTGAAGTGCAGAAGAAAACTTTATTTATATCAGAAAAATCAAAGCATGTTCATAATCAACATATAGAGCAGTGTCGCAAAATAAGCGACTTATGTACAAATTCCCCTTAAACCAAAATATCCTTATATAAAAGATACACCCATTTTAGCAACATGCTTATAAAAGACCTTGGGTGGTACTCCTTTTCTAAGTGAATCCATTAGCATGGAACTTTTCCCAATATGCTCTATAGATATTAACCCATTCTACACTCTCTCCTTTGCAACTAGAAACTTGATGTCAATGTAATTTGACTTGCTTGAGCTTCTATTGTTCTTAGAATATAATACTACAGATCTATTGTCACAATATAACTTTAATGGTCTTTAAATATTATCAATAATGCGCATCCTAATGAAAAATTCCGTAGCCATTTTGCATGGTTAGATACCTCAGAACAAGCCACAAACTCTACTTCCATGGTGGAAGAAGCTATGAGCATTTGTTTAACGCTTTTCCATGATATAGCCCCTCCACTTAATAGAAATATATATCTTGAAGTGGATTTTCTGCTATTTTGACATCCAGCAAAATTAGAATTAGGATTCCCAATGATCTCCAACCGATATGATCTTCTATATGTAAGCATTAGTCCTTGTTCTCTAAAGATACCTCAAACCCTTTTTTGCTGCTTTCCAATGATCCATTCTAGGGTTACTAAGATACCTGCCCAACACTCCTATAATGTATGCAATATCCAGATGCGTACACACTTGAGCATACATTAGACTCCCTATAGCAGATGCATAAGGGATCTTCTGCATTTCTTTAGCTTCAAGGATGTTATTATGGTATTGTTTGAGACAAAATTTATCTCATTTCACGACAGGGGTATCACCCATTTTACAATCTTGCATGCCAAACCTTTTAAGCACCGTTTCTATATAGTTCTTTTGTGACAATCCAGGAAACCCCATGAGCGATCATGATATATTTTTACTCCTAATATAAAAGAAGCATCTCCAAGATCTTTTATTTGAAAATTATCTGAAAGAAATCTCTTAGTCTCATGCAAAATATGTAATTATTACAGGCAAGCAATATATCATCAACATATAAAATCAAATATATGAATTTGCTCCCATTGAACTTGTGATGCACACAGTTACCAATTATGTTTGGCTTGAAACTCAATGAGGTAACTACTTAATGAAACTTGTAGTACCATTGACGATAAGCTTGTTTGAGCCCATAAATGTATTTGTTTAGCTTGCAAACCATATTCTTTGGATCTCCGAACAAAAAGTTTTCTGGTTGCAGCATATAATTGCTTCCTTGATATCTCCATTTAGAAACGCAGCTTTAACATCCATTTAATGTAACTCAAGGTACAAATGTGCAACAAGCGTCAAAATTATTCTAAAAGAGTCTTTCAATGAAACCGAAGAGAAGGTCTCTTTAAAATCGATGCCTTCCTTCCACGTAAAACCTTTTGCTATAAGACGAGACTTATATATTTCCCATTACCTTTTGCATCCCTCCTGGTTTTAAATATCCATTTACAACCAATGGATTTCTTACCTTCAAGTAAAGAGACAAGATCCCAAACTTTATTGTCTTGCATGGATTTATACTCTTCGTTCATAGCTTCAATCCACTTTTGATAATCAGCATCTTGCATAGCTTGGTGAAAGTTGATAGGATCATTTTCCACCAATCCATTATTTTCCTCCATTTCTTGAAGAAATACCACAAAATCATCTGGAATGGCATCTTTCCTCTCTCTTTATTGGATCTCCCTAGTGGAAATTCATTTTGAGGTTGTTGAATTTGTTCTTGTGGAACATTGTCCTCATCTTGAAGAGGGCTTTCCTCAATATTGTTTTGTTTTGGTTTCGAAATAACTTCTTCATTAATGACACGAATGATAATCTATACACTGTCAGAAGAAGTAACTGTAGTAGGAATCATAGATGATGGTTCCTCCTCAAAAACAATGTTCCTTACTTCATTCCTACCTCTTAACTCAACATCCTCAATAAATGTTGTAGTTTGCCTCTCAAAAGTTTTCTTTAGTGCAGGATCATAAAATTTATAGCCCCTACATTGCTCAGAATAACCAATAAAGTAGTCGCTCGCTGTTTTAGAGTCCAATTTTCTTTCATTTGGCCTGTAAGGCATTATGTGACGACCCGTAAATCCGTACCCTTTGAATCGACAATAAACCACACATGTTCGACCCAAAAAACATAGACTGACGGAAAGTCAAGAGAAAGAAAAGAAGAGAGAAGAGAAAACAAAAAAGAACAATATAATCCGACAACGCTACAGAAACATATAATATCATATCAATGATCTTTATAATACGGAAACTATATATATATATATACATTAATCAGAGTACAACAACCAATCACCAGTTATCAACATGAACAGTTATAATAACCTGTCCTTACAACTGGCGATAATATACAACAACTAAGCACAGTGGATAATCAAAACAGATACATGTATACGAAAATGTGCTAAAACTCCAAAAGCACCAAATCTTAACCTGTAAATATACTCGGTCTGACCCGTGCATTGAAAGGGAAGAACGCTTGGATCAGTCTGGTAAACTAGCGTGAGAAACACACTCAACTGAATTTATTAAATTACCAAACTTTTCCTTTATCAAAAAAAGTATCTTATAAGACATGCCCACACATAAACATAGACATGTTTTTACCTTACAATAACTAAAACATTTCATATCCAATCCTCTTATATTATACTAGTGTCTAGTATATACAAATAAAATTAATCATAGCCGAAATTGTTACATTGATTAAATTCCAGCATATAGCCCAAAATGGATAATAGAATCAAAATGGCAGGTACGGAGCAGAGTTTGGATTTCTATACAAATAATCAGGTGAAGGGACTACCTTTTGGCAATACATCTCTAGAGGAATGTACCGAGGATCATCACAAAGGATCCTCTACCATCATAAGACCGGCCCACCTCTATAACTAGATGGTGCTGAATATATCATCCTCCGGTTGTTACCGACCTTACCCGAGGTCCCTCTAGCATAAAACCACAATAACCAGATACACGACGTCATAGCGTGTAAAGATATATCTAGAAGAAGATGATATACCCTAGATGGGAGCGACCGACTTAGCCTTGCTACATCTAACCTTGTTTCAGTCATTTTCGGTTGATGAGGCCTGAGGTAAAAATTACCTTTCACAAATCACAATCACATCACTTTGAATGACACACGGCCATTTCCGTTGACTACTAATTGTCTTCCACAAAAATACAACCTTTAAGCTCATACGTATCAAGGAGGGTGTTAAGCTAAGAGAAGTTGCTTTCTCCGCCACCATTGATGGACATTTGTAAAAACCAATGTACGTAATATATAGAAATGCAATGTTATAAAAACGTCCATACAAGTTATCTAGGAATAGGACAAACCGAAGGTACTTTCCTACCACATCCTATCGGAAAATCCCTCGAATTCGTTGCGAATAGTCCTTGCATTGGATATTTCATAATGAAGAGACCATTGCTGCTACATGTATATTGGGATTTTAACCCCAAACGATCAACAAGCAGTCTCCCACTATGAAAATCCAAAATATCAATATCATCATAAGCAACCTGCATAATCATCGCATATACGTTGGTCTGAAGTGGTTTTCGGATAAACCGATCCCGGTCGCTTCGCACTAACAATGCAAAAGCGTTTCTCAACCTCATACAGAAACTAACTCTCATAGACTTATCACGTCTCCAACTTTCAACTTGCTATCCTTCGGGCCAAGAAGGAAGCTCGATAGATTGGAGTAATACTCCACACTATACAAATCAACATCCTCAATACAAATGATAATCAAGGCTACACAGAAGGCTACGTACTAAGTGTACGACTAAATAGTACCCACATCAAGTCAAGGAATTAAAATGGCCAAATTTGATAGTCGGTTATTTAACTATCAAAGAAAACAAACAAATATTCAGCACTGAGACGACCCGACTTTTTCTCCACAAAAAGTCGTATCATCCTTAAGAAAGAAAGGGATAGAAAAGAGAAAAGAAAGAAGAGAAAGAAGAAACAACACAAGAATCTCAACAGCGGAACGAATAAATTATATTAGTAACATAAGTATAACATAGTATACATCAAATATCAGAGTTACACAGACACATACAACACATACTAGACAGTTATAAACACCTGTCTAGTTATTACAACTCAAACACAATACAGAAACACTCAGAGATACCAACACAGCGGAACTATATAACTATACGCAGAAGCCTCCTGCTCCATATGCTCCTCTACAATTTGTCAAAGCTAATCTGAATCCTAACCTGAATTCCCTTGACTACTCATAAAAATTTGAGTACCCAAGAGTTAAAGAAAAACAGAAATAACTCCGGGTCCGACATGGGTCTGGTGTGAGTAACAGGTTAAAGTTGCTTAATTTTCAAAACCTTTTGAAAGAAAGGTATCACGTAAGACTTCCCACACATAAACATGGAAAAGTTTTTACCTTACGCTAACCAAAACATTTGATAGGAAATCTGATGATATTATAATAGGGTCTAGGGTTTTCAAATAAATAAGAAATACCTGAAATTGTTACATTCTTAAATTCCAGCTACTAGCCACAAAAGTGGGTAATACAATCAAAACCGTTGGCACTTATTGGATTTTGGATTCCATACAATGGCAGGGCTACTGGGGTACCGCCCGTCACAGTACGTGGCCTAGATCACTGTACCGAGGATTACTCCCAATCCCCTACAACACAAAGCCGGACCCATTCCTTACTGAACAGTTCCGAATAATACAACCCCGACGGTTGTCATGATCAACCGCCCACACAGACGAAATATAAAAGGACCTCTATACAGGGGTAATCTTACTCTCAAGTGGGGGCTACCCACAAAGCCTTGCTGCACCTCCCCTGTTTTAGCCATTCCCGGTTAATGAGGCTTGAGGCTACGATTACCTTTATAGGACACATCACTTAGAATGCTCATCGTCCACCTGACGATGTTCTGAAAGCATTTAATCCATACAAGTTCGTTCCAGGTTCGAACGAAACTGAAGGCATTATCTCGTTACACTCATTTTGGAATCACCCTCAGAGTTAATGACAATAACCCTTGCACTCTGAACCACCATCTCGAATCTATAAGTACTATTCCGTCAAACTCATTACGGAATCATCCACAGAGTTATACTGACGTATAGCCCTTACACCTCGAGTCTTCACTCGCTCCACTTGGATTAACGACCTAACGTTTAATTGGAATCGATGTGGTTTTCGGATGTCCAAATATGGAAACCCGATCCCGGTCTCATCGAAATCCAAAGCGTGTCTTTCAGGTCCAAGTTGTTTTAAGTTTAAAACAATTCAATTCATTATCTAAATCTACACAGATAGATAATTCACAACACAACAGATAATCAACCTTATCATTATCAACAGATAATTCATCTCATAATCAGATAATCCATATTATCATCCAAAAGCAACTAATGCATCCATATCACATACACTACTCATCTCATAACTGAGATTACAAATCATACCAGGCAACCAATACCATTCATCAAACATAAGCAATGATCTAATGATCACACTTTCTATAATTAATTTAAAATGAATTAAATTAATTACTCAATCTCTAATTAATTTAAAATGAATTAAATTAATTACTTCATCATTAAAATTCTACTTAACTTAATCATCCATTGATTTCAAATCAATTTATAAATCATCATCTCAATATTTCAATTAATATTGATTAACTATCTCTAATTACAATAAGTAATTAGCTTATAAGTTAATCACACAAGTTAATTACTAAAACCCTTTGCAAACAATTAACTTGTAATTACTAAATTAATTGATTAACTAAAATTAATTACATTAATTATTTATTCATTATTAATTATACCTTAATTAATCAATTCCAAATTACATCATTAACTAATTAATTAATGATTTCTGACTACAATTGATCAATCTCTAAATATAAATTAATTACATAAGTAATTAATCTGGGTTTAATCCACATATATATTAATCACCCATGATTAATAACCATTCAGTAATTACTACTTTAATTACTCATCCCATAATTAATTATTCTTAATTAATTATCTTCATTAATCACTTGATTAATTTTCAAAGTAATTTAAATTTAAATTACTTTTATAATAAATATCTTTAATTACATTCAGTAATTATTAATTACTTCCCTAAGTAATTACAAATTCATAAATTACATAAAGTAATTATCAAACAATCAACAAATGTTTAAATTAATTTAACTTAATTAATCTAAACTAATCACATTCATTAAATTAATTACACTAAGTAATTAATCCATTAATTACCTTCATTAAGTAATTAAAACTTAAACAATTGATTATTATTAATTAATTAATCTAATTAATTATCAAAAATTAATTACATTGATTAATTGTTAAAATAATCTTAAGTTAATTATATTTTTTAATTACTTAATTAAGAAATTAACTTATATTAATCATTATTAATTATCAATTAATTAATACCTAATTACAACTTAATTAGTCACTAATTATTAATTAAGTATTAATTAAAATCTTAATCATTAATTAAAATTTAATTAACCATCCTTAATTATAGATTAATTAACCTTAATTAATTAATCTCAAATCTAATTAATTAACTTAAAAATCATTAATTACTTAATTAAACATCCACATAATTAATTAATTAAATAATTAATTTTCATCTTAATTACCTTAATAATTAAACGAATACAATCATTAAATTTTATTTATCTTTTAGAAAAACATTTCTTATTTAATTATACATTTAAAAACAAAATGTTTTTAAATTTACTTTAAATTCTATTTAACTTTATTTTAACTTAAGACTCAAATTTATCTTAAATAAGATTTTAAAACAATTCAAAACTTAATCTTATATGTTAAAAGAAACATCTACTTTATTAATAAGTTTAAAAGGATTTAAATTTCAATTCAATTTAAATTCAAATCAATTTAAAAATTACTTTAAAATTTCAAAATTGAAATACAACTTCCAAACTCATTTTAGTTTTAACTCTTTAAAGTTCTTCCTACAATCTACACCCTCAATTCAAATGCAAATCATTTAATCAATCAAAAGCAATTTAAATTTAAACCTTTATTTTAAAAATCCGAAGTTTGAATTTTAAATCCCAGATTTAAAAACTCAGTTTTGAATTCACTTTGGATTTCTAATTTAAAATTTAACCTTCCAATTCAAATGCAAAACACATATGCATTTACACTTGTGAGTTTTAAATCAAATTTAAATTAAAAAAACATAAATGAATTTAATTTCAGACAATCTAATTTTAAATTCTTATTAAAATTTCAGATTTTAAAAATCCAGTTTAAACTTAAATTTTCAATTTGAACTTAATATTTTAAAACAGAAAACAGTTTCTGTTTTCATTTAAAACCAAACTTAAATTTTTTAAAAATTTAAATTACTTCTAAAAACTAGAATTCAAACTTCTCTTAATTCATATTTAAATTCAGGTTTTAAATCCTAAGTTGAGATTTTAGTTCATATTTAAAACTTGCTTTTAATTTTCAAAACTGCAAACAGGTTTCTGATTTTAGATTTAAAACCCAATCTAAAATTTAAAAACTCAATAATTTCAAAGACCAAAATTTAAATTATTTGAATTTATATCTAAATTCAGGTTTTCAAACTTGGTTTCAAATTTTTAGTTTGCATTTCAAATCTCCACTTCAATTTTATAAAACCTGGAAGAAAAAAACAGTTTCCAAGGTTTTGTTTTAAAACCTGCAACACCACTCACTCGAGTCTTCCCTGCCTTTACTTCGAGTCAACAACTTCTCTGCTCCGAGTCTCCCTTCAAAATACCCGAGACCATCACGGGAAAATAAACTGTGACCCACCTCAACATATCCTCATCACCACTGTGCACCTGCACATAATCTCCAGCCATCTCTGGCCATCCATACGACCACCCCACTGCCAACAATCATCCCTTCAGACCATCTCAACATCAACCTCTACAACATATACTCGAATTCAATTTCGAGATCCAGATTCCAAACCTGGAACTACAGACAACAAACACCCCCCCAACATGTCAACGGCGATATCACCCAACTCCGGCCACTACCACACTCCAAACTCCGGCGATGACTCCATTAACACATCATCTACCAACATGCCAAAAATGGTTGAACTCGATCCAAAGATGAAGCCGCAGTCGAACAAAATCAATGACCCATATAAACTAGGGTTCGCACTGCAAATTCCAAATTACAACCTCAATAATGACAAGTAACCCAAATTCCTAATTTTCCTATAATCCCTGATAGATACACTAACTTCATAAACAATTTCAACCAAATCCATTGCAGGATTCAACAGTGCTTATCAAATAAGTATGATACAGTAAATGTGAAACTGTACTTTGATTTAACCATTTAAAATTGTAATACTATTTTTAAAAATCATAATTTTAGAAGTTGTTTTGAATTGAATTTCTGAAACATTGATTTGAAATGTTTTATATCTTCACTTATAAAGATTCAACTGTTCTGCTACATATTCTACAGTAAATTTCATTTAATTTTTTTTTTTACTTTTAATAATATCTGACAGTCTAAACTCTGAAACCATCATTCAAATCTTATTTAAATACTATAATTTAACAAAAACAAATTAAGGATACAAGAATTTAAGTAAATACTAGTGTCAAGAGCAAAACAGAACTAGAAAACTTAATAGCATACACCAAATACATTTATACAGCAGGCATGTTATATGCAGCATCTATATATTTTAGTATTCTAATCATGCAACAATTTCTTTACCCTTTAAAATTCTTAAATGAAAAGTTACTCACCTGTGATTAAAATGCAGAGCACGGATTGAACATGCAGAAAGAACTTGATTTTGAATCATGCAGAGCACAGTTTGAAATCCCCTGTGCTACTTGCTTCAAATTTGATGCTTTTTTTTAAAAAAAACTTTCTTCCAGATTTTGAAGATTCATGAATGCAGGCCTTCTTGTTTAATGGTTGCAGATGCAAATTTGAAATTTCAGTTTCAACCCAAGTCGCTTTTGAAAACATGCAGGCTTGTATTTTGCATTTTGAGGAGCTACAGGCTTGTTTGTAATGCAGGTTTGAAAATGGGGATGGGATTTGAGAAATACTGGTGTTAGCTTGAAATTGTTGCATGCATGTTTTATTTTGGAGGATGCAAATTTGTATTTTGAGGAGTTGAATGCAATGCATTTGAATAGGTTTTTGAGGATGAAAAAGTTATAGAACTTTGATTTTCAGATTTCTTTGTTTTAGAATGAAAAATGAAAAAGAGGAGAAGAAATGAGTAAATGCAATGTTTTATAGCTAGTTTATGATGAATTAAAATTAAAGAAAAATAAATATTGAAACATGACACTTGTCTTAAGTGTTAACATTTGTTAAATTCCTTATTCAAACATCTAACGCATGTTTACACATGTTCTAACATACATACACATGTCTTGTAAATGTTTTTGTTATTTAAATTAAGATTAATGAATGTTTAAACTTAGTAAATTATATAGTTCTTAGACTTAGTTATGTATATATTTAATTTCTAAAGAATAAAGCAAAGTATTATTATAAATAGAACAATATACAATTAAATCATTTATCAAAGATACCTTTAAATAATTAAAATAGATTTATAAAAGAGGTTACAATAACTTACATGAATACATGTTCACATTTTAAATTGTATTTTAAATTTCAAATTAATTTACAAATCAAAACTATCAATTAATAATTTAAAAAGAATAACACAAATATTTATGAACCTTATTTTAATATACAAACTTAAAATAAAATGAATTTTAAACTAATTAAAACATTTATCTCATATTTAAAATCATATAGTATTTTATTAAATATTTTTGAAAAGCTTAAATTAAAAATAAATCATTATTCCTATTTTCAAAACATTAAAAATATGCTATACAAATTTAATTAAAAACAATCTTGTCTATTTTAAAATATATAAATACATATACATTATTAAATAGAAAATAGATTTATTAGTTTATTAAAAATAAATTCACAAATTAAATATTTAAATAAAGAAGATTATTAAATCAAATCAAATTTATTAACAAAAATTATCAATTCAATATAAACTTAAACACAGATTATTAAATTATATTGTCCAAAATTCCGGGAAATTACAATCCTTTCCCCTTAAAAGAATTTCGTCCCCGAAATTTAAAACAAAGGTAATTTAATAATCTATTTACAGATTTTATTTTAAAAACAGCATATGTTAATCCTATGCCAACAACCAAAGCAACCAATTCACACAATCAGAACAAATCTAATTATCCAAAAGAATTTTGGATAAAACTTTACGAGTTTCCCCGGTATATATATATCGGGATACTCGCTCTATAGAATCCAATCAATCAATACTATTAAATTATAGAGCTCCTAATAATAATTCTATACAGAATATCAGACTACAAACGAGTCTGACTCAACAAACAAACCTCCTAAACTGCTGGTCCAACAACCAGAAATATCAAACACGTACTCCCTCAGAGATACGTGAAATACCCTGAATCCCAGTTACCCTAACTGGCAATTCATCTCTAGAAAACCAAACACTCATCTTACCCAACACAGAAGAAACCAAAACACTTCGAAGCTAGCTTCCCAAACTTACAGCTCCCTGGATCAGAGAAAAACTTAACCAAACTCAAATCTCCAATTCCAGAATCTAAATTTCTCTGTCCCGTATCCATAAAAACCTTTCGGACGATCCTGGGCTACCAACATCACTCCTAATCATCTCAACTCCTGCCGATTCCAAAAGAAACAGACTGAATCAAAAACAATCCAATGATCACCTCAAGATCACTCAAAAACCAAGAACACACACCCTACTTCTCAACAACAGAAGACAGAACAAACTTCTCCTTATCCGGAAAAGAAACATTCCCAAACTGCTTCCGCTGCACAACTCTGATCCGAAACAGAAGAAAATGCTGACGAAGAGCACAAGCACAGACTAAAACAACCCAGCACAGAAATATGGTTCCACATATTCATAAAGAAAAACTCAGATGTTACTCCTAAATCTGAGTTGTTTCACCCACTTCTATCTCAGGGAACCATCCATCTACTAACTGGACCACCTGTACCTATCCTGGAAAGAAAACTCGATCTCCAGATGTAGACAAACTCTGACTTCCAGAAGACATCCAGACAATCTCCAACAAACACAAGAGGACATACTATCGCAAGTCACTTTTGCGATCAACTCAGCCTAAATCCAAAGAAAACTGCTCTCTCTTTACCAAACAGAACAGCTTATGCTGGCTTAGCCAACTTACCAGAGAAACGGATCTACCCTACTGCTTCTGAACTCCACTTCAGAAAAACTACTCAGCCAGAAGACTCCCTATCAACTCAGAATACTCAGCTAAACTCAGCCACATCACCGGGCAGACTCACTTCTTACTCATGTTCCAAAGAAATATCTTCGGAAATATCCATAGTCACTGCATCTCATCACGCAGCTACTACTTCCTGAGACATCAAGACACCTTTACTTGTTTGCTTCTATCCTACCGATAGGTCCAAACTCAATTCTGCACTTCAAAGATGAACTCCGAACCTTAACAGGTTACCTTCAGAGATCGATGAAGTCTTTATACCAAGAAAAACTCACTCGAGACGGTATTAGGTCTACGGTCTCGACAAATACACTTCCAACCTCATCCATTCAAACTCCAACCAATGGTAGTCGTGTTACACACACTTCCACCTCATCTACCTTTATAACTTATATTGGAAAAACCTGAACGGGTAATCCAACAAATAGGTAGAACCAATTATATATATATATATATATATATATATATATATATATATATATTAAAAATACAAATACGCTTTCTCAAGATAGACACCACTCCAAAGCCTATGTATTCACTCAACCTAATGCTCTGATACCAACTGAGACGACCCGACTTTTTCTCCACAAAAAGTCGTATCATCCTTAAGAAAGAAAGGGATAGAAAAGAGAAAAGAAAGAAGAGAAAGAAGAAACAACACAAGAATCTCAACAGCGGAACGAATAAATTATATTAGTAACATAAGTATAACATAGTACACATCAAATATCAGAGTTACACAGACATATACAACACATACTAGACAGTTATAAACACCTGTCTAGTTATTACAACTCAATCACAATACAGAAACACTCAGAGATACCAACACAGCGGAACTATATAACTATACGCAGAAGCCTCCTGCTCCATATGCTCCTCCACAATTCGTCAAAGCTAACCTGAATCCTAACCTGAATTCCCTTGACTACTCATAAAAATTTGAGTACCCAAGAGTTAAAGAAAAACAGAAATAACTCCGGGTCAGACATGGGTCTGGTGTGAGTAACAGGTTAAAGTTGCTTAATTTTCAAAACCTTTTGAAAGAAAGGTATCACGTAAGACTTTCCACACATAAACATGGAAAAGTTTTTACCTTACGCTAACCAAAACATTTGATAGGAAATCTGATGATATTATAATAGGGTCTAGGGTTTTCAAATAAATAAGAAATACACGAAATTGTTACATTATTAAATTCCAGCTACTAGCCACAAAAGTGGGTAATACAATCAAAACCGTTGGCACTTATTGGATTTTGGATTCCATACAATGGCAGGGCTACTGGGGTACCGCCCGTCACAGTACGTGGCCTAGATCACCGTACCGAGGATTACTCCCAATCCCCTGCAACACAAAGTCGGACCCATTCCTTACTGAACAGTTCCGAATAAGACAACCCCGATGGTTGTCATGATCAACCGCCCACACAGCCGAAATATAAAGGGACCTCTATACAGGGGTAATCTTACTCTCAAGTGGGGGCTACCCACGAAGCCTTGCTGCACCTCCCCTGTTTTAGCCATTCCCGGTTGATGAGGCTTGAGGCTACGATTACCTTTATAGGACACATCACTTAGAATGCTCATCGTCCACCTGGCGATGTTCTGAAAGCATTCAATCCATACAAGTTCGTTCCAGGTTCGAACGAAACCGAAGGCATTATCTCGTTACACTCATTTTGGAATCATCCTCAGAGTTAACGACAATAACCCTTGCACTCTGAATCACCATCTCGAAGCTATAAGTACAATTCCGTCAAACTCATTACGGAATCACCCACAGAGTTATACTGACGTATAGCCCTTACACCTCGAGTCTTCACTCGCTCCACTTGGATTAACGACCTAACGTTTAATTGGAATCGATGTGGTTTTCGGATGTCCAAATATGGAAACCCAATCCCGGTCTCATCGAAATCCAAAGCGTGTCTTTTAGGTCCAAGTTGTTTTAAGTTTAAAACAATTCAATTCATTATCTAAATCTACACAGATAGATAATTCACAACACAACAGATAATCAACCTTATCATTATCAACAGATAATTCATCTCATAATCAGATAATCCATATTATCATCCAAAAGCAACTAATGCATCCATATCACATACACTACTCATCTCATAACTAAGATTACAAATCATACCAGGCAACCAATACCATTCATCAAACATAAGCAATGATCTAATGATCACACTTTCTATAATTAATTTAAAATGAATTAAATTAATTACTCAATCTCTAATTAAATTTAAAATGAATTAAATTAATTACTTCATCATTAAAATTCTGCTTAACTTAACCATCCATTGATTTCAAATCAATTTATAAATCATCATCTCAATATTTCAATTAATATTGATTAACTATCTCTAATTACAATAAGTAATTAGCTTATAAGTTAATCACACAAGTTAATTACTTAAACCCTTTGCAAACAATTAACTTGTAATTACTAAATTAATTGATTAACTAAAATTAATTACATTAATTATTTATTCATTATTAATTATACCTTAATTAATCAATTCCAAATTACATCATTAACTAATTAATTAATGATTTCTTACTACAATTAATCAATCTCTAAATATAAATTAATTACATAAGTAATTAATCTGAGTTTAATCCACATATATATTAATCACCCATGATTAATAACCATTCAGTAATTACTACTTTAATTACTCATCCCGTAATTAATTATTCTTAATTAATTATCTTCATTAATCACTTGATTAATTTTCAAAGTAATTTAAATTTAAATTACTTTTATAATAAATATCTTTAATTACATTCAGTAATTATTAATTACTTCCCTAAGTAATTACAAATTCATAAATTACATAAAGTAATTATCAAACAATCAACAAATGTTTAAATTAATTTAACTTAATTAATCTAAACTAATCACATTCATTAAATTAATTAAAATAAGTAATTAATCCATTAATTACCTTCATTAAGTAATTAAAACTTAAACAATTGATAATTATTAATTAATTAATCTAATTAATTATCAAAAATTAATCACATTGATTAATTGTTAAAATAATCTTAAGTTAATTATATTTCTTAATTACTTAATTAAGATATTAACTTATATTAATCATTATTAATTATCAATTAATTAATACCTAATTACAACTTAATTAATCACTAATTATTAATTAAGTATTAATCAAAATCTTAATCATTAATTAAAATTTAATTAACCATCCTTAATTATAGATTAATTAACCTTAATTAATTAATCTCAAATCTAATTAATTAACTTAAAAATCATTAATTACATAATTAAACATCCACATAATTAATTAATTAAATAATTAATTTTCATCTTAATTACCTTAATAATTAAATAAATCCAATCATTAAATTTTATTTATCTTTTAGATAAACATTTCTTATTTAATTATACATTTAAAAACAAAATGTTTTTAAATTTACTTTAAATTCTATTTAACTTCATTTTAACTTAAGACTCAAATTTATCTTAAATAAGATTTTAAAACAATTCAAAACTTAATCTTATATGTTAAAAGAAACATCTACTTTATTAATAACTTTAAAAGGATTTAAATTTCAATTCGATTTAAATTCAAATCAATTTAAAAATTTCTTTAAAATTTCAAAATTGAAATACAACTTCCAAACTCATTTTAGTTTTAAATCTTTAAAATTCTTCCTACAATCTACACCCTCAATTCAAATACAAATCATTTAATCATTCAAAAGAAATTTAAATTTAAACCTTTATTTTAAAAATCTGAAGTTTGAATTTTAAATCCCAGATTTAAAAACTCAGTTTTGAATTCACTTTGGATTTCTAATTTAAAATTTAACATTCCAATTCAAATGCAAAACACATATGCATTTACACTTGCGAGTTTGAAATCAAATTTAAATTAAAAAAACATAAATGAATTTAATTTCAGACAATCTAATTTTAAATTCTTATTAAAATTTCAGATTTTAAAAATCCAGTTTAAACTTAAATTTTCAATTTGAACTTAATATTTTAAAACAGAAAACAGTTTCTGTTTTCATTTAAAACCAAACTTAAATTTTTAAAAATTTAAATTACTTATAAAAACCAGAATTTAAACTTGTCTTAATTCATATTTAAATTCAGGTTTTAAATCCTAAGTTGAGATTTTAGTTCATATTTAAAACTTGCTTTTAATTTTCAAAACTGCAAACAGGTTTCTGATTTTATATTTAAAACCCAATCTAAAATTTAAAAACTCAATAATTTCAAAGACCAAAATTTAAATTATTTGAATTTATATCTAAATTCAGGTTTTCAAACTTGGTTTCAAATTTTTAGTTTGCATTTCAAATCTCCACTTCAATTTTATAAAACCTGGAAAAACAACAGTTTCCTTGGTTTTGTTTTAAAACCTGCAACACCACTCACTCGGGTCTTCTCTGCCTTTACTTCGAGTCAACAACTTCTCTGCTCCGAGTCTCCCTTCCAAATACCCGAGACCATCACGGGAAAAAAAACTGTGACCCACCTCAACATATCCTCATCACCACTGTGCACCTGCACATAATCTACGGCCATCTCTGGCCATCCATACGACCACCCCACTGTCAACAATCATCCCTTCAGACCATCTCAACATCAACCTCTACAACATATACTCGAATTCAATTTCGAGATCCAGATTCCAAACCTGGAACTACAGACAACAAACACCCCCCCAACCTGTCAACGACGATATCACCCAACTCCGGCCACTATCACACTCCAAACTCCGGCGATGACTCCATTAATACATCATCTACCAACATGCCAAAAATGGTTGAACTCGATCCAAAGATGAAGCCGCGGTCGAACAAAATCAGTGACCCATATAAACTTGGGTTCACACTGCAAATTCCAAATTGCAACCTCAATAATGACAAGTAACCCAAATTCCTAATTTTCCTATAATCCCTGATAGATACACTATCTTCATAAACAATTTCAACCAAATACATTGCAGGATTCAACAGTGCTTATCAAATAAGTATGACACAGTAAATGTGAAACTGTACTTTGATTTAACCATTTAAAATTGTAATACTATTTTTAAAAATCATAATTTTAGAAGGTTTTTTGAATTGAATTTCTGAAACATTGATTTGAAATGTTTTATATCTCCACTTATAAAGATTCAACTGTTCTGCTACATATTTTACAGTAAATTTCATTTAATTTTTTTTTTTACTTTTAATAATATCTGACAGTCTAAACTCTGAAACCATCATTCAAATCTTAATTAAATCCTATAATTTAACAAAAACAAATTAAGGATACAAGAATTTAAATAAATACTTGTGTCAAGAGCAAAACAGAACCAGAAAACTTAATAGCATACACCAAATACATTTATACAGCAGGCATGTTATATGCAGCATCTATATATTTTAGTATTCTAATCATGCAAAAATTTCTTTACCCTTTAAAATTCTTAAATGAAAAGTTACTTACCTGTGATTAAAATGAAGAGCACAGATTGAACATGCAGAAAGAACTTGATTTTGAATCATGCAGAGCACAGTTTGAAATCCCCTGTGCTACTTGCTTCAAATTTTATGCTTTTTTTAAAAAAAACTTTCTTACAGATTTTGAAGATTCATGAATGCAGGCCTTCTTGTTTAATGGTTGCAGATGCAAATTTGAAATTGCAGTTTCAACCCAAGTTGCTTTTGAAAACATGCAGGCTTGTATTTTGCATTTTGAGGAACTACAGGCTTGTTTGTAATGCAGGTTTGAAAATGGGGATGGGATTTGAGAAATACTGGTGTTAGCTTGAAATTGTTGCATGCATGTTTTATTTTGGAGGATGCAAATTTGTATTTTGAGGAATTGAATGCAATGCATTTGAATAGGTTTTTGAGGATGAAAAAGTTATAGAACTTTGATTTTCAGATTTCTTTGTTTTAGAATGAAAAATGAAAAAGAGGAGAAGAAATAAGTAAATGCAATGTTTTATAGCTAGTTTATGATGAATTAAAATTAAAGAAAAATAAATACTGAAACATGACACTTGTCTTAAGTGTTAACATTTGTTAAATTCCTTATTCAAACATCTAACACATGTTTACACATGTTCTAACATATATACACCTGTCTTGTAAATGTTTTTGTTATTTAAACTAAGATTAATGAATGTTTAAACTTAGTAAGTTATTTAGTTCTTAGACTTAGTTATGTATATATTTAATTTCTAAAGAACAAAGCAAAGTATTATTATAAATAGAACAATATACAATTAAATCATTTATCAAAGATACCTTTAAATAATTAAAATAGATTTATAAAAGAGGTTACAATAACTTACATGAATACATGTTCACATTTTAAATTGTATTTCAAATTTATTTACAAATCAAAATTATCAATTAATAATTCAAAAAGAATAACACAAATATTTATGAACCTTATTTTAATTTACAAACTTAAAATAAAAATGAATTTTAAAATAATTAAACATTTATCTCATATTTAAAATCATATAGTATTTTATTAAATATTTTTGAAAAGCTTAAATTAAAAATAAATCATTATTCCTATTTTCAAAACATTAAAAATATGCTATACAAATTTAATTAAAAGCAATCTTGTCTATTTTAAAATATATAAATACATATACATTATTAAATAGAAAATAGATTTATTAGTTCATTAAAAATAAATTCACAAATTAAATATTTAAATAAAGAAGATTATTAAATCAAATCAAATTTATTAACAAAAATTATCAATTCAATATAAATTTAAACACAGATTATTAAATTTATATTGTCCAAAATTCCAGGATATTACAAGCACCATAACAATCACTAGGCCCTTTTAATGAATATTTTATTAATTAAATCACTTGCCAAATATTCACTTTGAATTATCTTTTAAAAAAGATATAATCTCAAAACCATTTCAACTACTATATTAGAAAACATTTCCATATACTTATTTCATAATAAGTAATTCACAAATATCTTTATTTTCAACACTTAGAAAATATTTCATATAATTAAATCAGGATTAAGTATATATTTTATTCTTTAAGGAAAACATTCTCTTAAAACATATTCATTTGGGTCAAAATGAATGTTGTATAAAACATCGTTACAACAACTTAAATCAACAGTATAGGGATTCGAAAATAAGATAGAGATATAAATCCCATATTTTATATAAAATATCTCGTTTCGAAAATCATTTACAATAGTGTTATAGTCCATCGTTTCCTTATTTCTCGAAACGTCGATTTCAACAATGAATGTCGAAATCTATGTATTTGATACTTAACACATTTTAAAACACCTTCAAATCTTTTAACTCAATTTAAAATATTGCTTCCCAAGACATTTCTTCAGTTTAAATGATCATTATTCACTGTCCAAAACCGTCGTTCGGAAGGCCTCAGCGAGCTCCACCTTTGGCACAAACGTCGACGATCTCGACCTCATCAATATCGAGAAAAATGCAAGTGAACATTGGCCGTTCAAACCTATTTTTCCGTAGATCCACTCAATAAAAATCGATCATGACCGTTGAAAGTTATAGATCTCGATACAATCTTCGTTTTTGTAGTTGAGAGTTTTTGACGATTGCTGGTGGATTGGAAGAAAAAGAGGGAAGAATGTTGGCTATTTTCGGCCATTGAATAGTTGATGGTGGCTGGAAACCCTAGATGCTTAGGTTTTGTGAAAATATGAAGTTCTTAGGTCCTTTTATATAAAATTCTTACGCACTATTCATTCGAAATATTTTCGAACTCCAAAAGAAGCACGCCACCTAGCGTTTACAATGTTTTATCCATATTCTGAACACAATGGAATATATATCTAGATCCAATTCAATCGTATTTGGAAGATAGGTTTTCGAATCGACTTATTTAAATTTAAAATTCACTTAATCAAATTTCTACGCATTTTAGTATGCCCAACACAAACCGTAAATCCGATTAACACGAAATTTGAAATCCTATTATAACATTACGGATCCAATGAAACTGGTTTCGTCGAAATCTGAGACTGCATCAACAATGACTATTTTTACACGTTAATTAAATATTAAAATATTCAATTTCTACAAATTAACTTTTAATTCAATTTTAAAAGTTCTCTATTATCATTCCAATTTAAATAGAATTTAACATAACTTTATAAATCACTTTCATTCACATTTAATTCAAATTTCACTTTTTCTGCAATTTTGAATATTAAATTAACAATTTAATTTTCCCGTTAAATCACTATATTTCAAATATAAGTTATCCAGCATATAAAATTAACTTTTGAATATTAAAAATCAATTAAATATATGAATTTCAAATGACTGAAATTCTGGATCGTTATATTCTCCCTTACTTAAAAGAATTTCGTCCTCGAAATTACCAAGTAAGAAAAAGTCAAAAATTCCATTAACTTTTCAAAACAAATCGTTCAATCTAGATATCAAATTCATTTAAACATTTTAACTTTTACAAAATCATCTAGTTAAACTTCTTACAAAAACTTTACCTAAGTTTTCAAATCCATATATAGTTAATTTTTCAAAGCCAACTAATATCGTTTATCATTTAACTCAATATCAAAATTTTAGTTATCAAAATTTTATTCCAAAATCTCAAAAAAATTCTAACGCTTTAAATTTTCAAAAATTTCGCTAGCGTCTCCTTTGCGCGGCTCGATCGTAGTAGGATTACAACATACATATCGCAGATATACATCTCATCTTCGAGGATGAGGCATCCCGCAAGGAAAAAAGTGTAAAAGTATGATATGTAATCCGAGATATAAACCTTAAATATTATTAGTGAGCATATACGGCTAATATAGCATGAAAGCGAGCTCCAAATGCGAAGCATACGCCATCCGCATCCACTAAATACTCAACAAACAACTGAGAAATATGTCTATATGAAAGTAGTATCAATATACTACATATATTCATACAACAACTATATATGCCAATATAGCAAATGCAATCAAAAACAACAAATCCAACCACTAAACAACTATCATCCAACTAACATCCAATAAACCAATATCTATCCAATCAATCCATAACTACATCAATATACTTTCATTTCTCATTAATATTCATTGAATTGATTTTTAATTAAATTATATTTGATTCATTAATATTGGATTTTACTAACATTCATTTATTCACATTCAATTAGTTTACAATCACTAATTTACATTCACGTTTGTTCACTTTTAAATTAATCAAATTAAATTCTATTTAAATTTACTTCACTTCTAATTTGAATTCAATTACATGGCTTTCAATTTCATATGAATTTCTATTCAATCAACTAACATCCATCTAACAACCAATGCATAACCAATATTACCAAATTAATTTACTTTACCTACATTCAATTTGGTTTAACACTTTTAATTTCAACTAGTTTATATCTAATTGACTTATATTCAATTATTCAATTTTTTTACAACACTTCCATGTTTATTAATTTACTTCGATACTCAAAATCAACTTGACTCAACATTACTTAAGTCATGTTTCATTTCATTCTTACTTGCATTTACTTTCACTATACGACTTAAGTTCACTACTAATTTAATTCAAATTCTATTTTATTTAACTTTTACTTAAGTCAAATTTCATATCCTTATCCAAATTCAGATTCTGTTCTACCTAACAAAATTGTTTAACCATTTTAACAATTGGGTTCACTTACATTTTCTCACTCTATAAGTTATACAACTTATTTATTCAAACTTCCAAATTCATATTATGTAATCACTTACCACTTAAGTTTAATTTTCCATCTCAGTAGCTTATTTAATACAATTCAAATTATTTAACCTTCCTTAGTAAAATTTCAAATCATACATTACATTATGCTAACTCAATTTTATTTCAACTTTACCAAAATTAAACTTTTATTTCATAGTATAAGTCCAAAACTCATTTTACTCATATTTATCAATTTCAACTTGGATTTTAAATACAAATTTGTTTATTACAACAAAACTTAAATTTCAATTTACTAATGGTAGCAAATCCATCACATAGAAACTCAAAAATGATAATGATGATGTTGCAGTCATCACCCTATTATTTTCCAGTAACAGTAGTGAATTCAGTGCTTTATATTCTTTTTTAAAAATTCCTTTTATATTTACAAATCACATTTATAAATATTTTACTTATATAATTTCACTATTTTACTTTACTTATATAAGATTCATTTCAAATTTATTTATCTTATTTAGATTTATAACAATATAACCTCTTTACTTTGAAAAATAACTTCTAAAATCAACAGGATTCAAATTTTCAACTTCTTAATTTAAATTCATTTTTATTTATAACTCATATTTATAAATATACTCATTTCTTATATATAAGATTATTTCTCAATTGTAAATCATATTAATTATAATTCCATATTTTATAATTCCCTTGCTTATATGATTTATTCTTTTACAATTATTGCTTTTATTTAGATTATTCAACCATTTTTATTAACTGATATATATTTAAATTTTCAAACTGCCAAACAATTCATTTATATACACTTTCATAATTTTTAAAAAAATGTTTCTTTATATATAAAATATAATCGAGGTAAAATTATTTCATTTACCCAATTTAAAATGATACTAAGTTGACTTGCTTCGTTTAAGTGTTTAGAAATCCCTATCGATAATATGGCGTCCTACATACCGACCAGAATTCGCAAACATATCAACAGATAAGTAAACAAAATATAAAATATTTTATATTCACTAACAAATATGCGCTCATGTATATAATATACTCAACTCAATCTAGGGTGCTACTGTCCCTATCCATACTGAGTACACATCAAAGCTTAAGAATATACAAAATTTAAGCTCTGATACCAAATGTGATGACCCGCAAATAAGTAACCTTTGAATCAACAATAAATCACACATGTATGATCCAAAAAGCACAAACTGATGGAAAGTCAGGAAAAAGAATAGAAGAGAGAAGAAGAGAAGAGAAGAAAGAGAGAAGAGAAAACAAAACAGAATAATACAGAATCTCACAACGCAGCTGAAAACATATAATATCATATCAATGATCTTTACAAAACGGAAACTGTATATACATACATCAAACAGAGTACAAAGATCAATCACCAGTTATCAACATGAATAGTTATAATAACATTTCCCTACAACTGTCGATAATATACAACAACTAAGCACAGTGGATAATCAAAACAGATACGTGTATACGAAAATGAAGATCTCCAGCTCTCCTGCTAAAACTCCAAAAGCACCAAATCTGAACCTATAAATATACTCGGTCTGACCCGAGCATTGAAAGGGAAGAACGTCCAGATCAGTCTGGTAAACAATCGTGAGAAACACACTCAACTGAATTTATTAAATTACCAAACTTTCCTTTATCAAAACAAAAGTATCTTGTAATACACGCCCACACATAAACAAGGAAATGTTTTTACCTTACAATAACTAAAACATTTCATATCCAATCCTCTTATACTATACTAGTGTCTAGTATATACAAATAATATTAATTACAATCAAAATTGTTACATTGATTAAATTCCAGCATATAGTCCAAAATGGGTAATACAATCAAAATGGCAGGTACGCAGTGGAGTTTGGATTTCCATACAAATCACCAGGTGAAGAGGCTACCTTCCGGCAGTACATCTCTAGAGGAATGTACCGAGGACCATCACAAAGGATCCACTACCAACACAGGACGGGCCCACCTCTATAATGAGATGGTACCGAATATATCATCCTTCGATCGTTACCGACCTTTTTCGAGGGCCCTCTAGCATACAAACCACAATAATCGGATATACGACGTCATAGCGTGTAATGATATATCTAGAAGAGGATGATTGTACCGTACTTGGGAGTGACCCACTTAGCCTTGCTGCATCTAACCCTGTTTCGGTCATTTTCGCTTGATGAGGCCTGAGGTAACGATTACCTTTCACAAATCACAATCACATCACTTTAAACACCATACGGCCATTTCCGTTGACTACTAATTGCCTTCCACAAAAATACAACCCTTAACCTCATACGTCACAAAGTGAGTATTAAGCTAAGAGAACTTTCCTTCTCCTGTACATTTGTAACAACCAATATATGTAATTTGTAGAAATGCAATGTCAGACAAAGTCCATACAAGTTGTCCAAGAACATGACAAATCAATGGTACTTTCCTACTACAACTTGTTGGGAAATCCCTAGGATTAGTAGAAAATATACTTACATTGGATATTCCATAATGAAGAGACCACTGCTGCTATATGTATATTGGGATTTTAACCCCAACGATCAACAAGCAGTCTTCCACGATGAAAATTTGGAATATCAATATCATCATAAGCAACTTACACAATCGTCGCATAGACGTTGGTCCGAAGTCGT
The DNA here is from genome assembly GCA_030765085.1 of Allium cepa. Taxonomy (NCBI): domain Eukaryota; kingdom Viridiplantae; phylum Streptophyta; class Magnoliopsida; order Asparagales; family Amaryllidaceae; genus Allium; species Allium cepa. Next base: position 349,619,150 of record CM060944.1, read on the forward strand.
TTTCGGATAAACCGATCCCGGTGTCTTTGCACCAATAATGCAAAAGCGATTCTCAACCTCACACAGAAACTAAGTCTCATAGACTTATCACGTCTCCAACTTTCAACTTGCTATCCTTCGGGCCAAGAAGGAAGCTCGATAGATTGGAGTAATACTCCACACTATACGAATCAACATCCTCAACTCAAATGATAATCAAGCCTACACAGAAGGCTACGTACTAAGTGTATGACTAAATAGTTCCCACATCAAGTCGAGGAACTAAAATGGCCAAATTTGATAGTCGGTTATTTAACTATCAAAGCAAACAAACAAATGTTCGGCACCATAACAATCACTATGCCCTTTTAATTAATCATTTATTAATTAAATCACTTGCCAAATATTCACTTCAAATAATCTTTTAAAAATGATATAATCTCAAAACCATTTCAACTTCTATATTGGAAAACATTTCCATATACTTATTTAATAATAAGTAATTCACAAATATCTTTATTTTCAACACTGAGAAAATATTGAATATACTTAAATCAGGATTAAGTATATATTTTATTCTTTAAGGAAAACATTCTCTTAAAACATATTCACTTGGGTCAAAACGAATGTTGCGTAAAACATCATTACGACGACCCGAAATCAATAGTATAGGGATTCGAAAATAAGATAGATATATAAATCCCATATACTATATAAAACATCTCAATTCAAAAATCATTTGCTATAACAACAGTGTTATAGTCCATCATTTCCTTATTTCTCGAAATTTCTATTTCAACAATGAATGTTGAAATCTATATATTCGATACTTAATCATTTTAAAAAACCTTTAAATCTTTTAACTCTATTTAAAATATCACTTCCCAATACATTTATTCAATTTAAATGATTATTGTTCACTGTCCAAAATCATGAATATACTTCGTTTACCAAATTCAATACTTCTACTCATTTATCAAAGTATTATCCACAGTCCCAAATCGTGGATATAATTCTCTAACTAAATTTATTACTTCTACACATTTATTAAAGGATAATCCGCTGTCCAAAATCGTGAAAAACCCCTTTAATAAACTTTCATATTTAACTTATCAAATTCAATTGATTTCACATTTATAAAATAATGTTTATAAATTCCATTTATATTTTGTAAAACTTCCACTTATAAAATCCCTGTATTAACCAAACTCATTTGTGATAGTCTGATTTCTCGGTGCCCGAAAGTCGACATCAATACGTCCACTATATCGAATGCCGAATAGTCGAATGCCGGAAAACCGAACCGTTAGGGTTTAAAGAAGAAGAGGTAGAAGAAGAAGAAGGTAAAGAAATAGAACAATAACAGAATCTCACATATCGCAGCGAAACAAATATAATAGATAAATAAATATCTTTAAACAGAATCACTATATCAGTTATTACATTACATCACATTACTTATCAGAGTGTACAACAACAAACAACAGAAAGAAATATTACATATATAAGTGATACGCCTTGCCATCCAGCTCCAGCTCCTAATTTCCATAGCAACTTCTTGACTTTGCTCCTGAATAACTGCTAATCTGACTCTAGGCTGCCCGTGTGGAAAATTATGGGCACCCAGAGTTTAGAAAGGGAACAATAAACTCCAGGTCAGTCGTGGGACTGGTGTGAGATCTTAAAACAGTTATTTTCACAAAGAAAATAAAATAAATTCGCTATGCTTTTTGGAACATGAAACTACCATAAGGCCTCCCGCCACACACACAATGCAAACGCAGAATTGAAGGAGATTTCTCCTTATGATAGTCAAACATGCTTAATACGCAAAATCTTTTTAATATTATCATTAGTGCATATTGCAGAAAATATTTCGAAAGTATAATACTAATCTTAACCAGCATAGGCATTTCGCACTTATGCCTACTATAGCTACCATGTTCAATAGCAGGTTACGGCCACATTACATGGCAGGTTATACAACTAAAACCGTACAGGGCGCATATTGTTTCTTTGGATTTCCAACAAATGGTCAGGCTAAGGAACTTCCTATTGCCACATGGGTACGCCTCTGGAGGGACGTCCCGAGAGCTTAACCAGCTCTCTGCCAACACAAGGCCGGGTTACCTCTATAACTAGGTAACTACTACATGAGTATGCCTTCCCCCGGTCCTTTGGGACAATTATTCGAGAATCCTCTACAACAACCACAAAGAAAAGTCTTAGCAGTAACCACAAAGGTTAAATATCAGGGCTCCATACCTAACACCACCCTTTTCCAGAAGGAAATGACATACCCTAAAGGGAGCGACCCTCATAACCTTGCCGCATCTTTCCTGTTTTGACCATTTTCGGAGTGTGAGGTCCGATGAGGTCTCGTCCACAAAGCTACACTTTCCACAAAGTCATGCTTTGATCAACAAATGATCAGCAGCACTTCGTATGCCACATTACCAGTTTTGGGAATATATCACTAGTAACCATCAACTACATAACCTCTGAGCTCATACGTCTCAGAGAAGGGTGTTAAACTAAGAGAATAAATTCTCCGCCACCAATAGAAATGTATTTGATAAAAATCATCTTTATATCTCAAAGTGTAATGTCAGACACACATCCATACAAGTCCGTTCCGGGAACGAACGGAACCGAAGGTACTTCAAAGAAGCCCTTGCAAATCCGGATGTTCACTAATCACGTCTGGAATCCCCATTACAAAGGGTGATCAAATCTCTATACCGGAGCAACCCGGTGCAGAGACATTCGATAGGTAATCCTTTCGTTTTCGAGATTACCCGGTCTTCAACACCGTCTTCAAATGCAATCCCATTTCATCGTATCGTTATTCGGAATGGGTTTTATGACATAAAGTCCTCTCCCGGCTAATCCGAATAACGAGCGCTTATTTGAAAAATAAGTGTTACATTCAAATTTCAAACAAATTACAACAAATTCACTTTGATCTTTTAATTAAAAGATCCATCACAATCACAAAGGTTCGATGTGGTTTCCGGATTTCCACTTGGAATCTGACCCCCGATCGCATCGAAATTCAAATGCCATTTAACGGCCAATATTGATAGTCGGTTATTTAACTATCAATCAACATTCACAACAACACCAGATTTAAATAATTTTCCCCAATTATTTATTTTCAAAATATATCCACAAGATATATCTCACACTTCAACCATTTGAAAACAGATTTCAAATTACTTTCCACATTTCAATATTTTTAAAACAAATTTCAAATCACTTTTCCTTGCGCGGAATACATTTTCAAATATTTATTCATTTCCACTGAAAATCTGCCGAGATCAAATGCTTTAAAATAATTTAAATTACTTATCCAAATTTATATTCTTGGAACATTTAGAATAAAAACTATTTTAAAACATTTATTTAAATATTAGTTATGAAATTATTATATAAATGTCTCATATAAAATTTCAAGTCCAAACTAACTTTAAAATAAAATTAATAGATAGAGTATAAATATTTAAATAACTATTTTCTAAATCAAATATCAATTAAATCTTTAAAATAGTCCCATCTATACTTAATTAAATAAATCTTTACTTTAAAGATTTAAAACAACTCCCAAAAATAATTCCTCCAACAATATTCTTCCAAATCAATTTCTAGAACTTTAACTTATACTTCAAAAGCTACTTTAAAATATACTCGGCTTTCCAGGGAAGAATTCTCTTTCCATTTATATCAATTTATAAATCTTCTCGATTTATTTTAATTTACATTCCAAATCTGTAAATTTCTTTTCACGCCTTTAAAAATAAAACAATATTTATTTTTAAAACAAATCTCCCTTTCTGTTATAAAATTCTAATTGTGAAATTATATTCCCAAATATCCACTGATATATGATTTTTAAATCAATTTCAAGAATTGTATACAAACACCCAAATCAATTTCCAATTTGATTTCAAATTTTATTTTAAACACCAAATCAAATTTCAAATTGATTTCCCAAAGATTTATTTTAAAACATCAAATCAATTTTTTATTTGATTTACAAATTTTATTGCCTTTAAAATAAATTCCTTTATCAAATCTTTTCCTATTTTCTTGGAATTTATTCAATAGGATTTCACTATAGAATTTTCTACTTAATTTAAAAATCAAATTTTATTTATTTCTGGTATCTTACGACACCGAAAATATATTCGTCTAAATTTTAGCCTACAATGATTTTAATTACTATATAATCACATAGAGATTATCAGCACATAATTTATGAAACAAATTCAATATTTGAGGAATACAGTTGGATCCCTCCAACCTGTTTCCCTGCATCCACAGATGTTAGCACAATAATTAAATACCAATTCCGCTTCGAGGTGGAATATCGCGGTATATGGGATTTATATAATATCATCCGCTATTATGCGGCGCAATAGGGTCTCATACGCTACATAATGCGGGAAATCAACAATTCCAAATACATATATAATACCAATTCCACTTCGAGGTGGAATATCGCGGTATATGGGTTTAAATCTAATAACCTCCGCTATTATGCGGCATATAGGGTCTAAACTAATATAACTGATAATAAATTAATCATCCAAGCATACAGTCAACCAATTTAAATTTAGCTATTTAAAATTAACTGGAGATTTTAATTGAGTGAGAAGATCTCACCTTTTTCTTACGCATGCAATCCATTTTCCATTCTGGACTTGATTTTATCATTGTATTTGACCTTGTTAAACAATTATACAATTTATTAACATTTAAATAAATCCAACAATTTATCATCATTTATTATTTAATTTGACTGATAAATTTGGGTTTAGACTAATGATTTAATTTCAAACAAATTTCCTTTCAAAAAAAATATTTTTTTAGTGATAGAAGTAATTAAATAAGTTTATTAAATGAGTTAATTGAACAAATTAATTTCCAAATTCATTCGTTTAAAATAAAACAATAAAAAATCTATTTTTTTAAATAAATTCCTCGAACATTTGAATTCCCACCTTTCTTTTCCAAGTCTAACATTAAATCAACAAAATGGTTCTCATTATACTTTACTGTAAAATTTATATGTACATATTTTCCTCTGTACTTATTTTTTTTAAACCATACTTACTTTTACACATTTCAAGTTCATTCCTTTCAAACTAAAGTCGAATTCTAAATTTAAGAACAGATAAGGAGTCCATACCCTCGAAGACGACTGACCCAGACGATGCGACCAACCCCACTAGAATGCGTCGATCGGAAATCAAGCTTCCAAGCAAAATCGAGTCGCCATTGACTCGAACCCATCATCGATCTTTCATCGTCTTCACGCGCTTATTCTCGAGCAAATGCGTCGGCCTCCTCCAAACTAGATCGCGTGAGTACAGGCTCGCGAATTGAATCTGAGCCTCCACCTCGAACGTGCCGCAACCCCATGCCTCAACTCTAGCTACTCGCAACCCTCGTTACCATGAGCGAGCGCTGTCGATGAATGACGCACGCCGCTCTATGCCCTGGTCAAGCTGCTGCTAGATTTGAATGCGACCCATATTGATTCGAATTCGGCTTCCCCTTATTCAATTGATTTGCCGACCGCCATTCACAAACTCGACTTCGGCCGCCTCGGCATCGCTCATCACTCGCGAGCTTCCCATTACCAAGCGAATCTCAGTCACCGTTTGTTTGGTCGACCTCCTTGATTCCGATAAATTTTGAATTTGAGGAAAGAGGAATTAAAAGTAGCGGCCATGGTTTTGATTTTTTTTTCTTTTTTTTTCATTTACAGGAAGAGGGTTGAGCGTAATTTAAAACGGGGAAGGGGAAAGTAGATCTGCGCGTTTCAGATGGTAGGGTGGCTCGAGTACGATTATAGGGTGGCTGTTTGACTTTTTCAATTTTTTTAATATTAATAAATTTCTAAAATATCTCGTTTAGCATAACTCGAAATCTCGAACTCCGAATTAGACATGCCGCCAGGCGTTTATAAGGTTTTATCCGCATTCCGAACAAAATGGAACATGTTTCGAAGGCTAATTCGATCATATGCTCAAGTTACGAAAGTAAACGATCGATTTTAAATTAAATCGATCAAAATAGTTTCTATGCGTTTTGAGCTGCCAGGGTCAAACGACAACTCCAATTGCTACGAAAATTGGAATCCGACAATAACTAACTATTGCGATTCCAATTGAACTGGTTTCGTCGAATTCCGAGACTATGCCTCGGAAGGCTATTTTTAAATATCGATTTAAACGATATATTTTCAAAACTGAACAAAACATTTCAAAATCAAATTTTGAAGCTTCCATTAACCTCAGCATTATCAATATAAATTTCCAAAGCCTTTAAATTATTTTTAACAGGCTAAAAATTGAAAACTCAAATTTTTACCCATCATTAATAAATCAAGTTCAATAATTTAATTGCCAAATTCATATTTATACTCAAATTTCAAGTCAAACTAACCTCCAAATTTTTAAAAATCAATTAAATATTCCATTTCAAATGTTAAAAATTTCCGGATCGTCACATCGTTTATATGCAAAAATCCAATTTATAAGTTAATATCTTATAAATCTCTTATTTCCAAATTTATTCTTTTTATAACTTTACAAATTATAAATCTATAAATCTTACTTACTTGTAAAATCCAATTATAACTTGATTTTAACACTTATAAAAACTCCTTAATGATCCCAATATTTTTTATTTATAAAATATCAATTTTGTAAATCTTATATATAAACCATTTACAATAAGTCAAAAATCTCCATTTGTACTATTTCACAAAATAATTAACTTCACATTTCAATAATTACATTCTGATTATATTTCGCAAAAATCATAATTTTTATAACATAAAAATTATAACTTTTATTTATTTAAAAAAAATTCCTTCCTTTATAACAATTCAAAATATATATATATATTCAAATCACTTAAAAATCCTTTTTTATTCGAAATCATCATGTTGATATTTTTAAATCACCAAAAATAGGCACAGTGCTGCAACAGCACTAAATACATCAATCACGGCTTCCAAAACATCATATATCACATGATAGTATATATCACAATATCTGTAAATAAACCAATACTGGTGAGGAATCCAATTGGATCCCTCTAACCTATCACCTGCAACAAATATACATATTAGAAAATATGTGCAATGTACACTTCGAGGCAGACACGCATACAAAGGGTCATCCACTCATACACGGGAACGTATAGGGTCTCATCTGCTCCAATAGGTAGGAATATATCCAAATACCAATCAATATATATGCAATATATCATATATCATCTAAACAATCATCAGTCAACTCAGAAAAAATTTATTCTCACTTATATAAAAATATCAACGAGTCAGAAAGAGTAAGTTGTACTCACATTGTTTCCAATAGCAGTTGTAGTGTTTTATTTCAAAGAAAATTAAACGGGTGTTTAATTTTATCCAAAGTTTATTCTACCTCTAATAAACTCCAAACCAGCACTAAAAGGTAGTGCTCGTCAATACGGATCCAACGCAACTTGTTTCGTCAAAAAGGGTCCTCGTACGTAGAAGATATGACCTTTTAAACATTATAAGAATCTAAATATTTTAATTTACAAATCTATTTTATTTTTAACCTTTTTTTATTCTCATCCTTTCAATTTTCATCAAATGAGATCTGGCCGCCCAAGCCTACTTCTTTCCCATCGCGGATAACTCCGGATCACGCTCGAACCCATGCTGCCCCTCTTCCCTTAATTAACGCGATTACCACTCCCATTTTGACGGTGATCCAAGACCGTTGTTCGAAAGGCCTCAGCGAGCTCCACCTTCGGCATGAATGCCGACGATCTTGGCCTTATCAATATCGAGAAAAATGCGTGTGAACGTTGGTCGTTCAAACCCACTTTTCTGTCGATCCACTCAATAAAAATCGATCATGACCGTTGAAGTCGTAGATCTCGATACGATCTTCATTTTTGTAGTTGAGAGTTTTTGACGATTGTTGGTGTATTGGAAGAAAAGGAGGAAAGAATGCTGGCTATTTTCGTCCATTAAATAGTTGATGGCGGCTGGAAACCCTAGATGCTTAGGTTTTGTGAAAATATGAAGATCTTAGTTCCTTTTTTATAAAATTCTCATGCACTATTCATCCGAAATATTGAGAGAACTCCCAACGAAGCATACTATCTGGCGTTTATAATGTTTTACCCATATCCCGAACACAATGGAATATATATATCAGGAGCCAATTCGATCGTGTTTGGAAGATAGATTTTCGAATCAACTTATTTAAATTTAAAATTCACTTAAGCAAATTTCTACGCATTTTAGCTTGCCCCGGACAAACCGTAAATGCGATTGACACAAAATATGAAATCCTATAATAATATAAGATTACGGATCCAATGAAATTAATTTCGTCGAAATCCGAGAATGTATCAAAAATGGCTATTTTTACACATCAATTAAATATTAAAATATTCAATTTCGACAAATTAGCTTTTTATTCAATTTTATAAATTCTCTATTATCATTCTAATTTAAATAGAATTTAACATAACTTTATAAATCATTTTCATTCACATTCAATTCAAATTTTAATTTTTCCGCAATTAACAATTTATTTATCCCATTAAATCACTATATTTCAAATATAAGTTATTCAGCATATGGAATTAACTTTTAAATATTTAAAATTAATTAAATATACGAATTTCAAATGAATGAAATTTTGGGTCGTTACACCTTGCCTCAATTGGACATCCCCAAATAAGAAATACTTTAGAGGGTTGTTTCCATGTCCAAAGCTCATAAGGTGTCTTAGCAGCTGCTTTAGTGGGCACCCATTAAGGATATAAACTGCTATCTTTAATGCCTCCCCCCAGAGTGATTTTGGTAAGGTAGAATGATTAATCATACTCCCTACCATGTCTTTAAGAGCTCTGTTTCATCTCTTAGCACATCATTCATGTTAGGTGAACCTGGCATGGTGTACTATGGGAGTATTCCACATTCCTCTAGGAATTGGGCAAATGATCCTAGACATTGCTCACATGATCCATCAGATTTATCATAATATTCACCTCCACGGTCAAATCTTATAGCTTTCATTCTTTTGTTGAGTTGGTTATCAACTTCTACCTTAAATTTCTTGAACATGTCTAAGGATTCTAATTTATCATGTATAAGATATAGACAGCCATATCTTGGGTAGTCGTCTATGAATGTGATAAAATATTGTTGACCATTTCATGATGTCATAGGGAATGGTCCACAAATGTCCGATGTCGGTTGCTATATTGGCACCTATTTTCTTATGCTTGGTTTGTTTTCCCTTGATGCACTCTACATAGACATCGAAGTTTGAAAAATCAAAAGATTCGAAAGTACCATATGACACAAGCTTTTGAATCCTAGTTTTAGGTATATGACCTAAGCGCTTGTGCCACAATGTGGCTGAATTTTCCTTATTTGCTTTTCTTTTAGTATCGCGTGATTCCAGATGCATGGCTTCATAATAAGACGTATTAACATCAAGCATATGTAAGTTAACATAAACATTGAGAGAACCAATTCCAATAAGATTTGAATATATTGATAAATTAAAAATACCATTCCCAAATGAACAAGAATAACCAAATTTATGCAACTTAGAAATAGAAACCAAATTCCTTCTAAATGGCAACAAAAGTATCAAATAAATCCAAATAAAACTGAGTTCTCAATAACAAATTAAAATGCCCAATAGCCTCCACTTTAACCAATTTTCCATCACCCATATAGATGTATCTTTCAGCATCAATTGGATTTCGTTAGCTTAAGCAACCTTGCATACAAACACTTATGTGAGTAGAAGCACGGGAATCTAACCACCAAGTGTTTTTAGGTGCTGTAGCTATTACTTCAGAATAGACCAAAGCAAAGGATGTACCTTTCTTAACACGCCATGCGTGATATAATATTTCCTTAAATGCGCAACCTTCTTACAAAAGTAACAACCATGAGCATCCTTATGTTGTTTCTTTTCCCCTTAGCAGTTTCCTTATCATTCTCTCTCTTTATGTCTTTTCCCTTAGGGGTGTATGACAAATGAGCATTTTCAGTCTTATCATGTATGAGCACTTTCAGTCTTATCATGCTTCAATCTCTCTTCTTCTTGCACACAATATGAAATGAGCTCATCAAGAGTCCATTTCTCCTTTTGACAATTATAACTGATCTTAAATTGGTTGTATTATGAAGGAAGAGAGATTAGTACCAAATGCATGAGAAAATAGTTTGAAAGCTCAAGCTTAAGTGCCTTAAGTTTTGAAGTAACAGTAGACATTTCCATAATGTACTCCCTTATGTTCCCTTTGCTTTGATACTTTATGTAAATCAAGCACCGCAAAAGCGTGCTTGTTTCGGCCTTATCGTTTTTAGCAAAATGTTTTTTAATCTCAGTAAGAAAATCTTTAGCATTGGTTATCTTTTCAGATACTGCACCCCTAAATGCCTTTGGAATGCCACGTTATTAAACTTATGCGATTTGAACGATCCCACTTCTCAAAGTCTTTATAATATCAGGAGAACTTTCATCCGTAAGAGGGGTGGGTGCATCCATCCTAAGTGTAAGGTCAAGATCCATGTAGCCAGGAACAAACAATATGTTCTCTTTTCAATCCTTAAAGTTTGTTCCGGTCAGAATAGGAATGTTGTTAAGAATTGCAGATAACGTAGTTAAATTAGATGTAATTTTAACATACGAATCAATCAAATATGCTCACATTGTAAAACAAAACCGTGGTAAATTCAAATAATTGGTAAGTGTCTTCTCAAGATACCTAGCACAACATCAATATCAAGTATTTGGACAGTAATATTAATTGTGAATGGTACTCTTGTTGTAATGATCAAATATTGACAATAAGTTCAAGTCAAATATCAATTTCCTTTGGGCCGATTAGATACTCACTTGCAAAACTATATGATTGTCACATATTTATCAACACAGGTGCATAAATGATTCGGTCAACTATTAGTCTTCCTTTACGTTGGCTAATGTCCGCATGAATAAATACATACAAACATCAAACATTTTTCATGAATAACTAAATAAAAGAGACCACTTTGGTGACATGTTATTTCGATTAGTTCACTTGTAATGTTGGATATTTACAGTTAGTTTGCAAAGAGACACCAAATAATATTTGAATTGATTTATTTTAACTTATTCATTTATGCGTATTCCATAAGTTTCAATTTTTTTTTAATTTTATACATATTGAAAATATGGTTTCATAGCCGTAATAAAAAAAATTGACATCAGCTAAAACTGTAACAATACATAACAAATGGTATTTGCAATAACAATTAATGATAAAATATTGCATACGTTATTTAATTGTCAATATTCAAGACAGAAAAAAAACAAATTTTAATATAGCATGGTCCATACATGTGATATTGCAAGAAAATGAACCTTATTTTTAACAAGCGGGCCAATATATGTATCTATAAAATATAAATGCATTAAATAATAAACAATATGTCTTTTTTTATTCCAAATACAAACATGCTACATCGTTGAATTTATTGCAACTGACGCATTTACTGCATTTATGAGAATTAATTTATTTATTTATTACTATAACAACCACAATTAATGCAATTATGATAAAAATAAATGCAATTGACCGTTATGTGGTCCAATACGTATTACAACAACATTAAAAGGCAAGTAGATGCTTCCATATGTGTGAATGAAACAAAACTTAACACTATAACCATCTATAACAATAAAATAAATTGTACAGTTGCAATACTACTAACAATACAATATGAATAATATGAGTAGCAATAATTAAAGGCATCATATCCGAACAAGTAGAATTAATTCATGAATTATTTATATAGATCTAAAATAAAGGCATCAGAAGAATCAATAAGAAAAGAGAAAATCTCACAGACCCAAAATAAAGGCATCGGATGAATCAACTAAAATTGTAAATCTTAAAATGCGTGAATGCCGATGATCTTGGCATGAATGCCGACGGTCTTGGCCTTATCAATATCGAGAAAAATGCATGTGAACGTTGGCCGTTCAAACCCACTTTTCCGTCGATCCACTAAATAAAAATCGATCATGACCATTGAAGTTATAGATCTCGATACAATCTTCGTTTTTATAGTTGAGAGTTTTTGACGATTGTTGGTGGATTGGAAGAAAAAGAGGGAAGAATGTTGGCTATTTTCGGCCATTAAATAGTTGATGGCGCCTGGAAACCCTAGATGCTTAGGTTTTGTGAAAATATGAAGATCTTAGGTCCTTTTTTATAAAATTCTCACGCACTATTCATCCGAAATATTTTCGAACTCCCAACGAAGCATGCTATCTGGCGTTTATAATGTTTTACGCATATTCCGAACACAATGGAATACATATATTAGGAGCCAATTCGATTGTATTTGAAAGATAGATTTTCGAATCAACTTATTTAAATTTAAAATTCACTTAAGCAAATTTCTACGCATTTTAGCTTGCCCCGGACAAACCGTAAATACGATTGACACAAAATATGAAATCCTATAATAATATAAAATTATGGATCCAATGAAATAAATTTCATCGAAATCCGAGACTGTATCAAAAATGGTTATTTTTACACATCAATTAAATATTAAAATATTCAATTTCTACAAATTAACTTTTTATTAAATTTTATAAATTCTCTATTATTATTCTAATTTAAATAGAATTTAACATAACTTTATAAATCATTTTCATTCACATTCAATCCAAATTTTACTTTTTCCACAATTAACAATTTAATTATTTCATTAAATCACTATATTTCAAATATAAGTTATTCAGCATATGAAATTAACTTTTAAATATTTAAAATCTATTAAATATATGAATTTCAAATGACAGAAATTCTGGGTCGTTACACATTGCCTCAATTGGACATCCCCAAATAAGAAAATACTTTAGAGTGGGTTGTTTCCCTGTCCAAAGCTCATAAGGTGTCTTAGCAACTGCTTTAGTGGACACCCATTAAGGATATAAACTGCTATCTTTAATGCCTCCCCTCAGAGTGATTTTGGTAAGGTAGAATGATTAATCATACTCCCCACCATGTCTTTAAGAGTTCTGTTTCATCTCTTAGCAAATCATTCATGTTAGGTGAATCTGGCATGGTGTACTATGGGAGTATTCCACATTCCTCTAGGAATTGGGCAAATGATCCTAAACATTGCTCACCTGATCCATCAGATTTATCATAATATTCACCTCCACGGTCAAATCTTACAGCTTTCATTCTTTTATTGAGTTGGTTATCAACTTCTACCTTAAATTTCTTGAACATGTCTAAGGATTCTAATTTAACATGTATAAGATATAGACAGCCATATCTTGGGTAGTCGTCTATGAATGTGATAAAATATTGTTGACCATTCCATGATGTCATAGGGAATGGTCCACAAATGCAACGTCGGTTGCTCTATTGGCACCTATTTTCTTATGCTTGGTTTGTTTTCCCTTGATGCGCTCTACATAGACAGTTTGAAAAATCAAAAGATTCGAAAATACCATCTGACACAAGCTTTTGAATTCTAGTTTTAGATATATGACCTAAGCGCTTGTGCTACAATGTGGCTGAATTTTCCTAATTTGCTTTTCTTTTAGTATCGCGTGATTCAAGATGCATGGCTTCATAATAAGACGTATTAACATCAAGCATATATAAGTTATCATAAACATTGAGAGAACCAGTTCCAATAAGATTTGAATATATTGATAAATTAAAAATATCATTCCCAAATGAACAAGAATAACCAAATTTGTCCAACTTAGAAATAGAAACCAAATTTCTTCTAAATGGCAACAAAAGTATCAAATAAATCCAAATAAAACTGAGTTCTCAATAACAAATTAAAATGCCCAATAACCTCCGCTTTAACCAATTTTCCATCACCCACATAGATGTATCTTTCAGCATCAATTGGATTTCGTTAGCTTAAGCAACCTTGCATACAAACACTTATGTGAGTAGAAGCACCGGAATCTAACCACCAAGTGTTTTTAGGTGCTGTAGCTATTTCTTCAGAATAGACCAAAGCTTAGGATGTATCTTTCTTAACACGCCATGTGTGATACAATATTTATCTAAATGCGCAACCTTCTTACAAAAGTAATAACCATGAGACTCCTTATGTTGTTTCTTTTCCCCTTAGCAGTTTCCTTATCATTCTCCCTCTTTTTGCCTTTTCCCCTAGGGGTGTATGACAAATGAGCACTTTCAGTCTTATCATGTATGAGTACTTTCAGTCTTATCATGCTTCAATCTCTCTTCTTCTTGCACACAATATGAAATGAGCTCATCAAGAATCCATTTCTCCTTTTGACAATTATAACTGATCTTAAACTGGTTGTATTGTGAAGGAAGAGAGATTAGTACCAAATGCATGAGAAAATCGTTTGAAAGCTCAAGCTTAAGTGCCTTAAGTTTTGAAGTTACAATAGACATTTCCATAATGTACACCTTATGTTCTCTTTGCTTTGATACTTTATGTAAATCAAGCGTCGCAAAAGCATGCTTGTTTCCGCCTTATAGTTTTTAACAAAATGTTTTTTAATCTCAGTAAGAAAATCTTTAGCATTGGTTATCTTTTCAGATACTGCACCCCTAAATGCCTTTGGAATGCCACGTTATTAAACTTATGCGATTTGAACGATCCCACTTCTCAAAGTCTTTATAATATCAGGAGAACTTTCATCCGTAAGAGGGGTGGGTGCATCCATCCTAAGTGTAAGGTCAAGATCCATGTAGCCAGGAACAAACAATATGTTCTCTTTTCAATCCTTAAAGTTTGTTCCGGTCAGAATAGGAATGTTGTTAAGATTTGCAGATAACGTAGTTAAATTAGATGTAATTTTAACATACGAATCAATCAAATATGCTCACATTGTAAAACAAAACCGTGGTAAATTCAAATAATTGGTAAGTGTCTTCTCAAGATACCTAGCACAACATCAATATCAAGTGTTTGGACAGTAATATTAATTGTGAATGGTACTCTTGTTGTAATGATCAAATATTGACAATAAGTTCAAGTCAAATATCAATTTCCCTTGGGCCGATTAGATACTCACTTGCAAAACTATAAGATTGTCACATATTTATCAACACAGGTGCATAAATGATTCGGTCAACTATTAGTCTTCCTTTACGTTGGCTAATGTCCGCATGAATAAATACAAACGAACATCAAACATTTTTCATGAATAACTAAATAAAAGAGACCACTTTGGTGACATGTTATTTCGATTAGTTCACTTGTAATGTTGGATATTTATAGTTAGTTTGCAAAGAGACACCAAATAATATTTGAATTGATTTATTTTAACTGATTCATTTATGCGTATTCCATAAGTTTCAATTTTTTTTTAATTTTATACATATTGAAAATATGGTTTCATAGCCGTAATAAAAAAATTTGACATCAGTTAAAAAACAAATTTTAATATAGCATGGTCCATACATGTGATATTGCAAGAAAATGAACCTTATTTTTAACAAACGGGCCAATATATGTATCTATAAAATATAAATGCATTAAATAATAAACAATATGTCTTTTTTTATTCCAAATACAAACATGCTACATCGTTGAATTTATTGCAACTGACGCATTTACTGCATTTATGATAATAAATTAATTTATTTATTACTATAACAACCACAATTAATGCAATTATGATAAAAATAAATGCAATTGACCGTTATGTGGTCCAATACGTATTACAACAACATTAAAAGGCAAGTAGATGCTTCCATATGTGTGAATGAAACAAAACTTAACACTATAACCATCTATAACAATAAAATAAATTGTACAGTTGCAATACTACTAACAATACAATATGAATAACATGAGTAGCAATAATTAAAGGCATCATATCCGAACAAGTAGAATTAATTCATGAATTATTTATATAGATCTAAAATAAAGGCATCAGAAGAATCAATAAGAAAAGAGAAAATCTCACAGACCCAAAATAAAGGCATCGGATGAATCAACTAAAATTGTAAATCTTAAAATGCGTGAATGCCGATGATCTTGGCATGAATGCCGACGATCTTGGCCTTATCAATATCGAGAAAAATGCATGTGAACGTTGGCCGTTCAAACCCACTTTTCCGTCGATCCACTCAATAAAAATCGATCATGACTGTTGAAGTCATAGATCTCGATACAATCTTCGTTTTTGTAGTTGAGAGTTTTTGACGATTGTTGGTGGATTGGAAGAAAAAGAGGGAAGAATGTTGGCTATTTTCGGCCATTAAATAGTTGATGGCGCCTGGAAACCCTAGATGCTTAGGTTTTGTGAAAATATGAAGATCTTAGGTCCTTTTTTATAAAATTCTCACGCACTATTCATCCGAAATATTTTCGAACTCCCAACGAAGCATGCTATCTGGCATTTATAATGTTTTACGCATATTCCGAACACAATGGAATACATATATCAGGAGCCAATTCGATTGTATTTGGAAGATAGATTTTCGAATCAACTTATTCAAATTTAAAATTCACTTAAGCAAATTTCTACGCATTTTAGCTTGCCCCGGACAAACCGTAAATATGATTGACACAAAATATGAAATCCTATAATAATATAAAATTATGGATCCAATGAAATAAATTTCATCGAAATTCGAGACTGTATCAAAAATGGTTATTTTTACACATCAATTAAATATTAAAATATTCAATTTCTACAAATTAACTTTTTATTAAATTTTATAAATTCTCTATTATTATTCTAATTTAAATAGAATTTAACATAATTTTATAAATCATTTTCATTCACATTCAATCCAAATTTTACTTTTTCCACAATTAACAATTTAATTATTTCATTAAATCACTATATTTCAAATATAAGTTATTCAGCGTATGAAATTAACTTTTAAATATTTAAAATCTATTAAATATATGAATTTCAAATGACAGAAATTCTGGGTCGTTACACATTGCCTCAAATGGACATCCCCAAATAAGAAAATACTTTAGAGTGGGTTGTTTCCCTGTCCAAAGCTCATAAGGTGTCTTAGCAACTGCTTTAGTGGACACCCATTAAGGATATAAACTGCTATCTTTAATGCCTCCCCCCAGAGTGATTTTGGTAAGGTAGAATGATTAATCATACTCCCCACCATGTCTTTAAGAGTTCTGTTTCATCTCTTAGCACATCATTCATGTTAGGTGAATCTGGCATGGTGTACTATGGGAGTATTCCACATTCCTCTAGGAATTGGGCAAATGATCCTAAACATTGCTCACCTGATCCATCAGATTTATCATAATATTCACCTCCACGGTCAAATCTTACAGCTTTCATTCTTTTATTGAGTTGGTTATCAACTTCTACCTTAAATTTCTTGAACATGTCTAAGGATTCTAATTTAACATGTATAAGATATAGACAGCCATATCTTGGGTAGTCGTCTATGAATGTGATAAAATATTGTTGACCATTCCATGATGTCATAGGGAATGGTCCACAAATGTAACGTCGGTTGCTCTATTGGCACCTATTTTCTTATGCTTGGTTTGTTTTACCTTGATGCGCTCTACATAGACAGTTTGAAAAATCAAAAGATTCGAAAATACCATCTGACACAAGCTTTTGAATTCTAGTTTTAGATATATGACCTAAGCGCTTGTGCTACAATGTGGCTGAATTTTCCAAATTTGCTTTTCTTTTAGTATCGCGTGATTCCAGATGCATGGCTTCATAATAAGACGTATTAACATCAAGCATATATAAGTTATCATAAAAATTGAGAGAACCAGTTCCAATAAGATTTGAATATATTGATAAATTAAAAATATCATTCCCAAATGAACAAGAATAACCAAATTTGTCCAACATAGAAATAGAAACCAAATTTCTTCTAAATGGCAACAAAAGTATCAAATAAATCCAAATAAAACTGAGTTCTCAATAACAAATTAAAATGCCCAATAACCTCCGCTTTAACCAATTTTCCATCACCCACATAGATGTATCTTTCAGCATCAATTGGATTTCGTTAGCTTAAGCAACCTTGCATACAAACACTTATGTGAGTAGAAGCACCGGAATCTAACCACCAAGTGTTTTTAGGTGCTGTAGCTATTTCTTCAGAATAGACCAAAGCTTAGGATGTATCTTTCTTAACACGCCATGTGTGATACAATATTTATCTAAATGCGCAACCTTCTTACAAAAGTAACAACCATAAGACTCCTAATGTTGTTTCTTTTCCCCTTAGCAGTTTCCTTATCATTCTCCCTCTTTTTGCCTTTTCCCCTAGGGGTGTATGACAAATGAGCACTTTCAGTCTTATCATGTATGAGCACTTTCAGTCTTATCATGCTTCAATCTCTCTTCTTCTTGCACACAATATGAAATGAGCTCATCAAGAATCCATTTCTCCTTTTGACAATTATAACTGATCTTAAACTGGTTGTATTGTGAAGGAAGAGAGATTAGTACCAAATGCATGAGAAAATCGTTTGAAAGCTCAAGCTTAAGTGCCTTAAGTTTTGAAGTAACAATAGACATTTCCATAATGTACTCCTTATGTTCCCTTTGCTTTGATACTTTATGTAAATCAAGCGTCGCAAAAGCATGCTTGTTTCCGCCTTATAGTTTTTAGCAAAATGTTTTTCAATCTCAGTAAGAAAATCTTTAGCATTAGTTATCTTTTCAGATACTGCACCCCTAAATGCCTTTGGAATGCTACGTTATTAGACTTATGCGATTTGAACGATTCCACTTCTCAAAGTCTTTAAAATATCAGGAGAACTTTCATCCGTAAGAGGGGTGGGTGCATTCATCCTAAGTGTAAGGTCAAGATCCATGTAGCCAAGAACAAACAATATGTTCTCTTTTCAATCCTTAAAGTTTGTTTCGGTCAGAATAGGAATGTTGTTAAGATTGGCAGATACCGTAGTTAAATTAGATGTAATTTTAACATACGAATCAATCAAATATGCTCACATTGTAAAAAAACCGTGGTAAATTCAAATAATTGGTAAGTATCTTCTCAAGATACCTAGCACAACATCAATATCAAGTATTTGGACAGTAATATTAATTGTGAATGGTACTCTTGTTGTAATGATCAAATATTGACAATAAGTTCAAGTCAAATTCCAATTTTCCTTTAGGCCGATTAGATACTCACTTGCAAAACTATATGATTGTCACATATTTATCAACACACATGCATAAATAATTCGGTCAACTATTAATCTTACTTTAGGCTGGCTAATGTCCGCATGAATAAATACATACAAACATCAAACATTTTTCATGAATAACTAAATAAAAGATACCACTTTGGTGACATGTTATTTCGATTAGTTCACTTGTAATGTTGGATATTTACTGTTAGTTTGCAAAGAGACACCAAATAATATTTGAATTGGTTTATTTTAACTCATTCATTCATGCGTATTCCACAAGTTTCAATTTTTTTTAGTTTTATACATATTGAAAATATGGTTTCATAGCCTAATAAAAAAATTTGACATCAGCTAAAACTGTAACAATACATAACAAATGGTATTTGCAATAACAATTAATGATAAAATATTGCATATTTTTTTAATTGTCAATTTTCAAGACAAAAAATAAAACAAATTTTAATATTTCATGGTCCATACATGTGATAACGAGCGGGCCAATATATGTATCTATAAAATATAAATGCACTAAATAATAAACAATATGTCTTTTTTTATTCCAAATACAAACATGTTACATCGTTAAATTTATTGCAACTAATGCATTTACTGCATTTATGATAATAAGTTAATTTATTTATTACTATAACAACCACATTTAATGCAATTATGATAAAAATAAATGCAATTGATCGTTATGTGGTCCAATACGTATTACAATAACATTAAAAGGCAAGTAGATGCTTCCATATGTGTGAATGAAACAAAACTTAACACTATAACCATCTATAGAAATAAATAAAAATTGTACAGTTGCAATACTACTAACAATACGATACGAATAATATAAGTAACAACAATTAAAGGCATCAGATCCGAACAAGTAGAATTAATTCATGAATTATTTATATAGATCTAAAACAAAGGCATCAGAAGAATCAATAAGAAAAGAGCAAATCTCACACACCCGAAATAAAGGCATCGGTTGAATCAACTAAAATTGTAAATCTTAAAACCGTAATTTCATATATACTTAAAATTAGGAAAAAATTCGATAAAATCAATGGTGGGTGGCTCTGATACTACTTGTTGGTGATTAATCTGTATTAGATCTGAATACGTATAACCTATACTGATTCAGTTGAGAAACAAGTATATGAAATTAACAGTGAAAGACGTACCTGAATCCATCGATTCTTAATTGATGTGAAGATTTATTTAGATTAGATCTTCCAAATTGACATAAGCTTAGATCTGTAAATGCTCTTTAAAAGAGGGTAGAGAGAATATGATAAGACTTGTATAATTTGGGGACCATAACGCCATATATAGTGTGTGACATTTTTCAGTTCGACCCTTCAACAAACTAAAATTATCACTCTGGTATCCACAGGTTATAATTTTACATAACAAATATACCCCTTAAATCTTAATATATTTATTCCTAAAATAGATCACGTAATTAGACTTAATTACAAGATATCCCACACATTCCAACATTAAAATATGTGCCCCATTATGTTGAATTATTCCAACGTACATTCAACGAGAATATTTTTTTTCCACATTTTAATATCTTGGGGCCAACCTTTCAAAAGAAAGGAAATTATTGTCATTATAAATTTGTATAAACTACATAAATGTGATTCTTTTGCTCCATTTGAAATTACAATGAGTTATCTCCTTTCATTTATATTGAAATAGACAGTGAAAACTGCGGAGAAGGACATCCGTACTTTATTATTCCAAACGACACACTTTTTATACATAGATGTTTGACAGTCTAAGGGAATTTACACAGAATGAGATACAACTAAGTTGTACATTCAACACTCCCAATAAATTAAAATATAGAAATTCACATTCGCAATCAAATTAAGGCATTCCAAATGAATACAAAACAATTTACAACTCAATTAACGTAATTTTGGAATAAACTTCACAACCTTATCAATATCCTATTTCACCAATTTTAGGGATATTTATCCAAAAATTCTAGATCTAAATATATATACCATTTTCATCCATTACTTCAAATTATTGAATATGTAAACAAAGGTTTCAAATTGGATCCATTCGTTAGGCCTAAAATTCCATGGTTCCCACATCGGCATAATAACAAAAATAGAACTCAATGATACAAAATTAGTATTATGTAAATCATGTTGTTTTCACTCACGTTTTTAGCTTTCTAGATTTCCAAAATTGAATTCATTCCTTTAATTGAATTCATTTTCCTTTTCAACCAAAAATATGTATAAAAAGTATATACATATCCATTAGTGCTACTCTGTTCAGAAAATATGAGAAGAAAAATGACAGGCCAGGCCTGTATTTATAGGCTCTGGAATTATTCTATTCGATATATTATAATTTGTTAAATTTGAGTCATTATGCTGAGGTTCAATCCTAACCGCCACAACCTAAATTGGTTGATCGGCCCAATGAGGTTATCAAACATTTACTAATTTCACTGTTAATTAATATTTATTTCTTTAATTCGTTTTTAATTATTTTCGATCGGAAATCTTCAAACGTCGATAACTTCTTCGTTTGAACTCTGATCATGAAGCTTTATATATAAAAGTTGCTTAGAAAATTGCCAAGAATACAATGATGCAAACTTTGTAGTCGAATTCCAACGTTTTCTCAAATTACATTTTGAGCCTTGTTTAATTATTTATCGATTCCTGTTTAATTTATTTACCGTTTATTTCATAGGATGTTATATTCTTCCTTCCCCCTTAAAAGAATTTCATCCTCGAAATTCCTCAAGGATTAATCGTGCAACATAGTGTGCAACCATTCAAAATTATTCAACCAATTAGTGCACAACCAATTTTGCAGCCAATCGTGTACAAGTGCATCGTGTGTCGCAGCACATATGATATGTATGCTGAATAATACTAAATCGGCCCCTCCTATATGAATAATTTACCAACTCCATATGTTAACAATTTTTGTTAGCAACAAATGTCGATCTCGAAAATTGAACCCATGACCTTTGATCTCGCAGTCAGAACTGCAAACCACTAAGCCAACTCTGTTGGCTATTTGTTACGAAATTGTATTAGCTTTTGTAAATAATTTCAAGATTTCAAAATACACTCAAGCATGAAATATTTAAATAGAAATAACATAGTAGTAATAAACAATGAAATTCAATCAAACATGTCCAACGCTACTGTCATAGTAGTTAGTCGCTCTGACTTTGGTCCATGAGGTCATAAGTTCGAATTTCGGATAGTGCAAAATTTGAACCATCGAACATGTATTAATTTGTGTTATATACTACATACGACTTGTATTACCATTACGTAGACAACCACATAAGTATCCAATTGAAAAAGTAAACAAACAAATAAATAAATTGATCAAAGCAATACATTAATGGTTTAGAGAGGAAATGGATTAGTTCTTTTACGAAGAAACCTCATGTATTAGTCAAGATAATATAAAAGATGAAGATGTTTGTGACCCAAAAGAAACAAATATAGTGTATATACAGACTACAAAGCTGATTGTTCTATCAAGAACAAAATTTGCAATACAAAATTCATTTAATCTCCTAGTTCAAGTATAAACATTACATGTTGTCATATTTGATCAACTGACCCAGATCTTGAATGTCCTGTGAAGTCTATAATCATAAAATCTAGCCAAGTACACGAATCGCTACTCACTTTAATTAGGCTATAAAAAGAAGAAATCAAACAAGGGGTCCTCCCTTGACATACTCGGTGAAAGCCAAAGCAACCAAACCCAACATCGCAAACCTGCCATTCCACATCTCAGCATCCGCGGTCCACAATCCGCTCGATTTAGATTGAACGCTTATCCCTTTAAACAGCGGAATGAGTGATGCTGCAGAGAACAAAGTAGCTGCGATCACAAACGAAGGAACACCGCCGTTCATCAGCTGTGATGAGAGGTCGCTTCCGCTTGCCAACTCCGCTCCCAACGCAGCAACAAATCCAAGCATGGCCAGACGTCCGTTTATTCTCTCTGGTGCTGGTCCACCGAATGCTAGCAAATCTCCAAATTTTGTGCTCACCTGTTTCATTCATTATTATGATTATGATATCGCTTTTGACAGCAAATTTTTTACTTGTACATGTGATACTTAACACATAAATGATCTAATACCTTGGGTGCTTTGGGCTGAACTGGGGTCGATGGTGTAATTGGTGCACTGGATGTTGAAGCTTGCTCTTCTGGGGTTTGCTTCTGCAAATTTCAATCAAACACAATGTATGATTAGCTAACATTATACGTACCCGCTACAATACCATTTCAAAATTCAAAATATATCTATATACCTGAGCCTGGCATCGAACGGTCACACCACGCTTGCATGGAAAAGAAACTAATGTGTTAGACTTGTTGTGATTCTTGCTCAAACCAGAACGAGCAATGGGAATGGCTATGAAAGATTGCATTGTTGCTGATGCTGCCGCCATTGCTATGTATGTATTATTCTCTGGTGTCAAACTTTGAATCAAAGATGTTGTATAGGGCTGACTGACGTAGGGTTGTGTTGAGATACTGAATGCTTACAGGGCAACAATATATAGAGAACATAGGTGGATGGCAAGTGGACATGCAGAGAAATGAAGTTTTTTGATACGTGGTCCAAAGCAATACCAATAACCCTACTGCTTGCACTACTAAAAACCTTTCTTTCTGAATAATTCATTTGTTATTTAGTGATCTTTTCTTGTGATTGGGTTCATTTGTGGCCATGTGAACTCGAGGTCTCTGCTTTGTTGACGTGGACCACTGTTCTCGGTTAGAAATTGGCACGCAAAATTTCATCGGCTTTGGTTTCTTTATTCACCCGTGTACCAGTGCTATGACATCCAATTTCTAATCTGGTTTGAAACTAATATGACACGGACTACATATTTCAATAGCTTTTACACCAAGTGTAGCCGCCTGGCTGATGGCAACGTTCGTAATTTGTCCATCCAAGGACCAAAAAAGAATTCATAAATTTAAACTAAACAAACTGATGCACGCGCAATATGAAAACCATAGGAGATCAAATGAATGGTCATTGAATGTCATGCCTATTCGTACAGAAGAAGAGAAGCAATGAATTTGAATTTGGTGAGACCAAATGGTTGCTTGTAGACAAAAACATGGCCATGGCATGGCATGCACAAAAACATAGCAGCAAAAGTGCTGCAGATGTATGGCTCATGAAATGCACATTGATATCGTATATCCATAAGTAAATTTATAACTATTATATGCCCATTATTTAATATTGATCGACACAAGTTAGATAAAATCGTATAATTGATATTTTATAAATTCTAATTTACTTTAATTAATTTATAACAATTATAATAAATTAAATCAGGTGATCGAAAGAATATTCAACATTTCGGTTGGGTGACAGTTAAATGTAGATTCGATCAGTGATTAATATCGAACAATTCGACTATTAACGTTCACACGTCACTTAGCAGGTTGTGTGAGATTATAGTCAAATTTATTGCTTACTCAGCTTTGTTAAAAACCAATTTTACTAATTTAAGCGTTACTCGGTAGTGATAATTATTTACTTTAATTCTCTCTGTCAAAACTATATCATATTAAGACTTACGGAATTTGGTAATGTTCAAAATTCCAATATTATGCATATTCAATTTTATAGTCCAAATACAAAGTCCTTGATTCAATAATATCAATTAATATTAACCAAACTACTATGGCCAAACATTTTGACTTTGAGTTGATTTCATTTGAACGTGATATCAACCTCATATAACTGAGGAGACGAATACTCTTTTAAATAGTGTTTCACTTCTAATACTTCCACTCGGTCCAACTATAGTAATTCGATGAACGTTGTGTTACGTTTTAACTATAATCAAAGTGGAGTTTTCATATTGAAAATCAACAACATTCTCAAGTCAAGAGAACTGTGTATTATTTTCACATCGATCTTTTTTATTTGACCTTAGTTATACTAACTAACAGAAAACTATCGAGTGAGTCATTTCATAATTATCCAATAACTACGTAATCTCTAGATTCCCCCCGAGCCATGAGTAATATAATATCTAATAATTGGAGAGCGTTACGTACTCTAATCTCAATGGCATATTTAAAATGACGTGTCTATTACATTGTGATAAAATACTCATGATTATAACTATTTGTAATCATAATCACAAGCATACAATATATAGATTTTTTGTTAATATACTTAAATTAAATAATTAATTAATTATAACATATTATAACAAGCATATAACAGAAAAATAACACATTTTATTACGAACAAGAATTGATTACGAAGTTAATGATCTATAATAAATTACAGAATTACCCACATAGCTATACCCCTAACCCTATCAATATATACACACACATACATGGAACTAACACAAACACACACATATGAGGAGCGCTCAACGACACCTCTATTTTGCAGCATCCATGTAGTCCTCTGATTTCCACCACAAGCTTCGAATTAAATAATAGTACTTTCTCTCTCCTCCCACTACCTATATTATTCAATTCAGAGCTTGTGATAGAAATCAAGGGGCTATAAGAGGTGCTGGAAAATACGTACATATGTACATACGCACGCACACGCATGCACACAAATACACTCGCACATACACATATATTTTTTAAATAACAAAAAAAATCTGCCCTCATAAAGAACATACATATATCAAAAATTATTTATTAATATAAATTATTTTGACTAGCAAATAAATATTGTTTAAAATTCAAATTCAAATTTTGAATATGTATTTCAAACATTCATTTAAATAAAAATGATTGATTTAACTGTGAAAACTTAACATACATACATATATAAAAGTTTGCAGTAGGTAAAGATCAAAATTGACAAATATATTTATATATAGTATATTATAGTGTATAAATTCATTATAATTTATAATATATATGTCATATTATATTTATATCTTTCTTATATAATGATGCAAACACATCCATATGCCATCTAGTTTATCGTTTAGCTTTAACCCTTTATAACATAAACACCGCATTTGGGATATCTTATGTGTCACTTTGTCATATCTTATAACATAAACACTTTGTGTTTGTCATATCTTACGTGTCAGTTTGCTATTCTAGGCATTTTGTTGGTCTGAGTTGTAGTTGCCTTGGTACCTCAATCAAGCATTTGTTATATAAGTGTAAATAAAAAATGGACAGGCCACTTAAAAAACCAATTGCCTTTCAGGAAAGGAAAAAAAAACATAAACACCACATATAATGCCAATAAATATATGATGTTCAACTAACACAAAACAAATAAAGTAAACTTAAAAAATCAAAAAATTTACTTTGAAATTAAAACTAAAATTAAATTACAATAAAATTTTAAACATAAAACTCTTTTTATACCAGAACAACTTTAAATATGATTTAATGTACAAAATTATTAATGATAGCATAAATGAGAGATCTAGTGCAATAATTAATTAAATGCTTTTTCTTTCGAAATTTGCCTATTTTTGTTTCGTTGTCTATGCACCTAATCCAACATCTCATGCAAGCTAGATGAAAGGATCATGGTAGCAAAAATATCAATGGCTTGTCTAGTTATGGGCTTGCCACCAAAATTAACATCGTCCCCGTAAATAACATTTAAATTCGCTGCCAACATGCGTTCATCTTAAGCATATTGCACTTGGTATGGACATAGGTAAAGAGGTGAGGAGGGAAGTTAATATTGCGATCAACGGATAAGAACCTTTAAAGAGCCGACACTCGATCAAATTTTCACATGATCTAAATTTTACCATTACGATCGGAAATAACACCACTAAAGTTTAGTTTCCTAAGAGCATCTTCAACCCAGCATTTATTTTGATATAATGTCAAGCCACATCAGCAATTGAAAAATATCTTTTGAAATACTTTCTCCAATGCTAATGTACTTTCTAATTTTAAGATGACATTGTGAAGTGCAATGTCTGGTTTTGGACATTGCACATCACAATGTGAAGTATTAGATTTAAGTAATAATTAACAAATTATGTAAATTATTTTAATTGCCTATGAATAACACAATGACATGTGTGCAAAAAATGATCATTTTTTACATTTGCATTGGAGAGAAATTGTAAATGTCATTGTCATTTATGCAAACATTAAATTAACATTGTCTACAATCTATTGACACATAGACTTTACATGACATTATCTGTGAAATGGGTTGGAGATGCTCTAATCACCATGAAAATGTTATGTGAATTGATAGGAGTTCATGAATAACAATCGCGTTGATATTGTGTTTAGAATTACCCTTTTCAACCTATTTAATCATGGGATCGTTACCAACATTGAATCTTCCAAACAAGTGTGTTAATCATAATAGGTTTTTAGTAGAGGAAGAAAATTTAGATTTGAAAGGCATCGTGGACCTAGTTGAAAATAATAGTGGTTGGTCTTTTTGAGAGGTCTGACTCTGTCAGACCGAAGGAAGTTTGGATCAGTCGGGTTGACAATAGCTGTGGCAGTAGGTCTTGTGTGGCCGGAGACCGGCTGCGGATAACAGTGGCCCGATGAAACAGAAGTTGGAGCAGTTACAAGGTTAGGTATTGCTAAGCCGAACCAAATCACCTAATCCGAGGTTCGTGCAGCAGCACGGGGGCAGTAATGGAACTGAGCGGGGCAAGCAGGGAAGTTCTGAGGTAGAAGGGTTGGATGTACCAAGTATTCAGCCCATACTTAATTGATTTCTTTGCGGACATGTTCAACAAATAAATAAGTATCATGTAAATTCATGTTTAGTATTCATCAAACTTAGTAGATGACTGATTTCTTTTGTTTAGTATTCCTGGTTCATGTAAAATTTGTTACAATTTTATGTTTTTATTCGTTTGTACAAATATTTTGATTCATTTTCTTAGAGTGACAAGCTATTCATCTTAAATCCGTACTCGAAGGTCATTTCCATTTTTTTAGTGATAAGTGATTCGTATATAATTTTATTGCCATACATGGTTGCTTGAATTAAAATATACAATTGCAATTTTGTTCACACCGTTTTAAAATAAGATCAGTGATGATTGGTGGGATCAAATAATATCATATTTTTGTTTAATGTTATTTCCAATCAGTCCATTGTATATACAGTAAAGTAAAAACTATAGTACGTATACCTCATATTTTAAAACATTCAAGTCAATCTGTCTGCTATCCTATTTCATATCCTCGTTTTGGGGTGTAATATTCATATGATATTTCTACGGATGTATTATTGAATATAAATGTTTAATAGTAATACTGCTATCTGGACGCTTTTGGAAAAGATTTTTAAGAGACAGCAAGGCACAACCAAACATCCAACGATGTTTAATCATGTTAGCAATAGTATTTTCAAAGCAATATATACAAGAATTGTTGACCATAAACTTAGCATCAACCTGATAACGTATGGAAACATGTAGCTGAAGTAATAACACACAGTTTACAGATACTCTAAAGTTTAAATAGTTAAAATTTGTCCAGAGTTTTCTAAATGCATATTCTTATACCTACATAAACAAGTTTAATTTTCAAGAGTAGTACGTAGCAGCTGTTGTTGAAACCATTGGGTCAACTTTACAAACATAACCGGTTATTCATCTATATCAAGCCAATCAAGCAACAATTATTAATGCAATAAAAAGAAAACAAGATCTTAATGTGATTTAGTTGAAACCAATCTATATTAGTAACCCAATAACTTTCCATTTTTAATTTACTATATATAAGAGTACAGAAGTAATTCAACAGAATTATTAAGGGTAATTTTATTTGTATCCACTAGTTTAGTAAGTTAATCCACACTTTGACGTTATTAAGTTAATCCACAATTATATTATCAGTTAATCCAGGATTAACTAACAAAATACAAACATAATTTCAGTTTGAAGCTCAGATCAGGGTGAAAATTAAAATATTCATGTTATATTGTTCACGCCATGCATAAATAATAGCATAGACCACTCAAACAGCTATTGATTTCATGTAGACTATTACCATGTTCATAATGTTATTCTAAACAATCATTGGATTACTCAGGTAACTACAAATAAAAGTTTAAAAAAATTAGTTAAATCTCAATAAAGAAGATTGATATTAAAAGAGAAATTTTATCAATCTTGTATTGAGTTTCAACTTTTACACACTGTATACAAACTGTATACTATCAACTGACTGAACAGACTCTATTTATATACAACAAACTAAGTGGGCTAGGCCCAGACAAGTTGGTAATCTACAGCAGTATAGTGAATGAGATATGAACCGTTGGATCATATTTGATCCGATGATGATCCACTTGGTTTGCAGCAATAATCCTATTCATTGAAAGAAGCGTGTTACTTCTGATTGCCACCCTCAATTTGATCTAGGGTTTTATTATTTCCTCTTTTATCCCAGATCTGTTGTCGACATCTTCAACCATCAAATTGGCTTTAAATCTTTCAAAGTTATGCTTCGAGAGAGCTTTAGTCATGATATCGGCAATCTGATGACTTGCTGGAATATGATTAACAGCAAGTTCCCTTTTGACAACTTGTTCTCGAACGAAGTACAAATCAATCTCTATGTGCTTCGTTCTAGAATGAAGGACAGGATTTGAGGAGATGGAAACAGCTCCAGAGTTATCACACCATATTACTGGTTGATTCAAAGAATTGACTTTGATTTCTTTGAGAAGAGATCTGAGCCAAATGATTTCGGCTGCCGTGCTTGCCACACTACGATATTCTGCTTCAGTGCTGGAGCGAGACACGGTGGGCTGCTTTTTTTGAACACCACGACACTGGGTTGCTTCCTAAGTAGATGCAGTAACCTGTCGTTGATCTTCTGTCGTCAGAATCTGATACCCAGTCAGCGTCGGCGAACCCTTTGATAGATAAGTCTTTACATGCTTTTAGCTTTAGACCTTGATTGATTGATCCTTTTAAGTATCTTAGAATATGCTTGACAGCCTTCCAGTGAAGATCTAGGGGTTTCTGCATAAATTGGCAAACTTTATTTACAGCAAATAATAAATCAGGTCTAGTAATCGTGATATACTGTAAAGCCTCTACTATGCTTCTGTAAAGTTTTTCATTATCAAAGGTTTCCCCTTTGTCTTTAGATAAGTGTAAATTACTTGACATCGGGGTAGGCATGGGCTTTGCTGCACTCATTTTAGCTCTATTTAGAACTTCAGATATGTATTTTCTTTGACAGAGAACAAGTTCATGTTCAGATTTTCTTATGACTTCAATGCCTAGAAAATATTTTAAATTCCCTAAGTCTTTTAAAGAAAATTCGTTGTTTAAGTGATTAGTGACATACCTGATTTCCTTCATGTAATTTCCTATGATTATGATGTCATCCACATAAACAAGTATGAACACAGTAATGTTGTTATAATTTTTAATATACAAAGAATTATCAGACTTAGTGGGATGATAATTGAGATTAACAAGAGTAGATTTAAGCTTTTCATACCAAACACGTGGAGCTTGTTTAAGCCCATATATAGCTTTGCCAAGTTTGCACACCCAATTCTTCTTGTCATTCTGAATGTATCCCGATGGTTGTTGCATATAAACTTCCTCATGAAGTTCACCATTTAAAAAAGCATTATTGAAATCTAGTTCTTTTATTTGCTAGTTATTGTGAAGAGCAATAGTGAGAATAACTCTTATAGTTGTGGGTTTTACAACTGGTGAAAAAGTTTCACTGAAATCTATACATATTGCTGAGAGTAGCCCTTGGCCAAGGTTGTCAATTTGGGATTTAAATCGTAAATCGTAAAGTTCAAAATTTGAATCGAATCGGGATTTAAATCGTAAATCGTAGATTTAAATGTTTTATATGTTGATATTTTAAGTTTATACATATTAGTTAAAAATTCATATCAACCTCAATAATAAATTACTAGTTAATATTTTCTTTTTTCAATTTAATGATTTTATAGCAAATATATAGCTTCACACTATAATTTAGACCAACTTCACAAAATACCATGCTGTAAAAAGAAACATGCTTACTGTACATCATAAATTTAAGTTATAAAAGACAAAAGCTTACAAAAAAAATTAGTTTGGCTTACAAGTTACAAGATTGGCTTTTAATCTATTATGTGGCGAGAAATCAAGAGTAATGTATAGCTTGCTATACATGGCTTACTTTATACGAAAGAAAACCCAACTTCATAAAAAAACACATGGACATAGCTTACTGTAGAAAAACATTACTTTTCCACTCATTTCTTAATCAACCGGAAGAAAAACCCAAATTCAGAAGATAAAAAATACGGCAGAAAGATGAGTTGCAAGAAGAAAAACACAAACAACAACTTGCAATGCCAAGTCAGTCCTTTTTCTCGTTGTTCCTTTTCATTTTTCTTCTTCCCTGAGTCTTTTTTTATTTTGCTTTCTTGATTTTGTTTTTCTGGGTTATCGGTTAATTTTACTTATCTTTTAACTTCATTTCTCTTCAGTTTGGATACAATCTAACTAGGGTTGTTGTAGCCTGTAAGTATCAACGGATCTAAAAAATTAGGGTTTTCGAACGAATCGATTTGAGCGATCTTTTCAGTTTGATACAAGATCGTACGATTTTAGGGATACACGATTTATTCTCCGCTTCAGATCGAGAGGGGTACGATTCGATTCAAACCGTGATTCAGATCGTACGATTTAACGATCTTTGACAACCATGCCCTTGGCTACAAGTCTGGCTTTATATTTGTCAATATTTCCTTCAGAGTTTTTCTTGACTCTATATGTCCATTTACATCCAATGACATTTTTATTCTTTGGTGCAGGAACAAGAGTCCATTCCATTTTTGATGAGGGCATTGTACTCATCGTCCATTGCAGCTTTCCATTTCTCATCCTGTATGGCTTCATTGAAGCAAACAGGTTCAGATAAGTTGCTGATGACATGATATGCTTTGGGTTTGAATATACTATATTTTGATCTAGTCATCGCATGATGACCAGTTCCTTCCTTATGAGGAGTAGTGTTGCTTTGATTTTCTTGAGCAGAGATAGTTTCTGTGCTAGATTCATTGTTGTTGTTACAGTTATCATTGGAGTTACTTGAATCTTGGCATGATTCTTCATTGGATACTGTGAGTTGAGGTTTGAATTGACTCTGATGTGTAGCTTCATCTATTTTATTGTGAGAAAGGATGGGTATTCCTGGTATAACATTTTTTGTGTTATAAACCTTTTCAGTTGTTTTGATTTCTGTACTAGCAAATGGAAATATGGATTCATTAAATCCAACATGTCTAGATATTATGATTTTTCCATCATTAGTCAAGCATTTGTACCCTTTCTGATTAGAAGTGTAACCAATAAAGGTACAAAATGTTGATCTATTACTTAACTTATGAGAATTATATGGTCTCATATAGGGGAAACATAAACAACCATATGTTTTGAGGCTATTGTAATCTGGTACAGTATTAAATAATACTTCTAAAGGAGTTTTATTATGAATTACCTTTGTTGGCATTCTGTTGATTAGATGTACTGCTGAATTGAATGCATCAGGCCAGAACTTGAGTGGCATTGAAGCATGTGCCAAGAGAGTGATGCCAGTGTCAACAATATGCCTATGCTTCCTCTCAACTAATCCATTTTGCTCAGAAGTATAGGGGCAGGTAGTTCTATGTATTATTCCTTTTTCTAAGAAATAATTCTTTAATGGTTTGAATTCTGCACCTCCATCAGTTTGAATTATTTTTAGTTGATGATTAAGTTGCCTTTCCACTTGAGTGATAAATTGAATAACTGCCCTATGTGTTTCTGCTTTAGTTTTTAGGAAATATATCCATGTATATCTTGAAAAGGAATCAACAAAAGATATATAATATTTGAACTCAAAATCAGAATTTATTGGGGTTGGTCCCCATAGATCTGTAGCTACCATTTCTAATGGTTTGGTATATTTGGTTGAGGACTCAAGAAAGGGTAATTTGTGATTCTTTCCTATTTGACATGCAGAACATATGTAGGGTAGAGATATATCATTAATATTGATTTTATTACTCTTCAATACAGATTTCACAGTTTTAATATTGGGATGACCCAATTTACAATGCCAAAGATCAAAAATTTTGTTATTATTTTCAACATTGTTGCACCATTTTCCAGAGTTGGGTACTTTGTTGTTTCTGATAATATTTTCAACATTGTTGCACCATTTTCCAGAGTTGAGTACCCTATTATGCTGCCTCAGATTGAATGAGTACAGACCATTTTGCACATTACCCTGCAATAAAATTTCTCTAGTTGATGCATCTCTAACTAAACAAAGTTTTGGATAAAATTCAAAGTATACTTGATTGTCTTTGGCAAATTGAGAAACACTTATGAGGTTTTTCTTTATTTGAGGAACTCTAAGTAGGTTATTTAAGTGTAATTCTCTTTTGCCAAGAATTTTAGTACTCCCAATGTGTGTTATTCTTATAGATCTACCATTACCTAAAAGAATTGATTGTGTACCTTTGTACTCTTTGTTTCCTAGATTCAGATTTTCCAAATCGTTGGTAATGTGATTTGTAGCTCCTGAGTCTGGGTACCACTCTTCATATGCTGCATCCTCATTTTTTGAATGTTGTCCAGTGTTTTGATTGTTGGTATCTACTCCTGTGTGTGCCATGTTAACATTTGGGTTGATTGATCTTTGATTGTTGTTGTTATTATTGGTGATAGAGTAGTTCTGATCAAATCCGAAATAGCACTTTGATGTTGTATGTCCTATTCTTTCACAAATCTGACACTTTGGTCGATTAAAATTGTTCCATCTGCCTCTACCTCTGCTGTTTTGATTTCCTCCTCTAAAGCTTCCAGTTTGATGTTTGTTTGAGTTTTGAGGAGTGTCTTGACCTTTCTTTTTATTAATTGAAGCATAGTTGATAGAATAATCAGAATTTTGTATTTTCTTTTAATCAATTCTCCCTTCATGTGCAAGAAGGGTTGCATGAACATATTGAATGTTTGGTAAATTCTTTTTAGCTAAGATAACAGCCACTATGGATTCATAATCTTCATCCAATCCACTTAAGATTGTGAGAATTTGCTCAGTTTCAGATGCTTTGTATCTTGCAGTGCTGAGGAGATCACAGTAATTCTTGGCTTTTGTTAAGTATTCCCTCATTGACATCTCATTCTTTCTTAAATTCTGCAGTTGTCTTTTGTAGTGTATAATTCTTGCAGAGGATTGAGAATTAAAGAATTGTTCAATAGCTTCCCAAATTTCTTGTGAAGTTTTGCATCCAACAATATGAGATAAGATGCTTGTGCTGATTGAGAACATTAGCCATGTTGCAAGAAGATTATCTTGTCTCTGATAAAATATGAATTCTTGAATAGGAATCACTTTGTTTTGATTATCAGTTATCATCTTGGGTGGAATGGTCAGAGTATCATTAATATATTCTTCTAACCCATGGCCTTTTATGGCAGTTGCAGTTTGATATTTCCACATGATGTAGTTGCTTTCATCTAGTTGTACTGCTGTCTGACCTTTTAACTTTATTATTTCAGAAAAAATGGTAGCATTGTTGGCTCTTAATTCTGATGTAGCAACAGTTGCACTCCCTTCAGTCATGATGAAATGAATAGATACTGGCGAGGCAGATATTCAATTTGCAGCCAGATATTGATTGCAGCAGATCTGATTCAAGAAAGTGATTCTTGAAAAGGAAAACTGATAGGAACAGATATGAGAATTAGTTTAGGGTTAAGAAGGAATAGGAGAAGGGTAGGAGAATCAAATGATGAGATGCTCTATGAAAAACTGAGAGCAACCGAAGATTTGATTATGAATCTTTCTTCCTGGATGGCTCGATGATGAACATAGAGCTGAATCTGATGATCAGTCGTTTGACTATAGCTCTGATACCATAAAGAAGATTGATATTAAAAGAGAAATTTTATCAATCTTGTATTGAGTTTCAACTTTTACAAACTGTATACAAACTGTATATTATCAACTGACTGAACAGACTCTATTTATATACAACAAACTAAGTGGGCTAGGCCTAGACAAGTTGGCAATCTGCAGCAGTATAGTGAATGAGATATGAACCGTTGGATCATATTTGATCTGATGGTGATCCACTTGGTTTGCAGCAATAATCCTATTCATTGAAAGAAGCGTGTTACTTCTGATTCTCAGGTTCCATAAAACGCGAGAGCATTATACAATACCATGCTCTACCGATATCCAAATAACAAAGAAAAATGATCAAAGTTACTGTAACCTATACCAATTGGGTGGTTTCAGGACAATACAATCCTAGTATATGCAAGAAACAAAGAATAAATGGCAAAACAAACACTTTAACTTGAATCCTCTACTGGAAACCAAAAGTTGCACTAACAATTATCATATTTTCATAGTTATAAGTTGAGCGATTTTATCAAATACTAAAAATTCTTACAGTAATAAATATTTTTCCCATCCTCGTCCTACCACATTACAATGTGAATGGCTATAAATTAAGTACTGATTTTCAAAGCTTATCTAATTGTGGTTGCTGATTGGATGGGTGATGCATGAACTATGAATAATGAGCATGCAGGTAATCAGATTTGGCAACTTATATTGTTGGATTCAAGTATAATGTTTTTATGACTGAGATGGGCAAGGGAAAAAAAAGAACCGAGAGAAGAAGATGGAAGCATACAAATGTGGATTAATTAATCGATTTTTAAAAATTAAAAGAGACCATAATAATAGGGAGTATTTCGAAAATTAGGGTGGATTAAATGATGTATTAGGTGGATAAGTACATTGTTTACATGGAGCAAGGAACTTACGATCTCAATTTTGTTCAACCAATTTGAAGAGTGGAATCATCACACAAAATCCGCAAATTGGCGTTTGTTCGTTAAGGAATGTTTCAAAAGTCCATTGAAAAATTGAGTAATACTCTTGTTTTATATATACAAGTATGAAGGCACGTCCGTTGGACGTGTGCATAGAAAATATTGATTCTATTCTATGCCGTTACTATATTGGCAAATGCGTAAAGTAATATAGTAAAACATTATTAACTTGTGTACATGTCTTATAAAAAACTTGTATACATGCTTTAAAATTTACACCGGGAAAAAGAAGATATTTTAACCACAGAGAGCATGGTCCAAGCAACAAATTTTTAAAAACGTACAATGTTTGTTCTACTGATAGTTTAAAATCAGATACATTAACATTCAAACTGTGCAACTGCAAAATTCATTGTTGTAATTAGAATACAGTAAGGCCATTTTAGTATATGAAAACGTTGACGTAATATCGAAATAATTCTTGTACAAACGAAAAAAACAAACAAAGTCATATTATTCTTCATTTTCGGCCATTGAAAAAATGTGTTCCATGGTTGAAGTACTGAAGCAAGAAGAAGAATGATACCCAAAAAAGTGAACAATGCGAATACAATTGTCTTCAATGCACTTGTGCATTTACTCATCATCACCAATTCTGTTATTATTGTGAGATGTCAGTATGTTGGGTTTCTATCCAAAGCAAACACCATAAGCTACCATTCAGCAGTTCAAAAAAAACATTTTGCTGGCTATATAAATTTAAATCAGTATGAGTAGGAATTGATATCTACTATGAATGCTCTTATGCAGTGGCATTAGTTAAATTTCCCATTATCAAACTATCACTTGAATATCAAAGATCGTTAATTTAAGAATTTGCAAAATCGCTTTGTTTCATTTAAAATTTTATGGGATATTTTTTCCCCATGATAATATACAAAAGATGATGGGCATGTTTTCTAATCATCATATTCATACCATTGTTTAAAACTACAGTGTGGTCTATTATTCTTTATGGTGTCATTGTTTATCGTTTATAAACTTTTTGTTAGTAAAAGTAGTGTGTGCAGCATATTTATTTGAACAATGAAGTGAAAATGTGAATATAGATGAAAGTGGTACTGGTTGTAGGTTGTGTTTGAATTTCAGATGTTTGCATTCGTTGTGCACGTCGTCGTCTACAGTTGGCCAACTCAACTTTCCTTCAATCGCATTCCATCCTACTTGTCGAGCTCTTTGTGCTAACTGACATTGTTCTGGCTGTTGAACATTCATCCATTTATCATTAAAAATTTGAAATAAAATTATGTTGAAATGTTAATGGATAAAATATCATCAACTAAGTGTTGGTAATACAAAAAAATTTATGCTAGAACATGCAGACATAACTTATGCAAATTTCAGCTCATTCCATGTTAGAATGCTATAATGATGCATCATTCAATAACACTATGATAGTCATTTATAATCAGTAAATATCCATATTTATGGATAATGAAAGAGTAAATAGTGTGTGAAAATTGTCATTCTATAGAACATTACATAGCAGTTGAGTACTGCAAAGTGAAATATATAAGTATAAGAATAGTAGTGAGTAAACAGTGAAAGCCTGTAAGAAGTATGTATAACTTGTTCTAATAATAGTGAAAAAAATAGAATGGAGATATTCAAAGATGAATGGTAGTTTAAGTATTGTTGTTATTGTTGTTGTTATGGATGAAACAGCAGAAAAAATAAGAAAATTTTAGATGCTATAATAAAACTATGAATTATTCAAGTGAAAAGTAGAGCAAAAACTGAAATGGGCTAGCATTAATTATTCCTCTCTTATTAAATAATCTCCAGGTCCTTAAAAATAACATGTGGAGTTTGATATGTCACATATAGCATGGCTGGAGAGTTTGATATCATTTTAGAGTGAAATGTTGCCATTGTAAGGAGAGTTGCTTGGATTTACATGCATTGAAGAATTGCTGAATGGATTTACACGTGTTCTTTGTAGAAGCTGATGGTATTGTAGAATTATAATATAAGGCTATGGAGGTGAAGCAAACCGAGTTATTTTCCTGATAATGCAAACTGAAGCAGGCTGAAGCACTTTAGGATAAGCAACATACATTGATGTAGATTGAAAGGAGGGTATGCAGGTGAAGAAAATGGATGGAGGCCTAATATTGTTGAGGAATAATAGTTGGAATAGATAGTCTAAGGCAAGCCATATGTGATCCTGTCGTAAATATGAAGCCAGCCATGCATTTTGGCCATGTGTGCAGGGCATGCTGATGGTGGCAGCATTGTGCGAGCTGTGCTAGCAAGGGTAGGGACCCAATTGCTGGGTCAGTGAACATGAGAATGTGAAGAGCAGCTACTGGCCGAAGTACTGGAGGTGATGTTCTCGAGCATTGGTGATGTTGCAGGGGTGTTCGCAGCATGTAGATAGGGGAGTATGTGTGCATGTTAGTGATCTGCCTTGTTTAATGTAAGCGGCCTGGATGTAGCCATAAAACAATTTAACATTTGGAAAATTAATATATTTATATTAAATGTATATTTACTATATTAGCAATAAAGACTGAATAGGACTTTCAACTTATGCTAATAGGGATTGCCAATTAATAAATCAACTTATAACACGTGTGAGTTAATGCTCGGACTGAACATAATGATAGCATATCAACTTGAAGAGCTTAATGTTTTTTGATAATTGTAAAAGTCATTATCTAAGCATTTTGCACTATTACCTACAGATAAAATAATCTACGTTTCATACAAAACAAATTGCTAGGTGTGAGCAACAAATGAAGGTCAAAATGAAGGTCAAAACCAATTTACAATGATATCAACTTGCAGATCTTACCAACAATAGTGGACAAACTAACGTCCTTTGACTTTCCATATACAACTTGTACAGATCTTCTTTGAAGTTCTACTCTTTTCTTCGGTTGGATTTATCCTCCCCTATTGAAACTACAAAAAATAAGTCAGGAACAAAACAATAGCACTAAAAGTTCGGATTTATAGAAAAGGAGATGAAACATGTAAAGACCCTTCTCCTCAGGTAATCATTTGGGATATTTTACCCTAGATTATACACATAAATTTTAAGTTAACTCCATCTCTATCATGTTAACATGTACAGTGTTATCATACGGAATGCAACAATTCTATTAGTTTTTGATGTGTGTTCTAAACATATCGAAAACATCAGGGAAGGTAAAATCTTCAAATCAGACACAAAATACAATAACCTCCATAAAATGTTGTATAGATGAATAAATATAATACATCAAACTACTAAATAAATGTGCAAATTCAATGATCATGCCATACGAACGTATGATAACAAATCACATCATGACTTTAATAAAACTAAAGAACAAAAAATGTTGCATATACAATAATTTAAGGGTAAGAATTTATTGCCTAAATGGATAAATAGCAGATACGCGTCTCCTTTTATGCTTTATGATATTATGAACTTTATGAAAATATGTATAATTTAAAGGTGCAACAGGAATATAAGATACTGGGTATAGATTATGAAAACATGATGTTTAGTCAACCATGACAGAACATATGACTTCTAAAACTAAGTTATAGACCGATCGAATACATGTATTGCATTTATCTATAATTTTCAACAACTAAAGCATAGTAAAAAAATTATACACAGGAAAAAATTTCAAGTTGAGAACGGAAAAAAAGAAAAATTGGCATATATCTTTTTTCTTTGTTCAAATTTTTACTTTGAGAGATATATAGTTTAAGGAACTTCAATTTACAATCCTAAGCTCCTATGTTATACAGATGAGTTTACACAATTAGAGCCAAATTAAACCTAAACATGAGAGATCATTGATTTTGCTAATTTAAAAATAGAAAGTAAAATATTTAGGGTAATAAGAAAATAAACTATTTGGCTTGAAGGGAACTAATTCGTTGCTGATTGAAACAGCGAAGGTGAGGACTGTACACAAAGTTATATAGTGAACAAATGATTTGTGAATATAGGGAACTTTTTATGATAAAGGAAGTTTTCAGATGCAAAAACTATAATAAAAAATTAATCAACACAAATCAAGCGACCAAAAACTAACCTTCCATGTTGGTACAAAGTAAAGACCTCTAAGTTTGATTTGCTACACAGGAACGCCAAAATAGCTTGCTGCACAATAAACATCTTGAATAATTTAATTAAATGAAAATTTCAGGTGCGAACTAATAAAGATTGGAAATGGTAACAAAATTGCAAGAGCTACATAAAATTCAACCAAGTTATCACTATCGAAAAGTAGGTAACATATTGTCGTAATCCTTTTGCGACGCACTGTAAAACGAAGCACTGAAGTAAGGAGCAGTGCGTACCGGTAGAAAAACTGCTGTATACAAAACTAATGTATTAACTCTTTCCCTAACACCTCTGGCCACTTATTGCCATAGACTTGTTTGCTGACATGGTGGTATGCAGTGCAGTTTTAAGTTACTCTAAAACTATGGATAATTCAAGTTCCCCCCTTTTTAGTACCCAAACTTATCGTAGTCGAGGCAACATGACACAGTAAGATATAAACATGTCCACTTTGGATCTCAATCCATCAACTAAAGCACTATATAAGTAACATATTAACATATGCAGCAGGAGTACCACATTTTAAATTTGGTTGGTGAAAAGTGAGTTTAAAGGTAAGCCGAGTACAACGACACAATTTTTGTGGACAATCACTAAAATTATATATTATGACTGCATAGGTTAATTATGGAAATAGTTGGGGCAAGCTGGCTAACATTGACTGCAAACTTGCATCTCCAGGTTCATTATATTCTTTTCAGTATTCATTAATTTTGAATATTTCCATATTTTCTTGTGAATGGATTAAAAGTTTGAAATGGGAAGATAGTGGAAGATGAAGGTTTGATCATTTGTTCAATATTTATGTGTATTGTTAAGAAAATTATGTTGCATGAATAAAACTTGGCAACAAATTACTTTTTATAATTTGCAGGCCATAATCAAATGAAAATAACCTTGGGTAAGTGAAGTCTTCATTACTTAGAACTCTGGTTAAAAAAAGTTGCAAATTTTAGCACAAAGGAAATAAGCTTCAGCGAAAACAAACTGCGAGGCAAATTTATAAACAAATAAAAATGATGAACACATGAGGTTAAATTCAAAAAAATTAATACCTTAGGGGTAGAGAGTAGATCAGCAAATAAGACGTTGCCCTCATCTCTAATTTCCCAACGAAGAGAAGTATACAAAACATGATGCAACAAACCCTCCATCGCGTCCCAATCTTTCACAAAACCCCTCGCTATAGGATCCGCTATCACTTCCTTCTCCTTGATTCCATCCTTAATCGTATCCCTTTCTACTTCCCAATTACACACTACATTTTTGTCGGTATTATCTGTACATATACTTTGGAAGGTAGTATCTTATGCTACAGCTAAAATCACTTCAAATGACTGTAAATCTAGATAGTTAAGAAATCAAGAGAAATATTACCGGATGTGGGTCCTGGTCAGGTGCGGCAAAGCCGGCTTCAAGGAGCTTAGATCCAGCGTGCGTAGCTACTGCCTCCATTTGTTATTTGAGGACGGTTTGTACTCTCTAGATAAAATGAGGAAATATCAAATCTTCGAAAAAGAAAAATAAATAATCCCCAAATTAGGAAAATGTTTAAGATAGAAATAGGAAGAAGAAACAAAGCTATAGGTAGTTCTCTAAAATTAAAATTTGAAAGAAAGATAAATGACCAAAAAGCAGTCAAAGTCGGATATAAATCTCCGAATAGAAAACAAAAATTCATTTGATCCGATAAGAATGAAAACAAAAACGTAGCAGCCAAATTATTGAAGAAAGTTGGAAACCTTAACCTTACAGTTGAGAAATTAGACCTGGCTGCAATTTGTCCAATATTTTCATCCATTGATCCCTTGTCTTAGGGTTATCTTTTGTTTTG
This sequence comes from Allium cepa, assembly GCA_030765085.1. Classification (NCBI taxonomy): domain Eukaryota; kingdom Viridiplantae; phylum Streptophyta; class Magnoliopsida; order Asparagales; family Amaryllidaceae; genus Allium; species Allium cepa. The sequence goes on from CM060944.1 coordinate 349,661,131, forward strand.
AGAATTGTTGAAGTAGTTATGGACCGATGAAAGAGTGGAGAAGATGGGAAACTGATGGGAGTATGGAGTAACGTGGGCAAGAGGAAGTGGGAAACGAAGATGACAGAATTACCCTTGGCATTTTCTTTTCGTTTGCATTGTTGCGGAGGACTATTTGGACATCACATAAAAGGCTTCACTTTGACCCGTTTGACCAGGGTTTTGCATTATAGTATAGATAGTTGACTCAAAACCATATTATGTGCACTTTTGTGCCTATATTTGTCGTGTTTGGAATCCGAGTGACAATTTTGAGTTGTTCTATAGGAAAAATGGATTATTCTTTGTGAAATTCGAGAAAGAGTAGGATTATGATAGGATATTATATGGAGGGCCGTTCTTGTTTGACTCGCGTTTGATCACTCTCCAAAAATGGCAACTGGGATTCGACTGTCTAAGGATCTGTCATCGTCAACACCGATATGTGTTCGTTTTGATCTTGGACCGGAATACTGGGAGCGAGACACCTCGAGTTCTATGTTGTCAAGTTCATCTGCCTCGAGTTCATGCTGTTGAGCATGCTACTGCCCACATGTCTGGGCAAATCATTTTGCTCAAGCTATTAATCTTGCGTCGTCCCCGAGTGCACTTGTGCGCACACATGCAGCTCCTCCTAAATCTCAGTTTGCTGCCACTGCTATGTTGCGTGTACAGGCAGCTCCTATTGCACATTATGCACCATCTACTCATGAGAATGCTCTTGTATCTCCCCATTCTCAAGCTCATGTCCAGTTTAATGATACTCCTGTGCATGTCCAGCAAAACCATCTGCCTGTACATGTTGCTCCATATGATGCACATTCTCCTCATGCACAAGCTGCACCTTATCCCATTTTTGATTCAGTTACATCCTCAAGCACGACCATCCTGTATGGAAGTTGCCTACCCTGATGATGCATCAATTTAAGTTGCGCAACCTGATGCTCATTCTATCCATGTTGCTGCTTTAGCTTCAGATGTTGTTCAAGAAGTTCTCTCTTGCTCTCGATGCTGCTTCTGATTATGCTGAGCCTGCTGCTCAACGTCGAGTTATAGCGGCTGCAGTTCAACCGGATGCTCTATCAAGTCCTATTCATACCGCTAAACCGTACGCAAACTGAAGTGCAGGCGCTTTCTCCAACCTTTGCATCTCCTAATGCTTTCGCTGCTGAGGGGTCTAGAGCGGTCCTCACACCACTCCAAGTTGATGTCAGCGTCAACTCCTGCCAGCTATGTTCGATTTGTTTCGACTAGTGCAGACTCTAAAGATTATGTTCTCCAAAGGATAGATGAAACTTTGGACTATAAATATGGTCTGCTAACGCGTAATTATGGTAAATCTCGAAGACTCAACAGGGAGTTGGACACTAAAGCAATTATCGATTCTATCAACACTGAAGTTGGTGCATTTGAGATTTTTGTCGCCAATCGTTCACAAAGTGGTAGAAAACATGGATGCTCTGTTCATCGTCTATGGTTGGATTGGTATCAAATCCGGTTGAAGTAGGGACCCTTGCCTGGTGGCATTCCCTTAGTCTGTAGTTTCGTGCCGATGTACTAGTGACCTATCTTTTTTCTCTTTTCACTGTACTGTTCCCACGGACCGGAAAGCTTGATTCCGTTGAGTAATAGTTTCTTTCTATTTATTTTTTTAAAAAAAAACAATTTAGAAGAACAAAATTTGAAATTAATTAACCGTTATATGGCTTTCAATGGTTGGAGAACATCTTTCATATATTAACTCTAATTAGGGGTGAGCATTTATTGATTAAAATCGAATAAACCAACTTAACCAGTTAAGTTTAGTCGGTTTGATTCGGTTTTGTTAGTTATTTGGTTGGTTTTACTTTCTGTTTTTATATTTCTTTGGTTTATTGATCCGAATCAACAAATTAAATCTAATTTAAAAAACAAGTTATTTTAAAATAGCAAAAATTAATACTGACAACGCTATTATTTATAATGTTTTCATAACAATATTAATTTTCTTTTATTTCATACTAATGTTGTTAAAGATGAGTTTGTTTTTCAAAAATTAGCATCATATGGAATCAATTAATTGTGATAATTTTATATTATATCAAAAACCAGAAGATCTAATTCATTTTAAGATAAACAAATAAATCAGCCATACCAAACTAAATATTATCGGTTTGATTGGTTTCGGTTTATAAAAAAAATATTGATTCGGTTTGATTCGGTTTATGCTTCTTGAATGGTTATTTTAATTTCAACATTTTTTATCGGTTCAAACTGAACCAACCATTTGCTCACCCCTACCCATAATCAAATAGTAGTAGTTTTTTCTTTTTCTTTTTTTAGTAACTCTCTAAGGTCAAATGTAATTTGAATGGAAAGAAAGAAGATACCAAATCGATTTATATAAACCTACATCTAACAAGATATATGTTAATTTGTCTGATTAGATATTAATTTACATGATGCTATTTTTCATATAACCGTCCTTGCATACCCATCCTTGAGCATTGTATGTCTGATTCTATGCCTTCACTCCAGATTGACGGAGATGCTGCACATTAAACTCCCTTCTATCAGAGTTGGTTCCACTGAAACTGATTACTAATAGCATTTATAAACTGAAATATTTGTAAGATGCAAACTATATATAATTTAAGCTGATAACATTGGATTAAACTCAATCAATGGGCATCAAGCATCGAATGCCAAGCTGGAAATTTGTTCTTGAGTCATTTCAGAAGGTGAAACCAATAATCTTATATTTTAACGGTTGTTGATTTCGATGATACATGTTGATTGAACCAATGAGAATAGATTAATACTTCCAACATGACAGCATAAAAAATTGTTTTGACAAAATTTGTTGTCCTCCACGGACATGATTTCGTTTTTAGATTGACTTCACGTGCAACCAAAATTAAGGCATTAACATAATTAATTGGTAACCTAGTTAATTAGATGCTCAGAGAGCAACAAGTCTTGAAATCAACACTCGCGTTTACCTTATATGTCAAAATCTGTAAAGGATCTTCTTGAAACTTAAGCACAATAATTTGTTAACAGAAGATGATAGTGCTCTTAATTAAAGGATTACCCTAAATAAATAAATAAATAAATAAATAAATAAATAAAAGCTTTTATTGTTAATGCATTATGAGCACAAATAGGATTGTCAATTAATATCTGAAAAACATAAAATTTGTCCGCATCCATGTTTGAAATCCAAAAATGTATATAGATATTATAGTATCTGCATCCAAAAATTTTCCATTCTATATTCATCCGATTTTTATTAAGATGGTAGTTTAAATTATGTATATTTTAGTACATAATATGAATGATGTTTCACATTTTTTATCAGAATAATAATTCATACTACGAGTGTATAAGTGAATATTTGTACAAAATTGATTTTTATTACTTTTACTTCATACTACGAGACTATGTCGCCCTGGCCTTTGGTTAAGCCGGTTTTATAAGTGGCCGTGCACTATGTCTCATTATTGTGGCCGCTGGGAATCGATCCGGTGCCACTACAACACAATGTAGCAACATTACTTTTGCGCATCACTTTTACTTTCTTGTATTCATATTAGAATTAGTACTGAAAATTATTTATGTTGAATCGAAGTTCTCAATTTACTTTTTGGATTTAGGTACCGGTCGCCGTCTTTCTTTGTCATACTTCTGTTCCCCACGCATCGGACGAGGCAACGGTCCATTTACCCAAACGGCCCGTTGTGTGGAATTGAAGAAATGATGCTTTTGCGCATACTGCCATTTGAGCCCCAACGGCTATTCTTTCCTCTCTTCGTCAATATATTTCCTCCGTCATCTTCAACTCCACACCTTCAATCCGAGAAATCAACAATTTTTACTCGTCAATCCAATTATCTTTTTAGGTATATTTTTACATTTCTGTATATATTTTGTTTGTATCTACAAGACTACAGCACATTTTTTTGTCGATTTTTTTCTTTTTATTTCATTTTAATTGAAATTATTTAACGCATATTACACAATAAAATAATAATAATTAACTAACTAAATCGATTAAATTAAAAATCATATTTCAAATACTACGCTCAAATATTTCTTTCTCGTCATCAACCACATTTTATTTTCAACCAACTTCACCGTTCAAATGCGCTGCTCAAATAATGTCATGCTCAGATACCCGCTCGCTTTGTAAAGAATGGACCTTTATTAATTATGAATGGAGCTGATACAATGTATGATATATGTACATATTCACGGATATAGATATCAAAACACGGTTTCGGATACGATGTGAATATGACGTCATCTGCATTCGAAAATATCCGTTGATAGACCTAATCACAAACTAACCAATGCAGCAACTTTGGGCAATAAAGTAGAATAAACGAAACGAAAATGCATATTTTATGCAATCTTTTTGAAAAGTTTATTCAAAATCAATTTAAACTCATTTCAAAACATATTGTAAATTTAGACTCATTTCAAAACATAGCACATAAATATTGTTAGGGTTCTTTCGGATGTGGCAAGAAGTAACGACAGTTTAAGATTTGAATAGTCTCACATCGCTAAACAACTTGAAAATTGTGTCAATTCATATATGTACGTCACGTGCCGGATATGCGGAGTTTGGTCTAACTGTCATTACACAACAAGTGGTATCAGAGACGAATATTACGAATTGGGACATGCAGACAAGCAATGCACTCAAAAGTACTCCAATGAGATGTGAGTCAAGGTAAAGATTGTTAGCGTTGTCTCACATGTGGCAAAAAGAAACGACGGTTTGAAATTGAAATAGTCTTACATTGCTAAATAACTTGCAGAAGTATCGTATAAATATGACTTGGTACGCATAACGGTGAGAAAATTCTTTGTTACAACAAAGTTTGTGTCAATTCATATGCGTACGCCATATGCTGAAGATAAGGTGTTTGGTCCGACCGCCACTACACAACGAATATATATGTTTTTACTATGTATTGGCTCGCTTTGAAATTGTACCAGTATGTGTTTTCTTCTTTTTTGAAAAATTTGTATTAGGTGCACTTTGAGAATGCACCCGTGTAAAAAAATTGAACAAAAATACATTGGTGCAACCTCCATGGCAATACAAAATGATGAATAAGCCTCAACATAACAAAAACATATCTATATCTGTGATATATGTTGAAATGAGCTTAAATTTGTTATATGTTTTGAAAAGAAAGCTAAACTGATTTTTGAATGTCGTTCTAAAAAGGAGAGCATTTTTCTTGTATCCTAGGACAAATCAGTTTCCTAATTTTCAACGTATATACAAGAATCAAACCTAACCTAAGCACACAAAACAAATACTAACAACCAGTTAAAACGCTATGCAACTCTATTCACATCTTATATATAAACTCAGCCAACCTCATATTAGCATATCAACTTATAGTAGTCAAAACCAATACAGAAAGAAGAAGAAAAATGATAAATGTAACAGCAATACCTTCAAATCTAGCAACATCAGATGCAGCACCAGAATGGCTCAACAAAGGCGACAACGCATGGCAGCTAACCGCAGCAACACTAGTCGGGCTTCAAAGTGTTCCCGGCCTAGTAATCCTCTATGGCAGTATAGTAAAAAAGAAGTGGGCCGTGAACTCGGCCTTCATGGCCCTTTACGCCTTCGCAGCAGTTCTGATATGCTGGGTGGTATGGGCCTTCGAAATGTCCTTCGGCGAACAGCTGCTGCCTTTTTGGGGAAAACCCGGTTTTGCCCTTGGTCAGAGGCATTTGCTGGCTGAAGACGCTCCTTTTACTGGGATGTACCCGAGGGTTACTTTGGTCTACTTTCAGTTTGTGTTTGCTGCCATCACACTGATTTTGATAGCTGGATCACTGCTAGGGAGGATGAACTTCCATGCATGGATGCTTTTTGTTCCTTTATGGCTGACATTTTCATATAGCATTGGTGCTTTTAGCATTTGGGCACCAGATGGCTTTTTCATGAAAAAGGGACTTATAGATTTTTGTGGAGGGTATGTTATTCATCTGTCCTCCGGAGTTGCAGGATTTACAGCTGCTTTCTGGGTATGTTATATGATATATTTCTTTGCATCTTCATCGTCTTCCTACAATTGTAAAACAAAAAAGGGTCGCTGTTAACAGTATTAAACCATCCAAAGTTTTATCAATAGCAATCCCTGAAAACAACATGCTCATACATAGCATTCATACCATACCAGCTAGTGTAGTTGTGAACATTTTTCGTAACTTCTTAAATTCCTAGAAGAAGATTGTGAATAATTCATACCAGAGTTTCAAATTTTTGAATCACATAGATCCAGTTTCTTCGTTAACCTAATGAACTATCTTCACATTTTCATCAAAAATTATCTAGCAAAAAAAAAAAAAAAAAAAAAAGAAATGTTAATCCACAATTTTGAAGCTTGAAAGCACAGTTAAGAACCTGAGTTAATATGAAACAGGTTGGGCCAAGGGCAACAAAGGATAGGGAGAGGTTTCCACCAAACAACATACTGCTGATGCTTGCTGGAGCAGGTCTTCTATGGATGGGCTGGACTGGGTTCAATGGAGGAGGCCCTTATGCAGCAAACATTGACGCTTCCTTGGCAGTCTTAAACACCCATGTTTGTGCAGCTACAAGCCTACTTGTATGGCTCTTCCTTGACATCACATTCTTCGGCAAGCCATCTGTTATTGGGGCTGTCCAGGGCATGATTACTGGCCTTGTCTGCATCACACCAGCTGCTGGTAAGCATTTTTAATTCAACCTCATAGAAACACACCACTTTTAAGCATTCAATGCTTTTCAAAAATGTATAATACACTCTAATAGCATGTGTATGGACAGTATTCGATTTACATAGATATGCTAAAAGAGAACGATGTTCGTACCTAATTCTTCAAAGAGTTTGAGATTGCCTTTTTCATTTAGACGATATCATTTTTTGGGTGAAATTGCAGGATTGGTGCAAGGATGGGCAGCAATTATAATGGGTGTGCTTTCTGGTAGCATACCATGGTACACCATGATGGTGCTACACAAGAAAATTAGATTTCTCACTGCTGTAGATGATACACTTGCTATATTCCATACCCATGCTATTGCTGGCAGTCTTGGTGGCATTCTCAGTGGATTTTTCGCTGATCCTGTCCTCAATCGCCTCTTTTTTGGTGACACTACCACCATTACCGGCCTTCTCTATGCCATGATGTGAGTTTTCATCCATTTATCTGAAAAATATTTTTGTCATACCAAAAATACATCTTTCAGAATACACACATGGTTATGATCGTTCTTTATTCAATATAACAGAAATGGTAGAACAGGCGATGGATTCAAACAAATGGGAATCCAGATAGCGGGCATCTTGTTCATTGTAACTATCAATGTCACAATCACATCTGGCATCTGCCTTCTGATCAAACTTATAGTTCCACTTAGACTAAGTGATGAAGACTTAGAAGTTGGAGATGATGCTATACATGGAGAGGAGGCATATGCTCTTTGGGGAGATGGAGAGAAATATGAGAGCTCAAAGCATAAAGACAATGCATTTGACATGGAGGAGTACCCTTCAGCTGGAAAGGTTGCTCCATAAAGTGAAATTTTTGTATTTATGTAAAACGTGGAGGGATGTTGGGCACCTCGGGTATAAAATTATTGTTAAGTGTGAAGTCCATGATTCACTTGGATTTATATCATAGTAAGAATGAAAACCGAATAAGGCAATAAATTGTAATAAGATTATAGCCTAATATAATGGACAAATATGCATGCTTGTTGCAGGTTGCAAGTGTGATTGATTGTTATAATGTGTATCTTAACAGAAACATGATCATCACACACAGATGTAAGCCGAAGAGCATAAACAAATGCACAGATGAATACATGCAGATGCATTAAATGTTTGCCTATACACACGCACCTTCCCTTGCATACCAGATAAAAGCATCTTTCTTTATTAATAATGTTTAAGAATAGTTGTAATAGCTTTGGTCCCATATTTTTTTAGTATCAACATGAACTGTCAAAAACGTCTTTATATATTATCAAATCTTAATCATTTGAAAATATGATTTAATATTAAATTTCATTTACAACTTTAAACGTCCCTAAAAGTATGATCTAACAATTAAATATGCCTTACAAATTTAAAACGTTTTTAAAAATAGGATATAAAATTAAATTTTCTTTACAAATTCAATATACTTCTTTACAAATATATAAATCTTAATATCACTTGAAAATAAAAAACTATTTTTTTTAATGATTTAAACCTATACAATTTACAAGGAAAATGATTTACGCGCGAACTGCGTGCCGTGACACTGTATTAATAGTTGACTTGGAAGGGCAAACTTTTGGTTCGACTATGAACTTTCCAAAATACCCAATTTGTTCGACCGTGAACTTGTCAAAATACCCCTTTTGGTCCGACCGTGAACTTCCCAACATACCGCTTTACTCAACCGTGAACTTCCCAAAAAATGACAGCTTATGAATTCAACTGCGAAAGAAAAGACTGTTCCAATATGAAATTTCAAGGAGATTAGGAACTTGTTTGCAAAGATTAAATTGATAGTTTTGAACATTTTATTCCAGATAACATCTTATTACAATACACACACATTTGTACAATATATCAACTTTACTTCTTCAACCAAAACCAACGAAAACATAGCAAAGGAATCTTCAACACCATCTCTACCACAAAAACCATAGAAAATCCAGGAATAGTAAACGAGTGTGCATGCATATGCTCAAGCATTGCTCTCCTCTTTGGTGTTTCCTGCTTCTTGAACCTTCTCAGCTTCTTGAATCATTTTTAAGATATCAGCTTTCTTGGTCATCAAAGCTTCAATTTTAGCATCAATCTTCTCTAATTTTTGTTTCAGGGTTGAAACATCTTTTGTCTTCTCCTTCCCCTCTGACTTCTTTTTCTCGCTTTTATCCTTTTGTTTGTCTTTCTTCTCCTTCTTTACTTTCTTTTCAGTGTCTTGATCGTTTTTTGAATCACCTTCAACTTTGAGTTCCCTAGTGGTAATCTCTTCTTTATCGTTTTTGTCTTCTTTGTTATTTTTTGTATCAACGTCTTCATCCTTGTGCTTTGCTTCTTCATTGCTGTCTTTGCTCTTCTTCTTCTCACTTTTGTCTTTGGATTTCTTATCTTTGTCTTTCTTCTTTTTCTCACTTTTGTCTTTGGATTTCTCATCTTTGTCTTTCTTCTTTTTCTCCTTCTCCGACTCTTCTTTGCTCACATCATCGTCATCCTTCCCTTCTTCCTCTTTCTCATCTTTATTTTGCTTCTTACCTTTGTCCTTCGGTTCTTCATCCTTAACCATTTCTTCTTTGTTCTCTTTTACTCCCTTCTCTTCATGCCTGTCCTTCTTTTCTTTTCCTTTATTCTTCTCTTCCTTCTCCCTCACATTGCCTTCTTCATTTTCATCTCCTTTGCTTTTACCCTTCTTTTCTTTCCCTTCCTTCACTTCTTCATTTTCGTCCTTTTTGTGCTTATCCTTCTTTTCTTTCCCTTCTTTCTCCTCCTTTGCATCATCATCTGCATTTTCATCTTCTTGTTTTCCTTTCCGTTCCTTCTCTTTTTTCTTCTCTTTCTTCTTCCCTACCTCTTTACCTTCATCCTCATCTTCTTCATTTTTGTCCTTTTCTTTCCCTTTTTTCTTCTCTTTTTTTTCCTTTGCATCTTCGTCTTCGTTCTCATCTTCTTCTTGTTTTCCTTTCTGTTCCTTTTCTTTTTTCTTCTCTTTCTTCTCCTCTACCTCTTTATCCTCATCTTCTTCGTTTTTGTCCTTCTTTTCTTTCCCCTTTTTCTTCTCTTTCTTTTCCTTTGCATCTCCGTCTTCATTCTCATCTTCTTCTTGTTTTCCTTTCTTTTCTTTCTCTTTTTTCTTCTCTTTCTTCTCCTCTACCTCTTTGCCTTCATCCTCGTCTTCTTCATTTTTGTCTTTCTTTTCTTTCCCTTTTTTCTTCTCTTTCTTTTCCTTTGCATCTCCGTCTTCATTCTCATCTTCTTCTTGTTTTCCTTTCTTTTCTTTCTCTTTTTTCTTCTCTTTCTTCTCCTCTACCTCTTTACCTTCATCCTCATGTTCTTCGTTTTTGTCCTCCTTTTCTTTCCCTTTTTTCTTCTCTTTCTTCTCCTTTGCACCGTCGCCTTCCTTCTCATCTTCTTCTTGATTTCCTTTCTTTTCCTTTTCTTTTTTCTTCTTTTTCTCCTTCTCTACTTCTTTGTGTTCATCCTCACCTTCTCCAGGTTTGTCCTTTTCTTTGTGACCCTTCTCCTTTTTACCATCACTCTCATCTTTGTCTTTTATCTTCTCTTTAGCCACTGATTTTACATTGATCTCCTTCTTTACTTCCTTTTCTTTTCCATGTTCCTTCTCTTTGCTTTCATGCTTCACATGAAATTCCTCCTTCACTACTTCGTCCGCCATAACAAACTTCTTGACTAAGTTGGTCTACAAAAAACAAACATGTTCACCAGTGTCAGTCAATTACTTAATTTAGCCTCTCTAATTCATTATAAAACCATACAAAGTTGCATGTTATTTATTTACCAAGTTGGTTTCTAAATAAAGCACTTAACTTTCACTGTTTTGATTGATAACAGACATTGACGTAATCTAGTTACATAAAACATAGTCCACAAATTCTATATCATGATTCATACCAACCAAATAAACAACCGACATAAGATCCACAACTCAACGAAGTTAGCAAAATTCTTTTATTGTATAAGATATATATAATAAACAACATATATTAGCTCCCAACGAAGATTAATCACAATTATAAACAGCTTTTTCCAATTTTTAGATACTCACCTAAAAATTTTAGCAATGAAACCTAAAATTCCGATCATAAAAAAAATCCAAATTAACGAAAAGCAATTTCAAACCAAGTACATCCACTTCAGTGTATCAATTGAGCTCCCATAAAATTCCAGTCAACTTCAACCAAAAAAGGAAACAAGCACTAACCTGACTAAGGTTTACAAAATTTGGCAGCTAAATCGCAGTAATATAGTCGAAATCTTGTGATTTGCAGAGATCTATGGAGCTTCTAGCAAAGCATATATAGTATAGAAAACAAAATGGAAAGATGAAGAATATACGCGTAGCAGCGGCCGTGTTGCGTTTGTTAGATTTAACGCTGTATTTGACGTGGCGGCCTTATTGTTGATAAATTTTGACTACAAATAGGCCCCGCGATTTTGGTTCACATGTAAAAAGCGGTGACCGACCTAACCCGTATAATTCAATTTTGGAATGGTTGATTTATGTCGATTTTCATCTGCTGTAAAATTTACATAGAAAGAGTATAAAGAGATCGACCCTCCCACGATGAAAACGCGAGTAGGAGATGAATTTAACAAAGCAAAGCAAGGCTACCTAGTAAAATTCCTAATTTTTAATTATTATTTTTTCTTAAAATAAGGGTATGGGATGCTCAATAGCGTGGGTCAAGAGTCTTTTTCTTTCAATTATTTGACCACTAACTAACTTATTTCATTATTGGTGTGTATTATACAAAGTTTTTCTGTTTTGTTTTGGTTTGGATGCTCAATGTGATATAGTATGCTAAGTTGCATATGGTTGCAAACAAAATATTTGTTATATATGCAAAATTTGATCCGTTGTTGCAGTGCCCACACAAATTATTTATGAAAGAATAATTCGTATTTATAAAAAAGAATTGCTTAATTAGCACTAAAAAATATTGATTTAGAAACTAAAAAATAAGAAAGAAATTTGGATCTCTGATTAAAAATAAATAATAATTAAATATGCGTTCTTTCGGCTTTTAATGTTAGAGATTGAAAATAAGTCAATTAGTCAATAAAAAAGGATGCAATTCAAAACTGTTGAACTCATGACTAAAATGTATGTTAGAGAATGTAAATCGTCTATTTAGTTACTGTAACATCCTCTATTTTGAGATCTAAAAGTAGACGCTGATGATTTTGCAGTCATCTTTAATATTACTTTCCAATGAAAAAATGAGATCATTAATTGTATCATTAACATCAAGAGCACAACAATTCAAAAAAATTCATAAAACATCTTCCATTCATTCATTACATGCTCATTACATAACCCTATGATCACATCGTTCAGATAATATATAGTAATTACAAAATATTATTCCAAAATCAACATAGTATGATTCCCTTTAGATGATAAATTCATAACCACCGACTGTTATACGATCTATCTTTACGTACAAACAAAAGTAGTTACACTAAACAGGGGAAATAAACATAAATTGCTATTAGCTTGCCTCTTATACACTTCCTAAAGCTTTATTTATCTTAAACCCGAAAACCCTAATGTTTACTAATTTTCTAGCCAACTCCAGAATTATACGATTGTGTTGTGAAAAACAAAGATTACTTCTAATCACTAGGTTTAAAAATAGAAAAAAGGAGAAGTTAAATATGTAGCTGAAAGGTAAATAACACAAGATATAGAGTGGTACAGTAAAGCTGCTTGCGTCCACTATGAAGTTCTCTCACTATATATTTCTCTTACAACTAGAAGAGAAATTACAAAAGAATAATAAAAAAATGATGGCGCTTAAGACTGACAAAGCTATGTAATCCGAAGCACTTGCATGGTATCAAGAGCGCTGAATTGTACGTAATATTCAGAATTCTTGAATGTTCCAACTAGATTTCAATCTCTTTGAAGTTGCAAAGCAGGAGGTATTTATAGTAGCTGATGTGGATGGTGAATGATCGAGATCGTGCTGTAGAGTTCGCAAGAAACGTGCTTGACCATTGATCTAACTGTAGATATGGATAGTTGACAGCTGTAAAGTGTGTCGAAAGATGTGTGGTGGATGAGAATGTACTCGTTGCCCCTTTGTATCAGGCGTGCGCTTACATTAAATACGCATTTAATTTTAAAGGTAAGCCATCTCAGTTCAACCATCCAACTATGGTGCTTTGGATGGATGGATGAACAACTTTGTTGTTCACTTGAGTGCTCATATGGTTGAGCTGGTCGATCGGCCATCGGCAACACGGAAGAGACTTGGAACATTGTTGAGGATCATGCAAGGAAGAAAGTTAATGACTGGGCATGAGGTGGTCGAGAGGGAGGCCTGATCTCGGTTGGAGTTGGCTATACTTAAGTCAAGCTAAAGACCTGCCAAGCTTGGGCCGCTCTTGCCGGATGTGCCATCTGCTGAGACGGCTTGGATAGAAGTCGGTCATCAACTGATGTGATGTCGGACGAATTGTGTTGGTTTCGATCTGTTGCTAGGAGAAGTTCAATATAGAAGAGCCTGCAAGGGTCGAGGCAGACTTGACTGGACTGGGAGGGACCGGGTCCAGATCTTGCCTAAGAGTGAAGGTTGCTTTGGGATGAGAATTCAAGGCCTCGTCTTGGCGTTTTATTCAGTAGAAAGGTTGGTTTGAGACCAATATGGGCCTAGGTCGACCTTTGTGGGCGGGTGGAAAATCAATTGGGCTGGCTTTGATTGCGCCAAACTGTCTTTAATTGGTCTGTTGACTATTTATCGAAAAATTGAGAAACATTTTGCCCCTAAGTTCGTATTCGCTTACGGATGTGGGCTTGAGAAATCATACAAATCTTGCCGATTGACGGGTCTACAAAGCATTTAATGTGCTTTCCAAGTGGCTCAGTGCAACTGGTTGTGATGGTTCATTTTTCTAGACCTAGCATGAAGGAAGTCTACTTTTGGGCATGGGTGAAGTGACAGTCGCATTCATTACACCTAATTAAACAGTCGAGATTTGAGGTCGATTCAAGTCCCATGGTGGAGATTAGGAGGGTAGGTTTATAAAATCCTTCCATACCCTTCCATTTCATTCTTTACAAAAAATTTGAACGTCGTCACAAAAACTTGAGCACTTTCTAAGCCTTGTTCTTCATATCTTCGTTTAGAAAAGTAAGCACGACTCCTCCTCTACCTCCACACCATGGCTGGGATAGGGGGCCTGAGCATTTTCCGTTCTTTTTCTTTCTATTATTCCACACTTTTTTTGAAAGCGTCATTATGGTCGCAAATGCTGTAGAATTGTAATGCATGGGTTCTCCTTGAGTAATATTCTAGAAACCGCCCATTTCAAGGTCCCTTTATGATGCAGCTAAGGCCAGAGAAGAGATTGTGCAAACTTTAATTCCTGAAAACACGAGTTTGTGGTGTAGTGTGATGAGTCATCCACGACTCAATGAAGGTTTGAATCGGTTCCGGGCTAAGGAAGGAGGGCCACGAGTTAACAAGCCAAGGGGGAAGGTAGGCCGAGTTAACAAGGCATCGGATTTGAGTCGTCCACGACTCAAGAGAAGCATGAGTCATTTCCGACCTAACTGGGAGAGAGAAGGGGAGGTACAACTTGACAAGGAAAAGACCCGAGATAACAACTGCTTGAGTTGTACACGGGTTAATAAAGCAGGGTTACGACTCAAGGGAAAGTTGAGGTGTTCGTGCTTGATGAGTCGTACACGACTCAACGACTCATCATTAAGTCGTTCGGAGTTGACTCGGGAGGAGAGGATATGCCGTAAGGAAGCTATGAGTCAGTGAAGTCTTATGTCGTAGGTTTCTTAAGTCGGTATGTAGTTGAGTCGTGGGTCGCTTGTATTGTTGAGTCGTTTACTTTGAGTCGGTCATGTGTGTTACTATGTTGAGTCGTGTGATTTAAGTCGCTACCGACTTAAGGGGAGTTGTATGAAGGTCGCTTGTGTTAAGTCGGATATGTGTGAGTCGTGTCAACTGTGTTGTGTAGTTAAGTCGGTAACGACTCATGATGAATCGGTCGTGTTTGAGTCGCTTGCGTTGAGTCGGTGTCGACCTATGAGTTGTACAGCGCTGTGTTGTATTGTTGAGTCGAGAGCCTTAAGTTGAGTCGTAGGTCGGTTGCCGACTTAGGGGCTGGGTTGTAACTCCTATAAATACGCGTGTGTTGTACATTTTTGGTGGTTGATTTTGGAAATAAAATTTCTTGTTGATTGCTTTGTGCTTTCTTCTCCAATTGGTAGTTGAGTGTAATCTCCTATCTCCACTTACGTCATTCGAGTGCGCTCGAATCCACGTTTGTTGAAGCCGATTCACGGAATCTAGTGCGCTAGATCAACGTACGAAGAATCGTAGATCTTTGAACACGGTATAGTGCGCTATCAACATGTTTGAGATAGCTAGAATTCGGTATCTTCGGATCAACGAATTTGGGCATTTCGGTATCTTCATTCCATCGATTTCTACATTTCATCGATTGAAGTTTGTTTCGAATAATCCGCTGCGTCATTTTTTTTGGTATCAGAGCCATACTTAGCCAATCATAGCTAAGTTGATTCTTGGAGCCAAGTTTTTGAAGTTTGAAGTTGTTCATCGTGTTCATATTGAAGTTGCATCAAGTTTGGAGTGTTTGATCCATTTCATTTTGGATCGAGGAGTTGGATATTGTTTGGATTTTGTCTTGAAGTTTTGCGCGCCAAGATTTGAAGTGTGGAGCCGTGTAAAACCATTGCCGAGCTAAAGCCTTGAAGGGTTGTAGTAAGGTCGAGCCGTGAATTGTTGAGCCGATCTAAGTGTTGCCGAGTTAAGTTCAAGGCCGAGCCTTGTGAAAGTGTTGTTTGTGAAAACTTTGGAGTTTTGTGTTTGAATTGTTGAAGTTTGAGAAGTTTTTCAATTATGCCACCAAGGAGAGCTAATCGTCATCAAAACGTTGAAGCTTTGTATCGTAGAGAAGAAGCCGAGCTTATGGAACAACGTATTAATGAGAAGTTTGATGAAGGCATTGGTAAATTGGAGAAATTGATGAATGATTTGAATCAAAGGAGGAGATCACCAAACTCGAACCATGGAGGAAACCGAGTTTCGCCATCGGTTACGGAAGCGAGGAGGGTATCACCGCATTCTTGTAGAGATAGAAGAGAAACGTCAATTTCATCACGAAGAGATCATCATGACTATGCACATGAAGAGAGAAGAAGTCAACGTGAATTTGAACATGAAGCATATAGAGATGAAGAGAGACATAGTCAAAGAAGTATGCATGAACGAAGGGTTGATAATGGTCGAGATCGATATAGACGTACTTTTGATTTTGTTGAAGAAGGTGATAGAGCTAGTATTCATTATCGAGATCGAGATCAAGTTCGAAATTCTTATCGGGATGTTGAAGATGATCGACGATGGGAATCGGGTATGAAAATGGAGATTCCGGAATTTAAAGGCGGGATGGTTGCTGAAGAGTTCTTAGATTGGTTGTCTAATGTGGAGGAAATCTTTGATTTCAAGGAGGTCCCGGAGAATCGAAGGGTGAAGTTGGTTGCTACTAGGTTGAGGGGGAGAGCTTTGGCGTGGTGGCAACAAACTAAACTTACAAGGGAGAGAATGGGGAAGTCAAAGATAGAATCGTGGGATAAGATGAAAAAGTTGATGAGATCTACTTTCTTACCTTACAACTATCAATCACTTATGTATCAGAGGTTGCAGAATCTGAGGCAAGGGACGAAGTCTGTTAGTGATTATGCTGATGAATTTTACCAACTCATTGCCAGGAATGATATTATGAAGACAGAAGAACAGCTAACTGCTAGATTCATTGGGGGATTGAGAATGCAGATCTAGGATATGGTTAATATGTTTGATCCTAGATCAGTTGCAGAGGCACATCAGAAAGCGTTGGCTTGGGAGAAGCAAGGAAGGCGTGGAGGTGGTGTGTTTACTAATTCCAATAATCAAGCAAGGGGTGTTGGTGGAAGTTCTAATGCTCCTAAACCTGTTTCAAAGCCAGTGGTGAAGGAGGCTGAGAAGGCGAAGGTTAGCAGTGGGTTCAAGTGTTATAATTGTCAGGAATTGGGTCACAAAAGTAATGAATGTCCGAAGCCGAAGAAGAGAACCATGGTTGCAGAAGTTGAGGAGGATGATGGTGAGGAGGCAGAACGTTCAAATACATCTTATGTTGAGGAGGAAGAAGAATTGTTTGGAGATGAAGGTTGTAATCTTATGATGAGGAGAAGTTGTTTAACACCAAAGCAAGAGGAGGATTGTAGTTGGTTAAGAAGCAATATTTTTCAGTCGACATGCACTATTTTGGGAAAAGTTTGCAAGTTCGTTATTGATGCTGGGAGTTGTGATAATATTATTTCTACAGAAGCAGTGAGGAAGTTGAACTTGAAGACTGAGAAGCATCCTAAACCGTACAAGCTAGCATGGTTAAGGAAGGGTGGTGAAGTGAAAGTGTGTCGAAGGGCCTGTGTTAATTTTTCTATTGGGAAGAAGTATAAAGATGAAATTTGGTGTGATGTTGTAGACATGGACGTGTGTCATCTGTTGTTGGGCAGACCATGGCAGTTTGATAGAGCAGTTCAACATGACGGTCGTGCTAATAGTTACAGTTTCATGTTCGAGGGTACGAAAATCACTTTGGTTCCTAAGAAGCAACAGCAGAAGGAGAGCAAGCTAGAAGAGATTGAAGAATTGAAAACTCTGTTAACTTTGAAGGAGTTTGTTAAGGAAGTGGAGGAAGAACCGAAAATGTTTTTGTTGATTGGGAGAGAGAGTAGTGAAGAAGTTGAAATTCCAGAAGCAGCAAAGCCAATTTTGAAAGAATTCGAAGATGTCTTTCCAGAGGAGTTGCCTAAGGAGTTACCGCCACTTAGAGACATTCAACATCAAATTGATCTTGTTCCGGGAGCAGTGTTACCACATCGACCACATTACCGAATGAGTCCGAAGGAACATGAAGAGTTACGAAGGCAGGTGGAAGAGTTGTTGGAACAGGGACGTGTTCAGGAAAGCTTGAGTCCTTGTGCAGTGCCAGCATTGTTGGTGCCAAAGAAGGATGGAACATGGAGGATGTGCACAGATAGTAGAGCTTTGAATAAGATCACTGTCCGATATAGATTTCCTATGCCAAGGTTGGATGATTTGTTAGATCAATTGAGTGGGGCAACTATATTTTCGAAGATTGACTTGAAGAGTGGTTATCATCAAATTCGAATCAGACCTGGAGATGAATGGAAGACAGCTTTCAAGACGAGAGAGGGGTTGTACGAATGGTTGGTTATGCCATTTGGTTTGTCAAATGCACCTAGTACATTCATGCGGGTGATGAATCAAATCTTTAGACCATTCATTGGGAAGTTCGTTGTGGTTTATTTCGATGATATTCTGATTTACAGCAGGAGCATGGAGGAGCATGTTCTACATTTGAGGGAAGTGTTGATTATTCTTCGTGAGGAACAATTTTATGCTGCTACGAAGAAATGTGTGTTTATGACGCACAGTGTTTTATTCCTGGGTTATGTTGTTTCAGGGGAAGGTATTCAAGTTGACCAGAGTAAAGTTGAGGCAGTCAGGAATTGGCCTCAGCCAAAGACGATTACGGAAGTGAGGAGTTTTCATGGGCTAGCGTCATTCTACCGAAGATTCATTCCACACTTCAGTAGCGTGATGGCTCCAGTTACTGATTGCATGAAGGGGAAACAGTTTGTATGGTCAGAAGAAGCGGGGGTTGCTTTTGAAAGGATCAAGGAATTGTTGACGTCTGCACCAATTCTTGTTTTACCAAATTTTCAGTTATTGTTTGAATTGCATACTGATGCTTCGAAGGTTGGTATTGGAGGAGTTCTGAGTCAGAATGGGAAGCCAGTTGCTTATTTCAGCGAAAAGTTGTCAGGAGCAAAGATGAGATACGGTACATATGACGTTGAATTTTATGCTATTGTACAAGCTGTTAAGCATTGGAGACACTATCTATTTCAGAAGGAATTTGTCCTTTATACAGATCATGAAGCATTGAAACATTTACAGGGGCAGGATAAGATTTCAGCGAGACATGCATCGTGGATAGCATATTTACAGCAGTTTACTTTTGTTGTCAAACATAAATCAGGGGTGACAAATCGGGTAGCTGATGCTTTGAGTAGGAGGAGTCATTTATTAACGACAATGAAAGTTGAAGTGACGGGTTTTGAGATGTTGCCGGAAATGATTAATGAAGATCCTTACTTTGTGAAATATGTTGAGAAAGTGAAGGGTGAGAGTACCGATGAATTTACGTTGGTTGATGGTTTTCTGTTTAAAGGGAATCGTTTATGTATACCGGGCTGTAGCTTGAGATTGAAAATTGTCAAGGAGTTACACGAGGAAGGGCATGTGGGCCGTGATCGTACTTTGCAATTGATTTCTCAGTCTTACTTTTGGCCATCGATGAGAAAAGAGGTTGAAAGATTCGTGGAGAGATGCCATATTTGTCAGGTGTCAAAGGGAACAGCAACGAATGCAGGGTTGTATATGCCATTACCAGTACCATCTAAGCCATGGGTTGATATTAGCATGGATTTCGTTTTGGGTTTGCCTCGAACTCAAAGGGGAAATGATTCGATATTTGTTGTAGTGGATAGGTTTTCGAAGATGGCACATTTTGTTGCTTGCAAGAAGACGGCGGATGCTGTTCGTGTTGCGCAATTATTTTTCAAGGAGATTTATCGACTTCATGGATTGCCAGAGTCTATTGTTTCGGATAGAGATACTCGTTTTCTGAGTCACTTTTGGTTGAGTTTGTGGAAGATGGTGGGAACGAAGCTGAAATTTAGTAGTGCTTATCATCCACAAACTGATGGACAGACAGAAGTTGTTAACAGGTCATTGGGAAATTTGTTGCGATGTCTTGTACAGGATAATTTGAGAAGTTGGGACATGAAGTTATGCCAAGCTGAATTTGCACATAATCATGCAGTGAATCGTAGCACGGGATTCAGTCCGTTTCAGATTGTTTATTCAAATTTACCCAGGGGACCGTTGGATTTGGCAGTAGTACCACAGTTAAAGGGAACAGTTAAACGAGCTGTTGATTTTGTTGATGAGCTGACTGAATGTCATGAAATCGTTCAGGAACGATTGGAGAAATCGAATGAGAAGTATAAGAAGTCTGCAGATTTAAAGCGACGAAATGTTAAATTTAACGAAGGTGATTTGGTTTATGCTGTATTGACCAAAGATCGTTTTCCAGTGGGCGCATATAATAAGTTGAAAGCCAGGAAAATTGGTCCTGTCAAAATTGTGAAACGAATTAATGATAATGCTTATAAGATGAAGCTGCCGGAGGATATTTACACTTCTGACGTATTCAATATTAAGCATCTTGTGCCATATTATGGAGATGAACATTTTGATGAGAAAGAATTTGCAAATTCGAGGACGAATTTTTCTCAACCAGGGGAGGATGATGCAGCTAAGGCCAGAGAAGAGATTGTGCAAACTTTAATTCCTGAAAACATGAGTTTGTGGTGTAGTGCGATGAGTCGTCCACGACTCAATGAAGGTTTGAATCGGTTCCGGGCTAAGGAAGGAGGGCCACGAGTTAACAAGCCAAGGGGGAAGGTAGGCCGAGTTAACAAGGCATCGGATTTGAGTCGTCCACAACTCAAGAGAAGCATGAGTCATTTCCGACCTAACTGGGAGAGAGAAGGGGAGGTACAACTTGACAAGGAAGAGACCCGAGATAACAACTGCTTGAGTCGTACACGGGTTAATAAAGCAGGGTTACGACTCAAGGGAAAGTTGAGGTGTTCGTGCTTGATGAGTCGTACACGACTCAACGACTCATCATTAAGTCGTTCGGAGTTGACTCGGGAGGAGGGGATATGCCGTAAGGAAGCTATGAGTCGGTGAAGTCTTATGTCGTAGGTTTCTTAAGTCGGTATGTAGTTGAGTCGTGGGTCGCTTGTATTGTTGAGTCGTTTACTTTGAGTCGGTCATGTGTGTTACTATGTTGAGTCGTGTGATTTAAGTCGCTACCGACTTAAGGGGAGTTGTATGAAGGTCGCTTGTGTTAAGTCGGATATGTGTGAGTCGTGTCAACTGTGTTGTGTAGTTAAGTCGGTAACGACTCATGATGAATCGGTCGTGTTTGAGTCGCTTGCGTTGAGTCGGTGCCGACCTATGAGTTGTACAGCGCTGTGTTGTATTGTTGAGTCGAGAGCCTTAAGTTGAGTCGTAGGTCGGTTGCCGACTTAGGGGCTGGGTTGTAACTCCTATAAATACGCGTGTGTTGTACATTTTTGGTGGTTGATTTTGGAAATAAAATTTCTTGTTGATTGCTTTGTGCTTTCTTCTCCAATTGGTAGTTGAGTGTAATCTCCTATCTCCACTTACGTCATTCGAGTGCGCTCGAATCCACGTTTGTTGAAGCCGATTCACGGAATCTAGTGCGCTAGATCAACGTACGAAGAATCGTAGATCTTTGAACACGGTATAGTGCGCTATCAACGTGTTTGAGATAGCTAGAATTCGGTATCTTCGGATCAACGAATTTGGGCATTTCGGTATCTTCATTCCATCGATTTCTACATTTCATCGATTGAAGTTTGTTTCGAATAATCCGCTGCGTCACTTTAACATCGATTAACCATCGCTGCCTTACCAGTGGTGGTTGATGGTGATGCTAATGGGCATGAATGGACCTTCAAGTAACAAAAAAATTTATGCAGAATTTATTCTGATAATGGGCTATGGGCTGAATAACGGTCTCGGTAAGAGAGAGGAAGGTCAACCTGCATGGGGCATCTAGCATGGGTGCGCCATGGGTACGATCGTTTGGAGATCATAGCAGTCTAGGGGTTACTCCCCCTAGCATTGCTGGAATTTTGATCATTGTGTTTAACTTAGTCGCTTGTATTTCAGATGCTTCGGCTTCCACTTCTACCAATCTATCTCCCTTAATGGGGAGCCCTTCCTCAAAGCTTCCATACTAAGGTCGGATAACGCTGACTTGGCTAAATTGTTGATCGGTCATAGGGTAAATATAGAGGCGGTTCTTTATGCCAATTCGGACAAACGTCCCCATTTGTCCCCGGCGGGTTACTTTGCATTCTTAACCAGATATCTTAAGGTAAGGGTTACGCTGCCCCTCCAAACTTTCCTTGTCTCCACTCTTAACACATACCAACTTGCCCCTGGCTGGTTGGCATCGAGTAATTATTGGTTTCTGCTAAGTATTTATGCTGCTTTTTCTCTCTTTATCTCTCGGAGCCCAACATTAACCTTGTTGAGTTAGCCTTTAGGTTGCAGAAGGAGGCCAATTATACTATTGGTACCTTATATCATTTTTTAGGCCATCACTAGTCTTGAGATTTTTTTGGGCGTCCTTAGTACGACAACCCCTAGCTGGTCGATGAATTACTTCTTTGAGCCCGATAAGGTTAATCCTAACTTAGGGAATATCACCTTCCGCTCCTCTCGTAAATCTTCGTCTTATTCTTTTTCTATTTCTGCTTTCCTTTGCTTGCCTTATCTATTGACAAGCAATGCCAATTACCTTAGCGTCAGATTCTCCATCTTCACCTCAAGCTTGGAGCGGTTAAAGGTTGCTAGCCCCTAGCATTTAGACCTAAAGGTGTTGTTGACAGATGAAAATCTTCAAAAGGTCGGGCTACTAAGGCAAGGGCAGACTACAATTGGGGAGCCACAGAGGAGGAAGCAGTTTACATAGGCGGTTGAGAGGGGGAAGTCGACCAAGTAGAAGAGGGGTTGGTCCTAGATTATGTTTAACGATCCTAACTCGGGGTCGATAACTGATGTCAACCGATGGTATGATGACCTAGATATGGGTGAGGAGACTGAAATGTGGATATATAGATCTTGATAAGTTCGTTTATGTTGTGCCAGGGCAGTGGGATGAATTTGACCCTTGACAACTAGTTAACGTCCTCGTCCCTTATCATCAGACGGCGCCAATAGACTTGGACACTAAGTCTAGTTTTGGCGGGAATGGTTCAGAAAGAGAACAAAGGTTGAGTGTCGGCGTGGATGTAAGCCCTTCACTCGATATAATTTGCGAGTATGATCCCTCACACCCTAGATACAAGGAGGGGCGCTGGGTGATCATTTCATGGGGATGGACGTGACTGGTGCTAATAGCTCGGCCTCATCCTGTCCACCCTTATAATAAATAGGGGCGGGTCGGTAGAAATGGTAGTTTTACTTGCACTTCGACTTGTTTTTTATATGAATTATGGCTTAGCCTTTCCTTCTTAGTTGATGTAGCGGGCAGGAATTTTAACTTTGGTGCTTTCGATCAGTCTGCCTCTACCTCCAACACTGTCGTGACTGACATTCCTTTGGAGAGCAAGGGGAAGGGGAAGGATACAGAGGATGATATCGTTTGTGATAGCCCACCTCTATACTCGTACTATCAAATAATATTACTAGGTAATACTTTTTTAAAATAAGGAGAATGAGGCGATATTGGGCTGTTACATGTGAATATTCCTTTAAGCTAACACTGGTACGTATTTCAAAAAAATCATAAACAAATCACCTATACATACATGGTATCAACACAAAGTAAAAACAAGTGCATTTCTAGGAGAGAACAATACACAACACAAAATTAATCACAGAGAACACAAGTCATCCACACAACATCAACATAAAATAATAAATATACACGAGTCCGAGTGGGTCTATAAAAAATAGTCAAATGCCCACTATCATCAAAGTTGTACATTATATATCCAATATATACATCTCGAAAACACATGTAGATGCAAGTATACAAACTATATACAAATACTATATCCACCATTTATGCGCAACATCCACAAACTGGTCAAATCGTCTTGAACTTGAAATGTCTCGGACTAACTCGAGTATTGCATAAATAACACGCAAGTCAGACTATGTCTAGAATGTGGATATTAGTGTATAATAATAAATGGAATGGTGATACAAATATATCTAATAAATATGTGTGAACATCTCAACTATATCGCATATATCATGCCATGCATAAACCATCACCCTTCAAAATAAACATCGCATCACATAGGTAAATAAGACATCCATATATCCAAACATCCAACTATAACATCCATTTATACAACCATAACATAGTGGATGAATCAACCAAATATCCAATCATCAACCAACATGCACATAACATAAAAGAGAATCAACTATCAACAAGCACACAATTGTGTGAGGTGCTATAGGTATAGTGTCATGTATTTATATATCTCAAATCATGTGTTCCAGTTAGGACCTTCAGAGGACATAACATACTCCAATGGGTTGATCGGTTCTCACCTCTGAATAAATGTCTAAAAAGGGTATCTAAATAATATAGTATAATCATACAATCGCATATACTCCAGATGGGAGCCTCACAACACACAACATGCTCCAAGGACAGAACACGGTACATGCCATAGTCTTGGTTACTCCCGGTAAATGTGGCACTATGTCCATCTATACACTATGGTCATAAGCCTACTTCCCAATGGTAACAGACTGTTTAGCAAGTGTGGCATCGGGGCACATCATCACACAATCTAAATATTAGCACACAACACGTATAATAAGCTGATGCCACATTTCTGAGGCATGACCCTACGATCTGCCAACTAGGATGGACTCTAGTCTATTTGGATAAACAAAACAAATTGGCACACATTGGACCCTTCCTTTAGACATTAACTCATAAAATAAGATTGTGCCTCGCTTATAGAAAGTAATCGAACAAATATCATGCAGGTTTCCCATACCACCTGGTGTTACTCGCTCGTTTACTCAATGCTCGTAAACTACACTCCTTACCCATAATAATATCATATACCATAGTCAAAAAAGTAATTAGAATAATATTACTGAATGTTCTATACCAAACGGTGTACTAATCCGTTTACTCAAAATTCTCACTGTACCGAACTTCATACAATAATATTCTATACTATGAGTCAATAGAGTAACCAGAATAATATTACAGAACGTCCCATACCAGACGGTGTCACTAATCCATTTACTCAAATTCCTCATAGACTAGAATTTCACACAATATTATTCTATATAACAAGTCCAAAGAATAACCGGAGAAATATTACCAAAAGACTCATACCAGACGGTACTATAACTTCGTATATTTTGATTTCTCGTTACATAGTCATCCAAAACATACAATACAAATATTTATTGATTCGAAAAGTATTTTATCATAAAATACACTTTTCCCAAAATCTTCAGTGCAACTCAAAATATAGTATTCAACTTAAAGAAGATTAAATTGTAAAATTCACATTCTTTCCTTGTATAATTCTGAAAATAAATATATGCAAATCTCTGATTTGATTGTAAGGAAATTTATATTTTAAACCTTAATTCAATTTCAAATCACTTAAACACTTATTTAAAAATAATTCATAACTTTGAAAATCCGCCTTTAATTTTTTTTAAATAATAACACTAAAGCATTTTTATAATTAATTTTTTTTAATAGCGAATTTAAATAATCTAATTTTCCCAACAAATATTTTCCATTTAAAATATTTCCCAAAGCCATAATATAAATTCCAAAATCAATATATTTAAGACTCTTATCCACATTTCAAATCCCTTTCAAAACCTCTATTAAAAAATAATTCATCAACTAAAACTTTATTTTACATTAAATCCTCCAACATTTAGCATTGAATTATACTGATTTATAAAACATATTTTGTAACTATCGGCCTTTTTGATCCTCAAAAATCGACACTAATACATCCATGGTATTGACGTGTCGAGAATTTAAGTGTCGAAAAGACAGATTGTTAGGGTGAAAGAAAAGACAAAACAAAATCTCATATTGTTATGAGTAATATATAATATACACATGATCTTTACAAA
The DNA here is from genome assembly GCA_030765085.1 of Allium cepa. Taxonomy (NCBI): domain Eukaryota; kingdom Viridiplantae; phylum Streptophyta; class Magnoliopsida; order Asparagales; family Amaryllidaceae; genus Allium; species Allium cepa. The sequence goes on from CM060944.1 coordinate 349,686,782, forward strand.
AGAAAACTGTAATATACATACATCAATCGGAGTAAATTAACCTATCATCAGCTTGGACAGTTACAACAGCCCGTCCTCACAATTGTTGTTGATAAATATAAAACAAGATATGCAGTGGAAAATAAAATACGTAAATAGGTCTTAGAGGTATCTAGCTCGTCCCTTGAAGCTCCAAACGTCTAGCTGAATTTGGAAACATACTCGGGGCTAACTCGAGTATTATAAGAAAATAACTCTCCAATCAGTCTGGTAAACCAGCATGAGAAAACTCAAATAATATGAATTATTCATGTTATAAAAACCTTTCAAAAATAAAGGTATCTCATAAGACCACGTCGTATATAAGGACGAACGGATTTTTACCTTACAATAACCAAATTATTTTTATAGAAAATCCAGTGATATTATAATAACGTCTAGGGTTTAAAATAAATATTTAATATAGCCGGAATGGTTACATTAATTACATTAAATAGCATATTTAGTATACAACTTAGTTCATAAGGCACGTATTGGAAAACGAATTCCATACAATGACAAGGCTATTGCGGTACCACCTGTCACAGTACACCTCTAAAGAAAATGTACCAAAGGTCTCACATGGACCCTCTGCGAATCAGGACTAGCCTACCACTTCTTGGATAGTACCACATATGTCATCACCCCAATTGAATCGACAACTATATTGGGCTCAAAGCATACATATTTACATAAATATTGATCAAGATCGGGTGATAACCATACCCTAATGGTAGCAAACCACATAGCCTTGAAGCATATCCCTTGTTTTAGTCATTACTGAGTGTGTGACTTGAGGCTACGTTTTACCTTTTAAGCAAACCCCACTTGGAGTGCTAACACCGCCCTTCAAGTAACAATGCAATGTCAACATTCGTCCATACAAGTTGTTTAGGATATGAACAAATCGAAGACACCACTTTTACTACATCCATTTTGGAATCACCCTCAAGATTAGTAGCAAGTAGCCCTTGCACTTAAAAAAACTCCATCGTCGATTCCATCATCTTCAAGATGTCTTCAATTCGAACGTTTATGCTAGTTCGAAGTAGTTTTCGGATAAATCATGCTTATCTAATCTCGGCCTCTCCGAACCAACAATCGATAGTTTCAAAACTGGTCAAGATTTGATGGTCGATTATTTAACTATCAAATAAGAAAACAATCAAATCGAAGATTTAACTTCATATAGAAACCAAGCATGACTAAGCACATAAGCAACCACTAAACCTCTTTGATTAATCCTTTTATTAATTAAAATTACTTTGTAAATACTTATACTAAAATATCTTTACAAAGATATACATATGTATACTACTCTTCACTATTCATTTATACTCTTTCAATGCTTAGAAAAATATCCATATACTTACCTCGTCGGTATAAGTATATTCACAAAACACTACACCTCGAATACTTAGAAAATGTAGCCATATACTTATCTCAATAGTAAAGTATATTCACAAAACACTTATGAAAGATTTCATTTTTTAAAAGCATATTTAAATGGACAAAAAACAAATGTCATTTGAAAACATTGTTTATTATAAACCCAAAACACTTTCCCTTTGGTGTAAGTAAATGGATCATATGGAAATTAGACCAAATATACTCCTACCCCTTTCTGATTTCAAATTTGTACTATCCATCAATTAGTAATGAAGTCAGATAAGTTAGAAAACTATCTTTGTCTCGACATACATTCTTAGTTCTTACAGATAGAGACTAGTTTCTCTACCTCGGAATTTGGCGTTAAGTATGAAAGGAATATTTTGTCCATAATTTTCTCTTCTTTTGCAATTTTGTTTTACTTCTTTTAACAATCTAAAGATCCTAAAAAAAATTAAAAATATTTTAACATGTCTCGAGTGTTTTATCAAAATTTTGAATTATTCGAAGAACGTTTGTAGGTTTTAATAAATCAGAACTAAAAGTACTTGATAACTCTAGTGAATATCGTTGAAGTCTTTTTCACCATCTGACATGTCTCCATTCGATTAATTTTGACTTTTGAGCCTGTATTTGATGATATTAACTTGACTATGAAAATAATTGTTATTTTCTCCAACATCACTTTGTTATAAAGCTCACTTTCGACCTGTAAAACTCGATAAATGCATTAGTAGCTTTGTTGTATGGATGTTATCATCAAAATACCAAAATTGTGGTTTAACATTCTCCCCATTTTTGATGATAAAAGCCACACTTCTTATATTAACAATATTATGTATTAACTTCCAGTGGAATATCTTTCTTTCTATAATTAGTAGGAAACAATATCAAGGAACAATATCTAGCTTTCTGAAATATTCAGCTTTTTGTAAAGAAGAAATATCATATATTAACTTCTCTTGAAGTATATAAGTAATAGGAGATAAAAATTTAAATAACCATAAGGAAAAAAATCTTTTTCTTTTGATAATTCTAGCAAGCTAGACATCAAATATGGATTTTAAAAAAAATATCACAATGCATAGACTGGTATTGGACAATGACATAGAAAAAATTTCAAAGACATAGAATGCAAACACATAACACATATGTCATAACATATGCAAATAAAAAATGTCATAACAACTACAAATGTCACAATAACTACAAATTTCATGGATACACACGATGCAAAATAAAAAGCAGTGTGGATGCAAATACAAAATGTCAATGTCAAGTAGATGCCAAGAAACTACAATTCAAAAGATATCCATACTGATAGATATGAATCTATACTGATCGACATGATATATCATGGCGTGTGTAGGTCTGAGGACTCTAAAGTAAGGTGAGCAGTAGGAGTTGGTCCTCTAATAATAGGTTGAGAGATTTGACAGACCTTCCTAGTATATTGATATGTTATACATCAGTAGGACTTTAAACATGGTTGGGAAATATAACATGACTCTGAAGAAATGATAGAAAATCCAGTGCATTGCCCCGACGGCTCAGACTCTCTCTAGTCCAATTCCAACCATATAATGAAAAGAGTAAGCATCTAATAATCCCTAGCGCCTTTCTTTGCTTCTATTGTTCCTCTTTCTATACTGCTTGTTCGTGTTGGATCATAGGTTTTGATTGCTGACAATACACAACAATTCACGATTCTACGACTACGTAACATCCAGACTCATCGGCTCAATATATGGTTTGTATAGTTATATATTTTAACAAGAGTCATCAAATATGTATATAGAGTCTAGTTTAGTGCTTTGTTAAAATCTTTTCTCAAGAATCAACATTCACATTCAAATAAACTTGCTTGCATATTTTAATCAAAATCAAGTTTACAAAAAATGCATGGAGCAGGGATCGAACCCGAGTCACTAGTTTGGAAGGCAAGTACTCTAACCACATGAGCTACTACTGTTTTTGTTTAACAACAGGTCGGCTGACCGACCAGGATCTTCGGTCGACCGACCCTGTGTCAAGTGCACAGATACTCTCTGTTTTGTGTACGATTTTAAACTCAACTGACCGGCCAGTTTTTTCGGTCGACCGACCTGAACATAACGGCTAGTTTTCTGAAGAGTTGCGATTGTTTCATGAAGAGGAATGTCCCTCAATCCAAGAGATACAGACACAACTTTTGATTAAAACTCTTCATGAAACATTGTAACTATTCTACAACTATATAAACATGTTCAAATCACTTCTACAATCGATTCTGTTTTATATTTCTGAAATCTATTCTCTATTTATTTTTGCAAATAAAAGCATTCATTCTCATTCAATATCTCTAGAATCTCTGAATTAATTTATATACTCGATTCTACGAGATTATCTTCCTTCTAAATCTTCACATACACTACATATTCTTGAGGATTTGATTATCGGAAATTGTACTATCAAAAGACAATCCGTGTTATTCAGAACACACTAGTCAACAAAGTATTTGTATTAAGTTGAAGTCCTCTTCGGTTGTTTAGGCGGAAAAATTCATGTTCGGCTGCTCAGGTGTGATATACCTATTCCTCCGGGTTAAGTGAGGGGTTTAGTCTAAATCCAGAGGATATTCTGGGACTGGACGTAGAACGGGAAGTTCGAACCAGTATAAAATTTCCTGGTGTGCTTACTTTAATTCTTATTTACTGCTATTATCAGTTTCCGCATTTATATATTATATTACACGATCCTTAGTACTGAACGTACACTTTCATTTGGTATCAGAGCCTGGTATTCTAGAGATCGTAACAACATTCTAGAATAAATGGCTACAAAAGGATCCAGTCAAGGCAATAAGAAGAGGAAGAGCAATAAAGAAAAATTAAAGGAGCAGACAAACAAATGCTTCATGGCAAAAGATAATGAGGTTAGTGATCTAACTTTTGATGATATGATAGAAATAAATTCAAAACTTCTAGATACTTTAAAAAGTCTCAAAAGAAAATATAAGGAAGCTTTGGAAAATCAGAAGAAAGCAGAATTCGAAAGAGATATGCTTAAAGACGAGAAGAAAATATTAGAAGAAGAACTTGAGAAAATTCAAAATTCACTCTTTGACAATTCTCAACTCGCTCTATTAAGTCAAGAAATAGAAGCTCAAAAAGAAAAGAATAATGCTCTAGCTTTTGAAAATCATGGTTAAAAACAAAAATTAAAATTGTTGAGTTAGATAACACTAGTCTCAAAACTAAGCTTGATGACATTACTAAAAATATTTCCAATTTTAATAAAGGGAGAGAAAATTTATCCAGGATTATTGAAAATTCTCAACCTACTTCAAATAAAAAGGGATTAGGTTATGTTAAGAATTCAAAAGCTCACAATGATAAAAGTGGTTTAGGATATAATAAAATTGATCGTAGAAATAGCACTAGATATGCTTTCATGTATAGTAAAAATGATAGTGCTAATACTAAATTTCGAGTAAAGCCTAGATCCAATTTTTATAGAAATTCAAATACTACTATGACCTATAATGTTGATAATTTCTCTAGAAGTACAAAATCATTAACATGAAACATGAATGTAAATTATCTAAGTATTTGGGTTCCTGTTAATTGAAAAAACAGAGAAAAATACATTGATAATTATTTTAATATGATAGTTAATAATGAAAATTATATAATGGTTCAATCACACCCAAATGGGGATGGTTTCCTTAAAATTAGGAAATTATAAGAAGTCTGGGTATCGTATGCTTTAAATGTTAATTTTTCTGATACCTTACATTATAAGTAGTAGTTATTTTGTTTTATATTATTCTATGTTAACACTTATGTGAAATATAATTTATATCATCATATAACTCTCTGTTTTGTCAATGACAAAGGGGGAGAAAGATATTGCTCTAACACTATTTGCAGGAATAAACCATGCAAGCAAGATTAAGGGAGAGAAAAGATTAATTATTTACAAGAATATATAGCATAGATTCAGGGGGAGAAATCTAAAGCACAATTACAGGAATATATTCAGTGAGGGAGATAAGATCAACAAAGCTTGTCAAAGATTCGTTCGTAGCAAATGAAGTTGTCATCATCAAAAAGGGGGAGAATGTTGGATCATAGGTTTTGATTGCTGACAATACACAACAATTCACGATTCTACGACTACGTAACATCCAGACTCATCGGCTCAATATATGGTTTGTATAGTTATATATTTTAACAAGAGTCATCAAATATGTATATAGAGTCTAGTTTAGTGCTTTGTTAAAATCTTTTCTCAAGAATCAACATTCACATTCAAATAAACTTGCTTGCATATTTTAATCAAAATCAAGTTTACAAAAAATGCATGGAGCGGGGATCGAACCCGAGTCACTAGTTTAGAAGGCAAGTACTCTAACGAAATGAGCTACTACTGTTTTTGTTTAACAATAGGTCGGCTGGCCGACCAGGATCTTCGGTCGACCGACCCTGTGTCAAGTACACAGATACTCTCTGTTTTGTGTACGATTTTAAACTCAGCTGACCGGCCAGTTTTTTCGGTCGACCGACCTGAACATAACGGCTAGTTTTCTGAAGAGTTGCGATTGTTTCATGAAGAGGAATGTCCCTCAATCCAAGAGATACGGACATAACTTTTGATTGAAACTCTTCATGAAACATTGTAACTATTCTACAACTATATAAACATGTTCAAATCACTTCTACAATCGATTCTGTTTTATATTTCTGAAATCTATTCTCTATTTATTTCTGCAAATAAAAGCATTCATTCTCATTCAATATCTCTAGAATCTCTGAATTAATTTATATACTTCGATTCTACGAGATTATCTTCCTTCTAAATCTTCACATACACTACATATTCTTGAGGATTTGATTATAGGAAATTGTACTATCAAAAGACAATCCGTGTTATTCAGAACACACTCGTCAACAAAGTATTTGTATTAAGTTGAAGTCCTCTTCGGTTGTTGAGGCGGAAAAATTCCTGTTCGGCTGCTCAGGTGTGATATACCTATTCCTTCGGGTTAAGTGAGGGATTTAGTCTAAATCCAGAGGATATTCTGGGACTGGACGTAGAACGGGAAGTTCGAACCAGTATAAAAATTCCTGGTATGCTTACTTTAATTCTTATTTACTGCTATTATCAGTTTCCGCATTTATATATTATATTACACGATCCTTAGTACTGCACGTACACTTTCAGTTCGGACATTATAGTTTTTTTATTTTTTCAAAAGCAATTCCTATCGATCCATTTTTTTTTGGTGTCAAGTAAGTGTTATTTATTTCATTCTTACTCATCAAATGTAGGCTTAACACAGTCATCATCATATTCTATTGGCTCCTTTCTAATATCTCCATTTGCTGACTCTTCGTATGTTAGATAAGGCTCAAAGCGAGTAAGAATGTGCTTTCTATTCCAGATTGATTCGTCCATTGGCATGCCATATCCCTTAATTGTTACATGTTTGCTCGTTAAGTTAACTCCAAAATGCTTAAAGATACATTTCAAAAAGTCACAATAAGGATTGTAGTTCTTATGAGCATTAGAATATGTGTTAAGCAAATTGACTAAAAGTACATTACCCCTCTATTTTTCCAATAATTGCATAGGTAGATAACTGAACTATAGAAAATATGATATCATAGCTGTCGTTCTTAGGATTATGTTGTGCGAATAACTCTTATTACTAGCCTTATATTTGCCCTTATATTAGCTAATCTCATTGAGTGATATTTTTGTTAAAAATATCATGTAGAATCTTTTTATACGTCATTTCTACATCATCTATATAATCCTACTAACTTTTATGAATAAAACCTCCAATTTCCACTTATTTAACTTCAAAAAATAATGTAAATTATTTTGAATAATTTATAATAGCATTTTCATAAAATAGCACAATGCATTAGCAATATATATTTTCCTTAAAGAATTTCTCATTAAGCAAATTCAATAATATTCTTAATAAAAGGATGTAAAATCGTTGAATATAACAATTCTTCCGATGAGACTATTAAAGTGGAAAACCTCCTTATATCGCTCGATAGCATTTGATATATTGTTGAGCCATTATTTGTGAAGTGAAAATAGAGTTTTGAGTGGTATCTTGCTTTGGAGAAATTGATGCGACTGAAAATAAAATTAAAATTGTGTTTTAAATTATATTATGATGTTGATTTTGAAGTGTGTAACGACCCGATATTTTCAACCATTCGCATCCGCACATGTCGGACTTGAATTGTTCAAAATACCGCGTTGTAAATAAAATTTGGCAAATCTCAAAATATACAGTAAATAAATAATCACAGAATCACAGACACAGAATCAGAATACTCGCAGCGGAATTTAAAAATACTTAGTGGTTCATGAAGCCACTATAAATAGTCTCAATCAAATAAAAATTACATAGTCTTTAATCCAAATATAGTTTTAAATCATCAGTAGAACAATCCAAATGTCCAGTAGTCTTGATTTCAAAAATTTAGATAAAGAACGGGAAGGGAAGTTTGCCAGCAGCTTGAAAGTGATCTACAGAAATCCTAGCTCCGGGATGAAACTGAACTGCAACTCAGGTTGACCCGAGCGTAGCATAAAACATAAACACTCGAGTCAGGACATACATACTTATATAGTGTAAGCTAAGTCAAGTGTACTGTAATATAGAGCAAGTAACTTAAAGGATGCTTGGGACCGCCCATCCTCTAAGGATCCGTTAAACTATTTACTATGTAGTAATATTTCCGCTATTATAATAGTGTCTATATTAAAATAAACTTACTTTTAAATAGCGTTAAGGAGTGACCCAATATTCCCCTTAACACGTAATAGTCCCAGTAGTCCATCCAATATCATGGTCCCTCCTGATCGGGAAGCCACCAGAGGATACCACACGGGCTACGGGAGAAAAACAAACTCGTACAAGGCTCGCTATGGTAGGTGACACGGCACAACTAGGCAATGCCAGGGTAGATATACCAATTACGCATCCGGATCGGTGGAAACGCGCAGCGCGCAGCTACCGCCCACCTCGAACAACACTCCCAAACCAAAGGTGCGCACCAATACAATCACATAAGTAATAGAATGGCATACGAAGAAGTGCGTCCGATCAGAGGTGCTACCTCATTAATCCGTCAATCGCTCCTGTTTTAGCTACCTTATGCCAACTCATGGGAGTCGGGTCCACGTATTTACCTCATAGAAAACGCCACCACCATCCTACTTCATTCTGGAATCTCCACCGCGTACACGGTTGTCAAAGTGGTTTTCGGTATCGACAGAGAGTATGCCAAATATCTAATCCCGGTCTCTTTAACAACCAAACGTTATTATAACCCATGGTTACAACTTTTTAAAAATGGTATTTATACTTTAAAAATCAAAATAAATTTCAAATACATTTCAATATCATAATATCATTTCAAACATCATTTATTTAAACATCAGTCATTTTATTTAATATAAAATACCATTTAAATCTATTCAATTTTTTTAGGAATTAATTGCCTTTTAACTCACATTTAAAAGTTAAAAATTTCCATTTAAAACCATTTAAAGTCAATTAATTACATATTAAATTCTAAAATTTAAGCCCCTTTCCCAAAGATTATTTCCATTAAATTTTATTAAAACAAATCAACAATTCAGTTTCCGAAGCACTTAAAAATGCTACCTAAAGTTATAGGTTAAGACAGTTATTTACAAAAGACAGCATTTAAGTGCTGTAATAGATTATTAACTTAACAATTAAGTTTCAAATTCCCAAAATATAACTTATTATCAATTATTCTACTTAACTAAAATCTCACTTTTAACAAAAATCAGAATTTCCCAAAATAAGTTATATTCCAAAATTTTACTTAAACATTCATTGATTTAACATTTTGACTTATTCAAAAATCATTATGAATTTTATAAAATCCTTTAAATACATTTAAACCAGAATATCATAAACTTCCATTTAAAAATATTTTTAAAACATTTCAGAAAAATATTATATAAACCACGGGTTTGTATATAGTTTCTAGCCTAGGTCAAGTGATACGGATATATATCATTTCAATCCGCAATTTACAAAAAAACCGGGTTCTATCATTTCAAAACCGCAATCCCAAGTTAAAAATAAATAATTAAACAATTAAATAAATAAATGAAAAAAAATTATCGTTCAGGCCTATCATTTCAGCCTATAACGATCTCAAATTTACAGGGAACTTGCACTGATTAACAGTAAATAAGCATTAAATAGTATAACTGCAATAATATTAAAATAAATAAACAACTGATGATGTGTCAATTAATAATGGGGTTTAACATCATACGCTTATATCACAGGCAGATAAAATTTAATAAAATAAATTACAATTACACTTGATAAATTCACAGATATATAGGTATGTTTGTCTGGTGAGAAATACTCACATTTTCGCTGCTGAAGATTCAAATCAAACAACGGTATCTATCCCGAAAGAAATGAACAGAGGCACGATAAATCCAGCAGATGTGACACCTCAATTTCGAACTTGAAAAATAAACGAATAATAAATTACGCGATTATGAAGCGATCAAAGCAAAATTTAATAACAACCAGAACGAGATTTATAAATTAAAAGATTTTTGACACCCGTAGCTTGACCACTCCATCACTCAATTTGTTCAACATCTCCAATCCTCTTCCCTTTCCAAATTTGTTATTTAAATGCTTTGGGAAAAATGCTTTGTAAAAAAAATGCTTTGTTAAATCAAATAGGCTGATTCTTGAAACAAAACGTTATTAGATTTTCATCAAAAAAAATACTTTGAAAAAATGTATGCATGCACTTATGAAATGACAAGGTCGTGTGATTTGTTTCACACGCAACTAATAAACCACAAATCATTTTCCAGGTTTGTCTCCATTACACACTTCCATTTGTTAAAATCTTCAAAGTAGCTCACGCATGCAAATTCACATGTCCACCAAAACTACAGGCATATATGGTTTCTTCTCCAGTGATGCAAAAAATGAAAGATATATATTTGTTTGTTAACATTTTATTCAAAAATGACACCCTTATTCAATTTCACGTGGCCACAACTACAGGGACGCAGGCTAATATGTTCTACAGCATGCAAAAGAAAGAAACTAGGCTTGATTCCCTATATTACTGGACATGCACAGCAAGATCAGGAGGAAAGGAGATGCATACTTATCAAGGATGACAACAACATACTTGAGAGGTGGAGTAGTCGAGCATGGTGGAACGAGGAGAAGGAGCAAAGTATGCAACGTGAAAAGCATGAGAAGTAGAAATAAAAATAAAATAAAAGTCAGATGCGTACCTTCAACACACGCATGCAAGAAAAGAAGGTGAAGCTCTCCAGGTGATGTAAAAATTGTTTTGAACGTGTGTTGTATAAATATAGGGGAATGTCACGTTGATTTTAAGGATGAGCAAGATTTCAGGTAAGGAGAAAAATTTAATGCGTGAAAGAAAAAGGCAGGAAATCTTTGTATTTGAAATTCAACGTTAAAAGAAATAACTTCTTGCATTTTTAAGAGTGCGTACATTTCAAGTAACGGTTGAAGAAAAAAATGCGTAAAAGAAATTTGATTGATCCAAGATACTATTTCAAGAGAAACGTGCGTTGATTTAGATGAGCAAATAGGCAGGAAGAATATAAATATTGATTTTTTTATTTTTAAAAAAGGCATGAGTTGATTGAGCACTGATTCATTACCAGATTATACACGGCTACTTGATTTTTATCAATTGAACGCAAATGGCTACGAAATTAAAGCAAAAGAAACGGGTAGTTAAGATTAGATTTTGGGATAATATTTTCAAATAATATTGAATGCGTTTATTTTATCCTTTTTGTTTGAACGTGTTATAAAAATAGGAAGCTGCATGATTTATTTCTTTGGAGATTTAGAAATTTTGTTCTCACATGTACGAGATAAGTTGCTTCCATTAAACGTTTTATTCCCAGAGCTACCAATGAGATGCACGTTTCCAGTATTTAGATGAAGGGAATATGGAAATATTTAGGAAGCAAGAAAAAACGAACGTGCCTAAATTTACGCGCTTAATTATAGGAAAGAAAAGAGGCAAGAATTAATTCCTGAGAATGGTAAAAGGAAATTGCAGATTATATACCCATTAACCAAATGAAGTTGTACGCAGATTTGAAATTTTTTATAACCAGCATTGATTTCATGAGTTTGAACTTTTAGTGTAAAGAGGATATCACGTATTGCTTTTGGTAAAGGAAATGGAAATCAATTTACAGATAGCATTGATTTATAAAGAAACGGTAAAGTTTTTTTAGATAATGATTTATATCAAATTTAAAGCAAATTAGATTTTGAAACAGTAAAGGAAATTAACAAATTTTGCTGCATTAAAAAGGGGCGTAAATCAAGTGATAAAATTTTGCAAGGAATAACGTACGTTCAAACTAAATTGGGAGTGAATGCGTTGATTCAAGGAAAGAAAGTGGCAAGCACTAAATATTTAGATGACGTTGATTTAAGTGGAAGAAAATGTCACAAATTTATGGTTTGAACGTTTTTAAACAAATGTGTTCTATTTCTATTAATTCCACTTGCTAAGTTTTCAATTTACCCTATGGGTTTTCACTTTTTGATTTCTACCATTGGGACATCTAGAAATCTAGCCCCAATTCCCTAACTAATATTTTTAAATTAGTAAATTCCCTCTAATTGATTTCCATATTATTCTAATCAATTATTTCTCATTTAATTGCCTTTAATTGATTTCAATTGATTAACTTATCCCTTTTTATTAACCTCCTTAATTGATTTCAATTAATTACCATATTACCAATTAATTATCCTCCTTAATTGATTTCAATTAATTACCATATTCCTTCATGTCAATCAATCTCCTTTAATTTCATATTCAAATTTGGTTACTAACTTAATTAGTTAATTAACTCTTTTGGTTTAATTATCAATCCTGCGACGTCTCACATTAATCCGTCCACTTTGCAGGCACTGGTAGCCAGACTGGTTACACGGGCAGATTTCTCCTACAAAATGGGGATTAACCTCGTGTCCTCATGCCATTAACCAAAAGAATTTACTTATTTATCTTTCATCAATTTAATTAACTTGCATTAATTATTTAATAAATTAATTCTGGTCAACTACTAAAATTTTACAATTAATTTCCCTATTAATTGTCATTAACTCTATTTTAAAATATCCGTATATGCCTTTATTCAAGTTTTGAATTGCTAACTAGGAATAAGGTAGATTCATCAAATAAATTGATTGCAAGTTTTATTGTTTTAAATTGCTTAACAATGTTCACCACTAACATAATTAATATGTCAAAATTGACAATATTCCACCAACATGATTTGCACGTCATAACCTACCCAATTAACATAATTAATTAACCACTTTAATATGTTACAAATTTTCCCCTTTCATTATTTTTAGGGAATGGGTATAACAACAGATATTATGATAATATCCAAAAATATTTAGTTACCACTCACTTCATTATAAATTATAAGGTTTTTTTTTTCTTCTTAAATTTAGTTACAAAAAATCTTATTAAATTAACGAGTTTAATTCTCTAAATTTACAGGTCATTACAAAGTGAGATTTGTATTAAAATAGAGGATAGTTAGACATGGAGTAGAGAGGAAAGAGATTGAGATATATAATAAAAATACAAGCGTTTTCATAAAAATCTCAAGCCGACTTTGAAATAGACACATGTTGACCTATCAATCTACATAGGTTAACTAGTGTATTTCTCCTTTCGACCTATGTCAATTTCGAAGGTCAACATGCACTAATTTTTGTTGAAAATTATTTAACAATTTTAATTACTTAAATAACTTCTTACCATATATCTCACTGATTTCTAATACTACTCAATGGTAGATAACACAAATATTCAACTCCAAAATCCCATAATGCTTAGGTCCAAATTCAGTTGATGTTGAAAGATGAATTTTTTTATTTTGGTTTGTTTTTAATTTTTTTTATAAGCATATAATTTTATTTGAAATGATTATTTATGTATTTATCAATATATTTTAGTTGACTATTTTTACCTTCCAATCGATTGAATTACCGTATAGATAACCAGTTAGCTCTTGTTAGTCAACTGAAAATAAGTTATGTTATAGTAAATATTTTGAATTTTTGAAAAAGATATTTATTATTAAATTATTTTTAAAAAGGAAAATATTATCTTCTTAAATTAATCGACCGATTTTGTTATTTGTCTGCTAACCAGGACGTTTCTTTTCACTTTTATCTCCATTAATGTACAAATTAGGCATTTTGTCGAAGTATATGTCTGTGTGTGTGTGTGTACAAATTGCCAAAAATTGAAATATTTTTGTTATTAACATGTTTTTATTTATAAAAAATATATAAAATATCTTAAAAATTAATTTAATCCGTTTAAAGAACAAATCTCAAGTTCTCTTCATAATTTTAAAAACGTACTTTCACAAAATGGTTTTGTAAACTTATCGGCAATTTGATTCTATTTTACAAACTCTAAGCAGTAGTTTCTTTTTAGAAGTAATAGCATAGAAATGATAACTTATACAAACGTGTTGATTCTAACGTGATTTACCGAATTTTTGATAATAATTAGTTGCACTAGTATGATCATAGTATATGGGTGATTTATTTATATATACATCAAAATCCCGTAAAGTTTTTTGCATATATACAACTTGAGAACAAGATTATGCAACCGAAGTATATTAATCCTTGCATGTGGGTCTTGCTTGTTGATTAACCATAATACTAAAGATTGGTCCAAAAATTATCATGTGCTGCTTGTCCTTTTTCGGTCCTTTTTTTAGTCTTCGAAGTCAGCATGACAATATTATACTAACTCGAATTGACAACCACTTATGCAGAAAAATCCATAGTCTCTAGTATTGACTAAGTAATAGAATGTTTGTTCAAGTGCTTAAATTTGCAATTCTTTTGGATTTAATTGAAATGTAGTGCAAAGATTATGGGCGAGGTGGTTAGATAAAGAAAAGAGTAATCCATGCTTCGATACAATTTTGATTAACTTCTTTACAATTTTCATCTTTATCAAGATGTAACAGCGTGCTCGTCAAAGTAGGTTTAGCAAAAGTGTTATTCATACCAAATAATTTAAGTAATCTTTATAGTGTTTTTTAAGAACCGAGTCTTCTTCTTAAATTGCATATAAAGGTATTTACAAAGCAACACTTCAAAGAAAATCAAACAAATATATACTCATTACAGTTAGTAAACGAGATACAATTATCCCTAGCCCAAAACCCTCTTTTATATCTCTAGAAACTTCTCCTTTATCCTCACTTCGCTTCATAATTATATACCCTTTTCTTACTATGTTTAACTCACTCATGGCGGCTCAGTGACAACCTTCGTATCGAAACTTTTCCCTCAATACTTTATTTCTTTCACCCTATTAGTAATTGCATGCAACCTTCTCTACATAGATCTGTGAATAGTTTCTTTAATTAGGAGTTCTGAAATCATTCCACTACAATCTTTGTCATATCTGGCTCATTTGAGGTTAATTAAGCTAAATGCTCTTTTCTTCTACCTTATGTTTTTCTATCATATCGCATTCAGTACTCTAATCTCTCTTTCATTTTGAATAGGCTTATGATACTACTGCTTAAAGACCCTCATCGAAGCTTATTTTCTCCTTTGGATGTAGTTAAATTCATTCTTTGTAATAAATATGAATAGTAAAAGCATGTAATATAAAATAGGAAATTTCGAAAAAGCTACCCGAGTTCAGCTTAGGGGAAAATGATTGAATTTGTATGAACTTCAGAGCGACGAACAGGAAACCACCCTCCTTGGGTGGTTGCTGAGCAAACTATGCCCATTTTTACTTAATACCTCATCTCTGAAATCTATATTGTTATGTTTTGATTTGCAAGCTCTGATTTGATTATTTTTTATTTTTGTTTGCAAATAAGTTTTTCTGATCTAGTTGTATGATTGAACGCTCGATTGTTTCTCTCTTACACAATACATTATACACAAGTTAAAAGCATTAAACTTGCTATATTTTTACTTTTACACTACTGATTAAAACGTGATATTCTATTTCAACTTCGGTATTGATATTTAATGTGTCTGCGTGTGATGCGGGACATTTTAATTTAATGCAACACCATTTTCATATCTATATAATAAAATCCCTTGGTAGATAAACAAAAGACAAAGAGCGGTTGAGATTTATTTTTACAGAAAGACATCAGATGGCTGTAGACGAAATGCATATAAACAAGATGAGGATTGCCACCGTGTCATCAAACAACACGTTCCCACTATTTTCACCCCCACACGTTTCACAGCCCACTTACTCCCCCCTTTATTTATGCCTCTTCCTCCATCTTATTATTTCGCTTGCAGCATTTATGAAACAAACGGTACGTTGTTTTTCTCTTTCTCCACTTTCTCCTCCCTTCTTATACGTTTTCCTTTTCCTTCTGTTTGCTGATATGAATTTAACAAATTTACATTTTTCTCTTCTCCCTATCTCACATGTGAATTGTTTGTAAAAAGTTTATTACCAACCTGTACCGTATCATCCTTTTCTGCTTTGTTTCCTTTCTTCCTCCGTCTTTTTTCTTTTCTCCATACACACTGAAATGATTTACTTTTTTTCCCTTTTTCCTTCTTCACCGTCTTGCATATGATATGTTTGTCCAATTTTCATAACCGTTATCTACTGTATTATGCTAACATGCTACTGTTTTTTTCCTCTGTATATAACTTTGTTGTAGCTGTTACATAGAACCACCATCAACATGAAACGGGTTTCCTCATATCTACAACTTTCATTACCCTTTAATTATTATCACATGATCTTTTGACTGTAATTGTTGTGTTATTTGCAGAAAAGAGTAGTAGCTAAAGGGGATGCAAAAGCGGTTGTCACATCACCGACCGCCGAAACCAACGGCACTGTTCAAAATTCAACCACGAACTCTATGTCACCTACAGGTCTGATCAGAACTGCCACCGACTCTTTGCTGCTACCTGTGATTATGGGTGAACCAAATGAGCGTGGTCTACAGGATCAACAAACTACCACTTTTACTAGCCGCAATGAAATGAAGGACATCGACAATTCAGTTGACGTTGTTGCACAAGACCAGCAGAGCACCAATGTTTCTCAACTGAATGAGTCAGAAGAGAACGATCCAGTAGAGCCGCAGACAACCATGTTTTATGATTGGATTGATTCAGATGATGAGTTCATTAAGGCAGTGGTAATATATTTTTATTTTCTTCAACTGGCAATGGGACAAATATTTCCACTTGCTTCTAATTCTTTGCATTTACAGATCGAGTGGGCTGAACAAAACGGCTACTGATTTTGTTTGGTCTTCACATGTTTCTTACGATCATCATGTTCACATCTTCGTTCTCACAAATTACTCCACGTTGTACTTTTTTCACTTTGTTTCTTTTTACAGTTTATAAATTTCTGTTTCATGTATTCCCTTCTATGTAGTATTTGTGTTCAATGTATGTATTTATGTTAATGAAGAATTTCTGTTCCAAATCTGTGATGTCTCAACATTTGTGCACATTTTAAATATTTCCCTCTATACTGCATTTGCATGTGTTTTTTGTTTGCCATGATATAGCTTTTTGCTCAAAATCAGTGCCATTACTTATGTATATGAAGTTGGAATGATACTTCATATTTGGTGTTAACCTGAATGTTGCTCCAGCAATAGTTTCTGTTGTATGTTATGACTTAATGGTGGCATGCAAGTGATTTTATTATACAACTGAACTATGCAATTTATATCCGAACTTAGATTTTGCAGCTCTGATGATAATAGCTTGAAAATTTTGACTGCAAAGTTCCCTTTTATCCAAAAACTGATTTTTTTTTCAAAATGTGCTTTTTCTGCTCTTTCCATATAAACCAAATACAAGTTGAAAATGTGATTCAAACAATGTCAGTACGAAAATTTTAATCGGGGAACTCAAAGCAATATTTTCCATTCTCTATTTCAACTGCGTGTCTGATGCCAATAGTCCTCATCACTGTCACGGTATATGGGCATGTGTTCAGTTTCAGGTTTCAAGTGAAAAAGCAATAGTTTCTGTTGTATGTTATTACTGAGTTGTGGCATGCAAGTGATTTTATTGCTACACAGATAAAACAAACATATAAAGTACAATGTAGCAATATGTATGGTTATTCAGATTAGTACCATCTTGGTAGTGGATTTAAATTACATGACATAAGGTTATTATAATTAAATTAACATATCCAACAAGAATGTGCACAGTCATTGTACTGAAGGAGGAAACATATTTTCATCATAATACAAAATATATCTCTAATTTGATTATTTTCTTTGTGCATCTGCCTATGACTTGACTGTATTAATAAACCTAAAAATCAATAATTACAATATTTCCAATCTATCATACTATTTAAATTTTCTTTCCATATTATTGCTTTTGTCATTAAACTACAACATTACAACGTTCAGTGGATCTTGCAAATAAAACAAATACAATATTTATACTCCCATTTTGTACTAATTTCGTAATATACATAGGTTTAAAGATAACTATATCCTGCTGTTTTTAGATGCAAACATCTTGCAATAACTTTTTACTGACTACCTCTATATATTGCCTTTCTTTAATATGACACAATTACAATTGTTACGTTATTTATCCAACCTAAGGTTGAATATTCTTTCCATGGTAAACCATAGCTGCCTATTCATTCATCTGTATAATAAAATCCCTTGGTAGATAAACAAAAGACAAAGAGCGGCTGAGATTTATTTTTACAGAAAGACATCAGATGGCTGTAGACGAAATGCATATAAACAAGATGAGGATTGCCACCATGTCATCAAACAACACGTTCCCACTATTTTCACCCCCACACGTTTCAACACACGTTTCACAGCCCACTTACTCCCCCCTTTATTTATGCCTCTTCCTCCATCTTATTATTTCGCTTGCAGCATTTATGAAACAAACGGTACGTTGTTTTTCTCTTTCTCCACTTTCTCCTCCCTTCTTATACGTTTTCCTTTTCCTTCTGCTTGCTGATATGAATTAAACAAATTTACATTTTTCTCTTCTCCCTATCTCACATATGAATTGTTTGTAAAAATTTTATTACCAACCTGTACCGTATCATCCTTTTCTGCTTTGTTTCCTTTCTTCCTCCGTCTTTTTTCTTTTCTCCATACACACTGAAATGATTTACTTTTTTTCCCTTTTTCCTTCTTCACCGTCTTGCATATGATATGTTTGTCCAATTGTCATAACCGTTATCTACTGTATTATGCTAACATGCTACTGTTTTTTTTCTCTGCATATAACTTTGCTGTAGCTGTTACAGAGAACCACCATCAACATGAAACGGGTTTCCTCATATCTACAACTTTCATTACCCTTTAATTATTATCACATGATCGTTTGACTATAATTGTTGTGTTATTTGCAGAAAAGAGTAGTAGCTAAAGGGGATGCAAAAGCGGTTGTCACATCACCGACCGCCGAAACCAACGGCACTATTCAAAATTCAATCACGAACTCTATGTCACCCACAGGTCTGATCAAAACTGCCACTGACTCTTTGCTGCTACCTGTGATTATGGGTGAACCAAATGAGCGTGGTCTACAGGAGCAACAAACTACCACTTTTACTGGCCGCAATGAAATGAAGGACATCAACAATTCAGTTGACGTTGTTGCACAAGACCAGCAGAGCACCAATGTTTCTCAACTGAATGAGTCAGAAGAGAACAATCCAGTAGAGCTGCAGACAACCATGTTTTATGATTGGATTGATTCAGATGATGAGTTCATTAAGGCAGTGGTAATATATTTTTATTTTCTTCAACTGGCAATGGGACAAATATTTCCACTTGCTTCTAATTCTTTGCATTTACAGATCGAGTGGGCGGAACAAAACGACTACTGGTAAGGACATTTTTGTGGTGTTAAATTTTTATTGTCCCTACACTTTTATTATACAGATTCCTAAATTAGTTAATTCATCCTACTGCTATACTCTATTGGTTTTCATGTTGTGTACAAATGGAAATCAAAATTTTTAGATGCGTGTTGTATGCGTTCTAACATTACAAAAAAATTCTTACCAATCACATTGTTAATAATTTTACCACCCATCAAATTATACATACTCAACAAATTATACGGTAGGTTATGTCAAGCAAAACTTGAACCCGTGCCATCGTCACGGGCTACGTACTGGTATATATATATATATATATGTGTGTGTGTGTGTGTGTGTGTGTGTGTGTGTGTGTGTGTGTGTGCGTGCGTGTATATGCACTGAATTTACACTTAAAGAAGAGATATACCATATCTTCTTCGTGTTGACCATATAGATCGCATATAACATCTATGTTTGCACCCCTTTGACTAAGTTTCTTTTTGGAAGGAAATAATTTGTTACCACTTTATATAAACAAACTACCATGTTAGGAATATGAATATTTTTTCCATATAAACACTGCCCACGAAACTTTATCATGTGTATTTTGCACTACTTTCCAAATAGCTTTGAATTTGTTTTGTTGATTTTGTTTATATCCATGCCCAATAGTCCTCTTCTCTATCTCTACATATTCTGATGCTTTCGATTCATTCCTCATTTGACTAAGATACCATTGGGTTCTCCAATTTTCACCATTAATAATGTCTTTGACCAGCATTCCTTCACCTCTCGCTCTCTTCATTGTGTGAAGACCTAGTTTGTTAATTAGCCTACCACCTCTAATCTATGGTTCAAACCGCATAGATGTTGTTTATCCATTTACCAGTCGTCTTTTAATGCATTTTAAAGCTTTAGTTCTGTTTCTTAAAGCATCCTTCTGTAGGATCGATTTCACCCTAGGGGGATGAATAAGGTCATGCTATTAATTATAAAAATTATTTCGAAAGTTTGTATAAAATAATTTCAACACAGATATAGCAGAATAATAGCAGCACAGATAAAAGCAGAATAATAAATGCAGAAATAGAAGAACACAGATTTACCCAGCTTCGGCAAAACCTTGCCTACATACTGCCCCAAGGTTTCTTCTAGAAATTAAGTAGTTAGACGTTTACTCACATAAACTTGCGACATCCGCTATCTACTAACCTAAATCTACACTCAAAACCTGCCACTACTCAGCCACTGAGTTGTGAATTCTCAAACTATACCACTGTAGTTCGTTCCCTAGTCACACGACTAGAAATTACAAAAGATTAAAGGAAAAATACAAATTAAAAAACAATTAAAAATCAAAACCGTAATTTAAATATTAAAGCCCAAATATATAGGCCGGCCCAATAAAAATAAAAAATTAATAGAAATTAAATCCCCTTTTTCTTTCTATTTTTCGGCCGGCTTTATTAAGTGATAAAAAAAATTCTCCTTTGGCCTGTTTTCCTCTGTGAAAAATAATGGCGACTACATTCGATACATCGTTTCTCTTCAACCAAAATTAGGGCTTTTCAATCTGAAGAAGCGCCGACTTTTGTTGATTGATCGAATAGGTGATTTCGCGTTGCTTGCTCTGTTGATCGACCGTTTCTTTAATTTGCACACAGCTGCTTCGCGATCGAGTTTGATTTTGACTTCGGTATGTGATTATGCCTTTTGCTTTGTTTGTTTTGCTTGAACTCAATGATCTTTGGCCTATGATGTTACCAGGTTTAAATAGGTTTCGAAACCTTGTAACTTCGTTCGTATATTTTATACAAATTCGTCTGATAATTATGCTTGGCCGTTTGATTTTGTATGGATGTTTGTGATTTTTTCTGATTTGTTCATAATCGTATAATTTCTGTTACTTGATTCGCACGGCTTTGAATTGCTTGTGATTGATTCCTTAGCTACCACGGCTTGATTTTTAACTTTTTCGATTTCGTTCATTTTTCTATTGACTTTGGTTTCTTAATTTTTGCTTTGTTTAGCTGTTCCATGACTTCGACATTGGTTCTTGTTAGGTTGTGAGAAAAATTGACTTCGTCTATTTGAGGATTTGTTCGAACTTGCCTTGATTATTTTGAAACTGATACTTCGTTTATGTTTTGTTCACTGTTTGTGTACAATTTGCTTGAGGCTGGTTCCATTAATGAAGCTATGTGCTTGTTGCAGTTTGATATGCACTTGGTGTTCGTATTTTTCATGTTAACTGTTAGCTTGATTCTTGTTTGCTACTTGGTTGTCATTGTGTACATGTTATAGCTTGATTTCATCTCATCCTTGAACACTGCATCACCGTATCTTATATATGTATGCTCGACTTGACACTCTGTTGCTTGCCATTTTGAACTACCGCACTATTTTGTTCACTGTCGTGTATCACCTGCTAGTTACTAAGCTGCCCACTTCATGTTATTCATGTTGTCTAGATTAGTGCAGTTGCATTTTGTGTCACTTCTGCTTTGTTGACTTCAGATTGTGGCCTGGTGAACTGCTTTGATACAAGTCTGTACTTGGTTTCATTCGAAGTGATTTGGTCGAGTCTGGAGCTTTTTGTTGGACTGGGTTTACTTGTTTTCTTGCAATCTAGTTCATCCCTGAATAGTTTTGACCAGATTGCATGTGCATATACATATGCCATTTTATTTTCTATTTTGGTCTTGTTCATTTGAAAGAATTTGACTTTGATTGCTTGTTTCTCCAACCAGTCTGGGTTCAAATGTACATTCAAATTTTGGTCAAGGCTGTGTTGTATGTATCTTGACCCATAGTTTTATATTGCACCTGAGTTGAATCCAGCTTAAAGCTTGGGTTTGACCTTGTGGTCATGTCGTGACTTTATTTGTATTGCACTTGAGTTGAACCCGACTTCTGATTGGGTTTGACCTTGTGCTCACCTGTCCTTGTAACTTTATCAAGTGTATAACGGTGTGCACAGCCTTGTGACATGTACAATGATACACTGTGCATGTCACAAGTTGTTCATGTATGATGAATTCAACATTAAAAGATGACGAACAACCAAAATAACATAGGCAAATAATATTTTCAAAATACACATTTTATTTTATACTGCAAAATATTTTCTTTTCAATTTTACCGCGTTAGGTTTATTTTGCAGATCGTTCAAATACTAGATTCGATCGGGAATGGAGTTGAAGATTAATACGAGTGAATGAGTGAAATGTAGTGAGGTGCAAATATAAATGGAAAATTGTGATGTAATCAAAATGTATTGTAATTGAAATTATGTGTGCACATACATACATACATACATACATACATATATATATATATATATATAGTGAGTGCTCAAATTTGTACTATTCAACATTGTAATAAAATATTTGTTTGAATAAAATATCTATTTGAATTTGAATTCTGTGTTATTTATTTTATCTAGAAAATATTTATTTAATTATGCAAAAAATAAAATAGTATATTAAGAATACATTTAAATGAATATATATATATATATGTTTATTATCATCAAACAAAAATCACATACTCGCATATTCAACACCTTCCATACTCCCGAATCATCTTGCCACATTTGTATTTCCCAAAAGGATCGATTCCCCATATATTTAACCCTCATCCATCGGGCCCAAACATCTTCCTCATTGATAATTTTCCAGATCCTCTTGATGAATAACGCACCGTCTATTTCTTCTAACTATCTTAAACCCACACCCCCTCTTCTTTACTTTTACACACCACCTCCTACGAAATTTTACTTAGTTTTCTTTCCATACCACCATAATTTAAAATAATCATTTATAGAAATTAATTCTCATTTCCTTTTATAAAATTCCTTTCTATAAATCTCTTTTCTGTTTATAGAACTTCTTTTATAAATCTCTTTATATTTATAAAACTTCTTTTATAAATATGTTTTATTTTTATAAAAATCCTTTTTATAAATTTCTAATTTTAAATCTTATATACTTATCAAAAATCTTCGGTTTCAAGATCGGACTAAATACTTTCCATAAATTGATCATTTCATATATCACTATAAATTCACACACGTGATTTATTTTTCCAATTTATCAAAAAGATATCATTTCCCTTTTATAAAATATCATTTATAAATCTATTCTTTTATTTATAAAATCCATTTATAAATCTATCTTTCTATACAAAATTTTATATAAAGCATTTCACAAATATTTATTTCCAAAATATTTCTATCTTCTTTAAAAACAGAATCACTTTATTGTAAAAGATAAGTCCCCTTTTTTACATTATGATAAACATCCATTATTATACTAACTATTCTACAAAATAAATACTTCCTGAAATATTTTCAAAATATTTCCATATAAATTAGACGAGACTAACCAAAAGGTTGGAGTAAAATAGAGAAGTTCAAAACCCAGTTTTAAATAAAATTCCATAGAAAATTCCAAAGGTCACATTTAAAATCATCCTTCGAATTAAAACCATTTCAAATAAAAAATAACAATTAATAGTATTTCCAAAATACAATAATGAGGCTTAGAGCTACCATTGAACTTAACGAGTATTTTCATTTATTTACACATGAAGGGTTCAAATTTTGTGACATATCAAAGTCACATCCAATAAGGCCAAGCTACCAAGCTTTTAGCATTCAATAATTCATACAACAAGTATATAATTGAAACTAAAATCAATAGTGGTGAGAAACCCCTTAGGGTATCTCTAAAAAAATTCCTGTAACTCAGGTAAGTCCCTTGCAAATCATACCATATGACATCTGCTTTCTGAAGCGAGAATTCAACCAAACCCAATAACCAAACAATAAACATCCAACCATACCCAAACAATAATATAACACATATATCTAAAACAAAATGTTCGTTCCAAGGTGAGTTAACTTACCAAAATTCCAATCAATGCTTATGTGTTCCTGCTCAATCTAAAATCGAATGACATTTGGTTTTAACTCATAATCCTACTTGCTCCAAACTTGATGAAATTGGCTTCAGCGCATAGATAATAATCCCTCGAGCGTAATGAAAAGAAGTCATTTGATTTGGACCTCGTACAGATTAGATATGATTTAAATCTAAACATGAAATTAATTAACTTATTTGATTTTCTAAATAATTAAATCATTATCCACTAAACTATAGCCCTTGGCCCAAAGCTATTCAAACCCGAACCTAATCGCATGCTACAGTGCCTTTCCCTCTCTTTCCCAAATCGAATTCGTGCCTCCCAAAATCATGCACGCCTTTGTTCACTGACATGAAGATTTCAACCATCGGAGATCGAGCTTCCTTTCCCCTTAGCTCCACCATTAGCAGACATAACTCCTACTAACCCCACTGCAAATCAATACCCTCTAGTGCCGCCCACAATAGTGATTTTCAAATCCAAAATCGTACACAGGTGATACCCTATTTTCCATCGCCACACATGCTTCTGACCATTGGAGTTTCCAACTTCAATCACCACACATTCATCTCCACCCTACGGTCACTCCAACATAGACTATGACTCCCCTAGCTGCTTACGTAATCGGAAATTACTACATGAACGGGAAACGCTCAACCACCAACTATGGCTAACTTTGGACACCTGACGCACTGTGTACGCCACTAAATGTTTTGGTTTGTCGATACCAGACATAACCATAACCTCCGATGTCCAATTTGTTGAAGTTCGTATTCGTGAAACTATGACCACCGATAATCATTGAGCAACTGCGATGCTTTGGTCATTGAAACTCAAGGAAACTATTTTTATAAAATACAAGGGACCTAACACTACAACTTCGCAAATGGAAGTTTTGGAAAATTGTTGGTTGATTTGGAGATAGAGATTTGTGAAGTTGGAAGTGCTGAATTCATTTCATTATAGGAAGAAGAATAAAAGAGTAGAGGGAGTGTTGTGTACTGTTGTGTATTGCGTGTGTGGATGTGTATAAATAAAGGCAACGCAAAATTTCAAGCAAAGAAACCAATAGTTAAGACTCCCATCATCCAAAAATGACTTGTGGTACTCCACTACATAATATCACGTTCGCATACGAACCACGGATGACAGAAATAAAAATACAATCGCGCACAATAGTGTGACATGATCACAAAAGAATACAAAACTTCGAAGATCATCTTATTTAGAGAATTTTTAAAAATACCAACTTTGCCACAAAATGCATCAAACAATATTCAAAATATTTTTCAAATTAAAAATTACGAAAAAATCTATAAATTTGTTTTAAAAATAAAGTTCTTACATTAAAAATTGATTTTCTTACTTTCTATTGTATTTGAACAAATTTAAAATTTTATATAAATTATATATTCAAATTCGAAATGTTAAGAATTACGGGTCATTACATATTTTGTATAACCAAATTCTCAGAACTACACTTTCCATAATAATTAAATTCAAATTCCTTTATACATCTTTACAAAGACTTTTAAAACAACTTCCTTATTATATAAAAAATAATCAACTACTAAATATATACATAATTTCCAAAATTGTTTTGGACGAAGTATATTTTAAATTTTAATATCAACAATTTCCATGCAATGAAATAAATTTATATTCATCTTACTATAGTTTCAAAATATTATTCCTTAATTTTTCCCATATAATAAATTAGTTGCATTTAATTTATTATGACTTCAAAGTATTATTGTTAGAACTTCCAATTTATTAAATCCAAATAGATTACTCTCATCACTTTAAAATATAAATTTTAATTATAAAAATCTTTTAAATATTTCTATAATCATAGACATATAAATAAATAAAACTTATATTCAAAATTTGTATATTTAAGAAAATTCAAAAAATCACTACTTTCCAAATGATTTCTTTAATTATAAATTTCAAAAATTATTCCATTTTTATATTTTCTATCAATAATATATTTTCAATATTTAAAAATCATTTCAAAATTTACTATTTATTTATAAAATATTTTATTTCTTTCGCACCCCATTTTCGATAAATTTCAAGTGTTGTCTTCGATTAGTTACAAGCATTTACATATTACTCAAACATCGTATAATGTACCTATATTCTACAGTCAGCCCATAATTCATCACAGCATTAAAAAAACTCATCCAATTCAATGCATATTAACCAAAATTGACCATCCAAATTCAATTAATTTTCCTACCATATTTACCACACAACAATCAAACAAACATAGAAAGAAGATAGGCAAAGGCATAGATGTGAGTTAAAGATAACTTACCCAAAGCTCTACCACCTTGCCGACAAAACCATCGACGTCCCCTCACTTCCACTCCATTATCACCTGACAACAACCCCCACGTCGCCGTCATCTCCCATGTTAGCACAACTTAGCATCACCACCCTCGTTCGCTCTACCCTAACCGTGCGCCATGGTCTCGCGCCACCACTCCAGCCTAAACACATCAATCCCAGTCACACGAATAATGACCGAGCTCTATACTTGATCTGTCTCCCTCCACCATCGGTGGCGTCGCAAGCATTCGTGTTTGGCCATGCGATATTTTTCTTTTTTCTTTTGAATGACTTTTTTCCCTAAGAGAAATTGATTTCAAATGATTTAGGGGGTTGTGGTTGAGATAGAAGAATAGGTTTGGGCTTGGAGTGGGTTAAGGAACGTTCTATAAGAGTTGAGATGGTCAAGGGAGGTATTACACAATAATATTTACGATTAAGCCCTTTTTATTTATTTAATTTAAACACCCTACTTTTATTTCCCCTTTAATTAACTCTATTATCTATCTATACAAACTGAACTAGTAAATGTTGCATAAAGTATATTAAGCAAAATATTTAAATTCAATAATTATTTGTCTTCATTAAATTACCGATTTCAATTAATATCGAATAATTCTCTTTTTCATCTATTTCGATTGAATAGCAATTATTTTCAATATATATAAAATATTTATGTTCATTTATAAATATTTTATTCGAGTTTAACATGGTTATTATTATTATTATTATTTTGAAATGAATTCATTCACTAATTTAATTTTGTTAAAAAGAACTGCTTTATTGAATTATTTTAACCAAAAAAGGTATATTTTCAAGAGTAAAATTATCCAAAAATTTAATTTGAATGTTTTGTTTTAATTAAAGTAATTTATTACAAAAGCATAGAAGGTCAGATTGTTACATCGTCGTGGTCTCTCCAAGCGGGGAGGAATGTCCCCTGGATGAAGGGACTAGAAAGAGGAAGAGGGCTATGGAATCCGAGTGAGAGGGTCCTCTTGACCCCTTTACTAGGCACGCGATCGTTTATTTTGTAGAGGGGCTCCATCGGAGAGAGGAGGGGGAATTAGTAATCCATGTGTTGTTGGAGCTTGAAGTCACCTGGTATCGTGATGACTTAGATCATTTGCGAAATGTCAGTGGAGCTTCTAGGATTTTCCCATCATGTTCGGTCCGGGTGGGGTTTCCATGATGCATAGGAGGTCGTGGACATTCATATCTAAAAAGCTTTGATTATATGATCTTCCCTTCTTTTCTTTTCTTTAACCCTCACTTATACACGAAGGTAACTTCAGTACTTCAAGAATAATCCTTTTGCACAAGGATCAGAGTTATCCTTCCAAAGCAAAATACACCACTAGTGGTATACCATAGGAAAAACCTAGCTGGTCTCGCTAAGACCGAGTGCATCGCTCAATACATACATAAAACTAAAGGTAACATCAAGGTAGAGACGACTACACCCTATGGGTTTGCCAAACCTACTGGCCTTGTCTCATATCTCTGGTTTTGGTTATTACCGCTGAAGAGGCTACGTTTGGCATTCCATGTCATGGACCAACACCCAAATAGATTACAGAATCCTATATGGATTCCCATACCCAACCGGGTCTTGGAATCACACATAAATTCCCACATCTCAATATATTATGAAACTCCTCCATAGAACTGTATATCATTTTGGAGTGGTTATGGTTTCGAGTCATCTCTTATGAGTACACTCTTTCCGCTTCTCGAACACTCCAAAAACCAATCATTGATTTTTCAAAATGCTCAATACTGGTTCTTTAGGAAATAATTAAACAATAAATAAGAGCAGAGATCACCCCCTAGCCGTTTATGTGGACAGATCCCCTTATCATTTATCCTAGAAGAACAAAACGAGTTTATATGTACAGTATAACGCCACCGACTGTAGATACACCACATAATCCTATGTTTCTTCTAGATATTTCCAAAGTTAAAATCCTTCGGTGTTAAGTAGGGAATTGCTTCCTTACCATAAAAATTAAGAAGGATTATATATTTAGGCCAAGATTTGATAGTTGGTTATTTAACTATCAAATAAACAAACATTCAAAACAATATTTCTATATCGCCTTTTGAACAGGTTATATATCATAAAAGTTGGCTTAATGGTTTCTGTGATCATCAAGATAGGATGTCAGGAGAGACGGTTATCAGTCTCGGAAATCGATGATATTTGGAACAATGGACAATAGTTTGGCGGATTCGGACCGAGTCCTAATCAAGGTGAAATCAATATGAAGTGACAAGGAAGGCCCCATGAGACCACATTTCAAATTTCAAGTCAATTCGAGTTCATATGCTCGAGTTATGGACAAAGGAAGAATTTATAAGGATCGATCAGGAATGATCCATAAAATAGCGTAAATCGACGAAGATCGATCAACATCTCAAAATCTACAAAGCCAATGCACTTGAAACTTTCAGAACATCAATTTATTGAAGAGCAGAGCCCACAAACAAAATCGCATGACAAAAATCCCAAATCTTGGAAAAAGAGGCCGATCAATATTTGAACGATCATACAGATCAGCCAGAATGATCCATAGTTTCACGAAAATAGCGATATCTCACGAACGGTATGTCGGACTTGCATGAAATTTGGAGATAGTAGCTAACATTATAGGGAACCTACATGATCAATCGCAACTCAAAAGGATGAAATCTTCAAAAAATAGTCCTATCATTATTTGAACAAGCGTACAAATTAGATGAAATATCCATAGTTTTACAGAAAATGTGATATCTCACAAACGGTATGTCGAAATTGCATGAAATTTACAAGCAGATTACATCAAGGAAACCCTCATGATCAGTCATAGCTCAAAAGAATGAAACTTGGAAAAGAATCCGATCGTTATAGGAACGATCGTAAATTATAAATAAAAGATTATTGGAGTAGACGTAGGCCAGAGTTTGCCAAACCATTATCAAGCTTGTATGTTCCTTTACTTTTTCTGTTATTTATGATCTGCATGTTTATCTTTTTATCTGGATATTGTTTTTGAAAAGTGGAAATTAGCCACAAAGGCTTTTTTAGCAAGTGTAATTAGTTTCTAGGATACACAACTGAAATAATTACTTTTAAGGACAAAATGCAAAATAATTAGTTTCTAAGGCCTTAAAACCTATGAAACTATGTCCTTAAAAGTAATTGGACTGCTGACTTTATCCTTAAAAGTAATTATTTGCTGACTTTGGCCTTGAAATTAATTTATGTAGATGTATGCCCTAGAAACTAATTGGACTGCAAAGTTTGTCCTTATAGTGAAATTCCCATTTTGGAAATTGGTGCTTTTATATACAACTGGATGTTTGTGACCATTTTTGGTGTAAACATTTTGAAGCTTTCACTGAAAAGAACTTACACTCGTGGATTTGGAAGCTAGGATCTTGGATTTGAAATCTTGGATACTTAGATCTAGGAAGCAATGGTTAGGAAATCAATAAGGAGACCATTAGCGGATATAAGCCATCATAGGGGGAGTTAGGAGGCTCCTTCTGGAGCCGAGAAAATCAGAAATCTATCTACATCATCAGATATGAAATGGGAACAATGATGGATGCTATGCAGGAGAGGATGCTAAGGAGATCAAAGGAGTTGATGCAGGATCTACCCTAATAGAATGGACAAGCTGGAGCACAAAACCAAGGAAATGGAGTAGCAGGAATGCTGTAAATATGGATCACGAAGTTGGAGAAGCAAGAACTGAAGCAAACCAAAATCAGGACCAAGGAAACGAAGCTAGCAAGATGCAGGATGGAGTGGAACAGCTGGAAATGGCCCCTGACCGACTAAGAACAATCAGGGTAGATCTGTCACAACCCGAATTTCAGCATTCGAAAATCAACACCCGTACCTCACTTGTACTTGAATGCCGCAGATTCAATCATTGAAATTCGATTCGCGTTAGAGCTTATAACACATTAAGTATAACAACACAACAGAAAAAAAGATAATATCATTGATATGCAATATCCAAATATGATACAACACTGCCTAACATATATCAGAGCATAAATACAATGCTACATCGGAATAAATATCTTGAACTTAAACTACCAAGTGAGAACTCCAATATCTGCAACTCCATCTCTAATGCTCCAAAATCAAAAGCTCATCCCAAAAGCTATGAGGACTCCAATCCAATAAACTCGCACCACCATCAGGTTGAACTTGTAGCAAATGCGATCCTGAAAATGCTATTGCCAAAATCCAAAGGCTGGATGCTATCGAATCTACAACTACTATTTGATTATCTGAAAAACCCAACTCTGGACTGCCCCAGTAGGAAAGTTGTGGCCACCCAGAGTTTAGAAAGGGAACAATAAACTCCGGGTCAGTCATAGGACTAGTGTGAGCACACAAAAATAGTTTACCTTTAAAACAAGCAACAACAAAAAATTTAGAATTGAAATCTGCAATGCTTTTTGGAAAATGAAACTATCATAAGGCCTCCCGGTACACACACAATGCAATCGCTCACTTGGGGGAGATTTCTCCTTATGATAGTCAAACATGCTTACTACGCAAAATCCTTTTGATATTATTATTAGTGCATAGTGCAAAAAACAATTTCGAAAGTATAATATTGATCTTAGGCAGCATAGATACCATTATATTATGCCTGCTATAGCTACCACCTGAGGTGGTAGGTTATACAACTGTATTCGTAAAGGGCTCGTATTGAATGATTGGATTTCCAACAATGATCAGGTTAAGGAACTTCCTTACCGAATGGAACGCCTCTGAAGGGACGCCCCAAACTGGTTCCCTACCAACACAAGGCTGGGTTACCCCTGCCCAGAAGTAACCCTACAAGTAAGCCATCCCCGGTCGTTACCGACCTTTATCCCGGGATTCACCAACAAATTGCAACAACCACACGGTTAAATATCTGGGCTCCATACCATGATATCACTTTTATCCAAAAGGAAATGGACATACCCTAGGGGCGCGGCCCCTGAAAACCTTGCCGCAACATTCCTGTTTCGACCATTTTCGGGTTGTGAGGCTCGACGAAGTCTCGTCCACAAAGCTACATTTTCCACAAAGCCATGCTTTGATCAACAAATGATCAGCAGCACTTCGTATGCCACATTACCAAATCGGGAATATATCACTAGTAACCATCAACTACATAGCCTCTGAGCTCGTACGTCTCAGAGAAGGGTATTAAGCTAAGAGAATAAATCTTCGCCACCAAGCAGAAATATATTTGAAAGAAAACGGCTTTACATCTCAAAGTGTAACATCAGACACATATCTATACAAGTCCGTTCCGGGTTCGAACAGAACCGAAGGCACTTGCAAAGAAGCCCTTGCAAATCCGAATAATCCCTAATCACGTCCGGACTCACCATCACAAAGGACGATCAAATCTCCATACCGAGGACCAGTCGGTGTAGAGACATTCGACGAGTTATCCTTTCGCTTTCGAAAATATTCGGTCTTCACCACCGGTCTTCAAATGTTATCCATAACGTCGTATTATTATTCGAAATGGGTTATATGACCCAAGGTCCTCTCCCGGCTAAACCGAATAATGAGCGCAATATTTAAAAACATATGGATATTGGGATCTTTGTTAAGCCACAACTTAAAGCCCAAAAGGTTTAAACAAATTGCCATTTTAAAATCTTTAAACAAAAAGATTTACTTCACAAAGTTCACTAATCTTTCACGAAGATTCATTCACGGCTTTTCAAAACAATTTCCTTTTCAAATTGAATTAACTCATCCAATCATTAAATCAAAGACTCAATTTGTAGCTTCCAAAACCATTTCCAAGATTCATTCATAATTTTCAATACAATTCCCATTTCAAATCTTTTATATAAAAGATACACCATTTAAAATCCTCTTTAATTTCAAAACAAGGTTCAACTATTTTTCACAATGATTCATTCATAGCTTTCAAAACAATTCACAATTCAAATTCTTTATACAAAAGATACATCTTTAAGATCCTCTTATTTTGGAAACAAAGGTCACTATTCTTTAACCAAGATTCGTCAATAGCTTTCAAAACAATTTTCATTTCAAACTTGAAATCTTTTCAATACAAATTAAAAATCCTTTCTTTATATGAAAGCTATTATTATTTGAAAACAAATAGTTCTCGTTTCGGAAAAAACACGATCACATTTGCACAAGTTAAAGCCCTTCTAGTATAAAACTTGGGTTAAATTCAGATTTCGAAAACAATACTTTTGAAATGGTTTAAAACCCATATAAACACATTAACTTGTATAACATTTTTAAACCATAATCTCCAAACATAGAATTCAATTTCAAATCTTGAATTCAGATTCAAATAAAATTATTTAAATTTCAAAACTTTATCAAGTTATTCAAAATAACTTTTATCTTCAAACTCCTTTTCAAAAGCTTTTCATATTTAATCCAATTTCATTTCCAAAACTATTTTGGATTCAGAGTTCAATCTTTAAAAACCATTTCAAAAATCCATGACTTAACCAATTTTCTTATGCAATACACATTTGTGTGTGTAAGGTGTAGTCCAGGGGTTTTACACAATAGTCCACATTCATCAACCATCACATACTCAAGCACATCAATATCGATAAGCGGTATAATCTATAACGCTTATCTTCATTCACAGATTCACAGATAAATAATATTAGTTCATTACAGATAAAATAAATTACATTCATCATAGCTCAAATCAAAATAATTCATATCACAAAGCATCACACACCAAGGATATCAAACGATCCAAAGCATTCCATGCAATTCAAACATCCATAAGTAAGGCAATTAATTATCTGTTTTATTTAAATCAGATTAATTACTTATGAATAAACTACTAATCCAGGTTAATTAATACTAATTAATTACAAATCATTTTGATTAATTATTCTTTAATCATTTATTAATTAACCATTAATAATAAATTAATTAACCTTTAATTATTAAATGATTATCCTTTAAGTAATTTACTATCCTTAAATTAATTATCCTTAATTAATTACATTAATTAATTACTCCTCAATTAATTATCATTCCTTAACCACCTTCATTAATTAATTTACCTTTAATTAATTAATTATCCTTAATTAATAAATCAATCCACCTTTAATCATTAAATAATTAACCTTTAATTAATTAATTAATTATCCTTAATTAATTAATTAACCCTTAATTAATTACCATTTAATTAATTATCCTTTAATCACTTGATTAATCAACTTTAATCATTGATTAATTACTTTTTTTTAATTTAGTAATTATCTTTAAGTAATTAACTACCTTTAATTACTTTCATTAATAAATCAACTTTTAAGAAATCACATTTAATTTATGATCCTTAATTTACCTTCGTTAATTATCCTATAATTACTTGAGTTAATTAATTCATCCTTAATTTTTTTGAAGTCTTTAGTCAATTTAAGATAACCGTTATCTTAATAAACTACGTAATTATTTTAATTAACCAATCCTTTAATTGATTTTTCTTAATCAATTAGAATAAGTGAATATACTCAATTAATCACACTAAGTAATTAGCCTTTAATTTATTAATTAAGATAAACCATTTATTTTAATTGATTATTTAACTATCATTTAAACCTTATTAAATTTATACGTTTGAAATAAATTTTATTATATAACATCACTTAAGCACTTTTATTAACTAAAGTTCAATATACTTCCTTAACCATTTTATTTTAATTGAAACACTTGGAGATTTCAAAACCCAAAACAATTCCATAACATTTAACTTAAAATTTAACTTGAAATTTGTTTTTCCTTAAAAATTTGTTTTTAAAACTTTAAACTTGGTACGTATTTACCTTTGAAAACTTGTTTTGCATTTTCTTTTACCATTCATTTGTATTAAAAACTTCCCAAACATGGTTCATATTTTTGTTAAAAATTTTAAACCAAGATTTTTTTTATCTAAAACCTGCTATGTTTCAAACAGTTCAAGCCCAAACCCATTCTGCCCGATCAATTACTTAAGTCATCACTTCGACTTCCCGTGCTCGAACCCGAACTTCGCAATCATGGCCAAAAACTGATATATATGACAATCGGTGCACGTGCACCGATCATCCAATGCCTTCCGACCATCACCATGACCTTCGACAAGTCGCCGGCGATCCCCTCAAGCCTCATGACCACCCAGAAATCTGACTCGAACCTCAAATCGAAAACAAGAAAAAAATCGAACAATCTTGGAACAACACAGTTCGTCAAAATTCGCTTCGAACCATCACCGTCGGCCGTAGATGTACACGCAACCACCCCTGCTTTAATCCCCCCGGGTCCCGTTCAACTCGATGCATCGATGGCCCCTAGTTTGCCTCACATCTCTCGTCGTTCAAAAACTGACATCGAACCCTAGTTCGTCGCCGCTGAGTCGCCACATCCATTGATAAATCCAATCCCTATTTTTCCTGTACTCCTTCCTACCAGCTTCCATCACGATCAATCACGACATCTCATTCATCATTGATCGCCGGAAATCGACGAATATCCCAAATTTGATCATCACAAAAATTCTACACTTCCCTAATCTTAACAATCACCAAATCTATATTAAAAATCATTATTTTCGAATGCGAACTAAGTTATGAATTCAAAACACAAAATTTTAATGATTGATTTTCGAATATAAATTTATTCCCACTGTGTTTCCTTAACTTCTATAATGTTATTTGTTATTTATACTTATAAATGCTTTTTAAAATTTGAATCAGGTAGATATATCCAAAGATTATTACCTAAGTCTTTTATGTTATGAGATATACATTTTTTTCTTGAATCTATTAACTTGTTACTGAACAGAGACATATGCATATCCAAATTCATAGATATATACAGATGTTTTACCTTATATACGGACAAATGCTTAAAAATTCAATCATGCAACACATTACTTTGATTGTTTATCACAAATAGCAATATATAAATGGATTTAGTTTCTTTAAATTTGAAGTTTGCTCACCTGAAAGTGATCAGAGGACCAATTTAGCTTTTAAAATCCGGAAATGCTCTTGTTGTCTTTGATCTGAAGTTGTTGAGATATTGATCTGGATTTTAATTTGAAACTCTGATGAATTGAATCTACTGCTCGAACAAGTTGAATTTGGAATCTGGTTTATTTCCATGTTGAAGTTTGTTGATTTTTTACTTCCAGATTTAAGCTTTTTCTATTTGATCTCAGGCTTGATTTATTTTTGATTTTCATTTCCTTTTGCTTCCAGGTTTGATATGTTTTTTTTTTTGATTTCAGGTTTCAAATTTGAGAATGAAGAAGAATGAAAGAAAACATGCAGCCTGGTTTTACTCTTTAATCATTTAAATTTTAAGAATAATTTATTTTTGCCACTTGTATTACTTGCATGGCAATCTTATTAACACTTGTTAATATTTGTATCTATTTCTTTACACTTTTTATTATATATATTATTACTTATTTTACAAATGTCATATGTAATTGAAATTGTATTTAAATCCTAAACTTTAGTTAATTTATAAATTTAGTTTAAACCCTTATGTTAATAAATTTACACCTTTCAAAAGTTATCATATGTTTTTTTATGTTTATATACATATGCTTCATAAATATATTTCACATACATACAAATTAATTTTTTATAAAATTCACAAATACCAAAATTATATGTTTATATTTACATCTTCATAAGAAATTAAGTTTGAAATTTAATTATTCTAAATAAATAAATACATATATAGATTATTTATATCAAATTAAAATTTAACTTTCGAATATCTTTTAAAAATTTACTATATTGAATTCCAATACAACTTTCAAAATATGTATTACATATGTATATTACAAATTAGAAAACTAATTTCTATAAAATTATATAATTTTTAAATCCAATTTATTTGTAAATATTTACTCTTATATTTCAAATTCAAAAATTAATATACAATCAATTTGTATTTATAAATGAATAAACAAATAATATCTTTTTATTAATATATTTAATTAATTCACAATCTATAAATATTTTCAAATATTTATTTTCAACATATATGTATTTGAATTTCGAATTCAAAATTCCAAATTATAATCTTTTTCTAAAATATTTAGATTTCCAAATCAAATTCTTTATTTCAAAAACTTATATATATTTTTTATCCCCACATTTTCAATTTAATTTGACAATTAAATTCATAATTTAATCCAAACATTATTAATTTCCAAATTAATTCTTAATTTTAATCCAAAAATCAAATTAATCACTAAATTAATTTGGCATAAAAATTAGGATCGTTGCAGATCCCCCCTTTAAGGAAATTTCGTCCTCGAAATTTGCCAGGGAAACAACAAAGATGGATATAAAAAAAGAAACAGTTTTTAGATCAAACTGAATATCTATTTTGCATTTCGCTTACTAACTCGGAATATCATCAATAATAATGAGAACAAACTCATGCGATATTTTACAAAACACCCGGGTCACCCAGATCTATGAAATATGTGCTGGTTAGTTCGAAGGAGAACTAACCGTTCGTAGAATATATTTGGACCCAACAGAACAAACAATGGATACTAAATCCAGGTTGGAATATCCCAAAGTGTACACCGTCTTGTCCCTCTTTGGACTTTGATCTTCACAAGAAATCATAATAGAATTTCAAATTTGGTTTTAGTCGAATTTTTTTTATTGATATAAATCTCCATATTTTATTCATCTGTTGGTTTAAATAGAATTTTAAATTCATTAAAGTTTAAAAACGGAAAACATGATAGGAAACTGATGAAGAAAACACAAAATAGGAACGATTCGCAGGGCCACCATCCACACCAAAGCTTCTCCCTTGTAGCTGCTACGAAGCAATCAAAGAATTGAAATCGGATCAAAGGAGATTGATAGAGAAATATGTTTCCTTTGTTGCAGGGTATTGACCATTTGTAGTCGTACTTCCCTGTCCCCTATCTCGTCCTCTTCTTGCACTCATATTCACTATCAGCGAATAGTAAGGGAATTTACTGAGGCATACGAATGGATATCTTAGGGATATACTCATTCTAGGGTATACTTCACCCTATCTCTATTGAGTTACCTAATGTGTTATACTCCTAAGCTAAAGTTCAATCTTCAGCTCTGATACCAAATTGTCATGACCCGAATTTCAGCGTTCGAAAATCAACACCCGTACCTCACTTGTACTCAAATGCTGCTGATTATATCGTTGAAATTCGATTAGTGCCAGAGCTCATAACACATTAAGTATAATAACATAGCGGAAGAAAAAGATAATATCATTGATATAAAATATCCAAATATGATACAACACTGCCTAACATATATCAGAGCATAAATATAATGCTATAGCGGAATAAATATCTTGAACTTGAACTACCAAGTGAGAACTCCAATATCTGCAACTCCATCTCCAATGCCCCAAAATCAAAAGCTCATCCCAAAAGCTATGAGGACTCCTATCCAATAAACTCGCACCACCATCAGGTTGAACTTGTAGCAAATGCGATCCCGAAAATGTTATTGCCAAAATTCAAAAGCTGGATTCTATCGAATCTACAACTGCTATTTGATTATCTAAAAAACCCAACTGTGGACTGCTCGTGTGGAAGATTGTGGGCGCCTAGAGTTTAGGAAGGGAACAATAAACTCCGGGTCAGTCATGGGACTGGTATGAGCAAACAAAAGCAGTTTATCTTTAAAACAAACAACAACAAAAAATTTAGAATTGAAATCCGCAATGCTTTTTGGAAAATGAAACCATCATAAGGCCTCCAGGCACACACACAATGCAATCACACATTTGGGGGAGATTTATACTTATAAAGTCAAACATGCTTACTACGCAAAATCCTTTTGATATTATTATTAGTGCGGAAAACAATTTCAAAAGTATAATATAATCTTAGCCAGCATAGGTACCATTATATTATGCCTGCTATAGCTACCACCTGAGGTGGCAGGTTATAAAATGCAATCGTAAAGGGCTCGTATCGAATTATTGGATTTCCAACAATGGTCAGGCTAAGGAACTTCCTTACCGAATGGAAAGCCTCTAGAGGGACGCCCCCAAGAACCAAACCAGTTCCCTACCAACACAAGGCCGGGTTACCCCTGCCTAGAAGTAACCCTACAAGTAAGCCATCTTCGGTCGTTACCGACCTTTATCCCAGGATTCACCAACAAATAGCAACAACCACATAGTTAAATATCTAGGCTCCATACCATGATATCATTTTTATCTAGAAGGAAATGGACATCCCCTAGGGGCGCGACCCCTGAAAACCGTGTCGCAACATTCCTGTTTTGACCATTTTCGAGTTTTGAGGCTCGATGAAGTCTCGTCCACAAAGCTACACTTTTCACAAAGCCATGCTTTGATCAACAAATGATCAGCAGCACTTCGTGTGCCACATTACCTTGGGAATGTATCACTAGTAATCATCAACTACATAACCTCTAAGCTTGTACGTTTCAGAGGAGGGTGTTAAGCTAAGAGAATGAATCTCCGCCACCAAACAGAAATGTATTCGATAGAAACCAGCTTTACATCTCAAAGTGTAACGTCAGACAAACATCCATACAAGTCTGTTTCGGGTTCAAACAGAACCGAATGCACTTCCAAAGAAGCCCTTGCAAATCTGGATAATCCCTAATCACGTCCGGACTCCCCATCACAAAGGATGATCAAATCTCTATACTGGGGACCAGGCGGTGCAGAGACATTCGACGAGTTATCCTTTCGTTTTCAAAAATATCCAGTCTTCACCACCGGTCTTCAAATGCTATCCATAACGTCGTATCATTATTCGGAATGGGTTATATGACACAAGGTCCTCTCCCGGCTAAATCGAATAATGAGCGCAATATTTAAAAACATATGGATATTGGGATCTTGGTTAAGTCACAACTTAAATCCCAAAACTTTTCCTTCAATGGTTTAAATAAATTACCATTTTCAAATCTTTAAACAAAAAGATTTACTTCACAAAGTTCACCAATCTTTCACAAAGTTCACCAATCTTTCACAAAGATTCATTCACGGCTTTTCAAAACAGTTTCCTTTTCAAATTGGATTAACTCAGTTTGTAGCTTCCAAAACCATTTCCAAAGATTCATTCATAATTTTCAAAACAGTTCCCATTTCAAATCTTTTATATAAAAGATACACCATTTAAAATCCTCTTTAATTTCAAAACAAGGTTCAACCATTTTTCACAAAGATTCATTCATAGCTTTCAAAGCAATTCACAATTCAAGTCTTTTATACAAAAGATATACCTTTAAAATCCTCTTATTTTGGAAACAAAGTTCACTATTCTTTAACCAAGATTCATTAATAGCTTTCAAAACAATTATCATTTCAACTTGAAATCTTTTCAACACAAATCTGAAACCTTTTCTTTATATGAAAGCTATTATTATTTGAAAACAATAGTTTTCGTTTCGGAAAAAATCCGATTACCTTTGCACAAGTTAAAGCCCTTCAAGTATAAAACTTGGGTTAAATTCAGATTTCCAAAACAATACTTTTGAAATGGTTTAAAACCCATATAAACACATTAACTTGTATAACCTTTTTAAACCATAATCTCCAAACATAGAATTCAATTTCAAATCTTGAATTCAATTCAAATCAAATTATTTAAATTTCAAAACTTTATCAAGTTATTCAAAATAACTTTTATCTTCAAACTCCTTTTCAAAAGCTTTTCATATTTAACCCAATTCCATTTTCAAAACTATTTTGGATTCAAAGTTCAATCTTTAAAAACCATCTCAAATATTTATGACTTAACCAATTTCCTCGTGCAATCCACATTTGTGTGTGTAAGGTGTAGTCCAAGGGTTTTACACAATAATGCACATTCATCAATCATCACAGATTCAAGCATATCAATATCGATAAGCGGTATAATCTATAACGCTTATCTTCATTCACAGATTCACAGATAAATAATATTAATTCATTATAGATAAAATAAATTACATTCATCACAACTCAAATCAAAATAATTCATATCACAAAGCATCACACACCCAGGATATCAAACAGTCCAAAGCATTCCATGTAATTCAAACATCCATAAGTAAGGTCAATTAATTGTCTAATTTATTTAAATCAGATTAATTACTTATGAATAAACTACTAACCCTGGTTAATTAGTATTAATTAATTACAAATTATTTTTATTAATTATTCTTTAATCATTTATTAATTAACCATTAATAATAAATCAATTAACCTTTAATTATTAAATGATTATCCTTTAATTAATTTATTATCCTTAAATTAATTATCCTTAATTAATTAAATTAATTAATTACTCCTCAATTAATTATCATTCCTTCATCACCTTCATTAATTAATTTACCTTTATTTAATTATTTATCTTAATTAATAAATCAATCCACCTTTAATCATTAAATAATTAACCTTTAATATTTAATTAATTATACTTAATTAGTTAACCCTTAATTAATTACCATTTAATTAATTATCCTTAATTAATTATCCTTTAGTCACTTGATTAATCAACTTTAATCATTAATTAATTACTTTTTTTTTAATTTAGTAATTATCTTTAAGTAATTAATTACCTTTAATTACTTTCATTAACAAATCAACTTTTAAGAAATCACATTTAATTTATGATCCTTAATTTACCTTGGTTAATTATCCTATAATTACTTGAGTTAATTAACTCATTCTTAACTTTTTTAAATTCTTTAATCAATTTAAGATAACTGTTATCATAATAAACTACTTAATTATTTTAATTAACCAATCCTTTAATTGATTTTTCTTAATCAATTACAATAAGTGATTATACTCAATCAATCACAATAAGTAATTAGCCTTTAATTTATTAATAAAGATAAACCATTTATTTTAATTGATTATTTAACTATCATTTAAACCTTATTAAATTTATATGCTTGAAATAAATTTTATTATATAAAATCACTTAAGAACTTTTATTAACTAAAGTTTAATATACTTCCTTAACCATTTTATTTTATTTGAAACACTTGGAGATTTCAAACCCAAAACAATTACATAACATTTAACTTGAAATTTTTTTTCCTTAAAAATTTGTTTTTAAAACTTTAAATTTGGTACATATTTACCTTTGAAAAATTGTTTTACATTTTCTTTTACCATTCATTTGTATTAAAACTTCCGAAACCTGGTTTATATTTTTGTTAAAAATTTTAAACCAGGATTTTTTTTATCTAAAACCTACTACGTTTCAAACAGTTCAAGCCCAAACCCATTCTTCCCGATCAATTACTCGAGTCATCACTTCGATTTCCCGTGCTTGAACCCGAGCTTCACAATCACAGCCAACAACTTATATATACATACATACATACATACATACATACATACATACATACATATATATATATATGACAATCTGTGCACGTGCACCGATCATCCAACGCCTTCTGACCATCAACATGACCTTCGGCAGGTCGCTAGCGATCCCCTCAAGCCTCATGACCACAAATCGAAAACAATAAAAGAAAATCGAACAATCCTGGAACAACACAGCTCATCAAAATTCGCCTCGAACCATCACCATCGACCTAGATGTCTACGCAACCATGACTGGGGCTTCGCCAACTACCCCTGCTACAATCCCCCTGGGTCCCATTTAACTCGATGCATCGATGACTATGACTTTGCCTCACATCTCTTGTCGTTCAAAAACTGACATCGAACCTTAGTTCGTCGTCGCTGAGTCGCCACGTACATTGATAAATCCAATCCCTATTTTTCCTGTAATCTCCTTCCTACCAGCTTCCATCACAATCAATCACGACATCTCATTCATCATAGATCGTCGAAAATCGACGAATATCCCAAATTTGATCATCATAGAAATTCTATACTTCGCTAATCTTAAAAATCACCAAATCTATATTAAAAATCATTATTTTCGAATCCGAACTAAGTTATGAATTCAAAAAACAAAATTTTAGTGATTGATTTTCTAATATAAATTTATTCCCACCGTGTTTCCTTAACTTCTATAATGTTATTTTTTATTTATACTTATAAATGTTTTTTTAAAATTTGAATCAGGTAGATATATCCAAAGATTATTACCTAAGTATTTTATGTTTTGAGATATACATTTTTTTCTTGAATCTATTAACTTGTTACTGAACAGAGACATACGCATATCCAAATTCACAGATACATACAGATGTTTTACCTTATATACAGACAAATGCTTAAAAATTCAACCATGCAACACATTACTTTAATTGTTTATCACAAACAACAATATATAAATGGATTTTGTTTCTTTAAATTTGAAGTTTGCTCACCTGAAAGTGATCAGAGGACCAGTTTAGCTTTTAAAATCTGAAAATGATCTTGTTGTCTTTGATTTGAAGTTGT
The DNA here is from genome assembly GCA_030765085.1 of Allium cepa. NCBI lineage: Eukaryota > Viridiplantae > Streptophyta > Magnoliopsida > Asparagales > Amaryllidaceae > Allium > Allium cepa. The sequence continues at coordinate 349,729,835 of CM060944.1, forward strand.
TGAGATATTGATCTGGATTTTAATCTGAAACTCTAATGAATTGAATCTACTGCTCGAACAAGTTGAATTTGGAATCTGGTTTATTTCCAGGTTGAAGTTTGTTGATTTTTTACTTCCAGATTTAAGCTTTTTCTATTTGATCTCAGGCTTTATTTATTTTTGATTTTCATTTCCTTTTGCTTCCAGGTTTGATCTGTTTTTTTATTTCATTCCAATTTGGATGAATGAAAGAAAACATGCGACCTGGTTTTACTCTTTAATCATTTAAATTTTAAGAATAATTTATTTTTGCCACTTGTATTATTTGCATGGCAATCTTATTAACACTTGTTAATATTTGTATCTATTTCTTTACACTTGTTATTATATATATTATTACTTATTTTACAAATGTCATATGTAATTGAAATTGTGTTTAAATCCTAAACTTTACTTAATTTATTAGTTTAGTTTATACCCTTATGTTAATAAATTTACACCTTTCAAAAGTTATCAATTTTTTTTATGTTTATATACATATGCTTTCATAAATATATTTCATATACATACAAATTAATTTTTTATAAAATTCATAAATACCAAAACTATATGTTTATATTTACATCTTTATAAGAAATAGAGTTTGAAATCTAATTATTCTAAGTAAATAAACACGTATATAGATTATTTATATCAAATTAAAATTTAACTTTCAAATATCTTTTAAAAATTTACTATATTGAATTCCAATACAACTTTCAAAATATATATTACATATGTATATTATAAATTAGAATACAAATTTCTATAAAACTATATAGTTTTTAAGTCCAATTTATTTTTAAAATATTTACTTTTAAATTTCAAATTAAAAAATTAATATACAATCAATTTGTATTTACAAATGAATACACAAACAATATCTTTTTATAAATATATTTTATTCATTCACAATCTATAAATATTTTCAAATATTTATATTCAACATATATGTATTTGAATTACAATTTCAAATTCCAAATTATAATCTATTTGTAAAATATTTAGATTTCCAAATCAAATTCTTTATTTTAAAAACTTATATATATTTTTTATCCCCACATTTTCAATTTAATTTCACAATTTAATCCAAACATTATTAATTACCAAATTAATTCTTAATTTTAATCCAAAAATCAAATTAATTGCTAAATTAATTTAGCTTAAAAATCGGGATCGTTACAAGATCATTCCAAAACGATCGATGCCAAACGATCCATACTTTGGGGCATACCCCCGGGTCATGTTGTATCGATCCTAGGCCGGATATCGAGCGATGTTGTGCAGTTTGGCATTGATTAGAACGTAGATGCTCGTCCAGAAGAGCAGTTTTTAGGATTTCCCCATGGACTTGGAAAGCAAGTTGGAGACAATGATCGAAGACTACCACTGGATGACAACAACAGGTTGGTGGAAATGATCAAATGGGCTATAAGAGGAAGATTGCTAAATAGGGATCTGAAAGATATAAATAGGAGTCCCTTTGCTTCTAATATCAGGCAAGGTAGGAATCTACCGGAGTTCAAACTACTAACGCTTGAGACATATGATGGAAAATCAGATCCCACTGCTCATCAAACGAGATACGTGGAAGTACCGGGGCATCAGAGGAAGTCATAGCATGGTGCTTCCCTTTGTACTTAATGGATATAGCTACACTATGGTTCAGACAATTGGAAAGCGGCTCTATTAGCACATGGACAGAATTGATCAAAAGGTTTATGAGCCAATTTTGGGTCCATATCATGAGACCCAAGAGTGTGATGACTTTGACATCGATGAAGCAGCGGAAAGGAGATCACTCAGGGATTTCTTAACCTGTTTCAATGTGGTGGTAGCTTTGCTGAATTCGGATCCGTCGATGGTTTTGATGGCAGCAGTGTCAAGGACTGTGGATAACTCGGATTTTAAGATATTGTTGGAATAGGATGTACTAGTGGATCTCGGGGAATTTTACCATGAAGCAGAAAGGTTTCTACGTAGGAAAACGCGAATGCTGATAAAGAGGGAAGAGAGGAAGTGGAAAATTATGCGATTAAAGGTGGAGGCCTGCCTGGGGAAGGTTTAAACAAGGATAAAGGAAAATGAAAAGCAAAGGATGGCTTTGATGGATTGAAGCGACCATGTAAGGAACCGAGATTCACCTTTTACATGGAATCTACGGAGACATTGGAACAAATATATCTGGGTACCAGGTGGAAGATCCCTTAGCGAAGGCCAATGAGGAGAGAGCCTACAAACAATGAAAAGAAATCAGAAAAATATTTATTGTTCCATGAGCTGGATGGACATGGTACAAACGACTGTAGGCACTTAAAGGATGAGATTGAGGAACATGTCCGGAATGGCAGGTTATCACAATACGTAAGAATTCAAGCAACAACGATGGAATAGGAGCACCCACCATCCGCATCGAATGGGAACTACTTTGGATCGAAGCGTCAACTTGTCATCAATTGATCAGGGTGGAAAGAAATAAGTAATAAACTCCATAATAAAATGGCTAAGTCATTTGTACATGTACGGGATCGAAAACGGTCCCTATGCATGCTCTGAGATGACAATGAACTATCACATTCAGAGAGGCATGCATTATAGTGTTCAATTTTTGTTTTTTTTTTGTTTTTGTATTTGGACTTAATTTTATTAATTCAATATTTTGATTACAAAACTCACTCGAATGTGAAATCTGATATTAATATTTTTGTGTCTCATCAAGACAATCACATTTCGCCTCGAAAGACATTTGATGTCGAACGATCAAATTTCGCCCTGAACGGCACCCGATCTCGAACGATCACATTTTTCCTCGAATAGGCGCACAATCTTGAACGATCACATTACGCCTTGAATAGGCACTCGAACTCGAATGATCACATTATGCCTCAAATAGGCACTCGATCTCGAACGACCACATTTGTCCTCAAATAGGCATTCGATCACAAATGATCTCATTTCGCCTCAAACAAACACTCGATCCCGTGCGATCATCATCAGTCTAGGATGGCTATAAATTTGATTAACGGTCTTGAATGATCGTTACTAACAACCAGGAAAGATCAAATATTTGTTCATTGGTCATCAACTGGTTTCGAACATTGGATTAAGGCAATTTAAAACACGCCTTCCCACTACAAGGCATGTTTTAGAGGAGAATATTATACCACCTTTTGACTAGGCAGTATATCATAAAAGTTGTCTAAATGGTTCTATGATCATCAAGGCAGGAAGCCTGGAGAGACCGTTATCAGGCTCGAAAATTGATGATATTTGGAACTATGGACAATAGTTCGGCGGATTCAGACCCGGTCCCAATCAAGGTGCAATCAATATGAAGTGACAAGGAAGGCCACAAGAGTCCACATTTCAAATTTAAAGTCAATCGGAGTTCATATGGTCGAGTTATGGGCAAAGGGATAATTTATATGGATCGACCGGGAACGATCCATAAACAGCGTGAATCGATGAAGATCGATCAATATCTCAAAATCTACAAAGCCAATGCACTTGAACTTTCCATAGTTTTACAGAAAACGCGATATTTTTCAAATGGTACGTTGGAATTGCATGGAATTTGGAGAGCAAATAGCTGACATCATGGATAACCCGTATGATCAATCACAGCTCAAAAGAATGCAATCTTGCAAAAGAGGCCAATTGTTATTGGAACTATCATATAAATCAGCATATCGATCCATAGTTTTACGGAAAATGCGATATCTCATAAGCGTTACGTCGAAATTGCAAGAAATTGGAGAGCAAGTAGCTTACATCATGGAGCACGAATTGATTGATCATAGCTGAAAAGGATTAAATCTTGGAAAAGAGGCTGATTATTATTGGAACGATCAATACAAATCAGCGTACTGATCCATAGTTTTGATATCTCACAAACGGTATGTCGGAACTGCACGAAATTTGGAGAGCAAGTAGCTAACATTATGGGAAAACCAAATGATCGATAGAAAATCAAAAGGATGAATCATGGAATGATCTCCTAAAATCCAATTTCTAGTCAAAACAGCGAAGATAGATCGATATCTCACAAACGATAAGTTTGAACGGCGTGAAACTTTAGGAGCAAGGGCTAGAGGCATGCGGGACCCCATAAAAATGATCGTAGCCCCATAGGAGTTAGTATGGAACAATCAGCCAAAATTATTTTTTCATGTCTGATCGATCCCAAATTTTGTGGGTCGGGTCGTATGGGTCTGGAGGTTCTTCGTCTGAAATTTCAACCAGATCCATGTAAGTCTTCATCTATAAGTATAGCGGCCTTAGCTCAATGCAAAGGACCATTTTGGCTGATCTCCTTCATCACTTCTTATCTCTTCCTCCATTTATTTTCTAAGGCAAAAACAACCGTACTTGTAATCTTATAGTATAAATAAAAGATTGTTGGAGCGAATATAGACTAGAGTTTGCCGAACCACTATAAAACTCGTGTGTTCCTTTACTTTTTCTGCTTTTTATTATGTGATCTGCATGCTTATCTTTCTATTTGGTATTGATTTTGGAAATTGGTGCTTTCATATACAACTGGGTGTTTGTGACTATTTTTGGCGTAAACAAAGATTGCATTTACCATGGAAATCACTAAGCCTCATTTAATTGAATTTTCATTAATTTAAAATCTCTTTCCATAATATTTATCAAAATATTCATGTACTTATCTCACCGGAATAAGTATCTTCACAAACCATTCCTTTCAAAGATACTTGAAAACTTTTAAAAATAGATATGGAAAGTACCATTTAATATTAACCATGGATCGCAATTTACGTAATGGTTACGTCTCTATCCCATAGAAAACATAGTAAACTGTAGGCAAGCTCTACCTCTTGGATTACAGCATGAAAATCAACCATAGTTCGTAGTTTACACAATGGTTAGTTCGCTGTCCTAGCGAATCTACAGTAAACTGTGAGCTGCCCATCGAATCATTTCTTTCCAAAATCTTTTTATTTCATAAATATCTCCAAATCTATTTATAAAGCTTCTTTATAGATTTCCAAGTTTAATTCAGAAAAATACTCTTTTATAAATCTCGACCCATTTATAAAACTTCCCATTTTAAATCACTAAACCATTTATAAGCCTCTTTTCTAAAATTATTTTAAAACGAACTTCTTTTCAATTTCCAACCTCTTTCAAATTTATGTATTATTTAAATAAATCCTTATAAAAAAGCAATCCCTTTTTAATAATTTATTATTTTTATTAAAATAAGTAAAAATTTAACATCAATAAAATAAACTTTAAACCCTTTAAGAATGAAAATAAACTTTAAAACATTATTAATATAGAATAAAAATAAAACTTTTAAAATTCTAATAACATAAAAATAATTAACCTTTAAAGCATTTTTATTCACCTAATATAATAAAATAACTTTAAATAATATTATTAATGAAATAATTATCTAGCTTTCAAATAACTAATAATAAAATAGTTTATCATCTTTAAACAACCTTACTAAGTGGTGAATTATCTTTAAATAACATTAATAAGACAACCTTTTTTAAAATATTGTAAATATAATAATTAATTTACTAAAGAAACAATTTTACAAAAGCATTTTGAAAATTAATTTTTAAATAAAACACTTTGGATGTATATAGTAATTAAATAAAAATTTTACTTCAAATTATAAAATTTGAAGTTAATCAAAAGTCAAAACCTTCCAAATTCAGAAAGAGGCTTAACTACTCCAATGGTACTTAATAAATTACCATTAAGTCCAAATTAACTTCTCAAGTTAAATTACCAGTATTTACATAAAAAACATATGTGTAAACCAATTCCATAATTAACAACCACTCGTTAAACATCACTTATCCAGTATAAATCAATTGGCATTTAAATAAAAGTCCAAATCAATATAATAGTAGAACAAAGATTATTCTGCTAAACAAATGTCATTCAAAATAAACTCTTACGTTTATCATCAGACGGTGCTTATTTGACCAAATAGATAACACCAAACCGGTGTGCTTAAATTAGCTACATTATCATTTAAACAACATAATTATATCAAATCAGTATTATGTATCACTTTATATAGCCTATCCATTTTCAAAGTGATAATTTATCTAAACCGAAATAACTAGCAGATAAAACATCCAAACATGCAATAAATCATTTTTATCTACTATAAACCATCTCTAATTAACTAAAATGGTGAGTTTTAACTTACCAGAATTCCAATTATCGTTGAAGCATTATAGTTTCATCTAAAATTCCACAAGCTCCAAATTCAGGCAATTCAATTCCATCCCGTAGCCTTCGCTGTTACAAGCACAATGTAATAAGTTTCATCCCGATCGAACCTCGTATGAGAGAGTTTTACAATTATTAGCTATCGATTTTTTCTTTGTTTTTTAAAACTTCAACTTCCTAATAAATCCTTGGAAAAATTAATTCAAAAACTTTCAAGGAATTTTCAAAAAAACTTTTAAATCAAATTCTTTCATATGGGGTTGGTCTTAGAAATTGACTTGAATTGCCTTTCCTTTAGGACTCTCTTTCTTTTCTTTCCATAAATCTGGTTTATCTTCTTATGGTGATTAGCGCACACCATCTTGCAGAAACTTTCTCCCATCCTTCTTTACATCTTGCTCTACTCCTATCATTCCTTACTTTCAGATGCTTGCAACATACAGGTTCTTATCTCTCATCGGTCTAGGTGGGATGTAAATCTTCAATCGACAATCCATCAAAATCCTAGATAATATGGTAGTCTAGGCATAATAAAAGAGTCAAGTATCATCTAGCCTCTGAGATTCTTCTATACGTCATGCTGATACTCTTCCTGGTCCATTCCTTACGACACGACTTCCATGCCATGGGGTAATCGGGGTAGGGGTATAAATTTAACTCTATTTATTTTTCCAAATCATGGTCGCTTCACCCATCGTTTCGAAATGCGGTCGCAAATACTTCTATAGTCGGAGTTTATAGAGTTAGGCATATAATTTATGTACAATTATAGGTAAAAATATGTTCTCTCAACATATCCTAATTCCTAAGATCGACTAACCTAAGCTCTAATGCCAAATGCAACAACCCGCACCTTAATGGGTCCGAATTTCATCTAAATTGAAACCCAAGTCTATAAGGGTACAGATCATTAGTTTTGGCAACCTGTATAAATACAAATATATTAGAGTACGATAAATATAAACTCACAATGGAATTGAAAAGTATAGTAGAACATACGCATTGACTAAGGCAACTACCTTGGAATATCATTTTTTAGATATTTAGTCGCCTTGTCCGTGTTAAGAATGGAAGAGAAGACTTCATCATATGCTATTCCCATTTTACACCAATAACATGTCCTTCTAAACCTAAATTCTTGTTTATTATGAGGAGGGGGTCAGAGCAACGTTCTGGTAATTGAAAAATTACATACTTTACCCATCCTATTAATTTATGCCAATTGATTTCCTGTTTAAATGTCATGTCTATTATTTACAGCTAATCAATTAAATCATATGTGTGCGTACGATATGCCTAGCCTAACCTTCTCCAAGGTATCATTAAATATATAATATATATACACACACACCAAATATATCTAAACACATATATTTAAACTTATCTACCAATAACACGGACCCACTTAATACTTCTAAAATATGAAGCGGGCCCTTCGCATCGTCAACACTAGTCTATCAGTTCTAGCTACAGAGACCGATGGCTCCTATATACGGATTTATACTATAACATATAATTTAATTTCCATACTACCACTGCAACTCGAAGACTTATCTAAGGGTTAACTAGGCCACCTCAACTAAACTAATTTTTTGCTTTACCATCTATCATAAGGTCTACGCATATCCCATACGAATTCTATACTAGTAGGAAGCGAAATCCATCGGGGCATAGCCTTAGTCTTTGCTACTGCTCGCTTCGGATCGCTGGGCATTAAAGCCTATATGCCAAACCTATTGCTAAAATAATAGTACCAACTAGTGACATGGCCCGCCGACCCTCTATAGCTAACATCCTTGTTTAGACTAAGTAAGTCATGGATAATACCCCTTTGCTTACTACTTCTTATTGGATATGATGCAGACCCCATTTCCAAAAAGGCGCCGAGCCATTTAGTACTTCAAATCAGAGAATGAACCCCAAGCATATTTTCCCCTACCCGCAACGTATATTCCTTTCCCATTGGTCTTATGATTGTTGATGTTCTACATTAGTAGTAAGTGTACACACTGCTTTAAGCCTCTGAGTGAAGGGCATACTTCTGTTGTGTAACTTTACTAACCTCACATCCTAACCTACTAAACCAAACATACCATCCAAAGCCTAAGTGTTGGGCTAAACCCACTGATTCACGTCCTAAATATATAGTGGAAGCTATATAACTTCCTACTATGAAAATTATATTGCTTTCTATGTGTAACTAATAGTTTAATACTTACTTAATCGCTATGTTATTATTCCTAATTTACACCTTAGGTGAAACGTCCCATACCCCTTAGTATACCCTAAAAGGACACACTAAAAGATGTGGTGTATTGTAGGTATAGCTAAAACTTACAGAGACTAAGATTCTTAAGACAAAATAGATAAAAATAGCAGAAATAATTAAAAAAATAACTTAATAAAAATCAAATTTCATAAGATAGAGTTATAAAACCAATACATAAGATATCTCAAAATGCCAATACATGTCTTATGAAAATCATAACCTCAATCTCATAAAAATCAGATTACAAAACTATCCCTCCAAAAAGTACCAATACATCAAATAAGCTAGAAACTTAAAGGGAATACATGAGAAAATATCCGCCATTGAAGTCTCCAAGTGTTCGTAATCTACCGTCCTTGCTCTTGCTGGCCTATGAGGGAAAATAGGGAAAATAGAGAAGTGGGTCAGTCTAAAAGTCTTGTGAATGATAGTAATTGCTAGTATTATTAAGAAAGGTAAAGATAATAGACTTTACAACAGTTCTAGTACAGAAGGAAATAAAGAAATATGAGGAAAGGTAAAGCTAGAAATAAATACAATTTAACTATTAGATTAATTCGATTGGATAACTTTGATTATTTGCATTTGTCTTAGATAACTGGTTTGATTTGGCTGAATTAGTAATCTTACTTTAATTAGGCCGATATCCTAATTCTATCCTTTGATCAGCCTTCTACTAATGTGTCTACTGTGAGCTAGACACCAGTGCCTACGAAAGGCACTACTAAGCACTTGGAACTCAATAGCGAATTATATCGCCTACATCAAGGCCGCACGCTAGACCACCGTTGGGTTCACACTATCTGTTGCTCTCTGTTTTGACCTTTTAGTTATACTAGACAGCAAAAATGTGCGCTCTTCTCACTTCAGGCTATAGTGAGACACCTATGTCCATAGAAAATAGGGAATGCTGTTGGTACTGATCCCTGTCAAACAAAATCTAGTTGCGCCCTTTTTCCAAATTCCCATGATTTGGAATTTTAATTATTGACCTTTTATCTACCCTAAACAGCAAAACCGTACCCTCATCTCACTTCAGGCTATTGTGAGACACCTGTGTCCATAGAAAATAGGGAATACTGTTGGTATAGGTCCTACTTTTGCTTATTAACTTAGTATAATTTTTTTAAATAAGCCTCTACTGTTATCCTTGCTATCTTTGCTTATTAATTTATTCTAAGTCTCAAAATAAGTCTTTTTCTGTTCTGTTTCTAATTATAACCTATGTTATAATATTGCTTATTAACTTAACCCAAGGTCTAAGTATAAAAATAAGCCACTTTCTCTTTGTACTTTTCTTAATCATAATTAGGCTTAAATTCAGTCCAAATCTAATTCATTACAGTCTTCACATTTTACATCTTATTTTCTATAATTTTAGTGTTCTTATTATTTAGTCTGTCATGACCCAAAATCCAGCATTCAAAAATCGACATCAAATACCTCACTTGTGTTCGACTTTGGAGATTCAAACTTTGAAATCCAGTTCGACGGAGCTTATAACAACATTAGATGAATACAAAACAGCGGAAACAAAATGAATTTCATTGATAAACAACACAGATACAACACTGATACAATATTCATCACAATATTTGTACAACACCAACATCAGAGTGTTATATACATAATACAACAACATAATGATAGCACCACGGCGGAACAATAACAACAGGTCTTCAAAAAATTTCCAACATATTTTGACATCGATAAGGTCTCCCAAGACTCCAAACACTTTTAGATTCAAACGACTTCAAAAGATCTCCAAACCAAAAGCTTACAAAATCCGACAGCTTTCAAAACCAAAGACTCGAAAAGACTTCTAGATCCAAATCTGAACTAGCTCCAAAACACGGATAACCTACTTCTAGGCTGCCCGTGTGGAAAATTATGGGCACCTAGAGTTGAGGAAGGAAATAATAAACTCCGGGTCAGTCATGGGACTGGTACGAGTAAACAAAAACAGTTGTTTGTACAAAAACAATTTATAAAAATATATTCATTGTGCTTTTTGGAAAATGAAACTACCATAAGGCCTCCCCACACACACAATGCAATTGCACAATTGGAGGAGATTTCTCCTTATGATAGTCAAACATGCTTGATATGAGAAAACTCTTTTGATATTATTATTAGTGCATAATGTGAAAGCATTTCGAAAGTATAATATAAATCTTAGCCAACATACCACCATTATGGTACACCTACTATAGCTACCATTTAAATGGCAGGTCACCACCATAAGTAAATGGTGGGTTATACAATTAAAACCGTACAGGGCTTGTATTGTTTTGTTTGGATTTCCAACAAATGGTCAGGCTAAGGAACTTCCTCACCGAACGGGTACGCCTCTGGAGGGACGCCCCGAGAACCTAATTAGATCACCGCTAACACAAGGTCGGGTTACCTCTGTAACTAGGTAACTGCTGACACGAGTATGTCATTCCCCGGTCGTAACCGACCTTTATCCGAGGCTTTGACACCAACCAATTCCAACAACCACATATGTTAAATATCTGGGATCCATACCATGATATCACTTTTTATCCAGAGGGAAATGCACATTCCCTAAGGGGTGCTACCCTCGTAACCTTGCCGCATCCTTCCTGTTTCAACCATTTCCGGGCTGTGAGGTTCGACGAACTCTCATCCACAAAGCTATGCTTTTCACAAAAGCCATGCTTTGATCAACAAATGATCAGCACTCAGCATGCCACACTACCAAATTAGGAGTATATCACTAATAACCATCAACTAATAACCTCTGAGCTCGTACATCTCAGAGTAGGGTGTTAAGCTAAGAGAATAAATTCTCCGCCACCAAATAGAAATGTATTTGATAGAAATCATCTTTATATATCAAAGTGTAATGTCAAACATACAACCATGCAAGTCCGTTCTGGGTTCGAATGGAACCGAAGGCACTTCGTCCAATAAAGGAAGAAGCCCTTGCAATCCGGGCATCCACAATCCCGATTGGACTACCCATCATATATGGATATCTCTATATCGGAGCAACTCAGTGCAGAGTCATTCAGTAACGACCTGATATTTTCAATCATTCGCATCCACACATGTCGGACTTGAATTGCTCAAAATACCGCATTGTAAATAAAATTTGGCAAATCTCAGAATATACAGTAAAAAAATCACAGACACAGAGTATATAGTAATGCAGCGGAAGTAAAAGAGGTAGTAGTTCATGAAACTGCTATATAAATATGAGATACATCAGAGTTAAACAAGATACAATAGAAGAGTAATAAGATACATTAGGTACAAATCAGAATACATCACTAAAATCACTGGACACAGAAAGCAAAACAGATGGCTGGATCTTCAAGGAAAGCTCCAGCTCCAAAGGTGAATCTTGAATGCTGAATCACACAATCTGACTCGAGCGTAAAGTAAAACACAAAATACTCGAGTCAAGACATAAATACTTATGAACTGTAAATCAACTCAAGTGAACAGTAACAAAAATGCATCAGTAACTTAAAAGATGCTTGGGATCGCCCATCCTTTAAGGATCCGTTAAACTATTTACTATGTAGTAATATTGCGCTATTGTAACATCCTGCCTTTTTGCATGATTTAAATCGACATACGTGCCAATTCAAACCATACGGAAGGGCGGATTTTTATGTGGCGAATAAGAAAAACAGAGAAGAAAAAAAACAGAATCTTGCAGCGGAACGATAAAATATAATAATCAATATACAGTTCATAAAACTGTTTTACAAAACATTTGTTTTTTTCTTTATACAATAAATATCAGAGTTCACATACCAAAGAATAACAACAATGCAGCGGAAAACTGTGTGTAGTGGAACAATATAATATATAATAATAATAAAATGAAATCTTCGTCTTCGTCCTCCAGAATAAAGTCTTCGATTCCTGAAATGCTCGGACTGACCCGAGCGAATTGAAAGCAAAACACTCGAGTCAGAACTAAAAGATCTTATGTAAGTTAAATTAACAAGAATAAATATGAGTGTAGTAACTTAAGAGATGCTCGGGATTCACATCTCCTATGGATCCGTTAAACTATTTACTATGTAGTATATTTCGCTATTATAATAGTGTCTACTCGTAAAATAAACGTACTTTTTTCTTAGCATTAAGGGGTTACCCATATAGCCCTTAACACGTAGTAGTCCATCCAATATCATGGTCCCTCCTGATCCGGAAGCCACCAGAGGATACCATACGGGCTACGGGAGAAATCCAAACTCGTACAAGGCGCGATAGGGTAGGTGACACGGCACAACTAGGCAATGCCAGGGTAGATATACCAATTACGCTTCCAGGTCGGTGGTAACGCGTAGCCGCTGCTACCGCCCACCTCAAGCCACACCCCCAAATCAAAGAAATCAAAAGTGGCCACCGAATAAATCCAAAAGTCAAAGTATAATATCGAAGAGATGTGTCCGATCAAAGGTGCTACCTCATTAACCCGTCGATCGCTCCTATTTTAGCCACCTTATGCCAACTCATGGGAGTTGGGTCCACGTATTTACCTCAAAGGAAACGCCGCCGCCATCTTACTTCATTCTGTAATCTCCACCGCGTACACGGTTGTTAAAGTGGTTTTCGGAGTTGACAGAGAGTATGACAACTTCCAATCCCGGTCTCTTCAACAACCAATCGTTATTATAACACCGCAATCTTTTCAAAATAGTTTATACTTTTAAACCAGAATAAAATATCCATTTCAAAACTATATAAATACGATATCATTTCTATTTCAAAACCAAATCAATAAGATATCCTTTTCAAATATATCCCTTTCTAAACCGATAATAATTTCAAAGTTATAATATTTCTATACCCAATGCTTGAAATATAGCCTTTCAAAAATATAAACTTTGAATTTCATAACTTTGAAATGTAACTCCACCACTTAAATGGGTTAAATATAAATTATTTTATATAATAAAATGGTTTCTTCACCTTCACAAATCAATTCCAATTATAGATTTTAAATTTCCAAATAAACCATTTAAATTTCCATACATTTCAAATCTTTAAATATTTCACCATTTCAAAATGAATTCTTTGATAATTTCATATATGTCAAATTCCATTTCTATTATTTCGATTTGAAATATTTACTTAATAAATACAATATAATTTAAGTAAAACTTTTACTTCACCTAACTGGATATTCTTTCAATTTATTAACTTGGTATATCAACTTTATATTCATTTAAATCCCTCTAAACCAAATTTAGTTATAAGAATCATACCCTTTAAAATCTCAATTTTATTTAAGTTTCAAATCGAATTTATTCGAGTATAGTTCTTAAGTAATTCAATTCAAACCAATTTCATATTTATCTTCCAACTTAAATTTTTTATTTAAGTCATTAAAACTTTATATATACAATATCTTGAACAAGTACTTAACCATATAATATAAACAATCTAACTCCATAAATAAACTTATTTTAATTACACAAATTTATACATAGCTTGAATTCAAGAAATTAACTGTATATATAGAAATAATATTTATATAATATCAAAATTAAATTTATTAAACCGTATATTTCTTTCCAAAACCATAGAAAATCATTTCAAAAAAATATTTTATATATATACCGCGATGCCTGTATATAATTTTCTACCCTATGGTCAAGTGATACGGATATTTATCATTTCAATTCGCAATTTAAAATAAAAATGTGGTTGTATATCATTTCAAACCACAATCCCGAATGAAATGAAAATGCACAATAACTTGCAGTTTATACAATATAAAATACAGCATCCATTCATCCAATATCAATCATCAACCATTTATAACAATCATCATCCAATATAAACAATAACATCACTATAGAATGGAAAATAAACAACAAGTATCAACTAGCAGTTTATATTCAATAATAGATTTAAAACTGTTAACTGGCAGTTTATATGCAATAATAAATAAATAAAAATTAAACTGGCAGTTTACATGCAAAAATAAATTAAATAACAATTTAATTTTAGATAAATGCAATCTAACCGAGATGATGATTAAATATATGCCCAAACAATCATAGATAAATTTAGATCACATCAAAATTTAATTTAACAAACATAAGAAATCTTAGAAGTGATTCGAACATTTATTGACATGTGTGTCTGCCATTGCACTTGGAGGGTGCAACATGATAAGGGGTTCTCGCTTCCTAATTTGGTAGCAAACGGTTGACTCTTACTCCTGCATGTCCCTGCGGGGGTTGGTGGTGCAGTCGAGAGGCTGGCCATAAAGGCAGAACACAGGTACCAATGTATGCTACGGTGGACGTTACCCCACTGGCGCGGCCCGTTACAGCTTTTATAATAATGTCTACAGTAAAATAAACTTACTTTAAAATAGCGTTAAGGTGTTAGCCATATCGCCCTTAACACATAATAATCCCAATAGTCTATATAGTACCTGCATATCTCCCGATCGGGAGACTATGAGAAGATACTCCATAGGTACGACACAAATAGAAACTCGTAGTAAGGCTCGCTATGGTAGGTGATACGGCACACGAGGCAATGCCAGGGTGGATATACCAATTACGCACACGGGATGGTGGTAACGTAGCAACCACATACGCCCACCTCGAAACATGCTCCCAATCAAAATAAGAGGATGGCCATCAAATCAACCACAAGTAAGAGTGTAGTATCGAAGAAGTGCGTCCGACCAGAGGAGCTACCCCTTTGGCCTGAGATCGCTCTTGTTTTAGCCACCTTATGCCAACTCACGGGAGCTGGGTCCACGTAATATACCTCAAGGACGTCGCCACCATCCTACTTCATTCTGGAATCTCCACCGCGTACAAGGTTGTTAAAGTGGTTTTCGGAATTGGTAGAGAGTATGACAACTTCCGATCCCGATCTCTTTAACAACCAAACGTTATTATAACGCCGTGGTCATTTCAAAATAGTTTATACTTTAAAATCAAATTACTTTTATTTCAAAACTATATTCAAATCAATACTATATCATTTCCATTTCAAACATATATTCATTTTTCAGAAATCGTAATACTTTCGAAGTTATAACTCTTTCGAAACCAAAAGTACTTGAAATCATTACTCTTTGAAAATCATAACATTTCGAAATCATACATTTGAAATCATGAAACATTCCTTTGATCCAAATTTTCAAATTTTCCTAAATTTCAAATTTCTATTTTAATTTAATTCAAACCATCAGTTTAAATTCAATTCAGTTTCCTAACAAACCATTTCAAATCTTATAAATTTCAAATACAGATTTGATCCTCAAGATAAACTATTCAATTTTTAATATATTTTAAAGCTTTAATATCCCATATTTCAAAACTAAATTTTATAATTTCACATATCTCAATTTTAACTTCATTATTAATTAGTTTTGAAATATTCATTTCATAAATCCAATATTATTTAAATTAGCTCAATTTACAAATAAAATCAAATTACCAAGTAAACCAAAAGCCTTTCATACTAATATAAACTTCAAATATTCATTTATCATAAATCAAATATCATTCCAAATTCACATTCTTTATCAAAATAAAGATTAAGTTATTCAAAACAATTTCAATCATCAAAATATCATATCCTTTCAAAATCTCATTATCAAATCAGTATTTGAATTCAAATTCAAATATTCAAATTTTAAATAACATTTTAAAATCAAATGTATCATTCATTTATTATTCTAATTATCATTACAAAATACATTTCAAAATTCTATTCAAAAATTCATTTATCTCATTACATTTCATTCCATTTAACACATAACGAAGTAAGCCTTATTTAAATTAAAAGTCAATTTAAATTTCTTAAAATTCAAATTTAAATATTAAATATATATTCAGAACTCCTTAAATTTCTCATATAATCAATTTCAAAATTTAAATCATTTAACACTTTAAAATATGACTTAAACAATGTTAAAATCTATAACATTTCAAACATTGTCAAATTATAGTACCGATAGCGTTTATAAAGTGCTATCATAGCTTATAGTTTCCAAAATAGTTTAGTTCAGGAACAACAGCATTTATAAAATGCCGTAATAGATACTTAGTTATTTCAACATGGTTACATTAAAAAACAACAGCATTTAAAAATGCTGTCATTAGACTACAACATTTTTGGGAAATGCTGTTAATAAAATTCCAGATTTTATTTTAACTTTTCAAAAACAATAAAAATTCAATTTTAGTAAATTTTAAACTTATAAATCATATTTTTTTTAGGCTTCTAAACTTTCATATTTAAATCAATTTAACATATGATTTATCACAATAATTTTTTTAAATCAAATATCCAATTTAAAACTCAATTTATTTATTAAGTCAAAATTCACTGTTTA
This sequence comes from Allium cepa, assembly GCA_030765085.1. Classification (NCBI taxonomy): domain Eukaryota; kingdom Viridiplantae; phylum Streptophyta; class Magnoliopsida; order Asparagales; family Amaryllidaceae; genus Allium; species Allium cepa. Next base: position 349,746,697 of record CM060944.1, read on the forward strand.
TTAACTTATAAATTAAATAAAACTTAACATTTTACTTTAAATATCATTTCAAACTTTAAATTTAATTTCCATTATTTACTTACATTTTGAAAATAAAATTTAAAATCAAAAATCACATTTATTTCAAATGTACATACTTAAATTTACAAATTCAAAACTTAATATTTAGCTTTCTCAAAACCATAAAACATATATTTTTAAATCAAAATTTCATATTTTAAAATACATATCTATATAAAAATCATTTAAAAATATACCACGGGGTCTGTATATAATTTTCTAATTTAGGTCAAGTGACACAGATATATATCATTTCAATCCGCAGTTTACAAAGAAAAATCCGGGTCCTATCATTTCAAACCAGCAATCCCAAGTCAAATAAAATATAATAAAAATCATTCAGGCCTATCATTTCAGCCCATAACGATTTTTTCCTATTCTACAGTCCGTTCGGGTATGTATCATTTCAACCCATAGTGATTCTATTCTATTAGGGAACTTGCAGTGTGAACATACGCATAAGCAATATAAACAATGTCAACGTCACAATAAAATATCATATATCATATGTCAGGTGATAATTAACAGTTTTGACATGGTAATAACATGGCATAACATATCATATGATCATCATAAACTTGCATAACATTTTTAATTACTAAACACCTGACCTCAATTTACGATTTCATAAGTAGAAATGTCAGAGTGAGAAGGACCCACCTTTTCAAGCTGAAGACCACTACGACACACAAAACGATTCCAAAGGCATGACAAGCACGATACAACATGACTCAGCACAACATTGGATTAAAATGAGAGAGATGGCTAAGATATGATCTTGTAAACAACACCTAAACAAGGCAAAACAAAATATTAATATACAACACAAAACAATATTGGACAAATTGAAAAATGAAAGCAATAAAAACAAGATAGCTTAAACTTGCCTTAACCACTCCACTGCTCGACCATAGGGGATCTTTTGCTCGGCCATTGATTTGTGTTTGGGTCAGGTATGGTATCATATAGGTCAGGTTACAAGTGGATGTAGGTGGTGGAAGAGTTAAAACATGAAGCATACATGGGTTCAAGGCATATAGTAATGATTTTGGTGCACAAAGGCTTGGCTTGATCACACATGAGCTCGGCCATGGGTCAATTGGGTCAGGTCAGATCTGGAGCTTGCTGAAGTGATGGCCAAAGGATGAAGTAGCTACTGGTGGTGATGGCTAAGGTGTGGCCGAAACAAACTATGAAGTTGTGTGGTGAAATCAAGGCTCAGATTGGCAATTTGTGGAGTGTTTGTGCAAAGTTTTGGGGTGATGGAATCATCTATTGTTCACAATCTATCATGTCAGAGGAGGAGGCTGTGATTGCTGCTGTAGATGGAGGAAGTGATGGTGGAGCTGATGGAGTGGAGAAGTGGACCGGGCTATGTAAGAAGAAACAAAGGCAAATATCATTGAAAAAGAGGAGAGGAGTGAGATAAGGAAGAAGCCAACATTTTTTTTTTCATTTCCTTTTTTGCCGTGAGTTTTGTGATGGAGAGAAGAATTTTTTCACAAGAAATGAGAAGAGAAATTCATGGCTAGGGCAAAAGAAATGGATGGCCAACTCAAAATGAAAAGGCAAGGTGAAATAAAAAGTCAATGGAAATGAAAGGTCTAGTCTCTTGGAATTTCTTTTTCTTTTTAATCAAAATAACCAAGTAAATTTCAGTACAATGAAAATAAAAGCTGAAAAAAATAAAATCAAAATGAAAAAGAAAATATAATTTAAGGAAAAATAGAAAAAATTAAGAAAATAGCTAATATATTGAAACTAGCATTTAAAAATTGTAAATAAAATACAATATCCTTTGGAAAATTATAGCATCACTTTAAAAATATTTTAAAAATAAAGTATATGCATAAAATGACATATTACACAAATTTGAACAAGATTTGACAAACAAAAATATAATTTATATAAATTAAAATAAACAATTTTGTTAAATAAAACAATTTACATTCAATATTGTAAAAAGCATAACTTTCACAATATAAATCGGATTTCAATGAAACAAAAAGGAGTATTCTTGAAATTTAATTTATTTTCTTATTAAAAGATAAAATTCAAAAATTCAAAAATTTAAATTTTAAATTTAAAAGTCAAAGTTTGACCATTTTGACGAAAATTCACATTTTCAGGAAATATTCAATTTATTCATGTTTGAAATTATAATTCACATACAAATCAAAATTTATATTTAAAATAACAAACTTAATTCAATTTAATAAATAAGATAAAGTTTTTAAATCAGGAATTCGATTTAAATGATTAAAATATACAATTGAAATAATCACAAAGTACAGGGTTGTTACACTCTCTCACATCAAAACTTTTCGTTCCCGAAAAGGGATGAGGTAATGGAAAGCATAGAAAAAGGTAGAATGAAATAGGATTAAGACAAGATGACAAGAAGAATGAAATTATACTTGATAACTGTTGTTATAGGTAAGTTTAACAAGATGGAGATGATCTTCCCAAGATCCTCCAGAATCAAGAACACAAGCACGAAAAGATCTTCGACAATCTGATTCACTCTTTCCGTTTGACCGACGGTCTATGGATGGCAAGCAGTGCTCAGATTCAAAAATGAGTACAAAATATTATAGAAAAGTTTTCAAACAGACTGGTTAAGCAATAGCCTTCCTATTCTGTAGCAAGATAAGGGAAATAAGGACAACCAAAAGATAGTTTGAGAACAAAATAAGATAATAAATTTGAAACCATGAAAATTTCAACTTAAATTGAAAATTAATTTTACATAAGTATCTTAACCATCTCTAATTTCATTATCTTATCATCAAATTATTTTAAATAAACAATTTCTAAAATCATGGATTTGAAAAAAAATCATTTATTATACTTATAATATACTCAATAAGTTTAATTCTTCTGTATTCCTAATTAAAATTAAATTTATTCCTCTCAATATATTTTCTTATCCATGTTAAATATATTTACACCTATTATAACTGCTTTAAATTTATTCTTAGTTCCTTTAACATCATTTTATATTGTTAATTATTCCATTATCTTTTTTCTATTTATCACTGTTAATCTTTTTATAACTAAAATTTAAGTGCATAACATTTATTATAACCACTTAAATTTATTTTTTAAAATCCTTTTTTTATTGTATATTATCCAATTTCATATTCAACTTTTGAAAATTAAAGTAAGTTATATTAGACTGAAATTGTGTATTGTACAAATAAAACTTTCAAATTTAATCATTTCAAGCTTGAATATACAACTAAATCTTGAAATTTTACTTGAAATTAACCTTCAAGAAAAAATTAAAAAATTAAATTTCCAATAAATTCCAAACTATTTAGAGATAAATAAATGCACACACACACACACACACACACACATATATCCATTTAAATTTAAATCATATATCTGCATATGTTATAAATCCAGTCTTATTTAATAAATTCAAATCAATTAAATTCCCTCAAACAAAACTGTAGCAAGACTACAGAACGGTCTCTTCACTTCGAAACTCGAAAATGAATGTCGATGATGCTGCAGTCATCACCAAAGTTATTTTCCAGCGACAAAGAGAAGAGCACTAATTTTAAACTTTAAAATTCTTCGGAAACAAATTTCTATTCAAAAATGATTTAAATAGTATATCCTTTAAAACTTTATATACAAGGTTTGAATCCATCGGAAATTAAATTCTCAAATTCTTGTTTTAAATTCATATTAAATTTCTAAATAAATTTATAACCATGTTTATAGTTCAATTATTTTATATATGAAACAAGAGATAATGATATATAAAATATATATTATTTCCTAACAACAAATTCAATAAAATCCAGAAAAAATTTATAGCATAGTTACAAAATTTATTTCATTACTAAATTTGAAAAAACATATTGTGTCAATTTTCTCTGTTCAAGAGTTTTGGAAACCCTATCGATAACGTTGATCAGAGGAATCGATCGGAAACCCAAATCAACATTAACAACTCAAAAAACACAATATATAAAACATTTTAAATATTAGTTTACAAATACACTTCAAGAATGATTTGAAAATAAGTTGAACAAAGACGAGATGATTATATAACAGAATAGAAAGATGGATTAGCTTAATAAATCACGGGCTATGTGACGCCCCACCTCTATACCCACACTAGTCAAGGACACTACGGTGTAATGCCGTCAACTAGCACGGAGAATAAGGCTGTTGAGGAGAGGCCATACGTAGTTAGGCCTTACACTAGTATTGGTTACCACGAATGGAGTGGTATATATTTTTAATTTTTCATCCCCTATTTATTTACTCCCATCGACGTATCCAATTCCAGTATAAAACGAACTACGATGGTTCATAATAGTTTAGGACAATATATATAATAATAACACGGATAAACTAAATGCGGAACACAGATAACAAAAGTCTCATATATATATATATATATATATATATATATAAATGATGTCAGTTACAATACATGTGATACAGTACATATGATACAACTACAACTGTCGACTCTGGAAGTTACATATACAAGTACATTAACGTATATAATATACATGAATACATATCTTCCAATACAACTACACTGACTACTATACACTGACGACGACTACTCCAAAAGATATGAAAAGACTTCATAGCTCAAGCAGCAATCCAAAGAAAGATATCTAAAACCTGTAATAACTCGGTCTGACCCGAGTATTAAATTCAAAGAAAATAATACACGGCTCAGTCTAATTCAAACTCAGTTATTAATGCACAGAAGAAATAATAATTAAATAACAATTAGACGACAGTCACAATAAATCTCATCTATTCGATCCTTAAATAAAGAAATCGGATAACGATAAATATAACACGTAACAGTGTTAAACAACAAATCAGCAAATCCAAATTATCAACGAAGATAAATTAAAAAGATTATCAATGAAGATAATTTAGAAAACAACAGAATTACCAAAACGGCAATTAACGACAAAAGCTAATTATTAAATAAATAATTAGAAACTCATAATCTAATTATCAAAAAGATAATTAGATATCAACAAAACCATCAAATTAAACCAAATCAAAATACGACACAAAATATTGAATTGAACACATGAAACAATTCAAACAATTGAAATATCAATTAAAACGTCAATTCGGGTAGGGCTGCAGTACACGCACGCGTGCACTGCCTCGCCACTACAGCATATGGGTACGCAAAAGATCAATAAATCAAAAAAAAATAGAATATCAATAAAAGCCATACCGTGTGGCTGCAGTACACGCTTGCATGCACTGCCTTGCCACTACAGTGATGATGTACCTAAAAGATCAACGAACCAAAATCAATGAAGAATCAAATATCGATGCCACAGCCTCAATGGTCAAAGCAGACAGACATGGACAATGTGCACGTATGTACATAATGAAAATTCACAAACGAACACAAGGTCAAATCCGAATTACCGGATTCAACTCAAGTGCTATTAGAAAAACAAATCCAATTGCATGGAGACTGCATCAAGTACACAGTTCAGAGGTAAGCATACATATATACAGCAGCTCGAATAAACAGTGCGAGCTCAAATCGAAGTGTGTACGAGTTGCAGCAATATGCAACTTGGTATAGCATATACATAATGATTCTAAGCAGTGGTTATCAAACATCAAGTCATGAATGTACTCAAAATGATATAAGTGCACAGTGCAGTGAAACCAAGTCATGAATGTAGACAACAACTGCACATGTAGTTCAAATGTGAAGACTGTATGATGTAATATGATGATACTGCATCATGAAAGCAACTGTAGACTGTCTCGAAGACAAACTCAAGTAGAACAGACAATTACTGGAGCACTTGCAGCAACAACACAACTAAAAACTGCAAATGTATAAAGGCAGCAAAGCCAACAGACCAGAGTCATTATGAAACTAAAATTTAAGGACTACAGTATACTCAATTAAACATGACTCAAAACATCATTGTTAAAGATGAGAATAATCGAGTGCAGACAGCACATATCAAATGAAATATCACTGGAGCATATATATGTATGCATATAAATGGTGCTCAACAAATTACAAACTGCTCATAACACAGCAGTTCGAATAACAATGCAAGCCCCAGAAGGTCCCAATGAAACTGACATTCAAGTGCAAGCCTCGAGTAAACATGAAATGGTGATATAACTATTTAAAGTGGATATTCAAGTGCAAACTCAAGTGGTGCATAATATTTGGTTAGCTGTGCTACAGGTGGATAGTGCATACTACTGAAATGCACGTACGAATTAGTAGTGCTACTGGTGGGCAGTGCATACACATGAAGTCAAAGATCGAGACAAACACACTTGAACTGATAGAGGACGCAAGTGGCTTCAGGAAGAACGAAGCTCAAAATTTCACTTTAGCATGTAATTACAACTTGCGGTGACTATAAGTGAATGACCACTAAAGATAACATCAATACTGAGAAATCAAACAACAATGAATCATTTCGAATTAACAAAAATCAAAATTTCATAATTCAAGCTACTGTCAGATTCAACTTGCAGAGGAATACATCAAAGCAGAGCCGAAGACAAAATAAATCAACAGGCAATGGTGATGGCCAAGATAATACAAAGTCAGGGAATTGCATACACAAAATCAAGTGATCGAAATAAAAAACAAATCAAGCCATATAAATGAACCAGCAAGTATTAATTTATGCGAACTTGATTAAATCAGATACTACACCAACATCGAAACAAAAAATCAAACTGCCGAGACAAAGTCAAGCAAACTATCAAACAAACGGTGGTTTAAATCAGATGTGAGTGAATATAATCACTCAACTTTTCGACGCAATAGAAGTAGCCGAAGTGAGCGACGAGCACGATCGATCGACCAAAAGTCGACGCTTCGAAATCGGTCGGCACCTTCAAATTTTGCTCGAACCCTAGCTTGAACGAAGGGGCAGTGGCCGCCATTTTTATTTTTCTTCTCGTATGTTATTTTAGGGTTACGAATGGAATGAAGAATGAAAAGGGGGGAACGGGATTTACCTTGAAAATTTTCACGGTCCAACAAAAAAATGGGCCAATATTAATTTTAAAGCCCGCATATTCATAACAATTTTTAAAAGAATTTCATCTCGATTTAAAAACTTCAATTAGCAATTAGCAACAATATTAATCGTCATTTGACGATAATTAAATATTTACGAATTCCCGGGTTGTTACAAACTCCCCTCCTTATAAAAATTGCGTCCCCGCAATTTTCATAATTAAAGGCGTCAGTGACAATTATTTTTCTAACATAAACTGGTTAAGCTTGAAAAATAAAAGTCGAGAATATAAACACCAAAGAAATCTTTTAATTTCATAAAAGAAATTCATAAATTCTCAACAAAATCAAATTATCAATAGATAATTCAGAAAACAGGAAAACTGAATAAATACGATTTTCAGCAATATTTAATTATCAATTAGATAATTAGAATACAGAAATCACAGAACAGTAATATCTAATTATCGATACAACAATTAGAAAACAGCAAAATCTAATTATCAACAAAGACAATTAGAAAACACCAAATCACAAATCGCAAAACCGCAAACATCTAGTTATCAACCAGAAAATCAGAAAAACACGAACTCCATAATCAGCAAACTCTAACTATCAACAGAGATAGATAGAAAACATCAATTCAATATAATCAACATAATCTAAAATCAATTAGAGACTAGAAAATCCTATAATTAGCAAAATTAGCAATTTTCTAATTATCCAAAACGATAGTCGGAAATCTCAAATCAACAAATATCTAATTATCACAAACGATAATCAAATCTCAAATCAAAAAATATTTAATTATCACAAACGATAATCAAATATCAAATCAACAAATATTTAATTATTGCAAACGATAATCAAATCTCAAATCAACAAATATTTACAAATATTTAATTATCACAAATGATAATCAAATCTCAAATAAAAAAATATTTAATTATCACAAATGATAATCAAATCTCAAATCAACAAATATTTAATTATCACAAACGATAATCAAATCTCAAATCAAAAAATATCCAATTACCTGCAGATAATTGGAAACAACAAATATCTAGAAATCAATTAAGATGATCTAGAAAATCAACATAAAAGGTTGGATCGATCCCATCAGATGACGAGTTTTAGCTACGCCGCACGTGCATCAACAAATGGCCGAAGCCTACCAAGTACTATCAACATAATTTTGGCGCCCAACAAATGACGCGGAGGTCCAACATATGACCCGAAGGTCCAACAAAGTGGCTCGAAAGCACACGAAAGTCATCAAAATCATCAAAACAGCAAATATTTCAATTTAACGAGTCCGGAATTAACCAAAATAGCAAACGCACCTGTACCATAACCATGAGTTTTACTAAATAATTTAATTCTCTTAATCATTTCCTTGAAAGTGCAAAATTGTGTATTAAAAAAAATAACATCTCACATTCTCAAACGGACAAGTCCGGAATTAAGCGAATCAGTAAAAGAAAGGGGTCATAGTCCTCAATTTTGCTGAAATGTTTAAAACGCTTCCTCATTCTTTTGAAAGCGCCAACTGCAAAATTTCTGAAAACAATTTCATTTATTTTATAAAAGTAATAATTTACATTCTCAAACGAACAAGTCCGGAATTAAGCGAATCAGTAAAAGATAGGGGTCATAGTCCTCGATTTTACTGAAACGTTTAAATCGCTTCCTCATTCTTTTGAAAGCGTAAACTGTAAATATTTTGAAAACAATTTTTATTTTGAAACAATTTTCAAAACACGTGATTAAAACAGCAACATCAGTAGCAACTTCGACAAGGAAATTGCACTTCTCAAAATACCGTAAAAACGGACAACAAAATCAGCATTGCGGGATAACCGCTTGAAAATCCACTTTAACATTGACGGTTACTGAAATCAAAGCGACAGTAATTTTTATACGTCAAAATTTCATCAAAATAATTGGCATCAAAACATAATACCAGTGAATTTTCATTCATAAAAAATGTCACAAGAATCTTCTCAAAGATCAAAAAGAATGTCATACTCTTTATTTTTATCACCAAAACCATGAATATTGACAATAATATCAATGCCAATCACAAAAGTTAATGACACACAAATTCACCAATGCACAAATATTGATAACACATATCAATGTAAATCACGAAAATCAATGAAACACAAATTCTAGAAATCAACAATGGAAATCCAGAAATCACAAAAAGAGGGGAGGCCTATCACAAAACGGGAGCATGAAAACTCACCAACACGTGTATCACAAAACGGAACGCTATTCCATGGTTGCTAACCATTAATTTTGAGCCGAAGCTCCACAAAACGGCCCGAAGACCATGGGTCGCTACCCCACCAAATTGAGCCGAAGCTCCACAGAAACGGGGTTTAATCTCCCTCGTAGACAAAGAGACATCGCACATTTGCTAGTCTAATTAGATTTCTCATACGAGTGAAGTAAAGGTTTGTATATACTAGTAGATTGGAATACAGTTTAAGAAATGAGCTTTGTAATAAAATAATATTGAAATCGTTTTGATGAAAGAGTTTTAATATTTTCTACCAGTATTGAAACCTTTATATTTTTAAAGTGACAAATCACAAAAATGATTGTAGGAACAATCAATCACTAAAATTCACATAAGAAGACGTGAATTAATTCCAAAGAAATCGGTATCAAATCCATCAAAGTGGAAATAACCAAAAATTCCAAAAATAGAAGTTATCAAAGTTGACAAAGGTGATAACAACTAATCGGAGAAGAAGAATCGATTAACAATTGGAAAAACAAAGCAAAACGAGCATAAATAGGCAAACAGGGAAATAGGAGCAGGTCGGTTGACCGAACTGCAAATTCTGCAATTCCTACCCAATTTAATAAAAGTGCAATCTCTCACTCAATTTGCAACCGGTCGAGCACGGACGCTTGAGGATTACGCCCATCGGCTACCCGGTCCTATTGGCTCATCGATGCATCACCAAAAACATGTTCGAACATCAAAGTTAGGATCTTTAAAGATTTGAACCCAAAACACTAAAAATTGGAATATTCACAAAACCAATCCAAATCAAAATCAAATGCACATGAATAAGTGTTAGGAATTCATACCCAACAATCAAAGATAGTTATAGACAAAGATATGAGATAAAACATCGACAAATAGTTGTAACACATGTTCCATCTAAGTTATTTTTTATATTATATCCATGAACCCCAGGCTCTGATACCAAGCTGTGACGCCCCACTTTTATACCCACGCTAGTCAAGGACACTACGGTGTAATGCCGTCAACTAGCACGGAGAATAAGGCTGTTGAGGAGCTGCCATCCGTAGTTAGGCCTTACACTAGTATTGGTTACCTCGATAGCAGTGGTATATATTTTTAATTTTTCATCTCCTATTTATTTACTCCCATCGACGTATCCAATTCCAGTATAAAACGAACTACGATGGCTCATAATAGTTTAGGACAATATATATAATAATAACACGGATAAACTAAATGCGGAACACAGATAACAAAAGTCTCATATATATATATATATATATATATATATAACTGATGTCAGTTACAATACATGTGATACAGTACATATGATACAACTACAACTGTCGACTCTGGAAGTTACATATACAAGTACAATAACGTACATAATATACATGAATACATATCTTCCAATACAACTACACTGACTACTATAGACTGACGACGACTACTTCAAAAGATATGAAAAGACTTCATAGCTCAAGCAGCAATCCAAAGCAAGATATCTACAACCTGTAGTAACTCGGTCTGACCCGAGTATTAAATTCAAAGAAAATAATACACGGGCCAGTCTAACTCAAACTCAATTATTAATGCACAGAAGCAATAATAATTAAATAACAATTAGACGACAGTCACAATAAATCTCATCTATCCGATCCTTAAATAAAGAAATCGGATAACGATAAATATAACACGTAACAGTGTTAAACAACAAATCAGCAAATCCAAATTATCAACGAAGATAAATTAAAAAGATTGTCAATGAAGATAATTTAGAAAACAACAGAATTACCAAAACGGCAATTAACGACAAAATCTATTTATTAAATAAATAATTAGAAACTCATAATCTAATTATCAAAAAGATAATTAGATATCAACAAAACCATCATATTAAACCAAATCAAAATACGACACAAAATATTGAATTGAACACACGAAACAATTCAAACAATTGAAATATCAATTAAAACGTCAATTCGGGTAGGGCTGCAGTACACGTACGCGTGCACTGCCTCGCCATTACAGCATATGGGATACGCAAAAGATCAATAAATCAAAACAAAATAGAATATCAATAAAAGACATACCGTGTGGCTGCAGTACACGCTTGCGTGCACTGCCTTGCCACTACAGTGACGATGTACCCAAAACATCAACGAACCAAAATCAATGAAGAATCAAATATCGATGCCACAGCCTCAATGGTCAAAGCAGACAGACATGGGCAATGTGCACGTATGTACACAATGAAAATTCACAAACGAACACAAGGTCAAATCCGAATTACCGGATTCAACTCAAGTGCAATTAGAAAAACAAATCCGATTGCATGGAGACTGCATCAAGTACATAGTTCAGAGGTAAGCATACATATATACAACAGCTCGAATAAACAATGCGAGCTCAAATCGATGTGTGTATGATTTGCAGCAATATGCAACTTGGTATAGCATATACACATTGATTCTAAGCAGTGGTTATCAAACATCAAGTCATGAATGTACTCAAAATGATATAAGTGCACAGTGCAGTGAAACCAAGTCATGAATGTAGACAACAACTACACATGTTGTTCAAATGTGAAGACTGTATGATGTAATATGATGATACTGCATCATGAAAGCAACCGTAGACTGTCTCGAAGACAAACTCAAGTAGAGAAGACAATTACTGAAGCAACTGCAACAACAACACAACTAAAAACTGCAAATGTATGAAGGCAGCAAAGCCAACAGACCAGAGTCATTATGAAACTAAAATATACGGGATGCAGTATACTCAATTAAACTTGACTCAAAACATCATTGTTGAAGATGAGAAGAATCGAGTGCAGACAACACATACCAAATGAAATATCACTGGAGTATATATATGTATGCATATAAATGATGCTCAACAAATTACAAACTGCTCATAACACAGCAGTTCGAATAACAATGCAAGCCCCAGAAGGTCCCAATGAAACTGACATTCAAGTGCAAGCCTCGAGTAAACATGAAATGGTGATATAGCTATTTAAAGTGGATATGCAAGTGCAAACTCAAGTGGTGCATAATATTTGGTTACTTGTGCTACAGGTGGATAGTGCATACTACTGAAATGCACGTACGAATTAGCAGTGCTACTGGTGGGCAGTGCATACACATGAAGTCAAAGATCGAGACAAACACACTTGAACTGATAGAGGACGCAAGTGGCTTCAGGAAGAACGAAGCTCAAAATTTCACTTTAGCATGTAATTACAACTTGCAGCGACAACAAGTGAATGGCCACTAAAGATAACAGCAATACTAAGAAATCGCACAATAATGAATCATTTCGAATTAACAAAAATCAAAATTTCATAATTCAAGCTACTGTCAGATTCAATTTGCAGAGGAATGCATCAAAGCAGAGCCGAAGACAAAATAAATCAACAGGCAATGGTGATGGCCCAAGATGATACAAAGTCAGGGAATTGCATACACTAAATCAAGTGACCGAAATCAAAAACAAATCAAGCCATATAAATGAACCAGCAAGTATTAATTTATACGAACTTGATTAAATCAGATACTACACCAACATCGAAACAAAAAATCAAACTGCCGAGACAAAGTCAAGCAAACTATCAAACAAATGGTGGTTTAAATCAGATGTGAGTGAATATAATCACTCACCTTTTCGACGCAATAGAAGTAGCCGAAGTGAGCGACGAGCCCGATCGATCGACCAAAAGTCGGCGCTTCGAAATCGGTCGGCACCTTCAAATTTTGCTTGAACCCTAGCTTGAACGAAGGGGCAGTTGCTTCCATTTTTATTTTTCTTTTCGTATGTTTTTTTAGGGTTGCGAATGGAATGAAGAATGAAAAGGGGGGAACGGGATTTACCTTTAAAATTTTCACGGTCCAACAAAAACATAGGCCAATATTAATTTTAAAGCCCGCATATTCATAACAATTTTTAAAAGAATTTCATCTCGATTTAAAAACTTCAATTAGCAATTAGCAAAAATATTAATCGTCATTTGACGATAATTAAATAATTGCGAATTCCCGGGTTGTTACAGACTCCCCTCCTTATAAAAATTGCGTCCCCGCAATTTTCATAATTAAAGGCGTCGGTAACAATTATTTTTTTAACATAAAATGGTTAAGCTAGAAAAATAAAAGTCGAGGATATAAACACCAAAGAAAACTTTTAATTTCATAAAAGAAATTCACAAATTCTCAACAAAATCTAATTATCAATAGAAAATTCAGAAAACAGCAAAACTGAATAAATACGTTTATCAGCAATATTTAATTATCAAACAGAAAATTAGAATACATAAATCACAAAACAGTAATATCTAATTATCGATACGACAATTAGAAAACAACAAAATCTAATTATCAACAAAGACAATTAGAAAACACCAAATCACAAATCGTAAAACCGCAAACATCTAGTTATCAACCAGAAAATCAGAAAAACACGAACTCCATAATCAGCAAACTCTAACTATCAACAGAGATAGATAGAAAATAGCAATTCAATATGATCAACATAATCTAGAATCAATTAAAGACTAGAAAATCCTATAATCAGCAAAATTAGCAATTTTCTAATTATCCAAAACGATAGTCGGAAATCTCAAATCAACAAATATCTAATTATCAAAACGATAATCAAATCTCAAATCAACAAATATTTAATTATCACAAACGATAATCAAATCTCAAATCAACAAATATTTAATTATCACAAACGATAATCAAATCTCAAATTAACAAATATTTAATTATCACAAACGATAATCAAATCTCAAATCAATAAATATTTACTTATCACAAACGATAATCAAATCTCAAATCAACAAATATTTAATTATCACAAATGATAATCAAATCTCAAATCAACAAATATTTAATTATCACAAACGATGATCAAATCTCAAATCAACAAATATCCAATTACCTGCAGATAATTGGAAACAAAAAATATCTAGAAATCAATTAAGATGATCTAGAAAATCAACATAAAAGGTTGGATCGATCCCATCAGATGGCGAGTTTTAGCTATGCTGCACGTGCATCAACAAATGGCCGAAGCCTACCAAGTACTATCAACATAATTTTGGCGCCCAACAAATGACCCAGAGGTCCAACAAATGACCCGAAGGTCCAACATATGACCCGAAGGTCCAACAAAGTGGCTCGAAAGCACACGAAAATCATCAAAATAGCAAATATTTCAATTTAACGAGTCCGGAATTAACCAAAATAGCAAACGCACCTATCCCATAACCACGAGTTTTACTAAATCGTTTAATTCTCTTCATCGTTTCCTTGAAAGTGCAAAATTGTGTATTAAAAAAAATAACATTTCACATTCTCAAACGGACAAGTCCGGAATTAAGCGAATCAGTAAAAAAAAGGAGTCATAGTCCTCGATTTTGCTGAAACGTTTAAATCGCTTCCTCATTCATTTGAAAGCGCCAACTGCAAAACTTCTGAAAACAATTTCATTTATTTTATAAAAGTAATAATTTACATTCTCAAACGAACAAGTCCGAATTAAGCGAATCAGTAAAAAAAGGGTCACAGTCCTCGATTTTGCTAAAACGTTTAAATCGCTTCCTCATTCTTTTGGAAGCGTAAACTGTAAAAATTTTGAAAACAATTTTTATTTTGAAACAATTTTCAAAACACGTGATTAAAACAGCAACATCAGTAGCAACTTCGACAAGGAAATTGCACTTCTCAAAATACCGTAAAAACGGACAACAAAATCAGCATTGCGGGATAACCGCTTGAAAATCCACTTTAACATTGACGGTTACTGAAATCAAAGCGACAGTAATTTTTATACGTCAAAATTTCATCAAAATAATTGGCATCAAAACATAATACCAGTGAATTTTCATTCATAAAAAATGTCACAAGAATCTTCTTAAAGATCAAAAAGAATGTCATACTCTTTATTTTTATCACCAAAACCATGAATATTGACAATAATATCAATGCCAATCACAAAA
This sequence comes from Allium cepa, assembly GCA_030765085.1. Taxonomy (NCBI): domain Eukaryota; kingdom Viridiplantae; phylum Streptophyta; class Magnoliopsida; order Asparagales; family Amaryllidaceae; genus Allium; species Allium cepa. The sequence continues at coordinate 349,762,042 of CM060944.1, forward strand.
GTTAATGACACACAAATTCACCAATGCACAAATATTGATAACACATATCAATGTAAATCACGAAAATCGGTGAAACACAAATTCTAGAAATCAACAATGGAAATCCAGAAATCACAAAAAGGGGGGAGGCCTATCACAAAACGGGAGCATGAAAACTCACCAAAACGTGTATCACAAAACGGAACGCTATTCCATGGTTTCTAACCATTAATTTTGAGCCGAAGCTCCACAAAACGGCCCGAAGACCATGGGTCGCTACCCCACCAAATTGAGCCGATGCTCCATAGAAACGGGGTTTAGTCTCCCTCGTAGACAAAGAGACATCGCACATTTGCTAGTCTAAATCACAAAAACGATCATCAACGATCATCAAGAAGTGTTAATTACAGTAAGCTAGTAAATATAAAAGCTTAGCTTCATGTCCCATAAGCACTAGCTTAACTTAAATATTTACGAACAAATTGTAGATTTCCACAAGAAAATTGTCACAAGAGATTCAATCGAACAAGTCCAAGAACTAACCGGCGAAGTAAACGCAAGCGTTTCATACCACTTGTTTTACTAAGCCGTTTAATTAGATTTCTCATACGAGTGAAGTAAATGTTTGTATATACTAGTAGATTGGAATACGGTTTGAGAAATGAGCTTAATAAAATAATATTGAAATCGTTTTGATGAAAGAGTTTTAATATTTACTACTAGTATTGAATCCTTTATATTTTTAAAGTGAAAAATCAAAAAATGATTGTAGGAACAATCAATCGCTAAAATTCACATATGAAGATGTGAATTAATTCCAAAGAAATCGATATCAAATCCATCAAAGTGGAAATACCCAAAAATTCCAAAAATAGAAGTTATCAAAGTTGACGAAGGTGATAACAACTAATCGGAGAAGAAGAATCGATTAACAATTGAAAAAACAAAGTAAAACAAGCATAAATAGGCAAACAGGGAAATAGGAGCAGGTCGGTTGACCGAACTGCAAATTTTGCAAATCCTACCCTATTTAATAAAAGTGCAATCTCTCACTCAATTTGCAACCGGTCGAGCACAGACGCTTGGGGATTACGCCCATCGGCTACCCGGTCCTATTGGCTCATTGATGCATCACCAAAAACATGTTCGAACATCAAAGTTAGGATCTTTAAAGATTTGAACCCAAAACACTAAAAACTGGAATATTCACAAAACCAATCCAAATCAAAATCAAATGCACATGAATAAGTGTTAGGAATTCATACGCAACAATCAAAGATAGTTATAGACAAAGATGTGAGATAAAACATCGACAAATAGTTGTAACACATGTTCCATCTAAGTTATGTTTTATATTATGTCCATAAACCCCAGGCTCTGATACCAAGCTGTGACGCCCCACCTCTATACCCACGCTAGTCAAGGACACTACGGTGTAATGCCGTCAACTAGCACGGAGAATAAGGCTGTTGAGGAGCTGCCATCCGTAGTTAGGCCTTACACTAGTATTGGTTACCTCGATAGGAGTGGTATATATTTTTAGTTTTTCATCTCCTATTTATTTACTCCCATCGACGTATCCAATTCCAGTATAAAACGAACTACAATGGTTCATAATAGTTTCGGACAATATATATAATAATAACACGGATAAACTAAATGCGGAACACAGATAACAAAAGTCTCATATATATATATATATAACTGATGTCAGTTACAATACATGTGATACAGTACATATGATACAACTACAACTGTCGACTCTGGAAGTTACATATACAAGTACATTAACGTATATAATATACATGAATACATATCTTCTAATACAACTACACTGACTACTATACACTGACGACGACTACTCCAAAAGATATGAAAAGACTTCATAGCTTAAGCAGCAATCCAAAGCAAGATATCTACAACCTGTAATAACTCGGTCTGACCCGAGTATTAAATTCATAGAAAATAATACACGGGTCAGTCTAATTCAAACTCAGTTATTAATGCACAGAAGCAATAATAATTAAATAACAATTAGACGATAGTCACAATAAATCTCATCTATCCAATCCTTAAATAAAGAAATCGGATAACGATAAATATAACACGTAACAGTGTTAAACGACAAATCAGCAAATCCAAATTATCAACGAAGATAAATTAAAAAGATTATCAATGAAGATAATTTAGAAAACAACAGAATTACCAAAATGACAATTAACGACAAAATCTAATTATTAAATAGATAATTAGAAACTCATAATCTAATTATCATTTTTGATAATTAGATATCAACAAAACCATCATATTAAACCAAATCAAAATACGACACAAAATATTGAATTGAACACACGAAACAATTCAAACAATTGAAATATCAATTAAAACGTCAATTCGGGTAGGGCTGCAGTACACGCACGCGTGCACTGCCTCGCCACTACAGCATATGGGTACACAAAAGATCAATAAATCAAAACAAAATAGAATATCAATAAAAGCCATACCGTGTGGCTGCAGTACACGCTTGCATGCACTGCCTTGCCACTACAGTGATGATGTACCTAAAAGATCAACGAACCAAAATCAATGAAGAATCAAATATCGATGCCACAGCCTCAATGGTCAAAGCAGACAGACATGGACAATGTGCACGTATGTACACAATGAAAATTCACAAACGAACACAAGGTCAAATCCGAATTACCGGATTCAACTCAAGTGCAATTAGAAAAACAAATCCAATTGCATGGAGACTGCATCAAGTACACAGTTCAGAGGTAAGCATACATATATACAGCAGCTCGAATAAACAGTGCGAGCTCAAATCGAAGTGTGTACGAGTTGCAGCAATATGCAACTTGGTATAGCATATACATAATGATTCTAAGCAGTGGTTATCAAACATCAAGTCATGAATGTACTCAAAATGATATAAGTGCACCGTGCAGTGAAACCAAGTCATGAATGTAGACAACAACTACACATGTAGTTCAAATGTGAAGACTGTGTGATGTAATATGATGATACTGCATCATGAAAGCAACTGTAAACTGTCTCGAAGACAAACTCAAGTAGAGCAGACAATTACTGAAGCAACTGCAACTACAACACAACTAAAAACTGCAAATGTATGAAGGCAGCAAAGCCAACAAACCAGAGTCATTATGAAACTAAAATATAAGGACTGCAGTATACTCAATTAAACTTGACTCAAAACATCATTGTTGAAGATGAGAAGAATCGAGTGCAGACAACACATACCAAATGAAATATCACTGGAGCATATATATGTATGCATATAAATGATGCTCAACAAATTACAAACTGCTCATAACACAGCAGTTCGAATAACAATTCAAGCCCCAGAAGGTCCCAATGAAACTGACATTCAAGTGCAAGCCTCGAGTAAACATGAAATGGTGATATAGCTACTTAAAGTGGATATGCAAGTGCAAACTCAAGTGGTGCATAATATTTGGTTAGCTGTGCTACAGGTGGATAATGCATACTACTGAAATGCACGTACGAATTAGCAGTGCTACTGGTGGGCAGTGCATACACATGAAGTCAAAGATCGAGACAAACACACTTGAACTGATAGAGGACGCAAGTGGCTTCAGGAAAAACGAAGCTCAAAATTTCACTTTAGCATGTAATTACAACTTGCAGTGACTAGTGAATGGCCACTAAAGATAACAAAAATACTAAGAAATCACACAACAATGAATCATTTCGAATTAACAAAAATCAAAATTTCATAATTCAAGCTACTGTCAGATTCAACTTGTAGAGGAATACATCAAAGCAGAGCCGAAGACAAAATAAATCAACAGGCAATGGTGACGGCCCAAGATAATACAAAGTCAGGGAATTGCATACACAAAATCAAATGACCGAAATCAAAATCAAATCAAGCCATATAAATGAACCAGCAAGTATTAATTTATACGAACTTGATTAAATCAGATACTACACCAACATCGAAACAAAAAATCAAACTGCCTAGGCAAAGTCAAGCAAACTATCAAACAAACGGTGGTTTAAATCATATGTGAGTGAATATAATCACTCACCTTTTCGACGCAATAGAAGTAGCCAAAGTGAGCGACGAGCATGATCGATCAACCAAAAGTCGGCGCTTCGAAATCGGTCGGCACCTTTAAATTTTGCTCGAACCCTAGCTTGAACGAAGGGGCAGTGGCCGCCATTTTTATTTTTCTTTTCGTATGTTTTTTTAGGGTTACGAATGGAATGAAGAATGAAAAGGGGGGATGGGATTTACCTTGAAAATTTTCACGGTCCAACAAAAACATGGGCCAATATTAATTTTAAATTCCGCATATTCATAACAATTTTTAAAAGAATTTCATCTCGATTTAAAAACTTCAATTAGCAATTAGCAAGAATATTAATCGTCATTTGACGATAATTAAATAATTACGAATTTCCGGGTTGTTACAGACAACCTTAACCAGGTCAACCGTGACTTAAAGAATAAGATCGATGTGGATTTTCTAGGGTAAATCAACATTCGCTCCCAAGAGACAGAATTTGGAATTATAAGAGATACTAGCATCTAAACCGAGGATATAAAATCTTTGGTGAATCGATGCTATTGTAAAGGAGTTTCACCCCTTTACAAATCAATTTAAGATTGGCGAGAATGCCGACTCATTATAAAGATCATTTGAAATGGAGCTATGAGATATTCCAAAATCAAAAGAAGATGAATAATGAGCGACACGAATGGATTTTGGAACCACAGGGAATGTTCCAAAATTCAAAGGAATCGAGTTAAAGAGGAAGACATTCAAACTCGAATGTAAGTGATTCTGTAAATATATTTACCATATATGCTAAGTTTTGCCTAGAGCTACCAAAGCTCTGATACCAAATGTAACGACCCGATATTTTCAACCATTCGCATCCACACATGTCGGACATGAATTGCTCAAAATACCGCGTTGTAAATAAAATTTGGTAAATCTCAGAATATACAGTAAAAATAATCACAGATCACAGACACAGAGTATATAGTAATGCAGCGGAAGTAAAAGAGATGGTAGTTCATGAAGATACTATATAAATATGAGATACATTAGAGTTAAACAAGATACAACAGAAGAGTAACAAGATACATCAGGTACAAATCAGAATACATCACTGAAATCACTAGATAAAGAAAGCAAAATAGAGGCTGGATCTTCAAGGAAAGCTCCAACTTCGAAGGTTAATCTTCAATGCCGAGTCACTCAATCTGAGTCGAGCGTAAAGCAAAGCAAAAAACACTCGAGTCAGGACATAAATACTTATGAATTGTAAATCAACTCAAGTGAACAGTAACAAAAATGCATCAGTAACTTAAAGGATGCTTGGGATCGCCCACCCTTTAAGGATCCGTTAAACTATTTACTATGTAGTAATATTGCGCTATTATAATAATGTCTACAGTAAAATAAACTTACTTTAAAATAGCGTTAAGGGGTTACCCATATAGTCCTTAACACATAATAGTGCCAATAGTCTATACAGTACCTGCATATCTCCTGACCGGGAGACTATGAGAAGATACTCCATAGGTATGACACAAATAGAAACTCGTAATAAGGCTTGCTATGGTAGGTGACACGGCACACGAGGCATTTCCAGGGTAGATATACCAATTACGCACACGCGCTGGTGGTAACGTAGCAGCCACATATGCCCACCTCGGAACACACTCCTAATCAAAATTGGAGGATGACCATCAAATCAACTACAAGTAAGAGTATAGTACGAAGAAGTGCGTCCGACCAGAGGAGATACCCCTTTTGGCCTGAGATTGCTCCTGTTTTAGCCACCTTATGCCAACTCACGGGAGTTGGGTCCACGTAATATACCTCAAGGACGTTGCCACCATCCTACTTCATTCTGGAATCTCCATCGCGTACACGGTTGTTAAAGTGGTTTTCGGAGTTGGCAGAGAGTATGACAACTTCCGATCCCGGTCTCTTTAACAACCAAACGTTATTATAACTCCATGGTCATTTCAAAATAGTTTATACTTTAAAATCAAATCATTTTTATTTCAAAACTATATTCAAATCAATACTATATCATTTCCATTTCAAACATATATTCATTTTTCAAAAATCGTAATATTTTCAAAGTTATAACTCTTTCGAAACCAAAAATACTTGAAATCATTACTCTTTGAAAATCATAACATTTCGAAATCATACATTTGAAATCATGAAACATTCCTTTAATCCAAATTTTCAAATTTTTCCAAATTTCAAATTTCCATTTTAATTCAATTCAAATCATCAGTTTCAATCCAATTCAGTTTCCCAACAAACCATTTCAAATCTTATAAATTTCAAATACAGATTTGGTCCAAAAGATAATCTATTCAATTTTTAATATATTTCAAAGCTTTAATATCCCATATTTCAAAACTAAATTTTATAATTTCACATATCTCAATTTTAACTTCATAATTGATTAGTTTTGAAATATTTATTTCATAAATCCAATATTATTTAAATAAACTCAGTTCACAAATAAACTCAAATTACCAAGTAAACCAAAATCCTTTCATACTAATATAAACTTCAATTATTCATTTATCAAAAATCATATATCATTCCAAATTCACATTCTTTATCAAAATAAATATTAAGTCATTCAAAACCATTTCAATCAACAAAATATCATATCCTTTCAAAATCTCATTTCAAATCAGTATTTGAATTCAAATTCAAATATTCAAATTTTAAATAACATTTTGAAATCAAATATATCATTCATTTATTATTCCAAGTATCATTACAAAATACATTTCAAAATTCCATTCAAAAATTCATTTATCTCATTACATTTCATTCCATTTAACACATAACCAAGTAAGCCTTATTTAAATCCAAATTCAATTTAAATTCCTTAAAATTCAAAATTAAATATTAAATATATATTCAAAACTCCTTAAATTTCACAAATAATCAATTTCAAAAGATAATCATTTAACACTTTAAAATATGACTCAAACACGGTTAAAATTTATAACATTTCAAACACTGTCAAATTATAGTAACGACGGCATTTATAAAGTGCTATCATAGCTTATAGTTCCAAAATAGTTTTGTTTAGGAACAATGGCATTTATAAAATTCCATAATAGATATTTAGTTATTACAACATAGTTACATTCAAAAACAACATTTAAAAATGCTGTCATAAGACTACAGCATTTTTGGGAAATGCTGTTAATAAAATTCCAGATTTTATTTTAACTTTTCAAAAACAATAAAACTTCAATTTTAGTAAATTGTAAACTTATAAATCATATTTTTTTTAGGCTTCTAAACTTTCATATTTAAATCAATTTAACATATGATTTATCACAATAAATTTTTTAAATCAAATATGCAATTTAAAACTCAATTCATTTATTAAGTCAAAATTCACTATTTATTAACTTATAAATTAAATAAAACTTAACATTTTACTTTAAATATCATTTCAAACTTTAAATTTAATTTCTATTATTTACTTACATTTTTAGAATAAAATTTAAAGTCAAAAATCACATTTATTTCAAATTTACATACTTAAATTTACAAATTCAAAACTTAATATTTAGCTTTCTCAAAACCATAAAATATATATTTTTAAATCAAAATTTCATATTTTAAAATACATATCTATATAAAAATCATTTAAAAATATACCACGGGGTCTGTATATAATTTTCTAACCTAGCTCAAGTGATACAGATATATATCATTTCAATCCACAGTTTACAAAGAAAAATCCGAGTTCTATCATTTCAAACCCGCAATCCCAAGTCAAATAAAATATAATAAAAATCGCTCAGGCCTATCATTTCAGCCCATAATGGTTTTTTCCTATTCTAAAGTCCATTCGGGTATGTATTATTTCAACCCATGGTGATTCTGTTCTAACAGGGAACTTGCAGGGTGAACATATGCATAAGCAATATAAACAATGTCAATGTCACAATAAAATGTCATATATCATATGTCAGGTGATAATTAACAGTTTTAACATGGTAATAACATGGCGTAGCATATCATATGATCATCATAAACTTGCATAACATTTTTAATTACTAAACACTTGACATCAATTTACGATTTCATAAGTAGAAATGTCAGAGTGAGAAGGAATCATGTTTTTAAGCTGAAGACCACTACGGCACATAAAACGATTTCAAAGGCACGACAAGCATGATAGAGCATGAAATTGGATTCAAATGAGAGAGATATCCGAGATATGATTTTGTAAACAACACCCAAATAAGATAAAACAACACATGAATATACAATACAAAAAAATATTGGACAAATTGAAAAATGAAAGCAATAAAGACAAGATAGCTTAACCTTGCCTTAACCACTCCAATGCTCGACCATAGGGGATCTTTTGCTCGACCATTGATGTGTGTTTGGGTCAGGTATGGTATCATATAGGTCAGGTTACAAGTGGATTGAAGGTGGTGGAAGAGTTACAACATGAAGCATACATGGGTTCAAGGCAAATAGTAATGATTTTGGTGCACACAAGGCTTGGCGTGATCACACATGAGCTCGGCCAAGGGTCAATTCGGTCAGGTCAGATCTGGAGCTTGCTGAAGTGATGGCCAAAGGATGAAGTAGCTGCTGGTGGTGATGGCTAAGGTGTGGCCGAAACAAACTATGAAGGTGTGTGGTGAAATCAAGGCTCGGATTGGCAATTTGTGGAGTGTTTGTGCAAAGTTTTGGGGTGATGGCATCATCTATTGGTCATGGCTTGTCATGTCAGAGGAGGAGGCTGTGATTGCTGCTGTAGATGGAGGAAGTGATGGTGGAGCTTATGGAGTGGAGAAGTGGGCCGAGCTATGTAAGAAGAAACAAAGGCAAAAATCATTGAAAAAGAGGAGAGGAGTGAGATAAGGAAGAAGCCATTGCATTTTTTTCATTTCCTTTTTTGCCATGGGTTTTGTGATGGAGAGTAGAATTTTTTCACATGAAATGAGAAGAGAAATTCATGGCTAGGGCAAAAGGAATGGACGGTCAACTCAAAATGAAAAGGCAAGTGAAATTTGAAAAGGCAAGGTGAAATAAAAAGTCGATGGAAATGAAAGGCCTAGTCTCTTGGAATTTCTTTTTCTTTTAAATCAAAATAACTAAGTAAATTTCAGTAAAATAAAAATAAATCTGAACAAAATAAAATGAAAAAGAAAAAGAAAATACAATTTTAGGAAAAACAGAAAATAATTAAGAAAATTGCTAATATATTGAACCTAGCATTTAAAAATTGTAAATAAAGTACAATAAGCTTTGGAAAATTATAACATCACTTTAAAAATATTTAAAAAATAAAATATATGCATAAAATGACATATTACACAAATTAGAACAAGATTTGACAAACAAAAATAGTTTTTATATAAAGTAAAATAAACAATTTTGTTAAATAAGCATAACTTTCACAATTTAAATCTGATTTCAACGAAAAGAAAAGTAGTATTCTTGAAATTTAATTTATTTTCATATTAAAAGATAAAATTCAAAAATTCAAAAGTTTAAATTTTAAATTTAAAAGTCAAAGTTTGACCATTTTGACCAAAATTCACATTTTCTAGAAATTTACAATTTATTCATGTTTGAAATTATAATTCACATACAAATCAAAATTTATATTTAAAATAACAAACTTAATTCATTTTAATAAATAAAATAAGGTTTTTAAGCCAACAATTCAATTTAAATGATAAAAATATACAATTGAAATAATCATAAAATACAGGGTTGTTACACGTTCGATAGGTTATCCTATCGTTCTCGAAAACACCCGGTCTTCACCACCTTCTTCAAATGCTATCCATTTCGTCATATCACTATTCAGAATAGGTTATATGACATAAAGTCCTCTTTCGGCTAAACCGAATAATGAGCGCTTAATTTAAAAACACGTGGATATATCAATCACAAAGATTCACCATTGAGATTCGATGTGGGTTTCAGATAACCACCTGGAATCAGACTCCCTGTCGCATCAAAATTTAAATGCCCTTTAAAGGCCAATAGTTTTCACATTCATACAGAAACATATCACAGATATCATAGTTCAGTTCACAGCAATTCACATCACAAAGTATCACAATCACATATCAGAGGTATCAACCAATTCAAGGTATTCAATAATAATCAATTCTCTATAAGCAAGATGAATTAATCATGTGATTATAATTAATTAATCACATCATTATTTTTATTGATTATCCTTAATTAGAGATTAAGTATCCTTAATTTTTAAATTAATTAATCCTTAATTATTAATTAATTAATCTAAATTATAAATTAATCAAACTTAATTATTATTTAATTAATCTTAATCACTTTTATTAATTAATTGCATTAAAATTAATCCTTAATTATAAATTAATTAACATTTAATTAATAATTATTTAACCTATAATTAATTATTCTTTAATTATTAAATAATTATAAATCATTTATCTTAATAAATCATTTAATTATTATTAAAAATCTTTAATTAATAAACCTCAAAATTAATCATCATTAACACATAAATTAATTCAAGTGATTAAGGTTAATTAAAAACTAAAAAGAACATTTCATCTTAATTAACTTTTTAATTTCATTATTTATTTTAAAATAACTTAAGAATTAATTAATAAATATGTCAAATAATTAATAAATTAAACTTAATTACTTTTAAAAATAACATACTTAAACCTTTATTAATCCAAACTTTAATTGAAATAATTATTTAAAAACATGGGTTTGAAATGTTTTGAAATTTAAATTTCGTTTTAAAGATGAACACTATTTTTATCTCAAACCCGAGACCTTCCCGATTGTCACCCGAGCCAAAACGCCATTTGCTTTGAGTCTTCCCCGAGCCAACCCATGTTTTCTTTTTAAAACTTTGATTTTTATTTAAGTTTTTAAAACCCGATACGCCCTCAAAAATACCCGAACCCAATCTCGAGCCAGCGCACGAATTTCTCGAAGACAACTTCAAGTTCAACCTGAGGCAATACCTTTCTTCCCAACTTCCCATTGAACCCAGATGTACACATGTACATATGCATGTTGCACACCGCTTTGATCACCTCTAGTTGATGCTACGACCATCGCCAAGTCAATGACAACCATCACGAATCACCATACCACCCAGAATCCCCTGAATGATGGCAAACTCGCGATCGAGCTATCTGACCGAAACTGGAACAAAACCGACACCCATAAAACCACAACTTACCTCCACCTCCGACCATCAGAAGTCATGTAATTACTTCTAAAGCCATGCCGACCCAGCATGCAACGATTCCACTTTCCCCGGTCACCTCCAGTCGACTGATGATGATGCAGCAATACAATTTCCGACCTCGACCAAACATGGGTTTAATACCCTAAAACCTCGTCGTGCCGTCGCCACGACGATCAGAAAAATCTTCGATCTTTTTTTCTCGAGCTCGACAACCTGCCAAACACCTCCAGAAGCAACTCTGATCCTCCATTCAACTCCGATCGCCGTGAATTGCCAATAAACCCAAAACCATTCAATTCACAAATTCTCAGTGAATACAGGTTTAAAAATCATGATTCCTTCTTTAAAAATCATCATTTTTGAAAACATTTTAGATAATGTACTTGAAATCAAAGATCATGATGATTAAATTTTCAACATATATTGGGTTTGTTTGTATTTTCCAATTTCCAGATTTATTTTAACTAATTCTGCTTAAATTTATTTTTAAAACTTAAAACATGGTTAAACAAACAAATTTTGTTCAGATCCTAAAGTCTAACAATAATCAGAGGCGAAGTAATTGGGTTTTGAACAGGTTTTTGAAACTTGGAAACAGATAGAGGCAATATGCCTGTATATCAGACATGCACAGACAAATGTATATATATATATACACACATATTTGTACGCATGCAAAACAATTTTCAACCTTACTTCAAGCATGAACTCAAACAACAAATTAAATTCTAGAATTTCAAAAGGTTTACTCACCTGGATGTTGAAAACAAAATGCCTAGAATTTTTCGTGAATTTGAAAAACTGGAACTTGTTTTCTGGATTTGATCTTTGTGAAACAGGTTTGACTTTGAACTGATTGTTGTTTTAGTGACGATCCTTGCTTTACTTTAGTTGTTGAAGTTGAAATCTTGCTTTGACCTTGATTTACTTAATTACCGAGTTGATCTTGCTTTGTTTGAAATTTGTTTTCTGGTTTGAAATTTGAGAAGATTTTGATTTACTTATCTTTGGATCAGGTTGAACAAATTTGTACAGGTTTGAGTTTTTGAGATTTTCCTCTGGTTTGTACAGGCTTTTGATAATTTTTGAAATTATGTGATAAAAGAAATGAGAGAGAAAAGAAATGGAAATATACATTGCCTTGAATTTACCTCTTTAATTTGAAAAAAAGAAAATAAAAAATTTGAAACCTGTCTTTGCATGAATTAAATTTTTAACACTTGTTTAATTATGTGTTAATAGACTTACACTTGTTAAATTATATATTATAAACCTAACACTTGTCTTTTTTCCCTTTTTATATAATTTTAAATTATAATTCCAATTTTATAAATATATTTTCCTATTTATTATTATATACAATTTTAGAAGAAAATGTTTTAAAACTAATTATACATTAAATAAATCACATATATATTATTTTAAATCTAAATTATTTTACTGAGATATTTATTTAAATTTTAAATTCAAATTACAATCTATTCATATATATATATATATATATATATATATATATAATTAAACACTTATTTTATTTGTTTTGAAAAATTCAAATTTATTTCAAATTAAATTCCAGAATTTATATTAATTACTAATTTTAAATTTGATAAAAATTTGGGATGTTATAAATTTCCCCCTTAAGAAAATTTCGTCCTCGAAATTTGAAAGAGAGAGAGACAAACAAAGAATATAAGAACATAGAAAAAGATAGAGAAATGACTTACCAGATTAAGCCGGAATATCCACTCTGCAATTGGGATAGGACTTCTGCATGCTATCCTCTGTTTCCCAAATACAATCATTTGGATTCTCACTCCATTGCACTTTCACTAATTTCATCACTTAGTTCCTCAACTGTTTTTCATCACGGTCCATAATCTTTAACGGTTCTCTCTTTACAACCAGATTTGGTGTGATCTCCAAATCTTACTGAGCGGCTTCTTCAATGATACAGTCTGGATCGTGCACATATTTCTGAAGGTGAGAAACATGAAACACATTGTGTACGCCAGATAACCAATTGGGTAGCTGCAGTCGATAAGCCAAAGGACCGATCCTCTCTAGTATAGGAAAATGACCAATATATCATGGTGCCATCTTATCAGTCTTTCCAAACCTCAACACTCCATGCATTGGAGAAACCTTTAGGAAAACAGAATCTCCAACATGGAATTCTAAAGATCTTCTCCTATGGCCGGCATAACTTTTTTGATGATATTGAGCCGTTTTCAACTTCTTTCGAGTAAAATCAACTTTCTCGGTAGCTTCCTTTATCATATCTGGACCAAGAACAAGTCTATCACCAGACTCAATCCAACACACAGGTGATCGACACGGATGCCCATATAATGCTTCGAAAGGAGCCTTTTTAATACTGGCCTTATAGCTATTGTTATATGAAAATTCAACCAGATGCAAATGGTCCTCCCATGAACCATATTTTAATAAAATCAACGTTAGATAAGTAATTATAATATTGGTTTGGAATGATAACTATATAAAAGTATGATTAAGAGTTAGTGGCAACAATTATTATACGTTACCGATATATATTTAATCCATTAAATTGAATTCGAATCCATTGCAATAAATCTAAATAAAATATTACATTGATGTTAATTAAGGTAATATTTGGAAATAATGTTAATGTTATTCATAATAGGACAATTTGTTGAATTAAAATAATGGAAATAAGATTTATCAATTTATTGGGATTTGAACTATAATAATTGGATTAATTGCAATTAAATGAAATTAAATATCCAAATATTACATTAATTTAAATTAAGATGGAATTTGATAATATTAATGTAATAGATCACGAATCCAATGTTAATTTCATCCATTTGACAACAATGAATTGAATAATAGAATGAAAAGTAAATAAATGGAATTATTGAAATTTAATTTATAATTTCTGAATTTAATGAATTGAGGTTAACACTGAAATTAATAAATTAATCAACTCTAAATTGACATCTAAATTTGTTTCAATTAGTGTAAATGATTAAGAAATTTAAAAATGATAAATACTGTCAATTATAGAATTTCAATTGAAAATTTGATTTAATTTATTTATTTAATTAATGTAAAAATAGCCATTTTGGCCACTGACTCGGATTTCGATGAAACCAGTTTCATCGGATACGTAACGGTGAATTATTGAAGGATTTCAAGTTTCATAACGATTGGACTTGTCGCTTGATTGTACGGATTCGAAATGCATAGAAATCAATTTAATTGAAATCAGTTGAAATCAATTTGTAATAACTTGACTTTTGCATAACTTCTTCATACGATGGAATTTGGACTTGAAACCTATTCCATCGATTTTAAAATTATTTTAAAACATCTATTTTGGTATATGGGTTGACCCAATTTCGTTCCGGAGTCAAAACGGGCTTTTTGGGCCATTTATCGTTCAACGGTCCAAACCAATCGAATCCGATCCGTTATTTCTATTTTCTAACCTACCTATATATATTCGATTATAAACCCTACTCATTTCTCATTCCTCAATTCTGTAAATACAGTTCCAATTGCTCCTCCTCATTCGAATGGCAGACAAATCTAATTCCCAATTGCAATTTCAAATCAAAATTCAAAGCCAAAAATTCAAACTTCTCAAATAATATCAAATTATATATCAATCTGAAGCTCTGGACGAGCGTATCTCAGATCTATAATTCGTTTTCCAATTCGAACCATTATTTTTCCATAAATTAAAGAATGAATTTCGGTCGTTCATCGCGTTGGGATGAACTGTGACCGATCATCAAATCGTCTGAGGGGTTTTGTAGAGGGGACCGAGTGTACTTGATCAGAATGGTTCATCGGTGAAGTAGATGGTCAGATCGCCGTCGAAATTTGAACTAGGGTTTTATTTCGGTGGTGGCTGCCATGTCTCGTGATTAATGACAGGGGCGGAGGTCAGTGATGGTCTGGAATGTGGTGTGGGCGGAGGCGCTCGCTCTGGGGTGGTTGCGGCGAGTAGTGGTGGCTGGAGGTGGATCACGACATGAGGCATGCTACGTTCGAACAAGTAGGCGGCTACGATTTTACGCCTGTTGATAGCGGTGATGACGTGTCTTTCTGCTATTAGTTCGTTTAATTTTTATAAATTTTAAATCCAATTGTTCTAACTCGTATAACTTTTGCATACGAAGTCTATTTCACGCGCCGTTTGCTCCGCTGCGGTCGTATTAAGATTTCAGACATTTTGACACTGGTTTAGACAAATTCCGAGACTGTTTGAATTTTGGGTTTAAACTGGATTTAAATCCAATTTAAATTCAAAAGGTGAGTATTTTAACCCACTCACAACTTCTAAAATTTCTCATGTTTGTTAAATTAATTTATGATGTGATTAGAAATTTATTTATGACTGTTTGGCATATTTTGAATCATCATCATAGTTAATTTGAATTTATTTAGATAAAATAGTTATTTAATTTATCATTGAATATAAATTGCTAGTAAATACCTGTTATTTATTATCTGCTCTATATTGATGTTATCAATTGAATTGGATGATGATTGTGATAAATGTTTGATGATTGAGATTGAATGAATGGATCTTGTACTTTATACTATTATAAACTGCAAGTTGTTAAAGATTTATATTTCATTCGAGATTGCAGTTTGAAATGATATATAACCATATTTATATTTTAAATTAGGATTGAAATGATAAATATCTGTATCACTTGACCATAGGATAGAAAATTATATACAGACACCGTGGTCTATATATAAAAATATTTGAAATGATGTCTATGGTTTTGTAAAGAAATATATGGTTTTAGATAAATATTAATTTTAGATATTATATAAATGTTATTTTATATATAGTTAAGTTCTTGATTTTTTTGCTATGTATAAAGTTGTTTTAATATAAAGGAAGTTAATAATAAAGTTCGATTTTATTAAGTATAATATGGTTAAGAATTGAAATTTGAAGATAGATTTGAAATTGATTTGAAATTGTATTTAATTAAGAATTATATTTAATTGAAATCAATTTGGAACATATTGAAATTGATACTTTAAAGGATATAGGTTATAACTTGGTTTTGGTTTGAGGTGATTTAAATAAATTGAAGGAATATTGAGTTATTTGAAATTAGAAGTTTTATCTAAATGATAATGGATTTACTAAGTAAAATATTTCAAAACTAAATAATAGAAAATTGAATTTGATATATATATATATATATATATATATATATATATATATATATCAAATTACCAAATTTAGTTTTGAAATTGTTGAGTACTTAATTGAAATATATTGGATTTGAAATGGTTTATTCTGTGGATCAAATCTGTTTGGAATCGATAAATTTGGAATAGTTTATTTGGAAACTGAATTGAATTGAAATTTATGATTTGGGATTTGGTTAAAAATAAAATGTTGAAATTTGAGTTATATTGGATTTGATTTGTGAAATTAAAGAAGCTAAAGTAATATGTAAAGTATTTTAAATATTTAACCATTTAATTGGTGGAAATTATGTTTCAAAGTTATGAGTTTCAAGGTATTAAAATTTGAAATTGTTATATTCAAGCATTTTTATTTTGAAATTTTATAAATTTGAAAGTGTTATGATCTTAGAAATGATATATTTGAAATGAAAATGATATCGTATTGATTTGGTTTTGAAAGGGCAATGATATTTGGTTTTAAAGTATAAACTATTTTGAAATGACCGCGGTTTTATAATAACGCTGGTTGTAACGCCCCGCCTTTCGCACGCTTTAAATCGACGATAAACCACACACGTCAGACTTAAACCATACAGAAGGGCGGATTGTTATGGGGTAAATAAGAAGAAGCAGAGAAAGAATAAAACAAAACAGAATCTTGCAATGGAACGATAAAATATAATAATCAAATATACAGTTCATGAAGCTGTTATACAAACCATTTGATTTTACTTATACAATACATATTAGAGTTGCACATACCAGAGAATATTAATAATGCAGCGGAATACAATGGTGTAGTGGAATAATATAATTGATAATAGTAATAATAATTCTTCTTCTTCGTCCTCCAAAAATAAGGCCTTCAATTCCTGAAATACTCAGGCTAACCCGAGCGAACTGAAAAGACAAAACATTCGAGTCAGAACTAAAAGACCTTATGTAAATTTAATTAACTGTAAATAAAAATAAGTGCAGTAACTTAAAAGATGCTCGGGATTCACATCTCCCAAGGATCCGTTAGACTATTTACTATGTAGTAATATTTCACTATTATAATAATGTTTATAGTAAAATAAACTTACTTTTAAATAGCATTAAGGCTTTACATTTTCCACCTTAACATGTAATAGTCCCAGTAGTCCATCCAATATCATGGTCCCTCCTGATCGGGAAGCCACCAGAGGATACCACACGGGCTACGGGAGAAAACCAAACTCGTACAAGGCGCGATAGGGTAGGTGACAGGGAACAACTAGGAAATGCCAGTGTAGATATACCAATTGCTATCCGGGCTGGTGGTAACACGTAGCACGCAACTACCGCCTAACTCGAGCCACAACCCCAAATAAAAAAAATCAAAAGTGGCCACCGAATCAATCCAAACGTCAAAGTATAATATCAAAGGGATGTGTCCGATCAGGTGCTACCTCATTGGCCCGAGAATCGCTTCTATTTTAGCCACCTTATGCCAACTCACAGGAGTTGGGTCCACGTATATACCTCACAGGAAACGCCGCCACCATGCTACTTCATTCTGGAATATCCACCGCGTACACGGCTTTTAAAGTGGTTTTCAGAGTTGGCAGATAGTATAACAACTTTCGATCCCGGTCTCTTTAACAACCAAACGTTATTATAACACCGCGGTCATTTCAAAATAACTTATACTTTAAAACCAGAATATAATATCCATTTCAAAACCATGTAAATACGATATCATTTCTGTTTTTAAAACCCAAATTAATATGATATCATTTTTATTTCAAATATATCCTTTTCCAAAATCATAGCACTTTCAAATCTATATACCTTGAAACCCATAGCTTTGAAACATAACTTCTCATACTTAAATAGTTTAAATATTAAATTACTTTATAAAATAAAATAGCTTCTTCAATATCACAAATAAATTCCATATACCGATTTGAACCTCCAAATAAACCATTTCAAGTTATATATTTCAAAGCTTTACATATTCCACCATTTCGAAACTAGTTCTTTGATAATTCCATATATATGTATATCAATTTCAATTACTATTATTTAGATTTGAAATGTTTACTTAATAAATCCAATATAATTTATGTAAAACTTTTAACTTCAAACAACTGGATATTCTTTCAATTTATTTAACTTGATATATTAATTTATTTCAACTTTATATTCATTTAAATCACTTTAAACCAAATCAAGTTATAAGAATCATACCCTTTAAAATCTCAGTTTTATTTAGATTCCTAATCATATTTATTCGAGTAAAATTCTTAATTAATTCAAATTAAACAAATTTCATATTTATCTTCTAACTTAATTTTTATTTAAGTCATTAAAACTCTATATATATACAATATCTTAAACAGGTACTTAACCATATAATATAAAACAATCAAGCTCCATGAATAAACTTATTTTTATTACACAAATTTATACATAGCTTAAATTCAAGAATTTAACTATATATATAAAAATAATATTTATATAATATCAAAATTTATTATTTATTAAACCGTATATTTCTCTCCAAAACCATAGAAATCATTTCAAAATATTTATATATATATATAGACCGACGGTGTCTATATATAATTTTCTATCCTATGGTCAAGTGATATGGATATTTATCATTTCAATCCATAATTTAAAATAAAAATACGGTTATATATCATTTCAAACCGCAAACCCGAATCAATAATGAAAAAGCAATAAAGAACTTGCAGATTATGATGATATATATAAACATCTATTCACCCATCATAAAATCATACATCCATCACAATCATCATCCAAACAATAAATCAACTATCAATATATAACTGATAATATTTAATAGGTAATTTACTGGCAGTTATATTCAATAACAAATTAAATAACGATATAATTTAAACAAATGCAATAACTGAGATGATGACTAAAAATATTCGAAAAAGTCATAAATAAATGCATAATCACAACAAAAATTCAATTTAACAAACATAAGAAATTTTAGAAGTTGTGAGTGAGTTATGTAACGACCTATAAAATTCGATGATTAAAATGAGTTAAATTAATAAGATTTTTAATTATATTTAGAAATAAATAAAAATCATATAATTTATATTTGGAACGAATGTTAGAAATTAGATGTAGCAATTGAAATTAAAATTAACAATTTAAAATTTATATTGCAATTAGTTGGAAATAATGTAAATCTAATAGATACGGGAGTTTATTTATAAGGCAGTAATTGATGAATAGAAGGTTGAAACCAAGTAAATAATTTATTGAGAACATTTAATAGTAATTAATGTATACATTTGGCAACTGAAAATTTATGAATTTGTTAAGATTGTAAAATTATAATCTAAGATTTCGATAATGTTAACTAAGGTAACTTAACCAAGGTAACTATTTATAGATTAAACGAAATTCAAATTAATGGAAATAATGTGGACATATACTTAGCTACAAATTGAATATATGAAAACAAAATGCAAGCATTAAATTAAATTAAGGAATTTAAATTTCAACAAATGGTCACTGAATAAAATAAATGTTCTGTAAGTAATTATAATTGTGGGTTGATAATAAAGGGTGAATAGGAAAATGATTGTTTATAGTAATTGAATATTGAATTAACGAATTAAAATATATTGAATAGCAATTGAACGTAAATTAACGTAATAAGGATGATGCAGGTTGATAAGTATTCATAATGTTTGGGTTGACGATAAACGTTACTTTAATGATTGTAATATATAATAATGGAAGTGGGAATGGAAATTAATATAAACGTAAACTTATTTTAAGGTAGTAATTGGATGTAGATTTATGGAATAGCGCTAACGCAAACTAATCTGACTCAATCACTATTAATTGAAACCTATTGCGATAAATGGAATCAAATATTACGTTAGGGTGGATTTAAGGTAATATTTTGTAATAATGGATTATTAATGGCTTATGAATGAATTGATAATTAAAAAGAAAGGTAGTGATGATAATATAAATTGACAATAAATAAGTGGAATGGAATCCTAATAATTGAAGTAATGCAAATGTATATTTAGCAAAAATTTCAATACTAGTGGAAAATTTAGTTAACACACAATAAAGAAAGGAAGTTGAGTGTGTTTAAGTAATGTAATGTAAAACCAGCATTTACTATGTTAGTTAAATCAGTGGATGGATTATAAAGATCAAAATCAAATAAAAACAATTTATTTGGAATTTAAATTGTAATAATAGGATTAACTGCAATTAAAGGAAATTTAATTTGTACGTTAATTGTAATTAAGTTAAAATGGGTGAATATTAAGGACCAAGACTTAAAAGCAATGTTAGCTATATCCTTAGCGTAATAAGACTCGAATAATAAGGGTTAAGAATTTAATAAATGGATTTTGGAGTTTTATTTTATAATTTCTAAATTTAATGAAATTGAAATTTAATATTGAAATTGAGGTTAACATCGGAATTGATGAATTAATCAAATCAAAATTGACATTTAAATTTGTTTAAATCATTGTATAAGTGATGAAATTTGTCGATTTTCGAATTGAAATTGAAAATTTGATTTAATTAACTAATATTTAAATAATTTAATTAATGTAAAATTAGCCATTTTTGCCACTGACTCGAATTTCGACGAAACCAGCTTCATCAGATCCGAAACGGTGGATTATTATAGGATTTCAAGTTTTGTAGCGTTGGACCTGTCGTTTGATCGTACGGACTCGAAATGCCTTGAAATCAATGAAATTGAAATCAATTTAAATCAATATGGAAAATATTGATTTTAGCGTAACTTCTTCATACGATGGAATTTGAACTTGAAACTTGTTTCATCGTGTTTAAAATATTTTAAAACATCTATTTTGATATATGGGTTGACCCAAATTCGTTCAGGAGTCGAAGCGGGCATTTCGGGCCATAGATCGTTCAACACGTTTTAAATCGGGTCTATCTATTCTATTTCAGTTGTCTATAAATACCCTGTTATAAACCCTAGCAAGCTCTATTCCTCATTTCTATACGTACAAAAACTTTGTGTGCTCCTCTTCCTCAATGGCTATAAACCCTAATTTATCCAATTGAAATTTCAATTTAAAAAAATAAACTTCAAAAATTTCAAACTCCTCAGAAAAATTCAGAAAAAATCAGAAAAATATATATATTGAAGCTCTCGAAGAGCGCAAGTCAAAAGTGGGATTCATTTTTCGATCTGGGCTTCTGGGTGACCAGAATTGGTTGATTTCGTCCCGGCCGTCCGTATGTAATGGTGTGGATCCAACGGTGGATCTGTAACGATCGGGCGATCGGCTGGTGGCGTAGGGATGGTGTGCTCAAGCAGGTCGGTGAGGTGAAATTCGTATGTCGTAATAGGCCGCGATTTAGCCAGAATTGGCCCCACAGTTTGACGGCGGCGGGAGTGGTTGTAGCCACCACAGAGGCGCGCGCGGCCAAGCAAGGGTCGGCCTTACCAAGGGAATTCGGCGACATAGTAGGATCTCGACGAAGGCGAGTGGTTGTCATGCGACGACGCGTGGTTTTTGATAAGCTGGAGGCAGCTCGATCTGGATTTCAGCGTGCGTTTACCTAGGGTTTCGGTGGGGAGAGTTGAAGTTGCTGACGTGTTAGATTTTGGTGATTTTCTTTTCTTTTTATCTATTTCATTTAAATTTAATTTTTAACTCGTTATAACATCAATAACTTTTTCATACGAACTCTGTTTCACGCGTGGTTTTCTCTGCTAGGTTCGTATTGGAATTCCGGACATTTTGACGTTGGTTTGGATGGATTCTGAGACAGCTTAATTCTTGGGTTTAAATTGGATTTTAATTCAATTTAAATTCAAAAGGTGAGTGTTTTAATCCACTCACAACTTCTAAAATTTCTTATGTTTGTTAAATTTATTTTTGTTGTGAATATGCATTTATTTATGATTATTTCGGATATTTTTAATCATCATCTCAGTTAATTGCATTTTTTTTTAAAATTAAATCGTTATTTAATTTATTATTGAATATAATTGCCAGTTAATTTCCTGTTATATACTATCAGTTATATATTGGTATTGATTGATTGTTGTGGATGATGATTGTGATGGATGTATGATCTGTTGATGCATGAATGGATGTTGTATTATATATTATTTTAAACTGCAAGTGTTATGCATTTTATTTCATTTGGAATTGCAGTTTGAAATGATATATAACCGTAATTTTATTTTAAATTACGGATTGAAATGATAAATATCCGTATCACTTGACCATAGGATAGAAAATTTTATACAGACACCGTCGGTCTATATATATAAATGTTTTGAAAATGATTTATATGGTTTTGGATAGAATTATATGGTTTAAATAAATATTGATTCTTTTTGATATTATATAAAAATATTTATATATATTTAAATTCATGTATTAAGCTAGGTATAAATCTGTTAATGACAATAAGTAGAAAAATGGAGTTTGATTTATTAAAATAAATATGGTTAAGTATTTAAATCATATTTTTATATAGAGGTTATAATGATTTAAATAAATTTAGATTTGGAAGATAAATTGGAATTTGATTTGAATTAAAGTATTTAAGAATTGTCTACGGAAAAATTTGATTTGAAATGTAAATAAATTTAAGGATTAAAAGGTATGATTATATATCTTGATTTTGTTTAGAGGATTTAAATGAATATCAAAGTGATTTAAAAGAATATTATCAAGTTAATTAAATTGAAAGTATATCCTGTTACTTGAAGTGTAAAGGTTTTACTTAGATGATACGTGATTTATTAAGTAAACATTTCAAATCTAAATAATAATAGTTGAAATTGATATATATGAAATTATCAAAGAATAAGTTTTGAAATGGTGGAACAATTAAAGCTTTGAAATATATGGAAATTATATTGGTTTATTTGGGAATTTAAAGTCCATATTAAAATTGATTTGTGAAGGTGAAGAAGCTATTTTACTATATGAAATAATTTAATATTTAAACAATTTAAGTAGTGTAGAATGTTTCAAGGTTATGAAATTTAAAGTCTTATGTTTTGAAAGGCTATATTTCAAATTTTGGTTTCGAAATATTATAACTTTGAAATGTTATAATTTTATAAAAGGATATATTTGAAAATAATACCAAATTTGATTTGGGTTTTTAAAAGAGGAAATGATATCGTATTTATGTGGATTTGAAATGGATGTTATATTCTGGTTTTAAAAGTATAAACTATTTTGATAAGACCACGGTGTTATAATAACGTTTGGTTGTTAAAGAGACCGAGATCGGAAGTTGTCATACAATCTGCCAACTCCGAAAACCATTTTAACAACCATGTACGTGGTGGAGATTCTAGAATGAAGTAGGATGGTGGTGGCGGTTCCTTTGAGGTAAATACGCAGACCCAACTCCCATGAATTGGCATAACGTGGCTAAAACATGAGCGATCGACGGGTTAATGAGGTAGCACCTTTGATCAGACACATCCCTACGATATTATACTTTGACTTTTGGATTGATTCGGTGGCCCCTTTTGATTTTTTTATTTGGGGGTGTGGCTCAAGGTGGGCGGTAGCTGCGCACTACGCGTTACAACCGACTCGGAAGCGTAATTGGTATATCTACCCTGCCATTGCCTAGTTGTGCCGTGTCACCTACTCTAGCGCGCCTTGTACGATTTTGGTTTTCTCCCGTAGCCCGTGTGGTATCCTCTGGTGGCTTCCCGATCAGGAGGGACTATGATATTGGATGGACTACTGGGATTATTACGTGTTAAGGGGAATACTGGGTCACTCCTTAACGCTATTTAAAAGTATGTTTATTTTACTATAGACATTATTATAATAGCGAAATATTACTACATAGTAAATAGTTTAACGGATCATTAGGAGATGTGAATCCCGAGCATCTCTTGAGTTACTGCACTCACGTTAGACACTGGATAGGAGATGTCAAATCCTGTAAACATCTCTGATGCCTTCCACTCATATTGTTTATTGTTGATTTAATTTACATAAGATATTTTAGTTCTGACTCGAGTGTTTTGTCCTTTCAATTCGCTCGGGTCAGTCCGAGCGTTTCGGGATTGAAGATTTTATTCTGGAGGACGAAGACGAAGATTTGTAGTACTATTATCTACTATATTACTCCACTACACCATTTAATTCCGCTGCATTAACTATTTTTCTCTGGTATGTGTAACTCTGATATGTATTGTATAAGTATAATGAAATGTTTTGTAAACAACTTCCTGAACTGTATATTTGATTATTATATTTTATCGTTCCACTGCAAGATTCTATTTTGTTTTTTTCTTTCTCTACTTTTTCTTATTTACCCCATAACAATCCGCTCTTCTGTATGGTTTAAGTATGACGTGTGTGATTTATCGTCGATTTAAACCGTGCGAAAAGGTGGGACGTTACATCTGGTATCAGAGCGAGGTTTAGCAATAAACCTAAGCTTTGTGGGGTCTGACTCTTTGTTAATAGGGCAATAATACCCTATGGGAGTCGCTGAGCGTATATATATGAGAGAGCGTATTTGTTAGTGTTATAAAAAGTTTTTAATATTGTGTTAATCTGTTCCGTTTTGTATTTATAAATTCTGGATGCATGGGATGCTATGACATCAATAGGGGTTTATAAACACTTAATAGGACAGACCGACATAATATTTGTATTTAATATAGGTGAATGAAATAATTTTGCCTATTATATTTTCTATATATATAAAAAATAAATTTTATAGATGATTTATATTTGGTTGCAATATATCTGTTGTTAGGTAATGAAATTTATAAATAATAGTTGAAATGAGATTGAAAACAAAATAAATGAAATTTGGGAATTTAGAACTTAAGTCCCGGGGTTTTGAAAATTTCTTTCAATTGTTTTTGGAATATAATAATAATATTATTAGAAGTATTTTATGATATAAATATTTCAATGTAATTTGAAAGAATGGTTTTAAAGAAATTTTGGAAAAGAAATAAGTTGTACTACCCTCTCTGTCGCTTGAAAATAATTTCTATGATGGCAGCCGCATCATTGACATTCATTTTCGAGTTTCGAAAGGGGAAGACCACTGTAGTAGTTTTACCGCAATTTTATTTTTATAATCAAATATAAATTTTAAATTGTTTTAAATATAATGGGATTTATATATAAACTGTAAGTGTATACATTTATCTATTATTTTAAATAATTTGAAATTTAGCCCGGTATTTAGTTCTTAAGTTTCCATTAATTAATAGTTTCAATTTTTTTGTAGTGAATTGGAACGTAGGAAATTAATAATTGAAACCTCTAAAGAAAAAAAAGAGATTTAATGCTAGGTTATGAATGAAATTAAAAGAAATTTGAAATTGTAACCTATAGAGCAAAGGATATAATTACTGAACATTAAATTAATTAAAAGAAATGGGATAAACTTGTATGATTTTCAATTACATTCTTAAAGGCATATATATAACTTACCAAAAGATATAAAAGTTGAAATGTTAATAAGAAAATGTAATAGATATTATACAGGTAATAAACTTAAGGTAATGAAAGTAATTAATGGAATTCTTTAGTAAATAAGAATTTGATGTTGAAATTTTGTGAACTTAAGTTAAAATTTAAATGTTACTGTAATAATGGTAATAGGAAGTATGTATTGTAGGTATAAGATTATAAACTAAGTAAATAAAATGGGACATGAATACTATTAATAAATGGATGAATAGTTATAATGCAATAAAAATTGAGAATTGAATGAAGGTAATGCAAATAAATAAATAAATGAAAATGGAAATTTACAAGAAATAAGTGTGAATTAAAAGAAATCATTAAATGAAAAGGAGAAATCAAACAACAAATGTATGAATGGAATTAATAAGGACAAACTTAATCTGTTGTTTGCAATTGTTGTTGTTTGTTTTAGTTTA
Source organism: Allium cepa (assembly GCA_030765085.1). Taxonomy (NCBI): domain Eukaryota; kingdom Viridiplantae; phylum Streptophyta; class Magnoliopsida; order Asparagales; family Amaryllidaceae; genus Allium; species Allium cepa. The sequence continues at coordinate 349,788,422 of CM060944.1, forward strand.
TGGTGGTTCGAGCAAGGATACTTTAAAATTGTTTGGATGTATGAATAATCTATTTTGTTTCATCTAAGACTATTGAGTAAATGATGCACTTGATAGTTTATTTTTCATTTTGCACAATTTAAAGTTTTGAACCCGAACAACTATTTGTTTTGTTTGATATGAAAGAATGATTTATTTGAGTTGATTCTATGTGATGGTTGTATGTTTTATTGCAAGTGATGGATGTTTGTATTGATTTGGTTGTTGGTAGTTGAAACAAAATTAATATTTCATTTTATATAGTTATTAACCCTTTCTAGATTATATAAGTGAAATGCAGGTTATGGAAGCAATTGCTACTGCTTTTGGTTTCATAATTTAAGCGTTGTTTGCCCGACAATAGGTACGTTTTCAGATTACGGTATAGCGTTGTTATATTATTTTTCCCGTATTGGGATCTATGTTATTTAGGAAAATATATGTTGTATATTTTTATATTTGATACTATATTTTCTCCCGAGCCTCTCCGTTCAAAAAAGACTCTGCCGAAATTTTTTGAAATTTTTTGGACGTAGAAAATATTTTGAAAAATGTTTGCCAAACTTTATTAATTTGAGTATAAAAGATTTAACGGTTATAAATTGGTATATTTTATTCAAATTAATTAATTTTGTAAATTTATTTGTTTATAAAGTTAATATTTTAAATAAGATATATTGATTTCTTAATTCTTCTTTTCCCGTCTTTTTCCTTTTCGGGGACGAAAAGCTTTGAGTGGGGGAGAGTGTAACGGCCCGTAAAATTCGATGATTAAAATGAGTTAAATTAATAAGATTTTTAATTAAATTTAGAAAGAAATAAAAATCTTTTAATTTATATTTGGAACGAATGTTAGAAATTTGATGTAGCAATTGAAATTAAAATTAACAATTTAAAATTTATATTGCAATTAATTGGAAATAATGTAAATTGAATAGAAACGGGAGTATATTTATAAGGCAGTAATTGATGAATAGAAGGTTGAAACCAAGTAAATAATTTATTGAGAACATTTAGTAGTAATTAATGTATACATTTGGCAACTGAAAATTTATGAATTTGTTAAGATTGTAAAATTATAATCTAAGATTTCGATAATGTTAACTAAGGTAACTTAACCAAGGTAACTATTTATAGATTGAACGAAATTCAAATCAATGGAAATAATGGATATATGAAAACAAAATGTAAGCATTGAATTGAATTAAGGAATTTAAATTTTAATAAATGGTTATTGAATAAAATAAATGTTCTGTAAGTAATTATAATTGTGGGTTGATAATAAAGGGTGAATAGGAAAATGATTGTATATAGTAATTGAATGAAATTCCAATTTGTTGGAATAAGGGAAAAGGAATACTTGTTAATAAATTTAATATAGGAAAATGAACTTAAATATTGAATTAACAAATTAAAATATATTGAATAGCAATTGAACGTAAATTAACGTAATAAGGATGATGCAGGTTGATAAGTATTCATAATGTTTGGGTTGATGATAAACGCTACTTTAATGATTGTAATATATAATAACAGAAGTGTGAATGTAAATTAAGAGAAACGTAAACTTATTTTAAGGTAGTAATTGGATGTAGATTTATGGAATAGCGTTAATGCAAACTAATCTAGCGCAATCATTATTAATTGAAACCTATTGCGATAAATGGAATCAAATATTATGTTTGGGTGGATTTAAGGTAATATTTGGTAATAATGGATTATTAATGGCTTATGAATGAATTGATAATTAAAAAGAAAGGTAGTGATGATAATATAAGTTGACAATAAATAAGTGGAATGGAATCCTAATAAAGGAAGTAATGCAAATGTATATCTAGCAAAAATTTCAATACTAGTGGAAAATTTAGTTAACACACAATAAAGAAAGGAAGTTGAGTATATTTAAGTAATGTAATGTAAAACCAGCATTTACTATGTTAGTTAAAATCAGTGGATGGATTATAAAGATTGAAATCAAATAAAAACAATTTATTTGGAATTTAAATTGTAATAACAGGATTAATTGCAATTAAAGGAAATTTAATTTGTACGATAATTATAATCAAGTTAAAATGAGTGAATATTAAAAACCAAGACTTAAAAGCAATGTTAGCTATATCCTTAGTGTAATAAAACTCGAATAACGAGGGTTAAGAATTTAATAAATGGATTTTGGAGTTTTATTTTATAATTTCTAAATTTAATGAAATTGAACTTTAATATTGAAATTGAGGTTAACATTGGAATTGATGAATTAATCAACTCAAAATTGACATTTAAATTTGTTTAATTCATTGTAAAAGATTGAGGAATCATAAATGATGAAATTTGTCGATTTTCGAATTGAAATTGGAAATTTGATTTAATTAATTAATTTTTAAATTATTTAATTAATGTAAAAATAGTCATTTTTGCCACTGACTCAGATTTCGACGAAACCAGTTTCATCGGATCCGTAACGGTGGATTATTGTAGGATTTCAAGTTTCGTAGCGATCGAACCTGTCGTTTGATTGTACGGACTCGAAACGTCTTGAAATCAATGAAATTGAAATCAATTGAAATTGAAATCAATTTGGAAATATTGATTTTAGCGTAACTTCTTCATATGATGGAATTTGAATTTGAAACTTGTTCCATCGTGTTTAAAATATTTTAAAACATCTATTTTGATATATGGGTTGACCCAATTTCGTTTCAAAGTCGAAGCGGGCTTTTCGGGCATAGATCGTTCAGCACTTTTTAAATCGGGTCTATCTATTCTATTTCAGTTGTCTATAAATAGCCTATTATAAACCCTAGCAGCCTCTATTCCTCATTTCTATACGTACAGAAACTTCCATGCTCCTCTTCCTCAATGGCTGTAAACCCTAATTTATCCAATTCAAATTTCAATTCAAAAAAATCAACTTCAAAAATGTCAAACTCCTCAGAAAAATTCAGAACAAATATATATCGAAGCTCTCGAAGAGCACAAGTCAAAACTGGGATTTATTTTTCGATCTGGGCTTCTGGTTGACCAAAATTGGTTGATTTCGTCCCGGCCGTCCGTATGTAATGGTGTGGATCCAATGGTGGATCTGTAATGATCGGGCGATCGGCTGGTGGCGTAGGGATGGTGTGCTCGAGCAGGTCGGTGTGGTGAAATTCGTTTGTCGCAATAGGCCGCGATTTCGCCAGAATTGGCCCCACATTCGACGGCGGCGGGAGTGGTTATAGCCACCACGGAGGCGCGCGCGGCCAAGCAAGGATCGGCCTGACCCAGGGAATTCGGCGACATAGTAGGATCTCGACGAAGGCGAGTGGTTGTCATGCGGTGGCGCGTGGTTTTTGATAAGGTGGAGGCGACTCGATCTGGATTTCAGCGTGCATTTACCTAGGGTTTTGGTGGGGAGAGTTGAAGTTGCTGACGTGTTAGATTTTGGTGATTTTCTTTTCTTTTTATCTATTTCATTTAAATTTAATTTTTAACTCGTTGTAACATCAATAACTTTTGCATACGAACTCCGTTTCACGCACGGTTTTCTCCTCTAGGTTCGTATTGGAATTCTGGACATTTTGACTTTGGTTTGGATGGATTCTGAGACTGTTAATTTTTGGGTTTAAATTGGTTTTTAATTCAATTTAAATTCAAAAGGTGAGTGTTTTAACCCACTCACAACTTCTAAAATTTCTTATGTTTATTAAATTTAATTTTGTTGTGATTATGCATTTATTTATGACTGTTTCAGATATTTTTAATCATCATCTCAGTTAATTGCATTTCTTTAAATTAAATCGTTATTTAATTTATTATTGAATATAACTGCCAGTTAATTTCCTATTATATATTCTCAGTTATATGTTGGTATTGATTAATTGTTGTGGATGATGATTGTGATGAACGTATGATCTGTTGATGGATGAATGGATGTTGTATTATATATTATTTTAAACTGCAAGTGTTATGCATTTTATTTCATTCGGGATTGCCGTTTGAAATGATATATAACCATAATTTTATTTTAAATTACGGATGAAATGATAAATATCTGTATCACTGGACCATAGGATAGAAAATTTTATACAGACACCGTCGGTCTATATATATAAACGTTTTAAAAATGATTTATATGGTTTTGGATAGAATTATGCGGTTTAAATAAATATTGATTCTTTTTTATATTATATAAAAATATTTATATATAGTTAAATTCATGTATTAAGCTAGGTATAAATCTGTTAATGACAATAAGTAGAAAATTGGAGTTTGATTTATTAAAATAAGTATGGTTAAGTATTTAAATCATATTTTTATATAGAGGTTATAATGATTTAAATAAATTTAGATTTGGAAGATGTAACACTCCTCTTTTTAGACAAATTTAAATTTGTAATTAATGTGATTCCTAGATTTAAATTAAGAATTAATTTGGTAAATTAATATAAATTAGATTTAAATAAATAGGATTTTTAATTGGAAATTCTGAAATAAATATTTTGAATAATATTTTAATTACAAATTTAATTATGAATTTATTTGGAGATTTGAATATATATATATATATATATATATATAGATTATAAATAAAGGAATCAATTTAAAAAATTCAACAGATTGATAACTTGATTCATTAATAAGAAAAAAAATGTTTTTATCTTTAAAATAAATAAAGATTAATGATTTGGAATTCAAAAGTGAATATTTTATAAATGGATTACAATCTGAAAATGTGAATTTGAAATTCAAATGTTAATATATTGAAATTAATTGGACTTAAAGAAAATTTTATATTTGAAACTAATGAAATCTTGTTTTTCTAATTTTTGTGACTATGCATTTTGATATATAAGTATAGGTAATTGAAGTTTTCTTTTGAAAATAAAATAAGGTATAACGTAAATTTAAATAAAATTACATTTGATAATACATTTTGTTTTGAAATAACTAAACAATAGTTGTATATTCATGAATATAAAATGTAAAAACATTTACATATATATAAATGTAATTAATTAAAGGATAAAAATATTTTAAAGTATTTTGGGTTTTAAAATATATGCATAAGTTCTTATAACATTTTCTTTAAAAAAAGGAATGCATATATAAATTTAGATAAGAATTATAAGGTAGGTTTAAAAGCTTTTATTTACATTTAAAACAAAAGAAATTGCTTAAATGACAAGTGTATGTATATAAATCTTAATTCTAACAAGTGTAGTTTAAAGAGGATATGAATAAAACAAGTGTCATACTTTATTTTCTTTAAAAATTTAAAACATAGATAATATGAATTAAAGAGTAAAATTGGGTTGCATGTTTTCTTTACCCTCAAATTCTTCATCTTCAAAACCAGTTGAAAACAGAAACAAACCTGGAAATCAAACAATAAAGTTCAAAAAGAAAAGTTAAAACAAAATGCAATTTAAACCTGAAGCTTCAATTTGAAAGCAACTACAAACTCAGATCAGAAAAATCAAGCATGCAGATTCAAAAGCAGGCAAAATCTGGAAAAACAATTAAAGTTGCAGGAAAAAAAATCAAATTACAATCTGAAGCAATCAAACAAAGCAAAGATAAAAGAAAGTCTGCAACTTCAAGTTTAATTAAAATTAAAGAACAGATCAAAATCAGGATTTAAGCTTCAGGAAATTTAAGACAATACAGATTCAATGCAAAGATTAAAAGGCAAAGCAACTCAAAAACAAAGATCAGTTTTCAAAGTCATTTGCAGGCTCTCTGCATTTTAAAAGGTGAGCAAACCTCTAAACCCAAGTTTTTCTTCTTTGTTTATCTGTGAATAAATCACTTAAGCTTGTTATGTTGTGATGTTTGGTTTGGCACTTGAAGTTATTTATATAAGTGATAGTATACATGCATGTTTGTTTATGTATGTATATATATTGTTGGATGTTGACTGCCTCTCTGTTAAATAACAGTCTAACAAAATTCAAGAAAATTTCTATATCTCAAAATTTAGAAGGATTTAGATAATGATAATTAAAGGGAAGTTTTGTATTGATCTGATTTAAATTTTAAAAATAAATTCAAGTGTTTAAATTTATTAAATATACTGAAAACAAAAATTTACAGTAAGAATTAAGCTCAAGTCAAAAATAGATAGTTACGATTTTAAGTTTGGATTTTATCATCAGACTAGTCGTGGAAAATTATTAATTTTGGTAGCAAATTCAGAGTTTCTAGCTGCGAAATTTCCGTGACATTGCGAGATGAACAGAAATCGCTAATTCGCAGATTTCTGATAATCGAGGGGAATGATGGGTTTCGAGAATTTCAGGGATGGTAGCTTGTGTGTTGGTGATTATTGGAAAAATACTGGAATATTTTTTTGATGATTATGGTAGTTCATTGACGTGGTTGTATGGTTTTGGGCACAAATTGTATTGTCGAAGTTTAAATAGAAGAATCGGCGTCGTCGTGGGAATCGAAACGATCACATGAGGGAGGATAAGAGAATGCGACTCTGGCAAAGCTTAGGGAGGAATTGCACGATTGCTGATGACCGGCGGTGGGAGTTCGAGGTGAATTTCGGTGTTCGCTATGTTCCAGATCAATGCCTCATGGTGAAATTTTGATTTGGGGTAAGATTCGACGATCTAGGTAGTTGGTGGAGTTGAGGTGGTCGTAGATGATATGTCGGAGGCCAAGGCGATGGTCAGAAGTGGCTTTGGGGTCATGCACGTTGCACGTGGGGGGTGGCGTATCTGTTGTGTTCGAAACAAATTGGGGAAGACGAAGTTCCTGGGGAAGTGACTCGAAACGTTGCGTGAAGTAACTCGAAGCACTGCTCGGGTTAGGGGAGAGGAGACTTGAAGAAGGTATGTGGTGCGAAAGTAAAAACACTTAGAAAATTTTTTAGTTGGAAAACATGGCTCTCGTGTTGAATTTGCAGAAAACCCGAAGTAATAGAGCTTTGAGCTTGGGTTCGACTCGAAGCAGCTTGTAATACTCTCGAGACTTCATCAGGACTTAACTAAAGGATTATTATTGATGTGTTAATAATGAAAATAAATTTATTTGACTAATTAATTAAGGTAAATCAATTTAAGGATAATAAATTAATTTAAAGATTAATTAATTAATGAAAGAAATTAAGGTTAGTTGATGAATGAATTAAGGATAATTAATCTAATGGTAATTCATTAAGTTAATTAATTTTTATAATTAATTAAGGATAATTAATCAAAGAATTAGTTATTAATTAATAGTCAATTAATTTGTCGTTAACGATTAATTTATGAAGAGGATTAAGAAAATGATGATAAATTGTGGGGTAGTTAATCAATATAATTAATTAAGCACAATTAATAAAAGGATAATCATTTAATGATTTAACGATGATTAATTGAGGGGTTAATTAATTAATTAAAGATAATTAATTAAAGGATAATTGAATAATTAAAGGTTAATTATTTAAAACAAAGAGTTAATTATCTAATGATTAAAGATTGATTAATTTGTTAATCAAATTTGATTTAAAATTAATTAGTAAAGGTTAATCAATTCATTTATTAATGTTGATTTATTAAAGGATTAATTAATTTAAGATTGAGGTTAATTAACAAATAATTAAAGGGTAATTAATCAACATAAACTGTAATTAATTAATGTTAATCAACCAGAATTAGTGGTTAATCTGGTTTTAAATTAATCAAATGATTAATTAATCTTATTTATGGATGGTTGTATTCTATTGAATGTTGTGAATTGCTTTGTCATCTCTGTTGTCTGATGCTTTGTGATGAATGTAATTTATTTATTTATAATGCATTCATATTTTCTATCTGTGATTCTGTGGATATAGATAAGCGTTATAGGATATACCGCTTATCGACATTGTTATGATTGAATCCGTGGTGGAATTGATGTTGTTGCACTATTGTGTAAAACCCCTGGACCACACTATACACACAAATATGGATTGCACATGGAAATCGGTTAAGTCACAGCTTTTTAAAACAGTTTTGAATTTAAATTTTAAATCCAAATGGTTTTGGAAATGGATTGGGTTTAAAGCGAAAACTTTTGAAAAGGTGTTTTAAGGTTATTTTGAATAACTTAATGAAGATTTCAAATTTGAATAATTTGATTTAAATTTGAATTCAATAATTTGAGATTGAATTCTATAATATGAAAACTATGGTTTAAAAAGGTTATTCAACTTATAAATGGGTTTATATGGGTTTTTAAACCATTTTAAAAACATGGCTTTGAGAATTTGAATTTAACCCAAGTTATTTTTGAAAGGCCTTAGCTCGTGCAAATAAAATTAGGTTTTTCAAAACGGAAACAAGTGGTTCTAAATAATAATAGCTTTTATATAAGGAAAGATTGCCTAAATTATGATGAAAGAATTTCAAGTTTGAAATAGATGGCTTTGAAAGTTATGAATGAATCTTTGAAATTTTTTTTTAAAGCTATGAAATGAGTCTTTGATTTAAAGACCGGATGAGTTAATTCAATTTGAAATAGAATTGTTTTGAAAGGCTAGAAATGAATCTTTGTTAAAGATTGGTAATCCTTGTTTTAAATTGAAAAAAGGTCTTAAAAGATAAATCTTTCGTTTAAAAGATTAAAAATGTGGAAATTATTTAAACCATTGAAGGTTGTTGAAATAAATCTTTTTGTTCAAAAATTTGGAAATGGTAATTTGTTTTAACCATTGGATTGAAAGGTTTTGAGCTCTAAGCTGTGATTTAACTAAGACCCCAGTATCCATATGATTTAAAATATTGCGCTCATTATTCGGTTTAGCCGGAAGAGGACCTTTGTGTCACATAACGCATTCCGAATAGTGATACGACGTTGTGGATAGCAATTGAAGACCGATGGTGAAGACTGGATACTTTCGAAAACGAAAGGGTTTCTTGTCGAATGTCTCTGCATCGGCTGATCCTCGGTATAGAGATTCGAGCACCCATTGTGATGGGTAGTCCGGACGTGATTAGGAATTATCCGGATTTGCAAGGACTTCTTTGGAAGTGCCTTCGGTTCTGTTCGAACCCAGAACAGACTTGTATGGATTGTGTGTCTGACGTTACACCTTGAGATGTAAAACCGGTTCCTATCAAATACATTTCTATTTGGTGGCGGAGATTTATTCTCTTAGCTTAACACCCTTCTCTGAGACGTACGAGCTCAGAGGTTATGTAGTTGATGGTTACTAGTGATACATTCCCAATTTGGTAATGTGGTATACGAAGTGCTGCTGATCATTTGTTGATCGAAGCATGGCTTTCGTGTAAAGCGTAGCTTTGTGGACGAGACTTCGTCGAACTTCACAACCCGGAATGGTCGAAACAGGAAGAATGTGACAAGGTTATTTGGGGGTAGCACCCCCTGAGGGTATGTTCATTTCCTTCTGGATAGAGGTGGTATCATGGTATGGATCCCAGATACTTAACCTAAGTGGTTGCTGCAAATTTATTACTTTGTGGTTGTTGGTGAATTCCGGGATAATGGTTCGTTACAACCGGGGGATGGCATACTCATGTAGTAGTTACCTAGTTATAGAGGTAATCCGGTCTTGTATTGCCAGAGATCCGGTTAGGTTCTCGGGGCGTCCCTCCAGAGGCGTACCCATGTGGCAATGGGAAGTTCCTTGGCCTGACCATTTGTTGGAAATCCAATTACCAATACGCGCCTTATACGGTTTTAGTTGTGAACCTGCCATCTAATATGGTAGCTATAGTAGGCATAGTATAATGGTACGTATGTTGGGTAAGATTAATATTATACTTTTGAAATGTTTTCCACTACGCACTAATAATAATATCAAATGGTTTTTGCGTATCAAGCATGTTTGACTATCATAAGGAGAAATCTCCCCTATATGTGCGATTGCATTGTGTGTGTGTGCTGGAAGGCCTTATGGTAGTTTCATTTTACAAAAAGCATTGCAGATTTCATATTTAAATTCTTTTGTTTGTTTTTAAAGATAAAATGTTTCTATTTGCTCATACCAGTCCTAGACTGACCCAGAGTTTATTGTTTCTTTCCTAAACTCTGGATGCCCACAATTTTCCACACTGGCAGTCTATAGTTGGTTTTTTCAGATAATAGATATTGATTAGGTAGCTTTTAGCTTTCTCTTTGGTATTCTTTGGAGATTCTAGATATTGGAGTCTTCGGATTCACGGACTGGACTTGCTTATCTATGTGCAACATGATGGTGGTTCGAGCTAGTGGTTTGGAGCTTTTGCTTTGGGTGCTTTGGAGTTAGAGTTGCTGTTGCTGTTTGGAGTTTTTTTTTGTTTTCCTCTGCTATATCATAATGTTATTCCACTATAGCATTGTTATCTTGTATCTCTGATGTTGATTCATATTGTATCATTGTTGTATCGAATGTTGTATATCAATGATATTCATTCTTTTCTTCCGCCGTGTTGTTATACTTGATGTGTTATAAGCTCCGGCGAGCCAGATTCGACGTTTGGATCTGCGGCATTTGAATATGAGTGTCGTATTCGGTGCCGATTTTCGAAGGTCGAGTCAGGGTCATTAGAATTGGTATCAGAGTTGAAGGTTGAAACTTTAGCTCAGGATTATAACACATTAAGTAACTCATTAGAGATGGGGTGAAGTATACCCTAGAATGAGTATATCCCTAAGATATCCGTTCGTATGCCTCACTAAATTCTCTTACTATCCATTGATAATGAATATGAGTTCAAGAAGAGGAGGAGATAGGGAACAGGGGAATACGACTACAAATGGTCGATACCCTGCAATAGTGGAAACAACTTTCTCTATCAATCTCCTTTGATTCGTCTTTCCAATTCTTTGATGATTCCTGGCAACTCCGGGAAGAAGTTTTGATATATTTGCATGGAACATAAACTCCAGATGGGTCAGAATTGTTTGTTTGGATGAATTGTTTGCTTTGGTTGCTATGATTGATAGATATATTTTGGTTGTTTAAACTAAAAGTTTTGAGATTGTATCCATATATCTGTCTATTTTTCGGGGTCCAGATATGTTCTACGAGTGGGTAGTTATCTTTGAACTAATCAATATCCCTGTATATTCGTAGATCTGGTGACCCGAGTATCTTGATTCGTTCTTGTATCAATTATTGATATTATGATTTAGGTAAGCCAAATGCAGAATAGATACTCAGTTGATTTGGAAACTACCTCTCTGTCTTTATATATTCTTTGTTATCTCCCTACTTTCAAATTTCGAGGACGAAATTTTCTAAGGGGGGAATCTGTAACATTCCTGTTTTTAAACAAATTTAAATTTGTAATTAATGTGATTCCTAGATTTAAATTAAGAATTAATTTGGTAAATTAATATAAATTAGATTTAAATAAATAGAATTTTTAATTGGAAATTCTGAAATAAATATTTTGAATAATATTTTAATTACAAATTTAATTATGAATTTATTTGGAGATTTGAATATATATATATATATATATATATATATATAAAGATTGTAAATAAAGGAATCAATTTAAAAAATTCAACAGATTGATAACTTGATTCATTAATAAGAAAAAAAATGTTTTTATCTTTAAAATAAATAAAGATTAATGATTTGGAATTCAAAAGTGAATATTTTATAAATGGATTACACTCTGAAAATGTGAATTTGAAATTAAAATGTTAATATATGGAAATTAATTGGACTTAAAGAAAATTTTATATTTGAAACTAATGAAATCGTGTTTTTCTAATTTTTGTGAATATGCATTTTGATATATAAGTATAGGTAATTGAAGTTTTCTTTTGAAAATAAAATAACATATAACATAAATTTAAATAAAATTACATTTGATAATACATTTTCTTTTGAAATAACTAAACAATAATTGTATATTCATGAATATAAAATGTAAAAACATTTACATATGTATATAAATGTAATTAATTAAAGGATAAAAATATTTTAAAGTATTTTGGGTTTTAAAATACATGCATAAGTTCTTATAACATTTTCTTTAAAAAAAGGAATGCATATATAAATTTAGATAAGAATTATAAAGTAGGTTTCAAAGCTTTTATTTACATTTAAAACAAAAGAAATTTCTTAAATGACAAGCGTATGTATATAAATCTTAATTCTAACAAGTGTAGTTTAAAGAGGATATGAATAAAACAAGTGTCATACTTTATTTTCTTTAAAAATTTAAAACATAGATAATATGAATTAAAGTGTAAAATTGGGTTGCATGTTTTTTCGCTCAAATTCTTCATCTTCAAAACCAGTTGAAAACAGAAACAAACTGTAACGATCTCGAATTTATTAAGTTTAAACTAATATTTAAATTTAATTTTTGGATAAAAACTGTAAAAATAATTGGTAATTAATATAAAGTAAACAAATTTGTTCAATTATAACAACATACTAAAACAGAAAATAGAAATGGATTTATGAGGAATGTATACATTCAAATAGGAAATAAGTATGTACACTTGGAAAAAATATTAGTATGCAGGAAAATAGAAAAAGTAAGTAAACAAACAAAAACAAAGTACAGAAACAAAGCAAAATTAAATAAGTATAGATTTGTACAATGGCATTTAATGTTTATATCTCACGATCCATTAAAATATAATATCATTAGCCGAGTTACAGTCATGCAAAGCAAAAGAAAATGTAAATATCACAAGTATGGAGACATAAAGTATAAGAAATAATATAAACCAAGCCAAGGTAATTAATGCAACATATCTCATGCATTTAATGAAAGCATCTTTAGCATGCCTATACGAACAACATTTTAATCAACCTGTACACTTTCCTATATATCAACCTGTAGCTCCTATCTATACATCTAACATTTTCATCTCAGTTCGAGTAGCATCTGAAGTGAATATTATTTCAAACTAAAACAAACTTCAGTTTAAAACAACTCAAACCAGAGAATCAAAGAAGAAGATTGTAGCCAATAGTTTCAAAAGCTTGTTTCAAATTTAAGGCACTGTTCTTTCCTCTCAAAAACAAAGGTGAGTAAACATTTTTACTTAAAAAAACAGTTTTAAAACTCTGTTGTTATGAATGCATGTGATGAATGATTTTAGTAGATTGGTTGCTTTGTATATGGATGTGAATATATTTGTGTGGGATGTCTGTGATACGACTGTAAACATATAGGTATAAATCTGCTCTGTATTATGCAGTCTCAAGTTCACACCAAACAAAAATTCATACCTCCTAATCCAAAAGAGTTTAAGCTTAGATCTGTGAAGGAAAAATGATTATGATAGTGTAATGTTAATTATAAAAATGGTTCCAGAAATTTTAATTAGTAAATCGTCTCAAATTTTTTATAGAAGGCCGTAAAAAATCAAAATTTGGTCAAAATCAATCATGTAAATTTGAAGTTGTGATTTTATATCTAGATTAGTATTGTAAAATCATGATTTTTAAGATGAATATCACAAATTTTAGTTTAGAGTTAAGCGTGCATTTTAGTGATGACTGGAAATTGGTCTCTGATCATTTTCTGGTGGTCAAGGGATCTAGGGGGGTCAGAATCGCTACTGGAGATAGAGGTACGTATGGGGATTCGTGGAAAAATATGGTGACGGGGTGTAGTTAATCGTGGAAGCGGCGGCGATGCAGTTAAATTTGTAGCCCTAGTTTGGACGTGGTTAAGTTTTTTTATTCGTTTGTTCTCTGTAGCGGATCGAGTGCTGCATGCTTTTGATAGATGGTAGAGGAGATGTCGACGAAGTGATGACTGAAGTGTCGTGTATTTAGATGATCGGAGCTTCGTGGGCGGTGCGTTGACATGTTTGAGGTGGGGTTGCCGTTGTGTGTTCCAGGTTTCGAGATTGGTACTCGATTTCATTTCGAGTTGACGACGAGTTTTGGTGGTCGGGGAAATGGCTCGTGGACGATCGTCGACTTGACTCGAAGCTATGGAGTTGACCGGAGGTGACGGTGGCGCCGTGCACATATACGGCGGCGGTGATACGTGTCAGTGAGATGAAGTCATGGGCGCGAGTCATTCTCGAGAAATATGGGGGATCGCTTCGGGTCCGTATTCGTGTTCGAGTGAGTGTATTCCTGAAGCTTGAACTTTTACTTAAGTTTAAACTTGACTTGCTGTAGGAAAAAAAAAAGAAACGAGAAGAAGAAGGTTGTGTGAGTAACAGGGGAGAGACTCAGGGAAACTAGCGTACAACTCGAAGTAACACTCGAGTTTTTATAGGGGAAGGCTCGGGTAAATGTTTGTTCCAGGTTTTAAAACCTGAACCTGTCTGTTTTGTTTTAATCAGAACTTGAATTAAAAAAAAAAAGATTTTAATATAAGTTTAAAATTCGGAATTTGGAAGATGGAATTCAAATTTACTTTTGAAATAAATGAAGTTTTTTTAAAAATTTAAAGTATTCAAACAACTTTAAAATGTTCAAGTATACTTTATACAATGATTTGAATTTAAATAATTGGGTTTAAACTCTTGTAAATTTCTTTTATAAGACTAATATTATTTAACTTGTGAGTTCAAAGGTTTTAAAATTTAGTGGTAGACTTTTTATAATAAACTGGAATTTCATTTTGATTTTTTTTTTAAATGAAATTTAAAAGTAAAATTGGATGAAAAGTTAATAAATTAGTTTAACTTAAATTTGTAGGTTAAATAAATTAATTTATCTTTAACGCTGGAATGTAAGTAATTTGATTTAAACTTAAATTCAAAATGGAACTAAATTGTAAGTTCAAAAGTATAATGTTTAAAATATATATGTTAATGTTAATTAAGTCATTAATAAAGAAATGGATTATCTTAGAGATAATTAAGGTAATTAAAATGATTTAATTAATAAGGTAATTAAAGAATGATTTATTTTATTTATAAATTAATAAATTAAATTAATTAGAAAAGATTAATAATGATTTATATCTAAGATATTTCCTTAAGTAAGTAATTAAAGAAATGTTACTAGTTAATAAAGTTAATTAACTAAGGATCATTAAGTATTGATTAAGGTGATAAATTTTAATAATTAATTAGATTTATTAATTAAGACAGTCAATTGTAAATTTGTTAATTACTTAATGAAAGTAATTAAAGTGTTAATTACTAATTGTAATTTAAATTGGATATTTTGATTTATTTACTGATAAAGATTAATTAGTAATTAATGATTTATTGGTATGAGATGATTGCTTAATGGCAAGTAATTAAAGGTTTAATTTCTTAAAATAATTAATTAAGGGATTAATTAATTAAGTAATTGGTTTAAAGGTTGGTTTAATTAATACGATTAATTATGAAATTTTAATTAATTAAAATGTTTGATAAATTAATTTATATCAAATGATTTGTAATTAATAAATCAAGATTGGATAATTAAATTCATAAGTAATTAATTTACTTGGAAATAAATTGAATTGATTAGGATTAAACGATTTATTAATCCTGCTTATGAATGATTGTATTGTATGAGATGCCTTGAATTGATTATTCTATCTGATCTGTGATATTTTGTTCTGTGGATTGAGCTGTGTGTAATTTATTCAATTATTGATGATACATCTACATATTATTTGTGAATCTGTGAATGGACGATAAGCGTTATAGTTTATATCGCTTATCAACTATATTTTTGTGTTTTATTCTGTAATGATTGAATGATGATGCACTATTGTGTTAAACCCCTGGACCACACTTATACACACAAAAATATGGATTTCACGAGGAAATCGTTTAAGTCACAGATTTTCGAAATAGTTTTAAAATTGAATGTTTGAATTCAAATGTTTTGGAAATGGATTGGGTTTAAAGTGAAAAGCTTTTGAAATGGAATTTCAAAAATGAAATTTATTTTGAATAACTTGATTAAGTTTTGGGAATTTAAATAATTTGATTTAAATTTGAATTCAATATTTGAAATTGAATTCTATGATCTGGAAACTAGGAACTAAAGATGTTATACCAGCTTATATGGGTTAAACTATTTTAAAAGTATCAATTTGGGAATTTGAATTTAAATTCAAAGGTTTTAACCTGTGTAAATAAAATTGGATCTTTCTGAAATGAAACTATTTGTTTTCAAATAATAAAAGCTTTCATATAAGAAGTGAACTTCCAAATTGTGTTAAAAGGGATTTCAAGTTAAAAATGAAAATGATTTTCCAAGTTATTGAAACGGTTTGAAAGCTATAAGTTAAATCTTTAATTTAAAGATTTTAAACGAGCTAATCCAATTGAAATGGAAATTATTTTGAAATCCGCAAATGGATCTTTGTGAAAATGGGTGAATTTAGTGAAATGAATCTTTTTGTTTAAAAGATTTGAAATGGTAATTGATTTAAACCATTTGAAAGAAAGTTTTGAATTATTAAGTTGTGACTTAATTGAAATCCCATATCCATATGTTTTAAATATTGCGCTCACTATTCGGTTTAGCCGGGAGAGGACCTTTGTGTCGTATAACCCATTCTGAATATGTGATTCGACGTTATGGATAGCATTTGAAGACCGGTGGTGAAGACCGGGTATTTGCAAGAACGATAGGATGACCTATCGATTGTCGCTGCACTGAGTTGCTCCGGTATAGAGATTCCGTAAGTGATGGGAAGTCCGATCGAGATTGTGAATACCCGGATTGCAAGGACTTCTTCGAAGTGCCTTTGGTTCTGTTCGAACCCAGAACAGACTTGTATGGTTGTATGTCTGGCACTACACTTTGAGATATAAAGAAGATTTTTTTCAAATACGTTTCTGATGGTGACGGAGGATTTATTCTCTTAGTTAACACCCTTGTCTGAGACGTACGAGCTCAGAGGTTATGTAGGTCAAGGTTATCAGTGATATACTCCCAATTTGGTAGTGTGACATGTTGAGTGCTGCTGTGTGTTGATGATCATTTGTTGATCATTTGTGATCAGAGCATGGCTTCTGTATGGAGCGTAGCTTTGCGGACGAGACTGCATCAGGACCTCACTCCCCGGAAATGGTCAAAACAGGAAAGATGCGGCAAGGTTATGAGGATCGCTCCCTTTAGGGTGTGTCATTTCTTTTTGGAAAAGGGTGGTATCATGGTATGGAGCCCAGATACTTACTCATGTGGACACCATACATTTATTACTGTGTGCTGTTGTTGGATTAGAGGTACCTCGGATAAAGGTCCCAAAGGACCGGGGGATGGCATGCTCGTGTAGTAGTTACCTACTTACAGAGGTAACCCGGCCTTGTGTTGGCAGAGAGCTGGTTAAGTTCTCGGGACGTCCCTCCAGAGGCGTACCCTTGGACAGTGGGAAGTTTCTTAGCCCGACCATTTGTTGGAAATCCAAACAAAACAATACGCGCCCTGTACGGTTTTGGTTGTATAACCTGCTATGGAATGTGGCGGTAACCTGCTATGGAACATGGTAGCTATAGTAGGCATACGATAATGGTCGTATGTTGACTAAGATTTATATTATACTTTCGAAATGTTTTCTGCACTTTACACTTATAGTAATAATATCAAAGAAATTCTCTCGTATCAAGCGTGTTTGACTATCATAAGAAGAAATCTCCACCAATTCTGCGTTTGCATTGTGTGTGGCGGGAGGTCTTATGGTAGTTTCATTTTCGAAAACCATTGCGAATTGACTTTAAAATTCTTTTGCCGTTTGTTTTTAAAGATAAATTATTTTTGTTACTCGCACCAGTCTTGCTTATCTAGGTGAAACGTGATGGGGGGTTCTCGCTTCGCGGTTAGGTAGCGAACGGGAGACTCTTACCCCTACACGTCCTCTTTAACGGGGTTGGTTAGGCATAAGCTGTGACAGTCAAAAGGCTGGCCGTAAAAGCAAGTTTGGGATACCAGTGTAAGCCACGGCGGGGCTGGGATGGTTGAAAAGCCTACCAGTCAAGATTGGCCGTTGTCGGTGGTTGAAAAGCCTAGATCGTTACATTTGGTATCAGAGCTAAGGTTAAACTTTAGCTCAGGAGTATAACACATTAAGTAACTCATTAGAGATAGGGTGAAGTATACCCTAGAATGAGTAATCCCTAAGATATCCGTTCGGATGTCTCAGTAAATTCTCTTACTATCTATTGATAGTGAGTATGAGTGCAAGAAGAGGACGAGATAGGGGCAGGGGAGTACCACTACAAATGATCAATACCCTGCAATAGTGGAAATAATTTTTCTCTATCAATCTCCTTTGATTCGCTCCCATTTTTTTTTCGATTTCTTCACGACAGCTCGAGAAGAAGTTTCGGTGTGATGATGGCTCTACGAATCATTGTAGAAAATCCTTACTTCGTATTTCATCGGTTTCTTATCAGTTTTTCAGTTAAACCTTAATGAATATGAATTTGAAATTTGAAATTGAATATTTAAATAAATTGGAAATTTTAAATTGAGTTAAATTGGTTAATAGAATATGAAGATAAATTTGAGTTGAATCGACAAAATGATTTCAATTAAAACCAAACTTGAAATTCTATGATAATTTCTTATGTTGATCGAAGTCCGAAGAGGGACAAATTATATATATATACTTTGGGATGTTCCGACTTGAATTCGGATTTCATATCTTGTGTTTGAAAAAATTGTAGAAGATTGAATCCACCTACCAATCTCTTTTGTTCAGCACCTCTTTTCAATTCTTTGACGGTTCCTGGTAGATCCAGGAAGAAGATTTGATATATTTGCATGGGACCTAAACTCCAAACAGGCCAAAATTGTTTGTTTGGATCTATTGGTTGCTTTGTTTGCTTTGGTTGCTATGGTTTCTAAACAATTTTTTTTGAAATTATACCCAAAAGTAGACAGATATGTGAATACAATTTGAGTCCAAATATATTCTACGAACGGTTAGTTATTCTTTCGGACTAACCAGTGCCTTGCATATTTCGTAGATCTGGATACTTCGAGTATCTTGTGGAGTATTAAAAGATTCGTTCTCACATCTATTGTTGATATTCTGATTTGGTAAGCCAAATGCAGAATAGATATTCAGTTTGATTGGATAAAACATTCTTCATCTATCTGTGTGTCTCCTTGGCAAATTTCGGGGACGAAATTTTTTTTAGGGGGGAAGTCTGTAACGATCTCGAATTTATTAAGTTTAAACTAATATTTAAATTTAATTTTTGGGTAAAAACTGTAAAAATAATTGGTAATTAATATAAAGCAAACAAATTTGTTCAATTATAACAACATACTAAAATAGAAAATAGAAATGGATTTATGAGTAATGTATACATTAAAATAGGAAATAAGTATGTACACTTGGAAAAAATATAAGTATGCAGGCAAATAAAAAAAGTAAGTAAACAAACAAAAACAAAGTATAGAAACTAAGCAAAATTAAATAAGTATAGATTTGTACAATGTCATTTAATGTTTATATCTCACCAGCCACTAAAATATAATATCATTAGCCGAGTTATAGTCATGCAAAGCAAAAGAAAATGTAACTATCACAAGTATGGAGACATAAAGTACAAGAAATAATATAAACCAAGCCAAGGTAATTAATGCAACATATCTCATGCATTTAATGAAAGCATCTTTAGCATGCCTATTGTACAAACAACATTTTAATCAACCTGTACACTTTCCTATATATCAACCTGTAGCTTCTTTCTATACATCAAACATTTTCGTCTTAGTTCGAGTCGCATCTGAAGTGAATATTATTTCAAACTAAAACAAACTTCAGTTTAAAACAACTCAAACCAGAGAATCAAAGAAGAAGATTGTAGCCAACAGTTTCAAAAGCCTGTTTAAAATTTAAGGCACTGTTCTTTCTACTCAAAAACAAAGGTGAGTAAACATTTTTACCTAAAAAAAACAGTTTTAAAACTCTGTTGTTATGAATGCATGTGATGAATGATTTTAGTAGATTGGTTGCTTTGTATATGGATGTGAATATATTTGTGTGGGATGTCTGTGATATGACTGTAAACATATAGGTATAAATCTGCTCTGTAATATGCAGTCTCAAGTTCACACCAAACAAAAATTCATACCTCCTAATCCAAAAGAGTTTACGCTTAGATCTGTGAAGGAAAAATGATTATGATAGTGTAATGTTAATTATAAAAAAGGTTCCAGAAAATTTAATTAGTAAATCGTCTCAATTTTTTTATAGAAGGCTGTAAAAAATCAAAATTTGGTCAAAATCAATCATGTAAATTTGAAGTTGTGATTTTATATCCAGATTAGTATTGTAAAATCATGATTTTTAAGATGAAGATCACAAATTTTAGTTTAGAGTTAAGCGTGCATTTTAGAGATGACTGGAAATTGGTCTCTGATCATTTTCTGGTGGTCAAGGGATCTAGGGGGGTCGGAATCGCTACTGGAGATAGAGGTACGTACGGGGATTCATGGAAAAGTATGGTGACTGGGTGTAGTTAATCGCGGAAGCGGCGACGATGCAGTTAAATCTGTAGCCCTAGTTTAGACGTGGTTAAGTTTTTTTGATTCGTTTGTTCTCTGTAGTGGATCGAGTGCTGCATGCTTTTGAGAGATGGTGGAGGAGATGTCGACGAAGTGATGACCGAAGTTTCATGTATTCAGATGATCGGAGCTTCGTGGGCGGTGCGTTGACAGGTTTGAGGTTGGGTCGCCATTGTGTGTTCCAGGTTTCGAGATTGGTACTCGATTTCGTTTTCGAGTTGACGACGAGTTTTGGTGGTCGGGGAAATGGCTCGTGGAGGATCGCCGACTTGACTCGATGCTCTGGAGTTGACCGGAGGTGACGGCGGCGCCGTGCACGTGTACGGCGGCGGTGGAACGTGTCAGTGAGATGAAGTCATGGGCGCGAGTCGTTCTCGAGAAATATGGAGGATCGCTTCGGGTCTGTATTCGTGTTCGAGTGAGTGTATTCCTGATGCTTGAACTTTTACTTAAGTTTAAACTTGACTTGCTGTAGAAAAAAAAAAGAAACAAGAAGAAGAAGGTTGCGTGAGTAACAGGGGAGAGACTCGGGGAAACTAGCGTACAACTCGAAGTAACACTCGAGTTTTTATAGGGGAAGGCTCGGGTAAATGTTTGTTCCAGGTTTTAAAACCTGAACCTATCTGTTTTGTTTTAATCAGAACTTAAATTCAGAAAAAACAGATTTTAATATAAGTTAAAAATTCAGAATTTGGAAGATGGAATTCAAATTTACTTTTGAAATAAATGAAGTTTCATAAAAATTTAAAGTATTCAAACAACTTTAAAATGTTCAAGTATACTTTATACAATGATTTGAATTTAAATAATTAGGTTTAAACTCTTGTAAATTTCTTTTATAAGACTAATATTATTTAACATGTGAGTTCAAAGGTTTTAAAATTTAGTGGTAGACTTTATTAAAAATAAACTGGAATTTCATTTTGAATTAAAAAAAAATGAAATTTAAAAGTAAAATTGGATGAAAAGTTAATAAATTAGTTTAACTTAAATTTGTAGGTTAAATAAATCAATTTATCTTTAAAGCTGGAATGTAAGTAATTTGATTTAAACTTAAATTCAAAATAGAACTAAATTGTAAGTTCAAAAGTAAAATGTTTAAAATATATATGTTAATGTTAATTAAGTCATTAATAAAGAAATGGATTATCTTAGAGATAATTAAGGTAATTAAAATGATTTAATTAATAAAGTAATTAAAGAATGATTTATTTTATTTATAAATTAATAAATTAAATTAATTAGAAATGATTAATAATGATTTATATCTAAGAAATTTCCTTAAGTAAGTAAATAAAGAAATGTTATTAGTTAATAAAGTTAATTAACTAAGGATCATTAAGTATTGATTAAGGTGATAAATTTTAATAATTAATTAGATTTATTAATTAAGACAATCAATTGTAAATTTGTTAATTACTTAATGAAAGTAATTAAAGGGTTAATTACTAATTGTAATTTAAATTGGATATTTTTATTTATTTACTGATAAAGGTTAATTGGTAATTAATGATTTATTGGTATGAGATGATTGCTTAATGGCAAGTAATTAAAGGTTTAATTTCTTAAAATAGTTAATTAAGGGATTAATTAATTAAGTAATTGGTTTAAAGGTTGGTTTAATTAATATGATTAATTAAGAAAATTTAATTAATTAAAATGTTTGATAAATTAATTTATATCAAATGATTTGTAATTAATAAATCAAGATTGGATAATTAAATTCATAAGTAATTAATTTACTTGGAAATAAATTGAATTGATTAGGATTAAACGATTTATTAATCCTGCTTATGAATGATTGTATTGTATGAGATGCCTTGAATTGATTGTTCTATCTGATTTGTGATATTTTGTTCTGTGGTTTGAGCAGTGTGTAATTTATTCAATTATTGACGATACATCTGCATATTATCTGTGAATCTGTGAATGGACGATAAGCGTTATAGTTTATATCGCTTATCAACTATATTTCTGTGTTTTAATCTGTAATGATTGAATAATGATGCACTATTGTGTTAAACCCCTGGACCACACTTATACACACACAAATATGGATTTCACGAGGAAATCGGTTAAGTCACAGATTTTCGAAATAGTTTTAAAATTGAATATTTGAATTCAAATGTTTTGGAAATGGATTGGGTTTAAAGTGAAAAGCTTTTGAAATGGAATTTCAAAAATGAAATTTATTTTGAATAACTTGATTAAGTTTTGGGAATTTAAATAATTTATTTAAATTTGAATTCAATATTTGAAATTGAATTCTATGATCTGGAAACTAGGGACTAAAGATGTTATACCAGTTTATATGGGTTAAACTATTTTAAAAGTATTGATTTGGGAATTTGAATCTAAATTCGAAGGTTTTAACCCGTGTAAATAAAATTGGATCTTTCTGAAATGAAACTATTTGTTTTCAAATAATAAATGCTTTCATATAAGAAGTGAACTTCCAAATTGTGTTAAAAGGGATTTCAAGTTAAAAATGAAAATGATTTTCCAAGTTATGGAAACGGTTTGAAAGTTATAAGTTAAATCTTTAATTAAAGATTTTAAACGAGCTAATCCAATTGAAATGGAATTGTTTTGAAATCCGTAAATGGATCTTTGTGAAATTGGGTGAATTTAGTGAAATGAGTCTTTTTGTTTAAAAGATTTGAAATGGTAATTGGTTTAAACCATTTGAAAGAAAGTTTTGAATTATTAAGTTGTGACTTAATTGAAATCCCATATCCATATGTTTTAAATATTGCCATCACTATTCGGTTTAGCCGAGAGAGGACCTTTGTGTCGTATAACCCATTCCGAATATGTGATTCGATGTTATGGATAGCATTTGAAGACCGATGGTGAAGACCGGGTATTTGCAATAATGATAGGATGATCTATCGATTGTCTCTGCACTGAGTTGCTCCGGTATAGAGATTCCGTAAGTGATGGGAAGTCCGATCGAGATTGTGAATACCCAGATTGCAAGGACTTCTTCGAAAGTGCCTTCGGTTATGTTCGAACCCAGAACAGACTTGTATGGTTGTATGTCTGACACTACACTTTGAGATATAAAGAAGATTTCTTTCAAATACATTTCTGATGGTGACGGAAGATTTATTCTCTTAGTTAACACCCTTCTCTGAGACGTACGAGCTCAGAGGTTATGTAGGTCAAGGTTATCAGTGATATACTCCCAATTTGGTAGTGTGACATGCTGAGTGCTGTTGTGTGTTGATGATCATTTGTGATCAGAGCATGGCTTCTTTATGGAGTGTAGCTTTGCGGACGAGACTGCATCAGGACCTCACTCCCCGGAAATGGTCAAAACAGGAAAGATGCGGCAAGGTTATGAGGGTCGCTTCCTTTAGGGTGTGTCATTTCCTTCTGGAAAAGGGTGGTATCATGGTATGGAGCCTAGATACTTACTCATATGGACACCATACATTTATTACTGTGTGATGTTGTTGGATTAGAGGTACCTCGGATAAGGGTCCCAAAGGACCGGGGGATGGCATGCTCGTGTAGTAGTTACCTAGTTACAGGGGTAACCCGGCCTTGTGTTGGCAGAGAGCTGGTTAAGTTCTCGGGACGTCCCGCCAGAGGCGTACCCTTGGACAGTGGGAAGTTCCTTAGCCCGACCATTTGTTGGAAATCCAAACAAAACAATACGCGTCTTGTACGGTTTTAGTTGTATAACCTGCCATGGAATGTGGCGGTAACCTGCTATTGAACATGGTCGCTATAATAGGCATACGATAATGGTCGTACGTTGACTAAGATTTATATTATACTTTCGAAATGTTTTCTGCACTTTACACTTATAGTAATAATATCAAAGAAATTCTCTCGTATCAAGCGTGTTTGACTATCATAAGAAGAAATCTCCTTCAATTCTGCGTTTGCATTGTGTGTGTGGCGGGAGGTCTTATGGTAGTTTCATTTTCGAAAAGCATTGTGAATTGACTTTAAAATTATTTTGCTGGTTCTTTTTAAAGATAAACTGTTTTGGTTACTCACACCGGTCTCTTGACTGATCCGGTGTTTATTGTTCCTTTCCTAAACTCTGGGTGCTCACTATTTTCCACACGAGCAGTCTAGAGTTGGGTTTTCCAGATAGTCAGGTTTAGTAGATTATCTGGAGCTAGTTCAGTCTTTGGATGTGGACGAGACTTGCTTGTCTTAGTGTATCGCGATGTTGGTTCGAGCTGCTGCTGGAGTTCTTCCTTGAAGACTATCTTAGAGTAATTTGTTCCGCTGCTAGTGTTATCTATTTTCTTTCCGCTGCTATTTCATTGTATCATATCTCTGATGTATATCGATATCTATTGTATCATCTGTTGTATCAGGATGTTGTATCAGATGTTGTATATTGATATTCATTATTTTCTTCTGCTATGTTGTTATACTTAATTGTGTTATAAGCTCCGGCGACTCGAATTTGAACGCTCGAATCTGCGGCATTCGAGTACGATGTAAAGTATGGATGTCGATTTTTAAACGCGAAAAATCCGTATCGTTACACAAACCTGGAAATCAAACAATAAAGTTTAAAAAGAAAAGTTAAAACAAAATGCAATTTAAACCTGAAGCTTCAATCTGAAAGCGACTACAAACTTAGATCAGAAAAATCAAGCATGCAGATTCAAAAGCAGGCAAAATCTGGAAAAACAATTGAAGTTGCAGGAAAAAAAAATCAAATTACAATCTGAAGCAGTCAAACAAAGAAAAGATAAAAGAAAGTATGCAACTTCAAGTTTAATTAAAGTAAAGAACATATAAAATCAGGATTTAAGCTTCAGGAACTTTGAGACAATACAAATTCAATGCAAAGATCAAAAGGCAGAGCAACTCAAAAACAAAGATCAGTTTTCAAAGTCATTTGCAGGCTCTCTGCATTTTAAAAGGTGAGCAAACCTCTAAACCCAAGTTTTTCTTCTTTGTTTATCTGTGAATAAATCACTTAAGCTTGTTATATGCCGTGATGTTTGGTTTGGTACTTGAAGTTATGTATATAAGTGATAGTATACATGCATGTCTGTTTATGTATGTATATATATTGTTGGATGTTGACTGCCTCTTTGTTAAATAACATTCTAACAAAATTCAAGAAAATTTCTATATCTCCAAACTTAGAAGGATTTAGATAATGATATTTAAAGGGAAGTGTTTGTATTGATCTGATTTAAATTTTAAAAATAAATTCAAGTGTTTAAATTTAGTAAATATACTGAAAACAAAATTTTACACTAAGAATTAAGCTCAAGTCAAAAATCGATAATTACAATTTTAAGTTTGGATATCATCATCAGATTAGTCGTGGAAAATTATTAATTTTGGTAGCAAATTCAGAGTTTCTTGCTGCGAAATTGCCATGACATTGTGAGATGAACAGATATCGCTAATTTGCAGATTTCTGATAATCGGGGGGAATGATGGGTATCGAGAATTTCAGGGATGGTAGCTTGTGTGTTGGTGATTGTTGGAAAAATACCGGAATATTTTTTTGATGATTGTGGTAGTTCATTGACGTGGTTGCAGGGTTTTGGGCACAAATTGTATTGTCGAAGTTTAAATAAAAGAATCGGCGTCATCGTGGGAATCAAAACGATCGCATGAGGGAGGATAGGAGAATGAGACTCTGGCGAAGCTTAGGGAGGAATTGAACGATTGCTGATGACCTGAGGTGGGAGTTCGAGGTGAATTTCGGTGTTCGCTATGTTCCAGATCAAAGCTTGATGGTGAAATTTTGATTTGGGGTGAGATTCGACGATCTGGGTAGTTGATGGATTTGAGGTGGTCGTAGATGATATGTCGGAGGCCAAGGCGATGGTTAGAAGTGGCTCTGGGGTCGTGCACGTTGAACGTGGGGGGTGGCGTATCTGTTGTGTTCGAAACAAATTGGGGAAGACGAAGTGACTCGCAACGTTGCATGAAGTAACTCGAAGCACTGCTTGGGTTAGGGGAGAGGAGACTCGAAGAAGGTATGTGGTGCGAAAGTAAAAACACATAGAAAATATTTTAGTTGGAAACGTCGCTCTTAGGTTGAATTTGCAGAAAACCCAATTAATAGAGCTTTGAGCTCGGGTTCGACTCGAAGCAGCTTGTAATACTCTCGAGACCGCATCAGGACTTAACTAAAGGATTATTATTGATGTGTTAATAATAAAAATAAATTTATGTGACTAATTAATAAAGGTAAATCAATTTAAGGATAATAAATCAATTTAAAGATTAATTAGTTAATGAAAGAAATTAAGGTTAGTTGATGAATAAATTAAGGATAATTAATCTAATGGTAATTCATTAAGTTAATTATTTTTTTGCAATTAATTAAGGATAATTAATCAAAAAACTAGTTATTAATTAATAGTTAATTAATTTATCGTTAATGATTAATTTATGAAGAGGATTAAGAAAATGATGATAAATTGTAGGGTAGTTAATTAATATAATTAATTAAGCACAATTAATAAAACGATAATCATTTAATGATTTAACGATGATTAATTGAGGGGTTAATTAATTAATTAAAGATAATTAATTAAAGGATAATTGAATAATTAACGGTTAATTATTTAAAACAAAGAGTTAATTATCTAATGATTAAAGATTGATTAATTTGTCAATCAAATTTGATTTAAAATTAATTAGTAAAGTTTAATTAATTCATTTATTAAGGTTAATTTATTAAAGGATTAATTAATTTATAAATTGAGGTTTATTAACAGATAATTAAAGGGTAATTAATCAACATAAACTGTAATTAATTAATGTTAATCAACCAGAATTAGTGGTTAATCTGGTTTTAAATTAATCAAATGATCAATTAATCTTATTTATGGATGGTTGTATTCTATTGAATGCTGTGAATTGCTTTGTCATCTCTGCTGTGTGATGCTTTGTGATGAATGTAATTTATTTATTTATAATGCATTCATATTTTCTATCCGTGATTCTGCGTATATAGACAAGCGTTATAGGATATACCGCTTATCGACATTGTTATGATTGAATCCGTGGTGTAATTGATGTTGTTGCACTATTGTGTAAAACCCCCGGACCACACTATACAAACACAAATATGGATTGCACACGGAAATCGGTTAAGTCACAGATTTTTAAAAGAGTTTTCAATTTAAATTTTAAATCCAAATGGTTTTGGAAATGGATTGGGTTTAAAGCGAAAACTTTTGAAAAGGTGTTTTAAGGTTATTTTGAATAACTTAATGAAGATTTGAAATTTGAATAATTTGATTTAAATTTGAATTCAATAATTTGAGATTGAATTCTATGATTTGTAAACTATGGTTTAAAAAGGCTATTCAACTTATAAATGGCTTTATATGGGTTTTTAAACCATTTTAAAAATATGGCTTTGAGAATTTGAATTTAACCCAAGTTATTTTTGAAAGGCCTTAACTCGTGCAAATAAAATCAGGTTTTCCGAAATGGAAACAAGTGGTTCTAAATAGTAATAGCTTTTATATAAGGAAAGATTTTCCAAATTATGGTGAAAGAATTTCAAGTTTGAAATAGATGGCTTTGAAAGTTATGAATGAATCTTTGAAAATTGTTTTGAAAGCTATGAAATGAGTCTTTGATTTAAAGACCGGATGAATTAATTCAATTTGAAATGGAATTGTTTTGAAAGGCTAGAAATGAATCTTTGTTAAAGATTGGTAATCCTTATTTTAAATTGAAAACGGGTCTTAAAAGATAAATCTTTCGTCTAAAAGATTAAAAGTGTGGAAATTGTTTAAACCATTGAAGGTTGTTGAAATAAATCTTTTTGTTCAAAAAATTGGAAATGGTAATTTGTTTTAACCATTTGAATGAAAGGTTTTGAGCTCTAAGATGTGATTTAACTGAGACACTAGTATCCATATGATTTTAAATATTGCGCTCATTATTCGGTTTAGCCGGGAGAGGACCTTTGTGTCATATAACCCATTCCGAATAGTGATACGACGTTATGGATAGCAATTGAAGACCGGTGGTGATGACTGGATACTTTCGAAAACGAAAGGGTTTCTTGTCGAATGTCTCTGCATCGGCTGATCCTCGGTATAGAGATTCGAGCACCCATTTGATAGGAAGTCCAGACGTGATTAGGAATTATCCGGATTTGCAAGGACTTCTTTGGAAGTGCCTTCGGTTCTGTTCGAATCCAGAACAGACTTGTATGGATTGTGTGTCTGACGTTACACCTTGAGATGTAAAACCGGTTCCTATCAAATACATTTCTGTTTGGTGGCGGAGATTTATTCTCTTAGCTTAACACCTTTCTCTGAGACGTACGAGCTCAGAGGTTATGTAGTTGATGGTTACCAGTGATACATTCCCAATTTGGTAATGTGGCATACGAAGTGCTGCTGATCATTTGTTGATCGAAGCATGGCTTTCGTGTAAAGCGTAGCTTTGTGGACGAGACTTCGTCGAACTTCACAACCCGGAATGGTCAAAACAGGAAGAATGCGGCAAGGTTATTTGGGGGTAGCACCCCCTGAGGGTATGTTCATTTCCTTCTGGATAGAGGTGGTATCATGGTATGGATCCCAGATACTTAACCTAAGTGGTTGCTGCAAATTTATTACTTTATGGTTGTTGGTGAATCCCAGGATAAAGGTTGGTTACGACCGAGGGATGGCATACTCGTGTAGTAGTTACCTAGTTACAGAGGTAACTCGGCCTTGTGTTGGCAGAGATCCGGTTAGGTTCTCGGTGCGTCCCCCCAGAGGCGTACCCATGTGGCAATGGAAAGTTCCTTGGCCTGACCATTTGTTGGAAATCCAATTATGAATACGCGCCTTGTACGATTTTAGTTGTAGAACCTGCCATCTAATATGGTAGCTATAGTAGGCATACTATAATGGTACGTATGTTGGCAAAGATTAATATTATACTTTTGAAATGTTTTCCACTATGCACTAATAATAATATCAAATGGTTTTTGCGTATCAAGCATGTTTGACTATAATAAGGAGAAATCTCCCCTATGTGTGCGATTGCATTGTGTGTGTGGCGGGAGACCTTATTGTAGTTTCATTTTATAAAGAGTATTACGGATTTCAAATTTAAATTCTTTTGTTTGTTTTTAAAGATAAAATGTTTCTGTTTGCTCATACCAGTCCCACGACTGACCCGGAGTTTATTGTTTCCTTCCTAAACTCTGGGTGCCTACAATTCTCCACACGGGCAGTCTAGAGTTGGGTTTTACAGATAATAGATATCGATTTGGTAGCTTTTAGTTTTCTCTTTGGTATTCTTTGGATATTCTGGATATTGGAGTCTTTGGATTCACGGACTGGACTTGCTTATCTATGTGCAACATGATGGTGGTTCGATCTAGCGGTTTGGAGTTTTTGCTTTGGGTGCTTTGGAGTTAGAGTTGTTGTTGTTGTTTGGAGTTTTTTTTGTTTTCCGCTGCTATATCATTTTGTTATTCCGCTGTAGCATTTTTATCTTATATCTCTGATGTTGATTCATATTGTATCATTGTTGTATCGAATGTTGTATGTCAATGATATTCATTCTTTTCTTCCGCTGTGTTGTTATATTTGATGTGTTATAAGCTCCGGCGAGCCAGATTCGACGTTTGGATCTACGGCATTTGAATACGAGTGTCGTATTAGGTGCCGATTTTCGAAGGTCGAGTCAGGGTCGTTAGAATTGGTATCAGAGCTGAAGGTTGAAACTTTAGCTCAGGAGTATAACACATTAAGTAATTCATTAGCGATGAGGTGAAGTATACCCTAGAACAAGTATATCCCTAAGATATATGTTCGTATGCCTCAGTAAATTCTCTTACTATCCACCGATAGTGAGTATGAGTTCAAGAAGTAGACGAGATAGGGGACAGGGGAATACGACTACAAATGGTCGATACCCTGCAATAGCGAAAACAACTTTCTCTATCAATCTCCTTTGATTCGTCTTTCCAATTCTTTGATGATTCCTGGCAACTCCGGGAAGAAGTTTTGATATATTTGCATGGAACATAAACTCTAGATGGGTCAGAATCGTTTGTTTGGATGAATTTTTTGCTTTGGTTGCTATGATTGATAGATATATTTTGGTTGTTTAAACTAAAAGTTTTGAGATTGTATCCATATATCTGTCTATTCTTCGTGGTCCAGATATGTTCTATGAGTGGGTAGTTATCTTTGAACTAATCAATATCCCTGTATATGCGTAGATCTGGTGACCGGAGTATCTTGATTCGTTCTTATTTCAATTATTGATATTCTGATTTGGGTAAGCCAAATGCAGAATAGATACTCAGTTGATTTGGAAACTGCCTCTCTGTCTTTGTATACTCTTTGTTATCTCCCTACTTTCAAATTTCGAGGACGAAATTTTCTAAGGGGGAATCTGTAACATTCCTGTTTTTAAACAAATTTAAATTTATAATTAATGTGATTCCTGGATTTAAATTAAGAATTAATTTGGTAAATTAATATAAATTAGATTTAAATAAATAGAATTTTTAATTGGAAATTTTAAACTAAATATTTTGAATAATATTTTAATTACAAATTTAATTATGAATTTATTTGGAGATTTGAATATATATATATATATATATATATATAAAGATTGTAAATAAAGGAATCAATTTAGAAAATTCAACAAATTGATAACTTGATTCATTAATGAGAAAAAAACTGTTTTTATCTTTAAAATAAATAAAGATTAATGATTTGGAATTCAAAAGTGAATATTTTATAAATGGATTACAATCTGAAAATGTGAATTTGAAATTCAAATGTTAATATATTGAAATTAATTGGACTTAAAGACAATTTTATATTTGAAACTAATGAAATCTTGTTTTTCTAATTTTTGTGAATATGCACTTTGATATATAAGTATAGGTAATTGAGGTTTCTTTTGAAAATAAAATAAGGTATAACATAAATTTTAAAAAAATTACATTTGATAATACATTTTCTTTTGAAATAATTGTATATTCATGAATATAAAATGTAAAAACATTTACATATATATATATATATAAATGTAATTAATTAAAGGATAAAAATATTTTAAAGTATTTTGGGTTTTAAAATATATGCATAAGTTCTTATAACATTTTCTTTAAAAAAAGGATTGCATATATAAATTTAGATAAGAATTATAAAGCAGGTTTAAAAGCTTTTATTTACGTTTGAAACAAAAGAAATTGCTTAAATGACAAGTGTATGTATATAAATCTTAATTCTAACAAGTGTAGTTTAAAGAGGATATGAATAAAACAAGTGTCATACTTTATTTTCTTTAAAAATTTAAAACATAGATAATATGAATTAAAGAGTAAAATTGGGTTGCATGTTTTCTTTTCCCTCAAATTCTTCATCTTCAAAACCAGTTGAAAACAGAAACAAACCTGGAAATCAAACAATAAAGTTCAAAAAGAAAAGTTAAAACAAAATGCAGTTTAAACCTGAAGCTTCAATCTGAAAGCAACTACAAACTCAGATCAGAAAAATCAAGCATGCAGATTGTAAAGCAGGCAAAATCTAGAAAAACAATTGAAGTTGCAGGAAAAACAAATCAAATTACAATCTGAAGCAACAAGAAGCAATCAAACAAAGCAAAGATAAAAGAAAGTCTGCAACTTCAAGTTTAATTAAAGTAAAGAACAGTTCAAAATCAAGATTTAAACTTCAGGAAATTTAAGACAATACAGATTTAATGCAAAGATCAAAAGGCAGAGCAACTCAAAATAAAAGATCAGTTTTCAAAGTCATTTGCAGGCTCTTTGCATTTTAAAAGGTGAGCAAACCTCTAAACCCAAGTTTTTCTTCTTTGTTTATCTATGAATAAATCACTTAAGCTTGTTATATGTTGTGATGTTTGGTTTGGTACTTGAAGTTATTTATATAAGTGATAGTATACATGCATGTCTGTTTATGTATGTATATATATTGTTGGATGTTGACTGCCTCTTTGTTAAATAACATTCTAACAAAATTCAAGAAAATTTCTATATCTCCAAACTTAGAAGGATTTAGATAATGATATTTAAAGGGAAGTGTTTGTATTGATCTGATTTAAATTTTAAAAATAAATTCAAGTGTTTAAATTTAGTAAATATACTGAAAACAAAATTTTACACTAAGAATTAAGCTCAAGTCAAAAATCGATAATTACAATTTTAAGTTTGGATTTCATCATCAGATTAGTCGTGGAAAATTATTAGTTTTGGTAGCAAATTCAGAGTTTCTTGCTGCGAAATTGCCATGACATTGTGAGATGAACAGATATCGCTAATTTGCAGATTTCTGATAATCGGGGGGAATGATGGGTTTCGAGAATTTCTGGGATGGTAGCTTGTGTGTTGGTGATTGTTGGTTCATTGACGTGGTTGTAGGGTTTTGGGAACAAATTGTATTGTCGAAGTTTAAATAGAAGAATCAGCGTCGTCGTGGGAATCGAAACGATCGCATGTGGGAGGATAGGAGAATGAGACTCTGGCGAAGCTTAGGGAGGTATTGCACGATTGCTGATGACCGGAGGTGGGAGTTCGAGGTGAATTTCGGTGTTCGGCTATATTCCAGATCAAAGCTTGATGGTGAAATTTTTATTTGGGGTGAGATTCGACGATCTGGGTAGTGATGGAGTTGAGGTGGTTGTAGATGATATGTCGGAGGCCAAGGCGATGGTCAGAAGTAGCTCTAGGGCCATGCACGTTGCACGTGGGGGGTGGCGTATCTGTTGTGTTCGAAACAAATTGGGGAAGACGAAGTTCCTGGGGAAGTGACTCGAAACGTTGCATGAAGTTACTCGAAGCACTGATCGGGTTAGGGGAGAGGAGACTCGAAGAAGGTATGTGGTGCGAAAGTAAAAACACTTAGAAAAATTTTTAGTTGGGAAACGTGGCTCTCGGGTTGAATTTGCAGAAAACCCGAAGTAATAGAGGTTTGAGCTCGGGTTTGACTCGAAGCAGCTTGTAATACTCTCGAGACTGCATCAGGACTTAACTAAAGGATTATTATTGATGTTTTAATAATAAAAATAAATTTATTTGACTAATTAATTAAGGTAAATCAATTTAAGGATAATAAATTAATTTAAAGATTAATTAATTAATGAAATAAATTAAGGTTAGTTGATGAATAAATTAAGGATAATTAATCTAATGGTAATTCATTAAGTTAATTAATTTTTTGTAATTATAAGGATAATTAATAAAAGAATTAGTTATTAATTAATAGTTAATTAATTTATCGTTAATGATTAACTTATGAAGAGGATTAAGAAAATGATGATAAATTATGGGGTAGTTAATCAATATAATTAATTAAGCACAATTAATAAAAGGATAATCATTTAATGATTTAACGATGATTAATTGAGGGGTTAATTAATTGATTAAAGATAATTAATTAAAGGATAATTGAATAATTAAAGGTTAATTATTTAAAACAAAGAGTTAATTATCTAATAATTAAAGACTGATTAATTTATTAATCAAATTTGATTTAAAATTAATTAGTAAAGGTTAATTAATTCATTTATTAAGGTTGATTTATTAAAGGATTAATTAATTTATAAATTGAGGTTAATTGACAAATAATTAAAGGGTAATTAATCAACATAAACTGTAATTAATTAATGTTAATCAACCAGAATTAGTGGTTAATCTGGTTTTAAATTAATCAAATGATCAATTAATCTTATTTATGGATGGTTGTATTCTATTGAATGCTGTGAATTGCTTTGTCATCTCTGCTGTGTGATGCTTTGTGATGAATGTAATTTATTTGTTTATAATGCATTCATATTTTCTATCTGTGATTCTGTGTATATAGATAAGCGTTACAGGATACACCGCTTATCGACATTGTTATGATTGAATCCGTGGTGTAATTGATGTTGTTGCACAATTGTTTAAAACCCCTGGAGTGCACTATACACACACAAATATGGATTGAACATGGAAATCGATTAAGTCATGGATTTTTAAAATAGTTTTGAATTTAAATTTTAAATCCAAATAGTTTTGGAAATGGATTGGGTTTAAAGCGAAAACTTTTGAAAAGGTGTTTTAAGGTTATTTTGAATAACTTAATGAAGATTTCAAATTTGAATAATTTGATTTAAATTTGAATTCAATAAGTTGAGATTGAATTCTATGATTTGAAAACTATTGTTTAAAAAGGTTATTCAACTTATAAATGGGTTTATATGGGTTTTTAAACCATTTTAAAAATATGGCTTTGAGAATTTGAATTTAACCCAAGTTATCTTTGAAAGGCCTTAACTCGTGCAACTAAAATCAGGTTTTTTGAAAAGGAAACAAGTGGTTTTAAATAATAATAGCTTTTATATAAGGAAAGATTATCCAAATTATAATGAAAGAATTTCAAGTTTGAAATAAATGGCTTTGAAAGTTATGAATGAATCTTTGAAAATTGTTTTGAAAGCTATGAAATGAGTCTTTGATTTAAAGACCGGATGAGTTAATTCAATTTGAAATGGAATTGTTTTGAAAGGCTAGAAATGAATCTTTGTTAAAGATTGGTAATCCTTGTTTTAAATTGAAAAAGGGTCTTAAAAGATAAATCTTTCGTTTAAAAGATCAAAAGTGTGGAAATTGTTTAAACCTTTGAAGGTTGTTGTAAATCTTTTTGTTCAAAAAATTTGAATTGGTAATTTGTTTTAACCATTTGAATGAAAGGTTTTGAGCTCTATGCTGTGATTTAACAGAGACCTCAGTATCCATATGATTTTAAATATTGCGCTCGTTATTAGGTTTAGCTGGGAGAGGACCTTTGTGTCATATAACCCATTCCGAATAGTGATACGACGTTATGGATAGCAACTGAAGACCGGTGGTGAAGACCGGGTACTTTCGAAAACGAAAGGGTTTCTTGTCGAATGTCTCTGCATCGGCTGATCCCCGGTATAGAGATTCGAGCACCCATTGTGATGGGAAGTCCGGACGTGATTAGGAATTATCCGGATTTGCAAGGACTTCTTTGGAAGTGCCTTCGGTTCTGTTCGAACCCGGAACAGACTTGTATGGATTGTGTGTCTGACGTTACACCTTGAGATGTAAAACCGGTTCCTATCAAATACATTTCTGTTTGGTGGCGGAGATTTATTCTCTTAGCTTAACACCCTTCTATGAGACATACGAGCTCAGAGGTTATGTAGATGACGGTTAATAGTGATATATTCCCAATTTGGTAATGTGGCAAACCAAGTACTGTTGATCATTTGTTGATCGAAGCATGGCTTTCGTGTAAAGCGTAGCTTTGTGGACGAGACTTCATCGAACTTCACAACCCGGAATGGTCGAAACAGGAAGAATGTGGCAAGGTTATTTCGGGGTAGCGCCTCCTGAGGGTATGTTTATTTCCTTCTGGATAGAGGTGGTATCATGGTATGGAGCCCAGATACTTAACCTAAGTGGTTGCTGCAAATTTATTATTTTGTGTTGTTGTTGAATCCCGGGATAAAGGTTGGTTACGACCGGGGGATGGCATACTCGTGTAGTAGTTACCTAGTTACAGAGGTAACCCGGGCTTGTGTTGGCAGAGATCCGGTTAAGTTCTCGGGGCGTCGCTCCAGAGGCGTACCCATGTGGCAATGGGGAAGTTCCTTGGCCTGACCATTTGTTGGAAATCAAATTACCAATAAGCGCCTTATACGGTTTTAGTTGTAGAACCTTCCATCTAATATGGTAGCTATAGTAGGCATACTATAATGGTACGTATGTTGGATAAGATTAATATTATACTTTGGAAATGTTTTCCACTATTAACTAATAATAATATCAAATGGTTTTTGCGTATCAAGCATGTTTGACTATCATAGGGAGAAATCTTCCCCATGTGTGCGATTGCATTGTGTGTGTGCCGGGAGGCCTTATGGTAGTTTCATTTTACAAAAAGCATTGCGGATTTCAAATTTAAATTCTTTTGTTTGTTTTTAAAGATAAAATGTTTCTGTTTTCTCATACCAGTCCCACGACTGACCCAGAGTTTATTATTTCCTTCATAAACTCTGGGTGCCCACAATTTTCCACACAGGCAGTCTAGAGTTGGCTTTTTCAAATAATAGATATCGATTTGGTAGCTTTTAGCTTTCTCTTTGGTATTCTTTGGAGATTCTGGATATTGGAGTCTTCGGATTCACGGACTGGACTTGCTTATCTATGTTCAACATGATGGTGGTTCGAGCTAGTGGTTTGGAGTTTTTGCTTTGGGTGCTTTGGAGTTCGAGTTGCTGTTGCTGTTTGGAGTTTTTTTTGTTTTCCGCTGCTATATCATATTGTTATTCCGTTGTAGCATTGTTATCTTGTATCTCTGATGTTGATTTATATTGTATCATTGTTGTATCGAATGTTGTATATCAATGATATTCATTCTTTTCTTCCGCTGTGTTGTCATACTTGATGTGATATAAGCTCCGGCAAGCCAGATTCGACGTTTGGAACTGCGACATTTGAATATGAGTGTCGTATTCGGTGCCGATTTTCGAAGGTCGAGTCAGGGTCGTTAGAGAAGATAAATGGGAATTTTATTTGAATTAAAGTATTTAAGAATTATCTTCGGAAAAATTTGATATGAAATGTAAATAAATTTGAGGCTTAAAAGGTATGATTTTATAACTTGATTTTGTTTAGAGGATTTAAATGAATATCAAAGTGATTTAAATGAATATTATCAAGTTAATTAAATTGAAAGCATATCCTATTACTTGAAATGTAAAGGTTTTACTTTGATGATACGTGATTTATTAAGTAAACATTTCAAATCTAAATAATTGGAGTTGAAATTGATATATATGAAATTATCAAAGAATAAGTTTTGAAATGGTGTAATAATTAAAGCTTTGAAATATATGGAAATTATATTGGTTTATTTGGGAATTTAAAGTCCATATTGAAATTGATTTGTGAAGGTGAAGAAGCTATTTTACTATATGAAGTAATTTAATATTTAAACCATTTAAGTGGTGTAGTATGTTTCAAGGTTTTGAAATTCAAAGTTTTATGTTTTGAAAGGCTATATTTTAAGTTTTGGTTTCGAAATTATAACTTTGAAATGTTATAATTTTAGAAAAGAATATATTTGAAAATGATATCAAATTTGATTTGGGTTTTTAAAAGAGGAAATGATATCGTATTTATGTGGATTTGAAATGGATATTATATTTTGGTTTTAAAAGTATCAACTATTTTGATAAGACCGTGGTGTTATAATAACGTTTGGTTGTTAAAGAGACCGCGATCGGATGTTGTCATACTCTCTGCCAACTCCGAAAACCACTTTGATAACCATGTACGCTGTGGAGATTCCAGAATGAAGTAGGATGGTGGAGGCGGTTCCTATGAGGTAAATACATGGACCCAACTCCAGTGAGTTGGCATAAGGTGGCTAAAACATGAGCGATCGATAGGTTAATGAGGTAGCACCTTTGATCGGACACATCCCTTCGATATTATACTTTGACTTTTGGATTGATTCGATGGCTACTTTTGAAATTTTTTTATTCGGGGGTGTGGCTCGAGGTGGGCGGTAGCTGCGCGCTACGCGTTACCACCGACCCGGAAGCGTAATTGGTATATCTACCCTGGCATTGCCTAGTTGTGCCGTGTCACCTACCCTAGCATGCCTTGTACGAGTTTGGTTTTCTCCCATAGCCCGTGTGGTATCCTCTGGTGGCTTCCCGATTAGGAGGGACTATGATATTGGATGGACTACTGGGACTATTACGTGTTAAGGGGAATATTGGGTCACTCCTTAACGCTATTTAAAAGTATGTTTATTTTACTATAGACATTATTATAATAGCGAAATATTACTACATAGTAAATAGTTCAACGGATCCTTAGGATATGTGAATCCTGAGCATCTCTTGAGTTACTGCACTCACGTTAGACACTAGATAGGAGATGTCAAATCCTGTAAACATCTCTCACGCCGTTCTACTTATATTGTTTATTGTTGATTTAACTTACATAAGATATTATACTTCTAACTCGAGTGTTTTGTCCTTTCAATTTGCTCGGGTCAGTCCGAGCGTTTCAGGATTTGAAGATTTTATTCTGGAGGACGAAGACGAAGATTTGTAGTACTATTATCTACTATATTACTCCACTATACCATTTAATTCCGCTGCATTAACTATTATTCTCTGGTATGTGTAACTCTGATATGTATTGTATAAGTATAATCAAATGTTTTGTAAACAGCTTCATGAACTGTATATTTGATTATTATATTTTATCGTTTCGCTGCAAGAGTCTATTTTTTTTTCTTTCTCTACTTTTTCTTATTTACCCCATAACAATCCACCCTTCTTTATGGTTTAAGTATGACGTGTGTGGTTTATCATCGATTTAAACCGTGCGAAGAGGCGTGACGTTACAGGTTACAACACTAACCTTTTGAATTTAAATTGAATTTAAATCCAATTTAAACCCAAAATTAAAACAGCCTTAGATTTCATCCAAACCAGCGTCAAAGTGTCTGGAATTCCAATACGAACCTAGCGGAGAAAATCGCGCGTGAAATGGATCTCGTATGTGAAAGTTACAACAATTAGAACGAGTCAAAATCAAAATAAAAAATTAAACAAAAAGGAAACACACCACAAAGCTGGAGCCACGTCAGCAGAAATCATCGTTCCCAGAACCACAGAAACGCATGCGAGATACCCAAACCCAAACAACGAAACCCTAGCCGTTGACTACGATTTGAGGCCGCCACTCGCTGCCGTAGGTCACGATGACATCACCGTTGGCTTCGGCCACTCCGGCCGACCCTCCTTGGGTCGCATGACCCCACCTGATTAGCCGCCGCCGCCACCCAGAACTAGGGTTTGCCGAAACCCTAACTGCGATTTCCTGACGCCTCCATCCACTTCGCGAACTTCGACCACCACCAAACGACTCCACGGGCCCAACTCACCAATACCCAAAAGCCAATTTTCGTCGATTGATGTCGAAATCAAAAATGCCCAATTCGACTTTGACCGCGATTTCTGGTCAATCCGGTCACAATTAATCCTATTAAATTCTACTATATTGATAAAACTTTATTTCCATTCCTTATAATACAACAAATTATCCAATATAAATAACCTTAACATTATTTACAAATATTACCTTAATTAACATTAACGTAATATTAAATTAAAATCATTATAACTGATTTCCAATTTTAAATTACAAACTACATAAATAGGTAACATACAATAATCGTTACGCTAACTTTTAGTCACATTAATAAGCTTTTATTACTCACAAATCAAAGTTCCCATTTATTTTCATTAATTGGCCTTTCATTCAATTCATTAATTATTAACTTTAATTAGCATTGTCTATATCTTTTCACATTAATATTTCCCAATTAATCCATTTTATTACATTTAAAATTAATAATCCTGGTTTCCAATGCTTATTTTATTATCAAACAACAACTATTATAATTACTCTCTAGTATTAACCCTATCATCTACAATTTATTACGTATTATTCTGTCAATTGATATAAATTTGAATCTATTTAAATTCATTAATTAATTCAATGCTTACATTTGTTTTCATTATTAAATTTGTAGCTAAGTATAACATCTACATTATTTCCATTGATTTGAATTAAATTCTCATCTTTATACTCTGCCTATTATTGCTCTATAAACTAGTTACTGTTGTTTACCTTTCAATTACTTGCAATATTCTCATTCCCATTTTTGTAACCATTATTTATATTCATTAAAATTTGATTTCAATTCCAATTCAATCAACAATTTCAACATGCACTTATAATAATTGTTTACAAGCCAAGGTTACGCTTAAGTTTCTTATACTTCAACCGCTTGTCATATTATGAATGGAATTAACATTAATTTCAAATATTACCTTAATTTACATCAACATAATAATTAATTACCTTTATTTGTAATAACCATTTATCACCAATATACTCTTTAAAAATACTTGTATGGTTATTCTCTACAACAATTACCCTCTACCCTATTATTTCACCCATTAATACAATAATTCCATTTATCTAAGTCACTACTTTTAAATTATTTAATTTAATTGGAATGTTCATTCAAATTCATAAATTATTAACTTGCATTAACATATTTCCTTAATTTACGTTCAGTAATTGCATTGGTTAATTCAACAGTTACTTTTATTTACTCATTTTCTATTTTATAACCAAATGTAACAATATACACTATTCATTAATGGAATTTCACTTCAATTGTCAAAATTTAATTTTTGTAACCATTGCTACAAATCATTCTTAACATTTACTTCAATATAAGTTATACATTATTTTCCCTTCCTAAATTTAATTACAAAGTCTAATTAAATTAACCAATTTATTTATCAAAATTTACGGGTCGTTACACTCTCCCCCACTCAAAACTTTTCGTCCCCGAAATGGAAAAAGAAGGGAAAGGAAAGAATTAAGGAAATGATATATCCTATTTAAAATATTAAATCTATAAAAATTAATTTACAAAATCAATTAATTTAAACAAAATATATCAATTTATAACTCTTAAATCCTTTTATATTCAAGTAAATAAAGTTTGGAAAAACTTTTTCAAAATTTTCTAAGTCCAAAATTTACGGAAAATTTCGGTAGAGTCTCCTTTGTACGTAGAGGCTCGGGAGAAAATATAATATCAAATATAACAATATATAACATATATTTTCCAAAATAATATATTCCAACACGAAAAAAATAATATAATAACGATATAAATCATAATCCGAAAACGTATCTATTGGTCGGGCAATTACGATTAATTTTGAAACCAAAAGCAGCAGCAATTGCTTACAAAACCTGTATTTCACTTATATAATCCAAAAGAGTTAATAACTATATAAAATGAAATATTTAAGGTTGTTTTAACTATAAACCAACAATCAATACATACAACAATCACTTGCAACCACGTATACAACCATCACATGGAAATCAACACAAATCAATCATTCATTCATATCAAACAAAACAAATAGTTGTTTGGGTTCAACTTTAAATTGCACAAAATGGAAAATAAACTACTTAGTGCACCATTTACTCAGCCGTCTTAGATGAAACTATATAGATTATTTATTTATCCAAACAATTTTAGAGTATCCTTGCCCAAACAACCATAAACCAAACAAACAATGATTTCATAAGTTTATTCTTATTAATTTCATTTCATTTTTTTCTTTTCATTTATTACTTATAATTAAACATTTTCATTTATTCAGGTCATGTAAGTTTCTTTTTATTACTTTACTTTTAAATTATTTTATTTAATTGGAATGTTCATTCAAATTCATAAATTATTAACTTGCACTAACATATTTCCTTAATTTACGTTCAGTTAATATTAAGCAATATATTATTGCATTGGATAATTCAAAAATTACTTTTATTTACT
Organism: Allium cepa; assembly: GCA_030765085.1. NCBI lineage: Eukaryota > Viridiplantae > Streptophyta > Magnoliopsida > Asparagales > Amaryllidaceae > Allium > Allium cepa. Next base: position 349,830,212 of record CM060944.1, read on the forward strand.
CATTTCCTATTTTATAGCCAAATGTAACAATTTACACTATTCATTAAAGGGATTTCACTTCAATTGTCAAAATTTAATTTTTATAACCATTGCTACAAATCATTCTTAACATTTACTTCAATATAAGTTATACAATTTTTTTTCCTTCCTAAATTTAATTACAAATTCTAATTAAATTAACCAATTTATTTACCAAAATTTACGGGTCGTTACAATTGTTGTTAAAGAGGCCGGGATCGAAAGTTGTCATACTCTCTGCCAACTCCAAAAACCACTTTAACAACCGTGTACACGGTGGAGATTCCAGAATGAAGTAGGATGGTGGCGGTGATCCTTTGAGGTATATACGTGGACCCGACTCCCATGAGTTGGCATAAGGTGGCTAAAATTGGAGTGATTCCGGGCCTGTGAGGTAGCTCCTCTTATCGGACACACTCTTTTGATGTTATATTCTGACGTTGAGATAGATTTGGTGGCCACTTTTGATTTTTGATTTTGGGGGTGTGGCTCGAGGTGGACGGTAGCTGCGCGCTATGCATCAACACCAGTCCGGATAGTAATTGGTATATCTACCCTGGCATTGCCTTATGTGTCGTTTCACCTACCCTAACGAGCCTTGTACGAGTTTGGATTTCTCCCGTAGCCCGTGGAGTATCCTCTGGTAGCTTCCCGATCAGGAGGAACCATGATACTGGATGGACTACTGGGACTATTACGTGTTAAGGTGGAAAATGTAAATCCTTAACGCTATTTAAAAGTAAGTTTATTTTACTATAGATATTATTATAATAGCGGAATATTACTGCATAGTAAATAGTTTAACGGATCCTTGGGAGATGTGAATTCCGAGCATCTCTTAAGTTATTGCACTCACGTTAGACACTGGATAGAAGATGTCAAATCCCGTAGACATCTCTGACGCCGTTCCACTCATACTATTTACCGCTGATTTAACTTACATAAGATCTTTTAGTTCCGACTCAAGTGTTTTATCTTCTTAATTTGCTTGGGTCAGCCAGAGCATTTCAAGATTTGAGGACTTTAGAGAGAGGACGAAGACGAAGATTGTATTACTATTATTTATTATATAATTCCACCACATTCATACTGTTCCGCTGCATTGTCAATTACTATTCTCTGGTATGTGTAACTCTGATTCTATATTGTATTAGTATAATCAAATGTTTTGTAAACAGCTTCATGAACTATTGTTTGATTATTATATTTTGTCATTCCACTGCAAGATTCTGTTTTGTTTTTTTCTTTCTTTCTCTGTTTTCTTATTCACCCCAATAACAATCTGCCCTTCTGTATGGTTTAAGTCTGATGTATGTGGTTTATCGTCGGTTTAAAACATATAAAAAGACGGGATGTTACATTTGGTGTCAGTGCTTTGGTTTAGCAATAAACCTTAGCTTTGTGGGGTCTGACTCTTTATTAATGGGGATGTAATACCCTATGATAAGTCACCGACAGTATATATATGAGAGAGCGTATTTGTCAGTGTTATAAAAAGCTTTTGATATTGTGTTGATTTGTTCAATTTTGTATTTATAAATTCTGGTCGGTGCATAGGACGGTATGACATCGATAGGGATTTCTAAACACTTAATAGGACAGACCGACACAATATATGTTTTGAATATAGGCGAATGAAATAATTTTGCCTATTATACTTTCATATATATAAAATAATTTTTTTATAAATAAGATGTATATTTGGTTGCAATATATTGGTTGTTAGGTAATGAAATTTATAAATAATAGTCGAAATGAGATTAAAAGTAAGATACATGGAAATTGGGAATTTAGAATCTTAGTCCCGCGGTTTTTGAAAATTTCTTTAATGATTTTGGAATATAATAATATTATTATTTAGAAGTATTTTCTGATATAAATATTTCAATGTGATTTGAAAGAATTGTTTTAAAGAAATTTTGGAAAGAAATAAGTTATGTACTCCCCTCTCTATCGCTGGAAAATAATTTCGGTGATGAGTGCATGCATCATCGACATTCATTTTCGAGTTTCGAAGTGGGAATGCCAATGTAGTAGTTTTACTATAGATTTATTTTGATTAACAAATATAAATTTCAAATTGTTTAAATATAATTAGATATATAAGTTGTAAGTATATACATTTATCTATTATTTTCAAATGATTTGAAATTTAACCCAGTATTTAGTTCTTAAGTTCTGTTAATTAATAGTTTCAATTATTATAGTAAAATGGAATTAACTAATAAATAATTGGAACCTCTAATTAAAATAAGAGACTATTTGCTATGTTATAAATGAAATTTCAAAAAAGTTGAAATTGTAACCTACAAAACTATGGATATGATTATTGAATATTAAACTAATTAAAAGAAATGAGAAAAACTTGTATAACTTTCAATTACATTCTTAAAGGCATATATATAACTTACCAAAAGATGTAAAAAGTTGAAATGTTAATAATAAAATGTAATGGATATTATACAAGTAAAACTTAAAGTAATGAAAGTGTTCAATGAATTATTTTACAAATAAGAATTTGATGTTATAGTGGTTATAAGCTTAAGTTATAATTGAAATATTACTATAATAAAATGTGATGGAAAGTAAATATTGCAAGTAGATGACTATAAACTTAAGCTAATGAATTGAAATGCTAAATTATTGAATTGAACATGAACACTATTAATAAATGAATATAAAAAAATGAAATTAAGTAGTGAATAAGTGAGTATAATGTAACTAAAAAAAATTATATATAAGATGAATGAAAAGGAAATCAAACAACAAATGTTATGAAATGAAATATTAAGAATGAACTTGATCTATTTTTTGAAATTGTTGTTTGTTTGGTTTATGGTTGTTTGGACAAGGATACTTTAAAAATTGTTTGAATGTATGAATAATCTATCTAGTTTCATCCAAGACTGTTGAGTAAATGGTGCATTTAGTAGTTTATTTATCATTATGTACAATTTAAAGTTTTTGAACCCGAACAACTATTTGTTTTGTTTTATATGAATGGATAATTGATTGGTGTTGATTTTATGTGATGATTGTATGTTGTGGTTGCAAGTGATTGTTGTTGTTCGGCATTGATTTGTTTGTTAGTGGATGAAATAACTTTAATATTTCACTATACATAATTATTAACTCTTTTTGGATTATATAAGTGAGATACAGGTTATGGAAGCAAATGCTACTGCTTTTGGTTTCATAAATAAGCGTTATTTGCACGACAAATAGGTACGTTTTCGGATTACAGTTTATAGCGTTATTATATTGTTTATCCCGTATTGGGATATATATTATTTTGGAAGATATATGTTATATATTGTTATATTTGATATTATATTTTCTCCCGAGCCTCTCCATACAAAGGAGACTCTGCCAAAATTTTCCATAAATTTTGGACTTAAATTTTTTTTGAAAAATGTTTTCTAAACTTTATTAATTTAAGTATAAAAATATTTAATAGTTATAAATTGATATATTTTATTCAAATTATTAAATTTTGTAAATCATTTGTTTATTAGTATTTTTGAATAAGATGTATTGTTTACTCAATTCTTTCTTTTCCCCTTCTTTTCCTTTTCGGGGATGAAATGTTTTGAGTGGGGGAGAGTGTAACGACATGTAATTTTCGATGTTTAAAATTTGTTAATTTAATAAGATTTTGGTAATTAAATCTGGAATAAATAAAAATTTTGAATTTGTTAATGCAAATTAATAAATAACTAATTTAGTGCAATTCCAATTAATTGAAACAATTATAGGGTTGTAATTGATTGTAAATAGTAAAATTTGTAAACGAATTCAAAGTTATATTAATTGATGAAATAATACGCAATAAACCATATTTTGATAAAATCAACTTTAGATAAGTAATTATAATATGGGTTTGGAATGATAACTTATAAAAGTATGATTAAGAGTTTGTGGCAACAATTATTGTAAGTTACCGATATATTTTTAATCCATTAAATTGAATTGGAATCAATTGCAATAAATCTAAATAAAATATTACGTTGATGTTAATTAAGGTATTATTTGGAAATAATGTTAATGTTATTCATAATAGGACAATTTGTTGAATTAAAAGAATGAAAATAAAGATTTATCAATTTATTGGCATATGAGCTACAATAATTGGATTAATTGCAATTAAATGAAATTAAATATCTAAATATTACGTTAATTGAAATTAAGATGGAATTTGAGAATTTTAATGTAATACATCATGAATCCAATGTTAATTTCATCCATTTGACAATAATGAATTGAATAATAGAATGAAAAGTAAAATAAATGGAATTATTGAAAATTTAATTTATAATTTCTGAATTTAATGAATTGAGGTTAACATTGAAATTGATAAATTAATCAACTCTAAATTGACATCTAAATTTGTTTAAATTAGTGTAAATGATTAAGAAATTTAAAAATGATAAAAATTGTCAATTATAGAATTGAAATTGAAAATTTGATTTAATCAATTTATTATTAATCTATTTTGATTAATGTAAAAATAACCATTTTGGCCACTGACTCGGATTTCGACGAAACCAGTTTCATCGGAACTGTAACGGTGAATTATTGAAGGATTTCAATTTTTGTAACGATCAGACTTATCGCTTAATCGTACGGAATCGAAATACCTAGAAATCAATTTAATTGAAATCAATTGAAATCAATTTGTAATGACTTCATTTTTGCACAACTTCTTCAAACGATATAATTTAGACTTGAAACCTGTTCCATTGATTTTAAAATATTTTAAAACATCTATTTTGATAAATGGGTTGATCCAATTTTGTTCCGGAGACAGAACGGGCTTTTTGGGCCATTTATCGTTCAACGGTCCAAACAAATCGAATCCGAACTGTTATTTCTATTTTCTAACCTACCTATATATATCTGGTTATAAACCCTAGTCATTTTTCATTCCTCAATTTTGTACGTATAATTCCAATTGGTCCTCCTCATTCTAATGGCAGACAAATCTAATTCCCAATTGCAATTTCATATCAAAATTCAATGCCAAGAATTCAAACTCCTCGAATAATATCAAACTATTATCAATCTGAAGCCCTCGAAGAGCTCATCTTAGATCTGTAATTCATTTTCCAATTCTAACCACTATTTTTCCACAAATTGAAGAATGAATTTCGACCATTCATCGCGTTGGGATGAACTGTGACCGATCGTTAAATCGTCTGAGGGGTTTTGTAGAGGGGACCGAGTGTACTTGAACAGTAACAGAGGGGCGGAGGTCGTTGATAGTCTGGAACGTGGTGTAGGCGGAGGCGCTCGCTCTTGGGTGGTCACGGTGAGTAGTGGTCGTTGAAGGTGGATCGCGATCGGCATGAGGCAGGCTACATTCGAACAAGCAGGCGGCTATGGTTTTACGCCTGTTGATAGAGGTGATGATGTGTCTTTCTGCTATTGGTTCTTTTAAATTTTATAAATTTTAAATCCAATTTTTCTAACTCGTATAATTTTTGCATACAAGGTCTGTTTCACACGCCGTTTGCTCCACTGCGGTCGTATTAAGATTTCAGACATTTTGACACTGGTTTTAACAAATTCTGTGACTGTTTGAATTTTGAGTTTAAATTGGATTTATATCCAATTTAAATTCAAAAGGTGGGTGTTTCAATCCACTCACAACTTCTAAAATTTCTTATGTTTGTTAAATTAATTTATGCTGTGATTAGAAATTTATTTATGACTGTTTGGCATATTTTGAATCATTATCACAGTTAATATGAATTTATTTGGATAAAATAGTTATTTAACTTATCATTGAATATAAACTGCCAGTAAATACCTGTTATTTATTATCTGTTCTATATTGATGTTATCGATTGAATTGGATGACGATTGTGATAAATGTTTGATGATTGAGATTGAACAAATGGATGTTGTATTTTATACTGTTATAAACTGCAAGTTGTTATGGATTTCTATTTCATTCGGGATTGCGGTTTGAAATGACATATAACCGTATTTATATTTTAAATTATGGATTGAAATGATAAATATCCGTATCACTTGACCATAGGATAGAAAATTATATACAGACACCGTGGTCTATATATAAAAATATTTGAAATGATGTCTATGGTTTTGTCAAGAAATATATGTTTTAGGTAAATATTGATTTTAGATATTATATGAATGTTATTTTATATATAGTTAAATTCTTGATTTTTTTGCTATGTATAAAGTTGTTTTAATATAAAGGATGTTAATAATAAAGTACGATTTTATTAAATATAATATGGTTAAGAATTGAAATTTGAAGATAGATTAGAAACGGATTCGAAATTTTATTTAATTAAGAATTATATTTAATTGAACTCGATTTGGAACTTATTGAAATTGAGACTTTAAAGGATATGGGTTATAACTTTGTTTTGGTGTGAGATGATTTATATAAATTGAAGGAATATCGAGTTATTTGAAATTAGAAGTTTTATTTAAATGATAATGGATTTATTAAGTAAAATATTTCTAAACTAAATAATAGAAAATTGAATTTGATATATATATGTGTGTGTGTGTGTATGTGTGTGTGAAATTACCAAACTTAGTTTTGAAATTGTTGAATACTTAAAGTTTGAAATATATTGAATTTGAAATGGTTTATTCTGTTGATCAAATCTGTTGGAATCGATAAATTTGGAATAGTTTATTTGGAAATTGAATTGAATTGAAATTTTTGATTTGGTTAAAAATAAAATGTAGAAATTCGAGTTGTATCATATTTGTTTTGTGAGAAGCTAAAGTATTATATAAAGTATTTTAAATATTTAAATCATTTAAGTGGTGGAAGTTATGTTTCAAAGTTATGAGTTTCAAGGTATTAAAATTTAGAAGTGTTATATTCAAGCGTTTTGATTTTGAAATGTTATAACTTTGGAAGTGTTATGATCTTAGAAAGGATATATTTGAAATGAAAATGATAACGTATTGATTTGGTTTTGAAAGGGTAATGATATTTGGTTTTAAAGTATAAACTATTTTGAAATGACTGCGGTGTTATAATAATGCTGGTTGTTAAAGAGACCGGGATCGAAAGTTGTCATACTCTCTGCCAACTCCGAAAACCACTTTAACAACCATGTAAGCGGTGGAGATTCTAGAATGAAGTCGGATGGCGGCGGCGTTCCTTTGAGGTATATACATGGACCCGACTCCCGTGAGTTGGCATAAGGTGGCTAAAACAGGAGCGATTCCGGGCCAGTGAGGTTGCTTCTCTTATCGGACACACTCCTTCGATATTATATTTTGAATTTGAGACTGATTTAGTGGCCACTTTTGATTTTTGATTTGGGGTGTGGCTCGAGGTGGGCGGTTGCTACGCGCTATGTGTCACCTCCAGTCCGGATAGTAATTGGTATATCTACCCTGGCATTGCCTAGTGTGTCGTGTCACATACCCTAGCGCGCCTTGTATGAGTTTGGATTTCTCCCATAGTCCATGGAGTATCCTTTGGTGGCTTCCCGATTAGGAGGAACCATGATACTGGATGGACTATTGGGACTATTACATGTTAAAGTGGAAAATGTAAAGGCTTAACGCTATTTAAAAGTAAGTTTATTTTACTATAAACATTATTATAATAGCGGAATATTACTACATAGTAAACAGTTTAACGGATCCTTAGGAGATGTGAATCTCAAGCATCTCTTAAGTTATTGCACTCACGTTAGACACTGCATAGGAGATGTCAAATCCCGTAAACATCTCTGATGCTGTTCCACTCATATTATTTACCGTTGATTTAACTTACATAAGATCTTTTAGTTCCGACTCGAGTGTTTTGTCTTTACAATTCGCTCGGATCAGCCTGAGCATTTCAGGATTTGAAGGCTTTATTTCTGGAGGAAGAAGACGAAGATTGTATTACTATTATTTATTATATTATTCCACCACATTCATACTGTTCCGCTGCATTTTTAATTACTATTCTCTGGTATGTGTAACTCTGATTCTATATTGTATTAATATAATCAAATGTTTTGTAAACAGCTTCATGAAATGTTATATGATTATTATATTTTGTCATTCTGCTGCAAGATTCTTTTTTGTTCTTTTCTTTCTTTGTATGTTTTTCTTATTCACCCCAAAAATAATCCGTCCTTCTGTATGGTTTAAGTCTAACGTGTATGGTTTATCGTCGATTTAAAACGTACAAAAAGATGGGATGTTACTAGGTGGTAAGCAGTACTAATGTTCAGCTTAGTTCCTAATGCAGTTTGAAATGCCTCCCTAAATCTGCTAGTGAAGATCGGGTCACGATCGCTCACTATACTGCTCGGCATACCATGGAGATGAACAATTTCTTTCACATACAATTCAGCCAAACTTGCCGCTGTTCGGGTAGATTTTACTAGGATAAAGTGGGCAATCTTGGTCAAACGATCCACAATAACCCAAATTGCCTCGTTACCTTTCTTAGTTCATGGCAACCCGTCTATGAAGTCCATAGATACTTGATCCCATTTCCACTTAGGCACCTCCAATGGTTGAAGTAAACCCGCCATCTTCTTTTGATCACTTTTGATTTGCTGACAAGTTGCACAAGGACTGACATAAATAGATATATCCCTCTTCATTGTTTTCCACCAGAAAGTCCTTTTGATATCTTTATACATCTTATTAACCCCTGGATGGATACTGAGCTTGGACTTGTGACACTTGTCCAAAACTTCCCATTTAAGATCTGGGATATTTAGGACACACAACCTGCCTTTCAATCTTATAATTCCTCTATTATCCATTTCAAAACTAGAATCTTCACCTTGACATATTCTTCTATAGATTTTCCAAAGAAACTTATCTTCTTTCCGCTTTCTTGCTATCTTCTTAAGAAGAGTAGGAGCGACAACGAGATAAGCAAGAATAGAATGTCTTCTACTTAAAGCATCGGCTACCACGTTGGCTTTTCTGGGGGTATAAAGGATATCCAGGTCGTATGATGCTAGAAATTCCAGCCAACGTTATTGCCTCAAATTCAAATCCTTCTGGGTAAAGAGATATTTCAGAGATTTATGGTCGGTGAACAATTCGAATTTTTCACCTAGAACAAGAAGGATTTATTAAATATAAATATTAAGTTAAGTTAAACTTTTAAATTTTTTACGAAAGCTGAAAGAGATTCTTAACCAGAAGATAATGACGCCAGATTTTCAAAGCAAAAATAACTGCCAGAAGTTCGAGATCGTGGGTTGGATAGTTTTTCTCATATGGACGCAATTGTCTACTTGCGTAGGCAATTACTCTACCCTCCTGCATCAAAACAACACCCACACCATCACCACAAGCATCTGTATAAACAGATAAGCCTTAATTCCTGTTAATAATAGCAAGAACGGGAGAGGTGGTCAATCTTCTCTTCAACTCCTAGAATGTTTCTTCTCATTTCGCAGTCCAATCAAACTTAGCATTCTTCATGGTCAGTTTAGTTAACGGACTGGCTATTTTATAGAAATCCTGGACAAATTTTCTGTAATATCCAGCTAGACCCAGAAAACTTCTGACTACTTTCGAAGTTGTGAGTTGCTTCCAGTCTAGAATAGCGGAAACCTTGCTAGGATCTACAGAAATTCCCTCTTCGGTAACAACATGACTGAGAAATCTAACTTCCTTTTCCCAAAAATGACACTTGGAAAATTTGAAAAATAGAATGTTCTTCCTTAATATTTCCAAAAAAATTCTCAAGTGTTGCATGTTCTTCTTCGGTTTTGGAATAGATCAGAATATCATCAATAAACACAAGAATGAATTTATTCAACACTTCTCGGAATACACAGGTCATTAAGTCTACAAAGTATGCGGGAGCATTGGTTAGTTTGAAAGGCATGACTAACCACTCATAGAATGTGTCTGGACCCCTGAAAGCAGTTAAGTGAATACAGTCTTCAGCAATTCTCAATTGATGGAATCCTTGGGCTAGATCCATCTTAGAAAAGATTCGAGTGCTATGCAACTGATCAAGTAGATCATCGATTCTAGGCAACATAATTTTTTTTAAGAGTTAATTTATTGAAATCGCGGTAGTCCACGCACAATCTCAGAGATCCGTCTGACTTAGATACGAACACCACAGCCAAACCCCAACTGGAAACACTAGGACGTATTAATCCTTTCTCGAGAAATCTCCTGTTTGCTTGACTAGCTCTATTCTTTCCCTTGGTGCCATCCCGCGGCTTGCATGAACAACAGGACGAGCATTGGGAACCAAGTCGATTCTGAGTTCAATTTCCCTATGCGGAGGCAAAAATTTAACCTCTTCGAATACGTCTGGAAATTCCCGGACAATAGGTATGGATTCCATACTAGATTCGGGATATCCCAAAGTATACATCAGCTTATCTCTCTTAGGACTCGGATCCTCACAAGAAATTTCAATAAAATTCCCAAATTTATTTCTGACCGAAATCGTTCAATTGTTACAATCTAATTTAGCTTCATATTTCCTCAGCCAGTTCATTCCAAGTAAGATTTCAAATTCGTTAAAGTCGAGAAAGAAAAGGTTGATAGGAAATCGATGACAAAAATATGAGATAGAGAACTTCCTACAATATAGACAAAAATTTGCAGGACCACCAACCGAATTCTTCACGCAAATGGGCTCGTCGACAAATTCAGGTTCAAGCTTTAATTTGTTTATAGTCTATTGGGAGATAAAGCTATGTGTGGCTCTCGAGTTGAAAAAAACTCTAACAACTCTATCATAAATAAAAAGGTTACCTTCTAAAACCCCTTTTCCTTTATCTGCCTCTGAAGTTGAGGGGTCATCCTTTATCGCATACATCTTCGCTATTTGAGCTTGCTTCATTTTCAAACAATCTTTAACTACGTGACCTGGCTTGTGACAATAATAGCATTCTCTAGCTCTCTGACTTGTCATCATAGGTTGATCTTTCTTGACTTGTTTCTTTGGCTTCTTACAACTGTTTGAATAATGGCCCTTCTCCCATCAATTGTAACAAGTAATATCCCTTGCCGGGTTTTCCTGATTACTCTTCTTCTCCTTGCCTTGATATGGTTTCTTCCCTCCGAACTTCCTTTTCTTCCAATTCGGATAGCTTGCATTTCCTTGCTCCTCCGGAACTTCCTGCTTATCAAGGGTAGCATATCGATAACCCATATCTATCAGATCAAAAAAAGATTCTTTTACGTGGACTGTCATTCTCTCATGGAACTTCTTATTCATTCCACGAATAAATCTTTCATTCTTCTTTAAAGGTGTATTCACCAAATTCGGACCAAACCGAGATAACTCATTAAATTTGTTCAAGTATTCCTCAAACGATAGACTCCCCTGCTTCAAGTGTGTAAATTCCTGGTACATTCTGGAGATACCGACAGACGACATATATCGCTGCTCAAACACCTCTTTGAATCGACCCCAAATGAACTCATACTCCAGCTCATCCACTGTAACAGTCTCCCACTAGGCTAAATCCTCCTTCTGAAGCTGCCAAGAAGCTATCAATCGCATTTGATCATCTTCCAACTTCAGCCCTCTGAAAATTCTTTCGCACGATCGGATCTAGGCGCTTCGATAATAGACTCCTTGCCTATGAATGGCTTTCCATCAAGTCTGGAAAAACTTTGATATAGATCAGCCAGATTCGGCTAAGGTTGAGTGGGAATAGCTGCTTCCTTTGTTGCAGGGCCTTGACCAGCTATAGTGGTACTTCCCCGTCACCTACCTCATCCTCTTCAAATGCTCATTCTCACTATCTGTAAATAGTAAGAAAACTTGATTTAGACCATACGGACGAGATATCTTAGGGATATACTCATTCTAGGGTATTTCTAACCATATCTCTAATGAGTAACCTAATGTGTTATACTCCGAAGCTAAAGTTCTTACTCAACCTTTAGCTCTGATACCACCTGTCACAACCCGAATTCTAGCGTTCAAAAATCGACATCAAATACCTCACTTGTATTCGACCGTCTGATATTCAAACATTAAACTCCAGTTCGGTGGAGCTTATAACAATATTAGAAGAATACAAAACAGCGGAAACAAAATAATTGATAAACAACACAGATACAACACCGATACAGTATTCATCACAATATTTGAACAACACCAACATCAGAGTGTTATATACATAATACAACAACAGAATGATAACACCATAGCGAAACAATAACAAAAGGTCTTCAAAAACTTTCCAACATACTTTGACTTCGATAAGGTCTCCCAAGACTCCAAACACTTTTAGATTCAAAAGGCTTCAAAAGATCTCCAAACCAAAAGCTTCCAAAATCCGATAGCTTACAAAACCAAAAACTCCAAAATACTTCTAGATCCAAATCTGAACTAACTCTAAAACACGGATAACCTGTTTCTAGGCTGCCCGTGTGGAAAATTATGGGCACCCAAAGTTTAGGAAGGGAAGAATAAACTACGGATCAGCCATGGGACTGGCATGAGTAAACAAAAAAGTTGTTTATACAATAACAATTTATAAAAAGATATTCGTTATGCTTTTTGGAAAATGAAACTACCATAAAGCCTCCCCTCCCCCCACACACGCAATGCAATTGCACAATAGGAGGAGATTTCTCCTTATGATAGTCAAACATGCTTGATACGAGAAAACTCTTTTGATATTATTATTAGTGCATAGTATGAAAACATTTTGAAAGTATAATATAAATCTTAGCTAGCATACCATCATTATAGTATACCTACTATAGCTATCATTTAAACGGTAGGTCACCACCATAAGTAAATGGCAGGTTTTGAAATTAAAACCTACAGGGCTCGTATTGTTTTGTTTGGATTTCCAACAAATGGTCAGGCTAAGGAACTTCCTCACCGAATGGGTACGCCTCTGAAGGAACGCCCCGAGAACCTAACCGGATCTCTGCCAACACAAGGCCGGGTTACCTCTGTAACTAGGTAACTACTAACACGTGTATGCCATCCCCCGATCGTTACCGACGTTTATCCGAGGCCTCGACACCAACAAATTCCAACAACCACATAAGTTAAATATCTAGGCTCCATACCATAATATCAATTTTTATCCAGAAGGAAATGCGCATACCCTAAGGGGCGCTACCCCCATAACCTTGCCGCATCCTTCCTGTTTCGACCATTTCCGGGTTGCGAGGTTCAACGAAGTCTCGTCCACAAAGCTACGCTTTTCAGAAAAGCCATGCTTTGATCAACAAATGATTAGCACTCAGCATGCCACACTACCAAATTAGGAGTATATCACTAATAACCATCAACTACATAACCTCTGAGCTCGTACGTCTCAAAGAAGGGTGTTAAGCTAAGAGAATAAATTCTCTGCCACCAAATAGAAATGTACTTGATAAAAATCAGCTTTATATCTCAAAGTGTAGTGTCAGACATATAACCATACAAGTCCGTTCTAGATTCGAACGGAACCGAAGGCACTTCCTCTAATAAAGGAAGAAACCCTTGCAATCTGGGCATCCACAATCCCGATCGGACTCCCCATCACATATGGAGATCTCTATACTGGAGCAACTCAGTGCAGAGTCATTCGATAGGTCATCCTATCATTCTCGAAAACACCCGGTTTTCACCACCATCTTCAAATGCTATCCACTTCGTCGTATCACTATTCGGAATGGGTTATAAGACAAAAGTCTTCTCCTGGCTAAATCGAATAATGAGCGCTTAATTTAAAAACATGTGGATATATCAATCACAAAGATTCACCATTAAGATTCGATGTGGGTTTCGGATAACCAACTGGAATCCGACTCCCTGTCGCATCGAAATTTAATTGCCGTTTAAAGGCCAACAGTTTTCACATTCACACAGAAACATATCATAGATATCACAGTTCAATTTACAGTAATTTCCGTTACAAAGTATCACAATCACATATCAGAGGTATCAACCAATTCAAGGTATTCAATAATAATCAATTCTCTATAAGCAAGATGAACTAATCGCGTGATTATAATTAATTAATCACATAATTATATTCATTAATTATCCTTAATTAGTGATTAATTATCCTTAATTTTTAAATTAATTAATCCTTATTAATTAAATATTAATTAATCTTAATTATAAATTAATTAACCTTAATTATTATTTGATTAATCTTAATCACTTTAATTAATTAATTAATTATTCCTTAATTAATTACATTAATTAATTAATCCTTAATTATAAATTAATCAACCTTTAATTAATAATTAATTAACCTATAATTAATTATTCTTTATTTATTAAGTAATTATAACTCATTTATCTTAATAAATCATTTAATTATTATCAAAAATCTTTAATTAATAAACCTCAAAATTAATCATCATTAACACATAAATTAATTCAAGAGTTAAGGTTAATTAAAAACTAAAAACAACATTTCATCTTAGTTAACCTTTTAATTTCATTATTTATTTTAAAATAAATTAAGAATTAATTAATAAGTAATGTCACATAATTAATAAATTAAACTTAATTACTTTTAAAAATAACCTACTTAAACCTTTATTAATCCAAACATTAATTGAAACAATTATTTAAAACATGGGTTTAAAATGTTTTGAAATTTGAATTTGGTTTTAAAGATGAAAACTGCTTTTATCTCAATCCCGAGACCTTCCCGATTGTCACTCGAGCCAAAACAACATTTGCTTCGAGTCTTCCCCGAGCCAACCCATATTTTCTTTTTAAAACTTTGATTTTTTGTTTAAGTTTTTAAAACCCGGTACGCCCTCAAAAATACCCAAACCCAATCTCGAGCCAGCGCACGAATTCCTCGAAGACAACTTCGAGGTCAACCTGAGGCAATACCTTTCTTCCCAACTTCCCATTGAACCAAGACATATACATGTACATGTGCATGTTGCACATCGCTCCGATCACCTCTGGTCGATGCTACGACCATCGCCAAGTCAACAACAACCATCACGAATCACCAGACCACCCAAAATCCCCTGAACGATGGTGAACTCCCGATCGAGCTATCTGACCAAAACTAGAAAAAAACCGACACCCAAAAAACCACCACATACCTCCACCTCCAACCATCAGAGGTCATATAATTACGTCCAGAGCCGCGTCGACCCATCAGGTAACGATTCCACTTGCCTCGGTCACCTCCGGTCGACTGACGATGACGCAACAATACATTTTCCGACCTTGACCAAACATGGGCTTAAAACCCTAAAACCTGGCCGCGCCATCGCCACGACGATCGAAAAAATCTCCGATCATTTTTCTCGAGCTCGATAACCTCCCAGACACCTCCAGAAGCAACTCCGATCCTCCATTCAACTCCAATCACCGTGAGTTGCCAATAAACCCAAAACCATTTAATTCACAAATTCTCAATGAGCACAGGTTTAAAAATCATGATTCCTTCTTTAAATATCATCATTTTTTAAAATGTTTTAGATAATATACTTGAAACCAAAAATCATGATGATTAAATATTCAACATATATTGGGTTTGTCTGTATTTTCCAATTTCCAGAAAAAAAATTAATTAATTTTTCTTAAATTTATTTTTAAAACTTAAAACATGGTTAAACAATAAATTTTTTGTTCATATCCCAAAATCTAACAAGAATCAGAGGAGAAGTAATTAGGTTTTGAACAGGTTTTTGAAACCTGAAAACAGACAGAGGCAATATGCATGTATATCAGACATGCATAGACAAATGTATACACACACACACACATTTATACGCATGCAAAACAATTTTCAATCTTACTTCAATCATGAACTCAAACGACAGATTAAATTCTAGAATTTCAAAAGGTTTACTCACTTCGATGTTGAGAACAGAAAGCCTAGAATTTTTCTTGAATTTGAAAAACTGGAACATGTTTTCTGGATTTGATCTTTGTGAAATAGGTTTGACTTTGAACTGATTGTTGTTTTAGTGATGATCCTTGCTTTACTTTAGTTGTTGAAGTTGAAATCTTGCTTTGGTCTTGATTTACTTAATTAACAAGTTGATCTTGCTTTGTTTGAAATTTGTTTTCTGGTTTGATATTTGAGAAGGTTTTGATTTACTTATCTTTGGATCAGGTTGACCAAGTTTGTATGGGTTTGAGTTTTTGAGATTTTCCTCTGGTTTGTATAGGCTTTTGATAATTTTTGAACTTATGTGATAAAAGAAATGAGAGAGAGAAGAAATGGAAACATATATTGCCTTGAATTTATCTCTTTAATTTGGAAAAAATAAAATAAAATTTTTGACACTTGACTTTGCATGAATTAAATTTTTAACACTTGTTTAATTATGTGTTAATAGACTTACACTTGTTAAATTATATATTATAAACCAAACACTTGTCTTTTTTCCCTTTTTATATAATTCTAAATTATATTTCCTATTTTATAACTACATTTTCCTATTTATTATTATATACAATTTTAAAAGAAAATGTTTTAAAACTAATTATACATTAAATAAAGTGGAAATTAGCCATATGGGCCTCTTTAGCAAGTGCAAATAGTTTCTAGGACACACAACCGAAATAATTACTTTTAAGGACAAAATGCAAAATAATTAGTTTATAAGGCCTAAAAACCTAAGAAATTATGTCTTTAAAAGTAATTGGACTGCTGACTTTGTCCTTAAACATAATTATTTTGCTGACCTTGGCCTTGAAATTAATTTCTATTGACATGTGTCCTAAAAACTAATTGGACTGCAAAGTTTGTCCTTCTAGTGAAATACCCTTTAAACAAATCACATATATATTATTTTAAATCCAAATTATTTTACTAAGATATTTATTGAAATTTTAGATTCAAATTACAATCTATTCATATATATATATATAATTAAACACTTATTTTATTTGTTTTGAAAAAATTCAAATTAATTGCAAATTAAATTCTAAAATTTATATTAATTGTAATTTTAAATTTGATAAAAATTTAGGATGTTGTAGTCCATACTCGCATTTTAATATATTCTATTCCATTCGCGTAAAAAGGAAAAATAGAAAGAAACTAACAATTACAAAAGACAACGTAGAAAAGATGTAAAGAAAATGTAAATAACAGTAAATAATTATAAATACTATAAATAACTATAAATAAATGGAAAAGCTATAATTAACCGTGATTAACTACAAACAACTGAAAAGAAAGGCTAAAAGAAAATAGACTGAAAAATAAAACTAAAATTGAAAATAAATTGGTAAAAGGTTATTCCAAAATCGTAGAAAAAATACAACTATTGGAAACCCTAATATTTTAAATTACTCAAAAATCTAAAATAATTACTAATCACTCACCTATGATCCTTAGCTCTTCCCTTGGTCTTCCCAGATCCACTTAAGGGTATTAAATATTTTAATTTAAAACGATCCTCTCCTTGGAAATTTATTCCTTTTAGGGTCCTGCCTGAGAAGTTGAACCTAAATGGAGAAAATCTAGAATAAGAAAAATAGCTAGACCTAGGGTCTTATTTATGGTGGCGCTTGTGGATCTCAGACCATTGGATTTAGAGACTGAATTTGGTGCAACCACGTCATAGGCTGGATTGGAGCCATCGGATAGAAGCACAGATGCACCAGATAAGAGGAAATAGCCCAAAATGACGTGTTCGAAGCTTACAGGAATGAAGAACATTCAACAAGGCGGGTCGACCTAGGTATCGATCGCCCCGCTTGCTAGGTCGACATTCCGGTCGACCTAGGCAGTAGGTAGGTTGACCTAGTTGTCGACCCTATATATATATATATATATATATATATATATATATATATATATATGTCCTAATTTCTTGTTTAATTTGTATCTCCTTCGTTCTAGCTCGGATTCTGACGTTCTGTTTATGAAAATTGACCAGAAAATTACCATAGACACAATGGTGCAACTCCAATGGCTCAATCCGATAATTTTACAAAGTTATTTTATCATTTAATATTTTATTTAATTAATTATTATAGCTTAATTTTCGGATTGTTACATTCTCCCCTCCTTAAGGGATTTCGTCCCCGAAATCTCCAAGGATAGTAGAATGAAATAAATGTTTTCATCCAAGTTCTACAACCAACTACTCAACCATCATCCATTACATCCATTGTCCTTAAATCCTTTTAAGGCATTTTATGATACTTATGCAACTAGTGTAGTGTCAATGTCCCTAACTAATGCAAAAGATTAGGCGGTCCACTGATTCAGTCGACCTCCTTTTATGCAATCATGTCCATGCTATGTATCCAAATGGATGCAAATCCCTAATAAGAACTGATAGTTCTATATGCATGCGACAACCATCATCCAAATAAAACGATCATGTATAATCATCAACTTATAGCAACCATGAAAAATAAAATAAAAATGCAAATGCCACACATCCATATGCATATGCTCTAGTGCCCTAGTTATGCTGATCCCTAAAGGATAATAGTGCCTAGTGTAAGTATGTGTGTCCATTAGCATCCACTAGCAAACACTTGCAACCACTAGCATCCATCATACATAACATGTTCTAATGATATGTTTCATTAAATCCTACCATCCATAGGTTAAATCCTAAGTTTTACCCTCCCAAAGAATAATAAAAGAAAGAATCTATTCAAAACTAAAGATGGAAATAGGAAATTCTAAAACTTACCATCGAAAAGACGAGGATAGGAAGTACGAATCTTCTCTTCAGCCTCCCATGTAGCGTCTACAACATCATCCCCCCATTAAACCTTTTCTAATAGAATTTCTTTATTCCTATATCTCTTGGTGACTTGTCCAATGATCTTTGTAGGAATATGATGAACTGATGCTTCCTTTTCTACTTCCACTTCCTCCAACTGACTAGGCTCCACAGCCTCCGCTGAGTCATGCAAGCACTTTCTCAAGTGTGTAACATGGAAAACGTTGTGCACTGCTGTGAGCGTCTCTGGGAGCTTCACTCGATACGCCCTCTTCCCTACTCTTTCTATGATAGGGAATAGTCCTACAAATCTGGGGGCTAACTTCCCACACGATCCAAACCTTACCACCTTCCTTACCGGGGATACCTTAATAAAAACTAAGTCTCCAACCTCAAACTCAATGTCTCACCTCCGCTTGTCTGCATAAGATTTCTGCCTATCTTGGGTTGTCTTCATCCTCCTTCGAATCAAATCCACCTTCTCCGAGGTTTTACTAATCATGTCAAGACCAAGTAGCAACTTCTCCGTAGACTCTACCCAACATAAGGGTGATTCGCAAGGTCTCCCATATAGAGCTTCAAATGGTGACATCCAAATGCTAGCTTGGAAACTGTTATTATATGCGAACTCCACCAAAGGAAGATGCTCCTCCCAAGTTTCTCCAAAGTCTAGAATGCACATCCGCAACAAATCCTCAAGCACTCTATTAACTCTCTCCGTTTAGCCATCCGTCTGAGGGTGATAGGCCATACTCAATCTAAGCTGCATCCCTAAACTTCTTGCAAGCTTCTCCAAAGCTCGATAGTAAAAATAGGGTCTCTATCGCCCACTATACTAAAGGGAACTCCATGAAGTCGGACTACCTCGCGAACATATAAGAATGCCCAATAAGATCCCGTCCTTTTACTCTTAATGGAATGAAGTGGGTGCTCTAAGTCAACAGATCTATAATCATCCAATTTCTAGTATTCCCTTTCCTAGATCAAGGTAAACCATCTAGAAGTCCATCGAAACGCTATCCCACTTCCATTTGGGTATATCCAATGGCTGACGAAGTCCATCGGGCTTCTGCTGCTCCGCCTTAACCCTTTGGCACACAAGACACTTAGCTACAAACTCCACCATATCCTTCTTTATGCCACTCTAATAAAACATCCTCTTCATGTCCCTATACATCTTATCACCACCCGGATGAATAGTCATGCGAGAATGGTGTTCTTCCTCTAGAACTACCCTCAACAAATCACTAATGCAGGGAACACAAAGCCTTCCATCTCTCCTAAGCCACCCTTTTCCATTAATGGAATAACGTTGGAGATGTCTAGAGACCTCTCCTCGGCTAATCCTATCCATAGTATCCATGAGCACCGAATCGTCTCGCTGCCACAAGCTAATCTGATCTATAAGGATAGGCCTTACCTCAAGCACTGCTAACAATCTAGGGGTAATGTCCATAAAGTGCTTAAAATAAAAAGTGGAAATAAACTCTAGGCTCCTCCACTCTACGAACAAAGGACTAATAGTTGCTTTCTTTCGACTCAATGCATCCGCAACCACATTTCCCTTGCCAGAGGTATAAGCTATCTCAAAGTAGTATGACGCCAAAAACTCCATCCATCACTGCTGCCTCAAGTTCAAATCCTTCTGTAAGAATAGGTACTTCAATGAATTTTGGCCGGTGAAAAGCTCAAACCTCTCTCCAACCAAGTAATGTCTTCAAGACTTGAGTGCATAAAGTATAGCAGCCAACTCCAAATCATAAGGAGGATAGTCCTTCTCATGCGTCCTCAACTACCTACTTCTATAACATACTACCCTTCCTTCTTGCATCAACACCGCTCCTAGACCCGTCCCACATGCATCAATGTATATTGTAAAAGGCTTAGCTCCATCAAGTAAACCTAACATTAGTCACTAGTAAGAGCTCTCTTAAGCTTCATGAAGGAATACTCATAATCCATTTCCCACACGAATGCTTTCCTTCTTAGTGAGGTAAGTTGTGCTGAAGTCTTGGCAAAATCTCTGATGAACTTCCTATAATAGCCAGCCAATCCTAGGAAGCTTCTAACTTCGGTAACGTTCTTGGAGGCCTTTCAATATTGCACTGCTATCACCATAGCGGGGTCAACAACCAAACCCTCTCGATACTACATGCCTTAAGAAACGTACCTCCTTTCGCCAAAAGTGACACTTCGAAAACTTTGCCCTCAATTGATGCATACTAAGTGTGCGAAGAACCTCCTCTAAATGAATGGCATGCTCCACCATACTCTTAGAAAACAATAAAATGTCATCCACAAATACTATGTTAAACTTATTTAGGACATCCCTAAAAGCACGGCTCATTAAATCTACAAAATAGGCCGGAGCATTGGTTAGCCCAAAAGGAATGACTAATCACTCAAAGAATCCGTCAAGTGTCCTAAATGGGTCTTATCAATGCTATCATCAGTGACCCTAAGCTGATGAAATCCAGTGGCTAAATCAAGTAGAGAGAGTACCGAAGAGCCAACCAACTGGTTAAAAAGATCATCTGTCTTAGGAAGTGAATAACAATTCCTCTCTGTGAGATTATTTAATTTTCTATAGTCTATGCAAAGTCGAA
This sequence comes from Allium cepa, assembly GCA_030765085.1. Classification (NCBI taxonomy): domain Eukaryota; kingdom Viridiplantae; phylum Streptophyta; class Magnoliopsida; order Asparagales; family Amaryllidaceae; genus Allium; species Allium cepa. The sequence goes on from CM060944.1 coordinate 349,851,463, forward strand.
GGGAACCATCCGCCTTAGTAGCGAAGATGACTGGAACTCCCCACTCCGATATGCTCCTTCTTATGAAACCTTTCTCCAAAAGCTCACGAACTTGCTTGCTCAATTCCTTCCTTTCCCTTGGTGTCATGTGCCTCACGGGTAATGCTACTGGCTTACCATTATCAGTCAAGGAAATCCTAAAGTCAATCTCTCTCTTAGAGGGTATTCCCCTAACGTCCTCAAAGACGTCTAGAAAATCTCCGACGACAGGTACTGAATCTAACTCTACAGATGATAAATTGAGGGAAAAAAGGAAGCTCAACATAACTGACCCTTGTGGGTCGCAAGAAACCTCGAGAGTCCTATCGCTGCATGTCTCTAGTCTAATGACTCTCCTCTCACGGTCTAATATAGCTCCATGTGTGGATAGCCAATCCATCCCAAAATCATCCCATATCCTAAGAATCCCAATACATAGGTGTCACAATCAAATTCTATGCTAGGATAAAAATTTTTAGACCCGTACAAACCATAGACAAATGTGTCGATCCTCCAATGGGGTTTGAAACAACAATGGGGTCTACTGCTAAAGAGATGTCTAAGTGTAAACAATCTACCAAAGAACTAGAGATGAAAGAGTGTGATGCTGCAGAATCGAAAAGAGTCCAAAAGGGAAAATTAGAAATGGAAATCAAACCTTCCACGGTGACTTTCCTACCTCTTTTTGGAACGCTGCTGGATAGTGCTGCATCTAATGCCTGAATCTGCACTGCCGGTGCACTCACTCCCTTCCTTGTCTTCTGGGGACAATTCCTACTCATGTGACCGGGTTTCCTACAATTATAGCACTTTCCCTTCACCTTCTCCTTCATGCAGTCCTTGGAGATATTTCCAACAATCTTACAACTATGGCACTTCACTCCTTTCTTGATTTGCTTCTGAGAACCTTCTCCTTGCTTCTTCTCTTTACTGTTCTTCCACCATTTCCTCTTAGGACCTTCCGACTTAACAACTTCTTTAGACTCCTCCTCCTTAGCTGCATCAGACATAAGCACCATCTCCACCAGTGACTCATAGGTAGCTCCCATTGGTACGTGATTCAACAACAACGCTCGAAGGGGTTGATTTAATCCCTTCGTGAACTTCATATCCTTCTTATGCGATGTATTCACCAACTCCATTCCAAACCACGATAACTCATTAAATTGGTTGAAATACTCCTTCACAGACAAACTTCCTTGCTTTAAGCCAATAAACCGCTCCAACTAGACACTTTCTTCTGCTTGAGATAAAAAATTTCTATTAAATCGCTCCTGTAACCCATTCCAATTAACGTCTCTTACTTTTAACTCAATAACCTCCTACCAATAAGAAGCCTCCTCTTTCAGCTACTAAGATGCTAGTTGAACCCGCTGCTGATCCTCTAATCCCAATAGCCCAAATATCCTTTCTGAGTTCCTTAACCAAGCTCACGCCTCCACAAAAGTCTCTATACTAGAAAAAGTCTTTCCTTCCAAATTCGCAAAATCCTCGCAAAACTTAGAGAAATTGACTGCTGCAGGTGAGTTTATGGGATTCCCACCCGCTGGTGCTAGATTGGGCGCTTGCCCGTGCACCTCTAGAGTCGTGGCTTGTAGATACTTACAAAACTAGCCTGGGACTGGAATACCCTCGGGAAGATTAAGGGCATCTGCTAATCTACGGAAAGAAAAGAGAATTTAGGAAAGAGTCGAAGGGAGATTGAACTGGACTTTTGAGGGGATTTTTATAAAAATCTTTTATACTTGAAAATTATTTCTAAGAGTTCCTTTCTAAAAAATACTTTTAAAACAAGTTATTTTAAAAATACTTTACTTTAAAACAAATTTTTAGGAATCTTGTAACCTTAGGCTCTAATACTAAATGAAACATCCCACACCTCTTAGCATACACCAAAAGGATACGCTAAAAGATGTGGTGCATTGTAGGTATAGCTAAAACTTACAGGAACTGAGATTCATAAAATTTTTTTGATAAAAACAGCGGAAACAATTAAAACAATAACTTAATAAAAATCAAACTTCATAAGATAGAGTTATAAAACCAAATACATAAGATATCTCAAAAATGCCAATACATGTCTTTGAAAATCATAACCTTAGTCTCATAAAAATCAGAGTACAAAACTATCCCTCCAAAAAGTACCAATACATCAAATAAGCTAAAAAATTAAAGGGAATACATGAGAAAATCTCCACCACTGAAGTCTCCAAGTGTCTGTAATCTACTGTCCTTGCCCTTGCTGGCCTATGGGGGAAAATGGAATAGATAGAGGAGTGGATCAGACTAAAAGTCTGGTGAATAAAAGTAATTACTAGTATTATTGAGCAAGGTAAAGACAATAGACTTTGCAATATTTCTAGTATAAAAGGAAATAAAGAAATAGGAAGAAAGGTAAAGCTGGAAATAAATAAGATTTAACTATTAGATTAATTCGATTGGATAACTTTGATTCTTTGCACTTGTCTTAGATAACTGCTTTTATTAGGCTGAATTCCCAATCCTACTTTATTTGGCTGAAGTCCTAATTCTACCCTTTGATCGGCCTTGTACAAATGTGTCTACTATGAGCTAAACACCAGTGCCTATGAAAGGCACCTACTAAGCGCTTGGAATTCAACAGCGAATTATATCCCTCACACCGAGGCCGCACGCTCGACCACCATAGGGTCTGTAGGATCGATTTAACCCTAGAGGGGGAGTGAATAGGGTGATACTATAAATTATAAAAATTTAATGCGAGAGTATATAAAATAATTTCAACATAGATATAGCAGAATAGTAGCAGCACGGATAATAGCAGAATAATAAATGTAGAAATAGAACAACACAGATTTACCCAGCTTCGGCAAAACCCTGCCTACGTGCTGCCCCTAAGGTTTCTACAAGAAATTAAGTAGTCACACGCTTACACACGTAAACTCGCGACATTCGCTATCGACTAACCTAACTCTATGCTCAAAACCCTCATACAACCCAGCCATTGAGTTGCGAATTCTCGAACTACACCATCGTAATTCGTCTCTAGTCACAAGACTAGAATTTACAAATATTTAAAAGTAAATTACAAAGCAATTTAAAAAACAACAAAACCCTAATTTATAAACTAAAGGCCTTATATAATAATTATGAACCCAAAAGACAATAAAAATGCCGGCCCAAATATTATAAAGTGATAAACCATTTTCCCTTTTTCTTTTATCTCTAATCGGTATGTATCCTTTTTCTTTGAAACAAGGGTGCTTCCTTTAGTTTGTTTGTTCATCTCTATAAAAAAAATTAGGGCTTTGTGATAATTTGAAGTCGCCGCTTGAATATTGGTCAATTATAGTGACTATTGCTTTGATTTGCTTCGAGAATCGACTCACTATCTCTGATTTGCTTTCAGCAACTTCTCGATCGAGTTCGATTTGATTGGTATGTTATTTCCCTTTTTCTTTTTTATTTGATATGCTTGAACTCGATTCTTTTCTTACTTATGATGTTAACGGGTTTTATAGGGTTTAATTCCCTAAAGTTTCATTTGAATAAATTGTTTGAACTCGTCTAATAATTTTGTTTGGCCATTTGATTACGCTTGAATGCTTGAGATTTCTCTGACTTGTTCAATTCGTATAATTTTCTGATCTGGTTGCTTTGTCACCACGGCTTTGTTTTTGATTTGGTTCCTTTCATTTTTCTGACTTGCGACATCTTTGATTTCTGTACTTGACATTGCAATAATATTTTTGGTAATGTGTTACTCAGTAGCTTTGACTTTGACATTAAATTGACTTGGTTATTTTTGAAATTCACTGCTTGATTTTGTCTCGGCCTTAAGTACATGTACACTGCATCACTGTATCCTACATACATGTATATATGTATGTTTACTCATGTATAAATTCATGTTATACCTATACTTATGCATTGCATTTTCCACTGCCGTGTGCTTCAATATGCATTGTGCTTGAAGTCTGTAGCTTGGTTCTCTGGTCTCTGTAGCATATTTATGTTACTTGTTGTTCATGTAGATATGTATTTGATTCATGTCCATATATATACATATGTATTCAGTCTGAATCAATCAAGTTCACCATTGTCCATGTTTTATAAGTGGTCAGTGTTAGTGATACTGTATGTTAGCTTGCATTGAGTTGCTATGATTGTCTGTACTATTGCATAGTTGTCGTGAATCTATCTCACATAAACTGTTTGCATTTCCATATCAACTGATATGTGCTTGTGCATATATTCTCATATTCTATTTGTCATTGTTGCATTTCACACACACACACACACACACACACACACACACACACATATATATATATATGTTTCTTGGTTGCATTGTCCACATAAGTTCATATGCATTTAGTCCAGACATTGTTGTTTGATGCTCTTGTAGTCTCTGGTATCAGTATTGCATCACTTTTTCATTTTTGTTCTTGTCTGAGATTGCTCATTTGAGCCGCTATATTGACGTGAAAACCTTTTCTTTTAATTTTAAGTTTTGAGTCTGGTATCGTATACATGTATGTATATCCTAGTGCTCTGGTCTATATGTATTAGTGCTCATCCATGCTTCTATTTTCTATTGGTGCACTTGATATCTTCACCTTTGCATGTCACTTTACTTTTTGCTTTAACTTGATCTGGTTTGGAGCTTGAAATGATTTGTTGTTTTGGTGGAAACTGTGTTGTGTGCCTTTGTGCCATGCCACTAAACTTATATACAGTTGAGCAAATTCACCTTCTATGTCCTTATTGCATTGCATTAAATCGCTGCGCTTGTATCATCACTGGTGGTTTTGTATTCTCTAATATGCTAGATCTGGTACTCGAATGTTGTTGTGGACTTGATGTTGATTGCCTCTGATTGTTGATGTAGTCTAGATTCAAATGAACCTTTGAGCTTTGTACATGTTCATTATTGAGTTGAATTGTTTTCATGTGTACACAATTGAATTTTTGGTCGAGGCTTGTTCCAGTCATTTAAGACTTGACCATTTTGTTGAACTTGTACATTTGGATTGCACCAGTGTTGAATCCAGCTTATAGCTCGGGTTTGACCTTGTGCTCGTGTCTTAACTTTATTTGCATTGCACTTGAGTTGAACCCGGATTTTGATTGGGTTTGACCTTGTGCTCACATGTCCTTGTAATTTTATCAAGTGTACATCGGTGTGCACGGCGTTGTGGCATGTACAGTGATACACTGTGCAGTTACAAGCTGTTCGTGTATGATGAATTCAAAATTAAATGATGATGAACAACCCAAATAACTGAGGCAAATAACATTTTCAAAATACCCATTTTATTTTACACTGAACATTTCAATTTTACTGCTTCAGTGTTTATTTTGTAGATCGCTCAGATGCTGGATTCAATCTGGAATAGTGTTGAAGATAAATACGAGTGAATGAGTGATATGTAATGAGGTGCAAATGTAAACTGAAAAATTGTGATGTAATCGAATTTGTATTGTAACCGAAATTGTGTATATATAGGGAGAGCTCAAATTTGTACTGTTCTAAATTGTGATAAATATTTGTTTGAATAACATATTCGTTTGAATTTAAATTCTTAGTTATTCATTTTATTCAGCAAATATTTATTCAATTATGTGAAAATAAAATAGTACATTAACAAATACATTTAAATGGGTATATATATGTTTATTATCATCAACAAAAATCATATACTAGCATATTCAACAATCTCCCCCTTTTGATGATAACAAACATATATTTAAGATTTTGAGCTTATTAAATGTATTTGATCATTCAATATGCTCCCCCTATTTGAATTCTCCCTCTCTACACAAAGCTCCCCCTTTATATATGCATGAAAATAAATAAAAAATATGCAAATGAACCTAGATGCAAATAGAAAATACAAAATAAAATATTTGACCTTTATTTGCCAAAATGTTAACATTTCTCCCCCTTTTTATTATCAGCAGAAGAGTAATAGTGTTAGAAGAATAGATATAAAGTGATAGACATTAACACAACATTAATACCCAATCGAGTATAAATATGAAATTTCAATACAAAATCAAATAAAAATCATAAATATTCTGTTAGACGCATATTCCACTTTAGAATGATGGGATGATGTAAAACCATATAGCTGTGTCTATTTATGGTATATTTATATCAGGAATTTGAATATCTACTAACCATGCATAACCGTTACTACTTTTAAATAACATTAGTAGTATTCCAAAAAAAATTATAAAAAAAATGAATTCAAGTATCTTCTAACCACGCATAACTGTGAGGACTTTTAAATGGGATTAGAATCAACTTGTCTACTTAATCAATCAATTTTGATATGTGTTCCATACCTACATAACCGTGAGGACTTTTAAATGAGCATGAAACCACATAATTTCAAAAATTTCCAAGTAATTCACCCATGCATAACCGTGAGGACTTTTAAATAAGAGTGAATACTTGGATGTTTTTATTGCTAAAAAATATAATAGAATGAAAATAGCTACGGGTCGGTACGACACCATGGGTAGGGGTCGGTACCGACCCCTAAATTTGCCAATCTGGTTATCTTCAACTCTTCACTTCGGCTTGTGTCATGGATAGCTTTGTGATTCCATAATTGTTTGTATCAATAATAGTTTGTTTTTAAGTCCAAAAGATGGAGCTGTAGAAGATCAAAGTTACTAATTTGGGAGTTCGAAGAGATCGATAGGGGATTGCATTGGATCAACAAAACAACTCTAGAAATATATTTTTAACATCGAGGAGGGATCGTAGGCAAAAGGTGGACTCCCATAAGGGAGTTTCTATAGGTCGGTACCGACCCATAGGTAGGGGTTGGTACTAACCCTACACTCGAGTAGGAGTCGTGTGGTGAATTCTTGGGATGGCCTTGTATTTTCCTGTTGGTTCCATTTGCATTAGATTTTTAGGGTTTGTGGTCATCTCTGCAGACGTTTTGCCTTGATATCTTCGAAGTATGACTCGTTTGGTTTTTCCATATACTGCCTTGTCAAAAGGCATGATAATAATATTTAATGCGAATATTAACGTGTATTATGATGTATGAATAATATTTTTATTTTAAATGTTTAGCATGGTTATACATATTTATATTTATATTTTTATATAACTAGTTAGTAACCCTTAACTACAATATTCCTTTCCCTATTTTAATCCATAAGAATTACCCTTCTAAAAAGGTTTCCCGTTACAACTTTCCATATTTGACCAAAAATGAGGGATTTGCTTCATTTGAAGTTACAAGGAATTATTTATTTCTTTTTTTTATTGATATAGACGATGTAAACTTTGGAAAGGATATCAATACTTTACTCTTCTCTTTCCCTTTTTGCATATATTCCTTATCAGTTCAAAAGATGCATTTTTTCTATGTATTTAAGAAATTAGATAATTTATGGAGGTTAGGCAGATAATATTTCCAACAAATTAAAACACAGAAATTCACATTCTAATAAAATTAGGGCAAATCTAAATTATACTAGCATATTTACAACCCAATTATAGATCTGGAATAAATTCTACGTCTTTGTCCATATTCAACTTTTAGTAACTTAGGGATTAATTTCCAGATCAAGGTGTAAATAGTATTCCTTTTAAATTTTATAAATTGCAGAATATTCAGGCAATATTTTATGCATTAATTAAAGCCTATAACTCTTTAGATCTTTATTTAGGCATAATAATTAAATAAAAATTCTATGAGATAAATTTTAATGTTATAATTAAATTATGTAATTTCTCACTCACCATTTTGCTTTCCAAGTCTTCAGATCTGAATCCAAATCCTTTACTTGACTCCTTCCATTCTAATTCAAAAGAACATGCATAACAAGGTATATACATATTATTAGAATTATAGATCTGAGAAGAGATTGGAGGTTAATGGGAATATAGATTGAAATTTACCCTTTTCTACATTATTGATTCGCTACTTCTCTTCTTCTCTTTTATTTTCCACCCTCCTCCAATATGGACACAGATATATATATATATATATATATACATAATATTTTACAATTTAGAAGAATAGTAGAGAATAAAAATGATAGAGCTTCGCTGCTAGGATTGGAAAATATGAGAAGAAAAGTGAGGGGTTAGGCCTTTATTCATAGACATAAGAATCAATCATAACCGTTGGATTAAAATAATTAAATCCAGGCCATTGGCCAAGGTTCAAACCCTTTCCGTCATACTCCAACCGCTCAATCGCCCATTTATAACCGGTCGACCTGTCTAATAAAGTGGGTCGACCGTAGGGTCCTGTATTTTTTTTATTTTTTTTCATATTTTGTTTTTAATTATTTTCGCTCTGGAAACTTCAAACGATAATAACTTTTTCGTTTAAGTTCCGATCATGACACTCCTAATGTGAAAGCGGCTCAAAAAATCACCATAAATGAAATGGTGCACGTTTCGTAATCAAACTCCATCGTTTGCTCAAATGTCGTTTTGGAGCCTTATTTTTTGTTGATTAATTAATGTTAATTTTATGAGGTGTTACACCAAGTATATCTTAAAATGTCATCTACTATACATAAAAAAAACTATTATGAATTATTGATTTCACTTGTGATGGTCCAAAAAGATCTAAGTGAAGAAGTACTAAAGGTTGGGTAGTCAAAATCATAAAGTTGGATTTAAATGAACTTTTATGAAGTCTTCCAAGTTAAAAAACATCACATAGGTTATTGACACTAAAATTTAGCTATTGTCACGACCCATCCTTCATCTACCAGAAAGACGCATCCTGAGTAAGAAAGAAAGGGATGCAGAAGAGAAAAGATAGAGAAGAAAGAAAGAATAACAACATTAGAATCTCAATAGCGGAACGAATAAATTAATTAAGTATATAAATATTACATAGTATACAACATCTATCAGAGTTACACAACTTATGCATCACATACTAGACAGTTACAAACACCTGTCTAGTTATTACATCTCAATATACAACTCAAGCAAACGACTTAGAGATCAACACAACGGAACCACCTAGATATCTACAAACTTTGAAGCCTCCTGCTCCATTGCTTCTTCAGAATTCGTCAAAGCTAACCTGAATCTCTTGGCTACTCGTAAAATTTGAGTACCCAAGAGTTTAATAAAACAGAAAACAAACTCCGAGTCAGACATGGGTCTGATGTGAGTAAACGGGTTAAAGTTGCTTAACTTTGAAAAACCTTTGAAAACAAAAGGTATCACGTAAAGCTTCGCACACATAAATATGGGTAAGTTTTTTACCTTACGCTAATCAAAACATTTGATAAGAAATCCAGTGATATTATAATAGGGTCTAGGGTTTACAAGTAAAATACAGAAATAGCTGGAATGCTTACATCTCACGTTCCAACATAGTTGGGGACAACTAAAACGTAAGGCACTTATTGGAGTTTGGATTCCATACAATGGCAGGGCTACTAGGGTACCGTCCGTCACAGTACGGGGCCTAGATCACCGTACCGAGGATTAGTCCCAACCCCTGCAACACAAGGCCAGAACCATCCCTTACTGGATAGTCCCGAACAAGACAACCCCGACAGTTGTCGCGAATCAACCGCCCCATACAGCCGAATAAAAAGGGACTTCTAGATAGGGGAAAATATTGTCCTACTTGGGTGCTACCCACTTAGCCTTGCTGCACCTCCCCTGTTTTAGCCATTCCCGGTTGATGAGGCTTGAGGCTACGACTACCTTTAGAGAACACATCTCTTAGAATGCTCATCGTCCACCTGACAATGTTCTGAAAGCATTCAATCCATTAAAGTTCGTTTCGGATTCGAACGAAACCGAAGGCATTATCTCGTTACACTTATTTTGTAATCTCCCTCAGAGTTAACGATAATAACCCTTGCACTCGGAACCTTCATCTTCACTTGAGATTCACGACCTATCGTTAATTTAGATCGATATGGTTTTCAGATGTCCAAATATGGAAACCCAATCCCGGTCCCATCGAAATCCAAAACGCCATCTTTTAGGTCCAAGTTGTTTTAAAGTTAAAACAATTTGATTCATTATCTATATTCACACAGATAGATAATTCACATCATCATAAATAGATAATCTACATTACCATCATCATTCAACAAAAGCATCCATATCACACATAAACATATATCTCATATCAGAGATATCAAACTATTCAAGGCAATTAATATCATCCAACCATCCATAAGCAAAGCTATACTAATCACACCATCTATAATTAATTTAAAATGAATTAAATTAATTACTTCAACTCTAATTAATTCAGAATAAATTAAATTAATTACTTGCGTCACATAAATCTTACTTACATAACCATTAATTAATTAGAAATCAATCAATTAATCACCTTCTAATCATTCATCTTAATTAATCATCCTTGATTAATTATACTCTAATTACAGTAAGTAATTAGCCTTTAATTTATTACACAAATTAATTATCCTTAACAATTTACAGTAATTAACCCTTAATTACTTCATTAATAAATAACTATAATTAATTACATTAATCCTTAATTAATTATATTAATTAATTACTCCATAATTATTTATTATTGATTAATTAATCTTAATTAATCAACCTTAATTACATAATTAATTAAATTAATTAATGGTGCCTTAATTACTTCTTAATTAATTATTAAGAATATTTAATAATTAATCTTTAATAAACCTTTATTCATTAATCAACCTTGATTACAATTAGTAATTAATTATCCTTAATTAATTACATCATTTAATTAACTTCAAATAACTTTATTAATCAATTCTTAAATTAATTACACTAAGTAATTAATTATTAATTATTTTCACTAAGTGATTACCCTTCTTTTAATTACACAAAGTAATTAAACCCAAAAGTACTATCATTCCTCAATTAATTACATCCTGTAATTATCCACTAATTACTTCACTAAGTAATTATACTTAATAAATTACACTAAGTAATTACACTTACCCCATCATCCAATGATTAATTTAAATTAATTAAACAAATTAATTAATTTAAACTACTCACATTAATTTAATTTATTACACTAAGTGATTAATTCCTTTAATTACTTACATTAAGTAATGAGGTATTTCACTAGAAGGAAAAACTTTGCAGTCTAATTAGTTTCTAGGACACACATCTACAGAAATTAATTTCAAGGCCAAAGTCAGCAGAATAATTACTTTTAAGGACAAACTCGGCAGTCCAATTACTTTCAAGGACATAATTTCATAGGTTTTTAGGCCTTAGAAACTAATTATTTTGCATTTTGTCCTTAAAAGTAATTACTTCAGTTGTGTGTCCTAGAAACTAATTGCACTTGCTAAAGAGGCCCTTGTGGCTAATTTCCACTTAAGTAATTATACTTAACCAATCATCAATTGATTATCCTTAATTAATCTAATTAATTATTAAAATTAATCACATTAATTATTTATTTAATAATCCCTAGTTAATGATTTTCATTAACTATTAAATTCTTTAATTACTTCCTTAAGAAATTATTCTTTGATTAATCATTATTAATTACAATTTAATTATCACATATTAATTTATCTTTAATAACTTAATTAATTAAGTGCTTAACTGAAACTTAATTAATCTTTAATTACTTGATTCATTAATTTTTAATCATTAATTAATAATCTTTAATTATTCAATTAATGATCTTTAATTACAAATTAATTAACCCTAATTAATTAACTTATTAAATTAATTTATCCTAAATAATTATATCTTAATTAATCCGTAAGATAAAGTATTAGTCTTTATAATTACTTAATTATCATTACAAAAGCCTTTGATAACTTCTTACTTTTAAATTTACCATTAAATTCAATCCAAATTTATGATTTAAAATAAATTTCAAATTTAACTTCAACAAAATTTAAAACAATTTGAAAAACCTTTTAAATCAATAGTTAAAGAAAACTTATCTTATAAAACCAAATTCATTTAAATTCAAACTTTGTTTTAAAACTTTTTAAAAACTTATTAACATTTACTTTAAAATCTGATAATACTAGAATACTTCCTTTGTTTACTTTGAAACTTGTATTACTTATGATTTTATAAAACTATGTCATATTTTACTTTATTTTAAACTTGATCTTCCATTTTAAAACATGATTGTTGCTTCATAAACTTGTTCTTATCTTTGTTTGAAATCTGAAAATCTGCTTTTTATTTAAATTCAAAATCTGTACCAATAGATCATAAAAACACTACACTCAGGAAACAAAAAAGGAACTCCCCGAGCAAACATCGATCACCTACCTGTGCAACCACGAGTCCTCTCTTGTTCGCTTCAGCTTCAAGCCACCCTTAAACATTCACGAGCACGATCCCAAGCCACCCCACTTTCCCAAAGCTACAAATCAAAACTGATACTCGAAGGAACTCGTGCACGTGCACGATGGTCTGAACGTCACTGCCACCTTACCGACGATGCCTCCCAGTCGGTGATCACCTTGACATCACGTACGAACCCCCAGATTGAAGCAATTATCAGCCAAACAAAACGAGCAATTTGACGACGAAGGGACCCATTACCACTCTAACAAAATTTTATTGCCACGAGGATCACGGCGATTGGAATCCATGTCCCTCTGACTTCGGCCTCGTCAACGACCCACGCAGCTATTCCATCACTCGCGGACGAGCTCGATGCCCTGTTTTAAACGAAAACACCTCGCAATTACACTCAACAGAACCTCACCAAAAACCCTAGTTCACCTATTTTCGGCCACCATAGCTCAAAATAAAATACGATCACAATTTTCCCGTGATCGTTAGGCCTTCAGACAACTCCGACCACAACCTCGGTGAATTTCACTATGCCGATCGCCAGATATTGGTGAAAACCCCAAAATCATACAATTTCGATTATCACAGAGGATACAAATTTAAATTTTTTTGATTCAGGTTACTAAATTCGTCATTTTAAATCTAGAATCATGTTATAGAATTGATTCAAGAATTCTGGACACTTGATTTTAGCCTATAATATGATCAGACCTTAAGATTTCAATTTTTTTTAAAATAAATACCTCATATATTTATTTAAAACTATTTTTAAAATTAAACTTATATACTCACAAACATTTTCTATTCTCAGATCCTAGCCTATAATCAAATACATATGAAGATATGAATCCTTCTATTGATGAAATGAATACTTTAAACAACAGAGATGATCATCAGACATATCGCACAATGTATACACATACATTCAAATCTAAGCATACATGCAAATCATTTCAAACTATTTTACTTCAAGATTTCATCCATGCATCAAAATTCAAGTCTCAGATTTAAACTGTTTTTAAATTAAAAATTTACTCACCTTAAAAAGAAGATGAACAAAGGCTTTGCTTTTGAAACAGGAAAGCATGAAAACTGGATTGAACTTGGAAGACTTGCTTTGATTTGAAAAATGGAGAGTTTGGATTGCTGAGATGATTTTAAGACTTGAGTTGTTGAAGAAAGCTTAATATAGAAACATGCAGAGATGACCTCTGCTTTGAAACAAGGGTGAAACTGGTTAAATCCAGACGTGAGAAGATGCAGGCTCGTTAAATTTTGATCTCAGGTTTGAATAAAAGTGCAGGCTTATGATTTTGGTTAGTTTTTGGTACATGTTAGAGAGTTATTTTGAGTTACAGGGTATTGTTTTTGAGAATTTGTTTTTGAGAAATGTTTTACAGGTTGAAGTTCTCTTTTATTTAGAAGAGGATAGAAAAGAAAAAAAATAGAGAAAGAAACATATGTTTATATGCTGAATTAGATTTATTAAAAATAAAGGAAAATTAAATTTAGAAAACGACACTTGTTAAGATCTAGCTAACATTTGTCATGAGCATATGCTTATAAATTAACACTTGCTATATTAGGCTTAATATATTTACACTTGTCTTATAAGTAATTTTACTTAGTTCTATTTATTTTAAAAGTAAATGAAAGCTTTTATCCCTTATTTAAATGTATATATTTAAATTTCTTTTAAAGAAAACATAATAAAACAAATTATACAAAAATAAAATTTTATAAATATATTTAAATTCAAATATTTTAAAATATATAACTTTTGAATTTTAAATCTTAAATCCAAATTCAAATTAAATTCAAAATCCAATTTAAATCAATAACAAATCAAATTTGAAAAGAACAATTAAATTTTATTTAAAATCTATTTATAAAAATAACACGTTATTATTATTGTTTGAAAATAACAACTTGCTAATTTAAAACAATTTATAAAAGAAATTATCTCTTTATTTATAATTTTCTTATATTACTAAATAAATTAATGATCATATGTAAATTGTATTTCAATTTTTATATTTAAAATTTCAAATCATATTTATCAAGCAATATTTAAAAAGAAAAACAAACTTTTGTGTTAATCTTATTTAAATTATAAATTTAAGCTAAAATATATTTTTAAACAAATAATATTCACCTAAGTATTTTAAAATCATATGGTTGACTATTTAAATAATCTTTGTAAAGGTTTATTTATATTTAAACATAATTTCCAAATTACCAAAATATATTAGAATTTGAAATCATGATTTTATTTATCAAATTTTAAACCAAAGCTTTTGTATTTACAATATATACAAATACATATATATATATATACACATATACATACATTATAAATAGAAAACATTTTATTAGTTTTAAAAGATAAAATTTACCAATTAAATATTTATTTGTTTATAAAAGAATAAATTTTCCAATTTAAATTACAATTATAAAAGAAAATTTATCAAATCAATTTAAATATTAATACATATTATTAAATTGATATTGCTCAAAATTCTGGGTCATCACATTCCTCCCCCCTTAAAAGAATTTCGTCCCCGAAATTTAAAAGCAAAGGTAATTTAATAACCCATCAACAATTTTAACTTTAAACCACAAGCATATTTTATCTATCATATGCTAACAACCATAGGAACCAATTCACTCAATCAAACAAATCAAATGATCCTGACACAAATCAGGATAGTCTTCCAAGCACTATCTCGAGTTTCCCAGGTTTAAACACTGGAATACTCGCTCTACTGAATCCAAACTAGCTATACCACTAAACTATAGAGCTCCTACTCATCTAGATCTACAATCTGAACAGGATACCAGACCACAGTCAAGTCCTGCTCGACTACCAAATCCTTCCGAACTGCTGGTTCCACAACCAGAGATGGATCAGACACGTACTCCCTCAAGGACACGTGAAACACATTGAATCTCAATTTTCCAAATTGGTAATTCAACCCTGAAAACCAAAGCACTTATCCTTACCAAAACTCAGAAAAGATTCAATATACTTCGAAGCTAGCTTCCCAGTTTAACCAAATCCTATAGCTCCTTTGATCGAAGGCAACTTATCCAAAATCAAATCTCCGACTCTTATCCATAAAACTCTCCTGACGATCCCGGGCTACCTTCAACCTTCTTGATCAGCTCAACCCTCGCTGATGCCTTTAGAAACAAACTGGACCAAAAACAACCCAATAGAATGATTTTCTCAAGATCAATCCAAAATCAAGAACTCAAACTCTACTATCACAACCATCAGCAGAAAACTAACTTCTCCTATCCGGAAAAGACAAACAGGAGCACTCGCCAATCTTGCCTTCAGATCCTGAAAAATTTCTGTAGAAACCCTCTAATCCAAAACACTGCAGCATACAGTTGCTTCTACTCTAGAACAGCTACTACCTCACTTTTGCTGCACAACACTGATCTGAAAAAGATGAGAATGCCGATGATGAGCACAAACTTGTCCATATCCTGGAAGGCATGGTTCATCAAATCCATAAAAAGAAAACTCAGAAGTTCCATAATATTCTGAGTTGCTTCACCAAACCCTCTCTCTGGGAACCATCCTTCAATTAGCTGAACCACCAGTATTACTCCTGGAATCCTAGTCGATACGAAAAATTAATTTCCAAATGCGGACAAACATCTAACTTCCCTGAAGACATCCGGAAAAATCTCTAATAACTCAAGAGAACAATCCACTATCGCAAGCCACTTTTGCGATTCAACCCGTCCTAATATCCAAAGAAACTGTTCTCTCTTTACCAATCAGAGCAGCTCATACTTATCTAGCCAATCCATGGAAGAAATGGATTCACTCAGCTGCTTCAGAACTCCATCTCTAGCAAACTGCTAAGCCAAAAGACCTTATTACCGGCACATAGAACATCCCGAGCTGCACTGCTGACACAGATGCCAAAGACTTCCTAATCCAAAGCTCTTCGAGAAACTTAGACCTCAACCTAAACACAAACACCTTGCTGAATTCAGCATCGCCGATGTTGACACACTTCCTTAACTTGTTCCAAAGAAACATCTTCGGAAACATTCATAGTCACTGCGTCTCACCACGCAGCTGCTTCTTTCCGAAGTTGCCAAGATACCATCACTAGCTTCTGCTCAACCGACAGATCCAAACTCTACTCATCCATACTTACATTTCCAAGATGGACCCTGAATTTCAAAATGGTTACCTTCAGTGATTGGTGAAATCCTTACACCACAGCAAAGCTCACACGAGACGATATTAGGTCTACAGTCTCAGCAGATACTTCCAACCTCAACACTCGGACTCCATCCATTGGTAGTCGTGCTACACACACCACTACCCTATCTACCTCTAGAACTAATATAGGAAAACCCGAACAGGTAATCCAATAAATAGGTAGAAATAAATATATATTTATATTAAAATTAAAAATACGCTCTTTCAAGAAAGAAATCACTCCAAAGCCTAGGTATTCACTCAACCTAGCGCTCTGATACCAACTGTCACGACCCGCCTTTCATTTACCAAAAAGATGCATCATGAGTAAGAAAGAAAGGGACAGAGAAGAGAAAAGATAGAGAAGAAAGAAAGAATAACAACATCAGAATCTCAGCAGCGGAACAAATAAATTATATTAATTACATAAATATTACATAGTATACAACATCTATCAGAGTTACACAGCTTATACATCACACACTAGACAGTTATAAACACCTATCTAGTTATTACATCTCAGTATACAACTCAAGCAAACGACTCAGAGATCAACACAACGGAACCACCTAGATATCTACAAACACTGAACCCTCCTGCTCCATTGCTTCTCTAGAATTCGTCAAAGCTAACCTGAATCCCTTGGCTACTCGTAAAATTTGAGTACCTAAGAGTTTATAAAACAGAAAATAAACTCTGGGTCAAACATGGGTCTGGTGTGAGTAAACGGGCTAAGTTGCTTAACTTTGAAAAACCTTTGAAAACAAAAGGTATCACGTAAGACTTCCCACACATAAACATGGGTAAGTTTTTTACCTTACGCTAACCAAAACATTTGATAGGAAATCCAGTGATATTATAATAGGGTCTAGGGTTTTCAAGTAAAATACAGAAATAGCTAGAATGCTTACGTCTCATGTTCCAACATAGTTGGGCACAACTAAAACGTACGACACTTATTGGAGTTTGGATTCCATACAAAGGCAGGGCTACTGGGGTACCGCCCGTCACAATACGAGGTATAGATTACCGTACCGAGGATTACTCCCAATCCCCTGCAACACAAGGCCAAAACCATCCCTTACTGGATAGTCCTAAACAAGACAACCCCGGTAGTTGTCACGAATCAACCGCAACACACAGCCGAATAAAAAGGGACTTCTACACAGGGGAAAATCTTGTCCTACTTGGGTGCTACCCACTTAGCCTTGCTGCACCTCCCCTGTTTTATCCATTCCCAGTTGATGAGGCTTGAGGCTACGATTACCTTTAGAGAACACATATCTTAGAATGCTTATCGTCCACCTGATGATGTTCTGAAAGCATTCAATCCATACAAGTTCATTTCAGGTTCGTACGAAACCGAAGGCATTATCTCGTTACACTCATTTTGGAATCACCCTCAGAGTTAACGACAATAACCCTTGCACTCTGAATCTTCATCTTCACTTGAGATTCATGACCTATCGTTAATTTGGATCGATGTGGTTTTCGGATGTCCAAATCTGGAAACCCGATCTCGGTCTCATCGAAATCCAAAACGCCATCTTTTAGGACCAAGTTGTTTTAAAGTTAAAACAATTTGATTCATTATCTATATTCACATAGATAGATAATTCACATCATCACAAATAGATAATATACATTACCATCACCATTCAACCAAAGCATCCATATCACAGATAAACATATATCCCATATCAGAGATATCAAACCACTCAAGGCAATTAATATCATCCAACATCCATAAGCAAAGGTATATTAATCACACCATCTATAATTAGTTTAAAATGAATTAAATTACTTTATTCATCTCTAATTAATTTAAAATAAATTAAATTAATTACTTACATCACATAATCTTGCTTACATAGCCATTAATTAATTACAAATCAATTAATTAATCACCATATAATCATTCATCTTAATTAATCATCCTTCATTAATTATACTCTAATTACAATAAGTAATTAGCCTTTAATTAATTACAAAAATTAATTATCCTTAACCATTTACAGTAATTAACCCTTAATTACTTCATTAATTAACTAACTATAATTAATTACATTAATCCTTAATTAATTATATTAATTAATTACTCCATAATTATTTATTATCGATTAATTAATCTTAATTAATCAATCTTAATTACATCGTTAATTAAATTAATTAATGATCCCTTAATTACTTCTTAATTAATTATTAATCATATTTAATAATTAATCTTCAATAAATCTTTATTCATTAATCAACCTTGATTAATTACAATTAGTAATTAATTATCCTTAATTAATTACATCATTTAATTAGCTTCAAATAACTTTATTAATCAGTTCTTAAATTAATTACACTAAGTAATTAATTATTAATTATTTTCACTAAGTGATTACCCTTCTTTTAATTACACAAAATAATTAAACCTAAAATTACTATCATTCCTTAATTAATTACATCCTGTAATTATCCACTAATTACTTTACTAAGTAATTATACTTAACAAATTGCACTAAGTAATTACACTTACCCCATCATCCAATGATTAATTTAAATTGATTAAACAAATTAATTAAGTTAAACTACTCACATTAATTTAATTAATTACACTAAGTAAGTAATTCCTTTAATTACTTACATTAATCTAATTAATTATTAAAATTAATCACATTAATTATTTATTTAGTAATCCCTAGTTAATGATTTTTATTAACTATTAAAAATTCTTTAATTACTTCCTTTAGTAATTATTCTTTGAGTAATCATTATTAATTACAATTTAATTATTATTAATCACAAATTAATTTATCTTTAATTACTTAATTAATTAAGTGCTTAACTGAAACTTAATTAATCTTTAATTACTTGATTTATTAGTTTTTAATCATTAATTAATAATCTTTAATTATTCAATTAATGATCTTTAATTACAAATTAATTAACCCTTATTAATTAACTTATTAATTTAATTTATCCTAAATAATTAAATCTTAACTAATCCTTAAGATAAAGTATTAGTCTTTATAATTACTTAATTATCATTAAAAAAGCCTTTGATAACTTCTTACTTTTAAATTTACCTTTAATTCGTTCCAAATTTAAGTTTAAAATAAATTTCAAATTTAACTTCAACAAAAATGAAAACAACTTGAAAAACCTTTTTAAATCAATAGTTAAAGAAAACTTATCTTATAAAACCAAATTAATTTAAATTCAAACTTTGTTTTAAATACTTTTTAAAAACTTATTAACATTTACTTTAAAATCTGATAATACTAGAAAACTTCCTTTGTTTACTTTGAAACTTGTATTACTTGTGATTTTTTAAAACTATGTCATATTTTACTTTGTTTTAAACTTGATCTTCCATTTTAAAACATGATTGTTGCTTCATAAACTTGTTCTTATCTTTGTTTGAAATCTGAAAATCTGCTTTTTATTTAAATTTAAAATGTGAACCAATAGATCATAAAAACACTACACTCAGGAAACAAAAAAGGAAATCCTCGAACAAACATCGATCACCTACCCGTGCAACCCCAAGTCCTCTCTTGTTCACTTCAGCTTCGAGCCACCCTCAAACATTCACGAGCACGATCTCGAGCCACCCCACTTTCAGATCAAAAATGACACTCGAAGGGACTCGTGCACGTGCACGATGGTCTGAACGTCGCTGCCACCCTGCCGACGAGCCTCCAAGTCGACAAATCACCTCGACGTCACGTACGAAACCCTAGATCGAAGCCATCATCAGCCAAATAAAAACGAGCAATCTGATGACGACAGGACCCAAGACCACTATGAAAAAATTTGATCGCCACGACGATCACGGCGATTGGAATCCACGTCCCTCTGACTTCGGCCTCGTCAATGACCTACACAGCTATTCCATCACTCGCGAACGAACTCGATGCCCTGATTTAAACAAAAACACCCCGCCATTACACTCAACAGAACCCCACCAAAAACCCTAGTTCACTTATTTTCGACCACCACAGATCAAAATAAAATACGATCATAATTTTTCCATGATCGTCAGACCTCCAGATAACTCCGACCACAACCCCGGTGAATTTCACCATGCCGATCGCCAGATATTGGTGAAAACCCCAAAATCATACAATTTCGATTATTACAGAGGATACAAATTTAAAAATTTTGATTCAGGTTTCTAAATTCGTCATTTGAAATCTAGAATCATGTTATAGAATTGATTCAAGAATTGTGGACATTTGATTTTAGCCTATAATATGATCAGACCTTAAGATTTCAATTTTTTTTAAAAATAAATACCTCATATATTTTTGTTTAAAACGATTTTTAAAATTATACTTATATACTCACAAACATTTTCTATTCTCAGATCCTAGCCTATAATCAAATACGTATGAAGATATGAATCCTTCTATTGATGAAATGAATGCTGTAAAACAAAAGAGATGATCATCAGACATATCACACAATGTATACACATACATTCAAATCTAAGCATACATGCGAATCATTTCAAACTATTTTATTTCAAGATTTCATCCACGCATCAAAAATCAAGTCTTAGATTTAAACTGTTTTTAAATTAAAAATTTACTGACCTTAAAAAAATGATAAACAGAGGCATTGCTTTTGAAGTAGGAAAGCATGAAAACTGGATTGAACTTTGAAGACTTGCTTTGATTTAAGAACTGGAGAGTTTGGATTGCTGAGATGATTTTAAGACTTGAGTTGCTGAAGAAAGCTTAATATAGAAACTTGCAGAGATGACCTTTGCTTTGAAACAAGGGTGAAACTGCTTGATTCCAGATGTGTAGAAGATGCAGGCTTGTTAAATTTTGATCTCAGGTTTGAATAAAAGTGCAGGCTTTTGATTTTGGTTAGTTTTTGGTTACAGGTTAGAGAGGTGTTTTGAGTTATAGGGTATTGTTTTTGAGAATTTGTTTTTGAGAAACCCTTTACAGGTTGAAGTTCTCTTTTATTTAGAAGAGGATAGAAAAGAAAAAAAAAATAGGGAAAGAAGCATATGTTTATATGCTGAATTAGATTTATTAAAAATAAAGGAAAACTAAATTTAAAAAATGACACTTGTTAAAATCTAGCAAACATTTGTCTTGAGCATATGCTTATAAATTAACACTTTTTATATTAGGCTTAATATATTTACACTTGTCTTATAAGTAATTTTACTTATTTCTATTTATTTTAAAAGTAAATGAAAGCTTTTATCCCTTATTTAGATGTATATATTTAAATTTCTTTTAATGAAAGCATAATAGAACAAATTATACACAAATAAAATTTTATACATATATTTAAATTCTAAAATTTTAAAATATATAAATTTTGAATTTTAAGTCTTAAATCCAAATTCAAATTAAATTCAAAATCCAATTTAAAATCAATAACAAATAAAATTTGAAAAAAAGAAATTAATTTTTCTTTGAAATCTATTTATAAAAATAACACATTATTATTATTGTTTGAAAATAACAATTTAATAATTTAAAACAATTTATAAAAGAAATTATCTCTTTATTTGTAATTTTCTTATATTACTAAATGAATTAATGATCATATGTAAATTGTATTTCAAATTTTATATTTAAAATTTCTAATCATATTTATCAAGCAAAATTTGAAAAGAAAAACAAACTTTTATGTTAATCTTATTTTGATTCTAAATTTAAGCTAAAATACATTTTTAAACAAATAATATTCACCTTAAGTATTTTAAAATCATATGGTTCACTATTTAAATAATCTTTGCAAAGTTTTATATTATATTTAAACATAATTTCCAAATTATCAAAATATATTAGAATTTAAAATCATGATTTTATTTATCAAATTTTAAACCAAAGATTTTGTATTTACAATATATACAATTATATATATACATACATTATAAATAGAAAACATTTTATTAGTTTTAAAAGATAAAATTTACTAATTAAATATTTATTTGTTTATAAAAGAATAAATTTTCCAATTTAAATTACAATTATAAAAGAAAATTTATCAAATCAATTAAAATATCAATACAGATTATTAAATTGGCATTGTTCAAAATTCTGGGTCATCACATTCCTCCCCTCTTAAAAGAATTTCATCCCCGAAATTTAAAAGCAAAGGTAATCTAATAACTCATCAACAATTTTAACTTTAAACCACAAGCATATTTTATCTATCATATGCTAACAACCATAGCAACCAATTCAATCAATCAAACAAATCAAATGATACTGACAGAAATCAGGATAGACTTCCAAGCACAATCTCGAGTTTGCCAGGTTTAAACACTGGAATACTCGCTCTACTGAATCCAAACTAGCTATACCACTAAACTATAGAGCTCCTACTCATCTAGATCTACAATCTGAATAGGATACCAGAACACAGTCAAGTCCTGCTTGACTACCAAATCCTTTCGAACTACTGGTTCCACAGCCAGAGATGGATCAGGCACGCACTCTCTCAAGGACACGTGAAACACATTGAATCCCAGTTTTCCAAATTGGTAATTCAACCCTGAAAACCAAAGCACTTATCCTTACCAAAACTCCGAAAAGATCCAATATACTTCGGAGATAGCTTCCCAGTTTAACCAAATCCTATAGCTCCTTTGATCAAAGGCAACTTATCCAAAATCAAATCTCCGACTCTTATCTATAAAACTCTCCTGACGATCATGGCCTGCCTTCAACCTTCCTGATCAGCTCAACCCTCGCTGATGCCTCTAGAAAACAAACTGGACCAAAAACAACCCAACAGAATGATTCTCTCAAGATCAATCCAAAATCAAGAACTCAAAATTTACTATCACAACCATCAGCAGAAAAATAACTTCTCCTATCCGGAAAAGACAAACAGGAGCACTCGCCAATCTCGCCTTCAGATCCTGAAAAATTTCTATAGAAACCTTCTAATCAAAAACATTGCAGCATACAATTGCTTCTACTGTAGAACAGCCGCTACCTCAGTTTTGCAGAACTCTGATCTGAAAAAATGAGAATGCCGATGATGAGCACAAACTTGTCCATATCCCGAAAGACACGGTTCATCAAATTCATAAAGAGAAAACTCAGAAGTTCCATAATATTCTGAGTTGCTTCACCAAATCCTCTCTCTAGGAACCATCCTTCAATTAGCTGAACCACCTGTATCACTCTTGGAACCCTAGTCGATACGAAAAATCAATTTCCAAATGCGAACAAACCTTTAACTTCCCTGAAGACATCCGGAAAAATCTCTAATAACTCAAGAGAACACTCCACTATCGCAAGCCACTTTTGTGATCAACCCAGCCTAATATCCAAAGAAACCGTTCTCTCTTTACCAATCAGAACAGCTTATACTTATCTAGCCAATCCATCGAAGAAATGGATTCACTCAGTTGCTTCAGAACTTCATCTCTAGCAAACTGCTAAGCCAAAAGACCTTCTTTCCAGCACACAAAACACCTCGAGCTGCATTGTTGACACAGATGCCAAAGACTTCCTAATCCAAAGCTCTTCGAGAAACTCAAACCTCAACCCAAACACAAACACCTTGCTAAATTCAGCATCCCCGATGCTGACACACTTCCTTAACTTGTTCCAAAGAAACATCTTAGGAAACATCCATAGTCACTGTGTCTCACCACGTAGCTGCTTCTTTCCAAAGTTGCCAAGATACCACCACCAGCTTCTGCTCAACCGACAGATCCAAACTCTACTCATCCAGACTTACATTTCAAAAATGGACTCTGAATTTCAAAAAGGCTACCTTCAGAGATTGGTGAAATCCCTACACCACAGCAAAGCTCACACAAGACGGTATTAGGTCTACAGTCTCGGCAGATACTTCCAACCTCAACACTCGGACTCCATCCATTGATAGTCGTGCTACACACACCACTACCTTATCTACCTCTAGAACTTATATTGGAGAACCCGAACAGGTAATCCAATAAATAGGTGTAAATAATATATATTTATATTAAAATTACAAATACGCTCTCTCAAGAAAGAAATCACTCCAAAGCCTAGGTATTCACTCAACCTAGCGCTCTGATACCAACTGTCATGACCCGTCTTTCATTTACCAGAAAGACGCATCATGAGTAAGAAAGAAAGGGATAGAGAAGAGAAAAGATAAAGGAGAAAGAAAGAATAACAACATCATAATCTCAATAGTGGAACGAATAAATTATATTAATTACATAAATATTACATATAGTATAAAACATCTATCAGAGTTACACAGCTTATACATCACATACTAGACAGTTATAAACACATGTCTAGTTATTACATCTCA
The DNA here is from genome assembly GCA_030765085.1 of Allium cepa. Taxonomy (NCBI): domain Eukaryota; kingdom Viridiplantae; phylum Streptophyta; class Magnoliopsida; order Asparagales; family Amaryllidaceae; genus Allium; species Allium cepa. The sequence continues at coordinate 349,876,284 of CM060944.1, forward strand.
GTATACAACTCAAGCAACGACTCAGAGATCAACACAACGGAACCACCTAGATATCTACAAACGTTGAAGCCTCCTGCTCTACTGCTTCTCCAGAGTTCGTCAAAGCTAACCTGAATCCCTTGGCTACTCGTAAAATTTGAGTACCCAAGAGTTTAATAAAACTGAAAATAAACTCTGGGTCAATCATGGGTCTGGTGTGAGTAAACGAGTTAAGTTGCTTAACTTTGAAAACCTTTGAAAACAAAAGGTATAACATAAGACTTCCCACAAATATACATGAGTAAGTGTTTTACCTTACGCTAACCAAAACATCTGATAGGAAATCCAGTGATATTATAATAGGGCCTAGGGTTTTCAAGTAAAATACAGAAATAGCTGGAATGTTTACATCTCACATTCCAACATAGTTAGACACAACTAAAACTTACGACACTTATTGGAGTTTGGATTCCATACAATGGAAGGGCTACTGGGGTACCGCCCATCACCATACGGGGTCAGATCGCCGTACCGAAGATTACTCCCAATCCCCTACAACACAAGGCCGGAACCATCCCTTACTGGATAGTCCCGAACAAGACAATCCCGGCAGTTGTCACTAATCAAATGCCCTACACAACCGAATAAAAAGGGACTTCTAGACAGGGGAAAATCTTGCCCTACTTGGGTGCTACCCACTTAGCCTTGCTGCACCTCCCCTGTTTTAGCCATTCCCAGTTGATGAGGCTTGAGGCTACGATTACCTTTAGAGAACACATCTCTTAGAATGCTCATCATCCACCTAATGATATTCTGAAAGCATTCAGTCCATACAAGTTCGTTTCGGGTTTGAACGAAACCGAAGGCATTATCTCCTTACACTTATTTTGGAATCACCCTCAGAGTTAATGACAATAACCCTTGCACTTTGAATCTTCATCTTCACTTGAGATTCACGACCTTTCAATAATTTGGATCGATGTGGTTTTTGGATGTCCAAATCTGGAAACCCGATCCCGGTCTCATCGAAATCCAAAACGCCATCTTTTAGGTCCAAGTTGTTTTAAAGTTAAAACAATCTGATTCATTATCTATATTCACATAGATAGATAATTCACATCATCACAAATAGATAATCTACAATACCATGACCATTCAACCAAAGCATCCATATCATAGATAAACATATATCCCATATCAAAGATATCAACCGCAACACACAGCCGAATAAAAAGGGACTTCTACACAGGGGGAAATCTTGTCCTACTTGGGTGCTACCCACTTAGCCTTGCTGCACCTCCCCTGTTTTATCCATTCCCAGTTGATGAGGCTTGAGGCTACGATCACCTTTAGAGAACACATCTCTTAGAATGCTCATCGTCCACCTGATGATGTTCTGAAAGCATTCAATCCATACAAGTTCGTTTCGGGTTTGTACGAAACCGAAGGCATTATCTCGTTACACTCATTTTGGAATCACCCTCAGAGTTAACGACAATAACCCTTGCACTCTGAATCTTCATCTTCACTTGAGATTCATGACCTATCGTTAATTTGGATCGATGTGGTTTTCGGATGTCCAAATCTGGAAACCCGATCTCGGTCTCATCGAAATCCAAAACGCCATCTTTTAGGACCAAGTTGTTTTAAAGTTAAAACAATTTGATTCATAATCTATATTCACATAGATAGATAATTCACATCATCACAAATAGATAATATACATTACCATCACCATTCAACCAAAGCATCCATATCACAGATAAACATATATCCCATATCAGAGATATCAAACCACTCAAGGCAATTAATATCATCCAACATCCATAAGCAAAGGTATATTAATCACACCATCTATAATTAATTTAAAATGAATTAAATTAATTTATTCATCTCTAATTAATTTAAAATAAATTAAATTAATTACTTACATCACATAATCTTGCTTACATAGCCATTAATTAATTACAAATCAATTAATTAATCGCCATATAATCATTCATCTTAATTAATCATCCTTCATTAATTATACTCTAATTACAATAAGTAATTAGCCTTTAACTAATTACAAAAATTAATTATCCTTAACCATTTACAGTAATTAACCCTTAATTACTTCATTAATTAATTAACTATAATTAATTACATTAATCCTTAATTAATTATATTAATTAATTACTCCAGAATTATTTATTATGGATTAATTAATCTTAATTAATCAGCCTTAATTACATCATTAATTAAATTAATTAATGATCCCTTAATTACTTCTTAATTAATTATTAATCATATTTAATAATTAATCTTTAATAAATGTTTATTCACTAATCAACCTTGATTAATTACAATTAGTAATTAATTATCCTTAATTAATTACATCATTTAATTAACTTCAAATACTTTATTAATCAATTATTAAATTAATTACACTATGTAATTAATTATTAATTATTTTCACTAAGTGATTACCCTTCTTTTAATTACATAAAGAAATTAAACCCAAAATTACTATCATTCCTCAATTAATTACATCATGTAATTATCCATTAATTACTTCACTAAGTAATTATACTTAATAAATTACATTAAGTAATTACACTTACCCCATCATCCAATGATTAATTTAAATTAATTAATTTAAACTACTCACATTAATTTAATTATTTCCTTTAATTACTTACATTAAGTAATTATACTTAACCAATCATCAATTGATTATCCTTAATTAATTAATCTAATTAATTATCAAAATTAATCACATTAATTATTTATTTAATAATCCCTAGTTAATGATTTTTATTAACTGTTAAAAATTCTTTAATTACTTCCTTAAGTAATTATTCTTTGATTAATCATTATTAATTACAATTTAATTAATTATTAATCGTAAATTAATTTATCTTTAATTACTTAAATTAATTAAGTGCTTAACTAAAACTTAATTAACCTTTAATTACTTGATTATTAATTTTTAATCATTAATTAATAATCTTTAATTATTCAATTAATGATCTTTAATTACAAATTAATTAACCCTAATTAATTAACTTACTAATCTAATTTATCCTAAATAATTAAATCTTAATTAATCCTTAAGATAAAGTATTAGTCTTTATAATTACTTAATTATCATTACAAAAGCCTTTGATAACTTCTTACTTTTAAATTTACCTTTAAATTCATTCCAAATTTAAGATTTAACATAAATTTCAAATTTAACTTCAACAAAATTTTAAAAAAATTGAAAAACCTTTTTAAATCAATAGTTAAAGAAACCTTATCTTATAAAACCAAATTCATTTAAATTCAAACTTTGTTTTAAAAACTTTTTAAAAACTTATTAACATTTACTATGAAACCTGATAATACTAGAAAACTTCCTTTGTTTACTTTGAAACTTGTATTACTTATGATTTTATAAAACTATGTCATATTTTACTTTATTTTAAACTTGATCTTCCATTTTAAAACATAATTGTTGCTTCATAAACTTGTTCTTATCTTTGTTTGAATCTGAAAATCTGCTTTTTATTTAAATTTAAAATGCGTACCAATAGATCATAAACCAATAGATCATAAAAACACTACACTCAGGAAACAAAAAATGAACTCCCCGAGCAAACATCGATCACCTACCCGTGCAACCCTAAGTCCTCTCTTGTTCGCTTCAGCTTCGAGCCACCCTCAAACATTCACGAGCACCATCCTGAGCCATACCCTTTCCCAAAGCTACAGATCAAAACTGACACTCGAAGGAACTCGTGCACGTGCACGATGGTCTGAACGTCGCTGCCACCCTGCCGACGCGCCTCCAAGTCGGCAATCACTTTGACATCACGTACGAAACCCTAGATCGAAGCAATCATTAGCCAAATAAAAACGAACAATCTGACGACGACAGGACCCAAAACCACTCTGACAAAATTTGATCGCCACGACGATCACGGCGATTGGAATCCACTTCCCTCTGACTTCGGCCTCGCCAACGACCCACGCAGCTATTCCATTACTCGTGGACGAACTCGATGCCCTGATTTAAACGAAAACACCTCGCCATTACACTCAACAGAACCCCACCAAAAACCCCAGTTCACCTATTTTCGGCCACCACGGCTCAAAATAAAATACGATCACAATTTTCCCGTGTTTGTCAGGCCTCCAGACAACTCCGACCACAACCCCGGTGAATTTCATCATGCCGATCGCCAAATATTGGTGTAAACCCCAAAATCATACAATTTCGATTATCATAGAGGATACAAGCTTAAAAATTTTGATTCAGGTTTCTAAATTCGTCATTTGAAATCTAGAATCATGTTATAGAATTGATTCAAGAATTCTGGAAATTTGATTTTAGCCTATAATATGATCAGACCTTAAGATTTCAATTTTTTTTAAATAAATACCTCATATATTTATTTAAAACTATTTTTAAAATTAAACTTATATACTCACAAATATTTTTTATTCTCAGATCCTAGCCTATAATCAAATACATATGAAGTTATGAATCCTTCTATTGATGAAATGAATACTGTAAAACAACAGAGATGATCATGAGACATATCACACAATGTATACGCATACATTCAAATCTAAGCATACATGCAAATCATTTCAAACTATTTTACTTCAAGATTTCATCGATGCATCAAAAATCAACTCTCAGATTTAAGCTATTTTTAAATTAAAAATTAACTCACCTTAAAAAAATGATGAACAAAGGCTTTTCTTTTGAAACAGGAATGCATGAAAACTGGATTGAACTTGGAAGACTTGCTTTGATTTGAAAACTGGAGAGTTTGGATTGCTAAGATCATTTTAAGACTTGAGTTGCTGAAGAAAGCTTGATATAGAAACTTGCAGGGATGACCTCTGCTTTGAAACAAGGGCGAAACTGCTTGATTCCAGATGTGAAGAAGATGCAGGTTTGTTAAATTTTAATCTTAGGTTTGAATAAAAGTGCAGGCTTTTGATTTTGGTTAGTTTTTGGTTACAGGTTAGAGTGGTATTTTGAGTTACAGGGTATTGTTTTTGAGAAATCTTGTAAAGGTTGAAGTTCCCTTTTATTTAGAAGTGGATAGAAAAGAAAAAAAAATGGAGAAAGAAGCATATGTTTATATGCTGAATTAGATTTATTAAAAATAAAGGAAAACTAAATTTAAATAATGACACTTGTTAAAATCTAGCTAAAATTTGTCATGAGCATATGCTTATAAATTAACACTTGTTATATTAGGCTTATTATATTTACACTTGTTTTATAAGTAATTTTACTTATTTCTATTTATTTTAAAGTAAATGAAAGCTTTTATCCCTTATTTAAATGTATATATTTAAATTTCTTTTAAAGAAAACATAATAAAACAAATTATACCCAAATAAAATTTTATACATATATTTAAATTCAAATATTTTAAAATATACAACTCTTGAATTTTAAATCTTAAATCCAAATTCAAATTGAATTCAAAATCCAATTTAAAATCAATAACAAATTAAATTTTAAAAAAACAATTAAATTTTCTTTAAAATCTATTTATAAAAATAACACATTATTATTATTGTTTGAAAATAAAAATTTTCTAATTTAAAACAATTTATAAAAGAAATTATCTCTTTATTTATAATTTTATTATATTACTAAATGAATTAATGATCATATGTAAATTGTTTTTCAAATTTTATATTTAAAATTTCTAATCATATTTATCAAGCAATATTTAAAAAGAAAAACAAACTTTTATGTTAATCTTATTTAAATTCTAAATTTAAGCTAAAATATATTTTTAAACAAATAATATTCACCTTAAGTATTTTAAACTCATATGGTTGACTATTTAAATAATCTTTGCAAAGTTTTATATTATATTTAAACATAATTTCCAAATTACCAAAATATATTAGAATTTGAAATCATGATTTTATTTATCAAATTTTAAATCAAAGCTTTTCTATTTACAATATATACAAATATATATAGACACACACACACACATACATTACAAATAGAAAACATTTTATTAGTTTTAAAAGATAAAATCTACCAATTAAATATTTTTTTGTTTATAAAAGAATAAATTTTCCAATTTAAATTACAATTATAAATGAACATTTGTCAAATTAATTTAAATATTAATGCATATTATTAAATTGATATTGCTTAAGATTCTGGGTCATCACATCTATGTTGGATAAAAGTTCATATTTAGCTATTTTGGATAAAATTTTAAAGTCTAAATGACCAAATCATTTGTGCCAAAATCCAAGGGTTACTAAATTCGGCCAAAAAACAGAGATCGTCTGTAACGACCCGTACATTTCGATAATTAAATTGGTTAATTTATTAAGATTTTTGTAGTTAAATTTAGGAAGAAATAAATACTTTTTAATTTAAATTGAAGCGAATGTTAGAAATGAAATGTGGCAATGGTAATTAAAATTAATTATTGACAATTGGAGTGAAATCCCAATAATGAAATAGTGTTAATTATTTATTGTTTACTCATTTATTTAATCTACGAAATTAGATCTAAATCCATTACAATTAAAACGTAATTAAATGCTGAGTTAATATGAATTTAGTTGATGACTATAAACCATTAGGGCAATTAGATATATATTAATGTTAAGTTTATTCATAGGATAATGATTGATTGAATAAAAAGAATGGGAATCCAGATTCATTAATTTAAATTTAATAATTGGATTAGTTGGAATTAAATGAAAATTAATATTTAAATATTAGAAAATAGAAATTAAGAGCAAATTGGGAAATATTAAGTACCAAGATTTTGAACAATGTTAGTTATATCCTTATTGTCGTAAAAGACTCGAATAACGAGGTTTAAAATTTTAATAAATGGATTTATAGGATTTTAAATTGATAATTAATGAATTACTAAAATTGAATTAAGTACGGTAAGTGATGAATTGATTAACTTTGAATTAATGAAGATGAGTTTTAAGGGATTATAAATTTCTAATTCGTTCGAAGTGATAAAAAATTTAAAATTATAGAATTTGAGTCGAAAGTGAATTAATTAATTTAATGTTAAATTATTTAATTAACATGAAGGATAGCCATTTTGGCCATTGGCTCGGATTTCGACGAAACTAGTTTCATCAATTCTGTAACGTTGAATTATTATAGGATTTCAAGTTTCATAACGATCGGACTTGTTATTTGACCTTATGGCCTCGAAACGCCTAGAAATCAATTTAAGTGAAATCAATTTGAAATAAGTCGATTTTAGCATAACTTCTTCATACGATGGAATTAGGGCTTGAAACCCATTCCATTGAGTTTAAAATATTTGAAAACATCCATTCTGATATATGATTTGACCCACTTTCGTTCCGGAGTCGAAATGGGCTTTTCGGGTCATTAATCGTTCAAAACCCAAATCGATCAAGCCCATTTATTCTTTTGAGTTCTGCCTATATATATGTCGTTATAAACCCTAGCCTATTTCTTATTCCTCATTTCTATATGTTCAATTCCAATGGCTCCTCTTCATTCCAATGCCTGAAAACCCTAAAACTCCTCAATCCAATTTCAATTCAAAATCCGAACTCCTCAAATATTGTCAAATTTTATATCGATCTGAAGCTCTCGAAGAGCGCATCTCAATTTTCGATTCATTTTTCAGTTAGATGCACCAGCTGTCCAAAAATTGATAATGAACCGTGGCCGTTCGTATTGGATTTTTGACAATCCAACGGTGGATCGTCGACCGTTTGTCGATCGAAAGGTGCCATTGTGAAGCCAGTGATGAGTAGGTCATAGATCATCTATTCGTTCAATCTAGATTGCCTCGATCTCGCTAGAAATTGCGAGAGAAGGGTGTAGCGGCGCAAGGAGCCTGGAAGCATCGGCTACAGCCGCGACCTGGCCGCTGTGGCGGCTGGAGGCGAGGATCTTGGGGGCGGAGTCTGATCGTGGAGGAGAGGCGCGTGGCATCGGTGATTTGCAACCCTTGGTGGCGGCGCGTGCTGTTAGGATTTGAACGCGAGGCTGAGTTTTTGCACGTGGATGATAGTGGTGATGCGTTCAAACTGTTAATTAATTTATTTGAATTTATTTGGATAAAATAGTTATTTAATTTATTATTGAATATAAACTGCCAGTAAATACCTATTATTTATTATCTGTTCTATATTAATGTTATTGATTGAATTGAATGATGATTGTGATAAATGTTTGGTTATTGATATTGGATGAATGAATGTTGTATTTTATATTTTTATAAACTGCAAGTTGTTATGGATTTTTATTTCATTCGGGATTGCGGTTTGAAATGATATATAACCATATTTATATATTAAATTACGGATTGAAATGATAAATATCCATATCACTTGATCATAGGGTAGAAAATTATATACAGACAACGTGGTCTATATATAAAAATATTTTTGAAATGATTTCTATTGTTTTGTAAAGAAATATATAGTTTATATAAATATTGATTTTAGATGTTATATAAATGTTATTTATTCTTGACTTTAAGCTATGTATAAATTCGTTTTAATATAGAATAAGCTTAATAATAAGTTTGATTTTTATTGAGATAACATGATTAAGTATTTAAATTATATTTTATACATATTTAAGTAAATTAAGGTTGGAAGATAAATTTGAAATTTATTTGAAATAGAATTTATTTAAAAATTAAACTCAAATAAGTATGATGTGAAATTTATTAAATTTGAAATTTTAAAAGGTATGATTTTATAACTTGAGTATGGTTTAAGGTGGATTAAATGAATATTTCAAGTATAAAGAAATTGAAGGAAATATTTAGTTATTTGTAATTTGGGTTATTTAAATGATAATGGATTTATTAAGTAAATACTTCGAAACTAAATAATAGAAAATTGAATTTGATACATATATGAAATTATCAAACTTAGTTTTGAAATTGTTGAATACTTAAAGTTTGAAATAATTGAATTTGAAATGGTTTATTTTGTGGATCAAATCTGTTTTGAAATCGATAAATTTGAAATAGTTTATTTGGAAACTGAATTGAATCGAAATTTATGATTTAGGATTTGATTAATTACAAAATTAGAAATTCGAGTTGTGTTGGATTTGATTTGTGAAATTGAAGAAGCTATTTTATCATATAAAGCATTTTAAATATTTAAACCATTTAAGTGGTGGAAGTTATGTTTCAAAATTATGAGTTTCAAGGTATTAAAATTTGAAAGTGTTATATTCAAGTGTTTTGATTTCAAATTATTATAACTTTGATAGTGTTATGATTTTAGAAAGGATGAATTTGAAATGAAAATGATATCGTATTGATTTGGTTTTTGAAAAGGCAATGATATTTTGTTTTAAAGCATAAACTATTTTGAAAATGACCGCGGTGTTATAATAACGTTTGGTTGTTAAAGAGACCGAGATTGGAAGTTGTCATACTCTCTGCCAACTCCGAAAACCACTTTAACAACCGTGTACGCGGTGGAGATTCCAGAATGAAGTAGCATGGTGGCGGCATTCCTTTGAGGTATATACATGGACCCGACTCCCGTGAGTTGGCATAAGGTGGCTGAAACATGAGCGATCTCGGACCAAGGAGGTAGCCCCTCTTATCGGACACACTCCTTCGATATTATATTTCGACTTTGAGGTTTATTTGGTGGCCATGTTTGATTTTTGATTTAGGGGTGTGGCTCGAGGTGGGCGGTAATAGATGCTACGCGTTACCACCAGCCCGTGTGCGTAATTGGTATATCTACCCTGGCATTGCCTTGTGTGCCGTGTCAACTACCCGAGCGCGCCTGGTACGAGTTTGGTTTTCTCCCGTAGCCCGTGGAGTATTTAGGGTAGTCTCCCCATCTGGAGATGCGCTGATACTAGATGGACTACTGGGACTATTACGTGTTAAGGTGGAAAATGTAAAGCCTTAACGCTATTTAAAAGTATGTTTATTTTACTATAGACATTATTATAATAGCGAAATATTACTACATAGTAAATAGTTTAACGGATCCTTAGGAGATGTGAATCCCGAGCATCTCTTAAGTTACTGCACTCACGTTAGACACTGGATAGGAGATGTCAAACCCCGTAAACATCTCTAACGCCGTTCCACTCATATTATTTACCATTGATTTGACTTACATAAGATATTTTAGTTCTGACTCGAGTGTTTTGTCTTTTCAATTCGCTCGGGTCAGTCTGAGCATTTTAGGATTCGAAGACTTTATTTATGGAGAAGGAAGATGAGGATTGCATTACTATTATTTATTATATTATTCCACTACATTCCGCTGCATTATTTATTATTCTCTGGTATGTGTAACTCTGATATGTGTTGTATATGTATAATCAAATGTTTTTATAAAATAGCTTCATAAACTATTATTTGATTATTATATTTCGTCGTTCCGCTGCAAGATTCTGTTTTGTTTATATTCTTTCCCTGCTTTTTCTTATCCACCCTAATAACAATCCGCCCGTCTGTATGGTTTGATTCTGACGTGTGTGGTTTGTCGTCGATTTAAAGCCTACAAAAGGCGGGCTGTTACATTTGATATCAAAGCTTTGGTTTAGCGATAAACCTAGGCTTTGTGGGATTTCACTCTTTATTAATAGGGTGGTAATATCCTATGATGAGTCGCTGAGTGTACATATAAGAGAAAGCGTATTTGTAGTGTTATAAAAGGTTTTGATATTGTGTTAATTTGTTCCGTTTTGTATTTATAAATTCTGGTTGGTGCATAGGACGCTATGACATCAATAGGGATTTCTAAACACTTAATAGGACAGACCGACACAATATTTGTTTTGAAATATAGGTAAATGAAATAATTTGACCTATTATATTACCTGTATATAAAGTAATAAATTTTATAAAGGTTATAATTGGTTGTAATATATTGGTTGTTAAGTAGTGAAATTTATAAATATTGGTTGGAAATGATATTTAAAATAAAATAAATGAGAATTGGAAATTTAGAACCTAAGTCCTGGGATTTTTGAAAATTTCTTTCGAATCATTTTGGAATATAATAATAATATTATTAGAAGTATTTTCTAATATAAATTCAATATAATTTTAAAGTAATGTTTTAAAGAAATTTTGGAAGAAATAAGTTATGTACATAACTCCCATCTCTGTCGCTGGAAAATAATTTCGATGATGAGTGCACGCATCATCGACATTCATTTTCGAGTTTCGAAGTGGGAAGGCCACTGTAGTAGTTTTACTATAGATTTATTTTGGTAAACATATATAAATTTTAAATTGTTTTAAATATAATTGGATATAAAGTGTAAGTGTATACATCTATCTATTATTATTAAAATGATTTGAAATGGAACCCGACATTTAGTTCTTAAATTTCCATAAATTAGAGCTTTTAATTATTGAAATTGAAATGAAAATCTTAACTATTTAAAATTGAAACTTCTAAATGAAATAAGAGATTAAATGCTAGGTTATAAAAGAAATCACCAGAAAGTTGAAATTTGTAACCTATAAACAAAGGATATTATTATTGAACATTAAGTTAATTAAAAGAAATAAGATGAACTTGTGTAACTTCCAATTACATCCTTAAAGGCATATATAACTTACTGAATATTAAAAGTTGAAAGTTTAATAAGAAAATGTAATGGAACCTTATACAAGTAAAACATGAAGTAATGAAGGTATTCAATGAAATTCTTTAATAAATAAGAATTTGATGTTGTAGTTTTTATAAACCTAAGTTATAATTGAAATGTTACTATAATAAAATGAGATAGAAAGGTAAGTGTTGAGAGTACATAATTATAAACATAAGCTAATAAATTGATATGCTAAGAAATTTGAATTTGAACATGAATACTTTTAATAAATGACCGTAACTAAATGAAATTAAGTAATGAATAATGTAATGCAATAAAAAGAAATTGACATGATATGAATTTTTGTAAGAAATAAAAGGAATAAATGAAATAAACACTGAATGAATGAAGAAAAAAGGGATAAACAACAAACGTGCGAAAGGAAATTTATAAGCATAAACTTAAATGATGTCATAATCTATTGTTTGTTTGGTTTATGAATCGTTTGGGAAATGACACTTCTAATTGTTTGGATGCATGAATAATCTATTGAGTTTTATCTAAGACTATTGAGTAAATGGTATACTTAATAGTTCTTTGCCATTTTATACGACTCAAAGTGTCTAAAACCCGAACAAAACCAATTGTTTTGCTTGCTCGGATGATTGATTATATTGATTTTATGTGATTGTATATTGTGGTTGTAAGTGACTGTTGTTTACATTGACTTATTTGTTAGTGGTTGAAACAACTATAAATATTTCATTTTTATAATTATTAACCTCTTTGGATTATATAAGTGAAATACAGGTTATGAAAGCAATTGCTACAACTTTTGGTTTCATTATTAAATATTGTTTGCCCGACAAATAGGTACGTTCTCGGATTATGGTTTTATAGCGTTATTATATTGTTTTTCCCGTTGTTGGGATATATTATTTTGAGATATTGTGATATCTATTGTTATATTTGATATTATATTTTCTCCCAAGCCTCTTCGTACAAAGAAGACTGTCGAAATTTTCCGTAAATTTTGGACTTAGAAAACTTTTGAAAAATGTTTTCCAAACTTCATTAATTTGAGTATAAAAAGATTTAATGGTTATAAGTTGGTATATTTTATTTAAATTAATTAATTTTGTAAATTTATTTGTTTATAAAGTTAATATTTTTGAATTAGATGTATTATTTACTCAATTCTTTCTTTTCCCTTCTTTTTCCTTTTCGAGGACGAAAAGTTTTGAGTGGGGGAGAGTGCAATGACCCGTAAATTTTGATAATTAAATTGGTTAATTTAATAAGATTTTTGTAGTTAAATTTAGGAAGAAATAATTTTTTTTAATTTAATGAAATGTGGAAATGGTAATTAAAATTAATTATTGACAATTGAAGTGAAATCCCAATAATGAAATAGTGTTAATTATTAATTGTTTACCCATTTATTTAATCTATGGAATTAGATCTAAATCCATTGCAATTAAAACGTAATTAAATAGTAAGTTAATATGAATTTAGACGATGACTATAAACCATTAGGCAATTGGATATATATTAATGTTAAGTTTATTCATAGGATAATGATTGATTGAATAAAAAGAATGGGAATCAAGATTAACTAATTTAAATTTAATAATCGGATTAGTTGGAATTAAATGAAAATTAATATTTAAATATTACGAAAATAGATATTAAGAGGAAATTGGGAAATATTAAGTACCAAGATTTAGAACAATGGTAGTTATATCCTTATTGTAATAAAAGACTCGAATAACGTGGTTTCAAAATTTAATAAATGGATTTATAGGAGTTTCAATTGACAGTTAATGAATTACTAAAATTGTAATTAAGTACGGTAAGTGGTGAACTGAATAACTTTGAATTGATGAGGAAATGAGTTTTAAGGGATTGTAAATTTCTAATTCATTCGAAGTGGTAAGAATTTTAAAATTATAGAATTTGAGTCGAAAAGAGAATTAATTAATTTAATATTAAATTATTTAATTAACATGAAAGAAAGCCATTTTGGCCACTGGCTCAGGTTTCGATGAAAACAGTTTCATCGGATCCATAACGGTGAATTATTGTAGGATTTCAATTTTCGTAATGATTGGACTTGTCGTTTGATCGTGCAGACTCGTAACGCCTAGAAACCAATTTAATTGAAATCAATTGAAATCTATTTTAAATGAGTCGATTTTAGCATAACTTCTTCAAACGACGGAATTAGGGCTTAAAACCCATTCCATTGTGTTTAAAATATATGAAAACATCCATTCTGATATATGGGTTGACCCACTTTCGTTCCGGAGTCGAAATGGGATTTTCGGGTCATTTATCGTTCAAAACCCAAATCGATCAAGCTCATTTGTTCTTTTGCGTTCTGGCTATATATATGTCGTTATATACCCTAGCCAATTTCTTATTCCTCATTCTATACGTATAATTCCAATAGCTTCTCCTCATTCCAATGGTTGAAAACCCTAAAACTCATCAATCCAATTTCAATTCAAAATCCAACTTCATAATCCAAACTCCTCGAATAATGTCAAATTTTATATCGATCTGAAGCTCTCGAAGAGCGCATCTTAATTCTATGATTCATTTTTAAATTCGATGCACCAGCTATTCAGAAATCGAGAATGAGCCATGGTCGTTCATACTGGATTTTTGACAATCCAATGGTGGATCGTCGACCGTTTGTCCATCGGAAGGTGCCATTGTGAAGCTAGTAATGAGCAGGTCTTAGATCATTTATTTGTTCGATCCAAATTGTCTTGAACTCGCCAGAAATCGCAAGAGAAGGGTGTGGCGACACGAGGCGCCTGTAAGCATCGGCTACAGCCACGAGCTGGCTATAGGGGCGGCCAGTGGCGAGGATCTTGGGGGCAGAGTCTGATCGTGGAGGAGAGGCGCGTGGCGTCGACGATTTGCAATCCTTGGTGGCGGCGCGTGCTGTTAGGGTTTGAACGCGAGGCTGAGTTTTTGCGCATGGACGATAGTGGTGACGTGTTCAAACTGTTAATTTTTTTTTAAATTTAATCATATATCTTCTAATCACCCTAACTTTTGAATACGAGGTCCAATTCACGCGTGGATTGATCTGCTGAGATCGTATTAAAATTTCTGACATCTTGCCGCTGGTTTGGACGAATTCGAAGACTTTTCAAATTTTGAATTTAAATTCTATTTAAATTCAAAGGTGAGTGTTTTAACCCACTCACAACTTCTAATATTTCGTATGTTTGTTAAATTGATTTATAATGCGATTAGAAATTTATTTATGACTGTTTGACATATTTTGAATCATCATCTCAGTTTATTTGAATTTATTTGGATAAAATAGTTATTTAATTTATTATTGAATATAAACTACCAGTAAATACCTGTTATTTGTTATCTGATCTATATTGATGTTATTGATTGAATTGGATGATGATTGTGATAAATGTTTGATGATTGATAAATGATAAATGGATGTTGTATTTTATATTATTATAAAATGCAAGTTGTTATGGATTTTTATTTCATTCGGGATTGCGGTTTGAAATGATATATAACCGTATTTATATATTAAATTGCTTATTGAAATGATAAATATCCGTATCACTTGACCATATGATAGAAAATTATATACAGACATTGTGGTATATATATAAAAAAAAATTTGAATGATTTCTATGGTTTTGTAAAAAAATGGTTTTATATAAATATTGATTTTAGATGTTATATAAATGTTATTTATTCTCGATTTTAAGCTATGTATAAATTCCTTTTAATATAGAATAAGCTTAATAATAAGTTTGTTTTTATTGAGATAACATGGTTAAGTATTTAAATTATATTTTATATGGGTTTAAATAAATTAAGGTTGGAAGATAAATTATAAATTTATTTGAAATAGAATTTATTTAAGAATTAAACTCAAATAAGTTTGATGTGAAATTTATTAAATTTGGAAATTTAAAAGGTATGATTTTATAACTTGAGTTTGGTTTAAGGTGGATTAAATGAATATTTCAAGTATAAATAAATTGAAGGAAATATTTAGTTATTTGTAATTTGGGTTTTATTTAAATGATAATAGATTTATTAAGTAAATACTTCGAAACTAAATAATAGAAAATTGAATTTGATATATATATATATATATATATATATATATATATATATATATATATATGAAATTATCAAACTTAGTTTTGAAATTGTTGAATACTTAAAGTTTGAAATATATTGAATTTGAAATGGTATATTTTGTGGATCAAATCTGTTTTGAAATCGATAGATTTGGAATAGTTTGTTTGGAAACTAAATTGAATCGAAATTTATGATTTGGCATTTGGTTAAATATAAAATGTAGAAATTAGAATTGTGTTGGCTTTGATTTGTGAAATTAAAGAAGCTATTTTATCATACAAAGTATTTTAAATATTTAAACCATTTAAGTGGTGGGAGTTATGTTTCAAAGTTATGAGTTTCAAGGTAATAAATTTGGAAGTGTTATATTCAAGTGTTTTGATTTCGAAAATTTATAACTTTTATGGTGTTATGATTTTAGAAAGGATAAATTTGAAATGAAAATGATATCGTATTGATTTGGTTTTTGAAAAGGCAATGATATTTGGTTTTAAAGCATAAACTATTTTGAAAATGACCGCGGTGTTATAATAACGTTTGGTTGTTAACGAGACCGGGATCGAAAGTTTTCATACTCTCTGCCAACTCCGAAAACCACTTTAACAATGGTGTACGTGGTGGAGATTCGAGAATGAAGTAGAATGGCGGCGGCGTTCCTTTGAGGTATATACGTGGACCCGACTCTCATGAGTTGGCATAAGGTGGCTAAAACAAGAGCGATCTCAGGCCAAAGAGGTAGCCCTTCTTATCGGACACACTCCTTCGATATTATATTCCGACTTTGAGATTTATTTGGTGGCCACTTTTGATTTTTGATTTAGGGGTGTGGCTCGAGGTGGGCGGTTGTAGCTGCTACGCGTTACAGCCAGCCCGTGTGCATAGTTGGTATATCTACCCTGGCATTGCCTTGTGTGCCGTGTCACCTACCCTAACGCGCCTTATATGAGTTGGTTTTCTCCCGCAGCCCGTGGAGTATTTAGGGTAGTCTCCCGATCTGAAGATGCACTGATACTGGATAGACTAATGGGGCTATTACGTGTTAAGGTGAAAAATGTAAAGGCTTAACACTATTTAAAAATAAGTTTATTTTACTATAGACATTATTATAATAGCGAAATATTACTACATAGTAAATAGTTTAACATATCCTTCGGAGATGTGAATCCCGAGCATCTCTTAAGTTACTGCACTCATGTTAGACACTGGATAGGAGATGCCAAACCCTGTATACGTCTTTGGCGTCATTCCACTCATATTATTTACCATTGATTTAACTTACATAAGATCTTTTAGTTCTGACTCGAGTGTTTGGTCTTTTCAATTCGCTCGGGTCAGTCTAAGCATTTCAGGATTCAAAGACTTTATTTCTGGAGGACGAAGATGAAGATAACATTACTATTATTTATTATATTATTCCACTACATTCTACTGTATTATTTATTATTCTCTGGAATGTGTAACTCTGATATGTGTTGTATAAGTATAATCAAATGTTTTTGTAAAACAGCTTCATGAACTGTTATTTGATTGTTATATTTTGTCGTTCCGTTGCAAGATTCTGTTTTGTTTTTCTTCTTTCCCTGCTTTTTCTTATTCACCCCAATAACAATCTGCACTTCTGTATGGTTTGAGTCCGACCTGTGTGGTTTATCGTCGATTTAAAGCGTACAAAAGGCGAGCTGTTACATTATCATTAGACACTTTCGTGCTTAAAAATGTGAATGTTACATTTCCTAACTCCGTCAAAAATGATTCTAAACTCATTATCCTCAATGTGACAAATGTCTTTTTCAAACATAATTTTGAAGCTCTTATCACATAATTGACTAATACTAAGCAGATTATGTTTAGATTCCAGATTAGCAAAACATTAGAAATAATAGGAGTTTTAGAGTTACTGACATTATCGATGCTGATGACATATCCTTTGGCATTATCTCCAAAGTTAACCGTTCCACCATCTTGGTAAATGATGTCCTTTAAGATCTTCAGATTTCTAGTCATGTATCTTGAGCATCCACAGTCTAGTATCCATTTGTCCTTCTTGATTTGTGATGTATGATTTTCATGTGTCTCTTCAATATCTACCATATTACATACCTATTTTTGAAAATCCACTTTATAAACTTCCAAATAATCAAGTGACTTTTTTTAATATTATTAGTTCCTAATTTATTTGAGGGTAACATAAGGATTAAATAATTTTGTTTTTCTTCAAAAATGCACTAACAGTGTTTCTGCTATTTATTTTTTCAAAAATCAAATAACGAGTATTTTTGAAAACATAATGCTCCAATACCAAATGTGGAAAACGGTGCAATACTAATGTGAATGGATCACAAGGGTACTTTAACACTAGGAGGTGAATAATGTTTATAGATTTTATGGAACTTTTTAACTTATTTTAAAATTTGAATCAAACACAGATAATCAATCAAAATATATATACTAACAGGCAGTCATAGATATAAATAAATGCAGTATAAGTAAAATAATGAGTTAGAGAGATGTCACCTTATATTGGTTCGAATTTCTCCTACATCTAGTTCCGTACAATTTCATGTACATATTTCTTTTAAATGCCTACTTTGAATAGGTAGCAAGCAAACTAGAATAAAGTCTCGATTTCAAGGCAAGAAGATACACCCTTCTAACTTTTGAGTTCAAGGTATAGTCTCTTGATTTAATCGGGCAACAAGATCACCCACTTGATTTAAACGTGCTACAAGTACATCGACATGATTTGAACGGGCAACAAACATACTCAATTGATATGAATGGGCAACAAACTATAATATAGTCCAAATACAAACAGTTGCACTTTGATATAAGATATCTTATAGCCCTTTTTGATAGCACTTTTTCTTTGAATTGATGAGAGAAAACATGCAAATAAGTGAGTAGTTTATAAAGAGCAAAGCAGAGTTTTAATTTGAGAGAATATGTATTTAGAGTTAAGAGTAAGAAGAAGAAATGAAAGTTAGTTAAAAATTCGTTTTCTAACATTTTATATAGTATTTGAAAAGATATATCTATTCATGAAAAGATGTAATAAACAATCACAACTTTTTAATTTTAAAAACATGTCTTTTCACTAATTTAATCAGTATTTAAAAGGATATGTCTATTTGTGAAGAGACATGATCAAAAATCATAAATTTTCAAAATTTAAAAACCATTTCCCAAACGGTCTATATGTTGATGTACATATGTGGAATATGTTGACATACATTTGTATGTTTTGAAAACAGAAACTTTTAAAAATGTTTCAAAATTATGTACTCTTGTAAAATCATTAAACATAGTTTTTAAATACTTTAATATGTATATTACTTTTATAAAATATTTGTAAAAGTATATCTCAAAACTAAAATAAAT
The DNA here is from genome assembly GCA_030765085.1 of Allium cepa. Classification (NCBI taxonomy): domain Eukaryota; kingdom Viridiplantae; phylum Streptophyta; class Magnoliopsida; order Asparagales; family Amaryllidaceae; genus Allium; species Allium cepa. The sequence continues at coordinate 349,895,344 of CM060944.1, forward strand.
ATTTTGATAATAAAGTAATAATAATAACAACTATTTTGATAGATGATAGTTCAAGGAATCAAATGGTTAATATCCAAGGACTTTGACAGAATTTTCTTATGTTTATTAACTATAAACTATAGTCTTAGCTCTTCTTGTCTTCATCTCTAAAACTAACGAGTTTTCAAATATCTTTATCATCTCTGAATCTTGATCTCTAGTCTTTTTACTGATCAGTCTTTAAACTCAATTATCCTGTACTTATATAAACCTGTATAATATCCTGCGAAATACTCTATACAACTTGGGAAAATAGTAGTATCTATATTTATATGGTTGTTATCATCAAAATTAATATTTTTAGAATCAACACAATAGACCCTTTCTCTAGAAATTAACTTGTAAAATAAGAATGTCCTTCACTAATAGAAAGTAATCGAACAAACATCACGCAGGCGACCCATACCACTTAGTGTTACTCGCTCATTTACTTAACGTTCGTAAACTACACTCCTTTCCTATAATAATATCATATACCATAAGTCAACAAGAGTAATAGGAATAATATTACTGAGTATATCATACCAGATGTAATCCATTTACTCAAAATTCTCACCATATCGAACTTCATACAATAATATTCTATAGTACGAGTCAATATAGTAATCGAAATAATATTACCGAATGTTCCATACCAAACAGTGTCACTAATCCATTTACTCAAATTCCTCACAATCTAGAATTCAACACAATATTATTCTATATGACAATTCCAAAGAATAACCAAAGAAATATTGCCGAAAGTTTCGTACAAGACGGTACTATCACCCCATTTATTCTGATTCCTCGTTATGTAGAAATATAAATCATCCAAATCACACAACACAACTATTTATTGATTTGAATAGGGTTTTATCATAAAATACACTTTTCCCAAAATCTTCAATACAAATTTAAATATTAATATATTCAATTTAAAGAAGATTAAAATGTAAAATTCACATTCTTTTCTAAAATCCTTATATAATTTCGGAAACAAATATTTGCAAATTTCTGATTTAATTGCAAGGAAATCTATATTTAAAACCTACATTCAATTTCAAATCACTCAAACTCTTTTCTAAAACTAACTTGTAACTTTGAAAGTTCTTCTACAAACGTTTTAAAATAATACACCGAAGGAGTTTTATAATTCAAGATTTTCTTTAACTGATAACTTAAATAATCTTATTTTTCCATTAAAGATTTTCCATTTAAAATATTTCCTAAAGCCATAATATAAAATTTAAAAATCAATATATTAAAGACTCTTGTCCAAATCCCTTTCAAAACCTTTACTGAAAAATAATTCATCAGCTAAAATCTTATTTTCCATTAAATCCTCCAACATTTAGCATTGAATTATATGGATTTATAAAATATATTTTGTATAACCAAATTCTCAAAGTTACATTTTCCATAATAATTAAATTCAAATTCATTTATATATGTTTCCAAAGGTTTTAAACGACTTCCTTATTGTATAAAAATAATCAACTACTAAGTATACACAACTTCCAAAATTATTTTGGAAGAAGTACATTATAAATTTTAATATCAACAATTTTCATGTAATGAAATAAATTTGTAGTCATCTTATTATAATTTCAAATTGATATTCCTTAAAATTTCTCATATAATAAATAAGTTGCATTCAGTTTATTATTACTTCAAAGTATTATTGTTCGAACTTCCAATTTATTAAAACCAAATAGAATACTCTCATCATTTTAAAATATAAATTTTAAATTCTCTTTTTATAAAAATACGTCAAATATTTCTATAATCATAGATAAATGAATAAATAAAATGTGTATTCAAAAATTTACATATTTAAAAAATTCAAAAATGACTACATTGTAAATAATTTCTTTACTTACAAATTTAAAAAATTATTCCACTTTTATATTTCTATCAGTAATGTTATATTTTGAATATTAAATTAAAATCATTTCAAAATTCACTATTTATTCCTAAAATATTTTATTTCTTTCAAAACTTCCCATTACAATTCAATCTCTCGTTTTTCGAACGATTTCAAGTGTTGTTTTCGATTATTTACAAGCACCTATATATTACTCAAACGTCAAATAATGTGCATATATTCAATCAGTCCATAATTCATCATAACATCAACAACACTCAAATTCATTTAATTTAATGCATATTAACCAAAATTGATCATCTAAATTCAATCAGTTTTCTTACCGTATTTGCCACACAAGAATCAAACAAAGCATAGAAAGGAGATGGCCAAAGACAAAGATATGAGTTAAAGATAACTCAGCCAAAGCTCTACTTTCTCGTCAACAAAACTGTCGACATCTCCTCACTTCGATTCCATCGCGACTCGACAACAACACCTATGTTGCCATCATCTCCTACGTAAAACGCAGCCCAAGCACCATGACCCTCCATCACTCTTCCCTAACCGTGCACCATGGTCACACGCCACCGCTCCAGCCTAAGCACGTCAATCCTAATCGCACGAATAATGGCTGCGCTTTCTGTCGAGCCGCCTCCCTTCACCTACGATGATGTCGCATGCACTTGTGCCTGGATGTGTGATATTATATATATTTTTATTTTGAATGGCTTTTTTTCTTAAGCGAAATTGATTTCAAATGATTTGGGGGGTTTAGGGTTGAGATAGAAGAACAGTTTTGGGTTTGGAGTGGGTTAAGGAAGGGTCTAGAAGAGTTGAGATGGTCAAGGGAGGTGCTACATAATTACTATTTACAATTAAGCCCCTTTCATTTATTTAACTTAAACACCCTACTTTTATTTCTGTAACGACCCGTATTTTACGTGTCGATATATCGTAGAATTCTAGGTCGTTAGTGTTGTTTATGTCGTCCTTAGCCTAAGTCGTAAGGGAGGATAACTCGTATGTTGTTTGAGTCGCGTGGAAGTTAGATTGGGAAGTTAACTCGAGATAGTGCTAGAGCGAGTTAACGGGTTAGTGATATTAGCGAGTTACGAGTTATCGGGTCAGAAAGGTTAGCGACTTAGTGGCTGGGACGAGTTAGCGTGTTAGTATGTTGACCGAGTCATAATAGTTAACAAGTTAACTAGTGGGCGAGATAAGGATTAACTCGTATGGCCGAGTTATAGGAGTTAACAGGTTAGGTTTTACTGGGTTAAGGACTGAACGACTTAAGGGTTAGTGGAGTTAGCGCGTTGCCGAGTTAGTGAGGCTAGTGTGTTAGCGGGTTAGTGAGCTAACGAGTTAGCAGAGTTACCGAGTTAAGTCGCTGGGTCGGCTAGGTGATAAGTCGTTTCCCAGTTGAGTCGTTGGGTTCGATAAGTCGTAAGCCGTTGAGTCGTAGCTCGTGTATGAGTTAGGCCGCGCGTAGGATAAGTCGTTTGGTTCTGTATGTGTTAGGTTGTAGTACCTGTTGAGTCGTAGGAATGGCTGAGTCGTAGGTCGCTAGGTTGTTGAGTCGTATACGAGTTAAGGATAGGTTGGCTGGGCTCGATGAGTCGTATATCGTGTTGTTTGATGAGTCGTGGACGACTCATGGGATAAGTCGTGACCGACTTAAGGGGCGACGACTCATGGGGCTTCCAGCCTATAAATAGAGGGGTTTGGCTCACTTTTTGGCACCGGTTTTTGAAGCGACGAAGTGCTGCCATTTTGAGAGCTCGACTATAGCGTTTCTCCATCTTCTTTTCTCCACTCTAATCTAGTTCTAACATCCATCCAAGATCGAAGATCAAGATAGAAGATCCAAGAGCCAAAGTTGAAGATCTTCATCCAACGAAGCTAGATTTCATCGTTTCAAGCGGGATTTCGACGAATCAAGCTTGAATCCTTGCTGTCCAGATCTGAAGTGATTAGTTTTTGAAGTGTTTGGGTGATTCGGTGAGTGGTGGTTATCTCTCACGCAGACCCAAAGGAGTGTATTGGATTGGTGGTTTGTTGAAGTGTTGTAGATAGTGATTTTATGCATATTTCTTTAGATCCAAGTGTAGATCCATTACTTATGAAGATGTTTACTTATACAAGTTCATTTATCAAGTTGAAGAGACAAAACCCATGATTTATATTTGTTAGATCTATGCTAAAAACCCATGATTCATGTATGTTAGATCTATGCTCATTTATTTACGAAATTGCCATTATCCTTGTAATTGTTTATTTAGATCTTGTTTGAATGATTGATTGCTTGGATTAATGTTTGATTTGATTGATTAGTTGATATATAGCTTGATTTGATCAAGTTGGTCGAAAATGATTCAAAAGCTAAGTGGAAAGGCTCTTGAATGGTGAAAGCTGCTTGTGGCATATGAAGCGGATGTTGAAGCTCATATGTATGGATTGGATGATGTTGAGATAGACTTTGCCATAATGCGAGGAGGCAAAGCATGGTATTGAGATGGACTTTTCCATGATGCGAGGAGGTAAAGCATGATGATGAGATGGGACGGGTCATGATGACGTTCCAAGCACGGGCTGCGATGACGTGCGAAGCCATGTTGATAACTCGGTGATGCGATCCGGGTTGATGATAATGGTTAGCTTGAGAGGCGCTTGAGCTAGTATGAAAATAGTCGTCAAGGAGGATGACTAGGAGGCTGAGATCTCATCATTGTTGGAGGTTCTAGCATTCTCAAAGCAAGAGTACGTTGGAACGGGCTGCGACGACGTTCCAAGCACGGGCTGCGACGACGTGCTAGTACTCTGGGTAGTTGCGAAAATTCCTAGGCACGGGCTGCGACGACGTGCGGAGTTATGTCTAGAACCGGGGTTACCATTAGCCCTTGACAGGTGGTCATTCAACTGACGGTGAAATCAAGGCAATGATAACAGTGATAGCCAGAGTCATGGATGTTTGGACGTTTGGTTGTATCATCATTCGGTCTCAAGAGCGGTATTTTCCGGGTGCTTATCTGATCTTGGTTTAGGCCTTGGGGGTTTGTATTTGGAAAACATCGACCTTGACTCGAATGATTATTGCTTTACTTTAATTGTCTGCCACGTTATGCTTGCTTCTCCTTAGTGTGTGTCTGGGGGATATCGCTGTAGAAAGAGGCGGAGTGGGATGGTTTGGTTCCTATTCCTTTTATCCCTTATGCTCTTTTGGTATGTTTGATAGTTGATTTACTGCTCACTAAGACTTTGTCTGACTCAAGGTTTTATGTCTCCTCTTATTACCTTGGGCTGTTCATCCATGTTGGGATGGGCAGACTAGGTAGCAGGTGACAGGTGCTGTTCTTGGAGATCTACGTTGATGATGACGAAGACGAGCAGGAGGCTTTTGCATATTATTTCATATTATGTACTGGGTGTTCCGCTGTATATACTTTGAGTGCTTTGTAGTGAGGTTTTGATGTATTGACTGTTCTGATGATTGTATCAAACTTCTAAGATGCTTATTTGATGATATTCTGTTATGAAGCTTCACTATACATATATTTCTCTATTGTATTTTATCCATGCGCTGTGAGTTATGCGATAGATTCTGCGATGTTTATTCTACCCTTGACGGTCACCCATGGCTGCCTGGCACGCCTTTCAGCGCATTATTTCCTTGTTTTGGTGCGGGAGTCATGGGCGGTCTTCACAATTTCCCTTTTAATTAATTTTTTAACTATTTATACATTCGGTTCCAACTCAAAATGAACTAGTAAACGTTGCACTAAGTATATTAAGCAAAATATTTAAATTCAATAGTTATTTATCTTCGTTAAATTATTGATTCTTATTAATATCGAATAATTATCTTTTTTATCTATTTCAATTATATAACAATTATTTTCAATATAAAAAATATTTATATTCATTTTAAATATTTTATTCTAGCTTAACAAATTATTATTATTATTTTGAAATGGATTCATTCACTAATTCAATTTTTGTTAAAACAAACTCCTTTATTGAATTATTTTAAACTAAAAAGGTACATTTTTAAAATTATCCAAAAATTAAAGTTGAACGCTTTATTTTAGTTCAAAATAATATATTAAAAAATGGTAGAAGGTTGGGTTGTTACATCATCGTGGTCTCTTTGAACATAGAGGAATGTCTCCTGCATAAAGGGTCCAAAAGGTGGAAGAGGACCAGGGAATCCGATCACAAGGGTCCCTTTGACCAATTTTCCAAGCAAGCACTCGTTTGTTTTGCGGAGGCACTCCATTAGGGAGAGGGAGGGAAATTGGTAAGTCATGTGTTGCTGGAGCTTGACGTCACCCAGGATCATGATGACTTAGATCGTTTGTAATGGTCATTTCAGGAGATGTCGATGGAGCTTCTGGGGCCTTCCCATCATGTTTGGTTCGGTTAGGGCTTCCATGATACAGAGGAGGTTATAAACATTCATAAGCAGAAACCCTTAATTATACAGTCTTCCCCTTTTTATTTTCTTTGAACCCTCTACATTATGTATAATTTTCTAACTAGTTTGCTTTTGTAGGCTGCATATCGCTCCGTTCATCTTCGAGACTACTTTATGGTGCTTAAGAACTAAATCAACGTATGCATGCATGCTCAGGTGTCCGTCGAACAAATGGCCGGGGAAGGGGGGGCGAAAGTGACAGCAAGGGATGCAGCCAATTCTAAGGTATGGACGGAGTGGGAATGAAAAGCTTCAAGGAGAGGCTGGACAAGCTTAAGGAAGACCTTACCTATCATACTACAGAATGTAAGTCCACCGCCCAGGTGGTGGCCGCTTGAAAGGAGGAGGAGGACCAATGGAAGAATCGGCTGACTAACATTATCAAAGCCCTATTCGTGGAGAACTGCGATCTGCTGATTTCCAAAAGTCACCTGGATTCCGACCTGCTTAGGGTGATATGGGATGAGGTTGGAGAGGAAATGGCAGTTTTAGGGAAGTTTTATCGATCATCTTGACTAGGGAGAAAATTGACTCCTTACAATGGCTTGTTGAGAATCCATCCTTGTAGGTAATTTTATCCCCTCTTATAACATCTCAACAATGTCATGACTATCGTTCCCTTGGAGAGTAAGGGGAAGGATAAGGAGGCAAAGGGGGATGTCGTCTGCAACACCACACCCCTATACCCTTACTACCAAAGAGTACCGTTGGGTAATATTGTCTGATAATACGGAAAATGAGACGATATTGGACCATCACACGTTAATATTCCTTTAGGCTAATACTTGTATGTATTTAAAAAAAATCATAAACAGCTTACCTATATGTACCCAGTATCAGCACAAAGCAATAAACACGTGTGTTTCCAAGATAAAACAATACATAATATAAAAATAATCACAGAGAACATAGAGTCATCCACGCAGCGTCAACATATAATAATAGATATAAATGAGTCCAAATGGGTTAAGAAAAATAGTCAAATGCCCATTATCATCAAAAATATACATTATATGTCAAAAATATATATCTCGACAACGCGTGTAGATGCAAATATACAAATTATATACAAATACTATATCCTCCATCTATGCCCGACATCTAAAAACTAGTCAACTCGTCCTTGAACTTGAAATGTCTCGGACTTACATCAGTATTATATAAATAACACATGGGTTAGTGTAACGACCCGTAAAATTCAACGATTTAAAATGAGTTAAATTAATAAGATTTTTAATTGAATTTAGAAAGAAATAAAAATCTTATAATTTATATTGGAACGAACGTTAGAATTTAGATGTAGCAATTGAAATTAAAATTTACAATTTAAAATTTATATTGCAATTAATTGGAAATAATGTAAATTGTCATACTGGTTATAAGTTTAACATAAGAAACAAATGGGAAGGTTGAAATTTAGAATTATTAATAAAAATTATTAACTAAAATGGAATTCAAATTAATATATGCACTTGAGTAAGTTTTAAAAATAAAAGTGATTAAAGGTTACTTTAATGACAATTAATGAATGTATTAAATTGGTAAAGGTCAAAATTTAATGCAATAAATAAATTAGGAATTTAATTTCATTAAAGGTAATTAAATATTATCTTAACATAAAATTTAGACAATTTTTGAAATTAATGCTAACTCCATTCAGAATATGACAATTGGTGAAATATTTGGCTGGTAAGCATATATTATAAGTTACCTGTTTAATTAGTTGATGGAATTTGAATTTTAAATAAATGTTAATAAAATAAATAAAAGTTACATTAATGTGAGAAGTAATACAATTTTAGAGGTTGTTAAACTAGAGTGTATTTGGAAATAAAGTTCATTTAAATGTTAAGTAATTATAATGTTGTTTTTGATAATAAACGTTACTTTAATGATTATTAATATAATAACGGAAGTGTGTATGGAAATTTATAGAAACGTAAACTTATTTTAAGGTAGTAATTGGATGTAGGTTTATGGAATGGAGTTAATGTAAATCAATTGGATTTAAAATGAAATTTGGTATTACATTGATGAGTTTAAATGCTATTTTATTTTGTAAAGTAATAAATGGTGTAATAAAAGAATGAAATCAATATAAGATAATAAATGCAATGATTGTGGGTTAATAATAAAGTGTGATAGGGAAATGATTGTTTATAGTAATTGAATGGAATTCTAATTTGTTGGAATAGAGTAAATGTATACTTGGTAATAAATTTAAGATAGGAAAACGAACTCAAATATTGAATTAATTAATTTATATATATATATATATATATATAATAAATGATGATTATTGAAGTGGAAATAATAAACTTATAAAAGGTGATTAAGAGTTATGACCACAAATTATTGTGAGTTATACATATATATTAAATTTATTCAACTGAATTGGAAATCATTGCAATAAATCTAAAGGAAATGTTACGATAATATAAATTTGGGAATCGGGGAATCAATTCAAAAGATATTAACTAAGGAAATAATACGTAATAATTTTAATAAAATCAATACCATACAAGAATTGTAACATTTGTTTGTGAATAGTGAATTCCTATGTGTAATTAAAGGTTTTGATAAGAATTATTTGAATATTACCTAATTAATTTGGTCAATGAATTTATTATAAGTAACCCGTTTATTTGGGAAAATAATTAAAAAGGAAATCAATTGGAATTAATTGAACTTTAATGTTTATTAATGCGATTAATTACTACGTTGGTTGACTTTAGATGAATTTGGAAATTTTAACGCACTAAGATATAAATCATGATAATTATACCATAAGATTTAATGGAATAACAAGAGGGAGTAAATCAAATTTAATTTTTGGAAATTAAACGTATAATTGTTGAATTTAATGAAATTGAAGAATTTATAAATTTTAAATCGACAGGAATTTTTTTAAATTAGTGCAAATGTTTAAGGAATTAGAAATAACGAGAATTGTTGATTTATAAGATTGGAATTGAAAGTTTGATTTAATGAATTAATTAATTTTTAATTTATTTAATTGATATAAAAATAGCCATTTTTTCCACTGACTCGTATTTCGATGAAACAAGTTTCACTGGATCCGTAACGGTGAATTATTGTAGGATTTCAAGTTTCGTAGCGATCGGGCTTGTCGTTTGATCGTACGGACTCGAAACGCCTTGAAATCGATAAACTAAAATCAATTTGAAATTAATTGATTTGAGAATAACTTCTTCATACGATGCAATTTGAACCTGAAACCTTTTCCATTGCGTTTAAAATATTTTAAAATACCTATTTTGATATATAAGTTTACCCAATTTCGTTCTGGGGTCAGAACGGGCTTATTGGGCCATTTTGTCGTTAGCGTGTATTCAACCCGATCCATTTATTCTATTTCAACTTTCTCTATAAATATCCTGCTATAAACCCTAGCCTCCCTAATTCTCATTTGTTTGTACGTAAATTCATTCTATTCCCCTTCTTCCTCAATGGCAGACAAAATTCTATATTTCCAGATCCAATTGCAAACCAAATCTAATTTCAAAATCTTCAGAAAAATCTGAAAAAAAAATATGTTGAAGCTCTCGAAGTGCATAATATTCTGCAGAAATTCGTTTTCCGTTTTGGATTGTCGTTTGGACGGTAAAAATCGAAGAAGTCTCGGCCGTTCATCACGTCGAAATCAAACTCGACGGATCGACGAACCGTTTCTGGGTTTTGTAGAGCGGACCGAGGGGAGTCGATCTATGTGGTTTTTGCGTTGAATCGACGGCCAGATGTTTGGGAAAAATTTGACCTAGGTGGTGAAATGTGGTGCGGCGGTTGCCCCTGTTCGAGACCGTGGAGGTTGGGTTCGCAAGGGGAGGACGCGGCTAGCCATCGCGTGTCGTGCGACAATCGCACGTGGCGGCGTCTTCGATTCGAACGAGGTTCTAGGGTTTTGGTAGCATCAGTATCGTGCGTGTGTACTGTCGTGCGTGTCCTGGAGATAGTAGCGTGGAGAAGAATGCTGATGTGGCCTATAGGTAAAGGGTGTTCTCCTTTGTTATTTTTTTTTGAAATTTAATCGCATTTATCGTCATAACTTCTGCATACGATATCCGTTTTACGCGCGGGTTCTTTTGTTAGGATCGTATTCAAATTCCGGACTTGATGACGCTTGTTTGGATGAATTCTGAGAAGGTCAAATTTTTGGGTTTAAATTGGATTTAAATTCAATTTAAATTCAGAAGTTGAGTGTTTTTACCCACTCGCAACTTCTAAAATTTCTTATGTTTGTTAAATTGATTTATGATATGAATAGAAATTTATTTATGACTTTTGGCATATTTTTATTCACCATCTCAGTTAAATTGCATTTATTTAATTAAATTGTTATTTAATTATTCATTGCATATAAACTGCCAGTTAAATTTTTATTTATTTATTTTTGCATATAAACTGTCAATTAAACAGTTTTAATTTAATATTGAATATAAACTGCTAGTTAACACTTATTGTTTATTATCCATTCGATAGTGATGTTATTGTTTATATTGGATGATGATTGTTATAAATGGTTGATGATTGATATTGGATGAATGAATGCTGTATTTTATATTGTATAAACTACAAGTTATTATGCATTTTCATTTCATTCGGGATTGCGGTTTGAAATGAAATATAACCGTGAATTTTATTTTAAATTACGGATTGAAATGATAAATATCCTTATCACTTGACCATAGGATAGAAAATTTTATACAGGCACCGCGGTAGATATATATATATATAATTATTTTTTGAAATGATTTTCTATGGTTTTCGAAAGAATATGGTTTATTGAATATTAATTTTTGATATTTTTAAATATTATTTTCATATATAGTTAAACGCTTGAATTTAAGCTATGTATAAATTTGATTTAAAGAATAAAAGAAATTTAAAAATAAAAGTTAAATTTTATTTAGATATAATACGGTTAAATATTTATTTAAAATTATTAATGGAGTTTTAATGTCTTAAATAAAATAATTGTTAGAAGATAAATATGAAGTTGCTTTGAATTAAGGTATTTAAGAAGTATCCTCGAATAAAATTTATTTGAAATTTAAATTAATTTGGGGTTTTAAAAGGTATGATCTTTATAATTTGATTTTGGCTTAGAGGACTTAAATGAATATCAAGTCGATTTAAATGAACATTATCAAGTAAATTAAATTGAGAGAATACCCTGTTATTTGATTTTTAAAGGTTTTACTTAAATGATATTTGATTTATTAATTAAACATTTCAAATCTAAATAATAGTAATTGAAATTAATATATATGAAATTATCAAAGAATAAGTTTTGAAATGGTGGAATGATTAAAAGCTTTGAAATATATGGAAATTGGAATGGTTTATTTGAGAATTTGAACCTATATTTGGAATTTATTTGTGAAATTTAAAAAGCTATTTTGTTATGTAAAGCGGTTTAATACTTAAACCATTTAAGTATTAGAAATTTAGTTTCAAAGCTATGGGGTTTAAGATATATATATATATATATATATATATATTTGAAAATATTATGATTTTGGGAAAAGGGATATTTATAAAATAAAAATGGTATCATATTGATTTGGGGTTTTAAAAATATAAATGATATCGTATTTATATGGTTTTGAAAGAGATATTATATTCTAGTTTTAAAGTATAAATTATTTTGAAATAACCGCGGTGTTATAATAACGATTGGTTGTTGAAGAGACCGGGATCGGAAGTTGTCATACTCTCTACCAACTTCGAAAACCACTTTAACAACCGTGTACGCGGTGGAGATTCCAGAATGAAGTAGGATGGCTGCGGCGTTTCCTTTGATGTAAATACGTGGACCCAACTCCTGTGATTTGGCATAAGGTGGCTAAAACAGGAGCGATTGACGGGTTAATTGAGGTAGCACCTTTGATCGGACGCATCCCTTCGATATTATACTTTGACCTTTGGATTGATTCGGTGGACACTTTTGATTTCTTTGATTTGGGGGTGTTGTTCGAGGTGGGCGGTAGTAGCAGCTACGCGTTACCACCGACCCGAAATCGTAATTGGTATATCTACCCTGGCATTGCCTAGTTGTGCCGTGTCACCTACCATAGCGCGCATGTACGAGTTTGGTTTTCTCCTGTAGCCTGTGGAGTATTTAGGGTAGTCTCCCGACCTGGAGATGCACTGATACTGGATGGACTACTGGGACTATTACTGTGTTAAAGGGAATATTGGGTCACTCCTTAACGCTATTTAAAAGTAAGTTCATTTTACAATTAGACACTATTATAATAGCGAAATATACTACATAGTAAATAGTTTAACGGATCCTTAAGAGATGTAAATCCCGAGCATCTCTTGAGTTATTGCACTCATATTTATTTCTTTTGATTTAACTTACATAAGATCTTTTAGTTCTGACTCGAGTGTGTTGTCTTTTCAATTCGCTCGGGTCAGTCTGAGCGTTCAGGATTTGAAGATTTTAGCTCTGGAGGAAGAAGAGGATGATTAGTAGTACTATTATCTACTATATTATTCCACTACACTATTGTATTCCGCTGCACCGTTGATATTCTATGGTATGTATAACTCTGATATATATTGGATAAGTAAAATTAAATATTTTGTAAACACCTTTAAGAACTGTATATTTGATTATTATATTTTATCCTTCCGTTGTGAGATTCTATTTTTTTTATTTCTTTCTTGTTTTTCTTATTTTCCCCATAACAATCCGTCCTTTCGTATGGTTTGAATTGGCACGTGTGTCGATTTAAAGCGTGTGAAAAGACGGGACGTTACATCTGTTATCAAAGCTTTGGTTTAGCGATAAACCTTAACTTTGTGGGTTTTGACTCTGTAACGACCCTGAATTTCTGTCAATTAAAATTTGTATATTTAATTGATTTTAAATATTAATAAGTGAAATTTATAAGTCGAATAAATTTTATTTCGAATAATTGGATTTAATTGGATAATTAAATCGATAATTTAATAGTTGAAAATACAGAAATAATTGAAAATTGGGTTAAATATGATTGAAAACGATTTGTAAAATTTTATTAAATCATATTGAAGTTAGAATGATGTTATAGAACTTTTAAAATTGAATTAAAAGTTAAATTGTGAAAATTGAATATTTTAATATTTAATTGACGAGTTAAAATAGCCATTTTTCAAACAGTCTCGGATTTCGACGAAACTAGTTTCATCGGATCCGTAATGCTATATTATTATGTGGTTTCAAATTTCGTGTCAATCAGATTTACGGTTTATCCGGGGCAAGCCAAAACGCATAGAAAATTCATTTAATCGGTTTAATTTAAAATCGATTGTTTATTGCCGTAACTCGCACAAATGATCGAGTTAGCCTCCGAAACACGTTCCATTGTGTTCGGAACGCGGGGTAAACCTTAGAAACGCCAGCCGGCACGCTTCGTTTGGAGTTCGGAAAATTTTGGATGAATAGTGTTTCGCCAATTTTCTATAAAAGGACCTCCACTTTCTTATTTACACTCAAAACCCTAAATCAGTTAGGTCTGGCCACCATTTTCAATTCCATGGCCAGAAATTAATATCGTTCTTCCCCAAATATTTCACAATCCACCAACAATTAGCAAAAGTTGTCAACTACAATGTTGTAGAGGACGAAGAGATCTTTAATTCCAACGGTGGTGATCGAAAATAGCGTCACGACTCAACGACAATTGTCATTTGAACGTACGCCATTCAAGCACGGTTCTCGAGAGCGTGATGGGGCCGAGTTGGCTTGTGTTGTAGTCGAGTATAGGGTTTGGCTAGGCAAGTTAGACGGTCACAGTTGATCGTCGTGTAGTCGAGCAGAGGGGAGGCGAAATGGAACCCTAGACGGCGGCAAGTGGGTTCATATTCACGAGTTTGAACGTGAAACTGGGAATGGGGGAGAAGATAGAAGGAGCGGCCGTGATTTGCGTTCAGGGATGGAGGGTCCAGATTGCATCTAGGTTTAAAAATATAAATAATTTGTAAATTTATTTATATTTTAATGTGTACAAACTTTGAAAAATCATATATTTTTCACACGAGGTCGAAAACGCACGAAACAAATTGCGTTGGCTTCGTTTTGTCGAGTACTACGCAATTGAGCTGGTTTGGAGTCGATTGGAGTCAGTGAAAAATTTGGGTAAAATTAAACGCACGTTTAATTTTATTCGAAATAAAACGCCACAACTACTATCGGAAACTCGAGGTGAGAACTTCTCACTCAATCGAATAGTTTCGATTTAAATTTTAAATGGTTAGATTTAAAATTGTTGATTGTATGTTTGGATGATAAATTATTATCTATTGATTGTTAAAATAGACATTATACGCCGTATATTAAGCGGAGGTTATTTATTAAAAACATATACCACGATAATTCCATCTTGATTGGAATTGGTATTATATATGTACTTGGAGTTGATTTCCCGCATTATATAGCGGATGAGACCCTATTGCGCCGCATAATAGCGGATAATATTTTATAAATCCTATATACCACGATATTCCGTATTGGAACGGAATTGGTATTGTGCTAACATCTGTGGATGCAGGGAAACAGGTTGGAGGGATCCAACTGGATTCCTCACCAGTATTTATTTGATTACAGATATTGTGATATTTGTTGATTATCATATGATGATATATGATGTTCGCATGCCGTGATTGATTATTTGGCGCTGTTGCATCATTAGCCCTATTTTGAAGTTTTAAAAATGTTAAAATAACGATTTTTAATTTAAAAGGGTTTTAAAGTGATTTTTTTGAAAATATACGTTTTATTAAAATTTGGAATTGATTTATTTTAAATAAATAAACGTTATAATATTTAAAGTTATATAAGTTATGATTTTTGATAAATATAACCGAAATGTGATTTTTGAAATAAATAGTAAATTAATTCATAAAATGGTTTAAATTGGGATTTTTGAATAATTATAAACGATTTATATAAAAGATTTATAATATTGATATTCAAAAATTAAAAATATAGGAATTATAAAACGAGTTTTTATAATTGTTAAAATGAAATAAAAATGGATTTCATAAGTGAATGAAATTATAGATTTATAAATTGTGAAGTTATAAATTGAATGGATTTTGTAAAATAGAAAATTATAAATAATTAGCTTGAAAATTTGATTTTTCACATCTAAATGAGATTTAAATAGAATTGGTTAATAAAGAGATTTTTATAACTTGAAGTTTTTATAATATATAAATGTGAATTTATAAACATTGATTTATAAATTCAAGATTGATTGAATTCGATAAGTAAATTTTTATAGCTTATTAAAGGAGTATATTCACGATTTGGGACAGTGGATAATTTTTGAATTGGATATGTAAAAGTGTTGAATTTGGTTAATGATTTATATTTACGATCTTGAACAGTGAATAATATATTAAAGGAATGTTTAGGGAGTGATCTTTTAAATGGAACTAAAATGATTTGAAGTTGTTTTAAAAAGTATTAAGTGTCGAAACCATAGATTTCAACATTTATTGTTGAAATAAACGTTTTCGAGAAATAAGGAAATAGTGGACTATAACACTGTTGTTATAGTAAATGATTTCCGAAAGGAAATGTTTTATATAGTATTGGGATTTATATATTTATCTTAATTTCGAATCCCTATACTAGTGATTTTGGGTCGTCGTAACGATGTTTTACACAATATTCGTTTTGACTCAAATAAATGTGTTTAAGTGCACGTTTTCTTTAAAGAATGAAATATATACTTAATTTCGATTTAAGTATATTTAATATTTTCCAAGTGTTGAAAATAAATGGATTTGTGAATTACTTATTATTATTATTAAATAAGTATGTAAATGTTTTCCAATGTGAAGTGAAATGTTTCGAGATTTTATCTTTTAAAGATAAATTGAAAATGAATAATAGAAATCGATTTGGAAATCGTCTATTCATAGATATTTTGGAATTGTAAATTCACTATTGAATTTATAAAAGAAAGGTAAATTTGTTTAAAATAAACTTTGATTTATTTTTGAAGTGTGGGAATAAATTTACGGATTTGGAACGTAAATATAAAGTAAATCGGTAAGGATTTATTTAATTGGTTTAAATGAACCATTTTGAAATGAAAGTATTTCCGCGTAAGGAAATTGATTGAAATTTGTTTTCAAAAGTGGTAAAGGTGAAAAGTGATTTGAAAATTTGTTTTCAAATGGTTGAAGTGTGGAAATTATATACCTAGTAAAGATATTTTGGAAAATAAACAATTTGGAAAATTATTTGGAATTTGGTGATGTTGTGCACGCCTATTGATAGTTAAATAACCGACTATCAATATTTACCTTTAAATAGGTATTTGTTGTGATTTGCTTGAATTTGAATGCTACACTTATTTTCAAAATAAGCGCTCACTATTCGAGTAAGCCGGGAAAGGACCTTGGGGTCGTATAACCCATTCCGAATATGTTATACGTTGTTATCGATTGTATTAGAAGACCGGTGTTGAAGACCAGATATTTTTGAAAACGGAAGGATTACCGTCGAATGACTCTGCATCGGCTGATCTCCGATATAGAGGTTTTATCACCCTTAGTGACGGAAAGTCCGGACGTGATTAGTGAATATCCAGATTACAAGGGCTTCTTTGGAAGTTCCTTCGGTTCTGTTCGAGCCCGGAACAGACTTGTATGGATTGTATGTCTGACATTACAAATTGAGATATAAAGCTGATTTCTTTTAAATATATTTCTGTTGGTGGCGGAGAATTTATTCTCTTAGCTTAACACCCTTCTCTGAGACGTACGAGCTCAGAGGTTATGTAGTTAAAGGTTATTAGTGATATACTTCCAATTTGTTAGTGTGATATGCTAAGTGCTATTGAGCATTTGTTGAACAAAGCACAACTTTTATATAAAGCGTAGCTTTGTGGACGAGACTTCATCGGACCTCACACCCCGGAAATGGTCAAAACAGGAAGGATGCAGCAAGGTTATTAGGGGGTAGCGCCCCTTTAGTGTATGCCATTTCTTCTGGATAGAGGTGGTATCATGGTATGGAGCCCAGATACTTAACCTATGTTGTTGCCGCAAATTTATTACTTTGTGGTTGTTGGAATCGAGGATCCTCGGATATAGATCGGTTACGATCGGGGAATGACATATTCGTGTCAGTAGTTACCCAGTTTGAAGGGTAACCCGGCCTTATGTTGGCAGAGATCCGGTTAGGTTCTTGGGTCGTCTTCCCAGAGGCGTAACCATGTGGCAATGGGAAGTTCCTTGGCCTGACCATTTGTTGAAAATCCAAAGAAACAATACGAGCCTTGTACGGTTTTAGTTGTAGAACCTGCCATCTAATACGGTAGCTATAGTAGGCATAATATAATGGTACCTATGCTGGCTAAGATTTATATCTTTACTTTCGAAATGTTTTCTACACTATGCACTAATAATAATATCAAAAATGATTTGATTTTGCGTTGTAAGCATCTTTGACTAACATAAGAAGAAATCTTCTCCAAGTCTGCGTTTGCATTGTGTGTGTTGTGGGAGGTCTTACGGTAGTTACATTTTCAAAAAGCATTACGAATTGACTTTAAAAATTATCCTGTTGTTTGTTTCTAAAGATAAACTGTTTTAAGTTCTCACATCAGTCCCATGACTGACCCGGAGTTTATTGTTTCCTTCCTAAACTCTGGGTGCCCACCAATTTCCACACGGGCAGTCTATAGTTAGGTTATCAGGATATTCTGGAATTCAGGAGTTGCTGGAGGCAAGTTGGATGGCATGGCGTATTCACTAGTATATAGTATTTCTTTTCCGCTGTTTGTTGTTGTTTGTTGTTGTAAACTCTGATAATGTGATGTAATGTTATGTAATGTAATAACTGATATAGTTCTTTGTTTAAAGATTATTCATTTATCTATTATATGTTGTTCCGCTGCGATTGTGAGATTCTGATATTGTTCAGTTGTTTCTTTCTGTTCTGTTCTATCTTTTTCTCTCTTCTTCTACCTTTTTCTTCTTCTTTAACCATAACGGTACGGTTTTTCGGCATTCGATTGCTCGGTAGTTGATATAGTGGACGTATTGATGTTGGTTTTCGAGCGTCGAAAAGTCGCACTCGTTACAGACTCTTTACTAATAGGGTAGTAATACCCTATGGGAGTCGCTGAGTGTATATATATATGAGAGAACATATTTGTTAGTGGTATAACAAGGTTTTGATATTGTGTTAATTTGTTCCGTTTCGTATTTATAAATTTTGGTTGATGCATGAGACGCTGTGACATCAATAGGGATTTCTAAACACTTAATAGGACAGAGCGACATAATATTTGTTTTAATATAGGTGAATGAAATAATTTTGCCTATTATGTTTTCTATATATAAATTTTTTTTGTAAAGATATATATTTGGTTGTATTATATTTGTTGTTGGGTAATGAAATTTATAAATAAGATTTGAAAAGAAAATAAGATAAATGAAAAATGGAAATTTAGAACTTAAGTTCTGGGGTTTTGAAAATTTCTTTCAATTGATTTTGGAATATAATAATATTATTAGAAGTATTTTCGAGTATAAATATTTCAATATAATTTGAAAGAATTGTTTAAAGAAATTTTGGAAAAGAAATAAGTTTTACACTCCCCTTTCTGTCACTCGAAAATAATTTCGGTGATGAGTGCATGCATAATCGACATTCATTTTCGAGTTTCGAAGTGGGAAGGCCACTTTAGTAGTTTTGCTACAGATTTATTTTGATAAACAAATATGAATTTTAATTGTTTTAAATATAATTGGATATATAAATTGCAAGCATATGTTTATCTGTTATTTTAAAATGATTTTGAATAAAAACCCGGTATTTAATTCTTAAATTTCCGTTAATTAATAGTTTCAATTAAGTGTAGTAAATGGAATATAACTAATTTATAAATTGGAACCTTTAACTAAAATACGTGATTTCATGCTAAGTTATAAATGAGATTGAAAAAAAAGTGAAATTGGAATCTTATAAAACGAAAGATATAATTATTGAACATTTAATTAATAAAAAGAAATAAGATAGACTTGTATGATTTTGATTACATTCTTAAAGAATATATATAACTTACCAAATATTAAAAGTTAAAATTTTAAATATTTGTAATGGAAAATTGTACAAGTAAACTTATGTAATGAAAGTGTTCAATAAATTGCTTTTATTAATAAGAATTGACGTTCTAGTAGTTATGGACTTAAGTATAATTAAAATGCTTCTAATGAAAAAGAAAGGTAAGTGTTATAAATAAATAATAATAAACTTAAGCAAATAGGTTGAAGTTGCCTCTGAATAAAAAAAGAATAATAAAAGATTAATACTGAAAAATGACTATAAACTTAAGTTAATAGATTTACCTACTAAGAAATTTGATTTAATATGAATAATATAAATAAATAAATGTAATGCAATAAATAGAATTTGGCACTATATAGATAGATGAAAATGAATTGGTAGGTAATGAATAGAAATAGATAAAAATAAATAATGAATAAAAAAGGAAATCAAACAACAAAGGTTATGAAATGGAATTAATAAAAATGAACTTGATTTATTGTGTGAAACTGTTGTTTGTTGGATTATGGTTGTTTGGGGAAGGATACTTTAAAATTGGTTGGATGTATGAATAACCTATTCATTTTTATCTAAGACTGTCGAGTAAATGGTATACTTAATAGTTTATTTATCGTTCTATACAATTTAAAAGTGTCTAAACCTGAACAACTATTTGTTGTGTTTGATATGAATGAATGATTGATTTGTATTGATTCTATGTGATGGTTGTATGCCTTGTTGCAAGTGATTGTTGTTGTATTTATTTGTTGCTAGTGGATGAAACTAAATTATTATTTCATTTTATATAATTATTAACTCTTTTAGATTATATAAGTGGAATATAGGTTATGGAAGCAATTGATACTGCTTTCGGTTTCATAATTAAGCGTAAATTGCCCGACAAATGGGTACGTTTTCAGATTACGGTTTAAAGCGTTATTACTATTTTTCCCGGGTTGGGATATATATATTATTTTGGAAATTATTATGTTATATATTCATATATTTGATATTTTATTTTCTCCGAGCCTCTCCGTACAAAAGAGACTTTGTTGAAATTTTCCAAAAATTTTGAACTTAGAAAATTTTAAAACGCCTTCCCAACTTTATAAATTTGAATATAAAGGATTTAATTGTTTATAAATCTATATATTTTGTATAAATTATCCAAGTCTGTAAACCTATTTCTATAAATATAATGTTTGAATAATGGATATTAATTTATAAATTCTTCTTTTCCCTCTTTTTCCTTTTCGGGGATGAAAAGTTTTGAGTGGGGGAGAGTGTAACGACCGGTAAAATTCAATGATTTAAAATGAGTTAAATTAATAAGATTTTTAATTGAATTTAGAAAGAAATAAAAATCTTATAATTTATATTGGAACGAATGTTAGAATTTAGATGTAGCAATTGAAATTAAAATTTACAATTTAAAATTTATATTGCAATTAATTGGAAATAATGTAAATTGTCATACTTGTTATAAGTTTAGTATAAGAACAAATGGGAAGGTTGAAATTGTGAATTATTAATAAAAATTATTAACTAAAATGGAATTCAAATTAATATAATAATGGAAAGTGTAATTGTTGCACAAATAAAAGTGATTAAAGGTTACTTTAATGATAATTAATGAATGTATTAAGTTGGTAAAGGTCAAAATTTATTGCATTCAACAAATTGGGAATTTAATTTCATTAAAGGTAATTAAATATTATCTTAACATAAAATTTAGACAATTTTTGAAACTAATGCCAACTCCATTCAGAATATGACAATTGGTGAAATATTTGGCGGGTAAGCATATATTATAAGTTACCTGTTTAATTAGTTGATAGAAATTTAATTTGAAATAAATGTTAATAAAATAAATAAAAGTTACATTAATGTGAGAAGTAATACAATGTTTAGAGGTTGTTAAACTAGAGTGTATTTGGAAATAAAGTTTATTTAAATGTTAAGTAATTATAATGTTGTTTTTGATAATAAACGTTGCTTTAATGATTATTAATATAATAACGGAAGTGTGAATGGAAATTTATAGAAATGTAAACTTATTTTAAGGTCGTAATTGGATGTAGATTTATGGAATGGAGTTAATGTAAATCAATTGGAGTTAAAATGAAATTTGGTACTACATTGATGAGTTTAAATGTTATTTTATTTTGTAAAGTAATAAATTGTCTAATAAAAGAATGAAATCAATATAAGATAATAAATGCAATGATTTTGGGTTAATAATAAAGTGTGAATAGGGAAATGATTGTTTATAGTAATTGAATGGAATTCCAATTTGTTGGAATAGAGTAAATGTATACTTGGTAATAAATTTAAGATAGGAAAACGAACTTAAATATTGAATTAATATATATATATATATATATATATATATATATAATAAATGATGATTATTGAAGTGGAAATAATAAACTTATAAAAGGTGATTAAGAGTTGTGACCACAAATTATTATGAGTTATACATATATATTTAATTCATTCAACTGAACTAGAAATCATTGTAATAAATCTAAAGGAAATGTTACGATAATATAAATTTGGGAATCGGGGAATCAATTCAAAAGTTATTAACTAAGGAAGTAATACGTATTAATTTGAATAAAATCAATACCATACAAGAATTGTAACATTTGTTTGTGAATAGTGAATTCCTATGTGTAATTAAAGGTTTTGATAACAATTATTTGTATTACCTAATTAATTTGGTCAATGAATTTATTATAAGTTACCCGTTTATTTGGGTAAATAATTAAAAGGGAAATCAATTGGAATTAATTGAAATTTAATGTATATTATTGAGATTAATTACTACGTTAGTTGAAATTAGATGAATTTGGAAATTTTAACGCACTAAGATGTAAATCATGATAATTATACCATAAGATTTGATGGAATAATAAGAGGGAGTAAATCAAATTTAATTTTTGGAAATTAAACGTATAATTGTTGAATTTAATGAAATTAAAGAATTTATAAATTTTAAATCGACATGAATTTGTTTAAATTAGTGTAAATGTTTAAGGAATTAGAAATGATGAGAATTGTTGATTTATAAGATTGGAATTGAAAGTTTGATTTAATGAATTAATTAATTTTTAATTTATTTAATTAATATAAAAATAGCCATTTTGGACACTGACTCGGATTTCGACGAAACAAGTTTCATCGGATCCGTAATGGTGAATTATTGTAGGATTTTAAGTTTCGTAGCGATCGGGCTTGTCGTTTGATTGTACGGACTTGAAACGCCTTGAAATCAATAATTTGAAATCAAATGATTTGAGCATAACTTCTTCATACGATGCAATTTGAACCTAAAACCTTTTTCATTGCGTTTAAAATATTTTAAAACCCTTATTTTGATATATGAATTTACCCAATTTCGTTCCGGGGTCAGAACGGGCTTTTTGGGCCACTTTGTCGTTAGCGCGTATTCAACCCGATCCATTTATTCTATTTCAACTTTCTCTATAAATATCCTGCTATAAACCCTAGCCTTCCTAATTCTCATTTGTTTGTATGTAAACTCATTCTATTCCCCTTCTTCCTCAATGGCAGACAAAATTATATATTTCCAGATCCAATTGCAAACCAAATCCAAAGCATAAATTTCAAAGTCCTCAGAAAAATATGAAAAAATATATGTTGAAGCCGTCGAAGTGCGTAATATTCTGCTGGAATTCGTTTTCTGTTTTGGATTGTCGTTTGACCAGTAAAAATCGAAGAAGTCTCGGCCGTTCATCACGTCGAAATCAAACTCGACGGATCGACGAACCGTTTCTGGGTTTTGTAGAGGGGACCGAAGGGAGTCGATCTATGTGGTTTTTGTGTCGAATCGACGGCCAGATTTTCGGGAAAAATTTGACCTATGTGGTGAAATTTGGTGCGGCGGCTGCCCCTGTTCGAGATCGTGGAGGTTGGGGTCGCAAGGGGAGGACGCGGCTGGCCATCGCGTGTCGTGCGACAATCGCACGTGGCAGCGTCTTCGATTCGAACGAGGTTCTAGGGTTTCGGTAGCATCAGTATCGTGCGCGTGTACTATCATGCGTGTCCTGGAGATAGTAGCGTGGAGAAGAATGCTGACATGGCCTATAGGTAAAGGGTGTTCTTTTTGTTATTTTTTTTTGAAATTCAATCACATTTATCGTCATAACTTTTGCATACGATATTCGTTTTACGCGTGGGTTATTTTGTTAGGATCGTATTGAAATTCCGGACTTGATGACCCTAGTTTGGATGAATTCTGAGACGGTCAAATTTTGGGTTCAAATTAGATTTAAATTTAGAAGGTGAGTGTTTTAACCCACTCACAACTTCTAAAATTTCTTATGTTTGTTAAATTGATTTATGATACGAGTATAAATTTATTTATTACTGTTTGGCATATTTTTATTCATTATCTCAGTTAAATCACATTTATTTAATTAAATTGTTATTTAATTATTCATTGCGTATAAACTGCCAGTTAAATTTTTATTTATCTATTTTTGCATATAAACTGCCAGTTAGACAGTTTTAATTTATTATTGAATATAAACTGCTAGTTAATACTTGTTGTTTATTATCTGTTCGATAGTGATGTTATTGTTTATATTGGATGATGATTGTTATAAATGGTTGATGATTGATATTGGATGAATGAATGCTGTATTTTATATTGTATAAACTGCAAGTTATTGTGCATTTTCATTTCATTCGGGATTGCGGTTTGAAATGAAATATAACCGTAAATTTTATTTTAAATTACGGATTGAAATGATAAATATCCATATCACTTGACCATAGGATAGAAAATTTTATACAAGCACCGCGGTATATATATAAAATTATTTTTGAAATGATTTTCTTTGGTTTTGGAAAGAATATGGTTTAATGAATATTGATTTTTGATATTTTTAAATATTATTTTTATATATAGTTAAGCGCTTGAATTTAAGCTATGTATAAATTTGGTTTAAAGAATAAAAGAAGTTTAAAAATAAAAGTTAAATTTTATTTAGACATAATAAGGTTAAGTATTTATTTAAAATTATTAATGGAATTTTATTGTCTTAAATTAAATAAATGTTGGAAGATAAATATGAAGTTGCTTTGAATTAAGGTATTTAAGAAGTATCCTCGAATAAAATTTATTTGAAATTTAAATTAATTTGGGGTTTTAAAAGGTACGATCTTTATAACTTGATTTTGGCTTAGAGGACTTAAATGAATATCAAGTCGATTTAAATGAACATTATCAAGTAAATTAAATTGAGAGAACATCCTGTTATTTAAAGTTTAAAGGTTTTACTTAAATGATATTTGATTTATTAAGTAAACATTTCAGATCTAAATAATAGTAATTGAAATTGATATATATGAAATTATCAAAGAATAAGTTTTGAAATGGTGGAATAATTAAAAGCTTTGAAATATATGGAAATTGAAATGGTTTATTTGGGAATTTAAACCTATATTTGGAATTTATTTGTGAAATTTAAAAAGCTATTTTGTTATGTAAAGCGGTTTAATACTTAAACCATTTAAGTATTAGAAATTTTGTTTCAAAGCTATGGGGTTTAAGATATATATATTTGAAAATATTATGATTTTGGGAAAAGGGATATTTATAAAATAAAAATGATATCATATTGATTTGGGGTTTTAAAAATATAAATGATATCGTATTTATATGGTTTTGAAAGAGATATTATATTCTGGTTTTAAAGTATAAATTATTTTAAAAAAACCGTGGTGTTATAATAACGATTGGTTGTTGAAGAGACCGGGATCGAAAGTTGTAATACTCTCTACCAACTCCGAAAACCACTTTAACAACCGTGTACGTGGTGGAGATTCCAGAATGAAGTAGGATGGCGGCGGCGTTTCCTTTGAGGTAAATACGTGGACCCAACTCCCACGAGTTGGCATAAGGTGGCTAAAACAGGAGCGATTGACGGGTTAATTAAGTTAGCACCTTTGATCGGACGCATCCCTTCGATATTATACTTTGACCTTTGGATTGATTTGTTGGCCACTTTTGATTTCTTTGATTTGGGGGTGTTTTTCGAGGTGGGCGGTAGCAGCAGCTACGCGTTACCACCGACCCGGAAGTGTAATTGGTATATCTACCCTGACATTGCCTAGTTGTGCCTTGTCACCTACCATAGCGCGGCTTGTACGAGTTTGGTTTTCTCCCGTAGCTCGTAGAGTATTTAGGGTAGTCTCCCGATCTGGAGATGTGCTGATACTGGATGGACTACTGGGACTATTACTGTTTGAGAGGAATATTGGGTCACTCCTTAACGTTATTTAAAAGTAAGTTTATTTTACAATTAGACACTATTATAATAGCAAAATATACTACCTAGTAAATAGTTTAATGGATCCTTAAGATATGTAAATCCCGAGCATCTCTTGAGTTACTGCACTCATATTTATTTCTATTGATCTAACTTACATAAGATCTTTTAGTTCCGACTCGAGTGTTTTGTCTTTTCGATTCGCTCGGGTCAATCCGAGCGTTTCAGGATTTGAAGATTTTAGCTTTAGAGGAAGAAGACGACGATTAGTAGTACTATTATCTACTATATTATTCCACTACACTATTGTATTCCGCTGCACTATTGACATTCTATGGTATGTATAACTCTGATATATATTGGATAAGTAAAATTAAATATTTTGTAAACAGCTTTAAGAACTGTATATTTGAATATTATATTTTATCCTTCCGTTGTGAGATTCTATTTTATTTTATTTCTTTCTTGTTTTTCTTATTTACCCCATAATAATCCCCTCTTCCGTATGGTTTGAATTTGCACGTGTGTCGATTTAAAGTGTGTGAAAAGGCGGGACGTTGACAATGTCTAGAATCTAGATGTCAGTTTATAATAATAACTGGCATGGTGCTACAAATATATCTAATAAATATGTGTGAACATCTTAAGTATACCACATATACCATACCATGCACAAATCATCACCTTTCAAAATAAACATCAAATAACATAGGTAAATAAGACATTCATATATCCAAACATCCAACTATAACACCCATCAATACAACCATAATTTAGTAGGTGAATCAACCAAATATCCAATCATCAACCAACAAGCCCATAACACAAAAGGGAATCAACTATCAACAAGCATGCAATCGAGTAAGGTGCTATTGGTATGGTATAGTGTGTGTGTGTGTGTGTGTATCTCAAATAATGTATTCCAATTAGAAGCTTTACAACACACAGCACAATCCAGTGGATTGAGGTGACCTCGCATCTGAACAGTTGTCTAGAAGGGATATATAGTATAATCATACGATCTCATATACTCTAGATGGGAGCTTCACAACAAACAACACGCACTATGAGATAACACATAACGCTGGCAGCACACAATACACCATACAATCTTGGTTACTCTCAGTGAACATGATACTATGTTCATCTATATACTGTGGTCACTAACCTACTGCCTAATGGTAACAGGTTATTTGGCTAGTGTGGCATCAAGACATATCATAACACAATCTAAATATCAGCACACAACAAGTATAATAAGGTGATGCGATGAATCCGAGGCACGACACCAGGATCAACTAACTAAGATGGACTTAGTCTACCCAAGTAAACAACATAAATTAGCTCACAACGTGTGGGAAACAGTGTAGTACTAATGTGAATGAATCTTAAGGCTACTTAAACACTAGAGGGGAATGAATAGTGTTTATAACTTTTATGGAAATTTTTAACTTATTTCAAAATTTGAATCAAACATAGATGACCAATCACTAATACACACACACACACACACACACACACACACACTGACAGGCAATCATAGATATAAATAAATGTAGTGCAAGTAAAGTAATGAGTTAGAGAGACGAGACCAAGGATTTTATACTAGTTCAGATTTATCCCACATCTGTTCCCGTACAATTTCTTTTACATATTTCTTTTTAATCATCTGCTTTTAATAGGTCACAAGCAACCAGAACACAGTCTCGATTTCAAGGAAACAAGATATACCCTCCTGATTTTCGAGTTTAGGGTAGACTCTTCTAATTTAATCGGGTAATAAGATCACCCACTTGACTTAAATGGGCTACAAGCACACCTACTTGATTTGAATGGAAAACAAGAACACCCACTTTAATTTGAATGGGAAACAAGCATACCCAAACAAATAGTGGTAAAAAGTTGTTGATTTCCAAATACAAAGATTAGTACTATGATACAAGATATCTTATAGCCCTTTTGATAGCACTTTAATCTTTGAATTGATTAGAGAATACATGCAAATGAGTGAGTAGCTTTTAGAGAGCAAAGTAGAGTTTTAATTAGAGAGAATATAGATGAGAGTTCAGAATAAGAAGAAGAAAGAAAAGTTAATTAAAAAAATTAGTTTTCTAAACATTTATATGGTGTTTGAAAAGATATATCTATTCGTGAATAGACGTAACAAACAATCACAACTTTTTAAATTTACAAAGGCATTTTTTCACTGATTTAAATGGTGTTTAAGGGATGTGTCTAATCGTGAAGAGACGTGATCAAATGCCATAACTTTTCAAAATTTAAAAACCATCTCCCTAACGATCCATATGTCCATATACCTATGTGATATATGTCGCATATATTTGTATGTTTGGAAAAACATAAACATTTTAAAAGTGTTTCAAAATTCTAAACTCTTGTAAAATCATTAAACATGGTTTCTAAATACTTTAATATGTATAATACTTTTATAAAATATTTTTAAAAATATTTTTTGGAAATAAAATAATATTTTGATAATAAAGTAATAATAATAACTATTTTGATAAAATAATGTTCAAGGAATTAAATGTCTGCTATATAAGGACTTTGACAGATTATTCTACTATTTATTTACTATAAACTATATTCTTGAGCTCTTCTTGTCTTCATATCTAAAACTCATGAGTCTTCAATTATCTTCATCATCTTTGAATCTTGGTCTCTAGTCTCTTTACCGATCAGTCTTCAAACTCGATTATCTTGTACTTCTATAAACCTGTATAATATCCTGCAAAATACTCCATACAACTTGGGAAAACATTAGTACCTATATTTATATGGTTGTTATCATCAAAATCTATATTTGTGGAATTAACAATCTTCCCATTTTTGATGATGACAACTATGTAAATATATTTGATATAAAGTATAATGTAACTCCCCCTTAATTGGTTAACTCCCCTTATTTTGAATAACCCCCCCATTATCTATGCATTATTATATTTTATATTTCTCTCTCCTTTTGTCATCAACAAAAATGGGTGAACTCCTTCAAAATATGACGTATCTATATAATGATGGAATCAAAATCAATAATACCTGTAGAATATTACAAAGAAACAACTATATAAATGCAATATAGATAGGAAGATTATCCATATCAAATATTTTCTTTAGAAACAAACCGAACTAATTTATTATATACATATTATCCAAACCAAACAATTCACACACATTATTTACAATCCTTTCAAGTTCAAACTATAAACAATCAAGCATCCAAATTACCCTATAAAACACACACACCCAAATTAATTATTTAATTTCACAATTTTAATGTTTTGGTTTAATAATAGGAGATTTATGAATAGAAAATTGTGGGTAATGAATACAAAAAATTTCCTTTCCATTCTACCAAATTGTCCTAGATGTTGTAGTGGACTTCTTTTATGCACCGTAATCTATCACCATCTTCATCCACGTAGACGTCTTCACCCTCCTCATCTTCTTTATTGCTTTGATTTAAGGGATTGTAAATAGCAACATTCACTCGAGAATCCTCTTCAATAATTATCGGACTTGCCTCATTATCCAGCATATTCTTTTGGAGATTCCTTTAAATTCGCCCTTACTTTTCTTACTCCTTTTTGAAATGGATTTGCACAACCTCTATTTTAGAAAGAATGGCAAGGACATGCTTTAAATCTTCTTCGATTTTACCATATTCAAAGAAAGTGAGTCGCGAAAAGAGCTACTATTTTCTATAGGGCAATTGGAATTTGAGGGATCCATTTTTAATTAAATTTCTTTGGGTTTTCAGAAAGAAGATGATGAAAAAATGGGTGTGGAGTTAAAATTTGTTGGTTATATAATTGGATTTTAAAATTAAAAATAAGGAGGGAAATTCAGTTTTCTAAAAACAGCCAGGTATGTTGACATACTCTTCCTGGATATGTCGACATATACAGAAATTTTTTGATTTTCATTATTTCTTATGTTTTTAATGATAAAAGGTATTATTTATAAATTTCTGTAAATGAACATATTCCAAGTTCTCTTCTTAATTTAATGAAAGTATTTGATGTTAATCATTTTGTTAAAATATTGCAACGACCCTAAATTTTCGACCCTGAAAATTCAACACTGATACGTTCACCGTAGAAGTGCCAAGAAATTGAACGCCGAAAATCCCAGATTGTTAGGGTAAATAAGAAAACGAGGTAGAAGAAGAAATAGAAAACAACAGCATAGAATCTTACAATCGCAGCGGATCAAAATATAATATCAAATAATAGCATTTGTACTAAGAAAAGTTGTAATTGTAAATTTACCTTCATTATATCAGAGTACAATCATTCATAAATAAACTGGACAGTTGGAACAACTTGTCCCTGAATGTCAATACAATCTCAAATGCACAATAGAATATACTCCATACGTTTCTGCCATCCAGCTCACCTTCTGAGCTCCAGAACGTCCTAACCTGAAAATCTGCAATACTCGGTCTGACTCGAATATTACATTAAAGTAACACCCGAGTCAGGCTGGAAACCAGCATGAGTAAACCCATTTATCTTGAAATACTAAGTTATAGAACTTCTTTGAAAACCAGGGTAACTCGTACCTCAATACGAGTTCTTATCTTATTATAGTCAAATACTTATTTCACAAAATTATATCTAAGTATCGTTGCTCAATATCAATGGTCCGGTTTACTTAATTTATTCCATTCTAGCCTATTTGATTTTACAAATCAGATCATAAAGAATTATGGATTACTAATCGAAGTGGTTTCGGGTCGCTGATATCGGACCCCGATCTCTTTGAATTCAATGCCATCCTTTAAGCTAAAACGATCCAATTTAACTCCAAGATGTTACATTCACACAGAGATTCAACATAGGTATCAATTCAAATAAATGTCTCTCATTTATTAATAGTTCAATCCAAACCATTTCATATCACAGAACATCACAGATTAACATACCAAAGATATTAATCAATCCAAACATTTAATACAATTAATCATCCATAAGCAAGATCAATTAACCACACAATTTGTAATTAATTACTTAACCAGTTTAATTACCATTGATTAATTTCAAGCCATTTGTTTATTATTTTAATTAATTATTGGAATGAATTAATTATCATTCATGATTACCTAAGACCTTAATTAATTAAAAGTATAAACCACTTATCTTAATCATTTTACGTAATTATCATTTAAATTTATTTAATAACCTTTTAAATTAATTTATTACTAACATATAAATTAACTAATAATTAATAGTTTAAAACATTTTACTTCCTTTATAACAACTATTTAATTACACCATTTAATTCCATTTAGTAAACTTAAGGATTAATGTATAATAGTAGGTATATGATTAAATACCTTAAACTTAGTTAATTTAAAATAATTAATTTTATAACCTCAAACTAACCCCAAACTTAAATAAAAATCTATTATTTAAAAGAATTAGTTAAGAAAATTGGTTTTAAAAACTTATTTTACTTTACCTTTTAAAAAGCTTGGTTAAAGACAAATTTTCCTTACTAAAAACACTCGGGTCGGGCTCAAGAAACCCCGACCTATCACTCGAGCCAATCTCCGTCTTTCCCGACCCCTTCCATCTTTTTTCTTTTCTTTATAAACTTTGTTTTGTTTAAAATTTGAAACTGTTGCAAAGTAAAACACTCGCATACACACTCAAACAAACCCGAGCCAAAATCACATTTCCCCGAGTTGCACCCGAAGCCATTCCTTCTTCTTCCTTCTACCCAAATCCTATAGCAAAACAAACCCAAAACATACTAATACACAGATACACATACACAGACATATGCCTACCCTCCGACCATCGCTGCCATCTTCGGCAAGTCGACCATGACCTCCACCTTCGATTCTGACCGCCGGAGCTTTGAAACAAACTTGAAATCGAAAACATGCAACATCAAGTACCACCTGGAACGAAATGAACACCCAAGAACCACCTCGAGTAGTCACCTACGGTCATCAGAACCTTCGCCATATCGCCACCAGCATCGTCTGATATCTTGCTTCCCTTTCCCCCTCCACCGAACCACTCCGATGCCGCCTCGACGGCACATTTCCCCCAAAACCAACCTCGACCAAAACGAACTTCAAAACCATACATCGATGTCGCATCGCTCGCTACTTTGAAAATTTTCCCACCATTTTTCCCACGACCCTTGATCATCATCCTACCTCTGGTCTCAATCCCGTTGCTAAATAACCTCGCGATCGTCGAAAATTGAAGAAAACCCCATTTCCTTTCATCTAGCAATCCCTCTCAAATTATTAGCCTAAAAATATTGATATTATTATCAAAAATCATCATTTTAGAAAACTAATCTGGTCATATAAGAAAATCTTGAAATTAAGTACGTAGAATTTCTGACATGAATTGATTTTACTGTAAATCCTTGTTTTCCAGATAAATTGCTTAATAATTCTACTTGAAATTGTTTTAAAATTTATATTACATCATTATAATAAACTTCCTTTTAAACATCATATTTTATAATGGTTCAGATGAAGAGGTATGAATTATTTTGAGAAATTTTGAGCCTGCTAAACAAA
Source organism: Allium cepa (assembly GCA_030765085.1). Classification (NCBI taxonomy): domain Eukaryota; kingdom Viridiplantae; phylum Streptophyta; class Magnoliopsida; order Asparagales; family Amaryllidaceae; genus Allium; species Allium cepa. The sequence continues at coordinate 349,927,648 of CM060944.1, forward strand.
CAGAGGTATGCATGTATACATACAGTACATTTAAACCTGTTTACTCAATCAACCATATAATTCATCCATGCAAACCATATTTACAACATTACTACCATAAATCATCACAAGCATCAGAATATCAAGGAGATTTATCTTTTCAAAGTAATATTTACTCACCTGAACTCAGCTTTGAACAGAGGAAGCTTTTTGAAAATAATCTGGAAATTGCTTTTGAACTCTGCTAGTTGAAATTTTAAAACAGCCACCTGATCTACTTGATTAAATTGAGTTGATTTTTTAACTGAATTTAGCTTGCTTCAGATTAAAACTTGAAAGATTTTAATTTATTTTTTATTTCTTGGTTTTAGTTTTTCTTTGGTTTTGTTTTTGATAAAATGAAAGAAGAAAAAAGATAGGAGTAGAGATATTTATACCATGTTTCTTATTTATTTTTTTACATTTTGAAAATGAGGAAATGCATTTAAACAGGCATTTGTGACATTTGTATTTTGCATGCTAAACTTAGTTTACACTTGTAAACATGTATCTTCATAAGCCTACACATGTCTTTATTCATGTATTTTATATTTTCTTTATGTTGTTATATTGTGTTTATTTTATTTACACATTTTTTTATTATTTAAATTTATGTTTACTTAATAAGATGAAATCTTTTATTCATTCCTATTTTAAGCTTAAGCTATTACTTTAATTAATAACTACATGTAGAGTTCGAATCTAATTTATTTTTTTGAGATTTTGAAAATAAAAATATAACTTTGAAATGAAAATATAACTTTGGAATAAATAGAATATCTTATGTGGATTTTGATATTATATACATCTATATTATTACAAACTTCCCTACATTTTATTCCATAAGCAAATATATATACTCATATACATTATAAAGCTTGTATATATCTATTTATATATATGGATATTTTATCTTTAATTAAATAGTGAAATATATCATTTATTTATTTACTATAAGATTTATCATCTACATAGATTAATAATTCAACATTTATTATAGCTTCAAATATATATATATATATATATATATATCCAGATATTTATCAAAATTTTATTTGTTTACCTTACAAATCAGTACTTTTAATAATTTAATCCAGTTAATTACCAATTAACAGATGTTCAAAAATCCGGTTTATCACATTCATCCCCACTTTAGAACTTTCCGTCCCCGAAAAGTAACGAAGCAAGAATTTTGGTTATAATGCTTATTATTAGTTAAATTATTCTTAAACATCTTTAACTCTTAACTCTTTTTCTTATTTAAAATTTTTTATTTAAAAAACACTTTAAAATTATACATAATATTATCAAAATAGTTTTATAAAAATACTTTTTATAACTCGATATTTCAACAAGTCCATCCTTGTTCCCACAGAAATTCTGTAATACGTTGATCAGGCGTAGGACTGAAAATCTATAAGTACTCAGCGAACCCATTTTCAACACCTAATGAAAATACTTGGAAAATATTTTTGTGAAAATACAGAAAACATTTTTGGTGAGAATGCTTTGTAAATCATCACCCCCTCCATGGTCGCAGTTAGCCTGATGGTTACGTTGCCATCCCGGCAAAATCCATAGAAAACTGTAGGCATCCGCGCCCCTAGATTACACCATGGAACCCGCCACAGATCATAGCTACACCCAGGGTTACGTCGCCATCATGGCAAAAACCCATGTAACTATAGGCATCAGCGCCCTTGAATTTCGTTGCTAAATGAAACTCCTCCACACAGACCACATATATCGTAAACTACATCAGTCGAGTCCCAATGTAGCCTGTAGGCACTCACTGCCACACGACTTTTGCTATGTCTTCATAGATCGTAGTCTACCAGTGTTACGTCGCTCACCCAATGAAATCAAACGTAGACCATAGGCAATCGCTGCCCCTCGACTTCCGTTATGGTGCGCAGTAGATCGCAGTTACATCAAGTTTCACTATCGTCGCAGTATAATCCAATGTCTCTGTAGGCATCAGCGCCCTCGATTTTCGCTACCCAACCACAATCCTCAGGAACTTCAGTTAGTCTGGACTTCCTTCGAGGATAAAATTTAGAACCCCCTTAGGGCTCAAGGAAGAGCCACCCCGTGGATCTCCTGCTAGAAGTTTCATTCTAACGGGAGCGCCTTTTTCCCACAGCATTCTCAAAACATTTTATACTATATATATAGTATCTTTCGAATCATATTCTTTATATGTCTCACATACAAATCTCATTTACATAAAATCGATATCTCAAATCGATAGTTCCAAACTTGGCTTTGTAAATTCCCAAAATTGATTTTTCCCAAAAATCTAAAGCTTTTCAAAATCAATGGGTTTCAGAAACTTTTTCCCAAAATCATCCACATAAAATCATTTATATATACGAGTATATATGCACGCCCAGGTGGTCCTGCATTTAATCACACATGCATGCATTTATAATTGCACCTTTGAAAGTAAATTTGACAGTACATTGTCAATATAAACCGAACCTGAAGCAACAATCGAGAAGACAGAGACAACTGAAGAACATTCATAGAACCAATAACTTATAAGCATTCATAATTTTATCAATCGTTTAATTTGTTTTGGTTTATTTATAATACTTAAAATGGATACTTGCACTTTTACATGCATATGCTCTTTTAGCTAATGGGGGCTATGAGCAAAAATAGTCTTCGTTGCCTTATGATGGGGTTGGGCCAGTTGAAAAAAATTCATGCATACATCCGGATGCGGAGACATAGAAACAGACATATAATAGCAAACACAGAAGGAGATTTGTTCTAGTGTGTGGAGGAAGTCGGTGCCCATGTAGAGAAGCTCAAGCCGGATGAAAAGGATGAAGATGTCGTTGGAGATGTTAATTTTTTTGCTAGATTGACCAAGTGAACTTTGAGAATTTGCATAAGATCCTACTTTAGTCGTGTGTTTGTATGATTTCTACATGGGTTTGCGTGTCCATATGTGTACCATGTACGTAATGATTATGTATCTATGTTATTGATGTGAAATTTAATTGTTTGTTCATTTTCACTCTCTCGTCCAATGGAATAAATCACTACAACTCAAAATATAATAAAAATCTTCTTAAACCAAATATTATGTAATTAACTTGGTACGTAACTCATCTACACTCAAAACAAAAGGTGAATTACATTAAGTTGTTGTAGATACACAAAACGAATTTGAGCTACATTGCTCAAACCAGTTACTCCACTTTACCAATTCAAGAGTTACTCACCAACTTGTTAAAACAAAATCAACTTATCACCCACGACATCTTTTATTCAAATATGATACATCTATTTGTGTGAATACAATAGATTAAGAGGAATATAATAGCAACCTAATATGCATTATAAAAAGAAAGAGGAAATAGTGGATATAATAGTTCTTTAAAGCACTTGTTTTTTCTAGGTCTATTAGTGTATAGTGAAATTGTGCAATGAAAGCTCGGTTAATGAGAATAATGCACATTTGATGAAAATTACGCTCAATCGATGAAGTATAAAAAATTGTTCGCTAATTTAAAAATCACTTTTGGCAAAACATGCATAATGTGTTTTTTACCTTATGTTAATGTTCTTCACCTAATTACAACTTTAACCAAATCCTAGAATAATGTATGAAAAGCGGATTAGCCTAAAATATTACAATAGGTTTCAACAAACAATTAATGATTACAAATGTATTGATTAATGCAACAGGCTTACTCCAACTTTATTGTTATTGCCTTCTGGCTATTGCTTACGACACATTATATGTATTAGGGCCTATGATTGAACCATGCTACCATAATATTAATTAATTAATTAAAGCTATTATACTGATTTATGCAAAGATATCTCAAATTTTTTTATAGTGGACGATTAAGATTTTGCAATCAACCAAAGCTTATCATACAATAAAATCCCCTATGCTAGTGCTCCTTATACCAAATAAAATTACCCTATATAAATAAAGTAACGCACAGTTTAAGTGTCAAGTGTTTACTACCTTTATTCTTAGTTACATGATTATTTCAGCGCTTGAAATATATTCACTTTCTATGCGATAAAAGCACATGACCAAACTCATAAAAACTTAGTAAAAATAATAATAACATTGAAGGTGCTCGGTATAAAATTCAATAGAAACCGTGGGAACAACATTCATATTCATGTGCTAAAGAGCTTAAAATCTTCCTGAACATAATTATTACAAACTAATAATGAACACATCACAGATATTATGGACCACCCTTCCTTCATAACATACTTGAATTTTTACCTAGAAGTCATCATACTAACTAAATATAGATATTCATACACACACACAACCCCTCTCCAAATATATAATGGATCTAACAACACTCCCAAAGAAAAGGCTTATCCAGTCGAAATTCAATACAGTCCCAAGAACTGGAGCAACTAAAACTACCTTCGAGTTCAAGCAAGAGAACAGGCAAATCAAAGACAACTTCCTTGTTTTCATCGTCTATAACATCTTTGCATTTCTCCTCCAACTGAAAAATTCAATGCAGCCGCTTTAGTTGTAGCAGCCTATATATCTTTAGGAATGTAGAAGTAGGCTCGGGTACTTTAGACTCACGACCGTGGTTAGCATTCGTGTAATGGTAATCTATCTTTTGTTTGGACATATGACTAGTCTCGCAAAGTAAGTTATCTCCTTTAAGAAATGATGCTTGAGTTCGAGTTCCTTTGCTTGATTGGTCCACTCCAATGGCATGTAAAGTAGCTGTATAAGCAATAAAGTGGCCATAATGGTCAATGTAGTAAAAATATGCACGTAACACATACACACACAAATGTATGTGTTTGTTAGAAAAACTAAATGTTGCTTTAATGATATCTAGTAATTTACTTAACCCATCCAGTTCCAAAAGAAGAAACTACGTAGGCTTCATAGGTTTAATGTTTGTCTGATGTAGTAGTATATTATGTGTAGGCTTCCTTTGACTGATGTCTGTCTGATGTAATAGTATATTATGTGCAGGCTTCCTTTGATTGAAAGTTGAAGACAACACCCTAATTTAGAGTCCTTAAACAATCCATTGCCCTATAATTTAGATATTAAATTTCAACAAAAGCAAAACAATATGAAAAAATTGGTGAGTTGCTGTAGCATATACAATGATAATACTATTAGTTGCTCTAGCACATGTAATGTAATTTTATATTTTTACTCAAAAAATAATAGATAACCATAGAGAAAATCAGTGAGTTTTCTCTAGTATATAAAATAATGATTATATAAAAACGTGGAAAATATTCCAACGGATTATCTTGGCCTAAAATCAGTGAGTTTTCTTAAGAATAGTACGTTGCAATTCACTTTAAAGGTACTATTTAGTTAACAAAATAAATAGCTATTATAAAATATATACTAATTATAGAATTGAGTATGTTGACTACATTGTAATTTTTCGTCAACCGTAAGCCTGTAAATTTACTCAAGGGTATTGTGCTATCACATTCAAAATGAGTAGCATCTTTATCCTTTTTATTATTTTTTCCTTGTACGCTTCATATTGCTTTGTGGCCACATTTTGTAAATCTCAGTTTAATAAACATTCAGCATAAATATGCACTTATACTCAAGCTTATTCTACAATCTTTAATCTTATTTATGTTTGTTACGAAGATCTATTTATCTTATACCTTCTATGATGAAATACACATGCATAAACATAGAGACATGGACAATTTATTTTAATGTATGATGAAATACACATGAATAAATGACTGCATTTCTTAAAACAGTATATGGAGTAAAACATACCTGACAGAGAAAAGGTCGATACCTTCATTTAACAATATGTTTGTATGTCTCAGCCCTTTTAAAGCATCACCCAGGAAATATTCTAATAAGCTGAAAGCAAAATGTATTGTCCTCAAATCATAAATTACTAAAAACAAATATCTACCAACATCATTCCCTTATTAGCAGTAGAAAGAGATATACAATGTTAATGATTATCAACATCATTTCCGGATCGCCTACTCATGCCACCTTTTTGTTTCCATAATCTCACTCAAATCAATCTCCTTAATCTTCCCTTAACTAAAATAATACATACATAATCCTAACCTACATCCTTGCCCCAGTCTTAGGCATCTACAATGCATATAGTGTAGGATTAATTGATATGAACATAGCATATAACTACATAAAATTCTCTCTATTCATAATAGTAGCATGTGCAAAGATAACAGAGTAATAGCAGTTCTAGTAAGTTGTGGCCTTGTAAAATCAGGAGTGTAGCAAGTGACAAAGTATACTTTAAAAATGGTTAACCATAAACCAAAGCAACATAAAGCATGACTAAAATAATCATATCATGTTTGTAACGACCCAGAATTTATGTCATTTGAAATTCATATATTTAATTGATTTTAAAGATGCACAAATAAATTTTATAAGCTGAATAAATAATATTCCGAATATAGTGAGTTAATTGGATTATTAAATTGTTAATTTAATATTTGAAATTGCATAAATAATTAGAAATTGGATTTAATGTGAATGAAAATGATTTATAAAGTGAATTAAATCCTAGTTGAATTAGAACGATGTTAAAGAACTTTTAAGATCGAATTAAAAGTCAAGTTGTAGAAATTGAATATTTTAATATTTAATTGACGAGTGAAAATGGTCATTTTTCAAACATTCTCGAATTTCGACGAAACTAGTTTCATCTGATCCGTAATGTTATATTATTGTAAGATTTCAAATATCGTGTCAATCGAATTTACGGTTTGTCCGAGGCAAGCTAAAACGCGTAGAAATCGGTTTAAGTGAATTTTAAATTTAAATAGTCGATTCAAAAACATATCTCTCAAATACCATCGAATTGACTCTCATTATATATTTCATTGTGTTCGTAATAGGGGTAAAACCTTATAAACACCTGGCGGCATGCTTCGATCGGAGTTCGAAAAACTTTCGGGTGAATAGTGTCGCGAAATTTTCTATAAAAAACCTCATTCTTTCCTTTTTGCACAAACCCTAGGGTTAGAAACCCTATCAGCCACTTCCCTTTTTAGTGGCCAATAATTTCAAATTTTCTTCCTCCATTATCTCTCAATCCACCAACAATTAGCAAAAATGTTCAACTACAAACTTGAAGAGGATCACGAGAGCTTCAAATCCATAAGGATGTGAGCGATTTTAGAGCTACGGGTTGGCGTGGATCTCGAGGGAAGGGCTGCGCGTTTGGGTTCTTTTATCATGACAAGATGGAGGCCGAGCTTCATGATATGGCGGCTGATGGTGGAGCTAGGGAGACGCATTGTTCGACGCTATCTGATCGACGCATAGGCTAGCGAGGATGTGGCGACAACTAGGGTTTTGCGGCGGCCTTTGGGTTATACGTGCATTACTTTCACGACGGGAAGAAGAAGAAAACTAGCGGCCCTGATCTGGTGTTGCAATGATGAAGGACTCTGATGGAAAAAGGTTATAAAAATAAAAAGAAAATTGAAAATAAATTTTATAATAATTCGTATAAACTTTAAAACCTCATAACTTTTTCATACGAGGTCCGTTTCGCACGAAACGAATTGCGTTTATAACGAACCCAGTTTTGAGTTAAATTTGAATTAGTAATTTATTTAAATTTTTGGGGATAAATTTGAATTAAAGTAGTAATTAATATAATTTTTGGATTAGATTGTGAATTTAATTGATTTATTCCAAATAAAACAAGATATTTGTTTATTTATTATATATGCATATTAATTGATTTTTAAAAATTGAATTTGGATTTGAGATTCAAAATAGATATTGAAAATCAATTGAAATTTGAATTTGAAGTTCAAATATAAATGTGTTGAAATATAAATTGGATTTAAAACTATATTTTAAAATTAATAAGAATTTGTTTTCTAATTTTAATATACATATAATTTTAAAGTAATATTTTGAATTAAATACAAATGATTTGCAAAACAATTGTTTAAATGTTAAATCCTATAATATACATATGTGTGTTGATTATATATATATATATATATGTATGTATGTATGTGTCTATATATATATATATATTAGTTGACTTTAGATTGGACTTTCAAATTTAATTTGAATTTGAATTTAATTTTAAATTTCAAAAGTTAGACATTTTTAAAATATTTGATGATCTTTTATTTATATATAATTAGTTTTATTACATTTTCTTTAAAAGGAGATTCATATATACATTTACATAAAAATAAATTAAGTGAAAAGCTTTTTCTTGACATTTAAAAAATAAATTGTAATAACTTAAAGGACAAGTGTGATGAAATTAAAATACCTTATAAAAAGTGTAAATTGTTAATCAACTCTAATGACAAGTGTTAAATGTTATAACAAGTGTCAACCTCAATTTTGATTTTTTTTATTTTTATTTTTATTTTTATTTTTATTAAACTACATATTAACTTATATAAACATTTGCCTTCTTCCCTTCCATTCTTTTTCCTATTCTTTTTCTAAAAAACTAAAGTAAACTTCAGCTGAAACAAATCTGAAATCAAATCTGTAAATCACTTCCTCAAAACCAGAAATCAATTCAAAATCATGCAATCCATTTTCAAGTATCAAATCACCATCCTGTAATTCAATTTAGAAAATCCAAAGCCTGCTTCTTCTTCAACTTGAGTTCAAACTAAAATAAGCAAAACCTGTAACTATTTCAAATACAATCTAGAATCAAGCCTGCATGCAAATCTGAGGCAAGCTACTTAAGTTTAAAGCAAAGAAGCAATTTTCAAGTTTTAACTCAAGCAGCTTTTCAGCAAATTCAAGTTTCTCAGTTAAAAGCCTTTTCAAATTAAATGTGCTCTGTTCATTAATTTTTACAGGTGAGTAACATCATTTCTAAAGCTTAAACATAATTTTGGTTGCAAGTGAAGATCTAGAATGAATGTGTTTTTGTGTGAATATATATTGTGAAGTTCATGCATATATATATGAATGAATAAATGTGTGTGCATGTTGTTGTATATCAGTGCTTCTCTGTTTTAGTTTTACATACCTAAGATTTGTTCATAATTCATTATCCCTTGAACCAATTTTTGTTAGGGTTTAAGTTTCAAGCATAAATTGTTTTTTTATCATTGATTAAAGATTAAAATTATATTTAACCAATTCGAACTTCTTAATTCACTGATTCAGTAATCAAATCTGAATACTTAACCAAAATTATGATTTTTAGAAGTAATATCAAAATTTTTAGTAATAGGATATGGGTGCAGTTCTGGATTGACTAGAAAATGGAAATTTGGTGATTTCTGACGACCTCGATCGTCTGGAGGGTCAGCGTCTTCTCTGGTGATGCAGTAATGCTCGGTGACTTGAGGAAAAATATCTAGAAGTTGATCAATGCACGGTGGCGACTGCAGTTAACCAGTGAAATCTGTAACCCTAGTTTTTGGGGATGGTCGAAATATATTCGTTCCATCACCTCTTGTGGATCGAGTTCCACCAGAGTTTGGGAATTGATAGAGGGAAGTTTGGCGAAGGTGTTGCTAGATTTTTAGAAGCTCCGGTGGTCGGTGACTCGAGCACGTGGAGGTTTCCAGGTTTCTATGGTTGTTCCAGCTTTGTTCTAGGAGGGTCGAATTCGATTTCGAGGGGAGATCAATGTAACAACTTGCATATTTATCAATTGTATATTTAAATATTTTATCGTTCGTCGGATTTTGGTCCAAAAAGCTACTTTTTGCAAACAGTCGAATTAGGACTCGAGACCCCTCCCATTGAGTTCAAAATGCCGTTTGGAACCCTTTTGAGTATAAACATTGATATGTTTGGAGCTAGCTAAAAAATTGACCTTTTTCACTTTGGGTTTGAGTTTGGATTCAGCCCACTAGCCAACTTAATACCCAAATCTGAACCACTTCTCCCCAATCACTCTCACTTCCTCCTCTTTTCAGTTCTAAAGCAAAAATGGTGGAAGAGAATGGGAAATAGAAATCCAAAACCCTAGTTCATTTGCAAAATCCAAGATCTAGCGCCAAATTCTAAGAGAACCCATTGGTAAGCATCCTCTTCATCTTCTCCAACTCTTTCTCCATTCCATTTCAGAAATTCCTAAACCTAACATAGGAAATATTTTACTTGTAAGCTTAGATTGAAGCTTCTTGAGTTGTTATTGAAGAGGAATTGATCTTAGCTTGTATTAAAAGCTTCTCCTTCATTGATTTGAGTTCAAAGGTGAGATTTTTATCTCACGTCTTTGTCTATAATTATCTTCAATTGTTAGGTATGAATTTCTAACACTTATTCTTGTGCAATTGATTTTGGTTTGGATTGATTTGGTGTATATTCCAATTTTTGATGTTTTGAAATCAAAATCTATGAAAATCCTTTTATGGATATTTGGACATTGATATTTGAGGCGTATCGAAGAGCCGTTAAGGCTGGGTTGTCGCTCGACGTAAATCCTTAGTCGTCGTTGCTCGTCTGATCGCTTCCGGTATTTATTTCGGCCATTTTTGGTCTAGGTTCAGGGAATGCCCTGAACCCCAGTTTCAAACGTCTGAAACGTTAGATTCAGACGTCTGAATATTATACCGGAAATTTGTATTCCCAGATTCAGACGTTTGAATCTATATTTCAGACGTCTGAATTAGTTTGTTTTGGACCAGAAAGGAAATAGGCTAAAAATTGCCTATTTCAGACGTCTAAAATATAGGGTTCAGACGTCTGAAATATACTCTGGAAAACTTTTGGTTTTCCAGATTCAGACGTCTGAATCCTTGATTTCAGATGTCTGAATCCTTGATTTCAGACGTCTGAATCTGCACTTTTTGCCTATATTGCCTATTTTGATTGAATTTCCAATTTAAATAAATTTGTGATGATCCTATTTGTTGTTATCATTTATTATCGAGGTCGCTCGATCCTATCCTCCCTTAGGTCTTCACTAGGTCGTACCGTTTTGGACGGGGCGCTGCCCCCTGGACCCCCGCGACCTGACCGGGCAGGTCGAACCCCGTAGCTGGGGCGTTGCCACCCCCCTGGACCCCCCCCCTCCGTAGGAGATCTTACTTGAAAAACATCCAACAGAACTTGCTTGTTGAGATGCTGAGTTGACCATTCTTCGAGACAAACTATCTTGGGCTTCTCGGTCGATTTTATGGATTTTTGAATATCTATTTCGATTGATTCTTTATCGGTTTCTTTGGATTTTATTCACGTCTTCGGATGTGAATTTTTATGATTGATTGTTTCTACAATCACTTCTATGATTTGTCACTTTAAAATATAAAGGTTTTCTATACTAGTAGTAAATATCAAAACTCTTTCTTCAAATGATTTCAACACTATTTATAACAAAGCTCGTTTTCTCAAACCGATTTCCAATCTATTAGTATATACAAACCTTTACCTCACTCGTATGAGAAATCTAATTAAACGACTTAGTAAAACAAGTGGTATGAAACGCTTGCGTTTACTTCGTCGGTTAATTCTTGGACTTGTTCGATTGAATCTCTTGTGACAATTTTCTAGTGGAGATCTACAATTTGTTCGTGAATATTTAAGTTAAGATAGTGGTTATGGGACATGAAGCTAAGCTCATATATTTACTAGCTTACTGTAATTGACACTTCTTGATGATCGATGATGATCATTTTATGGTTTAGACTAGCATTGTGCGATGTCTCTTTGTCCACGTGGAGGACTGTACCTCATTTTTACCGAGCTTTGGCTCACCAGGAGGAGCTTCAGCTCAAAGTCCGCAATGGGGGACTATACCCTGTCATGAGGAGCTTCGGCTCACCAGGAGGAGCTTCGGCTCAAAGTCCGCAATGGGGGACTATACCTTGTCAGGAGGAGCTTCGGCTCACCAGGAGGAGCTTCGGCTCAAAGTCTGCAATGGGGGACTATACCCTGTTAGGAGGAGCTCCGGCTTATTTTTATGCATTGGCCATCCTTTTCTTGTGATTTCTAGATTTCTAATTATTGATTTCTGGAATTTATGTTTCACCAACTTTTACAATTGACATTGATATGTATGTCATTTTTTTGTGGCTTGGTGAATTAAATAAAGAATATGACATTCTTTTTATGCTATGAGATTCATGAGATATTTGTATGATTTTCCTTTGTTGATTTTCTAATGTATACTTGTCGAGGTATGACATTTTTGGTTATCATACGTTTTTATTGCATCTCTTCTTATAACTCATTTTATCTGATAATTATAGCTAGACTGATCCGTTTGTTATTTTCTTCTTAAATAATACTCGGGTCAGACTGAGATATTGCAGGTGCTTCCTCATGACTTCCTATCTGGAACCATCTTCTGACTTTTGCTTAACTACTTTAGTCTAGTAGTTTTTGTTGTATACATTTGACATGTAGACTCCTTGATGTATACATATTTTTTTGTCTAGCACTTGCATCTATTCTTTTGCGTTATTGTGGATCTTGTTTGACCACTACTCTGATATACACTTTCATGTGTTATATATTCATATATTTTTCCGCCTTTGTGATATGAATGTCTGTGACTGATTTGTATTATGTTTATTTCTATATTTGTTTCCGAAGATTATTATAGCCACTGTGTAGTAGCTTTGAGTTTGTATCAGTGTGTCGGATTTCCTCTCGAAATCAAATGCATGTTATACTATCCGACATAGCGGTGCTTGCACAAAGCAATTGCACGGATGGTCGCTCCTCAACAGCCTTATTCTCCGTGCTAGTTGACGGCATTACACCGTAGTGTCCTTGGCTAGCGTGGGTATAGAGGTGGGGCGTCACAATCAACTTTCTGATGGTCGGAATAGGACGCGAGGAGGGTTGTCGATGTGGAGAAGTCATCGTGGATGACTGGGGTTGGACGGAGCCACCGTGCATGTGCACGGTGCACTCCTTTGTTTTTTGGTGATGTTGGGTTTGAAGTGGTGGATTTTTACTCGAGTATTTCTCGAGTAATTCTAGTGTTTTCTCGAAGTATGGGATATTTTGACTCGAAGTTTTTCTTAGGGTGGCTCAGGTCATTGTTTGATTTCAGGTTTTACAACCTGACAGTGTTTTAAATTTAAAATTTGAAAGCAAAGATTTAAACAAGTTTTAAATAAAAGTTTTAATCTGGATTCAATTCTAATTTATATCCTAGCTTTAAGATAAATAAAGTTTTATCAAATTAAAATGTTTAAACAAATTTAAATTGTTTGAAGTATATTTAAAATGATTTGAATTTGAAAATGAATTTCGTTTAAACTCTTTTAAATATCTTTTATAAAATAATTATTTCTTTAACAAGTGATTTAATTTTTTTAAAATTGTTTTTAAATTATGTTAAAGTTAAATTTGTAATTATTTTAATTTGAAATGGAATTTAAAAATAAATTTAGAAGTAAAATGTTTTCAAATGTTTTTGATAATGACAATTTAGTCATAAGTAAGAAATGTTTTTATCTTAAAGTTAAATTAAGATTCAATGATTTGGGATAAATTAATTGTCAAGGTAATTAAAGATTGATTTATTAATTTAATTAATTAATGATTTGGATTAATTAATTAAGTTATCAAAGGTTTAAATTAATTTATTAAAGTTTAAGATTAATTAATTAAGGAATAATTAATTTGTAATTAAGGATCATTAATTTGATAATTATAGATTATTAATTAATGATTAGAAATTAATTAATTAAGTAATTAAAGATTAATTAAGTTATAGTTAAGCACTTAATTAATTAAATAATTGGAGATTAATTAATTTGTTATAAAAACCAATTAATTTGTAATTAATAATGATTAATCTAAGTTTAATTACTTAAGAAAAGTAATTAAGGAATTTTTAATTGTTAATGAAGATCATTAACTAAGGATTATTAAATAATTAATTAATGTGATTAATTTCAATACTTAATTATATTAATTAATTAAAAATAATTATTTGTGAATTTTTTTAAGTATAATTACTTAATGAAAGTAATTAAAGGGATTAATTACTTAATGTAATTAATTAAAGTAGTGTGATTAGTTTAAGTTAATTAATTAAGTTTAATTAATTTAAATAATCATTGGATAATGGGATAAGTATAATTACTTAGTGTAATTTATGAAGAATAATTACTTAGTGAAGTAATTAGTGGGTAATTACTGGATGTAATTAATTAAAATATAATTAATTAATAAAAGTAGTTTTAGGTTTAATTACTTTGTGTAATTAATTACTTTATGGAAGTGATTAAGAATTAATTACTTGGTGTTATTAATTTAGGAATTAATTGATAAAATTTATGTAAGTAATGTCATTAATTAAGGGTAAATAATTATTGAATGTGATTAATCAAAGATTAATGAATGTGATTAATTAAAGGATAACTAATTGAACAAATAATTAAGGGATAATTACTTAAATGTAATTAAAGAATGATTAATCAAGGAAGATTTGTTAAGGCAGATAAATAGAGATAATTATTGAATTAATTTCTAATCAATTAAAGTTAAGTAAGCAGGATTAAAGTAATCCAAGTAATTTAATTAGAGATTAATTAAATTAATTTATCAATCTTACTAATGAATGCTTTGAATTCTATTGATTGTTGAATTGTTTGATATCCCTGATATGTTATGCTTTGTACTATGAATTGTTTTGATCTGTGATGATGTAATTTATTTTTCTGTGATAAATTTACATTGTATACCTATGAATCTGTGAATGAAGATAAGCGTTATTGGATTATACCGCTTATCAATGATTGATGTGCTTGAATCTGTAATGATTAATGATATTGCATTATTGGGTAAAACCTCTAGACTACACCTTACACACACAAATATAGATTGCACAAGGAAATTGGTTAAGTCACAGATTTTGAAATGGTTTTAAAGTTGAATTTTGAATTCAAATGATTTGGAAATGCATTTGGGTTAAAAAGTGAAAAGTTTTTGAAAAGAAGTTTTAAAGATAAAAGTTATTTTTGAATAACTTAATTATATTTCGAAATTTAAATCGTTTATTTGAATTTAAATTCAAAATTTGAAATTGGATTCTATGTTTGAAAACTATGGTTTAAAGAGGATTACAAGTTATATAAATTTGGTTTAAAACCATTTTTATGGTATTTTTTTGAGGATTTGAATTTAACCCAAGAGCGTTAACTTGTGCAAAGGTAATAGGATTTTTCCGAAACGAAAACTATTTGTTTTCAAATAATAAAAGCTTTCATATAAGGAATGATATTCCAATTTGTGTTTAAAAGAATTTCAAGTTTGAAATGAAAATGGTTTTCCGAGTTATGAATAAATCTTTGGAAATGATTTTCAAAGCTATGAATTAAATTTTTGATTTTAAGATTGGATGAATTAATCCAATTTGAAGTGGAAATTGTTTTGAAATCTATAAATGAGTGAACTTTGTGAAGTAAATCTTTTTTTTAAAGATTTGAAATGGTAATTTGGTTAAACCATTTGAAAGAAAAGTTTTGGGTTTAAAAGTTGTGACTTAACTGAAATCCCATATCCATATGTTTTTAAATATTGCGCTCATTATTCGATTTAGCTGGGAGAGGACCTCGTGTCATATAACCCATTCCGAATAATGATACAACGATATGGATAGCATTTGAAGACCGGTGGTGAAGACCGGGTATTTACGAGAACAATAGGATAACCTATTGAATGACTCTGCACTGAGTAGCTATGGTATAGAGATCTCCATATGTGATGGGGAGTCCGACCGAGATTGTGAATACCCGGGTTGTAAGGGCTTCTTTGGAAGTACCTTTGGTTCTGTTCGAACCCGGAACAGACTTGTATGGATGTGTGTCTGACATTACACTTTGAGATGTAAAACCAGTTTCTATCAAATACATTTCTGTTTGGTGGCGGAGATTTATTCTCTTAGCTTAACATCCTTCTATGAGACGTACGAGCTTAGAGGTTATGTAGTTGATGGTTACTAGTGATACATTCCCAATTTGGTAATGTGGCATACGAAGTGCTATTGATTATTTGTTTTTTGAAGCATGGCTTTGTGAAAAAGCGTAGCTTTGTGGACGAGACTGCATCAGGACCTCACACCCTGAAAATGGTCGAAACAGGAAAGATGCGGCAAGGTTCAGGGGTCGTGCCCCTAGGGTATGTCCATTCCTTCTGGAAAAGGGTGGTATCATGGTATGGAGCCCAGATACTTAACTCGTGTAGACACTGTAAATTCTATTATTGTGTGGTGTTGCTTTGTGATTGAGGTACCTCAGATAAAGGTCGCGAACGATCGAGGGTGGCATATCTTAGGTTTTACTCCCGGGAAAGGAGTAAACCGGCCTTGTGTTGGCAGAGAGCTGGGTAAGTTCTTGGGGCGTCCCTCCAGAGGCGTTCCTATGTGGCAATAAGAAGTTCCTTAGCCTGACCATTTTTTGGAAATCCAATCATCCAATACGCGCCTTGTACGGTTTTAGTTGTAGAACCTGCCATCTAATATGGTAGCTATAGTTGGCATACTATAATGGTATGTATGCTGGCTAAGACTAATATTATACTTGCAAATGTTTTCCACTATGCACTAATAATAATATCAAAATGATTTTTGCGTATCAATCATTTTTGACTATCATAAGGAGAAATCTCCCCCAAGTGTGCGGTTGCATGGTGTGTGTGTCGGGAGGCCTTATGGTAGTTTCATTTTCCAAAAAGCATTGCGGATTTCAATGTTTTAAAAATTCTTCTGTTGTTTATTTTAAAAGATAAAACTATTTTTGTTGCTCACACCAGTCTCATGACTGATCTAGAGTTTATTGTTCCCTTCCTAAACTCTGGGTGCCCACAATTTTCCACACGGACAGTCTAGAGTTAGGTTTTTCAGATAACCAGCTTATAGATGTAGATTCGATAGTCTTTGGAGTCTTTGGTAATCTTCTTCAGTCTTTGGACGACTGGCCTTGCTTAGTATGACTTGATTGGGAGTTCGAGCTATTTCTGGACTGATGCATTTGGGATGGAGTTGCAGATATTGGAGTTCTCACTTGGTGGTTCAAGTTCAAGTTATTTAGTCCGTTGTGGCATTGTATTTGATCTCTGATATGTATTTGAGATCGTTGTTGTATATCATTGTATATTGTTTTCATTGGAATTATATGATATACTCTTTTCTTCCACTGTGTTGTTATACTTAATGTGTTATGAGCTCTGGCACGAATCGGATTTCAATGGTTGAATCTGCGGCATTCGAGTACAAGTGAAGTACGGATGTCAATTTTCGAACGCTGAAATTCGGGCCGTGACATCTTGGTATCAGAGCTGAAGGTTGAAACTTTAGCTCAGAAGTATAACATGTTAGGTAGCTCATTAGAGATAGGGTGAAGTATACCCTAGAATGAGTATCCCTAAGATATCCGTCCGTAGGCCTCAGTAAATTCTCTTACTATCTACTGATAGTGAGTATGGGTGCAAGAAGAGGACGATATAGGGGATAGGAAAATGCGACTACAAATGATTGATACCCTGTAACAACAAGGGAAAAAAATCTTTCTCTAACAATCTCTTTTGTTCATCATCAAGTTTCAATTCTTTGATAGTTCCTAGCAGCTCTAGGAAGAAGCTTTAGAGAGAGATCATTATTTTGGCTGAGCCAAAGAATGAGTTGGAATGGGACATAAAATCCAAATAGGTCAGAATTGTTTGCTTTCGATACTATGGTTGATAGGTATACTTTGCAAAAATGGAAATTTTGGGATTGTCCCCTACTTACAAATTTTGAGGACTTAAGGGGGAATCTGTAATAACCCCAGTTTTGAGTTAAATTTGAATTAGTAATTTATTTAAATTTTTGGGGATAAATTTGAATAAATTAGTAATTAATATAATTTTTGGATTAAATTGTGAATTTAATTGATTTATTCCAAATAAAACAAGATATTTGTTTATTTATTATATATGCACATTAATTGATTTTTAAAAATTGAATTTGGATTTGAGATTCAAAATAGATATTGAAAATAAATTGAAATTTGAATTTGAAGTTCAAATATAAATGTGTTGAAATATAAATTGGATTTATAATATATTTTAAAATTAATAAGAATTTGTTTTCTTATTTTAATATACATATAATTTTAAAGCAATATTTTGAATTAAATACAAATGATTTGCAAAACAATTGTTTAAAGGTTAAATCCTATAATATACATATGTGTGTTGATTATATATATATATATATATATATATATATATATATTATTTGACTTTAGATTGGACTTTCAAATTTAATTTGAATTTGAATTTAATTTTAAATTTCAAAAGTTAGACATTTTTAAAATATTTGATGAGCTTTTATTTATATATAATTAGTTTTATTACATTTTCTTTAAAAGGAAATTCATATATACATTTACATAAGAATAAATTAAGTGAAAAGATTTTTCTTAAAATTTAAAAAATAAATAGTAATTACTTAAAGGACAAGTAAGATGAAATTAAAACACCTTATAGCAAGTGTAAATTGTTAATCAACTCTAATGACGAGTGTTAAATGTTTTAACAAGTGTCAACCTCAACCTCAATTTTTTTCTTTTTATTTTTATTAAATCACATATTAACTTATATAAACATTTGCCTTCTTCCCTTCCATTCTTTTTCTAAAAAACTAACGTAAACTTCAGCTGAAACAAATCTGAAATCAAATCTGTAAATCACTTCCTCAAAACCAGAAATCAATTCAAAATCATGCAATCCATTTTCAAGTATCAAATCACCATCCTGTAATTCAATTTAGAAAATCCAAAGCCTGCTTCTTCTTCAACCTGAGTTCAAACTAAAACAAGCAAAACATGTAACTATTTCAAATACAATCTGGAATCAAGCCTGCATGCAAATCTGAGGCAAGCAACTCAAGTTTAAAACAAAGAAGCAATTTTCAAGTTTTAACTAAAGCAGCTTTTCAGCAAATTCAAGTTTCTCAGTTAAAAGCCTTTTCAAATTAAATGTGTTATGCTCGTCAATTTTTACAGGTGAGTAACATCTTTTCTAAAGCTTAAATATAATTCTGGTTGCAAGTTAAGATCTGGAATGGATGTGTTTTTGCGTGAATATATATTGTGAAGTTCATGCATATATATATATATATATATATATATATATATATATATATATATATATATATGAATGAATAAATGTGTGTGCATGCTGCCGTGTATCAGTGGTTCTCTGTTTTAGTTTTCCAGACCCATGATTTGTTCATAATTCATTATCCCATGAATCAATTTTTGTTAGGGTTTAAGTTTCAAGCATAAATTGTTTGTTTTATCATTGATTAAAGATTAAAATTATATTTAAGTAAATTAAATTGGATATTGCTCTGGGAAACCAAAGAACAAGCAAGCTTGTGGTTTGTTTCAAAAATTCGAACTTCTTAATTCATTGATTCAGTAATCAAATCTGAATACTTAACCAAAAATATGATTTTTAAAGGTAATATCAAAAAATTTAGTAATAGGATATGGGTGCAGTTCTGCATTGACTAAAAATGGAATATGGTGATTTCTAATGACCTCGATGGTCTGGAGAGTCAGCGTCATCTCTGGTGATGCAGTGATGATCGATGACTTGAGGAAAAATATGTGGAAGTTGATCTATGCACGGTGGCGACTGCGATTAACCAATGAAATCTGTAACTCTAGTTTTTGGGGTTGGTCGAAATGTATTCGTTCCATCACCTGTGGTGGATCGAGTTCCACCAGAGTTTGGGAATTGATAGAGGGAAGTTTGGCGAAGGTGTTGCTGGATTTTCAAAAGCTCCGGTGGTCGGAGACTCGAGCACGTGGACGTTTCCAAGTTTCTATGATTGTTCCAGATTTTTGCTAGGTGGCTCGAATACGATTTCGAAGGGAGATCAACTTTCTGATGGTTCGAATAGGACGCGAGGAGGGTTGCCGATGTGGAGAAGTCATCGTGGATGACTGGAGTTGGACGGAGCCACCGTGCATGTGCAAGGTGCAGTCCTTTGTATTCTGGTGATGTTTGGTTTGAAGTGGAGGATTTGTACTCGAGTATTTCTCGAGTAATTCAAGTGTTTTGCTCAAAGTATGGGGTGTTTTGACTTGAAGTTTTTCTTAGGGCGGCTCGGGTCGTTGTTTGATTTCAGGTTTTACAACCCGACAGTGTTTTAAATTTAAATTGAATTTAAAATTTGAAAGCAAAGATTTAAACAAGTTTTAAACCATAGTTTTAATCTGGATTCAATTCTAATTTATATCCTAGCTTTAAGATAAATAAAGTTTTATCAAATTAAAATGTTTAAACAAATTTAAATTGTTTAAGGTATATTTAAAATGATTTGAATTTGAAAATAAATTTGGTTTAAACTCTTTTAAATTTCTTTTATAAAATAAGTATTTCTTTAACCTGTGATTTAAAAGTTTTTTTTTTAAATTATGTTAAAGTTAAATTTGTATTTGTTCTAATTTGAAATGGAATATGAAAATAAATTTAAAAGTAAAATGTTTTCAAATGTTTTTGATAACGACAATTTAGTCATAAGTAAGAAATATTTTTATCTTAAAGTTAAATTAAGATTTAATGATTTGGGATAAATTAATGTCAAGGTAATTAAAGAACGATTTATTAATTTAACTAATTAATGATCTGGATTAATTAATTAAGTTATCAAAGGTTTAAATTAATTTATTAAAGTTTAAGATTAATTAATTAAGGAATGATTAATTTGTAATTAAGGATCATTAATTTAATAATTATAGATTATTAATTAATGATTTGAAATTGATTAATTGAGTAATTAAAGATTAATTAAGTTATAGTTAAGCACTTAATTAATTAAATAATTGGAGATTAATTAATTTGTTATAAAAATAAATTAATTTGTAATTAATAATGATTAATATAATTTTAATTACTTAAGAAAAGTAATTAAGGAATTATTAATAGTTAATGAAGATCATTAAATAAGGATTATTAAATAATTAATTAATGTGATTAATTTCAATACTTAATTATATTAATTAATTAAAAATAATTATTTGTGAATTTGTTTAAGTATAATTACTTAATGAAAGTAATTAAAGGGATTAATTACTTAGTGTAATTAATTAAAGTAACGTGATTAGTTTAAGTTAATTAATTAAGTTTAATTGATTTAAATAATCATTAGATAATGGGTTAAGTATAATTACTTAGTGTAATTTATGAAGAATAATTGCTCAGTGAAGTAATTAGTGGGTAATTACTGGATATAATTATTTAAAAGATAATTAATTAATAAAAGTAGTTTTAGGTTTAATTACTTTGTGTAATTAATTACTTTATGGAAGTGATTAAGAATTAATTACTTAGTGTAATTAATTTAGGAATTAATTGATAAAATTTATGTAAGTAACGTAATTAATTAAGGGTAATTAATTACTGAATGTGATTAATCAAAGATTAATGAATGTGAGTAATTAAAGGATAATTAATCGAACAAATAATTAAGGGATAATTACTTAAATGTAATTAAAGAATGATTAATTAAGGAAGATTTGTTAAGGCAGATAATTATAGATAATTATTGAATTAATTTATAATCAATTAATGTTAAGTAAGCAGGATTAAGGTAATCCAAGTAATTTAATTAGAGATTAATTAAATTAATTTATCAATCTTACTAGTGGATATTTTGAATTCTATTGATTGTTGAATTGTTTGATATCCGTGATATGTTATGCTTTATGCTATGAATTGTTTTGATTTGTGATGATGCAATTTATTTTTCTGTGATAAATTTACATTGTTTATCTATGAATCTGTGAATGGATATAAGCGTTATTGGATTATACCGCTTATCAATGATTGATGTGCTTGAATCTATAAAGATTGATGATATTGCAATATTGGGTAAAACCCCTAGACTATACCTTACACACACAAATATGGATTGCACAAGGAAATTGGTTAAGTCGTAGATTTTGAAATAGTTTTAAAGTTGAAATTTGAATTCAAATGATTTGGAAATGGATATGGGTTAAAATGTGAAACGTTTTTGAAAAGAAGTTTTAAATATAAAAGTTATTTTTGAATAACTTAATTAAATTTTGAAATTTAAATAGCTGATTTGAATTCGAATTCAAAATTTGAAATTGGACTCTATGTTTAAAAACTATGGTTTAAAGAGGATATACAAGTTATAAAAATTTGGTTTAAAACCATTTTAAGGTATCTTTTTGAGGATTTGAATTTAACCCAAGAGCTTTAAGTTGTGCAATGGTAATAGGATTTTTCCGAAACGAAAACTATTTGTTTTCAAATAATAAAAGATTTCATATAAGGAATGAATTTCCTATTTGTGTTTAAAAGAATTTCAAGTTTGAAATGAAAATGGTTTTCCAAGTTATCAATAAATCTTTTGAAATTATTTTGAAAGCTATGAATTAAATCTTTGATTTTAAGATTGGATGAACTAATCCAATTTGAAGTGGAAATTGTTTTGAAATCTGTAAATGAATCTTTATGAAAAATGAGTGAACTTTGTGAAGTAAATCTTTTTGTTTAAAAGATTTGAAATGGTAATTTGGTTAAACTATTTGGAAGAAAAGTTTTCGGTTCTAAAGTTGTGACTTAACTGAAATCCCATATCCATATGTTTTTAAATATTGCGCTTATTATTCGGTTTAGCCGGGAGAAGACCTTGTGTCATATAACCCATTCCGAATAATGATACGACGATATTGATATCATTTGAAGACCAGTGGTAAAGACTGGGTATTTATGAGAATAATAGGATAACCTATCGAATGACTCTACACTGAGTAGCTACGGTATAGAGATCTCCATATGTGATAGGGAGTCCGATCGAGATTGTGAATACCCGGATTGCAAGGGCTTCTTTGGAAATGCCTTCGGTTCTGTTTGAACCCGGAACAGACTTGTATGGATGTGTTTATGACATTACACTTTGAGATGTAGAACCGGTTTCTATCAAATACAATTCTGTTTGGTGGCGGAGAGTTATTCTCTTAGCTTAACATCCTTCTCTGAGACGTACGAGCTCAGAGGTTATTTGCTGATGGTTACTAGTGATACATTCCCAATTTGGTAATGTGGCATACGAAGTGCTGCTAATCATTTGTTGATCGAAGCTTGGCTTTGTGAAAAAGCGTAGCTTTGTGGACGAGACTGCATGAGGACCTCATGCCTCGGAAATTGTCCAATAGAAAAGATGCGGCAAGGTTGCAGGGGTCGTGCCCCTAGGGTATGTCCATTCCTTCTGGAAAAGGGTGGTATCATAGTATGGAGCCCAAATACTTAACTCATGTGGACACTATAAATTCTATTACTGTGTGATGTTGCTTTGTGATTGAGGTACCTCAGATTTATAAACGGTATGTAAATATAAGATTATGAAATTGATATTTTATAAATCAAAGTGTTAGAATTATAAATGAGTTTTATAAATGTTAAAATGAAGTTATAAATGGATTTTATAAGTGAACAAGATTTATAATTGTGAAGTTATAAAATGAATGAATTTGTGAAATAAGAGATTTATAAGTAATTGACTTAATATGAATTTGGCACAAAAATGAGATGTAAATGGAATTGGTAAATAAAAGGAATTTATAATTGAAGTTTTTATAAAAAATAAATGGAGTTTATAAACATTGTTTATAACTCTGAAATCAATTGAATTTGATAAGTAAATATGAAAGCTTTTTAAAGGAGATATATTCGTTATTTTGGGCAGCGAATTATCCTTTAAGTTAAATGTTGAAATAAAAAAAAATTGCTTGGGAATTATATCCAGATTTTGGACAGTGGATAATCTTTTAAATAAATGTGTAGAAATTTTGATTTGGATAAATGAACTATATTCACGATTTTGGACAATGAATAATATATTAAGTTTAAGAAATGTATTCGAAAATAATCTTTTAAATGGAGTAAAATGGTTTAAAGATATTTTAAAAATGTGTTAAATATCGAATACATAGATTTCAACGTTCATTGTTGAAATAGACGTTTTCGAGAAATAAGGAAATGATGGACTATTATACTATTATTATAGTAAATGATTTTCGAAAGGAAATGTTTTTGTATAGTATTAGGATTTATATATCTATTTCGAATCCCTATACTAGTGATTTTGGGTTGTCGTAACGATATTTTACGGAACATTCGTTTTGACCATGTGCAGTTAGTGCGCTCGGTAGATTCAAAGCGGTGGATGTGCAAAAAGTCATAGCGGGAATACATCGAGGATATAGCGGGATATAGCGGATGGCTCTAAAATAGCGTATAAAACTCGTACTTAATGTTTTTACAAATATATAAGTGGTAATTAAATGAAAAATTATCATTCAATTAAATTATAAATAATGCATAAATAATTTAAATAAAAACATGTGCGAATATACTTTAAATAAACGAAAAACTGTTATATAACATAATTGAATTTGGTAGAATATTAGAGTATTTTCATTTCTGAAAATATATTAAAAATTAAATTAAATAAATTAGTTTCATAATTTTATAATGTATAAATGCAATTTTCAATTCATTTTATTAAAAAAATATAGCGGGAATAGCGGAATATAGCGGAAATAACGGGATATAGCGGAAATAGCGGGGATTAAAGCGGAAATGCTATATTCTGGGGCTATATGGAAAAATCGTAGCGGTAGAAATCTGCTATGAGATATAGCGGGGTTGTAGCGGGGTAATAGCGGAGAATTAACTACACAGTTTTGACCCAAATAAATGTGTTTAAAGTAAATGTTTTCCTTAAAGAATTAAATATATAACTAATTCTGATTTAAGTATATATAATATTTTCTAAGTGTTGAAAATAAATTGATTTGTGAATTACTTATTATTAAATAAGTATTTGGAAATGTTTTCCAATATAGAAGTTGAAATGGTTTGGAAATATATCCTTTTTAAAGATAATTTGAAGTGAATATTTAGCAAGTAATTTAATTAATGAAAGATTAATTAAAGGGCCCAATGATTGTTATGGTACTGAATATTTGTTTTTTTTTTTTTGATAGTTAAATAACTGACTATCAAATTTGGATAAAATTTTAGTTCCTTGACTTGATGTAGGAACTATTTAGTCGTACACTTAGTATGTAGCCTTCTGTGTAGGCTTGATTATCATTTGTGTTGAGGATGTTGATTCATATAGTGCGGAGTATTACTCCAATCTATCGAGCTTCCTTCTTGTCCCGAAGGATAGCAAGTTGAAATTTGGAAGCGTGATAAGTCTATGAGACTTAGTTTCTGTGTGAGGATGAGAGATGCTTTTGCATTGTTGGTGCGAAGAGACCAGGATCAGATTTATCTGAAAACCACTTCGGACCAACGTATATGCGACAATTGTGCAAGTTGCTTGTGATGATATTGATATTTTGGATTTTCGTAGTGGGGGACTGCTTGTTGATCGTTTGGGGTTAAAATCCCAATATACGTCCAGTAGCAGTGGTCTCTTCATTATGAAATATCCAATGCTAGGACTATTCGCTACTAATCCTAGGGATTTCCCGACAGGATGTGGTAGGAAAATACCTTCGGTTTGTCCTATTCTTGGACAACTTGAATGGATGTTTGTCTGACATTGCATTTCTATAGATTACGTA
This sequence comes from Allium cepa, assembly GCA_030765085.1. Lineage (NCBI taxonomy): Eukaryota > Viridiplantae > Streptophyta > Magnoliopsida > Asparagales > Amaryllidaceae > Allium > Allium cepa. The sequence goes on from CM060944.1 coordinate 349,953,226, forward strand.
AATTGGTTTTTACAAACGTACATCAGTGGAGGCGGAGAAGGCAACTTCTCTTAGCTTAACACGCACCTTGAGACGTATGAGCTTAAGGGTTGTATTTTTGTGGAAGGCAATTAGTAGTCAATGGAAATGGCCGTGTGTCATTCTAAGTGATGTGGTTGTGCTTTATGAAAGGTAATCGTTACCTCGTCAGGCCTCAACAACCGAAAATAACCAAACAGAGTTAGATGCAGCAAGGCTTAGTGGGTCATTCCCATTAGGATATGATCATCCTCTTCTAGATATATCTTTACATGCTATGACGTCGTGTAACTGATTATTGTGGTTTATATGCTAGAGGCCCTCGGTAAAGGTCGGTAATGACCGGAGGATGATATATTTGGTACCATCTAGTTATAGAGGTGGACCGGTCTTGTGTTGGTAAAGGATCCTTTGTGATGGTCCTCGGTACATTCTTCTAGAGATGTCCTGTTGGAAGGTAGTCCCTTCACCTGGTCATTTGTATGGAAATCCAAAACCCACTACGAGCTACGATTTTGTTTGTAAAGGCATAATGAATAGCCTTGAAATGTTATATGGGTAACGATTTCGACTATGATTAATATTACTTGTATATACTAGACACTAGTATAATATATGAGGATTTGATTTGATATGAAAGAAATGTTTTAGTTATCGTAAGGTAAAAACATGTCCGTGTTTATGTGTGGACTTGTATTACGAGATACTTTTTTTTTGATAAAGAAAAAGTTTGGTAATTTAATAAATTCAGTTGAGTGCGTTTCTTACGCTGGTTTACCAGACTGATCTGGGCGTTCATCCCTTTCAATGCTCGGGTCAGACCGAGTATATTTACAGGTTCATATTTGGTGCTTTTGGAGCTTCAGAAGGAGAGCTGGGGATCTTCATTTTAGTTTACACGTACTTGTTTTGATTATCCGATATGCTTTGTTTGTTGTTGTTGTTATCGGCATTTGTAAGGACAGGTTATTATAACTGTTCAGGCTGATAACTATTGATTGATTGTTGAACTCTGATTGATGTGTGTGTATATATGCAGTTTCTATTTTGTAAAGATCAATGATATGATATTATATGTTTTCCGCTGCAATGTGAGATTATGTATTGTTCTATTTGGTTCTATCTTCTCTCTTTCTTCTCTTCTCTTCTTCTCTCTTCTTTTCTTTCTCTTGACTTGCCGTCAATCTATGCATTTTAGGTTAGACATGTGTGGATTATTGTCGATTCAAAAGGTACGGATTTGTGGGTCGTCACAATGTTGACTTTTTATATATTGAAAACGAAGTTTGATTAAATGTATGAACATAATGTGTTAGTAAAAGTATAATGCAAAGAAGTCAATAAGAAATTTAAGCAAATTAGACTAGAAAACGTGTAAATCCATCAATCATACACACAAAAAGTATAGTAATCAGCGTAGCTACGGAAACATAAAACATAGAGGTATGAATTAGGGCAGTGAGGGAGATAGTTAGAGTAATAATTCAGATGCAGCTATTTCTCAACATTGACAAAAATATAACATAACTTTATAGGTCGAAGGTATTTGGAAATTAGCGAATAGCAGTGATTTTGCATGTATAAGGGATGTTAAGGTGATGAACCATGAAAATGTTTAACTTAGATTCGTTTTATCTGAAATGTAAGTGACCTTATTTATATATCCACTGTCAAAAGAGTTGATAAATTCCTATGAAAAAACACATCTCAACAACCAACATAAGAAACATGAGTTTAACACTAACTTTTGAATAAATAAATGTCTTAAAATTTACATTGAAATAAAGCATTATATACTATCTCGTTTTACCAATAATAACTTAATTCTCAAGTCTTGAACAAAAGTTTGCAGTGATTAGTCAATTCCACATGTGAAAAGTGTATCTCATTTTACAAACTTTAACATTGAAACTTAATTTAGTTAAACATTAATCCTAATAACAAATCTCTATGTACCTCAAACATTTGCACCTATCGACCGTACTCAAACACTTATCAAACACTTGCACCTGCACCTGCACCTATCAAACACCTGCCGACCTCATTTTTAAACTTCAATCACCTGCAACATTCAAACTCCCCCTCTGCAAACCAACAGCTACCATTTCTATCATTTGTACAACAATCCGACTCAAACGAAACATCTTCCTCAACAATACAACCTCACTACAAACCTGCTATCACCTGCAACATCACTGCTACCTCTCCAACATTACAATACACCTACGAACAATAACCTAAAACAATCGTTTATCCTTCATTATCAACCTCACAAGGCCACTCATCAGCAACCTGAGCAAAGTCACCTACCCGAGTACCTTGCCGTTCACCGACCTTAACAAAACCATTCATTATCAACCAACCTAAACAATTAAACGTACCAAACTACAAAACATCCCCTGCCACGCTCAAACTCAACCTAAAAATAGGACATTTACTTTGTTTGACACCACTAAAACAACCAAACCATTTATAAAAATTTAAACGAAGTGATTCCAACTTTAATTTATAGAAATTAGTGTGTTCGCTCTTGCTAAATCCTAAAAAGACAGTAGTTTTTCATGTTAAGCTACCTTCTATAAGGAGTTATTATATATCGCCTTGGAATGATCAAGGAACAGCCAAATATCAATAACAAACAAAAATCAATATAAACACTGAATGTAAGACATTTTAAACCGAATTATACCTAAGGATAAAAGAAGTGCTAAAAGTTGTGCGGTTTAAAATAGTTGGTGAACTTAACGCAATTCTAGGAAGATCTAAAGAAATGCGATGAATCTATGTTCGTCCCTTTAGGTTTGGAAAAACCGAATCTCGCAGCATGCCTGAGCTGTAACATCCATCCAATCGCCTTTTGTGGATGTTATGTCATTGTTGAGCCGCCCTTTTTGATTTTCGAGTAAGTAAAAATGATTTGGGGGAGTATCGTTTTTTATCTTTTGGGGAGGAAGAGTAGATTCAGGGTTTGAGGTTTGGGAATTTGGAGGAATTGGGGGAGAGATTGCGTTTTAGGTTTTCTGAATTAGGGATATGGGAGATGCAGACGGAAATGTCGAGGGAATTTTGGGGACTTCCAAAAGATGCAGTTGAAAACAATGTAATGAATTTACATTATTCGTAGTAAAGATAAAGATAAAGATATAAATATATACATATGTTTATTCTTTTAACTAGAACAAAGTATTTTTCAAAGATCTTTTCTTCTGGTTATAGATTCAACAAGGGATTTTATTATATATACCAAATATATATATATATATATACATACTTCATTTATGCCAAATCAAATGTTCAAGTTTTATTTCTTTTATAAAGTTATTTACCACCTTACTTACTCATTATAAAGTGAATTTCAATTAGAGAGATATCCAACTTCCGCTTTTATTCATCATATATTTCAAAATATAGTTTCCTATTTCAAAAATTATTTTTACACTTCTTTACCAGATTTCAATATCTATTTCATTCAAGCACGTACGATGTACATATATAATCCGTACATAATATCAAACTCGATCGCTCCTCGATCACATAAATTCACTTTCGAACTAGGATCGTCCACCCGACCTCCTAGTGCGGACTCAGATCTAGTTTCTTGATCAAAAACTGTCATTCTTCTTACATAGCCACAACTATGATAGAGAATTTCCAAAATAAATCAAAATCCATATCCATGTTTTGCCGTCGAAAATCGAGTGAAAAATCTCAACTTGGATCGATTTACTATCTCGAAATTCTATGCTCGAATCTGGATCAAATCATTATGCAAATAGAATAATATACATACATCCTACGTATTTATCTTCATTGATTATTAACTTAATCAATTTTCCTTTTATTCACATTCATTTTGATTTCTATTCACTTATTCATAATTGCTTCATTCCACTTGGTTTATCACTTCAATTATAAACAGTTTGCACTCTGGCCAACTTGAATTTAGAAAATAGCTTAAACAGTTTAAAATCGATAAGTAAATGTAAAATAGTTATTAGTGGTAAAATAGCTGTAAATAGTTAAGTATTTATAAAATAGTTGAATAGTTATAGAATAGTTAGATAGTTGCAAAATAGTTGTAAAATAGTAATTAGTTTGTAAAATAGATGTAAAATAGTAATTAGTTTTCAAAATAGTTTTAAAATAAGTACAAGATAGTTTGGGTTTTTAAAAGAAAGGTTGTATAGTAAATAGCTAGGAAAAATAGATTTAAAACCGTTTATATTAAAATAATTTATTTGAAAATAGTTCAGAGCCAAACTGCTAAATTTCCCAATCTCCATTTCCAATCAATTTTCAATTTCCACTCCCATTTAAATTGACTCAATTCGTTGAATTAACTTCAATTCCTTTCCCAAATTTAAATCAATTTCCATTTGAATTTAATCTTATTCAACTTCAATCTTACTTCCAAATTATTCAAATCAAATTCAATTTGAACTAATTTCAATTCCAGTTTCAACTTTAAACCATCTCGAATTTTATAAATTCGAGTTACATTTTTAAATGTTGATTTAATCCCCTAAATCGAATTAACCTTTACTTTTAAATTATCAACCTAAATCTTTAAACAATTTTAATTATGAGTCCAAATTTCAAAATTCTATTTTAAATTACCTTTACTTCTACATAAACTTATTTCTAGGTTCAAATAATAATTCAAATCCTTTTTAAACAATTTAATCTTCGGAATCAATTTATTACCTAATTTTACCTTCTAACTTTGAAACCAATTCTTAAACAATTTCGGTTTACAATTTCCTTTTTAACATTTTAAATCTTGAGTTCAAAGTTATTATATTCCCATAATTTCAATTTTATTTCAAAAAATCAAAATAATTTAAATAATTTCAAATTAAAGTTTAATTCCATTTAATTTCAGCAATGGATATATATTATCTCAATCTTCTTCTTAATTCAAAAATAATCCAATTCACAGTTTTATAGATTATTAATAACAACAGGATGATAGCAGGATATGTCAAAGTAAATAAATATCCAAATTATCTAAAACATTCATCAATAGCATCCATTACCCATTTCCAGAACTCAAACCCATTTTGAGATCGCACATTACTCACTATCAATCCAACCCATTTAACTTTCCTAAGTTAAATCTCAATTTCATCTTAAAATTTCCAATTCATGTTGTTCGTTAAACTTATTTAACTTCCCTTAAGTTAAATTCAATTCATTTAATCCAGTCAATCTTACTCAATTTGAATTCTCCATTTCAAAATTTTAAACCTCTCAAAACTTATTTCTCTTTGGGTTTTACATTTCAGGGGAAAATTCAAAACTCAACACTTAGAGTTTATTTCAAATCATCTTTGGTATTATGTATATCCCACATATATGCATATTTATTTCATTATCACATCAAGTCATACTTTACATTTAAACCATCCTTGGTTTTTAGTTCAAACAATTTCTTAAAACAGATCTTGTTTTAAGATAATATTCCTACATTTAAAAATATTATTCGTTATATCTTTTAATACTTTGAAATAATTTAAATTTTTTGGACTTAGATTCAAAAACTTCACAATGTAAATCCTTTTCAATTTATAAGTGATACTTATCTAAATTGTTACTTCCTTAAAACATTCCATTTTTCTTATCATCATTTATTATTAGAAAACAAACACCCCATTGTTAGATACAACAACCCTTTTATGATAATAATCAAGATTATCATATCTGGAAACCAATTCACTATATATTATCACATAATTTATTGGAAAGTAAAATCAACATTCTGAAAACATTTTCGCAAATTTCAGGATTTTAATTTCTGGTTTGAATCCATTTCTAGCTTATCTTATTTGTATAGTTCATATTATCCAATTCCTATTTGGTTATATATATTACAACTTAAATTCTTATGATCTTGTTCAATTTCAATAACCAACAACCAATTTCCTTAATATATATATAATAATTAGAAAAATTATCGCTTTATATATCAAAATATAAGCTTATATAAAAATCATTCATTTTTAAAATCATTTAAAATCTTTATATAAGAAAATAACAAGTATGCTCTCATATATATTACACTCAACTCATTCTAGGGTACGATTGACCCTTATTCAAATGAGTAATCCCCAATAGGGCCAAGGTTCTCGATTAACCTTCAGCTCTGATACCAAATGTAACGACCCAGGAGTTTTCGACCCCGAAAATTCGACACTGATACGTTCACTGTAGAAGTGCTGAGTAATCGAATGCTGGAAATCCTAGATTGTTAGGGTAAATAAGAAAAGGAGGCAGAAGAAGAAATAGAAAACAACAGCACAAAATCTCAGAATCGCAGCAGATCAAAATATAAAATCAAATAACAGCAGTTATACTAAGAAAAACCGTAATTGTCATTTTACATTCATTATATCATACTACAATCATTCACAAATAAAATGGATAGTTGTAACAACTTGTCTTTGACTATTATCAATACAATCTCAAATACATAGAGGAATATACTCCATACGTTTCTGCCATCCAACTCACCTCCTGAGCTCCAGAATGTCCTCACCTAAAAATCTGCAATACTCGGTCTGACCTAAGTATTACATTAAAGTAACACCCGAGTCAGGCTGAAAACCAACGTGAGTAAACCCATTTGTCTTGAAATAATAAGTTATAGAACTTCTTTGAAAACCAGGGTAACTTGTACCTCAATACGAGTTCTTATCTTATTATAGTCAAATACTTATTTCACAAAATTATATCTAAGTATTTTTAGTCAATTTCAATGGTCTAGCTTACTTAATTTATTCCATTCCAGCCTATTTGATTTTACAAATCAAATCTATAAAGAATTATGGATTACTAATTGAAGTGGTTCCGGATATCGCTAATATCCGACCCCAATCTCTTCGAATTCAATGCCATCCTTTAAGCCAAAATGATCCAATTTAACTCCAAGATGTTACATTCACACAGAGATTCAGCATAGGTATCTATTCAAATAAATGTCTCTCATTTATTAACAGTTCAATCCAAAGCATTTTGTATCACAGAACTTCACAGATTAACATACCAGAGATATTAATCAATCCAAACATTTGATAAAATTAATCATCCATAAGCAAGATTAATTAGCCACACAACTTATAATTAATTACTTAACCAGTTTAATTATCATTGATTAATTTCAAGCCATTTATTTATTATTTTAATTAATTATTGGAATGAATTAATTATCATTCATGATTACCTAAGACCTTAATTAATTAAAAGTATAAACCACTTATCTTAATCATTTTACTTAATTATCTTTTAAATTTATTTAATAACCTTTTAAAATAATTTATTACTAACATATAAATTAACTAAGATCCTTAATTTAATTAATAGTTAACAACATTTTACTTCCTTTATAACAACTATTTAATTACACCATTTAATTCCATTTAGTACACTTAAGGATTAATTTATAATAGTTGGTATCTAACAAAATACCTTAAACTTAATTAATTTAAAATAATTAATTTTATAACCTTAAACTAACCCCAAACTTAAATAAAAATTTATTATTTAAAAGAATTAGGTAAGAAAATTGGTTTTAGAAACTTGTTTTAGTTTACCTTTTAAAAAGCTTGGTTGAAAACAAATTTTCCTCCCTAAAAACACTCGGGTCGGGCTCAAGAAATCCCGACCCATCGCTCGAGCCAATCTCCATCTTTCCGGACCCCTTCCTTCTTTTTTCTTTTCCTTAGAAACTTTTTTTCTTTTAAAATTTAAAACTGTTGCACAGTAAAACACTAGCGTACACACTCGAACAAACCCGAGCCAAAATCACATTTCCCCGAGTTGCACCCGAGACCACTCCTTCTTCTTCCTTCTACCCAAATCTTACAGCAACACCAACCCAAAGCATATTGATACACAGATACATGTACACGTGCACAGATGCACGCCTACCCTTCGACCATCGCCGCCATATCTGACAAGTCGACCACAACTGCCACCTTCGATTCCGACCATCAGAGCTTCGAAACAAACTTGAAATCGAAAATGAGCAACATCAACTACCACCTGGAACGAAACGAACACCCATGAACCACTTCGAGTAGCCACCTACAGTCATTAGACCCTTCGCATATCGCTACCATGATCATCTGACATCCTGCTTCTTATTCCCCCTCCATCGAACCACTCTGATACTGCCGAGACGCCGCGTTTCCCCCAAAACCAACCTCGACCAAAATGAACTTCAAAACCCTACATCGACATCGCACCGCTACCTCGCCGCTCTGAAAAATTTCCCACCAATTTTCCCACGACCCTTGATCATCATCCCACCTCCAGTCTCAATCTCGATGCTAAATAACCTCGCGATCATCGAAAATTGAAGAAAACCCAATTTTCGTTCATCTAGCAATCCCTCTCAAATCACTAACCTAAAATCTTGATATTATTATCAAAAATCATCATTTTAGAAAACAAATCTGGTCATATAATAAAATATTGAAACTAAGCAAGTCGAATTTCTAACATGATTTGATTTTATTGTAAATCTTTGTTTTCCAAATAAATTTCTTAATAATTCTACTTCAAATTATTTTTAAAATTTGTATTACATCATTACAATCAGCTTCCTTTTAAACATTACTTTGTAATGGTTTAGACGAAGAGGTATGAATTATTTTGAGTAATTTTGAGCCTGCTAAACGAACAGAGGTATGCATGTATACATACAGTACATTTAAACCTGTTTACTCAAGCAACCATACAATTCATCCATGCAAACCATATTTACAACACTACTACCATAAATCATCACATGCATCAGGATATCAAGGAGATTTAGCTTTTCAAAGTAATATTTACTCACTTGAACTCAGTTTTGAACAGAGGAAACTTTTTGAAAATAATCTAGAAATTGCTTTTGAAATATGCTAGTTGAAATTTTGAAACAACCACCTGATCTACTTGATTAAATTGAGTTGATTTTTGAACTGAATTTAGCTTTCTTCAGATTGAAACTTGAAAGATTTTAATTTAGTTTTTATTTCCTGGTTTTTTTATTTGGTTTTGTTTTTGATAAAATGAAAGAAGAAAAGAGATAGGAGTAGAGATATTTATACCTGGTTTCTTATTTATTTTTATATTTTTATATTTTGAGAATGAGGAAATGCATTTAAACAAGCATTTGTGACATTTGTATTATGCATCCTAAACTTAGTTTACACTTATAAACATATATCTTCATAAGCTTACACATGTCTTTATTCATGTATTTTATATTTTCTTTATGTTGTTGTATTATGTTTATTTTATTTACACATTTTTTTATTTTTATTTTTATTATTTTAATTTATGTTTACCTAATAAGATGAAATCTTTTATTCATTCCTATTTTAAACTTAAGCTATTACTTTAATTAATAACTATATGCAAAGGTCGAATCTAATTAATTTTTTGAGATTTTGAAAATAGAAATATAACTTGAATGAAAATATAAGTTTGGAATAAATAGAATATCATATGTGGATTTTGATATTATATACATCCATATTATTACAAACTTCCCTTTATTTTATTCCTTAAGAAAATATATATACTCATATACATTATAAAGCTTGTATATATCTATTTATATATATGGATATTTTATCTTGAATTAAATAGTGAAATATGTTATTTATTTATTTACTATAAGATTTATCATCTCTAGAGATTAATACTTCAACATCTATTATATTTTCAAATCTACACACACACACACATATATATACAGATGTTTATCAGAATTTTATTTGTTCAACTTATAAATTAGTACTTTTAATAATAATTACTCCAGTTAATTACCAATTAACGTATGTCCAAAAATCTGGGTTATCATCTGCTATTTAATTTTCCATATTTATAAATTCATGTTTGATAATTTATTTATTTATGTTATCTATTAGAAAATGATTTCAAATATCCGTGTGTTTCATCCTATCATGAAGTGTTGGATTTTTAGATAGATTTATTGCACTCGTGCTGTCATAATATATTGGTGATTGGTTTAAATTCAAATCAAAATCTCTTAGAGCTTACTGCATATAGATACCCTAAGAATAAGCTAGTGCTGCTGATACATATTTTGCCACCATTGTAGATAGAGATACATTATTTTGCTTTTTGCTAAATGAAGAAACGAGTAAGTGTCCCAAATAGTGACAGGTTCTATTTGTACTTTTTCGGTCTGATTTGCATCCAGCATAATCGACATCGCTAAATGATATTAAATTAAAAGAATCATATTTAAGGTAGAAAATTTCATAGCCTAATGTGTTATTAACATATCTTAAGATTTGTTTTACGACTTTGAGAGGAGTTTCCTTAGGTTATGACTGATATCTTGCACATAGGCACACATTACGCATGATATCAGGTCTACTAGCTGTGATATAAAGTAGTGATTCTATCATTCCTCTATATAGTTTTTGATCCACAGCTTTTGAATTATCTTCTTTATTAAAAAATTTCACTAATTTCCATAGGTGTTGGTTTATCACTAGTGTTAGACATTCCAAATTTCTTTACTAATTCTTTGGTGTAATTTTCTTGACTTACGAAAATTCTATTATTCAATTGTCTAATTTGTAGTCCTAAAAGGAATGTTAATTCTCCCACATGACTTGTTTCAAATTCTTTAGTCATTATATGAGAAAACTCTTTGTTTAATTATTCATTTGTTGACCTAAAGATAATATCGTCTACATATATTTGTATGAGTTGAATGTCATTGTTAACTCTTTTTATAAATAATGTAGTATCTACTTTTCCTATTTCAAAACTAGATTGTATTAAGTAATATTTTCATCTTCATATGTCGTAGGTGCTTGTTTTAAACCATATTGTATCTTCTTTATTTTTTATATGCGAGTAGAAAGTTTTTCATCTTCAAAAAGAGGGGGTTGTTCAACTTATACATTTTCTTTAATAAATCCATTTAAGAGTTATGGTTGTTATCATCAAAACACCAATATTTTGGTTCTAACATTCTCCCCATTTTTGATTATAAATACCATACTACTTATGTTAACAATATTATGTATTAAATTCAGTGAAATATCTTTCTTTCTATAACCAATAGGAAACAATATTCGGGAACAATATCTAGCTTTTTATAAAGAAGTAATATTGTATATTAACTTCCCTTGAAGTTTATAAATAATAGGAGATAAAAATTTAAATAACCATAGGGAAAAATCCTTTTTTAATAATTCTAGCAAGCTAGACATCAAATATGGGTTTCAAAAATATATCATAATGTATAGACCAGTATCGGATAATGACTTAGAAAAATTTTCAGAGACACGGAATGGAAACACAAAACACATATGTCATAATAGATGCAAATAAAAAATGTCTACAAATGTCACAATAACTACAAATTTCATGGATAAACACGATGCAAAAAAGTGGTATGGATGCAAACACAAAATGTCAATGTCAACTAGATGCCGAGAAGCTGCAATTAAAAAGATATCAATGCTAATAGATAGGAACCTATACTGATCGACACGATATATCGATGGTGTGTGTACGTCTGAGGACTCTGAAGTAAGGTGAGTAGTAGGAGTTGGTCCTCTAATAGTGGGTTGAGCGGTTTGATAGACCTTTCTTGTATATTGATATGCTATACATCAGTAGGACTTTAAACATGGTTGGGAAATATAATATGACTCTGAAGAAATGGTAGAAAAATCCAGTGCATTGCCCTGACAGCTCAAACTCTCTCTAGTCTAATTCCAACCATATAATGAAAAGAGTAAGAATCTAACAATCCCTAGTGACTTTCTTTGCTTCTATGGTTCCTCTTTCTGTACGGCTTGTTCGGACATTATAGTTTTTTGATTTTTCAAAAGAAATTCCTATTGATCCATTTTTTGGTGTCGAATAAGTGTTATTTGTTCCATATTTCATTCTTACTCATCAAATATTGGCTTAACATAATCATCATTATATTCTTTTGGCTCCTTTCTAATATCTCCATTTGCTGACTCTTCGTAAATTGGAAAAGGCTCAAAGTGAGTAAGAATGTGCTTTCTATTCTATTTTGATTCGTCCATTGGCATGCCATATCTCTTAGTTACTACATGTTCGCTCGTTAAGTTAACTCCAAAATTCTTAAAGATACATTTCAACAAGTCGCAATAAGGATTGTAGTTCCTATGAGCATTAGAATATGTGTTAATAAAATTGATTAAAAGTACATTACCCCTCTATTTTTCCAATAATTGCATAGGTAGATAGTTGAACTATAGAAAATATGATAACATAGCTACCATCTTAGGATTATGTTGTATCAAATAACTCTTGTTACTAGCCTTATATTTGGCCTCTTATTAGCTAAACTCATTGAACGATATTTTTGTTAAAAATATTATGTAGAATCTTCTTATACGTCATTTCTAGTTCATCTATATTAATCCTACTAACTTCTATGAATAAAATCTCCAATTTCCAATCTTTTAATTTCAGAAAATAATGTAAATTATTTAGAATAATTTATAATAGCATTTGCATAAAATAGCATAACACATTGGGGATGTATATTTTCCTCAAAGAATTTCTCATCAAGTAAATTAAATAATATTCTTAATAAAAGGATGTATAATCGTTGAATATAATAGGTCTTCCAATCAGACTATTAAAGTGTAAAACCTCTTTATATCGCTTAACATTCAATATATTGTTGAGCTATTATTTATGAAGTGAAAATAAAGCTTTGAGTGGTACTTGCTTTAGAGAAACTTATGTGATTGAAAATAAAATTAAAGTTTGAGTTTTAAATTATATTATGATGTTGATTTTAAAGTGAGATTTGTATTAAAATAAAAGATAGTTCGACATGAGGAAGAGAGGAAAGAGTTTAAGATATATATAATAATAAAAAAGCGTTTCCACAAAAATATCGAGCCATCTTGAAACAAACACACGTTTGAAAGTAACTACTGTATGGCTAGTTATCATTTAGGATCATGTAATATGGAATGTATTATAATCTAAATGCAGAAACAGATAATGATAGTAAAGTAAATAAGAATAAGCACACCAGGAGTTTTTAACTGGTTTGAACTTCCCGTTCTACATCCAGTCCCAGACTTCCCTCAAGAGTTTCACTCAATAACCCCTCACTTAACCCGGAGGAATAGGAAAACAACACCTGAACAGGATTTTTCCGCCTCAACAGCCGAAGAGGACTTTTTCGCTTAATACAAACTAAAAAGACTTCTACAATTTCAATAAAGTTGTTTGACACTTTGTGTTCTTGATAAAACCGATTTTTCTTTTATAGTACAACCTTCTTATAATCTTTTCCTCAAGTATATATTGTGTATGTAAAAATTAGAAAGGAAGATATTGCTTACAATCGAAGAATATGTTAATTAAATCAAAGATTCAAGCAATATATAGATTGTGATTGCTTGTAGAATGCAGAGATAGATAGTAGAGAATATAGCTAGAAATCAAAATAAAAATTGGTTATTTAAGAAGTGATTCTAACGTGTTTATATAGTGAACAAATAGTTACAACTATTCACGAAGAGTTTCAATCAAAAGATGCAGCCATTCCTCTTCAATTTGAATCATAACTCTTCGTAGATAGAAGTGTCTCTTCAGTAAAAATGACTGTTAGAGTCGGTCATTTGACTGAGGAAAAAAGATCAGTCTACTGAATATTCAAAAATAGTGAAAAATAGTGCATATATATGAACTGAGTATGGTCAATCAACTGGTTGTTTTCAGTTAGTCGACTGAATTTGAAAATATGAACGTGTATGCATATGTGCACAAGTTCAATAGGCTGTTTATAGATATTTAGTCGACTGAATGACTTTGTTCAGTCGATTGAATTCTGTTGATAATCAAAAATGACCACTGCTCATTTGGTTAGAGCATTTGCCTTCTAAACTAGTGACCTGGGTTCAAGTCCTGCTCCATGCATTTTTTGAAAACTTGATTTTGATTCAAATATGCATGTAAGTTTATTTGAATGTGAATGATGATTCTTGAGGAAATATTTTAACAAAGCACTATATACATATTTGATGACTCTTGTTAAAATATATAACTATATGAACCATACTTTGAGTCGTTGAGTCAGGATGTTGTCATAGTCATAGATTCGTGAATTGTTGTTTCATGTCAGCGTCAAAACCTATGATCAAACATTCTCCCCTTTTTTGATGATGACAACTTCATTTGCTGCGGACGAATCTTCCATAAGCTTTTTTTACTTATCTCTCCCTCGGAATATAGTCCTTTAGTTGTGCTATAGATTTCTCCTCCTGAATCTATGCTATATATTCTTGTAAATAATTAATCTTTTCTCCCCCTTAATCTGTGATTGCATTTTTTATTCCTGCAAATAGCATTAGAGCAGTATCTTTCTCCCCCTTTGTCAACGATAAAAAGGAGATTTTATGTGATGACATAAATTATATTTCACATAAGTGTGGCCACAGAACAATATATAACAAAATAACTGCTACTTATAATGCAAGGTATCGAAAAAAAAATAACATTTAAAGCATGCGACACCTAAGGTTCTTATAATTTCCTGATTTTTAGGAAACCATACCTATTTGGGTGTGGTTGAACCTTTACAGATATAGTTTTCATTACAGATCACATTCTTATAATAGTTGCTAATGTAAAGTTGTTTATCCTGATCAATCATATTAGCTGGAATCCATATCTTAACACTATTAGTCATTAGCTTAGTACTTGAAGAATAATTTCTACCATTTCTAAATAAAATACTATTATGACTATAAATGGTTTTAAAACTATCTTTGTTACTGCTACTAGTACTAAAATTAGTATACAAGAATGCATATCTAGTACTATTTTTACTTTTAGCTTGTTTATAGCCTAAACCTCTTTTATCATTGTGAGCTTTTGAATTTGTAACTAAGGAAGATAAGATATCTTTACCTTTGTTCAAATTTATGATTTTTGTATTTAATCTTTCAAAATTTGATTTAGAATCACAAACTTCTATCTGAAAAATATTATTATTAACTTTTAAAATCTCACATTCTTTAGATAATTCTACATTCTTTTTAATTAATGCTTCATTCTCTTTTTCAAGAGACAAAATTAAAGAACTAGAATTATTTAAAGAATTTTCCAAAAAGATATTTTTATTTTGCAAAACATTAATTTCCTCCAAAAGATCATTGTTTTTATCTTCTAACTGCTCATTTTATTTTTGTAGGAAATCTTTATGTAAAACAAGTTCTTCTACGGTATTTTCAGAACATTTTGTTTGTTTTACCAAAAAATTATTTTCCTCTTTTAAATTGGAAATTTCTCGCACACAATCTTTTAACTTAGCTAAAGCAATTCTATCAACTTTATCCAAAGTTTTACAATCTTTTAATAATTCATCATGTGCTAACAGAAGATCTTTATATAAAGAATCTAAGCATACTGATTGTGATTTGAGTTTAGCCATGAAGCATTTGTTTGTTTGCTCCTTAGATTTTTCTACATTGCTCTTCATCTTCTTATTGCCTCGACTAGATCTCTTTGTGGACATTTATTCTAAGATGTTGTTACGATCTCTAGAATCCCTATCTCTGATACCAAATGAAAGTAACTACCGTGTGGCTAGTTATCACTTAGGATCGTGTAATATGGGATGTGTTATAATCTAAATGCGGAAACAGATAATGGTAGTAAAGTAAATAAGAATAAGCACACCAGGAGTTTTTATACTGGTTCGAACTTTCCGTTATACGTCCAGTCCCAGACTTCCCTCTGGAGTTTCACTCATTAACCCCTCACTTAACCCGAAGGAATAGGTAAACAATACCTGAACAACTGAACAAAATTTTTCCACCACAACAGCCGAAGAGGACTTTTCCGCCTGATACAAACTAACATGACTTCTACATTTTCAATAAAGTTGTTTGACACTTTGTGTTCTTGATAACACTGATTTGTCTTTTATAGTACACCCTTCCAATAATCTTTTTCTCAATTATATATTATGTGTGTGAAGATTAGAAAGGAAGATATTGCTTAGAATCGAAGAATATGTTAATTAAATCAAAGATTCAAGCAATATATAGATTGTGATTGCTTGTAGTATGCAGAGATAGATATTAGAGAATATAGCTAGAAATCAGAATAAAAATTGGTTATTTGAAAAGTGATTCTAACGTGTTTATATATTGAAAAAATAGTTACAACTATCCACGAAACAACAACGTTGACCTATCAATCTACACGGGTTAACTAGTGTATTTCTCCCATTGACCTATGTCAATTTCGAAGGTTGACATGTGCTAATTTCTTATATTTGCAGATGACATATTGATATTTACAAAACCGGACACCACTTCCATTAATTGCATTAAGAGCACTCTTTATACTTTTCATTCAATCACCGGCCACAAGTTTAACCCAGACAAGTCATATATACTGTATACTAGAATTCCTCAGTTTGATGCTGATGAGCTTACTGCAATAACTAGTTTCATTCCTATTCAAAATGACATGAATTATCTTGGCCTTCCTCTGTGCTCATCCAGAATTACAAATGCTAACTGTCTCCCTCTTTATTCCAAGATAACCAAGTTATAAACAACTGGGCAAACTGGTTCCTCTCTCTAGATGGGAGGCTAGTCTCGATTAAGTCTGTTAGCTTCTCTATGATGTTCTACTGGGCCAGAACCTTCATTCTTCTTTTGAAGCTAATAAGGATGGTCCGAAGTGCCATGTTGGGATTTTTCTCGACTGGGAGCATTCATATAGAAAATAATGCCTTAATCCTTCTCACTTTTTGAGAAACCAAAATCAAAAGGTGGCTTAGGTATTATGAGTATGGAATTGTAGAATAAAGGTGCTATTAGTCACCACTTCAATTATTTGCTATTAAACAAGGCCAGTCCTTGGGTTGAATGGACCATGAAGCATAATATTGGGAAAAAATGTTTTTGGACTATGGAAGTTCCACAATCCTGCAGTTGGATTTGGAGGAAACTCCTAAAGTTGAGGAAAGTATATTTTCCATTTCTTAGGTACTTCCTTTCTGTAACTTGCAATAGATCCTATTGGCATGTTTCATGGATGAGTGAAGGGATTATTTTGTCTTTTGTGATATCACGTCAGCAAAAAAATCAGGCTGAATTACGTATAAATGCAATGGCCATAGATTACATTGTGGATGGTAGGTTGTCCCTTCCATATGCTAGCAACCAAATTATGAGGAACTTCCAGGCCAATAATAGAGGTTTTCATAATGCATATCCTGAAAATGATGAGTTTCTACGGGGAGGTAAAGTTCATTCTATCAAGCATGTCATGTACCTTCTTTCTTGGGAGTGTAGTATGCCTATTTTTCCTTAGTATACTGCCATATGGAGTAAGCAGTCGAAAAGCACTAAAAATCTTATGTTTTGGAAAGTCTGTCACAATGCTTTAATGACAAAGGAGAAGTTGCTTAGGTAGGGTTGGTAACTAATCAAAGGTATTCCTTCTGCAATGTTTACAATGAATCAGTGCATCTCCTTTTCTTCCAGTGCCTCGATCTTTATGTAATATGGGAGACGTATATGGTCAGAATTGGAAGACATGATGTCTCCATGGTTACTTCTTTCGACTGGGCATTGATTCAGAAGGCTACTAAATGGAGGGAAAGAGAATGTGGTTTGTTTTTTATTGCATAAAGAAGTATTTCCAACTTATGTGGAGAGAAAGAAATTTAAGATGATTTGATAGCAAATTAGGTGATAAGATGGTTTTATGGACTATCTTGTGGAAAGATATAGAGTATGGTTTGAAGCTTATGAAATCTCCCCTTGCTTCGTTGTTGGGTTTTGGTTTGTAGGAGGGGTGAGTCTTGCATGGATGAAGCTAGGTTGATGGTGTGCGCATGTTTGTTTGGCTTGTGGTGTTTGTGTGAACGACCCAAAATTGATGTCCAACAAACAACATCAAATTATTATCACCGGAGCTTGCAACAACATTAGATGATAAATAACACAGCAGAAATAAAAGATGATATCACTGATACAACATGAATAAAGTATCCAGTACATCAATTTGATACAATGATAATCATCAACATCAGAGAATATACAACACAAAATACAGCGGAATACGACACAATATGAGATAAGTCTTCAACGGAATCCAATACGGCTACTCCAATCCAAAACTCCAAATCCAAAGCTCCAAAATTTCAAGCTCGATCCACCATCAAGGTTGCAAAAAGATAAGCAAGTCCAGTCTGTGGACTCCAAAGACTCCAAAATGTATCAAACAGAAAGCTAAAGGCTACCAAGACGATATCTACTAACTGACTATCTGAAAAACCAAACTCTAGACTGCCCGTGTGGAAAATTATGGGCACCAGAGTTTAGGAAGGGAACAATAAACTCCGGGTCAGTCATGGGACTGGTATGAGCAACAAAAAACATTTGGTCTTTAAAACAATCAAAAGATTTTAAGTTTGAAATCTGCAATGCTTTTTGGAAAATGGAACTACCATAAGGCCTCTCGGCACACACACATTGCAATCGCACACATGGGGGAGATTTATCCTTATGATAGTCAAACATGCTTACTACATAAAATCATTTTTGATATTATTATTAGTGCATAGTGGAAAACATTTCGAAAATAAAATATAACTCCTAGCCAGCATAGGTACCATTATACTATGCCTACTATAGCTGCCATTTTACATGGCAGGTTCTATAACTAAAACCGTACAAGGCGCGTATTGGATGAATGGATTTCCAACAAATGGTCAGGCTAAAGAACTTCCTATTGCCACATGGGAGTGCCTCTGGCGGGACACCCCGAGAACCTACCCGGCTCTCTACCAAACAAGGCCGGCTAGCCCCTTCCCGGAAAGTAAAACCTAAGATATGCCACCCCCGGTCCTTTGGGACCTTTATCCGAGGATCCTCTACACCAACAACATCACACAGTAATAAATATACTGCAGTGCCCACATGAGTAAGTATCTGGGATCCATACCATGATACCACCCTTTTCAAGAAGGAATGGTTATACCCTAGGGGAGTTACCCCTGAAACCTTGCTGCATCTTTCCTGTTTCGACCATTACCGGTTTGTGAGGCTCGATGAGGTCTCGTCCACAAACCTACCGGTCTTGTTTGGCAGAGAGCCAGGTAGGTTCCCGGGGCGTCCCGACAGAGGCGCTCCCATGTGGCAATAGGAAGTTCCTTAGCCTGGCCATTTGTTGGAAGTCCATTCATCCAACACGCGCCTTGTACGATTTTAGTTGTAGAACCTGCCAATGCTACAACTAAAACCGTATAAGGCGCGTATTGGATGAATGGACTTCCAACATATGGTCAGGCTAAGGAACTTCCTATTGTCACATGGGAGCGCCTCGGGCGGGACGCCCTGGGAACCAACCCGGCTCTCTGCCAAACAAGGCTGGCTACCCCCTTCCCGAAAAGTAAAACCTAAGATATGCCACCCCTGGTCCTTTGGGACCTTTATCCAAGGATCCTCTACACCAACAACATCACACAGTAATAAATATACTACAGTGCCCACATGAGTAAGTATCTGGGCTCCATACCATGATGCCACCCTTTTCTAGAAGGAATGGTCATACCCTAGGGGAGCTACCCCTGAAACCTTGCCGCATCTTTCCTGTTTCGACCATTACCGGTTTGTGAGGCTCAATGAGGTCTCGTTCACAAAGCCCCGCTTTTTCACAAAGCCATGCTTTGATCAACAAATGATCAACAAATGATCATCAACATACAGCAGCACTTAGCGTGCCACACTACCAAATTGGGAGTATATCGCTGATAACCTTCAACTACATAACTTCCGAGCTCGTATGTCTCAGAGAAGGGTGTTAAGCTGAGAGAATAAATTCTCCGCCACCAACAGATATGTATTTGAAAGAAATCGTCTTTACATCACAAAGTGTAGTGTCAGACACAAAACCATATAAGTCTGTTCCGGGTTCGAACAGAACTGAAGGCACATCCGAAGAAGCCCTTGCAAATCTGGGTATTCACAATCCCGATCGGACTTCCTATCACTTAGGGAATCTCTATACCGTAGCTACTCAGTGCAGAGACAATCGATAGGTCATCATATCGTTCTCGCCAATACCCGGTCTTCACCACCGGTCTTCAAATGATATACATAACGACGTATCATTATTCAGAATGGGTTATATGACACAAGGTCCTCTCCCGGCTAAACCAAATAATAAGCGCAGTATTTAAAAACATATTGATATGGGATTTTAGTTAAGTCACAACTTTAAAATTAAAAACCCTCTTTCAAAGGTTTAAACCAATTACCATTTTAAATCTTCAAACAAAAAGATTTATTCCATAAAGTTCACCCTGTTTCACAATGATCCATTCACTGGTTTCAAAACAATTTCCATTTTAGTTGGATTAATTCATTTAATCTTTAAATTAAAGATTTAATTCATAGCTTTCAAAACCTGTTTCCAAAGATTTATTTATAACTTGGAAAACCATTCTCAATTCAACTTGAAATTCCTTTAATACAAATTGGAGATTCATTTCTTATATGAAAGCTTTTATCATTTGAAAACAAACAGTTTTCATTTTGGAAAAATCAAATTATACAAGTTAAAGTTTTTCAAACTTGGGTTCAATTCAATTCCCAAAACAACAGTTTTAAAAAGGTTTTAAATTCATGTAAACTTGTATAACCTTTTTACATTACAAATTCTCAACATAGAATTCAATTTCAAAATTTGAGTTCAAATTTAAATCAAATTATTAAATTTCAAAACTTTATTAAGTTATTCAAAATAACTTTTATCCTTGAAATTCTTTTTCAAAATTTTTTCACTTTAAATCCCATCCATTTCCAAAATCATTTAGATTTTAAAATTTATTTCAAAAATCCGTGACTTAACCAATTTCCACGTGCAGTCCATATTTGTGTGTGTATTGTGTAGTCCAAGGGGTGTTACACAATAGTGCATAACATCAATCATCACAGATATATCGATAAGCGGTATAACCCATAACGCTTATTCTCATTCACAGATTCATAGATAAAGTAAATTTATCAATCACAAAGATTCACTATTACGATTCAATGTGGGTTTCGGATAATCAATTGGAATCCGACTCCCGGTCGTATCGAAATTCAATTGTCTTTTACGGGTCAAGGGGTTTTTGTATTCATACAACGGTATATTCATTACAGATATAACAGCTCAGCACAAAGCATTACATAGCATCACATCACATATCAAATATATCAATCCTTCACAAAGCATTCAATAACAATCAAACATCTTCAATTAAGATTGTGTGGTTTTTAAATCTATCAACCACATAATTACTTTCATTAGTAATTTTTTATCAATGATTTTTTATCATGAACTTCAATTATTAAGCTTTAATCACCTTCATTAATTAACCATTCCTTTAATTAATTATCTTAATTAATTAACCCTTAATTTTAATTAATTAAATCTTAATTACTTTGATTAATTAATTGTTCCTTAATTAATTACTTTAATTAATAAACCCCTAATTATTAATTAAATCTTAATTATAATTAATTATCCTTAATTAATTAATTAATAGATTTATTATTCCTTAATTAATTACAAAAATTAATTACTCCTTAATTAATAATGATTTCTTAATCGCTTTAAGTTAATTAACCTTAATTAACTATACTTAATTTAATTACATTAATTAATTAACCATATTAATTAATTATTCATTAAAGTAATTAACCCTTAATATTTGATTAATCAGTCTTTAATCATTAATTATCTACTCTTAATTACTTTCACCAAGTAATTACTATTTTTATTTAATCATTCATTTATTTCTTGATTTATTAACTTGAATTATCAATTAATTAATTTTAGTTACTTACATTAAGTAATTTACTTCAAGTAATAAGTTTCTTAATCAATAAAATTTAGCTTAACCTTAAAAAGTTAATTAACAATTATAAAGTACCCTTAAAGTTAACTACTTGAAATGTCGTTAAGTTTGTTTAAGATAAACTTTAAAAATAAAAGCTATATTTATTAAAAACCATTTTCAAACTTGGTAAATTCAAAACAATTTGTTTAAAAACTTTCTTAACTAATTTAAAACTGGGTTAACATTTAATCTTTACAAAAAAAACTATTTTAACAAAAAAATTCAAAGTAAATTTGAATTTTCTTTTAAATCTGAAGCTGTTTCTGCCCCAACAAATGACCGAGCAAAACAATGAAAAACCCGAGCCATAACACTAGAAACCCCGAGTCACCCATAACTTCGAGTCGAACAACCATTTGCACGAGCTCAACCCCGAGCAATTCACCATCTTCCAAACCCAGACTTCATCAGAACCCAATCGTGCACGCATACACGTGCAGGTCGCTCCGGTCAACCCCGACCCTTCGTTGAGACTGCCCACGTATCGTTGATCACGTCGTCGACTTACCCAGCCTCCAGTTTCGACGAATTTGAGACGAGGACGAAATCGAGGCGAGCCATCAACTCCAGGAACCCAACAGATCGATGAACAACCACTGAAGCCAATGCCTATAATCACTGCTTCCAATGCCGACCAACCCAAAGCCGCGCCTTGCACCGACGAACATTTTCCCCCTGTCGCGATTTTCTCCAATATCCTCACGGTAGTGAATTCACCTTGAACCATCTAAACATGCAACCAAACCCTGTTTCCTTCGCCCCAGGCCGCGACCACCACCAATAAATTATCCTGATTTTTTTCCAGAGATCCCCAACAACACGACCACCTCCAGGCCAAAACCCTAGCTCCAGTTCACCTTCGATCGCCGGCAATTGACAGAAAAGCATTTTCCGTTCATCTCGCGATTTCACTAAACCTACTTGCTTAAAATCACGAAACATGTATCAAAAATCATCATTTCATTAGACAATCATGGTTGTATAATCAGATCTTAAAATTAGGATATTCAAATTTTTGATATTCTAAAAAAACACTGTATTTTCTAAATTCCAGAAAATAATTCATCTTATTTTACTAAACAATATTTTTCCTACTAGACTCTTGGTTAAACAAGTGTATTTTTTTTAGATCCTTAGACCTAACAAGAATCAGAGAGATAAGAATTTATTTTTTAAGTTGTTTTAGAGCCTATAGTTTTTTTCCAGAGGTATATACATACCTACTTACAGGCATGCATCATCAACCTGTACACATGTGAACACATATGTATACATTCAAACAAGTTACCACATTTATTCATTTCATTCATCATCACTGAGCACAATCAAGATAGAAGGTTGTTTTTTTTAAAGAGAGTTGCTCACCTGACTTTTAACAGAGAAGAACAATGGTTGTTTTCTTTTGATTTTTCCTGAATCTGCTATGTTTTGAGTTGCCTTTGCTTTTGATATTCCTGCTTCCAGTCTTTGATTCCTTGTTTTAGCTGTAAACTGAAACTCCTTTTATTTGGAATTGGATTTGCTTCTGATTTGAATTTGCAAAAGACTGAGTTGAATTTCTTTCCAGGCCTTGAAGATTTGTTTCAGTTTTTCCCAATTTCTTCTTTTTGGTTTGTCAAACCTGGTTCTCAAGTTTGAGATTTAAGTTGTTTTGGTTTCAGATTTTTTTTGAAGAGGAGGTATTTTGAAATTTTTGAGTTTGAAGATGATATGTTTTTCCTTTTTTCCAGGCTTCTCTGGTTTCAGATTTTTTTTGTTGAAGATGAATCTTGTTTCTTCTTTTATTCTAATTACTGATTTTAGATTTTCAGAATCTTGAGAAGTTCAATGGTCGGGCTATAGTTTTTAAAATTAATTTCAAAAGAGAACAAATTTCCTTTGCCACTTGTAAACTTTCACTTGCATGTTGTACACTTGTAGTTTGTAGGGAGAATTGTGTTTATACCCTTTGACTCAAATTGTTTTGTAAATTTTTGTTTAATCCTCCATGTAATTATATTTTCATGTATACATGTGCTTTAAATTTTTAAAGTTGTTTATATTTCATTTATATTTATATTCACACAAATAAAACTTTTTCTCCATTGTTTTTTTACATTCAAACTTTAATTTAGCTCACTATTTTTTTTTATATACAACTAATTTATACATTTTATATTCATGCATTTCTTTTATTGTTTATTCTTGTACAACCTTTAAAAAGAAAAGAATGATTTAAAAATTTTGGTTACATATTGACAGTTAATCTCTTTTTATTTATATAAGTATATTTAACTTAAAAATAATAATTTGAAAACTAGTATGCTAATTCTTTGAAAAATACAACTTCTAAATATTAATATATTTAAAATTTAGAAAAAAACCTTTCATTAACTTTTTTTTATAAATCTCAAAGCTATTAATCCTTATTTTATTTTTAATACGTTTTATTTTTAAATCCAATAATTGTTGATAAAATACTTATTCTTATACTTCAAATCAATTTGCTATTTATCTTTAAATCAATATATTTTAAATCAAATTTTATTTATAAAATTACTTATCCCTAAATTTTAAACTAAATTCTACTTATAATCTAAAATTAGTTATTCATTCTAGAAATTTTCTAATAAACTCATGAATAAATTCACAATTTAATTTCAAAATTAAATTAATTGTCAAATTAATCTTGGTTGATTTTTCAGGAATGTTACAGATTCCCCCCCATAAAAAAAAATTCATCCCCGAAATTTTCTATGGAGATGAGAAAGAATAGATAATAGATAAAGAAATGATTGATCGGATCGGATCGAAATATTTATTCTGCATTCGGTTTATCAAATCAGAATATCAATAATAGATATGAGAACAAACTCAACCGACTACGAAACAATTGGGTTATCCGATCTACGAAGTATCCAGGGGTATCGGTTAGTTCGAAGGGATAACTAACCATTCGTAGATTATATCGAAACCCAATGAAACAGGCAGAAATAGATTCGACTACGAATTCAGATTCAAGATTTAACTTGTTTACGAATTGTTAAGAAATAAAACTATGGGTAGTTCTCATGTCGAACAAACTTGAAAATTTAATCATAGATGAGAAGGTTACCTTATAAAATTTCTTTTCCTTTATCATCCTTTGAAGTTGAAGAATCATCTCTGACTGCATACACCTTCTTTACTGAAGCTTGCTTATGAGCTGGACAGTCGTTGATCCTGTGTCCTGGCTTGCGGCAATAATTGCATCCCGTATATTCCTGATCTGGCCTCATAAATGGCTCTCTCATTTCTGGCTTCCAAGGATTCTTGCATTTATCCAAGTAGTGGCCTTTCTCCAAGCAATTGAGACAAGTAACATCTTTCACCTTTTTCTTCTGTATATTCTTCTTTCCTTTATCTTTCCTTGGTTTCTTTCCACCAAACTTCTTTTTCCTCCAATTTAGATTACATGTATTCCCTTTCTCCCTCGGAACTTCTTGCTTATCCAGGGTATCATATCTATAACCCATACCAATTAATTTAGAAAACGATTCCTTAACGTGAGTAGTCATCCTCTCCTGAAATTCCTTGTTCATTCAACGAATAAACTTTTCGTTATTCTTTAACGGTGTATTCACCAATTTTGGACCAAACTGAGATAATTCATTAAATTTGTTCAAGTATTCCTCAAATGATAAGCTTCCTTGCTTCAAATCCACGTACTCCTGGTACATTCTAGAGATACCCGCAGACTGAATATATCGCTGCTCGAACACTTCCTTGAAACAACTCCAAGTAAATTCATCCGCCAGCTCATCCAATGTAATTGTTTCCCACCAAGCAAAAGCCTCTTTCTGGAGTTTCCAAGAAGCTATCAATCGCATCCGATCATCTTCCAATTTTAGTCCCTTGAAAATCCTTTCACACGATCGAATCCAGGCTTGTGCTTCGATAACGGCTTCCTTGCCTGTGAATGGCTTTCCACCAAGTCTAGAAAAGCTTCGATATAGATCAGTTATATTTGGTTGAGATTGAATGGCAATATCTATCGTTACAGGGCCTTGACCAGTTGAAGTGGTACTTCCCCGTCCCCAATCTCGTCCTCTTCTTCCACTCATTCTTACTATCTGTCAATAGTAAGAAAACCGATTTAGGCATTTGGACGAAATATCTTAGAGAATAACAACAGATAAAGAGAATATACTAAGAAATTTGGGTTTTGGTTTCACTAGTTGTACTCATTCTAGTGTATACTTTGTTGAATATGCGCTTATATGATTGTTTGTTCGATGATAATAAACATATATATATATATATATTCATTTAAATGTATTTGTTAATGTACTATTTTATTTTTCATAGATTAAATAAATATTTGTTGAATAAAATAAATTACACAGAATTTGAATGGAATTTGAATTCAAACAGAAATTTTATTCAAACAAATATTTATTACAATTTTGTATAGTACAAATTCAAGGTCTCACTATACATATACAACTTTGATTACAATTTCATATTTACAGTTGACCTCACTACATATCACTCACACTCGTAGTTTATCTTCAATTTCATTCCAGTTAGAATCCAGCATCTGAGCAATCTGAAAAAATATTCACTAACGCAGTAAAATTGAAAAAGAAATATTCGTGCAATATAAAATAAAATATGTTTTTGAAAATATTGTTTGCCTCAGTTATTTGGGTTGTTCGTCATCATTTACATTTGAATTCATCATACACGAGCAATGTGACATGCACAGTGTATCACCGTGCATGCCACAAGGCCGTGCACATCGATATACACTTGATAATACTATAGGGACAGGTAATCATGAGTGGCTCCAATACACACGGGTACATTTATACACGTGTGCACTGCCTCGCCAACTCGTGTGCGCAGCTCAAACCAGAATCAATGCACAACAACAAGTCCAGCTACATCAAGGCTCAGGCAAATGTCCAGACAACAACACAAATGAATACTGCAACAACAAAAGCTCAAACCAGAAAAAGTGTCACAGCAAACAATGTGCACCTGTCCAGGCTACAAAATATTATAGTGCATGACAACCAGAGTGCAACTACAAAGAGCAACAACAATTCAAATAACTCAAGCTTAGTACAAATCCAAGAATATATGCATACACACATACATATGTATGTATGCACACATATAGTCTTGAGTAAACAGGTGAATGTGCAACAGGGAACACAAGTCAGTGGCAAGCATACAAACATACCAGATCAAAATCGAACTAAAGTATGGTGAAACACTGCAACTCAAAGAGCATGAACAATGCAACACTTCAATGAGCTACATACAGTGATACAATGCAAATCAAAACAGAGAGTACAAAGCACTGACCCCATTGAACAAATCAATAATGAAGCAACATGTACAAATAACTCAAGCAGTGCCCAGTGATCAAAACAGTTCACAAGATCACTCGTGAAAACTAACAAGCCAATATGCCAACAATAAATGCATCAGATCAGAAGTAAAGACAGAGCTCGAGGCCGAGACGCAAAGGCATTAGAATTTCAACTAGTACACAAGCATGAACACAGAAACACCAATGATACAAGAGAGGTGAACAACAATGCAACATGGTGAGTAACACTAAGTGCAGGCAGAGAAATGACACAGCAAAAATGGGACCAACTAGTCAACAAGGAAATTCGTTTGTAAAATGTCAACGGTCAGAGGTGATAATGCAATATGAACGGCTAGTGTCACATGGCAGTAAGAATGTAATGGCCATGAACAGCAAGTACAATGTCATGGAACAAAAGTCAATGCCGAGAAACAATGTAACAAAGATCATAGAATGTAAAGTCGAAAGCCATAGGGATGAACACAAAGATGGACGAAGCCGTGGCAATCAAGGTGTTAAGCAAGTCGAATTTTAAATAAGTCAGAAATCAACACAGTATACAAAAAAAATCAAATACGTATCTTTGAAAAAGTCAAAAAGTAAAAGGGGAAAGTTTTTGCCGTATCAATCAAGAAAAAATCGAACGTTTCATAATCAAAACCGTGCACATCAGGCAATCGAGAATTAGGAAAGTGTAAATGAATACGAACAAATTCAAGTGTCTTGGAATTCATATAAATACCAAACCCCAAATTCATCATCGGCATCGAGTTCAAGCAAGCAATTAAACAAGCAACAAAAGGGAAAAGATTACATACCACAATCTATCGAACTCGATCAAAGGAGCAGCTGCGAACGACCGCAAGCAAAGCAACCAGAGAATCGATCAACAGAGAAGCAGCGAGCAAGGCAACACGAAATCCACTATATCGATCAACAAAAAAAGGCGAAGCTTCAAAAGCCTAATTTTGGAAGCAAGGAATAAAAGAGCCGAAGCCCTAATTTCAGAAAGAGGATTGGCCGTCATTTTCTTCAAGCCAGAGAAAAGAGGATCGGGTGAAAGAATAGAATTGGGCCGACCTTGCTTTTAAAAAGGCTTTAGTTTATTTTCAATTAGGGTTTTAGTTTAAAATTGTTTTTTAGTTGTTTTAAATTTAAATTCTCTTTTAGGTCATAATTTTGAATTAAATCTTGGTAAATCACCACCTAGGTTTTAGGTAATGTCAAATTGTCTAGTTAGAATTAGTTCAGTGAGCAGGGTGTGCGAGTTTGCAAAACTCTATAGGCGGTAGCAGGGTGTGCGAGTCTGTTAGAGTGTTTGTAAGCGGGAGACTGTTTAATTCTAATAGAAATCTGGGAATGCAGCAGTAGGCAGGGGTTGCCGAAGCTGGGTAAATTTTGTGTGTGATTTACTTTTCAGCATATTTATTTCTCTGCAGTTTGTTTTTGCGTTTAACTCGAGAAAATTTTCTATAACCCTAGTCACCCCCTACCTCTAGGGTTAATCTAGATCCTACAAGTGGTATCAGAGCGAGGTATTTTTCTTTAACTCTAGAGTCATGAATCCACCAAATAATGCTTTTTCTGAGGGGCAATGTATTGTTAGGCCACCCATGTTTGATGGGAATGATTATGCTTATTGGAAAGTTAGGATGGGTGTTTATCTTAGTTCTGTTGATTATGATGTTTGGGACATTATTAAAACTGGCTATAAATCTCCCACTATAACTATTGGTGATACTGAGATTCCTAAATCTAAGGATAGGTGGGATGCTAACGATAAGAGATTAAAAACTACAAATGCTAAAGCCATGAATGCTTTGATTTGTGCTCTTGATAAAACTGAATTTAATAGAATTTCTCATTGTAAAACTCCACAGGAAATCTGGCATACCTTGGAGGTGACACATGAAGGAACTTCTCAAGTCAAGGAGTCTCGTCTAGCCTTATTCAGCAATGAATACGAGAACTTTGTGATGGACAAAGGCGAGAGCATAAAGGACATGTTTGGACGCTTTTCAACTTTGGTGTACAACGCTAGAGCGCTTGGGAAGGTATTCGCTGAGGTAGAGCTTGTGTGGAAGGTGCTACGAGTCTTACCGATGAACTTTGAGGCAAAAGTCACGGCAATACAAGAATCGAAAGATCTGAGTAAACTAAGCATGGAGGAGTTGATTGGCAACTTGATGACATATGAGCTTGAGCTAAAAGCAAAGGAGGAATGCAACAACTCCGAACCAAAGAAGAAGACGATTGCCTTAAAGAGCAAAGAAGAGAGCGATGAAGAAGAAGAAGAAGATCCATTTGAAGAGCTTGCAATGGCTGTCAATAATCTTAGAAAATGGTCAAGATTCAGGCCACGCAAGAAGAAAACAAGTGGTAATAGGCCAAAAGATTCTGACAATTCCGATAATGAACTGACGAGCTTTAACTGCAAGAAACCTGGCCACTTCAAACAACAATGCCCACTTCTCAAAAACAACAAAAGAAAGAAAAAGAAGAAGAAGGCGGCATTTGCAGCGACTTGGGATGATGAAGAAGGAGAGGAAGTTTCGAATAGTAGCTCAGAGGAGGCTAACTTGTGTCTTATGGCAAAAACAGATTCAGAAGCAAGTTCAGAGGAATCTAGTGAGGTAGGTCACTATTCTTATAAAGAACTTGTTTTTATGTGTTGTGATCTTACTAAAGTAGTTGATACTCTTGAAGCTAAAATTGAAAAACTGAAATCTGATAGGAGAGAACTTGCTCGTGAAAATTTTAGGTTAGAAACTGAACTTGAAAATATTCAAAACCTAGTCTGTAAAAAATTTAAATTTTAGATTTAGAATTATCAAGACTTAAGAATAGCTTTGAGAATCTTGAAAAAGAAAACTTGAGTCTTAAGGAAACCATTGACACTAGGAAAAAGGATTTTATAAATAGATGCACCTCACTTGTAACTGAAAACACAACACTAAAAACCAAAGTCCAAAATCTTGAGAAATCTCTGAATAACTTTTCAAGAGGAGAAAAATCATTCAACATGTTATTGGGAAATCAAATTTTTGCTAACAACAAAAAGGGACTAGGCTTTGGGAAAACACAAGCTGATGATAATGCAAAAGGTAAGAGTGTCTTTGCTAGATGTGAAATAATTGGACATCGTGTTGAAAATTGTAGTCATAGGAACAAGAACACAAAATTTATACAAGTTTGGGTTCCTAAGAATTCTACAAACAAATTTCATGTCTATTGGAACAAGAATGAAAGGACAAAACAAGTTTGGGTTCCAAAGGGATTGTTTATTCACAATGCTTCTGCCACTAACAATCATGGACCTATAAAAACAAATAGGTCACAAAAAAATTTCATCGTGTAGGTATGGTGGCAGGCTAAGGAACAACAACAGTGTTTTCTGGATTTTGGCTGTTCCAGAAACACAACGGGCAACAAAGCAAAAGTTCCTTAGCCTAGTACAAAGGTGACAGAATCACAATGGGCAACCACGAAAAATTATCGTAAAGGTAAAACAGGTGAAGGTATATTTATTTGATCGATATATTAAATGTGATAATCTGCACCGTATTCTGAATGAAATCAGCTAATATTGAGATGTTGTAAAGAAGATGATTTTTGATTCTGACTTGTTCAACATAGTTGGCCAATTATATTTATGCCAAAAACACTGTTCTTTGAATTACTTCATACATATACGTTTGGATTAAACATAGTGTTTTGTTGGATACATTGGGTTATAATATGGCTAATTCTATATTCACAGTTTCTGATTTGTTACACGTCTTCAATTCAAGTTCAAGAATGCTGTAAAAAAATAATTTGAGTTTGAGTTTTTGTGCACACTTCATGGTCTGGTTTATCAAATTTAATTAGTGATGTTTTGAAGTGAAAGAGAAATTCAGATGCAGATCATACTGGTAATTTAGTTGACAGAAAACTTACTAGTTGAACGTGATTTATGGTGAGACATTTAGTAACTGCATCGTTTTTCAAAGAAAATATCTGCATATTTTTCATTACAAATAATTTTCAAATAACAGAATTTTTTTTCTTATGTAACCCCTTCGAGAAAATCATTTTTTGACCATATTTTCAGATTAGTCATTTTTATTTGATTTTAAATGACAAATTTTGACTAATCCGACTCCCTACTAATTATCAAAAAAGATAAATAGTGATTGAAAAGGCGATAAGTGTTGATATTTAACATACATTACTCAAGACAGTATATTTGGAAAATTTCTTTAGGAATTCAAACAAGAGTTATAAAACTTTTTGTTGGGTAAAGATTCCATGACCATTTCTATATCTATCATATTTCTATCGACCATTGTTTATCAAAAATTCAATATAGTTTGTCGATATGTGGTACTTTAAACAGGAATCATTCGTTTTTCATTTCATAAAAAAAAATCCAAAGTATTCACTCTCATTTAAAAGTCCTCACGGTTATGCATGGGTGAATTACTTGGAATTTGTTATGTGTTTCCATGCTCATTTAAAAGTCCTTACGGTTATGCATGTATGGAACGTGTATCAAAATTGATTTATTAAATAAACAAATTGATTCTAATTCCATTTAAAAGTCCTCACGGTTATGCGTGATTAGAAGATACTTGAATTCATTTTTAAATAAAAAAATATAGAATACTACTAATCTCATTTAAAAGTCCTAACGGTTATGCATGGTTAGTAGGTATTCAAATTTCCTGAAATAAATATACCACAATTAGACAAAACTATATGGTTTTATTTGATGAAATACTTCCCATCATTCTAAAAGTGGAATATGCGCCTAACAAGGGTAGTTATGATTTTTGTTTGATTTTTATTGAAGTTTAATATTTATATTCAATTTGAGTTTTAATGTTGGATTAATATCGATCACTTTATCTCTATTTTTCTCTAACACTATTATTCTTTTGCTGATAACAAAAGGGGGAGAGAAATGTTAAGATTTTGTCAAATAAAATCAAGTAAAGGTCAAATAATTTTCCATTTGCATCTAGGCTCATTTATATATTTCTATTTGTATGCATATATGTAGGGGGAGCATCGTGTAGAGAGGAAGCATTTAAATAGGGGGAGCAATTAGAGTATATCATTGGTCAAATACATTTAACACAGTCAAAATCTTAAATATATGTTTGTTATCATCAAAAGGGGGAGATCGTTGAATATGCGCTTATATGATTATTTGTTTGATGATAATAAACATATATATATATATATTCATTTAAATGTATTTGTTAATGTACTATTTTATTTTTCATAGATTAAATAAATATGTGTTGAATAAAATAAATTACACAGAATTTGAATGGAATTTGAATTCAAAAAGAAATTTTATTCAAACAAATATTTATTACAATTTTGTATAGTACAAATTCAAACTCTCACTTTACATATACAAATTTGATTACAATTTCATATTTACAGTTGACCTCACTACATATCACTCACACTCGTAGTTTATCTTTAATTTCATTCCAGTTAGAATCCAGCATCTGAGCAATCTGCAAAAATATTCACTAACGCGGCAAAATTGAAAAAGAAATATTCGTGCAATATAAAATAAAATATGTTTTTGAAAATATTGTTTGCCTCAGTTATTTGGGTTGTTCGTCATCATTTACATTTGAATTCATCATACACGAACAATGTGACATGCACAGTGTATCACTGTACATGCCACAAGGCCGTGCACATCGATATACACTTGATAATGCTACAGGGGCAGGTAATCATGAGTGGCTGCAATACACACGGGTACATTTATACACGTGTGCACTGCCTCGCCAACTCGTGTGCGCAGCTCAAACCAGAATCAATGCACAACAACAAGTCCAGCTACATCAAGACTCAGGCAAATGTCCAGACAACAACACAAATGAATACTGCAACAACAAAAGCTCAAACCAGAAAAAGTGTCACAGCAAACAATGTGCACCAGTCCAGGCTACAAAATATCATAGTGCATGACAACCAGAGTGCAACTACAAAGAGCAACAACAATTCAAATAACTCAAGCTTAGTACAAATCCAAGAATATATGCATACACACATACATATGTATGTATGCACACATATAGTCTTGAGTAAACAGGTGAATGTGCAACAGGGAACACAAGTCAGTGGCAAGCATAAAAACATACCAGATCAAAATCGAACTAAAGTATGGTGAAACACTGCAACTCAAAGAGCATGAACAATGCAACACTTCAATGAGCTACATACAGTGATACAACGCAAATCAAAACAGAGAGTACAAACCACTGATCCCATTGAACAAATCAATAATGAAGCAACATGTACAAATAACTCAAGCAGTGCCCAGTGATCAAAACAGTTCACAAGATCACTCGTGAAAACTAACAAGCCAATATGCCAACAATAAATGCATCAGATCAGAAGTAAAGACAGAGCTCGAGGCCGAGACGCAAAGGCATCAGAATTTCAACTAGTACACAAGCATGAACACAGAAACACCAATGATACAAGAGAGGTGAACAACAATGCAACATGGTGAGTAACACTAAGTGCAGGCAGAGAAATGACACAACAAAAATGGGACCAACTAGTCAACAAGGAAATTCGTTTGTAAAATGTCAACGGTCAAAGGTGATAATGCAATATGAACGGCTAGTGTCACATGGCAGTAAGAATGTAATGGCCATGAACAGCAAGTACAATGTCATGGAACAAAAGTCAATGCCGAGAAACAATGTAACAAAGATCAGAGAATGTAAAGTCGAAAGCCATAGGGATGAACACAAAGATGGCCGAAGCCGTGGCAATCAAGGTGTTAAGCAAGTCGAATTTTAATTAAGTCAGAAATCAACACAGTATAAAAAAAATCAAATACGTTTCTTTGAAAAAGTCAAAAAATAAAAGAGGAAAGTTTTTGCCGTATCAATCAAGAAAAAATCGAACGTTTCATAATCAAAGCCGTGCGCATCAGACAATCGAGAATTAGAAAAGTGTAAATGAATAGGAACAAATTCAAGTGTCTTGAAATTCATATAAATACCAAACCTCAAATTCATCATCAGCATCGAGTTCAAGCAAGCAATTAAACCAGCAACAAAAGGGAAAAGATTACATACCACAATCTATCGAACTCGATCAAAGGAGCAGTTGCGAACGAGCGTAAGCAAAGCAACCAAAGAATCGATCATCAGAGAAGCAGCGAGCAAGGCAACACGCAAACCACCGTATCGATCAACAAAAAAAGGCGAAGCTTCAAAAGCATAATTTTGGAAGCAAGGAATAAAAGAGCCGAAGCCCTAATTTCAGAGAGAGGATCGGCCGTCATTTTCTTCATGCCAGAGAAAAGAGGATCGGGTGAAAGAATAGAATTGCGCCGGCCTTACTTTTAAAAAGTCTTTAGTTTATTTTCAATTAGGGTTTTAGTTTAATTTTTTTTTAGTTGTTTTAAATTTAAATTCTCTTTTAGGTCGTAATTTTGAATTAAATCTTGGTAAATCACCACCTAGGTTTTAGGTAGTGTCAGATTGTCTAGTTAGAATTAGTTCAGTGAGCAGGATGTGCGAGTTTGCAAAACTCTATAGGCGGTAGCAGGGTGTGCGAGTCTGTTAGAGTGTTTGTAAGCGGGATACTGTTTAATTCTAATAGAAATCTGGGAATGCAGCAGTAGGAAGGGGTTGCCGAAGCTGGGTAAATTTTGTGTGTGATTTACTTTTCAGCATATTTATTTCTCTGCAGTTTGTTTTTGCGTTTAACTCGAGAAAATTTGCTATAACCCTATTCACACCCCCCCCCCCTCTTGGGTTAATCTAGATCCTACATAATTCACCCTATCTCTAATGAGCCATCTAATGTGTTACACTCCGTGGCTAAAGTTCTCACTCAACCGTTAGCTCTGATACCAATTGTGAAAGACCCGAACTCGATATCCGACAAACAATATCAAATTCGTATCGCCGAAGCTTGCAACAACATTAGATGATAAATAACACAGTGGAAATAAAAGATGATAACACTGATACAACATAAATATAATATCCAGTACATCAATTTATACAATGATAATCATCAACATCAGAGAATATACAACACAGAATACAGCGGAATTCGACATAATATGAGTCTTCAACAGAATCCAATACGGCAACTCCAATCCAAAACTCCAAAGACAAAGCTCCAAAACTTCAAGCTCGATCCACCATCAAGGTTGCACAAAGATAAGCAAGTCCGGTCCATAGACTCCAAAGACTCCAAAATGTATCAAACAGAAAGCTGAAGGCTACCAAAATGATATCTACTACCTGACTATCTTAAAAACCAAACTCTAGACTGCTCGTGTGGAAAATTGTGGCCACCCAGAGTTTAGGAAGGGAACAATAAACTCCGGGTCAGTCGTGGAACTGGTATGAGCAACAAAAAACATTTGGTCTTTAAAACAATCAAAAGATTTTAAGTATGAAATCCGCAATGCTTTTTGGAAAATGAAACTACCATAAGGCCTCCCGGCATGCACACAATGCAATCGCACACATGGAGGAGGTATCTTCTTATGATAGTCAAACATGCTTACTACGTAAAATCCTTTTTGATATTATTATTGGTGCATAGTGGAAAACATTTCGAAAATATAATATAAATCCTAGCCAGCATAGGTACCATTATACTATGCCTACTATAGCTGCCATTTTAAATGGCAGGTTTTACAACTAAAACCGTACAAGGCGCGTATTGATGAATGGATTTCTAACAAATGTTCAGGCTAGGGAACTTCCTATTGCCACATGGGAGCGCCTCTAGCGAGACACCCCGAGAACCTACCCGGCTCTCTACCAAACAAGGCCGGCTACCCCCTTCCCGGAAAGTAAAACCTAAGATATGCCACCCCCGGTCCTTTGGGACCTTTATCCGAGGATCCTCTACACCAACAAAATCACACAGTAATAAATATACTACAGCGCCCACATGAGTAAGTATCTGGGATCCATACCATGATACCACCCTTTTCCAGAAGGAATGGTCATACCTTAGGGGAGCTACCCCTAACACCTTGCCGCATCTTTCCTGTTTCGACCATTACCGGTTTGTGAGGCTCGATGAGGTCTCGTCCACAAAGCTACGCTTTTTCACAAAGCCATGCTTTGATCAAAAAATGATCAACTAATGATCATCAACATACAGTAGCACTTAGCGTGCCACACTAACAAATTGAGAGTATATTGCTGATAACCTTCAACTACATAACCTCTGAGCTCATACGTCTCAGAGAAGGGTGTTAAGCAAAGAGAATAAATTCTCCACCACCAACAGATATGTATTTGAAAGAAATCGGCTTTACATCTCAAAGTGTGGTGTCAGACACACAACCATACAAGTCTGTTCTGGGTTCGAATAGAACCGAAGGCACTTCCAAAGAAGCCCTTGCAAATCCAGGTATTCTAAATCCCGATCGGACTTCCCATCACTTAGAGAATCTCTATACCGTAGCTACTCAGTGCAAAGACAATCGATAGGTCATCCTATCGTTCTCGCAAATACCCAGTCTTGACCACCGGTCGTCAAATGCTATCCATAACGACGTATCATAATTCGGAATGGGTTATATG
This sequence comes from Allium cepa, assembly GCA_030765085.1. Taxonomy (NCBI): domain Eukaryota; kingdom Viridiplantae; phylum Streptophyta; class Magnoliopsida; order Asparagales; family Amaryllidaceae; genus Allium; species Allium cepa. Next base: position 349,990,118 of record CM060944.1, read on the forward strand.
ATACAAGGTCCTCACCCGGCTAAACCGAATAATGGGCGCAGTATTTAAAAACATATGGATATGGGATTTTAGTTAAGTCGCAACTTTAAAATTCAAAACCCTCTTTCAAAGGGTTTAAACCAATTACCATTTTAAATCTTTAAACAAAAAGATGTATTCCACAAAGTTCACCCAGTTTCACGAAGATCCATTCACTGATTTCAAAACAATTTCCATTTTAATTGGATTAATTCATTTAATCTTTAAATGAAATATTTAACTCATAGCTTTCAAAACCAGTTTCCAAAGATTTATTTATAACTTGGAAAACCATTCTTAATTCAACTTGAAATTCCTTTAATACAAATTGGAGATTCATTTCTTATATGAAAGCTTTTATCATTTGAAAACAAATAGTTTTCATTTCTGAAAAATCCGATTCCAATTATACAAGTTAAAGTTTTTCAAACTTGGGTTAAATTCAATTCCCAAAACAACACTTTTGAAAAGGGTTTAAATTCATGTAAACTTGTATAACCTTTTTACATTATAAATTCTCAACATAGAATTAAATTTCAAAATTTGAATTCAAATTTAAATTGAATTATTAAATTTCAAAACTTTATTAAGTTATTCAAAATAACTTTTATCTTTAAAATTCTTTTTCAAAAAAATTTCACTTTAAATCCAATCCATTTCCAAAATCATTTAGATTTTAAAATTCCATTTTAAAATTTATTTCAAAAATCTGTGACTTAACCAATTTCCACGTGCAGTCCATATTTGTGTGTGTATAGTGTAGTCCAAGGGGTTTTACACAATAGTGCACAACATCAATCATCATAGATATATCGATAAGCGGTATAAACCATAACGCTTATTCTCATTCACAGATTCATAGATAAAGTAAATTTATCAATCACAATGATTCACTATTACGGTTCAATATGGTTTTCGGATAACCAGCTGGAATCCGACTCCCGGTCGCATCGAAATTCAAATGTCATTTTATAGGTCAAGGGGTTTTTATATTTATACAATGGTATATTCATTACAGACATAACAACACAGCACAAAGCATTACATAGCATCACATCACATATCAAATATATCAATCCATCACAAAGCATTCAATGCCAATCAAACATCTTCAATTAAGATTGTGTGGTTTTTAAATCTATCAACAATATAATTACTTTCATTACTAATTTTTTATCAATGATTTATTATCATGAACTTCAATTGATTAAGTTTTAATCACCTTCATTGATTAACCATTCCTTTAATTAATTATCTTAATTAATTATCTCTTAATTGTAATTAATTAAATCTTAATTACTTTTATTAATTAATTATTCCTTAATTAATTACTTTAATTAATAAATCCCTAATTATTAATTAAATCCTAATTATAATTAATTATTCTTAATTGATTAATTAATAGATTTATTATTCCTTAATTAATTACAAAAATTAATTACTCCGTAATTAATAATGATTTCTTAATCACTTTAAGTTAATTAACCTTAATTAATTAACCACATTAATTAATTATTCTTTAAAGTAATTAACCCTTAATATTTGATTAATCAATCTTCAATCACTAATTATCTACTCTTAATTACTTTCACTAAGTAATTACTATTTTTATTTAATCATTCATTTGTTTCTTGATTTATTAACTTGAATTATCAATTTATTAATTTTAATTACCTACATTAAGTAATTTACTTCAAGTAATAAGTTTCTTAATCAATAAAATTTAGCTTAACCTTGAAAAGTTAATTAACAATTATAAAGTACCCTTAAAGTTAACTAATTGAAATGTCGTTAAGTTTGTTTAAGATAAACTTTAAAAATAAAAGCTATGTTTATTAAAAACCATTTTTAAACTTGGTAAATTCAAAACAATTTGTTTATAAACTTTCTTAACTAATTTAAAACTGGGTTAACATTTAATCTTTACAAAAAAAAACTGTTTTAACAAAAAATTTCAAAGTAAACTTGAATTTTCTTTTTAATCTGAAGCTGTTTCTGCCCCAACAAATGACCTGAGCAAAACATCGAAAAACTCGAGCCACAACACCATAAACCCCGAGTCACCCATAACTTCGAGTCGAACAACCATTTACACGAGCTCAACCCCAAGAAATTCACTATCTTCCAAACCCAGACTTTATCAAGACCCAATCGTGCACGCGTACACGTGCAAGTCACTCCAGTCAACACCGACCCTTCGCCGAGACTGCCCACGTATCGTTGATCACGTCGTCGGATTACCCAGCCTCCAGTTTCGTCGAATTTGAGACGAGGACGAAATCGAGATGAGCCATCAACTCCAGTAACCTAACAGATCGATGAACAACCACTGAAGCCAATGCCTGTGACCACTGCTTCCAATGCCGACCAACCCAAAGCCGTGTCTTGCACCGACAAACATTTTCCTCTTGTGGCGATTTGCTCCAGCATCCTCACGGCGGTGAATTCACCTTGAACCATCTAAACATGCAACCAAACCCTGTTTCCTTCGTCCCAGGCCGCGACCACCACTAATAAATTATCCTGACATTTTTCCAGAGATCCCCAACAATACGACCACCTCTAGGCCAAACCCCTAGCTCCAGTTCACCTTCGATCGCCGACAACTGACAGAAAAACATTTTCCGTTCATCTCGCGATTTAACTAAACCTACTTGCTTAAAAATCACAAAACTCGTATCAAAAATCATCATTTCGTGAGATAATCATGGTTGTATAATCAGATCTTAAAATTAAGATATTCAAAATTTTGATATTCTAAAAAAAACACTGTATTTTCTAAATTCCAGAAAATAATTCATCTTATTCTACTAAACAATATTTTTTCTACTTGAATCTTCGTTAAACAAGTGTATTTTGTTTAGATCCTTAGACCTAACAAGAATCAGAGAGATGGGAATTTATTTTTGAAGTTGTTTTAGAGCCTGTAGTTTTTTTCCAGAGGTATATACATACCTACATACAGACATGCATCATCAACCTGTACACTAATGAATACATATGTATACATTAAAACAAGTTACCACATTTATTCATTTCATTCATCGTCACTGAGCACAATCCAGATAGAAGGTTGTTTTTTTAAAGAGAGTCGCTCACCTGACTTTTAACAGAGAAGAACAACGGTTGTTTTCTTTTGATTTTTCCTGAATCTGTTATGTTTTGAGTTGCCTTTTCTTTTGATCTTCCTGCTTCCAGGCTTTGATTTCTTGTTTTAGTTGTAAACTGAAACTCCTTTTTTTTGGGAATTGAATTCGCTTCTGATTTGAGTTTGCAAAAGACGGAGTTGAATTTCTTTCCATGCCTTGAAGATTTGTTTCAGTTTTTCCCAATTTCTTCTTTTTGGTTTGTCAAACCTGGTTCTCAAGTTTGTGATTTAAGTTGCTTCGGTTTCAGATTTTTTTTAAAGAGGAGGTATTTTGAAATTTTTGAGTTTGAAGATGATCTGATTTTCTATTTTCCAGGCTTCTCTGGTTTCAAATTTTTTTTGTTGAAGATGAATCTTGTTTCTTCTTTTATTCTAACTACCGATTTCGGATTTTCAGAATCTTGAGAAGTTCATTGGCCTGGCTATAGTTTTTAAAATTAAATTCAAAAGAGAACAAATTTCCTTTGCCACTTGTAAACTTTCACTTGCATGTTGTACACTTGAATTTTGTAGGGAGAATTGTGCTTATACCCTTTGACTCAAATTGTTTTGTAAATTTTTGTTTAATCCTCTATGTAATTGTATTTTCATGTATACATATGCTTTAAATTTTTAAAGTTGTTTAAATTTCATTTATATTTATATTCACACAAATAAAACTTTATCTCCATTGATTTTTTACATTCAAACATTAATTTAGCTCACTATTTTTTTATATGCAACTAATTTATACATTTTATATTCATGCATTTCTTTTATTATTTATTTTTGTACAACCTTTAAAAAGAAAAGAATGATTTAAAAATTTTGGTTACATATTAACAATTAATCACTTTTTATTTATATAAGTATATTTAATTTAAAAATAATAATTTGAAAACTAGTACGCTAATTCTTTGAAAATTACAACTTCCAAATATTAATATATTTAAAATTTAGAAAAAAACCTTTTATTAACTTTTTTATTATAAATCTCAAAGCTATTAATCCTTATTTTATTTTTAATACATTTTATTTTAAATCCAATATTTGTTGAAAAAATACTTATTCTTGTACTTCAAATCAATTTGCTATTTATCTTTGAATCAATATATATTTTAAATTAAATTTTATTTATAAAATTACTTATCCCTAAATTTTAAACCAAATTCTACTTATAATAAAAAATTAGTTATTCATTCTAGAAATTTTCTAATAAATTCATGAATAAATTCACAGTTTAATTCCAAAATTAAGTTAATTGTCAAATTAATCTTGGTTGATTTTTCAGGAATGTTACAGTTTGTAGCAATGTTCTGGTAGCAATCATCTTTGTTGCTTCGATCTCTTCTTGGGGTTGCATGGGCCTTACTTCGGGATTATTCCCGTTATGGTGATAGTTTTTTATAGTTAACTACTTGGAAGTTGCCAATGCTATGCTTCGAGCAAGTCTCGAAGTTTGCCATGGCTGTGCTTCTTATTCCTCCTTTGGGTTCTTTATTTTTTTGGTCTTGCCTTTTCCTTCTTCTTGTTTGCATGTTTTTTTGTGTTCTCCTCTGTTTTTTCCTCTTTTGCTCTTTAGCTTGAAGTGTGTTTCGAGCTATTTTTATTTTATTCTTCATTTGCAATAAAATCTGGTAGGGCCCAGTCAACACCGCTAGCCTTGCTAAAAAACCCATAATGCTTCAGTTGATGTTTAAAGATGGATTTTTTTTACTTTGGTCAATTTTTTAATTTGGTTTATAATATTTAAAATGATTATTTCTGTTTTTATCAATATATTTTAGTTAATTATTTTTACCTACTAATCGATTGAACTACCATATGGATAACTGGTTAGCTCTTGTTAGTCAACTGAAAATAAATTATGTTATAGTGAATATTTTGAATTTTTGAAAAATATATTTATTACTAAATTAATTTAAAAAAGGAAAATGTTGTCTTCTTTAATTAATCGATTGATTTTGTTACCTGTCTGCTAACCCAGATGTCTCTTTTCACTTTTATCTCCATTAATGTAAAAAGTAGGCATTTTGTCGAAGATAGTGTGTGTGGTGCCAAAAATAAAAATATTTTTGTTATTAACGTGTTTTTATTTATAAAAATATAAAATATCTTAAAAATTAATTTAATCCATTTAAAGATCAAATATCAAGTTCTCTTCATAATTTTAAAAACGTACTTTCACAAAATGGTTTTGTAAACTTATCAGCAATTTGATTCAATGTTTATAAACTCTAAAGTAGTAGTTTCTTTTTAAAAATAATAGCGTAAAAATGATAGCTTATACAAATATGTTGGTTCCAGCGTGATTAATTGCACAAGTATGATCATAGTATATGGCTGATTTGTGATGACCCGAAATTTTGGGCAATATAAATTTAATACAGAAAAATAGGCATAGGGAAGATGTTGCAAAAAAATTTAGTCTCAGGGACAGCAAGTTTGCTTTTTAGTTTAAAGGACATTTGTTAGTGTAAATAGAAAATGATAATTACAAATATCATTATGTGATTTACACTAGAAAGTGTCCTTCAGCCTAAAAAGCAAACTTCTTGTCCCTAGAACTAAATTTTTCTATAGCTTTTTTCTTGAGCCTAAAATTCTGCATTAAAAATTAAATTGATTTGATAATTGTCTTTTAAAATTTTAATTTAAATTGGAAAATTATTCTTTTAAAAGAAAATAAATATTTAAATTGGTAAATTTTAAAGCTAATAAAAGGTTTCTATTTATAATGTGTATATTTGTACATACCGTGAATAGAAATCTTTGGTTTGAATTTAATAAATAAATAAAATCTTGTTTCCAAATTCTAAAATATATTTGGCAATTTGGAGATTCTGATTAATTTAATATAAAACTTTTCAAAGCTATTTAAATAAATAATTATATATTTTTAAATTACTTAAGGTAAATGTTAATTGTTTAAATATATTTTTAAGCCTAAGTTCAAATTTAAATTAGAGTAATAAAAAGATTTTTTTTATTTTCTTTCTAAATATTACACGATCAATATGTATATGTAAAGTTTAAAATATAATGTACATATGATACATTAATTTATTTAAGTAATATAAGTAATTTATAAATAATAAGATAATCTCTTTTATAAATTATTTAAAATTGGCAAATTGTTATTTGAGAACAATATTAATAATATGTTAATTTATATATATATATATATATATATATAATATATTTTAATATAAAAAAATAGAATTGTTATTTCATATTGAATGTGTTGTTATATATATGTATATACAAATTGACAATAATTTGGATTTTCAAACTTAATTTGAATTTAAACTTAAAATTGAAATTCAAAAGATAAATATTTTAATGTATTTTGGGTTTTAAATTATATGCATAAGTTTATATTTATAAATATAATTGGTTTTATTTTTTTTAAAGTACTTTATATATATAAGTATTTGTAAATTAATAAATTAAGAATAAAGCTTTTTATTTACATTTTAAATTAAATAAAATTACTTAAATAACAAGTGTTAACACATTGAGTGGTATTAGTGACAAGTGTTAATTGATTAACATTACAATATGACAAATGTTAAGTGTTTTAACAAGTGGCATTTTTAAATTTGATTTTTCTTTTATTTTTATTAAATCACAAAGTTTACTTATATAAACATGTTTTGTTACATTTCATTTCTTTTTCTATTCTTTTTCAAAAGCTAATAAATTCAAACCAAAAACTCTCAAAAACAACAACCTGTAACTCAAACACATTTCAAACCAGAAATTATCAAATTCAAAATATGTAATTCACACTGCCTCAAACCAGAGAATAAAATCCTTAGCCTGCAATTCATTTTCAAGTTTTAAAACCATAGGCCTGCAAGCAAACCTTGAATCAATTTTGCAAATCAAAATCATCTTGCCTGCATTCAAGTTTTCAAGTTCTTTTGCCAGTTCCAATAACAAAAAAATTCTTCAGCAAATCAAGTTTTTAAATCTAACGCACATTCCAGTATCCAGTTTCAAGTTTCAAACACTCAAGTTTAAAGGCTGTTTCAAATAAAAGAGGTTTTGTTCATTTTTAACAGGCGAGTAACACTTTTTCTTAAAAAGCTTAAGCATAAATGTGGCTGCATGTGAATCTCTGAAGCAAGAATGTTTGTATATATATATATATTAATTTTCTGTTAATATTTGGATGATAGATGTGTGCATGACTATGAATACCTGTAACATCTCTGTTCCAGTTTCAAGACCAAGTTTTGATTCAAAAATCATTATCTCATGATCTAATCTTTGTTAGGATTTAAGTCTAAAGCAAAATGTGTTTGTTGTATCATAGATTAAAGTTTAAAAGTTTATTTAAGTTAAAATAATTTTGTAATGTCTTTGGAAATCAAAAAGAACAGAGCAAACTTAATATAAGTGGAAATTCAAACAACTTAATTTAATCCACGGATATAAACATAATGTTTAAGCAAAATCATGATTTTTAGAAGTGAAATTACAATTTTTAGAAGTATGATGAAGGAGCAGTTCTAGTTTGATCAGATCAGGTGTTTTGGGTTGCCCCTGGCGATCTAGTTGCTTGGCGAGGTCGTGGTTCTAACTGGGGGTGGAAGGGTGATCAGAAAGTTTGGGGAAAATGTCAGAGTGTTGATCAAGGCGTTGTGGTGGCGGCGGTGATCGTTTTAGTTTGTAGACCTAGTTTTGGTGATGGTCGAGAAATGATCCACCATGGCGTCTCTGATGGATCAAGTGCCATCAGTCTTTGGGAAATGGAAGTATGGGTGTTGACGAGGTCATGGACGGAAACTCAGGTACTTCGGTGGTGGAAGGAGTGAGCATGTTGGTGTTCTAGGTTTTGGTTTATCTTCCAGGTTTGAGCAGAATTGCTCGAATTCGATGTTGAAGGAGGACTGAAGTTCTGATGATCGGGATCGGATGCGTGGGTGATCGTCGAAATGAGGAAGGTATCGTGGATGGACGGAGTTGGTCGGAGCCACCGTGCATGTGCACGGTGCATTTCTTTGGTTTTTTGCTGATTTGGGTTTGAGCAGAGAAGATCTACTCGAGTTTTTATCGAGTAGTTCGAGTGTTTTGCTCGAAGTTTGTAGGTTTTGGCTCGAAGACTTTAGGGTATGGGCTTGGGTCAAATAATTTGTTACAGGTTTTAAAACCTATATGGTTTTCAAATTTTAAATTGAATTCAAAATTTGAAAGCAATATTTTAAACAAATATTTAAATAATATTTTAAATTTTGGTTTCAAATTAAATTTGGCAACCTGATTTTGAAATAAATAAAGTTTTATTAAATCAAAATGTTTGTATAAGTTTAAAGGTTTAAAGTAATTTTTAAAATGAGTTAGTTTTCCAATAGAATGTTTAAAACTTTATTTATATAAAATTCTTTTATAATGTTTCTTTAAAATTTGTATAGAAAGTTATATAAATTAGTTTAACTTAAATATTTAAGTTAAATGATTAATTTATTTTTAAGCTTGGATTTAAATATAAATAAGTAATTTAGTTTATACTTTTCTTTATATAAGTTTCTTTTAAATGATAAATGTTTCTTTAACATTTGATTTAAAAGGTTTTTAAATTGTTTTAAATTTTGTTAAAGTTAAATTTGTTATTTTAAATCTTTAATTTGAAATGAAATTTAAAAGTAAATTTAAAAGTAAAATATTTTCAAATGCATTTGTAAATGATAATTAAGTCATTAATAAGAATAATGTTTTTATCTTAAAGTAAATTAAGATTTAATGATGTGTGATTCATTAAAATAATAACGAAATTAAGGGATAATTAATTAATTTGATTAATTAATGATTTAGGGTTAATTAATTAAATAATTAAGGGTTTAAATTAATTAATTAAGGTTTAAGTTAATTCATTAAGGATTAATTAATTTGTAATTAAGGATCCTTAAATAGATAAGTTAAGATTTTTAATTAATGATTAGGAATGAATTGATCAAGTAATTAAAGATTAATTAAGTTAAAATTAAGCAATCAATTAAGTAATTAGAAGGTAATTAATTGGTAATTAAGAATTAATTAACTTGTAATTAATAATGGTTAATTAAAGTTTAAATTACTTAAGAAAGTAATTAAAGAATTGTTAATAGTTAATGAAGATCATTAACTAGGGATTATTAAATGATTAATCAATGTGATTAATTTAATTTAATTAATTAGATTAATTAATTAAGGATAATCATTTGTGGAATGGGGTAAGTATAATTACTTAATGAAAGTAATTAAAGGAATTAATTTCTCACTATAATTAATTTAATGTGATTAGTTTAAGTTAATTAAATAGTTTAATTAATTTAAGATTATCATTTGATGATTTTTTAAGTATAATTACTTGGTGTAATTTATAAAGTATAATTACTTAGTGAAGTAATTAGTGAGTAATTACTGGATGTAATTAATTGAAGAATGGTAGTAGTTTTGGGTTTAATTACTTTATGTAATTAATAAGAAAGATAATAACTTAGTGGAAGTAATTAAGAATTAATTACTTAGTGTAATTAGTTTAAGAATTAATTAAAAAAAGTTATTTAAAGTTAATTAAGTGTGGTAATTAATTAAGGGTAATTAATTACTGAATGTGGTTAATCAAGGTTGATTAATGAATATAATTAATTAAACATTAATTATTTAGTGTGATTAATTAGAAGAATAATTAATTAAAAAAGTAATTAAGGGATCATTAATTAATGTAATCAGTGATGCAATTAAGGATTGATTAATTAAAGGTTAATTAATCAATAAGTGATTATAGAGTAATTAATGTAATTAATCAAGGATTAATGCAATTAATTATAATTAATTAATTATTGAATGTAACTAAAGGTTAATTACTATAAATTGTTTAAGGGTAATTAATTTGTGTAATTAATTAAGGTTAATTACTTAATGTAATTAGATAGTAAGTAATCAAGGTTGATTAATTATGATGGATAATTAAAGGATGATTAATTAATTAGATTGTAATTAATTAATGGTTAAGTAAGCAAGATTTATAGTAATGAAGTAATTAATTTAATTTATTTTAAATTAATTATAGATGGTGTGATTAATAGTTCTTTGCTTATGGATGGATGATTTATATTGATTTCCTTGAATGGTTTGATATCCCTGATATGGGATAAGTGTTGCTGTGTGATATGAGATGCTTTGGTTGTATTGTGACGATATGGATTATCTATCTGTGGATATGTGAATTATCAATCCGTGTGAATATAGATAATAAACTGAATTGTTTTACCTTTAAAACAACTTGGATATAAAAGATGGCGTTTAGGATTTCGATGAGACCGGGATGGAGTTTCCAGATTTGGATATCCGAAAACCGCATCGATCCAAATTAACGATAGGTCGTGAATTGAAGTGAAGATCAAGTTGGAGACTCAAAGTGTAAGAACTATTTGTCGTTAAAACTCTGAGTGTGATTCCAATACGAGTACAACGGAGATAGTGGTTTCAGTTACGAGATGGAGTTTCAGAGTGCAAGGGTTATTGTCGTTAAATCTAAAGGTGATTCCAAAATGAGTGTAATGAGATAATGCCTTCGGTTTCGTTCGAACCTGGAATGAACTTGTATGGATTGAATGCTTTCAACACATCGTCAGGTGGACGATGAGCATTCTAAGATAAATGTGTTCTATAAAGGTAATCGTAGCCTCTATTCTCATCAACGGAGAATGGCTAAAATAGGGAACATGCAGCAAAGCTAAGTGAGTCGCGCACAAGTAGGACAAGAACTTCCTCTGTCTAGAAGTCCATTTATATTCGGCTGTGTGGGCATTTGGTTCGCGACCATCTGCGGGGTTGTCTTGTTCGGGACTATCCAGTAAGGGATGGTTTCGGCCTTGTATTGCAGGGGATCGGGAAGGATCCTCGGTACGGCGATCTAGGCCCCATACTGTGACGTGCGGTACCCCAGTAGCCCTGCTATTGATGGAAACTTATTCTTCCTACGTCTCTTTTACGGTTTTGATTGTATTACCCACATTGTGGCTAGTATGCTGGAATTTAATCATGTAACAATTTCAGCTACTTCTTGTTTACTTGAAAACCCTAGACCCAATTATAATATCACTGGATTTCCTATCAAATGTTTTGGTTATTGTAAGGTAAAAACTTTTTCGTGTTTATATGCGAGAAGTCATACGAGATACGTTTTGTTTTCAAAGGTTTTTCAAAGTTAAGCAATCTTAACTTGTTACTCACACCAGACCCATGTCTGACCCGGAGTTTATCTTCTGTTTTTCTTAAACTCTTGGGTACTCAAATTTTTACGAGTAGCCAAGGGATTCAGATTAGCTTTGACGAATTCTGGAGGAGATATGCAGCAAGAGGCTTCGGCGTTTGTAGATATATAGGTGGTTCCGCTGTGTGATCTATGAGTCCTTAGTTTGTGTTGTATTTGAGTTGTAATAACTAGACAGATGATTATATCTGTCTAGTATGTGATGTATAAGTTGTGTAACTCTGATAGTTGTTGTATATTATGTAATATTTATGTGATTAATATAATTTATTCGTTCCGTTGTTGACATTCCGATATTGTTTCTTTCTTTCTCCTCTATCTTTTCTCTTTTCGATCCCTTTCTTTCTTAATGATGATGCGTCTTTTTGGTTGAAGAAAGGCGGGTCGTTACAGTGGTATCAGAGCGCTAGATTGAGTGAATACCTAGGCTTTGGAGTGATTTCTTTCTTGAGAGAGCGTACTTGTATTTTTAATATATATATATATATATATATATATATATATATATATATTGATTTCCACCTATTTGTTGGGTTACCTGTTCGAGTTTTCCAGTATAAGTTCTTGAGGTAGGAAGGGTAGTGGTGTGTGGAGAATGACTACCAATGGAAGAGGTCCGAGTGATTAAGGTTGGAAGAGTATCTGCCGAGACTGTAGAACTAATACCATCTTGAGTGAGCTTTGAAGTGGTGCAAAGATTTCACCAATGTCAGAAGGAAGTGTGTCTGCATCAGTGTTGAGACTAGGTTCAGCAGGATGTTTGTGTTTGGTGTGAGGCCCGAGTTTCTTGAGGAGGTGTCTGCCATCTCTAGGCTCTATAAGGGATTGGACGATATGGCTTTGAGGTTCTAAGAATATTTGGATAGGAAATCTTTGGTTCCTGTATTAGCAGTGCAGCTCGGAGTGTTTTGTATGCCGTCAGGAAGGTCATCTGTCAGCAATTTTCTAGAGGTGTAGTTCAGAAGCATCAGCGTGGATCCATTTCTTCGATGGATTGGCTAGAATAGCATAAGCTATTCTGGTTGGTATAGGGAGAATAGTTTCTTTGGATATTAGGATAGATTGATCACAAAAGTGACTTGCGATAGTTGAGTGTTCTCTTGGGTTTTCAGAGATTGTTTCTGATGTCTTCAGGGAAGTCAGAGGTTTTCCTTAGCATATGAAGATTTAGTTTTTGTATCGACTAGGATTCCAGGAGTTGTACCGGTGGTTCAGCTAGTTGAAGGATCGTTTTAAGAGAGAGGATTTGGTGAAGTAGCTCAGAATTTGGTGGAACTTCTGAATTTTATCTTTATGGATCTATTGAACCGTATATTCTGCAACGTGTTCATCATCAGCATTCTCATCTACTCCAGATTAGAGTTGTGCAGCGGAAGCAAGGTGGCAGCTATTCTTGAGTGGATGCAACCAAAAGTTGCAATGCTTTGGATTAAAGGGTTTCTACAGGATCTGAAGGCAAGATTTGCGAGTGATCCTATTTTATCTTTTTCAGGTAGGAGAAGTTAGTTCTTTACTGATGATAGTAGAGTTGGTGTTCTTGATTTTGGTAGATCTTGTGAGGATCATTTTTGTTGGGTTGTTTTTGTCCAGTTTGATTCTAGAAGCATCAGCGAAGGTTGAGCTGATCAGGAAGAAGATAGGCAGCCCAAGACGTCAGAAGAATTTTGTGGATAAGAAACGAAGGAATTTGGATTCCGAAGTCGAAGATTTGATTTTGGATAAGTTTTCTCCGATCAAAGGAGCTTTAAGTTTGGAAAGATTGGGAAGCCAGCTCCGAAATATATTGGATCTCTTCTGTGTTCTGGTAGGATAAGTGATTTGGTCTATAGGGTTGAATTTCCAGTTTGGAAGACTGTGATTCAATGTGTTTCACGTATCTCTGGGGGAGTGCATGTGTGATCCATCACTGGTTGTGGAACCAGCAGTTTTGGGGTTTTGGGTAGTTGAGTCAGACTTGACTGTGGTCTGATAGCCTGTTCAGTTTTGTAGATCTAGATGAGTAGAAGCTCTGTAGCTTAGTTGTGTAGATTGCTTGGATTCAGTAAAACGAGTATTCCAGTGTTTATACCTGGGAAACTCTAGATAGTACTAGGAGGTCTATCCCGATTTGTGTCAGGATTATTAGATTTATTTGATTGAGTGAATCGGTTACTGTGGTTGTTAGCATATGGTTGATAATATGTGCTTGTGATTTAAAATTAAAATCTTTGATGGGTTATTAAATTACCTTCGCCTTTAAATTTCGGGGACGAAATTCTTTTATGGGGGGAAGAATGTAATGACCCGAAATTTTGGGCAATATAAATTTAATAAGCCGTATTAAAAATTAAATTAATTTAATATTTGTCTTTTATATTTTTAATTTAAATTAGAAAATTATTCTTTTAAAAGCAAATAAATATTTAAATTGGTAAATTTTAAAGCTAATAAAAGGTTTTCTATTTATAATATGTATATTTATATATATTGTGAATAGAAATCTTTGGTTTGAATTTTAATAAATAAAATCATGTTTCCAAATTCTAAAATATATTTGGCAATTTGGAAATGCTGATTAATTTAATATAAAAAAATTCACAGCTATTTAAATAAATAATTATATAGTATTAAAATACTTAAGATAAATGTTAATTGTTTAAAATATATTTTTAAGCTTAAGTTTAAATTTAAATGAGAGTAATAAAAAATTTGTTTTATTTTCTTTTTAAATATTACTTGATAAATATGTATATGTAAAGTTTAAAATACAGTGTACATATGATACATTAATTTATTTAAGTAATATAAGTAATTTATAAATAATAAGATAATCTCTTTTGTAAATTATTTAAAATTGGCAAATTGTTATTTGAAAACAATATTAATAATATGTTATATATATATTTATATAAATTGATTTTAATATATAAAAAAAAGAATTGTTATTTCATATTGAATGTGTTGTTATATATATGTATATATAAATTGACTTTAATTTGGATTTTCAAATTAATTTGAATTCGAACTTAAAATTGAAATTCAAAAGATAAATATTTTAAAGTATTATGGGTTTTAAATTATATACATAAGTTTTTATTTATAAATATAATTGGTTTATTTTCTTTAAAGTAATTTATAAATATAGATAAGTATTTGTAAATTAATAAATTTAGTATAAAGCATTTTATTTACATTTTAAATTAAATAAAATTACTTAAATAACAAATGTTAACACATTATGTGGTATTAGTGACAAGTGTTAATTGATTAACATTACAATATGACAAATGTTAAGTGTTTTAACAAGTGGCATTTTTAAATTTGATTTTTCTTTTATTTTTATTAAATCACAAAGTTTACTTATATAAACATGTTTTCTTACCTTCCATTTCTTTTTCTATTCTTTTTCAAAAGCTAATAAACTCAAACCAAAAACTCTCAAAAAACAACCTGTAACTCAAACACATTTCAAACCAGGAATTATCAAATTCAAAATCTGTAATTCACACTACGTCAAACCAGAGAATAAAACCCTTAGCCTGCAATTCATTTTCAAGATTTAAAACCATAAGCCTACAAACAAACCTAGAATCAATTTTGCAAATCAAAATCATCTTGCCTGCATTCAAGTTTTCAAGTTCTTTTGCCAGTTCCAGTAACAAAAACATTCTTCAGCAATTCAAGTTTTTAAATCTAAAGCACATTCCAGTATCCAGTTTCAAGTTTCAAACACTAAAGTTTAAAGGCTGTTTCAAAATAAAAGAGGTTCTGTTCATTTTTAACAGTTGAGTAACGCTTTTTCTTAAAAAGCTTAAGTATAAATGTGGTTGCATGTAAATCTCTGAAGAAAGAATGTTTGTACATATATGAATTTTCTATGAATATTTGGATGATAGATGTGTGCTTGCCTGTGAATACCTGTAACATCTATGTTCCAGTTTCAAGACCAAGTTTTGATTCAAAAATCATTATCTCGTGATCTAATCTTTGTTAGGATTTAAGTCTTAAACAAAATGTGTTCGTTGTATCGTAGATTAAAGTTTAAAAGTTTATGTAAGTTAAAATAGTTTTGTAATGTCTCTGGAAATCAAAAAGAACAGAGAAAACTTAATATAAGTGGAAATTCAAACATCTTAATTTAGCAATCCAGGGATATAAACCGAATCCTTAATCAAAATCATGATTTTTAGAAGTGAAATTACAATTTTTAGAAGTATGATGAAGGAGCGGTTCTAGTTTGATCAGATTTGGTGTTTTGGGTTGCCTCTGGTGATCTAGCTGCTTGGCGAGGTTGTTGTTCTCACTGGGGTGGAAGGGTGATCAGAGAGTTTGGGAAAAATGTCAGAGTGGTGATCAAGGCGTTGTGGTGGCGGCAGTGATCGTTTTATGTTTGTAAACCTAGTTTTGTTGATGGTCGGGAAATGATCTACCACGGCATCTCTGGTGGATCGAGTGCCACCAGTCTCTGGGAAATGGAAGTAGGGGTGTTGACAAGGCCATGGACGGAGACTCAGGTACTCCGGTGGTCGGAGGAGTGAGCACGTGGGTGTTCCAGGTTTTCGTTTATCTTCCAGGTTTGAGCAGTATTGCTCGAATTCGATGTTGAAGGAGGAATGAAGTTCTGATGATCAGGATCGGATGCGTGGGTGATCGCCGACATGAGGAAGGTGTCGTGGATGGACGGAGTTGGTCGGAGCCACTGTGCATGTGCATGGTGCATTTCTTTGGTTTTCTGATGATTTCGGTTGGAGTAAAGAAGATGTACTCGAGTTTTTCTCGAGTAGTTTGAGTGTTTTTCTCGAAGTTTGTGGGTTTTGGCTCGAAGACTTTAGGGTATGGACTTGGGTCAAATAATTTGTTACAGTTTTTAAAACTTGTCTGGTTTTATTTTAAATTGAATTTAAAATTTGAAAGCAAGGTTTTAAACAAAGATTTAAATCAAATTTTAAAGTTTGGTTTCAAATTAAATTTGGTAACCTAATTTTGAAATAAATAAAGTTTTATTAAATAAAAATGTTTGTATAAGTTTAAAGGTTTAAAGTAATTTTTAAAATGAGTTAGTTTCCTAATAGAATGTTTAAAACTTTATTTATATAAAATTGTTTTATAATGTTTCTTTAAAATTTGAATAGAAATTTATATAAATTAGTTTAAAGTAAATATTTAAGTTAAATGATTAATTTATTTTTAAGCTTGGATTTAAATATAATTAAGTAATTTAGTTTAAACTTTTCTTTGTATAAGTTTCTTTTAAATGGTAAATGTTTCTTTAACGTTTGATTTAAAAGGTTTTTAAATTGTTTTAAATTTTGTTAAAGTTAAATTTGTTATTTTAAATCTTTAATTTGAATGAAATTTAAAAGTAAATTTAAAAGTAAAATGTTTTCAAATGCATTTGTAAATGATAATTAAGTCATTAATAAGAATAATGTTTTTATCTTAAAGTAAATTAAGATTTAATGATTTGCGATTCATTAAAATATGGAAATTAAGGGATAACTAATTAATTTAATTAATTAATGATTTAGGGTTAATTAATTAAGGGTTTAAATTAATTAATTAAGGTTTAAGTTAATTAATTAAGGATTAATTAATTTGTAATTAAGGATCATTAATTAGATAAGTTAAGATTTTTAATTAATGATTAGGAATGAATTAATCAAGTAATTAAAGATTAATTAAGTTAAAATTAAGCAATTAATTAAGTAATTAGAAGTTAATTAATTGGTAATTAAGAATTAATTAATTTGTAATTAATAATGGTTAATTAAAGTTTAAATTACTTAAGAAAGTAATTAAAGAAAGATCATTAACTAGGGATTATTAAATGATTAATTAATGTGATTAATTTAAGTTAATTGATTAGATTACTTAATTAAGGATAATCATTTATGGTATGGGGTAAGTATAATTACTTAATAAAAGTAATTAAAGGAATTAATTTCTCAATGTAATAAATTAAATTAATGTGATTAGTTTAAGTTAATTAATTAGTTTAATTAATGTAAGATAATCATTTGATGATTTGTTAAGTATAATTACTTGGTGTAATTTATAAAGTATAATTACTTAGTGAAGTAATTAGTGGATAATTACTGGATGTAATTAATCGAAGAATGTAGTAGATTTGGGTTTAATTAATTTATGTAATTAATAAGAAAGATAATTACTTAGTGGAAGTAATTAAGAAATAATTACTTAGTGTAATTAATTTAAGAATTAATTAAAAAAAGTTATTCGAAGTTAATTAAGTGTGGTAATTAATTAAGGGTAATTAATTACTGAATGTGATTAATTAATGTTGATTAATGAATATAATTAATTGAATATTAATTATTTAATGTGATTAATTAGAGAATAATTAATTAAAAAAGTAATTAAGGGATCATTTATTAGTGTAATTAATGATGTAATTAAGGATTGATTAATTAAAGGTTAATTAATCAATAAGTGATTATAGAGTAATTAATTAATGTAATGAATGAAGGATTAATGCAATTAATTATTGAATGTAATTAAAGGTTAATTACTGTAAATGGTTTAAGGGTAATTAATTTGTGTAATTAATTAAGGTTAATTACTTAATGTAATTAGAGAGTAATTAATCAATGTTGATTAATTAAGATGGACAATTAAAGGATGATTAATTAATTAGTTTGTAATTAATTAATGGTTAAGTAAGCAAGATTTATAGTAATGAAGTAATTAATTTAATTTATTTTAAATTAATTATAGATGGTTTGATTAATAGATCTTTGCTTATGGATAGTTGATTTATATTGATTGCCTTGAATGGTTTGATATCCCTGGTATGGGATAAGTGTTGCCGTGTGATATGAGACGCTTTGGTTGTATTGTGATGATATGGATTATCTATCTGTGGATATGTGAATTATCTATCTGTGTGAATATAGACAATAAATTGAATTGTTTTAATTTTAAAACAACTTAGACCTAAAAGATGGCTTTTTGGATTTCGATGAGACGGGAATTGGGTTTCTAGATTTGGATATCCGAAAACCACATCAATCCAAATTAATGATAGGTCGTGAATTCAAGTGAAGATCAAGTTGAAGACTCGAAGTGTAAGAACTATTTGTCATTAAAACTCTAATGGTGATTCCAATACAAGTATAACGGAGATAGTGCTTTCAGGTTCGAGATGCAGTTTCAGAGTGCAAGGGTTATTGTCGTTAACTCTGAGGGTGATTCCAAAATGAGTGTAACAAGATAACGCCTTCAGTTTCGTTCGAACCCGAAATGAACTTATTTGGATTGAATGCTTTCAGCACATGTCAAGTGGACGATAAGCATTCTAAGATAGATGTGTTCTATAAAGGTAATCACAGCCTCAAGCCTCATCATCCGGAAATGGCTAAAACAGGGAAGATGCAGTAAGGCTAAGTGAGTCGCGCTCAAGTAGGACAAGATCTTCCTCTGTCTAGAAGTCCTTTTATATTCGGTTGTGGGGGCAGTTGGTTTGCGGCCAACTACGGGGTTGTCTTGTTCGGGACTATCCAGTAAGAGACGGTTCCGGCCTTATGTTGTAGGGGATCGGAAGGGATCCTCGGTACGATGATCTAGGCCCCATATTGTGACGGGCGGTACCCCAGTAGCCCTGCCATTGATGGAAACCCATTCATCCTACGTACCCTTTACGGTTTTGGTTGTATTACCCACTTTGTGGCTAGCATGCTAGAATTTAATCATGTAACAATTTCAGCTATTTCTTATTTACTTGAAAACCCTAGACCCTATTATAATATCACTGGATTTCCTATCAAATGTTTTGGTTATCGTAAGGTAAAAACTTTTCTGTGTTTTTATGCGGGAAGTCTTACGAGATACCTTTTGTTTTCAAAGGTATTTCAAAGTTAAGCATCCTTAACCTGTTACTCACACGAGACCCATGTCTGACCCGGAGTTTATCATCTGTTTTTCTTAAACTCTTGGGTACTCAAATTTTTACGAGTAGCCAAGGGATTCAGGTTATCTTTGACGAATTTTGGGGGAGATATGGAGACGGAGGCTTCGGCTTTGTAGATATATAGGTGATTTCGATGTGTGATCTATGAATCGTTTGTTTGTGTTGTATTAGAGTTGCAATAACTAGACAGATGATTATAACTGTCAAGTATGTGATGTATAAGTTGTGTAACTTTGATAGATGTTGTATACTATGTAATATTTATATGATTAATATAATTTATTCGTTCTGCTGTTGAGATTCTGATATTATTTCTTTCTTTCTCCTTTATATTTTCTCTTTTCTATCCCTTTCTTTCTTAATGATGATGCGTCTTTCTGGTTGAAGAAAGGCGGGTCGTTACATGATTTATTTATATATAGGTCAAAATCCCGTAAAGTTTGTTGCATATATACAACTTGAGAATAAGATAACACAACCTAAGCATATTAATCCTTGCATGTGGGTCTTGCTTGTTGATTAACCATAATACTAAAGATTGGTCCAAAAATTGACATGTGGTGCTTGTCCTTTTTTGGTCCTTTTTTAATCTTTGAATTCAGCATGACAATATTGTACAAATTCGAATAGACAACCACTTACATAGAAAAGTCCATAGTCTCTAGTATTGGTTAAGTAACAAAAAATTTATTCAAGTTCTGAAATTTGCAATTCTTTTGGATTTACTTGAAATATAGTGCAAAGATTATGGGCGGGGTGGTTAGATAAAGAAAAGAGTAATCCATACATCGATATAATTTTGATTAACTTCTTTACAATTTTCATCTTTATAAGATGTAACATCATGCTTGTCAAGCTAAGTTTAGCATAAATACTATCTATACCAAATCGTTTAAGTAAATCTCTACCGTATTTCTTTTAGAACTGGGTCTTCTTCTTAAATTGCATATAAAGGTATTTACAAAGCAACACTTAAAAGAAAATCAAACAAATATATACCCATTATAACTCTAGAAACTTCTCCTTTATCCTCACGTCACCTCGTAATTATATACCCTTTTCTTACTAAGTTTAACTCATTCATGGTGGCTCAGTGACAACCTTCGTATCAAAACTTTTCCCTCAATACTTTACTTCTTTCACCTCTATAACAGTTGCATGCAGTCTTCTCTACATAGATCTATGAATAGTTTTTTTAATTAGTAGTTCCTAAATCATTCCACTACAATCTTCATCATATTTGGCTCATATGAGATTAATTAAGCTAATTGCTGCTTCCTTCTACCTTCTATTTTTCTATCATATCGCATTCAGTACTCTAATCTCTCTTTCATTTTGAATAGGCTTATGATACTATGACTGAAAAAACCACATCGAAGCTTTTTTCTTTGAATGTAGTTAAATTCATTCTTATGATAAATATGAATTGTAAAAGCATGTAATATAAAACAAGAAATTTCGAAAGACCTACCCGAGTTTAGCTTAGGAGAAAACAGTTGAATTTGCATGAACTTCAGAGCGACGAACAGGAAACCACCCTCCCTGGGTGGTTGGTAAGCAAACTATTCCCATTTTTACTTAATTTCTCATTTCTAAAATCTATATTGTTATGTTTTGATTTGCGAGCTCTGATTTTAGTATTTTTGATATTTATTTGCAATTAAGTTTCTTTGATCTGGCGTATGATTGAACACTTGATTTGTAACGACCCAGAATTTTACCTCTTTAATTTGGGAATATTTGATTAATTTTAAATATTCAAATAATAGATTTTATAATTAGAATAAAACTCTTTTTAATAATAGATAATGATGGTAAAATAGTTTTTGAAATTGTTTACAAATATAATTAGTTCGATGAAAAATCGAAAATGTGACCGGAATTCATTTTTCGAATTTTCGACTTTTCGGCAGATAAAGTTGTTGATAATATTGTAAAGACCCACCTTTCTGACCCCTAAGGATAACACTTAGCACATCATTGGTGTTCGTATGTCATTGCCCAAGCATCGGAAAGATGAATCATCGTGGGTGAAATAAAGAAAAGAATATAAAACCTCATAATGAAACAGTAAATAAACCATCGCAATCAATATTACATCAGGTTACTCCTTAATAGTGAGTTATTAGAGTTACACAAATTACTACAAATCGGCTTAAGAAGTTATAACAACCCGCCTTTACATATGCTGAAAACAAAATACACTTACAAACAAGATAATACAGTGGAATAGATAACTAAGAAAATGAAAGCCTCCTGCTCGGATGCTGTCTTTAAAAGAGAACAACAAGAAACCTGCTACTCTCAGACTACTCAAATAAAATAAGTACCCGAGAGTTTAGGGAAAACAAACAATTAGGATCAGATGGTATGTTTGGTCTGAGTAAAACTTTTTAAATAACAGGTGTGAAATTAAAACACAAGCATGTATGACCACACCGCTGAACACGGAACGGGTTTACTCTCACATAAATCAACATCCAAACATAAAGAATGGATAAATAAGTAAACACCACGAAGAGTGGTTGACTCTTCCCCATGCATATAAGGGAATAAATTTGAAAGTTCGAATCAAATAGGAAAAGGAAAATCTCCAACAAATGACTAGGAAGGTGCACCACCCTTGAGGTATACCTCTGGTAATGTACTTCTGAGAAGCTCATATACTCCGTGACACTTCTCGGACAATACCAAGACGGATCCTGTCAAACCTTACAGAGTATCCAAATATTTCACATCCAATAGTGCTATTGAATCCAATCTAGATGAGATGTGAAAGTACCTTAATCGGAGCGACCCCACATAGCTTGGCTTTCTCTTGTGCTTTGGATTTAGTCATTTCTTACAAACGATATCAATGCTCTATAGAAGAAAACATCATCTTAGAATGACTATAATAAAGAAGCTGGAGTAAACAATTGTCGAGAAACCAACTATCTAGGATATAAAATGATCGTATATGGAAATTAAGTCTTTTATACTTATCACCACCCATCGAATTCAAAGTTATACTATTCCTCGGTTAACAACAATACCGGGAAGTCAAGGTAGTGTTACCTCGAAGTCATGTCATACAATTATTCTTAACTTTTGAAATAGCGACAAGTCTACTTCTTTGATGTTTAATGCTAATTATACAAATAAATCGTTTCCATAAAAGTGAATCGTTTTATGGAAATTAATCCATTTTCAAAAACAATTCAAACTTTTTCTTTTAAAAAGCCGAATTCGTGTTTCGGCTTCACATTACAAGTATTAGCTTCAAAACACTTTGTTAAAAGAGTTTGCTAACTTTAGAACATCGTTATAAAAGGATTTAATAACTTTCAACATCCTTATTTAATTGGATACTTCGCTTTAACTATCATAAATGAGAATAATTAATTATCTCTAAACTTCGTTAATCAATTTGGATAACTGACTTCAAAATAACCTTTAATTAAAAAGATTAATCACCTGTAAATTAACTTAATTAATTTATTAAATTTAATCTCACTAATTACATTAATTAATTAAATTTTAACATCGTTAATTAAAATAATTAATTAATAAATAAATATCATTAATTAAATAATTAATTTAAAGCATAATTAAAGAAAAGATTAATAAAATTTAAAAATCATTAATTGAAAGGAGTTAATTCATTTTAATCATCATTAATTAAAATGATTAATTAATATTAATTCATCATTATTAAAAAAATGTTTAATTAATTTGAAGTACCATTAACAAAGTAATTAATTAAATTTAAACACATCATTAATAAGTTAATTAATTAAATTCAAACCCATCATTAAAAAATTAATTAATTAACCTTAATCCATATTAAATAATTAATTATATTTAAAAATATTTATAAAATAATTAATTAAATTTGAAATCATCTTTATTTAACAACTTTATTAACTTGTAAAATCAAACCCAAGCTCGAGAAATAAATCGAATTTTTTTATAAGGATATGTTTGTCAAAAGTGCCGATATAGCGATAGTCGCTATATAGACACTTCGACAACTAATTTCACATCATTTACTTACATCCACACATCACATACCATAATAAAAACATAATACAAGGTACTTTACTATTATAAAAGTAAGTAGAGAACATTACTTAGAACATAATTAACTATCACCACTTTTTCGTACTACTAACCAACTGACAAGATGTCCACTTTTAAGCTACTAACCAACTACCAAAATGCCATATTTTTAAAGCATAACCCAAACCAATAACCAAACATAATATCATTCATAACCATAGCAAATAGAAACTAATAATATGAGCTATTTATTAAAGTTAAAATCCTTTGTTTGAAAAGTGAGATTTTACTCACTTAAGTGCTGCGAAACGAAGTCGAATTATCGCAACTCCTTGCCAAACACTCGGTCTTCCTCATCCTACACCAAAGCTTGGATTTTTTGGGCCTTTAGTGGGCAAGTCGAATTCGATCAAGATGGGAATGGGCTTGGCCTTGGAGGAAATAGGGTCTTAGGGCCTTGTTTTTGAGGAGTTAAGTAATTTTGAGTGAAAATGAGCTAGTTTAAGAAAAGAGTGGAAAAAGAATGTGTTTTTGGATTTTTAAACTGAAGATGCCACAGAAATTTTGGAAGGAAGCTTAAGACAAGAATGATGAAGTAGGAAATGAGATATAATGAAATAGGAAATTAGGGAATTAGTTTTTATATGAAATGTACTTAGCATATTACCAAAATGCCCCTAGAGACACTACCTACCATCATTTTCGTGCCACCTCACTTCATTGTCCCCTTCTCCTTCATTTTACAAAAAAATAGGTGGGTCCCCCTTTATTTTCTTTGAACATGCCATTAAATGCCAAGTACTTTAGTGTATAAACATGTTTTACTATGTTTCGAAAGGCATCATTACGGAATATTCCATTTTGTTTTTCATGAAAGGTTACAACGCATATATGTATATGTATATGTACTTAACTACATGCATACATGTATGTACACATGCCCTAACTTTATTCATATGAATGTGTATATGATTCACAAATGTGCACAACGTTTTTCGACAACCTTTCGACACCGAAAAGTCGATAATTCAAAAAACGGTTTTTGGTCACATTTTTTATTTTTGTTCGGACTAAATATTTTTGTAAACTATTTTGAAAATCTATTTCACCGTCATTATGTATTATTTCAAAGAGTTTTATTTTAGTTATAAATACATTACATAATTATTTAAAAAATATATTGAATATTTATATTTATATTTCAAAGAGGTTAAATTACGGGTTGTTACAAATATCGTGACACTTTGGTATACACATATACATACATTTACAGATATTTTGATATATAAGAATATGTGTATATGTATTTACACTTAAGTAAGTATGGATGTATGTATATATAAGATAAGATTTTATTATAAAAAAGTTAATATATTATATAATATAAGATGCTTCTTTAGACAAAAAGTACAACCAAGTACAAACATGTTTTAACATATTGGAATATGAAGTGTTAGGAGGGGGACAAGCTTGGTGAGTGGCAGAAGGTAGTGGAGGGTAAAGGGCTAATGGTAGTTTAGTAATTTATCTTTTCTTTTTCTTATAAATAGCCCTTTCTTTCTTTAAAATTTTCCTTGTCTTCTTTCTATCATAACTTCCTCATATCCCACCCAAATAGAGAATTTATTTTTTAAACCATGTCAAATTTCAGTGACTACCACTTTTTTGCAGGTCACTTTTTCAAATTTTTGGTCAAGCTACGCCAAAATCTTGTTTATTTGCAAAGTGTTTTTGGACTCAGAGATCCAAGTACGAAAATGGTTCTTCTTATTTCAACCATATCTTCTTCAAAATAAATCGTAATTGACTATTTCAATTTTTTTAAATTGTACAGGAAACAATTTCCTAAATATTTCCTTTTAACCACTTTACCAAATTCCGAGTGTAATATGTCCAAAACCGAGGAGAAGTTGACCTATTTTCGAGTGGATTTTGTGGTTTTCCAAGCTTTCCGAATTACAAAATGTATCAAGTTTTCAAAGGATTTGTGGTGAGTAAATTCTTTAAATTTTGAATTTTTTACCTTTATATGTATTTAATATTGTGTGGTTGAATAAGTTGGTTGTTTGGTTGGAATATTATATGGTTTGAATATATGTATATGTTGCTAGTTGTGGTTTAGATATTGACCTGTGAATCGAAAGCTAAAGCGTGTGTTTCATTAAAAAGATTGTGATTTTTGGGTTTATGTTATGATGGTGATATGTTTGTGTGTGTTTAGGCATGTCTATGTGTTGTCATGCTAAGGAAATGGATATTTTGATATGGTGTTGAAGATTGGATTTCTCTGTGGTAAAACTAGTGTTTAGTTTAAAGGAAACTGAAAAGTATTTCAAAGTTTTCAACTTTGATTTCTTATTCAAACTCTTTTGCTATGTTTATGATAAGTTAGTAAGTATTTAAGTATCGAGGTTTCAATGAGGAGAGTCAAAACATTTTCATGTTATGGTGCCTATAGCGATAGTCTCTATGGATGTAGTTTCGCTTAAAAATCCGACTTTTGCAAAATTCGGTTTTATTAACTTCAAGTTTTTTGAAAATGCTTTGTAAACTTAATAATAATTTTTTATAAGTAATTAAATTTTAATGATCAAATTTTTATTAATTAAGATTAAATAATTAATAATTAATTAAGACTAAATAATTGATAATTAATTAAGATTAGACCTGGTATATAAATTATAATTAAGTAAAGATTGGTTATTAGTCAATTATCTATAAAAGATAAGATTAATTTTAATTAATTATTAATTAAGTGAGTTTAATTCTTAATTGAAAATAATTTAAGTATATGAATTATTTTTAATTAATTATTAATTAACTATAAAGTTAATTATTTAAATAAATCAATTGTTAATTATTTTTAATGATTAATTAATTTAGGTTTTAATTTATAAAAGGTTTAATTTATTATTTAATTTTTAATTAAAAATTATTTAATTAACTAATTGAGACTAATTAATATTTAATTATCAATGGAGGTTTAATTAATTATTAAATAATTAATAAAGGATTAATTAAGGTTTAATTAATAGTTAATAATTGTTTAATTATTTAAAATTAAGTAAGAATCAATTAAGATTAATTATGATTTAAATAGGATTTAACTTATGATTAATTATTTTAAAAAGAGTTTTAAAGTTTTAAGCCCTTTGTTTCTTTCCAAGAATCAAATTGTTTTAAAGGAACTTCTTTTTAAAAGACGGTCTTGAGTTCAAGGGATTCAAGTGTCGATACCATGAAGAAACCATATAGCTGTAAATGAGTTATAATATAGATTATTTGATTGTTTGGACATATGTTAGCAGAATAAATCCTCGTTCTGCTATAAATTAATTGAACATCTATTTAGCAGGACAAATCATCATCCTGCTATTATGTTATTTGAACATGTATATGCTAGTTAGCTTATATTGACATGTTACTCCTTGATTTGGATATGAGTTGTATTTACATACATGTTGACCTATGTAAATAACTGTTAAGTGAATTAGAATTCAAATTAAAATAAGATGGTAACTTAAATTACTACCATTGGGATTGCTAAGCTCCTTTTGAAATTATAAAGTACGGCGTTGAATTAACTTCAATTCTTTAATCAATTTTGGGGTTTGAGGTTTATAAATGATTTTTCAAGTTATACTATTATTTCATAAAGATATTTATAAATAATAACTTATTTATAAAAATGGGTTTTACTAAGTAAAAAGGTTTATTTAAAGTGATATAAAAGGATGAGTTGCAAAGCATAGTTTGTAAAGGATTTTTCTTAAAAAAGATTTATCAAAGGAGTTTTAAATAGGAAATATTTTATAAATGATTTAGAGGTTTGTAAAGTGGTTTTGTAAATTGATATGTAGACTTATAAAAGTGTTTTATAAATTGATTTTGGAAATTCATAAAGGTATTTATATGTGAAGTGAACTTTTAAAAGGGAACTTTTTATAAAGGTTAAGTGGATCGGTTTATAGGGAGTAATGTTTAAAAAAGGAATTTAAAAGGAGGAATTTTTCAAATGTTTTGATAACATACTTATACCCCTAAGATACGTATAAATGTTTTCCAAGTATAAAAGAGATGTAAGAGGTTTGGGAATAGTGTTTTGAAAAGATATTTTGATTGAATGTTTATAAAGTGATTTTAATTAATTAAAGATTAATTAATAAAGGCTTAGAGGATCCCATATGGAATCAAATCAATGTTGAATGATTGTTTATTCGATAGTTAAATAACCGACTATGAAACCTAGACCAAAACGTAACTTCGGAAATATCTTGGAGAAACAAGAGAATTAGATGGTATAGTTACCATCGAATGTGCTATACTGTACGTATAAACTCATTTCGTTCTTCTAGGACGAATGATAAGGAAATCCATCCATAAATGGTTAGATGGTGAACTCCGCTCTTATCTTTTTATGTTTATTTCCTAAAGAACTGGGGTTAAGTTTACCGGAACTATCAAAAGTTGTTCCGAAGAGACCGGGATCGGATATGTTATCCGAAAACCACTTCGATCTAACTCAAGCATTTTGAACTAAAGACATCTTGAAGAGTATGGAAACGAAGATGGGGTTTGGAAGTGCAAAAGCTACTTGCTACTAATCCTCAGGATGATTCAAACACGGGTATGGTAGAGGTAGCGCCTTTGGTTTCATTCAGACCCAGAATGAACTTATATGGATGAATGCTGGCATTGCATTGCTGCTTGGAGGCCAGTGTTAGCATTCCAAGATGGTTGCTATCTAAAAAGGTAATCGTAGCCTCAAGCCTCATCAACCGAGAAAAGGACTAAAGTAGGGACATGAGGCAGGGCTATGTGGGTCGCTCCTATTAGGGTATGATCATTCCAAGATCTAGTGTCGATATCTCCATGTATGTTTCAGGGCCTATTACGGTTGTTTGATCGCAACCAAAGGGCTGTCATATTCGGCGCTATCCACTAAGGGGTTAGGCTGGTTTTAAGTAGCAAAGGTGTAACATGTTGTAGCTTCTCGTACATTTTATCTAGAGGTGTACAAATTCGATGAGTAAACCCTTACCCTTTCATAGTTGTAATCCAATCTCCAATAAGTGCCTTCAGACTTGATTGTATACCTATTATACTAGAATTAAATAATGTAATAATTTCGGCTATGATTAATATATATTTGTATTCTAGACATTATCATAATACCACCGGATTAAATCTTATATACTTACAAAAAATCTTCGGTTTTAAGGTCGGACTAAATACTTTCCATAAAATGATCATTTCATATATCACAATAAATAACGTGATTTATTTTTCAAATTTATAAAATGAAATCATTTCCCTTTTATAAAATATCATTTATAAATCTATTCTTTTATTTATAAAATACCATTTATAAATCTATCTTTCTATACAACATTTTATATAAAGCGTTTCATAAATATTTATTTTTAGAATATTTCTATCTTCTTTAAAAATAGAATTGTAAAAGATAAACCACCTTTTTTATGTTATAATAAACATCCGTTATTATATTAACTATTCTACAAAATAAATACCTCCCAAAATACTTTTAAATATTTCCATATAAATTAGATGAGACTAACCAAAAGGCTGGAGTAAAATAGAGAAGTTCAAAAACCAGATTTAAATAAAATGCCATAGAAAATTCCAAAGGTCATATTTAAAATCATCCTCCGAATCAATACCATTTCAAACCAAAAACAACAATTAATAGTATTTCTAAAATACTATAATGAGGCTTAGAGTTACCATAGCACTTAACAAGTGCTTCCATTTATTTACACAAAAAGGTTCAACTTTGTGACATATCAAAGTCGCATCCAATAAGGCCAAGCTACAAATCTTTTATCATTCAACAATTTACACAATAGCTATACAACTTAAATTAAAATCTACAGTGGCAAGAAACCCCTTAGGGTATCTCTAAAAAAATTCTTGTAAGTTAGATAAGTCCCCTACAAATCATACTATATGACATATGCTTACTGAAGCAGGAATTCAACCAAACCCAACAACCAAATAATAAACATCCATGCATACCCAAACAATAATATAATAATATATATCTCTACTACTAATAAAGAAAATTAGTTGAAATAATTTACTTGGTGTCCTTTTGAAATTCCAAATATGCTTCCATTTTCCATTTACATGTCTATGCTCAAACGGTTACTACCATATGAAAGAATTTTCAATTTGTATAACCAATGGCTAAAAAATATATCAACGTATGCAATAATACAAACAGTCCGTGTGCGAAGCACGGATCCATACTAGTAGAACGAAATGTTCGTTCAAAGGTGAGTTAACTCACCAAAATTCCGACCAACGCTTATTGTTCCTGCTCGATCTAAAATCGAACGATGTTCACTTTTAGCTCAGAATCCTACTTGCTCCAAACTTGATGAAATCAACTTCAATGCGTAAATAATGATCCCACGATCCTAATGCAAAAGACGTCGTTTGATTTGGACCTCGTATAAATGAGATACGATTTAAAATCTAAACATGAATTTAATTATCTTATTTGGTTATGTAAATAATTAAATCCTTACCCACTAAACTATAGCCCAAGGCCTAAAGCTATTCAAATCCAAATCTAACCCGCACACTACAGTGCCTTTCCCCTTCTTTCCGAAATCGAATTCGTGCCTCCCAAATTCATGCATGCCTTTGTTTACTGACATGAAGATTTCAACCACTGGAGGTCGAGCTTCCTTCCCTCTTAGCTCCACTATTACCAAATGTAACTCCAACTAAATCGACTGCCAACTCAATCCCCTTCAGTGCCAGCGGTAATAGTGATTTTCAAATCCAAAATTATGCACAGGAAAAACCTTATATCCCGCCGCCACACATGCTTCAGACATCGGAGTTTCCAACTTCGATCTCCACACCTTCGCCTCCACCCAACGGCCACTCTAACACCGACCGTGACTCCCCTAGCTGCTTACATAATCGAAATTACTACATGAACAGGAAACGCTCAACCACTAAATCTGGCCAACTTCAAACACCTGACGTGCCGTGTACACCACTAAAAATCATGGTTTGTTGATATCGGACACAACCATAACCTCCGATTTTCAATTCATTGAAGTTCATATTCGTGAAATTATGACCACCATCAATCATTGAGCAAATGCGATTTCTCTGATCATTGAAACTTAAGGACTCTATTTTTATAAAATACTAGGGACCTAGCTCTACGACTTCGTAGATGGAAGTTTTGGCAAAATGTTGGTTGATTTGGAGATAGAGATTTTTGTAGTTGGAAGTGGGGAGTTCATTTCATTATAGGAAGAAGAATAAAAAAGTAGATGGAGTGTTGTGTACTATTATGTGTACGTGTGTGGATGACATAACATTTCCAAGTAAAGAAACCAATAGTCAAGACTCCTATCATCCAAAAATGTTTTGCGGTACTCCACTACGTAATATCACGTTCGCACGCGAACCACGAACAACAGAAATAAAAATACAATCGCGCACAACAATGCGACACGATCATAAAAAAATACAAAAATTCAAATGTCATCTTATTCCAAGAAGTTTTAAAAAATACCAACATTTGCCGAAAAATGTGTCAAACAATAATTAAAATATTTTCCGAATTAAAAATTATGAAAAAATCCTATAAATTCATTTTAAAAATACATCATTAAAAATAAAGTTGTTACATTAACAATTTATTTTCTTATTTTTCTATTATATTTGAACAAATTTGAAATTTTATATAAATTGTATATTCAACTTCGAAATGTTAAGAATTGCGGATCATTACGTATTATGTATAACCAAATTCTCAGTACTACACTTTCCATAATAATTAAATTCATATTCTTTTATATATGTTTCCAAAGGCTTTTAAAACAACTTCCTTATTATATAAAAATAATCAATTACTAAATATACATAATTTCTAAAATTATTTTGGATGAAGTATATTATAAATTTTAATATCGATAATTTCCATGCAATGAAATAAATTTATATTAATCTTATTGTAATTTTAAAATATTATTCCCTAATTTTTCCCATACAATAAATTAATTGCATTTAATTTATTATTACTTCAAAGTACTATTGTTCGACTTCAAATTTATCAAATCCAAAAAGATTATTCTCATCACTTTAAAATATAAATTTTAATTATAAAAATCTTTTAATATTTCTATAACCATAGACATATAAATAAATAAATAAAATTTATATATTTAAAAAAAATTCAAAAATCACTACTCCAAATAATTTCTTCAATTAAAAATTTCAAAAATTATTCCACTTTTAGATTTTCTACCACTAATAATATATTTCCAATATTAAAAAAATAATTTCAAAATTCACTAGAATTGTCACCTGACAACAACCCCTACATGGCCATCATCTCCTATGCTAGCACAGCCTAGGCATCACCACCCTCGGTCGCACTACCCTAACCATGCGTCATGGTCTCATACCACCACTCCAGCTTAATTATGTCAGTCTCAGTCACGCGAATCATGACCATGCTCTATACTTGATCCGCCTCCCTCCACCATCGGTGACGTCGCACGCATTCGTGCCTAGCCGTGCGATATTTTTTCCTTTTTATTTTGAATGACTTTTTTTCCTGAAAGAAATTGATTTAAAATGATTTAGGGGGTTGGGGTTAAGATAGTAGAACTGGTTTGGGCTTGGAGTGGATTAAGGAAGGTTCTAGAAAAGTTGAGATGGTTGAGGGAGGTGTTACACAATAATTATTTACGATTAACCTCCTATCATCTATTTAAATTAAACACCCTACTTTTATTTCCCCTTCAATTAACTCTGTTATCTATCTATACAAATTGAACTAGTAAACGTAGCACAAAGTATATCAAGCAAAATATATAAATTAAAAAATTATTTGTTTCCATTGAATTATTGATTTTTATTAATATCGAATAATTCTCTATTTCATCTATTTTAATTGTATAACAATTATTTCAATATAAAAATATATTTATATTCATTTTAAATATTTTATTTGAAGTTTAACAAATGGTTATTATTAGTATTTTGAAACAAATTCCTTCACTGATTCAATTTTTGTTAAAATAGGCTACTTTATTGAATTATTTTAACCAGAAAAGGTATATTTTCAAAAGTAAAATTATCTAAAAATTGAATTTGAATGTTATATTTTAATTCAAAACAATTTATTACAAAAGCATAGAAGGTCGGGTTGTTACGTCGTTATGGTCTCGAGGAATGTACCTCAGATGAGGGGTCTAGAAGGAGGAAGAGGGATAGGGAATCCGAGTGAGAGGGTCCTCTTGACCCCTTTACTATGCAAGCGATCGTTTATTTTGCAAAAGGGCTCCATCAGGAAGAGGAGGGGAATTGGTAATCCATGTGTTGCTGGAGCTTGAAGTCGCCTGGATCGTGATGATTAGATCGTTTGCTAAGGTAATTTCAAGAAATGTTGGTGGAGCTTCTGGGGTCTTCTCATCGTGTTCGGTCCGAGTAAGGCTTCCAAGATGCAAAGGCGGTCATGGAAATTCATATCCAAAAAGCTTTGATGATATGATCTTCGCTTCTATTCTTTGAACCCTACATTATGGGTTTTTCTAATTGGTTTATTTTGTAGGCTGCATATCATGCCCTTTGCCTTTGCGATGACTTTAAGATGCTTAAGAACAAAATCAATGTATGCAAGCAGGCTCAGGTGTCATTCAAACAGACGGCCGAGGAGGCGAAAGAGGCAGTAAGGGTGACAACCAATGGCAAGGAGTGGACAGAGAGGGAGTGGAAAGCTTTAAGGAAATGTTGGATGATTTTGAGGAAGACCTCACCCATCATACTACAGAATGCAATTCCATTATCGAGGTGGTGGCCAATCGAAAAGAGGAGGAGGGACAACAGTAGAATTGGCCGACTAATATGATCAAAGCCCTATTCAGGGAGAACTATGATCTATTGATTTCCTTAAGTTGCTTGGATGCCGAACTGCTAAGGGCGACACGGGATGAGGTTGCGAAGGAAATAGCGGCTGTTGGAGAAGTTGTGTCGGTTATCCCGACTAAGGAGGATATTGACTCCTTACATCGGCTAGTTGAGGATCCATCCTTATGATTATTTTATGCCCTCTTGTGAGCCCAGGGCGGGCTATGTGTCCCATACTTTTGGATGTAAATATATTTCCTTTTGTTGAAATTTCAAGTGTTGATTGTATTTGTTTGCTTAGCTAGTGAGGCACATCTTAAGTAATTTGGTACCTTCTTGTGCATGTACTTGAGTTTTCAACAACAGATGTCGACGAAGATGATGGATGCCGGTCATGGCCTGTTCCTGTATATCTCTTATTAAATTGTCCAATCTTATCGGTGAGGCACTGAGGTTGGTGTTTCAGCATCGGGCTTACTTATGTGATCCTAGATCAAACCAAGATCGTCTTGGAATTATCATGAGTGCGGTAAGAATGGAGTTTCCTGATAAGGAAATAAATGCATGGTAATTCATCCCCGTATATAGCTGGCTGGCAAAAGGGGAGCATGGCTTGCTAGGCACTTAGTGGCATAGGTTTGCAGTCCCAACAAAGAAAAAGAGCACATAAAAACTCATCCTTTATAGGACAGCCTCGTAGCAGCTGAGGAGAATTTGATGGAGATGGATGTGACTATGCTGATAACTCAGCCTCATCATGTCTACCTCTTATAAGAAATAAGGGCCGAGCTGGTAGAAATGGTAGTTTTACTTGCACTTCAACTTGTTTTTTTATATGAATTGTGGCTTAACCTTTCCTTATTTGTTGATGTAATGGCCAAAAGTTTAACTTCAGTGCCTTCAATCAGTCTGCCATTGCCTTTAACACTGCCATATTTTTCGTTCCCTTGGACATCAAGGGAAAAGGGAAGGAGAAAGAGGAGGAGTCTGTACACTCCAACTTTGTACCATATTACCAAAGAGTATTAATAGGTAATATTATACAATAATATGGAGAATGAGGAAATATTGAGCTATCATACGTGAATATTCCTTTATGCTAACACTGGTACGTATTTCAAAAAAATCATAAACAACTCACATATGCATAGATAGTATCAGCATAAAACAATAAACACGTGCATTTCCATAATAGAACAATGCATAATATAAAATTAATCACAGAGAACACAAAATCATACACGTGACACCAACATATAATAGTAAGTATACATGAGTCCGAGTGGGTCTACAAAAAATAGTCAAATGCCTACTATCATCAAAAATATACATTATATATCTAATACATACATCTCGACAGCACATGTAGATGTAAATATACAAACTATATACAAATATTGTATCCTTCATCTATGCGTAACATCCATAAACTGATCAACTTGTCCCTGAACCTAAAATATCTTAGACTGATATGAGTATTGTAAATAACACATGGGTCAGACTATGTCTAGAATGCAGATGTCAGTGTATAATAATAACTGGAATGGTGCTACAAATATATCTAATAAAAATGTGGGAACATCTCAAGTATATCACATATATCATACCAGACACAAATCATCACCATTCAAAATAACATCACATTACATAGGTAAATTAGACATTCATATATCCAAACATCCAACCATAAAACCCATCAATATAACCATAACAAAGCGGGCAAATCAACTAAATATCCAATCATTAATCAACATGTCCATAACACAAAAGGGAATCAACTATCAATAAGCACACAATCGAGCGAGGTGTTACAGGATCTTAAATCATGTATTCTAATTAGGAACTTCACAGCACACCACACGCTTTAGTAGGTTGAGAGGTCCTCACCTCTAAATAGATGCCTAGAAGGAGTATCTAAATAATATAGTATAATCATATAATCTCGCACACTCCAATTGGGAGCCTCAAAGCATACAACACGCTCTAGAATCTTGGTTACTCTCAATGAATGTGACACTAAGTCCAGAAATACACTATGGTCGTGATTCTACTTCCCAATGGTAAAAGATGGTTTGGCTAGTGTAGCATCAAGGCATATCATCGCACAATCTAAATATCAGCACATAACACATACAATAAGGTTATTCCATTGATCTGGGGAATGACCATACGATCAACTAAGTAGGATGAACTCTAGTCTATCTGGATAAACAACCCAAATTGGCTCACAAATTAGAAACGGTGTAGCGCTAATATGAGTTGATCTTAAAGCTACTTTGACACTAGAGAAGAGGTGAATAGTTTTTATAACTTTTATGGAACCTTTTAACTTATTTCAAAATTTAAATCAAACACAGATATTCAATCATACAACTCACACACACTAACTGGAAATCATAGATATAAATAAATGTAGCAAAAGTAAAGTAATGAGTTAAGGAGATGACACCAGAGATTTTATACTGCTTCGGATTTCTCCTACGTCCAGTTCCATACAATTTCTTATATAGATTTCTTTTCAAACGCCTGCTTTGAATAGGTAGCAAGCAAACTGGAATATAGTCTCGATTTCAAGGCAATGAGACACACCCTCTGATTTCCAAGTTCAGGTAGACTCTCTTGATTTAATTAGGCAACTAGATCATGCACTTGATTCAAACGGGCTACAAGCACACCGGACTGATTTGAAAGGGCAATAAGCACACCCACTTGATATGAACGAGCAACAAGCACATTTAAACAAATAATAGTAGAGAGTTATTGATTTTCAAATACATATAGTTATACTTTGGTATAAGATATCTTATAGCCCTTTTGATAGCACTTTGATCTTTGAATTGATGAGAGTATACGTGCAGATGAGTGAGTAGTTTGTTTAGAGTTTTAATTTGAGAGAATATATAATGAAATTTCAAAGTAAGAAGAAGAAAGAAAAATTAGTTAAAAATTCATTTTCTTAACCTTTATATAGTGTTTGAAAAGATGTATCTTTTCGTGAAATTTTGTAATAAACAATCAAAACTTTAAATTTTAAAAAAAGCATCTTTTCACCGATTTAAACAGGGTATAAAATGACATGTCTAATCATGAAAAGACATGATCAAAAACCACAACTTTTCAAAATTAAAAAGTCATTTCCCCAACGGTCCATATGTCGACATACATTTATATGTTTTGGAAAACAAAAACATTTAAAAAGTGTTTCAAAATTCTAAACTCTTGTAAACTCATTAAGCATAGTTTCTAAATACTTTTATCAAATATTTGTAAAAATATATTTTGAAAGTAAAATAAATATTTTGATACTAAATTAATAATAATAACTATTTTAATAAAATACTATTCATGGAATCAAATGGTTGTTATCCAAGGACATTGACAAATTATTCTAATATTTATTGACTACAAACTATAGTCTTGAGCTCTTCTTGTCTTCATATCTAAAACTCACGAGTCTTCAATTATCTTGACCATCTTTGAATCTTGATCTCTAATCTTTTTACCGACCAGTCTTCAAAGTCGATTACCTTGTACTTGTATAAAATTGTATAATATATTGCAAAATACTCTATACAACTTGGGAAAACGTTGGTACCTATATTTATATAACTGTTGTCATCAAAATCAATATTTTAGAATTAACAATCTCTCCCTTTTTTATGATGACAACCATGTAAATATATTAGATATAAAATATAATGTAATAACCCCTTAATTCATTAACTTCCCCTATTTTGAATAACTTCCCATTAGTCTATGCGTATATTATATTTTATATGTTTCTCCCCTTTGTTATCAACAAAAATGGGTGAAGAAAAATAAATCCCCCTTAAATATGACATATTTATATGGTGATGGAATCAAAATCAATAATAATTGTAGAATATTATTGAGAGAAAACTATATAAATGCAATACATCTAAGATGATTATACATATCAAACATTTTATTAAGAAACAAATCAAACTAATTTATTATATACATATTATCCAAACCAAACAATTCACATACATTATTTACAATCCTTTCCAATTCAAACTATAAATAATCAAACATCCAAATGATCCTATAAAACACACACACCCAACATAATTTTTTAATTTTACAATTTTTATTGTTTTGGTTTAATAATATGAAATTTATGAATAAAATGATTTAGATGATGGAGATGGAAATTTCCATTATGTTCTACCAAACTGCAATGGATGTCACAGTGAAATTCCTTTGTGCATCATACTTCATCTCCATCTTCATCCATATGGATGTCTTCACCCTCTTCTTTTTCTTCTTCATTGTTTTGATTTAAGGGATTGTAAAAGCAATATTCGCTTGAGAATCATCTTCAATAATTATCGGACTTGACACATTATCCAACATATGCTTTTGGAGTTCCTTAAAATCTCCCTTGTTTGTCATACTCATTTTTGAAATAGATTTGCACGACATCTATTGCAGAAAGCATGGTGAGGACATGCTTTAAATCTTCTTCAATTTTACCGAGTTTAGGGAAAGTGAGTTGCGGAAAAGGCTATTATTTTCTCTAAGGCGATTGGAATTTGAGGGATCCATTTTTAATTAATTTTTTATATAGAGTTTTTAGAAAGAAGATAATGAAAAAATGGGTCTAATGTCGACATTGTTGGTTATATAATTGGGTTTTAAAATTCAAAATAAGGAGGGAAATTCAATATTATGAAAATTACCAGGTATGTCGACATACTCCTCTTGGTTATGTTGACATATACAGAAATTCTTTGATTTTCATTATTTTTTATATTTTTAATGATAAAAGGTATTATTCTACATTTCTGTAAAAGAGCAATTTTCAAATTCATTTCTTAATTTAATGAAAGTATTTTGTATTAATGGTTTTTTTAATTATCTGCTATTTGATTTTCTGTATTTCTTAATTCTTGTGTGATAATTATTTTATTTATGTTATCTCTTAGAAATTTATGTCAAATATCTATATGTTGTCCTAGCATAAAGTGTTCGATTTTTAGATAAATTTATTGCATTCGTGTTGTCATAATATATTATTGATTGTTTTAAATTCAAACCAAAATCTCATACAGTTTGTTGCCTTTTGATAACATGTGAACAAGCTAATGCAGCTGATATATATTATACCTCTATGTGGATAGAGAAACATAATTTTGCTTTTTTCTAGACCAAGAAACAAGTGAGTGTCCTATGAAGTGATAGGTTCCACTTGTACTTTTTCGGTCCGATTTGCATCCAGTATAATCAGCATCACTATATGATATTAAATTTAAAGAATATTCTTTAGGATAGAAAAGTCCATAGTCTAATTGTTATGAGCATATCTTAAGATTTGTTTTATGGCTTTATGATGAGTTTCCTTAAGTTGTGATTGATATCTTGCACAAATGTACACATTACGCACGATATCAGGTCTACTAGTTGTGATATAAAGTAGCGATTCTATCATTCCTCTATACGATTGTTGATGTCTTTTGAATTACCTTCTTTATTAAGTTTTACATTAGTTGCTATAGCTGTTAGTTTACCACTAACGTTAGACGTTCCAAATTTATTTACTAATTCTTTGGCATATTTTTTCGACTTAGAAAAATTCTATTATTCAATTGTCTAATTTGTTGTCCTAGAAAGAATGCTAATTCTGCCATGTGATTCATTTCAAATTCTTTAGTCATTATATCAGAAAACTCTTTGTTTAATTGTTCATTTGTTGACCCAAAGATAATATCAACTACATATATTTGTATGAGTTGAATGTCATTGTTAACTCTTTTTATATATAATGTAATGTCTACTTTTCTTATTTCAAAATTAGATTGTATTAAGTAATATTTTCATCTTTCATACCAAGTTGTAGTGCTTATTTTAAACCATATAATATCTTTTTTAATTTGTAGATGTGATTAGAAAGTTTTTCATCTTCTAAAAGTGGGTTTTTCAACTTATACATCTACTTTAGGAAATCCATTTAAGAATGAACTTTTAACATCTATTTGAAATAATTTAAAATTATTATAATTTGCAAAAACGAGTAGAATTCTTATGGATTCTAATCTGGCTACTAGGGAAAATGTTTCATCGAAGTCTGTTCCTTCTTCTTGGCTATATCCTTATGCAACTAAACATGCTTGATTTCTTACAACTTCTCCTCGTTTATTTAATTTATTTCTATAAATCCATTTGGTTCCAATTGCTAATTTATTTTGTGGTTGTGGGACTAATTCCCAAATATCATTTCGAGTACACTAATTCAGTTCTTCTTGCATGGAAATAATCCATGAATTATCCAGTGATGCTTCTTTTGGATTTTTATATTTGTTGGTTTAGATAAATGCTAAAATGCTCATTTATTTAGTTGATTTCTAGTTCTTACAACTGATTTTGTATTTCCAATAATATTTTATTTGGGTTGGACTTTAAAAAAATTTGTTCTTTTATTTAGATATGAATTATCAGTATTGTTATTTTTATTATTAGTAGTTTCATTATCTATAGTTTCGTTATTCTTACATGAATTGAGATATTCTTCCTCATCGGTGCTATTATTAGTTATTTTAAAATTTTCATCAAATGATACATGTAATGTATCTTCAATAATATTGGTTCTAGTATCAAAACTCTATATGCCTTGCTTCTATTTGAATATCTAATACATATACCATTATCCAATTTAGCATCAATTTGTTTAAATTAGCTTTTGTATTTAATATTAAACATTTACTACCAATTTTGTTTATAATAAGATACTTTTGGCTTTTTGTCGAATAATAGTTCATAAGGTGTTTTCTTGGTTAATACTCTAATTAAGATTATATTAAAGATATAACATGCTGTAATAACTGCTTCAGCCCAATTTTTTAAGGTAAATCGCTTTAATTTAACACAGTCCTAACACATTCTTGTGTGGTTCTGCCTTAACTGTTGCTTTAGCCTAACTATGTGCCATGGTCACACACCACCGCTCCTAACTAAGAAGCCAATCCTAGTCATCAGAATTACGACCGTGCTTCTCCATCGGTGATGTAGCGTGCGTTCATGCTTGGCCATGTGATATTATTATTATTTTCTTTTGAACGACCTTTCTCTTAAGAAATATTGATTTCAAATGATTTATAGGGTTTGGGGTTGAGATAGATGAATGGATTTGGACTTGGAGTGGGTTAAGAAAGGGTCTAGAAGATTTGAGATGGTCAATGAAGGTGCTACATAATTATTATTTATAGTTAAGCCCCTTTCATTTATTTAATTTAAACACCCTACATTTATTTCCCTTTTGAATAATTCTACTATCTACCTATACATTCACTTCCAACTCAAATTAAACTAGTAAACATTGCATAAAGTATAGTAGGCAAAATATTTAAATTCAATAATTAGTTGTGTTCATTGAATTATTAATTTTTGTTAATATCCAATAATTTTCTTTCTCGTCTATTTCAATTATATAACAATTATTTTCAATACAAATAAAATATTTATATTCATTTTAGATATTTTATTCGAGTTTAACAAATTATTATTACTATTATTTTAAAATAAATCCATTCCTAATTAAATTTTTTTTAGATATACTCCTTTATCGAATTATTTTAACCTGAAAAGGTATATTTCAAAAGTAAAATTATCCAAAAATTAAACTTGAATGTTTTATTTTGATTCCAAATAATTTATTATAAAAGCATAGAACTTCGGTTGTTACTTCATTATGGTCTCTTTGAGCGAGAAGAAATGACCCCTGGATGAGGGGTCCAAGAGAAGGAAGAGGGCCAGGGAATCCAAGCATAAGGGCCCTTTGACCCCTTTGCCAGGCAGTCGCTCATTTATTTTATGGAAGGATCCATCGAGGAGAGGAAGGGAAATGGGTAAGCCGTGTGTTGTTCGAGCTTGACTTCGCTTGGGATCAAAATGACTTAGATCATTTGTTATGGTCATTTCAAGAGATGTCGATGGAGCTTCTTTGGTATTCCCATCATATTCGGTCTGGATGGGGCTTCCATTATGCAAAGGAGGTCATGGACATTCATACCTAGGAAAATTTGATTGAACGGTCTTCCCTTCTTCTTTTTTCTTTGAACCCTCTATAATATATGGAATTTTCTAAACGATTTTCTTCTGTAGGCTGCATATCGCTTCAGTTGCCTTTGAGATGACTTTAAGGTTCTTAAGAACAAAATCAATGTGTCTAAGCAGGCTCTAGCGTCAATCGAATATACGGTTGAGGAAGCGAAAGAGGCAGCAAGAGTACCAGCCAATGCCAAGTAGCGGATGGAGAGGGAGTGGAAAGCTTCAAAGAGAGGCTAGACAAGCTTAAGGAAGACCATGCCCATCATACTACGTAATGTAAGTCGGCTGCCGAGGTAGTGACCACTTAAAAGAAGGAGGAGGACCAATGACATAATCGGACGAATAACATAATCAAAGCCTTATTTAGGGAGAACTATCATCTGCTGATTTTCATAAGTTACTTCGATGTCTTCCTACATAGGGCGCCATGGGATGGGATTGCGGAGGAAATGGGGGCTATTGGGAAAGTTATGTCACTTATCTTAACTAAGGATGAAATTGACTCCTTACATCGGCTAGTTGAGGATCCATCCTTATAGATAATTTTATCCCCTCTTAAGAGCCTAAGGCGGGCTATATATCCCCATACTTTTGGATAAGAACATATTTCCTTTTATCGAGATTTCAAGTATTGAATGAGTTTTTCACTTAGCTGGTGAGGTGCATCTTAAGTAATTTGTTATCTTCTTGTGCCTATACTTGTGTTTTCAACGGGAGATGCCTACTTAGATGATGGACGCCGATCGTAGCCTATTCCCATGTAACTTTTATTGAATCACTCAATCTTATCAGTGAGGCGCTAAGGTTGGTGTTTGAGCATCAGGATTAATTGTGTGATCTTGGATCAAATTAAGATTGTCTTAGAATTATCTTGGGTGATGAAAGAATGAGGGTCCCTCAAAAGTAAACGAATGCATGATAATTCACCCTCATGTATAGCCGGTCGACAAGAGGGAAAAATGGCTCACTACGCACTTGGCGGCATAGGTTGATGGTCCCCGACAAGGAAAATGAGCATGTAAAACTCATCCTTTATTAGATAGCCTGGCAATAGGTGAGGAGCATGAATCGCTATGCACCTTGCAGTAAAGGTCGATGGTCCCCGACAAGGAAATGAATTCTCGGTTATTCACCCTCGTGGATTGCCGCCCGACAAGCGGGAAGCTTAGCTCACTATGAACTTGGAAGCATAGGTCGACGGTCCCCAATAAGGTAAATGAGCATATAAAAACTCATCCTTTATTGGATAGCCTAGCAATAGGCGGGGAGCATGTCTCACTGCGCACTTAGCGATAGAGATCAACGATCCCCAATAAAGAAATGAATGCATAGTAATTCACCCTCATGGATAGTCGGTTGGCAAGCGGGGAGCATGGCTCACCAGATAATTGGTAGCATGGATCTATGGTCCCCATTAAGGCAAATGAGCATGCACAAACTCATCCTTTATTGGATAGCCTGGTGCAAGTGAGGAGCATGGCTCGCTACACAC
Source organism: Allium cepa (assembly GCA_030765085.1). NCBI lineage: Eukaryota > Viridiplantae > Streptophyta > Magnoliopsida > Asparagales > Amaryllidaceae > Allium > Allium cepa. The sequence continues at coordinate 350,032,938 of CM060944.1, forward strand.
CTTACAGTAGAGTTCGACGACCCTCGATAAGGAAAGAATGCATGGTAAGTCATCCTCATGAATTGTCGATCGACAAGCAGGGAGAATGACTCACTATGCACTTGGTAGCATGGGTCGGAGGTTTCCAACAAGGCAAATAAATGTGCAAAAAATCATCCTTTATTGGATAGCCTAACGACAGGCGGAGTGCATGGCCCACCATGCACCTTGAGGTAGAGGTTGACGGTCCCCAACAATGAAACGAATGCATGGTAATTCGCCCTCATAGATAGCCAACTGAGTGTTGGATAATGGGATTTTGGAATCTTCAGTGTTTGTAAAAATAAAGTGCTATATAGCTTTAAAGTCATGGTCATTTCTTGTATGTGGTAGGTTCAGAGGTGAACATGGTTCGAAGGGTGGGAGACGATTTCCCATCTGGGTGAGAGAGATAGTAAGCGCCAGTTTTTAGACTTCTTGGAAGATGTAAGGTCCTTCCCAATTTGGTTCAAGGTCCCCTTAGATTGGGTCCTTTGTATTAGCAAACACCAAGTATCGGACTAGATCACTGATAATGAAATAATGAAGTTTTACACTTGAGTTGTAGTACTTAGCGATCTTCCTCTTGTATGCTTCAATGTAGAGCTCAACCTCTACCTTTCATTCCTCTATAGTGTTTAGCCCGAGCTTGAGTAGCTCTTTGTTTTGCTCAATCCAAAAGGTTTAACATCAAGGAGATGGGATCTCAACTTCAATAGGTAATATGACTTCAAATCCATGGGAAAGTGAAAAGGGAGTATGGCTGGTTGATGTGCGGTTGGAAGTGTGATAGACCAAAGGATCTGTGGTAGTTCTTTGGCCCAGTTCCCTTTAGCTTTCGTGAGATGCTTTTTGAGAGTGGTGTTGATGTTTTTGTTGACAGCTTCCACCTATCCATGGGACTTGGGATGGGCGACGAAAGAGAAGAAATTATCAATCCCATTTCTTACACAAAAGTCTAAGAAGAGACTACTTTCAAATTGAGTGCCTTATCGGTAATGGTCTTCTTGGGCATGCCAAAATGACATATGATGTACTTTATTACGAATTTCGGTATTTTAGCGGTTATCTCAATTATGGGTTCATCTTTGACCCACTTAGTGAAGTAATCGATGGCAACTAAAGCATGATTATGACCTCCCTTAAGATTTGGAAATTTTCCTATTAGGTCGATTCCCAAAGAATCGAACGGTCATGGGGAGATTATTGAGGTGCGGTGGGTAGGCGAGGCTCAGGGGATTTTGGCAAACCATTGGCACCAATCATACTTCTTTACCTACTCCATATCATCCTTGATCATAGTAGGCAAATAATGGCCCTGCTAGGTAGCCTTCTTTGCTAGGCTTTGCCTCCGGTCGTGGTCTCCAAGAATTCTTTATGCATTTCCTCCAAGATCTAAATGACGAATACCAACGTTTATAGATCCTTTCATCCACGATAGTGCAGAGAGCCTGCTCGATGTAGAATCTTCTTGGCTACCTTATGATTAGTAAGAAGTTCTTCATTTACTAAATATCTGACCATGGATTTCATCTAGTTGTCCATTGAGGGTGCATCTATTTTCATCGTTGTTACGCCCGACTCGTGGCGAGGGGTGTTACATATTTTAACAGGACCTAAGGAGTGACATCTTCTTTGGGGTTGCTTGCCACTTTTGCGAGTTAGTCAGCCTTGGTGTTTTGTTCTCTAGGTATCTATTCCAGTCTAAATTCTATGAAGAACTAATGCTCATTTAGGCCTTGGCAACATACAAGGCCAATGTTTTGTTTTTTACCTGGAAGCATTCGCCAATCTTGTTGACGACCAAAGATGAGTTGCTAAAAACATGCACTGCTTCCTCGCCATCCTAAGATGGAGCTTCGTACCGACTTTGTTGTTGGTCTCCTTAAAGGTGAGGCGGACCGCAAAACATAGTTATTTCCCATTGGGTGTGATAAGGACCATTCCAGCCCATATCCCTCTCTTATTTGATGTTCTATCAATATATAGGCACCAACCTATTCCATTGACAACGGCTTCTTCTTCTTCTAAGCCTTCTAACCCTAAATGTTCGATAATGAAGTCGGCAAGAGCCTGACTCTTGATGGAAGTGCGAGGTTGGAATGAGATATTATGCTATCGATGCTTGACAAACCATTTTGATCACTGGCCCACTGTGTCAGATCGGGCTGAGGATCTATTCAGAGGTTGATTATCATGACTACAATAGGGTAAGCCTAAAAATATAGTCCGAGCTTTTGCTGCTATATGCAGGCAGAACACGAGCTTCTCTAGCCTGGAGTACCTAGTCTTTGGACCAGTCATTCTCTTGCTGACATAACTGACCCTGATCGCGTTGTCAGACATGGCTAAGTATAGAAAAAGATCCTTACCGTCGTCAAGTTTGGATAGTGTGGGGGGACTAGCCAGATGCTTCTTTAATCCTTCAAATGCCTTGGCATATTCCTCGCTCCAAGTGAAAGATTTCCCTTTCTTTATGAGTCGAAGAAAGGTAGATGTTGATTGGTTGATTTCGACACAAACCGACTTAATGCTGCAACCGTTCCATTCAAGCTTTTCACTTGATTTATGGTTTTTGGAACCTACATGTCTTAGATAGCTTGGATCTTATCGGGGTTGGCCTCAATCCCCTTGGCCCTCACAACATAGCCAAAGAATTTACCAAACCGACAACAAAAGAGTCTTTCTTAGGATTCAGCTTCATGTTGTATTAACGAAGGGTGCTGAAAGTCTTTGTTAGATTTTGCACATGCGCCATGCCTCCTTGGACTTGACCAACATATCGCTTACATAACCATCCACATACCAACTATTCAATTCTTAGAACATGTGGCTGATGAGCCACTGGATGTTGCACCCGCATTTCGCAAACTGAAAGGTGTGGTAGGATAATAGTACAAGCTGACGTTACTGATAAAGGAGATGTGCTCTTGGTCTGAACCATGCATGGAAATTTGATTATATGCCGAATAGGCTTCCATGAAGGTGAAGAGCTCATGTCTATGATTTGCATTTACCAACCGATCGATGCAAGGTAGGGATCTTTAGGGCTGATCTTGTTAAGATCGGAGAAATCGATGCATGTTCTCCATGTACCCCGAATATGGGATAGTCTGTCTATCTGATGTAGCCATTGGCCAACAACTTTTCTACCTCTTCTTTGAGAGTTTGATAGCTCTCGAGTTGGGCGATTGGTGTTTTTTTTGGCTGGTGTGGCCTTAAGGTTGATGTTGAGGGTTTAATAAATGATCCTAGGATCAATGTCGGTCATTTTGGCATGTTCCCAAGCAAAAATGTCCTTGCTCTGCTAGAGGGACCTAATTAGGTCCTCTCTAACTTCCAAGCCGACCTCGACACTGATTTGGATGATCTTGCTAGGGTTGGAACTGTCTATGTAATGGACTCCGGGGGTGGCTGGTCTGTTAACATTCCTAAATCACCCATGAAAGGATCCATGGGGTCATCTCTTGGGTCTAAGTTGGTCTCTAAGTGACACCGTCTAGCGCATATATCATACGCTTTATAACATCTTCGGTCAAGATGGATGTCTGTGTAGGGGTTTGGGCGATGATGCCTTTAGTTTTGATAGACAATTTGTCCATTGATGGAAGGGCAAGAGCGATTGTGCTTGACGATCGTACCTTCCATCAAGGAGTGGATTGTTCATTCCATGCTACATTGAGCTCTCAAGTTCTTTGGGGAGTGGCCAAGAATACTTGGATTTTGCCATCCTAGTCTTCAGCTTGACCGCCACTTCTGGCATGGTTCTAAGCACAGTTGGACCTAAGGATACTCATGGATGGTCCACCACTAGAGGACATAGATCCCTGAGTATGTGGATCAACCAGGTTGGAAATTGGAGGAGTTGGTGGGATGAAGTCCACGGTGGCTTGAGCATCCATCTACGTCCTCAAGCCATTCAGTTTGTGGGCTAGCTTACCCACATTTGACAGTTGTAGTAGCATAATATGCCATATTCCTTCGTTGGAGCCAAGATTGAGCTGGGCAGCACTTGAGATAGTGTTGTCATTGGTTTGGTGCTCGTTAGAGTTATTACCTTCAAACGATAAAGGATTGTCCATGTTAACAAGTAAGATCGGGTCTTGCGAAGTCAAAGGTGTGGAAAGCGGTGAGATTTTAGCAGGAAGCCCTCCTTGTAGTGCCAGAATGTTGACTAGTTTTCTAGCCAACCTTAAAATGACACGAGTGTGTTGTAAAAGAGAGATTACTTGCTAATCACTAGGCTTAAAAATAGAAAAAACAAGGAGTTAAATATGCAGTTGAAAGGTAAATAACACAAGATATAGTGTGTTTAAGCAAAGCTACCTACTTCCAATCTAAAGTTCTCTTGCTATATATTTCTCTTAAAACCACAAGAATTTACAGGAGAATGATAAGGAATGGGGGGTGCTTAAGACTAACAAAGCTATGTAATCTTAATGGCTTGTGCGACATCATGAATGCTGAATTATGTGCAGTATTCGGAATTGTTGAATGTTCCAACCATATTTCAACCCCTTTAATGTTTTAAAGCAGGTAGTATATATAGTAGCCGAAGTGGATGGTGGATGGTTGAGATCACTTTATAGAGCTGGCTAGGAATGTGCTTGATCTTTGATCTAACTATAAAGGAGGATGGGCGGCATGTGTAAAGTGCATCAAAAGATGTGCGGTGGAAGACAATGTACTCATTACCTCTCTGTAATAGACATGGGCTTGCATTAAATGCACATTTAATGCTGATGGTAAGCCACAGCAGTGTTTTCGCACAACTTCAGTGCCTTGGATGGATGGACAGCTTTATTGTTCACTTGAGTTCCCACATAGCTAAGCTGCACGACTGGCTATTAGCAACATGGACGAAACAACCCGGTATTTTCAGCCATTCACAGCCGCACATGTCGGACTTGAATTGCTCAAAATACCGCATTGTAAATAAATTTGGAGCAAATGAAATACAAATCACAGAATCACAGACACAGAACAAATAGAATATCTCGCAGCGGAATATAAAATACATAGTAGTTCATGAAGCTACTACGGCAGTGTCTCAAACCAAAAAACATAATACAGTCTGAAAACAACAAAATAGAAATCCCAAATACATAGAAGTTCACTAATACATGAGATAAACTAGAATAGCTAAAACAGAAAGTTGATATAAATGTAGATAAGCAGAAACTCCAGCAAAGACCAGCTCTAGAAAGAGAATCCAAAGCTGTGAATACTTAGGCTGACCCGAGCGTAAAGTAAAACACAAAACACTCGAGTCAGGACAATATATACTTATATAATGTAAATCAACTCAAGTGAACTGTAATAGAAATGCACCATAACTTAAAGGATGCTTGGGATCGCCCATCCTTTAAAGATCAGTTAAACCATAAATTAAATACATCCCGTGGTTAAAATTTCAAAATAGTATTTATACTTCGAAATCAAATATCATTTAAAAATTCAATATCATTCAAAATCCATTTCAAAATATCAAAATATCATATCTTCCAAACCACATTTATTTTTATTTAATTTAAATACCATTTCAAAACACATTTCAAAATAGTTTATATTTCGAAACAAATTGCTTCATTTAAATCACTAAAATGAAGATATTATATTTAATAATTAATTTATTAAATTTCCAAAATTTTAATCTTTCAAAGTTCATTCATTCACTTAAATTTATTAAAACAATGAAATTCAACTTTCGCAGCATTTAGAAAATGCTACGGAAAGTCACACTTAAAACAGTTCAATTTAACAAAAGACAACATTTAAAATGCTGTAATAGGGTTCCATTAGTTTCAAATAAACTTAGTTAAATTCAACCATTATAACATTCACAAAAATTCTATAATAGCCTTTAATTAAATTGAGCCATTTGGTTCATTATTATCAACTACAGCATTTACAAATGCTGTATTATCCTTTACATTAGAATTAATAGCATTTTAGAAATGCAGTAAATTAACTTCAAATATTCAGTATAATTTCACAAACAATTATATTTTTATTTAAACCATTTTTAACTTATAAAATCATATAATTTCACTTTTAAAACAATCATTCAAATACCCTTATATTCATGATTTTATAAAGTTAAATCTCTATTCAAAAATCAAAATTTAATAGTAATTCACTTATTAAATTCCAACATTAAATTTTAAATTCATTAAATTAAATTTAACTTAACACTTAAGTTTAAATTTTCAAATATAACTTAATTTCATTTTTATTTACTTAACTTAAAATTCACTTTTAAGCCAAATTCACAAATTTCCAATTTTAGTTATATTTCAAAATTTCAACTTAAATATTCATTCATTTCACATTTTAACTTAATTCAAAAATCATTAATATATTATAAAATTATTTTAAATTCATTTAATTAAAAATATCATAAATTTATCATATTTTCATATTTAATTTAAATTCCATTTATCACAAAATTATAATTTCCAAAAAACTTACATTTCAGATTTTCTAACTTTACCATTAATTTATTTCACTTATAAATTTTAAGAGAGTCAATAATGCTTTACAAAAATCATTTTTAATCAAATTTAAATCAAAATATTATAATATTTACATTTCTAAAATATTTTAAAATATTAAGAAAAACATATTTTAACAACGGGTCTGTATTTCATTTTCTAGCCTAGGTAAAGTGATACGGGTAATATATCATTTCAACCCGTAATTTACAATGAAAACCCGGGTTTGATAATTTCAAACCCGCAATCCCAAGTAAATGAAAATAATTAAAAATCATTCAGGCCTATCATTTCAGCCTATAACGATTTTCTCCTATTCTAAAGTCCGTTCGGGTATGTATCATTTCAACCCATAGTGATTCTAATCTAAAAGGAACTTGCAGTGTGATAAACTGATAAAAATAATAGAAAAACATAATATAACGGTAACATATGATAAAACAGGTGTTTAAGCATGGGTGAACATCAAAAAATCATAACATAGCAGGTGTAACATGATAATGTATTTTACAGATTCAAAAGGGGTCAATTTACTAGTTATAAATGTACATATTGTCTGGTGAGAATAACTCACTGGTTTGTGCTGGAGACACAACGACGAATAAACGAATGAGATCCAAAAAAGCAAAAATGATACAAATATGAGTGGAGGAGCCAAAGTATCAAAACCCTTGAATACAAGTCACACAAAACAATAATAATAACATAAGTTTCAAATGCAAATACGATAAACAACGATAGAATAGACTACACAAATCAAAACAGAATTGTTTTGCACTTGTCTCCAACACACATTGGGTTCGGCCATGAGTGTATTACAGGTCTAAAGCAATGTTTTTGGTTCAGGTCTGGGTTGCTAAGGGTAGGCCTAACATGCTAGAAGGTGGTGCAAAGGTGGGTGGTGGTGGAACTACACTAACAAAGCAATATACAAGGGTTTAAGGCCATAGTTTGGCTCGGCCAAGGGCATAAAGGTCACGGCTATTTCAAGTGGGGTCAGTAGGTGGTGTGCAGAGGTGTCTCAGGTCTGGAGCAGGGCTGGTGGTGGTGGTGTTTGGTCGGCCATGGGTGGTGGATGTGGATGATGTGTTCGGTCTAGGCAAGTTTTATGGAGTTTTGTTGGATTTTGGTGATGGATCAATCCACACGGTGGCATGGCTTGGGGTTTGGTCAGAGAAGAGGTGAAGATGGTGATGCTCTCAGGTGGTGGTGGAGGTGGTAGGGGCTGGAGAGGAGGTGACCGAACCTATGACATAAAAGAACAAGTGCAAATCAAATTCAAACAATAAGAAATAAACAAAAGAAGAAGATAAAAAGAATTCTTTTACCAAACTTTCTCCTCTAGCAAGGCCGAAATTTTTTTGTTTCAGAAGTGGGAAATGAGTTTATGTGAATGGAAATGAAAATATGCGGCTGAAAATGTGTATAATAAAAGCTAATTGATGAATAGTTATGTAGAATGTGAAAGGGTGGAAGATAAAGGGCCATTTGAAAACCAAAAGTCAAAACCCTTTCAAATTTCTTTTAATTATTTATATAAGATTAAATTACTGAAAATAATAATTATATCAGTTAAAATTTCGAAAATTTAACAAAATATAAAAATATATAAAAATATTTATTAATTATATAAGGTTAAAAGAAGAAAATAGCACAAAATTGCAAACTAGACTAGAAAATTTGAAAATGAACAGTATGAACTTTGGAAAATTTATATGGACTTGTAAAAATATTTATAACAAAGATAATAACATAAAAATAAAAATTCATTCACAAAATAAGTATAAAATTTTTAATTAAATATAATTTAAATGAAGAAAATAGTAGCAAAATAGAAAACAGCCTTTAAAAATAGGAAATAAATACAGTAAAGTTTGGAATTTTTTTATTATCAGTTTAAAAATATTAAAAGACAAAATATACATAAAATAACATATTAACACATATTAAAATAAAATATGACATAGAAAATATGATTTATATAATTTAAAACAGACAAAATTTTAAAATAAAACAAATTATACTCAAAATTGAAATGCACATAACTTTCACAAATTAAATCCGTTTTCAACGGAACGAAACACAGTATTCAAGTTATTAAATCTATTTTCATAATAAAATATAATATTTAAGAATTTAAATATTTAAATTTGAAATTTAAAAGTCAAGGTTTGACCAGTTTGAACAGGAATTCATCTTTCAGTACAATATCCAATTTATACCGGTTTGATATTATAATTCACATAATAATCAACACCTACATTTAAAAATGAAATCTTTGAAATAAAATAAGTTTAAAACAAAGTCAAATATTAAAATATATGAAAAATCTAGGGTTGTTACACTCTCCCCCACTTAAATCTTTTCGTCCTCAAAAGGGAAGGAAGCGGAGAAACAACAACAAAGAACAATAGGTTGGAAGACATCCTGAAAGAAGGTAGGGAAAAAGTAGCTAGGAGGGAAAGTAGGTTGAAAGACATGGATGAACCATTATTTTAATTTGTTTTATATTTGACATGTTAAACATTTAATATGATAATTAATTATTTGATTCAAATTTGATAGTTCGAAGTAAACAATATTTAAGACATTTTAAATCATGATTAGAATATCCTTTATACAATACTTTACCAAAATACTTTTATAACTCGATGTCTTAACAAGTTTACTTTCGTTCCTACAGACTCTGGCTATGCGTTGATCAGGCGCAAAGCTAGAATTCTCCAAGTACTTAGTAGACCTGTTTCAACACCCAGTGAAAATACTAAAAAAATAGGTATGAGAAGTTCCGCTCAAAATCCAATGTCAAATGATGATAATACGATAGCAGTGGCCCGCTGCTGATCCAGTATTTACGAAATGGACACAACACTTTCCAGAAGATCCTTCTACCTTCCGGATTCAAGAAAAATATCGTAGCCAGTTCGTAAACAAGGGACCATCAACCCCTGCTGTAGTGGTACGCTGCTGATTCAATGATTTACGCAATGGATGCACTTCCTTCCCGGAAGATCCATAAACAACAGATCCCAGGATCGAAAGCGCCTCCATTGGGTAAACTAAAGAACCATCTACCCTGAAAAAAAATCGAGGAACTCATGAGTTTAAGTCCAGACAACCATATCAGTTCGAATCCATTTCTGAATTTACACAAGTCCATTAGGGTTTATCGGTCGAATCCATTCCTGGATTCCCCAAGTCCATCTGGGTCGAAGCATATCACTATACTTCTTCCGGAGGGTACTTCCCATACCTCTTACATCAAAATATAATATACCATATATAGTAGCCCTTCAAAATCATAGCTTCAAATATCGCACTTATATAAATTCCATTATATATAAGATTTCATTTTCAAATCGAATACTTTTCAAAATCAATAGTATATCAAATCATACTTATATAAACTTCGATTATATAAGATTTTAATTTACAAATTGAGTACCTTTCAATTCAACATTTTCAAATCAACTACATACTTATACAAATCCATTTTATATAAGTTTGATAACTCCCAAATCAAGTATTTAGTAAAACAAGGTTCTCAATTTTAATTTGTTTCAATAACATTTCAGTTTCAAAATCATATATGATTTCGCCAAATCATTTCTTCTGAATTACATATACTCAGTTTCAAAGTTTCTTAAAACAATAGATTTAGAAAATAATCCAAATTTCCAAATCAACAAAAATTTAGGTCAAACAAATTCATTTCCATTTCAAACATATATTCACTTTCAAAAATCATAATACTTTCAAAGTTATAAATCTTTCGAAACCAAAATACTTGAAATCATTACACTTTGAAAATCATAACTTTTCTAAATCATACATTTGAAATCATAAAACATCCCTTTAATTCTTTATATTTCACAAATTTATTCAATTTAAACCCAAGTCTACAAGTTCCAGCTTTAATTCAATTCAAACCATCAGTTTCAATTCAATTTAGTTTTCCAACAAAACCATTTCAAATATTATCAAATTTCAAATAAAGATTTGATCCGCAAAATAAACTATTCAATCTTTAATATATTTCAAAGCTTAAATGTACCGTATTCCAAAACTAAATTTTGTAATTTCGTATATCTCAAATTTTACTTCATTATTACTTACTTTTGGCATATTCATTTCATAACTCCATCATTTTTAATTAAACTCAAATTACAAGTAAACCAAATATCATTTCATACAAATATAAACTTTAAATTTCATTTATCAAAATCAGTTATCATTCCTGATTCACATTCTTTATCAAATAAAGATTATATCATTCAAAGCCTCACTATCAAATCATTATTTGAATTCAATTTCAAATATTTAAATTTAAATATCATTATAAAAAAATCAAATATGTCATTCAATTATTATTTCAAATATCATTACAAAATACATTTCAAAATTCCATTCAAAAATTCATTTATCTCATTACATTTCATTCCATTTAACACATAACCAGGTAAACCTTATTTAAATTCAAATTCAATTTAAATTCCTTAAAATTCAAATGTAAATATTAAATTATATTCAAAACTCCTTAAATTTCACAAATAATCAATTCCAAAATTAAATCATTTAACTTTTTAAAACATAACTCAACAGTGTTAAAATCTATGACATTACGAAACATTGTCAAATTATATCAATGACAGCATTTAAAAGTGCTATCGTAACTCATAGTTTCCAAAAATAGTTTAGTTCAAGAATAACGGCATTTATAATATGCCATTACAGATATTTAGTTAATTCAAACAAAGTTAAATTCAAAAACAACAGCATTTTAAAGTGTTGTCATAAAGCTATAGCATTTTAGAAATGCTATTAATAAAATTCCAGATATTATTATAACTTTTACAAAACAATACAACTTCAATTTTAGCAAATTTTAAACTTATAAATCATATTTCTAGACTTCAAAATTTCACATTTAAATAATTTTTAACATATGATTTATCACAAAAAATTTTAAAATCAAATATTCAATTTAAAACTCACTTTCATTTGTTAAGTCAAAATTCACTGTTTTTCCTAAATCATAAATTTAACAAAAACTCAACATTTTACTTCAAATATATTTTCAAAACTATATTTCATACCAGTATAATTAAAAATAGTCTTATTTATTTCACTCCACAACAGTTTCAAACTTATATAAATCATATTACTTTATACATTAATCATACCAAACTAAACTTATACTTTATCAAATACCTTATACCATTCAAAATTTCTTAGCTTTGAAAAGTTAACCTTGATTTGGAAGTGTTCGAACCTTCAAAATAGTCGAAGAAATCATATTTCAATCCAAGAGTTTGAAATCACCAACAAATTAGTAAATCGATTCCAATAGGTAAGGTTATACCAAAACAAATCTGAATCTCGAGGATTGAACACCGGCTTATTTTAAATCATTTTAATTATATATATACACACACATATCTTTCGAATATAAAACCATACTTCGAAATCGGAAATCAAAATTTGGTTTCATAAAATCACTCGCATAGCAAAGCTACTAGAGTGGCCTCTTCCCCACTCAGAAACTCAAAAATCAATGTCGATGATGCATGTATTCATCACCGAAATTATTTTTCAGCGACATAAGTGGGTTCTGGACTTTTATTTCTTGAAACTTATTTGAAATATCTTTGACATCATTGGAATTCATTCGAATACATTTGAAACATTTCTTATTTGGGAAAAATATCTTTAAATCATATTATTATTATATATTTTCCAAAATATTTAAAAACTCATTTCAAAACACCGGAGTTCGATTCCTCGAAATTCAAATTCAAAATCCTTCATTTATAAATCATTTTTATATAAATCATATTTTCTTATAAATTTCCAAAATTTCAAATCCTTTCAAAGCTTCAAATTTTCATTTTCCAAAGGTAAAAATCCTTATTGAAAACATTTCACTTTTATATACAAAATAGGGTCATCCTTGTCAAAATAATAATTTCGATGCATGCACAAATTCAAAATACAATCAAACATAAATTTCCAAAGAATGATTCAAGGTTAGATTTCAAGCAATACGGAGATTCGAATTTAGTGGAACTCTAATCAAATAGAATTCTGTTTCGAAGTTAAGCTCGAACGAAGATAAGATAATTTTATTACCAAATAGAAGATGATAAGCCTATAAAAATCGCGGGCGACCTTAACCGGTCAATCGTGACTTCAGTAATATAATCAATTCGGAAATCTAAGGCAAATCGACATTCGATCGCCAGAGATAGAATCCGGGTAGAGCAAGAGATAGATAGCATCGAAAACCGAGAATACAGGAATATCCGGTGAATCAATGCCAATTATAAAGGATTTTCACCCCTTTACAAATCATTCAAAGATTTGCGGAATCACCGATCTTTATAGAGGTCATTCCAAAGTGGAGTTATGAAATGTTCCAAAATCAAAATGGATAGAATAGGGAAGACTAGACTGGATTTCAGAACAAGTGGGAGCGTTCCAAAGTCAAGGAATCCTAATCGATAAAAATCCTAACCAAGAGATTTCTAACAAGATGGATACTGAAGGGATGAAGTTTTGAAAATCTTGGTTTCAAAATAAGAAAATTTTTATACCAAAATTATCTTTGAAAATCCTTTAAAAATCATTTGGAAATTATTTTATACTTCGAAAATACGTTCTCTCACAAGAAAAGATTCTGAGATTGATTTCACTCATTCTAGGGTATTTCTACCCTATCTCTAATGAGTTTTAGCTCCACAGGCTATGGTTTGCCTAAAACCAAAGCTTTGATACCAAATGTAACAACCCGGTATTTTCAGCCATTCGCAGCCGCACATGTCGGACTTGAATTGCTCAAAATACCGCATTGTAAATAAATTTGGAGCAAATGAAATACAAATCACAGAATCACAGACACAGAACAAATAGAATATCTCGCAGCGGAATATAAAATACATAGTAGTTCATGAAGCTACTACGGCAGTGTCTCAAACCAAAAAACATAATACAGTCTGAAAACAACAAAATAGAAATCCCAAATACATAGAAGTTCACTAATACATGAGATAAACTAGAATAGCTGAAACAGAAAGTAGATATAAATGTAGATAAGCAGAAACTCCAGCAAAGACCAGCTCCAGAAAGAGAATCCAAAGCTGTGAATACTCAGGCTGACCCGAGCGTAAAGTAAAACACAAAACACTCGAGTCAGGACAATATATACTTATATAATGTAAATCAACTCAAGTGAACTGTAATAGAAATGCACCATAACTTAAAGGATGCTTGGGATCGCCCATCCTTTAAAGATCAGTTAAACCATAAATTAAATACATCCCGTGGTTAAAATTTCAAAATAGTATTTATACTTCGAAATCAAATATCATTTAAAAATTCAATATCATTCAAAATCCATTTCAAAATATCAAAATATCATATCTTCCAAACCACATTCATTTTTATTTAATTTAAATACCATTTCAAAACACATTTCAAAATAGTTTATATTTCGAAACAAATTGCTTCATTTAAATCACTAAAATGAAGATATTATATTTAATAATTAATTTATTAAATTTCCAAAATTTTAATCTTTCAAAGTTCATTCATTCACTTAAATTTATTAAAACAATGAAAATTCAACTTTCGAAGCATTTAGAAAATGCTACGGAAAGTCACACTTAAAACAGTTCAATTTAACAAAAGACAACATTTAAAATGCTGTAATAGGGTTCCATCAGTTTCAAATAAACTTAGTTAAATTCAACCATTATAACATTCACAAAAATTCTATAATAGCCTTTAATTAAATTGAGCCATTTGGTTCATTATTATCAACTACAGCATTTACAAATGCTGTATTATCCTTTACATTAGAATTAATAGCATTTTAGAAATGCAGTAAATTAACTTCAAATATTCAGTATAATTTCACAAACAATTATATTTTTATTTAAACCATTTTTAACTTATAAAATCATATAATTTTACTTTTAAAACAATCATTCAAATACCCTTATATTCATGATTTTACAAAGTTAAATCTCTATTCAAAAATCAAAATTTAATAGTAATTCACTTATTAAATTCCAACATTAAATTTTAAATTCATTAAATTAAATTTAACTTAACACTTAAGTTTAAATTTTCAAATATAACTTAATTTCATTTTTATTTACTTAACTTAAAATTCACTTTTAAGCCAAATTCACAAATTTCCAATTTTAGTTATATTTCAAAATTTCAACTTAAATATTCATTCATTTCACATTTTAACTTAATTCAAAAATCATTAATATATTATAAAATTATTTTAAATTCATTTAATTAAAAATATCATAAATTTATCATATTTTCATATTTAATTTAAATTCCATTTATCACAAAATTATAATTTCCAAAAAACTTACATTTCAGATTTTCTAACTTTACCATTAATTTATTTCACTTATAAATTTTCAGAGAGTCAATAATGCTTTACAAAAATCATTTTTAATCAAATTTAAATCAAAATATTATAATATTTACATTTCTAAAATATTTTAAAATTCTAAGAAAAACATATTATAACAACAGGTCTGTATTTCATTTTCTAACATAGGTAAAGTGATACGGGTAATATATCATTTCAACCCGTAATTTACAAAGAAAACCCGGGTTTGATAATTTCAAACCCGTAATCCCAAGTAAATGAAAATAATTAAAAATCATTCAGGCCTATCATTTCATCCCATAACGATTTTCTCCTATTCAAAAGTCCGTGCGGGTACGTATCATTTCAACCCATAGTGATTCTAATCTAAAAGGAACTTGCAGTGTGATAAACTGATAAAAATAATAGAACAACATAATATAACGGTAACATATGATATAATAGGTGTTTAAGCATGGGTGAACATCATAAAATCATAACATAGCAGGTGTAACATGATAATGTATTTTACAGATTCAAAAGGGGTCAATTTACTAGTTATAAATGTACATATTGTCTGGTGAGAATAACTCACTGGTTTGTGCTGGAGACACAACGACGAATAAACGAATGAGATCCAAAAAAGCAAAAACGATACAAATATGAGTGGAGGAGCCAAAGTATCAAAACCCTTGAATACAAGTCACACAAAACAATAATAATAACATAAGTTTCAAATGCAAATACGATAAACAACGATAGAATAGACTGCACGAATCAAAACAGAATTGTTTTGCACTTGTCTCCAACACACATTGGGTTCGGCCATGAGTGTATTACAGGTCTAAAGCAATGTTTTTGGTTCAGGTCTGGGTTGCTAAGGGTAGGCCTAACATGCTAGAAGGTGGTGCAAAGGTGGGTGGTGGTGGAACTACACTAACAAAGCAATATACAAGGGTTTAAGGCCATAGTTTGGCTCGGCCAAGGGCATAAAGGTCACGGCTATTTCAAGTGGGGTCAGTAGGTTGTGTGCAGAGGTGTCTCAGGTCTGGAGAAGGGCTGGTGGTGGTGTTTGGTCGGCCATGGGTGGTGGAAGTGGTGGATGTGGATGATGTGTTCGGTCTAGGCAAGTTTTATGGAGTTTTGTTGGATTTTGGTGATGGATCAATCCACACGGTGGCATGGCTTGGGGTTTGGTCAGAGAAGAGGTGAAGATGGTGATGTACTCAGGCGGTGGTGGAGGTGGCAGGGGCTGGAGAGGAGGTGACCGAACCTATGACATAAAAGAACAAGTGCAAATCAAATTCAAACAATAAGAAATAAACAAAAGAAGAAGATAAAAAGAATTCTTTTACCAAACTTTCTCCTCTAAAAAGGCCGAATTTTTTTTGTTTCAGAAGTGGGAAATGAGTTTATGTGAATGGAAATGAAAATATGCGGCTGAAAATGTGTATAATAAAAGCTAATTGATGAATAGTTATGTAGAATGTGAAAGGGTGGAAGATAAAGGGCCATTTGAAAACCAAAAGTCAAAACCCTTTCAAATTTCTTTTAATTATTTATATAAGATTAAATTACTGGAAATAATAATTATATCAGTTAAACTTTCGAAAATTTAACAAAATATAAAAATATATAAAAATATTTATTAATTATATAAGGTTAAAATAAGAAAATAGCACAAAATTGCAAACTAGACTAGAAAATTTGAAAATGAACAGTATGAACTTTGGAAAATTTATATGGACTTGTAAAAATATTTATAACAAAGATAATAACATAAAAATAAAAATTCATTCACAAAATAAATATATAAATTTTAATTAAATATAATTTAAATGAAGAAAATAGTAGAAAAATAGAAAACAGCCTTTAAAAATAGGAAATAAATACAGTAAAGTTTGGAAAATTTTTATTATCAGTTTAAAAATATTAAAAGACAAAATATACATAAAATAACATATTAACACATATTAAAATAAAATATAACATAGAAAATATGATTTATATAATTTAAAACAGACAAAATTTTAAAATAAAACAAATTATACTCAAAATTGAAATGCACATAACTTTCACAAATTAAATCCGTTTTCAACGAAACGAAAAACAGTATTCAAGTTATTAAATCTATTTTCATAATAAAAGATAAAATTTAAGAATTTAAATATTTAAATTTGAAATTTAAAAGTCAAGGTTTGACCAGTTTGAACAGGAATTCATCTTTCAGTACAATATCCAATTTATACCGGTTTGATATTATAATTCACATAATAATCAACACCTACATTTAAAAATGAAATGTTTGAAATAAAATAAGTTTAAAACAAAGTCAAATATTAAAATATATGAAAAATCTAGGGTTGTTACAATGGAAGAGACTTAGAATCTTGTTATGGATAATACAAAGAAGACAGCTAATGACTGGGTGCAATGCGACCGGGAGGGTGGCCTGATGCCGGTTGGAGTTAGCTGTACTGAAGCTGTGCAGTTAATGCGCTCGGCAGATTCAAAGCGGTGGTGGTGCAAAAAGTCATAGCGGAGATACAGCAAGGATATAGCGGGATATAACGGATGACTCTAAAATAGAATACACAACTTGTACTTAATGTTTTTACAAATATATAAATGGTAATTAAATTAAAAATTATCATTCAATTGAATTATAATTATGAATAAATAGTTTTAAATAAAAACATGTGCGAATACACTTTAAATAAACGTAAAATTGTTTTATAACATAATTGAATTTAGTAGAACATTAGAGTATTTTCATTTCTGAAAATATATCAAAAATTAAATAAAATAAATTGGTTTCATAATTTTTATAATGTATAAATGCAATTTTTCAATTCACTTTATTAAAGAAGATATAGCGGAAATAGAGGAATATAGCGGGAATAACGGGATATAGCGGGGCTTAAAGCGGAAAGGCTATATTTTGGGGCTACATGGAAAAATCGTAGCGGTAGAAACCCGCTATGAGATATAGCGGGGTTATAGCGGGGTAATAGCAGGGCATTAACTACATAGTACTGAAGCCATGCTAAAGACGGGCCATGCTTGGGCCACTCTTGCCTAATGTAACGTCTACTAGCGTAGGTTTGGATAGGATCTGACCATAAGCAGATGTGATGTCAGGTGAATCGTGTTGGCATTTAGATGCCGTTGGGAGAAGTTCAATATAGGAGAGCCGGTTAGGGTTGAGTTGAACATGGTTAGACTGGAAGGGACTGGGTCTAAATCTTGCCTAAGTGTGAAAGTTTCTTTCGGATGAGACTGTCGTGCCTTACCTTGGTGTTTTGTAGAGTAAAAATGTTTGTTTGAGACCAACATGGGGCTGGACCGGCCTTTGTGGGCGGATAGCAGATTAATTGGGCTAGCTTTGATTGGACTAGACTATCTTTAATTGGCCTGCTAACTATTTGTGGGAAAATTGAGCAACATCTACTCTTGACCTACTCCAACGATTAACAAAGAGTTTAGTGGTAGATCAAAAGATGTAGGTAAGAAATTTTTTTGGGTCTAAATAACATTAGTCCTTCCTAAATAAAAATAGATATGTAGTGAGGTCACGTCACCAAGCACAACAGATTTTCCCCTCACTAGTGTCTTTGCAATTAAAATGTCAAACGTAACATTAGGACCTAACATGCCTAACGCACCATGCTCTCTTCATCCTCCTCAAACCACTATGGTTTGAACATAACATAAACATCATACATAATGAGTCAAAGATGAATAAACTAATATTCAATGGGGTTTAAGGGTTATACGTTCCTTACATCTACCCATCTCACTATGTGTCAATACATCGATATAGTTTTTCCAGTGTTACCAGAAACCTATTAACTTTCATAGGTCAACTAAAAATCTATGAGACTGACTAGGACAAAAAACCAGATAATATGTTCTTTTGTTCCTATAAGAGTGCCAAGATACTACCATGAAAGAAGAAAAAATAATGCTCTTTTGTTTCCATAAGGATAGAAAGATACCCCCGCGACAATAGAAAAACAATAGTGAGTATCCTTAACTTAATTGTCGGATGCATAAATAATATTTTTAGCCTCGATGTTGGAATAACTCTATGCATTTGGCTATAGTGTGAGGCATTAGCCCTTCGCCAGTTCTAACAACTTAAATCTTGTTTATAAACATTGAACATGTAACATATCAATTTTATCAGGATCCGAAGGTCGGCATTCTTACGTCCACTGTATCAAATGTCGCATAATCGAATGCCGAAAAATCGAACTGTTATGGCTAAAGAAGAAGAGGTAGAAGAAAAGATAGAAGAAGTAAGAAAACAGAACAGAAACAATATAAGAATCTCACATATCGCAACGGAACAACATATAATAGATAAATGAATAATCTTTAAAACAAAGAACTATATCAGTTAATACATTACATTATCATCAGAGTATACAACAACAATATATAACACAATTGGACAATGGACAGTTATCCAAACATGTCCTTACAAGTGAATCTACAGCGGTAAGATAATATCATATACAAGTGAAAAATATCTGCAATGCTTTTGGAAAATGAAACTACCATAAGGCCTCCTCGCACGCACACAATGCAAACGCAGAATTGGAGGAGATTTCTCCTTATGATAGTCAAAGATGCTTACTACGCAAATTTCTTTGATATTATTATTATAAGTGCAAAGTGTAGGAAAACATTTCGAAAATAGAATATTAATCTTAGCTAACATAGACATTTCGAACTATTCCTACAATAGCTACCATCTAAACAGTGGTGACCACCATAAGTAAATGGCAGGTTATACAACTAAAACCGTACAGGGTTTCGTATTGGGAATTGGATTTCCAACAAATGGTCAGGCTAAGGAACTTCCTACTGCCACATGGGATCGCCTCTGGCGGGATGTCCCGAGAACTTAACCAGCTCTCTGCGAACACAAGGCCGGGTTACCTTTGTAACTAGGTAACTAATACACGAATATGCCACCCCCCGGTCCTTTGGGACCTTTACCCGAGGGCCCTCGATCACAAAGCAACAACCACATAGAAAATGAGATTGGAGCAACCACATAGGTTAAGCATCAGGGCTACATACCTGACACCACCCTTTTCCAGAAGGAAATGACATACCCTAAAGGGCGCGACCCTCATAACCTTGCCGCATATTCCTGTTTCGACCATTTCCGGGGTGTGAGGTCCGACGAAGTCTCGTCCACAAAGCTACGTTTTTTCACAAAGCCACACTTTGATCAACAAATGATCAATAAATAATCATCACACAGCAACACTCAGCATGCCACATTACCAAATTGGGAATATATCACTGATAACCTTCAACTACAAAACCTCTGAGCTCGTACGTCTCAGAGAAGGGTGTTAAGCTAAGAGAATAAATTCTCTGCCACCAACAGAGATGTATTTGAAAGAAATCTGCTTTATATCTCAAAATGTAATGTCAGACACGTAACCATACAAGTCTGTTCCGGGTTCGAACAGAACCGAAGGCACTTCAAAAGAAGCCCTTGCAATCCGGGTATTCACAATCTCGATCGAATTTTCTATCACAAAGGAAATCTCCATACTGTAGCTAACGGTGCAAAGACAATCGATAGGTCATCCTATCATTTTCACAAATACCCGGTCTTCACCACCGGTCTTCAACGTTATCCATTACGTCGTATCACTTATTCGGAATGGGTTATATGACACAAAGGTCCTCTCCCGGCTAATCCGAATAGTGAACACAATGTTTTTAAAACATATGGATATTGAGATTTCAATTAAGTCATAACTTATTACCCAAACCCTTTCTTTCAAATGGTTTAAACAAATTACCATTTTAAAATCTTTAAACAAAAAGATTTACTTCACAAAGTTTACCCAGTTTCACAAAGATTTATTCCCAGATTCTCAGATAAATTTCTATTTCAATTGGATTAACTCATTAAATCTTAAATCAAGATTTAACTTTTAGTTTTCAAAACTATTTACAATTCAAGTCTTTTATAATATAAAAGATACACCATTTGAAATACTCTTTTATTTCAAGTCAAGTTCAACAACCTTTCACAAAGATTAATTCATAGCCTTCAAAACAGTTTAATTTCAAATTTACTTTCTTTTAACACAAATGGTAATTTCTTTCCTTATGTGCAAGCTATTATTATTTGAAAACAGATAGTTTTCGTTTTTGGGAAAAACTGATTACAATTTTTCATGAGTTAAAGCCACTCAAGTATAAACTTGGATTTAAATTTAAAATTTCCAAAACTATATTTTAAATGGTTAAAAACCCATATAAACACCTTTTTATAACTTAAAGAATTTTTGTAGACCATAGTTCCCAAATAATTGAATTCAATTTCAAACATTGAATTCAAAATTTAAATCAAATGATTTAAATTCCAATTTTTATTAAGTTATTTAAAATAACTCTTATTTTTGAAATTCATTTTCAAAAACTTACAATTCCAATTCCAAAACTAATTTCGATTAAAAAATTCAATCTTTAGATTTGTCAAAAATCTGTGACTTAACTGATTTCCACGTGAAATCCACATTTCTTGTGTATATTGTGTAGTCCAAGGGTTTAACACAATAGTGCAACAGCATTCAACCATCACAGATCAAAATATAACAATATATTTGATAAGCGGTATAAACTATAACGCTTACCTTTCATTCACAGATCACAGATATATATATATATATATATATATATATATATATATATATAATATCACAGATAAACAAATTACAGATCACAACACACATCAGGATATATCACAAAGCATCACATATAAAAGATATCAAACAATTCAACATCCAATATAATTCAAATATCCATAAGTAGGATAAATTTAATCATCTGAATAATTTAAATCAAATAAATTTCTATGAATAGAATTTGCTAGTTATGGTAAATTAATAGCCGATTAATTAAAAAAAACATTTAATAAATTATCCTTTCATTGATCATTAATTAACTCTTAATTAATAGTTAATACTTGATTAATTATCCTTGATAATTATCAAAACCAATTAATCTCTGCTTAATAAATTTCCAATGAATTTACAAAATCATTTCTTTTTAAAATAAATTTCTTCAACTTATAATAATATAAATCGAAATTCATTTACTTAGCCCCATTTTTCCGTAATTTGGAATTTTATTCAATATGGTTTCAAAAATAACTTTTTATTTTTAAAACTCCTTTTTAACTTATCCAATCCTCAAAAATAATTTTTTTTCCTATAAACTTTCAACTTGAAATTTCAAAAATCCAATTTTTTTTATCTATTTTCGGTATCCAGTGATACCAAAAATGTATCTGCTAACCTATAGCCTTCAACAATCTCAATCACAAAGATAATCACACGGATTACAAATCAACCAACACACAACATATGAAATAAATTCAAATGTTTGAGGAATACAATTGGATCCCTTCAACCTATTTCCCTGCATCCAAAGATGTTAGCACAATACCAATTCCACTTCGAGGTGAAATATCGCGGTATATGGGATTTATAAAATATTATCCGCTATTATGCGACGCAATAGGGTCTCATCCGCTATATAATGCAGGAAATCAACTCCAAATACATATATAATACCAATTCCACATCAAGTTGGAATTATCGCGGTATATGTGTTTAATAAATAACATCCGCTTAATATACGGCGTGTAGGGTCTATTTTGATACAACAAATAATAATTTATCATTGAATCACACAATCAAGAAATTTTAAATCTAACTATCTAAAATTTAAATCGAAACAATTCGATTGAGTGAGAAGTACTCACCTTGAGTTTCCGATAACAGTTGTAGAATTTTGTTTCGAATAAAATTAAACACGCGTTTAATTTTACCCGAATTTATCACTAGCTCCAAACGACTCCAAACTAGCTCCATTGCGTAGTGTTCGACAAAACGAACCCAACGCAAGTTGTTTCGTCCAATTCCAACCTCGTATGAAAGAGTTACACATTTTTAAGTTTGTACACATTATAATATAAATTTATTTACAAATCTTTTATTTAATTTAACCTAATAATAATCACAGCCGTTCCTTTCTAAATCAACAGATCCTGGCCGTCGATTCCATCTTCTTCCCCATCTTCATAAGCACCCAGGAAATCACGAATGAAACAAACCCAAAGCCGCCCCCCAAACCCTAATGCACGCGACTCCTACGAGCCACCTGAAGTCGATCGAACGCCGCCATCTCGAAGAGCTTCGCGCGAGCCACCTTCGGCTAGAATATTGCTGAGCTCGGTCGCCAGTGTCCCTCAAAAAACGTACGCGGGTGTCACACCTTCATGCTCGAATTGCCGTCAATCTACTTCGTTAATTACGATCTTAACCGTTGAATACGAAGATCACTTGATGCTCTACATTTTTCATGTTGAAAGTTTCTTGACTTGATGCTTGGATTAGAAGAAATCGAGGGAAGAAGAAGAGTGTTTTCTGGCCGTTCGAAATGATAATGGCGGCTGAAGCTCTTGAAACCCTAGGGTTTGATTTGTGTTGCAAATGAAGATAATATAGGTGCATTTATAGAAATTTTCACAAAACACTATTCATCTGACTTTTTCGAACTCCAAATCTCGCGCGGTGACCAGTGTTTCTAGGGTTTAACCCGCGTTCCGGACACAATGGAATAGGTATCGAGAGCCAATTCGATCATCTGTTTGAGTTACGGAAATAAACGATCCATTTTAAATTAAATTGATTAAACTAATTTCTATGCGTTTTGCCTTGCCCAGACAAACCGTAAATCCGATTGACATGAAATTTGAAACCATACAATAATATAACATTATGGTTCCAATGAAACTGGTTTCGCCAAAATCCGAGACTGTTTGAAAAATGACTATTTTCCGTAGTCGATTAAATATTAAATTATTCAATTTTCACAAATTAACTTTTAATTCAATTTTAAAAGTTCACAAACATTGTTCTAACTCTAATATGATTTAATATAACTTTATAAATCATTTTTATTCACATCAAACCCAATTCCCAATTATTTATGCAATTTCAAATATTAAATTATCGATTTAATTATCGAATTAAATCTAAATATTCGGAATATAATTCATTCGACTTACAAATTTTACTTGTTGATATTTAAAATCAATTAAATATCTGAATTTCAAATGACAGAAATTCTGGGTCGTTACAGAACAAGTCATTTCTTTTGATCAACTATGTGCATCCTATTACAATTTGATCTTCTCGATCATCTGGATTTGATTCTACTAATAAAGGTGTTTAGTCTAACCATACCCACAAATAGAACAACCGTACTTGGTCATCAGTTCCCTATCCCCCAATGTCATAAATATTTAGTGATATCATACAATTGAGCTTGTTAACAATTCACATAACAAAACCATAACTAATCAAGGTACATAATTGAACATATAAAGTTATTATCAACCATATAAATATGTTATCATGATAGCCACTTACATATAAATCACGTATAACCATGCATGCATTTCATTTCATATGAACTCATTTAATACTGGGATAAATTTTTCATTGCCCATTTAAAAAAAATATTATTGTCTAAGTTTACAAATTCAAAAAAAACCATCTTTAGTTATTAGGATAATCCCAGTCCAATAATTAACTTTGTGTTACCGAATGTATAAAATCGGGCTATTATATGTTTAAGGATGTCGCGTATCTAACATGCCATTGCAAGTATAAAGCTATCGCCTGTATAGTATTGCAAGTCTTACATTCTATCGCATGTATAGTTATTATAAGTATAAGATTATTGCATATATAGTTATTGCAATTATAATGGTATTGCATATATAGCTATCATAAGTATAGTTATCTCAAGTGTAAGTCAATCGCATGTATAGCTATCGCATTCTAAAATCGTAACTATTAAATTTCTAGATCATGCGTTATCGCGTCTCTGGATAGGTTGTAACATCTCTAAACTAAATGTTGTTGCATGTATAACTTTAGCGCTGTCGCTAGGGCTGTCAATGGGTCGGGTCGGGTCGGGTTTGGGTCGGGTCAAATCGGGTTCGGGTTGATTTTAAATGGGTCGGGTTAACCCGTTTATTAAACGGGTCGAAAACGCTTAACCCGAACCCGACCCGTTTATAAACGGGTTGACCCGACCCAACCCGTGTAACCCGATTATAAATGGGTCGGGTCGGGTCGGGTCGGGTCGGGTCGGGTCGTAAATGGGTCAGGTCAACCCGTATAAGGTGTAAACGGGTCGGGTCAACCCGTATAAGGTATAATTGGGTCGTAAATGGGTCGGAACGGGTCGTAAACGGGTCGGGTCAACCCGTATAACCCGTATAAGGTACAAACGGGTCATAAACGGGTCGAAGCGGGTCGTAAACGGGTCAGCTTAACCTATATACTGTATAAACGGGTTGTTAACGGGTCAGTTTCGGGTTGGCGGGTCAACCCGAAACCCACCCGTTTATAAACGGGTCAAATTCGGGTTGACCCGAAAATGACCCGCCAATTAAATGGGTCGGGTTAACCTGCTAATTTCCGTGCGGGTTTCGGGTCGTGTTTCAGGTCGTGTAGGAAATTGACAGCCCTAGCTGTCGCACATATAAAAATATAATTGTCGCATATATAAAATTAATGCTATTGCACATGTAGCTATCATATGTCGAAATTGAGTTATCGTAGCTCCAAAATGGTAGTTTTGTAATTATCTTTAAAATCAATTTTTTTTGCTTTTAAATAATCACTTTTCACCAAAATCTTTCCATATATTAAATTTTCATTTGTTACCTCAAAACTTTGTAGATTTCTATTTAGAAAATTACAAGAAATAATTCTTCATTTATTTAAACATTAATTATACTAAATTGATTAAATGCCATTCAAATTCAATTTACCATTATTAAATAAACCAAAACAACTCGAAATTTCATGAAAAAAGATCAAAAAATTCTCAAAACTCAAAATTTTATCCTTTTCCATATATAAAATTTAAGGGTAGAATACTTATTTTTATATTTTAAATAATTAAAACATGAAATTAAGCCTTTTCTCAACTTAGAAAATTCATAGAAAATCTAGATAATATGGAAAATTATGAAATTAAAAATCCATATACAAATTAATGTTATAAACCAACATAACAAAATTTCAAAGCATTTGGAGGTTGTAACGATAGTCTTTCACTACACAGAAGGACGAATCATTAATAAGAAAGAAAGGGATAGAAAAGAGACAAGATAGATAAGAAAGAAAGAAAGAAACAACATCAGAATCTCAACAGCGGAACGAATAAATTATATTAATCACATAAGATATTACATAGTATCATATACATTAGAGATACACAGCTTATACATCATATACTAGATAGTTATAAACACCTGTCTAGTTATTACAACTCAAGTACAACATAGATAACTATACAAAGATCAATACAGCGGAACTCCTATATATCTACAAATGCTGAAGCCTCCTGCTCCATATCTCCTCCAGAATTCGTCAAAGCTAACCTGAATCCCTTGACTACTCGTAAAAATTTAAGTACCCAAGAGTTTAAAAAACAGAAATAAACTCTGGTCATACATGGGTCTGGTGTGAGTAAATGCATAAAATTGTTTAACTTTGAAAATGTAACATCCCGCCTTTTCGTACGATTTAAACATGCCGATTCAATCCATACGAAAGGGCGGATTGTTATGGGGTGAATAAGAAAAATAAGAAAGAAATAAAGGAAAACAGAATCTCGCAGCGGAAGGATAAAATATAATAATAAAATATACAGTTTATAAATCTGTTTACAAAACATTTATATAATACATATCAGAGTTACACATACCAACAACAATGCAGCGGAACAGTGTGTAGTGCACTAGTATAAATAATAATAATATACATCTTCGTCTTCGTCCTCTAGAGCTAAATCTTCAAATCCTGAAACGCTCGGACTGACCCGAGCGAATTGAAAAGACAAAACACTCGAGTCAGAACTAAAAGATCTTATGTAAGTTAAATTAAAAAAAATAAATATGAGTGCAGTAACTCAAGAGATGCTCGGGATTTACATCTCATAAGGATCCGTTAAACTATTTACTATATAGTATATTGCGCTATTATAATAGTGTCTATTTGTAAAATAAACTTACTTTTTAATAGCGTTAAGGGGTTACCCATATAGCCCTTAACACAAATAATGCCAATAGTCTATACAGTACCGTAATACCTCTTGATCGGGAGGCTACCAGAGGATACCCCATAGGTACGACACAAATAGAAACTCGTAGTAAAGGCGCGGTAGGGTAGGTGACACGGCACAACTAGACAATGCCAGGGTAGATATACCAATTACGCTTCCGGGCCGATGGAAACGCGCAGCGCGCAGCTGCCGCCCACCTCGAACAAACTCCCCACATCAAAGAAATCAAAAATGAAGGTGGCCACCGAATCAATCCAAAATCAGAGTATAGTATCGAAGGGAAGTGTCCGATCAGAGGTGCTACCTCATTAACCCGTCAATCGCTCCTGTTTTAGCCACCTTATGCCAACTCACGGGAGTTGGGTCCACGTATTTACCTTACAGGAAACGTCGCCACCAACCTACTTCATTCTGGAATCTCCACCGCGTACACGGTTAGTCAAAGTGGTTTTCGGTATCGACAGAGAGTATGTCCATATCCGATCCCGGTCTCTTTGCCAACCAATCGTTATTATAACACCGCGGTTATTTAAAAAAATTATACTTTTAAAACCATAATAAAATATCCATTTAAAACCCATATAAACCCGATATCATTTATTCTTAAAACCCCAAATCAATACGATATCATTTATTTTCCAATATATATTCTTTCCAAAATCATAGGGTTTCCAAAGTAAAATATTTAGAAATCAAAACTCTTGAATATAATATTTCCAAATTATACTACCTTGAAAACATAGCTTTGAAACAAAATTTCCATCTCTTAAATGGTTAAATATTAAATTACTTTTATAAACAAAATAGCTTCTTTAGATTTCACAAATCAATTTCAAATATCGATTTAAACTTCCAAATACCATTTCAATTCTTATGTTTCAAGGCTTTAAATATTTCACCATTTCAAACAGACTCATTTGACAACTCCATATATATATCAAATTCAGTTACTTATTATTTAGACTTGAAATGTTTGCTTAATGAATTCAATATAATTTAAGAAAACCTTTAACTTTGTATAACTGGATCATCTTTCAATTTATTATATATTCATTTAATCAACCTGATATTCATTAAAATCACTTTACACAGAAATCAAGTTATAAAAATCATATCCTTTAAAAATTCTAATTTTTATTATATTTCAATTTAACTTAATATTCATCTTCCAAATCTATTCTCATTTAAGTCATAAAACTCCAGATATTAAATTTTAAATAAATGTTTAATCTTATTTGATCTTAAAATCAAACTTTATTTAAACTTCAAATCAAATTTATACAAAGCTTAAAAACCGGAAATTACTATATATATATAATAGCCTTTATCAATAACCAAATCAATATCTCATAAACCATATATATATAACTTTACAACACCATAGAAAAACATTTCAAAAATAATTTTATATATTTACCGCGGTGCCTGTATATAATTTTCTATCCTATGGTCAAGTGATACAGATGTTTATCATTTCAATCCGCAATTTAAAATTAAAAAAAATGCGGTTATATATCATTTCAAACCGCAATCCCGAATGAATGAAATGCATAGCAACTTGCAATTAATAAAATTAACCATCCATTCATCCATCAAATCATACATCCATTTATCACAGTCATCATCCAATTTCAAACAATCATCAATACATAACATGTGATAAATAATGGTATCAATTTCAGTTTATACTCAAAATAAATTTAATAACTGTTAATTGGCAGTTTATATGCAAAAATAAACGTAAATTTAACTGGTAGTTAATATGAAATAAAAATTTAACATAACTATGACTGGCAGTTAATATGCAATTAAATAAATTCTAACTGTCAAATTTATATGCAATAAATAAATAAATTTACAGTTATATTAAATAAATGCGTTTAAACAGAAATAGTGAATAAAACATGCCAAATAGTCATAAAAATATTTCTACCCATATCTAAAATTAATTTAACAAACACAAGAAATTTTATAAATTGTGAGTGGGTTAAACACTCACCTTTTGAATTTAAATCGAATTAAAAATCCGATTTAAATCCAAAAATTCGATGATCTCCAAATCTATCCAAACCAGTGTCAAAAGATCTGGAATTTTATTATGATCCTAACAAAAAAAATCTTGCGTGAAACGGAGTTCGTAGGAGAAAGTTATACGCATTAATGGTGATTAAAATTTCAAAAAAAAAAGAATGGAAATAAAAGAACACCTTCAAGCGCCACGTCATCCCCCTTTCTTTCCCTCTCTCCCTCATGCGTTTTGCTTCCAGATTTTTCTGAGAAGTTTGAATTTTAGCTTTTGATTTGGTTTGGAATTTTTATTTGGATCTAAGCTTTGTTTGTCTACCATTGAGGAGGAGAAGGAGCTGATGAAATTTTACGCGCAGACAAATGAGAATAGGCGGAGGCTAGGGTTTAGCGGGGTATTTATAGATGAAGTTGGAATAGACAGATGGATCCGAATTTAAATGAATTCACAATTTGTCAAATTTAAATTCCAATAATCCGTTTATTTGATTTTTAGATCTTATTATGATAAATGGTCAACTTACCATTCCTATCATTTCTGATTGCAATTAGCTTCAAATTTATTAACCAAACCTCCATATCAAATAAAGATTTATTGCAAAAAATTTAGTGTTTACCTTTAATTAAAGTAAATTCAATAAATTATAAAATCTTATGTCAAATGAAATTTTATACCATTCGTATTCAATTCTCTTTATTAAATCAATCATCATCTTATGTATATATTTAACATTAGTATATATCAATTTACCCCAATTAAATAAAATTTTATTCCCAAATTGATTTACAGCCTAATATAACATTTGAATTTTATTCCCAATTCATAAATTACTACCTTAACTAAATTTTACGTTTCCCTTTTAATTTACATTTTCACCTTACGTTACTACATTAATTATCCTTAAAGTAACGTCTATTATTAATAACAATATTATAATTACTTACCATTTTATTTCATAAATTAATCCATTTCATCTAAATTCTTATCTATGTAATATTTCAACGTTTAATTTCATCAAATGAAATTGTTTTCCAATACGTTAATAACTTTATTTCCAAGTCTTATATTACAACAAACTATCCAATACGAAAGTCTTAACATTGTTACAAATACTACTTTAATTAACATTAACGCAGTACTCAATTAAAAATTATTGTAACTGATTTCAAAATTGTAAATTAACAAGCTACCAAAATAGGCAACATACAATAATCGTACTCTAACCTTTAGTCACATTAATACGCTTTTATTTTTCAAAATCAAAGTTCCCATTTAACTAAATCTCCATAAATGAATTTGACGTTATCTTCAAAAAGTACTTTTATATTAACATTAACGTAAAAATTTATTTATATCTATTGCAATTGATTTAGTACTATTTTCTCAATATTTAAAATGATTTAACAAATTTTAAATGTCAATTTATTCAAGATTAAATCAATATAAATATTCAATTCCATAAAATCCAAAACTGTTGATAAATTTCCAAAACTTCCTTTTTTATTGAATCAACCTATATTTATTCCTTTCATTAATCTCAAATATAAGGGTTTACCCTTTGGATTAAAAATTATCACATAAATATCCTATTTCAACGTAATTCTTAATTTAACATAATAAATAAAATTTGATTTCATTTATCTCAATAAGTCCTACTATTTTAAATTAACCAATTGACTCACTATTCAAATTCACCTTCTATAATTCAAAATTTTTCTATCACCTTGATTTACTTAACTTTATAATTCCTTAGACAAATCTCTATCTCAAATCTTAAATGTAAGTCATTCTACTAATTATAGTACTTAATATTTTCTTAAAATAATCTTTCTATAATCCAATTTATTTTTTTTGGCAAGGCCGACGGTTTTTTAGTGGACCGACCACTTTTATTACGAACGTAATAAAGATTGAAGTACAGGAGTAAGGTAGAGGCACCTTAGCTACTATGATAGAAAGAAATAAAAACTACAGCACAGGAGTATGACCGACAAGTCATAGCTACTAGATAATAATAACAAGACTAGTTCTCCTCCTTAGAGGAAGAATCACTAAACCCCACAACAATCCCTGAAGAATCCGGAGAACCAGACCCATGAAGTCCAGCATCAACACCCACCTGGGAAAAAACATTCCCGAGAAGACCAAAGAAGGGCCGAAATTGCACTGCAAGCGAAGGGTCATAATTCACAGCATCAGAAGAGTAAATAAAAGATCGATTCCAGGTAGTATCAGCTAGCATGTCGGAATTAAACTCAGCATACGAACCATCCATGTCAAGAACCAAAGAATCACCAGACGTTTTATAGTAAAGACGTCGAAAGTCCAAAAGATTTTCGGAGACAAATCTAAAATAAGAATTATCCACCGGGTTGAAACGCGTAGCAGAACGGCGTTCAACCCAACATTGCTCAGCCTCTACCCAATCAACAGACAAAGGAGGCAGGGGAATAACCGGAACATCAAGGGCAACCTCAGAACTGTCACCAGGGACAATGGAAGAAGGCCGGGCAGAAGAATGCGGCGAACAAGGGTCAGATGAGGGAACATCAGCAGGATCTGGGGAAGCAGGACGCACTAAGGAAAGGGAAGGACCAACGTCAGATGCAACCAGAGAGGCTTTGGGAACCCATTTTCTTAGCAGAGGCCGAGGCAGTGGGATCTTAGGAGCAGCAGCAGGAACATCAGATCACACGCATGCAGAGGCAATATGTCCAAAAGAATGACAAGAGGTACAAATGTCAGGGACCCATCCATAACGAACACGAACATCCACCACATGACCAACAGCTAACTGGACAGGAATAGAGGTAGGAAGAGGCTTAAGGGGAGAAATCTCAATCAGGGCCTTAGCATATACAAGCTTATCACGCGCAACAGTATTCGAGTCAAAACATTTCAACTTACCTATATTGCATGCAAGCCAATTCAAGCCAAGCAACGGTTGTAAAGAAGATGGAATTTGGGAGAAATAAACCCAAACAGGGATAGAAAAAACTTGCTCACGTACACTAGCTACCGTTGGTGACCAGGGGGTAATAATAAATGACTGTCCATCAAAGAAGGAAGGCTCAGACTCTAGAACACGACAACGTTCCTCAGAGGAGGAGAACAATAGGTAGTACAAGGAGTCAACCAACTTAACTTTAAGCCCACCCTGAAGTCTCCAGGCCCTATGACAAACAACAGCCGCATCATGAAGATGATGTTTAGGGTCCAAAAAGAATCCGACTAGGTAACCCGACCAAAAGTCCAATCCGGCTTGCAAAACACAGGGGGGAGGGATCATCACTCCGTTTTCCTCAATGATGTCGAACTCAACTGGTTCATAAACACCCGCATTGCGGGGCATGGATGTAAATAGAGAAGACCATGTTTTGGGAACAGGCGGGCAAGGAGCAGCAGGGCGACACTCAACAACAGCAGTAGTGTCCAGAGCAATGGGGCATTGTGCATTAGAGGGAGAAGAAACTACGTGCAAGATATCGCCAGGATGAAGATCGTTGGTCACTGGAACTACAATTGCATTGGCACAATTTCGTAAGGAGACACTAGCTGAAACACCATAGGGACAGGCGGGGGGAGGCCCAGGACATACCAAAACAGATGGCAGGTCAGGATTAGCATCACACAACGGGGATGCCAAACTATTTGCACTGATTTTAGTTCCAGATCCCATTGTTGCATTTAAACATACAGTTGACGTGCTACAAACTGGCTCAACAAGCTTGACCGTGGCGATGTCATCACTTACCAAACCACCAAATTCACGGTCACATACAAAAGTACCCATTACATGATCATCCAATATGCAACCGGACTTAACTTCAAAGCGCACACTGGATCTGGACAATGGAGACGAGCCAGAAATGGACGATGTCGTAGTCGCAGCAAGTGGACATGAATCATCAGCTGGTGTTTCATTCGAGACAGGGCGATCAAAAGGCACTAAGGGAGGCCGATTGCAAACGCCAAGGGGGGAAATCTCGGGGCGAGTGAAGGTCAGGGAGAACGACTTCATCAGCAACCATGTGTCGAAAACGTCTACCTGAACGTGTAGAAGGGGGGATACGTTGTGTTAAAGGAGTAGAAGAGGACATGAGAGGGGTGGGTGAACGGAGAGGGATTCATGGAGATGAAGGAGAAGACGCACTAGACAGTAATCGCCTGGAACCCATAAACTTTCTATTTAAAAATATTTTTTAAAACATTTCATGTAAACTTTGGGGCCAAGGAAACTATGTTTCTCCTGGCCTTTGGTTAGACTGGTTTTATAGTGCCCAGACCACTTATGTCTCATTATTGTGGCCGCTGGGAATCGATCCGGTGCCACTACAACACAATGTAGCAACAACCACTATGTCGAAACCACTGGACCACTAGAACTTGACATATAATGAGATCCAGACTATAATCCAATTTATTAAATAAGTTTCCAATTAGATCCAATTTCAACCTTGCACATAAGTTTAGGTTATAATTAACTTATAACGTATACTTCCCTAGTTATTTCTTTATATACTCCCCATATTAATTCCACAATTAACCATTATTATTAGAATAACCTTTATAATAAATACAATCTTATAATTTACTCAACACTTAATTATTTCCTTTTCCATTAGGGTAACATTCCTTTATCTGATTATTACTTATTACACATTCTAATTCCATTAACAAGGAAGCAGGTAAATTATGATATATGCTACAAATTTTCAATTTATTACTATTCATTATTATTAACCTAAATTCAGTATTACTTACCTCGCATTAACCTTATTACTTAAAATCCTTATCCAATTGAAATTAATACTCTAAATAAATACATTTACTTCTTTCATTATTTTATTAGTTACAATTAAGGCACACCTAATTATCTTTATAGGTAAATGAGTGAATTTACTAGTATCCTACTATTACAACCTTTAATATACTTGTATATGGTTATTTTACCCTTTTATAACCCCTTTATAAATATATGCACATCTACAAATTAAGATTCTAAATCCAATTTCTTATTCCATCTAGGTTCCATTTCTTCACTTTATGAATAACTAGCATTTCCTTTCATTTGTTACATCTACTTATATTCACTTTATGAATAGTTTTGATATTCCATTTATTACTAACTTTAATTATTCCAATTTATTATCTACATACAATTTGAATCTATTTTCAAATTTTCACCTTTTTAATAATTAACACCTTCCAATAATAAATAAAAAGGATTGTACTAAATAAAATTTTATTTTCATTAATGAATTCAATCCTTGCCTTTATTTACTTATTTCTAACCTTATATCCAATTGCAACAATTTCCACTATTACACTTAATTGCAATAATCATTCAATTTGTAAATTTCAATTAACCTAGATA
Source organism: Allium cepa (assembly GCA_030765085.1). Classification (NCBI taxonomy): domain Eukaryota; kingdom Viridiplantae; phylum Streptophyta; class Magnoliopsida; order Asparagales; family Amaryllidaceae; genus Allium; species Allium cepa. The sequence goes on from CM060944.1 coordinate 350,067,434, forward strand.
CATCTAATTTCAACATTCTCTTTCATATAAATAAATAAGATTTCCATTTCTTTCTAAAAAAATAATTAAAAATCCTATTAATATAATTCATTTTAAGCATCGAATTTACACGGGTCGTTACACTCTCCCCCACTCAAAACTTTTCGTCCCCGAAAAGGAAAGGAAGGGAAAAGAAGAATTAAATAACAATACATCTTATTAAAAATATTAACTCATAAACAATAACTTACTAAATTTATTACCTTAAATAAAATATACCCATTTTATAATCATAATATCTTTTTATACTTAAATTACTAAAGTTCGGAAAACATTTTTAAAATATTCTAAGTCTAAAATTTTACGGAGAATTTTGGCAGAGTCTCCTTTGTACGGAGAGGCTCGGAAGAAAATATAATATCAAAGTATAACAATATACACAAATATTTTACAAAAATAATATGTATCCCTACACGGGAAAATGTATAAAATAGCGCTATAAACCGTAATTCTAAACGTACCTATTTGTCGTGCAATTTACGCTTAATTTATGGAACCAAATGCAGTAACAATTGCTTCCATAACCTGTATTTCACTTATAAAATCCAAAGAGGTAACAATTTATATAAAGTGAAATATTTAAGTGGTTTCAATCACTATCAACAAATCAATACAACAACCAACAATTTCAAAAACAGCATATACAACAAATACAAACAACCATTCAATCAAACAAACAAATAGTTGTTCGGGTTCAAAACTTTTAAGTTATACGGAATGAAGAATAAACCATCAAGTGCATCATTTACTCAACAGTCTTAGATTAAACCCAATGGATTATTCATCCATCCCAACAAGATTAAAGTTCCCTTACCCAACAACTCCAAACCACGACAAACAACAATTTAAATCAACAAATCAAATTGACTTATTATAAATTCTATTTCATACATTAGTTGTTTGATTCTTTTCATTCATATAACAGTTTATCTTTTATTTTCATTTATTTCATTCAATTTTATTTCCATTATATTTCTTTCAATTATATTCAGAAATAACTCTACCTTATTTCTTAAATTTACAATTTCTCTTTATTATATTACATTCATTTATTTTCACTTTAATTACTTAAGTTTATAATCATTTATTTACCATACTTACCTTTAATTATATTTACTTGGTAAAATTTCAATTATAACTTAAGTTTATAACATTAAATTCTCATTTAACAGCGATTTCATTGAATACTTCATTACCTACCTTTACTAGTACAATTTTCATTACATTTCCTATTAAACATTTCAACTTTTAATATTTGGTAAGTTATATATGTTATTTAAGAGTATAATTGAAAGTTATACAAGTTTGTTCTATTTCCTTAAATTAAATTAAAGTTCAATAATAGTAATCTTTATTTCATAAGTTACAAATTTCCAATTTCATTTAATACCATTTTTACTTTACTTAAAGGTTCAAATTTGCTACACTTAATTGTCCTATTAATTAACTGGAACCTAAGAACCAAATACCGGATTTAATTTTAAATCATTTAAAATAATAGATAGATATCTACGCTTAACATATATATCCAATTATAATTAAAACGATAAAATTTCTTAACGATTCTGTAGTTAATTACTACAGTGGCCTTCCCACTTCGAAACTCGAAAATGAATGTCGATGATTCGTGCACTCATCACCGAAACTATTTTCCAGCGACAGAGAGGAAAGTACAAAACTTATTTTCTCCAAAAATCTTCTTTAAAACAATTTCTTTTAAATTATATTAAATATTTATATCAGAAAATACTTATAAAAATATTATTATATTCCAAATCATTTGAAAGAAGTTTTCAAAAACCCCGGAATTTAAGTTCTAAATTCCCAAATTACATTTATTTATTTTTAAATCTTATTTACCTATTATTTATAAATTTTATTCCTAACAACCAATATATTGCAATCAAATATAGATATCATTTGAAAATTTTATTTTATATATAGAAAATATAATAGGCAAAATTATTTCATTCACCTATATTAAAAACAAATATTATGTCGGTCTGTCCTATTAAGTGTTTAGAAATTCCTATTGATGTCACAGCGTCCCATGCACCAACCAGAATTTATAAATACAAAACGTAACAGATCAACACAATATTTAAACCTTTTTATAACACTAACAAATACGCTCTCTCATATATAAACACTCAGCGACTCCCATAGGGTATTACTACCCTGTTAGTAAAGAGTCAAACCCCCACAAAGCTAAGGTTTATCGCTAAACCAAAGCTCTGATACCAACTGTAACATCCCGCCCTTTCGCACGATTTAAACATGCTGATTCAATCCATACGGAAGGGCGGATTGTTATGGGGTAAATAAGAAAAATAAGAAAGAAATAAAAGAAAACAGAATCTCGCAGCGGAAGGATAAAATATAATAATAAAATATACAGTTTATAAATCTGTTTACAAAACATTCATATAATACATATCAGAGTTACACATACCAACAACAATGCAGCGGAACAGTGTGTAGTGCACTAGTATAAATAATAATAATATACATCTTCGTCTTCGTCCTCTAGAGCTAAATCTTCAAATCCTGAAACGCTCGGACTGTCCCGAGCGAATTGAAAAGACAAAACACTCGAGTCAGAACTAAAAGATCTTATGTAAGTTAAATTAACAAAAATAAATATGAGTGCAGTAACTCAAGAGATGCTCGGGATTTACATCTCCTAAGGATCCGTTAAACTATTTACTATATAGTATATTGCGCTATTATAATAGTGTCTATTTGTAAAATAAACTTACTTTTTAATAGCGTTAAGGGGTTACCCATATAGCCCTTAACACAAATAATGCCAATAGTCTATACAGTACCGTAATACCTCCTGATCGGGAGGCTACCAGAGGATACTCCATAGGCACGACACAAATAGAAACTCGTAGTAAAGGCGCGGTAGGGTAGGTGACACGGCACAACTAGACAATGCCAGGGTAGATATACCAATTACGCTTCCGGGCCGATGGAAACGCGCAGCGCGCAGCTGCCGCCCACCTCGAACAAACTCCCCACATCAAAGAAATCAAAAATGAAGGTGGCCACCGAATCAATCCAAAATCAGAGTATAGTATCGAAGGGAAGTGTCCGATCAGAGTTGCTACCTCATTAACCCGTCAATCGCTCCTGTTTTAGCCACCTTATGCCAACTCACGGGAGTTGGGTCCACGTATTTACCTTACAGGAAACGTCGCCACCAACCTACTTCATTCTGGAATCTCCACCGCGTACACGGTTAGTCAAAGTGGTTTTCGGTATCGACAGAGAGTATGTCCATATCCGATCCCGGTCTCTTTGCCAACCAATCGTTATTATAACACCGCGGTTATTTAAAAAAATTATACTTTTAAAACCATAATAAAATATCCATTTAAAACCCATATAAACCCGATATCATTTATTCTTAAAACCCCAAATCAATACGATATCATTTATTTTCCAATATATATTCTTTCCAAAATCATAGGGTTTCCAAAGTAAAATATTTAGAAATCAAAACTCTTGAATATAATATTTCCAAATTATACTACCTTGAAAACATAGCTTTGAAACAAAATTTCCATCTCTTAAATGGTTAAATATTAAATTACTTTTATAAACAAAATAGCTTCTTTAGATTTCACAAATCAATTTCAAATATCGATTTAAACTTCCAAATACCATTTCAATTCTTATGTTTCAAGGCTTTAAATATTTCACCATTTCAAAAAGACTCATTTGACAACTCCATATATATATCAAATTCAGTTACTTATTATTTAGACTTGAAATGTTTGCTTAATGAATTCAATATAATTTAAGAAAACCTTTAACTTCATATAACAGGATCATCTTTCAATTTATTATATATTCATTTAATCAACCTGATATTCATTAAAATCACTTTACACAAAAATCAAGTTATAAAAATCATATCCTTTAAAAATTCTAATTTTTATTATATTTCAATTTAACTTAATATTCATCTTCCAAATCTATTCTCATTTAAGTCATAAAACTCCAGAAATTAAATTTTAAATAAATGTTTAATCTTATTTGATCTTAAAATCAAACTTTATTTAAACTTCAAATCAAATTTATACAAAGCTTAAAAACCGAAAATTACTATATATATATATAATCCTTTATCAATAACCAAATCAATATCTCATAAACCATATATATATAACTTTACAACACCATAGAAAAACATTTCAAAAATAATTTTATATAATTACCGCGGTGCCTGTATATAATTTTCTATCCTATGGTCAAGTGATACGGATGTTTATCATTTCAATCCCCAATTTAAAATTAAAAAAAATGCGGTTATATATCATTTCAAACCGCAATCCCGAATGAATGAAATGCATAACAACTTGCAATTAATAAAATTAACCATCCATTCATCCATCAAATCATACATCCATTTATCACAGTCATCATCCAATTTCAAACAATCATCAATACATAACAGGTGATAAATAATGGTATCAATTATCAGTTTATACTCAAAATAAACTTAATAACTATTAATTGGCAGTTTATATGCAAAAATAAACGTAAATTTAACTGGTAGTTAATATGAAATAAAAATTTAACATAACTATGACTGGCAGTTAATATGCAATTAAATAAATTCTAACTGTCAAATTTATATGCAATAAATAAATAAATTTACAGTTATATTAAATAAATGCGTTTAAATAGAAATAGTGAATAAAACATGCCAAACAGTCATAAAAAAATTTCTAACCATATCTAAAGTTAATTTAACAAACACAAGAAATTTTAGAAATTGTGAGTGGGTTAAAACACTCACCTTTTGAATTTAAATCGAATTAAAAATCCGATTTAAATCCAAAAATTCGACGATCTCCAAATCTGTCCAAACCAGTGTCAAAAGATTTGGAATTTTATTACGATCCTAACAAAAAAAATCTTGCGTGAAATGGAGTTCGTAGGAGAAAGTTATACGCATTAATGGTGATTGAAATTTCAAAAAAAAAAGAATAGAAATAAAAGAACACCTTCAAGCGCCACGTCATCCCCCTTTCTTTCCCACTCTCCCTCATGCGTTTTGCTTCCAGATTTTTCTGAGAAGTTTGAATTTTAGCTTTTGATTTGGTTTGGAATTTTTATTTGGATCTAAGCTTTGTTTGTCTACCATTGAGGAGGAGAAGGAGCTGATGAAATTTTACGCGCAGACAAATGAGAATAGGCGGAGGCTAGGGTTTAGCGGGGTATTTATAGATGAAGTTGGAATAGACAAATGGATCCGAATTTAAATGAATTCACAATTTGTCAAATTTAAATTCCAATAATCCATTTATTTGATTTTTAGATCTTATTATGAATAAATGGTCAACTTACCATTCCTATCATTTCTGATTGCAATTAGCTTCAAATTTATTAACCAAACCTCCATATCAAATAAAGATTTATTGCAAAAATTTTAGTGTTTACCTTTAATTAAAGTAAATTCAATAAATTATAAAATCTTATTTCAAATGAAATTTTATACCATTCGTATTCAATTCTCTTTATTAAATCAATCATCATCTTATGTATATATTTAACATTAGTATATATCAATTTACCCCAATTAAATAAAATTTTATTCCCAAATTGATTTACAGCCTAATATAACATTTGAATTTTATGCCCAATTCATAAATTACTACCTTAACTAAATTTTACGTTTCCCTTTTAATTTACATTTTCACCTTACGTTACTACATTAATTATCCTTAAAGTAACGTCTATTATTAATAACAATACTATAATTACTTACCATTTTATTTCATAAATTAATCCATTTCATCTAAATTCTTATCTATGTAATATTTCAACATTTAATTTCATCAAATGAAATTGTTTTCCAATACGTTAATAACTTTATTTCCAAGTCTTATATTACAACAAACTATCCAATACGAAAGTCTTAACATTGTTACAAATACTACTTTAATTAACATTAACGCAGTACTCAATTAAAAATTATTGTAACCGATTTAAAAATTGTAAATTAACAAGCTACCAAAATAGACAACATACAATAATCGTACTCTAACCTTTAGTCACATTAATACGCTTTTATTTCTCAAAATCAAAGTTCCCATTTAACTAAATCTCCATAAATGAATTTGACGTCATTTTAAAAAAGTACTTTTATATTAACATTAACGTAAAAATTTATTTATATCTATTGCAATTGATTTAGTACTATTTTCTCAATATTTAAAATGATTTAACTAATTTTAAATGTCAATTTATTCAAGATTAAATCAATATAAATATTCAATTCCATAAAATCCAAAACTGTTGATAAATTTCCAAAACTTCCTTTTTTATTGAATCAGCCTATATTTATTCCTTTCATTAATGTCAAATATAAGGGTTTACCCTTTGGATTAAAAATTATCACATAAATATCCTATTTCAACGTAATTCTTAATTTAACATAATAAATAAAATTTGATTTCATTTATCTCAATAAGTCCTACTATTATAAATTAACCAATTGACTCACTATTCAAATTCACCTTCTATAATTCAAAATTTTTCTATCACCTTGATTTACTTAACTTTATAATTCCTTAGACAAATCTCTATCTCAAATCTTAAATGTAAGTCATTCTACTAATTATAGTACTTAATATTTTCTTAAAATAATCTTTCTATAATCCAATTTATTAAATAAGTTTCCAATTAGATCCAATTTCAACCTTGCACATAAGTTTAGGTTATAATTAACTTATAACGTATACTTCCCTAGTTATTTCTTAATATACTCCCCATATTAATTCCACAATTAACCATTATTATTAGAATAACCTTTATAATAAATACAATCCTATAATTTACTCAACACTTAATTATTTCCTTTTCCATTAGGGTAACATTCCTTTATCTGATAATTACTTATTACACATTCTAATTCCATTAACAAGGAAGCAGGTAAATTATGATATATGCTACAAATTTTCAATTTATTACTATTCATTATTATTAACCTAAATTCAGCATTACTTACCTCACATTAACCTTATTACTTAAAATCCTTATCCAATTGAAATTAATACTCTAAATAAATACATTTACTTCTTTCGTTATTTTATTAGTTACAATTAAGGCACACCTAATTATCTTTATAGGTAAATGAGTGAATTTACTAGTATCCTACTATTACAACCTTTAATATACTTGTATATGGTTATTTTACCCTTTTATAATCCCTTTATAAATATATGCACATCTACAAATTAAGATTCTAAATCCAATTTCTTATTCCATCTAGGTTCCATTTCTTCACTTTATGAATAACTAGCATTTCCTATTCATTTGTTACATCAACTTATATTCACTTTATGAATAGTTTTGATATTCCATTTATTACTAACTTTAATTGTTCCAATTTATTATCTACATACAATTTGAATCTATTTTCAAATTTTCACCTTTTTAGTAATTAACACCTTCCAATAATAAATAAAAAGGATTGTACTAAATAAAATTTTATTTTCATTAATGAATTCAATCCTTGCCTTTATTTACTTATTTCTAACCTCATATCCAATTGCAACAATTTCCACTATTACACTTAATTGCAATAATCATTCAATTTGTAAATTTCAATTAACCTAGATACATCTAATTTCAACATTCTCTTTCATATAAATAAATAAGATTTCCGTTTCTTTCTAAAAAAAAAAATTAAAAATCCTATTAATATAATTCATTTTAAGCATCGAATTTACACGGGTCGTTACAGAAAACCTTTAAAAATAAAGGTATCACGTAAGACTTCCCATACATAAACGTGGGTAAGTTTTTACCTTACGCTAACCAAAACTTTGATAGGAAATTCTGTGATATTATAATAGTGTCTAGGGTTTCAAATAAATAAGAAATAGCTAAAATTGTTACATTTATTAAATTCCAGCATACATAGGTATACAATCAAATACGATGGCACTTATTGGAGATTGGATTTCCATATAATGGCAGGGCTACTGGGGTACCGCCCGTCACAGTACGTGGCCTAGATCACCGTACCGAGGATTACCCCCAATCCACTGCAACACAAAGCCGGAACCATCCCTTACTGGATAGTCCCTGTAACGACCTGGAATTTTCGATCCCGAAAATTCCAGATAGTTAGGAAAAAAAGGAAGAAAGAGATAGAAGAAGAAACAGAAAACACAACACAAATTCTCACATCCGCAGCGGAACAAATGTAATATCAAATAATAATAGTTTACAAAAGAACTCTGTATCTGTCACATATATTTATAATACATCAGAGTTACACATATATACAGACACTGGATATACACAATCATCATGTCTCAGATATACAATAATATAATACAGCGGAAACACTCCATACGTTTTTGCCATCCAGCTCACCTCCTGAGCTCCAAAGCGTCCTTACCTGAAAATCTTTAATACTCGGTCTGACCCGAGCATTACATCAAAGTAACACCTGGGTCAGGCTAAAAACCAGCGTGAGTAACTCATCCAACATGGAATACAAAGCATACAACTTATATAGAACCCGGGGTAACTCGAATCAATTTACAAGTTCACAATATGTTATAGACATTACTTATTTCACACATAAGTTTTCTAAGTACCAAAGATTTAGATTTAAAATATTCCAATTCCTTTGACTCACTTCACTCCAGCCTATAGATTTCACATATCAATCTATAAAAATTCGAAGTGGTTTCGGGTATTTCCTAATACCCGAATCCGGTCTCTTCGAGTCTCATGTCATCCTAACACAAGTTATCCAAATGAAATACACAACATTTCATATCAGAGATATCAACCCATTCAAAGCATTCAATACCATTCAATCATCCATAAGCAAAGCTTGATCTCTACCAAAATTAATTTAATTAATTCTAATTGAATTTCTAACCTCAATCACTTAGATTTCTTCACTTGTCATTAATTAATTTCAAATCAATTAATCAATCATCCCTTCATTATTCATCTTAATTAATCACCCTGAATTAATTATCCTTCAAGTACATTCAAGTAATTATTTTTAATTAACTTCATAATATTAATTATTCATAACCAAAATCAATAAGTAATCTTAATTACTTCATGAATTAATTAACTATTTTAATTAGATTGATCCTTAATTACTTATATTAATTAATGTCTCAGAAGTCACTTATGATTGATTAATTAATCTTAATTAATCAGTCTTTAATTACATCATTAATTATATAAATTAATGATTTCCAATTATATTTCAATTTATCCTAATCTAAATTAATTACATTAATTGAACCATGATATTAATCATTCTTGATTAATCACAACCTGTAATTAACTATCTTTTATTTACTTCATTAGATAAATTAATTACTCGTTTTAAAATAGAAATTTAAAGGAATTAAAAACCAAATTCATTTTTAAATTCAAATCAATTTAAAAATACACTTTGCATTCAAGTTGTTAAAACACTTAAAATTTAAAAACTTTATTTGTTTTTAAGCAGAGATTCCTTAACTTCAATTCCAGATTTAACTTCGATTTAGAAATTGTTTTAAAAGCTCTAGTTTACAATTTAACTTCAATTTTTATTTAAAAAACACTTTTATTTCTTTCCAATTCATTCTTATTTTTGTTCTATAATTATTTCACTTCCAAAATTTTACGCTTATGTTACTTTTCAAAAATCAAATTCTATATATTTTTGATAACCCAATGTACCGAAATATTCAAGCCAACCACAGCATTTAATATTCCAATTATCAATAATATCCATCATAGAATATCAATCACTCCAATATATACTATCTACTACTATATATATACTATAGCACATCAAACAATTCACCCATTCAACCAATCATTTAAATTTAACCATTTAAATTTAAATAAAAATCCAGAAGAGTGAGATTAACTCACCTTTGCCCCTTAAATTTGCAAATCCACTTCATTCTCGATTTGATTCCATGATTATTGACCTTGTATAAATATTTATATAATTTTATTAATATTCAAACAAATCGAATAATTCATCACATTTTACAAATTTCCTAACTAATTATTTAGTTTAAACTGATTTTCTTATAATAAATAATTTAGTAGCTAAAATAATTTAAATAAGTTTATAAAAATTTAACTCCATCCTACATCATTTTTAAAATTCGATCAGTAGATGAAAATAGGTATATTATATATATATATATATATATATATATTAAAACTTGATTTAGTTTTAACTTAAATTCTGGAACGAATCACCCACGCTAAAATTCGAAGCCCAACCCAAGCAACCACGCATCTTCCCCGAGCCCTCACCCAAGATTTCTCCTTCCACCACTCGAGCTCAGTACCAATGGATATGTGAAAACCCAGTGCACATGCACATGTCACCGATCGCCGTTCTGATCATCATCACTCTCGCCGCGAGTCGACTCAAACCTCCTTACCCGATTTCGATCATCAGTGCTTCAGTTCGAACAGGAAAACAAAATCGAGCCAGAGAGAACCAATCCAATAACGAACCATCACCAAAAGTCTTTACCAAGCAACCACTTCCAGCCACCGGAGACACCGTCACTCCGCCCAAAACTCCATCGCAACCACACGCACCTGTTCCCCCATGTCCGATCGAGACCGATGAACCCACGCCTTCGCCATTGCCTCGCAAATCCTGATGACTCCAATCCGCTCCTAAACCCTAAATTCCATCGCGCTAACCTCCACAATGCCCAGATAAATGCGAGACCATTTTTCCCTCGTCCCCAGGCCTATAACCTTCCTCTGGCCCCAATTTCGATGTCACCGCCCATCTCTTTCGTCTGAAATTGACAAAATACCTAATCTCGACCATCTTGCTAATACACATCAACCACAATTGTAAAATTCATCAGATTATGTCCAAAAATAAACATATTCAAATACAAATTGATTCAAATGATCAAAACATAGAAATTCAAGCATCAAATTCTGGACTTGAATTTATTTTTTTACTGTCCATTCTTATTTTAGAAATGAATACATGATATACGTTCTTGGAATTAACTTTTTAAAGTTAATCTGGTAGATACACACAAATTTCTTTTAAAGATCCCATCATAAAATCCCTTAGATCTTGAGATATAGATTTTTAAACGAGTTTTTGTTCTTTCCTTTTTTTTCTGTTAGAATCAAACAGAGGCTAATTATATGTGTATATATATATATATATATATACACACACACACACACTCAGTCCTGCACCTAAGTATAATTCGATAATTCAACTATTTTCCTGACAATACACATCCATGCATAACATAATTTCCAACATTTCTTCACAGATTAGTATATGTATCTTAGAAAAATCTAGGATTAGCTTTGGGGAAGAGTTAACTCACAGAAATGTTTTTCAACAGGAAGCACTGGCTTATGCACTACTCCTAGCTTACTCTGCTTTGATTTTAATCCTGCTTCCTTTGATCTAGGTCTTCTGTTTATTTTGTTGTGAAATGGTGATAGGGTTGCTGTTTTAACTTGGTTCGAATCCAAGAAATTGAAACGTTGAGGAGGTAAATATACAAGGGAAATATAGGCTGCAGTTTACATAGCAAGCTTCTTTATTATTATTATTTTTATCTTGTCCTTGGTCAATGATCACTTTTGATTTTTTTTTTTCTTTAACACCAAATGACCCGATTTGATCAATTTTTTTAACTTGAAATGATATATGGTATGTTTGAGTTAAAATATGTATTAAATGCTTGTCTCCTTAGGTTCATATATATATTCTTTATGATTTATTACTATGTTTTATTAATGTATATATTAAGCTTCCTATTTAATCTTGTTTTTCATATTATATTTTTAATTCAAAATATAACTTTGAAATCACATTATATATTATATACACATTTATATAATATATACACACTTATATATTTATATATGTATACATTTAAAAGTATTAACCCTATAGGATTTATTAATTCACAACAAAATTTATTAATTTCAAATCCATTTATAACATCCCGATATATTTTTATCATCAGAATATTATTTGTTCATCCTATAAATCAGTATTCTACTAACTCACTCCGGTTAATTACCAATTAGCAAATGTTCAAAATCCGGGTTATCACAGTCCCGAAAAAGACAACCCCGCGGTTTTTTTCAAACCAACTACCCACACAGCCGAATAAAAAGGGACTCTAGACAAGCGTAAATCTCGTCCTACTTGGGTGCTACCTACTTAGCCTTGCTGCACCTCCCCTGTTTTAGCCATCCCCGTTAATGAGGCTTGAGGATACGATTACCTTTAGAGAACACATCTCTTAGAATGCTCATCGTCCACCTGACGATGTTCTGAAAGCATTCAATCCATACAAGTTCGTTTCGGGTTCGAATGAAACCGAAGGCATTATCTCGTTGCACTCGTTTTGGAATCACCCTCAGAGTTAATGACGATAACCCTTGCACTTTAAATCTTCATCTCTATACAAAGCACTATCTCCGTTAACTCATTTTGGAATCACCCTCAGAGTTAACGACCATAGCCTTTCTCTGAATCTTCACTTAAGATGTCACGACCTATCGTTTAACTTGGATCGATGTGGTTTTCGGATAGTCAAATTTGATACCCGATCCCGGTCTCATCGAAATCCAAACGTATCTTAAAGGCCAAGTTATTTAAGATTTAAACAATTCAATTCAATACTTGAATTCACACAGCATTAACACAGATAAATATCACACATTTATCACAAATATATTCAATATCACATCACAGAATATCATAGCATATCATCCAATGGATATCAAGCAATCCAGATATTCTACTCAAACAATCATCTATAAGTAACCATTATTAATCCACATTATAATTAAATTAATTAACTTAAATTAAATTAATTATTTAAGAATTAATTACCAAACCTTGCTTAATCATCCATTAATTAATTACAACCCATTTAATTAATTAATCATTCCTATAAATATCCATCTTAATTAATCATCTTGATTAATTATTCATTAATTACTTTAAGTAATTAGCCTTAATTAATTTACACAAATTAATTATTCACAAACAATTACAGTAATTAACCTTTAATTACTTCATTAATTAATTAACTGTGATTAATTACATTAATCCTTAATTAATTACATTAATTAATCATGCATTAATTAATTGCTTTCATAAATCAACCTTAATAATCATAAGTAGTAATTAACTATTCTTAATTACTTTTTAATTAACTTCTAACTACTTTTATTTATCCTTTGATTAATTACACCAAGTAATTAATCCTTAATTACTTCTACCAAGTAATTATCCTTTAAATTACTTCCCATTAAGAAATTTCCCTTACATCAATTACATCCAGTAATTCATTTATCAATTACTTACACTAAGTAATTACACTTATCAAATATCATTAAGTAATTATACTTAATCAATTACCAAGTGATTGTCTTTAATTAATTAACACATTAATTAACTTAAATTAATCACATTCATTTCATTAATTATAACTGAGTAATTCATCCCTTAATTACCCTTTAAACAAATTAATTAATCCTTAAATACAGATTAATTATTCTTCAACTATTAAGTAAAAAACCTTAATTATTAATCAATATCCTTTAATACAAAGTAATCAATCCCTAATTACTTTTATAATAAATTAATTAACCTTAATTAACTAATAAATTATCTCTTAATTATTAATTAATAAAACTTAATTATTAATTAACAACCTTAATTACAAATTAATTGATCCATAATTACAAATTAATCGATCCTTAATTACCATTTGATTAACCCATAAATATCCTTGATTAATCCATTTATTAATCTTTAATTATAGATTAATCATCCTTTAAGTATTAATTAATAAAACCTAATTAGTAATTAATAAAACTTTATTAAGTACTTCTTAATTACCAATTAATCAACCCTTAATCACCAAATTAATTAATTTTTAATTACAAATTAATTAATCTCTAATTATTAGTTAATCAATCATAATTATTAGTTAATTAAATAAATTAATTATCCTTAATTAATCACTTAATTAATCCTTATCAATAATTAATTTAGTTAATTAATTAAACTTAAATTTTCTTAATTAACTTAATTAATCTCACTTATTAAAATCTTAATTGACCTTAAGATAAAACATTATCTTTAATTATCATTAAAACATTTTATCTTAGTAATTAACTTTACTTAATTAAATCATTAATTGTTTTAAAATAAAATAAATAATCACTAGTTACTTATTTCTAATTATTAATTTACAATCCTTAATTTACAAGTTAACAAATCACTTGAAAACTCTTAACTGTTAAATAATAAATCCTTAATCATTAACTAATTTAATTAAGTAATTACTCTTTAATTATCTTATAAATTATCAAACTTTAATTAAGTTTTTAAGATAAAAATATTTCCTTTATTAATTACCTAACTTTATTTCAAATTAAGTTTGAAAATAACTTAAGGATTTAACTTAATACATTTAAGTTAAAAAAATCATACAACTTTAATTTATTTAAAACATTCATTACAAATAAATGGATTTCAAGAAATAAATTTAACTTGCTTATTTAAAATTTAAAAACTTACTTTTACTTAAATTTTAAAATTTTTTTAAGCATTTACTTTGGGTTTAACCCATATGTACTCGATCCAGAACCAAGTACTTCTTCTTCTTTTCTTTTTATAAAAGAGTGGTTTAATTTATAAACTGTTAAAAACTTTAACAGTTACACTCAAATTCACGTACGACCCAAGGAAAATACTCGAGCAAAAACTCTTTTACCCCGAGACCCCCTTCGAGTAAACCAGTGAACCCAAACCCACTGCACACTGAAACCAGGTGCACATGCACCACCGATCATCGGAGCTCCGGCAGTCCTGACCATCCCCAACAAGTCGTCAGCAACGTGCTCTGGCATCAGACCATCCACCATTCTCGATCGAGCACAGCAACAAAAATGAACTCATCAGAGCTCCCTGGACCCAAATTCAACAACCCAGAATCGCCTCGCCGGGCCGATTCTGATCACCAGAAATGCCACTACTTCGTCCAAAGCTTCGGCAAGACCTCAGGCTTCTTTTCCCCTTCGTCCCGACTAACTCGAAACACTAGAAACGCCACAGAGGCCTAGACTACGACCCTGACCAACCTGGGTGTTAAACCCTACATCAACCTTTCGCCTTTGCCATGACGATCATAAAATTCAACGAGCATTTTTCCCATGCTCACCTACCTCCTCGCCACCTTCGGTAGCTATCCCATTCATCCCGAACTCCTTGATTGTCAGAAAAGACCAAAAACTCACTTTCTAATC
Organism: Allium cepa; assembly: GCA_030765085.1. Lineage (NCBI taxonomy): Eukaryota > Viridiplantae > Streptophyta > Magnoliopsida > Asparagales > Amaryllidaceae > Allium > Allium cepa. The sequence goes on from CM060944.1 coordinate 350,082,806, forward strand.
AACCTTGAAAATATCATTCAGAACAAACTTATAAATTATGATTTAACTCTTAAAAAATCGTTATCTAAGACAAGGATTCAGGTTATAAAAGAAAATCAAAAGATTATAGAGTTTGAAATTTTACATTTATCAAAAATTCTTACTGTTATTTGCTTTTCTAGGTGATATTCAAACCTTCCTTACTTAATTTTATTTTCAAAGCTTAAATTAAGTTTAAACAAACAATTCTTATTTGATTTTCTAAACCTGATAGAGAGCGGATGGAAGATTTGAATTTTGATAAAATTTTAAACTCTGAACTTAAAAAAAGAGATATACTCAAGCAAATCAAACATGCACACTCAAATCAGTTATATACAGATAATTATATATACATGCAACATTCTTCATCACAGAAACTCAAGTGCAACAAACATTTACCTACTTAACTTTTTAAATAAATGTTTACTCACCGATATGATGAGCAGAGGAGTTAAAGCAGTTTTGAATAGAGCTTGGAAAACTGGGAGCTTTGAACTGCATCTGGTTTGATTTCTTTAAAAATAGAAAAGCTTTGAATAAATTGAAAACTATGGCCTCTGGAAACTTGTAAGCTTTGATTTTGCTTTAAATTTTCTTGCATGAATTCTTGAAAATGATTATAGGATTGAAGAGCAAATGGTTATAGACTTGAGGATAGATGGTTACAGGTTTGAAGAATAACCGATTACAGACTTTGAAGAACACTATAGATTTGGTTTGAACTTGGTTTCAGGCTGTAGATTATTGAGCTTGGAAATAAATTCCAGTTTTGGTTTGTGGAGTTGTGTTCAGGTCTGAGACAAATGATTTCTGGGTTGCATTGTTTGATTTTCAGATTTGCTTGCTTGTAAAGGTTATAGGTTTGCGTTGCAGATTTGAAAAATATGACAAGGTTTTGCTTATAGAATTTGGTGTGAGAAATTTTTGGTTTTGGTTTTGTATTTGCAAATGTGAGAATAAATAAAGAAAAATGGAGAAGAGGGAGGATATCGATTCATTTAGATTTGTTTTAAAATTAAAGAAAAATAAAATTGAATTATGACAATTGTCATTACAAATCTCAATTATCTTACACATGTGTGAACATGCATATAAAATTAACACTTGTAATTATTTACTTTCATTTATTTTTTTAAATAATTTAAAAGCTTTTGAATTAAATTTCCTAATTAATAAATATATTTTAAATACCTTTCTAATTTATATAAATAAAACTTTTTAAAAGAAATATAATAAAAACTAATTAGATACTAAATAAAATCACATAAATATATATTTAATTCATTTTTAAATGTTAATATAACTCTTGTATTTATTTACTATTCAATATATATTTTCTAAATTTATATAAATAATCTCATTAAGGAAAATAATATAAAACAAAATCTTGTTTAAATAAAAACTTATTCACACATTTCATATCAAAGTATATTAAAATAATTATCCTTTAAAGGTTCAAATTTAAATCCAGATTCAAATTCAAATCCTACTTTTTAAAATCCAATTTAAAAATCAACTCAAACATTTATATTCTTAAAAACACATTATTAAGTTTGAAATTGATTATTTCATTTAAAAACAACTTAATACATTTATATATACATTTAAACAATACTTATTAAGTTTGAAATAATAATTCTATTTAAAATCAAATTTATAAAATAACACAAATTAAATAATTATTCTTATTAAAATAAATCTATAACCATAATTAAAACATCACATTATTATTATTTGAAAATATCAAATTTAACCAATTTTAAATAATTAATTAAGAGTTTCACGACCCGTCTTTCTTAGCCTAGAAAGACGTATCATGAATTAAGAAAGAAAGGGATAGAAGAAAAGATAGTGAAGAAAGAACAACACATAAGAATCTCACAACGGAACGAATGAAATATAACATATCACATAAAATATACATAGTATCATATACATCAGAGTTACACAATTCATACATCTCATATTAGACAGTTATAAACACCTGTCTAATTATACAACTCAAGATATCACAGAGATACAGATACAACTCAAACACAACGAAACCACGATATATCTACTCGCTGAAGCCTCCTACTCCAAATCTCCTCCAGAATTCGTCAAAGCTAACCTGAATCCCTCGACTACTCATACGTAATATGAGTACCCAAGAGTTTAATAAAACAAAAAATAAACACTTGGGTCAGACATGGGTCTAGTGTGAGTAAACGGTTTAAAGTTGCTTAACTTTTAAAATCCTTTGAAAGAAAGGTATCACGTAAGACTTCCCACACATAAACATGGAAAAGTTTTTACCTTACGCTAACCAAAACATTTGATAGAAAATCCAGTGATATCATACTAGTGTCTAGGGTTTTCAAGTAAATAAGAAATAGTTGAACTTGCTACACGATTAAATTCCAATACTAGCCACAAAAGTGGGTAATATAATCAAAACCGTAAGGGCACGTAGGAAGAATGGGTTTCCATCAATGGCTGGGCTACTGGGGTAAATCCCCGGCAACAGCGCCAAAAACTTGTTGCGGCTTTTCTATTGATTAGAAAAGCACAAATTTTAATTAATTCTGCAAGCGCACAGGCGTGTAGCATGCAGGTCGAACACAGGGAATTGTGTTTTAAAATATTTGAAATCCCTATTTCAATCTTAGGCATGTTAAACAAATTCGATGGAGGATCTTGAACAGAAAATAAAAACAATAATATACTCCGAATCGATTCCGAAACTAATCGAAATTGCAACCAAAATATAAAATTGTAAAATTCAGAAGAGAAATTGAAATTACAGAAAAGAAAATAACAAAGCAAACTATTGAAATATTTATTAACTAACTGAAAAGAGTGCAATAACTAAGAACAAGAATAAATAAATTGCTAAATCTAATCAGCAATCCTACGTATTCTGTTCGAAAATAAAAAAATTGCTGAATTTAAAATTAAACTTGAAGAAGGGTGATGGGGTAAGAGATATCTTTTCCATCTGCATTGCACTCTCTATTTAAAGACTTCAGCCTCCACAAATAACCCTACTATTTAGATCCATATGCTTGATATTTGGAGAAAAATAAGGCCACCTCACCTTGAATTGGTCTTTGCTTTGTTATTTGATTAACAAGTGGTCTTGCTTTGAGAGATTTTCAGGACAAACTTTGAATGTGTATTTTCAATATTTGCATTTGATTTCTTGCATGAATAGTACACATGTTGGTGACGTGAGATGCATTTCTTCATGAATGATATGTACTTTCTCTTCGAATTATTCGGTATTCAAAATGTTACACTTTGGAATCTATAATCTGCAAAACCACAACAAAATACCCGTATAATAACTCTTTATTAAAAATATATGAACAAACGGTTTAAAATGCAGAAAAATACGTTCATCAAATACCCCCAAACTTGAACTTAATTCGTCCTCGAATAAATAAGAAAATAAAAACCAACTAAATCCTTTTTCGTAGGAAGCACGATTGCATTGAGCGTATGCAATAAGCCGTTAAACCTCTAAGTGTCCTTAGTAGGATGAGTGGTGTCTCATGAGGGTTTTCAGCTGAAACTACCCACAAAATCCAAATGCAGTATGTGATGATTCTAATGTACTACATGAATGCCAAATTTTAAACAAATGGAGACTCGATTTACTTCAGAATAGTTGCAACAAAATAATGTATATCAGTTTTAGTCAACTTTTAGAAATTTTTGGTTCCTCATTAAACACAAATTTCAATATAACTCAAGTTTTCATACATTAGATTCTAGTTTGGCCAGTTGTTTCGGTCGATAACATAATGCAGCCATGAAATAAATTCTTCACTGTTAATCATAGTTTTTTTTCAAAATGGTATTTTTCATTTCCATTTGTATAACAAGCCAAATCAACAAAGTCAAGAAGTGTTTGGGTTTCAAAGCTTAGTCTCTCTTTACTAATTTTTTTTTTTACACCTAACCTTTGGACCAAGGTATACCACCCATGCAGTGCCTCGCGAGCTTATGTGAGTGTTGGGACAGAGATTGTGCAAACCGATGCTGACTATGTCAGAAAAGGTCGGTAATCCATAGGTGATTATTTATTTAATTATTCATACACCTAACTCAGCATGCTGAGGCCAGATATACCATCCATGCACTGCCTTGTGGGCTTACGTGAGTAGAGTACAGAGCATGGCGAGTGCACACACTTTCATAAGTGTGCACACCTATCGACTCTAGGTGTTTCTTCTTCTTATTATTATTATTATTATTATTATTATTATTATTATTATTGAATTAACTAAAGAGAGTTATGCAAATCAACTTAGCACCACTTAACTTTAATGATTTGAAATGTCAACGCATGTACTTTAAATCTGCCACTTTTTTTAAACAAAGACTACAGTTTAGAAAGGATTTCATAACCATCACCAACGAACCCCCCTATATACTAACCTCACTATTATCGCTTGTAATTCAACTTTTCTTTATATTTTATATTTGAAATTAGTGGTTCACAAAAAAATTCATCAATTGACTTCAACTGCTTACTTACTTTGTCTTGACTAATTAAAAATAAACCGCAGTCCTGAAAATAATGGGAAATGAGAAAAAAATTGGAAGGAAATTTGAAAACAAATAATTAGATGATTTTTTTTTAAATGATGCCACACTATGAAATATGAACAAACAGAATGAGGTATGCGTCCCCCTACACTAGAATGAGACATTGTCCCAACTGTCAAATGGAATGCAAATGCAAAATAGAAAAAAAAATAAAAAAATATACAACCTGATATGTACAAGATAGTGAGTGGCTTATGCCGAGTAGCTGGGTTCATGGAGATCCACGAACTCGTCGTCCTCGTGTTGTTCAAACTCTAGAAATGGCTTCAAGCGCTGTCCATTAGCCATTGAAATGGAACTGTCCCTAGGATTTTCAATTTCAACTGCACCATAAGGGTATACTGTTTTCACAATACATGGACCTGTCCATCGAGATCTCAATTTGCCCAAAAATAAATGAAGTCTGGAATTATATAAGAGAACTTTCTGACCTACTTCGAATGTCTTACGAAGTATGGATTTATCATGATAGAATTTAGTTTTCTCTTTATAAATCTTTGCATTTTCATACGCTTCATTTCTTAGTTCTTCTAATTCTAACAATTGTAATTTACGATGCGATCCGGCTTTTTCTATGTCAAAATTAAGGTATTTGATTGCCCAAAGTGCAGGGTGCTCGAGCTCAACAGGTAAATGGCATGCTTTTCCAAAGACTAATCTGTATGGTGACATTCCTAGATCGGTTTTATAAGCTGTGCGAAATGCCCAAAGGGCGTCTATCAATTAAGATGACCAATCTTTTTTGTTTGAGTTAACCGTCTTTTCAAGAATTTGTTTAATTTGTCTATTGGAAATCTCGACTTAACCGTTGGTCTATGGATGATATGGAGTAGATAGTTTATGAGTGATAGAGTATTTCTTAAGAAGAGATTCAAAAGCACGATTACAAAAATGAGAACCGTTATCACTTATAATGGCTCAAGGTGTTCCAAAACGGGAAAATATGTTTTATTTCAAAAATTTGACAACAACTTTATTGTCATTCGTTCTGGTGGGAATGGCCTCAACCCATTTAGACACGTAATCTACTACGAGTAAGATATAGGAATTTCCAAAAGAGTTAGGAAAAGGACCTATGAAATCAATGCCCAAACATCAAAAATTTCGATGACAAGGATTGGATTTAGGGGGATCATGTTACGTTTGGAAATACGACCTGTTTGTTAACATCTAGCGCATTTGGAGAAAAATTCGTGGGCATCACGAAAAAGAGAAGGCTAATAAAAACCGCACTGTAACACCTTGGCAGCAGTTTCCTTTGCTCCAAAATGTCCTCCACATGCTTGATTATGTGAAAAAGAGAGGATGCTATGGAATTCATGTTCGGGGACACATCTACATATGATTTGATCGGTGCAATATTTGAAGAGATAAGGATCGTCCCAGTAAAAGTTTCGAACATTGGAGAAAAAAATTTGTTTATCTTGTTTTGACCAATAGGAAGGTGTTTCATTTGTGACAAGATAATTTACGATGTCTGCGTACCATGGTGCACCAGAGAGCGAAAGAATTTGTTCATCGGGAAAATGATCATTGATTTGAAAGTTATCGTAGTTTTCATGAACAATACGAGAAAGATGATCAGCTACGACATTTTCAGAACCCTTTTTTCCCCGTATTTCTAGGTCAAACTCTTGAAGAAGGAGAATCCAACGGATTAAGAGGGGTTTGGCATCCTTTTTCATGAGTAAATACTGCAAAGCGGCGTGATCGGTGTAATCTATGACCTTAGAACCTACGAGATATGATCTAAACTTATCGAGAGCAAAGATAACCGCTAAAAACTCTTTTTCAGTGGTTGAGTAATTCAATTGAGCTTCGTTAACAGTTTTGCTAGCATAATAGATAACTCAAGAAAGTTTATCGATTCGTTGACCTAAGATGGCTCCAATGGCATAATCATAAGCGTCACACATTAGTTCGAAAGGCAAAGTCCAATTTAGAGGTTAGATGATAGGTGCAGTGGTCAAGATCGATTTGAGGATTTCAAAAGACGTTTTACATTCATTGGAAAATTCAAATTTAACGTATTTAGCCAGAAGATTCGAAAGAGGTTTTGAAATTTTTGAAAAATCTTTAATGAACCTCCTATAAAATCCTGCATGGCTGAGAAATGAGCGAATGTTCTTTACGGACCTTGGAGGAGGAAGGTCAACAATAAGATCAACTTTAGATTTTTCAACTTCTAGGCCGTGTTTAGAGAGAACATGACCTAAGACTATTCCTTGCTTAACCATAAAATGACATTTTTCCTAATTAAGAACAAGAGATTTCTCCTTACATCGCTTTAAGACACGTTCTAAACGAATGAGGCATTGATCAAAAGATGACCCATAGATTGAAAAATCGTCCATGAATATTTCTAAGAAATCTTCCACCATATCATAAAATATACTCATCATACATCTTTGAAAGGTAGCGGGAGCATTACAAAGACCGAAGGGCATGCGACGATAAGCGAAAGTTCCGAAAGGACATGTGAACGTCGTTTTGTGTTGGTCCTCTAGCGCAGTGGGGATTTGATTATAGCCGGAGTAACCATCAAGAAAATAATAATATTCATGACCGGCTAAGTGTTCGAGCATTTGATCAATGAAAGGGAGGGGAAAATGATCTTTTCTTGTTGCTGCATTAAGTTTTCGATAGTCGATGCAAACGCGCCATTTTGTTTTGACCTTTGTCGGAACAAGTTCGTTATTCTCATTTGTGGTCATAGTGATTCCATACTTCTTTGGTACAACTTGTACTGTACTTACCCAAGTATTGTCAGAGATAGGGTAGATAATGTTATTGTTTAAACATTTGATAATTTCTTCCTTTACCACTTCTCTCATATTAGGGTTTAATCGCCTTTGAGCTTCGCGGGTGGGTTTAGCCTCGTCGACTAAATGTATTCGATGTTCGATGATTGATGGACCAATTCCCTTAATGTCAGCGATTAACCATCCTAATGCCTCTTTATTTCCCTTAAAATTTTCAAAAGTTGTTCTTCTTGGTCCTTAAGGAGATCAGATGCCAAGATTACAGGGAAATTTTCAGAAGAATCTAAGTATGTGTATTTAAGATTGTTTGGAAGAGGTTTGAGATCTAATTTAGGGCATTCTTCTTTTGAGGCTTCAATAGACATCAACTGATTGAATTCTAGTGAATTATGAGAAGAGCAGAGCATATCATTTAATTCATAAATGTATTCATCTTCATTTAAATTAGAATTAAAATGATCTAGGCACATGTTAAGAGACTCCGTAATATCACTAAAATCATTTTCTACAATTGTTTGGATCATGTCAACTTCTTCTATTTCAAGATCCCTTGGTTGTTTGTTAAGATTGAATATATTTAGTTGAATGGTTAGGTGCCTAAAGGAAAGTCGGAGTTGACCATTCCTACAATTTATGATAGCATTTGATGTTGCTAAAAATGGACGACCTAATATCAAGGGAATCTGACCGTTAGGATTTGAGATAGGTGCGGTCTCTAGGATTATGAAATCGACTGGGAAATAGAATTGCTTGATTTGTATCAAAACATCTTCAACTGAGCCCAATGGTTTTTTGATAGATTGATCAGCTAGTTGAATTGTGATGTTTGTAGGTTTTAATTCCCCTAGTCCAAGTTGAAAGTACACAGTATAAGGCAAAAGATTCACACTCGCTCCAAGATCGAGTAAGGCATGACTAATGTGAGTGTTACCTATTTTATAGCCGATTGTAGGATAACCGGGGTCCTTATACTTGATTGGGGAGGGATTTGAAAGAACAGAGCTAGTGTTTGCAGTTAGAAATGCAGTCTTAGGAACGTTAGTGGCACGTTTTTGAGTACATAGCTCTTTCATACATTTGACATATTGAGGAATTTGCTCGATGGTATCAAAAAGTGGAATATTGACTCGAACTTGTTTAAAGATTTCAAGAATTTGGTCAAAATTAGCGGGCTTCTTCTTTTTGTTGAGTCTATGGGGAAATGGAGCAATGGGTTTATAGACTCGTTCGGAAGTTTTTTCATTCTAAGAAGAAGGTGTTATATTAGAGGGTGAAGATAAGGGCGCTGAAATGTTGGGGTTGCCAACATTAGAAAGCGAAGAGTGGTCGGGATTGCCGACCTTGGATGAAGAAATAGAGTTGTTTGGATTGACAATAGTGGGTGTTGACTGAGTTTCAGAATTTTGAACAAGGGAAGACTTAAGAAGGACGTCGGGGTTGCCGACATGATTATCCACCTTCTTTGCAGACCTTAATGTGGTGACAGCATTAATCGGATTTACATCTTTGACCTCACAAAGATTTACTCCTCGAGAGTTATACTTTGGATTCACTTCGGTTTGACTAGGCAATTTACCTTTCTCATTGATTTTCATGAGATCCTTCATCATTATCAACATTTGTTCATTTTGTTTGGTGATTTGCTCAATTCTTGCATCTTGCTTAGTGATTTGTTCATTTTGTTTAGAGAGTTGTTTTTCAAATCGAGCTATTTCTTGTGAAGGCTGAGAAGGTTGGGTTGATGGGTTGAAATTAGGATGCATGTATGGTTGATTCGAAGGTTTTGTTTGAGGTGTTGGTTGTGAATTTTGATCATTAGATGTTGGGGCTCGATAATTCGGATTTGGTATCATCGGATACATATGCGATGGATTAGCCACATTGTTAGGATTTGACCACGAAAAATTTGGTTGATGCTTCTAGTTAGGGTTGTATGTGGATGAATAAGGACTGTTTTAATCTATAGCATTGATTTGGTCTTGTGTGTAGTAAGGAGGTAGTCCTTCTCCTTCTTGAGGAATTTGGGCATCTATAGGAAGATGTGATGGGTCAATGGCATGTACTCCTCTGTTTGAAGCACGAATTGGAATACGAATTGTTTCCCATTGCATATCCTTTTTCGAATACTCTTCGAAAAATTCCCAAGCTTCCTTGTCTGTTTTTGCCATGAATTCTCCTCCACATATTGATTCGAGTTGGGATCTTGTTTGACAGTTAAGCCCTTCATAAATGATTTGGCACAAAACATGTTTACGAATTGCATGATGTGGGCAACTATATAACAATTGATCGAACCTTCCAAAATATTTTAAAAAAGTTTCTCCTTTATTCTGAGCGAATTGGTTGATTTCAGTTCGAATTTTAAGGGTTTTGTGGAAGGGAAAAAACTTTTTCAAAAATATAGTAACGAAATTGTCCCAACTTTTAATTGAATTTTTAGGAAGAGAATTAAGCCATCTTTTCACACTTTCTAGAAGCGCGAATGGAATTAGTCTTAACTTGATTGATTCATTAGAAAGTTGTTGCATTTTAGTTGTAGAAGCGTATAACTCAAATTCACTAAGAAATTCATATGCATTTTCAAACCCAGTGAATTTTGGTACCCCTTGGATAAAAAAATGTTTTAGCTCAAAATTATTTCCTTCGGCAGGTGGAAATGAAATAACCGAAGGTTGAACGGTCCTAGTTGGATAGCATCGGTCTCTAAGGGATAATGGTCGGTTCTCATGAAATTCATTATTTCCAACATGTGATTTAAGTGACGATTTTGGTGAACTGTGATGTGAACTGTGTTGTGAACCGTGATTGCTCATATTTGTTTGATTTGAAATTTCCATTGATTTGTTTAATGAGATATTTTGGCTTTCTAAACGATTAAAATTATTTCTTGTCCAAACGCACATAAACAAATCAAGGTGTAATAGGCAAATGTAAATTTAAACAGCTTTCAGTTGGGCACCTGTAGAGTAGAAAATTGCTTACAGAAGGGTATGGCAGTCCGTCCAATGCAACTGAGTAGCGCTAGCGATTCAAACTACACTGTTTGTAATAGCTTGAACCCTAAATCCTTGTTGTTGAATGGCTGAGATTACTTAGTTGTGCTACCTGTAATCACTAGGAAAAAACGAAAATGCTGTAGATGAATGCAGCGTGAAAACCAATTGAAACAGAAACTAAACCAATGTGAAACTAGAAAACATGCAGTGAAAGAAAAAAACGATTTTTTTTAAGTCAAAAGGAACCGGAAAAAGAAAAAAAACAATTTTTTTCTTTTTTGTAAAACGCTGCTGGAAAAAGAAAAAAACGATTTTTTTAAGAAAACGCTACTTTTGTGAAAGGGACTAGAAAAAGAAAAAACAATTTTTTTTTTCAAATAACAGAAAAAATAAATTAACACGAATAGACTAAAAAATAGAAAAATCGAAAAATTTCAAAATAGCAATTCCCCGGCAATGGCGCCAAAAATTTGTTGCGACTTTTCTATTGATTAGAAAAACACAAATTTTAATAAATTCTACAAGCGCATAGGCGAGTAGTATGCAGGTCGAACACAGGGAATTGTGTTTTAAAATATTTGAAATCCCTATTTAAATCTTAGGCGTGTTAAACAAATTCGATGGTGGATCTTGAACAGAAAACAAAAACAATAATATACTCCGAATCGATTCCGAAACTAATCGAAATTGCAACCAAAGTATAAAATTGTAAAATTCAGAAGAGAAATTGAAATTGCGGAAAAGAAAATAACAAAGCAAACTATTGAAATATTTATTAACTAACTGAAAAGAGTGCAATAGCTAAGAACAAGAATAAATAAATTGCTAAATCTAATCAGCAATCTTACGTATTCTGTTCGAAAATAAAAACACTGCTGAATTTAAAATTAAACTTGAAGAAGAGTGATGGGGTAAGAGATATCTTTTCCATCTGCATTGCTCTCTCTATTTAAAAACTTTAGCCTCCACAAATAACCCTACTATTTAGATCAATGTGCTTGATATTTGGAGAAAAATAAGGCCACCTCACTTTGAATTGGTCTTTGCTTTGTTATTTGATTAACAAGTGGCCTTGCTTTGAGAGATTTTCAGGACAAACTTTGAATGTGTATTTTCAATATTTGCATTTGTTTTCTTGCATGAATAGTACACATGTTGGTGACGTGAGATGTATTTCTTCATGAACGATATGTACTTTCTCTTCGAATTATTCGGTATTCAAAATGTTGCACTTTGGAATCTATAATCTGTAAAACCACAACAAAATACCCGTATAATACCGCTTTATTAAAATAAAAATATATGAAACAAACGGTTTAAAATGCAGAAAAATACGTTCATCGGCTACTGGGGTACTGCCCGTCACAGTATGGGGCCTAGATCATCGTACCGAGGATCCACCCTAAATCCCCTGCAACACAAGGCCGGAACCATCCCTTACTGGATAGTCCCGAACAAGACCACCCCGTGGTCGGCGCGACCAACCATACACACTAAGCCGAAGTAGAAGGGACCTCTAAACAGGGGTAAATCTCGTCCTACTTGGGTGCTACCCACTAAACCTTGTTGCACCTCCCCTGTTTTAGCCATTCCAAGTTGATGAGGCTTGAGGCTGCGATTACCTTTATAGGGCACATCTATCTTAGAATGCTCATCGTCCACCTGACAATGTTCTGAAAGCATTCAATCCATACAATTTCATTCCGGGTTCGAACGAAACCGAAGGCACTATCTCGTTACACTCATTTTGGAATCACCCTCAAAGTCAACGACCATAGCCCTTGCACACTGAACCACCATCTCGAAGCTGAAAGTACTATCCTCGTTAACTCATCTCGGAATCACCCTTAGAGTTTTTAACGATGAATAGTTCTTACACCTCTAGTCTTCATCTTGAACTCCACATGGATTCATGACCTAACGTTTAATTTGGATCGATGTGGTTTTCGGATATCCAAATTTTGAAACCCGATCCCGGTCTCACCGAAATCCAAACGCCATTTTAATGTCCAAGTTATTTAAAGGTTTAAACAATTTAAACTTATATTAAGAATAACATATACAGATAGATGATTCACATATCACACATAGATAATTCATATCAACCAATCATCTCACAAAGCAGCGCATACACATATCGGAGATATTACATCCAAATCGTCCATTATCAATCATCCCATATCAATCATCCATAAGCAGGTTTGATTAACTTTTAATCAATTTAATTAACCTTTAACTAAATTAATTAATATCCTTTATAATCACATGGATTACCTTAATCCAGCTTACTTAACATTAATTGATTACAAATTTATTAATCAATCATCTCTCAATGATCTACCTTAATTAACCTTCCTTGATTAATTATCCTTCAATTACATTAAGTAATTGTCCTTTAATTACATTATGTAATTATCCTTTAATTAGTTGCACAAATAAATTATCCTCAACCAATTATAGTAATTAACCTTTAATTACTATCATTATTACATTAATTAATGACCCTCGATTTACTTCCATTAATTAATTAACTATAATTAATTATATTAATCCTTAATTAATTACAATTAATTAATTATACTTTAATTAATCACTTTCATAAATCAACCTTGATTAATTTCATTAATTATATTAATTAATGATCCTTGCTAATAAATTAACCTTTTAATTAATTAAATAATTAATCTTTAATTAACCACACTCATTAATTAGTCTTAATTAATCATAAACAGTAATTAACCACCTTGTAATTACTTGCCTTATTTAATTAACTCCTTAATTAATTATATTAATCCTTTGATTAATTACACTAATTAATTAATCCTTAATTACTTCATTAAGTAATTATTAATTAATTACTTAATTAATAATCCTTAATTAATTACTTCATTAATTAATTAATGATCCTCTAATTACTTTCTTTAATTAATTACTCTCTTAATTAATTACCTTAACAAGTAATTAATCATATTATTAATTAACCTTAATCCTTTAATTAATTAGTTGCTCTTTAATTAATTAATTAACTCTTTAATCAATTATATTAATTGATCCTTTAACTAATAACACCAAGTGATTTACACTTAATGACTTCCATTCAATTACTTTCATAAGTAATTTCCCACTAATTACTTCCATAAGTAATTTCTCTTTTCTTAATTACATTCAGTAATTATCCATTAATTACTTTATCAAGTAATTATACTCAATTAATTCATAATTAAGTGATTATCTAAATTAACTAAACAAGTAACTAATCATTTAAAATTAATTAAATGATTAGTTAACTTCTTATATTTAAAAATCTTTAATTAATTAAGAAAATCATTTATCTTAATTAAACCTTTACTTATTTACATTAATTAACGATTCTGAAGTTAATAACAATAATTCATTAACCTTATTAATCTTCACAAGTTAATTATTTTAAATTAATCAAGATATTAATAATTAAAGACGAACTCTTTATTTTTAATTGATTTACATAATTATATCATTAAACCTTATCTAAAAATAAAACAATTAGAAATCAATTTAAAATTAAAAACAATTTAATCATCTAATTCAAACTTTAAAATTTTTGAAACCTTTTTCAAACATGTTAAATTTAAATTTAACAAATACTTATCTTTAGAAACTTGATTACCACATATTTCAAACTTATCCATTTAAATAAAATTTGAAAACTTAGTTACTTTATAATCACTTTGAACATAACTTTATAACTTGAAACATTCTTATTAAAACATGTTTTGAATTACTTAAAGCTTTTGATTTAATATTTTAAATTGAAATCATCTTTAAACAAAATTCAAAATTAATTTTGTTTAATTACTTTTAAAATCAACTGTCTTAAACATTTTAAATTTGAAAATATATTCAATTAAAGACTTTTGAAGGTTTGATTAACATTTATTTCAAAAGATTAAGTTTTAAATTTGTAAACTTTATTTCCTTTTATAAAACTTAGCTGTAGATTAGCACAGGAAAACGTCTCAGGTCAAACCCGAGTAAATCCCACTAAAAACTCGAATCAAACTCGAGAATATAAACAAAACTATCTACATCAAGTCGCACCCCAAAACTACACGAGAACGACTCGAGTCGAACTCCATCTTTCCCAAACTCCATCGTCCCCAGAACAACGTGCACGCGGTGCACGTACACCATTGTTCCGATCATCGATGATCGTCGCGATAACCCTCGACAAACCATATGAACCCACGCTAACCCTAACGTGAATCCAAATCCAACAAAATTCATACGAATCGAAACGAAGCATTCTCAACCAAAAACTGAAACCTCCATGGCCAGAAATCTTCACCATTCCGACGCCTCTGACCTCGAGAAGTCTCGCTATCCACACCGCAACTTCGTCTTGGCATCCATCTCCTATTGTAGGCCCCGCGATCGCCTCTGATCACACCTTGTCGCCGCAAAACCCTCTGAAACATCGACGATAATACTAAAGTCTTAAACCCTAGTTCGCCAAATCCTGCTCGCCTCGACCAACCCCCATGCCTCAGACCACCTCCAGCCCAAACGTTGACCCTCCGCTCATCGCCGATCATCGGTAATCCCCATAAACACCCAATTCGAACAACTCGAAAATTACCATAAATTAACAATCTAAAATTCATGTATTGTATATCAAAATTCATTATTTTCAATCATGAATTCAATCCTATAATTCAAATTAGCAATTAATATAGTTGATTTTTAACATAAAATTTGGGTTTCACTATTATTTCCCTTTTCAAAATTATTTGTTGAATTTAAAATCCTGAAAATATTTTTAAAATTTTCATCATGCCTTAACACCCAATTTTCATTTAAACATCAAAGTCTGATATTGATACTATTGAGAGATTCGAATTTTTCTTAAAGAAATCAACTCTTGTAAGTAAAAAAAAGGAGGATATACATACAGGAACCCAAATATACACATACATTTCACAATTCAACATGCATTCCCAAATAACATTCATTCAAACATATATGCATCATCGCAATACAATCCATCTCATGCAACAAGTTAATCCATAGATTTTTAAAACTGTTTTTAAAATGGCATTTAATCACCTTTAATAAGCAGAGAACAGAGAGCATGTTCCAGGTTTATTTGATTTTGAACTTCTATGTTTTGAATTTTGCTTGTTGTTTATTGAATTAATTTTGAATTCCTGTTGCATGCTTGTTTATTATTGAACCTGGAGCTTGAAACTTACTGTTGAACCTGAGATCTTCATTTTGATTTCCTTTTTTATTTTCATTTTACTTCAAGTTGCATTTGTTTCCAGGTTCATTAATTTGGTATCCAGATTTTTGATTATTGAGTTGATGAAAAGTTTTACAGGGTTTAGTTTGGAATTTTCTTTGTTTTCAGCTGAGAATAGGAAAAGAAGATTGAAGAGATGAAAAGTATGTTTTTATGAATTAAGTTATGGTTTATTAAAAATTAAAGAAAATAAAATTTAAAAGATGGCACTTGTTTTGAAAATTTACATGTGTCCTTTATATTACTTAATTACCTTACACAAATTACTAACATGTGTTAATGTATTTACACTTGCCATTAGGTATTTTAAATAAATTTTTAAAATAGTTTAAAAGATTTTTAAATTAAATTTACTAATTAATAAACACTTATCTAAATATATGTATATATTAATTTCTTTAAAGAAAATATTATAAAACAATTTATATTCAAATAAAATCTTATACATATATTTTTGAATTCAAAATAATTGTCTTGATTGTTTAAGAAATATAAATTAAAATTCCAAATATCCTTTGAAAATGTATTATATTAAATTATGACTTCCAAATTTCAATTTGTATACATATATATTATAATTTAAAACACTTTTATTCAATTCAAACCAAAACTTTAATATATACAAATATATATACATTTTAAATAGAAAATATTTTTAACATAAATTTTGGGAATTATTATATTAAATTTTAAAAAACCTTCAAATCATAATATATACATACATATATATTACAATTTGAGAACACATCTTTTATTTAACACAAAAGATTTCATGTACACAATATATATAAACAATATATACATTATAATATCGAATATGTGTAACAACCCTGGTTTTGGAAATTACCTGTTAATATTAAGCTATAACGATAGTTATAATCTAATATTGTAAATTAAAATAAAATTGGAAATTTTATTTGTTTATTTGGAATAAACAGTGAATTTTGGAAATAAAATGAAAAAAAATAAAGTTTGAAACTTTATTTTATTTATTTGGGTTAATAATGATGGGAAAATGGGTTTTATTTGGAGAAAATGCTATAATTGTATTAATTATTGCCGATTACTTCTTTTAATAATTTTTAAAAGAAGTATGAGATTTTAAAGGTTGTTTATTTAAATAAACATATGTAAATTGATTTAAAAATGATTTTAATTATAAATTTGAGTTTAAAATGGTTTAAAATATTTTTCTAAGTAAGAAAAGTATTTTTGTGGAATTTTAGAAGTTTAAAATAGAGCTTTATTCATTTATTTGAGTAAATTATGTATTATTGTGAAATAAAAGATTTTAATAATAATAATAATAATATTTTAAAAATAAAAATTAATCTTTTCATAGTGAAAAATAATTTATTTCATGTGTATGTAAATTTACGAATTTTGTTTGGTTGAAAATTGGAAGAAAATTGACTCTGTTTTGTAAATTAGTGTATATAAGGATGCACTTGGTTTTATGTTAAGTAATTAACTTAGGCCATTTATTTTTATTTTTTTCTTTTAATTTTGGATCCTTAAGCCCATTTAGACTTAGCCAGATAATAAGAAAGAGAAGAAACCAATTCCTGTACGTTCTAACACAAGTTCACCTTCTTCCTCTTTTCTGTAAAACAAGAGAAACCACCATGTTGCAAACCCAAGCTTTCAAATTAATCCTTCTTCAATTCAAGCTGAAATTTCTTCAAATTAGAGTGAATTAAATGGTAATCAAACTCTAAGCCCTACAATTTCATCAAATTCCTAATTTCTGCAAGGGGTTTTCTAATTTACTGTAAAACTTCTTTTGCATGCACTGTTTTCTTCCAATTCATGTTATTTGAAGCTCCTTCCCCATCAAAGCTTGCTTCTTTCAACACAAATTGGAGTTTTTATTTTCGTTACAGTAAGGTGAGTTTATTAACTCACATTTCTAGCTAAATCTTAATTGTAATTGCTAAGATGAGGAAGAAATCGTTTATTGTACATTGCTGAAATATAATAGGAATGCGCTGAAGTAAAACAACCATAACTATCATGTTTCTTATCCGTTTGAGGTCATTCTTTTTTTGTTAGAAATTAGATTCAGTAAGGAACGGTTTCTTTTTTGATTACTTTTTGAATTTTCGAAATTTTATTGACCTGAAATACAATTGGAAATAAGTGTACGATTTTGTCTTTAACTAAATTTCCTGAGTTTGAATCCAAAATTGATTTAGTCATAAATTTTTCGTTTTTGATCATAATTCGATAATTTTTGAAGTTCTGGAAAGCTTATTTTGTGTGTGACAACTTTTATGTTGAATACATTTGCATATTATGAGCCTAAATGGATCAAAATCCTGTTGCAAACTCTCAGCTCTGTCACTTTAATAATTATGTTATCTAAACTAAATACAGTTAGTAAATCGTGCATATCTTCCTTGTTTCTTATCGGATTGAGACGATTTTTGAAGTTCTGGAAATATAATTTTGTGTGTGACAATTTTTATGTTGGACAATTTTGCATATTATGAGCCTAAGTGGATCAAAATCCTGTTGCAAACTCTCAGCTCTGTCACTTTAATAATTATGTTATCCAAACTAAATACAGTTAGTAAATCGTGCATATCTTCCTTGTTTCTTGTCGGATTTGGACGATTTTTGAAGTTCCAAAAATCTTATTTTGTGTGTGACAACTGTTATGTCGAAGATATTTGCATATTATGATCTTAGATTGATCGAAATCCTGTTGCAAACTCTCAGCTCTGTCACTTTGGTAATTACGTTATCCAAACTAAACACGGTTACTAAATTTGACATATCTTTCTCGTTTCTTGTCGGATTTAGATAATTCTTGATGTTCTAGAAAACTTAGATTATTTTATGAATATTACTTGTTTTGAGTTTTGCAAAATTTTGATATTAAGATAGTCGAAATCTTATTGCTTTGCTGCTGCCCTGAGAATGAACGACAACAATAAATCATTGACTTGAGAATTGTACTAGCTTATTTTGCTCTCATTCTTGTTCGATTATGATGTTGTTTTGAGAGCTATAATTCCTATCAGTAAGCTAGCTATATTTGGAAAATTTGAAATTCAAATTTAAATAGAATTTGAATTGATTTTGGGTTAAATTTAAATTGAATTCGTATTGAATTCAAGTGATCGGTCTTGAGTTATCTTTCTTGTTTTTCATTGTTGTCGAGCACAATTTTCACTAAACCACTTTTGAAGTGATTTTTGATATAAATGTACATTTCAAATTATTATCATATAGTTTTAAAATTATTTTTCTAATATAAAGTCTATTTATTTTCAATAATAAAGAAATTTCAAATATTTGTTTTATTAATCTTTTCGAGAAATAGTTTTAAAAGCTTGTTTTCTCTAGTAAACTATTTTAAATATAAAACATACACTTTTACACTATTCGAACGTATGAGAAAGAAAATTAAACGATTTAGTAAAACACGTGGTATGGGACATGTGCGTTTACTATTTCGGTTAATTCTGGACTTGTACAATCGAAGCTATTTGAGATTATTGATTCTAAGATGTTCTGCCATTTTATGGAATATTTTGAGTTTTATAATTCCTATTGATTGGAATTATTTAAGATGGCCAATATTTGGCAAGTATTATGGTTTGAGAACTCCTATGTAGGAGTATGGTCGATGAGAACCATAACGATGTTTTATTTACTTTCCATTGATATAAGGCAAGTCTTGAGTATATGATTTCACATTTTGAGATTTATGGTTTATGAGGAACCATCACGATGTTTTCACTTGTCGATGAGATGAGACAAGTTAAGATGCCATTTAATATTTTTCGATGAGATGAGACGAATATGGTATCTCTTTACCACTCGCCAATGAGATGAGGTGAGATTTTTTGAGTTTTATGATGTTTCTAGTGTGACATCGACTAGCGGCTAGTAAACCGCTAAGTGCGAACGTGTGGTATGTGACACACGTTAACACTTTTCGGATTCCTATCCGTGAGTTTGTGACACATTCATGATGTTTACCTAACAGAACTGCTTTGAGAGGCGTTAGCGGCCTTGTGATGATGACGAACTGCTTTGGGAGGTGTTAGCGACCTTGTTAGGGCTGACAAAATGGCTTGGAGAGGTGTCAGCGACCTTGTCATGAGGACGAACTGCTTTGGAAGGTGTTAGCGACCTTGTCAGAGGCTTCGGCCATCTGAGAGTGGCACGTGCAGCATCGCTTCGGCATGCAAATGGGATTTGGCCAATCTGGGGAATTTTTATAAGTTTTTGATTTCGATTTCACCAATTTGAGATGATGAATTTACTTACAGCCTTGAGTTAGAGAAAGGTTTATATATATGTTGTTTTATGGTGATTTTGATACGGGGATTATAAACTCTTATTGAGTTTCATGAGTTTTGATTTGGAGATTTTCATCGGTGATTGTTTATATTATTTGAGTGTTATTGTCGAGTTTACCCCTTTTGAGGTCTTTGTATACTTAAATGACATTGTTTCACTTAATTCATGAGTATGTTTTCTTTCTATTGCCTCTTCTCATTTGAGAAGAATTATCACCTTGTATCTTATTCTTCATATTATCGTCTATCCTTATTAACTGATTGTTTTAGCTAGACTGACCCGCGTATTTTATACTCGGGTCAGACCGAGTTGTTTCAGGTTAGCTATGAGTTATGGGACTTAGCTTTGATGCATCTACTTGGATATCAGCCTAGCACTTTTGTGTAGTTTATATTTCTTTCCGCTTGACTCTGATATGTATTTGATTAGATGTATATAGTGTGGTCTCGTACAACTTTTGTATATTAGTTTGTATCATACTGGGATGTATCTATGTATATGTATGTGTGTGTATATATATATATATATATGATGATTACTGTTCTATGATATGATATGCATTCTGTTATTGTATTTTGTTCTGATAGATCCATTAGCCACCTATAGTTTTGTATTAAGCATTTATTTGATATGTCGATTCACTTGAAATAGAAAAAAAATATAGAGCATTTATCGACGTATGCAGTAGATGTTTAAGACAAGATTATAGATGGTCGCTCCTAACCAGCTCTATTCTCCACATTAACAGACAGAATTACCCAGTAATTCTCTTTGTTAATGTGGGTCTCGGGGTGGGGCGTCACAGCTTGGTATCATATGTTTATTTAAATAAACAACCTTTAAAATCTCATACTTCTTTTAAAAATTATTAAAAGAAGTAATCGGCAATAATTAATACAATTGTAGCATTTTCTCCAAATAAAACCCATTTTCCCATCATTATTAACCCAAATAAATAAAATAAAGTTTCAAACTTTATTTTTTTTTCATTTTATTTCCAAAATTCACTGTTTATTTCGAATAAACAAATAAAATTTCCAATTTTATTTTAATTTACAATATTAGATTATAACTATCATTATAGCTTAATATTAACAGGTAATTTCCAAAACCAGGGTTGTTACAATATGTTTTTATTAGTTTTAAAAGATAAATCTTACCAGCTTTAAATTGTTAGAAAAGATATAAATAAATATTGCCAGATTAAATATTTATTACCCTTTTAAAGATTATATTTACCAATTAAAATTAAGATTAAAATTATAAAGGAATATTATCAATCCAATTTAATTATTAATAAAGATTATTAAATTGATATTGCCCAAAATTCCGGGTCGTCACATTCCTCCCCCTTAAAAAAAAATTCGTCCCCGAAATTTAAAAGCAAAGATAATTTAATAATCCAGCAAAGATTTCAATCTCAAACAGCAAAGCATACCTATCATCCAGTTACTAACAACCAAAACAACCAATCAAACCTCACTAACTATCCTGACACAAATCAGGATAGATCTTTCTAATACTATCTAGAGTTTCCCAGGTGTAAACCATCGGGATACTCGCTCTGCAAAACCTTAACTAACAATACTACTATGATCCAGAGCACTCTCTCTTCTAGATCCACCAATCTGAACAAAACATCAGATCACACTCAAGTCTAGCTCAACTACTATATCCTTCTGAACTGCTGATTCCACAACCAGAGATAGACCATACACGTACCCCCTCAGAGATATATGAAATACATTGAATCCCAGCCATCCAAACTGGCAATTCAATCCTATAGACAAAAGAACTTATCCTATCAAGAATACAAATAAGAAATCCCAAATACCTCGGAGCTATCCTTCCAATCTTATATAATTTTACTCTCTCTTAACCAGAGAACCCTTAACAACAACAAAATCTCCAACTTCGAATTCCAAACTCCATGTCACTTATCCGTATAACTCATCAGACGATCCTAGACTACCTCATCTCTTCCTCCTGAACAGCTCAAACTTTGTTGATGCTTCTTTAAACAAACTGGACCAAAACAAACCAATCTCTGGATCCTACTCAACAAAATGGTCCCCCACGATCCACCAATATCCAGAATACAAGCTCTACTTCCCAAGCATTAGAAGACTGAACTTACTTCTCCCATCTGGAACAGCCAAAATAGGTGGTACTTGCCAATCTGATCTTCAGATCCCAAAAACTTCCTGATGCTCCCACTCTAGAACAGCTGCTACATCTCTTCCGCTGCATGACTCTGATTCTGGAATAAATGAGAATGTTGTTGATAAACTTATCCAACATATTCTGGAAACTCTGTTCATCAAATCCACAAAATCTTAGTGACCGTTCTGACTTGGTCGTACTAACTTATAGCAGAATCGAACTTGAAAACTAGATCTGACCAATCCATTTTCAAATATTTCTGAGCTACTACACCACTGTTCTCTCTCTAAGAACCATCCTACTACCAAGTTAACCACTGGTATCACTTCTGGAACCAAGTCGATACGAAACTCAAACTCCTGATGCAGACAAACCTCTGACTACTTCAATAGCTCTCACTTCCTCATGAGAAGCCTCAATCTCAAAGAAAAAGATTACCCGAGATGAATTCCCAAACTAATCGCAAGTCACTTTTGCGATCCTATCTAGTTCGGATTCCAAAGAAACTATTCTCTCTTTACCAATTTGAACAACCTTAAGCTTCTCCAAACAAGGTTAACTCTTCAAGAAAGTCTTCACCATCTGCCCGGACTTCTGAAAGAGAACTTCAAAGATTCCTGAATCATCGAAGAAATGGGTCCACACTGCTGCTTCCGAACTCCACCTCTAGGACACTGCTAAGCCAAGAGACCTTCTTGTCAGCACATAGAACACCTCTAAGCTGCACTGCTACCACAGCTAACCAAAGACTTCTAATTAATAGGCTCCCCGGACCCCAAAAGCCATCAACTAACTTCACAAAAGACCCTTCAAGATGGGAAGACATCCTCAAAAGAAACTCGGGCTCCAAACCAAGCATCAACAACTCACTCTTCTCAAAGGGGTATGAAACCATGTCTGAAACAGCACTCATCGACCTTAGTCTCATACTTCAAAACAAACAAAACTCCTTTCTACAGTTGCCAAGATACCATCACTTGCTTCTGCACATCTGACAGATCCAAACTCTAGAAAATTCGCTCACCCGAGCGCAACCAAACTTACACTTCGAAGAAGGACTCCGAATCTTTAAAAGATTTCCTTCAGAGATCAGAGAGATCCTTTTACCATAGCAAAGCTCACTCGAGACGGTATTGGGTCTACAGTCTCGGCAGATACTTCCAACCTCAACACTCAGACTCCTTCGATTGGTAGTAGTCATGCTACACACACTACTACCCTATCTACCTTTAGAACTCATATTGGAAAATCCAAACAGGTAACCCAACAAATCAGGTAGATATATAAATATATATATATATATATATATATAATACAATTACGCTCTCTCAAGAAAGAAAAAAATCACTCCAAAGCCTAGCTATTCACTTAACCTAGCACTCTAATACCAACTTTCATGACCCGTCCTTCTTAGCCCAGAAAGACATATCATGAATTAAGAAAGAAAGGGATAAAAGAAGAAAAGATAGAGAAGAAAGAACAATAACACATAAGAATCTCATAGCGGAATGAATGAAATATAATATATCACATAAAATATACATAGTATCATATACATCAGAGTTACACAATTCATACATCTCATATTAGACAGTTATAAACACCTGTCTAATTATACAACTTAAGATATCACAGAGATACAGACACAACTCAAACACAGCGGAACCACTATATATCTACTCCCTGAAGCCCCATGCTCCAAATCTCCTCCATAATTCGTCAAAGCTAACCTGAATCCCTCGACTACTCATACATAATATGAGTACCCAAGAGTTTAATAAAATAGAAAATAAACATTTGGGTCAGACATGGGTCTGGCGTGAGCAAACGATTTAAAGTTGCTTAACTTTTAAAATCCTTTGAAAGAAAGGTATCACGTAAGACTTCCCACACATAAACATGTAAAAGTTTTACTTTACGCTAACCAAAACATTTGATAGGAAATCCAGTGATATTATAATAGTGTCTAGGGTTTTCAAGTAAATAAGAAATAGCTGAAATTGTTACGTGATTAAATTCCAGCTACTAGCCACAAAAGTGGGTAATACAATCAAAGCCGTAAGGGAACGTAGGAAGGATGGGTTTCCATCAATGGCAGGACTATTGGGGTACCGCCCGTCACAATATGGGGCCTAGATCACCGTACCGAGGATCCACCCAGAATCCCCTGCAACACAAGGCCGGAACCATCCCTTACTGGATAGTCCCGAACAAGACTACCCCGTGGTTGGCGCGACCAACCACACACAATAAGCCGAAATAGAAGGACCTCTAGACATGGGTAAATCTCTTCCTACTTGGGTGATACCCACTTAACCTTGCTGCACGTCCCCTGTTTTAGCCATTCCCGGTTGATGAGGCTTGAGGCTGCGATTACCTTTATAGGACACATTTATCTTAGAATGCTCATCGTCCACCTGACGATGTTCTGAAAGCATTCAATCCATACAAGTTCGCTTCGGGTTCGAACGAAACCGAAGGCACTATCTCTTTACACTCATTTTGGAATCACCCTCAGAGTCAACGACCATAGCCCTTACACTCTGAATCACCATCTCGAACCTGAAAGTACTATCCTCGTTAACTCATCTTGGAATCACCCTTAGATTTTTTAACGATGAATAGTTCTTACACCTCAAGTCTTCATCTTGAACTCCACATGGATTCACGACCTAACGTTTAATTTGGATTGATGTGGTTTTCGAATATCCAAATTTGGAAACCCGATCCCGATCTCACCGAAATCCAAACTCCATTTTAATGTCTAAGTTATTTAAGAGTTTATACAATTTAAACTTATATTCAGAATAACATATACAGATAGATGATTCACATATCATATATAGATAATTCATATCAACCAATCATCTCACAAAGCTGCATATATCACATATCGGAGATATCACATCCAAATCATCCATTATCAATCATCCATAAGCAGGTTTGATTAACTCTTAATCAATTTAATTAACCTTTAATCAAATTAATTACTATCCTTTATAATCACATGGATTACCTTAATCCAGCTTACTTCATATTAATTAATTACAAATTTATTAATCAATCATCTCGCAATGATCTACCTTAACTAACCTTCCTTGATTAATTATCCTTCAATTACATTAAGTAATTATCCTTTAATTAATTACACAAATTAATTATCCTTAACCAATTATAGTGATTAACCTTTAATTACTATCATTTATTACATTAATTAATGATCCTCCATTTACTTCCATTAATTAATTAACTATAATTAATTACATTAATCCTTAATTATACTTTAATTAATCACTTTCATTAATCAACCTTGATTAATTTCATTAATTATATTAATTAATGGTCCTTCTAATTAATTAACCTTTTAATTAATCAAATAATTAATCTTTAATTAACCACACTCGTTAATTAGTCTTAATTAATCATAAACAGTAATTAACCACCTTGTAATTACTTGCCTTAATTAATTAACTCCTTAATTAGTTATATTAATCCTTTGATTAATTACACTAATTAATTAATCCTTAATTACTTCATTAAGTAATTATTAATTAATTACATTAATTAATAATCCTTAATTAATTGCTTCATTAATTAATTAATGATCCTCTAATTACTTTCTTTAATTGATTACTCTCTTAATTAATTACCTTCACAAGTAATTAATCACATCATTAATTAACCTTAATCCTTTAATTAATTAATTAATTACTCTTTAATTAATGACCCCATGCCTCAGACCATCTCCAGCCCAAACTCCGACCCTCCAGTCATCGCCAATCTCCATAAACACCCAGTTCGAACAACTCGAAAATTCCCATGAATTAACAATCTAAAAATCATGTATTGTGTATGAAAATTCGTGATTTTCAATCACGAATTCAATCCTGTAATTCAAATTAGCAATTAATATAGTTGATTTTTAACATAAAATTTGGTTTTCACTGTTATTTCCCTTTTCAAATTATTTGTTGAGTTTAAAATCCTGAAAATATTTTTAAATTTTTCCTCATGCCTTAATGACCAATTTTCATTTAAACATCAAAGTCTGATATTGATCCTGTTGAGAGATTTGAATTTTTCTTAAAGAAATCAACTCCTGTAAGTATAAACATGGAGGATATATACATACAGGAACCCAAATATACACATGCATCACAATTCAACATGCATTCACAGATAACATTCATTCGAACATATATGCATCATCACAATACAATCCATCACATGCAACAAGTTAATCCATAGATTTATAAAACTATTTTTAAAATGGCATTTACTCACCTTTAATAAGCAGAGAATGGAGAGCATGTTCCAGGTTCATTTGATTTTGAACTTCTCTGTTTTGAATTTTGCTTCCTGTTTGTTGAATTGATTTTGAATTCCTATCGCATGCTTGTTTATTATTGAATCTGGAGCTTGAAACTTACTGTTGAACCTGAGATCTTAATTTAGATTTCCTTTTTGATTTTCATTTTACTTCAAGTTGCATTTGTTTCCAGGTTCATTAATTTGGTATCCAGATTTTTGATTATTGAGTTGATGAAAAGTTTTACAGGGTTTAGATTGGAATTTTCTTTGTTTTCAGCTGAGAATAGGAAAAGAAGATTGAAGAGATGAAAATTATGTTTTTATAAGTTATGGTTCACTAAAAATTAAAGAAAATAAAATTTAAAAGATGACACTTGTTTTATAAACTTACATGTCTCCTTTATATTACTTAATTACCTTACACATATTACTAACATGTGTTAATGTATTTACACTTGTCATTGGGTATTTTAAATAAAATTTTAAAATAGTTTAAAAGCTTTTTAAATTAAACTTACTAATTAATAAACACTTATCTAAATATGTGTATATATTAATTTCTTTAAAGAAAATATTATAAAACAATTTATATTCAAATAAAATCTTATACGTATATTTTTGAATTCAAAATAATTGTCTTGATTGTTTAAGAAATATAAATTAAAATTCCAAATAACCTTTGAAAAAGTATTATATTAAATTATAACTTCCAAATGTCAATTTATACACATATATATTAGAATTTAAAACACTTTTATTCAACTCAAACCAAAACTTTAATATATACAAATATATATACATTTTAAATAGAGAACATTTTTAACATAAATTTTGAGAATTATCATATTAAATTTTAAAACAACCTTCAAATCATAATATATACATACATATATATTACAATTTGAAAACACATCTTTTATTTAACACAAAAGATTTCCTATACACAATATATATAACAATATATACATTATAATATAGCATATATTTTTATTAGTTTTAAAAGATAAATCTTACCAATTTTAAATTGTTAGAAAAGATATAAATAAATATTGCCAGATTAAATGCTTATTACCCTTTTAAAGATTAAATTTACCAATTTAAATTAAAATTAAAAAGGAAAATTATCAATCCAATTTAATTATTAATGAAGATTATTAAATTGATATTGCCCAAAATTACGGGTCGTCACAAAGAGATTATCACATTTTAAATTCCTTGAAATTCGGGGATATCACATTCCTCCCCCCTTAAAAGTATTTCGTCCCCGAATTTTAAAACAAAAGATAATCCATAGGTTTTTAATTTTATTTTGTTTCAACAATCCAAGCATACACATCAACCATACACTATCAACCAAGCAATCATCATCCGAACAAACAATTTTATCCAAACAAACAATTCATTCAAACAAACAATTTCTTCAAACAAACAACTCTAGCTATCCGGACATAGATCCGAATAAGTTTCCTAAAACTATCCAGAGTTTCCCAAGTACAGACACTGGGATTCTTGCCTTACTAATTCCAAATTAGCTATACTGCTAAGCTACTGAGCTCCTACTCATCTAGATATATAATCTACACAAGATATCTGACCACAGACAAGATCGACTCAACTACCAAAACCTCCTGAACTGCTGGTCTCATCGCCAGCGATGGATCATACACGTACTCCCTAAGAGATACGTGACATACATTGAATCCCAGTCTTCCAAACTGGCAATTCAACCTCGAAGCCAAAACACTTATCCTCACAAAAACTCAGAAAGATCTAATATACTCGGAGCTAGCTTCCTAGTGTTACCCAATCTTATTTTCTCCCTTTACTGGAGAAATAACAACGAAGTCTCCAACTTCGAATTCCAAATTCCTCCGTCTCTAATCCACAGAACTCTTCTAACGATCCTGGGCTGCCTTCATCCTTCCTGATCAGCTCAACCTTCGTCGATGCTTCTTGAACAAACTGGATCAAAACAACCCAACAAAATGATCCTCTCAAGATCTACCAAAATCAAGAACACAACTCTACTCCACAATCATCAATAGATTCCAAACTTACTTCTCCTATCCGGAAAAGACAAAAAAAGTGCACTACCAATCAAGCCTTCAGATCCTGAAAAACTTCATGAATAATCATCTGCTTCTCACGTTTCGTGAATAGCCGGGACATTGAGGAAGATCCAAAAAGGCATTTCGGGAATCGATCTGATTCTATCTCTGTTCGTTCCGTTTGAAGAAAGGAAGGATCCCAAAGAATCGATCTTTCTTTTAGTTGCTGAATCTCTGTTTGATCGATCAATGTGTGATATTCTGAATCCTCATTTCTAATCCTCTAATCCAAACATTGCAACTTCCGGTTGCTTCCATTCTAGAACAGCTGCTACCTTGCTTCCGCTGCGCAATTCTGATCTGGAGCAGATAAGAATGCCGTCGATGAACACCAGCACAAACTTGACCAACCCATCCGAAAAATATGGTTTCTCAGATCTAAAAAGAGAAAACACAGAAATCTCACAAAATCTTGAGCTGCTTCCCCAAAACCTCTTCCCAGAAGACATCCTTCTACCTAGCTGATCCACCGGTAGCTCCATGAACCAAGTCGATGCGAAACTCAATCTCTAATGTGAACAAATCTCTGTTTTCCTTGAAGATATCCAGAAAATCTTTGACAACTCTATAACTCCAACATCCTCTAGAGATGCCACAAACCCAAGCAAAAGGTTTCCCAAGAGAACACTCAACTATCGCAAGTCACTTTTGCGATCCTTTCCAGTCCAATTCCAAAAATAATGTTCTTTCTTTACCCATCTGAATAGTTTTAGTGCTTGAGCAATCCACTTGAAGAAATGGATCTACTCTACAGCTTCTGAACTCCACCTCTAGGAAACTGCTAAGCCAAAAGATCTTCCAACTGGAACATAAAACACCTCCGAGCAGTACTGCTGCCACAGATGCCAAAGACTTCTTATCCAAAGCTCCTTGAGAAACTTGGACCTCAAACTAAACACAACATCCTACTGAACTCAGCCACATCACCGATGCAGGCACACTTCTTTAAACTTGCTCCAAAGAAACATCTTCGGAGACATCCATACTTACTGCATCTCATCACACAGCTACTATTTCCTGAGGTAGCCAAGATACCATCACTTGCTTCTGCTTAATCGACAGATCCAATCTCTCAAAAATCCGCTCACAAGAGCACGATCAAACTTACACTTCAATGATGGACTCTGAACCTTAACAGGTTTCCTTCGGAGATTGGTGAAATGCTTACACCACTGCAAAGCTCACTCGAGATGGTATTTGGTCTACAGTCGCGACAGATTTTCTTCCAATCTCAACACTTATATTGGAAAACCCGAATAGGTAACCCAACAAATAATGTAGAAATATATATATATATATATATATATATATCAAAATTACAAGTACGCTCTCTCAAGAAGAAATCACTCCAAAGCCTAGGTATTCACTCAACCTAGTGCTCTGATACCAACTGTAACGACCAGTCTTTCCCTCCACAGAAAGATGAATCATTAATAAGAAAGAAAGGGATAGAAAAGAGAAAAGATAGTGAAGAAAGAAAGAAACAACATCAGAATCTCAACAGTGGAACGAATAAATTATATCAATCACATAAGATATTACATAGTATCATATACATCAGAGATACACAGCTTATACATCACATACTAGACAGTTATAAACACTTGTCTTGTTATTACAACTCAAGTACAACACAGATAACAATACAGAGATTAACATAGCAGAACTCCTATATATCTACTCCAGAATTTGTCAAAGCTAACCTGAATCCCTTGGCTACTCGTAAAAATTTGAGTACCCAAGAGTTTAAGAAAACAGAAATAAACTCCGGGTCAGACATGGGTTTGGTGTGAGTAAACGGGTTAAAATTGTTTAACTTTGAAAACCTTTGAAAACAAAGGTATCACGTAAGACTTCCCACACATAAACATGGGTAAGTTTTTACCTTACGCTAACCAAAACTTTGATAGAAAATTCTGTGATATTATAATAGTGTCTAGGGTTTTCAAATAAATAAGAAATAGCTGAAATTGTTACATTTGTTAAATTCCAGCATACATAGGTATACAATCAAATCCGATGGCACTTATTGGAGATTGGATTTCCATACAATGGCAGGGCTACTGGGGTACCGCCCGTCACAGTACGTGGCCTAGATCATCGTACGGAGGATTACTCCCAATCCCCTACAATAAAAAGCCGGAACCATCCCTTACAGCATAGTCCCGAACAAGACAACCCCGCAGTTGTTTCGAACCAACTACCCACACAGCCGAATAAAAAGGGACTCTAGACAGGGGTAAATCTCCTCCTACTTGGGTACTACCCACTTAGCCTTGCTGCACCTTCCCTATTTTAGCCATTCCCGATTAATGAGGCTTGAGGCTACGATTACCTTTAGAGAACACATCTCTTAGAATGCTCATCGTCCACCTGGCGATGTTCTGAAAGCATTCAATCCATACAAGTTCGTTCCGAGTTCGAACGAAACCGAAAGCATTATCTCGTTACACTCGTTTTAGAATTACCCTCAGAGTTAACGATGATAACCCTTGCATTTTAAATCTTCATCTCTGTTGGGCGAATTTTCACCCAGAAGATCTTAAGACCGAGAAGCGTCAGTTTCACCCGGATTCGCAACCTCCATTCCATCCGGTTCCTAAGTCCATTCGGCAATGAGGGCAAGATCCCATCCGGTTCAATCTCATTCGGCGTACCCCATCCGGTCCAAACGCATTCGCCCCATCCGGTCACAAGCCTCCACTGCCGAGCCAAGCTCCATTCGGCCACCGAGCCAACCTTCTCCAAGAACTCAACACGGCCTCTCCCATGCATGCCGAACCAAGCATCCACTACCGGTCCACCATACTTCACCACCAAGACCGGACCAACCCTCACAGTAACCACCATCACCGGACCGAACCATCCACAACCGGACCGAGCTCCAACCTCTCCAAGCACGGCCGATCCAAGGCTTCGCCGAACCAGAACGCTGCCAGGCCAGATTGCTCCATCCCAGGCCCACCAGTAGCTATATACATCCAAGACCTCTGCCCCCTACCTCACTCTATAAATAGAGGGGCAGGGGTACAACAATGGCAGACAAGTTTGAGAGCTCAAGCACGGAAGGAACTTTCAAACTACTTTCATATACTTGTACACAAAGCATTGTACTTGTAATCTGAAACAAAGAAGATAATAACATATAAAGTGGACGTAGGCACGTTCTGGCCGAACCACTATAAATCTGTTTGTCTTTTACATTTTAGCCCCTGCTTTTTTCATATTTACACAACTCATCTAAATCATTAAGAATCACATAAAATCAACTAAATCACACGACTTGGAGGTGTTTGCCCATTTTTTGCGCAAACATTTTTGGTGCTTTCACTGAGAATTCGAACTCAGGAGCTTCAGCTTCCTTCATTCAACCTTCTTTCCCAATAGCACCCTTCATTGCCTAGGAAACATGACTTCCAGGCCAAGAAAAGATGCCAACAAGGGAAAGAACGTTGCAACTAGCAGCGCTCCAAATCCAGTGGATCCAGATCAAGAGAACCATCCCACTACAGCAGCAGTGCCGCATGTAGATCAGGCGATTCCAACAGCCCCAGCCGTGGAACAGCCGGCAGTAATCACTAGAGCAGACCTAGACAGAGTTGTGGTGGAAGTGACTAACCGCTTCGCATCCCAACAGGAAGCTTTGGTGAACCAACTCATGTCACGCTTGAGGGATGTCGAAGAATCCAACCGCAGCACCGAATCATGGGGTGAATCTCAATCTGGAGGATCTCGGAGACAGCAAAGGTCTTCCCTCTTCGAGGAAGCCATCAACAGGAACAACAATGATAGGGGCCGCGCCCAGACTCAGCCCGAACTCCGACTCGAGGAAGCGCTTGGAACCGAACCCAGTGGGGGAGGCGCCAGGCGAGGGTCGGATGTAGCTGAGCCAGTCATGCCACCTAATCATAGAAACCCCGCTGAACGGAGCCGAGCTAGAACCCAGCCAGAAGTTGACCCCATGGAAATGCTCGAAACAGAACCCCACAGGGGAAGATCAAGGCAGGGGGCAACTGTAGCTGGTCCTGGCATGCATCCGAGCGGCCAGAGGCAACCACTGGATAACGTCAGAAGTGATAGACTATACCATCCCTACAGGTCATCTGGACGAGATCGATCCCGCAGGGAAGAACCTAGTTCATTTCTATCCGCTCCAAATTCTAATGAAAGAATGACACAATTATTCAGAGAATGCGTCCAACGGGAGCAAAGGGACCGAGGAATAGGCGCTAGGGTCACCAGCCCCTTCACCCGCAATATCGAAACCGCCATCATCCCCCGGGAATGGAAAATGCCAACCATGGAACCTTACAAGGGAACTTCCGACCCCATCGTACACTTACAGAGATACACCCAGCATATGCTCATGAGCGGAGCAACAGAAGGGGTGCTGTGTAAATGCTTTCCGCTATTCCTAGCAGATCTAGCTACCTCCTGGTTCTGCCATCTACCCCAAGGATCTATCAGCTCATGGGAGATGTTGAAAGAAAGGTTCATTAGCCAGTTCCGCATCCATGTAGAACAACCCAAGGATGCTTATTATCTATCCAATGTCAAACAGAAATCCGGAGAGACACTGCAACAATATCTAACCCGGTTCAACGCCGCAGCGGCCGCAGTCCAAGATGCCGATGAGAAGCTCACCCTAATGGCCCTCTGTAGTTGTGTACACCCAGATACCAAGTTCGCTAGAAGACTAACTAAGGAAAAACCAGCTACTTTACATGATTTCTTCCATGAAGCTGGAAAGTATATGAGACTTGAAGACGCCGCCACTGAGAGGCAGTCGGGGCAACAAGGTAAGACAACTTCGGACAAGGTTCCCGCTGCAGCTAAGGACACTCGAAGAAATGAATCTAGAGACAATGCTGGGGGCAGGAAGGTTGAAAAACTCCAATATCGACCAGGACCAAGATTTGACTCCTACACTCCTTTGAATGAAACAATCGAAAATATCTTTCTAGCCACTCAGGGCGAACTCGGATACAAGCGCCCCCCGCACAAGAAAGAATCTGATAACGCACTCAAGTCTGGAAAGTTCTGACGCTTCCACGAATCCCACGGACATGACACCAATGAATGCCACCATCTCCGGGACTTGATCGAAGAACACATCAGAAGAAGAAGGCTGGAACGCTATGTGAAAGGTCAGAACAGGACTCCAACTCCTGCCAATGAGAACTCAAAGCGACCCCTCCCAGAAGTAGGCGGAGGGAATTGCAACACCAGCGGCTCTAGTCAAGAGAAGATAGTGGTCCATACCATCCCGGGAGGACCACACATCGCCGACAGAAGCTGGGCAGAGATGGAAAGATACGGCAAGTCACTTAGAAATGCTGAAGGCTATGTTAACTCCATTATGGAAGAACGCCACCCGAAACGGAAAGAGAGTGACGACATCGTATTCAGTAGGCGCGATTTAGAAGGAAGACAGTATCCGCATATGGATCCCATGGTCATCTCTGCCTGGTTCGGTCCAGCTAAAGTTTTCCGAATTCTAATAGACACAGGAAGCTCCGTAAATATCCTGTTCAAGCATGCTTTCGACAAAATGAAGCTGTCAATGAAGGATGTGTCTCCCTGCAACAAACCCCTGCACGGTTTCACTGGAGATGTGAAAATGCCCCTCGGGCAACTTGACCTCTTCGTCGAAATAGGAAGTCATCCCCGCTCCGTTGTTCGAAAACAAACGTTCGTACTAATAGAAAACCACTCGGCCTACAACGCCTTCTTGGGAAGACCAGCCTTGTCTGACTTCCAAATTGTCCTAGCCCCGTGGTGCCTAAAGATGAAATTCCCAACAGATAACGGAATAGGAGAAGTTGAAGGAGATCAAGACGCCGCTCGAGATTGCTATGTAACTGAACTTCGCAATAACCGTAGAAAGAATAAAGGGAAAGATGCAGAAACTACTCTCTGCATGAAAAGCTTGGAAGCATAGGAACTAAAGAAAGCCCCTCCTCTTCGATACACCAGCGATCCTTTCAATGAACTAGACCCCAGGGATAAGGAGGAGGAGGCTACTGCTGAGCCTGCAGAGGCCATGGAATTCGTATCTGTAGACGAACATGATTCAAGTAGACTATTAAAAATAGGATCTCAGCTAAAAACAGAATTGAAGGATCAACTCATTGACTTTCTCCGCCACAACTTAGATGTATTTGCGTGGACACATGCCGATATGACAGGAATCTCCCCAGACATAGCATGCCACATGCTAAACATCGATCCCACCAAGGTACCGGTAAAGCAGAAAAAGAGAAGCATGGGAGCAGAACGATCAGCAGCCCTCGACGAGGAAGTAAAGAACCTACTTGCTAATGACTTCATACGAGAAGCCATCTACCCAGAATGGATCGCTAACCCAGTACTAGTAAAGAAAGCTAATGGGAACTGGCGAACATGCATTGATTTCTCCAACTTAAATGACGCTTGCCCGAAAGACTGC
The DNA here is from genome assembly GCA_030765085.1 of Allium cepa. Classification (NCBI taxonomy): domain Eukaryota; kingdom Viridiplantae; phylum Streptophyta; class Magnoliopsida; order Asparagales; family Amaryllidaceae; genus Allium; species Allium cepa. The sequence continues at coordinate 350,117,800 of CM060944.1, forward strand.
TTCCCGCTCCCCCGAATCGATCAGCTTGTGGACAGCACTACCGGGCACGAACTTTTATCTTTTATGGATGCATACTCCGGATACAACCAGATTCCCATGCACGCTCCCGATCAAGACCACACTAGCTTCATCACTGACCGGGGATTATATTGTTACAAAGTCATGCCTTTTGGACTCAAAAATGCCGGAGCTACCTATCAGCGCCTCGTCAACAAGATGTTCGCGGAATTAATAGGACGAACTATGGAAGTATGTGTGGATGACATGTTGGTAAAGTCCAGGAGAGCCGACGATCATGTAAGCCACCTGAGCGAGATGTTTCAGGTACTTCGCCGATATGGAATGAAGTTGAATCCTCTAAAGTGCTCCTTCGGAGTGTCATCGGGAAAATTCTTAGGATTCATCGTCCATGCCAGAGGAATTGAAGCAAACCCTGAACAAATCCGGGCTCTAAAAGAAATAAGGATACCTTCCACTCGAAAAGAAATGCAGAGCCTAAACGGAAAGATGGCCGCCCTAAGCAGATTCATTTCCAAAGCAACTGACAAGTGCGTCCCTTTCTTCGAAGCTCTCAAGAAAGACAAAGGAAAGTTCGAGTGGACCGATGAATGCTTAAAAGCCTTCCTTAACCTGATCGAACACCTTCAGAAACCACCAGTACTCTCAACTCCAAACGAAGGCGAAGAGCTATACCTATACCTCGCCGTATCATCTCATGCTCTAAGCGCTGCCCTGGTAAGAGAAGAAGACCGCACACAACGCCCGGTATACTTTATAAGTAAGAGATTTACAGGGGCAGAAGCCAGATATCCTAAACTTGAGAAATTGGCATATTGTTTATTGATCGCATCACGAAAACTGCGACCCTACTTCCAATCTCACTCCATCAGAGTTCTAACCGATCAACCACTAAGACAGGTGCTCCATCGTCCCGACACTTCTGGACGACTCCTCAAATGGTGCATTGAACTAAGTCAGTATGATGTCACCTACCATCCTCGCACCGCTATCAAGGGGCAAGCCATGGCCGATTTCATTGCTGAATTCACTACCAACGAAGGCAGGGATCAATTTGAAATAGCAAAAAACATCAAGTGGAACCTCTTTGTAGATGGAGCATCGAACGAACAAGGCTCGGGGGCAGGTATTGTGATAATCACCCCCAGGGGAAGAAAGCTGTACTATGCATTAAGGTTGGAATTCGCGGCCACTAACAACGATGCGGAGTATGAGGCAGTAATAGCGGGATTGGAGCTTGCCTTAGAAATTGGAGTCAATTCTTTATGTCTTCATAGTGATTCTCAACTTATCGTAAACCAAGTACTAGAAGAGTTCCAGACACGAGGAGAACGACTCACAACATATCTAAAGAAAACCAAACTGTTGCTCGATCAATTGGACCATTATCTAATCAAACACATTCCTCGGGAAGATAACCAAGAGGCCGATGAACTAGCAAAGCAAGCTAGTATGAAGAATAGCACCATTTCCGGAGCACTAGCCATCTCAAGGCAGCTAGCCCCAAGTTTCGAACAAGTGAATCTGATAACTGCAATCGAAGAAGGAACTTGGATGACTCCTATCCGGAAATATTTGCAGGACGGCAAGCTACCAGACAAACGTGATGAAGTCAGGAGAATTTTGAGGAAAGCTCCCCACTACACAATACAAGAAGGCATCCTCTATCGGCGTGACTTCTCTAGCCCCTTATTCAGATACGTCGCTGGGAGGGAAGCCAAGGAAATCTTATTCAACATCCATCAAGGAAGTTGCGGAGATCACACTGGAGGGCAGACTTTGGCGAAAAAGATACTCCGATATGGATATTACTGGCCCACACTAAACAAATACGCCTTAGACTTCATCAAGAGATGCGACAGATGTCAGAAATTTGCCAAGATTCCTCGACTACCCACAAATGAGATTACTCAAATGACCAGCCCTTGGCCCTTTGCTGTATGGGGAATTGATTTAATTGGCGAACTGCCAACGGGCAGAGGCGGAGCCAAATATGCTATAGTGGCAGTCGATTATTTCACCAAATGGGTGGAAGCGGAACCCCTAAATAAAATATCTTCAGCAAAAGTTATCAACTTCTTGATCAAAAATATTCTGTGCAGGTACGGAGTACCACTCAAGATCATATCGGACAACGGACTCCAATTTGACAGCGAAGAATTCGCCGACTGGTGCCAAGAGCATGGAATTCATAAAAGCTTCTCATCAGTAGCTTATCCTCAGGAAAACGGACAAGTCGAAGCTGTCAACAAAATTCTCAAAACCCTAATCAAGAAGAAACTTGAAAAGTCAAAAGGCGCTTGGGTGGACGAACTTCCTACGGCACTTTGGGCCTACCGCACATCTTTCAGAACATCAACGGGACATACTCCTTTCTCTTTGGCATACGGATCGGAGGCAATGCTCCCTGTTGAGACTATTGTTCCTTCCCACCGTAGGATCCACTACAATCCAGAAGAAAATGAAGAACTCCTCCTCATATCTTTGGATCTGATTGAGGAAAGGAGAAACGATGCAGCACTCAAAGCAGCAGCTCACAAACAAAAAGTGGCAGCACTATACAACTCCAAAGTCAAGCATCGCATCTTACAAGAAGGAGATCTTGTCCTCAGGCGAATCTTTCCGCGCCCCGGGGCACTGGACCCCATCTGGGACGGACCATATGTAATTCATAAAGATCTCCACAACGGAGCTTATATTTTGTCAACAGTGGACGGAGAGGTGTTCCAGAGGGCATGGAACATCCGACACCTCCGTCGATACTTTTCTTAACTTGTACTGCCCATATGAAGTGAATTAACAAAGAGAATCAGTGGATGTAGGCATTTTCATGCCGAACCACTTTAAAAAATCTCGTCTCTTTTTAACTTGTTCCTTTATATCTTGGCTGCTTGTTAAGCTTTATCCTTTTCTGTTGAACAAAATCCTATGGCATCTCCACTCAAGACGCACCGTGGCCTCATCTGGATAAGGCCTAACAGGTACGCTACGATTCTATGCACTCGCCAATGAGACTCTTTTGCTCCAGCATCCCTCTGCTGCGGGTTAACTCATTGCTCGCGACTGCCCTCAAAGCCAACTGTAATGAGCCGATTATAAGTCATCATGAAGGCCGACTATAGCCGATGGCAGCTCATTACGGCGTTCGGCTCGCCGGCAACTATGAACCTACTTTAAGCCCCAACATAAGGTGTGGCCAACCAGGGGTAGTTCACGGCCAACGGCACCCACGCTAGCCGGCCACGGTAAATCGAATAGTACCCACGATTACGGATCATAATGGTTCGGGTAGTTACCGTGCGCGATCTCGGCTCCGATGTGTCTTAAGTGCGGCTGTGGTAAAAAAGAAAACTCCCCGCGGAGGCGTAAGATGGGTGACAAATGTCTCCAAGACCCACAGCTAGGGAAAGTGACTACAAAACCCGTTTGCCACGAACTTAAGCACATCGACGGCCTTCCGTGACTGGAAGTTTTACTTTTCCCATATTTCCATTTCATTTAAATACTTTTCTCCTATCCTGTATAACAAACTCTAAAGTATAGGAAACCAAATAGGGAGCATTCACTCATGAGAATCTAAGCCTGCATACTGGGTGGCAAGGTACTCAGCTATATCCATGATCAGTTATACAAGACGCTCAAAGCTACCACCTGCAACTAAAACATGAAGGGCGGTACTCTCTTCTCTTGTACATGAATATGTAACTACAGTTTATTCATACGTCACACTAACATTGCAAAACATGAAATTATATTTCAAGCAACAGCTTAACGTCAAACACAACTAAAATCACAGGCATATACATACTTCTCACGCACCACATCAAAATGACAACAACATTTAAACATAACAAAATCAGCTTATGTCATAAAATCACATAAAGTTATTCTTTGCAAATAATATTATTACAGTCACATCAATGCTTTGGACTAACATAAACAGCGATAAAAGGAAATAAAAAGGTGGCCAAATCCGGACAAGTAACCAGCTGCGTCCACACTTCGATCTCATCCTACCAACTCCCCCAAGCCTACTTGGCCGCAGGGTTGGAGCCCCCAGCGTGTTGATCGGAAGTTCCACCTGTCCAATTCAGAAGAGGAATTCATTAAACAAACGATAAATGATCAAGTTATGGAAACCCAGAAAGAAAAGGAAAAGAGAAGAATAACTCACCAGCATCCGCCGCTTGACCCTCATCCTCCAGTTGCACACCCGCTTCCTCCGCAGCAAGCAACCGCATCCCCTCCTTCACCGCCGCTTGCTCCTTTTTCGAGAACTGAGCAGTGACCACATCCAGACTAAAGGCCACTCCACCTTCCTTACCCGCATTGACCCTGGCCTCCTCTAAAGCCCGAAGATATATCTTGGCCATGACCCGGGGATAGTCATCCATCCAAGACAAGCTGCCCTCCTTCCAAGTGCGGAAGTACATGTCCTGCAGCATCTCGTCCATCATCCCCTCATTCTCCTCAAACTCCCTCACCCGGGCCTCGGAAGCCTGCAACTTGGCGACAGCGACATCCCTCTCTGATCGGTATCTCAAGCAGTCAGCCTGGAGAGACCTCCTCATCTCCTCCATCTCCTCCTTTAACTTGACTTGAGCCATCTCCGCGGCCTCAAGCCTCCCAGACAACTCCTCTACCTGCTCGAGATCCGCATTCCGAACCTCATCCACTGTCGCAATGGCCATGTCGATCCGTTCCTTACAGGCGGCCTCCATCTTCCGTAATTCTTCCCTACTAGCCTTTTCCATGGTCTCTTTCAGCCGCCTTGAGGCTTCCTCGTGCTGAGAAATCTGAACGGGTTGACCGGCGAGCTGTTCGGCCTGATCGGCAACCTTCAGCCGCAACCGAATATTAGCACTCCCAATCTCCTCCCCGGCCTTGACCAATTGAGCATGATACTTCATTAACTTCTTGGTCTCTTCAGCCACCCGATCGATATTAGCTTTGGCTTCGTCTCCCATGGTAACTACCCGAGTGGTAAGCAGATCAAGATCTAGGGACTTAGCCTCGTCTAACACTCGTACCATGGGGTTGCGGGGAAGAAGGTGCTCACCCGTGGCCTCATCAAATGAAATATCCCGAGAGCTTGGATCTAAATCAGGATGACCGGCAAAGGGGTCGCGAGGCACGTCAGGACGCCTTATACGGATAACAGTGGGATTCTTAGAAGGAGGTGGAGGGGGGATAAACTCCGTGCTCTCCTCCGTGGTATCACGAGGAGGCTGAACAGGAAGCTGCGGACCAGGGGAAGGCTCAAATAAGGAACGACTCCTCTTCTTTTTCTGAATGCTCTCTTCAATGACCCCAAGAAGAGGACGGTATTTGACCACGTCCCCAGGACGACCAGTAAGAGGCTTCGGCTTATCAGAAGCACTCATCAACTTGAATTGTTCAAGGCGGTGTCCAACGTCTGACGTTTTAGCCGCCTGGCCGGCCCCTGGAGTAAAAAACAAGTGTTATGAACATACGACGATCCATAATTCAAGAAACATGTTAAGTTAAAAAGAAAGAAAAAGTGAGAATGCACATCTATTATACAAACCCTGCGGAGGAGTGGGATACTGCAATAAGTTCTGAATCTCATTCCAGGACGGAAGTGAACCATAAAATATTTCTAAGTCCCTATCGTAAATGGAATCGACAGAGGACAAAAGTTCACCTTGCGCCGCCGGAGTCACCCTGGCTGAGGAGCCCTTAGGGGATAGATCGGCACCAGCCCCGACCTTGCCAGTCTCCTTCGCCTTCTCCGCTCCCGATTCTCCCTCCGATTCCCCGAAGGCCTGGCGGAGGGCCTCATCCAGTTCAGAGTCTTGCCCAGAAGTTAAGGCACCAGCACCACTACCACCCTGACCATCTCCATCTCCTCCGCCCTCCGACTCTCCTTCCATATCGCCTCCTTCGCCCTCTTCCACACCTTCCTCCTCCGGGATGATCGGGCAAGTACTAGGAGAGGGGCCCTCAGACTCCTTAAGCTTCTTGCCTCCCGCGACGGGATGTTGTGCAAAGGGCTTCCTCTTGCCACTCTTCACCGTGGCCCCCTCCTTAGCTTTAGCGGCCTTCTCCTCAGCCGTGTCCCTCTGCTTAACCACGGACTGGTGCGGCTGAATCAAGTTGTACTCCAGGAGGGTAGCGTTCCTGATCAGGAACGAAGCCGACCTGTCCCGTGCGGGAATGGCCTTTATTTCAGCAGCCATCCTCGCCAAAGAATCATCTTCCACGACTGCAATGCCACCTGTCGCTAGCAAGAAATAAAAGCGTGTCAGAAGAAGCACTACAGTCAGAACATGGAAAATATAAATGAAATTCATCTTACAGCCGGAAGTGAAAAGACGGAAAGAAACAGAATCATCCTTGATAAAAAACCATTCTTTCTTGAACATGGTAAACTTTGAATATAAGTCCAAGACCGGTTTGAAGGGCACGGCCGCTTCTAGACTAGTATACGGAGACCCCTTCTTGTAGCCTCTCAGGTTATACAAATATCGAATTTCCCGGTTAGAAGGAGGGCGCCCGTACCTCCTCTGAAAGATAACGAAAAGGCTCACCAGAATGGCACAAGAGTTCGGCTGGAGCTGGAATGGAGCCACCTTCAAGTATGTGGTAAAGCTAACTATCCAGGCATTGATAGGAGGGATAGCACCACACATGCAATGATATCTGCTGTAAGAAAAGTAGCCTTCGGGGGGATTATACGGCATCACTCCATCTCCCGGCAGCAGCATGCGAGCCCTGTCTATCCCGAAGGAGCGGGATATAACATCAAGTTGCTCCTCCTTTAGGGAGCTAGGAAAGCAATCGGGAGGGGAGACCAGAAGTTCCTGGGGACCGTACCCGTCCACTAACGACCTCGGAACAGGCCCATGTCGCACCGGCCCTGGTTGGGCTGGGGGCTCGGAGGAAGATGACTCCCCTCTACCTTTAGACTTCTTTTTATCCGATCGGGTTTCCGCTTTGCGAGACATTTATCTGCAGCACAAGAAAAACACGGTGTTAGAACAAGAAGTATAGAAACATAAACAAGAAAATATCTAAAGCAAGCGTACGAAAGCCTAAGATTTCGCTCAAGATTCAAATTTTCGAGTCTCATTCGGTATATGCCTCATTCGGTAGTTCCATTCGGCATTGGAAGTTCATCCGGTATACGAATTCGTTCGGTCGTACAGTGCAAAGTTCATCCGGCACCAAAATCCCAGATTCATTCGGTACAAAAATCATTCGGCATTAACAGCCTTACGCGTGTATTCGGCAATCAGATTCATTCGGTGGTAAAGGTTATTCGGCAAAGGAACTTATACCTGATTCGGTAAAAGCTTGGTTCGGTAGAGAAGTTGGTTCGGCTAGAGATCGATTCGGCACTCGTTGGTTCGGTAAGGAATAACTAAGGGGGGTGTAGCCCCTATATATAGGCGAGGGCAGAAGCACCGGTCCAGCCGGTTTGGCATACCGGACCAACCAAAAACCGAATGAAACCATCTCAGCCAGCAAAAACCAGAAACAGGTGGCATGCGAGGCACCTCACTCAGATAAGTACCGGACTCTAGGATCTACTGATAAAATAGAGATTATGATAACGATGAAAAGTAGTAAATCTCCCACTAACAGGGGTTAATCATTTACACATGTACGCGACCACGAACGGTCCACAGACATGCTCTGAATGGCTATTGACCCTACCGTCGTGAGAATTTACACTTTGACACCCTTTTAAAACTCACCGGTTGAATGTATATTTAGCTCTGCTAATTCTGAAATGGCTAAGCTACTTACACATGTACGGGGTTGCAAACGATCCTTAGGCATGCTCTGAGCTGGCGATAAACCATCTTTGCAAACGATCCAGGGACCCACTCGAACGAAAACCTGGCATCAATAATGCTAAGCCCCCTCGGGGCACACCTACTCGCCTCGAACGACACAATTCACTTCGCCTCAAATATTTCGATCCCGAACGGTCGTCACTTGAAATCACATTAAAACTGTAAATTCCTTTGCAGGAAATCAACAGGATATGGACATCCCGCTCATTGCATTACAAAACACGTCTTCCTACCGCAGGGCATGAGGACACCGATAGGATATGAACATTCAGCCCATGGCGTTACGAAACAAGCTTTCCTACCATAGGGAAACAAAGCGCGACACATGACAAGCACGTGCCCCACTTTGGGGGGCAAATGTTGGGCGAATTTTCACCCAGAAGATCTTAAGACCGAGAAGCGTCAGTTTCACCCGGATTTGCAACCTCTATTCCATCCGGTTCCTAAGTCCATTCGGCAATGAGGGCAAGATCCCATCCGGTTCAATCTCATTCGGCGTACCCCATCCGGTCCAAACGCATTCGCCCCATCCGGTCACAAGCCTCCACTGCCGAGCCAAGCTCCATTCGGCCACCGAGCCAACCTTCTCCAAGAACTCAACACGGCCTCTCCCATGCATGCCGAACCAAGCATCCATTACCGGTCCACCATACTTCACCACCAAGACCGGACCAACCCTCACAGCAACCACCATCACCGGACCGAACCATCCACAACCGGACCGAGCTCTAACCTCTCCAAGCACGGCCGATCCAAGGCTTCGCCGAACCAGAACGCTGCCAGGCCAGATTGCTCCAGCCCAGGCCCACCAGCAGCTATATACATCCAAGACCTCTGCCCCCTACCTCACTCTATAAATAGAGGGGCAGGGGTACAACAATGGAAGACAAGTTTGAGAGCTCAAGCACGGAAGGAACTTTCAAACTACTTTCATATACTTGTACACAAAGCATTGTACTTGTAATCTGAAACGAAGAAGATAATAACATATAAAGTGGACGTAGGCACGTTCTGGCCGAACCACTATAAATCTGTGTGTCTTTTACATTTCAGCCCCTGCTTTTTTCATATTTACACAACTCATCTAAATCATTAAGAATCACATAAAATCAACTAAATCACACGACTTGGAGGTGTTTGCCCATTTTTTGCGCGAACAATCTCTATACAAAGCACTATCTCCGTTAACTCATTTTGGAATCACCCTCAGAGTTAACGACCATAGCCTTTCTCTGAATCTTCACTTGAGATGTCATGACCTATCGTTTAACTTGGATCGATGTGGTTTTCGGATAATAAAATTTGATACCCGATCCCGCTCTCATCGAAATCCAAACGTATCTTAAAGGCAGTGTTGTTTAAGATTTAAACAATTCAATTCAATTCAATACTTGAATTCACACAGCATTAACACAGATAAATATCACACATTTATCACAAATATATTCAATATCACATCAAAGAATATCATAGCATATCATCCAATAGATATCAACCAATCCAGACATTCTACTCAAACAATCATCCATAAGCAACCATTATTAATCCACATTATAATTAATTTGATTAACTTAAATTAATTATTTAAGGATTAATTACCAAATCTTGCTTAATCATCCATTAATTAATTACAACCCATTTAATTAATTAATCATTCCTATAAATATCCATCTTAATTAATCATCCTTGATTAATTATTCTTTAATTACTTTAAGTAATTATCCTTAATTAATTTACAAAAATTAATTATTCACAAACAATTACAGTAATTAACCTTTAATTACTTCATTAATTAATTAACTATAATTAATTACATTAATCCTTAATTAATTACATTAATTAATCATGCTTTAATTAATTGCTTTCATAAGTCAACCTTAATAATCATAAACATTAATTAACTATTCTTAATTACTTTTTAATTAACTTCTAATTACTTTTATTTATCCCTTGATTAATTACACCAAGTAATTAATCCTTAATTATTTCTACCAAGTAATTATCCTTTAAATTACTTCCCATTAAGCAATTTCCCTTATATCAGTTACATCCAGTAATCATTTATCAATTACTTACACTAAGTAATTACACTTATCAAATCTCATTAAGTAATTATACTTAATCAATTACTAAGTGACTATCTTTAATTAATTAACACATTAATTAACTTAAATTAATCACATTCATTTCATTAATCATAACTGAATAATTCATCCCTTAATTACCCTTTAAAAAAATTAATTAATCCTTAATTACAGATTAATTATTCTTCAATTATTAATTAATAAACCTTAATTATTAATCAATAACCTTTAATACAAAGTAATCAATCCTAATTACTTTTATAATTAATTATTTAACCTAAATTAACTAATTAATTATCTATTAATTATCAATTAATAAAACTTAATTATTAATTAACAACCTTAATTACAAATTAATTAATCCATAATTATAAATTAATCAATCCCTAATTACCATTTGATTAACTATCCTTTGATTAATCCATTTATTAATCTTTAATTATAAATTAATCATCCTTTAAGTATTAATTAATAAAACCTAATTATTAATTAATAAACTTGATTAAGTTCTTCTTAATTACCAATTAATCAACCCTTAATTACCTAATTAATTAATTTATAATTACAAATTAATTAATCTCTAATCATTAGTTAATCAATCATAATTGTTAGTTAATTAAATAAATAAATTATCCTTAATTAATCACTTAATTAATCCTTATCAATAATTAATTAAATTAATTAATTAAACTTAAATTTTCTTAATTAACTTAATTACTCTCACTTATTAAAATCTTAATTGACCTTAAGATAAAACATTATCTTCAATTATCATTAAAATATTTTATCTTAGTAATTAACTTTACTTAATTAAATCATTAATTAAGTTTAAAAAAAATCATTAATTACTTGTTTCTAATTATTAATTAACAATCCTCAATTTACAAGTTAATAAATCACTTGAAACCCTTAACTGTTAATTAATAAATCCTTAATCATTAACTAATTTAATTAATTAATTACTCTTTAATTATCTCATAAATTATCAAACTTTAATTAAGTTTTTAAGATAAAAACATTTCCTTTATTAATTACCTAATTTCATTTCAAATTAAGTTTGAAAATAACTTAAGAATTTAACTTAATACATTTAAGTTAAACAAGTCATACAACTTTAATTTATTTAAAACATTCATTACAAGGAAATGGATTTCAAGAAATAAATTTAACTTGATTATTTAAAATTTAAAAACTTAATTTTATTTAAATTTAAAAATTGTTTTAAGCATTTACTTTGGGTTTAACCCATATGTACTCGATCCAGAACCAAGTACTACTTCTTCTTTTCTTTTTATAAAAGAGTGGTTTAATTCATAAACTGTTTAAAACTTTAACAGTTACACTCAAATTCGCGTACGACCCAAGGAAAATACTCGAGCCAAAACTCTTTTAGCCCGAGGCCCCCTTCGAGTAAACCAGCGAACCCAAACCCACAGCACACTGAAACCAGGTGCACATGCACCACCGATTGCCGGAGCTCCGGCACTCCTGACCATCCCTAACAAGTCGTCAGCAACGTGCTCTGGCATCAGACCATCCACCATTCTCAATCGAGCACAGCAACAAAAATTAACTCATTAGAGCTCCCTGGGCCCAAATTCAACAACCCAGAATCGCCTTGCTAGGCCGATTCCGATCACCAGAAATGCCACTGCTTCGTTCAAAGCTTCGTCAAGATCTCAGGCTTCTTTTCCCCTTCGTCCCAACCAACTCGAAACATCTAGAAACACCATAGAGGCCTAGATTACGACCATGACCAAACTACGTGTTAAACCCTACATCAACCTTTCGCCATCGCCACGGCGATCATAAAATTCAACGAGCATTTTTCCCATGCTCACCTACCTCCTCGCCACCTCCGGTAGCAATCCCATGCATCCCGAACTCCTTGATCGTCAGAAAAGACCAAAAACTCACTTTCTGATCAACCTGAAAATCTCATTCAAAACAAACTTATAAATTATGATTTAACTCTTAAAAATCATTTTCTAATACAAGGATTCAGGTTATAAAAGAAAATCAAAAGATTACAGAGTTTGAATTTTTACATTTATCAAAAATTCTTACTGTTATTTACTTTTCCAGGTGATATTCAAACCTTCCTTACTTAATTTTATTTTCAAATCTTAAATTTGTTTAAACAAACAATTCTTGTTCGATTTTCTAAACCTGATAGAGAGCAGATGGAAAGATTTGAATTTTGATAAAATTTTAACCTCTGAACTTATAAACAGAGATATACTCAAGCAAATCAAACATGCACACTTAAATCAGATATATATATAGATACTTATATATACATGCAACATTCTTCATCATAGAAACTCATATGCAACAAAATTTACCTACTTAACTTTTCAGATAAATGTTTACTCACCGATATGATGTGCAAAGGAGTTAAAGTAGTTTTGAACAGAGCTTGGAAAACTGGGAGCTTTGAACTACATCTGCTTTGACTTCTTTAAAAACTGAAAAGCTTTGAATAAATTGAAAAAGTATGGCCTCTGGAAACTTGTAAGCTTTGATTTTTCTTAAGATTTTCTTGCATGAATTCTTGAAAATGATTATAGGCTTGAAGAACAAATGGTTATAGACTTGAGGATAGATGGTTACAGGTTTGAAGAATAACTGATTACAAACTTTGAAAGAACACTATAGATTTGATTTAAACTTGGTTTCTGGTTGTAGATTATTGAGCTTGGAAATGAATTCCAGTTTGGTTTGTGAAGATGTGTTCAGGTCTGAGGCAAATGATTTCTGGGTTGCATTGTTTGATTTTCAGATTCGCTTGCTTGTGAAGGTTACAGGTTTGCATTGCAGATTTGAAAAATGTGACAGGGTTTTGCTTATAGAATTTGGTTTGAGAAATTTCTGGTTTTGGTTTTGTATTTTCAAATGTGAGAATAAAAAACGAAAAATGTAGAAGAGGGAGGATATAGATTCATTTAGATTTGTTTTAAAGTTAAAGAAAAATAAAATTGAATTATGACACATGTCATTACAAATCTCAATTATCTTACAAATGTATGAACATGCATATAAAATTAACACTTGTAATTATTTACTTTTATTTATTTTTTTAAATGATTTAAAAGCTTTTGAATTAAATTTCCTAATTAATAAATATATTTTAAATGCCTTTCTAATTTATATGAATAAAACTTTTTAAAAGAAATAAATAAAAACTAATTAGATTCTAAATAAAATCACATAAATGTATATATTTAATTCATTTTTAAATATCAATATAATTTTTGCATTTATTTACTATTAAATAAATACTTTCTAAATTTATATAAATAATCTCTTTAAGGAAAATAATATAAATCAAAATCTTTTTTAAATAAAAACTTATTCATACATTTCATATCAAAGTATATTAAAATAATTATCCTTTAAAGATTCAAATTTAAATCCAGTTTCAAATTCAAATCTTACTTTTAAAAATCCAACTTAAAAATCAACTCAAACATTTATATTCTTAAATAAACACATTATTAAGTTTGAAATTGATTATTCCATTTAAAAACAAATTAATACATTTATATATGCATTTAAACAATACTTATTAAATTTGAAAATAATAAGTCTATTTAAAATCAAATTTATAAAATAACACAAATTACATAATTATTCTTATTAAATCAATCTATAACCATAATTAAAACATCACATTATTATTATTTTAAAATATCAAATTTAACCAATTTTAAATAATTAATTAAGAGATTATCACATTTTAAATTCCTTGAAATTCTGGGATATCACAGAGGTCATTGACATTGATTTTATATCTGAAAACCCTTTTATTAATCCCATAATTTCTCATAAAATACTCATAATTCCATTCAAATGAATATTTCAACCAAAACAATGTTTAGCATCATAAACCATTTCGGGTCTCATCAATATTCGAAAATAAAATATATCAAAAGTAAGAGATGATAATTATAACAACCCGCACCATAATGAACACAAATTTTGACTAAATGGAAACTCAAATCCATTAGGGTATAGGTCATTGGTGTTGATAACATATAATAAACATTAATATATCAAAAACTATCAACATAAACTCATAGTAGAATAGAAAAATATAATTATACATATATACTAACTAAGGCTACTACCTTGGAATCAATATTATCCAGTGGATATCTAGTTGCCTTGTCAGGACCGAGTATGAATATGAAGACTTCTCCATCTATCGTTCCTGTCTTATACCAGTGGTACGTCCCTCTAAATCTATCATGTGGGTTGTATTGAGGAGGGGGTCAAAACAACGTTCTAGCGATTGAAAATTTACATACTTTATCCACAACACTAATTTATGTTGATTGATTTCTATTTAAGTGTTATGTCTATTATTCATGGCTTATCCATATAATACCATATGCGCGTAGGATATATCTAACCTTCTCCAAGATCTAACTGTATATATATACATATATATGTATATATAAACATTGTACTATCCAAAAGAGAACCCCGGCCTTTTAATATCTCTTAAATAGGAAGGAGGCAGACCCAATAGCCATTTTATATCTCAACCCTGAAGCAGACCCTCTGAACATAATCGCTAGTCAACGAACCCTAGTTATGAAGGCTGATGACCACTAGGTATGGCTTTATAATGTAGTTTGACATATTAATAATCCATCTCAAAGACTTATCTAAGGGTTAACTTGCCCTCCTCCGACAAACAAACAATTAATTAGACGTTAAGGTCTTCGTATATCCTATACGGATTCTACACTATTAAAAAGCGAAATCCACTAGGGCATAATCCAAGTCTTTGCTAACAACCGCGCACGACCGTGGGTAGTCAAACTTATATGCTATCCCTATTAATTATCATCAGTTTAATAATAATACTGACATTGCTCACTGTAACAACCTGCCTTTTCAACAATCAAAACTCGGTACCAAATACATCCATGGTATTCTAATGCCGAACTTCCAATCGTCGGAAAGGCAGATTGTTAGGGTAAAATAAAAAGAAAAATAGGGGAAATAGAATTTCATAGAGGAAAAACATATAATATAATAAAGATAGTATAAACTATCATTCCTAGATATATAAGTATATCAGAGTAAATAAACCTTATCGGCTGGACAGTTATAACTTTCTGACCTTATAATTATTGATGGGTATAAATATTAATACAACGGAAATAAATACTATGGTATGTGAACATCCAACTCTATTCCGTGAGCTCCATGTCCCACCAAAGACAACTTGAAAGAATACCCAGTCTGAGCTGAGCAATATAATAAAATAACATCTAGATCAATCTGGAAAACCAGCAAAGAAAAACTCAAGTAATGTGGTGAACATGTAACGTTTTATGAGACCACACCGCTAAACATGGAACGACTTTAGCTCACAAAAACATCATCCATACATGAAAGATTGGAAAACAAATTAGAACAAAACCCAAATTTGGAAGAATGGGCATGAACAAGATCAAAATCCAAACTAAAAGAATGGACATAAATAATTAAACACGAGAAAAGGTCTAGTCGCTTCTCGATGCAATTAAGAAAACAATTTAAAGATTTGAGTCGACAACAAGGAAATGAGTATTCCAACAATGATTAGGAGGGTGCGTCCCCCCTTAAAAGAAAGTATAAGTCTAGACAATATATTTGAGAGGGTTATTTTCTCCGGGAATCTCTTGGAGACGTACAAGCCGGACCCAGCCAACCTTATCAAGAATTCAAATATTTCACATCTCTGCACACATATCACCAAATCTACTCTATAGTAGATCTAAATATACCCTAATGGGAGCTGTTATCAAAGTAATTTCAATAAAAAAGTAATTCTATAAGTGACATCATCGCAAAGGAGTTAGTGCCGCTAAGTTTTAGGTCGATGGTCAACAGTGTCGCGTAAGGTCACTAATGTGTATAGACGATGCTGCTTCTCTTTAGTGTCGCTTCTCATCCACACTATACTTAATCATGCTGCAATTCAGCAACATTGCATTCGATCAATAAAGAAAAATAGGAGAATGTTGTACTCAATTGAAGCCGCATGAGTCTAACACTGCCCATTTTCAAAGTCATATGGTAGTGGATGCAATACTATTTTAATAGTGCACCTATTAAGTATCGTTACTCTTCAAACACTACCATTCAAAGACAGGGTTATACGACACCTAATCAATATAGCCATCAAGGATCAACTATGCCACTAAGCAAGTGTTGACCCTAACCAATGTCGCATTTCTTCAATATACCGCATATCATGAAGCCTTTTTTTCTGCACTGCCTGTTATCAACATTGTGCTCTACTGACGTCGCATGTCATAAATTCCATCGAGTCTTTAGTATCACCTTATATCAATACAACATCCAGGAGATTATCGCCGCTAATCATCCATGCAATATTGATGATGAATATCATCAATGTTCACATAAAATTTAACCAACATTGCTGAGTAACAATGTCACTATATTATTTTTATTACGTGACTGATGCCATCTCATATTGATGAAGCACGTCGAAGATCATCCAAAATAAAGCAAAGGAATATAACGTTGATGATAGCATCGAGGGTTAAGCATGGCGAAGATTGAGCATGTTAGAGGTGGCGCCGAGTCACTGAGGCAAACCACACCACCATTGTAAATACAGACCTAGGGGCTGGCAAAATGGGGCAATCATTTCTTTTCTGTACTCTCATAATCAAACTCTTGTAAACCCTAATTCGAATTAGGGACAAAATCCATTTAACTATAATCATGCACAATCTATATGAACAAGGACTTGGACATAGCTATTTTTTGGACTAAGCCTTTTTGACAGTTATTGACATGGATGCACATAAACTCGAACTCTAAGTCTAAAACTTGACATAATTGTTTAAAAGGAGCTTTGGACTATGACGAGCATATATATGCATAATTATGTGGACATTGGACTTTGAATATAAGAACAGGGTACGTAGTGCATCGATGAGCTTAGTGGATTATTGCATATCTATACCTCTTGTGAACATATGGAATGACATGGGCCCTTCTTTGAACATCTTTCTTAAAATCCCATATGAACCCTTGGATTGTTAACTCCAAGGGACCCTAAAAGATCTCGAGCACAATGATCCACGAAAACATATGGACTTTCATATATTTTACCGCAAAAGCCTATTAGCATCATAAATCCATTCTTTAATGATTCCATCGTGCACTAAGTCTCAAGTGATGAATTGGCCCTCGATAACCCTACTAAATTGACATTAATTGAGTTATGCTTAGTCGTGTCATCGTATACGTTCAAATCAAGGATTAATTTGTCACAAATGGTATCATGGGTGTTAAACTAGTTTTTGGTCTAACATTTTTGGTGCTAGAAGGAGGGCCCGAACCTCCAACTTATTTAACTTTCTCTCGAGACTGATTGAGTAAGTTTTATTTTAGGAAAATGAGATCAAGGCAACTTAATGCTCCAAATGAAGAGGTCATACAAATAGATACATTCACAACAACATTAGAACAAAATGTAATTCCTAAGTTCAACTTGGGAAATACATAGCCTACACTGCCGTCAGAACCGACACAACCTACCAACAACGAAATCAAGATTAAATGCCTAGAACAACAAGTGTTAATGATGAAAGAACTTTTAGAAGGCATACTTGCTCAAAAATCTTCCAAAACCATCAGGCTCATAGGAGGAGATGAAGATGAGTTTGCAAGAAGAGAATTAGATGCCTCTTTTCTTAAAAATATAGCAAAGGAAAACTTGTCCTAACTCCACAAAAGAGAAGAAATGACCAATAGGCTAAAGGAAACTACCAAAAAAGGTTAGAAAAAAAATTTAAGGAGCAATCTGGAAGCTCAGCCTCCGAAGGATATAAACCTGAAAGGAATAACTACCATAATGATGAGGCCTAATTGAGAGACATGGTAAAGAAATGGCAAAAGATATGCTTAATCTCAAAGGAAAGAGAAATCTAGTGA
This sequence comes from Allium cepa, assembly GCA_030765085.1. Taxonomy (NCBI): domain Eukaryota; kingdom Viridiplantae; phylum Streptophyta; class Magnoliopsida; order Asparagales; family Amaryllidaceae; genus Allium; species Allium cepa. The sequence goes on from CM060944.1 coordinate 350,135,693, forward strand.
CAAGGTCAACGATAATCATCGAGAAGCTACCTTCATAGATGAAATCATGTCAGCAAAACATCCTTCTCATGACAAGATCACATCCATCAAGCATAATGGAACGACTGGTTCAGATGATAACTTATTGGCTTTCAAAAGTCAGATGGACTTGTACAATGCATCTAGAGCTGTGCGTATTAGGCTTTTGCCAACCACTTTTCAGGGAGCAGTAGCTAAATGGTACCGATAATACAAAGGACCATCTATTCTTAGAAACAATTTTATTATGAATTCTCGATGCAGTTTTGTATCTGCAAAGATCCTGCTGTTGACTACACCTTGGTAGCTAACATCAAGCAGAGATCGGGGGAGCTATTAGGTGATTATCTAAGAAGGTTTAATGTAGAGGCCCTTAAAATGAAAAATATGATCGATGGGAATAAGCTGGTGATAATACATTCAGGCCGATTGAGCAAACTCTATTTTGGAAAGAACTCTATATACATGGATACAAAGGCTTACAAGATTTCCATTTCCAAGCTGATAAATTCATCCGCATGGATGACATGTATGATGCTAGAAAGAAGGCCCAAGCCAAAAAGGAAATAGGGAAAATTAACAACAACCACAAACATAAGAAGCCAAGATGGGAAGAAAACTCAAATACCAACCATATTGCTTTGAATAAATCGGTATCTTACATATATGCTACAAAAAAGGAAAGTGATAACTTCTCGATTTCTTACAAAGCTAAAACCGATCCTAAACCGAGAAAAGGGGGAGATTACTATGCCTATCATAAACTAAACGAGCATAAAATAAATGAGTGCCAGGTATCGACTGGCATAATTCAACATATGATCCGTTTCAGACTTTTGATGGAATTTGTTAAAGATAATCAAAAAGCTTTCCATTCCGAAAATAGCCATCAAAGGCCACCAAGAAACGTCGCAAATCTGGTACAAGATGATACTCAGCAAGACTTCATTTCACCTCTCAACCGAATTGAGGTAATCCACGGAGGCCCACATCTAGCTGGAAATAATAAAGGATCAAGGAGTCGCTATGTTAGGGTAGAAAAAGAGGGGATTTTCTATATTTATAAGGAACTTCCACTCAAGAACTCATGATTCCAAATCAAGATGCATAGACCATCACCCTACAAGAAATAAGAGGGATTCACCATCTGCATAATGATCCGCTTACGATCACTGTGTAAATTAGACTTTCCGTGGTCACTAAAATTTTTGTGGATACCGAAAGTGCATTCAACGTAATTTTCAAGCATGCATTTGACCAGATGGGAATTTCGAAGGGGAAACTTGAACCGAGTTTTAAGCCTATTTTTGGGTTTAACAACAAAGGGTCAACTCCTATGGGATAGGTAAGACTTCTCTTACAAATGGGAGATCCACCGCATTCTCGGACATTTGAGACTCTCATTATCATCATATATCAGCCATCGTATTATAACACCTTTTTTTAGAAGACCGGCTTTGGACGAATTTGATGCCTTTGTTTTGCCAAAGTATCTGATGGTGAAGTTCCTAACCAAAAGCAGGTATGGTACCACAAGAGGAGAACAATTTAGTGCTTGTGAAGTGTACTATCCACTATTAAGCAATACAAATAAGACCATTCTTCTTGTTAAGATTCAGAAGAAAAAGAATTAATTAGAACTGATACTAAAAAGCCTTTGGTTGATGATTCTTCAAACCCATCACCCAAAGCAAAAAAAAAGCATAAACTTCTCCAAAAAGAAAAGAAAACGTAAGGAAGCAAACTTGGTAGAAAACAAAATAGAAAGTAAGGAAATTGTCACTGAACTAGACTGTAGAAATGAATAAAAGAGAATGAAGCCCATAGAAGATCTTGAGGATATATGCTTAGATTCATCCGATACAACGAAGATAGTTAAAATTGGAAAAGAGTTAGATAGCAATCTCAAGGGAGAGCTGATTTAGTACCTCCAATCTAGCAAAGATGTATTTGCCTGGACCCACTCAGGTATGGTTGGAATAGATCCGACAGTCATGCGCCATGCTTTGAATATAGACCCAAATGTCACACCAATCTGGTAGAAGAAAAGACAAATCGATAAAGTTCAATCCAATGTTTTAAAAGAAGAAATCAAAAGATTGCTCGAAAATGGATTTATCATAGAGGTAGTTTATCCGAAGTGGTTAGAAAATTCAGTGTTAGTCACAAATCCAATGGGAAGTAGAGAATGTAACACCCCATATTTTTAGTAACATTATTTAGGATATTTAATTAGATAAATAAAATAATGTAAGTTGATTAATGGATTAAGACTTGATTAAATAAGGGGTAGTCGTGCCATGTTAAACAAGTGAACAAAAAAATAAAAAGGGAATAAAAGGTTAGGAAATATGCAAGGGCAAAATAGGAACAAGGCTTATCCTTATACCCTAAACCCCTTAGGAATTCATTCTACACATCCATTCTATTTTTACAAACAAAAATAGAGCTAAGGCCGACAACCATTAGGAAGAACTCAAGAAGAAGAACTCGAGAAGAAGAATCAAATCACTTAATCAAGAACAAATCTCACATCCTTAATCAAAAAGCTAAGGTGAATAATGACTACATCTCAATTTTTAATGGTTTTCGATTTTAGTATGTAATCCGAATTATTTGTAAACATTTTACCATGTTTTAGATGATAAAATGTATATCCGTATGTTGTTGATGATTTATGGTAATTCAGATAGATTTTATGATATGTTTTGATATGAAAACCTTATTATATGACATCCAATTGCCTTGTGAATTTGAATTTAGATTAGAAACAAAATTTAGTAGTGGCTTTCAATTTTCATAGTTTTTTGAATTAATGTGAATTTTATATGAATTTTCTAGTGAAGAAAATGCTAGTTTGGGTTTAAAATTTATTTTGGACAAACTATATTGGTTTAGGGTTTGAAATTAAAAAATGTTAGAAAACATTAAAAAACTGATTTTTTGGAATTTTTGTAGAATTTTCCTAAGTTTATTAATGGATATATAAAATTACTTAAGATATGAGACTTAAATGTTTTATATATTTATAAAAAGGACAAGAGATATTTTGTAAATAATCCAAATTCTTATTTCTGAAAATCGGAAGTAATTTTAGAAAAGGAAATTTTGCAAGCAATCATATTTTGACAAACAAGGTAGGTTAGTACAAAGAAATAATTTGAAAAGTCAAATCTACATGCTTTTTCCTGTTTCAATGCTTTTGGCACCAGGCTTCTGAATCCTTACCTTCTCCTTCGACTCAATCGAAACCAATGCATATGGTATCAGATAACTGGTACGTAGTGAATTGGATATAGGTGGAAGGTATTGGGTCGAAACTAGGGGTTTCGAAGGGGTCGAAGCATACTTTGCTTTTAAATGAAAATGCACCTGCTTTGCTTTCGACTAATAGCTTTCGACTTTGTCTGCTTTCAAGTGAGTTAATGACTTTAAAATGAATGGTTTTAAGAAATTGTGCCTTTGTTTCTAAATAAATGCTTTCGACTAGGTTGAAGCTCCTGACTGCCGCTTTTTACCATTCAACCTAGATTGGTTTCGAAAGGGTTGCCTTGTTTAAAAAAAATCAAGCCTCTTCTCCAATGCTTTTGAAGGGATGGTTTCGACACCATCATTCTTTACTTAGGAAATGCTTTCGAAAGAGATGCTTTCGACTTAAATGTTTTAATGACCCCTTTGCTTTATAAAATGTAGAACCCAAATGGTTTTGAAAGCAATAGTTCTAATGGTTTTGAAAGGTGTTTCCACATGTTATAAATTGAACCCAAATGCTTTTAAAAGGCTAGATGTTTTGATACTTTCGAAAGGTTTTAAAGAAAGGTTTCTAAGGGGTGGTTCCACAATGGTTTCGGAAGGTCTAAAAGGAAATGAATTCCAATGGTTTCGAAAGGCAATGTTTAAGTATTTTAAAGATAGGGTGTCTAAGGTTTTAAAGATTTCGAAGGAAATGTTTTCCAATTCTTTCAAAAGGATAAATATGAATGGTTTCGAAAGGTATGATATCGAAAGGTATATTTTGACCTTCAGCCTAAGTCTTTACTTGTATTGAAAGGGATACTTTCAAAGGTTTTGGAAGGGGTACTTTCAATGGTTTCAAAAGGTTTGTTTAAAGGTTTAAACAATGGCATTAGATGAGTTTTTTTGGCAATATAGCCTTAGTGTTTTTAAGTTAACAAGGGTTATAACTTATTTTGGAGGGATGGGAAATTCTTAGTGATTCCATCAACATTATTTCGGGTAAAGTATCTGTAACATGGCAAATAGCTTAGAGTAAAGCAAAGAGTGTATTTTTCCTCGTATATGTATGATTTAAAGGTTTAAATCATTTTGAAAAGGTTCTCAAGGAAAATTTTAAAGGGTAGTAAACCCTAAGAATATGATTCAGATCAGAAGACCAGGTTGGATTGGTGTAGGGTCGTGCCCTATACTCATTAGTTATTAGAACCTATCTAATTTAGTCTAATGTTCCAGTGTGTAGGGCTTTGTCACATGTGAGACTGAAATTATGTTACAAACAGATAGGAATCTAAAATGGAAAGACATGTTATTGGTAAGCCTGCAAGGCCATTAGGATCAGTTAGACCTGGAGAAGTAAGTAAGGACAGACCGTCCAGAAGAGGAGTATCTAAAGATATTAGATTTTTAGGTTTCTTGGTAGGCCCGAGTCAACCAAGGGTTAGTAGTTAGCCGAACAAAACTACAGTGTATGGACATGTAGTTCATATGGTAACTGATTTGTACATATACATGATATTGCTTTACATATTTAACCAGTTTTGGTTGTAGGATTATAATTTGCAAAAGATATGTTTGAAAAAGGATATTTGTTAGAGGAAACCCATTCCGCTAAGCGACGTAGTCTCACTTAATATCAGATAACCAAGATGTGTAGTATTACTTAAACCAGGCTTTATATCCGACTCGAAGTTTATTTTCCTTAAACTATTAGGTGCTCAAAATTGATTTGAGTAGGCTGAGGGTTGAGGTTTATAGGTTTTAGTAGGTTGGCGAATAAAAGCTTTCGGTGACGAGCAGGTGGCTGACGGATAGCTAATTAGGATTTGCTGTTGTATTTTGGATTAATTTTGTTGTATTGTATATATAGTACTTTGGTCAACCAAGGGGGTATCATTATATGTCGCTCCTGGCGTAATTATGTAATAATTATATTTTATCTGAACTTGAGAAAGCGATAGGATTATGTAATTTGAATATGGGATATGTTTTGGAAATGTTATCAGAAAAATGTTGTTTTTTTAAAACCTGTGATTTTGTTTCATATTAAAGTGCTTCTGATATTATTGATACCATTAACACAGCCGTATTTAGTTTTCAGAAGTTAATACTATGAATGACTACAACATCTATAATGCTTAGGTTTGGGCCTCTAGATAGGGGATGTTACAACTTGGTATCAGAACATGGGTTTATGAAAAACTTTACTTAAAAAAATGATTTTCGAAAATGTAATCCTAAGAAATTATAGATAAAATCAGGGCATGGGATATAACGCTATAGTAATGTACTTGTATTTTCCATATATAAGTATGCGCATTATATTTAGTCTCTTATCTCTATTAGGTTATTTTTATGTATCTCACAAAGTTTCGAATGCAGATATAGATTCTTAAAGAGATAATATTGGAGGAGAAAGCACCACTACAGATGGAAATGCTAGACCTAATACTAGAAGGAACTAAGCTTAGGCACAAGCTGGAAATATTGGTGCTGAGGTCCCGCAAGTTAACATGGGAGCTATGTATCAGTTTTTCATGAATATGATGCAAGCAGGGGTTGCTACTAGAGTAGTTGGGGAAGGAGCCCAGGAAGCTCCAATAATCAACAATTATGCTGCTTTAAGTAAGGACTATGCTTGGTTGGGAGGAAAATCATTCATTGGGACTGAAGACCCCGTAGAATTGGTGAACTAGTTGTTGCACTATGATAGGATTTTCATAGATTTAGGGCTCAGTGGTGAGCAGAAACGAAGGCTTGCTTCGAGGCAGCTTTATACTGGTGGAATAGTGTGACAGTTGGAGTGGATGAAGGAACGATGTCATGGACTGTGTTTAAGAGAAGGTTTGAGGAGAGATTCATGTCTGTAATGGCAAAGTCTACCTTGCTCAGAAAGTTTGCTGAGTTAGAGCAGGGAGAGATTATTGTGTTAGAGTATGCTATAAGGTTTGAGCAGTTGGCAAAATATGGTCATGCCGCTGTACATACTGTGATTAAGAGGAATGAGAAGTTCATTATGGGGTTGAAACCTAAATTGGCCAGGGCTACATTACATCATATTAGGGATCCTTGTGAAGTTGTAGTAGAGATGACTCTAAGACACGAGGAAATTATTACTTTAGTGGAGAAGAATAAGGCGAAGGAGGTCCAGATATGACAGAGTCAGAAAAGGAAGTTCTTTCCTAAGATGGCGGCCTAGAAGGGTAGGGCCGTGAAGAAGGGAAAGTCAGAAGTTGTCTGTTTTAAGTGCGACAAAAAAGGCACTTTGCGAATGAATGTCCTTCTAGAGAGGCAAAGAAGGTGACCGGAAGAAGAATGTCAAATGCTTCAACTAGGATCAGATGGGTCATTACAAGAGCCAATGCAAGGACCTTTCTAAGGATGGAAAGAGCAAAGTATATGCATTGGAGCCAGCTACCTCGAGACCTACGGCAAGAGAAAAAGGAAAATAGTGTTGGGAGGTACGCTTATGATTCTTGGTATGATAGTTAGTGTTCTATTTGATACTGATGCATCACATTCTTTTATATCTTGTTGTTTGGTAGATAAGCTTAATCTAGAACCCTCATATCTAGTTACTTCCTCAAGGGTCGCAAATTCAATAGGAGGGTATGCAACACTTGGGATGAGATGTGACCACCTAAAGTTTGACTTGTTAGGTCATACTTTTGTTAGCAGTTTGCATATGTTTGGTTTCGTAGGATTCAAATTTTTTAGGGTATCGGTTGGTTAAGTAAGTAAGATGCTATTATATTTTTTCCATGATGGGAAATTATCACTTAGACACCCAGACTGTTGGGAGCGGATTTTATATTCCATGGAAAACCCTAGCTATGAGGTGAATGCTTTGTTGGTTGTTGTGGAGATGAAAGATGAGCTGAATCGATTTTTTGTGATTATAGAATTCACGGATATTTTTGAACCCGTAGTAGGATTGCCACCGAAACGGGATATTGAATTTCATATAGATTTGGTCCCTGGAGCAGAATCGGTTAGTAGACCGCCAAGCAGGATGATATCTACCAAAATGAGGGAGCTCAAGGTTCAGTTGGTGGATTTGGAAGGCAAGATTTTCATCAAACCTAGTAGTTCATCTTGGGGAGCAACCGCAATATTTGCTAAGAAGCCAGACGGATCGTTATGGTTATGTATTGATTATCGTAAATTGAATGAGAAAACGATAAAGAATCGATATCCATTGCCTAGGATTGACGATTTGTTCAATTAGTTGAGTGGAGCCAACATATTTCGCAGTTAGATTTAGCGATAGGTTTCCATCAGCTTAGAGTGGCAGAGGGTAGTATTCCTTTGACGATGTCTAGAACCAAATAGATTGTATGAATGGTTAGTGATGCTGTTCGGACTGACTAATGCATTGGCTTACTTTGTAGATTTGATGAATCGGATTTTCAGAGAGCACCTAGATGATATTTTGGTGTACTGTAAGGATGAAAGAGAGCACGAAATAGATTTTAGTGCATTGTAAGGATGAAAGAGAGCATGATGTTCATCTTAGAGTAGTGCTTGAAATGCTAAGGCAGCATCAGCTAAAGGCGAAGTTCTCGAAATGTCATTTTTGGAAGAAGAAAGTGAAGTTTCATGGCCATGTAGTTTCAGAGAATAGGTTATCAGTGATCCAACTAATATCGAGGTCGTGAATAGTTGGAAGAGACCAGAAACAGAGATTGAGATAAAAAGTTTTCTAGGATTGGTTGGTTACTATCGGAGGTTTATTAAGGATTTTTCGCGGATAGCGGCACCAATGACTAGTCTAACTTGAAAGGATGTGAAGCTCGTTTAGACAAATAGGTGTAAGGAGGTATTCTAGAAGCTAAAACACTTATTGACTAATGCACCTGTGTTAGTGGTTCTAGAGGAAAATCGGGATTTAGTGGTGTACAGGGATGCATGTGGGATTGGGTTAAGAGTTGTGTTAATGTAGAGTGGTAGAGTAATTGCCTATTCTTCTCGATAGCTTAGACTGCATGAAGGCAGATACCCAACCCATGATTTGGAGTTAGCTGCGGTGATTTTTGCACTGAAGCCGTGGAGACATTACCTTTTGGGAGAATGATTTGAGTTGTATACGGATCATAAGTCGTTGAAGTATTTGTTCTCTTAGAAGAAGCTGATCATGAGACAACAAAGGTGGTTAGAGTGCTTAGTTGCTTATGATTTCGGTATTGAGTACACACCGGGAAAAGGCAACATGGTTGTAGATGCGCTTAGTAGAAAACATTAGAGTGTGGTGTTAGATATGATAACTGAGTGGAAAGATTTGAAATTGTTAGCGAATTGCAGAGTATAGTGGAGAACTAAGAGTAGTTCGAGCACAGAAACTGCTTTGTTATCATGTTTGGAAGTTCGACCAGTTATGATCGAAAAGGTTGCTTCTAAATAGCTAGAGGATCCACTGTTGGCTGAAAGGATCAGAAAGCTGAGAGATGGAACGGAAAGCGATGACTTATAGGATTTTAGTCTTGACCAGAATGGGTGGTTGAGAAAGGAAGGAAGATTGCATGTTCCAAATGCTGGAGACATTAGGAAGAAAGTTTTGGAGGAATTCCATCTCTCGAAGTTCACTATTCATCTGGGAGGAACAAAGAAGTATCTGGACATGAAGAGAAGTTTCTTCTAGAAAGGTATGAAGAGGGATGTAAGCTTATGGGTAAAGCAGTCTCTAAACTGCTAACATGTAAAATTCGAACAATAGAAGCCAAGTGGGTTGCTTCAACCTTTGTACATTCCAGTGTGGAAATGAGATTCTATTTCTATGGATTTCATTGATAGGTTGCCAAAGTCTAATAGAGGAAATGAAAGCATATAGGTCATTATGGACATGTTGACCAAGAGTGCCCATTTCATTTCTATTAGTCAACCAGAACGGCACCTGCGTTAGCGAAGTTGTTTATGAAGAATGTAGTTAGACTGCATGGAATTCCTAGTAGTATAGTGAGTGATAGGGATTCTTTATTCACTAGTGAGTTCTGGAAGAGTCTATAGGATACCTTAGTTACCAAGCTCAAGATGAGTACCGCTTACCATCCATAGACCGATGCGCAAACGAAGAGAGATAACAAAGTCTTGGAGAATTTGTTACGAGCTTATGTGCTAGATTTTGGGGGTTCATAGGAAGACTATCCACATCTAGTCGAGTTTTCGTATAACAATAGTTATTAGGCTAGCATAGGGATGACATTATTTAAAACTTCGTATGGAAGGCCATGCAAATCTCCAGTTTGTTGATTAGAGACCGAGGATAGGTTGGTTCTTGGTCCGGGTTTGGATAGAGAAGCTGCAGAAAAGGTTGATTTAAATCGAGCTAGAATGAAGGAAGCTCAATTTAGGTAGAAGAGTTATGCAGATAAATATAGAAAGACTTAGATTTTTCTATTCGAGAACAAGTTTTCATCAAGGTGTCGATGAAGAAGGGTGTGTGATTCGATTTGGGAAATCAGGGAAGTTGGCACCGAGGTTTGTTGGACCATTTCCTATTATTGAAAAGATTTGAAAACTCATGTATAGAGTAGAGTCACCGAGCAGTTTGGCAGGAGTCTATGATGTTTTCATTTTTCCCCATCTAAGGAAGTGTATTCGAGACCCAGATACTACTATATCACCGACTGCATTAGATGACATAGTCGTAGAGCCTAATTTAACTGTAGTTAGAAAGCCAGTTCGCATAGTCGCAAGAGATGAGAAGAGGCTTAGGAACAAAACAGTCAGATTAGTTGAAGTCTAGTGGAGCGATAATGATAGAGACCATACTTGGGAGACTGAGGACGGGATGAGAGATGTTTATCTTGATTTGTTTGAGGATATGTTTCACCGTTGATTGTTTTGATGTATACCTTATCGTAATTTCGAGGAAGAAATTCTTTTAAGAAGGGAGTCTTTAACACCCCATATTTTTAGTAACATTATTTAGGATATTTAATTAGATAAATTAAATAAAATAATGTAAGTTGATTAATGGATCAAGATTTGTGATTAAATAAGGGGTAGCCTTTCCATGTTAAACAAGTGAACTAAAGAATAAAAAGAGAATAAAAGGTTAGGAAATATGCAAAGGTAAAATAGGAACAAGGCATATCCTTATACCCTAAACCCCTTAGGAATTCATTCTACATGTCCATTCTATTTTCAGAAACAAAAATAGAGCTAAGGCCGGCCACCATTAGAAAGAGCAAAGAAGAAGAATTCAAGAGGAAGAATCAAATTACTTAATCCAGAACAAATCTCACATCCTTAATCAAAAAGCTAAGGTGAAAATGACTACATCTCAATTTTTAATGGTTTTCGGTTTCAATCTGAAATCTGAATTGTTTGTAAATCTTTTGCCATGTTTTGGATGATAAAATGTATATTTACATGTTGTTGATGATTTGTGCTAATTCTCATAGATTTTGTGATATGTTTTGATATGACAACCCAATTATATGACATCTTTCCTTGTAAATTTGAATTTAGATTAGAAACAATAATATAGAAATGGGTTTCAATTTTCATAATTTTCTGAACTAATGGGGATTTTATATGAATTTTCTAGTGAAGAAAATGCTAATTTGGGTTTAAAATTTATTTCGGCCAAATTATATTGGCTTGGGGTCTGAATTTATATATGTTAGAAAACATATAAAAAATGATTTTCTGGAGTTTTTGTAAAAAAATTCTATGTGTTCTAATGGATATATAAAATTATTTAAGTTATAAGACTTAAACATTTATGTATTTATAAAAATGGGAAGAATTATTTTTTAAATAATTCAAATTCTTATTTCTAAAAATCGATAGTACTTTCAGAAAAGAAAAATTTGCAACCAATCATAATTTGACAAACAAGGCAAGTTAGGTATAAAGAAATAGTTTAAAAAGTCAAATCTACATGCTTTTTTATGTTTCAATGCTTTTGGCATCAAGTCTCCAACTCTTTGCCTTCGCCTCCGACTCCATCGAAACCAATGCACATGGTATCAGATACCTGGTACGTAGTGAATTGGATATAGGCAGAAGGTATTAGGTCAAAATCAGGGGTTCCGAAGGGGTCGAAGCAATACTTTTCTTTTAAGAAAATGCGCCTATTTTGCTTTCGACTGAATAACTTTCGATTTGGTCTACTTTCGACTGGGTCAATGACTTTAAAAAGAATGGTTTTAAAATTTTTCTCTTTGTTTTCAAATAACTGCTTTTGACTAGGTCGAAGCCCCTGATTGCCGCTTGTTATTTTTGGACCTAGATTGTTTTCAAAAGGGTTACCTTGGATTAAAAATAATCAAGCTGCTTCTCTAATGCTTTCGAAGAGATAGTTGCGAAACTGTCATTCTTTACTTAGGAAATGCTTTCGAGAGAGATGCTTTCGACTTAATGTTTTAATGACCCTTTTGATTTATAAAAGGTAGAACCAAAATGGTTTCGAAAGAAATAGTTCTAATCGTTTTGAAAGGGGTTTCCACATGTTATAAATTGAAACCAAATGCTTTTGAAAGGCTTAATGTTTTGATGCTTTCGAAATGTTTTAAAGAAAGGTTTCTAAGGGGTGGTTCCCCAATGGTTTCGAAAGGTCTAAAAGGAAAGGTTTTCCAATGGTTTCGAAAGGCAATGTTTAAGTGTCTTAGAGATAGGATGTCTAAGGTTTTAAAGCCTTCGAAGGTGATGTTTTCCAATGTTTTCGAAAGGATAAATATGAATGGTTTCAAAATGTATGATTTCGAAAAGTATATTTTGGCCTTCGGCCTAAGGTTTTACTTGTATTGAAAGGGATACTTTCAAAGATTTCGAAAGTGGTACTTTAATGGTTTTGAAAGGGTTATTTTAAAGGTTTTAAACAAAGGTTTCAAATGAGTTTCTTTTGGCAATATAGCCTAAGTGTTTTTAAGTTTAAAAGGGTTATAACTTATTTTGGAGGGATGGGAAATCATTAATGATTTCATCAACATTATTTTGGGTAAAGTATATATAACATGGCAAATAGCTTAGAGTAAAGCAAAGAGTATATTTTCCTTGTACATGTATTATTTAAAGATTCAAATCATTTTTAAAAGGTTTTCAAGGAAAAAATTTAGAGGGTGGTTAACCCAAAGAATATGACCGAATTAGAAGACCAAATGGGACTAGTGTAGGGTGGCACCCTATACTCATTAGCTATTAGCTCCTAGCTAATTTAGTCCAATATTCTAGTGTGTAGGGTTTTTTCACAGGTGAGACTAAAATTACGTTACGCACAGTAAGGAATCTAAAAAGGAAAGACAGGTTATTGGTAAGCCCACAAAACCATTAGGAACAGTTAGACCTGGAGAAGTAAGTAAGGACGGACCGTCTAGAAGAGAAGTGTCTAATGTTAGATTTTTTATGTTTTTCGGTAGGTCCGAGTCAGCCAAGAGTTAGTGGTTAGCCAAATAAAACTACAGTGTATGGACAGATAGTCCGTACGATAACTGATTTGCACATATACATGATATTGCTTTACAGATTTAACCAGTTTTGGTTGCAGGATTATAATTTGCAATAGATATGTTTTAAAAAGGATATTAATGAGAGGAAACTCATTCCTCTATGTGGCATGGTCTCACTTAATATCAGATAACCGAGATGCATAGTATTATTTACACCAGGCTTTATGTCTGACTTGAAGTTTATTTTCCTTAAACTCTCAGGTGCTCAAAATTGATTTGAATAGGCTGAGGGTCGAAGTTTACAGGTTTTAGTTTGGAAAATAACAGCTTCCAGTGACGAGCAGGCGGATGACGGATAGCTAATTAGGAGTTGCTGTTATATTTTTAATTGATTCCGCTGTAATATATATATATATATATATATATATATATATATATATATATATATATATATATATATATATATAGTACTCTGGTCGACCAAGAGGGCATCATTATATGTTGCTCTGGTCGTAACTATGTAATAATTATATTTTATCTGAACCTGGGAAAGTGATGGGATTATGTAATTTGAATATGGGATATGTTTTGGAATTGTAATCAGAAAAATATTGTTTTTTTTTGAAATCTGTGATTTTATTTCATATTCAAGTGCTTCTTATATTATAGATACCATTAACATAGCTGTATTTAGTCGTCGAAAGTTAATACTATGGATGACTACAGCATCTGTAGCGCTTGTTTTTGGGCCTCTAGATAGGGGATGTTATAGAGAACGTGTGTCGGTTGCACTGATTTGAAAAAAGCATGCCTAAAATACTATTATCCTCTCCCGAGGATAGATCAGTTAGTCGATGCAATGAGAGGATACCAACTGTTATCTTTCATGGACGTGCATTCTAGGTACAGTCAAATTCTAATATTCAAACTAGATAAGGAAAACATGAGTTTTATAATAGATAAGGAAATATATATCTATAAAGTAATACCCTTTGGATTGAAGAATGCTAGAGCAACATAACTGAGACTAGGGAATAATATATTCATAGAACAAATTGCCCGAAACATGGAATTGTATGTGAATGACATTTTGGTCAAGTCCCAAGAGAATGGCGATCATCTAAAAGACCTAGAAGAAATTTTTGATGTATTATGAAGATATCAAATGAAGTTAACCGACTAAATCATTATTTTGGAATTCAACCGGACAAATACTTAGGATATATAGTCAGTGCAAGAGGAACCAAAGCTAACCCGGACCAAATTCAAGCTATTAGATAAATGGTAGGTTTAAGACAAGCAAAGATGTAATGAGCCTGAATGGGAGAGTAGTAACATTGAACCGATTCATTTCCATGGCTATTGACAAGTGCATTCCATTCTTCATTGTGATTAAGAAGAAGAAAAACTTCGAATGGAGTGAAGGATGTCAAAAAACTATTAAGTAGTTGAAAGGCTATTTGAAAAAACCATCAATTGTCTCCAGCCCTATGAATGGGGAAAATCTTTATCTCTATATGGTCATTTTTGAACATGCAATTAGCTCAGTGCTAATAAGAGAAGAGAAGGGAATTCAGCTTCCAGTATATTATACCAACGGAAAACTTAAAGATGCAGAAGCTAGATATCCAGTTATAGAGAAATTGGCATACCGTTTGATGCTCACTACGCAAAAATTAAGAGGTTATTTTCAAGCACATTTAATCAAAGTCCTAACCAATTTCCGACTCAAGCTTGTTTTCAGTAAGACAGAACTTCAAGAAGATTAGTTAAATAGGGAATAGTGCTTAGCTAATATGATATCGAATTCCTACCTCAGGTATCTATTAAAGGATAGGCTCTAGCTGATTTTGTCAATGAATGTACGGGATTCATTAAAGAGAAATTAGAAAAGGAAAAATATCCAAAACCTAAGTGGAAACTATACGTAGATGGAGCCTCAAATGAACAAGGAGCAAGGGTTGGATATGTTATAACCCCCGATGGACATCGTTTGCATTAAGCAATGAAGTTAGGATTCCAACCACTAAAAATGTGGCGGAATATGAATCTATGATAGTAGGACTTACCCTAGACCTCCAATTGAAAATCCCTAGAATCAAGATTTTCAGTTATATACAGTTAATGGTAAATCATCTAAACTAGAAATATCAAACGAAGAATGCCAAACTAACTTTATATGTCAAAAAGATATTGACAATGTTAACCCAGTTCGAAGATTTCTCAATACACCAAGTACCAAGAGGCAAGAACTCCCAAGTTGATTATTTAGCTATGTTGGCCAACTCACGAGGTGCAATAGAATCCTGCATTATGCCAATAGGCCATGAAGAGAATCCTAGTATTTAGGACAAAAGCTCCCATCCAGGAAATGAATCCTTAGTGTTGACCAGGTCTCAATCCTTAACACACAAGGAAAAAGAAGATGAAACTAAGATTCTTCAAAAAAAATCCTCCACATATGGAAGCTAATAATCAATATAAGAATAATTGGATAACGCCTATCGTCGAACATATAACAAAAGAAAGACCGCCAACATATAAAAAGGAGGCAAGGGGAGTAATATGTCAAGCTCTAACTTTTATCATGAAAAACGAGATACTTTATGAAATGGGATATTCGCTCCCTTACTTAAGATGTGTTGATCCAGGAACAAGATCAATATTACTAAAGGAAGACTATATGGGATTCTATGGAGACCATTCCAATGGTATGAAACTGGCCAAGAAAGTTATGGACAAGGCTCTATCAGTCTCAAATGACTAGTCAATCCATTGATTATGTAAGAAGATGTGAAAAATGTCAAAAGTTCTCTAAGATCCCGTGTCTACCATCAAGTGAGTTGACTTCTACCTCAAGCCCATGACCGTTCGATGTATGAGAAATTGACCTAATCGGGCCACTATCGATATCCAAAGGAGGAGCTAAACAGGCAGTAGTAGCCGTTCATTAATTAACAAAGTGGGTAGAAGCTGAGACGCTTCCAAATATCACATCAAGAAATATCTCAGGTTCATAATTAAGAATATCATTACAAGATTTACAATTCCATACAAGATAATAGTCGGTAATGGAACTCAATTTGAAAGCAAAGAATTCACTCAAGTCTGTAATAAGCATGGAATCATCAAAAGCTATTCATTGTAGCTCATCCTACAGCAAATGAAGTTGTTGAAGCCGCCAATAAAACTGTCAAGACCATCCTAAAGAAGCGGTTGGACAAAGCAAAAGGAAATTGGATAGATGAGTTATCTCTCGTTCTATAGGCATATAGAACCTCTACTAAAACTGCAACAGGACATACTCCATATTACCTAACATATGGATGTGAAGTCATGCTCTTTGAGGTCGAAGTACCTTCTCATCGAAGGATTGTGTATGCTTTTAATCCGAATCAAGGATTAAAGAAAGAATCCATGGACCTAATCAGTAAATTAAGAGTGAAGCGACCATATGAATGGTTGAATTTCAATGAAGAATATCCAAGTACTATAACTCTAGAGTAAGAGGAAGATCATTTCAAAAAGAAGATTTAGTACTTCAAAGAGTAATGGAAAATACTAAAAATCCAGTAGATGGACCACTTGGACCAAATTGGGAAACACCCTTAATCATACACAAAGTAATCCCGCCTGGGGCTATAAACTATGCCAACCTGATGGCAATGTAATAGCAAGAACATGGAATGTTAAACATTTACAACCATATTTCCAACAATGGAAGAATAAAGAGGTTGAAGAAGAAGAATTTACTAGTTCATCCATGAGAAGGAGTGAAGCTATTCTAAGAAAAAAGACCTAGCCATCAAAGACCCATGGCCATCAAAGACCTATGGTCATCAAAGGCCTTATAACAGAAAAGATTTTAGTGTCGTCATCCAAGACCTCATTAAAACACCTCCTAGAGAAGGAAAGTTAAGCCTTTGGCCTGTCCAAAGCATCGGACAAACCTTCAGTGCCATCATCAAAGGCCTCATTGAAGCGCCTTCTAGAGGGAGAATGGAGTAAGCCTTTAGTTCCATCATCAAAGGCCTCATTAAAACACCGAACTAGCCTTTGATGCCGTCATCAAAGGCCTCACTAAAGCGTCTCTTAGAGGAAGAACGGGTAAGCCTTTGGCCTATCGAAAGCATCGAGCCAGCCTTTAGTGTGATCGTCAAAGGCCACACTAAAGCGCCTCCTAGAGGGAGGTCAGGTAAATATTTGGTCCTGCTCAAGATAGCTAACCAAATGCACTAGACAACAGACCTAAATCATCTCCTAAGATGGTGATAAGGGGTCTGAGGCAAGTAGTGCTCCAAATCAATCAATCTTCTGGAGGCAGATCTGTCAAAATCCGAGCCACATAGTGCTCCAAATCAATCTTCTAGAGGATGATCTACCAAAATCCGAGCCAACTAGCGCTTCAAATCAGTCAAATCTTCTAAAGAAAGGTCCATCAAATATGAGTTATTTATGCTCCCCAGCAAACGCAATTTTCAACTATCAGATAAGGATTTTTGTTCTTCTATTATTATTGCTAAATAAGGATTTCCGGTCTGCAACTATTATTGTTTGATATGGATTTATGATCTTTTATTACTATTGTCAGATTTGAATTTTTGGTCTTCTACTATTATTGCCAGATATGGATTTCTGATCTTCTATTATTATTGCAAGATTTGCACTTTGATTTCAATTTCTAGTCTTCTACTATTATTGCCAAGTATGGATGTTTGTTTTTCTATTATTATTAACAAATAAGGATTTCTGGACTTCTTTTACTATTGCTAGATAAGGATTTCTGATCTTCTATTATTATTACAAGATAAAGATCTCTGGTCCTCTATTATTATTGCTAGATGGATTTTCGGTCTTTTATTATTATTGCTAAATTAGGATTCCTGGTCTTCCATTATAATTGCTAGATATGGATTTTGGGTTTTCTATTATTATTGCCAGATTTGGATTTCTGGTTTTCTATTATTGTTAGATTTGGATTTATGGTCTTCTATTATTTTTGCTAGATTTGGATTTTTGATCTTCTATTATTATTACTAGATTTGGATTTTTGTTATTCTATTATTATTCCTAAATATGGAATCTGGTCTTCTATTATTATTTCCAGATATGGATTTCTAGTCTTCTATTATTGCGAGATAAAGAATTCTAGTTTTCTACTATTTTTGGTCTTCTATAATTATCGAATAGAACTTTAGACTCCTATTATTATCGGATGATTTCTGGTCCTCCATTATTATCAGACGGATTTATAGTTTTCTATTTGACAGGATTTTTCATTTTCTATTATTTTCTGATGGATTTCTGCTCTTCTATTATGGCCAAAAGATGGATTTTCTGGTCATCCTTTCAGATAACTTTCTGATATCCTATTCAAAATATTATTGTTGTGATATGGATTTTTGGTCTTTTGTTTATGATATTGTCATAAGAAAAAAATTATGATGCTCCCTCCTATGATATTACCATATAATCTCCTGGGCATCTGTTTGAAAATTATTTTTATTTATTGATTTTTTATAACAAAGTTATAATCTTAACTCATACAGATAATGAAGACAATATGTATCTATTTATAACTATCTAACCCAAAAGAGGATTGCTTAAAATTGAAATTGAGTTTAAAGTTAATACCAAAAGTTACCATTCATTTTATGTTTTATAGGAAAATGGGATTGAAAAAGAGATCTCATAAAGAATCTAGAAAGCAAAGGAATTCTTAGTTTTACTCCAAAGGGTAAAAAGCTTTTTCTATATAAGGAGTGGGGGCAAATGTTATCCACGTAATTTCAATATCAAAAGTAATGCTATAAGTGACAGCGTCGCAAAGGAACCAGTGCCGCTAGGTTCTAGGTCGAAGGTCAACAGTGCCGCATGAGGTCACTGATATGTATAGATGATGCCGCTTCTCTTTATTATCGCCTTTCATCCACACTACACTTCATCACAATGCAATTCAGCAGTGTCACATTCCATCAATAACGAAAATAGGAGAACGTCGAACCAGATCGAAGCCGAATACGTCTCGCACTGCCCATTGTCGAAGTTGTACGATGATGGATGCAATATTGTTTCAACAGCGCACCTATTCAGTATCGCTACTTTCCAACACCACCATTCAAAGCCAGGGTGTATACCACTCCTAATCAATATCACTATCAAGTATCCACGTCGCCACTAAGCAAGTGTTGCTCCTAACCAACGTCGCATTTCTTCAATATATTGCATATCACGAAGCCCTTTTTTCTACACCACCTGTTATCAACACCGTGCTCTATTGACGTTGCACGACATCAATGCCATGGAATCTTTAATATTACATTATATCAATACGGCATCCAGGAGATTGTCACCGCTAATAATCCATGTGATGTTAATGATGAATATCGTCAATGTTTACAAAAGCTAACTAATGCTGCTGAGCAAAGATGTCACCATGTTGGTGTTGTTATGTGATTGACGCTGCCTCCTATTGATGAAGCACGTCGAAGATCATCCAAAATAAAGCAAAGAAACCTACTTTCAATGATAGCGTCGAGGGTTAAGCATGGTGACGATTGAGCATGTTAAAGGCGATGCCGAACTGTTAAGCCAAACCCCACTACCCCAATAAATACGGACCTAGTGCTTGCAAATGGGGGCAATCATTTCTTTTTTTTGCTCTTAAAATCAAACTCTTGTAATCCCTGAATCGAATTGGGGATAAAATCTATTTGACTGTAATCATGCACTATCTATATTAACAAGGACATGGACATACCTATTATTTTTAGATTATGCCTTTTTGAATGTTATTGAGATGGACGTGCAACTACTCGAACTCTTCAAGTCTAAAGCTTGACATAATTATTTAAAAAGAGCTTTGGACTATGATGAGCATATATATATATATATATATATATATGCATAAATATTTGGACATTGGACATTTGAATATAAGAATGGATTACATAGCCCATCGACGAGCTTGAGGGATTATTGCACAAATTTGTTACTTGTCTTTTATACCTCTGATGAACATATGGCATGACATGGGCGCTTCTTGGAACATATTTCTTAAAAGCCCATATGAAATCTTGGATATGTTAACCCCAAGTGACCTTAAAAGATCTCGAGCACAATGATCCAAGAAAACATATGTACTTTCACATACTCAAAGGCCTATTAGCAACATAAATCCATTCTTTAATGATTCCATTGTAAACTAACTCTTAAGTGATGAATTGGTCCTTGACGACACTATTAAATTGACATTGATTGAGTGATGCTTAGTCGTGTCATCGTATATGTTCAAATCAAGGATTGATTTACCAAATTTGGTATCACGGGTGTTATAACACATTTTGGTCTAACAGGAGCAACCCTACATAGCTCAATGTCCACTCGCACTTTGGTTTTATTCATTTCTGGCAAAGGATAACAACACTCAACTGAGCAACAAATTTTCTTAAATTGACGACACACAAGGAAGAAACCTGAATGGATAGTTAATAAGTCAACTATCGAGATTAGTCAAAATGATCATATATGGAACTTAAATCTTATACCCTTACCACCACTCATCGATTTCAAACTTATACTATCCCTTAGTTAAAAATCAAGCCAGGCAAGTGAACGTAGTGTTACCTCTAGGCACCACACTGACACCATTTTTAACCTTCGAGATAGAGACATGTTTCCATTCCTTAATGTTTGGTGCTAAGATTATGACTAAATCCTTTCCATATAACCGATATCATTTGCGGAAATCAAATTTCTTATCCTTTCCGTAACCGAATCAAACTTTTAAAACCCGAACTCGTGCTTGGTTTTTACATTACAAATATTTGTACAGCACTTTAAAATTACTCTTTAAAAATATTCATTTTTAAAGAACTAATTATATTTCTATGTGTATTAAGTAAAAAAAAAGGGTAAAAAACAATTGTCATTAAAACATCGTTTACTATAACCCAAAATAATTTCTTTTAAAAGATTTTCGCGTTCATAAACTATCATTTATAAATTTCAAAAAACTTTTTTTATCCCGAAGATAATAAATCAATTAAAATGATTTTATGAATTCAAAACAATGTTAATCATCATGAAAGATAATTGATATATTTCTTTTATAAATTTAAAAACACATTAATTATCCCAAGAGACAATTATCAAACTTATACTCCTTTAATAAATCAATTAATTAACTTTAAATAGATTTATTAAATCAGTTATTTAGCTTTAAGCATCATTAATAAATTTATTAATTAACATTATTATAGTTAAATAATAATTAAGTGTATGTATAAACCTCCAAGTCTTTTCAAATACTTATACTGTTATCCAACAGTTTGACCCTGCTATATCCGAACTGATTGGACAAGTTAGACTCAACTGTCATCAAGGCTAATAAGACCAGGGCGATGATTGTGGGGTCCAAAAATCAAGTACAGATGATAACATGAAGCCGCGATCAAACATAATTGAGAGATATGCAATGTAGAATGTTGAAAGTATGGAATATAGTTCAACATAGAAAAAGGATTGGTTATAATCCCTCTTAATAATAGGGATCAACATATTTCAGTCAAGCAAGTGAAACTCAATGGAAAAAAATCAATATCTCAAAATTCGTAAGTCTAATACATATGAAATTTTATGGGCAAGGTGTGGGGACCTAGGGAGCCTACCTTAGGGATTGCACCTAAAAAGGATGAAGCGAGAGGGATCAGCCCTCTTCCCTCAATAGGGATTGGCTAGAATTAGGAAACAACGCACATTGCAGCAAAGATCGAGCAATGACTTAAGTTCTACTAATCCAATTGGCATGAAACTTGAAGGTTAAGCATATTACAACAAAAATAGCACCCCATGGAGATCACAACCCCGAATTCCTCCAAAATAGGGATCGACATCGATCCTTATTCCTTGGGATTTGGGACATGCGATTCCTCTTATGGGTCTACATGATTTTGGAGATCCTTCTGTCGAATTTTCAAGGAGATATTTTATCATCTTCGTCTATAAATGCATGCTTGGTTGTTCGTTTTTGGGACCTTTACACTGCTGATTACTTTGTACTCTATTGTAATTAAGGATTTTCATCCGATATCTATTGTACTTAGTTTACAAAGTGATTAATAAAGCTATCTATTCAAAATGGATTAGGAAAACAATGCTGAACCACTATAAATCATTGTGTTCTTATTATTGCTTTGATTTTCTGTTATTTAACTACTTATTTCCTTTATTTTCATTTTACATTCTTCATTTATTTCTCTTTAAAATCTCTATTGGGTGTTTGTGCCAATTTTTGGCGCAAACATTTTGGTGCTTTCACTGAGAATAAAGATTCTCAGCTTTATCTGGATCACTTTGCTGCTACTGGATTGCATAAATCCCCTGAAGAGATCCATAACTATCTTCAAAAGGCTTTTTCATTCTATTTAGATTTGCAAAAGTCTAAGGAAAACTATTAAAATGGGTTAGGAACACCAAATCTACCACTCAGAATGCAGAAGGAAATGAGAATGCTAGCATTCAAGAAGGAGGCCAGAGCAATCTACAAGTATATGTAAATGCTACCAATCCAATTGATGTCCAGAATCTAGCTAATTCCACCACAAGGGTTGATTTTCAGCATCTAATGAGAGAGTTTATTGTTAGCCATCGATAGTTGAACCAGCAAATTCATACCAATATCAATCTAATGAATCAACTCAGAGATCAACAGCGTGGGAAAACTAGGAAGGAGCCATATCCCTACTCAATATAGGAGAGCACTACTTTATCAGAGGATTATCACATATGCAGACGTCACAGAACCAAAGGATATCACACAGAAGCCTCTGGACATCAGCAGGCAACCCAACCTGGGTTGCCAGGACCGATTGATCTCGATCCCTCTAGAGGGATTGGTGCCAATCCCTCCTGGAGGAAGCTTGCCTTCTCCTCTTAGAGAACAAGATGGAGCCACTGCAAATAATTTGGATGTTGGAGTTCAGGTGGATGCATACCAGTGACCTCCTCGAAATGATGATGAAGTGAACGCGCGTGATATTCACTGAGAGGATGTTGAGCTACGAAGGCGTGGAATGGCCCGGAGACATTGACTAGACCATTTACGTGAGGTGGAGCATGACTACCACTTGGCTCCAACTGTAACGACCCGCCGTTCTGACCGCCCCCAGTCGGTAATTAAACCAACTTGAAACGTTCAAAATGACGGATTGTTATTTAGTTTACAGAGTTTAAACAGAATCAAACACAGAATCACAGAATAATAATATTATTTCACAAGAATGAATTTTTATACATATATCAGAGTTTATACAATGCATTTATACAGCAGAATATTTCTTTAAGTACAAAATCCCTGAAAAGCTAAAGTGAAGCGTTTTCCCCCTCTCTCTTCAACTTCGCTGCCTGAAAATCTTCAAGCTGTAAAATACTCGGTCTGACCTGAGTATTACATTCAAAAGAAAATAATACACGGGTCGGTCTAATTCAAACTCAGTTATTAGTGCATAGAGGCAATAATAATCAATTGACAATTAGACGGCAATCAAATATAAATTCACCTATCCGATCCTTTAACAAGAAATCGGATAACGGTAAATATAACATTCAACAATGTTATTCAACAAATCAGCGGATTCAAATTATCAAAGAAGATAGATGAATGGATTATTAATGAAGATGACTTAGAAAAAAAACATCAAAATTGCTTAAACAGCAATTAACAACAAAATCATCAAATTATAACCAATCAATTCAAACAATTGAAATGTCACTTAAAACATCAATACTGATTGGCTGCAGTACACGCTAACGTGTACTGCCTCGCCAATACAGCATATGAAATACGCAAAGGATCAATGGATCAATAGCCAAAGACATATCAATTAAAATCAATACTGTGTGGCTGCAGTACACGCACGCGTGCACTGCCTCGCCACAAATGAATGTGAAATCATCACAACAGTGAATACTAACAGAAATCAAAGCTGCAGAGGTCAGGTCACTACTATCGTGACTCAACACAACTACGAAGTAACTCAATGAAGTATGGTAAAGTGCATAAAGGAAGTGATATCACTTAAAAAGGGAGGGTAATCAATCATATCATTAGAACACATAGTGGCTTTCAAAATGAACTTACTAAGTTATAATATAACTTTATTAAATATATATATATATATATATATGTTTCGAAATGTATCCAATTTTAAGATTACAGTATGACACCCTTTTAATACATATAGTACCAAACTTGTAAATTTTCTGGACTCTTTATATGAATATATTAGTAAACTGACACATTACTTCATATAAATAAGAACATTGTCAGGTTGTTTTCATGCATAAGAAGTGACACAGGCATAAGGAAAAATCAAAAAGGACAACTAAAAAGCTATAGAACTCTGCAAACTTAAAATAATAGACTATATAAATAGGTGTTTACTCTTTCCAAAGCTACTAGACCACATAAGGACGAAATCATTTAATGCCGTAGCCTTAAGCTTGAATATGTATATGGCTGTTGTTAACTAAAAGACTTAAATAAGGTTAAAAAATTATAAAGCATTTGTCCTTTTTTTCCATATATACATTGATAGGCAAATATGAGGTTTGTTCTGCTATTAAGCCTCAGGCACAAAAGTAAGATCCTTTGCAAAGGTCTAAAACAAAGAGCAAGAATATAAAGGGTAGTCAAGCTATTATTATTAAAAAGAAAAATTCTATTCAACCATGTCAGGTTTTTAATTGTGACAAGAGCGTAATGAATATTAAATTATGTAATACATGAGCTAAAGCATGCAAACATGTTCCAGGTTCTATATACAAAGTTAGCCTATACCTAAAAATAATTGATAGGCTACTAATTTATATACATAAGTATAGCTATTTAAATAGTCAAGCTATATCACGCAAACCAGGCCAGTATTTCAAAACATAAATGTGTAAGTTTACTAACACCCATACGTGCCCAATTTTTTTTTTTAAATGGTCAGGCTATAGCATATAAAAGAAAAACATGGACAGAGCATCAAACAATCAACTTGAACATGAACTAGGCCTTAAGGCTAAGCACAAGTGCACAAGTGCACAAGCACAGTCCAATATGAATGGATACAATACATGCACAGTACAACTCAATACCCACAAACACATGTTGAGTACAAATATTTAAAGATGGAATGTTGATATTTCACAAAGGCAATGGATCAGCAAAATAATAACTTAAGTATAACAGTGACTTATATATATATTTAAAACTTTGTTGTAGAAAACTCGGGGAAGATCTGGGTTTAAAGTTGAAAAACTGAATTTTTACAAAGTTTCAAAATCAAATCTTAAAGTATTAACTAGATCAGGTTGTATACTAGTTGTAATGTTTAAGTTTTATAAAATTATTAATGCCAGAATCGACAAGATAACCAAACTCAAAGCCAAATGATACCTGACCCAAAAATGTGTACAAGTATGCAACAGACAAACACATATAGGCAGTCTCCATCAAAGACGAAATTTGTTTTCTCGGAATCATTTTATAAACAACCGAGAATTCAAACCAACAAATGCAACCCAAAGTCAGTTTCGTATTAAAGTTCAAGTCAAAACCGTGAACAATTAAAGAATCAGAGGCAAGCAAGAGATTCACAAATAATATCAAGTTGATGACAAACAGCGGAATTCAAAGCAACAGATAATATAAATCACTAATGAAAATATGTACGATTATGAACAAGTCATAAATCATCCCAAACATTCGTACTAAAATCAAAATCAAGTGACCGATGTTACAGGAATCGAAATCCTGTTGGCTACAAATGAAAATCAGCATCGTCAAATAAATTCACTTGTAGCGGTTTCAATCCAAAGCCAAAAGTCAATTAAGTATTCAAACCAGAGTGAATAGAAATATCAGAGAAAACAACATCGAGCCACAATTTAACAGCCGAAACTAAAGTGACCAAAGTCATGTTAAACAGCAACAAAATTATACGAAGAAAAGAAACAGAAGAATCATGAAGTTCGAATTAGATGTGAGTGACAAGTATCACTCACCTTGTTTGACGAACGCAAATAGAAGGAGCCGCGGTATCACGAAGACGCGCGAACCATAGCAGCCATTTTCGATCGACCAACTAAAGGTCGGTCTCTTTGAAATCACGAAAGCCCTAAATCAGAGAATCAAAGAGCAACACCATCAATCGAGCAAATCGAAGCCGGCGCCTTTGATTTTGAAAAGCCCTAATTGTTGAAGGAAGACGAACGTAACAACAGAGCCGCCTTTTTTTTCATTTGATTTATTTTCGTATGATTTGTTAGGGTTTCGAACGAATATAAAACAAAGGAGAGAGGGCTGAGTGTACAGGGTAGGGTGGCTGAAGTGATCTTGCCTATGGCTAAACAAAGAAGCATTAAATGTTTGTGTTCCCTCTTGGTTATACACACAATCCTTTTTTTATTTTTTTGTAAGAACAAAATTTTGTTTTTGTTTCATTATCTTCTTTAGTAAGCTTCTTAGATATATAAACGTTTTGAAGTTACTGTCAAACATCAATTTATATTAACATGTTTTACAATTAGATTTTATACTTGTATTTTGTACTGATAAAATTTATTCCATTTTATTTAAGTTAAAGAAAAATGTTATTAAAACTAACCATCAATTTATTAATTTACATAAGTAATAATTCTTAAATCCAAATTATGTTTTCTAAGTCATTGGTTCGAATTTTATATACAAATTTAATTTTCAATTTCAAATTCCAAAGTCAAATTCAAATTCAAATTTTTATTAACTCTCAGTAGATTAAATTTTTTAAAATTTAATCGCCAAATTCATAGTTATATTAGGAATTCTATTTAAAATTCAAGTCAAACCATCACTCAAATATTAAAAATTTATTAAATATTTTCAATTTAAATTGTTAAAAATTCAGGGTGGTTACAACCTTCTCCCCTTAAAAAAATTTCGTCCCGAAATTACAAGTTAGGAAAAAATGATTGTTAAAATCTCACCGATATTTATACCCTACACAATTTTACCAAGCTCGAAACTTATTAAAAATAAATAAATATAGGATTCATTCCATTTGTTTTATCTCACTAGCTTTGTTCATTATCTCCTTTGTTTATTGATTTCTACAATCAAGACACAAAAGTCTTTTACCAAAATTTCCAACTTAAAAACTTAGATTTAAACTTAAAATTCTTCATGTTAGAGATTTGCATATTATATCTTTCCCAAAGCTGTGGACTTTCAAGACATTTTAAAAAAATTCTTTCTTAGTTTATTAGGTTGGAATTATGTAATTTAAATTTCAGACTATTGATTTTTTCTATTTAAAGTTGGAAAATACTTACTAACTCGAAATTTAACAAGTCTATTGTCGTTCTTACAGACATTAGGCATATGCTGGCCAGGCGTAGGACTAAAAATCTCCAAGTACTAAATATACTTGCTTCAATTCACAGTGAAAATACTTTAAAAAAAATTCTTTTAAAAATGGATATGGAAAGCACGTTCCCCCATGGATCACAGTTACCCGGCGGTTACGCTATTATCCCAGTAGAATCGCTTGTAACCGTAGATTTCTCATCTCTCTTGAATTTCTCCATGGTTGTTGCCATAGATCGCGGTCTACACGGCGGTTACGCTACTATCGCAGTAGAATCGCTTGTAACCATAGGCATCTCGCCCCTCGAATTTCGCTTTGGCATCTAGATTGCAGTTTACCCGGTGGTTGCGCCACTATCCCAATGGAATCGCTTGTAACTGTAGGCATCTCGCCCCTCAAATTACGCTAGTCACTCCAACTAATGGAATTCAAATGGCCATTCCAACTAATGGAAATCAAATGGCCAATCCAACTAATGGAATTCTACGTAGCTACGATTTTTCAAATGGACACTCATCTCGAGTTCCAACAACCTTCACAAATTTTAAATGGAAGGTACTTTTCCATATCCTCAGTTTAGAAAACATAATATCATACATAGATAGTACTTCATTTCACATTTCGTACATATCATACCTATGTAAACTTACATAAGGTTTCCATAACAATTACTTTCTAAACTGATGGTTTTCGAATTTACCGCATTCTCATATATAAGTTCCGAAAACCTCAATATCTCATACCCATAACAAATAGAGGATTCATGAGTTTTCCATCTCATTACCGATTTAAAATTTTCCTCTAAGTCGATTTGGAATTTTAAGGTTATCTCAAACCCAATTCACATTCATTATTCAATTCATTATCGACTTCACACTCGATTCGGATTTTATGTTACATCGTAAATTCTCAACACATAATTGATGTCTACCGATATATAACCTCTGAGCTCGTATGTCTCAGAGAAGGATGTTAAGCTAAGAGAATAAATTCTCCACCACCAAACAGATATATATTTAATAGAGATCAATTGCTATGTCGTCAATTCACAATGTTAGACATACAATCCAAACCGACGATCTGAAATTCAAAGCTCAACTTATATTGTCTTCGGTGTCAAAGTTAAACTCAATTTAACTCAAGATTCAATCTTTTTGAAAATTTTCCAAGTCGAACTAATTGTTCAAATTTCCCATTTAACTTTTTCAACTTGGACTTAATTCATAGTATGAATTCCGCATACTTTTCACAATATTGGTTTTAAACCAACTTCAAACTTTCCCAAAAATATCTTTACAAGATATATAATTTTCCACACTTAACTATTTGAAACAAATTTCAAATATTCACTTTTCAATTTATCTTTAAAAGATAAAATTTCAAACCTTTCATTTCATATTGGATAACATTTCCATACTTATTTAATAATAAGTAATTCACAAATCCATTTATTTTCAACACTTGGAAAATATTCAATATACTTAAATCATAATTAAGTATATATTTCATTCTTCAAGGAAAACGTTCTTTTAAACACATTTATTTGGGTCAAAACGAATGTTGCGTAAAACATCATTACGACGACCCAAAATCACTAGTATAGGGATTCAAATTTAAGATAGATATATATAAATCCCAATACTATATAAAACATTTCCTTTCGGAAACCATTTACTATAACAACAGTGTTATAGTCCACCATTTCCTTTTATTTCTCTCAAAAACGTCTATTTCAACAATGAATGTTGAAATCTATGATTTCAATACTTAATACATTTTAAAACATCCTTAAAACCATTAACTTCATTTCATAATATCACTTCCCTAAAACATATCCGTTTAATTTAATAATATATTCACTGTCCAAAATCGTGAATATACTTATTTATTCAATTCAATGTTTCTACACATTTATTTAAAAGATTATCCACTGTCCAAAATCACGGATAAAATTCCCAACCAACTTTTATTATCACAATATTTAACTTAAAGGATAATTCGCTGTCCAAAATCACGAATATATCTCCTTTAATAACTTCTATGTTTCATTTATTAAATTCAATTAGTTTCGAATTTATAAACAATCTTTACAAGTTCCATTTCTATTTATAAAACTTCGATTTATAAATCTCCTTTATTAATTCAATTTAATTTATATAACTCAATTATATACCAAAAGTCCATTTATAAGTTAAGTACTTATAATCCCTTTATTTACTAAATCATTCTTCAAAACATTTGAAATCAATTTTCAAAAGAATTCAGAATCAAATTCCCAAGTTATAGTTCAATGATCCCCTTGGCTATAACTAAATTGACATGTCATTTTATTTCCCAATTATTGCTTTGGAGATATTCAAAATATTTGATTTAAACCAATTCATTAATTCACTTAACTTATACTTTATTTTTTTCATAAATCTCAGCAATTCGATAATGGGTTTTCGAATGATCGGGACTCAAATCAAAGGAGACCTTACCGAAGAGAAACTATCGCAAACCTAAATTTAGAGAGCTACAAAAGAGAGGGGGATTGTCCGAAAAGATTTGAGTTTTCAAAATACCTTTTATTTTAAAAGAACAATTTTATATTTCATTAAATTTGAAAAACGGTTTCTTTAAAGTGATCCTAGTAACTATTCATATTAAACGCCATAAACTAAGCTTTGTGTAAACCAAAGCTCTGATACCACTTTTGTAACGACCCGCCGTTCTGACCGCCCCCAGTCGGTAATTAAACTAACTTGAAACGTTCAAAATGACGGATTGTTATTTAGTTTATAGAGTTTAAACAGAATCAGCCACAGAATCACAGAATAATAATATTATTTCACAAGAATGAATTTTTATAGATATATCAGAGTTTATACAATGCATTTATACAGCAGAATATTTCTTTAAGTACAAAATCCCTGAAAAGCTAAAGTGAAGCGTTTTCCCCCTCTCTCTTAAACTTCGCTGCCTGAAAATCTTCAAGCTGTAAAATACTCGGTCTGACCCGAGTATTACATTCAAAAGAAAATAATACACGGGTCGGTCTAATTCAAACTCAGTTATTAGTGCATAGAGGCAATAATAATCAATTGACAATTAGACGACAATCAAATATAAATTCACCTATCCGATCCTTTAACAAGAAATCAGATAACGGTAAATATAACACTCAACAGTGTTATTCAACAAATCAGTGGATTCAAATTATCAAAGAAGATAGATGAATGGATTATTAATGAAGATGACTTAGAAAAAAAAATCAAAATTGCTTAAACAGCAATTAACAACAAAATCATCAAATTATAACCAATCAATTCAAACAATTGAAATGTCACTTAAAACATCAATACTGATTGGCTGCAGTACACGCTAACGTGTACTGCCTCGCCAATACAGCATATGAAATACGCAAAGGATCAATGGATCAATAGCCAAAGACATATCAATTAAAATCAATACTGTGTGGCTGCAGTACACGCAT
The DNA here is from genome assembly GCA_030765085.1 of Allium cepa. Taxonomy (NCBI): domain Eukaryota; kingdom Viridiplantae; phylum Streptophyta; class Magnoliopsida; order Asparagales; family Amaryllidaceae; genus Allium; species Allium cepa. The sequence continues at coordinate 350,166,202 of CM060944.1, forward strand.
GCGTGCACTGCCTCGCCACAACAGAATGTGAAATCATCACAACAGTGAATACTAATAGAAATCAAAGCTGCAGAGGTCAAGTCACTACTATCGTGACTCAACACAACTACGAAGTAACTCAATGAAGTATGGTAAAGTGCATAAAGGAAGTGATATCACTTAAAAAGGGAGGGTAATCAATCATATCATTAGAACACATAGTGGCTTTCAAAAAGAACTTACTAAGTTATAATATAACTTTATTAAATATATATATATATAATATATGTTTCGAAATGTATCCAATTTTAAGATCACAGTATGACACCCTTTTAATACATATAGTACCAAACCTATAAATTTTCTGGACTCTTTATATGAATATATTAGTAAACTGACACATTACTTCATATAAATAAGAACATTATCAGGTTGTTTTCATGCATAAGAAGTGACACGGGCATAAGGCAAAAGCAAAAAGGACAACTAAAAAGCTATAGAACTATGCAAACTTAAAATAATAGACTATATAAATAGGTGTTTACTCTTTCCAAAGCTACTAGACCACATAAAGACGAAATCATTTAATGTTGTAGCCTTAAGCTTGAATATGTATATGGCTGTTGTTAACTAAAAGACTTAAATAAGGTTAAAAAATTATAAAGTATTTGTCCTTTTTTTCCCATATATACATTGGTAGGCAAATATGATTGCTATTAAGCCTCAGGCACAAAATTAAGATCCTTTGCAAAGGTCTAAAACAAAGAGCAAGAATATAAAGGGTAGTCAAGCTGTTATTATTTTAAAAAAAATTCTGTTCGACCATGTCAGGTCTTTAATTGCGACAAGAGCATAATGTATATTAAATTATGTAATACATGAGCTAAAGCATGCAAACATGTGCCAGGTTCTATATACAAAGTTAGCCTATACCTAAAAATAATTGACAGCCTACTAATTTATATACATAAGTATAGCTATTTAAATAGTTAAGCTATATCACGCAAACCAGGCCAGTATTTCAAAAACATAAATGTGTAAGTTTACTAACACCCATACGTGCCCAATTTTTTTTTTTAAATGGTCAGGTTATAGCATATAAAAGAAAAACATGGATAGAGCAGCAAACAATCAACTTGAACATGAACTAGGCCTTAAGGCTAAGCACAAGTGCACAAGCACAATCCAATATGAATGGATACAATACATGCACAGTACAACTCAATACCCACAAACACATGTTGAGTACAAATATTTAAAGATGGAATGTTGAGATTTCACAAAGGCAATGGATCAGCAAAATAATAACTTAAGTATAACAATGACTTATATATATATTTAAAACTTTGTTGTAGAAAACTTGGGGAAGATCTGGGTTTAAAGTTGAAAAACTGAATTTTTACAAAGTTTCAAAATCAAATCTTAAAGTATGAACTGGATCAGGTTGTATACTAGTTGTAATGTTTAAGTTTTATAAAATTATTAATGCCAGAATCGACAAGATAACCAAACTCAAAGCCAAATGATACCTGACCAAAAAATGTGTACAGGTATGCAACAGACAAACACATATAGGCAGTCTCCATCAAAGACGAAATTTGTTTTCTCGGAATCATTTTAGAAACGACCAAGAATTCAAACCAACAAATACAACCCAAAGTCAGTTTTGTATTAAAGTTCAAGTCAAAACCATGAACAATTAAAGAATCAGAGGCAAGCAAGAGATTTACAAATAATATCAAGTTGATGACAAACAGCAGAATTCAAAGCAACAGATAATATAAATCACTAACGAAAATATGTACGATTATGAACAAGTCATAAATCATCCCAAACATTCGTACTAAAATCAAAATCAAGTGACCGATGTTACAGGAATCGAAATCCTAGTGGCTACAAACGAAAATCAGCATCGTCAAATAAATTCACTTGTAGCAGTTTCAATCCAAAGCCAAAAGTCAATTAAGTATTCAAACCCGAGTGAATAGAAATATCAGAGAAATCAACAACATCGAGCCACAATTTAACAGCCGAAACTAAAGTGACCAAAGTCATGTTAAACAGCAACAAAATTATACGAAGAAAAGAAACAGAAGAATCATGAAGTTTGAATTAGATGTGAGTAACAAGTATCACTCACCTTGTTTAACGAATGCAAATAGAAGGAGCCGCGGTATCACGAAGACGCGCGAACCATAGCAGCCATTTTCGATCGAGCAACCAAAGGTCGGTCTCTTTGAAATCACGAAAGCCCTAAATCAGAGAAGCAAAGAGCCACACCATCAATCGAGCAAATCGAAGTCGGCGCCTTTGATTTTGAAAAGCCCTAATTGTTGAAGGAAGACGAACGAAACAACAGAGCCGCCATTTTTTTTTCTCATTTGATTTTTTTCCGTATGATTTGTTAGGGTTTCGAACGAATATAAAACAAAGGAGAGAGGGCTGAGCGTACAGGGTAGGGTGGCTGAAGTGATCTTGCCTATGGCTAAAAAAAAGAAGCATTAAATGTTTGTGTTCCCTCTTGGCTATACACACAATCCATTTTTTTATTTTTTTTTAAGAACAAAATTTTGTTTTTGTTTCATTATCTTCTTTAGTAAGCTTCTTATATATATAAACGTTTTGAAGTTACAATCAAACATCAATTTATATTAACATGTTTTACAATTAGATTTTATACTTGTATTTTGTACTGATAAAATTTATTCCATTTTATTTAAGTTAAAGAAAAATGTTATTAAAACTAACCATCAATTTATTAATTTACATAAGTAATAATTCTGAAATCCAAATTATGTTTTCTAAGTCATTGGTTCGAGTTTTATATACAAATTTAATATTCAATTTCGAACTCCAAAGTCAAATTCAAATTTTTATTCAACTCTCAGTAGATTAAAGTTTTTAAAATTTAATCGCCAAATTCATAGTTATATTAGGAATTCAATTTAAAATTCAAGTCAAACCATCATTCAAATATTAAAAATTTATTAAATAATTTCAATTTAAATTGTTAAAAATTCAGGGTCGTTACACCAACTATCCAAATGTCGGACTTGTCGGCTATGGTTAGGCAGCTAGTAAGGGAGAGACAAGGCATGACCAATGACGATTGGGGGATCTCGAGAAGCCATGCCATGTTCACCAACAATATTCTACATGCAGAGTATCCAAGGAAGTTCAACATGCTGTCGATGTCTACCTATGAGGGAAAAACCAACCCCAGGCAGCATATATCATGAGATGTGAATGGATGATGGATTTCACATGAGTTGATGATGCAACGAAATGCAGATATTTTTCTATCACTCTTTCTAGCACAACAATAATGTGGTTCACAAGATTGCCTCCAGGATCAATCTCTAGATTTGGTGACTTAGCAACAAAATTTATGGAGCAGTTCTGTATGCATGCAGCTCTCTGTAAATATGTAATGACCCGCAACAAAATTTATGGAGCAGTTCTGTATGCATGCAGCTCTCTGTAAATATGTAATGACCCTATCAAGCGTGATCCAGGCTCTGGGAGAATCAGTGAAAGACTATCAGTAGAGATTTCATTTAGCCATTACAGAAATCAATATTCCAAATGGTCATTCAGTATTGATAGTGGTAACAAGAGGGATTGATCCAGAATCTGACTTTGGCGATTGGTTAGCTGGCAAGCCACCCACAATGTTGGAGTGTTTCTATGCAAAAGCAGCTCATTATTTGAGGAAAGAGGGAGCTAGATGCTTTAGGAAGAAGAATGTTGTGGAACACAGTGACATTACAGTGAAACAATCAGGGGAGAGTTTCGGTAAAGTTCAAGTAAAAGTCTAAAATAAACTAAATCGGCAAAAGAAAGGCGATGATAGAAACCATGAGTGAAAGAAGGATTTTGGAAGAGAAAAACTTAAGATTCCAATGTATGATACCTACACACCATTGAATACATCTCTAGAGAACGTCTACTTGTCTACATGCAATACCATGCAATATACGATGCCACCTCCAAAAGAGTCGATGGAGAATCAAAAGCAGACTAGAAAATATTGTTGGTTCCATGAATGCTATGGTCATAACACGAATGAACGTATGTATATCCAGGATGTTACCGAGGAATTGGTTTGGGAAAGAAAGTTACAGCAATTTGTTATAGCCCCATAGAACGGCAGGCGGGGGCATCCGACCCCATCCGAGAACAAGCACCGCATAGGGCCGTGGAGCGTGGGTGGACATGTGGAAGATTAGTGATAAATACAATAGTCGGAGGACCGAATCCAGCCGATAAGAGTTGGCATGAGATGGAGCGATATGCTAGCGCAATCAAGCATTTGAATTTTGAATGTTGTTCAAATGCAGAAGATGGGACTCTAGCCAAAAAGTACCGTATAATGGTAGATGACATTGTGTTCATAAACAGATATGTACATAAGGTAGAGGCACCAACGATCGATCGAATGGTCATTTCGGCCATGATCGTCCCTTCTTATCGAGGAGGATTTTTGTTGACCGTGGAAGTTCTGTAAATATATTTTTTAAAAAGATTTACGATCAATTAAGGGTGGAATCCAAGTACTTGAAACCATCTAAATCCCGCATTCATAGCTTTGACGGTGTTGTGACTAAAGCTGTCGGTTATGTCGAATTGCTGGTAGAGTTGGGAAAAGGTGACCGCAGGAGAGTGCGGATGTTATCATTTGTTTTCTTGGAGGTTGAATCTCCATATAATGTTTTTATAGGTTGATCGACCCTTGCTGAGTTCCTGCCCGCTCTTTCCCCATGGTGTTTGACTTTGAAGTTCCCAACTGATAACAATGTTGGAGTTGTGCATGGAGATCAGGCGACCAGACGTGCCTGCTATGTGGCTGAGTTGAAGGATGCTTAGCGAAAGGAGAAAGGTAAAGGTGTGGACAAGTCTCTCCGCATCCAAGCCATTGAAGATTGACAACCAGTGCCTGGGCCTTGACTCGAGTGTCATAGTCTTCTATATAGACATAGATCTGAGGGATGATAAGGAAGAGCCCAATGAGACCAAGACTTCACTGGCTGAACTGACGATTGACATCACGGTCAGCCATGATGACCAGTTAGGGGTCCTAAAGATCGAATCACAATTTAGCCCCTCGATGATGAAAGAACTTTCTAGTTTTCTCTGAGCGAATCTTGATGTGTCTACTTGGACTCATTCTGACATGTATGGAATCTCGCCTACCATTATCAGCCATGCGTTACATATCGACCTGAGGCTTGTCCCCATGAAACAGAAAAGGCGTGACATGGATCCAGGGAGATCTGCCGCCCTTAAAAAAGAGGTGGATAGCCTCAAAAGCAGTGGGTTTATTCTTGATGCCCTCTACTTTCAGTGCGTATCTAATCCTGTAATTGTGAGAAAGGAGAATGGAAAGTGGCGAACTGTGTTGACTATATGGATTTAAATAAAGCATGCACGGACGACAGTTTTCCTCTTTCGAGAATTAACTAGCTGGGGGAGTCAACTACAGGACACGAGTTGCTATCTGTCATGGATGCGTACTCTAGATATAATTAAATCCCGATGCACATTCCCAACTAAGAACACACCAATTTTATTACGGATGTTGGATTGTACCGCTATATGGTAATGCTACTTGGAGTAAAGAATACTAGAGTGATTTATCAACATCTAGTCAACCGAATTTTAAAGATCAATTGGAAAGATGATGGAGGTATATGTAGATGATATGCTCGTAAAGTCATGACGATCAAGTGACCTCATTAGAGACATGGCAGAAATGTTCGATATCCTCCGAAATCAAAAAATAAAGATCAATCCTCTCAAATGTTCTTTTAGCATTGCATAAGGAAAGGTCTTGGGTTTCATTGTCAATGCTCGCGGAGTCAAAGTTAATCCTGAGGAGATTCGAGCAATTCACAACGTCCAGTGCTAAATATCATCAAACAAGTATAGAGCCTAAATGGGAAGGTTGTCGCCCTAAGTCGATTTATTTCCAATGCAACTGATAAATACATTCCTTTCTTCAACTTGATTAGAAGAGTGCAGCAGAACCTTTAGCCATGATCACGACAAAGAAATTAATCAACTTCATTGTCCAAAACATCATTTGTCGTTTTGGCCTTCCACTAGCCGTTGTAACTTGTAACGGTATCCAATTCGACAACGCTGAATTCAAAGATTTCTACCGTTGGCATCATATTGAAAAGAGATTTGCGATAGTTAGTCACCATCAAGCAAATGGACAAGTTGAAGCTATAAATAAAATCGTAAAGTCTATTCTGAACAAGCGTTTGGAAAGTCTAGAGGAAAGTGGGTGGGTGAACTCCCAACAACTTTATGGGCTTACAGAACCACCCATGAGTCCATGACTGACCATACTCCATTCGCACTTGCTTACGACTTCGAACTGTTATTCTCGTTGAACTCGAAGTCCCTTCTCATCAAGTGACCTACTATGATCCTAGAATGAATAGAGATATCCTCTTAGAATCTTTAGACTTTATAGATAAGGAGAGCGAAGAAGTTGATTTAAGGGCAGCTGCACATCGAGACCAAGTCACTCGATACTATAACACTAAATTTCGACCTAGAACCTTTGAAATCAGCGATCTCATTATAAAACCGGTTTTTCCTATCCCATCACATATGAATCCTACTTGAGAAGGACCGTACATCATTGAACAGAGGCTTGGAGAATGTTCTTTCAAGCTAGCGATTGTTGATAGTGTCACACTCCCAAGGCCATGGAATAGGAAGCATTTACGACACTATTTAACTCATTTTATTTTTTTTCATTCAGTTGTATTTACTTTCCGAATTTGCTTTAGCATTTGATTTTCCAGATATGTAATAACGCAAACTATGTCATTTCTTTCCATTTGGAAAATAAAGTTTGAAATTTTCTTTATATCTGTGGTTGCTATAGCATTACATATTTGTTACGATATCCGACTAACTAATATTAAAATGTCCAAGCAGGTTCCCAAAGTTCAGATCTAGCCGATTACATAAGTTCGCGATTTAACTAAACAAAATAAACTTGGTTAGAACATTCATTCGACGGTTTTCGCTTGCAATCCGATGGATGGAATGCCTAACGAGGAACAGATGAGACTCGATCATCTGATAACCAAATTAATCCCACCAAGCAATGAGACAAAGATGAATCAAAAGCAATCGTGACATGATCGATCACTTGCTAAGTTAAACCTCGGACTTAGGGGCATAACAATTAATTAAGAAAAGTACGGTCCGACTGTTTTTCGAAATAACTCTAAGTCACCGAAGTGCCGACTGGGGTATAAACACAAATTGGGTACGATCCGATCACCCGCCAACTAACCCTTATCCCCAGAGTGCGGATATGAGGATAAACAAATAGATGAGTGCGGTTTGACAACTCACTACAGCATAAACTCTGACCTGAAACCGACAGGAAGTGTATAAACTCGCTAAGGATGGAGTTTAGCCATTTGATAATCTAACTCCACTAACCCAAGACTGGGGGCAGGAGTATGATCACTCAGACCACTGAATCCGACACCGTAACACTAGGGCTCGATCCCGATGTTTGGTATGACTCAAGGCTACGAATGCATGGAGGCCTTGGCATAGAATTAATGGATTATTATTCGAATTAACGAGCAATGAAGTACAAGTACATTGAATGAAAAAGCAATAGCTCAACTACTTAAACAAAATTCACATAAGAGTTCAACAAACAATAAGGAACTTATATTTACACATTAAGTTTGGAAATCGTAATACAAGTTTATCCAAAAGTGAAGACTGTACCCGCACAAACAGGACCAACAAAAAGAAAAACAGCTATACAGGCTATATACAAACTAAGCTGAAGTGACAACTATATTTCTGTCCCTTTTCTCTTTTGGATTTCTTGGGAGTGGAACCACTCAAGCTTCCGCCTGTCCCTCTCTTTAATCCTTTTCCACTCTTGGCATGAGAGCTTTTAGAAGTTAAAGGAAGTTCTTCGAGAACCGACCCGCTAGGTGGAATGACCTATAGTGGGATAAGGCTTGGATCATCGACGTCCATGTCAATGGGTTTAATTCTGGCTTTCCTCTTCGATAATTCCTCCCTCTCGATGCATTCCTTCAAGTTGAGCTTATCAGTGTGTTTGTAGGCACCAATGATCACAAGTCATCAAATTCATCTGGCAGCAGCTGATCCTCGACCTTTTCATCATCAAATGCTCCAATAACTTGAGCATCGGTCCCTGAAATATCGGCGTCCAGTGAAATTTCAGTAAATGTCGGTTGTTGCTCCACAGTGACACCGCTTTCTAGAGTTTGACTAGGACCCAAAAGACCTGGAGGTTCGTTGAACAAGCAAGTAAGCCCATAACTATTGGGCATGAGGGACGAAACCACTCGAATAATGGAGAGTAGAGCAAGATACCTGTGTCTGGCTGACTTTAATTTTCAACGGAGTGCTTCCTTCTAGAATTATAGTCAGCACCTTTGATTGATAAGTATGTCTAGAACTCCAGATCATAGCCCAGTTCCTGTCCCTAGCCAAATGAAACTATGCTCTGGATATTTGAACTGAAGAGGGACCTTTAGGGATCAGACTCTAAAGCTTCAGCAACGTTTTTCCCTTTGCCGAAGGGTACTAAGATATCAAAGTATCAGAGCCTTACAATGGCTAGATCTGTAGGTTCATTCTCACAAAGGATCTCCCGTACTAGTTTCTCCTTATCAAGATACACTTTTCCAAGGGCCTCTTTCTCATTAGATCTGGAGGTTCATTCCCAAGCCTCAACAAATGATTCGAGGTAGCCCACTCCAAGAAAATTCAAGTCACGATGGATAAGACATTAGCATTGTATTCAACAATTAGAGGATTGAACATGTCCTTAATCTCATCCCGGCTAGCCACTTTAGCATCCTCCATCTGGGTTTCAATTTATTCTCTAACTTCATTACAGCTAGCTTCCCTTGCCTCTTCTTTGAGGACTTCAATTTGAGCGAGTTGCTTATCATGTTTAATTTTCAACCCCCGAGCCTCGACAACCTCTTCATAATACTTTTGAGATTCCTCCTTAGCCTTAAGTTTTTATTCCTTTTCTTTATTAAGGAGTTCTTCGTGTTCTTAAACGTGCGGGGATAGAGTGTTTTTTCTTTCTACAATGAATCCTTCACCAAACTAAGCACACCATTGCGGCAAAGGGCATCGCCCAGCTCCTTTTTGCGAGCTGCTTCCAAATAATTCACTGCTTTGGATGTTTCTTTAGCACTCTTTTCTATCGTATATAGCTTTATGGTTAACTTCACGATCTCATTACCTTGGTGTTTGATTATTCTTTATCGTGGATCGCATCTAACTTAAGGCAATAGATTTCATGTAGCCTCTCGGTAGATACCTTAGATATTTTCTTAGCCAAATGCTGGAATGCTTCATGCTGCACAAAAACATCATTGATGCATGTAACTGAACTCGCTTTAGCATTCCTTGGAATTGTATGGATAGAAGGAAGAAAATTAAGCTCATCGAAGCAGATTTTTGGAAAATTGACCAAAAGTTCAGCCAATCTTTCTATCGTGGAATGCTTAAGTTAATACGATGGATTTTCTATCGGTTAGAAAATTGCCGTTAAAAATATTATCGTTAAAAACTGCAAGCGCACAGTGTACAATTGTAGTACGTATGCGAGCACGGGTCGATCTGTAGGGAAATGAATCAATTTTAAATTCTACTCAATCAAATTAATCCAAAGAGCTTGACATTGTTTTAAGCTAAAAAATATGTAAAAATTAATTAAAACAAAAGTGAATAAAAATATGAGATTAAGAGATAATTTAGAGGCAAATCTACTCTCATACTCTCACATAAATCGACATAAAATTTAATCTATTATCTCTCATTTTAATCTAATAGTATTAGTTATGTATTTACCATATGAATGATTGATTTGTGTTATTAATTAACACAACTTAAACCATCAAACTTTAATACAAAACTAAAACCATTTTGTTAAATGTCATGAAAATGAATATGAAACTAAAACAAAATCCATTTTAAGCATGATCTATTTACTATTTTTGATTAGTAGCATAGATTATCAAATTTGATTCCATTTTGATTCCATGATCAAGATCACTTAGTTAGATGTTAATGTAAATTGTGTTTATATTTAGTAAGAATAGCCTATTTGTGATAAATAACATAGGCTATCAAATTCACTAATAAACTTACATCTGCATCTGACTATCCATGAAGCATAAAAATAAGATCATAAATTAGCAAATATGTTGAATCAACAAGATTTAAGAGAGCTTCATTATCCCTAAATTGAAGGGGTTTAGCTTCTCATTTTGTTATCATTTCAACACATGTAGATTGCAACATTAAAAAGAAAGGAAAGCAGGAGCTACTTAAAAGAATAAACTAATTGCATAAATTAAATCTAAACTAATTGTAATGAAAAGAAAGCTAATCTACTAATATGAAATAGAAGAAAGCATGTAAATAAAAGTAAGCATGAAATGGAAAAGCTTATAGAAAAAGAAGAAGAGGCTTAAGAAGCCATTTTATTTCTCATTGATTTGTGCTACAATTTGCATGAAAGGTAAGAAGATAATTACATAAGACATAATGGGTATTTATACATGCTTAAAACCCTAATTCATACAGGGGACGGACTACCTAAAATGCCCTTTAGGAAGTGTAACCTCCAAGTAATCATTAGAGAACTAATTAATCCCCTATTAATTTTTGCATGCGCGTTTTAATCTCCAGTGGCTTTTAATTGTGGTCCAAAGGTTAGTTGGTAGGTGGGCTCCTCCATGTTGCATGAATTCTTTTATTTCTTCATTCCTTTGTCTTCTTTCACTCGTGCATATATACGTACGTGAAACCACTTCCAATAATCACTCAAATTCCTACAAAAAAAGCATTAAAATATGCAAATAAATTTTATCAAAAATTAACACATACAAAAATGACTATTTTGCCCTTATATGAAGATGAATGAATGTTGATTTGTAAACACTTTAGGTTTTGGTAAAATACCCCAATATGCTTATTTATTAAATAAAAGTAGATTAAATATGGAAGTAAAAATATGCACTTTTACGTGCACATCAAATCCCCCACACTTATCTTTTTATTCATCCTCGAATAAACTAAAACTAAGATAAATCCATTTTTTAGAAAAAATGATTGCATTGAGCATATGCAACAAGTCATTAAACCTTTAGGTATCCCTAATAAGACGAGTGTTGTCTCATGAGGGTTTTTAGCGGATAATACCAACAAAATCCAAATGCGTATGCAGATTCTACATGGTGAAAATTTTCAAAAATATTTACAAATGAAGAATTTACTTTTAAATTGACAAAAGTAAGTTAAATATAAGTTCTGGTCATTATCAAGAAATTTAAGTCCTTTTACTTGTCAAAATTTCCAACAAAAATTAAGTTATCATCACAATTAGACTCTAGTTTGGCTAGCTGTTTCGGTTGATTACGTAGTGCAACTATGAAAAGGATCCTTAGTTGATTATCAAAGTTTTTCAAAGTGGTATTTTCATTTCCATTGAATAACAAGTTGAATAAAATAAGTGAAAATAGTGCTTGGATTTCAATTGCTTGCTCTCTCTATTTTTGAAAAGTATTAGCATTATTATTATTTACACACCTAACTCAGATAAAATGAGGCCAGATACACCGATCATGCACTGACTTTTGAGCTTACGTGAGAAGGGCACAGAGAATGGGGAGTGCACACACTTGCATGTGAACACTTGAATTTAGGTGATTATTTTCTTTTTATTTTAAATTATTTACATACACTTAATTTAGACAAACTTGGGCCAAATATACCGATTATGCACTACCTTTCGGGCTTACGTGAGCAGGGTACAGATAAGGGTAGGTGCACACGCTTGCGTATGAACACGTCACTCTAGGTGTTTCTTATTTTTATTAATACCACTTTTTGCTTTTTTATATATTTTTTCTTTTTTTATAAAGAGAGAGTTTTGCAAAATCATCTTAGCACCACTTAACTTAGAAGATCAAAAACGTTATCGCCGTTACCTTTAATCAACCACTCTTTTAAACAAAGATTACAATTAGGACATACTTCATTATTATCACCCGTGAACTTCCTATATACTAGTTAAACCATAGTTACTTGCAATCAAAATTTATTTTTATTTTTGTTGAGACAAATAGATTTTCAAAATTTTCAATTTAATAACCAAAAACATATACTTATCCTATAGTGTTTCTTCAAAAGTAAATGCTAAAAAGAAAATTTGCTTAGAATTTCTTTTGGGCTATAACTACTATATAAAAATAAAAAAATAAAAAACTAATAACTAACTTATTGCTTCATATTGTCGAGATCCCAAAAACAGTCACCATATGACTGGATCAATCATATAGTTGTAACAACTGGAATTGTTCCATAACAAAAAAATATGATTGTGGATTTGAAATAAAAATAAAAATAAAGGGATGCGGATAAATGGAAAGGTGATAGAAAGAGAGAATAAAAATATCAATGACATATAATTCCAATATGTATGGTCTATGAATTACCTCATGTAAATAAAAGGCAGTGTAATAAAGCATTAATTTCATATTGTTTGAATATTGTTTTTGGAAAGAGAATGCAAAAGATAAACCATGAAAAATCAAAAATGAACATGACCCCACACTTAATTTTGACCGTGTCCCCATAGTCAATGCATGATATAATAAGTGTAACGAGGAAAAATATATACATATTTACAAGAGAGGGTTAAAATTTCTTACTAGTCATAGTGTGACTCATGAAGAATCATGAACTCCTCCTCTCGATAACATGGCAATTCAAATTAGGGTTTCAAACGATGACCATTGACTTTGAAAATTGTTCCATCTCCGGGGTTTTGTATTTCTATGGCACCATATGGAAAAATAGTTCGTACGATGTATGGTCCTGTCCATGTTGATTTTAACTTCCCAGGGAAAAAATGAAGTCGAGAGTCATACAAAAGAACTTTTGGATTTTTTCGAAAATATTTTCCTTAGGATTGACTTGTCATGAAAAACTTTTGTTCTTTCGTTGTAAATTTTTTTGTTTTCATACGCGTCATTTCTAATCTTCTCTAATTCGTTGATTTACAGTCTTATGTTTTAGCTAGCTTTTTCAAGATCAAATTTTATGCTCTTAATTGCCTACAACGCTTTATGTTCATGTTAGAAGGGTAAATGGCACACTTTACCACATAAAAGCCTAAAAGGAGACATCCCAAGATTGGTTTTATAGCAGTTCTGTAAGCCCAACGCGCATCTGTTAAATTTTGTAACTAATCTTTTCATTTTCATTCATAGTTTTTTCCAAAATGTGTTTGATTTGGCAATTTGAAACTTCAACTTGACAACAAGTTTGAGGACGACAAGGAGTGGATAACTTGTGGGTTATCGAGTATTTCTTTATTAAAGGTTCAAATGAACAATCACAGAAATGGATTCCATTATCGCTTATTATTGTGTGAGGCGTTCCAAACCTCGAAAAGATGTTTTCTTCTATGAATTGCACAACAACTTTGTGCTCATTTATTTTACAAGGAATGGCTTCAATCCATTTAGAGACGCAATCAATAGCTAGAAAAATGTATAGATTTCCGAAAGAATTGATAAACGGTCCTACAAAGTCAAGACCCTAAACGTCAGAGATTTCGATTGTAAGAATGGGGTTCAAAGGCATCATGTTTTGTCAAGAGATTCTTTCTAACATTTGGCAGCAATCGCACGTTTTACAAAACTTGAATGTATCTGTGAAAAGAGCAGGCCAGTAAAAACCACACTGAAGCACCTTTTCCACGGTTTTCTTCAGACCGAAGTGACCACCACAAGCTTCATCATGACAAAATGAAAGAACACTCTTGATTTCGCAATCCAGGGTGCAACGTCGAATGATTTGATTAGAAAAGTACTTAAATAAGTATGGATCATCCCAATAGAAGTATTTGACTTAGGAAATAAATTTATATTTATCTTATTTTGACCAAAATGAAGGAGTTTCGTTAGTGACTAAATAGTTCACTATATTGGCACACCATGGACAACAGAAACAGAAATGAGTTGTTCATTAGGAAATTTCTCGTTGATCGGTAAAGAAGATGGTGCGTTTGGAAGAGGAAACAGATGATGAGCAATGACATTGTCAGATCCTTTTTTATCTTTGATCGTAAGGTCAAATTCTTGGAGTAAAGGGATCTAATGGATCAAACAAGACTTAGCATTCTTTTAGTGAAAAGATGCTAGAGTGGAATGGTTAGTGTAAACAGTAATGTGTGAACTGATCAAATAAGGTCAGAATTTTTCGAGCACAAAACTACCGCTGGAAGCTCTTTTTCAATGGTCGTGTAATTGAGTTGAGCATCGTTTTGAGTCATATTAGCGTAGTAGGTGACATGAAATTTTTTGTTGATACGTTGTCCTAAGACAGCACCAACTGCGAAGCATCATACATTATTTCAAAAGGAATATCCAAATTGGGTAAGTAAATAAGGGAGTGGAAATTCATTTTTAAGACATCCAAAAGCAGAAACATAATCAGAATTGAAGTCAAATTGAACATCTTTTCCAAGAAGAGTCGTAAGAGGTCAAGCAATTTTACTGAAATCCTTCACAAAGCGTTGATAAAAACCAACGTGTCCAAGAAATGAACGAATGTCCTCGACAGACTTAGGATTGGGTAGATTCGCAATTACATCATCTATCATTTTATCTACCTTATTGCCTTTGTTTGAAATGACATGCCCAAGGACAATGCAGTGTTTGACCATAAAATGACATTTTCCCTAGTTTAACGTTAAGTGTTTGTTCTTACATCGTTTAAGAATCAACTCAAGATGGTGTACACACTCGGAAAAAGATTTTCCATATGTAGAAAAAATTTCCATAAACACTTCAAGAAAGCGTTCAATCATGTCAAAAAAGATGTTGACCATGCATCTTTGAAACGTAGTAGGAGCATTGCAAAGGCCAAATGGTATACATCGATACGTAAAAATGCCAAAGGGATACGTGAAAATTGTTTTCTCTTAATCTTCGAGAGCGATTGGAATTTGGTTATAGCTAGAATAACCATCAAGAAAGCAATAGAATTCGTGACCGGCTAAACGTTCTAGCATTTATTCGATGAAAGGAAGTGGTAAGTGATCTTTAAGTGTTGTAGCATTAATTTTTCGATAATCAATACAAACACGCCACCCTGTTTGAGTATGAGTTGGAATGAGTTCGTTAGAATCATTCTTAATAATAGTAAGTCCAGACTTTTTTGACATGACATGAATTGGCCTAACCCACGAACTATCAGAGATTGGGTATATGATTTTGTTATCGAGAAGTTTAAGAATTTCATAACGAATCACATCCTTTATTTTTTTTGTTAAGCCTTCATTGCACGTCACGAACAGGCTAGGCATTGTCAACTAAATGGATACGATGTTGAATAAGAGCAGGACAAATTCCCTTTATATCGGTGATCGACCATCCAATTGCTTCTTTGTTTTTCGATAGAATTGAAAGAAGGGAAGCTTCTCGACCAAGAGAGAGAGATGAAGAGATTATGACGAGAAACATTTCATTGTCTCCTAAGTACGCGTACTTAAGGTGATCGAGAGGGGGTTTGAGGTCCAACCTTGGGGATTGCTCAATCAACGAAATCGGTTGAAATTATAGTTCAACGATAAGGGTTCAAACGAAAGCACATTTTCAATTTCATTGGGCTCATCTAGAAACAGTTGTTCGTTTTCAATCTCATGTTCGTTGTTAAGGTCAACCGTTTCATTGTCGAAATTTTTGAGCTAACTTCTAAAGTTTGGTCACGTGGTTCATTTAGTTGATTTCCAAGATTGAAAATGGTGAGATCCAAAGTCATATTTCCAAAATAAATTTTCATCGAACCGTTTCGATAGCTGATTAGAGCATTTGAATTAGCCAAGAAGGGTCGGCCTAAAATCAATGGAATTTGACTCATAGAATTATTCAAAGGTTGTATTCCAAGGACAATGAAATCGATGGGGAATATGAAATGGCCGATTTTGATGAGCATGTCTTCGATTTCTCCCATGGGTTTCATTATCGAACGATCGGCAAATTGAAGAGTTGCTTTCATTGATTTTAGTTCACCTATAACGACCCACCTTTTTGGACAGTTAAAACCGACGATCAAATATACATGCCGATTCCAAACCATTCAAAAGGGCAGATGGTTATTGGGGTAAATAAGAAAAGAAAGGAAAGAGAAAAAAAGAAAGGAAACAACACAGAATCTTGCAGCGGAACGATAAAATATAATAGTCAAATAAACAGTTCATGAAGCTGTTTACAATACTTTGATCATTATTTATACAACATTTATCAGAGTTATACATATACAACAGAACAAATAAAATAATGTAGCAGACAACATGATGCAAAGATAATAAGAGTAATAGTATACCAAATCTTCGTCTTCGTCCTTCAGAATAGATCTTCAAACAGCTGAAAAACTCAGGACTGACCCGAGCGTAATGAAAAGACAAAACACTCGAGTCAGGACTAAAATATCCCCATGTAAGTTAAATCAATCGTAAGTAAATATGAGTGTAACGGCGTCAGAGATGTTTACGGGGTTTGACATCTCATATCCAGTGTCAACGTGCGTGCAGTAACTCAAGAGATGTTACGGGATTTTCCATCTCTCAAAGATCCGTTAAACTATATACTATGTAGTACAATACGCTATTATAATATGTCGACAATAAGTAAAAGTATTAAAATAGCGTTAAGGCGTTACCATAATTCCCCTTAACACATTTTTATAATGCCATAGTCTATACAACACCGTAAATCCCACCGTAAACTAGTGGTTATCAGAGGGTACCCCATACGCATAACACAAAACAAAACGTAGTGGACACGAATAGGATAATCAGTATGACAAGGTACATGAGGCGATACCAACTAGGATACTAGTAGTTGCGTGATCCGGACTGATGTTGAGCATAGCCAGCAGCTACCCCAACACCGCGAAACAACACTCCCAAATCAAGGGGTGCACCCAAATCGAATCACAAATGTAATAGATATGGTATCGAAGAAGTGTGTCCGCTAGAGATGGCGAACCTCAATGGCCCGGCGCGGCTCCAGTTTTAGTCATGTCAGGGGTCATCCAATATCGTTCTCTTCCTTCAGTCAACGCATTCACCAAACCATCCACTTCATTCTGGATCAACACTCCGCGTATAATAGTTATTAAAGTGGTTTTCGGTATCGACAGAGAGTATGTCCATATCCGATCCCGGTCTCTTTAATAAC
The DNA here is from genome assembly GCA_030765085.1 of Allium cepa. Taxonomy (NCBI): domain Eukaryota; kingdom Viridiplantae; phylum Streptophyta; class Magnoliopsida; order Asparagales; family Amaryllidaceae; genus Allium; species Allium cepa. Next base: position 350,183,478 of record CM060944.1, read on the forward strand.
TACGTATTATTACACCGGTGGCTCTTTTACATTTCAAATCGATTCATAATTGATATCAAAGTATCATATTCACTTCAAAAATCAAATCCATTTCAAATATCATCATATCTATTCAAAATGTAAGGTTTCATTTCAAAAATCATTTTTCGCCTCAATATCTCATTTCGATTTCAAAATCATTTCGAATTACAATTTAGGTTGCAACTTCATTTAACCCAATTCGTATTTAAATTCAAGAATTAAACATAAACATTTCACCTTATTAACCAGCTTGAAATTTTAGAAAATAGTTTTAAGTAGTTTAAAAGTAGTTTAAATAATTAAAATAGTTAAAAATACTTAAAATTTTTAAATGGATTTCAAATAGATAAATTAGTTTAAAATAATTTAAATTGGGTTAAGTAGATTTAAAATAGATTAAAATAGTTTAAGTATTCAAAAATGGTTTATATAACTGAGTAATTTGGAAAACAAAATAAAACAGCTTCAAAACCAAACCATTTCAATTATAACTTCCCAATTCAAAACAATTTCAATTTCCCTTCTACCGATTCGATTTCGATTCAATCAACGTCAACTTTGACTTCAAATTTATTCAATTTTATATTCACTTTCAATTAATTCAATTTCAATTTATATCGATTTGGAGCTTGATTTTTCAAAAATATCCATTTATAACACTTAACAAAATTATCCATCAATATTCAAGTTTAAATCCAAATTTCAAATATGATTCAATCCCAAGCTTGATTTCAAAATATCATTTTTATATCGCTTTTACTTAGTAATATTCAAAGCTCGAATTAAGGTTCAATCTTTAAACAAATCCATTTTCGAAATTCAATCATATCCCGATTTTAAATTCCAAAGTCTCCACTTTAATTATTTAACAATTTCTTTTAACCAAAATTTATTTCAACATTCCAAACTCAATTTTTCGATAAATTCGATTTCTATAAATTGAGTTCTATTTATAACTTTTAAATCAAAACATTTAAATAAATCTCAAATCGACGATTTTAAAAATTATTAATTTAGCCAATTCGGTGTCCGTATAAAATTTTCTATCCTATGGCCAAGTAATTATTTATTTCAATTAAATGTCAGGGATGAATAATATCACTTAAACCAATCACAATGTCATATGTATGTATAACAGGACATATATAAGCAAATAAACATCCAAACATTTAAATATCAACCAATAGCATCCATCGAAATACATCTTCCAATAGACAATACAATTCAAGGCAATTTCATAGTTATCAATGTCAGGTAATTTAATCGCAATTCGATTTTAATTTCAATTTAACTGTCAATTTAATTTTCAACGATTAATTCAAATGACAATCTATATGACAACTAAATTTTATCAAACAACGACAAATAAAATTCATAGCACTTCATAATATTAAACTTAACTACCATAAAGATATTCAGTACGTTGTGAGCGTTATAAAACACTCACCTTGATTTTCAATTTCAAAGCAAATCGAACGGCGTTCAATTTGACCCAAAATTTTAACGAGCTCCAAATACTCCTTAATCTACACTGCAGCGTAGCCCTCGTCTCTGCGATTTCGGCGCTACCGGTTTCGTCCAATTCCGACCTCGTATGGATGAGATATGAGTTTACAAAGTTCTATACGGATTTTAATACAAAATTTAACAACTTTTATTATTGTTATAACCTTGGACAACCCAGGCCGTTGATTTCATTTCCAAGCAATCCAGGCCGTTTACGCGATCTTCTCCTTCACGTACGAACGCACGCAACTAACCCACTCAACCCTTAAAGCTTCGATCGTCGCCCGCTTCCTGGTCAACCGGAGTTCATCTCGACATCACCAAGGTTGCTCCTGAGGCCTCTCTTCCCAACGCCACAGATGCGGCCGAGCCTAGCGCCTCATCCTCCTCACAAAATGTGCTTGAACGCACTGCGTTCAAACCCAAATTGCCGCGAATCCACTCCGTTAAATCTGATCATAGCCATTGATAATGTAGAGCTCCTCGAGCTCTACAAGTTCCCTATAGAAGCCTCTAGCTAATTGTCAAAGGATAGGGAGATAAATCGAGGAGAGGGCTAGCCATTTTCGGCCATTGAAATAAACAACGGCGGCTGGCTTTAGAAAACCCTAGGGTTTAGTTAATTTTGAAAAAAAGAAAATAATGAAGTGCTTTTATAGAAAAACAACGAACACTATTCATCCCGGGTTTTCCGAACTCCGATTTACGCGCGGTGATCGACGTTTCTAGGGTTTATCCCATGTTTCGGACACAATGGAACAGGTTTTGGAGGCTGATTCGATCATCTGTGCGAGATACGGCAATAAACGATCGATTTAAAATTAAATCGGTTAATCAAATTTCTGTGCGTTTTACCTTGTCCCGGACAAACGGTAAATCCGATTGACATGAAATTTGAAATATTACAATAATATCACGTTACGGATCCGATGAAACTGGTTTCGTCGAAATACGAGGCTGTTTGAAAAATGGCTATTTTAACTCGTCAATTAAATATTAAAATATTCAATTTTCACAAATTTAGTTTTAATTCGATTTTAAAAGTTCTACAACATCATTCTAACTTTAATATGATAAAATAAAATTTTACAAATCATTTTTAATCATATTATACCCGTTATTCAATTATCTAATAAATTCCAATTTTTAAAATCTTATTAACTCTATTATAATCCCAATATAACTTACATTCGCTTTGGGAACCAATTTGAATCATATTAAATCAAATTTCAATTATTCACTCTATTTCCATATATTAAATTTCAATATCAAATTAATCATATCAAATTCGGAATTTAATTATTCAAACATTTGTAATATTAAATTTAAACAAATTTGATTATTCTTAAATCGCTATCTTTTGAAATATTCAAAACGAACTTATAAAATTTAACAAATTCAAATTATAGAACAACCATTTTCATTAAAACAGTTATTCAATTCCCGTTATTCAATTATTCAATAAATTCCAAATATTAAATTTAAACAATTTAATTGTACAATATTTGACGGATTTCAATATTGGATTTTTAAATAAAATTTCATTATCAGTCGATTTACTATATTACATCAAATGTATTCCACATTATTATTTAACTACAGTTAGAGATAATGCACTCAGCTAATATATAAACTTTCATTTCAATTGCAATTGGTTCACAAATTCAATTCGACTAACAAAATGAATAGGTAACTTAAATAATTATCACCGTTAACTTTTAATTACTTATAAGTTTATTATTTACAAACAAGCGTCACAATTACCTATACAATACAAATTCATTCAATTACCTTTGACTACATATTATTTCAATTGATTTGGGATTTCATTCAATTCATAAATAATTAACTTAGATAAAATTTGTTGCATTTCATTCTAGTTATTATTATTCCAAACGACTTACAAATTTTTTTCTAACACTAAATCATGAAATCTTTTAAATTAGCTATTTTAGTTATCGAAAATTTACGGGTCGTTACACTCTCCCCCACTCAAAACTTTTTGTCCCCGAAAAGGAAAAAGAAGGGCAAAGGAACCAAGTATAGAATTCAACATTAGATATATTTTATTCAAAGTTACCAACTTATAAAACAATGAAATTCCATTTATAAAGTCATAACTACGCTTCCACTAAGTTACTCTGAACGGCTTTCTAACTTTAAAAGTTAGTTATCAAAACAAGTTACAAAAAAAATTTAAAACTTGAAAATTTTTCTAACACCCGGATTTATGGAAAATTTCGGCAGAGTCTCCTTTGCGCGGCTCGATCCGGAAAAAAAATGACAGTATATATATCACAAATATACATATCATCAAGTGATGAGGCATCCCGCAGGGAAAAAGTGTAAAAGTATGGTATGTAATCCGAGATATGTACCTTATATATTATTAGCGAGCATATACGGCTAATATAGCGCGAAAGCGAGCTCTAAATGCAAAGAAAGCGCAATCCGCACCTACTAAACACTTAACAAACCATGAGAAACATGCATATATGAAAATAATATCAATATACATCATATAGAAACATAACAACTACATGTGCCAACATAGCATATGCAACTAACAACAAATGCATCCAACAAATCAATTATCATCCAACTATCATCCAACAAATCGATATAAATTCACTTCTCATTAATATTTATTCACTTCTCATTAATGTTTATTGACTTGGGTTTCAATTTTAATCACAGTTGATTCATTAACGTTGGATTTTACTAACATTCATTCTCAATTCAATTAGTTAACATTAACTAATTTATATTTACATTAGTTCACTTAGAATTTAAATCAAATTAAATTCATTTAACTTCCAATTTGATTTCAATGATTTATAGCTTTCAATTTCATTAACACTTAATTAATTATATACAATCAACTAACAATCATATAACAACCAAATCATACCCAACATAACCAAATTATTAATTTTACATTCAATTTGGTTTATCTCTTTCAATTCCAATTTATTCTTAGCCATACCAAATTCTTTTGTTTACATTTACTTCATATTCAGTTTCAGTTAATAACCAATTTATTTGCGGAACATTTTATTAATGCAGGACATTTTATTAATCATCACTTTAATTTATAGTCATTCCATAAAAGTCTAACTTCTTATATATGAATTTTCTTAGTTTATAGTTATCTCAAAAGTTGCAAATTTATCTTCACATATTTGGCATCTTAAATTTCCAATATTAACATTTAATTAAGTCCGTAAGCCGTACATATATCATCCGTGAGCAATATCAATCTAATCGCTTATTCGATCACACAATTTCACTTCCAACTAGTATCGTTCACCCGACTCTCTAGTGCGGACTCAGATTTGGTTCCTTGATTGGAAAATGTTACTCTCCTTGCATAGCCATATACTATGATAGAGAATTCCAGAATCAAACCAAAAATCCATATCCAGGGTTCGCCGTCGAGAATCGAGTGGAAAATCCTAACTTGGATCGATATAAATCATCTCGAAATTTTGTGCTCGAATTTGGATCAAATCGTTATGCGAACAAAATAATATACGTACAACTCACGTATTACGTTCCAATGGATTTCTATCCAATTTATCTATACTAAATTATTTTGTTGGCTCTTTTATTTACAATTAATTATTCACAATCCATTATTCAGTTAGTATATTCATTTCTTTACATAGCATGTTCTTTAACATTATCTTTTCTTAAACATCATATCATAGAATTTGCTTACTCAAGTTCATTTTGAACATTCTATATAATTTAATTAAATTCAATTTCTTTTCCCAATTGATTCTTAGCTATAAGAAATTCCTTTTGAGTTTTCCTTACTTGTATACTTCAATTATTTTCAGGTTCTGTTTAGTTGTACAACATCTCATTACATATCCAAAACATCATTTCAACTTCTTAATATTTGGTAAGTCATATTATATGTTATTAGAATGAAAATTTGGCATTATACAAATTTATAGAATTTCATTTTACTTAGTTAGAATGTTCACAAATTTTATTTATTTAAATCCTCTTTACCTTTCAACTTTAAAGGTACACTACAACTCTAAAGTTTTCCCAAACATAAGCTTAGATATCTTAATCCTCTTATTTTATAAATTCTGGTTATTCACATTTCATTCAAATAATTTGAAAATTACTAATTAACACAACTTAGAAATTTAAATGCACGGTTCTTTTCAAATCGTTTGAAATAAACATATACACTTATATCTTTAATATATCAAATCATACCTTTGGATTTTAAACCAAAACCCATTTACCCAAAATAATTTCGAAGAAAAGAAAAGCTTCTTAGAAGTCTCCCCCACTTTGAGACTCGAAAATGAACGTCGATGATGCTGCGCAGTCATCACCGAAATTATTTTCCAGCGACAGAAGAGAGGAGTACCAAATTCATTCCTTCTTCTTCTTTTTTTAAACCCTTTCAAAATATTTCCATAAACATTTTCCCACTAATATCACAATATATTTTCTTCAAAGCTTTGAGAACCATTGTCAAAACCTCCGGGTCTTAAATTCAATATTTTCCAATTTAAATCTGTTTTAATCTATAAGTCACCTCTATAAAATATTCTTATAGGATTTTCTTTCTTAAAACCTTCCACAAGTGTTTTATCATTGTTCATTTTGTAATTCACCTTATTTATTAAATTACAATATCCAATAAATGATAATAACCAATATATCATTTCTAACAACCAGGTAAGCTAGATAAGTCACAATAATTTCTGAAAATTTTCTCTTTATATACAAAATATGATTAGACCAAAATTATTTCATTTACCCAATTTCAAAACAATACTATGTCGAATTATTCTGTTTAAGTGTTTAGAGATCCCTATCAATGACGTTAATTACTCGTATTGACCAAAATCCATTAGCCACTCAACAAATCAACCGACACAATATAAAACATTTTATATCAATAACAAATACGCTCTCGCATATGTACACACTCAGCGACTCATCATAGGGTATTACTACCCTATTTATAAAGAGTCAGACCCCACAAAGCTAAGGTTATCGCTAAACCAAAGCTCTGATACCAACTGTAACGACCCACCTTTTTGGACAGTTAAAACCGACGATCAAATACACATGCCGATTACAAACCATTCAAAAGGGCAGATGGTTATTGGAGTAAATAAGAAAAGAAAGGAAAGGGAAAAAAAGAAAGGAAACAACACAGAATCTTGCAGCGGAATGATAAAATATAATAGTCAAATAAACAGTTCATGAAGATGTTTACAATATTTTGATCATTATTTATACAACATTTATCAAAGTTATACATATACAACAGAACAAATAAAATAATGTAGCAGACAACATGATGCAAAGATAATAAGAGTAATAGTATACCAAATCTTCGTCTTCGTCCTTCAGAATAGATCTTCAAACAGCTGAAAAACTCAGGTCTGACCCGAGCGTAATGAAAAGACAAAACACTTGAGTCAGGACTAAAATATCCTCATGTAAGTTAAATCAATCGTAAGTAAATATGAGTGTAACGGCGTCAGAGATGTTTATGGGGTTTGACATCTCATATCCAGTGTCAACGTGTGTGCAGTAACTCAAGAGATGTTACGGGATTTTCCATCTCTCAAGGATCCGTTAAACTATCTACTATGTAGTACAATACGCTATTATAATATGTCTACAGTAAAGTAAAAGTATTAAAATAGCGTTAAGGCGTTACCATAATTCCCCTTAACACATTTTTATAATGCCATAGTCTATACAGCACCGTAAACCCCACCGTAAACTAGTGGTTATCAGAGGGTACCCCATAGGTATAACACAAAACAAAACGTAGTGGTCGCGAATAGGATAATCAGTATGACAAGGTACATGAGGCGATACCAACTAGGATACTAGTAGTTGTGTGATCCGGACTAATGTTGAGCATGGCCAGCAGCTACCCCAACACCGCGAAACAACACTCCCAAATCAAGGGGTGCATCCAAATCGAATCACAAATGTAATAGATACGGTATCGAAGAAATGTGTCCGCTAGAGATGGCGAACCTCAATGGCCCGGCGCGGCTCCTGTTTTAGTCATGTCAGGGGTCATCCAATATCGTTCTCTTCCTTCAGTCAACGTGTTCACCAAACCATCCACTTCATTCTGGATCAACACTCCGCGTATAATAGTTATTAAAGAGGTTTTCGGTATCGACAGAGAGTATGTCCGTATCCGATCCCGGTCTCTTTAATAACTACGTATTATTACACCGGTGGCTCTTTTACATTTCAAATCGATTCATAATTGATATCAAAATATCATATTCGCTTCAAAAATCAAATCCATTTCAAATATCATCATATCTATTCAAAATGTAAGGTTCCGTTTCAAAAATCATTTTTCGCCTCAATATCTCATTTCGATTTCAAAATCATTTCGAATTTCAATTTAGGTTGCAACTTCATTTAACCCAATTCGTATTTAAATTCAAGAGTTAAACATAAACATTTCACCTTATTAACCAGCTTGAAATTTTAGAAAATAGTTTTAAGTAGTTTTAAGTAGTTTGAAAGTAGTTTAAATAATTAAAATAGTTGAAAATACTTAAAATCTTTAAATGGATTTCAAATAGATAAATTAGTTTAAAATAATTTAAATTGGGTTAAGTAGATTTAAAATAGATTAAAATAGTTTAAGTATTCAAAAATGGTTTATATAACTGAGTAATTTGGAAAACAAAATAAAACAGCTTCAAAACCAAACCATTTCAATTATAACTTCCCAATTCAAAACAATTTCAATTTCCCTTCTACCGATTCGATTTCGATTTCGATTCAATCAACGTCAACTTTGACTTCAAATTTATTCAATTTTATATTCACTTTCAATTAATTCAATTTCAATTTATATCGATTTGGAGCTTGATTTTTCAAAAATATCCATTTATAACACTTAACAAAATTATCCATCAATATTCAAGTTTAAATCCAAATTTCAAATATGATTCAATCCCAAGCTCGATTTCAAAATATCATTTTTATATCGCTTTTACTTAGTAATATTCAAAGCTCGAATTAAGGTTCAATCTTTAAACAAATCCATTTTCGAAATTCAATCATATCCCGATTTTAAATTCCAAAGTCTCCACTTTAATTATTTAACAATTTCTTTTAACCAAAATTTATTTCAACATTCCAAACTCAATTTTTCGATAAATTCGATTTCTATAAATTGAGTTCTATTTATAACTTTTAAATCAAAACATTTAAATAAATCTCAAATCGACGATTTTAAAAATTATTAATTTAGCCAATTCGGTGTCCGTATAAAATTTTCTATCCTATGGCCAAGTAATTATTTATTTCAATTAAATGTCAGGGATGAATATATATCACTTAAACCAATCACAGTGTCATATGTATGTATAACAGGATTATATAAGCAAATAAACATCCAAACATTTAAATATCAACCAATAGCATCCATCGAAATACATCATCCAATAAACAATACAATTCATGGCAATTTCATAGTTATCAATGTCAGGTAATTTAATCGCAATTCAATTTTAATTTCAATTTAACTGTCAATTTAATTTTCAACGATTAATTCAAATGACAATCTATATGACAATTAAATTTTATCAAACAACGACAAATAAAATTCATATCACTTCATAATATTAAACTTAACTACCATAAAGATATTCAGTACGTTGTGAGCGTTATAAAACACTCACCTTGATTTTCAATTTCAAAGCAAATCGAACGACGTTCAATTTGACCCAAAATTTTAACGAGCACCAAATACTCCCGATGCACTGCAGCGTAGCCCTCGTCTCTGCGATTTCGACGCTGCCGGTTTCGTCTAATTCCGACCTCGTATGGATGAGATATGAGTTTACAAAGTTCTATACGGGTTTTAATACAAAATTTATCAACTTTTATTATTATTATAACCTTGGACAACCCAGGCCGTTGATTTCATTTCCAAGCATTCCAGACCATTTACGCGATCTTCTCCTTCATGTACGAACGCACGCAACTAACCCACTCAACCCTTAAAGCTTCGATCGCCGCCCGCTTCCTGGTCAACCGGAGTTCATCTCGACATCACCAAGGTTGCGCACGAGGCCTCTCTTCCCAACGCCACAGATGCGGCCGAGCCTAGCGCCTCATCCTCCTCGCAAAACGTGCTTGAATGCACGGCGTTCAAACCCAAATTGCCGCCAATCCACTCCGTTAAATCTGATCATAGCCATTGATAATGTAGAGCTCCTCGAGCCCTACAAGTTCCCTGTAGAAGCCTCTAGCTAATTGTCAAAGGATAGGAAGATAAATCGAGGAGAGGGCTAGCCATTTTCGGCCATTGAATGTAACAACGTCGGCTGGCTTCAGAAAACCCTAGGGTTTAGTTAATTTTGAAAAAAAGAAAATAATGAAGTGCTTTTATAGAAAAACAACGAACACTATTCATCCCGGGTTTTCCGAACTCCGATTTACGCGCGGTGACTGGCGTTTCTCGGGTTTATCCCGCGTTCCGGACACAATGGAACAAGTTTCGTAGGCTGATTCGATCATCTGTGCGAGATACGGCAATAAACGATCGATTTAAAATTAAATCGGTTAATCAAATTTCTATGCGTTTTAGCTTGCCCCGGACAAACGGTAAATCCGATTGACATGAAATTTGAAATCTTACAATAATACCACATTACGGATCCGATGAAACTGGTTTCGTCGAAATCGAGACTGTTTGAAAAATGGCTATTTTAACTCGTCAATTAAATATTGAAATATTCAATTTTCACAAATTTACTTCTAATTCGATTTTAAAAGTTCTACAACATCATCCTAACTTTAATATGATAAAATAAAATTTTACAAACCATTTTTAATCATATTATACCCGTTATTCAATTATCTAATAAATTCCAATTTTTAAAATCTTATTAACTCTATTATAATCCCAATATAACTTACATTCGCTTTGGGAACCAATTTGAATCATATTAAATCAAATTTCAATTATTCACTCTATTTCCATATATTAAATTTCAATATCAAATTAATCATATCAAATTCGGAATTTAATTATTCAAACATTTGTAATATTAAATTTAAACAAATTTGATTATTCTTAAATCACTATCTTTTGAAATATTCAAAACGAACTTATAAAATTTAACAAATTCAAATTATAGAACAACCATTTTCATTAAAACAGTTATTCAATTCCCGTTATTCAATTATTCAATAAATTCCAAATATTAAATTTAAACAATTTAATTGTTCAATATTTGACGGATTTCAATATTGGATTTTTAAATAAAAATTTCATTATCAGTCGATTTACTATATTACATCAAATGTATTCCACATTATTATTTAACTACAGTTAGAGATAATGCACTCAACTAATATATAAACTTTCATTTCAATTGCAATTGGTTCACAAATTCAAATCGACTAACTAAATGAATAGGTAACTTAAATAATTATCACCGTTAACTTTTAATTACTTATAAGTTTATTATTTACAAACAAGCGTCACAATTACCTATACAATACAAATTTATTCAATTACCTTTGACTACATATTATTTCAATTGATTTGGGATTTCATTCAATTCATAAGTAATTAACTTAGATAAAATTTGTTGCATTTCATTCTAGTTATTATTATTCCAAATGACTTACAAATTTTTTTCTAACACTAAATCACGAAATCTTTTAAATTAGCTATTTTAATTATCGAAAATTTACGGGTCGTTACATCACCCAAGCCAAGTTGCTGGTAAACTGAATAAGGAATCAAATTGACACTCGCACCAAAATCTAGTAAGCACTTGTTATTTGTTTTGTCTCCTATCGTGGATGAGATCGTCGGACATCCAGGATCTTTGTATTTGATGGGAATTGATTGAGACAAGACTTCGCTAAGTCTGACAGCTAAGAAGACTATCTTGGGTACATGAGTGTGTCTTTTTTGGGTACATAAGTCCTTGAGAAACTTAGCTTAAGTTCGGACTTGTTAAACAATATCAAGAAGCAAAATGTTTACTTTAACTTGTTTAAAAAATTTCAACATCTTTTCTATTTGATCAGAGAGTTTCTTGGGTCAAAGGTGATGTGGAAATGGAACACGATACTCACCTCATTGGTCTACATGAGCACCAGAAGAATTTGGATTAGAGTTTGACTAGATGTTTGGCTCAACATTTTGTTCAAAATTGCTTGTCATTTTTGAAGTATCAAGAGGACTTTTCGGTAAATCATTTCGATTAACAACCTGATTATTGATTTGTTTATCAAAACACAAAGTCATGATAGCATTCATTTGGGTTACGTTGCTATCTTGAACAACATGAGCTCGATTCGAATTAGCGTTTTGATTTCTGGGATTCGGAGCTGGCTTTCTTGGAAATGTGCCTCGTTCAAGTTCATTCACAAACATGACCAATTGACTCATTTGCATTTCAAGTTAGTAAATTATTGACTCGTATTCTGCATGTATGAGGTTAACAAATTTTGCAAATTACTATTTGATTGGAGGCTTTGAGTAGTTGCTTTAGCCAAAGTTTCAAGATTTTTCCCATGTGAACTCAAACGTTTATCATCTTGGAGAGCAAAAGGTTACTACGGTTTATTTTGGGACCGAGGCACAAATTGTTTTCGAAAATGATTGGGTTGAAAAAGAGGATTCGAAGCATTGTTCGAAAATTCTTGAAAATTAGGACGAACCAAATTCGTGTTGGAATTATTTTGGCAAGCAAAGTTTGGACGATTTCCCCAAGCAAGATTGTACGTTAGAGAAAAAGGGTCATTCTTAACCTTATTGAAAGAATTGAGTTGTTCGATCAAATTAAGGCACTGATCGGCTATGTGATTCAGATCGTTGCATTTATAACACATTGGTTGGGAAGCTTGGTTCATTTGGTTGGATGAGAAACATTATCAAATTTATTAACCATTGCATCGATTTTAGCTTCCAAAGGCAATTAAGATCTTAACGAGAGTGCACTTGATCGTGAGTAAATGAATTTTTCGTTAAAACGTTCCCATTGGGATGACTTTTCGGCTAAGTTTTTAAGAAATTGCCAAGATCATCGTGATGCTGGGCGAGGAAATTTCCTTGGCACATTGATTCAAGCATGGTTCGTGAGCTATTTTCAAATTTGTCATATAAGATTTGGAAAAGAGTCCATTTTTCTAAATTATGGTGTGGACATTTTATCAAAAGCTCTTTAAATCTTTCAAAATATTTTCCAAAAGGTTCAACCCAAAATTGATGAAAACTAGCAATTTCATTTTGGATTTTAGTTGTTTTCTCCAAAGGGTAGAACTTTTTTAAGAAAACTTTAACAAATTCTTCCCAAGTTTTGATTGAATTTAATGTTAAGCTATATAACCATTTTTCATTGTAATCAGTAAGGGCAAATGGAATTAACCGAAGTTTCATTTCGTCGTCACAAAGTTGTTGAAGTTTAATGGTTGCGCAAACTTTTTTGAATTTCATTAAGAAGCTTTATGAGCCATCATGTTCAAAATTGCAAAATTTAGGAAGCGTGGAAATATGGTTTAAATGAATTTTGAAATGGTTACCTGTTGGGATGGGTGATGTGATGCAAGAAGGAATAGAAACTCTATCGGGAAAGATTCTATCTATGAGAGGTCGAGGGGCATTTTCGTTCGCCATCGTTGGAGGGTCATTCATTCGAGTTAAACGATTTGTTGTTGTATCACGAGTCCAAATACTCATGCACAAGAAAAAGTTGAGAAACAAGTGAGAATCGAGTTAAGAGAATGAAACAGAATTTAAAAAACGAAGTGTAAAATTGTTTTTTTTAAAAAGAAAAAGTATTTACCAAAGAGAATTTATTTTTCAAAAGAGATTTGATTTTTTTATATATATTTTTGCCTTTTTTTAATTTTTGTTTTTTTTTTGAAAAGATTATTATTATTATTATTATTTTGATTTTTTATTTTTCTAACTTAAGTAAAAAATGCTTGTTTCTTTTTTATTTTGTTTGAAATTTTTTCCATTTTTTAAAAGGAAAATATTAAAAAGATTTTTTCTTTTGGATTAAAAAAAGGAACTAAGTTAAGTAAAATGTACAATTTGTTTACTTTTGGATTTTGATTTTTTTTCTATTTTTAAATATGCATGAACTAATGCTACTAAATGAATGCAAGGACTTAATTATAAATTTTCTGCCCTTAGTAGCTCCTAACCCAAAATTGTATTATCACACTTTATCTTAATTTAACAAAATAGTTGGTAGTCAGGTAACAGACAAGAGTTATCGGTGCACCACGAATCATCGTAGCAATGCAGCCGAAGGTTTAAGTATCTTTAGAGAAACAATCACTATAATATTTACAAATCACCGTAATATTTATAACTGATTATTATCCTGCCGTAGCCTAGACCCCAAGAAAATAAATTATCGAAAGAAGACAACTTGTCAAGATACAATTGTGCCCTAGGTGAGCTCGTGACTCTCTTAAGTCCAAAGTCTAACCGTTATTATTAGCAAATTCTACGACAAAATGCAATTTGTGGGCCAAAAAAGGGGCGATGAAATTCCCCATCTTATGTGGATTGGGTGTTGCCCTTAGAAAATAAAATCAGATGATATGAATGCAAAATTAAAAATAAAACTGAACTAACGATGCAACTACGAATGAAATTTTATTTTGTTTTTTCTATTTGAATTCTTTTTATAAAATGCAATCAAACAACAATACAAAGAATATAACAACAAGAGATAAGAGTACGATACCAGAGCGTGCAAAATTATCAGAAATTTATTTTAAAGCGGAATTTTTTTAAAAGCAAGCAATTTATTTGGTGTTAACCCAAAAAATGGATCAACAGCCTAGATAGAGTATGAAAGGACCAACTCTGTTTATCAGAGCAACATAAAGTAGAATATATATATATATATATATATATATATATATATATATATATATCAAGAACAGAAACAGTAGAAAGACAAGAATATTTTTATAGTTGTTCGGCTGTTAACGAAACCTACGTCCACTTTATAATTTTTTTCATTGACTGATTGCTGTTACAAAGTGAATTGGATTGCAGATTAATTGACTATCCTAGATTAGATTAAGTCCCAAGTGTTAGAGTTCACTGGGGAATCACAACGAACTCCTTAGATGACTATTGTGGGGGAGTAGGATAAAGAAGGCCTTTTGCAGCATTTCAGCAGCCGGTCTGAAAGATCCCATTTATGTTGCAGATATGAGAGTATTTATAGAGGTTGGAGTGCTACTAGACCAAGTCTGCTTGCCACATACTTACATGTCAACACAGGAAAGCGCACTGAAGGTTACACTGCGACCCGAGCTAAAGGATAGATCACTAGCGATCCATTGGCTATGGATCGCTGGCAATCCATAGGTTTGGTTCGAAGGCAAGCCAACGCCTTAGCATTTTCTCCTTGCTTTGCTCCATGAAAATCGCAACTGATTGATGAAATATTACGGATCACTAGCAATGCATGATATATGGATCGCTAGCGATTAATATACTTGGTCTATTTTAGGACTTTGTTCTTCTGGAATTTATGGCGATCTGGCGAAAAGATATGGACCGCTAGCAATTCATAGTGCATGGATCGCTAGCGATCCATGTACTTAGTGGTTTTTTGAGCTTTTCCTTTTGGATCGTGTCTATTATCTCGTGTTAATATTGTTCATGAACCCTCGATTCAATGCCATGGATTGCTAGCGATCCATGCCCTTAAAAAATTATACTTTCTTTTTTCCTGACTTTCTTTGGCTCCTTATTCTAGTCCCTTTGGTTGGCTATTGAGCTGTTCTGATCGATGGAGTTCTCTTGACTTCCTCTGTATTTTGCTGGGTAAAAAGCCCAAATAACATTTGGCAAGCACAGCGAGTAATTTTTCCTTTTGATTTTTTACTTTTTCTACCTAAAATTTTGAACAAGATAGATATCTTTTTATTTTTTTTTCATAAAACAACAAATCCAATTACCCAAATAACACTATTTTTAATATCCTACTTCAAGGCCCACTACTCGAACAAGCCCAATACACCATGTTTCTCTGTTAAAACGCAACAAAAAAATGTGACATTGCAAAATACATCAAAACAAAATAAAAAAGGAAAGATTGGGATTTCGAAATCGCAATTGGGGAGGAATTGGTTTGTGTTTGGGTAGAGAGTGGAGATTCGATGGAGTAGTTCTGGAGGTGTTTCGGGTTTCGGGTACGGTTGTGTCGCGATTGGGTGTTTGTTTCGAATTCATGGCGATTGGATTTGAATTTGGGTTGCTGGAGTTAGGTGGCGATTGGATGCTGCTGTTTTGATTGGGCGAAGGTGATTTGCGATGGTGATGGATTTGTTGGTAGCGATTTCTAGTTGCTGGAAGGAATGAAGTGCAGTATTTTGTGGTGTGGTTTTGTTTGCAGGTTGAAGTGAATGCCTTGGTGTTGAAGTGGGAGGATGACATGGGGACGATAGTATGTGAAGTGTGAAGTAATGATGAAGTGGAGGGAATTGGTGATTTCAGGTGGAGGAAGGTTATGTGATGCTTATGATGTCGAGGAGGTGATTGATGCACTTGAAGTGGTAGTGGATTCTACAATTGTCGTAATGAATGATGGAGTTGTTGGTGGAAGGTGTGTAGGTTGGTTTGTGTTCGAGACAAGGGGAAGTGGTTGATGATTTGTTGGATTGCTGTGGTTGGCAGCAAGGAGGTGGTGCAATGGTATTGATGGTATTGAGGATGTACAGCTGGGCGGTTATGTGCATAGAAATGCATATTGTTGCTTGGTAGTTCGGATTTGAGGAGGTTATATGTAGAGGAGTGGTGATGGAAGTGTGATCGGGTGGAGCAGAAAGTAAGGAAGAGGTAAAGTTGTTTGAGCAGTGGATGATGATTTGTAGAAGCAGTGAATGGTAAAAGTATAATGAATGTTGATGGAATTGCTGTGATATTTGGTCAGAAATATGGTGAGAAGTTTGTTGAGGCAGTGGTGAAATTGCTGTAAGATGATGGTGTTAGTTGATGGTGATGTAGTGTGGGAACAGTGGGAGGAAGATTGATGTTGTGGGTTCTGACTTGGTGGTATGTGAAGGGATGATTTGAGTTAGATGATCAGGGAGGAAATGATGTATAGTTATGCATATGTTGGAGTATGTTTTTGAGAGAGGAAGGAGTTGGTTGTAGTTGTAGTTGTGGTTTGTAGTAGTTGTGATGTTGAAGTGAGGCAGATTTGATGGTTTGTTTGATGTTTGTTTTGTGTTTTTTGCAGTGAGATATGTCAGGCAGAGGAAGGTCTTGGTTGCGGTGAAGGTAGTGTGATGGTGGTTAAGTTGTATATGGAGGACTGTAAGATGAATGGCAGTTTTTTAGTGGATTGGTGATAGTGGCAGTAGTGGATGATTTGGAGCAGAGGTTGGTGAAGCTTTGGGGAGGATGTAATTGGCACTTTTTTATGAAATGTATATGGAAAAACCGAGAATGGAGATTAATAGTGCAATGTAAAAGAAAAACAGTGAAAAGTGAATGTTAAAGTGTGTAATTGAAATGCAAATGCAATTGAACCAAAAACAGAAATGGCACTGAAATGCAAACTAAAATGAAAATGAAATGCAAACGTTTTAAACTAAAGAGGAAATAAAATAGCTATGAACAACTGTGCAAATAGTTGTCACATAGAATGGAAATAAATGCACAACTGTGAACTATAACAACGTAACAAATGCACACAAGAATGAATATAAAACAAATAACGTAACAAGAAATGTAATGAACTTTTTTTAAATGTAATTCAACATACAAAATGAACACGCAATAAAATCATAAAATAATTCGAAGTGTAGAATTAAAATCAAATTTTAATTCCTTGGCAATGACGCCAAAAACTTGTTAATAGGATGGATTTTTTATTTATTTGAAAATTGTCGTTAAAAATATTATTGTTAAAAATCGCAAGCGCGTGATGGAGGCACCAGTGATCACAATGTCATTAGTTTCATCTAGCAACTGCTAATCGTCAACCATTTCACCATAAAGTGCTCCAATAATTTGAGCATCGAGCTCTGGAATGTCGGTGGCCACCGAAATTTTAGTAAATGTCGGTTGTTACTCCACAACGGCACCGCTTCTTGGAGTTTGACTAGGACCCGAAAGAACTGCAGATTCGTGGAACAAGCAAGTAAGCCCATAACTATTGGGCATGAGGGATGGATCCTCTAGAATAATGGAGAGGAGAGCGAGATACCTATGTCCGGCTGACTTTTAGTTTTCGCTAGAGTGCTTCCTTTTAGAATTGAAATCAGCACCTTTGATTGATAACTAGGTTTGTCCGGATCATAGCTCAGATCCTGTCCTAGGTCAAATGAAACTATGCTCCGGATATTTGAAGTGAAGAGGGACCTTTGGGATCAGACTCCAAAGCTTCAGCGACGTTCTTCACTTTGCCAGAGGGTACTAAGATATCAAAGTATCAAAGCCTTATAGTGGCAAGATCTAGAGGTTCATTCTCACGAAGGATCTTCTGTACCAGTTTCTCCTTATCAAGATCCACTTTGCCAAGGCTCTCTTCCTTGTTTCAATGATGTATTCCCAAGCCTCGGCAAGCGATTCAAGGTAGCCCTCTCGAAGAAAATTCAAGTCACGTTGGATTAAGACATAAGCATTATACTCAACAATTAAAGGATTTAATGTGTCCTTAATCTCATTCCAGTTAGCATCCTCCAACTAGGTTTCAATTAGTTATCCAACTTCATTATGGCCAGCTTCCCTTGCTTCTTCTTTGAGGACTTAAATTTGAGCGAGTTGCTCATCATGTTTAATTTTCAACCCCCGAGCCTCGACAACCTCTTCATAATACCTTTAAGATTCCTTCTAAACCTCAAGTTTTTCTTTCTTTTCTTTCTTAAGGAGTTCTTCGAGTTCCTCAATGCGCTGGGCTAGAGAGTTTTTCTGTTTTTGCAGTGAATCCTTTTCCAAAACAAGCACATGACTGTGGCTAAGGGCAGCGTCCAGCTCTTTATTGCGAGCAGCTTCCAAACAATTCACTACTTCAGATGTTTCTTTAGCACTCATTTCTACCGCAGCTAGCTTTGTGGTTAACTCCGTGATCTTGCTACTGTAACATCCCCAAAAAATTTATCAATTTAAAATTAGTAATTTATTTGATTTTTTGATATTTAATTTGAAATTAATTTGAAAAAAATTCAAATCAAATAAAATAAGTGTTAATTTGTATGAATAAGATCTCAATTTCATTTGAGTTTAAAATTTGAAATAATAAATATTTTTAAAATTATTTGAGTTCAAAATATATATATATATTGTGTATATGAGTAGATTTGAA
Source organism: Allium cepa (assembly GCA_030765085.1). Lineage (NCBI taxonomy): Eukaryota > Viridiplantae > Streptophyta > Magnoliopsida > Asparagales > Amaryllidaceae > Allium > Allium cepa. The sequence goes on from CM060944.1 coordinate 350,202,344, forward strand.
TTTGACTTTGAATTTGAATTTGAATTTAATTTTTTAATAAATACTTTAGTAAAATAATTTGGATTTAAAAACACACACACACATACACATACACACATATATATATATGTAATTTCTTTAATGTGTACTTAGTTTCAAAACATTCTCTTTTAAATAATATTTATTAATACAAAGAAAATGTCTTTATAAAATGGAAAATATAAATTCAAAATACAATTTAAATAATGTACAAATATTATTCTAATGAAAATTTACAAATGTTAAATAAGTAATATATATAAAGACAAGTGTTAAAAATTTAAGTAGAAGGATTAACAAGTGTAATCCATGTAGAAAGAAAATTAACAAGTGTCATCCCATTATTTTTATTTTTTCAAGAAATTCATGAAAAGAAAATTAAGCTATACATGCTATTTCATCTCCTCCCTCTTATCTCTTTTATCTTCATTTTCATAAGTCTGTGCATTTTTAAATCAGCAACAAGTAATCAACTAGATAAATTCCTCAACATTTAAACCAAAAGCAAATTCCAGTAAATAAAAATCTATAACAACTTTCTCGAATCTCAAACCAGAAAAGCAATTTCAACTAAAACAATTTCAACTCTTCAACAAACAGTTCAACATCAAAGCAAGATATCAACCTCCAACAACTTAATCAAAGCATGGATTTCAGCAAATTCAAAGTTTTGACTCAGCAAAGATTCAGTTTAACAAATCAAGTTTTCATCTTCAAACAACAAGATCAAGCCCAGATCAAAAAAATTCAACAACCAAAACCTTTTCTCAGCCTTCAGGTTTTAAAACCTAGACAAATCCCCTGCTTTCAAATTCAAGGTGAGTAAACCTTTTTAAACTCTAGAATTTGATCTGCTGTTGAGTTCATGCTTAAAGTAAGCTAAAAAAAGTTTGTTTGCATGTGAATGAATATATACATATGTGTGGATATAGTTGTGCATGCTTGAGAACAGATACATTGTCTCTGTTTTAAACGTTACAGGTTTCTAACCTGTTTAAAAAAATCAAAACCTCACTCCTCGATCCTTTGTTGCCCTTGATGTCAAAAGAAAACAGGTTAGAATTAGCAAGATCTCCATCCTAAAAATATTCTTAAGTATTAAAACAAAATGGATTTACTGGAGAGTATAAAAACAAAGTGGAACCAAAATTTGTTTAAAATTTAATTGATAAAAATTTAAGTTTTGATTTCGTGATCCTATTCACTTTCACAAATCATGATTTTTAAGATAAGATTCCATATTTTTAGTTCATTATCAAGTGATAAATTTTGAGATGAACATAATTATTGTTTTCACCAAACTCCAGCAATCGGCGACATTGATGTCCTCATAATCGAAGTTGAAGCATTCTGGTAGGTCGTGGAGTTTGGAAAAAATGCTCGGAATAATTTATAATCAACGTGGATGATGATCAAGATCGATTTAGGGTTTGGGACCTAAAATAAGTTGAGGTTGGAAATCAAATGGCTGCAACATCTCTGGTGTATTGAGTGACATTGGACATGGGGGGATCGAAGCATCAGACGTTGGCGAAGTTCTTGGCACGGACGCGTGACCTCTGATGGTCGAAGGAGGTAGTACGAGGCGGTTGTTGGTGGCTCAATATTGTTGGAATCTAGGTCGTATAGTCAAATTGAAAATTCATCCTAAATTCGCATCGCTGGATGTTTTGGTGGGTCGAGTAGATGATCATCGACTGGTCGATGATCATAGCATAGACCAGAGGTGATCAAAAATAGTTGTGCATGTGCACAACGTATCTGGGGTATCAGTAATATTGAATTTGGGAAGAAGGAAGAAGGAAGAAATATCGAAGTAACCCTCAGGATGTTAGTATGATGGCTCGAGTTTGAGCTCATGCATTTACATGTGCGTAGCGGGTTTGTACTTGAACAAAATTTAAGTTAAAAAAAATAGGGCATACGGGTGGGTTTTGGAAACGACTTGAAGAAAGTAGCGTATTTTTTCAGGAGAGACTCGAAGTGGTCTCAGATTTGACATACAAAACTGTTTTTACTTTAAAATAAAATTCAAACTTTTAAACAATTTTAAATCCATGTTTTCAAATGATGATTTTGATTTAAGTTTAAACTAATTAAGGTTTTAAGCAAGATATTTTTAGAGTAATTAAATTTGATTTATTTTTGTCACATTATTTTATAAAGTTATTTATATTAATTGAATAATGTAATTAAAAAGGATAATCAAGATAAAATGTTATTTAAACTAATCTTAACCTTTTAAAGCAACTAATGTGATAAGGATGATTATTAAATAATATTTATAAGATAATCAAAGTAATTAACAAAGATAAAAAGATTTATCTTTTAATTTATTAAGTAATTAATGATTTGCTAATATAATTACTTAAAGAACAACTACTTAATTACTTAATATTAAAGATGAATTAAATAAATAATTAAGGTTAATTGATTTGTAATTAATTAAGGAATAATTAATTAATTAAAGTAATTAATATTTAATTAATTAATAATTAGGGATTAATTAATTAAGGTAATTAATTAAGGAATAATTAATTAATGAAGGTGATTAGGATTTAATTAATTTATGATTAAGGATAACTAATCATTGATTAAAGACAACTAATGAAGTAATTATGTGATTAATTTATTTTAAATCACACGATTAATTCATCGTAATTGTAAATGATTGATTATTATTGAATGTTGTATATTGGATAGATATCTCTGATATGTGATTATGATGCTATGTTATATGAATTGCTTTGTGCTGAGCTGTGATATCTGTGATTTGTTTCTGTGTGAATGTGAAAACCCATTGGCCCGTAAAATGGCATTTTAAATTTCGATGCGACAGAGAGTCGGATTCCAGTTGGTTATCCGAAACCCACATCGAACCTGTGAATCTTTATGAATGATACATTCACATGTTTTAAAAAAATTAATCCCTCACTATCTAGTCTAGCCGGGAGAGGACCTTGTATCATATAACGCATTCTGAATGGTGATACGACGAAATGGATAGCATTTGAAGACGGTGATGAAGACCGGGTGTCTTTGAGAACGATAGGATAACCTGTCGAATGACTCAGCACTGAGTTGCTCCGGTATAGAAATCTCCATATGTGATGGGGAGTCCGATCGGGATTGTGGATGCCCGGATTGCTAGGGCTTCCTTGGAAGTGCCTTCGCTTCTGTTCGAACCTGGAACAACCTTGTACGGTTGTATGTCTGACATTACACTTTGAGATATAAAGCTGATTTCTTTCAAATACATTTCTGTTAGTGGCGGAGAATTTATCCTCTTAGCTTAACACCCTTTTCTGAGACGTATGAGCACTGAGGTTATGTAGTTGATGGTTATTGGTTATATACTCCCAATTTGGTAGTATGGCATGATGAGTGTTGCTGATCATTTGTTGGTCGAAGCATGGATTATGTAAAAAGCGTAGCTTTGTGGACGAGATTTCGTTGAACCTCGCAACTCGGAAATGATCGAAACAGGAGGGATACAGCAAGGTTATTGGGGGTAGCGCCCCTTAGGGTATGTGCATTTCCTTCTGGATAGAAGTGGTATCATGGTATGTAGCCCAGATACTTAACTTATGTTGATATTGCAATTATGTTTCTTTGTGGTTGTTGTTGTTGGGGCCCCGGATAAAGGTTGGTTATGACCGGGGGATGGCGTACTTGTGTCAGTAGTTACCTAGTTACAGAGGTAACCCGGCCTTGTGTTGGTAGAGATCCGGTTAGGTTCTCGGGGCGTCCCTCCAGAGGCGTACCCATGTCACCCAGGAAGTTACTTAGCCTGACCATTTGTTGGAAATCAAATCACCAATACGAACCCAGTATGATTTCAATTGTATAACCTGCCATTCTTAAATGGTAGCTATAGTAGGCATAGTACAATGGTACCTATGCTGGCTAAGATTAATATTATATTTTTGAAATGTTTTCTACACTATGCACTAATAATAATATCAAAGAATTTTCTTGTATAAAGCATATTTGACTATCATAAGGAGAAATTTCCACCAAGTGTGCGATTTCATTGTGTGTGTGCCGGGAGGCCTTATGGTAGTTTCATTTTCCAAAATAATGAACGGTTTTCTTTTATAAATTGTTTTGTTCCAAACAACTATTTTTGTTTACTCATACCAGTCCCATGATTGACCCGGAGTTTATTGTTTCCTTCCTAAACTCTGGGTGCCCATAATTTCCGCACGGGCAGCCTAGAAGCAGGTTATCCGTGTTTTGGAGCTAGCTTGGATTTTGAAGTCTTTTGGTTTGGAAGCTATGGGATTTTTGAAGGTTTTTGACTTAGAGATCTTTTGGAAGCTTTTTGGATCTAAAGGTGCTTAGTTTGGAAGCTCGCTATCGCTCTCTTTCTTTTGAATACTTTTGTAACAACCCTGTATTTTCTGATTATTGTAATTGTATATTTTAATTATTTTAATTTAAATTCCTAATCTAAATTCCTAATTTAAATTCTTTATTTTATTTATTAAAATTAATATATTTTGTTAATTGAAATATAAATGTTGATTTTGATGTGGATTAGAATTTCAAACATGCATAAATTGAATATTTCCAGAAAATGTGAATTTTGGTCAATCTGGTCAAATTTTTACTTTTAAATTTAAATTTTAAAAGTTTGAAAATTTGAATTTTATCTTTTATTATGAAAGTAAAAAAAATTTCAAGAACACTGTTTTCGTTTCGTTGAAATCCGAATAATATTGTGAAAGTTATGCTTTTTACAATATTGTATGTACATTGTTTTATTTAACAATATTGTTTATTTTAAATTATATAAATAATTTTTATTTGTCATATCTTATTCTAAATTGTATTATATGTTATGTTACATATATTTTTACCTTTTTAATATTTTTAAAGTGGTGTTTGAATTTTTCCATAGCTCATTGAATTTATTTTCTATTTTTAAAGGTTAGTTTCCATTTTTATGTTATTTTCTTTATTTAAATTATATTTGATTAAAATTTATTTATTCATTTTTATGTATGCATTTTATTTTTATGTTTTTATCTTTATTTATAAATATGTTTCATGTACATACAATTTTTCCAAAGTTCATTTCATTTATTTTCAAATTTTCAAGCCTAGTTTACATTTTCTTTGCAATTTTCTTAATTTAATTATATTTAATTAATATTTATTTATTTTTGTTTATTTACTATATTTTCGTGTTTTATCTGTATTTATACATATTTTACATGTATTTAAAATTTTAAAAGAAATTAGAAATTCAAAGAGACTAGACCTTTCATTTTCTAGTCTTTTCATCTCCTTGTCTCTTCATTTTCTTTTGGCTTTTACTCTCCTTTCTTTTGGTCGTACACTATTTACCTATAGCCATGTATTTTCTCCAGAAATTCACGTGAAAATATTCTTCCCACCATCAAAAACTCATGGAATTTCAATTTGAGAAAAAAATGGCAAGTTCATGGTCTTCTTCTTCTATTTTTTCCTTCTTCATTTCAATGTTTTGCCTATATCTCTACCTAACTTTGCTTGGACTCTACCACCCACCATACTCTCTACCATCACCAGCAGCAGCAACCACCACCTTCCCCTCCTCCAGATCAGGCCGTGACCATTGGATGAAGCCATCACCACAAAGCTCCACAAAACATTGCAACACTCCTTGAAAACATTGCATAGCCAAGTCTATCTTCACTATATCCTTCATATCTTGACTTGGCCACACCCCTAGCTCAACCACCACCTACCTACACCACCTCTAGACATCATTTCAGATCTGACCATATCTGAAGTATGTAGGGCCGAGCCCAAAACTTGGCATAACCGAGCCAAATGTTGCATAAACTACTCTATTTTGCACTTGAACCTATGTATGCTTCATATTATCACCACTACCCCTTCACATCACTTCATGTTGCCATGCATGGGTGTGCTAAATCTGACTTATATGATACCATACCTGACCCAAACACACATCAATGGCCAAGCGAAAGATCCTCTATGGTCGAGCAGTGGAGTGGTTAAGGCAAGGTTAAGCCGTCTTGTCTTTGTTGCCTTGTATCTCAACTTGTTCAATATTGTTTTGTGTTGTATATTCATGTGTTGCATTGTCTTGTTTGTGTTTATTGGATTGTTACAAGATGATCATCTAGTCTCTCTCCACTTATTTGAATCCATTGTCGTGCTTGTCGTGCCCTTGGAATCATGTTTGTATGTCGTAGTGGTCTTCAGCTTGAAAAGGTGAGTCTTTCTCACTCTGACATTTATACTTATGAAATAGTGAATTGATGACAAGTGTTTAGTAATATAAAATGTTTATGAAAGTTAATGATGATCATATGATATGCTATGCCATGTTGTTACCATGTTAAAACTGTTAATTATAACCTGACATCTGATATATGACATTATATTGTGACATTGACATTGTTTATATTGTTTATGCATATATTCACACTGCAAGTTTCCTGTTAGAATAGAATCATTATGGGTTGAAACGATACATACCCGAACGGACTTTAGAATAGGGAAAAATCATTATGGGCTGAAATGATAGGCCTGAGCGATTTTTATTGTATTTATTTGACTTGGGATTGCGGGTTTGAAATGATAGAACCCGGGTTTTCTTTGTAAACTGCGGATTGAAATGATATATATCTGTATCACTTGACTTAGGTTAGAAAATTATATACAGACCCCGTGGTATATTTTTAAATAATTTTTATTAAAATATGTATTTTCAAAAGTATGAAATTTTGATTTAAAAATATATATATTATGGTTTTAAGAAAGTTAAATATTAAATCTTGAAATTGTGAATTTAAGTGAATTCAAGTATGTAAATTTGGAGTAAATGTGACGTTTGACTTTAAATTTTATTTTAAGATGTAAATAAATAATGAAAATTAAATTTAAAGTTTTGAAATGATATTTGAAGTAAAATTTTAAGTTTATTAAATTTATAAATTAATAAACAGTGAATCCTGACTTAATAAATGAATGGAGTTTGCAAAATTGAATATTTGATCTTAAAATTTTATTGTGTTAAATCACATGTTAAAATGATTTTAAATGTGAAATTTGAAGTCTAGAAATATGATTTTTAAGTTGTAATAATAAAAATTTGGAGTTTTATTATTATTTTTGAAAAGCTAAAATGAAACCTGGAATTTTATAGCATTTTCAAAATGCTTTAGTCTTTTGACAGCATTTTAATGCTATTGTTTTGAATCTAACAATGTTTGAAATAACTAAATATCTATTACGACATTTTATAAATGTCGCTATTCTTGAAATAAACCATTTTGGAAAATATAAGCTACGATAGCACTTTATAAATGCTCTCGTTGATATAATTTGACAATGTTTTGAAATGTTATAGATTTTAACACTGTTTGGGCTATATTTTATAGTATTAAATAATTTAACTTTTGAAATGGATTATCTGTGAAATTTTAGAAGTTTTGAATATTTAAATTTGAATTTTTAAGTAATTTGAATTGAATTTGAATTTAAATAAAGTTTACTTGGTTATGTGTTAAACGGAATGAAATGTAATATAATAAATGAATTTTTGAATGGAATTTTGGAATGTATTTTTGGTAATGATGTTTGAAATAATAAATGAATGACATATTTGATTTTTAAATGATATTTAACTTTGAATATTTGGATTTGAATTCAAATAATGATTTGATTATGAAGTTTTGAAAGGATGTAATATTTTAATGATTTTGAAATGGTTTGGAAATGATTTGATCTTTATTTTAATAAAGAATGTGAATGTTGAATGATATTTGATTTTTCTTTATTTGATAAAGGAATATTTGAAGTTTATATTTGTATGAAAAGATATTTGGTTTAATTGTAATTTTAAGTTTATTTTAATAATATTGGATTTATGAAATGAATATTTCAAAACTACATAATAATGAAATTAGATTTGAGATATGAATATACGAAATTATAAAGTTTAGTTTTGAAATGTGGGATATTAAAGTTTGGAAACATATTAAAATTGGATAGCTTATTTTGTAGATCAAATCTATATTTGAAATTTATAAGATTTGAAATGTTTTGTTAGAAAACTATATTGAATTGAAATTGATGGTTTGATTTGAATTAAATTGGAAATTTGAAATTTTGAATTAAATTGGAAACAAATTTGTAAAATGTAAAGAATTAAATGAATGTTTCATGATTTCAAATGTATGATTTCAGAATGTTATGATTTTCAAAGTGTAATGATTTCAAGTATTTTGGTTTCGAAAGAGTTATAACTTTGAAAGTATTATGATTTTTGGAAGTGAATATAGGTTTGAGATGGAAATGATAAAGTATAAACTATTTTGATTTGAATATAGTTTTGAAATAAAAATGATTTTGGTTTTGAAGCATAAACTATTTTGATTGAATAAATAGTTTTGAAATAAAAATGGTTTTGGTTTCGAGGCGTAAACTATTTTGAAAGGAATATAGTTTTGAAATGAAATGATTTGATCCTTTTGAAATATAAACTATTTTGAAATGACCACGGCGTTATAATAACGTTTGGTTGTTGAAGAGACCGGGATCGGAAGTTGTCATACTCTCTGCCAACTCCGAAAACCACTTTAACAACCGTGTACGCGGTGGAAATTGCAGAATGAAGTAGGATGGTGGCGACGTTCTTGAGGTATATTACGTGGACCCAACTCCCGTGAGTTGGCATAAGGTGGCTAAAACAGGAGCGATCTCGGGCCAAAGGAGGTAGCACCTCTGGTCGGACACATTCCTTCGATACTATACTCTTACTGGTGATTGATTAGATGGCCATCCTCCGATTTTGATTGGGAGTGTGTTCCGAGGTGGCGTATGTGGCTGCTGCGTTACCACCAGCCCGTGTGCGTAATTGGTATATCTACCCTGGCATTGCCTTGTGTGCCGTGTCACTTACCATACCGAGCCTTCACTACGAGTTTGTTTTTCTCCCGTAGCCCGTGTGGTATCCTCTGACAGTCACCCAGAGTGGAGATGGCATGATATTGGATGGACTACTGGGACTATTATGTGTGAAGGGTGATATGGGTAGCCCGAAACGCTATTTAAAAGTATGTTTATTTTACTGTAGACATTATTATAGTAGCGCAATATTACTACATAGTAAATAGTTTAACGGATCCTTAAAGGATGGGCGATCCCAAGCATCCTTTAAGTTACTGATGCATTTTTGTTACTGTTCACTTGAGTTTATTTACAGTTCATAAGTATTTATGTCCTGACTCGAGTGTTTTGTGTTTTGCTTTACGCTCGAGTCAGATTGAGTGAGTTAGCATTCAAGATTCACCTTCGGAGTTGGAGCTTTTCTTGAAGATGCAGCCATCTATTTTGCTTTCTGTATCAAGTGATTTTAGTGATGTATTCTGATTTGTACCTGATGTATCTTGTTACTCTTCTGTTGTATCTTATTTAACTCCGATGTATCTTATTTTTATATAGTAGCTTCATGAACTACTACCTCTTTTATTTCCGCTGCATTATTATTTACTCTGTGATCTGTGATTATGTATTTACTGTATATTCTGAGATTTGCCAAATTTTATTTACAACGCGGTATTTTGAGCAATTCAAGTCCAACATGTGCGGATGCGAATGGTTGAAAATATCGGGTCGTTACAGTTGGTATCAGAGCTTTGGTAGCTCTAGGCAAAACTCAGTATATAGGGTAAATGTATTTACAGAATCACTTTCATTCGAGTTTAAACCTCTTCCCTTTTGACTCGATTCCTTTGAATTTTGGAACATTCTCTGTGGTTCCAAAATCCATTTCGTGTCCGTCACTATTCATCTTCATTTGATTCTGGAGTATCACATAACTCCACTTCGAATGATCTTTATAATGAGTATGCGGTCCTGCCAATCTCAAATTTATTTGTAAAGGGTGAAACTCCTTTACAATAGCATCGATTCACCAAATATTTTTTGCCTTTGGTTTAGATGCTAGTATCTCTTATTATCCTAAAATTCTATCTTTTGAGATCGAATGTTGATTTACCGAAGAAATCCACATCGATCTTATTCTTTAAGTCACGGTTGACCAGGTTAAGGTTGCCCGTGATTTATATAAGCTTATCCATCTTCGTTATCTGTTCATCTCATCTTTATTTCCAACTTATCTTCAAATCATTTTTGAAGTGTATTTGTAGTAATATAATATGTTTTATATATTGTGTTGTTTGAGTTGTTGATGTTGATTTGGGTTTCTAATCAATTCTACTGATCAACGCTATCGATAAGATTTCCAAAACACTTGAACAGAGCAAACTGACACAATATGTTTTTAAAATTTAGTAATGAAATAAATTTTGTAAAATAAATTTTGTAACTATATTATAAATCTTTATCTGGATTTTATTTGAATTGATTGTTAAGAAATAATATTTGATTTTATATATCATTTTCTATTGTTTCATATATCTAATTGAACTATAAAACATGGTTATAAATTTATTTGGAAATTTAAAATGAATGTAAAACAAGAATTTCAGAATTTAATTTCCGATGGATTTCAAACTTTGTGTTTAAAGTTTTAAAGGATATATTATTTAAAGTATTTTCGAATAGAAATTTATTTCCAAAGAATTTAAATTTAGTGCTCTTCTCTTTGTCGCTGGAAAATAATTTCGGTGATGACTGCAGCATCATCGACATTCATTTTCGAGTTTCAAGTGAAGAGACCATTCTGTAGTCTTGCTACAGTTTTGTTTGGGAAAATTTAATTGATTTTAATTTCTAAAATAAGACTGGATTTATAACATATGCTGATATATGATTTAAATTTGAATGGATATATATATATATATATATATAGTATATAAGCATTTATTTATCTCTAAATAGTTTGGAATTTATCGGAAATTTAATTCCTAAATTTTATCTTCAAAGATAATTTCTAAGTATAATTTCAAGATTTGGATAAATATTCAAGCTTGAAATAATTGAATTAGAAAGTTTTATTTGTATAATACACAATTTCATTCCAATATAACTTACCTTAATTTTCAGAAGTTGAATATGTAATTGGATAATATACAATATAAAAAAAAGATTTTATAAATAAAATTTGAGTGGTTATTATAAATGTTATATACTTAAATTTTATTTATAAAAGAGATTGACAGAGGTAAATAAAGAAAGGTAATGGAATAATTTACAATATAAAATGATGTTAAAGAAACTGAGAATAAATTAAAGCAGTTATAATTAGTATAAATATATTTAACATGGGTGATAAGATATATTGAGAGAAATAAACTTAATTTTAAATAGAAATGAAGAAGAATTAAATTTTATTTGGTACATTTTGAGTATAATAAAAGATTTTTCAAATACATGATTTTAGGGATTTGTTAATTTAAGAAAATTGGATGATAAGATAATGAAATTAGAGATGCTTAAGATTTGTTTGGCTTATGTAAAATTAATTTTCAGTTTAAGTTGAAATTTTATGGTTTCAAATTTATTATTTTGTTTTTCAAACTATCTTTTGGTTGTCCTAATTTCCCTTATCTTACTACAGAATGGGAGGCTATTGCATATACCAGTCTGTTTAGAAATCTTTCTATAATCTTTAATAATCTTTGGTACTCATCTTTGGATCTGAGCACTGCTTCCATCCACAGACCGTCGGTCAAACGGGAAGGGTGAATCAGATTCTAAAAGATTTTTTTCATGCTTGTGTTCTTGATTCTGGAAGATCTTGGAAAGATCAACTCCACATTGTTAAACTTACCTATAGCAACAGTTATCAGGTATAATTTTAATCTTCTTATCATCTTGTCTTAATACTATTTCATTCTATCTTTTTCTGTGCTTTCCCGTACCTCATTCCTTTTCGGGGACGAAAAGTTTTGAGTGGGGGAGAGTGTAACAACCCTGTATTTTCTGATTATTGTAATTGTATATTTTAATTATTTTAATTTAAATTCCTAATTTAAATTCTTTATTTTATTTATTAAAATTAATATATTTTGTTAATTGAAATATAAATGTTGATTTTGATGTGGATTAGAATTTCAAACATGCATAAATTGAATATTTCCAGAAAATGTGAATTTTGGTCAATCTGGTCAAATTTTTACTTTTAAATTTAAATTTTAAAAGTTTGAAAATTTGAATTTTATCTTTTATTATGAAAGTAAATAAAATTTCAAGAACACTGCTTTTCGTTTCGTTGAAATCCGAATAATATTGTGAAAGTTATGATTTTTACAATATTGTCTGTACATTGTTTTATTTAACAATATTGTTTATTTTAAATTATATAAATAATTTTTATTTGTCATATCTTATTCTAAATTGTATTATATGTTATGTTACATATATTTTTACCTTTTTAATATTTTTAAAGTGGCGTTTGAATTTTTCCAAAGCTCATTGAATTTATTTTCTATTTTTAAAGGTTAGTTTCCATTTTTCTGTTATTTTCTTTATTTAAATTATATTTAATTAAAATTTATTTATTCATTTTTATGTATGCATTTTATTTTTATGTTGTTATCTTTATTTATAAATATGTTTCATGTACATACAATTTTTCCAAAGTTCATTTCATTTATTTTCAAATTTTCAAGCCTAGTTTACATTTTTTTTGCAATTTTCTTAATTTAATTATATTTAATTAATATTTATTTATTTATTTTTGTTTATTTACTATATTTTCGTGTTTTTCTGTATTTATACATATTTTATATGTATTTAAAATTTTAAAAGAAATTAGAAATTCAAAGAGACTAGACCTTTCATTTTCTAGTCTTTTCATCTCCTTGTCTCTTTATTTTCTTTTGGCTTTTACTCTCCTTTCTTTTGGCCGTACACTACTTACCTATAGCCATGTATTTTCTCCAGAAATTCATGTGAAAATATTCTTCCCACCATCAAAAACTCACGGCATTTCAATTTGAGAAAAAAATGGCAAGTTCATGGTCTTCTTCTTCTATTTTTTCCTTCTTCTTTTCATTGTTTTGCCTAGATCTCTACCTAACTTTGCTTGGCCTCTACCATCCACCATCACCACCATACTCTCTACCATCACCAGCAGCAGCAACTACCACCTATCCCCTCCTCTAGATCAGGCCGTGACCGTTGGATGAAGCCATCACCACAAAACTCCACAAAACATTGCAACACTCCTTGAAAACATTGCATAGCCAAGTCTATCTTCACTATCTCCTTCATATCTTGACTTGGCCACACCCCTAGCTCAACCACCACCTACCTACACCACCTCTAGACAACATTTCAGATCTGACCATACCTGAAGTATGTAGGTCCGAGCCCAAAACTTGGCATAACCGAGCCAAATGTTGCATAAACTACTCTATTTTGCACTTGAACCTATGTATGCTTCATATTATCACCACTACCCCTTCACATCACTTCATGTTGCCGTGCATGGGTGTGCTAAATCTGACCTATACGATACCATACCTGACCCAAACACACATCAATGGCCAAGCAAAAGATCCTCTATGGTCGAGCAGTGGAGTGGTTAAGGCAAGGTTAAGTCGTCTTGTCTTTGTTGCTATGTATCTCAACTTGTTCAATATTGTTTTTTGTTGTATATTCATGTGTTGCATTGTCTTGTTTGTGTTTATTGGATTGTTACAAGATGATCATCTAGGCTCTCTCCACTTATTTGAATCCATTGTCGTGCTTGGCGTGCCCTTGGAATCATGTTTGTATGTCGTAGTGGTCTTCAGCTTGAAAAGGTGAGTCTTTCTCACTCTGACATTTATACTTATGAAATAGTGAATTGATGACAAGTGTTTTGTAACAGCCCGCTATTTTGGACCATTCAAATCGACAATAAAACCGTACATGACCGACTTGAATAATTCGAAATACCGAATTGTTAATAAAATTTGGCAAAACTTAAAATATACAGTAAATAAATCAATCATAGATCACTTACACAGAGTAATACAATGCAGCGGAATAGATAAAGAATAGTAGTTCATGAAGCTACTATATACCTCAGAGTTAGAAATAAAATACAACCGAATTGTTCAAATGCCATGAAGTATCCAATGCAACAGATGGCTTCTCTGAACCAATCAACTGGATGACTGAAGGGATAGATAGCCGGATCTTCAAGCAAAGCTCCAACTTCGAAGGTGAGTCTCAAATGTTGTATCTCTCAGTCTGACCCGAGCGTAAAGCAAAACACAAAACACTCGAGTCAGGATTAACATTCTTATATCTATAAATCTAACTCAAGTGAAATATCAACTGAAATATAATTAACTTGGAGGATGTTGGGGATAACCATCCTCTAAGGGTCCATGGAACTATCTAAAAGATAGAAATATACACTATAACACTGTAGTCTTTTCAACTTAATTTATACTTAAAAACCAAATATCATTTTCACTTCAAATATCTCTATACTTCCCAAATAGTATTTTTATATATTAAATAATTTGTACAGTAAAGTAATTTCAATTCCCTCAACTTAACAAATCGTTTAACATCAACCTGACCATCCTATTTAAATCTATTTCAATTCAATCTTAATTTATTAATTTAAATTCAACTCAATTTCTAAAATAACCACTTCAATTTTATCGATCTCAAATTCGGATTTGAAATCACAAAATACCCTTTATATTCAATATATTTCAAAACTTTAAGTATTCAGCGTTTCAAACTAACTTTTTAATCAATTTAGTTTCTAAATAATAAATTCAACTATACTGATTTCAAATACATATCTGAATCTCAAAATAAACCATTTAAATCCCAATATAGTTCAAAGCTTTAATATTTAATTAAATGTTCAATTTAATAGTTCCATATAGATCTCGATTTAACCTCATTATTATCTAGTCTTAAATTAATCCTTCATTAGATACAATATCATTTAAGTAACCTTAAATTACATTTTACTCAATATTTTCTTTAATTTATTTAAGCGTGATATATTCATTAAATCACTTAAATAAAAATCCAGTTACAAAATCGTACCCTTAAATTTCCAATTCAATAATTTCAAATTGATTTAATTGAATAAATCCTTATTTAAATACCATTTAGATAAACCCACATTTATCTCCCAATCTTAGTAAATTGCAGAATACTTTTGGAATAAAATTTACATAAATATTTAGCATAATTTATGTATTAAATCAAATTTTGACTAAATTAAATATTATTAAATCTATATATCATTACCTTTTATATATAAAAATTTAAGGATTAACATTTAATAAGACCGTATATTTCTTTCCAAAACAATGAATTAAATTTCAAAATATTTATATATATATGGACCAACGATGTCTGTATATATTTCTTATCCTATGGTCAAGTGTTACGGATATTTATCATTTCAATCCGTACACTAAATGTATGCGGGTGGATAGCATTTCAACCCGTAATCCCAATTCAATTAAATGAAAATCGCTTGGGTTTATCATTTCAACCCATAACGATTTTCTCCTATTCTAAAGTCTGTTCGGGTATGTATCATTTCAACCCATAGTGATTTCTATACTAACAGGGAACTTGCAGAGTGATAACAGATATGTAAATAATAATAACAACAGGCATATATCATCAAAATAAATATATAAACAATAGGATATGGTGTCATATCCCATAAGTGAATAGTTACAGATAATAGCATATATAACAATTTAAATAACTACAGCCTCATATTTCAATTGTCGTCTCAATTGAAATCAAATTTAGTAAATAAAAGAATGTTAATCGTGAGTGATTTCTCACCTTTCGAGGCCAGAGAAAAAGAAGTGAGTTATGAAATCCAGATCCGAATTCCAAAACAAAGCTAGATGGACACGGTTCAATGATCAAAGCTGATAATAGGAATAGACGAATTCAAATCAGAATTGGATCAAGAAAGATAAATAGGATAAGTGAGCTTATATACAACTAGCCAACATATGCAGACACAGTTTATAAAATATGCAACAAAATATGCATACCTCGGTTAATATATATACATAGGTGTGCAGACCGACTATATTAATATAACCATATATATACTATATAACATTTCCTCTACCAATTTGTATATGACTATACATATGACTATACTTGAAATCAAAATACACATCCCTTAAAAAAATCCAACGTATATCAGTCAGTGCAAACAACCTTAAGGCTGACATGAAATAAACTTTTGAAAGCATATACCGTTGAAATTATAAAATATTGATATAACTTATACTGTAAAACTACCATAGAAAATTATATATATATATATATATATATATATATATATATACCTACATTTAAATATAACTTATGTAAATTGTTGAAAATAAAATAAAATATAGTACGGTAGACTCTAAAATACTAAAACAATCATAAAAATATATATATTATAAATTGACCTATCAAACTTGTACCCACCAATTTTATATAATATATATACCAAAACAGTAACGAAAATTGAAATACTATATTTTATATATCTAACATATGAAAGCTAATAAAATAATATATTTTATTATAGTTGAAACTGTTATAACCAAATATATAAAACATATAAAAATACGTATATTAATAGAAGGCTGCCAAACTTATACCATATATACCGTAAACTATCAATAGTAAAATAAAACGCGTATATATATATATTTAACTTATTAACTAGTTAGTAAAACATACGTATCTAAAAGCCGTACGATAACTATATGCTAACAAAAGTCAAAAACTATATACTGTAAAATCTTTGTATACATAATATAGTATAAATATATACTAACCTTTATATATGAACAGAAGTTAAATATTTATATACACATTTATAAATATAACAATTATCATATATATACTATTATGAAATATATTATTATTTTTAAAGTTCAACTGTTAGGGAATTCAAAATCCCCATAGTTGCAGTAAACATATAAAACAAAACTTATGCACAATCTATACTGTTCTTAATATATAAAATAGACTTATATCAAATAAAATGCGTACTTACTTTTAAAAACCAGAGAGGAAATGTTTTGCCAACTAATGCATGCGGCCATGGGGAGGAGGCAGGCCAAGGAAAAGAGAGAGCTCATGCTCAGGTTTGGAAGAAATAAGAAAAGATGGAGGGGACATGAGAACAGGCGATTTTTAAAGAAAGAATGCATGCGTGATTCAAGAAACATGACATGGCGAAGGGCATTCTTCAGGCAACAGAGAAAATGCTAGTTTCTTAAATATAAAGGTAGGTCTGCATCTGATATGTGAATGTGCTATATGACTTTATATAATATTTACAAAGCTCTCTCCTCTTTTAATATTAATTTGAGGGCAACGAATAGCCTACAGAGAGAAAAGAAGATGCAATCTATGCTATACTATATATATATATATATTCCTAGAAACACGGAAACGAAGAGGTAAAAGAGGGAAGAGAAAGAGGCGTATAAATGAATGGTAAATAAATTTAGATTTCAAATGAAATAAATGGAACGGCAGAGATTAAAGTATGGATGTAAATCCTGGATTAATAAAAAGCAACGTTTATATGTTGATTAAGAAAAATAATTAAAACAATTAATGGCTTAAATGGGGCAGCGTGTTTCAAAATTTTGAAATGCAAAAGAAACGTACACTATAAATATAAAGTTTTCAAAAGCAAAAGAAACGTAAAGCTGTCCATTAATTCATCAAAACGTTATTTAAGTAATAAATTGAAATGAATATACAAATAAAAGTAATTGTAACAGTCAATAGTTGATTTAGCTATACACTTAAGGCAATAAATTTTTGTTTGTTTGTACAACACATAATGAGTTTTGAAAGTCAAATATATAAAAATGGATAAAAGGAAAGAAATCAGGAAATTTTGTGAGCAATAGCTTTCCAAGGAAAGGTAGGCTTACATTATATATACATGCTGAGATGATTAGGCACGTTCAAAAATTTTGAAGCAAATGAAGGAATTGGAAATAAATATAAAATGAAAGAAATTTGAAAAGTCTGTAGCTATGATTTAGCCAAAATTTATTAAAGCCATTTACTAGGAAGGTTGGAACCGAAATAATAGGGAGAGGAAGGCACATTAAATTTGATGACAAAGTTGTGTTCGGATCTATAAGCAAGTGGTTTATATATTATAGGCCTTATGAAAGCGAGGGAAGGAACGGATGCTACTAGCTTGATGATTTGAGATTCTTTCAGGCGTTAAAAACAAAAATAAAGAGAGACCAGAATAAACGCACCACCATAAATATAAATATACGCTTCAATTGCAAAAGAAACGTATAGAGAAAATTATGGGTAGTGGGAAAGGTAAAGTCAGTGCACGAAACTACAAGGAATAATAAAAGCAAGGTCGATGATCTCAAATTTATTAATGGTTACGAATGGAAAAGTCTACCTGGATTGGAAAAGTATTAAGCAATAGAAATCTTGAAAGGTAGTAAAAAGAAACCGTTACACACTGATTCAGAAATCAATTAAAGCAATTAATAGCTTGAATTGGACAGCACATTTTCTCAATTAAATAAACTTCCATAAAATTATTTGAAAATTTACAATCTGCTATATTTAAATGTACGTATTCTAAATATATAAACATTTTATTTAAAAATTCAATTATTATAAGATTTCACAAATATTCAATTAAATACGTTATAGAATCAATTAAAATTGTTAAAATTTTCCGGGTCGTTACACTCTCCCCCACTCAAAACTTTTCGTCC
This sequence comes from Allium cepa, assembly GCA_030765085.1. NCBI lineage: Eukaryota > Viridiplantae > Streptophyta > Magnoliopsida > Asparagales > Amaryllidaceae > Allium > Allium cepa. The sequence goes on from CM060944.1 coordinate 350,221,057, forward strand.
CCGAAAAGGAAGGAAGTAGGAGAATAAAACAACCAGAAAAAAAAATAGATTGAAAGCCTAGATAAACAATAAATTTTAAAACTATATAAATTTTATTTAAAATATTTTTTTGAAAATTTCATTTGAAATAAATTTTCTTTAATATTTAATACTTCTCAAACTCCTTTGCAAGCAATTATTTACATTATTTCTTCTATTTACAAAGACTATTGAAAATATTAAATCCAAAATTTATGAAATTTTTAATTTATCTCAAGATACCTTTCAAATATTATCAATAAATTAATAATCATTTTCTTTAAAGATGTTTTATTTAATTTATAACTTCAAAAACATTTATAACACAAAAATTTTATATAAAATAATGTAGTATACAAATAAGCAACATTTAAAAGATTTATTCAAAAAGGAAAGGAAGGTAGATTCCGAAAACGGAATATAGGTGAAAAATGAAGCTGAGCAGATGAGGTAGATTCAAAAGAATAGAATCGGGCACGAATAATTTATTTCAAACCATAAAAATTTTAATTTCAAATATTAATACAAAATTTCTTTGTTGGGAAAAATACTTTTATAATAAATACCTTTATAATAATACGTTTATATCGAAATAAATCTTTCTTTTGAAAATATTTTTATAACTCGATGTTTTAACAAGTTTATCCTCGTTCTTGCAGACTCTGGCCATGCGTTGATCAGGCGCAAAGCTAGAATTCTACAAGTACTTAGTAGACCTGTTTCAACACCCAGTGAAAATACTTGAAAAACCTTTTTAAAAACAGATATGGAAAGTACAATCCAAACAAACAACCAAACCAAAACCTTTGTCCGACCATGGTTCGCAGATACACAATGGTTACGCCTGGGTCTCCCAGGAAACAATCCATATCCGTAAGCTTTCTCAGCCCTGCGAGTTACGCCATGATGACTAGTAGAGTGCAGGATACACAATGGTTAAGCCTGGATCCCCCAGGAAACAATCCATACCCCTAGGAAAGACTCAGCCAGGAACTTGCGCTACTATTCGCGACCTACACAGATTGCAGGATACACAATGGTTACGCCTGGATCCCCCAGGAAACAATCCGTACCCCTAGGCAAGACTCAGCCAGGCAGTTGCACTATGCAGTCACGAGAGAAAAAAAACCATAGGTTACGCCACGGTGGGAAACACTCGAGTATTACATCCGGAAAACCGAAAATCAGAGAGAATAATATCGATAGAATGAATCCACGTTGTGGCCACAAAGCGGATATCAAGCAGAAGGCACTTTCCATATCTTTACTTCGAAAATATATATCATATAGTACCTTTTCAAATACTTTCAAATATCATACTTATATAAAATCCATATATATGTATATAAGATTCCTTTTTCAAATCGAATACTTTCCAAATCAATAGTATATCAAATCATACTTATATAGACTTCGATTTATAAAAAAAATCTCTTTCCAAATTGAGTACCTTTCAAATCAATAGATTTCAAATCACTTCATACATATACAAATCCATTTTATATAAGTTCGACCACTCCCAAATCAAGTGCTTAACAATATAAGAGTCTCAATTTCAAATCATTTCAATATCAATTCGGTTTCAAAATCATATAGGATTTCACCAAATTTTCTTCCAAATTAAGTATCTAAATTTCAAAGTTCCCAAAATAATAGGTTTAGAAAATTATCCCAGTTTCCAAATTAAAATAATTCAAGTCAAACAAATTCATTTCCAAAATCACCATATAAGTACTGGTTTTTAATTTCAATTTAATTTCAAAACCAAATATTTTCTCAAAATCAATTATACTCAAAATGGTTTCCAAATTTATAATCATCACTTTAAAACTTTTAAACTATCTATTTCTATTAGAAATATCCAATTTACCTTTCTGAAAACCATTATTTGAAATTAAAATTTTTATTTTTTTTTCCAAAACATTTCAAAACTAAATTCCATATTAGTATAATTAAAAATAGTCATATTCACTTACTTAACAAAAGGTTTCAAACTTACTTAAGTCATACTCTTCAAAACTAAACTTATATGCTTTATCAAAAATTTTATACTTTTCGAAATTTCATAGTTTAAAACTTTTAAACCTTGATTTGGAAGTGCTCGAACCTTCAAAATAGTCGATGAAATCAAATTTCAAAACTAAGAGTTGGAAATCAATTTTTTTTTATATAGAGTTATTACTAGTCAAATTGAAAACTCGAGGACTGAACACCGGTCTCACTTTAAATTGTTTCAAATATATACGTATATCTTTCGAAAATATCAAATTATACTTCGGAATTTGAAATCAAAAACGGTTTTACAAAATCACTCGCATAGCGAAGCTATTAAAGTGGCCTCTCCCCCACTCTGAAACTCGAAAATCAATGTCGATGATGCGTGCACTCATCACCAAAATTATTCTCCAGCGACATAAGTGAGTTCTGGACTTCTATTTTCTTGAAAACTTCTTTGAAATTTCTTCAAAATTATTGGAATTCATTTGAACCCATTTGAAACATTTCTTATTCGGAAAAATACTTTTAAATCGTATTATTTTTATATATTTTCCCAAAATCTTAAAACCAATTTCAAAATATCGGAATTCAATTCTCGAATTTCAAATTTAACCCTTCAGTTATAAATCCCTTTTATATAAATCACTTTCTTATAAATTTTCAAAATTTCCAATCCTTTCAAAACTTTTATATATAGAATAATATTTCTTATTCATTTTATATATAGGTATATAATCCTTATCGAAACCGTTTTCACTTTTATATATAGAATAAAATCATAGTTATCAAAATAATAATTTCGTATAAAACAATTTTAAAATACAACAAACCCGATTTTCAAAGGATGATTCAAGAATGGATTTCAAAACAAAGATAGAGATTTAATTTAGAGGAACTCTAATCAATAGAATCCTGATTCGAAGATAGGCTCAAACAAGGTTGAGAAAATCAAATTACAAAATAGAAGATGGATATACTTCTATAAATCTCGGGCGACCTTAACCGGGTCAACCGTGACTTCAGGAATATAATTGATGTGGAATTCTAAAGCAAATCGACATTCGATTGCCTGAGATAGAATTCGGCATACCAAGATATAGCAGCATCGTAAACCGAGGATACAAAAATCTCCGGTGAATCAATGCCAATTGTAAAGGAGTTTTCACCCCCTTTACAATACATTCAGTGTAGTTGTGGGATACTCCAGAATCAAACGAATATAAATAGGGAGAGACAGAATGAATTTCGGAACCGAGGGACATTCCAAAATTCAAAGGAAATCGAGTCAAAAGGAAGAGATTCAACTCGAGCGAAAGTGATTCTGTAAATAAATTTACCATATACGCTAAGTTTTGCCTAGAGCCAAAGCTCTGATACCAACTGTAACAGCCCGCTATTTTGGACCATTCAAATCGACAATAAAACCGTACATGTCTGACTTGAATAATTCAAAATACCGAATTGTTAATAAAATTTGGCAAAACTTAAAATATACAGTAAATAAATCAATCATAGATCACTTACACAGAGTAATACAATGCAGCGGAATAGATAAAGAATAGTAGTTCATGAAGCTACTATATACCTCAGAGTTAGAAATAAAATACAACCGAATTGTTCAAATGCCATGAAGTCTCCAATGCAATAGATGGCTTCTCTGAACCAATCAACTGGATGACTGAAGGGATAGATAGCTGGATCTTCAAGCAAAGCTCCAACTTCGAAGGTGAGTCTCAAATGTTGTATCTCTCAGTCTGACCCGAGCGTAAAGCAAAACACAAAACACTCGAGTCAGGATTAACATTCTTATATCTATAAATCTAACTCAAGTGGATATCAACAGAAATATAATTAACTTAGAGGATGTTTGGGATAACCATCCTCTAAGGGTCCATGGAACTATCTAAAAGATAGAAATATACACTATAACACTGTAGTCTTTTCAACTTAATTTATACTTAAAAACCAAATATCATTTTCACTTCAAATATCTCTATACTTCCCAAATAGTATTTTTATATATTAAATAATTTGTACAGTAAAGTAATTACAATTCCCTCAACTCAACAAATCGTTTAACATCAACCAGACCATCCCATTTAAATCTATTTCAATCTCAATTTATTAATTTAAATTCAACTCAATTTCTAAAATAACCACTTCAATTTTATCGATCTCAAATTCGGATTTGAAATCACAAAATACCCTTTATATTCAATATATTTCAAAACTTTAAGTATTCAGCGTTTCAAACTAACTTTTTAATCAATTTAGTTTCTAAATAATAAATTCAACTATACTGATTTCAAATACATATCTGAATCTCAAAATAAACCATTTAAATCCCAATATAGTTCAAAGCTTTAATATTTAATTAAATGTTCAATTTAATAGTTCCATATAGATCTCGATTTAACCTCATTATTATCTAGTCTTAAATTAATCCCTCATTAGATACAATATCATTTAAGTAACCTTAAATTACATTTTACTCAATATTTTCTTTAATTTATTTAAACGTGAAATATTCATTAAATCACTTAAATAAAAATCCAGTTACAAAATCGTACCCTTAAATTTCCCATTCAATAATTTCAAATTGATTTAATTGAATAAATCCTTATTTAAATACAATTTAGATAAACCCACATTTATTACTCAATCTTAGTAAATTGCAGAATACTTTTGGAATAAAATTTACATAAATATTTAGCATAATTTATGTATTAAATCAAATTTTGACTAAATTAAATATTATTAAATCTATATATCATTACCCTTTATATATAAAAAAATTTAAGGATTAACATTTAATAAGACCATATATTTCTTTCCAAAACAATGAATTAAATTTCAAAATATTTATATATATGGACCAACGATGTTTGTATATATTTCTTATCATATGGTCAAGTGTTACGGATATTTATCATTTCAATCCGTACACTAAATGTATGCGGGTGGATAGCATTTCAACCCATAATCCCAATTCAATTAAATGAAAATCGCTTGGGTTTATCATTTCAACCCATAACGATTTTCTCCTATTCTAAAGTCTGTTCGGGTTTGTATCATTTCAACCCATAGTGATTTCTATACTAACAGGGAACTTGCAGAGTGATAACAGATATGTATATAATAATAACAACAGGCATATATCATCAAAATAAATATATAAACAATAGGATATGGTGTCATATCCCATAAGTGAATATTTACAGATAATAGCATATATAACAATTTAAATAACTACAGCCTCATATTTCAATTGTCGTCTCAATTGAAATCAAATTTAGCAAATAAAAGAATGTTAATCGTGAGTGATTTCTCACCTTTCGAGGCCAGAGAAAAAGAAGTGAGTTATAAAATCCAGATCCGAATTCCAAAACAAAGCTAGATGGACACGGTTCAATGATCAAAGCTGATAATAAGAATAGACGAATTCAAATCAGAATTGGATCAAGGAAGATAAATAGGATAAGTGAGCTTATATACAACTAGCCAACATATGCAGACACAGTTTATAAAATATGCAACAAAATATGCATACCTCGGTTAATATATATACATAGGTGTGCAGACCGACTATATTAATATAACCATATATATACTATATAACATTTCCTCTACCAATTTGTATATGACTATACATATGACTATACTTGAAATCAAAATACACATCCCTTAAAAAAAATCCAACGTATATCAGTCAGTGCAAACAACCTTAAGGCTGACATGAAATAAACTTTTGAAAGCATATACTGTTGAAATTATAAAATATTGATATAACTTATACTGTAAAACTACCATAGAAAATTTTATATATATATATACCTACATTTAAATATAACTTATGTAAATTGTTGAAAATAAAATAAAATATAGTACGGTAGACTCTAAAATACTAAAACAATCATAAAAATATATATATATTATAAATTGACCTATCAAACTTGTACCCACCAATTTTATATAATATATATACCAAAACAGTAACGGAAATTGAAATACTATATTTTATATATCTAACATATGAAAGCTAATAAAATAACATATTTTATTATAGTTGAAACTGTTATAACCAAATATATAAAACATATAAAAATACGTATATTAATAGAAGGCTGCCAAACTTATACCATATATACCGTAAGCTATCAATAGTAAAATAAAACGTGTATATATATATATATATATTTAACTTATCAACTAGTTAGTAAAACATACGTATCTAAAAGCCGTACGATAACTATATGCTAACAAAAGTCAAAAACTATATACCGTAAAATCTTAAAATAATATACATAATACAGTATAAATATATACTAACCTTTATATACGAACAGAAGTTAAATATTTATATACACATTTATAAATATAACAATTATCATATATATACTATTATGAAATATATTATTATTTTTAAAGTTCAACTGTTAGGGAATTCAAAATCCCCATAGTTGCAGTAAACATATAAAACAAAACTTATGCAAAATCTATACTGTTCTTAATATATAAAATAGAATTATATCAAATAAAATGCGTACTTACTTTTAAAAACCAGAGAGGAAATGTTTTGCCAACTAATGCATGCGGCCATGGGGAGGAGGCAGGCCAAGGAAAAGAGAGAGCTCATGCTCAGGTTTGGAAGAAATAAGAAAAGATGGAGGGGAGATGAGAACAGGCGATTTTTAAAGGAAGAATGCATGCGTGATTCAAGCAACATGACATGGCGAAGGGCATTCTTCAGGCAACAGAGAAAATGCTAGTTTCTTAAATATAAAGGTAGGTCTGCATCTGATATGTGAACGTGCTATATGACTTTATATAATATTTACAAAGCTCTCTCCTCTTTTAATATTAATTTGAGGGGAACGAATAGCCTACAGAGAGAAAAGAAGATGCAATCTATGCTATACTATATATATATATATATATATATATATATATTCCTAGAAACACGGAAACGAAGAGGTAAAAGAGGGAAGAGAAAGAGGCATATAAATGAATGGTAAATAAATTTAGATTTCAAATGAAATAAATGGAACAGCAGAGATTAAAGTATGGATGTAAATCCTGGAATAATAAAAAGCAACGTTTATATGTTGATTAAGAAACATACTTAAAACAATTAGTGGCTTAAATGGGGCAGCATGTTTCAAATTTTTGAAATGCAAAAGAAACATACACTATAAATATAAAGTTTTCAAAAGCAAAAGAAACATAAAGCAGTCCATTAATTCATCAAAACGTTATTTAAGTATTAATTAAAATGAATATACAAATAAAAGTAATTGTAACGGTCAATAGTTGATTTAGCTATACACTTAAGGCAATAAATTTTTGTTTGTCTGTACAACACATAATGAGTTTTGAAAGTCAAGGATATAAAAATGGATAAAAGGAAAGAAATCAGGAAATTTTGTGAGCAATAGCTTTCCAAGGTAAGGTAGGCTTACATTATATATACATGCTGAGATGATTAGGCACGTTCAAAAATTTTGAAGCAAATGAAGGAATTGGAAATAAATATAAAATGAATGAAATTTGAAAAATCCGTAGCTATGATTTAGCCAAAATTTATTAAAGCCATTTACTAGGAAGGTTGGAACCGAAATAATAGGGAGAGGAAGGCACATTAAATTTGATGACAAAGTTGTGTTCGGATCTATAAGCAAGTGGTTTATATATTATAGGCCTTATGAAAGCGAGGGAAGGAACGGATGCTACTAGCTTGATGATTTGAGATTCTTTCAAGCGTTAAAAACAAAAATAAAGAGAGACCAGAATAAACGCACCACCATAAATATAAATATACGCTTCAATTGCAAAAGAAACGTATAGAGAAAATTATGGGTAGTGGGAAAGGTAAAGTCAGTGCACAAAACTACAAGGAATAATAAAAGCAAGGTCGATGATCTCAAATTTATTAATGGTTACGAATGGAAAAGTCTACCTGGATTGGAAAAGTATTAAGCAATAGAAATTTTTAACGGTAGTAAAAAGAAACCGTTATGCACTGATTCAGAAATCAATTAAAGCAATTAATAGCTTGAATTGGACAGCACGTTTTCTCAATTAAATAAACTTCCATAAAATTATTTGAAAATTTACAATCTGCTATATTTAAATATACGTATTCTAAATATATAAACATTTTATTTAAAAATTCAATTATTATAAGATTTCACAAATATTCAATTAAATACGTTATAGAATCAATTAAAATTGTTAAAATTTTCCGGGTCATTACATGTTTAGTAATATAAAATGTTTATGCAAGTTAATGATGATCATATGATATGCTATGCCATGTTGTTACCATGTTAAAACTGTTAATTATAACCTGACATCTGATATATGACATTATATTGTGACATTGACATTGTTTATATTGTTTATGCATATATTCACACTGCAAGTTCCCTGTTAGAATAGAATCATTATGGGTTGAAACGATACATACCCGAACGGACTTTAGAATAGGGAAAAATCGTTATGGGCTAAAATGATAGGCTTGAGCGATTTTTATTGTATTTTATTTGACTTGGGATTGCGGGTTTGAAATGATAGAACCCGGGTTTTCTTTGTAAACTGCGGATTGAAATGATATATATCCGTATCACTTGACTTAGGTTAGAAAATTATATACAGACCCCGTGGTATATTTTTAAATGATTTTTATTAAAATATGTATTTTCAAAAGTATGAAATTTTGATTTAAAACTATATGTATTATGGTTTTAAGAATGTTAAATATTAAATCTTGAAATTGTGAATTTAAGTGAATTCAAGTATGTAAATTTGGAGTAAATGTGACGTTTGACTTTAAATTTTATTTTAAGATCTAAATAAATAATGGAAATTAAATTTAATGATTTGAAATGATATTTGAAGTAAAATTTTAATTTTATTAAATTTATAAATTAATAAACAGTGAATCTTGACTTAATAAATGAATGGAGTTTGCAAAATTGAATATTTGATCTTAAAATTTTATTGTGTTAAATCATATGTTAAAATGATTTTAAATGTGAAATTTTGAAGTCTAGAAATATGATTTTTAAGTTGTAATAATAAAAATTTGGAGTTTTATTATTATTTTTGAAAAGCTAAAATGAAACCTGGAATTCTATAGCATTTTCAAAATGCTTTAGTCTTTTGACAGCATTTTAATGCTATTGTTTTGAATCTAACAATGTTTGAAATAACTAAATATCTATTACGACATTTTATAAATGTCGCTATTCTTGAAATAAACCATTTTGGAAAATATAAGCTACGATGGCACTTTATAAATGCCGTCGTTGCTATAATTTGACAATGTTTTGAAATGTTATAGATTTTTACACTGTTTGGGCTATATTTTATAGTGTTAAATAATTTAACTTTTGAAATGGATTATCTGTGAAATTTTAGAAGTTTTGAATGTTTAAATTTGAATTTTTAAGGAATTTAAATTGAATTTGAATTTAAATAAAGTTTACTTGGTTATGTGTTAAATGGAATGAAATGTAATATAATAAATGAATTTTTGAATGGAATTTTGGAATGTATTTTTGGTAATGATGTTTGAAATAATAAATGAATGACATATTTGATTTTTAAATGATATTTAACTTTGAATATTTGGATTTGAATTCAAATAATGATTTGATTATGAAGTTTTGAAAGGATGTAATATTTTAATGATTTTGAAATGGTTTGGAAATGATTTGATCTTTATTTTAATAAAGAATGTGAATGTTGAATGATATTTGATTTTTCTTTATTTGATAAAGGAATATTTGAAGTTTATATTTGTATGAAAAGATATTTGGTTTAATTGTAATTTAAGTTTATTTTAATAATATTGGATTTATGAAATGAATATTTCAAAACTACATAATAATGAAATTAGATTTGAGATATGAATATATGGAATTATAAAGTTTAGTTTTGAAATGTGCGATATTAAAGTTTGGAAACATATTAAAATTGGATAGCTTATTTTGTAGATCAAATCTATATTTGAAATTTATAAGATTTGAAATGTTTTGTTAGAAAACTAAATTGAATTGAAATTGATGGTTTGATTTGAATTAAATTGGAAATTTGAAATTTTGAATTAAATTGGAAATAAATTTGTAAAATGTAAAGAATTAAATGAATGTTTCATGATTTCAAATGTATGATTTCAGAATGTTATGATTTTCAAAGTGTAATGATTTCAAGTATTTTGGTTTCGAAAGAGTTATAACTTTGAAAGTATTATGATTTTTGGAAGTGAATATAGGTTTGAGATGGAAATGATAAAGTATAAAATATTTTGATTTGAATATAGTTTTGGAATAAAAATGATTTTGGTTTCGAAGTATAAACTATTTTGATTGAATAAATAGTTTTGAAATAAAAATGGTTTCGGTTTCGAGGCGTAAACTATTTTGAAACGAATATAGTTTTGAAATGAAATGATTTGATCCTTTTGAAATATAAACTATTTTGAAATGACCACGGCGTTATAATAACGTTTGGTTGTTGAAGAGACCGGGATCGGAAGTTGTCATACTCTCTGCCAACTCCGAAAACAACTTTAACAACCGTGTACGCGGTGGAGATTCCAGAATGAAGTAGGATGGTGGCGACGTTCTTGAGGTATATTACGTGGACCCAACTCCCGTGAGTTGGCATAAGGTGGCTAAAACAGGAGCGATCTCGGGCCAAAGGAGGTAGCACCTCTGGTCGGACACATTCCTTCGATACTATACTCTTACTGGTGATTGATTAGATGGCCATCCTCCGATTTTGATTGGGAGTGTGTTCCGAGGTGGCGTATGTGGCTGCTGCGTTACCACCAGCCCGTGTGCGTAATTGGTATATCTACCCTGGCATTGCCCTGTGTGCCGTGTCACTTACCATACCGAGCCTTCACTACGAGTTTGTTTTTCTCCCGTAGCCCGTGTGGTATCCTCTGACAGTCACCCAGAGTGGAGATGGCATGATATTGGATGGACTACTGGGACTATTATGTGTGAAGGGTGATATGGGTAGCCCGAAACGCTATTTAAAAGTATGTTTATTTTACTGTAGACATTATTATAGTAGCGCAATATTGCTACATAGTAAATTGTTTAACGGATCCTTAAAGGATGGGCGATCCCAAGCATCCTTTAAGTTACTGATGCATTTTTGTCACTGTTCACTTGAGTTTATTTACAGTTCATAAGTATTTATGTCCCGACTCGAGTGTTTTGTGTTTTGCTTTACGCTCGAGTCAGATTGAGTGAGTTAGCATTCAAGATTCACCTTCGGAGTTGGAGCTTTTCTTGAAGATGCAGCCATCTATTTTGCTTTCTGTATCAAGTGATTTTAGTGATGTATTCTGATTTGTACCTGATGTATCTTGTTACTCTTCTGTTGTATCTTATTTAACTCCGATGCATCTTATTTTTATATAGTAGCTTCATGGACTACTACCTCTTTTAATTCCGCTGCATTATTATCTACTCTGTGTCTGTGATCTGTGATTGTATTTACTGTATATTCTGAGATTTGCCAAATTTTATTTACAACGCGGTATTTTGAGCAATTCAAGTCCGACATGTGCGGATGCGAATGGTTGAAAATATCGAGTCGTTACAATTGGTATCAGAGCTTTGGTAGCTCTAAGCAAAACTCAGTATATAAGGTAAATGTATTTACTGAATCACTTTCATTCGAGTTTAAACCTCTTCCCTTTTGACTCGATTCCTTTGAATTTTGGAACATTCCTTGTGGTTCCAAAATCCATTTCGTGTCCCTCACTATTCATCTTCATTTGATTCTGGAGTATCACATAACTCCACTTCGAATGATCTTTATAATGAGTATGCGGTCCTGCCAATCTCAAATTTATTTGTAAAGGGGTGAAACTCCTTTACAATAGCATCGATTCACCAAATATTTTATGCCTTTGGTTTAGATGCTAGTATCTCTTATTATCCTAAAATTCTATCTCTTGAGATCGAATGTTGATTGACCGAAGAAATCCACATCGATCTTATTCTTTAAGTCACAGTTGACCAGGTTAAGGTTGTCCACGATTTATATAAGCTTATCCATCTTCCTTATCTGTTCATCTCATCTTTATTTCCAACTTATCTTCAAATCATTTTTGAAGTGTATTTGTAGTAATATAATATGTTTTATATATTGTGTTGTTTGAGTTGTTGATGTTGATTTGGGTTTCTAATCGATTCGTCTGATCAACGCTATCGATAAGATTTCCAAAACACTTGAACAGAGCAAACTGACACAATATGTTTTTAAAATTTAGTAGTGAAATAAATTTTGTGAAATAAATTTTGTAACTATATTATAAATCTTTATCTGGATTATTTGAATTGGTTGTTAAGAAATAATATTTGATTTTATATATCATTTTCTATTGTTTCATATATCTAATTGAACTATAAAACATGGTTATAAATTTATTTGGAAATTTAAAATGAATGTAAAACAAGAATTTTAGAATTTAAATTCCGATGGATTTCAAACGTTGTGTTTAAAGTTTTAAAGGATATATTATTTAAAGTATTTTCGAATAGAAATTTGTTTCCAAAGAATTTAAATTTAAATTTAGTGCTCTTCTCTTTGTTGCTGGAAAATAATTTCGGTACTGACTGCAGCATCATCGACATTCATTTTCGAGTTTCAAGTGAAGAGACCACTCTGTAGTATTGCTACAGTTTTGTTTGGGAAAATTTAATTGATTTTAATTTCTAAAATAAGACTGGACTTATAACATATGTTGATATATGATTTAAATTTGAATGGATATATATATATATATAGTATATAAGCATTTATTTATCTCTAAATAGTTTGGAATTTATCAGAAATTTAATTCCTAAATTTTATCTTCAAAGATAATTTCTAAGTATAATTTCAAGATTTGGATAAATATTCAAGCTTGAAATAATTGAATTAGAAAGTTTTATTTGTATAATACACAATTTCATTCCAATATAACTTACCTTAATTTTCAGAAGTTGAATATGTAATTGGATAATATACAATATAAAAAAAGATTTTATAAATAAAATTTGAGTGGTTATTATAAATGTTATATACTTAAATTTTAGTTATAAAAGAGATTGACAGAGGTAAATAAAGAAGGGTAATGGAATAATTTACAATATAAAATGATGTTAAAGAAACTGAGAATAAATTAAAGCAGTTATAATTAGTATAAATATATTTAACATGGGTGATAAGATATATTGAGAGAAATAAACTTAATTTCAATTAGAAATGAAGAAGAATTAAATTTTATTTGGTACATTTTGAGTATAATAAAAGATTTTTCAAATACATGATTTTAGGGATTTGTTAATTTAAGATAATTGGATGATAAGATAATGAAATTAGAGATGCTTAAGATTTATTTGACTTATGTAAAATTAATTTTCAGTTTAAGTTGAAATTTTATGGTTTCAAATTTATTATTTTATTTTGTTTTTCGAACTATCTTTTGGTTGTCCTAATTTCCCTTATCTTACTACAGAATGGGAGGCTATTGCATATACCAGTCTGTTTAGAAATCTTTCTATAACCTTTACATGCACAAGTTAGCATTCAAGTTACAAGTTAATGTAGATCTAGTTTCTACTAATCACATTATGTTATAAAACATGAAGTTTTGACAAATTATTTTTGGGTACATTAGTCAAACTATTTAATTGATGAAATACATTTTAGTATTATCTAGGAGAGGTAACTCATATAACATGCTATTTATGTTTATGGATATGTATCATATATTCAATTATAATTATACCAAACCTCCCAAATAGTAAAGACACCAAACTATAATACACTATTCTATATTCACGTGTCTAATTCTATCCTAAAAGTCACGTTCATAGTTATTATTTCATAAGAATTATCTTTAAATACTCTCCTGAAGAGATAGTCTATATGTCATATCATACATTTCATGAAAGATATAGATACAGTCTTGAAGAGATCTGTATTTGTAGCTAATATAATTGCATAATTTTATAAAATTTCAAGTGTCCAGAAGCTACTCTTATTATTATTATTATTATTGTTGTTGTTATTATTGTAAGTATATATCTTTTATTGAACACTCCAGAAGAGATGTGTAGAAATGTCTATATGCAATTATAACTATTTATTATTTTATGATAAGTTATCATAATTAATGTCAAAAGTGATATTTGAGATATAATCGAGGAATAAAACTTAACAACTTGAAGTTGTGTATATACTTTATTTGAACCAGAAGCTCAATATGGTTTCAAACCAGATGTTTTGAACATTATCATGTGGTTTTGAAGGATTCACATTGACATTGACCAATAATTTTTTTTTAATAGTTTGGATCCTTGTAATAGTTTGCTCTAAAATCACTATCTTAAATGAGAAAGAATATGCAAATTTATAATATACATGTAATACGTGGACGCACGTATATATCTATATATATAGATATTCAAATAACAACTTGAAGTTTGTTATGAGCTCATCTCATAAATATGCATAGATTCAGTTATTTAAAATTTAATCAACATAAATGTTGAATAACATGAAGTCGTGTATATATTCAAATGATCTACACAATAAGTAAGTTCCTCCAATTGCCTAGTTCAATGAATTAGAACAAATGCTAATAAGCAATATCAATTGAATGAGTCTTATCAACTGATAAAAGAATTATCCTCCTATAATTAATATGTATGATATATTTGCTAGTAGCAATATCATAATGGATCAAAACGAGAATCCAAAGAAGATTATTATTAAATATGACAATGTTCGTCAACATTGAGGGAGAGGATAAAGGGATATAAGTTCATTTTGATTATCAATATTAAATATTTGTTATATACAATGATGTAAAATATTAAGTAACTTGAAAAAAAGATTATCAATAATCTCCCCATTAAACTTCCTCCAACATAGATCTAAATCCTTGAAGGATCAAAAAGTGTAGACCACATCAGAAGTGTGGTACAAAAGTCCGTTTAAAATACTTTTGGAGTAAATAATAAAGATGACAAATAAAGGAGGTGGATGTTTATGAAAAAACACTTAAGGGCGCTCTTGAAGATACCCATGACATAATTGTCAAATAATGCTAGAAGTGGTTTAAGTACCTAAAACATGATAAATAAGGAGATATCAATAAATCATGTCTAAAACTAAGAAAAAAATCATCGGTGATAATTTTATGAATAATAAAGCGCTTATGTTATAAACGGATTAAATATCCTGGATTAGAGAAAAATATGATTGGCCATCATGAAACTCTCCTAAATAAGAAATGTGAACCTGTAGTTCGCAATATATATATATATATATATATATATATATATAATATAGAAAAACACACTGAAAATACTGAAGCACATGTAGTGCTACATCGTGTTAAATGCTCAAGGCATGATGTTATTATAAATAATTGAATTGTGAGGTAGCGAAAGTGTTTGAAATACTTAAAATACCCTGAAGGTATGAATATTGGTTAAATCATACTGAATAATGAAAGTCTACTAGTTCCCGAAGAATATAAATTACTTTGCTGCTTATAAAGAATAAAGGGTGTAGATTACAAATTTCTTTTAAATAATGTTGTAATTAAATCTTGATATAATTCGTGATGAGTAGATTACTTCTTATTTTTAAGTATTGTTGTAATGAAACTCTTAACTTCCATCGAAGATGTGGCTGTAATAAGCAAAACTGATATGATGCATCAAAATGAAAGCACATGAAGTGTTTTTCATAAAAGTAGCATACAAAGTGCATAGAATGCAAATAATATTTGAAAGAAATAATCTTAGAAAAATTGATCGTATCAAATGCAACTATTTATAAATGATGAAAGGAGGAAAAGAAGAATTATCGTATCCTGGTTTTAATTTTCTTAATGTCGGTCTAAGCTATGTTACACATATATGGATCAAAAATATTTGTAGTTGATTTGGATTATCAATACGTATATTCAATTTAAATGGAAAAATGTAAAATCAGGGGGAGCATAAATAAGTATATCATAATGTACTCTTTTTCCTTCACTGAGATTTTTCCGCAGGGTTTTTCTTAGTAAGGTTTTAACGAGGCATTAGTTTGATCTTGAAGTATCAAACTTCATTTGATGAAATGATATAATAAGTTATAATGTACTCTTTTTCCTTATTTAAAATTTTTTCCACTGGGTTTTTCTTACTAAGGTTTTAACGAGGCGTTATCTTGATCTAGAAGAATCAAACGTCTTATCAAGAAATAACATCTCAAATATGTTATTTGAGTTAAATTGTATTTTTATCCTTGACTAAGGTTTTTATCATCAGGTTTTCCTTTATAAGTTTTTTAATGAAGTACTACATTGATCCAGAAGTATCAAACTTTATTTGATTGCATAAATTATTAAAATAACTCTATTTGATTGTATAAATTATTAAAATATGTCATACTATATTGTACTATTTTTTCCTTCACTAAAACTTTTCCCATAGGGTTTTTCTTAGTAAGGTTTTAATGAGGCATTGTTTTGATCCCCAAGTATCAAACCTTTTAAAAAGAATATAATTTTTAATATGATTTTACAAGTCGCACTCTTTTCCTCTTTCAAGATTTTTCCCACTGGGTTTTCCTAACAGAGGTTTTTAATGAGGCAACTGACAATATATGTATTGACTGAATGGATATATGAAAGCAAGATAATAATGAGGGGGAGGAATTACATACATGTTTCAAAAGGGACAATTTCAAGTTGTCCGAGCATTTAAGATTTTAAAGATGCATATTCAAGGGGAAGTGTTATAATATATATAAATCATGAAGTGAATATGCTTTTATATTATTTTGTTTAGTCCCACATCGTGGGATAAGTTCAATCCTTAGCTCTGAAGTCTTTATATAAAGTAGGCTATGTAATGTAAATAGAATACTAATCTATGAAGAATGAATAATATTTCTTCTGCCTTTTT
This sequence comes from Allium cepa, assembly GCA_030765085.1. Taxonomy (NCBI): domain Eukaryota; kingdom Viridiplantae; phylum Streptophyta; class Magnoliopsida; order Asparagales; family Amaryllidaceae; genus Allium; species Allium cepa. The sequence continues at coordinate 350,238,048 of CM060944.1, forward strand.
CTCTAATTTCCTCTGCTCTTATTTCTTTATTACGTATTATTATATGTTTACAATGGTTAAATAATAATTAAGAATATATTTAAACCTCCAATTCTTTTCAAATACTTATACTGTTATCTGACATTTTGACCTGCTATATCCGAACTGATTAGACAGGTTAGACTCAACCGCCATCAAGGCTAATAAGATCAAGGCAATGATTGTAGGGTCCAAAAATCAAGTACATATGATAATATGAAGTTGGAATCGAATAGATTTGAGAGATATGCAATATAGAATGTTCAAAGTATGGAATATAGTTCAATATAGAAAAAAGATTGGTTATAATCCTCTCAATAACAAGGATCAACATATTTTAGTCACGTAAGTGCAACTCAATGGAAATAATCAATATCTCAAAACTCGTAAGTCCAATACATATGAAATTTTGTGGGAAAGGTGTGGAGACCCTAGGGAGCCTACCTTAGGGGTCGCACCTATGAAGGAAGAGGAATCATCCTTCTTCCCTCAATAGGGATTGGCTCGAATTAGGAAACAACTCACATTGCAGTAAAGATCGAGAAATGATTTAAGTTCTACTAATCCACTTGGCATGAAACTTGGAGGTTAAGCATATTACAATAAGAAGAACCCCATAAGGATCACTACCCCAAATTCCTCCAAAATAGGGATCGACACCGATCCTTATTCCTTTGGATTTGGGCCATGCAATTCCTCTTTTGAGTCTACATGATTTTGGAGATCCTTCTTTCGAATTTCAAGGAGATATTTTGCCATCTTCATCTATAAATGCAGGCTTGGTTGTTCCTTTTTAGGACCTTGACACCGCTGATTGCTTTATAATCTATTATAACTAAGGATTTTCATCCGATCCCTATTGTACTTATTTTATAAAGTGATTAATAAAGCTATCTATTCAAAGTTGATGTAGGCAAACAATGCTGAACCACTATAAATCATTGTGTTCTTGTTATTGCTTTGATTTTCTATTATTTAACTACTTATTTCCTTTATTTTCATTTTACATTCTTCATTTGTTTCTCTTTAAAATCTCTATTGGGTGTTTGTGCAAAATTTTGGCGCAAACATTTTGATGCTTTCACTGAGAATAAAGATTCTCAGCTTTATTTGGATCACTTTGCTGCTACAGGATTGCATAAATCCCTCGAAGAGATGCATAACTATCTTCAAAAAGCTTATTCATTCTATTTAGATTTGCAAAAGTATAACGAAAACTATAAAAAAATGTTTAGGAACACCAAAACTACCACTCAGAACGCAGAAGAAAATGAGAACGCTAGCATTCAGCAAGGAGGCCAGAGCAATCTACAAGTATATGTCAATGCTACCAATCCAATTAATGTCTAGAATCTAGATGATTCCATTACATGGGTTGATTTTCAAGATCTAATGAGAGAGTTTATTGATAGAAAACGATAGTTGAACCAGCAGATTCAAACCAATATCAATCTAATGAATCAACTCAGAGATCAACAGCGTGGGAAAACTGGAAGGAGCCATATCCCTACTCAATATCGAAGAGCTCTACTTTATCAGAGGATTATCACAGACGCAGACATCATAGAACCAAAGGATATCACACGGAAGCTTCTGGACATCAGCAGATAACCCAACCTGCGTTGCCAGGACCGATCGGTTCTGATCCTTCTAGAGGGATTTGTGCCAATCCCTCCTCCAAAGGAGGAATCTTGCCTTCTCGTGTTGGAGAACAAGCTAGAGCCGCTGCGACTAATTTGGATGTTGGAGTTCAGGTGGATGCAGACCAGTGACCTCTACGGAATGATGATGAAGTGAACGCATGTGATATTCACTGAAAGGATGTTGAGCTACGAAGGCATGGAATGGCTAGTAGATATCGACTAGACCACTTACGTGAGGTGGAGCATGACTACCACTTGGCTTCAACTATCTAAATGCCACTTGTCGGCTATGGTTAGGTAACTAGTAAGGGAGAGCCAAGGCATGACCAATGACGATTGGGGGATCTCGAAAAGCCATGCCATGTTCACCAACAATGTTCTACATGTTGAGTATCCAAGGAGGTTCAACATGCCGTCGATGTCTGCTTACGAGGGAAAAACCAAACCCATACAGCATATATCATGAGATATGAATGGACGATGGACTTTACATGAGTTGATGATGCTACGAAATGAAGATGTTTTTCTATCACTCTTTCTACCATAGCAACAATGTGGTTTACAAGATTGCATCCAGGATCAATCTCTAGATTTGGTGACTTAGCAACAAAATTTATGGAGCAGTTCCATATGCATGCAACTCTATGCAAAGATGTAATATCCCTATCAAGCATGATCTAGGCTTTGGGAGAATCGCTGAAAGACTATCATGAGAGATTTCATTCAGCTGTTACAGAAATCAATGTTCCAAATGACCATTCAATATTGATAGTGGTAACAAGAGTGATTGATCCAGAATCAGACTTTGGCGATTGGTTAGCTGGCAAGCCACCCGCAATGTTGGAGTTATTCTATGCAAAAGCAGCTCAGTATTTGAGGAAAGAGGGAGCTAGATGCTCTAGAAAGAAGAATGTTATGGAATAGAGTGGCATTGCAGTGAAATATTCAAGGGAGAGTTTCGGGAAAGTTCAAGTAAACGTCCAAATAAACTGAATCGGCGAAAGAATGGTGGTGATAGAAACCATGAGTGAAAGAACGATTTAGAAAGAGGAAAACCTAGGATTCCAATGTATGATACCTACACACCACTGAATACATCTCTAGAGAATGTCTACTTGTCTACATGCAATACTATGAAATATACGAAACCACCTCCAAAAGAGTCGATGGAGAATTAGAAGAAGACTAAAAAATATTGTTGGTTCCATAAATGTTATGGTCATAACACGAATGAACGTATGTATCTCCTGGATGTTATCGAGGAATTGATTTGGGAAAGAAAGTTACAAAAATTTGTTATAGCCCCATAGGACGGCGGGCAGGGGGCATACGATCCCATCTGAGAACCAGCACTGCATAGGGCCGAGGAGCCTGGGCATACTTATGGAAGATTAGTAATCAATACAATAGTCGGAGGACCACATCCAGCTGATAAGAGTTGGCATAAGATAAGCGATAAGCTAGCGCAATTAAGCATTTGAATTTTGAATGTTGTTCAAATGTAGAAGATGGGACTCTGGCCAAACAGTAGCATACAATGGAAGATGACATTATGTTCATAAACAGAGATATAGATAAGGTAGAGGTACCAACGATCGATCGAATGGTAATTTCAGCCATGATCGTCCCCTTCTTAGTCGGGAGGATTTTTCTTGACTGTGGAAGTTTCGTAAACATAATTTTGAAAAAGATTTACGATCAAATGAGGATGGAAGCCAAGTACTTGAAACCTTCTAATCCCGCATTCATAGCTTTAACGGTGTTGCGACTGAAGCTGTCGGTTATGTCGAATCGCTGGTAGAGTTGGTAGAAGGCGAGAAAATGTGCTTGCTATGTGTCTGAATTGAAGGATGCGTAGCGAAAGGAGAAAGGTAAAGGTGTGGACAAGTCTCTCTGCATCCAAGCCATCGAAGATTGGCAACCAGTGCCTGGGCCTTGACTCGATTGCCATAGTCTTCTATAAATACATAGGTCTGAGGGATGATGAGGAAGAGCCCAATGAGACCTAGACTGCATTGGCTAAGCCGACGATTGAAATCACGGTCAACCACGATGACCAGTTACGGATCCTAAAGATTGGATCAAAATTTATCCCCTCGATGATGAAAGAACTTGCTAGCTTTCTCCAAGCGAATCTTGAGGTGTCTGTTTAGACTCATTCTGACATGTGTCGAATCTCGCCTACCATTATGAGCCATGCATTACATATAGACCTGAGGCTTGTCCCCGTGAAACAGAAAAGGCGTGACATGGATCCAGGGAGATCTGCCGCCCTTAAAGAGGAGGTGGATAGCCTCAAAAGTAGTGGGTTTATTCGTGATGCCCTCTTCCCTCAGTGGGTATCTAATCCTGTAATTGTGAGAAAGGCGAATGGAAAGTGGCAGACATGTGTTGACTATACGGATTTAAACAAGGCATGCACGAACGACAGTTTTCCTATTTCGAGAATTAACCAGTTAGGGGAGTCAATTGCAGGACACGAGTTGCTATCTGTCATGGATGTGTACTCTATATATAATCAAATCCCGATGCACATTTCCAACTAAGATCACACCAATTTTATTATCGAGGTTAGATTGTACTGCTATATGGTAATGCTATTTGGATTGAAGAATATTGGAGTGATTTATCAACGCCTAGTCAATCGAATGTTTAAAGATCATATTGGAAAGATGATGGAGGTATATGTAGATGATATGCTCGTAAAATCATGACAATTAAGTGACCTCATTAGAGACTTGGTAGAAATGTTTGATATCCTCCGATATCACAAAATAAAGATCAATCCTCTAAAATGTTCTTTTGGCATTGCATAAGGAAATGTCTTGGGTTTCATCGTCAATGCTCGCAGAATCGAAGCTGATCCTGAGGAGTTTCGAGAAATTCGCAACTTCCAAGTTCCAAAGATCATCAAACAAGTATAGAGCCTAAATGGGAAGGTTGTCACCCTAAATCAATTTATTTCCAATGCAACTGATAAATACATTCCTTTCTTCAACTTGATTAGAAGAGTGAAGCGGAACCTTTTAGTCACAATCGTGGCAAAGAAAGTAAACAACTTCGTTGTCCAGAACATCATTTATCGTTTTGGCCTTCCGCTATCTCTTGTAACTTGTAATGGGATTCAATTCAACAGCGCTGAATTCAAAGATTTCTACCGTTGGCATCATATTGAAAGTAGATTTGCGATAGTTTGTCACCCTAAAGAAAATGGACAAGTTGAAGCTATAAATAAAATCTTTAAGTCTATTCTGAAGAAGTGTTTGGAAAGGCTAGAGGCAAGTCGGTGGGTGAACTCCCAACAACTTTATAGGCTGACAGAACCACCCATAAGTCCATGACTGACCATAAGCCATTCGCACTTGCTTACGGCTTCGAAGCTGTTATTCTCTTTAAACTCGAAGTCCCTTCTCATCGAATGACCTACTACGATTCCAGAATGAATAGAGATATCCTCTTAGAATCTCTAGACGTCATAGATAAGGAGAGCAAAAGAAGTTGATTTAAGGGCAGCTGCACATCGAGACCAAGTCATCCGATACTATAACAGTAAAGTCCGACCTAGAACCTTTGAAATCGGCGATCTCATTATAAAACCGGTTTTTTCTATCCCATCACACATGAATCCTACCTGGAAAGGACCGTACGTCATTGAACAGAGATGTGGAGAATGATCTTTTAAGCTAGCGACTGTTGATGACGTCACACTCCCAAGGGCATGGAATAGGGAGCATTTATGACACTATTTCACTCATTTTATTCTTTTCATTTAGTTGTTTTTACTTTTCGAATTTTCTTTAGCATTTGATTTTCCAGATATGTAATAAGGCAAATTATGTCATTTCTTTCCATTTGGCAAATAAATTTTGAAATTTCCTTTATATCTATGGTTGTTGTAGCATTACATATTTTTTACGATATTCGACTAGCTAATATTAACATGTCCAAGCAAGTTTCCAAAGTTTGGAGCTAGTCGATTACATAAGTTCACGATTGAACTAAAATGAATAAACTTGGTTAGACCATTCATTTGATGGTTCTCGTTCGCAACCCGATGGATGGAATGTCTAACGAGGAACAGATGTGACTCTATCATCCGATAAACAAATTAATCCTACCAAGCGATGGGACAAAGATGAATCAAAAGCAATCATGACATGATCGATCGCTCGCTAATTAAACCTCGAACTTGGGCAAATCAATTTATTAAGAAAAGTGTGGTCCGGCTATTTTTTGAAATAACTCTAAGTCCCCGGAGTGTCGACTGGGGTATAAACACAAATTGGGTATGATCTGATCACCCGCCAACTAATTCTTATCCCCAGGGTGCGGATATGAGTATAAACAAATGGATGAGTGTGGTTTGACCACTCATTACACCATAAACTATGACCTGAAACAGACAGGAAGTGTATAAACTCGCGGAGGATGGAGTTCGGCCATTTGATAATCTAACTCCATTGACCCAAGACCAGGGGCAGAAGTATAATCACTCAAACCACTTAATCCAACACCATAACACTAGGGCTTGAGCCTGGTGTTTGGTATGACCCAAGGCTACAAACGCATGGAGGCCTTTGGATAGAATTAATGGATTATTATTCGAATTAACGAGCAATGAATTACATGTACATTGAATGAAAAAGTAATAGCTCAACTACTTTAAAAAAATTCACATAAGAGTTCAATACACAATAAAGAACTTTTATTCACACATTAAGTTTGGAAATCGTAATACAAGTTTATCCAAAAGTGAGGACCGTACGCGCACAAACACGACCAATAAAAAGAAAAACAGCTATACAGGCTATATACAAATTAAGCCGAAGGGACGACAATATTTTTGTCCCTTTTCTCTTTTGGATTTTTTGGGAGTGGAACCACTCAAGCTTCCACCCGTCCTTCTCTTTAATCCTTTGCCACTCTTGGCAGGAGAGCTTTTAGAAGTTGGAGGAAGTTCTTAGGGAACCGACCCGCTGGGTGGAACGACTTATAGTGGGATAAGGCTTAGATCATCGACGTACATGTCAGCGGGTTCAATTCTAGCTTTTCTCTTTGATAATTCCTCACTCTCGATGCACTCCTTCAAGCTGAGATTATCAGTGTGTTCGGAGGCACCAATGATCACAATGTCGTCAAATTCATCTGGCAGCAGCTGAACTTCAACCTTTTCATCATCAAGTGCTCCAATAACTTGAGCATCGGACCCTGGAATGTCGTTGTCCATTGAAATTTCAGTAAATGTCGGTTGTTTCTCCATAGTGACACCGCTTTCTAGAGTTTGACTAGGACCCAAAAGACCTGCAGATTCATGGAACAAGCAAGTAAGCCCATAACTATTGGGCATGAGGGACGAAAACACTCGAATAATGGAGAGTAGAGCAAGATACCTATGTCCGGCTGACTTTTAATTTTCACTGGAGTGCTTCCTTCTAGAATTGGAGTCAGCACCTTTGATTGATACTAGATTTGTCCGGATCATAGCCCAGTTCCTGTCCCGAGCCAAATGAAACTATGCTATGGATGTTTGAAGTGAAACGGGACCTTTGGGGATCAGACTCTAAAGCTTCAGCAACGTTTTTCCCTTTGCGAGAGGGTACTAAGATATCACAGTATCGGAGCTTATAGTGGCTAGATCTGGAGGTTCATTCTCATGAAGGATCTTCCATACTAGTTTCTCCTTATCAAGGTCCACTTTGCCAAGGTCCTCTTTCTCATTAGATCTGGATGTTCAATCCCAAGCCTGGCAAGAGATTCTAGGTAGCCCTCTCCAAGAAAATTCAAATCATGATGGATTAAGACATTAGCATGGTATTCAACAATTAAAGGATTGAACATGTCCTTAATCTCATCCCGGCTAGCTACTTTAGCATCCTCCAACTAGGTTTCAATTTTTTATTTAACTTCATTATGGCCAACTTCCCTTGCCTCTTTTTTGAGGACTTCAATTTGAGCGAGTTGCTCGCCATGTTTAATTTTCAACCCCCGAGCCTCGATGACCTCTTTATAATACTTTTGAGATTCCTCCTTAGCCTCAAGTTTTTCTTCCTTTTCTTTCTTAAGGAGGACCTGTCGGGCTAGAGTGTTTTTCTCTTTAAGCGGTGAATCCTTATCCAAACTAAGCACACCATTGCGGCAAAAGGCATCTTCCAGCTCCTTTTTGTGAGCCATTTCCAAATAATTCACTGCTTTGGATGTTTCTTTAGCACTCTATTCTGTCATATCTAGCTATATGGTTAACTTCGCAATCTCATTACATTGGTGTTTGATTATTCTTTATCGTGGATTGCCTCTAACTTAAGACAATCGATTGCATGTTGCCTCTTGGTAGATACCTCAGAAATTTTCTCCGCTAAATGCTGAAATGCTTAATGCTGCACAAAAACATCGTTAGTGCATGCAAGTGAACTCGATTTAGCATTCCTTGGAATTGTATGGATAGTAGGAAGAAACTTAAGCTCATCGAAGCAGATTTTGGAAAATTGACCATAAGTTCGGCCAATCTTTCTACCATGGAAGCCTTAAGTTAATACGATGGATCTTTTATCGGTTAGAAAATTGTCGTGAAAAATATTATCATTAAAAACCGAAAGCGCACAGTGTACAATTGTAGTACGTATGCGAGTACGAGTTGATTCGCAGGGAAATGAATCAATTTTAAATTCTACTCAATCAAATTAATCCAAAGAGTTTGAAATTAATTTAAGCTAAAAAATATGTCAAAACTAACTAAAACAAAAGTGAATAAAAATATGAGATTAAAAGACAATTTAGAGGCAATTCCACTCTTATACTCTCACATAAATCAACACAAAATTTAATCCATGATCTCTCATTTTAATCTAGTAGTATTAGTGATTTATTTACCATAAGAATGATTGATTTGTGTTATTAATTAATACAACTTAAACCATCAAACTTTAATACAACACTAAAACCACTTTGTCAAATGTCATCAAAATGAATATGAACTAAAACTATTTTAAGCATGATCTATTTACTATTTTTGATTAGTAACATAGATCATCAAATTTGATTCTATTTTAACTCCATGCTCAAAATCACTTAGTTAGATGTTAATGTAAATTGTTTTTATATTTGAGTAAGAATAGCCTATTTGTGATAAACAACATAGGCTATTAAATTCACTAATAAATTTACATCTGCATCTAACTATCCATGAAGCATAAAAATAAGATCATAAATTAGCAAATATGTTGATTCTACATGATTTAAGAGAGCTTCATTATCCCTAAATTGAAGGGGTTTAGCTTCTCATTTTATTATCATTTCAACACATATAGATTGCAACATTAAAAACCAAGGAAAGCAAGAGCTACTTAAAAGAACAGAGAACAAAAATACTTGTTAAATCTAAACTAATTGCAATGAAAAGAAAGCTAATCTACTAACATAAAATAGAAGAAAGCATGTAAATAAAAGTAAGCATGGAATGGAAAAGCTTGTAGAAAAATAAGAAGAGGCTTAAGAAGCCATTTTATTTCTCATTGATTTGTGTGACAATTTGCATGAAAGGTAAGAAGATAATTACATGAGACATAATGGGTATTTATACATGCTTAAAACCCTAATTCATATAGGGGACTACCTAAAATGCCCTTTAGGAAGTGTAACCTCCAAGTAATCATTAGAGAATTAATTAATCCCCATTAATATTTGCATGAGCGTTTTAATCTTCATTAGCTTTTAATTGTGGTCCATATGTTAGCTAGTAGGTGGGCTCCTTCATGTTGCATGAATTCTTTTATTTCTTCATTCCTTTGTCTTCCTTCACTCGTGCATGTATACATACATGAAACCACTTCCAATAATCACTCAAATTCCCACAAAAAACATTAAAATATGCAAGTAAATTTTATCAAAAATTAACACATACAAAAATGACTATTTTGCCCCCATATGAAGTTGAATGAATGATGATTTGTAAACACTTTAGGTTTTGGTAAAACACCCAATATGCTTATTTATTAAATAAAAGTAGATTAAATATGAAAGTAAAAATATGCTTACGTGCACATCAAATACCTCCACACTTATCTTTTTATTCGTCCTTAAATAAACTAAAACTAAGATAAATCCATTTTCGTAGGAAAAACGATTGCATTGAGCGTATGCAACAAGTCATTAAACCTCTAGGTCTCCCTAGTAGGACGAGTGTTACTTTGTGAGGGTTTTTAGCAGATACTACCAACAAAATCTAAATGCGTATGCAGATTCTACATGGTGAAATTTTTTCAAAATATTTACAAATGAAGAATTTACTTTTAAATTAACACAAGTAAGTCAAATATATGTTCTAGTCATTATCAAGAAATTTAAGTCCTTTTACTTGTCAAAATTTCCAACAAATATTAAGCTATCATCACAATTAGACTCTAGTTTGGCTAGTTGTTTCGGTTGATTACGTAGTGCAACTGTGAAATGGATCCTTAGTTGATTATCAAAGTTTTTCAAAGTAGTATTTTCATTTCTTTTGAATAACAAATCGAATAAAATAAGTGAAAATAGTTCTTGGATTTCAATTACTTGCTCTCTCTATTTTCGAAAAGTATTAGCATTATTATTATTTATACACCTAACTCAGATAAGATGAGGCCAGATACACCGATCATGCACTGACTTTCGAGCTTACGTGAGAAGGGTATAGAGAATAGGGAGTACACACACTTGCATATGAACACATGACTCTAGATGATTATTTTATTTTTATTTTGAATTATTTACATATACTAACTCAGATAAACTTAGGCCAAATATATCGACCATGCACTACCTTTCGGGCTTACGTGAGCAGGGTACAGATCAGGGTGCATGCACACACTTGCATATGAATACATGACTCTAGGTGTTTCTTATTTTTATTAAAACCATTTTTTGCTTTTTTTAATATATTTTTCCTTTTTTATAAAGAGAGGGTTTTGCAAAATCATCTTAGCACCACTTAACTTAGAAGATCAAAACCGTAATCGCCTTTACTTTAAATCAACCACTCTTTTAAACAAAGATTACAATTAGGACATACTTCATAATTATCACCCGTGAACTTCCTATATACTAGTTAAACCATACTTACTTGTAATCATAATTTATTTTCGTTTTTGTTTAGACAAATATATTTTCAAAAATTTCAATTTAGTAACCAGAAACATATACTTATCCTATAGTGTTTCTTCAAAAGTAAATGCTAAAAAGAAAATTTGCTTAGAATTTTTTTGGTTTTGGAAAGAGAATGCAAAAAATAAACCATGAAAAATTAAAAATGAACATGACCCCACACTTAATTTTGACCGTGTCCCCACAATCATGCATGATATAATGAGTGTAACAAGGAAAAATATATACATATTTACAAGAGAGGGTTAAAATTTCTTACTAGACATAGTGTGACTCATGAAGAATCATGAGCTCCTCCTCTCGATCACATGTAACTCAAAGTAGGGTTTCAAACGATGACCATTGACTTTGAAATTGTTCCATCCCTGGGGTTTTGTATTTCTATGGCACCATATGGAAAAATAGTTCGTACGATGTATGGTCATGTTCATTTTGGTTGTAACTTCCCAGGGAACAAATGAAGTCGAGAGTCATACAAAAGAACTTTTTCGTTTTGGCGAAAATATTTCCCTTAAGATTGACTTGTCATGAAAAACTTTTGTTCTTTCTTTATAAAAAATTTCCATTTTCATACGTGGCATTCCTAATCTTCTCTATCGTTGATTTACAATTTTATGTTTTCGCCAGCTTTTCAAGATCAAATTTATGCTCTTAATTGCCTACAATGCTTTATGTTCGAGTTAGACGGGTAAATGGAACACTTTACCTTATTTAAGCCTAAAAGGAGACATCCCAAGATTGGTTTTATAGCAGTTCTGTAAGCCCAATGCGCATCTGTTAATTTTTGTAACCAATCTTTTCAATTTTATTCACAGTTTTTTCCAAAATGTGTTTGATTTGGCGATTTGAAACTTCAACTTGACCACAAGTTTGAGGATGATAAGGAGTGGATAACTTGTGGGTTATCGAGTATTTATTTATTAAAGATTCAAATGAACGATTACAGAAATGGATTCCATTATCACTTATTATTGTGCTAGGCGTTTCAAACCTTGAAAAGATGTTTTCTTCTATGAATTTCACGACAACTTTGTGCTCATGTGTTTTAAAAGCAATGGCTTCAACCCATTTGGAGACATAATCAATGGCTAGAAGAATGTACATATTTCTGAAAGAATTGAGAAATGGTCGCACAAAGTCAACACCCTAAACGTCAAAGATTTCGATTGTAAGAATGGGGTTCAAAGGCATCATGTTTCATCAAGAGACTACTCCTAACATTTGCTAGCAATCGTAAGTTTTACAAAACTCGAATGCATCTTTAAAAAGAGTACGCCAGTAAAAACCACACTAAAGCTCCTTTTCCGCGGTTTTCTTCGGACTGAAGTGACCACTACAAGCTTCGTCACGACAAAATGAAAGACACTCTTGATTTTGCAATCTAGGATGCAACGTCGAATGATTTGGTCAGAAAAGTACTTAAATATGTATGTATCATCCCAATATAAATATTTGACTTGGGAAATAAATTTATATTTATCTTGTTTTGACCATAATGAAGGAGTTTCCTTAGTGACTAAATAGTTCACTATATCAGCATACCATGGCCAATAGAAACAAAAATGAGTTGTTTATTAGGAAAGTTCTACTTTATCGGTAAAGAAGATGGTGCATTTGGAGGAGGCAACAGATGATTAGAAATGCCATTGTCTGATCCTTTTTTATCTTTGATCGTAAGGTCAAATTCATGGAGTAAAGGGAACTAATGGATCAAACAAGACCTGGCATCCTTTTAGTGAAAAGGTACCTAAGAGTGGAATGGTCGGTATAAACAGTAATGTGTGAGCCAATCAAATATGGTCAGAATTTTTCAAGCACAAAGATTACCGCTAGAAGCTCTTTTTCGGTGGACGTGTAATTGAGTTGAGCATCGTTTTGAGTCATACTAGTGTAATAAGTGACATGAAGAATTTTGTTGATATGTTGTCTTAAGACAACACCAATTGCGAAGTTAGAAGCATCGCACATTATTTCAAAAGGAAGATCCAAATTGGGTGTGCAAATGATGGGAGCGGAAATTCGTTTTTGAGACATTCAGAAGCGGAAAAATAATCAAAATTGAAGTCAAATGGAACATCTTTTTCAAGAAGAGTCGTAAGAGGTCGAGAAATTTTACTAGAATCCTTGACAAAGGGTCGATAAAAACCAACGTGTCTAAGGAATGAAAGAATGTCCTCGACATATTTGGGATTGGGTAGATTCGCAATTAGTCAACTGTCGCTCTATCTACCTTAATGCCTTTGTTTGAAATGATATGCCCGAGGATAATGCCGTATTTGACCATAAAATGACATTTTTCCTAGTTTAACGTTAAGTGTTTGCCCTTACATCGTTCGTGAACCAATTCAAGATGGTGTAAACACTCGGAAAAAGAGTTTCCAAATATAGAAAAATTATCCACAAACACTTCAAGAAAGCATTCAATCATGTCAAAAAAGATGCTGACCGTGCATCTTTGAAACGTAGCAGGAGCGTTGCAAAGGCCAAACGGTATACGTCGATATGTAAAAATGCCAAAGGGATACGTGAAAGTTGTTTTCTCTTGATCTTCGGGAGCGATTGGAATTTGGTTATAGCCAGAATAACCATTAAAAAGCAATAGAATTCGTGACCAGCTTAACGTTCTAGTCGATAAAAGGAAGTGGGAAGTGATCTTTAAGTGTTGCAGCATTAAGTTTTCGATAATCAATACAAACACGCCAATCCGTTTGAGTACGAGTTGGAATGAGTTCGTTAGAATCATTCTTAATAACATTAAGTCCAAACCTTTTCGGCACGACATGAATTGGGCTAAACCATGAACTATCAGAGATTGGGTATATGACACGAATAACATCCTCTATTTTTTTGTTAAGCCTTCATTGTGCGTCACGAATAGGCTTGGCATTGTCAACTAAATGTATACGATGTTGAACAAGAGCGGGACTATTTCCCTTTATATCGGTGATCGACCTTCCAATTGCTTCTTTGTTTTTCGATAGAATTGGAAGAAGGGAAGCTTCTTGATCAAGATAAAGAGAGATAAAGAGATTATGACGTGAAACATTTCGTTATCACCTAAGTATGCATACTTAAGGTGATCGAGAGGGGTTTTGAGGTCCAACCTTGGGGGTTGCACAATCAACAAATTCGACTGAAATTCTGATTCAACGGTAAGGGTTCAAATGGAAGCACATTTTCAATTTCATTGGGCTCATCTAGAAACAATTGTTCATATTCAGTCTCACGTTCGTTGTTAAGGTCAACCGTTTCATTATCGAAATTTCTTGAATGAAGCTAACTTCTAACGTTTGGCCACGTGGTTCATTCAATTAATTTTCAAGCTTGAAAATGTTAAGATCCAAAGTCATGTTTCCAAAAGAAATTTTCATCTAACCGTTTGATAATTGATTAGAGCATTTGAATTAGCCAAGAAGGGTCAGCCTAAAATCAATGGAATTTGACCCATAGGATTATTCAAAGGTTGTATTCCAAGGACAATGAAATCAATGGGGAATATGAAATGACTAACTTTGATGAGTATGTCCTCAATTTCTCCCATGGGTTTCTTTATTGAACGATTGGCAAATCGAAGAGTTACTTTCATTAGCTTTAGTTCACCTAAGCCAAGTTGCTGGTAAACTGAATAAGGAATCAAATTGACACTCGCATCTAAATCTAGTAAGCACTTGTTAATCGTTTTGTCTCCTATCGTGCATGAGATCGTCGGACATCAAAGATCTTTGTATTTGACGAGAACTGATTGGGTCAAGACTTCGCTAAGTCCGACATCTAAGAAGACTTTCTTGGGTACGTAGGTATGCATTTTTAGGTACATAAGTCCTTGAGAAACTTAGCGTAAGTTCGGACTTGTTGAACAATATCAAGAAGCAAAATGTTTACTTTAACTTGTTTAAAAATTTCCAACATCCTTTCTATTTGTGTAACAACCCACATATTTTACGATTGAATGTTTAAATATTTTATTTAAATATTTCATCGTTAATCGGATTATAGTTCGAAAAGCTACTTTTTGAAAACGGTCGAATTAGGAATCGAGATCACCCCCATTGAGTTCAAAATGACATTTGCGACCTTCTTGAGTATAAACTTCGATATGTTTAGAGCAAGTCGTATTTTGCTATTTGCTAAGTGGGCTTTTGGGTTTCACCCAATCTATACACCAACTCAGCCCTTCTCTTCTTCCATTCATTCATTTTCATTCTAAAGCACAAGTACAACTGAAAATGGGGAAAGAGAATGGGAAATAGAAATTCCAAGCCCTAGTTCCAATTGCAAACTCCAATTCTTGTTCCAAATTCAAAGAGAAGCTTGGTAAGCATCATCTTCTTCTTCTCCAACTCTTTCTCCTTCCAATTTCAAAAATTTCCTAATAACTTAGGGAATGTTCTTCTTTTGAGCTTAGATTCAAGCTCATTTGGGTTGTGTTGAAGAGTGGTTGATTCTCCTTTGTTTTCAAGCTTCTCTTCCTTGTTTTTGTGTAAAAAGGTGAGATTTTTATCTCACATCTATGTCTATATCTATCCTTGTTGTTAGGTATGAATTCCTAACACTTATTCATGTGCATTTCATTTTGATTTGAATTAATTTGGTGAATATTCCAACTTTTGGTGTTTTGGTCTAATTTTATGAAATCCTATTATGGATATTTGGACGTTGATATTCGAGGCGTATCGAAGAGCCTTTAAGGCTGGGTTGTCGCTTGGCATAAATCCTTAGTCGTTGTTGCTCGTCCGATCGCTTTCGATATTCGCTTGGCCATCATTGGCCTAGGTTCAGGGAATGCCCTGAACTTCAGTTTCAGACGTCTGAAACGTAGGATTCAGACGTCTGAATATTATACTGGGAATTTTTATTCCCCAGTATTCAGACGTCTGGATCCAAACCTCCAGACGTCTGAACTGGTTCGAATTGAACCAGAGAAGAAACAGACTAAAAATTGGCATTTCTAGACGTCTGAATTTATAGATTCAGACGTCTGAATTATGTTCTGGAAAATATTTTATTTTCCAGATTCAGACGTCTGAATCATACACTTCAGACGTCTGAATCTACTTGTTTTTGCCTGTTTTGCCTATTTAGCCTGAGTTTCCAGATTTAATCGATTCGTGTTGTTTCCCTTTTGTTGTTATCATTTATTATCGACTTTGATGACATTTTCTTCGAGATTTTTGGAACATCCACCTTGATGGGTTCGGTATCGATTTCTTTGAATTCTATTCACGTCTTTGAATGTGAATTTTGGTGATTGATTATTTCTACAATCATTTTTGTGATTTGTCACTTTAAAAATATAAAGGTTTCAATACTAGTAGTAAATATCAAAACTCTTTCATCAAAACGATTTCGATACTATTTTATTACAAAGCTCGTTTCTTAAAAAGTTTTTCAATCTACTAGTATATACAAACCTTTACCTCACTCGTATGAGAACTCTGATTAAACGACTTAGTAAAACAAGTGGTATGAAACGCTTGTTTTTACTTCGCCGGTTAATTCTTGGACTTGTTCGATTGAATCTCTTGTGACAATTTTCTAGTGGAAATCTACAATT
Source organism: Allium cepa (assembly GCA_030765085.1). Taxonomy (NCBI): domain Eukaryota; kingdom Viridiplantae; phylum Streptophyta; class Magnoliopsida; order Asparagales; family Amaryllidaceae; genus Allium; species Allium cepa. The sequence continues at coordinate 350,254,398 of CM060944.1, forward strand.
TGTTCGTAAATATTTAATTTAAGCTAGTGGTTATGGGACATGACGCTAAACTCATATATTTACTAGCTTAGTGTAATTGACACTTCTTGAAGATCGATGATGATCATTTTGTGATTTAGACTAGCAATGGGTGATGTCTCTTTGTGTACGAGGGAGACTAAACCCCTTTTTTGTGGAGTTTCGACTCAAATTGGTGGGGTAGCGACCCATGGTCTTCGGGCCGTTTTGTGGAGCCTCGGCTCAAAATTAATGGTTAGCAACCATGGAATAGCGTTCCGTTTTGTGATATACGTGTTGTTGAGCTTTCATGCTCCCGTTTTGTGTTAGGCCTTTCCCCCCTTTTGTGATTTCTGGATTTCTAGTTGATGATTTCTAGAATTTGTGTTTCACCAATTTTCGTGATTTACATTGATAAGTTTTATCAATATTTGTGCATAGGTGAATTTGTGTGTCATTAACTTTTGTGATTGGCATTGATAAAATTGTCAATATTTATGGTTTGTTGAACAAAAACAAAGACTATGACATTCTTTTCTGTGAGATTTCTTGAGATGATGTATGGTTTTCGTGTTGTATAAGGTATATTTGTCATTTAATGGCACTATTGTTATCATACGTTTTTGTCACATCTCATATTCTATCTCATTTTATCTGATATTTATAGTTAGACTGATCCGTTTGTTATTTTCTAATTAAATAATACTCGGGTCAGACCGAGATGTTACAAGTGCTTCTGCTTGACTCCTCATCTGGGATTATTATCCTGACTTTTGGCTAACTACTTAGATTAGTAGTTTATTTTGTTGTATACATTTGAGATATAGACTCCATGATGTATACTTATCCTTTTGTGTAGCACGTGTAACTATTCTTTTGTGATATTGTGGATCTTGTTAGACCACTACTCTGATATACACTTTTATGTGTAATATTCATATCTGTTTCCGCCTTTGAGATATGAGCTACTGTGACTGATTTGTGTTATGATATTTCTATATTTGTTTCCGAAGATTACATATAGCCACTGTGTAGTTTCTTTGAGTTTGTGTCGGTATGTCGGATTTCCTCTTGTTATATTTTTATCTGGCATATCAGTACTCGCACAAAGCAATTATATAGATGGTCGCTCCTCAATAGCCTTATTCTCCATGCTAGTTGACGGCACTACCTCGTAGTGTCCTTGGCTAGCGTGGGTATAGAGGTGGGGAGTCACAGTTTGATTAGAGAGTTTCTTGGGTCGAAGGTGATGTGGAAATGGAATATGATACTCTCCTGGTTGGTCTACATGAGCAGAAGAAGAATTTGGACTAGTGTTTGATTCGATGTTTGGATCAATGTTTTAATCAGAGTTCCTTGTCATTTTTGAAATGTCAAGAGGATTTTTCGGTAAATCGTTTCGACTTACAACCTGATTATCGATTTGTTTACCGGAATGCAAAGTCGTGACAGCATTCATTTGGGTTACGTTGCTATCTTGAACAACATGAGCTTGATTCAAATTCGCGTTTTGATTTCTGAGATTCGGAGCTGGCTTACTTGGAAATGTGCCTCATTCAGGTTCACTCACAAACGTGGCCAATTGAATCATTTGCATTTCAAGATTAGCAATTGATTGACTCGTATTCTGCATGTACGAGATTAACAAATTTTGCAAATTACTATTTGATTAGAGGCTTAGAGTAGTTTCTTTAGCCAAAGTTTCAAGATTTTTCTCAAGTGAACTCAAACGTTTATCATCTTGGAGAGCAAAAGATTACTACGGTTGATTTTGGGATGGAGGCACAAAATTTTATTGAAAATGATTGGGAAGAAAGGGAGGATTCGAAGCATTGTTCGAAAATGCTTGAAAATTGGGACGAATCAAATTTGCGTTGGAATTATTTTGGCAAGCAAAGTTTGGATGATTTCTCCAACCAGGATTATACGTTATAGAAAATGGGTCACTCTTAACCGTATTGAAAGCATTAAGTTGTTCGATCGAACTAGGGCACCAATCGGCTATGTGATTTGGATTGTTGCATTTATAACACATTGGTTGGGAAGCTTGTTTCATTTGGTTGGATGAGAAACATTGTCCAATTTATTAATCATTGCATAGATTTTACCTTCCAAAGCCAAAGATGATCCTAATGAGTGTGCGCTTGATCGTGAGTAAATGGACTTTTTGTTAAAACGTTCCCATTGGGATGACTTTTCAGCTAAGTTTTTAAGAAATTGTCAAGCATCGTCGTGATGCGGCGCGAGGAAATTTCCTTGGCATATTGATTCAAGCATGGTTCATGAGCTATTTTCATGTCTGTCATATAAGATTTGGCAAAGAGTCTATTTTTCTAAATTGTGGCGTGGACATTTTATCAAAAGCTCTTTAAATCTTTCAAAGTATTTTTCATAAGGTTTACCCTAGAATTGATGAAAATTAACATTTTCGTTTTGGATTTTAGTTGTTTTTTCCAAGGGGTAGAATATTTTTAAGAAAACTTTAACAAATTCTTCCCAAGTTGTGATTGAATTTAATGGTAAGCTATATAACCATTTTTCAGCATAATCAGTAAGGAAAAATGGAATTAACCGAAGTTTGATTCCGTCATCACAAAGTTGTTGAAGTTTAATGGTTGCGCAAACTTGTTTGAATTTCGTTAAGAAGATTTATGAGCTATCATGTTCAAAATTGTAAAATTTTGGAAGCGCGGCAATATGGTTTGAATGAATTTCGAAATGGTTACCTATTGGGGGCGGGTGCTGTGATGAGAATAGAAGCTCTATGGGGAAAGGTTCTATCTATGAGAGTTCGAGGGGCATTTCCATTCGCCATCGTTGGAAGGTCGTTCGTTCGAGTTAAACGATTTGTTGTATCACGAGTCCAAGTACCGATGCACAAGGAAATGTTGAGAAGAGAAAGAACCGAGAATTGAGTTAAGAGAATGAAATAGAATTTCGAAAATGAAGTGTAAAATTGTTTTGTTTTTAAAGAAAAAGTATTAACCGAAGAGAATTTATTTTTCAAAAGAGATTTGATTTTTTTTATTTTTTTTGCTTTTTTCTAGTTTTTGTTTTTGTTTTTGAAAAGATTATTATTACTATGATTTTTTATTTTTCTAAGCCAAGTAAAAATGCTTGTTTTTTTATTTTGTTTGAAATTTTTTCCATGTTTTAAAAGGAAAAGATTAAAAAGAATTTTTTCTTTTGGATTAAAAAAAGAACCAAGTTAAGTAAAATGTACAATTTTTTAGTTTTGGATTTTGATTTTTTTTCTTTTTTTTAAATATGCATGAACTAATGCTATTAAATGAATGCAAGGACTTTATTATAAATTTTCTATCCTTAGTAGCTCCTGACCTAAAATTGTATAATCACACTTTATCTTAATTCAACAAAATAGTTGGTAGCCAGGTAACGGACAAGAGTTATCGGTGTACCACAAATCATCGTAGCAATGCAGCCGAAGGTTTAAGTACCTTCAGAGAAACAATCACTATAATATTTACAAATCATCGTAATATTTATAACTGATTATTATCCTGCCGTAGACTAGACTCCAAGAAAATAAATTATCGAAAGAAGACAATTTGTCAAGACACAATTATTCCCTAGGTGAGCTCGTGACTCCCTTAAGTCTAAACTCTAACCATTATTATTAGCAAATTATACGATAAAATGCAATTTGTGGGCCGAGAAAGGGGAGATGAAATCCCCATCTTATGTGGATTTGGGTGTTGCCCTTAGAAAATAAAATCAGATGATATGAATGCAAAACTGAAAATAAAAGCGAATTAACGATACAACTATGAATGAATTTTTTTTTTTGAATTCTTTTATAAAATGCAATTAAACAACAATGTAAAGAATATAACAACAAGAGATAAGAATACGATACTAGAGCATGTAGAATTATCAGCAGTTTATTTTCAAGCGGCATTTTTTTTTAAAACAAGCAATTTATTTGGTGTTAACTCAAATAATGGATCAACACCCTAGATAGAGTACGAAAGCACCAACACTTTTTATTAGAGCAAAATAAAGTAGAATAGAGATATATCAAGAACAGAAACAACAGAAAGACAAGAATATTTTTATAGTGGTTCGACTGTTAACGAAGCATACGTCTACTTTATAATTTTTTTCATTGACTAATTGCTGTTACAAAAGGAATTGGATTACAAATTAATTGACTATCCTAGATTAGATTAAGTCTCAAGTGTTAGAGTTCATTGGAGAATCACAATAAAATCCTCAGATGACTATTGTAGAGGAGTAGGATGAAGAAGGTCTATTACAGCATTTCAGCAACCGGTTTGGAAGATCCCATTTATGTTGCAGATAGGAGAGTATTTATAGAGGTTGGAGTGCTACTAGACCAAGTCTGTTTGCCATATACTTGTAGATCAACACGAGAAGGTGCACTGAAGGTTACACCGCGACTCGAGCTGAAAGGATGGATCACTAGCGATCCATTGGCTATGGATCGCTGGCAATCCATAGGTTTGGTTCGAAGGCAAGCCAACGCCTTAGCAATTTCCCCTTGCTTTGCTCCATGAAAATCGCAGCTAATTGATGAAATATTATGGATCACTAGCGATGAATGGTATATGGATCGCTAGCGATTAATATGCTTGGTCTATTTTTGGACTTTTCTCTTTTGGAGTTTATGGCGATCTGACGAAAAGGTATGGATCGCTAGCGATCCATAGTGCATCCATGTACTTGGTGGTTTTCCGAGCTTTGCCTTTCGGATCGTGTCTACTATCTCATGTTAATTTTGTTCATGAACCCTCGAGTTAATGCCATGGATCGCCATTAGAGTATTATCCTTTCTTTTTTTCCGACTTTCTTTGCCTTCTTGTTCTAATCCCTTCGGTTGGCTGTTGAGTTATTCTGATCGATGGAGTTCTCTCGACTTCCTCTGTATTCTGTTGGGTTAAAAGCCCAGATAACATTTGGCAAGCAGAGCAAGTAATTCTTCTTTTTGATTTTCTACTTTTCCAACATGAAATTTTGAAGAAGATAGGTTTTTTTTTTTGTTTTCTAAGGAAAAATGAAATCACAAACAAATAAACAACACCATAAAACAACAAATCCAATTACCCAAATAACACTATTTTTAATATCCTACTTCAAGGCCCACTACTCGAACAAGCCCAATACACCAAGTTTCTCTGTTAAAACGCAACAAAAAAATGTGACATTGCAGAATACATCAAAACAAAATAAAAAAAAAGAAAAGATTGGGATTTCGAAATCGCAATTGGGGAGGAATTGGTTTGTGTTTGGGTAGAGAGTGGAGATTCGCTGGAGTAGCTCTGGAGGTGTTTCGGGTTTCGGGTACGGTTGTGTCGCGATTGGATGGTTGTTTCGGATTCATGGCGATTGGATTTGAATTTGGGTTGCTGGAGTTAGGTGGCGATTGGATGCTGCTGTTTTGATTGGGCGAAGGTGATTTGCGATGGTGATGGAGTTGTTGGTAGCGATTTCTAGTTGCTGGAAGGAATGAAGTGCAGTATTTTGTGGTGTGGTTTTATTTGCAGGTTGAAGTGAATGCCTTGGTGTTGAAGTGGGAGGATGACATGGGGACGATAGTATGTGAAGTGTGAAGTAATGATGAAGTGGAGGGAATTGGTGATTTCAGGTGGAGGAAGGTTATGTGATGCTTATGATGTCGAGGAGGTGATTGATGAACTTGAAGTGGCAGTGTATTCTACAGTTGTCGTAATGAATGATGGAGTTGTTGGTGGAAGGTGTGTAGGTTGGTTTGTGTTTGAGACAGGGGGGAAGTGGTTGATGATTTGTTGGGTTGCTGTGATTGGCGGCAAGGAGGTGGTGCAATGGTATTGATGGTATTGAGGATGCACAGTTGGGAGGTTATTTGCATAGAAATGCACAGTGTTGCATGGTAGTTTGGATTTGAGGAGGGTATATGTAGAGGAGTGATGATGGAAGTGTGATAAGGTGGAGCAGAAAGTAAGGAAGAGGTAAAGTTGTTTGAACAGTGGGTGATGGTTTGTAGAAGCAGTGAATGGTAGAAGTATAATGAATGTAGATGGAACTGCTGTGATATTTGGTCAGAAATATGTGAGAAGTTTGTTGAGGCAGTGGTGAAATTGCTGTAAGATGATGGTGTTAGTTGATGGTGATGTAGTGTGGGAACAGTGGGAGGAAGATTGATGTTGTGGGTTCTGACTTGGTGGTATGTGAAGGGGTGATTTGAGTTAGATGATCAGGGAGGAAATGATGTATAGTTATGTATATGTTGGAGTATGGTTTTGTGAGAGGAAGGAGTTAGTTGTTTGTAGTTGTAGTTGTGGTTTGTAGCAGTTGTGATGTTGAAGTGAGGCAGTTTTGATGGGTTGTTTGATGTTTGTTTTGAGTTGTTTGCAGTGAGATGTGTCATGCAGAGGAATGTCTTGGTTTTGGTGAAGGTAGTGGCTGTGGTAGTGTGATGGTGGTTAAGTTGTATATGGAGGACTGCAAGGTGAATGGCAGTTTTTTTGGTGGATGGTGATAGTGGCAGTAGTGGATGAATTGGAGCAGAGGTTGGTGAAGCTTTGGGGACGATGTAATTGGCAATGTTTTATGAAATGTATATAGAAAAACCGAGAATGGAGATTAATAGTGCAATGTAAAAGAATAACAGTGAAAAGTGAATGTTAAATTGTGTAATTGAAATGCAAATGCAATTGAACCAAAAATAGAAATGGCACTGAAATGCAAACTAAAATGAAAATGGAATGCAAATATTTTTTTAAACTAAAGAGCAAATAAAAGAGCTATGAACAACTGTGAAAATAGTTGTCACATAGGATGGAAATAAATGCACAACTATGAACTATAACAATGTAACAAATGCACACAAGAATGAATACAAAACAAATAATGTAACAAGAAATGTAATGAATTTTTTTAAATGTAATTCAACATACAAAATGAACACGCAATAAAATCATAAAATAATTCGAAGTGTAGAATTAAAATCAAATTTTAATTCCTTGGCAAAGACGCCAAAAACTTGTTAATAGGATGGATTTTTTATTTATTTGAAAATTGCCGTTAAAAATATTATTGTTAAAAATCGCAAGCGCTGATCACAATGTCATTAGATTCATCTAGCAACTGCTAATCGTCAACCATTTCACCATAAAGTGCTCCAATAATTTGAGCATCGAGCTCTGGAATGTCGGTGGCCACCGAAATTTTAGTAAATGTCGGTTGTTGCTCCACAACGGCACCGCTTCTTGGAGTTTGACTAGGACCCGAAAGAACTGCAGATTCGTGGAACAAGCAAGTAAGCCCATAACTATTGGGCATGAGGGATGGATCCTCTAGAATAATGGAGAGGAGAGCGAGATACCTATGTCCGGCTGACTTTTAGTTTTCGCTAGAGTGCTTCCTTTTAGAATTGAAATCAGCACCTTTGATTGATAACTAGGTTTGTCCGGATCATAGCTCAGATCTTGTCCTAGGTCAAATGAAACTATGCTCCGGATATTTGAAGTGAAGAGGGACCTTTGGGATCAGACTCCAAAGCTTCAGCGACGTTCTTCACTTTGCCAAAGGGTACTAAGATATCAAAGTATCAAAGCCTTATAGTGGCAAGATCTAGAGGTTCATTCTCACGAAGGATCTTCTGTACCAGTTTCTCCTTATCAAGATCCACTTTGCCAAGGCTCTCTTCCTTGTTTCAATGATGTATTCCCAAGCCTCGGCAAGCGATTCAAGGTAGCCCTCTCGAAGAAAATTCAAGTCACGTTGGATTAAGACATAAGAATTATACTCAACAATTAAAGGATTTAATGTGTCCTTAATCTCATGCCAGTTAGCATCCTCCAACTAGGTTTCAATTAGTTATCCAACTTCATTATGGCCAACTTCCCTTGCTTCTTCTTTGAGGACTTAAATTTGAGCGAGTTGCTCATCATGTTTAATTTTCAACCCCCGAGCCTCGACAACCTCTTCATAATACCTTTAAGATTCCTTCTAAACCTCAAGTTTTTCTTTCTTTTCTTTCTTAAGGAGTTCTTCGAGTTCCTCAATGCGCTGGGCTAGAGAGTTTTTCTGTTTTTGCAGTGAATCCTTTTCCAGAACAAGCACATGACTGTGGCTAAGGGCAGCGTCCAGCTCTTTATTGCGAGCAGCTTCCAAACAATTCACTACTTCAGATGTTTCTTTAGCACTCATTTCTACCGCAGCTAGCTTTGTGGTTAACTCCGTGATCTTGCTACTGTAACATCCCCAAAAAATTTATCAATTTAAAATTAGTAATTTATTTGATTTTTTGAAATTTAATTTGAAATTAATTTGAAAAAAATTCAAATCAAATAAAATAAGTGTTAATTTGTATGAATAAGATTTCAATTTCATTTGAGTTTAAAATTTGAAATAATAAATATTTTTAAAATTATTTGAGTTCAAAATATATATATATATATATATATATATATATATATATATTGTGTATATGAGTAGATTTGAATTTGACTTTGAATTTGAATTTGAATTTGACTTTTTAATAAATACTTTAGTAAAATAATTTGGATTTAAAAACACACACACACATACACACACAGATATATATATATGTAATTTCTTTAATGTGTACTTAGTTTCAAAACATTCTCTTTTAAATAATATTTATTAATACAAAGAAAATGTCTTTATAAAATGGAAAATATAAATTCAAAATACAATTTAAATAATGTACAAATATTATTCTAATGAAAATTTACAAATGTTAAATAAGTAATATATATAAAGACAAGTGTTAAAAATTTAAGTAGAAGGATTAACATGTGTAATCCATGTAGAAAGAAAATTAACAAGTGTCATCCCATTATTTTTATTTTTTCGAGAAATTCATGAAAAGAAAATTAAGCTATACATGCTATTTCATCTCCTCCCTCTTATCTCTTTTATCTTCATTTTCATAAGTCTGTGCATTTTTAAATCAGCAACAAGTAATCAACTAGATAAATTCCTCAACATTTAAACCAAAAGCAAATTCCAGTAAATAAAAATCTATAACAACTTTATCGAATCTCAAACCAGAAAAGCAATTTCAACTAAAACAATTTCAACTCTTCAACAAACAGTTCAACATCAAAGCAAGATATCAACCTCCAACAACTTAATCAAAGCATGGATTTCAGCAAATTCAAAGTTTTGACTCAGCAAAGATTCAGTTTAACAAATCAAGTTTTCATCTTCAAACAACAAGATCAAGCCCAGATCAAAAAAATTCAACAACCAAAACCTTTTCTCAGCCTTCAGGTTTTAAAACCTAGACAAATCCCCTGCTTTCAAATTCAAGGTGAGTAAACCTTTTTAAACTCTAGAATTTGATCTGCTGTTGAGTTCATGCTTAAAGTAAGCTAAAAAAAGTTTGTTTGCATGTGAATGAATATATACATATGTGTGGATATAGCTGTGCATGCTTGAGAACAGATACATTGTCTTTGTTTTAAACGTTACAGGTTTCAAACCTGTTTAAAAAAATCAAAACCTCACTCCTCGATCCTTTGTTGCCCTTGATGTCAAAAGAAAACAGGTTAGAATTAGCAAGATCTCCATCCTAAAAATATTCTTAAGTATTAAAACAAAATGGATTTACTGGAGAGTATAAAAACAAAGTGGAACCAAATTTTGTTAAAAATTTAATTGATAAAAATTTAAGTTTTGATTTCATAATCCTATTCACTTTCACAAATCATTATTTTTAAGATAAGATTCCAGATTTTTAGTTCATTATCAAGTGATAAATTGTGAGATGAACATAATTATTGTTTTCACCAAACTCCAGCAATCGGCGACATTGATGTCCTCATAATCGAAGTTGAAGCATTCTAGTAGGTCGTGGAGTTTGGAAAAAATGCTCGGAATAATTTATAATCAACGTGGATGATGATCAAGGTCGATTAAGGGTTTGGGACCTAAAATAAGTTGAGGTCGGAAATCAAATGGCTGCAACATCTCTGGTGTATTGAGTGACATTGGACATGGGGGGATCGAAGCATCAGACGTTGGCGAAGTTCTTGGCACGGACGCGTGACCTCTGATGGTCGAAGGAGGGAGTACGAGGCGGTTGTTGGTGGCTCAATATTGTTGGAATCTGGGTCGTATAGTCAAATTGAAAATTCATCCTAAATTCGCATCGCTGGATGTTTTGGTGGGTCGAGTAGATGATCATCGACTGGTCGATGATCATAGCATAGACCAGAGGTGATCAAAAATAGTTGTGCATGTGCACAACGAATCTGGGGTATCAGTAATATTGAATTTGGGAAGAAGGAAGAAGGAAGAAATATCGAAGTAACCCTCGGGAAGTTGGTATGATGGCTCGAGTTTGAGCTCATGCATTTACATGTGCGTAGCGGGTTTGTACTTGAACAAAATTTAAGTTAAAAAAAATAGGGCATACAGGTGGGTTTTGGAAACGACTCGAAGAAAGTAGCGTATTTGTTCGGGAGAGACTCGAAGTGGTCTCAGATTTGACATACAAAACTGTTTTTACTTTTAAAATAAAATTCAAACTTTTAAACAATTTTAAATCCATGTTTTCAAATGATGATTTTGATTTAAGTTTAAACTAATTATGGTTTTAAGCAAGATATTTTTAGAGTAATTAAATTTGATTTATTTTTGTCACATTATTTTATAAAGTTATTTATAATAATTGAATAATGTAATTAAAAAGGATAATCAAGATAAAATGTTATTTAAACTAATCTTAACCTTTTAAAGCAACTAATGTGATAAGGATGATTATTAAACAATATTTATAAGATAATCAAAGTAATTAACAAAGATAAAAAGATTTATCTTTTAATTTATTAAGTAATTAATGATTTGTTAATATAATTACTTAAAGAACAACTACTTAATTACTTAATATTAAAGATGAATTAAATAAATAATTAAGGTTAATTGATTTGTAATTAATTAAGGAATAATTAATTAATTAAAGTAATTAATATTTAATTAATTAATAATTAGGGATTAATTAATTAAGGTAATTAATTAAGGAATAATTAATTAATGAAGGTGATTAGGATTTAGTTAATTTATGATTGAGGATAACTAATCATTGATTAAAGACAACTAATGAAGTAATTATGTGATTAATTTATTTTAAATCACACGATTAATTCATCGTAATTGTAAATGATTGATTATTATTGAATGTTGTATATTGGATTGATATCTCTGATATGTGATTATGATGCTATGTTATATGAATTGCTTTGTGCTGAGCTGTGATATCTGTGATTTGTTTCTGTATGAATGTGAAAACCCATTGGCCCGTAAAATGGCATTTTAAATTTCGATGCGACAGAGAGTCGGATTCCAGTTGGTTATCCGAAACCCACATCGAACCTGTGAATCTTTGTGAATGATACATCCACATGTTTTAAAAAAATTAATCCCTCACTATCTAGTCTAGCCGGGAGAGGACCTTGTGTCATATAATGCATTCCGAATAGTGATACGACGAAATGGATAGCATTTGAAGACGGTGATGAAGACCGGGTGTCTTTGAGAATGATAGGGTAACCTGTTGAATGACTCAGCACTGAGTTGCTCCGGTATAGAAATCTCCATATGTGATGGGGAGTCCGATCGGGATTGTGGATGCCCGGATTGCTAGGGCTTCCTTGGAAGTGCCTTCGCTTCTGTTCGAACCTGGAACAACCTTGTACGGTTGTATGTCTGACATTACACATTGAGATATAAAGCTGATTTCTTTCAAATACATTTCTGTTAGTGGCGGAGAATTTATCCTCTTAGCTTAACACCCTTTTCTGAGACGTATGAGCACTGAGGTTATGTAGTTGATGGTTATTGGTTATATACTCCCAATTTGGTAGTATGGCATGATGAGTGCTGCTGATCATTTGTTGGTCGAAGCATGGATTTAGTAAAAAGCGTAGCTTTGTGGACGAGATTTCGTTGAACCTCGCAACTCGGAAATGATCGAAACAGGAAGGATACAGCAAGGTTATTGGGGGTAGCGCCCCTTAGGGTATGTGCATTTCCTTCTGGATAGAAGTGGTATCATGGTATGTAGCCCAGATACTTAACTTATGTTGATATTGCAATTATGTTTCTTTGTGGTTGTTGTTGTTGGGGCCCCGGATAAAGGTTGGTTATGACCGGGGGATGGCGTACTTGTGTCAGTAGTTACCTAGTTACAGAGGTAACCCGGCCTTATGTTGGTAGAGATCCGGTTAGGTTCTCGGGGCGTCCCTCCAGAGGCGTACCCATGTCCCCCAGGAAGTTACTTAGCCTGACCATTTGTTGGAAATCCAATCACCAATACGAACCCAGTATGATTTCAATTGTATAACCTGCCATTCTTAAATGGTAGCTATAGTAGGCATAGTATAATGGTACCTATGCTGGCTAAGATTAATATTATATTTTTGAAATGTTTTCTACACTATGAACTAATAATAATATCAAAGAATTTTCTCGTATAAAGCATATTTGACTATCATAAGGAGAAATCTCCACCAAGTGTGCGATTTCATTGTGTGTGTGCCGGGAGGCCTTATGGTAGTTTCATTTTCCAAAATAATGAACGGTTTTCTTTTATAAATTGTTTTGTTCCAAACAACTATTTTTGTTTACTCATACCAGTCCCATGATTGACCCGGAGTTTATTGTTTCCTTCCTAAACTCTGGGTGCCCATAATTTCCGCACGGGCAGCCTAGAAGCAGGTTATCCGTGTTTTGGAGCTAGCTTGGATTTTGAAGTCTTTTGGTTTGGAAGCTATCGGATTTTTGAAGGTTTTTGACTTAGAGATCTTTTGGAAGATTTTTGGATCTAAAGGTGCTTAGTTTGGAAGCTCGCTATCGCTCTCTTTCTTTTGAATACTTTTTTAACAACCCTGTATTTTCTGATTATTGTAATTGTATATTTTAATTATTTTAATTTAAATTCCTAATTTAAATTCTTTATTTTATTTATTAAAATTAATATATTTTGTTAATTGAAATATAAATGTTGATTTTGATGTGGATTAGAATTTCAAACATGCATAAATTGAATATTTCCAGAAAATGTGAATTTTGGTCAATCTGGTCAAATTTTTACTTTTAAATTTAAATTTTAAAAGTTTGAAAATTTTAATTTTATCTTTTATTATGAAAGTAAATAAAATTTCAAGAACACTGCTTTTCGTTTGTTGAAATCCGAATAATATTGTGAAAGTTATGCTTTTTACAATATTGTCTGTACATTGTTTTATTTAACAATATTGTTTATTTTAAATTATATAAATAATTTTTATTTGTCATATCTTATTCTAAATTGTATTATATGTTATGTTACATATATTTTTACCTTTTTAATATTTTTAAAGTGGTGTTTGAATTTTTCCATAGCTCATTGAATTTATTTTCTATTTTTAAAGGTTAGTTTCCATTTTTATGTTATTTTCTTTATTTAAATTATATTTAATTAAAATTTATTTATTCATTTTTATGTATGCATTTTATTTTTATGTTTTTATCTTTATTTATAAATATGTTTCATGTACATACAATTTTTCCAAAGTTCATTTCATTTATTTTCAAATTTTCAAGCCTAGTTTACATTTTCTTTGCAATTTTCTTAATTTAATTATATTTAATTAATATTTATTTATTTTTGTTTATTTACTATATTTTCGTGTTTTATCTGTATTTATACATATTTTACATGTATTTAAAATTTTAAAAGAAATTAGAAATTCAAAGAGACTAGACCTTTCATTTTCTAGTCTTTTCATCTCCTTATCTCTTCATTTTCTTTTGGCTTTTACTCTTCTTTCTTTTGGTCGTACACTATTTACCTATAGCCATGTATTTTCTCCAGAAATTCACGTGAAAATATTCTTCCCACCATCAAAAACTCACGGCATTTCAATTTGAGAAAAAAATGGCAAGTTCATGGTCTTCTTCTTCTATTTTTTCCTTCTTCTTTTCAATGTTTTGCCTAGATCTCTACCTAACTTTGCTTGGCCTCTACCACCCACCATCACCACCATACTCTCTACCATCACAAGCAGCAGCAACCACCACCTTCCCCTCCTCCAGATCAGGCCGTGACCATTGGATGAAGCCATCACCACAAAACTCCACAAAACATTGCAACACTCCTTGAAAACATTGCATAGCCAAGTCTATCTTCACTATCTCCTTCATATCTTGACTTGGCCACACCCCTAGCTCAACCACCACCTACCTACACCACCTCTAGACATCATTTCAGATCTGATCATATCTGAAGTATGTAGGGCCGAGCCCAAAACTTGGCATAACCGAGCCAAATGTTGCATAAGCTACTCTATTTTGCACTTGAACCTATGTATGCTTCATATTATCACCACTACCCCTTCACATCACTTCATGTTGCCGTGCATGGGTGTGCTAAATCTGACCTATATGATACCATACCTGACCCAAACACACATCAATGGCCAAGCAAAAGATCCTCTATGGTCGAGCAGTGGAGTGGTTAAGGCAAGGTTAAGCCGTCTTGTCTTTGTTGCCTTGTATCTCAACTTGTTCAATATTGTTTTGTGTTGTATATTCATGTGTTGCATTGTCTTGTTTGTGTTTATTGGATTGTTACAAGATGATCATCTAGGCTCTCTCCACTTATTTGAATCCATTGTCGTGCTTGTCGTGCCCTTGGAATCATGTTTGTATGTCGTAGTGGTCTTCAGCTTGAAAAGGTGAGTCTTTCTCACTCTGACATTTATACTTATGAAATAGTGAATTGATGACAAGTGTTTAGTAATATAAAATGTTTATGAAAGTTAATGATGATCATATGATATGCTATGCCATGTTGTTACCATGTTAAAACTGTTAATTATAACCTGACATCTGATATATGACATTATATTGGGACATTGACATTGTTTATATTGTTTATGCATATATTCACACTGCAAGTTCCCTGTTAGAATAGAATCATTATGGGTTGAAACGATACATACCCGAACGGACTTTAGAATAGGAAAAAATCGTTATGGGCTGAAATGATAGACCAGAGCGATTTTTATTGTATTTTATTTGACTTGGGATTGCGGGTTTGAAATGATAGAACCCGGGTTTTCTTTGTAAACTACGGATTGAAATGATATATATCCGTATCACTTGACTTAGGTTAGAAAATTATATACAGACCCCGTGGTATATTTTTAAATGATTTTTAATAAAATATATTTTTTCAAAAGTATGAAATTTTGATTTAAAAATATATATATTATGGTTTTAAGAAAGTTAAATATTAAATCTTGAAATTGTGAATTTAAGTGAATTCAAGTATGTAAATTTGGAGTAAATGTGACGTTTGACTTTAAATTTTATTTTAAGATGTAAATAAATAATGGAAATTAAATTTAAAGTTTTGAAATGGTATTTGAAGTAAAATTTTAAGTTTATTAAATTTATAAATTAATAAACAGTGAATCTTGACTTAATAAATGAATGGAGTTTGCAAAATTGAATATTTGATCTTAAAATTTTATTGTGTTAAATCATATGTTAAAATGATTTTAAATGTGAAATTTTGAAGTCTGGAAATATGATTTTTAAGTTGTAATAATAAAAATTTGGAGTTTTATTATTATTTTTGAAAAGCTAAAATGAAACCTGGAATTTTATAGCATTTTCAAAATGCTTTAGTCTTTTGACAGCATTTTAATGCTATTGTTTTGAATCTAACAATGTTTGAAATAACTAAATATCTATTACGACATTTTATAAATGTCGCTATTCTTGAAATAAACCATTTTGGAAAATATAAGCTACGATAGCACTTTATAAATGCACTCGTTGCTATAATTTGACAATGTTTTGAAATGTTATAGATTTTAACACTGATTGGGTTATATTTTATAGTGTTAAATAATTTAACTTTTGAAATGGATTATCTTTGAAATTTTAGAAGTTTTGAATATTTAAATTTGAATTTTTAAGGAATTTAAATTGAATTTGAATTTAAATAAAGTTTACTTGATTATGTGTTAAACGGAATGAAACGTAATATAATAAATGAATTTTTGAATGGAATTTTGGAATGTATTTTTGGTAATGATGTTTGAAATAATAAATGAATGACATATTTGATTTTTAAATGATATTTAACTTTGAATATTTGGATTTGAATTCAAATAATGATTTGATTATGAAGTTTTGAAAGGATGTAATATTTTAATGATTTTGAAATGGTTTGGAAATGATTTGATCTTTATTTTAATAAAGAATGTGAATGTTGAATGATATTTGATTTTTCTTTATTTGATAAAGGAATATTTGAAGTTTATATTTGTATGAAAAGATATTTGGTTTAATTGTAATTTAAGTTTATTTTAATAATATTGGATTTATGAAATGAATATTTCAAAACTACATAATAATGAAATTAGATTTGAGATATGAATATACGGAATTATAAAGTTTAGTTTTGAAATGTGGGATATTAAAGTTTGGAAACATATTAAAATTGGATAGCTTATTTTGTAGATCAAATCTATATTTGAAATTTATAAGATTTGAAATGTTTTGTTAGAAAACTATATTGAATTGAAATTGATGGTTTGATTTGAATTAAATTGGAAATTTGAAATTTTGAATTAAATTGGAAATAAATTTGTAAAATGTAAAGAATTAAATGAATGTTTCATGATTTCAAATGTATGATTTCAGAATGTTATGATTTTCAAAGTGTAATGATTTCAAGTATTTTGGTTTCGAAAGAGTTATAACTTTGAAAGTATTATGATTTTTCGAAGTATAGGTTTGAGATGGAAATGATAAAGTATAAACTATTTTGATTTGAATATAGTTTTGAAATAAAAATGATTTTGGTTTCGAAGTATAAACTATTTTGATTGAATAAATAGTTTTGAAATAAAAATGGTTTCGGTTTCGAGGCGTAAACTATTTTGAAAGGAATATAGTTTTGAAATGAAATGATTTGATCCTTTTGAAATATAAACTATTTTGAAATGACCACGGCGTTATAATAACATTTGGTTGTTGAAGAGACCGGGTTCGGAAGTTGTCATACTCTCTGCCAACTCCGAAAACCACTTTAACAACCGTGTACGCGGTGGAGATTCCAGAATGAAGTAGGATGGTGGCGACGTTCTTGAGGTATATTACGTGGACCCAACTCCCGTGAGTTGGCATAAGGTGGCTAAAACAGGAGCGATCTCGGGCCAAAGGAGGTAGCACCTCTGGTCGGACACATTCCTTCGATACTATACTCTTACTGGTGATTGATTAGATGGCCATCCTCCGATTTTGATTGGGAGTGTGTTCCGAGGTGGGCGTATGTGGCTGCTGCGTTACCACCAGCCCGTGTGCGTAATTGGTATATCTACCCTGGCATTGCCTTGTGTGCCGTGTCACCTACCATACCGACCCTTTACTACGAGTTTGTTTTTCTCCCGTAGCCCGTGTGGTATCCTCTGACAGTCACCCAGAGTGGAGATGGCATGATATTAGATGGACTACTGGGACTATTATGTGTGAAGGGTGATATGGGTAGCTCGGAACGCTATTTCAAAGTCTGTTTATTTTACTGTAGACATTATTATAGTAGCGCAATATTAGTACATAGTAAATAGTTTAACGGATCCTTAAAGGATGGGCGATCCCAAGCATCCTTTAAGTTACTGATGCATTTTTGTTACTGTTCACTTGAGTTTATTTACAGTTCATAAGTATTTATGTCCTGACTCGAGTGTTTTGTGTTTTGCTTTACGCTCGAGTTAGATTGAGTGAGTTAGCATTCAAGATTCACCTTCGGAGTTGGAGCTTTTCTTGAAGATGCAGCCATCTATTTTTCTTTTTGTATCAAGTGATTTTAGTGATGTATTCTGATTTGTACCTGATGTATCTTGTTACTCTTCTGTTGTATCTTATTTAACTCTGATGTATCTTATTTTTATATAGTAGCTTCATGAACTACTACCTCTTTTATTTCCGCTGCATTATTATTTACTCTGTGTCTGTGATCTGTGATTATGTATTTACTGTATATTCTGAGATTTGCCAAATTTTATTTACAACGTGGTATTTTGAGCAATTCAAGTCCGACATGTGCGGATGCGAATGGTTGAAAATATCGGGTCGTTACAGTTGGTATCAGAGCTTTGGTAGCTCTAGGCAAAACTCAGTATATAGGGTAAATGTATTTACAGAATCACTTTCATTCGAGTTTAAACCTCTTCCCTTTTGACTCGATTCCTTTGAATTTTGGAACATTCCCTGTGGTTCCAGAATCCATTTCGTGTCCTTCACTATTCATCTTCATTTGATTCTGGAGTATCACATAACTCCACTTCGAATGATCTTTATAATGAGTATGCGGTCCTGCCAATCTCAAATTTGTTTGTAAAGGGTGAAACTCCTTTACAATAGCATCGATTCACCAAATATTTTATGCCTTTGGTTTAGATGCTAGTATCTCTTATTATCCTAAAATTTTATCTTTTGAGATCGAATGTTGATTTACCGAAGAAATCCACATCGATCTTATTCTTTAAGTCACGGTTGACCAGGTTAAGGTTGCCCGCGATTTATATAAGCTTATCCATCTTCGTTATCTGTTCATCTCAACTTTATTTCCAACTTATCTTCAAATCATTTTTAAAGTGTATTTGTAGTAATATAATATGTTTTATATATTGTGTTGTTTGAGTTGTTGATGTTGATTTGGGTTTCTAATCGATTCTACTGATCAACGTTATCGATAAGATTTCCAAAACACTTGAACAGAGCAAACTGACACAATATGTTTTTAAAATTTAGTAATGAAATAAATTTTGTAAAATAAATTGTGTAACTATATTATAAATCTTTATCTGGATTTTATTTGAATTGGTTGTTAAGAAATAATATTTGATTTTATATATCATTTTCTATTGTTTCATATATCTAATTGAACTATAAAACATGGTTATAAATTTATTTGGAAATTTAAAATGAATGTAAAACAAGAATTTTAGAATTTAATTTCCGATGGATTTCAAACTTTGTGTTTAAAGTTTTAAAGGATATATTATTTAAAGTATTTTCGAACAGAAATTTATTTCCAAAGAATTTAAATTTAAATTTAGTGCTCTTCTCTTTGTCGTTGGAAAATAATTTCGGTGATGACTGCAGCATCATCGACATTCATTTTCGAGTTTCAAGTGAAGAGACCATTCTGTAGTCTTGCTACAGTTTTGTTTGGGAAAATTTAATTGATTTTAATTTCTAAAATAAGACTGGATTTATAACATATGCTGATATATGATTTAAATTTGAATGGATATATATATATATAGTATATAAGCATTTATTTATCTCTAAATAGTTTGGAATTTATCGGAAATTTAATTCCTAAATTTTGTCTTCAAAGATAATTTCTAAGTATAATTTCAAGATTTGGATAAATATTCAAGCTTGAAATAATTGAATTAGAAAGTTTTATTTGTATAATACACAATTTCATTCCAATATAACTTACCTTAATTTTCAGAAGTTGAATATGTAATTGGATAATATACAATAAAAAAAAAAGATTTTATAAATAAAATTTGAGTGGTTATTATAAATGTTATATACTTAAATTTTAGTTATAAAAGAGATTGACAGAGGTAAATAAAGAAGGGTAATGGAATAATTTACAATATAAAATGATGTTAAAGAAACTGAGAATAAATTAAAGCAGTTATAATTAGTAGAAATATATTTAACATGGGTGATAAGATATATTGAGAGAAATAAACTTAATTTTAATTAGAAATGAAGAAGAATTAAATTTTATTTGGTACATTTTGAGTATAATAAAAGATTTTTCAAATACATGATTTTAGGGATTTGTTAATTTAAGATAATTGGATGATAAGATAATGAAATTAGAGATGCTTAAGATTTATTTGACTTATGTAAAATTAATTTTCAGTTTAGGTTGAAATTTTATGGTTTCAAATTTATTATTTTATTTTGTTTTTCAAACTATCTTTTGGTTGTCCTAATTTCCCTTATCTTACTACAGAATAAGAGGCTATTGCATATACCAGTCTGTTTAGAAATCTTTCTATAACCTTTACATGCACAAGTTAGCATTCAAGTTACAAGTTAATGTAGATCTAGTTTCTACTAATCACATTATGTTATAAAACATGAAGTTTTGACAAATTATTTTTGGGTACATTAGTCAAACTATTTAATTGATGAAATACATTTTAGTATTATCTAGGAGAGATAACTCATATAACATGCTATTTATGTTTATGGATATGTATCATATATTCAATTATAATTATACCAAACCTCCCAAATAGTAAAGACACCAAACTATAATACACTATTCTATATTCACGTGTCTAATTCTATCCTAAAAGTCACGTTCATAGTTATTATTTCATAAGAATTATCTTTAAATACTCTCCTGAAGAGATAGTCTATATGTCATATCATACATTTCATGAAAGATATAGATACTGTCTTGAAGAGATCTGTATGTGTAGCTAATATAATTGCATAATTTTATAAAATTTCAAGTGTCCAGAAGCTATTCTTATTATTATTGTTGTTGTTGTTGTTGTTATTATTGTAAGTATATATCTTTTATTGAACACTCCAGAAGAGATGTGTAGAAATGTCTATATGCAATTATAACTATATATTATTTTATGATAAGTTATCATAATTAATGTCAAAAGTGATATTTGAGATATAATCGAGGAATAAAACTTAACAACTTGAAGTTGTGTATATACTTTATTTGAACCAGAAGCTCAATATGGTTCCAAACCAGATGTTTTGAACATTATCATGTGGTCTTGAAGGATTCACATTGACATTGACCTATAATTTTTTTTTAATAGTTTGGATCCTTGTAATAGTGTGCTCTAAAATCACTATCCCAAATGAGAAAGAATATGCAAATTTATAATATACATGTAATACGTGGACGCACGTATATATCTATATATGTAGATATTCAAATAACAACTTGAAGTTTTTTATGAGCTCATCTCATAAATTATGCATAGATTCAATTATTTAAAATTTAATCAACATAAATGTTGAATAACATGAAGTCGTGTATATATTCAAATGATCTACACAATAAGTAAGTTCCTCCAATTGCCTAGTTCAATGAATGAGAACAAATGCTAATAAGCAATATCAATTGAATGAGTCTTATCAACTGATAAAAGAATTATCCTCCTATAATTAATATGCATGATATATTTGCTAGTAGCAATATCATAATGGATCAAAACGAGAATCCAAATAAGATTATTATTAAATATGACAATGTTCGTCAACATTGAGGGAGAGGATAAAGGGATATAAGTTCATTTTGATTATCAATATTAAATATTTGTTATATACAATGATGTAAAATATTAAGTAACTTGAAAAAAAATTATCAATAATCTCCCCATTAAACTTCCTCCAACATAGATCTAAATCCTTGAAGGATCAAAAAGTGTAGACCACATCAGAAGTGTGGTACAAAAGTCCGTTTAAAATACTTTTGGAGTAAATAATAAAGATGACAAATAAAGGAGGTGGATGTTTATGAAAAAACACTTAAGGGTGCTCTTGAAGATACCCATGACATAATTGTCAAATAATGCTAGAAGTGGTTTAAGTACCTAAAACATTGTGATATCCCGGAATTTTTGGCAATAAAAATTTAATAATCTGTGTTAAAATTAAATGTATTGTTAATAATAATTTGAATTGATTTAATATTTTTCTTAAATAAATATAAATGAGTGGTTTTATCTTTTAAAAGCTAATTTAAATTGTTTCTATTTATAATGTATATATATTTGTATATATATTGTAAATAGATAAGCTTTGTTTTAAAATTTAATAAATAAAGGGGCAAGCTTTTAATTCTAATATTTTGGTAAATTAGAAATTTAATTTAATATTAAACTATTAAATAAATAACCATAGCTTTAAAACACTCAAGATAAAAACTTAAATTGTTTAAAATTGATTTTAGCTTAAGTTTAAACAAAAAGATTTGTTTTGTTATATAGCTTGATAAGATAAGTAAACTTATTTATAAAGAGATAATTTCTTTTATAAATTTATTTTAATTTAATAATGAGTCATATTTAAACAATATTAATAATGCAATATATTTACAAATGGATTTTAATATAAATAGAAATTGTTATTTTAAACTTATATATATATATATATGTACTTTGGAAAACAAACTATGATTTGTAAATTTAAAATAAAATAAATCTTATAAATATTAACATAAGTTTGAAATAAATAATAAGTAAATTAAGTATTTAATTGTTTAAGTTTTAAAAATAAAAGAAAGATAGAATTTGTAAATTGTTTAAGTATAAAATTATATGGATATAAATTAAGTAATAAACCAATACAAATGACTTAAACAATTTTATAATATGTATACAAGTACAAAAGAAAAGTAAAGTAAAAAGAAAAGTAAGTAGCATTTAAAATAACTAAGACTAAAAGAAAACCGGGCTTTGTATAAATATGAAAGCAACCAGGCAAAAAGGAGTATGTAACCTGTAATTAGTAATATATGCAAGACATGTAAAAGTATATAGGATAAGTAATAACACAACCTGGCAAGTAATCATGTATGTGACTGTAAAATAAATAGGTGAAAATAAAACAAAGTTTATATGTACATAGAATATTAAGCATAACTAGGCAAGGCAAGAACAAAATAAAAACAAAAAGAAAATATCAACTTATACACAAATAAGAAAAGGATGCAGGCATGAAGGGGAACACTTGCATTTAATGTAACCAGTACTAGCATAACTTAAGTCTATTCAAAAATCTTATAAGGCAACTCAGCCCCCATTTGAAAAGTATTGCCTGATAAAACAAAACTAAATAGTGCACCAGCTATTGCAAGCCCAAATAATACCTTCACCTGTAAATTTTCTTCCTCTAGATACATCTCTGATACAAACAGAAAATGTTTGTACAAACATATGCAAACCCTGCAAACTCCTTTCTATATATACCTCTCTTCTCATTTCTAATTCGATCATCTCAACATAGCAACCAGAAAACAAGAAAATAAGCATCATTACTTTACAACTTAAACATTTTTCATGTAAACTAAAACAAGAAGATTTAAGAAAATCAAGCTTGCAAGCAAATACAATTCAAAACCTGATGTATTCATCTTCAACCCAAGCTGTAAGGCAAGCAACCTGCATGCAAAACTAATCAACAAAGCAATTCAAGTTTAAAGTAAAAGCATTCAAGTGCAAGGATTTTAAAAGCTAAAAGATTTCAGCTTCAAACTGTTTTCAAGAGAAAAAAAAGAACTGAGTGCTCTGTCTTTCAAAAATCAGGTGAGTAACATCACATCTCTAAATGTTTAAGTATATTTATTCTGCTATATGTTCTCTCTGAAATTTAGTTATTTGTGAGTAACTTTTCTTTTGAAATACTAAAGTATAAATTGCATGTCGATGCCTGAGATAAGTATGGCATGTGTAAATATGGGTGAGTAATTTCATATATATATGGATGTGGATGTGTGTATGTTTGCTGATGTTTAAATACCTCTGTTCCATTTCAAACTCAATATCCGAAGTAAAATACTCTATCTCTTAAATCCAGACATTATTAATATTTAGAACTTAAACGGAATAGGTTTATTATATATGAATTAAAGTTTAACAATTCATTCATGTTAAAAGTATTTTGTTTTGACCTTGGAAATTAAAAACAGCAGAGAAAATTCAATATAAGTTAAAATCCAAAACTCTGTAAATCGTCACACAGGATTATAAATTGATTTCTTAATCAAAAACTAGATTTTTAAAAATAAAATCAAGATATTTAGTTTGGGTTTGATGATGTATATCTGGGTTGAACTCAATTTGAGTTTTTGTGTAATTCTGGGAATCTAGAAATTTTGGAAGGCTGTAACTTGCCGTGGTGGTGCAAGAATGTTTGAGGAGTTGGGGAAAAATACTAGTTAGTGGAACAGATCAACATGGTGATAGGGGTTGATCGAGTTTGTCAGCAACCCTAGTTTTGGGTGTTTTGAAAATTTGATCGGTATAAATTCCTATGGTGGATCGAGTGTTGCATAACTTCGGGAAAAGGTAGTTAGAACATGGAGGAAGCCGTGGCCGAAGGTGGAGGCACTCCGATGGTCAGAGAGAGGGGAATGAGGTGTTGCCAGATTGAGACGCAGTGAGCTCTGATGTTTCCAGGTTTGGGTTTGGCATACTCGAATTTGATCTCGGGTTGGAAACGTCGATTTGATGCTCGACGTAAGGTGCTGGGGTGGTTCTCGACTTGTGGAGGCCATCGTTGATGGTCATCGGGAAGCGGCGCCACCGTGCATGTGCACGGTGGGTTTACTTGTGTACTGCGACGTTAGTATTGGAAGGGGAGTGAGTTCGTTAGTTTGCTCGAGAAATTCATGTTCCAGACTCGAAGAAGGTAGCTTGTTGTCTCGAAGTAAAATGCAGTGGTCTCGGGTAGATTGTAATATACAGGTTCAAGACCTGTAAGTTTTTAAAACAATTTGAAACTGTATTAAAAAAAATGTAAAATGAACAATTAAACTAAGTTTTGATAAAGATTTAGTTTGAATTCAAATGAAGTTTGAATCCCAGTTTTTAAATAAATAAAGTTTTTTTTCAATTATTTATAACAACTTGAACGTGGTTTAAATAGTTGGAATTTAAAAGTAAAGTTGGAATAAAAATAGGGATTTAAACTAAACTTGGATCTGAATTCAAATATAAAATTGAATCTTAGTTTTGAAAATAAAGAAGTTTTTTTTAACTTAAAATTGTTTTAAATAGCCTTAAGGGAAGTAAATTATCCTTAAACACCTTATTAATGATAATTTGAACATTAATAAGAAAATGTGGTTATTCTTGAATAAATGAAGATTTAAATGATTTGTAATTTATAAATTATTTAAAAGGAATAATTTATTAAAAGGGATAAATAATGATTTGCGTCAATTTAGTAATTAAGAGTCTAAACTAGTTAATTAAGATTTAAGATGATTAATTTAGGATAAACTAATTGACAATTAAGGATCATTAATTAAATAAGATTAAATTTAAATTAATGCTTAGTAATTAATTTATTTATATAATTAAAGGTCAATTAATGGATTACTAAAGACTAATTAATTGGAAATTAATAATGGTTAATCTAAGTTGGTTACTTAAGAAGTAACTCAAGAATTGTTTATAGAGGTCATTAACTAGAATTATTTAATAATGAATAAATGTGATTAATTTTTAATAGTTAATTAGATTTATTAATGTAAAAATAATCAATTGTAAATTGTTTTAAGAATAATTACCTAATGAAGAAATTAAGGAATTAATTACTCATTGTACTTAATTCAGTTTAATATGAATTGTTAAGTTAATTAATTATTAATTTAAATAACCAATGGGTGATGTGATAGATATAATTACTTAGGGAAGTAATTAATGATAATTACTGGATGTAATTAATTTAAGAGTGATTTGGTAATGAAAGTAATTTGAGTATAATTACTTTGTATAATTAATCAAGGGATTAATTAATGAAGATAATTAATTATGGAATAATTAATTTGTTAATAAGTAATTAAGGGTAGTTAATTACTGGATTGATATTAATCAAGGGTGGTTAATAATTGTATTTTAAATTTTAGATTAATCACTTAATATAATTAATTTAAATAAAGTAATTAATTTCAGTATAATTAAGAATCATTAATTTATATAATTAATGATGTAGTTAAGAATTGTTTAAATAAGCAATAGATTAATAATAAGGTGATTAATTAATGTAATTAATTAAGGATAAATGTAATTAATTATATTTAATTAATCAATGAAGTAATAAAATGTTAATTACTGTAAATGATTAAGAATATTTAATGTGTGAAATTAATTGTAATCAGAGAATGATTAATCAAAGGTGTTTAATCAAGATAAATACTTAGAGAATGATAAATGAATTAAATTATAATGCATTAATGGATATATAAGCAGGATTTATGGAATGAAATAATTAATTTAATGCACTTTAAATTAATTAGAAATATAGTAATTAATTTAATTTACTTTAAATTAATTAGAGATAGATGTAATTAATTTAATTCATTTTAAATTAATTATAATTGATGGTTAATAAATCATTGCTTAGGAATGAATGATATTGATATTTCATTTGATGTTTGTGGTCTAGCATAAATTATATCTATGTGTCATGGATGCCTGTTTTAAATATGATAATATTTGGTTATCTGTTTAGATAATAATATTTATTCTCTGTTTATGAGATTATCTGTGATCATTTACTGTGATATTATGAATTATCCATCTATGTGTATGTTGATTATATTGAATTAAACTGTTAAGACTAAATAGACAACTTGGCCTTAAAAGACACGTTTTGGATTTCGATGAGACCGGGATCGGTTTTCCACATTAGGAATATCCGAAAACCACATCGATTCCAAATTAACGATAGGTCGTGAATCTGAAGTGAAGATGAAGATTCAGAATGCAAGGATTATCGTCATTAACTCTGAGGGTGATTCCAAAATGAGTGTAACGAGATAATGTCTTCGGTTTCGTTCGAACCCGGAACGAACTTGTATGGATTGAATGCTTTCAACACATCGTCAGGCGGACGATGAGCATTCTAAGTGATATGCTCTAGAAAGGTAATCGTAGCCTCAAGCCTCATCAACCGGGAATGGCTAAAACAGAGGAGATGCAGCAAGGTTAGGTGGGTCATGCCCAAGCAGGACAAGATATTTCCCCTGTCTAGATGTCCCTTTTTATTTCGGCTATGTGGGCGGTTTGCTAGCTAGAACCGCGGGGTTTATCTTGTTCGGGACTGTTCAGTAAGGAATGGTTCCGGCCTTGTGTTGCAGGGGATGAAGGGAGTAATCCTCGGTACGGTGATCTAGGCCCCATACTGTGACGGGCGGTACCCCAGTAGCCCTGCCATTGTATGGAATCCAAAACCCAATAAGTGCCCTCGGTTTTGATTGTATTACCCACTTTGTGGCTAGTAGCTGGAATTTAATAATGTAACAATTTCAGCTATTTTCTATTTACTTGAAAACCCTAGACACTATTATAATATCACTGAATTTCCTATTAAATGATTTGGTTAGCGTAAGGTAAAAACTTACCCGTATTTATTTGTGGGGAGTCTTACGTGATACCTTTATTTTCAAATGTTTTTTCAAGTTAAACAACTTTAACCTGTTACTCATACCAGACCCATGTCTGACCCGGAGTTTATTTCTGTTTTCCTAAACTCTCGGGTACCCAGATTTTTACGGGTAGCCTAGGGATTCAGGTTAGCTTTGATGAATTTCTGGAGGAGCAATGGAGCAGGAGGCTTCAGCGTTGTAGATATATATAGTTTTCCGCTGTGTTGGTATCTCTGAGTCGTATTGTTTGGGTTGTATTGTACTGAGTTGTATTAACTAGTCAGGATTTTATAACTGCCTAGTGTGTGGTGTATGATCTGTATAACTCAGATTGATGTATTAAACTATGTAATATTTATGTGATATATTATATTTTGTTCCGTTCCGCTGTGAGATTCTGATGTTGTTGTTCTTTCTTCTTCTTTCTTTCTATTTTCTCATCCCTTTCTTTCTTAATGACGACACGTCTTCCTGGGCGTAGGAAGTTGGATCGTCACAGTTGGTATCAGAGCGCGAGGTTGAGCGAATACCTAGGCTCTTGAGTGATTTCTTTCTTGAGAGAGCGTATTTGTAATTTTGATATATATATATATATTTATTCCTACCTATTGTTGGGTTACCTGTTCGGGTTTTCCAATATAAGTTATAAAGGTAGATAGGGTAGTGGTGTGTGTAACACGACTACAAATGGTTGGAGTTTGAATGTTTGAGATTGGAAGTGTATCTGTCGAGACTGTAGACCTATTACCGTCTCAAGTGAGCTTAGCTGTGGTAAGGATTTCATTGATCTCTGAAGGAAACCTGTTAAGGTTCGGAGTTCATCTTTGAAGTATAGTTGGATGAGCTAGGGTTTTGAACCTGTCAGAAGCAAGTCATGATATCTTGATACCCAAGGGTGTGGTAGCTGTGTGATGAGACACAGTGAATATGGATGTCTCCGAAGATGTTTCTTCGAAATAAGTGAGGAAGTGTTTCTGCCTCGATGTTGTGGTTGAGTTCAGCAGGGTGTTTGTGTTTGGCTTGTGGTCCGAGTTTCTCGAAGAACTCTGGATTAGGAATTTCTTGGCATTGGTGTCGATAGTGCAGTTCGAAGTATTCTGTGTGTTGGCAAGGAAGTCTTTGATTTCTGAATCAGCAGTGGAATTCAGAGGCAACAGTGTGGTTCCATTTCTTTGATGGATTGGCTAGATAAGTGTAGGCTGTTCTGTTTGGGAAAGAGAGAGAAGTTTTTAATTTGAAAGTAGGCTGGATTGATCGCAAAAGTGACTTGCGATAGTTTGGGTGTTCACTTGTGTTTCAGAGATTTTTATGGATGTCTTTTTGAAGTCAGAGTTTTGTCAGCATCCTAAGATTGAGTTTGGTATCGACTGGATTCCAGGAGTGGTGCCGATGGTTCAGCTTTGTAATGGGATGGTTTCCGGGAAGTAAGTTTGGTGAAGCAGCTCGGGTTTTGGAGGAATTTCTGAGTTTTATCTTATGGATCTGTTGAACCCTATATTTGGAATGTGTTGTCCGGTCTATGCTTATGTTCATCATTGGTATTTTCATTTGCACAATCAGAATTGCGCAGTCGAAGCATGGTGGCAGTTGTTTTAAAGTAGAAGCAATTGGAAATTGCAGTGTTTTGGATTAGAGAGTTTCCACAGGAAATTTTTCAGGATCTGAGGCCAGATTGGAGTGTATCTGTTTTATCTCTTTTCCGAATGTGAGAAATGAGATCTGTTTTCTGATTTGGAATAGAGTTTGTGTTCTGAGTTTTGGTCGATCTTGGAAAGATCACTTTGTTGGATTGATTTGGTTCAGTTTATTTCTAGGGAGCATTAGCAAGGGTTGAGCTGATCAATAAGGATGTAGACAGCCCAGGGTCGTCTTAAGAGTTTTGTGGATAAGCGCTGGTCTTCAGGATTGAATTGCCAGTTTGGATAACTGGGATTCATTGTGTTTCGCGTATCTCTGAGGGAGTACGTGTAAGATCAGTCTCTGGTTGTAGAGCCAACAGTTCAGGGAGTTTTGGTGGCTGAATCAGACTTGTCTATAGTCTGATATCCTGTCTTGTTTTGTAGATCTATATGAGTGGAAGCTCTGTAGCTTAGTATTGATTGTTTGGATTCTATAGAGCGAGTATCCCGATAGTTATACTTGGGCAACTCGAGAAAATTCTATCCAGAATCTTGTCCGGATAATTAGATTTGTTTGATTGGATGAATTGGTTGCTATGATTGTTAGCATATGATTGATATATGCTTGTGTTTTAAAAATTAAATTTTTAGTTAGATTATTAAATTACTTTTGTTTTAAATTTCGGGGACGAAATTCTTTGAAGGGGGGAGGAATGTGATATCCCGGAATTTTTGGCAATAAAAATTTAATAATCTGTGTTAAAATTAAATGTATTGTTAATAATAATTTGAATTGATTTAATATTTTTCTTAAATAAATATAAATGAGTGGTTTTATCTTTTAAAAGCTAATTTAAATTGTTTCTATTTATAATGTATATATATATTTGTATATATATTGTAAATAGATAAGCTTTGTTTTAAAATTTAATAAATAAAGGGGCAAGCTTTTTAATTCTAATATTTTGGTAAATTAGAAATTTAATTTAATATTAAACTATTAAATAAATAACCATAGCTTTAAAATACTCAAGATAAAAACTTAAATTGTTTAAAATTGATTTTAGCTTAAGTTTAAACAAAAAGATTTGTTTTGTTATATAGCTTGATAAGATAAGTAAACTTATTTATAAAGAGATAATTTCTTTTATAAATTTATTTTAATTTAATAATGAGTCATATTTAAACAATACTAATAATGCAATATATTTACAAATGGATTTTAATATAAATAGAAATTGTTATTTTAAACTTATATATATATATATGTATTTTGGAAAAAAAAAACTATGATTTGTAAATTTAAAATAAAATAAATCTTATAAATATTAACATAAGTTTGAAATAAATAATAAGTAAATTAAGTATTTAATTGTTTAAGTTTTAAAAATAAAAGAAAGATAGAATATGTAAATTATTTAAGTATAAAATTATATGGATATAAATTAAGTAATAAACCAATACAAATGACTTAAACAATTTTATAATATGTATACAAGTACAAAAGCAAAGTAAAGTAAAAAGAAAAGTAAGTAGCATTTAAAATAACTAAGACTAAAAGAAAACCAGGCTTTGTATAAATATGAAAGCAACCAGGCAAAAAGGAGTATGTAACCTGTAATTAGTAATATATGTAAGACATGTAAAAGTATATAGGATAAGTAATAACACAACCTGGCAAGTAATCATGTATGTGACTGTAAAATAAATAGGTGAAAATAAAACAAAGTTTATATGTACATAGAATATTAAGCATAACTAGGCAAGGCAAGAACAAAATAAAAACAAAAATAAAATATCAACTTATACACAAATAAGAAAAGGATGCAGGCATGAAGGGGAACACTTGCATTTAATGTAACCAGTACTAGCATAACTTAAGTTTATTCAAAAATCTTATAAGGCAACTCAGCCCCCATTTGAAAAGTATTGCCTGATAAAACAAAACTAAATAGTGCACCAGCTATTGCAAGCCCAAATAATACCTTCACCTGTAAATTTTCTTCCTCTAGATACATCTCTGATACAAACAGAAAATGTTTGTACAAACATATGCAAACCCTGCAAACTCCTTTCTATATATACCACTCTTCTCATTTCTAATTCGATCATCTCAACATAGCAACCAGAAAACAAGAAAATAAGCATCATTACTTTACAACTTAAACATTTTTCATGTAAACTAAAACAAGAAGATTTAAGAAAATCAAGCTTGCAAGCAAATACAATTCAAAACCTGATGTATTCATCTTCAACCCAAGCTGTAAGGCAAGCAACCTGCATGCAAAACTAATCAACAAAGCAACTCAAGTTTAAAGTAAAAGCATTCAAGTGCAAGGATTTTAAAAGCTAAAAGATTTCAGCTTCAAACTGTTTTCAAGAAAAAAAAAGAACTGAGTGCTCTGTCTTTCAAAAATCAGGTGAGTAACATCACATCTCTAAATGTTTAAGTATATTTATTCTGCTATATGTTCTCTCTGAAATTTAGTTATTTGTGAGTAACTTTTCTTTTGAAATACTAAAGTATAAATTGCATGTCGATGCCTGAGATAAGTATGGCCTGTGTAAATATGGGTGAGTAATTTCATATATATATGGATGTGGATGTGTGTATGTTTGCTGATGTTTAAATACCTCTGTTCCATTTCAAACTCAATATCCGAAGTAAAATACTCTATCTCTTAAATCCAGACATTATTAATATTTAGAACTTAAACGGAATAGGTTTATTATATATGAATTAAAGTTTAACAATTCATTCATGTTAAAAGTATTTTGTTTTGACCTTGGAAATCAAAAACAGCAGAGAAAATTCAATATAAGTTAAAATCCAAAACTCTGTAAATCGTCACACAGGATTATAAATTGATTTCTTAATCAAAAACTAGATTTTTAAAAATAAAATCAAGATATTTAGTTTGGGTTTGATGATGTATATCTGGGTTGAACTCAATTTGAGTTTTTGTGTAATTCTGGGAATCTAGAAATTTTGGAAGGCTGTAACTTGCCGTGGTGGTGCAAGAATGTTTGAGGAGTTGGGGAAAAATACTAGTTAGTGGAACAGATCAACATGGTGATGGGGGTTGATCGAGTTTGTCAGCAACCCTAGTTTTGGATGTTTTGAAAATTTGATCGGTATAAATTCCTATGGTGGATCGAGTGTTGCATAACTTCGGGAAAAGGTAGTTAGAACATGGAGGAAGCCGTGGCCGAAGGTGGAGGCACTTCGATGGTCAGAGAGAGGGGAATGAGGTGTTGCCAGATTGAGACGCGGTGAGCTCTGATGTTTCCAGGTTTGGGTTTGGCATACTCGAATTTGATCTCGGGTTGGAAACGTCGATTTGATGCTCGGCGTAAGGTGCTGGGGTGGTTCTCGACTTGTGGAGGCCATCGTTGATGGTCATCGGGAAGCGGCGCCACCGTGCATGTGCACGGTGGGTTTACTTGTGTACTGCGACGTTAGTATTGGAAGGGGAGTGAGTTCGTTAGTTTGCTCGAGAAATTCATGTTCCAGACTCGAAGAAGGTAGCTTGTTGTCTCGAAGTAAAATGCAGTGGTCTCGGGTAGATTGTAATATACAGGTTCAAGTCCTGTAAGTTTTTAAAACAATTTGAAACTGTATTAAAAAAAAATGTAAAATGAACAATTAAACTAAGTTTTGATAAAGATTTAGTTTGAATTCAAATGAAGTTTGAATCCCAGTTTTTAAATAAATAAAGTTTTTTTTCAATTATTTATAACAACTTGAACGTGGTTTAAATAGTTGGAATTTAAAAGTAAAGTTGGAATAAAAATAGGGATTTAAACTAAACTTGGATCTGAATTCAAATATAAAATTGAATCTTAGTTTTGAAAATAAAGAAGTTTTTTTTAACTTAAAATTGTTTTAAATAGCCTTAAGGGAAGTAAATTATCCTTAAACACCTTATTAATGATAATTTGAACATTAATAAGAAAATGTGGTTATTCTTGAATAAATGAAGATTTAAATGATTTGTAATTTATAAATTATTTAAAAGGAATAATTTATTAAAAGGGATAAATAATGATTTGCGTCAATTTAGTAATTAAGAGTCTAAACTAGTTAATTAAGATTTAAGATGATTAATTTAGGATAAACTAATTGACAATTAAGGATCATTAATTAAATAAGATTAAATTTAAATTAATGATTAGTAATTAATTTATTTATATAATTAAAGGTCAATTAATGGATTACTAAAGACTAATTAATTGGAAATTAATAATGGTTAATCTAAGTTGGTTACTTAAGAAGTAACTCAAGAATTGTTTATAAAGGTCATTAACTAGAATTATTTAATAATGAATAAATGTGATTAATTTTTAATAGTTAATTAGATTTATTAATGTAAAAATAATCAATTGTAAATTGTTTTAAGAATAATTACCTAATGAAGAAATTAAGGAATTAATTACTCATTGTACTTAATTCAGTTTAATATGAATTGTTAAGTTAATTAATTATTAATTTAAATAACCCATGGGTGATGTGATAGATATAATTACTTAGGGAAGTAATTAATGATAATTACTGGATGTAATTAATTTAAGAGTGATTTGGTAATGAAAGTAATTTGAGTATAATTACTTTGTATAATTAATCAAGGGATTAATTAATGAAGATAATTAATTATGGAATAATTAATTTGTTTATAAGTAATTAAGGGTAGTTAATTACTGGATTGATATTAATCAAGGGTTGTTAATAATTGTATTTTAAATTTTAGATTAATCACTTAATATAATTAATTTAAACAAAGTAATTAATTTCAGTATAATTAAGAATCATTAATTTATATAATTAATGATGTAGTTAAGAATTGTTTAAATAAGCAATAGATTAATAATAAGGTGATTAATTAATGTAATTAATTAAGCATAAATGTAATTAATTATATTTAATTAATCAATGAAGTAATAAAATGTTAATTACTGTAAATGATTAAGAATATTTAATGTGTGAAATTAATTGTAATCAGAGAATGATTAATCAAAGGTGTTTAATCAAGATAAATACTTAGAGAATGATAAATGAATTAAATTATAATGCATTAATGTATATATAAGCAGGATTTATGGAATGAAATAATTAATTTAATGCACTTTATATTAATTAGAAATATAGTAATTAATTTAATTTACTTTAAATTAATTAGAGATAGATGTAATTAATTTAATTCATTTTAAATTAATTATAATTGATGGTTAATAAATCATTGTTTAGGAATGAATGATATTGATATTTCATTTGATGTTTGTGGTCTAGCATAAATTATATCTATGTGTCATGGATGCCTGTTTTAAATATGATAATATTTGGTTATCTGTTTAGATAATAATATTTTTTCTCTGTTTATGAGATTATCTGTGATCATTTACTGTGATATTATGAATTATCCATCTGTGTGTATGTTGATTATATTGAATTAAACTGTTAAGACTAAATAGACAACTTGGCCTTAAAAGACACGTTTTGGATTTCGATGAGACCGGGATCGGTTTTCCACATTAGGAATATCCGAAAACCACATCGATTCCAAATTAACGATAGGTCGTGAATCTGAAGTGAAGATGAAGATTCAGAATGCAAGGATTATCGTCATTAACTCTGAGGGTGATTCCAAAATGAGTGTAACGAGATAATGCCTTCGGTTTCGTTCGAACCCAGAATGAACTTGTATGGATTGAATGCTTTCAACACATCGTCAGGTGGACGATGAGCATTCTAAGTGATATGCTCTAGAAAGGTAATCGTAGCCTCAAGCCTCATCAACCGGGAATGGCTAAAACAGGGGAGATGCGGCAAGGTTAGGTGGGTCATGCCCAAGCAGGACAAGATATTTCCCCTGTCTAGATGTCCCTTTTTATTTCGGCTGTGTGGGCGGTTTGCTAGCTAGAACCGCGGGGTTTATCTTGTTCGGGACTGTTCAGTAAGGAATGGTTCCGGCCTTGTGTTGCAGGGGATGAAGGGAGTAATCCTCGGTACGGTGATCTAGGCCCCGTACTGTGACGGGCGGTACCCCAGTAGCCCTGCCATTGTATGGAATCCAAAACCCAATAAGTGCCCTCGGTTTTGATTGTATTACCCACTTTGTGGCTAGTAGCTGGAATTTAATAATGTAACAATTTCGGCTATTTTCTATTTACTTGAAAACCCTAGACACTATTATAATATCACTGAATTTCCTATTAAATGATTTGGTTAGCGTAAGGTAAAAACTTACCCGTATTTATTTGTGGGGAGTCTTACGTGATACCTTTATTTTCAAATGTTTTTTCAAGTTAAACAACCTTAACCTGTTACTCATACCAGACCCATGTCTGACCCGGAGTTTATTTCTGTTTTCCTAAACTCTCGGGTACCCAAATTTTTACGGGTAGCCTAGGGATTCAGGTTAGCTTTGACGAATTTCTGGAGGAGCAATGGAGCAGGAGGCTTCAGCGTTGTAGATATATATAGTTTTCCGCTGTGTTGGTATCTCTGAGTCGTATTGTTTGGGTTGTATTGTGTTGAGTTGTATTAACTAGTCAGGAGTTTATAACTGCCTAGTGTGTGGTGTATGATCTGTATAACTCAGTTTGATGTATTAAACTATGTAATATTTATGTGATATATTATATTTTGTTCCGTTCCGCTGTGAGATTCTGATGTTGTTGTTCTTTCTTCTTCTTTCTTTCTATTTTCTCATCCCTTTCTTTCTTAATGACGACACGTCTTCCTGGGCGTAGGAAGTTGGGTCGTCACAAACATGATAAATAAGGAGATATCAATAAATCATGTCTAAAACTAAGAAAAAAATCATCGGTGATAATTTTATGAATAATAAAGCGCTTATGTTATAAACGGATTAAATATCCTGGATTAGAGAAAAATATGATTGGCCATCATGAAACTCTCCTAAATAAGAAATGTGAACCTGTAGTTCGCAATATATATATATATATAAAATATAGAAAAACACACTGAAATTACTGAAGCACATGTAGTGCTACATCGTGTTAAATGCTCAAGGCATGATGTTATTATAAATAATTGAATTGTGAGGTAGCGAAAGTGTTTGAAATACTTAAAATACCCTGAAGGTATGAATATTGGTTAAATCATACTGAATAATGAAAGTCTACTAGTTCCCGAAGAATATAAATTACATTGCTGCTTATAAAGAATAAAGGGTGTAGATTACAAATTTCTTTTAAATAATGTTGTAATTAAAATCTTGATATAATTCGTGATGAGTAGATTACTTTCTATTTTTAAGTATTGTTGTAATGAAACTCTTAATTTCCATCGAAGATGTGGCTGTAATAAGCAAAACTGATATGATGCATCAAAATGAAAGCACATGAAGTGTTTTTCATAAAAGTAGCATACAAAGTGCATAGAATGCAAATAATATTTGAAAGAAATAATCTTAGAAAAATTGAACGTATCAAATGCAACTATTTATAAATGATGAAAGGAGGAAAAGAAGAATTATCGTATCCTGGTTTTAATTTTCTTAATGTCGGTCTAAGCTATGTTACACATATATGGATCAAAAATATTTGTAGTTGATTTGGATTATCAATACGTATATTCAATTTAAATGGAAAAATGTAAAATCAGGGGGAGCATAAATAAGTATATCATAATGTACTCTTTTTCCTTCACTGAGATTTTTTCCGCAGGGTTTTTCTTTGTAAGGTTTTAACGAGGCATTAGTTTGATCTTGAAGTATCAAACTTCATTTGATGAAATGATATAATAAGTTATAATGTACTCTTTTTCCTTATTTAAAATTTTTTCCACTGGGTTTTTCTTACTAAGGTTTTAACGAGGCGTTATCTTGATCTAGAAGAATCAAACGTCTTATCAAGAAATAACATCTCAAATATGTTATTTGAGTTAAATTGTATTTTTATCCTTGACTAAGGTTTTTATCATCAGGTTTTCCTTTATAAGTTTTTTAATGAAGTACTACATTGATCCAGAAGTATCAAACTCTATTTGATTGCATAAATTATTAAAATAACTCTATTTGATTGTATAAATTATTAAAATATGTCATACTATATTGTACTATTTTTTCCTTCACTAAAACTTTTCCCATAGGGTTTTTCTTAGTAAGGTTTTAATGAGGCATTGTTTTGATCCCCAAGTATCAAACCTTTTAAAAAGAATATAATTTTTAATATGATTTTACAAGTTGCACTCTTTTCCTCGTTCAAGATTTTTCCCACTGGGTTTTCCTAACAGAGGTTTTTAATGAGGCAACTGACAATATCTGTATTGACTGAATGGATATATGAAAGCAAGATTATAATGAGGGGGAGGAATTACATACATGT
The DNA here is from genome assembly GCA_030765085.1 of Allium cepa. Lineage (NCBI taxonomy): Eukaryota > Viridiplantae > Streptophyta > Magnoliopsida > Asparagales > Amaryllidaceae > Allium > Allium cepa. The sequence goes on from CM060944.1 coordinate 350,291,571, forward strand.
TTCAAAAGGGACAATTTCAAGTTATCCGAACATTTAAGATTTTAAAGATGCATATTCAAGGGGAAGTGTTATAATATATATAAATCATGAAGTGAATATGCTTTTATATTGTTTTGTTTAGTCCCACATCGTGGGATGGGTTCAATCCTTAGCTCTGAAGTCTTTATATAAAGTAGGCTATGTAATGTAAATAGAATACTAATCTACGAAGAATGAATAATATTTCTTCTGCCTTTTTCTCTAATTTCCTCTGCTCTTATTTCTTTATTACATATTATTATATGTTTACAACGGTTAAATAATAATTAAGAATATATTTAAACCTCCAATTCTTTTCAAATACTTATACTGTTATCTGACATTTTGACCCGCTATATCCGAACTGATTAGACAGGTTAGACTCAACTGCCATCAAGGCTAATAAGATCAAGGCAATGATTGTAGGGTCTAAAAATCAAGTACATATGATAATATGAAGTTGGAATCGAATAGATTTGAGAGATATGAAATATAGAATGTTCAAAGTATGGAATATAGTTCAATATAGAAAAAGGATTGGTTATAATCCTCTCAATAACAAGGATCAACATATTTTAGTCACGTAAGTGCAACTCAATGGAAATAATCAATATCTCAAAACTCGTAAGTCCAATACATATGAAATTTTGTGGGAAAGGTGTGGAGACCCTAGGGAGCCTACCTTAGGGGTCGCACCTATGAAGGAAGAGGAATCATCCTTCTTCCCTCAATAGGGATTGGCTCGAATTAGGAAACAACTCACATTGCAGTAAAGATCGAGAAATAATTTAAGTTCTACTAATCCACTTGGCATGAAACTTGGAGGTTAAGCATATTACAATAAGAAGAACCCCGTAAGGATCACTACCCCAAATTCCTCCAAAATAGGGATCGACACCGATCCTTATTCCTTTGGATTTGGGCCATGCAATTCCTCTTTTGGGTCTACATGATTTTGGAGATCCTTCTTTCGAATTTCAAGGAGATATTTTGCCATCTTCATCTATAAATGCAGGCTTGGTTGTTCCTTTTTAGGACCTTGACACTGCTGATTGCTTTATAATCTATTATAACTAAGGATTTTCATCCGATCCCTATTGTACTTATTTTATAAAGTGATTAATAAAGCTATCTATTCAAAGTTGATGTAGGCAAACAATGCTGAACCACTATAAATCATTGTGTTCTTGTTATTGCTTTGATTTTCTATTATTTAACTACTTATTTCCTTTATTTTCATTTTACATTCTTCATTTGTTTCTCTTTAAAATCTCTATTGGGTGTTTGCGCAAAATTTTGGCGCAAACATTTTGATGCTTTCACTGAGAATAAAGATTCTCAGCTTTATTTGGATCACTTTGCTGCTACAGGATTGCATAAATCCCTCGAAGAGATGCATAACTATCTTCAAAAAGCTTATTCATTCTATTTAGATTTGCAAAAGTCTAACGAAAACTATAAAAAATGTTTAGGAACACCAAAACTACCACTCAGAACGCAGAAGAAAATGAGAACGCTAGCATTCAGCAAGGAGGCCAGAGCAATCTACAAGTATATGTCAATGCTACCAATCCAATTAATGTCTAGAATCTAGATGATTCCATTACAAGGGTTGATTTTCAAGATCTAATGAGAGAGTTTATTGATAGAAAACGATAGTTGAACCAGCAGATTCAAACCAATATCAATCTAATGAATCAACTCAGAGATCAACAGCGTGGGAAAACTGGAAGGAGCCATATCCCTACTCAATATCGAAGAGCTCTACTTTATCAGAGGATTATCACAGACGCAGACATCATAGAACCAAAGGATATCACATGGAAGCTTCTGGACATCAGCAGATAACCCAACCTGCGTTGCCAGGACCGATCGGTTCTGATCCTTCTAGAGGGATTTGTGCCAATCCCTCCTCCAAAGGAGGAAGCTTGCCTTCTCGTGTTGGAGAACAAGCTAGAGCCGCTGCGACTGATTTGGATGTTGGAGTTCAGGTGGATGCAAACCAGTGACCTCTACGGAATGATGATGAAGTGAACGCATGTGATATTCACTGAGAGGATGTTGAGCTACGAAGGCATGGAATGGCTAGTAGACATCGACTAGACCACTTACGTGAGGTGGAGCATGACTACCACTTGGCTTCAACTATCTAAATGCCACTTGTCGGCTATGGTTAGGTAACTAGTAAGGGAGAGCCAAGGCATGACCAATGACGATTGCGGGATCTCGAAAAGCCATGCCATGTTCACCAACAATGTTCTACATGTTGAGTATCCAAGGAGGTTCAACATGCCGTCGATGTCTGCCTACGAGGGAAAAACCAAACCCATACAGCATATATCATGAGATATGAATGGACGATGGACTTTACATGAGTTGATGATGCTACGAAATGCAGATGTTTTTCTATCACTCTTTCTAGCATAGCAACAATGTGGTTTACAAGATTGCCTCCAGGATCAATCTCTAGATTTGGTGACTTAGCAACAAAATTTATGGAGCAGTTCCATATGCATGCAACTCTATGCAAAGATGTAATGTCCCTATCAAGCATGATCTAGGCTTTGGGAGAATCGCTGAAAGACTATCATGAGAGATTTCATTCAGCTGTTACAGAAATCAATGTTCCAAATGACCATTCAATATTGATAGTGGTAACAAGAGTGATTGATCCAGAATCAGACTTTGGCGATTGGTTAGCTGGCAAGCCACCCGCAATGTTGGAGTTATTCTATGCAAAAGCAGCTCAGTATTTGAGGAAAGAGGGAGCTAGATGCTCTAGAAAGAAGAATGTTATGGAATAGAGTGGCATTGCAGTGAAATATTCAAGGGAGAGTTTCGGGAAAGTTCAAGTAAACGTCCAAAATAAACTGAATCGGAGAAAGAATGGTGGTGATAGAAACCATGAGTGACAGAACGATTTAGAAAGAGGAAAACCTAGGATTCCAATGTATGATACCTACACACCACTGAATACATCTCTAGAGAATGTCTACTTGTCTACATGCAATACTATGAAATATATGAAACCACCTCCAAAAGAGTCGATGGAGAATTAGAAGAACACTAAAAATTATTGCTGGTTCCATACATGTTATGGTCATAACACGAATGAACGTATGTATCTCCTGGATGTTATCGAGGAATTGATTTGGGAAAGAAAGTTACAAAAATTTGTTATAGCCCCATAGGACGGCGGGCAGGGGGCATACGATCCCATCTGAGAACCAGCACTGCATAGGGCCGAGGAGCCTGGGCATACTTATGGAAGATTAGTAATCAATACAATAGTCGGAGGACCACATCCAGCTGATAAGAGTTGGCATAAGATAAGCGATAAGCTAGCGCAATTAAGCATTTGAATTTTGAATGTTGTTCAAATGTAGAAGATGGGACTCTGGCCAAACAGTAGCATACAATGGAAGATGACATTATGTTCATAAACAGAGATATAGATAAGGTAGAGGTACCAACGATCGATCGAATGGTAATTTCGGCCATGATCGTCCCCTTCTTAGTCGGGAGGATTTTTCTTGACTGTGGAAGTTTCGTAAACATAATTTTGAAAAAGATTTACGATCAAATGAGGATGGAAGCCAAGTACTTGAAACCTTCTAATCCCGCATTCATAGCTTTAACGGTGTTGCGACTGAAGCTGTCGGTTATGTCGAATCGCTGGTAGAGTTGGTAGAAGGCGAGCAAATGTGCTTGCTATGTGGCTGAATTGAAGGATGCGTAGCGAAAGGAGAAAGGTAAAGGTGTGGACAAGTCTCTCGGCATCCAAGCCATCGAAGATTGGCAACCAGTGCCTGGGCCTTGACTCGATTGCCATAGTCTTCTATAAAGACATAGGTCTGAGGGATGATGAGGAAGAGCCCAATGAGACCTAGACTGCACTGGCTAAGCCGACGATTGAAATCACGGTCAACCACGATGACCAGTTACGGGTCCTAAAGATTGGATCAAAATTTATCCCCTCGATGGTGAAAGAACTTGCTAGCTTTCTCCAAGCGAATCCAGAGGTGTCTGTTTAGACTCATTCTGACATGTGTCGAATCTCGCCTACCATTATGAGCCATGCATTACATATAGACCTGAGGCTTGTCCCCGTGAAACAGAAAAGGCGTGACATGGATCCAGGGAGATCTGCCGCCCTTAAAGAGGAGGTGGATAGCCTCAAAAGTAGTGGGTTTATTCGTGATGCCCTCTTCCCTCAGTGGGTATCTAATCCTGTAATTGTGAGAAAGGCGAATGGAAAGTGGCAGACATGTGTTGACTATACGGATTTAAACAAGGCATGCACGAACGACAGTTTTTCTCCTTCGAGAATTAACCAATTGGGGGAGTCAACTGCAGGACACGAGTTGCTATCTGTCATGGATGTGTACTATATATATAATCAAATCCCGATGCACATTCCCAACTAAGAACACACCAATTTTATTACCGAGGTTAGATTGTACTACTATATGGTAATGCTATTTGGATAGAAGAATATTGGAGTGATTTATCAACGCCTAGTCAATCGAATGTTTAAAGATCATATTGGAAAGATGATGGAGGTATATGTAGATGATATGCTCGTAAAATCATGACAATTAAGTGACCTCATTAGAGACTTGGTAGAAATGTTTGATATCCTCCGATATCACAAAATAAAGATCAATCCTCTAAAATGTTCTTTTCGCATTGCTTAAGGAAATGTCTTGGGTTTCATCGTCAATGCCCGCAGAATCGAAGCTGATCCTGAGGAGATTCGAGAAATTCGCAACTTCCAAGTTCCAAAGATCATCAAACAAGTATAGAGCCTAAATGGGAAGGTTGTCATCCTAAATCGATTTATTTCCAATGCAACTGATAAATACATTCCTTTCTTCAACTTGATTAGAAGAGTGAAGCGGAACCTTTTAGTCACAATCGTGGCAAAGAAAGTAAACAACTTCGTTGTCCAGAACATCATTTATCGTTTTGGCCTTCCGCTATCTCTTGTAACTTGTAATGGGATTCAATTCGACATCGTTGAATTCAAAGATTTCTACCGTTGGCATCATATTGAAATTAGATTTGCGATAGTTTGTCACCCTAAAGAAAATGGACAAGTTGAAGCTATAAATAAAATCTTTAAGTCTATTCTGAAGAAGTGTTTGGAAAGGCTAGAGGCAAGTCGGTGGGTGAACTCCCAACAACTTTATAGGCTGACAGAACCACCCATAAGTCCATGACTGACCATAAGCCATTCGCACTTGCTTACGGCTTCGAAGCTGTTATTCTCTTTAAACTCGAAGTCCCTTCTCATCGAATGACCTACTACGATTCCAGAATGAATAGAGATATCCTCTTAGAATCTCTAGACGTTATAGATAAGGAGAGAAAAAGAAGTTGATTTAAGGGCAGCTGCACATCGAGACCAAGTCATCCGATACTATAACAGTAAAGTCCGACCTAGAACCTTTGAAATCGGCGATCTCATTATAAAACCGGTTTTTTCTATCCCATCACACATGAATCCTACCTGGAAAGGACCGTACGTCATTGAACAGAGACGTGGAGAATGATCTTTTAAGCTAGCGACTGTTGATGACGTCACACTCCCAAGGGCATGGAATAGGGAGCATTTATGACACTATTTCACTCATTTTATTCTTTTCATTTAGTTGTTTTTACTTTTCGAATTTTCTTTAGCATTTGATTTTCCAGATATGTAATAAGGCAAATTATGTCATTTCTTTCCATTTGGCAAATAAAGTTTGAAATTTCCTTTATATCTATGGTTTTTGTAGCATTACATATTTTTTACGATATTCGACTAGCTAATATTAACATGTCCGAGCAAGTTTCCAAAGTTTGGAGCTAGTCGATTACATAAGTTCACGATTGAACTAAAATGAATAAACTTGGTTAGACCATTCATTTGATGGTTCTCGTTCGCAACCCGATGGATGGAATGTCTAACGAGGAACAGATGTGACTCTATCATCCGATAAACAAATTAATCCTACCAAGCGATGGGACAAAGATGAATCAAAAGCAATCATGACATGATCGATCGCTCGCTAATTAAACCTCGAACTTGGGCAAATGAATTTATTAAGAAAAGTGCGGTCCGGCTATTTTTTGAAATAACTCTAAGTCCCCGGGGTGTCGACTGGGGTATAAACACAAATTGGGTATGATCCGATCACCCGCCAACTAATTCTTATCCCTAGGGTGCGGATATGAGTATAAACAAATGGATGAGTGTGGTTTGACCACTCACTACACCATAAACTATGACCTGAAACAGACAGGAAGTGTATAAACTCGCGGAGGATGGAGTTCGGCCATTTGATAATCTAACTCCATTGACCCAAGACCAGGGGCAGAAGTATAATCACTCAAACCACTTAATCCAACATCGTAACACTAGGGCTTGAGCCCGTTGTTTGGAATGACTCAAGGCTACAAACGCATGGAGGCCTTTGGATAGAATTAATGGATTATTATTCGAATTAACGAGCAATGAATTACATGTACATTGAATGAAAAAGTAATAGCTCAACTACTTTAAAAAAATTCACATAAGAGTTCAATACACAATAAAGAACTTTTATTCACACATTAAGTTTGGAAATCGTAATACAAGTTTATCCAAAAGTGAGGACCGTACCCGCACAAACACGACCAATAAAAAGAAAAACAGCTATACAGACTATATACAAATTAAGCCGAAGCGACGACAATATTTTTGTCCCTTTTCTCTTTTGGATTTCTTGGGAGTGGAACCACTCAAGCTTCCACCCGTCCTTCTCTTTAATCCTTTGCCACTCTTGGCAGGAGAGCTTTTAGAAGTTGGAGGAAGTTCTTAGGGAACCGACCCGCTGGGTGGAACGACTTATAGTGGGATAAGGCTTAGATCATCGACGTACATGTCAGCGGGTTCAATTCTGGCTTTTCTCTTTGATAATTCCTCACTCTCGATGCACTCCTTCAAGCTGAGATTATCAGTGTGTTCGGAGGCACCAATGATCACAATGTCGTCAAATTCATCTGGAAGCAGCTGAACTTCAACCTTTTCATCATCAAGTGCTCCAATAACTTGAGCATCGGACCCTGGAATGTCGTTGTCCATTGAAATTTCAGTAAATGTCGGTTGTTTCTCCATAGTGACACCGCTTTCTAGAGTTTGACTAGGACCCAAAAGACCTGCAGATTCATGGAACAAGCAAGTAAGCCCATAACTATTGGGAACGAGGGACGAAAACACTCGAATAATGGAGAGTAGAGCAAGATACCTATGTTCGGCTGACTTTTAATTTTCACTGGAGTGCTTCCTTCTAGAATTGGAGTCAGCACCTTTGATTGATAACTAGGTTTGTCCGGATCATAGCCCAGTTCCTGTCCCGAGCCAAATGAAACTATGCTATGGATGTTTGAAGTGAAACGGGACCTTTGGGGATCAGATTCTAAAGCTTCAGCAACGTTTTTCCCTTTGCGAGAGGGTACTAAGATATCACAGTATCGGAGCTTATAGTGGCTAGATCTGGAGGTTCATTCTCATGAAGGATCTCCCATACTAGTTTCTCCTTATCATGGTCCACTTTGCCAAGGTCCTCTTTCTCATTAGATCTGGATGTTCAATCCCAAGCCTGGCAAGAGATTCGAGGTAGCCCTCTCCAAGAAAATTCAAATCATGATGGATTAAGACATTAGCATGGTATTCAACAATTAAAGGATTGAACATGTCCTTAATCTCATCCCGGCTAGCTACTTTAGCATCCTCCAACTAGGTTTCAATTTTTTATTTAACTTCATTATGGCCAACTTCCCTTGCCTCTTTTTTGAGGACTTCAATTTGAGCGAGTTGCTCGCCATGTTTAATTTTCAACCCCCGAGCCTCGATAACCTCTTTATAATACTTTTGAGATTCCTTCTTAGCCTCAAGTTTTTCTTCCTTTTCTTTCTTAAGGAGGACCTGTCGGGCTAGAGTGTTTTTCTCTTTAAGCGGTGAATCCTTATCCAAACCACCATTGCGGCAAAAGGCATCTTCCAGCTCCTTTTTGTGAGCCGTTTCCAAATAATTCACTGCTTTGGATGTTTCTTTAGCACTCTATTCTGTCATATCTAGCTATATGGTTAACTTCGCAATCTCATTACATTGGTGTTTGATTATTCTTTATCGTGGATTGCCTCTAACTTAAGACAATCGATTGCATGTTGCCTCTCGGTAGATACCTCAGAAATTTTCTCCGCTAAATGCTGAAATGCTTAATGCTGCACAAAAACATCGTTAGTGCATGCAAGTGAACTCGATTTAGCATTCCTTGGAATTGTATGGATAGTAGGAAGAAACTTAAGCTCATCGAAGCAGATTTTGGAAAATTGACCATAAGTTCGGCCAATCTTTCTACCATGGAAGCCTTAAGTTAATACGATGGATCTTTTATCGGTTAGAAAATTGTCGTGAAAAATATTATCATTAAAAACCGAAAGCGCACAGTGTACAATTGTAGTACGTATGCGAGTACGAGTTGATTTGCAGGGAAATGAATCAATTTTAAATTCTACTCAATCAAATTAATCCAAAGAGTTTGAAATTAATTTAAGCTAAAAAATATGTCAAAACTAACTAAAACAGAAGTGAATAAAAATATGATATTAAAAGACAATTTAGAGGCAATTCCACTCTTATACTCTCACATAAATCAACACAAAATTTAATCCATGATCTCTCATTTTAATCTAGTAGTATTAGTGATTTATTTACCATAAGAATTATTGATTTGTAATACAACTTAAACCATCAAACTTTAATACAACACTAAAACCACTTTGTCAAATGTCATCAAAATGAATATGAACTAAAACTATTTTAAGCATGATCTATTTACTATTTTTGATTAGCAACATAGATCATCAAATTTGATTCTATTTTAACTCCATGATCAAAATCACTTAGTTAGATGTTAATGTAAATTGTTTTTATATTTGAGTAAGAATAGCCTATTTGTGATAAACAACATAGGCTATTAAATTCACTAATAAACTTACATCTGCATCTAACTATCCATGAAGCATAAAAATAAGATCATAAATTAGCAAAAATGTTGATTCTACATGATTTAAGAGAGCTTCATTATCCCTAAATTGAAGGGGTTTAGCTTCTCATTTTATTATCATTTCAACACATATAGATTGCAACATTAAAAACCAAGGAAAGCAAGAGCTACTTAAAAGAAAAGAGAACAAAAATACTTGTTAAATCTAAACTAATTGCAATGAAAAGAAAGCTAATCTACTAACATAAAATAGAAGAAAGCATGTAAATAAAAGTAAGCATGGAATGGAAAAGCTTGTAGAAAAAGAAGAAGAGGCTTAAGAAGCCATTTTATTTCTCATTGATTTGTTTGACAATTTGCATGAAAGGTAAGAAGATAATTACATGAGACATAATGGGTATTTATACATGCTTAAAACCCTAATTCATATAGGGGACTACCTAAAATGCCCTTTAGGAAGTGTAACCTCCAAGTAATCATTAGAGAATTAATTAATCCCCATTAATATTTGCATGAGCGTTTTATTCTTCATTATCTTTTAATTGTGGTCCATATGTTAGCTAGTAGGTGGGCTCCTTCATGTTGCATGAATTCTTTTATTTCTTCATTCCTTTGTCTTCCTTCACTCGTGCGTGTATACATACATGAAACCACTTCCAATAATCACTCAAATTCCCACAAAAAACATTAAAATATGCAAGTAAATTTTATCAAAAATTAACACATACAAAAATGACTATTTTGCCCCCATATGAAGTTGAATGAATGATGATTTGTAAACACTTTAGGTTTTGGTAAAACACCCAATATGCTTATTTATTAAATAAAAGTAGATTAAATATGGAAGTAAAAATATGCACTTTTACGTGCACCATCAAATACCCCCACACTTATCTTTTTATTCGTCCTTAAATAAACTAAAACTATGATAAATCCATTTTCGTAGGAAAAACGATTGCATTGAGCGTATGCAACAAGTCATTAAACCTCTAGGTCTCCCTAGTAGGACGAGTGTTATTTTGTGAGGGTTTTTAGCAGATACTACCAACAAAATCTAAATGCGTATGCAGATTCTACATGGTGAAATTTTTTCAAAATATTTACAAATGAAGAATTTACTTTTAAATTAACACAAGTAAGTCAAATATATGTTCTAGTCATTATCAAGAAATTTAAGTCCTTTTACTTGTCAAAATTTCCAACAAATATTAAGCTATCATCACAATTAGACTCTAGTTTGGCTAGTTGTTTCGGTTGATTACGTAGTGCAACTGTGAAATGGATCCTTAGTTGATTATCAAAATTTTTCAAAGTAGTATTTTCATTTCTTTTGAATAACAAGTCGAATAAAATAAGTGAAAATAGTGCTTGGATTTCAATTACTTGCTCTCTCTATTTTCGAAAAGTATTAGCATTATTATTATTTATACACCTAACTCAGATAAGCTGCGGCCACATACACCGATCATGCACTGACTTTCGAGCTTACGTGAGAAGGGTATAGAGAATAGGGAGTACACACACTTGCATATGAACACATGACTCTAGATGATTATTTTATTTTTATTTTGAATTATTTACATATACTAACTCAGATAAACTTAGGCCAAATATATCGACCATGCACTACCTTTCGGGCTTACGTGAGCAGGGTACAGATCAGGGTGCATGCACACACTTGCATATGAATACATGACTCTAGGTGTTTCTTATTTTTATTAAATCCATTTTTTGCTTTTTTTAATATATTTTTCCTTTTTTATAAAGAGAGGGTTTTGCAAAATCATCTTAGCACCACTTAACTTAGAAGATCAAAACCGTAATCGCCTTTACTTTAAATCAACCACTCTTTTAAACAAAGATTGCAATTAGGACATACTTCATAATTATCACCCGTGAACTTCCTATATACTAGTTAAACCATACTTACTTGTAATCAAAATTTATTTTCGTTTTTGTTTAGACAAATATATTTTCAAAAATTTCAATTTAGTAACCAGAAACATATACTTATCCTATAGTGTTTCTTCAAAAGTAAATGCTAAAAAGAAAATTTGCTTAGAATTTTTTTGGTTTTGGAAAGAGAATGCAAAAAATAAACCATGAAAAATTAAAAATGAACATGACCCCACACTTAATTTTGACCGTGTCCCCACAATCATGCATGATATAATGAGTGTAACAAGGAAAAATATATACATATTTACAAGAGAGGGTTAAAATTTCTTACTAGACATAGTGTGACTCATGAAGAATCATGAGCTCCTCCTCTCGATCACATGTAACTCAAAGTAGGGTTTCAAACGATGACCATTGACTTTGAAATTGTTCCATCCCTGGGGTTTTGTATTTCTATGGCACCATATGGAAAAATAGTTCGTACGATGTATGGTCATGTTCATTTTGGTTGTAACTTCCCAGGGAACAAATGAAGTCGAGAGTCATACAAAAGAACTTTTTCGTTTTGGCGAAAATATTTCCCTTAGGATTGACTTGTCATGAAAAACTTTTGTTCTTTCTTTATAAAATTTTTCCATTTTCATACGTGGCATTCCTAATCTTCTCTATCGTTGATTTACAATTTTATGTTTTCGCCAGCTTTTCAAGATCAAATTTATGCTCTTAATTGCCTACAATGCTTTATGTTCGAGTTAGACGGGTAAATGGAACGCTTTACCTTATTTAAGCCTAAAAGGAGACATCCCAAGATTGGTTTTATAGCAGTTCTATAAGCCCAATGCGCATCTGTTACTTTTTGTAACCAATCTTTTCAATTTTATTCACAGTTTTTTCCAAAATGTGTTTGATTTGGCGATTTGAAACTTCAACTTGACCACAAGTTTGAGGATGATAAGGAGTGGATAACTTGTGGGTTATCGAGTATTTATTTATTAAAGATTCAAATGAACGATTACAGAAATGGATTCCATTATCACTTATTATTGTGCGAGGCGTCCCAAACCTTGAAAAGATGTTTTCTTCTATGAATTTCACGACAACTTTGTGCTCATGTGTTTTAAAAGCAATGGCTTCAACCCATTTGGAGACATAATCGATGGCTAGAAGAATGTACATATTTCTGAAAGAATTGAGAAATGGTCGCACAAAGTCAATACCCTAAACGTCAAAGATTTCGATTGTAAGAATGGGGTTCAAAGGCATCATGTTTCATCAAGAGATTACTCCTAACATTTGCTAGTAATCGTAAGATTTACAAAACTCGAATGCATCTTTAAAAAGAGTACGCCAGTAAAAACCACACTAAAGCTCCTTTTCCACGGTTTTCTTCGGACTGAAGTGATCACTACAAGCTTCGTCACGACAAAATGAAAGACACTCTTGATTTTGCAATCCAGGATGCAACGTCGAATGATTTGGTCAGAAAAGTACTTAAATAAGTATGTATCATCCCAATATAAATATTTGACTTGGGAAATAAATTTATATTTATCTTGTTTTGACCATAATGAAGGAGTTTCCTTAGTGACTAAATAGTTCACTATATCAGCATACCATGGCCAATAGAAACAAAAATGAGTTGTTTATTAGGAAAGTTCTACTTTATCGGTAAAGAAGATGGTGCATTTGGAGGAGGCAACAGATGATTAGAAATGCCATTGTCTGATCCTTTTTTATCTTTGATCGTAAGGTCAAATTCATGGAGTAAAGGGAACTAATGGATCAAACAAGACTTGGCATCCTTTTAGTGAAAAGGTACCTAAGAGTGGAATGGTCGGTATAAACAGTAATTTGTGAGCCAATCAAATATGGTCAGAATTTTTCAAGCACAAAGATTACCGCTAGAAGCACTTTTTCGGTGGTCGTGTAATTGAGTTGAGCATCGTTTTGAGTCATACTAGTGTAATAAGTGACATGAAGAATTTTGTTGATATGTTGTCTTAAGACAACACCAATTGCGAAGTTAGAAGCATCGCACATTATTTCAAAAGGAAGATCCAAATTGGGTGTGCAAATGATGGGAGCGGAAATTCGTTTTTGAGACATTCAGAAGCAGAAACATAATCAAAATTGAAGTCAAATGGAACATCTTTTCCAAGAAGAGTCGTAAGAGGTCGAGAAATTTTACTAGAATCCTTGACAAAGGGTCGATAAAAACCAACGTGTCTAAGGAATGAACGAATGTCCTCGACAGATTTGGGATTGGGTAGATTCGCAATTAGTCAACTGTCGCTCTATCTACCTTAATGCCTTTGTTTGAAATGATATGCCCGAGGATAATGCCGTATTTGACCATAAAATGACATTTTTCCTAGTTTAACGTTAAGTGTTTGCCCTTACATCGTTCGTGAACCAACTCAAGATGGTGTAAACACTCGGAAAAAGAGTTTCCAAATATAGAAAAATTGTCCACAAACACTTCAAGAAAGCATTCAATCATGTCAAAAAAGATGCTGACCGTGCATCTTTGAAACGTAGCAGGAGCGTTGCAAAGGCCAAACGGTATACGTCGATATGTAAAAATGCCAAAGGGATACGTGAAAGTTGTTTTCTCTTGATCTTCGGGAGCGATTGGAATTTGGTTATAGCCAGAATAACCATTAAAAAGCAATAGAATTCGTGACCAGCTTAATGTTCTAGTCGATAAAAGGAAGTGGGAAGTGATCTTTAAGTGTTGCAGCATTAAGTTTTCGATAATCAATACAAACACGCCAAACCGTTTGAGTACGAGTTGGAATGAGTTCGTTAGAATCATTCTTAATAACATTAAGTCCAAACCTTTTCGGCACGACATGAATTGGGCTAAACCATGAACTATCAGAGATTGGGTATATGACACGAATAACATCCTCTATTTTTTTGTTAAGCCTTCATTGTGCATCACGAATAGGCTTGGCATTGTCAACTAAATGTATACGATGTTGAACAAGAGCGGGACTATTTCCCTTTATATCGGTGATCGACCTTCCAATTGCTTCTTTGTTTTTCGATAGAATTGACAGAAGGGAAGCTTCTTGATCAAGATAAAGAGAGATAAAGAGATTATGACGTGAAACATTTCGTTATCACCTAAGTATGCATACTTAAGGTGATCGAGAGGGGTTTTGAGGTCCAACCTTGGGGGTTGCACAATCAACAAATTCGATTGAAATTCTGATTCAACGGTAAGGGTTCAAATGGAAGCACATTTTCAATTTCATTGGGCTCATCTAGAAACAATTGTTCATATTCAGTCTCACGTTCGTTGTTAAGGTCAACCGTTTCATTATCGAAATTTCTTGAATGAAGCTAACTTCTAACGTTTGGCCACGTGGTTCATTCAATTAATTTTCAAGCTTGAAAATGTTAAGATCCAAAGTCATGTTTCCAAAAAAAAATTTCATCTAACCGTTTGATAATTGATTAGAGCATTTGAATTAGCCAAGAAGGGTCAGCCTAAAATCAATGGAATTTGACCCATAGGATTATTCAAAGGTTGTATTCCAAGGAAATTGAAATCAATGGGGAATATGAAATGACTAACTTTGATGAGTATGTCCTCAATTTCTCCCATGGGTTTCTTTATTGAACGATTGGCAAATCGAAGAGTTACTTTCATTAGTTTTAGTTCACCTAAGCCAAGTTGCTGGTAAACTGAATAAGGAATCAAATTGACACTCGCATCTAAATCTAGTAAGCACTTGTTAATCGTTTTGTCTCCTATCGTGCATGAGATCGTCGGACATCCAAGATCTTTGTATTTGACGAGAACTGATTGGGTCAAGACTTCGCTAAGTCCAACATCTAAGAAGACTTTCTTGGGTACGTAGGTATGCATTTTTAGGTACATAAGTCCTTGAGAAACTTAGCGTAAGTTCGGACTTGTTGAACAATATCAAGAAGCAAAATGTTTACTTTAACTTGTTTAAAAATTTCCAACATCCTTTCTATTTGTGTAACAACCCACATATTTTACGATTGAATGTTTAAATATTTTATTTAAATATTTCATCGTTAATCGGATTATAGTTCGAAAAGCTACTTTTTGAAAGCGGTCGAATTAGGAATCGAGACCACCCCCATTGAGTTCAAAATGACATTTGCGACCTTCTTGAGTATAAACTTCGATATGTTTAGAGCAAGTCGTATTTTGCAATTTGCTAAGTGGGCTTTTGGGTTTCACCCAATCTATACACCAACTCAGCCCTTCTCTTCTTCCATTCATTCATTTTCATTCTAAAGCACAAGTACAACTGAAAATGGGGAAAGAGAATGGGAAATAGAAATTCCAAGCCCTAGTTCCAATTGCAAACTCCAATTCTTGCTCCAAATTCAAAGAGAAGCTTGGTAAGCATCATCTTCTTCTTCTCCAACTCTTTCTCCTTCCAATTTCAGAAATTTCCTAATAACTTAGGGAATGTTCTTCTTTTGAGCTTAGATTCAAGCTCATTTGGGTTGTGTTGAAGAGTGGTTGATTCTCCTTTGTTTTCAAGCTTCTCTTGTTTTTGTGTAAAAAGGTGAGATTTTTATCTCACATCTATGTCTATATCTATCCTTGTTGTTAGGTATGAATTCCTAACACTTATTCATGTGCATTTCATTTTGATTTGAATTAATTTGGTGAATATTCCAACTTTCGGTTTTTTGGTCTAATTTTATGAAATCCTATTATGGATATTTGGACGTTGATATTCGAGGCGTATCGAAGAGCCTTTAAGGCTGGGTTGTCGCTTGGCATAAATCCTTAGTCGTTGTTGCTCGTCCGATCGCTTTCGATATTCGCTTGGCCATCATTGGCCTAGGTTCAGGGAATGCCCTGAACTTCAGTTTCAGACGTCTGAAACGTAGGATTCAGACGTCTGAATATTATACTGGGAATTTTTATTCCCCAGTATTCAGACGTCTGGATCCAAACCTCCAGACGTCTGAACTGGTTCGAATTGAACCAGAGAAGAAACAGACTAAAAATTGGCATTTCTAGACGTCTGAATTTATAGATTCAGACGTCTGAATTATGTTCTGGAAAATATTTTATTTTCCAGATTCAGACGTCTGAATCATACACTTCAGACGTCTGAATCTACTTGTTTTTGCCTGTTTTGCCTATTTAGCCTGAGTTTCCAGATTTAATCGATTCGTGTTGTTTCCCTTTTGTTGTTATCATTTATTATCGACTTTGATGACATTTTCTTCGAGATTTTTGGAACATCCACCTTGATGGGTTCGGTATCGATTTCTTTGAATTCTATTCACGTCTTTGAATGTGAATTTTGGTGATTGATTATTTCTACAATCATTTTTGTGATTTGTCACTTTAAAAATATAAAGGTTTCAATACTAGTAGTAAATATCAAAACTCTTTCATCAAAACGATTTCGATACTATTTTATTACAAAGCTCGTTTCTTAAAAAGTTTTTCAATCTACTAGTATATACAAACCTTTACCTCACTCGTATGAGAACTCTGATTAAACGACTTAGTAAAACAAGTGGTATGAAACGCTTGTTTTTACTTCGCCGGTTAATTCTTGGACTTGTTCGATTGAATCTCTTGTGACAATTTTCTAGTGGAAATCTACAATTTGTTCGTAAATATTTAATTTAAGCTAGTGGTTATGGGACATGACGCTAAACTCATATATTTACTAGCTTAGTGTAATTGACACTTCTTGAAGATCGATGATGATCATTTTGTGATTTAGACTAGCAATGGGTGATGTCTCTTTGTGTACGAGGGAGACTAAACCCCTTTTTTGTGGAGTTTCGACTCAAATTGGTGGGGTAGCGACCCATGGTCTTCGGGCCGTTTTGTGGAGCCTCGGCTCAAAATTAATGGTTAGCAACCATGGAATAGCGTTCCGTTTTGTGATATACGTGTTGTTGAGCTTTCATGCTCCCGTTTTGTGTTAGGCCTTTCCCCCCTTTTGTGATTTCTGGATTTCTAGTTGATGATTTCTAGAATTTGTGTTTCACCAATTTTCGTGATTTACATTGATAAGTTTTATCAATATTTGTGCATAGGTGAATTTGTGTGTCATTAACTTTTGTGATTGGCATTGATAAAATTGTCAATATTTATGGTTTGTTGAACAAAAACAAAGACTATGACATTCTTTTCTGTGAGATTTCTTGAGATGATGTATGGTTTTCGTGTTGTATAAGGTATATTTGTCATTTAATGGCACTATTGTTATCATACGTTTTTGTCACATCTCATATTCTATCTCATTTTATCTGATATTTATAGTTAGACTGATCCGTTTGTTATTTTCTAATTAAATAATACTCGGGTCAGACCGAGATGTTACAAGTGCTTCTGCTTGACTCCTCATCTGGGATTATTATCCTGACTTTTGGCTAACTACTTAGATTAGTAGTTTATTTTGTTGTATACATTTGAGATATAGACTCCATGATGTATACTTATCCTTTTGTGTAGCACGTGTAACTATTCTTTTGTGATATTGTGGATCTTGTTAGACCACTACTCTGATATACACTTTTATGTGTAATATTCATATCTGTTTCCGCCTTTGAGATATGAGCTACTGTGACTGATTTTTGTTATGATATTTCTATATTTGTTTCCGAAGATTACATATAGCCACTGTGTAGTTTCTTTGAGTTTGTGTCGGTATATCGGATTTCCTCTTGTTATATTTTTATCTGGCGTATCAGTACTCGCACAAAGCAATTATATAGATGGTCGCTCCTCAATAGCCTTATTCTCCATGCTAGTTGATGGCACTACCTCGTAGTGTCCTTGGCTAGCGTGGGTATAGAGGTGGGGAGTCACAGTTTGATTAGAGAGTTTCTTGGGTCGAAGGTGATGTGGAAATGGAATATGATACTCTCCTGGTTGGTCTACATGAGCAGAAGAAGAATTTGGACTAGTGTTTGATTCGATGTTTGGATCAATGTTTTAATCAGAGTTCCTTGTCATTTTTGAAATGTCAAGAGGATTTTTCGGTAAATCGTTTCGACTTACAACCTGATTATCGATTTGTTTACCGGAATGCAAAGTCGTGACAGCATTCATTTGGGTTACGTTGCTATCTTGAACAACATGAGCTTGATTCAAATTCGCGTTTTGATTTCTGAGATTCGGAGCTGGCTTACTTGGAAATGTGCCTCATTCAGGTTCACTCACAAACGTGGCCAATTGAATCATTTGCATTTCAAGATTAGCAATTGATTGACTCGTATTCTGCATGTACGAGATTAACAAATTTTGCAAATTACTATTTGATTAGAGGCTTAGAGTAGTTTCTTTAGCCAAAGTTTCAAGATTTTTCTCAAGTGAACTCAAACGTTTATCATCTTGGAGAGCAAAAGATTACTACGGTTGATTTTGGGATGGAGGCACAAAATTTTATTGAAAATGATTGGGAAGAAAGGGAGGATTCGAAGCATTGTTCGAAAATGCTTGAAAATTGGGACGAATCAAATTTGCGTTGGAATTATTTTGGCAAGCAAAGTTTGGATGATTTCTCCAACCAGGATTATATGTTATAGAAAATGGGTCACTCTTAACCGTATTGAAAGCATTAAGTTGTTCGATCGAACTAGGGCACCAATCGGCTATGTGATTTGGATTGTTGCATTTATAACACATTGGTTGGGAAGCTTGTTTCATTTGGTTGGATGAGAAACATTGTCCAATTTATTAATCATTGCATAGATTTTACCTTCCAAAGCCAAAGATGATCCTAATGAGTGTGCGCTTGATCGTGAGTAAATGGACTTTTTGTTAAAATGTTCCCATTGGGATGACTTTTCAGCTAAGTTTTTAAGAAATTGTCAAGCATCGTCGTGATGCGGCGCGAGGAAATTTCCTTGGCATATTGATTCAAGCATGGTTCATGAGCTATTTTCATGTCTGTCATATAAGATTTGGCAAAGAGTCTATTTTTCTAAATTGTGGTGTGGACATTTTATCAAAAGCTCTTTAAATCTTCCAAAGTATTTTTCATAAGGTTTACCCTAGAATTGATGAAAATTAACATTTTCGTTTTGGATTTTAGTTGTTTTTTCCAAGGGGTAGAATATTTTTAAGAAAACTTTAACAAATTCTTCCCAAGTTGTGATTGAATTTAATGGTAAGCTATATAACCATTTTTCAGCATAATCAGTAAGGAAAAATGGAATTAACCGAAGTTTGATTCCGTCATCACAAAGTTGTTGAAGTTTAATGGTTGCGCAAACTTGTTTGAATTTCGTTAAGAAGATTTATGAGCTATCATGTTCAAAATTGTAAAATTTTGGAAGCGCGGCAATATGGTTTGAATGAATTTCGAAATGGTTACCTATTGGGGGCGGGTGCTGTGATGAGAATAGAAGCTCTATGGGGAAAGGTTCTATCTATGAGAGTTCGAGGGGCATTTCCATTCGCCATCGTTGGAAGGTCGTTCGTTCGAGTTAAACGATTTGTTGTATCACGAGTCCAAGTACCGATGCACAAGGAAATGTTGAGAAGAGAAAGAACCGAGAATTGAGTTAAGAGAATGAAATAGAATTTCGAAAATGAAGTGTAAAATTGTTTTGTTTTTAAAGAAAAAGTATTAACTGAAGAGAATTTATTTTTCAAAAGAGATTTGATTTTTTTTTTTTAAATTTTTTTTTTTTTTTGCTTTTTTCTAGTTTTTGTTTTTGTTTTTGAAAAGATTATTATTACTATGATTTTTTATTTTTCTAAGCCAAGTAAAAATGCTTGTTTTTTTATTTTGTTTGAAATTTTTTCCATGTTTTAAAAGGAAAAGATTAAAAAGAATTTTTTCTTTTGGATTAAAAAAAGAACCAAGTTAAGTAAAACGTACAATTTTTTAGTTTTGGATTTTGATTTTTTTTCTTTTTTTTAAATATGCATGAACTAATGCTATTAAATGAATGCAAGGACTTTATTATAAATTTTCTATCCTTAGTAGCTCCTAACCTAAAATTGTATAATCACATTTTATCTTAATTCAACAAAATAGTTGGTAGCCAGGTAACGGACAAGAGTTATCGGTGTACCACAAATCATCGTAGCAATGCAGCCGAAGGTTTAAGTACCTTCAGAGAAACAATCACTATAATATTTACAAATCATCGTAATATTTATAACTGATTATTATCCTGCCGTAGACTAGACTCCAAGAAAATAAATTATCGAAAGAAGACAATTTGTCAAGACACAATTATTCCCTAGGTGAGCTCGTGACTCCCTTAAGTCTAAACTCTAACCATTATTATTAGCAAATTATACGATAAAATGCAATTTGTGGGCCGAGAAAGGGGAGATGAAATCCCCATCTTATGTGGATTTGGGTGTTGCCCTTAGAAAATAAAATCAGATGATATGAATGCAAAACTGAAAATAAAAGCGAATTAACGATGCAACTATGAATGAAATTTTTGTTTTTTTTTTTGAATTCTTTTATAAAATTAAATTAAACAACAATGTAAAGAATATAACAACAAGAGATAAGAATACGATACTAGAGCATGTAGAATTATCAGCAGTTTATTTTCAAGCGGCATTTTTTTTTAAAACAAGCAATTTATTTGGTGTTAACTCAAATAATGGATCAACACCCTAGATAGAGTACGAAAGCACCAACACTGTTTATTAGAGCAAAATAAAGTAGAATAGAGATATATCAAGAACAGAAACAACAGAAAGACAAGAATATTTTTATAGTGGTTCGACTGTTAACGAAGCATACGTCTACTTTATAATTTTTTTCATTGACTAATTGCTGTTACAAAAGGAATTGGATTACAAATTAATTGACTATCCTAGATTAGATTAAGTCTCAAGTGTTAGAGTTCATTGGAGAATCACAATAAAATCCTCAGATGACTATTGTAGAGGAGTAGGATGAAGAAGGTCTATTACAGCATTTCAGCAACCGGTTTGGAAGATCACATTTATGTTGCAGATAGGAGAGTATTTATAGAGGTTGGAGTGCTACTAGACCAAGTCTGTTTGCCATATACTTGTAGATCAACACGAGAAGGTGCACTGAAGGTTACACCGCGACTCGAGCTGAAAGGATGGATCACTAGCGATCCATTGGCTATGGATCGCTGGCAATCCATAGGTTTGGTTCGAAGGCAAGCCAACGCCTTAGCAATTTCCCCTTGCTTTGCTCCATGAAAATCGGAGCTAATTGATGAAATATTATGGATCACTAGCGATGAATGGTATATGGATCGCTAGCGATTAATATGCTTGGTCTATTTTTGGACTTTTCTCTTTTGGAGTTTATGGCGATCTGACGAAAAGGTATGGATCGCTAGCGATCCATAGTGCATCCATGTACTTGGTGGTTTTCTGAGCTTTGCCTTTCGGATCGTGTCTACTATCTCATGTTAATTTTGTTCATGAACCCTCGAGTTAATGCCATGGATCGCCATTAGAGTATTATCCTTTCTTTTTTTCCGACTTTCTTTGCCTTCTTGTTCTAATCCCTTCGGTTGGCTGTTGAGTTATTCTGATCGATGGAGTTCTCTCGACTTCCTCTGTATTCTGTTGGGTTAAAAGCCCAGATAACATTTGGCAAGCAGAGCAAGTAATTCTTCTTTTTGATTTTCTACTTTTCCAACATGAAATTTTGAAGAAGATAGGTTTTTTTTTTTGTTGTTTTCTAAGGAAAAATGAAATCACAAACAAATAAACAACACCATAAAACAACAAATCCAATTACCCAAATAACACTATTTTTAATATCCTACTTCAAGGCCCACTACTCGAACAAGCCCAATACACCAAGTTTCTCTGTTAAAACGCAACAAAAAAATGTGACATTGCAGAATACATCAAAACAAAATAAAAAAAAAAAAGAAAAGATTGGGATTTCGAAATCGCAATTGGGGAGGAATTGGTTTGTGTTTGGGTAGAGAGTGGAGATTCGCTGGAGTAGCTCTGGAGGTGTTTCGGGTTTCGGGTACGGTTGTGTCGCGATTGGATGGTTGTTTCGGATTCATGGCGATTGGATTTGAATTTGGGTTGCTGGAGTTAGGTGGCGATTGGATGCTGCTGTTTTGATTGGGCGAAGGTGATTTGCGATGGTGATGGAGTTGTTGGTAGCGATTTCTAGTTGCTGGAAGGAATGAAGTGCAGTATTTTGTGGTGTGGTTTTATTTGCAGGTTGAAGTGAATGCCTTGGTGTTGAAGTGGGAGGATGACATGGGGACGATAGTATGTGAAGTGTGAAGTAATGATGAAGTGGAGGGAATTGGTGATTTCAGGTGGAGGAAGGTTATGTGATGCTTATGATGTCGAGGAGGTGATTGATGAACTTGAAGTGGCAGTGTATTCTACAGTTGTCGTAATGAATGATGGAGTTGTTGGTGGAAGGTGTGTAGGTTGGTTTGTGTTTGAGACAGGGGGGAAGTGGTTGATGATTTGTTGGGTTGCTGTGATTGGCGGCAAGGAGGTGGTGCAATGGTATTGATGGTATTGAGGATGCACAGTTGGGAGGTTATTTGCATAGAAATGCACAGTGTTGCATGGTAGTTTGGATTTGAGGAGGGTATATGTAGAGGAGTGATGATGGAAGTGTGATAAGGTGGAGCAGAAAGTAAGGAAGAGGTAAAGTTGTTTGAACAGTGGGTGATGGTTTGTAGAAGCAGTGAATGGTAGAAGTATAATGAATGTAGATGGAACTGCTGTGATATTTGGTCAGAAATATGTGAGAAGTTTGTTGAGGCAGTGGTGAAATTGCTGTAAGATGATGGTGTTAGTTGATGGTGATGTAGTGTGGGAACAGTGGGAGGAAGATTGATGTTGTGGGTTCTGACTTGGTGGTATGTGAAGGGGTGATTTGAGTTAGATGATCAGGGAGGAAATGATGTATAGTTATGTATATGTTGGAGTATGGTTTTGTGAGAGGAAGGAGTTAGTTGTTTGTAGTTGTAGTTGTGGTTTGTAGCAGTTGTGATGTTGAAGTGAGGCAGTTTTGATGGGTTGTTTGATGTTTGTTTTGAGTTGTTTGCAGTGAGATGTGTCATGCAGAGGAATGTCTTGGTTTTGGTGAAGGTAGTGGCTGTGGTAGTGTGATGGTGGTTAAGTTGTATATGGAGGACTGCAAGGTGAATGGCAGTTTTTTTGGTGGATGGTGATAGTGGCAGTAGTGGATGAATTGGAGCAGAGGTTGGTGAAGCTTTGGGGACGATGTAATTGGCAATGTTTTATGAAATGTATATAGAAAAACCGAGAATGGAGATTAATAGTGCAATGTAAAAGAATAACAGTGAAAAGTGAATGTTAAATTGTGTAATTGAAATGCAAATGCAATTGAACCAAAAATAGAAATGGCACTGAAATGCAAACTAAAATGAAAATGGAATGCAAATATTTTTTTAAACTAAAGAGCAAATAAAAGAGCTATGAACAACTGTGAAAATAGTTGTCACATAGGATGGAAATAAATGCACAACTATGAACTATAACAATGTAACAAATGCACACAAGAATGAATACAAAACAAATAATGTAACAAGAAATGTAATGAATTTTTTTAAATGTAATTCAACATACAAAATGAACACGCAATAAAATCATAAAATAATTCGAAGTGTAGAATTAAAATCAAATTTTAATTCCTTGGCAAAGACGCCAAAAACTTGTTAATAGGATGGATTTTTTATTTATTTGAAAATTGCCGTTAAAAATATTATTGTTAAAAATCGCAAGCGCTGATCACAATGTCATTAGATTCATCTAGCAACTGCTAATCGTCAACCATTTCACCATAAAGTGCTCCAATAATTTGAGCATCGAGCTCTGGAATGTCGGTGGCCACCGAAATTTTAGTAAATGTCGGTTGTTGCTCCACAACGACACCGCTTCTTGGAGTTTGACTAGGACCCGAAAGAACTGCAGATTCGTGGAACAAGCAAGTAAGCCCATAACTATTGGGCATGAGGGATGGATCCTCTAGAATAATGGAGAGGAGAGCGAGATACCTATGTCCGGCTGACTTTTAGTTTTCGCTAGAGTGCTTCCTTTTAGAATTGAAATCAGCACCTTTGATTGATAACTAGGTTTGTCCGGATCATAGCTCAGATCTTGTCCTAGGTCAAATGAAACTATGCTCCGGATATTTGAAGTGAAGAGGGACCTTTGGGATCAGACTCCAAAGCTTCAGCGACGTTCTTCACTTTGCCAAAGGGTACTAAGATATCAAAGTATCAAAGCCTTATAGTGGCAAGATCTAAAGGTTCATTCTCACGAAGGATCTTCTGTACCAGTTTCTCCTTATCAAGATCCACTTTGCCAAGGCTCTCTTCCTTGTTTCAATGATGTATTCCCAAGCCTCGGCAAGCGATTCAAGGTAGCCCTCTCGAAGAAAATTCAAGTCACGTTGGATTAAGACATAAGAATTATACTCAACAATTAAAGGATTTAATGTGTCCTTAATCTCATGCCAGTTAGCATCCTCCAACTAGGTTTCAATTAGTTATCCAACTTCATTATGGCCAACTTCCCTTGCTTCTTCTTTGAGGACTTAAATTTGAGCGAGTTGCTCATCATGTTTAATTTTCAACCCCCGAGCCTCGACAACCTCTTCATAATACCTTTAAGATTCCTTCTAAACCTCAAGTTTTTCTTTCTTTTCTTTCTTAAGGAGTTCTTCGAGTTCCTCAATGCGCTGGGCTAGAGAGTTTTTCTGTTTTTGCAGTGAATCCTTTTCCAGAACAAGCACATGACTGTGGCTAAGGGCAGCGTCCAGCTCTTTATTGCGAGCAGCTTCCAAACAATTCACTACTTCAGATGTTTCTTTAGCACTCATTTCTACCGCAGCTAGCTTTGTGGTTAACTCCGTGATCTTGCTACTGTAACATCCCCAAAAAATTTATCAATTTAAAATTAGTAATTTATTTGATTTTTTGAAATTTAATTTGAAATTAATTTGAAAAAAATTCAAATCAAATAAAATAAGTGTTAATTTGTATGAATAAGATTTCAATTTCATTTGAGTTTAAAATTTGAAATAATAAATATTTTTAAAATTATTTGAGTTCAAAATATATATATATATATATTGTGTATATGAGTAGATTTGAATTTGACTTTGAATTTGAATTTGAATTTAAATTTTTAATAAATACTTTAGTAAAATAATTTGGATTTAAAAACACACACACACATACACACACACATATATATATATGTAATTTCTTTAATGTGTACTTAGTTTCAAAACATTCTCTTTTAAATAATATTTATTAATACAAAGAAAATGTCTTTATAAAATGGAAAATATAAATTCAAAATACAATTTAAATAATGTACAAATATTATTCTAATGAAAATTTACAAATGTTAAATAAGTAATATATATAAAGACAAGTGTTAAAAATTTAAGTAGAAGGATTAACATGTGTAATCCATGTAGAAAGAAAATTAACAAGTGTCATCCCATTATTTTTATTTTTTCGAGAAATTCATGAAAAGAAAATTAAGCTATACATGCTATTTCATCTCCTCCCTCTTATCTCTTTTATCTTCATTTTCATAAGTCTGTGCATTTTTAAATCAGCAACAAGTAATCAACTAGATAAATTCCTCAACATTTAAACCAAAAGCAAATTCCAGTAAATAAAAATCTATAACAACTTTATCGAATCTCAAACCAGAAAAGCAATTTCAACTAAAACAATTTCAACTCTTCAACAAACAGTTCAACATCAAAGCAAGATATCAACCTCCAACAACTTAATCAAAGCATGGATTTCAGCAAATTCAAAGTTTTGACTCAGCAAAGATTCAGTTTAACAAATCAAGTTTTCATCTTCAAACAACAAGATCAAGCCCAGATCAAAAAAATTCAACAACCAAAACCTTTTCTCATCCTTCAGGTTTTAAAACCTAGACAAATCCCCTGCTTTCAAATTCAAGGTGAGTAAACCTTTTTAAACTCTAGAATTTGATCTGCTGTTGAGTTCATGCTTAAAGTAAGCTAAAAAAGTTTGTTTGCATGTGAATGAATATATACATATGTGTGGATATAGCTGTGCATGCTTGAGAACAGATACATTGTCTTTGTTTTAAACGTTACAGGTTTCAAACCTGTTTAAAAAAATCAAAACCTCACTCCTCGATCCTTTGTTGCCCTTGATGTCAAAAGAAAACAGGTTAGAATTAGCAAGATCTCCATCCTAAAAATATTCTTAAGTATTAAAACAAAATGGATTTACTGGAGAGTATAAAAACAAAGTGGAACCAAATTTTGTTAAAAATTTAATTGATAAAAATTTAAGTTTTGATTTCATAATCCTATTCACTTTCACAAATCATTATTTTTAAGATAAGATTCCAGATTTTTAGTTCATTATCAAGTGATAAATTGTGAGATGAACATAATTATTGTTTTCACCAAACTCCAGCAATCGGCGACATTGATGTCCTCATAATCGAAGTTGAAGCATTCTAGTAGGTCGTGGAGTTTGGAAAAAATGCTCGGAATAATTTATAATCAACGTGGATGATGATCAAGATCGATTAAGGGTTTGGGACCTAAAATAAGTTGAGGTCGGAAATCAAATGGCTGCAACATCTCTGGTGTATTGAGTGACATTGGACATGGGGGGATCGAAGCATCAGACGTTGGCGAAGTTCTTGGCACGGACGCGTGACCTCTGATGGTCGAAGGAGGGAGTACGAGGCGGTTGTTGGTGGCTCAATATTGTTGGAATCTGGGTCGTATAGTCAAATTGAAAATTCATCCTAAATTCGCATCGCTGGATGTTTTGGTGGGTCGAGTAGATGATCATCGACTGGTCGATGATCATAGCATAGACCAGAGGTGATCAAAAATAGTTGTGCATGTGCACAACGAATCTGGGGTATCAGTAATATTGAATTTAGGAAGAAGGAAGAAATATCGAAGTAACCCTCGGGAAGTTGGTATGATGGCTCGAGTTTGAGCTCATGCATTTACATGTGCGTAGCGGGTTTGTACTTGAACAAAATTTAAGTTAAAAAAAATAGGGCATACAGGTGGGTTTTGGAAACGACTCGAAGAAAGTAGCGTATTTGTTCGGGAGAGACTCGAAGTGGTCTCAGATTTGACATACAAAACTGTTTTTACTTTAAAATAAAATTCAAACTTTTAAACAATTTTAAATCCATGTTTTCAAATGATGATTTTGATTTAAGTTTAAACTAATTATGGTTTTAAGCAAGATATTTTTAGAGTAATTAAATTTGATTTATTTTTGTCACATTATTTTATAAAGTTATTTATAATAATTGAATAATGTAATTAAAAAGGATAATCAAGATAAAATGTTATTTAAACTAATCTTAACCTTTTAAAGCAACTAATGTGATAAGGATGATTATTAAACAATATTTATAAGATAATCAAAGTAATTAACAAAGATAAAAAGATTTATCTTTTAATTTATTAAGTAATTAATGATTTGTTAATATAATTACTTAAAGAACAACTACTTAATTACTTAATATTAAAGATGAATTAAATAAATAATTAAGGTTAATTGATTTGTAATTAATTAAGGAATAATTAATTAATTAAAGTAATTAATATTTAATTAATAATTAGGGATTAATTAATTAAGGTAATTAATTAAGGAATAATTAATTAATGAAGGTGATTAGGATTTAATTAATTTATGATTGAGGATAACTAATCATTGATTAAAGACAACTAATGAAGTAATTATGTGATTAATTTATTTTAAATCACACGATTAATTCATCGTAATTGTAAATGATTGATTATTATTGAATGTTGTATATTGGATTGATATCTCTGATATGTGATTATGATGCTATGTTATATGAATTGCTTTGTGCTGAGCTGTGATATCTGTGATTTGTTTCTGTGTGAATGTGAAAACCCATTGGCCCGTAAAATGGCATTTTAAATTTCGATGCGACAGAGAGTCGGATTCCAGTTGGTTATCCGAAACCCACATCGAACCTGTGAATCTTTGTGAATGATACATCCACATGTTTTAAAAAAATTAATCCCTCACTATCTAGTCTAGCCGGGAGAGGACCTTGTGTCATATAACGCATTCCGAATAGTGATACGACGAAATGGATAGCATTTGAAGACGGTGATGAAGACCGGGTGTCTTTGAGAACGATAGGGTAACCTGTCGAATGACTCAGCACCGAGTTGCTCCGGTATAGAAATCTCCATATGTGATGGGGAGTCCGATCGGGATTGTGGATGCCCGGATTGCTAGGGCTTCCTTGGAAGTGCCTTCGCTTCTGTTCGAACCTGGAACAACCTTGTACGGTTGTATGTCTGACATTACACATTGAGATATAAAGCTGATTTCTTTCAAATACATTTCTGTTAGTGGCGGAGAATTTATCCTCTTAGCTTAACACCCTTTTCTGAGACGTATGAGCACTGAGGTTATGTAGTTGATGGTTATTGGTTATATACTCCCAATTTGGTAGTATGGCATGATGAGTGCTGCTGATCATTTGTTGGTCGAAGCATGGATTTTGTAAAAAGCGTAGCTTTGTGGACGAGATTTCGTTGAACCTCGCAACTCGGAAATGATCGAAACAGGAAGGATACAGCAAGGTTATTGGGGGTAGCGCCCCTTAGGGTATGTGCATTTCCTTCTGGATAGAAGCGGTATCATGGTATGTAGCCCAGATACTTAACTTATGTTGATATTGCAATTATGTTTCTTTGTGGTTGTTGTTGTTGGGGCCCCGGATAAAGGTTGGTTATGACCGGGGGATGGCGTACTTGTGTCAGTAGTTACCTAGTTACAGAGGTAACCCGGCCTTATGTTGGTAGAGATCCGGTTAGGTTCTCGGGGCGTCCCTCCAGAGGCGTACCCATGTCACCCAGGAAGTTACTTAGCCTGACCATTTGTTGGAAATCCAATCACCAATACGAACCCAGTATGATTTCAATTGTATAACCTGCCATTCTTAAATGGTAGCTATAGTAGGCATAGTATAATGGTACCTATGCTGGCTAAGATTAATATTATATTTTTGAAATGTTTTCTACACTATGAACTAATAATAATATCAAAGAATTTTCTCGTATAAAGCATATTTGACTATCATAAGGAGAAATCTCCACCAAGTGTGCGATTTCATTGTGTGTGTGCCGGGAGGCCTTATGGTAGTTTCATTTTCCAAAATAATGAACGGTTTTCTTTTATAAATTGTTTTGTTCCAAACAACTATTTTTGTTTACTCATACCAGTCCCATGATTGACCCGGAGTTTATTGTTTCCTTCCTAAACTCTGGGTGCCCATAATTTCCGCACGGGCAGCCTAGAAGCAGGTTATCCGTGTTTTGGAATTGGCTTGGATTTTGAAGTCTTTTGGTTTGGAAGCTATCGGATTTTTGAAGGTTTTTGACTTAGAGATCTTTTGGAAGCTTTTTGGATCTAAAGGTGCTTAGTTTGGAAGCTCGCTATCGCTCTCTTTCTTTTGAATACTTTTGTAACAACCCTGTATTTTCTGATTATTGTAATTGTATATTTTAATTATTTTAATTTAAATTCCTAATTTAAATTCTTTATTTTATTTATTAAAATTAATATATTTTGTTAATTGAAATATAAATGTTGATTTTGATGTGGATTAGAATTTCAAACATGCATAAATTGAATATTTCCAGAAAATGTGAATTTTGGTCAATCTGGTCAAATTTTTACTTTTAAATTTAAATTTTAAAAGTTTGAAAATTTTAATTTTATCTTTTATTATGAAAGTAAATAAAATTTCAAGAACACTGCTTTTCGTTTGTTGAAATCCGAATAATATTGTGAAAGTTATGCTTTTTACAATATTGTCTGTACATTGTTTTATTTAACAATATTGTTTATTTTAAATTATATAAATAATTTTTATTTGTCATATCTTATTCTAAATTGTATTATATGTTATGTTACATATATTTTTACCTTTTTAATATTTTTAAAGTGGTGTTTGAATTTTTCCATAGCTCATTGAATTTATTTTCTATTTTTAAAGGTTAGTTTCCATTTTTATGTTATTTTCTTTATTTAAATTATATTTAATTAAAATTTATTTATTCATTTTTATGTATGCATTTTATTTTTATGTTTTTATCTTTATTTATAAATATGTTTCATGTACATACAATTTTTCCAAAGTTCATTTCATTTATTTTCAAATTTTCAAGCCTAGTTTACATTTTCTTTGCAATTTTCTTAATTTAATTATATTTAATTAATATTTATTTATTTTTGTTTATTTACTATATTTTCGTGTTTTATCTGTATTTATACATATTTTACATGTATTTAAAATTTTAAAAGAAATTAGAAATTCAAAGAGACTAGACCTTTCATTTTCTAGTCTTTTCATCTCCTTATCTCTTCATTTTCTTTTGGCTTTTACTCTTCTTTCTTTTGGTCGTACACTATTTACCTATAGCCATGTAT
Organism: Allium cepa; assembly: GCA_030765085.1. Classification (NCBI taxonomy): domain Eukaryota; kingdom Viridiplantae; phylum Streptophyta; class Magnoliopsida; order Asparagales; family Amaryllidaceae; genus Allium; species Allium cepa. Next base: position 350,321,972 of record CM060944.1, read on the forward strand.
TTTCTCCAGAAATTCACGTGAAAATATTCTTCCCACCATCAAAAACTCACGGCATTTCAATTTGAGAAAAAAATGGCAAGTTCATGGTCTTCTTCTTCTATTTTTTCCTTCTTCTTTTCAATGTTTTGCCTAGATCTCTACCTAACTTTGCTTGGCCTCTACCACCCACCATCACCACCATACTCTCTACCATCACAAGCAGCAGCAACCACCACCTTCCCCTCCTCCAGATCAGGCCGTGACCATTGGATGAAGCCATCACCACAAAACTCCACAAAACATTGCAACACTCCTTGAAAACATTGCATAGCCAAGTCTATCTTCACTATCTCCTTCATATCTTGACTTGGCCACACCCCTAGCTCAACCACCACCTACCTACACCACCTCTAGACATCATTTCAGATCTGATCATATCTGAAGTATGTAGGGCCGAGCCCAAAACTTGGCATAACCGAGCCAAATGTTGCATAAGCTACTCTATTTTGCACTTGAACCTATGTATGCTTCATATTATCACCACTACCCCTTCACATCACTTCATGTTGCCGTGCATGGGTGTGCTAAATCTGACCTATATGATACCATACCTGACCCAAACACACATCAATGGCCAAGCAAAAGATCCTCTATGGTCGAGCAGTGGAGTGGTTAAGGCAAGGTTAAGCCGTCTTGTCTTTGTTGCCTTGTATCTCAACTTGTTCAATATTGTTTTGTGTTGTATATTCATGTGTTGCATTGTCTTGTTTGTGTTTATTGGATTGTTACAAGATGATCATCTAGGCTCTCTCCACTTATTTGAATCCATTGTCGTGCTTGTCGTGCCCTTGGAATCATGTTTGTATGTCGTAGTGGTCTTCAGCTTGAAAAGGTGAGTCTTTCTCACTCTGACATTTATACTTATGAAATAGTGAATTGATGACAAGTGTTTAGTAATATAAAATGTTTATGAAAGTTAATGATGATCATATGATATGCTATGCCATGTTGTTACCATGTTAAAACTGTTAATTATAACCTGACATCTGATATATGACATTATATTGGGACATTGACATTGTTTATATTGTTTATGCATATATTCACACTGCAAGTTCCCTGTTAGAATAGAATCATTATGGGTTGAAACGATACATACCCGAACGGACTTTAGAATAGGAAAAAATCGTTATGGGCTGAAATGATAGATCAGAGCGATTTTTATTGTATTTTATTTGACTTGGGATTGCGGGTTTGAAATGATAGAACCCGGGTTTTCTTTGTAAACTACGGATTGAAATGATATATATCCGTATCACTTGACTTAGGTTAGAAAATTATATACAGACCCCGTGGTATATTTTTAAATGATTTTTAATAAAATATATTTTTTCAAAAGTATGAAATTTTGATTTAAAAATATATATATTATGGTTTTAAGAAAGTTAAATATTAAATCTTGAAATTGTGAATTTAAGTGAATTCAAGTATGTAAATTTGGAGTAAATGTGACGTTTGACTTTAAATTTTATTTTAAGATGTAAATAAATAATGGAAATTAAATTTAAAGTTTTGAAATGATATTTGAAGTAAAATTTTAAGTTTATTAAATTTATAAATTAATAAACAGTGAATCTTGACTTAATACATGAATGGAGTTTGCAAAATTGAATATTTGATCTTAAAATTTTATTGTGTTAAATCATGTGTTAAAATGATTTTAAATGCGAAATTTTGAAGTCTGGAAATATGATTTTTAAGTTGTAATAATAAAAATTTGGAGTTTTATTATTATTTTTGAAAAGCTAAAATGAAACCTGGAATTTTATAGCATTTTCAAAATGCTTTAGTCTTTTGACAGCATTTTAATGCTATTGTTTTGAATCTAACAATGTTTGAAATAACTAAATATCTATTACGACATTTTATAAATGTCGCTATTCTTGAAATAAACCATTTTGGAAAATATAAGCTACGATAGCACTTTATAAATGCACTCGTTGCTATAATTTGACAATGTTTTGAAATGTTATAGATTTTAACACTGATTGGGTTATATTTTATAGTGTTAAATAATTTAACTTTTGAAATGGATTATCTTTGAAATTTTAGAAGTTTTGAATATTTAAATTTGAATTTTTAAGGAATTTAAATTGAATTTGAATTTAAATAAAGTTTACTTGATTATGTGTTAAACGGAATGAAACGTAATATAATAAATGAATTTTTGAATGGAATTTTGGAATGTATTTTTGGTAATGATGTTTGAAATAATAAATGAATGACATATTTGATTTTTAAATGATATTTAACTTTGAATATTTGGATTTGAATTCAAATAATGATTTGATTATGAAGTTTTGAAAGGATGTAATATTTTAATGATTTTGAAATGGTTTGGAAATGATTTGATCTTTATTTTAATAAAGAATGTGAATGTTGAATGATATTTGATTTTTCTTTATTTGATAAAGGAATATTTGAAGTTTATATTTGTATGAAAAGATATTTGGTTTAATTGTAATTTAAGTTTATTTTAATAATATTGGATTTATGAAATGAATATTTCAAAACTACATAATAATGAAATTAGATTTGAGATATGAATATACGGAATTATAAAGTTTAGTTTTGAAATGTGGGATATTAAAGTTTGGAAACATATTAAAATTGGATAGCTTATTTTGTAGATCAAATCTATATTTGAAATTTATAAGATTTGAAATGTTTTGTTAGAAAACTATATTGAATTGAAATTGATGGTTTGATTTGAATTAAATTGGAAATTTGAAATTTTGAATTAAATTGGAAATAAATTTGTAAAATGTAAAGAATTAAATGAATGTTTCATGATTTCAAATGTATGATTTCAGAATGTTATGATTTTCAAAGTGTAATGATTTCAAGTATTTTGGTTTCGAAAGAGTTATAACTTTGAAAGTATTATGATTTTTGGAAGTATAGGTTTGAGATGGAAATGATAAAGTATAAACTATTTTGATTTGAATATAGTTTTGAAATAAAAATGATTTTGGTTTCGAAGTATAAACTATTTTGATTGAATAAATAGTTTTGAAATAAAAATGGTTTCGGTTTCGAGGCGTAAACTATTTTGAAAGGAATATAGTTTTGAAATGAAATGATTTGATCCTTTTGAAATATAAACTATTTTGAAATGACCACGGCGTTATAATAACATTTGGTTGTTGAAGAGACCGGGTTCGGAAGTTGTCATACTCTCTGCCAACTCCGAAAACCACTTTAACAACCGTGTACGCGGTGGAAATTCCAGAATGAAGTAGGATGGTGGCGACGTTCTTGAGGTATATTACGTGGACCCAACTCCCGTGAGTTGGCATAAGGTGGCTAAAAAAGGAGCGATCTCGGGCCAAAGGAGGTAGCACCTCTGGTCGGACACATTCCTTCGATATTATACTCTTACTGGTGATTGATTAGATGGCCATCCTCCGATTTTGATTGGGAGTGTGTTCTGAGGTGGGCGTATGTGGCTGCTGCGTTACCACCAGCCCGTGTGCGTAATTGGTATATCTACCCTGGCATTGCCTTGTGTGCCGTGTCACCTACCATACCGACCCTTTACTACGAGTTTGTTTTTCTCCCGTTGCCCGTGTGGTATCCTCTGACAGTCACCCAGAGTGGAGATGGCATGATATTGGATGGACTACTGGGACTATTATGTGTGAAGGGTGATATGGGTAGCTCGGAACGCTATTTCAAAGTATGTTTATTTTACTGTAGACATTATTATAGTAGCGCAATATTAGTACATAGTAAATAGTTTAACGGATCCTTAAAGGATGGGCGATCCCAAGCATCCTTTAAGTTACTGATGCATTTTTGTTACTGTTCACTTGAGTTTATTTACAGTTCATAAGTATTTATGTCCTGACTCGAGTGTTTTGTGTTTTGCTTTACGCTCGAGTCAGATTGAGTGAGTTAGCATTCAAGATTCACCTTCGGAGTTGGAGCTTTTCTTGAAGATGCAGCCATCTATTTTTCTTTTTGTATCAAGTGATTTTAGTGATGTATTCTGATTTGTACCTGATGTATCTTGTTACTCTTCTGTTGTATCTTATTTAACTCTGATGTATCTTATTTTTATATAGTAGCTTCATGAACTACTACCTCTTTTATTTCCGCTGCATTATTATTTACTCTGTGTCTGTGATCTGTGATTATGTATTTACTGTATATTCTGAGATTTGCCAAATTTTATTTACAACGCGGTATTTTGAGCAATTCAAGTCCGACATGTGCGGATGCGAATGGTTGAAAATATCGGGTCGTTACAGTTGGTATCAGAGCTTTGGTAGCTCTAGGCAAAACTCAGTATATAGGGTAAATGTATTTACAGATTCACTTTCATTCGAGTTTAAACCTCTTCCCTTTTGACTCGATTCCTTTGAATTTTGGAACATTCCCTGTGGTTCCAGAATCCATTTCGTGTCCTTCACTATTCATCTTCATTTGATTCTGGAGTATCACATAACTCCACTTCGAATGATCTTTATAATGAGTATGCGGTCCTGCCAATCTCAAATTTATTTGTAAAGGGTGAAACTCCTTTACAATAGCATCGATTCACCAAATATTTTATGCCTTTGGTTTAGATGCTAGTATCTCTTATTATCCTAAAATTTTATCTTTTGAGATCGAATGTTGATTTACCGAAGAAATCCACATCGATCTTATTCTTTAAGTCACGGTTGACCAGGTTAAGGTTGCCCGCGATTTATATAAGCTTATCCATCTTCGTTATCTGTTCATCTCATCTTTATTTCCAACTTATCTTCAAATCATTTTTAAAGTGTATTTGTAGTAATATAATATGTTTTATATATTGTGTTGTTTGAGTTGTTGATGTTGATTTGGGTTTCTAATCGATTCTACTGATCAACGCTATCGATAAGATTTCCAAAACACTTGAACAGAGCAAACTGACACAATATGTTTTTAAAATTTAGTAATGAAATAAATTTTGTAAAATAAATTGTGTAACTATATTATAAATCTTTATCTGGATTTTATTTGAATTGGTTGTTAAGAAATAATATTTGATTTTATATATCATTTTCTATTGTTTCATATATCTAATTGAACTATAAAACATGGTTATAAATTTATTTGGAAATTTAAAATGAATGACAAGAATTTTAGAATTTAATTTCCGATGGATTTCAAACTTTGTGTTTAAAGTTTTAAAGGATATATTATTTAAAGTATTTTCGAATAGAAATTTATTTCCAAAGAATTTAAATTTAAATTTAGTGCTCTTCTCTTTGTCGTTGGAAAATAATTTCGGTGATGACTGCAGCATCATCGACATTCATTTTCGAGTTTCAAGTGAAGAGACCATTCTGTAGTCTTGCTACAGTTTTGTTTGGGAAAATTTAATTGATTTTAATTTCTAAAATAAGACTGGATTTATAACATATGCTGATATATGATTTAAATTTTAATGGATATATATATATAGTATATAAGCATTTATTTATCTCTAAATAGTTTGGAATTTATCGGAAATTTAATTCCTAAATTTTGTCTTCAAAGATAATTTCTAAGTATAATTTCAAGATTTGGATAAATATTCAAGCTTGAAATAATTGAATTAGAAAGTTTTATTTGTATAATACACAATTTCATTCCAATATAACTTACCTTAATTTTCAGAAGTTGAATATGTAATTGGATAATATACAATAAAAAAAAAGATTTTATAAATAAAATTTGAGTGGTTATTATAAATGTTATATACTTAAATTTTAGTTATAAAAGAGATTGACAGAGGTAAATAAAGAAGGGTAATGGAATAATTTACAATATAAAATGATGTTAAAGAAACTGAGAATAAATTAAAGCAGTTATAATTAGTAGAAATATATTTAACATGGGTGATAAGATATATTGAGAGAAATAAACTTAATTTTAATTAGAAATGAAGAAGAATTAAATTTTATTTGGTACATTTTGAGTATAATAAAAGATTTTTCAAATACATGATTTTAGGGATTTGTTAATTTAAGATAATTGGATGATAAGATAATGAAATTAGAGATGCTTAAGATTTATTTGACTTATGTAAAATTAATTTTCAGTTTAGGTTGAAATTTTATGGTTTCAAATTTATTATTTTATTTTGTTTTTCAAACTATCTTTTGGTTGTCCTAATTTCCCTTATCTTACTATAGAATGGGAGGCTATTGCATATACCAGTCTGTTTAGAAATCTTTCTATAACCTTTACATGCACAAGTTAGCATTCAAGTTACAAGTTAATGTAGATCTAGTTTCTACTAATCACATTATGTTATAAAACATGAAGTTTTGACAAATTATTTTTGGGTACATTAGTCAAACTATTTAATTGATGAAATACATTTTAGTATTATCTAGGAGAGATAACTCATATAACATGCTATTTATGTTTATGGATATGTATCATATATTCAATTATAATTATACCAAACCTCCCAAATAGTAAAGACACCAAACTATAATACACTATTCTATATTCACGTGTCTAATTCTATCCTAAAAGTCACGTTCATAGTTATTATTTCATAAGAATTATCTTTAAATACTCTCCTGAAGAGATAGTCTATATGTCATATCATACATTTCATGAAAGATATAGATACTGTCTTGAAGAGATCTGTATGTGTAGCTAATATAATTGCATAATTTTATAAAATTTCAAGTGTCCAGAAGCTATTCTTATTATTATTGTTGTTGTTGTTGTTGTTGTTATTATTGTAAGTATATATCTTTTATTGAACACTCCAGAAGAGATGTGTAGAAATGTCTATATGCAATTATAACTATATATTATTTTATGATAAGTTATCATAATTAATGTCAAAAGTGATATTTGAGATATAATCGAGGAATAAAACTTAACAACTTGAAGTTGTGTATATACTTTATTTGAACCAGAAGCTCAATATGGTTCCAAACCAGATGTTTTGAACATTATCATGTGGTCTTGAAGGATTCACATTGACATTGACCTATAATTTTTTTTTAATAGTTTGGATCCTTGTAATAGTGTGCTCTAAAATCACTATCTCAAATGAGAAAGAATATGCAAATTTATAATATACATGTAATACGTGGACGCACGTATATATCTATATATGTAGACATTCAAATAACAACTTGAAGTTTTTTATGAGCTCATCTCATAAATTATGCATAGATTCAATTATTTAAAATTTAATCAACATAAATGTTGAATAACATGAAGTCGTGTATATATTCAAATGATCTACACAATAAGTAAGTTCCTCCAATTGCCTAGTTCAATGAATGAGAACAAATGCTAATAAGCAATATCAATTGAATGAGTCTTATCAACTGATAAAAGAATTATCCTCCTATAATTAATATGCATGATATATTTGCTAGTAGCAATATCATAATGGATCAAAACGAGAATCCAAATAAGATTATTATTAAATATGACAATGTTCGTCAACATTGAGGGAGAGGATAAAGGGATATAAGTTCATTTTGATTATCAATATTAAATATTTGTTATATACAATGATGTAAAATATTAAGTAACTTGAAAAAAATTTATCAATAATCTCCCCATTAAACTTCCTCCAACATAGATCTAAATCCTTGAAGGATCAAAAAGTGTAGACCACATCAGAAGTGTGGTACAAAAGTCCGTTTAAAATACTTTTGGAGTAAATAATAAAGATGACAAATAAAGGAGGTGGATGTTTATGAAAAAACACTTAAGGGTGCTCTTGAAGATACCCATGACATAATTGTCAAATAATGCTAGAAGTGGTTTAAGTACCTAAAACATTGTGATATCCCGGAATTTTTGGCAATAAAAATTTAATAATCTGTGTTAAAATTAAATGTATTGTTAATAATAATTTGAATTGATTTAATATTTTTCTTAAATAAATATAAATGAGTGGTTTTATCTTTTAAAAGCTAATTTAAATTGTTTCTATTTATAATGTATATATATATTTGTATATATATTGTAAATAGATAAGCTTTGTTTTAAAATTTAATAAATAAAGGGGCAAGCTTTTAATTCTAATATTTTGGTAAATTAGAAATTTAATTTAATATTAAACTATTAAATAAATAACCATAGCTTTAAAACACTCAAGATAAAATCTTAAATTGTTTAAAATTGATTTTAGCTTAAGTTTAAACAAAAAGATTTGTTTTGTTATATAGCTTGATAAGATAAGTAAACTTATTTATAAAGAGATAATTTCTTTTATAAATTTATTTTAATTTAATAATGAGTCATATTTAAACAATATTAATAATGCAATATATTTACAAATGGATTTTAATATAAATAGAAATTGTTATTTTAAACTTATATATATATATATATATATATATATGTACTTTGGAAAACAAACTATGATTTGTAAATTTAAAATAAAATAAATCTTATAAATATTAACATAAGTTTGAAATAAATAATAAGTAAATTAAGTATTTAATTGTTTAAGTTTTAAAAATAAAAGAAAGATAGAATTTGTAAATTGTTTAAGTATAAAATTATATGGATATAAATTAAGTAATAAACCAATACAAATGACTTAAACAATTTTATAATATGTATACAAGTACAAAAGCAAAGTAAAGTAAAAAGAAAAGTAAGTAGCATTTAAAATAACTAAGACTAAAAGAAAACCGGGCTTTGTATAAATATGAAAGCAACCAGGCAAAAAGGAGTATGTAACCTGTAATTAGTAATATATGCAAGACATGTAAAAGTATATAGGATAAGTAATAACACAACCTGGCAAGTAATCATGTATGTGACTGTAAAATAAATAGGTGAAAATAAAACAAAGTTTATATGTACATAGAATATTAAGCATAACTAGGCAAGGCAAGAACAAAATAAAAACAAAAAGAAAATATCAACTTATACACAAATAAGAAAAGGATGCAGGCATGAAGGGGAACACTTGCATTTAATGTAACCAGTACTAGCATAACTTAAGTCTATTCAAAAATCTTATAAGGCAACTCAGCCCCCATTTGAAAAGTATTGCCTGATAAAACAAAACTAAATAGTGCACCAGCTATTGCAAGCCCAAATAATACCTTCACCTGTAAATTTTCTTCCTCTAGATACATATCTGATACAAACAGAAAATGTTTGTACAAACATATGCAAACCCTGCAAACTCCTTTCTATATATACCTCTCTTCTCATTTCTAATTCGATCATCTCAACATAGCAACCAGAAAACAAGAAAATAAGCATCATTACTTTACAACTTAAACATTTTTCATGTAAACTAAAACAAGAAGATTTAAGAAAATCAAGCTTGCAAGCAAATACAATTCAAAACCTGATGTATTCATCTTCAACCCAAGCTGTAAGGCAAGCAACCTGCATGCAAAACTAATCAACAAAGCAATTCAAGTTTAAAGTAAAAGCATTCAAGTGCAAGGATTTTAAAAGCTAAAAGATTTCAGCTTCAAACTGTTTTCAAGAGAAAAAAAAGAACTGAGTGCTCTGTCTTTCAAAAATCAGGTGAGTAACATCACATCTCTAAATGTTTAAGTATATTTATTCTGCTATATGTTCTCTCTGAAATTTAGTTATTTGTGAGTAACTTTTCTTTTGAAATACTAAAGTATAAATTGCATGTCGATGCCTGAGATAAGTATGGCCTGTGTAAATATGGGTGAGTAATTTCATATATATATGGATGTGGATGTGTGTATGTTTGCTGATGTTTAAATACCTCTGTTCCATTTCAAACTCAATATCCGAAGTAAAATACTCTATCTCTTAAATCCAGACATTATTAATATTTAGAACTTAAACGGAATAGGTTTATTATATATGAATTAAAGTTTAACAATTCATTCATGTTAAAAGTATTTTGTTTTGACCTTGGAAATTAAAAACAGCAGAGAAAATTCAATATAAGTTAAAATCCAAAACTCTGTAAATCGTCACACAGGATTATAAATTGATTTCTTAATCAAAAACTAGATTTTTAAAAATAAAATCAAGATATTTAGTTTGGGTTTGATGATGTATATCTGGGTTGAACTCAATTTGAGTTTTTGTGTAATTCTGGGAATCTAGAAATTTTGGAAGGCTGTAACTTGCCGTGGTGGTGCAAGAATGTTTGAGGAGTTGGGGAAAAATACTAGTTAGTGGAACAGATCAACATGGTGATGGGGGTTGATCGAGTTTGTCAGCAACCCTAGTTTTGGGTGTTTTGAAAATTTGATCGGTATAAATTCCTATGGTGGATCGAGTGTTGCATAACTTCGGGAAAAGGTAGTTAGAACATGGAGGAAGCCGTGGCCGAAGGTGGAGGCACTCCGATGGTCAGAGAGAGGGGAATGAGGTGTTGCCAGATTGAGACGCAGTGAGCTCTGATGTTTCCAGGTTTGGGTTTGGCATACTCGAATTTGATCTCGGGTTGGAAACGTCGATTTGATGCTCGACGTAAGGTGCTGGGGTGGTTCTCGACTTGTGGAGGCCATCGTTGATGGTCATCGGGAAGCGGCGCCACCGTGCATGTGCACGGTGGGTTTACTTGTGTACTGCGACGTTAGTATTGGAAGGGGAGTGAGTTCGTTAGTTTGCTCGAGAAATTCATGTTCCAGACTCGAAGAAGGTAGCTTGTTGTCTCGAAGTAAAATGCAGTGGTCTCGGGTAGATTGTAATATACAGGTTCAAGACCTGTAAGTTTTTAAAACAATTTGAAACTGTATTAAAAAAAATGTAAAATGAACAATTAAACTAAGTTTTGATAAAGATTTAGTTTGAATTCAAATGAAGTTTGAATCCCAGTTTTTAAATAAATAAAGTTTTTTTTTTCAATTATTTATAACAACTTGAACGTGGTTTAAATAGTTGGAATTTAAAAGTAAAGTTGGAATAAAGATAGGGATTTAAACTAAACTTGGATCTGAATTCAAATATAAAATTGAATCTTAGTTTTGAAAATAAAGAAGTTTTTTTTAACTTAAAATTGTTTTAAATAGCCTTAAGGGAAGTAAATTATCCTTAAACACCTTATTAATGATAATTTGAACATTAATAAGAAAATGTGGTTATTCTTGAATAAATGAAGATTTAAATGATTTGTAATTTATAAATTATTTAAAAGGAATAATTTATTAAAAGGGATAAATAATGATTTGCGTCAATTTAGTAATTAAGAGTCTAAACTAGTTAATTAAGATTTAAGATGATTAATTTAGGATAAACTAATTGACAATTAAGGATCATTAATTAAATAAGATTAAATTTAAATTAATGATTAGTAATTAATTTATTTATATAATTAAAGGTCAATTAATGGATTACTAAAGACTAATTAATTGGAAATTAATAATGGTTAATCTAAGTTGGTTACTTAAGAAGTAACTCAAGAATTGTTTATAGAGGTCATTAACTAGAATTATTTAATAATGAATAAATGTGATTAATTTTTAATAGTTAATTAGATTTATTAATGTAAAAATAATCAATTGTAAATTGTTTTAAGAATAATTACCTAATGAAGAAATTAAGGAATTAATTACTCATTGTACTTAATTCAGTTTAATATGAATTGTTAAGTTAATTAATTATTAATTTAAATAACCAATGGGTGATGTGATAGATATAATTACTTAGGGAAGTAATTAATGATAATTACTGGATGTAATTAATTTAAGAGTGATTTGGTAATGAAAGTAATTTGAGTATAATTACTTTGTATAATTAATCAAGGGATTAATTAATGAAGATAATTAATTATGGAATAATTAATTTGTTAATAAGTAATTAAGGGTAGTTAATTACTGGATTGATATTAATCAAGGGTGGTTAATAATTGTATTTTAAATTTTAGATTAATCACTTAATATAATTAATTTAAATAAAGTAATTAATTTCAGTATAATTAAGAATCATTAATTTATATAATTAATGATGTAGTTAAGAATTGTTTAAATAAGCAATAGATTAATAATAAGGTGATTAATTAATGTAATTAATTAAGGATAAATGTAATTAATTATATTTAATTAATCAATGAAGTAATAAAATGTTAATTACTGTAAATGATTAAGAATATTTAATGTGTGAAATTAATTGTAATCAGAGAATGATTAATCAAAGGTGTTTAATCAAGATAAATACTTAGAGAATGATAAATGAATTAAATTATAATGCATTAATGGATATATAAGCAGGATTTATGGAATGAAATAATTAATTTAATGCACTTTAAATTAATTAGAAATATAGTAATTAATTTAATTTACTTTAAATTAATTAGAGATATATGTAATTAATTTAATTCATTTTAAATTAATTATAATTGATGGTTAATAAATCATTGCTTAGGAATGAATGATATTGATATTTCATTTGATGTTTGTGGTCTAGCATAAATTATATCTATGTGTCATGGATGCCTGTTTTAAATATGATAATATTTGGTTATCTGTTTAGATAATAATATTTATTCTCTGTTTATGAGATTATCTGTGATCATTTACTGTGATATTATGAATTATCCATCTATGTGTATGTTGATTATATTGAATTAAACTGTTAAGACTAAATAGACAACTTGGCCTTAAAAGACACGTTTTGGATTTCGATGAGACCGGGATCGGTTTTCCACATTAGGAATATCCGAAAACCACATCGATTCCAAATTAACGATAGGTCGTGAATCTGAAGTGAAGATGAAGATTCAGAATGCAAGGATTATCGTCATTAACTCTGAGGGTGATTCCAAAATGAGTGTAACGAGATAATGCCTTCGGTTTCGTTCGAACCCGGAACGAACTTGTATGGATTGAATGCTTTCAACACATCGTCAGGCGGACGATGAGCATTCTAAGTGATATGCTCTAGAAAGGTAATCGTAGCCTCAAGCCTCATCAACCGGGAATGGCTAAAACAGGGGAGATGCAGCAAGGTTAGGTGGGTCATGCCCAAGCAGGACAAGATATTTCCCCTGTCTAGATGTCCCTTTTTATTTCGGCTATGTGGGCGGTTTGCTAGCTAGAACCGCGGGGTTTATCTTGTTCGGGACTGTTCAGTAAGGAATGGTTCCGGCCTTGTGTTGCAGGGGATGAAGGGAGTAATCCTCGGTACGGTGATCTAGGCCCCATACTGTGACGGGCGGTACCCCAGTAGCCCTGCCATTGTATGGAATCCAAAACCCAATAAGTGCCCTCGGTTTTGATTGTATTACCCACTTTGTGGCTAGTAGCTGGAATTTAATAATGTAACAATTTCGGCTATTTTCTATTTACTTGAAAACCCTAGACACTATTATAATATCACTGAATTTCCTATTAAATGATTTGGTTAGCGTAAGGTAAAAACTTACCCGTATTTATTTGTGGGGAGTCTTATGTGATACCTTTATTTTCAAATGTTTTTTCAAGTTAAACAACTTTAACCTGTTACTCATACCAGACCCATATCTGACCCGGAGTTTATTTCTGTTTTCCTAAACTCTCGGGTACCCAAATTTTTACGGGTAGCCTAGGGATTCAGGTTAGCTTTGACGAATTTCTGGAGGAGCAATGGAGCAGGAGGCTTCAGCGTTGTAGATATATATAGTTTTCCGCTGTGTTGGTATCTCTGAGTCGTATTGTTTGGGTTGTATTGTGTTGAGTTGTATTAACTAGTCAGGAGTTTATAACTGCCTAGTGTGTGGTGTATGATCTGTATAACTCAGATTGATGTATTAAACTATGTAATATTTATGTGATATATTATATTTTGTTCCGTTCCGCTGTGAGATTCTGATGTTGTTGTTCTTTCTTCTTCTTTCTTTCTATTTTCTCATCCCTTTCTTTCTTAATGACGACACGTCTTCCTGGGCGTAGGAAGTTGGGTCGTCACAAACATGATAAATAAGGAGATATCAATAAATCATGTCTAAAACTAAGAAAAAAATCATCGGTGATAATTTTATGAATAATAAAGCGCTTATGTTATAAACGGATTAAATATCCTGGATTAGAGAAAAATATGATTGGCCATCATGAAACTCTCCTAAATAAGAAATGTGAACCTGTAGTTCGCAATATATATATATATATAAAATATAGAAAAACACACTGAAATTACTGAAGCACATGTAGTGCTACATCGTGTTAAATGCTCAAGGCATGATGTTATTATAAATAATTGAATTGTGAGGTAGCGAAAGTGTTTGAAATACTTAAAATACCCTGAAGGTATGAATATTGGTTAAATCATACTGAATAATGAAAGTCTACTAGTTCCCGAAGAATATAAATTACATTGCTGCTTATAAAGAATAAAGGGTGTAGATTACAAATTTCTTTTAAATAATGTTGTAATTAAAATCTTGATATAATTCGTGATGAGTAGATTACTTCCTATTTTTAAGTATTGTTGTAATGAAACTCTTAATTTCCATCGAAGATGTGGCTGTAATAAGCAAAACTGATATGATGCATCAAAATGAAAGCACATGAAGTGTTTTTCATAAAAGTAGCATACAAAGTGCATAGAATGCAAATAATATTTGAAAGAAATAATCTTAGAAAAATTGAACGTATCAAATGCAACTATTTATAAATGATGAAAGGAGGAAAAGAAGAATTATCGTATCCTGGTTTTAATTTTCTTAATGTCGGTCTAAGCTATGTTACACATATATGGATCAAAAATATTTGTAGTTGATTTGGATTATCAATACGTATATTCAATTTAAATGGAAAAATGTAAAATCAGGGGGAGCATAAATAAGTATATCATAATGTACTCTTTTTCCTTCACTGAGATTTTTTCCGCAGGGTTTTTCTTTGTAAGGTTTTAACGAGGCATTAGTTTGATCTTGAAGTATCAAACTTCATTTGATGAAATGATATAATAAGTTATAATGTACTCTTTTTCCTTATTTAAAATTTTTTCCACTGGGTTTTTCTTACTAAGGTTTTAACGAGGCGTTATCTTGATCTAGAAGAATCAAACGTCTTATCAAGAAATAACATCTCAAATATGTTATTTGAGTTAAATTGTATTTTTATCCTTGACTAAGGTTTTTATCATCAGGTTTTCCTTTATAAGTTTTTTAATGAAGTACTACATTGATCCAGAAGTATCAAACTCTATTTGATTGCATAAATTATTAAAATAACTCTATTTGATTGTATAAATTATTAAAATATGTCATACTATATTGTACTATTTTTTCCTTCACTAAAACTTTTCCCATAGGGTTTTTCTTAGTAAGGTTTTAATGAGGCATTGTTTTGATCCCCAAGTATCAAACCTTTTAAAAAGAATATAATTTTTAATATGATTTTACAAGTTGCACTCTTTTTCTCGTTCAAGATTTTTCCCATTGGGTTTTCCTAACAGAGGTTTTTAATGAGGCAACTGACAATATCTGTATTGACTGAATGGATATATGAAAGCAAGATTATAATGAGGGGGAGGAATTACATACATGTTTCAAAAGGGACAATTTCAAGTTATCCGAACATTTAAGATTTTAAAGATGCATATTCAAGGGGAAGTGTTATAATATATATAAATCATGAAGTGAATATGCTTTTATATTGTTTTGTTTAGTCCCACATCGTGGGATGGGTTCAATCCTTAGCTCTGAAGTCTTTATATAAAGTAGGCTATGTAATGTAAATAGAATACTAATCTACGAAGAATGAATAATATTTCTTCTGCCTTTTTCTCTAATTTCCTCTGCTCTTATTTCTTTATTACATATTATTATATGTTTACAACGGTTAAATAATAATTAAGAATATATTTAAACCTCCAATTCTTTTCAAATACTTATACTGTTATCTGACATTTTGACCCGCTATATCCGAACTGATTAGACAGGTTAGACTCAACTGCCATCAAGGCTAATAAGATCAAGGCAATGATTGTAGGGTCTAAAAATCAAGTACGTATGATAATATGAAGTTGGAATCGAATAGATTTGAGAGATATGCAATATAGAATGTTCAAAGTATGGAATATAGTTCAATATAGAAAAAGGATTGGTTATAATCCTCTCAATAACAAGGATCAACATATTTTAGTCACGTAAGTGCAACTCAATGGAAATAATCAATATCTCAAAACTCGTAAGTCCAATACATATGAAATTTTGTGGGAAAGGTGTGGAGACCCTAGGGAGCCTACCTTAGGGGTCGCACCTATGAAGGAAGAGGAATCATCCTTCTTCCCTCAATAGGGATTGGCTCGAATTAGGAAACAACTCACATTGCAGTAAAGATCGAGAAATAATTTAAGTTCTACTAATCCACTTGGCATGAAACTTGGAGGTTAAGCATATTACAATAAGAAGAACCCCGTAAGGATCACTACCCCAAATTCCTCCAAAATAGGGATCGACACCGATCCTTATTCCTTTGGATTTGGGCCATGCAATTCCTCTTTTGGGTCTACATGATTTTGGAGATCCTTCTTTCGAATTTCAAGGAGATATTTTGCCATCTTCATCTATAAATGCAGGCTTGGTTGTTCCTTTTTAGGACCTTGACACTGCTGATTGCTTTATAATCTATTATAACTAAGGATTTTCATCCGATCCCTATTGTACTTATTTTATAAAGTGATTAATAAAGCTATCTATTCAAAGTTGATGTAGGCAAACAATGCTGAACCACTATAAATCATTGTGTTCTTGTTATTGCTTTGATTTTCTATTATTTAACTACTTATTTCCTTTATTTTCATTTTACATTCTTCATTTGTTTCTCTTTAAAATCTCTATTGGGTGTTTGCGCAAAATTTTGGCGCAAACATTTTGATGCTTTCACTGAGAATAAAGATTCTCAGCTTTATTTGGATCACTTTGCTGCTACAGGATTGCATAAATCCCTCGAAGAGATGCATAACTATCTTCAAAAAGCTTATTCATTCTATTTAGATTTGCAAAAGTCTAACGAAAACTATAAAAAATGTTTAGGAACACCAAAACTACCACTCAGAACGCAGAAGAAAATGAGAACGCTAGCATTCAGCAAGGAGGCCAGAGCAATCTACAAGTATATGTCAATGCTACCAATCCAATTAATGTCTAGAATCTAGATGATTCCATTACAAGGGTTGATTTTCAAGATCTAATGAGAGAGTTTATTGATAGAAAACGATAGTTGAACCAGCAGATTCAAACCAATATCAATCTAATGAATCAACTCAGAGATCAACAGCGTGGGAAAACTGGAAGGAGCCATATCCCTACTCAATATCGAAGAGCTCTACTTTATCAGAGGATTATCACAGACGCAGACATCATAGAACCAAAGGATATCACACGGAAGCTTCTGGACATCAGCAGATAACCCAACCTGCGTTGCCAGGACCGATCGGTTCTGATCCTTCTAGAGGGATTTGTGCCAATCCCTCCTCCAAAGGAGGAAGCTTGCCTTCTCGTGTTGGAGAACAAGCTAGAGCCGCTGCGACTGATTTGGATGTTGGAGTTCAGGTGGATGCAAACCAGTGACCTCTACGGAATGATGATGAAGTGAACGCATGTGATATTCACTGAGAGGATGTTGAGCTACGAAGGCATGGAATGGCTAGTAGACATCGACTAGACCACTTACGTGAGGTGGAGCATGACTACCACTTGGCTTCAACTATCTAAATGCCACTTGTCGGCTATGGTTAGGTAACTAGTAAGGGAGAGCCAAGGCATGACCAATGACGATTGCGGGATCTCGAAAAGCCATGCCATGTTCACCAACAATGTTCTACATGTTGAGTATCCAAGGAGGTTCAACATGCCGTCGATGTCTGCCTACGAGGGAAAAACCAAACCCATACAGCATATATCATGAGATATGAATGGACGATGGACTTTACATGAGTTGATGATGCTACGAAATGCAGATGTTTTTCTATCACTCTTTCTAGCATAGCAACAATGTGGTTTACAAGATTGCCTCCAGGATCAATCTCTAGATTTGGTGACTTAGCAACAAAATTTATGGAGCAGTTCCATATGCATGCAACTCTATGCAAAGATGTAATGTCCCTATCAAGCATGATCTAGGCTTTGGGAGAATCGCTGAAAGACTATCATGAGAGATTTCATTCAGCTGTTACAGAAATCAATGTTCCAAATGACCATTCAATATTGATAGTGGTAACAAGAGTGATTGATCCAGAATCAGACTTTGGCGATTGGTTAGCTGGCAAGCCACCCGCAATGTTGGAGTTATTCTATGCAAAAGCAGCTCAGTATTTGAGGAAAGAGGGAGCTAGATGCTCTAGAAAGAAGAATGTTATGGAATAGAGTGGCATTGCAGTGAAATATTCAAGGGAGAGTTTCGGGAAAGTTCAAGTAAACGTCCAAAATAAACTGAATCGGAGAAAGAATGGTGGTGATAGAAACCATGAGTGAAAGAACGATTTAGAAAGAGGAAAACCTAGGATTCCAATGTATGATACCTACACACCACTGAATACATCTCTAGAGAATGTCTACTTGTCTACATGCAATACTATGAAATATATGAAACCACCTCCAAAAGAGTCGATGGAGAATTAGAAGAACACTAAAAATTATTGCTGGTTCCATACATGTTATGGTCATAACACGAATGAACGTATGTATCTCCTGGATGTTATCGAGGAATTGATTTGGGAAAGAAAGTTACAAAAATTTGTTATAGCCCCATAGGACGGCGGGCAGGGGGCATACGATCCCATCTGAGAACCAGCACTGCATAGGGCCGAGGAGCCTGGGCATACTTATGGAAGATTAGTAATCAATACAATAGTCGGAGGACCACATCCAGCTGATAAGAGTTGGCATAAGATAAGCGATAAGCTAGCGCAATTAAGCATTTGAATTTTGAATGTTGTTCAAATGTAGAAGATGGGACTCTGGCCAAACAGTAGCATACAATGGAAGATGACATTATGTTCATAAACAGAGATATAGATAAGGTAGAGGTACCAACGATCGATCGAATGGTAATTTCGGCCATGATCGTCCCCTTCTTAGTCGGGAGGATTTTTCTTGACCGTGGAAGTTTCGTAAACATAATTTTGAAAAAGATTTACGATCAAATGAGGATGGAAGCCAAGTACTTGAAACCTTCTAATCCCGCATTCATAGCTTTAACGGTGTTGCGACTGAAGCTGTCGGTTATGTCGAATCGCTGGTAGAGTTGGTAGAAGGCGAGCAAATGTGCTTGCTATGTGGCTGAATTGAAGGATGCGTAGCGAAAGGAGAAAGGTAAAGGTGTGGACAAGTCTCTCGGCATCCAAGCCATCGAAGATTGGCAACCAGTGCCTGGGCCTTGACTCGATTGCCATAGTCTTCTATAAAGACATAGGTCTGAGGGATGATGAGGAAGAGCCCAATGAGACCTAGACTGCACTGGCTAAGCCGACGATTGAAATCACGGTCAACCACGATGACCAGTTACGGGTCCTAAAGATTGGAACAAAATTTATCCCCTCGATGATGAAAGAACTTGCTAGCTTTCTCCAAGCGAATCCTGAGGTGTCTGTTTAGACTCATTCTGACATGTGTCGAATCTCGCCTACCATTATGAGCCATGCATTACATATAGACCTGAGGCTTGTCCCCGTGAAACAGAAAAGGCGTGACATGGATCCAGGGAGATCTGCCGCCCTTAAAGAGGAGGTGTATAGCCTCAAAAGTAGTGGGTTTATTCGTGATGCCCTCTTCCCTCAGTGGGTATCTAATCCTGTAATTGTGAGAAAGGCGAATGGAAAGTGGCAGACATGTGTTGACTATACGGATTTAAACAAGGCATGCACGAACGACAGTTTTTCTCCTTCGAGAATTAACCAATTGGGGGAGTCAACTGCAGGACACGAGTTGCTATCTGTCATGGATGTGTACTATATATATAATCAAATCCCGATGCACATTCCCAACTAAGAACACACCAATTTTATTACCGAGGTTAGATTGTACTACTATATGGTAATGCTATTTGGATAGAAGAATATTGGAGTGATTTATCAACGCCTAGTCAATCGAATGTTTAAAGATCATATTGGAAAGATGATGGAGGTATATGTAGATGATATGCTCGTAAAATCATGACAATTAAGTGACCTCATTAGAGACTTGGTAGAAATGTTTGATATCCTCCGATATCACAAAATAAAGATCAATCCTCTAAAATGTTCTTTTGGCATTGCTTAAGGAAATGTCTTGGGTTTCATCGTCAATGCCCGCAGAATCGAAGCTGATCCTGAGGAGATTCGAGAAATTCGCAACTTCCAAGTTCCAAAGATCATCAAACAAGTATAGAGCCTAAATGGGAAGGTTGTCACCCTAAATCGATTTATTTCCAATGCAACTGATAAATACATTCCTTTCTTCAACTTGATTAGAAGAGTGAAGCGGAACCTTTTAGTCACAATCGTGGCAAAGAAAGTAAACAACTTCGTTGTCCAGAACATCATTTATCGTTTTGGCCTTCCGCTATCTCTTGTAACTTGTAATGGGATTCAATTCGACATCGCTGAATTCAAAGATTTCTACCGTTGGCATCATATTGAAAGTAGATTTGCGATAGTTTGTCACCCTAAAGAAAATGGACAAGTTGAAGCTATAAATAAAATCTTTAAGTCTATTCTGAAGAAGTGTTTGGAAAGGCTAGAGGCAAGTCGGTGGGTGAACTCCCAACAACTTTATAGGCTGACAGAACCACCCATAAGTCCATGACTGACCATAAGCCATTCGCACTTGCTTACGGCTTCGAAGCTGTTATTCTCTTTAAACTCGAAGTCCCTTCTCATCGAATGACCTACTACGATTCCAGAATGAATAGAGATATCCTCTTAGAATCTCTAGACGTTATAGATAAGGAGAGAAAAAGAAGTTGATTTAAGGGCAGCTGCACATCGAGACCAAGTCATCCGATACTATAACAGTAAAGTCCGACCTAGAACCTTTGAAATCGGCGATCTCATTATAAAACCGGTTTTTTCTATCCCATCACACATGAATCCTACCTGGAAAGGACCGTACGTCATTGAACAGAGACGTGGAGAATGATCTTTTAAGCTAGCGACTGTTGATGACGTCACACTCCTAAGGGCATGGAATAGGGAGCATTTATGACACTATTTCACTCATTTTATTCTTTTCATTTAGTTGTTTTTACTTTTCGAATTTTCTTTAGCATTTGATTTTCCAGATATGTAATAAGGCAAATTATGTCATTTCTTTCCATTTGGCAAATAAAGTTTGAAATTTCCTTTATATCTATGGTTTTTGTAGCATTACATATTTTTTACGATATTCGACTAGCTAATATTAACATGTCCGAGCAAGTTTCCAAAGTTTGGAGCTAGTCGATTACATAAGTTCACGATTGAACTAAAATGAATAAACTTGGTTAGACCATTCATTTGATGGTTCTCGTTCGCAACCCGATGGATGGAATGTCTAACGAGGAACAGATGTGACTCTATCATCCGATAAACAAATTAATCCTACCAAGCGATGGGACAAAGATGAATCAAAAGCAATCATGACATGATCGATCGCTCGCTAATTAAACCTCGAACTTGGGCAAATGAATTTATTAAGAAAAGTGCGGTCCGGCTATTTTTTGAAATAACTCTAAGTCCCCGGGGTGTCGACTGGGGTATAAACACAAATTGGGTATGATCCGATCACCTGCCAACTAATTCTTATCCCTAGGGTGCGGATATGAGTATAAACAAATGGATGAGTGTGGTTTGACCACTCACTACACCATAAACTATGACCTGAAACAGACAGGAAGTGTATAAACTCGCGGAGGATGGAGTTCGGCCATTTGATAATCTAACTCCATTGACCCAAGACCAGGGGCAGAAGTACAATCACTCAAACCACTTAATCCAACATCGTAACACTAGGGCTTGAGCCCGTTGTTTGGAATGACTCAAGGCTAAAAACGCATGGAGGCCTTTGGATAGAATTAATGGATTATTATTCGAATTAACGAGCAATGAATTACATGTACATTGAATGAAAAAGTAATAGCTCAACTACTTTAAAAAAATTCACATAAGAGTTCAATACACAATAAAGAACTTTTATTCACACATTAAGTTTGGAAATCGTAATACAAGTTTATCCAAAAGTGAGGACCGTACCCGCACAAACACGACCAATAAAAAGAAAAACAGCTATACAAACTATATACAAATTAAGCCGAAGCGACGACAATATTTTTGTCCCTTTTCTCTTTTGGATTTCTTGGGAGTGGAACCACTCAAGCTTCCACCCGTCCTTCTCTTTAATCCTTTGCCACTCTTGGCAGGAGAGCTTTTAGAAGTTGGAGGAAGTTCTTAGGGAACCGACCCGCTGGGTGGAACGACTTATAGTGGGATAAGGCTTAGATCATCGACGTACATGTCAGCGGGTTCAATTCTGGCTTTTCTCTTTGATAATTCCTCACTCTCGATGCACTCCTTCAAGCTGAGATTATCAGTGTGTTCGGAGGCACCAATGATCACAATGTCGTCAAATTCATCTGGAAGCAGCTGAACTTCAACCTTTTCATCATCAAGTGCTCCAATAACTTGAGCATCGGACCCTGGAATGTCGTTGTCCATTGAAATTTCAGTAAATGTCGGTTGTTTCTCCATAGTGACACCGCTTTCTAGAGTTTGACTAGGACCCAAAAGACCTGCAGATTCATGGAACAAGCAAGTAAGCCCATAACTATTGGGAACGAGGGACGAAAACACTCGAATAATGGAGAGTAGAGCAAGATACCTATGTTCGGCTGACTTTTAATTTTCACTGGAGTGCTTCCTTCTAGAATTGGAGTCAGCACCTTTGATTGATAACTAGGTTTGTCCGGATCATAGCCCAGTTCCTGTCCCGAGCCAAATGAAACTATGCTATGGATGTTTGAAGTGAAACGGGACCTTTGGGGATCAGATTCTAAAGCTTCAGCAACGTTTTCCCTTTGCGAGAGGGTACTAAGATATCACAGTATCGGAGCTTATAGTGGCTAGATCTGGAGGTTCATTCTCATGAAGGATCTCCCATACTAGTTTCTCCTTATCAAGGTCCACTTTGCCAAGGTCCTCTTTCTCATTAGATCTGGATGTTCAATCCCAAGCCTGGCAAGAGATTCGAGGTAGCCCTCTCCAAGAAAATTCAAATCATGATGGATTAAGACATTAGCATGGTATTCAACAATTAAAGGATTGAACATGTCCTTAATCTCATCCCGGCTAGCTACTTTAGCATCCTCCAACTAGGTTTCAATTTTTTATTTAACTTCATTATGGCCAACTTCCCTTGCCTCTTTTTTGAGGACTTCAATTTGAGCGAGTTGCTCGCCATGTTTAATTTTCAACCCCCGAGCCTCGATAACCTCTTTATAATACTTTTGAGATTCCTCCTTAGCCTCAAGTTTTTCTTCCTTTTCTTTCTTAAGGAGGACCTGTCGGGCTAGAGTGTTGTTCTCTTTAAGCGGTGAATCCTTATCCAAACTAAGCACACCATTGCGGCAAAAGGCATCTTCCAGCTCCTTTTTGTGAGCCGTTTCCAAATAATTCACTGCTTTGGATGTTTCTTTAGCACTCTATTCTGTCATATCTAGCTATATGGTTAACTTCGCAATCTCATTACATTGGTGTTTGATTATTCTTTATCGTGGATTGCCTCTAACTTAAGACAATCGATTGCATGTTGCCTCTCGGTAGATACCTCAGAAATTTTCTCCGCTAAATGCTGAAATGCTTAATGCTGCACAAAAACATCGTTAGTGCATGCAAGTGAACTCGATTTAGCATTCCTTGGAATTGTATGGATAGTAGGAAGAAACTTAAGCTCATCGAAGCAGATTTTGGAAAATTGACCATAAGTTCGGCCAATCTTTCTACCATGGAAGCCTTAAGTTAATACGATGGATCTTTTATCGGTTAGAAAATTGTCGTGAAAAATATTATCATTAAAAACCGAAAGCGCACAGTGTACAATTGTAGTACGTATGCGAGTACGAGTTGATTTGCAGGGAAATGAATCAATTTTAAATTCTACTCAATCAAATTAATCCAAAGAGTTTGAAATTAATTTAAGCTAAAAAATATGTCAAAACTAACTAAAACAGAAGTGAATAAAAATATGATATTAAAAGACAATTTAGAGGCAATTCCACTCTTATACTCTCACATAAATCAACACAAAATTTAATCCATGATCTCTCATTTTAATCTAGTAGTATTAGTGATTTATTTACCATAAGAATTATTGATTTGTAATACAACTTAAACCATCAAACTTTAATACAACACTAAAACCACTTTGTCAAATGTCATCAAAATGAATATGAACTAAAACTATTTTAAGCATGATCTATTTACTATTTTTGATTAGCAACATAGATCATCAAATTTGATTCTATTTTAACTCCATGATCAAAATCACTTAGTTAGATGTTAATGTAAATTGTTTTTATATTTGAGTAAGAATAGCCTATTTGTGATAAACAACATAGGCTATTAAATTCACTAATAAACTTACATCTGCATCTAACTATCCATGAAGCATAAAAATAAGATCATAAATTAGCAAAAATGTTGATTCTACATGATTTAAGAGAGCTTCATTATCCCTAAATTGAAGGGGTTTAGCTTCTCATTTTATTATCATTTCAACACATATAGATTGCAACATTAAAAACCAAGGAAAGCAAGAGCTACTTAAAAGAAAAGAGAACAAAAATACTTGTTAAATCTAAACTAATTGCAATGAAAAGAAAGCTAATCTACTAACATAAAATAGAAGAAAGCATGTAAATAAAAGTAAACATGGAATGGAAAAGCTTGTAGAAAAAGAAGAAGAGGCTTAAGAAGCCATTTTATTTCTCATTGATTTGTTTGACAATTTGCATGAAAGGTAAGAAGATAATTACATGAGACATAATGGGTATTTATACATGCTTAAAACCCTAATTCATATAGGGGACTACCTAAAATGCCCTTTAGGAAGTGTAACCTCCAAGTAATCATTAAAGAATTAATTAATCCCCATTAATATTTGCATGAGCGTTTTATTCTTCATTAGCTTTTAATTGTGGTCCATATGTTAGCTAGTAGGTGGGCTCCTTCATGTTGCATGAATTCTTTTATTTCTTCATTCCTTTGTCTTCCTTCACTCGTGCATGTATACATACATGAAACCACTTCCAATAATCACTCAAATTCCCACAAAAAACATTAAAATATGCAAGTAAATTTTATCAAAAATTAACACATACAAAAATGACTATTTTGCCCCCATATGAAGTTGAATGAATGATGATTTGTAAACACTTTAGGTTTTGGTAAAACACCCAATATGCTTATTTATTAAATAAAAGTAGATTAAATATGGAAGTAAAAATATGCACTTTTACGTGCACCATCAAATACCCCCACACTTATCTTTTTATTCGTCCTTAAATAAACTAAAACTATGATAAATCCATTTTCGTAGGAAAAACGATTGCATTGAGCGTATGCAACAAGTCATTAAACCTCTAGGTCTCCCTAGTAGGACGAGTGTTATTTTGTGAGGGTTTTTAGCAGATACTACCAACAAAATCTAAATGCGTATGCAGATTCTACATGGTGAAATTTTTTCAAAATATTTACAAATGAAGAATTTACTTTTAAATTAACACAAGTAAGTCAAATATATGTTCTAGTCATTATCAAGAAATTTAAGTCCTTTTACTTGTCAAAATTTCCAACAAATATTAAGCTATCATCACAATTAGACTCTAGTTTGGCTAGTTGTTTCGGTTGATTACGTAGTGCAACTGTGAAATGGATCCTTAGTTGATTATCAAAATTTTTCAAAGTAGTATTTTCATTTCTTTTGAATAACAAGTCGAATAAAATAAGTGAAAATAGTGCTTGGATTTCAATTACTTGCTCTCTCTATTTTCGAAAAGTATTAGCATTATTATTATTTATACACCTAACTCAGATAAGCTGAGGCCACATACACCGATCATGCACTGACTTTCGAGCTTACGTGAGAAGGGTATAGAGAATAGGGAGTACACACACTTGCATATGAACACATGACTCTAGATGATTATTTTATTTTTATTTTGAATTATTTACATATATTAACTCAGATAAACTTAGGCCAAATATATCGACCATGCACTACCTTTCGGGCTTACGTGAGCAGGGTACAGATCAGGGTGCATGCACACACTTGCATATGAATACATGACTCTAGGTGTTTCTTATTTTTATTAAAACCATTTTTTGCTTTTTTTAATATATTTTTCCTTTTTTATAAAGAGAGGGTTTTGCAAAATCATCTTAGCACCACTTAACTTAGAAGATCAAAACCGTAATCGCCTTTACTTTAAATCAACCACTCTTTTAAACAAAGATTGCAATTAGGACATACTTCATAATTATCACCCGTGAACTTCCTATATACTAGTTAAACCATACTTACTTGTAATCAAAATTTATTTTCGTTTTTGTTTAGACAAATATATTTTCAAAAATTTCAATTTAGTAACCAGAAACATATACTTATCCTATAGTGTTTCTTCAAAAGTAAATGCTAAAAAGAAAATTTGCTTAGAATTTTTTTGGTTTTGGAAAGAGAATGCAAAAAATAAACCATGAAAAATTAAAAATGAACATGACCCCACACTTAATTTTGACCGTGTCCCCACAATCATGCATGATATAATGAGTGTAACAAGGAAAAATATATACATATTTACAAGAGAGGGTTAAAATTTCTTACTAGACATAGTGTGACTCATGAAGAATCATGAGCTCCTCCTCTCGATCACATGTAACTCAAAGTAGGGTTTCAAACGATGACCATTGACTTTGAAATTGTTCCATCCCTGGGGTTTTGTATTTCTATGGCACCATATGGAAAAATAGTTCGTACGATGTATGGTCATGTTCATTTTGGTTGTAACTTCCCAGGGAACAAATGAAGTCGAGAGTCATACAAAAGAACTTTTTCGTTTTGGCGAAAATATTTCCCTTAGGATTGACTTGTCATGAAAAACTTTTGTTCTTTCTTTATAAAAAATTTCCATTTTCATACGTGGCATTCCTAATCTTCTCTATCGTTGATTTACAATTTTATGTTTTCGCCAGCTTTTCAAGATCAAATTTATGCTCTTAATTGCCTACAACGCTTTATGTTCGAGTTAGACGGGTAAATGGAACGCTTTACCTTATTTAAGCCTAAAAGGAGACATCCCAAGATTGGTTTTATAGCAGTTCTATAAGCCCAATGCGCATCTGTTAATTTTTGTAACCAATCTTTTCAATTTTATTCACAGTTTTTTCCAAAATGTGTTTGATTTGGCGATTTGAAACTTCAACTTGACCACAAGTTTGAGGATGATAAGGAGTGGATAACTTGTGGGTTATCGAGTATTTATTTATTAAAGATTCAAATGAACGATTACAGAAATGGATTCCATTATCACTTATTATTGTGCGAGGCGTCCCAAACCTTGAAAAGATGTTTTCTTCTATGAATTTCACGACAACTTTGTGCTCATGTGTTTTAAAAGCAATGGCTTCAACCCATTTGGAGACATAATCGATGGCTAGAAGAATGTACATATTTCTGAAAGAATTGAGAAATGGTCGCACAAAGTCAATACCCTAAACGTCAAAGATTTCGATTGTAAGAATGGGGTTCAAAGGCATCATGTTTCATCAAGAGATTACTCCTAACATTTGCTAGTAATCGTAAGATTTACAAAACTCGAATGCATCTTTAAAAAGAGTACGCCAGTAAAAACCACACTAAAGCTCCTTTTCCACAGTTTTCTTCGGACTGAAGTGATCACTACAAGCTTCGTCACGACAAAATGAAAGACACTCTTGATTTTGCAATCCAGGATGCAACGTCGAATGATTTGGTCAGAAAAGTACTTAAATAAGTATGTATCATCCCAATATAAATATTTGACTTGGGAAATAAATTTATATTTATCTTGTTTTGACCATAATGAAGGAGTTTCCTTAGTGACTAAATAGTTCACTATATCAGCATACCATGGCCAATAGAAACAAAAATGAGTTGTTTATTAGGAAAGTTCTACTTTATCGGTAAAGAAGATGGTGCATTTGGAGGAGGCAACAGATGATTAGAAATGCCATTGTCTGATCCTTTTTTATCTTTGATCGTAAGGTCAAATTCATGGAGTAAAGGGAACTAATGGATCAAACAAGACTTGGCATCCTTTTAGTGAAAAGGTACCTAAGAGTGGAATGGTCGGTATAAACAGTAATTTGTGAGCCAATCAAATATGGTCAGAATTTTTCAAGCACAAAGATTACCGCTAAAAGCTCTTTTCCGGTGGTCGTGTAATTGAGTTGAGCATCGTTTTGAGTCATACTAGTGTAATAAGTGACATGAAGAATTTTGTTGATATGTTGTCTTAAGACAACACCAATTGCGAAGTTAGAAGCATCGCACATTATTTCAAAAGGAAGATCCAAATTGGGTGTGCAAATGATGGGAGCGGAAATTCGTTTTTGAGACATTCAGAAGCAGAAACATAATCAAAATTGAAGTCAAATGGAACATCTTTTCCAAGAAGAGTCGTAAGAGGTCGAGAAATTTTACTAGAATCCTTGACAAAGGGTCGATAAAAACCAACGTGTCTAAGGAATGAACGAATGTCCTCGACAGATTTGGGATTGGGTAGATTCGCAATTAGTCAACTGTCGCTCTATCTACCTTAATGCCTTTGTTTGAAATGATATGCCCGAGGATAATGCCGTATTTGACCATAAAATGACATTTTTCCTAGTTTAACGTTAAGTGTTTGCCCTTACATCGTCCGTGAACCAACTCAAGATGGTGTAAACACTCGGAAAAAGAGTTTCCAAATATAGAAAAATTGTCCACAAACACTTCAAGAAAGCATTCAATCATGTCAAAAAAGATGCTGACCGTGCATCTTTGAAACGTAGCAGGAGCGTTGCAAAGGCCAAACGGTATACGTCGATATGTAAAAATGCCAAAGGGATACGTGAAAGTTGTTTTCTCTTGATCTTCGGGAGCGATTGGAATTTGGTTATAGCCAGAATAACCATTAAAAAGCAATAGAATTCGTGACCAGCTTAATGTTCTAGTCGATAAAAGGAAGTGGGAAGTGATCTTTAAGTGTTGCAGCATTAAGTTTTCGATAATCAATACAAACACGCCAACCCGTTTGAGTACGAGTTGGAATGAGTTCGTTAGAATCATTCTTAATAACATTAAGTCCAAACCTTTTCGGCACGACATGAATTGGGCTAAACCATGAACTATCAGAGATTGGGTATATGACACGAATAACATCCTCTATTTTTTTGTTAAGCCTTCATTGTGCATCACGAATAGGCTTGGCATTGTCAACTAAATGTATACGATGTTGAACAAGAGCGGGACTATTTCCCTTTATATCGGTGATCGACCTTCCAATTGCTTCTTTGTTTTTCGATAGAATTGAAAGAAGGGAAGCTTCTTGATCAAGATAAAGAGAGATAAAGAGATTATGACGTGAAACATTTCGTTATCACCTAAGTATGCATACTTAAGGTGATCGAGAGGGGTTTTGAGGTCCAACCTTGGGGGTTGCACAATCAACAAATTCGATTGAAATTCTGATTCAACGGTAAGGGTTCAAATGGAAGCACATTTTCAATTTCATTGGGCTCATCTAGAAACAATTGTTCATATTCAGTCTCACGTTCGTTGTTAAGGTCAACCGTTTCATTATCGAAATTTCTTGAATGAAGCTAACTTCTAACGTTTGGCCACGTGGTTCATTCAATTAATTTTCAAGCTTGAAAATGTTAAGATCCAAAGTCATGTTTCCAAAAAAAAATTTCATCTAACCGTTTGATAATTGATTAGAGCATTTGAATTAGCCAAGAAGGGTCAGCCTAAAATCAATGGAATTTGACCCATAGGATTATTCAAAGGTTGTATTCCAAGGAAATTGAAATCAATGGGGAATATGAAATGACTAACTTTGATGAGTATGTCCTCAATTTCTCCCATGGGTTTCTTTATTGAACGATTGGCAAATCGAAGAGTTACTTTCATTAGTTTTAGTTCACCTAAGCCAAGTTGCTGGTAAACTGAATAAGGAATCAAATTGACACTCGCATCTAAATCTAGTAAGCACTTGTTAATCGTTTTGTCTCCTATCGTGCATGAGATCGCCGGACATCCAAGATCTTTGTATTTGACGAGAACTGATTGGGTCAAGACTTCGCTAAGTCCAACATCTAAGAAGACTTTCTTGGGTACGTAGGTATGCATTTTTAGGTACATAAGTCCTTGAGAAACTTAGCGTAAGTTCGGACTTGTTGAACAATATCAAGAAGCAAAATGTTTACTTTAACTTGTTTAAAAATTTCCAACATCCTTTCTATTTGTGTAACAACCAACATATTTTACGATTGAATGTTTAAATATTTTATTTAAATATTTCATCGTTAATCGGATTATAGTTCGAAAATCTACTTTTTGAAAACGGTCGAATTAGGAATCGAGACCACCCCCATTGAGTTCAAAATGACATTTGCGACCTTCTTGAGTATAAACTTCGATATGTTTAGAGCAAGTCGTATTTTGCAATTTGCTAAGTGGGCTTTTGGGTTTCACCCAATCTATACACCAACTCAGCCCTTCTCTTCTTCCATTCATTCATTTTCATTCTAAAGCACAAGTACAACTGAAAATGGGGAAAGAGAATGGGAAATAGAAATTCCAAGCCCTAGTTCCAATTGCAAACTCCAATTCTTGCTCCAAATTCAAAGAGAAGCTTGGTAAGCATCATCTTCTTCTTCTCCAACTCTTTCTCCTTCCAATTTCAGAAATTTCCTAATAACTTAGGGAATGTTCTTCTTTTGAGCTTAGATTCAAGCTCATTTGGGTTGTGTTGAAGAGTGGTTGATTCTCCTTTGTTTTCAAGCTTCTCTTCCTTGTTTTTGTGTAAAAAGGTGAGATTTTTATCTCACATCTATGTCTATATCTATCCTTGTTGTTAGGTATGAATTCCTAACACTTATTCATGTGCATTTCATTTTGATTTGAATTAATTTGGTGAATATTCCAACTTTCGGTTTTTTGGTCTAATTTTATGAAATCCTATTATGGATATTTGGACGTTGATATTCGAGGCGTATCGAAGAGCCTTTAAGGCTGGGTTGTCGCTTGGCATAAATCCTTAGTCGTTGTTGCTCGTCCGATCGCTTTCGATATTCGCTTGGCCATCATTGGCCTAGGTTCAGGGAATGCCCTGAACTTCAGTTTCAGACGTCTGAAACGTAGGATTCAGACGTCTGAATATTATACTGGGAATTTTTATTCCCCAGTATTCAGACGTCTGGATCCAAACCTCCAGACGTCTGAACTGGTTCGAATTGAACCAGAGAAGAAACAGACTAAAAATTGGCATTTCTAGACGTCTGAATTTATAGATTCAGACGTCTGAATTATGTTCTGGAAAATATTTTATTTTCCAGATTCAGACGTCTGAATCATACACTTCAGACGTCTGAATCTACTTGTTTTTGCCTGTTTTGCCTATTTAGCCTGAGTTTCCAGATTTAATCGATTCGTGTTGTTTCCCTTTTGTTGTTATCATTTATTATCGACTTTGATGACATTTTCTTCGAGATTTTTGGAACATCCACCTTGATGGGTTCGGTATCGATTTCTTTGAATTCTATTCACGTCTTTGAATGTGAATTTTGGTGATTGATTATTTCTACAATCATTTTTGTGATTTGTCACTTTAAAAATATAAAGGTTTCAATACTAGTAGTAAATATCAAAACTCTTTC
The DNA here is from genome assembly GCA_030765085.1 of Allium cepa. Classification (NCBI taxonomy): domain Eukaryota; kingdom Viridiplantae; phylum Streptophyta; class Magnoliopsida; order Asparagales; family Amaryllidaceae; genus Allium; species Allium cepa. The sequence goes on from CM060944.1 coordinate 350,353,796, forward strand.
ATCAAAACGATTTCGATACTATTTTATTACAAAGCTCGTTTCTTAAAAAGTTTTTCAATCTACTAGTATATACAAACCTTTACCTCACTCGTATGAGAACTCTGATTAAACGACTTAGTAAAACAAGTGGTATGAAACGCTTGTTTTTACTTCGCCGGTTAATTCTTGGACTTGTTCGATTGAATCTCTTGTGACAATTTTCTAGTGGAAATCTACAATTTGTTCGTAAATATTTAATTTAAGCTAGTGGTTATGGGACATGACGCTAAACTCATATATTTACTAGCTTAGTGTAATTGACACTTCTTGAAGATCGATGATGATCATTTTGTGATTTAGACTAGCAATGGGTGATGTCTCTTTGTGTACGAGGGAGACTAAACCCCTTTTTTGTGGAGTTTCGACTCAAATTGGTGGGGTAGCGACCCATGGTCTTCGGGCCGTTTTGTGGAGCCTCGGCTCAAAATTAATGGTTAGCAACCATGGAATAGCGTTCCGTTTTGTGATATACGTGTTGTTGAGCTTTCATGCTCCCGTTTTGTGTTAGGCCTTTCCCCCCTTTTGTGATTTCTGGATTTCTAGTTGATGATTTCTAGAATTTGTGTTTCACCAATTTTCGTGATTTACATTGATAAGTTTTATCAATATTTGTGCATAGGTGAATTTGTGTGTCATTAACTTTTGTGATTGGCATTGATAAAATTGTCAATATTTATGGTTTGTTGAACAAAAACAAAGACTATGACATTCTTTTCTGTGAGATTTCTTGAGATGATGTATGGTTTTCGTGTTGTATAAGGTATATTTGTCATTTAATGGCACTATTGTTATCATACGTTTTTGTCACATCTCATATTCTATCTCATTTTATCTGATATTTATAGTTAGACTGATCCGTTTGTTATTTTCTAATTAAATAATACTCGGGTCAGACCGAGATGTTACAAGTGCTTCTGCTTGACTCCTCATCTGGGATTATTATCCTGACTTTTGGCTAACTACTTAGATTAGTAGTTTATTTTGTTGTATACATTTGAGATATAGACTCCATGATGTATACTTATCCTTTTGTGTAGCACGTGTAACTATTCTTTTGTGATATTGTGGATCTTGTTAGACCACTACTCTGATATACACTTTTATGTGTAATATTCATATCTGTTTCCGCCTTTGAGATATGAGCTACTGTGACTGATTTGTGTTATGATATTTCTATATTTGTTTCCGAAGATTACATATAGCCACTGTGTAGTTTCTTTGAGTTTGTGTCGGTATGTCGGATTTCCTCTTGTTATATTTTTATCTGGCATATCAGTACTCGCACAAAGCAATTATATAGATGGTCGCTCCTCAATAGCCTTATTCTCCATGCTAGTTGACGGCACTACCTCGTAGTGTCCTTGGCTAGCGTGGGTATAGAGGTGGGGAGTCACAGTTTGATTAGAGAGTTTCTTGGGTCGAAGGTGATGTGGAAATGGAATATGATACTCTCCTGGTTGGTCTACATGAGCAGAAGAAGAATTTGGACTAGTGTTTGATTCGATGTTTGGATCAATGTTTTAATCAGAGTTCCTTGTCATTTTTGAAATGTCAAGAGGATTTTTCGGTAAATCGTTTCGACTTACAACCTGATTATCGATTTGTTTACCGGAATGCAAAGTCGTGACAGCATTCATTTGGGTTACGTTGCTATCTTGAACAACATGAGCTTGATTCAAATTCGCGTTTTGATTTCTGAGATTCGGAGCTGGCTTACTTGGAAATGTGCCTCATTCAGGTTCACTCACAAACGTGGCCAATTGAATCATTTGCATTTCAAGATTAGCAATTGATTGACTCGTATTCTGCATGTACGAGATTAACAAATTTTGCAAATTACTATTTGATTAGAGGCTTAGAGTAGTTTCTTTAGCCAAAGTTTCAAGATTTTTCTCAAGTGAACTCAAACGTTTATCATCTTGGAGAGCAAAAGATTACTACGGTTGATTTTGGGATGGAGGCACAAAATTTTATTGAAAATGATTGGGAAGAAAGGGAGGATTCGAAGCATTGTTCGAAAATGCTTGAAAATTGGGACGAATCAAATTTGCGTTGGAATTATTTTGGCAAGCAAAGTTTGGATGATTTCTCCAACCAGGATTATACGTTATAGAAAATGGGTCACTCTTAACCGTATTGAAAGCATTAAGTTGTTCGATCGAACTAGGGCACCAATCGGCTATGTGATTTGGATTGTTGCATTTATAACACATTGGTTGGGAAGCTTGTTTCATTTGGTTGGATGAGAAACATTGTCCAATTTATTAATCATTGCATAGATTTTACCTTCCAAAGCCAAAGATGATCCTAATGAGTGTGCGCTTGATCGTGAGTAAATGGACTTTTTGTTAAAACGTTCCCATTGGGATGACTTTTCAGCTAAGTTTTTAAGAAATTGTCAAGCATCGTCGTGATGCGGCGCGAGGAAATTTCCTTGGCATATTGATTCAAGCATGGTTCATGAGCTATTTTCATGTCTGTCATATAAGATTTGGCAAAGAGTCTATTTTTCTAAATTGTGGTGTGGACATTTTATCAAAAGCTCTTTAAATCTTTCAAAGTATTTTTCATAAGGTTTACCCTAGAATTGATGAAAATTAACATTTTCGTTTTGGATTTTAGTTGTTTTTTCCAAGGGGTAGAATATTTTTAAGAAAACTTTAACAAATTCTTCCCAAGTTGTGATTGAATTTAATGGTAAGCTATATAACCATTTTTCAGCATAATCAGTAAGGAAAAATGGAATTAACCGAAGTTTGATTCCGTCATCACAAAGTTGTTGAAGTTTAATGGTTGCGCAAACTTGTTTGAATTTCGTTAAGAAGATTTATGAGCTATCATGTTCAAAATTGTAAAATTTTGGAAGCGCGGCAATATGGTTTGAATGAATTTCGAAATGGTTACCTATTGGGGGCGGGTGCTGTGATGAGAATAGAAGCTCTATGGGGAAAGGTTCTATCTATGAGAGTTCGAGGGGCATTTCCATTCGCCATCGTTGGAAGGTCGTTCGTTCGAGTTAAACGATTTGTTGTATCACGAGTCCAAGTACCGATGCACAAGGAAATGTTGAGAAGAGAAAGAACCGAGAATTGAGTTAAGAGAATGAAATAGAATTTCGAAAATGAAGTGTAAAATTGTTTTGTTTTTAAAGAAAAAGTATTAACTGAAGAGAATTTATTTTTCAAAAGAGATTTGATTTTTATTTTTTAAATTTTTTTTTTTTTGCTTTTTTCTAGTTTTTGTTTTTGTTTTTGAAAAGATTATTATTACTATGATTTTTTATTTTTCTAAGCCAAGTAAAAATGCTTGTTTTTTTATTTTGTTTGAAATTTTTTCCATGTTTTAAAAGGAAAAGATTAAAAAGAATTTTTTCTTTTGGATTAAAAAAAGAACCAAGTTAAGTAAAACGTACAATTTTTTAGTTTTGGATTTTGATTTTTTTTCTTTTTTTTAAATATGCATGAACTAATGCTATTAAATGAATGCAAGGACTTTATTATAAATTTTCTATCCTTAGTAGCTCCTAACCTAAAATTGTATAATCACATTTTATCTTAATTCAACAAAATAGTTGGTAGCCAGGTAACGGACAAGAGTTATCGGTGTACCACAAATCATCGTAGCAATGCAGCCGAAGGTTTAAGTACCTTCAGAGAAACAATCACTATAATATTTACAAATCATCGTAATATTTATAACTGATTATTATCCTGCCGTAGACTAGACTCCAAGAAAATAAATTATCGAAAGAAGACAATTTGTCAAGACACAATTATTCCCTAGGTGAGCTCGTGACTCCCTTAAGTCTAAACTCTAACCATTATTATTAGCAAATTATACGATAAAATGCAATTTGTGGGCCGAGAAAGGGGAGATGAAATCCCCATCTTATGTGGATTTGGGTGTTGCCCTTAGAAAATAAAATCAGATGATATGAATGCAAAACTGAAAATAAAAGTGAATTAACGATGCAACTATGAATGAAATTTTTGTTTTTTTTTGAATTCTTTTATAAAATTAAATTAAACAACAATGTAAAGAATATAACAACAAGAGATAAGAATACGATACTAGAGCATGTAGAATTATCAGCAGTTTATTTTCAAGCGGCATTTTTTTTTAAAACAAGCAATTTATTTGATGTTAACTCAAATAATGGATCAACACCCTAGATAGAGTACGAAAGCACCAACACTGTTTATTAGAGCAAAATAAAGTAGAATAGAGATATATCAAGAACAGAAACAACAGAAAGACAAGAATATTTTTATAGTGGTTCGACTGTTAACAAAGCATACGTCTACTTTATAATTTTTTTCATTGACTAATTGCTGTTACAAAGGGAATTGGATTACAAATTAATTGACTATCCTAGATTAGATTAAGTCTCAAGTGTTAGAGTTCATTGGAGAATCGCAATAAAATCCTTAGATGACTATTGTAGAGGAGTAGGATGAAGAAGGTCTTTTACAGCATTTCAGCAACCGGTTTGGAAGATCCCATTTATGTTGCAGATAGGAGAGTATTTATAGAGGTTGGAGTGCTACTAGACCAAGTCTGCTTGCCATATACTTGTAGATCAACACGAGAAGGTGCACTGAAGGTTACACCACGACTCGAGCTGAAAGGATGGATCACTAGCGATCCATTGGCTATGGATCGCTGGCAATCCATAGGTTTGGTTCGAAGGCAAGCCAACGCCTTAGCAATTTCCCCTTGCTTCGCTCCATGAAAATCGCAGCCAATTGATGAAATATTATGGATCACTAGCGATGTATGGTATATGGATCGCTAGCGATTAATATGCTTGGTCTATTTTTGGACTTTTCTCTTTTGGAGTTTATGGCGATCTGACGAAAAGGTATGGATCGCTAGCGATCCATAGTGCATCCATGTACTTGGTGGTTTTCTGAGCTTTGCCTTTCGGATCGTGTCTACTATCTCATGTTAATTTTGTTCATGAACCCTCGAGTTAATGCCATGGATCGCCATTAGAGTATTATCCTTTCTTTTTTTCCGACTTTCTTTGCCTTCTTGTTCTAATCCCTTCGGTTGGCTGTTGAGTTATTCTGATCGATGGAGTTCTCTCGACTTCCTCTGTATTCTGTTGGGTTAAAAGCCCAGATAACATTTGGCAAGCAGAGCAAGTAATTCTTCTTTTTGATTTTCTACTTTTCCAACATGAAATTTTGAAGAAGATAGGTTTTTTTTTTGTTGTTTTCTAAGGAAAAATGAAATCACAAACAAATAAACAACACCATAAAACAACAAATCCAATTACCCAAATAACACTATTTTTAATATCCTACTTCAAGGCCCACTACTCGAACAAGCCCAATACACCAAGTTTCTCTGTTAAAACGCAACAAAAAAATGTGACATTGCAGAATACATCAAAACAAAATAAAAAAAAAGAAAAGATTGGGATTTCGAAATCGCAATTGGGGAGGAATTGGTTTGTGTTTGGGTAGAGAGTGGAGATTCGCTGGAGTAGCTCTGGAGGTGTTTCGGGTTTCGGGTACGGTTGTGTCGCGATTGGATGGTTGTTTCGGATTCATGGCGATTGGATTTGAATTTGGGTTGCTGGAGTTAGGTGGCGATTGGATGCTGCTGTTTTGATTGGGCGAAGGTGATTTGCGATGGTGATGGAGTTGTTGGTAGCGATTTCTAGTTGCTGGAAGGAATGAAGTGCAGTATTTTGTGGTGTGGTTTTATTTGCAGGTTGAAGTGAATGCCTTGGTGTTGAAGTGGGAGGATGACATGGGGACGATAGTATGTGAAGTGTGAAGTAATGATGAAGTGGAGGGAATTGGTGATTTCAGGTGGAGGAAGGTTATGTGATGCTTATGATGTCGAGGAGGTGATTGATGAACTTGAAGTGGCAGTGTATTCTACAGTTGTCGTAATGAATGATGGAGTTGTTGGTGGAAGGTGTGTAGGTTGGTTTGTGTTTGAGACAGGGGGGAAGTGGTTGATGATTTGTTGGGTTGCTGTGATTGGCGGCAAGGAGGTGGTGCAATGGTATTGATGGTATTGAGGATGCACAGTTGGGAGGTTATTTGCATAGAAATGCACAGTGTTGCATGGTAGTTTGGATTTGAGGAGGGTATATGTAGAGGAGTGATGATGGAAGTGTGATAAGGTGGAGCAGAAAGTAAGGAAGAGGTAAAGTTGTTTGAACAGTGGGTGATGGTTTGTAGAAGCAGTGAATGGTAGAAGTATAATGAATGTAGATGGAACTGCTGTGATATTTGGTCAGAAATATGTGAGAAGTTTGTTGAGGCAGTGGTGAAATTGCTGTAAGATGATGGTGTTAGTTGATGGTGATGTAGTGTGGGAACAGTGGGAGGAAGATTGATGTTGTGGGTTCTGACTTGGTGGTATGTGAAGGGGTGATTTGAGTTAGATGATCAGGGAGGAAATGATGTATAGTTATGTATATGTTGGAGTATGGTTTTGTGAGAGGAAGGAGTTAGTTGTTTGTAGTTGTAGTTGTGGTTTGTAGCAGTTGTGATGTTGAAGTGAGGCAGTTTTGATGGGTTGTTTGATGTTTGTTTTGAGTTGTTTGCAGTGAGATGTGTCATGCAGAGGAATGTCTTGGTTTTGGTGAAGGTAGTGGCTGTGGTAGTGTGATGGTGGTTAAGTTGTATATGGAGGACTGCAAGGTGAATGGCAGTTTTTTTGGTGGATGGTGATAGTGGCAGTAGTGGATGAATTGGAGCAGAGGTTGGTGAAGCTTTGGGGACGATGTAATTGGCAATGTTTTATGAAATGTATATAGAAAAACCGAGAATGGAGATTAATAGTGCAATGTAAAAGAATAACAGTGAAAAGTGAATGTTAAATTGTGTAATTGAAATGCAAATGCAATTGAACCAAAAATAGAAATGGCACTGAAATGCAAACTAAAATGAAAATGGAATGCAAATATTTTTTTAAACTAAAGAGCAAATAAAAGAGCTATGAACAACTGTGAAAATAGTTGTCACATAGGATGAAAATAAATGCACAACTATGAACTATAACAATGTAACAAATGCACACAAGAATGAATACAAAACAAATAATGTAACAAGAAATGTAATGAATTTTTTTAAATGTAATTCAACATACAAAATGAACACACAATAAAATCAAAAATACATTGAAATGTAGAATTAAAATCAAATTTCAATTCCTTGGCAACGGCGCCAAAAACTTGTTAATACGACGGATTTTTTATTTGTTTGAAAATTGTCGTTAAAAATATTATTGTTAGAAACCGCAAGCGCATGATGGAGGCACCAGTGATCACAACGTCATCAGATTCATCTAGCAACTGCTAATTCTCGACCATTTCACCATCAAGTGCTCCAATAACTTGAGCATCGGGCCTTGGAATGTCGGTGGCCACTGAAATTTCAGTAAATGTCGGTTGTTGCTCCACAGCGGCACCGCTTTCTGGAGTTTGGTTAGGACCCGAAAGACCTGCAGATTCGTGAACAAGCAAGTAAGCCATAACTATAGGGCATGAGGGATGGAACCTCTCGAATAATGAAGATGAGAGCGAGATACCTATGTCCGGCTGGCTTTTAGTTTCCCTGGAGTGCTTCCTTTTAGAATTGAAGTCAGCACCTTTGATTGATAACTAGGTTTGTCCGGATCATAGTTCAGATCCTGTCCTAAGCCAAATAAAACTATGCTCCGAATATTTGAAGTGAAGAGGGACCTTTGGGATCAAACTCCAAAGCTTCATCGACGTTTTTCACTTTGCCATAAGGTACTAAGACATCAATGTATCAGAGCCTTATAGCGGCAAGATCCGGAGGTTCATTCTCACGAAGGATCTCCCATACCAGTTTCTCCTTATCAAGATCCACTTTTCCAAGGGCTCTCTTCCTTGTTTCAACGATGTATTCCCAAGCCTCGGCAAGAGTTCGAGATAGCCATCTCGAAGAAAATTCAAGTCACATTGGATTAAGACACAAGCATTGTACTCAACAATTGAAGGATTGAACATGTCCTTAATCTCATCCCAGTTAGCCTCTTTAGCATCCTCCAACTAGGTTTCAATTAGTTCTCTAACTTCATTATAGCCAGCTTCCCTTGCTTCTTCTTTGAGGACTTTAATTTGAGCGAGTTGCTTGTCATGTCTAATTTTCAACCCCCGAGCCTCGACAACCTCTTCATAATACCTTTGAGATTCCTCCTAAATCTCAAGTTTCTCTTCCTTTTCTTTCTTAAGGAGTTCTTCGAGTTCCTCAACGCGCCGAGCTAGAGAGTTTTTCTGTTTTTGCAGTAAATCCTTTTCCAAACCAAGCACACCACTATGGCTAAGGGCAGTGTCCAGCTTTTTTTTGCGAGCCGCTTCCAAACAATTCACCACTTCGGATGTTTCTTTAGCACTCATTTCTACCGTAGCTAGCTTTGTGGTTAACTCCGTGATCTCGCTACCTTGGTGTTTGATCATTCTTTATCATGGATCGCCTCCAACTTAAGGCGATCGATTTCATGTTACCTCTCGGTAGACACCTCAGAGATTTTCTCGACCAAATGCTGGAATGATTCGTGCTACATAAAAACGTCGTTGACACATGCAAGTGAACTCACTTTAGCATTCCATGGAATTGTATGGATAGAAAGAAGAAACTTAAGCTCATCATAGTAGATTTTTAGAAAATTGACCTTAAGTTTGGCCAATTTTCTACTGTGGAAACCTTAAGTTACTACGACGGGTTTTCTATCGGTTAGAAAATTGCCGTTGAAAATATTATCGTTAAAAACCGCAAGCACAACAATTGTTGTAGCGACCCGTAGTTCCGTACCCTTTGAGTTAATAATAATTCACTCCTGTTCAACCAAAGTTGTACAAAAGAGCGAATAACTAAGGTAAAGAGGAAGAAAGAGATAGAAGAAAATTAAACAGCATAAAATCTCACAATCGCAGCGGAACAAAATATAACATATTATAATAGATTTTTATATACAAAAGAATCTGTAACTATTTTATACTTACAATCACTAGAGTATAATAATCAATACACCAAACTGGACAGTTATATAACTTGTCCTTACATAGCGGAATATAAGCCTAGTATGGAGATATGTCTTTGTCATCCAACTCGTCTCCTGTGCTCCATAGCATTCAATCCTGAATCTTTAATACCCGGTCTGACCCGAGCATTATAATAAAATAACACTCGAGTTAGTTTGGAAAACCAGCATGAGAAAATACACTCAATTTGAATATTAGAGTTATCAAATCCTTTTTAGAAAAACAAAGGTATCTCGTAAGACCCACCTCGCACATAAACACGATGTGTATTTATCTTACGGTAACCAATTTTTTTTATAGAAAATCCAGTGGTATTATAATAGTGTCTAAATACAAATGCTTATTCAAACAGCTAAAATTGTTACATTAATTAAATTCCAGCATACTAGGTTCTACAAACAAAACTGTAAGCTCGTATTAGAGAATGGATTCCAACGATTGACTGGGCCACTGGGGTACCACCCGTCATAGTACACCTCTAAAACAATGTACCAAGGACCATCGCCAGGATCCCCTGCTACACAATACCGGCCTACCCCTAACCTGGGAGACCGAATAAGTTATCAACCCAGGTGTTCCTGAAAGTGACTATGCTCCGATACCAAATGAAAGTGACTATGCTATGATACCAAATGAAAGTGTATAGGATCGTGCAATATGGATATAATAATGCAGAGTATAGAAATGTAGTAAATAGAGCGGAATAAAATGCAGAATAATAATAAAAATAACACCGAAGATTTTTATACCGGTTCGGAGTACCGTCCTACGTCCAGTCCCAGACTCATTCTGGAATTTCACTAAAACAATAATCCTCACTTAACCCGGAGGAACATGTATACACATTCTGAGCAGCAGAACAGACACCTGAGCAGCAGAACAGGATTTTTGCCTCAGCAGCAGAAGAGTACTTCACTAATACAAAAGAATATCTGACACTATGTGTTCTTGATAACACTAATTTGTCTCTGATAGTACAAACCTCCTATAATCAAATCCTCAAGTATATGTAGTGTATATGAAGATATGAAGAGAAGGTAATGCTAAAAATCGAAGGTTATGAAAGTTTATTTGAAGATTCAAAGAAGTAAAATGTTTGTTCGTTGTTTGAATGCAAGTATGAGTGCATAAGAAGAATATTAGAGAGTTAGAATGAATTTCGATAAATATGAAGTGTTTGGGAACATATATTTATAGTAGACAGAGAGTTACTCCCATTGGTGAAGGGTTCTGACCAAAAGGAGCGTCCATTTCCATTCACAGAAAGAACACAACCTTTCGCAGAATGAAGATGTCTTTTCAAAATATGACAGTTGGGTTCAGGTTAGTTGACTGGTCGAAAATGGTCGGTCGACTGAATAGTGAAGACATGTAATAAATTGTGAACAAATATGTTGAAATGCACAGATTCAATCGACTGACTGACTGTATTCAGTCGATTGAATTCTATTGTTAAGCAAAAATTGCAGTAGCTCATTTGGTTAGAGTACTTGCCTTTCAAACTAGTGACCCGGGTTCAAGCCCTGATTAATGCATTTTTTGACAACTTAGTTTTGATTAAAATATGCGTGCAAGTTTATTTTAATGTGAATGATGATTCTTGAGGAAAGATTTTAACAAAGCACTAAACTAGACTTTAAATACACATTTGATGGCTCTTGTTAAAATATATAACTATACAAATCATATATTGATCCGATGAGTCTGGATGTTATCGTAGTCGTAGATTCGTGAATTATTGTGTCTTGTCAGCAATCAAAACCTATGATCCAACATTCTCCCCCTTTTTGATGATGACAATTTCATTATGCTACGAACGAATCTTTGACAAGCTTTGTTGATCTTATCTCTCTCACTGAATATATTCCTGCAATTGTGCTATAGATTTCTCTCTCTGAATCTATGCTATATATTCTTGTAAATAATTAACATTTTCTCCCCCTTAATCCGTGCTTACATGGATACTCCTGCAAATAGTGTTAGAGCAATATCTTTCTCCCCCTTTGTCATCGACAAAAAGGAGAGTTTATATGATGATATAAATTATATTTCACTTAAGTGTTAACATAAAACAATATAAAACAAAATAACTTCTACATATAATGTAAGGTATCAGAAAAAATTAACATTTAAAGCATGCGACACCCAAGGTTCTTATAATCTCCTAATTTTTTGTAAACCATACCCATTTAGATGTGGTTGAACCTTTATAAATATAATTTTCATTATTAACTACCATATCAAAATAATCATCAATGTATTTTTCTCTATTTTTTCAATTAACAGGAACCCAAATATTTAGATAATTTTTATTCATATTTCCTGTCAATGATTTTTACTACTAAAGAAATTGTAAACATTATTGGTCATAGCAGTATTTGAATTTCTATAAAAATTGGATTTAGACTTTTCTCGTAATCTAGTACTAGCACCAACATATTTACTATACATGAAAGCGTGTCTAATGCTATTTCTACGATCAGTTTTATTATATCCAAAACCACTTTTATCATTTAAAGTCTAGAACTAGATAAAATAATGTTTAAATCGTTTTGACCTTTGTTAAATTTTGTGACTTCAGTGTTAAATTTATCAAATTTAGCCTTAAAATCACAATTATTATTTTCAAAATAAATATTACTATTATTCAAAATATCAATTTTCTTATTTAAATCAGAATTCACGTTTTTTAACGTACGGTTCTCATTTTTGAGAAGGGAATTTTGAAATTCTGAATTATCTAAAGAGGATTGTAATAAATCATTTTGTCTTTTCAAATCAAAAATTTCTTTTGAAAGTTTCTCTCTCTTTTTCAAATATGGTGTTTTTTCCATCTAGAGAATCTTTAATAGTTATAAAATTATTCTTTAAAACACCAAGTTGATTTTCTAAATCTAACTTCTCATTTTTCAATTTCTCGTTTTCACGTTCTATAGATTTCATCTTTTCTAAAATAATAAAATTAAGCTTTGAAATCTTATTCCTAATACGAACTAATTCATTATTATCTTTTACCGAAATTTGTAAATCAGAAAGTACCTTTTTGTAGTCCTCACTGGTGGCTTTGACAGGGATTTTTCCGGTTGTATTTCAACTGGATCGTTTTCTAGTCATTATTCTATGATGTTGTGACAATCGATAGAATTCCAGGATTTTTGATTACCAGATAACCGTGTTACGGTTATATGATGACCTTGCTCTGATACCAAATGAAAGTGACTATGCTCTGATACCAAATGAAAGTGACTATGCTCTAATACCAAATGAAAGTGTATAGGATCGTGCAATATGGATATAATAATGCAGAGTATATAAATGTAGTAAATAGAGTGGAATAAAAAGTAGAATAATAATAAAAATAACACCAGAGATTTTTATACTGGTTCGGAGCACCGTCCTACGTCCAGTCCCAGACTCCCTCTGGAATTTCACCAAAACAATAATCCTCACTTAACCCGAAGGAACAGGTATACACAGTCTGAGCAGCAGAACAGACACCTGAGTAGCATAATAGGATTTTTGCCTCAGCACTAGAAGAGGACTTCACTAATACAAAAGAATATCTGACACTGTGTATTCTTGATAACATTAATTTGTCTCTGATAGTACAAACCTCCTATAATCAAATCCTCAAGTATATGAAGTGTATGTGAAGATATGAAGAGAAGGTAATGCTAAGAATCGAAGATTATGAAAGTTTATTTGAAGATTCAAAGCAGTAAAATGTTTGTTCGCTGTTTGAATGCAAGTATGAGTGCACAAGAAGAATATTAGAGATTTAGAATGAATTTCGATAAATATGAAGTGTTTGGGAACATGTATTTATAGTAGACAGAGAGTTACTGCCATTGGTGAAGAGTTCTGACCAAAAAGAGCGTCCATTTCCATTCATAGAAAGAACACAACCTTGTTGAATATGCGCTTTGCGCTTATATGATTTTTGTTTGATGATAATAAACATATATACATTCGTTTAAATGTATTTGTTAATATACTATTTTATTTTTCACAGATTAAATAAATATTTGCTGAATAAAATAAATAACACGGAATTTGAATTCAAACGAATATTTTATTCAAACAAATATTTATTACAATTTTGAATAGTATACAAATTCAAGCTCTCACTATTCACTATACAACTTTGATACAAATTCAATTACATCACTACTTTACATATCATCACCTCACTACATATCACTCACACTCGTATTTTTATCTTCAACTTCCTTCTAGTTTGAATCCAGCATCTGAGCAATCTGCAAAAATATTCACTAACGCAGTAAAATTGAAAAAGAAATATTTTTTCAATATAAAATAAAATATTTTTTTAAAATAATTTTTGCCTCAGTTATTTGGGTTGTTCGTCATCATTTGAATTCATCATACACGAACAACTTGTGACATACACAGTGTATTACTGTATATGCCACAAGGCCGTGCACGCCGATATATATATATATATACACACACACTTGATTGATTTACAGGGACAGGCGAGCACAGGTCAAAACCAAATAATAAACCGGGTTCAACTCACGTGCAATAACATTCAAAAATATGACTCAAGCACAAGGTCAAACCCGAGTTTTTGAAACTGGATTCAACTCAAGTGAAATTTCAAAAAATCAACATGAACGGATGCAAAGACCAGAAATGCAACAGTGATATGCACAGATGCATTCAAAGTCAAAACCAGTTGCAACATGGATGTCACAAGCACTGACTGAAGTGAACAAACCAGAAGAAAACCAACTAAACCAACATGAACAATACACAGCAGCCCCAAATACCAGTGATGCAACTAAGCACAAATCACTTACAACATGTATGCAGCCCAATGAACCAGTGACAACAAACTACAAACTCAACAAGACATGTACACAAAGCATAGTGCACCGAAGGAGCAGCAACAATGAAACTGACTCGAAGCAGTAGTGACAGTAAGCAATGCAGCAACGATGGTCAAGTAATATGCATCAGGCATCAAAAAAATGTTCAAGACATCAAGTGATACAAGGTCAGGGAAGCAACCAGGATGGAGCAGAGACAAGTAATGCATCAAAAGTGCACAACAACCATCAAGTAGTGTACATGAATACAACTACAACAAATGAACATAATGCCACAGTGCAAGTGAAGATGACACAGACTCAAGCAAATGCATATATTAACATCACTGGCAATTATTCATTCAAAGCAACATAACAGAGGCAACATGAATGGAAACTGCATCAATGCAAATCAAAACAGAGAGTATGGTGATGCAGTCAACAAGGCAACAGTGCAGGTGAACAAATGTGTAAATGCTCAAGACCACACAGTGCATATATGTCAAACATGAATGCTACGACTTCAAATGAACCAACAACATAGCAAGCTACATGAAGACAGAGCTCGATCAAAATGCCTCATTGACAAAGAAATGAAATTCACGCAACAAGTTAAAAGTCATTCAGTGATACAAGACCGAAGTTTAGAAAATCAAAGGTCAAAGTGATAGTGAATCGCCAATTCAATGATGAACAAGTCAACAAAGTGAAAATTCACGAAATCAGTATTGTCAAAGTCAAACAAGTGTTCGCCGTGATAGCCAAGAAAATTGATCACGAAATCAAATCAATACCGTGTAAATCAAGCTACCAAAAATACGAAATTGACAAAGTCAGATCAATCCCAAGCATCAATACAAGATCGAACGACCATTGACAAATTCAAATGAACGTATACGAACGCAAAAATAGGATTTCGAATCCTATATAAGCCCAATCATCATTGGCAAAATAATCATCGAGTTCAAGCATCAACCAAGTAAAGCAAAAAGAAAAAGCACATACCTCACAAACAACGAACTCGATCAAGCAGCTGCAAACGAGCGACAGTCGATCATCAGAAATCAAGCACAAGCCAGAGCCGAAAGTATCAATTTGGATCGATAGCACAAAGCCCTAATTTGACAAAGGGATCGGCTGCAATGTTTCAGAAGGAAGAGAAAAGGACCGAAGCCCTAATTTGACAAAAAGGAACGGGCCAAGCAAAAGAAAAAGGAGAGGCCGCATTTTTTTTTCAAAAGGGATCGAGTTGAAAAATAAGGGGCCGGCCTTATTTATAAAAGGGGGATTATTTTTTAGTTTTATTTTGAGCAAAATTGTGGAGTCAAGTTTATACTTTAATTTTTGCTCCTGGTTTTATTTTTGAAATTGTTCTGTTTTTCTTTTCAAGTCAAAGGAGTTGTAAATCACCACCTAGGGTTTAGGTCGTGTCAGATTGTCTAGTTAGAATTAGTTCAGTGAGCAGGGTGTGCGAGTTTGCAAAGCTGTATAGGCGGAAGCAAAGTTTGCGAGTAAGCGAAACTCTATAGGCGGAGCTGGGTGTGCGAGTCTAGTAGAGTGTTTGTGAGCGGGAGCAAATGTTTGCGAGCAGGGTGTGCGAGTCTAGTAGAGTGTTTGTGAGCGAGAGCAAATGTCTGCGAGTCTAGTAGAGTGTTTGTAAGCGTGATACTGTTTAATTCTAATAGAAATCTGTGAATGCAGCAGTAGGCAGGGGTTGCCGAAGCTGGGTAAATTTTATGTGTGATTTACTTTCCAGCATATTTATTTCTGCAGTTTATTTCTGTGTTTAAATCGATAAAATTTGCTATAACCCTATTCACCCCCCCTCTAGGGTTAATCGAGATCCTACAAGTGGTATCAGAGCCCGGTATATTTTTTATTTAACTCTAGAGTCATGAGTCTACAAAATAATGCTTTTTCTGAGGGGCAATCTATTACTAGGCCACCCATGTTTAACGGGAACGATTATGCTTATTGGAAAGTTAGGATGGGTATCTATCTTAGTTCTGTTGATTATGATGTTTGGGATATCAGTGAAACTGGCTATAAACCTCCCACTATAATCGTTGGTGATACTGAGATTCCTAAACCTAAGGATAGGTGGGATGCTAACGATAAGAAATTGAAAACGACAAATGCTAAAGCCATGAATGCTTTGATATGTGCTCTTGATAAAAATGAATTTAATAGAATTTCTCATTGTACAACAGCACAGGAAATTTGGTACACTTTGGAGGTGACACACGAAGGAACTTCTCAAGTCAAGGAGTCTCGTCTAGCCCTATTCAGCAACGAATACGAAAACTTTGTGATGGACAAAGGCAAGAGCATAAAAGACATGTTTGGACGTTTTTCAACCTTGGTATACAACGCTAGAGCACTTGGGAAGGTATTCACTGAGGTAGAGCTTGTGAGGAAGATACTACGAATTTTACCAATGAACTTTGAGGCAAAAGTCACAGCAATCCAAGAATCGAAAGATCTGAGCAAACTAAGCATGGAGGAGTTGATTGGTAACTTGATGACATATGAGCTTGAGCTAAAAGCAAAGGAAGAACGCAACAACTCCGAACCAAAGAAGAAGACGATTGCCTTAAAGAGCAAAGAAGAAAGTGATAAAGATGAAGAAGATCCAATTGAAGAGCTTGCAATGGCTGTCAATAATCTTAGAAAATGGTCGAGATTCAAGCCACGCAAGAAGAAAACAAGTTGTAATAGGCCAAAAGATTCTGAAAATTCCGATGATGAACTGACGTGTTATAACTGCAACAAGCCCGGCCACATCAAACCAAAATGCCCGCTTCTCAAAGACAACAAAGGAAAGAAAAAGAAGAAGAAGGCCTTTGCAACAACTTGGGATGATGAAGAAGGAGAAGAAGTTTCAGATAGCAGCTCAGAGGAGGCTAATTTGTGTCTTATGGCAAAATCAAATTCAGAAGCAAGCTCCGACGAATCTAGTGAGGCAGGTGAGTTTTCTTATAAAGAACTTGTTTTTATGTGTTCTGATCTTACTAAAGTAGTTGATACGCTTGAATCTAAAATTGAAAAACTGAAATCTGAAAGGAGGAAACTTGCCCATGAAAATTCTAGGTTAGAAACTGAACTTGAAAATATTCAAAACCTAGAATGTAACCAATGTAAAATTTTAGATTCGGAACTATCAAAAATTAGGAATAACTTTGAGAGCCTTGAAAAAGAAAACTTGAATCTTAAGGAAACTATCGACACTAGGAAAAAGGATTTTATAAATCGATGCACCTCACTTGTCACTGAAAACTCAACATTAAAAACCAAAGTCCAAAATCTTGAGAAATCCCTGAATAACTTTTCAAAAGGAGAAAAATCATTCAAAATGTTATTGGGAAATCAAATTTTTGCTAACAATAGAAAAGGACTAGGTTTTGGAAAATCACAAGATGATGATAAAGGTAAAAGTGTTGCTCGATCTGAAATAATTGGACATCATAGTCATAGGAACACAAAATTTAATCAAGTCAATTTAATGTGCTCGATTTGCAGAAAATTTGGACATAATCAAAATAATTGTTGGTATAGACCCAAACATGTAAAAACTATACCGATTTGGGTTCCAAAAGGCACAAATATAAAATCTTTGAAAGTCAAACAAATTTGGGTGCCAAAAGGAACATATATAAATAGTTTTGGGTCTCTAAAAACATATTTTTCATATTCTGCCACTAACAACAATGGACCTATAAAAACAAATAGGTCACATAAATCTTTTATCGTGTAGGTGTGGTGGCAGGCTAAGGAACAACAACAGTGTTCCCTGGATTTCGGCTGTTCCAGAAACACAACGGGCGACAAAGCAAAGTTCCTTATCCTAGTACAAAGGTGACAGAATCACAATGGGCAATCACGAAAATTTTATCGTAAAGGTAAAACAGGTAAATTTGTTTTGAACGATATATTAAATATGATATCTGCACCATATTCTGAATTAAAATCAGCCAATATTGAGATGAATAAAAGATGATGATTTTGATTCTGATTTTTTCAAAATTGTTGGCCAATTATGCTTTTATGCCAAAAACACTACAATCCTTGAAATACTTTATATCGATTAATTTGGATTGCTGATGGTGCTTTTTTTGATTGACGATAATATTTTTGGCTAAATCTATATTCACGGTTTCTTCTATTTACATGGCTTCAACTTAAAATCCTAATAAATTCTATTTAAAAAAAATGTAAAAAGGATTTTAAGAAATTTTTGACTTGTTCTTATTTATGACATTGATTTGTGCTTAATTGATGACCAATCAGATTTTCAATTTTGAACTAATTTATATAAATTTGTTCGGTCAAATGATGGTTACTCATGCTACACGTAGATATATTGGTTCTGACATTTTGGTCACTGCTTGTAAATTTGCACGATTTCAAATTCATGTGAAAAAGGATTTTAAGAAATTGTTGAAACTTCAAGAAATTGTTTTTGAAATAATTATGATGTTGATTGACTGTTGATTACTCATGAATATAATTGTTTATCCTATGGTTTCTGAAATTAACATCATGATATTTGTTTGAGTGTTAACACGGCTTAAATTCAAATTCAAAAGAATGATGTTAAGTTTGAAATTTTTGGTGCACACTTCATGGTTCAACGAGTGAATATTGAGTGAAATTTAAATTCAGATGCAGATTACACTGGTAATATAGTTGATAGAAAAATTACTAGTGGAACGTGATTAATTTTTTTTTGAAACATTCATTTGCTGCATCGTTTTTTTTTCAAAGAAAATATCTGCATATTTTTCATTTGAAATAATTTTCAAATAGCAGAAAATTTTCTTATAAAACCCCCTCGAGAAAATCATGTTTGACCATATCTACAGATTAATCATTTTTGAAAAATTGATTTTATAATTTTTAATTTGATTTTAAATGACAAATTTTGACTAATCTGACTCCCTTTGATTATCGAAAAGATGAATAGTGATTGAAAAAGAGATGAGTGTTGATATTTATCATATATTATAACTCGAGAAAGTATAATTAGAAAATTTCTTTAGAATTTCATAACAAGAGTTATAAAAACTTTTTGTTGGGTAAAAATTCCATGACCATTTCTATTTCTATCATCTTTCTATCAACCATCACTCATCAAGATCATATTTAGTATGTAAATTTGTGGTAGTTTACAAAGGAAATCATTTGTTCTTCAATATCTTTAAATCTGTGAAGGAAATTATTTGTGCTTCAACTTATTATATTCAACAATAAAAATAAATATCCAAAGTATTCACTCTCATTTAAAAGTCCTCACGGTTATGCATGGGTGAATTACTTGGATTTTTGATTATGTGCTTCCATGCTTATTTAAAAGTCCTCACGGTTATGCATGTATGGAACGCATATCAAATTTAATTGGTTTAATAGACAAGTTGATTCTAATCCCATTTAAAAGTCCTCACGGTCATGCGTGGTTAGAAGATACTTGATTTCATTTTTAAATTAAATTGGAATACTACTAATCTCTTTTAAAAGTCCTAACGGTTATGCATGGTTAGTAGATATTCAAATTTCCATAAATAAATATACCACAAATAGACATATCTATATGAATTTTTGATGATTTTATCTCCATCATTTCTGAAAGTGGAATATGCGCCTCACAAGGGTAATTATGATTTTTGTTTGAGTTTTATTGAAATTTGATATTTATATTCAATTGAGTTAAATGTTTGATTCATGTCTGTCACTTCATCCCTATTTTTATAACACTGTTATTCTTTTGCTGATAACAAAAGGGGGAGAGAAAAGTTAAGATTTTGACAAATAGAATCAAGCAAAGGTCAAATAATTTTCACTTTGCATATAGGATCATTTATATATTTTTATTTGTATGCATATATGTAGGGGGAGTATCATATAGAGAGGAAGCATTCAAATAGGGGGAGCAAATTGAACAATCAAATACATTTAATACATTCAGAATCTTAAATATATGTTTGTTATCATCAAAAGGGGGAGATTGTTGAATATGCGCTTTGCGCTTATATGATTTTTGTTTGATGATAATAAACATATATACATTCGTTTAAATGTATTTGTTAATATACTATTTTATTTTTCACAGATTAAATAAATATTTCCTGAATAAAATAAATAACACGGAATTTGAATTCAAACGAATATTTTATTCAAACAAATATTTATTACAATTTTGAATAGCATACAAATTCAAGCTCTCACTATTCACTATACAACTTTGATACAAATTCAATTACATCACTACTTTACATATCATCACCTCACTACATATCATTCACACTCGTATTTTTATCTTCAACTTCCTTCTAGTTTGAATCCAGCATCTGAGCAATCTGCAAAAATATTCACTAATGCAGTAAAATTGAAAAAGAAATATTTTTGCAATATAAAATAAAATAATTTTTTAAAATAATTTTTGCCTCAGTTATTTGGGTTGTTCGTCATCATTTGAATTCATCATACACGAACAACTTGTGACATACACAGTGTATTACTGTATATGCCACAAGGCCGTGCACGCCGATATATATATATATACACTTGATTGATTTACAGGGACAGGCGATCACAAGTCAAACCCAAATAATAAACCGGGTTCAACTCACGTGCAATAACATTCAAAAATATGACTCAAGCACAAGGTCAAACCCGAGTTTTTGAAACTGGATTCAACTCAAGTGAAATTTCAAAAAATCAACATGAACGGATGCAAAGACCAGAAATGCAACAGTGATATGCACAGATGCATTCAAAGTCAAAACCAGTTGCAACATGGATGTCACAAGCACTGACTGAAGTGAACAAACCAGAAGAAAACCAACTAAACCAACATGAACAATACACAGCAGCCCCAAATACTAGTGATGCAACTAAGCACAAATCACTTACAACATGTATGCAGCCCAATGAACTAGTGACAACAAACTACAAACTCAACAAGACATGTACACAAAGCATAGTGCACCGAAGGAGCAGCAACAATGAAACTGACTCGAAGCAGTAGTGACAGTAAGCAATGCAGCAACGATGGTCAAGTAATATGCACCAGGCATCAAAACAATGTTCAAGACATTAAGTGATACAAGGTCAGGGAAGCAACCAGGATGGAGCAGAGACAAGTAATGCATCAAAAGTGCACAGCAACCATCAAGTAGTGTACATGAATACAACTACAACAAATGAACATAATGCCACAGTGCAAGTGAAGATGACACAGACTCAAGCAAATGCACATGTTAACATCACTGGCAATTATTCATTCAAAGCAACATAACAGAGGCAACATGAATGGAAACTGCATCAATGCAAATCAAAACAGAGAGTATGGTGATGCAGTTAACAAGGCAACAGTGCAGGTGAACAAATGTGCAAATGCTCAAGACCACACAGTGCATATATGTCAAACATGAATGCTACGACTTCAAATGAACCAACAACATAGCAAGCTACATGAAGACAGAGCTCGATCAAAATTCCTCATTGACAAAGAAATGAAATTCACGCAACAAGTTAAAAGTCATTCAGTGATACAAGACCGAAGTTTAGAAAATCAAAGGCCGAAGTGACAGTGAATCGCCAATTCAATGATGAACAAGTCAACAAAGTGAAAATTCACGAAATCAGTATTGTCAAAGTCAAACAAGTGTTCACCGTGATAGCCAAGAAAATTGATCACGAAATCAAATCAATACCGTGTAAATCAAGCTACCAAAAATACGAAATTGACAAAGTCAGATCAATCCCAAGCATCAATACAAGATCGAACGACCATTGACAAATTCAAATGAACGTATACGAACGCAAAAATAGGATTTCGAATCCTATATAAGCCCAATCATCATTGGCAAAATAATCATCGAGTTCAAGCATCAACCCAGTAAAGCAAAAAGAAAAAGTACATACCGAAATCACAAACAACGAACTCGATCAAGCAGCTGCAAACGAGCGACAGTCGATCATCAGAAATCAAGCACAAGCCAGAGCCGAAAGTCTCAATTTGGATCGATAGCACAAAGCCCTAATTTGACAAAGGGATCGGCTGCAATGTTTCAGAAGGAAGAGAAAAGGACCGAAGCCCTAATTTGACAAAAAGGAATGGGCCAAGCAAAAGAAAAAGGAGAGGCCGCATTTTCTTTTCAAAAGGGATCGAGTTGAAAAATAAGGGGCCGGCCTTATTTATAAACGGGGGATTATTTTTTAGTTTTATTTTGAGCAAAATTGTGGAGTCAAGTTTATACTTCAATTTTTGCTCCTGGTTTTATTTTTGAAATTGTTCTGTTTTTCTTTTCAAGTCAAAGGAGTTGTAAATCACCACCTAGGGTTTAGGTCGTGTCAGATTGTCTAGTTAGAATTAGTTCAGTGAGCAGGGTGTGCGAGTTTGCAAAGCTGTATAGGCGGAAGCAAAGTTTGCGAGTAAGCGAAACTCTATAGGCGGAGCAGGGTGTGCGAGTCTAGTAGAGTGTTTGTGAGCGGGAGCAAATGTTTGCGAGCAGGGTGTGCGAGTCTAGTAGAGTGTTTGTGAGCGGGAGCAAATGTCTGCGAGTCTAGTAGAGTGTTTGTAAGCGTGATACTGTTTAATTCTAATAGAAATCTGTGAATGCAGCAGTAGGCAGGGGTTGCCGAAGCTGGGTAAATTTTGTGTGTGATTTACTTTTCAGCATATTTATTTCTGCAGTTTATTTCTGTGTTTAAATCAATAAAATTTGCTATAACCCTATTCACCCCCCCTCTATGGTTAATCGAGATCCTACAAACCTTTCGTAGAATGAAGATGTCTTTTCAAAATATGACAGTTGGGTTCAGGTCAGTCGACTGGTCGAAAATAGTCAGTCGACTGAATAGTGAAGACATGTAAAAAATTGTGCACAAATATGTTAAAATGCACAGATTCAGTCGACTGACTGACTATATTCAGTCGACTGAACTCTATTGTTAAGCAAAAATTGCAGTAGCTCATTTGGTTAGAGTACTTGCCTTCCAAACTAGTGACTCAAGTTTGAGCCCCGCTTCATGCATTTTTTGACAACTTGATTTTGATTAAAATATGCGTGCAAGTTTATTTGAATGTGAATGATGATTCTTGAGGACAGATTTTAACAAAGCACTAAACTAAACTTTAAATACACATTTGATAGCTCTTGTTAAAATATATAACTATACAAACCATATATTGAGCCGATAAGTCTGGATGTTATCGTAATCGTAGATTCGTGAATTATTCTTGTCAGCAATCAAAACCTATGATCCAATAGTTCCTACCCTTACTGTGGAGCGCTCCTTCTTTCATGCACATCCATATCCATAATAAATAGGTTTCCGATGACATCTAGAAAAATGATAACATACCCTAATTATGTGCAACCCACTTAGCCTTACTACATCTCCCCTGATTTAGTCATTCTCGATTGATGAGGCTCGAGGCTAAACGTTACCTTTCAAGAAACAATTCTACTTAGAATGCTCATCGTTCTCTAATGACGATGTTCTGATAGCATTCGTCCATACAAGTTGTCATGGGTCTAAACAAACCGAATCACCATCTTCATCATCTTCACAGTATTCATTCATAACGTTTAAACCGGATCGAAGTGGTTTTCAGATAATCAAATCCGATCCCGATCACATCGAAATGATTAACGAAAATGGGCAAATATTGACAGTCGGTTATTTAACTATCAACAAAACATCCATAAGTAGACATCAGGCCTTATTATACATTTTCCCAAAAATATTCTTTTCCAAATACCTTTACAATGTATATGTTCCAATTCCTTTCCATAATCAAATATTTGAAAACAATTTTCAATATTTAAATCCATAACAGGATATCCCAAAACATTTCAACACTTAGGAAAATATTCTAAGTCCATTTTCCAAAATCATCTCAAGTATCAAAACTTAAGAATTTTCTTAGCTTATCTCCTGCATTTCCGA
Source organism: Allium cepa (assembly GCA_030765085.1). Taxonomy (NCBI): domain Eukaryota; kingdom Viridiplantae; phylum Streptophyta; class Magnoliopsida; order Asparagales; family Amaryllidaceae; genus Allium; species Allium cepa. Next base: position 350,377,655 of record CM060944.1, read on the forward strand.
AGCTATTAATAAATTTTCTTCTTACAATTTCTAAAACCGATTATATTTATTTATAATCCCATCTAACCATTTATACTTCTTTAATGAATTCCAATTCTTTCAAAATTATTGCATTTAAACCTTTGGAAATTTTCTTAGGTCCCTAAAATTCTATATATAGAATTTCTCTTATAAAATCTCATCCTTTAAATAAATCCCGTCTACACATCTCGAGAGAATTTATAAATAAATTTTCAATCATTTCAAAACTATTCACACACATACACACATAAATAACGAGTATTTTTAAAGAATAGTAATTTATTTTTTAAAATATGTTTAAGTTATTATTTAAAATATTGAAAACACTTTTACAAACATCAATAACTCATTTTTTTAGATAAACAAATAAATTTCCAAAGATGAATTTAAAATTTAGAATTTATTAATTAAATACTAAATATTTGAAATTCCACTTATCGAAGTTTTTCAGCCTCAACTAGTTTAAAATTCATAGTTTAAGCTACAAAATTCTCCTTTCCAAGAACAAACTTACTTCTTAAAAATAAAAATATATTTTCAAAATCTCACTAACCCATTCAACTTATAAATTCCTCTCGATTTCCATCACATCACTTCCATTTCGATTTCCCTTAACCATTTTCACTTTTCAAAAATAGTATCCACTATTTTTCCTCGCCCTATTTCCATATTCTAATATAAATTCACATATGAATTTTATATTCCCAATTTATCATCCTGATATCGGTTTCCTTTATTTTATAAAACATCGTTTATAAATTTTTTATAAATCCTTTGAGTTTCACTTGTTTAAAAAAACAATATTATTTATAAAATTCCATTTTGAAAATCCATTTCTTTATAAATTCCATTTATAACTTTCAATCAAATTTTAATACCGACTTCGACTCCGTTTTTATATTTCCCTAGCATCATTTATAAATTCTTTTATATAAAATTCTTTTTTTTAAATAATCTCTAACATAAAAGCAATTTAAGAATAGTTAAGTACAACTTAAACAAAAATCTATTATTTTTATTTTTCAGCACAGTTTTCTTTAAAATAACCCAATTTCCAACATAAATACTTTATATCAAAAATTCCTTTTCAGTCCTTCGAATTACAAAGAATAATGTTTATGGCATTTAAAAATACCAAAATTACAGGCCGGTGCTACTATAATATCCAATAATTCAATTTTCAACAATAATCGATAACGTATTATCTACACACATCATATATCACTATATATGAAAAATAAAAAATACATTTGAGGAATCTAGTTGGATCCCTCCAACCCATTTCTCTGCATTCACAGATGTTAATACAACATAAAATACCTACCCCACTTCAAAGAGGATATCGCGGTATAGAGGGTCATCCGCTATTATGCGGGGAGTATAGGGTCTCATCCACTATAATGTGTGAATATCACTTCAATTACTAATATATATACTACTATACATAATATATCTTTCAACAGATGATAATTATTAAATTTAACAAGCATCCAAAATTTAACTTAAACTATTTAAAATTTAAATTTTGGTAATCCAAATGAGTGAGAATTTTTCCCACCTTGGTTTTATTTGCAATCCATTCCAATCTCGACTAATTCGTGATTCCCTTGAGACCTCGTATGAATGAGAAATTAATTTAATAAGAATTTTTTTAAAAAATGAATAAATATTCATTTTAACCATAATGTATATTGGCTAATTTCATTATAAGATGCAATTACCTTTAGACCTCTTCTACGCATCGATCGCTTAGCCACTCGCTACCAAAGATGAACCAAAGCCGCATCTGCTTAGACCATGCCAGTGCTGGCAGAAACCGAACATCATCGACCGTCAAAGTTCATTCCAGGTTGCACCCCCACATCATCACGTTCATCCATATAACCTGACTCGCCAGCGGCCTCCCACAGCCTCCCACCACCACGCCTGAGCCGCATGTGCGTTGTCAACACGCCGCCCTGACCTTTTGCCTTGTGCGCCTCCTCTACTTCACACATGAACGTGATGGTTGCGAATCCACCTGAAACCCTAACTCGATCGACGTCGAATACCCCCTCAGTTGCGACTTGTCCTCACTTCGCCTACCGCCGCCAATCACTTGTACCCCTAAAATCGAGCACGACATCCCACTCGCCACCTCAAGTTTGTTTCCTCTCTCTCGGGATGACTTCTCTGTGGATCGATTTCGACTGCCATTTTTTTGATTTGTAACGAACGAAATGGTTTCATTTGAAAGGAGGGAAGTGAGCTCGTGATTTAAAGAGAACGGAATGGCGTGTTAGAAACACTAATGTATGATAATGGGAAAGGTCAACTTATTTGAAAAAAAGTAGGATGGGATTTAAATGTGAATAGCTGCTGACTTCATTTGATTTAATTTCATATATATATATATATATATATATATATATATATATATAATTATAACATCTCGTATTATATATATATATAGAGGGAAATATCGAACTCCTACTGAGGCATGCCGCTAGGCTTTTATAATGTTATACCCCTATTCTGAACGCAATGGAAAAGGATTCAAGTCCTAATTCGATTGTATGGAGAAGATAGCTTTTTGAGCCCAATTATTATATTGAATTTTCAATATTGATTTTAGTGCGTTTCTATCCTGTACGATCAAAAAATAACCCCAAACACTACGAAATTTGAAATCCTAAAATAATAAATATTACAGACCTAATGGAAATGGTTTCATCCCATTCCGAGACTGTGCCCCAAATCGCTATTTTAATGCGTCGATTAAATCGACGACTTCTAAAATTTACGAAATCGCTCGAAATTCCAGTTTTAAAACTAACTAACTCAATTATACCCCAAATTAAATATTTAAAACCATTTAAATATTTAAAATTAGCCGTCGAAAAATATGGGTTGTCACATTCATCACTCTTAAAATTATTACGTCCCCGAAATTGCTGAGGCAAGGAAAGTGCTTCAAACCCAATACTTATTCAAAACCCACTTAGTGAAAATTCGTTATTTTCACTTTTCTAAATCTTTTAGCTTCAACTATAACGATTAGTTTCTACTTCTAATTTCAAAACCCTTTATTCCTGTTACAATTCGAAATCAAATTATCGTTAATAAAAATTTTCCAAATTTTTTCAAAATTTTTCTAACACCCTAAATTTTCGATTTTTTTTAGCAGAGTCTACTTTGTACGAAGGACCTTTTGCAATATGACAAGAGAGGTAAATATACATACATCGACCCACACAGTCAGAAAGCAAAATATATACATTAATATTTATATTTTGTGATATTTAATCCGTAAACATATCTTATTTTAGCATTTTTAAGCGAGCAACTTATTTTGTTTCGCAATTCGCGCAATTAAATTCAAGCAAAACAGCTCCAGGTACTTGTACTTAATAAATTTGAACACATAATTACAAAAACATCAGATTCAATAATATTTCACTTATTTAAACAATTAAAACACATGAATTTCAATAACCAATCATGCTAAACATATATTATAAGCAATTATAAGGTTCTGACATTAATTTGATTACTTTCAATCAATCCGTATACCATTTCATTCAATTTAAATGATTTACAACTCAATTTTCTTGCATTAACTTTACCAAACAAACCCATATCCATTCCATATTGATTTAAAAATCAATTTTATTCACTTTTATTAATTTATGGAATTATACTTACTTTCGTTTACGCCAAACACCAAATTTTCTATGCAAATTCGGCACTATTTATTTAATAAAATAATTCTTTGAGCTTATAACTATTTAAAACTGATTCCAAATCAATTTATATTTAATTCTATTCTATTTCGGCTTTATTCTTAATCAATTCATTTACGTTTCATTAATATCCACATTTATTATATACAAATCCACTTTATTAAACTCGGAACCATTTCATGCTAATTTATTTACGAATCTTTTACAATTTATCCAAGCCAAACTTCCATACAAAATATTTACTTAAGTTAATCCATTATTTTTAATTTATTCCAACTTATAACTTAAGTTTATTTCTATTTCAATCAAATTCCATTTAAATTTTAGTTGATTCTCCTTTGATCAAATTCCATTCCATCCTACAAATTAGTTTAACTAGTCCACTCACTCAATCCACTTCAAATTTTAAATCCATTCTCAAATTCATTTAATTAATATCCCAGGCCATATTCAATTTATTTTTACTTTAATTTTGAGTTTTTTTATAACTTAAGTCATTGTTTATTTTAATCGAATTCCATTTTATTTGATCACCTTTCCAAATATATTTATTTCGCTTCCATCTAATTTGAATTTTGTCTTAATTCAAGTCTATTTCAATATTCTTCTTACCAATTTATTTATCAAATTAGCTACTTCCATTTTCCACTTCACAATTTTATTTCTATTTTCAAAAACCACTTCATTTAATTTACTTGAGATCAATTTCATTTTATAATCCAAATTTGGATTTCCATTTTGAAGTTTAAGCTAACTTTCCCTTAATTCATTCCATCATTATACCATTACTTAAGTTTATATATACAACTTTAAAACTTAAGTTCATATTCACTTTAGTCATTCAATACTTCCAATTCAATTTCAATTCTCTAATTAATTAGTCTAATTAGTTTACTTCAACTTTCTTGAGCCAAATTCCATTCAAATTTTCTAACTTAGTTATATAACTATTTTATAATTCACAATTACATATTTAATTCAATTCCATCTGATTCAAATCCAATTCACTTTTTATTTAAATTTCAACTCCTTTTTTAACCAACATTTTAAAACCATATTCGAGTTACTCATAGTTTATACTCATACTTAAACTATTTTCATTCCGAACAAAATTATTTTTAATTCATTCATTTTCATTTATATGTTCCAATTACTTTGCTTAATCCCATTTCATGAATACACAATTAATTCAATTGAAATCCAGTCAATTAAATTTCTAAAATTTAATTTATCCAACTTAACTTAAATTATATTCCATTTCAACCTTCTCGCTTTCAATTTTATTCCAACTTAAATCTTTCACACTCCCTCCTCATAAATTTCATCTTCCTCTGGATTTTGGATTTTTTTTTAAACACCCTATATTTATTTCAAATCACATTAAAATCAAATATATTTATATACAATATTCGGTTTAACAAACCACTTCCTTGGATTTTCAAAATCAACCTGCTTTTATCCAAACAATCCCCTCGGAATTTTCAAACAACACTTGTTTTTCTCAAAAAATCCCAAAAGCAACAACCGCGGTAGCAATTCGTCACTTAGAAACTCAAAAATGAACATCGATGATGTCATGATCATTATCAGAATTATTTTCCAGGTACTACAGTGAGTTCAGTGCTATATCACTCCCAAAAATCCATTTAAAACAGTTTTTTTCTTCAAAAATATTTCCAAAGTAATAATATTATTATTTATTTCAAAATACTTTGGAAAACATGTCGAAAAATCTCCGGGATTTAATTTTTCCAAATTCTGGTTTGAATTCGTTTTTAGTTCTTAACTCATTTGTACAATTCATTCTCATACAATCTCCCTTTGGTCATATAACTATTCCATATTTCAAAAAATCTTATTCTGGTTATATAATAATAACAACCAAACACATCAATCTAATATAATAATTCCTAGAAAACTATTCCTTTTATGTCAAAATATAAATTGGTAAAACTATTTCATTTTCCCACTTCAAAACCATACTGTGTCGAATTACTCTATTCAAGTGTTTAGAAATCCTATCAATTTAAATGGCATCCGACTATTTGACCAGAATTTATATGCCACTCAACAGATAAGTCAACACAATATAAAATGATTTATATTCACTAACAAATATGCGCTCATATCTATTATTGCACTCAACTCAATCTAGAGTATAACTGACTCTATCCCTAATGAGTAATCCCCACCAGAGCCAAGGTTCTTGCTTAACTTCAGCTCTGATATCAAATGTAGCGACCTAGGCTTTTCAACCATCGACAGCGGCCACTCTCTGTTGTGGCATACATTGGTACCTCGAATTTGCTTTTACAGCCAGCATCTCGACTACGACCAAACACTCCAGGACATGTAGGGGTAAGAGTCTCCCGCTTGCCACCAAACACGAAGCGAGAATCCCCTATCATGCTGTAATGAAGAAAATCTGATCCCGGTCACTTTGAAACGATTAACGAAAATTATCCAATATTTACAGTCGGTTATTTAGCTATCAATAAAACATCCATAAGTAGTCATCGGGCCTTATTATACATTTTTTCCAAAAGTATTCTTTCCCAAATACCTTTACAAGGTATATATTCCAATTCCTTTCCATATTCAAATATTTGAATACAATTTTCAATATTTAAATCCATAACAGGATATCCCAAAACATTTCAACACTTGGGAAAACATTCTAAGTCCATTTTTCAAAATCATCTCCAGTATCAAAACATAAGAATTTTCTTAGCTATCTCCCGCATTTTCGAAACTATTAATAAATTTTCTTCTTACAATTTCCAAAATCAATTATATTTATTGATAGTCCCATCTAACCATTTATACTTCTTTAATTAATTCCAATTCTTTCAAAATTATCGCATTTAAACCTTTGGAAATTTTATTAGGAACTTAGAATTCCATTTATAGAATTTCTCTTATAAAATCACATCCTTTAAATAAACCCCGTCTACACATCTCGAGAGAATTCATAAATTAATTTTTAATCATTTCAAAACTATATATATATATAATGAGTATTAGAATAGTAATTTATTTTTTCAAAATATGTTTAAGTTATTATTTAAAATATTGAAAAAACTTTTACAAACATCAATAACTCATTTTATAAACAAATAAATTTCCAAAGCTGAATTCAAAAGTTAAAATTTATTAAATAAATACTAAATATTTGAAAACCCATTTATCGAAGTTTATCAGCCTTAACTAGTTTAAAATTCATAGGTTGAGCAACAAAATTCTCCTTTCCAAAAACAAACTTACATCTTAAAAATAAAAATATATTTTCAGAATCTCAATAACCCATTCAACTTATAAATTCCTCTCGATTTCCATCACATCACTTCCTTTTTGATTTCCCTTAACCATTTTCGCTTTTCAAAAATAGTATCCACTATTTTTCCTCATCCTATTTCCATATTCTAATATAAATTCACCCATGAATTTTATATTCCCAATTTACCATCCTAATATCGGTTTCCTTTATTTTATAAAACTCGTTCATAAAATTTTTATAACTCCTTTGAGTTTTACTTGTTTAAAAGAACAATCTTATTTATAAAATTCCATTTTAAAAATCCATTTCTTTATAAATTCCATTTATAACTTTCAATCTATTTTTAATACCGACTTCGACTCCTTTTTCATATTTCCCAAACATCATTTATAAATTATTTTATGTAAAATTCTTTTTTTTTAAATCTCTACCTTAAAAACAATTTAAGAATAGTTAAGTACAACTTAAACAAAAATCTATTATTTTTATTTTTTCAGTACAGTTTTCTTTAAAATAACCCAATTTTCAATATAAATATCTTTATATTAAAAATTCCTTTTTATTCCTTCAATTTACAAAGTATAATGTTTATGGTATTTAAAAGTACCAAAATTATAGGCCGGTGCTACTATAACATCCAATAATTCAAATTTCAACAATAATCGTTAACAGATTATCTACACACATCATATATCACTATATGAAAAATAAACAGTATATATTGGAGGAATCCAGTTGGATACCTCCAACCCGTTTTCCTGCTTCCACAGATGTTAATAAAATATAAAAATACCAATCCCACTTCGAGAGGGATATCGCGGTATATAGGGTCATCCGCTATTATGCTGGGCGTATAGGGTCTCATCCGCTATAATGTGTGAGAATATCACTCCAATTACTAATATATATACTACTATATATAATATATCTTTCAAAAATTGATAATTATTAAATTCAACAAGATTCCATAATTTAATTTCAACTATTTAAAATTTAAATTTTGGTAATCAAAATGAGTGAGAATTTTTGTCACCTTGGTTTTGTTTGCAATCCATTCCAATCTCGACTGATTCATGATTCCCTTCAGACCTCGTACGAATGAGAAATTAATTTAATAAGCATTTATTTTTATTTTATTTTTTTAAAAAAGAACAAAAATATTCATTTTAACTATAATGTATATTGGCTAATTTCATTATAAGATGCAATTACCTTCAGACCTCTTCTACACATCGATCGCTCTGCCACTCGCTACAAAAGATGTACCAAAGCCACGTCTGCCTAGACCACACCAGTGCTGCCAGACACCGAACATCACCGACCGTCGAAGACCATTTAGGTCGCACCCCTACATTGTCACGTTTATCCACACGCCCTACCTCGCCAGTAGCCTCCCACCACCTCGCCTGAGCCTCACATGTGCTGTCAACGCGCCACCCTGACCTTTTGCCTCGTGCGCTTCCTCTACTACGCACGTGAACGTGATGGTCGTGAATCCCCTTGAAACCCTAAACTCGATCGACATTGTGTCCTCCCTCGGTCATGACTCGTCCTCGCTTCGCCTACCACCGCCAATCGAGTATATCCTAAAATCGAGCACGACATCCCACTCACCACCTCTAGTTCATCTCTTCCCTCTCATGATGAATCTCCGTGGATCGATTTCGACTGCCATTTTTTATTTGTAACGAATGAATTGATTTTGTTTGAAAGGAGGGAATTAAGATCGTGATTTAAAGAGAATGGAATGGCATGTTAGAAACAGTAACTTATGCTAGTGGGAAAGGTCAACTGATTTGAAAAAAAGTAGGATGAAATGTGAATCGGTAGCTGACTTGATTTGATTAATTTCATATATATATATATATATATATAATTATAACATGTCATATTATACATACATACATACATACATACATACATATATATATATATATATATATACAGGAAAATCTCGAACTCCTACTGAGGCATGCCACCGGGCGTTTATAATGTTATACTCCTATTCCGAACGCAATAGAAACAGTTTCAAGTCCTAATTTGATCGTAATGAGAAGATAGCTTTTTGAAACCAATTATTATATTGAATTTTCAATATTGATTTCACGGCGTTTCTATCCCGTACGACAAAATGATAACTCCAAACACTATGAAATTTGAAATCCGATATTAATACAATATTACGGATCCAATGGAACTGGTTTCATCGAATTCCGAGACTTTGGCCTAGATTGCTATTTTAATGCGTCGATAAATCTACGATTTCTAAAATTTACGAAATCGCTTGAAATTCCAGTTTTAAAACTAACTCAATTATACCCCAGATAAAATATTTGAAACCAATTAAATAATTAAAATTAACCATTGAAAAATCCGGGTCGTTACAATTGTAGTATGTATGCGAGTACGGGTCGATCTACAGGGAAATGAATCAATTTTAAATTATACTCAATCAAATTAACCCAAAGAGTTTGAAAATGTTTTAAGTGAAAAAATATATAAAACTAACTAAAACAAAAGTGAATAAAAATATGATATTAAGATACAATTTAAAGGCAAATCCATTCTTATACTCTCAAATAAATCAACACAAATTTTAATCAATGATCTCTCATTTTAATCTAGTAGTATTAGTGATGTATTTATCATAAGTATGATCTATTTGTGTTATTAATTAACACAACTTAAACCATCAAACTTTAATACAAAACTAAAACCACTTTGTTAAATGTCATGAAAATGAAACTAAAACAAAATCTATTATAAGCATGATCTATTTACTATTTTTGTTTAGTAACAAAGATCATCAAATTTTGATTCTATTTTAATTCCATGATCAAAATCACTTAGTTAAATGTTAATGTAAATTGTGTTTATATTTGAGTAAGAATAGCCTATTTGTGATAAACAACACAGGCTATCAAATTCACTAATAAATTTACATCAACATCCAACTATCCATGAAGAATGAAAAAGATTATAAATAAGCAAATAAGTTGAATGTGCATGATTTAAGAGAGCTTCATTACCCCTAAATTGAAGGGGTTTAGCTTCTCATTTTTGTTATCATTTCAATACATGTAGATTGCAACATTAAAAAGCAAGGAAAGTAAGAGCTACTTAAAAGAAAAGAGAACTAAACCAGTTGAATAAATTTAACCTAAACTGATTACAATGAAAAGAAAGCTAATCTACTAACATGAAATAGAAGAAAGCATGTAAATAAATGTAAGCATGAAATGGAAAAGCATGTAGAAAACGAAGAAGAGGCTTAAGAAGCCATTTTATTTCTCATTGATTTGTGCTACAATTTGCATGAATGGTGAGAAGATAATTACAAGAGACCTGTGCGGTTAAAGCGCTCGGCAGATTCGAAGCGGTAGAGGTGCAAAAAGTCATAGCGGGGATACAGCAAGGATATAGCGGGATATAGTAGATGGCTGTAAAATAGCATATAAAACTCGTACTTAATTTTTTTACAAATATGTAAATGGTAATTAGGTGAAAAATTATCATTCAATTGAATTATAATTAATACATAAATAATTTTAAACAAAAAATATGTGCGAATATACTTTAAATAAACATAAAACTGTTATATAACATAATTTAATTTAGTAGAATATTAAAGTATTTTCATTTCTGAAAATGTATTAAAAATTAAATCAAATAAATTAGTTTCATAATTTTTATAATGTATAAATGCAATTTTTTAATTCATTTTATTGAAGAAGATATAGCGGAAATAGCAAAATATAGCGGGAATAACGGGATATAGCGGAAATAGCGGGGATTAAAGCGGAAAGGCTATATTTTGGGGATATATGGAAAAATCGTTGCGGTAGAAATCCGCTATGAGATATAGCGGTGTTATAGTGGGGTAATAGGGGGGCATTAACTACACAGCATGACACAAAGGGTATTTATACATGCTTAAAATCCTAATTCATATTTTAGAGGACTACCTAAAATGCCCTTTAAGAAGTGTAACTTCCAAGTATTCATTAGAGGATTAATTAATCCCCCATTAATATTTTATGTTCATTTTAATCTTCATTAGCTTTTAATTACGGTCCATGGGTTAGTGGGTAGGTGGGCTCCTTCCATTGCATGAATTCTTTTATTTTTTCATTCCATTGTCTTCCTCACTTGTGCATACATACATACATGAAACCACTTCCAATAATCACTCAAATTCCTCTAAAACAACATTAAAATGTGCAAGTAAATTTGATCAAAAATTAATACATACAAAAATGAGCATTTCCCCCTATATGAAGGTGAATGAATGATGATTTGAGAACACTTTAGGTTTTGGTAAAAAAAATGTAAAAATACCATAATATACTTATTTATTAAATAAAAGTAGATTAAATATGGAAGTAAAAATATGTACTTTACGTGCACATCAGAGCTATAGTAGGCAAAGCTGGATCAGAAGTAATATTTGCGCATTTTCTCAACCTACGTTCACCGGACCGACTGGAACCAGATGAACCTAAATAATGCTCAGGCGGCACAGCAATTTGAGGAGCATGGAAAGAAGTCCGATCACCGCTAAGAGAAGGAAGATTGAACTGAAATTCCTAATGAAACGATTGAGATTGGGACTTGTATTTAGAAGATGAAGACTCCCTCGAACAATGACTTCTCTCCCGGTCGTTATCCCTTTCTCAATGTCTGCTCGAGTCTGGACCATGAATAGATCCATAATATGTTGAGGAGCCCCTCATGCAATCAAATGCACGAGAATGAGACTTAGTACTGCAAATCAAATAAGAGCGTATAAGTAACCATCAAATAAGATATAGATAGAAAACATACAATGAAGTGCGCATGATTGTGAGTGTTCTAGTATCCCCCTGATGGACTAGTTCCTGTAGCCTTGCTCATGGGAGTGATTTCCCCTTTGCGAATGGGCAGAATGTCATTCCCAGTCGTGGCAGGAGAATTAAACCTCCTGACATTAAATTTGGCAAAGTCAAAATGTAATGACCTGTAATTTCGCTACTACGAAAATGAGAGATTTCGTTTGTTTCAATTTAAAAAGGTTTAAAACTTAAAAAAATATGTTATATATGATAAATAATAATATAAAAATTACTTATTATTATAGTTGATAATTAAAAGCATAAATTTGGATTTTGGAAAAAATAAGGAAAAGTTAAGTTTTGTTAAAAATAAACAAAGGCTTAAATAAATAGGTTTAAATATTTATTTGATAAGTAAAATCTTATTTAAAACATCTAATAAAGATAATAAAAGTATATTAATATATTTATAAATATGTCAATAATCATTTTACAAAAAGAACCAAATTTTGTCGCATTTTGTCAGTTTTACATACGCTGTAAAATTAGAAATTTTGATATTAATTAAATATGATTTAAAAATATAAAGAGACATGTTTTAATTTATGTAAAGAAGTAAAAAGTTCATTATAAAGTTTGGTTTACTTCACTATACAACTTAACAAAAACGTCAAATTTTGACTGTAAAATTTGCCGACAAAAACACCGTTTTTAACAAAAACAAGTAATTGTCAAGTTGTTCCACTTTGATACATTTTCTAACATACAGATATGCATAAGTACAACTGTACAAACTTTTAAACACGTTACACTTAGTGTGACGCCCCACCTCTATACTCACGCTAGCCAAGGACATTACGAGTTAATGCCGCCAACTAGCACGAAGAATAAGGCTGTTGAGGAGCTACCATCCATGTAATTGCTTTGTGCGAGCACCGATATGTCAGATAGTAAAACATGCATTTCATTTCAAGAGGAAATCCGACATACCGATACAAACTCAAAACTACTACACAATGACTATGTGGTCTTTAGAAACATATATAAAATAAGCATAACACAATTCAGTCACAGATATCTATATCACAAAGCCGGAAACAGATATAAATATAACACATAAAAGTGTTCATCAGAGTAGTGGTCAAATAAGATCCACAATATCACAAAAGAATATATACAAGAGCTAGATAAATGAATATGTATACAATAAGGAGTCTCTATCTCAAATGTATAACAACAAAAATACTACTAAGCTAAGTAGCTAGACAAAAGTCAGATGATGATCCCAGATAAGGAGTCAAGGAGAAACACCTGCAACATCTCGGTTTGATCCGAGTATTATTTAATAAGAAAATAATAAACAGATCAATCTACCAATAATTATCAGATAAAATGAGATAATATAAGAGATATAACAAAAACGTATGATAACAATAATGCCATATTGCGACAAGTATACATTAAATAACAACAAAAATCATACAATACCTCAAGAAATCTCAAAGCACTAAAAAGAATGTCATATTCTTTATTTTATTCACCAAACCACAAATATTGAAAAACATATCAATGCCAATCGCAAAATTGGTGAAACACAAATTCTAGAAATCATTAATTAGAAATCCAGAAATCACACAAAGGGGGAGGCTTATCACAAAACGAGAGCATAAAAACTCACCAACACGTGCATCACAAACGGAACGCTATTCCATGGTCGCTAACATCAAATTTGAGCCGAAGCTCCACAAAATGGCCCGAAAACCTTTGAGACGAAGCTCCATAAAACGGCCTGAAGACCTTTGAGACGAAGCTCCACAAAACTGTCCGAAGACCAAGGGTCTCTACCCCACAAAATTGAGCCAAAACTCCACCAAAGTATCTTCATAGATCTACAAGTTTAAATTACACTAAGCTAGTAAATAAATGAGTTAGGCTTCATGTATCATAACCACTGGCTTAACTTAATTATTTACGAACAAATTGTAGACTTCCACTCGAAAATAGGTGTAAATTACACTAAGATAGTAAATGTATGAGTTTAGCTTCATGTCCCATAACCACTGGCTTAACTTAAATATTTACGAACAGATTGTACATTTCCAATCGAAAGTTGTCACAAGAGTTCAATCGAACGCGTCCAAGAATTAAACGACAAAGTAAACGCAAGCGTTTCAAACCACTTGTTTTGCTAAGCCGTTTAATTAGATTTCTCATACGAATGAGGTAAAGGTTTGTATATACTAATATGTTGGAAAACGATTTTATAAACGAGGTTGATATTGAAAATAGTGTTGAAATCGTTTTGATGAAAGAGTTTTGATATTTACTACCAGTATAGAAACCTTTGTATTTTAAAGTGACAAACCACAAAAATGATTGTAAAAACAACCAATCTTCAAAAAATTCACGTACGAAGATGTGAATCAAATCCATAGAAATCGATATCGAATCCATCAAATTGCATATTCTCAAAAATCCAAAAAACAAAAAAGTAATCAAAATCGATAATAAGTGATAACAACTAATTGGACGACATAAATCGATTAAAATTGGGAATTAACTCAAAAATAGCCAAAATAGGCAATATTGACAGTTCCAGACGTCTGGTAGGTGTTTCCAGACGTCTGGCCCTATGTTTTGGAAAATATATGCTTTTCTCTGTTCTCTTTTTAATTCCTGGGGCACTTCAGACGTTTGAAATTTTCAACCAGACGTCTAAGTTTGGCTTCAGACGTCTGGATCTTGTTTCAAACGTCTGGATTTTGTCTCTGCCTTTTCCAGACCCCTTTCCAGACGTCTGGTTTTTTCAACCAGACGTCTGGATTTGGTTTCAGCCATTTGAAATTAATCTCAAACGTCTAAAATTTTCTGCTAGGTAAAAAAAAGCCTAGACCAAAAATGACAAACCAAAACTGAAATGCGATCGAATGACTGATGGATGCTAGAGATTTATACCAATCGACAACCCATCATTATTGGCTCTTCGATACACCACCAAAAACATGTCAAATATCCAAGATAGGATCTTTAAAGATTTTGACTTCAAAACACCAAAATTTGAAAAATTCACCAAATCAATTCAAATCAAAAGCAAATGAACATGGAATAGATGTTAGGAATTCATACCTAACAACAATGAAAGCTATAAATATAAATGTGAGTTGAAGAACTCACCTTTAAACCCAAAACACAAGTGAGAAGCTATCAAACAAGGCAAGATCAACCACCCTTCAATTTTAACCCAAGAAGCTTCAATCTAAGCTCATAAGAAAGACATTTCCTAAGTTAGGTTATAGGAAATTTCTGAAATTGGAGAGAGATTGAGATGGAGAAGAAGAAGATGATGCTTACCTAAGCTTCTCTTTGATTTTGGAGCTAGAACTTGAATTTGCGAAGGAAACTAGGGCTTAGAAATTTTAGTTTCCAATCTTTTCCCCCATTTTTACTTAAAGCTTGAAGTGTTAGGAAAATGATAGAATGAATGAAGAGGAAAGAGAGGTGGAGTTAAGATATAAGATGAGTTGGCTTAGTGGGCTGAAACCCAAACCCAAAGCCCAAAGTGAAAACATCAAAATTCAAGCTAACTCCAAACATATCGATGTTTATACTTAAAAAGGTCGTAAACGACATTTTGAACTAAATGGAAGCGGTCTCGAGTTTTAATTCGGCTGTTTGCAAAAAGTAGCATTTCGGAGTTTAATCCGACTAACGATGCTATATTTAAATAAAATATTGAAATATAATCGTAAAATAAGCGGGTTGTTACAGACTCCCCTCCTTAAAGAAATTGCATCCTCGCAATACTTAAGAAGAAAATAAAAAGTAACAACCATAAAAGCATATCAACACAAAAGAAAATTTGAAATAAGAAGTTCACCCCTAAGGAGCATGAGAGAGTAAGTCCGGATGTGTTCGCTCGATGACTTTCCTAGATTCCCAAGAGCAATCCTTAGGATTTGGGGACCATTGGACTTTCACAAGCGAGACTTCTTTATTTCGAAGGCATTTAACCTCCGTAGCAATGATGCGAATAAGATGTTGCTCATAAGTCAAACTAGGCGAAACTTCAATTTCTTTAATAACACCGGGCTCAAGAATAAAATCGAAATCCCTAATGCATTTCCGTAATTGAGAGACGTGAAATACATCACGAATAGCAAAAAACTGAGCCGGTAATAAAAGGCGATAAACCATGGAACCAATACGTTCGGTGATGGGAAATAAACCAATATATCAAGGTGCTAATTTTCGTGATTGACTAAAACGCACAACACCCCTTATAGGTGAAACACGAATAGACACAAAATCTCCTACAGAAAATTCTAATTTCCTTCTTCGATTATCGGCATAGGATTTTTGCCTACTTTGAGCTTCTTTCATCCTATGATGAATATGGTCAATCTTTTCAGTGGAGTCACGAATAAAATCTGGACCTAAAACCAGCTTCAAGCCAACAAGAAGGAGATCGGCATGGCCTTCCATAGAGTGCCTCGAAAGGTGCCGTACCAATACTAGATTGTAAGCTGTTATTATAGGAAAACTCAACAAGTGAAATATGATCTTCCCAACTTCCACCAAAATCAAGAACGCATGAACGAAGAAGATCTTCAAGAGTTTGATTCACATGCTCGGTTTGTCCATCGAACCGAGGATGATAAGCGATGCTAAATTTAAGCTTCATTCCGAAAGCTTTTTGAAGTCTCTTCCAAAATCCATTAGTAAACAATGGATCACGATCCCTAACAATAGAAGTAGGAATTCCATGTAATTTAACAATTTCTTTAACATAAAGTTTGGCCAAAAGAGTTACGGTCCAATTAGACCGAACGGGAATAAAATGGGTGGATTTTGTAAGTCTATTCACAATCACCCATAGGCTATCATGGCCCGAAGGAGAATGGGAAGTTCGTCAATAAAGTCTATAGAGACTTGACCCCACTTTCAAATTGGAATGTCCAAAGGTTGCAATAACCCATCGAGCCTTTGATGCCCGACCCTTATGAGTTGGCAAGTTATGCAACACTTAACAAAGTTAGCAATATCAGATTTCATTCCATCCCAATGATAAAGTTTCTTCATATCCGCGTACATTTTACTATTATCGGGATGAATGGTAAATTTAGAACGATGAGAACCTTCTAAAATGTCTTTACGAAGATCACTAATATTTGGCACGATAAGTCTATCAAATTTTCGAATGCTGCCATAAGCATCAATATCAAAGTCTTTCAAACCTTTAATATTAATTTTATCCCTACAATTTTAGCTAAGAAGAGCCAATTCGGGATCTAGCTTTTGAGCTTCAAGAATGCGGTCTAAAAGAGAAGGATGAGCCTCAAGGCTACATAGAACAAGAGATGAACATAAATCGGATTCACGATCTCGAACCTCACAAGTGGATAAAGTCTCGAGATCCTTCCATTCGGATATCATCATAGAAATAACCGCTTGTTGCATATGACTAAGGACATTGACAACACGATTTCCTTTTCCGGGAGTACAAAGAATATCAAGATCATAAGACGCAAGGAACTCGAGCGAACGATGTTGATGCAAATTAAGTTCCTTTTGAGAAAATAAATACGTCAAAGATTTATGATCGGAGTAGAGAATGAATTTCGCTCCCAAAAAAAATGATGCCAAATTTCTAAAGCGAAAATAGTAGCCGCGAGCACTAGATCATGAGTGGCATACCTATTCTCGATAGGCTTCAATTGTATAGAAGCATAAGTGATAAAACATTCCCTTTTGCAAGAGAATGGCACCCAGACCAATACGACTAACATCGGTACAAACAATGAAGTCTTGGTTCCCTTTGAGAACCACAAGAATAGAAGTATCGAAAAAGAGTTTTTTTAATTGATCCTCTTTCCCGAAAAGCTAGGACTCTCAAAATTACAATTAACTTTATGTAATCATCTTTCTAGAAAAATTTTACTTATTCCAAGTCAATTTACTGTGTCTGATTGTCTCATTATAGCGTTTAGGAGATTCATATCGATAACGTTGATCAAGCGCATCGACCAGAAGTCTTAAAGCACTCAATGGGAAAAACAACACAAAATTATCTTATATATGGTAAAAATATCTCTTAAAAACTTTACGAATATTCTTTACTCGTTTTAAGAACAAAATCCAATTATACTTATAAATGTATCTTGTTAAAAAGATTTGCAAATTTCAAAGTGTTGTTTTCATCTAAAATCAATGAATACAAGGATGGTCTCATCGAAATATTCGCAGAATACTCGATTCATAAGATGGTTGAAATAAACTGGACAACTAGAATGACATCACGAGTCATTTATAAGAATCATAACGAGTGTGGAATGCGGTAGTGGAACACTATTGTCCGCAATTCAAAGCTAATGAAAACTGGTGGCAAAGTCGAACTGAAAAGACCTTAGTACCACTCAAAGATTTGCTTAGGTAATAATCCTAAGACAAGCTAAAAGATACCGGAAAATTTCACAAACTAGTTGAATGAGGAGAATAACATCTTCCTCAACAAGTGGGTCTAGAGAATAAAATGATGCCACCAAAATGGAATCGAAATCATTAAGGAAAATAGAAATCTGCATAACAGATTGAGGATGTCGAAGATAGATAGTCCATACGGGACATAGGATATGGCTTCATAATGATTAAGCCAATCCTCTCACAAAAAAATCAATTCCGAAGCCCAAGTAACGCATAACATTTAAATAGGTCCGAAAAGAATAATCACATAAAAAATCTCGACATCTTTTCAAAGCAATTCTCAGTAAAGTCATCAAGCCCAAAATATTTAAAGAAAAAGAATCAACAAGTTCTTTTGATATAAAATAATGAGATGAACCCATATCAACAAGAACTCGAATAGGATAATCACAAAACAAAGGTCATCTTAGGTGGGAATATATTACTGATATCCTTCAACTACATAACCTCTGAGCTCGTACATCTCAGAGAAGGGTGTTAAACTAAGAGAATAAATTCTCCGCCATCAACAAAAATGTATTTGAAAGAAATCTGTTTTATATCTCAAAAATGTAATGTCAGACATACAATCAATACAAGTCTGTTCCGGGTTCGAATAGAACCGAAGACACTTCCGAAGAAGTCCTTGCAATCCGGGCATCCACAATCCCGATCGGACTCCCCATCACATATGGAGAACTCTATACCGGAGCAACTCAGTGCAGAGTCATTCGACAGGTTATCCTATCGTTCTTGAAGACGTCCGGTCTTCACCACCATCTTCAATTGCTATCCATTTCGTCGTATCACATATTCAGAATGTGTTATACGACACAAAGGTTCTCTCTCGGCTAATCCGAATAATGAGTGTCAATTTTAAAAAACATGTGGATACATCATTCACAAAGATTCACAGGTTCGATGTGGGTTTCGGATAACCAACTGGAATCCGACTCCCCGTCGCATCGAATTTCAAGTGCCATTTTACGGGACAAAGGGTTTTCATATTCACATAGAAAATACGGAATCACAGCTCAGCACAAAGCAATTCATATCACATAGCATCACAATTACAATCACAGATATCAGTCAATGCCCATCATACAATAGTTATCAATCATATACAACTACGATGAATCAATCGTGTGAATTAAACTAATTAATCACAAAATTAATTTCATTAATCATTTTTAATCAATGATTAGTTATCCTTAATTAAAATTAATTAAATCTTTAATCATCTTCATGATTTAATCATTCCTTAATTAATTACCCTAATTAATTTATCCTTAATTAAAATTAATTAAATCTTAATTACTCTTATAAATTAATTATTCCCTTAATTAATTATCTTAATAAATTCATCCTTAATTGTTCATTAATAATTAAGTAATTAATTTAAATAGTTTATTTTAAGTAAATCGTTTATTACATAAGTAAATCATAAATTATATATTAAATTCAAAAGATAAACCTTCTTATCTTTGTTAACCATTTTGATTTTCCTTGTAAATCTAATTTAAATGCATCATGTGAATTGTCTTGAGAGATCGAAATTATTTTGTAAAACATTTCATCTTAACAACATTTTTAATTACATTTTATAACTGATTTTTATAAGTAATGTGACAAAAATTAAATTAAATTAAATTACTTACTTAAAAAAAAGTCTTACTTAACTTTAATTTGTTTAAAATCCAAATCAAAATTTCCTTTAAAACATGAGTTTAAAATTTTTAAAAGTTTTGAATTCATTTGTTTTTTTTATTTGAGAAAACAGCCCTGGTATGCTGACTTCCCCGAGCTCATTCGAGTCTTCCCCGAGGCTTCGTCCCGCTTGCTTCGAGTTTTTCAAATTTCGAACCGAGTGCTGTTATTTTTTTAGTTCCAAAATTTTTCTAAGTACAACTCGTACAACCCCTAAAACACTTCGAGTCCATACTCGAGTTCAAAGCCCTATTACCCGATAGCTGCTTCGGGTTCCCCTTTTCTTCCCTAAATTTGTTCCCCCTGACACAACCCAACTGTGTGCACCTACACAACTTCGCCGACCACCTCTGGTTAAACTGTTGGTCATCAACACATCATCAATGATGTTCTCGAACCTCTCAATCACTCAAAAGTTCGAACAAATCACGATTTTGAAATTTCGTTCCCAAATCCAAAACTGGAACGAACAGTGCCTCAAAACAAACACCTCGCACCGACGCCAAAGATCACCAGAAAACTTGAGCCTCCGGCCATGACTCCATCATCCACCCAGCTATCTCCTCCCAATGCCACGTGCAACTCGATGCACGCACGAAGCCCCAGTGACCATTTTTCCAACCATAGCCTATATTAGGGTTAAAAGTTTAATCCCCTCGCCGCCATCACCACAATGAACTAGGATACCTCCAAGCATTTTTCCCCGACTCACCGTAGGCCCTTCCACCTCCACGCAAAGCCACGACCGTCATCATCATGCCGATGACCGGAATTTTGCAAAAACCCCAAATCTGGTTATCTCGGCTTATCCCAGTAATTACTAACTTAAAAGTTTTGATTTTATTTTCAAAAATCAAAATTTTTGATAAGCTTCCAGATCGTATATTTGAAATTAAAATCTACCAGATTTGAAATTAAACATGACTTGAATTTTTACTGTGTTTTCAATTGTTACAGTAGAAGCTTTAGTTCATTTAGCTTGAATTAAACTTTACAACTTAAAACATGTCAAAACAAACCACTTTTGTTTGAATTCCGAGATCAAACAAGGATCAGGGAATAAAGGAATTGGATTTTATACAGGATTATAAACCTCTATAATCTGGAATAGAGGTAATTCAAGTGTAAACTGACTTGCACAGAGAAAAGAAAATAGATTTTTGTGCATGCAAACAATTTTTCAAACTTATTCAAATCCTACTTTCAAACAATACATCAAACATCAGATCTTAGAGATGTTTACTCACCTGTAAATAGCAGAGATAGTTTCCTTTCTGAAAATCAAAAATCTGGACTGTCTTTTTTTTTCTTTTTTCTTCTTAGCTTGATTTTAAATTTGTTAGCTGCAACAAATTTGTATGAACTTGTTTAAATCTTTGATGTAATTTACTTATTTAATCCTTTAACAACAAATTAAAGAAAATTAAATTTACTTACACTTAAATTTTAGTTGAAACAGAGGGGAAAAATTCTGGCCTGCACTTTAAATTTTGTGTTTGTTAATTTTTTTTCTTTTTGAGTTGAGTCCTGAATCTCCCCATAATCTCTGAAGTTCTTGCTTGATTCTAAAATGTTTATTGAAGAGTTGTATTATCCTTGAATTCCAACTTCTGCTTGAAATGTTGAGAGAATAGTTTTGTTACAGATTCTTTTTTTCTGGAATGTGTTTCTTGATTTCAATTTTTGAGGCAAAGTAGGTTTGTTTATGATGAATGTTTTTTTTCCTGATATAAAGATTTCATAGATTTTTTTCTTCTTCGAAATGAATAAAAGAGTAAGTGGAGAAGAGTTGTATAAGTTTATTTCCCTTTTCTATAAATTTCTTAAAAAAAATGATACAATGACACTTGTTATTTTTTTCTTCCCTTGAATTACACTTGTCACCATAGTTATTATTAGTTTAACACTTATAAAAAAAATTATTTTTTTATTAACAAAGTATTTTACATTATTTTAATTTGCATTTAAACTTACATTAAGATATTAGCTTTATATTAATACACATTATTAAAAGAGAGTGTTTTGAATTTTTAAATACATATTAAATAAATTACATAGATATACATTTATAAATCCAAATTATTTTACGAAACATTTATTTTAAAATTTAAATTCAAATTAAAAATCAAATTCAATATATGAATTCAAATTTACCCACATATGCACTCATACATATATATTCACATATATGAATCAAAATTTAGATTCAAATGATTTTAAAACTTTTAGTATTTCAAATTTTAAACTCAAAAGAAATTTGAAATTTTTATTCATTTAATTTATCACTTATTATTTATTTATTTTGTAACTTTTTAAATTATATTATAAAAGTTCAACATTTACCAATTTTAAATTGATAAATTTTGGTATGTTACAAATACAAACTCAAAACTACTACATAATGGCTATGTGGTATTTGAAAAACAAATATAAAATAAGCATAATACAAATCAGTCACAGATATCCATATCACAAAGGCAGAAACAGATATGAATACAACACATAAAGTGTTCATCAGAGTAGTGGTCAAACAAGATCCACAATATCACAAAAGAATAGATACAAGAGATAGACAAAAGAATATGTATACATCTAGGAGTCTCTATCTCAAATGTATAACAACAAAAATACTACTAAGATAAGTAGTTAGACAAAAGTTAGATGATGATCCCAGATAAGGAGTCAAGCAAAAACACATGCAACAACTCAGTCTGACCTGAGTATTATTTAATAAGAAAATAATAGATAGATCAATCTAGCTATAATTATCAGATAAAATGAGATAAGATAAGAGATATAACAAAAATGTATGATAACAATAATGCCATATTGCGATAAGTATACATTAAATATCAACAAAAATCATACAATACCTCAAAAAATCTCAAAACACTGAAAAGAATGTCATATTCTTTATTTTATTCACCAAACCACAAATATTGACAAGCATATCAATGCCAATCGCAAATGTTGGTGAAACACAAATTCTAGAAATCATTAACTAGAAATCCAGAAATCACAAAGAGGGGGAGGCCTATCACAAAACGGGAGCATAAAAACTCACCGACATGTGCATCACAAACAGAACGCTACTCCATGGTCGCTAACCATCAAATTTGAGCCGAAGCTCCACAAAACGGCCCGAAGACCTTTGAGCCGAAGCTCCACAAAATGGCCCGAAGACTTTTGAGACGAAGCTCCACAAAATGGTCCGAAGACCTTTGAGCTGAAGCTCCACAAAACGGTTCGAAGACCATAGGTCGCTAACCCAAAAAATTGAGTCGAAACTCCACCAAACGATCTTCATAGATCCATAAGTGTAAATTACACTAAGCTAGTAAATAAATGAGTTAGGCTACATGTCCCATAACCACTGGCTTAACTTAATTATTTATGAACAAATTGTAGAATTCCACTCGAAAATAAGTGTAAATTACACTAAGCTGGTATGAGTTTAGCTTCATGTCCCATAACCACTGGCTTAACTTAAATATTTACGAACAGATTGTAGATTTCCACTCGAAAGTTGTCACAAAATTTCAATCGAACAAGTCTAAGAATTAACCGATAAAGTAAACACAAGCGTTTCATACCACTTGTTTTGCTAAGCCGTTTAATTAGATTTCTCATACGAATGAGGTAAAGGTTTGTATATACTAATAGGTTGGAAAACGGTTTTATAAATGAGGTTGATATTGAAAATAGTGTTGAAATCGTTTTGATGAAAGAGTTTTGATATTTACTACTAGTATAGAAACCTTTGTATTTTAAAGTGACAAACCATACAAATAATTGTAAAAACAACCAATCATCAAAAAATTCACATACAAAGACATGAATCAAATCCATAGAAATCGATACTGAATCCATTAAATTGGATATTCTCAAAAATCTAAAAAAGAAAGAAGTCATCAAAGTCGATAATAAGTTATGACAACTAATTGGATTGACATTAATCAATTAAAATTGGAAATTAACTTAAAAATAGCCAAAATAGGAAATATCGACAGTTCCAAATGTCTGGTAGGTGTTTCCAGACGTCTGGCCCTATGTTTTGGAAAATATATGCTTTTCTCCTTTTTCTTTTTAATTCCTGAGGCATTTCAGATGTTTGAAATTTTCAACCAGACGTTTGAATTTGGCTTCAGACGTCTGGATTTTGTTTCAGACGTCTTGATTTTGTCTCTGCCTTTTTCAGACCCCATTCCAGACGTCTGGATTTTTCAACCAGACGTCTGGATTTGGTTTCAGACGCATGAAATTAATTTCAGACGTTTGAAGTTTTCTACTAGGCAAAAAAATAGCCTAGACCAGAAATGGCAAATCCAAACCAGAATGCGATTGAATGAGCGATGGATTCTAGGGATTTATGCCAATCGACAACCCAGCACTATAAGCTCTTCAATACACCACCAAAAACATGTCCAAACATCCAAGATAGGATCTTTAAAGATTTTGACTTCAAAACACCAAAATTTGGAAAATTCACCAAATCAATTCAAATAAAAAGCAAATGAACATGGAATAGATGTTAAGAATTCATACCTAACAATAATGAAAGCAATAGACATAGATGTGAGTTCAAGAACTCACCTTTAAACCCAAAAAACAATAGAGAAGCTATCAAATAAGGCTAGATCAACCACTCTTCAATTTTAACCCAAGAAGCTTCAATCTAAGCTCATAAGAAAGAAATTTCCTAAGTTAGGTTATAGGAAATTTCTGAAATTGGAGAGAGATTGAGATGATGAAGAAGAAGATGATGCTTACCTAAGCTTCTCTTTGATTTTGGAGCTAGAACTTGAATTTGCATAGGAAACTAGGGCATAGAAATTTTAATTTCCAATCTTTTCCCCATTTTTACTTAAAGCTTGAAGTGTTAGGAAAATGATAGAATGAATGAAGAGGAAAGGGGGGTGGAGTTAGGATATAAGATGAGTTGGCTTAGTGGGCTGAAACCCAAACCCAAACCCAAAGCCCTAAGTGAAAACATCAAAATTCAAGCTAATTCCAAACATATCGATGTTTATACTTAAAAAGGTTGCAAACGGCATTTTAAACTCAATGGAAGTGGTCTCGAGTTCTAATTCGGTTGTTTGCAAAAAGTAGCATTTTGGACTTTAATCAGACTAATGGTGCTATATTTAAATAAAATATTTAAATATACAATCGTAAAATATGCGGGTTTCTACACTTAGCTTATAAGACAAAATACTTATATTAGAAAAGTTTTAAATAAATGTATAAAGTAAAGTAAAAAAGTATGATTTGACTAATTCCATTTTATTTTCAATCTTTTTAAAATAACACCATTATTTATATTTTATCTCATTAATGAGATGTTATGCATATACATAGAAAATGAGCAAATTTATATGTTTAAATAATTTCAAACCATATGAAAGTGATACCTCTTCATCTCTTAACACACTCTTCCATAACCATCATTCCGCACATTAAATGCAACTCAAATTAAGGTTAATCAAAGTTTAAAAGTAGACAAGGCTATTTATGTCATTTACCATTAAAATCCCCACCTATAAATACAAGTTCAAATCCCTTCATTTTTCACTTCACTTTCATTCCACAAAATTCCTAAACTCCTTCTCTACTTCTTCATTTCCTTCCAACTTCATCATCAAACTTCACCACACCTCTACATCACCAAAACCAAACATTACCCACCTCTACTTGGCCATACCCTACACCTAAACCCACCTACCTAAGCACACACATGCCCATAAGCCCCCACACACACCAACCTTAGCCAATACCCACACCTACCTGAGGCCTAGACCAACTACCCACCCTCAAGACCCCACGGCCGAACACCTACCCCCACCTACACGCACCCAAAACCCCCTATCCAAGCTACCCAAGGCCGTACCCACCTCCCTAGGCCATGCACCCCCTAGCTGAGCCATACACCCTCCTCTCTAATAAGAAAAAAGAAAGAAAAAAGAAAGAAAAAGAAAAGGAAAAAAAGAGAAGAAAAGGAAAGAGGCAAATCTGAGACATTTGGAAATAGCACGAGACACGCGTATCTCATGAAAAAGATTGACGGAGTGGATATGAAGGTGACAAATCCTCATCGCTTTTGAAATTATATTTTGGTTATGTTAAAACAATCACATTTATACCCTTATAACATATGAATGTTTATACCAATTGATTATTAATATGGATGATTTGATAGTTTGGTTGGATAACTGAATGTGATAATATATCCTGTTATGGTATTAATAATGAATGTTGGATTTGAAATCATATGTTATGTGATTGGTTGAAAGGATGTTATGTTAGTTATAAATATGGATATTGGTTATGTTCATTTTGATTAAGTAATACCTTTGTTAATAAGACCATATTTTAGCGATATGGTATGCCTTAGGAAAATAAGTCTCTTTCCAATTAAAATTGAAATTAAAGTAGAAATAATAGGGAATTCGAAATTCGAAGTGAAATGGATTAAAAAGGATAGTGAAATGGAAATTGAAATTGAAATTGAGATGAATAGTGAAACTGAAATCGACTTTGAAAATGGAAAGTGAAACTATGGTTGAATTGAAGTTTAAATTGAAATTAGATTTTAAATATAAGTTTTAATTGAGTTTAATTTGAAATTAGAATTGAATTTGAATTGAAATTGGAATTTAAAAGTTAATATTAAAATATTAGGAACAAAATGATATTATAATATGGTAATAGTGAAAATATATTTTAAGAACTTCAAAAAGCGAAAATATTGATACATAATGATTTGTAATGATTTTATAAGTGTTAAAATTCAATTTGAATAGATTATTTCAAATATCGAAAAATAAGTTAAAACCAGGTGTGTCGCGCAGTGTTAGTTCACGATTTCGCGTCAAAAAGTTCAAAAGAATGTATAGACTGGAATATGGCTCGGAATTCTTCGAGATAAAAAAATTCTGGAACAATATATCCATATCTTCTAAACGAAAAAAGAAAATCAAATTTTCGTTGAGTAGATTTTGAATTGAGTCCAAATCAATTTTCTAGAAAAAACATGCTAGTGCAGTTAAGTGACCAAAAAAGGAAATCTGTTTAAATAAACATTTTTAATTATGAAAAAATATGGAATAAATTTGATAAACCCATTTAAATTGTATAACATAGATTCGGATTGGAAAATATGAATTATCAAATGTTTAAAAGTTGTTTAAATCAAATAAGCTTATATGGCACTTTCCACAACACTTTTATGCTGCGAATTCTATAACTTTTTGAATACAAGTTTAAACGTAACAATTTTTTTTGAATCAATTGTGAATTCTTTTAAAAGGAAAACTAAGTGTTTAAAAGATTACTTGGAGTTTTTATAATCAATTCTAAAATAAAATTGATAATTGAGCATGCGGAAACGACTAGTACATTTGTCCCGCCTGTGAGATCTGGAAAGAGAAAACAAGGTGTTTAACTAGGATTAGGGATGGAGCAACTAGTGCCCTAAACTTACCTGGCTTATGTTTTCTTTTCTTTGGCAAGGGGTGGAACAACTCGAAAGGAAAGCTAGGATGCTCTAAAAAGATTATATTAAGTTTTTCGAAAATAAAAGAAGATTTGTATTATCCAAATTTAAGCAATCTCCAAAATGAATAAATTATGACTTGGATTGCATAGAGATAATCTTCTTATACTTGGTATTAAAATCCAAAGAGGGAAGTCATCCTATTCTTGGAATTTAAAAGGTGATTTCACCGTTATTCCGCCCAATGTAGTTGTTGAATACAGAAATTGGTGTTGAGTAAAATTAGAATGATTTCTATGATCCTATTTACTCAAAAATGTTGGCTAAGACTGATTTTAGGGTTTATCGTAAACATTGTCCTAAATAATATTGTTTTTGACCCACCTAAATGTTAAGAAATTTGGATCGAGAGTTAAGTGAGGAAATTTAAGACATTATCCAAAACAAAAGAATGAATTACTTCGAATTATTCTAAGTCAAAAGAAAGAGATTTCGAAATCATCCAAAAAGAATTAAAGTGAAAAAAAACTTAATAATTCGTTATACTCATATTCACATTTTCACGATGATTGGCTTCAAAGGAACCAGGGTCGGAATTGGTTTATTCCTATCCGAAAACCATTTTGAACCAATGTATATGTTCGAGTGTGAAGACATGTTGAAGATGATGATTATTGAAGACCATGGATCTCGTAGCATGAGGACTGCTTATTGATATGCTCTAGGTAGCTCCTATTATAGAGTTAGTTATAGCAGTGGTCTCCTCGTTATGGAGATTTTTTGGATTGTAAGGACTACTTGCTATTAGTGGTAGTAGGAGAGTGCCTTCGGTTTGTCCTATTCCTAGACAACTTGTATGGATGTTTGTTTGACATTGCATTTCTAAAGATTACATACATTGGTTTTTACAAACATACATCTACGGTGGCGGAGAAGGCAACTTCTCTTATCTTAAAACCCTCCTTGAGACATATGAGCTTAAGGGTTGTATTTTTGTAGAAGGAAATTAGTATTCAACGGAAATGGAAATGTGGCATTCAGAGATGTGATATGTGCTATGTGAAAAGGTATTCGTAGCCTTGAGCCTCATCAACTGGAAATGACTGAAATAGGGTTAGATATGGCAAGGCCAAGTGGTTCATTCCCAATTAGGGTATGATCATCCCCTTCTAGATATATTTCTTCCCGCTATGACGTTCAGGATGAAAATTAATGTGGTGTATGGAAATCGAGCGCTTGGATAAAGGTCGGTAATGACCAGGGGACGACATATTCAATACCATCTAGTTATAGAGGTAAGCATGTCTTGTGTTGGTAAAGGAGCTTTGTGATGGTTCCTCGAGACATCCATCTAGAGTTATACCCATCGAAAGGTAGTCCCATCACCTGGTCATTTGTATGGAAATCCATTCTCCAATAAGAACCTGTGGTTTTGTTTGTATTGGCATAATGAATAGCCTCGAAATGCTATATGGGTAACCATTTTGGATAAGATTAATAAGTTTATTTGCAAATGTTTTCAAGGAATATCATTAGAAATAATATCAAATGTTTTGATATATAAAAGTATTTTAGTTATCATAAGGTAAAACCCGTCCGTGTTTATGTATGGACGTGGTCTTATGAGATACTCTTTCTTTTTAAAGGATTTTATTTAAAGGCCGTTATGTGACACTGTCATCTATTATTGAGTTATTCTCACGCTGATTTATCAAGCCTGATCCGGGTATTTTCAATACTTGAGTTAGGTCCGAGTAGTTTCAGGTTTATTCGAAGATGGTTGGAGTTTCCAGAGGAGAGCTGGAGATATTCATCTACGTATGGACATATTATTTTATCCACTTTGCTTTGTTAGTTTTAGTTTGATGTTTGTCAGCAGTTGTAAGGACATATGTTTATAACTTTCCAAACTGAATTTAAATTAGACTCTGATATATGTATTTAAAAGATTTCCACTATAAAGGTATTTGTTCAATATTATACATTATTCCATTCGTGTGAGATTCTGTTCTATCTTATTTTCTTTTTACCCTTGATCATCCATACTTCCGTGCAACTTGGGTCGGACATGAGTGGGTTATTGTCGGCTCAAAGGGTATGGATTTGTTTGTAGATCGTTACATTTGGTATCAGTGCTTTTAGTTAAGCGAATACCGAAGTCTAATGGGGGTAAGTCTCATCAGAGATAGGATTAGTAATATCCTTGGATGAGTAACTCATTAGAGATAGGGTTAGTAACACCCTAGAATGAGTTATGAGAGTATTATATATACGAGCACATATTTGTTAATTTTATAAAAGTGATTCTGTTTTAAAGAAATTGGTAAATAAAATAATTTTACCTTGGTTTATATTTTAAATATAAAAGAGGATATTATTATTCTTGGTTAGAAATAAAGGATTGTTTGTAATTTGGCTTAGTAAAACTAAAGTATGAATATCTTATGATTAGAATTGCACGATTTGACTATAAAATATTTCAGATAGAATCAATTGGTTAGGAACTAGAATTTAGAACTTTTATCATATAACCCTAGACATTCAGCCTTGAGAAATAACAATGATTTGATAAGCATAAAATGGGTTAATTTAAATAGACTAAGAACAAATACCTTATGAATTAAGTTTCACAATTTTACTATAAGGTATTTGATGATAATATGTAGAAAAATAATATTCTTTTCAGGAAAGACTGAACCCACCGAATTTTGATTCACTTTGTCTGGAATTTGAGATCCTAAGTCAAAGAAGGTTTTTGGTATCAGAAAAGATCATGAAAGTTAAGGATTGGTTAAGCAAGTGTGATAAGCTCCATCATAGCATGGTAAGCTTCATCCATGGATCATTTAGGGAGATGATGAGAAATGCCATGAAATTCGAAGATGTTGTTCCACAGCCAACTACTGAAGTACCAGCCAAGAAGAAAAGGCATAAGGAGAACAAAATTTTCTGTTTCAAATGTGACAAAGAGGCCACCTTGCAAAAGAATGTAGATCAGGAGTAAACATTAAGACCTTTAAGAAAACTATCCCAAAGAGTTGTTATTACTGCCATATTATAGGACATATCGCCAGAGACTGTCCAATGCTCAAGACGGCAGAACAGCCTAGACCTTTTGTTACCCTTACTCGTCCACATACTGTTGTAGAAAAAGGAAAAGGGTTTGTGGAAGCATAAGTTAGTAGGCATGTATTAGTAAATACCATCTAAGTATTTTAACCGTATGACTTTTGTAAAACTTTTTGAGTGTACTTCTTAGAAGTCACTTAGTATGAATGTATTTTGGGAATCAGTATATATAAACTATCATTTTGCTCCTTTGTCAATACCAAATTCTGTTAGAACTTATTAGAAAATCTAAAAGATTTATAAAAAGAATGAAAAGAAGAACGATAATAATTAAGTAAGAAGCACTTACTAAAATAAGATAAATTAAATAAAGATGAGATAGGATCTTTGATAAGAAATGATAACTGATTTTAAGTTATGATAACTGATTTTAAGTTCTCTTATGTAAAATTGTAGAAAGTAACCAAAGCAGAAAGATTAGTAATTAGGCAAAGATTTAGGGAAGCCTTGTCTAAATACGAAGACTTAGAAGTTTTGGATACATCGATTTCGAGCGATGAGGAGGATATGCAAGTAGGAGAGCCATAAGGGATAGTACCGCGATCATTTGACCATCCAATAGATATCTCAGACTATGAGGATTTGATGGTTATTTCAGATGAGGAGGATGTTTTTCCAGATATTAATGCAGGGTCAGAGGCCGATGATGAGGTAGATAATTGGATGTTGGAACCCTTGAGTGAGGATGAGGAGCTTGAGGAAGAAGAGCCTATAGAGGAACACATGGAAGAATTAGAGGAGATCTAGCCGCTGATAGAGGAACCTGTGGCAATGGAGACAGAAGACTCAGGGATTTACGATGCATGGTTATATGAGGATGATAATTCAGAGAGTGATGAGCAGATCATTTGGGAGATGGGTATGCCCATTCAGGTAATAGATCTCCCATTCCAAAGATAGCCTAGGATCTTGGTTTAGAAGATATTGATATGGAGGAGCATGAGCCGTGATTCCGGGAGGCCAGCAGTGGCAGCCGCTAGGTTGGAACATAGCTCCAGAGATAATAGATGTAAGGATCTAGTTGAGGATGGGGAGGAAGTATAGCAACCAGTAGAGATCTACTTGGAGGCACCATTAAATGGTTCATCCGATGAGCATTGTTTCACACTTAAGGATATTTTGGGATATTTTGGGTTTGTATTGTAGCAGTTGTTAATATCTTAAGCACATAGTATGCGCTAAGATATGGGATTTAGCCCTTTAGTATGATACTTTGGTTGACTGATGTGGATGATTGACTTATGACTATGTATTTACCTCAAGTGTGTAGTACGCACTCAAGTTGGGACTAGGATCGATGATTGTATTTAATGATCAGTATTTAGTAGTAGTGTTTCCTTTGCATCTGTTATAGTTCTGTAACTTTGATTCATTTCGAGGACGAAATGCTCATAAGTAGGGGAGAATGTAATAACCCATAATTTCGCTACTTAAAAAATGAGAGATTTTATTTTTTAAATTTAAAAAGGTTTAAAACTTAAATAAATAAGTTATATATGATAAATAATAATAGAAAAATTACTTATTCTTATAGTCGATAATTAAAAAGCATAAATTTGGATTTTAGAACAAATCAACAAAAGTTAAGTTTTGTTAAAAATAAATAAAGTCTTAAATAAATAGGTTAAAATATTTATTTGATAAGTAAAATCTTATTTAAAAAATCTAATAAAGATAATAAAAGTATATTAATATATTTAAAAATATGTTAATAACCGTTTTATAAAAATAACCAAATTTTGTCGCCTTTTTTCAGTTTTATATACACTGTAAAATTAAAGATTTTGATATTAATTAAATATGATTTTAAAATATAAAGAGACATGTTTTAATTCATTTAAAGAAATAAAAAGTTCATTTTAAAGTTTGGTTTACTTCAATATACAACTAAATAAAAACGTCAGATTTTGACTGTAAAATTTGCCGACAAAAACACCGTTTTCAACCAAAACATGTTGCCGTCAAGTTGTTGCAACATGATACATTTTCTAACATACATATATGCATAAGTACAACTTTACAAACTTTTAAACACTTTACATTAGCATATATGACAAAGTACTTATATTAGGAAAGTTTTAAATAAATGTATAAAGTAAAGTAAAAAAGTATGATTTGACTAATTCTATTCTATTTTAAATCTTTTTAAAACAACATCATTACTTATATCTTATCTCATTAATGAGATGTTATGCATATATATAGAAACAAATTTATATGTTTAAATAATTTCAAACCATAAGAAAGTGACACCTCTTTATGTCTTAACACACTCTTCCATAACCATCATTCCACATATTAAATGCAACTCAAATCAAGCTTAATCCAGTCCAAAAGTAAACACGGCTATTTATGTCATTTACCACTAAAATCTCCAGTTATAAATACAAGTTCAAATCCCTTCAATTTTCACTTCACTTTCATTCCACAAAATTCCTAAACTCCTTCTCTACTTCTTCATTTGCTTCCACCACCATCACCAAACATCACCACACCTCTACATCACCAAAACCAAGCTTTACCTACTTCTACTTGGCTATACCCTCTGCCTAAACACACCTACCCGAGCACACACGCACCCAAAAGCCCACACACATCAACCCAAGCCAATAAATACACCTATCCGAGCCCTAGAC
Organism: Allium cepa; assembly: GCA_030765085.1. Taxonomy (NCBI): domain Eukaryota; kingdom Viridiplantae; phylum Streptophyta; class Magnoliopsida; order Asparagales; family Amaryllidaceae; genus Allium; species Allium cepa. Next base: position 350,410,909 of record CM060944.1, read on the forward strand.
TACCAACCCAGCCTCAAGACCCCACGCCCGAACACCTACCCCCACCTACATGCACCCAAAATCCCCTACCCAAGCTACACAAGTCCGTACCCTCCTCCCTTGGCCACACACCCCCTAGCCGAGCCATACACCCTCCTCTCTAATAAAAAAAAGAAAGGAAAGAAAATAAAAAAGAGAAGAAAAGGAAAGATGCAAATCTAAGATGTTTGGAAATAGCACGGGAGACACGTATCTTACAAAAAAGTTTGACGAAGTGGATATGAAGGTGAGAAATCCTCATCGCTTTTGAAATTATATTTTGGTTATGTTAAAACAAGCATTTATACCCGTATAACATATGAATGTTTATACCAACTGATTGTTAATATAGATTATTGGATAGTTTGGTTAGATAATTGACTTGTGATAATATATCCTGTTATGGTATTAATAGTGAATGTTGGATTTGAAATCATATGTTATGTGATTGGTTGAATGGATGTTATGTTAGTGATAAATATGGATATTGGTTATGTTCATTTTGATTAAGTAATCTCTTTGTTAATAAGATCATATTTTGGTGATATGTTATACCTTGGAAAAATAAGTCTCTTTTCATAGGATTAAAATTAAAGTAGAAATAAAGGAGAATTCTAAATTTGAAGTGAAACAGGATTAAAAAGGATGGTGAAATTGAGATGAATAGTGAAATCAAAATTGAAATTGATTTTGAAAATAAAAAGTGAAATTAAGTTTGAATTGAAGTTCAAATTGAAATTAGATTTGAAATCTAAATTTTAGTTGAATTTAATTTGAAGTTAAAATTGAAATTGAAATGAAATTGGAATTTAGATGTTAATATTAAAATAATAGGAATAAAATAATATTATAATATGGTAATGGTGAAAATACATTTTAAAAGCTTTAAAAAGTGGAAATATTGATTCATAATGATTTGTAATGATTTTATAAGTGTTAAAATTCAATTTAATAGATTATTTCAAATATTGAAAAATAAGTTAAAACTAGGTGCTTCGCGCAACGGTAGTTTGCGTTTTCGCACCAAAAAGTTCAAATGAATGTATAATGTGGAATATAGCTCGGAATTCTCCAAGATAAGAAAATTGCGGAATACCTATTTCTTCTAAACAAAGAAAGAAAATCAAATTTCGTGGAGTAGATTTTGAATTAAGTCCAAATTAATTTTCTAGAAAAATCGAGCTAGTGTAGTTAAGTGAGCATAACAGGAAATCTATTAAATGAACGTTTTTAATTATAGAAAAATATGGAATAAATTCGATAAATCCATTTAAATAGTTTAAAAGAGATTTTGATTGGAAAATATGAATTATCAAATGTTTAAAAGTTTTTTAAATCAAATAAGCTTATATTTCCGCAACACTTTAATGCTGCGAATTCTATAACTTTTTGAATGTAAGTTTAAACGTAAAGATTTTTCCCGCAATCAATTGTGAATGTGAATGTTTTTAAAAGAAAAACTAAGTGTTTAAAAGATAATTTGAAAATTTTATAATCAATTCCAAAATAAAATTGATAATTGAGTATGCGGAAATGACTAGTACATTTGTCCTACCTGTGAGATCTGGGAAGATAAAATAAGGTGTTTAGCTAAGGATATGGATGGAGCAACCAGTGCCTACCAAGCTTATGTTTTCTTTTCTTAGGCGAGGGGTGAAACAGATCGAAAGGAAAGCCCAGATGCTCTAAAAAGATTAAATTAAGTTTTTCCAAAATTAAAGAAGATTGGTATTACCCAAAATTTATGCAATCTCCAAAATGAATAAATTACGACTTAGATTGCATAGAGATAATCTTCTTATACTTGGTATTAAAATTTGAAGAGGGAACTCATCTTATTCGTGGAATTTAAAAGGTGATTTCATCGTTATTCCGCCTATAGAATTTGTTGAATATGGAAATTGATGTTGGGTAAAATTGGAATGATTTCTATGAGCCTATTTACTCAAAAATGTTTCTAAGATTGATTTTAGGGTTTATCATAAATGATGTCTTAAATAACATTGTTTTTGACTAGCCTAAAATGTAGTGATTTGGATCAAGAGTTAAGTAAAGAAATTTGAGATATCATCCAAAGAAAAAGAATGAATTACTTAGAATTATTCTAAGTCAAAAGAAAGGGATTTCGAATCCCAAAAGAATTAAAGTGAAAAGAGACTTAACGATCCTGTATACTCATATTCATTTTTTATCGATGATTGGCTTCGAAGGAACCAGGGTCGGATTTGGGTGATTCCTATCCGAAAACCACTTCGAACCAATGTATACGTTCGAATCTGAAGACATGTAGAAGATGATGATTATTGAAAACCGTGGATCTTCATAGCATGAGGACTTCTAGTTGACATGCTCTAGGTAGATTCCATTATAGAATTAGTTATAGTAGTGGTCTCCTCGTTGTTGAGATTTTTTGGATTGCAAGGACTACTCGCTACTAATGGTAGTAGGAGAGTGCCTTTGGTTTTTCCTGTTCCTTGACAACTTGTATGGATGTTTATCTAACACTGCATTTCTAAAGATTACGTACATTGGTTTTTACAAACATACATGTGTGATGGCGGAGAAGACAACTTCTCTTAGCTTAACACCCTCTTTGAGACAAACGAGCTTAAGGGTTGTATTTTTGTGGAAGGCAATTAGCAGTCAATGGAAATGGCAATGTGGCATTCAAAGATGTGATATGTGCTATGTGAAAAGGTAATCTTAGCCTCGAGCCTCATCAACCGGAAATGACTAAAAGAGGGTTAGATGCGGCAAGGCCAAGTGGGTCATTCCCAATTAGGGTATGATCATCCCCTTCTAGATATATTTCTTCCTACTATGACGATCGGGATGGAAATTAATGTGGTGTACGGAAATCAAGCGCTCGGATAAAGGTCGGTAACGGCTGGGGGATGACTTATTCAGTACTATCTAGTTATAGAGGTAGGCCGGTCTTGTGTTGGCAGAGGAGCTTTGTGATGGTTCCTCGGGACATCCACCTAGAGGTGTATCTATCGAAAGGAAGTCCCTTCACCTGGTCATTTGTATGGAAACCCATTCTCCAATAAGTAAATGCAATTTTGTTTGTATTGGCATAATGAATAGCCTTGAAATGCTATATGGGTAACCATTTCGGATAAGATTAACAAGTTTATTTGCAAAAATTTTCAAGGAATGTCATTAGAAATAATATCAATTTTTTTGATATATAAAAGTGTTTTAGTTATCATAAGGTAAAAAACCATCCGTGTTTATGTGTGAGTTTGTCTTATGAGATACACTTTCTTTTCAAAGGATTTTATCTAAAGGTTGATATATGACACTGTCATCTATTATTGAATTTTTCTCACGCTAGTTTATCAAGCTTGATCCGAGTATTTTCAATATTCGGGTCAGCTCCGAGTAGTTTCAGGTTTAGTCAAGGAAGGTTGGAGTTTCCAGAGGAGAGCTAGAGATATTCATCTTCATATGGACATATTCTATTATCCATCGTACTTTGTTTGTTTTAGTTTGATGTTTGTCAGCAATTGTAAAGATAGATGTTTATAACTGTCCAAGCTGAATTTAGGTTAAACTCTGATATATGTATTTAAAGGTTTTCTGCTGTAAATATATTTGTTCAATATTATATATTACATTTGTGTGAGATTTTGTTCTGTCTTATTTTCTTTTTACCCCTGATCATCCATACTTCCGTGCAACTTGGGTTGGATATGAGTGGTTTATTTTCGGCTCAAAGGTATGGATTTTTGGGTCATCACATAAAAGATTCGGTGTCACCTGGAATCGATAGATTTGAAAATCCTTTCGTCGAACTTTCTAAATGTTGAGAGGAAGAATCTTCTTCAATGGAGGTGATGATGAACTCGGACTCTTTAGTGGTTTTTCTCCTACAGAGTTTATATGCGAGTTTTTTACCTTCCTTGTTGGCATGTGAGATTGTGAGCCTTGTGATGGTTCAACCACATGCGCATTTCCCAGACCTGCATCAGTATCGCCAGGCTTGTTTGTTTCGACACCTCTAATTTCGCCCTCTTCGACATTGTCCCGATCCCCCTCGACTAGAGGCATGATAGGGCTACTAGTACCACCTTATTGTTTTGCAGCATTTCTTGGTAGTGTAGTGCTTCAAAGAAGCTCGATGCTGCAATTTTCTTCTAACAGACCAAAAAGGGTAACCATTCATCGGTCATAAAGGATCTAATGCCCCTGTCCTCAACTGGGGTGGCCCAAATTGCAAAAACCTCTCTTGAAAAACTATCGCCTTCAGGACGTGGATGGACAACTGTAAATTTTCGAAGAATTAGTTAGTTCTGGATATGACTTGGGCTAAAAAATTTGAGAATAAAGTGAAGATAACACTTACATCCTTCCACCATCGCCTCGGGAAACCAAACTAACAGCGGACGTAGAACCAATCATGTTTAAAGATGCGGAGCTTGTTCCAAGCGCCAGCTAGAACTTGACAGTTGGGCGAAGGCTCAAGAAACATGCAAGAAAGGCTTTCTGTCCATCGTTTGAAATTGCAAATGAACATGATGTCCTCAGGATATGGTGGGTGGAGTAGAGCATTCATGAATAGCAAGTGAGTGCCATGAAGAAAAGCATAGTTGTTCGGATGCAGCTGAGCAAGAGCTATTCCTAAATAATTTAGCATTTCTTGGACGAAAGAATTGAAAGGCGGCATGCATCTAGCCCAACACATGAATTTATTACGTACTGTATCTTTTTCTAGGGGTAAATGAGCCTTATCATTTACTGAAGGGACTAGAACATCTCCAAACGGAATCCCATGTTTAAAGCATAGTCTGCGAAGTGTGGCCTCGCTAATTCTGAAGGCTTGGGAATCCCTCATGTTATCTAGAAATACATCGCCTTCTATAGCATCAGGGGCAGCACTTATATCTTCCATCGAAAGGACAGGAACATCAGAGAAAAGGTCGGTCAATGGGCTAAAAATCTTCGGTTTCTCAATTTGACGATCAAGGGAAAGTCTGCCGAAAAATGTTGCAAAACTTGACTCGGCTCTGGGATTGCTAAGTTATAAAGGGCGTCTAGAAGGCATTACAGCTAAACGCTCTGAACATCTAGAGCCCATATCAACTAAACTCGGTAGATAACCAAGATTAGAAATATTTAATTGTCCCCCTGTGCTAAGTGTTAACTAGTGTGGTGTAGTGTTGTGGAGTGCAGAGATAAACAGTTCAAATTCAAAAGCAAAAGTAAGTGACATGACTCTAGAGTTCGACCAGAGTGACCATAATCGCTGACCGTCTCAACTAGCATTCAGATTGATCGGTTGTGTGAGCTTTAGGATCGACCATCGCCATGTTGAAGTTTGAAGTCCATTATTAAAGTCCCTATGTTAAGTTTTAGTTCATATTCTAAATCCTAGGAGTTTGGTCATTCAATATCGAGTATGATATTGGATATGCAAGTTAAGTTGTACATTATCGTCATATGTTCAAAAGTTCACCGAGATGTGATTTATTTTAATTTTTCATCTAAGAGAACTTGGATTGGATTGGATTGCTAAAGTGTTTAAATTCAATTTAAAGCTTAGAATCGGCTAATTACCCATAGCCGATCCTTCTATATAAAAATAGCCGAGCCCTATTACAAAGCAAACAATCGATCCCAGTTATGAAGCAAAACAACTAATCCCTCTCTAATAAACCAATGACCGATCCCTCCTCATGCACAAAACCACCGATCCCTCTTTCAGGTGACACTCCAACCAATCCCTCTCTCGAAAAGCCCATCACCGATCGCTCCATCCTATCTATGAACCGATCCCTATACTTAGTCATTTCCATGCTTCCTTCAAGTCTTTACGCCTACCCCTGAAGCAACACGAAATGCCGATCCCTCTTCACTATACTTCAGCATGAATGATCCTCCATTTCATTCATCCTTCACTCTTTTCTTTCTCCTCCTCTACTATTTTTCTAAACCCTGCACCGCCATCATTTATCCCATCTCTTCCAAACTTAACCCATGATTTATGCAAACAGAACCCATTATCTTGTCACAAATTGAAGTCATCTACAAGCTAAAAACCTACACACATATATATATATATATATATATATGTCTGTGTATTGGCGGTGTTATATGGAAAAGATGGCGGTGATGTTGAATGGTTTAGAGATGATCGAGATTGATGGGAAGAGGGGTCAGATTTGTAGAAAATGTTGGGTCATAGGGAATTTTGGTTCGAAATTGAGGAAGGAAGAGAGGGAGAAGGGTTCGGCTTTAAGGTAAAATAAAAAGGGTTCAGTATCAAAAAGGAAAAAAGAAAATGGAAGTAAAGTGAATATGACAGATGAAGAAGAAGGGTTTAGGCTTATATGTTGGAGATGAGGGTTCGGCCCGCCTTTTCATTCTCCACGAAGCCAGAAGATTGGGTTCCAACATAGGGAGGGATCGAGTACAATCCCTTGACTTGGGATCCATCTGATCCCTATCAACCATATAACAAAAAGACAGGAAAAAACTAGAATGGAGGGTATCGGCTAAAAGAATACCGATCCCTATATACATCGAGGAAAAATGGATTGGTTATAAAAAATTCTAATCCCTAGTAAAACGAAAAAAGGTAGGGGTCGGCCCTACATACACGAGGAAATAAGAGAGAGAAGAGATCAGTTACGAACCCTATGTGCATGCAAACATGGACACGAAAATTACATAAAGTATATATAGATTAAAAGCAATGAAATCGCATCTAATTCAATGAATCTTGGTAACGAGCCATGAGCATGCAAACGCATCCGAGAGCCCAGCACAAGAGCGTATGCCATAATGTGCATGTGAATGTTTTAAAAGTTCAATTTTTGAAATCAACAGAAATTGAATTCAAACCTAAAGCTTTCAAGGTCGAGACCAGATCAGTTAGCCAAAGCATACTAGTCTCGTAAAACCGGGCACAGATATCAACCTACGGAATATAATCTTGATTTATTGCTATCGGAAATCGATCAAGCATCATGACGATCAAAAAGAGAAATGACATTTTAGGAAAATAATTCGATGGAAGGATAGCGACTATTTAGAAAAGTGGATAGATTCCGAAAACTTGCTTCGATCAAAGTACGTCGTGTTCAACATGAGATGTACTTTGGGGGGGCAAGTGCTATCCGGCATTTTGACCCGACAATATCTAAACTGATTGGACAACTTAGATTCGACTGTCAACAAGGCTAGTAAAACTAGGATGATGATTATAGGGTCCAAAAAACAAGTATAGACGGTAATATGAAGACGTGATAGAACAAAATTGAGAGATATGAAATGAAAAATGTTCAAAGTATGGAATATATTTCAATATGGAAAAGGAATCGACTATAATCCCTCTCAATAATAGGGATCATCATATTTTAGCCAAGCAAGCGCAACTCAATGGAAAACAATCAATATCTCAAATTTCATAGGTCTAATGCATATGAAATTTTGGAAGCAAGGCGTGGGGATCCTAAGGAGCCTACCCTAGGGATTGCACTTAAAAAGGATGAAGCGAGAGGGATCGACCCTCTTCCCTCGATAAGGATTGGCTAGAATCAAGAAAAAACTCACATTGCAGCAAAGATCGAGCAATAACTCAAGTTATACTAATCCAATAGACATGAAACTTGGAGGAAAAACATATTACAACACAAAGAACCCCCCATAGTGATAGCACCCCCAAATTCATCCAAAATAGGGATTGGAATCGATCCCTATTCCTTGGGATTTGGGTCGTGCGATCCTTTTTATGGGTCCATATGGTTTTTGAGATCCTTCTGCTGAATTTTCAGGGAGATATTTCACCGTCTTTATCTATAAATACCGGCTTTTATTCATTTTTGGGACATTTATGCTGCCGATTGCTTTGTACTCTATTTTAACTAAGGATTGCCATCCAATCCCTATTGTACTCGATTTAAAAAGTGATTAATAAAGCCATCTATTCAAAGTGGATGTAGGCAAACAACGCCGAACCACTGGAAATCATTGTGTTCTTGTTATTTCTTTGATTTTCTGTTATTTAACTGCTTATATCCTATGTTTTCATTTTACATTCTTTATTTCTTTCTCTTTAAAATCTCTATTGGGCGTTTGTGCCAATTTTTGGTGCAAACATATACAATCCTTGCAAACCTATTTTAGAAGAATTTACAATATATTAAAGGTAAATAACATTTATAAATACAAATAACAATAATTATCTGAATGATAATTAAACCAAATGTATAACCTTTCATAAATTTAAAATGACATTAATTATCTTGAATGTAATTAATCAAATTTTATAATCTCTTTATAAATTTAAAACAGCTTTAATTTTTCCGAAAGATAATTAATTAAATTTATAACTCCTTTTATAAATTTTAATCAACACTTATCCTTTATTTTCAAAAATTCACAAAATACTTGTAAATATATATTAAACCATTTTCAAAGTGCAAAACCATGACCCAACATTTATTTTGTAAAAATACAAGCTCATGTTAAACACACAACAAGGGTTTAAGGGGATGATATTTCATAAGTGACTGTATAACGATAATCCCTACAATGGCACTAATACAAATAAACCAATATGTCAAAAATATTTCAACCAAACAACAATATAAGCAACAATGGAATATAAGTAAATTAATATTGGCGAGAAACCCTTTAAGCTCTCTCTACAAAAGTCCCCTGCAATTCACACATATGTTGTATTTCGAAGTGTTCCATAGTGATGTATTCACTACGTACCCTTCGGCTTTCCTTTTGTTTTTGTACCCTGCAATACAATAGTTATTTATGCCATCTTCTTTTCAAGTGAGAACCTAAACCATATGACCAAACAACAATATAAACTACCATTCACGCATTCAACAACAATATATTACAATACATATATCATAAAGTTTATTTAAAGGTGAGTAAACTCATCGAAATTCCAGTTGACGCTTTTGCGTTCGGTTTGGTCTAAAATCAAATGTTCCATTTTAGTTTAAAATTGCTTCAAATTTGACGAAACTAGTACCAACGCATAGGTAATGCTCTTACGAGTTCTATGCAACTGACCTCATCCAAATCCGACCTCGTACGAGTGAGATGTTGAATTTATAAGATTTGGTAATTAATTAAACTAATTAATAACTTAATTAGTTAAAATATCACCTAATTATTTAAATAACTTATCTCCGTCCCCAAATAGATATGCACAGGCCGTGCACGTTGGAACACCATCGAGGCCGATCCTTGCATCCCGACTTCTCCTTCCTCACTCAAGGATTCCACGAGTCGTCTCCGCCCAACATGTTTCCCTTCGTGACCTCTGCACAACCATCCACTTTACTCAAATCTCGGCCCATCCGAAAATATTATGACCAAAAACCTAGAAATGTTAAGAACTAGGCCGCATTTCCCATCCTATGATCGCACCCTCCCAAAGTTCACACATCCATGCTATTTCGCACTACAAACACAAAACCGAACTCGATTTCGCCAAAATCTGCTTGAATCAAGGTCCAAATCAAACCCTAGGTCGACCATGGTCTTGTCGCTCCTCCCCTATGATTCCGCATCCATCAAGGCACATACCAAATTGTAGATCGCCTCAACACGAACTCAAAGATCCTAACTTTATATTCTTTAGTTAAGTAGATTTATTGGTCTTGATTTTTAAAGATGAAAAAGCTTTCTTTTTGTTTATAGGAAACTTGTAAAAGCAGAGAAGGAAGAAAAGAGAGTAAGCATGTTGTCTAATCCTACTTGATGTTTAGTTTATTTACAAATTTCCAACCCGATGCTACATAAAGTTCTGCTCGCGTGCAAACTATGAATGGCAAAAAAATTACAGTCATGCTCAGAAATGCGACACGATGTGACGCCCACCTCTATACTCACACTAGCCAAGGACACTATGGAGTAATGGCATCAACTAGCATGAAGAATAAGGCTGTTGAGGAGCGACCATCTGTGTAATTGCTTTGTGCGAGCACCGATATGCCAGATGGTATTACATGCATTTCATTTCAATAGGAAATCTGACATATTAAGTACAAACTCAAAGCTACTACACAGTGGCTATGTGGTCTTCGGAAACCAATATAAAGTAAACATAACATAAATCAGTCATAGATATTCACATCACTAAGGCAGAAACATATGTGAATATACCACATAAAAGTGTACATCAAAGTAGTGGTCGTGTAAGATCCACTGTATCACAAAAGGATAGGTAAAAGTGCTAGACAAAAGAATATTTATAGATCAAGGAGTCTCTATCTCGAATGTACAAAAGCAAAAACTACTAAGCTAAGTAGTTAGCCAAAAGTCCGAAGAAAGTTCCAACTAAGAAGTCTAGTGGAAGCACCTGAATTATCTCGGTCTGACCTGAGTATTATTTAAGAACAAAATAATAAACGGATCAGTCTAGCTATAAATATCATATAAAATGAGGTAGGATAAGAGATATGATAAAAACGTATAATAACAATAATGCCATACTGTGACAGTTATGCATTAAATAACAATAAAAATCATACAATATCTCAAACTTTCTCAAACACCAAAGAGAGTGTCATATTCTTTAGCTTATTCACCAAACCACAAATATTGATAAAAATTATCAATGTAAATCACAAAAATGGGTGAAACACAAATTCTAGAAATCATCAATTAGGAATCTAGAAATCACAAGGGGGAGGCCCATCACAAACGGGAGAGTGAAAACTCACCAACACGTGTATCACAAACGAAACGCTATTCCATGGTCACTAACAATCAATTTTGAGCCGAGGCTTCACAAACGGCCCGAAGACCATGGGTCGCTACCACACCAATTTTGAGTCGAAACTCCACAAACGGGGTTTAGCAACCCCCACAAACAAAGAGACATCGTACATCGTTAGTCTAAATCACAAAATGATCATCATTGATCGATAAGTGTAAATTACACTAAGCTAGTAAATAAATGAGTTTAGCTTCATGTCCCATAACCACTAGCTTAACTTTAGTATTTACGAACAAATTGAAGATTTCCACTCGAAAATTGTCACAAGGTTTCAATCAAACAAGTCCAAGAATTAACCAACAAAGAAAACACAAGCGTTTCATACCACTTATTTTGCTAAGTCGTTTAATTAGATTTCTCATACGAATGAGGTAAAGGTTTGTGTATAATAATAAATTGGAAAACGGTTATAAAGATGAGCTTTGTATTAAAGGTAATGTTGAAATTATATTTGTGAAAGAGTTTGAGTATTTACTACTAGTATAGAAACCTTTGAAAAGTGAAAAACCACAGAAATGATTGTAGAAATAATCAATCAACAAAAATTCACATACGAAAACGTGAATCAAGTCCATAGAAATCGATATCAAATCCATCAAATGGATATTCCCAAAAATCCCGAAAAGAAGTCGTCAATGTCGATAATAAATGACAACAACCAATCAGATCAACAAGAATCGATAAAAATTTAAAATCCAATAAAAAAAAGCCAAAATAGGCAAAATTGGTAGTTCTAGAGATCTGGTAGGTATTTCTAGACGTCTGGCCTTAGGTTTTGAAAGTATATGTGTTTTTCTCCTTTCTCTTTTTAATTCCAAATCTATTTTAGACGTTTGGATTTTTCGACTAGACGTCTAGATTTTTCTTCATACGTTTGGATTTAACTCTACCTTTTATTCTATTTCCAAAACCCATTCAGACGTCTGGATTTTTCAACCTGAAGTTTGGATTTGGTTCCAGACGTCTGGATTTTTGTTCCAGATGTCTGAATTTTTCTGCTAGGTAAAAAAATCAACGTAGCCCAAAAAGGGAAAATCCAACCAAAAGCGATTGAATGAGCGATGGATGCTAAAGATTTATGCCAATTGATAACCCAACACTATAGGCTCTTCGATATAACACCAAAAACATGGCCAAACATCCAAGATAGGAACTTTAAAGATTTTGACTTCAAAACACCAAAATTGGAAAATTCACCAAATCAATTCAAATCAAAGCAATTGAACATTAAATAGATGTTAGGAATTCATACCTAACAACAATGAAATCTATAGACATAGATATGAGTTCAAGAACTCACCTTTAAACCCAAAAACAACGAATGAGAAGCTCTAAAATAAAGGAAAGATCAACTTCTCTTCAACTTCAACTCTAGAAGCTCGAATCTAAGCTCATAAACAAATATTTCCTAAGTTAGGGTTTAGGAATTTATAAAAATTGTAGAGAGATTGAGAAGGAAAAGATGAGGAGGATGCTTACCTAAGCTTCTCTTTGATTTTGGAGTTTGAATTTGAATTTCCTAGCAAAACTAGGGTTTAGAAATTTTGTTTTCTTTTCTCTTCATCCATTTTTCTTTAGCTTGAAAGTGTTAGGAAATGAAAGTGAATGAAGTGGAGAGGGTTTGGGGTTAGGGTATTATGTTGGGTTAATGGGCTGAAACCTAAACCCAAACCCAAAGCCCAATAGAAAAATAGCAAAATTCTAGTCAACTCCAAACATATCGTTGTTTATACCAAAAAGGTCGCAAACAGCGTTTTGGACTCAATGGAAGTGGTCTCGAATCCTAATTCGATTGTTTACAATAGCATTTCAGACTTTAATCCGACTAACGACGCTATATTTAAATTAAATATTTAAATATACAATCGTAAAAATATATGGATTGTTATAGACACTCCTCCTTAATGAGATTACGTCCTCGTAATTCTTAAGAAGAAAACAAAGAGTAACAACCATAAAAGCATATCAACATAAAAGAAAATTTAAAGTAAGAAGTTCACCTTAAAGAGCACGAGAGAGTAAGTCTAGATGTGTTCGCTAGATGAATTCTATGGATTCCCAAGAGCAATCCTTAGGATTTGCGGACTATTGAACTTTCACAAGCGGAACATCTTTATTTCGAAGGCGTTTATCCTCCATAGCAATTAAGCGAATAGGATGTTTCTCTTAAGTCAAATTAGGTGAAACTTCAATTTCTTCAATAACATCGGGCTCAAGAATAGAGTTGGAATCCCTAAGGCATTTTCGTAGTTGAGAGACGTGGAAAACGTCGTGAATAGCAGAAAATTGACCCGATAATAAAAGATGATAAGCCACGGAACTAATACGTCCGATGATGGGAAATGAGCCAATATATCGAGGTGCTAATTTTCACGATCGACTGAAACGCACAACACCCTTCATAGGTGAAACACGAATTAACACCAAATCTTCCACAGAAAATTCCAAATTCCTTCTTTAGTTATCGGCATAGGATTTTTTCTACTTTGAGCTTCTCTCATCCTATGGCGAATAAGGTCAATATTTTCTGTCGAATCATGAATAAAATCTGGACCTAAAACAAGCCTCTCACCGGCTTCAAGCCAACATGAAGAAGATCGGCATGGCCTTCCGTAGAGTGCCTCGAAAGATGCCATACCAATACTAGATTGGAAGCTATTATTGTAGGAAAATTCAACAAGAGAAATATGATCATCCCAACTTTCACTAAAATCAAAAACACATGCACGAAGAAGATCTTAAAGAGTTTAATTCACACGCTCGGTTTGTCCATCTGATTGAAGATGATAAGCATTGCTAAAATTAAGCTTCGTTCCTAAAGCTTTTTGAAGACTTTTCCGAAATCCACTAGTAAATAATGGATCACGATCGCTAACAATAAAGGTAAGAACTCCATGCAATCTAATAATTTCTTTAACATAGAGTTTGACCAAAAGAGGTACAGTCCGATTAGACCGAATGAGAATAAAATGGGTGGATTTTGTAAGTCTATCTACTATCACCCACAAACTGTCATGATCCGAATGAGAACAGGGAAGGTCGTCAACAAAATCGATGGAGACCTGATCCCACTTCCATACATGAATATCCAAAGGTTGCAACAACCCATTGGGCCTTTGATGCTTGGCCTTTATGAGATGGTAAGTTATGCAACGCTTAATGAAGTTAGCAATATCAGATTTCATTCCATCCCAATAACAAAGTCGCTTCATATCCGCATACATTTTACTACTACCGGGATGAATGGTAAATTTAGAATGATGAGAATCTTCTAAAATGTCTTTATGAAAATCACTAATATTTGGCACGATAAGTTTTACCAAATTTTCGAATGCCGCCACGAGGATCGATTCCAAAGTCTTTCAAACCATCAATATTACTATCCCGACAACTTTGGTTAAGATGAGCCAATTCGGGATCATGCTTTTAAGCATCAAGAATGCGGTCTAAAAGAGATGGATGAGCCTCAAAGTTACATAAAACAAGAGATGAACATGAATTGGATTCACGATCTCGAATCTCACAAGTAGACAAAGTCTCGAGATCATTCCATTCGGATATCATCATAGAAACAACAGCTTGTTGCTTACGATTAAGGTCATTGGCAACACGAGTTACCTTTCCGAGAGTAACAAAAATATCACGATCATAAGATGCAAGGAACTCGAGCCTACGTTGTTGATGCAAATTAAGTTCCTTTTGAGAAAATAAATACTTCAAAGATTTATGATCGGTGTTGAGAACAAATTTCTTTCCCAAAAGACAATGACGCCAAATTCTAAGAGCGAAAACAATAGCCGCGAGCTCTAAATCATGAGTGGCATATCTAGTCTCGGCAGGCTTTAATTTCCTAGAAGCATAAGCGATAACACGTTCCCTTTACATGATTACGACACTCAAACCAGCATGACAAGCATCGGTATAAACAATAAAGTCTCGGTTCCCTTCGGGAATCACAAGCTTATGAGCATCGGAAAGAAGTTCTTTTAATTTCCGAAAAGAAGCCTCACTTGTCTGACCAAATGTACTTAACTCCCTTCTTTGTCAAACTAGTAAGAGGTACGGAAATTTTAGAAAAGTCCTTTATGAAAGAACGGTTATACCCCGCCAATCCAAAAAAGCTACGAATTTCCGTCACATTCTTCGGTCTATTCCAATTTTGAATCGCTTCAATCTTTGAAGGATCCATGAAAACTCAGATTCAGAAATTATATGTCCTAATTTTTTTAAAGAGATTGCCAAAAGCAGCACATAGAAAATTTTGCTTTTAATTGATTGCTCCTAAGAGTTTCAAACACAATTCGAAGATGTTTTTCATGCTCTTCCTCACTTTTAGAATAAAGAAGAATACCATCTATAAAAATGAGAACAAATCGATCAAGGAAGTCTTTGAAAACTTGATTCATAAGGTCAACGAAATAAGCTGGAGCATGCATTAAACCAAATGTCATAACAAGCCATTTATAAGATCCATAACAAGTACGGAACGATGTCAAAGGAATGTTATCCTCTATAATACGAAGCTGATGAAAACCGGTTGCTAAGTCTAACTGTGAAAAGACTCTAGCACCACTAAGTTGATTAAATAAATCATCAATACGAGGTAAGGGTTATTTATTCTTGATGGTGAGTACATTAAGCTTGCGGTAGTCAACGAAAAGCCTAAGCGTACCATCATATTTCTTCCCAAAATTAGCTGAAGCTCCCCAAGGAGAGGAACTAGAACGAATAAACTGCTTCGCTTCCAATTCGGATAATTGCTTACGCATGTCCTCATTTTTCTTATTGGACATATGATAAGGAGGACGAGTAATAGGTTGAGCTCCAGGAATTAGATTAATTTTGAACTCGATTGCTCGCTTAGGTGGTAATTCTAAAACGGGCTCAAATATATCGGAAATTTACAAACAACGTGAATGAGGGAAATAACATCTTCCTCATCATCATTATCGTCATCATATGGATTTAGAGAATATAAGGATGCCACCAAACTGGAATCTGAATCTTTAAGAACAATAGAAATCTACTTAACAGATTGAGGATATCGAAGATGAATAGTCCTCTTAGGACGTAGGATGTGGGATTCATAATGGTTAAGCAATCCATTCCCAAAATCATTCCAAAGCCTAAGTAACGCATAACATGCAAATCGGCTCGGGAAGCATAATCACATAATAATCTCGACATCTTTACAAAGTAAACTGAGTGTTGCAGATCCACTAACCAGATTCGCAATTCTTAAAGAAGTCATCAAGATCATAATGTTTAAAGAAAAAGTATCAACAAGTTCTTTTGATATATAAAAGTGATGCACCAGTGTCAAAAAGAACTTGAATAGGAAGATCACGAAACATAATAATGCCATCAAGGATAGAATGAGAAATACCTTGACCACGAGAAGTGTTACTAGGGGCTTTCACAACATTTAGCTTTCCCTCCATCTTGCTTTGAAGTTTGGGACATGAAGATATAGTATGACCAGAACTTTTGCAATAGCGACAAGTAAGGGGCTTCGGACACTTATTTGCATAATGATCCTTAGAACCACAGTTGTAGCACTTTCCACGACTAAAAGTAGGAGTCGTTGCTACTGAAGTTGCTTGCTTCCCTTTCTTGTTGGAATTATGGTTGAACTTAATAGGCCTCTTCTTGTTGTTGTTGAAGTTCTGTTTGGCACCCACAACTTCAACATTGCTTTCTTTATCGGCCTCTTTAAGTCGAAGAGCGATATCAACAAACTGATCAAAAGAAACTAAGTTTCAGAAGTAAAGGCTTTTTGAGGTTCTTATTCAACCCATAGACAAATCTCCTATTTTTCTTCAATGGGGTATTGATATACTCAACCCCATATTTAGAGAGGGATTCAAAAAATGCGACATAGTCTGTCACAGTAGATTCACCTTGAATAAGGTCAATAAAACGTCGGGCTAAAGTTACTTTTTCAGCTTTCAACACAAATTTCAACTCGAATCTTTCTCGAAATTGCTCCCAAGTAAGATCCGCTTCGATAATCTCAAAAACCAAAAGCTTATACAAATCTAATGCTCTTTCCTAGAGCATGCTAGAAGCCACTTGGACTCGATGTAGATCCACAAGATTCATGCGATAAAAGTTACGGTCGCATGTTCTAAGCCAAGCTTGAATTTCCATAATGCTTTCAGAACCCTTAAATGGCCTTCCACCCAAATTGGTATAACCACTGCACAAGCGTGCAAACCAAGATTTAGGATGAGTAGACTCTGGAATGGGTCCGGCAGCTTGAGCATTCTTTACAAGATCTAAAAGCTCATGGATAGACATGAATACTCCATCCTGCGGAGTAGCACTGGATTGACCAGCACTGGGATGGCCTGGTCTAATCATTCTCTTCGTTAAGAAAGAAAGAAAGAAGAGGAAAAAGGTTATTCTTAGAATGAATATCAAACAAACTTGATTAATAAAACAAGGCATCATAAAAGAAAATAGGATAAAACAGGCCCGATGACTCGTATTAAATCCTAAGGAATGATTCCTAAGAAAGACTTAGGACGAATGATCCTTGCTATAATATTCTATATTGTTTTGAAGTTTGGCTCTGATACCAAGCCATGATGCCCCACCTCTATACCCACACTAGCCAAGGACACTACGGAGTAATGCCATCAACTAGCACGAAGAATAAGGCTGTTGAGGAGCGACCATCTATCTAATTGCTTTGTGCAAGCACCAATATGCCAGATAGTATTACATGCACTTCTTTTCAAGAGGAAATCCGACATATCAAGTACAAACTCAAAGCTACTACACTGCAGCTATGTGGTCTTTGGAAACCAATATAAAATAAACATAATATAAATCAGTCGTAGATATTCATATCACTAAGGCGGAAACAGATATGAATATAACACATAATGTACATCAAAGTAATGGTCATGTAATATCCACTACATCACAAAAGATTAGGTACTAGTGCTAGACAAAGAATATTTATACACCAATGAGTCTTTATCTCGAATGTATAAAAGTAAAAACTACTAAGCTAAGTAGTTAGCCAAAAGTCAGAAGATAGTCCCTGCTAAGGAGTCAAGTGGAAGCATCTGACTTACCTCATTCTGAACCAAGTATTTTTTAAGAAAAAAATAATAAACGGATCAGTCTAGCTGTAAATATCATATAAAATGAGATACGATAAGAGATATGATAAAAATGTATGGTAACAATAATGTCATACTATGACAAGTATTCATTAAATAACAAAAAAAATCATACAATATCTCAAACTTTCTGAAACACCAAAAAGAATGTCATATTCTTTAGTTTATTCACCAAACCACAAATATTGATAAAACTTATCAATGTAAATCACAAAAAATGGTGTAACACAAATCCTAGAAATCATCAATTAGAAATCCATAAATCACAAAGGGGGAGGCCTATCACAAACGGGAGCGTGAAAACTCACCAACACGTGCATCACAAAGGGAACGCTATTCCATGGTCGCTAACCATCAATTTTAAGCCGAGGATCCACAAACGGCCCGAAGACCATGGGCCGCTACCCCACAAATTTTGAGCCGAAACTCCACAAATGGGGTTTAGTCCCCCACACAAACAAAGAGACATTTCACATCTCTAGTCTAAATCACAAAATGATCATCATTGATTAATAAGTGTAAATTACACTAAGCTAGCAAATAAACGAGTTTAGCTTCATGTCCCATAACCATTGGCTTAAGTTAAGTATTTACAAACAAATTGTAGATTTCCACTCGAAAATTGTCATAAGGTTTCGATCGGACAAGCCCAAGAATTAACCGACAAAGCAAACTCCAGCGTTTCATACCACTTGTTTTGCTAAGTCGTTCAATTAGATTTCTCATATGAATGAGGTAAAGGTTCGTATATACTAATAGATTGAAAAACGGTTATAAATACGAGCTTTGTATTAAAAGTAACATTGAAATCATTTTTGTGAAAGAGTTTGAGTATTTACTACTAGTATAGAAATCTTAGTATTTAAAAGTGAAAAATCACAGAAATGATTGTAGAAACAATCGATCACCAAAAATTCACATACGAAAACGTGAATCAAGTCCATAGAAATTGATATCAAATCCATCAAATGGATATTCCCAAAAATCTTGAAAAGATGTCGTCAAAGTCGATAATAAATGACAACAACCAATCGGAACGACAAGAATCGATAAAAATTGAAAATCAAATAAAAAACAGCCAAAATAGGCAAAATTGCAATTCCAGACGTCTGGTAGGTATTTCCAGGCGTCTGGCCCTAGGTTCTGAAAGTATATGTGTTTTCTCCTTTCTCTTTTTAATTCCAGATCCATTTCAGACATCTGGATTTTTCAACCAGACGTCTGGATATTGTTCCAGACGTCTAGATTTTAGCTCTGCCCTTTTTTTCTATTTCCAGAACCATTTCAGACGTCTGGATTTTCAACTAGACGTCTGGATTTGGTTCCAGACGTCTGGATATTTGTTCCAGACGTTTGGATTTTTCTGCTAAGCAAAAAATCAGCCTATCCCAAAAAGGGCAAATCCAAACCGAAAGCGATTGAACGGGCGATGGATGCCAAGGATTTATGCTAATCAACAACACAGCCCTAAGGCTCTTCGATACACCACCAAAAACATAGCCAAGCATCCAAGATAGAATCTTTAAAGATTTTGACTTCAAAACATCAAAATTGAAAAATTCACCAAATCAATTCAAATCAAAGCATTTGAACATGAAATAGATGTTAGGAATTCATACCTAACAACAATGAAATGTATAGACATAGATGTGAGTTCAAGAACTCAACTTTAAACCCAAAATCAGCGAATGAGAAGCTTTAAAACAAAGGAAAGATCAACTTCTCTTCAACTTCAACTCTAGAAGCTCGAATCTAAGTTCATTAGAAAATATTTCCTAAGTTCGGGTTTAGGATTTTCTGAAAATTGTAGAGAGATTAAGATGGAGAAGATAAAGAGGAAGCTTACCTAAGCTTCTCTTTGATTTTAGAGCTTGAATTTGAATTTCCTAGCAAAACTAGGGTTTAGGAATTTTGTTTTCTTTTCTCTTCCTCCATTTTTCTTTAGCTTGAAAGTGTTAGGAAATGAAAGTGAATGAAGAGGAGAGGAGGTGGAGTTAGGGTATTATGTTGGGTTAATTGGCTAAAACCCAAACCCAAAGCTCATAGAAAATAGCAAAATTCTAATCAACTCCAAAACATATCAGTATTTATACTAAAAAAGGTCACAAATATTGTTTTGGACTCAATGGAAGTGGTCTCGAGTCCTATTCGACTGTTTACAAAAAAATAGCATTTTCGACTTTAATCCGACTAACGATGCTATATTTAAATTAAACATTTAAATATACCATCGTAAAAATATGTGGGTTGTTACACACGATCTCAAAACAATAATAAAATACACTAGTTATTTTATTATGTGGAATTTCAAAAATACCATCGTTTGCCATAAATTATGTCAATTAAAATTTAAATATTTTCCAAATTAAGAATCATGGAAAAATCTTATAAATTCAATGAAAAATACTACAATAAAAATCAAGTCGTTTTATTAATAATCATTTTTCTTATTTTTTATTCAAACCATTTATTATTGTAAATAAATTTACAAAATGAATTCATCGTTATTATTCGTTAATTAAAAGGACATAATTAAGGCAATTAAATCTATTTAATTAATATTTAGGTCACAATTTAAAATTTTAATTCACCATACAAATATTTAATTCATAATTCCAATATCTAAATAATCCAAATATTTGAGTATAAGTTATTTATATTTTGAAAACCAATTAATTAAATATTTAATTTAACGAAATATTCAAAAATCCAAAACAATAAAATTCCAAGATGTTACATTCTCCCTCTTTAAAAGAATTTCATCCCCGAAATTCCAAAATGGAGAAAATGTCTCTAAACCCTTAAGGTTTAAAAACTATTCATTAAAATGAGTTATTAAACCCTTAAAGTTCCCTATGTTACAAATAATTTCGGCAGCACTTCCTTTGCCTAGCTAGATCCAAAAAACTACAACTCGCCACAACTGGCCCAAGTCAACAAAAGAAAATAAAAGCCATGTGGCCTTCCATATCTAAGGCATAAAATCAACAATCAAAATACCAATTATATATCTACCACAAACCTTCTTTGCATTTGATTTTTATTTTTTCCCATGCAACTTACTATCTCGATGTGAATGCAAGGGCGCAAGAAATCAAATAGTAATCTCTTACGTCCATGTACCTATCTTGTACTTGCATAACTCAAAAGAGAATCATGCTAATAAAAGAGCAATACATAAGTTATTTCTATCATAGCAACAACACCATAAACAATATAATAACCATATGCAAGAAAAGTACAAGAATAGTCTGTAATAAATTACTATGCATCCTATCATTTCAAAGGATAAATTTAGAACTAAATTCTTGGGTTTTTATATTCAGAAAATATTTTCAATTTCCTCCAAGGAGAAATATATCAAAACCAAAATCAATTATGACAAGGAGGGGGTCATTTTACTGAACCATGGTATAATTCTAGAATCAAAACAACGCAGAGCATCCAATGATATTCCGGTTCCTTCTAAAACAACAACTAGAGTAAACAAATATACCTGACAAGTCCTCAAATCGAAAAAATTCCAATCGCACAACTTTAGTCATAACAAAAATATTTGAAAAACCACTTCACAAAACTCTTTCCAAATATCCTGAAATAATTATACTTCATGAATATTAGTCAAAATAATAATATTATTATTTCCTGCTCAAATTCTTTCAAACTCACCTTTTCGTCAAAAGTATCAGGTTTAAGTTCTAATAAGTAAAAAATTTATAAACCACAGTCTATAAATTCACACTATCAATCAAATCAAATTCCATAAAGGAATAAAATGACACTTAATATTATTTAAAATATTAAGTGACTAAAAAAAGTAGTTAGAATTTTGCTTAGGTAAACAAACTTCTCGATCGTCCAAGGATATAGATAATTTTCTCAGCATACCATCACGCTCATCAACCTTTGGTTATTGCTTAGAAGATTATCTATGCTCCCTCTAAAAAAATTGAAAGTCACTCCCCATACTTTCCTAGGACACACAACAAAGCATACAATGTACTTAAGCCCGTATGATGTACATAAATCATTTGTACGTAATATCTGATCCGACCACTTACTCGGATACATAGACTTCACTTCCGAACGAATATCACTCACTCGGCCTCCTTACTGCAAACTCCGATCAGGTTCCTTGATTAGAAACCTCATTCTCCTTATATAGCCATATACTTTGATAGAAAACCTCAGTATCATATTAAGAATTCTAATCAAGTGTTCGCTAACAAAAATCAAGTGAGAGATCCTTTTTCGGACTGGTGTGAATCACCCCAAAGTTATATACTTGAATCCTAGATAAATAACCGAAAAAATGATCTACGTATAACTTATGTACTCACTTCGATTGGTTTCTTAATTATACCAATTTCATTCTAAATCACTTTCATGTTCATTTATTGTATTTCACTCAATGCTAAAATTATTTATGAATTACCTCAACTAATTTTATAAACATTTCATGCAGACAATCTTTATTAAATGTTAAATTAAAAATCTACTCAATTTTCATTTACTTGTGTAATATTCTTCTAAATCCTAAGGTTATATACAAAATGTCAGTTTTATTTTATTAATTCATTATTTTTTTATTACTCAAAATTCAAATGCGGCCCAAACAAAATACAGGTCATTAAAACTGAGTTGGCTACTTCGATCTTTTTACCTTAGAGTGTTCTAAGGAAAGATATTTACCAGTCGGCCCAATAACATCGAATAATTTATAAGACTTAGATGTTTAAATAAAAACAATGGTTTTAAAACCAATGCTTATTAAAACCTTCCTATCCAATTTAACTCATTTAAAAAGTTACGTTAAACTATCTCTTTTCTATCCAAGAGTTAAAAAAATTCATTTGACAAATTATTTATCAAAATACATTTTTATTTTAAATCAATTTCCTTTAAGGAAACTTAAGGACTAGATACCCAATTTTTATTTTGAAGTCATACTACATATATTTCTAGATATAGACAAAATAACTCTTATAATTTATTGACTAAAACTTGCTTTGGGTTCATTCGGATTCGAGCTCATTTTGATCGGATAATGTTTAAGAGAATAATTTACTAAGTGCACTATGTTCGCCTAAGCAAACATTCGATCATCACTTAAAAGATTATTCAGATTACTACAAAATTATTCAAGATGTTTTCCCTGAACTATCCAAAGAAAATGTATCTTTATTAAAAATTCTCTTTCGAAATATTTATACTTACAAAATTATCCAAGTAATACTATCATTACTTTTCTTGAAATATTTTTGAAATCATTTCAAGCAATTTCAAGATTTAAATTATCAAAAACTCTTTTGACTTATAATACACCTTTTATAAATTATATAAATCATTTTATATACCATACTCATATAAAGTGTACTTTTAAAATCATCTTATATTATAATAATGTTCTTTTATTATAATAAACTTTTCACAAATATTTATCCTCTAAATGTCCTATCTTTCCATTCAGACTATATTAAACAACTTTTATTAAAAGTTTTTCTTTTAACCCAAACTATTAAAAGACGATTATCTTAAAATTTTCACCAAACACCTTATAGTCACACTGTGAAACTCAATTCACAAGGAGTTATTTTTAATACACTCACAATTATCAAACAATAAAAGCTCATAAATAGTCAAGCATAAATTAACAATCTACAAGCAACAGTCAATGTTCTAAACTATCCAAGCACGACGATCAAACATCAATGATAGTAATAAATATTATCTTTTTCAAATAAACAAACACAATTTAAATAACTATATCAATTTGAAAAGTATTCCTCTATATGTGCAAAAGGAATAATCCTTGGTAAAATATTTCAATTACCAATTTTAAAAATTAATATCAAGTCTATTGCCTTGTTTAAGTGCTTAGAAATCCCTATCAACACCCTGGCATCCCATATCTTGACCAGAATTCATAAACAGTTCAATAGACCAATTAACACAATATGTTTTTAAAGCAATAACAAATATGCTCTCATATATATAATACACTCAAATTCATCTTGAGTGTCACTTACCCTATTTTTAACAAGCTTACCCCACCAAAGCTAAGGTTCTCGCTAAACCTTCAGCTCTGATACCAACTATAGCGACCCGCCTTTTCAACCTTCGAAAATTGGCACCAAATACGTTCATGGTATTCCAATGTCGAACTTCTAATCGTCAAAAAGGTAGATTTTGAGGATAAAATAAAAGGATAAAACAGGGAAAACATAATCTCACAGTGGAACGTCAACATATATTATAATAAAGACAATATAAAATGTCCCCCAAGATACAAAGTACATCGGTTTTAAAAACAAACCTTATTGGCTGGACAATTATAACTTTCTGACCTTACAATTGCTGATGGGTATAAATATTAATGCAGCGAAAATAAAATACTATGGTATGTGAACATCCAGTTCTACTCCATGAGCTCCATGTCCCAACAACAACAACCTAGAAAAATACTCGATCTGACCCGAGCATTATAATAAAATAAAACCTGGATCGGTCTAGAAAACCAGCATGAGAAAAACTCAAGTAATGTGGTGAACATACAATGATTTTGTGAGACCCCGCTGCTAAACATGGAACGAGTTTTACCACACAAGAATAACATCTATACATGAAAGAATGGAAAAAGATTAGTACAAAATCCAAACTAGGAAGAATAAGCATAAACAAGATCAAAATTCAAATATAAGGAATGGACACAAATAATTAAACATTAAGAAGTGCTCCAGTCACTTCTAGATGCAATGAAGAAAACAATTCAAAGATTTGAATCAACAATGAAGAAAGGAATTTTCCAACAATGACGAGGAGGGTGCGCCCCTCTTATCGAAAGTATACCTCTAGATAATATACTTGAAAGCGTTGTTTTCTCTGTGACTCTCTCGGAAATGTACAAGCTAGACCCCAACAACCTTACAGAGAATTCGAGTATTTCAAATTTCTGCATGTATAGCACTGAATCTAATCTAGAGTAGATGTGAATATATCCTAATGGGTGCAACCCCACATAGCTTGACGTCCACTCATGTGACGGCCCACATTTTGGAAGGTTTAAATCGACAATAATCCATACATATCTAACTTAAACAATCCAGAACATAGATAGTCAATGAGGTTAAATAAGAAGAAGAAAACGTATATAGAACCTCACAACGGAAATGATAAAATATAATAATCAAATAACAATTCACGAAGCTGTTTATATCATACATTTGATTATAATCTATACACATTTATAAGAGTTATATATATACATCATGGATAAATAATCAATACAATAGAATAGCATGATGCAGGGGATAATAATAATAGTAATATACTAAAATCCTCGTCTTCGTCCTCCAGAGAAAGATCTTCAATATGCTAAAGACTCAAGACTGACCCGAGTGTAATGAAAAAACAAAACACTCGAGTCAGGACTAAAATACTATTATGTAAGTCAAATCAATATCAATAAAAATGAGGGTAACAACATCGAATATGTTTACAAGATTTTACATTTCCTATCCAGTGTATAACGTGCATGCAATAACTTAAGACATGTTACAGAATTTTCGATCTCCCAAGGATCCATTAAACTATTTATATACAATAGTATACGCTATACTAGATAATGTCTATCAGTAAAATAAATATCAAAATAGCGTTAAGGCTTTACATTGATCCACCATAACACATTTTTATATCACTAAACTAAAGTCATAATGGGCTCGCATAAGGATAAATATGGCAAGGCACGTGAGGAAATGCCTAAGGTAGGATTTTACTAGTATACCCTTTCTGGGCGGTCATAACACATCCGTGGTCGACCGCGACAATCTATCTCAACAAAAAGGGTGCACCCATTGAGTACCAGATCACGATAGTAATATAACTGATCAATGTTGCTAGAGGTAGTCAACCTCATTGGGCAAACATAGGCTCCTGTTTTAGTCATTTTAATTATGACACAACTGTCAAGGTTATCCATCATCGTTCTCGTACTTCATTCTAGTAAATGTTTGCCAATTCAACCACTACATTCTCGATATCATCTACTACCTACACGGTTGTCAAAGTGGTTCCAATATTGACAGAGAGTATGCCAATAAGAGCCCTCGGTCTCTTTAACAACCAAACGTCGTTTTACACACCGGTTGGTATTTTTATATTTCGAAAACAATTCATACTTGATATCAAAATATCATATCCACTTCAAAAATCAAATCCATTTCAAAATCATCATATTTGCTCAAAAATCATGTTCATGTCGAAATCATCATATTCGCTTCAAAAATCGTATTTTACTTCAAAATGTCAATTCACTTCGATATATCAATTCCACTTAAAAATTTGTTTCGAATTACAATTTAAGTTATAACTTCACTTTAACTCAATTTGCATTTAAATCCAAGATTCAACTGTAAACATTCCACCCCGCTAACCAGATAGAATTTTAGAAAATAGTTTAAATAGTTTTAAAACAACTAAATAGTTGAAATAGTTTTAAGAGAAAATAGTTTGAGTAATTAAAATGGTTTATGTAGTAAAGTAGTTTAGAAAATGAAAATAATTTGAATATTTAAATAATATAGATTTTAAATCGTTTATACTAAAATAATTCATTTGAAATATTTTCAAAGTCAAATCAAATCAAATTCCAAACTTCCAAATTCCAATCAATTCCAATTTCCATTTTGATTTAATCGGTTGAATTATGATTTCAATTCGAATTCAATTCCAATTCCAAATTAATTTCAAATTCCAATTCTAAATTTATCTTGATTCAAATTTCAAATTTATTTCAATTCTGATTCAAATTCCAATTCCAAATTAATTGCGATTCAATTCTAAAATTGAAACCATTTCGACTTATATTATTCCGAATACGATTTCCAAAATATCAATTCAAACACTTAAATAAAATTTTCCTTCAATATCTAATTAAAAAAAATCCATACCTTCAAGTATTATTAAATTCCAAGCTAAATTTCGAAATATCGTTTATATCACTCTTACTTAGCAATATCTAAAGTTCGAATAGAAGCCCAATCTTTTAAAAAAAAATCAATTCCTGAAATTCCATCATATTTCAATTAAACTTAAAAATCTCTACTTCGAGTATTTAAATAATTTCATTTACCAAATATAAATTTCAACATTTCGAGCTCCAGTTCGAAAATAATTCGATTTCCATAAATTCAATTTTTATTCCTTCAAATCAAATTATTTAAATAATTTCAAATCAAAAAATTTAAAATCATTTAATTTAACTAATCCGGTGTCCGTATATAATTCTCTATCCTATAGCCAAGTTAAACAATTATTTGAATTTAATTCCAAGGATGGATATATATCATTTCAATCCAAAATAAATGTCATAAATATATATCATTTCAACATATTTCCTATTTTTTTGAGATAATTCAATTTATAGTTTTACATACTATAAATAATATACATGATGATAATATGATATATAAAAATACAAAAACGTCCAAAATATCAGCCAATAGCATCCATCACAACTAATTATCCAAACAAACAATAATTCACAACAGTTTTCATAATTATCAATATCGGGCATTTTACGGGAAATTAAATTCTAATTCAATTTAACTGTCAATTCAAATTCTATCAATTTGTTCAGATGTTAATTTAAATGTCAATTAAATTTATCGGATAATAATAATAAATTCAAATCACTTTAGAATTTCAATTTAACTAACATAAAAACTATTTCAGTCAATTGTGAGCGTATAAACACTCACCTTTAATTTATAGACAATTTAAAATCCAAACAAAGGCCCATTGAATAGTCTTAGAATGTATTTAAACCAGTTCCATAAAGTATGGAATTTCGATACGATCCAAATGGAACAAACCGCGCGTGAATCCGAGCTCGTATGGAAAAGTTATGCTAGTTAGAACGATTGAATAGTTAAATAAAATAAAATAAAAATACAAAAAAACAACACATTACCCTTTCTTCTTCCTTACGGTAGAGAGCACACAACCAATACCACGCAACCAAATTTCCATACACGCTCACCAATTCATGACCCGGACTCGTTCAGACGAATCCTATGTGTGCATCTCGAACTGCTCTACTTTCACCTCGAACGCTGTGCCTCCAGTCGCTGCCATTCTCTCAAATCAATGAAAATAAATGAGAGCTTCCACCTTAGATTATGACGATTTTGTGACGAACTAGCATTGATCAACCATATGGATTTGCAGAGCTTGCCGAGATCTACAAATTTCATGTTGGAAGTTTTTAATTCCGATAAACGGATTGGGAAAAATTAAGGAAGGAAGATCGATTGATTTTAGCCATTGAAAATAAGAAAACGGCGGCCATAGAAATGAACTAGGGTTTCAGAATAAAATAATAATTTATCTCGGTATGCGTGCCGTATTTATATAGTTAGGTCCAAAATCGTCCAAACTTCAATCGAGGCGTGCCGCGTGGCATTTATAATGTTTTACCTCAATTCCGAACATAATAGAACTAGTTTCGATGCCTAATTCGATCATATATGGAAGATAGCTTTTCAAAGTCAATTTCATTTTATCGAATTCCTTAAATTGATTTCTACGCATTTCAATCTCGCATGGCCAAGACAAGTCCAATCGATACGAAACTTGAAAACCTACAATAACTCACTATTACAGATCCGATGAAACTGGTTTCGTCGAAATCTGAAACAGCTGCCAAAATGGCTATTTTTACTCGTTAATTCAAATATAATATTTCCAATTTTTAGTTATTCACATTTAAATCCAATTTAAACGTTAACTATCTTTATTCATATTTAAATAAAATTTAAATCAATTTTCGATGCCATTTTCATTCACATTAAATCCAGAATTCCATTATTTAAATAATTGCAACATAAATTTAAACAATATAATAACTCGATAAATCGATATCAATAAATCCTTAAATTTCAAATAAATTTTATTTATCAACATTATTTTGTTTCTATCTAAATAATTCATAATTATTATTTAGCTCCAGTTATTGATTATAAACCCACTTAATACATAGAATTTATTTAAATACTTGTTATCGCCAAAATCTTCGAAATTAGTTATTTCAAAGTTTTATTCAAATTCATAATCAAATAAATTACATTAATAAATTAATAAATTTTTATTTCTACCCATTTTATCCAAAAATCACACTAAATTTAACAATTTAAAATAGTTAGAAATACAGGTCGTTACAACTCGCGCTTTGGCTTTAGTCATTTTTTGACAAAGGATATCAATGCTTAAATGAGCAACAAATTGTCTTAAATTGATGATACATAAAGAGGAAAGCTAAATTGATAGTAAATTAACTATCAAGAATAGTCAAAATGATCGTATATGGAAATTAAATCTCATACCCTTACGATTACTACCCAATTTGAAACTTGTACTATCACTTGGTTCAAAATGAAGCCAGGAAAGTGAACGTAGTATTACCTTTAGGCATTGCGCTGACACCATTTTTAACCTTTAAGTTAGAGACATGTTTCCATACCTCAACATTTAGTGCTAAGAGTGTGACTAAATCCTTTCCATGTAACCGATATCGTTTATGGAAATTAAATTTCTTATCCTTTCCATAACCAAATCAAACTTTTAAAACCCGAACTTGTGCTTGGTTTTCAGATCACAAATATTTGTAAAACACTTTAAAAATACTCTTTAAAAATATTCCTTTTTAAATAGCTAATTATATTTCTGAAGCATAAAGAAAAAGAGGGTCATAAACAATTGTTATTAAAACAAGTTTACTATTAACCCAAAATAATTTCTTTTAAAAGATTTTCTCATTTATAAACTATCATTTATAAATTTCAAACACCATTTAATAATAAATCAATTCAAATTCTTTTATAAATTTAAAACAATGTCAATCATCCTGATAGATAATTGATATAATTCTTTCATATATTTAAAACCAGATTAATTATCCCGAGAGATAATTAATCAAACTTATAACTCTTTTAATAAATCAGTTAATTAACTTTAAACACCTTTATTAAATCAGTTAATCAACTTTAAACATCATTAATAAATTTATTAATTAACTTTATTGTAGTTAAATAATAATAGAAAGTATATTTAAACCTCCAATTCTTTTCAAATACTTATACAATCCTTACAAACCTATTTGAAAAGAATATAAAAAATATTTAAGGTAAATAACCTCTATAAATTTAAACAACAATAATTATCCTGAAAGATAATTAAATCTAATTTATAACCTT
The DNA here is from genome assembly GCA_030765085.1 of Allium cepa. Taxonomy (NCBI): domain Eukaryota; kingdom Viridiplantae; phylum Streptophyta; class Magnoliopsida; order Asparagales; family Amaryllidaceae; genus Allium; species Allium cepa. The sequence goes on from CM060944.1 coordinate 350,441,067, forward strand.
TTATAAGTTTAAAATGCATTAATTATCATGAAAGATAATCAATCAAATTTTATAATCTCTTTACAAATTTAAAACAACATTAATTATTCTTAAAGATAATTAATTAAATTTATAACTCCTTTTATAACTTTTAATAAACACTTATCCTTTTTTTTCAAAAATTCTCAAAATACTCGAAAATATGGATTGAACAATTTTCAAAGTGAAAAAATACTACCCAATATTTATTTCATGAAAATAAAGCTCAAGTTCAACATATAACAAGGGTTTAAGGAGACAGTATTTCATAAGTGACGGTGTAACGATAATCGCTATAACGACACTTACACAAATCAAACAATATGTCACAAATAATTCAAACAAACAACAATATAAGGAACATCAAAACATAAGTAAATTAGTATTGGTGAGAAACCCCTTAAGATCTCTTAACAAAAGTGCCCTGTTAATCACACATATGTATGCGTATTTCGAAGTGTTCCATAGCGACCTATTCACTATGTACCTACCGACTTTCCTTTTGTTTTTATCCCCTGCAACACAACGGTTATTTATGCCATCCACTTTTCAAGTGAGAAGTTAAATAAAAAAAACAACCGAATAACAATATAAACTATCATTCATGCATTCAACAATAATCTATTGAAACATTGATATCATATAGTTTATTTAAAATGAGTAAACTCACCAAAATTTCAATTAATGTTTTCACACATTCAATTTTAGCCTAAAATTGAATGTCATTCAATTTTAGCCTAAAATTACACTTGCTCAAATTCTACGAAACTAGTTCCAACGCATAACTAACATTCTTACGAGTCCAACATAATTGATCGCATCCAAATCCGACCTAGTTTGAGTGAGATATTAATTTTATAAGATTTGGTAATTAATTAAACTAATTAATAACTTAATTAATCAAGAAAGCACCTAATTATTTAGATACTTAATCTCTCTCCCCAAAAAGATATACATAGCCCGTGCATGCTGAAACACCCATCAAGGCCGATCCTTACATCCCCGACTTCTCCTTCTTCACTTAATGATTCCACGAATCGTCTCCACTAACAGGTCACCCTTCGTGACTTCTCCACAATCATCCACTTTACTCAGAGCTTAGCCCATCCAAATAAATTGAGACCCAAAACTTTAAAACATCAAGGACTAGGTCACGTTTCCCATCTTATGATCGCACCCTCGCAACACATCTATGCTATTTCGCACCACAAACACAAATCCGAACTCAATTTTTCCGAACTTCGCTTGAATCAAGGTCCAAATATAACCCTAGGTCGACTTTGGTAACGTCGCTCCTCCTACATGACAGCCGCACTCATCATGACACATACCAAATCAAAAATCGCCGATATGAACTCAAAGATCCTAACTTCATATTTTTTTAGTTGAGTAGTTTTATTTATTTTTATTTTTAGAGATGAAGAAGCTTTCTTTTTGTCTACAGAAAACTTGTAAAAGTAGAGAAGGAAGAAAAGAGAGTAAGCGTGTCGACTTAGTATAAATTGTTTATATAAGCCTCTACCGTTATCCTTACTATATTTGCTTATTAATTTATTCTAAGTCTCAAAATAAGCCTTTTTCTGTTCTGTTTCTAATTATAACCTATGTTATAATATTGCTTATTAACTTAACCCAAGGTCTAAGTATAAAAATAAGCCACTTTCTCCTTTTACTCTGCTTAATCATAATTATACATCATAATTGGGCTTAAATTCAGTCCCAGTCCAATTTATTACGGTCTTTACATTTTACATCTTATTTTTGGTAATTTCAGTGTTCTTGTTATTTAGTCCATATTCACGTTTTAATCTATTCTATTCCGTTAAAGGAAAATAGAAAGAAAACTAACAATTACGAAAAAAAATCCCAACATAGAAAAGATGTAAATAAAACATAAATAACGGTAAATAATTATAAATACCATAAATAAACGGAAAAGCTATAATTAACAACAATTAACTACAAATAACTGAAAAGAATAGCTAAAAGGAAATAGACAGGAAAATAAATCTAAAACTGAAAATAAAATGGTAAAAAGGTTATTCCAAAATCGTAGAAAAACTGCAACTATTGGAAACCCAATTATTTTAAATTACTTAAATATCTAAGATAATGACTAATCACTCACCTGTGGTCCCCAACTATTCCCTTGGTCTTCCTAGATCCGCTTGAGGATATTTAGTATTTTAATTTAAAATGATTTTCTCCTTGGAAAATTATTCCTTGTAGGGTCCTGCCTGAGAAGGTGAACCTAAAATAGAGAAATCTTGTATGAGAAAAATAGTTAGGCCTAGGATCTTATTTATAGTGGCGCTTATGGATCTCAAACCGTAGGATTTGGGGATTGAATTTGGTGCAACCACGTTATAGGCTTGATAAGAGCCGTCGAATGGGAGCACGGACGCACCAGATGAGAGGAAATAAGCAAAATAACATGTTTGAAGCTCTCTGGAATGAAGAATTCGTTTCTTCATTCAAACAATTAGGCGGGTCGACCTAGGTGTTGACCTTCCCCTTGCTAGGTCAACATGCATGTCGACCTAGGCAATGGTTAGGTCGACCTAGGTGTCAACCTAGCCATGTGTACATATATGTATATGTGTGTGTGTGTGTGTGTATAGTTTTTATTTCCTTTTTAATTCATATCTCTCTCGTTCTAGCTCGGATTCTGATGTTCTATATATGGAAATTTACTAGAAAATTGCCACAGGCACAATGATGTAACTCCCATGGCTCAATTCTGATAATTTCACAAAGTTATTTTATCATTTGATTAATTCGTTAATTAATTATTATAACTTAAATTTCGGTTTGTTACATTCTCACCTCCTTATGGGATTTCGTCCCCTAAATATCTAAGGATAGAAGAATGAAATAAATGTTTTCATCCAAGTTCCACAACCAACTACTCAACTATCATCCATTACATCCATTGTCCTTAAGTCTTTCTAATGCGATTTATGATACTTATGCAATTAGTGTAGTGTCAATGTTCCTAACTAATGCAAAAGGTTAGCCGGTCTACTGATTTAGTCGGCCTCCTTTTATGAAATCATGTCCGTTCCATGTATCCAAATGAATGCAAATTCTCTAAAGATTACTGATAGTTCTATATGCGTGCTATAGTCATCATCCAAATGTAACAATCATGTGATAATCATCCACATATAACAACCATGGAAAACAAAATAAAAATGCAAATGCACACACATCGATATGCACACGCTCTAGTGTCCTAATTAGGCTGATTCCTAAGGGGTAATAGTGCCCAGTGTAAGTATATGCGTCCATTAGCATCCACTAGAAAACACTTGCAACCACTAGCATCCATCATACATAACATGTTCTAATAACATGTTTACATTAAATCCTACCATCCATAGGTTAAATCCTAATTTCTACCCTCCTAAAGGTTAATAAAGGAAAGAACCTATTCAAAATTAAAGTTGGAAATAGTAAATTCTAAAACTTACTATAAAAAAGTTAAGGATATGAGATACGAATTTTCTCCTAATCAAACCAATCTTCTCTTATGTCTTTCTAACCATGTCGGGACCAAGTAGCAATCTCTCTATAAACTCTAATCAACACGAAGATGAATTGCACGGTCTTCCATAAAGAGCTTCGAAAGGTGCCACTCCAACGCTAGCTTGAAAACTACTATATGTGAATTCCACTAAAGGAGGATGCTTCTTCCAAGTTTCTCAAAATCAAGAATACACATCTTCAACCATGTGTGCCCTACCTTCTTACTGATATCACTTTATCATTCTTCTATAGTTTATGCACATGAAGCCACAATCCTAGGTTTCACTAGTGTCCTCTACCCCCTTTGGAAACTTCTATTATTGCTTCTAAAAGTAATTACTACTATTTCCTATATAGCCTTGCACTTTTTCCTGTTGCACTTAGGAAACGATTCCTATCTACTCCACATTTAAGAGTTTGGTTGGGTGTTTATCGTTTCATTTTAAAAATTAAGGTTTATAATATTTTATATTATCAAATCCCAAAATCTTTATCTTTAAATACCTTTACATCTTTCTATAAAAATTGGAATTTTTAAATTTAACTGTTAATGAGTTTTCTGCTTCCAAAAACTTATTTACTTTTTCACCAAACTATCTTTCTTTAAAATACCTTTAAAAGGTCTTCACATGTTTTCAAAACATCTTGTTATTACACCTAATAGTTTTATACCTTAATGTATTGGAACTACTTTCTCTTATGAGAGACTATTAATGCTAAAACCTTTTATGAATCCTTAAAAGAGGACTTCAAGTTCATGTGAAATTGCAAGTAACTTATTTTATATTTTCGAAATAGGCTGTACAAAATATGGTGCTTCGCATACCTTGTATATCTCTTCCATGTATTCCTTACAACTTGCATAAAACATTTTTGATTTGGTTTCATAGAAATTTTTATCATTATTCATTTTGTTCTAATAGATTAAAGTATGTCTAATATATATATATATATATATATATATATATATATATATATATATAATCATTTTCTGTGAAATTTATCGATCTCCCAATATTTAACTTACAACTTCTATTTCAAAGGAACACATTTTCAAAACTATTTTAACCTTTACATAATTAGAAAATAATTTCTCATACTTATTTTAAATAAAATAAGTGTACTTACAAACAACTTTATTTCTGTACTTAGAAATTATCTTAAAGACACATTTTTATTTGGTCAAAACAGATGTTGCGTAAACATCGTTACTATAACCTAAAAATACTAGTGTATGGATTTAATTAAAATAAGTACTAATAAATCTCATATACTTATGTAAAAACATTTCCCTTGGGAGTCACTTACTATAACAATAGTGTTATAGTCTATACTCCCCTTATTTTTCATGAAAACATCTATTACAACACTAAATCTTGTAATCTACGTTTTCGATACTTAATACACTCTAGGTTCTTATATTTAAAATCTTTGTTTACTTACAAAGAAACTAGTGAGTTATATATGCTCCATAGTTCTCCAAAAAGAATTTTAATTTACATCACATAAAAACCAATTTAAATTTCTTACCCTTTTTTTATTGGTCTAGACATAAGTGGATTTTCCATCTTACTGCCCTAGAGTACCCTTTCTAAACCTTGGAAACTGCATTTCCTTACTAAAATGTTTTATTCTTGTTCCTCTTCTATGCTTATATTTATCCTAAGGCATATCTGTTAATTCCACTTATCTGAAGAATTTTTTTTTTCAATTATTGACACATGAGTTTAACTCTTTGGATTTTCATAATCGAACCTAAACATATAAAACCGTTTGTCAAACTCTTTCCATGCGTTGACCTTCTCTATGCCCTAAAAAACGTTCTTCCTTATGTCACAGTGATACTTCAAGAATTTTTCTTTCAATTTAAGAACCTCCTCTAGATGAATAGTATGCTCCTCTATACTCTTGGAAAACACCAAATGTCGTCCACGAATACTACAACGAACTTACCTAGGACATTTCCAAAGACACGGCTCAACAAATCTACAAAATAAGCTGGGGGTGTTGGTTAGTCAAAATGGCGCAACCGACCACTCAAAGAATCCGTCGGGTGTCCTAAATGCTGCCTTATTCATCCGCGACTCTAAGCTGATGAATTCTAGGGGCTAAATCAAGCGGAGAAAATTCTAAAGGGCCAACAAACCAATCGAAAAGATCTTCTATCCAAAGAAGTCGATAAAGATTCTTTTTTTGTGAGCTTATTCAACTCTCTCTAGGTGTCATATGCCTCATTGTTAATGCTACTGGCTTAGCATTATCAGTCAAATAAATCCTGAAGTCGAGCTCTCGCTTAGAGGGTAGTCCCCTAACCTCCTCAAAGACGTCTGGGAAATCTCTGAGGATAGGAACTGAATCTAACTCTGTTGATGATGAATCGTGGAAATAAAGGAAGCTCAACATTACTGACCTTTGCAGGTCACGAGAAATCTCGAGAGCCCTACCATCGTATGTCTCTATTCTAACAACTCTCCTTTCGCACTCTAATATGGCTCCATACGTGGATACCCAATCCATTCCCAAAATCATCCCATACCCAAAAAATCCCAATACGGCATCATGGTCAAACTCTATGCCTATAAATTTTTTTCAAACCCCTACAAATCATGGATAAATATGTCGATCCTTCTATGGGGGGTTCTACTACTAAGGAGATATCTAAGTGTAAACGATCAAACAAGGAACTAGGAAAGAGTGTGGGGCTCTAGAATTGAAAAGTGTTTGAATGGTAAAATCATAAATATAAATCAAACCTTCTACGGTGACATTCCTACCTCTATATGGTCTGCTGCTGGAAGTGGTTGCATCCAATGCCTGAATCTACGCTGCTGGTACACCCACTCCCTGCTCCGTCTTGTAGGGACAATACTTACTAATGTGACCGAACTATCCATAGTTATAGCACTTTCTCTTCATCTTCCCTCTATTGCAGTCCTTGGCTAAATGACCAGCCATCCCACAACTTTTTCACTTTTTCTTGGTCCACTTTCGAGGGCCTTCTCCTTTCTTCTTAGAACCTTCCGACTTAACGACTTCTTTAGACTCTCCCTCCTTAGCCGCATCAGACATAAGTTCCATCTCCGCCAGTGACTCATAGGTAGCTCCCATCGGTACGTGAGTCAATAAAAATCCTTGAAGGGGCCAATTTAATCCCTTTGCGGAATTCATGTCCTTCTTGTGTGGTGTATTTACTAACTCCATTCCAAACCCGACAACTCATTAAATTGGTTGATACATTCCTTTAAAGACAAACTTCCTTGCTTCAAGTTAATAAACCGCTCCAATTGAACACTCACTTCTGCTCGAGAATTTTTTCCTCTCAAATCTCTCTTAGAACCCATTCCAACAAATGTCTCTTTTTTCCAACTTAACAACTTCCCACCAATAATAAGCCTCCCCTTTCAACTGCCAAGATGTTAATTGAACCCGCTGCTGATTGTCCAATCCTAATAGCCCAAATATCTTCTCTGTGTTTCTTTTCCAAGCTCATGCCTCCACAAAAGTCTCCGTACCTGAAAATGTCTTGCCTTCTAGACTAGGGAAGTCCTTGCATAGTTTATAAAAATTACCTACTGTAGGTGGATTAAAGCGATCTCCACCTACCGATGGTGTATTAGGCGCTTGCCCTTGCACCTCTAGTACCGTAGCTCTACGAAACCTATCAGCCATACTATGCAACAAAAAGAGAATTTAGGATCAAAAGAGTCGAATGAAGATTGAACTGGACTTTGAGGGGATTTTTAAGAAAAACTCCTTATTACTTGAAAACTAGTTCTAAATTAAATAGCTTCTTTTCTAAAAAAAATACTTTTAAAACAAGTTATTTTAGAAAATACTTTGCTTTTAAAACATAATTTTAGAAATCCTATAATCTTAGGCTCTGCTACCAAATGAAACACCCCACATCCCTTAGTATACCCAAAAGGACACACTAAAATGTGTGGTGCATTATAGGTATAGCTAAAACTTGTAGAGACTAAGATTCACAAAACAAAATAGATAAAAGCAGCGGAAACAATTAAAACAATAACTTACTCAAAATCAAACTTCATAAGATAGAGTTATAAAAATAAATACATAAGATGTCTCGAAATACCAATACATGTCTTATGAAAATCATAACCTCAGTCTCATAAAAAAATTAGAGTACAAAACTATCCTTTTCAAATAAAGTGCCAGTTATCAAATGAACTAAAAGCTGAAAATGAAGAAGAGGAACGCATGAGAAAATCTCCGTAGCTGAAGTCTCCAAGAGTCCTAATCTACCGTCCTTGCTCTTGCTGGCCTATGAGGGGAGGGAAATAAAGGAGTGGGTCGGACTAAAAGTCTAGTGAATGATATTAATTACTAGTATTCTTAAGTAAGGCAAAGATAATAGACTTTGCAAAAGTTCTAGTATAAAAGGAAATAGAGAAATAGAAAGGAAGGTAAAGCAAATAGAGAAATAGAGGGGAAGGTAAAGCTGGAATAAAATACGGTTTAACTATTGCTTAGATTAATACGATTGGATTATCATGATTGTCTGCACTTATCTTAAATAACTGCTTTGATTAGACTAAATTCTCAATCCTACTTTAATTATGCTGAAGTCCTAATTCTACACTTTGATCGGCCTCCTATTATTGTGTCTACTATGGACCGACTCCTATAGCTCTCTGCACAAAAGACTATGGACCAGACCCTATAGGCCCCAACATAGATGACACCGGTGTCTATGGAAGACAGCTACTAAGTGCGTGGAACTCATAACAATTTTTGAGCCATCATTGGAGGTCGCACGCATGACCACCACTAAACTTGCATTACCTGTTACTCCACCTATTAGACCTCTTATTTACCACTGCTCCAGCATAAGCATGCCCTTCATCTAACTTCCTCTATTATGAGTCCACCTTGTGTCTATCGAAAATAAGGGAATGCTGTTGGTACTGGTCCCTACCAAATAAAATCTAGTCGCGCCCCTTTTCCAAATCCCCATGATTTGAACTTCTATTAATTGACCGCTTATCTACCCTAAACAGCATAAGCATGCCCTCATCTTGCTTCAGGTTATTGTGAGACACATGTATCCATAGAAAATAGGAAATGCTGTTGGTATAGGTCCTACTTTTGCTTATTAGCTTAATATAAATTGTTTAAATAAGCCTCTACTATTATCCTTGCTATATTTTCTTGTTAATTTATTCTAAGTCTCAAAATAAGCCTTTTTCTGTTCTGTTTGTAATTATAACCTATGTGATAATATTGCTTATTAACTTAACCCAAGGTCTAAGTATAAAAATAAGCCACTTTCTCCTTTTACTCTTCTTAGTCATAATTAGGCTTAAATTCAGTCCAAATACAATTTATTACAGTCTTCACATTTTACATCTTATTTTCTATAATTTTAGTGTTCTTATTGTTTAGTCCATATTCACATTTTAATCTATACTATTCCATTCTCGTAAAATGGAAAAATAAAAAGAAACTGACAATTACAAAAGAAAATACCAACATAGAAAAGATGTAAATAAAACGTACATAATAGTAATAATTATAAATACTGTAAATAACTGTAAATAAATGAAAAGGTAATAATTAACAGTAATTAACTGTAAATAACTGAAAATAATAGCTAAAAGGAAATAGACTGAAAAATAAATCTAAAACTAAAAATAAACTGGTAAAAAGGTTATTCCAAAATCGTAGAAAAACTACAACTATTGGAAACCCTATTATGTTAAATTACTTAAAAATCTAAAATAATTACTAATCACTCACTTGCGGTCCTTAGCTCTTCCCTTGGTCTTCTCGGATCCACTTGAGAGTATTAAATATTTTAATTTAAAATTATTTTCTCCTCGGAAAATTGTTCCTTTTAGGGTCCTGCCTGAGAAGGTAATCCCAAATGGAGAAAATCTTAAAGAAGAAAAATAGCTAGACCTAGGATCTTATTTATAGTGGCACTTGTGGATCTCAGACTGTTGGATTTGAAGATTGAATTTGGTGCAACCATGTTATAGGCTTGATAAGAGCCGTTGGACGGAAGCACGGACGCACCGAATGAGAGGAAATAAGCAAAATGACGTGTTCGAACTCTCTAGAATGAAGAATTCATTTCTTCATTCAAACAATTGGGCGGGTCAACCTTCTCCTTGCTAGGTCGACAGTCGACCCAGGCAATGGTTAGGTCGACCTATGTGTCGACCTAGCCTGGTATACATTTATTTGATTTCGTTTTTAATTCATATCTCTCTCGTTCTAGCTCGGATTCTGATGTTCTATATATGGAAATTGACCAGAAAATTACTGTAGACAAAATAGTGTAACTCCCGTGGCTCAATTCTGATAATTTCACAAATTTATTTTATAAGTTAATTAATTCGTTAATTAATTATTATAGCTTAAATTTTGGGTTATTACATTTACGTTGATTAGTACTGAATTTTTTAGTACTTACCAATAATTATCTATAATTAAAGTGAACTAATGCCATTTATTTCACATAGTTAATTATGAAAAACATATTCACCATTTTAAATTTAAGTTAGAATAAGTTATATGTACTTTCGACTAATTATCATTTTTAACTCTCTAATTTAATTCCAATTTAAATTAGAGCCGTATAAATAATATCACCATTCACTTGACAAAAAAGAGTTAATTGACAACAATTAAATTTCAAAAATTAGCATTATTACTAACATAATGCATCCAAGTTAGGAATGACTTATAGTTGATGTTAATGTTTGTTATATAACATAGTTGTATCCAAAAATATTGGTTATACTTTGTCCTTTTGAAATTATTCAAGCGTATTTTATAAGGTTTGTCAGTGGTTTTCTAAATTTTTTTTGGAAATATTACAATTCAAAAGTGTATGTTTCACCTTCATGTAATAAAAAAAATCGGAAAATGCCCAGCTAGAAAATTATATGAACCCTATATGCGTAGCATTAGGTCGTGCTAGTGTGTGTGTGTGTGTATAAACTATAAAGGTTATAGTTTAATCATTTAAAATAATTTAATTTTCTTAGTATTAACTTTAGAAATAACTAAATAAATTTTCAAAATTTATTAAATATTTTATTTAAATGTTTAACCAAATAATCAATTAATTTAATAGTTGATATATATATATATATATTTGACATATATGAAAAACTATAAAGGTTATAGTGAAATATTCTTCCTAAATAGCATATGATGAATAAAATAAAATTTCTAAATTTTGCATAAAATTTAATTAAACTAGTTAATCAAACTAAGAATTAAGATTAACTTAATATAATTTAATTAAAAAGACATATATGAATATTATATAAGTTAATTAAATTACAAATAGTTATGCATAAATTAAACTTATATAATAATATATGTAATAAAATATATTTGGAATTGAAATAAACCAAAAATGAAATTTTGGAATAACACAAACTTATGTTATGTATACCATGATTTTAGAAGTGTCCAACACTTGAATCATGAAGATGTTTCGTAAGAAATACATTATTCCTCAAAACAATATCACTCAAGATATATCAAAGATTATGAATCTTTAAAACTATTGCCCTTATCATTTATGTATCAATGGTTACTTGCATATAAACTAGTTGTTGTGCCAAAGCTAGAATCATTATATGTAGCACTATTAACATATTGCCTAGACGAGGTAAGATACATGCATTTATTTATGGAGCAAACTCAAGGTGCACGCATTATACTTAGACCGTCGAGAAATGATAGGTATGAGTGAATAATCTCTCTTAATTTGTTAAGCGAACTTTTAGGTTGAGATTAGGGCAAAAGACCACGGTTAGGAGTTGTATATAACACAATCGATAAAGTGTTATCCGTCATCTGTGGGCCTATGATTTGTTGAGCAAATTCAAGGTAAAAAAATCCTATAGCAAGCGCCCTAACACTCATTAGAGAAACTAAACAACTAAATTTCTCTGTGTTTTAACGAATACGAAATATAGTGGGAGACTTATTAGAAATATAAAATGATTACATTTAACCATTCTAATATTGTAAGAACACATGCTCTATAAAATTAAAATTATCTGCTTTTGAAAATTTGTGCAAGTATCTAATTCATAAAATTGTTTATAAATTGAAATATACTAATGAAATAAATTAAGATTAACAAAGAAATATAAGTTGCTTACCAATAAATCCTTTGGCATCTGTCACTTCATGCAAGTGCCAAATTATACAACTACTAAATATGTTTGCACCTTGGACACTTAAGTACTTATTTATCCAAGATTGTGTGTTGTCTTCTTTGAGTTTTGAAATCTAAAACAATAAATGAATATGGATATTTGACCCACATTCTAGCATATACAAAATATCATACGGTGAATGATCGCATTCCTCCTATACGAAATCTCGATGAAAATGATTCACTCGAAATGAATAAACAAACCATAGTGCAAGATCATGTGTTCAACATGATTGAATATAATTACGACCTTGTTATGTTAGAAGCAACGCAGACCAAGAATTAATAGATAGACCTAGAAATTTGACCACTAAAATATCAGTTTGATTGGTTTAATTTAGAGCAAATTATACGATATCCTTAAATTTTAAGTACATCCAAATGCACTTTTTTAAAGAGTTTGGTGCAACTTTGCAGTAAGGGTTTCCTTTTGAATGGTTTGACTATTTAGAAAGGAAAGCAAATGCCCAAAAGTGAGCGAAATATAGTAACAGTTAGGATGAAGAGAGAAAAGGGTCACATTTGCTTCATGAAGAGACATCAGAAGTAAGAATTGTATAAAATACTAGAAGATACTTCATATAGAACGAGAAATGTAATTTCAACTCCAATTGTATTTTCTTATAGAAAATAGTTTTCTATTAGAGTTATTTCTTTGAATTCTAGGTATTTGATTTGAAACTCTTAACTGTAAACTGGATGCGGTGGATGAAACAAATTACACATAACAAGTGATTGAATGGAGCTTCGTATTTCATGTGTTGTTATTGTAATGACATAAATAGTGGAAGCGTATCATATGGCACTTATTACTGGGCGCATCAAGTCATGAAAGATTGTCTTTGTATATATACCAAGTATTATGTATGAAATAAGAACCATTCTTGGTATTGACTGAAAATAGGTATAATTTTTATTTTAAAATGAATATTTTGAATATTTATTATAAGGTAATAATGGTATTTGTTTTCGTAACAAAAATAATACATTAGCTATAAAAAATACGTAAGTAAAATTATTTGGAATTATGGACAAAGCCATACCTTTGAGAAATAATTCTTTGACATATGATTTTGAATCACATAGAACTTATTATTATCTAGCCTTTTGGCCTGACCATATTCAGATTGATTGGACAAGTTGGACTCGATGATAGACAAGACAAGCTGCTTGGGAAGATGATCACAAAGACCAGAGATCGAGCATAGACAACAATATGAAGTAATGATCAAGAAAAACCAAGAAATAGACTCTACGATACATTTTAAGTATGGATTAGTGCTTCTCCCAGGAATGGGATCATATTGGATCACTATGGCTATGAAAATCTTGAATCGGTAGTTTATCTCAATAGGAATCAATCGATATATCTAAGAACACGAAAGCAACTGTGCAAAAAACTTTGGAAACATGAAGCCAACATGGAGGGGGATCCACCCTACTAATCGTAGTATGCCAAATGGGCATTTTGACCTATCGGGGCTGATCGTTCTACATGGAGAATTGGGCCTCAAAATTTTCTGGGTGACCTTGTCTATACAAGGAGATTCTGCCGGTGAATTTTTCAGAAGATATTCGATTGTTTACGCCTATAAATACAGGCTTCATGGTTCATTTGAAGAATCTTTACGCTTTGTTTTCTTTATATTCCATTGTAACCACGGATTTAGATCCGATCCCTCTTGTACTCAGAAATTAAAGTGATTATTCAATGCCGAACTACTATAAATCTATTTGTCATTGTTTTTTACTTGTTTTCTCTTTTTTAATTTTGATTTCTTCGTTTATTTCTCTACATATAATTTATTGGGTGTTTGTGTCAACTTTTGGTGCAAAAATTTTGGTGCTTTAACTGAGAAAGAATTCTCAACTTGATTGGATCTCATCATCCACTAGTGGATTCCTATATCCGCGAGATAGATCTAGATTTCTATCGACTAGTTTCTATTTCTACTTAGATTTAAAGAAGATCCAAAAGGAAATTATTAGCAACAACAGAGGAAAGTCTATTACTTCCCGTGTTGTTGAAGGCAATGACGATGCTAGTGTTCAACTAGTTGATCAAAATGTATAATCGGTGGCTGCTGATGCTCATAATTCAGCTAATTACATCACCAGAGCTGAATTTAAAGTCCTAATGAAGGAAATGACAGAGAGCCGTCAACAACACAACCAGCAAATCTATGCTATCATCGACTTGATGAAACGGGTGAAAGACCAACGTGGAAAGACAAGGAGGAAGCCACTCCATACTCAGGATCGGAGAACTCCTCCTTATCTAATGACTACTACAGCGACAAACACCGCAAAATGAATGCATATGCAGCTGGAACATCGAGATGGAATCATACGATCGGCTAAGGCCGATTGGCACTGATCGGTACTGAACCTCGTACGGGGATCAGCGTCGAACCCTCTAATCAGGGGGTGGTTCGAATAGAGGTGAGGAGCTTACTTTGAAGGTTCCACGATCAATCAAGGTGCTGGAGCTTAGGAAAATGTAGTTGAACCACAACTGAGAGATGACAATAGAACTTCCGCTCAAAAACTAGATCAAGAACAAGAGGAGCCAAGGTAACATGGTTCTATCTAAAGCATGGATCAGGCCGCTCAAGTGAGATGGAACACTACTACCGTTAGGCACCAACTCTCCATACACCAGACGTAACAGCATGGTAAGACGGCTTGACCAATGATGATTGGGGACTCTCTAGAAGTCATACTTAATTCATCGAAAACATTCTACATGTAGAATATCCATGGAGGTTCCATATGCCTACGATGTCTGCCTATGCGAGAAAAACCAACCCCAAGCAGCATCTCTTGAAGTACGAATGGCACATGGACTCCGCCCGAGCCACTGATGCAGTTAAGTGCAGGTTTTTCCCCATTTTTCTAAAAGATGTTGCGACCATGTGTTTCACCAGGCTACCACCGTGGTCAATCTCTATATTTATTGTGTTAGCAAAGGAGTTCCTAGAGCAGCTCTGCATATACTTACTTGCCTAAGGATGTAATGTCACTCCTTGGTTTGGTCCAGGCACCAAGGGAGTCGCTAAAAATTTTCTAGAACGGTTTAACACAGTTGTTACAAAAGTCAGTAATACGAATGATGATGCAATACTCATGGCACTGACTAGCGGAGTCAACCCTGATTCTGAGTTTAGCGATTTGTTAGTAGGAAAAAATCCTTCAACATTGGACCATTTCTTTGTAAAGGCGGCTCATTTTTAAGGAAGGAGGAGGGAAAGTGAATAAGGAAGAGAGATGTTGCAGTCCCAAGCGTCGAATGAGTACAAAGTAATATGGCATGGAGTAGTCCGGTGATAGTTCCCGGGAAGTTCAAATCAATGTTCAGAACAAAATGAAGGGGCAAAAGAAAAGGGGTGATAGAAACCGTGGCCTAAGACGGGATTCTAGGAGAGGGAAGTCGTGGATCCCATCATTTAATACATACACATTGTTAAATACATCATTGGATAATGCTTATTTATCGACTTGTAACACTATGCAGTATAGGAAACCACCTCCAAAGGAATCGAGGAGAAGCAAAGACAGTCCATAAAGTACTATAGATTTCATGAAAGTTAAGGACATACCAGGATCGAGTGTCGCTACTTCTGTGATGTTATTGAGAAGTTAATTGGAGAAAGAAAGTTTCAACAATTTGTTAAAGCCCCACAGGATGGCGAGCAGGGGGCGTTCGACCCCAATCGAGGATAAGCTCCATACAGTGCTAAGGAACCTTAGCGGATAATAGTGAGGTTAGTTATTAATACCATTGTTGGAGGACTACATTCGACCGACAAAAGCTAGAATGAAAAAGAGCGTTATGTAAACGCTATCATACATGTTGACATTGAATATCGCTTGAACACAGAGGTTGACGCTCCAGCAAAGCAGCATCGAACTATGATAGATGATATCATATTCGGGAATAGAGATGCAGACAAGGTGGAGGCCCCTACGATTGACCCAATGGTGATCTTGTCCATGATCGGCCCTTCCTTGATGAGGAATATTCCGATTGATTGTGGAAGTTCAGTGAATATCATTTTCAAGAAGGCATATGACCAAATGCTACTAGAAACCAAATATTTGAAGCTATGTAAAGCCCATATTCATGGCTTAAAGGTATTGCAATTGAAGCGGTAAGCTATGTCAAGCTACCGATGGAGTTAGGAGATGGCAGCCGAAGGAGAGTGCGGGTGCTGCCGTTGTTGTGATGGATGTAAACACTCCGTACAATGCTTTTTTGGGCACACCAACCCTTGCTGAATTCATGGCAGCTATCTTTCTTTGATGTCGAACACTCAGGTTCCCAATAGAGAATGGAATGGAAATTATTCATGTAGACCAGGCGACTGGGCATGCCTCTTATGTGGCTGAGTTGAGAGACGCCCATGGGAAGGAGAAAGGAAAGGATGTGGAGAAGCATCTCTAAATCAGAATGAATGAAACTTAGCAACCAGCATCTGAGCCTTGGCTCGGACACCACATTCGACTCTACAAAGATATAGATCCGAGGGATGAAGAAGAGGAGCCCAAAGAAACCAAGACTGCACCCGCTGAGCTGACGATCGACATCATGGTCAACCACGACGACCCATCACTGGTCCTGAAGATCGAATCACAGCTCAGTGAAATGATGAAGAAGGAATTAGCTAGTTTTCTCCGAGTGAATCTTGATGTGTTCACTTGGACCCATTCTGACATGCATGGGATCTCGCCAATTATAACAAGCCATGCATTAAACATCGACCTGAATCATGTCTCGATGAAACAAAAACGACGCATCATAGATCGGAAGACATTTGCTGCACTTAAAGAGGAGGTAGATAGACTCAAAAACAATGGGTTTATCCGCAACTCCCTCTACCCAAAATAGTTATCCAATCCAGTTCTTGCGAGAAAAGCTAACGAAAAGTGGCAGACATGCATCAACTACCCAGACCTGAACAACGCATGCCCAAAAGACAGCTTTCCACTTTCGAGGATCTACCAACTGGTAGACTCAACCGTTGGACATGAACTGCTTTCATTCATGGATGCATACTTTGGATCCAATCAGATCTCAATGTATATCCCCAATCAGGAACACACATCTTCATTACTGATTTGGGGTTGTACTGCTACGTTGTGGTGCCCTTTAGACTAAAGGACGCTGGAGCTACTTACCAGAGACTGGTCAACCGGATGTTCAAGGACCAAAAGTTAGCGATCGATGGAAGTATATGTGATGATATGTCATGAAGTCATGGTGATCAAATGACCACGTTGATGAATTGATATAGTTGTTTAGCGTTCTACGAAAATATGGAATGAAACTTAACCTCTTGAAATGCTCCTTCGGTATTTCGTATGGAAATTCTTGAGTTTCATTGTTAACTCTCTCAGAATTGAAGCTAATCCCAAGAAGATTTAGGTGATAAGAGATATCTAGGTGCTGAAGATGATTAAGCAGGTGCATAGCCTTAATGGGAAGATCGCTTCCCTGAGTCGATTCATCTCTAGGGCCATCGAAAAGTGCATCCCTTTCTTCAACATGGCCAGAAGAGGGAAGAGGGAAGAGGAATTTTGAGTCGACGCAGGATCGCACTGATGTGCTCTAAGCTCTGTTACATTACTTAGAGAGACTCCCCATCTTGTCCAAGCCATTGGATCATGAATATTTGTATATTTACTTAGCAGTGTCGGTACATGCCATAAGTGTCGTGCTGTTGTTCGAAGAGAATTGGGTCCAAAGGCCAGTGTGTTATGTTTGCAAGAGATTGACAAGTGTTGAAAGGAATTATCTTAAAACTAGAGAAGCTCGTGTACTGCCTGTTAATTGCATCAAGAAAGCTTCGCCCTTATTTCTAAGCTCATCCCTTGAAAGTCTTCATCGACCAACCGTTACGATATGTCCTACATTGACTTGATATGTCTAGGAGGTTAATTAAATGGAACTCGAATTAAGCCAGTTTGATATCACTTATCTTCCTTGGAGAGCAATCCAAGGGCAAGAAATGGCAGACTTCGTAGCCTAATTCACTCCACAAGACAATTCTCTAGAGAGCGGTGGAGAACTTACCATCCGATGAAAGATGTACATGGATGGAGCATCCAATGATCGGTGTTCTGGCATGAGAGTCAAACTTTTAACTCCCAAGGAATGCTCGATCTGCTACGCCCTGAAACTTGACTTTCCTGTAATGAATAATGAGGCCACATATAAAGCCTTGATCGTTGGGATTAAACTCAGTAGAGAACTGGGAGTAAAAGCATTACAAATTTTTCTATGATTCCCAGTTGGTAATGTATTAGGTCAGGGTAGAATATCAGGCCAATGGAGCGTGCCTTGCTCCTTACCTTAACTGGGTCAAGAGCTGCTAATCGATTTTGAGCATTACACCATTACGCAGATCCCTAGAGAATAAAACGAGAAAGTCGAATCACTGACCAAGCTGGCCAGTTTCGGGGATGCATAATGAATATGCCTAGTTCTAGTTGAAATACTCGGCACTTCGAGCACTGACCAGATGGGGATTGATTGGGTCTTAAAGACGAAGCTTGAGAAAGAGTCATGGTTGACTCTGATTAAAGACTACTTGCAATAGGGAATCCTTCCCAAATGGAGGAATGAAAAATGATAGATCCTTCATAAAGCTTCACGATACATCCTTTAAGAAGGAGTCATATACACGAAGGGTTTCTACATCCCCTCTTCGGTGTATCAGCAACGATGAAATTAAGTGAGTATTAGGAGAAGTCCATAAACAAGAATGTGGCGATCACATCAGGAGGTACACCCTGGGAAAGAAGAACTCCGCTATGGTTATTTCTGGCCAACTGTCAATCGATTCTAAATGATGCGACAAGTGCCATATATTTGCAAAGATTTTGAGAGCCCCACCGATGGAAATCACACAGATGGTTAGTCCATAGCTATTTGCTACTTAGGGTACTAACATCATCGTCTCCTTTCTAATTTCCAAAGGGGATGTGAAATACGCCATTGTAGTAATTGATTGCTTCACTAAATATGCTTAAGCCGAACCTTTGGTCATGATCATGACGAAGAAAGTAATCAATTTTTTTGTTCAAAACATCATATGTCGCTTTGGTCTAACCCCGAACAATCATAATCGACAATGGGACCTAATTTGAAAGTGTTGAATTCAAAGACTTCTATCGTTGATATCATGTCAAGGAAAGATTTGCAGCAGTTGCTCACCCTTAAGCTAACGGATAGGTTAAAGCTATTAATAAAATCATAAAGTCCATTCTGAAGAAGCACCTGTAAAAGGCTAGAGGCAAGTGGGTTGATGAACTCCCGTCAGCATTATATGTATATAGAGCCACCCATAAGTCCACGACTGACCATACTCCATTCGTCCTTGCTTAAGTCTCTAAAGCCATGATTCCTATAGAACTTGAAGTCCCTTCTCATCAAGTGACTTATTATAACTCTAGAACTAACAAAGATCTCCTTTTGAAATCTCTAGACATGGTCAGCGACGACCGTGAAGAAGCTGATTTAAGGGCAGTTGCACACCGACACCGAGTAGCCCTGTACTACATTGTTAAAGTCCGACCTTGGACCTTTGAATTTGGCGATCTTGTCCTGAAATGGATCTTTCCTAGCCCTACAAACATGGGCCCAAGATCGAAAGGACAGTATGGCATCAATCAGAAGCCTGGAGATGGAACTTTCAAGCCAACTACTATCGATAGCATCACACTTCACAGAGCATGGAATAACGAGCATTTACGATGCTATTTCACTTAGTTCAATTCCATTCAGTTGTATTTCATTTAGAATTTTATTTTGCATTTGAATTCAAACCCAAGTAATAGGACAGATTTTGTCGCTTCCTTTTTAGTTTGTAATAAAATCTAAAGTTTGCTCCATATTTGTGAATTATCTGTGCATAATATGTAGTTTTGATATACGACCAACTTACATCTATATATGCCTAATATAAACCGACAAGTACCTGGATTTTGTGTCGATCATGTACTTAGGTCCATAATCGATTTAAAAAAATGAACGTGACACGAAGTTTCGTCCATAAACTCCCGCCTGCAATTAGACGGGCTGATTATAAAATAGAGAACAGTTGTGATTTGACCATCCATTAACTAACTCCGTCCTCCGATTCAATAGGAAGAATGTAAGGTAAAAATGGTTATGAAACGACCGACCGCTCTTTAACTTTTTCCCAGACTTAGGGACAAGGGAATTAATCAAAGGAAATGTGATTCGACCGTTTCCTGGAACAACTTCCATCCCAAAAGTGTGGGCTAGATTTTGAATGTCAAACGGGTATGATTGATTACCCATCAACTAAATCTGATCCCTAGAGCATGGATAAGAGTATAAACAAATTGAATGAGTGAAATTCGACCATTCATTCTCCAACTCTAGCCTGAACCCAACAGGAGGGTTGTAAACTCATCGTGGATGGGGCCCGACCATCCACGAATTAACTCTGCCAACCTAAAACTAGGGGCCGGAGCATAATCACTTAACTGTAGAACACAATGGCATAAAAATATGGCTCCAACCTATTTTATGATAAGAATTAAGGCCATGATCGAAAGAAAGCCTTGTGATGAATTTGTCAAATCGACCCGAAGTAACGAGTGATCGGAAGATATTTCAACTCAAATGACGAGCATTGAATTACATGTACATTAAATGGGAAACATAATAGCTCGAAACTTCAATAAATTTCGTACAAAAGTCAAACAAAAACGAAAGAATTTTTATTCACGTATTGAAGCTTCAAAACTAAGTACAAGTTTATTTCAGAAATTAAAAGCCAAAAACGGGGGTCAAACCCGTAGAATTGTGGCCAATAAAAAGAAACTATCTACCTGACTATGCACTACCTAAGTCGGTTCGATAGCTATTTCTCCCCTTTTTTAGGCTTCTTGGAGGTTTTCTTCAGGGTGGATTCTCTGAAGCTACCGCCTTATCCTCTCTTCTTCGACCTTTTTTTCCTTGATACCCTTGGAAGATATGCTTTCAGAGACATAGGTAGTCACACTTTAGGATACAGAAGGATCGACCTCCTCAGGAGTGACGCGGCCTGCAGTATAACTTGGAGCGGAGTAATATCCACTTCAGCTCTCTCCTTCTTGGCCTACAAGTCCAACTCCTCCTTTTCAATGTGCTCCTTCGTGCTATGTTTACTAGTGTGTTCGGAGGCATGGGTCACTACGACATCCTCTATTTCTTCCAAGCCCGGCTGGTCATCGGTCTTTTTCTTCATTCAAAGCCCATGTGACTTTAGCATCCAGGCTAATAGTCTCAATAGGTTGATCTGTAGGGGCCACCTGAACGGTGATAGTCGTAGTAGACCTCGTGGTCTACGCCTGCTATCCTAGGGTAACATCATCAACGGGAGCATAGAAAGATGCAGACAGACTTGGAATTTCATGAAGACCAACTGGTAAGCCCATAACTATCGGACATGGAATGTAAACCTTCTTGAACGATTGAGAAGTAAGAGATATACCTTCACTAGGTTCCTAAATCAAAGACAACCTAAATGATTTGTGCATCCTTGGATGGTCTAGATCGTAACCCGGATCCGCTTCCGTGGATGAGAAATTAAAGCACCGGTTGCTTGAGTAGTAGAAGGGTCTTCGGAACCAGGTCTTGAGGCTTCACTGCCATCTTTCCCTTTTTTGGTGGTCGTTGGATCACTTAGTAAACCGAGCCAAGCAACCTTAAGTTCATCGGGCTCTTTATCACGCAAGATTTCGCACATGAGCTGCTCTTCATCCAATTCAGCACCATCGAGGAAATTCTTCTTTAGATTAACAATATGGTCTTAGGCTTCAACAAGTGACTCGGGATACCCCTCTTCGAGGAAGTGGTGGTTGTGATTCATGGGGACACATGCATTGTAATATATCAGTAACAGATCGAAATCGTCCTTTATTTTTGTCCGACAGCCTCCCAAGCATCTTCCTTAAGGGCCTCTATCTACGCAAGTTGTCTGTCAACCTCTAATTTAACTTTGCGAGCCTCGACGATCTCCTCACAGTATCGTTAGGACTCTAGCCGAGCCTCAAGTTTCTCCTGCTTTTCCTTCTCAAGCTCCTCCTCAAACTATTTAATACGAAGGGCCAAACTATCATTTTCTTTTTTCAGTGCATCCTTCTCCTTCCGTGAGACGTCTTTCTCAAGACCTAAAGTACTGCTGTGATGAACAACAGTGTCCAGTTCATCTTGATGCACTTTTATTAAATGCTTAACGGCTTCAAAAGACTCGCTGGCTTTTTTCTTAGCATCGACCAACTTTTCACCTAACAGCTTGACCTCCTCGTCTAAGTGCTTAATAATGTCCTTATCATGGATCGCCTCAAGAGTTAAGCAAACAATCTCATGTTTCCTTTCCATCGACACCTCTTAGATTCTCTCAAAAACACAAATGGATTTACTATGTTTGACATATACATCATTAACATAGGAGAGCACCAGGTCCTTGATCTTCGAAGGAATTAAATGCCAAGCAGGAACAAATTTGAACTTGTCAAAGCACAACTCAGGAAATGTGACCTTAAGCTCGACATTTTCTCAGTAGTAGTGGCATCAAGATTAGGTTGGGTAGAGAGGTCCCATCTGTCGTTCTTGCGGAATGGAGTATCAAGACCTTCTACACCAGACTAGCGTTTCGAAGATTGACGAACGCCAAAAGAACTCGAATGTTGCTCGAGTGCAATAGCCAAAGTGGGAGCATGAAGCAGCGGCTTACTACTACTATGTATAGTAGGGTAACGACTGACACCCTTGTGATGAGAAGACTATGGCTTATGCTTGGATGGCGAGTCATTAGATTGATGGTTTTGGTCTTGGTCTTCTCTAGCTTCATAACCCTCTATATCTCGACTACGGTCCGGACCCTGAATGGACCCAAAGTAAGCCGGCTGAGAGTATGTTGAATTCTTTAAGCAATCATAGTTGCGAGGGTGTCCCATCGATCCTGCAAACAAAATGAAAGTGTAAAAGAATTACTGGAGTAAAGGTGGATAAGTGTCATGTAGAGTAGTGTACGTGATCATGAGTGTCCCCTTAACGGGACAGTTACCGGAACTTTGCTCCCTAGAGTAATCTCTCCTATGTTAGTGGGGGCTATGTCAGCGCCAAATCAAATAGGAGATTCGGAGCCCCCGAGACGTAAATCGACCTTCATGATTCCCAACATCATCTAGAATTGGGATGTCCGATAGCTCCTCAAATAAATTTTCTAGAGGCAGAAATCTAAATTGATCAGTAGCAGCAGAGATTGACTTGGATTTCTTGGAAACCTACCCTTTACGAAGCTTATAAACGAGCCTTTTTATTCTTCTCTTTTCCAAGGCAATGAATCGTAGGTCTCGGGAGGATCCGATCGTAGGCTCATGATTTGAGCGCACAACGTCTTAAGTAGGCTCATTAGCATCGCCCCTCACCTTGCCTTCCTTGGTGACATTCCGAGCCCCTTCGAGTTGGGGCACGACAAGATCAGCTTTGTCATCTACTTGCCCAATTGCGCCTCTTCTCTCTACAACTTCCTCCTTGGTGTTTCTTGAGTCCCATACCATGGCTATCTACTAGTAAGATGAAGATAAAAAGGCACTCATCAATAAGAAGTGATCTAATGTCCCTATCCACCGTCGGTAAGTTTATGACCACTGAAAATGCTTTCGAGTATATGTTGTCGGTGGGACATGGATGGTTACCTACAAAACTAGTGGGCAGCGCCCGTAGAACCATTCATTCTTAAAAGCGCTCAATTTATTAAAAGCGTTGACCACGACTTGGAAGTTTGTGATCAACTCGAGAAAAGTGTACGAGAGGCTTCCTCTTTGCTATTTAAGGATGTAAATGAATCTAATGTATTTAAGGGTTGGCTCACGATATTAGAACTCGAGGAATATCATATATGTGTAGTGTAGAAAAACATAGCTGTTCGGATGCAGTTATGCCGACTCCAATCTTAAATAATGCAACAATTTTCGAATGAATAGATTGAAAGGCAGTAAAAAACCAGCCCAGCATACAAACTTGTTGCATATAGGATATCCCTTAAGGGGCAAGTGAATCCTATCGTTATGAGATGGGACTCGCATATCCTCGTATGGAATCCCATATTTAATGCACATTCTGTGGAGAGAGGCCTCATCGACCTTTGAAGCCAATTGAATCCTCCGGATCATTTAAAAATATAACATCTTCAAAAGTGTTAGGTGCTGGCTCAATTTCTGCTTTTAAGTTCTAAGGAGTTTCTAGCACCTGTTGTGGACTTTCGGGCTGTTCAGATTGATGGTCTGGAGAGTTTCAAGCAGATATTATTGCAGAACTTGACTTGGAATTGGGATCGTCATAAGAAGTAGTTTGTTCAATACCTAGAGTAGCTAAATGCTCCAAGCATCTGGAACCCATAGCCACCAATCTTAACAGATAATCGTTGTTAGAAAAATTAACACGTTCCCCCATGCTAAGTGTAACCTAGTGCAGTGTGGTGTAGTGTGATGAAGTGATAAACAGTTTAGAACAAAAATAATAGTTGTGAGGAGACCTTGGGATTCATCTGGAGTGACCGTAAATGTAACAACCCACCTTGGAATAGGCCTAAATTTTAATCCAGAAAAGGCTCGTTGAAACTTAAAACCATTTTAAGGTAAGTTGTTGGTAGCAAAAAGAAATAATATTACAGAGCCATAACTAAATTTCTAGAACTCTCAACGGATGGAACAAAATATAATAGTAAAATAATAATTACCTAATTAACTATGCCATATATGCAATAGTTATATATTAATTATGATAATAGAGATAATAAATATTCACGCCTAATAAATTCTAACGCATGGATTTAGCTAGCATTAAATCTCAATTCCCTAACCAAATACTATAATGACCCCTTTTTCTTCAAATTCTCAAGATTCTAACATATCAAAATAAGGCATTTCGATATCCAAATAGGGAATAATTATTCATGACTAGAACTATAATAATGGACTTGCTTTCCTCTGCAATTCTCAACTGATGGAATCCCGTTGCTAAGTCTAATTGCAAAAAGACTTTAGCTCCTACAAGTTGGTCGAACAAGTCAACTATTCTAGGTAAATGATGCCTATTATTCCTTGTTAGCTTGTTTAACCTATTGAATGCACTAGTATATTATTTTTGTTTGATGATAATAAACACACACACACACACACAGATATATTCATTTAAACGTATTTGTTATTGTACTATTTTATTTTTGGACATAATTAAATAAATATTTGTTGAATAAAATAAATAACACAGAATTTAAATTCAAACAAATATGTTATTTAAACAAATATTTTATTACAATTTTGAATAGTAAAAATTTGAGTTCTCACTATATATGCACAATTTCAATTACATTACAATTTCAATTACATCACGAATTTCAATTTACAATGTTCACCTCACTACATATCACCCATTCACTTGTATTTATCTTCAACTTTATTCCAGCTTGAATCCAGCATCTGAGCTACCTGCAAAATAAACACTGATGTAGTAAAACTGAAAACGAAAATATTTTGCAGTGTAAATTAAAGTGTGTGTTTTGAAAATATTATTTGCCTCGGTTATTTGGGTTGCTTATCATTTATTTCTTTTGAATTCATCTACATGAACAACTTATGACATGCACACCGATATACACTTGGGTGCTAGAACTACAGGTACAGGTGAGAACAAGGTCAAACCCGAGCCAAAGCTGAATTCAACTCAGGCGCAATATGAAAATAAGTCACCAAGTTTCAAATACACTAAAGCCTGTATATACACATGTGTACACGTACACATGTGCACTGCCTCAGCATCTCGAATTTCAACCAAGAGACATTAATACACATGAACTTCAAATCAGATTAGCAAAATGTGCATCAAAGATAATAGAAAAATAGATAGACCATCAACCAACAAAAGGCACCAGTACCATGGACCCAAATGAAGGCAAGTGCACAAGACCAGTGAACAGGGGAATGGGTCAGGCAACATCAAGTGCACTAAATCAGTTCCATAACAGTACCAAGGCAGTATCGGTTCAGAAATTGAACGGGTGAATGGACATCAAGAAATTAGGGGAAATGGCCAAGGAGATTGCAACATTCACCAAAACCAGAGATCATATCAAGTCAGTGGAACAAAAGTAATGCATCATTGAGATACAAGCACTACACAATGCACATTAGAATATACAAGCATTTAGGAATGAAATGCGACATAAAGACCAACCACAATCAACATACTAGCAAACAAGTATACATGCAGTAACAAACAAGTTCAAGGAACTGGTTAGAGCACACACACATATACATACATGTATGTATATATGTGTATAGTTATGAAGACCAACAAAACTAAAATGCATATGACCAGTCTACATGAAAACACTTAAGAAAATAGCAAGTGCACAGGTAAGAGTGGCAACCATGCATGAATAATTACAAACAATCAATAAAAGATCATATTTCAGTTTTAAGATGATCCAGACTAGCATGGATGTGCAATCACTCATGTACATATACAAGGCAGTGAAGGAATTAACTCAACTGCATGAACATCAACACAGCAATATGACATAACATATATATGTATGTACATACATAGGTGACAACAGTTTCAAACATGCTCAGAGGCACCGTGGTGACATCAATATACATAAAGACCACATCAAATTTCACAAGACTTTAGAGAATACAACGCAACATGATAGCGGCTTAACCAAATGCAGACAACAGGTCAAATACAACAAGATTTCAAATGGAACTGGGACTACATGCATATATACGACTTCAATTTCACTCAACATGAAGTGCACAAATATATGTACTAGTGAACAGGCAATTAACTCGAAGCTAATCACAACATAGCCATGGGTCATGAACCAGCCAAGGAAAAGTCGCAGTTGATAACAAAATGAACAAGTCAGACTTCTTGAAATCATTAAATAAAAGTTTTCACAAATTCAAATGCCATAGTCGTAGGAGAGCAAAGAACGGAAATAACAATTCAGACAAATTAAAGTATCAAAGATGAAAAAATCAAAGATCATCAAAACCGTTCAAACCAGGATCGAAGGGCTGGGCACAGTAAATCAACGCAAGTTATAAAATCATGAAGAATATAAACATAAATTATACAAACATACATTTGGGATTTCATCCCTATATAACCCAATTACATCATCGGCAATTGCATTATTTGAGTTCAAACAAAAAACCATGGAGACAAGTTTCAAATTAAGTCCCAAATCAATAACTAGAATTGAGTTCGAACCAAAGAAATCAACAGAGAAATTAAAGTAAAAACTACATAACAATTTTTACACTACTCGAACTCGCAATTGAAGCGACTGTATGCAATCAAAGCCACTAGTCGATTGACGAAGCAAATCACTTCAGTATCTTATCTTCAATCAATTGATTTTCGAACAGAGTATTCAATTCACAAAGCCCTAATTACTAGAAAGAGGAACGAAGCAGACGTTACTAAGCAACGAGAAGAATAGCCAAAGTTTTACATAAGAAAAATAAAAATGGAAACATGCTTTTTAGTTTCTTTTTAGGGCGGCTTTATTTATATTATATTTGGGCTTAAATATATAATAAGGGTTTTTCCTTGTTTAGTTTATTTTGTAATTTTCTTTTAAACTTTTGTAAAATTCTAGTCGTGTGACTAGGTTACAAACTACGATGGTGTAGTTCAAGAATTCGCAACTCAGTGGCTGAATTGTGGCAGAGTTTTGAGCGTAGAGTAAGATTATTCATTAGCGGGCGTCGCAAGTTTACGTGTGTAAGTGTCTGATTACTTAATTTCTAGTAGAAACCTTGGAGGCAGCATATAGGCAGGGTTTGGTAGGAACTAAGATGTTGGTTTTGATGACAACAATCTTTTTTAAATATCTTATTATAAAATATATACTAACACTATTGTCTAGAAAGATATGAATATGCAGGATATATAGATATGCAGGTATTGATTACTGAAGACAGATCAGGATAAAGATTCAAGACTCAAGATTGAGGACTCTAGAGTATCAAGATCAAGATTTCAAGATATGTGTCGAGTTTTTGTTAAAACTTCATAATAGCATGGAAATCTTCATTCTGAATTTCATTTGGGATGGAACCCATTTCTACTTCTTAGTGGCTTACAAACCCATGACAAGTAGCTTACAAACCTACGACAAGTGGCTTACAAATCCACGAACATCCTGGTTTTGTACAAGTTCGCGAGTCCTGATGTGATGAGATATTCTACAGGAAGAAGCTTGCAAAACCACTTCAAAATGGTTTTTCAAGACTGCTTTTCAAAATGTTTTAGCCTTAAAACTATCTTTTCAAATGATTTTCAAAAAGATGTTTTAGCCTTGAAATACTCTTTGTTTTTGTATTTTAAAACATAGTAAAATTAGTTTATTTTCCTCCAGAGTCATTTCATTTTGTTTTCAACTCAATACCATTTTCAAAACAAGTTTTACATTTTTTAACAAGGGGATGTCGACATCATGGGATACCCCATGTCAACATGGTGGCCATTGAATTCAAAAGTTTCAATTTTCAAAAGAAGTGTCTATTCGTTTAAATCTCTTCACGAATGGTTATGACTGTTGGTGCTTTATAAATAGCCTTCTCAAACGAATTTTTTAACATACAATTTGTAACGACCCGGAAATTTCGATCCCGAAATTTCCAGATAGTTAGAGAAAAGAAGAAAAGATAGAAGAAGAAGAACAAAAAAAGAATCACACAATCTCACATTCGCAGCGGATAAAATATAATATCATTAATAATAGTTATACCAAAGAAAACTGTATCTATCAATTTACATCGACATATCAGAGTTACAACAAATTTATACAACATTGGACAGAGACAATTTAACATGTCTCAGATATGTACGATATCATAGTGGAAACTCTCCATACGTCCCTGCCATCCATCTCGCCTCCTGAGCTCCAGAACATCCTTACCTGAAAATCTGTAATACTCGGTCTGACCCGAGCATTACATCAAAGTAACACCCGGGTCAGGCTGGAAACCAGCGTGAGTAAACCCATCCAACATGAATACTAAAGCATACAACTGATATGAACCCGGGTAACTTGTATCAATTTACAAGTTCACAAGTCGATAAAGACATTACTCATTTCATCATCAATTTCTAAGTACCTAAACCTTAGATTAAATGGTTCAATTCTCTTACATCATTTTATTTCAGCATATTGATTTCCCATAGAAATTTATAAAGAATCGAAGTGGTTTCGGGTATTAACTAATACCCGACTTCAGTCTCTTCGAAATCCATACTATTTTATTAAGATGTCCAGGTGAAACACAATCCAAATTCCAAACACAGAATGTCAACCACATTAATTCATCATCAATAGAAATGTAAAACATTTCAGTTAAATCTAAATGTCTCATACCACATAGCATCCAAATCACCTATTCTATATATCAATCAGTCTAAGTCATGCAATATTATTCAATTATTTATAAGCAAGTTTCATCACTTCCAAAAGTTAATTTATTTTATCTCTAATTAAATTAACTACAATTCTTAATTACTTAGATTATCATTTACTTAATATTAATTGATTATAACCAATTAATAAATCACCTTTTATTATTTTCCTTAATTAAGTAATTAATTCTCAATTGATTACTCAAAGTAATTATCCTTAACCTTTTTACAGTAATTAATCTTTAATTAATTACCTCCATTAAATTACAATTTTAATTAATCACTTTCATTACTCAGCCTTAATCAATTTTAAAACAGTAATTAACCCTATTGAATCACAAATCCCTAATTGAATAATTCCTTAATTAATTATATTAATTATTTAAAAATTACACAAAGTAATTTAATCCTGAATTACTTCTTCTAAGTAATTAACCTTTAATTACTTACTATTAAGTAATTTTCCTTATATTAATTTCAGCTTGTAATTTATCCATCCATTACTTCACTGAGAAGTTCCTCTTATCAATTTCGTTAGGTAATCATCAACTACCAAAAGTCTTGATAAATTTCACCAGGTATTTAATCTTTAGTTACTTCTACTAAGTAATTATTCTATTATCAATTTTCTAATCACCTGAATTAAAACTTTATTACTTAAATTAATACTTAATTTTATTTACAAAAATTAATTTTTAATTTGTCTTAAAGTTTAACTTAACAACAAGTAGAACCATCATCATTTTCCTCAAAACATGGTTTTCTATAAAACCCTTTTAAAAAAAACATGATTTAAATCCTTGATTATAACCAGATCAGTGCTACTTCGGGTAAGACGCGGATTCAACTGGAATCCGACCTCGAGATCTTCTCTTCTTCCCATATATACTTTTACTGTTAGACAACAACACAGGCAAGCATCCTGATAAAAACACCCGAGTAAAACCATTCCCTCTTCGAGTTGAACCAGAGGAAAACAGGAGAACTTCCCTAGCCGAAACCCATCTTCTCAAAATAGAAACTCACGCAACACGGCCGTGCACGGTGCACATGCACCGACGCCACTGGCCAACGACGATCATCGCAACCCCCAAAAACCATCACACACGACCTCAATTACTCGATCCTCAACCCAGATTTCAAATTATTTCCGCGAATCAAAAATTCAAGCTTCAACTCGAAGCATGCTGGAACAACATCCACCAAAATTTCCCCACGGCCATCAAACCCGACGTCGATGAACCTCACCTTCCCCACCACAGAACCGCTACGTCACGAACCTCCTTATCCACCCGTCGCGATCACCACCTGCCTCTCCTTCGCGTCACAAAAGACAAGACAGCAATGCCCAACAAAACCCACACAAACCCTAGTTGAGCCAATTCCCCTCGATACAACCATCAGAAAAATTCAAGGGTATTTTTCCCTTCATCTCCAACACCCAAGCAAGCTTCACCCACAATCTCAACCCCAAACACCACGCCGATCAACGGCAATTGCCAAAAGCCCCCAAATGATTATCTCAGAAATTCCCGTAATTTATCAATCTACAAATCATGAAATTCATATTTAAAATCATGATTTTCCTTCACTTATTCATTCATGTCATTCCAAACCGAAATTATATTGGTTGGTTTTTATCATATATATACTTTTCCCACTACTATTTCATTTTAAAAATAATTTATTAAATTTTAAACCCTCAAACTATTTTTAATATTGTCATCATACATTAGCAATCGATTTTCATTTAGATATCAAAGTTTAACATTGCCTTGTTAGAGAGATTTGGATTTTAGAAGGAAAAGCAGGGACTGTACAACACAGAGAACAGGATCTTAAATATAAATAAACTGATGTACCCACATTAGACACATAAATTTTTAGATACTTTCCAGAATGAAGTACTTCTATATAAACCAATACCTCCACATGCATTTAAGTTCGAATTTTTTTTTCCAATTCTGATTTACACTGTAGTTCTTAAACTTACAGCATGTTTTTCAAATAACATCACTTAGAACATTATTTTTCTAAAACAAAAAAAACAAGAACCTACTGTTATTAACATTTTTCTTTCAAGTATTCCATGATAAAATGATCAGGTGAAGAGATTTACGAAATTTGAACTTGTTTAGGATTGTTGAAATTTAGAACAGAGATATACACATATTCACACAAACATGTAAACTATGAATAAATTTATATATATCTGAACAATATCTATTCATTCATGCAATCATAAATTTTGAGTTAGTAACTTCAATTGTTGCAGGCTCAATATTCAAATGATTTAACAGATAAGGTTCAAACAAATCTGCCCTCAGATTAAGGAAGAACAGAGGAAATTAAACAACCAGGCATCAATTAATCATACTTGTTTCATATATAGGTTGCATGCATCAGATTGTTCAATAGATTTTAAAACAAGTATCAGTTTAATCTCACCTGTTCTTGTAAAAGCATAGAACAGAGGATATTCTGGAACAGGTTTTGATATCTGAAAATCTCTAATTGAATTTTATTTTGCATGCTGAATCTTCTGAAATGCTTGTTGAAGTTTTTACATCTAGCATTGCTGTTGAATTCCCCTTTGCCTCTGATTTCTTGGATTATCTATCTCCAGATCTCTTATTTCAGGTATCATTTGCTTCTTCTAAAACTTTTTTTTTAGATTTTCCCAGATTTTGTTTCTTTCTTTAGGTCCTTGATTTGTTTCATTATGTTTGAAGAAAAGTGAGATTTTTGGCTGATGATAAATATCTTCTTCATATATCTTTACAAATTTTGATTTTAAATTAAATTTCCAAGGGAAATGCCACTTGTCCCTTCATGTTTTTAATTAACTTACACATATGCATATTGATTTACAATTGTCTCTAGCATGTATCAAAATGTTTATAAGTATTTTAAATGCTTAATTAATGATCTACAAATATTACTTTTCTTTTTAATAATTTATTTAAGCTATGTATGTAATTATGTAATATCGCATGAATATATTGTGTATTTATTTTATATAAATGAGATTTAGATTTTTTTTTTACATATGAATTTATATAAACATTTATTCATACATAACTTATGTTTTTGATCAAATCAATATAACATATATTTAAGATATATATTATTTTATTTTTCTTTCTAACTCTATTTATCTTAAAATAACACATAATATTACTGGTTTGAAAATTAACAATTTTGTCTAATTTAAATAATTTACTTATATAAACTATCATCATTACTTATTTTAAAAAATACTTTGTCAATTTTAAGTGATTATATTAAGATATGATCAAATAAATATTTATCCAAACATAAATATTTACGATTAGATTCATTTTTTTAAATTTACAATTCAGTATTTTTATTAATTAACCCAATTATTATCAGCTAATAGATGCTCCAAAATTCGGGTTATCACATTCCTTCCCCCTTTGAATCTTTTCGTCCTCGAAAAGGAATGAAGCCAGAATTTATTAAATATTTTAAAACCAGTTAAAATATTCTTTGATCATTTTTAAAACACTTCAAATCTATATAACATTTCCAAAATAGTTTTAAAAAAAAATACTTTTATAACTTGATGTCTCAACCAGTCCATCCTTGTTCTCATAGAAATTCGGTCATACATTGATCAGACGTACGACTGAAAATCTATAAATACTTAGCAGACTCATTTTCAACATCCAGTGAAAATACTTGGAAAATAATTTTACTGAAAATATAGAAAACAGTTTTCGAAAATAGAGGATATATCTTTGGTGAGGATGCTCTGGAAATCATCACCCCCATCCATGGTCGCAGTTAACCCGATGGTTACGTTGTCGTCCCGACAAAATTGACAGATAACTGTAGGCCTCCGCGCTCCTCAATTACGCCATTGAACCCGTTACAGATCGCAGCTACAACTGGGGTTACGTAGCTATCACAGCAAAAACACATATAACTGTAGGCATCAGCGCCCTCGAATTCCGTTGCCAAAAGAATGAAACTTCTCCACTCCACTTGACCATAGATCGCAGTCTACCGATGTTGCGTTGCCTTCCCGGCAAAATCAAGTGTAGACCGTTGGCACTCATCCTCCACACGATTTTCGCTATGGTCCCCACAGTAGATCGCAGTGACATCGAGTTACACTGTCGTCACAGCATAACCTAAATGCCCCTGTAGGCATCAGCGCCCTCGACTTTCGCTACCCCATAATCCTCAGGAACTAATTTTGTCCGGACTCCTCACAGGATCAACTTTAGAACCCCCCCTTGGGGCTCAAGGCAGCACCACCCGGTGGTACTCCTGAGAAGTCCATTCCAAGGGAGCGCCTTTTTCCCCAGAGCATCATCAAAACATCTTATACTATACATATATAGTATCTTTAAATCATACACCTAGTATGATCTCATACAAAGCTCCTTTACACAAAATCGATTATTCCAAAATCGATAATTCTCAAACTAGGCTTTAAATATTGATTTTACCCAAAAATCAAAAGCCTTTCCAAATCCATAGGTTCCCAAACCTTTTTCCAAAATCCTCATAATATCCTTTATATATATACAGATATATATAATTTTTAAAACTTAGGATCATTTCAAACTTGTATAAAACTCCTTTTATACTTCAAACATTTTCAAAAATCCTTTTCTTCTGGCAAAAGATTCAACAAGGGGAGTATCATTTTATAAAACAAAGATATTTAACTCTGTTTACTCAAAATCAAATATTGAAATTTGATTCCTCTTATCAATTCAAATCCGTATGATGTAAACATATCATTCGTACGCTATACCAATCTGATCGCTCACTCGATCACACAATTTCATTTCCGAACTAGTATCGTCCACCTGACTTCCTAGTGCGGACACAGATCTGGTTTCTTGATCAGAAACCGTCATTCTCCTTGCATAGTCATAACTATGATAGAGAATATCCAGAACCAATCAACAATCCATATCCAGGTTCGCCGTCGAAAATCGAGTGAAAAATTCCACTCGGATCGATATAACTATCTCGAAATTCTGTGCTCGAATCTGGATCAAATCACTATGCGAATAGAATAACATACGTATACCCTACGTATTTATCTTATTAGTTATTAGCCAAATCAATTCTCTTTCTATTCATATTTACTTTAAATTTCATTCACTTACTCACAATTGCTTCCATCCATTTGGATTACCACCTCTATTCTTATCTCGATTGGATATTTAACCAATAACAGTTTGGACTCTGACCAGTTTATTTAGAAAATAGCTTGAAAAATTTGAAAATAGATAAGTAGTTGGAAAATAATTACTAGTTTGTAAAATAGGTGTAAAATATGTGGAAAATAGTTAAAATAATTATAGAAATTTTAGATAAGTACAAAATAATAGTAAGATAATAATTAGTTTTGTAAAACAGATGGAATATAGTAATTAGTTTATAAAACATTTGGAAAATTGCTAAACAGTTCAAAAATAATTGTAAACAAATATAAGATAGTTTGGCTTTTACAAGAGAAGTTGTATATATGATAAATAGCTTGAAAAATAGGTTTATATTAAAACAATTTATATTAAAAATAGTCCAGAGTCAAAACTTCTCACTTCCCAATCTCCATTCTCATCAATTCAATTTAAATTCCACTTTCATTTAAATTGACCCAATTCCAATTTTTAAATAACTTCAATTTCCATTGAAATTGATTCAATCCCAATTCAATTTGAATTAACCTCAGTTTCTTTCCAAATTTAACTTCATTCAATCTTGATCCCAAAATTTACTAATTCAAATAAATTTTAATTGAACTAGTTCCAATTTCAATTCATTTCAACCCCAGGTTGAATTAATCCCAACTTCAAACTCCATTTCTCATTCATTTAAAAAAAATCCAATTCACAACTTAAAGATTTTTAACAACAATAGGATGATATCATCTAATTCATCTTAAAACATTCATCAATTTACAATTCCCAGATCTCAAACCCATTTTTGAGATCACACAAACTCCCAATTCGGATTAACCATTTAACTCCCCAAATTAAATCTCAATTTCATCTTGAAATTTCCAAATCAGATTGTTCATTCAAACTTATTTAACTTCCACCGAGTTAAATTCAATCAATCCCGTTTAACCTTACTCAAACTTGAATTCTCCACTTCAAATTTCAAACTCCTAAAGTTCACATTAATAATTTTCCCACTTACTAAGTTCAAAAACTTACCACTTTGGGCATCATACCTCATTCCAGATTTAAAACTCAACCTTAGAGTTTATTTCCTTTACACACCTGGTTACTTTTAAATTTTAAACCACCTTTGGTTTTAAATTCTAACAAATTCCTTTAAATTTCAAACTACTCTTGTTTGAAATAGGACCATTTCATTCAAATGCATTAAATAATATTATTTGTTATTTCTTTAAATTAATTACATCATTAATTAATCACATTCGGTAATTAACTTATTTCTTAATTATCTTCATTAAGTAATTGTCCCTTAAATTACTTACCTCTAGTTACTTCATTAAGTAACTCCCTCTTTATTTATCATTTCCAATTATTATCCATTAATTAATTTCATTAAATAAATTTTAATTAATTACATAAATTAATTGATTATCCTGAACCCTTTCCCAATTTCAAGATTTAATTCCAGTTTGAATCCATTTCAAACTTGTCTTTAATTTAATTTCAATTTGGTTGTAATTCTATTACCACTTAATTCTTACTATTACTTTTAGTTTAAGTAACACTATAACCAATTTCCTTAATATAATAGATAATCTATTTCTTATATAAGATTCATTTATTTTTGAAATCATTTAAAAACCTTTATATAAGAAAATAACAAGTACGCTCTCTCATATTTATACACTCAACTCATTATAGGGTACCACTTACTCTATCCTTAATGAGTAATCCCCCACCAGAGCCAAGGTTCTAGCTTAACCTTCAGCTCTGATACCAAATGTAACGACCGGAAATTTCGATCTCGAAATTTCCAGATAGTTAGAGAAAAGAAGAAAAGATAGAAGAAGAAGAAAAAAAAGAATCATACAATCTCACATTCGCAGCGGATAAAATATAATATCATTAATAATAGTTATACCAAAGAAAAATGTATCTATCAATTTACATCGACATATCAGAGTTACAACAATTTTATACAACATTGGACAGATACAATTTAACATGTCTCAGATATATACGATATCATAGTGGAAACTCTCCATACATCCCTGCCATCCAGCTCGCCTCCTGAGCTCCAGAACGTCCTTACCTGAAAATCTGTAATACTCGGTCTGACCCGAGCATTACATCAAAGTAACACCTGGGTCAGGTTGGAAACTAGCATGAGTAAACCCATCCAACATGAATACTAAAGCATACAACTGATATGAACCCGGGTAACTTATATCAATTTACAAGTTCACAAGTCGATAAAGATATTACTCATTTCATCATCAATTTCTAAGTACCTAAACCTTAGATTAAATGGTTCAATTCTCTTACATCATTTTATTTCAGCATATTGATTTCCCATAGCAATTTATAAAGAATCGAAGTGGTTTCGGGTATTAACTAATACCCGACTTCAGTCTCTTCGAAATCCATACTATTTTATTCAGATGTCCAGGTGAAACACAATCCAAATTCCAAACACAGAATGTCACCCACATTAATTCATCATCAATAGAAATGTAAAACATTTCAGTTAAATCTAAATGTCTCATACCACATAGCATCCAAATCACCTATTCTATATATCAATCAGTCTAAGTCATGCAATATTATTCAATTATTTATAAGCAAGTTTCATCACTTCCAAAAGTTAATTTATTTTATCTCTAATTATATTAACTACAATTCTTAATTACTTAGATTATCATTTACTTAATATTAATTGATTATAACCAATTAATAAATCACCTTTTATTATTCTCCTTAATTAAGTAATTAATTCTCAATTGATTACTCAAAGTAATTATCCTTAACCTTTTTACAGTAATTAATCTTTAATTAATTACCTCCATTAAATTACAATTTTAATTAATCACTTTCATTACTCAGCCTTAATCAATTTTAAAACAGTAATTAACCCTATTGAATCGCAAATCCCTGATTAATTAATTCCTTAATTAATTGTATTAATTCTTCAAAAATTACACAAAGTAATTTAATCCTGAATTACTTCTTCTAAGTAATTAACCTTTAATTACTTACTATTAAGTAATTTTCCTTATATTAATTTCAGCTTGTAATTTATCCATCCATTACTTCACTGAGAAGTTCCTCTTATCAATTTCATTAGGTAATCATCAACTACCAAAAGTCTTGATAAATTTCACCAGGTATTTAATCTTTAGTTACTTCTACTAAGTAATTATTCTATTATCAATTTTCTAATCACCTGAATTAAAACTTTATTACTTAAATTAATACTTAATTTTATTTACAAAAATTAAGTTTTAATTTGTCTTAAAGTTTAACTTAACAACAAGTAGAACCATCATCATTTTCCTCAAAACATGGTTTTCTATAAAACCCTTTTAAAAAAAACATGATTTAAATCCTTGATTATAACCAGATCAGTGCTACTTCGGGTAAGACGCGGATTCAACTCGAATCCGACCTCGAGATCTTCTCTTCTTCCCATATATACTTTTACTGTTAGACAACAACACAAGCAAGCATCTTGATAAAAATACATGAGTAAAACCATTCCCTCTTCGAGTTGAACCAGAGGAAAACACGAGAACTTTCCTAGCAGAACCTCATCTTCTCAAAATAGAAACTCACGCAACACGGCCGTGCACGGTGCACATGCACCGACGCCACTGGCCAGCGACGATCATCGCAACCCCCAACAACCATCACACGCGGCCTCAATAATTCGATCCTCAACCCAGATTTCAAATTATTTCCGCGAATCAAAAATTCAAGCTTCAACTCGAAGCATGCTGGAACAACATCCACCAAAATTTCCCCACGACCATCAAACCCGACGTCGATGAACCTCTCCTTCCCCACCACAGAACCGCTACGTCACGAACCTCCTTATCCACCCGTCGCGATCACCACCTGCCTCTCCTTCGCGTCACAAAAGACAAGACAGGAATGCCCAACAAAAACCCACACAAACCCTAGTTGAGCCAATTCCCCTCGATACA
This sequence comes from Allium cepa, assembly GCA_030765085.1. Classification (NCBI taxonomy): domain Eukaryota; kingdom Viridiplantae; phylum Streptophyta; class Magnoliopsida; order Asparagales; family Amaryllidaceae; genus Allium; species Allium cepa. Next base: position 350,479,464 of record CM060944.1, read on the forward strand.
ACCATCAGAAAAATTCAAGGGTATTTTTCCCTTCATCTACAACACCCAAGCAAGCTTCACCCACAATCTCAACCCCAAACACCACGCCGATCAACGGCAATTGCCAAAAACCCCCAAAATGATTATCTCTGAAATTCCCGTAATTTATCAATCTACAAATCATGAAATTCATATTAAAAATCATGATTTTCCTTCACTTATTCATTCATGTCATTCCAAACAGAAATTGTATTGGTTGGTTTTTATCATATATATACTTTTCCCACTGCTATTTCATTTTAAAAATAATTTATTAAATTTTAAACCCTCAAACTATTTTTAATATTGTCATCATACATTAGCAAACGATTTTCATTTAGATATCAAAGTTTAACATTGCCTTGTTAGAGAGATTTGGATTTTAGAAGGAAAAGCAGGGACTGTACAACACAGAGAACAGGATCTTAAATATAAATAAACTGATGTACCCACATTAGACACATAAATTTTTAGATACTTTCCAGAATGAAGTACTTCTATATAAACCAATACCTCCACATGCATTCAAGTTCGAATTTTTTTTTCCAATTCTGATTTACACTGTAGTTCTTAAACTTACAGCATGTTTTTCAAATAACATCACTTAGAACATTATTTTTCTAAAACAAAAAAAACAAGAACCTACTGTTATTAACATTTTTCTTTCAAGTATTCCATGATAAAATGATCAGGTGAAGAGATTTACGAAATTTGAACTTGTTTAGGATTGTTGAAATTTAGAACAGAGATATACACATATTCACACAAACATGTAAACTATGAATAAATTTATATATATCTGAACAATATCTATTCATTCATGCAATCATAAATTTTGAGTTAGTAACTTCAATTGTTGCAGGCTCAATATTCAAATGATTTAACAGATAAGGTTCAAACAAATCTGCCCTCAGATTAAGGAAGAACAGAGGAAATTAAACAACCAGGCATCAATTAATCATACTTGTTTCATATATAGGTTGCATGCATCAGATTGTTCAATAGATTTTAAAACAAGTATCAGTTTAATCTCACCTGTTCTTGTAAAAGCATAGAACAGAGGATATTCTGGAACAGGTTTTGATATCTGAAAATCTCTAATTGAATTTTATTTTGCATGCTGAATCTTCTGAAATGCTTGTTGAAGTTTTTACATCTAGCATTGCTGTTGAATTCCCCTTTGCCTCTGATTTCTTGGATTATGTATCTCCAGATCTCTTATTTCAGGTATCATTTGCTTCTTCTAAAACTCTTTTTTTTTTTAGATTTTCCCAGATTTTGTTTCTTTCTTTAGATCCTTGATTTGTTTCATTATGGTTGAAGAAAAGTGAGATTTTTGGCTGATCAAAAATCTGTTCTTCATATATCTTTACAAATTTTCATTTTGAATTAAATTTCCAAGGGAAATGCCACTTGTCCCTTCATGTTTTTAATTAACTTACACATATGCATATTGATTTACAATTGTCTCTAGCATGTATCAAAATGTTTATAAGTATTTTAAATGCTTAATTAATGATCTACAAATATTACTTTTCTTTTTAATAATTTATTTAAGCTATGTATGTAATTATGTAATATCGCATGAATATATTGTGTATTTATTTTATATTAATGAGATTTAGATTTTTTTTTTTACATATGAATTTATATAATCATTTATTTATAGATAACTTATGTTTTTGATCAAATCAATATAACATATATTTAAGATATATATTATTTTATTTTTCTTTCTAACTCTATTTATCTTAAAATAACACATAATATTACTGGTTTGAAAATTAACAATTTTGTCTACTTTAAATAATTTACTTATATAAACTATCATCATTACTTATTTTAAAAGAATACTTTGTCAATTTTAAGTGATTATATTAAGATATGATCAAATAAATATTTATCCAAACATAAATATTTACGATTAGATTCATTTTTTTAAATTTACAATTCAGTATTTTTATTAATTAACCCAATTATTATCAGCTAATAGATGCTCCAAAATTCGGGTTATCACACAATTCTCATATTTTCTTCACTCCTTCTCCAAAAATTCTTATTCAAAATTTTTCATGTTTTTAAGATCGTGTCGAAATTCTGCCAAATTCTGTAGCGAATCAAATTAGAATTTCATTCTTGTTTGATTCTCTATCCTCTCTCGAAGATCAAAGTGCTATTCAGAGTTATAGGATCAAATTGTAATCAAAAGTTTATCGAGTCTCTCTATAAGGTGTGGTTATGCTTGAAAATCAATTGGGTAATCTTGTGACCCGTAAATCAAAAGAGTTGCCCTGGACTCGTGAGATAGGAGGGTACCTCAAGGCCTTTATAAATTGAGGAGTGTAATCTCGACACTGGTTTATAAAAATCTTTATGAGGTGGTTTGCTTTGGTACAAGACTGGATGTAGTGTAACTCCGAACCAGTATAAAATCCGGTGTGTTCTTTCCCTTTACCGCTTTTCATTTACTTTCTGCATTTGTGTTTGATTCAGTGATTCTTCTGTGATTAAGTTCTGCTAGCTCATACAAGTCTTAGAATTCATTAAACACTATTCACCCCCCTCTAGTGTTAAATTAGCATTAAGATCCTTAATTCCCTGTCCCTTTCAACTGGTATCAAAGCACTGGTTTTCATAGTTTTCATAATCTGAAACTTGCAAATTATTTTAATGGCTACCAACACTGGTAATGTCAACTCTGGCACTAGTTCTATTATCCCTAGCACTAGTTCATTTGTAGAAGATCAGTCTACTATCAAACCGCCATTTTTCAATGGTAGTAATTATGCATATTGGGTTTGTAGAATGAAAATTTGTTTACAATCTGTAGGATTAGACACTTGGAATATCACACAAACTGAGTATGTTGAACCAACTGCCAATTTTTCCCAGTGGACTACTGAGTAAAAGGGTGTTGCACAAAATAACTCATAGGCCACGAAAATATTATTTTGTTCATTAGATAGGAATGAGTCTAATAGAGTGTCTGTTTGTAAGTCTGCATTTGAAATCTGGAAAACTTTGAAGGAACAAGCAAAGTTAAACAGACTAAAATTTCCATATTAACTAATCAATTTCAATTATATAAAATGCATGCAAATGAATCCGTTTCCGACATGTATTGTCGATTTCAAGATATTATTCATTCACTAATTGCTCTGGGAAAAAGCTTTGCGGAAGAAGACTAAATCAGAAAAATTCTAAATTCACTAACTCCAAAATGGGATCAAAAGACACTTGAAATCGAAGAAGAAAATGATATCAGTCTCATGAAAATAGAAGAATTGATTGGGAATCTGATGTCTTATGAAGTTCAACTATAAGGAAGAAGAGAAAACAAGGCTACCGAAAAGAAGTCATTAACATTCAATGCAACAACTGAAGATTCAGAACCAGACAGTGATGAGGAGATTGCTTTCATGACAAGAAACTTCCGGAAATTCCTAAAATATAGAAAAATGAATAATTAAAAAGAAATGATCAAAGAATTCAAGAAATAATGCAGAGAACATCAACAATGATAGATGCTACAATTGCAAAAAAGTCGGGCATTATAGGAAAGACTGTCCATATCCAGATAAACAGTTATTTCCTCCAAACAATAATTCGTCAAGGAAAAGAAAGAAAGCATTCAAAGCAACGCTTTATGACTCAGACTCATCATCCAGTGACGATGAAAAGAAGACGGAAAATTCAAATTTGTGTTTCACTGCTATTCATGAATCAGACGACGATAGGAGTGTGGATCTAAAAATAGGTACGCATTTACATTATTTTTTAATTTTTCTTGATTGAATGGATGCTTGTTTGTTTGCCTAATTTTATTAAATTCCTTGAATTTTAAATTCAAGTTTATCCCTTGAAATTTGAATTTTAAATTCAAAAATAATATTATTTTAATAATATTATAAATATTAAATTATTAATATTTAAGTATTATTATATTTAATGTTATCATAGGAATTATATAATTAGAATATAGGATATAATATATATAGTTATTAGAAAATAGGATTAGACATTTGTCCTTTGAATCAATAGGAACATGTCGACATACTAGGATACCCCATGTCGACATGCCCCTCAGAATTTGATTTCAAAATTTGTATTCAAACTTTTGAATTTCCCTCCACCTTTTCACCAACTTCAATGCTTTGAAAAGATGCCTCTTGACCAGAGAACATGACCATTGTATCTCTATTTATCTCACTCTCTTTATCATCACTTTTCACTTTCATTTCAAATTTCAAACTTATCTTCATTATTTTCAACTCCTCACAAACTTCTTCAATGGCCTCTTCAATCACTCCTAACACCATTAGGCTTCCAAAATCCATCAAAAGTTTTCTTTTTCATGACCCGGAAGCTATCAAAGCTTACATCAACTACGCAAACTTTGGTAAAATTCATACGGGAAAATTTTCTATTTTTGAATATTTTCCTTCTTATGAAATTGAAAATCTTTTTCAACAATGTTCTATTCTTAGTTTAGTTGATAACAAACAAAATGATTTTGTATGTTATCCAAACCTTGTTAAGATGTTTTATGCAAATTTGAATCGCGATTTTAATGATGGGGAAGAGAACAAATTTAGATTAGTGTTCAAGGGATTCAAATTGTTTTGGATTGTGAAATTTTGGGAAATATTTTGAGATGCAAGTATATGGAAATGAATCTCTTGGAATTTCAAATTAATGAAAATGATCGAGAGACGTTTCATCACATTTTTGAAGGGGATGACATTTTGAATTCAAAAATTGTTATTTTCGTCCAAAAGCAAGAATTGTTAATCTTCTTATCCAACACACTCTTATACCATGATCGGGAAACTACAACAACCCGACTTTGAAAGTTTGCAAAGATCTTTTGTAATTTTTGGAAATTACTATATTAATTGTGCTGAAGTTATTTTGGATGAGCTAAGGCCCAAGAACTTTACCATGCATGAAAGCACATTATACCATGGAATTTATCTTACTTGAATTTTCAATTACTTTGGACTTGATTTTAAAAGAGAAGAATTTACAGCTAGAAAAATTTTCAACCATGGAAACGTTTCCCTTATGCACATTCCACTAATGTTTCAACCATATGAAACACTTATGGAAAAATAAGAAAGGCTTACTCGTGAAGAAATGGAAGAAATGGAGGAAGAATAAGAAGAGGAAGAGGAAGAGGAAGAGGAAGGAATGGAAATTGAGGAGGAGGAAGAGGAAGATCAAGAAACCTCCTTAAAAAGTATAGAATATCCTACTAATCCCACTAATCCTTCCAACAATACCATTCTCAATAATCAAAGGATTATAGTGGAAAATCAAAAGACACTTAAAAGATCAATGAGTAAGAAAATGGATAAGATTTCCACTAAAATCGACAAGTTCTTTGGGAAAATTAGTAGAAAGCTTGGACTATCATCTTCTTCGTCTTCATCTAACTAGTTTTTAGTTCATGTTATCTTAAGTTCTATCTTTGTATTTCCTTTATTTTAGTTAATCTTATATTAACTTATGTAATGTTGGCTAGAATTATTAATGGAATCTTTCATTCTTGTTCACTTGTCTCTGTAATTGCTTTCTTTTATATTATACAAATTTTAGTTTATTAGATTTGTTAATATTATTCAAAACAAAGCAAAATGTCACTTTAGGAAGAGGCGTGTTGACAAACACCATCCCTCCATGTCGGCATCCAACGGGAAGAAACTAGTTACATTTTCAAATTTAAATTTCATGTAACTTATGTCTATTCATTTCAAACGACTTTCTATTCCTATTTATATCTGTTTCTTCCAGACTAAATTGTCAAACTTCATTTCTAGTCATTTTCTTTCATGGTACTTTCTATTTCTTGAATTATGGCTTCTCCGATTAAGTATCTAAGTGATAATCTTGAGGAAACTCTCACTTCCTTTAAGAATATTCTTACATTCATACTTCGTAATCAGCTCCACTTAGAATTAAGTCAAATACAGATGACCAAGGAGCAAGAGAAACATTTCGATGCCGATCGTTGGATGATCTCAGCCCTTAGTAAGGACGATCTTGAAGGAATTCCACCAGTCACTCTCGAAAAAGATAAAGAAGAATGGGATCCATTAAAGCAGACCCTATCTTTGGAGAAGATGGATGCGTGGAAGTACCAAAGAATGTCTAGTCATTCTGTATGATATTTGTTTGATTTGATTGGTGTGTTTTAAACTTAATTAACTTATTTGGTATGGTTTGTATATATGTTTGAATTGAATAATTACTGTAAATATGATTGGTTGATGATTGATTTGATTACACTTATGATCACACTTAGCACTTATTACACTTATATATGGTTTACTCTATTTTATTATGGTTGATTGTCTTATAACATGTTCAGGGATTTTATTAGTTAGAAGTTTTTGTTCATGACAAAGGGGGAGAAGTTATAAAATAGTAGTTGGCTTGGAGTCAGGGGGAGTTATGTTGCTTGGAGTAAGGGGGATGTGAGAAATGCGGATTAAGGATCCTAAGGCTAGGATAAACACTTAGGGGGGAGGGGGGTGAATAGTGTTTTAAAGAATTATTGAATCTTTTTGAGTTTTTGTTAATTTGAACACAAATGTATGCTATATTCGAACACATATATGATCACATAACCAAACACAAATGCAAATATAAAGTAAAAGCAGTAAAGGAAAGAACACATCGGATTTTATATTGGTTCGGAGTTACCCTACATCCAGTCCCGCACACAAGTATGGATTTCCTTTCAAAAAACAATCTTTACAATTACACCCTCGATTTCAAGGCAACGAGGTACACTCTCCAGATTCACAATCCTCTGGGTAGAGATGCTTGATTTTTCGAGCAACAAGTTCACCCAATTGATTTCCAAGGCTACAATCACAACTTATCTCGCTTGATTGATTTCCAAGGCTACAATCACACTTTTTGTCACTAAGTTGATTACAAAAAGCCTATAACTCTGAATAGCACCGAGGATCTTGCTGAGATAGTGATAGAGAATCAAACCAGAGATAATCTAGTTAGATTCAATGTTGATTACGGTAGAGTAATGGTAAGAATATGTATATAGAAATGTGGAAGAAGACGAGGAGTGAAAAACCATAAAATCTGTTTTTAATTTTGTTGAAAACATCCCCTATTTATAGAAGAACAACAGGCATGTCCATTCGTGAAGGGATATCACGAATAGACACTTCTTTTGAAATTTAAATTTTGAATTCAACTGACACTACGTCGACATAAGATACATGGGCATGTCGACATCCCAAAGGATATTTTGGTGATTTGTTTTTCTTCGAAATAACTTCTATCTTATATTAAAATAATTTTAAACTTTATAAATATACTTGACTATAGTAAAAATACATAAGTAAATATATAGAATAATATATACAAAATTTTAGTATAATTTTATATTTAAATCTAAGTATAAAAATTAAATATATTACTATTAAAGATAGTTAAAACCACGGATAATTTGATTTTGAAATTGAAGATAGATGTTTTTGATTCTTTTAAAAGGAAGGTTTTTAAAACATTTTGAAAACAAGATATAATTTTGTAAAATTCATTTTGAATAAAAATTAGCGGATACAAAACAATGTTCCACTAGATTTTTTGTAGGTCCATCCTACTTAGGGTTCCATCCCTTTAACAGGCTCGAAGTGGATTCCATTCCATGAATAAATTGGATTTTAATATGCTAGTGCTTTTCTAGGAGTTTTAACAAAATTTCTAATTAAAAGATAAATTACTTGAACTCTTGAGCTCTTGATAATCTGGATACTCATGTGTCTTCAATCTTGATATCTTGAATCTCTATACTGTACAGTCTTCATTCTTGGTACCTGCATGGTTAAATCCTGAATATACATATATATCTAAACTTACACTGTTAGTATTTATATTTTATAATATATTCTAAGGTTGTTGTCAACTATCATCTCAAGGACTAACAATCTCCCCCTTTTTGATGATGACAACCTTTGTTTATAAAATATTACTTCTATCCTAATAACTCTCCCTTAATCTATGCCTAACTACCCTATTTTATGTTTCTCCACCTTTGTCATCAATAAAAACTAACTCCAAATATATCAACAAAAACTATATCACTCCCCTTAAATCTAATACTCTATGATATGTAATTATGATGATAGTGTTATCATAAATAATCAACACTTAGATCTAAACTATAACTTAGTCCTAGACTACTAATTATCGTAACTAAGTATTCGTATAATAAGAACACAAATTATTCATTAATTATATTGTTGTATTTAAATTTTCGAATGAAACGTAAGAAAGAATATACACCAAAAGAAAAAAGAGAAAAGAAACTAATGAGTGTCTTTGAAAATAGAAGATCTATGAATCGAACAGTTTGGATAGTGGAAACAGAATTTCCACGTTGTTCGACAAGATTTCCATCTTTGTCAAAGCACACTTCTCCAATGCAAATGACTTTGTCGTCATCTTCCGCATGCACTTCTTCCATGTTGACTTCTTCTTCTTCTTCTTCTTCTTCTTCTTCTTCGCTGGCCTCTTGTATTTGATCTCCTGAAGAGTCTTCGTCAATCAAGATTGGGTTAGCATGATTGTCCATTAGAAATTTTTGCAAATTCCTAAGGATTTTGCCTTGCCTCTATTGTTCCTTGGCCATTAGAAGTTGCATTACTTGGATTTCAGTCATTGACTGAAGTGCATCCTTTAGAGAATCCTCCATTTTAGTCACATGAGCGAGAGTAGTACGTTGAAATGGACCAGAAGTGGGAGAAGGAAATGAAAATTTAATTTTTTTGTCTTATTTTGAAGAGGAGGCCATTGATTATTTGATTTCAGAGGATAGAATATAGAAATAACAGAAAGGATGAATAAAATTTCGAAAATGAGAAGAATATATAACCAATTATTTTGAATTTTGGTGGGAAAAAATTAAAAATAAAAAACGTTATATGTCGACATGGGTTGGGGGGTTATGTCGACATGGTCCTTTAAATTTTTATTAATTGATTTATTTTGATTTAATTTAATTATACTTTTTTTATTTATATTTTATATTTCAGTTATTGAACAAATACCAAATTCTCTTCTTAATTTAGTAAATACAGATTCATTTAATGGTTTTGTTAATATATCAGTAATTTGATTCTCGAAATTAATATAACCTAGAGTAATTACTTCCTTATTTATATTATCTCTGAGAAAATGATGTCTTATATCAATATGTTTAGTTCGAGCATGTTGAGTAGTATTTTTAGATAAATTTATCACACTAGTATTAACAAAATAAATTGGTGATTTTGAAAATTTTAAACCATAATCTTTTAAAGTTTGTTGCATATATATTACTTGAGAATAAGCCAAAGCAGCAGAAATATATTCTGCTTCAGTTGTTGATGAAGAAACTGTGTTTTGCTTTTTTACTAAACCAGGAAATCAGAGAATGCTCCAAAAAGTGACAAGTTTCATTTGTACTTTTTCGGTCTGATTTACAACCAGCACAATCAGCATCACATTAAGATATTAAGTCAAAGGAATCATTTTTAGAGTAAAATAAGCCATAGTCAGAAGTGTGTTTAACATATCTTATGATACGTTTTACGGCTTTTAAGTGGGTCTCTTTAGGTTAGGATTGATATCTTGCACAGAGACAAACACTATGCCTGATATCAAGTCTACTAGTAGTAATATAGAGTAGTGATCCAATCATTCCTCTATATAACTTTTGATCTACATCTTTCGAGAGATCTTCTTTACTAAGGTAACCATTAGTTGCCATGGGTGTGGATTTTCTACTCACGGTAGCCAACCAAATTTATTAATTAGGTCTTTAGCATATTTTTCTTGACTAATAAAGATACCATTACCTAATTGTTTTATTTGTAATCCTAAAAAGAAGTTTAATTCACCCATATGACTCATCGCAAACTCTTTTGTCATTATTTCAGTAAATTCTTTATTCATTTCAAAGTTAGTTAATCCAAAAATGATATCATCTACGTAAACTTGTACTAGTTGAATGTCATTTCTATTTCTTTTAATAAAAAGAGTATTATCTACTTTACCAATTTTGAAATTTGATTGTAATAAGTAAGATCTTAGTCTATCATACCAGGCTCTATAAGCTTGTTTTAGACCATATAATGCTTTCTTAAGTTTGTAAACATGATTTGGTAATTTTTCATTTTCAAAAGAGGTGGTTGTTCAACATATACTTCTTCTTTTACAAATCCATTTAAAAAGGCACTTTTAACATCCATTTGATATAGTTTAAAATTATTATGATTTGCGAAAGCAAGTAGAATCCTAATGGCTTTTAATCTTGCTACGGGAGCAAAGCTTTCATCAAAATCTATTCCTTCTTTTTGACAAAAACCTTGAGCGACTAATCGGGCTTTATTTTTAACTACCTCTCCTTGTTCACTCATTTTATTTTTCTAAACTTATTAATTCAAATTATAGTTTTATTCGTAGGTCTAGGAACAAGTTCCCAAACATTATTTCTAGTGAATTGATTTAATTCTTCTTGCATAGCCAAAATCCATGAGTCATCAGTTGATGCTTCTTTTGGATTTTGGGTTCAATAGTTGATATAAAAGCTACATTACTCATTTGACTTAGTTGATTTCTAGTTTTAACAACAGATTGCATATCTCCTAGTATGTTTTCAATAGGGTGATCTTTTAAAAGTTTAGTCCTTTTATTAGGATGATTAATTTCATTATAAGTTTCTGTTAACTCTTGATTTTGAGTGATTAAATCCTCTTCATCATTTGTATCTTCAAAATTTTTGAAATTTTCATCGAACGAAATATGCATTGTTTCTTTGATGTTGTTAGTTCTTAAATTAAATACTCTGTACGCTTTACTTTTATTAGAATATCCGATAAAGATATCTTTGTCGGATTTAGGATCAAATTTATCTAAGTTATCTTTGGTATTTAAAAAAAACATTTACTTCCAAAAATTCTAAAATAAGATACTTTAGCTTTCTTTCTATAAAGAAGTTCATAAGATGTCTTATCAGTTAAAGGTCTAATTAAAATTCTATTTAAAATGTAACAGGCGATAGCAACAGCTTCTGCCAAAAAATACTTTGGTAATTTACTATCTGAAAGCATGGTTCTCGCACACTCTTGAATCGTCCTATTTTTACGTTTTACTACTCCGTTTTGTTGTGGATTTCTTGGAAATGAAAAATTGTGAGTTATTCCCTTTTTATTGCATAATTCTTCAAACTTTTCATTTTCAAATTCACCACCGTGATCACTACGAATGGTTATAATTTTTAGAGAAAGTTGATTTTGAATCCTTTTTGTAAAGTTCTTAAAACGTCAAAAGTATCACTTTTATGTTTCAAAAATATTATCCATATAAATCTAGAATAATCATCTACAATTACAAAAACATATTTACTATGATTTTTTGACAGAATTTGAGATGGACCAAATAAATCAAGGTGAAGTAATTCAAGAGGTTTTGAAGTTGAAATCATATCTTTTAATCCGAAAGAACTTTTTCTATGTTTTCCTAATTGACATGCATCACATAGACTATCTACATTAAAATTCATTTTAGGGAGACCTCTTACTAGATCATGTTTTTACAGGCGAGATAAGAGTTTGAAATTCAAATGCCCAAATCTCTTATGCCAAATCCAAGGGTCACTTGTATTTGCCAAAAGACACAAGTTATCATTTGAAACTTTCATACTAAGAATATAAATATTCTTTTTCCGAATTCCCTCAAATATTATGGTTGAATTATTATCTTCAATGTGACATTTATCTTTTTTAAATTTAATTTTATATCCTTTATCGCAAAGTTTACTTGTACTTAGCAGGTTATGTTTCAGATTTTTAACTAGCAAAACATTAGTAATAATAGGAGTTTCAGAGTTACCGACTTTGCCGATGCCAATCACGTATCCTTTTGGATTGTCTCCAAAGTTAACCAGTCCTCCGTCTTTGTATATTATATCATTCAACATATCTAGATTCCCAGTCATGTGTCTAGAGTGTCCACTATCGAGTATCCATTTTTTATGTATGATCTGCACAATTTGTCCGTTGTGGATTGATTCATCAATTCCCATAAAGCATGTTTCCTGCGCATCAAACAATTTTGGTAGACAACTTGAATTTGAACATTGATTATATGCAGACTCAGAACACAATGATGATTTGAATATTTCTAAACCAGTATTAACAAACATAGCCATTTTAAAAAAAATTCAAAAATCAGATTATGAAACTTTGAAAACCTTGCTCTGATACCAAATGTGAGAAATACGGATTAAGGATCTTAAGGCTAGGATAAACACTAGAGGGGGGTTGAATAGTGTTTTAAAGAATCATTGAATCTTTTTGAGTTTTTGTTAATTTGAACACAAATGTATGCAATATTCGGACACAAATATGATCATAGAATCAAACACAGATGCGAATATAAAGTAAAAGCAAGTAAAGGAAAGAACACACCGGATTTTATACTGGTTCGGAGTTACCCTACATCCAGTCATGCACACAAGTACAGATTTCCTTTCAAAAAACAATATTTACAATTACACCCTCGATTTCAAGGCAATGAGGTACACCCTCCAGATTCACAATCCTCTGGGTAGAGATACTTGATTTCCCAGGCAACAAGTTCACCCAATTGATTTCCAAGGCTACAATCACACCTTATCTCGCTTGATTGATTTCCAAGGCTACAATCACACCTTTTCTCGCTAAGTTGATTATAAAAAGCCTATAACTCTGAATAGCACCGATGATCTTGGTGGGATAGTGATAGAGAATCAAACCCGAGATAATCTAGTTAGATTCAATGTTGATTTCGACAGAGTAATGGTAAGAATATGTATATAGAAATGTGGAAGAAGAAGAAGAGGAGTGAAAAACCATAAAATCTGTTTTTCAATTCGTTGAAAACATCCCCTATTTATAGAAGAACAACAGCCATGTCCATTCGTGAAGAGATATGACGAATAGACACTTCTTTTGAAATTTAAATTTTGAATTCAACTGACACTATGTTGACATAGGGTACATGGGCATGTCGACATCCCAAAGGATATTTTGGTGATTTGATTTTCTTTGAAATTAACTTCTATCTTATATTAAAACAATCTTAAACTTTATAAATATACTTGACTATAGTTAAAATACAAAAGTAAATATATAGAATAATATATACAAAATTTTACTATAATTTTATATTTAAATCTAAGTATAAAAATTAAATATATTATTATTAAAGATAGTTAAAACCACGGATAATTTGATTTTGAAATTGAAGATTATTTTGAGGCTAAAAGTATTTTGAAATCAGGATAGATGTTTTTGATGCTTTTAAAAGGAAGGTTTTGAAAACATTTTGAAAATAAGATATAATTTTGTAAAAATCATTTTGAATAAAAATTAGTGGATACAAAACAATGTTCTACTAGATTTTTCGTAGGTTCCATCCTACTTAGGGTTCCATCCCTTTAACCGGCTCGAAGTGTATTCCATTCCACGAATAAATTGAATTTTAAGATGCCAGTGCTTTTCTAGGAGTTTTAACAAAATTTCTAATTAAAAGATAAATTACTTGAACTCTTGAGCTCTTGATAATCTTGATACTCATGAGTCTTCAATCTCGATATCTTGAATCTCTATACTACACAGTCTTCATTCTTGGTACCTGCATGGTTAAATCCTGCATATACATATATATCTAAACTTATGCTGTTAGTATTTATAATTTATAATCTATTCTAACGTTGTTGTCATCAAAACTATCTTCTCAAGGACTAACAGGGGAGTCATGATAGGAGTAAGTATATTTTATAAATACATGTTGTCATCGTAAAAAAGGGGAGATTGTTAGGAACTAAGGTATTGGTTTTGATGACAACAACCTTTTTTAACTATCTTATTATGAAATATATACTAACACTATTTTCTAGAAAGATATGAATATGTAGGATACATAGATATGCAGGTATTGATTACTGAAGACTGGTCAGTATAAAGATTCAAGACTCAAGATTGAAGACTCTAGAGTATCAAGGTCAATATTTCAAGATATGTGTCTAGTTTTTGTTAAAACTCCATAATAGCATGGAAATATTCATTTCAAAATTCATTTTGGATGGAACTCCTTTCTACCTACTTAGTGGCTTACGAACCCACGATAAGTAGCTTACAAACCTACGACAAGTGGCTTACAAATCCATGAACGTCCTGGTTTTGTACAAGTTCTCAAGTCCTAATGCGATGAGATGTTCTACGAGAAGAAGCTTGGAAAACTACTTCAAAATAGTTTTTCAAAAACGATTTTCAAAACTGCTTTTCAAATGATTTTCAAAAAGATGTTTTAGCCATAAAATATTCTTTGTTTTTGCGTTTTAAAACATCTTAAAGTTAGTTTATTTTACTCCAGAGTCATTTCATTTTGTTTTCAACTCAATACCATTTTTAAAACAAGTTTCTAATTTTTTAACAAGGGGATGTCGACATCATGGGATACCTTATGTCGATAAGGTGGCTGTTGAATTCAAAAGATTCAATTTTCAAAAGAAGTGTTTATTCGTTTAAATCTCTTCACAAACGGTTATGACCGTTGGTGCTTTTCTGAAACGAATTTTTTAACATACAATTCTCATATTTTCTTCACTCCTTCTTCTCTATAAATTCATATTCAAAAGTTTTCATATTTTTAAGATCGTGCCGAAATTCTGCCAAATTCTCAAGCGAATCAAATTAGAATTTCATTCTTGTTTGATTCTCTGTCCTCCCTTAAAGATCAAAGTGCTATTCAAAGTTATAGGATCAATTTGTAATCAAAAATTTACCGAGTCTCTCTATAAGGTGTGGTCGTGACTGAAAATCAATTGGGTAATCTTGTGGCCCGTAATCAAGAGAGTTTGCCCCATACTCTTGAGACAGGAGGGTACCTCAAGGCCTTTATAAATTGAGGAGTGTAATCTCGACACTGGTTTAATAAAATCTGTATGAGGTGGTTTGCTTTGGTATAGGACTGGATGTAGCATAACTCCGAACCAATATAAAATCCGGTTGTTCTTTCCCTTTATTGCTTTTTATTTACTTTCTGCATCTGTGTTAGGTTCTGTGATTTTTTTGTGATTAAGTTCTGCATTTTTTTGTGTTATAATTTCAATTTAGTTCATACAGGTCTTAAAGTTCATTAAACACTATTCACCTCCCCTCTAGTGTTAATTATCCTTAAGATCCTTGATCCGCTGTCCCTTTTAGGGTTTTTTTGAAACTGGGTAAGTCTGTGTAATTCTATTTCTGCTTTTATTATGCTACTATTATTTATGCTACAATTATTATATAGTACATATATACACACTTCTGCATTGAATTTTATTATTATTAGTAGCACCCTATTCACACCCCTCTAGGGTGAAATCGATCCTACATAACCCTCTATAATCGACGCAGAAACAGAGGCTTCTTATTTAGAAGTACTTCTACGGATGAATCCTTTCTTCAATAGATCTTAGATTTGCTTAACCAATTCCATTCTTTCTTTAGGGGCCATATCTCAAAGGCAGAGCGACGGGCCTTGCGTCCTTCTCTAAATCGATTCAGAACTCAATGGGAGACCCAAGACCTCCTCAAAGACATCAAGAAATTAACAAACTACGGACACAAATAATGGCTATCTAATAATAGATAGACTTAGTGAGTATAATAGCTTAACTCAACTAAATCTTTGGGTGTAAAAAGAACTTCTAGATCATAACCTCCACAACTCCTTAGTCGTACTACCCTCTATCACAATTAAGAATGGCTCCATAATATTACAGCCAGTCCATACCCAGGATAAAGTCCATACCCCTCGAAATTTAGAACGTATAGGTACATATGAAATCAACATCACATATGTCTAAAATTAGGTCTTTGCAAATCAGAGAGAGACAAGTCGAATCCCCAATAGGATTAGAAACCTCTATTAGGCTGTTAACCATCTAGGTTTGTAGGTTAAGGAGATTTACTACATTCCTAGCTATAAAGGAATATGATGCCCTTGAATCAAATAGAGTACGAATGGTCACCCTAAAAATAAGCGTTATACCATATAGAGCTGCTTTTCCTTGGTCTCTTGGTGGCTTACTAGCAAAAGGGACGGTTTCAATAACGTATGCATGTCCATTTGATCCTTCCTTATCCATTTTGGGAAACTGATTCTTATAATGCCCTTCCTTATGACAGTTAAAGCACTTCCCTTTAAAGGCTTCCTTCATCAAACTCACACTACAAGCTTTAGCTTCATGACCCTTGTTTTGGCATCCCTTACACACCTTCCCATCCTTCTTACATTTCCCCTTCGACTTCTGATGGGCCCAAAAGCTCCACTTCTAAGAACCTCCTTGTATCTGGGTCGGCACGGACTTCTGCTTTCTCTAATCCCTTATCTTCCTCATTAGCTACGTGCAACATTTCCATTTCTACTAACATCTCGTATGTGGCTTCAATAGGTACTTGGGTCAATACTGTGCAGTTAATGGCTCGGTAGATTCATAGTGGTGTAGATGTAAAAAGTCAAAGCGGGGATACAGCGAGGACGTAGCGGGATATAGCTGATGGCTCTAAAATAGCATATAAAACTTGTACTTAATGTTTTTACATAAATAGTTTTAAATAAAAATATGTGCGAATATACTTTAAATAAACGTAAAATTGTTATATAACATAATTGAATTTAGTAGAACATTAGAGTATTTTCATTTCTGAGAATATATCAAAAATTAAATCAAATAAATTAGTTTCATAATTTTTATAATGTATAAACGCAGTTTTTCAATTCATTTTATTAAAGAAGATATAGCGGAAATAGAGGAATATAGCGGGAATAACGGTATATAGCGGAGATAGCGTGCCTTAAAGCGGAAAGACTATATTTTGGGGCTACATGGAAAAATCATAGCGGTAGAAACCCGTAATGAGATATAGCGGGGTAATAGCGGGGCATTAACTACATAGGGTCAATAACATTTCTCTTAGCGAGTAAGTTAAGCCCTTCATGAACTTCATGACCTTTTTCATAGGTGTGTCTATTAGGCTCGTCCGAATTTAGCCAATTTAGTAAACGTAGCAATGTACTCCTTAAGGGTAGAATCTCCTTGTCTCAACTGAATGAACTCCTCCATTTGTAATCTAACCTCTACTCTAGACATGAACCTCATCTCAAATCTGTTCCTAAATTCATCCCAAGAGAATATCCTTCCTGGGTGCTCATTGGTCATAAAATACCACCACTCCAAAGCTTCTCATTAAAGTGCCAAGCTGGTATTCCCCTTTATAAATGATCATCCCAACCAAGCTTTCTAAATATTTTCTCACATCCACCCACCCAAGCATTAGCTTCCAAGTATCCTACAGTTCCAGAGTATGTCATCCCTCCCATATTTTGAAAGTCCATATACAAATTGGGAAAACCAATAGGATGAGGTACTACATTGGCAAAGGGGGCGGTAAGTGCCACCGGAGCAGCTAGAGAGACATGAGTCTTCTCAACAGTCCTAAGATATTGTCCAAACCATCCAAGTATTCCACGAATGGGTGGTGTTTGCACAAAATTTAGTCACAAACACCTTGTTTATGTGAAAGCACCAATATCCAGTATTTAGATCCAAACAGAGAAATATAGATTCACAATCACATTACATTGTAGAAAAGTAAATGAACATGCAAGTTTTATAGTGGTTCAGCAAGCTCCAACCTACGTTCACTCCAATTATCTTTTATTTATACAGTAAGATTATAAGTACAGTGGTTTTTTGCCTTAGAAAAATAATGGAGGAAGAGATAAGAAGTGATGAAGGAGAGCCAGGCAAAAATTCTCTTGCAATGAGCCAAGTCTGCTGAATTTATAGGTGAAGATATGCATGGATCGGGCTGAAATTTCGGCAGAAGAACATCCAGATCCGTAGGGGCACACCAGAACGATCGGTGGTCTTAATTCATTGTTTTGGAATGATCTCTATTCTTTCTTCCAATTGCCATACGATCAGTTATGGGAGGTCCCATATGCCATTAGACCTTCATTCTAAAATATAGGGTCATTATGAGTTGTAGTTTGCAAAATATAGATCAATCTTCATCGAATATGGAATGTTGGATGATTTACACTGATCTTTAGGAACGATCGACACGTTTTGATTTTTTTGAGTTTTGACTCACGATCATTCGTGTGGGCTCTACACTTCAATGTATTGATGCTCTGTAAGTTTCAAATGAATTGACCTTGTATATTTTGAGATATCTATCGATCATCATTGTTTTGCGCTATTTTATGGATCGTTCCTGATCGATCCATATAAATGTTTCGTTTGTCCATAACTCGACAATTCGAACTCCGATTGACTTGAAATTTGAAATGTAACCTCATGGGGCCTTCCTTGTCACTTCATATTGATTGCAGCTTTATTGTCTACTTAGCCCTTTTTTGAGTGTTGTCTACCCGAATCCATTCAACTATCATCCATAGTTTCAACTGTAATTGATTTTCAATCCATCCACTTTAGCCAAATCTGTGATATCCTGGCCTGACCAAAAGGCGGAATAACGTTTGCCCCCTAGAACATTCCTTGTGGTAGGACGATATGTTTTGAATCACTATAAATCCAAAATCTAAAGTCCATAATCCGTCGATAGCCGTATTATCCAATCCACAATCCAATCCGTTGCCAATCCATTTCCTTGATCTCTATGAATCATTAGTGAAATCCATGGTAGTTCGGAGTCGATATCCAATTTCGAATCCATTCCAAATTTATTAACCAAATCTGCGATCTCTTCGAATCGTTTTATCCAAATTTGTATCCATCCAAAGCTAAATTCATTACTGTTCGAAGCTAATACCCGAATCCATGACCTCTCCGAGTCGTTAGCCAAATCTAGAACCGCTCTAGGTCCGTTTTCAAATCCACGACCTCTCCAGGTCGATATCCAACCCTATAGCCATTTGAAATCAGGGAAGTTAGTAATCCAATCCACAATCTCTCTCGATCATTATCCAAGTTGGTAGTCTCTCTGGACCCTTGCCAAGCATAATCTATACTCGATGACTTGAGTAGGCCGATCATGTCACTCTTTGGCATAGCGACCTACTCCTTGCCAGGAATAATCCATAACTAATGACCTATTGGGTTTTATTCTCCGGCTTTGATTCTCTGGTCGAGGACTTAATCCATAGGGTATCCTTATATAGCCTCATTCCCCAGTCGAGGATTTAATTCATGGGGTATCCTTCTCTGGCCTTGATCTCCAATCGAGGACTTAATTCGTGTACGAGTCCGTTTTGTCGCTCTGAGACGAAGGGACTCGCACCTTGCATTTATTGACCTCTCTTTCCGGTTGGGACCTTAACCACGATCTATTTTTGTTTAATTCAGATTTAAGCATTCCAAAGTCCATTTGCTTAAATATAAAACAAGAATTCGTACAACTTAAAAATTAATAAACCAAAATATCAGAAAACCAGAGTTCGAAGTAAACAAGAAAGAACAAAGTTTCACAAACCCGAGCACTACAGTTCATCATCATCTCAAAGCATGCCTAGGGGTCGTCCTCGATCTCGTACATGTGTAAGTGACTTAGCCATACTACTGCGGATTTTATTACTTATTCCATGCCATCCCAATAATTGATGACAAGTTGACGATGATGCCCTGATCTAGTGCCATTTTCATTCGAGGTGGATGATGGCTGATCCTATTCCACCGTCGTAGCTTTTGTACTCACGTATTGTAGCAACTGACCACTCCTCCATATTCCTCAACTATATCCTTTAAATGCATGCAGTCATTTTTATTATGACCATCCAGCTCATGGAATAAGCAATGCTTCCCAGATGCTCGCTTGTGTTTGGAGGGTTCCCTCCTTGTCAGCCTTCGGTATGGCGTCTCTCAATTGCCACTTTGACACATTAATGCCATCATCTATTTTTCTTTTACCATTATCATTCTTTTTTACATCTCTTGATGATCCTTCACTTTGCACATCATTCACCTCAGGTTTGTTGGCTCGTGTATCTTCCTACCTTAGGAACCTTTCAGCTTCATGATAAAACTCCCTAAGATCCATAGGTCGATCTTGCACCAGTGAATTCTTGAATTCCATGCCGTCGGCAATTCCAGATACAAATGCCATCAAAACTATAGCTGGATCTGGACGATTCACAGATGCTTTCGCGGAATTAAACTATCTTAGAAAACTCCTCAAGGACTCACTAGTCCTCTAATTCAGTGTTGCCAAACTCATCACATTTTTGTGTCTCAAGATGTGAACTCTAAATTGCCTAATGACCCTTTCAACAAATTCTGTCAATGTGCCAATAAACCACTTTCCAACTGCCTGAACCACGGTACATTAATATCCGTTAAATATATGGGGAAGCACTGTGCCATAACTTCCTTCGATGCTCCTAACACTTTCGTATGCCATATATATCACATCATATGCATTGTTGTATTTGATTTCCATCATAAACTTCTAGTATTGGTAGTTTGAATTATGGTGGATTCCTAGCATTCCTAATATTAGGAGCAAAGGGACTTCTATTTACACCTTCTAGATCTCTGCTCACCAATCTTCTCTCTCATAGCCTATCTGATCATCTCTACAAACCTTTGATCATTATTTCTAACCTGCCCCTAGTCCATGATGGAAACCTGGAACCTGCTCCTTTGAACGTACCTACATATTTCGATCGACAACATACTACTCATCATTGTCCAACACCCCACCTGGGATCGATTCAGCATGACCTGGGGGGCTTGCCCCCAAGTCTAGATGGATCGGCGTCGACATGACGATCAGTACTGATCATTGTGTGTTGGCCAGGAACTGCCCCCCCGGCTGCTCCACTCCATCTTGCTGCCTGTTAGCTCCATTTCCTTAGTCCTGATTATGGTTTTCCTCAGCTTCTGCTGCTCGAACTCCATGATCCATATTCCCAGCGTTTCCTGCTACTCCATTTCCTTGGTTTTGTGTTCCAGCTTGTCGAATCTGCCTATGGAGATTCTGGATCATCTCCTCTTTTCTCTTTAGAATCCTTTCCTGCACAGCATCCATCATCATTTCCATCTTATCTCTGGTGATTAGACTAAGGTTTGATCAGCTCCTAAGGAAGCTCCTGGCTTATTTCATGAAGGCTCCTATCTGCTATCTTTGTCCTTATTGATGGTTTCACTATTGCTCCAAATCCGAGCTCTCTACTTGATTCCAAATCTGAACTTTAAATCCACATGGGCTGGCTTTCTCAGTGAAAGCACTAAAATGTTTGCACCAAATTTTGTCACAAATAACCTATTGTATGTGAAAGCACTAATATCCAATATTTAGATCTAAACCGAGAAATATAGATTCACAGATCATAGAATAGGTTATAGAAAAGTAAATGAACATACAAGTTTTATAGTGGTTCGGCAAACTCCAGCATATGTACACTCCAATAATCTTTTATTTATATCGTAGGATTATAAGTAAAGTTGTTCTTTGCCTTTGAAAATAATGGAGGAAGAGATAAGAAGTGATAAAGGAGAGCCAGCTCAATATTCCCTTGCAATGAGCTAAGTCTGTTGTATTTATAAGTGAAGACATACATGGATTGGGCTGAAATTTCGACCGAAGAACCTCCAGATCCGCTGGGGCCTACCAGAATGATCGATAGCCGTAAGTTATTATTTTGGAACGATCGATATGAATCATATTGATTGTTACTCCTGCTTTTGATTGCCATATGATCGTTTTTAGGAGGTCCTTAATGCCTCTAGACCTTGATCCTAAAATATGGTGTCATTCTAAGTTGTAGTTTGCGTGGTATGGATCAATCTTCGTCGAATATGGAATGTTGGCTGATTTATACTGATCGTTAGGAACGATAGGTAAGCAACAATCAGTGCATTTTGATTCTTTTGAGTTTTGACCTACGATCATTCATATGGGCTCCAATATTCAATATTTTGATATCCTAAATGTTTCAAGTGAATTGGCCCTGTAGATTTTGAGATATCGATCAATCATCATTGTTTTGTGCTGTTTTATGGATCATTCCCGATCAATCCATATAGATTCTTCCTTTACCCATAACTCGAGCATACAAACTCCGATTGACTTGAAATTGAAAATGTACCCTAACGGGGCTTTCCTTGTCACTTCATAATGATTGTATAATTATTGGGTACTTAGCCATTTTTTGAGTGTGGTCCATCTAAATCCGTTCAACTATCGTTCATAGTTTCAACTGTAATCGATTTTCTATTAATCCGCTTTAGCCAAATCCATGATATCCCAGTCTGACCAAAAGGCAGGATAACAGGTGGTCTTTTGTGGGTAGGGTTCCATTGCTTTGAAGAAGATTGATTATCAACCATATCAACTACCTGTAGGTTAAACCTTTAGTGACGATTTACCTAAGATAGTATTAATATGCTGAAAGAAAAGGGTTGCCTAGTGTAGATGCATATGTTCTAGAAAATATGGTATATATATAGTAAGAATTTTCAAAACTCTTTTTTTGTAAAAACTTTTCAAACTAACAAATACATCTCTCATACGTATAGTTTTTCCCCATCGATCGGGTAACCTAGGTTCTGATACCAATTGTAACAACACATACCCTAATGGGCCTTAATTTCAAGCTATATATGTATTTGAGGTACTTTATATATTTAAATGTATATTTGTATCTATTTTCTCTTCTAATCCTTAATCTCTTCTCAAATATGTAATTCTATTTCCAATATATGTATATACCCTTTTTATATATATTTCTTAAATTAAAAAGGATTTGGAGATAAATAAAATGTTTAACTTCAGATCTGGAGATTTAAATCGCTTTTAAAAGGTGAGTGGGAAATTTTATAGATTGTTATAGTATTCAAATTATCAAGTTGGCATTTATTCGATTATTATGCCTAACTGGATAATTGTATATATTAGTTGTAGGCAACAAATTGAATATAATCCGTATATTATATCGCACATATATTCTAGTTTATGAATTGATTTAAAATCATTTCCGACCTGACCTGAAAACTAGTCCCAAAGTATGAATTTATAATATTGATTTGAATGAAATTTATTCCAGATCTAAAATATGTTGTATAATAATGTTGTAAATTTGGATTATTACCCTAATCTTGTTGTAATGTAAATTTTTCTATGTTTCGATTGTTGGAATTTAGATCCATTTAATACTTATAAATTAGTTTGATTTCTTTCTTTTTTGAAAAATATAGCATTTGATAACAGGGATAGATGAAAATAAAAAGAGAAAGAGATGTGTAAAGTATAGATTCATTGTGGTTTACACTTTTTATTTCAATAATAAAAAGAAACGACTATTCCTTATAATTTCAAGCGATGTAGTCTTTTATATTTAAAGTTAAATCTTTTGTTTTGTATTAATTTTTGAAAATTATAGCGAATAATCTTTTAGATATGATTCCAACAGTTAAGCATGGAAAAGAATATTCCAGTGAAGATGTATAACTAAAATATATTTGATAAAATTAGATATTTATGAGTAATTTACTACGGTTGTAATAATTAAAATAGAACTGCTTACATGTAATATTCCTGTTTAGGATAACAAATTTATGGGAAGGTAATTTAAAAGGTTTTAACTCATATAAATAGGAAATAATGATAGGATTAGATTATGGTTACAATTGGTTAGTACGGAAATTAAAGACTGTAACTCCAATTAATGAGCAATTAATGGAAATGAATTTGGGAGTTACAATTAATAAGGACAAACGGATAAAAAGGGAATGATAAAAATGGAATATATATTAAAAATCTACTAATTTTAAATTAGTAATCATATATAAATATCTTAGAAAATGTCTGTTAGGATTTAATGGACAAATTAACATTTACGAGTGTTAAAAGGGGATTTATGGGTAGATGAGTATTTAAGGTTGCCTTAAATAAAAAGAGAATTAGTAAGCTATGTCCAATGTCAACCTAAGATAATATAAGTAATGACTTAGGATAGTTATTTGGACTTAGTAGGTTAGTGATGCGAGGTCAATAATGTCACTCGATAGAAGATTGGCCTTCACTTTGAGGCTACCAACGGTCAGGTGCACTTACTGCTAATGCGAGATATCACTAATACTAAGACCCATGATTTTGCAAGAGATAGGACCTACTTTAGGATCAGAGGTATTAACTAGTTGTTTAAGGGCCTGCCTCTTTACCAATTAAAAAGTATTAAATGGTCCAAATTTGGAATTAAGAGCGATGAGGGATATCTCTATAGGGGTTTGCTACTGGTTTAAGGTATCAAGTAGTTGTAGGGTCAGTCACTCTTCTAAAATGATGTATTAAGTAACCTAGTGAGATTTTAGATAAATAATGATATCTTAAAAAGGTTTACTTCAGTGTTAAGGTATTAAGTGGCTATTATAGGGCCCGCCTCCCTACTAAAAGAAGTAACCTAGTGAGATTCAAAATTAATTATTAAGAGTGATAGTGGATAACTCAGGAATGGTTCACTTTAGGTTTGAGGTATTAAGTAACTGATCTAGAGTTCGCCACTCTCCTAAAAATAAGTATTAAGCAACCTAGTGAGATTCCAATCGATGTCAGCAGATAGTACCAATGAGAAGTCTACCTTAGGGTTAGGTATTAAATGACAAAGCCCTACCTTTAATAGGTGTTACATGGTTAGGGGTCTTCCTAGTCCTTATTAATAAGGTATTAAGTGGCTTGGGTACAGTCTCTTACATTGCTAAGGTCGTAATAATGATAGAACTAGCGAGGAGTCCACTTGGGGAAAGGTATCAAGTGATGCAGGACCTACCAAGAATATAGGTATTAAATGATTAGAAGTCCGCCTAGTCCTTTTAAGGATATTAAGTGGCTTGAGCACTGTCTCTTACATTGCTACGATTTTATTGGCGATAGATGTAGTAATAGTTGGACATTGAATGTTAGAAGCCTTGAGTAGTGGTTAGAGGTCTTTGTAGCTAGAACCCACCGACCGTTGACAATATTGTTAAGAAACCACTTTGGGAATAGGTCTTAAATAACGAGATCTACTTTGATTGAGGTCTTAAATGGTAGAGTCTGCCTGTTTCTCTTTTAAAGTATTATGTGGTGATTATAGATGCCTGCTTCATATTTAGAAGTATTAAGTGGCGAATGGGTGTGGAAGTAATGGGTGGTTCATAAGGCTTCGTTGGTATTTTGTACCTTGGGAAGGGGAAGGTAAGTAATTGTGTGTGCAATGTAAGGTTAGAATAGAATTGCTAACCTTAATAGACAAAACAACTAAATGGAAACTAATCGGTATAAATTTACGTTATTAATAGTTTATAGATTTTCCAGTTACAAGAACATTGTTCCGACCCCCTCCTTATTACAACCCACATGATAGATTTAAAAGAACGGGTCATTGGAGCTGGATGTGTTTGGTTGTTGGAGAAGTCTTCTTTTCTCTCATGCACGATGTTGATGTGATAATCTGCTATCCACGGAATACCATTATTTAAAGTTAGTAGTCATATTTAACATTCTTATCATATTATTGTTTCCGCTTTGAGTTTAGATTTCTATCAATCTATGATAATGCACATGTTTATTTGCAGGTACTATATCGAGCGATCTGTGCTTTGATGGACTTGGGTTTCGATATTTGTCGAAATTTAGACCCATTAAGGTATGGGTTGTTACAATCATCACTGATCATCCCAACTGGCTTTCACATTAATGGTTGTAGATTTCATATAAGCTTTGGGATCAGTTATCGGCATACAGGAGTATGGTCATCATGTACAATTTCATGCGAACGGGTGAGTTATATTCAAAAGTGTCAAACATTGGGTTCCAATGATTCAAGTCATATAAATTCAAATAAAAAGTCCAAACATTTAAGTTCTAAGTCATATGCATTTGTGTCGAAGTTCAATATTTGAATTCGTGGTCATATGCAAGTCTCTAGTTCAAATTCAGGCTTAAGGCAAATTTTTATGTGTATCTAAGTCTTCAGTCAAGCATAAAAATGTCCAAGTTCCCCTAGCTAGAGGGATCATACCCGATCCCTCGCCTATGCAGCATTGCTTTATACCATTTCAAACTCCCTAAGCCCATAATCGATCCCTCCTCTCAAATCACAATCGGTTCCTTTAACTCTACCATTCCATTTCACCTACTTCCCAATGAAACAGATCACTCCATCTCCGATCACCTTCCATCACAGCCAATCGCATTTCTCAATTTCGTGAAGCGATTGATCCCACCATGTTGGGTTGACCTAGTTCAACTTCAAAGCACTACAACGGATTACAATCCATCATCAATTCCTCCTAATCACTTCATCCCCTCCATGTCAATACCTATCACCACCGACTGATTCCAACATCATTCAACACCTGATCACGCCGTGACCAATCCCCATGAATCCAAACCGGTCCTAAACTAACATGAAATGAAAAACAGTATCACTTTGCCTCGATTTATATCCTAAAACTCACCTTTATACAACGACGTGGATCAAGTTGTTGAAAAAATGGAAGCTTTCTCCTAAAAAATGTGGGTTCGGTTCCAAATTTAATTGGAGAGTAGAGTCAATTGCAGCTGGATGTTGGATACGTTCGAAGATAATGGCGAGAGCTGTAGAAGGAGACGGGCACTCGAATCGATGATGGATTTGAATGGTAAGGTGATGGCCTTAAACATGAGTTTGATAATGGCATTTCTGAGGGGGAGTAAAGGTTATGGTCGGTTGAGAGAGCACTAAAACAAAGTGGAGTGGAATGAGCTAACTTATTAACTTATATATGCATATGTGGGCCAAACCCATAAGCCTGAAATTGCCTAAGTCCATATAATTGAACTGATCGGATCTGATCCCATGCCTAGGAGATTCGGACCGATCCCTTACCATTGTTTTGTTTTAAAAAAGGGGAAAATAAGAAAAGAAAAAATAAAATTGCAATGCACTTTATTCAACTACGTGATATCGACAATGACTCACGAACATGTAAACGTGATTGGGAGCCAATGACAAAAGTATACGTGAATGAACGTGCACGTGTACACCCAACATTCAATTTCTTGAATCGATAGAGATTGAATTATTACCTGGATTTTGTAGAAAAGTTGTCGCTAAAGATAACCGAAGCCTTCTAACTCGACCAACAAGCTCAATGGAACCAAGCATAAACAATGATTGGGGGTTACACTCTGGGTTTATATTGATGAATATCGACTAAGCGTCATGATGAATTGAGAGAGATACGACTCTTAGAAAGGCAATTCAACAGAAGAATAACGATTGTTCAAGAAACTAAATGAAATTATTTCTGGTGATTCTAACTTGCTTTGATTCAAAGCACGTCATGTTCGAAAACCTTTTGACCTGGCTATATTCAGACTGATTGAACAAGTTGGACTCGATGAAAGAGAAGACAAGCAACCCAAGGAAGTGATCGCAGTGGCTAGAGATCGAGCGTAGACAACAATATGAAGTGCCAATCAAGTGAAACTAAGCGTTAGACTCTATAGAATATTTTTAAGTATGGATTAGTGCTTCCTTTCAGTAAGGGATCAGATTGGATCACTATGGCTATGAACAACTTTAATCGGCAATTTAACTCAACGGGAATCGATCGATATATCTAAGAACATAAAAGAAACTGCGCAAACAACTTTGGAAATATGAAGCCAACATGGAGGGGGACCCACCATACTGATCGTAGCATGCACATGGGCATCTTGACCGATTGGGGCCAATCGCCCTACATGAGGAATTCGGCCTTGAAATTTTCTAGGTGACCTCGTCTACATTTGGAGATTCTACCGATGAATATTTAATAAGATATTCGATTTTCTACGCCTTTAAATACAATGTCCATAGCTTATTTGAAGGATATTTACGCTGTTGTTTTCTTTGTACTCTATTATAATCATGGATTTCGATCTAATCCCTTTTGTACTCGGAAATTAAAGTGATTAATAAAGCTATTTCATCAAAGTGAATGTAGGCATTTCAATGTCGAACAACTATAAATCTATTTGTCATTTATTTTTACTTATTTTCTGCTTGTTTCCTCTATTTTGATTTTGATTTCTTCATTTATTTCTCTATATATAATCTATTGGGTGTTTGTGCCAACTTTAAGTGCAAATGTTAATGAATTGTATCTCAAAAGATTAAAGGCAAAACACTTAGTAGGAGTGATAAAAGAGTTAATGAAATCTTCAGATTGATATATGTAAATATATAGTCCAAGGTCTAAAGATATGAAAATGAATCCAATTACTTCATTAAATTCATCGATGAATTACCACACACACGTACATAAGTATTCGATATTCAATTAGTTTGTGTATGGTAAGTCCATAGAATATAAAACAGAAATAGAAAACATAAAGTGTAAAGAAAATTAAACGATTCGATGTTCTAATAGGTAAGTATATTGGAAAGTATTCCAAAAGTACCAGAAAATGAATAAGATTCATTCTCAAAAGTCACTCCTCCATATAATACATAATAACGTATCGATAAGGAGTGATTGGAATTTGTTGGACAAAGTACAACTAATCATTAGTAAAGTAGAATTAACTTCTTTCTATAAGAATAAGTACTTAAGAGTAAGTACATATGTTAAGTTCAGTTTCATCTAAAGAATAAGATGATAAGGAACCCCAATCTTAAATGCATTTTAAGATGTGTGGTTGAATTAGTTTTATAAGTGTAATTTCATCAACTCAAAGCTAAATTAGATTTATGAAAGTATAAAGGCATTTCAAAAAATGTTTTTTGAATGGTTATTCCGTTTCATTGAGAAATAATTATTGTTTTAAGAAATAAATGTTGTGTGAGTCAAGAGGTTGCACGTAAGATCTGCTCATATGGGATCTTGAGTGGACCACCCCAATGGATTTTTGGACTGAACAACAATAGAATTTAATGGCAGTACGATGGACTTGGTATGAACTAAAGACTCAAACATGGAAACTAAGTATATAAGATGATATAAAACTAACCAAGCCTGAAACAAACAGAAATCATTATAATGTTCATTAGAATTCGTTTACGTTTAAAGGGAAACTATGAATTTCTTATCAATGTAGAGAACAAGATTCGGTGGTAATAACAAATTTCTAGTTGTCAATAAGCCATGTAGATTATAGACTTTTCCTTATGGAACAATGCTTTAAAATTCAAAACGGATTCCAAGTACATTATCAAAATATGATTTTGCTAGTTGTACCTAAAGGGAAACGATTCGTCGGTTGTAGATGTGTCTTCATAAGGAAGATCAATGTAGTTGAAATATAGTAAGCAACATAGATGAGAATAACCTTGTTGCCTTTCATTATTGAAATTAGCATAGCAGATTCGTCAGTCAATGTACTTGAGTTAATTTGGTTTCTACTTACATAATCATCGTTTAATACGACTTTAAGTTTTGATGCAATATATATTGAAATAGAAATTCTAAATAATGACTTTGAATAGACTATTTGCATAGCATAATCAAAATATCACAAAGTTAGTGGGTGTGATAAATGGGTTTGTAGGTATTGGATAGGATCCAAGAATTTATATGTCAATATCATTCGATAAGCATTCGAATTTAGAAAATATTATGATAGAGAAATCTAATAGTTTGATTTCAATAAAAATGCAGAGGAAGCATGTGTTATGAAAGAACACTAAAGGTACACAAATATTCCTAAACTATAAGTAGACAACATACTACTGTTTGTTAACGATATACCCTTGTTGAAATCAGTTTTAGTCTTGTTATTTAATTATCATATAAAGGTTTGAAAATGACTTCTTTTATAATCAGTATAAAAGGATGTTGGTATTGTCCCAAACGATATACACAAAAACCATATTAAAATGTTTAATATGGAACATATAGAATGGATCCTTTATGCATCAACAATAGGAATCCTCATATATATATATATATATATATATATATATATATATATATATGTATAAATATATATATATGCTGTTTTGTCCATTATATCACATTACGCTGATGAACTTGGTATATTGAGTGAATATGTCATAATTAAATTAAGATCGCTAAATGGTAGTTATAAGTGTTTTCGAGTATTTATAAAATACTAAAAAAAGAATTGTTTTTAGAAACAAGAACCCCTTATATAGAAATGTTCGGACTCGAACTTCATAAATGATATCAAATATAGTTTGTCAATCTTAAATTGATATTTAACTTTAGTTAAGGAGATTTGAGTTGGAAATGTTCAAAATGAGAGAGGGTGGCTGATTCGATCAAAAGGCTAAGTAGATCAATCGAAAAAACACCGCAATAAAAGCAGTATGCTTGTAACACCCTGTAAAATAAACATGATTTAATAAATAATTTAAAGCTCAAAAACAGAGTTTAAGAAAATATCGAAGTATGACCAAGAAACTTGCACCATTGTGTTTATAGCGATTTTCTGAGAAACTTTCATATATGTAGTTTTGCGATTGGAGTTCGAACGAAGAAGTTGTTAGCGTTTGAAGTTTTTGGATCGAAAATAATTAAAAGGAATGAAAATAAAATAAATAGTAACCCACTAAGCAACCCTTCCTTGGGTCAGTCGACTTCCTATAGGGAAGCGATCGACAGATTGAAGTGGCGGGGGTTAAGGTTGAACCTCGGCCTAACGGTCTAGATTTAATTAATATTAATATAACAAATAGAATTGACTAGAGTGCCTATAAATATAAGGCCTAGCCCTTCACTTTTCTTCTCATATCTTCTGATCAGAGCAATGGAGCTTTGCTATTTTCCCTTCTTCATTATTTTTAGAAATTAAAAAAATATTATATAGGGAAATTTTGGCATACATTCTTACGATCATAAATAATTATCCTTAAGCCCTTCCAATTTTTTTATAAATTACATCCCTACTTTTTTTAAAAGTGAAATTCACAGGGGTATTTGTGTAATTTCAATAACCTTAACATGCGCTTTTAGAATACACGTCCATAAACTACAGCTATCATATTACATATCAAAGCAGCCACTTTTAAATTTGGAAACAAGAGAAGTAAAAAGAAAGAAATTCAAAAAGAAGAGATGTAGAAAATAGTTTCTAAAAGAGAAGGATGTAAAAAATAAGTTTATAAAAGAGGGATATGTTCCTAATTTCCACTATTATAATATATATACACACATTATTATATATATATATAGGAGAAGGGTGGGAAAAAAGTGATGAAGAGGAGTGAATTAATTATGTGAAAAAGGTAAATTCTATAATTATAAAGCTATATATGTTCCAACTAATTCGAATTACCTCTCAAATATGTAATTCTAATCGATATGTATGTATCTTGTTATACATATTTTCGGATTGGAAAGGAAAAAGAGTTAATTAAAGAGATGAATTGGATTTGAAATATTTGGAAAGATAGAAAGATAAGTGGGAAATTGTATGATTTATATATATCATTGAAATTTATATCGTTGAATTTTATCTAATTATTATGCCTATGTAAGATCTATTGGGTTATATGCTTGAAATGAACATAATTAATTAAAATCTAGCCTACATTTTATCTAAGTTAGGTAATTAGAATGGGATGGTATGTAAACCATAATCTGGAAATTTGAAATCAAGACTTGCAAATTTTAAAGTAGAATGTTGATATGATTGCAAAATTTATTCCAAAATTATAATAATTGAGTTGTAAATTGATAGTATTCATTTGGTTGTCCTAATTTGACTTGGAATATGAATTTTTATGTTTAAGTCTATTGGGAGCATTGTGGATACAATTTTTTGTATATATTTCCATGTAAATTTCCATGAATAATCTAATTCCACAGCTACGTATAAAAAGTGCATCGTTAGGAATAATAAGGAATATACCAAAATGAAAGAGGTGTAAAGTAAAAAACAAATCTTTGTAGTTTGCTCTATTTATTTTAACAAAAGAAAAGAGATAATTCCTCACGATTTCATATGAAGCAAAAGTCCCCTTTGAGGTATTTTATGTAAAGTTATAATGGTAAATCCTTTTCAAAAGGGATAGCTCTAATATATTAAAATGTGGAATTGAATGTGCTTTATGGAATATACGTATACATATATATTCTGAATTTCCTAAGCGTAAGAATTAATCAGTTAAAAATAGGAACATATACATATATCTATAACCATGCCTACCAATTAAAAATAAAGATATACATAGGGTAATGAATAAAGCATAATAAATAAATATACATCATTACTCATATTAGCTATAATTAGGACAACTAAATATTAATAGCATAGTAAATCATATGACTAAGGGGATTACGATGGAAAAAATGTAGTAAATCCAAAAATTATGAAAAATTATTGTAAGTTTATTGTGCAATAAATGTGCAATTAATAGGGAGTCAAAGAAATTAAAAGAGGACATAAATGCATTTAGTGGGATTGATTGTAGAATTTGATATGACATTTATGGGAAATTGGAATAGACAGAATAAGTTGAATTTGAAACAAATAAATAAATGTCGGTAGTGATTTTCCAATTTGAATATTAATGACCAATTATTACAGACAAAAGACATTTATGAGACATATAAAGGAAATGAAGAATATAGGAAATAAGCCTATAAGATAGGAATAGGTTCACAGTGAATAAGTAATTTAATATTAATAATTAAACTTAGGAGGTAATATAATTTTCATATTGGAAATTATATAGCCTCAATAATATGTTTAGATGAGCATAAATTAGTGGGCCTAGCCTAATATTTATGTTTAGGATAAATGGCTTGGTTTAGTAAAGGTTAGGATGCAAGGTCAGTATAGTTACACGAAAAAAGTCTGCCATTCACCTAGAGTCTACTTGTTGTTGTGTGTACGTACTACTGATATGGGACATCTCCGATTGTAGGACACATGGTGAGGAGATATATGTTTGTGTATATATATGGAAAAATATACCAAGGGTTTTCCTTGGATTTTAAATATTAAATGGCTAGATACCTTTAGGGAAGTCAAGGGGTTTACTTCAAGGTGGAAGGTATTAAATGGCTGGTGGGTCTGCCTCCTCCTATTTAAGAAGTCTTAAATAAACCACAATAGTTCCTAACTAGGAAATAAGGTCTACTTCATTTCTAAACTACAAGTATTAAGTAACTAGAATGAGCATTTTCCTCGACTTATTTTAGGTGAGTCTAAACGAGATTTTGACTGTAGGTCGGCGGCCTATGTCAATATTGTAGTTGGATCGGTATTCAGTAGTATGACAGACATATCGATTTGGACCACTAGCGGCCTTGAGCGGCCGTTAGCAAAGACTTGGGTTATGCCTTGATGGATTTTTCTACCTAGTATTGTAGAATCCATATGGGATGCATGAAGGCCTCAATGTTTAATTAATTATTATTTTTCGAAGGTGGGCTAGTTAACCCTTAGATAAGTCTTTAAGATGCATTAGTAATACGGTTGATTAAATTATAAAGACAAATCTCGAGGTCATCGACCACCGTAGCTAGGGTGGGTTGACCAGTGATTACATTACGGTGGGCCTGCTATGGGGTTGAAGCATTAAATTGCTGTTGGGTCTGCCTCCTCCCTATTTAAGAAGTATTAACCGGCCATGTTTTTGTTCGGGTAGTTCAACACTTATATATACATATGTATATACATATATGCACACATATATATAGTTATACCTCAAAGATGGTTCGATATATCATACACGCTAGTGGAATGGACTGGATAATTCCATGAATAGTAGACATTACATTCAAATAGAAATCAATCGGCATAAACTAATGTCATGGACAAAGTATTTAATTTAACAGTCAGCGGAATGTTATTCCAACCTCGTCCATATTACAGCCCATATGATAAATTTAGAGGAACAAACTACTAATGCAAGATGGGATGGTAGATGGAGAAGTCTTGGCATGCATGCTCGGCGTAGACAAGGCAACTAGATACTCGAGGACTAATATTGGTTCTAAGGTAGTAGCCTTAGTCAGTATATATGTTCTATGTGTTTTTCTATTCCGCTATGAGTTTGTGTAGATAGCTCTCTGATATGCTAATGTTTATTTCATGTTACCAATACTAATGATCCATACCCTAGTGGATTCTGTTTTTGATTTAGTTGAAATCCATGCTTATTAAATTTTGGATTGTTACATTTGATATCAAAGGATAGGATAGTCGATCATAGGAATTAGGATACGTTGAGTGAACATATTTGTATTTACCTACAATTATATAGATTATATAACAAACTCTATGAATTCCGACTATAGAAGCAGTTGCGAGCATATTCTGAAAAGATAAATGAGGCAACTATGAGTTAGGACAATAAAATAGAGTTAAATTTTGATGTAGCCCAGGCTAGAAGGATAAGTCGTTTACGAGATAAGGACAAGTATTTAATTTGTTCACGACTTAGGAGGGTAGAATTAAGTCGTTTTCGACTTAAGGAATCGCGTGGCAAAGGAATACGAGTTAATGAAGAAGGTTTGAGTCGTCGCCGAGCTAACTGGAGGCCAGAAGGAAAATGATGCCGAGTTAACGACCTAACTCTAACGGGTCACGACTTAAGGAAGGAGTTTAAGTCGTTCACGAGCCAACGACCTAATAAGGCGGTCTTAAGTCGTCTGCGACTTAATGGGAGCCTAAGTCGTTCAGGGTTGATCAGCTATAAGTCGTCCACGACTCATCAAGAAGCAGAAGGAAGTCCAGTAGTTGAAAGCCTTAAGATAGAAATGGGTTACGACTTAGTTGAGTCGAGGGAAGATGCCGCACTTTCAAAATGCCACGAGTTACGACTTATGATAAGTCGTTGAAGTGTTGAGTCGCCATCTTCTATGAATCACATTGTATGATGAGTCGTATGTCGCGTGTTTCTTATGTCGTGTATTGTGTTGTATCATTAGGTCGTATACAACCTAAGTTTTGTAATTTGCTTGTTTTCGTTGAGTCGTTGTAACTTGTGTATGGATGAGTCGTAAGTCGTCTGTATATATATGTTGTGATGTCGCTGAGCCGTAAGTCGCGGCTTGCTTAAGTCGTGTGCGATGTTTGAGTCAGTTGAGTCGTTGTATTGTATGTATGTGTTGGGATGTTGTGGCTTGAGTCGTGTACATATGCGTGTGTTGTAATTGAGGCGTGTAGTACCTGTTAGGTTGGCAACGACCTAGATGAGTCGTGAGTCGTAGGGGAGTGCTGAGTCGGAAATGACTTAAGGCTCAGGTTGAGGAACACTATAAATACGGAGTGAGTTGTACATTTCAGGGTGGTTGATTTTTGAATAAAATTTCTTGTTGATTGTTGTGTGCTTTCCTCTAAAATTGGTAGTTAAGTGTAATCTCCTATCTCCACTTTCGGTTATTCGAGTGCACTCGAATCAACGATTGTTGATGCCGATTCGTGGAATCAAGTGCGCTTGATCAACGCTTGAAGAATTGAAGATCTTCTTTCACGGTATCGTGCGCGATCAACGTGTTAGAGATAGCTAGAATTCGGTATCTTTGTGATCAACAAATTTGGGCATTTCAGTATTTTAAATCCACCGATTGCTACTTTCATCGATTCATATCGTTTGTTAATTATCCGCTGCGCCAAATTTACACACTTACCATGATTAACCCATGGGGTATAGGTTGTACCATAAGATGTTGACCAAGAAGAGCATGAGCACGACATGTAGAAGGAATCCTAAAGCTAACTCCTTTGTTGGGCTTGGAGTGCCCTATAATTGCAGATTTTAATGGATTGCCGATTGAAGACATACATTTCATCCAGACATATGTGAAGTAGGAACATATATGTTGCAAGCATTTGGAAGTTAGATGTGAAAGGATTAACCAAGTACCTGCAAGAATGTGTTAACTATCACAAAATGATAGCCATATTTTAATATATTCTCAATGAAGAGGAGTTAAGAATGAGAAGAAAATAAGGAAAGTCTAAAAGAAAGAACGAATAAGAATCCATTTTTGAGTTCAACCCCTTGTGAAAGAATTTGATAAAAAGATTTTGAAAAATCCTTAAAACGTTTTGAATGGTTTTTTAAAAATTTATTGGGAAGTAATTGTTATGAAAAAGCAAGAAAATTTGGAAACTTTAAATTAAGGATCTTTTAGTGGTTCTTGCTAAAGTTTAAAATTGATAAGGTAAAAAATTTCCAATTTAAAGATTTTTGGTAAATTGATTTTTAAATTTTGAAATGAAAGGAAAAAATAGCAGTATGGTTCGATGATTTTTCCTACTTCTATAAATTTAGAAGTTCCTTTCCAAAATTCTTCCTAAGGATGGATAAACGAAAATGGTACTTGATTGAAATGGGATAAAGTAATAGAAGGGAAGAATACTCGTTAATCAAGGTAGGAAGAATATTTATGTATAATAAAAAATATGGAGAAAAACAATTGAAATAGATATATACATTCTTTGTTCATGTTAACGAAGAAAAACCCAATCACTAACGCAGAAGGCGAACTCATTGTGGTAAGTCAATGGGAAAAATAATAAAAGAGGAAAAGAGCTATGAAAGGAGAAACCACTTGAGGGTGATTTAGATAAGTGAAATTTTAATAGTAGCAATATTAAGAAATTTAATTAGTAATGATGTTAGGAATTTATACTAAAATAATGTTAGTAATCTAACTAGGAACAATGTAGGAAATTGGAGATAAAGCATAAGAAGAATGGACAATTTCCATAAATATGTTTAATAATTACGCATATCTTTAAGAAGCCCCCTTCATAGGCTATTATAATCTTTGGTAAAGTTAAAAGCGGAAACATCATAAGTAATAATAAAATAATAGAATGGAAGTTATCATTGTCAACTCCAATTTTGATTTTTTAAACTTTTAGAAGATGTTTTTAAAATGGTTTGGCATGACGATTGAGTTTTTGAACATAAATAAATGTTATAAGTTAAAAACTCTACTTTGTAGAAGTCTCTGAAAATGGAAAGTTGGTTAAAATGAGAAAATTTTCATGTCTCCTTTGGAATCAAGCAATTTTTGAATTTCATAAAAAGGATTCTAAGATAAAGTTTTGGATTAAGTATTTCATGATTCTGAAGTTTTAATTTTACAAAGGGTGATGAAAATAAAACTAATTTTTGATATGGAGTAGATAGAGATAACTACCTTGGTAAGATGGGGTAAAGGTCGAGGCTATGAGTAAAATAATTACGAATGCTCATAGGGTAGCAATAAGAAATCCCCCTTGAATACAAGGAATATTGGTATGAACTTAGGCATGTTTGATTAGTCAAGTGTGAAAGCCATAAGAAGAACCCTCATAGGAATGTGGAATGGTATCAAAGTACACTTTTGCGAGTCCTAAGGTATACTCGCATGAAAGATCAATGATAAAGAAAGTAAATGCCAAATTTCGAGAATACTATCAATAGATTTTGATTGAAGGAAGATAGTAGAATGATTGGACAAGAGGGTAATGAGATGACAAACACACATAAAGGATGTTGGCTGACTCAAGGTTAAAGAAGGCAGTACAGGTGATAGGAAAGTTATTCCACCAAGCCAATTTTGCGATGAGTTTTTCTAAATGTGCATAGTTTATATTTATTACCGACTATAGTATGGGAATACATAATTTATCCCGTAATCGGTGTAATAGTTGAAGTAATGGATGGACGTTAAATATTAAAAGCCAAGAAGTTAAGTTAAGTCTTGTAGGTTATAATAGAATGAGATAGTGGATATGTCCATTTTAATTGAGTAAGAAGCGATTTGGCCACAATATCACCACTACAGGTTGAAGGGAAGCTTCCAACAATTCTTTTTTTCAAGATATTTGGGTTTTAATCACTAATTGTCTTTTTTTGGGTATTGAAAAAGCGTATGATATGATATATATGTTTCTAGTTTATTACTGTGTTGATTTTTTGAATGAGCTTTGACCGCTATATGTATTGGGAAATAGTGTAAATAAGGAAATCTCATAAGGAAACTTAACTAGGGATCGATGTAAGTAAGTTTAGAAGTTTGTATAAAATAAATTAGGAAATTAAATTAGCAATTAGAAATAAAAAATGCTTTATTCCTAAAAAATTAGAGTTTTGGAAAAAATAAATTTTAGCAAGCGGACAGAGAAAGGTTGTTGAGAAACCATGGGTCACTATTCCTATGCCTTGAAAGCTAAAAATATAAATATGCTTGTGTGTTGTAAATCGTATTGAAGTAAAAGTAAAGGTTTCCAAAATCTAAGATTAACTGTGCAATGCTAGGGTCAATCATATGCATCAACTCATTGACTAAATTCCAATTAAATTAAGTTGTATCTTAATTTGTTTTAAAGGATGTAAAGTTAAAAGCTTTTTGAAAATTTATGTTTAAATGCTTTTGAAAAGTTGTGTTTCAATGCTTTTAAAAATTAATAAAATTTAATTTTCCAACTATTTTGCAAGTTTGATTTAAAAGGGGAAAAGGGTTTTCTTTTCGAAAAATGAGAAAATTTCTAGTTTTCAAATGCCACATGCTTAGGGTAAGGAGGATCGATCTGTTAGTGAAGAAGATTTTTTCTGTCCAGTAAGAGTGACAGCATACAAAATGTGACAACTAGCACCTCTTGACACACCTATCTAAAACCTAGGATGACTTTTGAACTCGTATTGGTGCCAAGAAGTATAAGTTATCAGGTTTACATAAAATTAAAGTGACTAAGAATAAACAGATATGATCTAAGATATATTACACTTTCAGAACTCACAGCGGAATGAATGAAATATAAATATAGCAAATAACCATCTTAGAAAATATCTCCAAAAACAGTTTTAAAAAACAATACGTAGTCTAATACAGAGTACCTAAAATACAACTTGTAGTTTGATAAAATACTAAGTACTGATAAGATAGACAGGTAATTGGAGAGTAAATAAGATGAGCTCTGTCTTCCTATGTTGGGGAAAAGAAAGGAAAAGGATGGGTCAGACTAAAGTTGGTGAATGGGTACATGTTTAATATAAGGTGATCAAGTGCATTTGACTTTAATTCTACTCTATGTGACCTAAGATGCTCTACAATTGTCTGTGTATTCCTATGGCCCTTCATTAAAAGGTTTTTATTTAATACACACCTACACTAACTACTAGTGCAAGCTCCTACTAGGATAGAACTATAGATCAAACCTTAATAACTAAGGATTGGCTATAACTACTATAGCTGCTCAATATAGGATCATCCTACAACTTTCCTGTAAGGAAGTACATCTCGTATTATGATTACGCATAACTATCTCGCATAGGTTTCCTATAATTTTCAAATGGGAATAAATATCCTACAACTTAGACACACGTACCCCATCTATGCTCGAGGGGTACATGCAATGCCGATTTGCCGATGTGTCTCAACATCTGCATCCTTGTTAACCTCTCAACGGTAGTTTATGCCTCTTATTGCATGTGCTGGGATCCATAACCAATACAGTATTACATTGCTTCAGTATCTATGCATACCAAGAAACTCCCATTGTGTCATGCCCACACACTTCATTAAGCATCAGTCAATGTTACGCGTCTACTGTAGAACCTCCTGTGGGCTCTATTTGTGATACAATCACCCCTAGTCAATTGACCCCTCATTCTGTAAAGAACATTTACCCAACCCTGCAACGTCCTAGCATCATCTCATAGGAAACTAGCTTCCCTATAGTTTTTTACTCTCATATATATATATATATATATATATATATATATATATATATATAGTGTGTGTGTGCATAATATAAATAATTAGCTAAGATTTAAAACCTGGGCCTTAAGCCGAGGTTCAATCAGCATGCTTATTAGTCGATCGCTTGCGGTCGACCGCATAGGTAGAACGGTCGACCGATCGCTGTGTAAAAATTAGGGTTTTGATCATTTTATTTTATATTTTTAATTATTGATTAATATCGATCGTTTTTAAACATCGGTGAAATTGCAGCATTATCCCGCCTTTTGGTAAGGCCGTGACAACAAGAAATTGACTAGAAATTAAAGACAGTTCATCTCGTAGATCGATTACACTCAGATTCACTATGAATATCGACGAATTTTTTTCGATTCCAGATCAAGCTACCATATATGTAACATGAAAATTAACGCTACGGAAGCCAACGTTTCAAATTTCAAGTCAATTGGAGTTCATATGCTCAAGATATGATCGATGCAAACTAAGGTAAGTGGTCGTTCGTATCCATGGAAAGGATCCTTGTCCGTATCCATCTAGGCGTATCCCACTTCGCATCCATCGTCCCTTAGCTTATTCATATTGATCCACTTACGCTCGTTTTCCTTTGTATCCATCAGATGCACATGGTTTCGTGTTAATCGATCATCTCCAACTTGTTCGTATCGATCGACCAACATCCAATTCGTATCCATCCGTGACTGTCTATTTCATATCCATCGGTAAGTAATACAGGAGTCTATTTCATATCGATCTAGTTTCAACATAGTTTGTATTGATCATCCACGGGTTGATATGAAATAACCCATTGATACGAAAGTGTCTACTTTATGATCGATACGAATAAGGCTGTTATGATCGTTAGAATAAGGCTGTTATGATCGATACGAACAAGGCTTAGGCATTGGATAGGAGGGAGGAAGCAGTCAACACAGCACGAAAAGTGGATCGATCCAAGAATTTAGCGACACGTCAACTTGCAGACACATGCTTAGACCAATATGAACAGAGCGATACGAAGGGTATCGATACGATGGAAACAGACTTTGAAAAGCACAAGTTTGCATCGATCATAACTCACAATCTACAAGTCCAAATGCTACGAAATTTTCGCAGAAGCTTGCGTACGTCCTCACCCACACTCACAATCAACCCCAACTCAATTGGATGAAGTTTCGATTGATACGAATCTCGTTTATATCGATCCTAGATCATGTGCAAGTCACGTGGGATCAATCGCATGGACCCATTCACTTGCCAGAAGGGGTCTCCCTAAATCTAAGCGAGATATTTTCCGCCTATGCCTATAAATAGCAACCAAGGACCTACAGAAAACGGATCTTTTTGGCTCTTCTACGTCCAGACTCTGTTGAAATCACCATTGTACTCGAACTCTACTGTTTAACGCGTTGTAACCAGCAAGCAAAAAATCAATAAAGTCAAATTCTTCAAAGTGGATGCAGGCTAGAACGCCGAAGCACTATAAATCTGTGTGTTTTTCTTTTCTGGACTTCTAATTTTCTGAGTGC
Organism: Allium cepa; assembly: GCA_030765085.1. NCBI lineage: Eukaryota > Viridiplantae > Streptophyta > Magnoliopsida > Asparagales > Amaryllidaceae > Allium > Allium cepa. The sequence continues at coordinate 350,520,696 of CM060944.1, forward strand.
TTTTCATATTTTACTCTTTACAAACCTACCACCTGTGATCTGTGATCTGTGATTGTAAAAGGGTGCACACATTGGCAATTGGGTGTTTGTGACCAATTTTGTCGCAAACTTTTTGGTGCTTTCACTGAGAATTGAAATCGGTGATTCTAAAGCTTGAAATTCATATTTGGAAAGCTAGACTCAACTGGATGAAGTTTTGATCGATAAGAATCTCGTTCGTATCGATCCCAAATTGTGTGCAAGTCACGTGGGATCGATCGCATGGACCCACTCATGTGCCAGAAGATGTCCGCCTACACCTATAAATAGCAACTCATGACCTATAGAAAAGGGATCTTCTTGGCTCTTCTACGTCCAGACTCTATCGAAATCACCATTGTACTCGAACTCTACTGTTGTAACGCATTGTAATCAGCAAGCAAAAATCAATAAATTCAAATTCTTCAAGGTGAAGTAGGCAAGAACGCCAAACCATTATAAATCTGTGTGTTTTCATTGCTTGTCTTTTAACTTTCTGAGCGTTTTTCATATTTTACTCTCTACAAACCTGCTATCTATGATTTGTGATTGTAAACGGGTGCACACATTGGCAATTGGGTGTTTGTGACCAATTTTGATGCAAACATGCAGTAAGCTTGCAGTTTTCAATTTCAACAGTTATTTTTCACCCTAATCAGTGTGAATTTATCGTAATTGGTTCCACCTAGGTTTGATCTAATAGCCAAGTGACATAGAAAATTATAAGAATTTCTATTTGATTTAAAATAAGTTTAATCTAGGTTAATTCCTATTTAACATGTTTGCATCAAATTAATTTATCGTCAAATCTCATATATTAATAATTAGGGTTTACAATTCTATTATTAACATCTTAGATCAGATAGTATAAACTACAATTAATTGCAATCAATCAACTTATTAAAAATGTTCCCACTTACCTCAGATCCAAGCTTGCTCCTAAATTTCACATGGAAATCTACCCCTATTTGCATGCCCTTTCCTAGATCTGACGTCCTTGAATCCTCTTATTTTATTTTTTATTTTATTATTGAAGAATTTATAAGTGGAGAAGAAAGACTTTGGTAGAATTTCAGTAGAGAGACGATTTCTTAAGAATTAGGGTTTGGTTAACTATATATTTATAGGGGTTATAGATTAGCCCTAACAGTCAGATTAGACCTAAAGAATACTAAGTTACATAGGGAACATCCCATGATTACTTTATGGTTAGGAAAAAATATTTTATCCAATCTCCACCGTGTTTTTTTTTTAAATTCTCGATATTCAACACCACCGGTCGACTGCTAGGGGTGACTAGTCGATTGCTACTCATCAACCGACACATCCTAAGGCGTTGACCAGTCGAGTGGTATAATTAAGGGAAATTTTATATTTTAGTTTATTTCATTTTCAAATTTTAAAACGCGTGTAACTTCGTCATACTAACTTCGATTTGAAACTGTTATATATGAAAATTCTCCCAAAAATCGCTAAGAATGCAAGGTGCATCGTAGACAAATTCAAACATTTGTGAAAATTTTATTTTCGCCCATGTTATATTTAATTTAATTCTTTTATTAATTTTCCACTTAAATTTTCAGGGTGTTACATTCTCCTCCCTTAATCCTCAAAATCGCAAATGGAAAAATGTAACTTGTACATGCAACAATCAGCAGCTACAACCATATACTCATCCATCATCCATGGGCAATCATTGTCCTTATTAAATTTCTAATGAAATACATGTATATGCAATCGTGTGGTGCACGTGAACCTATACTAATGTAAAGGGTATGCCATCTCCTGATCAAGTCGAGGTTCTATTGTTGGAATCTCAATTTTGATTGTGACAACTTATATAAAATGTTATGAGTATACAAACCATATTTGCAGGAGATTTATTGTAGATTCCTCTTCAGATGTTTTAAGCTGAGTATTGTGTGTCTAGAGTCTTTACTTTACTTAGAAATTTGTTAAAATCTGTCCTGAAATGATATATATACACACACACATATACATACACACACGCACACACATGGCATGCACAAAAGAGCAAATTCAGACATCTGAAACCATTCGTTCAGATGTCTGAATGCTGAAACATGAATATTGTTTTCACAATATTCAGACGTCTGACTGAAAATATTCAGACGTCTGAAAATGGTCAAAAATTGCCTAATGGCTTGCTTTTTACATTTTAATCCAATTCAGAAGTGTGAATTATTTTATTTAGACGTCTGAATATCTCTAACTGCTATTTTCTTAAAAAGTCACTTCTCTTCACCGAAGAGAAACAATTTCAAAATCAATGGTTGCACCTGTTCTTTTCAATGTAACTTTTCATCTATAGTTGCAACTCTTTATATACTATAAATAGATTATAGAATTCAACAAACAATTCACCGAATTTACTTTTAGCATTCTTGAATTCTCATCTATTCTCAAACTTTCAAATTGCACTCAAATTTCTTACATACTTTGATCATTGATCACTTTATCTTCCACAATTCTCAAAGCACATCACTATATATCATAAAGGAGAAGATTATAGGAAGATTGTACTCAATTGACTTGTCAGTGTTATTTAAGAACACACTACAGTCAGATACATTTGTTATTTGTATTGAAGTCCTATTCGGTTGCTTAGGTGGGTGAAGTCCTGTTCGGTTGCTCAGGCAGTGTAAACTTGTTCCTCTGGGTTAAGTGAGGGTTGTTGTAGTTGAAATTCCAGAAGGAGTCTGGGACTGGACGTAGAACGGGAAGTTTGAACCAGTATAAAAATTCCTGATGTGCTTGTTTTATTTTACTTATTTTCATTTACTTTGCTATTATCATCTGTTTCCACATTTAGATTTAATTATATTCCATATTACACGATCCTAAGTCATAGCTAGCCACACAGTAGTTATTTTCATTTAGTATCAGAGAAAGGCATCTTATAACCGTTACACAGTTGTCTGGTATCTTGCTAATATGAAAAACAACACCAGCACTACCACTAACACTGTCACTAACATTAGTTTTATTGAAGGTCAATCCACTGCAAGACCTCCATTTTTCAATGGTTTGAAGTATAATTATTGGGCTACTCGTATGAGAATCTATATGCAATCAAATAGCTTTGAATCATGGAATATTACACAAAATGAATACACTCTTCCTTCTAGAGAATACTCCACTTGGACAAACACACAAAAATTAGATGTTATTGCCAATGTTAAAGCTATGAACATGTTATTTTGTGCACTAGATAGAAATGAATTTAATCGTGTCAGTATGTGTCAAACTGCTTATGAAATATGGAGAACACTTAAAATCACTCATGAAGGAACTAATAATGCCAAACAAAGCAAAATCTCCATGCTCAAAAATCAGTTTCAAAACTTTAGAATGAAACAAGATGAATCCATCAATGATATGTACTATAGATTTCAAGATATCTATCATTCATTATTAGGATTAGGATAAAAGCACACTGATTTTGATATTGTATCAAAAATCCTAAACTCTTTAACAGATGAATGGGAAAGAAAAAGGCTTGGCTATTGAAGAAGCCAATGACCTCTCTACCATAAAACCTAAAGAGTTAATGGGAAATCTAATGTGCTATGAAGTGAATTTGCAGGCAAAATGAGTAGAAGCACAAGACAAAAAGAATATAGCTTTCCATGCTGAAGAAGCAAAAGATGACGATTCAGATGAAGAAGATCTAGCATTTATTTCCAAAAATTTCAAAAAGTTGTTGAAATTCCCGAAAAACAACAGAAACAATGGAAAATGGAACTTTCTAAGCAAACTATCATCTTCAGTTCTAGAGTGTTTTAATTGTCATAAGAAAGGTCATATGCAGAAAGAATGTCCAGAACTAAAGAAAAAATACTTCAACAAGGGCAGAAAAGATAAGCAAAATAAAGCATTCTTTGTTACATGGAATGATTCAGATAACTCTTCATCAGATAGCAGCAGTGACAGTGAAAACGAGCAAGCTAATGTTTGCTTTATAGCTAATGAAAACGGGGTTAGTGATTTTGCTTTTGATGATATGATAGAGATGAACTCAGAGCTAGTTGACACACTAGAAAAAACTCAAAAGAAAACATAAGGAGACTCGTGAACATCAGAACAAAGCAGAATTCGAAAAAGATATGCTTAAAGATGACAAGAAAATACTTGAGGAAGAACTTGAAAAATTACAAGAATTATTATCTAATATTAATTCTCAACTCACTCTTTTGAGTCAAGAAATTGAAACTCAAAAAGAAAAGAATGACGCTCTTGTTTCTGAAAATAATGAATTAAAGATAAAAGTAAAATTGATAGAATTAGATAATACTAGTCTCAAAACAAAGTTAGAGCATCACCAAAAATGTTTCAAACTTTAATAAAGGAAGAGAAACCCTATCTGAAGTTATTGATAGTTCTCAATCTGTTTCAAGTAGGAAAGGATTAGGGTATTTTAACAAAACAAAAGCTCCACCTAAAAAGGAAATTAGGAGAAATATTAATCCTACTGTAAAACAGTCAAAAAGGAATACTTACCCGTTGTTTGTTTTAGGAAGAAATATGTAAACACTTTTTTAGGAACTGTTCATAAAAATAAAGATTACATTTTTAAATAGGATACTGAACCTTCTTGGGTTTGGTTTCCTAAGACTTAACTCTTAGGACCCTATTAAAAAAAGGTGGGTACCAATGTTATCTTATATTTTTTAGGTCCCACTCAAGAAAAGAGGAAAATTGATACTCGATAGTGGTTGCTCAAAACATTTGACAGGAGACAAAGATATGCTATCAAACATTACTTACTCAGATGGGGCCTCCATCACATTTGGAGACAACTCCAAAGGCTATATCATCGGAAAAGGCGATGTGAGCTACAACGGTATTTCAAATGTTTTACTAGTCAAAAATTTAAAACATAGTTTACTTAGTATCAGCCAATTATGTGAAAAAGGATTCAAAATCACATTTTCTGAAAACAAATGTAGTATTTGTGATCAAAATCAAAATCTTATTTTTGAAGGAAACAGAGACAGAAATATCTATGTTCTGAATATGAAAATAAATCATAATTCAGATATGTGTTTAATAGCCAAAGAAAATGATCCTTGGTTATGGCACAAAAATTCTGTCATATAAACTTCAAAACTATAAACAAGCTTTCTAAAAATGATTTAGTAAAAGGTCTACCAAAAATGAATTTTAAAATAGATCATATTTGTGATGCATGTCGGTTAGGAAAATTAACTAAGTCATATTTTAAGTCTAAAAAGGTTATTTCAACTTTACAACCACTTGAATTACTACATATGGATTTATTTGGACCAACACAAGTATAATCCATTAATCACAGTAGATATGTGTTTGTAATTGTTGATGATTTTTCTAGATATACTTGGACTATTTTTATGAAAAATAAAAGTGATACTTTTGATAATTTCAAAACTTTTGTCAAAAGAATTCAAAATTTTAAAGGATTGAAAATTAAAAACAAAAGAAGTGATCATGGAGGAGAATTCGAAAACGAAGCCTTTGAACATTTTTGTAAAAAGAAAGGAATATTCCATAATTTTTCATTTCCTAGAACTCCACAACAAAATGGAGTTGTAAAACGTAAAAATAGAACTTTACAAGAATGTGTAAGGATTTTGTTAAATGGAAGTACGTTATCAAAACATTTCTAGGCTGAAGCAGTCGCAACAGCTTGTTATGTTTTAAATTGTGTTTCTGTTCGACCACTAACTAAGAATACTCCTTATAAACTTCTTAATGGTCGAAACCCAAATATTTCTTATTTTTAAGTTTTCGTTTCAAAATTTTTTGTTTTAAACACAAAAGATCAGCTTGGCAAATTCGATCCAAAATTCGATGAAGGTGTAACGACGCGCAAATCCGTACCCCTCGAGTCAACACTACTCTACTAAAATCAGCTCAAGTTGTACAGAAATACGAACCATTTGGGTTAAAGAAGAAGAGGTAGAAGAAGAAAATAAAAAAACAACAACATAATCTAACCAACGCAGCGGAATAAAATATAATAGATAATAAATGATCTTTACACAAAATCAAATTTATCTGTATGTATATATATATATATATATTACATCATCATCAGAGTACATCAATCACAGTTCAACACAACATACAAATGGATACACAGCAACTCAACATAGCGGAATATATATATATATATATATATATATATATATATATATATATATATATATATATATATATATAAACAAGTAAGGAAGTACGTATCGTCATCCAGCTCGTCTCTTGAGCTCCACAGCAGCATAACCTGAATCCTATAATACTCGGTCTGACCCGAGCATTACAGTTAAATAACACCCGAGTCAGTCTGGAATACCAGCGTGAGAAAATCACACTCAATTGATTATTAAAGTTTCAAAAATCCTTTGAAAACAAAAGCATCTCGTAAGACCACGCCACAAATAAACATGTCGGGTTTTTACCTTACGATAGCTAAAACAATTTTTATAGAAATCCTCTGATATTATAATAGGGTCTATATACAAATGCTTATAAAATAGCCAAAATTGTTACATCTATTGAATTCCAGTTACTAACCACAGAGTGGGTAATACAAACAAAACTCGTACAAGGCTCATAGGGAGAATGGATTTCCAACTAATGACTAGGCACTAGGGTACAACCTGTCACAGTACGTGGCCTAGATCACAGTACCGAGGAGTACGCCCGCTCCCCTGCAACACAAGACCAGGACTACCCCTTACTGGATAATCCCGAGTGAGATCACCCCGCGGTTGGGATCAGCAACCGCCCACTAAGCCGAAATAAAAGGGACATCTAGACAGGGATGACCTCACCCTGCTTGGGTGCTATCCACCTAGCCTTGCTGCATAACCCCTGATTTTCAGTCATTCCCATTTGATGAGGCTTGAGGCTAAGCGTTACCTTTTCTAGAACATATCCCTTAGAATGTCCATCGTCCACCTGACGATGTTCCGAAAGCATTCATCCATAAAAGTCCGTCCCGGGTTCGAACGGAACCGAAGGCACTGCTCCTACTACATCCATTTTGGAAATATCCTCAGGATTAGTAGCGACTAGCCCTTGCACTTCGCTGCTCCATCTTCGAATCCAAACTCGTTTTTCCACGAAACGTACAAACCGAATCGAAGTGGTTTTCGAGAAATAAATCTCGATCCCGGTCTCTTCGAAACGATCAACGTATTTGACCAATATTGATAGTCGGTTATTTAACTATCAATTAATATTCAGAAACAACCATCAAACAATAAATAATTTCCCAAATTATTTATAAACCTCAAAAATAACTTCACAAGATATATTTCTATTTTCAACCCTTTGAAAACAGTTTCAAACCATTCTTTCTTTTCCAGAATAAACTTTCCCAAATAATTTCTATCTCCACTGAATTCACCCAGCACAAAACTAGACTTTTAAAATAATTTAAAACACTTTACTTTGAAATATACTTTAAAATTTTTAAGGTAAAACTACTTCAATAATTTGTTAAAAATACATACTATCTGAATATTTGAAAATAAAGTTACTTAATAAAATATAAAACTAGATTTTCAATTTTAAAAACAAAATACTAAGCCACTCTCTAAATAATTACTATGATAATAGATTAAAAGAAAATACTTACTTTAGAATTTAAATATTTAGAACTAATAAATTTCCCAAAACTTGCTTTTTAAAACAACTTTAAAACTTTTAACTTATATTTAAAAACTTACTTTAAAAGCGTACTTGGCTATTCAGGGAGAATTTCCAATCTCAATCACTTAAATCAGTTTTACAAATTGATTCCCAATTTATTCCATTTGAAATAAATTTCTTTACTTATCAGTTCATTTCAAAATTCATTAGTTATGGACTTATTATTAATGTTATTATTTCCCGTTTGATTTTAAATCTTTTAACTGAAATAAACAAATTTCATTTTTTCCCAATTTCTTCTTTATTCTTTTTAATAATTTAAATCTTAAATTTTAAATAAAGGTTTTGTTCTTTTTAAAATAATCATACTGAATTTTAAAATTCATTAATCTTCTATTTATTCAAAATTACCCCTTTCTATACTCAAGATTTATTTATTAGAAATTTTTAAGCCACTTTGTTTCTTTTTCCATTCATTCTTAAATTTATTCAAATTCCATAATTATTTTACTTACGAATTCCCTTCTCTTATTATCTTTCCAAAATCCAATTTATATATTTTTGGAAATTCATCATACCCAATTATATCCAATCGAACCATAGCATTCAACATTCCAATATATTTCATCATAGAATATCAAATAATCACAACATAGGGTATTAAATGATTTAAATAAATATTGAGGGATCCCTCCAACCTGTTTTCCCTACATCCACAGACGTTAGCACAATATAAAATACCAATTCAAAATATACCATACTATAGCACATCAATCAATTCAACCATTCAAAAAATTATATAAATTTAAATTTAAATTCAGCTGAGTGAGATTAACTCACCTTATTCCATTTCATTTGCAATCCACTTCAAATATGGCTTTGGTTTTCCTGATTTGACCTTGAATAAACAATTTATATGATTTATAAATATTTGAAATAATTGAACCGTAAATTTTCATTTTAATAAATTTAATTAACTAGTAATTTAAATCTAAGCAAATTTTCTTTTAATAAATTATCCTTAGTATCTAAAATAATTTAGATTTAATTAAACAAATAAATTTTCACCATATGTAAATGAAATATGAATAGGTATATTAACTTTATTTTACGTTTTCAAACTGTTTACAAAAATAATCAATATCCTTTTAAATAAAAATATATTCTTGTTTATATTTTTAGACGAAAACATACATACATATATATATATATATATATATATATATCTATTTTATCTGCATATATATAAAAATTGCATATTTTTCTCTGACTACTAAAATTACTGTTTTAAACTATACTGTTTTATTTTTATGTTTTCATGTATATACTTCCCTTAACTATATACATATACTTATATATTTATTTATTTATTTATTTATTTATACTTCCTTTTGTAAATAAGCAAAACATGATTTATTTTTTACTTTACTGAGCATATACATATATATAAATTAATTTTAATTAAACAAAATTTAAATTATACCTTACTTTAACTTCCCGATGATTTAACATTCAAAATAAATGCTAAGTACCTCACTGACGAGTTCGAAGATGAATGAAACCCTAGCCTTGATTCAACTGCACCGCCCACAACGGCCATCACCGCGGCTCCAACCCTTGCCGCGTCGTCCCTCCTCGTGCTCGCCAGAAGTCGCGACCACTACCGCCTCGCGAACCCCTATAAGCAAACGTAACTTTACAAAACATCCACCTCGACCTGGCCATATGCAACCACTGCTCGTGACAACGCCTCTGCCCTCTCGACCCTTCCAAGCCCATCGCTAAGTCGTTGAGCATCGCGATGGAACGAGATCGGCCCCTCGATTGCAAGGCCGACCCGATTTTGGATCGAGATTGTCATGCGTCTTTTTTTTTAGATTGAATGATTTCAATTTAACAGAAAAGAGGGAAAGGGATCGACGCTTAAAAGAAATGAGGGGGGAGAATTTGCTTTCATCTGATGTTCACTAAAAGGAAAGGGAAAAGATATATGCTTGGTTTGCACTGAAAGGATGAAAAAGATAACGTGATATGGTTTCATCTTTTAACGACAAAAAGGATAGAAGACGCGTGATTTAAGGAGAGTAGCGTGCTGAAACGAGAAGGGGAGACAACTAGGTCGACGAAAATCAGATGCTAGGGTGGCTACTGATTTAATATTTTTTTTTTATAAAAATCTCGATTAAATTTTTGACGCGTTTACTTAACGTATAAGCACACAACAACTCCGATCAATACGAAATTTGAAATCCGATAATAATTCAATATTCCGGACCCAATGGAACTGGTTTCGTCGAATTCCGAGACCGTGCCTCGGAAGGCTATTTTAAATTCAATTTAAATGATACAAATTTCAAAACTGAGCAAATCAGTGTTAAATTCAATTTTAAAACTTCTATTATCCTTAATATTATCAATATAAATTTTATAAGCTTTCAAATTATTTTAATAGGCTTAAAACTCCAGATTCAACAATTTACCCAACTTCACTTATTTAATTTAATAATTCAATTATCAAATAAGTTGCGATATTCGTAATTCAAGTTAAAATTACACTATTGAATATTTAAAATCAATTGAATATCCCGATTTTAAATGATCGAAAATTCCGGGTCGTCACATTCCTCCCCCCTTAAAAGAATTTTGTCCCCAAAATTACTAATTAGGAATAATGGTACAATACCCGTTTACTTTTTCCCAAACCAACAATCCAACATCTAACCAACTATCTTTTTATAAAAGACCCATTATCATTCTTATTAACTTCTTAACTCTCCCACAGTTTCAAACTATACTATTTGTTTAACCATTCAAGTTTCAATTTAAAACCAAATTTTTAATTATCAAAATTTATCAAAATATTTTCTAACTCCCTAAATTCCCGAAAAATTTCGCCAGCGTCTCCTTTGCGCGGCTAGCTCGGTACAACTATAAAAGGCCTCTACGGGCTCCCAAATTCCAAAAGAAAACAAATAGCCAAGTGGCTATATCCAAAAACCTAATCAAATTTCATACAGAAATTTAAACACATACCTTTTTGTCGAGCATTTCAAATTTATCTCTTGAAATCAAAACCAAATTTCCTTTTCCCTTTTATAATACCTGCACCTCCTGCTTAATACTAATATCCAATCACAATATTTCAAAAACATTTTTCTCGACTTCCTTACAAAATGTCAATAATTATTCATTATAATATCAACTTAGAATATATTTGTAATATTCAATTTCCAATTAAGAATGCACCATTCCTTACTTAAGTTTAGTATAAGCATTTTATATGTTTCTAATATTTATTTTCACCTTACCACTTCAGTTTATATCTATTTCTATTCAAATTGATTCTTTCATTTTCATAAGAATTTAATTTATCTTTAACTCTGAAGATTTGAAATTTTATTTTCCGTTTATAACTAATTTATGTTATTATTTTAAATTAGTCTCATTTACTAATTTATTTCAATTTCCAGTTTGAAATCGTTTTGTCGTTAACAAAATTTTCAAAAATTTTCTAACTCCCAAAATTTCCGAATTTTTTTTTGGCAGAGTCTCCTTTGTACGGAGGAGCTTTTGCAATTTGACAAAAGACATAAATATATATACATCGACCCACAAGGTCGGAAAAACCAAAAACAGTTTATATTTCCTATTTTTATTGCGTAAGCGTACCTTATTTAGCATTTTTAAGCAAACAACTTATTTATTTAGCAGTTAGCGTGCCCAAAATCCAGCCACACTTCCCAGTACCTGCACTTACTCAACTTAAACATGTAAGTGCCAAATATATGAAGTTTAACAACATTTCACTTATTTGCAATAGTTAAACACATGAATTCTAAAAGAAATTCACACCAAACATTTTTCCGCAAGCAACTTATACAATTTTCATACTAATTCCACTGTTCCAATTAATTTATAACCATTTTCATTCAATTTGAATGGTTTTCAATCCATTCGTATACAACTTCATCAATTTGAATGGTTTAAAACTCAACCGCTTACATTTAATTTATTTTTAAGCAAACCGAACTCATATTTAATTCAATTGTTCTCAAAATCAATTTATTTTACTCCTATCAATTCATAGAATTTTAATTACTTCCATTTAGATCCAATGACAATTTATTCTATGCAATTTGATGAGATCTATGTGAATAAATAAGTACTTATGTTTTATAAACAATTTAAATTGATTTCAACTCAATTTATACTTAATTCTATTCCATTTTTAAATTTATTCACAATCCATATATTCTCATTTTCATTGCATTTTAAATTCGAATCCATTCGCTTGCATTTCATTTTATTAACCAAACTAGTTCATTCAAAACCATTAACAACTTAGGTTCATCTTCATTACCAATTAAATTTCCTTTTTATTTTAATTCCTTTACAACCATTTATTTAGCTCGACACATTCCATTTCAATTTTATCCACAATCCATTCATTTACATGCCATATACAGAATTTATTATTTAGCATTTTGAAACCACTCATATTCATTTTTTTTATCCATTTATTTATTCAATATAATTAGTTTATCCACTCAATCCATTATGAATTTTCATTTCCTTAAATATTATCTATAACTCACCAAATTCTTTTTCGATTCAAATTTATTTTCACTTGATTTAAATCCAACCCAATATCATTAAACTTAGTTTAAGTTGAATTCAATTCAACTCTCCCATCTATTTAGCTTAAGTCAATTTACTTCAATTTATTCAAATTTTATGCTTAAGCTCATTTCCACTTTACAAGTAAATTTTTCTCTTTGCTTTTCAACTTAACTTTATCACGATCAAAACTCATTTCAAATCTACAATTTCATTTGATTAGTTATTATAAAATTTAACTTTCAGATTCAACTCATTCAATTGATTACAAGGTCATTTCCAATTTATTTCTACTTATTTGGATTTCATTTGCAATTCATACCATTACTATTTTAATCCAATTTCTTTTTATTCGGCAACATTTCCAATTATATTTAATTTTTTATACCTCAAATCAAATTTTAGTTAATAATTCAAATTCTGATTCCACCCAATTTTATGGACTCACAATTCAATTACATTTGCTTCACTAACAATTCAAGTCGAATTGGATTTATAACTTGAGTTTTATTTCCAATCTTCATTATTATCTTACAATTCAGCTTCTATTTAACTACATTGAACTCCATTTACACATTTCATTAACTAATTTATTACCAAATTAGTTCTCCCCTATTTATAGTTCAATACTTGATTTTTAATTCCAAATATCACTTCATTCAATTTTCTTAGTTCAATTTATTTTATAATTCAAGTTTTGATTTTCATTTTATTTTTCAATTCATCAAAAATATTTATTTTGGGTTTGTATTCCATTTTCAAATTTTATAAGTCACAACTTATTATTTTCACAATTCCATTCATTATAGGCTTAAATATATTCATCTTTTATTTTTAATTCAAGCCTTATGCTTATTTATATCCCAAGCATATTTTATTTTATGGATTTTTAATTCTTTTATAAATTATTCTTATTTATTTCAATCCAATCCTTATCCCACTAATTTTCCAATTATTCAGGTAAGAATCTAATTCCATTCGATAACTCAATTGAATTCTTACTCCAATTCAATTTTATTTTAACTCGGATTTATTTAATCTCAATTCGATTTCAACTTAATTCGAATACAACTGGATATTATTTTCAACCTATTCAATTAATTTCAATCCAGTTAAATTTTTATTTCCCAATCCAAGTTAATTTCATTTTTAACTTTTCACTTTAAATTTAAATTCCCAACATTCAAAGCTTGTATTTCCTTCCCGATTTAAAAATCATCTTAATTTATAAGCTTATAACTATCTCATCAGGATTTTCAAACACCTGGCTTTTGGTTACAAATCATTTTGAAATCCCCAACATCACAAATCACACTTCTCAAAAATTTAAACCAATCCTGGTTTTTATTTCCATCAAATTGTCTTTGAAATTTCACGAACAAAACTTGTTCTTCTGTACAAATCCATGTGGCAGCAATCCATCACTTAGAAACTCGAAAATGAACACTGATGATGCTGCCGTCATCATCAGAATTATTTCCCAACAATCCAAGTGATTTCAATGCTATTTCACTTTCAAAATTCATTTAAAACAAATTTCCTTTCCAAAATACCTCCCAAAACAATAATGCTATTATTTATCTTCAAAATACTTCCAAAATCTCCGGGGGTTTTAAAGTTTTAAATTCTGTTTTAATTCAAATTTTGACTATAATGCATTTGTATAGTTTATGCTTATACAAATTGTCATTTGATTATATTTCAATTTATAAATCACGTTTATAATTCATATTTATAAATTTCATTTGATAATGAATTTATTTCCTTAAACTTTAGTTATATTTCAATTTCTAGTTAAATTTTCACTTAACAATGATAATGCTTTAATATTATTCTTTCTAACATCCAAGCAACCATATATTAACTAAAATAGTTTACAAAAACTTTCTTTATATCAAAAATATATTTTGGGTAAAATTATTTCATTTACCCACATTTAAAACAATACCGTGTCGAACTATTCTATTTAAGTGTTTAGAAACCCCTTCAATACAGTTGCGCAGACTGTGTCGACGAAGGTTCATATGCCACTCAATAAATCAATCAACACAATATTAAAACAATTTATATTCACTAACAAATATGCGCTTATATCTATTTATATGCTCAAACTCATTTTAGAGTACTACGGACTCTATTTGAGTAATCCCCACCATAGCCAAGGTTATCACCAACCTAAGCTCTGATACCAACTGTAACGACCAACAAATCCATACCCCTTGAGTCAACACTACTCTACTTAAATCAACTCAAGTTGTACAGAAATACGAACCATTTGGGTTAAAGAAGAAGAGGTAGAAGAAGAAAATAAAAAAATAACAACAGAATCTAACCATCGCAGCGGAATAAAATATAATAGATAATAAATGATCTTTATACAAAATCAAATTTATCTGTATATATATATATTACATCATCATCAGAGTATATCAATCACAGTTCAACACAACATACAAATGGATACACAGCAACTCAACACAGTGGAATATATATAAACAAGTACGGAAGTACGTATCGTCATCCAGCTCGTCTCCTAAGCTCCATAGCAGCATATCCTGAATCCTATAATACTCAATCTGACCTGAGCATTACAATTAAATAACACCCGAGTCAGTTTGAAATACCAGCGTGAGAAAATCACACTCAATTGATTATTAAAGTTTCAAAAATCCTTTGAAAACAAAAGCATCTCGTAAGACCACGCCACAAATAAACATGTCGGGTTTTTCCTTACGATAGCTAAAACAATTTTTATAGAAATCCTATGATATTATAATAGGGTCTATATACAAATACTTATAAAATAGCCGAATACATCTATTAAATTCCAGCTACTAGCCACAGAGTGGGTAATACAAACAAAACTCGTACAAGGCTCGTAGGGAGAATGGATTTCCAACTAATGACTAGGCACTGGGATACCACCTGTCACAGTACATGGCCTAGATCATAGTACCGAGGAGTAAGCCCGCTCCCCTGCAACACAAGACCGGGACTACCCCTTATTGGATAATCCCAAGTGAGATCACCCCGCGGTTGGGATCAGCAACCGCCCACTAAGCCGAAATAAAAAGGACATCTAGACAGGGATGACCTCACCCTGCTTGGGTGCTACCCACCTATCCTTGCTGCATAACCCCTGATTTTCAGTCATTTCCATTTGATGAGGCTTGAGGCTAAGCATTACCTTTTTAGAACATATCCCTTAGAATGCCCATCGTCCACCTGACGATGTTCCGAAAGCATTCATCCATACAAGTCCGTCCCGGGTTCGAACGGAACCGAAGGCACTACTCCTACTACATCCATTTTGGAAATATCCTCAGGATTAGTAGCGACTAGCCCTTGCACTTCACTGCTCCATCTTCGAATCCAAACTCGTTTTCCCACGAAACATAAAACCGGATCGAAGTGGTTTTCGAGAAATAAATCTCGATCCCGGTCTCTTCGAAACGATCAACGTATTTGGCCAATATTGATAGTCAGTTATTTAACTATCAATTAATATTCAGAAACAACCATCAAACAATAAATAATTTTCCAAATTATTTATTAACCTCAAAATATCTTCACAAGATATATTTCTATTTTCAACGCTTTGAAAACTGTTTCAAACCATTCTTTCTTTTCCAGAATAAACTTTCCCAAATAATTTCTATCTCCACTGAATTCACCCAACACAAAACTAGACTTTTAAAATAATTTAAAACACTTTACTTTGAAATATACTTTAAAATTTTTAAGGTAAAACTACTTCAATAATTTGTTAAAAATACATACTATATGAATATTTGAAAATAAAGTTACTTAATAAAATATAAAACTAGATTTTCACTTTTAAAAACAAAATACTAAGTCACTCTCTAAATAATTACTATGATAATAGATTAAAAGAAAATACTTACTTTAGAATTTAAATATTTAGAACTAACAAATTTCCCAAAACTTTCTTTTTAAAACAACTTTAAAACTTTTAACTTATATTTAAAAACGTACTTGGTTATTCAGGGAGAATTTCCAATCTCAATCACTTAAATCAGTTTTCCAAATTGATTCCCAATTTATTCCATTTGAAATAAATTTCTTTACTTATCAGTTCATTTCAAAATTCATTAGTTATGGACTTATTATTAATGTTATTATTTCCCGTTTGATTTTAAATCTTTTAACTGAAATAAACAAATTTCAGTTTTTCCCAATTTCTTCTTTATTCTTTTAATAATTTAAATTTTAAATAAAGGTTTTGTTCTTTTCAAAATAATCATACTGAAGTTTAAAATTCATTAATCTTCTGTTTATTCAAAATTACCCTTTTCTATACTCAAGATTTATTTATTAGAAATTTTTAAACCACTTTATTTCTTTATCCATTCATTCTTAAATTTATTCAAATTTCCATAATTATTTTACTTACAAATTCCCTTCTCCTATTATCTTTCCAAAATCCAATTTATATATTTTTGGAAATTTATCATACCCTATTATATCCAATCGAACCATAGCATTCAACATTCCAATATATTTGATCATAGAATATCAAATAATCACAACATAGGGTATTAAATAATTTAAATAAACGTTGAGGGATCCCTCTAACCCGTTTTCCCTGCATCCACAGACGTTAGCACGATATAAAAAACCAATTCCAAAATATACCATACTATAGCACATCAATCAATTCAACCATTCAAACAATTATTTAAATTTAATCATTTAAATTTAAATTTAAATTCAGCTGAGTGAGATTAACTCACCTTATTCTGTTTCATTTGCAGTCCACTTCAAATATGGCTTTGGTTTTCCCGATTTGACCTTGAATAAACAATTTATATGATTTATAAATATTTGAAATAACTGAACCGTAAATTTTCATTTCAATAAATTTAATTAACTAGTAATTTAAATCTAAGCAAATTTTCTTTTAATAAATTATCCTTAGTATCTAAAATAATTTAGATTTAATTAAACAAATAAATTTTCACCATATGTAAATGAAATATGAATAGGTATATTTACTTTATTTTACGTTTTCAAACTGTTTACAAAAATAATCAATATCCTTTTAATATTCTTGTTTATATTTTTAGACGAAAACATATATATATATATATATATATATCTATTTTATCTGCATATATATAAAAACTGCATATTTTTCTCTAACTACTAAAATTACTGTTTTAAACTATACTGTTTTATTTTTATGTTTTCATGTATATACTTCCCTTAACTATATACATATACATATACATATATATGTGTGTGTGTGTGTGTGTGTGTTTGTATATATATATATATTTATACTTCCTTTTGTAAATAAGCAAAACATGATATATATTTTTTACTTTACTGAGCATATACATATATATATAAATTAATTTTAATTAAACAAAATTTAAATTATACCTTACTGTAAACTTCCTGATGATTTAACATTCAAAATAAATGCTAAATACCTCACTGACAAGTTCGAAGATGAATGAAACCCTAGCCTTGATTCGACTGCACCGCCCACAACGGCCAACACCGCGGCTCCAACCCTTGCCGCGTCATCCCTCCTCGTGCTCGCCAGAAGTCGCGACCACTGCCGCCTCGCGAACACCTACAAGCAAACGCAACTTGACAAAACATCCACCTCGACCTGGCCATACGCAACCACTGCTCGTGACAGCGCCTCTGCCCTCTCAACCCTTCCAAGCCCATCGCCAAGTCGTTCGAGCATCGCGATGGGACGAGATCGCCCCCTCGATTGCAAGGCCGACACGATTTTTGTTCGAGATTGTCGTGCGTCTTTTTTTTAGATTGAATGGTTTCAATTTAACAGAAAAGAGGGAAAGGGATCGGCGCTTAAAAGAAATGAGGAGGTAGAGTTTGCTTTCATTTGATGTTCACTGAGAGGAAAGGGAAAAGATATATGCTCGGTTTGCACTGAAAGGATGAAAAAGATAACGTGATATGGTTTCAGCTTTTAACGACAAGAAGGACAGAAGACGCGAGATTTAAGGAGAGTAGCGTGCTGAAACGAGAAGGGGAGACAACTAGGTCAACGAAAATCAGATGATAGGGTGGCTACCGATTTAATATTATTCTTTATATAAAAATCTCGATTAAATTTTCAATGCGTTTACTTAACGTATAAGCACACAACAACTCCGATCAATACGAAATTTGGAATCCGATAATAATTCAATATTCCGGACCCAATGGAACTGGTTTCGTCGAATTCCGAGACCGTGCCTCGGAAGGCAATTTTAAATTCAATTTAAATGATACAAATTTCAAAACCGAACAAATCAGTGTTAAATTCAATTTTAAAACTTCTATTATCCTCAGTATTATCAATATAAATTTTATAAGCTTTCAAATTATTTTAATAGGCTTAAAACTCCAGATTCAACAATTTACCCAACTTCACTTATTTAATTTAATAATTCAATTATCAATAAATTGTGATATTCGTAATTCAAGTTAAAATTACTCTATTGAATATTTAAAATCAATTAAATATCCCGATTTTAAATGCTCTAAAATTCCGGGTCATCACAGAAGGAATCTTTTTAGGATATTCAGATCGAAGTAAAGCTTATCGAATTTATAATAAAAGAACAAATATCATCGGAGAAACACTTCATGTATCCTTCGATGAAAATTTTAAACAAATCCAAAGTATAAGAGATGATGAAGAATTTCCCGATATTATCACAAACACGGAAATTTCAAGTTTTGAAAATAGTGAAAACATGGTTAACAATAACAATGAATCAATATCTCCACCTAGATTATTAAGGGATCATCCTTCTGATAATTTCATTGGAGAACTCAATTCATCTGTTAGAACAAAAAGTCAATTAAATCAAATGGGTCATGTAGCTTTCCTTTCTCATATTGAACCTAAAAATATCAAAGAAGCATCCGCCGATGAAAATTGATTAATTGCTATGCAAGAAGAGCTAAACCAATCTGAAAGAAATGACGTTTGGGATTTATTTCCAAGGTCTAGTTATCAATCAGTTATTGGTACAAAGTGGGTTTTCAAAAATAAAGCAGATGAACTAGGAAATATTACTAGGAATAAAGGTAGATTAGTTGCACAGGATATAATCAAGAAGAAGCAATTGAATACGAAGAAACATTTTCTCCAGTCGCTAGACTAGAAGCAATACGAATCTTACTAGCATGTGCATGTTTTCATAACTTTAAATTATATCAAATTGATGTTAAAAGTGCCTTTTTAAATGGTTATAAAATAAAAAGTTTATGTTGAGCAACTTCCGTTATTCGTACACGAACAATTTCCTGACCATGTCTATAAACTTAAAAAGGCCTTATACGGTTTGAAATAAGCACCCCGTGCTTGGTACGATCGTCTTAAAAAATATTTAATAGATTCTGGTTTTGAAATTGGAAAGGTTGATTAAACTCTTTTAATTAAAAGAAATAAGCAGGATATTTTAATTGTTCAAATATATGTTGATGGTATTATTTTTGGATCTACAAATGAAAGACTATGTCAAGTTTTTTCTAGAATAATAAATAATGAATTTGAAATTTCACATTTGAGTGAATTAAATTATTTTCTTGGTTTACAAATAAAACAATTAGAAAATGGTATTTTTATAAATCAAGAAAAATATTGCAACAATCTAATTAAACGCTTTGGTATGAAAAATACTTCTACCAAACCAACTCCTATGAGTACAACTGTACATCTTGATAAAGATGAAAGTGGCAAAAGTATTGACCAAAAATAATATCAAAATTTGATTGGATCGTTACTATATTTATTAGCTAGTAGACCTAACATAATGATGAGTGTTTGCTTGTGTGCATGATTTCAAGCAGATCCCAAAGAATCACATTTACGAGCAGTGAAACACATACTACGATATCTTAATAAAACCAAGTACTTTGGACTATTCTATCCAAAGGAATGTCCTTTTGAATTAGTGTCATATAGTGACGCTGATTTTGGAGGAAGCCGGACAGATAGAAAAAGTACAAGTGGGACTTGTCACTTCATTGGACGATATCTTGTATCTTGGTTTAGAAAGAAACAAAATTGTTTTTCATTATCGACATATGAAGCAGAGTATATTTTTGCAGCTTTGGCATGTGCTCAAGTTATCTATATGCAACAAACACTACAGATTTTGGTTTTAATTTATGTAAATCAACTATTTATTATTCTAGTGCTATAAATTTATCTAAAATTCCTGTAAATCATTCACGAACAAAACATATTGACATTCGTCATCATTTTCTTCGTGATAATATTGAAAAAGATTTAATAAATCTAGAATTTGTGTCCTCTGGCAAACAATTGGCAGATATCTTTACAAAACCGTTAAATGAAAATACTTTCATCGATTTAAGACGAGAACTTGGAATCGTCTCTTTTAAAGATTTATAAGTTCGAATTTTTTTTAAATATGTATATTTTCTATTTTAAATTCATAGCTTCTTTCAAAAGAAAATAAAAAGTGCCGTCTAGCACTCGAACTCATGATCTCATACTCGGTAGTCTTCTACACTACCACTTCACTCTCTATTTTTTTTGAAACATAAGATTGTTATTGAATTCTTATTTACCTTTCATTCTCACCACTTTTTCCTACGGCCATTATTCTTCTAACCATACATTGTTTTCTCTATTTTTATCTAGCTTCTACCTTTATATTATCTGCATTTCTTAATTCTTTTCACCAAGAATTTATTAAACTTTTTTTTTAATTTTCAAAAATTATTGTCACATCATTTCATCTCAATATAACTCTGAATCATCTGAGCTATCTTATACCTCTCCTTCCTCGACATCGGAAAATCTACCAACTCCTACTCCAATATATGAACCGGTTCTGATTGTTCCACCCTCAACTCATACTGGATATACTCCACCAACTAAAAGAACAAGACGTCTCTATTTTTTGGATCACCATCCACAAAAGAGAAAATCGATGATATTCATCACTATCAGAGAGAAACACTAGACTTACAACGTGAATTATACTATGAAAAAAAGTTAATGCCAAACGGCTTAGCTTTTTGGAACAAGTAGCGTTAAAGTTCTGTGGTTCTTCATCAAAAGATACAGTTCATCAATCGTCTACAGCTCGTTCTCCAAGTCGTCGCAATCCTTGGGAACCATCACCACAACATCCACCGACAACACCAAATTCATGGGAACGTGGTACCAGATGGTCTCCACTCTGACCATTTGTAGAGAACACTAAAGTTGAAGAAGAATCATATCATACTCCAACCTCTTCTTCAAAATCTCTTTAATCATTTCTTGTTGTTTATATTCTATTGTTATTTTGTCATTTCATTTTTTTATTCTAAAATTGTAATATTTAAAATTATTCAATAATATATATTATTTTTTATTCTCTCTAAAGCCAACATATGCCATTGAACAGAATTTAGACGGCTGTTCTAGCAGAAACGGACTTCTGAATCTTCATAGTAGAAAATTTTTGCCCCAGATTCAAACGTCCGAATCAAATATAATAGACGTGTGAATAAGACCAATTTTGAACTAATTCCTTGCGGATTGCATTTCAACTCAATTCAAACGTCTGAATCAAATGATTCGGATAGCTGGATTTTTCTGTGCCTATTTTCTTAACTATTCTTCTTTATTTTCTTTACCATTATACCCCTTCCTTTTCACCCTCTATATAATGTCTTTTTCACTTCATTCCAACTTACTTCAGAACCCTAGCCCCCATTTTTATCTCTCTCAAAGCTTTTAACTTTCATTTAAGTCTCTAATGGCACCAAGATCAAAGAGAATAAGAGAATCAACTTCCGGACCATCCGAAGATCAAATCCGGCAATGGATATGGAACGATGTTGCTGTTTCTCGATTTAATTCTATGAAGAACTCCAACATCTTCGAAAGAGCATTTATGAAATTCTCGGTTTTCGCAGCATATTGTATTAGAGAGTTAGCGGAGCAATTTCACTTCAACAGCTTGATTGCGTATACTCCTAACAATGTTAAGATTAATCATCTTATGATTAAACTTTTTCTAGCAAACTTGAATTTGGATCATCAAAATCCTCAAAACCGTCAAGATTGTGTTTGGTCGTTAGTTTATGGCATAAGAATCTTCTTACCTTTACAAAGACTAGGTCATATTTTAAATTGCCCTTATCAAGGAATTGATATAAATGAAATTGAAGTTGATATGGATTATCGGGATGAAGTTTCACATCAATTTTTGTCTGATTAACTTATAAATTTGGGCAATTTAAAATCTACCTTCCTAAGGCCACAAGCTAGGCTAATTCATCGTGCACTTATTCGTTCTCTCCAACCAAGGGTGGGAATTTATGAAAAAGTGTATAAAGAAAACATCCAAGTGCTTTATTATATCTACTCTAATCAACAAGTGAATTGGGGAAAAATTATTTTGGATGAATTCCAAGACATCACAATCCGGAGAAAGTATAAAACCATCCATTATGGTGCCTATATTGTGCACATCCTCCTAAATATCGGTGTACCAATGCTTGAATCTGATTTTACAAGTATTAGTGAGTTAGGCGCTAAAACTCTAGGATTGATGGGTCTTCCTACACGGCCTCCTCCTCAAAAAATTATTTGCTTCTACCAATGGTCGCAAAATGTTCAACAAGGTGTTCCTCAACCTCGAGACACTAGTGTTGCTTCTTCTTCTCATACTCAACATGAAGAAGAAGAGGAGGACAATGACACCATCCAAGAAATTAGCCCAGATACTTCTTCAAGACAAGCCATCATCACTCTCTCCCGAAATTAATCAAAGTTTCATCGGGACATAAAGGCACTTGAGAAGAAGACGGAAAGAAAATTTAATTCTATCAAAGGTTTTCTCAATAAAATATGGGATCGACTTTCTTGTTCCGGCTCTTCATCCACTCAAGCTAACAATCCGTCTCCATTTGAGTGGTCTTCCTCAAGCTCAAGTTCTAATCACAATGATCTGTCTCTTTTAAGCCAATTTTAATTATCTTTGTCTATTTAAGTTGTTCTCTTATGTTTTGCTTGTAAATTTGATTGACTAGTTGTATGAGAAATTTTTAAAATATTAACTCTTCATGTATTATTATTAACTACTTTGTTTGCTTTAAAGAAATGAACTATCTATTATTATCCATGCTCTTTCTTTTTGTCGATGACAAAGGGGAAAATTTTAAATTGTGCATATTGACAAGGGGAGTAACAATACTTTAAATTTTATTAATTTTTATATAGTTGTCATCATCAAAAAGGGGGAGAATGTTGGAATCTCGATTTTGATTGTGACAACCTATATAAAATGTTATGTGTCTGGAGTTTGAATGTTGGAATCTCGATTTTGAATGTTGGAATCTCGATTTTGATTTTGATTGTGACAATCCTACTAACCATCTTTGTAGGAGATTTATTGCAGATTCCTCTTCAGATGTTTTAAGCTGAGTATTGTGTGTCTGGAGTCTGTACTTTACTTAGAAATTGTTAAAATCTCTCTTGAAATGAT
Organism: Allium cepa; assembly: GCA_030765085.1. Taxonomy (NCBI): domain Eukaryota; kingdom Viridiplantae; phylum Streptophyta; class Magnoliopsida; order Asparagales; family Amaryllidaceae; genus Allium; species Allium cepa. Next base: position 350,544,491 of record CM060944.1, read on the forward strand.
ATATACATATATATACACACACATGCACACACATGCTCATACTTCCACAAAAGAGCAAATTCAAATGTCTGAAACCATTCGTTCAATCGTTTGAATGCTGAACATGAATATTATTTTCACAATATTCAGACGTTTGAATGAAAATATTCAGACGTCTGAAAATGGTCAAAAATTTCCTAATAGCTTGCTATTTACGTTTTAATCTAACTCAGAAGTCTGAATTAATTTATTCAGACGTCTAAATATCTCTAACTGCTATTTTCTTGAAAAGTCACTTCTCTTCACCTAAGAGAAACGATTTCCAAATCAATGGTTGCATCTATTCTTTTCAATGTAACTTTTCATCTATAGTTGCAACTCTTTATATACTATAAATAGATTACAGAATTCAACAAACAATTCACCGAATTTATATTTAGCATTCTTGAATTGTCATCTATTCTCAAACTTTCAAATTGCACTCAAATTGCTTACATTGATCATTGATCACTTTATCTTCCACAATTCTCAAAGCACATCACTATATATCATAAAGGAGAAGATTATAGGAAGATTGTACTCGATTGACTTATCAGTGTTATTTAAGAACACACTACAGTCAGATACATTTGTTATTTGTATTGAATTCCTATTCGGTTACTTAGGCGGGTAAAGTCCTGTTCAGTTGCTCAGGCAGTGTAAACCTATTCCTCCGGGTTAAGTGAGGGTTGTTGTAGTTGAAATTCCAAAAGGAGTCTGGGACTGGACGTAGAACGGGAAGTTTGAACCAGTATAAAATTCCTGGTGTGCTTGTTTTATTTTACTTATTTTCATTTACTTTGCTATTATCATCTGTTTCCACATTTAGATTTAATTATATTCCATATTACACGATCCTAAGTAGTAGCTAGCCACACAGTAGTTATTTTCGTCTATCATTCAAGTGCTCATGTCATGTATCCAAAATGTGTGCATATTCCTAAGTAAATATACTTGCATTCTACATGTATATGCAACTATTTAACCCAAATGCAGCATATGTATGCATAATACTTAACAAGATAAAAAAAGTAACAAGAGATGACGTGAATGTGTGTATTATCTAAAGAATATATTTTCCTAAATGTGTAAGAAAAAATAAGCCAAATAATACATCCACTAGTATCCATCATCCATAACGTGTCCTAATGACATGTTCCAAATTATTCCTACCATCCAATAATCCTACCTAAAAGGGTATACCAAGCTAATTCATAATTTACAAGTAATCTGCACTTATTAAATTTAAATCAAAAATGTACTAGAAATGAGTTATGAGTGGGTAGCTCGGATCTTGTTCTCGGGCTCCCATGTACTCTTTATTGGATCATTTCCCCATTTGACCTTAACAAGCTTGATTTATTTGTTTCGGAGTCACTTTGTACCATACTTAAGAATACAAGTGGGTGCACAACGAGCCAGTGACTCCCTCTGCACCTCTACCTCCATCTCCTCTAGCTGACTTGGCTCGACTACGGTAGCTGAATCATGCAAGCCCTTACTTCTGCTAGCTTCTCGGGAAGCTTCACTCTAGATGACAACTTCCTTATCCTACCAGTAATCGGAAAAGGTCCTACAAACCTCAGTTTTAGCTTCCTTGAATGACCAAATGTCATAACGTACCTAAGAGGTGAGACCTTTAGAAACATCATATCGCCTACTACAAATTCTAACTCTATACGTCTCCTGAAATCATAAGATTTCTACCTATCCTACGTAGTTTTTGTTCTTCTCCTAATCAGTTCTACTTTCTCGACTCTCTTCCTCACCATATCCGGCCCAAGAATAATCATATCTGTAGTGTCCCACCAATAAGATAGTGATCTACAAGGTCTCCCATATAGCACTTCAAAAGGTGCCATCCTAATGCTCGCTTGATAGCTGTTATTATAAATAAACTACTCCAATGGCAAGTGATCCTCCCAAGAGCCTCCAAAATCCATGATGCCTATTCGACGTAAGTTCTCCAATACCCAACTCACTCTATATATCCATCAGTTTGTGGGTGATAAGCGATGCTCAAATTTAACTTAGTGCCCAAAGCCTCCTCTGGACTACTCCATAACTCATAATGAAAATGGATCTCGGTCACTAATGGTGCTAGTATTAACCTAACAACCTCACTCATGTATAGAGTCGCTAAAGATGCTGTCGTCCTTGTATGCCTAGCCGGTATAAAATGAGAACATTTGGTCAGCCGATTAACTATGACTCATATACCTTCATTCCATCTCCAACTCCTTGGTAAAACATTCAAGAAGTCCATAGAAATCCCCTCCTACTTCCGTTGAGGAATATCAATAACACCCCATGTTTTTAAGTTAATTAATTGAAATAGAAATTAATTAATAAATAATAAATTATGAAAAATGGAATTTTTACAAATGTTGGAATTTGGACATGAGACTTATACTATTGGATTCGTGGAAATTTTTCTGATCAATTTCCATATATAAACTTTTCTGATTAGAGTTCAAACGAAAAAGTTACTAGCGTTTAAACTTTAGCATCGAAAATAACTATATATATGTAAATATGGTAATAAAATCAATTAAGAATAATGAGATGTTAATAATTTTTATCATTCGAATTAAGATCTCAAAGATTTATAGAATAGGTAAGAATTGATAAGAATCAATTAACAAATGGAAAAAAATTCACATAATTAATTAAAAGCAGCAATAAAATCAATGCACGTTGTTAATTCACAAAAATAAACCACATAGGTCGACAACGACCTCCTTAGGTCAACCACGAGCCTAGAATAGTCAACTAGAAGGGTTTTAAAGGTGACAATTAGTTTAAGCCGTAAGACCTAGATCTAATTCGGTTACATCCGACGGTTAGCCCTGATTTGAACCTCTATAAATTAGGACCTAGGGCTTCACTTCCAACTCATTATTTTTATAATAAGCGCGGAAGCTCTGCCATATCTTTTCTCCTCTAGAATATCTAAATGCACAAAAATAGAATAGAATTCACATATACACTTTGGAGAAGAATAGAAAAGGATTGGTGATAGAAGACAAACTCAAATAAGGTTGCTACATCAAAGGTAAACTTTTAGATCTAATTCTAATTAATAAATCTAAATCCAAATCTCTTCTCTTTAATCCGAACTCTAATAGATCTATATAGAATATTGTCGGTTGATCCAAATGAAGATTCAAAAAGTGGAAAATATATATAACAGTGTCGGTTTTGAATTAAATCTAGAGATTTGGGATCGCTAATTAAAGGTAGTGGGAATATTATATGTTTTCATATAATAATAGACTATATCGTTGCAGATCTATTCCTATATGCTTGAGTCTAATAATGTAATTTCAAATGAATTTGCATATATGAAACGTTGAAGACCATAAACTTGCCTATAAATTTGTAGTGATAATTACGTAAGTGTAATGATTAGTTTTAATTCTACAGTTACGTAATGATTAGTTTTATTTTTGTAATTACGTAATGATTAGATTTAATTCTATAGTTGCAAAATGATTTTAATTACCAGTTCTGCGTCGAATGTATTAATTAAAAATGAAATGGATTGAGATTTCATTTTATCTGATGTTGATGAATGAGACCGAAAATAAAGCTAACTAGGCTTTTAGTAGTATTTTACTTTATTGGAATGTATGTTATTAGAAGTGGATTTCCATATGTTATCTAATTCAAAATAAACAAAAGTGCAATGCTAGAAATGAAAAGTAATCAATAAATACTTATAAAAAGAAAGAGATGTATAAATTAGAGATGATTATTGTATTTTATACCGTCTATTTCAATAAATAAATGTAATTACAAAAATCTCATAAACCACCTCTTTAAGATATGGAAATTTACTGTGTAATACTTAAATTATTAAAGTTTATTTGAATTTATTAAAATGTAGTAAAACCCAAAAGTGGGATATTGAAAGAAGAATGTAGCTTAAAGATTAATAAAATGGAAACTAATAAAAAGGTAAGTCTCGATTATAGGTAAGAAAAAGAAATAGAAATAAAAGGCTGAACTAATGAATACTGTAGCAATGATATTAATGTTTGAATTTGAGAAGCGGTAAATAAAATTAATGCAATATAAGATAAACGCATAATAAGATTGTAGAATTAATGTTAGACATAAAAGAGGTTGATGCAACAAAGAAAATTAAAGAATAATAAGTATACATAAGTCTAAATTATGTGTATAAGTAGCCTTGGATATGCGGTTATGATGAGTGTGAATAATTATAAGTTGTCTGTTATAATTATAATGGACTAATGTCTGAAGGTCGTTAGACTTGGTTGGAATGCTAAAAAACATATCCAACCAATAGGACCTGTAGCGAGTGTACGATTTCATACTAGAGGTGTACCCTAAGCCTGGACTGTGTTTGTTGCCTTGATTATAAATTGTCTATCATAAGTATAAATATTCATTATAATTATGTCAAGGCCGAAGGTGCATGGGTCAAATTAGGTCTGCTTCAAAGTTTTTAAGTTTGTAAGTGAGGGTATTGCTTTGATTGCACTGGGTAATCTAAATGGATGGTGAGTGAGACCGAACTTATGCAATGTGGCACAGAAAGTATGGTGTGCCTAGGTACCAAAATGAGTTGCAACAAGTGTATGTAATAGGCTGGCGTACTTGGGTATGATAAACTAGGGTAGGAGTTGCATATTTCTTAAGCTCGACATCAGTCTCTTGCGATCAACGGGAAGGATAAGGTTACAAAAAACTGATCTCTTAAGCCTATAAGGGTTGGTTCAGTTTGGTTATGTAATGCCATTGTTGTTTATTAGTTTGTTTGATAGGGGCCAAGCTAGTTAACCTGTGACATCCGGAATTTTGACCCTATTATTATAATAAATTTTTAATAAAATTTAAATAACATACTATATTTTCATTTATAAATAAATGAAATTTGGACATTATTAGTTGTATATGTGTTATAAAGGAAATTTTAATTTCAAAATTTAAATAGACTCTTTTAACAATATCTAAAATAAAATCTGTTTTATTCAATTAAATTAAAAGTTATGTGTTAAAGACATTCAATACCAGATATATAAATGTAGTTAATAACAATAAGTACAATAACACAATTCTATTCATATTAAATATAAATATAAAATACATTAATGCAAATATTAGTTACAAATCAAATATTGGAAAGATTTAACTTTAAATAAAAATAAGATCAAGAAGTATTTCTAACAACAGCTTTTATAATTAAAATAAAATAAGCTTATAAATATTTAGCTTAAGTATAACATAAAATATGGTTATAAACATAAGTCTTCAGACATAAGAAAACCATAATATATGAACATAAATACAAAACTTTGATATGAATAAATTATAAATAAAAATGTTAACCTGTAGATACTAACATATAGAATACATGACATATAGGGTTATTCAAACAATGAAGACAAAATGAAAACCTGCAAACTTTATATGCATAAGAAAGCTAAGTGTTCAATTCAAAAAAAAAATATAATAAGACAAATATCTTTGTACAAATGCAAAGATCAGTATATATCTTTAAACAAAACAAAGTTTGCCAGCAAAACATATTAGTACAAACATAAAAAAACCTGCAAATATCTTTATACAAAATAATGTGTCAGTAAACATTATTGATATGTTAACATAAATGTAAACATAAGCATTTAATTAGCACTACATATTGTCATTTCAGGTTTTAAAAAAAAAATCTTCCAGCCGAAATAATTGATTCATCTCAGGTTTTAGTACATAAAAAAATAAAGAAAAATATTATATCAAGTTAAAGCTTGTTCCAGAAGACATCATTGTTGAAAGTTATATATATGTATATTCATCATTCTATCTGTTCTTATCCTTTAGTTCATTTGTAACTTCAAAAGCAAAACCTGATAAAGCAAAAGAAATATAAATAATCATCATACTTACAAGCTTAATCAAACTGAAAGAGGAGTTACAGGAAATTGATATTTCCAACTGCAGACTTCTATCCTCATCAAATTCTCTCTGTTTCAACAGTATTATGGTGAGTAAACTTATTTTATATCTAACTCTTAATAAGTAGTTCAGGAAGAATTGATATGTTGATGTGTGATATTTTGGAATGTTTGCTATTCACTGTAAGTTCTGCATGTTATGTTCTCCCAGGTTTCACATTTCTGTGAGGCAAAGAAATCAGAGAATATATCATACCTTTATAAAAAATTATTTTCTTTAAGTAGTAACTTAACTAAATAAATTTGTTTAAGCTTAAGATTAAGGTTTGGGAAATTTTTCTATGTAGCAGTGAAATGTAAAACACTGTAAACTAGAATTTACAGTAAAAATAAAACAAAGGTCAAAAATTCGAATAACTCGAATTGTAAACTTGAACTTATAAATTGAAACAACATACTAAGTTATGATTTTTAAGACCGAAATTATAATTTTTAGTTAACAATTCTGAGAGCAGTTTGATAGTAAGCCATATATGCTTTTCTATGAAATTCTGAAGATTCGTTCAATAATTGTTGATGAAATTTGACATGAAGCTTGAGTGTTGATGTGAGATCAACAGAAAAATGTTAAAAATAATTTCGAATGCAAGATTTTTGAGGAATGATCAAGAATAGGGTTTTTTTGGGTTCAGTGTTTTGGGTTCGATTCGTTGGTTGTTCGCGTTGCCGTAGTACCACCGACGCTATGATATTGTGGGAAGTGGTAGAGGGGGTCAATGGCGAGATTTGACCGAAGCCATGTCGTCTCTGGCGGTCACGATCGTGAGGACGAGGTGATTTTGTCTATCGTATTTGTGTTGCTGTTCGACTTTTCGTGCATATTTTGATTTCGAGGGAATTTTGTTGATCTGGGCTGTGATTTCGAATGAGGGGAAGCTGTGTGGTTTGTTGGTGGCGGCGTGTAGCGCCGGAGCGGTGGCGAACCGCCGTGCACGTGCACGGCGGTGGGGAGATGCTGGTTATTGTCGACTCGAGTGAATTGCGAGTTTGTTTGCCGGTGACTTCGGGTTTTTTTGCTCTGGGTCGTGGGAGTGTTTGCTTACTTTAGTTTAAAACTTGAACTTCTAAAAGAAAAAGAAACAGGAGAAGAAAGAACAGAGGAAGAAGAAAAGAAAGGCAGGGATTGACGCGAGAAGATTTCTGGGTAGTCTCGTGTTCGACCCGAGTAATTGCGTGGTTATCTTCGGTTTCTAATTCTAGAAGTTTTGCCTACTGTAACATTAAGTTGAAAAGATATATATAAGTTAAGTATTAATCGAGTTAAGGATGTTGACCAATTGATTTAAACTAAGATTAACTTTAATTTTACTAAGGAAGTTTTACAGAAAACAAAGAGGAGTAATTAATTTAAAATAAAGTTAATTAAGAATGTAATAAATTTTATAATTGTAATTTAATATGTAGTATAAAATTTAATCAAATTTTTAATTAAAGATTTTAATGATAATACTGTGTAAACCCATTTGTAATTAAGAATTTCATTAATCATTGAAGTTAATAATTTAACAAATCGTGGTTAACTAATGTTATCCCATTTTTGGTCAAAACTGGAATATCAACAAATGGACGAGGAATGATGGATGTCAGGATTGGTAATCAGTTGGAATCAAGGCTACGATCGATATCGTCAAAATTTGGTTGAACTCCGATCGGGACGAAATTAATTGGAAATGATGATAAGGATTAGGAAAGGCTATGTTTCAAATTTCAGGATAATCGGAGTTCATATGAAGGAGTTATGATCGATGCAAGGTAGGAAGGGCATGGCTGTTTGAACCCATCAAGGTGTTCGTTTCGAACCCATCAAGTTCGAATCGATCGAAGGCACACAAGGTTCGAATCGTTACACTTCGTATCGATTGGTATGGATTCGGCTCTGAGAAGTTCGCATCAGGTGTTGGTTCGACTCGATAGGCTCGTATCGATCAGATAGGAGGGGTAGATGGATCTCGGTTCGATGGCAACAAACCCAGAGTGGTAGCAAGCATGTGGAGGTTCTTCGAATCGATGCGCTTCGCATCAATCAGGATGGGTGCAGATGGCTCATTTCGACTCCAGTCTCGTTCGAATCCATCAGGTGAGAGCTTCGTTCGAATCCATCTTTCACGACCACTTCCTATCGATATCCCCATACTCGTTTCGAGTCGACCATATCACGTGGGATCGATTCGAAGTGAACGCCAGGAACCGATGCGAAGAGAGACGCAAGTTAATGGATACGAACATGACTATTGTGAAGTTATGGATAAGGACGAAGCGTGGAAAATGGATACGAACGCGTCTTCAGGAAGGGAAGCATTCAACACGGCGACAAAGGGGGATCGACCCAGAGAAACAGCGCCACGTCATCGGTACGCACACGCTTTGGATGGATTCGAAGCATGGATTCGAAGCATGGGTTCGAAACGTGGATTCGAAGGCAACAGGCAACGGACAACCCCAAATTCGAATCCATCGTATCTCCCAAACCGTTGATTCAAATGCAATGAAATTTTTACAGGAGCTTACATACATGTTGAAGAATGTTCTCACCAAATTTCAGCTCAATTGGGTGATTTCTTGATCGATTCGAATGGAGTTCGAATCGACCCCAAAGTGGGCCCAATTTCCTGAGGCCAGGCGCGTGGGCCCCCCTCACGTGCCAGAAGCGGTCTACCGAATTTTTAGGAGAAATATCAGCCTCTTACGCCTATAAATAGAGCCCCTGGTCATTCAGAAAAGGGGTCGGAGAATTTGTAGGGAAAAAACACGCCCGGACGCTGCCAGAGTCACTCCATAACATCATTACTGCAATTTATTTCAAGTTTTGGACTTTGTAACTGCTGTAATCATCTGTAATCATCAAGTATAATCAATAAAAGGATAAAAAACTTTGGAGTGGACGTAGGCCGGAGATAGCTGAACCACTATAAAACTTGTGTCTCTGTTCTTTACTTTTGGATGGCTGTTTACTATTTGCTGAGATCCGAGATTTGTGTTTGAATATTATCGATTTATATTCATACACTGGTGCTTTCACGGTATTCGGGGTTTGTGACCAATTTTGGCGCAAACACTTTGGTGCTTTCACTGAGAAAGACTAGCACCCGCTACATCGGACTTGAAAGTTGGATTTGAAGATTTTAAAGAGTTTTGGATTCAAGGACAATGACTAGGCAAAATGGTAGAAGGCAAAGGGCTGAGAGAAGCCAACAGGAAGGAAGTCAACAAGCATCCTCCGGAGCTGGGGAAGGACGGGCTTCAATCTACATAACTGGGGATGAAATGGAAGCTATGACGAATTCTTTGCAGGAGAGATTGTTGAAGAGCCAACAGGAAATGATGCAGACTTTCTTTGAGCAAATGAGAGCTGCAGGGATGCAGAACTTAGGAACATCTACAGCCGCTGTGGATGCAGGACAGGGGACTAGGGTCGTGGAACCCAATGGAGGACGAGATACGGAGCCAGAAGGCAATCAACAAGGGCTTGGTGGTAGGCCCACGGGATCCAATACAGGAGGACCTTTGGAAGGAATTCAACAGGCTAGAGCTAACGTTGCTTCTAGTGAACCACACGAGGAATATGTGCCGGAGTTCCCTCGGGGGCATGGGGGGAAACCCCCAACAGACAATACCGGATTAGTAGAAATCATCAGAAGAACTGTGCGAGGTGGTTTGACCAACGGGGACTTGGAAGGAGTGAATAGGAGTCCGTTTGCTCGGGAAATAAGGATGGCTCAGAATCCACCTAAGTTTAAGCTACCTAGCGTGGAGGTATATGATGGTAAGGCAGACTCAACTGATCACTTGATGAGGTACACCAGACACATGGAGGTGCTGGGAGCGTCGGAGGAAGTGATGGCCCGATGCTTCCCTTTGTATCTGACGGAAATAGCTGCAATGTGGTTTAGGTAGCTGAGAGAAGGATCTATCAGGACTTGGAGAGAATTGGTGGAAAAGTTTTTGGGACAGTTTTGGGTTCACGTCAAGAGGCCGAAGAATGTGATGACATTGACATCGGTGAAGCAAAGGATGGATGAATCGCTTAGAGCTTTTCTAACTCGATTCAGTGCGGCAGTCGCTTCGGTGGATTGGCCTGATCCATCGATGGTTTTAATGGCAGCAGTATCAGGAGTCAGGGAGGACTCGGATTTCAAGGTATCTCCGATACGAGATCCCCCACAGGATCTCGACGAATTCTTTCACGAGGCAGAAAGGTTCCTTCGACAGGAAGATGCGAGTACGAATTTAAAGGTGAAAAGGGTTAATGCAACTCAGGATGTAGGACCATCCAACAAAGGTTTGGATAAAGACAAAGGGAAAAGGAAGTTGGACGATGATTCTGGAAACGCTAGGAAGCGATGGAAGGATCCGAAGTTTTCCACATATACAGGATTGAGCGAGACGCTGGAGCAGATATACCTAGATACTCGGAATCGCCTTCCTTACCGAAGGCCATCTAGGAGAGAACCATCAGAACGGGAAAGGACATCGGGAAGGCACTCCCTCTTCCATGATTTAGATGGACATGATACCAACAGCTGCAGGCACTTAAAGGATATAATCGACGAGCATGTAAGGAATGGACAGTTACAGCAATATGTCGGAACTCGGAATGCAACTGTGGAGCAGGAGCAACCACCGACAACCTCTCACCGTGATGATGGGAGGCCCAGGGATGATGGTCGATTAATCATCCATTGATCAGGATAATGTGAAATAAGTAGCAAACTGCTGGCAAGCAACTAAGTCGTTTACACATGTATGGGGACGGAGATAGCCCCTAGGCATGCTCTTAATGACGATAAACTGTGATGTTGTAGTTTGTGAAATTTATCTTTTGCTTTTTTGATTGGACACTACTCTTCTCTTTGGATTTGGTTTTGGAGTTCGAACTCCTGGTTTTTGCTTATTTTTTGACTTGGATTTTCCACTGGATGATTGTTTTTCGTTTTGGATGCTGGTTTGAATTTCTGATTTTTTGATTTCGATTTGGTTTTTGGGAGTTGGATTCTGGATTGGATTTTGATTGGATTTTCGTCTGGTTTTTGATAAATGGTCGTCGGGTATGGATTATGCCTGGCAAGGGGTGAGTCACTTTGCCCGAACGTGGTAAATTGACTCATTCAGGTCGTTGAGTATGGACTATGCTCGACAAGGGTCCGGAGTGACCAGGATTCGGCCCAGGACTTAGGCCCCATATTATCGATTATTGTTTCAGGTCGTTGAGTATGGACTATGCTCAACAAGGGTCCGGAGAGACCAGGATTCGGCTTAGGACTTAAGCCACGGCATAGCTCAACGTTCAGGGACACTGGACCACGGTCGTCAGGTGTGGATTACGCTTGGCAAGGACCCGGAGAGGTTAGCTCAACGTCCAGGGACACTGGACCACGGTCGTCAGGTGTGGATTACGCTTGGCAAGAACCCGGAGAGGCTGTGGATTCGGATATCTACCCAAAGAGGTCCTGGATCTGGTTATTGGCTATTGGATAAGGATGGATTAAGACTCGGCTGTCGAGTTCGAATGGATATGGAATTGGCTAACGCCTTGGTTACGGGATTTGGAATTGGGCATCGACTCGAAGCAGTCAAGGATGACATACTCTGGTGATATGGCTATGGACTTCGGATATTGGATTCGAAACTATTCAATACACGCCTTATTATAACAAGGCATGTTTTGGGAGGCAAAGTGTTATCCCATTTTTGGTCAAAACTGGAATATCAACAAATGGACGAGGAATGATGGATGTCAGGATTGGAAATCAGTTGGAATCAAGGCTACGATCGATATCGTCAAAATTTGGTTGAACTCCGATCGGGACGAAATTAATTGGAAATGATTATAAGGATTAGGAAAGGCTATGTTTCAAATTTTAGGATAATCGGAGTTCATATGAAGGAGTTATGATCGATGCAAGGTAGGAAGGGCATGGTTGTTTGAACCCATCAAGGTGTTCGTTTCGAACCCATCAGGTTCGAATCGATCAAAGGCACACAAGGTTCGAATCGATACACTTCGTATCGATTGGTATGGATTCGTCTCTGAGAAGTTCGCATCAGGTGTTGGTTCGACTCGATAGGCTCGTATCGATCAGATAGGAGGGGTAGATGGATCTCGGTTCGATGGCAACAAACCCAGAGTGGTAGCAAGCATGTGGAGGTTCTTCGAATCGATGTGCTTCGCATCGATCAGGATGGGTGCAGATGGCTCATTTCGACTCCAGTCTCGTTCGAATCCATCAGGTGAGAGATTTGTTCGAATCCATCTTTCACGACCACTTTGTATCGATATCCCCATACTCGTTTCGAGTCGACCATATCACGTGGGGATCGATTCGAAGTGAACTCCAGGACCGATGTGAAGAGAGACGCAAGTTAATGGATACGAACATGACCGTTGTGAAGTTATGGATAAGGACGAAGCGTGGAAAATGGATACGAACGCGTCTTCAGGAAGGGAAGCATTCAACACGGCGACAAAGGGGGATCGACCCAGAGAAACAGCGCCACGTCATCGGTACGCACACGCTTTGGATGGATTCGAAGCATGGATTCGAAGCATGGGTTCGAAACATGGATTCGAAGGCAATAGGCAACGGACAACCCCAAATTCGAATCCATCGTATCTCCCAAACCGTTGATTCAAATGCAATGAAATTTTTACAGGAGCTTACATACATGTTGAAAATGTTCTCACCAAATTTCAGCTCAATTGGTTGATTTCTTGATCGATTCGAATGGAGTTCGAATCGACCCCAAAGTGGGCCCAATTTCCTGAGGCCGGGCGCGTGGGCCCCCCTCACGTGCCAGAAGCGGTCTACCGGATTTTTAGGAGAAATATCAGCCTCCTACGCCTATAAATAGAGCCCCTGGTCATTCAGAAAGGGGTCGGAGAATTTGGAGGGAAAAAGCACGCCCGGACGCTGCCAGAGTCACTCCATAACATCATTACTGCAATTTATTTCAAGTTTTGGACTTTGTAACTGCTGTAATCATCTGTAATCATCAAGTATAATCAATAAAAGGATAAAAAACTTTGGAGTGGACGTAGGCCGGAGATAGCTGAACCACTATAAAACTTGTGTCTCTGTTCTTTACTTTTGGATGGCTATTTACTATTTGCTGAGATCCGAGATTTGTGTTTGAATATTATCGATTTATATTCATACACTGGTGCTTTCATGGTATTCGGGGTTTGTGACCAATTTTGGCGCAAACAACTAATTAAATAATTAATTAAGGATTAAACAATTAAGTTAATGATTAATGGTTAATCAAATAATTATTAATAATTAGTAATAATTATATGTGTAATTGAGTTTTATAAATCAATAATTAAGGTTATTGATTAATAATTAATAATTAAGAATTAATTAATTAAGTGAATAATTAATATTAACGAATTGAAGTAAGTTAATTAATTAGTAATTGATTAAGCAAGGATAAAATATAGTTTATTCTTAAGCAAGTAATTAAGTTTAAAATAAATCAAACTAAATGTTGATATGAATCGATGATTCTATTTGATTGCCTCTGATATTTATTTATATCCTGTGATGTTCTGTGATATTCTGGATATATCTGTGATGACTGTGTATGATTTATCTGTGTTGAATTGCTATGTGAATTCAATTGTTGAATTTAAACTGTTAAGTTAATTAGACAACTTGGCCTTTAAAATGGCGTTTGGATTTCGATGAGACCGGGATCGGGTATCGATTTGATATTCCGAAAACCACATCGATCCAAATTAAACGTTAGGTCGTGTAATCTGAAGTGAAGATCGAGATGGTGTTTTCAGAATGCAAGGGTTATCGTCGTTAACTCTGAGGGTGATTCCAAAACGAGTTTAACGAGATAATGCCTTCGGTTTCGTTCGAACCCCGAACGAACTTGTATGGATTGAATGCTTTCAGCACATCGTCAGGCGGACGATGAGCATTCTAAGAGATATGTTCTATAAAGGTAAACGCAGCCTCAAGTCTCATCAACCGGGAATGGCTAAAACAGGGGATGTGCAGCAAGGTTAGGTGGGTCATGCCCAAGCAGGACGAGGTATACCCCTGTCTAGATGTCCCTTTTATTCGGCTGTGTGGGCGGTTGGACTGCAGCCAACTGCGGGGTTATCTTATTCGGGACTGTTTGGTAAGGAATGGTTCCGGCCTTGTGTTGCAGGGGAGTTAGGGTGGCTCCTCGGTACGGTGATCTAGGCCACGTACTGTGACGGGCGGTACCCCAGTAGCCCTGCCATTGTATGGGATCCAATTTCCAATAAGAGCCGTACGTTTTGATTGTGCCCAACTACGTTGAAATGTGAGATGTAAGCATTTCAGCTATTTCTGTATTTTACTTGAAAACCCTAGACACTATTATAATATCACTGAATTTCCTATAAAATGTTTTGGTTAGCGTAAGGTAAAAACTTACCCGTATTTATGTGTGGGAAGTCTTACGTGATACCTTTATTTCAAATGATTTTCAAAGTTAAACAACTTTAACCCGTTTACTCATACCAGACCCATGTCTGATCCGGAGTTTATATTTTGTTTTTCATAAACTCTTGGGTACTCAAATTTTTATGAGTAGCCAAGTGATAGGTATTTGGAGTATAGAGTTTTCTGGAGGAGTTAGAGCAGAAGACCAGAAGTATGTATCTATCTATATAGTTCCGCTGTGTTAGTTAGTATATGATGTATTTGGGATGTATGTTCTGACAGATATGTATATGACAGTCATATTGTATGATATTGTATAGCTCTGATGTATATATAACTATGTAATAGTTATGTTGATGTATTATATTTTGTTCCATTCCGCTGTGAGATTCTGTTGTTGTTATTCTTTCTTTCTATTCTTTTCTATTTCTATCCCTTTCTTTCTTATTGATGGCACGTCTTTCTGGAGTTAGAAAGTCGGGTCGTCACATAACCCATACAAAGGTTCCTTCAAAACACAGATGGGGTGGTAGTGCATGAATCTTAAAATTTGTAATAAGAAGCAGACAAGTGTACGCAAAATGCTGGCGTATGTGATGAAAAATACCCAAAGCATTAGGACCTTATGGACTGGAGGTTGCTGGTGCACACGGTAGGATTTCCTCAGTGATACAATAGCGATGGAACATTGCGTGGTATTGAGCGATTGATACTAGTGGGGATAGTATCTAGATCCTTTAGTGGACTTGGGGTGTGTGTGTATCTATATAGACATAGATCTATAGGGTGTAGATGGGTATGGTTCGTACGTAGTGATGGAGTCGTAGTGACAAATAATAAAATCAAACATATCATGAAATAGTGAACAATCTACATAAGCTAGTGTTATGTATAAGATGTACAATTTACTAGTCACCAGAACGTTGTTCTGATCCCCTCCTTATTCCAACCCACAGGATTTAGAATGGCAATTACTGGTATTGATTTGGAGCTATTAACTGGCTGAGGCCCTTGGCATTGGAGATGTCAATTTTTAGTCAGCAATTATATTGATATATTGTATTTTCTTATTTCCACCATGAATTATTACCATTAGTGCTATGATATATTTTTCTTTTTGTAGGAAACCGAACCAAAGATCAATATTTTAGTGGACATGGGTTTTTAGTTTAGCGAAAATATGGGCCCACTGAAGTGCGGGTTGTTACATTTGGTACTAGAGCGAAGTTAATTGGTTTCTTAAAAATTTGGAAACAATGAGTGTACATATTTGTAATTTGACTATAAATACAAATGTAGTATATGCTAAAATCTTAATAATTCCATCTATAGAGTTATTGCGTATGGAATATCCTTAGAACTGGATGGTACTTGACTCCTTAGTCAGGCTTTGATAGCCTGATGATTGATGATCCCCATTTTTGATTATCGATTGTTGATGTACAATAAGTTCAAATAATGGGAAAATAAGAGTTCATATGTTATAGAAAGTGGAAGATGGAGAAGTCTTTGGAAAGATTGCGAAATGGTCACTCCTAATTTATGACTAGATTTTTGGATCTTTGGAAATGGAACAAAGGACGTTGTTCTTAAGAGAATAATCATAAATTCACTTTGAGGCCAACCCAATAATAAGAAATTTTTGGAAATTGAAGAAGTATAAATTTTATAATTTAAAAGAACTTTTAATAAAAAAAGTAATTATTAAATTTGAAGAATATATATACATTAAAGGTTTTGTAAGATTATATATATATTTATATTACAATAAAGGAAATTTTTTTCTGAGGCTGTTTTCTTTTGAAAAGAAACGATGGAACAATATAGCTCGTGAAACTTTCTATGTAACAAAAGTTTTTCGGATATAAAAAGGTCTGTATTGGCGGACAATATAAGTGGTACAGATTTGGAATATAGTAAATAGTTTAGAAAAGAGGATAAATTGAGCTGTAAGTGGCTACACTGCAGTATTAAAGAGATGGTAAATTAAAAGAAACAATTAGAGTTAGTGTAGTTTAGGTTGAAGGGTTGATTAGTAGGAAGTTTTGAAATTAAATAAAACAGAGGTTTCATCTATTTTAACTAGGTTGGGATTTGACATATTTTAATTCATTCGAATGAAAAGGATAACAAAATAAGTTTCAACGAATTAACCAGGTTATAAATAAAGGTGTTTTGTTTGAAATAATCAGGAATGTAAATGAAAAAGAAGAGATGTACAAAATAGGTAAACCGTTATTTTGTATTGTATATTTCAATAAAGAAAATGAAACGTAATTCTTAGCAATTTCACCCAAAACACGAACCCTCTTTTAAATGGTTCATAGAGAATTACAGCGTCAACAATTTCACCTTGAAGGAGAAGTAATTCTAATGCATTATAATATAGGATTCGTAAGTGAATAATAAAAAAAGTGTAGTGATTAGAAATAGTGTTAGTAAATTTTATTAAAAATAATGTTGGTAATCTAATTAGAGAAGCTAAACAAAAGAAAAACACACATTTTCCATTGTTCAGCGTATTTAATTTTGGTACCTTTTAAAAGTCTCCTTTTTATGATAATTGAGACTTTACCAAATATTGGGTGTTTGGGAGAGTAGGAAAAGTAAAGGCATTGAGAGGATGAGAGTTGTTCTTATTTTGCTCAAGTTTTTATAATTTAAAATTTATGAGAGGTGTTTTAGAAACATATAAAGTAAGTTTTTTTAAAGAAATGGTTTGGTAAAATGATTAAGTTTTTGAAAGAAGAACTTAATAAACGACTGAACTAAAAATCCTAGATTTTTATGAAATAAAATCTTTAAAAGAAAAGGCCGGTTTGATTTTAAACTTAGAGTTGCTAATGTTCCCTTTTAAGCTTAGGGAATAATTTAAATTCAAAAACCTTAAAATGTAAGTTTAGAAAAGAGTTAAAAACACCAAGTATTTTTGAATTTAATAAAATTTTCTAGGTAACGCTATTAAAGATAAGAGTTTTGGGATTACATATTTCAAAAAAAAATTCTAAAGTTTTCATTTTTGAAAAAAATGGTAAAGAACAAACAAACATTTTAAATATGGGTAGAAATGAATTAGTGACTAGGTGAGACGGGGAAAAAGAATAAGGTTGTGAAGGAGATAGTGATGACTACTTTTTGAAAAGTAACAAGGAATCCCCATAGAGTGCGAGGACACTAGAAAAAACCTAGGAATATTATGTTGATATGTGTGTAACCCATAAAGATTATATTAAACGGCACTTCTATAAGTTTTGGAATATTCTTGTAGGAGGCTTATGAGTGCAGAAAATACCAAGGATTGAGATTATAATCAAAAGAATATGATTAAGTAAAGATAGTAATAGATGATAATGAAATGGTAAACACATACGGAAAATATTGGTAGATTTATGTTGGGGAAGCAAAAGAAGAAATGGGAAAGAATATTTTCCCATACTTAGTTGCTATTTAGTATGAAGACTACATATATTATATTTTTCATCCATTGCAGTGATAGAAGGCGTGGTTATTCTATAACTGCGTAAGGAATGGAAAAGATGAATAGACCTTACTCACGGTAAGTAATAAAGGAAGGATAAGATTTGAAGGGTTTTAACGAGGGATAGCCTATTAGGAAGGTCCATTCTAACTGTGGTAGTAGTTAGTGGTGTTGTGTTTTCTTCCAGTGTTAGTTTTTCTTTTCGTTGGTTGTAAGCATTAGTTGTTGCAATGGATTACGTGCGCTTAGGGAAATGTTCCTTTTTATGTGTTTTCTAGGTAGACCACTTTGATTTGAGAAAATAATAAATAAGAGATTTCATGAAGTCACTTAATTAATGCAAGAGAAAAGAAAATAATTGAAACTAGAAGTTAAGGGATAAAATAAGAAGATTTATATAACTATTTACTAAATAAAAGTAAAATGAAATTGTAAGTCCTGAAAATAGTATTTTTTTTCGGATGACAAATTTCAGAAGACAGAGGACAAGATTACAAAGAGGTGAGCCATGGGTCAAGGTTCCTGTTCCTTGGGGACTGAAACTTAAAATTCAATATGTTTGCTGAATGATATTAATAAGAAAGAAAGGTTTTTGAGAACTTCGAAATTTACGGTGCAATAAAGTGGAGTTTGTTATGGACAATGGTTGGTTGGCTAAACCCTGATGTTAGAAATACGGAAAATTATTTATAAAATGTTATTATGCATATATTTGAAAAAGAAAATTTTTATTTAAAATTTATTTATGAGAAGTTGCATTATAAGTAATATGACTTTGAAAACAAATACACATATCTTTGGAAAAAAAAATTAGTGCTAAAGATTTTGAGTTTTAGAAATTTAAAAATACCACATGCTGACATTGGCGAATAGTCGGTAAGTTGATTTGTTTAGATTTTACTACATACCTGTATTTGTAGTAAAATGAATACGGTGATCGACCGGGAAATTATTATGCATGCATATTATATGTATTGTGATGCACTATGCACATGTACACAAATTTTTGCAAAATTAGTTGCACAGTAAGTGATTGTTAGTGTAAAATGGAAGTGTGATAGTTTAAATGATCGAACCCTTGCGGAATTTCGAGACAAAATTCTTTTAAGGGGGGAAAATTGCGACACCCACACGTTTTTATGTTAATTAGTTAAGACAGAATTAATTAACAAGTAATAAAATATGAAAAATGGAATTTTGAAAATGTTGGAATTTGGCCACAAGACTTATACCATTAGATTCATGGCGATTTTCTGACCAATTTTCATACATAAACTTTTTTATCAGTGTTCAAACGAAAAGGTTATTAGCATTTGAAATTTTAACATTGGAAATAATTATACATGTACATATATTGATATAATCTATTAAGACCGATTAGATGTTAATAGTTGTTAACGTTTAAATTAAGATCTAAGAGATTTATAAAATGGATAAGAATCGATAACAATTGGTTAAAAAACAGAAACAAATGCACACAGTCAATTAAACGTAACAACAAAATCAACGCAGGTTGATAATTCACAAAAATAAATCACATAGGTCGACCTTGGGCCTAGGACAGTCGACCCAAAGGGTTTTGAAGGTGGCAGTTAGTTTAGGTCGTGTGGCCCAGATCTAATTCGGTTCCATCCGACGATTTTGCCGACTTGAACCTCTATAAATTAGGACCTAGGGCTTCACTTCCAAGTCATTATTTTTCTAATGAGTGCGGAAGCTCTGCCATTTTCCTTTCTCCTCCAAAATTTCTAAATAAACAAAAGTAGAATAGGTTGCACATATACACTTTGGAGAAGAATAGAAAAGGATATGGGATAGAAGATAGGATCAAATTATTTTGCTACATCAAACGTAAACTTCAAGATCTGGTTCTAATTAATAAATCTAAATCCAAATCTCTTTTATCTAGCACAACCTCCAATAAATGTTTATATAATATTATCTGTGGATTCAAATAGAGAGTCAAAAAATGGAGAATACATCTAATAGGGTCATATCTAGATTAAATTTAGAGATTTGAGAGCGCTAACTAATAATGAGTGAAAATATTATATGTTCTTGTATAAATTAGATTATATCGTTTGCTGGTATATTCCTATATGCCCGAGTCCGATAATTTAGTTACATAATGATTAGTTTTATTGTTGTAATTACACAATGATTAGATTTAATTTTGTAGTTGCGAAATGATTTTAATTACCAATTTTACATCAAATTTATTAACTGAAAATGTAATGAATTGAGATTCCATTTTATTTGATGTTGACGAAGAGAATGAAAATGAAGCTAACCAGACTTTTGATATTTTACTTATATTTTAATTTATTGGAATGTATATTATTATATACTTATCAAATTCAAACTTAACAAAAGTATGATGTTTAAAATGATAAGTAATCAATATATACTTATAAAAAAAGAGATGTATAAAGTAAAGATGATTACTATATTTTATACGGTCTAAATAAAAGAGAATTTCTTGTAATTTCAAACATCGCACAAACCAATTCTTTGGGATAAGATATGAAAATTTACTGTGTAACACTTAAATTTTTAAAGTTTGTTTCCATTTTATTAAAATATAGTAAACCCTAAAAGTGGAATATTAAAATAAGAATGTAGCTTAAAGGTTAATAAAATGAAAACTAATGAAAAGGTAAGTCTGGATTATAGGAAAGGAGAAGAAATAAGAATTGGAATAGAAATAAAAGGCTGAACTAATGAATGTTGTCACGGTGATATTGATATCTGAATTTGAGAAGCGGTAAATGAAATTAATGAAATAAAAGATAAACGCATAGTAAGACTGAAGACTTACAGTCAGATATAAAAGTTATTGAGGCAATAAATAAAATAAAACAGGAATAAGTGTGCATAAGTCTGAAATATGTACATAAGTAGCTTCAGATATGCGTTTATGATGGATGTGAATAATTATAAACTGTTTGCTATAATTATAATGGACCAATGTCTAAGAGTCGTTAGACTAGGTTAGAATGCTAAAAACATATCCAACCAATTAGACTTGTGGTGAGTGTTTAATTTCGTACTAGAAGGGTACCCCTAGGTCTGGACTATGCTTGTTGCCTTGATTATAAATTATCTATCATAATTATAAATATCTTTAATAATTATGTCAAGTCTTAAGGTGCACAGTCAAATTAGGTTTGCTTCAAAAATTTTAAGTGGGGGTATTGCCTTGATTGCACTAGGCAATCTAAATG
The DNA here is from genome assembly GCA_030765085.1 of Allium cepa. Taxonomy (NCBI): domain Eukaryota; kingdom Viridiplantae; phylum Streptophyta; class Magnoliopsida; order Asparagales; family Amaryllidaceae; genus Allium; species Allium cepa. The sequence goes on from CM060944.1 coordinate 350,565,615, forward strand.
GATGGTGAGTGAGAATGGACTTATGCAACATGGCATGGAAAGTCTGGTGTGCCAAGGTACCGAAATGAGTTGCAACAAGTGTATGTAAAAGGCTGGAGTACTTGGGTACCATGAACTAGGGTAGGAGTTGCATATTTCTCGAGCTCGGCATCGGTCTCTTGTGGTCAATAGGAAGGATAGGGTTACACCTAACCGATCTCTTCCACCTACCAAGATTGGTTTAGTTGGGTTATGCAACGCCATAGTTGTTTGTTAGTTTGTTTGATAGAGCAAGGCTAGTTAACCCATACAAAGGTTCTTTTAAAATATAGACAGGATTATGGTGCGTGGGGCCTAAAATCCATAATAAGAAGCAGACAAGGGTACGCATAAGGCTAGCGTATGTGATGAAAAATTCTCGAAGCATTATGGCCTTATAGATTGGGGGTCGGGGACCGAAGGTCGTCGGTATGCATGACATGATTTCCTCAGTGATACGATGGCGATGGATCTTTATGAGGTGTTGAGAGATATACTAGTGGGGATAGTATCTAGGTTCATTAGTGAAATTAGGGTATATATATCACTATGCCAAAAAATGCATTAGACAACAAATATACTCCGTTGTCTGAAAGCATATCTAACTGTCATTAAATCCGATGCCATCTCATTGCACATTAGGCCATAGATATCCGTCGTCTGATATGCACTAACACAATAATAAAAAGTCATATGTTGTCTGACGTTATAATATCATTCCATGAATTACTTATTAGACAACATATAAATATCGACTAATATTGTAGAGTATAATGGTTCATGATTTTTGTTTGATAATAATAAATATTTTATTGAGAATTTCATATTTTATTCAAACAAATATTTTATTTCATTTCAATTTCAAATAGTGCACATTGAGCTTCCACTATATTTCACACTTTCATTATACCTAACATTATTTTCGCACTCTCATATACAACATCCTTTTACTCTCAGTCACAGACTCGAATTTGATGTCTTCTTGCTTCTGCTCCAACCTTCTATCTTGCCTGTCAAACAAACAACAATATGGTAAAAAGAAAAAAGGAACAAACTAATATTTGTAAAAACAAGAATGTGATTTAATATGATATTTCCTCAGTTATTTGGATTATTTTTTCTCATACTTTAAACTGGAATTAAAGTTCATGAACAACATATGACATGCACAATGTATCACTATACATGCCATAAGACCATACACACACAAAATGCACCTGTGTCAATATATTTTAGGGACAAATGCAAAGGTCAATCCCGAAAGCTCAACGTAGTGCAAGTGTGCACGAGGTCAAGCCCAAGCAAACTCAGGCTCAACACAAGTGCATCAAGCAGTGTACAAAACATCAAGAACATCTAGTGCTAAGGCATTCAGCATTATATAGTCACACATATATACATACATATGTATGCATGTATATAAATGGAGATTAGTGCACTATTTGATTTTAGTTCAAGGAAAATAGCCAGATTATTGAGCATACAATCTAATCACAACACATGCAATAGTGTCAGCAACAAGACGTAATGAAATAGTGCAACAACATAAGTGCATATATGTATAGAGTGAGTAGAAAGGAAACTCAACGACATGTATGGATGAACCAAGATAGCATAATAAGAGTTCGCATATATGGAAATAAGTTTTAGGAAATAACAAGATGGAATCACATCAGTTCAGAGACTCAAGTACATGCATATTACATAATAGAGCAGCAAAGTACAAGTCTAGACTCAAGGCTAAACCAAAAGCCAGAAAAGTGAAACAAACATAACTACTGAGGCCATTATGAAGCAAACAGTTCGGAGCAGTATTAATAAACAAGCAAAACAAGGAGAAAAAATTACATGGAAATATATAAGTGCACACGTATAAACTAGAAAGGAATGAAGTAGTGCAACACCATATAGTTCACATAGATAAAACCAAAAAGGGTACTTTAGTGATGTAGATCAACAGGCCAGTGTAGGTGCAAGTGAAGATTTAAGGGAAATTATACCTAGTGTGGTGATATACAAGCAAAAGTTCAAGCATAGAACAAGTATCAGTTTCAATTGAACAAATAAATATGATTGTATTTCACTAGAGACTAAGACAAAGCCACAGAACAATAATCAAACAATCTAGATTGAATTTGCACACAGAGGAAACAAAAAGGATGATCACAACATTGAATTTTCAACGGACTAGGATATACAAGTATTTACACATAAGAAAGCTCTAGGAAAGTAGGATTTCGAAACAGCAAACAACTCAAACAACAGCCAAAATAAGTATCAAAGCAAGGCCGTGAGCCAACAAAATTGCCTTTATCATCAACTAAGCAAGAAATAAAACAGTGCACAACAAGTACAAGCAACGCATACAAGCATAGACTAGGAGAATACAAATTGAGGACCAAAACAGTTTTGAACAAATCAAACAATAAAATTCAAACAAAGCAGTAAGATTAACCAAGTAAACCGAAATCAAAGGGATTCAACTAATGTCAACATTTGCTTAAAATATAATCAAATATATATATATATATATATATCAGAGGATGTAACATATATACCAAATATTCAAACCGAAAATATATGGTTTCAATCCGTATAAATTAACCCATATCATCAAGCAGTCAACTATAAAGCAAAAAGTCGAAAAATTAATTGGAGAACTCATGCCAAATCACCATTGATCAACTCGACACAGGAAGTCACCACAACTAATCAAAGAAAGAGAGAACTCGAGAAGATCGTGCGCAATTTAAATCACAAATTTTAAGCATGCAGCTTTCAGATAACGAAACCCTAACTTGAAATCAAAGAATGAAATTCCAAGCCGCCGAGATTACAAGATGAGATTTGGTACCGGGAGAGTTAGAACTTTCTAATATGGAAACCAAAATATCATTTTCGGTATTAGAGGATGGGGCTATAGCAAAATTGTGGGTTGGGATGGTAGTAGTTATGGAATAGAGGATTAGGTTTAGTGAGGATGTTGAAGTAACAGATAAGTGGAAGGAGGGAAATGAATTTGTAGGAGGGAAATTTGCACGACACCAAAATGTTGTCTGAATGTCTTTTTCCTATGTGTTGTCTAAATGAATTTGTAGGAGGGCTATGTCATACAACAAACAATTTTCCATATATTGTTTGAAAAGTTGGATAACAAAAAAAATTCCATATGTTATGTGATCACTGTTGTCCGATTTACTTTGTGGCATAGTGTATATATATATTTACCTATATCGACATAGATCGACAGGTTGTAGATGGGTACGGTTCGTACGTAGTAATGGTGTCATAGTGACTAATAATAAAACATAACATAACATAAAATATTGAAAAATCGGCATAAGATAGTGTTATATATAAGATGTATAATTTACCAGTTACCAGATGTTATTCTGACCTCCTCTTGATTACAATTTACATGATTTAGAAGGACATGTACTGGTGTTGATTTGGAGCTGTTGTCTGGCCGAGGCTTTTGATATTTGAGATGTTGATTTTTTTTGTAAGTAATTATATTAATCTATTATATTTTCTTATTTTTGCTATGAGTTATTACCATTGGTGCTTTGATATATTTTCTTTTTTGTAGGATACCAAACCAATGATCCTTATTTTAGTGTACATGAGTTTTCAGTTTAGCAAAAATCTAGGCCCACTGAAGTGTGGGTTGTTACAACATCCAAGGGCAGCAACAATACTCCTGACTTCTTCTACTCTGCCTTTACCCTTTGGCAAGTCCTACATCGAGCTATAAACTTTTCTACATGCTTCTTCATTCCTGGCCATTAAAAGACTCTCTTCATATCACGGTACATTTTGTCTCATCTGGAATGAATGGTCATCCTAGAAAGATGAGACTCAACTAGTATCGTGTCTATCAAATCCATGCTGGGAGGAACGCATAATCCACCATCTCTTTATAACCATCCCTTTGAGTCAATGGCATAACGGCTCAAATGACTTGTGTGCACTCCTCTACCAAGCTTTTCAAAAATGTCTACTAGCTCCTTATCTTGCTTCTGGCTGGGCCCAATACGTTCCATGAATGTAGCATGCACATCCAAAATTGCTAACAATGCAGGGTTAATGTTTGATAATAGTTGGAAATCAAATGTAGAAATGAACTCCAAAAGCTTCCACTCCAACAACAGAGAACTCAATACTGCATGTTGTCTACTCAAGGCATCAACCACCACATTTCCCTTGCCTGGAGTATATGAGATATCGAAATCATATGATGCTAAAAAATCCATCCAAATTTGTCGCCTTAGTTCAAGTCCTTCTAGGAGAACAAATACTTTAGAGACCAATAATCTGTATATAGCTCAACCCACTCTCCTAAAAGATAATGCCTCCATGACTTGAGCATAAAGACAACGATTGCTAACTCAAGATCATAGGTAAAGTAGTTCCTCTCGTGGACCTCCAACAGTCGACTAGCATAGCACACCATTCTTCCTTCTTGCATCAAGACCGCTCATAACCCCATACCATAAGTGTCGATATATACTGTTAATGTCTTTATACAATTGAACAATACCAAAACGTGTGCACTAGTCAATGCCTTCTTCGGTTTAATAAAAGCATCCTCTCACTTCGCGTTCTACGAGAAAACTAAATTCTTCTGGGTGAGGCAAGTCAAAGGAGCAGAGATCTTTTTGAAGTCCTTAATGAAATTTTGATAGTAGCTAGCCAAACCAAGGAAACTCCTCACCTTCATGGCATTATTTGGTACGTGCCAATCTTGAACTGTAGCAACTTTGCTGGGATCGATCGCCAGACCACTTTCCATGACAACGTATTCCAAAAAGCGTACTTCCTCTCGTCAAAAGTTGCACTTAGAAAATTTTGCCTTCAACTTATGCTCATAGAGTGTATTGAGCACTTCTTCTATATGCATCTTATGCTCGTCTTCACTCTTCGAATAGACTGAAATGTTACCCAAAACTACCACGATGAACTTGTTAAGCAATGCTCTGAAAACTCAACTCATCAGATTAACGAAATAGGCAGTGCATTGGTCAGTCTGAAGGGCATGACTAACTACTCATAAAGTCCATCGGGTATACAAAAAGTTATCTTCTAGATACCATCCTCGGCTACATGCAACATATGGAATTCGATAGCCAAATCAAGCAGTAAAAACACCTTTGGTTTAATCAACTGATCAAAAAGATCGTCTATAAGAGGCACTGGTAATTGATTCTTCTTTATCGGTTTATTTAGCTCCTTATAATAATGCAACGCCTCAAAGAACCACCCATCTTGTTGGCAAAGACGACTGGTGCTACCCCTTGCAAAATGCTCCTCTTAATAAACCCCTTCTCCAACAACTTGTTTACTTGCTTGTTCAACTCATGTCTCTCCTTTGGAGCCATATGCCTTGAGGGCAAGGAAATAGGTTCAACGTTCTCTATAAGGTAAATTTAGAACTCGATCACTCACTGGTTCGGGAGACCGATAACTCAGAAAAGGCATGGGTAATCTCTAACTACAAGCATTAAATTTAGCTCTTCATGTGATAGCTCTAATGAATATAAATAACTCAACATGACTGATCCTCGAGGATCGCAATAAACCTATAAGCAATGTCCACTACACGTACTCAACCTAATAACCTTCCTATCGCAATCTAGGATAGCCACATACACCATCATCCAATCCATGCCAAATATCAACCCAAACCCAGAAATCATAAGAAAAAAGCATTGCAATTGAATTCAGCCCCCAAAATGAATAATTTCAATCGTCTACATATCTTAGACAAATAGATCGATCCTTCTATAGGGTTTGAAACAACTATAGGGTTTGTAACTATGCTAGTGTCTAAATATAACACATCCATAAGTCAACATACCTTCAACCATGACCTTCTTCCCTTTATATGCAACTGGTGGCATACTCAACCTATGTGCTGATTCCAGTGCATAAGAAAAGACAATCTTCATTTGATCATAAGCTTTTCTAAACAAGATATTTACTTAGCACCTTCATCATAATTGCTAGCCTAATCATGGCCGATATTATAAGGGGATCAAGCATGGGTGCTTTGATCCTATCTGTGTCTCTGTTCCTAAAAACAATATCATCAGTCATTGTCTTGAGTTGTTTCGCCTAAGCTCCGTCTTTAATGGCAAAACAACTCTCGTTTTCAATGTACTCCCATGTCTCTCTATCTCATTCCATCTCTTTGAAACTAGATGAAGTCTACCAGAAACCGTGTTAATGACCAATATTTTCTCGAGCTGTTTAGACTTGTCATGACTAGGCCTAACCTGGCCCTGTTGGTACTGTTTTCCTGGGGAATGAGCATTTCCTTGCTTGACATTCTACAGGGCTTTAAAAATTACGACAATTTCCTTTTTCAAATCAAGTCTTCTAGCATATCGTGCAAATGCTGACACTCATTCCTGTTATGACCATATGCTTCATGAAAGCGGCAGTACTTACTTGATTTCTTTTTTTCCTTCACTGAATCCCTTGGAGGTGCTTTTTTATAATGCTCAACATATTGCATGGCAAGGTAAATATTTTCAATCAAGTTATTCAATGGTATGTAATCCTCGAACCTCAGAATCTTGATCATTTTTTAGAATCCTATTTCTTGTCTCCACCTCTTTGGTTACCTTCTTTCTACATACTACCTTTGTTCTATACATTCCATTAATTCTACCAGAACTTCCCTCGGTCTGCTTCATAGCAACATTACTCTGAACAACCTCAGACGATTTACCAACAGTAGCTTTCATGGTGGTAGCAGTTGCCTCTTCCAAGAGAAAGAACTGATTCACCTTCCTTTAAAAACGTCCATTGTCGGTAAGGGTTTCATCTTTAACCAAATTAGGAAGCATGACATTGACAGCGTCAATCACTCTAGTCGAATCCATATGCCATCATACATCATCAAATGCTACATAGACCCGTCTTTCCATTATAAGACGGTGCCATTGGCATTTCAAATCTTCTAGGATACTATTTGTAAAGTATATGTACAATGAATGGGTTTCGGCTAGGAGAAAAGTCCCATCCATCATTACTTTGGTGTTGAGTTTCATTCATCAACTTTCTCACCATCTCAGTCAAGTATTCTGGCTCTGTGGGATCTACTGAATGGTCGTAAACATGGTTTGCCCTGAGTGTTTAACCCTGCAAATGGTCTCGATTAGTCTCGAGATACCTGGGTTCTCCTGGCTCCAGGTGAACCGTTCATTCAGTAGTTCTTCCAGTTTGTATTCTATATAGTGAATCAACAACAGTCGTTGATCTCTAGCATTCTGACTATCAACAACACCAGTCCTACCTTCAACGTCATCATCCAAAGAATCAACATTCTCGTTCACTAAATCAAGAATTGACGGTTTGGTACCGATCCTTACTTAGGGTTTGATACCGATCCCCAAACTTTTGCCTTGAATAACCTCCAACCTCTTCTTCGAAGTGGTAGTTTCCTTTCTGGCCATTTTTTATTTTACTTCCCTACACTTTTCGCCACGTGATGAATAACTGTCATACTCGAAATTGGAAGGTTTCAACTCCTTCCTACTTCTTCGGTGATCACGGGTCAATTGACTTAGTAAGTTAAGTATCTCCTACATCTGCTGCATCATCTCATATCAGCTCTCTTGAAGCCTGTCATTCATTTCCTTCATTATTCGATCCATCTCAACCCTTATTAAAACCTCCAGTGGGGTCTGAACTTCGACAGTATCTGGTTGTGCAACTTCTTCGGAATGTTGAGAACCAGCATTCTCAGGATCATTCACAGGTCTAGAAACTACAGATCTTTCTTTTCATAGAGCCATGGCTTGGATTAAATCTCTGATAGATTCTACTGGAATCTGAGTAGTCATGGATTTCAATAATGAAAATAACCAATCTACCTCGAGATTTGAGCTATCCAATCGTAGAAAATAGATCCTAATAGATTGAGATCAATGTTCCCGGTGAAAGCACCAAAATGTTTGTACCAAAAAGTGGCAAAAACACCCAGAGATAAAAAGTAAAAGAACTAAATAAAGAAAGAAATTAAAATGTGGAAAAAAGAACGTACAAAATTTATAGTGGATCGGCTAATCGTTGCCTATATACACTTAACTTTGTTGATGATTCTGATAGCTGTTTACAAAAACTGTTCCCACAGATCAGCAAAGATCCCTTGAATTACAACGGTGTTTGATAAATCGTAAATAACTAAAAAATGATCCCTAAAACCATGCCCCTCATTATCTATTTATAGCCTTAAGTCACTGAAATCTTCTCTACCACGTTCATGCCCATGTTCCATATGTCTAAGAGGAGCCATGCTGAGAAGATCTTAGCCATATCAGCAACATTTAGGAATCGGTACCAATCCACGAAGTTGTCTTCAGGATCTGTTATGTGATCTTGTGGGAATTTGACTTGTTCGTGTCTTCAACTCTCCTGCTTTGTTTGTTTGCCAAAGGATTGGATCTGATTGATGTGCTTGATTCTGGGATGAATGGCAGTGCTTGGCTTGTCCTATTGGTTGCACTTGGCATCTGAGTTTGGCATTATGACTCTAGGAACTCTAACACTGATAACCAAGTTCGTCTGATCAGGTTCATCCGAATATGGCCTGGCCACAAGGTTGGATAACAAAATATGAAAAATCACACCCTTGATACACCGATCCAAAGCCTAGGTTAACTTTCAGACTAGCTCAATGCCAAATAGTATAAGCTATCAGGTTTATATAACATTACAAAAACTAAGATTAAACGGATATAATCTATGATATACTACAATTTTAGAACTCATGATGGAAGGAACAAAATATAAATATAGCAAATAACCATTTTAGAAAATATTTTCGGATAAGGTCTTAGAAAAATAGTGCGTAGTCAAATACATAGTACATAGAAATACAGTTCATAACCTGATAAAATGTTAAGTACCGATAAGATAAACAGTTATATGGGGAATAAATAAGATGGGCACGCCTTCCCATGGATTGAATCGGGCCAATCACCTATTTCCATGTGCTTTTGTGGTAAGGAAAAAAGAAAAAGGGTGGGTTAGACAAAAGTATGGTGAATGAGTACATTTTTAATATATGGTGCTCAAGTGCATTTGACTTTATTTCTACTCTATGTGACCTAAGGTCTCTACAAGTGCTCGTGTATTTCTATGGTCCTTTACTAAAGGGTTTATATTTAATACACATCTACACTAATTACTAGTGCAAGCTCCTACAAGGATCAAACCATATTAAATAATGATCTGTTATAGCTACTAGAGCTACTCAACATAAGATCATCCTATAACTTCCCGTATGAGACTACATCTCATACTATGATTATGCGTAACTATTTAGCATAGGTTTTCCTACAATTTTCACGTGGGAATAAATTTCCCACAAGTACGATTACACATACCCCAACTACACATTGAGAGGGGAACCTACAATGCCGACTCCTAGTGTGTCTCATCATCTGCATCTATGTTCAACTCCCAATGGTAGTTTACTCCTCTTATTGCATGCGTATGGATCCATAAAAAACATAGTATCACATCGCTTCGATATCCATGCATACCAAGAATCACTCAATATATTGGGCCCATACACTTCATCAGGCATCAGTCAGTGCTACGTTTTCACCAAAGAACTTCTGTGAGTGTCATTTGCAATAGAAACCCAGTCAGGTAATCAACCTCTTATTGGGTAAAGAACATTTCCCAACCTCGCAATGTCCTAGCGTCATCTCATAGGAAACTAGCTTCGCTATATATTCTTACAAACACACACACACACACACACACACACACACACAGCTAACATTTAAAACTTGGGCATTGCACCGAGGTTTAATCTAAGTTTTAGCATTTCTTCCTGTCAACCACTTAGGTTGAACGGTAGGTCGGTCTTTGTGTAAAAATTAGAATTTTGATCGTTCTAGTATATTTGTGTAATTATTGTTTACTATTGATCATTTTTAAACATTGGTGAAATTTCAGTAAGCTTATAGTTTTCAATTTTAACAGTTTTTTCCAACACTTTATCAATATGAATTTACCATAATTGGTTTCACGTAGGTTTGACCAATAGCCAAGTTACAGAGCAAATTATAAGAATTTCTACTTGATTTAAAAAGAAGTGTAATCTAGGTTAATTCCTATTTACCAGGTTTGCATCAATTTAATTTATCATCAAAACTCACATATGAACAATTAGGATTTACAATTTAATTATTAACATCCTAGATCAGATAGTGTAAACTAAAATTAACTACAATTAATCAACTTTTAAAAATGTTCACTCTCACTTCAGATCCAAATTGCTCCTAAACTTCGCACGGAAATCTACCCCTATTTGCTTGCCTCTTCCTAGATCTAATGTCCTTAAACTTTTTTATTTTATTTTTATTATATTACTAATAATTTACAAGTGAAGAGGAAAGAATTTGGTAGAATTTCAGTAGAGAGATGATTTTCTTATGAACTAGAGTTTAGGTTAGCTCTATATTTATAGGGGTTATAGACTAATCCTATCCATTAGATTAACCATAGAGAATATTAGATTACATCCAGAACTCCCCATGATTACTTCACGACCAAGCTAAAATATTTCGTTCAATCTCCATCGTGCGTCGCTTTAGAATTCTCGATTCTCAACACCAACTGATTGACTGCTAAGGGCGACCAGTCGAATGCTACATGTTGACCGGCACACCCTAGGGTTTCAACTGATGGAGTACTATAATTAAGGAAAGTTTTATAATTTAATATATTTCCTTTTCAAATTTTAAAACATTCATAACTTCTTCATACTAACTTCGATTTCAAAGCGTTATATATGGAAATTGTCCAGAAAATCACTACAAAAGTAATGGTCCAGGACTTGTAGCCAAATTTGGACATTTGCGAAAATTTTATTGTTTTCTCTCGTTGTATGTAATTGAATTCTTTTATTAATTTTCCTCTTAAATTTTCGAGGTGTTATACGAATATAGGGAATAATAAGGAAAAAAACTGTTGCAACTATGGAATTTTTATTTTCATACTTGTTAATAGTGAAGAAAATTTGTTTTTAAAATAATTCCATTCTAAAATCCAAAAATAAACATCCTTATGCCAACTGCACTTAAAAAAGTTGGAAAAGACTTGAGGGCATAAGATAAGGTTCAAAGATACAATGAAATCGGTATCCGAAAGAATGGTGGAAAAGTAAAATCCTTCATCTAAATTCCTTTCCAGACATAGGAGTATAGATTTAGGAAAATTAGATCTTCAAAGATTTGGATGTTAGAAATAGTGTGTTAGGGATTGGGTGGTAAGGATTGGATGCAAAATTGGTTGAATCATACTCCTATTAGGAGTATGGAATTTATCGTGTGAAAGCAAAGATTTATGATTTTTGGAAACCTACATACATGTGGAGCTACTAGTATATATAGGTTGTTTGCATCATATTTTCAAAATTATTTTAAAAGAACGCATTAATATAGGAGGTGTCAATTTAGTATTATTCAGTATATATATCATATGTGTTGTGATACACTATGCACTTGCACACCATTGGCTGAAAATTGGTTGTACGCTAATTGGTTGGATAGTTTAGAATGATTGTGCACTATATTACATGATTTAACCCTTAGAGAATCTCCAAGATGAAATTCTTTTATGGGGGAGAATGTAACACCCTTTCAAATAAATAGTGATTAATAAATAATCATTAAGGCTCAAAAATAGAATTTTTGCAAACGTCAAACTTTAGCTATGAAACTTCCACCATTATGTCCGTGGAAATTTCTAAGAATCATATGTGAAGTTTTGCGATCGGAGTTCAAACGAAGAAGTTATCAACATTTATGGTTTTCAGATCGAATATAATTTAAAAGAAATAAAAAGGAAATAGATAATAATAAATGTACGGACCCCACCGTTCGACCCTCACTTTAGGTCGATCGATTCCAAGAGGTCAACCGCTATAGGGCACGGTCGTCCAGTTGAAGTAGTGGCAACTAGAGTTGAACCTCGGCCTAGCGGTCCGGATTTAATTTTTATTAATCTAATAGATAGAATTGATTCAAACGCCATAAATACATGCCTAACTCCTCACTTTTCTTCACATATTTTTAGAGCAGTGGAGCTCTACCATTTTCCCTTTCTTCTATTTCAAGAAATTTTAAAAATATTATATTATATTATACATGTATAAATAAGAAAAGGGTGGAAAATGAAAGAGAAGAAGAGAAGGAGTGAATCGGTTCAATGAAAAAGATAAATTCTATAATTATAAATCTATATTCCACTTAGTTCAAATCTCCTCTAAGATATGTAATTCAAATGGATATGTATATATCGTGTTATACATATTTTTGGATTGGAAAGAAAAATGAGTCAATTAAAACGATGAATTTGAATTTGGGAGATTCGAAAAGCTAGAAGGTGAGTGGGTAATTTCATGATTTATATATAATATAGAAATTTATATCGTTGAATTTTATTTAATTATTATGCATATGTAAGATCTGCTGAGTATAGGCTTATAAATGAAGATATTTAATTGAAATCTCGTTTACATATTCTATAAGTTAGGTAATTGGAATGGGATGGTATGCATACCCTAATCTGGTGATTTGAAATTAGTCCCTAAAATTATTCAATAGAATGTTTCAAGTAGAATGTTGATAAGATTACGAAGTTTATTCCAAATTTATTATAATTTGGTTATAAATTGTTAGTATTCACTTGGGTTTCCTTAATTGACTTGCAATGTGAATTTCTATATTTAAGTCTATTGGGAGTAGTGTGGATACAATTTAGTTATGTCCATTTCGATGTAAATTTTCATAAATAATCTAATTCCACAACTATGAATAAAAAGTGCCTTATTTGGAATAATAGGGATATACCAAAATGAAAGAGATGTGCAAAATACGAATATTCTTCTCCGTAGTTTGCACTTTCTATTTCAATAAAAGAAAAGAGATAATTCCTTATAATTTCAAACGGAGCAAAACTATCCATTTTAGGTAGTTTATGGAAAGCTATAATTGTAATCCTTTTCGAGAAGAAGGATACCTCTAATATATTAAAATGTGGAAACGAATGTTCTTTACAAAATATACATATAAGTTATATTCTTTGTATATTCTGAAATTCCTAAGCGTAGGAATTAATGATTCAAAAATAAGAATATACACATGCACGTATAGTGGTATTACCAATTAAAAATATAGATATACATAAGGTAACGAATAAAGTGTAATAAATAAAATGCATCGGTACTTATATTAGTTATAATTAGGACGACTAAATTTATTAGCGTAGTAAATCATAGGATTAGGGGGATTGCGATGTAAAAGTGATAGTAACCCCAAAAATTATGAACAACGATTATAAGTTTAGTAGGAAATAAATATGCAATTAATAGCGAGTTGTAAAAATAAATGGGGACATAAATGCATTTATTGGGACTGTTTGTAGAGTTTAATATGACATTTATGGGAAAATGGAATAATCATAATAAGTTGAGTTTGAAACGGATAAATAGAGGTCACTAGTGATTGTCCAAAATGACTATTAGTGACCATTTATTATGACAATTGACATTTATGAAACATAGAAAGGAAATGGAGAATATAGGAAATAAGCATATAAGATAGGAATATGGTCATAGTGAATAAGTAATTTAATACTAATAAATAAACTTACGAGGTAATATAATTTCCATAGTAGAAATTATATAGCCTCAATAATACATTTAGGATGAGTGTAAATCAGTTGCCTAGCCTAATATTTTGGTTTAGGATAAATGACTTGGTTTAGTAAACGTTGGGAGATCAGTAGAGTTACATAAGTTTGTCCTTCACCTAGAGCTTACTAGAAGTAGTTTATACTTACTATTGATGTGGGACATCTCTAACTATAGGACTTATGAGGAAGGGATATACATTTGCATACAAGTATGAGAAAATATACCAAGGATTCTCGTTGTATTTGAAGTATTAAATGGCTCGGGTACCTTTAGGGATGTCAAGGGATTTACTTCGAGGTAGAAGGTAGTGAATGGCCATCCGGTCTGCCTTTTTCTATTTAAAATGGCATAAATAATCTACGACAGTGCCTAATTAGAAAATGGAGCCTACTTCATTTGTAAATTAGAGGTATTAATTAACGAATTGGGCATTTTCCATGACTAATTTTTAGGTGAATCTAAATGGCATTTCGACTGTGGGTGGTCGGTGGTCTATGTCCGTATTGTTATAGGATAGGTATTTAGTAGTAGTGTTGGCATATGGGCTTTGACCACTAACAGTCATGAGTGGTCATTAGCAAAGGCTTGGGTTATACCCTGATGGATTTCGCATCCTACTAGTATAGAATCCGTATGAGATACACAAAGACCTCAAAGTTTAATTAATTGTTTCTTTGTTAGAGGTGGGCTACTTACCTCTTAAATAAATCTTTGAGATGCATTAGTAATATGGAAAATTAAATTATAAAGTCATGTCTAAGGGTTATCGGCCTCTGCAGCTAGGGCCGCTTGATCAGCAATTATGTACCGGGAGGGCCCGCTTCGGGGTTGAAGTACTTAATGGCCATTGGGTCTGCTTCCTCCCTATTTAAGAAGTATTAAGTGGCAGAGGTTTTCATTTGGGTGGTTTAACGCTTGTATAAATACATACATACATACATACATATATGTAGACACACACACACACACATAATGCATATATAGTTATATCTCAAAGAAGGTCAGATATATCGTATGTGCTGGTGGAATAGAATGGATGATTCCATGAATAGTGGACATCGCATTTAAATAGAATTCAATCGGCATAAATAAGTATTATGGATAAAGTATGTAATTTACCCATCACCGGAACATTGTTTAGACCCCTCCTTATTATAACCCAAAGGATAGATCTAGAGGGACAAGCTACTGGCACAAGATGGGAATGATAGATGGAGAAGTCTTCTCATGCATGCTCGATGCTAACAAGGCAACTAGATACTCAAGGAATAATATTGATTCTAATGTAATAGCATTAGTCGATATACATAGTCTATTATATTTTTTTGTTCCACTATGTGTTTGTGTAAATAGCTCTCTGATATGCTTATTTTTATTTTAGGTTACCAATAACAATGATCCATGCCATAATGGACTTGAATTTTGATTTAGTCAAAATTCAGGCCCATTAAAGTGTGGGTTATTACAATACGTTTATGCACAAATTTATAATTAAGCTAAGAGTGATTCCAAATGTTGAGAATCACATGACACAATTTTGTAAAAAATGTGCTACGATACAGATCATGAAAGAGCTTATGACTCACAAGTTATCTAGACACGTACTCCAAAAGTTCCATATGATAAAGACAGTTTATCAATGACGGAGAGATGTTGGCTAAAAGGGTTGATAACAGAACAACATAGTAGACCCGTTCACTAAAAGATTACCTTGATTAGTTTTCAAAAAAACGTATTAGAGGAATAGGATTAAGATCTTATAATTAACCCCAAGTCCAGTTGGGATATTGAGAGGGCTAGTGGTATGCCCTAGTGGTAATTATGTAATTTTTTAGTTATACCTAACTCATTAATCAATCTTGTTTGTAAAATGGTGTTCATTTTCTTATATGTAACTTCTTATATTGTGATATAATTAATTAAGTAATTAATTTAAATTAATAAGAATACCCAAAAATAAATCGTTGTGTGATTATTGTTGCAAATAATTCTAATTATGAGTAACTATTCACAATATAAAATAAAATTTTAAAATATTGCTAGCCAGGATGTTTCGAGAAAGAATATCGATTTATCCATTGAGACCAAAGTGCATAACGCTCTCTCAATGTTTGGTAGTGTATTAATCATGGCTATTGGAGGCACTAAGGGGGTATGTACTCATACTTATTGGGTAACTATGAAATGACTTGTTCGAGAGTTTCCTATTGGTTGACAACAACTAGGTCAAACAGGAAATTTTGGTGTGACGGTGTTATGTAGTTCCTTCGACGTGGGAATACTATGGGACTTAAATGTGGATACTTCAATTTGATCATAGTTAAAACATGACATAGTATCCCTGGAATGACTATAGTTGGGTTTGAGTTAAAGAATTGAGAGTGAAGCATTATTCCATAGAGAGTTCGTCTCTTCAGTGTATGAGGTTAGTATCACAGCCAACTGTAGTCAACTCAAAGTTAAAATCTCTAGCTATAATAGAATGGTTAATAATAAATGTTATTATTGAACTAAGGGCTTTGTTTATGGATTGATCAAGTTGAATGTGCATAATATTGGATTTTTACCAATACCAAATTCCATACATCCTAAAGTGATATAGTGTTGGCCGAGAGAATGTGTGCAAATTATTGTCACTGTTGGTACCACTTAAGTCGATGTAATATACGATTTTACTGAAAATATTTGTAAGCATTGAATTAGGCCAAACTGTTATGCCACTAGCTAAGATGACGTGTGAACATTAATATTTGAATTCTTTAATATTAATCACTGATCGAATTCACACCATTGGGTCTCACAACTGCATAAGTGAATTCTTTGGAAAACCACACGATTTAGTTGGTTTACAAAGTGTTATAAATTAATTAATATTTAAGGAATATTAATTATTATTATTATTATTGTATTTGATGTAAGTGAGGTGTCTCCAAAAACTTTCTAAGTACGATTAATAATCATTTGGAAGAGTATATAAAAGTTATATACACACATATCGATATATATTTAAACATGCTTTAAATGTCAATAATTATTTAATGGATATCGTGAATTTATTATCCATAAATGGACCATTCATGACCGATAAAAGAAAAGGGGGAATCATCTAGACATTAGATCTAATGTTAATTGAGAATTAAAAGAGGAAATTTAAAAAGAGAGAATAATAAATGGTTTTATTCTCTCTATAAAATAAATCCTCCTCATTAATTCATGATTCACTCCTTCATCTTCTCTATCCTTTCATATTCAACATCTTCATCCATTATTTCCATAGCCAAATATAAAATAAAATCACAGTGGTTCATTCAATTTGGGTAAGATCGGGTGGTGATTTAAGCAATCCAGGTGGTGATTCACAAATCAAGGTGTCACAAAGGGCTAGACCGATTGAGGTAAATATTCATATCTTTATTTAATATATCACCATACCTGATATATATTTGTACTGCCACATACATATTTATGTGACTTTTCAATTATTGAAATTTGATTGTAAGCATTAATTTGTTTTAAATTATAAATTACAGCAATTACAAATGAAAAACATATATACATATATACAACAATAATGTTTGAATTTGTTAACAATTAATATGTAAGATTAAAAATTTATTTTATTCGGAACTAATTTTATTGGAAAAAATTGGTTAAATTTATATATATACATATACTTAATATATACATGCATTTATATATTTAATTTGATAGGTCATGTCATGTTATGTTATGTTAAATTTAAAATTATTTACACACACACACACCTGCATATACACATGTTTAGATTTAAAATATTTAATGTTTAAATTTAATTCCTTGCTTTATTTATAATTCATCTATTGCTTGATACATATGTGACAAGGTTGAAACTAAACATGGATATCAATATGAAATAGTTATTCATTGAAACAATCTAAATCATGACATTGTTTAAATGCGATACAGTTTATAAATATTTATGTGATATTTCAAATCAAAGAAATTTGATGCAAATAATTTTGTTTATGGATATCCATGGAATCATATTTCCCATTTTCTTTTAGATATTAGATCTTATTTTAATTAGGAATTTGTATAAGAGGAAGGTGGCAGATCTTTTCAATTTTATCTTTAAATACCAATTTATATATATATATATATATATATTTAAAGATGTCTAACTTAATTATATATACTCTTTTTTCAAAACTATATGCATAAGTAAATAGATTACAATGCATAATATATATTGATGAACCAAAAACTGGCACAACACCACAAATAGAATAATAACGAGTAAACCTAAGTAGGATCAACAAGAAAATAGTAAATAACGTAGAGCTTTTTATAGTGATTTGACAAATTCTATAGTCTACATCTACTTTAATTTTATTATAGATTGGTTATCAAGTGTACAAGAGCTTTGAAATTTTATTTTAGGTTATGAACAACAAAAGTAAGCTCTAAGGTGACAATGGTGTGTTAGGGATAGGAGATGAAGAAAATGGAGGCTGAATAATCCACTTATTGTCGCCTAGGCTTGCTATATATAGGGGAATTGCATCCCAAAGTCGTCAGATCATTAAAGACTTAGTAAACATCTAGATCCATGAAAATATTTTGAAAGACAAGATCATCCTATATAACAAATCGTCTCCGTACCGACATGATTCTTGTCGGTACCGACATGATTGCCTTATGCAATTTATGGGCCTTCCTCCATTTTAGCTAGCAAGTCGAATCCTTTAGCGTAATTCGTCCATCAATTCTTGTTGGTATATAGATGATATTGCTCATCTAGGACTTGTCTTTTTTTGAACGGCTTTGTAGTTGCTCACCTGCTCCTTCAAAGATGGGTCATAAAACGATCACTTTATGGCTCCATGACTTGATTACACTGTGGCTCAAAGCAGTACATGCAAACGACTTGATATATCAGCGTGATTCATGTCGGTAATAACCACTTTGTCCTTTGGATGTTGGTCCTCAAAATCTTAGAGGTCCTTCACATAATCAACTTGAGCTTTCTCCAAGTTCCTAAAGTACTTGTCTTTGTCTAGACGTCAATGTTCACTTGAAAGCTGCTCGGTTCAAATACAAGATAATACTGGCCCCCTAAAGTATGTTTCTGTTGAAAATGAAGCATGCTTTGGATCTAGACAAGCAAAGGATAGTCGTTCATATGAATCCATTAGTTATTCAAGAATCACTTTGAAGGATCGTCTCTATTCCAGGACATCTGTTTAATCACTTCATACAATTGACGAACCTCTTTCCACACCTAGGTCCACATCTACATCATTCTGAAGATCGCTCCGTGCCTTGGTCAAGTGAGAATTCCTTATCTTTTTTCCTTTCTTTCCTTTGCTCTTTTTACTTATATAAAATATAGGTTGAATCATGTTGATACCAAGTTCTTCATGTCAGCACCCACAAGAATTGTGGACTATTACTTAGACCCGTATAAATATTCGGTGACTTAGGATTTTCTACTCACTTTGTAACGCCCCACCTCTATGCTCACAATAACAAAGAGTATTAAAGAAAATACTGTCTGTTATCACGAAGAATAAGGCTGGATAGGAGCGGCCATCCGTAGTTAGGCCTTACACTAGTATTGGTTATTTCGATAGGAGTGATATTTTTTTTATTCTTCATCTCTTATTTATTTACTCCCATCGACATACCCAATTCCAGTATAAAACGAACTACGATGGTTCATAATAGTTTAGGACAATAAATATAATAATAACACATATAATATATATGCGGAACACAGATAAAAACAAAAATGTCTCATATATATAATAACTAATGTCAGTTACAATATATGTGATACAATACATATGATACAACTACAACTGTCGACTCAGGAATTTATATACACAAGTACATTATCGTGAATAATATACATGAATATACAACATCTTATGCTGTGACAACATCTACTCCAAATGATATAAAGAAACTTCATAGCTATAGCAGCAATCCAAAGCAAGATATCTACAACCTGTAATAACTCGGTCTGACCCGAGTATTAAATTCAAAAGAAAATAATACACGGGTCAGTCTAATTCAAACTCAGTTATTAGTGCACAGAAGCAATAATAATCACGTAACAAATAGACGACAGTCACAATAAATCTAGTCTATCCGATCCTTAACTAAAGAAATCGGATAACGATAGATATAATACGTAACAGTGTTAAACAACAAATCAGAAGAATCAAATCATCAACAAGGATAAATGAAAAGATCATCAATGAAGATAATTTAGAAAACATCAGAATTGCCTAAACGACAATTAACAACAAAAACTAATTATTAAGTAAATAATTAGAAACTCATAATCTAATTATCAAATTGATAATTTGACAACAACAAAATCATTTAAATTAAATCAATCAAAATACAATTCAAAACATATTGAATTGAATAAACGAAATAGTTCAAACAGTCGAAATATCAATTAAAACGCCAATTCGAGTAGGGCTGCAGTACACGCACGCGTGTACTGCCTCACCACTACAGTAGTTAAATACACAAAAGATCAATAATTCAAAAGCAATAGAATATCAATAAAAGCAATACTGTGTGGCTGCAGTTCACGCTTGCGTGCACTGCCTTGCCACTACAGTGATGATGTACACTAAAGCTCAATACCGTGTGGTTGCAGTTCACACTTGCGTGCACTGCCTTGCCACTACAGTGATGAAATAGGAATCAACACAAGGTCAAATCCGAGCTACTAGCTGGATTCAACTCAAGTGAATTCGAAAATCAAACAAAATGCAAAGGTCAACTCACCGCTGTCATGACTCAACACAATGCCCCAGTATCCAGAAATACACTCGGCAAGGCTCAAAGACCAATACACAAGAATTCACAGTGCAAACTAATGCACTAAGCAAGTGGCAGCAGTATAAAGCTACAACCAAGTGAATATGAAATATGTACATAAATGAATGTACATAACAAACTGCACATGGCAAAATGAATCAGAGGTGCAACATGGAACTGCACATGGCAGTAGTACACATGAAGAGACAGCCGAATGAAGGTGTAAACAAACAAGAATATGGCCGGAACCAAACGACATACTCAAGGCATAAACAAGTATGCCAGGGATGTGCAGAAATAAACAAAGAAATGGTTCAGGTATATGCAGATCTGACCACAAAGACTCCAAAGATGATATGCACTTACAAAACCAGAGATACATGTACAGGTGAAGAAATTCCACCACCAACTAATTTGAAATGCAGTTAGTAGCACATACTACAACTCAGGTCAGAGACCAAAGAATGGCTAGAGACAAGACTCAAGACAGCAATGAACTCGACCAGATACACATGAATATGAAGACCACAAAGGCAGTTCACAAGTCAAAGACCAGAGCATCAAAACAATGCTGAAGTCATTCCAGCAAAGTGACAGCGCAAATAAGTGCACACTAGAGATACTACAGACTACATAAACCAAAGCAAAATCATGTCGAACAGAGACTAAAGACCAAGCCAAAATGAAGACAAGCAAATGAACTCCAAGCAAAGAGCAAGAAGTACAGCGACCAAATGCAAATGAATACAAAGCATCAATGCAATGTATCCGATTCGAGAACAAAGGCAGTGTAGCAGTTCAAAATGGCAATCGACAGAGATAAGTGCATCTCTCCTAAATGTACATGAATACTTGCAACAAAAGGGTGCAAATACAACATGTGGTGATACATAGTAACACATGATCAAAAGCAATGCAAGCAAAGTTAACAACTACATTACTGTTGTGCAGCATATATCAAGTGAAGTAATCAATCTGCAAATATCATAAAGGCATGAAGGCACAAGGCCACACTCAAAACAACTCAAACTCTGTACATACCCAATAATATATGCATACACACATACTAATATATGTATGCATGTATATGCAGACGTGAATATGTAGGGGACGGAGCAAGGCCACCCTTTAAAAGAATTTGAAACAGCAACAAAACTACAATAGTTTGAAAACAATGCAAAGATACATCATGAAACCAGTGGTGCAGCAGCCTCAATTTGAAAACTAGTCAAATGAACGATTTCACAAAATTAAGTCTGTAGCTTTCTAACCAAAGACAGTGTCGAAGATAAGTCCGTAGCTTACCAAAGACAGTGTCGAAGACAACAAAACAAACGAAATCAAAATTAGAAAAATCCAAGCAAAGCGAGTAAATCACAAAAGCACAAGTTCAAAATCACCAAAATCTCGAATTAGATGTGAGTGAAACTTAAATCACTCACCTTTGCAAAACGAATTGGAGCAGCCGTGTTCGAACTGAAGAAGAGTCGAAGCCGTGGCCCTCACGAGATGAATGATCGACAAAATCTAGCAACGAGAAACATCCTTTGATCGATCCACAACAAGCGGTGACCACGAATGTCACAAAGCCCTAGTTTTCACAGGGGGACGAAGAAGAGAACGAGGCCGCCATTTTTGTTTAGGGTTTGTTCCTCTGTTGGATTTTATCTTAGGGTTTTCGAACGAAAGAAACAGGGTTTAGGGATGGTGATATCGGCCTTGGATAAATTCACACACCAATTAAAATGTGGCCCAATATTAATTTTAAAGCCCGTAAAACAATTTAACTAATTTCAAACAAATTTTAACCGACTCCAAAAACTCCAACAACAAACAGCAATTAGCTGTCAACATTAATCGTTTATTGATGATAATAAATTTTTCACAAATTCCCGGGTTGTTACAGACTCCCCTCCTTATAAAAATTGCGTCCCCGCAATTTTCATAATTAAGGTTCCCAGTAACAATTATTTTTCTAACATAAACTGGTTAGGCTAGAAAAATAAAGGTCGAGAATACAAATGCCAAAGAAATCTTTTAACTTCATAAAGGAAATTCACAAATTTTTAACAAAATCTAACTATCAATTAGATAATCAGAAAACAATAAAACTGAATAAATGCAATTATCAGCAATTTTCAATTATCAATTAGATAATTAGAATACATAAATCACAAAACAACAATATCTAATTATCGATACGATAATTAGAAAATAGCAAAATCTAGTCATCAACAAAGATAATTAGAAAACATAAATCAAAATTCGCAAATCTATAGTTATCTAGTTATCAACTAGAAAATTTAAAAACAACTCTTATCTAATCACCAAACGATAATCAGAATTCTCAAATCAACAAATATTCAATTATCAAAAACGATAATCAAATCTCAAATCAACAAATATTCAATTATCAAAAACGATAATTAAATCTCAAATCAACAAATATTTAATTATCAAAAACGATAATTAAATCTCAAATCAACAAATATTCAATTATCAAATACGATAATTAAATCTCAAATCAACAAATATTCAATTATCAAAAACGATAATTAAATCTCAAATCAACAAATATTTAATTATCTCAAGCGATAATCAAATCTCAAATCAAGAAATATTTAATTATCAAAAACGATAATTAAATCTCAAATCAATAAATATTCAATTATCAAAAACGATAATCAAAATCAACAAATATCCGATTATCAAAAACAATAATCAGAAGCAACAAATATTCGATTATCAAAAACGATAATCAAAATCAACAAATATCCGATTATCAAAAATGATAATCAGAAGCAAAAAATATTCGATTATCAAAAACGATAATCAAAATCAACAAATATCCGATTATCAAAAACGATAATCAGAAGCAACAATTATTCGATTATCAAAAACGATAATCAAAATCAACAAATATCCGATTAGCAAAAACGATAATCAGAAGCAACAATTATTCGATTATCAAAAACGATAATCAAAATCAACAAATATCCGATTATCAAAAATGATAATCAGAACTCATATCAACAAATATCCAATTATCACAAGCGATAATCAGAAACAACAAACATCTGATTATCAAAAACAATAATCAGAACTCATATCAACAAATATCCAATTACCTGTAGATAATTGGAAACAACAAATATCTAGAAATCAATTAAGATGATCTAGAAAATCAACATAAAAGGTGGATCGATCCCAACAAATGGCGAGTTTTAGCTACGCCGCACGTGCATCTCATATGGCCGAAGCCTACCAAGTACCGTCATCATAATTTTGGCGCCCATCATATGACCCAAAGGTCCAACATATGACCCGAAGGTCTGGTGCTGGTATTTGACCCGAAGGTCCTCATATGACCCGAAGGTCCTCATAGTGGCTCGAAAGCACACGAAAATCATTAAATATTTCAATTAACGAGTCCGGAATTAACCAAAATGTCAAACGCACATGTCCCATAACCACGAGTTTTACTAAATCGTTTAATTCTCTTCATCGTTTCCTTGAAAGTGCAAAATTATGTATTTCAAAATAACATTTCACGTCCTCAAACGGACAAGTCCGGAATTAAGCGAATCAGTAAAAGAAAGGGGTCATAGTCCTCGATTTTGCTGAAATGTTTAAATCGCTTCCTCATTCTTTTGAAAACGCAAACTGCAGAACTTCTGAAAACAATTTCATTTATTTTATAAAAGTAATAATTTACATTCTCAAACGAACAAGTCCGGAATTAAGCGAATCAGTAAAAGAAAGGGGTCATAGTTCTCGATTTTGCTGAAACGTTTAAATCGCTTTCTCATTCTTTTGAAAACGTAAACCATAAAAATTTTGGAAAACAGTTTTATTTTTAAAATGATTTGCAAATTCGTGATAAAAACAGCAGCATTAGTGATAATTTTGACAAGGAAATTGCACTTCTCAAAACACCGTAGAAACGGATCTCAAAATCAGCTTGCGGGATAACCGCTTAAAAATCCACTTTAAAATTTGACGGTCACTGAAGTCAAAGCGACATTGATTTTCATACGTCAAAATCTCATCAAAATAATTCGCATCAAAATATAATACCAGTGAATTTTCATTCATTAAAATGTCAACAAAACACCGTGCTTCAAAGATTTAGCATTGGTGTAAAAATCCCGTCATAAAAATAACGGCAACAAAATACGTTTAGAACCAAACATCGGTTCAACGTAAAAATAATGCAGTAACGTGCAACATAAATTTGCACGTATACCGCAAAATGAACAGAGAAATCATTCGAATATATCTTCAATGAAAATAATTCAAAACAGCAAAAATCTCAACAAATTCACATAACTGCAATCGCTTCGGATCCTCAATCGGATTCGAAATTTTCAAAGAAAACAAATTAAACACAGCTATGTCAACAACAAATGAAATTTATTTCAATTTCATATTTTTATTTTTAAATCAAAAAGGATATCAACTGTACTCAACGAAGACAGTCTCACTGTTTCCGCTGCGCATTTGATAAACAGAACACAAATAATTCAATCATCAAAACACAACTTCACTTTTATTTTAAAATAAGAAAATTTAAAAATTTCATCATAATTTCAAAACTTTAGATTTGACTCAAAGAACAAATAAAACATCGACTAATAGTTGTAACACATGTTCCTTCTAAGTTATGTTTTATATTATGTCCATAAACCTCATGCTCTGATACCAACTGTAACGCCCCACCTCTATGCTCACAATAACAAAGAGTACTAAAGAAAATATTGTCTGTTATCACGAAGAATAAGGCTGGATAGGAGCAGCCATCCGTAGTTAGGCCTTACACTAGTATTGGTTATTTCGATAGGAGTGATATATATATATATATATTTATTTATTTATTTTTCATCTCTTATTTATTTACTCCCATCGACATACCCAATTCCAGTATAAAACGAACTACGATGGTTCATAATAGTTTAGGACAATAAATGTAATAATAACACAGATAATATATATGCGAAACACAGATAAAACAAAAATGTCTCATATATATAATAACTGATGTCAGTTACAATACATGTGATGTGATACAATACATATGATACAACTACAACTGTCGACTCAGGAAGTTATATACACAAGTACATTATCGTGAATAATATACATGAATATACAACATCTTATACTGTGACAACATCTACTCCAAATGATATAAAGAAACTTCATAGCTCTAGCAGCAACCCAAAGCAAGATATCTACAATCTGTAATAACTCGGTCTGACCCGAGTATTAAATTCAAAAGGAAATAATACACGGGTCAGTCTATTTCATACTCAGTTATTAGTGCACAGAAGCAATAATAATTAAGTAACAAATAGACGACAGTCACAATAAATCTAGTCTATCCGATCCTTAACTAAAGAATTCGGATAACGATAGATATAATACGTAACAGTGTTAAACAACAAATCAGCAGAATCAAATCATCAACAAGGATAAATGAAAAGATCATCAATGAAGATAATTTAGAAAACATCAGAATTGCCTAAACGACAATTAACAACAAAAACTAATTATTAAGTAAATAATTAGAAACTCATAATCTAATTATCAAATTGATAATTTGACAATAACAAAATCATCAAATTAAATCAATCAAAATATAATTCAAAACATATTGAATTGAATAAATGAAACAGTTCAAACAGTTGAAATATCAATTAAAACGCCAATTCGAGTAGGGCTGCAGTACACGCACGCGTGTACTGCCTCGCCACTACAGTAGTTAAATACACAAAAGATCAATAATTCAAAAGCAATAGAATATCAATAAAAGCAATACTGTGTGGCTGCAGTTCACGCTTGCGTGCACTGCCTTGCCACTACAGTGATGATGTACACTAAAGCTCAATACCGTGTGGCTGCAGTTCACGCTTGCGTGCACTGCCTTGCCACTACAGTGACGAAATAGGAATCAGCACAAGGTCAAATCCAAGCTACTAGATGGATTCAACTCAAGTGAATTAGAAAATCAAACAAAATGCAAAGGTCAAGTCACCACTGTCATGACTCAACACAATGCCCCAGTATCCAGAAATACACTCGGCAAGGCTCAAAGACCAATACACAAGAATTCACAGTGCAAACTAATGCACTAAGCAAGTGGCAGCAGTATAAAGCTTCAACCAAGTGAATATGAAATATGTACATAAATGAATGTACATAACAAACTGCACATGGCAAAATGAATCAGAGGTGCAACATGGAACTGCACATGGCAGTAGTACACATGAAGAGACAGCCGAATGAAGGTGTAAACAAACAAGAATATGGCCGGAACCAAACGGCATACTCAAGGCATAAACAAGTATGCCAGGGATGTGCAGAAATAAACAAAGAAATGGTTCAGGTATATGCAGATCTGACCACAAAGACTCCAAAGATGATATGCACTTACAAAACCAGAGATACATGTACAGGTGAAGAAATTCCACCACCAACTAATTTGAAATGCAGTTAGTAGCACATATTACAACTCAGGTCAGAGACCAAAGAATGGCCAGAGACAAGACTCAAGACAGCAATGAACTCGACCAGATACACATGAATATGAAGACCACAAAGGCAGTTCACAAGTCAAAGACCAGAGCATCGAAACAATGCCGAAGTCATTCCAGCAAAGTGACAGTGCAAATAAGTGCACACTAGAGATACTACAGACTACATAAACCAAAGCAAAATCATGTCGAACAGAGACTAAAGACCAAGCCAAAATGAAGACAAGCAACTGAACTCCAAGCAAAGAGCAAGAAGTACAGCGACCAAATGCAAATGAATACAAAGCATCAATGCAATGTATCAGATTCGAGAACAAAGGCAGTGTAGCAGTTCAAAATGGCAATCGACAGAGATAAGTGCATCTCTCCTAAATGTACATGAATACTTGCAACAAAAGGGTGCAAATACAACATGTGGTGATACACAGTAGCACATGATCAAAAGCAATGCAAGCAAAGTTAACAACTACATTACTGTTGTGCAGCATATATCAAGTGAAGTAATCAATCTGCAAATATCATAAAGGCACGAAGGCACAAGGCCACACTCAAAACAACTCAAACTCTGTACATACCCAATAATATATGCATACACACATACTAATATATGTATGCATGTATATGCAGACGTGAATATGTAGGGGACGGAGCAAGGCCACCCTTTAAAAGAATTTGAAACAGCAACAAAACTACAATAGTTTGAAAACAATGCAAAGATACATCATGAAACCAGTGGTGCAGCAGCCTCAATTTGAAAACTAGTCAAATGAACGATTTCACAAAATTAAGTCTGTAGCTTTCTAACCAAAGACAGTGTCGAAGATAAGTCCGTAGCTTACCAAAGACAGTGTCGAAGACAACAAAACAAACGAAATCAAAATTAGAAAAATCCAAGCAAAGCGAGTAAATCACAAAAGCACAAGTTCAAAATCTCGAATTAGATGTGAGTGAAACTTAAATCACTCACCTTTGCAAAACGAATTGGAGCAGCCGTGTTCGAACTGAAGAAGAGTCGAAGCCGTGGCCCTCACGAGATGAATGATCGACAAAATCTAGCAACGAGAAACATCCTTTGATCGATCCACAACAAGCGGTGACCACGAATGTCACAAAGCCCTAGTTTTCACAGGGGGACGAAGAAGAGAACGAGGCCGCCATTTTTGTTTAGGGTTTGTTCCTCTGTTGGATTTTATCTTAGGGTTTTCGAACGAAAGAAACAGGGTTTAGGGATGGTGATATCGGCCTTGGATAAATTCACACACCAATTAAAATGTGGCCCAATATTAATTTTAAAGCCCGTAAAACAATTTAACTAATTTCAAACAAATTTTAACCGACTCCAAAAACTCCAACAACAAACAGCAATTAGCTGTCAACATTAATCGTTTATTGATGATAATAAATTTTTCACAAATTCCCGGGTTGTTACAGACTCCCCTCCTTATAAAAATTGCGTCCCCGCAATTTTCATAATTAAGGTTCCCAGTAACAATTATTTTTCTAACATAAACTGGTTAGGCTAGAAAAATAAAGGTCGAGAATACAAATGCCAAAGAAATCTTTTAACTTCATAAAGGAAATTCACAAATTTTCAACAAAATCTAACTATCAATTAGATAATCAGAAAACAATAAAACTGAATAAATGCAATTATCAGCAATTTTCAATTATCAATTAGATAATTAGAATACATAAATCACAAAACAACAATATCTAATTATCGATACGATAATTAGAAAATAGCAAAATCTAGTCATCAACAAAGATAATTAGAAAACATAAATCAAAATTCGCAAATCTATAGTTATCTAGTTATCAACTAGAAAATTTAAAAACAACTCTTATCTAATCACCAAACGATAATCAGAATTCTCAAATCAACAAATATTCAATTATCAAAAACGATAATCAAATCTCAAATCAACAAATATTCAATTATCAAAAACGATAATTAAATCTCAAATCAACAAATATTTAATTATCAAAAACGATAATTAAATCTCAAATCAACAAATATTCAATTATCAAATACGATAATTAAATCTCAAATCAACAAATATTCAATTATCAAAAACGATAATTAAATCTCAAATCAACAAATATTTAATTATCTCAAGCGATAATCAAATCTCAAATCAAGAAATATTTAATTATCAAAAACGATAATTAAATCTCAAATCAATAAATATTCAATTATCAAAAACGATAATCAAAATCAACAAATATCCGATTATCAAAAACAATAATCAGAAGCAACAAATATTCGATTATCAAAAACGTAATCAAAATCAACAAATATCCGATTATCAAAAATGATAATCAGAAGCAAAAAATATTCGATTATCAAAAACGATAATCAAAATCAACAAATATCCGATTATCAAAAACGATAATCAGAAGCAACAATTATTCGATTATCAAAAACGATAATCAAAATCAACAAATATCCGATTAGCAAAAACGATAATCAGAAGCAACAATTATTCGATTATCAAAAACGATAATCAAAATCAACAAATATCCGATTATCAAAAATGATAATCAGAACTCATATCAACAAATATCCAATTATCACAAGCGATAATCAGAAACAACAAACATCTGATTATCAAAAACAATAATCAGAACTCATATCAACAAATATCCAATTACCTGTAGATAATTGGAAACAACAAATATCTAGAAATCAATTAAGATGATCTAGAAAATCAACATAAAAGGTGGATCGATCCCAACAAATGGCGAGTTTTAGCTACGCCGCACGTGCATCTCATATGGCCGAAGCCTACCAAGTACCGTCATCATAATTTTGGCGCCCATCATATGACCCAAAGGTCCAACATATGACCCGAAGGTCTGGTACTGGTATTTGACCCGAAGGTCCTCATATGACCCGAAGGTCCTCATAGTGGCTCGAAAGCACACGAAAATCATTAAATATTTCAATTAACGAGTCCGGAATTAACCAAAATGTCAAACGCACATGTCCCATAACCACGAGTTTTACTAAATCGTTTAATTCTCTTCATCTTTTCCTTGAAAGTGCAAAATTATGTATTTCAAAATAACATTTCACGTCCTCAAACGGACAAGTCCGGAATTAAGCGAATCAGTAAAAGAAAGGGGTCATAGTCCTCGATTTTGCTGAAATGTTTAAATCGCTTCCTCATTCTTTTGAAAACGCAAACTGCAGAACTTCTGAAAACAATTTCATTTATTTTATAAAAGTAATAATTTACATTCTCAAACGAACAAGTCCGGAATTAAGCGAATCAGTAAAAGAAAGGGGTCATAGTTCTCGATTTTGCTGAAACGTTTAAATCGCTTTCTCATTCTTTTGAAAACGTAAACCATAAAAATTTTGGAAAACAGTTTTATTTTTAAAATGATTTGCAAATTCGTGATAAAAACAGCAGCATTAGTGATAATTTTGACAAGGAAATTGCACTTCTCAAAACACCGTAGAAACGGATCTCAAAATCAGCTTGCGGGATAACCGCTTAAAAATCCACTTTAAAATTTGACGGTCACTGAAGTCAAAGCGACATTGATTTTCATACGTCAAAATCTCATCAAAATAATTCGCATCAAAATATAATACCAGTGAATTTTCATTCATTAAAATGTCAACAAAACACCGTGCTTCAAAGATTTAGCATTGGTGTAAAAATCCCGTCATAAAAATAATGGCAACAAAATACGTTTAGAACCAAACATCGGTTCAACGTAAAAATAATGCAGTAACGTGCAACATAAATTTGCACGTATACCGCAAAATGAACAGAGAAATCATTCGAATATATCTTCAATGAAAATAATTCAAAACAGCAAAAATCTCAACAAATTCACATAACTGCAATCGCTTCGGATCCTCAATCGGATTCGAAATTTTCAAAGAAAACAAATTAAACACAGCTATGTCAACAACAAATGAAATTTATTTCAATTTCATATTTTTATTTTTAAATCAAAAAGGATATCAACTGTACTCAACGAAGACAGTCTCACTGTTTCCGCTGCGCATTTGATAAACAGAACACAAATAATTCAATCATCAAAACACAACTTCACTTTTATTTTTAAATAAGAAAATTTAAAAATTTCATCATAATTTCAAAACTTTAGATTTGACTCAAAGAACAAATAAAACATCGACTAATAGTTGTAACACATGTTCCTTCTAAGTTATGTTTTATATTATGTCCATAAACCTCATGCTCTGATACCAACTGTAACGCCCCACCTCTATGCTCACAATAACAAAGAGTTACTAAAGAAAATATTGTCTGTTATCACGAAGAATAAGGCTGGATAGGAGCAGCCATCCGTAGTTAGGCCTTACACTAGTATTGGTTATTTCGATAGGAGTGATATATATATATATATATATATATTTATTTTTCATCTCTTATTTATTTACTCCCATCGACATACCCAATTCCAGTATAAAACGAACTACGATGGTTCATAATAGTTTAGGACAATAAATATAATAATAACACAGATAATATATATGCGAAACACAGATAAAACAAAAATGTCTCATATATATAATAACTGATGTCAGTTACAATACATGTGATACAATACATATGATACAACTACAACTGTCGACTCAGGAAGTTATATACACAAGTACATTATCGTGAATAATATACATGAATATACAACATCTTATACTGTGACAACATCTACTCCAAATGATATAAAGAAACTTCATAGCTCTAGCAGCAACCCAAAGCAAGATATCTACAATCTGTAATAACTCGGTCTGACCCGAGTATTAAATTCAAAAGGAAATAATACACGGGTCAGTCTATTTCATACTCAGTTATTAGTGCACAGAAGCAATAATAATTAAGTAACAAATAGACGACAGTCACAATAAATCTAGTCTATCCGATCCTTAACTAAAGAATTCGGATAACGATAGATATAATACGTAACAGTGTTAAACAACAAATCAGCAGAATCAAATCATCAACAAGGATAAATGAAAAGATCATCAATGAAGATAATTTAGAAAACATCAGAATTGCCTAAACGACAATTAACAACAAAATCTAATTATTAAGTAAATAATTAGAAACTCATAATCTAATTATCAAATTGATAATTTGACAATAAAAAAATCATCAAATTAAATCAATCAAAATATAATTCAAAACATATTGAATTGAATAAATGAAACAGTTCAAACAGTTGAAATATCAATTAAAACGCCAATTCGAGTAGGGCTGCAGTACACGCACGCGTGTACTGCCTCGCCACTACAGTAGTTAAATACACAAAAGATCAATAATTCAAAAGCAATAGAATATCAATAAAAGCAATACTGTGTGGCTGCAGTTCACGCTTGCGTGCACTGCCTTGCCACTACAGTGATGATGTACACTAAAGCTCAATACCGTGTGGCTGCAGTTCACGCTTGCGTGCACTGCCTTGCCACTACAGTGACGAAATAGGAATCAGCACAAGGTCAAATCCAAGCTACTAGATGGATTCAACTCAAGTGAATTAGAAAATCAAACAAAATGCAAAGGTCAAGTCACCACTGTCATGACTCACCACAATGCCCCAGTATCCAGAAATACACTCGGCAAGGCTCAAAGACCAATACACAAGAATTCACAGTGCAAACTAATGCACTAAGCAAGTGGCAGCAGTATAAAGCTTCAACCAAGTGAATATGAAATATGTACATAAATGAATGTACATAACAAACTGCACATGGCAAAATGAATCAGAGGTGCAACATGGAACTGCACATGGCAGTAGTACACATGAAGAGACAGCCGAATGAAGGTGTAAACAAACAAGAATATGGTCGGAACCAAACGGCATACTCAAGGCATAAACAAGTATGCCAGGGATGTGCAGAAATAAACAAAGAAATGGTTCAGGTATATGCAGATCTGACCACAAAGACTCCAAAGATGATATGCACTTACAAAACCAGAGATACATGTACAGGTGAAGAAATTCCACCACCAACTAATTTGAAATGCAGTTAGTAGCACATATTACAACTCAGGTCAGAGACCAAAGAATGGCCAGAGACAAGACTCAAGACAGCAATGAACTCGACCAGATACACATGAATATGAAGACCACAAAGGCAGTTCACAAGTCAAAGACCAGAGCATCAAAACAATGCCGAAGTCATTCCAGCAAAGTGACAGTGCAAATAAGTGCACACTAGAGATACTACAGACTACATAAACCAAAGCAAAATCATGTCGAACAGAGACTAAAGACCAAGCCAAAATGAAGACAAGCAACTGAACTCCAAGCAAAGAGCAAGAAGTACAGCGACCAAATGCAAATGAATACAAAGCATCAATGCAATGTATCAGATTCGAGAACAAAGGCAGTGTAGCAGTTCAAAATGGCAATCGACAGAGATAAGTGCATCTCTCCTAAATGTACATGAATACTTGCAACAAAAGGGTGCAAATACAACATGTGGTGATACACAGTAGCACATGATCAAAAGCAATGCAAGCAAAGTTAACAACTACATTACTGTTGTGCAGCATATATCAAGTGAAGTAATCAATCTGCAAATATCATAAAGGCACGAAGGCACAAGGCCACACTCAAAACAACTCAAACTCTGTACATACCCAATAATATATGCATACACACATACTAATATATGTATGCATGTATATGCAGACGTGAATATGTAGGGGACGGAGCAAGGCCACCCTTTAAAAGAATTTGAAACAGCAACAAAACTACAATAGTTTGAAAACAATGCAAAGATACATCATGAAACCAGTGGTGCAGCAGCCTCAATTTGAAAACTAGTCAAATGAACGATTTCACAAAATTAAATCCGTAGCTTTCTAACCAAAGACAGTGTCGAAGATAAGTCCGTAGCTTACCAAAGACAGTGTCGAAGACAACAAAACAAACGAAATCAAAATTAGAAAAATCCAAGCAAAGCGAGTAAATCACAAAAGCACAAGTTCAAAATCACCAAAATCTCGAATTAGATGTGAGTGAAACTTAAATCACTCACCTTTGCAAAACGAATTGGAGCAGCCGTGTTCGAACTGAAGAAGAGTCGAAGCCGTGGCCCTCACGAGATGAATGATCGACAAAATCTAGCAACGAGAAACATCCTTTGATCGATCCACAACAAGCGGTGACCACGAATGTCACAAAGCCCTAGTTTTCACAGGGGGACGAAGAAGAGAACGAGGCCGCCATTTTTGTTTAGGGTTTGTTCCTCTGTTGGATTTTATCTTA
The DNA here is from genome assembly GCA_030765085.1 of Allium cepa. NCBI lineage: Eukaryota > Viridiplantae > Streptophyta > Magnoliopsida > Asparagales > Amaryllidaceae > Allium > Allium cepa. Next base: position 350,599,962 of record CM060944.1, read on the forward strand.
GGGTTTTCGAACGAAAGAAACAGGGTTTAGGGATGGTGATATCGGCCTTGGATAAATTCACACACCAATTAAAATGTGGCCCAATATTAATTTTAAAGCCCGTAAAACAATTTAACTAATTTCAAACAAATTTTAACCGACTCCAAAAACTCCAACAACAAACAGCAATTAGCTGTCAACATTAATCGTTTATTGATGATAATAAATTTTTCACAAATTCCCGGGTTGTTACAGACTCCCCTCCTTATAAAAATTGCGTCCCCGCAATTTTCATAATTAAGGTTCCCAGTAACAATTATTTTTCTAACATAAACTGGTTAGGCTAGAAAAATAAAGGTCGAGAATACAAATGCCAAAGAAATCTTTTAACTTCATAAAAGAAATTCACAAATTTTCAACAAAATCTAACTATCAATTAGATAATCAGAAAACAATAAAACTGAATAAATGCAATTATCAGCAATTTTCAATTATCAATTAGATAATTAGAATACATAAATCACAAAACAACAATATCTAATTATCGATACGATAATTAGAAAATAGCAAAATCTAGTTATCAACAAAGATAATTAGAAAACATAAATCAAAATTCACAAATCTATAGTTATCTAGTTATCAACTAGAAAATTTAAAAACAACTCTTATCTAATCACCAAACGATAATCAGAATTCTCAAATCAACAAATATTCAATTATCAAAAACGATAATCAAATCTCAAATCAACAAATATTCAATTATCAAAAACGATAATTAAATCTCAAATCAACAAATATTTAATTATCAAAAACGATAATTAAATCTCAAATCAACAAATATTCAATTATCAAATACGATAATTAAATCTCAAATCAACAAATATTCAATTATCAAAAACGATAATTAAATCTCAAATCAACAAATATTTAATTATCTCAAGCGATAATCAAATCTCAAATCAAGAAATATTTAATTATCAAAAACGATAATTAAATCTCAAATCAATAAATATTCAATTATCAAAAACGATAATCAAAATCAACAAATATCCGATTATCAAAAACAATAATCAGAAGCAACAAATATTCGATTATCAAAAACGATAATCAAAATCAACAAATATCCGATTATCAAAAATGATAATCAGAAGCAAAAAATATTCGATTATCAAAAACGATAATCAAAATCAACAAATATCCGATTATCAAAAACGATAATCAGAAGCAACAATTATTCGATTATCAAAAACGATAATCAAAATCAACAAATATCCGATTAGCAAAAACGATAATCAGAAGCAACAATTATTCGATTATCAAAAACGATAATCAAAATCAACAAATATCCGATTATCAAAAATGATAATCAGAACTCATATCAACAAATATCCAATTATCACAAGCGATAATCAGAAACAACAAACATCTGATTATCAAAAACAATAATCAGAACTCATATCAACAAATATCCAATTACCTGTAGATAATTGGAAACAACAAATATCTAGAAATCAATTAAGATGATCTAGAAAATCAACATAAAAGGTGGATCGATCCCAACAAATGGCGAGTTTTAGCTACGCCGCACGTGCATCTCATATGGCCGAAGCCTACCAAGTACCGTCATCATAATTTTGGCGCCCATCATATGACCCAAAGGTCCAACATATGACCCGAAGGTCTGGTACTGGTATTTGACCCGAAGGTCCTCATATGACCCGAAGGTCCTCATAGTGGCTCGAAAGCACACGAAAATCATTAAATATTTCAATTAACGAGTCCGGAATTAACCAAAATGTCAAACGCACATGTCCCATAACCACGAGTTTTACTAAATCGTTTAATTCTCTTCATCGTTTCCTTGAAAGTGCAAAATTATGTATTTCAAAATAACATTTCACGTCCTCAAACAGACAAGTCCGGAATTAAGCGAATCAGTAAAAGAAAGGGGTCATAGTCCTCGATTTTGCTGAAATGTTTAAATCGCTTCCTCATTCTTTTGAAAACGCAAACTGCAGAACTTCTGAAAACAATTTCATTTATTTTATAAAAGTAATAATTTACATTCTCAAACGAACAAGTCCGGAATTAAGCGAATCAGTAAAAGAAAGGGGTCATAGTTCTCGATTTTGCTGAAACGTTTAAATCGTTTTCTCATTCTTTTGAAAACGTAAACCATAAAAATTTTGGAAAACAATTTTATTTTTAAAATGATTTGCAAATTCGTGATAAAAACAGCAGCATTAGTGATAATTTTGACAAGGAAATTGCACTTCTCAAAACACCGTAGAAACGGATCTCAAAATCAGCTTGCGGGATAACCGCTTAAAAATCCACTTTAAAATTTGACGGTCACTGAAGTCAAAGCGACATTGATTTTCATACGTCAAAATCTCATCAAAATAATTCGCATCAAAATATAATACCAGTGAATTTTCATTCATTAAAATGTCAACAAAACACCGTGCTTCAAAGATTTAGCATTGGTGTAAAAATCCCGTCATAAAAATAACGGCAACAAAATACGTTTAGAACCAAACATCGGTTCAACGTAAAAATAATGCAGTAACGTGCAACATAAATTTGCACGTATACCGCAAAATGAACAGAGAAATCATTCGAATATATCTTCAATGAAAATAATTCAAAACAGCAAAAATCTCAACAAATTCACATAACTGCAATCGCTTCGGATCCTCAATCGGATTCGAAATTTTCAAAGAAAACAAATTAAACACAGCTATGTCAACAACAAATGAAATTTATTTCAATTTCATATTTTTATTTTTAAATCAAAAAGGATATCAACTGTACTCAACGAAGACAGTCTCACTGTTTCCGCTGCGCATTTGATAAACAGAACACAAATAATTCAATCATCAAAACACAACTTCACTTTTATTTTTAAATAAGAAAATTTAAAAATTTCATCATAATTTCAAAACTTTAGATTTGACTCAAAGAACAAATAAAACATCGACTAATAGTTGTAACACATGTTCCTTCTAAGTTATGTTTTATATTATGTCCATAAACCTCATGCTCTGATACCAACTGTAACGCCCCACCTCTATGCTCACAATAACAAAGAGTACTAAAGAAAATATTGTCTGTTATCACGAAGAATAAGGCTGGATAGGAGCAGCCATCCGTAGTTAGGCCTTACACTAGTATTGGTTATTTCGATAGGAGTGATATATATATATATATATATATATATATATTTATTTTTCATCTCTTATTTATTTACTCCCATCGACATACCCAATTCCAGTATAAAACGAACTACGATGGTTCATAATAGTTTAGGACAATAAATGTAATAATAACACAGATAATATATATGCGAAACACAGATAAAACAAAAATGTCTCATATATATAATAACTGATGTCAGTTACAATACATGTGATACAATACATATGATACAACTACAACTGTCGACTCAGGAAGTTATATACACAAGTACATTATCGTGAATAATATACATGAATATACAACATCTTATACTGTGACAACATCTACTCCAAATGATATAAAGAAACTTCATAGCTCTAGCAGCAACCCAAAGCAAGATATCTACAATCTGTAATAACTCGGTCTGACCCGAGTATTAAATTCAAAAGGAAATAATACACGGGTCAGTCTAATTCATACTCAGTTATTAGTGCACAGAAGCAATAATAATTAAGTAACAAATAGACGACAGTCACAATAAATCTAGTCTATCCGATCCTTAACTAAAGAAATCGGATAACGATAGATATAATACGTAACAGTGTTAAACAACAAATCAGCAGAATCAAATCATCAACAAGGATAAATGAAAAGATCATCAATGAAGATAATTTAGAAAACATCAGAATTGCCTAAACGACAATTAACAACAAAATCTAATTATTAAGTAAATAATTAGAAACTCATAATCTAATTATCAAATTGATAATTTGACAATAACAAAATCATCAAATTAAATCAATCAAAATATAATTCAAAACATATTGAATTGAATAAATGAAACAGTTCAAACAGTTGAAATATCAATTAAAACGCCAATTCGAGTAGGGCTGCAGTACACGCACGCGTGTACTGCCTCGCCACTACAGTAGTTAAATACACAAAAGATCAATAATTCAAAAGCAATAGAATATCAATAAAAGCAATACTGTGTGGCTGCAGTTCACGCTTGCGTGCACTGCCTTGCCACTACAGTGATGATGTACACTAAAGCTCAATACCGTGTGGCTGCAGTTCACGCTTGCGTGCACTGCCTTGCCACTACAGTGACGAAATAGGAATCAGCACAAGGTCAAATCCAAGCTACTAGATGGATTCAACTCAAGTGAATTAGAAAATCAAACAAAATGCAAAGGTCAAGTCACCGCTGTCATGACTCAACACAATGCCCCAGTATCCAGAAATACACTCGGCAAGGCTCAAAGACCAATACACAAGAATTCACAGTGCAAACTAATGCACTAAGCAAGTGGCAGCAGTATAAAGCTTCAACCAAGTGAATATGAAATATGTACATAAATGAATGTACATAACAAATTGCACATGGCAAAATGAATCAGAGGTGCAACATGGAACTGCACATGGCAGTAGTACACATGAAGAGACAGCCGAATGAAGGTGTAAACAAACAAGAATATGGCCGGAACCAAACGGCATACTCAAGGCATAAACAAGTATGCCAGGGATGTGCAGAAATAAACAAAGAAATGGTTCAGGTATATGCAGATCTGACCACAAAGACTCCAAAGATGATATGCACTTACAAAACCAGAGATAGATGTACAGGTGAAGAAATTCCACCACCAACTAATTTGAAATGCAGTTAGTAGCACATATTACAACTCAGGTCAGAGACCAAAGAATGGCCAGAGACAAGACTCAAGACAGCAATGAACTCGACCAGATACACATGAATATGAAGACCACAAAGGCAGTTCACAAGTCAAAGACCAGAGCATCGAAACAATGCCGAAGTCATTCCAGCAAAGTGACAGTGCAAATAAGTGCACACTAGAGATACTACAGACTACATAAACCAAAGCAAAATCATGTCGAACAGAGACTAAAGACCAAGCCAAAATGAAGACAAGCAACTGAACTCCAAGCAAAGAGCAAGAAGTACAGCGACCAAATGCAAATGAATACAAAGCATCAATGCAATGTATCAGATTCGAGAACAAAGGCAGTGTAGCAGTTCAAAATGGCAATCGACAGAGATAAGTGCATCTCTCCTAAATGTACATGAATACTTGCAACAAAAGGGTGCAAATACAACATGTGGTGATACACAGTAGCACATGATCAAAAGCAATGCAAGCAAAGTTAACAACTACATTACTGTTGTGCAGCATATATCAAGTGAAGTAATCAATCTGCAAATATCATAAAGGCACGAAGGCACAAGGCCACACTCAAAACAACTCAAACTCTGTACATACCCAATAATATATGCATACACACATACTAATATATGTATGCATGTATATGCAGACGTGAATATGTAGGGGACGGAGCAAGGCCACCCTTTAAAAGAATTTGAAACAGCAACAAAACTACAATAGTTTGAAAACAATGCAAAGATACATCATGAAACCAGTGGTGCAGCAGGCTCAATTTGAAAACTAGTCAAAATGAACGATTTCACAAAATTAAGTCTGTAGCTTTCTAACCAAAGACAGTGTCAAAGATAAGTCCGTAGCTTACCAAAGACAGTGTCGAAGACAACAAAACAAACGAAATCAACGTTAGAAAAATCCAAGCAAACCGAGTAAATCACAAAAGCACAAGTTCAAAATCACCAAAATCTCGAATTAGATGTGAGTGAAACTAAATCACTCACCTTTGCAAAACGAATTGGAGCAGCCGTGTTCGAACTGAAGAAGAGTCGAAGCCGTGGCCCTGACGAGACGAATGATCGACAAAAGCTAGCAACGAGAAACATCCTTTGATCGATCCACAACAAGCGGTGACCACGAATGTCACAAAGCCCTAGTTTTCACAGGGGGACGAAGAAGAGAACGAGGCCGCCATTTTTGTTTAGGGTTTGTTCCTCTGTTGGATTTTAGCTTAGGGTTTTCGAACGAAAGAAACCGGGTTTAGGGATGGTGATATCGGCCTTGGATAAATTCACACACCAATTAAAATGTGGCCCAATATTAATTTTAAAGCCCGTAAAGCAATTTAACCAATTTCAAACAAATTTTAACCGATTCCAAAAACTCCAACAACAAACAGCAATTAGCTATCAACATTAATCGTTTATTGATGATAATAAATTTTTCACAAATTCCCGAGTTGTTACACACTTTATTTTCTCAGCCCCGAATACTTTTTATCTCTTATGATTTCAAGCTTTAATTGCCATTACCTTTCTCGATTCTAGCCCCAAATCATCTCTACAACTAACTCAAGAACCGCCGCTACCTTAAGCATCTCATCCATGACCACCATCCTACTAAGCGAACTTCCCACCAAATCAAATCAGCCCCGTCTACTTAAGGTCTTCAATTTCCAAATCTAAAGTAATTTTAGGTAAGTTGTTGGAAGGCGATGCTACCTTGTTTGCGGTCAGGGTATTCTCAAAGTTCAACTATGGCTAAGATGTGACAAGATTTTCTTTAACGACCCACTATTTCGATGCATTCGCATCTACACATGTCGGACTTGAATTGCTCGAAACAGTAGACTGTTAATTTATATATGGAAAAATAAGTATATATAGTAAATAAATCAAGCACAGAATCACCAACACAGAGTAATATAACAATAAGCACGGAATAGATAAATAGTAGTTCATGAAGCTACTATAAACATCAGAGTCTGAAACAAAATACAACAGAATCTCAAATACAAATGAATCTCTAATACATAAGCAACTGACGAGTCTGAACATAAATGACTGAAATAACCGAAATAACAGAAAGCTGGATTGATAGATCTTCAAATAACGCTCCAATATCTAAAGGTGAGTCTCAAATGTTGTGACATTCAGTCTAACCCAAGCATAAAGTAAAACACAAAACACTCGAGTCAGGATTAACATTCTTACATTAATAAATTCAACACAAGTGGAATGTCAACTGAAATACAAGTGATTTAAAGGATGTTTGTGATTTCTGTCCTCTAAGGATCCATGGAACCATCTATTGTGTAGTAATATACGCTATTATAATATGTCTATAGTAAAGCAAAAGTACTAAAATAACGTTAAGGCATTACCCATATCCCCCTTAACATATTTTTATGTATTCCCATAGTCTGTACAGTATCGTAATTCCTCCGTAAACTGGGGGCTATTAGAGGGCATTCCATAGGTATGGTACAAACCAAACTCGTAGAAGGTGCGATAAGGCATGTGAACACGGCACTCGAGGCAATGCCAAGGTAGATATACCAATTGTACTACCGGACTGGTGGTAACGCATAGCAGCTACTACCGCCCATCTCGTGACACACTCCCAAATCAAAGGTGTACCTAATCAAATCACAAAACAATAAAATGGTATTGAAGGAATGTGTCCAATATGGGGAATGACCCCACTTGGCCCGGTATAGCTCCTGTTTTAGTCACATCTAAGCTGACTTACAGGAGTCAGGGTCACATCATACCTCATACAGAACTCGTTCGCCAAACCATCCAACTTCATTTCTGGAATCTCCACCACATACGCAGTTGTTAAATTGCGTTTCGATATTGGCAGAGAGTATGACAATATCGGATCCTGGTCTCTCTAACAAGCAATCACTTATTTCACAACGTGGTCATTTCATTTCAAATAGTTTATACTTCATATCAAAATATCATATTCGTTTGCAAAATCGTAACACTTTCAAAATTACAACACTTTTGAAGTCATAACACTTTTGAGATCATAACACTTTGGAAATCATAACATTTTTGAATCATAACACCTTAGATATTGCAAATAGTATATATATTAAAATAGTTATAAATCAAAATAATTTATATATATTAAAAAATTATATATTAAAATAGTATATATATATTAAATACTTTATATAATAAAAATAGTTTTCTCTAATTTCAAAAATCGATTCAAATCAGCTTAAATTCCAAAAATTCAATTTAATTGCATCCCAATTCATCAATTTCAATTCAATTAAACCTCTCAATAAACCATTTTAATTTATATAGATTTCAAATATAGATTGGAACTACAAATTAAACCATTTCAATTTCGTAGATTTCAAAGTTTAAATATTCAAACATTAACAATAACTTAATTTGATACATTTCATTTACACTTCAAATTCAACTTTATTATTATTTAGTTTTTGAAACATTCACTTAATCAATCCAATAATCATTTAAATAAAATCTTAAATTTCAAATTTAAATAAAACTAAATATCCTATTTCAATTTATTTAAATTTGAAAATATTTCTTCAATCACCTTTATTCAAAAATCAAGTTATAAATCATATCTTTAAAATCTCAAATTCAATAAGTTTAAATCAATGCTAATTTAAATTCGATTATTAACAAAATTTTAAATTCCAAGTCAGCATTCATTCATCTTCCCAAACTTTATTTTTAAAGTTATAATTTTTTTTTAAATATTAATATAAATTTAAATAAAGACTTAAACATATTATATACTAATTAAATTTTATTAAATTAAATCTTATTATTATTTATTTTATATTTAATCTATTTTTATATATTTTAAAATAGTAAAATTATAAGTAAAATCTTAAAAATTATATTTTCAAAACTAACTTATAAATTTAAAATTTCCAAAACATATAATTTTAAAAATCTAAAATTTAGACATATATAAAATAACATTTATACATGTTATATTTTAAGAATCAATATTGATTAAAATCATATATTTCCTTTGAAAACTTTAAAAATCATTTCAAAATATAGACCAACGACGTCCATATATAATTTTCAATCATATAGTCAAGTGGTATGGATATTTATCATTTAAATCTGTAATTTAAATATCTACATTTCAACCCGCAATCCCAAAATTTAAAATCAATGAAAATCTCTTGGGTTTATTATTTCAACCCATAATGATTTTCCCCTATTCGACAAGATCATTCGGGTATGCATCATTTCAATCCATAGGGAACTCTAAATTAACAGGAAGCTTGCAGAGTGAGAACAATTATGATAAAATATAACATATCAACAACAGACATATATTATCGGCAATAAATTTAAATATAATATAAATAACAGGTTATGGTGTCAATTGTCATAGGTGAACCGTTACAAATAATGGCATATCATATATAGCAATTAAATAATTTACAGTTAAATTCAACAGCATATTTCAATTGTCATTTCAATGTGAATTAAATTTATTAAATATAAAAATGTTAATCATGAGTGATTGCTCACCTTTCGAGGCTAGAGTGCGATGAGAATGGGAACAGTGACACGGACATACATATGAATGAGCGATAAGGCTAGAGAACTACTGCGAAGTCAATATTAAAAATGTAAGTCAAGATGGACTATAAATCAATGAAACAAAAATATATAGCTATATATTTCAAAGTCAAAAATTTAAGCACGTGTTAAATTTGAAAATCATTATAGAACATATATATATTTGAAATCAATATTGCACTTAAATATATATACATATGTCAAAATCAAAATCTATATACATTACAAGATCATTATAAATTTTAACTCATATATTAAAAACATATTTTATTATATTACAGTACATGAATCATTTCTTAAAACTATATATTATATTTATACTAATACAACTTTGTACACATGTACTTTTCAAATATAAATTCAATATGTATGTATGTATGTATGTGTGTGTATGTATATATATGTGTGTGTGTGTGTGTGTGTATATATATATATATGCACTTGAAAATCAAAACATTACAGATATATATACATATGTGCTTTAAAAATAACAAAGGAATCAGAGCACTTCAAAGACTCCATCCTAATATTAGTGTAAATTAATTTTAAACATATAATATAACACTTTAACTATGTATCTATGTATACACATCATAAATATCAATGCCTAAAACCCCAAATGTATAAATAAAATCGGATAGTCACCGATATACATAAAAACTGTAAATAATATACAATCTAATAAATCAAAACAGCTTAAACATGTTACTTGTAAACAATAAAACTATAAACATAAAATTGTGAACAGTAACTTTGCAGTGTGTGTGTATATTATAAGATACCCCATCAATATAATTACTATATATATACATATATAAAACAGATCATATTTACATTAAAAAACCATCATTTGCAGACCTATGCCTAATATATATACAAACTTATGATTTTTATATAAATACATATATATTTCAAAATAACAACATTTATTAAAACACATGTTATGTCCATATATTATAAAAATCAATGCCAAGTAAAAACAAATATATGTATACTTACGGACATATACACACACACTGTTTAAAAAAAGATGGCTAGGGGGAAAGCAATTCCGAACGACTGCTGGTGGCTGTGCAAGGGACGGTAGATGAGGGCTGAGTCTCCGAGTGGATGGCTATGGAGAGAGGAGATCGAAGACATGACCAACGTTGGAGGGTGGCGAGCAAGATCAGTCAGGAAGGGGGCTCGAGTTTTGCTGCCGCGGGTTATGAAGGTCGGTCAGGGAGCATGGTCGGTGTAGCATTGTGAAGTGTTAGGTGCTGCTGTGGAGGTGTGTGTTAGGTGCTGCTGTGGAGGTGGCCGAGGTGGAGGTTGCAGCAATTGTGAAGTGGTGGTTGTGTGAGCAAAAGAAGGGGCGGTGTGCGTTGTGGTGCATGGGCGGAGGCCGGAGGGGATGCTCGACGTGCAGTCAAGGTGAATGGTGGCAGGCGTCTTATGTGGGTTGCTGACGTGGCATGGTATAGGGGAGTGGTCTAGGAGAGAGAGAGGTGGCGGTGGAGGAAACTATGCGGTGATGGGTTGATAAATAGGCAAATGTAGGCTGTTTAAAGGGAAAATAATGGGTTCAGTTGTTAGTGCAGGTGGAAACCAAAAGACACGAAGAATATAATTGGTTTAGAAAAATATATACGGAAGTTTATTATAAAATATATATTATTTTTCATGAATAGGAACAAATAGAAAATGGAGGAAGACAACAGAGATAGGAAGGAACCAGCAAACGTTAAATACCGTGGGTATGACAACAGCCGGGCATGTTGCGTTTCAGAAAATAATAATAAATAATGGCTATTGGAATTACCAGAGAAAAACAAAAGGACATAAAAGCCCAAAAGGCTCAAACGAGCACAGATATTGTAATCGTCTTATCAATTTCACCGCGTATCGGACACCGAAACACATGAATGAATATACCGTGGAGATCAGCACTATAAGATGATTAGAACCGTACATAGATATCAGCATCCTATCAAAAGTTAATATTCGAAACCCAAAAAATAGTGCTAAAACGCTGAAAATAAAATAAATGGGGCAATAGCAGTCCAAATTTGACGAAACGAGTTATGACATCTCACTTATAAAATAATTTACATTTTCATTATATAAAAGTATTAATGTTTCAAAAATATTTTATTTTCATCAATATTAACTGATTTAAAATTTAAATCAAAAATTACACAATAGAATTAACTTTCATATTCTCCAATAAAAATTTACCAGCTGCTACATTTAAATAGATGTATTTCAAATATCAAATTTTCATTTCAAATTTTTATTGTTAATTTCAAGCAAAATTTCACATAATCACGTTATAAAAACCATTCAAATTTATGGGTTGTTACATTTTCGATTAGTGATCGACCATCATTTACATTTCTTGGTTACCACAAAACCTAAGTGATTCCAACGAATATCTCGAGTCTAACCTGAAGTTAATACCATTGACATCCAAGTCCATGATCGTTTCATTCTAATTTGTGTTAGCTTCATGTCACCACCACTTTCGCTTCTGGTTTTCCATGATAAGCCTTGGATTTTTCATAGCCCCAATCCCTGTATATTCAAAGTTTTTGGGAAATTTCTTTTAAGGTTTGGTCTATCATCAATCATTGTTTAAACTTTGACGATACAGTTTTGAAGAACGATCACGTCGAACACACTTTAGCGCCCGAATATATCATTTAAGTCAACATTCCAAGTCATAACACATTTGTATGTTCATGGAAAAAAGGCTCTGCATCGCTCCGGATAGTCTTTCAGCTATAGTTCACTTCGTAATAGAAAGTAATATCTGACACATAGTTCCATCGTGCGACCAAGCCCGTTTGTCCGCACAAGTGGACTATCTACTTCGAATGTTCCATCCATCGAGTATTGGACAAAGGATGCATACTACATAGATTGATACTTCACACCATCCCAGTCAACATTCAAATTTTGATTGGTCAACAAACGCCGACATTTATTAGACTTTGCATGTCGGCCACACGGGCTTTTATTATAGTGAAATTTCAAAATAAAACATAACTGACCGTGTTCGGTAAGTTTTCTAATTCAGAATGACTTGCCACTTACCTCGTTTTAAGTTGGCCGAAACCCTCAACTCCCCCAAAAGCCGATTCTTCTACCACTTAGGCCTCTACGTCTTCTACAACTGGAGCGAGATGATCAATCATAACCAAACTTCAAGGATAACTAGTTCTAGTGGTACCACTTTGGAACTAGCCTCCTACGTTGAATGATCAACTCGGAGTAAAGGTTCTAAATGATCCTTCAGAACACCGTCAACATTAACTGCAGAATCACTTCAAATAATTTGTTTTTTGCCATAGGATCTCGGAGGATGACATTTTATTGCCAATTTTCAATCGGCAGGAGCATAAACCTCCTTAAGAATACACCGCTTGCAATAAGTACATGTGCATGAGTGGAGTCATTTCATCTTTTAATGGCTTCCTTTAATTCTTTCTTCAAGAGATTGGGCTAGATTTAACACAAGTGCATCCCAATGGGTACGCCCTTCTCAACTTTTTATATGTTCTGTTCACGATGTGAATACTGCTACACCAATCTTTGTTGAGCTGACACACCTTTTGAGTTTCAAGAAGAGAGCCGGCTCGACCTCTTTATTAATCATCAAAGCCTAGTGTCACTGCAAAGTTATCTTCACACTTTACAACAAGCTCTCTTACTTCAAGAATGAATATTTTTTCATCTGATGCCCCTTCGGGTTCAACTAATGTTGGTTGTCTAGACATAACTTAACCTTCTACTCATGCTTAGATTTCCTTCAATAATTTATCTAATTTCATTTCCGTTCTCTTCATAGATGTTCCTCAAGGAGATTGTCAGGACACGATTCTTCGTCTTCCGAAAATTCGACATCGACACTCACTTTATCGACTGCCGAGAAATCGAACGACGAAAAACCGAACACTGAGGGTTTTATTTAAGAAAAATTTAGGAAAGAAGAAGAGAAAAAGATAGAAATTAGGGAGGAGAGAAGAAGATAGAAGAATTTTAAAAATAGAACGGACAGAAAGGAAACAAAAAAGAACAACAACAGAATCTCACAATTCGCAGCGGAACAACATATAATAATGAATGAATAATCTTTAAACAAAGAACTATATCAGTTATTACATTACATACATTTCATTACATCATATCATCAGAGTGTACAACATCATACAACAACAAACAGTGCAGCGGAAAAAGAAATACTATATAAATAATATGCCATGCCATCCAGCTTGCCTCCAGCAACTCCAGAATATCCAGAATATCCTGATAAACCTAACTCTTAACTGCCCGTGTGGAAATTGGTGGGCACCCAGAGTTTAGGAAGGAAAACAATAAACTCCAAGTCAGTCATGTGACTGGTGTGAGAACTCAAAACAGTTTATTTAACTTTAAAATCAAAATAGAGGAATATTTTTAATCAATTCGCAATGCTTTTAAAAAATGAGACTACCATAAGGCCTCCCGCACACACACACAATGCAAACGCAGAATCAGAGGAGATTTCTCCTTATGATAGTCAAAGATGCTTGATACGCATTTAAAATAACATTTGATATTATTATTAGTGTATAGTGTAGGAAAAATATTTCGGAAGTAGAATATAAATCTTAGCCAACATAGACATTTCGAACTATGCCTACTATAGCTACCATCCAAACAGTGGTGACCACCATAAGTGAATAGCAGGTCCTACAACTAATACCGTACAAGTTTCGTATTGGGAATTGGATTTCCAACAAATGGTCAGGCCAAGGAACTTCCCATTGCCACTGAGAATGCCTCTGGAAAGACATCCCCGAGAACCAAACCGGATCTCTGCCAACACAAGGCCGGGTTACCCCTTAACTGGGTAACTACTGACACGAGCACGCCATTCCCCGGTCCTTTAGGACCTTTTCAACCGAGCGCTCGATATCCAACATCACACAATCATAAAGTGTTTTCAACATGAGTAAGTATCTGGGCTCCATACCATGATACCACCCCTTTCCAGAAGGAAATGCACATACCCTAAGGGGAGCTACAGCAACCCCTAATAACCTTGCCGCATCTTTCCTGTTTTGACCGTTTCCGGGATGTGAGGCTCGACGAAGTCACGTCCACAAAAACATACTTTATATAAAAGCCATGCTTTGGGTCAACAAATGATCAACACAATGATCACTAAGATAGACGATCAAATAAATGATCCTATCACAATAATCAACACAATGATCATTTCAGCATCACTCAGCATGTCACATTACCAAGATGGGATATATCGCTGATAACTTCAACTATATAACCTTTGAGCTCGTACGTCTCAAAGAAGGGTGTTAAGCAAAGAATAAATTCTCCGCCACCAACAGAAATATATTTGAAAGAAATCGGCTTTATATCTCAACTTGTAATGTCAGACATACAATCCATACAAGTTTGTTCCGGGCTCGAACAAAACCGAAGGCACTTCTTACGAAGCCCTTGCAATACGGGTATTCACAATCCCGATCGAATTTCCCATCACTTAAGGAATCTCTATACCAGGAGCTACCCAGTGCAGAGACAATCGATAGGTCATCCTATCGCTTTCACAAATACTCGGTCTTCAACACCGATCTTCAAATGCAATTCATAACGACGTATCACATATTCGGAATGGGTTATACGACCCCATGGTCCTTTCCCGGTTAACCCGAATAGTGAGCGCTTATTCAAAAATAAGTGTGCATTCAAATTCAATCATATTCACATCAAATACCCATTCAAAGGGAAATATTGATAGTCGGCTATTGAACTATCAATGGATATGCATACATCACCAGATTCCAAATAATTTTCCAAATTATTTATTTTCCAAAATATCTTTACAAGATATAAAATTCCAACACTTCAAAAATAAATCAATATTTATTTTCAAACAAATTTCACTTTCACATATAAATTCCATAATGAATTTATATTTCAAAATATCATGCATATACAATTTCAATTATTCATTTTCAATTTATCTTCAAAAAGATAAATTCTAATTATTCACTTCATATTGGAAAACATTTCCATACTTATTTATTCATAAGTAATTCACAAATCTCTTTTATTTTCAACACTTAGAAAATATTCAATATACTTAAATCGAATTAAGTATAAAATTCATTATTTAAGGAAATCATTCACTTAAACATATTTACTTGGGCCAAAACGAATGTTACGTAAAACATCGTTACGACAACCCAAAATCACTAGTATAGGGATTCAGAATTAAAATAGATATATAAATCCCAATACTATACAAAACATTTCCTTTCGGAAATCATTTACTATAACAACAGTGTTATAGTCCACCATTTCCTTTTATTTCTCGAAAACGTCTATTTCAACAATAAATGTTGAAATCTATGGTTTCGAATCTCAACACATTTTAAAACATCGTTAGATCGTTTTAATTCTATTTTAAACATTCACATTCTAAACAATTTCTTTAACGTGTTATTCACTGTTCAAAAACGTGAATAAACTTCTTTAACAAATTCCATCCTTTTATTCATTTTAATTCAAAGGATTATTCACTGTCTAAAAACGTGAATATAACTCTATTTCTAAGTTATAACAATTAACTTATCAAAATAAGTCGTTTGCGGATTTATAAAACAACGTTTATAAATTCTATTTCTATTTATATATAAAAACTTCCTTTTACAAATTCCTTTATTAACCTATTCCAGTTTATAACTCAATTTTAGATTAAAAGTTCATATTATAAGTTAACTACTTATAAACGATTATTTCACAAAATCATTCCTTAGAGTTTCATAATTATAAATCTTATAACTTATAAGATTCATTTATTTAACCCAATCTATTCTTCAAATAACTTCATAAAATTTATAAATCTACTGTTTATAAATTTCGTTTACAACTTCACCATTTATAATTCTATTGATTTCATTCTTTAATGAAATTCATTTTCAATTCATTCAAACACTTATAAAATCTCATTTTATAATCCCAACGTTTTAATTTACAAATATTCATTTGTAAATCCTTTAATATAAATCAATCTATATTATTCTTTAAAACGTCTTTAATTTCCTTTAAAAAAACTTCACCATTCTGATTTATAAAATAATTAAATTTTATAAATCCTATATTTAACTTTTTATAACAAGTTCAGAATCCCAATTTAAACTCTTTTATAAAGTCATTAATTCCTTATTTTCAAAAATCAGCTTTTAACTATATTTCTTAAAAATCATAATTTTTATAACATTAAAAATTATAACGTTTATTTATTTGAAATGGATCAATTCCAAAGATATTTTATCTTTTCAAAAATCACTTTAAAAACATTTTAAAATCCCAAAATCTGGGTCCAATGATGCTACACACCAAATAGTCAATCACGACTACAACGATATCATATATCGATATGATAGTCCATCAAATATCAAAATATCTGAAATAAAATAAATACTGTTGAGGAATCCAGTTGGATCCCTCCAACCTGTTTCCTGCATTCAAAAACATTAGCACAATACCAATTTCGCTCCAGTACGAAATTATCGCGGTACATGTTCTTATTAAATATTATCCGCTTAATAACGGCGTAATAGGGTCTCATCCGCTAAACAAAAAATGCGGGAAATCAACAACTGCAATATATACATATGCCAATATATATATATTGATATTATATATAATACCAATTTCACTGTTTATGAAATATTCGCGGTATATGTTTATATTAAATAACATCCGCTTACTAACGGCGCATAATGTCTATTTTAACAATCAATAATTCACAGTCATCATTCAAACATGCATTCAAATATTTTAAATCTAACTATTTAAAATAAAATCGAAATCTATTCGATTGAGTGAGAAATTCTCACCTTGGTTTTAATTTCCGTTTTAGCTTTTATTTCGAATAAAATTAAACGCGCGTTTAATTTTACCCGAAATTCTCACTAACTCCAAACGACTCCAAACCAACTCCATCGCGTAGTGCTCGTCCATACGATTCCAACGCAACTGAGTTTGCATTTTTTCGACCTCGTATGAAAAAGTTATGATTTTTACAAGTTTGTACACGTTTTTTATAACTAAATTTACAACATAACTTTTATAATTAAAACCTAACTCAACTGCAGGCCATAGGATCCAACACCAAACTGATCACAGCCCTCCATCATCTCTTCCCCACTCACGCAAATGCCCAGTAACCAAGCCGTAACAAAATGAACCCATTAGCATGATTAGGGTTTGAATTTGCAAACAAATTACTCAATGAAACTCGATCAAACTCCGCCACGTCGAAGAGCACGACATGCTCTATGTTCGGCCCCAAGGACCCCTAGCTCGGCCATCTAGGTGGCGTGGAAATGCGTGCGTGGCTGTAGGATGTCGGCCCCACTTCTCTCCCCCTCCGTCGCACCATTTACGATCATACCCGTATGGAATTAAAGCTCTCTCCATGCTCTTCAATGTTGTAGTTAACAACTTTGGCCAAAACTTCACGGATTGGAAGAGATTAAGGGTTGAAATTGGGACAATTCTGACCATTGAAAAATTAGGGCCGGCTAGGGTTATAAAATTAGGTTTAGGGTTATATTTTTATCAAATTTATGAAGATGGTGGTCTATTTATAGAGTTTCGTTCGACACTATTCACCCGGAAATTCCGAACTCCGATTTAGACGCCGTAACCAGCGTACCTAGGGTTTATCCCGCGTTCCGGACACAATGGAACAGGTTTCGGAAGCTAATTCGGAAGTATGTGCGAGTTATGGCAGAAAACGTTCAATTTGAATTAAACCGATTTAAATCGATTTCTAGGCGTTTTAATTTGTACCGGACAAACGGTAAATCCAATTGACTTGAAATTTGAAACCTTACAATAATATCACATTACGGATCCGATGAAACTGGTTTCGTCGAATTCCGAGACTTTTTGAAAAATGGCTATTTTGACTCGCCAAATTTAAATTAAAAACGATTCGATGCGTTTCGAGCTGCCACGATCAAATGATAACTCCGATTGACACGAAAATTGAAATCCAGTAATAACTAACTATTACGGATCCAATGAAACTGGTTTCGTTCAATTCTGAGACTGTTCAAAAATTGGCTATTTTACAGTCGATTATTAAATATTAAAATATTCAATTTTCACAGATTAACTTTTAATTCGATTTTAAAAGTTCTAAAATGTTATTCTAACTTCAATATGATAAAATAAAATTTTACAAATCATCTTCAATCATATTTAACTCAATTTTCAATTATTTCCATAATTTAACATATTAAATTATCGATTTAATTATCCAATTAAATCCAAAAATTCAAATAAAATTTATTTGACTTATAAATTCACTTATAAATATTTAAAATTAATTAAATATTCAAATTTAAATTAATAAAAATTCTGGGTCGTTACAATCTTTCCCCCTTAAAGAATTTCGTCCTCGAAATTATAAGTAAGAAAGTTACAAAATCTATTAATTTTTCCAAAATTCATAGTTAAACTTTTTAGAATAACTTTACTAAGTTTTCAAATCATACTTAGTTATCTTTTCAAAAACAACTACTATTGTTTAACTTTCAACTCCAAAATCAAAGTTGAAGTTTTCAAAATTTTCCCAATTTTCTCAAAAATTTTCTAACGCCTTAAATTCTCGGAAAAATTCGCCATAGTCTCCTTTGCGCGGCTCGATCCGAAAAAAAAATGACAGTATATATATCACAAATATACATCTCATCAAGTAATGAGGCATCCCGAAGGGAAAAAAGTATAAAAGTGCGATATTTAATCCGAGATATGTACCTTATATTTTATTAGCAAGCATATACGGCTAATATAGCGCTAAAGCGAACTCCAAATGCGAAGCAAACGCGATCCGCACCTACTAAACTCAACAAACAACATGAGAACATGCATATATGTAAATAGTATCAATATACAACATATAGCAACATAATAACTATATACGTCAACATAGCTATGCATTCAAAACAACAAATGCAATATATATTCAACCATCAACCAACTAACATCCATATCCAATAAACATTCATTCATATTCTCATTCATATTTAATGAATTGGTTTTCACTTTAAATCTCATTTGATTTATTTACATTGGATTTTATCAACATTCATTCTCAATTCAATTAGTTAACATTTACTAATTTAAATCAAATTCACGTTCAATTCTATTCAAATTTATTTACTTTCAATTTGAATTCAATTTCATAGCTTTCGATTTCATTAACACTTAATGAATTTTATACAATCAATCAACAATCATATAACAACCAAAGTATATTAATTATAACCAAATTCCTTTGCTTATATTCATTCTTATTCAATTTATTCAACTTCTAATAACATTAGATTTCAATGAATTTACACTTTCATTCATTATTCCATATCAACTTAAATTACATTCAATTGATTAACATTCAATCCATTCATTCAATTCAATTACAAAGTTGAATTTCATTTATATAACTCAAGTTCATATTTATCATTTAACTTTATTAATTTAGTTTGATATCAATATCAACTTATATATATAAGTTTTATTTCACAATTGTAAATCACTTTAATTATAATTCAATTCTTATAATTCTTTTTACTTATACAATTATTCTTCAATTTAGATTATTCAAACAACTAAACAATCAACTTATATACTCTAATAATTCTGAAAAATTATTCCTTTATATATAAAAATATAATCAAGTAAAATTATTTCATTTACCCAATTTAAAATCAATACTATGTCGAATTATCTTGTTTAAGAGTTTAGAAACCCCTATCTACGATAGTTAGCTAGACTAAATCGACGGGAATCTATAAACAATCAACCGATAAGTCAACACAATATAAAACAATTTTATTCACTAACAAATACGCTCTCATAGCTATTATTACACTCAAACTCATTCTAGAGTACTACTGACTCTATCTCTAATGAATAATACCCTACAGAACCATGGTTCTCGCTTAACCATCAGAGCTCTGATACCACATTGTCAGGACACGATTCTTCGTCTTCCGAAAATTCAACATCGACACTCACTTTATCGACTGCCGAGAAATCGAACGACGGAAAACCGAACACTGAGGGTTTTATTTAAGAAAAATTTAGGAAAGAAGAAGAGAAAAAGATAGAAATTAGGGAGGAGAGAAGAAGATAGAAGAATTTTAAAAATAGAACGGACAGAAAGGAAACAAAAAAGAACAACAACAGAATCTCACAATTCGCAGCGGAACAACATATAATAATGAATGAATAATCTTTAAACAAAGAACTATATCAGTTATTACATTACATACATTTCATTACATCATATCATCAGAGTGTACAACATCATACAACAACAAACAGTGCAGCGGAAAAAGAAATACTATATAAATAATATGCCATGCCATCCAGCTTGCCTCCAGCAACTCCAGAATATCCAGAATATCCTGATAAACCTAACTCTTAACTGCCCGTGTGGAAATTGGTGGGCACCCAGAGTTTAGGAAGGAAAACAATAAACTCCAAGTCAGTCATGTGACTGGTGTGAGAACTCAAAACAGTTTATTTAACTTTAAAATCAAAATAGAGGAATATTTTTAATCAATTCGCAATGCTTTTAAAAAATGAGACTACCATAAGGCCTCCCGCACACACACACAATGCAAACGCAGAATCGGAGGAGATTTCTCCTTATGATAGTCAAAGATGCTTGATACGCATTTAAAATAACATTTGATATTATTATTAGTGTATAGTGTAGGAAAAATATTTCGGAAGTAGAATATAAATCTTAGCCAACATAGACATTTCGAACTATGCCTACTATAGCTACCATCCAAACAGTGGTGACCACCATAAGTGAATAGCAGGTTCTACAACTAATACCGTACAAGTTTCGTATTGGGAATTGGATTTCCAACAAATGGTCAGGCCAAGGAACTTCCCATTGCCACTGAGAATGCCTCTGGAAAGACATCCCCGAGAACCAAACCGGATCTCTGCCAACACAAGGCCGGGTTACCCCTTAACTGGGTAACTACTGACACGAGCACGCCATTCCCCGGTCCTTTAGGACCTTTTCAACCGAGCGCTCGATATCCAACATCACACAATCATAAAGTGTTTTCAACATGAGTAAGTATCTGGGCTCCATACCATGATACCACCCCTTTCCAGAAGGAAATGCACATACCCTAAGGGGAGCTACAGCAACCCCTAATAACCTTGCCGCATCTTTCCTGTTTTGACCATTTCCGGGATGTGAGGCTCGACGAAGTCACGTCCACAAAAACATACTTTATATAAAAGCCATGCTTTGGGTCAACAAATGATCAACACAATGATCACTAAGATAGACGATCAAATAAATGATCCTATCACAATAATCAACACAATGATCATTTCAGCATCACTCAGCATGTCACATTACCAAGATGGGATATATCGCTGATAACTTCAACTATATAACCTTTGAGCTCGTACGTCTCAAAGAAGGGTGTTAAGCAAAGAATAAATTCTCCGCCACCAACAGAAATATATTTGAAAGAAATCGGCTTTATATCTCAACTTGTAATGTCAGACATACAATCCATACAAGTTTGTTCCGGGCTCGAACAAAACCGAAGGCACTTCTTACGAAGCCCTTGCAATACGGGTATTCACAATCCCGATCGAATTTCCCATCACTTAAGGAATCTCTATACCAGGAGCTACCCAGTGCAGAGACAATCGATAGGTCATCCTATCGCTTTCACAAATACTCGGTCTTCAACACCGATCTTCAAATGCAATTCATAACGACGTATCACATATTCGGAATGGGTTATACGACCCCATGGTCCTTTCCCGGTTAACCCGAATAGTGAGCGCTTATTCAAAAATAAGTGTGCATTCAAATTCAATCATATTCACATCAAATACCCATTCAAAGGGAAATATTGATAGTCGGCTATTGAACTATCAATGGATATGCATACATCACCAGATTCCAAATAATTTTCCAAATTATTTATTTTCCAAAATATCTTTACAAGATATAAAATTCCAACACTTCAAAAATAAATCAATATTTATTTTCAAACAAATTTCACTTTCACATATAAATTCCATAATGAATTTATATTTCAAAATATCATGCATATACAATTTCAATTATTCATTTTCAATTTATCTTCAAAAAGATAAATTCTAATTATTCACTTCATATTGGAAAACATTTCCATACTTATTTATTCATAAGTAATTCACAAATCTCTTTTATTTTCAACACTTAGAAAATATTCAATATACTTAAATCGAATTAAGTATAAAATTCATTATTTAAGGAAATCATTCACTTAAACATATTTACTTGGGCCAAAACGAATGTTACGTAAAACATCGTTACGACAACCCAAAATCACTAGTATAGGGATTCAGAATTAAAATAGATATATAAATCCCAATACTATACAAAACATTTCCTTTCGGAAATCATTTACTATAACAACAGTGTTATAGTCCACCATTTCCTTTTATTTCTCGAAAACGTCTATTTCAACAATAAATGTTGAAATCTATGGTTTCGAATCTCAACACATTTTAAAACATCGTTAGATCGTTTTAATTCTATTTTAAACATTCACATTCTAAACAATTTCTTTAACGTGTTATTCACTGTTCAAAAACGTGAATAAACTTCTTTAACAAATTCCATCCTTTTATTCATTTTAATTCAAAGGATTATTCACTGTCTAAAAACGTGAATATAACTCTATTTCTAAGTTATAACAATTAACTTATCAAAATAAGTCGTTTGCGGATTTATAAAACAACGTTTATAAATTCTATTTCTATTTATATATAAAAACTTCCTTTTACAAATTCCTTTATTAACCTATTCCAGTTTATAACTCAATTTTAGATTAAAAGTTCATATTATAAGTTAACTACTTATAAACGATTATTTCACAAAATCATTCCTTAGAGTTTCATAATTATAAATCTTATAACTTATAAGATTCATTTATTTAACCCAATCTATTCTTCAAATAACTTCATAAAATTTATAAATCTACTGTTTATAAATTTCGTTTACAACTTCACCATTTATAATTCTATTGATTTCATTCTTTAATGAAATTCATTTTCAATTCATTCAAACACTTATAAAATCTCATTTTATAATCCCAACGTTTTAATTTACAAATATTCATTTGTAAATCCTTTAATATAAATCAATCTATATTATTCTTTAAAACGTCTTTAATTTCCTTTAAAAAAACTTCACCATTCTGATTTATAAAATAATTAAATTTTATAAATCCTATATTTAACTTTTTATAACAAGTTCAGAATCCCAATTTAAACTCTTTTATAAAGTCATTAATTCCTTATTTTCAAAAATCAGCTTTTAACTATATTTCTTAAAAATCATAATTTTTATAACATTAAAAATTATAACGTTTATTTATTTGAAATGGATCAATTCCAAAGATATTTTATCTTTTCAAAAATCACTTTAAAAACATTTTAAAATCCCAAAATCTGGGTCCAATGATGCTACACACCAAATAGTCAATCACGACTACAACGATATCATATATCGATATGATAGTCCATCAAATATCAAAATATCTGAAATAAAATAAATACTGTTGAGGAATCCAGTTGGATCCCTCCAACCTGTTTCCTGCATCCAAAAACATTAGCACAATACCAATTTCGCTCCAGTACGAAATTATCGCGGTACATGTTCTTATTAAATATTATCCGCTTAATAACGGCGTAATAGGGTCTCATCCGCTAAACAAAAAATGCGGGAAATCAACAATTGCAATATATACATATGCCAATATATATATATTGATATTATATATAATACCAATTTCACTGTTTATGAAATATTCGCGGTATATGTTTATATTAAATAACATCCGCTTACTAACGGCGCATAATGTCTATTTTAACAATCAATAATTCACAGTCATCATTCAAACATGCATTCAAATATTTTAAATCTAACTATTTAAAATAAAATCGAAATCTATTCGATTGAGTGAGAAATTCTCACCTTGGTTTTAATTTCCGTTTTAGCTTTTATTTCGAATAAAATTAAACGCGCGTTTAATTTTACCCGAAATTCTCACTAACTCCAAACGACTCCAAACCAACTCCATCGCGTAGTGCTCGTCCATACGATTCCAACGCAACTGAGTTTGCATTTTTTCGACCTCGTATGAAAAAGTTATGATTTTTACAAGTTTGTACACGTTTTTTATAACTAAATTTACAACATAACTTTTATAATTAAAACCTAACTCAACTGCAGGCCATAGGATCCAACACCAAACTGATCACAGCCCTCCATCATCTCTTCCCCACTCACGCAAATGCCCAGTAACCAAGCCGTAACAAAATGAACCCATTAGCATGATTAGGGTTTGAATTTGCAAACAAATTACTCAATGAAACTCGATCAAACTCCGCCACATCGAAGAGCACGACATGCTCTATGTTCGGCCCCAAGGACCCCTAGCTCGGCCATCTAGGTGGCGTGGAAATGCGTGCGTGGCTGTAGGATGTCGGCCCCACTTCTCTCCCCCTCCGTCGCACCATTTACGATCATACCCGTATGGAATTAAAGCTCTCTCCATGCTCTTCAATGTTGTAGTTAACAACTTTGGCCAAAACTTCACGGATTGGAAGAGATTAAGGGTTGAAATTGGGACAATTCTGACCATTGAAAAATTAGGGCCGGCTAGGGTTATAAAATTAGGTTTAGGGTTATATTTTTATCAAATTTATGAAGATGGTGGTCTATTTATAGAGTTTCGTTCGACACTATTCACCCGGAAATTCCGAACTCCGATTTAGACGCCGTAACCAGCGTACCTAGGGTTTATCCCGCGTTCCGGACACAATGGAACAGGTTTCGGAAGCTAATTCGGAAGTATGTGCGAGTTATGGCAGAAAACGTTCAATTTGAATTAAACCGATTTAAATCGATTTCTAGGCGTTTTAATTTGTACCGGACAAACGGTAAATCCAATTGACTTGAAATTTGAAACCTTACAATAATATCACATTACGGATCCGATGAAACTGGTTTCGTCGAATTCCGAGACTTTTTGAAAAATGGCTATTTTGACTCGCCAAATTTAAATTAAAAACGATTCGATGCGTTTCGAGCTGCCACGATCAAATGATAACTCCGATTGACACGAAAATTGAAATCCAGTAATAACTAACTATTACGGATCCAATGAAACTGGTTTCGTTCAATTCTGAGACTGTTCAAAAATTGGCTATTTTACAGTCGATTATTAAATATTAAAATATTCAATTTTCACAGATTAACTTTTAATTCGATTTTAAAAGTTCTAAAATGTTATTCTAACTTCAATATGATAAAATAAAATTTTACAAATCATCTTCAATCATATTTAACTCAATTTTCAATTATTTCCATAATTTAACATATTAAATTATCGATTTAATTATCCAATTAAATCCAAAAATTCAAATAAAATTTATTTGACTTATAAATTCACTTATAAATATTTAAAATTAATTAAATATTCAAATTTAAATTAATAAAAATTCTGGGTCGTTACAATCTTTCCCCCTTAAAGAATTTCGTCCTCGAAATTATAAGTAAGAAAGTTACAAAATCTATTAATTTTTCCAAAATTCATAGTTAAACTTTTTAGAATAACTTTACTAAGTTTTCAAATCATACTTAGTTATCTTTTCAAAAACAACTACTATTGTTTAACTTTCAACTCCAAAATCAAAGTTGAAGTTTTCAAAATTTTCCCAATTTTCTCAAAAATTTTCTAACGCCTTAAATTCTCGGAAAAATTCGCCATAGTCTCCTTTGCGCGGCTCGATCCGAAAAAAAAATGACAGTATATATATCACAAATATACATCTCATCAAGTAATGAGGCATCCCGAAGGGAAAAAAGTATAAAAGTGCGATATTTAATCCGAGATATGTACCTTATATTTTATTAGCAAGCATATACGGCTAATATAGCGCTAAAGCGAACTCCAAATGCGAAGCAAACGCGATCCGCACCTACTAAACTCAACAAACAACATGAGAACATGCATATATGTAAATAGTATCAATATACAACATATAGCAACATAATAACTATATACGTCAACATAGCTATGCATTCAAAACAACAAATGCAATATATATTCAACCATCAACCAACTAACATCCATATCCAATAAACATTCATTCATATTCTCATTCATATTTAATGAATTGGTTTTCACTTTAAATCTCATTTGATTTATTTACATTGGATTTTATCAACATTCATTCTCAATTCAATTAGTTAACATTTACTAATTTAAATCAAATTCACGTTCAATTCTATTCAAATTTATTTACTTTCAATTTGAATTCAATTTCATAGCTTTCGATTTCATTAACACTTAATGAATTTTATACAATCAATCAACAATCATATAACAACCAAAGTATATTAATTATAACCAAATTCCTTTGCTTATATTCATTCTTATTCAATTTATTCAACTTCTAATAACATTAGATTTCAATGAATTTACACTTTCATTCATTATTCCATATCAACTTAAATTACATTCAATTGATTAACATTCAATCCATTCATTCAATTCAATTACAAAGTTGAATTTCATTTATATAACTCAAGTTCATATTTATCATTTAACTTTATTAATTTAGTTTGATATCAATATCAACTTATATATATAAGTTTTATTTCACAATTGTAAATCACTTTAATTATAATTCAATTCTTATAATTCTTTTTACTTATACAATTATTCTTCAATTTAGATTATTCAAACAACTAAACAATCAACTTATATACTCTAATAATTCTGAAAAATTATTCCTTTATATATAAAAATATAATCAAGTAAAATTATTTCATTTACCCAATTTAAAATCAATACTATGTCGAATTATCTTGTTTAAGAGTTTAGAAACCCCTATCTACGATAGTTAGCTAGACTAAATCGACGGGAATCTATAAACAATCAACCGATAAGTCAACACAATATAAAACAATTTTATTCACTAACAAATACGCTCTCATAGCTATTATTACACTCAAACTCATTCTAGAGTACTACTGACTCTATCTCTAATGAATAATACCCTACAGAACCATGGTTCTCGCTTAACCATCAGAGCTCTGATACCACATTGTCAGGACACGATTCTTCGTCTTCCGAAAATTCAACATCGACACTCACTTTATCGACTGCCGAGAAATCGAACGACGGAAAACCGAACACTGAGGGTTTTATTTAAGAAAAATTTAGGAAAGAAGAAGAGAAAAAGATAGAAATTAGGGAGGAGAGAAGAAGATAGAAGAATTTTAAAAATAGAACGGACAGAAAGGAAACAAAAAAGAACAACAACAGAATCTCACAATTCGCAGCGGAACAACATATAATAATGAATGAATAATCTTTAAACAAAGAACTATATCAGTTATTACATTACATACATTTCATTACATCATATCATCAGAGTGTACAACATCATACAACAACAAACAGTGCAGCGGAAAAAGAAATACTATATAAATAATATGCCATGCCATCCAGCTTGCCTCCAGCAACTCCAGAATATCCAGAATATCCTGATAAACCTAACTCTTAACT
Organism: Allium cepa; assembly: GCA_030765085.1. Taxonomy (NCBI): domain Eukaryota; kingdom Viridiplantae; phylum Streptophyta; class Magnoliopsida; order Asparagales; family Amaryllidaceae; genus Allium; species Allium cepa. Next base: position 350,628,069 of record CM060944.1, read on the forward strand.
GCCCGTGTGGAAATTGGTGGGCACCCAGAGTTTAGGAAGGAAAACAATAAACTCCAAGTCAGTCATGTGACTGGTGTGAGAACTCAAAACAGTTTATTTAACTTTAAAATCAAAATAGAGGAATATTTTTAATCAATTCGCAATGCTTTTAAAAAATGAGACTACCATAAGGCCTCCCGCACACACACACAATGCAAACGCAGAATCGGAGGAGATTTCTCCTTATGATAGTCAAAGATGCTTGATACGCATTTAAAATAACATTTGATATTATTATTAGTGTATAGTGTAGGAAAAATATTTCGGAAGTAGAATATAAATCTTAGCCAACATAGACATTTCGAACTATGCCTACTATAGCTACCATCCAAACAGTGGTGACCACCATAAGTGAATAGCAGGTTCTACAACTAATACCGTACAAGTTTCGTATTGGGAATTGGATTTCCAACAAATGGTCAGGCCAAGGAACTTCCCATTGCCACTGAGAATGCCTCTGGAAAGACATCCCCGAGAACCAAACCGGATCTCTGCCAACACAAGGCCGGGTTACCCCTTAACTGGGTAACTACTGACACGAGCACGCCATTCCCCGGTCCTTTAGGACCTTTTCAACCGAGCGCTCGATATCCAACATCACACAATCATAAAGTGTTTTCAACATGAGTAAGTATCTGGGCTCCATACCATGATACCACCCCTTTCCAGAAGGAAATGCACATACCCTAAGGGGAGCTACAGCAACCCCTAATAACCTTGCCGCATCTTTCCTGTTTTGACCATTTCCGGGATGTGAGGCTCGACGAAGTCACGTCCACAAAAACATACTTTATATAAAAGCCATGCTTTGGGTCAACAAATGATCAACACAATGATCACTAAGATAGACGATCAAATAAATGATCCTATCACAATAATCAACACAATGATCATTTCAGCATCACTCAGCATGTCACATTACCAAGATGGGATATATCGCTGATAACTTCAACTATATAACCTTTGAGCTCGTACGTCTCAAAGAAGGGTGTTAAGCAAAGAATAAATTCTCCGCCACCAACAGAAATATATTTGAAAGAAATCGGCTTTATATCTCAACTTGTAATGTCAGACATACAATCCATACAAGTTTGTTCCGGGCTCGAACAAAACCGAAGGCACTTCTTACGAAGCCCTTGCAATACGGGTATTCACAATCCCGATCGAATTTCCCATCACTTAAGGAATCTCTATACCAGGAGCTACCCAGTGCAGAGACAATCGATAGGTCATCCTATCGCTTTCACAAATACTCGGTCTTCAACACCGATCTTCAAATGCAATTCATAACGACGTATCACATATTCGGAATGGGTTATACGACCCCATGGTCCTTTCCCGGTTAACCCGAATAGTGAGCGCTTATTCAAAAATAAGTGTGCATTCAAATTCAATCATATTCACATCAAATACCCATTCAAAGGGAAATATTGATAGTCGGCTATTGAACTATCAATGGATATGCATACATCACCAGATTCCAAATAATTTTCCAAATTATTTATTTTCCAAAATATCTTTACAAGATATAAAATTCCAACACTTCAAAAATAAATCAATATTTATTTTCAAACAAATTTCACTTTCACATATAAATTCCATAATGAATTTATATTTCAAAATATCATGCATATACAATTTCAATTATTCATTTTCAATTTATCTTCAAAAAGATAAATTCTAATTATTCACTTCATATTGGAAAACATTTCCATACTTATTTATTCATAAGTAATTCACAAATCTCTTTTATTTTCAACACTTAGAAAATATTCAATATACTTAAATCGAATTAAGTATAAAATTCATTATTTAAGGAAATCATTCACTTAAACATATTTACTTGGGCCAAAACGAATGTTACGTAAAACATCGTTACGACAACCCAAAATCACTAGTATAGGGATTCAGAATTAAAATAGATATATAAATCCCAATACTATACAAAACATTTCCTTTCGGAAATCATTTACTATAACAACAGTGTTATAGTCCACCATTTCCTTTTATTTCTCGAAAACGTCTATTTCAACAATAAATGTTGAAATCTATGGTTTCGAATCTCAACACATTTTAAAACATCGTTAGATCGTTTTAATTCTATTTTAAACATTCACATTCTAAACAATTTCTTTAACGTGTTATTCACTGTTCAAAAACGTGAATAAACTTCTTTAACAAATTCCATCCTTTTATTCATTTTAATTCAAAGGATTATTCACTGTCTAAAAACGTGAATATAACTCTATTTCTAAGTTATAACAATTAACTTATCAAAATAAGTCGTTTGCGGATTTATAAAACAACGTTTATAAATTCTATTTCTATTTATATATAAAAACTTCCTTTTACAAATTCCTTTATTAACCTATTCCAGTTTATAACTCAATTTTAGATTAAAAGTTCATATTATAAGTTAACTACTTATAAACGATTATTTCACAAAATCATTCCTTAGAGTTTCATAATTATAAATCTTATAACTTATAAGATTCATTTATTTAACCCAATCTATTCTTCAAATAACTTCATAAAATTTATAAATCTACTGTTTATAAATTTCGTTTACAACTTCACCATTTATAATTCTATTGATTTCATTCTTTAATGAAATTCATTTTCAATTCATTCAAACACTTATAAAATCTCATTTTATAATCCCAACGTTTTAATTTACAAATATTCATTTGTAAATCCTTTAATATAAATCAATCTATATTATTCTTTAAAACGTCTTTAATTTCCTTTAAAAAAAACTTCACCATTCTGATTTATAAAATAATTAAATTTTATAAATCCTATATTTAACTTTTTATAACAAGTTCAGAATCCCAATTTAAACTCTTTTATAAAGTCATTAATTCCTTATTTTCAAAAATCAGCTTTTAACTATATTTCTTAAAAATCATAATTTTTATAACATTAAAAATTATAACGTTTATTTATTTGAAATGGATCAATTCCAAAGATATTTTATCTTTTCAAAAATCACTTTAAAAACATTTTAAAATCCCAAAATCTGGGTCCAATGATGCTACACACCAAATAGTCAATCACGACTACAACGATATCATATATCGATATGATAGTCCATCAAATATCAAAATATCTGAAATAAAATAAATACTGTTGAGGAATCCAGTTGGATCCCTCCAACCTGTTTCCTGCATCCAAAAACATTAGCACAATACCAATTTCGCTCCAGTACGAAATTATCGCGGTACATGTTCTTATTAAATATTATCCGCTTAATAACGGCGTAATAGGGTCTCATCCGCTAAACAAAAAATGCGGGAAATCAACAACTGCAATATATACATATGCCAATATATATATATTGATATTATATATAATACCAATTTCACTGTTTATGAAATATTCGCGGTATATGTTTATATTAAATAACATCCGCTTACTAACGGCGCATAATGTCTATTTTAACAATCAATAATTCACAGTCATCATTCAAACATGCATTCAAATATTTTAAATCTAACTATTTAAAATAAAATCGAAATCTATTCGATTGAGTGAGAAATTCTCACCTTGGTTTTAATTTCCGTTTTAGCTTTTATTTCGAATAAAATTAAACGCGCGTTTAATTTTACCCGAAATTCTCACTAACTCCAAACGACTCCAAACCAACTCCATCGCGTAGTGCTCGTCCATACGATTCCAACGCAACTGAGTTTGCATTTTTTCGACCTCGTATGAAAAAGTTATGATTTTTACAAGTTTGTACACATTTTTTATAACTAAATTTACAACATAACTTTTATAATTAAAACCTAACTCAACTGCAGGCCATAGGATCCAACACCAAACTGATCACAGCCCTCCATCATCTCTTCCCCACTCACGCAAATGCCCAGTAACCAAGCCGTAACAAAATGAACCCATTAGCATGATTAGGGTTTGAATTTGCAAACAAATTACTCAATGAAACTCGATCAAACTCCGCCACGTCGAAGAGCACGACATGCTCTATGTTCGGCCCCAAGGACCCCTAGCTCGGCCATCTAGGTGGCGTGGAAATGCGTGCGTGGCTTTAGGATGTCAGCCCCACTTCTCTCCCCCTCCGTCGCACCATTTACGATCATACCCGTATGGAATTAAAGCTCTCTCCATGCTCTTCAATGTTGTAGTTAACAACTTTGGCCAAAACTTCACGGATTGGAAGAGATTAAGGGTTGAAATTGGGACAATTCTGACCATTGAAAAATTAGGGCCGGCTAGGGTTATAAAATTAGGTTTAGGGTTATATTTTTATCAAATTTATGAAGATGGTGGTCTATTTATAGAGTTTCGTTCGACACTATTCACCCGGAAATTCCGAACTCCGATTTAGACGCCGTAACCAGCGTACCTAGGGTTTATCCCGCGTTCCGGACACAATGGAACAGGTTTCGGAAGCTAATTCGGAAGTATGTGCGAGTTATGGCAGAAAACGTTCAATTTGAATTAAACCGATTTAAATCGATTTCTAGGCGTTTTAATTTGTACCGGACAAATGGTAAATCCAATTGACTTGAAATTTGAAACCTTACAATAATATCACATTACGGATCCGATGAAACTGGTTTCGTCGAATTCCGAGACTTTTTGAAAAATGGCTATTTTGACTCGCCAAATTTAAATTAAAAACGATTCGATGCGTTTCGAGCTGCCACGATCAAATGATAACTCCGATTGACACGAAAATTGAAATCCAGTAATAACTAACTATTACGGATCCAATGAAACTGGTTTCGTTCAATTCTGAGACTGTTCAAAAATTGGCTATTTTACAGTCGATTATTAAATATTAAAATATTCAATTTTCACAGATTAACTTTTAATTCGATTTTAAAAGTTCTAAAATGTTATTCTAACTTCAATATGATAAAATAAAATTTTACAAATCATCTTCAATCATATTTAACTCAATTTTCAATTATTTCCATAATTTAACATATTAAATTATCGATTTAATTATCCAATTAAATCCAAAAATTCAAATAAAATTTATTTGACTTATAAATTCACTTATAAATATTTAAAATTAATTAAATATTCAAATTTAAATTAATAAAAATTCTGGGTCGTTACAGAGATGTTAGTGATGTGCACCCCAATGTCTTGGAAACTTTAAAAAGCGTTAATGCTCAGCACCACACCAATTCTTATCTATTCACAAATGAAAGGCTATGCCAGTCTATCCTTCTTCATCTTAAGAGACATGCCGTAACTTTTCTGCTTCCTTTTAAGAAGTGTCGGGCAACTGTCGGGTCTTCTGGCCCTACTTATGACTCTAACAACGATAATCAAGGATGTGATGAAGACCAGGGCGGTGAGATGAACATCGACGAAGGAGAGGAAAGTGGGGTGGATGAAAATATGACCAATGTAGAGAAAGAGGGAAAAGGATATGAAAGAGGTGAAAAGGATGAAGGAAGATAATGAGAAGGTGGATAAGAGAAGGGAGAGGAAGGGGAGAAGAGGGCAAGGATAATGAGGAGGATGACGATGAATACTTCGATCTCTGAGGCAATGAATCATACGACGAAACGTCCCCCAAAGATGATACCTCACTTGTTCTACATCATCCAAAGCAGCTGATAATCAGATTGTCACAGCAAGTGCCCAATCCTAGTTTAACACCGATTGTAGAAGCAACTCCTCCTATGGGCTCCTTAGAGAATATTTTTGGCTCCTGTGGCAATCTCGATAAGCATCTTCAATGATTGTCCAAAGGAGTTTGGTTTTCCATCTGGTTATCTCTTGGCTGAGGAAGATGAGACCCCTTCTTCACAAATTACCAAGCACGGTCCAAAGGATACATTGGGAAGTATTAGTACCTTACACACCCGTAAGATTACAAACAACAACATTATATACTCATACTCAATTCAGCGCATTAGCTATGATATTCCTTTTTCTTCCTTTTTAGGTACAATAGCGAGAGACCGCTTACATTTTCTTTGCTCAGATGTCAATGAGCAATAGGGAACTACCCTAGAACCTTATCCCTACTGCTCTACTTCACATTGAAAAATCAAGGAAGAAAGATTAAGAAGGAAAGAGAGGGAATACCTTGAGGATAAAGATAGAAAGAATCATCATTCTAAGGAGAGAGAATATTATACCAAGAGAAGAAGCCTCATGACTCACATGACCACTATGTGCCTACTTCTGGCTCTTCCCAACCATGGTCTTAGCCCCAAACTCATTCTCAATAGCATATGGTGACTTGACCTCGGGTCACCACTACATCAACTGCTCAAAGATTCAAAGAAGTTTCGACTCATGCCGCTCCACCTCCACCCCCTTCAGGCTCATCCACAGCCTTGACAACTAGAATGCAAGTTGCCTTTCCTGGCCTTTGCCTAACAAAGGAGAAGTTTTACCATAACATCAAGGATATCCCTTGTGAGGTGGCCCTACAATAGAGTTAACCGAATAGACATTTAGTTATTTAAATTGGAGAAATAGACCCATGATAGAACAGTAGTAGGTTAGAAAGTAATGTTGGTCGAGCTCAAAAAGCAAACAGATGAGGCTCATAAATTGGCCAGGAACTTTAAACAATTAATCGACGAGATATCCAAGGCAAACAGTCAAGCCCTTATAGTCATGAATGATCGACTTAAAAAGGACCATCAAGGGAGTAGTGAGCATATAACTCAAGTCGAGGTGAAGGAAAAGGCACTTTAGGCTAAGGAGTTTACACTTCAAGCCAAGGATGTAGAGCTTCAAACACTCCAAGCCAAAGTTGAGAGACTCAAGGTTTTCTAAAGGCCGAGACAGAGGCGAAAGTAGAAGCTTAGGTTGACCTCGGCAGGGATATAGCTGAAATCAACAAACTCAAAGACCAGGTCATGAAGGAGAAAGAAGTAATGAACACCACCCTTTAGCAATTTTTTTGCCAATGTCATCGAAGGCAAGAATCTGAAATGGTTGGGAAACACTTATCCTATCACCTTGGAAAATGCCTAAGAAGAAATCATGCATCGTGCGACTGCACCTGGTGAAGGCCTAACAAAATATCAATTGAAATCTAAGTTTTTGTATGCATACGACGTCGTAGCATTGGAGAAAGGTAAATCGATCCTGGCTGAACAGGATGTGGCTCCTAGAGTAGTAATTAATGAGGCTCTTGTCGGTCTTATTTCACTAGATCAAGCAGAATAGTCAACTCCTCATCCTAAAGAGCCTACAATTGATGTCATACCTCTTATGATGACCACTTCTAAGTCCACTCACATCGAAATTCTAGTCTCTACCACTACAGCTATTGTTGAACCTTACGTTTCCCTTCACCACTCAACCTATTATGCCGTACATTAAAAAAGGCGAGATAGCCAAGTCTCTCCAATCAAAGGAATTTTAATCGGTGAAGGTATTTTCCATATCTCCCTGGTATTCGAGAAGCTTTAGCTCTCGATTGAGGCGCTCACTAACCTTCACTGTCTATGAACTTACAGGTAATCCGTCATTTCCTTCCCTGCCACTAGCAACACAGGGTATCAAACATGCCAATCTTTGCAACCATAGTGACATCATCTTAATTCCTCCTTCTAGCTCCAACCCCGATCCCAATTCATTGAAAATATAGACATTGGAAGTGTTGGAGAAGGCCGACCAATTTTTGGAGGAAGACATTATAATTACTGGCGCGAAAGACCCAGGTGACCACATTAGGATGGCGGGGAGGCTGATGGCTGATTATACGAAGATCAAAATCAAACTTGAGTTGGGAACTGAAAAACCTGCCACTAGCTCTGACGAGCCAAGTCTAATTACTAAGCTTCCTCCGCTAAAAATCAAGCCTTCGAAAGGTTGCGACGCCCGTGGTTCTTCGTAATCTTCTGATCCTACTGTTGAAAAACCTGAAGACCCCTTCAAGATGATGACTAAAGGAGAATATACGCCTTTCGAGGGAGTGGTCTAGAAAAAGGGAAGGCTATGGATGAGACGCATTCAAAGAAACGCTACATGAAGGGTGATCGTAAAGGAAGCATCAAGCGGGGAAGAAGAAACAGGCTTCCGGTTTAAGTTTCTATAAAAGCAACTTTAATGCTTTTTGATACATTCTAATTTTCTCTTCATTTAGGTATGCATTATGCATGCACAACCCTCGTAATCTTTGCAAAAAGTGCTTGTTAATAAGAGACTATTTTCTATACAATCTTTGTCATACTTACATACTTGCACTTTTCTTTCATTTTTCTATTTACTACTACCGATATATATAATATAATTATCTATGATGCTTGACTATTTATATTATACATGCATCTATCTGCGCAATTCTATTACTTATTTTAACTTTATACATGTAAGTAAATTTCTGTGATTTCTCACTTATATTCCATTTCATAGTACTGTTTACCAGTGCCAAAAGTATTTCTATTTTGGCTAAATAAAACTTGTTATTCATTTGACCATCTCCATGGTTGACCTTGTTACCGACTTCCTTCTAAGTTGCTTTGTCTCACGATCAACTATCAGAAGCGGCTTACGCTCAATAGTCAAATCAGGCTCGATAACTATCTCTTCCAACTGGGCAGTGGGAATAGTTATAGATGGATCGTGTACAACTTTGCGCAGATGTGAGACGTGGAACACGTTGTGCACACCGGCGAACTTCTATGGTAATGCAACTCTATATGCCAATGTTCCGACTCTATACGTAGTCTCAAACGAACCAACAAATCTCGGAGCTAGCTTCCCTTTCCTTTCAAATCTAATAATATTCTTTAAAGGCGACACTTTCAGAAATACTTTGTCTCCTACGCTGAATTCGAAATCCCTTCTCATTTTGTCAGCATAGCTCTTCTGTCTATTCTGTGCCGTCTTAATCTTCTTCCTAATTTCTTCGACTTTTTCGGAAGCTTCCATAATTATTTCTGGACCAAGCATTAGTCGATCACCCGACTCGATCCAACAAGCTGGCGATTTGCACGGCCGTCCATATAAGGCTTCGAACGGTGCCATACCAATGCTTTCCTGATTTATTAAATATGATTAATTCAAATTCAAATATAATTATTAAAATTTGAAATTCAATTTCTTTACCTGGTAACTATTATTATAAGTGAATTCGACCAAGTGAAGATGGTCTTCCTAGGATCCACCAAAGTCAATAATACAAGCTCAGAGAAGGTCTTCCAAAATCTAATTCACCCTCTCAGTTTGACCATCTGTTTGAGGATGATATGCTGTGCTCAGATTCAGTTTGGTGCCCAACGTATCCTGGAATGCTTTCTAGAATCTACTAGTGAAAATAGGATCTCGATCGCATACGATACTAGATGGTACACCATGAAGTTTAACAACTTCTCTCATGTATATCTCGGCCAAACTCGAAGCAGTACGAGTGGACTTGACTGGAATAAAGTGAGCGAACTTCGTCAGTCTATCGACAATCACCCATATGCTTTCGTTCCCCTTTCTAGTCCTTGGCATCCCATCAATAAAGTCCATAGAAATTTGCTCCGACTTCCAACTTGGAATCTCTAGTGGCTGAAGCAAACCTGCTGTCTTTCTGTGGTCATCTTTAACTTGTTGGCAAGTTGTACATCTGCTAACATATGTAGAGATATCGCGCTTCATCCCACTCCACCAATATAACTTCTTCATATTCTGGTACATTTTAGTAACACCGGGATGAAATGAAAGCAAAGAGTTGTGGTTTTCTCTCAGCACTTCTTTTCTAAGACCATCAACATTAGGAACACAAATGCGATTATCAATTCTCAAGACTCCATTACTATCAACATGTGCACCCAATTTATTGTCAGCATTTCCAACTCTTCCAAGGACTATTTCCTTAATGCGATAAAGCAAAGTGTCCTCGTATTTCTTCGCTATAATCCGATCCATAAGAGCTGGGGAGACGGAAAGCTGGAATAACATTCCTTTAACAAGATTACAACATACCATCGCTTGGTTTCTGCTCAAAGCATCGACTACGGCATTTGCTTTCCCTGGAGTATAATTAATATCAAGATCATATGCAGCTAGAAATTCAAGCCATCGGACTTGTCTTTGATTCAAATCCTTTTGTGATTAAATATATCTCAATGACTTGTGGTCAGTGAATAACTCGAATTTGGTTCCCAATAGATAGTGCCTCCACAGCTTAAGAGCAAATACAACCGCAAGAAGCTCTAAATCGTGAGTTGTGTAATTTGCTTCATGGGTCTTTAACTGACGACCCGCATAGGCAATAACCTTCCCTTTCTGCATTAAGACTGCTCCAAGACCATCACGACAGGCATCTGTATAGACGGTCAATCCTTCGCTACCATCAATAACTGTAAGAACTGGGGCAGATGTCAACCTACGCTTCATCTCATTGAAAGCTGCTTCGCACTTTTCACTCCAAATAAATTTCACATTCTTTCTGGTCAGTGCGGTAAGTGGGGTAGCGATATGAGCAAAGTTTTCTATAAATCTGCGATAATAGCCAGCTAAGCCCAAGAAACCGCGGATATCTGTAGGAGTTTTGGGAGTCTCCCAATCCTGCAAAGTCAAAGGATTCGAATTTAGATATAGATAAGTTGTTTAGATAGATTTGACGAGTAAGAATGGAACTTACATTGATTACAGCGATCTTAGCTGGATCAACCGAAATCCCATTTTCTGAAACAATATGGCAAGGAAACGAACTTCATCTCGCCAAAAGTGGCATTTCGAAAACTTGGCTTTAAGCTGGTGTCTGCGAAGAGTTTCGAGAACAAAAGCCAAATGTGATATATGCTCTTTCTCATCCTTGGAGAAGACGAGAATACCATCTATGAAAACAAGAACGAACTTGTTAAGGACATCCCGAAAAACTCTATTCATAAAATCGATGAAATAAGCTGGAGCATTAGTGAGGCCGAACGGCATAACTAGCCATTTATAGAAACCATTTTCTGTGCGGAATGCTATTTTAGGAATACTATCCTCAGCGATTCTGAGTTGGTGAAAGCCGGTAGCCAAATCAAGCTGAGAAAAGACTTTAGCTCCATGAAGCTGGTCGAATAGATCGTTGATGCGGGGCATCGGATACCTGTTCTTGTGTGTGAGCTTATTTAGCTCTCTATAGTCCACACACATTCTGAGTGAGCCATCAGATTTGGTGACAAATACAACTGCAGCACCCCATTCTGAATGACTGCGCTGAATCAAGCCTTTAGAAAATAAGTCTTCAATTTGAACATTCAACTCTGCCTTTTCTTTAGGAGCCATTCTCCATGGAGGAAGAACTACTGGTCGTGCACCAGGAATAAGGTCAATGCGGAATTCGATTTCCCGCGGAGGTGGTAGAGAATTGACTTCTCCAAATACATCAGAAAAGAGTTGAACTACTGGAGTGGAGCTAAGTTCATTTGGATAGGAGTCAAGAGAGAATATAAAACTCCCAGCATATTCTTGAGGTGATTTGCCTTTAACAACTAAAGGCATACTCTTGTCGTCAATAAGAGAGACGGTTCGAGCTTTACATGAGATAACGGCTTCGAACTTTCGTAGCCAATCAATGCCTAATAGAATATCAAATGCCTCGAATCCAAGAACATAGAAATCCCAAGTAAAACGGTGAATGCCATGCATAAGAGTGACATATTTGCAAACCCTTTTGAGGTTAGCGGGCCCTCCAATAGGGTTAGATACACATAAGGAAATAGATGCAAGAGTGGGTTCCAAGCCAAGTTTATCACATAAATCAATAGATATGCAGCTGTGTGTAGCTCTAGTGTCAAGTAGAACTCTAACAGGAAAGGTATGTAACATAAAAGTACTTTGCAAAGTACCTTGATTATCTAGAACTTCCGGGGCAGGTGTGGAAAGAATAAAGACTCCTGATGGTGTACCTCTCTTCTGTGTTGGGAAGTCTTTCTTGAAGTGTCTAGGTTGTAAGCAGATATGACACACATCCCTCCTAGTCATCTGTGCTGGTGGCGGAACAGCTACGCCCTTTGGAGATGGGCAGCTACTAGCATAATGACCCTTTTGGTTGCAGTTGAAGCAAGTAATAGATGATACGTCAATGGGCTTCTTCTGAGAATAGCCAAGCCCGAACTTTTTCTGTCAGTTCTTCTTCTGTTGTGCAAAATTTGGCTTTCTCTTCCCAGTCTGACTAGAGGATGGCTGAGTAGCTGGAACCTTAGTGACTGAAGTTCCCTTTGGCTTTCCCTCACATCGAAGAGCAAAATCCATCAACTCGGTGAAAGTTCCATGGACATGAGCGGTGAAAAGCCGTAATACTGAGGGCGTGCACCATGTATGAACTTCTCATTCTTAAGTAGAGGTGTGTCAATCAAGCCAGGTCCGAACTTAGATAATTCGTTGAATTTCCTTTCGTACTCAGTGAAGGTCATGTTGCCCTGCTTGAGATCCATAAAAGACCGATAGAGTTGGGCCTTTCCAGCAGCTGGCATCCACTGAGCCATAAAGGAATCCCTATTTACAAGAGATATAGAAACGAATCAAAATTTTGACGAGAAAAAGGAATTTGATTTAGATGAAATTTTAGATAGATTACTACCTAAACTGGGCCCAAGTGATGGTTTCCTCATCAGTACGAGAAGTGACTGACTCCCACCAATCCTGTGCAGCATCCTGAAGCTGCCAAGCGGCCAACTTACGCTTCTGAGCGTCTGTGATCTCTAAGCTAGTAAAGATCCTCTCCAAACTCTTTAGCCATTGCTGTGCTTCAATGATACTCTCGGAGCCAGTGAATTTGACTCCGCCAAGCTGAGTGTACTCCTTACTAAGAGTGGAGAATCTAACTGCGGGAGCTGGGGCATATGGTTCGGGAGCGTTTCCCCTACCCCTGCCTCTAACATTTCTTCTGGTAGCCATCCTGGAATACCAAAAGTGATTTTAGAATCAAAGATAGAAATTTATGGAACTTAAAGAAATTCAAATCGAATGAATTCAATAAGAAGAATGGAATCAAAGGATATGGATTCTGAAATGATTCTCCTCATTCTAGGGTATGTTCACCCTATCTCTAATGAGCTTAAACTCCATAGGCTAAGGTTATCGGGAATCAAAGCTCTGATACCAACTGTAACAACCCGTATATTTGTACTATTTAAATTGACGATATTCCATACTTGTCAACTTAAATAATATAAACACGAATTATTAATGGAGTATATATATATATGAGAATCATCACAGAATCACAGAAATATAACATCACAGAATAGTGCAGCGGAAAATACAACATAGTCATAAGAGTAGTTCATGAAGCTACCCATAAATACAACAATGTCTCAAATAAAATAAAATAGAACAACATAGATGTCCAATAGTCTGAATAGAAAGAACAATACTGATAAGATAAGATAATGATAGTCTTCGGTCTTCAGCTCTAAGTAGAAATAGCAACAGCAATCCTCAGTCTGATCTGAGCATATGCACAAACAAACACTTTAATCAGGACATATATTCTTATACAGATAATATGGTTCAAATTCAAAATAACAATAACTCAAAGATGAATGGAATAACATCTTTAAGGATCCGTTAAACTATTTATACATAATAGTGTACGATACATAGATAATGTCTAACAGTAAAGTAAAATATCAAAATAGTGTTAAGGCATTACCATTGTCCCCCTTAACACATTTCATATAGCATTGTAGACTATACAGCACTGTAAACTCCACCGTAAACTAGTGGGATATCAGGGAGTACTCCATAGGTATAATACAAAACAAATTCGTAGTGGTCGCGTATATGGGAATACAAGACTGACAAGGCACATGAGGCAATACCCAAGGTAGTGAAACTACCATTTGCCTGATCCGGACTGGTGAGAACACATCGCCGCAACGATCGCAACACCACGAGACAACACTCCAAATTCAAGGGTGCACACCAATCAATCACAAAAGTAAATGAGTAGTTTACGAAGAAGTGTGTTCGCTCGAGGTAGCTAATCCCATTTGTCCCGGCACGGCTCCTGTTTTAGTCATTTTCAATTTGACACAAGTGTCAAGGCTATCCATTATCGTTCACTTTCTTCAGTCATCGCGTACGTCAATCCAACCACTTCGTTCTGGATCACACTCCGCGTATAGTTATTAAAGTGGTTTTCGGTTTAGACAGTGAGTATGTCCCAAACCGATTCCGGTTCCTTTAATAACCTTCGTAATTAATTTACGGATTGGTCGTTTAATATATTTCAAAACCGAATCAATTTCAATTTCAATTAGAATTCGTAATTCAACATTTTATTTGTCTTTCCAGAACAATTTCCACAATTTACGTTTCATAATTTCACAATTTCATTTCAAAATTTCTATAATTCAATTTCAAGTTGAAATTTAATACAATTCAAATATTCATTTGATTTCGTGTATAAGTTCATTCCATAATTATTTAACTTAATTTAACGTTCAAATTGAGTTAAACTCTTTATCGATTTCATTCGATATTCATTAAATTAATTTATCATTAAACAGTTTCAATTGAATTTCCAATTCATTACATTACTTTTTTAAGTCCAACTTATTATATCAAGCTTACAAATTTAATTTAAATTAAATTTGTCGAATCCAATTCTTTATATTTCAAGTCTTTCATTTTTTTCGATAAACGCATTTTATTTCTTGTTAAAGAAATTCATTTCATTTATTATTTACTTAGTTACAATTTCGAAACTCAATTAAAGAACTTAGTTTCACTTATTCAAAATCCATTCATTTAGTAAGAATATTCAATTCAATTTAATTATTAAATAATTCCATCTCATCAATTTATGACAAATTTCAAATCTTAATTATTACATTTCAAATCCATTCATTAACAAAACCAAACTTAAGTATTAATAAATTTTAAAACCTAATTATTAATAATTTCAAACTTCGTCATTAAAAATTTCAAACTTCATTATTAATAACTTTAAACTTAATTATCAAAATTTCAAAACTTAATTTTTATAATTTCAACGTCGTTCCAAACCTAATTATTAATAAATTTCAATACTTGATTATCAATAATTCCAAATTAATTATTACTAATTTCAAACTTAATTATTAATAATTTCAAATTTAATTATCAATTAATTCTAAATTTAATTATTGCATAATTAAATTTTAAACAATATTCTTTTGTCAATTACGACGTTCATATTTGTTTCAAATTTAAATATTCACATTTACATTCATTCGTATTTAAATTCCAATTTTTATTCAAAACCTTGTTATTAGTCAAATAAAACTTTATTTTATTTTAAATCAAAACATTGACCAATCGGTTTTAATTTAATTTTCTATCCTAAGTCAAAGTTATTTGGGTATTTATCATTTCAACCCGATTCCATTTCAATTCAAAATCAAAACATACAAAGGGAACTTGCAGTGTGATAACTGGGATGGTGTCAAAGTAAATAAACAAGCAATAGCATCCATTCACAACAATTTAACAATTTATTAAATAATCCCGAAATAATCGTATTAATTTACATTTGTTATTTATGCAAATTAATATAATTATTTCTAGAATCTACACTATCATTTCATGTAGATTAAAGATTATTACATTACGGTTTTTCACTTGTCATTCAATTTCTGTTTCAAATTTACACTAAAACAATTAATCCGATATACGTTAAATGGTACAAAGTGAAATTAACCAATTTCTATGTCAATTCAATTAACAATTAAAGTGTCAAGTTTAACTAATCAGTATTCAACATATGAAGGGGTCAGTTTAACAAATCAAAGTTCGACGTATATAATCTGATTTAAATTGGTTAACTATCCTATTCAAATTTACTTGCAAATTATTTGTCACTTAACAATATCAATTACATCCAATTCAACATCACATAACAATCATTCATCAATTCAAACTAGCATAAGAATATGGTCGTGAAAATTAATTCACCTTTCGTGGATAAAGAAATTGACGGCGAAGCAAGAAAAGCACGAATAGAAGTCGGTACAACACGAACAACGAACACTGTAATATCGACAAAGCAAACGATATTAATACAATGAACGTTTGTATATAATTTATAAACTTAGATAAATACGCTTACCGACGACGGAGAAAAGAACAAAAGTTGATGATTGGTGCTGCTGCAAAAAGCTTAGCCAGTTGCTTCTGCACACAACAAGCAAAGAAAATTTGGTTACTATTTTTGGCAACCAAAATAGATATTGGCGTAATACTATACTGCAATATTTAAAAACTATTTTAAAAATTCAGTTTCATTTTTTTTTATTACAAGCCGAGAGTAAGCACGCCTGCATTTCCATTTGCATTCACGCATACACTAAACATGCAACATGCACTCACTTCTACTTGCTGCTTCCATACACGTAACTTATTTCATCATTTTTTTTTAAAATAACAAACGACACACACAAAAACACAGCACACACAAGCACATGCACGCAATACAACATTCCCATTCTCAGTACAACATTCTCATGCACACTTTCCCTTCACAACATTCCCATTCCCAGTACAACATTCCCACGCAACACTTCATTCATGTTTTTCTTTTTCTTTTTTATTTTATTATACACAACACAAACATGCACTTCATAATCCAACATGCATCATACAAAAGAACACAACACACGCATGCACAAACTTCACATATTCCACCCAACAGCCCATGCACGCAACTCTTCTTCTTCTTCTTTTTTTTTTTTCCGGCCTGCACTCTTTTTTTCATTTTTTTCTAAAACTCACGCGTGAACCACATGACAATACACATGAAAACTCCCCCCCACCACGTATGAAATACACATGAACTCACGCATGAAATACACATGAAAACTCCCCCCACTTGCAGAACCTTCGCCCATTTTTCTCTCTCTTTTTTTTTTATAAAACGCACACATGTACTACACGCAACACTATTCCATCTACACGTACCTATTCCACCATACGCATGCATCATCCATCAGCTGCATGCATACACACAAAAGGCCAGTTCATATTTTTTTTTTTTTGAGGAGCGTGAGGTGGAGAGGTGAGTTGAGTTTCGTCCTTCATTTGTTTTCTTTTTTTTATACTTACAGAAGAATTTGAGAAGAAGGAAAGAAAGTTGAGTTACCTGAAGAGATACAACTTGGAGATAGGAACAGTGCAAAGAGAATGAACGAAACATTTCTTTTTAACTTTAAAAAATTGTGTACCAGAAATAAAAAAAATTTCGGGCTTCGAAAAGTCATGCTCATTCCCAAACTAACCCTCCAACTACTGGCTCCCAACTACCCTATTAAATGCGTAGCTGAAATTTATTTTCAAAATCTTTTGTAAACGGGTTAAAACCTGGGCTGAAATTAGTTTAACCGGTCCGTCCGGAACGATTAAATTAACGCGACAAATTTTACGACGGACTACAACCGCACAAATAAATATAGCATTATGATCAGTGCGACGACGCGATTCCAACGGTACATAGATTATTGCGATACGATGGTTTTATAAAATTCGCATTTACGCCGCTAAAATTGTACGTTTTGCAAAACAATTTAAACGGAGCAGGCGATGACAGTTTTTGACGAAATGAATTTCATAATCATGATCAGAATAATTTTTACAACATAAGTGTGTAAAAATATTTGGATTTGGAAGATCAATTTTACGCAGGTTTATATGGACTGATATACAGTAAAACGCGAACGAAGTTTACTGTAATAATTTACGACGAAACTTTTTCTATGCTTATATCTAACTATACGTATCTCATAAATAAAGTTTAGGCATAAATTGAGATCGTTTATAAGTTTCAAAATTTTTATTCTAGAACGATGGATTTAAAATTTAAACTGGGTCGGAAATTCAGGGTCGTTACATAGCTTGGCTATCAAATCTGCCTTCATGTTTTCCTCTCAGCAAATGTATGTATTGTGTAGTGTTTAATGTCATTCAACAGTTCTAGCATCTTTGCTAGCAAAGGCGCAAGTCTCGTTCCCTTATCCTAAAATTCCTTTTTAATTAAAAGACCACCAATTGAGAGTAGGTGTATACATGCAATGTCCTGACTCCTAGTTCCTTTGCTACCTTAAGTTCGGCTATCAATGCTTCATATTCAGCTTTGTTGTTCATGGCTATAAATTATGGCTTTAGTGCATAGCATATCATTCATCAGATCAGGGTTACAGGATTCATTAGAAGCTCTCTATGTATGAATTCCATTGAATGGGCTAGACTATATCATCTTCCTCTTCTCCATCTTGAATGGTAAATTCAATGATGAAATCAGCCAATGCCCATCCCCTCATCGCCCTTTTAAAATGGTAGGTTATGTTATATTAGCTTAGCTCGATATTCCGCTACAATAATCTCCCTAAGGTCTGGGTCGATGCAATACTTGTTATGGGCTGATCTGTTGGCACCTTTATTGGTTAAGCCTGAAAATATTGCCGTAATTTCCTTAAAGTAATTACTAAGCAGTGTGCCAGATTTTTCGATCATGAATAGTTCTTTTCTACTCTGGTAAACTACTTACTGATGCAGTATACGGGCCTTTGGATTTTCGTCTCCTCGTGTACCAAGGCCGTGCTCAATGCGTAAGCAGATACTGCTAAATATATGAATAAGTCTTCACCTTCCAAAGGCTTCGATAGGACTAGTGCCTTCTTAATGTGATTCAGCAGGTCCTGTAAAGCATCCTAGCATTCCTTAGTCTAGACAAACTTTCCCTTTTCCTTTTTACGGGCATCAAAAAATGGTATATGCTTATCAGTCACATATGAGATGAATCGACTCAGCACAGCGACATTCCCGTTCAAGCTCTGCATTTTCCTCCTAGTACTTGGGGGCAGTTAAGTGCTTCGTGGCATTAATTTGTTCCGAATTAGTCTCAATGACCCTTGAATTCATAATAAAACCAAAAATTTCCCATGACTTCGAAGGAACATTTTTATGGATTCAGCTTCATTCTGTACCTTCAAAACACATCAAACATTTCAAAAACATCATATATGTCATCCCTCGATAACCATGACTTCACAAGCATATTGTCCATATACACTTCCATATTCTTCCATTTTGATCTCCAAACATTCTATTTACCAATCGCTAGTAGGTTCCTCCAACATTCTTCGAACCGAACAACATAACTCATTAACTGTACAAGCCTAAATTAGTGGTGAAACTTATAAGCTCATGATATGAATGTGTATTGCTATTTGGTTATAGCTGAAGTACATATCCATAAAGATAACAGTTGGTGTCCAACCATTGAGTCAACATTCTGGTCTAAAACAGATCTAGAAGATGCATCGCTATTTGGTTGTAGCAGAAGTACCCATTCCCTTCTCTCATCACTTTGCCTCCCTAAGCTCAGCGATATAGAATTCCAGACCCGATCTTTGGTCTCCTTTAATAGCGCCAACCCTATTCTCCACTGGAAATGTCATCATTAAACAGCCAGGAGCCAGTGATACTCTAAAACTAGCAAGGGACAGTCAACCCAAAATGGTGTTGCAAGCCAAAAATTCGTCGACAATGGAAAATGTTTGCATTCGCACAATCTTACATTCTCCTTTACCTAATGCCATCAATAGATAAATAGTCTCGATAGGCTCTTTTGCCTTTCTGGTAAATCCTGAACCTTAGATTTACTTGGCATGATATGCATTAGACCTAATAAAGACTTCTTGAATAGAATGTTAACCGAGATTTCACTATCAATCAACACTCCGCGTACAGTAGCTAGCCTTATAATGGTCGTAATTGCCATAGGATCAAGCATCAGCACTTCGATCCCATCAGACTTTCTATCACAAAACATAATATCATCCTTTATTGTCCCTAGTTGTTTTGCCAGAGCCCCATCTTCAAAGCAAAGTATCTCTCTTGTTGCACATCCTTTAATGAAGTTTTATACTATTCCATCTCAATACAACTCTTCTCTACTGGATGAGGCCTTCAGTTATCATCGTAATCCTACCATCTGATCACCTGAGCCCTTCTCCGTTAGATCCCGGTGGATCCCTTTAGGCATTCTTCCCTTGAGGTCTAGTATCCTCTCTGCCATCCTATGAGTCTCTCGCATACTACTGCAATTTTTTATTATGTAACGATTCTTCAATCATGTCTCTCAGGTGTTGATACTTGTTGGTATTGTGCCCATAAGTATTAAAGAATGATAGTACTTCCAAAAGCATTATTTAGTTTCTGTTGCATCCCTCTTAGGTAGCTTCTTATACCATTCTATGCCATGCATAACAAGCTATGTATTTTCAATAGTGTCATTCAAAGGAGTATATTCCTTTGGTCTTAGATGTTTCATATGCTTCTTGGTATCATTTATTCTACCACTTGCACCTCGGTTTCTTTTTTGCTGATTATTATTATTATCTCCCACATATCGCAACATTACTGATGGTCCCACTAGTTTGTTTAATAGCCAAACTACTTTGCATGACTTCTTTCGATGGTCCATTGCCAGCCTTCTCGACAACCATATCTTCCTCTTCCAAGCCCAGATATTGGTTAGTCTTCCGATAGGACTCCTCCATGGTATATTGTTATTTCATATTCAACCTCTTACGAAGTCTACGTCTGGATGTCCCCCCACCAACAGGTTATTTACCTCCGCTGCAACAATATTGAATGTACTTAGTAATCCCTTCAAAGTCTCAACGGGACCTTAATTGATATTCGATAAGGAAATAACATTCTTCTGCAGGCAGTATGGATCCTAAAATGCTCCATAAACTTCTTTGCTAGCTCATCAAATGTTGATATGTATCTCAATGCGAGCCGGATGAACCACGTCAAAGCCTCTTCATCCAGAAAGATGGGAAAATGCCTACATCTCACTGTGTTCATTTTCTGGAACCATCGATATGCCACTAATACTATAATGGATGTTGCCTAGGAACTATCGTTACATTATATAACGGCAACGTAGGCATTATAAACTTACTAGGATATTCCTCATGCAAAATATTTTCTATGAATTAAGTTCTGCTAGGTGCAGAATCCCACTCTTTATTCTCTCTCGATTAGTTTTCTCCATCTACTACTTTATCATATCAGTAATATGTTCCTCACTGGCCTGGTGACTGAAAAACGATTGTTTGGAGAGCTACATTAGAAGATCTTCTATGATGCCTGGCTAGTTCTATGGTGGTTGTATGAGCATTTGCATTTTTACTCCAACATTATGTCCAACGTTGTTGCCAGTATCCTGCAAATCATCCTCACCATCCGACAGGTCGACGGCGTCCGGTAACACAGCCCCAGGGCTACCCTCATTTGTATCGATATCGACCTGATTCATGTCCGCAACAAATTGTCCAACGCTGGTCAATACATGGGTACTTCTTTTTGTGGTCTTCCTTGAGGCTGCAGTAGTATTTTCCTTTATTTTTGCTTCTCGTCCCTTCTGTTCTGATCAAATGCAGATGAATTCTCTTCTTCAAAACCAAAAGGTGACACATCTCTCCTATGCCTCTGGGATTGCTGGGCCAACAAGACAATGCTTGCATCCATCTTATCAAGAAGTGCTTTTTGGTTGTCCATCATCCTTTGATTTAATTCAACCAATGTCTCTTCAATCACTCCTATCTCTTCAACCACTATCCTTTGATCAAATGCAAATGAATTCTCTTCTTCAGAACCAGAAGGTGACACGTCTCTCCGACTTTTCCTATTCCCCTAGGATTGCTGGGCCAACAAGACAATACTTGCATCCATCTTATCAAGAAGTGCTTTTTGGCTGTCTACCATCCTTTGATTTAATTCCACTACTATCTCTTCAATCTCCCCTTTTGTCACCATTTTTTAAGGGGGAAATAGTCCTATCAAAGCACCTATCATTTGAATAGTCTCTGCATTATGGTGAGAAGCTTCATCTTCTACTCCAGCTATAGCTCCTGATCTTTCGGGTCTCCTGGGTGCCATTACTTCAGATTTGCATCAACAATGTTCTAGATCTAACTTCTAGATGCTTTAATCCATATACTAAGCTTGATCTACT
This sequence comes from Allium cepa, assembly GCA_030765085.1. Taxonomy (NCBI): domain Eukaryota; kingdom Viridiplantae; phylum Streptophyta; class Magnoliopsida; order Asparagales; family Amaryllidaceae; genus Allium; species Allium cepa. The sequence continues at coordinate 350,650,048 of CM060944.1, forward strand.
CGTAAGAAGCTTTTTTCTCAATGAAATCACCAAAAATATTAAACCAAAAATTGGCATAATTCCCCATACAGAATAATAACGAGTAGATTATAAGTAGGATCAATAAGAAAGCAGTAAATAACATAGAGATTTTTATAGTGGTTCAACAAATTCTATGTCCTACGTCTACTTTAATATTATTATAGATTGATTGTCAGGATTATAAGAGCTTTGTAATTTGATTTCAGGTTTAGAATAACAAAAGTAAGCTTTTAGGTGACATTTGTGTGTAGAGGATATGAGATGAAGAAAATAAAGGCCGAAAAGTCCTCTCATCATTGCTCTAGGCTTGCTATTTATAGAGGAATTACCCCCACATGGTTGTCAAATCATGAAAGACTAGGTAAACATCTAGATCCATGAAAGTCAAAGGGAAGACGAGGTCATCTATAGAACAACTTATCTCGGTATCGATATGATACATATCAGTACCAACTTGATTGCCTTGTGCATTTAGTGGTCCTTCCTTATTTTAGCTAGCAACATCAGGTCCTCAGTATATAGTGTAATTTTTCCATCACTTATTCTTAGTATCCAGGTGATCTATCTCATTTAGTACTTGTTCTTTTCTGAGCAGCTTCGAAGTTGTTCACCTACTCCTTCAAAGATGGGTCCTAAGACTTTATAGTTCCTTCACTTGATCAAAATGTAATGGCTTGAAATAGTACGAGCTAAGCAACTCGGTACCGACGTGATTCATATCGGTATCGACCTCTTTGTACTTTGGAGGTTGGTCATCAAACTCTAAGAGGTCCTTCCCATCATCAACCTGACCTTGCCCGCAAGTTCATAAACCACTTTGCCTTTATCTCGACATCTAGATGCACTTGAAGGCTGCTCAGTTCAAATACAGGATAACATATACCTATAAACATATATACAGACACACACATACACATACATATGTCTAAATTAGATATATGGTATTATATATATGGTACTATTAATATGTGCATACAAACCATGTACATATATTATAGTATATTTAAACATGTGTATATACTTATGCAGTTATATTCTTGATATGCATACAAATTTATCATATGTATATGTAAATATAATATATATGTATATACAATAGATATAAATCCCTATATTTATACGTATATATAAAGCTATACACATGTTTATACATCATTATGCTATAATGTTAGTTTATGAATATATTAGATATATTCAAAGTAATCATTAAATGAACTTAAATAATGCGATTAAATAAATAAATACAAAACATTTCAAATTAAAATATGATCTTGTTTTAATAAGTAGATTGGACCTACTACTAGTTAATAGATTACATAGTCCATCAAGATCCAAATAGGAAATATTATTTGAAATTTACCCATTTCACTCGTTGCCAAAATGGGACGAACTAAACAATTCCAATAAGTACAATCAAACATACCAAACATAGAAACTTATAACATACGCATATATGAAATTAAATATCACTAATGTAACTTCTAGTCAAAAGTATATACTATTGTATAGAACAACATCAAAATAACTTATGATAAGTCGTTCTAATTTTACCTTAGTCTTTCAGGTATAGTCTCTTTCTCATCATTCCACCAGACTTTCACTAATTTGGTTGTCTTATTTCTATATTCTTTTATACTTCAATGGTGTTATGAATCAATCGTCCAATGATAGTCATATAATTTCTACTACTAAATCCTCTAAAACCAATGATTTGATAGTAGTCTCTAGATCAAGTACATACTTTCATAGATGAGAGATGTAAAAAACATTATGGATTCCTACAAAGTATTCGGTAACTCGATATGATATGCGAGTTACCTGGTCCGCTCTATAATAGGAATAGTCCAACATATCTTGGCGTCAAATTCCCTGACTTCCAAAATCAACAACATCCTTCATAGGTGATAGATTCACAATAACATGATCTCCAACGGAGAACTCTAAATCTTTATGCCTCTGGTCGACATAACTTTTCTTCCTTGATTAATCTTCCTTCATCCTTTCTTGGATTAGCTTAATCCTTTTAGTTGCTTCATTCCCCAAATCTGGACTAAGCATCGGTCTATCATCGGTTCTCAACCAATATGCTGGTGATTTGCATGCCCTTCTGTAAAGTGCTTCAAAAGGTGTTATTCCTATACTAATCAGATAGCTGTTATTATAGGAAAATTAGACTAAGTGCAAATGGTCTCCCCATTACCCTTCGAAGTCTAGCACACAAGCTCTTAAAAAATCTTTAAGTGCCTTACCCTATAATTAACGAATAATTGATTAAAGAATTGATTGTAAAAATAAAGGTTTAATTGATTTAGTCATGGAATTAAATAAGAAAACGTATGAAATAAGAAAAGTGAATATGCATGGGATTTTTATTTACTTATTATTTATATGAAAGTAAATTAACAATAAGAAATTATTAAATTATAAATAAAGGAATTTAACTAAAAGAATTACTTAAGAAAAGTTTGATTAATTTAAGTGTGGGACACTTAAATAGGGTCAAATGAATTGACCGAGTGTGATTAGATATAATTGAATTTGGCAATGTCTTTATTAATAATGATGTAAATTTAATGAATAGAATTTCCATAGTATATTTTTGAAATTCTAAAATACCCTAATAGCATCCCTTTTTGACCATCCACTAATAGAATCTCATCATCGATTTGCAACCTCGACCATCATCCTCTTTGACCATCCGTAAATGGAATCTCACTATAGATTTGCAGCTTTCACACCCATAAGACTAATTGAAATAAAGGTACATGCGACGACCAAGATTTTGCACTTATAGTGCACACATAATAAAAGGAATATTATTGTAATAAAATTATTTCCCTGCATTATTAGATGCACAAAAGTGAGAGAATTTATACTAGTAGGTATAAAGGAAAATTTTAATATTTAAATGAAGTTGGATTTTTTAAGGGAAATAAATTAAGGAAATTAAGCAAAGGAATTACTCAACCAAAACCGTTAATATATATACCCGTAAAACACATGCTTTTATTCATTCATTCTCTCTTCATTTCAAAGAAGAAATAAAAGATTTGCAAAACTGTTAATGGTAGTAATGAATTAGGAAAGAAAAGAGGAAGAAGAAAATTAAAAAGCTAAGGAAAACTTATAAGCTTATAGAGATCAAACCTAATCAAAGGCTTCTGTGAGTAATATCATTTCTATTTTGGTCATTTTTCATCTACGTCGATCATGGCTTTGATTAATTATGTCAAAGTTCATTAAATATGTTTTTATAAACGTTAGATCTTAATTTAGTTGAAATAGTTTCACTAGAGAATGTTTAGCTATCGTTCTCTACTCTAATTTTGAAATACCTTGGAAATTTAGTATGATGAATAAAACATATTTTTAGAGATAGATTTAAAGTTATAAGATTTTCCCAAGTTAAAATATTTAGTTATAAATTTTTGAATCAATCCGTGTATTAAATAAATAAAGCAAAATGGCTTTAAAAGATAGAAATATTAGTAAAAATGTGCATATAAACTCATTTGTGTATTTCTATAATTTTATAAGTATTTTTTAATTGTAAATAATCATTTTTGAAGATAGATTTAAATGTCAAAACCAAATATTAAGGTAATCGAGACCTAAGTAAGCATGCAAATTTCTGACTAATTAATAAGAGGATAAGATCCTATAAAAGTGCTAATAAATTAATAAAAAGGACACTGCCACTAACTAAAAGTGGAGGCAGAGTGAATAGGTAGGCGACATGTGGAAAGATGTGCGCAGGCATAGGTGGTTATACAGGCTTTATTACATGTACCGAAAGGAGAGGTTAAGTAGAAGGTAGGGTATAACACCCAAAACGTAAATGAACTAAGAAAGACTAAGACAAATCCTAAGTAAATGAACTAAGTAAGAGCATAGCCAAAGGTGATGGTCGAAGTTTCCAAATGAAAGTGGTTAGAGGAAGATAACCGAAGGTGTTCTAAATGAGAGTGTGTAAACCAGACTTCCCTAGGACGAAGACTTACGGTAGTAATTTGATAGTTGAGACATGTCACCTTCCAAGGATCATGTCATATTTTCTTTCATACAAAAGCTAATATAGAAACCAAAGGCCTAAGATTGCCGAAGGTTGTGCTTAGAGTTTTATAAAGCATGATGCAACAAGAAAATAGTTTCGAGGCTTATGATGCCAAAGATAGGCTAAAGAAGTTTAATGCACAACTCAAATGGAAACCTAATAAATGAATAATTAGATGAAGTATTGAAAGCTAAAGGTAGAAAAAACGTAAAGGAAGAAATGTAACATTCCCCACTTTGTCGATGATGCTGCAGTCATCGCCACGCCAGAATCATTTTCTAATAACAGAGCGGGTTCAGTATTACTTTACACAACATAAATAAACAAAGCAGCTAAATAACTTTTACATTACATTTGAATTTCATAATTAATTACATCATTTTTGACCCAACTCATTCCCATATAGAGGCAAATATAATAGAAAATAAGAGAAGTGTTGTGTCCGATATTTGAAGATGCAAACATAACACATAACTAAATTCATATTTTTATACAGCAGAATTTTTAAAACAGTTTTATCCTCTATTAAGCATCCTGCCCGTTTTTAAAATTTTATTTGTCCTTCCAATAGATACATGTCTTATAACGATCCGTAATTTATATATCGGATGATCGTAAAACGTTATTTTTAAATTCATATGAAATCATATGACTCTATAACTTTTGGGAAATTCTACTAGTGTCATTTCCCATCTTTAATCAAACAATTTCACCCACAAAAACTTGTAATGGCTATAACCTTTAATAGAAGCCGAATTAACCTCCGAGACCACTTCTACCAGAAAGATATAGTGGATTTCTTTTCCATAGAGTGGTCATAATAGCGATCTGGACTTTCTGGTTAGGAAATATGGCTTTCTGAAAATTAGTGGTTTTTGAAGCAGCTTATTTGGTAATTAGAGAGTTTGGGGATAGATCCATTAACCCTTTTTATGTTTTACACATATATTGGCTGAAACAAACATTCCGAAGTCATTTCTACCATCTCCTAAATAGATCTAAGCTCCCATTAGCCCATTCTTCACCCAAAACCTTTTCTATTATCCTCAAAATCAAGTCTTAATCATATATTAAGGGTAGATTAGCAAGGATATTCACTAATGATCTTCAGGGAAGAAAACATGGGGATTGCTATTGATTTTTGGATTTATCTTAATTTGCATGCAAAACTTGGATTTTGGACGTTTTGTTGTGTGATTATCATCTCTCGCCTTATTAAATATGTATTTCTAGGTTTTGGCATATTTTAAACTCATTTTTAGAGGCAAAATCATTCTTGAGACTATTTTAAAGTGAAACCTAAAGTAGAAAATGAATTTAAATTTTTTTGAAGTGTTATAATCATGTTAATTTGATGTATGGTTGCCTTGTAGTGTATTTGGCAATGTTAAAGACATATCATAGGAAGATTTTCCATGAATTGTTGTATTTTTGCATGTTCAATGTAGTTTAGTGCATGTGTGGTGTTTTCTTGTATGGTTGAAACGCTCATCAAAGCAATTTAGAGTTAGGAACCATAAAACCGAGCTTCGATGGATTGACTCGAGGTTGTTAAGAGTTGTATCGTTGCATAAAGAATGCAAAAGGGTGGAAGAATGGAGCATAGCATTGAAATCGATGAGAACTTGGGGATTGGAGATATTACAGTATTTTGGCTCAGTGGTGCTTAGTTCGACATGGGTTAGCTTGGGTCTTATTTGGTTTGGCTATAGAGAAGAATAGGTCATCAAATGTTGTCCGATGGAAATACGTTTGGGATTGGACAGGATCACCCATCCAGGTTACCTTTCCAATTGGGTTCGAGGAAGGTGGTTCATGCCAAACGGGAATTCATGTTCAGGGTTTTTTAATGCTTCGTGTATTGTTCGATGGTTTGGAAGGAAGCTTCGGTCAGTACCCAAGAAAATATTACTGCTCGGCATTTGGAGGTTGCTTCAAGCTAGGAAGAGCATTACTTCGGGCTTGGCTCGGTATAGTCGAATAGAGTATGTGGATGGAGTAATTTTCATCGTAGCATGATAATGCTTTGGGTATTTCTTCGTGGCATGTTATAGGGTTCTTGGGCATGATGTGGAGTGAAGTAGGAAATTCCAAGCAGCTCGAGATGACCTTGGATTTTGTTAGGCAACTTGCAAAGCATTGGCATAATGCTTTGACATGACAACAAACATGACTCTAGAACCTTGGTTCGATGGCTCTACGACTTACAATGGGTGCCTAGAGATATTTTGAAGATGGTAGCTTAATGATGGGAGTCATGATGGTGATTCACAAGGGCAAATTCAACGATAAGGGTGCACAAGTAGGATTTTCCGTTATGTCCTATTGTGAAAATTGCCATCATGGAATAACGATTGAGTTCCATTATGGAGACATGAGCAAAGGAGTCATTGATAACTCAAAAACTTTTGGTGTTCCTATAAAGAAGGGGTATATGGGGATGCCCACCTGGATTTGTGATTATGTACGGATCTTGCAATAGTAGATTACCTTAGGCTTTTACGATTGCGAGCTTGGTTCTTAGCCTTTTGGAGTAGCATGGATTCGAGCACCACTGGAATTTATATTTAGTCCCTGGTTTGCGATTGTGCCATACAAGTTATCATATATCAAATGCATATGAGCGATGGTGACGATTGTTTGATGGATTCTATGGTTGCTATGGTTGTTTACAACTTTAGGGTGTCACATTTACAACTTTAGGGTGTCACGCATAGACATTGGACACTATACATCAATTGCAATACACATATTTGGAGATGGCGGTATATTAGCATACATAGATGGTTATGTGCTAACTCTTTGGATACAAGGACATGGCAGTTATGGTTCTTCATACCATATGCCCCTATTTACTATATACAGTTTTTGTAATGTTTTTAAAATTATGTATCGATCACACCAGACTGTTGTCTGACCTGAGATTTTATGCTTTGCTTCTTATTATCTTGGGTACTCTTAAATGAGTCAATTAGGGACAATAGGTCTAGATAGCGCATGGAGCTGTACGGAGTACGATCAAGAAGCTACGCTTTCATATATTTATCCTTGGACCTTGCTACTGCTTCTATTCCATTGTGTATTACTGTGGAACTGTGTCAGCGCTTTTATATTGAGAGACAACTATAGAGTTTATTTTAGAGACTTGGGATAAGCTCTTTTTTTAGCTTTCGTATGATCTATGAACCTGATGCACTATGATATTCTTATTTATGGTTCATTTGATTATATCATTGTCTCGCTTGTTTTACATCTATGTTATTATAATATATTTTATCTATGCTCTTTGAGATGTTCTACAGGTTTTATGTTTGGACTTTTGTTACTTTACACCTTTGGCTACCATCCTGCATCAGCTGCTACCTCCAAAGCATATTATATAGGTATATTGGGTACCGAAGGTGTAGGGCAGTCGTTTTTAGTTCCTAAGATGATTGTTTTGATGACAACTACCTTAGGACTTGCTATAAAATATAAATAGTAATATTCTTGTCTAGAAATATATGTATATATATGTAGGATATATATATATATATGTAGGATATATATATATACACATATATATGTAGGTATTGAGAATGAAGATTGTACAATATAAAGATTCAAGACCGAGCATAGAGATTCAAGATTGACGAATTCAAGATTGTAAAAATCAAGACCGAAGACTCGTGAGTATCAAGATTATCAGGAGTTCAAGATATCAAGATAAGTAGTAGAGTCTACATTATGTTAAAACTTCATAATAGCATTAAAATCTTTATTCGGATTTTAATTGTGGAATGGAATCCACATTTTCGCTTTAATAGTGGGATGGAACCCATGACCTCTTTAGTGGGATGGAACCCACGACCTTCTCTAGTGGAATGGAGTCCACAAAATTTTCAAAATGACTTATTGTTAGATTTTTTCAAAACTATTTTTTTTAAAAGACATCTTTCTCTCGGTTTAAATATTTTAGCCTTAATTCAAAATTTATTTCATATTAATTTTCAAAATCATTTCTTATTTTAATATATCTCTTGGCTTTAATGTTTTAGCTTTAATCTCAAAATATTAATATATTTAGTTTTTATTACTTTTATATTTCGTAAGATTACTTTTCAAAGGCTTTTATAATCATAAAGTATATTTAAAATAGTTTACAATGTTTTAAGATTGTTTTGACAAATTTTAGAAATAAAATATCTTTTAAAACAAAACTCTATTTCAAAATGGTAGCCATAGAATTTAAAATTCAAATTTTCAAAAGAAGTGTATATTCGTCATAACCTTTCATGGATGGACATGACCATTGTTCTCCTATAAATACCAGTTGTTTTCAACGAATTTTAAGTTAATTTTTCTTCATTTCTTCACTCCTTATTCTCGACTCAAATATTCTGTTATATTTCAAATGCTTTAACAAAACTCTACCGAAATTCTAAGTGTATCAAACTCGGTCATCTCTAGTTTGATTTTCTGCCACTCTCTCTCAAAGATTTCGGTCTGTTCAGAGTTATAGGATCATTTGTAATCAAAGAAATGTATCGAGTCTCTCTATCATAGTGTGATTGGAAATTATGTGATTGTGGTCTGTAAATCAATTGGATGTGATTGTAGCCCGTAAATCAATTAGGATCTTGTAGCCTGGTTAAATCAAGAGAGTTTGCCCTTGACTGAGACAAAAGGGTGTATCTCATAGCCTTGAAGTTGAGGTTGAAATATCGACGTTATATTGGAACAGAAATCCACATAAGAAATTATGTTGGACTGGATGTAGGGTAACTCTGAACCAGTATAAAATTCTGGTGTGTTCTTTCCTTTACTACTTTTATTTACTATTTGCATCCGTATTTGTTCTATGATTATTTCTGTGTTTGTGAATTGCATCTATTTGGATTTAATTTGAAAAGATTTCAAAATGATTCACAAAATTAATTAAACGCTATTCACCCCCTGCATCTGGTGTTAATTCTGCCTTAAGATCCGTAATTTGCATTTGCTTCATTTGGTATCAGAGCATTGGTTTTCAAAGTTATCATAACTTGAATTTTGGAAAAGTTTAAAATGGCAATTTTTTGAGATTCTATTAATAATAGTTCAAAACTGTCCAAATCATTATTATCTCATAAGTCTGCATATCGTTATTACAGAAAATCAAGTTATCCACCAAATTGTGTGTTGTGTAGGAAAAGATGTGTCATATAGCTTTTGAAGAATCAACACTCAATGGACAAATGCTGCAAATCAAGAAAAACAAATGGATACTTGATAGTGGATGTTCAAGACACATGACTGATAATCCAAAGATACTGTTTGTGTCAAAATTGGGCACAACACTCTTCGGGAGTCGTTGAAGAGATAATAGTCAAGAATGCAAGTTCAAAACAGATATTATCTAACAAAAACTCCAATAAACAGTAAGATAAATGCGTAGACAAGCGATTTATAGTGGTTCGGCGTGTTGCCTACGTCCACTGTGAAGTTTTTTTGATGTTTTATTGATTCTCTTTCAATGATTACAAGTTGTTACAGCGATCAACAGCAAGTTACAACTGGAAATTCGAAATCAACAATCAAGTTATGATATAGGATGATGGAGATCTTGATCCGGCAGAGTCTCGGCGTCTCAGAGTCAGAAGATCCCTTTTCTGTTGGCCCTGGGGCTCTATTCATAGGCGTAGGCTGCTGATATTCTGCTGAAAACTCGAGAGACCACTTCTTGCACGTGAGGGGGCCCACACGCACGGTCTCAGGAAGTTTGGGCCCACTTTGGCATCGGTTCGAACTCCATTCAAACCGATCAAGAATTCGTCCAATCAAGGTGAAATTTGGCGTGGACATTCTTCAACATGTACACAAGCTTCAGTGAAAATTTCGTGGCATTTGGATCAATAGGTTAGGAGATATGATGGCTTCGAAATTGGGTCTTTGGCATAGCTGTCTGGTTCGAACCCATGTATTCGAAACGATGGTTTCGAATCCATCATGGCACGCGGCTTCGTGGTGACGTGGAGCGCAAACTTCGAATCGATCCGGACTTCACTTCGTGTTGACCGCTTCGACTCCATGTATCTCGGCGCATTCGAACCGATGGAAGACACGTCATCGTGGCTGGTTGACCTAGTGGGTTCGAACGAAGTTACACAGGATGGGTTCGAAGATGGCATCACAGATGGGTTCGAAGATGACATCACAGATGGGTTCGAAGAAGGTATCACAGATGGGTTCGAAGAAGGCCTCTGTGATGGGTTCGAAGCATGGCTTCTGTGATGGTTTCGAACTTGATGGAGTCGAACCTGATGGGTTCGAATGTGGCGTGACTGTGCTATGGATTCGAACACGGTGCCTGCTCGGATGGATTCGAAGCACGGCTAAGCTTCTTGGGTTCGAACAAGGGAATGTTCCGGTTGGATTCGAGGTGATGGATTCGAACCGAGCAAGGTTTATTTCTCTCAACTTGAATCCATCATAACTTGAGCATACAACCTCGGATTGACTTGAAATTTGAAATGCTGACTCCTGTGGTCTTTCTCGCCGTGTCCTATCAATTGTGGCTCAATCTGGACTCGGATAAAATTCAGTGATATCCATGGCGAACGGAAGTACGATCAACCTCTGAGGCGAACTGTCCTTCGCTTTCGATCAATCTTTTGGTATCGCGGCTTTGCCAAAAAGCGGGATAACATTTTGCCCCCAAAGTACGTCTTGTGGGAACATGACGTGCTTTGAATAGCTGCAATCTCTCTCTGAACAATCATTGCTCTCTTTTTCGTCGTAACTCGTATGTTGTACTGCTGTAACCTTGCGCTGATATGATTGATTGCTGTATTATAGTGCTTAGCCGTTGGCTGTCACATTTGTAACAGGATGAGTGTTTGATCCCTGTGAATATTCAAAATCGAACGTTAGTCCAACATGCATGTGCATATGTTAATTTGACCCTTGTTAACGTCGTGCGTCCACGAGTTGTTGTCAGTTTGGTTTGCTATAGAATTTCGTATTGATTCCCTCCTGAACCAACTTTGAAATTTGAATTGAGACAATGCTTGGTGGTTGTTTTGAAAGGTTCCTTCGTATCGATCCTCTCCTGAATCGATGTAGAAGGTTAAAGGAATCGAATTTGTATTGCGTGAGCGTAATGTTTCGAACCGATGCATTCGAGCATTGATGGGTTCGAAATCCACGTTTGTATGGACGCAGTACGCTTGCTGCTATGATGGATTCGAAATTGACATTCGAACCGGTCTGAAAGGATGGAGTACGCTCGTGTAGTGATGGGTTCGAAATTGACATTCGAACCGATGTGAAGGGATGGTTTCGAGACTTTTGTTCGTGGCAGCGGTTCGTGTGCTTCACACGATGGAGCCTCAAGCGTATGGGTTCGAAAGTGGATTTCGAACCAGCTCTGCATTCTGACCTGTTGTAAACGGTCGAGTCCACCGGCACGCGAATCGATTCAGTCATCTCCAACTCCCCATATAAATAGCAAAGACCACGGCCTTTTTTCACTTTTTACTTTTACTGTTGCCTGCTTTTTACTTTGCTCTTCTTCGTTTCAGAGCTCCAAAAGAGAAAACACAGTGTCGCTCTTTCGAACCGTTCAAGATTTGAATCTTCTATTCCTTGAATTCATCATCCAAAATAGGTAATTAGCCTCGGATTCGAACGGCGAAGTTATTTCAAACCTGTTTCTTTTTATCGATTGCGTAGCTTCGAGATTGGCAAAACCAGATCTGCTTTGGGAGGGATTCGAACCGATACGTAGGCTCGAGTTCGAATCGATGACGGTGGCGTCTTCTTACTGGATTTCGAATCGATCCTTGGAATGTCCTTGCTGGGATGTGTAGTTCGCATCGATCAAGGGATTCGAGGGGTCCATTCGAACCGATGGGTTCGAACCCATAGGCTATCGTTTCGAAGTCCACAGCTTCGTATCGATACGAAGTGGATCCGTTCGAATGTGAGTGATGCGGAGTTGAGGTTTTCTCATCGGTTCGAACTAGTCATCTGTCTATCGGTTCGAAGCGCGCCAGGATGGATTCGAACACATGGGTTCGAAGCGACGTCGGGATGGATTCGAACGCATGGGTTCGAAGCGACGTCAGGATGGGTTCGAGAGAAGTCCTGGTGATGATTTCGAACCCTACATGATGGATACCAAAATTTGAAATTCTCCAAGCATAACTCCGACGAGCTTCATTCCTGCATATTTGGACTTGAATATTAAACTGCATACATGGTTACCTTTTGAAGCTCGTCGATGGAACTATAACAACTTCTACCTGAACCAACTTCCATCATGGAAACGGACCGATGATGACGGTCAGCGATGACGGTCATTGTTGCCGGACTCCATAACCTTGTCGTTTGCATATTTCTTTAATTCTGCAACATTTATTCAAGTAATGCATGTCACTGCACAACACACACTCATACACGTTACACTGGGGAACGCACGGGTTTTTGTCGTCTAACGATGGTTTCTCGTGAGTTAGCTAGTTATGGAACCGTCAAGTTCACAGCAGCAGGAAACTCAAGTTACCGTCTCTCCGAGGCTAGAGATTCCGGATATTGATCCTGAGATTATTGGTCCAGCTCCGGATGAACTTCCCGATGCGTCGTTCATTGCCAATCCATCAGATTCCGTTCCGTCCAATATCTCTGAAGACATGTTGGGGAGAATATGTTTGAGACACGGCCTGTCGCTGGATGATGTGCTACTGCCGAGGCCGAATGATAGACCGCATAATCCACCGGAGGGATATACGGCATTTAACCGCCACACGTGCGCGGCCGGGACACTTCCTCCATTCAACGAGTACATAAGGGAAGTATTTTCGTTCTTGAGGATCGCCCCATCTCAGTTGCACCCGAACGGATATGCGTCGATCAATAGCGTGTTCATCGCATTTATGGAATATCTCCATCGACCACCGCTCCCAATTGAGATCAGGTACTTGTTCAATTTCAAAACTCGGGGTGATTATCCCTCCTTCACATTCCTGGAAGCGGTGAGAAATTGCCAAGTGGTTACCGGGTCTTGGACCAGGTTGAGCTACTATAGGACAGAATGGTTTTATGTCAGATGTCCTCCTGGATTCGCCCGACGATGGCTATTCAGACGTGAGTATAGTTGAGTTCGTAAATAATTACTATGGCAATCGCAGCCGAAGCGGAACTTATGTTTTATCCTTTTTTGCAGCGGTGATTCAGCGACCTGAAGGCGAGCACTTTAGGGAGATGGTGCGAGTGCTTCGAGAAGTCCCGGATGGAGATAGGGATATCGATGTGTTATTGACGGATAGGAATCTCCGGGCCTGCGGTTTGATCGAACAAGGGCAGAGCATAAGCTTTGAAGTGGCACTACGGGTCGTCTCGAAGAAACGAGTCAAGCACAAGAAACCCAGAGTTACTATAACTGAGGAAGCGGACTCCGAAAGAACCCACACCGATGATGAGCCACTGACCGGGCCTACGGATGCAGTTCCGGATGTCACGGAACAGAGAAAAGGCAAGGCTGCCACGGTTAAGTCGAGTAAGAAGGGGAGATGGAAATCGGTTGTCACGGCCCGTTCTGCTCCCGGAGTTAGAATCTCGGAGATGTCTTCTCCGAGAACCGAAAATCTTTTTGAAGGGCTTGCCGATCTTCCAATCCCGGACGATGTGTCTTTTCAACATGATGCCGGGTTGGAGGAATTCCATCGCACCTTAGAATTGAACAGCCTCTTATTACTAGCGAGGTCGACACTTCCGGTTGGTCGGGGGGAATGCATATTCATACACATTTCACGACACTGCATAACCTTTGACTGCAAACTACCTGTTTTGAAAGGTGATTAATTCTATTTTATTTTGCTTCGCAGATATCATGTCTAAGCGAGGTTCAATGCTTGGGAGTCTTCGACACGCCCGCAAGCCTTCATATTACGACTCGCGCCGACGAGAAGGGGATAGAGGTTATGATCAGGGGCGTCCTGGGTATTATGACCAGGGACGCTCTGGGTATTCTAGTCACGAGAGATATGACACGGACATGGGCTATAAGCGTCGATCGCGGTCGCGTACTCCTCCTCCTTCCAGAGATCCCGTACAACCTCCTGCTCATGTCCCTCATCCTTCCGAGTCTTCTCGATATACGTCGGTTTCTCAAGCTTCCCGATCCGAGGCGATGACCCCGATAGTCGCAGAGCAGCCTCCTATAGAGATCTCGGGAGAAGGGGCAATTAGACTTGCGCAACTAAAGAGGGAGTTCCCGAATATCTGCTTCGACAACTACGTCTTTCCCCCGAACCTGAAAAGGGTCCCGCCGGAGGCTGAGCGGTTAGCGCTCGACTATGTGCATGACTTTTACTCCCAATACAAGGCGTGGTATAGGGCGGCCGATAAGGCATCGGCGTTGGCCTTCGAACGAGCGGCTACCATTGAAAAGCTTCAGACCGAGCTGGCTCAAAGAGACCGCATCATACAAGTGCTGAATACTGAGGATGAATCGTCTCGAAAGTCGGAGATGGAGGCTCTTACAAAGGTTGACGAAGCTCAAGCAGCCATGGATAGAATGAAAAAGGAGCACTACGTTACGGTGGAAGACATGGGCCATCGGAACACTGTCGTCACTGCTGAGCGGGATGCGGCGTTAAAAGAACTTAATGAGCTCAAGGCTAAATTTGCCGAAATTATTAAAGATAGAGATGACGCGCATAATACGGCGCAAGAGGCCTGCGAGCAAGCCGTAGTGCTTCGCACCGAAAGAGATGTGGCCGTGGCCAAAGTTCAGGTGGTCGAAGCAGAGGTGGAGGAGAAGGTTCAACAGGCAGAGGCCAGGCTAGAGGCCGATATCGAAGATTTGCTCATAACTTACAACGCCAATGTGTTGAAGCACAGAAACTTGGCCTGGCTTCAAGATTATCCAGTTCACCTTCGTAGCGCCTGGGACCGATTGGTTGAGGAGGAAGAGGAAGCGCACCCAGGTGAAGCGGTCGATCGATTCGAACTGGAGAATCGGCTGCTCACAGACGATGAGAAGAAGGTTCTTCATGACGCTATCATCGCTCATGAGAAGGAAATGATCGGTGGTCGTTCCCTGGAAGTCGGAGAGGGGTCACGCGTTGAGCACCATTCTGCTGTCACTGAAGTCACCACACCATCTTCGTCGATGCCTGTATCTGTGGTCAGTCTGCAACCTGTTCCTGCTTACGACCCGGAACAACCGCGCTTATCTCCTATTCATGAGCGTACTTCCGAGGCCGTTCAGCCGTCTACGAGCCAAACTGGGGAAGGTATTCCGAAGTTATCTCAAGCGTTTTCTGAATAGAGTGTTTGTTTTGTAGCAGTTTTTTAATAACTTCTTATTTTTTGCCTAGTGACTGGAGTTGCGCCGACTGTTGTGGCTCAAGAATCAAGTAGAGGAGATAAGGCCATCGCCACCGAGACTACTGTTGTAACCGCGGTATCTGCTGAGACGGTGCAGGGGGGATCCTTATCTGCTGACGAACAAATGGTGAGCGAACTGCTCGGTGAGCAGGGTGGTTCTTTCTCTGACTTGCCATTCATCATCGTTAGTAGCCTCCCGCCGTCCTCAAGACCTTCGATGCAGGCCGTAGATGCCCCCAGCCAAGCCCATGCGACTCGTGATGAGGAAATTCTGGCTGAGATCAACGCCGAGATAGAGGCTGCGGGGCATAGCGGTACCGCCGGTGGCAGTACGGCGGCGCAGAGTCCAGCACCTGCTACGGTAGCGCCATCGGGTGGCACTGTCTCAACTTCCGTTACGGATCTGGTCCCCCCAGCTCCTCCGGCAGGAAGTCTCCATGTAGACCCAAGCTCCGAGGAGGATATTGACATCATGCCTCCTGCCGAAGAGCCACCGCCGGAGAGGAGACATTCAAAACGAAGAATTTCTATCCCTAGTGACACTGATGATGTACCACTAGTTAGAAGGAAAAAGAAGAAATAAATCAGCTTCTCAAGTAGATGTTTTGGTAGATAGGTACTTGTCTTCGTTTCTTGTTAGTAGGTCGTGTATAGATGCAGGCTCGTCCCCTGCTAGTAGGCATTCTTTTTTGGAAGAACTTATCTGCGTGTAAGTCCTTGTTTTAAGTTAGTTGAAATAAAATTTTATTTCCTTGTTTCAACTCTTGTTTTATTTGTGCTTAAGTACTGGCAATGCCATGTTTTCGGTCCGGTGTACTTGTAGTGTTTTTACCGTTTAAGTAGAGTTCGTCTCATTTTCCAAGTCTGAAGATCTTGGTCACACGTTGTGATTGATGAATGAGTTGAACTTCGGACGTTGTATTACTTCGGTTAGCGAGTAATATTTAGCTTTCGTGCCCCCCAGTTTTGGGGAACAACACTTGTATTTATGATGGTTGATCGCACTTGTTGCAAGTCTTGAGCACATGTCCGCCTTTCGGGGACTTAGAACAATTTGAGATCGATAACTTGGTTTGCATTCCAGGAGTTCGAGTGTTATTGATGCTTGTAACGTGGTTCGCGCTCCGGGAACTTGGGAATGATGTTCACATTCCAACTTGCACTCTACTAATTCGGAGTTAGTATTAACACTTTAGTTCGCACTACGGGAACTTTGACTTGGTGTTGGTGCTCCAATTCACGCGCCGGGAACTTGGATAAAATATGTATGTTTGGGTTCGTACTTCAGGAACTCGGAATTTACATTTATACTCCAACTCGCACTTCGGGAATCTGGAGTTTGCATGGATGCTTCGGTTCGCGCTCTGGGAACCCGTAACTTATGTTCATACCCCAATTCATGTTTTGGGGATCATGGAGTTGGTGTTGATACTTCGGTTCGCACTCCGGGAACTTTGAATTGATGTTTATACTCCAATTCACACTCTGGAAATTTGGAGTCTGCATTGATGGGTTGGTTCGCGCAGTGGGAACGAATTATTAAATGTTTATACTCCAATTCGCGCTGTGGGAATTTGGAGCCCGTTCGCGCTCTGGGAACGAATTGTTAAGTGTTTATACTCCAATTCGCGCTCCGGGAATTTGGAGTCCGTTCGCACTCCGGGAACGAATTATTAAGTGTTTATACTCCAATTCACGCTCCGGGAATTTGGAGTCCGTTCGCACTCTGGGAACGAATTGTTGAATGTTTATACTCCAATTCACGCTGTGGGAAGTTGGAGTCCGTTCGCACTCCGGGAACGAATTATGGAATGTTTATACTCCAATTCGCGCTGTGGGAAGTTGGAGTCCGTTCGCACCCCAGGAACGAATTGCTAAATGTTTATACTCCAATTCACGCTGTGGGAAGTTGGAGTCCGTTCGCACTCCGGGAACGAATTATGGAATGTTTATACTCCAATTCGCGCTGTGGGAAGTTGGAGTCCGTTCGCACTCCGGGAATGAATTATGGAATGTTTATACTCCAATTCGCGCTGTGGGAAGTTGGAGTCCGTTCGCACTCCGGGAACGAATTATGGAATGTTTATACTCCAATTCGCGCTGTGGGAAGTTGGAGTCCGTTCGCACTCCGGGAACGAATTATTGAATGTTTATACTCCAATTCGCGCTGTGGGAAGTTGGAGTCCGTTCGCACTCCGGGAACGAATTGTTAAGTGGACTGTCGTGTGTTGGTCCAGTTCAGCCTTCGATGTGTTGGCTTGCCCCCGAGCTGGGGTTTCACTTAGTGAGTGGCCGGTTGTAACGCAGTCACTCGCTATTTGAATAAATTCCATTGTTCGATGGAACTTAGCTCTTCCTGTGTCGTGATTGTTGAATGTTGTATTCGGTGAATCACAGCTTTAGCTTGAAGAGATAGCATTTTATTTGCTGAAATGAGAAAGTGTGGCAAAGTCAGTGCCTTATTACAAATTCAAAATTCAGAACATAAAAGAAATTGTAAAGTATTCATGGATTGAAGGAGCCTGTCATGTGTAACAGTGACGAGGTTCTTCGTCGTTCCAGGCTTCTGAATGAGTAGGCTCGCCACTGATGGCGTTTATCACCAATCTCCCACAGGGACAAGTCGAGTCCTCCTGCCTCGGTCGATTGGGTTCACTGATTGGATTGGATGGGCCCGCATCTCTGGGCTGCGGTGTCCGCACAAACTGTTCCAGTTTTCCTTCCCTGACCAGTTTTTCAACAAGATCCTGTAGGTGACGACACTCGTTCGTATCGTGCCCGTAGCCTTCGTGGAACCTGCAAAATTTTCCCGTCTGGATTTGTCTCTCCGACGACGGTCTTGGAGCAGGTTTTTCATATTGAATCGCATTACGGGTCCGCAAATACAAGTCCTCCAATGAAATATTCAAAGGAGTATAACTGTCGAACTTCGGATTTTTGCATTGCGGACCGCGATTTTGATCTTGTTTTTTAAGTAGATTCACGCTCTCTCTTCGCCGAGCTTGTTTATTTTTAATGTTCAACTGAACTTTTCCGGAGCTCTCACCGGATTGTTTTATTGCAACATTGCTCTGGGTTCCTCCCGCATTTGGTCCTGCGTCAGTTTGCTTCCTAGACTGTTTCGCGTCTTCCCGTCTCAGGAATTGAGCTGCTTTGGCATGGAAACGGTCCAATGACGCAGGTGGTTTCCCAGCTAGCCAATTGCCAAATTCAGAATCGGGGTCGATCCCCTTAGTTAACGCCATAAGGATGGAGTTATCATTTGGATTACTAATCTCTGCACATGCAGTATGGAATCTTTCTAAGTAGTGTCTGAGTGTCTCTCCGGGAGCTTGTGTGGCACTAGATAGAGTGTTGACATCTTTCGGCCTCGCGACGTGCATGCGGAATTGCTCAACGAATTTTGTGGCCAGTTGGTCGAATGAGGAGATGGATCGAGGAGGCAATCGGGTGAACCACATGGTGGCGATGCCCCCCAAGGATATGGGGAAACTACGACATTTCACAGCGTCGTCGGCTCTGGCAGCTGTCATCGACCATTCATATTTTAGAATATGTTGATTGGGATCGGAGTTTCCCTCATACATGGGCAGAGTTGGCATTCGGAATCGCCGTGGGGGTTCAGCATTAAGAATGTCGTCCGTAAAGGGAGTGTGACTTCGGGAAACTCCCCAATCGTCGTTTGTGAATCCCTGACTCTCATGGATCATCTGGCGTATCATAGTGGAAAGATCCGGCATTTGCGCCGGAGTATGGTCACGTTCCATACTTCGGGTTTGAACCGGATATCGTTGACGGTTCACATCTTGACTTCTCGGCTCATAGTCCTCTGGGACGTACGGTTCAGGAGTACGGCCGCTACGACGACGGTCTAGGTCCGACTGGTCTTGAGCGTCGACCCCCGGTTCAGCCGCGATGCTAGTGGTGCGGTATTCTGTGGCGTGATGAGGGACGGCGCCTCCTCGGGAGGAGGGTCCGATTTGGAAGCTGGCCGACGGACCAACTCTTATTTGTCCAACGGTCAATGTTGGTTGGTTTCCAGCGGGTGGCATACGACCCTTATCTAACCGGGGTCGTGGAGGTCGGTTATGATAATCAGAAGATGAAGAACTTTCGCTGGAAGAGCGAGAAGCACGATCTCTCATGGATCTTTTTCGTTTTTGGCGATCTAGCTTGTTGATTAGCTCAGCGTTAGCGCGTAGCTGTTCTTCTAGTTGTCGCCGACTCTGGGTCAGCTCTTGAAGTAACAACTGCAATTCTTGTCGGGTAACCGGACCCGACGGTTCTGAGTGCCCAGCGGCATCTTGATTAGGTGGAGGTAGAGGGGCAGGATTCTGTCTATCCTATCCTTCTTGATTGACGGCGTTCGAGGTGGTTCTTGTGCTAGCCATCTTTACAGTTGAGTTCCTTTCCTAGACTTTACGCAAATCTGAATAGAAGGGAAAGAAGTTGGATTTAACGATCTGGATCCCTCTCTTAGATTTATTCAATCCGGTATCGATGACAGATCCAACGGGCAGGAGAAAATCTGGGTTTTCTCAGTGAAAGCACCAAAGTGTTTGTGTCAAAATTGGGCACAACACTCTTCGTGAGTCGTTGAAGAGATAATAGTCAAGAATGCAAGTTCAAAATAGACATTATCTAACAAAAACTCCAATAAACAGTAAGATAAATGCGTAGACAAGCGATTTATAGTGGTTCGGCGTGTTGCCTACGTCCACTGTGAAGTTTTTTTGATGTTTTATTGATTCTCTTTCAATGATTACAAGTTGTTACAGCGATCAACAGCAAGTTACAACTGGAAATTCGAAATCAACAATCAAGTTATGACATAGGATGATGGAGATCTTGATCCGGCAGAGTCTCGGCGTCTCAGAGTCAGAAGATCCCTTTTCTGTTGGCCCTGGGGCTCTATTTATAGGCGTAGGCTGCTGATATTCTGCTGAAAACTCGGGAGACCACTTCTTGCACGTGAGGGGGCCCACACGCACGGTCTCAGGAAGTTTGGGCCCATTTTGGCATCGGTTCGAACTCCATTCGAACCGATCAAGAATTCGTCCAATCAAGGTGAAATTTGGCGTGGACATTCTTCAACATGTACACAAGCTTCAGTGAAAATTTCGTGGCATTTGGATCAATAGGTTAGCAGATATGATGGCTTCGAAATTGGGTCTTTGGCATAGCTGTCTGGTTCGAACCCATGTATTCGAAACGATGGTTTCGAATCCATCATGGCACGCGGCTTCGTGGTGACATGGAGCGCAAACTTCGAATCGATCCGGACTTCACTCCGTGTTGACCGCTTCGACTCCATGTATCTCGGCGCATTCGAACCGATGGAAGACACGTCATCGTGGCTGGTTGACCTAGTGGGTTCGAACGAAGTTACACAGGATGGGTTCGAAGATGGCATCACAGATGGGTTCGAAGATGACATCACAGATGGGTTCGAAGAAGGTATCACAGATGGGTTCGAAGAAGGCCTCTGTGATGGGTTCGAAGCATGGCTTCTGTGATGGTTTCGAACTTGATGGAGTCGAACCTGATGGGTTCGAATGTGGCGTGACTGTGCTATGGATTCGAACACGGTGCCTGCTCGGATGGATTCGAAGCACGGCTAAGCTTCTTGGGTTCGAACTAGGGAAGGTTCCGGTTGGATTCGAGGTGATGGATTCGAACCGAGCAAGGTTTATTTCTCTCAACTTGAATCCATCATAACTTGAGCATACAACCTCGGATTGACTTGAAATTTGAAATGCTGACTCCTGTGGTCTTTCTCGCCGTGTCCTATCAATTGTGGCTCAATCTGGACTTGGATAAAATTCAGTGATATCCATGGCGAACAGAAGTACGATCAACCTCTGAGGCGAACTGTCCTTCGCTTTCGATCAATCTTTTGGTATCGCGGCTTTGCCAAAAAGCGGGATAACAGATACTGAATGTGTAAATGCAAATACGTATCCCTTTGAGTCGACAATATTTCACATCAGCTCATACCAAATTGGATGGAAATATGAATCTTTAGGGTAAGAAAAATAAAGAGAGGAGAAAATAGAACAACAAATATAGAATTGCACAATTGCAACGGAACAAAATATAATATATAATAACAGATTTAATACAAAGGAATCTGCAACTATTTTTACTTACAATCATCACAGTACAACAATCAATACATCAATCTAGACAGTTATAATAACCTGTCCTCACACAGCGGAGATAAACAAGTATGTGATATACGTCAGAAATCCTCCAACTCGTCTCCTGAGCTCCGTAGCATCCTAACCTGAATCTGTAATACACAGTCTGACTCGAGCATTATAATAAAATAACACTCGAGTCAATCTGGAAAACTAGCATGAGAAAACACACTTAATTGGAATTATTAACGTTATCGAACCCTTTGAAAACAAAGGTATCTCGTAAGACCGCATCACACATAAACACGACGGGTTTTTACCTTACGATAACCAAACCGATTTTTATCAAAATAATTTGATATTATAATAGTGTCTGTTGAAAGTAAATAGAAAATAGCTAAAATACTTGCATCTCACATTCCAGCATAGTTGGGCACAATTAAAACCGTACGGTGCACATTGGAGAATGTATTCCATCAAATGACTAGGCCACTAGGGTACCACCCACCATAGTACACCTCTAGAACAATGTACCGAGGACCACGTCGAGATCTCCTACTACATAAGACCGACCTACCTCTGACCTGGATAGATCGAATATGTTATGATCCCGGGTGTTCCCACCCTTACTATCAAGAAATCCTTCCATGCATAACCATATCCATAATATAAAGGTTTCTGAGGATACCTAGAAAGGTGATAACATAACCTACTTGGGTGCGACCCACTTAGCCATGCCGCATCTCCCCTGTTTTAGTCATTCCTGGTTGATGAGGCTCGAGGCTAAGAGTTACCTTTCAAGAACAAAATTTTACTTAGAATGTTCATCGTCCTCCGATGACAATGTTCTGATAGCAATCGTCCATATAAGTTGTCTTGGGTCTGGACAAACCGAACCACCGTCTTTACTACCTTCATAATGTCCATTTGTAACATTCAAACTGGATCAAAGTGTTTCTCGAATAATTAAATCCGACTTCGGTCTCTTTAAAACGATCAGCGAATTGGCCAATGTTGATAGTCATTATTTAACTGTCAAATAACATCCATAAGCAACCATCAGGCCTTAAATAAAATTTCCAAAATATTCATTTCCATATCTTTAAAAGATATTACCCTAGTATTCCATCTTTTGAAAAGCAATTTCAAATCCTTATGCTTACAACGGAATATTCCCAAACATTCTCGATTCTTAGAACATTTTTCTCCAACTCAATTTTATACTCAACACTTAGGAAATATTCTATTTACTTTCTATTTTTCTCAAAATCATTTACAACCTGCTTGTAAGTCCCTTAATCGTTTATAACGATTTCTATAAGTTTTGAAATTCATTAATTAATTCCCTTAGTATTTCAAAAGTCAAATATATTTGTTTATAATTCTAATTTCCCTTCTACTTCTTTTGTGAATTCTATTTCACCTTTCGAAGTTCACCTACCTCATACTTTGGAACTTTCCTTAAGTTCCCATATCATCACTATAAGCTCTTCCGCTAAAATCATATCCATTTAATAACTTTATTTCAAATCTCAAGAGAATTTTATAAATTTAAAATCATTTAAAATCATATATATGAAATAAGAATAATGGTTTATTTTTAAAATATGTTTAAGTAAATATAAAATATCAAAACATTTTAATAGCATCGATAACTCATAACCAATTACTTTTTAAATAACTAACTAATTCACAAGCTGATAAATAAATTTAGAATTTATTCAATAAATATTTAACTAATATAATAACTAACCTTTTAGAATATTCTAAAAGTAAATAATAGTTTAAGTTATATAGCATAGTAAATAGAAATCCCATTTAAACAATGTTAATTTTTCTTGACAAAAATCTATTTTAAATATCCAATATTCACCAACTTCAATTTATAAATCCCACTCGATTCGTATCACATCGGCCATATCTAATTTCTACCACCATTCTTACATTCAAAGTATATCCTACTATTTCTTCCTAAAACAATTCCAAAATTCGATATAAGTTCACACTATAAACTTATACTCTCACTTATCTACGGATATCGTTTTCCTTATTTATAAACCTTATTTATAAATTTATATACTCCCTTAAGTTTCACCTAGTTATAAAAAAATTCTATTTATTAATTTTCATTTCATAATTCTTTTCCTAAACAAAAAAACCAATTTTATTTCAATCCTATTTTTAACATTGGTTCCAATTCTTTTCCAAATTTTAAAAAATATATTTCAAGCCCTTAAAATATCTACTTAAACCAATTTACAAATAGCTAAGTGTAACCCAAGTTTATTTATATTTTCTCATTCCACTTAATTTCCCTTTAAAATAATCCAATATTCGATTTAAATATTTTACATTCAAAATCTCCTTTTTAATTCCTTCAAATTAATTATTTATGATACTTAAAAATACCAAATTCAATCCCCATGCTTTTATAGCTTTTAATAAATTAAATTCACACAACAATCGATAGCAATTTATCCATCAAATCATATATCACCATATATACGAAAACTATAAATATTTTTGAGGAATCTAATTGGATCCTTCCAACCTGTTTTCCTGCATCTATAGATGTTATTCAACAAATAAAATACCAATCTCGCTTTAAGGCGGGATATAGCGGTATATAGGGTCATCCGCTATTATGCGGGGCGCATAGGGTCTCATCCGCTCGGTGGGCAATATATCCATTTACCAAAATATACTACTATATATACATATAATCATACAACAGATAATTATAAATTTATCGATCAATCAAGCATCCAATAATTTCAATTTAAACATTTAAATTTGAATATGGTAATCCAAGTGAGTGAGAAATTCTCACCTTGATTTTATTTGCCATCCATTTTAATTTTTACTATGTTGCGTAGATTCATAGCCACGATCCAAACACGACTGGTTTCTAGATTTTTTTTGAATCTCGTATGATAAAGATATTAAATTTATTAGAATTCAAATTTATATATCAAAATCAATAAATTTTAGTCACTGTCAATTTCACAATTAACTTGGCTACAAATAAATTGGCCGTTACCTTCCTCAAAATCACGCTCGATCACACGCGTCCACTTAGCAACCCTAGCGTCTCACCCACCTTGCTTTACTTGCACTACCATCTTATCGACGCTCGCCAACCCAAAGTCGTCGCCTTCCACCCACCGTCAAACCATCGGCCCTGGCCATCGATCCCCCACTAAAACCGCCACTTTAGCCTACCAGCCCCTGTCTATGCGAATTAGCTCTCGCGACCATCCCCAAAACTTAGTATGCGGAAGCCCTAGCTTCGAGCATAAGCACCGTCGTTCCCTATCACACCTTGCCCACACGATCGACTCGCCACCATCACTAAACCCTAAAGTCGATCGTGTCATGCACTGCCTCGCCTTTGATCGCTCACGACCCCCACCCACTTTGCATCCACCTATGAACACTCGCCGCCGCTCGACTCCCCACGGCGTCGTCTTGCGCGTCCTATGCGACTTTGACCTCCAAACGCTTGCGATTTTTTTTTTCATGTTCGTTTGAAATGAAATTGAACCGAAAGAGTGAGGAAGAGGGCGACGTGATTTAACGAGGAAAAGGAAGGCATCTCGAACACAGTAGGGGTTGAAGGGATGGAAACGACGGGTACGAATTGATTTTAAATCTGATAATGTAAATTTATTCAAAAATACCTCGTTTTACCTATCTTGAAATTTTGAACCCATACAAAGGCATGCCGTTAGATGTTTATAAAGTTATACCCCTGTTCCAAACACAATGGAAAAGAATTCAAGCCTAAATTGGATCGTATGGGGAAGATTGCTTTTTGGACCCAATAATTATATTAAATTTCGATATAAATTTCAGCGCATTTATATCTTGCCCAACCAAACGTTAATTCCAAACACCTATGAAATTTGAAATTTGATAATAATACAATATTACAGATCCAATGGAACTGGTTTCGTCGACATCCAAGACTGTGCCCTGGATCACTATTTTCAAATCTCAATTTGAACAAATTATTTTTAGAATTGAACAAATCACTTTTAGATTCAATTTTAATTTCTTTTATTATCTTCATTATTATCAGTATGAATTTTATAAGCCTTTAAATTATTCTTATCGAGTTAAAACTCAAGATACAATAATTTAACCAATATCCAATTATTAAGTTCAATAATTAAATTATTCAATAAATCACTATATTTAAATTCTGAATTTATTTTATAAATAAACCCAAATTTCCATATTCAAAATCAATCTATTGTTCAAATTCAATATTTGAAACCATTTAAATATACCAAAACAAATGTCGAAAATTCGGATCGTTAGATAATGACATAATTTATGAAGATGGAGGAATGGTCAACTTTGGAGATAATTCAAAAGAATATGTGATTGGCATCGACAATGCCGGTAACTCTAAAACTCCTACTATTTATGATGTTTTGTTAGTTAGATGTTTTGTTAGTTAGGAATATAAGACACAACTTACTAAGTATAAGTCAACTATGTGACAAGGGCTACAAAATTAAATTTGAAAATGATAAGTGTTACATCCAAGATAATTAATCAAATGTTTTCTTTGAAGGAATTAGGAAGAAAAATATTTATATTCTCAGTATGAAAATCACAAATGATAACATATATTTTTTGGCTAATACAAGTGACACTTGGACTGACATAAAAGATTTAGGCATTAGAATTTCAAACTCTTATCTAGACTTTCAAAACTTGATCTAGTTAGAGGTCTCCCTATATGGATTTTAAAGTAGATAGTATATGTGACGCTTGTCAATTAGGAATACTTATTGTGATGACCCAAAATTTTGAACATTTGAAATTGAAAATATTTAATTGATTTTTTATATTTGAAAGTTAGTTTAACTTAAAATTCATAATTAACTATGAATTTGGCAATTTAAATTATGGAATTTAATTTATTAATGATGGGTGAGAATTTGAATTTTCAATTTTAAGCTTGTTAAAAATAATTTGATGGCTTAGAAAATTTATATTGATGCTACTGTAGATAATAGAAGCTTCAGAATTTGATTTGAAAGCGATTTATTCAGTTTTAAAATTTTATCGTTTAAATCGATATTTAAAAATAGCCTTCCAAGGCACAGTCTCAGATTTCGACGAAACCAGTTCCATTGGATCCATAATATTGTATTATTATTGGATTTCAATTTTCATGGCATTCGGAGTGATTGTTTAGCCGTACGATAGGCAAACGCGTTGAAATTTATATCGAAATTTAATTTAATAACTCGTTCAAAAAGCTATCTTCTCCATACGATCGAATTTGGACTCGGAACCTTTTCCATTACGTTCGAAATAGGGGTATAACATTATAAACGCCTGGCGCTATGTCTCGATTGGATATCGAGATTTTGAGTTGCGTTTATGAAGCTATTTAAATTTAAATTTATATTGGAATTTAAAGGAAAATTTTATATATGTAATTAATATTGTTTTCTCATAAAAATTTTTATACGTGCTTCCCCCTAATCTGACACTTGTCCTTCAGATTCACACGCGTCCTCTGAAAAAAATATGGTGATTATCTTGTTCAAATAGAAAAAATAAATAAACGAACGACAATCATTTTCGTTCAAAATCAAATTCAAAGGAGAAATTTTTATAATGATCGAATACTTTCCTTCTCTAGAATCATTTTTATCTTCTCGATTTTTATTTCAGCCGAATGAAAAATAAAATCTAAATCGAAGAAAGCATGATAAGAATTCAAGGCTAGGGGGGAGAGGCCGCGTACTCGTTTGAACAATGGCGGGGGAGAGTCGGTTCTTGGTCAAGCTCGAATGCATCGCTCGAATTAAATCGCGATGGCGGCAGATCTGAAGCGATGGGCACAGTGGTGTTCGACATTAGTGTTGGAGGTAGCGGCAATGCTCGACTCGACGTTGGTTGCGACTTGGTCGCATGGGACGTCGAGGTTAGAAAGACGATTTGGGATAGCGTTTCGTTGGGTTGTATTCGAGCTGAGCAGGGTGGTCGCGACGCTGCTGCTTGGTAAAGAAGGCTACAACTCAGTAGCGATGGACTCGAGCTTACGTCATCAAATCCGAGCAGGTCGCAGCTAGGGCAGCGATGAAGGAAAATTGTGGCCGCAATTCCGGTAGCAAGTAGAGTCGAAGTCAATTTCGACTTCGATCGTGAAGTTCGCCGCGATTTACAGAGGTGTACAATTTTATTTTATTTAATATATGTGTATATACAGAGAAAATATAGAATGCAGTATTTGAATTACTGTAAGGTTTAAAAATAAAATAAATAAATATAACTCAGAAAAGAAATTTTGTTTTAAATTTGTAATTATTTTATAAGTACATATATATAGTCCAATAGAAAAATAAATAAATATTTACATATTTTAAAACTTGTTAATTTATCTTTAAATTATTGGTTTGGTGATTAATTTATTTTATTAAACTACTTAATCATTTTGACTACTGAAAATAAATTATTAAAGGAAACTTAGTTTTAAATTTTAAATTGTAGTCAAATAAAATTATTAAAGGAGAAATTAGTTAATTAAAACTATCAAAACGAAAAATTGATTATTTGATTTATTTCGAATACTAATGAATTGTAAAAATATTTGTACAAGGTCTATAAATCGAGGAATCAAGCCGAAAATGGAAATGGATTGCAAAATAACATCTAAGGTGAGAAGTTCTCACTCAATCAGATTTGTTTTGATTTAAATTTTAATAGTTAGATTTAAAATTGCTTGATTGTGTTGATTGTTTGTTTGAATGATAAAATTATTATCAATTGTATTGAGATAGACCCTATGCGCCGCATAATAGCGGAGGTTATTATATTAAACCCATATGCCGCGATATTCCACCTCGAAGTGGAATTGGTATTATATATGTACTTGAAGTTGATTTCCCGCATTATATAGCGGATGAGACCCTATTGCGCCGCATAATAGCGGATAATATTTTATAAATCCCATATACCGCGATATTCCACCTTGAAGTGGAATGGGTATTTAATTGTGTGCTAACGTCTGTGGATGCAGGGAAACAGGTTGGAGGGATCCAACTGGATTCCTCAAATGTTTAATTTGTTGCTTATGTTGTGTGTTGATTATTTTTAATCCGTTGAATGTTTGTGATTGAAACCGTAAAGGCTGTAATTTAGCCGAATATATTTTTGGTATCGTAGGATACCATAAATAAATAGTTAATTGATTTTGAAATTTGGATAGAAAATTTATAATAAATCCACTCAAAGGAATCAGGTGAATTTTAAAAGAAGGAAATTTAAATAGATAAAGTTTTATCTTTGAAAACTTATTGAACAAATTCCAAAAATATGGGAAATATTTTTATAAAGGAATTTCGAGTAATGTTGTTTAACAGTTGAAGAATTTATTTAAGATACGGATTTTAAATAATTTAAAGAGATAAAGAATTTATTTCAAAAGGAAATAAATTTAGAAATTAAATTTGGGATTTAATTGAGTGTTGAAATTAATTTTAGAAATCGAAAATTTGGAGTTAGAATAAATCTTAGGAACCAATTTGGAAATTTGGTTAGGTGTTTTGGAAATAACTTGGAAAATCAATTTGAAAATGATTTGTTATATGGAAATCGATTTAAATTCATATATCCGTTGATATTTGGTATGTAAATTCACAATGGGAATTTGTAAAAGAAAGAGGAATCGTTCAAAAATAAATATTGGTTTATTTTTAAAGTGTGGAAAGAAATTTACAAATTTGAAATGTAAATTAAAATAAATCGAGAAGATTTATTAATTTATTTGAATGAACCTATTTATATTGGGAAAAGAATTATTCCCTGGAAAGCCGAGTATATTTTTAAAATGGCTTTTGAATAGAAAATTAAAAGTTTTAGATTTGGTTCTAAAAAAATATTGTTGGAGAAATTAGTTTCGGAAATTGTTTAAAGTAAAAATTTTATTTAACTAATTATATAAGGATTATTTAAAAATATTAAATTTATTTTTGATTTAGGAAATAGGTATTTAAATATTTATACTCTATATACTAATTTTATTTTAAAATTAGTTTCGGGACTTGAATTTTGTAGGAGATATTAGTATAATATTTTTCATAACTAATATTTAAAGAAAATATTCTAAAATAATTTATTTTAAATATTTCCAAATATATTTTGAATAAGTATTTTTATATTATTTTAAAATATTTGAAATCGGCAGATTTTCAGTGGAAATGAATAAATGTTTGGAAGTTGATTTGAAATTTATTTTCAAAGGATTGAAATGTGAAATTTTACCTTGCGAAGGTATATGGAAAATAATAATTGGGGGAAATTATTTGAAATCCAGTGACTGTTGTGAATGATGATTGATAGTTAAATAACCGACTATCAATATTGGCCTTAATCGGCATTTGTATTTCGATGCGACCGGGAGTCGAATTCCAACTGGATATTCGAAACCCACATCGAACCCTTGTGATTGTAATGGATCTTTTGTTTAAAAGATCAAAGTGAAATTGTTGTGATTTATTTGAATCTGAATGAACACTTATTTTTAAAATAAGCGCTCGTTATTTGGATTAGCAGGGAGAGGACCATGTGTCATAAAACCCATTTGAAATAACGATACGACGCAATGGGATTGCAACTGAAGATGGTGTTGAAGACCGGGTATTTTCGAAAGCAAATGGATACCTGTCGAATGTCTCTGCACCAGGTTGCTCCGGTATAGAGATTTTATCACCCTTTGTGATGGGGATCCTGGACGTGATTAGTGAATATCCGGATTGCAAGGGCTTCTTTGAAGTGCCTTTGGTTCCGTTCGACCCCGGAACGGACTTGTATGGACGTGTGTCTGACGTTACAGTTTGAGATGTAAAGATGGTTTATATCAAATACATTTCTGTTGGTGGCGGAGAATTTATTCTCTTATCTTAACACCCTTCTCTGAGACATACGAGCTCAGAGGTTATGTAGTTGATGGTTACTAGTGATACATTCCCAAATTGGTAATTTGGCATACGAAGTGTTGCTGATTATTTGTTGATCGAAGCACGACTTTTGTGAAAAGCGTATCTTTGTGGACGAGACTTCGTCGAACCTCACACCCCGGAATGGACAAAACAGGAAGGATGCGGCAAGGTTTTAGGGGGTATCGCCCCTTAGGGTATGTACATTTCCTTTTGGATAGAAGTGGTATCATGGTATGTAGCCCAGATACTTAACATATGTGAATATCACAAACATATATTACTTTGTGATTGTTGTTGTTGAGGATCCTCGGATAAAGGTTGTTTACAACCGGGGGATGGCATACTCGTGTCAGTAGTTACCTATTTTTGCAGAGGCAACCCGGCCTTGTGTTGGCAGAGATCCGGTTAGATTCTCGAGGCGTCTATCCAGAGGCGTATCTATGTGGCAATGGGAAGTTCCTTGGCCTGACCATTTGTTGGAAATCCAATTCCCAATACGAACCCAGTACGGTTTTAGTTATAGAAACTGCCATCTAATATGGTAGTTATAGCAGGCATACTATAATGGTACGTATGCTGGCTAAGATTAATATTATACTTTCGAAAGGTTTTCTGCACTATGCACTATTAATACTATTAAAGAGATTTTGCGTATTAAGCATGTTTAACTATCATAAGGAGAAATCTCCTCCAATTTTGCGTTTGCATTGTGTGTGTGGCGGGAGGCCTTATGGTAGTTTGATTTTCTAAAAAGCATTGCGGATTTCTTTTAAATTCCTTTGTTTTTCTTTTGTTAAAGATTAACTGTTTTTAAGATCTCATACTAGTCCCATGACTGACCTAGAGTTTATTATTCCCTTTTTAAACTCTGGGTGCCCATAATTTTCTATACGGGCAGCCTAGAGTCAGGTTTCAGTTAGCCGGGAGCGAAGTCAGAAAAGAGTTGCTGTGGAGATCAGGAGTTGGAGCTGGTTGGCGAAGCGTATTACTAGTACATGTTATATTTTCTTCTGTTGTTGTTGTTCTACACTCTGATAATGTAATGTGATGTAATGTAATAACTGATATAGTGATTCTGTGTAAAGATATTTATTTATCTATTATATTTGTTCCGTTGTGAAATGTGAGATTCTGTTATTGTTTCTGTTTTTCTTCTACCTCTTCGTTCTTTAAACCCTAGAGGTTTGGTTTTCCGGCATTCGATTGCGCGGCATTTAATACAGTGGACGTATAAATGTCGACTTTCGGGCGTCGAGAAATCGGGTCGTTACAAAGTGGTATCAGAGCATTTGGTTAAGCGACAACCTTGGCTCTGTTGGGTGTTACTCATTAGAGATAGAGTCAGTAGTACTCTAGAATGAGTTTGAGTGTAATAATAGATATGAGCGCGTATTTGTTAGTGAATATAAAATTATTTTATATTGTGTTGACTTATCGGTTGATTGTTTATAGATTCTGGTCGGTGCAGTCTGGCCAACTATTTCGATAGGGGTTTCTAAACTCTTAAACAAGATAAATCGACACAGTATTATTTTAAAATAGGGTAAATGAAATAATTTTATCCAAAACTATTTTCGTATATAAAAGAAATAAATTTTCTATGAATTATTACAATATATGGTTGCTTGGTTGGTAGGAAGCGATAATATTAGATTATTATCATCGTTGTATGAGAAATTGAAATCAAAACCAAAAGTTAAGAAAATAAAAACACAAATGAGATTTGTAACTGTAAGTTTTAAATGTAATTTATAATTTGGAATAAAATTCATTAATGGAACGAAATTGGTAATGTGAATATATAAATGGGTTTTATAAATTGAAATGAGATTTGACTTGGATCAAGTTGAATAAAAATCCAAACTTGGGGAAAAAGAAAATAAAATGGATTGAATTCAGGTAAACTAATATGATAATTAATTAATTCATGAAATAGGAAAGTTGAACTAATTAAACTAAAACTTGAATTGTGAGTTAAATAAAAATGGTTTGAATTCGCAGAAAAATTCAAGTAAGTAGAAATAAATTGAAAATTTCCTTGTTATTGATAAAATGAATTCGAGATGGATTGAGAATGGAAATTTGAAATTAAAAATGGATAAGTGGATAAAACTAATCTAATTAAATTAGTATATGGAATGGAATTGATAAATGAAAATTAAATCAAGGGTTTAAAAAATTGGAAATTGTTAACAGGGAAAATGAACTTGAGTTTTGAATTGAAATAACTTAAGTAAATATTGGATCAAATGGAGCTAAATGTTAATAAAGGAATTTAAATTAGTTAGTAAAACTAATTAAAAGAATGACAAATTTAATATGGTTCAAAATGAATTGAATTCAATATTTATAAATAAAAGGTAAAATGAATTCATATGAAATTTGGAATCCAGTTTAAATATAAGTGGTTATAAACCAAAATGGTGAATTGGAAATAAATATAAGAAGTATATAGAATAATTATCTTGAACTTAAGAAATAAATGGTAAAATTCTTAAGTAAAATTTAGAGTTGGGAAATATTCTAAATTATTAAATGGAGGATAAACTAGAAATTGTGAAATGGTTTTAATTAAAATGAATGTGAATATGGAATGCAAAATGAATTGAATGGAATCAATTGGAAATGAAATAAAATAAAGAGTAAATTGAGTTTGTATAAATTTAAATTAGTTATAAACTAGATTGGATATTCTAGTAAGTGAATAGCGTCGAAATTTGCATAGAAATAGTTGTTGTTTGACGCAAACGTGATTGCATAAAATTCTAAGAATTAATGAAAGCAAATCAAATTGATTTTTGAATCAATTGAAATAGATATGAGTTCATCTCGCTTAAAAATAAATTGAATAAAAGAAAGTGAGTTGTAAATCACTTGAATTGAATAGGAATGGTATGTGAATTGATTATAAGCAATTAACTTTGTACCGGAACCATATAAATTGCTTATGGGAACTATTTTGAATATATTGCTTGTGAAAACTATTTTTACTACTGGAAATAAGTGAAATGTGAATAAATTTCTTATATATGTCACTTATGTGTTTAAATTGAGTAAATACAGGTGCAGGAAGGCCATTCGGCTGGATTTGGTCGTGCTAAAATGCTAATAATAAACCGCTTTGCTTTAAAATGCTAAATAAGGTACGCCTATGCAATAAAAATAGGAAATATGAACTGTTTTTGCTTTTCCGACCGGGTGGGTCGATGTATATATATTTATATCTTTTGTCAAATTGCAAAAGCTCCTCCGTACAAAGGAGACTCTGCCGAAATTTTCCGAAAATTTTGGAAGTTAGAAAATTTTTGAAAAAATTGTTAGCGATAAACGTTTTCAAATTGAAAATTTGAGTAAATTAGTGAATGAAACTGAATTAAAATAATAATTGTATGAATCGGTTATAATTGAAAGATAAAATTCAATATTCATGGTAGAAGATAGATCGAATTCAAATAGAATTGTAGTGTAAATTGAATTCGAATAAAATTGAAAATGCAAGATTGAATGAAAATGGATCTGTAACTTCAATAGTGAAGTAAAAATGGTATAAGAAGCATATATACAAAAATAATTGTAATGAAAGGTGCAAAATGATATTTGAACATTGTAATTGGATATTATGAATATCAGGATATACAGGTGTATTAAAGGAAATAGAACTAGGATTTTGATTTTAAAGATAAAATTGAATTGCTCGACAAAAAGGTATGTATTTCAATTTCAGTATGAAATTTGGTGATTTTCTTGTCCATCTGCTTGGCTTTTCGTTTTCTTTTGGGATTTGAGGACCTATGGTGCCATTTTGTAGTCGTACCGAGCTAGCCGTGCAAAGGAGACGCTGGCGAAATTTTTCAAAAATTTAGGGTGTTAGAAAATTTTTGAGAAAATTTTGAAAGTTTGAAATTTGAATTCAAATCTAAATTTGAATTGGGAAGTAAACGATATTGTTTGGAACTTATAATTGGACATGGAAATTTAGTTGAAATGAATCTTTAAAAAAAAGATATGGGTTGATAAATTGATAAAACTGTTTGGGTTGGAAAATATTAAACGGGTTAAGGTCCATTCTTCTTAACTTGTAATTTCGGGACGAAATTCTTTTAAGGGGGGAAGATGTGACGACCCAGAATTTTGAACATTTGAAATCGAAAATATTTAATTGATTTTTTATATTTGGAAGTTAGTTTAACTTGAAATTCATAATTAACTATGAATTTGGCAATTTAAATTATTGAATTTGATTTATTAATGATGGGTGAGAATTTGAAGTTTCAATTTTAAGCTTGTCAAAAATAATTTAATGGCTTAGAAAATTTATATTGATGCTACTGCAGATAATAGAGCTTTAGAATTTGATTTGAAAGCGATTTATTTAGTTTTGAAATTTTATCGTTTAAATCGATATTTTAAAATAGCCTTCCGAGGCACAGTTTCGGAATTCGACGAAACCAGTTCCATTTGATCCGTAATATTGTATTATTATCGGATTTCAATTTTCATGGCATTCGGAGAGATCGTTTAGCCGTACGATAGGCAAACGCGTTGAAATTTCTATCGAAATTTAATTTAATAACTCGTTCAAAAAGCTATCTTCTCCATACGATCGAATTTGGACTCGGAACCTTTTCCATTACGTTCGGAACAGGGGTATAACATTATAAACGCCTGGCGGTATGTCTCGATTGGATATCGAGATTTTGGGTTGCGTTTATCAAAGCAATTTAAATTTAAATTTAAAGGAAAATTTTATATATGTAATTAATAATGTTTTCTCATAAATTTTTTTATACATGCTTCCCCCTAATCTAACACTTGTCCTTCAGATTCACACGCGTCCTCTGGAAAAAAAATGTGGTGATTATCTTGTTCAAATAGGAAAAAAAATAAACGAACGACAATCATTTTCGTTCAAAATCAATTTCAAAGGAGAAATTTTTATAATGGTTGAATACTTTCCTTCTCTAGAATCTTTTTCCTCTTCTCAATTTTTATTTCAGCCGAATGAAAAATAAAATCTAAATCGAAGAAAGCTCGATCCGAATTCAAGGCTAGGAGGAGAGGCCGCGTACTCGTTCGAACAATGGCGGGGGAGAGCCGGTTCTTGGTCAAGCTCGAATGCATCGCTCGAATTAAATCGCCATGGCGGCAGCTCTGAAGCGATGAGCACAGTGGTGTTCGACATTAGTGTTGGGGGCAGCGGCAGTGCTCAACTCGACGTTGGTTGCGAGTTGGTCGCATGGGACGTCGAGGTCAGAAAGACGATTTGGGATAGGGTTTCGTTGGGTTGTATTTGAGCTCGGCAGGGTGGTCGCGACGCTGGTGCTTGGTAAAGAAGGCTACGACTCAGTAGTGATGGACTCGAGCTTACGTCATCAAATCCGAGCAGGTCGCAGCTAGGGCAGCGATGAAGGAAAGTTGTAGCCGCAATTCCAGTAGCAGGTAGAGTCGAAGTCAATTTCGACTTCGATCGTGAAGTTCGCCGCGATTTACAAAGGTATACAATTTTATTTTATTTAATATATGTGTATATACAGAGAAAATATGTATAGAATGCAGTATTTGAATTACAGTAAGGTTTTAAAATAAAATAAATATATATAACTCAGAAAAGAAATTTTGTTTTAAATTTGTAATTATTTTATAAGTACATATATATAGTCCAGCAGAAAAATAAATATATATTTACATATTTTAAAACTTGTTAATTTATCTTTAAATTATTGGTTTGGTGATTAATTTATTTTATTAAACTATTTAATCATTTTAACTACTGAAAATAAATTATTAAAGGAAACTTAGTTTTAAATTTTAAACTGTAGTCAAATAAAATTATTAAAGGAGAAATTAGTTAATTAAAACTATCAAAACGAAAATTTGATTATTTGATTTATTTCGAATATTAATGAATTGTAAAAATATTTATACAAGGTCTATAAATCGAGGAATCAAGCCGAAAATGGAAATGGATTGCAAAATAAAAGCTAAGGTGACAACATCTCACTCAATCAGATTTGTTCTGATTTAAATTTTAATAGTTAGATTTAAAATTGCTTGATTGTGTTGATTGTTTGTTTGAATGATAAAATTATTATCAATTGTATTGAAATAGACCCTATGCGCCGCATAATAGCGGAGGTTATTATATTATACCCATATACCGCGATATTCCACCTCAAAGTGGAATTGGTATTATATATGTACTTGGAGTTGATTTCCCGCATTATATAGCGGATGAGACCCTATTGCGCCGCATAATAGCGGATAATATTTTATAAATCTCATATACCGCGATATTCCACCTTGAAGTGGAATGGGTATTTATTTGTGTGCTAACGTCTGTGGATGCAGGGAAACAGGTTGGAGGGATCCAACTAGATTCCTCAAATGTTTAATTTGTTGCTTATGTTGTGTGTTGATTATTTTTAATTCATGTGAATGTTTGTGATTGAAACCGTAAAGGCTGTAATTCAGCCGAATATATTTTTGGTATCGTAGGATACTAGAAATAAATAGTTAATTGATTTTGAAATTTGGATAGAAAATTTATAATGAATCCACTCAAAGGAATTAGGTGAATTTTAAAAGAAGGAAATTTAAATAGATAAAGTTTTATCTTTGAAAACTTATTGAATAAATTACAAAAATATGGGAAATATTTTTATAAAGGAATTTCGAGTAATGTTGTTTAATAGTTGAAGAATTTATTTAAGATACAAATTTTAAATAATTTAAAGCGATAAAGCATTTATTTCAAAAGGAAATAAATTTAGAAATTAAGTTTGGAATTTAATTGAGAGTTGAAATTAATTTTAGAAATCGATTCGGGAATTAATTTGGAGTTAGAATAAATCTTAGGAATCGATTTGGAAATTTGGTTAGGTGTTTTGGAAATAACTTGGAAAATCAATTTGAAACTGATTTGTTATATGGAAATCAATTTAAATTCATATATCCGTTGATATTTGGAATGTAAATTCACTTTGGGAATTTGTAAAAGAAAGAGAAATCATTAAAAAATAAATATTGGTTTATTTTTAAAGTCTGGAAAGAAATTTACAAATCTGAAATGTAAATTAAAATAAATCGAGAAGATTTATTAATTTATTTGAATGAACCAATTTATATTGGGAAAAGAATTATTCCCTGGAAAGCCAAGTATATTTTTAAAATGGCTTTTGAATAGAAAATTAAAAGTTTTAGATTTGGTTCTAAAAATAATATTGTCGGAGAAATTAGTTTTGGAAATTGTTTAAAGTAAAATTTTTATTTAATTAATTATATAAGGATTATTTAAAAAGATTAAATTGATTTTTGATTTAGGAAATAGGTATTTAAATATTTATACTCCATCTACTAATTTTATTTTAAAATTAGTTTTGGGACTTGAATTTTGTAGGAGATATTAGTATAATATTTTTCATAACTAATATTTAAAGAAAATATTCTAAAATAATTTATTTTAAATATTTCCAAGTATATTTTGAATAAGTATTTTATATTATTTTAAAATATTTGAAATCGGCAGATTTTAAGTGGAAATGAATAAATGTTTGGAAGTTGATTCGAAATTTATTTTCAAAGGATTGAAGTGTGAAATTTTACCTTGCGAAGGTATATTGAAAATAATAATTAGGGGAAATTATTTGAAATCCAGTGACTGTTGTGAATGATGATTGATAGTTAAATAACCGACTATCAATATTGGCCTTAATCAGCATTTGAATTTCGATGCGACCGGGAGTCGAATTCCAACTGGATATTCAAAACCCACATCGAACCCTTGTGATTGTAATGGATCTTTTGTTTAAAAGATCAAAGTGAAATTGTTGTGGTTTATTTGAATCTGAATGAACACTTATTTTTAAAATAAGCGCTCGTTATTCGGATTAGCCGGGAGAGGACCTTGTGTCATAAAACCCATTCCAAATTACGATACGACGAAATGGGATTACAATTGAAGATGGTGTTGAAGACCGTGCATTTTCAAAAGCGAAAGGATACCTATCGAATGTATCTGCACCAGGTTGCTCTGGTATAGAGATTTTATCACCCTTTGTGATGGGGATTCCGGACGTGATTAGTGAATATCCGGATTGCAATGGCTTCTTTGAAGTGCCTTTGGTTCCGTTCGACCCCGGAACGGACTTGTATGGACGTGTGTCTGACGTTACACTTTGAGATGTAAAGCTGATTTCTATCAAATAATTTTCTATTGGTGGCGGAGAATTTATTCTCTTAGCTTAACACCCTTCTCTGAGACGTACGAGCTCAAAGGTTATGTAGTTGATGGTTATTAGTGATACATTCCCAAATTGGTAATGTAGCATACGAAGTGATGCTGATTATTTATTGATCGAAGCACGGCTTTTTGGAAAAGCGTAGGTTTGTGGACGAGACTTCGTCGAACCTCACACCTCGGAGTGGTCAAAACAGGAAGGATGCGGCAAGGTTTTAGGGGGTAGCGCCCCTTAGGGTATGTACATTTCCTTCTGGATAGAAGTGATATCATGGTATGGAGCCCAGCTACTTAACTTATGTGAATATCGCAAACATATATTACTTTGTGATTGTTGTTGTAGAGGATCCTCGGATAAAGGTTGTTTACAACCGGGGGATGGCATACTCGTGTCAGTAGTTACCTATTTTTGCAGAGGCAACCCGACCTTGTGTTGGCAGAGATCTGGTTAGGTTCTCGGGGCGTCTATCCAGAGGCGTACCCATGTGGTAATGGAAAGTTCCTTGGCCTGACCATTTGTTGGAAATCCAATTCCCAATACGAACCCAGTACGGTTTTAGTTGTAGAACCTGCCATCTAATATGGTAGTTATAGTAGGCATACTATAATGGTATGTATGCTGGCTAAGATTAATATTATACTTTCGAAAAGTTTTCTGTACTATGCACTAATAATACTATTAAAGAGATTTTGCATATTAAGCATGTTTGACTATCATAGGGAGAAATCTCCTCCAATTCTGTGTTTGCATTGTGTGTGTGGCGGGAGGCCTTATGGTAGTTTCATTTTCTAAAATGCATTGCATATTTCTTTTAAATTCCTTTGTTTTTCTTTTGTTAAAGATTAACTATTTTTAAGATCTCACACCAGTCTCATGACTGACCTGGACTTTATTGTTCCCTTTCTAAACTCTGGGTGCCCATAATTTTCTACACGTGCAGCCTAGAGTCAGGTTTCAGTTATCCGGGAGCGAAGTCAGAAAAGAGTTGCTGTGGAGATCAGGAGTTGGAGCTGGTTGGCGAAGCGTATTACTAGTACATGTGATATTTTCTTCTGCTGTTGTTGTTGTACACTCTGATAATGTAATGTGATGTAATGTAATAACTGATATAGTGATTCTGTGTAAAGATATTTATTTATCTATTATATTTGTTCCACTGCGAAATGTGAGATTCTGTTATTGTTTCCGTTTTTCTTCTACCTCTTCGTTCTTTAAACCCTAACGGTTCGGTTTTTCGGCATTCGATTACGCGGCATTCGCTACAGTGGACATATAAATGTTGACTTTCGGGCGTCGAGAAATCGGGTCGTTACACTTAGAAAGAGTTCATTCAAAATTGAAAGATATGATTTCAACTTCAAAACCTCTTGAGTTACTTCATTTAGATCTATTTGGTCCATCTCAAATTCAGTCAATAAATCAGAATAAATATGTTTTTATAATTGTAGATAATTATTTTAGATTTACATATACAATTTTTCTGAAACATAAAGTGATTCTTTTGATTTATTTAAAACTTTTGCTAAAAGAATTGAAAATCAACTTTCTTTAAAAATCAAAACTATTTATAGTGATCTCGGTGGAGAATTTGAAAATGAAAATTTTGAGAATTTATGTAATAAAAAAGGAATAACTCATAATTTTTCTTTTTCAAGAATCCACAATAAAATGGAGTGGTAGAGCGTAAAAGTAGGATGATTCAATAGTATGCAAGAACTATGCTTTTATATAGTAAATTACCAAGAAATTTTTAGGCTAAAGCAGTCGCTACAACTTGTTAAATTTTGAATAGGATTTTAATTGGACCTCTAACCAATAAAACACCATATGAGCTTCTTTTCAATAAGAAACCAAAGGTATCTTATTTTAAAGTTTTTGGAAGTAAATACTTTATTCTAAAAACAGTGGATAATTTGGATAAATTTGATCCTAAATTCGACAAAGAAATCTTTATCGGATATTCTAATAGAAGTAAGGCATATAGAGTTTTTAATTTAAAAACCAACACCACTGGAAAAAAATGCATGTATCTTTTGATGAAAATTTCAAAGATTTTGTTCAAATAAACGATGAAGACGATTTTGTTACTTTAAATAATGAATCAAATGAAACAAATTGTGAAAGTGTTCTTACTAATAAAAGGATCAGGCTTTTGAAAGATCATCCTATAGAAAATATACTAGAAAATATTGAATGTGTTGTTAGAACTAGAAATCTACTAAATAAGATGAGTAATGTAGTTTTCATATCAACTATTGAACCTAAAACTCCAATGAAGCATCATCTGATAATTCATGGATTCTTATTATGCAAGAAGAACTGAATCAATTCACCAGAAATGATGTATGGAAACTTGTTCTGAGACCTGAGGACAAAACTATAATAGGAACTAAATTGGTTTATAAAAATAAAATGACCAAACAAGGTGAGGTCGTTAGAAATAAAGCTTGATTAGTCGCGCAAGGTTATTGTCAAGAAGAAGGAATTGACTATGTTGAAACCTTTGCACCCATAGCTAGATTAGAAGCCATTAGAGTTCTACTTGCTTTCACAAATCACAACAATTTCAAATTATTTCAAATGGATGTCGAAAGTGCCTTTTAAATGGTTTTGTTAAAGAGGATGTTTATGTTAAACAACCTCCACTTTTTAAAGAACAAAAGTTTCCAAATCATGTTTTCAAATTAAAGAAAGCTTTATACAGTCTGAAACAAGCTCCTAGAGCCTAGTATGTCATACTAAGATCTTACCTACTACAATCAAATTTTGAAATTGATAAAATGGATAATACTTTTTTAACTAAAAGAAAAAAATGATATCTAATTAGTATAGATTTATGTAGATGGCATAATTTTTGGATCAACAAACAATGAAATAAACAAAGAATTTTCTGAAATAATGACAAAGGAGTTTGAGATGAGTCATATGGGTGAACTTTCTTTTTAAGATTGCAAATAAAACAATTAGATAGTGGTATTTTCGTTAGTCAAGAAAAGTATGCTAGTGATCTAGTTAGTAAGTTTGGCATTACCACTGCGAGTGGAAAACCCACTCCTATGGCAACCAATGAAGCCTTAAATAAAGAAGACATGTCAAAAGATGTTGATCAAGAACTATACAATGGAATGATTGGATCGCTACCCTGTATAACTATGAGTAGACCTGATATCATGCATAGTGTCTGTCTCTGTGCAAGGTACCAATCTCAACCTAAAGAAACCCATTTAAAAGCTGTTAAAAGTATCCTAAGATATGTTAAACACACTTTAGACTATGACCTATTTTACCCAAAAAATGATTCACTTGATTTAATCTCAGATTGTGATGCTGACTATACTGGTTGTAAATGAGACTGAAAAGTACAAGTGGAACTTGTCACTTTTTAGGATATTCTCAGGTTTCTTGGTTTAGTAAAAAGAAAAATACTGTCTCACTATCAACAACTAAAGCAGAATATATCTCTACTACTTTGGCTTGTTCTCAAGTTATCTATATGCAATAGACCCTAAAGGATTTTGGATTAAATATTTTAAAATCGCCAATTTATTGTGACAATATAAGTGCGATAAATTTATCCAAAAATCCTACTCATCATGCCAAAACAAAAAATATTGATATCAGACATCATTTCCTCAGAGATAATATAAGTAAAGAGATCATTTCTCTTGAATTTATCAACACTGAGAATCAAATAGCTGATATTCTAACCAATCCCTTAAATCAATCAACCTTTATTAAATTAAGAAGAGAACTAGGTATTTGTTCTATAATTGAGATAATATATATATATATATATATATAATAACATATATATTTAATAAATAAAGAAAAACAAAATTTTCAAAGTGATGTCGACATGCCCCTACCCCCCATGTCGACATACAATGGTAAAATTTGAAATTTTGATTTTCCCACTAAAATTAGTTTGATGGTTATATAATCACAACATTTCGAATTTTTCTGTCTTCTTACTTCATTTTCTCTATAGTAAACTTCTGAAAGTATAAAATAATGTCCTCCTCTTCTAAATCAAACCAAAATGCAACTTCATCCTTCCCTTCTCCTAATTCTAGTCGATTTCAACGTATTACATTGACTCGAGTAATGAAGATCGAGGAAATTATGAAGGATTCTTTGCAAATGCTGACCGAATTACAAGTCATGCAAATAAGAATGGTAAAGGAACAAGAGAAACATGGCAAGATTCTTCGAAATTTACAAAAATTTCTAATGGATAATCATGCAGACCCTATTGTGACTGAAGATGATTCCTTTAACATATATATTCATAATCCATTAGAGGACGATGAAGAAGAAGGAGACGAAGAGGAAGAAGCGCAAATGGACAAGGATGATAAAGTTATTTCCATTGGAGAAGTGTGTTTTTACAAAAATGGTAATTTGGTCGAACAACATGGAAATTTTTGTCTCCATTACCCTAATTGTTCGATTCAGAAGTCACCAATTGTCAAGGACTCCTGTTAGATTGTAATTATATAAATGTTTTTATATTTTGTGTACTTGTATATATTGTGTTTATGTTTCATATATATGTGTGATGTAACATCATATATAATAAAATTAGATTTGTTTTTCGCTTATTATACTCATTATTAGCTTTTAGTTCCATAGTTTAAAGGGGAGTTATGCGGTTTAGGATTAGTTTTTGTTGATGACAAAGGGGAAGAATTATAAATAGGTTGTTTATGCTTAGATTAAGGGGTTGTTAGTAGATTAAGAGGGGTTGCTGGAATAAGGGGGAGCCAGAGTAGAATCAGAGTTTGGTGGAGTATATTTTATAAACATAGGTTGTCATTATCAAAAAGGGGGAGATTGTTAGTTCTTGAGATGATGGTTTTGATG
This sequence comes from Allium cepa, assembly GCA_030765085.1. Taxonomy (NCBI): domain Eukaryota; kingdom Viridiplantae; phylum Streptophyta; class Magnoliopsida; order Asparagales; family Amaryllidaceae; genus Allium; species Allium cepa. Next base: position 350,693,681 of record CM060944.1, read on the forward strand.
ATAACAACCTTAGGAATTGTTATAAATTATAATTCCTAATATTCTTGTCTAGAAATATATACGGGATATATATACATATACATATTTATATATATATGTAGATACTAAGAATGAAGATTTTACAATATAAAGATTCAAGACTGAGCATAGAGATTCAAGACTGATGAATTCAAGATTGTAGAAATCAAGATTAAAGACTCATGAGTATCAAGATTATCAAGAGTTCAAGAGTCCAAGATATCGATATAAGTAATAGAGTCTAGATTTATGCTAAAACTTCATAATAGCACTAAAATCTTTATTCAGATTTAATTGTGGAATGGAATCCACCTTCTCGATTTAATAGTGGGATGGAACCCACGACCTCTTTAGTAGGATGGAACCCACTACTTTATCTGGTGGAATGGAATCCATGAAATTTTCAGAATGACTTATTTTTAGATTTTTTTCAAAACTATCTTTTTAAAAAAGACATCTTTTTCTCAGTTTAAATATTTTAGCCTTAATTCAAAAACTATTTTTAACCATATTAATTTCAAAATCATTTCTTGTTTTTAACTATCTCCTAGTTTCAGTATTTTAGCTTTAATCTTAAAATATTTATATACTTGGTTTTTATTACTTTTATATTTCGTAAGATTACTTTCCGAAGGCTTTTATAATCATAAAGTATATTCAAAATAGTTTACAAAGTTCTAAGATTATTTTGACAGACTTTAGAAAGAAAATCTCTTTTAAAACAAAAGTCTATTTTCAAAAATAACATAGGAATGTCGACATCTCTCATCCCCCCATTTTGACATGGTTGTCGTAGAATTTAAAATTCAAATTTTCAAAAGAACTGTCTATTCATCATATCCTTTTGCGAATGTACATGACCGTTGTTTACCTATAAATACCAGTTGTTTTCAATGAATTTTAAGTTAGTTTTTATTAATTTCTTCACTCCTTCTCCACTCAAATATTCTCTTATATTTCAAATGCTTTAACAAAACTCTGTCGAAATTCTAAGTGAATCAAACTCGATCATCTCTAGTTTGATTCTCTACCACCGTTTCTCAAAGATTTCAGTGCTATTTAGAGTTATAAGATCATTTGTAATCAATTAAGTATATTGAGTCTCTCTCTATCAAAGTGTGATTGGAAACGGTGTGATTGTGGCCCATAAATCAACTAGGTGATCTTGTAGCCTGGTTAAATCAAGAGAGTTTGCCCTGGACTCGAAGATAGGAGGGTGTATCTCGTGGCCTTGAAATCTAGGTTGTAATATCGACATTATATTTGAAAAGAAATCGGCATAACAAATTGTGTGGGACTGGATGTAGGGTAACTTCGAACTAGTATAAAATTTTGTTGTTTTCTTTCCTTTACTGCTTTTATTTACTATTTGCATCAGTGTCTGATTGTGTGGTTGTTTCTGTGTTTGTGAATTGCATCTGTTTGGATTTAATTTGAAAAGATTTGATTCATAAAATTAATTAAACACTATTCACCCCCTCTCTAGTGTTAATTCTGCCTTAAGATCCATAATCCGCATTTCCTACAGTCATCACATGTTTATTCTATAAACTTAGGCTACTTGAATGACTGCCCATGAATTTATGAGAAATAATAAAACAAGGGTCAGTCATAAAGCCCGGTATGAGCAAAATCTTTAACTTAATCATCCATAATGAGACCACATCGCTAATATGGAATAGGTTTTCCCCTTCCTTCGTCAACATAGCCATATACATCATATCATAAAATCAATCATAATCATTAATTCATCATAAGTATGGGATTTCTTTCATACTACATGACTAACTTTTATAGTCTCATTTTAATTTTCCATACATGCCTAACATTATTGGTTCAATTTCTAGTTCTTAACACTTGCGGGTTATTCATAAGCGTTTTGTCTTCATTTTATCTAAATAGATAGTTAGGTTGGCACATAGACCTTACATCATTATCCTCTAATTTCATAAAAGATGGATAATTGGATGCCACATAAGCCGTACTCTCACGTTCTCGTTTATTTGTTGTGAACATACAATTGAATGCTGTGCAAGCCTCACTTCATCGTACCCGTTTACGTGTCATGAATGGACATGGTTTGCCACACAGGCCTTCCATCAACGATACCAATTATAATGTCATGAGTTTGACACTTTGTACTCACAAAGGCTTTCCTTCGTATACAATGTTAAATTTAAACATATGGCCCCCATCAAGACCTTATATTGTTCGTCATCAAATAAAAAGTTGGTTTTATACATCTTATTGCCACAAAGGCATTCCATTCATATTTATATACTTACAAATGGTTCCATTCATTATCATGAAGCTAATCAAATTTAATCCCTTTTTCATTTTTTAGTTAAGGTATTCTTTATTAAGTTATCATTTCCTAACTCCATTTCATATTTAGGATCAACCATCACTTTGCACTTGGCCTGCATTCCTTAATTTAATTCATTAATTCAAACTAGTTTGACAAGTCCGTCGCGTGTTATATCTCCTAAGGTCATCGTGTGTTGATGTATCCCTAGCCATCGTATGTCATTTGGCATTTTATTAGTTATCTTTGATTGACATTTCTTAGGTCATCGTGGGTTGGGATTCAAGGAGTTACCACGTCACGACTTCTCCCAAAGCCATCACTAGCTAATTAATCCTAGGCCATCACTACTTGATAATTCCTACCTATCGTATTTTAATTTCTCCAAGCCATCCTAGGTTGGTAGCTTCCCAAGTCACTTTTGTATTAAATTCCATGTAGTTGTCATGGGTTGTCTTCTCTATAGTCACCGTTTATTGTTTCCATTAAAGTCTTCATGAGTAGATAGCATCCTTGAGCTATCGTGTGTTCTCCTCTCTATAATGATCATGAGTTGTTAGTTTCTCTGAGCCTTTATGTGTTAAGCTATTGATAGTTGTCGTAGGTTAATTCTCTCCCAATGTTAACGTGTTCCATCAAAGCCGTCCCGTGTTATTTCCATTAAGGCGTTCGTATATTGACTTCAAATGGTTATTTTATATTAATAGCTTTTGAGAGTTAAGCTCGAAGAGCTATCATTCATGACTTTCCTAAAACTATTGCATATTGAAAGCTTGAATGTCATCATGGGTTAAACCCATAGCGAGTTATCGTGAGTTAAGTGAAATGTTCATAATTCTATTGAAAACAAATTAGTTACCTTATTACGTAGGAACTTTACACCAAACCACATCTGGTGTCGAAATCGTATTGCCTTATCTTGTTCTTTACCATTTTTTTTTTTGAAATGAGCTAACTCCAACTCCTATTTATTAATTATCATTAAGTAATTACTTCTTTCCTTAGCCAATTAATTCATATAAAACTAAAAATTTATGGAAAATATCCTAAAAATTTACAAAAAAATAAATTTATCATATTTTACCTTGTCCTAAAATTTTAGGTCAAAATATTTATTTTTATTATTTTTAATGATTAATTTCCTGAAATTAACCATTTTCTCAACTTACAGAGTTTGTATAAACCCTAACTAATTCCAAAAATTATGATTATAGTTACTTTATGTTTTACCCTAAAACATAAACTAAGATATTTCATTTGAATTTCTAAACAAACCAAACAATGTTTAACATTCAAACAAGTTTCCTAACATCAAAAAACATCCACGCATAATCATATTCAAGCCTAAATAGGTTAGGATAGGTATTAGGGAAAGTTTTACTCATCTTTTGTTTGATTAAGCCTTGTTTAAATTTCCTTAATGTTGAAAACTCCCTTTTTTATCTTTATCTTCTTCTTCTTTCCTTAAAAAGTATGGCCGACCTTCCTTGTTTTATTCTCTTTTGTTTTAGTGGAAAATGAGATAATGAGTAGAGTGTTGGCGTATATGGAATTAGTAATTTAGGCTTTGGGATAAAACCTCATTCTAGCATAATCTTAATAAATCCCTAGCTCCTATTCCTTTATTTATTTACTCTTTATTGAATAACTTGTCTTTATTTTATTTATGCTGTAATTTGGTTAATCGTTTATTTATTTAATTTTCCCCATATTTACTGTTCTTCAAGATATAAGGTGTTACAAGAACCTACTAACTAATGCAGGTTCAGAAGGACTATTGATATTGAGTGGGGATGCTTATTTGAATTCACCTACTTTAAGGGGTAGGGTTCGACATTTGACTTTTGAATAGACATGAGACATCCTAGTGGATCATATACTTTTATGAGAGTCGATATAAGTATCTTATGGGGTTGAAGCTTAAGTAAATAAGATTTATTGAGACTACTTAGGGTTGAACTTAACAATATAAAGATAAAAATAAAGAGAATTCTTAGGATTGTACTTTATAGTATAAAAAATAAAATAAAGAGCCGGTTTGGGTTGTACCTTGTAGTATAAAACTAATAAAAGAAAAATCTGGACAATTTGTGGTTGTACCTTATGGTATAAGAGATATAGAGAATTAAACTAAGCATAAATTCGAAAGTAGCATTATCAAAATCTGTATGTGATCACAGGTTAAGTATTGTGTGTAACAAGACCCTTAATCTTAGATAGTTTCTGGTAATGTTTTATTAAGACAAGTTATGTATGTTTGAGTTAACATATTTTTTGTGAGATTATGACTTATGATAGTTTTATATTGATTGTGTAATCAAGGCAAGTGTGGGGTAAACTTTTCTATGCTTTAGCGTCATGGTCCCACTAGGGGAGAAACTTAGATGGGAAATGATATTGTTCATACCAGACTCATGTCTAACATGAATGCTTATTACTTTTCCACCATAAACTCATGGATACTCATTTGAGTAGGTGTAGTTTATAGGAATTCAAATTATAGACATTAGTTAAAGGTAGGACAATTACCGAAACTTTGCTGAAGATGAAGACGAAAAGGAGGCCCTATTAATATTTTATTTAGCAGCAGCTTTAATTCTGCTACGTAATTTATATATGTTTAATTCATAAGACTACAAGGATCCAATATCGTCATATATCGAATCTGTGATGCTATTGTATAAGTATTTATATTCCACCCCTACATGGGTGTGATTTGGGATTTGAACTATGTAAATACAATTATTTGTGATTAAACTTATTTAGTTACTCTATTTGCTTAAACTATTGAAGAAAATACGGATCTCGTTCTATTGTCAAAATATAATTAGAAGGTAACTACAGCACAGTAGGGTTCTATCTTTGGGTCTCAGAATGTGGGATGTTACTTTTTGGTATCAAAGCCTAGGTTATGTGACACCTAATAAAATAATGCTTGGATTATTTCGGTATATAGTAGAAAACTGACATCTTGGGGAGGGTATATGCTATTATAAAATGTACTTGAATTTTGCTATATAGGTAGGATATATCTATCCTTTTATTATTGTTTTAGTCTCTTTCTTTTTATCACTAATGATAATATACTTAACATGGAACATTCCGAAAATTTAATAATCAAACTAAATTTTAATAAAACAAGGACTGAAATGAAATTTCCATAAATGTTCGAGTTTAAATATGAAACTTGAACCATTGCATTCATAGTATTTTTATTTTTTGGAAAATTTCCATATATAACATTTTGAAATTGGAGTTAACATGGAGAAGTTACGGATGTTTAAAAACTTAAAAACGAAATAAGCTTAAAATAAAAATCACCCAAAATTAAAATTATTACCGGTCGACCCTAGTGTGTCAATGGTCGACCTATAGCGGTCGACCCGAGTGGTAAGATGGTTGACCATCCTCGTTTAAAATAAGAGACTTTTAGAGCTTGGTCGAACGATTGAGATCGTTTGCATCATTGCTAAGTTGCAATGTGCGTATGAGATGTTAGCAAAATATTCTTTAGGACAGATCAATGCTCAAAACTCATTCTTAACCTCTATAAATTAAAACCTAGGCGAACCCTAAAATCAGCAGAAAACTTGCACACTACCAAAACTCTGCTAGAGCATGTTGGTAGAGCTAAGATCTATGATGAGTGGGAATAGGTTTAGTAAGTTGATTATTATAGTTAAATTTGATCTATGCTACTTGATATAGGGTGTAAATAATTTAACATGTAAACTGTAATTCTTAAACCTAAAATATGATTAGAAGTGAAGTTACTATATATAGCGCTACATGTGTGCTCTCCTCTTCTTTAGAGGATCACACATTTTTCTCAAAAAAAAAGATTAGAAGTGAAGTTACTGTAAATTGATAAACCTGTAAATGCTTTTTAATCGAATCCCTAAAAATTGGTTAATTATTAGCATGTAACCTGTTAAATGCATGAATATCAAACAATGAAAATGAGGTATAATCTCAAGAGAAACCGATCACTATAATTGTATAGGGATCGTTCATTGTATGCATGAAGTTAATAAAATTAATAATAATCAATGTTCAAATTAGAGAAAAAAACATTTATTTTTATACCGTGATAGGTCGACCACTCACCTTGAGCGGTTGGCCGATAGGGTGTAGCAGTCAACCGATTGTGGCCATAATTGCATAGCTTAAACCTCGGACTAAGGTCCAGGTTAGCAATAAAAATAAATATTTAATTGTTGTGTGAGCCTATTTAGGGCTATTTGTAAGTATGCTAGGAGCTATAGGGAAGCTAGTTCCCTATGAGATGACGCTAGGACGTTCCAGTATTGGGTAAATGCTGTTTATCATATGGAGGTCGATTATTCAACTTGGGGCGATTTTATCGGAATTGGCACTCGCATGAGGCTCTATAGTGGACGTTCAACATTGACTGATGCTTGATAGAGTGTGGTCCCGACACAACGGGAGTCCTGGTTGGAACAGATACTGATTGGTATAATTCATATGTTGGATCCCATGCAATAAGAGGCATATACTTTGATCAAGATGCAGATATAGGATGTAGATGATGACACACTTTGGCGAATTGGCATATCGGGTTTTCCTCTTCAATGCATAGTTGGGTTACGTGTAGTCGTAGTTAGGAAAAGTTCATTCCCCAATAGCTTAGTAGCGGTGATAGCAGTGGAAAGTTATTTCCATAGTAGCCTAGTAGCAGTGATATTTGTGGAAGTTTGGTTCCACAGTAGCCTAGTGGCAGTGTTTCCATAACGAGTAGCTCTATGAGCGGTGGCCAATCGTTGGTCATTGAGGTTCGATCCATAGTTCAATCCTTATAGTATCCTACAAGTCATAGTGTGGGTGTGTGTTGGACAAAAGTCCTAAGGCAATAGACCCTCGGGATATATGGACACTTATAGTAAACCTAATGTCACTTAGAGTAGAGTTAAAGTTAACTCCACAAGATCACCGTATATTAAAATTGTACTCATTCACTAGACTTTTTTCTGATCCCCCATTGTCCTTTCTTTTTCCCCACCACAGATGGACAAGACAACAGGTGATTAACCCATTTTTGGTACTTGGAGGGACGAGCCTATCACAGGAGTTGCTTGTTACCATATTTACTCTCTACGTATCCATTTATCTATCTTATTAGTACTTTATATATCCTTTATTTGACTTGGAGTGATATTTTCTGTGTATTCTGTATTTGACTACGTACTGATTTTCTGAGGCTGTGTTTGGGATATTTCCTAAGATGGATATTTTTTAGTATTATATGTTTTGTTCCTTTTTCTGTGAGTTCTAAAAGTGTAGTACATATAAGATTGTATTTTTGATTTTAGTCTTTGCAATGTTATAAAATCTAATAGCTCGTATTTCTTGGCATGGCCCAAATTCGAAAGTCAAACTAAGCTTTAGATTGGTGTGTAAGGATGCATGAGTTATCACATAACATAAATGCAAAATGGAAAAGAGAAGTGGAAGAATTATGTTAGGAGGGGCAAGTGTAAGAAGAGAGACCGAAATCACTCAGTTCAATGAGAGAAATAAAGACGGAGTGCCGCAAGCAATTAAAAAGGAAGTTGCTCCACCAGACAATGCAATGGGTATAGATGTGTACACTTTGTTTTGGCAATTTACGATGAAAATGATGAGGAATAATATGCCTGAGGCTATTGAGCTGAGGCCGGTAGTAATGGAGGATTTCTCTAAGATGAACCAAGATTACAGAAACTTGGAAGGTGAGATGTTTATGGGGAAGGAGCTTGTGGTTGAAGTATTAATTGATTGAGAGTTTGTGAGTGTTCTTTGAAGATCTGTGGTTGAATGATGTATAAAGGAGAAGGCTGTCTTCGAGCTAGTTGCAAATGATGCTTTGGATTGGTGGGAAATGGTGACTGCCGAGACCCCCTCGAAAAGGAGATCACTAGGAATCAGTTTAACGATCGGTTTGAGGATCAATTCATATTTGAGATTCAACGACATGGCTTGCTGCAATAATTTATTGTCTTGAAGCAGGGAGGGCTTTTGGTGGAAGGGTACGTTCAAAAGTTGAACTCTTTGGCAAAGTATGGCGAGAGATAATTAACACCCCATTGAAGAAGAATAAGATGTTCATCCAGAGTTTGAAGCAGGGTTTGGATAATAAGATGATGATGCACTTGTCATCTCCTTTTTGGTTCATTATGGATATCTTGGAGACATGATGCAATGTATCAGGAAAAGAGGAGGGTCAAGAAAAATTCCAAGACAGTGCAAAAGAAGAAGTTCACTCCTTATGCTAAGGGCAAGAAGACTTTATCGAACGGCCGAAATGTGGAGACTGCTTTTTTTAAAGCTGCTTGTTTTAATTGTAGGATAGAGAGTCACTATTAATCTAATTATCCAACGCAGAGAACCTAGGGAAAGCGAAAGTGTTTTAACTATGTCATAATAGGTCACTAAAAGAAAGACTGTCCAGCGTTGCGGTCTAGAGCCCTAGCTTTGGAAAGATCGGCAAGGGGATCATCTACTGAAGAAAAAGGCAAGAATGTTATTTTGGAAGGTATGACTTTGATCTTTGTATTTCAACTAGAGTAATTTTTGATACCATTTCTACATTTTTCATCTGTAGCTAAAAACTTGGTTGATAAACTTGAGTTAGAGGTTACCGAATCTGATAGGGGGATATGCCACTCTCAGATTTAGATGCACTAGCTTAGAGATTGAGTTAGGTGGGTATAAGTTTTGATGATATCCTTATATATTTGACTTAGAGATGGATTAATTAGAGAATTATGATGTTAGGATATACCGTGCCAAAAGGGTTATAGCATCGAGTCACTCAGACTGAAGTGCAAAAGTACATGTAATTGCGTAAAATATACCTTTTTCTCTAGCTTTAGAGGAAGGTATTGGAGAAGTGTGAGTAGTTAAAGACTTCCCCAATGTGTTTGAACAAGTCTTGTGATTGCCATCCTTGAGAGCTGTTGAATTTCATATCAAGTTGATACCAAGAGTCGAATCATTTAGCTGACCCTCAGTAAAATTTTGCCAAAGAAGATGGAGGAGCTGAAGAAGTAGCTTGTAGAGTTGGAAGGCAAGAGCTTCGTAGGGCTAAGTAACTCGCTATGGGGAGCTTCAGTTGTGTTTGTGAAGAAGTCAGATGGTTCATTAAGACTATGTATTGCCTATCGAAAGCCAAATGTGATGACTGTCAAGGACTAATATCCTTTACCGAGAATTGATGATTTATTTGATAGTTGAATGGTCCTAAGGTATTCTTGCAACAATATTTGGCTTAAGGATTCCATCAACTAAGGGTTGTAAATGAGAGTGTTCTTTTTAATGCTTTTAGAACAAGGTATGGTTTATATAAGTGGTTCATAATTCTATCTGAATTAACTAATGCGCCTACTTTCTTTGTGGACTTGATGTATTAGACCTTCCAAGACCAACTAGACTGATATGTGCTGGTATTTATAGATGACACCTTATTGTATTCAAACGATGAGGGAGATCATGCGATTCAACTAGGGCATGTGTTGGAGACTCTAAGGCAACATAAGTTAAAGGTAAGAAGTTTTAAGTGTATTTTTGAAGAAAGGAAGCTTTGTTCTCAGGCCATGTTGTTTCAGAGAAAGGTTTGGCCATAGATCCTTCGAAAGTTGTAGTTGTGAATAGTTGGAATGAACTTAAGACTATTCTGGAGATTTGAAGCTTTTTAGAATTGGCAGGTTACTATCGGAGATTCATTAAAGATTTCTTTTGTATAGTAGCTTCAATGTCGAGACTTACCCAGAAAGGTCTCCTGTACTAGAGACCTAAAGCATCAGTATAGCAGCATCAATTGTGATAGGAGGCCAAAAAACATAGAGTTTGAGTTGGGAGATCATATATTGTCAAAATTTTTGCCGATGAGCGGCACTATGAGGTTTAGAAAGGTAGAAAACTTAGCATTGAGGTATGTTGGCTAATTTTTGATGCTTAAGAGGATGGCCAAGGTAGCGTATATGGTGGAGATGCCAAGCACTTTTGCTGGAATCCATAATGTGTTTCATATATCACATTGAATGAATCTTACTCGAGACTCGAATGATATAGTAAGACCGTGAGCTACAGAGAGATTGATTTTTAAGCCAACCTTACCTACGTAAGGAAACCATTACGATTATAGAACGAGACATAAAGGAGCTTTGGATTAAGGCAATGAAGCCTATAGGGGGTCCAACATAGTGATCAACGAGAGGACTATACTTGAGAATCAGAAGATAAAGTTAGGAGGACTTATCCCAAGTCATGTGGGTTATGACGTGTTACCCTAATACTACACGGAATAGATCTTCAGGCTAATTTAACAACAGAGGGAGTGAATAGTGTTTTTAAACTTATTACCAGTTTAATATATGATTATCAAACTTAGCACAACAGAATCAGATCCACAGGTAGTAATACAGTAAATTCAAAACGTAAAATCAATAATAATAAAGAGAAGACAACTAGAATTTTATACTAGTTCATATTCCAATCCTACATCAAATCTTGTACTCCGTACATATTTTTTTACTATAACAAACTTGTACTTCCATGGGTGGTAAGTACACATTTACAACTTGAATTTGAATCAGGTTGTAATCAACACTTATCCTGAATTTCCATGGGTGGTAAAACGCACCTAACCTCTACCATTTCCACGGTTGGAAAAAATACCTGACCTTCTCAACTTTCAATGGATGGTTGAGATCACGCATACGGTCCTAACTTTCTACAAGTGGCAGGATGCACCTTTACAAAAAAGTAGTAGATTTTAGTAATATCTATAAGAAATTGAATTTTTTATCATAATTTCAAGTAGTCTTCACTAAAAGTTCATATAGACCTCTAGTAGTAATATATCTTTAATTTCTTTGAGTAATAAGATAAGAATAGAGAGTAAATGATAGAGAATTTGTATATGTTTCTTTGAATTTTAGTAGTTTACAAATCCTTGTATGAATAAAGAGAAAGAGAATGGGCTTGCAAAATATAAGTGTTTGTTAACAATCGAACTTATTTGCAAAATATAAGAATGTAAAGAGTAGGAAAAATTAGAGAGAATTAATCCAAATTTTTGTTCTCCAGAGTCTTTAATAGAAGATGGAGAGAAGTGTCCTTTCAAAAAAAGGTGAAAGGAAGTGTTCGTTCCTTTAAACATAAATATTGCAACCAACGGCTAATGTTTCAACATACTATTTTGGATATGTCAACATATGCTAGTGTAAACTGAAAATGTTTTTACAAAAATTATTTTAACTCTTTTAACTTACAAAATCGACATTGATCTTTTATAAAAGGGTTATGAACAGTAACATAAAAGTTTTAAAGGAGAAAATTCAAAGAATTTCTTTAGGATCTTTAACAATTAAATCTAAGACTCAATATACTTAAAACTGACTAACTGTTAAAACTCAATATACTTAAAACTGACTAATTGTCGTCTTGAACTCTTCCTGTCTTTATTCCTTGAGTCTCCTGTGTTCTTCTAGCCTTGATTTGAATCTCCTTTGTTCTTCAAGTCTTGTACTTGAGTTCTTATATTGATCTCCCTTGATATGTGCATTTTCACTTGATTATTCTTTCATATGTCTTGATAGACTCCTATATTTCCTGTAATATATCATACATGAACTTTGAAAATCATTAGCACAATATTTATCTAGTTGCTGTCATCAAAAGCAATACCTATGGTTCTACCAATTTCCACCTTTTTTTATAATGACAACCATTTAAATACTCTTGTATAAAATACAAGATGAATTCATAAGTCCAGTAACTCCCTCTATGTTAATGCTCCACTATCTTTTTATTATCATACTTATACCTTTTTCTCTCCATCTTTGTCATCAATAAAAATGGGTTAAAATAAAATTTTAGAAAATATCAATAGGGTATTTGGGTGTTGAATATTTCTTTTAACATGACATGAGTATATAAGTATGTCGGTATTTAACGTATAGTTTATGCCTAAAAAAACATAAAAGTATATTATTATATATTAACATTCATATTATGTATGTAGACATACAGTTAGTTATTGCATACATGTTGACACAAATGTTGTAAGTATGTTGACATACATAGTATTGTTTCTGTATTTTTATTTTCTGTATAAATAAATAAACATATACATACATACATACATACATATATATATATATATAATTTTATATCTTTGCCAACAGTAAGTTATGAGAAATAAAATGACTATAATAAGAAATAAAAGTACATGAAATGCAAACATTTATAAATGCAAATAAAGAGACAAAGTAAAAAAAGAAAGAAAGAGAAAAGTTAATGTCTATGGTCTTTAACTATTGTACATTTTTAACCACGACAATTGGGATACGAGGTACAGAAGTTCCCACGTTGTTCAATCAAGTTGCCTTGAGTATCAAAGACAATTCTCCAATGTAACGAACATTGCCATCAATGTCCTTTGTTGCCTCTTCCTCCTCTGGTTCATGTTTTTCTTCCTTTTCTTCATTATCTACTATAAGGTTTTGAATAGCCTGATTCGCTTTAGGACCTTCAATGTTTATCAGTTCACTCATATTGTTGAGAAGATAATTCTGAATGGTTCTAATCATTATTCCATATCTCTGCTGTTTTGTAGAAGGATTTGAAGAACTCCTATTTTAGAAAACATGTGAGGACATTCTTCATTCCAACTTCTATTTTGCCTAATTGTAAGAATGTGAAATCTTGAAATTGTGAAGACTTTCCTATATTGCTTTTAAATGAAGTAGGATCCATCAAATTAGTATTTAAATTGAGTTTTTATGAAGTTATAAAATGAAGAAATGGTTAAATCCATGAAATTGAGTGGTTACATAAGTAGTTATTGATTTTTGAATTTAAGAGGGAAAAGCAGTTTTTGACTGAAGTGCCATGTATGCCGACATATGCTTTGAATTTCCTTTATTGACATTTTTAATATTTTATGAATATATATATATATATATATATATATCTGTGTTTATCTTTTATATTTTGAGAATGAACATATACCTAATTCTCTCCTTAATTTAATATAAGTATTTTGAACGAGAGGTTTTAATAAAATATCTTCTATTTAATTCTCAGTATTTATAAATTTTATAGTCATATTCCTTTACTTATATGATCTCTTAGAAGATAATGTCCTATGTCTATGTGTTTTGTCCTAGCATGATTAGATGGGATTTGATAAATTTGTAGCACCGGTATTGTCACGGTATATAGGTCATAATTAAAATTTAGGCCAAAATCATTTGATGTAGACTTGCGCACATGCCAAAGCTGTAGATATGCATTTTGCTTCTGTTGTGGATAAGGAAACAGAACTCTGCTCTTTACTGAACCAACATATAAGTAAGTGTCCTAAGAACTGAGAAGTCTCAGTTGTACATTCTCGATTAGATCTGCATCCTGCATAATCTATATCACTATAAGATTATAAGTCAAATATATCATCCTTAGAGTAAAATAGCCCACTTGAGTGTTATTTACGTATCTTAGGATTTTTCTAATAGATTTAAGGTGGATTTTCTTTGAGTTTGACTGACATATTGCACAGGGACATGCACTATGCATTATATCATATCTATGCATTAATTTTGTAGAGAATCGATCATTCCATGATACAGTTTTTGATCTACATATTTATAGTTTTCTTCTTTACTTAAATTACTCTGGATGCCATTGGAGTGGGTTTTCCGCTTGTATTTGACATTCCAATCCTTTTTACAGGTTCTTTATCTTATTTTTCTTGGCTTGTACATATTCCATTAGTTTATATATAATTTGTAGTCCAAAAAGAAGGTAAATTCTGCAATATGACTCATTTCAAATTCATTTAACATTATTTTCAAAAATTCTAAGTTTAATTGTCTATTCATTAAACCACAAATAATATCATCTACATATGTCTGTATTAACTGAATATCCTTATTAATCTTTTTTATATCTACTTTTCCCATTCTAAAACCTGATTGGGATAAGTAGGATTTTAATTTTCATACCAAGCACATGATGTTTGATTTTAACCATATAATACTCTTTTTAAGTTATAGACATGATTAGGATATTTTTTCCGTCCTCACACAATGGGGGTTGCTCAACGTATACATCTTCTTTTATTATACTACTTAAAAAAAAATTCTTTTAGCATCCAATTGATATAATTTAAATTTATTATAATTTATGAAAGCTAATAATATATGTATGGCTTCTAGATATGCTACGGGTGAAAAAGTTTCATTGTAATATATTCCTCCTTATTGGTTATATGCTTAAGCTACTAATCGTGCTTCATTTGTTACTGCCTATTCGAGTTCATTTAATTTATTTTTATAAACCCATTTAGTTCCAGTTACCGATTGATCTTTAGGTCGCAGTATAAGTTCCCAAACATCATTTCTTATAAATTGGTTTGATTCTTCCTAAATAGAAAGAATCCATGAATCATCAGAAAATGCTTCCTAGGATTTGAGTTAATTTGTTTGTATAGATGCTATATTACTCATTTTATTTAGTTGATTCCTCATTCTTATCAATGATTTTATATTTCCTAACATATTTTCTATAGGGTGCTCTTTAAGGTACGAATTTTAGTTAGCCTATTTTTATTCATATCATTGTTTTTATCATTTTAGTTTTTAAAATTTTCATTGTTTTGGTTAGTTTAGAAATTTCATCTTCATCTTTTTCTATACTAGTTTCTTTAAAATTTTCATTCAAAGAAACATGTATAGTTCCTTCAATAGTATTAGCTCTAGATATGCCTTGCTTATGTTAGGATGACCAGCGAATATTCCTTTATCAATTTTTACATCAAATTTATCTATGTTATCTTTTGAATTTAGTATAAAACATCTTCTCCCTAAAACTTTAAAATATGATAATTTTGGCTTTTTGTCAAAAAATAACTCATGTGATGTTTTCTTTCTTAGTGGTTGTTGACGCCAAAAATGGGCGTCAACACCCAATAGAATCTAGTAGGGATTAGAGTAAGAATGAAATTAAAATAAAACAAAAATAAAAAAGGAACACACAGATTTTTATAGTGGTTCAGCTATCTTGGCCTACGTCCACTTCATATTTTTATTGATCCTCCACTTGATTATGATTACAGGAATGTTTGGATCAGCTGGGATCAATTAGTACAAAAGTGAAGAATAAAAATGGCAGAGCCTCGGCAGAGAAAGAAGGATCCCTTTTCTGATGCCATGCCTATTGCATTTATAGGGTAAGATGTGCACGGATATGACTGAAATTTTTGCAGAAGGTTCGAAAGACCAAGACGAGGCTACCTAAAAATTTAGAGGCGCATCGGGGCCTACAATAGGGATTGGTATCGAGCCCCATTAATGCATCCAAATGGGCTGTGATCCCAATACGGGATGCTCCATGATGTTAGCTACTTTCTTTCTAAATTTCATGCAATTCCGATGTACGATTATGAGATATCACATTTTTCGTGAAGTAGAGTTGCTTAAATTCTAATTTCTACCGGTCCCTCCAAAGGGAGTTATGTCGATCCCACCAACTTCCTCCAATTGGAATGAGATCCCTAAGGAGTGGTCAACATGTTGTAGTAAGCTTGTACTCTAAGTTTCATATTGATAACATGTGTAGATTTCAAGTTACTGATCGATCATCGCTACAAAATTGAGCTGTGGAATCGATACGATACGATCCATGGTGTTGAATATTGGTCGTACCTGATCCATCTTCGTGGAGTAGTGAGATTTCATGGTTCTGATTCATATTATCATCTATGCTTGATTTTTGGACCGTTGTTCTAATATATTCTTGGTTTTTTCTATTTTTATGTTGTGCTACTCTGTTTTTTTTAGAGTTTGTGGTAAAGAAAAACCGAGCTATTCCTTTTTTATTACAAAAGTTTTCATAATTTTTAGTTTCAAATTCTCCTCCGTGGTCTCCTCTTATGGTTTTAAGTTTTAATTATTTTTTATTTTGAATTCTTTTAACAATGATTTTTAAATTTTAAATGTATCACCTTTATGTTTAAATTTTTTTTCCATGTATATCTTGAAAAATCATTTGTAATTATGAATAAATATTTATTATGATTAACTAATTGTATTTGAAATGGTTCAAAGGGATCTAGATGAAGAACTTCAAGTGGTTTTGAAGTATGTATCATATCTTTTGATTTAAAATATTTCTTGTAAAGTTTACCCTTTTGGAAGGCATCCGAAGATTATCTACTTTTAGATTCATCTTTGACAATCCTCTTATTAATTCATATTTTTAAAATTTTGATAAAGGTTTGAAGATTAAGTGACCAAGACATTTTTGCCAAATCCAAGGTTATTTGGTTTAGTCATAAGACATAATTTATTATTATATATTTTCATTCTTAACACATGGTTGTTTTATAAAAAATAGTATAGTACTAATGTGAATGCATCTTAAGGCTACTTTAACACTAGGGGGATAAGTAATGTTTCATAACTTATATGGAACTTTTCTAAATTATTTCATGATTGAAATTAAAATACAGATAATCAACACACACACATATATGTATTAATAGGCGGTCATAGATACAGACACACGTGTGTGTGTGTGTGTCTATATATATATATATATATACACACATATACATATATATATATATATATGCAGTAAAAGTAAGAGAGATGACACCAAGAGTTTTATACTAGTTTGGATTAACCAACCTACGTCCTGTGTGGTACGGAGTATGTACATATTTCATTTCTATTGCCCACTTTAAACAGGTAGCAAGAAAACCAAAATATAGTCTTAATTTCAAGGCATCGAGATATGCCCTCCAGAGTTTTCGAGTTCAGGGTAGGCTCTCTTAATTTATTTGGGAAACAGGATCAACCACTTGATTTAAATGGGCAGCAAGCGCACCCACTTGGTTTAAATGGGTAACAAGCACAACCACTTTATTTGGACAAGTAACTAAGCACATCCAAAGAAATAATAGTAGAGAGTAGTTGATTCCAAATAAAATTACTTATACTCTGGATATAGAATATCCTATCGTCCTTTTATAACACTTTGATCTTTGAATTGATGAGAGAGTGCTTTCAAATCAGTGAGTAAATTGTAGAGAACGAATGCAGTAAAGTAGAGGTTGAATTTGAGTGAATTCAAAGAGTATAGAAAGTGAATTTAGTAAAATATATAATGAGAATTTGAAATAAGAAGAAACTGGAGAAAGTAGTTAATAAAATTCGTTTTCCAGTACCCTTTATATAGTGTATGAAGGGACGTGTCTGTTCGCTAAGAGATGTAACCAAAATCATAACTATTAAAAATTCAAAAGACACCTCTTCAATGGTACATGTGTCAACATACCGATGTAGCCTATGTTGACATACTTATGCATGTTTTGAAAAATAGAACACTTCAAATATGTTACAAAATTCTGAACTCTTGTAAAATCATTTAAGCATAGTTCCTAAATACTTTAATATATAAAACTTTTATAAAATATTTGTAAAATATATTTTGAAAATAAAATAAATATTTAGATAATAAAATAAATAATTTGATAAGAGAGTATTCAAAGAAAAGAAAGTTGCTATTCAAAGACTTTAACAAATTAATTTATTGTCTATTAACTATAACTATAGTCTTGAACTCTTTGTTGTCTTTATCTCTAAATTCATGAGTCTTCAAGACATCTTGATCATCTTTGAATCTTGATTTGTAGCATTTTTACGGACTAATCTTCAGACTTACTATCCTATACTTATATAAACTGGTATAATATCCTGCAAACTATTCTATACAACTTGAAAAAATATTAGTACCTATATTTTTAAGGTTGTTGTCATCAAAATCAATATTTGTTGTATTAACAATCTCCCCCGTTTTGATGATGACAACTATATAAATATATTTACTATAAAATATAACGTAACTTTCCCTATTTTGTATAACTCCCTTTTAGTATATGCATATAATATATTTGATATTTTTCTCCCTGTGATGCCCCACCTCTATACCCACGCTAGCAAAGAGTATTAATAGATAATACCGTCTGCTAACGCGGAGAATATGGATGGATAGGAGCGACCATCTACAGTCGTGCTTTAACTATCTATTAAATACGTCGACAATAATCACACCAAACCGATCGACATATCCAATGAATACTTAAAACAAAACCATAGGTGGTTGGAGGATCTATCAGAACAGAATATAACAACTCAAATGTAGGAAACATCACAGAACAGTAAACCATCATATACATATATACCGATACATAGCAGAGTATACAAAATAATACATGTCAAGTGGTATAGCCAACCCCAATATACAGACAAATCCAGAAGAATAAATATCAGAGTTCAACATAATAGGACTACACAAAAGCTATGACAAAAAGAAGCTAGCGAAGTAGTCCATGTGGAAGCAAAATAGGCTAAGTCCGAAGCACCTAACCTGAAACATCTCGGTCTGACCCGAGTATAAAATACACGGGTCAGTCTAGCTAAACAAATCAGTTAGATAAACTGAACAACAATAAACCTGCAAGGTTACAAAGTATAACAAATATCTCTAAAAGAGATAACACAATCATCAACAAAAGATGAATCATATAGAACAAGCCTCATATCATCGGCGACATAGATAAACAAAGGATACAATTATCCCAAATCAAGCCAAAAGGAAAATAACTAATACCCATAAGGTATACAAGTTCCACAAGGTAATCGCTATACTTCATGCGTCTCAAAATGACCAACATCGAAGGGCGATACCAAGGGAATACACATATCAATGAAACATCATAAAATTGCTCGAGCTCAGTACTGTATAAACAAGGATCCATGAGCCCGAAGACTACAAACCCAATATCACCCATGCGGCTCATAACGACCAACATCGGAAGCGATACTAAAGGGCAACCCAATATCACCCATGCGGCTCATAACGACCAACATCGGAAGCGATACTAAAGGGCAACAAACCCGAAGGTACAAACCCGAAGGCAACATACCCGAAGGCAACATACCCGAAGGCAACAAACCGTAGTGGTGAAGGTCCGGAGGCCCAGTACTGGACACCACTAACTGGCGGAATGTGTCATAACTCTCAAAAAGGAATCCGAAACGTGTTAACGTATGTCCCATAACCACTCGTTCGCACTAAAGGGTTTACTATCCGTCAGTCACTTTCACACTCAAAGCAGTACAAAGTTTACCTCATATCATCAGTAAACCAAACCCGATGGTAAAAACGATCAATCAAATAGGTCGGGGACTAATCAGGAAGACAAACGCACGGATTCATGGTCCGTGTTTTACCTAACCATTTAATCTTCCTTCCACTTCGCTCGAAGTGTGAAATTGTGTGTGTGCATTATAAATAGAATTTATAATTTGGAGAAGGGAGCTTTTAATACAATTTAGAGAGATTATTTATAAAACCCGTGAATGAAGCCAAAAATAAGTCATCAAAGTCAAATATGCAATAACAACTAATTGGAATCAACACGAATCGATAAAAGTTGGAAATTAACTCAAAATCAGCCAAAATAGGCAAAACTGTGCATTTCAGACGTCTGAAATTACCTTCCAGACGTCTGAACCACTACCAGACGTCTGAATGGATTTCCAGACGTCTGGATTTTGTCTCTGCCTTTTTGCGTCTTCCAGGGAACAATTCCAGACGTCTGAATTTGAAACCAGACGTCTGAAATTAGAGTTCAGACGTCTGAAATCCCCTTGTAGGCAAAAATCAGGCAAGCCCATAAAGGCAAAAATCCAAATGAATTGCAAACGAACGAGCGATGGATGCTATAGGTTTATGCCATACGACAACCCAGCACTATTGGCTCTTTTATACACCTCCAAAAACATGATTAAAACATCAAAGTTATGATTTTTAGAACTTTTGACTTCAAAACACCAAAAATTGCAATGTTCACAAAACCAATACAAATCAAAAGCAATTGCATATGAATAATTGTTAGGAATTCATACCTAACAGCCAAAGATACTTATAGTCATAGATGTGAGATAAAAATCTCACCTTTTTGCACACAAACAAAGATGAGAGCACAAACACAAGAAGGAGGTTAACCACTCTTCACTTCAACTCTACAATCTTCAATCTAAGAACCAAAACATATATTTCCCAAATTAGAGCTTAGGAATTTCTGAAATTGAAGAGGAGAAGAGATAGAGAAGATGAAGAGGAGGCTTACCTATCCTTCTCTTTGAATTTCAAGCAAGAATTTGGAGTTTGCAAATGGAACTAGGGCTTGGAGTTTCTAATTCTTCTTTCTTTCCTCCATTTTCAGCTTTCTTAAGCTAAAGGAATGAAATGAGGATGAATGGATGAAGAGTTAGTGAGCTAGAGGGTTAAGAGGAGATTGGGGCTGAACCCAAACTTAAGCCCAAGTAGAAAAATGGGAAAAATTTCACAAACTCCAAACATATCAAAGATTATACTCAAAAAGATCGCAAACGCCATTTTGGACTCACTGGAAGTGGTTTCGAGCTCCAATTCGGCCGTTTGCAAAAAGTAGTTTTTCGGACCTAAATCTGACTAACGACGCTATATTTAAATTAAACATTTAAATATAAAATCGTTAAATATGAGGGTTGTTACAGATCTCCCCTCCTTACAAAATTGCACCCTCGCAATTCCTAGAGACGATATTTGTGACAACTACAAACATACAACATCCAAAAGTAAAGGAAATAAGCTTGAGATGAAAAGACATACTCACCGTTTCAAAGCGAAGAAAGAAAACTCGGATAAGATCGCTCATTAAATTCTCTGGTTTCCCAAGTACAATCATTGGGATTAGCGGACCATTGAACTTTAACGAGCGGCACGTCCTTTTTTCGAAGGTGTCGCACCTCCATGTCAAGTATGCGAATAGGCTGCTGTACAATAGATAAGTCTGGTGAGATCTCAAGCTCTTGCAAATCAGGAGAAGCAATAACAGAATCCGACTCTCGAAGACACTTTCGAAGTTACGAGACGTGAAACACGTCATGAATACCATATAAATGAGCAGGAAGTGAAACTCTATAAGCCACAGGGCCAATACGTTTAGTAATAGAAAATGGTCCTATATAACGAGGAGCCAATTTCCCAGTCGTACTGAAACGCATAACTCCCTTCAAAGGAGAAACACGAATAAAAACAAGATCGCCGATCGAGAACTCGAGAGGCTTCCTACGGTTGTCCGCATAGGATTTCTGGCGACTCTGTGCCTCTTCCATTCTCAATCGAATAAGATCAATCTTCTCGGAAGAATCACGAACAAAATCTGGGCCAAGAATAAGCTTCTCTCCAGATTCCAACCAACATGAAGGTGATCGACATGGCCTTCCGTATAAGGCTTCGAAAGGAGCCATACCGATACTAGATTGAAAACTATTGTTGTAGGAAAACTCTGCAAGAGGTAGGTGATCCTCCCATCTTCCACCAAAATAAAAAATACAAATACGAAGAAGATCTTCCAAGATACGATTCACCCGTTCAGTCAGTCTGTCAGACTGCGGATGATAAGCTGTGCTAAAATTAAGCTTTGTTCCCAAAGCTTGCTGAAGACTCTTCCAAAAATGACTCGTGAATAAAGGATCACAGTCACTCACAATAGAACTAGGAACACCGTGAAGTCTCACGATTTCCTTGACATACAACTTAGCCAAATGCGAAGCAGTCCCACTAGACTTAATAGGGACAAAATGAGCAGACTTAGTGAGGCGATCAACAATAACCCAAATGCTAGAATGGCCAGATCTCAAGCGAGGTAGGCCGTCAATGAAATCCATAGATATCTGATCCCATTTCCACATTGGAATCTCAAGAGGTTGAAGAAGACCAGAAGGACGCTGATGTTCGGCCTTAATACGCTGACAAGTTATGCAATTACTCACATAACTCTCCACATCGCGCTTCATGCCTTCCAATTAATAAAGGCGACGCATATCGACATACATCTTGCTACTACAGGGATGATAGTATACTTAGAACGGTGACAGTCATCAAGAATGTCATGCCTAAGTGCAAAATCAGAAGGCACAAAAAGACGGTTCTTCTTACGAAGACACCCATGAGAATCAATGCTGAAATCTTGCAACGCCTCATCACAAGATCCAGACTCACAAAGCTGAACAAGATGCAACAAATCAGGATCACGCCGCTGAGCATCGACAATACGATCCAATAAAATAGGTCGAGCTCCCAAACTAAATAATAGAATAGGAGAATCAGAAGATGAACCTCGATCACGAATTTCACAAGATAGCGTCTCAAGAACATCCCATTCGACAAGCATCATAGAAACAATAGCCGAATGTTTGCGACTAAGCGCATCTGCAACACGATTTCCCTTACCAGGGGTATACTGGATATCAAAGTCATAGGAGGCAAGAAACTCGAGCCAACGTTGTTGTCTCATATTGAGTTCCTTCTGAGTAAACAAATACTTCAAGGATTTATTATCGGTATAGAGAATGAAGCGCTCGCCTAATAAGTAGTGTCGCCAAATCTTCAAGGTGAAGACGATGGCGGCTAACTCAAGATCATGAGTGGTATAGAGAACTTCATTCGGACGCAGTTGCCTAGAAGCATACGCAACTACCCGATCCTTCTGCATAAGAACAGCATCGAGACCACTACCACAAGCATCGGTGTAGACAACAAGATCATGATTCCCTTCAGGAACCACAAGAATAGGAGCATTTGTGAGAAGTTCCTTCAATGTCTGAAAGGAAGCTTCACACTTGTCGGACCAAACATAACGAATGCCTTTCCGAGTAAGGCTGGTGAGAGGAAGCACAACACGGGAAAAGTCCTTAATGAACCGACGGTAATAACTCGCCAATCCAAGGAAACTACATATCTCATGCACATTCTCAGGCCTCTTCCAATTCTGGATGGCTTCGATCTTTGAGGGATCGACCGAAATGCCGTCAGAAGATACAACATGGCCTAAGAACTTAACTTTATTCTCCCAAAAGTGGCACTTGGAGAATTTGGCTCTAAGCTGATGGTGACGGAGAGTGCTCAAGACAATACTCAAGTGATTAGCATGCTCGACTTCAGACTTAGAATAAATAAGGATCATCAATGAATACAAGGACGAACTTGTCGAGATATTCCCGGAATATCCGATTCATGAGATCAACAAAGAAAGCAGGAGCGTTCGTCAAACCGAACGGCATAATGAGCCACTTGAAAGAACCATATCGAGTGCGGAAAGCTGTAAGAGGTATGCTGTCCTCCACGACTCGTAATTGATGAAAACCTGTGGCAAGGTCGAGTTGAGAAAAGACCATAGCACCACTCAATAAATCGAACATATCATCGATCCTAGGCAATGGATACCTATTTCTGATGGTTAACCCGTTAAGCTTGCGATAGTCAATGCAAAGCCTAAGAGTTCCATCAGATTTCTTCACGAAGACGACCGCGGATCCCCATGGGAAAAAACTGGATCAAATCAACTGTTTGGACTCAAGCTATAAAAGCTGCTTCTTAAGTTCCTCATTTTCCTTTGTAGACATCCTCGTATGAGGACGACTAACTGGCTACGCACCTGGAATGAGATCAATGCGGAACTCAATTGCCCTCTTTGGTGGCAAACCCGATACAGGCTCAAAAACATCAGGAAAGTCATAAGTAATAGGAATACGAGATATATCATCATCATCTCGCGAGTCAAGAGAATATAAAGCCATCTCAGAATTATCCACATCCCGAAGAATAAGAGATAGCTGAGTAGGTGAATCCGAATGTCGAAGATATATAATTCTCTCTGAACAAATAATCCTGGCATCATATCTCACTAGCCAGTCCATACCTAAAATCATATCAAATCCCAGACAAGAGATAACGTGCAAACTCGCACGAAAAGAAAAGCCACATAAAACAATCTCAACATCATCACAAAGCAAACTAAGGGTCGCGGATCCCCCAATACGATTCGCAATCCTTAAAGAAGTAACCATACAAGAAACATCCAAAGATAAATCATCGACGAGCTTCTTTGATACGAAAGAATGTGAAGCACCCGCATCGAAAAGAACTCGAATACTATGGTCATGAAATAAAATAGAACCTTCCAAAGTAGATGGAGATATACCTTTGGGTTGAGAAGGACCTTCAGAAGCCTTGGCAGCATTAAGCTTGCCGGACTTGGCACCACCAGGAATAGTAGGGCAAGCTGAAACATGATGACCTTCCTTCTTGCAATAGCGGTAAAAGAGAGGCTTAGGACAAGCTCGAATAATATGATCCGGTGAGCCACAATTAAAACACTTCCGAGTAAAAGGTGTTCCAGAAGTCTGAGTCTGAGAGCTAGAACCACCAGTCTTTTTCTTCTTAGAAGGAAAAGACCTCTTCTGAAACGGAAACTGCTTCTTGTTGGGGTTCTTAGAAACCTCAACATCCTCACCACTATAACACTCCTTCTCGACAGCTTCGAGATGAAGTGCCGAATCTACTAATTCTTCAAAAGAAAGCTTAAGCTGAAGCAACAAAGACTTCTTAAGATACTTCTTAAGACCAGAAACAAACTTTAAATTCTTCTTATAAGAAGTGCTAATGAATTCAAGACCATACTAAGATAAAGCCTCGAATGATGCAACATACTCAGAAACAGAAGACTTCCCTTGCTTCAACTCAAGGAAGCGACGGGTCAATAAAACTTTTTCAGATTCAGGAACGAACTTGAGTTCAAATCGCTCCCGAAACTGAGTCTAAGAAAGAGTAGACTCATCAATTTCGGCTATAAGAAGCTCATACCAATCAAGGGCACGCTCTTGTAATAAGCTAGAAGTTACAAGAACTCTATCATGGTCAGAAAGATCCATACGAGAGAAGATACGCTCGCATGTGCGAAACCAAGCTTGGACTTCAAGAACGGATTCAGAGCCTTTAAACGGCTTTCCTCCAAGATGAGCAAAATCACTGCACTGACGTGCAAAGGCAGACTTGCGAGGTGGAGACACTCGAGGAGGAACTGGAGGCTGAGTGCTCCTAAACAACTCCATAAACTGATCGGCAGACATATAAACGCCATTCGGATGTGTGCCACTGGATTGCCCAGCATCCGAACATCGTCCCCTGCCTCCTCCAGCCATACGCTGAAAGTAAGATAAGAACGAGATTATTCACAAGGTAGATATTACAATATGGAATACTACGGAATAAAATGCATTCCTAGACGTATTCCCAAATTCTATCTAACCTTTGATGGTAGAAGGAATAAAGAGACATGATGATTCAAAGATTTGTATCACTTATACACTTTGATGTATCGTAATATGTGCTTCTATTCTGTGTTTATCATACTTTGTTCTGAACCTGGCTCTGATACCAAGCTGTGACGCCCCACCTCTATACCCACGCTAGCAAAGAGTATTAATAGATAATACCGTCTGCTAACACGGAGAATAAGGCTGGATAGGAGCGACCATCTACAGTCTTGCTTTAACTATCTATTAAATACGTCGACAATAATCACACCAAACCGATCGACATATCCAATGAATTAAAACAAAACCATAAGTGGCTGGAGGATCTATCAGAACAGAATATAACAACTCAAATGTAGGAAACATCACAGAACAGTAAACCATCATACACATATATACCGATACATAGCAGAGTATATAAAATAATACATGTCAAGTGGTATAGCCAACCCCAATATACAGACAAATCCAGAAGAATAAATATCAGAGTTCAACATAATAGGACTACACAAAAGCTATGACAAAAAGAAGCTAGCGAAGTAGTCCATGCGGAAGCAAAATAGGCTAAGTCTGAAGCACCTAACCTGAAACATCTCGGTCTGACCCGAGTATAAAATACACGGGTCAGTCTAGCTAAACAAATTAGTTAGATAAACTGAACAACAATAAACCTGCAAGGTTACAAAGTATAACAAATATCTCTAAAAGAGATAACACAATCATCAACAAAAGATGAATCATATAGAACAAGCCTCATATCATCGGCGACATAGATAAACAAAGGATACAATTATCCCAAATCAAGCCAAAAGGCAAATAACAAATACCCATAAGGTATACAAGTTCCACAAGGTAATCGCTATACTTCATGCGGCTCAAAATGACCAACATCAAAGGGCGATACCAAGGGAATATACATATCAATGAAACATCATAAAATTGCTCGAGCTCAGTACTGTATAAACAAGGATCCATGAGCCCGAAGACTCCAAACCCAATATCACCCATGCGGCTCATAACGACCAACATCGGAAGCGATACTAAAGGGCAACCCAATATCACCCATGCGGCTCATAACGACCAACATCGGAAGCGATACTAAAGGACAACAAACCCGAAGGCACAAACCCGAAGGTACAAACCCGAAGGCAACATACCCGAAGACAACATACCCGAAGGCAACAAACCGTAGTGGTGAAGGTCCGGAGGCCCAGTACTGGACACCACTAACTGGCGGAATGTGTCATAACTCTCAAAAAGGAATCCAAAAAGTGTTAACGTATGTCCCATAATCACTCGTTCGCATTAAACGGTTTACTATCCGTCAGTCACTTTCACACTCAAAGCAGTACAAAGTTTACCTCATATCATCGGTAAACCAAACCCGAAGATCAAAACGATCAATCGAATAGGTCGGGGACTAATCGGGAAGACAAATGCACGGATTCATGGTCCGTGTTTTACCTAACCATTTAATCTTCCTTCCACTTTGCTCGAAGTACGAAATTGTGTGTGTGCATTATAAATAGAATTTATAATTTGGAGAAGGGAGCTTTTAATACGATTTAGAGAGATTATTTAAAAAACCCATGAATGAAGCCAAAAACAAGTCATCAAAGTCAAATATGCAATAACAACTAATTGGAATCAACACGAATCGATAAAAGTTGGAAATTAACTAAAAATTAGCCAAAATAGGCAAAATTGCGCATTTCAGACGTCTGAAATTACCTTCCAGACGTCTGAACCACTACCAAACGTTTGAATGGATTTCTAGACGTTCGGATTTTGTCTCTTCCTTTTTGCGTCTTCCAGGGACCAATTCCAGACGTTTGAATTTCCAAACCAGGCGTCTGAATTTGAAACCAGACGTCTGAAATTAGAGTTCAGACGTCTGAAATCCCCCTGTAGGCAAAAATCAGCCAAGCCCATAAAGGCAAAAATCCAAATGAATTACAAACGAACGAGCGATGGATGCTATGGGTTTATGCCATACGACAACCCAGCACTATTGGCTCTTTTATACACCTCCAAAAACATGATTAAAACATCAAAGTTATGATTTTTAGAACTTTTGACTTCAAAACACCAAAAATTGCAATGTTCACAAAACTAATCCAAATCAAAAGCAATTGCATATGAATAATTGTTAGGAATTCATACCTAACAGCCAAAGATACTTATAGTCATAGATGTGAGATAAAAATCTCACCTTTTTGCACACAAACAAAGATGAGAGCACAAACACAAGAAGGAGGTTAACCACTCTTCACTTCAACTCTACAATCTTCATCTAAGAACCAAAACATATATTTCCCAAATTAGAGCTTAGGAATTTCTAAACTTGAAGAGGAGAAGAGATGGAGAAGATGAAGAGGAGGCTTACCTATCCTTCTCTTTGAATTTCAAGCAAGAATTTGGAGTTTGCAAATGGAAGTAGGGCTTGGAGTTTATAATTCTTCTTTCTTTCCCCCATTTTCAGTTTTCTTAAGCTAAAGGAATGAAATGAGGATGAATGGATGAAGAGTTAGTGAGCTAGAGGGTTAATAGGAGATTGGGGATGAACCCAAACTCAAGCCCAAGTAGAAAAAGGGGCAAAATTTCACAAACTCCAAACATATCAAAGATTATACTCAGAAAGATCGCAAACTCCATTTTGGACTCACTGGAAGTGGTTTCGAGCTCCAATTCGGCCGTTTGCAAAAAGTAGCTTTTCGGACCTAAATCCGACTAACGACGCTATATTTAAATTAAACATTTAAATATAAAATCGTTAAATATGCGGGTTGTTACACTCCCCCTTGGTCATAAACAAAAATAGGTAAAGAAAAATAAAATCCCCTTAAATATGACATATATTAAATATTATCAAATGTTATAATATTGTGGACAGTATCAAAATCAATAGTAAGTGCAAAACAGTATTATAATTAACTATATATATATAATTATAACGATATATGTTTTAACCATACATCACAAATTTTGTATTTATTCAATTAATTACTTAAAAATACAAATATAACTAGAGTCAATTATATGTACCGAAATGTATAATGCATGTTATAAGCTATAAATTTATATTTTAAATATAAATTAAAACCTAGGTTTTCATAGAAATTTCGACCCATCCTTCGGATCCAAAGATAAGATTGGTGTTGATGACTTCCCAATTTTCATTATCCACTTTCTGTAACACCCAGCGTTAAATTACAATTATAGATGCAAATAGTTAAATTAAGTTATATACGTTTGAAATTTTAAAATAAAGAAATGTTTGTAAATGGGGAAACTAATTATATTTGGAATACATAAACATTTATGTAACAAATAAATTAGAGAGAGAAATTATATAACCAGTTAATAGGGAAGATTAATTGATAGTGTTTGTTTAAAAGGAAATTTAATATTCAATTAATTACTAGAGGTGATTAATTGATAAACTGACAAAAAAGGTACATATAATGTAGCAACTAATTGATATGATTAGAAACATATATGTTAGTGCAAGAGAATAAAATGGAGGAAGATTAGTTTATGCAAGTAATCAATTATCAATTAATAAACATGGAGACTTATGGTAACATATATAATTAAGATTGTGATTCAAAATTCAATTGTAGAATACATGCATGCATAATTATGGAAATAAAATAAATTAATACGCATATATACGAAGAATTAATATGGTGTTGATTAGTATATTAATTTGGTAAGAAATCACACTGCAGGGCAAGGATTAATTGGATAGTAAATTAATTCTAGTTATATATAAAATCTATTAATTGGGTGATTAATAAGGGAATCTTATTTAAAAGGAAT
Source organism: Allium cepa (assembly GCA_030765085.1). Lineage (NCBI taxonomy): Eukaryota > Viridiplantae > Streptophyta > Magnoliopsida > Asparagales > Amaryllidaceae > Allium > Allium cepa. The sequence goes on from CM060944.1 coordinate 350,723,039, forward strand.
GTTACATTTAAAAATATATATTTCCATAGATTGCGAGAGAAAAGGGGAAAGTGATTAATGAAAAGATTGTTGGAGAATCAATTTAAAATAAAAACAAACGCAGAAGAAAACATATTAATTTAATGTTCATAGACTGAGTGTATCGTTCAGATTTTAGGGTTTTATACCTAATGTTTAGCACTGATTTGAACCACTACATATATTGGTGCAGAGCCTCATTTTTATTCTCATTATTTTCTCTTGCCTATAGAAGCTCTGCCATTTTTCTATCTCTTCTACACTTTCTTAATAACAAAATTGTAGATCTAAGTCACACGAACTTAGATCTAAATAGAAAGAGAATAGAATTAACTAGGTAATTAGGAATTGGTTTAAATCAGAAGGCTATATCAAAGGTAAAAACCTAGGTTAGAGTTTTATTTACTATTTCTAATCCAAATCTCTTCCTTTTCTCCTTCAAATATTATAGATCTATAAATATATCTTTTGTAATTCCAAATAGGGATTACAAGGGAGTTGAATATAGATGTTAGGGGCAGATCTGAAATAAAATCAGGGAGATTTAGAAAGCTAGCAATGTGAGTGGATTTAATTATATCTTCTAAGTTTAAGATATATTATCGTTAAATTCCCATCTAGATAATTTTATTTAATAATTAATCATATTAATTAAATTATGCTAAACTATAAGCAATTTACAGTTCATTTACAGTATTAGTATTTATGTACATTTGTTTCTGTGTTTTGGATTTCTATGAATGCGTCATTCTTCTTCTATTTTATCCTCTTTCTTCGCATTTGGATTAGAATAGAGTAAATGCGAATATGTACTAAATAATTAAGAATACTAAAATGAAGGAAATATGATGTAAAGTAATAAAAGCTTGAGGAGTGGAATTACTGTAATAAATTACATTAAAATGCGAAAAGTTAACTAATTTAATAACTGGATTTGGGAGTAACTAAAAGGTTAATCGTTTGGTTTAGAAAATAGGATACATTTCTATAATTTAATATTTAAAAGACAACAATAAACGTAATTTCTAGAATAAAATAAAGAAAAAAAAGAATTAGTGTAAAATAGAGAAATCACTATATTTTACACTATTCCAAAATAGTAAAAGAAATGTCTATCAGTTATGGATTATTGTATATAGTATTATTTAATATTAAAATATGGAAATGGATTTTCAAATATAGTTTTCATAACCAACCAAATAAAATAGAATTACTTCCTAAAATAGAATATAATAAAGCAAAGTATGACATGAATCAAATAAATTATTAGATAAGAACTTGAAGTTGTAAATAACAATGAACCTAGGTCCGCATTCACTATGCAGACTATCTAAGAAGATAGTTATTATGATAAGTAAATTATATAATATAAGAGAACAAAATAATATTGTATATCATAACAAAAAGAAGGCAGATTAGAACAGAAAAGAAATGCTAGAATTATGTATGGGCTATAAAAGGAAAGAAAATGACAATTACATGTAGAATTATAACATAGGTCATAACTAAGTAATAAGAACAGGAAAGCTTATTTTGAGACTTTGAATAAATTAATAAGCAATAATAATGGTAAAAGCTTATTTAAATAATTTATATTAAGTCAGTAAGAAAATGAAGCAGGGATGATAAAAGAGACTTAATTTAATGAACTTAAGATTTATATTTGGTTAAATAAGCAAGATAATGGATGTGGCTCATACCAACAGAATTCCCTATTAAATAAATGGAAGTCTCACAATAGATAGAGGTGTGATGATGGAAGAATATACTAATTAGGGTAAATAAGTATCCAAAAGAATAAGAAAGTAAACTAAACGCAAATTAAAAGATCAGACTTAGGGTCTAATAAAAGAATTGAGATGCGTTTGGAGTAGCCCAAAGGATAAACCGTCCAACGAAGCAGCTCGTCATGGATTTCAGAAATGGAGAAGCACATCCAACTTAGTATTTTTGGGCTTCAAGGAAGTACAGACTTCAACGGGACGTGAGGATATTCTAGGATGGTCCTCTAGGTAGGCCTAACAAAGCTACACCCTGGACGTAGGTCTGTATGTGTTCCATCAAGAGAGTATGCCTTGACTGCATTTGCATTGTAGGCCTAACGAAGCAGACCTTTGTAGGCAGTCAGAAGAGCTTGGTGTTCCGAGTATTCATATGTCTAGTACTTGCAAGTAAGTTTAAGTATAGTCGCATGCGGATATTGGCCAGCATCAAGATCGAGAGCGATTTTAGGAAAGACTAGTGTTAAACCATCAGGCCAATGATTCTTTCACTATCGAGACATTGGATGAGGGGCACCGCCATTTGGATGTTAGATTGTTTGCAGTAGGGAAAGACCATTTAACTCTTTAAAAGTCTTTTGGTTAGTTGAGGGATGGCTGCGTGGGGTCATAGCCACGATGAAAAAGAGACAGACTAACTAGAATATATGTATTGTAGGCCTAACGAAGCAGTCCTTTACAGATATAGAAAATCCCCGACTGAATTCCGTACAAGGTAGACCTTTTTAGCGGGATTCAGATAGTAGACAGAACAATTACATAGTCCTAGATATACGCACTAGGTGGTACATTATGGATGTCTGAGCACTTTCATAGACTAGTACGAAAACGATTTACGTTTTCATAGTAAGTAGTGGAGCATATGTATTGTAGGCCTTACGAAGCAGTCCTTTACAGTTGTAGCCATAGAATGCTCGTAGAGCAAGACAATGGAGTATCTGTATTGTAGGCCTTATGAAGCAGTCCTTTATAGATATAGCTACAGAGCAAGACGATGGAGAATCTGTATTGTAGGCCATAAGAAGCAGTCCGTTGTAGATGTAGTTTTGGAACGCTCTCGAAGCAAGACGATGGAGCCCTTTTCGAGGAGGATACGAAAGGTACCATGGGTGGTACCAAGGACCAATATGGCCATTGAACATATAGCTACATATATGTATATATTTGTTATTAAGTTTTAATCTATTATGGAGTAGATAGGCACGGTTCACAAACAGAGGCGAGAATATTGTAACCTAATGAACCTAATATCAGAGTAATTGGAAATAAAACGATATATGTAGAATTAAGTCTAGAAGTATATAATTTATTCATTCACTAGAACTTTTGTTATGACCCCCTCCTCATAACATCTTACAGGTTAGATAGATGACAGTGACTACTCAAGTTTATGACACTTGCTTAGAAAGTGTTATCATTTGGGTGAGTATTTACTTACTATTATATTTTGGTCAATCCCGCTGTGAGATAATTTAATGAGCTCTGATATATTTGTTTTTTCCTATTTGCAGGATACCAGATACCCAACTCGGGCATCAGTGGGCTTGGTTTTTAGTACTTTTGGAAAAAATCCGGACCATTGGAATCAAATTGTTACATTTTGTATCAAAGCCTAGGTTTATGATCCTCAGGTAGATAGTGAGTGAATGTACTTTTGTTTTTGAATAAAATATAAATATATTATCTACTAAATCCAAATAGTCCCCAACCATAGATTTTAACATATGAAAGTTTTAAGAAGTATATTTGTGCATATTTTAGTAGTTGGGTTTGGGATGATCCAAGTATGTAGAACCCTATGTTATTACCGATTTATAGCATATAAATAAGCCATGTTTTGAGAGAAAATTTGTATCCATATGTTTTAGGAAGTAGGGAAGTACCTTAGGGATAGTAGGGGGAGTGTTTTTATTGTAGAAAGAATAAGAGGTTTTAGTATGAAGAAAATCCACTTTATGTCTAACCCAATAAAAATGAAACTTTTGAATTAAAAAAGTTGAAAAATATAATTGTCAATTTATTTGAGGAAGTAAATATTGAGTTTTTAAAAAAATAAATGGTATGAAATATAAATTGGTTTTTATATGATGTAAATTTTGTTAAAAGTGAAATTCTTTTTGAGGAATTATAGAGAATGTATAGCTTGCTAGTTTCTTTTTAGGTAAACAATGATTTTAAATATAAAAACCTAGAGTGTGTTAAGTATCGAAAATGTAGGTTTCAATATTTATCGTTGTAATAAATGTTTTCAGTAAAAATAAAGGAAGCATAGACTATGACACTATTGTTATAGTAGGTGACTCCCAAAGTAAATTTTTTACATAGCATATGGGATTTATTAATATACATTTTAATTGAATCCATATATTAGTATTTTTGAGTTGTAGTAAAGGTGTTTTACAGAACATCTGTTTTGATCCAAATGAGTTTTGGAGATAATTTCTAAAGTGGTTTGTATATGCACTTATTATTTAAATAAGTACATGAAAATATTTTCTGTTATAAAGAAGTTTTAAAATGAGTTCTTTTGAAAAATAATGTACGATAAATGATGAATTTAGTATAAAATATCTTATATAAGTAAATATAGAGTAAACATACTTTAATCTATTGGAATGAAATAAATATTGATATAATTTTCTATGAATCTCAAATAAAGATGTTTTTTGCAAGCTACAAGGAATACGTGAAAGAGATGTACAAGTTAGGGAAAGCACCATATTTTGCTGCCTATTTCGATAAAACATAAAATAAATTCCTTATAATTTCACATAAACATGAGATCCTCCTTTAAAGGATTCATTGAAGATTTTAGCGTTAATGGTTTCTCATAATAGAAAGTAATTCCAATACATTAAGGAATAAAACCATTAAGTAGTAAGTTAGTAATTCATTCAAGGTTAAGTAACTGGAAGAGTAGGAAAGTTAAGAGATTTTTGATAAAATAATTGTTCTTATTTACACTAGTTTTAGTAAATTCGAAAATCTATAAAAAAAGGATATTTTGAAAACATGTAAGGAATTTTTTTTAAATTCAAGAAAAAATAAAAATGTTTTAATAACAACAAGATATGTTTAAAAAAGACGGTTTGGTGGAAAAGTAAATAAGTTTTTGAAAAGATGAAATTTAGAAGTTTTAATTTTTGAAGAAAAATTGATAAATACCAAATCAAATAAGACTTTTAAATATGGAGTAGATAGGAATCATTTCCTAGGTGTAACAGGAAAAATATGGTTATAGAAGTGATTACTCTTAGTAATAATAAAAGTTCCGATAAGGTGTATAGGACACTAGTTAAGACCTAGAAATATTGCTTCATGTGTGCAGATTGTAGAAGAATAGTGAAATGATATTAGTAAAATGATAAGACACACGTGGTTAGGACAGGTATACCTTAGTTGGGGAAAAATGAAAGGTAAAGAGAAAATTTCCCCAAGCTTAGTTGTCTTTTTAGATAGAGACTGCATAGATTGAAACCCTTATCTATTGCAGTAAATGAGACTTAGTTATTCTTTTTTTAGCATGGAATAGAAGAGATTAATATATCTTATTCATCATGAGTAATAAAGCGTAAGTTGATAACAAGTAATAGGCGGCAGGAGGAGTATATGAGTTACTTGAATTCCTAGAGTAGGACCTTTCGGTGTCAAAGTAGATATGGTCCTAGACCTCCTTGCCTTAGATGATAGCTGTGATTAGTTGCTGTATAAAAAAAAGAGTAAAAGCAGAATAAGATAACTAAAAGGAAAATGTGATGACTCGGAATTTCTGGATATTTGAAATTGAAATATTTAATTGATTTTAAATATTTGAAAGTTAGTTTAACTTGAATTTAAAATATCACTATTTATTTGGATAATTAAATAATTGGATTTAATAATTGGAAATTGGTTAAGATAGTGAATCTTGGTTTTTAATCTGGTAAAAAATATTTCAAAGGTTTGGAAATTTTATATTTACAATACTGAAGATAATAGAAGTGTTAAGATTAAATTTTAAGGTGATTTGTTCAGTTTTGAAAATTTATCGTTTAAATTGACATTTAAAAATAGCCTTCTAAGGCACAGTCTCGGATTTCGACGAAACTAGTTCCATTGGATCCGTAATAGTGTTGTATTATCGGGTTTCAATTTTCATAGCATTTGGAGTAGTCGTGTGATCATACGATATATAAACGCACTGGAATTTATATCGAAAATTCAATTTAATAACTGGGTCCAAGAAGCTATCTTCTCCATACAATCGAATTTGGACTCAAAACCTTTTCCATTGCATTCGTAATAGGGGTATAACATTATGAACGCCTAGCGGCACACCTCGATAGAAGATCGAGATTTTGAGTGGCGAAATCGAGACTATTTAAATTTAAATTTAAATATAATATATGTTTTCCCCTTCAAAACACTTTGACCACACCCAACACGTAACCTCCCCGATATTACACGTGTCTTCCCTGAGGACATGCATGTTCTTTAAAAAAATTTATTCAAACGGTCGAGTGTTTCAAAATAAACCGAACTTTCTTCTTCCAAAACAAATGGCCTACATATACATTCGTTCACCCCTCTTTTAATGTCAAAATCGAATATCCCCCTTTAATTCAAGTCAGAAAATCAAGTTTAAAAAATGGCAGACAAATCGAAATGCAAGTTCATCTTATTCGAGCTCGAATTCAGCAATCTTGACGACGTCTCAACGACGAAGGAAGGTTCGAGCGTGGGGGTTGGAAGGTCAGAGTGGCAATGAATGGTGAGGCGTAGTCGATAGTCTTGATGTGGTGGTTCAAACCAAAGGCGACATGATGGTTGGCCATGATGAGGGAGGTGGGGCTCATAGTGGCGAAGTTGCGCCTAGTGTTGGTTTGGGATCGTCGACATTTGGGTAAAGTGGAGGGAGGCCTCGATCGAAATGATGGGGTCGGGGTCGAGGTGAGGAGCAGTAAGTTAGTCTATTTTTTTCCTTTTTATTTTAGTTTGTAGAAAAAATATGTATAAGTTTAAAAAACAGAAAAATCTTTTTAGATGGAAAAATATATTTAAAGATAGAATTTTGAAAGAAAAAAAAAGTAGGAATTTATATGAAGATTTGAGTTGTACAGGGTATTTCATTTTATGCAGTTTCAAAGAATAAAATGTAACGCAGTAACTGATTTTACAGTAAGATATATGAAACCATTTATTATTCAAATTAAAGATTTTATATTTATATGAAAGCATATACAGATTTTATATGAAACCATTTCTTAAATTCAGACCTGGTAAGAACATTTTATACATAAGTGTACATGCAGTAAATATACATATTCACATTTTAAAACAACTAGTTCACTTTTAAATAATATATTACGGTGATTAACTTGTTCAATTAACCTATCTAATTATTTTAGTACTAAAAGATTTTAAGAAAATTATTGGTTAAATTAAATTATTAGTTAATTAAATTATAAAATGGAAATTAAATTGTCTAATTAGTTCAAATATTAATAAAATGATCTAATGTATATACAATGTCCAAAATCGTAGAGAATCAAGCCAGTATGGATCGGATTTGCGAATTAAAATCAAAGTTGAGTTAATCTCACTCATTTGGATTACCATTTAAATTTATATAGTAAATTTTAAATTATTGATTGAATGATTGAATTGACTGGATGTGATAATATATATAGTAGTATATGTACATATATATTGGAGTGATTAATTTCTCGCATTATATAGCGGATGAGACCCTATGCGCCCCGCATAATAGCGGATGACCCTTTATACCGCGATATTCCACCTCGAAGTTCAATTGGAATTTTATATTGTGCTAATACCTATGGATGCAGGGAAACATGTTGGAGGGATCGAACTGGATTCCTCAAAATATTGAATATGCTTTGATAATCCATGATATGGCTCATTGATTATCTATGGTAGATTATTGATTATATTGGGAAATGAAAATATTGGATGCTATGTTTTGACTGAATATATTTGAGTATATTGAGTTATCAAAAATATAAAGATTGATTTTTGGATGGGAAATAAATAGAGAATTTTTAAGTAAATTAATTATAGTGAATTTGGATAAATTTAAAGAATGAATTGGAAAAGAATAAAATTTGATTTTTAAATTCTAATAAATAAATTCCGAGTATGGGAAAGGAGATTTTTGAATAAATGGAAATAAATGAATTTTTAAACTTAAGTGATATTATTTAAAGGAGTAAATAATTTATTTACAATTTCAAGATTAAAATTTGTTTGGAAAAGATAAAGAAGAAATTTGGAAAAGTATGAAATTGGTATTTTGATTTAAATAAGATTTTAAATCATAATAAAGAAGTTAAATATGAAATTAATGGGTTTTGAAATAAATTGATAGGTAAAGGAATTTGTTTTTAATGAAGTAAATTTGGAAATCGATTTGAAAATTGATTAAATGTTTGAAACTGGGATTAAAGGAGAATGAGATTATGGAATTCATAATCAGGGTTTATAAATAAAGTGAATATTTATCAGTGGATAATTTGAAAGTATAAATTCAGGATGGGAATTTATAAGGAAAGGGTGATTTGTTTAGAAATGAATAGTGATTTATTTTTGAAGGCGTGGAAGGGAAAGTGTATTTCCCTCAAAAGCCGAGTATATTTTCGATGAAAGATTTCCAAGTATAAGATAGAGGTTTTAAAGTGGTTTTAAAAGAATGTTTTAGAGAAATTTTATTATTTTAAATTGTTTTAGAATTTTAAAGTAAATATTTATTTTAATTAATTCTAGTAGTAATTATTTTAAAGGTTTAACTGGTATTATGATTTTTAAAAGATAATTATCTAATATTTATACCTTATAGAATAACTTTTATTTTAAAATTAGTTTTGGCTTAAGTTTTACATGAGAAATTATTATAAATTCCATAACTAGTATATTAAATTAAGTGTTTTAAGTAGTTTTTATTTGAAGTCTTTTAAAGTGTGTATTTTGGTTAAAGTGGTTTTAATTATTTTTAAATCTAAGTATTAAGACTTGGTGATTTTCAGGGAAATAAAACAATTGGGTGGGAATTTATTCCGCTAGAGAAAAGTGATTTGAAAACTATTTTCAAAGGGTTGAAGTGTGGAAATATATCTTGCGAAGATATTTTGAAAAAAATAAATATTTCGGAAAATTATTTAAATCTGATGGTTGTTTGTGGATGTTATTTGATAGTTAAATAACAGACTCTCAATGTTGGCCAATGTGCTAATCATTTCAAAGAGACCGGGATCGAGATTAATTTTCTGAAAACTACTTCGATCCGGTTTGTACGTTTTCATGAAGAATACAAGAGCTTCGAGTCGAAAATGGAGCAGTGAAGTGCAAGGGCTAATCGCTATTAATCCTCGAGTGATTCCAAAATGGACGTAGTAGGAGTAGTGCCTTCGATTCCGTTTGAACCCAAAACGGACTTGTATGGACGAATGTTATCACAACATCATCAAGGGGACGGTGAGCATTCTAAGTGTATGTGCGCTAGAAAGGTAACTCATTGCCTCGAGCCTCATCAGCCAGGAATGGCTAAAATAAGGGAGGTGCATCAAGGCTAAGTGGCTAGCAACCAAATAGGGTAAGGTCATCCCTGTCTGGATGTCCATTTTTATTCGACTGTGTGGACGGTTGCTGATCCCAACCACGGGGTGATCTTATTCGGACAATCTAGTAAGGGGTAGCTCTGGTCTTGTGTAGCAGGGGATCAGGGTGGATCCTCGGTACGGTGATCTAGACCACGTACTATGACGGACGGTACCCTAGTAGCCCTGCCATTGATGGAAACCCAATCTCCAATAAGTGCCTTCGGACTTGTTTGTATACCTATTATGCTGGAACTTAATGAATGCAACAATTTCGGCTATTTGCATAAGTATTTGTATATAGACACTACTATAATATCAGAGGATTTGATAAGAAATGTTTTGGTTATCGTAAGGTAAAAACCCGGCATGTTTATTTGTGGCGTGATCTTACGAGATACCTTTGATTTCAAAAGGATTTTAAAAACTTTAATAGTCCAATTGAGTGTGTTTTCTCATGCTAGTTTTCCAGACTGACTCGGGTATTGTTTTATTATGATGCTCGGGTCAGACCGAATATTACAAATACAGGATAGGATGCTGTGGAGCTCAAGAAACAAGCTGGGTGTCGAGACGTATTTCCGTAGATTTATATTTTCGCTGTTTAGGGACAAGTTACTAGACTGTCCAGATTTGATGTGATGATTATGTTGTACTCTGATGATTGTAAGAATTATACAGTTACATATTCTTTGTATAAAAATCTGTTGTTATATATTATATGTTGTTCCGCTCCGTTTATGAGATTCTGATGTTGTTTCTATTTCTTCTTCATCCTCCTTCTTTAACCTTAATGGTTCGGTTTCGGTCATTCGATTGTTCGACATTTGATACAGTGGACGTATTGATGTCGATTTTCGAGCATCGAAAAATCGGGCCGTGATCGAAAATAACAAATTTAAAGAAAGCGACAGGAACTTCAACAAAAAAATTAAAAAGAGATATTTTCTTATATAAACTGTGCTTGGGGAAGTAAATATTTTTTTTTAGAATAGTAGCCTAAATCCCAAGTATGGAAGAAGATGTGCGCAAAAGAAAATCTGAGAAATATGAAGTTTTTCCATTTTCCACCTTCTTTATAACATAAGAAATCGAATTTGAAAAATTAGAATTTTCTAAAATTTGAAAATTAAAAGTTGTGTGGTAGGTTTGGACGTAAAAATTTGTTGAACTATGCTCCTATTCAGTAGAAGTGGGAAAAATTAAATATAAAAAATGGTTAGAGTTTTCAAACGGTTGCATTCATATAAAACTTGCAAGTATATTTAGGATTCAGTGCATCATGTTTTAAAAGGAATTTCGAAAAGAAAAGGCATTCATATAGGAGGTGCCGCATAGAAATTCTTGTACTGGCATATACTTTATGATGTATTGCACTTTGCACTATGCATGGATTGTTGCAAAATTGGATGTATACAAAATGGATGTGACTAATACGAGAAATTACATAATTGAACCCTTATCAAATTTCAAGGACGAAATTTCCTAAGGGGGAGAATGTAACACCCCACGTTCAATTATAATTATATACGCAAATAATTTAATTAAGTTATGTACATTTGAAATTTTAAAACAAAGAAATTTTTGTATATAGAGAAATTAATTAATACTGTTTGGAATACATATACATTTGTGTAACAAATAAATTAGATAGAGAAATTATATAAAATCAATTAATAGGGAAGATTAATTGAAGATGTTTGTTTAAATGGGAAATTAATATTCAATTAATTAGTAGAGGTGATTAATTGACAAGAATTGACAAGAAAGGGAACATATACTGTAGCAACTAATTGATATTATTAGAAACACATATGTTAGTGCAAGAGAATAAATGGAGGAAGAGTAATATATGCAAGTAATCAATTGTCAATTAGTAAACATGGATACATATGATAACATATATAATTAAGACTGTGATTCAAAATTCAATTGTAGAATATATGCATGCAATAATTATGAGAATAAAATAAATTAATATGCACATACGCGACATATTAATATGGTATTGATTGGCATATTAATTTGGTAAAAAATCATAGTTCAGACAGGGATTAATTGGATAATAAATTAATTCTACGAATATATGAAATCTATTAATTGGGTGATTAATAAGGGAATTTTATTTAAAAGAAACGTCGCATTTAAAAATATATGTTTCCATAGATTGCGTGAGAGAAGGGGAAAGTGATTAATGAAAAGATTATTAGAGAATCAATTTGAAATAAAAACAAATGCAGAAGAAAACATATTAATTTAATGTCCATAGACTGAGTGTACGCTTTAGATTTTAGGATTTTATATCTAATGGTTAGCACTGATTTGAACCATTATAAATATAGGTGCAGAACCTCATTTTTATTCTCATTATTTTTCTCTTGCCTACGAAAGCTCTGCCATTTTTCTATCTCTTCTACACTTTCTTAATAACAAATTTTTAGATCTAATTCACACGAATTTAGATCTAAATATAAGGAGAATAGAATTAATTAAGGAATTAGGAATTGGTTCAAATCAGAAGGCTATGCCAAAGGTAAAACCCTAGGTCTGATTTTTACTTGCTATTTCTAATCCAAATCTCTTCCTTTTCTCTTTCAAATATTATAGATCTGTAAACATATCATTTTTAATTCCAAGTAGGGATTACAATGGAGGTGATAATAGATGTTAGGGGCAGATCTGAAATAAAATCAGGGAGATTTGGAAAGCTCGCAATGTGAGTGGATTTAATTATATCTTTTAAGTTTAAGATATATTATCGTTAAATTCCAGTTCAATAATTTTATTCAATAATTAATAATATTAATTAAGTTATTCTAAACTATAATGAATTTATAGTTTATTTACAATATTAGTATTTATTTACATATGTTTCTATGTTTTGGATATCTATGAAAGCATCATTCTTCTTCTATTTTATCCACTTTCTTCGCATATGGATTATAACAGATTAAACGTGAATATTGACTAAATAATTAAAAATACTGTAATGAAGGATAAGATATAAAGTAATAAAATTTTGAGGAATGGAATTACTGTAATATATTACGTTAAAATGAGAAAAGTTATTTAATCTAATAACTGGATTTTGGAGTAACTAAAAGGTTAATTGGATGGTTTAGAAAATTGGATACATTTCTATAATTTAATATTTAAAAGACAATGATGAACGTAATTTCTAGAATAAAAGAAAGAAAAAGATAATTAGTGTAAAATATAGAAACCACTATATTTTACACTATTCCAAAATAGTAAAAGAAATGTCTAGCAATTACGGATAATTGTTTATAGTATTATTTAATATTAAAATATGGAAATGGATTTTCAAATATAGTTTTCATAACCAACCAAATAAATTTGAATTACTTCATAGAATAGAAGATGATAAAGCAAAGTATGACATGAATCGAGTAAATTATTAGATATGAACTTGAAGCTATAAATAATAATGAACCTAGGTCTGCATTCACTACGCAAACTATCTAAGAAGATAGTTATTATGATAAGTAAATTATATAATATAAGATAATAAAAGAATATTCTATATCATAGTTAAAGAAGGCAGATTACAACAAAAAAGAAATGCTGGAATTATGTATGGACTATAAAAGAAAAGAAAATGACAACTACAGGTAGAATTATAACATAGGTTATAATTAAGTAAAAGGAACAGAAAAGCTTATTTTGAGACTTTGAATAAATTAATGAGCAACAATAATGGTAGAAGTTTATTTAAATAATTTATATTAAGTTAGCAAACAAATAAAGCAATATTTTAATGAACTTAAGATTTATATTAAGTTAAATAAGTAAGATTATGGATGTGGCTCATACCAACAGCATTCCCCATTAAATAAATGGAAATATCATAATAGATAGAGGTGAGAGGAGGGCAAGAATATGCTAATAAGGGTAAATAAGTAGCCAACGGAATAAGAAAATAAACCAAATGCAAATTAAAAGATTAGAATTAGGGTCCAATAAAAGAATTGAGATGCGTTTGGAGCAGCCCAAAGGATGAAGCGTCTAACGAAGTAGTTTATCACGGATTTAAGAAATGGAGAAGCACATCCAACTTAGTATTTTTGGGCTTCAAGGAAGTACGAGATTTCAACGGGATGTGAGAATACTCTAGGATGGCCCTCTTTGTATGCCTAGCGAAGCTGCACCCTTGGAGGCATGTCTGTAGGTTTCCATCAAGACAGTATGTGTAACGACTCAGAATTTCTATTATTTAAAATTTGAATATTTAATTGATTTTAAATATTAATAAGTGAAATTTATAAGTCGAATGAATTTATTTATCGAATATTGGATTTAATTTGACAATTAAATCGATAATTTAATAATTGAAATTCCAGAAATAATTGAAATTTGGGTTTAATGTGATTGAAAATGATTTGTAAAATTTTATTTTATCATATTGGAGTTAGAATGATATTTTAGAACTTTTAAAATCGAATTAAAAGTTAATTTGTGAAAATTGAATATTTTAATATTAAATCGACTAGTGAAATTAGTCAATTTTCGAACAGTCTCAGAATTGGACGAAACAAGTTCCATTAGATCCGTAATAGTTAGTTATTATCGGATTTCAATTTTCGTAGAAATCGGAGTTTTCGTTTGACCGTGGCAGCTCGAAACGCATCGAAATTGTTTTAATATTAATTTGGCGAGTTAAAATAGTCATTTTTCAAAAAGTCCCGGATTTCGACGAAACTAGTTTCATCGGATCCGTAATGTGATATTATTGTAAGATTTCAAATTTCGTGTCAATCGGATTTACCGTTTGTCCGGTGCAAGCGAAAACGCCTAGAAATCGGTTTAATCGATTTAATTTTAAATCGATCGTTTATTGCCATAACTTTTTGCTACGAGGTCGGAATTCGATGAAACCAGTTGCATTGGAATCGTATGGACGAGCACTACGCGATGCAATTGGATTGGAGTCGTTTGGAGTTAGTGAAAATTTCGGGTAAAATTAAACGCGCGTTTAATTTTATTCGAAATAAATCGCTAAAACGAAATTGAAATCAAGGTGAGAACTTCTCACTCAATCGAATCGGTTTCGATTTATATTTTAAATAGTTAAATTTAAAATTCTTGATTGTATGTTGAATGATGATTTTTATCTATTGATTGTTAAAATAGACATTATGCGCCGTTAGTAAGCGGAGGTTATTTATTAAAAACATATACCACGAATACTTCATAAACAGTGAAATTGGTATTATTTATGTACTTGGAATTGATTTCCCGCATTATATAGCGGATGAGACCCTATTGTGCCGTCTATTAAGCGGATAATATTTTATAAATCCCATATACCGCGATAATTCCGTACTGGAGCGGAATTGGTATTGTGCTAACATCTTTGGATGCAGGGAAACAGGTTGGAGGGATCCAACTGGATACCTCAACTGTATTGATTTATTTACAGATATTTTGATATTTGTTGATTATCATATCGATATATGATATTTGGATGTCGTGATTGACTATTTGGTGCTGCTGCATCATCGGATCCATTTCTGAAGTTTTAAAATAATGATTTTTGGTTTTAAAAGGAATTTTAAAGTGATTTTCAAAAGTATACGTTTTATTAAATTTTGAATTGTTAAAATAAATAAGCGTTAAAATTTTATTTTCGTAAAAGCTATGATTTTTGAAAAATAATACTTAAGTATGATTTTGAAGTATATAAGCTTTAAATAACGATTTTTAAATTATTAAAAGAATAAATTTAGTTAAATTGGGATTTTTGAATTATTATAAACAATTTATATAAAAGTTGTATAAAATTGATATTTATAAATTAAAATATAGAAATTATAAAACGAGCTTTTTATAAGTGTTAAAATAAAGTTTGTACCTAGATTCATAAGTAAATAAGAATTTTTGATTTATAAATTAGTGTTGATATAAAAGAATGGATTTGTGAATAAATGAATTATAAGTAATTTACTTATAAACCGAATTTCGACATGTAAATGGAATATAAATAGAATTGGTTAATAAAGGAGATTTCTAAAACGAAGTGGTTATAAAATATAGAAATGAAATTTATAGACATTGTTTATAAATTCGAAATCAATGGAATTTGATAAATTGAATGTTGAAATTGGTTAAGGAAGTATATTCACGATTTTGGACAGTGAATATATTATCAAATAAAATGTATATGCTTGGGAAAATGAATATTTTAAATTGAAGTTAATCGTTTTAACGATGTTTTAAAAGGTGTAAACATCGAAAACATAGATTTCAACATTCATTGTTGAAATAGATGTTTTCGAGAAATAGAAGGAAATGGTGGACTATAACAATGTTGTTATAGTAAATGGTTTCCGAAAGGAAATGTTTTGTATAGTATTGGGATTTATATATCTGTTTAAACTTTGAATCCCTATACTAGTGATTTTGGGTCGTCATAACGATGTTTTACACAACATTCGTTTTTGACCCAAATAAATGTGTTAAGAGAATGATTTCCTTAAGGAATGAAATATATACTAAATTTTGATTTAAGTATATCGAATATTTTCAGATGTTGAAAATAAATAGATTTGTGATGTACTTATTATTAAATAAGTATGGAAATATTTTTCCAATGTGAAATGAACGTTTTAGAATTTATCCTTGTAAGATAAACTGAAAGTGAATATTGAAAATCGATTGAAAATCGTATTATCATAGATATTTTGGGATTATAAATTCACTATGGAATTTATAAAAGAAAGGGGAATTACTTTAAAAATAAACGTTGATTTATTTTTAAAGTGTGGGAATAAATTTACGGATTTGGAACGTAAATATAAAGTAAATCAGTAAGGATTTATTTAAATTGGTTTAAATGAACCATTTTGAAATGAAAGTATTTCCGAGTAAGGAAAAGTGATTTGAAAAATTGTTTTCAAATGGTTGAAGTGTGGAAGTTTATATCTAGTAAAGATATTTTTGAGAAATAAATAATTTGGAAAATTATTTGGAATTTGATGATGTTGAGCATCTTTAATGATAGTTAAATAACCAACTATCAATATTTACCTTTAAATAGGTATTTGTTGAGAATTGCTTGAATTTGAATGCCACACTTATTTTTGAATAAGCGCTCACTATTCGGGTTATCCGGGAAACAACCTCGGGGTCGTATAACCCATTACGAATATGTGATACGTCGTTATGGATTGCATTTGATGACCGGTGTTGAAGACCGGATATTTGTGAAAACGGAAGGATTACCGTTGAGTTACTCTACATCGGCCGATCTCCGATATAGAGGTTTTATCACCCTTAGTGACGGAAAGTCCGGTCGTGATTAGTGAATATCCGGATTGCAAGGACTTCTTTGGAAGTGCCTTCGGTTCTGTTCGATCCCGGAACAGACTTGTATGGATTGTATGTCTGACATTACAAATTGAGATATAAAGCTGATTTCTTTCAAATATATTTCTGTTGGTGGCGGAGAATTTATTCTCTTAGCTTAACACCCTTCTCTGAGACGTACGAGCTCAGAGGTTATATAGTTGAAGGTTATTAGTGATATACTCCCAATTTGGTAGTGTGGCATGCTGAGTGTTGCTGTGAAATGATCATTGTTTGATCATTTGTGATATGATCATTTGTTTGATCATTTATCTTGGTGATCATTTCTATGATCATTTGATTGACCCAAAGCACGGCTTTTGTATAAAGCGTGGCTTTGTGGACGAGACTTCGTCGGACCTCACACCCTGGAAATTGTCAAAACAGGAAGGATGCGGCAAGGTTATTAGGGGGTAGCACCCCTTTAGTGTATGTCATTCCTTCTGGATAGAGGTGGTATCATGGTATGGAGCCCAGATATTTAACCTATGTTGTTGCTGCAAATTTTGTGGTTGTTGGAAATCGAGGATCCTCGGATAGATCGGTTACGATCGGGGGATGACATATTCGTGTCAGTAGTTACCTAGTTAGGGGTAACCCGGCCTTATGTTGGCAGAGATCCGGTTTGGTTCTCGGGACGTCATTCCAGAGGCGTTTCCATGTGGCAATGGGAAGTTCCTTGGCCTGACCATTTGTTGGAAATCCAAAGAAACAATACGATCTTGTACAGTTTTAGTTGTAGAACCTATCATTCACTTATGGTGGCGCCCCACTGTTTGGATGGTAGCTATAGTAGGCATAAGTGCGGAATGCCTATGCTGGCTAAGATTTATATTCTACTTTCGAAATTGTTTTCTACACTATGCACTAATAATAATATCGAATGTTTCTTTTTAATGCGTATCAAGCATCTTTGACTATCATAAGGAGAAATCTCCTCCGATTCTGCGTTTGCATTGTGTGTGTGTGCGGGAGGCCTTATGGTAGTCTCATTTTCAAAAAGCATTGCGAATTGACTTTAAAAATATTCCTCTATTTTGTTTTAAAGATAAACTGTTTTGAGTTCTCACACCGGTCACATGACTGACTCGGAGTTTATTGTTTTCCTTCCTAAACTCTGGGTGCCCACCAATTTCCACACGGGTAGTCAAGAGTTAAGGTTTATCAGGATATTCTGGAATTTAGGAGTTGCAGGAGGCAAGCTGGATGGCATGGCTTATTACTAGTATATAGTATTTCTTTTTCACTGTTTGTTGTTCTACACTCTGATGATGTAATGTAAAATGATGTAATGTAATAACTGATATAGTTCTTTGTTTAAAGATTATTCATTTATTATTATATGTTGATCCGCTGCGAATTGTGAGATTCTGATGTTGTTTTATTGTTTTTTCTGTTCTATCTTCTACCTCTTTCTTCTATCTTTTTCTTTTTCTTCTTCTTTAATCCTAACATTTCGGTTTTTCGGCAACGAAAAATCGCAAACGTTACAGTATGCCTTGACTGCATTTGCATTGTAGCCCTAACGAAGCGAACCTTTGTAGGCAGTCAGAAGGGCTTGATGTTCAGAGTAGGGTATTCGTATGTCCAGTACTTGCAAATAAGTTTATGGATAGTCGCATGCAGATATCGGTCAGCATCAAGACCAAGAGCAATTTCGGGAAAGACTAGAGTTAAACTATCAAGCCAATGATTGTTTCACTATCGAGACATTAGATGAGGGGCACCGCCATTTGGATGTTGATTCTTTATAGTAGGGCACAACCACTTAGCTATTTAGAAGTCTTTCGGTTAGTTGAGGGTTGGCTATGTGAGGCCATAGTCACGATGAAAAAGAGACAGACCAACTAGAATATCTATATTGTAGGCCTAACGGAGCAGTTCTTTACAAATATAGAAAATCCGTGACTAAATTCCATACAAGGTAGACCTTGCTGGTGGGATTCAGATTGTAGATAGAACGATTATGTAGTCCTCAATGTACGTACTATGTAGTACATTGTGGATGTTCGAGTACTAGCATTGTAACGACCCACCTTTCTGGATGGTTCAAATCGATAATAAACCACACATGTCTGAATCAAACCATTCAAAAGGAAAGATTATTAATGGGGCAAATAAGGAAAAAAAAGAAAAAGGAAAAAAAACAAAATACAGAATCTCGCAGCGGAACGACATAATATAATAATCAAATAAACAGTTCATGACGCTATTTTACAAATAACATTTGATTTCACTTTTTCAAATTCAAATCAGAGTTATACATATATCATAAATAAACAAACAATGTACCAGAACACAGAATGTAGTGGAATAATAAATAGCAATAATATACTGAATCTTCGCCTTCGTCCACTAGAAAATAGTCTTCAATGTTGAAAAACTCAGGCTGACCCGAGCATAATGAAAAACAATACACTTGAGTCAGAACTAAAAATTCCTATGTAAGTCAAATCAGTCTCAAATATAAATATGAATGCAATGGCTTCAGAGATGTTACGGTGTTTTTCATCTCCTATCAAGTATACAACCTGAGTGCCATAACTTACGAGATTTCAAATAATTCGAAATACTAATTATAACCACATTATTTAAAATAAATCCGAAGTTTAAACTAAAAACTTAAACATTTTAAATAATTCAGTTCTAATAAATAACCAAATTCAAGGAATTGTATGGGTATATCATTTCAACCCATAATTTAATTGTCTTAATTATCCAATTCTAAAATGATTCAGAGGACCATTTAAATGATGTCAATAATATACAAGGTGATAACAGGGACATATTAAAAAAATAACAACGATACATCCAATGTATCAATCAATAAGCATCCATTTCAACAACATCCAAATCAACCAATATATTTCAACACATAATTGTTATCAATATCGGGGTTTAACTATCAATTAAATTCTAATATAAAATTAAATGTCAATTCAGATTCAATATCAATTCAAAAGTCAACTTAAATTAACAAACTGCAATAAAATATTTATATATCACGTCATATATTTTATTTAACTTGCAATGGAATTTTTAGTATTGCGTGAGTGGGTTTAATCACTCACCTTTGATTTATAGCCAATTGAAAATCCAATAAAAGCCCAAAATTTCAACGATGTTTAAATGCAACCATACTAGTTTTATGTTGTCCGGAATTTTGATGCGAACCCAAAGGAAGAAACCGTGCATTAATCGGGGTTCATATGCGGAAGATATTCAAGTTATAAGAATATATTGGAAATGAAATAAAAAACCATGTACACATATTTTAATAATAAAATAAAACGGTTAGTTACTTACATTAAGAATTTTGAAGCCTGCTCATGTCTCTAAATTTTGGAGAATCAAACACGATGGATCATGCATAGAGGAAGGAGGCTTTAGGAAATGGATTTGTAAACAATTGGAAAATATTGGCTTCATGAAAATAAGTTGCTCACATTTGTTTGTTTCTTTTTAGAATGGAAGGAAAACTTTAGGCAAAAGAAATAATGGAAGCACGTTTTGAAAATGGAAAGTTAAAGGAAGAGATTTATGAAATAGGAAACAAATAAGGGAAAAGCACATTTGGAAATTGGAATATGAAAGGGAAAGACATAAGAAGATGTAAATTTGCAAAATAAAATGAGCCTAACATGCAGGTAATTAACAAAAGATAAAAGACACATGTTGGAATTTGATTAGTCATGTTTTAATAGTAAGCAAATCTTTGGTATGAAATTTCAAAACATGTGCTACCCCAATTGATTTCATCAACACACATGAAACATTTCAAGGCAAGGGTAAATAAATAAAACTTACTGGAAGACCAAAAGAGGCATGTATTTAATGAAAGAAAGTAGTAATAAAATAAAATAAATGAAAGTGACGATTTAAATTTGAGAATGTTGTTCGTATATAGAAATCACAAATCTAACATACTAAAAAAACAGTTCATTTGAACATATTTTATTAACCCTAATACGCTCAAATTTACACACATATATGTATTTTTATTTAGTAAACAGTAAATAAAATTAAATACTACAATTAACATAATGAGGACCGCCGCCCCACACATTAAAAGATCAACTGAGGCTCTAAAATCAAATTTGAAATGGAATAAATCTTCTATGTTTGTTATCCCGCCTTTTGGCAAGGCCGTGACACCAAGAACTTGATTAGAAACCAAGGATAGTTCATCCTGGAGATCGTTAATACATAGGTCTGCTATGGATGTCGGTAAAAAAATTTCGAGTTCGGATCAAGCTATAATTGATATTACATGACAAGCAAAGCTAAGAAAGCCAACATTTCAAATTTCAAGTCAATCGGAGTACGTATGCTCAAGATATTGATCGATCACGGTTGAGAAATCCAAACTTGCATCGATCATAACTCGAGATCTACAGATCCAAATGCCACCAAATTTTCACAGTAGCTTACATACTATATAAAGAAAGTCCATGCAAAATTTCATCCCGATTGGAGCAAGTGTTGATCAATACGAAATTCGTTCGTATCGATCACGGACGAAAAACTTTGATTTGCATCGATCATATCTTGAGATCCACAGATCCAAATGCTATGAACTTTTCACAGGAGCTTGCGTGCGACCTAAGGAAGGTTCACGCCAAATTTCAGCTCGATTGGATCAATTCTTGATCGATACAAAATTCGTTCGTATCGATCACGGACCGAAAAACTCCAACTTGCATCGATCATATCTCACAATCCACAAGTTCAAATGCTATGAAATTTTCATAGGAGCTTACGTGCGACCTAAGGAAGGTTCATACCAAATTTCAGCTCGATTTGATCAATTCTTGATCGATACGAAATTCGTTCGTATCGATCACGGATCGGGCCGAAACTTTGTGGGATCGATCGCGTGGGCCCCCCATGTGCCAGAAGAAGTCTTCCGAGATTTGAGCGAAATATCAGCCTCCTGCGCCTATAAATAGCACCCCAGAGCATACAGAAAAGGGATCTTTTGGCTCTCCTACGTTTGAACTCTGCCGAATCAATTTTTGTACTCCATAGCTGCTGTTGTACATGAATTTCAACATTATAATCCGCTGTAATGTGCTGTAATCGGCAAGTGAATATCAATAAAATCATCAACTTCATAGTGGACGTAGGCCATACACCGAACCACTCTAAAATTCTGTGTTTCTATGCATTTTGTTATATGATTATTGGTGTGTTTGTTAGATCTGCTTCATTTAATATTTATTCTCTTCATTTTGTCTCTTCAAACACATCCGAAGAGTGTTGTGCCCAATTTTGGTACAAACAATGTTAATATGCTAACTATTCCAAATCAAAAATTTAACGAAACCTTCAAGTTGTTTTCTTACCATTTTATTAGCGTTATTTTTTTATAAATTTAATACAAATCAAGTTTGAATATTTAAATAAATCAAATATTCCAACTAGAAACATACAACAGAATTCAATTCTTTGTTTTAATGAAATTAAATTAACATTCATAGATGAAATATTCACTTTATTTAATAAGAATATTCTTTTCAAGAAACCATCCTTTTCTTATTAAAACATATTTCTTTTATTACACATTAATTTACAATTAACACCTTCCCTTTAAAACCAACTTATATTTAAAGATTATCCCATTAAAGAGTCATAGAAATAATACTTCGTACAACCACATAATTTCTTTATCAATTAATTTCATATTATCATTATATTTGTAACAAATTTAAGTGCTCACAATTTGAACGTAATATTTCTCAATGAAATTCTTATTATATTTTTAACACAAAACATATGTCGCACATATCATTAAATAAATTACCATTTACTTCTATCTCTTATTAATGCAAGATATAATTACTATTAATTACAATGATTAAATGTAACAACCCGCATATTTATCGATTTTATATTTAAATATTTTATCGTTAGTCGGATTTTAGTCTGAAAAGCTACTTTTTGCATACGGTCGAATTAGGACTCGGGACCACTCCCATTGAGTTTAAAATGTCGTTTGCGACCTTTTTGAGTATAAGCTTCGATATGTTTGGAGAAAGTTGATTTTTGCTACTTTTCACTTTGGGTTTGGTTTTTGGGCTCAGCCCTATGTTAACTTATGCTCAAATCTGAGCCACTCTCCCCCACTCACCCTCATTCTCTTCTCTTTTCAGTTTTTATAACATTAATGGTGGGAGAGATTGGAAATTTAAAACTCCAAAACCCTAGTTTCTCTTGCAAATCAAATTCCAAGCTCCAAACTCAAGAAGAACCCATTGGTAAGCTTCTCTTCTTCTTCTCCAACTTATTCTCTTACCAATTTCATAAATTCCTAAACCTAATTTTGGGAATGTTCTTGTTTTTGAGCATAGATTCAAGCTCATTTGGGTTGTGTTGAAGAGAGGTTGATTCTCCATTTGCTTTCAAGCTTCTTCTTGTTTGATTTTGTAAAAAGGTGAGATTTTTTTATCTCACATCTATGACTATAATTATCTTTGGTTGTTGGGTATGAATTCCTAACACTTCTTCATGTGCATTTGCTCTTGATTTGGATTGGTTTTGTGAATATTCCAATTTTTGAGTTTTTAAGTCAATTTGTGTGAAAATCCTTCTATGGATGTTTGATCATGCTTTTGGTGATGCATCGAGGAGCATATAGGGCCGGGTTGTCGATTGGCATAAACCCTTAGAGCCAATGTTCGTCCGGTTGCATTTTGGAAGAGTTTGCTCTTCATTTGAATAAGGCTGAAAAACAGCCCAGGCATGATTCAGTCGACTGAATACTCTGTTCAGTCGACTGAACCTGGAACCCAAAAGTTTCCAGGCATGATTCAGTCGACTGAATCCTCTGTTCAGTCGACTGAACCTGAAAACAGAAAGTTTCCTGAACCTGGAAAATTCCCAGGTACAGGGTCAGTCGACTGAATCCTCTGTTCAGTCGACTGAACCTACTATTTTAGTCCAATTTGCCTTTTTGGATTGAATTTCCAATTTAAATCGATTCGTGATGATCCTATTTATTGTCATCATTTATTATCCTCTTTGATGACTTATTTTCTTTGGGAATTTTAGGTATATCCACTTCGATGGATCCTTTATCGATTTCATTGGATTTTTATTCACATCTTCGAATGTGATCTTTGTGATTGATTGTTTCTACAATCCCCCTTGTGCTTTGTCACTTTAAAAATATAAAGGTTTTCTATACTAGTAGTAGATATCAAAACTCTTTCCTCAAACGATTTCAATACTATTTTAATACCAAATACGTTTACAAAACCGTTTTCCAATCTATTAGTATATATAAACCTTTACCTCACTCGTATGAGAAATCTAATTAAACGACTTAGTAAAACAAGTGCTATGAAACGCTTGCGTTCACTTTGTTGGTTAATTATTGGACTTGTTCGATTGAAACTCTTGTGACAATTTTCTAGTGGAGATATACAATTTGTTCGTAAATATTTAAGTTAAGCTAGTGGTTATGGGACATGATGCTAAGCTCACATATTTACTAGCTTACTGTAATCGACACTGCTCGTTGATCATGACGATCATCTTTGTGATTTAGACTAGCAATGTGCGATGTCTCTTTGTCTGCGTGGGAGACTAAACCCCGTTTTGTGGAGTTTCGACTCAATTTGGTGGGGTAGCAACCCATGGTCTTCGGACCGTTTGTGGAGCTTCGGCTCAATTTGTGATGGTTAGCGACCATGGAATTAGCGTTCCGTTTGTGATACACGTGTTGGTGAGCTTTATGCTCCCGTTTGTGATAGGCCTCCCCCCCTTTGTGATTTCTGGATTTCTTGAGATGATTTCTAGAATTTGTGTTTCACCAATTTTCGTGATTTCCATTGATAAGTTTTACCAATATTTTGTGCATTGGTGAATTTGTGTGTCATTGACTTTTGTGATTGACGTTGATATTATCGTCAATATTTGTGGTTTGGTGAACGAAATAAGGAGTATGACATTTCTTTGATTCTTGTGTAGATTTGGTGATATTGATTAATCTCTTGATTTTCATTTACTTATATAAATCACAGCTTGGCATAGAGATTATTATGTGTTTAGTCATATCTCTTACTCTATATCGTTTCACCTGGTATTTATAGCTAGACTGATCCGTTTATTATTTTCTTATTAAATAATACTCGGGTCAGACCGAGATGTTACAGGTGCTTCTGCTTGACTTCTCTCTTGGGATTGATTCCTCTGACTTTTGGTTAACTACTTAGATTAGTAGTTTTTGTTGTATACATTTGAGATATAGACTCCATAAAGTGTACTTATTCTTTTGTGTAGTTCATGTAACTATTCTTTTGTGATATTGTGGATCTTTTTAGACCACTACTCTGATGTACACTTCCTAGTGTAATATTCATATCTTATTCCGCCTTTGTGATATGAATTGTCTGTGACTGATTTATGTTATGTTTATTTCTATATTTGTTTCTGAAGATATTATAGCCACTGTGTAGTAGCTTTGAGTTTGTGTCGATATGTCGGATTTCCTCTTGAGATGAAAAGTTATATTTTTATCCGGTATATCGGTACTCGCACAAAGCAATTATACAGATGGTCGCTCCTCAACAGCCTTATTCCCCGTGCTAGTTGACAGCATTACACCGTAGTGTTCTTGGCTAGCGTGGGTATAGAGGTGAGGCGTCACAGCTTGGTATCAGAGCCAAACTTCGAAACAAAATAGAATAATTTAACAAGGATCATCGTCCTAAGTCCATCTTAGGAGTCGTGCTTTAGGATTTAATTCGTGTCTTCGTACCATACTATCCTATTTTCTTTTATGATTCCTTGTTTTATATATCAAGATTTCTTGATATTCTTTTGGTGAATAACCTTTTTCTTCTTTCTTTCTTTCTTTCAAAAGGAAGAGAAATGGTTAGACCTGGCCGCCCCAGCGCCGGTCAATCTAGTGCTCCACCCCAAGATGGAGTTTTTATGACCACCCAGCAGCTTCTTGATTTAGTGACAAATGCTCAAGCAGCTGGAACTAACCCGGAACCTACTCACCCAAAGTCGGGATTTGCACGCTTGTGCAACGATTACACTAATTTGGGTGGGAAGCCCTTCAAAGGTTCCCAAACTATTATTGAGTCCAAACTTGGCTTAGAACATGCGATCGCATCTTTTCGCGCATGAATCTTATCGATCTTCACTGAGTTCAGGTGGCCTCCAGTATGCTCCAAGAGAGAGCGTTGGACTGGTACGAACTTCTCATTTCTGAGATTAATGAAGCGGATCTCACCTGGGAGCAATTCCGGGAACGCTTCGAATTAAAATTCGTGCCAGAAGCTGAGAAAGTGACATTGGCTCGACGATTTATAGACCTTGTTCAAGGTGAGTCCTCCGTGACTGATTACGTCGCCTCCTTCGAGTCACTTTCCAAATATGGGGTTGAATACATCAACACCCCTCTGAAGAAGAATCAGAGATTCGTCTATGGCTTAAACAGAAGTCTCAAGAAGCCATTACTTCTAAAGTTAGAAGTTTCTTTCGACCAACTCGTTGATATCGCTCTTCGTCTGGAAGAGGCGGATAGGGAGAATGATGTTGAAGTGGTGGGTTCCAAACCAAACTTCAACAACAAGAAGAGGCCAAACAAATTCAAAGGCCCCTATCCTAATAAGAAAGGGAAGCAAGCATCTTCGGCAGCAAACGCTTCTACCTTTAGCCGTGGGGAATGCTATAATTGTGGTTCGAAGGACCATTATGCGAACAAGTGCCCAAAGTCTCTCTCTTGTCGCTACTGCAAAGTCCCCGGTCATGTTATATCTTCATGCCCCAAACTTCAAGGCAAGAAGGAGGGAAAGTTAAATGTTGCTCAAGCCCCTGGCAACACATCTCGTGGCCAAGGTATTTCTCATTCTATTCTGGATGGAATTATTTTATTTCGTGATCATCCTATTCG
This sequence comes from Allium cepa, assembly GCA_030765085.1. Taxonomy (NCBI): domain Eukaryota; kingdom Viridiplantae; phylum Streptophyta; class Magnoliopsida; order Asparagales; family Amaryllidaceae; genus Allium; species Allium cepa. The sequence goes on from CM060944.1 coordinate 350,749,702, forward strand.
AGTTCTTTTTGATATGGGTGCGTCCCATTCTTTTATATCAAAAGAACTTGTTGATACTTTTTCTTTGGATGTTTTGTGTTTAATGACTTCTTTGAGAATTGCGAATCCGGTTGGTGGATCCGCAACAATCAGTTTATTGTGTAAAGATGTCGAGATTATTTTGTGTGATTTTCCTTTGCTAGCCGATTTGCATGTCATGCGTTATTTAGGCTTTGGAATGATTTTGGGAATGGATTGGCTTAACCGTTATGAAGCTCATATTCTATGTCCTGAGCGGACTATTCATCTTCGACATCCTCAATCTGTTAAGCAGATTTCTATTAATCTTCAAGATTCAGTTTCCAGCTTGGTCGCATCTTTATATTCTTTAAATCCTCGTGATGACGATGATGATGATGAGGGTGATATTATTTCTCTTATTCACGTCGTTCGTGAATTTTCCGACATATTCGAACCCGTTTTAGGATTACCACCTAAGCGGGCAATTGAGTTCAGAATTAATCTTATTCCTGGAGCTCAAACTATCACTCGTCCTCCGTATCGTATGTCCAATAAAGAAAACAAGGAGATGCGTAAACAATTATCCGAATTGGAGACGAAGCAATTTATTCGCTCTAGTTCCTCGCCTTGGGGAGCTTCGGCTATTTTTGTAAAGAAATCCGATGGTACTCTTAGGATTTGCGTTGACTACCGCAAGCTTAATGATCTCACGATCAAAAACAAATATCCTCTACCTCGGATTGATGATCTATTCGATCAGCTTAGTGGTGCTAAAGTCTTTTCACAATTGGACTTGGCTACCGGTTTTCATCAGCTCCGTATCGTAGAAGATAGCATTCCATTGACCTCGTTCCGTACTCATTATGGATCTTATGAATGGCTTGTCATGCCATTTGGTTTGACGAATGCTCTGGCGTATTTCGTTGACCTTATGAATCTGGTTTTCAAAGATTTTCTCGACCGATTTGTTCTCATCTTTATTGATGATATTCTTGTGTATTCTAAAACCGAAGAGGAACATGAAGAGCATCTTCGGATTGTGTTGGAAACTCTTAGGAGTAATCAATTAAAAGCAAAATTTTCTAAATGCCATTTTTGGCAATCTCGGGTAAAGTTTCTTGGTCACATTATTTCCGAATCCGAAATTTCCGTGGATCCTTCAAAGATCGAAGCGATTCAAGATTGGAAGAGAACGGAGAGTGTAACGGAAATCTGTAGCTTTCTTGGGTTGGCGGGTTATTACCGTCGTTTTATCAAAGACTTTTCTAAGATTGCCGTGCCTCTCACTGGCTTGACGAAGAAAGGTGTTAAATACATTTGGTTGGACAAATGTGAAGTTTCTTTTCAGAAATTAAAAGAACTTCTTTCTAATGCTTCTATTCTCGTTATTCCCGAGGGGAATCAAGATTTCGTTGTCTATACCGATGCTAGTCGCGTTGGTTTGGGTGCCGTTCTTATGCAAAGAGAACATGTTATTGCTTATGCTTCTAGGCAATTGAAGCCTGCTGAGACTAGATATGCCACTCATGATTTAGAGCTCGCGGCTATTGTTTTCGCCCTTCGTATTTGGTGTCATTATCTTTTAGGAGAGAGATTTGTTCTTTATACCGATCATAAGTCCTTGAAGTATTTATTCTCTCAGAAGGAACTTAATTTGCGTCAACAGTGTTGGCTCGAGTTTCTTGCACCTTATGATCTTGATATTCTTTATACCCCCGGTAAGGGTAATCGTGTCGCCGATGCTCTTAGCCGTAAGCAACAAGCAGTTGTTTCTATGATGATATCCGAATGGAACGATCTCGAGATCTTATCCACTTGTGAGATTCGAGACCGCGTATCTGATTTATGTTCATCTCTTGTTTTATGTAGCCTTGAGGCTCATCCTTCTCTTTTAGACCGCATTCTTGAAGCTCGAGGGTTGGATCCTGAATTGGCTCTTCTTAGCCAAAATATTAAGGATAAAATGGATATTGAAGGTTTGAAAGACTTTGATATCGATTCTCGTGGCGGCATTCGAAGATTTGGTAGACTTATCGTGCCAAATATTAGTGATCTTCGCAAAGATACTTTAGAAGATTCTCATCGTTCTAAATTCACCATTCATCCCGGTAGTAGTAAAATGTACGCGGATATGAAGTGACTTTATTATTGGGAGGGAATGAAACTTGACATCGCTAACTTCGTTAAGCGTTGCATGACTTGCCAACTCGTTAAGGCCGAACATCAAAGGCCTGGTGGGTTATTGCAACCTTTAGAAATTCCAATTTGGAAGTGGGACCAAATTTCCATGGATTCTATAGATGGCCTTCCCCGTTCTCGTTCGGGTCATGATAGCTTGTGGGTGATCGTTGATAGACTTACTAAATCCGCCCATTTTATTCCCGTTCGGTCTAACCGAACCGTTCCTCTTTTGGCCAAACTCTTTGTTAAAGAGATTGTTAAATTACATGGTGTTCCTACTTCTATTGTTAGTGATCGCGATCCATTGTTTACTAGTGGATTTTGGAAGAGTCTTCAAAAAGCTTTAGGAACGAAGCTTAATTTTAGCACCGCTTATCACCCTCGGTCCGATGGACAAACCGAGCGTGTGAATCAAACTCTTGAAGATCTTCTTCGTGCTTGTATACTTGATTTCGGTGGAAGTTGGGAAGATCATATCTCCCTTGTTGAATTTTTTATAATAATAGCTTCCAATCTAGTATTGGTATGGCACCTTTTGAGGCACTCTACGGAAGGCCATGCCGATCTCCTTCTTGTTGGCTTGAGGCCGGTGAGAAACTTGTTTTAGGTCCAGATTTTATTCGTGATTCCACAGAAAAGATTGATCTTATTCGTCATAGGATGGAAGAAGCCCAGAGTAGACAAAAATCCTATGCCGATAACTGGAGAAGGAAATTAGAATTTTCTGTGGGAGATCTCGTGTTTGTTCGTGTTTCGCCTATGAAAGGTGTGGTACATTTCAGTCACTCGGGAAAGTTAGCGCCTCGATATATTGGGCCATTTCCTATCACCGAACGTATTGGTTCCATGGCTTATCGCCTTTTATTACCGGCTCAATTTTCTGCTATTCATGACGTGTTTCACGTTTCTTAATTACGGAAGTGTCTTCGAGATTCCGATTCTGTTCTTGAGCCCGGTGTTGTGAAGAGATTGAAATTTCGCCTAATTTAACTTATGAGCAACATCCTATTCGTATCATTGCTTCGGAAGTCAAACGACTTCGAAATAAAGATGTTCCGCTTGTTAAAGTTCAATGGTCTTCAAATCCTAAGGATTGTTCTTGGGAATCTAGAGAGTACATCGAGCGAACACACCCGGACTTACTTTCTCGTGCTCTTTGAGGTGAACTTCTTATTTCAAGTTTCTTTTGTGTTGAATATGCTTTTATGGTTGTTATTTTATGTTCTCTTCTTTAATATTGCAAGGACGCAATTTCTTTAAGGAGGGGAGTTTGTAACAACCCGCATATTTATCGATTTTATATTTAAATATTTTATCGTTAGTCGGATTTTAGTCCGAAAAGCTACTTTTTGCATACGGTCGAATTAGGACTCGGGACCACTCCCATTGAGTTTAAAATGCCGTTTGCAACCTTTTTGAGTATAAGCTTCGATATGTTTGGAGAAAGTTGATTTTTGCTACTTTTCACTTTGGGTTTGGTTTTTGGGCTCAACCCTATGTTAACTTATGCTCAAATCTGAGCCACTCTCCCCCACTCACCCTCATTCTCTTCTCTTTTCAGTTTTTATAACATTAATGGTGGGAGAGATTGGAAATTTAAAACTCCAAAACCCTAGTTTCTCTTGCAAATCAAATTCCAAGCTCCAAACTCAAAAAGAACCCATTGGTAAGCTTCTCTTCTTCTTCTCCAACTTATTCTCTTACCAATTTCATAAATTCCTAAACCTAATTTTGGGATTGTTCTTATTTTTGAGCATAGATTCAAGCTCATTTGGGTTGTGTTGAAGAGAGGTTGATTCTCCATTTGCTTTCAAGCTTCTTCTTGTTTGATTTTGTAAAAAGGAGAGATTTTTTTATCTCACATCTATGACTATAATTATCTTTGGTTGTTGGGTATGAATTCCTAACACTTCTTCATGTGCATTTGCTCTTGATTTGGATTGGTTTTGTGAATATTCCAATTTTTGAGTTTTTAAGTCAATTTGTGTGAAAATCCTTCTATGGATGTTTGATCATGCTTTTGGTGATGCATCGAGGAGCATATAGGGCCGGGTTGTCGATTGGCATAAACCCTTAGAGCCAATGTTCGTCCGGTTGCATTTTGGAAGAGTTTGCTCTTCATTTGAAGGCTGAAAAACAGCCCAGGCATGATTCAGTCGACTGAATACTCTGTTCAGTCGACTGAACCTGGAACCCGAAAGTTTCCAGGCATGATTCAGTCGACTGAATTCTCTGTTCAGTCGACTGAACCTGGAAACAGAAAGTTTCCTGAACCAGGAAAATTCCCATGTACAGGGTCAGTCGACTGAATCCTCTGTTCAGTCGACTGAACCTGCTGTTTTAGTCCAATTTGCCTTTTTGGATTGAATTTCCAATTTAAATCGATTCGTGATGATCCTATTTATTGTCATCATTTATTATCCTCTTTGATGACTTATTTTCTTTGGGAATTTTAGGTATATCCACTTTGATGGATCCTTTATCGATTTCATTGGATTTTTATTCACATCTTCGAATGTGATCTTTGTGATTGATTGTTTCTACAATCCCCCTTGTGCTTTGTCACTTTAAAAATATAAAGGTTTTCTATACTAGTAGTAAATATCAAAACTCTTTCCTCAAATGATTTCAATACTATTTTAATACCAAATTCGTTTACAAAACCGTTTTCCAATCTATTAGTATATATAAACCTTTACCTCACTCGTATGAGAAATCTAATTAAACGACTTAGTAAAACAAGTGCTATGAAACGCTTGCGTTCACTTTGTTGGTTAATTCTTGGACTTGTTCGATTGAAACTCTTGTGACAATTTTCTAGTGGAGATATACAATTTGTTCGTAAATATTTAAGTTAAGCTAGTGGTTATGGGACATGATGCTAAGCTCATATATTTACTAGCTTACTATAATCGACACTGCTCGTTGATCATGACGATCATCTTTGTGATTTAGACTAGAAATGTGCGATGTCTCTTTGTCTGCGTGGGAGACTAAACCCCATTTTGTGGAGTTTCGACTCAATTTGGTGGGGTAGCAACCCATGGTCTTCGGACCGTTTGTGGAGCTTCGGCTCAATTTGTGATGGTTAGCGACCATGGAATTAGCGTTCCGTTTGTGATACACGTGTTGGTGAGCTTTATGCTCCCTTTTGTGATAGGCCTCCCCCCTTTGTGATTTCTGGATTTCTTGAGATGATTTCTAGAATTTGTGTTTCACCAATTTTCATGATTTCCATTGATAAGTTTTATCAATATTTGTGCATTGGTGAATTTGTGTGTCATTGACTTTTGTGATTGACGTTGATATTATCGTCAATATTTGTGGTTTGGTGAACGAAATAAGGAGTATGACATTTCTTTGATTCTTGTGTAGATTTGGTGATATTGATTAATCTCTTGATTTTCAATTACTTATATAAATCACAGCTTGGCATAGAGATTATTATGTGTTTAGTCATATCTCTTACTCTATATCGTTTCACCTGGTATTTATAGCTAGACTGATCCGTTTATTATTTTCTTATTAAATAATACTCGGGTCAGACCGAGATGTTACAGGTGCTTCTGCTTGACTTCTCTCTTGGGATTGATTCCTCTGACTTTTGGTTAACTACTTAGATTAGTAGTTTTTGTTGTATACATTTGAGATATAGACTCCATAATGTATACTTATTCTTTTGTGTAGTTCATGTAACTATTCTTTTGTGATATTGTGGATCTTTTTAGACCACTACTCTGATGTACACTTCCTAGTGTAATATTCATATCTTATTCCGCCTTTGTGATATGAATTGTCTGTGACTGATTTATGTTATGTTTATTTCTATATTTGTTTCTGAAGATATTATAGCCACTGTGTAGTAGCTTTGAGTTTGTGTCGATATGTCGGATTTCCTCTTGAGATGAAAAGTTATATTTTTATCCGGTATATCGGTACTCGCACAAAGCAATTATACAGATGGTCGCTCCTCAACAGCCTTATTCTCCGTGCTAGTTGACAGCATTACACCGTAGTGTTCTTGGCTAGCGTGGGTATAGAGGTGAGGCGTCACATTAAATCTCAAAACATACCCTAATATAGGGAAGATAATTAATCCAATTGTTTCCTTTGAAATCCACTTTTCTATGTTATACCCAATACCTATGTACTAATTTAATTCCAACATTTAGTGACAACTATAATAAAATATGTTCTTTATATATTTAAATTCCAAACAAATCCTTTTATTTTTATTTGCATTCTTATTATCAAATCAACTATTCCCTTATGCAATTGATTAACATAAGTTTTACACTCACCACTCAACAGTTAAAGTTTCTTCTTATATCAGTTGTAATATTTCAATTATATTAATTCTCCATTAATTACCAAATAAATTTCTAACGGATTTAATAATAAGAAAATAAATAATACAATGGTTATACTAATAATCCATATCTATTAACTTATTGTTTACAAAAACGGTTAATAAATTTACGTACAAAATAATTGATTTCATACTCCATATTAAAACCAATTGCAGTTAATAACATAAGATTACATCAATTTATACAACATTTATTCTATCCCTTATTAACCTTTGTTATTTAAATTGATTGAAATCTCGTTAACATAGTATAGTAGTCAATTGCATTCAATCAATATTAGCACATTATATGTTTTATCTCATTAAAATTAGTTGTTTTAAGATTTATCTTAAAGTCGAAATTTCTAATCTAATAAGATACAATTTAATAAATCATAAATTTTAATTTATGACAATATTAAGCCTAAAACCTTATTAAATTTAGTGTTTTAATTGTCAAAATATGGGTTGTTAAAGTCTCCCCCACTCAAAAAATTTCGTCCTCGAAAAGGAACAAGAAGGAATCGAGGAATTTGAAATATTTTATTCAAAATGATCAATTTATAAACAATTTAACTTACATATTTAAATTTAATATAAATTTGAAAATAACTCAACTTCCACGAAAAATTTCGGCAGCATCTCCTTCGTGCGATTAGGACTAGATAAATAATAATATCAATAATAAATATATACATGTATGTATGTATGTATCATATCTCAAAAACAAATATCCCAAACCATGGGATGATAATAAAATATCGCTATAAAAACGTACCTATTTGTTGGGAAAACAACTTTATTTATGAAACCAAAAGTAGTAACTATTGCTTCCATAAACCTGTATTTCACTTATATTATCCAAAATAATGAGAATTATGTACTAGAGAGATATTTTAGTTGTTTCAATTTGCAACAAAAGCAAATCAATACATAACATATTCAAACAAATAATACAACCATTTATGCAACTAAAGAATCCATCATACATCCATAGCAACCAAAACCGATGGTTTGTTTAGTTCAGAAACCTTAAATCATGCAAGGTGATGAATAAACTGTCAAGTGTATCCTATGCTCAACAGCCTTAGATAATTACTTAATATATTAGTCAAACAACCTCAACAACTAGAAGTTGTCTTTCCCAAACTTACCATTAGCCAAAAAACAAGAATTTTAAATTTATGTGAGTTTATTTGATTAGTTTTTTTTCGAAATTTACCTTTCATTCATTTATTTATATAAAGATCAATCACTTACATAATTTGGTTTGCATTAAATATTTAAGTCATTAATGAATCATTTCAAAAAAAATATTACTTAAGATTCGACTGTCCTACTTATTTTTTATAACTCCATTTGGTTATTGAATAAAAATTTAAGTTTTTGGTATTTGCCCTTGAAGAGAAAAGAAATATTTCAACATATCTAAAAATTCAGTTAAAACATTTAACCTAATTCACTTAGCAAAAATATAAGATATATTTAAAACATCCTCATAGCATTATGCAAAGATTTTTCAAAAGTCTAAAAAAATGTTAGAAATTTATATCAAAACATTATAATAAACTTTAAAATAAAGTTCCTTAAATCCAAAAAATTTATTAGACTCGTTATTTTTTAAAATAAGTATAAACTCAAGATTATTAAACTGATACTAATAGAATACTCAAATCTTACATTAAATTTCTAAATCAAAGTTTAAAATTTCATATCTTCGTAATTAATTTTACACACTTGTTTTAAATTGAATATTCAAACCATGGAAAAACATTATTATGATTTAATAAAAAAATTCAAACAGTAAATGAACCAATAAATTTACTATTAGTGCTTCAAAATCGACTAAATATTCCAAACTATACTTGCAAAATAGGGATTCAAATTTATTTGCCAAGCATATTATTATAAATAAACTTTGCAAATCAATTTTTTTCCATTTATATAATATCTTTAAATTCTACATTCAAAAAAACTTATATAAATTTTACTTGCAATATTCATTTGAATTTTCAAATAAATCATCTTTAATACTTTAATGTTTTCCAAAACTTCATTTGTAAAATTTCTTGCTTCATTTTTAAATACCATTTAAATATTTTAAATAACATCTTTATAAATGTATGTAAACTATTTGAAAATAATTATTTACATCATTGCTTATATTTACAAAGAAGCTATTGAAACCCTTAAATCCATTATTTAGAAATTTATTACTTTTATCTCAAGATACTTTTCAAACATTACTGATAAATCAATAATCATTTACTTTAAATATGTTTATTGAATTAATAATTTCTCACGATATTTACAACACTAATAAACCATGCTGTACATAAATAGATAATATTTTAAACATTTTAAAGTATTTAGAAAAGAAAAAACGACAAAAATATCATTTATATAATACTTTATCAAAATAATTTTATAACTCGATGTTTTAACAAGTTTATCCTCGTTCTTGCAGACTCTGGCCATGCGTTGATCAGGTGCAAGGCTAGAATTTTCCAAGTACTTAGTAGACCTGTCTCAACACCCAGTGAAAATACTTGAAAATTTTCAAAACCGATATGGAAAGTACAATCCAAACAAATCACCTGGATCGCAGATACACAATGGTTACGCCTGGATCCCCCAGGAAACATCTGTACCTTTAAGCAATCACTGCCTTGCGAATTACGCCATGATAACCAAAACCCGTGGACTGCAGGATACACAATGGCTACGCTTGGATCCCCCAAGAAACATCCGTACCCTTTAAGCAATCTCTGCGTTGCGGATTACGCTACCCAAAAAACGACCATGGGTTACGCCATGGTAGGACACTCGAGTATCACATCCGGAAAACCAAAATCAGAGAGAATAATATCGATAAAATTAATCCACAATGTGGCCATAAAGAGGATATCAAGCAGAAGGCACTTTCCACATCATTACTTCGAAAATATGTATCATATAGTACCTTTTCAAATCATTTTCAAATATCATACATATATAAAGTCCATTATATATAAGATTCCATTGTCAAATCGAATACTTTGCAAAATCAATAGTATCAAATCACACTTATATAGACTACGATTATACAAGATTTCGCTTTCAAATTGAGTACCTTTCCAAATCAATAGTTTTCAAATCAACTTCATACTTAATATTTGTTTCACAGAATTTCCCCTTTTGATATAAACATTAATATATCCATTCTCATAATATTTCTTGTATTTCTCTTTAATTTAAATTACATTCATTTTATATTTCTCATTTGATACTACATTTATTTGCAAATCATTTCATAAGGAATTTTCTTACGTTTATAACCAATTTATTAAACTTAATTCCTTTTTATAAGACATTGTTCGAGTTTAAAGTTATCACAACTTTATTTATACCATTTATTGCAACATCCATTCATTTCATAACAATTTACAAGTCATGGTTTTATTTTAAATCATTTTACTTTTAATTCATATTTGCTTATTCCATTTAGTTTCACCTTTACCTTTCAATTTATTTATGACACGTTTCATAAATGTTAATTAAGTTTATAAATATATTTTTCCAATTTAATCTCATTTACAATATTTCCTTAATCACAATTTCAACTTAAAGATCCCAAGGCTTAAAGTTCACACTTGTATATTATTACATTACATGCTAAGAATGTATACCCCAATTCTAATCATTTACTAAACATAGATATAACAAATTAAACCTTGTTTTACTTGCTTTAAAATTAAGGTTATCAATTCAAATATATAATTCAACCCAATTATCAAGTTTCACTTATATATTAATTTAAAAGGTTTCGATTATCCAAAATATCCAAATATTCCATTTTTTCAATAGTTGAAACTATATGTCAAAGAACAACAAAATTCACAACAACATTTCAATTTCATAAACAAATATCCTAATTATTCATTTTATTCTCTTTAATACACCATTATTAAACTAATGTTTAGTCCACTAATTCAATCAACAATAATTAGCCAATGTTTATAATTTGATTAAATACAACAAGTCAACAAAAATGATAATAATTAAATATTACCATTTCATAAATCAAACACATTACAAATAACTATATTAGTTATAAAATATTATTCCTTTATATTTATATCATATAATATTATGAAAAATAATTTCATTTCAAAATTTATACGAAACATTTTTATAACACTAACAAATACGCGCTCTCGTATATACACTCAGACAACTCATTCTAGGGTATTACTACCCTATCCCTAATGAGTTAACCCCAACAGGCTAAGGTATGTCTAAACCAAAGCTCTGATACCAACTGTAACAACCCACCTTTTTGGATGGTTCAAATCGACAATAAACCACACATGCTAGAATCAAACCATTCAAAAGGAAAGATTATTAATGGGGAAAATAAGAAAAAAAAGAAAAAGGAAAGAAAAAAAAATACAGAATCTTGCAGCGGAACAACAAAATATAATAATCAAATAAACAGTTCATGAAGCTTTTTTACAAATAACATTTGATTACATTTTTACAAATTCAAATTAGAGTTATACATATATCATAAAAAAACAAATAATGTAGTGGAACACAGAATGTAGTGGAATAATAAATAGCAATAATATACTGAATCTTTGTTTTCGTCCACTAGAAAATAGTCTTCAATGTTGAAAAACTCAGGCTGACCCGAGCATAATGAAAAACAATACACTCGAGTCAGAACTAAAAATTACTTTGTAAGTCAAATTAGTCTCAAATAAAAATATGAGTGTTATGGCTTCAGAGATGTTACGGGATTTTTCATCTCCCATCATGTATACAACCTGAGTGCCATAACTTACGAGATTTCAAATAATTTGATATACTAATTATAACCACTTTATTTAAAATAAATCCGAAGTTTAAATTAAAAAATTAAAGTTTTTAAATAATTATGTTCTAATAAATAATCCAAATTCAAGAAATTGTATGGGTATATACCATTTCAACCCATCATTTAAATGTCTCAATTATCCAATTCTAAAATGATTCAGAGGACCATTTAAATGATGTCAATAATATACAAGGTGATAACAGGGACATATTAAAAAAATAACAACCATACATCCAACATATCAATCAATAAGCATCCATTTCAACAACATCCAAATCAACCAATATATTTCAACATATAATAGTTATCAATATCGGGGTATAACTATCAGTTAAATTCTAATATAAAATTAAATGTCAATTCAGATTCAATATCAATTCAAATGTCAACTTAAATTAACAAACCCCAATAAAATATTTATATATCACATCATATATTTTATTTAACATGCAATGGAATTTTTAGTATTGTGTGAGTGGGTTTAATCGCTCACCTTTGATTTATAGCCAATTGAAAATCCAATAAAAGCCCAAAATTTCAACAGTCTTTAAATGCAACCATACTAGTTTCATGTTGTCCGGAATTTTGATGCGAACCTAACGGAAGAAACCGCGCATTAATCGGGGTTCATATGCGGAAGATATTCAAGTTATAAGAATATATTGGAAATGAAATAAAAAACCATGTACACATATTTTAATAATAAAATAAAACGGTTAGTTACTTACATTAAGAATTTTGAAGCCTGCTCATGTCTCTAAATTTTGGAGAATCAACAAAAAAGTACATGATGGCTCATACATAGAGGAAAGAGGCTTCAGGAAATGGATTTGTAAACAATTGGAAAATATTGGCTTCATGAAAATATGTTGCTCACATTTGTTTGTTTCTTTTTAGAATGGAAAGAAAACTTTAAGCAAAAGAAATAATGGAAGCACGTTTTGAAAATGGAAAGTTAAAGGAAGAGATTTATGAAATAGAAAACGAATAAGGGAAAAGCACATTTGAAAATTGGAATATGAAAGGGAAAGACATAAGAAGATGTAAATTTGCAAAATAAAAAGAGCCTAACATGCAGGTAATTAACAAAAGATAAAAGAAACACATTGGAATTTGATAAGACATGTTTAAATGGTAAGCAAATCTTTTGGTACGAAATTTCAAAACATGTGCTACCTCAATTAATTTCATCAACACACATGAAATATTTCAAGGCAAGGGTAAATAAATAAAACTTACTGGAAGATCAAAAGAGGCATGTATTTAATAAAAGAAAGTAGTAATAAAATAAAATAAATGAAAGCGATGATTTAAATTTGAGAATGCAGTCCGTACATAGAAATCACAAATCTAATATACTAAAAAACAGTTCATTTGAACATATTTTATTAACCCTAATACGCTCAAATTTACACACATATATGTATTTTTATTTAGTAAACAGTAAATAAAATTAAATACTACAATTAACATAATGAGGACCGCCACCCCATATATTAAAAGATGAACTGAGACTCCACAGTCAAATTTGAAACGGAATAAATCTCCTATGTTAATATATGCTAACTATTCCAAATCAAAAATTTAACAAAACCTTCAAGTTGTTTTCTTACCATTTTATTATTGTTATTTTTTTTATAAATTAAATAAAAATCAAATTTGAATATTTAAACTTATCAAATATTCCAACTAGAAACATACAACAAAATTCAATTCTTTGTTTTAATGAAATTAAATTAACATTCATAGATGAAATATTCACTTTATTTAATATAAGAATATTCTTTTCAAGAAACCATCCTTTTCTTTTATTTTTATTGAAACATATTTCTTTTTATTACAAATTAATTTACAATTAACACCTTCCCCTTTAAAACCAACTTATATTTAAAGATTATCCCATTAAAGAGTCACAGAAATAATACTTCGTACAACCACATCATTTCTTTATCAATTAATTTCATATTATCATTATATTTGTAACAAAATTAAGTGCTCACAATTTGAACGTAATATTTCTCAATGAAATTCTTATTATATTTTTAACACAAAACATATGTCGCACATATCATTAAATAAATTACCATTTACTTCTATCTCTTATTAATGCAAGATATAATTATTATTAATTACAATGATTAAATCTCAAAACGTACTCTAATACAGGGAAGATATTTAATCCAATTGTTTCCTTTGAAATCCACTTTTCTATGTTAAACCCAATGCCTGTGTACTAATTTAATTCTAACATTTAATGACAACTGTAATAAAACCTGTTCTTTATATATTTAAATTCCAAAAAAATCCTTTTATTTTGATTTACAATCTTATTATCAAATCAACTATTCCCTTATGCAATTGATTAACATAAGTTTTACACTCACCTCTCAACAATTAACGTTTCTTCTTATATCTATTGTAATATTTCAATTACATTAATTCTCCATTAATTACCAAATAAATTTCTAACGGAATTAATAATAAGAAAATAAATAAAACAATGGTTATACTAGTAATCCATATCTATTAACTTATTGTTTACAAACAAAGTTTAATAAATTTACGTACAAAATAATTGATTTCATACTCCATATTAAAATCAATTGCAATTAATAACATAAGATTGCATCAATTTATACATCATTTGTTCTATTCCTTATTAACCTCTGTTATTTAAATTGATTGAAATTTCGTTAACATAGTATAATAGTCAATTACATTCAATCAATATTAGCAAATTATATGTTTTATCTCATTTAAATTAGTTGTTTTAAGATTTATCTTAAAGTCGAAATTTCTAATCTAATAAGATTCAATTTAATAAATCGTAAATTTTATTTTCTGACAATATTAAAGCTTAAAACCTTATTAAATTTAATTTTTTGAATTGTCAAAATATGAGTTGTTAAAAGCATAGACTAGTGCGGACACGATTTGCGTTTTCATAGTAAGTAGTGGAGCATCTATATTGTAGGCCTTATGAAGCAGTCCTTTAGAGATGTAGCAACGGAATGCTCACAGAGAAAGACGATGGATTATCTGTATTGTAGGCTTTTCGAAGTAGCCTTTTACTAATATAGCTATAGAGCAAGACGATGGAGCATCTGTATTGTAGGCCTTACGAAGGAGCCCTTTACAGATGCAGTTACATAACGCTCTCCAAGCAAGACGACGGAGAAATTTTCGAGGAGGATACGGAAGGTACCATGGGTGATACTTAGGACCAATATGGTCATTAGGCATATAGCTACATATATGTATATATTAGTTATTAGGTTTTAATCTACTATGGAGTGGATTGGCATGGTTCACGAAAAGAGGTGAGATTATTGTAACCTAATGAACCTAATATAAGAGTAAATGGAAATAAAACGACATATGTGGAATTAAGCCTAGAAGTACATAATTTATTCATTCACCACAATTTTTTTTCTGACCCCCTACTCATAACATCCTACAGGTTAGGTAGATGGCAGAGGCATCTCATCTTTACGACACTTGTTTAGAAAGTGTTATCATTTAGGTGAGTATTTACTTGCTACTATATTTTAGTCAATCCCACTGTGAGATAAATTATTGAGCTCTGATATATTTGTTTCTGCCTATTTGCACGATACCAGATACCCAACTCGGGTTTTCAGTGAGCTTGGGTTTTAGCATTTTTACGAAAAATCCGGACCACTGGAATTTGGGTTGTTACACTTTCGCTTTAGAGTTCAAGCATTCTAGGACACTGCTTTGAACTTCTTTGGTGAAACTAGCAATTAAACAACAAACAAAATCAAATTATTTCTCCTATTCATTGATCATTTTCATTTAAACCAACATTAAGTGTCATTGATTGTGAAGAATGAAGCAAAGTGCATTTTTAATAGATTAAAGTGTTTCTTCTAGATTATAACTAGGATTTTATTTTGAAAAATTGTTGTTTGGATTCATTTTTTGGAAAGAAATGTGTATAAAAGAATAAGATAAGAAGATGAATTGTTATCTAAGTTTTTCTGGAAGAAAAATCATTTTATAGAAATGAAAACTCGGATTACTAACTAATCCCTTCAAAAAAATAACTAACTATTCAAATTTCTAATTTCTAAAAACTGCCATTGTATGTCGACATATATACGTGACCAACATCGATATATATGCAATAATTATAACATCTAAGAATTTTATCATTTTTATTTTGAAGATTTAATTAATTTTAAATATTTAAATAATTAGTTTTTAAAATATAAATAACTTTTATTCGAATATAGGGATTGTTTAAATATATATTGTGAAATATATATTAGTTAAATAGGTTTAATAGCTCTGTTTAACTCCTTTTAATTAATAAATAATAATGGTAACCTTATTTTGTAAATTTATTTGCAATAATATATTCTGAATAAATAACAAGAAAATCAATTGTCAATAAAATGACTTGATTTTTAATGGCGTATTTTTAAATGAACTTATTGGATTTTCCATAAGTTTCAGTTTGGAAAAAATTCAAATTTTTGTTTGACATATTTTTTGACAAATGATGGTATTTGTAAAATTTCATAGAAGAGGATAACCAGTGTATTTTATTATTGTTTTAGAATCGTATTACATTTTTATTCGCAAGCGTATTCTTATTTCTGTCGTTCGCAGTTTTATACGCGAATGGAATATTGTGTAGCTAAATATCATAAAATCTTCTTTTCAAAACTTTTTAAATCAAATCAAAATTCAAAATTTTCAACATAACTTAATGGCGAAGTGATGAGTGGCTTGAGAATTTTGGTTTGCTTGGAATTTTTTGTTTACTTGTGTGTGAAGTAATGAAATTATTGTGGGTTATGTATACACATTCACTTAGACTTTTCTCCATTTCATTTTACCTTCACTCTTTTTCTTTGCATTTTCCTATTTTGGGTGTAGCTAAGAAAAGAAATGGCCTCCATGAAAAAAAATCCAAATTAAACGATTTAGTCCACTAAATATCATGAAATTTGTTCCATTGAAATTGTATGAGTATGAGCTTCATTCTATACAAGTTTTGTTAGGTGCAGTTGATATTTGTGGTGGTCGACCATTAAGAGCGTGCTTAGGGTTTGATGGAGGTGGAAATTTAGGCGATGTTAGGCCTTGTCGATGGTGGTGTTGGTCTTCTCGAGTGAAGAGAAGTCCTTGGTATCAAAATGCGGAGTAGTTGTTGTCTTATGCAAGTCATGAAATTAGAGTTTTGGCATGCGTGAGGAGCAAGTCAATTTGGGGAGCGGTGGATCGAGTGTATGTGGTGGCGAGGGATCGAGAGATCACATGAAAAGAGAGTTGTTGGCATAGTCGGATTGAAGAATCGTCGAATGGAAACAGAGTTATCATGTGCATGCATGGGCTAGAGGTGATACACGTGCACATGTCAAGGTGTTTTAGGGCAAGAAGGAGATGGATTAGAGGAGAGGTTAATTAATTAATAAAGTACTTAAGTGATCATTTATATTGTTTAAGTCGAAAACTTATAAATTGAATAACTTCTTCATATGAGGTCAAATCAAGATGCGGTCTTTTGCATTGCACTCATAAAAATGCTGTCACTGGAATTGGTTTTGTCAAATTAGGATTAAGTCAATTTTGAGCTGAAATCGAACAACATTCGATTTTAGATCAAATCGAAACACAAAAGTATCGATTGAAATTTTGGTGAGTTTTCTCACCTCTAAATTATCTATATGATATCTGTGTTTCTGTAGATTATTGTTGAATGCTTGGACGATTATTCATATATTGTTTTTGATTATTTGTTTGGATTTGATACCTGCTGTAAGCGGATGGCATAAATAACCATTATATTGCATGGAATAAAAGCAAAAAGAAGTCGAAGTGTGTATGTAGCGAATAAGTCGCTACGGAACACTTCGAAATACACATTTATATGTGTTATTTATAGGGTCTTTTATAAAGTGACCCTAAAGGATTTCTCGCTAATATCGATTGAATAATATTCTTATGTTGCTTATATTAATGTTTGGGTAAAATATTTGTGATATACCGTTTAATTTGTGTAAGGGTCGTTATAACAATTATCGTTATACCGACGTTTATGAAATATCATCTTCTTAAACCTTTGTGTGCTAAACTTCTACTTGCATTTTTACAAGATAAATATTTGGTTGCACTTTTGCCCATTGAAAGTTGTTTAAACTATATTTCCAAGTGCTTTTGAGAATTTTGAAATAAGGGATAAGTGTTGTTTAAAATTTATAAAAGGAGTTATAAAATAAGTAATTATCTTTTCAGTAATTAATCTTGTTTTAAATTTCTAAAAAGATTATAAATTTCGTTAATTATCTTTTGGGATGATTAATGTTGTTTTAAGTTTATAAAAAAATTATAAATTTGATTAATCATATTTTAAGATAATTAATGTTTTTTAAATTTAAAAAAGATTAAAATTTGATTAATTTTCTTTCAGCATAATTAATATGGTTTTAAATTTATAAAAGAGTTATATTAATTATCTATCAAGATGATTAACATTTTTTAAATTTACAAAATTATTATATCAAATTATTTTTAAGATGATTAACATTGTTTAAATTTATAAAAATCTTATGTTAAATTATCTTTCAGGATGATTAACATTGTTTTAAACTTATAAAATTATTTTAAATTGATAACAAATATTGATTTAAATTGATTATAAATGAGTTATAAGAGTTATACCAATTATCTTCTATGATCATAAATGTTATTTTAAAGATTATAAATGATAATTTATAAATAAGAAAATCTTTAAAAAGGGAATGTTTAAAAATAAGCTAAATGTGAGTTATTTTGGATTTATAGTAAATGAGATTTTAATGACATTTGTTTTAATCTTTCTTTTTAGTACACTTGGAAATATATGTAGCTCTTTAAAAATAATATTTTTAAAGAGTGTTTTTAAAGTGTTTTACAAACATTTGTGATGTGAAAATCAAGCACAAGTGTGAGTCAAATGAATTTGAAAGTTTTATTCGTTTATAGAAAATATTTAATCTTACACTTAGCACTAAACGTTGAAGGAACTCTTGCTATTTTTAGTCAAGAATGCTGCTGTGACAAGGTGGGAAGCCACACTACCCTTACTTGTCTGACTTCATTGTTTTCCTTGGGTAGTGCTATTTTGAGATCGATAGGTTGTGATAAGTATAAGTGATTTAATTTCCATACATGATTATTTTTGTTATCCCTAATAGTTGATTTCTTAACTATCAATTTTGATTCCGCTACCTTTTGTGTTTCATCAATCTAAGATGATTTGTTGCTCATTTGAGCGTTGAAATCCTTTGTCAAAAATGAGTAAAACAAAAGAGCGAGTACAGACCAAGCTATGTTGGTTTGGTTCCATTAGGGTATTATCACATCTACTTTAGATTAGTTTCGATGGCTTGCGCATGGACATGTGAAATACTTAGATTCTCCGAAAGGTTGGCGGGGTCCGACTTGGAGGTTTCCGAGAGAGTCAGAGAGTTTATAACCCTTTCAAGTATATTTTCCAGAGATATACTTTCGGTAAAAGGGGTGCGCCCTCCTGGTCATTAGAAAATTTCCCTTTCCTTGTTTTTGATTCAAACGTTTGAATTGATTCTTTCTTAATTACTTCAGGGGGTGTCTTGCATTCTTCATGATGTTTAATTATTTATGCCCATTTTTTAAATTAGGATTTCGATCTTATTTATGCCCACTCTTTCAAGTTTGGGCTTTGTTCTAATTTATTTTCATTCTTTCATGTATGGTTTTGTTCTTGTGAGGTAAAGCCCATTTCGTGTTTAGTGGCATGGTCTCATAGAAATATTATATGTTCACAGTATTCTTGAGTTTTCTCAAGACGGTTTTCTAGGCTGATTAGGGTGTTATTTTATTATAATGGTCGGGTCAGACCGAGTTTTTCCAAGTTGTCATTATGGGAGATGGAGCTCATGGATTAGAGCTGGATGTTCACCTACCAAAGTACTTTTTCCACCATATTATTACATGTACCCATTAGCAATTGTAAGGTCGAGAAGTTATAACTGTCCAAGCCGACGAGGTTTGTTTTTAACTCTGATATACTTTGTACCTTATAGGACAACTTTTGTTGTCTTTGTTATATTATATGTGATCGCTAAACTGTGAGATTCTATGTTCCCTATTCTTTTTCTTTTTACCCTAACAATCCGCCTTTCGAGCACTTAGTTGCTCTACATTTGAATATCATGATGCATTAAGTGCCATCTTTTGGGGGCCGAAAAGGCTGGTCATTACAATAATCTACTTGTTTCTTATTTTTCTTAGAATTTTTTGTTCATATTTATATTATTTTAGTTTATGATTCCAATGAGCAAAATTACATTATTGATGGTAGAAATTATGTAACGACTCGTAAAATTTTCAATAATTTAATTTGTTTTGTTAACAAGTTTTGGTAATTTAATATGAAAAAAAACTTTATTAATTTAAAATTGAACGATGGTAATTAGAACTAATTAGTAACAATTGAAATGAAATTACAATTTAGTGAAGTAATGAAAATTGGTATACTTGGGTATAAATTAATGTAAGAAAACTAATGCAAACGTTTAAATTTATAAAAGGAATAATATGAAAAAAATGACTCTTGAATAAAGATTGGGTATATAAGAATGGTAACATTTTTTGTGAAAAATGAAATCACAAGTGTGAATGTTGAATCATTAATGAGATAATATATGATTAATATAAATTGAAGTAAATAAGTGTTAATTAAGTAATTGTAGCATTTGATTTGTAAACAATAATGAATTCATTAATGTGATTTAAAGTAATAGTAACGGTTGTAAGTTACTATTTAATTGGCCTATTAATTTAGTTGTAACTGTTATATTTGAGTATAAATTTGAATATAAGTAAATAAGGGTAAGTGGTGTATAAATAAATGAATTAGTATAATTAATAGTAATTGAATGAATTCAATATTAGGTAGGCAAAGCTGAACATAATAAACTTAAGTGTAAATTAAAGGGTAATGGTAACAGCTATTATAAGTTGCCTATTTAGTCTATAAAATAAATAGGAAATCTTTAATGTCATTAATGAGAATTAATGCAGTAACGGGAGGTGTGAATGTATGAATTAAATAGAAACATAAATTTATTTATAAAGTAATAAATTGGTAAAAGGAATGGAACTAAGTTAAATTAATTAATTGGTTTTAAACCTTAATTTATGTGTACAATTGAGAAAATTTCATATTTAGAAATGTAACATTTAATACAAATTTTAGATGAAAATAGGAGTAGACTAGTGTAATGGAATATAAAACTAATATAACTAGGTATATAGGGTAATAATGGACCTAGTATAAAGATTGCAATTAAACCAAATCAAACTATTAGAATCAATTTTTATTTAATAGGAATGTAATCTATAATAAAATGGATTATTGTAGGTAAATGAAATTAATTACTATGTAAATTGAAATTTGGATGAATTGGGAAGTTATTAATATATTAGGATATAAACCAATGTTAATATTACCCATAAAAGGATAAGTTAATAGTTGATTCAATAACAAAATTGAGAAATCAAATATATGGATTTATTGGGGACTTAAACTTATACTTTTTAAATTAGATAAAATACAGTGTTTACGCGCAATGACTCTCTATATTTTATTTCCCTATGTTTGTTTCTCTAATTTTTATTTTCTATTTTATTTGTATAAACTTTGAATATATTTATTTGATTTTTGATTGATTTTATATTTAATAATAGCTTAGAAATTTCAAGAGATATAGATTACTTGTTTTGTTCATTTGTTGCCTTTTTATTTCCCAAACCATTCAAACTCCTGCCTTCTATTGCCTAGCCTCTTTATTTCTTGTCGTTTCTTTCTTTTGGACGTGTATTTACTAAAACCTAACCACCATCTTTTTTTTCACATACAAAGTTTCTCATCTCCTCGTCTTATTTATTTGCATGAAGAAAAAAATATACAAGATCTAAAGTCATGGCTTCATTCTTCGTTCTCCTCCTTTTTTCATTTTGTTCTCTTTGTCTTCCTTCAAGTTAGGCTCGGCCTCCATCTTCTCCTAGCACACCTCTAACCATCATGACCAAGCAACACAAGATGATGGTTGAACCCATATGTGGTGTAGCCAAGCCATTGATTGATTAAGGCAAGTTATGCCACTTTGATTCGTTATTTTTCCATTGTTTTAACCTCTATTCTTTTGTATTGAATCATATTCTTATTTATGTAATATTTGTTTGCATACAAGATTTGGATCTGACTCTTCATCCACTCAAGTTTGCATTATGCTTTGTCGTGCTTTTTCGTACTTTGCGAAGTTTGGATTTTTATTTTGAATTTGTCAATTCTAGCTTTTAAATGGTGAGTTATTCACTCTAGACATTACATACTTATACAATTGTGAAATGATAACAAGTGAATTGTAGAAATTAATATGCTATGTTCATACCTGCCTGTGATATTTTTATATGATATTAAATGCTTTTTATATACCTGTTACATCATCTGATAGGATATTGTATGCTATACTGTTATTTTATTTCCTGTTTATCACACTGCAATTTCCTATCACTATGGGTTGAAATGATACATACCCGAACGGACTGTAGAATAAGGAAGAATCATTATGGGCTGAAATGATAGGCTCGAGTGATTTTTATTGTATTTATTTTACTTGGGATTGCTGGTTTGAAATGATAGAACCCGGATTTTCTTTTAGATTACGGATTGAAATGATATATATCCGTATCACTTAACCTAGGTTAGAAAATATTATACAGGCCTATGGTCAATATTTTTAAGGTAATATTTTCCTAAAATTTTTTAAGTATTTTGAATATTTAGAAAATATGAAATTTTACCTTGAAATTTGATTTAATGATTTAAAATATAAAGAGATATTGGCTTTCAACAAGTTAAAATTTTATAAGTTGATAATTAGTTTAGATTGTAATTTAAAAATCTTTATTTGGTTTTAATTGTAATTTAAAGAGCTTTAATTTTGATAAATAACTTAATAATTAAAGTTAATTAATATGGAATTTTAAAGTCTAGCCTGGTAATTGCAATCAATTTTTATTTTATGAAATGAATATGTTTGTATAATAAATGATGTCCTTTGAATTGATAAAATGAAATATAGTTTTAATTGTACATTTTGTAATAAATGTATTTAGCCTGAAATCATAGTTTAATTGATGCCTAAATGAATAAATTTGCAAAGAAATTGATCGTTGTATTTACTATGATAAATTACTTTATTTATGAAATGGAAATGTTTGGAAATTGAATAATTATGATTTAAGTGGAAAAGTGCATTTTCAAAATATGACTTAACTTGATAATTGGAAACTTGGTTTTAATTGAAATTGTTAAGCTCAGTATATAAATGGAATTTAGTCTTGCTTATGAAGTGGATATTTGAAAATAAAGTGGTAAGTTATTTATTAAAATAAAAGAAGTAAAAGAATGTGTTTTTGACTTAATAAATGAATTATAGTTTAATTTCGATATTTATTGATAAAATTTTATATTATTAAATCATAAGTGAAATGATATCCAAATGAATATTTTGAAGTAGGAAATGTGATTTTTATAAGTTATATTGGCTAAAAATTGAAAATTTAATGTAGCTGAAATATACAATGTTTTTGGAAAGTTTATAATTGAATGAATAAACTTATAAATGCTACAACTTTGAAATGAATATTATTTGACATTGAATTTAACTGGTTAAATGAATCTTGTTTGGAAGATATTGACATTGAATTTAGATGGTTAAAATAAATATGTTTCAAAATGTTTGATTTCAGAGTTGTTATGACTTGAAAGTAATATGGCTTTGGAAATGAAATTATTGGAAATTGTATTTAATTAAGAATTGCCTTTAAATATATATACTTGGAACTTATTGTAAATGGAATATTTAAGAATATGACCATATAAAGTGGTTTGGGTTAAGGTGATTTAAAGGAATATTTAAAGTTTAATAAATTGAAGTAAATATTCAGTGATTTGGAAACTTGGGTTTTATTTAAATGAGATATTAATTTGGATTTTGGAATATAAAGGATATATTATTACTTTGGTTTTTGAAATGGGAAAATGATATATTGATTTGATTTTGAAAGGAAATAATATACTATTTAGTTTTGAAATGGATATGATATTTTTGTTTTAATTGTAAATGATTTCGAAAGAAATATCCATGGGTAATAATAATGTTTGGTTGTTAAAGAGACCGGGATCGAAAGTTGTCATACTCTCTGCCAACTCCGAAAACCACTTTAACAAAAGTGTACGCGGTGGAGATTCCAGAATGAAATAGGATAGTGGCAGCGTTCTCTTGAGGTATATACGTGGACCCAACTCCCGTGAGTTGAAATAAGGTGGCTAAACAGGAGCGATTGACGGACTAAGAAGGTAGCACCTTTTATCAAACACGCTCCTTCGATACCATTCTATTACTTTGTGATTGATTGGGGCCCTTTTGATTTGGGGGGTGTGGCTCGAGGTGGGCGGTAGTAGCTGCTACGCGTTACCACCGGTCCGGAAGCGTAATTGGTATCTACCCTGGCATTGCCTAGTTGTGTCGTGTCACTTACCATAGCACACATTGTACGAGTTTGATTTGTGTCATACCTATGGAGTATCCTCTGGTAGCCTCCCGATCAGGAGGTATTATGGTACTGTATAGACTACTAGCTCTATTTATGTGTTAAGGTGGAAAATGTAAAGCCTTAACGCTATTTAAAAGTAAGTTAATTTTACTAATAGATATTATTATAACAGCGAAATATTACTACATAGTAAATAGTTTAACGGATCCTTAGAGGATGGCGGTCCCAAGCATCCTTTAAGTTGCTTATACCTTATATTACAGTTCACTTGAGTTGGTTTACATTGTATAAGTATGTATTTCCTGACTCAAGTGTTTTGTGTTTTGCTTTACGCTCGGGTCAGACTGAGTGATACAGCATTAGAGACTCACCTTCGGAGTTGGGGCTTTGCTTGAAGATCCAGCTATCTATTTCATTTCAGTTCTCCAGTTGATTCTAGGGATGTATTCGGCCTTTGTGCTTGATTATCATATTGTTACTTGTGACGCCCCACCTCAATACCCACTCTAGCCAAGAACACTACGGAGTAATGCTGTCAACTAGCGCGGATAATAAGGCTGTTGAGAAGAGACCATCCATGTAACTTGTGCGAGCACCGATATGTCAGATAGTATAGCATGCATTTCATTTAAGGAGGAAGTCCGATATACCGATACAAACTCAAAGCTATCACACGGTGGCTATAAATAAATCTTCGGAAACAAATATAGAAATAAACATAACACAATCTGACACAAGATATGAATATAACATACACAAGAAAGTGTACATCAGAGTAGTGGTCATGAAAGGACCACATACACAAAAGAATAGCAACACGTGCTATACAAAAGAATACATCTATGAGTCTATATCTCAAGTGTAAACGACAACAACTGCTATTCTAAATGGTTAGCCAAAAGTCAGAGTAGTAAATCCCTGGGGGAGAAGTCAAGCAGAAGCACCTGTAACATCTCGGTTTGACCCAAGTATTATTTATAAGAAAATAATAAACGGATCAGTCTAGCTATAATATCAGGTAATATGATATAAAACAATAGATATGGCAAGAACATAAAGTAACCATAAAGACATACTATGATAAGCATGTAAATGAAGATCATCAAGAGATCAAACAATATCAAAAGAATCTTCTAAACGATCCAAATTCACCTAAAAAAAGGTGATGACACACAAATTCACCAAAACATAAAAGCTGGAAAATCATAACAATGAAAGTCATGAAAATAGGTGCAGCACAAATTCCAGAAGACTACACAAGAAATCCAGAAATCACAATATAGGAGCATGAAAACTCACAAAATGGGAGCATGAAAACTCACCTACACGTGTAACACAAAGCGAGACGCTATCTCATGGTTGCAAGCCATTAATTTTGACACACGAATGGCCCGAAGACCGTGGGGCGCTACCCCACATATGTGATGGCGAAACATCACACAAATGCGATGGCGAAACATCACAAGAGCGGGGTCTAATCTCCCTCACAGACAAAGAGACATCGCACAATTGCTAGTCTAAAACACAAAAATGATCGTCATGATCATCAAGTAGTGTCAATCTCACCAAGCCAGTAAATATATGAGTTTAGCTTCATGTCCCATAACCACTTGCTTAACTTAAATATTTACGAACAAACTGTAGATCTTCACTAGAAAATTGTCACAAAAGGCTCAATGTCCAAGAATTAACCGACGAAGCAAACGCAAGCGTTTCATACCACTTGTTTTACTAAGTCGTTTAATTAGATTTCTCATCCGAGTGAGGTAAAGGTTTGTATATACTAATAGATTGGAAAACGATTTAGGAAAAGAGCTTTGTATTAAAATAGTGTTGAAATCGTTTTGATGAAAGATTTTTTATATTTACTACTAGTATTGAAACATTCATATTTCTAAAGTTGTTATCCCGCCTTTTTAGCAAGGCCATGATACCATAAAATCGACCGAGAAGCCCCAGATAGTTTGTCTCGAAGAATGGTCAACTCAGCATCTCAACAAAGCAAGTTCTGTTGAATGTTTTTCAGATAAGATCCCTACGGAGGGGGGATCCGGGGGGGTTGGCAACCCCCTAGGGTGGGAGTGCGGGGGAAACACCCCCGCTATGGGGTTCGACCTGCCCGGTCAGGTCGCGGGGGTCCGGGGGCAGCGCCCCCGGCGGGGTGCGGGGCAGCGCCCCGTCCAAAACTCGACCTAGTGAAGACCTAAGGGAGGATAGGATCGAGCGACCTAATGGTTGCGGCCTAGGGGTCTAAGGGGTCAAGCGGCCTAGTGGTTGCGACCTAGAGGTGTTCGCGAGTTAGCAGAAGCGAGCGACCTAACAGAGGCGAGCGACTTAAGGGACTCGCGACCTAACAAAAGCACAGGCCAAGCAACCTAACATTTTAAGGCCGAACGACCTAATTAAACTCGCGACCTAACAGGGTACACGACCTAAAGGTATAAAGGTCATGCGACCTAACGGTATTAAGGTCTAACGACCTAAGGGAAATAGGGTCACGCGACCTAGAGGGTTAAAGTCCAACGACCTATAGTAAATAAGGTACAACGACCTAAGGGTCCACGCGACCTAGTGGAACGCGCGACCTAAAGGGGGTATGCGACCTAACTCAATCGAGCGACCTATCTGAAGGTCGACCTAAATCGAACTAGACCGAGCATTTCAAGGCCAAACGGCCTACGACCTACGACCTAGTGCCGAGTGACCTACGACTTAAGGACGAACGAAATATGCAGGCTGAGACTTTTCCAGGCGAACGACCTAGCATAGGCAGAACGACCTAAGTGCAGAAATTCACCAAGAACACTAAAAATTAGAGTTTTTCGCCAATCCAATCCAAACCAAATGCAAATGTACATGCTAAAGTGATGAGAAATCATTCCCAACAGTCCAATATAGTCATAGACTAGAATTGTGAGATAAAAATCTCACCTTTTCACCAAATTATGAAGGTAAAGCTCGAAGGTGAATGGAGAAGCAACTACAAGCTTGAATCCAATGCTTTTCCTCGAATTTGGAGTTGAATGATGGAGTTGGAGTTGAAACCTAGGCTTGGAGTTTCTAATTTCCCTTTCCACTCACCATTAATGTTAAAGTTTGTGTTTGGTAGGAATTTATGAAGAGTAAGGAGAAGGAGAGAAGTGGGTCTGAGTTATAATGGCTAATCTAACCCAAAGTCCAAAGCGGGAAAAGTAAGTGAAATTCCACTAACTCCAAACCTATCAATGTTTATACTTAAAAAAGTTGTAAACGACATTTCGAACTCAATGGAAGTGGTCTCGAGTCCTAATTTGACTGTTTGCAAAAAGTATCTTTTCGGACCAATATCCAATTAACGACAAAATATTTAAATAAAATATCTAAATATAAAATCGATAAATATGCGGGTTGTTACATTACTTATGTTTTATCTTGTTTATCTCTGATGTATATTTATATAGTAGTTTCATGAACTGCTATTTCTTTGCTTCCGCTACATTTTATTACTCTGTGTCTGTGATCTATGATTTATTTATTTAGTGCATATTCTGAGTTTTGCCAAAAAAAATTTTACAATTCGGTATTTTGAGCAATTCAAGTCCGACATGTGCGGATGCGAATGGTTGAAAATATCGGGTCGTTACAAATTATGTCTTATGAAAATTTCATTTAATAAACTAGAGAGATACATAAATATAATGAAAATAACATAAGCAAAAATTAGAAAATATGATAACGAGATAGATCTAGAATGATGTTGATGAAGATGAAGATTTTCCATCAAGCTTTCAAATAATCTTCCTATAATATTTGTCCACTTTGTTTAGGAGGCTGGTGAACTTCTTTGAAAAGGAACGTTTAAGCTTCTTTTGATTCTTAAGAAGCTTCTCTTGGTTAACAAATTCTTTGTTAGAATAATGGGATGGTATGTTAAAGCTTTTTAGGGAAGTGTTCATATCCTCCTCCTCTTCTTGTTCTTCCTCCTCATTGATTTCCATATCTTTACTTTCTTCTTCTTAATGAATTCCTTGCTCTTCTTATCTTGCCAATCTTTCTTCCTTCTTAGTAAGACATTCATATGGTTCAATTTAAGAGTGATGTGAATAAGAAAGAGGTTGGTTTGGTCGAAAATTTTATGAGATAAAATATTTTCACCTCCTAAATCAATACCAAAATTGTTGAATATTTTAGTGAGGTACATACCACGATAAAGTGTGTTTTCATGTCAAGAAAATTTATTTTAAACAAAGTCATCCAAAATCAGTTGAGCCTAATTTATATCATATTTTACAAAAATCGTAAAAATATTTTTGAAAACTTTTTGAGAGGGGTTGTTGTAATTCTCCATTCTTAGTGTAATACTTTAATGTAAAATAAGACTCATTAGTCTTGCTTTAGGCCTAATATTCTTGCTTTTAGAACCATATTCTCCATCATTTGAAAATAAATCATGCATAACTTTTCTATTACCATAATCAATTTTAAAAGTGGAGAGGTCATTTCACTACTTTAACAACCAAAAATTTGACCAAGAATTTCACAATCTAAAACAATAGTAGAGTCTTTAACCCTACTCCAAATTTGACCATATACTCTTTGAAAAAACTTTCCATTCAAATTAGCACAAACATTTTCACCAAATTGGGATAATAATTAAAATCATTTTTAGATAACTCGATTAAACCAAAGGTACCATTTTCCTAAAAGTAAGATCTTGTAAACCATAAGAATTAAACTCATTAAAATTTGCAAATCTTCCCAGAAAGACCTTTCTATAAGTAGCATACTAGGTTTCAATGGACTCTTGATCATTGAAAAGTTGACTTCTGATTCTTTTGGAAAGCCTATCGGCTTTGGATTAAGAGTGTAACGTCTCGCCTTTTCGCACGCTTTAAATCAACACACATGTCGATTAAAACCATACGGAAGGGCGGATTGTTATGGGGTAGATAAGAAAAGCAGAGATAGAAATAAAACAAAATAGAATCTCACAGCGGAAGGATAAAATATAATAATCAAATATATAGTTCATGAAGCTGTTTAAAAAATATTTAATTTTACTTATATAATATATATCAGAGTTGCACACACCAACGAATAAAAATCGATGCAGCGGAATACAGTGTGTAGTGGAACAATATAATGTAATAATAATAATGAAATCTTCGTCTTCGTCCTCCAGAAATAAAGTCTTCAAATCCTGAAATGCTCGGACTGACCCGAGCGAATTGAAAAGACAAATCACTCGAGTCAGAACTAAAAGATCTTATGTAAGTTAAATCAACAGAAATAAATATGAGTGCAGTAACTGAAGAGATGCTCGAGATTTACATCTCTTAATGATCCGTTAAACTATTTGCTATGTAGTATATTTTGCTATTATAATAGTGTCTAATTGTAAAATAAACTAACTTTTAAATAGCGTTAAGGCTTTACATTTTCCACCTTAACACATTTATATATTCCTATAGTCTGTAGAGTACCATAATCTCCCTCGTACTGGGCGTCGTCAAAGGACACTCCATAGGTAAGGTACAAAACCAAAATCGTATAAGGCGCGCTATGGTAGGTGACACGGCACAACTAGGTAATGCCAGTGTAGATATACCAATTGCTATCCGGGCTGGTGGTAACGCATAGCCACAGCTACCGCCCACATCGAGCCACACCCCCAAATAAAAAAAATCAAAAGTGGCCACCGAATCAAATCCAAAAGTCAAAGTATAATATCGAAGCGATGTGTCCGATCAAAGGTTCTACCTCATTGGCCCGAGAATCGCTCCTGTTTTAGCCACCTTATGCCAACTTATGGGAGTTGGGTCCACGTATTTACCTCAAAGGAACGCCGCCACCATCCTACTTCATTCTGGAATCTCCACCGCGTACACGGTTGTTAAAGTGATTTTCGGAGTTGGAAGAGAGTACGACAACTTCCGATCCCGGTCTCTTCAACAACCAAACGTTATTATAACACCGCGGTCTTTCCAAAATAGTTTATACTTTTAAAACCAGAATAAAATATCCATTTTCAAAACCATATAAATACGATATCATTTATATTTTTAAAACCTCAAATCAATATGATATCATTTTTATTTTATAAATATCCCTTTTCCCAAAATCATAATATTTCAAATATATATATCTTAAACTCCATAGCTTTGAAACAAAATTCCTAATACTTAAATGGTTTAATTATTAAACCGCTTTACATAAAAAAATAGCTTTTTAAATTTCATAAATAAATTCCAAATATAGGTTTAAATTCCCAAATAAACCATTACAATTTCCATATATTTCAAAGCTTTAATTATTCCACCATTTCAAAACTTATTCTTTAATAATTTCATATATATCAAATTCAACCACAATTATTTAGATTTGAAATGTTTACTTAATAAATCAAATATCATTTAAGTAAAACCTTTAAACTTCAAATAATGGGATATTCTCTCAATTTAATTAACTTGATAATATTGATTTAAATCGACTTGATATTCATTTAAGTCCTCTAACCCAAAATAAAGTTATAAAGATCATACCTTTTTAAAACCCCAAATTAATTTAAATTTCAAATAAATTTTATTCGAGGATAACTCTTAAATAACTTAACTTAAAGCAAATTCATATTTATCTTCCAACATTTATTTTATGTAAGACATTATAATCTCTATACTTACCCTTATTATATATAAATAAAATTTAACTTTTATTTTTAAATTTCTTTTATTCTTTAAACCAAATTTATACATAGCTTAAATTCAAGCGTTTAACTATATATAAAATAATATTTAAAGATATCAAAAATCAATATTCATTAAACTATATTCTTTCCAAAACCATGGAAAATTATTTCAAAAATAATTATATATATACCGCGGTGCCTGTACAAAATTTTCTATCCTATGGTCAAGTGATACAGATATTTATCATTTCAATCCGCAATTTAAAATAAAAATGCGGTTGTATATCATTTCAAACCACAATCCCGAAAGAAATGAAAATGCACAATAACTTGCAGTTTATACAATATAAAAATACGGCATCCATTCATCCAATATCAATCATCAACCATTTTATCGCAATCATCATCAAATTCAGCAATAGCATCAATATAGAACGGAAAATAACATCAGGTATTAAATAGTAGTTTATTTCAACAATAAATTAAATAACTGTTTAACTGGCAGTTTATATGCAATGAATAATTAATTAACAAATTTTACTGGCAGTTTAATTGCAATGAATAAATTAAATAGCAATTTAATTTGAATAAATGAAATTAACTACGGTGATGATTAAAAATATGCCAAACACCATAAATAAATTTTAAATCACATCATATATCAATTTAACAAACATAAGAAATTTTAGAAGTTGTGAGTGGTTTAAAACACTCACCTTTTGAATTTAAATTGAATTTAAATCCAATTTAAACCCATAAAATTGACAGTCTCGGAATTCGTCCAAACCAACGTCATCAAGTCTGGAATTCAGATATGAACCTAGCGGAGAAAACCGCGCGTCAATCTGACATCGTACGTAAAAGTTATGACAATTATTATGATTGAATTTTAATTTTAAAAATAAAAAAAAAACAGAACACATACGTAACTAGCCACGTCACGTCTTCCTTCATCAGACAGCACAACACGCACGCAACCTTACAACAAACCCTAACCCCGCGTACAAGAAATCGAGGAACGCCACCACTGTTTGAACGACGATCGCCACGGCTGACCTGTCGCCGAGCACCTCTGGAAGAACGCACCTCGTCCTGTTGTGCGCAATCGATGACAACCGTCGGTAATAAAATCGAAACCCTAGTCACGATTTGACGACGATCTAACCGTTGAATCGACAAGCTAACCACCTAAATGCGATCCCCTCGGCTTCCTCTCCAAAACCCAGAAAGGGTTTTCCGATCCATCGACATTGATTCGACCCCATTGAACGGCCGAGAATTAAAACACAATTTCTGATCAAATGAAAATCTGAATCGAAAAACGAACGTCACCAGTGAATTACGCTAGTCGAGAGCTTCAACATATTTTTTTTTTTGAATTTTTCTGAGGAGTTTGGATTTTCACTGATTTTTGAATTGGAATTGTAATTTGGGAATTTAGGGTTTGCAGCCATTGAGGAGGAGAGAGTTGAGATGTACGTAAATACAAATGAGAATTTGGGAGGCTAGAATTTATAGCAGGATATTTATAGGCAGAATTGAAAATAAAATAGATGGATAAAACAAATATACGCCCTAACTCCAAAGTGTCCCAAAAAGCCCGTTCTGACCCGGAATGAAATTGGGTAAATCCATATATCAAAATAGGTGTTTAAAAATATTTTAAATGCGATGGAACAAGTTTCAAGTTCAAATTCCATCGTATGAAGAAGTTATGCTAAAATCAATATTTTTCAAATTGATTTCAATTAAATCGATTTCAAGGCGTTTCGAGTCCGTACGATCAAAAGACAAGTCTGATCGCTACGGAACTTGAAATCCTACAATAATTCACCGTTACGGATCCGATAAAACCGGTTTCGTCAAAATCCGAGTCAGTGGCCAAAATGGCTATCTTTACCTTAATTAAATAAATTAATATTTAATTAATAAAATCCAATTTTTTATTTAAATTCTAAAATTGACCAATTTTATCACTTTTATAATTCTTAATCATATACAAAATTTTAAACAAGTTTAGATGTCAATTTAAAGTTGATTAATCTATCAATTGCAGTGTCAAATCTTCAATTTCATTATATTCAAAATTATAAATTAAATCTCCAAAAATTCTATTAAATTAAATAAATTAATAATTATTCCTATTATTTTCAATATTCGTAGATTTCATTTAAAGCTCTATTAACGAAATATTTAGATGTTTAAATTCATTTATTTCTATTTAATAAATCCAGTTATTTATAATTACTTACAATACATTGTTTTAACCCTGATTTCAATCCTTCCATTCTCTATGAAACCTTTCTATAATCATAGTTAATATCTATTTTACATTCATTACATTAATGCTCTCATTTCATCCTTTATTTATTGACTATCATATTTCCATTTACTATATTTTGGTCAATTTCACCAGTTATTTGAAATTAAAGTCTCAATTAAACTTATCTATTTTGATTTCATTCCTATATTACTTATTGTTTTACAAATAAACTACATTTCAATTCATCCTATTCCCTTCATATCTGGTGACTATTGCCTTAAATTCTCATTCTCATTAATATACATTAAGGTTCATCAAATTCTAATTGACTCCCATTTTAATTATTACAATAATTACTATCCTTACTTCCAATTTCACTAATTCAGAAATTAACAATTTTATTTTCAATAATCCCATTAAATAGGCTTTCCATTCTTTATTACATCAATTGTTACTTTAATTTACATTAACCAAATGTTAAATTAATATTTATTGTAATCGATTACCAAAATTTATTTGACACATTAAATAAACAAGCAACCTATATTAATCTTCACCTATTTGCTTTAATTGCATTCATAAGTTCGTTACTTATCGATCCGGATTTATAATTTCATATACGCTAAATTTTTATTTCATGACATTAATATACGCCTATGTACAACTTAATTTGAATAAATATTATATTCCTAAATGTACTTCTATCAATTAAATGCGTTAATTATGGTTTTAAAACCAATAAATGAATTTTCCTAAATTTCATCCTTAAACCAACTTATTACTCTACATACATTGCGTATTAATTCATCAATTAACGTACTATGAACTATCTTCCCAATTTATCAATTACTACCTTAAAATAAACTTATGTTTCTATTTAATTTCCATTCACACTTCCATTAATTTATATTACAATCAATAAAGTAACGTTTATCATCAACACAACCATTAGTAATACTTATCAACCTGCATTATCCTTATTTCATTAATTTACGTTTTATCCCATTATAAATTAATGCGCACATTAATGAATTCATATTTACATCCACTTCCGTATATAAATTTTGTAACCAAGTTATAACATTTACATTTTTTTCTTATTTTAACTAATTACCAAATATTCCTATTTACACTCAATTGTAACTTTGCAATCTTAACAAATCCATAAATTGTCAATTGTCTAATATATACATTGATTGCTATTAAATATTCTCCATAAATTTATTTACTTGGTTTCAAACCTTTTTTTCACCAATTACTGCACCATAAATAAACTTACGTTTATATTCAATTTACATTATTTCCAATTGATGCAATATAAATTTTAAATTATTAATTTTAATTTCAATTGCTACATCTAATTTCTAACGTTCGTTCCAAAATAATTTTTTTTTCCTTCTAAATTTAACTAAAATCTTATTAATTTAACTCATTTTAATCATTAAATTTTACGGGTCGTTACACTCTCCCCCACTCAAAACTTTTTGTCCCTGAAAAGGATAAAGAAGGAAAAAGAAGAATTAAGAAATCAATATATCTTATCTAAAATATTAATTTCATAAACAATTAAATTTAAAAAATTAGTTACTTTAAATAAAATATACAAATTTACAATCATTATATCTTTTTATACTTAAATCGATAAAGTTTGGAAAATATTTTCAAAAAATTTCGAAGTCCAAAATTTTCAAAAAATTTTGGCGGAGTCTTCTTTGTACGGGGAGGCTCTGGAGAAAATATAATATCAAATATAACAATATACAACATATATTTTTCAAAATAATATATATCCCAAGCACGGGGAAAAATAATATAATAACGCTATAAACCGTAATCCGAAAACGTACCTATTTGTCGGGCAATTAACGCTCAATTATGAAACCAAAAGCAGTAGCAATTGCTTCCATAACCTGTATTTCACTTATATGATCCAAAAGAGTTAATGAATATAAAAAATGAAATATTTAAGGTTGTTTGAACCACCAACCAACAATCAATAATACATATAACAATCACTTGCAACCAGGTATACAACCATCACATAAAATCAACACAAATCAAACATCCATTCATATCGAACAAAACAAATAGTTGTTCGGATTCAAAACTTTAAATTATACAGAATAAAGAATAAATTACTAAGTGCATCATTTACTCAACCATCTTAGATGAAACTAAATAGATTATTCCTGCATCCAAATAGTTTAAAGTATCCTTCCCTTAACAACCACAAACCAAAACAACAACAAATCCAAACAAAAATTTAGTTCATTCTTATTAATTTCATTTCATACATTTATTGTTTCATTTCTCCTTTTTATTCATATGATGGTTTATCTTTTTAATTTAAATTTATTTCTTGCAAATTTTCATTTTTATTTATTCATTTATTTATAGTACTTTCCTTTCAAATTATTTAATTAGTACCCTTCCCATTATACCTCAAGATTATTTCTTGTATAATATCTATTACATTTCTTATTAACATTTCAACTTTTGTAGCTTTTCGTAAGTTATATATATATATATATATATGCTTTTAAGGATGTAATAGAAGTTACACAAGTTAATTTCTATTTCTTTAAAATTACTAAATGTTCAATAATATTATTCTTTGTTTCATAGGTTACAATTTCACATTACCTTTAATTTCATTCATAACCTAGCATTAAATTTCTTATTTTAATTAAAGATTCCAATTATTAATCGGTTACATTCCATTTCACTCCAATAACGGAAACTATTAATAAATCGGAAACTTAAGAATTAAATACCGGGTTAAATTTCAATTCATTTTAAAATAATAGATAAATATAAACTTACAATTTATATATCTAAGTAGATTTAAAACAAATTAAAAATTCACTTTTGTTTATCACAATAAATCTGTAGTAAAACTATTACAGTGGCCTTCCCACTTCGAAACTCGAAAATAAATGTTGATGATGCGTGCGCTCATCACCGAAATTATTTTCCAGCGACAGAGAGGGGAGTACAGAACTTATTTCTTTTCCAAATTTCTTTTAAAACATTTCTTTCAAATTATATTGAAATATTAATATCAGAAAATACTTTTAAAATATTATTATTATATTCCAAAATCATTTGAAAGAAATTTTTCAAAACCCCGGAACTTAGGTTTTGAAATTTCCAATTTGATTTATTTTATTTTCAATCTTATTTTACTTTATTTATAAATTTCGTTACCTAACAACCAATATATTGCAACCATATATATATATATATATATATATATATCATTTAAATTTTGATTTTATATATAGAAAATATAATAGGCCAAATTATTTCATTCACCTATATTAAAACCAAATATTATTTCGGTATGTCCTATTAAGTGTTTAGAAATCCCTATTGATGTCATAGCGTCCCATGCACCAACCAGAATTTATAAATACAAAACGGAACAGATTAACAAAATATTAAAGCCTTTTAATAACACTAACAAGTACGCTCTCTCATATATACACTTAGCGACTCCCATAGGGTATTACTACCCTATTAATAAAGAGTCAGACCCCACAAAGCTAAGGTTTTCACTAAACCAAAGCTCTGATACCAGATGCAACGTCCCGCCTTTTCACACGCTTTAAATCAACACACATGTCGATTCAAACCATACGGAAGGGCGGATTGTTATGGGGTAGATAACAAAAGAAGAGATAGAGATAAAACAAAATAGAATCTCACAATGGAAGGATAAAATATAATAATCAAATATACAGTTCATGAAGCTATTTATAAAATATTTAGTTTTACTTATACAATATATATCAGAGATGCACATACCAACGAATAAAAATCGATGCACCGGAATACATTGTGTAGTGGAACAATATAATATAATAATAATAATGAAATCTTCATCTTCGTCCTCCAGAAATAAAGTCTTCAAATCCTGAAATGCTCGGACTGACCCGAGAAAATTGAAAAGACAAAACACTCGAGTCAGAACTAAAAGATCTTATGTAAGTTAAATCAACAGAAATAAATATGAGTGCAGTAACTGAAGAGATGCTCGGGATTTACATCTCTTAAGGATCCGTTAAACTATTTACTATGTAGTATATTTCGCTATTATAATAGTGTCTAATTGTAAAATAAACTTATTTTTAAATAGCGTTAAGGCTTTACATTTTCCACCTTAACACATTTATATATTCCCATAGTTTATACAGTACCGTAATCTCCCCCGTACTGGGCGTCGTCAGAGGGCACTCCATAGGTATGGTACAAAACAAAAATCGTATAAGGCGCACTAGGGTAGGTGACACGGCACAAGTAGACAATGCCAGGGTAGATAAGCCAATTGCTATCCGGGCTGGTGGTAACATATAGCCGCAGCTACCGCCCACCTCGAGCCACACCCCCAAATAAAAAAAATCAAAAGTGGCCACCGAATCAAATCCAAAAATCAAAGTATAATATCGAAGGGATGTGTCCGATCAAAGGTGCTACCTCATTGGCCCGAGAATCGCTCCTGTTTTAGCCACCTTATGCCAACTCATGGGAGTTGGGTCCACGTATTTACATCAAAGGAACGCCGCCACCATCCTACTTCATTCTGGAATCTCCACCGCGTACACGGTTGTTAAAGTGGTTTTCGGTGTTGGCAGAGAGCATGACAACTTCCGATCCCGGTCTCTTCAACAACCGAACGTTATTATAACACCGCGGTCTTTTCAAAATAGTTTATACTTTTAAAACCAGAATAAAATATCCATTTTCAAAACCATATAACGATATCATTTATATTTTTAAAACCCCAAATCAATATGATATCATTTTTATTTTATAAATATCCCTTTTCCCAAAATCATAATATTTCAAATATATATATATATATATATATCTTAAACCCCATAGCTTTGAAACAAAATTTCTAATACTTAAATGGTTTAAGTATTAAACCGCTTTACATGACAAAATAGCTTTTTAAATTTCACAAATAAATTCCAAATATAGGTTTAAATTCCCAAATAAACCATTACAATTTCCATATATTTCAAAACTTTAATTATTCCACCATTTCAAAATTATTCTTCAATAATTTCATATATATCAAATTCAACCACTATTATTTAGATTTGAAATGTTTACTTAATAAATCAAATATCATTTAAGTAAAACCTTTAAACTTCGAATAACAGGATATTCTTTCAATGTAATTAACTTGATAATATTCATTTAAATCGACTTGATATTCATTTAAGTCCTCTAACCCAAAATCAAGTTATAAAGATCATACCTTTTTAAAACCCCAAATTAATTTAAATTTCAAATAAATTTTATTCCAGGATAATTCTTAAATACCTTAATTCAAAGCAAATTCATATTTATCTTCCAACATTTATTTTATTTAAGACATTATAATCTCTATACTTAACCGTATTATATCTAAATAAAATTTCACTTTTATTTTTAAACTGCTTTTACTCTTTAAACCAAATTTATACATAGCTTAAATTCAAGCGTTTAACTATATATAAAATAATATTTAAATATATCAAAAATCAATATTCATTAAACCATATTCTTTCCAAAACCATAGAAAATTATTTCAAAAATAATTTTATAAATATACCGCGGTGCCTGTATAAAATTTTCTATCCTATGGTCAAGTGATACGGATATTGATCATTTCAATCCTCAATTTAAAATAAAAATGCGGTTGTATATCATTTCAAACCACAATCCCGAATGAAATGATAATGCACAATAACTTGCAGTTTATACAATATGAAATACAGCATTCATTCATCCAATATCAATCATCAACCATTTTATCGCAGTCATCATCAAATTCAACAATAGCATCAATATAGAACGGAAAATAAGAACAGATATTAAATAGTAGTTTATTTCAATAATAAATTAAATATCTATTTAACTGGCAGTTTATATGCAATGAATAATTAATTAACAAATTTTACTGGCAGTTTAATTGCAATAAATAAATTAAATAGCAATTTAACTTAAATAAATCAAATTAACTGCGGTGATGATTAAAAATATGCCAAACACTATATATAAATTTTAAATCACATTATATATCAATTTAACAAATATAAGAAATTTTAGAAGTTGTGAGTGGGTTAAAACACTCACTTTTTGAATTCAAATCCAATTTAAACCCAAAAATTTGACAGTTTCAGAATTTGCCCAAACCAGCGTCATCTAGTCCGTAATTCAAATATGAACCTAGCAGAGAAAACCGCGCGTCAATCTGACATCGTACGTAAAAGTTATGACAATTATTGTGATTGAATTTTAATTTAAAAAAAAAACAGAACACATACATAACTAGCCACGTCACGTCTTCCTTCATCAGACAGCACAACATGAACGAAACCTTACAGCAAACCCTAACCCCGCGTACATGAACTCGAGGAACGCCGCCATAGTTTGAACGACGATCGCCACGGCCGGCCTGTCGCCGAGCACCTCTGGAAGCACGCACCTCGTCCTGTTGTGCGCAATCGATGACAGCCGCCAGTAATATAATCGAAACACTAATCACAATTTGACGACGATCGAACCGTTGAATCGACAAGCTAACCACCTAGATGCAATCCCCTCGGCTTCCTCTCCAAAATCCACAAAGGGCTTTCCAATCCATCGACATTGATGTCGACCCCATTGAAAGGCCGAGAATTAAAACACAATTTCTGATCAAATGATAATATGAATAGAAAAACGAACACTGCCAGTGAATTACGCTAGTTGAGAGCTTCAACATTTTTTTTTGAATTTTTTTGAAGAGTTAGGATTTTCACTGATTTTTGAATTGGAATTGTAATTTGGGAATTAAGGGTTTGCAGCCATTGAGGAGGAGAGAGTTGAGATGTATGTTCAGAAAAATGAGAATTAGGAAGGCTAGGGTTTATAGCAGGATATTTATAGGCAGAATTGAAAATAGAATAGATGGATAAAACAGATATACGCGCTAACTCCAAAGTGGCCCAAAAAGCCCGTTCTGACCAGGAATGAAATTGGGTAAATCCATATATCAAAATATGTGTTTAATAATATTTTAAACGCGATGGAACAAGTTTCAAGTTCAAATTCCATCGTATGAAGAAGTTATGCTAAAATCAATATTTTTCAAATTGATTTCAATTAAATCGATTTCAAGGCGTTTCGAGTCCGTACGATCAAACGACAAGTCCGCTCGCTACGAAACTTGAAATCCTACAATAATTCACCGTTACGGATCTGATGAAACTGGTTTCGTCGAAATCCGAGTCAGTGGCCAAAATGGATATCTTTACCTTAATTAAATAAATTAATATTTAACTAATAAAATCCAATTTTTTATTTAAATTCTAAAATTGACTAATTTTATCACTTTTATAATTCTTAATCATTTATAAAAAATTAAACAAGTTTAGATGTCAATTTAAAGTTT
The DNA here is from genome assembly GCA_030765085.1 of Allium cepa. Classification (NCBI taxonomy): domain Eukaryota; kingdom Viridiplantae; phylum Streptophyta; class Magnoliopsida; order Asparagales; family Amaryllidaceae; genus Allium; species Allium cepa. The sequence goes on from CM060944.1 coordinate 350,790,060, forward strand.
ATTAATCCATCAATTGCAGTGTCAAATCTTCAATTTCATTATATTCAAAATTATAAATTAAATCTCCAAAAATTCTGTTAAATTAAATTACTCAATGATTATTCCATCCATAAATTTCAAATAGATGGATTTAATATTGGATTCAAAATCTATTATTTCAATATTTGTAGATTTCATTTAAAGCTCTATTAACGAAATATTTAGATGTTTAAATTCATTTATTTCAATTTAATAAATCCAGTTATTTATAATTACTTACAATACATTGTTTTAAACCTGATTTCAATCCTTCCATTCTCTATGAAACCTTTCTATAATCATAGTTAATATCTATTTTACATTCATTACATTAATGCTCTCATTTCATCCTTTATTTATTGACTATCATATTTCCATTTACTATATTTTGGTCAATTTCACCCGTTATTTGAAATTAAAGTCTCAGTTAAACTTATCTATTTTGATTTCATTCCTATATTACATCACTTATTGTTTTACAAATAAACTACATTTCATTTCATCCTATTCCCTTCATATCTGGTGACTATTGCCTTAAATTCTCATTAATATACATTAAGATTCATTAAATTCTAATTGACACCCATTTTAATTATTACAATAATTACTATCCTTACTTCCAATTTCACTAATTCAGAAATTACCAATTTTATTTCTAATAATCCCATTAAATAGGCTTTTTATTCTTTATTACATCAATTGTTACTTTAATTTACATTAACCAAATGTTAGATTAATATTTATTGGAATCGATTACCAAAATTTATTTGACACATTAAATAAACAAGCAACCTATGTTAATCTTCACCTATTTGCTTTTAATTGCATTCGTAAGTTCGTTACTTATCGATCCGGATTTATAATTTCATATACGCTAAATTTTTATTTCATGACATTAATATACGCCTATGTACAACTTAATTTGAATAAATATTATATTCCTAAATGTACTCCTATCAATTAAATGCATTAATTATGGTTTTAAAACCAATAAATGAATTTTCCTAAATTTCATCCTTAAACCAACTTATTACTCTACATACATTGCGTATTAATTCATCAATTAACATACTATGAACTATCTTCCCAATTTATCAATTACTACCTTAAAATAAACTTATGTTTCTATTTAATTTCCATTCACACTTCCATTAATTTATATTACAATCATTAAAGTAACGTTTATCATCAACACAACCATTATGAATACTTATCAACCTACATCATCCTTATTTCATTAATTTACGTTTTATCCCATTATAAATTAATGCGCACATTAATTAATTCATATTTACATCCACTTCCGTATATAAATTTTGTAACCAAGTTATAAAATTTACATTTTTTTCCTTATTTTAACTATTTACCAAATATTCCTATTTACACTCAATTATAATTTTGCAATCTTAACAAATCCATAAATTGTCAATTGCCTAATATATACATTAATTACTATTAAATGTTCTCCATAAATTTATTTACTTGGTTTCAAACTTTTTATTCATCAATTACTGCCCTATAAATAAACTTACGTTTCTATTCAATTTACATTATTTCCAATTAATTAAATTTTAAATTGTTTATTTTAATTTCAATTGCTACATCTAATTTCTAACATTCGTCCCAAAATAAAAAAAATTCCTTCTAAATTTAACTAAAAATCTTATTAATTTAACTCATTTTAATCATTGAATTTTACGGGTCGTTACAAAGAGGGTTGATTTGAGGAAGACGTTATTGAATTGTATTTGGAGGAAAGAGAACGAAGAATAAGTTTGAATTTTGAAATAAAGTGTGTGTAGAAGATGAGATAAGAATGGGTGAATAAATAGAAGTTGAATTGTCATGTGACATGTGAAAAGGCGACTTTTCAAATTTTGCAATTAATGCATAAGAGAGGGAATTTCAAATGTTTAAATTTTCAAAAGATTCATTGTTACAACCCGTATATTTGTACCATTTAAATTGACGATATTCCAACTTGTCAACTTAAATAATACAAAACACGAATCATTAATGGAGTGTATATATATATATAAATGAGAATCAACACAGAATCACAGAAATATAACATCACAGAATAGTGCAGCGGAAACACAACATAGTCATAAGAGTAGTTCATGAAGCTACCCATAAATACAACAATGTCTCAGATAAAATAAAATAGAACAACAAAGATGTCCAATAGTCTGAAATAGAAAGAGCAATACTGATAAGATAAGATAATGATAGTCTTCGGTCTTCAGCTCCAAGTAGAAACAGCAACAACAATCCTCAGTCTGATCCGAGCATATGCACAAACAAACACTCAAATCAGGACATATATTCTTATACAGATAATATGATTCAAATTCAAATAACAATAACTCAAAGATGAATGGAATAACATCTTTAAGGATCCGTTAAACTATCTATACATAGTAGTGTACGATACATAGATAATGTCTAGCAGTAAAGTAAAATATCAAAATAGTGTTAAGGCGTTACCATTATTCCGCTTAACACACTTTTATATAGCATCATAGACTATACAGCACTGTAAACTCCACCGTAAACTAGTGGGATATCAGGGAGTACTCCATAGGTATAATACAAAACAAATTCGTAGTGGTCGCGTATACGGGAATACAAGTATGACAAGGCACATGAGGTAATACCCAAGGTAGTGAAACTACCGTTTGCCTGATCCGGACTGGTGAGAACGCATCGCCGCAACGATCGCAACACCGCGAGACAACACTCCAAATTCAAGGGTGCGCACCAATCAATCACAAAAGTAAATGAGTAGTTTACGAAGAAGTGTGTTCGCTCGAGGTAGCTAACCCCATTTGGCCCGGCACGGCTCCTGTTTTAGTCATTTCCAATTTGACACAAGTGTCAAGGCTATCCATTATCGTTCACTTTCTTCAGTCATCGTGTATGTCAATCCAACCACTTCATTCTGGATCACACTCCGCGTATAGTTATCAAAGTGGTTTTCGGTTTAGACAGTGAGTATGTCCCTAACCGATTCCAGTTCCTTTAATAACATTCGTAGTTAATTTTCGATTGGTCGTTTAATATATTTCAAAACAATTCAATTTCAATTTCAATTTCAATTATAATTCGTAAATCAACATTTCGTTAGTCATTCTAAATCAAGTTCCAAAATTTACATTTCATAAATTCACAATTTCATTACAAAATTTCTATAATTCAATTTCAAAGTTCAGTTTAAAACAATTCAAATATTCATTTAATTTCGTATATAAGTTCATTCCATAATCATTTAAACTTAATTTAACGCTCAAATCGATTTTAACTCATTTATCGATTTCATTCGATATTCATTAATTTAATTATCATTAAAACAATTTCCGTTAAATTTCTAAGTCATTAAATTTACTTCTTAAGTTCAACTTCATTATCAAAGCTTACAAATTTAATTTAAATTAAAAATGTCAAATCCAATTCTATAAATTTCAAGTTTTCATTTGTTTCGATAACACGCATTCTATTTCTTATTAAAGAAATTAAATTCATTCATTTATTACCTTCATTACAAATTTCAAAATTCAATTAAAGAAATTAGTTTCACTCATTCAAAATTCAATTTCTCTTATTAAGAAAATCCAATTCAGTTTAATTTATTCATTAAATAATTCAATCTATCCAAATTATCAATAATTCCAAATCTTAATTATTAATCATTTCAAACTTAATTATTAACAATTCCAAAACTTAATTATCAAAAATTTCAAAACTTAATTATTAACAATTTCAAACTTCGTTATTTATAATTCCAAATTTAATTATTAATAAATTTCAAGACTTGATTGTTAATAATTCCAATTTAATTATTACTAATTTCAAACTTAATTATTAATAATTTAAATTTTAATTATCAATTAATTCTAATTTAATTATTACATAATTAAATTTTAATCAATATTCTTTTGTCAATTACGACGTTCATATTTGTTTCAAACTTAAATATTCACATTTACAATTTATTCGAATTTAAATTCCAATATTTATTCAAAACCTTGTTATTAGTCAAATAAAAATTTATTTATTTTAAATCAAAACATTGACCAATCGATTTTAATTTAATTTCTATACTAAGTCAAAGTTATTGGGTATTTATCATTTCTACCCGATTCCATTTCTATTCAAAATCAAAACATACAAAGGGAACTTGCAATGTGATAGCTGGGATGGTGTCAAAGTAAATAAACAAGCAATAGCATCCATTCACAACAATTTAAATTTTTTATTAAATAATCCCGAAATAATCGTATTAATTTACATTTGTTATTTATGCAAATAAATATAATTATTCCTAGAATCTACACTATCATTTCATGTAGATTAAAGATTATTACGATTTTCATTTGTCGTTCAATTCAATTTCAAAACTACAACAATTACTCAAGTATACGTTCACAGGTTCAAAGTGTGATTTATCAATTTCTACGTGTCAATTAACTTAACAATTAAAGGATCAAGTTTAACTAATCAAATTTAACATATGAAGGGGTCAAGTTCAACAAATCAAAGTTCGACATATATAATCTATTTTAATTTGTTAACTATCCTATGTCAAATTTAAGTTGCAAATTATTTATCACTTAACAATACAATTAATCATCCAGTTCACATCACATAGCAATCATTCATCCATACAACTAGCATAAGAATATAGTCGTGAAAATTAATTCACCTTTCGTGGATAAAGAAATTGGCGGCGAAGCAAGAAAAGCACGAATAGAGTCGGTAAAATGTGAACAACGGACACTGTAATATCGACAAAAGAAAACGATATTAATACAATGAACGTTTGTATATAATTTATAAATTATATAACTGCGCTTACCGATAACGAAGGAAAGAACAAAAGCTGAACATCGGTGCTGCTGCAAAAAGCTCAACCGGCTGCTTCTGCACACAACAAACAGAGAAAAGTTGGTTACTATTTTTGGCAACCAAAATAGATATTGGCGTAAATACTCTCCAGCAAAATCTAGAACTATTAGCCAATCTTAGTTATATATATATATATATATATATATATATAGCAGCCGAAACAAAAATACGGCTGTTCCACACCCGCACTAACGAAAATGCAGGCGCAATTTGCATTTAACTCGCATGAATTAAACAATCTTCATGCTCACGCCTCAACATATATGCATCACCCCCTTCTACTGCATCTTCATACTCATGCACACTTCCTCTTCTTTTTTTTATATAACAAAACCGAGCCTCAAATGCATGAAGTACACACGCATGAAATACAAATGCATGAAATACACATACAACCCCATACGCATGCATAGACAACCCTCTACCTTTCCCCCTCTTTTCTACTTGCTTCTCTCACGTTTCCAGTTCCAATCCATCATTCTTTTTTTTAAAGAACACACGCACACATTTAAGCACACCCACACTCCATATACGCACACAACACTACACACAACGCACACATATTGAACATGCCCAGCATCACCTTCCAACAATGCATCATTTTGATTTTTTTTTATATAAACAAAACACACGCGCATTGCGAGGTCAGAAATTGGTTCGGCTGCAACAGGGTGTGGTGGCGCGTCGGTTGTAGGTGGAGGCGGTAAAAGCAGTAAAGGTGGGATGGCGTATGGTGGAAGAAAGGTGAGGTGGAGTGCGCTAGTGACGGAACGGGGGTGAATGGGAGGGGTGACGCACGATGGAGGGTTCAGGTTGACTTTAGGATGGTGGCTGCCGAGGCTTGAGATGGTGATCGGTGGGAGATTTGAAAGAGGTCAGAGGTTATAAGGTAGGATGGATGGATGTCTTACGCGTGTGGATGGGAGAAGGAGTGGGGTGCGTTTTTCTTTCGATCGTTCTTGTTTCGTTTATATCCTTTTTTTTCTTACAGAAGAAAGAAGTATGGAGTAGAAAGGTGGAGAGAGAAGTAATACCTGAAGAGTTTGCAAATGAGAATCGGAACAGTGAACGAAATGAAATGTTAATTCAACTTTTAACTCTAAGTTTGAGTAACAGTAATAAATTTTCCAGCTTTCCCCAGAAGTCATGTACGTTTCCAAAGTTGACCCCCCAGCTTCCAACTACCCCATTTATTTTTCTAGCTGAGATTATTTTTCTTTTGTAAACGGCTGAAAGACTTGGGCTTAAATTTGCTTAAACGGTTCGTTTGGAACGATTTAATTTACGTGACAAATTTTACGACGTACTCCGACTAGTACGAATAAGTATACCGTTTTGATCAGCGCGACAAGATGCTTCCAACGGTACACAGATAATTGCGATACGATAGTTTTATAAAATTCGCATTTACGCCGTTTAAATTGTACGTTTGCAAAACAATTTAAACGGGACCGACGATGACAGTTTTTGACGAAACGAATTTCATAATCATGATCAGAATAATTTTTACAACATAACTGTGTAAAAATATTTGGATTTGGAAGATAAATTTTACGCAGCTTTATATGGACTGATATACAGTAAAACGTGAACGAAGTTCACTGTAATAATCTGCAACAAACTTTTTCTATGTCCATATCTAACTAGAGTATGTCATAAATAAAGTTTGGACGTAAATTGAGATCGTTTATAAATTCAAAATTTTTATATTAAACGATGGATTTTAAAATTTAAATTCTGTCCGGAATTCAGGGTCGTTACATTCTTTAAATTCTATCTAATATGTCGACATATCCATGTGACATACGTCGACATATAGGGCGAAGTTTTCAAATTTTAAAATTAAAGAAATATTATATGTACACACTTATCATATTATACATATTTTTATTTATATACACTTATTATCATTATATATCTATTACTATATTAAGTAATTTCCTAAAAAATATGAAATGTAAAAGTATCAATTTTGTTGTTTCCTTTGTTTCATCTGATTAATCTTCCATTACCGTAAAACAAATGCTGATATTTTCAGTACTTCGTTTGTTGTTGTTTCTGAATCGTCCAAAGTTGCATTGTAAGCCCTTTTTCTCTTTTTGAATGAATGAATGTTTTGTGAATTCTTTGTTTTCTTTTGCTATGGATAATCTTTTCGTAGATGACTAGATTCACCACAATCGTAATACTTAAGAACATTTCCATTTCCAGAATTGTGACATCCCACCTCTATACCCACATTAGCAAATAGTATTAATAGATAATACCGTCTGCTAATACGAAGAATAAGGATGGATAGGAACGACCATCTACAGCCTTGCTTTAACTATCTATTGAATATGTTGACAATCGTCATACCATGCAGATCGACATATCCAATGAATACTTAAAACAAAACCATAGGTGGTTAGAGGATCTATCAGAATATAATGTAATAACTCAATGTAATCTATTCATCACAGAACAGTAGATCAACATATACACATATACAGATACATAACAGAGTATATAAACTGATACATGTCAAGTGGTATAGCAAACCACAATATACAGGCGAATCCAAAAGAATACATATCAGAGTTACAACAAAAAGGACTACACAAAAGCTAAAACAAAAAGGAGCAAGCTGAATAGTCCATGCGAAAGCAAAATAAGCTAAGTCCAAAAGCACCTAACCTGAAACATCGCGGTCTGACCCGAGTATAGAATACACTGGTCAGTCTAGCTAAACAAATCAGTTAGATAAACAGAACAACAATGAACCTCCAAGGTCCTAAAGTATAACAAATATCTCTAAAAGAGATAACACAATCATCTAACAGAAGATGAATCATAACAAGACAAGCCTCGTATCATTGGCAACTCAAATGAACAAAGGATATGAATATCCCAAAACAAGCCAAAAAGGCACATAACAAATACCAATGAAGGTAACACAAGTTCTGCAAGGTAATCGCTATATATCGTGTGGCTCGAAAAGATCAACACCTAAGGGTGATACCTAGGGAACGTACATATCAATGGAACAACAGAAAATTTGCACGTGCTCGGTACTGTATAAACAAGGATCCATGCGCCCGAAAGCTCCAAACCCAATATCACTCGAGCAGTGACGAATGACCAACTCCAAAGCGGTACAATAGGGAAACAAAGCCGAAGGCACAAACCCGAAGGTACAAACCCGAAGGCAACATACCCGAAGGCAACATACCCGAAGGCAACATACCCGAGGCAACAAACCTGAATGAGACAGTACGAAGACACTATCCCAAAGGCAACAAACCATAGTGGTGAAGGTCCGGAGGCCCAGTACTGGACACCACTAACTGGCGGAATGTGTCACAACTCTCGAAAAGGAATCCGAAAAGTGTTAACGTGAGTCCTATAACCACACGTTCATACTAAACGGTCTACTATCCGTTAGTCAATTTCACACTCAAAGCAATACAAAGTTTACCTCATCTCATCGGTAAATCAGACCCAAAGGTCAATACGTTCAAACGAATAGATTGGGAATTGACTGAGAAGATGAACACATGTGTTCATTGCACGCGTTTTATCTAATCATTTAATTCTCTTCCCACTTCGCTCGGAGTGCGAAATCGTGTGTGTTTTAAATAGAATTTATAAATTGGAGAAACAAACTTTTTAATACTATTTAAAAGATTATTTTAAAAAAACCCGTGGATGAATTCAAAAAGGAATCATCAAGGTCAAATATGCATAAACAACTAATTGGAACCAACACTCATCGATTTAATTGGGAAAAACCAAGCAAAATAACAAATTGGCAAAAGACAGCATATTCAGACGTCTGAAGTATATGGTTCAGACGTCTGGATCTGGAAAATTAAAAGTTTTCTAGAATCCCATTCAGACGTCTGGTCCATATTATTCAGACGTCTGAAAATGGTTTTTTAAGCCTATTTCCTTTCTGGTTGCACTCGAACTAATTCAGACGTCTGGGGGATTTGATTCAGACGTCTGAATACTGGGGAAAGTAAATTCCCAGTATAATATTCAGGCGCCTGGAATTGAGGATTCAGATGTCTGAAACCTGATGTTCAAGCATTTCTTGAACCTAGGCCATAGATGGCCAAAACAAATCGAAAGCGATCGGATGAGTGATGATTACGGGTTTACGTCAACGACTTCCCAACCTTAACGACTCACCCAACACTCTGAACATCATAAACATCAACCATATAAGGATTTCATAGATTTGGCTTCAAAAATCATAAATTGGCAAATTCGCCGAATCAAACCAAATCGAAAGCATTGAACATGCAAATATGTTGGGAGTTCATTCCTAAAAATCCAACATAGTAGAATACATAGATGTGAGATAAAAATCTCACCTTTTAACTCAAAAACAAGAATGAGAAGCTCAAATGCAAAGAAAAGACCAACCACTCTCCATTTCAACTCTACAAGCTTCAATCTAAGATCAAAACAAGTATTTCTTAAGTTAGGTTTAGGAAACTTTTCTGAAATTGAAGGAAGAAGAGATGGAGAAGATGAAGAGGAGGCTTACCAATAGCTTCTCTTGGATTATAGAGCAAGAATTTGAGTTTGCAAGAGTAAACTAGGGCTTGGAGTTTCTAATTCTTCTTCCTTTCCCCCATTTTCAGTTGAGAAAGTGTTTAAGAAATGAAATGAGTGAATGGAGAAGAGAGGGAACTGAGTTGGGTATTAAGCTAAGCTAATGGGCTGAACCCAAACCCAAACCCAAAACCCAAATAGAAAAAGTAGAAAAATTATACTTACTCCAAAATATCAAAGCTTATACTCAAAAAGATCGCAAACGCCATTTTGAACTCAATGGAAGTGGTTTTGAGTCCCAATTTGACTGTTTGCAGAAAGTAACATTTCGGATCTAAATCCGACTAATGACGCTATATTTAAATAAACCATTTAAATATATTATTGTTAAATATGCGGGTTGTTACAGATCTCCCCTCCTAACAAAAATTGCGTCCACGCAATTCCTAGAGACGATATTTATGAAAACTACATACATACAATTCCCAAAGGAAAAAGGAAATAAGCTTGAGATGAAGAGATATTCTCACCGTGGCCAAGCAAAGATAGAAAACCTGGATAGGATCGCTCGATAAACTCTCTGGTTTCCCAAGTACAGTCATTGGGATTAGCGGACCATTGAACTTTAATGAGCGGCACGCCCTTGTTTCGAAGGTGTCGCACCTCCATGGCTAACACGCGAATAGGTTGTTGTACAATAGATAAGTCTGGTGAGATGTCAAGCTCTTGCAAATCAGAAGAATTGACAACAGAATCCGACTCTCGAAGACACTTCCGAAGTTGAGAGACTTGAAACACGTCGTGAATGCCAGACAGATGAGCAGGAAGTGAAACTCTATAAGCCACATGGCCAATACGTTCAGTAATAGAAAATGGTCCTATAAAGCGAGAAGCCAATTTTCCAGTCGTAATGAAACGCATAACCCCTTTCAAAGGAGAAACACGAATAAAAACAAGATCACCAATCGAGAATTTGAGAGGCTTCCTACATTTGTCCGCGTAGGATTTCTGACGAATTTGTGCCTCTTTCATTCTCTAACGAATAAGATCAATCTTCTCAGAAGAATCACGAACAACATCTGTGCCAAGAATATGCTTCTTCCCAGATTCCAACCAACAAGAAGGTGACCGACATGGCCTTCCGTATAAGGCTTCGAAAGGAGCCATACCAATACTGGACTGAAAACTATTATTGTAGGAGAACTCTACAAGACGTTGGTGATCCTCCCAACAACCACCAAAATCAAGAATACAAAAACGGAGAAGATCTTCCAAGATACGATTCACCCGTTCGGTCTGTCCGTCAGACTTCGGATGATAAGCTGTGCTAAAATTAAGCTTTGTTCCCAAAGCTTGCCGAAGACTCTGCAAAAATGACTCGTGAATAAACGATCACGGTCACTCACAATAGAATTAGGAACACCGTGAAATCTCACGATTTCCTTGACATATAACTTAGCCAAATGTGAAGCAGTCCTATTAGACTTAATAGGAATAAAATGAGCAGACTTGGTGAGGCGATCAACAATAACCCAAATGCTAGAATGGCCCGATCTCGAACGAGGTAGGCCGTCAATGAAATCCATAGAAATCTGATCCCATATCCACAATGGAATCTCAAGAGGCTGAAGAAGACCCAAAGGACGCTGATGTTCGGCCTTAATACGCTGACAAGTTATGCAATTACTCACATAACTCTCCACATCGCACTTCATGCCTTCCCAATAATAAAGGCGACGCATATCGCACTACAACAAAATGACCATTTTACAACTGCATTTTTACAACTGTCACAAAATGCCAGTTGTAATAAAGGTTTTTCACAACTCTTTTTTTCATAAAGTTGTAATAAACTTATCTTCAACAACTATTTTATTTTGTCAGTTGTAATAGATGTCTATTACAATGTTTTATTTTTGCCAGTTGTAATAGATATTTATTTTTGACAACTATTCTTTTTCGAAAGTTGTAATAGATGCCTATTACAACCTTTTTTGTCTACCACTTGTAATAGTTGTCTAGTTATAACAATTCTTCTTTTTTGCCAGTTGTAACAGATGCCTATTATAACCCTTTTCATTTGCCAATTGCAATAATTAATTAATAATTATAATTAAATAACAATGCTTTCAAATAATTAATAAACAATTAATAATAATTAATAATTACTATTAAATAATAATAATTAATAATTAATTTTAAAATATGAAATAATTAATATTAACAATCATTGTTTAATAATAATAATTGATAATTAATTAATATTATTATTAAATAATTAATATTAATAATTATAAGAAGTAATAATTAAAAAGTAATAATTAATAAGTAATAATTAAGTTTAGTAATTATAAGAAGTAATAACTAAGAAGTATTATTTAATATTTAGTAATTTACTTTTGATAATTAATAATTAATAATTACGATGATTTTTTATAAAGTTGTATAAACTTATTTTCAACAACTTTTTTTACTAGTTGTAATGGAGGCCCAACTAATATTAATAATAATTAATATTAAATAATTAATAATTAGGAATATTAATATTTAATAACAACCTTACAAATTAATAATAATTAATATAAATAATTAACAATAAATATTAAATAATTAGTACTTAATTATATAATTTTTAAATAGTAATTAGTTTTTAAAAATAACTATTAAATATTTTGTAATCAATAATTGGTAACATATACATAATGATTAATAATTAATAATAAATAATAGTTACTATTAAACAATAATAATCTATAATTAATTTTAAACATGAAATAATTTCTATTAATAACTAGTAGTAATTAATATTTAACTAATAATTAATAAATCAATGATCAATAAATAAATAATAAATATTTAATTAATAATTAATAATTTATAAATAATCATTACTATTATTTAATAGTAACTTAATGCTATTAATAATAAATAATTTATTAGTAATTCCTATTAATAATAAATAACTAATAATTTATAAATAATAATTACTATTAAATAACTAATAATTCCTATTAATAATTATTAATTAATAATAATAATGTTCTTTAAAATTAAAAAATTCAAAAATAAAATTTATAATAAAAATTAATAATATCATACGCATCCAGATATTCTCTTTTATGACCAATTTCTTTGACATACATAGGTATTTCTTTTGGTTTAACTAGCTAAATTTTTGGCTCCTTGCCTCTAAATTTTTGGCTCCAATCCTCAAATTTTTTTCCTCCAGTCCTATTTCTGACTGTAAACCTCCGTCTTCTTAAACAGTTGATTAAAAAAATCACTACACCAAAAAAATACTCTCGTCTCAAAAGGCTTCTTCTCCTCAACAAAAAAATCCCAAATCATTCCTCTTACCACAGCTCACTTTCTCTCTCCCCATTCTCTTGTTCTACCTTGCCTTCGCCCGCATTCCCGGTGTCTTCACCAATGGTCCATGGCAGTCTGCCCATGCCATATTTTACGGTGGCAGCGACGCTTCTGGCACTATGGGTACTTTTTCCAAAAACCCCCTAAACTCGCATACGTTTTCCCCAAATTTTCATTTCTAATTCCAGTTTATTTTTGAAAAATAGGCCGAGCATGCAGGTATGGAAACCTGTATAGCCAAGGGTATGAAACGGACACGGCGGTGCTGAGCACGGCGTCGTTTAACAACGGCTTGAGCTGCAGCTCTTACATGGAAATCAAATGCATGAACGATCTGCGTTGGTTCCACAGTAGAAGTCCGTCGATTATCGTGACGGCGACCTAATTTTGCCACCTAATTTTGCTCAAGTGTCTGATAATGGCAGGTGGTAGTGAGCATTTCGACCTAGCGATGCTTGTGTTTTTGAAGATCGTTGAGTATAGGGCCAAGACTGTGTCTATTGCTTACCGAAGGTAAATTTTACATTTTTATTTTATATTCTACTGATTTCTCGAAATGTAGCAAGATTGGTAAAAGTTTTGTTGCGATTCGTTTGGTGAAAACTTACAAAATAACCACCAACTTTTTTTTCCTTTTGGTATGAAGAGCAATTCATACTTAATAAATATGCATAATAACTGGATAGTTTTGAAATCAAAAAATTTCAGTTTTCGAAGAACACATTTTAGTGAAAAAAGAACTGTTACCTATTAAAATCAACTATTTTAAGGATATTAGAATCAAGGTCAAGTTACTTAGAACAATAAAATTTGTAAAGTAGGCTTAAAATTGGGAGATTTGTAGAAAATGGTCACATTCCTGATGTAAAGTAAATGTGCAGAACAAGAAATAAGATTTCATTTACTTTGTTAAGAAAATAGGCATTACCTTTTCAAATCATGATATATTATACTTATAGCTTTTGCAGTGAGTGGATCTAGCATATATAATACATGAGGCAGCAACAAACAACAATGTATCGATTGGAAGGTGGTGAGCAGCATAGTCTAAACAAGAGCGGTAGGTATTGCTGAGTGAAGAAATGCAACGATACTGAAGCACTGTAGTAGAAATAATACTGAAGTCTATCTGAACTCTGATAAAAATATAGGCAGTTCACCTTTATGGGGAGATGTTGAATTAAAGTCAGGGGCTGTTAAAACGGTTGGGGTGAACTCTGTTTCAAAACAGAATGGTAGTGCAGGCTAATGCGTTATCAGATGTGTTTGAGGAGTCAGGTGAAGTTGAAGGTGAACAATCGGGAATACAGCAAGAAATAGCCATGGAGCATGAATATACAATACAAAGAAAAGTGGTCATTTTGCCTGGTATGGTCGACCAATTTTGACGCAAACAACTGCAGATTCCGTGATGCAGGGACAAAGGGACTCCAATTCGAGGTGACGACTCCAGATTCATTGAGGCGGCGACTCCATCACTAGCATTAGCATAGAAACAAGTTGAAAAGGTGTGAAATTCTTTTTTCTTGTTTGGAAATTAGAATAAAATTTTGATTTCTCCTTTTATTTTTCTGACCTTTGACATCCATATTTCACACTTTGTAAATTTTAGTTCAGTTTTGTAAAAGGATGCCAGTGGTGTATATCTCTATAGTACCATCATTTTTGTTTCACTTGAAAATATGCAACATAATCTCCTTGTAGCTGACAATATTTGGTCACATAAGATGGAACCAAGCTTGTTATATGCATGACTATTAATGAACTTAGTAGAGCTTAAAATGTTTTGTCCTCTTTTACATGGTCAGCAAGTGCCTAAACTATTCCTAGTTTAGTACAGCTAATTGTAATTAGAAGTTTATGTTATGTTTTAAACTCGGATTGGAAGAGCAAGTGAAACTGAAGTTTGTGAGGGATAGAGTTACCGATGCCCTGAATGCAACTAAAGCTACCGTTGAAGAGGGAATTGTGCCTTGTATATGCTCTTTCCTGTCATGTTCGGTTTATACCTTCTCTTGTGTGAAATTATTTATATAAATCCTACTATTTCTTCATAGGTGGCGGTGTTCCTTTCTGTATGCATGCAAAGAATTAGAGAAGTTGCAGACAGCTAACTTTGACCCAAAAATTGGCGTTCAAATCATTTAAAATGCTTTGAAGGTATTAAATTCAAATCATATGAAAATATCTCTATAACTATGAATTATTAAAAACTTTTCCTTCTAATTAGTCAAAAAATGACTAAAAATAATGTTTTACTCGATCCAGATGCTATCATATATTATTGCTTCAAATGATGGAGTACAAGGTGTTGTTGCTTTTGGCAAGCTTTTGGAACAGGATCATGCAAACGTTGGTGCTGCTAAAGGTTTTTGTTTCTTCTGATTATGAGAAATTTTTATATGAATTTCACATC
Source organism: Allium cepa (assembly GCA_030765085.1). Lineage (NCBI taxonomy): Eukaryota > Viridiplantae > Streptophyta > Magnoliopsida > Asparagales > Amaryllidaceae > Allium > Allium cepa. Next base: position 350,805,310 of record CM060944.1, read on the forward strand.
CTTGCTTCTATATGTGAGTTCAGTATGATTTCTAAATGATATTTTATATACATATATAGGCGAATATGTTGATATGGTAAAGGCTAATATTATTGACCCATTGAAAGTGATCAGGACTACACTAACCGATGCTGCAAGGTATAAAACTCCCTTCCAATCAATAGAAAGTATTTTCTTTCCTCATATTGATATGTACTTTTTTGGTTTTGCGTTCATTGAGCTAGAAATAAATCATGATTATATTTAAATTTTAGAAAGGTAATTACTTCAAAGATTAAAATACCAACCAAATTATTATTATTATGAACAGGTGCATTCCATATAAAGTCAATACTGATGAGCACTATGACAGTGATCGACTGTGGCTTGGCATAAAGACTTCGTTGCCTTCGACTAGTGTATTTCCTTAGGGTATGTGTTTTGCGATACAAAACTTTATCTTTCTTATGTATTTTGTGTTGTATCCTATTTTGGAATGGTTATGTGAGAATGTTGTTTTGGTACTATTTTAGTTGGTGATGTGAACGAATACTTTAGATTGTTTTATTTGGTATGTATTGTGTTTTGTTAGAATTATATAAATATTAATATTTATGAAAGAATTTGATTCAGTTATGTATATTTATAATTTTGGTAAATTATTAAATGGTGCATGCAATTATATTTTTGGATTTAAATTGCAATTGATGTGGTTGCAATTAAAGTATATTGCAACTATGGAGGAGGTCGCAGAACATACTAAACTGCAACTGCGTTTAACAGTTGTAGTAGGGATAACTACAACGGTGGCCACGTAGTTGTAAAATTGTTATTTACAAGGGTAAGAAACAGTTGTAATATACAATATCACAACGGTTATATGCAACTAAAGAACACAGTTGTAAAAAATTGATAGTCTTTTACAACTTCTTAAAATACGACTGTTGTTCCACCGTTGTAATATATCTTTTACAACTGTGTTCCACCGTTGTAATATGCCTCTTTTGTTGTAGTGTCGGCATACATCTTACTACTACCAGGATGAATAGAATACTTATAACAGTGACAGACACCAAGAATGTCATGCCTAAGTGCAAAATCAGAACGCACAAAAAGACGGTTCTTCTTGCGAAGACACCCATGAGAATCAATGCTGAAATCCAGCAACGCCTCATCACAGGATCCAGACTCACAAAGCTGAATAAGTTGCAACAAATCAGGATCACACCATTGAGCATCGGCAATACAATCCAATAAAATGGGTCGAGCTCCCAAACTAAATAATAGAATAGGAGAATCAGAAGATGAACCTCGATTACGAATTTCCTAAAAAGATAGAGTCTCAAGAATATTCCGTTTGGCAAGCATCATAGAAACAACAGCCGAATGTTTGCGACTAAGCGCATCAACAACATGATTACCCTTACCAGGGGTATACTGGATATCAAAGCCATAGGAAGCAAGAAACTCGAGCCAACGCTGTTGTCTCATATTGAGTTCCTTCTGAGTGAACAGATACTTCAAGGATTTGTGATCGATATAGAGAATGAAGCGCTCGCCCAATAAATAGTGTCGCCAAATCTTCAAGCGAAGATAATGGCGGCTAACTCAAGATCATGAGTGGCATAGAGAACTTCATTCGGACGCAGTTGCCTAGAAGCATAAGCACCGAGACCACTACAACAAGCATCGGTGTAGACAACAAGATCATGATTCCCCTCGGGAACAACAAGAATAGGAGCATTTGTGAGAAGTTCCTTTAATGTCAGAAAGGAAGCTTCACACTTGTCGGACCAATTATAACGAATGCCTTTCCGAGTAAGGCTGGTGAGAGGAAGCACAATACGGGAAAAATCCTTAATGAACCGACGGTAATAACCCGCCAGTCCAAGGAAACTACGAATCTCATGCACATTCTCAGGCCTCTTCCAATTCTGGATGGCTTCGATCTTTGAGGGATCGACTGAAATGCTCTTGGAAGATACAACGTGGCCTAAGAACTTAACCTTATTCTCCCAAAAATGGCACTTGGAGAATTTGGCTCTAAGCTGATGGTGATGGAGAGTACTCAAGACAATTCTCAAGTGATTAGCATGCTCGACTTCAGATTTAGAATAAATAAGGACGTCGTCGATGAACACAAGGACGAACTTATCAAGATATTCCCGGAATACTTGATTCATAAGATCGATAAAGAAAGCAGGAGCGTTCGTCAAACCGAATGGCATAACAAGCCACTCAAAAGAACCATAACGAGTGCGGAAAGCTGTAAGAGGTATGCTATCCTCCGCGACCCTCGTAACTGATGAAAACCTGTGGCAAGGTCAAGCTGAGAAAAGACCTTAGCACCACACAATAGATCGAACATATCATCGATCCCAGGCAATGGATACCTATTCTTGATGGTTAACTCGTTAAGCTTGCGATAGTCAATGCAAAGCCTAGACTTCTGCACAAAGACGACCGTGGATCCCCACGGAGAAAAACTGGACTGAATGAACTGCTTGGACTCAAGCTCTAAAATCTGCTTCTTGAGTTCCTCATTTTCCTTTGTAGACATCTTCGTGGGAGGACGATTAACTGGCTGTGCGTCTGGAATGAGATCAATGTGGAACTCAATTGCCCGCTTGGATGGTAAACCCGAAACAGGCTCAAAAACATTGGAAAAGTTACAAGCAATAGGAATACGAGATATGTCATCATCATCCCGCGAGTTAAGAGAATTAAAGCCATTTTGGAATTATCCACATTCCGAAGAACAAGTGATAGCTGAGTAGGCGAATTCGGATGTCGAAGATATATAATCCTCTCAGAACAAATAATCCTGGCCTCGTATCTCACTAGCCAGTCCATATCCAAAATCATATCAAATCCCAGATATGAAATAACGTTCAGATTCGCACGAAAAGAAAAGCCACATAAAACAATCTCAACATCATCACAAAACAAGCTAAGGGTTGCAGATCCTCCAATAGGATTCGCAATCCTTAATGAAGTAACCATACAAGAAACATCCAAAGATAAATCATCGACGAGCTTCTTCGATACGAAGGAATGTGAAGCACCCGTATCGAAAAGAACTCGAATACTATGATCATGAAATAAAATAGAACCTTCCAAAATAGATGGAGATAAAACCTTGGACTGAGAAGAACCTTCAGAAGCCTTAGCAGCATAAAGCTTGCTAGACTTAGCACCAGCAGGAACAGTAGGGCAGGTGGAAACATGATGACCTTCCTTCTTGCAATAGCGGCAGAAGAGAGGCTTAGAACAAGTTCGAATCATATGATCAGGAGAACCACAATTGCAACACTTCCGAATGGAAGGTGTTCCAACAGACTGAGACTGAGAGCTAGAACCACCAGTCTTCTTCTTCTTGGAAGGAAAAGACCTGGACTTCTGAAATGGAAACTGCTTTATGTTGGGGTTCTTAGAAACCTCAACATCATCACCACTATCACACTCTTTCTCTATGGCTTCGAGATGAAGTGCAGAATCTACCAACTCCTCAAAAGAAAGCTTAAGCTGGAGCAATAAAGACTTCTTAAGATATTTCTTAAGACCAGAGACAAACTTCAGATTCTTCTTATTAGATGTACTAATGAATTCAAGACCATACTTAGATAAAGCCTCGAATGACGCAACATACTCAGAAACAGAAGATTTCCCTTGCTTCAACTCAAGAAAGCGACGGGTCAATAAAACTTTTTCAGATTCAGGAACGAACTTGAGTTCGAATCGCTCCCGAAACCGAGTCTAAGAAAGAGTAGACTCATCAATTTCGGCAATAAGAAGCTCGTACCAATCAAGGGCACGCTCTTGCAATAAGCTAGAAGTTACAAGAACTCTATCATGATCAGAAAGATCCATGCGAGAGAAGATACGCTCGCACGTGCGAATCCAAGCTTGGACTTCAAGAACAGACTCGGAGCCTTTAAACGGCTTTCCTCCAAGATGAGAAAAATCACTGCACAAACATGCAAAGGCAGACTTGCGAGGTAGAGATACTCGAGTAGAGATAGAGGCTAAGTGCTCCTAAACAACTCCAAAAATTGATCGGCAGACATATAAACGCCATCCGGATATGAGCCACCGGATTGCCCAACACCCGAACATCGTCCCCTGCCTCTTCCAGCCATACGCTGAGAGTTCAGATAAGAACAAGATTATTCACAAGGTAGATAATTCAATATGGGATACTACGGAATTTAAATGCATTCCTAGACGTATTCCCAAATTCTATCTACCACCAAAGGCACAGAAGGAATATAGGCAAGATGATTCAAAGATTTGTAACACTTATACACTTTGATGTACCATAATATGCGCTTATATTCTGTGTTTATCATATTTTGTTCTGAACCTTGCTCTGATACCAAGCTGTGACGTCCCACCTCTATACCCACATTAGCAAAGAGTATTAATATATAATACCATCTGCTAATACGGAGAATAAGGTTGGATAGGAACGACCATCCACAACCTTGCTTTAACTATCTATTGAATATGTTGACAATCGTCATACCATGCAGATCGACATATCCAATGAATACTTAAAACAAAACCATAGGTGGCTAGAGGATCTATCAGAACATAATGTAATAACTCAATGTAATCTATTCATCACAGAACAGTAGATCAACATATACACATATATAGATACATAACAGAGTATACAAACTGATACATGTCAAGTGGTATAGCAAACCACAATATACAGGTGAATCTAAAAGAATACATATCAGTGTTACAACAAAAAGGACTACACAAAAGCTAAAACAAAAAACAGCAAGCTGAATAGTCCGTGCGGAAGCAAAACAGGCTAAGTCCAAAAGCACCTAACCTGAAACATCTCGGTCTGACCTGAGTATAGAATACACGGGTCAGTCTAGCTAAACAAATCAGTTAGATAAACTGAACAACAATGAACCTGCAAGGTCCTAAAGTATAACAAATATCTCTAAATGAGATAACACAATCATCTAACAGAAGATGAATCATAACAAGACAAGCCTCATATCATTGGAAACTCAAATAAACAAAGGATACGAATATCCCAAAACCAGCCAAAAAGGCACATAACAAATACCAATGAAGGTAACACAAGTTCCGCAAGGTAACCATTATATATCGTGCGACTTGAAAAGACCAACACCGAAGGGCGATACATAGGGAATATACATATCAATGAAACAACAGAAAATTTGCACGTGCTCGGTACCGTATAAACAAGGATCCATGAGCCCGAAAGCTCCAAACCCAATATCACTCGAGCGGTGACGAATGACCAACTCCAAAATCGATACAATAGGGCAACAAACCCGAAGGCACAAATCCGAAGGTACAAACCCGAAGGCAACATACCCGAAGGCAACAAACCTGAAGGAGACAGTCCGAAGACACTATCCCAAAAGCAACAAACCATAGTGGTGAAGGTCCGGAGGCCCAGTACTGGACACCACTAATTGGCGGAATGTGTCACAACTCTCGAAAAGGAATCCGAAAAGTGTTAACGTGAGTCCCATAACCACCCGTTCGCACTAAACGGTTTACTATCCGTTAGTCAATTTCACACTCAAAGCAATACAAAGTTTACCTCATCTCATCGGTAAACCAGACCCGAAGGTCAATACGTTCAAATGAATAGATTGAGAATTAACTGAGAAGACGAACGCACATGTTCATTGCACGCGTTTTATCTAATCATTTAATTCTCCTCCCACTTCGCTCGAAGTGCGAAATCGTGTGTGTTTTAAATAGAATTTATAAATTGGAGAAATGAACTTTTTAATGCTACTTAAAAGATTATTTTATAAAAACCCATGGATGAAGTCAAAAAGGAATCATCAAGGTCAAATATGCATAAACAACTAATTGGAATCAACACTCATCGATTTAATTGGGAAAAACCAAGCAAAATAACAAATTGGCAAAAGACAGCATATTCAGACGTCTGAAGTATATGGTTCGGACGTCTGAATCTGAAAAATTAAAAGTTTTGCAGAATCCCATTCAGACGCCTGGTCCATATAATTCAGACATCTGAAAATGGCTTTTTAAGCCTATTTCCTTTCTGGTTGCACTCGAACTAATTCAGACATCTGGGGGATTTGATTCAGACGTCTGAATACTGGGGAAAGTAAATTCCCAGTATAATATTCAGACGCCTGGAATTGAGAATTCAGACGTCTGAAACCTGATGTTCAGGCATTCCCTGAACCTAGGCCATAGATGGCCAAAAACAAATTGAAAGCGATCGGATGAGTGATCATTACGGGCTTACGTCAACGACTGCCCAACCTTAACGACTCACCTAACACTCTGAACATCATAAACATCAACCATATAAGGATTTCATAGATTTGGCTTCAAAATTCATAAATTGGAAAATTCGCCGAATCAAACCAAATCGAAAGCATTGAACATGCAAATATGTTGGGAATTCATTCCTAAAAATCCAACATAGTAGAATACATAGATGTGAGATAAAAATCTCACCTTTTAACTCAAAAACAAGGATGAGAAGCTCAAATGCAAAGAAAAGACCAACCACTCTCCACTTCAACTCTACAAGCTTCAATCTAAGAACAAAACAAGTATTTACTAAGTTAGGTTTAGGAAACTTTTCTGAAATTGAAGGAAGAAGAGATGGAAAAGATGAAGAGGAGACTTACCAATAGCTTCTCTTGGATTATAGAGCAAGAATTTGAGTTTGCAAGAGTAAACTAGGGCTTGGAGTTTATAATTCTTCTTCCTTTCCCCCATTTTCATTTGAGAAAGTGTTTAAGAAATGAAATGAGTGAATGGAGAAGAGAGGGAACTGAGTTGGGTATTAAGCTAAGCTAATGGGCTGAACCCACACCCAAAACCCAAATAGAAAAGGTAGCAAAATTCTACTTACTCTAAACATATTAAAGCTTATACTCAAAAAGATCGCAAACGCCATTTTGAACTCAATGGAAGTGGTTTCGAGTACCAATTTGACTATTTGCAGAAAGTAACATTTCGGATCTAAATCCGACTAACGACGCTGTATTTAAATAAACCATTTAAATATATTATTGTTAAATATGCGGGTTGTTACAGGAATTTTTGCTTTTAGTTTTACAAAAGTTGATCATCTTTTTCTATTTTGAAAATTTACTAAAATTTCGAGTCATAAGAGCAATCTCCTCATCATTATCGTTATCATCTGAATCATGATCATTTGTTGTTACGTTAAATGCAATTGATTTCTTTTTGGTTGCATTATTTTCTCTTCTACCCTACATTTGTGCTTCATAGGACATTAAATTACCAATTAGTCCTTCAATTTTAAATTAAGTTATATCATTGGATTCCTCTATTGCTAATGCCTTTTTATCCCATTCATAAGTGAGTGAATTAAAAAAATTTCCAACTCGATCCTTTGTTGAGAAATTTTCCCTAATGGTACTAATGAATGAACTATACCTTAAATCTAAAATACATGTCAAAAATAAACTCTTTTGGTTCATTTTAAAAAGTTGAAATTAATTAGTTAAGATGGAAATCTGAGTTCGTTTTACTTTACTAATACCCTCATGTGTAACACGTAAGCTCTTCAATTATCATGAGCAGACTTACAAATTGAAACTCAATTAATTTCATTTTTATCTAAAGAGAAAAATAAAATATCTACGGCATCAGAGTTACTGTGTGCTTTTCTTTTGGTCTGGTGTCCATGTTGAGTAGTCAATTTGGGTTCAGTATACTCACTTTGTGTAATGTTAGAAATATCTAAACCATTGGATTGTAATAAATTTTCATCCTACATGACTAGTAAGTATAATTACTACCATTAATAGTGGGGTTCTAGCAATTCATTATCCTTCAACAAAAAGTGTAAAAAGTGTACAACCAGTGTTACTAGCCATGCATACTTTTCAAAAATCAAATAACGAGTTTTTGAAAAATCTAATGCACTAATACCGAATGTGGGAAATGGTGTAGTACTAATGTGAACGGATCTTAAGGCTACTTTAACACTAGAGGGAGGAGAATAGTGTTTTATAACTTATATGGAGCTTTTCTAAATTATTTCAAGATTTAAATTCACACATATATAATCAACACACACACATACACACACACACATATATATGCACACACACACACACACACATACATACATATATGCAGTAAAAGGAAAGTAAAAGTAAGAGAGATGACACCAGGAGTTTTATAGTGGTTCGGATTAACCAATTCTATGTCCAATCCGGTATAGAGTATATACAAATTTCTTTCCAATGCCTAATTTAAACAAGTAGTAAGCAAACCAGAATACAGTCCTGATTTTAAGGCAACGAGTTACACCCTCCAAGTTTTCTGAGTTTAGGGTAATCAAGCAACAAGATTACCCATCTGATTTAAATATGCAACAAGCACACCCACTTGATTTGAAAGGGAAATAAGCACACCCACTTGATTTGAACGAGCAACAAGCACACCCAAATGAATAATAATAGAGAGTTGTTGATTCAAAATACAAACAATTATACTTTAGATACAGAATACCATATAGCCCTTTGATAGGACTTTGATCTTTGAATTGATGAGAGAATACTTTCAAATTAGTGAGTAAATTATAGAGCATGATGCACTAAAGTGGATGTTAAATTTGAGGGAAATTGAAGAGTATATAAAGTGAATTTTGTTGCATATATAATGAGAATTTAGAGTAAGAAAAAAGTAGAGAAAGTAGTTAATAAAATTCATTTTCCAATCCCCTTTATATAGTGCATGAAAGAACGTGTTTATTCGTGAAGACATGTAACCAAAAATCATAACTATCAAAAATTAAAAACACACCCCTTCAATGGTATACATGTCGACATATCCATGTAGCCTATGTCGACATACTTACATATGTTTTGAAAAACGAAAACACTTTAAATATGTTGCAAAATTCCGAACTCTTGCAAAATCATTTAAGAATAGTTTCTAAATACATTAACATATAAAAATATTATAAAATATTTATAAGATATATTTTGAAAATAAAATAAATATTTAGATGGTAAAATTAATAATTTGATAATAGAGTATTCAAAACAAAGAAATTTTCTGTTCAAGGACTTTAACAAATTAATCTATTGTCCATTAACTGTAAACTATAGTCTTGAACTCTTCGTGTTTTCATCTCTAAGCTCATCGGTCTTCAAATATCTTAATTATCTCTAAATCGTAGTCTCTTGTCTTTTCGCTGGTCAGTCTTCAAACTCAATTATCATGTACTTGTATAAACCAGTATAATATCCTACAAATTATTCTATACAACTTGGAAAAATATCAGTACCTATATTTATATGTTTGTTGTCATCAAAATCAATATCTACGGTATTAACATGTTTCCCTTCCTAATTCCTTCAAAGATAATTTTACAATTTTGATCTAAGGGGTAATGTGTGCCTTTATTAAAATTTATCCTAAATCATTTATCACATAGGTTACTTACACTTCGGAGATTATGTTTCAAATTCTTAACTAATAAAACGTTTAAAATAGTAGGAGTTTCAGAGCTACCAATGTTGTTGATGGTAATTACATATCCTTTTGAGTTATCTTCCAAACTTACTTCTCCACCATCCTTGTAACTATTTCTTGTTAATAGTGTCGAGTATCCAATTTGTGTCTTGAACATCCACTGTCCAGTATCCACTTTTCCTTCTTGAATTTAGATACCTATTCATTGAAAGCCATAAAACATGCCTCATTGCCTTCATTCTTTGAATCTATGCCACTTGATATGGTATCATAGTGTTCCCAAGTTGTTGTGAATGCTCGTTTCCTCTTTTTGATTGAATTCGTATTGGGATAGTCCTTTGATTTATTCAGTGTTAGGATGCCCCTTTAAATATGCCTAATCTTGTTGCATATAAAATATTTTACTGCACTTCCAGAGTTGTCACCATCGTCCATTTTTCAGAATTCCTTCCTTCCTTTGTATTTCAAAAATCTTACGAAATTCCTTACCATAAGTTATATCTCTTCATCCCTATCCTCTGAGCCTTGTTCTTTTGTTGTTGTGTTGAAAGCGAGCGACTTCTTGCTTGGTTTTCCTTTCTTTCCTAAAATTGAACTTCATATAACATTAAATTACCTATTAACTTTTCTACTTTCATGGTATTTATATTGTTAGCCTCTGTTATTTCCTAAGTCTTTTGATCCCATTCACTTGAAAATGAATTTAGAATCTTCCAGGATTGGTCTCCTTATAGAAAAGTAGGCAATTTATCATGATATTTAGAATACATGTCAAAAATAGACTCATTGGGTTTCATTTTAAGTGACTAAAATTTGTTAGATAACATGGAAATCTTCGATTCCTTAACCATACCTGTAACTAGGCGCACGACTTACATTGTCCTCCAAATTTCACATGCACTTTTGCAAACGGACGATCTATTGAACTAATTTTTATCTAGGGTGCAGAATAAAATATTCTTTGCCATTGAATTGTTAAGTGCATGTGCCTTTAGCACATCAGATCATTATGCGTAAAAAATCGAGGCCCGGTGTACTTAATTTTGGTGATGTTCTATGTATCTAAACAGTTAGAATGTAAGTAAATTTCCATACTACATGACCAATAAGTATAATTACTATAATTAAAGAGTGATAGTCAACTAGTAGATTGTCCTTCTACAAATATGTTAAACATGGTATTTGTATCACTGACCATTTAAACTTTTCAAAAATCACATTATGAAAATTTGAAAAATAATATTCTGATTCAAAATGTGGGTTATGATGCATTACCCAAACACCGCATAAAATGGATCTTAAGGCTAATGTAACTAAAGGAATGAACGGTGTTTTTAAATTTATTACCAATTTTATTGTGATTATCAAGCTTAACAAAAATAAATTATATTCATAGGCAGTTGTAATATAGTAATGTAGAAAAGTAAAAGCGATAAAAGTAAAGAGAAGACACCAAGAATTTTATACTAGTTTGGATTCCCAATCCCACATCTAATCCTCCCGTATAGAATTTTCACTATAAAAAACTTGCAATTCCACGAGTGGCAAGTGCACCTTTACAACTTGACTTTGAATCAGGTGGCAAGCAACACCTATCTTGATTTTCTATGGGTAGCAAGACACATCTAATTTGATTTTCTATGGGTAGCAAGACAAATCTAACCCCTTGAAATTTTACGGGTGGCAAGAACACCTAACCTTCTTAACGTTCCATGGATGGTGAAGGTCACCTATACAATCCTGACTTTCCACGAGTGGTAGGATGCACCTTTACAAACACGTGGTAGAGTAATATCTATAAGAAATTGAATCTTTTGATCACAATTTCAAATAGTCTATAACACAAGTTACTATAGACCTCCAGTATCAACGTATATTAGTTTTCTTTAAGGAATAGGATAGGAATAGAGAGCAAATGATAGAAAATTTGTATGTGGACTCTCTGACTTTTGCTAGTTTTCATATCCATGAAGAAATAGAGAGAAAGAGAGTGGATTCACAAAGTAGAAGTGTATGTAAACAATAAAACCTATCTGTAAAATATAATAATGTAAAGAGTATGAGAAATAAGAGAATTTCAAATATCTCAAATTTTAATGAATAACTAATAAATAATAATGTAACAATCCACTTTTTGGACGGTTTAAATCGACAATAAGCCACACATGTTAAACTCAGGCCATTCGAAAGGGAGGATTGCTATGGGGTAAATAAGAAAAGAAGAGAAAGAAAGAAAATAAAACACATAATCTCACAACGGAATGATAAAATATAATAATCAAATAAACAGTTCATGAAGCTATTTTACAAATAACATTAGATTATCCTTTACAGTACAGAATCATAGTACATACAACAGGAATAAATAATTAATGCAGCGGAACAACATGATGCAGTGGAATAAATATAATAAATAATAATAGTACTAAATCTTCGTATTCGCCCTTCAGAAAAGCAGTCTTCGATACACTGAAAATCTCAGACTGACCCGAGCGAATTGAAAAGACAAAACACTCGAGTCAAAACTAAAAGATCTTATATAAGTTAAATCAACAATAAATAAATATGAGTGTAACGACTTCACCGATGTTTATGGGTTTTTACATCTCCTATCCAGTGTCTACCGTGCGTGCAATAACTTAAGAGATGTTTAGGATTACCATCTCCCAAGGATCATTAAACTATCTAATATGTAGTACAATACACTATTATAATATGTCTACCGTAAAGTATCAAAATAGCGCTAAGGCTTTACCCATATCCCCCTTATCACATTTTATATATTCTTATAGTCTATATAGTACCGTATGCTCCACCTGTGACGACCCATCTTTCTAACCACAGAAAGACGTATCATCAATAAGAAAAGAAAGAGATAGAAATAGAAAAGACAGAAAGAAAGAATAACAACATCAGAATCTCACAGCGGAAACGGAACAAAAAATAATACATCACATAACCATTACATAGTTTTACATATATCAGAGTTACACAACATCAATCAGCAAGACAGTTATATATATATATATATATATATATATATATATATCTGCCAATACATACATCCCAAAATACAACATACGTCAACTAACACAGCGGAACTAGATAGATAGATACGTCTGGAATCCTGCTCCAAGCTCCTTTAGAACTCAACAATCCAAAACCTATCAAAAGACTTCCCACACATAAACACGGGTAAGTTTTTACCTTACGCTAACCAAAACATTTTATAGGAGTGATATTATAATAGTGTCTAGGGTTTTCAAGTAAATAGAAAATAGCTGAAATTGTTATATTTATTAAATTCCAGCTACATAGGTATACAATCAAAACCGTAGGGTCTCGTACGGAAAAATGGGTTTCCATCAATGGCAGGGCTACTGGGGCACCGCCCGTCATAGTACAGGGCCTAGATCGCCGTACCGAGGATCACTCTCGACCCACTACAACACAAGGCTGGAACCATTCCTTACTGAATAGTTCCGAACAAGATAACCTCGCAGTTGCGGCCAACAACTGCCCACACAGCCGAAATAAAGGGTCATCTAGACAAGGGTATATCTTGTCCTGCTTGGGTGCTACCCACCTAACCTTGCTACGTCTCCTATGTTTTAGCCAATCTCTGTTGATGAGGCTTGAGGCTGCGATTACCTTTATAGAATATATCTCTTAGAATGCTCATCGTCCACCTGACGATGTTCTGAAAGCATTCAATCCATACAAGTTCGTTCCGGGTTCGAAAGAAACCGAAGGCATTATCTCGTTACACTCATTTTGGAATCACCCTCAGAGTTAACGACGATAACCCTTGCATTCTGAAACACCCTATCAATCTTCACTTGGAGATGCCACGACCTAACGTTTAATTTGGATTGATGTGGTTTTCAGATAATCATAATTGACACCCGATCCCGGTCTCATCGAAATTCAAACGCCATTTTAAAGGTCAAGTTGTTTAATAGTTTAAACAATTTAATTCAACAATTTGAATTCACATAACATTTATCATAGATAAATCATACTCAAACATCACAGATATATCCAAAGCATATCACAGAGTATCACAGAATATCACCAAATAGTTATCACAATCAATCAAACAGGAATCATCAATTCATATCAAAATTAGTTTAATTAACATAAACTTAATTAATTACTTAAGAATAAACAATTTTATCCTACTTAATTAATCACTAATTAATCAACCCATTTAATTTATTAATTACTTCTTAATTACTATTTTATTAAATTAATTTACATTTTGCTCACTTAGTTAATTATTTCTTAATTATTAATTAATAACCTTAATTATTAATTAATAAAATTTAATTACCAATGAATTAAAAACTTAATTATAAATACCAATCTTTAATTACAAATTTATTTAATCTCAAATTACTTAGTTAATTACAATTATAAATTAATTTACATTCTTAATTAACTTACAATATAAATTAATTATTTATCTTACATTTGAAAATCTCCCTTAATAACTTTTAAATCAAATCTTAACTTAAAATTTACCAACATTATTTACTTCATTAATACTAAACTTTGTTTAACATTATTAACTTAAAAGTTTATTAGGCTTAACCTCTTGAAAACAAAACCCGAGAAAATCTCAGGTTACTCGAGTTACAACCAGAGTTTTTTTTTGCCCCTTTTCCCGAGTTCCCCTTTTCTCCTTCTCACATATATTTTTTCTTTTAAAAGTTTAAGTTTTAAACTTTATAAACTAGGGAGCAACTCACGAATTTCGCGTTCTAACCCGAAGCAAACCTTCACTTTCTCGAGTATCAACTCGAGTTGCTCTCACGCCAAAAGTTCCTTGGTACCATATCGACGTCGTGCACGCGCACAGGCCATTGACGGCATCGCCACCTCCTGCGACTTACTCCACTCATCGGCGATTTACCCAACATTCAACTCTTACCCTCGAACTAACATCACAAAATACGAAAAGAAATCTGACACTTCCAGTCGAAACTGGAACACTCAAGCTCGCCAAAATCCACTTCGACACAGTCATCCCGACCACCGGAACCGCCGCGCCTCTGTCTATATCTCAAGTACACCCCCTCCAAATCTGACCACACTCGATGCATTGACGAGTGCGCACGAGCCCAAAACCCAAACGCTCATTTCACTGTCCTTAAACCCTATACTTCCCTCTGGTCGACGCCATGACGAACTGGAATGTCTCCAGTCATTTTTCCCGACATCATCAGACCTTCATTCATCCCTGGTCCAATCCTGACATTCCAAAGTCCTCCGGCTATCTGAATTTGCTCAAAACCCATTTACAGTTCATCTAAAAACTTCTCTTAGCATACTCATTGAAAAAATACCATTTTTGTTTTAAAAATCCTACTTTCGAATGATAATTCATGTTATATAATTGAATTAATCTTTCATGACATTCGGATTTATCATATGGTTCAAGTTTGCTTTGTAAAACTAAATTGGCAGAGGCAATTCATCCCTATCGAGCTTAAAACAGTTTTAAAACCATAATCTATGCTTAAACACGCTTGTTTTCTTTTAAATCCTAAGCCCGGTAATGATTAAATGAAAAGAAATTGAATTTACTTGTTTGTTTCTACCCTGTAATCTAAAGCAGAGAAGAACGGGTTCAATTTAAAATACACAGAGCAGTTATATGTATATATACAGAGCGACTAAAAAATATACATGCAAAGCAACAATCTATCCATGAATTGTATGTACAAATTTTATTAAACTTAAATCTTAAACAATTTGTTTACTCACCTAAGAAAACTTTGAACAGAGAATAATTCTGTTTTGGAAAGCTGCAGTTTGATCTTCCTGTAAACCTTCCTGTTTTTGTTTAGTTGAATTATTGATTTAAGTTTCAGTTGTAAGATTAGTTTCTGAAATGCTAAATTTTGAGGAACGAACTGGAATAAGAAGAATGATGTACATATATAGAGAGAAAAGGTGTTTACAGGGAAGGTATCTTCTGGTACAAGTTTATTTCTTTGTTTTCAATACTTTGGTCAAAGATTTTTTTTTGAAAACTGAAATGATTTGTATATATTTGAAATAACTTTATTTGTGCTGGAGAAGATAGCATTAAATGTAATTGTCTTGTTTCATGTTACATACTTATCCCCTTTGATTTTGTATGTACATACATACATATATATATATATATATATATATATTTGTTTCATTTCCTTGCATATCTACATGTATTTCAATAGTTTACATATTTCTAGAATTGTCTGATGTGTTTTACTTTATGTTTTCATGTAACCATATAATTTAACTTATATTTTTTTTATTCCTAACATAAATGCTTATTTTTGTTTCTATTTAAGTTTAACTATCAAACACTTAATTCATATCCATATATTTTTATAATTATATTTTATACTTATATTTAATATTGATAGGATTAATTTTTTAAACATTATTATCTATATTGCATCCATATGCATATGTTTAGATTAAATGTTAATAATGTAGAGCATTAATTAAATCGAATAAGGTAGATTTTATTGTAAATATTTTTGTAAGATTTTATTTTAAATTTTCGACTCAAAGTCTCTTCCAAAATACATACATACATATATATATATATATAAATGGTAAATGTCCAAAGTCTTATCTTTTTTTTAAATGATAGGCTTGTATTTTGTTTAAATTAGATTAAATACTTATTAAATTAATATTGCCAAAAATTCGGGTCGTCACATTCCTCCCCCATTAAAAGAATTTTGTCCTCGAAATTTAAAACAAAAGTTAATTCCAAAGCTTTTATAACAACAATCCAAACATACATATCATCCATACAATAACAATCAACCAAACAATCTATCCTAACAAACATCACTAGCTATCCGGACACAAATCTGGATAGGCTTTCCTAAAACTATCCAGAGTGTCCTAGGTACAATCTCTGGGATCCTCGCTCCACTGCACTTTGACGAGCTTCACTAATTTTCTCCTGAGTTGCCTCGTATCTTGATCAACAATCTGAACAGTTTTCCTAACCACAGTCAAGTTTGGCTCGACCTCTTAATCTTCCTGGACTACTGGTTCTACAATCAATAATGGGTCATGGACAAATTTCCTTAGATGGGATACATGAAATACATTATGAATTCCAGACATCTGTTCTGGAAATTCAATTCTGTAAGCTACAGCATTAATTCTTTCCAACACTCGGAATGGTCCAATATATCTTGGGGCAAATTTTCCCGTCTTTTCGAACCTAATATCTCCTCTGATCAGGGAAACTTTGACAAAGAGAAAATCACCAATCTCGAATTCCAATTGTCTTCGCCTTTTATCTGCACACTTCTTTTGACGGTCCTGAGCAGCTTTCATTCTCTTCTTAATAAGCTCAACTTTCGCAGAAGCTTCTCGAACCAAATCTGGTCCAAGCACAAGACGATCTTTCGAATCTATCCAACAGGATGGGAATCTACACGGTCTACCATATAAAGCTTCATAAGGATCCATCTTAATACTCGCCTGGTAACTGTTATTATATGAGAATTCTACTAGATGTAGATGGTCTTCCCACGATCCACCAAAATCCAAAACACAAGCTCGAAGCATATCCTCTAGAATTCGGTTAAGCCTCTCCGTCTGTCCGTCTGTCTGAGGATGATAGGCTGTACTCAATCTCAAACTCGTTCCCATAACTGATTGTAGAGCCTCCCAGAATTTGATGGTGAAGATAGGATCGCGATCACTTACTATACTGACTGGAACACCATGCAATCAGACTACCTCTCTTAAGAAAATCTCTGCTAGAAAAGCTGCAGCACGAGTTTCCTTAACCGGTATAAAATGGGCGTTCTTAGTTAAACGATCCACAATCACCCATATTCCTTCGTTTCCTTTCTTGGTTCTAGGCAAACCGTCAATGAAATCCATCGAAATCATCTTCCACTTCCATTTTGGAACTTCCAAAGGCTGCAATAATCCGGCTGACTTCTGCTGATCTCCTTTAACCTGTTGGCAAATGGCACAACTACTGACAAAAGCAGCTACATCCCTCTTCATGCTCGGCCACTAGAAAAACCTTCTCGTATCCTTATACATCTTAGAGATTGCTGGGTGAATATTCAGTTTGGAGTGATGCCACTCAGATAAGACTTCTTGCTTCAACCCATCCACATTCGACACACAGAGACGACCATTAATCCTCAAAGTTCCTTGATCGTCAATCTTGAAATCAGAATACTATCCCTCTTTGATTCCTTGAATAATTTTCCTTAAAGTCTTATCCTCCATTTGTTTGCTTATGATTCTTTTCTAGAGAGACGGAACAACTTCCAAAAGAGACAGAATTGCATTCCTGCTAAGAGCATCAGCCACAACATTCGCCTTTCCCAGGGTATACAGAATATCCAAATCATATGATGCCAGAAACTCGACCCATCGTTGCTGCCTCAGATTAAGATCCTTTTGAGAGAAAAGATATTTCAATGGTTTGTGGTCCGTGAATAACTCAAACTTCTCTCCCAAAAGATAATGTCTCCAGATCTTCAAAGCAAACAAAATGGCTAACAACTCTAGATCATGTGTAGCGTAGTTCCTTTCATGTGGCTTTAATTGTCGACTCGCATACGCAATTACTCTACCATTTTGCATCAGAACTACTCCCGGTCCAACTATACAAGCATCTGTATAAACCTCAAATTTGCTCTTCCCATCCGGAATAGCTAGCACATGTGCATCGGTTGGCCTCATTTTCAACTCCTGGAAAGCTTCTTCACACTGGGGTGTCAACTTAAACTTAGCTCCTTTCCTTGTCAGCTTGGTCAGATGCGAAGAAATCTTGGAATAATCCTTCATGAATTTCCTATAGTAGCCAGCCAATCCCGGAAAATTACGAACTTCAGTCGGTGTCTGCAGTTGCTATCACTCCATAATAGTCTCAACCTTTGCCAGATCTACAGAGACACCTTCTCCAGAAATAATGTGCCCCAAAAATTTGACTTTCGATTTCCAAAAATGGCACTTAGAGAATTTCTCCTTCAAAACATGCCTTCTCAGTGTCTCTAACACAATTCTCAAATGCTGCTTGAACTCTTCTTCAGACTTAGAGTAAACAAGGATATCATCGATGAATACCAGAACGAACTAATTCAATATATCTCGAAAGACTCGATTCATCAGGTCAACAAAGTAAGCAGGAGCGTTGGTTAACCCGAAAGGCATAACCAACCACTCATAGAAAAAATTTGGTCCCCTAAATGCTGTCAAGGGAATACTGTGCTCAGCTACCCTTAACTGATGGAAACCAAATGCTAAATCCAGTTGAGAAAAGACAGAAGCTCCATGCAGCTGGTCAAATAGATCATCAATACGAGGAAAAGGATATTTATTTTGAATGGTCACTTTGTTCAATTCTCTATAATCCACACAGAACCTTAGCGATCCATCCGATTTAGTGACAAGCACCGCAGCAGAACCCCAATAAGAAAAACTGGGCCTAATCAACCTCTTCTTCAAAAGATCCTGAGTTTGCTTAACTAACTCCTCCCTTTCCCTAGGAGCCATCCTCCTATCAGGCTGAGTCACTGGTACTGCTCCTGGATTCAAATCAATGCGAAACTCTATCTCTCGACGTGGAGGTAAACATTTGACTTCCTTGAATACGTCATGAAAATCTTGGACCACATCGATATCTTCAACCTTCTCTTGAGAAGTCTCAACTCCATGTAAAAGACTACTCAAGTGAATTCCAGAATTATCACACATCACTCTGGTAATCCTACCCAGATCAGTTTCCAGCGAAACTGTTCTCTCATCACAATTCAGGACAGCTTTATACTTATCAAGCCAATCCATCCATCCCCAACATAAGGTCAAACCCCATAAAATTCAACACATAAGGGTCACAAGAAAAACTATGGGATAGATAGAAAATCCTTAAATCCTTACAGATCATATCTAATTTTTTTTACCCCTCCTACAGGATTAGATAGAAAGATGGGACAGTCTACAGTACTAGGCGTAAGAAAGAACTTCTCTACAGATTCCTAAGATATAAAACTCAAAGAAGCATCCGAATGAAATAAAACTTTAATATACTTGCCATCTAAAAGTAATGTACCTTCCAATACTCCTTTGCCTTTAGATGAAGTAGATGGTGCACCTTCCAAAGCAAATACCTTATTCTGTTGAGATTTATGAAGTAACGGGCAATCCTTGATCATATGACCTGGTTGGTGACAATTAAAGCATAGAGATTTTTGAACCAAAGCCGAACCCGGTCCACTTTAATACGACTGCTGCTGCTGCTAAAATCCTTTCCTAGGACACTTATTCGCCAAGTGACCTTTTTGTTGACATATATAGCATTTGCGAGGTCCGTTGTTACTTCCGGCCTTCTTCTTATTCTGCTTCCTCCAATTGGGATTGAACTTCCTCTTACTTGGATTAGCAAAACTCCCACCTGATGCTGCTACTGGTGCCATTGATCTCTTATTCATCAAATCCTCATATCTCAGAGCCATATCAATTAACTCAATAAAAGATCATTTCAAATGCGCCGTCATCTTTTTATGAAATCCTGGCCTTAAGCCTTGCACAAACATTTCGTTCTTTTTTAGGGGTGTATCTATAAGCCCTGGTCCATAGCAAGAAAGTTCATTGAATTTGGTCTCATACTCAAATATAGTCATGCTTCCCTGCCTCAAATTCAGAAAATCCTGGTAAAGACGAGTTTTCCATGCCGTTGGCATGAATTTTTTCTCAAATAACTCTTTAAATCTTTCCCAAGAAATGTCGTCCTCAAGGACATTTGCTACCGCTGCATCCCACCAGGCTGCAGCGCCTTCTTGTAACTGCCATGTAGCCATTTCCCTTTTTCGCTCATCAGACAACTTCATACTCTTAACGATCCGCTCATAAGAGCGTAGCCAAGATTGGACCTCAATTACCGTCTATGTCCCTTTAAATGGTTTACCTCCAAGGTTGGTGAAGTCTTTGCATAAAGCGGCAAAACTAACCTGCGGCGGTACTGGATCTACAGCCTCACTAGCAGTTTGACTTCGTCCATTATCAGTCGAGGTACTGCCCCTACCTCTGCCTTTCCTTTCAGAACTCATGTTGGCAACCTGGACAGGTAACTCAACAAATTTAGATAGGTATATAATTATATAAAAATACAAATTCGCACTCTCAAGATAGATATTACTCCAGAGCCTAGGTATTATCTCAACTTATGCTCTGATACCAACCATGACGACCCGCCTTTCTAACCACAGAAAGACGTATCATCAATAAGAAAAGAAAGAGATAGAAATAGAAAAGATAGAAAGAAAGAATAACAACATTAGAATCTCACAGCGGAAACGGAACAAAATATAATACATCACATAACCATTACATAGTTTTACATATATCAGAGTTACACAACATCAATCAACAAGACAGTTATATATATACATCTGCCAATACATACACCCAAAAGACAACATACATCAACTAACACAGCGGAACTAGATAGATAGATACGTCTGGACTCCTGCTGCAAGCACCTCCAGAACTCAACAATCCAAAACCTATCACTTGGCTACTCATAAAAATTTGATTACCCAAGAGTTTATGAAAAATAGAATAAACTCCGAGTCAGACATGGGTCTGGTGTGAGTAAACGGTTTAAAGTTGTTTAACTTTGAAAACCATTTGAAAATAAAGGTATCACGTAAGACTTCCCACACATAAACACAGGTAAGTTTTTACCTTACGCTAACCAAAACATTTTATAGGAAATCCAGTGATATTATAATAGTGTCTAGGGTTTTCAAGTAAATAGAAAATAGCCGAAATTGTTACATTTATTAAATTCTAGCTACGTAGGTATACAATCAAAACCGTAGGGTCTCGTAGGGAAAAATGGGTTTCCATCAATGGCAAGGCTACTGGGGTAGCGCCCGTCACAGTACGAGGCCTAGATCACCGTACCGAGGATCACTCTCGACCCCCTACAACAGAAGGCCGGAACCATTCCTTACTGAATAGTTCCGAACAAGATAACCCCTCAGTTGTGGCCAACAACTGCCCACACAGCCGAAATAAAGGGACATCCAGACAGGGGTATATCTTGTCCTGCTTGGGTGTTACCCACCTAACCTTGCTGCATCTCCCCTGTTTTAGCCATTCCCGGTTGATGAGGCTTGAGGCTGCGATTATCTTTATAGAATATATCTCTTAGAATGCTCATCATCCACCTGACGATGTTCTAAAAGCATTCAATCCATACAAGTTCGTTCCGGGTTCGAAAGAAACCGAAGGCATTATCTCGTTACACTCATTTTGGAATCACCCTCAGATTTAACGACGATAACCCTTACATTCTGAAACACCCTCTCAATCTTCACTTGGAGATGCCACGACCTAACGTTTAATTTGGATTGATGTGGTTTTCGGATAATCATAATTGACACCCGATCCCGGTCTCATCGAAATTCAAACGCCATTTTAAAGGTCAAGTTGTTTAATAGTTTAAACAATTTAATTCAACACTTTGAATTCACATAACATTTATCATAGATAAATCATACTCAAACATCACAGATATATCCAAAGCATATCACAGAGTATCACAGAATATCACCAAATAGTTATCACAATCAATCAAACAGGAATCATCAATTCATATCAAAATTAGTTTAATTAACATAAACTTAATTAATTACTTAAGAATAAACAATTTTATCCTACTTAATTAATCACTAATTAATCAACCCATTTAATTTATTAATTACTTCTTAATTACTAATTTATTAAATTAATTTACATTTTGCTCACTTAGTTAATTATTTCTTAATTATTAATTAATAACCTTAATTATTAATTAATAAAATTTAATTACCAATGAATTAAACACTTAATTATTAATACCAATCTTTAATTACAAATTTATTTAATCTCAAATTACTTAGTTAATTACAATTATAAATTAATTTACATTCTTAATTAACTTACAATATAAATTAATTATTTATCTTACATTTGAAAATCTCCCTTAATAACTTTTAAATCAAATCTTAACTTAAAATTTACCAACATTATTTACTTCATTAATACTAAACTTTGTTTAACATTATTAACTTAAAAGTTTATTAGGCTTAACCTCTTGAAAACAAAACCCGAGAAAATTTTAGGTTACTCAAGTTACAACCAGAGTTTTTTTGCCCCTTTTCCCAAGTTCCCTTTTTCTCCTTCTCACGTATAATTTTTCTTTTAAAAGTTTAAGCTTTAAACTTTATAAACTGGGGAGCAACTCACGAATCTCGCGTTCCAACCCGAAGCAAACCTTCACTTTCTCGAGTATCAACTCGAGTTGCTCTCGTGCCAAAAATTCCCTGGTACCATATCGATGCCGTGCACGTGCACAGGCCATCGACGGCATCGCCACCTCCTGCAACTTACTCCACTCATCGGCGATTGACCCAACATTCAACTCTTGCCCTCGAACCAACATCACGAAATATGAAAAGAAATTCGACACTTCCAGTCGAAACTGGAACACTCAAGCTCGCCAAAATCAACTTCGACACAACCATCCCGACCACCGGAACCGCCACACATCCGTCCATGCCTCCGTCTATGTCTCAAGTACACCCCCTCCAAATCTGGCCACACTCGATGCATTGACGAGTGCGCACGAGCCCAAAACCCAAACGCTCATTTCACTATCCTTCAACCCTATACTTCCCTCCGGTCGATGCCACGACGAACTGGAACGTCTTCGGTCATTTTTCCCTACATCATCAAACCTTCCTCCATCCCTGGTCCAATTCCTGACATCCCAAAGTCCTCCGGCCATCTAAATTTTCTCAAAACCCATTTACAGTTCATCTAAAAACTTCTCTTAGCATACTCAATGAAAAAATCACCATTTTTGTTTTAAAAATCCATTTTCAAACGATAATTCACGTTATATAATTGAATTAATCTTTCATGACATTCGGATTTGTCATATGGTTCAAGTTTGCTTTGTAAAACTAAATTGACAGAGGCAATTCATCCCTATCGAGCTTAAAACAGTTTTAAAACCATAATCTATGCTTAAACACACTTGTTTTGTTTTAAATCCTAAGCCTGGTAATGATTAAATGAAAAGAAATTGAATTTACTTGTTTGTTTCTACCCTGTAATCTAAAGCAAAGAAAAACGGGTTCAATTTAAAATACACATATCAGTTATATGTATATATACAGAGCGAATAAAAAATATACATGCAAAGCAACAATCTATCCATGAATCGTATGTACAAATTTTATTAAACTTAAATCTTTAACAATTTGCTTACTCACCTGATAAAACTTTGAACAGAGAATAATTCTGTTTTGGAAAGTTGTAGTTTGATCTTCCTGTAAACCTTCCTGTTTTTGTTTAGTTGAATTGTTAATTTAAGTTTCGGTTGTAAGATTAGTTTCTGAAATGCTAAATTTTGAGGAACGAACTGGAATAAGAAGAATGATGTACATATATAGAGAGAAAAGGTGTTTACAAGGAAGGTATCTTCTGGTACAAGTTTATTTCTTTGTTTTCAATACTTTGGTCAAACATTTTTTTTGAAAATTGAAATGATTTGTAAATATTTGAAATGACTTTATTTGTGCTGGAGAAGATAGCATTAAATGTAATTGTCTTGTTTCATGTTACATAATTATCCCCTTTGATTTTGTATGTGTATGTGTGTATAATTATATATATATATATATATATATATATATATATATATATATATTTGTTTCATTTCCTTGCATATCTACATGTATTTCAATAGTTTACATATTTTTAGAATTGTCTGATGTGTTTTACTTTATGTTTTCATGTAACAATATAATTTAACTTATATATTTATTTATTTTTATTCCTAACATAAGTGCTTATTTTTGTTTCTATTAAGTTTAACTATCAAACACTTAATTCATATCCATATATTTTTATAATTATATTTTATACTCATATTTAATATTAATAGGATTAATTTTATTTTAAACATTATTATCTATATTACATCCATATGCATATATTTAGAATAAATGTTAATAATGTAGAGCATTAGCTAAATCGAATAAGGTAGATTTTATTGTAAATATTTTTGAAAGATTTTATTTTAAATTTTCAAATCAAAGTTTCTTCCAAAACACACACACACACACACACACACACACATATATGGTAAATGTCCAAAGTCTTATCTTTTTTTTAAATGATAGGCTTGTATTTTATTTAAATTAGATTAAATACTTATTAAAATAATTTTGCCAAAAACTCGGGTCGTCATACCACCAAACCAGTGGTTTACTCAGATGGCACTCCATAGGTACGGTACAAAACAAACTTGTAGTGGGCACGATAAGGCATGTGACAAGGCACGCAAGGCAATGACAAGGTAGGATTCTACCGTTTGCAGAACCAGGCTGGTGGTAACGCATAGCAGCTACTACTGCCCATCTCGGAACATACTTCCATAATCAAATCGAGGGGTGGCCACCAAATCAATGACAAAATCATAATATGGTATCGAAGAAGCATGTTTGATCGGAGATGCGACCTCACTTGGCCCAGATATAGCTCCTATTTTAGTCACATCAAGCTGACTCGAGGGAGTCTGAGCTACGTTAATACCTCATACAGAATCATTCACCAAACCATTCTACTTCATTCTGGAATCTCCACCACATGCATAGTTGTTAAAGTGGTTTTCGGTTGGCAAAAGGTATAACAATGCCCAGTCCTGGTCTCTTTAACAACCAAACGCTTATTACATTCCGGATGGTTCTTTAC
Source organism: Allium cepa (assembly GCA_030765085.1). Lineage (NCBI taxonomy): Eukaryota > Viridiplantae > Streptophyta > Magnoliopsida > Asparagales > Amaryllidaceae > Allium > Allium cepa. The sequence continues at coordinate 350,830,585 of CM060944.1, forward strand.
ATTTCAAAAACCATTTCATATCGATATCAAAATATCATATTCTCAAAAATCATATCAGTTTCGAAATCATATTCACTTTCGAAATCATATTCTCAAAAGAGGTTAAACCTCATTTCAAACTCACTATATTTACTCAAAATATGTCATTTCACTAGAAAATATCATTTCAAATCCCAACTTATGTTATAACATCACTTAACCATATTTGCTTTTAAATCAAGGATTTAAATATAAACAGTTCAACCATACATCGTTAGAAATTTAGAATATAATTTAGATAGTCATAAATAGTTAAAATATTTTAAAATACTTTAAATTATATTAAAATAGCTTAAATTAAATTAAAATGGTTTAAATAGTTTAAAATAGATTAAAATAATATTAAATTAGTTTAAATAGATTAAAATAGTTTAAAGTAGATTAAAATAGTTTAAATAGATTAAAATAGTTTAAAATAGATTAAATATAGTTTTATTAGTTCAATATAAGTGGTTTGATTATTGAAATGGTTCATATAGTAAATATTTTGAAAATCTAGATAAATCAGAATTTTAAAATAATATATTTTTAACAGTTTATATTAAAATAATTAATTTAAAATTAATATCAGATTGAACTATTTTTTATTTCAACACATCCAGACCATGTCCAGCTTTCAAATCAACAAACTCAATTTGTCTTTCAATTCAGATTCTCATTTAAAACCATTTAATCAATATTGATTTCAAATCCATATTCGAACTATAAATTCAAACTATTTCAAATTTAGTAGATTTTAAAGTTTGAATATTCAATATTTCAATAACTCAATTTCGAAAAATTTCATTTATACTTCAAATCCAACTTTAAAATTTCGATTTAATTCTTTAAACAATTAATTTAAACCAGTTCCAATTTCAACATTTAGAGCTTGGATTTCCGAAAATAATTCAGTTATACAAATCAAATTTTATTTCAAATTATCATTTAACTGGATTCAAAAATTTAAGAATTTAAAATCATTTAATTTAACAAATTTGATGTCTGTATATAATTTTCTACCCTATGGTCAACTGATACGGATATCTATCATTTCAACCTGCAATAATTTTAAATTTACGGGTACATATAATTTCAATCCGCAATCCTAAATTCAACTTCAAATCGATGAAATTGCTTGGGTCTCTCATTTCAATCCATAATGATTTCTCCCTAATCTATCAGATTGTTCAAGTATGTATCATATCAACCTATAGGGAATTTTCTAACAATAAACTAAGGGAACTTGTAGTGTGATATTAATATATATAAAATAACATAACATCGGGTCATCCAATATCAACAATCGAAACATCCCTCGTAATCGTCACTCAAATCAATCAATAAATAGCAACAATTAACTGGTTATCATTAATAGGTATTTAGATGGAAACTAAAAATCAATATTAAATTAAATGGCGATTAAATTCAATAAAAGTTAGATTCAACTGGAATGACAATTTAAATATATCAATTCTAATCGTATTATAAATTTAATTTAACTAACATAAGGTAATTTAGTAGTTGTGAGTGAATTAAAACATTCACTTTTAATTTTAAATCGATTTGAAATCCAAATAAAGGCCTAAATTTAAATAGTCTCAGAATTCGTCAAAACCAATTCCATAATATCCGAAATTTTGATACGATTGCAGTAGAGAAAACCGAGTGTGAATCCGACCTCATAGGTAAAAGTATTAACATTAGAATGATTGGAATATATATTTAAATTTAAATAAACAAAAAAAAGAAGCCACGTCACCAGACATAATGCGTAACCCTATTCTCCATAACATTCGAACATGTCGAAATCAATGAACGGCCGCCACCTACGTTCAATTAAAGTTGCAACCACATCTACTAGACCATCGATCTAAAGCCACCATCACGAAGCACAGCCCATGCTTCCCCTACATCCAAGTCGCGGCCTCCCTTGATGCATCCTAGCCTCTCGTGGCGACCGCCATTTAAAATGCCATTGTAGATGAATCTTGGCCATATGACGACGAATGACAACCACCACCAAACCTATTCTCCACCCTCTTTTGAACACCGCTTCCCGATCGTTAAACGGTCGACGATCCACCGTCGGATCGTAAACCCTAGATTTTGATGGCTGAGGTTCATCCTCAATTTTTGGACAAATGATGCATCCAATAAAAAAAAGAACTGAAGCAGTGGATTACGTATATTATATGGCATAGTTTGAGGGGTTTGAATTTCGATTTGAATTGAAATTGAATTAGGGTTTGGATTTTGCAGCCACTTGAAGAAGGAAGAATTTGTTGGTTGAATAGACAGATACTTACAATAATAAGAAATAAAAAGGCTACTAGGATTAGGAAAAACTATTCATATAGACAAGGCCCAATAAGGATGAATAACATATAGAACTGATTCGAAAAGACAATAACGACCTGAAAAGGCCGTTCCGCTTTCGAAATGAAAGTGGGTCATCCCATATATCAAAATAGATGTTTTTCGTATTTTTAAACTCAATGGAACCAATTTCAAACTCAAATTCCATTGTATACAGAAGTTAGCTTTTAAAATCAGCTTATTTAAAATTTATTTCATTAAATTGATTTCTACGCCTTTCGAGCTCGCATGATCAAATGACCAGTCCGATTGCTACGAAACTTGAGATCTTAAAATAATTCACTGTTACAGATTAGATGAAACTGGTTTCGTTGAAATCCAAGACAGTGGACAAAACTGCTATTTTCACTTAAATAAATTATTATTAAATTAATTTTATCACTTTTTAGTTCGAATTTTATAACTAACAATTTTTATCATTTCTAATTACACAAGAATTAATAACCTTTTAAAACAAATTTCCTAAGTCAATTTCAATATTTAAGCGTTGCACAAATTATAGTGTTTAATTATAACTGTAATAAATTGATTAAATTATAATTTAATATTCCAATAAATTTATTTATTTTGATTTTCATCTTATCATTCAATCAATTATTACCTTATGAATATAATTGACATTAGTTATGTTTTGTTACATCAATAGTCTACAGTATCATCTTTAACCATATTAATTGCAATATTTAATTAGATTAATTTTAATGGATTTACAATTTAGTTTCAACGAATTAAATAACGAAATGATAATTAAACAATTGTTACAAATTACAATTTCAAATACACTTCTATGTTTATTGTTTACAAACCAGGCTAATAAATTCACATACTGATTAATCATTCTATATTACTCAAATTCAATTAATTACATAAAATTTCACCATCGAATACAACTGGCTTATTTATTGTTTACAATTTATAACCAAATTTCAAATTTGCAATCACTTTAATTAATTAAAATTGTATTAAAATTGTTATCAATTACCTTAAATTAATACTATTACATTTCATGCTAGTTATTTTACTCGTTAAATTAGAAAATTTTAATTTCTTAAAATATTAAATCCCAAAATCTAATTTTATTTAATATTTTAATTATCGAAAATTACTGGTTGTTACAAATAATTTAAGGAAAATATGGTTTTAGACTAAGTAAATAATTAGGGAACATTTATTTACTTGAGCCATTAAAATTTGAAAATAAGTTAGTGGCTTATATGGTAATTTTTAAATATACATTTACTTATAATAATATAGAGATATGGTTTAGAATGAATGAAATTAAATGGCCATAAGGCGGCGGCCCAACTTATTAAAAAATGGTATAGTAAAATAAAGGAACCTTTATTTGATTCATGCATTCTCTTGGAAACTTGTTAATGGAGGCCAAAGAAACAAAAAGAAGAAAACGAAGAAGAAAAATTAAGGAACTTGGAGAAGATTTGGCAAATCTAAAGGCTTAGGTGAGAAATACCATGCCTTATTTATCATTTTCATTGTTGTTTGAATTCGATTTTGATTATATATGATAGAGCTCAAATGCATAAGATGCTTATATGAATTAAACAATGCTTTAATGAACATTTTGAAGGTGAAGTAGCTATACTAGAGGAAGTTTAGCTATGTTTCATACACTGGTGATTTTGAAATGATATGGAAATTGAATATGATGTTACAAACATGATTTTAGGTATGATTTTTATATTATAAGATTTTGTTTTAAAAAAAAGCAATGGGCTAAGGGAGCCCTGCCCAAATATATTCATATACATCAGAATTGTACAAGAGGAGTTACATGCAGATGCAAACATTCATCAAGTAAAAAGAAGAAAAATGAAACAAATTACATATCAAACAAATACATCACTCAAGAAAAACCTCACTCAACAAAAACAACTCCTAATTCTCTGCATAAAAATTCACTTCTTCCTACCAACTCTCCTGCAAATCTTCTTATGCATTAAACTAAATAACACATTAGCATTCTCAATTTTCTGATCAAAAATTCTTCTATTACGTTCATTCCAAACTTCATAAACAATTTTTTTTAAAATGATCAACAGAATCTCAATTTTTGAGCACTTCCATCTTGTAGCTTTGAAGATGTTATACCACTCTATTCTAGAGTTTTTCACTGGTCTGTAAAAATTTCCATTTGCAAGTAATCTGCTCCAAACTTCATAGGTAAAGTTGCATTCAAAAAATAAATGTGTATTTGATTCAGGATAGGAATGACAGAAAATACAATCCTCATTATTAAGTATGCCAAGCATAGTCAATTTCTACTTAGAGTTAATTGCATTTGCCATGATTTTCCAGAGAAGAAGATTTTCTTTAGCAGGTGAATTACTTTTCCAGATTCTTGATGCCCAAGGGAAGGTTTCCATGTTAACATTATATAACAGAGCTTTGTACACAGTTGATATAGCATGTTTTTTCCCCTTTAATGTCCAAAGTACTTTTGAATTTGAAGAATTCAGAGGTAAAGATGTTAGATCTTGCCATAAATCTCTGACTTGTTTAGAGCTGCAATATGGTAGGTTAATAGAGCCATCACTGATGTAAGTACTAACTTTAGCATTTAATGGAATTCCAGTAAGAAGTTGCATTGGATAAGGGAGAATATCCTGAATTCTCAAACCAGTTTTGGCCCAAGGAGATGTCCAGAAGTTTAAATCTTTATTAACCAGAGGGTTGCATTGTATAATAGGTAGAAATGTTGATCTTAACTTCAGAATATTTCGCCAACTCCATCTGCATAGGTTTGGAATGCTGATAGTCCAAAAATCCTTTCCTTTTAATAAGTTTTTTAAAATCCATTGAGTCCGGAGATCCTGATTATTACATAAAATTTTGTCATGGTATAAAGACATAGCAGCAACATTCCATAATCTGATATTTGTTATACCCAGACCACCCTTGTTCTTACGTAATTGTATCATCTTAAAAGAGATAGGAATTAACTTTTTTGAGAAAGGGTCGGCATGCCATAAAAATCTATCCAGTGCACTGTATATCATTGAAACAAGTTTACATGGAAGAATGTAATGTCTCATCCAGTAATTGACCATAGAAGTACCAATACTCTGTACAATAACAAGTCTCCCTGCTTGTGAAAGTTTTGTATTAGGCCAAATTGATAATTTCTCAGTAATTTTTTCATAAAGTGGCAAACAATCTGTAGTAGTGATTCTTGCAGTGATGATAGGAAGACCAAGATATCTATCATTATGTTGCATTTCACCAAGACCAATGAATGATATAATTTCACTCTTTAAAACATCATTAATACCTGCTATCAGAATGTGAGATTTGCTAAGATTAATCTTCAATCCAGTAATTGTGTAGAATTTATCCAGAACCTCAAATATAGTGGAGATATTTGATTTAGTTGGCTTAGTAAAAATGACAAGATCATCAGCAAATAAGAGATGAGTAATTTGTGGATCTTAACATTTTGGATGCAACTCAATCTTCATGTTATATACTTGCTCATTTATCAAAGAATTAAGTACCTCCATTACAGTAATAAACAAATATGCAGAGATAGGATCACCTTGCCTAACTCATTGAGTTCCTTTGAAAAATCCTCTGGAACATCCATTCCTAATTATTGAATAATGAGATGAATAAATACAAGTGTATATCCATGCAAGAATTGGCTTTGGAAAGTTCATCCGAGAAAGAATTGCTATAATAGAGCACCAAGATACTGAATCAAAAGCTTTTTGAATATCAAGTTTGATCATACATCTGGGAGAAATACTCCCAATACCATAACCTCTTGTAAGCTCTTGTGTAAGTAAGATATTATCGCCAATATTTCTGGAGGGAAGGTAAGCAACTTGGTTATTGGATATAACTAAAAGCAGAACATTTTTTATCCTATTTGCTATAATCTTGGAAATAATTTTATATAGTACATTGCAACAGGAGATAGGTCTAAAGTCAGTAACACTTCTTGCATTTGGGCATTTTGGAACAAGGGCTACATTAGTTGCATTAATACCAATAGGCAATTTATTATGAGAAAAGAAGTAGAGGATTGCTCTGATGACATCATCCTTAATTATTTTCCAAGTATGTTGAAAGAAAAAAGAACTGAAACCATCTGGACCACCACTACTATCAGGCTTTAAGGAAAAGACTGCCATCTTAACCTCCTCAGGTAAAACTTCTCGAATTATTTCACTTGCATGTTCAGTACTCAAATAAGGAAGCTTCATAGAAAACAGAGGAGAAAGGTTTGGGATCATTGGACAAGGGTTGGCAAGTATAGAAGAGAAGTAGTCAATAAAAGCTTCAGTGATAGAATCATCATTCTCCTATAATATTCCATTCCTATTATATATACTCATAATTCCGCCTTTGCATTGTTTAATCTTGATAGAGTTATGATAAAATTTTGTATTCCCATCACCTTGCTTATCAATAATCTCATGAAGTATTTCTTTTTTCATCAATGCTTCAAACTCTAAGGCTTCAAGTAGTTCTTTTGACAAAACTGCTTCTTGACTAGCCAAAGATGTATTCAGATTATCATTCTGTAATTGTTGTTGAATAAAAAATAATTTCTCCCTAATACCATCAGATAATTTTGAACCCTTCCCAAAATTTTCATTAGCCCATATTTTAAGCTTTCCTTTTAACCTCTGTAGCTTTGTCTTAAGAATATAAAGAGGATTACCAAAAGTATTTTCCTGCCAAACCTGCATCACAATACTTAGAAAATCATTATAATTAGTCCAAGTTTTATAGAATTTAAAAGATGGATTCCTGCATATTGCCTTCTCCCCCCAAGATAAAATAATAGGAGAATGATCAGAAATTGAGGGATTTAGGAATTTGCAATAGAGATTTGGCCATAGATTAATTGAGTGGATATTATAAAAAGCATGATCAAGTTTGCAATAAGTTCTAGGACCAAGTTTACTTTTATTATTCCAAGTAAACACTGCACCAGTAGATGGTATATGAGTAAGAGATGATTGTATCAAAGTTTGATTTAAAGGAGAAATATCTTTTAAAGAGAGAGGGATTCCTCCCATTTTTTGATCAGATGAGTACATACAATTGAAATCACCAAGAACAATCCAAGGTAAATTAAAGTGAGAAAGAGAAATGAGATTAGAAAGAAAGGACATTCTTTTAACAAGATTGTGTTGTGCATAAACAAATGTAATCAGAAAAGGACAATTTGAAGAAAGTGGAAGAGCACTGAAATGAATAAATTGATCATCCTCCTGCAACTTTGTCAATTTCAAAACATTTGAATTCCATAAAACCAATAATCTGCCATGTGGAGCACTTTGTAAATTATCTTCATGAGCCCAAACAGGAGCAATATTCTTACAAGCTAAATCAGTTTGCAGTTTGTTTAACTTTGTTTCACCGATAACAATGAGTTGTAGTTTCTGATCTTTAATTAATTGCTTTACTTCAGCTTGTTTTGATGCTAGATGCCCTCCTCTTATGTTCCAATATGCTATGTTATTGCTTAACATCATAAATGATTGGGTGAAATGATATTAGAAGGGTGCTTCCTTGTATGCCTTAAGCCATTGTTCTGAAAGGAAGAGACTTTAAATGGTACTGATTCATTATTGTTTCTTGGCTGAATTTCTTCTAATCTATAGTTTTTGCCATTGTTTAGATCATCTGATATTTCATGGAAAGAGACTTTCTTCTTACCTTTTTTTACCTTTTTTATTAGATATAATTTGTTCCCCAGTAGACTCCTTTGAACAACTTGGAGGTGGCAAAATCAAATGATTGGGAGGAGAAAATGTTGATATAAGGGGAGGTTTGTGCAAGGGAGACATCATTGTTCATAGGTTCCTTGTTGATATCCTTAATGAGATTAGAACAAGAATCTAAGCTTTCAGATTGTTCCATTGATTCAGAAGGTAAAGATGGATACTTAAGTACAGAATTATTATCAGCTATAAAATCTTCAACAAAGGAACAATCTACAGATATTGCTTTATCAATTTTTTCATCAGTGAAACCATTTATTTGCTTGTTTTCAGGTTGTAAGGAAGAGATTCCTTTTTCAGTTATTAACTCATTATTAAAAGCTACTTCATGAAAGTCAAATAAAATCTGAAAAGAGTTAGTAGCAACAATATTTTCCTTAATACCCAATTCCACATTGGCATCAGCTTCTTTTTGAATATTCCAATTTTGATCCAAATTCCTTACTACATCATCTGATATATGATTAGCAGGACCTTTGTTCAAATTGTTATTATCTTTAAGAGTACCTTGACCTAAGTCTTTTCTTTTCCATACTTTAAATGAATTCCTATTAGAAGTTCCAACAAAATGAGACTTCTGCATATTGTCTTTCAAATTACCCTGCTGCATACATTCCTTATATTCATTTTTCCATTGTCACCAAAGACATCACTGGCTTGCATATCCAAACTTTTCATTTTATTGTTACCTGAACAGAATAGAGTTTCATGACCAAATACTTTGCATTTACAAAAAATTTAGGCTTCCAGTCATATTCAACTTTAACATATGGATAACAATCACCTAAACCATCAATTGCAATAAATTCAGGGAGCTCCTGATCAGGTGACACCTCAATCAACGCTTTAGCATACTTAAATCTAGAAAATCTTTCCGTACTTTCATCAAGACAAATCAACTTTCCCACATGACATGCTAACCAATTGATACCAATTAATGTCCAAGCAATTAAAGGAACTCTATAGAAATGAACCCACACTGGCACCTTTTTAACTTGCTCTTGAAAATATCCATATGAAGGGTCCCATGTTGTAATGATGAACATCTTACATTTTATGAAGATAGGTTCAGATTGCAATATTTTCATCCTGTCAAGATCATTCGAGAAATTAAAGAAAAAATTCTCATTATTAGATTTGATATCAACTTCACCTTTTAATCGCCGGATACTTCTCAAATGCTTTGAAACAGTTAGGTAAGAGAGAGGACCATCCAAAAAAAAACCTACTAAATGATCAGCCCAGTATTTAATTCCTTCACTTCTAACTTCATCGGGTAGTGCATTCGGTAATCCATCTTTTTTAATGTCAAAATGCCTCGGCACAAAAACTCCGGCACTTCTAGGATTTTTCTTGAACAAGGAGGACCACTTTAAATCAGAACCAGATAATCTTTTATGATGATCATGCTTCAAATCAGGATTCACATTACTAGCCAAAGGTGGAAAATGCCTTTCTTAATTCAAGGAAGATTGGTTAATAGAATTCAAACAAGCATCAAAATCAAAAAAAATTGAAGGAGGGATAAAAGAAGAAGAATCAGAAGGTGGAGGGACCAGAGAGGAGGTAAGATTCACAGCAGAGGGAGAGAGAGGATTCAAAGAAGAGGGATGATGAGGAGATTGGATCAATGAAGAATGAGTTGGGGAAGTTTGAGAAGGGATTGGTGAAGTGTGTGAAGGGATCGGTGAAGTGTGAGAAGAGATCGAGGAAGTGTGAGAAGGAATCGAGGAAGTGTGAGATGGGAACGGGGAAGAGTTAGAAGGGATCAAGGAAGAGTGAGAAGGGATCGAGGAAGAGAGAGAAGGAGGAGGAGGGGGAGGAAGAGGGGGAAACGGGGAAGGAGAAGAGGAGGATGCCGCCATTACCAAGATTCAAAAAACCACCATTCAGGTCCATTCCTTATATTATATTATAAGATTTTATCACATCAAAATAAGTATATATGAATTTATGAAGCAATCCGTGCATTAAGTACATAAGGGAAAACAACTAAATAATGGAAATATAGGTACAAATGGACTAAAGAATACATTCACATATTCTGGAAACTATGTAAGTAATTTTCCATATTAAAATAAGCAATTTTGAAAGCTTTATGTAAAAGTAAAAAATACATAATAAGGAAATTAAGACCTATTATGCATGCAAATAATATGGTAAGTAGTAAAGGGAACTATCCTGTAAAAAGGCTACAAAATAACATAAAGGACATTGTTACTAACTAAAGGTAGAGGCTAATCGAATCTGAAGGAGACATGTGTAAAGGGGAGTGCCAGACATGTGCAGATGTTAGGCTTTACTACCTGTGGCAAAGCTAAAGTAACAAACGAGAAGTAAAGTTGTGGTAGGATTAGACTGGAACCGAAAGCTAATATGAACTAAAAAAGACTAAAAAATGTTTAAGTATAACAAACTAAAGGAGTATAGTAGAGAGCCGAAGGTAAGGGCTGAAAAATGGAGGCTAGAGCCAGAGGTTGAAATGGATGCAACATACGAAAGCGGGTGTTGCTGAAGGATGAAAGGGTGCCAAACCAAGCATGAAGACGAGGCATGGTGTCAGTACGAACTCGAGAATGTTCCAGGTTTCCCCGAACGAGATTGAGGGTAATGCAAACGAGACTAAGGGTGGTGTAGCTGAGACTTGCTAACTTTTAAAGGAAAGTCAATCTTGAGATGAATGTTTTAGTATGAGGCCGTAGATAGCAACTAAAAGCCTAATTAATACAATAAAATGTTAAAATCGGCATACGGCCAACGTGGCAACCATAATTAAAATGAAAGAGACGGTATAAGTCTTATGTGGCATTTGTAATCCAATTCCTAACATTAAATGAAAAAGATAGTATATGGCCTGTATGGCATCCAAAAAAGATTAAACGAATAAAACTACATAAGGCCCGTGAGTGTAACGGCCCATAAAATTTTCAATAATTTAATTTTTTAAGTTAATAAGTTTTGGTAATTTAATATAAAAAACCTTATTAATTTAAAATCGAACGATGTAATTAGAACTAATTAGTAACAACTGAAATGAAATTTCAATTTAGTGAAGTAATGAAAATTGGTATACTTGGCTATAAATTAATGTAAGAAAACTAATGCAAACATTTAAATTTATAAAAGGGATAATATGAAATAAATGACTCTTGAATAAAGATTGGTTATATAAGAATGGTAACATTTGCTGTGAACAATGAAATCACAATTGTGAATGTCGAATCATTAATGAGATAATATATGATTAATATAAATTGAAGTAAATCAGTGTTAATTAAGTAATTGTAACATTTGATTTGTAAACAATAATGAATTATTAATGTGACTTAAAAGTAATAGTAACGGTTGTAAGTTACTATTTAGTTGGCCTATTAATTTAGTTATAACTGTTATATTTGAGTATAAATTTGAACATAAGTAAATAAGGGTAAGTGGTGTATAAATAAATGAATTAGTATAATTAATAGTAACTGAATGAATTCAATATTAGGTAGGTAATTATAACAATTAGTTGAATATAGTAAACTTAAGGGTAAATTAGAGGGTAATGGTAACAGCTATTATAAGTTGCCTATTTAGTCTATAAAATAAATAGGCAATCTTTAATGTCATTAATGAGAATTAATGTAGTAATGGGAGGTGTGAATGTATGAATTAATTAGAAACGTAAATTTATTTATAAAGTAATAAATTGGTAAAAGGAATGGAACTAAGTTAAAATAATTAATTGGTATTAAACCTTAAATAATGTGTACAATTGACAAGATTTCGCATTTAGATATGTAACATTTAATACAAATTTAAGATGAAAATAGGAGTAGACTGGTGTAATGGAATATAAAACTAATATAACTAGGTATATAGGGTAATAATAGACCTAGTATAAAGATGGCAATTAAACCAAATCAAATTATTGGAAGAAATTTTTATTTAATTGGAATGTAATCTATAATAAAATGGATTATTGCAGGTAAATGAAATTATATACTATGTAAATTGAAATTTGGATGAATTGGGAATTCGTTAATGTCTTAGTATATAAACCAATGTTAATATTAGCCATAAAAGGGTAAGTTAATAGTTGACTCAGTAACAAAATTGAGAAATCAAATATATGGATTTATTGGGGATTTAAACTTATACTTTTTAAATTAGATGAGATATAGTGCTTAAACGCGATGACTTTCTATATTTTATTTCCCTATATTTGTTTCTCTAATTTCTATTTTCTATTTTATTTGTATAAAATTTGAATATATTTATTTGATTTTTGATTGATTTTATTTTTAATAATAGCTTAGAAATTTCAAGAGATATAGGTTACTTGTTTTGTTTATTTGTTGCCTTTTTCTTTTCCCTTGCCTTTGCATTCGCATAGCAAATGACTTCCACATTCATAGCCGTGAATTCTTCTCATAATTCACGTACATATTGTTCTTCAAACTCCTCCTCTTTTCATTGCGTGTAAACAAGGGAAAAAAATTAATAAATACATCAAGTTATTTGTTGCCTTTTTATTTCCCAAACCATTCAAACTTCTGCTTTTTATTATCTAGCCTCTTTATTTCTTGCCGTTTCTTTCTTTTGGACGTGTATTTACTAAAACCTAGCAGGCATCTATTTTTTTTTCATGTACAAAGTTTCTCATCTCCTCATCTTATTCATTTGCGTGAAGAAAAAAAATATACAAGATCTAAAGTCATGGCTTCCTTCTTCTTTCTCCTCCTTTTTTCATTTTTTTTTTCTTTGTCTTCCTTCAAGTTAGGCTCAGCCTCCATCTTCTCCTAGCACACCTCTAGCCATCATGACCAAGCAACACAACATGATGGTTGAACCCATATGTGGTGTAGCCAAGCCATTGATTGATTAAGGCAACTTGTGCCACTTTGATTCATTATTTTTCCATTGTTTTAACCTCTATTATTTTGTATTGAATCATATTCTTATGTGTGTAATATTTGTTTGCATACAACATTTGGATCTGACTCTTAATCCACTCAAGTTTGCATTGTACTTTGTCGTGCTTTTTCGTACTTGTGAAGTTTGGATTTTTATTCTGAATTTGACAATTCTAGCTTTTAAAGGTGAGTTATCACTCTAAAATTACATACTTATATTATTGTGAAATGATGAGAAGTGAATTGTATAAATTAATATGTTATGTTCATACATGCCTATGACATATTTATACAATGTTTAATGCTGTTTGTAGAACTATTACATCATCTGATATGATATGTTATATTGTATTGTTCATTTTATTTACTGTATCACTGCATGTTCCCCATCACTATGGGTTGAAATGACACATACTCGAATGGACTTTAGAACAAGGAAAATCACTATGGGCTGAAATGATAAGCTCGAGTGATTTTGTTGATTTTAATTGCATTTATTTTACTTGGGATTGCAGGTTTGAAATGATAGAACCCAGATTTTTCTTTTTAACTTACGGATTGAAATGATATATATCTGTATCACTTGACCTAAGTTAGAAAATATTATATAGGCCCATGGTTATATTTTTAAATAATATTTTCCCTACAAATTTATTAAGTATTTTTAAATAATATTTTCCTAAAAGATTATTAAGTATTTTGAGTCTTATAATTATATGAAATTTCAACTTAACAGCTGATTTAATGCTTTAATTATAAAGGTGTATTAGTTTTCCTATAAGTTGAATTTTTATAAGTTAATAATTGGTTTTAAGTTGAATTAAATAGCTTTATTAATGATAAATAACTTAATAATTGAATTTGACTTAATATGGAAGTTTTAAATCTAACCTAGTAATTGTTATGAATTTTACTTTATGAGATAGGCATGTTTTGTATAATAAATAATGTATTTTGAAATGATAAAATGAAATACAGTTTTAATTAGGCCTTATGTGATAAAATTTATTAAACTTGAAATCATAGTTAATTGGTAGCTAAATGAATAGATTTATAAAGAGAATTGGATTGTTATATTAACTATAATGAAATATTTATTTATGGTTTTGTTTTGAAAAAAAATTAGATGATTATGGTTTAAATGGAAAAATGTAACTTAAAGATGACTTAACTTGATAAGTGAAATTTAGTTTTCAAATGAAAGTTAAGTAAATTCAGTAATAAAAATATTTTATTTATGGGATGGATATTTTAAATTAAAGTGTAAAGTTATTTGTTAAAAATAAAAGTTAAGTAAAATAGGGAAATTTTGACTTATAAATGAATTATAGTTAATTTGGATATTTTAGTTATAAATTTTATTTTATTTAATGATAAAACAAATGATATCCAAACAAATATTTTCTGAAGCTTGAAATATGATTTTTACAAGTTAAAATGACTAAAAATTGAAATTTTAATGTGGCTGAAATATACAATGTCTTTGGAAAATTTGTAATTGAATGAATAAACTTAGAATTGTTACAACTTTAAAATGAATATTATTTGACATTGAATTTAAATGGTTTAAATGAAGGTCATTTTAAGTGTTAGGATTTTTCTACGTATTATGATTTTCAAAAGAATAACATTTCCAAAGTGTTGGGATTTTAAGTAGTATGATTTCCAAATGATAACATTTCTAAATTGTTATGATTTCAAAGTATTATGATTCCAAAGTATTTTGGTTGGAGTTTGGAAGCAATATGGTTTTGGAAATGAAATTATTTGAAGTTGTATTTAATTAAGAATTATCTTTAAACGCATAAATTTGAAATCTGTTGAAATTGAAGATTTAAGAATATGACTTAATAAAGTGGTTTTGGTTAAGATGATACTTCAATTTAATAAATGGAAGGAAATATTCAGTGATGTGGAAATTTGGGTTTTATTTAAAGGATATATTGATTTGGTTTGGAATTTAAATGATATATAAATACCATTTTTGGAATGGATATTATTGTGGAAAGAAAATGGATGTTATTTTGTAAAGTATATGGATTTGGAAATATTACCAATTTTGAAAATCGATATTATTTTGAAAGGTAATAATATGCGTAGACCCGACTCCCGTGAGTTGGCATAAGGTGGCTAAAAGAGGAGCGATTGACAGGCTAAGAAGGCAGCACTTTTATCGGACACACTCCTTCGATACCATTCTATTACTTTGTGATTGATTTGGGGACCTTTTGATTTTGGGGGTGTGGCTTGAGGTGGGCGGTAGTAGCTGCTACGCGTTACCACCGGTCCGGAAGGTAATTGGTATATCTACCCTTCCATTGTCTAGTTGTGTCGTGTCACCTAACCTAGCGAGCCTTGTATGAGTTTGACTTGTGTCGTACCTATGGAGTATCCTCTGGTAGCCTCCCGATCAGGAGGTATTACGGTACTATATAGACTACTGGCACTATTACGTGTTAAGGTGGAAAATGTAAATCCTTAACACTATTTAAAAGTAAGTTTATTTTACTAATAGACATTATTATAATAGCGAAATGTTACTACATCGTAAATAGTTTAACGGATCCTAAGAGGATAGGTGGTCTCAAGCATCCTTTAAGTTTCTTGTACCTTATATTACAGTTCGCTTGAGTTGGTTTACATTGTATAAGTATGTATGTCCTGACTCGAGTATTTTGTATTTTTCTTTACGCTCGGGTCAGACTGAGTGATACAGCATTAGAGACTCACCTTCAGAGTTGGAGCTTTGCTTGAAGATCCGGCTATCTATTTCTTTCAGTTATCCAGTTGATTCCAGTGATGTATTCTGATTGTACTTGATTATCATATCGAACTTCTGTGTATCTTGTTACTTCTATTGTAGTTTGTTTAACTTTGGGGTATTTAAATAGTAGCTTCATGAACTACTATTTCTTTTCTTCCGCTGTATTTTTATATTACCCTGTGTCTGTGATCTGTGATTTATTTACTGCATATTCTGAGCCATGCCAAATTTATTTTTACTATTCGGTATTTTGAGCAATTCAAGTTCGACATGTGCGGATGCGAATGGTTGAAAATATCGCGTCATTATAATTGGTATAAGATCTTTGGCTCTAGGCGAAACTTAGCATATATGGTATATTTATTTACAAAATCACTTTCATTCGAGCTTGAATCTCTTTCTTTTGACTTGATTTCCTTTGAATTTTGGAACGTTTCCTTGGTTCCGAAATTCATTGTAACGGACCAATTTTTCGACTTCCGAAAGGTTACATCAATACGTCTACTGTATCAAATGTCGCACAATCAAATGCCGGAAAACTGAACCGTTAGGGTTTAAGAAGAAAAAGATAGAAGAATAATAGAAACAATAAACAGAATCTCACATTTCATAGCGGAACAATATACAATAGATTAATGAATATCTTTAAAGCAAAAACACTATATCAGTTTATACATACATTATTAGAGTGTACAATAACACAACAGTGGAAAGGAAATATTACATATACTAGTGATACGCCTCGTCGTCCAGCTTGCCTCTGATCTCCACAACATCTCTTTTCCGACTTCGCTCCAGAATAACTGATAATCTGACACTAGGCTGCCCGTGTGGAATTGGTGGGCACCCAGAGTATAGAAAGGGAACAATAAACTCTAGGTCAGTCATGGGACAGGTGTGAGATCTTAAAAATAGTTATTTTTACAAAGAAAATAAAAATAATTCGCTATGCTTTTTAAAAAATGAAACTACCATAAGGCCTCCTCGCACACAACACAATGCAAGGACACAATTGGAGGAGATTTCTCCTTATGGTAGTCAAACATGCTTGATACAAAAAATTCTTTTTAATATTATCGTTAGTGCATAGTCGAAAACATTTGCAAGTATAATATTAATCTTAGCTTGCATATGTAGCATTATAGTGTGCCTACTATAGCTACGATGTTAAATAGCAGGTTCTACCATTAAAACCGTACAAGGCACGTATTGATGATTGGATTTCCAATAAATGGTTAGGCTAAAGAACTTCCTATGCCACATGGGTACGCCTCTGGAGGGACGCCCCGAGAACTTAATCTGCTCTCGGCCAATATTAGGTCGGGTTACCTCTGTAACTAGGTAACTACTACATGAGTACGCCATCCCCCGGTCGTTTGCGACATTTATCCGAGGATCTTCAACCACAAAGCAACAACCACAAAGTATAATAAATTTGCAGCAACGACATAGGTAAAATATCTGGGCTCCATACCATATTACTACTCTTTTCCAGAAGGAAATGGCATACCCTCAGGGGGCGCTACCCCCAAATAACTTTGCCGCATCCTTCCTGTTTCAACCATTTTCGGGGTGTGAGGTCCGACGAAGTCTCGTCCACAAAGCTACACTTTTCACAAAGTCATGCTTCGACCAACAAATGATCAGTAGCACTTCATATGCCACATTACCAAATTGGGAATGTATCACTAGTAACTATTAACTACATAACCTCTGAGCTCGTACGTCTCAGAGAAGGATGTTAAGCTAAGAGAATAAATTCTCCGCCACCAACAGGAGTGTATTTGATAGAAACCAGATTTACATCTCAAAGTGTAACGTCAGACACACGTCCATACAAGTCCGTTCCAGGATCGAAAGGAACCGAAGGCACTTCAAAAGATTCCCCTGCAAATCCGAATATTCACTAATTACGTCCGGAATCCCCATCACAAAGGGTGATAAAATCTCTATACCGGAGCAACCCGGTGCAAAGACATTCGATGAGTAATCCTTTCGCTTTTGAAAATACCCAGTCTTCAACACAGTCTTCAAATGCAATCCCATTTCGTCGTATCATTATTCAGAATGCGTTTTATGACACAATGTCCTCTCCCGGCTAATCCGAATAACGAGCGCTTATTTTAAAAATAAGTGTTACATTTAGATTTCAAACAAATCACAACAAATTTCCACTTTGGTTTTTTAAATAAAAGATCCATCACAATCACAAAGGTTCGATGTGGTTTTCGAATATTTATTAGGAATCCGACCCCCGATCGCATGGAAATTCAAATGCCATTAAATGGCCAATATTGATAGTTGGTTATTTAAATATCATCATCATTCACAACAATCACTGGATTTCAAATAATTTTCCCCTAATTCTTATTTTCAAGATACCTTCGCAAGATATAATTTTAACACTTCAACTATTTGAAAACAAATTTCAAATCACTTTTCACCTTTCAATCTTTTTAAAACAGATTTCAAATCACTTTTCACATTACGCGGAAAACATTTTCGAATATTTATTCATTTCCACTGAAAATCTGTCGAGTTCAAATATTTTAAAATAATTTAAAAATACTTATCCAAAATATACTTGGAGATATTTAAAATAAAACTATTTTGAAACACTTGCTTAAATATTAGTTATGAAAATATTATACTAATGCCTTATATAAAAAATTCAAGTCAAACTAATTTTAAATTAAAATTAGTAGATAGAGTATAAATATTTAAACAACCATTTCTAAATCAAATATCAATTTAATCTTTAAAATAAGCCCTTCTATAATTATTTAAATACATCTTTACTTCAAAGGTTTAAAACGATTCCTAAAAATAATCCCTCCAACAACATTCTTCCAAATCAATTTATACTTCAAAAGCTAATTAAAAAAATATACTCAGCTATCCAGGGAAGAATTCTCTTTCCATTTATATCAATTGATAAATCTTCTCGATTTATTTTAATTTACCTTCCAACTATGTAAATTTCTTTTCACACCTTTAAAAATAAACCTACATTTATTTTTAAAACAAAATCCCCTTTCCTATTCCCATTGTGAATTTTAAAATTTCCAAATATATACTGATATACGATTTCCAAATTGATTTCAAAAATCATTTCCAAACACCAAATCAATTTTCAAATTTTATTTTAAACACCAAATCAAATTCCAAATTTATTTCTAAATTTATTTCAAAACCAAATCGATTTTCATTCAAACACCAGATCAATTTTCATATTGATTTCCCAAAGATTTATTCTTTTAACACTAAATCAATTTTCGAATTTATTTTTAAAATAAATTCCTTTGTCTCTTCCAAATTATTTAAAAACCATACTTTTAAAATAAATTCTTCGCCTTTTGAATATTATTACTTGAAATCCATTTATTAAACCTTTTTTCCCATATTTTGGAATTTATTCAATAAGTTTGCAAAAATAAAACTTTATCTATTTAAATTTCTTCTTTTAAATTCACCCAATCCTTTAAATGAATTTATTATAAATTTTTCTACTTGAATTCCAAAAATCTAATTTTATTTATTTCGGGTATCCTACAATGCCAAAAATATATTTGGCTAAATTATAGCCTTCAACGGTTTCAATCACAAATAATCACACACAGATTTTAAATAATCAACACACAATATTAAAACAAATTCAAATATTTGAGGAATCCAGTTGGATCCCTCCAACCTTTTTCCCTGAATCCACAGACATTAGCACAAAAATTAATACCAATTCCACTCCGAAGTGGAATATCGTGGTATATCGGATTTATAAAATATCATCCGCTATAATGCGACGCATAGGGTCTCATCTGCTATATAATGTGGGAAATCAATCACTCCAAATACATATGTAATACCAATTCCACTTTGAGGTGGAATAACGCGGTATATGGGTTTAATATATAATATTATCCGCTATTATGCGGCGCATAGGGTCTAATTCAATACAACTGATAACAATTTATCATCAAGCACACAATCAACACAATCAACAATTTCAAATCTAGCTATTTAAAATGAAATCAGAAAAAATCTGATTGAGTGAGAAGATCTCACCTTAGCTTTGCATGTAATCCATTTTCATTCCAGCTTGTTTTCTTTGCAATTTTGACCTTGTATATACTATTTTATCCAATTCATTAATATTTGAAATAATCGAAAAATTCAATTTGCCATTTTAAAATTATAATTCAAATAATTTAGTTTTAAATTAATGATTTAAATTTTAAACGAAAAATTAAATTTTAAACAAATTTTTCTCTCACCAATTCATTTAATTAAATCAATTTTCCTTTTAGAATTTTTTTAGTGACTGCAATAATTTCTATAAGTTAATTGATCATTTTAAATCACCAAATTCATAAATTTAAAATAAATGGGTAAATTTAAATGTGTATAGATATAATAGTCTATATGGAATTTAAAAATCTATTTTTATATAAACTCTAGCATTTTAAAATTTTCCATTTTCAAAATCTTACCTCCAAATACATTTAATAAAATAAAAATCCATCAAACCTGAATATATTAAATTAAAACACAATTTTTTTATATATATATTTATAACTACAAAATATTTTTATTCTTATTTGTAAAAATACAAACAATAATTAACTTGAAAATTTTAAAACTGCTTAAATAAAAATTTCTCCTTATTGTGAAAATTACCCAAAAAACAGATTATAGTTATATATATATATATATATATATATATATCTTCAATCTGTATGTTAAATCAAGTAAATCGATCACCTTACTACCAACAAACTGATACTCGAGCCTCAATGTAAGCATGCTTCTCGACATCCAGAACCCACCAAAATGATGCGATGGATTCGAACACCCCTCTCGAGCTCACAGACGTTACCCCACGATCGCGTCCCCCATCGTGAATGCCACCAGGTCGCACTGCCCAAGTCCAACGCGACGAACTCCTCGATCCCACCACGACCACTCGTGCTTTGCCGAAACCCAATCCGAATGCAAACCCTAAACCAAATGCTGCAGCTTCCTCTAACGAACAAATCGCGAACCCTAGCGACCATGCGACGCCCACATGCTCGAGCTACCGATCTCGAGACTCCGTCGCTATTCGAAATTGAGTTCGATCGAATCCTACTGCCACCCTGACATTGACCGCGATCATCTCCCAATGCTGCCGTGCGATTTGATGAAGACTAAGAAACTCATGAATCCCTGCCCGCGAGGTCGATTTCGATCGCGATTTTCCACAGCTCGATTTAATTTTAGGGAGGGAGATAGGTTTTTTTTCTCGGCCATTTTTATTTGAACTATGATTTGGAATTTTTCTTTGAGAATTTATTTGGGTTCTTTCGTTTGAACAAAAAGAAAATGAAAGAGGGATGCCGCTGTTTTATTTATTTTCCTCTCGAAATTTGTTCTGATGATTTTTTTTTTCTTTGAACGAGCTTCGCATCAATAGTTTATTTCAAACGAACGCGTGTAAAAAAGGTGGACAAGTGTTGAAACGGGCAACAACGTGTTAGAAGAGGGGAAACATATATAATTCACCTTGTGAAAACAATATTAAAATTAAATACAAATTAAAATTCATATCCAATCGTCTCGATAAATGCAACTTACAATCTCAAACTCCATTCAGAATATGCCGCCACGTGTTTATAATGTTATATGCCTATTTCGAACACAATGGAAAAGGTTCCGAGGCCAAATTCGACTGTATGGAGAAGATATCTTTTTAAATCCAGTTATTAAATTAAATTTTGATAAAATTTTCAACGTGTTTGCTCATCGTATGACCACACAACAACTCTGAATGCTACGAGAATTAAAATCCGATAATAATACACTATTACGGATATAATGGAACTGGTTTCGTCGAATTCTGAGACCATGCCTCGGAAGGCTATTTTTAAATATCGATTTAAACAATATAATTTTCAAAACTGAATAAATCATTCCAAATTCAATTCTGAAGCTTCCATTATCTTCAGTATTATTAATATGAATTTCCAAAGCCTTTGAAATATTTCTAATCAGCTTATAACTAAAGATTCAAATTTTTATCCAACCTCAATAAATTAAATCCAACAAATTTAATTGCCAAATTCATTCCGATATTTGAAATTCAAGTTAAAATAACTTTCAAACATTTAAAATCAATTAAATATTTCAATTTCTAATGCTCAAAATTATGAGTCGTTACATTCATTCTTGTCCCTCACTATTCATAATCTTTTGCTTCTAGAGTATCCCATAACTCCACTTCGAATGGCTTGTAAAAGGGGTGAAACTCCTTTACAATAGGCATTGATTCACCGGAGATTTCTAAATCCTCGGTTAGATGATATTATCTCTTGTTGTCCCTAATTCTACCTCTTGAGATCGAATGAAGATTCGCCTTGGAATTCCACATAGATCTTATTCTTGAAGTCACAGTTGACTCGATTAAGGTTTCCCTTGATTTATATAAGCTTATCCATTTCCTTATTTGGTTAGTTGATCATCTCATCTTTTGTTCCAACTTATCCTCAAATTAAAACTTTCTTTGACTTGGGTCAATCAAATTTGTATCTCTATTCTTTCTTTGAAAATCCATTCCTGTATAGTGTATTTGTAAATCTATATTTAAAATGTTTTATATAATGTGTTGTTTAAGTTGTTGATGTTGATTTAGATTTTCGATCGATTCGTCAGATCAACGCTATCGATAGGATCTCCAAAACACTTGAACAGAGCATACAGACACAGTATTGTTTTCAAATTATTAAATGAATAAATTTTGTATAATTATATTATATATGATAAGTATAATTTTTTTAATTTTGATAGTTAATTGACTTGGATGTTAAGAAATGAATTTGACTCTATCTTGTAACTATTGGCTTTGGTTTCATATATAAATAATTGAACTAAAACATGGTTATAAATTAATTTGGAAATTTAAATGAATTTAAAACAAGAAACTAAGTATTTAATTTATAATGGTTTCAGACTTTGTGTTTAAAGCTTTAAGGGTGTATTATTAAAGATTTCAAGTAGAAATTGTTTCAAGGAATTTTAATTTGTAAATCAGTGCTCTTTTCTTTGTCGTTGGAAAATAATTTAGATGATGACTGCAGCATCATCGACTTTCATTTTCGAGTTTCGAAGTGAAGAGACCATTCTGTAGTTTTGCTACAGTCATGCTTTGGAGAATTAAATTGATTTGGATTTCTAAAATTTGATTTCATATATATTATGTATATTCATTTATCTCTAAAATCATTTCAAGTTAATAGGAAATATAATTCTTAAACTTTGTCTTAAAGGACAATGTTAAAAATACAATGAAACAAAATTTTTGAATAAATATTTAAGCTTGAGATAATTGAATTAGAAAATTTTATTTGTATAATATTATACTACATTCCAATATAACTTACCTTAATTATTAGAAGTTAACAATGTAATTGGATAATATACAAAATAAAAGGGATTTTATAAATAAAATTTGAGTGTTTATAATAAATGTTATACACTTAAATTTTAGTTGTAAAAAGGATTAGTTGAGGTAAATAGAATAAAAGGTTAATTGAATAACTTACAATATAAAATGTGTTAAAGGAATTTATAAGTATATCGGTATATTTTATTCAAATTAATTAATTTTTTAAATTTATTTATTTATAAAGTTAGTATTTTGAATAAGATATATTGACTACTTAATTCTTTCTTTCCCTTTTTTTCCTTTTCGGGGACGAAAAATTTTGAGTGGGGGAGAGTGTAACGACTCGTAAAATTTTCAATAATTTAATTTGTTAAGTTAATAAGTTTTGGTAATTTAATATGAAAAAAAAAACCTTATTAATTTAAAATTGAACGATGGTAATTAGAACTAATTAGTAACAATTGAAATGAAATTATAATTTAGTGAAGTAATGAAAATTGGTATACATAACGACCCAGACTCGACCTTCGAAAATCGGCACTGAATACGTCACTCATATTCGAAGGCCCAGATCCAAATGCCGAATCTGGTTCGTCGGAGCTTATAACACATTAAGTACAATAACATAGTAGAAGAAATGAAATTTTATTATTGATATACAACAGTTGATTACAATGATACAACACATTGATGCAATTGATATCAACATCAGAGATATAAAAAAATAGCGGAAGAAAGCCTCCAAAAGATAATATCTTTTAAAGTCCATGAAATAGATATTCCAATTAACTGCAACACTGTGACGACCGGGAAATTTTGAACATTTGAAATCGAAATATTTAATTGATTTTAAATATTTGAATGGTATTTAAACTTGGATTTCAGAAATAACTATGATTTGGTAATTAAATTTGTGTCGAATTAATTGGAAGATGAACAAAAATTGCATCTTTAATTTTATGCTGATTAAAATTATTTGAAAGGCTTGTAAAATTATATTGACAATACTGAAGATAATAGAAGCTTCAGAATTGAATTTGAAACTGTTTTGTTCAATATTGGAATTTTCGTCGTTTAAATCGATATTTAAAAATAGTCTTCCGAGGCACGGTCTTGAAATTCGACGAAACCAGTTATATTGGATCCGTAATATTGTATTATTATCGGATTTCAATTCTCGTAGCATTCGGAGTTGTCGTTTGGTCGTACGATAAGCAAAGGCGCTGAAATCTAAATTCAAAATTTAGTGTTTTAAACTCGTTCAAAAAGTTATCTTCTCCGTACGATTGAATTTAGACTCGGAACCTTTTCCGTTGCGTTTAGAATAGGCGTATAACATTATAAACGCCTAGCAGCACGCCTCGATAGAAGTTCGAAATTTGGAGCTTCGAATTGAAAACAATTTAAAATTTGAATTTAAAATATTATATGTAATTTCCTTCAATATACTGTAGACTCATCCTACACTTGTCTACATTCGGAACACGTGTTTCCAAAGATTACCACGCGTCTAATAAAAATAAAAACAAAAAAAAGAAAGATGGCCGAGCAATTAAAAGAAAATAATTTTCGTTCGTCACCTACTCGTCTCATTTTTCCCAAAATAAAATTCAAAATTTTATTGGCCGAAGCCGGGAAGAAATTGAAATCATCTTAGTTTTTATATATTAAAAACAATCAAATCATGGCAGACGAGCACGGGGGAAGCAACAGCTGTCGCGAGCCACACTCGCGCACACACGGCAGCGAGGGCATCACTGGGTATCGCGTTCATCGTAATTAAGGTTCGCTGTGGGCTTCGAAGCGTTGAAGGAGTTCGCATCGCATGGTCGCGAGGAGGCGGCGACGGAGAAGCAACATGGTAGGCAGGCGCGCGTGGGGTTTCAAGGGTTTTTGGTCGCGGCAGCAACTGGATTTTGTCGTCTTTGGTGAACTCGAGTGGGTTTCCAGAGAAGGGACGACGAGGAGATTGGCGAGATTAATTTGGGGCTATCATTAGAGAGGTAAATTTTGATTTATTTACATTTACTAAAATTTTATATATATACAGACAAATAAGTTTTAAGCTAAAATTTTACTTCTTAAATTTTTATTTAATGCGTATATAGATATACAGTAAAAGATATTTCAATATGCAGATTTTTTTTAATGATATACATATATGTATTTTCATTTATGGATTCAATTTCAATGGTGAAGATTTAATTGTTTAGTTGGATATGAATTATCTTAGTACCAAATTATAAGAAATAAAATGTTTTTTTTGTTAACTAAATTTATTAAATGGAAATTTATTTTTAAATTGAATAGTTGGTTAATTAAAACTATGAAATGGAAATTAATTGTTCGATTAAAGAAATTAATTTATTTAAGTGGTTCATTTTATTATTGTTATTATAAGAATATTTATTTAAGAAAATTTAGTTTTAAATTTAATTATTTTAGTTATTAAAGGATTTTATTTAAAAGGAAAATTTGTTTAAAATTAAATTACTAGTTTAAAGTTAAAATTATTAGTTGAATTAAAATTACAAAATGGCAAAGTGCATTGTTCGATTATTTCAAATATTAATCAACTGTATAAAATTGTTTATACAAGGTCTACTACAATGAAGAAAACAATCTGGAATGAAAATGGATTGCAAATAAAAGCAAAATGTGAGATCTTCTCACTCAAATTTTAATAATTGAGAATTTCAGTTATTGATTGATTTTGGAATTGTGATAGTTAAATTTAAATTGTTGGTTTTGTGCTTGGGTGATTAAATTATTATTAGTTATATTAGTTTAGACCCTATGCGCCGCATAATAGCGGATGATATTATATTAAACCTATATACCACGATATTCCACCTCGAAGTGGAATTGGTATTATATATGTATTTGGAGTGATTGATTTCCCGCATTATATAGCGGATGAGACCCTATGCACCGCATAATAATGGATGATATTTTATAAATCTCATATACCGCGATATTCCACCTTGAAGTGGAATTGGTATTTAATTGTGTGCTAACGTCTATGGATGTAGGAAACAGGTTGGAGGGATCCATCTGGATTTCTCAAACATTTGATTTTGTTTTATATGTTGTGTGTTTATTTATTTATAATCTGTGTGTGATTATATTGTGATTTAAATCGTTGAAGGCTATAATTTAGTCGAATATATTTTTGGTATCGTATGATACCAGAAATAAATAAAAATTGGATTTTGAAATTTGGGTAGAAAATTTATAATAAATTCATTTAAAGAATTAGGTGAATTTAAAAGAATAAATTTAAATAGATAAAGTTTTATTTTGAAAATTTATTGAATAAATTCCAAAAATATGGGAAAATATTTTAATAAAGGAATTTCGAGTAATATTGTTTAATAGTTGAAGAATTTATTTAAAATAAGGATTTTAAATTTTTGAAAGAGATAAAGTTATTTATTTCAACAGGAAATAAATTTAGAAATTAAATTTGGAATTTAATTTGGAGTTGAAATAAATTTAGAAATTAAATTTGGGGTTTAATTTGGAGTTGAAATAAATTTTAGAAATTAAATTTGGGATTTAATTTTGAGATGAAATAAATTTTAGAAATTAAATTTAGGATTTAATTTGGAGTTGAAATAAACTTTAGGAATCGAGTTGGAAATTTGATTTGGTGTTTTGGAAATAAATTGGGAAATTGATTTGGTGTTATAAAATGAATCTTTGGGAAATTTAATTGGAAATCGATTTGACGTTTGAATAAATGTTTGGAAAATCAAATTGGAATTTGATTTGATGTTGAAAGTGAATATTTGGAAAATGATTTGAAAACCATATATATGTGGATGTTTGAAAATTTAAATTCACAATGGGAATTTTATAAAGGAAGGGGGAATTTTGTTTTAAAAATAAATATTGTTTTATTTTTAAAAGTATGGAAAGGAATTTACGGATTTTGGAACATAAATTTAAAGTAAATCCACGAAGATTTATAAATTGATTTGAATGAACCAGTTTAGAATGGAAGGTGTACTTTCCTTGGAAAGCCGAGTGTGTTTTTAATATAGTTTATAAATATAAATTGAAGTTGTAAAGATGGTTTTAAGGAAAGAATATTTTGGAGAGATTATTTACTTAGGTTATTTTGAAAATCTTTGAAGTAAAGATATATTTCAAATTATTATAGAAGTGATTATTTAAAGGTTAAATTGATATTTGTTTTAGAAAATAGATATTTAAATATTTATACTCTATCTACTAATTTTGTTTTAAAATTATTTTTGGACTTGAATTTTTATATGCGATTTAGTATTATATTTTTCATAACTAATATTTAAGCAAGTATTTTAAAATAGTTTTATTTTAAATGTTTCCAATTATATTTTGGATAAGTATTTTATATTATTTAAAAATATCTGAACTCGGCAGATACTTAGTGGAACTGAATAAATATTGGAAATGTTTTTAGCTAAGGAAAAAAAATAATTTGAAATTTGTTTTCAAAAGATTGAAATGTGGAAATTGATTTGAAATTTGTTTTCAAAGTGTTGAAATGTGAAATTATATCTTGCGAAGATATTTTGAAAATAATAATTGGGAAATTTTTTTGAAATCCAGTGACTGTTGTGAATGATGATTGATAGTCAAATAACCGACTATCAATATTGGCCTTTTTAATGGCATTTGAATTTCGATGCGACCAGGGGTTGGATTCTAAATGGATATTCGAAAACTACATCGAATCTTTGTGATTTTGATGGATCTTTTGTTTAAAAGATTAACGTGGAAATTGTTGTGATTTGTTTGAAATCTGAATGTAACACTTATTTTTAAAATAAGCGCTTGCTATTCGGATTAGCCGGGAGAGGACCTTGTGTCATAAAACCCATTCCGAATAATAATACGACGAAATGAGATTGCATTTGAAGATGGTGGTGAAGACCGGGTATTTTCGAAAGCGAAAGGATTACCTGTCGAATGTCTTTGCATCGAGTTGCTTCGATATAAAGATTTTATCACCCTTTCTGATGGGGATTCCGGACGTGTTTAGTGAATATCCGGATTTGCAAGAGCTTCTTTGAAGTGCCTTCGGTTTCGTTCGATCCCAGAATGGATTTGTATGGATGTGTGTCTGATTTTACACTTTGAGATGTAAAGCTGGTTTCTATTAAATACATTTCTATTGGTGGTGGTGAATTTATTCTCTTAGCTTAACCCCCTTCTCTGAGACGTACGAGCTCAGAGGTTATGTAGTTGATGGTTACTAGTGATACATTCCCAATTTGGTAATGTGGCATACGAAGTGCTGCTGATCATTTGTCAATCGAAGCACGGCTTTTGTGAAAAGAATAGCTTTGTGGACGAGACTTCGTCGAGCCTCACAACCCGGAATGGTCGAAACAGGAAAGATCCAGCAAGGTTATTTTGGGTTAGCGCCCCCTGAGGGTATGTCATTTCCTTCTAAAAAAGGGTAGTATCATGGTATGGGGCCCAGATATTTTACCTACATTGATACTGCAAATTTATTATACTTTGTGGTTGTTGCTTTGTGGTTGAGGACCCTCGGATAAAGGTCGCAAACGACCGGGGGATGGCATACTCGTGTAGTTGTTACCTAGTTACAGAGGTAACCCGGCCTTGTGTTGGCAGTGATCCGGTTAGGTTCTCGAGGCGTCCCTCCAGAGGCGTACCCATGTGGCCCAAAAAGTTCTTTCGCCTGATCATTTGTTGGAATTCCAATTACCAATACGCACCTTGTACGGTTTTAGTTGTAGAACCTGCCATCTAATATGGTAGCTATAGTAGGCATACATAATTGTACGTATGCTGGCTGAGATTGATATTATACTTGCAAATGTTTTTCCACTGTGCACTAATGATAATATTAAAAAGAGATTTTGCGTATCAAGCATGTTTGACTATCTTAAGGAGAAATCTCTCCTAAGCATGTTTCACCTTCCAAAAGCATTGCGGATTTCTTTTCCTTTCTTTATGAAAAATAACTGTTTTTAAGATCTCACACCAGTCTGATGAATGACCTGAAGTTTATTGTTCCCTTTCTAAACTTTGGGTGCCCATAATTTTCCACACGGGCAGCCTAGAGCTAGGTTGTCCTTATTCTGGAGCAAAGTCAGAAGAGTTGCTGTGGAGATCAGGAGCAAGCTGGATGGTGAGGCTTATCACTAGTATATGTAATATTTCCTTTCCGCTGTTGTGTTGATGTACACTGTGATAATGTATGTATAAACAGATATAGTGCTTTTGTTTAAAGATTATTCATTTATCTATTATATTTGTCCCGCTGTGAAATGTGAGATTCTGTTATTGTTTATGTTTCTTCTTCTATCTTCTTCTTGTTAAACCCTAACGGTTCGGTTTTCCGGCATTCGACTGTTCGGCATTGGATACAGTGGACGTATCGATGTTGACTTTCGAAAGTCGAAAATCGGGTCGTTACATTTTGGTATCAGAGCATTTGGTTAAGCAACAACCTTGGCTCTAGTGGGGATTACTCATTAGAGATAGAGTCAGTAGTACTCTAGAATGAGTTTGAGTGTAATAATAGATATGAGCGCGTATTTGTTAGTGAATATAAAAAATTTGTTTTATATTGTGATGATTGGTTTGTTGAGTGGTATACGGATTATGGTTGGTATAGTCTGCACAACTCCATCGATAGGAATCTCTAAACACTTATATAGAAAAATACGACATGATATTGTTTTAAAATAGGGTAAATTGTGACGCCCCACCTCTATACCCACGCTAGCCAAGAACACCACGGAGTAATGTTGTCAACTAGCACGGAGAATAAGGCTGTTGAGGAGCGACCATCTGTGTAATTGCTTTGCGCGAGCACCGATATGTCAAATAGTATAACATGCATTTTATTTCAAGAGGAAATCCGACATACCGACACAAACTCAAAGCTACTACACAGTGGCTATAATGTCTTCGGAAACAAATATAGAAATAAACATAACACAAATCAGTCACAGATAATCCATATCACAAAGGCGGAAATAGATATGAATATATATAACACATAAAAGTGTTCATCAGAGTAGTGGTCAAGCAAGACCCACACTATCACAAGAGAATAGTTACAAGAACTACACAAAAGAATAAGTATACATCATGGAGTCTATATCTCAAATGTATACACCAAAATAAACTACTAATCTATGTAGCAAGCCAAAGGTCAGAGAAATAAATCCCAAGAGAGAAGTCAAGCAGAAGCACCTGTAACATCTCGGTCTGACCCGAGTATTATTTAATAAGAAAATAATAAACGGATCAGTCTAACTATAAATATCAGATGAAACGATATAGAATAAGAGATATGACTAAACACATAATAATCACAATGCCATGCTGTGATATATATAATTGGTTGAAAATCATCAAGAGATTAATCAATGTCACCAAATCTACACAAGAATCAAAGAAACGTCATACTCCTTATTCCGTTCACCAAACCATAAATATTGACGATAATATCAATGTCAATCACAAAAGTCAATGACACACAAATTGCAGAATTCAATACACGAAATCCAGAAATCACAAAAGTCAATGACGCACAAATTCACCAATGCACAAATATTGATAAAACTTATAAATGGAAATCACGAAAATTGGTGAAGCATAAATTCTAGAAATCATCTCAAGAAATCCAGTCAATGACACACGAATTCACCTATGCACAAAAATTGATAAATCATATCAATAGAAATCACAAAAATAGGTGAAGAAGAAAATTCCAGAATTCGACACACGAAATCCAGAAATCACACAGAATAGGGGGGAGGCCTATCACACGAACGGGAGCATGAAAACTCACCAACATATGTATCACACGAACGAGACGCTATCTCATGGTAGCTAGCCATTAATTTTTGACACACGAACGGCCCAAAGACCATGGGGCGCTACCCCACATATGTGAGTTGAAACTCACACAAACGGGGTTTAGTCTCCCTCGTAGACAAAGAGACATCGCACATTGCTAGTCTAAATCACAAAAATGATCGTCATGATCATCAAGAAGTGTCAATTACAGTAAGCTAGTAAATATATGAGCTTAGCTTCATGTCCCATAACCACTAGCTTAACTTAAATATTTACGAACAAATTGTAGATCTCCACTAGAAAATTGTCACAAGAAGTTCAATCGAACAAGTCGAAGAATTAACCGACGAAGTAAACGCAAGCGTTTCATACCACTTGTTTTACTAAGTCGTTTAATTAGATTTCTCATACGAGTGAGGTAAAGGTTTATATATATTAATAGATTGGAAAACGGTTTTATAAACGAATTTGGTATTAAAATAGTATTGAAATCGTTTGAGGAAAGAGTTTTGATATTTACTACTAGTATAGAAAACCTTTATATTTTTAAAGTGACAAATCACAAAGAAGATTGTAAAAACAATCAATCACTAAAATTCACATAAGAAGACGTGAGTCAAATCCAAAGAAACCGATATTAAATCCATCAAAGTGGATATTTACAAAAATTCCCAAGAAAATGTCATCAAAGTTGATAATTAAATGATAACAATAGAAGGGAACCAACACAAGTCGATAAAATTGGAATTTGTAAACAAAATAGGCAAGCAGACAAAACACTGCAGTTTCAGACGTCTGAAACAAGTGGTTCAGACGTCTGAATCTGGAAATATAAAGATTTCCAGAACACAATTCAGACGTCTGAATCAAGTGTTTCAGACGTCTGAAATAGGAACTTTTTAGCCTATTTCCTTTCTGGTTCCAAATGAGCCAATTCAGATGTCTGAAACCATATATTCAGACGTCTGAATCTGGGAATAGAAATCTTCCCAGAACAATATTCAGACGTCTGAATATCACGTTTCAGACGTCTGAATGAATGGTTCAGGGCATTCCCTGAACCTAGGCCAAAAATGGCCAAACGAATATCGAAAACGATCGAACGAGCAAATGACGATGACTAAGGAATTACGTCGAACGACAACCCAGCCTAAACGGCTCTTCGATACGCCTCAAATATCAATGTCCAAAAATCCATAAAAGGATTTTCATAAATTAGACCAAAACACCAAAAATTGGAATATACACCAAATCAATCCAAACCAAAATCAATTGCACATGAATAAATGTTAGGAATTCATACCTAACAATCGAAGATAATTATAGACTAAGATGTGAGATAAAAATCTCACCTTTGAAATCACACAAATGAAGAAGAAGCTTGCAAGCAAAAGGAGAATCAACCACTCTTCAAATTCAACTCAAGAAGCTTGATTCTAAGCTTTAAAAGAAGAACATTCCCAAAGTTAGGTTTAGGAATTTCTGAAATGATAAGAGAATGAGTTGGAGAAGAAGAAGAGAACCTTACCAATGGGTTCTTCTATTAGTTTGGAGCTAGAACTTGATTTGCAAAAGAAAACTAGGGCTTGGAGTTTTAATTTCCTCTTCCACTCTCCATTAATATAAAAGCTTGAGTATATGAGGAATGAAGAGATGAAGAGGAGAAGGGGTTGGGACTGAATACATAAGTGGCTCAGCCCAAACCAAAGCCCTAAGTAAAAAGTAGCAAAATTCAACTTTCTCCAAACATATCGAAGCTTATACTCAAAAAGGTCGCAAACGGCATTTTAAGCTCGATGGGAGTGGTCCCGAGTCCTAATTCGACCGTATGCAAAAAGTAGCTTTTCGGAATAAAATCCGACTAACGATAAAATATTTAAATAAAATATTTAAATATAAAATCGATAAATATGCGGGTTGTTACAGACTCCCCTCCTTAAAGAAATTGCATCCTCGCAATATTTAAGAAGAAGATATGTAGTAACAACCATAAAAGCATATTCAACACAAAAGAAATTTGGAATAAAAGGTTCACCTCAAAGAGCACGAAAAAGTAAGTCCGGATGTGTTCGCTCGATGTACTCTCTAGATTCCCAAGAACAATCCTTAGGATTTGAAGACCATTGGACTTTAACAAGCGGAACATCTTTATTTCGAAGTCATTTGATCTCCGAAGCAATGATACGAATAGGATGTTGCTCATAAGTTAAATTAGGCGAAACTTCAATCTCTTCCACAACACCGGGCTCAAGAATAGAATCGGAATCTCGAAGACATTTCCGAAGCTGAGAAACGTGAAACACGTCATGGATAGCAGAAAATTGAGCCGGTAATAAAAGGCGATAAGCCATGGAACCAATACGTTCAGTGATAGGAAATGGCCCAATATATCGAGGCGCCAATTTTCCCGATCGACTGAAACGTACAACACCCTTCATTGGTGAAACACGAATAAAAACAGAATCTCCAACAGAAAATTCTAATCTCCTCCTTCGATTATCGGCTAGGATTTTTGTCTACTCTGGGCTTCTTTCATCCTATGACGAATAAGATCAATCTTTTCTATGGAATCACGAATAAAATCTGGACCTAAAACCAGCTTCTCACCGGTCTCAAGCCAACAAGAAGGAGATCGGCATGGCCTTCCGTAGAGTGCCTCAAAAGGTGCCGTACCAATACTAGATTGGAAGCTATTATTATAGGAGAATTCAACAAGGGAAATATGATCTTCCCAACTTCCCCCAAAATCAAGCACACAAGCACGAAGAAGATCTTCAAATGTTTGATTCACACGCTCGGTTTGTCCATCGGACTGAGGATGATAAGCGGTGCTAAAATTGAGCTTCGTTCCCAAAGCTTTTTGAAGACTCTTCCAAAACCCACTAGTAAACAATGGATCACGATCACTAACAATAGAAGCAGGAAACCCATGTAATTTAACAATCTCTTTGATAAAGAGCTTGGCCAAAAGCGGAACGGTTCGGTTAGACCGAACGGGAATAAAATGGGCGGATTTAGTAAGTCTATCAACGATCACCCATAAGCTATCATGACCCGAACGAGAACGGGGAAGGCCATCTATAAAATCCATGGAAATTTGGTCCCACTTCCAAATTGGAATTTCTAAAGGTTGCAATAACCCACCGGGCCTTTGATGTTCGGCTTTAACAAGCTGGCAAGTCATGCAACACTTAACAAAGTTAGCAATATAAAATTTCATTCCCTCCCAATAATATAGTCGCTTCATATTCGCGTACATTTTAATACTACCGGGATGAATGGTGAATTTAGAACGATGAGAATCTTCTAAAATATCTTTACAAAGATCACTATTATTTGGCACAATAAGTCTACCAAATCTCCGAATGCCGCCATGAGAATCGATATCAAAGTCCTTCAAACCTTCAACATCAATTTTATCCTTAATATTTTGGCCAAGCAGAGCTAATTCGGGATCTAGCCTTTGAGCTTCAAGAATGCGATCTAAAAGAGAAGGATGAGCCTCAAGGCTACATAACACAAGTGATGAACATAAATCGGAGACACGGTCTCGAATCTCACAAGAGGATAAAATCTCGAGATCGTTCCATTCGGATATCATCATAGAAACAACCGCTTGTTGCTTGCGACTAAGTGCATCGGCAACACGATTTCCCTTTCCGGAAGTATAAAGGATATCAAGATCATATGGTGCAAGAAATTCGAGCCAACGCTGTTGACGCAAATTAAGTTCCTTTTGAGAGAATAAATACTTCAAGGACTTATGATCGGTATAAAGAACAAATTTCTCTCCTAAAAGATAATGACGCCAAATACGAAGGGCGAAAACAATAGCCGCAAGCTCTAAATCATGAGTGGCATATCTAGTCTCAGCAGGCTTCAATTGCCTAGAAGCATAAGCAATAACACGTTCTCTTTGCATAAGAACGGCACCCAAACCAACGCGACTAGCATCAGTATAAACAACGAAATCCTGATTCCCCTCGGGAATAACAAGAACAGGAGCATCGGAAAGAAGTTCCTTTAGTTTCTGAAAAGAAGTTTCACATTTGTTCGACCAAATGTATTTAACACCTTTCTTGGTTAAGCCAGTGAGAGGCACGGCAATTTTAGAAAAGTCTTTGATAAAACGGCGGTAATAACCTGCCAATCCCAGAAAACTACGAATCTCTGTCACACTCTCCGGTCTCTTCCAATCTTGAATCACTTCAATCTTTGAAGGATCCACGGAAATTCCGGATTCGGAAATAATATGACCGAGAAACTTCACATGAGATTACCAAAAATGACATTTAGAAAATTTTGCCTTTAAACGATTACTCCTAAGAGTTTCCAACACAATCCGAAGATGTTTTTCATGCTCCTCCTCGGTTTTAGAATACACAAGGATATCATCGATAAAGATGAGAACAAACCGGTCGAGGAAGTCTTTGAAAACTCTATTCATAAGGTCAACGAAATAGGCCGGGGCATTCGTTAGACCAAATGGCATAACAAGACATTCATACGATCCATAACGAGTACGGAACGATGTCAAAGGAATACTATTCTCTGCAATACGAAGCTGATGAAATCCAGTAGCTAAGTCTAATTGTGAAAAGACTCTAGCACCACTAAGTTGATCGAATAGATCATCAATTGGAGGTAAAGGATATTTATTTTTGATAGTAAGATCATTAAGCTTGCGGTAGTCAACTCAAAGCCTAAGTGTTCCATCGGATTTCTTCACAAAAATAGCTGAAGCTCCCCAAGGCGAGGAACTAGAGCGGATAAATTGCTTCATCTCCAATTCGGATAATTGTTTACGCATCTCCTCGTTTTCTTTATTGGACATACGATAAGGAGGACGAGTGATAGGTTGAGCCCCAGGAATAAGATTAATTCTGAACTCAATTGCTCGCTTAGGTGGTAATCCTAAAACGGGCTCAAATATGTCGGAACATTCACAAACGACGTGAATAAGAGAAATAATATCACCCTCATCATCATCATCGTCATCTCGAGGATTTAAAGAATATAAAGATGCAACCAAGCTGGAATCTGAATCTTTAAGATTAATAGAAATCTGCTTAACAGATTGAGGATGTCGAAGATGAATAGTCCGCTCAGGACATAGGATATGAGCTTCATAACGGTTAAGCCAATCCATTCCCAAAATCATTCCAAAGCCTAAATAACGCATGACATGCAAATCGGCTCGGAAAGAAAAATCACACAAACCAATCTCGACATCTTTACACAATAAACTGATTGTCGCGGATCCACCAACCGGATTCGCAATTCTCAAAGAAGTCATTAAACACAAAACATCCAAAGAAAAAGTATCAACAAGTTCTTTTGATATTAAAGAATGGGACGCACCCGTATCAAAAAGAACTCGAATAGGATGATCACGAAATAAAATAATTCCATCCAGAATAGAATGAGAAATACCTTGGCCACGAGATGTGTTGCCAGGGGCTTGAGCAACATTAAGCTTTCCCTCCTTCCTATTTTGAAGTTTGGGACACACATGCATAAAATGGTCCGGGCTTTTGCAATAGCGACAAGTACGAGGCTTTGAACACTTGTTTGCAAAATGGTCTTTCGAACCACAATTATAGCATTTCCCTTGAGTAGAGGAAAAGGTCTTTTCAACAGGAGTTGCTTGCCTCCCTTTCTTATTGGGATAAGGGCCTTTGAATTTGTTTGGCCTCTTCTTGTTGTTGAAGTTTGGTTTGGAACCCACCACTTCAACATCATTCTCCCTATCCGCCTCTTCAAGACGAAGAGCAATATCAACGAGTTGGTCGAAAGAAACTTCTAATTTTAGAAGTAATGGCTTCTTGAGATTTTTGTTTAAGCCATAGACGAACCTCTGGTTCTTCTTTAAAGGGGTGTTGATGTATTCAACCCCATATTTGGAAAGCGACTCGAAGGAGGCGACGTAATTAGTCACGGAGGACTCACCTTGAACAAGGTCTATAAATCGTCGAGCCAATGTCACTTTCTCTGCTTCTGGTACAAATTTCAACTCGAAGCGTTCTCGGAATTGCTCCCAGGTGAGATCCGCTTCATTAATCTCAGAAATAAGAAGCTCGTACCAGTCCAATGCTCTTTCTCGGAGCATACTAGAGGCCACCTGAACTCGATGAAGGTCAATAAGATTCATGCGAGAAAAGATTCGATCGCATGACCTTAGCCAAGCCTGTACTTCAATAATAGTCTCGGAACCTTTGAATGGCTCCCCACCCAAATTAGT
This sequence comes from Allium cepa, assembly GCA_030765085.1. Classification (NCBI taxonomy): domain Eukaryota; kingdom Viridiplantae; phylum Streptophyta; class Magnoliopsida; order Asparagales; family Amaryllidaceae; genus Allium; species Allium cepa. Next base: position 350,867,885 of record CM060944.1, read on the forward strand.
GTAATCGCTACACAAGCGTAAAAATCCCAACTTTGGGTGAGTAGGTTCCGGGCTAGCTCCAGCTGCTTGAGCATTTGTCACTAAATCAAGAAGCTGTTGAGCAGTCATAAAACTCCATCCTGGGGTGGAGTGCTAGATGGCACGGCTCTGGGGCGGCCTGGTCTAGACATTTCTCTTCCTTTATAAAGAAAGAAGAAGAAGAAAAAGGTTATTCACCAAATTGAATATCAAGCAATCTTGATAGATAAACAAGGAATCATAAGGAAAATAGGATGAATCGGTACGAAGACTCGAATTAAATCCTAAAGCACGACTCCTAAGATGGACTTAGGACGATGATCCTTGTTATAATATCCCATATTGTTCTGAAGTTTGGCTCTGATACCAAGCTGTGACGACCCACCTCTATACCCACGCTAGCCAAGAACACCACGGAGTAATGCTGTCAACTAGCACGGAGAATAAGGCTGTTGAGGAGTGACCATCTGTGTAATTGCTTTGCGCGAGCACCGATATGTCAGATAGTATAACATGCATTTTATTTCAAGAGGAAATCCGACATACCGACACAAACTCAAAGCTACTACACAGTGGCTATAATGTCTTCGGAAACAAATATAGAAATAAACATAACACAAATCAGTTACAGATAATTCATATCACAAAGGCGGAAATAGATATGAATATATATAACACATAAAAGTGTTCATCGGAGTAGTGGTCAAGCAAGACCCACACTATCACAAGAGAATAGTTACAAGAACTACACAAAAGAATAAGTATACATCATGGAGTCTATATCTCAAATGTATACACCAAAATAAACTACTAATCTAAGTAGTAAGCCAAAAGTCAGAGAAATAAATCCCAAGAGAGAAGTCAAGCAGAAGCACCTGTAACATCTCGGTCTGACCCGAGTATTATTTAATAAGAAAATAATAAACGGAGTCTAACTATAGATGTCAGATGAAACGATATAGAATAAGAGATATGACTAAACACATAATAATCACAATGCCATGCTGTGATATACATAATTAGTTGAAAATCATCAAGAGATTAATCAATGTCACCAAATCTACACAAGAATCAAAGAAACGTCATACTCCTTATTTCGTTCACTAAACCATAAATATTGACGATAATATCAATGTCAATCACAAAAGTCAATGACACACAAATTCCAGAATTCAATACACGAAATCTAGAAATCACAAAAGTCAATGACGCACAAATTCACCAATGCACAAATATTGATAAAACTTATCAATGGAAATCACGAAAATTGCTGAAGCATAAATTCTAGAAATCATCTCAAGAAATCCAGTCAATGACACACGAATTCACTTATGCACAAAAATTGATAAATCATATCAATAGAAATCACAAAAATAGGTGAAGAAGAAAATTCCAGAATTCGACACACGAAATCCAGAAATCACACAGAATAGGGGGGAGGCCTATCACACGAACGGGAGCATGAAAACTCACCAACATATGTATCACACGAACGAGAAGCTATCTCATGGTAGCTAGCCATTAATTTTTGACACACGAACGGCCCGAAGACCATGGGGCGCTACCCCACATATGTGAGTTGAAACTCACACAAACGGGGCTTAGTCTCCCTCGTAGACAAAGAGACATCGCACATTGCTAGTCTAAATCACAAAAATGATCGTCATGATCATCAAGAAGTGTCAATTACAGTAAGCTAGTAAATATATGAGCTTAGCTTCATGTCCCATAACCACTAGCTTAACTTAAATATTTACGAACAAATTGTAGATCTCCACTAGAAAATTGTCACAAGAAGTTCAATCGAACAAGTCCAAGAATTAACCGACAAAGTAAACGCAAGCGTTTCATACCACTTGTTTTACTAAGTCGTTTAATTAAATTTCTCATACGAGTGTGGTAAAGGTTTATATATACTAATAGATTGGAAAACGGTTTTATAAATGAATTTGGTATTAAAATAGTATTGAAATCGTTTGAGGAAAGAGTTTTGATATTTACTACTAGTATAGAAAACCTTTATATTTTTAAAGTGACAAATCACAAAGAAGATTGTAAAAACAATCAATCACTAAAATTCACATAAGAAGACGTGAGTCAAATCCAAAGAAACCGATATTAAATCCATCAAAGTGGATATTTACAAAAATTCCCAAGAAAATGTCATCAAAGTTGATAATTAAATGATAACAATAGAAGGGAACCAACACAAGTCGATAAAATTGGAATTCGCAAACAAAATAGGCAAGCAGACAAAACACTGCAGTTTCAGACGTCTGAAACAAGTGGTTCAGACGTCTGAATTTGGAAATATAAAGATTTCCAGAACACAATTCAGACGTCTGAATCATGTGTTTCAGACGTCTGAAATAGGCACTTTTTAGCCTATTTCCTTTCTGGTTCCAAATGAGCCAATTCAGACGTCTGACACCATATATTCAGACGTCTGAATTTGGGAATAGAAATCTTCCCACAACAATATTCAGACGTCTGAATATCACGTTTCAGACGTCTGAATGAATGGTTCAGGGCATTCCCTGAACCTAGGCCAAAAATGGCCAAACGAATATCGAAAACGATTGAACGAGCAAATGACGATGACTAAGGAATTACGTCGAACGACAACCCAGCCTAAACGGCTCTTCGATACGCCTCAAATATCAATGTCCAAAAATCCATAAAAGGATTTTCATAAATTAGACCAAAACACCAAAAATTGGAATATACACCAAATCAATCCAAACCAAAATCAATTGCACATGAATAAGTGTTAGGAATTCATACCTAACAATCGAAGATAATTATAGACTAAGATGTGAGATAAAAATCTCACCTTTGAAATCACACAAATGAAGAAGAAGCTTGCAAGCAAAAGGAGAATCAACCACTCTTCAAATTCAACTCAAGAAGCTTGATTCTAAGCTTTAAAAGAAGAACATTCCCAAAGTTAGGTTTAGGAATTTCTGAAATGATAAGAGAATGAGTTGGAGAAGAAGAAGAGAACCTTACCAATGGGTTCTTCTATTAGTTTGGAGCTAGAACTTGATTTGCAAAAGAAAACTAGGGCTTGGAGTTTTAATTTCCTCTTCCACTCTCCATTAATATAAAAGCTTGAGTATATGAGGAATGAAGAGATGAAGAGGAGAAGGGGTTGGGACTGAATACATAAGTGGCTCAGCCCAAACCAAAGCCCTAAGTAAAAAGTAGCAAAATTCAACTTTCTCCAAACATATCGAAGATTATACTCAAAAAGGTCGCAAACGGCATTTTAAACTCAATGGGAGTGGTCCCGAGTCCTAATTAGACCGTATGCAAAAAGTAGCTTTTCGGACTAAAATCCGACTAACGATAAAATATTTAAATAAAATATTTAAATATAAAATCGATAAATATGCGGGTTGTTACATAAATGAAATAATTTTACCCAAGACTATTTTCGTAGATAAAGGAAATAATCTTTGTAAATTATTATAGTATATGGTTGCTTGATTGTTAGGAATTGATAATATTAAATTATTATCATTAGTTATTGAATAGAAATTGAAAATATAACCAAAAGCTAAGAAAATAAAATCCATATATAAATGGGATTTGTAAATATAAATTGTAAATGTAATTTGAAATAGAATTCCAGAGGAATATTTGGAAATGTTTTTGGAAGGATTTGGAATTTTAGAAATTAAATCCATTTGATTTGAAAATGATTTTCAAAGGTTTGGAAAAAATGTTTTAAAAGGGATAAAAGCACTAAACTCTTTTTGGTCGTTGGAAAATAACTTCGATGATGACTGTAGCATCATCGATGTTCATTTTCAGGTTTCCAAAAGTGGGATTGCTGCCAAATTGTTTTAAATGAAAGTTGTTTGCAAAACTGATTTGGATTTTTGAATTCAAAGGATAATTTGAATTGCTTTCAAAAATGATTTTTGAAATTTTGAAAAGACTCTGGAATCTTATTAAAGATAGTTACGGAATAATAAATAAGTTTGAAACTTAGAAAGTTCAGATTTAAACTGAAATTAACTTGAGTTAATTTGAATAAAGGTGAATTTGAGAAGTCTTATAGACTATATGATTGGAATAAAATCCATTAAGGTGAAAAAATAAAATTTTGAATGAATAAATAAATTTACAACTGCAAGAACTGAAAGTGAAATTGAATGTTGAAATTCATTTTGAATTTGTAAGTAAATAAAACTGGAATTGAAACTGAATATTGAAAACCAATTTAAATTGTGTGAAATAAAATGAAGTTGTAGAATCAGTTCGAAGTGAACTAAAGATAATAAAGGTGGAAAAATTGGTTTGAGATAAAATGAATTGGAATTTGTAATAAATTAGTAAATAAAACTGATTTAAAATAGTGATATGAATCAGTTGGGAATGAAAGATAATTGATAAACTTCAATATTCAAAAGGTAAAGTGAATCCAAATAAATTGAAATTGTAAATTGAATTCAAATGAAATTGTTAATGCAAGATTGAATGAAATTGGATATATAACTTCAATGGTGAAGTGAAAAAAAATGTGTAAGATGTAAGTATTAAAACTTTTGTAATGGAATGGCGAAATGATTTTTGAATGTAGAAACTAGATATGGTTGTTAAATAACATACAGGTGATATAAAGGAAATGGAATTAGGATTTTGATTTCGAAGATAAAATTGAATTGCTCGACAAAAAGGTATATATTTGAATTTCAGTATGAAATTTGATGATTTTCTTATCCAGCCGCTTGGCTTTTCGTTTTCTTTTTGAAATCTGGGGGCCCGTTGTTGGCATTTTGTAGTCGTACCGAGCTAGCCGTGCAAAAGAGACGCTGGCGAATTTTTTCGAAAATTTTAGGAGTTTGAAAAATTTTGAGAAATTTTGGATAATTTAAAATTTGAATTCAAATTTAAATTTGAATTGTTAAGAAAACAATATTGTTTGGAAACTATGGAAGGTTTTGCAAAGTTAATTGAAGTGATAACGAGTTTGTAATAAAAAGATTTGTTTTGGCAAATTGATAAAACTGTTTTGTTTTGGGAAAATTATAAACGAGTTAAGGATCATTCTTCTTAAACTGGTAATTTCGGGACGAAATTCTTTTAAGGAGGGAAGGATGTTACGATCCAGAAATTTTGAACATTTAAAATCAAAATATTTAATTGATTTTAAATATTTGAATGATATTTTAACTTGGATTTCAAAAATAACTATGATTTGCAATTCAAAATATTGGGTTGAATTAATTGGAAGTTGAAAAAAAATTGAATCTTCAATTTTAAGTTGATTAAAAATATTTCAAAGGCTTGTAAAATTATATTGACAATACTGAAGATAATAGAAGCTTCGGAATTGAATTTGAAACTGTTTTGTTCAGTATTGGAATTTTTGTCGCTTAAATCGATATTTAAAAATAGTCTTTCGAGGAAAAGTCTCGAAATTCGACGAAACCTATTCCATTTGATCCGTAATATTGTATTATTATCGGATTTCAATTTTCGTAGCATTTGGAATTGTCGTTTGGTCGTACGATAAGCAAACGCGTTGAAATCTAAATTGAAAATTTAGTGTTTTAAACTGGTTCAAAAAGCTATCTTCTCCGTACGATCGAATTTGGACTCGAAACCTTTTTTTTTGTGTTCGGAATAGGCGTATAACATTATAAACGCCTAGCGGCACGCCTCGGTAAGAGTTCGAAATTTTGAGCTTCGAATAGAAAATGATTTAAAATTTGAATTTAAAATATTATATATAATTTCCTTCAATATACTATAGACTCATCCAACACTTGTCCACATTAGGAAACGTGTTCTCCAAAGATTACCACGCGTCTAATAAAATAAAATAAATAAAAAGAAAGATGGCCGAGCAATTAAAAGAAAATAATTTTCGTTCGTCTCCTAGTTATCTATTTTTTCCAAAATAGAATTCAAAATTTTAATGGCCGAAGCCGGGAAGAAATTGAAATCATCTCAGTTTTTATACATAAAAAAAAAATCAAATCAAGGCAGACAAGCATGGGGGTTGCATTCGAGCACGGGGGGAAGCAACAGCTGTCGCGAGCCACACTCGCGCGCGCACGGCAGCGAGGGCATCGTAGGGAATCGCATTCATCGCAATTAGGATTCGCTGCGGGCTTCGAAGCGTTGAGGGAGTTCGCATCGTATAGTCGCGATGAGGCCGCGAAGGTGAAGCAGCATGGTAGGCAGGCACGCGTGGGGTTTCAAGGGTTTTTGGTCGCGGCGGCAACTAGATTTTGTCGTCTTTGACGAACTCGAGTGGGTTTCCAGAGTGGAGACGACGAGGAGATAAGCGAGATTAATTTGGGGCTATCATTAGAGAGGTATATTTTGATTTATTTACATTTACTAAATTTTTTATATATATACAGATAAATAAGTTTTAAGCTAAAATTTTACTTTTTGAATTTTTATTTAATGCATATATAGATATATAGTAAAAGATATTTTAATATGCAGAAAAATAATAATGATATACATATATATTTTCATTTACGGATTCAATTTCAATGGTGAAGATTTAATTGTTTAGATGGATATGAATTATCGTAGTTACCAAATTATAAGAAAAAAATGTTTTTTTTTGTTAACTAAATTTATTAAATGGAAATTATTTTTAAATTTAATAGTTGGTTAATTAAAACTATGAAATGGAAATTAATTGTTCGATTAGAGAAATTTATTTATTTAAGTGGTTCATTTTATTATCGTTATTATAAAAATATTTTATTTAAGAAAATTTAGTTTTAAATTTAATTATTTTAGTTATTAAAGGATTTTATTTAAAAGGAAAATTTGTTTAAAATTAAATTACTAGTTTAAAGTTAAAATTATTAGTTGAATTAAAATTACAAAATGGCAAAGTGCATTGTTCAATTATTTCAAATATTAATCAACTGTATAAAATTGTTTATACAAGGTCTAATACAATGAAGAAAACAATCTGGAATGAAAATGGATTGCAAATAAAAGCAAAAGGTGAGATCTTCTCACTCAAATTTTAATAATTGAGAAAATTTCAGTTATTGATTGATTTTTGAATTGTGATTGTTAAATTTAAATTATTGATTTTGTGCTTGGATGATTAAAGTATATTAGTTACATTAGTTTAGACCCTATGCGCCGCATAATAGCGGATGATATTATATTAAACCTATATACCGCGATATTCCACCTTGAAGTGGAATTGGTATTATATATGTATTTGGAGTGATTGATTTCCCGCATTATATAGCGGATGAGACCTTATGCGCCGCATAATAGAGGATGATATTTTATGAATCCCGTATACCGTGATATTCCACCTCGAAGTGGAATTGGTATTTAATTGTGTGCTAACGTCAGTGGATGTAGGGAAACAGGATGGAGGGAACCAACTGGATTCCTCAATTATTTGATTTTGTTTCATATGTTGTGTGTTTATTTATTTATAATCTGTGTGTGATTATATTGTGATTCAAATTGTTGAAGGCTATAATTTAGCCGAATATATTTTTGGTATTGTATGGTACCAGAAATAAATAAAAATTGGATATTGAAATTTGGGTAGAAAATTTATAACAAATTCATTTAACGAATTGGGTGAATTTAAAAGAAGAAATTTAAATAGATAAAGTTTTATTTTGAAAACTTATTGAATAAATTCCAAAAATATGGGGAAATATTTTAATAATGGAATTTCGAGTAATATTGTTTAATAGTTGAAGAATTTATTTAAAATAAGGATTCTAAATTTTTGAAAGAGATAAAGGAATTTATTTCAAAATGAAATAAATTTAGAAATTAAATTTGGGATTTAATTTGGAGTTGAAATAAGATTTAGAAATTAAATTTGGGATTTAATTTGGTGTTGAAGTAAATTTTAGAAATTAAATTTGGGATCTAATTTGGAGTTGAAATAAATTTTAGGAATTGAGTTGGAAATTTGGTTTGGTGTTTTGGAATAAATTGGGAAATTGATTTGGTGTTTTAAAATAAATCTTTGGGGAATTTAATTGGAAATCGATTTGGTGTTTGAAATAAATGTTTGGAAAATCAAATTGGAATTTGATTTGATTTTGAAAGTGAATATTTGGAAAATGATTTGAAAACATATATATGTGGATATTTGAAAATTTAAATTTATAATGGGAATTTTATAAAGGAAAGGAGAATTTTGTTTTAAAAATAAATATTGTTTTATTTTTAAAAGTATGAAAGGAATTTACGGATTTTGGAACGTAAATTTAAATTAAATCGAGGAAGATTTATAAATTGATTTGAATGAACCATTTTAGAATGGAAGGTATACTTTCCTTGGAAAGCCGGGTATGTTTCCAATATAGTTTGTAAATATAAATTGAAGTTGTAAAGATGGTTTTAAGGAAAGAATATTTTGGAGAGATTATTTACTTAGGTTATTTTGAAAATCTTAAAGTAAATATATATTTCAAATTATTCTAGAAGTGATTATTGAAAGGATAAATTTATATTTATTTTAGAAAATAGATATTTAAATATTTATACTCTATCTACTAATTTTGTTTTAAAATTAGTTTTGGACTTGAATTTTTATATGAGATATTAGTATTATATTTTTCCTAACTAATATTTAAGCAAGTATTTTAAAATAGTTTTATTTTAAATGTTTCCAAGTATATTTTGGATAAGTATTTTATATTAAATATTTGAACTCGGCAAATTTTCAGTGGAAATGAATAAATATTGGAAATGTTTTCCGCGTAAGGAAAAAAATGATTTGAAATTTGTTTTTAAAGGATTGAAATGTGGAAATTGATTTGAAATTTGTTCTTCAAAATGTTGAAATGTGAAATTATATCTGGCGAAGATATTTTGAAAATAATAATTAGGAAAAATTATTTGAAATCCAGTGACTATTGTGAATGATGATTGATAGTCAAATAACCGACTATCAATATTGGCCTTTTTAATGTCATTTGAATTTCGATGCGACCGGGGGTCGGATTCCAAATGGATATTCGAAAACCACATTGAATCTTTGTGATTATGATGGATCCTTTGTTTAAAAGATCAACATGGAAATTGTTGTGATTTGTTTGAAATCTGAATGTCACACTTATTTTTAAAATAAGCGCTCGTTATTCGGATTAGCCGGTACAGGACCTTGTGTCATAAAACCCATTCCGAATAATGATACGACGAAATGGGATTGCATTTGAAGATGGTGTTGAAGATCGGGTATTTTCGAAGGCGAAAGGATTACATGTCGAATGTCTCTGCACCGAGTTGCTTCGGTATAGAGATTTTATCACCCTTAGTGATGAGGATTCCGGACGTGTTTAATGAATATCCAAATTTGCAAGGGCTTCTTTGAAGTGCCTTCGGTTCCGTTCGATCCCGGAACGGATTTTTATGGATGTGTGTCTGACGTTACACTTTGAGATGTAAAGCTGGTTTCTATTAAATACATTTCTATTGGTGGCGGAGAATTTATTATCTTAGCTTAACACCCTTCTCTGAAACGTACGAGCTCAGAGGTTATGTAGTTGATGGTTACTAGTGATACATTCCCAATTTGGTAATGTGGCATACGAAGTGCTGCTGAACATTTGTTGATCGAAGCATGGCTTTGGTGAAAAGAGTAACTTTGTGAACGAGACTTCGTCGAGCCTCACAACCCGAAATGGTTGAAATAGGAAAGATGCTGCAAGGTTATTTGGGGATAGCGCCCCTTGAGGATATGTCATTTCCTTCTGGAAAAGGATTGTATCATGGTATGGAACCCATATATTTTACCTATGTTGATACTGCAAATTTATTATACTTTGTGGTTGTTGCTTTGTGGTTGAGGATCTACGGATAAGGGTCGCAAATGATCGGAGGATGGCATACTCGTGTAGTAGTTACCTAGTTACAGAGGTAAACCGGCCTTATGTTGGCAGAGATCCGGTTAGGTTCTCGGGGCGTCCCTCCAGAGCCGTACTCATGTGTCCCAAGAAGTTCCTTTGCCTAATCATTTGTTGGAAATCCAATTACCAATACGCGCCTTGTACGGTTTTAGTTGTAGAACCTATCATCTAATACGGTAGCTATAGTAGGCATACTATAATGGTAAGTATGCTGGCTAAGCTTAATATTATACTTGCAAATGTTTTTCCACTATGCACTAATGATAATATTAAAAAGAGATTTGCGTATCAAGCATTTTTTACTATTATAAGGAGAAATATCCCCCAAGTGTGCGATTGCATTGTGTGTGTCGGGAGGCCTTATGGTAGTTTCATCTTCCAAAAGCATTGCGGATTTCTTTTCCTTTCTTTGTGAAAAATAACTGTTTTTAAGATCTCGCACCAGTTCCATGACTGACCTGGAGTTTATTGTTTCCCTTCTGAACTCTGGGTGCTCATAATTTTCCACACGGGTAGCCTAGAGCCAGGTTATCATTATTCTGGAGCAAAGTGAGAAGAGTTGTTGTGGAGATTAGGAGCAAGCTGGATGGCGAAGCGTATCACTAGTATATGTAATATTTCCTTTCCGCTGTTGTGTTGATGTACACTCTGATAATGTATGTATAAACAGATATAGTGCTTTTGTTTTAAAGATTATTCATTTATCTATTATATTTGTTTCGTTGTGAAATGTGAGATTCTGTTATTGTTTCTGTTTCTTCTTCTTCTATCCTCTTCTTCTTAAATCGTAACGGTTCGGTTTTCCGGCATTCGACTTTGCGGCATTGGATAAAGTGGACGTATCGATGTCAACTTTCGAAAGTCGAAAATCGGGTCGTTACAAACACCATTTCCAATGCTCCAAGACTAGAAAGACTCTAAATCAAAAGGCGAGAACCACCATCCACACTGAAATGAAGCAACTCGATCCAAATGCGATTGCCAATATCCAGCGATTGAATATTATCGGATCTACACCTACTATTCGACTATCTAAAAAACCCAACTCTAGACTGTCCGTGTGGAAAATTTGTGGGCTCCCAGAGTTTAGGAAGGGAACGATAAACTCCGGGTCAGTCATGGGACTGGTATGAGCAAACAAAAACAGTTTTAAACAAAAACAACAACAAAAGAATTTAAGGTTGAAATCCCCAAAGCTTTTTGGAAAATGAAACTACCATAAGGCCTCCCACCGCACACACCATGCAAACACAGAATTGGAGGAGATTTCCCCTTATGATAGTCAAACATGCTTGATACGCAAAAATCTTTTGATATTATTATTAGTGCATAGCGCAGAAAACATTTTGAAAGTATAATATTAATCTTAGCCAGCAAAGACATTTCGAACTATGCCTACTATAGCTACCATCTAAACAGTGGTGACCACTATAAGTAAATGGAATTTCTACAACTAAAACAGTACAAGGCGCATATTGGAGATTGGGTTTCCAACAAATGGTCAGGCTAAGAAACTTCCTATTGCCACATGGGTACGCCTCTAGAGGGATGTCCTGAGAACCTACCCGGCTCTCTACCAACACAAGGCAAGGTTACCTCTGTAACTAGGTAACTACTACTCGAGTATGCCATCCCCCGGTCGTTTGCGACCTTTATCCTAGGATCCTCAACGGCAAAGTAACAACCATAAATAAATAAATTTGCAGTGACCACATGAGTTAAGTATTTGGGCTTTATACCATGATACCACCCTTTTCCAGAAGGAAATGATATACCCTAAAGGGCGGACCCTCATAACCTTGCCACATCTTTCCTATTTCGACCATTTCCGGGTTGTGAGGTCCGACGAGGTCTCGTCCACAAAGCTACACTTTTCATAAAGTCTTGCTTTGATTAACAAATGATCAGCAACACTCAAAAGCACTCAGCTTGCCATACTACCAATTTGGGAATGTATTCCTAGTAACCATCGACTACATAACCTCTGAGCTCGTATGTCTCAGAGAAGGGTGTTAAGCTAAGAGAATAAATCTCCGCCACCAAACAGAAATGTATTTCATAGAAACTAGCTTTACATCTCAAAGTGTAATGTCAGACACACATCCATACAAGTCTGTTCCGGGTTCGAACAAAACCGAAGGGGCTTCAAAAGAAGCCCTTGCAAATCCGAGTATTCATAATCCTGATCGGACTTCCCATCACATATGGAGATCTCTATACCGGTGTGACTCAGTGTGGAGACATTCGATGTGTTATCCTTTCGTTCTCGAAAATACCCGGTCTTCACCACCGGTCTTCAAATGCTATCCATATCGTCGTATCATTATTCAGAATGGGTTATATGACACAAGGTCCTCTCCCGGCTAAATCGAATAATGAGCGCAATATTTAAAGCATATGGACATTGGGATTTCAGTTAAGTCACAACTTATTATCCAAAACCTTTCTTTCAAATGGTTTAAACTAATTACCATTTTCAAATCTTTAAAACAAAGGATTCACTTCACAAAGTTAACCCATCTTTCACAAAGATTATTTCATAACTTTCGAAACCGTTTCCAAAGATTCATTCATAACTTGGAAAACCATTTTACTTTCAACACAAATTGGAAATTCATTCCTTATATGAAAGCTTTTATTATTTGAAAACAAATAGTTTTCGTTTCGGAAAAATCCGATTTCATTTGTACAAGTTAAAGCGCTTGGGTTAAATTCAAATTCCCAAAACAATATCTTTAAAATGGTTAAAAATCCATATAAACACATTTATAACTTGTATAACTTTTTAAACCATAGTTTCCAAACATAGAATTCAATTTCAAATTTTGAATTCAAATTCAAATCAAATTATTTAAATTTCAAAACTTAATCAAGTTATTCAAAATAACTCTTATCTTCAATACTCCTTTTCAAAAGTTTTTCACATTTAACCCAAATCCATTCCCAAAACCTTTTGGATTCAAAATTCAACTTTAAAACCATTTCAAAAAAATCTGTGACTTAACTAATTTCCTCATGCAATCCACATTTGTGTGTGTATGGTGTAGTCCAGGGGTTTTATGTATTAGTGCAACAACGTTCAATCATCACAGATTCAAGCACAGCAATTATAGATAAGCGGTGTACTTCTATAACACTTATCTTCCATTCACAGATCCATAGATAAATCATAGATAAAATAAATTACATTCATCATAGTTTGAATTAAAACAATTCAAATCACAAAGCATCACACAACAGAGATATCAAACAATTCATTGCATTTCATATAATTCAAACATCCATAAGTAAGGTTAATTGATCATCTGATCTATTGAAACCAGATTAATCACTGGTCCTGATTGATTAACATTAGTTAATTACAATTTATGTTAATTAAATACCCCTCAATTATTTATTAATTAACCTTAATTAATGAATTAATCAACCTTTAATTATTAGAGAATTAATCTTAATTATTTGATTACCCTTAATTAATTATCGTTAATAAATTGATAAATTAATTAACCCTTAATTAATCATCATTTAATTAATCAATCTTAATTTATAAGTGATTATTCTTAATCACTTGATTAATCAATTTTTTTAATCATAAATAAATTATCCCTTAATCATTTAATTAATTAATCTTTAATCAATAATTAATTAATCTTAATTATGTAATTAAAAATCCTTAATCATGAAGTTAATTAACCCTAATTCACTCCTAAATTATTAATTAATAAATCTTAATTATTAATTAACTTATTTAACCTTTAATTAATCACATAATTAAATTAATCATTTTGAATAATTTATCTTTAAGTAATGACATAATTAAATTGGGTGATTATCCTTCTAAATTACTTTTATTAAGAAATGATCACTTAATTGCTTTTATTTAAAAAAAAAATTTTAATCACTTAAGACCTAAATTAATTAAAAGATAATCCTTTTGTCTTAATGAATTACTTAATTACCATTAAAAATCTTTATTTGATAAACCTTGTAATCAATTTTCCATAACCACTTTATCCTTTAAATTATATTAAGGATTAAAACACTTCATCTTTTAAATTATTTACTTAATTACAATATTAAGTTTATTTAAAGTAAACTTTCAACAAAGATTATATATATCGAAATACCTTAAACACAAATAAATTTATTTCAAAAAGATAATTCAAACTTAGTTGTCTTAAAATTTGAAAAACAAAATTTATTGAAAATTTAAAAACCTGAGAACATTTTCTTTTATTTAGTTTTTTTGAAATCTGGTATCTATTTAACAAAACCCGAGCCAAATGCTTGAATACCTGGCCTAATCTCGAGCTTGACTACGAGTAAACCCCCTCGCCCTTGTCTTCGAGCTAAATCACAACTGCATCGAGTCGAACCCGAAAACCTTCCTTCTTCCCCAATTTTCAACTATCATCAGATATCCAGGATATCTCATGCACGTGTACCAACGTACTGACGAACTCCAGTTGACCTCGCCATCTCCAGCATATCGACGTTCATCAACTCACACCCTTAGGCCAACCAATTCGTCAAACACATGACGAATTCGAAATTCAGGAGCCTAGTCCAGCTTGGAACAGAAATTGATCACCAATCACTTCCTCGTACCGCCACCATAAATCATCGGCGAACCCGCGATCGCTACCAGAACTCCAACGATAACCCACGTTTCTTTCCCCACCAGTTCGATCGCCCCATGATCACTCACGATGATATACGAATCTGAGAACCAGCGATAACTAAATTTACTCCTAAAACCCAATCTCAATGTAGACCAGCCACCTTGACCATTAATAAAATCCACCACCATTTTTCTGATGATCTCTAACCTCTAAGCTAACTATGGCCATGATCCCGAGATCCACCTCTCTCTCGATCATCAGAATTTTACGAAATAGCAATTCCGTTCAACTGGCATTTTCTAACAATTTAATAATCTTAAAATCTAGAAATTATTATCTAAATTCACCATTTTACAATACGATTCGGTTTATGAAATCCAAATTCAAAATTAAAATGATTGATTTTTTGTCAATTCCAAAAGTTTCACTGTAAATTTCTAGTATCTAGTTGATTTCATAAGAAAATTTCTTGAAACTATTTTTAAAAATAAGGTTATATTCTTACAATAGTTTTTTATTTAAAGATTGAAACTAAATATTTATTCGTTTAGGTAATATGAAATTTTGAACCAGGTTTAAGAACCTGTTATATATCATAGAGATGATATACACATGTACACAGACCTGCATATACACATATAACTCTATATGTCCACATGCAACCCTTTTTCATTCATACAAACCAATTTCAAGTCATCGTTATCACAAACACGCAAGCAACAATATATAACTAGATTAAGGGTTGAACATTTGCTCACCTGTATTTTGACAGAGCAGATAGGAACAGAATTCTATTTGATCTGGATTTGATCATTTGTTGTAGTTTCTATTGATCTGAATGCTCGATTAATTCCTTATCTTTGCATTTGTTTTAAATCTGCATTTTGACTAGAGCTTGCTACCTATTGTTGAGATTCCAGGCTTCGGACTTTGATCTGTTCTTTGCATTGCACTTTGATTTGTTCCAGGTTTTGAAATCTTTCCAGGTTTGAAGACTTTAAATTGCTTTTGATTTATCATTTCCAGGTTGAACTCAAGTTTAGTTGAATCTGAATTTTTTTCTTTTGATTTCTCTAGTTTTTGGTTTGCAGCTTTTGTTTTTCTGAATTTCAGTTTTTTTTTTTTTTCTTTAGTTTCAGTTTTTTCAGATTTCTTTTTGATCTGAGAAGTTTAAAACCTGGTTTTCTTTTCTTAACATTTTTTTTCTACAATCCTAGACTAAAAGAAAATTTATTATCTTTCCACTTGTAAAATTTGCATGATGATTTATTTACACTTGTCAATGCAAATTTATCATTAAACAACAAATGTTAACGTATAAAATCTTAACCTTACATTCGTTAAAAACAAGCAATTTATGTTTAAACCTTTTCTTGAATTTATATATGAGTTATGTTTTTTAAACCTTACTTTATTATAATTTATTTAATTTTTATATTTACATGTGTTTATATTTACAATTTTTATAAGAAAATGAGTTTGAAATCTAATTATACTAAACAAATAATCATACATACATATTTAAAAATATAGAGTTTAATTTTCAAATAACTTTGAAAATTTGCTATATTACATTCCAATAAAATTTTCAAAATACATATATTTATATTTATTATAATTAGAAAACAATTTTCTATAAATTTCAAAATATAAAGTTTTAAATCCTTTTAGCTTTATATTTACAAAACATTCCCTTTTATATTAACTTATGTTTCATAGTTATACATTTTCTATTATTTAATCTCATCTAACCTTTTTAAGGAAAATGTTTTTAAAACTTAATTTCTATAATAAATCTATTTATAAATATTTATATTTTGAATTTTCCAAAATCAAAATTTTATTTACAATTTAAGTTTCAATCTATATATATTCATATATATATTTGTTCAAAAAAATTCAAGTTAATCCACAATCAAATTTATAATTAATATATTATTCAAAATATTTATTTATGAATTTTCAATTAGAAAATTCTATTTAAAAATCATTTTTACACTCATTTATATAAGTAAACAAACAAATATCTATTTAAATTTGGAAAATACCAAATTAATTCACAATTTAATTCCAAAAATTAAATTAATTTCCAATTTGAATTTATTTAAAAACGAGAATGTTACAATTCCCCCATTAAGAAAATTTCATGCTCGAAATTTGTAAGGGAGATAACAAAGGATGGATACACAAAGATAGAGAATCGACTCATCAATCAAGCTAATTATCCTTTTGCATTTGGCTTACCAAATCAGAATATCAAATATATGAGAACAAACAAATACAATACTTTACGAAGTACTCGGGTTACCAGAACTACGAAATATGTAGGGGTATTGGTTAGTCCAAAGGGATAACTAACCGTTCGGAGAACATATTTAGACCCAAAAGAATAGACAAATGCATTCAATTCAGGTTGGAATATTCTAAAGTTTACACATAACTTGTCTCTCTTTGGACTTTGATCCTCACAAGAAATCATAACAAAAACTTTAAATTTGGTTTTGACTGAAATCGTTCTATCAATACAATCCAATTTAACTTCATATTTTAGTTAACCAATTTATCTCAATTTAAAATTTCCAATTCATTAGAGTTAACAGGAAAAGATGATAGGGAACCGATGAAAAGAATATGAATTGAGAACCTTCTCTACCACGATTCGTAGGGCCATCATCACACTGAAGCTTCTCCATGTAGCTGCCATGAAGAAATCAAAGAATTGAAATTGGACGATCAACAAAGGAGATTGATAGAGAAAGTTGTTTCCTTGTTGTTGCAGGGTATTGACCATTTGTAGTGTTACTCCCATGTCCTCTATCTCGTCCTCTTCTTGCATTCATACTTACTATCAGTGGGTAGTAAGAGAATTCACTGAGGCACATGGATGGATATCTTAGCGTTATACTCATTCTAGGGTATATTTCACCCTATCTCTAATGAGTTACCTAATGTGTTATACTCTTTAGCTAAAGTTCAACCTTCAGCTCTGATACCAATTATAACGACCCTGACTCGACCTTCGAAAATCGGCACTAAATACGTCACTCGTATTCGAATGCCTCAGATCCAAATACCGAATCTGGTTTGCCGGATCTTATAACACATTAAGTACAACAACACAGCGGAAGAAATGAAATTTTATTATTGATATACAACAGTTGATTACAATGATACAACACATTGATGCAATTGATATCAACATCAGAGATGTAAAAAAATAACAGCGAAGAAAGCCTCCAAAAGATAATATCTTCAGAAGTCCATGAAACAGATATTCTAATTAACTACAACACCATTGCCAATGCTCCAAGACTAGAAAGACTCCAAATCAAAAAGAAAGAACCACCATCCACACTGAAATGAAGCAACTCGATCCAAATGTGATTGCCAATATCCCAGGATTGAATACTATCGAATCTACATCTACTATTCGACTATCTGAAAAACCCAACTCTAGACTGCGCGTGTGGAAAATTTGTGGGCACCTAGAGTTTAGGAAGGGAACAATAAACTCCGAATCAGTCATGGGATTGGTATGAGAAAACAAAAACAGTTTTAAATAAAAACAACAACAAAAGAATTTAAGATTGAAATCCGCAATACTTTTTGGAAAATGAAACTACCATAAGGCCTCCCGCCGCACAATCCATGCAAACGTAGAATTGGTGGACATTTCTCCTTATGATAGTCAAACATGCATGATACGCAAAAATATTTTGATATTATTATTAGTGCATAGTGCAGAAAACATTTTGAAAGTATAATATTAATCTTCGCCAGCATAGACATTTCGAACTATGCCTACTATAGCTACCATCTAAACAGCGGTGACCACCATAAGTAAATGGCAGGTTCTATAACTAAAACCGTACAAGGCGTGTATTGGAGATTGGATTTCGAACAAATGGTCAGGCTAAGGAACTTCCTACTGCCACATGGGTACGCCTCTGGAGGGATGTCCCGAGAACCTACCGGCTCTCTGCCAACACAAGGCCGGGTTACCTCTGTAAATAGGTAACTACTACTCGAGTATGCCATCCCCCGGTCGTTTGCGACCTTTATCCGAGGATCCTCAACCACAATGCAACAACCACAAAGTAATAAATTTGCAGCGACCACATGAGTTAAGTATCTGGTCTCCATACCATGATACCACCCTTTTCCAGAAGGAAATGACATACCCTAAAGGGCGCGACCCTTATTACCTTGCCACATCTTTTCTGTTTCGACCATTTTCGGGTTGTGAGGTCCGACGAGGTCTCGTCCACAAAGCTACACTTTTCATAAATCCATGCTTTGATCAACAAATGATCAGCAACACTCAGCAGCACCCAGTATGCCTCACTACCAAATTGGAAATGTATTGCTAGTAACCATCAACTACATAACCTCTGAGCACGAACGTCTCAGAGAAGGGTGTTAAGATAAGAGAATAAATCTCTGCCACCAAACAGAAATGTATTTGATAGAAACTAGTTTTATATCTCAATGTGCAGTGTCAAACACACATCCATACAAGTCTGTTTTGGGTTCGTACAGAACCAAAGGCACTTCAAAAGAAGCCCTTGCAAATCCGGTTATTCACAATGCCGATCAGACTCCCCATCACATTTGGATATCTCCATACTGGCGCGACTCAGTGCAGAGACATTCGACAGGTTATCCTTTCGTTTTTGAAAATACCTTGTCTTCACCACCGGTCTTCAAATGTTATTCATATCGTCGTATCATTATTTGGAATGGGTTATATGACACAAGGTCCTCTCCCGGCTAAACCGAATAATAAGTGCAATATTTAAAACCATATGGATATTGGGATTTCAGTTAAGTCACAACTTATTTTCCAAAACCTTTCATTCAAATGGTTTAAAATAATTACCATTTTCAAATCTTTAAAACAAATGATTCACTTCACAAAGTTCACTAATCATTCACAAAGATTATTTCATAGCTTTCAAAACCGTTTCCAAAGATCCATTCATAACTTGAAAAACCATTTTCTTTCAACATAAATTGGAAATTCATTCCTTACATGAAAGCTTTTATTATTTGAAAACAAATAGTTTTCGTTTCGGAAAAATCCGAATTCGTTTGTACAAGTTAAAGCCCTTGGATTAAATTCAAATTCCCAAAACAATATCTTTAAAATGGTTAAAACCCCATATAAACACATTTATAACTTGTATATCCTTTTTAAACAATAATTTCCAAACATAGAATTCAAATTCGAATTCAAATTCAAATCAAATTATTTAAATTTCAAAACTTAATCAAGTTATTCAAAATAACTCTTATCTTCAAAACTTCTTTCCAAAAGTTTTTCAAATTTAACCCAAATCCATTGCCAAAACCTTTTGAATTCAAAATTCAACTTTAAAACCATTTCAAAAAAAACCTGTGACTTAACCAATTTCCTCGTGCAATCCATATTTGTGTGTGTATGGTGTAGTCTAGGGTTTTATACATTAGTGCAACATCATTCAATCATCAAAGATTCAATCACAGCAATTATAGATAAGCGGCATACTTCTATAATGCTTGTCTTCCATTCACAGATCCACAGATAAATCACAGATAAAATAAATTACATTCATCACAGCTTGAATTAAAACAATTCAAATCACAAAGCATCACACATCAGAGATATCAAACAATTCACAGCATTTCATATTATTCAAACATCCATAAGTAAGGTTAATTGATCATCTGATTTATTGAAACCATATTAATCACTAATCCTGGTTGATTAACATTAGTTAATTACAATTTATGTTAATTAAATACCTCTCAATTATTTATTAATTAACCTTAATTAATGAACTAATAAACCTTTAATTATTAGAGAATTAATCTTAATTATTTAATTACCCTTAATTAATTATCCTTAGTTAATTAATAAATTAATTAACCCTTGATTAATCATCATTTAATTAATTAATCTTAATTTATAAGTTATTATTATTAATCACTTGATTGATTAATTTTTTTAATCATAAATTATCCCTTAATCATTTAATTAATTAATTTTTAGTCAATAATTAATTAATCTTAATTATGTAATTAAAAATCCTTAATCATGAAGTTAATTAACCCTAATTCACTCCTAAATTATTAATTAATAAATAATAATTATTAATTAATTTATTCGACCTTTAATTAATCTCATAGTTAAACTACTCATCTTGAATAATTTATCTTTAAGTATTTAAATAATTAAATTGGGTGATTATTCTTCTAAATTACTTTTATTAAGCAATGTTCACTTAATTGGTTTTATTTTAAAAAAAATAAATTTTTAATCACTTAAGACTTAAATTAATTAAAAGATAATCCTTTTATCTTAATGAAATACTTAATTATCATTAAAAATCTTTATTTGATAAACCTTGTAATCAATTTTCCATAACCACTTTATCCTTTAAATTATATTAAGGATTAAAACACTTCATCTTTTAAATTATTTACTTAATTGCAATATTAAGTTTATTTAAAATAAACTTTCAACAAGGATTATATATATATCGAAATACCTTAAACTCAAATAAATTTATTTCAAAACTATAATTCAAACTTAGTTGTCCTAAAATTTGAAAAACAACATTTATTTGAAAATTTAAAAACCTGAAAAAAATTATTTTATTTTATTTTTTTGAAATCTGGTATATATTTAACAAAACCCGAGCCAAATGCTTGAATACCCAGCCCAATCTCGAGCTTGACTTCGAGTAAACCCCCTCGCCCTTGTCTTCGAGCCAAATCACAACTACATCGAGTCGAACCTGAAAACCTTCCTTCTTCCCAAATTTTCAACTATCATCAGATATCCAGGATATCTCGTGCACGTGTACCATCGTACTGACGAACTCCGGTTGACCTCGCCATCTCCAACATATCGACGTTCATCAACTCACACCCTCAGGCCAACCGATTCGTCAAACCCATGACGAATTCGAAATCGTGGAGCCTAGTCCAGCCTGGAACAGAAATTGATCACCAAACACTTCCTCGTACCGCTACCACAAATCATCAGCGAACCCTCGATCGCTACCAGAGCTCTACCGATAACCCATGTTTCTTTCCCCATCGGTCCGATCGCCCCTTGATCACACACGATGATATATGAATCTGAGAACCAGCAACAACTAAATTTACTCCTAAAACCCTATATCAACGCCGACCAGCCACCTTGACCATTAATAAAATCTACCACCATTTTTCTGATGATTTCTGACCTCTAAGCTAACTATAGCCATGATCCCGAGATCCACCTCCCTCTCGATCATCAGAATTTTACAAAATTAACAATTTCATTCAATTAGCATTTTCAAACAATTTAATAATCTAAAAATATAGAAATTGTTATCTGAATTCACCATTTTACAATACGATTCAGTTTATGAATTCCAAATTCAAAATTAAAATGATTGATTTTTTGACAGTTCCAAAGTTTCACTGTAAATTTCTAGTTTCCAGTTGATTTCTTAAGAAAATTTCTTGGAACTATTTTTAAAAATAAGGTTATATTCTTACAATCATTTTTTATTTAAATATTAAAGCCAAATATTTATTCGTTTGGGTAATATGAAATTTTGAAACCGGTTTAAGAAACTGTTATATATCACATAGATGATATATACATGTACATAGACCTGCATATACACATATAACTCTATATGTCCACATGCAACACTTTGTCATTCATATAAACCAATTTCAAGTCATCATCATCAAAAATATGCAAGCAACAATATGTAACTAGATTAAGGGTTGAACATTTGCTCACCTGTTTTTCGACAGAGCAGAGAGGAAAAGAATTCTATTTGATTTGGATTTGATTGTTTGTTGTAGTTTATATTGATCTGAATGCTTGATTTATTCCTTATCTTTGCATTTGTTTTAAATCTGCATTTTGATTAGAGCTAGCTACCTGTTGTTGAGATTCCAGGCTTTAGACTTTGATTTGTTCCTTGCATTGTACTGTGATTTGTTCCAGGTTTTGAAATCTTTCCAGGTTTGAAGACTTTAAATTGCTTTTGATTTATCATTTCCAGGTTGAACCCAAGTTGCTGATTTTTTCTTCTTTTGGTTTCTCTAGTTTTGGTTTTAATGTTGGGATAATTTGGTTTGTAGCTTTTGTTTTTTTGGTTTCCAGTTTTTTTTCCTTCTTTATTTTCAGTTTTTTCAGGTTTCTTTTTGATCTGAGAAGTTTAAAACCTGGTTTTCTTTTTTTAACATATTTTTTTCTACAATCCTAGATTAAAAGAATATTTTTTATCTTACCACTTGCAAAATTTGCATGATGATAATCATACATACATATGTTTATATTTACAATTTTTATAAGAAAATGAGTTTGAAATCTAATTATACTAAACAGATAATCATACGTACAAATTTTAAAAATATAGAGTTTAATTTTCAAATAACTTTTGAAAATTTGCTATATTAGATTCCAATAAAAATTTCAAAATACATATATTTATATTTATTATAATTAGAAAACAAGTTTCTATAAATTTCAAAATATAAAGTTTTAAATCCTTTTAGCTTTATATTTACAAAACTTTCCTTTTATATTAGCTTATGTTTTATATTTATACATTTCCTATTATTTAATCTCATATAAACTTTTTAAGGAAAATGTTTTTAAAACTTAATTTCTATAATAAATCCAATCTATTTATAAATATTTACATTTTGAATTTTCTAAAATCGAAATTTTATTTACAATTTAACTTTCAATCTATATACATTCACAAATATATTTATTCAAAAAATTTCAAATTAATCCACAATCAAATTTATAATTAATATATTATTCAAAATATTTATTTCTGAATTTTCAATCAGAAAATTCTATTTAAAAATCATTTTAATGCTCATTTATATAAATAAACAAATAGATACTATTTAAATTTGGAAAATACCAAAATAATTCACAATTTAATTCCAAAAATTAAATTAATTTCAAATTTGAATTTGATTTAAAAACGGGAATGTTACAGTATACTTGGCTATAAATTAATATAAGAAAACTAATGCAAACATTTAAATTTATAAATGAAATAATATGAAATAAATGACTCTTGAATAAAGATTGGGTATATAAGAATGGTAACATTTTTTGTGAACAATGAAATCACAAGTGTGAATGTTGAATCATTAATGAGATAATATAGATTAATATAAATAAAGTAAATCATTGTTAATTAACATTTGATTGTAAACAATAATGAATTCATTAATGTGACCTAAAGTAATAGTAACGGTTGTAAGTTATTATTTAATTGGCCTATTAATTTAGTTGTAACAGTTATATTTGAGTATAAATTTGAATATAAGTAAATAAGGGTAAGTGGTGTATAAATAATGAATTAGTATAATTAATAGTAATTGAATGAATTCAATATTAGGTAGGTAATTATAATAATCGGTTAAATATAATAAACTTAAGTGTAAATTAAAGGGTAATGGTAACAGCTATTATAAGTTGCCTATTTAGTCTATAAAATAAATAGGAAATCTTTAATTTCATTAATGAGAATTAATGCAGTAACGGGAGGTGTGAATGTATGAATTAAATAGAAACGTAAATTTATTTATAAAGTAACAAATTGGTAAAAGGAATGGAACTAGGTTAAATTAATTAATTGGTTTTAAACCTTAATTAATGTGTACAATTGACAAGATTTCACATTTAGAAATGTAACATTTAATACAAATTTAAGATGAAAATAGGAGTAGAATAGTGTAATGGAATATAAAGCTAATGTAATTAGGTATATAGGGTAATAATGGACCTAGTATAAAGATGGCAATTTAACCAAATCAAATTATTGGAAGCAATTTTTATTTAACTGGAATGTAATCTATAATAAAATGAATTATTATAGGTAAATGAAATTAATTACTATGTATATTGAAATTTGGATAAATTGGGAAGTTATTGATGCATTAGTATGTAAACCAATGTTAATATTACTCATAAAAGTATAACTTAATAGTTGATTCAATAACAAAATTGAGAAACCAAATATATGGATTTATTGGGGATTTAAACTTATACTTTTTAAATTAGATAAAATACAGTGTTTACACGCAATGACTTTCTATATTTTATTTCCCTATGTTTGTTTCTCTAATTTTTATTTTCTATTTTATTTGTATTAACTTTGAATACATTTATTTGATTTTTGATTGATTTTATTTTTAATAATAGTTTAGAAATTTCAAGAGATATAGGTTACTTGTTTCGTTTATTTGTTGCCTTTTTCTTTTCCCTTGCCTTTCCATTTGCATAGAAAATTACTTCCCACATTCATAGACATGAATTCTTCTTATAATTCATGTACATATTGCTCCTCAAACTCCTCTTTTCATTGCGTGCAAACAAAGGAAAAAATTTAATAAATACATCAAGTTATTTGTTGCCTTTTTATTTCCCAAACCATTCAAACTCCTGCCTTTTATTGCCTAGGCTCTTTATTTCTTGCCATTTCTTTCTTTTTGACGTTCATTTACTAAAACCTAGCCACCATATATTTTCTTTCACATACAAAGTTTCTCATCTCCTCATCTTATTCATTTGCGTGAAGAAAAAAAATATACAAGATCTAAAGTCATGGCTTCCTTCTTCTTTCTCCTCCTTTGTTTCATTTTTATTTTCTTTGTCTTCCTTCAAGTTGGCTCGGCCTCCACCTTCTCTTAGCACACCACTAACCATCATGACCTAGCAACATAAGATTATAGTTGAACCCATATGTGGTGTAGCCAAGCCATTGATTGATTAAGGCAAGCTATGCCACTTTGATTTGTTATTTTTCCATTGTTTTAACCTCTATTCTTTTGTATTGAATCATATTCTTATATATGTAATATTTTTTCCATACAGGATTTGGATCTGACTCTTCATCCACTCAAGTTTGCATTGTGCTTTATCGTGCTTTTTCGTACTTTGCGAAGTTTGGATTTTTATTCTGATTTTGTCAATTCTAGCTTTTAAAAGGTGAGTTATCACTCTAGACTTACGTACTTATATTATTGTGAAATGATGACAAGTGAATTGTATAAATTAATATGCTATATTCATACATGCCTGTGACATATTTATATGATGTTTAATGCTATTTGTATAATTGTTACATCATCTAATATGATATGTTATATTGTACTGTTCATTTTATTTACTGTATCACTACATGTTCCCTATCTCTATGGGTTGAAATGATACATACCCGAACGAACTTTAGAATAAGAAAAATCATTATGGGCTGAAATGATAGGCTCGAGTGATTTTGTTGATTTTGATTGCATTTATTTTACTTGGGATTACGGGTTTGAAATGATAGAACCCGGATTTCTCTCTTTAACTTACGGATTGAAATGATATATATCTGTATCACTTGACCTAGGTTAGAAAATATTATACAGGCCCATGGTTATATTTTTAAATAATATTTTCCCTAAATTTTTATTAAGTATTTTTAAATAATATTTTCCTAAAAGATTATTAACTATTTTGAGTCTTATAATTATATGAAATTTCAACTTAACAGCTGATTTAATGCTTTAATTATAAAGGTGTATTAGTTTTTCTATAAGTTGAATTTTTATAAGTTAATAATTGGTTTTAATTTGAATTAAAGATCTTTATTGATGATAAATAACTTAATAATTGAATTTGACTTAATATGGAAGTTTTAAATCTAACCTAGTAATTGTTATGAATTTTACTTGATGAGATAGGCCTGTTTTGTATAATAAATACTGTATTTTGAACTGATAAAATGAAATACAGTTTTAATTAGGCCTTTTGTAATAAAATTTATTTAACTTGAAATCATAGTTAATTGATAGCTAAACGAATAGATTTATAAAGAGAATTGGATTGTTATATTAACTATGATGAAATATTTATTTATGATTATGTTTTGAAAAAATTAGATGATTATGATTCAAATGGAAATATGTAAATTAAAGATGACTTAACTTGATAAGTGAAAATTTAATTTTCAAATGAAAGTTAAGTAAATTCAGTAATAGAAATATTTTATTTATGGGATGGATATTTTAAATTAAAGTGTAAATTATATTAGTTAAAAATAAAAGTTAAGTAAAATAAGGAAATTTTGACTTATAAATGAATTATAGTAAATTTGGATATTTTAGTTATAAATTTTATTTTATTTAATCATAAGGTAAATGATATCCAAATGAATATTTTCTGAAGCATGAAATATGATTTTTATAAGTTAAAATGACAAAAAACTGAAATTTTAATGTGGCTGAAATATACAATGTCTGTGGAAAGTTTATAATTGAATGAATAAACTTAGAAATGTTACAACTTTAAAATAAATATTGCTTGACATTGAATTTAAATGGTTTAAATGAAGATCATTTTAAGTGTTAGGATTTTCTAAGTATTAAGATTTTCAAAAGAATAACATTTCCAAAGTGTTGGGATTTTAAATAGTATGATTTCCAAATGATAACATTTCTAAATTGTTATGATTTCAAAGTATTATGATTCCAAAGTATTTTGGTTGGAGTTTGGAAGCACTATGGTTTTGGATATGAAATTATTTGAAGTTGTATTTAATTAAGAATTATCTTTAAACGCATAAATTTGAAACCTATTGAAATTGAAGATTTAAGAATATGACTTTATAAAGTGGTTTGGGTTAAGATGATATTTCAAGTTAATAAATGGAAGGAAATATTCAGCGATGTGGAAATTTGGGTTTTTTTTAAAGGATATATTGATTTGGTTTGGAATTTAAATGATATATTATTACTATTTTTGGAATGGATATTATTTTGGAAAGAAAATGTATATTATTTTGGAAGCATATGGATTTGGAAATATAACTAATTTTGAAAATGGATATTATTTTGGAAAGTAATAATATGCGATTTTAAATGGTTTTGGAATAGAAATGATTTTAAATAAATATCCATGGATAATAATAACATTTGGTTGTTAAAAAGATCGGGATCGAAAGTTGTCATACTCTCTGCCAACTCCGAAAACCACTTTAACAACCGCGTACGCGGTGGAGATTCTAGAATGAAGTAGGATGGTGGCGGCATTCTTTTGAGGTATATACTTGGACCCGATTCCCGTGAGTTGGCATAAGGTGGCTAAAACATGAGCGATTGACGGGCTAAGAAGGTAGCATCTTTTATCGGACACACTCCTTCGATACCCTTCTATTACTTTGTGATTGATTTGGGGCCCATTTGATTTTGGGGGTGTGGCTCGAGATGGGCGGTAGTAGCTGCTACGCGTTACCACCGTTCCGGAAGCGTAATTAGTATCTACCCTGGCATTGCCTATTTGTGTCGTGTCACCTACCCTTTGTACAAGTTTGATTTGTGTCGTACCTATGGAGTAACCTCTGGTAGCCTCCCGACCAGGAGGTATTGCGGTACTATATAGACTACTGGCACTATTACGTGTTAACGTGGAAAATGTAAAGCCTTAACGCTATTTAAAAGTAAGTTTATTTTACTAATAGACAGTATTATAAAAGCGAAATATTACTACATAGTAAATAGTTTAACGAATCCTTAGAGGATGGGCGGTCCCAAGCATCCTTTAAGTTCTTGTACCTTATATTACAATTCACTTGAGTTGGTTTACATTGTATAAGTATGTATGTCCTGACTCGAATGTTTTGTGTTTTGCTTTACGCTCGGGTCAGAATGAGTGATACAGCATTAGAGACTCACCTTCAGATTTGGAGCTTTGCTTGAAGATACAGCTATTTATTTCTTTCAGTTATCCAGTTGATTCCAGTGATGTATTCTGATTGTACTTGATTATGATATCGTACTTCTATGTATCTTGTAACTTCTGTTGTAGTTTGTTTAACTTTGGGGTATTTATATAGTAGCTTCATGAACTACTATTTCTTTGCTTCCCCTGTATTTTTATATTACTCTGTGTCTGTGATCTGTAATTTATTACTACATATTTTGAGCTTTGCTAAATTTATTTTTACTATTTGGTATTTTGAGCAATTCAAGTCCAACATGTGCAGATGCGAATGGTTGAAAATAACGGGTTGTTACAGTGAGGCATCCGAAGGCATGTTCAAAACACTAAACGATAGCGGGGTGTAAGCCATATATGGCAACCTAATGTCCAAAAAGTGAAATTGTATATGATGACCAGGTGTAAGGCTTATGTGGAACCTAATGTCCAAAAGTGACATTGTATTCAGTAACTAGGTATAAGGCTTGTGTGGCAACCTAGCATCTAGAAGAGACTAGATTTCGATAGCGAGGTATAAGGCTTGGGTGACAGCCTAATGTCCAAAAATGACATTGTATTCGATTACAAGGCATAAGGCCTCTGTGGCAGCCCAATGTCTAAAAAGTGACAATGTATTCGGTAACGTCGTGTACGGCTTGTGTGGAAACCAAGGGTCTTAGATGACCATAACTTAAAATAATAGTGAAAGGCTTGTGTGGAAACCAAACAGCCAAGCTGATGTAACTTTGGTAGTGGATATAAGGACTTTGTGGCATCCTTATGATTAAGTAAGTATGCAAATTAAAAGAGCAAGGCGTAAGGCCTGTGTGGTAGCCGAAAACATAATAAATATGATGATAGGATAAGTTAGGCATAAGCCTCTGTAAGAGTTGAAAATTTAAACGCTACCTATAATAATGGTAAAGGTATAAGGCCTTTCTGGCAGCCGAAAGTATGGTTTCCTTGATATTCCTAAGTACTAAGTTAGATCTGAGTAGCAAAACAAAAGACTAAGTTGAACCTTAGTCTTGATGTAGTAATAAGTGTAGGGAATACTTAATGTTTAATATGACTTATGTTGTTAGTCATGTTGATGAATCATGTTTGTTAAATAGGGACGGGAAATCATGTTCCATGATTCAGCGGCATGGTCTCACTATATGTTATGTTCAAGGTAATGTATTATTCATGTCTAAGTTTATGTCTCATTCATGTTGTTATTATTGTTTTTCCCATAAACTCATGGGCACTTGATCCTGTACTGAGTACATGTATTTAGACAGGTGTAATGACCCGTATTTTTAACCATTTAAAAATATTAAATTAAATACGATTTTTGAATAAAATTGTTAGGAATTGAAATTTAAATTTTTCTGACACAAATTAAATAATAATATAATTTATGAGCTTAATTTACATCTCTATTAAGGATATATGTTTGCAATAAGGTAAGAATGATAACATATGTTAATGTGTATTTTGATGACATTGGTTTGAGTGAAATAATGACTGTCTAAATGTAAATTTCTGATTTATTGGAATAATAAATGTTAATAAAGAATAATAAATGTTTCTTTATTAAAGAAGAAATCAAATTTTTATTTGTTTGAAATGTATGTTAGCTTAACGATTGATTGCAGAGATGAGAAACTATTATTTAGTATGAAATGTATAACACATGTTGTATCTAATAGTGTATAAACATGTTTAAATTACTATTAGAAAAGGAAATAATTGTTCTATTTCTCATTATATTTCTTTATTCCATTTTGAAATTCACCTTTATAATCAATTGAAATTAATGTAAATGAATAATTTCAATTAATAGTTGAGAACATACTAAGTTGTAAATTAATATGTGTGATTAGGTGTAGCTTGTGTTTTGTGAAAATAAAAGGAAAGTTTGTTTAATGTAAAGAAATTTTTATCAAATAAAATGAATGTTTCATTTGTGAATATAAGTTTAATTTCACTGAAATAAAGAAGTTGAATTCTTTTATACGTTTCGAGTTGGAATATTTGATTTATTTAAACATTCAAACTTGATTCGAATTTAATTTATAATAAAATAAAATGGTAAGAAAAAAACTTGAAGGTTTGGTTAAAATTTTGATTTGGAATAGTTAGCATGTTTACATAGGAAATCTATTTCGCTCAAAATTTGAATTTGGAGTCCCAGTTCATCTTTATTATGTGTAGCGACGGTCCCTATTACGTTAACTGTAGTGTTTAATTTTATTTACTGTGTACTAAATAAAAATATATATGGGTGCAAATTTGAGTGTATTAGGGTTAATAAAATACGTTAAAATGAACATTTTTAAATTTAAGCATATTAGAGTTTTGCTTTCCATATACAGTCTAGCTTCCCAAATTTAAATCGTCGCTTTCATTTATTTTATTATTATTACTTTCTTTTATTAAATACTTGCCTCTTTTGGTTTTCCAGTAAGTTTCATTTATTTGTATGTGAGCCTTGCCTTGAAACTTTTCCTATATGTTAATTAAATTAATTGAGGTACCATACATTTTGAAATTTAATGCCAAAAGATTTGCTTTCCATGTAAGCATGTCTTCTCGAATTCCAACGCGTGTCTTTCATCCATTTTTAATTACCTGCATATTAGTCTCTTTTCATTTTGCAAATTTACATCTTCGTCTATCCTTCCCTTTCGTATTCTAATTTCCAAACGTGCCTACCCTTATTCATTTCGCATTACATAAATCTCATCCTCTAATTTTTCATTTCCAAAACGTGATGCCATTATTTCTTTTTCCTGAAGCTTCATTGAAAAAAAAACGTGACACCTTATTTTCATGAAGCCAATCTTTTCCATTTGTTTGCAAATCCATTTCTTCAAGCCTCCTTCCTCCATGTGTGAGCCAGCATGTCATTTTTTCCATTGATTCTCAAGGCTTTAAGAAACATGAGCAGACTTCAAAATTCTTACCGTGTGTAATTAATTTGTGTTACTTTATTATTGAAATGTGTGTACATGTTTTTATATTTCATTTTAATAATATTCTTATAACTTGAATATCTTCTACATACGAACTCCGATTCACGTGTGATTTCTTCCATTGGACTCGTATTGAAATTCCGGTCAACATAAAGCTAGTTGGTTAAGTTTGGGGACTGTTGATGTAACGACCTGCCCTTTTGGATAGTTTAAATCGATGATAAATCACACACATCAGACTCAAACCATATAAAAGGGCAGATTGTTATTGAGAAAAGTAAGAAAAGTAGAGAGAGAGGAAATAAATACAGAATCTTGCAGCAGAATTGACACAATATAATAATCAAATAACAGTTCATGAAGAAGTTTAAAAAAATTGATTATACTAATACAATACAGAACCAGAGTTATAGATAACAAGAATAAATAAATAAATAAATAAATAAATGCAGCAGAACAACATGATGCAGTGGAAATACATATCATAAATAATAGTAGTACAAATCTTCGTCTTCGTCCTCCAGAAATAAGGTCTTCAACCCTAAAATGCTTAGGCTAACCCGAGCGAATTGAAAAGACAAAACACTCGAGTCAGAACTAAAAGATCTTATGTAAGTTAAATCAACGGTAAATATGAGTGTAATAGCGTTAGAGATGTTTACGAGGTTTGACATCTCTTATCTAGTGTCTAACATGAGGCAGTAACTTAAAAGATGTTCGGGATTCACATCTCCTAAGGATCCGTTAAACTATCTACTATGTAGTAAAATACACTATTTTAGTAGTGTCTACAGTAAAGTATTCAAATACTGTTAAGGCGTTACTCATATCCCCCTTAACACATTTTTATAATGCCGTAGTCTATACAGATACTGTAAACTCCACCCGTAGGTGGGATATCAACGAGCACTCCATGGGTATGACACAAAACAAACTCATAGAAGGCGCTCTAGGGCATGTGAACACGGCACTCGAGGCAATGCCAGGATAGATATATCAATTGCGTATCTGGTCTGGTGGTAATGCATAATAGCTGCTACTGCCCACCTTGGACATACTCCCAAATCAAATCACAAAAGCAATAGAATGGTATTCAAGAAATGTGCCAGATCGGAGGTGCGACCTCACTTGGACTGGCATGGCTCCTGTTTTGGTCACATCTAAGCTTACACATGGGAGACAGGGTCGCGTCATACCTCATGCAGAAATCGTTCGCCAAACCTTCCACTTCATTTCAAGAATCTCCACCACGTACACAGTTGTTAAAGTGGCTTTAGATATTGGCACAGAGTATGACAATATCCGATCCCGGTCTCTTAAACAATCAAATACTTATTTCACACTGGATGGTTCTTTTACATTTCAAAACAAATTCATAACTAATATCAAAATATCATATTCAATTTCAAATCATATCTCTTTTCAAAATCATATTCACTTCCAAACTATATTCACTTTCAAAATCATATTTTCAAAATAGTTTACAACCCTCATTTCAAAACTTCAAATTCAAATCAAATATGTAATTTAAATCCAACTTAGGTTATAATATCATTTAACCTTATTCACTTTAAAATCGAGGATTTAAAATATAAACACATCCACTTAATTTAGTTTGGAAATTAGAAAGATGGTTTAGATAGTTATAATAGTTTTACATAGTTGTAAATAGTTAAAATACTATAAATTAGTTTAATTAAAGATTAAGATACTGATAATTAAATATAATTAAAATAGCTTTAAAATAGATTAATAGATTTAAAATAAGTTAAAATGGGTTAATTAGTTTTAAAAATAAATTAGATGGTTTAAAATAGGATAAAATGATTTAATATAGTTAATGTAGGTTAAAACAGTTTAATAATTTGAAAATCTTAATAATTATAAATTTTAAAATAAATATTTTTAATCATTTTATATTAAAATATGAATTTGGAATCACTGTCAATTTAAACTATTTATCTAATTTCAATACATCTGAACCATTTCAATTTCCAAATCAACAAAACCCAATTTTGAATCTTTCAATTCAAATTTTAAATAAACTATTAAATTCTATATCGATTTCTATCCATGTTTGAAATATCAATTTAAATTATTCCAATTTCAATACGTTTCAAAGTTAAATTTCAAATAACTCAATTCTGATATATTTCACTTATATTTCACATTCAACTTTAAAATTTCAATTTAATTCCTTTAACGATTCTTTTAAAACAACTCCAAATTTAACATAAAACTCGAAATTGGATAATAATTCAATTTATATAAATCAAATTTTATTTCACAATATCATTTAACTAATTTCAAAAATTAAGGATTTAAAATATTAAATTTAACCAATCCAGTGTCGGTATATAATTCTCTATCCTAGGATCAAGTGATACGGATATTTATTATTTCAATCCGCAATTTAAAATTTTACGGTTATATATCATTTCAAACCGCGATCTCGAATTATAACGACCCGGTATTTTCAACCATTCGCATACACACATGTCGGACTTAAATTGCTCAAAATATTAGATTGTTAATTTGTATTTGGTAAAAGCTCAGCATATACAGTAAATAAATCAATCACAGAATCACAGACACAGAGTAATAAAAAATATAAGCAGCGGAACAGACAAATAGTAGTCCATGACGCTACTATAAAAACATCAGATCTTGAAATAAAATACAACATAATATCTAAAATACAATATAGTCCTGAATACAAATAGATGACTAGTCTGAACAAACAACTGGATAGTTGAAAGCCGAATAGACATATGGATCTCCAAGCGAAGCTCCAATTGCAAAGGTGCGTCTCAAATGCTGTAACACTCAGTCTGACCCAAGCGTAAAGCAAAACACAAAACACTCGAGTTAGGATTAACATTCTTATATCAATAAATCCAACTCAAGTGAAATATCAACTGAAATACAGGTAACTTAAAGGATGTTTGGGATAACCAGCCTCTAAGGATCCATGGAACTATCTGCTATGTAGTAATATATGCTATTATAATATGTCTACAGTAAAGTAAAAGCATTAAAATAGCGTTAAGGCATTACCCATATTCCCCTTAACACATTTTATATAATGTCGTAGCCTATACAAATACTATAAACTCCAATCGCGAGTGGGCTATCAGAGAGCACTTTATAGGTACGACACAAAACAAACTCGTAGAAGGCGCGATAGGGCATGCGACAAGGCACTCGAGGCAATGCCAAGGTAGCTATACTGTTTGCATATCCGGACTGGTGGTAACGCATAGCAGCTACTACCGCTCACCTCATGACACACTCCCAAATCAAAGGGTGCACCCAATCAAATCACAAAAGCAATAGAATGGTATCCAAGGAATGTGCCCGATCGGAGGAATGACCTCACTTGGTCCGGTAAGGCTTTTGTTTTAGCCGCATCAAGCTGACTCACGGGAGTCGGAGCTACGTAAATACCATAAAGAATCGTCACCAAACCATCATACTTCATTCTGGAATCTCCACCACGTACACAATTGTTAAAGTGGTTTCCGGTATTGGCAGAGAGTATGACAATATCCGATCCCGGTCTCTTTAACAACCAAACGTTATTATAACACTTTGGTCATTTCAAAATATCTTATCATTTAAAACCATATCAATACGATATCATTATTCACTTAAAATAATATTCATTTCCAAAACCATAACATTTTCGAATTTATAACACTTTCGAAATCATAGCACTTTCGAAACCATAACACTTTTGAAACTATAACGCTTTTGAAACCATAACAGTTTTGAAATCATAATACTTGAATATTGAAACTGTATATATGTTAAAATAGTTATAGATTAAAGTACTTTATTTGTTTCCCCCAATTTCACAAATCAATTCAATTCAACTTAAATTCAAAATCCAATTTGTATCAATTCCAGTTTAACCTTTTCAATTTAAAGTTCAACGGTTTCAAATTTTAATATTCAGACCTTTTGTAATGACCCTCCCTTCTGACCGCCCCTAGTCGGTAATTAAACCAACTTGAAACGTTCAAAATGACGGATTGTTATTTAGTTTATAGAGTTTAAACAGAATCAGCCACAGAAACACAGAATAATTATATTTCACATAAATGAATTTTTGTACATATATCAGAGTTTATACAATGAATTTAATTTATACAGCGGAATATTTGTCTAAGTACAAAGATTCCCGAAAAGCTAAAGTAAGCGTTTTCCCCCTCTCTCTCTAACTTCGCTGCCCGAAAATCTTCAAGCTGCAAAATATTCGGTCTGACCCGAGTATTACATTCAAAAGAAAATAATACACGGGTCAGTCTAATTCAAACTCAGTTATTAGTGCATAGAAGCAATAATAATTAAATAACAATTAGACGGCAGTCAAATATAAATTCACCTATCCGATCCTCTAACAAGAAATCGGATAATGTTAAATATAACACTTAACAGTGTTAAACAATGAATTAGTAGATTCAAATTATTAACGAAGATAGATGAAGGGATAACTAATGAAGATAATTTAGAAAAAAACATCAGAATTGCCTAAACGGCAATTAACAACAAAATCATCAAATTTAACCAAATCAAAATGCGATTCAAAATATATTGAATTGGCAACATAAAACAATTTCCATCAATAGAAAACATCAATTAAAACATTAGATCTAGTAGGGCTGCAGTACACGCACGCGTGTACGGCCTCGCCACATTTAAAATGTTAAATCTGTGTGGCTGCAGCTCACGCTTGCGTGCACTGCCTTGCCACTATAGTGATGATGTACCCAAAAGATCAACGCATCAAAAGCAAAAGGAATATCAACAAAAACAATAGGGTGTGGCTGCAGTACACGCATGCGTGTACTGCCTCGCCACTACAGTATAAAATAAAATAAAAAATCATCATAACACCAAATGCTAAACAGCAGAACAAAACTGCAGAGGTCAAGTCAGTGACTCAACGCAACTGCAGCACCAAAGCACAAAGCAGTGGCACAACTCTACAAAATAGAAGGAGGGTGAGGGCACCAGAGGTATGGAACCACAGCACATAAATACATGAGAAAGTGATACAACAATTCAACGAACAAGTAAACTCAAAAGCTACAGGTTCGAAACCTCCAGGCAGTGTAACAGGCACAACATTTAGCAAGTTAAATGCCTCAGCATCACAACAGACTCGAAGTCAGTCCCAAAACTAAGTATAGGCAGAGGAAGGAAAAAAAAAGTGCTAGCATGAAGTACAACTCGAACTCAAGTCAATGACAACAACACTACAGGCACTAGATCAGGGTGACAACAGATACAAGCTCAACCAAGTCAAGTGGAGATAACCAACAACAAGTCTCAGGTCAGAGACCATTCCAAATGGGTAGACCACAAGGCAAAACCCCTTCATCAAATTCATAAACACAAGCTACCACCCTAATGCTCAAGCAATGCAGGAAAATGAAATAAGTCAGGATGAACAACTTCACACCCAAACTGATCAGACTTCAAACTAGGCAATGGTTCAGAAGAGTAGTGACTAAGTACAACAGTAACTTGCATTTTTATTTTTCTTATTTTGCAAGAATGTAAGCATTACTTATCAGATTATATTACGTATGGTTTATTTCCTTTGTGAATGTACACATGTTTTGAAACAAACCCATTTGTAAGCTGCATATTATCTAGAGACTTCATTTCACATGTCCTGGAAGACATTTTCGTGTTTTACAAATTAAATGAGTTATAACTTGCATACAAATGAACTAACCCCAACCTGGCAATACTTTCTTATGCATGCACATTAAAAAAAACTTTAAAGTGGACCTGGGTTTTTTTTAAATGTTTTATTCTAGTTATTTATACTAGTAACCTGTACCAAAGTTTTAAACAAATATGAAATCAATACAAAATTGCAATTTAGTGTGACCTGGGCAATGTGCTATCACAAATTAAGGCCTGGGTAATAAAAAAAATTCTTTTACGCATGTATGAATTCGAAGTCAAATGAAGTCGGGGTGGCCACGAATACAACGATGCTGTGATAACCAGAAAACAAGAAATCATCACATCAAAAACATTGCAAGTTGAAGTCAAATGAACAATTTCATAAAATTTAGTCTGTATATTTTTTTTTCACTAACCGAAGACAGTGTCGAAGACAACAAGACAATGAACAAACCAGGTTGAAAATTCTTCACAACCAAACATACTTCTGGAATTTATACTCTTCAGATTTCAAATACAAGAAACCTTAACCCATCAGGTTCAAAAACTGTAAATTATGATTTCATAAATAATCAAGATAGACCTATTGTTTCAGGCAACAAGACTTGTAAGCTGAGTATATACTCATACCAAGTGTGTTTAAAACTTTGGTATTAAAAATCCAATGAATTTCAGTTCATCATTTTTTTCAAAACCTGTTATAGATTTATATATATTTTTACTTTGCTTGTTTAAACTTTACATTGTTAAACTACTTGCGAACAAACAGTAAGCAATTTCCAATCAAAATGAATCATTGAACAAATAACCAAACTGGGAAATCTTAAGCTAAAAAAATCATGTAAAACAACAAATCAAGTATACTACTGGGGTGAATGCAAATGGCCAGAGTCAAGCACATCGAGGCTTCAAAAATCAAAGTCAGTGACAAAGTGAAAACAAATCAAAGTAAATTTTCTTTTACCAAAGACAACAGAAAAATGCCCGAAGCCGAAGCCATGTCAAACCAAGAGTCGAACAAGTCAAGCCATAATCAAAATCAACATCAGAAAATCCAAGCAAAATAGGAAAGTTGCTGCCGTAATGATCAAGGAGGGATCAAACGGTCTCAACTAATATCGTGACAGTGAAGTAAGGGAAACTATTCGATATGACAAGTCAGATAAATCATCAACAAACAACATAAATCGAAAGGCGAGCAAAATGAATCAACAAACTCAAACAATTCAAACGGTAGAACGAATTAGATGTGAGTAATAAAAATTACTCACCTTGTTCGAAGAACCCCCGATTCCAAGTTGCAGCCGAGAGCGAACAAATAAGAACAAATAATCACACGAATTCCTATCGATCAATTAACAAAGGCGCAGCTTCGATTGAAATTGCAAAGCCCTAATTTTGGAACGGAGGACGAACGAAGATAGGC
This sequence comes from Allium cepa, assembly GCA_030765085.1. Lineage (NCBI taxonomy): Eukaryota > Viridiplantae > Streptophyta > Magnoliopsida > Asparagales > Amaryllidaceae > Allium > Allium cepa. The sequence continues at coordinate 350,906,251 of CM060944.1, forward strand.
CGCCATTTTTAATTTTTTTCTTATTCTAGGGTTTTTTTTGAACGAATGCAAATGAAAGGGGTGGGGGTATCGTATTTTATGAGGAAGGGGGGAGGGGACACAAGTTCGTGGCTTTGCAGAGAAAAGATCGTGCTTGCCTTACCTTTTACAGTGTTTTATTTGAGGCCATGCTTTGAAGGTTGCGTGATTTTAGGCTTGACTGAAAAGATTTTCATATTTTTTTTTTATTATTATATTTTTCTTTTCTTTTTTTAAATTTTTATTAAATTTGTTTTCGAAAAAAATTTCAACGCGTTTAGGTGTCGTATGCTCACAAAACAACACCGATAAATACGAAATTTGAAATCCGGTAATAATTTAATATCACGGACCCAATGGAGCTGGTTTCATCAAATTCCGAGACTGTGCCTCGGAAGGCTATTTTTAAATTCAATTTAAACGATAAAATTTCAAAACTGAACAAATCACTTTCAAATTCAATTCTGAAGCTTCTATTATCTTCAGTATTATCAATGTGAATTTTCTAAGCTTTTAAATTATTTTTAAATCAGCTTAAAATTGAAGATTCAAATTTTATTCAACTTTTAATAGATTAAATTCTAAAATTTAGTCGCCATATTCATTCTGATAATTTGAAATTCAAGTCAAACCATCATTCAAATATTTAAAATTAATTAAATATTTCCAATTTAAATTGTTCGAAATTTAGGATCGTTACACCTTTGCAATATGAATTTCATTTATATTTCAACATGTAACTTTAATTTATGCAAATTGGAAAGTATTCACTTTATTGTTTTAATAACAATTTATTAAAATCTCAATTTATAAATTTAAATTAACATTAAATATTCGGTCTCAATCTTATTTAAAATATGAGAATATTCGTTTAATCACTTTCATCAAATCAGGTTAAATCAATATATCTAAATTAATACTTATCTAAATTCAATTATTAACAAAATTTAAATCCTAAGTTAACATTAATTTATCCTTGCAAACTTTATTTTTAAAGTTAATAAATCTATTTTAAAATATTAATATAAATTTTTAAATAAATATTCGAAAACATATTATATACTAATCAAATTAAATTTTATTACATTAAATCTTATTATTAAATTTATTTATGAAAAATTTATTATATATATTTCTTAAATAATAAAATTATGAGTAAAATTGTTAAAAATTATATTTTCAGAATTAACTTATAAATTTAAAATTTCCAAAATATATAATTTAAAAAATCTAAAATTTAAAATTTTATAAAATAACATTTATATAATATCCAAAAATCAATATTTATTAAAACCATATATTTCCTCCCAAAACCTTGGAAATCATTTTCAAAATATATATAGACCAACGGTGTCTGTATATAATTTCCTATCATATGGTCAAGTGATATGGATATTTATCATTTTAATCCGCAAATTTAAATATATACGGGTATATATCATTTAAACCCGCAATCACCAATTCAATGTCAATTGAAAATCGCTTGAGTTTATCATTTCAACCCATAACGATTTTCTCCTATTCTACAAAATCATTTGGGTATGTATCATTTCAACCCATGGGGAATACTATACTAATAGGGAACTTGCAGAGTGAGAACAGTTATGAAAATAATATAATATATCAACAATAGGCATATATCAATAGTATAAATAACAAATAGTGGTGTCAGATGTCATAGGTGGACAGATACAGATAATAGCATATATATAGCAATTTAAATAACTAACAGCAGCATATTTCAAATGTCATTTCAATTAAAATCAAATTTAACAAATATAATAATGTTAATCGTGAGTGATTACTCACCTTTCGAGGATAGAGAATTTGACAATGAAATGAGTTACGAATCCAAGCACAAATTCCAAAGCAAAGCGAGATGGGCACGAATTTGACGAACAAAGCTGATAAAATAGGGATCAAAAATCAAAGAATCGGCTTGATATAACTAAAACGAAATGTATACTATATTATTATTATTATTTTATTAAAATCAATATTTAAATTTACGCCCAATATTAAAATAAAATATAGATATATTTATGATTCAAAATCATTATTATTAAAATACAAATATTTAAAAATCAAAGGTGTATATATTATATTTAAAAATCAATACTTACATATAGGCATACTTTAAAAGTGGGGTCCAAGTATATTTTTATTTAAAACACACACACACACATATATATATGTGTGTGTGTGTGTGTGTGTGTGTGTGTGTGTACTTTATATCCAAATACACAACTTGCCTATATAAATTCTCTAAACTAAAATCTATACATCAAAACTGAAATGTACGCAGATTTTGTATGTAAACTCAACATGAGTCATCGCATCTGATGTCTATATATTTTAAACCAACAGCATATACTTTTATATTTGGTGACGTGGTATATTTATGATAGTTAAACCCATAACTGCTGGATCTAAATCTAACAGCATGAAAGAGCATGTACAACATATTTGTAACATCCGGCATTTTTGTACGCTTTAAACCGACAATAAAACACACACATCAGACTCAAACCATACAAAAGAGCGGATTGTTATTGGGTTGAATAAGTAAAGCGGAGAAAGAAATAAAACAAAACAGAATGTCACAGCGGAATGGAAAAATATAATAATCAAATAACAGTACATGAAGCTGTTTTACAAACATTTGATTATACTTATACAATAAATATCAGAGTTAAACATACCAGAGAATCATAAATAATGCAGCAGAACAATATGAATGCAGTGGAATAATATAATAGATGATAGTAACACAATCTTCGTCTTCGTCCTCCAGAAATAAAGTCTTCAAATCCTAAATGCTCAGGCGGACCCGAGAAAATTGAAAAGACAAAACACTCGAGTCAGAACTAAAAGATCTTATGTAAGTTAAATCAACGGTAAATAATATGAGTGGAACGGCGTCAGAGATGTTTACAGGATTTGACATCTCCTATTTAGTGTCTAACATGAGTGCAGTAACTTAAGAGATGCTCGGGATTCACATCCCCTAAGGATCCGTTAAACTATTTACTACATAGTAATATACGCTATTATAATAATGTCTATTAGTAAAATAAACTTGCTTTTAAATAGCGTTAAGGCTTTACATTTTCCAGCATAACACATAATTGTGCCAGTAGTCTATGAAATACATGCATATCTCTTGATCGAGGGACTACGAGAAGATACTCCATAGGTACGACACAAATCAAACTCATACAAGGCTCGCTAAGGTAGGCGAGATGGCACGCAAGGAAATGCCAGGGTAGGTATACCAATTACGCACACGGGCTGGTGGTGACGCATAGCGCGGAACTATCTCCCACCTCGAGCCACACCCCTAAAAAATCAAAAGTCAAAAGTGGCCACCAAGTCAATCTCAAAGTCAGAATATAATATCGAAGGAGTTTGTCCGATAAGAGGGGCTACCTCACTGGCCCGAGATCACTCCTGTTTTAGCCACCTTAAGACAACTCATGGGAGTCGGGTCCACGTTCATACCTCAAAGGAACGCTGCCGCCATCCTACTTTATTCCGGAATCCCCACCGCGTACACGGTTGTTAAAGTGGTTTTCGGAGTTGGCAGAGAGTATGACAACTTCCGATCCCAGTCTCTTTAACAACCAAACGTTATTATAACACCTCGATCATTTCAAAATAAATTATACTTCAAAACCAGAATATAATATCCATTTCAAAACCGTATAGATACGATATCATTTCCATTTCAAATATATCCATTTCAAAAATCATAATGCTTTCAAAGTTATAACTTTCGAAATCAAACACTTGAATATAATACTTCCAAATTATAATGCCTTGAAACTCATAACTTTGAAACATAGCTTCCACCACTTAAATGGTTTAAACATTTAAAATACTTGGTATAATAAAATAACTTCTTCAATTTTCCCAAATCAATTCCCAAATCATAAAATTCAATTCAATTCTGTTTCCAAATAAATTATTCCAAATTATATCGAATTCAAAAAAGAATTGATCCACAAAATAAACCATTTCAAATTCAATATATTTAAATCTAAAGTATTCAATAATTTCAAAACTAAGTTTGGAAGTTTTGATTCAACAATCCAATTTTCTATTATTTAGTTTTGAAATATTTTATATAATAAATCCATTATCATTTAAAGAAAACTCAAATTTCAAATAACTAAATATCCCCTTCAATTTATTTATACTTGAAATATTCATTTAATTCACCTTAAACCAAAATTAAGTTATAAACATCATACCTCCTAAAATTTCAAATTTAATGTATTCCACATCAACTTATTTGAGTTTAATTGTTAAATAAATTCAATTTCAAATAAACCTCACATTTATCTCCCCACTTTAATTTATTTAAATCATTATAACTCTATATTAAAATAAAATTTAAATACTTAACCATATTATCTTCAATAAAAATCAACTTATTATTAAGCTTATTCTATACCAAAATAAACTATACATAGCTTAAAATCAAGGATAAAATAACATTAATAAAATATCTAAAGTCGATATTTATCTAAAATCATATATTTCTTTGCAAAACCATAGGAATCATTTCAAAATATTTATATATATAGACCACGATGTCTGTATATAATTTTCTATCCTATGGTCAAGTGATACAGTTATTTATCATTTCAATCCGCAATTTAAAATATAAATACGGTTATATATCATTTCAAACCGCAATCCGGAATGAGATAAAATCCATAACAACTTGCAGTTTATAACAGTATAAAATACAATATCCATTCATCCAATATCAATCACCAAACATTTATCACAATTATCATCCAATTCAATCAATAAAAGCAATATAGAACAGATAATAAACAACAGGCATTTACTGGCAACTTATCTATAGTAAATTAAATAACTATTTTATCCAAATAAATTCAAATAAACTGAGATAATGATTCAAAATATGCCAAATGGTCATAAATAAATTTCTAATCACATCATAAATCAATTTAACAAACATAAGAAATTTTAGAAGTTGTGAGTGGGTTAAAACACCCACCTTTTGAATTTAAATCCAATTTAATCCCGAAATTCTAACAGTCTCAGAATTCGTCCAAACTAGCGCCATAATATCCAAAATTCCAATACGAACCTAGCGGAGAAAACCGCGCATGAAACGGACCTCATATATGGAAATTATATACGTTAGAAGTTATACGATTAAAATTATAGTTTAAATAAAATAAGATTTAAATAACACGTTACCGTCCACTGAATCAACTCTCAGCACCCAGGCCAAAAATCGCGCACGCAACTATAGGCTCGAACCTAAAATATCACCGTTGACCGAACATTTGACCACGTCCATCGGCCACCAAGCGCCGCCGTAGGCCAAGCCGTCGCCGCCTCGAGCTCGCCCTGGTCGCCTCTACATGCCGCCGTGGGTCCGATCATCCCAAACTACACCGGTCGCCGCACCCATTTCAACCCTAATCAAATTATTCGCTGAGATCCAACCGTTGAAACAACGAATCACCTATGTTGATGAGTTGCGCTAGCCACTCTCTATGCCCCAGTATCATCGATTTGACGATCAGTTAAGGTTCACCGACGAGCGATGAACGGCTGAAAGCAAATCGACAATTTCTGGTGACATCAAAACCCAGATTGAAAAATGAATTAAAAATCTAAGATGTGCTCGTCGAGAGCTTCAGATTGATATATAATTTGATGTTATTTGAGGAGTTTGAATTTTGAAGTTGAAATTTGAATTGAAATTGAACTGAGGAGTTTTAGGGTTTTCAGCCATTGGAAAGAGGAGCAACAGAAATTTCTGTACGTACAAAAATGAGAAATAGAAAGGTTGCTAGAGTTTATAACGCTATATATATATATATATATATAGGTAGAACAAAATAGAACAAATGGGATTAATTTGATTTGGAAAGTTGAACGATAAATGGCCCGAAAAGCCCATCCTTACTCCGGAACGAAAATGGGTCAACTCATATTTCAAAACAGATGTTTTTAAATAATTTAAACGTAATGGAATAGGTTTCAGGTTCAAATTTAATCGTATGAAGAAGTTATGCTAAAATCATGTTATTTCAAATTGATTTCAATTGTTTTCAATTAAATTGATTTCTAGGTGTTTCGAGTCCGTACGATCAAATGGCAAGTCTGATCGATACGAAACTTGAAATCCTACAATAATTCACCATTATGGATCCGATGAAACTGGTTTCGTCGAAATCCGAGTCAGTGGCCAAAATGGTTATTTTCCAGTTATTAAATTAAATTAATAATTAATTAATTAAATCACTTTTTCAATTTCAATTCCATAATTAACAAATCTTATCATTTTTGATTCCTAGAACAATTATAGTACTTTTAACAATTTAGATATCAATTCAAAGTTAATTAATTTACTAATTTTCGTATTCAATTTCAATGTTAATAAATTCATTAATCATCAACTGAAATTCCAAATAAATCCATTTATTTGATTCTAAGTCTTGTTATTCAATCCATTATCATCAAATAGATAAAATTAACATTGGTTCATGCTTCATTACATAAATATCTTCATATTTCATCTAAATTAATATTTATGTAATATTTAAATATTTAATTCCATGTAGTTGCAATTAATCCAATTATAAAGATTTAAATTCCAATAAATTAATAAATCTTGACTTTCATTCTTTTTATCCAACCAATTGTCATATTATGAAAAAAAAATAACATTATTTCCGATTATTACTTAAATTTAAATTAACAAAACATTAAATTTAGGTTTATTGCAATTGATTACCAAAGTTTATTTAACACATTAAATAAATAAACAACCTATATTAATCGTTACCTATTTGCTTTTAATTTCATTTATAAGTTTGTTACTTACCAACACAGGTTATAATTTCATATATAACACAATTTTTTTTCATTGCTATTTAAGATACCCTTGCATTACCTACTTCAATATTTCCATTTGCTTATCTTATATTGAATTCATAACCAAGTTGTAACATTTATTCTTCCAATTAACATGGAAGTCCATTCAATTTGTTACTAATTTACTTACATTAACACTATTACACTTTATTTTGGTTATTATTTCATACATAAATCACAAGTTTTCATTTCTTTCAATATTAATTTACTAAAGTCTCATTTTATTAACAAATTTAATCATCAAAATTTTACGGGTCGTTACACTCTCCCTTACACAAAACTTTTCGTCCTCGAAAAGAAAAAAGAAGGGAAAAAGAAGAATTGAGTAAACAATACATCTTATTCAAAAACAATAACTTTATAAACAAATAAATTTACAAAATTAATTAATTTAAATAGAATATACCAATTTATAACCATTAAATCTCTTTATACTCAAATTAATAAAGTTTGGGAAAACAATTTCCAAAATTTTCTAAGTCCAGAATTTTCAAAAAAATCGGCAGAGCCTCCTTTGTACGGAGAGGCTCGAGAGAAAATATAATATCAAATATAACAATATATATCATATAATCTCAAAATAATATATCCCAATAACGGGAAAAATATATATATAATAGCGCTATAAAACCGTAATCCGAAAACGTACCTATTTGGGCAAAAAACGCTTATTTATGAAACCAAAAGCAGTAGCAATTGCTTCCATAACCTGTATTTCACTTATATAATCTAAAAAGAGTTAATAATTATATAAAATAAAATGTTTAAAGTTTTTTCAATCACTAACAATAAATCAATAATAATCACTTGCAATCACAACAACCATTATATGAAGCCAATAAAGTCAACCATCCATATATCCATTGCAAACAAACAAATAGTTGTTTGGGTTTAAAAATTCAAATTGTACGGAATGAAAATGTGACGCCCCACCTCTATACCCACGCTAGCCAAGAACACTACGGTGTAGTGCTGTCAACTAGCACGGAGAATAAGGCTGTTGAGGAGCGGCCATCAATAGTTGGCCTTACACTAGTATTGGTTATCTCGATAGGAGTGATATATATATATATATATATATATATTCTTTCATTTTTCATCTCTGATTTATTTTCTCCCATCGAAATACCCCAATTCCAGTATAAAACGAACTACGATGGTTCATAATAGTTTAGAATGGTAAATATAAAATAATAACACAGATAAATTTAAATGCGGAACACGGATAAAACAGATGCTCTCATATATACAATAACTGATGTCAGTTACAATACATTTGACACGGTACATATGATACAACTACAACAGTCGACTCAGGAAGTTACATATACAAGTACATTAACGTATATAATATACATGAATACATATCTTCCTATACAATCATACAGACTACTACAAATAACGACGACTACTCCAAAAGATATGAAAGAACTTCATAGCTCTAGCAGCAACCCAAAGCAGAATATCTACAACCTGAAATACTCAGTCTGACCCGAGTATTAAATTCAAAAGAAAATAATACTCGGGTCAGTCTAATTCAAACTCAGTTATTAGTGCACAGAAGCAATAATAATCAAATAATGAATAGACGACAGTAATTAAACCAAATCAGGATGCAATTCAGAATATTGAATTGAAATAAACAGAACGGTTCAAACCATTGAAATATCAATTAAAATATTAAGATGAGTAGGGCTGCAGTACACGCACGCGTGTACTGCCTCGCCACTACAGCACATGAACTACGCAAAAGATTAATAAATCAAAACAAAATAGAATATCACAAAACCATACCGTGTGGCTGCAGTTCACGCTTGCGTGCACTGCCTTGCCACTATAGTGACGATGTACCCAATGAATACCGTGTGGCTGCAGTTCACGCTTGCGTGCACTGCCGTGCCACTACAGTGATGATGTACCCAATGAATGTAAGATATGTACACAAGTGAATGTAAGATATGTACACAAGTGAATGTAAGATATGTACACAAGTGAATGTACATAACCAACTACACGTGGCAAAAAGAATCAGAAGAGCAACGAGAAACCGCACAACCCAAATGAGCAAGTGCACATGTGCAACTCGAGCTACAGGTACGAACCAGCTCAATAATAAGGACAGCACAAAGGCACCAAGGCAAGCCAATGTTACATGTACAAGACAATGAAAGAGGCAAACAATGATGTACAAATGAATGCATCAGTGGCTAAAATGAATGCAATCTCACGTGCCACCAAATAGTAATGTAGCATGAAGGGAACATATAGAACAGTGTTCTACATGAGGACACAATCAAATGAAGGTGAGAGCAACAAGATTCAAAACAGTAAATGCATACACCAGTGAAACAGTGCAAGTATCATAAACAAAGTCGAAGTCAACTAGGCCTAACAACATGTAACAGCAGTTACAAATGACTCAGGCCATTGCACAGGAGCATCAACAACTAAATATGCAATTATAATGCAACAGGGGACATGGTCAAGACAGCAAGAACAAGTCAGAAAGCAGGTCAGAGAAACAAATGAAGTCAGCAACTTCAAACTGCTTATAAACAAAAACATGGTCAGATACACTTCAATAATGCAGTCAACAACATGAAGTGGACAGAATCAATCCAGGCAGCAAGTGCAGGGAGATGAATACAACATGAAGGCCAGAACAACAGCCTCGACACAAGTACACAAGCAACCGAAGACAACATGGCCAGGGTCAATGGAGTCACGGCAATCAGATTCCATCAAAAACCAACAGAGACCAAGGCTACGGCATAGTGCACCAGAGGAATGCAACAGTATAAACAAACAAACTCACCAAGTAAGTGACAGCAAAAACCCAAAATGAAATCAGGGATTCACAGAAGCAAGAAAATGCAAGAAATCAAATGAACAAGTGAATGTGCAGGCCCAACTGACTTCAGCAAATATGTTAAAATCATATGAACCAGCAAAGGCCCAAATTTAACCAAAACAAATGCACCAGGGAATCATATGTGCAGCAGTGACTATCGACTTAATGCAAAGTCGTGAAGTGGATATGATTCATGAAATCAACACAGTATAAAATACAAGTCAAACCGAAATCGAACATAATGGCCACTATAAATCATCAACAACAGCATGTACTCGAATGACCGAGACGTAGTCAAGAAACCCTCGATCGAACAAGTTCGAAAAATCAAACTAAGATAAAAATCAAGTTTAACAAATCAGGATGATACATGAATTGAAACACACACAAAAATATAGTTCACGTTACTGCCGAAGACAACAAGAAATCCGGCCAATCAAATAAACTTTAGCAACATCGAATAAAATCAAATAAAGTCATAAAAGTCAACAATCACCACAACATAATCGAATTGCCATAACATAGAACCAAGTTCAAATAGATGTGAGTGGAGGACCACTCACCTTGTCGACGAATTGAAGCAGAAACGACCACAAATCAAGCGGCCGCGAGCACCACAAGAGACGAGCACGATCGAGTAACGACGGCCACCACAATTCCAAGCCCTAATTTGGAGAAGAGGACGAACGAGACCGCCTCCATTTTCTTCGTTCGATTTTATTTAGGTTTACGAACGAATAATGGAAAATGAGAAAGAGGGGATCGGGTTTAAGTCGAAGAAAAAGTAAAGGGAGATTGTGGGCTGGGTTGAAAATTTGAAATGAGTTGCAATTTGATTAAGTTTTTTAATTTAATACTTTGGGCTGAAATGGGAGAGGCAGTTTGGTTGGGCTGGTTTATATTTAATAAATAATTTAGTTAAGGGAGATTGCTTAACTTAGTTTAGCGTTTAGCTTGTTTGTTTAATAGTAAGTGCAATTTGATTGTTATAATAATTATTCACACTTTCTGATAGCATTGTTCTTAATTCACAGGTACGCTATGGAAAACCAAGTAAACACTACAGAGATCGAACGTTTATCAACAAACTACTGAAAACCAAAGTTTGGACCGAAACCAAAACAAACGAACCACTATTATTTAAAAAAAAATCAAAGCCCCTCAAACTTTATAACCATTTGTAATTTAAATTTTAAAAACTTCAATTTGAAAATTGACGAAAATATCGGGTTGTTACAGACTACCCTCCTTAAAGAAATTGCGTCCTCGCAATCTTAAGGAACAAATGGACAAATGGTAACAACCATAAAGAACATCATCATACGATGAAGAAGTTAGAAATAGAAAGTTCACCATATAGAGCATGAAAGAGAAAGCCTGAACATGTTTGCTCGATGAATTCTTTGGATTCCTAAGAGAAATCCATAGAATTTGAGAACCATTGAGAATCTCAACAAGAGAAATATCTATATTTCGAAGGTGCTACACCCCCGAAGCAATGATGTGAATATAAGATTGCTCAAGAATAGAAATTGGAAATCCCTAAGGCATTTCCGTAATTGGAAGACGTGGAAAACATCATGTATAGCAGAAAATTGAGTCGGTACACCGGCGTAGTACAATATAAACGCCAAAGAAATCTTTTAATTTCATAAAAGAAATTCACAAATTATCAACAAAATCTAATTATCAATAGATAATTCAGAAATCTCAAATCACAAATATTCGATTATCAAAAACGATAATCAAATCAACAAGTATTCGATTATCAAAATCGAAAATCAATCTTAAATCACAAATATTTAATTATCACAATTGATAATCAAATCTCAAATCGCAAATGTTTAATTATCACAAACGATAATCAAACCACAAATATCTAATTATCACAAGCGATAATTAGAAACAATAAATATCTGATTATCAAAAACGATAAATCAGAAATCATAAACATCCAATTATCAAAACGATAATCAGAAATTACCACAACGGTAATCAAATTTCAAATCACAAATATTTAATTATCACAATTGATAATCAAATCTCAAATCGCAAATGTTTAATTATCACAAACGATAATTAAACCACAAATATCTAACTATCACAAGCGATAATTAGAAACAATAAATATCTGATTATCACAAACGATAATCAGAAATCACAAATTTTCAATTAACGAGTCCGAAATTAACCGAAATAGCAAACGCACATGACCCATAACCACGAGTTTTACTAAATCGTTTAATTCACTTCATCGTTTCCTTGAAAGTGCAAAATTGTGTATTTTAAATAAATAACATTTTACGTTCTCAAATGGACAAGTACGGAATTAAGCGAATCAGTAAAAGAAAGGGGTCATGGTCCTCGATTTTTCTGAAACGTTTAATTCGCTTCCTCATTCTTTTGAAAGCGCAAATCGTAAAAATTTTGAAAACAATTTTGATTTATATTTTGAAACTTTTTTTTTTAAACACGTGATTAAAACAGCGACATCAGTAGCAACTTCGATAAGTGGATTTTCATTCATCAAAAGTGTCACAAGAATCTTCTCAAAGATAGAAAGGGATATCATACCCTAAACTTGTATTCATAACAAGTCAATAACACACGAATTCACCAATGCACAAGAATTGATAAAACTTATCAATAGAAATCACGAAAATTGGTGAAGCACAAATTCTAGAAATCTACACAAGAAATCCAGAAATCACAAGATAAGAGTATGAGAACTCGAACGGGAGTATGAAAACTCGAACGGAGTATGAAAACTCGAACAGAGTATAAAAACTCAAACGGAGTATAAAAACTCGAACAGAGTATAAAAACTCAAACGGAGTATGAAAACTCGAACAGAGTATAAAAACTCAAACGGAGTATGAAAATTCGAACATGGTATGAAAACTCAAACGGAGTATGAAAACTCGAACAGAGTATGAAAACTCAAACGGAGTATGAAAACTCGAACAGAATATGAAAACTCAAACGGAGTATGAAAACTCGAACGGAGTATGAAAACTCAAACGGAGTATGAAAAATCAAACGGAGTATGAAAAATCAAACGGAGTATGAAAACTCGAACAGAGTATGAAAACTCAAACGGAGTATGAAAACTCGAACAGAGTATGAAAACTCAAACGGAGTATGACGTAGAATAAAAGATATGGCATAACATAAAATATCCATAATGACATACTACTATAAGTATGTAAATAATGATCAACAGGAGATCAACCGATAAGAGGTATGGCATAAATATGAAATACCCATACTGACATACAACTATAAGTATGCAAATAATGATCAACAGGAGATCAACCGATAAGAGATAATCAATATCACAAGAATCTTCTCAAAGATCCAAAGAGGTATCATACCCCAAATTTGTACTCATGACAAATCAATAACATATGAATTCACCAATGCACAAAAATAGGTGAAGCATAAAATTTTCAGAAATCAACATAAGGAATCTAGAAATCACAGAAAAAGGGAAAGAGGCCTATCACATGACGGTCCGAAGGCCAAGGGGAGCTACCCCACATGTGTGAATGGAATCACACAGATTGAGGTCAAGACTAACCAAAAAGCAGAAAGGTATGTGTGAATGGAATCACACAAGTGGTGTCTAGTCTGACCATCAGAACGATCATCATGATCAACGAGGTGTGTCAATTACACTAAGCATGTGTGAATGGAATCACACAGATTGAGGTCAAGACTAACCAAAAAGCAAAAAGGTATGCGTGAGTGGAATCACACAAGTGGTGTCAAGTCTAACCTTGCAATGAAAGAGACATCGCGCAATTGCTAGTCTAATTCATAAAGCGATCATCAAGATCAACGAGAAGTGTCAATTACACTAAGCTAGTGAATATAAAAGTTTAGCTTCATGTCCCATAACCACTAGCTTAACTTAAATATTTACGAACAAATTGTAGATCTTCACTAGAAAAATGTCACAAGTGATTCAATCGAACAAGTCCAAAAATTAACCGACGAAGTAGACGCAAGCGTTTCATACCACTTGTTTTGCTAAGCCGTTTAATTAGATTTCTCATACGAGTGAAATAAAGGTTTGTATATACTAATAGATTGGAAAACGGTTTAGGAAGAGATTTTGATATTGAAAATAGAGTTGAAAACATTTTGATAAAAGAGTTTTGATATTTACTATTGGTATTGAAACATTTATATTTTTAAAGTGACAAATCACAAAAATGATTGTAGGAACAATCAATCACAAGAACTCACATGTAAATATGTGAATAGAATCCAAAGAAATCGATACTGTATCCATCAAAAGGTATGTTCACAAAAGTTCCGAAGAAAATGTTATCCAAGTTGCTAATAAATGATAGCAACAAATCGGGGAATTAACAAGAATCGATTAAATTTGAAAACCAAATCAATTCACTAAAATTCACATTCGAAGACGTGAATAAAATCCAAAGAATTCGATTCTAAATCCATCAAGTAGGAATATCCAAAAATCCCAGAAATAGAAGTTATCAAAGTCGACAAAGAAGATAACAACTAATCGGAAGAGAAGAATCGATTAACAATTGGAAAAACAAAGCAGAACGAGCATAAATGCATAAATGACTTCAACAAAAATAAAAATCAAGTCAATGTCGAAGTCAACAATTAATGGCCATAATAGAGTACAAAACGATTCAACATCATCATCAAAGGACTCAACGGCAAACCAAGTAAGAGTCTTGGAAATCAAGAATTTAGAAATTTCTCAAAAACAAAGTGACCGAAGTCGAATGGAATTCAAGCCGAGGAAAACATAAAATATCAAGTTCAGAATTGCCGAGATTCGAACAAAATCAATCATCGGCTAAATCAAATCAAAGCTGAAAACACAAGAATCAAAATCAAATGCATATGAATAGGCGTTAGGAATTCATACCTAACAATCAAAGACAATCATATGCAAATATGAGAGATAAAACGTCGACAAACAGTTGTAACACATGTACTATCTAAGTTATGTTTTTATATTTGTTCTAAACCCCAGGCTCTGATACTAAGCTGTGACGCCCCACCTCTATACCCACGCTAGCCAAGAACACTACGGTGTAGTGCTGTCAACTAGCACGGAGAATAAGGCTGTTGAGGAGCGGCCATCAATAGTTGGCCTTACACTAGTATTGGTTATCTCGATAGGAGTGATATATATATATATATATTCTTTCATTTTTCATCTCTGATTTATTTTCTCCCATCGAAATACCCCAATTCCAGTATAAAACGAACTACGATGGTTCATAATAGTTTAGAACAGTAAATATAAAATAATAACACAGATAAATTTAAATGCGGAACACAGATAAAACAGATGCTCTCATATATACAATAACTGATGTCAGTTACAATACATTTGACACGGTACATATGATACAACTACAACAGTCAACTCAGGAAGTTACATATACAAGTACATTAACGTATATAATATACATGAATACATATCTTCCTATACAATCATACAGACTACTACAAATAACGACGACTACTCCAAAAGATATGAAAGAACTTCATAGCTCTAGCAGCAACCCAAAGCAGAATATCTACAACCTGAAATACTCGGTCTGACCCGAGTATTAAATTCAAAAGAAAATAATACTCGGGTCAGTCTAATTCAAACTCAGTTATTAGTGCACAGAAGCAATAATAATCAAATAATGAATAGACGACAGTAATTAAACCAAATCAGGATGCAATTCAGAATATTGAATTGAAATAAACAGAACGGTTCAAACCATTGAAATATCAATTAAAATATTAAGATGAGTAGGGCTGCAGTACACGCACGTGTGTACTGCCTCGCCACTACAACACATGAACTACGCAAAAGATTAATAAATCAAAACAAAATAGAATATCACAAAACCATACCGTGTGGCTGCAGTTCACGCTTGCGTGCACTGCCTTGCCACTATAGTGACGATGTACCCAATGAATACCGTGTGGCTGCAGTTCACGCTTGCGTGCACTGCCGTGCCACTACAATGATGATGTACCCAATGAATGTAAGATATGTACACAAGTGAATGTAAGATATGTACATAAGTGAATGTAAGATATGTACACAAGTGAATGTACATAACCAACTACACGTGGCAAAAAGAATCAGAAGAGCAACGAGAAACCGCACAACCCAAATGAGCAAGTGCACATGTGCAACTCGAGCTACAGGTACGAACCAGCTCAATAATAAGGACAGCACAAAGGCACCAAGGCAAGCCAATGTTACATGTACAAGACAATGAAAGAGGCAAACAATGATGTACAAATGAATGCATCAGTGGCTAAAATGAATGCAATCTCACGTGCCACCAAATAGTAATGTAGCATGAAGGGAACATATAGAACAGTGTTCTACATGAGGACACAATCAAATGAAGGTGAGAGCAACAAGATTCAAAACAGTAAATGCATACACCAGTGAAACAGTGCAAGTATCATAAACAAAGTCGAAGTCAACTAGGCCTAACAACATGTAACAGCAGTTACAAATGACTCAGGCCATTGCACAGGAGCATCAACAACTAAATATGCAATTATAATGCAACAGGGGACATGGTCAAGACAGCAAGAACAAGTCAGAAAGCAGGTCAGAGAAACAAATGAAGTCAGCAACTTCAAACTGCTTATAAACAAAAACATGGTCAGATACACTTCAATAATGCAGTCAACAACATGAAGTGGACAGAATCAATCCAGGCAGCAAGTGCAGGGAGATGAATACAACATGAAGGCCAGAACAACAGCCTCGACACAAGTACACAAGCAACCGAAGACAACATGGCCAGGGTCAATGGAGTCACGGCAATCAGATGCCATCAAAAACCAACAGAGACCAAGGCTACGGCATAGTGCACCAGAGGAATGCAACAGTATAAACAAACAAACTCACCAAGTAAGTGACAGCAAAAACCCAAAATGAAATCAGGGATTCACAGAAGCAAGAAAATGCAAGAAATCAAATGAACAAGTGAATGTGCAGGCCCAACTGACTTCAGCAAATATGTTAAAATCATATGAACCAGCAAAGGCCCAAATTTAACCAAGACAAATGCACCAGGGAATCATATGTGCAGCAGTGACTATCGACTTAATGCAAAGTCGTGAAGTGGATATGATTCATGAAATCAACACAGTATAAAATACAAGTCAAACCGAAATCGAACATAATGGCCACTATAAATCATCAACAACAGCATGTACTCGAATGGCCGAGACGTAGTCAAGAAACCCTCGATCGAACAAGTTCGAAAAATCAAAATAAGATAAAAATCAAGTTTAACAAATCAGGATGATACATGAATTGAAACACACACAAAAATATAATTCACGTTACTGCCGAAGACAACAAGAAATCCGGCCAATCAAATAAACTTTAGCAACATCGAATAAAATCAAATCAAGTCATAAAAGTCAACAATCACCACAACATAATCAAATTGCCATAACATAGAACCAAGTTCAAATAGATGTGAGTGGAGGACCACTCACCTTGTCGACGAATTGAAGCAGAAACGACCACAAATCAAGCGGCCGCGAGCACCACGAGAGACGAGCACGATCGAGTAACGACGGCCACCACAATTCCAAGCCCTAATTTGGAGAAGAGGACGAACGAGACCGCCTCCATTTTCTTCGTTCGATTTTATTTAGGTTTACGAACGAATAATGGAAAATGAGAAAGAGGGGATCGGGTTTAAGTCGAAGAAAAAGTAAAGGGAGATTGTGGGCTGGGTTGAAAATTTGAAATGAGTTGCAATTTGATTAAGTTTTTTAATTTAATACTTTGGGCTGAAATGGGAGAGGCAGTTTGGTTGGGCTGGTTTATATTTAATAAATAATTTAGTTAAGGGAGATTGCTTAACTTAGTTTAGCGTTTAGCTTGTTTGTTTAATAGTAAGTGCAATTTGATTGTTATAATAATTATTCACACTTTCTGATAGCATTGTTCTTAATTCACAGGTACGCTATGGAAAACCAAGTAAACACTACAGAGATTGAACGTTTATCAACAAACTACTGAAAACCAAAGTTTGGACCGAAACCAAAACAAATGAACCACTATTATTTTAAAAAAAATCAAAGCCCCTCAAACTTTATAACCATTTGTAATTTAAATTTTAAAAACTTTAATTTGAAAATTGACGAAAATATCGGGTTGTTACAGAAAATAACTACTAAGTGCACCATTTACTCAACAGTCTTTGATGAACTAAATAGATTATTCATACATCCAAGCAATTTTTAAAGTATTCTTGCCCAAACAACCATAAACCGAACAAACAACAATTTCAAACAATAGATCAAGTTCATTCTTACTAATTTCATTTCATAATATTTTTTGCTTGATTTCTTTTCTTTCATATAATAATTTATCTTTTAAATTTACATTTATTTCTTGCAAATTTTCCCTTTTTATTGCATTACATTCATTCATTTCTCAATTTCGTTGAATTTCATTCATTTATCCATAGTATTCATATTCAATTCAGTTACTTGGCATATCAATTTCATTTACTTAAATTTTTAATTACTTTCTTATAATGCTTACTTTCTATCATAATTTGTTGTAGTAATATTTCAATTATAACATAATTTTAAAAAAACTACTACATCAAATTCTTATTTATTAAGGAATTTCATTGAATACTTTTCACTACTTCAAATTTTACTTGTAAAATTCCCATTACATTTTTTTTAACATTTTAACTTTTTATAGTCGGTAAGTTATATATATGTTAAGGAATGTAGTTGAAAATTATACATGTTTATCTCATTCTTTTAAATTAATTAAATGTTCAATAATCATATCATTTGTTGTATAGATTACAATTTCAACTTTCTTGAAATTTCATTTATAACCTAGCATTTAATCTCTATTTTTAATTAATGGTTTCAATTATTAATTAGTTACCACCCATTTCACGACAATAATTGAAACTATTAATTAACGGAAACTTAGTAATCAAATACCGTGTTAAATTTCAAATCATTTTAAAATAATAAATAAATGTATATACTTGCAACTTATATATCCAATTAAATTTAAAACAATTTAAAATTTATATTTGTCTATCAACATAAATTTGCAATAAAACTACTACAGTGGCCTTCCCACTGCGAAACTCGAAAATGAATGTCGATAATGCGTGCACTCATCACCGAAATTATTTTCTAGCGACAAAGAGGGGAGTTGCGTAGTTAAAGCGCTCGACAAATTCAAAGCGCTGGAGGTGCAAAAAGTCATAGCGGGGATACAGCGAGAATGTAGAAGGATATAGCGGATAGCTCTGAAATAGCATATAAAACTCGTACTTAATGTTTTTACAAATATATAAATGGTAATTAAATGAAAAATTATTATTCGAATTAATTATAATTAACACATAAATGATTTTAAACAAAAAAATGTGCGAATATACTTTAAATAAACGTAAAACTATTATATAACATAATTGAATTTAGTAGAATATTATAGTATTTTCATTTCTGAAAATATATTAAAAATTAAATCAAATAAATTAGTTTCATAATTTTTATAATGTATAAATGCAATTTTCTAATTCTTTTTATAAAAAAAGATATAGCGGAAATAGAAAAATATAACGGGAATAACGGGATATAGCGGAAATAGCGGGGATTAAAGCGGAAAGGCTATATTTTGGGGCTATATGGAAAAATCGTAGCGGTAGAAATCCGCTATGAGATATTGCGGGGTTATAGCGAAGTAATAGCGGGGCATTAACTACACAGGAGGGGAGTACATAACTTATTTCTTTCTAAAATTTCTTTTAAAACAATTCTTTCAAATTATACTGAAATATTTATATCAGAAAATACTTATAAACAATATTATTATATTCCAAAATTCTTTCAAAAGAAAATTCAAAGCCCCGGAACCTAAGTTCTAAATTTCCAATTTTCATTTATTTTATTTTAAATCTTATTTTATTTTTATTTGAAATTTTATTTTACAACCAATATTAATAAATTTCACTACCTACCAACCAATATATTACAACCAAATATAATCTTTATAAAAAATTTATTTTATATATAGAAAATATAATAGGCAAAATTATTTCATTCACCTATATCCAAAACAAATATTGTGTCAGTCTGTCCTATTAAGTGTTTAGAAATTCCTATTGATGTCATAGCGTCCTATGCACCAACCAGAATTTATAAATACAAAAGGGAACAAATTAACACAATATCAAAAACTTTTTATAACACTAATAAATACGCTCTCTCATATATATACACTCAATGACTCATCATAGGGTATTACTACCCCATTAATAAAGAGTCAGACCTACAAAGATATGGTTTATCGTTAAACCTGTCTCTGATACCAGATGTAACATCCGGCCATTTTGTACGCTTTAAACCGACGATAACACACATGTTAGACTCAAACCATACAAAAGAGCGGATTACTATTGGGGTGAATAAGAAAAGCAGAGAAAAAAATAATACAGAACAGAATCTCACAGCGGAATGGCAAAATATAATAATCAAATAAAGTTCATGAAGCGGTTTTACAAACATTTGATTATACTTATACAATAAATATCAGAGTTACACATACTAGAGAATCATAAATGATGCAGCGGAACAGTATGAATGTAGTGGAATAATATAATAGATAATAGTAACACAATCTTCGTCTTCGTCCTCTTGAAATAAAGTCTTCAAATCCTGAAATGCTCAGACTGACCCGAGCGAATTGATTTGACAAAACACTCGAGTCAGAACTAAAAGATCTTATGTAAGTTAAAACAACGGTAAATAATATGAGTGGAACGGCGTCAGAGATGTTTACGGGATTTGACATCTCCTATCAAGTGTCTAACGTGAGTGCAGTAACTTAAAAGATGCTTGGGATTCACATCTCCAAAGGATCCGTTAAACCATTTACTATGTAGTAATATACACTATTATAATAATGTCTATTAGTAAAATAAACATACTTTTAAATAGCTTTAAGGCTTTACATTTTCCACCTTAACACGTAATAGTGCCAGTAGTCTATACAGTAATTGCATATCACTTGATCGAGGGACTACGAGAAGATACTCCATAGGTACGACACAAATCAAACTCGTACAAGGCTCACTAGGGTAGGTGACATGGCACATAAGGCAATGCCAGGGTAGATATACCAATTACACACATAGGCTGGTGGTGACGCATAGCGTGCAGCTACCGCCCACCTCGAGCCACACCCCTAAAAAATCAAAAGTCAAAAGTGGCCATTAAATCAATCTCAAAGTCTGAATATAATATCGAAGGAGTGTGTCCGAAAAGAGGGGCTACCTCACTGGCCCGAGATCGCTCCTGTTTTAGCCACCTTAAGCCAACTCATGAGAGTCGGATCCACGTTCATACCTCAAAGGAACGCCGCCAGCATCCTACTTCATTCTGGAATCCCCACCGCGTACATGGTTGTTAAAATGGTTTTCGAAGTTGGCAGAGAGTATGACAACTTTCGATCTCGGTCTCTTTAACAACCAAACGTTATTATAACACTGTGGTCATTTTAAAATAATTTATACTTCAAAACAGAATATAATATCCATTTCAAAACGATAAAGATACGATATCATTTCCATTTCAAATATATCCTTTTCAAAAATTATAATACTTTTAAAGTTATAGCTTTCGAAATCAAACACTTGAATATAACACTTTTAAATTATAATGCCTTGAAACTCATAACTTTGAAACATAGCTTCCACCACTTAAATGGTTTAAACATTTAAAATACTTGACATAATAAAATAGCTTCTTCAATTTTCCCAAATCAATTCCCAAATCATATACTTCAATTCAATTCAGTTTCCAAATAAATTATTCCAAATTATATCGATTTCAAAACAGATTTGACCCATAAAATAAACCATTTCAAATTCAATATATTTAAATTTGAAGAATTCAACAATTTCAAAACTAAGTTTGGAAGTTTCGATTCAACAATCCAATTTTCTATTATTTAGTTTTGAAATATTTTATATAATAACTCCATTATCATTTAAATAAAAATCAAATTTCAAATAACTAAATATCCCCTTCAATTTATTTATACTTGAAATATTCATTTAATTCACCTTAAACCAAAATCAAGTTATAAACATCATAGCTTCTAAAATTTCAAATTTAATAAATTCCAAATCAACGTATTTGAGTTTAGTTCTTAAATAAATTCAATTTCAAATAAACCTCACATTTATCTCCCCACCTAAATTTATTTAAATCATTATAACTCTATATTAAAATAAAATTTAAATACTTAACCATATTATGTTCAATAAAAATCAACTTATTATTATGCTTATTTTATATCAAAACAAACTATACATAGCTTAAAATCAAGGATAAAATAACTTAATAAAATTCTAAAGTCAATATTAATCAAAAACCATATATTTCTTTGCAAAACCATAGGAATCATTTCAAAATACTTTTATATACAGACCACGGTGTCTGTATATAATTTTCTATCCTATGGTCAAGTGATACGGATATTCACCATTTCAATCCGCAATTTAAAATATAAATACGGTTATATATCATTTCAAACCGCAATCCCGAATGAGATAAAATCCCTAACAACTTGCAGTTTATTACAGTATAAAATACAACGTCCATTCATCCAATATCAATCACCAAACATTTATCACAATTATCACCCAATTCAATCAATAAAAGCAATCTAGAACAGATAATAAACAACGGGCATTTACTGGTAGTTTATATTCAATAGTAAATTAAATAACTATTTTATCCAAATAAATTCAAATAAATTGAGATGATGATTCAAAATATGCCAAATAGTCATAAATAAATTTATAATCACGTCATAAATCAATTTACTAAACATAAGAAATTTTAGAAGTTGTGAGTGGGTTCAAACACGCACCTTTTGAATTTAAATTGAATTTAAATTCAATTTAAACCCGAAATTTGAACAGTCTCAGAATTCGTCCAAACTAGCGCCAAAATGTTCGAAATTCCAATACGAACCTAGCGGAGAAAACCGCACATGAAAGGGGCCTCATATATGGAAATTATATAAGTTAGAAGTTATACGATATTATAGTTTAAATAAAATAAGATTTAAATAACATGTTACCGTCCACGTAATCAATTCTTAGCACCCAGGCCAAAAATCGTGCACGCAACTGTCAGGCTTGAACCCAAAATATCACCGTTGACCGAATGTTTGACCACGTCCATCGGTCACTAGGCGCCGCCGTAGGCCAAGCCGCCGCCACCTCGAGCTCGCTCCGGTCCCCTCTACATGCCGCCGTGGGTCCGATCATCCCAAACTTCGCCGGCCGCCGCACCCATTTCAACCCTAATCGAATTATTCGTCGAGATCCAGCCATTGAAACAACGAATCACCTATGTCGATGAGCTGCGCTCGCGACTCTCCACGCCCCAGTATCATCGATTTGACGACCAGTTGAGGTTCATCGACGAGCGATGAACGACCGAAAACAAATCGACAATTTCTGGCGACATCGGAACCCAGATTGAAAAACGAATTACAAATCTAAGATGCGCTCATCGAGTGCTTCAGATTGATATATAATTTGATATTGTTTGAGGAGTTTGAATTTTGAAGTTGAAATTTGAATTGGAATTGAACTGAGAAGTTCTAGGATTTTCAGCCATTAGAAAGAGGAGCAACAGAAGTTTCGATACGTATAGAAATGAGAAATAGAAAGGCTGCAAGGGTTTATAATGCCATATATATAGGCAGAACAAAATAGAACAAATGGGCTTAATTTAATTTGGAAAGTTGAACGATAAATGGCCCGAAAAGCCCGTTCTGACTCCGGAACAAAAATGGGTCAATCCATATATCAAAACGGATGTTTTTAAATGATTTAAACGTAATGGAATAGGTTTCAAGTACAAATTCAATCATATGAAGAAGTTATGCTAAAATTAAGTTATTTCAAATTGATTTCAATTAAATTGATTTCTAGGCGTTTCGAGTCTGTACGATCAAATGACAAGTCCGATAGATACGAAATTTGAAATCCTACCATAATTCATCGATATGGATCCGATGAAACTGGTTACGTCAAAATCCAAGTCAGTGGCCAAAATGGCTATTTTCCAGTTATTAAATTAAATTAATAATTAATTAATTAAATCACTTTTTCAATTTCAATTCCATAATTAACAAATCTTATCATTTTTGATTCCTAGAACAATTATAGTACTTTTAACAATTTAGATATCAATTCAAAGTTAATTAATCTACCAATTTCCATATTCAATTTCGATGTTAATAAATTCATTAATCATCAATTGAAATTTCAAATAAATCCATTTATTTGATTCTAAGTCTTGTTATTCAATGCATTATCGTCAAATAGATAAAATTAACATTAGTTCTTGCTTTATTACATAAATATCTTCAAATTTCATCTAAATTAATATTTATGTAATATTTAAATATTTAATTCCATTTAGTTGCAATTAATCCAATTATAAAGATTTAAATTCCAATAAGTTAATAAATCTTGACTTCCATTCTTTTTATCCAACCAATTGTCATATTATGAAAAAAAATAACATTATTTCCGATTATTACATAAATTTACACTAGCAAAACATTAAATTTAGGTTTATTGCAATTGATTACCAAAGTTTATTTAACACATTAAATAAATAAACAACCTATATTAATTGTCACCTATTTGCTTTTAATTACATTTATAAGTTTGTTACTTACCAACACAGGTTATAATTCCATATATAACACATTTTTTTTCATTACTATTTATGATACCCTTGCATTACCTCTTCAATATTTCCATTTACTTATCTTATATTGAATTCATAACTAAGTTGTAACATTTATTCTTCCAATTAACATGGAAGTCCATTCAATTTGTTGCTAATTTACTTACATTAACACTATTACACTTTATTTTGGTTATTATTTCATACATAAATCATAAATTTTCATTTTTTCAATATTAATTTACTAAAGTCTCATTTTATTAACAAATTTAATCATCAAAATTTTACGAGTCGTTACAATATTACAGCCTGTAATATTATGCTTTATAACATGAGAATTTGTAATTAGACAATTTGAGAGATATATACACATTATATGAAAAATCAATATATAACCAAACCCAAAAGTACATTTCTATATATGTGTGTGTGTTTTTATATACTTTACCATTTTCTTTCTTTTGTTTTGTTTTTTTATAAAACGAGAAGAAGAGCAAGCTCGGTAGAGAAGAAAAAAACATGTCTCGACAAACTACACTATATACACACACACGCTTATATTTTAAAATATATATTTGAAACTAAATTTACAAACTTCTATATATCCCAATCTTACAACTCACAGCATCAACATAGTTCACATAAAAAAATATAAAAAAACACATGTGTATTATAATATATGTTCTGTATAAAAAGAAGAAGGCTTAGCAGAAATGGCGAGCTGCTGCACACGGGCTGTTGTGCCACATGATAGTGATCGGGTGGATGGCCAGTAGACCGGAGGTGGTGGGTGAACGCGGGTAAGGCATGGAGAGAAAGATGTTTACGTGAGGATGGCGGAGGCTCTTGGCCAGGTAGAGGATGAAAGGCGAGTAGATGATGGGTTGATGTATGGCACTGGAACAAAGAAGGGCTAACAAGATATGGGTGCATTCGGCCAGGTGGTTGGTGGAGAGGAAAGTAAAGGAGGAGATGATGCGAGAAGTTAGGGCTGTTGACTGCATGGCCGTGCATAAGATGGCAGGTTGAACTCGAAGAGACGTGGGGTTTTGGTGAAGGTACGAATGGAAGGTGCGGTTTCTAAGCAGTCGAGAGGAAGGAGAGAAAGGGGAGATGGTGGGTGCGCAATTTGTGGAGTAGAGGAGAGGAAGAAGGCAGTTACAAAGGCAAGAAAATTGATGGAAGAAAAGGAATGCAAAAAGAAATGACTGTGAGGAATGAAAGGCCAAGACTTGAGAAAATAGGCAACAGGCAAAAATGGACGTGCTTTATAATTGAATGCACTTGTTCCAGGCAAAATATATATAGGCCTTTCGTCTTTATTTTTTAATTTTAAGTAAGTGGCCAAAGATCGGTTTGAGGACGACATACTTTCTACCCAGGCAATAGAAGATGAACGGCTGCAAATATAAGGAAACAATCTTATATTATATATTTATTTCTCAACCGAAACGTCAAATGAACGCAAAGAAAATAGTGCGGCTAAGATAAAATAACCAACCAACAACATATAAATGGAATATTAGGATTAGAGATAGGCCAATGGGGGATTCAGAAATAATAATAGCTAGTGGCCATTGGGTTTAACATGGTGGATAACGAATGAAACAAGGAATTAAAATGGTTCAAAACGGTAGCGATATGGCTAGCCGTTTTGTCGATTTCGTCGCATATCGAACACCGAAACACACAAACGAATATACTACGGAGATCAACATGATAAGACGAATAGAATGGTACATAGATATCAACGATGTGATCATCCCATCGAAAGTAGATATTCACTGCTAAACTACTGCTAATTTCCAAAAATAAGATAAACGAATATAGAGAAGTCCAAATTTGACGAAACGAAATATGACGTCTCACTCAGAAAATTGTTTATATTTTTGTTATGTAAAAATATTCAGCTTTCAATAATATTTATTATCATCAATTTTAACTGTTCTGAATTTGAATTGAAAATTAAACGTTAGAATAAACTTTCATATTTTCCAATGAAAATTTACTATTTTCTATGTTTATATAGACATATTTCAAATATCAAATTCCATTTCCAAATTCAATTACTTAAATTTCACAAAAATTTAGTTAATTACGTTATTAAAACCGTTAAAACTCCCAGGTCAATACACTCTTCCCCACTCAAAACTTTTCGTTCCCGAAATGGAGCGAAGTAGGAGATTAGAAACAACTAGAACGAAAAGATAGATTCGAAAATACAAAGAATTAGATACAACAATCATATAAATTTAAATTTTAAATTCATTAATATTCAACAATTTGGTTCAATCCTATTTTATTCAACCAATAAATAGTCATTCAATTCGCAATTGATTTTTTTTTTCATTTTATGAACATTTCTTTCAAACAAATTCACTTTTAAATTAACTCATTCATCTTATCCATTTATCTTCAGTTGATTTCATTCCACTAAAATTCAGATTTCAATTACTTAAATAGAATTTTCTCTTAATTTGTTTAATTTGTCCCATTTAGCATATTTTTTCAACATATATTAAGTGTTTATTATAACCATTTATTATTCAACCAAATAATTCTCTTTTTATTGTTCAATTCGCTATTCAATTTATTGTTTATAAATTCCCTTAACAAAATATCGTTTTTGGGCATCTTGTTGCTCACATTCTATATTATTCAATTACATATCCTCATTAACTTTTAACTTTTCTAGGTAAGTTATATTAATGTTTATGAGTGTAATTAAATATATAAATTTTCCTTTTATTTACAAGAAAAATCCCAATTTGAACGTTTTTTATAACTTAAATTCCTCTTGTATAACACTCAACTATATATTCACTCTAACATTTTAATGTTTTGAATATTTTAGGTAAGTTATATATGTTAGAATGCAATTTAGTATTATATAAATAAGTTTTTTTTCAAATTCGACCATTTCAAGTTGGTTAAATTTCATTTATCATTTTAGATATTCCACTTATTCAAAATTTGCACTCTATTTCAATAACTGAAACCATTTCTTAAAATAAAACTTAAGATCCAAATTTTTTGGTTTCTCTTCAAACTATTTTGAAATAATCAACTCATATTCAAGAAATTCAAGTCAAATTCTTTTCGTACAAAAGTGTAGCAAAGCTGCTAAGTGATCTCTCCACTTTGAGACTAAAAATTGAATGTCGATAATGTTGCAATCATCACCGAAATTATTTTCTAGCGACAATTGAAGAGAGTACAGACTTAATTCTTTTCAAATTATTCTTTCGAAAAAATTTCCAGTTGAGAATAATTCAAATAATATATTTTCCAAAACTTTGAAACCAAATTTTGAAAACATCCGAAATTAAATTCTCAAATCCTAAATTTAAATTCATTTCAATTTCAAATCAATTTATAAACCATTTTTTATAATTCTCATTTATTTATGTCATGTTCCAATAGTCAATGGTTTATAAAACAATAAATGATAATCAAATATTATCATTTCTAACAACCAATTCATTTAACTATTTAATTTCAGAAAATTATACCTTTATATATATAATATAATCATATACAAAATTATTTCATTTATATAATGACGTAGTCTATACAGATACTGTAAACTCCACATGGAAGTGGGCTATCAGGGAGCACTTCACATGTACAACACAAAACAAACTTATAGAAGGCACGATAGGGCATGCGACAAGGAACTCGAGGCAATGCTAGGGTAGATATACCGTTTGCGTATCCGGACTGGTGGTAATGCATAGCAGCTACTACCGCCCATCTTATGACACACTCTCAAATCAAAGGGTGCACCCAATCAAATCACAAAATCAATAGAATGATATCGAAGGAATGTGGCCGATCGGAGGAATGATCTCACTTGGCCAGCGAGGCTCCTATTTTAGCCGCATCAAGTTGACTCACGGGAGTCAGGGCTACGTGTATACCACAAAGAATCGTCACCAAATCATCCTGCTTCATTCTGGAATCTCCACCACGTACACAGTTGTTAAAGTGGTTTTCGATATTGGCAGAGAGTATGATAATATCCGATCTTGCTCTCTTTAACAACCAAATGTTATTATAACACCGTGGTCATTTCAAAATATCATATCCTTTCAAAGCCGTATCAATACGATATCATTATTCACTTAAAATAATATTCATTTCCAAAACCATAACATTTTCAAATTTATAACACTTTCGAAATCATAATACTTTCGAAATCATAACACTTTTGAAACTATAACACTTTTGAAACCATAACAGTTTTGAAATCATTACACTTTTGAATATTGAAATAGTACATATGTTAAAATAGTTATAAATTAATGTACTTTTTTTGTTTCCTCCAATTTCACAAATCGATTCAATTCAACTTAAATACAAAATCCTGTTTATATCAATTCCCATTTAAACATTTCAATTTAAAGTTCAGCGATTTTAAATTTTAATATTCAGACCTTTGCAATATGAATTTCATTTATATTTTAACATTTAACTTTAATTTATTCAAATTGGAAAGTATTCACGTTATTCTTTTAATAACAATTTATTAAAATCTCAATTTATAAATTTAAATTATCATTAAATATTCAGTCTCTTTCTTATTTAAAATTTGAGAATATTCGTTTAATCACTTTCATCATATTAGGTGAAATCAGTAGATCAAAATCAATGCTTATCTAAATTCACTTATCAACAAAATTTAAATCCCACGTTAACATTAATTTGTCCTTCCAACCTTTATTTTTAAAGTTAATAAATCTATTTTAAAATACTAATATAAATTTTTACATAAATATTTGAAAACACATTACATACTAATCAAATTAAATTTTATTAAATTAAATCTTATTATTAAATTTATTTATGAAAAATCTATTATATATATTTCGAAAATAATAAAATTATGAGTAAAATTCTTAAAATTATATTTTCAAAACTAACTTATAAATTTAAAATTTCCAAAATATATAATTTTAAAAAATCTAAAATTTAAAAGTTTATAAAATAACATTTATATAATATCCAAAAATCAATATTTATTAAAACCGTATATTTCCTTCCAAAACCTTGGAAATCATTTTCAAAATATATATAGACCCAACGGTGTCTGTATATAATTTTCTATCCTATAGTCAAGTGATACAGATATTTATCATTTCAATCCGCAAATTTAGATATATACGGGTATATATCATTTAAACTCGCAATCCTAAATTCAATATCAATTGAAAATCGCTTGGGTTTATCATTTTAACCCATAACGATTTTTTCGTATTCTACAAAATCATTCGGGTATGTATCAATTCAACCCATAGGGAATTCTATAATAACAGAGAACTTGCAGAGTGAGAACAATTATGAAAATAATATAAATATCAACAACAGGCATATATCATCAGTATAAATAACAAATAATGGTGTTAGATGTCACAGTTGAACGGATACAAATAATAGCATATATATATATATATATATATATATATATATATATATATATAGAGCAATTTGAATAACTAATAGCAGCATATTTCATTTGTCATTTCAATTGAAATAAAATTTAGTAAATATAAGAACATTAATCGTGAGTGATTGCTCACCTTTCGAGACTAGAGAATTTGACATGAAATGAGTTACGAATCCAGCATGAATTTCAAAGCAAAACGAGATGGACACGAAATCGACGAATAAAACTAATAAACTAGGGATCAAAAATCAGAGAATCAGCTTGATATAACTAACACGAAATGTATACTATATTATTATTATTTTATTAAAACCAATATTTAAATTTACGCCAAATATTAAAATAAAATATAGATATATTTACGATTCAAAATCATTATTCTTAAAATATGAATATTTAAAAATCAAAGGTATATATATTGTATTTAAAAATCAATACTTACATGTATATACACTTTCAAAGTGGGGTCCAAGTATATTTTTATTTAAAATACATATATATGTGTACTTTATATCCAAATACACAAGTTGCCTATATAAATTCCCTAACTAAAATCTATACATCAAATCTGAAATGTATGCAGATTTTGTATGTATACTCAGCATGAGTCGTCGCATCTGATATCTATATATTTTAAACCAATGGCATATACTTTTATATTTTGTGACATGGTATATTTATGATAGTTAAACCTGTAACTGCTGGATCTAAATCTGACAACATGAAAGAGCATCTACAACATATTACAGTCTTTAATATTATGCTTTATAACATGAGAATTTGTAATCAGAAGATTTCAGAGATATACACATTATATGCAAAATCAATATATAACCAAACCCAAAAGTACACTTCTAAACAAATATATATGTTTATATACTTTACCTTTTTCTTTCTTTTGTTTTGTTTTGTTTTTATAAACCAGAAGGAGAGCAAGATCGGTAGAGAAGAAAACAAACAGGTTTTGGTAAACTACATTATATATATGTATACATTTATATCTTAAAATATATATTTGAAACTTAATTTACTAACTTCTATATATCGCAATCTTCCAACTCACGGTATCAACATATTTCACATAAAAAAAATATAAAAACAAACCACATGTGTATTATAATATATGCTTTGTGTAAAAGAAGTAGGCTTAGTTGAAACGGCGAGCTGCTGCACACGGGCTGTTGTGCCGCGTTATGGTGATCTGGTGGGCAGCCAGAGGACCGAAGGTGGTGGGTGAACGCAGGTAAGGCGTGGAGAGAAAAAGATATTGACGTGAGGATGGCGAAGGCTCTCGGCCAGGCAGGGGATGAAAGGCGAGTAGATGATGGGTTGATGTATGGCACTGGGACAAAGGAGGGCTGACAAGTCTGGGCGCGTTCGGACAAGTGGTTGGCGGAGAGGAAAGTGAAGGAAGCAATGATGAGAGGAGTCAAGGCTGTTGACAGCATGGTCGTGGATAAGATGGCAGGTTGAACTCGGAGTGACATGGGGTTTTGGTGAAGGTACGAATGGAAGGTGCGGTTTCTGGGCAGTCGAGAAGAAGGAGAGAAAGGGGAGATGGTTGGTGCGCAAGTTAGTGGAGGATAGGAGAGGGAGAAGGCGGTTGCGAAGGAAAGAAAAATGATGGAAGAAAAGGAATGCAAAATAAAATGGTTGTGAGGAATGAAAGGCCAAGACTTGGAAAAATAGTCAATAGGCAAAAATGGACGTGCTTTATAATTGAATGCACTTGTTTCAGGTGAAATATATATATGCCTTTTGTCTTTATTTTTATTTTTTTAAGTAGATAGCCAAAGATTGGTTTGAGGATGAGATACTTTCTACCCAGGCAATAGAAGATAAACGGTAGCGAATATAAGAAAACAATCTTATGCTATATATATTCATTTCTCAATTGAAACATAAGAACGAACGCAAACAAAATGGAGCGGCTAAGAGAAAATAACCAACCCGCAACATATAAATCGAGTATTGGGAATAGCAATAGGCCATGTGGGGGATTCATAAATAATAATAGCTAGTGAGCTTTGGGTTTAACATCGATAACGAACAAATACAAGGAATTCAAACGGTTCAAAACGGTACCGGGCTAGCCGTTTTGTCGATTTCATCACGTACCGAACACCGATACACACAAACGAATATACTATAGAGATCAAAACGACGAGATGAATAAAATGTTACATAGATATCAGCGATGTGATCAACCCATCAAAAGTCGATATTCGCTGCTAAACTACTGCTATTTGCCGAAAATAAGATCGAAGATAGAGAAGTCAAAATTTGGTGAAACGAAATATGATATCTCACTCAAAAAATTATTTACATTTTTATTATGTAAAAATATTCAACTTTCAATAATATTTTATTATCATCAATTTTAACTTATCTGAATTTGAATTGAAAATTACACATTAGAATAAGCTTACATATTTTCCAATGAAAAATTACTATTTGCCTTGTTTATATGGACATATTCCAAATGTCAAATTTCCATTTCCAAATTCAATTACTTAAATTTAACAAAAATTTAGTTAATTATGTTATTAAAGCCGTTAAAATTTCCAGGTCGTTACATGAATTAAATAAAATCCATAAAATCGCTCGGGTTTATCATTTCAATCCACAATGATTTTTCCTTAATCTATAGATCGTTCGGGTATGTATCATTTCAACCCAAAGGGAACTTGCGGTTATAACAATATAAATACAACATCCAGTCAGCCAAAATTAAAAGTCAAACATACATCACAATCATCATCCAATTCAATCGATAAACATCAATAGATAACTGAAAATCAATACAGGTATTAAATTGACAATTTAAAATTTAATATTAAATTAAATGATAATTAAATGCAATAAAAGTCAAATTGAACCAGAATGATCATTTAAAATACCAAACAACAATCAATAAATTTCTAATCACATTACAAAATTTAATTTAACTAACATAAGAAATTTTAGAAGTTTGAGTGGGTTAAAACACTCACTTTCGATTTTAAATCGATTTAAAATCCAATTTAAGCCCAAAATTTGAACGGTCTCAGAATTCATCCAAACTTGCGTCAAAATGCCCGAAATTTTGATACGATTCCAATGGAACAAACAACACATGAATTGGACCTCATATGTGAAAGTTACGTAAATTAGAACATTTGAAAATCAAAATTTTAAAATAAAAAAAAGAAACCTTACCAACCAACCCCGCTCTGCCACGTCGCTCTTCCTCTTAATCACGCATGCTACTCAGAATCCTAGCCGCTAAAAACACGATCACTTGAACGACTGTGAATGCCCCTAGGCCAGGCTCGACCGGTCGCACCACCCCTCAGAGGATGCCGCACGACACGCCGACCCCTACTCCATCATAGGCCTATGCCCCTATCGTCAGCGAACGCGAGAGCACAGGTAGCCACTGCCTATTTAGTCGAACCCCAGATGAATTTTACACACCAATCTAGCCGTTGAAATGACGCATGACACACCCAAACGAACTCCACTCGACCATCACTCTGCAACGATACCAACGAATCGGCGATTGGTCGATGATCATCTACCACCAACGGACGGTCGTGGATAAATGGTCGATTTTCAATCAAACCAGGTTCTGAATCCAAAAACAGACAGTAATTTTGACATGTGCTCGTCGAGAGCTCCAAATTAAAATATAATTCGATATATTTTGAGGAGTTTGATATTTGGATTTTGTTTTGAAATTGAATTTGAGGGTTTGGGAATTGGAGTTTGTTTCTGCAATTGGAAAGGAGAAGCAGTAGAAAATTGTAAGTGCAGAAATAAGAAATAGAAAGGCTACTAGGGTTTATAATTATTTATAGGCAGACCATAAATAAAGATGAATGGACAAGATTGATTGACACATTGAACGATAAATGACCCGAAAAGCCTGTTCTTACTCCGAAACGAAAATCGGTCAACCCATATATCAAAATAGATGTTTTCGATATTTTCAAACTCAATGGAACAGGTTTCAAGTCCAAATCCTATCGTATTAAAAAGTTGCTTTAAAACCAGCTTATTTCAAATTGATTTCGGTTGATTTTAATTAAATTGATTTCTACGTGTTTCGAGTCCGTATTAAGAACAGGTTTCTACATTTATTTGTAATTGATTAATTAAATTGGTAAAAGATAACATTTGTCACCATTTCTACATTTAATAACATTTGTAAGTTTATTATTGACCATCAATTGTTATAACAACTTATACAACACTACTTTTATCAATTACAATTAATTACACCTTATTTCATAAATTAATCAACATTTGAATTATCAATTACACTTTAAATCCAGTTATCAATTAATACATACATTACTATAATTTATTTACACCCTATATCAATTATAACTCTTTAATTTTTTTAATTAATTGGAATTACATTTTAATGCGATTATCAGTTACCTTAATTTTATACTATTACATCTCATTCCAATTACAATCTTATTATTAAATCATAAATTTTTATTTCTTCCAATATTAAATCACAGAAACCTTATTTAATTAACTATGTTTATTATTGAAAATTACGGGTCGTTACACTCTCTACCACTCAAAACTTTTCATCCTCAAAAAGAAAAAAGAAGTGAAAGAATGAATTTATACAATCAATATATCTTATCCAAAATATTAAATTTATAAACAATTTATTTACATAATTAATTTAAGTAAAATATATCGATTTATACCAATTAAATCTTTTATATTCAAATTCACAAAAGTTTAGAAAACATTTCAAAAAAATTGAAGTCCAAAATTCACGGAAAATTTCAGCAGTCTCTTTTGTACGGAGAGGCCAGGGAGATATAGTAATATAAATAGTAACAATATATACAATATATTTTCAAAATAATATATCCCAAACCACGGGAAAAACAATATAATATCGCTATAAAATTGTAATCCGAGAACGTACCTATTTGTCGGGCAAACAACGCTAAATTTATGAAATCAAAAGCAGTAGCTATTGCTTCCGTACTTGTATTTCACTTATATAATCCAAAAGAGTTAATAATTATATGAAAGTGAAATATTTAAGTTGCCTCAACCAATAACAAAACAAATCAATACTACATAAAAACAATCACTAGCAAACAAATAGTACAAACATCATTTCAACAAAGAGAGCAACCTTCCATCCATAGCAACCAAACAAATGGTTGTTCGGGTTCAGAACTTCTAATCATTTAAAATGATAAATAAACTATGAAGTAAACCATACACCCAACAGTCGTAGATAACTTTATAGATTATTTGTACATCTTTATACAAAATAGAAGTATCCTTTCTCAACCAATCCATAAGCCAATACAAACAAAGAAACCAACACATTTTAAATTTTCTTTATTTATCTTTTTCACTTTATTTATTATTCCCCTTTTTCTTATACAATGATTTTCTTTAATTCACGTTCATTACTTACAAAATTTAAATTTTCATTCATTCATGTAAGGCTTATTTCATTAATTTACATTCTTTCCTTACATAAGTTATATCCATTTCAATTATTTCGATCATAAATGAATTCATTATTAAAGTATCATATGCATTTTATTTTAGTTCACTTCACAATTACAATTGGGGTTTTTTCCTTTTTTTCCATCATTTACTTTTCTTTTCTCATTCATAAAATGTTTATTTTCATAAATTCACATTCGTCATTACTTACAAAGATTCATTTTCCTTTATTCATACAATGCCATTTCTTTCATTTTATTACTTTACATTCATTGCTTAGATAAGTTTTTTTTTCTTCTATTTCAATTATTAGACCATACAATACTATGTAAGTTTCTTTATAATTCAATTTACCATTTATCGATTTTTTTTCTTTTCCACAATCATTCTTCCATATATAATATCATTTATTAACTTCGTTTCTAAACCTTTCAATTTTTTTTGAAGTTATAATCATTCAATTTATATAGTACTCATTTTAGTTATAAATGGCTTCAATAATAATTCAAGTTTATAATTATTTATTGAAATTATTCACCTTTTCTCTTAATTCTGATTATAAATAGCTTAAGATGTTACCTGAGTTTATAATCATTTTCTTACATTATTCACTTTTATTTCATTTACTGAGTAACATTTCAACTACCTTTTATTACTTTAATATTGTAGCATTTCTTACATTTAGTTTATAACAATTTATAACATTAGACTTCCCATATAAAAAAATAAGTCCGTTGAACACTTCATTTTCTAAGTTATACTTGTATAATATTCTATTCCATATCTTATTT
This sequence comes from Allium cepa, assembly GCA_030765085.1. Classification (NCBI taxonomy): domain Eukaryota; kingdom Viridiplantae; phylum Streptophyta; class Magnoliopsida; order Asparagales; family Amaryllidaceae; genus Allium; species Allium cepa. Next base: position 350,942,558 of record CM060944.1, read on the forward strand.
AACATTACAACTTTTTACATTTTGGTAAGTTATATGTGTGTGTGCGTGTCTTTTAGAATGCAATAGAAGGTTACACAAGTTTTTCTTATTTATTTAGTTAACAAAATGTTTAATAGTTACCATTTCTTATTTTCACTTCCTTTTTATTTATCGTTTACAAAATTTTAAATCTCTTATCTACTTCATTAATTATTTTAACATCAAATTTATTATTTTAATTTTAGAAGTTCAAATTATTAATATAGTCAAGGTTCCATTCATTTCAATAATTTCAGTTTCTAATTTATATAAACTTAAGAACTAAACAACCGGGTTTCATTTCAATTACTTTAAAATAATATATATATATATATATATATATATAATCATATCTTTTATACATACCAAATCACATTTGGAATTCCAAATTAAGATTAATTTATCAAAACAATCGTGCAGTAAAATTTCTACCATGGTCTTCCTATTTTGAATCTCGAAAATGAACGTTGATGGTGCGTACACTTATCACCAAAATTATTTTCTAGCGACAGAGAGGGGAGAATGGAACTTATTTCCTTCAAAAGTTTTTTTTTTTAAATGTTTCTTTCAAATCATTTTGAAATATTTATATCAGGAAATACTTCTAAATAATACTAATATTGTGTTCCAAAATCTTTTGAAAGAAATTTCAAAAATCCTGGAACTTAAGTTCTAAATTTTTTAGTTTATATTCATTTTATTTGTAAATCTTATTTGTACATCAGTATTTATAAAGTTTCTCTATCTAACAAACAACATATTACATCCAAATATATCACTTATAAAATTGTTATTTTGCAAACAAAATATATAATAAGCAAAATTATTTCACTTACCTATATTCAAAACAATTACTTTGTCGGTATGTTCTATTAAGTGTTTAGAAATCCCTATCGACTTTATAGCGTCCTATGCACCAACCAGAATTTATAAATACAAAATGGAAAAAATTAGCACAATACAAAACCTTCTATAAAACTAACAAATATGCTCTTTCATACATACACTCAGCGACTCATTCTAGGGTACTACTACCCTAGTTCAAGGGAGTCAGACCCCACAAGGCTAAGGTTATCGTTGAACCAAAGCTCTGATACCAAAAGTAACGACCTGTCCTTTTGGACAGTTTAAATCGACGATAAACCAAACATGTCAGACTCAGACCATACAAAAGGGCAGACTGTTACTGGGGAAAATAAAAAAAGCAGAGAAAGGAAAAAAAATACGGAATTTCACGGCGGAATGAAAAAAATATAAGAATCAAATAATAGTTCATAAACTATTTAAAAAAATTGATTATACTAATACAATACAGAATCAGAGTTACAGACAACAAGAATAAACAAACAAATGCAAAGGAACAACATGATGCAGTGGAAATACCTATCATAAATATTAGTAGTATAAATCTTTTTCTTCGTCCTCTAGAAATAAGGTCTTCAACCCAGAAATGCTCGGGTAGACCAGAGCGAATTGAAAAGAAAAAACACTCGAGTGAGAACTAAAAGATCTTATATAAGTTAAATTAATGATAAATATGAGTGTAACGGTGTCAGAGATGTTTATGGGGTTTTGCATCTCTTATCCAGTGTCTAACGTGAGTGCAGTAACTTAAAAAATGTTCAGGATTCGTATCTCCTAAGGATATGTTAAACTATCTACTATGTAGTACAATACGCTATTATAATAGTATCTACAGTAAATGTAACAACCCTGGTTTTGGAGATTGCCTGTAAATATTAAATTATAATAGTAGTTATGATTTAATATTGTGAACTAAGATAAAGTTAGAGATTTTAAATTGCTTATTTGGAATAAACAATGAATTTTGGGAAATAAAATGTTAAAATTAAATTTAAAAGCTTTATTTTATCTGTTTGGGTTAATAATGAATGGAAAATAATTTTTATTTAGTGAAAATGCAATAATTCTTGTAATTATTGCCAAATGCTTCTTTTATTAATTTTTAAAAGAGGTATTTGTTTTAATATGTGTATGTTATAAAAAGATGGAATTTTGTTTTAAAATAAGTTTTAGTTATAAAATTGATGTTAGAATGATTTATTGCATTTTATTATGCAGCAAAATAATTTTTGTACAATTCTTAGTATTAAAAATAGTGTTTTGTGGAAGTATTTGTGTAAACTGGATATTTATTTAAAAATGAGAGTTTTGATAGTAAAAATAATTTATATAGCAAAATTTTCTTTTTATTAGTTGTAAAATGTTTTATTAAACATGAAAATATATTTTTGTTAATTTGTTGTGTTGAAACTTTGTAAAAACATGATGTTTTGATTTTAACATAGTGTATATGTGTTTTAGAGCTAATTTATTTTACTTAGGCTAATTATTTGGTTTTGGGTCTAAGCCCACTTAACAACAGAAACCAGAAATGAGAAGGAGTTTCTCTTCTCCTTCACTATACATTCTCTTGTTCACAGTAAAAGAAAACAGAAGAAAGAAACTAAAAAAACCCCATTCCTCTTTCAACCCTAGCTCAAAAAAAAAGGTTCTCCAAATTAATCTAGTTCTTATTGTTTTCAATCAAATTGAAACTATTTTTCTTAAGTCATCACTATGGAAACCATCTTTATTTCATCAAAACCTGATTTTCAAAAGTTGATTGTCTGTAACTTCATTTCCTTCTTTGCATGTTTCTATTTTCTCCTCTTTCAGGTCTCTAACTCCAAATCAAGGCCAAAGTTCCCTACTTTGCTTGCTAAATCTGCTAATTTGCTGCAAATAAATCTTAAGGTGAGTTTAAACACTCACTTTTCTAGTTTATTCAAGTTTTGTTGTTTGTTTTTGGTTGTATTAGATGAATCTTTGGTTGAATTTGTGAATTTGAAAGATGATTTTAGGGTTTCTATGCTTGCTGAAAATGCATTAGAAAAAATTGCATAGAAGTAAAATAGTGATATCATACATGTTTCTAACCCATTTGAGCTCATTCTTTTTGGGTTAAAAACTAGACATAAGGAGAAACAATTTCTCTTTTGGTTACTATTTGAAATTTTTCCATTTACTTGGCCTGAGATAATATTGAACAAAGAAGAACAATTCTGTCTTTGTAAAACTTTTCGTATTTTGAATCTAAAATTGTTTTCATCATAACTTTTTCGATTTTCATCAGAACTTGATAATTTTTTATGTTCTGAAAATCTTAGACATGTTTCTACAAGTTTCATGTTTTTTGTTTTATGAAACTTTGAAGTTAAGTTAGTCAAAATTGCACTTCTTTCTTACTATCCCGAGAGCAAAGTGACAACGATAGTAATTTTAGACCTGAGAATTGAAATTGCCATAACTTTTGACAAAACGCCCGAATTATTCTTTTTTTGACTTCTAGCTATGGCAATGCTCTTAAACTTTCTTGTTTTATGATTTTTCAAATTCTGGGTTCTACAGGGTCCAAATGGCACTTTAAGCCGCAGCCCTGTTGTTATTTTAATTATTCACAGTTTTGTAATTTTAGACCTGGGAATTGAAATTGCCATAACTTTTGACACGAGCCTTCGTGTTAGATGATTCTTTTTCTGACTTCTAGCTTTGGCAATTGTCTTAAACTTTCATGTTTTATGATTTATCAATTTCTAAGTTCTACAGGGTCCAAAAGGGCTCTTTAAGCCGCAACCCTATCGTTATTTTAATTATTCACAGTTTTGTAATTTTAGATCTGAGAATAGAAATTGCCATAACTTTTGACCCGAACGTCCGAATTGGATGATTCTTTTTCTGACTTCTAACTTTGAAAATGGTCTTAAACTTTCGTGTTTTTTGATTTATCAATTTCATAGTTCTACAGGGTCCAAAAGGGCGCTTTAAGTCGCAATCATGTCGTTATTTTAATTATTCACGGTTTTGTAATTTTAGACCTGAGAATTGAAATTGTCGTAACTTTTGACTCGAACTTCCGAATTAGATGATTAATTTTCTGGCTTCTATCTTTGAAAATACTCTTAAACTTTCTTGTTTCATGATTTATCAATTTCTGAGCTTTATAGGGTCCAAATGGCTCTTTAAGCCGCATCCCTCTCGTTATTTTAATTATTCACTGTTTTGTAATTTTAGACCTGAGAATTGAAATTGCCGTAACTTTTGACTCGAATGTCCGAATTAGATGATTCTTTTTCTGACTTCAACCTGTAACAATCATTTTTAACTTTTATGTTTCAATTTTCTCAAATTATGAGTTTAAAAGGTGAGAACTGGCAAAACAAGCCGCTAGCTTGAGTTCTTTTGCAAAGTTGGGCATTTTCCGTTGAATTGTTTTGAATTTGATGATTTGGAGCTTTTTTTAGATGGTTCTAAAAGGCTAAATCCTACTAATAGAAAAGCCGAAATTAACATCGATTCACACTATGAATTGACGTTTTCATTTGGGTTTTGTCGTATACTAATTTTATTGAATTTTCATCGATTTTTGCTGTTTCTGTGCACATGTTTTCTAAACCGTTTTCGAAATGATTTTTAAAATGGAAAAGCTTTCATATTAAATGTTTTACAAAAAATGTATAATTATTTTATATATATAATACACACTTTTATACTGTTCGGACGTATGAGAAAGAGAATTAAACGATTTAGTAAAACACGTGGTATGTGACATGTGTGTTTACTGTTTTGGTTAATTTTGGACTTGCACGATCAAAGCTATTTGAGAATATTGATTTTGAGATGTTTTGCAATTTTATGGCATATTTTGAGTTTTGTAATTTCTATTTATTGGAATTATTTAAGATGGCCAATATTTAGCAAGTATTATGGTTTGAGATCTCCTATGTAGGAGTAGGTCGATGAGAACCATCACGATGTTTTGTTTACTTGCCAATGATATAAGGCAAGTCTTGGGTTTATGATCATATTTTGAGATTTATGGTTTATGAGGAACCATCATGATGTTTCACTTGTTGATGAGATGAAACAAGTTACGATGCCATTTAATACTTGTCGATGAGATAAGACAAGTATGGTGTCTCTTTATCACTTGCTAATGAGAATGGACGAGATATAATTTTCTGATTCTTATGATGTTTCTAGTGTGGCATCGACTAACGACTAGTAAACTGCTAAGTGCGAATGTGTGGTATGGGACACACATTAACACTTTTCGGGTTTCTATCTGTGAGTTTGTGACACATTCACGATGTTTACCTACACTACGCCATAGATTGCATACTGCAACACCAAGAAGTGATGCAGGAAGTGCCAAATAATGTTGTTGTAGGCTAAAAAAGGGCAGGCAACACTTTCTCGGTGATGCATTTTTCCGCGTTGCCCTAGAGTCAAAGGCAACATCTTTGCGGCACTAGGGCAACATCGGTTCTGTTGTTGCCACAGGTACCAAATTTACTAAAAAGTGGGCCCCACAATCTGGGCCCCAACATGTGGGCCCACATTGTGGGGCCCTCTAATTCTGTGGCCCACCTTTGCGGAACCCTGTTGTGGGGCTCATATTCATTAATCTATGGTAACACTTTTACCATCCAATGGCAACACTTTGCCAGTTTATTACCACATTTAACATCACATACTGCAACATTATATCATATCTATGGCAACACCTTTTGCATTTTAAATTGGAAATGTACTGCAACATTATACTACTGCAACATTATATCATATCTATGGCAACATTATACTGCAACATTATATCATATCTAATGGCAACATTACACTGAAACAAAGAACTTTTCATTTCAGAATAACCAGCAACACAAGTTTTACTTAGTCGAGTACAAAATAACAAACATACTTAAAAACATAGCCAGTGTATTCATAGTTACAGCCAGTACATATGAATTCTACTTATTAACAGTACATTCATATTTGCGAGCCTCCAGTGCCATCAGTGCCTCCAGTGCCTCCAGTGTCATCACTGCAGACGGTCACACAAAGATCCCCAACTTATACGTTCGTCTAATTATAGTAATAATTAAACATACATAGTCTATAGGTACTTACAGTCTACGGACTTATCGGTTCTAGCAAATGTGCCACCAGGACGATGCAAAGTGCTTTATTTGCTAAATTTCATGTTTCCTGCATAGAACACTCGTGGAGCTACATACATATATGTACATATTTATTAAATAAGAGAAAGTGGAGAAAACAGATAGGACTGACCATATAAGCAAGTGCAACAAAATCAAAGTACTTGGCTCTTTAATAAGAATTGTATATTTAGTATAAGAAAAGGAGTGAAGTAATTTGATCACATCACCATCCTATAAGTTTAACTGTGTAGTGATCCCTGTATAACTCAACATACCCGTGTTGTTAAATAGCAACAACACTGTAGCCTGCAAAATACAAATGGTTAACACACAACAACGACCTCATCTTGATAATACAAATTGCAAAGTCTTCTTATGTAACAAATAAGATATAGTAGGGACGTGATAAATTGTAACAACCAACTCAATGGGTCATATGAAAGTGGTTCCCATTAGACTTTACCTGCTATTTGTTCCCATTAGTGAGACGAAGTTTTCTCCTCTAAGATCAGATGAAAGTGGTGGGTCCTGAAACATATAGAGACAGAGTGAGCATTGCGATACATGTTGAAAACAGGCTGAGTTTGATTAACATCAAAAAACAAAACAAAAAAGGAAGTGGGCAGTATAAAATTTTAATCGGCTGAAATCAATTTGATCATGAAATGCATGTATGACTTAAATAAAAGAAGAAAACAACAGTTGTAACAGCAATAATAATAATGTGTGTGTGGTGTGTACTTTCAATGGGTAGTTTATCTTAAGAACGTATTGGTTTCCAAGAGGTATGTCCGTTCGTTCAAATGCATAACTCCGCTGAAATGTAAACAAGTAGACCATATAGATTAACAATTATAACCAAGCATAAAAATTACAAATCATGCTTTTATTAGCAATCAAAGTTGATCAAAATAAGCTACATACCTTTACAAGCATCATAGAAAATGATGAAACATTGCGCTTCAACAAGTTTTCAGCTGTTTCACTCTTTAGATCCGATGCCATCTCCTACATAATACATGGATGCACAATAGCAATACATGCTTTTAGGTAAACAAGAAACAAACTAACCAAGGACTAAAACATTATCAAATTATAGTGCTATGGGAGTACAAATTTACTTGAACTGGAAACATACATTTTACCTCATGGAACCTGATTTCCTTTCTTGCGTGCAAATTTATGAACTCTGCCTTTCATCTCTACTTGCGTGCATATTGAGATCTGGTTCTTTTTCTTTCCCACTATGTGCATTAGTTCATCTATATATAATTATATATATATATATATATTCATGGGAATGTACACATGTGCAGCTTCTTTTATAATTTAATGTTTTTGCTTCTATAAATGTTCTTGATCATAGATGTACTACATAAATTACTTCACAAAATTTCCTAATTGTTGATGCATCTATGCATATCAAAATATACATACGACCTGCTATCAATTCTAACCTTGAGTGCCTGGATCATTATAGTGTCTGGAGGATCTGTTCTTGCTTTTCTTTTGTTCTTCCTTGTTATCTGCGCAATAATGCATTTAGTACTCAGTCAAAATTAAAGAATGTGTATTATATTGTAATTGAAATTAAAGAAAGTGATGAGTTTCCCAAAGTTGTTTTGAAATGTAAATTATAAATAAATTTATAAAAGGTTGTTAGATTAGTAATTTATGGAACACTGAATTTTTAACCTTTAGAGGATAGTAATAATCAAATCAAATAAGTAGACATGTAAGTTACTAATAACAACTGTAAAATACCATAAAAGCCGAGCTTTATAATCTTTGATTAGAAGGCTAGACATCAAACCTGAAGTAGAATTATACATATCACATGATACAGATGCTTAGAAACATATTACAAATTTTAGTTGCTATCCAAAGACATGATCAAACATTTTGAGATACCTATAATCAAGATAGACATCTTTTCTTTGAAACAAATATGAATTTATTGCAATGCTTCCAACATCAAAACAAAATTTGTAACCTTGTTTAGTTTGGACCACGTTACTTAATTCAGGCAATCAATTAAAGTTGTGTCGTGTAATTCATATCTGTTATAGTAAAAAAATCGATATCACACATGGTCAAGATCTTATCAAGCATTAAGAAAGAAAAATGAGGTTTTGATCCATGCAATTTAGTATCATGGTGATGTATTCATTGTTAACAAAGTTAAGTTACATTTTACATCAAAAAATTAGTTACCTGGCTATAAAGCAATGATAATCAACTAAAAGATCAAGAAGGTACTCATATTGTCCAACGATTCACTTTTTTGTGGATAAAAATATGCAATATCAAGGACTTAAATTTAACAGCTATCAAGAACCTTGAATGGACAAAAAAGTTAGAAAACACGAAATAAAATAGTCGAGTTGCTAAATTATGAAATAGGAAGTGCTAATATATAATAATTGCATCTAACACAATGGCTAGGAATATACTGAAGGAGTGTATGTACCTTATCATCATTTTAATTCACAATTTGAAGCCAGAGCAGGCGGGTAGCAACTATATATCAATTTCATCGCCTTGATCCATGCAATTTAGTCAAGGTTACTATTTTAGTAGTAAAATCAAATTAGCTGCGCCAACCATCTTGTTTTTCTGGCTTCAAAAGCCACTCCATCATTAAGCATGTCTTATGCATTGGTTTCCATTCCAAGCTTTGAAAGAGCAAGTGCCTGTAGATAAAAAGCAGTGGGCCATTCAGGCATGCGCACTTGCGCTTGCATTGCATCTTGAAGTGCAAGCTCAGGTTTCCCGTTCATCAATTATGATAGACCTCTTCTTGCAAATACAGTTCTTGAAGGTACACACATCCGGCCTACCAAATGCAATTGTCAAATTTATATATTATAAACATGTTAAATTAAAAAAGTAATAAAAAAACTATTTCACCCTTGTAAAATAGGAAAATTATTTATTACCAAAAGTCCTATAAATATTCCCAAATATATTTAACATGGAGAATATGCATTGTAATTTATAGAAGGAAAAAAAAAAACTTGGTTTTAAGATTTGTATGCCTGGGTAAAATGACCCAAGACAACTTCGGCTTCTTTAATTCATGTTTACTTGAATAGAATGAAAATAAGTAACAGTACCTTGGTATAGTAATCGATTGCATTTTTGAAATTCTTATCTCTGAATGCAATATTACCAAGCTTTTTGGTGTTCAACATCTCTTGTACTTGCGCCCATTCTTGAAATGAGAGCTTCAAATGAATGGCAAGAAGAAGTTATTAATAATGTGGTGTTATCATTTCAGATTTTATTTAAAACTCAACTTACAGAAGAGGATTATTTTTCATTTTTACATATTCAAAGATTATCATTATACAACCATGGATGTGCATTATTTCCAGGTGTTTAAAACTTATTCACAACTATAAGCACTTCCAATGGCTACCATAGCTACAACATATCTGAGAAATTATAACAATAATACAGTGTTTTGCATCAGCGGTAAAAGATCTACAAATCTGAGGGGTGCTGCACCCTCTCATTCTCGTTTCTCATATAGCTACACCACCAGTTACTCCAAACGTTTCAACTTAAAAAGACAAAATTGAAGCTTCCAACATTTTAGCAATTATAGTGCAATAAATTATCTAGTCAAACAAAATATTTTTATTTTGGGCAAAGTCTTTCAACTTCTTGTGTAAACTTGCATACAGATTCATATGAAAAGTGGAAGGTAGAACCCTTGATATATGTCCCTAAGACTATCCTCTAACATTCAAGGTTTACAAAAATTAGACCCAGGTTACAGCAAGGATAATTTGTGCATAGTTGATACCTCGGCACCAGAACATACAATCACAAGCTTACACTATAATACTAAGCAAATGTAAATCAGCACTCCAAGTTAAAAAAAAAACTCACTAGAGTAAAGAGTATTCTTTTCTTGGTCATCATAAATAATGGCAGCTGTAAACCCCGCAATCTGAGCATTCCTAACCTTCGTCTCAAAGTCACAAACTCCTCTTTCTATCAACACAAATCTCGAACTATCTCCATCACTGTCAACTACTTGAACATCCACCAACCTCCCATCATTCCTCCACCAAAATCACCACAACGAACCGCCGCGTCGCAATCCAATTCGTGACTTCCTTCTGCAACCTTCGAAGCCTCGTCAACCCACGAAATCCTCATCCCCAAATCTCCACGAGCAACTACAACGCAAACCATCACTCGGACCCCTACATCGCCTCTAAACTCATTCCTCAACTTCGACGATGCCAACGTCTCATTCTGACTCATCACTTCCCCCTAAATTCAACATCGAGTCGTCAGCAATCGAAACGACTTCACATCACAACCCCCAATTCGCCACTCCAGAACCAGTCGCAAACTTCAATTCGCAATCCCTGGTTGCGATTTAGAAAGTTAATTTAAAATTTCTAAAAATTTGATTCTGGGAAGTTTAGTTGTTTGGGAACAAACGAGAAACCCTTCAATATTTTGTTAAGTGTTTTGAAACCCTTCAATATTTTGTTAACTTTTGCCGCTTTGTTTTTGCCTCCCGCTTAAAAATTATTTCAGCCCGTTTTTTCTTCAGCCCGCACTCATTTTTTATAATATTTTTATAAGTCTATAGCTACTGCAACATAGTGTTGATATCTATGCTAACATCCTAAAGCTGATGTTGTAATAGACAAAAATCAGCATAGCTATCGTTACATTGTAACTAGCAACATCTTGTATTTTCGTTGCAATAGGTCATCTATGGCGTAGTGCTAACAGAACTTCTTTGAGAGGTGTTAGCGACCTTGTCATGAGGACGAACTGCTTTGGGAGGTGTTAGCGACCTTGTTAGGGCTGACAAAATGGCTTGGAGAGGTGTTAGCGACCTTATCATGAGGACGAATTGCTTTGGGAGGTGTTAGCGACTTGTCTGAGGCTTCGACTGTTTGAGTTTAGCATGTGCAGCATTTTTTTGGCATTACAATCGGAGATTTGGCCAATCCGGATTTTCCGAGTTTTCTGTTTTATTGTGATTTCACCTTTTTAAGTTGTTTTATTACATCGATAGCCTAGTGCTATATGAGATGTTATATATATGGTGATATCAATTATGATGTTTTGAACTCTTATCGAGTTCCTTGAGTTATGAGTTTGGATAATTTCAGGATTTTATATGATATTTTGGGTTTGCCATTTTGGCGAGTTGTGATTGAGATTTATAGACATTTATACGGATGAGATGAGGTATAATTAAATTTGAAGATTCATCTATAATTGAGTTTTGGATCATCCTATTTGAGAATGTTTGTCATTTTGGTGAGAGTTTGTATTGATGTTTCTCCTTTTGAGGAAATATGGTTCATGGAAACCATGTAGACATTTTTGGATGTCGTCGATGATATGAGGCACATGTGTTTGATTTGAGTATTGAGTTTGAGTTAGCTCCTTTGAGGCATTTGTTCACTTAAGTAGCGTTTGTTACTTAAGTGTTGAGTTTATCGATTCATTCTTCTCTTTCAAAAAGAAGTATCTTTATGTCTATTCTGCTTCATATTACCGATATTGACTGATTTGTGTAGTTAGACTGACCCGTGTATTTGTACTCGGTCAGACCGAGTTGTTTCAGGTATCATCTATTGGAATTAGCTTGTAGTTGATGCTGGATATCATCTCTCCTTTCTCTTGAGTAATTTTCGTTCTTCCGCATATTCTGATGTATTTATTTGATTCAGTGTATATGGTGTGGTCGAGTACCACATTTATTGTATTCATATTGTATTGTACTAAACATGTATTAGTGTATATGTATATATATGATGTTGATCACTGTTCTGTGATGTGCTTTACATTTAGTTATTGTATTTTGTTCTAATAGATCCGTTAGCCACGTATAGTTTTGGATTAAGCATTTATTGGGTATGTTGATCCATTGAGATAGAAAAGAAAAATCATATTGCATTTATCGACGTATTCGGTAGATGTTTAAGACAAAGTTATAGATGGTCGTCCTTAACCAACCATATTCTCCGCTTTAGTAGACGGAATTACTTGTTAATTCTCTTTACTAAGGTGGGTCTTGGGGTGGGGCGTTACAGTAAAGTATTAAAATAGCGTTAAGGCATTACCTATATCCCCCTTTATAATGTCGTTGTCTATACAGATATTGTAAACTCCACCCGTAGTTCGGCTATCAGGGAGCACTCCATAGGTACGACACAAAACAAACTCATAGAAGGCGCTCTAGGGCATGTGAACACGACACTCAAGGCAATGCCATGGTAGATATACCAATTGGGTATCCGGACTGGTGGTAACGCATAGCAGCTACTACCACCCACCTCAGACACACTTTCAAATCAAATCATGGGTGGCCACCAAATCAAATCACAAAAGCAATAAAATGGTACCGAAGAAATATGCCCGATCGGAGGTACGACCTCACTTAGCCTGGTGTGGCTCCTATTTTAGTCACGTCTAAACCGACTCACGGGAGTCAAGGTCACGTCATACCTCATACAGAAATCGTTCGCCAAACCATCATACTTCATTTCTAATATCTCCACCACATACACAGTTGTTAAAGTGGTTTTCGGTATTGGCAGAGATTATGACAATGTCAGATCCCGGTCTCTTTAACAACCAAATACTTATTTCACACCGGATGGTTTTTTACATTTCAAAACAAATTCATAATTGATATCAAAATATCATATTCAATTTCAAATCATATCTCTTTTCGAAATCCTATTCACTTCCAAACTATATTCACTTTCAAAACCATATTTTCAAAATAGTTTACAACCTTCATTTCAAAACTTCAAATTCAAATCAAATATGTAATTAAATCCAACTTAGTTTATAATATCATTTAACCTTATTCACTTTAAAATCGAGGACTTAAAATATAAACACATCCACTTAATTTAGTTTGAAATTTAGAAAGATGGTTTAGATAGTTATAAATAGTTTTACATAGTTGTATATAGTTAGACTACTCTAAATTAGTTTAGCTAAAGACTAAAGATACTGTTAAATTGATTTAAGATGGTTAGGTAGATTTAAATAGATTAAATAACTTTAAAATAGATTAATTAGATTTAAAATAAGTTAAAATGGGTTAATTAGTTTTAAAAATGGTTTAAAATAGGTTAAAATGATTTAATATAGTTAATGTAGATTAAACTAGTTTGAAATTTTGAAAATCTTAATAATTAGAAATTTTAAAACAATATACTTTTAACCAATTTATATTAAATATGAATTGGAATTAATATCAATTTAAACTATTTATTCTATTTCAACACATCCGAACCATCTCAATTTCCAAATCAACGAAACCCAATTTTGAATCTTTCAATTCAAATTTTACATAAACTATTAAATTCTATATCGATTTCAATCCATATTTGAAATATCAATTTAAGTTATTCCAATTTCAATACATTTCAAAGTTATACTTCAAATAATTCAAATAACTCAATTCTGATAAATTTCACTTATATTTCATATTCAACTTTAAATTTTCAATTTAATTCCTTTAACAATTCTTTTAAAAAAATTCCAAATTTAACATTAATCACAAAATTCGATAATAATTCAGTTTATATAAATCAACTTTTATTTCAAAAATATCATTTAACTAATTTCAAAATTTAAGGATTTATAATCATTAATTTAACCAATCCGACGTCCGTATATAATTCTCTACCCTACGGTCAAATGATACAGATATTTATTATTTCAATCCGTAATTTAAAATATTGCGGTTATATATCATTTCAAACCATAATCTCATATTAAATAAAATCCATAAAATCGCTCGGGTCTACCATTTCAACCCATAATGATTTTTCCCTAATATATAGATCGTTTGGGTATGTATCATTTCAACCCATAGGGATATTGCAGTTATCACAATATCAATACAACATCCAGTCATCCAATATCAATATCAAATATACATCACAATCATCATTCAATTCAATCAATAAACATCAATAGATAACTAAGAATCAATACAGGTATTAAATTGACAATTTAAAATTCAATATTAAATTAAGTGATAATTAAATGCAATAAAAGTCAAACTGAACCAGAAAGACCATTTAACATACCAAACAGCAATCAATAAATTTCTAATCACATTATAAATTTAATTTAACTAACATAAGAAATTTTAGAAGTAGTGAGTGGGTTAAAACACTCCCTTCCGATTTTAAATCAATTTAAATCAAATTTAAACCCAAAATTTGAACTGTTTTAGAATTTATCAAAACTAGCATCAAAATGTCCGGAATTTTGATACGATCCCAGCAGAATGAACCATGCATGAATTGCTCCTTGTATGTGAAAGATACATATATTACTACATTTGAAAATCAAAATTTTAAAATAAAGAAAAAAGAAACCTTACCAACCAACCCCGCTCTGCCACGTCGCTCTCCCTCTCAAATAACGCACGCTGCTCAAAACTCTAACCGCCAAAAACACGATCACCTAAACGACTTCGAACGCCCCTAGGCCAGCCTCGGCCGGTCGCACCACCATCCAGATGACGCCGCACGACATGCCGACCCCTACTCCATCATTAGCCTCCGCCCCCATCCTCAGCGAACGCGAGAGCATAGGCAGCCGCCGCCTATTTAATCGAACCCAAGATGAGTTTTATACGCCGATCTAGCCGTTGAAACAACGCACGACACACCCAGATGAACTCCACTCAACTACAATGTTTTAAACTCTATTATCTGTTGCTTCTCTCATAACAGTTTTACCAAAAAAAATTAATTTTCCCTCTTCTATCAAAACTGTCGCTTCCTCATCTCTCCCTTATTTCATTCTCCTTCATTTACAATTTCTTTCAAATTCCCTTATTCTTCAATTTTCCTTTGGTGGAGTTAATCGTCACTACCCTAATTCCTTGTTCATACTTTAGGTATCCCTAATTCTCTGTATTTATGTTTATTTGTTCACTAATTTTTAGGTTTATTTCATTTGTTGAATTCGATTTTCATATTTCAGATACTCTACTTGTGGATTGCCCTAAGTCAAACTTTGTTCGATCATCAATTGTCGGAACGGCTTTCTAGAAAGTCAGTGAAATCGAGCTGCTGACAGTGTGCGATTACCGTAGGTAGCTTTAGGTTCTTCAGTAGATGAAAGAAAATATGTGTTTATTTTTCCTAAACAACGCTTAATGACTTATCTGGTTACTAGTTCAAAAGCTTGTTTATAGTTTTTTTAGTAAGACTGCTTCAATTGATTTTGTTTCATTGTTTGTCTTCAAATATGGTTTATTTTCAATTATTTTGCTCTATTGTACTAAATATTTACACATACCATGAATATTCAATGATTTCAAAGACATATTGAGTGCACAAGTGCATCTAGTGCATTGCTTATTTAGAAAATACCTATCAGTAAGTTTTTATCCCATTGGAGTGCACTTATGACTGTCAAAAATTGTTCCATTCTCCTGTAATATAATTGTTTATTTAGTAAATCCCCAAGATTATATCCTATAAATTTTGTTTTCGAGGACATGGTTATGAAAATATTAGGTTTGTATGTATGATAATGTAATACTTCTATGTAGAGCTTGGGAGTCAGGACAATCTGTGATGATTATACAATCGATAATGGTTTTAGAACAAGACGGAACTTTGTATGGTTAGTCAACTAGGAATGAAGCCATCAACGATTTGAACGTCAAATCGTACTATGTGTGGATTGTTCAACAATTTCTTGTGCGATAGCGATTACCACTATAACAAATCTAAAGTATCATTACAGATTATTGAATATCAGAAAGGTATTCCCTAGTGCTTATTTACATATTTCAACCAAAGTAAGCTAATTTATATGATGGTTTATACTAATATCTTATTGACTAAGGTGCACTTGCATAAGTTCTTGGCTAATTAAGTGAGATCATTATTATCTCCATTGAATTTCACTAAGATGCACTTGCATAAGTTTCGAATCATCATTTGGCATTTATGGAATGGGTTAAATAGTTTAGTGATGTAATGCATAATTTTTTTATTATAATAAATTTCCCAGGGCATGATCCTATATTTAATTTGAAAGTCTATCAAAATATTCATTATGAATTTAGACAGAAATGGTTTTTTTTTATTTTCGACCATTGGATTGAAGACCAGTATATGATATTGTGCGATATATTAGACAAAAATGATTTTGTGCAATATTTTAGTTGTATTATTGACAAATTTCAGTTTCAGTCATTAGATATTGTGATCAAATGTTTTAATATTAAAAGGTGAAATTCCTTCTTTTTTTAGTAATTCACTAGATGAGGCTATCCTTAGTTTCCTTAAAATTTCTAAACATATGCATAATGCCTCTTAATTATCATTAGGACATGTGATTATAATGAAGGCTAACTTTGTTGCATTTGCTTCTTTATGCAGCCTGAAACTCATTTGACAATTAAGCCAAAGAAATGCTCCTAAGAGTGGGGCATTCTGTTCCTTTTATTTGAGATGTTTTAGACTAAAATTTAAAATCCTATTATCCTATATAAGGGAGAACCTTGTTCTCATCGACCTATGCAGTACTAACAAGAAGAGATTTCAAAGATACTGGGATGAACTCTTATGCACATCCAATGGTAGTGGCATCCACTTTCATTAGGTATTATATTTATTTTCTTTCGCAATGCGACTTGCATAAAACGTTTTAGGTGCTCTAAGAATTTCCTGAACCAAAATACAAACTCTAAGGGTAGCAATACATTCATGTACCAACTCTACTAAATTTACCCATCTTATGCAAAATCGAGTAGATTGCTTTTCATTCATGATGGATTACTTTTCATCTAGTTCAATATCTCAAGGTATAATTTAAACCATTGAACCATACATATAATCCATAAACTATCTTTGTTTAACAAGAGCTCTTTTCTTGACATGAAACCTACTATATATCACAAGTATAGTTTAATTTGAGATTAAGTAGAAAACTTGTATAAGTTTCTTGTGTCAAAGTTATTTAAAAGTTGAACAGCTGATGGTGGATTCTTTGAGGATGTAAATAATGAAAACAATAAACACTACAAGAAAAGTCCTTATTCATTGCATAAAATTTTAAAAAATAGCTTTGTAACATTAAACGCCGTTGTTCCTCATTTAGTTAAACAAAAGTAAATAATGGCTCGTTGTGAATTATCCTCGCTTACTACTCAGTGAAAACTATTGTGAAATATTTTGAAGGCTTTAATTTTTTTTCTCTGTCTTGTTTTATTCTTAAAACTCAACATGCTTTTTGTTCCACTACTTCAGCTCGCTTTTGCAACAACCATTGTTTTGTTGACAAAGCTCACTATGTCTTGCTGCAACATCACAAGCTAGTCAATTTTGCTCCTGCTACATCATTGTCTCAGTTAGTGTTTGCTACTGTTTCGACCAAACCGCTCTATGCGTAGCTAAACACATTTTTTCCAGTTAAGAGTAATGCTACTACCTTCAACTACTGCCACAACCAGCATGCGTCTACCTTCAACCACATTCAACTTCATTCAACAGTATTGCTTCAGTAGCTTTTTCTGAGTATATCAGGTATCCACTTCAGTCTATATTTAAGCTTCTCATCGTTATGCACATGTTGTACAGTATATTTGGTGCACTATTGGCTGTAGTATTTCAGTTACCTGTTATAGTAGTTGTTGAGGTAACTTTGGTCTTCATTTTGTTTCGTCAACATTCACTCAAAATCTCTAGCCAGTCATGTGTTTAACTACATATTTTGTTTCAACTTGTTTACACTTTATTTCGCTTTGTCTGCATTTAGCACATCCGATATTGGTCCTTGCCATCACTTATTGTGAGAAGTATGCACTAGTTCTAAAGATAGAGATCAACTTGTACGTTTTATTCGTTGCAAGATCGATATATCATATACTGTTTTTTGATAAAGCAGTAGTGTAAACTAGTAATCAATGGATACATCTTCTAATATGGTCAATTATTTTGCCACTGGATCCAACACATCTAACTGTTTTAATTGGTCAACTCTAGTGATCAGTTGAATAATCGAGTTTGCATTTATACGAGTTTATAACCAATAATCACTATTATATCCAATTTAAGAATGTTAATAACTCCAGAACCCAAAACTGTGTTAAAGCTAAATTCAAAGTATGCCGTTCATTCTGCAGTATAAACTAAACTGCATTCTTCTTAAGCTTTTGTTGGAGATTGGGTAAAGCAGAAGTTTTACCTACTTTTCAAGCTTGTCATTTTTATTTTTAATCTTGTGTGGTGGTTCAAAATCATCATCATGGAGGTTATTTGGTTTATATAGATTAGAGTATGCTTTGATGTTTTAGTTTAGACTCATTTGTTTCATTTGTCATGTATTTCTTGTTATACGTAGCAGCACGTTGCCTCTTTCATTAGTTTAGTAGTTGAATAGTGTTATCATCTTTTCTTATGTATTTCAATTTGTTATTATATTGAATAAAAACGATAGAGGCAGACTCAACTCCTCTTGCCTTCGTGAAAAAAGAATAAAAATTGCATATTTCATAGAGATTGCTAGTGCTGAAATAATAAAATATTTGTCTTCTCTAAATAAACGTAAGTGACAAGACTCAAGACTAAGGGGCAGATCTACCTTAAGGCTAGATAGGGTTAGTACCCAACCTGAACTAGTTAAATTCATCATTTATAGTTTTATTTGTAGTGTGTTAAATATGTATAACTAAAGAATTTTTACTTTACAGATGGACAGATATTTTTGATGCAAAAAAGTAGTAACATGATGCAACAAGTTTTGGATTCGGGGTTACTTTTGATGCCAGAACTACATTTTGGTTTGTATGCTTGTATGTATTACTACTATTGTTCACTAGCCGCAACTTATTCACATTGTGAAAATTATGGACGTAATATATATATTTCAATGTAAAAATATTGCATAAATGTAATGTTACATATTGATTATGAGATGTGAGGTTAATATAATATGTTGATTATAAATTGTATGTGTTTTTATTGACTGTGCTTTATGTAAATCATGATTGTGCAGAAAACTGGAACCTGTATGTGGGGAATGCAGAGATCTTAGGCTAGAACATTTTTAAAACGTTGTGAAAAACATTCAACGGCGTTTTAAAACGCTGTAGAAAATTTCAGTAGCGTTTAAAAAACGCCATAAAACGTAATTTAGCTCATCAATATAAACGCTATAAAATGTACTAACAACATCAGATAAACGCTATTAAAAACATACTTTTTACAGCGTTTATGATGTTGTTGTGGTATGTTTCTGATCTATAATGGCATGTAGTGTGGTCAGAAACGCTATTAAAGGCTTTTATAGCGATTTTCAAATGGTGTAAAAGGTCCATGTTTGTTGTAGTAACCATCTTTTCGTAACGGTACCAACGAAATGACTATCGCTCAATGATCACCAACCACCTATGGACGACCATGGATAAATGGTCGATTTTCGGTTAAACCAGGATCCGAATCGAAAAACAGACATCAATTTTGACATGCGCTCATCGAGAGCTCAAATCGATATATAATTTGATATATTTTAAGGAGTTTGAAATTTGGATTTGGTTTTGAAATTGAATTTGAGGGTTTGGTAATTGGAGTTTGTTTCTACTGTTGGAAAGGAGAAGCCATAAAGAATTGTACATACAGAAATAAGAAATAGAAAGACTGCTAGGGTTTATAATAGGTTATTTATAGGCAGATCAAAAATAAAGATGAATGGACAAGATTGATGTACACGTTGAACGATAAATGACTTGAAATGCCTGTTTTGATTCCGGAACGAAAATTGGTCAACCCATATATCAAAATAGATATTTTCGATATTTTAAACTCAATGGAATAGGTTTCAAGTCCAAATACCATCGTATGAAGAAGTTGCTTTAAAATCATCTTATTTCAAATTAATTTCAATTGATTTTAATTAAATTGATTTTTATGTATTTCGAGTCCGTACGATCAAATGACAAGTCTGATCGCTACGAAACTTAAAACCTTACAATAATTCACCGTTATGGATCTGATGAAACTAGTTTCGTCGTAATTCAAGTCATTGGCCAAAATGACTACTTTCCCCTTAATTAAATTACCTTTTAATTCAAAAATTAGAAACCAACAAATTCCATCATTATTGATTACTTGGACATTTACAATAATATAATATAAATTTTCATGTCAATTCAATGTTAATTATTTTACTGATTGCGGTATTTAATTTCAATTGTAATTTAATTAAATTAATTAAATTTTAATTCCAATAAATCGATTTTATTTGATTTCAATATTTGTACTCAATCAATTATTATTCTATAGACATAGTTAACATTACTTATATTTTATTACATTAATATCCTCCAATTTCCATTTTTATCTTTATTAACTACTATATTTCAATTATATTGAATCTTGTCAATTTGCACATTAATTATAATTTAAAATCCCAATTAATTATTTTATCCTGGTTTCACTCTTTTATTAAATCAATTATTTCCTAGGTAAATATAATAAACATTTCTATACCTTTTATTACATTCACACTTTTCAGTTATTGTCTTAACTCACATTAATGTAGCACTTATTTACATTTATTTGTAATTGATTAATTAAATTGGTAACATATAACAATTGTCACCATTTCTAAATTTAATAACATTTGTAAGTTTATTATTTATGGGGAATTAATTTAAAGGACAAAAATTTGTATATTTTTTGTCTCAAGGACACGACCTCAATATTTTTACCACAAGGATAAACATCTTCTAAAAATTATTCATAAGGACAAACATTTTTCAAAATTATTCATAAGGATAACAAAACTGCTACCGAGCTAAAACTGATACCTAAAAACTGCTACCGATAACTACAAACTGATACCTAAAAACTGCTATCAATAACTAAAACTGATACCTATAGAAAGTTGTCCTTCGGGATAAAATATTGAAGGTTTGTCCTTGAGGCTAAAAAGCTGTGAAATTTTGTCCTTGACAATAATTTCCTGTATTATTTAATACCAATTGTCATAACAACTCATTTGACACTACTTTTATCAATTACAATTAATTACACCTTATTTCATAAATTAATCAACATTTGAATTATCAATTACTCTTTAAATCCAATTATCAATTAATACATATATTACTATAATTTATTTACACCCTATATCAATTATAAATCTTTAATTCTTTTAATTAATTGGAACTACATTTAGGTTATCGGTTACCTTAATTTTGTACTATTACATTTCATTCCAAGTACAATCTTATTATTAAATCACAAATTTTTATTTCTCCCAATATTAAATCACAAAAAACTTATTAAATTAACTATGTTTAATTATCGAAAATTACAGGTCGTTACAGTTGAGATTTAGACTTCGTTTTTGATTTTAATGGAATAAAATCAAAGGCGAGTGATTAAGCTCACTCACACAATACTAGAATTTCATCTACAAGTTAAATTAAAAATCATAACATGATAAATTATTTTGATTGCTATCGAGAAATTAAATTGATATTGAAAACTGAATATCACTACTAGTTGAACATCCAGATATGTGATAATTAATAATTTTTATGATGTATGTTTGATTGGTTGATTTAGATGTGGATTGCATATGTATGCATATTGATTGATATGATAGATGATGTTGTATTTATATTGCTGATGATAATTTATTATGATATATCCCTGTTATCAGCCGGTATATTATTGACGTCATATAAATTGTCTGTTTCCAAATTGAACTAAGAAATAAGTTAAAAATGATATACACCTATGACATTTAAATATGGGTTGAAATGATATATATCCATCGATGTAATTAAAATTGAAATAACTGATCACTTAGCCATTCGGTAGAAAATTATATATGGACATCGAATTTATTAAATTAAATGGTCTTAAAATTTTGAATTTGGATTTCATTAAATGATATTGTTTTAAAGAAAATAAAAGTCGAATTTATATGAATTTAATTATGTTCAAATTCGAGCTTTGAAAAGTTGAAATTTAAACTGCTTAAATGAAATTGTTTAAAGGATTTAACTTGAAATCTTAAAGTTGAAATTGAGATATGATTTAAATTTATCGAAAGTGAATTATTTAAAAGGTTTAAATTTTAATTTAAACTTTGAATTTATTTTAATTAAAGTGGTTTATATTGGTATTTCAAATTTTGGATGTGAAATGGATTCAAATTAAAGTTTTTTAAATGAGAATTGGAATTGAAATTTCAGCTATTTGAATAGAATCATTTAAACCGAATTTGAAGTGAAGTTTGAAATCTTTTTGAATTGAGGTTGATTTAAATTGAATTTTTAATCGGAAGTTGTCTTGAATTGGAAGTTGAAAAATAGAATTCATTTTGATTTGGAATTTGAACCCGAGTTCAAATTGTTGGAAAAAGAAAGAAATAGTTTTAATTCAGAACCATTTTAAACACAAACTATTTTAATATTCAAACTATTTTAAATATTCAAAACCATTCTTAAATATTCAAAATATTTTAATATTCAAACTGTTTTCAATCTTCAAAACTATTTTAATATATAATTGTTTTCAATATTTAAATCTGTTTTCAATCTTCAAAACTATTGTAATATTCAAAACTAATTTAACTTCTAAAATGGTTAAATCTCGAAACTAATTCAAAGTCAAAACTGATTTAAATTAAAATTGCTTTATTTAGATAATGATATGAAGTATGATTTATATTGTTAAAGTGAATTCGTTATTTCGATATGAAGTATGACCCATTTTTTGAAATTTAAAAGAGCCAACCGGTGTGAAAAATGACATTTGTTTGTTAAAAAGACTAGGGCCGAATAATGGCATACTCTCTGTCGATATCGAAACCACTTTAATAATTGTGTACTTGAAGGATGTGCTAGAATGAAGTGGTTGGATTGGCATATGTTCACTAGATTTGAAATTTTTTGAATGGAAGATTTTTAAGTATTTCACTTGATGTTAAAATTGATCTACCAAGTACTTAGATATTTTATCCCTGCACCAGGTTAACATATGGTCTAAATTCTATAAGAACAAGTATAGATGAAATATCCCTCGAGGGATTATTAATATTATTCAATCTCACTCTAGCCGCTTAAAAAATAATTCTGGTGATGACTGCAACATCATCAATGTCATTTTTGGGTCTCGAAGGTGAGAAATCAATAATAAACTGGTTAAGACATTAAGCATATATAAAAGTATTTTAAAGAAAAAGGTTTGGACTATTTTAATTTTATAGAAAAATCTAAGTATGCAAGTTTAAATGTTATAAGTTAATTATCTTGGTTAAATATATCAAATGCTAGATTCCTTGCTTCGTTCATTTTCGAGGACGAAAAGTTTTGAGTTCGGGAGATTGTAGTGACCCGTATTTTTAACCATTTAAAAATATTAAGTTAAATAAGATTTTGAATAAAATTGTTAGGAATTAAAATTTAGATTTATTGACACAAAGTAAATTATATATAAGTTATGAGCTTTATTTTAATTTCTATTGAGGACATATGTTTGCAATAAGGTAAAAATGATAACATATGTTAGTGTGTATTTTAACGATATTGGTTTAAATGGAATAATCGACTGTTTGAATGTAAATTTCCAATTGATTGGAACATTAAATGTTAATAAAGAATAATAAATGTTTCATTATTAAAGAAGAAATCATACATTTACTTATTTGAAATGTGTTTTAGCTTATAGATTGATTATAGAGATGAGAACTATTATTTAGTAAGAAATGTATAACTCGTGTTGTATCCAATAGTGTATAAACATGTTTAATTTACTATTAAAAAGGAAAATAATCATTCTATTTCTCATTACATTTATTTATCCCATTTTGAAGTTCACCTTTGTAATCAATTGAAATTGACGTAATTGAATAATTTTAATTAATAAGAGAGATGACACTAAATTGTAAATTAATAGGTGTAACTAGACATAGCTTATGTTTTGTGAAAATAAAAGGAAATTTTGATTTAATGAAAAAGCATTTTTATTAAATAAAATAAATGTTTCAATTGTGAATATAATTTTAATTTCACTAAAACAAAGAAATTGAATTTTGTTGTACGTTCCGAGTTGGAATATTTGATTTGATTAAATATTCAGACTTGATTCGAATTTAATTTATAATAAAATAAAATGGTAAGAAAACTACTTGAAGGTTCGGTTAAAAAATTTATTTGGAATAGCTAGCTTGTTTACAAAGGAAATTTATTTCATTCCAAATTTGAATTTGGAGTCCCAGTTCATCTTTGTCGTGTGTAGCGGCGGTCCTCATTATTTTAATTGCAGTGTTTAATTTTATTTACTGTGTACTAAACAAATATATATATATATATATATATATATATATATAGGTGTAAACTCGAGTGTGTTGAGGTTAATAAAATAGGTTGAAATGAACGTTCTTAAATTTAAGCATATTAGAGTTATGCTTCACATGTATAGTCTACCTTCTCAAATTTAAATCGTCGCTTTCATTTATTTTATTTTATTATTATTTCTTTCTTTTATTAAATACTTGTCTCTTTTGGTTTTCTAGTAAGTTTCATTTATTTACGCGTGAGCCTTTCCTTAAAACATTTCCTATATGTTAATGAAATTAATTATCACACATTTTGAAATTTTATAGCAAAAGATTTGCTTGCCATGTAAACATGTCTTTTGAAAATCCCATGAGTGTCTTTCATCGTTTGTTAATTACCTGCATGTTAGTCTCTTTTTATTTTTAAAATTAAAGTCTTCTTGTTTCCTTCCCTTTCATATTCCAATTTCCAAACGTGCTTTACCCTTATCCATTTCATATTTCATAAATCTCTTGCTCTCACTTTCAGTTTCCAATATGGGTATTTCTTTTGCTTGAAGCTTCATTGAAGAAGAAAAACATGATCACCTTATTTTCATGAAGCCAATCCTTTTCATTTGTTTACAAATCCATTTTCTAAAGCCTCCTTCCTCCATGCATGAGCCATCATGTCATATTTTCCGTTGATTCTCCATGCTTTAAGAAACATGAGAAGACTTCAAAATTCATAACGTGAGTAACTAATTTGTTTTTTTATTATTAATAAAATGTGTGTACATGTTTTTATGTTTCATTTTAATAATATTCTTATAACTTGAATATCTTCTGCCTACGAACTCCGATTCATGCATGGTTTCTTCCAGTGGACTCGTATTGAAATTTCGGATATCAAGAAATGGGTTTAGTTGAGTTTGAGGACTACTGAGATTTTGGGCTTCTGTTTTGAATTTAATGGAATAAAATCAGAGATGAGTGATTAAACCCTCTCACACAATACTAAAATTTCTTCTGCAAGTTAAATTAAAAATCACAATGCGATAGATTATTTTGATTGCTACTAAGAAATTAAATTAAACTTGAAAATTGAATATCACTGTTAGTTGAACACCCTAATGTGTGATATTTAATAGTTTTTGTGATATATGTTTGCTTGGTTGATTTCAATGTTGACTGCATATGTATGCCTCTTGATTGATATGATGGATGTATTGTGTTTATATTGCTAATGATCATTTATTTTGATATATCCCTGTTATCACTTGGTATATTTTTGATATTATATAAATCGACTATTTCGAAATTTAACTAGGAAATAAGTCGAAATGATATACACCTATGACATTTAAATATGGGTTGAAATAATATATATCCATCCATGTAATTAAAATTGAAATAACTAATCACTTAACCACAAGGTAGAAAAATATATACGGACACCGAATGTGGTTAAATTAACTGGTTTCAAAATGAATTTGATTTTTTTAACTGATATTTTCTTAAAGAAAATAAAATTTGGATTTATATGAATTAAATTATTTTCTAATTCGAGCTTTGAAAAGTTGAAGTTGAAACCGCTTAAATGAAATTGTTTTACAAATTTAACTTGAAATCTTAAAGTTGAAATTGAGATGTGATTTTATCGAAAGTGAAATATTTGAAAGATTTAAATTTTAATTTGAACTTTGAATTTAATTTAATTAAAGTGGTTTAAATTTGTATTTCAAATTTGGATGTGAAATGGGTTCAAATTAGAAAAAATTAATGACGAATTGAATTAAAACTTTTAGCCATTAGAATAGAATCATTTAAGTTGAATTTTAAGTAAAGTTTGAAATTGTTTTGAATTGAGGTTGATTTAAATTGAATTTTTAATTTGAAGTTAACTTGAATTGGAAGTCGAAAAATTGAATTCGTCTGATTCGGAATTTGAACCTTAAGTTCAAATTGTTGGGAAAAGAAAAAAAATTAATTCAAAGCCATTTTAAATATAAACTATTTTAATATTCAAATTATTTTAATATTCAAATTATTTTAATATATAAACTATTTTAATATTCAAACTATTTTAAATATTCAAAACCATTCTTAAATATTCAAAAAAATTGATGTTCAAACTGTTTTCAATCTTTAAAAATATTTTAGTATATAAACTATATTAATATATAAATTGTTTTCAATATTCAAATCTATTTTCAATCTTCAAAACTATTTTAATATTCAAAACTATTTTGACTATGAAATTGTTAAATTTCAAAACTGGTTAGATCTCGAAACTGATTAAAAATCGAAATTGATTTAAATTAAACTTGTTTGATTTAAATAATGATATAAAGTATGATTTATACTGTTCAAGTGAATTCGATATTTTGATATGAAGTATGACTCGTTTCTTGAAATTTAAAAGAACTAACCGGTGTGAAAAATGATATTTGGTTGCTAAAGAGACCGAGGTCGAATATTGGCATACTCTCTATGAATATCGAAACCACTTTAATAACCGTGTACACGGAGGATGTTCTAGAATGAAGCAGTTGGATTGGCGTATGTTTGTTGGATTTGAAGAAAGAGAATGGTGATGGATAGACCTTGACACTAGTGTCAATTTGAAATGACTAAAACAAGATGACTTGTCCTGATCAATGAGGCTAGCTACCTCTAGCGACATCTATTCTTCGTATTACTATCCCTATTTTGGACTCGATTGGTGCACCTTGATTTGATTATGGGATAGATGTTCGCTATGGGCCATTAGGGGTTACCACCCGTCAGATGACTCGAAATGGTAGTATCCTACCTTGGGCATTGCCTCACGTGCCTTGTCATATGATTATCCTTACACGAGCCCACTATGATCTTGTTTTAGTATGGTACCTAGAGGGAACTTACTGGCTACCTACGTTATTGGTTGTGTTACAGGACCCGCATAGACTACCTGCTTAAAAGTGTGTTAAGGAGCATCAATGTAAAGCCTTAATGCTATTTTAATACTTTACTTTACTGATAGACACTACATATATAGCATGTCTTATTATATACAGATAGTTTAACGGATCCTTAGGAGTTGGAAAATCCCACGATATCTCTTAAGTTATTTGCACCCATATTTCACTTGATATTGATTTAACTTCATAAGAATTATAGTTCTGACTTGAGTGTATTTTTTTTCATTACGCTCGGGTCAGCCAGAGTATTTCAGAGTTTGAAGATGTTATTCCTTGAAGATGAAAATGGAGATTGGTGATCGTATTTATTAGTATTATTCCATTGCATTATTTGGTATGTTTATTGTACTCTGATTATGTTGTAAAATGAAAGTTAAGTTTATATTGTAAAACGGCTTCATGAATTGTTTATGTAATTATTATATTTTTATCGTTCTATTGTGAGATTCTTCTTATTGTTTTTCTTCTTTTTATTTTCTTTATTTACCCATTGATTATCTCTCTTTTGGACTATTTGAGTTATATATGTGTGATTCATTGTCGACTTAAATTGTCGAAAATGGAGGGTCGTCACAACAGGTAAGTTGGGATGGACGAATAAACATACCCATGGTAGGAGTCGGAGGCTCGTTTGCACATAAAAGTTGCTTTGCTTTCCAATGCTTAAGTGTTCATGTCAGCATCATCATATGTCAATCATGGCACTTTATTTATGATTTATTATATGTAACCCCTACACAGGCACGCTTTAGGATGAATTAAAAGGAAAAATATATTTAAAGACCGTTATGATATTTATATATAATGAAAATATTTAGTTTCTCTATTTACTTAGACTGTTGGGCTTCATTTTCAGGTCTCAAAGTGGGAGATGTTAAAATTTGGTATCAGAGCTTAGGATAAGGGGCACTTAAGTTAAGTAGAACTAAAAATAGTTATGTCTTTAATAGAAAACAAGCAACTTAGGGAGGGTATACACTATTATATACTGTACCTGTACATTGCTATATATATAGGTTTATTGAAAGATATATCTATTCTCCTAGAGGTGTTTTACTTCGACGACCAACATACATCTTCGGTACCAATATACTTGTAGAATGTGCTGTGGAGATATCTGATCGATGCAGGAGGATAGTTAAGGCTGTAAAGTAACAAAACTCAAAATATAGATTCTTTTGAAAATATCACAATGCAAAGATAAAATATAATAACATAGATGTAAAACAGGCGAGACAATAATATAATCAAATGAACCATAAATAAGAACATCATAGTTCAACAAGTTCACAGATTATACCAAACTAAAAATAAAAGAGTTTATGCATCCCAATCTCCAAAATTAACTCGATAACTATCTCTAAAGTAATACAAGTATTAATGTAGCTCCATGGTACTGCATAGTAGAATACAAGCGATTGTAAGCTCCAAAAATAGCATGAAAGTGTATCCTTTTGCTCGTACTATGTACAGCTCCATGCGCTATCTAGACCAGTTTTCCCTAATTTACCCACTTAAGAGTACCCGAGATAATAAGAAGCAAAATATAAAATATTGGTTCAAACAACAGTCTACTGTGAACGATACATCATCTCAAAATACCATAAAGATTATATATATTAAAAATTACATATGGTATGAATAATCATACCTACCCTGTCCTTGCATCAAAAGAATTAGCACATAGCAATTGATATATGCTAATGTACAACAACCATGATATGAGTGTACTACAGTCAAAGTACATTATCCATTATCTGGGTAGTCAAAAATACCTACATCGTGTGACACCATATAGTGGTAAGCAACTATGGCTAACGTAGCATCTATCAAACAATCCTCTCCATCACTCATGTGCGTTGGATACATGATAACTCGTATGGCACAATCGCAACCAACGATTCAATCAAATCCCATCTTCTCTAGTGCTCGAATCCATGCCACTTCATATGGCTAGGGAGTAGACCGGTGATCGTAAAGTCCAGGAAAATCCATAGCTCTAACATCTGGATGCGGTCATAATCCAGGTGGGCGTCCTCATGCACTCCTTCTATATAAGCACACTAGAAGACTCCATGTTAGTAATGATCCCTTTAAACACATCTCCATAATGGAACTCAATCTTTATTCCATCCCGACTATCTCCACAACAGAACACGGTCGTAAATTCTACTTATAAGCCCTCATCGTCGAACAAGTCCACATGGATCACAATCACAACTCCGAATGTTGAGTTGTCGTCATCGAGATGCCTCTCGATCTTTATTGTAAGTTGTAGAGCCATCGTACCAAAGTTTTAAAGTCGTCATCGTGTCAATGGATCTACTTGATGTGTCCACAACCAAAGCAATCACGATAAACAGACATCCATGACTCGATAAGTCTATGTCTCAAAAAACCATGCAAAGGCTAGTTGATCCTCCAATAGAGTTGATAACAACCAAAGACCGGTCAATTATCTTGCGTTTTAATCCCAATCTGTATACTAGTGTACTAGATATGAAGGAATGTGATGTAACGACCTGTAATTTTAATGATTAGTTATTTAGATAGTTTATTTAAATATGTGATAGTTAATTAAATGAAGGCCCGAAATATTATTTTCGCAAACGGCCGAATCAGGACTCGTAACTACTTTCGTTTAATCCGGATTGATGTTGCGAATTAAAATGAGTATAAGGATCACTATATTTCAAGATTGGACGTTCCGATGGCCAAAACGATCTCAAAATACATAAAATTAGCCTTTTGAGACACGGTCTCATATGGAGACGTAGTTAGTGCCATTGGATTTAAAAAAATGAGGTAATGTATGCAGACGAGTATTGTAGTGATCAGACGCGTCATCTGATCGCATGGACTCGAAACATATGATCATTTATTTAAGGATTTAAATTAATGGAATACGAAAATATTATAAATATCCAAAATCAAAGTCTCTCCCTCTATTTTTACAATTTCCATTCACTTTTCATTTCCTGGGAAGGAAAATCATTCGCCACCTCTAAAATCTTCAAAAATTAATATATGCACATCCGATTGATGGAAAAATACAACGTCGATCCATTGAGATCGTACCGACGAAGGTCACACGATGACCATTGGATCGGATCTAGGGTTTAAGTTCTTCGGAGATTTAGGCGACGAGAGGCAGATCAGTGATCAACATTGCGTTTCTCCTGTCGAGACGCAACTCTCCATAAAGTTTAGTGTGGTCCCATCACCCCTAACAGTTTCCAACTATAGAAGCGTGCTACCAGGTCGTACATGCCACGATGTTAGTTGATGGATCGTGGCTTCTCTTGGTGATCATCGCGTAGAGGATGGTTTGAGGAGCGCATAGTTGAAAACAGGATGGAGTTTCGTTGATTAATTGGAAAGAAATCATAGAGAGAAGAAGAGGGAGATTGAGTTCATGCACGACCTGATGTTCTTGGACACGTACAGGAAAATTGAGAAAGATAGGTTAGTGAATAATTTGGTAATTAGTCGTATTAGTTAATTAGTTCATTACTTCGCTAATGATGATTCTTATTTTGGATATATCTTTTGCATACGAGGTCCGTTTTGGGCTTGTTTCTTTCATTAGATTCGTTTTGGTGAGGCCTATGTTTTGGCGCTAGTTTGGACAGGTTTGGCTAAGGTGAGTGATATTGTCTCTCACTTTACTCCGCTTGGTTGTTTATTGTTGTACTGAAGCTCGTGAATCATTTTTGGTTGTAAAACATGATATTATTATATATATACAATAGCTATATTTTTAATAAAAGAATATATAATTATTTTAGAATGATTTGTAAAGAATATCACATATTTTCCATCACTGCGCCATAATTAGTGAATTACTAGATTAGATCTATTATTGATGTTATTTTCCCACAATAATTGATATGGATGGATTATTATGTTGTATGAATATTGTTTTGGATGGATGTATGGTTGTTTGGGTGTATGGATGTTTGGATGTATGTTTGATTGTTTGGATTATTTGTTATTTACTTATTTTGGTTAAAAATCCCGCTTAGCGATGATTTGATTTTAGGTAGCATCTTATACGTTGGAGTTCTACACGTATGAAAATCTAATAAACGAGATGAGCTGTAAAAGTAGGTTTGGGATACGTGCCGATGGATCTAGATTTCAGAGTGGATGTCGAATGTTTTCGATTGGTCTATACTTAAACTATGCAGTTAAGAAAAGACCAAGGTGGATGGTATTGATCATAGTAGAGTGGTTAGTGTCCATCATTGTTGTCGATTGGCGATTTGGTCAATCTATGGCTTGGACGTTGATGAGATATCATTATGTGTGATGTGATGGTTTGTTTGTGCGACAGGGTTAGAGATTGGATCTTATTACCCTACGACTAGTGATATTGACGGTGAGGCATGTATGTGGTGCTACAACCTGGTGATTTTGATGATGAGGCAGGGATGTGGTGCTTTGACATGTTAGCCTGATATTGCAGATAATGACTCGATGATGTACGGAGTAGGCTCCGGGATGATAGTATCAGGACAATATGGATCATACTGGACCTAGGGCTTCGAATGTCATGATAGTAGGGTTCTTCGATTGAGAGCTCAGGCGGAGAGCAAGATTGAGGATAGCAGCTTTGATTGGAGTGAAGCTGCAGATAGTGGACTAGGTTGAATGTTAAGGCTCGTGCCTAGAAATCGTAGTAAACCGGTAGGGTTCGAATCTGTATCGACTGAGTAGGGCTCGATGGATGTGTTTGTGCCTTGATATTTTTGATGTCTTAGAGTTTTCTCTGTCATGTTTCGAGTAGGGGTACTATATGCAGGTGATACTCGAGAGCTGATAGCGATGGTCGTGCACCGTGGACCGCCATGAGGGGATCTAGTGTCAAACAATACAGAGGTACTGTAAGAGACAACCCTGTACGGTTTTGGGCCTAAAAGTACCGTGGAATATAGCAGAGAACCAGGATTTCCTTAGTATTTAACAGTTGTAGAGGGTCATATGAGTCATCATATATCTAGCACATTAGGTGATAGTTAGTATTGTTTTATGGATGCTATATTTTTTATAGTTGCTCACTAGTCACCTATCACCCCAATTATGTCACACTAGGTAGGTATTATGGTAGGGATACCTAGATACCCTGATTTGACTTAGTGTGGATTAGGTATAAATGGGGGTACCAAGATACCCGAAGTGTAGGAGTAGGTACCATATGTGGAGATAACTACGCACCCTGAATGATACCGAGTATAGTATACCTTTTTTACAATGTTATAGAGTAGCATATTACTTATGTTTATGTGCCGACTCTATGGTTGTAGGGACAGGTCAGGTATGGTTTATATACCCTCTATTACGTATATTATCGAGTTTTATAGTATTTTGAGATTTAATGTAGCTCACACCAGGCTATTGTCTGACCGGAGGTTTTATGCTTTGCTTTTTAATATCTTGGGTACTCTTGAATGAATAGATTGACAGCGGTTGGATGACTATAGAATTCTACAGTTGGACTAACAGGAGGTGATGTTTATCGATACTTATATATGCATTTGTTATTATATTTTCGCTGTGTGACACTATTAAGCCTTGACATTATTGATTTACTATTATGAGATAGTATACCAGTTGAGTTTACTTTCCTATTGTATAAACTCTACTATGGTGTTATATAACTTTGTGGATCTTTATTTAGATGATTATTTCACATTTTTATTACTCTCACTATTGTTTTATGCTTGTATTGATTATTATATTTACTCTTATGCGATGTGAGATATGCGACAGGTAATTTAGTTATTTGATGCTTTCTTTTTCTTCTTTTCTTCTTTTCCATTCTTTTCTTTTCTATTTCTTTATTTTATTCTTTCCTTTGACTACCGTTCTACACCATAGGTGTAGGGTAGTCATTACATTTGGTATCAGAGCAAAGGCTACCTGGTTAACCTTAGTTGATACCGCGATCCGATAAAGATAGGGTAGGAATTATTGCCTTAGACTGGATCTAAAGAGTATGTACATACGGAATGTTCGTGTTTGTTACACATTTTGGTTTTTAAAAGTATACAATAATATATAGAAATATATGAGTTAAGTGCACACATGAGCACTATTGATGCTGTTTTCTTTATGAGAGACGCATCATCCTTATTATCGAGTAGGAATGATCTGGCATGGAAGAAAAGATGCTATTGACTCTATCTTTATAGTTGAGAATTAGGTAGGATTAAGGCCACTATCCATAATTAATAGGAGATGTTCGCAGAGTTGGTGCAGATCATTTCCTGGATACCTTATTTGTTCGTGATGGTTATGGTGCTCAAGTGCAATTGGTTAAAGTCGACTTTGCTGAGCTGTACATTGACCATAAGAGTCTAGGAAGCAGCCATTCCTTGGAACAAAGTCGGCTATAGGGAGGCAAGTTTGGTTGGTTAGTTGCAAAAGGATCTTCGATGACTTATAGTTAGATGATGCATGTGGTAGAAGTTAGCCTCTAGATGACACCAAGGATAGACGATGAACTAGTGGAGTGTTTCTATAGCTCTGATTCCCATGGACCGATATCTTTGGGACTAGTTCATAGTTCCCATTAAAGAAGATTTATCTCAAATTTTCTGAAGTCAGGGATGGTTAGGGGTTTTGCCTATTTGAAGTACAGTGATATGTTAGTGTTGGAGTATGTGGTCGGATTCATAGAAAGGATTGAAGTTTACCATTAGGTACAGAGATCATTTGAGGGTCGATTGATTCATCACATTGATGAGGGCCTTCGTGAGGATGATTAAGAAGTATCCAGTATTGAAGAGTTATCCTATACTAGTTGAGTAGGGATAGATTGAGAAGCATATGTATTGATCGCCATTCCAGTATTGTCGATTACTCCATCGACGTAAGAGAAGGGAAATGGTGTCACCGTTTGAGTTATGCTTTCCTCATATGGTGGTCCTATACATGTTTTATTTGAAGTCGAGGTTTCATATTCCTTTATGTCTAGATCTGATGGTTAGAATTAGGATAGAGACTCGAGATAATTACCGATCTTTGATCGCAATAGACCTAGTTAGGGGTTCGACCAGCTTATACGTGGTTTCTCGAGACCTTGCCCTTTTGAGTCATGGTTGTTTGTTTATTAGGAATTGATTATTTAGGGTTTAATTGGGTAGGTATTGTAGTTTAAGAATGGAATGGCTAAAGGATATATAGAATAGTGGTGGACTGAGAGATGCCATTGATAAGGATCAGGGTTATGGAGGAGCGAACAATAGTGATTGGCTACCTGTAGAGGAGCCTTATATATTTGCTTGATATTCCACATAATAGGATGTCATCTATTCCGGTATCTGGAGAGTGTCCAGACATACTTGAGGAGGTGATCGGACTACCACTATATAAAGATAGAGTTTCGTATCGATCTGCTCAGAGTAGCTGGAGCAGTCGATATGCCTTTAAGGCATAAAGTGTCCAAAGAGCTTAGGAGATTTGAGGTGCGAGCGGATGACCTGTTTAGGTAATGGTTCATCCATGGGTGTATATTTTGGGTAGGATGCACCTATTGTGTTCGTCTGTAGGAAGGATGGCTCTTTGGAGTTGTTTGTTGGTTGTTGTGAGCTAGATGAGAACATGTTCATACTCCTATTTTTTGATGACTTATTCGTTAGCTCTATAGCATGAGGATGTTCACTTAGTTGGACCTTGTGGTGAGGTTGCACCAACTGAGAGTAATTTGGGTGAGTGCTGATTATAATGTTTCGCAGACTACCTTGATTTTAGGTTGGTTATGCTATTCGGGCTAACCAGCGTGTCGACATATGTT
The DNA here is from genome assembly GCA_030765085.1 of Allium cepa. Classification (NCBI taxonomy): domain Eukaryota; kingdom Viridiplantae; phylum Streptophyta; class Magnoliopsida; order Asparagales; family Amaryllidaceae; genus Allium; species Allium cepa. Next base: position 350,977,645 of record CM060944.1, read on the forward strand.
GTGGATCTCATCGACCATGATTAGATTGGTCACTTAAGTAGGTTGTGCTTGTGTTCGTCGATGATAATTTTGTCTACCCATGGATGGAAGAGGAGCACATGACATGGTTAGTGATGAGATTTTGATGGTATCACTCCTGAAGAAGGGGAGTAAGATGCTTGGGTCATGTTGTTTCATAATAGGACATCATTGTAGATCATTTAATTACAGCAGTCCGAACAAGATAGCAGTATCGTTTACCTATTGTATAGGAGAGGATCAAATTTTTGTTTGATACGTGAGGCGTAGACATGCATTAGTAAGTCTGACCGAGTGGTTGATGAGTATATTGATGGTACTAATACCAAGCATGGATGAAGAGACGATGGTACACACTTGCCTATGGTACTTAACTAGGTATGGTAGTGATGTCGAGAGGTAATATCCAACTCTTGTTACCGATTTGGAGGCGATAAAGTTTGCTTTGGGGATATGGAGGCACTGTCCATCGGACAGTAGTTCGAGCTGTTCAGTGATTCCACATCATGGTAGTATTTTTCTCTAAGAGGATCTCGACCTTTGCTTATAGCAATGGTTGGAGTTCTTAGCCTCTTATGGATTTGACATTTCCTAGACATCCGTAAGGGAAATGTAGATGTTGGTGTTTCGAGTAGGAGACATACTAGTTTGGGAGAAATATTCCTAAAGTGGATATTGCCCAAGCTTATCGCTGGTTACGACTCCAGGATTCGATGAGTTATGGCCATGTGTGATGGCTAGTTTGATCGTTAAACCTACTTTGTTTAGCTAATTGGGACTAGTCAGAGGCGTTAAACTGGACTAGTGGAGATCGCAGCTAATTAGAAGAATGAGTAATGTTTGGATAGATGATGTAGTGCGGACCCAACTAAGATTATTGGTTCCATAGTGGCGAGTGATTTTTTGTTCTCGAGTAGTGGGAACAAATGTTTTAAGACTGCATTGATGGATTGCCTATGACAGAGGATAAAGAGATGGTATTTGAGTCACAGTCGATTGGTTGATAGATGATGCTAGATTTGTATTCCTTAAGTCTAGTAGCACGACATACGTTTTGTTGTGATGTTTGAGGGATGGTTGGTGTGATTCCATTGTGTGCCAAAAGCATTGTAATTAGCCGAGACCGTTGTTCAATAGTGGGTTTTGGGAGAACTTACAAGAGGCGTTTGGATATTTGGCACTAAATGGATTAGAAGATATCGAGACTGAACCATAGACTTGGATACCTCATAAGCCTATTTGTGCCGGTGGATGTGATATAAATCAGGTTAGGAGGAGGTCGAAGGACTAGTAGGGTTCAGTGGAATGAAAGCAAAGGCATTATGGTACGATAGACTGTGGTGAGCATAAGGACCATTAGTCCGGAGCTCTTCAGACGATGAGACTTTATTTATATCTCCGGCTTTTATTGTAGATATCATATTGGATGTTTGTACTAGATAATTTAGTATTCCGCATGCTACGATAGGCATGGATGTTATTTTTGGATGTTAGATCTTATGTATGCCTGTTTGATTTGATTGTTAGCACTTGAGATGATAGTTCATGTTTATATAGTTGTTAGGAATGCAGGATTGTTATGGTTTGATATAGCATACTTATTCGAGACGATTGCTATATATGATCTAGTATAGTTAATATATGAGCTGTATGCATATCTTTGTTGTAGTAGAGTTTTTCGGACTTATTTGTCCAAAGGAGGTGCTGCTGATTTTTTATTTTTGAATCTGACAGATTTTTAAGGGCCGATGGGTTAGGAGAAGTTCTCTTTGCTTTGTAATTTCAGGGATGAAATTCTTTAAGGATGAGAGAATGTAACGGTCTGTGTTTTTAACAATCGGATATTTAAATAGTTGATTTAAATATTTAATCGTTAATCAAATGAAGGCTCGAAAACGTGATTTTTCGCATACAGTCGAATCAGGACTCAAGGTCACTTCTATTGAGTTCGGATTGACGTTGCAAATTAAATTGAGTATAAGGATCACTATATTTTGAGATCGAACGATCCGATGGCCAAAACCGTCTCGAAATATGTGAAATTAGCCTTCCACGATGCAGTCTTAGATGGAGACGCGGTTAATGATTCGAAAAAATGAGGTGATGTGCAAAAATGAGTTTTACAGCGATCAGATGTGTCGTGTGATCATACGGACTTGAAAGGCGTGACCATTTATTTGAGATTTTGTAATGACCCACTATTTTGGACCATTCAAATCGACAATAATCCACACATGTCAGACTTGAATAATTCAAAATAACAGATTGTAATAAAAATTTGGAGCAAATAAAATCATTCATAGAATCACAGACACAGAAATATCAGAATAACTCGCAGTGGAAATTTAAAATACCATAGTAGTTCATGAAGCTACTATAACAAAGTCTCAAAACAAATACACTACATCAGTCTAAAAACAACATAATAGAAATCCCAAATACATAGAAGTCCACTAATACAAAAGCTGAAATAGAACAACTGAAACTGAAATAGATAAATAACTAGATAGGTAGAATCACCAGCTAGCTCCAGAAAGAGAAATCCAAACCTGTGAATACTCAGGCTGACCCAAGCGTAAAGAAAAACACAAAACACTTGAGTCAGGACATACATACTTATATAATGTAAACCAACTCAAGTGAACTGTAATAAAGTACAAGTAACTTAAAGGATGATTGGGACCGCCCATCCTTTAAGGATCCGTTAAACTATTTACTATGTAGTAATATTGCTCTATTATAATAACGCCTACAGTAAAATAAACTTACTTTAAAATAGCGTTAAGGAGTGACCCAATATTCCTCTTAACACGTAATAGTCATAGTAGTCCATCCAGTATCAGCATATCTCCAGATCGGGAGACTACCCTAAATACTTCATGGGCTACGGGAGAAAAACAAACTCGTAGTAAAGCTCGCTATGGTAGGTGACACGGCGCATAAGGCAATGCCAAGGAAGATATACCAATTATGCACACGGGCTGGTGGTAACGTAGCAGCCACTACGCCCACCTCGAGCCACACTCCCAAAATCAAGGGGTGCGCCCAATCTATCACAAAAGTAATATAATGGTATCGAAAGAAGTGTGTCCGATAGGAGAAATGACCTCACTCGGCCCGAGATCGCTCCTGTTTTAGCCACCCTATGCCAACTCACGGGAGTCGGGTCTACGTAATATACCTCAAGAACGTTGCCACCATCCTACTTCATTCTGGAATCACCACCGTGTACACAGTTGTTAAAATGGTTTTCGGTATCGACAGAGAGTATGTCCATATTGGTCCCGGTCTCTTTAACAACTAATTGTTATTATAACACGTGGTTATAAATTTCAAAATGGTATTTTATACATCAAAATCAAATATCATTTCAAATCCATTTCAAAATATCAAAATATCATATCTTTTCAAACCCCCTTCATTTTTTATTTAATTTAAATATCATTCCAAATCACATTTCAAAAATGGTTTATATTTCAAATCAAAATACTCCATTTAAACCATTTAAAAGTGAAGTCGTTATATTTACAATTCAAATATTCAATTTTCAAAATTTTAGCCTTTCTGAGTTCGTTTATTCACTTAAATACATTAAAGCGGTGAAATTTCAGCTTTCGCGGCACTTAGAAAATGCTACGGTAAGTTACATTTGTAAACAATTCAATTCCGCAAAGACAACGTTTAAAAACTGCTGTAAGATATCAGTTTTAGTTGAAAAATAGTTCAATTCAGCAAAGACAGCATTTACAAAAATGCTGTAATAGTTCAGGTTTCATAATAAAGGATTTAATTCAATTCAACAAAGACAGCATTTATAAAACTGCTATAGTAGGTCAGTTTTAGTTCAAAAATCTTATTTCAGCCAACTGCAGCATTTAACAAGTGCTACAATAGCTCTTTCATTAATTTTAAGCCTTTTAGTTCACTTCTGCAACTACAACACTTACAAAGTGCTGTAGATTCATTTATTTCAGAATTTTAGTTCATTTCAGAAACGATAGCATTTCTGAAGTGCTACTAAAAGTATTTCCAAATTTTCAATAGAATTTCAACCATAATTAAACTTCATTTAAACCATTTCAACATATAAAATTTCATGTTTTCCACTTTTAAAAAAAATGGTTATTTAAATACCCTTTAACTTATGACAATTAAATATCAAATTTTAATAATTCACTTATTAAAATCAATGTAAAATTTTCTATCATTTTTTTTTGCGTCTACCTTATACTTTAATTAAATTTTCTTTTTCATAAATTAAACTAAATTCCCAATTCATTTTTCTTAACTTAACTTTTATTTTTAAACCAAATTTCACATTTTCAAGTTAAGTTATATTTCAAATTACATTTTTTTAAACATTCATTTATTTAACCATTTTTAATTCATAGAAAAATCAATAACAATTTATAAAATCATTTAAATCAAATTATTCTATTTTATTTACTTAACTTAAACTCCATTTTATAAACAAAAATCATAAATTCCAAAATTAACTTATATTTCAAATTCTACTTTACTATTTATTTATTTCACTTATTTAACTTGTAGAAAATCACTAATACTTTATAAAAATCATTTTTAGTTTAATTTTAAATCAAAATATCATAATATTTACATTTTTTAAATACTTTACAATTTCTAGAAAAATATATATTAACCACGGGTCTGTATAAAATTTTCTAACCTAAGTCATGTGATACGAATAATATATCATTTCAATCCATAATTTACAAAGAAAACCCGGGTTCTATCATTTCAAACCCACAGTCCCAAGTAAATTAAAAATAAATAAAAATCATTCAGGCCTATCATTTCAGCCCATAATGGTTTTTCCCTATTCTAAAGTCCGTTCGATTATGTATCATTTCAACCCATACTAATTATATTCTACAAGGAACTTGCAGTGTGAGAAACAGATATAAATAACAGCATAACAACATATGGCAGTAACAGATAACATGACAGGTTTATAAATAGGATTAACATCATATGATTCATATCACAGGTAGGAATAACATGATATAGCAGTTTTACACATTCACTTGGTGTCACTTCACAATTTATATAAGTAAAGATGTCATGAGTGAATACTCACTTGTTTCAAGCTGGAGATAGCAAAACAAAGCACACAAAACAAAACCCAGAAAGCACGATAGCATGACTTTGACTTGAGTGGAGTGGAGAGCCAAGTGTTAATCTTGTATTTGACAACAAAACAAAACAAGATATAAATATAAATACACTACTAAATTTATAGGACAAAATGGAAATATAGTCTACAAAACACATCACCATGCTTTCAATTGATTTTTGCTTGACTCCAAATCATCTTTTCTCGGCCACAACACTATTTTGGTTTGGCCATGATGGTATTTTAGGCTAGGATATGGCATGTATGGGAACGACTACAAGGAGTTGAAGGGTTTTGAGCTATAACATGAAGGGAGATCAAGGGGTAAGGTAAAATAAGTGGTTTTGGTGCAAACTTAGGTTCGGCCATCCCTGAATTATGCTCGGTCTTGGCATGCACAGGCCTGATGGTGGCTGGAGAGATGGCTAATGGTGGTGAACAAGCAGGTGGAGGTGGCTAAAGGAGAGGCCGAAGTGGAAATATGAAGGGCATGGTGAAACTAGGTTCGGCTATGGCATATTTCGAGGTGTTTTGCAAATTTTGGAGATGTTTGCAACAAGGATGATCACGGCCAGATATGGTCGGGTGAGGTGATGTTCAGGCCATGTATGGTGATGGGGAGGAGGTGATGTGGTGGTTGGAGGACGTGGTGAGGTGATAGGCCGAACAAAGTACATGAAGAAACAAGCAAAACTAATTGAAAAATCAATAGAAAAAGTGAAAGAAAAGTAGAAGAAAAAAAATGAGAAGAAGCCGTTACCTTTATCAGATTTGAAAGTATGCTTGTGTGGTGAAATGAGAAAGAGTCTTTTACGTGAATTACAAAACAAAAGATACGGTTATTTGCTTGGGAAAGGTCGGCCCAAGATGTGAAGAGGTAAGTAAATGAAAAATCATAAGTTTAAAAGGCTTTTGTCTCTTGAAATTTCCTATTTCATTTATTCAAATAAAACAAGAAAAGTCATGTAAATAAAACAAAAATGAATACAAATAAAGTGAAAATGAAATAAATAAATAATTTTTTAGGAAAAATAGAAAAATATAAGAAAATAGTTTATTAAATGTAAACTAGTTTAAAATTGTAAACAAAAATTTAACTAGTTTTTGGAAAAATTACTACTACACTTTAAAAATGTTTTAAAAATAAAATCTTGAAATAAAATAAATTTAAAAATATTTTCATAACGAAATAAAATCAAATTTAAAAATATTTCAAAAATCTAGGGTTGTTACAGATTTAAATAAATGGAATATAAAAATATTATAAATATCCTAAATCAAAATCTTTTCCTCTATTTTTACAATTGCCATTCACTATTCATTGCCTGGGAAAGAAAATCCATGGCTGCCTCTTAAATCATCTTCAAAATTAATATGTTCACATCCAATTGATGGAAAAATACAACGTCGGATTCGTTGAGATCGTATCAACGAAGGCTTGCGATGACTATAGCGGATTTTGAATCGACGTTGTTAGCTAAAATCAACTTTCTTAGATTGGATCTAGGGTTTGGGTTCTTTGGAGATTCAGGCGACGAGAGGCGGATCGGTGATCATCATTGCATTTCTCCTACTGGGACGCATCTCTCCATGAAGTTTGGTGTGGTCCGGTCACCCCTAGCGATTTTCGTCAATGGACGCATGTTGCCAGGTCGTACATGTCACGATACTAGATGATGGATTGGGCGGCATCTCATGGTGATCATTGCATAGAGGATGGGTTGAGGAGCGCATAGGCATAAATAGGATGGAGTTTCGTTGAGTAATTGGAAAGAAATAGTAGAGAGAAAAAGAGAGAGATTGGGTTTGTGCATGGCCTGATGTTCTTGGACATGTACAAGAAAATTGAGGAAGAGAGGTTAGTGCATAATTGGGTAATTAGTCGTATTATTTAATTAGTTCATTATTTTGCTAATGATGATTCTTATTTTGGCTATATCTTTTGCGTACGAGGTCCATTTTAGGCGCGGTTTCTTACGTTGGACTTGTTTTAGCAGATCTACATTTTGGTTAGGATAAATCTGGCTGATATGAGTGATATTGTCTCTCACTTTACTATGATAGGTTGTTTATTGTTATATTGACGCTCAGGAATGATTTTTGGTTTTAAAACGTGATATTATATACATATATAGACACACACACTCACACATACAACAGCTATATTTTTATAAAAGAATATATAATTATTTTAAAATGATTTATATAGATTATCGCATATTTTTCATCGTCATGCCATAGTTAGAAAATTATTAGATTAGATCTATTATTGATGTTATTTTCCCAAATTAATTGATATGGATGGATTGTTATGCTGTTTTGGATGAATGTATGGTTATTTAGATGCATGGATGTTTGGATGTATGTTTGATTATTTGGGTTGTTTGTTATTTGGCTGTTTTGGTTGAAATTGCCGATTAGTGGTGATTTGATTTTAGGTAGCATCTTGTACGTTCGAGTTCCGCAGACGTGGAAATCTAATGAACAGGATGAGCTATAGAAGAGGGTTTGAGATACATGCCGATGGATCTAGATTTCAGAGTGGATGCCCGACGTTTCCATTTGATCTGTACTTAACCATTCGGTTAAGTACAAGACCAATGTGGATGTTATTGACCACAGTAGAGTGGTCAATGTCCAACGCTATTGTCGATTAGCGATTTGGTTGATCTATGGTTTGGACATCGTTGAGACATCGTGGTGCACGACACGATGCTTTGTTTGTGCGATCGGTATAGAGATTGAATGTTATTATCCTACGACGAGTGATATTGATGTTGAGGCAGGAATGTGGTTCTTCGACCTGGTAACATTGATGGTGAGGCGGGGATGTGGTGCTTCGATCTGGTAGTCTAATACTGCGGCTAGTGACTCGATGATGTATGGAGTAGCTTTGGGATGATAGTATCAAGATTGTATGGATCATGCTAGATCTAGGGCTTCAGATGGCATGATAGTAGGGTTCTTTGATCGAGAACTCACGCGAAAAGAAAAATTAAGGATGGCATCTCGGATTGGAGTAAGTCTGTAGATAGTGGACTGGGTTGAGCATTAGGGCTCATGCCTTGAAATTATAGTGAACCAATAGTGTTCAAATTCGTTTCGAGTGAGTAAGGCTCGATGGATGTGTTTGTGCCTAGGGATCGTTGATGACTCAAAGTGTTTTCTCTCATGTTCTAAGTAGGAGTACTATATGCGAGTGATACCCAAGGGATGGTAGTGGTGGTTGTGTACGCTGGATCGCTCCGAGGGGATCTAGTGTTAGACGGTATGGAGTTATTGTAAGAGACTACCATGCGGGGTTTTGGGGCTAATGATATGGTGGAACACAACAAAGAACAAGGATTTCCACTAGTCTTTGACAGTTGTAGAGGGTCATATGAGTCATTATATATTTGGCACATTGGGTGATAGTTAGTGTTATTTGATGGAAGCTATGTTTGTTGCAGTTGCTCATAGTCACATGTCATCCTAGGGATGTCACACTAGATAAATATTATGGTAGGGATACCTAGATACCCTAACTTGATGGGTAGATTACGTATGGAGATACCTAGTTACTTGAAGTGTACTTAGTATGGAGTAGGTACCGCCCTGACAAATACTAAGTATGGTATACCCTTTTTACGATGTTATGGAGTAGCATATTACTTATGTTTATGTGCTGACTTTGTGGTTGCAGGGACAAGTTAGGTACAGTTTATATACCCTCTGCTCTGTATATTATCGAGTTTTATAGTACTTTGAGATTCGATATCCCTCACACCAAACTGTTGTCTGACCCGAGGTTTTATACTTTTCTTCTTATTATCTCGGGTACTCTTAAATGAGTAGATTGAAAACGGGTGGATGATTATGGAGTTCTACAGGTAGATTGATAGGAGGTGATGATTATCCATACTTATATGTGCATTTGTAATTATATTTCCACTGTGTGACACTGTGGAGCCTTGACAGTGTTGATTTACTACTATGAGACAGTGTACCAGCTGAGTTTACTTTCCCATTTTATAAACTCTACTATAGTGTGGTATAATTTTGTGGATCTTTATTCAGATGATTATTTCACATTAATATTATTGTCTTTATTATTTTATACATGTATTGATTATTATATTTACTCTGATGCGATGTGAGATATGCAACGTGTAATTTGGTTATTTGATGCTTCATTTTTCTTTTTTTCCATTCTTTTCTCTTTTATTTCTTCATCTTGTTTCCTTTTATCTTTCCTTTGACTGCCTTTATGCACCGTTAATGTAGGGCGGTCGTTATAGTGAAGCCCGGTATCAAATAAAACACATACATGTGTCATATATAGAAAGCATACCCTATATAATGATGATCTTCCCCTTCTCCCTCACCGCTGGAGCACTCAATGAAGTTGGAACAACGTTCAAAGCGTAAGCGGACACAACTTTCCTATTCCTAGGCGATTCTAGACAGTCCTTGATGTGTCCAAGCTTGTTGCAGGTGTAGCACTTCTTTCCTTTTGCCTTATGGTCTTAAAAAATGGCCCTTCTCCCCACAATCATAGTAGATAGGCTTCCATTTGCTCTTCCTCGGACCATTCTTAATTTGCGGTTGCGCCACCTTAACCAGCTTAGGACAATCTATCTTAATGTGCCTAGTCCTACCACAGTTGAAGCTCTTCCTCTCACCACCCTTTAAGTCCTTACTAATATCACCCCTCTCATTTCAATTAAAGCACAATGGCTCCCACTTGCCTTTCTTTTGGTCGCCTTTTTCTAGGACTGCTTTCCACCTTTGTTGTCCTACATTCTCTTGCTACTTTTGCCTACTTACGATTTAGCTTCCTCTTAAGGAACAATAATAATGTTGTGCTTTCATTTGAGCACCATTATCTAGTGCCCGTGTACCTTCTCTTTAGGATGCTCACATTATGCCCATCATCATACGAATGAATGCTTCCTGCACTTTCGGGTCATTTGCTATCCCGGTGGCCCTTCCATCCTTAGCTTTTGATGTAAAATTTCTAGTATGCTTATCCATCCTTACAAACTCTAATAGTAGTGATTAGTCTCTCATAATGGAAAATTTCAACATTGGTACTCATATGTACAATGCGACTTAATACCATATACTACTATATAGTTTTGAAAACCAAAATATAACAAGTACGCTCTCTCATATATCGCTTAATCCATTCTAAGGTGATAGCTCCTACATTGTCTATACCAGATACAAGTATCAAATTAGGTCATCTATGCAACCTAAGCTTTGATTACAAATCTGACAGCTACCCTACACATCCGGTATCCAATATATATATAGAGTGCACTATGGAGATACCCGACCTACGTAGGACGATAGTCAAGGGTGTAGAGTAATGAAATCCGAATACATAATCTATAGAAAATCTCCCAACACACAGACAAAATATAAAATAATAACATAAATGAAAAACACGAGAGATGGTAATATAATCAAATAAACCATAAATAAGAACATCATAGTGCAACAGGTTCATAGATTGTACTAAATTGAAAATAAAAGAGTTTATTCATCCCAATCTCCAAAATAAACTCTATACTATCTCTAAAGTGATACAAGTACTGCACATAGGAATATAAGCAATAGTAAGCTCCAAAATATAGATATCTAAAAGAGTAGCCTCCTTCTCATACTTTGTACAGCTCCATGTGCTATCCAGACTTGTTGTCCATATGCTACTCATTTAAGAGTACCCGGGCTAATAAGAAGCAAAGCACAAAAACTTCTAGTCAGGCAACAATCTGGTATGAGTGATGCATCATCTCAAAATACCATAAATATCATATATATAGTAAAAATGACATAGGGTATGAAGACTCATAATCGCCATGTCCATGATTCCAAAGAGTTAGCAGATAACAATCGATATATGCTAATATGCTATAATCATTATGTGAGTGTACTACAATCGAAGTTCAATATCCAGTGTCTAGGTATGTGGTCCAAAATACCAACATCATCTAACACCCTAAAGTGGTAACCAATCATGGCAAAGATAACATCCATCAAACATTCCTCACCATTAGTTGTGTGCGTTGGATACATGATAACACGTATGGCACAATCGCAACCAAGGATTCAATCAAATCTCGGCTTTTTGGTGCTCAAATCCATGCCACTTCATAAGGCTAGGAACTTGTAACGACCCATAATTTAGCTACTTCGAAAATGAGAGATTATAAATTTACAAGACTTTAAAACTTAAATAAATAGGTTATATATAATAAATAATAATGGAGAAATTATTCAATCTTATAGTTAATAATTAAAAAGTATAAATTTGGATTTTATCACAAATCAGCAAAAGTTAAGTTTTATTAAAAATAAATAAATGCTTAAATAAATAGGTTTAAAAGTTTATTTAAAAAGATAAATCTTATTAAAAAAATCTAGTAGAGATAATAAAAGTATGTTAAAAGATTTAAAAGTATATTGACAATCATTTTACAAAAATAACCAAATTTCGTCGTATTTTGTCAGTTTTACATACATTGTAAAAGCAGATATTTTGGTATTATTTAAATATGACTTTAAAATATTGCAACGACCGTAATTTTCGATAATTCAAATTGTTAATTTAATTAAATTTTGTTATATAATATGGGGAAAAATAGAAATTTGTGATTTATTAAGGTAAATTAATAAACAGAATGAAATGGAATAAGGTTAATTTAAAAAAAGGATAACCTGTTAATGGAAGTTCAATTAATTGAAAAATGTAAATGTTATACTTGGTTATAAAATTGAATGTAAGAAACAAATGTAAATATTTAATTTTTGTATGAAATAGATAGTTAACGGTAATTGAAAAAAATCAGAATTACATAAGAATTGAAAATTTTATTTGTGAATAATGAATTCATAAATGCAAGTAAAAGTTATGGTTACGATTTTATAAGTTACCTGTTTATTTGGTCTATTAAATTAAAATGGGAAATCAATTAGAATTAAATGAACCTTAATGTTACACTAATAAGATTAAGACAATAACTGAAATTGGGAATGTAACAAATTGTATAGAAATGCTAATATTATTCATAAGGTAACAATTGATTAATAAAAAATGAAACCAAGATAAATAAATTAATGGGGATTTAAATTTAAATAAATGTGTGAAATTGACAAAATTTCAATAAAATGGAAATATAATAGTTAATACGAACTAACGATGGAAATTGAAGTATCCTAATGAATTATAAAACAAACGTTAACTATGTTATTAGATTTATAATTTGTTGAATATAAAGGTTGAAGTCGAATTAAAGCAATTTATTGAAATTTATTATAATAAATAAATGGGATTTAATGACTGTGAAATTGAACACTGTAATTTATGTAATAACCAACATTGAATTGTCGTATTAACCTAAATTAAGTCGTTGTCAATGTCTAGGTAATCAAAAATGATGAAATTGTTAGTCAATAAAAATTGAATTGAAAAATTGATTTAATTAATATAATATTAATTTATTTAATTAACTGAAATATAGCCATTTTGGCTACTGACTCGGATTTCGACAAAACTAGTTTCATCGGATTTGTAATGGTGAATTATTGTAGGATTTTAAGTTTTGTAGCGATCGGACTTGTCGTTCGATCGTACGGACTCGAAACGACTAGAAATTAATTTAATTGAAATCAATTTGAAATAAGCTTATTTTAACATAACTTCTTCATACAATGGAATTAGGACTTGAAACATGTTCCGTTGAGTTTAAAATTATCAAAAACATCTATTTTGATATATGGGTTGAACCATTTTACGTTTCGAGAACGAAACGGGCTTTTCAAATCTTGTCCGTACTTCTATTTTTAGCCCCACCTATATATATATCCAGTTATAAACCCTAGTTGCCCTCATTTCATTTTTTCTATGCGTACATTTCTTTCTCAACTCCTCATTTCAATGGCAGACAAACCCTAATCTCCAATTGCAATTTCAATTCAAAATTCAACTTCAAAATTTAACTCCTCCAAACCCTATCGAATTATATGTTGATTTGAAGCTTTCGGCGAGTGCATCTCAGATCTGTAATTCATTTTCCAATTTGAGCCTCTTCTTGTCCTGAAATTGGAGAACAATTCTTGGCCGTCGAGCATGGGTTTTGATTTTAACGATGGATCTTTAACTAGAGGACGATTAGGAGGTTGCAGTGTGTAGAGGTGGAGCAGGTGAGTCGATCCATGCAACTCATTTGGTCAGTAGGTGCCGGAGTTCGCCACGATTTGGCTTGGTACGGCATCGACAACATTGACTCCTGGAGGCGCCGATGATGGCCGCGTGCTAGCAGGGTCGTCGGCCGGACGTCGGGAGCGAGGCCATGGTCTCTGATCAGGGTGAAAGTCATAAGGGTGGCGTCGAGTTTTGGCTAAAGGCCTATGGCGCGTGGTTCATTCGAAGTTGAGATGAATAGTATTTGCGGTAGTTAGGTAACGTGCCAAATGGTGAGGTTTCTTCTTTTTTATTTTTATTTTATTTAAACTTCGATTTCAACTTGTTCTACTTTGTAAAACTTTTACATACGAGGTCCAATTTATGCACGGTTTGTTTGCGGGGATCGTACCGAAATTCCGGACATTTTGACGCTGGTTTGCTCGAATTCTGAGAACATTCAAATTTAAGGCTTATTTTGAATTTAAATTCAATTTAAATTCAAAAGTGAGTGTTTAACCCACTCACAACTTTTAAATTTCCTATGTTTGTTAAATTGAATTTATAAAGTGATTAGAAATTTATCGATTGCTATTTGGTATGTTAAATGGTCATTCTAGTCCAACTTGACTTTTGTTGCATTTAATTATCATTTAATTTAATATTTAATTTTAAATTGTCGATTTAATACCTGTATTGATTATCTGTTATATATTGATGTTTATTGATTGAATAGGATGATGTTTGTGATGAGTGTTTGATTGTTTGTATTGGATAAATGGATGTTGTATTTTATATTGTTATGACTGCAAGTTCCCTATGGGTTGAAATGATACATACCCGAATGATCTATTGATTAGGGGAAATCGTTATGGGTTGAAATGATAGACTCGTGCGATTTTATGGATTTTAATATTCTCGGGATTGCGAATTGAAATGATATATATCCGTAAATATAAAAATGTTAAATTGCAGATTGAAATGATAAATATCTATATCACTTGACCTTAGGGTAGAGAATTATATACGGACACCGGATTGGTTAAATTTAAATGATTTTAAATCCTTAAATTTTGAATTGAGTTAAGTGATATTTTGAAATAAAATTTGATTTATATAAATTGAATTATTATTGGAAAATCAAGTTTTATGTGAAAGGTGAAACTGGTAAAGGAATTTTTTAAAGAAATTAAATTGAAATTTTGAAGTTCAATTTGGAGTATAAGTACAGTTTGTCAGAATTGAATTATTATATTTGTTCGAAACATAACTTAGGAATATAAATTGAAATTAGAGTCATTCAAATTTATATTTGAAGCATGGGTTTGGAAGCAATATAAGACTAAATATTTTACTTAGACTTTGAATTCAAAGATTTGAAATTGGGTTTCAAAAATTGAAATTAGTCCAAGGGTGTTGAAAGGAAGTAAATAGTTTAAACTGATATTAAATTCAAATTCAAATCTTTAATATAAACTATTTTAAAATATTTTATTTTAAAGATTCTAAAATTTAAGATTTCCAAATTATTAAACTATTTAACTTGTTTTAAACCATTTAATTTATTTTAAAGCCAATTAACCCATTTGACTTGTATTAAATCTATGTAATCTATTTTAAACTATTTTAATTTTATTTAATTTATTTTAAATCTATTAAACTACATAAATCTATATTAACTATTTTAGAGCATTTTAACTATTTATAACTATTCTAACTATTTACAATTATTTTCTAAAATTTTCAAACAAAGTAAAAGGGATTTATATAACATATTTTGAATAAATATGATGATTTTGGAAATGAGGATTTGACCTTATTTGGAAATATGATTTTTGGAAAAAATTATGATTTCGAAAACGATATGATTTCAAATGTGATAAGAATTTGAAAGTGTATATAATTTCAAAAGTGATTTGGATTTGAGAAATTGATATTTTGATAAAAATTGTGAACTGACTCTTGAAATGTAAATGAACCATCTAGTGTAAAATAAGCGATTGTTTGTTCAAAAGACCGGGATCGGATATTGTTATACTCTCTGCCCATATCGAAAACCACTTTAACAACTGTGTACATGGTGGAGATTCTAGAAATGAAGTAGGATGGTATGGCGACTATTCATTATGGTATGACGTGACCCTGACTCCCGTGAGTCAGCTTAGATGTGACTAAAATAGGAGCTATACCTGGGCCAAGTGAGGTCATTCCTCCGATCAGACATGCTTCTTTGATACCATATTATGACATTTGTGACAATTTGGTTACCACCCCTTGATTTTGATTTGGGAGTGTGTTCCGAGGTGGGCGGTAGTAGCTGCTATGCGTTACCACCAGCCCAGTTCTGCAATTGGTAAATCTACCATGACATTGCCTCAAATGTCATGTGCACATGCCCTAGAGTGCCTTCTATGAGTTTGTTTTTTATTATACCTATGTGATGTCCTCTGGGTAAACCACGGTTTGGTGGAGCATTCTATAGACTACGGGAATATATAGAATGTGTTAAGGAGGATATAGGTAACGCCTTAACGCTATTTTAATACTTTACTTTACTATAGATACTATTATAATAGTGTTTTGTACTACATAGTAGATAGTTTAACGGATCCTTAGAAGATGTGAATCCCGAACGCCTCTTAAGTTACTAGACTAATGTTAGAAACTGGATAGAAGATGTCAAACCCCATAAACATCTCTGACGCCGTCACACGCATATTTACCGTTGATTTAACTTACATAAGATCTTTTAGTTCTGACTCAAGTGTTTTGTCTTTTCAATTCGCTCAGGTCAGTCTGAGCATTTCAGGATTTGAAGACTTGCTTTGGAGGACGAAGATGAAGATTATATTATTATTTACTATATTATTCCACTGCATCATATTGTTCCACTGCATTGTCATTTATTTATCTCTGATATGTGTAACTCCGATTTTGTGTTGTATAAATATAATCAAATGTTTTGTAAACAGCTTCATGAAATGTTATTTGATTATTATATTTTGTCATTCCGCTGCGGTATTCTGTATTTGTTTTATTTCTTTCTCCTTTTCTTATTTACCGCATAACAACATGCCCTTTTGAATGGTTTGCGTTTGACGTGTGTGTCTGCCTAAAAGGTCCAAAAAGGCAGGTTGTTACAGTTGGTATCAGAGCTATGGTTTAGCGATAACCTTAGCTTTGTGGGGTCTGACTCACTCAAAATAAGGTAGTAATAGCCTAGAATGAGCCGCTGAGTGTATATATATGAGGGAGCATTTTTGCTAGTGTTATAAAAAGGTTTTTATATTGTGTTAATCTACTTTGTTTTGTATTTATAAATTCTGGTTGGTGCATAGGACGATATGACATAGATAGGGATTTCTAAACTCTTAATAAGGCAGACTTACACAATATTTGTTTTGAATATAGGTAAATGAAATAATTTTGCATATTATAAATTTTTATATGTAAAATAATGATTTTATAAAGAATATACTTGGTTGTAATATATTTGTTTGTTAGGTAGTGAAATTTATGAACATTGGTTGAAAATAAAATTTATAAATAAAATAGATATAAATTAGAGAATTTAGAACTTAAGTTCCGGGATTCTTGAATTTTTTTTCGAATGATTTTGGAATATAATATTAATATTATTTAGAAGTATTTTCTGATATCAATATTTCAATAGAATTTGAAGGAAATGTTTTAAAGAAATTTTGGAAAGAAAAAAGTTCTGTCTCCCTCTCTGTTATTGGAAAATAATTTTGGTGATGAGTGCACGCATCATCGACATTCATTTTCGAGTTTCAAAATGGAAAGGCCACTGTAGTAGTTTTACTATAGATTTAATTTGATAAACAAAAATAAATTTCAAATTATTTTAAATATAATTGGAGATATAAGTTGTAATTACATACGTCTATCAATTATTTTTAAATAATTTGAAATGGAACCTGATATTTAGTTCTTAAATTCCTATAATTAGAGGTTTCAATTATTGTAATAAAATGGAATTCTAACTATTTAATAATTGGAACTTCAAAAATGAACATAAGAAATTAAATGCTGAGTTATAAATGAAATATATAACAAACTTGGAGTTTGTAACCTGTAAATAAAAAAACGTGAAATTAAGAAATGGTAATTATTGAACATTTATTTACTAAAATGAAACATGATAAACTTATGAAATATTTAATTGCATTCTTAAAAATATGTAGAACTTACCAAAATATTAAAAGTTGAAATGTCTAACAAGAAAAGGTAATGGAATATTATAGAAGTAAAACTTAAAGTAATGAAAGTATTCAATGAAATTCTTTTGTAAATAAGAATTCTAATGTTATAAATTGTTATAAACTTAAGTTATAATTGAAATATTACTAATTAAATGTAATTGAAAAGTAAGTGTTGTAAATAAATGATATAAACTTAAGTAAATGGTTGAAGTTATTTATAATTAATAGGTAGAAAGGATAAATACTGTAAGTAGATGATTATAAACTCAAGTTAATGATGGAAGCCATTTATAATTAAAATGAATACTATATTAAGTAAATGATTATAACTTTAGAAATTATTGAAATGATTAGAAAATGGATTCAATATCCAACGACATTATATAAGAAAGGATGAATGTAAATTTGAAAGTGTGAAACTTAAGTATGAACTTATGCACTAATGAATATTGATATCTAATTGAAATTAAATATATAAATTTAATAAATGTGAACTAAACTGTAAGAAAATGTATGAAATATTTGGATAATGAATTCGGTGATTATTATAAACAAATGAATAGAAATAACTTATTATAAGATAATGTAAAATAACGAAAAGAAATTTTCATTAAATGAAGAAAAGGAATGAATATTATAAGTAGTGAATGAAAATAAACGAAAATAAGTATTGAATGAAGTAATATGAAATTACTTACAATGAAACCTATATAGTACCTTAACAATTGATTTACATCTGTTTAAAATAAATTATATATGAGTAACATGGGAAATAAAAATGTAAATAACATATGTGAGTAAATACAGGTTATGGAAGCAATCGCTATTGCTTTTGTTTCATAAAATAAGCATTAATTGCCCGACAAATAGGTACATTCTCGGATTATAGTTTTACAGCAATATTATATTGTTTTTCCCGTTGTTGGGAAATATTATTTTGAAAATATGATATATATATATATATATATATATATATATATTGTTATTATTGATATTATTATTTCTCCCAAGCCTCTCCGTACAAAGGAGACTCTGCCGAAATTTTTCGAAAATCTTGGACTTAGAAAATTTTGTAAATGGTCTTACAAACTTGTATTAACCTAAATATAAAAGGATTTTAGTGTTATAAATTGATATATTTTGTTCAAAATTATTTGATTTTGTAAAATAATTACTAAAAATCTAATATTTTTAAATAAGATATATTAATTTCTTAATTCCTTCTTTTCCCTTCTTTTTCCTTTTCGGGGACGACGTGGGGGGAGAGTGTAAGACCCGTAATTTTCCATAATTTAAATTGTTAATTTAATTAAATTTTGTTATTTAATATGGGGAAAAACAGAAATTTGTGATTTATTAAGGGAAATTAATATATAGAATGAAATGGAATCAGGTTAATTTAAGAAAAGGATAACCTTTAAATGGAAGTTCAATTAATTCCATTAATGTAAATGTTATACTTGGTTATAAGATTGAATGTAAGAAACAAATGTAAATATTTAATTTCTGCATGAAATAGATAGTTAATGGTAATTGAATAAAATCAGTAATACATAAGAATTGTAACATTTGTTTGTGAATAATGAATTCATAAGTGTAATTAAAAGTTTTGGTAATGATTGTTATAAGTTATCTGTTTATTTAGTCTATTAAATTAAAATGGGAAATCAATTAGAATTAAATGAACCATAATGTTACATTAATAAGATTAAGATAATAACCGAAATTGGGAATGTAACAAATTGAATAGAAATGCCAATTTTATTCATAAGGTAACAATTGATGAATAAAAAAATGAGTCTAAGATAAATAAATTTATTGGGATTTAAATTTGAATAAATGTGTGAAATTGACAAAATTTCAATAAAATGGAACTATAATAGTTAATACGAACTAATGATGGAAATTGGAGTATCTTAATGAATTATAAAACAAATGTTAACTATGTTATTAGATTTATAATTGGTTGAATATAAAGGTTGAAGTCGAATTAAAGCAATTTATTGAAATTAAAGTATAATATATGGGATTTAATTATAGCGAAATTGAACACTGTAATTTATGTAATAACCAACATTGAATTGTGTTATAAACCTGAATTAAGTCATTGTAAATGTCTAGGTAATCAAAAATGATGAAATTATTAGTCAATGAATATTGAATTGAAAAGGTGATTTAATTTATATAACATTAATATATTTAATTAATTGAAATATAACCATTTTGGCCTTTTATTTGGATTTCGACGAAACTAGTTTCATCAAATCCGTAACGGTGAATTATAGTAGGATTTCAAGTTTTGTAGCGATCGGACTTGTCGTTTGATCATAGGGACTCGAAACGTCTAGAAATTAATTTGATTGAAATCAATTTGAGATAAGATGGTTTTAACATAACTTCTTCATACGATGGAATTAGGACTTGAAACCTATTCCATTGAGTTTAAAATTATTAAAAACATCTATTTTGATATATGGGTTGACCCATTTTCCTTTTGGGAACGAAACGGGCTTTTTGGGTCGATATCGTTCAATCAAATCTTGTCTGTTTTTCTATTTTCAGCCATACCTATATATATCTAGTTATAAACCTTAGCTGTCCTTATTTCGTTTTTTCTGTATGTACATTTCTTTCTCAACTCCTCATTTCAATGGCAGACAAACCCTAATCCCCGATTGCAATTTCAATTCAAAATTCAACTTCAAAATTTAACTCCTCCATACCCTATCGAATTATATGTCGATTTGAAGCTCTCGATGAACGCATCTCAGATCTGTAATTCGTTATCAAATTTGAACCTATGTCTGTCCAGAAATTGAAGAACAATTCTCGACCATCGAACGTGGGTTTTGATTTTAATGACAGACCTTCAGCTAGAGGACGATAGGGAGGTTGCAGTGTGTAGAGGTGGAGCAGGTGAGTCGATCCATGCGACTCGTTTGGTCTGTAGGTGCCGGAATTCTCCATGATTGGGCTTGGTACGGTGTCAGCGACGTTGGCTCCTGGAGGCGCCGATGATGGCCGCATGGTAGCAGGGTGGTCAGCCGGACGTCGGAAGCGAGGCCGTGGTCTCTGATCAAGGTGAAAGTCATAGGGGTGGCGCTGAGTTTTGGCCAAAGGCTGGTGGTGCGTGGTTCGTTCGAAGCTGAGACTAATAGGATTTGCAGTAGTTAGGTGATGTGGCATACAGTGAGGTTTCTTCTTTTATTATTTTTATTTTATTTAAACTTCAATTTCAACTCGTTCTAATTTGCATAACTTTTACATGCGAGGTCCAATTTATGCATGGTTTGTTTTGCCCGGATCGTATCAAAATTCTGCACATTTTGACGCTGGTTTGGATGAATTCTAAGACCGTTCAAATTTCGGGCTTATTTTGAATTTAAATTCAATCAAATTCAAAGGTGAGTGTTTTAACCCAGTCACAACTTCTAAAATTTCCTAGGTTTGTTAAATTGAATTTATAAAGTGATTAGAAATTTGTTGATTGCTATTTGGTATGTTAAATGCTCATTCTGGTTCAGTTTGACTTTTATTGCATTTAATTATCATTTAATTTAATATTTAATTTTAAATTGTCAATTTAATACCTATATTGATTATCTGTTATATATTGAACTTTATTGATTGAATTGGATGATGTTCATGATGAATGTTTGATTGTTTGTATTGGATGAATGGATGTTGTATTTTATATTGTTATGACTGCAAGTTCCCTATGGGTTGAAATGATACATACCCAAATTATCTATAGATTAGGGAAAATCGTTATGGGCTGAAATGATAGACTCAAAAGATTTCATGGACTTTAATATTTTTGGGATTGCGGATTGAAATGCTATATATCCATAAATAAAAAAAAATTAAATTGCAGATTGAAATGATAAATATCCATATCATTTGACCCTAGGGTAGGGAATTATATACGGACACCGGATTGGTTTAATTTAAATGATTTTAAATCCTTAATTTTTGAATTGAGTTAAATGATATTTTTGAAATAAAATTTGATTTACATAAATTGAATTATTATTGGAAAATCAAGTTTTATGTTGAAAGGTGAAATTGGTAAAGGACTTGTTTAAAGAAATTAAATTGAAATTTTGGAGTTAAATTTGGAGTATAAGTAAAGTTTGTTGGAATTGAGTTATTAAATTTGTTCGAAATATAACTTTGGAATGTATATTGAAATTGGAGTCATTCAAATTGATATTTCAAGCATGGGTTTGGAAGTGATATAAAACTAAATATTTTATTTAGAATTTGAACTTAAAGATTTGAATTTGGTTTTAGAAATTGAAATTAGTCCAAGGGTGTTGAAAGGAAGTGAATAGTTTAAATTGGTATTAAATTCAAATTCATATCTTTAATATAAACTGTTTTAAAATATATTATTTTAAAGATTATTAATTTAAGATATCCAAATTATTGAACTATTTAACCTATTTTAAACCATTTATTTTATTTTAAAGCTAGTTAACCCATTTGACTTGTATTAAATCTAATTAATCTATTTTAAAGTTATTTAATCTATTATAATTTTATTTAATCTATTTTAAATCTATTGAACTATTTTAAATCTATATTAACTATTTTAGAGCATTGTAACTATTTATAATTATTCTAACTATTTATAACTATTTAAACTATTTTCTAAAATTTTCAGACAAAGTAAAGTGAATTTATATAACGTATTTTGAGAAAATATGATGATTTTGGACCTATTTGGAAATATGATTTTTGGAAAAATTTATAATTTCGGAAACGATATGATTTCAAATGTGATAAGAATTTGAAAGTGAATATAATTTCGAAAGTGATTTGGGTTTGAGAATATGATATTTTGATATAAATTGTGAGCTGACTTTTGAAATGTAAAAGAACCATCCGGTGTGAAATAAGCGATTGGTTGTTAAAGAGACCGGGATCGGATATTGTCACACACTCTACCAATACCGAAAACCACTTTACGACTATGTAAGTGGTGGAGATTTCAGAAATGAAGTAGGATGGTTTGGCAACGATTCTATATGGTATGACGTCACCCTGACTCTTGTGAGTCAGCTTAGATGTGACTAAGACATGAGCTATACCTGGGCAAAGTGTGGTCATTCCTCCGATCGGACATGCTTCTTCGATACAATATTATAAATTTGTGACAATTTGGTGGCCACCCCTTGATTTTGATTTGGGAGTGTGTTACAATGTGGGCGGTAGTAGCTGCTATGCGTTACAACCTGCCCGGTTCAGCAATTGGTAAATCTACCCTGGCATTGCATCAAGTGTCGTGTTCACATGCTCTAGAGCGCCTTCTACGAGTTTGTTTTGTACCGTACCTTTGTGATGTCCTCTGGATAAACCACCGGTTTGATGGAGCGTACGACATTGTATAAACTACGAGAATATATAAAATGTGTTAAGGGGGATATTTGT
This sequence comes from Allium cepa, assembly GCA_030765085.1. NCBI lineage: Eukaryota > Viridiplantae > Streptophyta > Magnoliopsida > Asparagales > Amaryllidaceae > Allium > Allium cepa. The sequence continues at coordinate 351,000,620 of CM060944.1, forward strand.
AATGCCTTAACGCTATTTTAATATTTTACTTTACTGTAGACACTATTATAATAGCGTATTGTACTACATATTAGATAGTTTAACAGATCCTTAGGAGATATGAATCACGAACACCTCTTAAGTTACTACACTCACGTTAGACACTGGATAGGAGATGTCAAACCCCGTAACATCTCTAACGCCATCACATGCATATTTACCGTTGATTTAACTTACATAAGATCTTTTAGTTCTGACTCGAGTGTTTTGTCTTTTCAATTTGCTCGGGTCAGTCTGAGCATTTCAAGATTTGAAGACCCGTTCTGGAGGACGAAGACGAAGATTGTTTTATTATTCACTATATTATTCCACTGCATCCTACTGTTCCACTTCTTTTTCATTTATTTACCTCTGATATGTGTAACTTTGATTTTGTGTTGTATAAATATAATCAAATGTTTTGTAAACAGCATCATGAACTGTTATTTGATTATTATATTTTGTCATTCCACTGCGAGATTATGTATTTTTTTATTTCTTTCTGTTTTTATTATTTACCCCATAACAATATGCCTTTTGAATGGTTTGAGTTTGTCGTGTGTATCTACCCAAAATGTCCAAAAAGGCAGGTCATTACAAATATGAATAGACGTGTTTTGATTTATTTAAAATAAGTAAAAATTTCATTTTTAAGTTTGGTTTACTTAAATATATAGTTTAACAAAAACGTTAAATTTTGACTGTAAATTTTGTCAACAAAAACACTATTTTCAACCAAAACAAGTTGTCGCAACGTTGAATGATCATATGCACTTTCTAACTTATATAATACCACTTTACAACTTTAAAACACATTACATTTAGCATATTATACAAAAGAAGATATTTTGAAAAGTTTAAATATGAATATATAAAGAAGTAAAAGACAAGATTTGACTAATTAAATTTTATTTTAAATTTTTATAAACAACATCATTACTACATCTCTTATCTCATTAATGAGATGGAATGTGCATGCATGGAAAAGGAGCAAACTTATGCATTTAAATATTTACAAAGCATAAGAAGATGACATCCTTATCTCTTAACACACTCTTTCTAAACCATTATTCCATGCATTATATGCAACTCAAATCAAGGCTAATCAAAGTCCAAAAGTAAACAAGGGTATTAATCTCAATCGCCACTAAATTCTCCAATCATAAATACAAATCCAACCCTTCATTCTTCACTTCATTTTCATTCTACAAACTAAAAACTCCTTCTCTACTCCTTCATTTCCTTCCTCCACCTCAACATCACCCTAACCGAGATTTACCCACCTCTACTTGGCCACATCCTCCACCTAAACCCCTCTGCCCAAGCCTAACCGCGTCAAATACCCACGGCCAAGCTTTGAACCGAAGCCACACACCCATACACCCCCTCAAACTCGCGTACCCACCCCCTAGACCACCTACACGAGCCTCCCACCTACCCCTCTCAAAACCACTTATCCACCATCAAAAATCATGCACACCTCCTCCACACTCCCCTCAAAGGCCGTACACTCCATACCCTCCTCTTAGCCCACGACCACACTAAAAAAATCAAAAAAACAAAAAGAAAGAAAAGAAAAAGAAAAGAAAGCAAAGAAATAGAGAAGGAAAGGAAACGACAAAATTCGAGACATTTGAAAATAGCACGTTAGTTCGTTAGCCGTAAACACGCCAATTCGCCTAAAGATTGACGGAGTGGAAATAATGATGAGAAAATTCTCACCGCTTTTAAAAGATTGTATTTTGATTTTGTTATAATAATCATCTTATTACATATGCAAGTATACAACCGTTTGAAATGTTGTTATGGATGTTTGGATATGTTTGTATTATGTTTGAATAGTTGCAAGTGTTTATGGTTGTGATTATTTATCATATCAAGTTTGTGTATGGACCATAACTATGTTAGTGATAAATGTTAAACTTGGTCATGCACATTTTGATTAAGTGTTCCCTTTATTAAATAAGACCCAAATTTTGGTGATATGATATAATTTGGAAAACAAGTCTCTTTTTAAGTGGAATTGAAAGTAAAGTGGAAATAAAAGAGAATTTGGAATTTGAAGTGAAACGGGATTTGAAAAAGTAGTTAAATTGAAATTGAGATGAATAGTGAAATTGAAATCAATTATGAAAATTGAAAGTGAAATTAAGGTTGAAATTTAAGTTTAAATTGGAATTAGATTTGAAATCTGAGTTTAATTGAGATTAATTTGAAGTTGGAATTGAATTTGAATTGAAATTGGAATTTAAAATTTAATATTAAAATAATAGGAGTATAATAATACTATAATATGGAAATAATGAAAATACCTTTTAAATACTTTAAAAAGATACTGATTTAAAATGATTTGTAATGGTTTTATAAGGAATAAAATTCAATTTTAATAGATTATTTTAAGTGTTGAAAAATAAGTTAAATCAAGGCGCGTCGTGCAATGGTAATTCACGATTTTGCGTGGAAAAGTTCAAATGAGTGTATATAGTGGAATATAGCTCAGAATTCTTCAAGATAAGAAAATTCTAGACTGTTATATCCATATCTTTTGAGTGAAGAAAGAAAATCAGAATTTCGTTCAGTAGGTTTTGAATTATGTCCAAATCAATTATTTAGAAAAATCGCGCTAGTGCGGTTAAGTGACCATAATGGGAAATTCGTTTAAATGAACGTTTTTAATTATGGAAAAACATGAAACAAATTTGATAAACCCATTTAAATAATTTAGAAGAGATTTGAAGTGGAAAATATAAATTTTCAAATATTAAAAATTTGTTTAAATCAAATAAGATTACATAGCACTTTCTTCAGCACTTTTATGTTGTGTATTCTATAACTTTTAGAATATGAGTTTAAACTGAACGATTATTCCTAGACTCAATCATGAATGTTTTTAAAAGAATAACTAGGAGTTTAAAAGATAATATAAAATCTTTATAATTAATTCTAAAATAAAGTTGATAACTGAGTATACGAAAACGACTAGTACGTTTGTCCCGCCTGTGAGATCTGGAAAAGATAAAACAAGGTGTTTAACTAAGGCTAGGAATGGAGCAACTAGTGCCCTGAACTTATCTATCCTCTATTTTCTTTTCTTAGGCGAGGGGTGGAACAGATCGAAAGGAAAGCCCAGATGCTCTACAATAAAAAGATGGTATTAAGTTTCTAAAATAAAAGAAGATTGTTATTATCAAGCAATCTCCAAAATGAATGATTTCTATGATCCTGTTTACTCAAAAATATTTGCTAAGATTGATTTTAGGGTTTATAGTAGATGACGTCTTAAATAACATTGTTTTTGACCCGTCTAAAAGTTAAGGAATTTGAATCGAGTGTTAAGTAAGGAAATTTGAAATATTATCCAAAGCAAAAGAATGAATTAACTTAGAATTACTTACTCTAAGATAAAAGGAAGACAATTTGAAATCATATGAAAAGAACTAAAGTGAAAAGAGACTTAATGATCCTGTATACTCATATTCGAAGTGGTTATCGATAATTGGATTTCGAAGGAATTGGGGTCGGATTTGGGTGATTCCTATCCGAAAACCACTTCGTACCAGTTTACGTGTTGTAACAACCCGTATTTGTGATAATTAAAAATATTAAATTTAATAAGGTTTTGGACTTTAATATTGTCAAAAATTAAAATTTATGATTTATTAAATTGAATCTTACTAGATTAGAAATTTTGACCTTAAGATAAATAATAAAACAACTAATTTTAATGAGATAAAAGATGGTAACACGTATTAACATATAATTTGCTATTATTGATTGAATGTAATTGACTACTATGCCATGTTAACGTAATTTCAATCAATTTAAATAATAAAGGTTAATAAGGAATAGAATAAATTATGTATAAATTGATGTAATCATATGTTATTAATTGCAATTGGTTTAAATATGGAGTATGAATTCAATTAATTTGTACATAAATTTATTAACCTTTGTTTGTGAACAATAAGTTAATGGATATGGATTACTAATGTATAACCATTGTTTATTTATTATCTTAATATTAAGTCCGTTAGATATTTATTTGGTAATTAATGGAAAATTAATGTAATTGAAATATTACAATTGATATAAGAAGAAACGTTTACTGTTGAGTGATGAGTGTAATAAAATGCAAACTTATGTTAATCAATTTCATAAGGGAATAGTTGATTTGATAATAAGAATGTAAATCAAAATAAAAGGATTTGTTTGGAATTTAAATATATAATGAACGGGTTTTAGTACAGTTGTAATTAAATGTTGGAATTTATTAAGTATATAGATATTGGATTTAACATGGAAAATTGGATTTCAAAGGCAACAATTGGATTAATTATCTTCTATGTATTAGGGTATGTTTTGAGATTAAATTATTGTAATTAATAGTAATTATATCTTGCCATTAATAAGAAATAGAAGTAAATGGTAATTAATTAATTATATATGCAACTTACGCTTTTGTGTTAAAAATATAATGAGAATTTCAATGAGAAATATTACGTTCAAATTGTGAGTACTTGAATTTGTTACATATATAATGATAATAAGAAATCAGTTGATAAAGAAACGACATAGTTGTACGAAGTATTATTTCTATGACCCTTTAATGGGATAATCTTTAAATATAAGTTGGTTTTAAAGGAGGAGGTGTTAATTGTAAATTGATGTGTAATAAAAAGAAATATGTTTCAATAAAAATAAATAAAAGGATTGGTTTCTTGAAAAGAATATTTTTGCCAAATAAAGTGGATATTTCATTTGTGAATGTAAATTTAATTTCATTAAAACAAAGAATTTAATTTTGTTGTATGTTTCTAGTTGGAATATTTGACTTATTTAAATATTCAAACTTGATTTGAATTCAATTATAAAAAATAACAATAATAAAATGGTAAGATAACAAATTGAAGGTTTGGTTAAATTTTTAATTTGGAATAGTTAGCATATTTACGTAGGAAATTTATTCCGTTTCCAATTTGACTTTGGAGTCTCGGTTCATCTTTTAGTGTGTGGATGGCGTTCCTCACTATGTTAATTACAGTGTTTAATTTTATTTACTGTGTACTAAGTAAAAATACGTATATGTGTGTAAATTTGAGCTTATTAGGTTTAATAAAATATGTTAAAATGAACTTTTTTTAGTATATTAGATTGTGATTTCTATGTACGGTCTACGTTCTCAAATTTAAATCGTCGCTTTCATTTATTTTATTTTATTATTACTTTCTTTTATTAAATACGTGCCTCTTTTGGTTTTTCAGTAAGTTTTATTTACATACACGCGAGCCTTGCCATGAAATGTTCATGTGTGTAGATGAAATTAGTTGAGGTAGCACATGTTTTGAAATTTTATACCAAAAGATTTGCTTGCTATGTAAACATGACTTATCAGATTCCAACGTGTGTCTCATCTTTTGTTAAGTACCTGCATGTTAGGCTCTTTTAATTTTGCAAATTTACATCTTCTTGTATCCTACCCTTTCATATTTCAATTTTCTAACGTGCTTTACCCTTATTTGTTTCCTATTTCATAAATCTCTTCCTCTAACTTTCCATTTCCAAAACGTGCTTTCACTATTTCTTCTGCCTAAAATTTTCTTTCTCTTTTAAAAAAAGAAAAAAAAACAAACGAATGTGAGCAACTTATTTTCATGAAGCCAATCTTGTCCATTTGTTTACAAATCCATTTCCTAAAGCCTCCTTCCTCCATGTGTGAGCCATCGTGTCTTTTTTTCGTTGATTCACCAGAATTTAGAAACATGACCAGGCTTCAAAATTCTTAATGTGAGTAACTAACTTGTTTTATTTTATTATTAAAATGTGTGCACATGGTTTTTTATTTCACTTCCATAATATTCTTATAACTTGAATATCTTCCGCATATGAACTCCAACTAATGCGCGGTTTCTTCCTTTGGGTTTGCATCAAAATTCCAAACAACATGAAATTAGTTTGGTTGAATTTAGAGATCGTTGAAATTTTGGGGCTTTTATTGGATTTTTCAATTGGCTATAAATCAAAAGTGAGTGATTAAACCCACTCATGCAATACTAAAAATTCCATTGCAAGTTAAATAAAATATATGATGTGATATATAATTTTTTATTGCTGTTTGTCGATTTAAGTTGACATTTGAATTGATGTTGAATCTGAATTGACATTTAATTTTATATTGGAATTTAATTGATAGTTAAACCTCGATAATGATAACTGTTATATGTTGAAATATATTGGTTGATTTGGACGTTGTTTGAAATGGATGCTTATTGATTGATATGTTGGATGTATAGTTATTTATTTATTTTAATATGTCCCTGTTATCGCCTTATATATTATTAACATCATTTTAATGGTCCTTTGAATCATTTTAGAATTGGATAATTAAGACATTTAAATTGTGGGTTGAAAGTATATATACCCATACCAATTTTTATTGAAACTGAATTATTTAAAAGTTAAGTTTTTTAACTTAAACTTTGGATTTATTTTAAACAAATTGGTTAAAATTTGCATTTTGAATTATTTGAAATCTCGTAAGTTATTGCACTCACGTTGTACATTTGATAGGAGATGAAAAATCCAATAACATCTCTGAAGCCATTGCACTCATGTTTTCATTTGAGATTAATTTGACTTACAAAGGAATTTTTTTAGTTCTGACTCGAGTGTATTGTTTTTCATTATGCTTGGGTCAGCGTGAGTTTTTCAGTGTTCAAGACTATTTCCTAATGGACGAAGACAAAGATTCAGTATATTATTGCTATTTATTATTCCACTACATTCTGTGTTTCGCTGCATTATTTGTTTATTTATGATGTATGTATAACTCTGATTTGAATTTGTAAAAGTGTAATCAAATGTTATTTGTAAAACAGGTTCATGAACTGTTTATTTGATTATTATACTTTGTCATTCCACTGCAAGATTCTATGTTTTATTTTTTTTCTTTCCTTTTTTTCTTTTTTCTTCTTATTTACTCCATTAACAATCCTCCTTTTTGAATGGTTTAAGTCTAACATGTGTAGTTTATTCTCGATTTGAACCGTCTAAAAAGGTGGGTCGATACATTTGGTATCAGAGTCAGGTTTAGAGATACCTTAGCCTGTTGGGGGTAAACTCATTAGAGATAGGGTTTGCAATACCCTAGAATGAGTTTGAGCATGTGTATATATACGAGAGCGCGTATTTGTTAGTGTTGTAAAATATTTTATATAACTTTTGAAATGAAATAATTTTTTCTAATATTATATGTTATATATATAAAAAAATTATAACTAATATATTTATTTATTTAGTGTTTGTTTTAGGAAATGATAATATTTAATTATTATCATTTAGTATGATTTGTTGTATTTAGTCAGTTTATAAGCATTGACTCTTATTGTTGATTGAATTTATGGACTAAACACTAGCTTAATAATAGTGTATCAAAGGAAATAAAGTGAATGATTATATAAATATGATTTTTAAGTTTAGTCTTGGTATAGATAATTTAAACTGAAAAATTTGAGATCTAAAACTTTGGTGTTTTAGAAAAAGGCTTCCTAATATTTTGTAAATAATAGTAGTAATATTCAAAAGTGAATAATTAGGATATTTGTTTATGAAATTAAATTATTTTGATGTGAATCTTGTTGTTTGTTATTTGGTAGTTCCAACTATTGAAATAAAATGAAATATTTGGATATTTTGGGTAGTCGAAAACTACTGAATTAATATATGAGTTGAAACTTAGTAATTATGTTGAATTATGCGGTTGAATTTGATAATCTTAATTTGGAAGCAAGAGAAACAAGGTTTAATTTGTTATAGCTATGTTTAGTAAATGAATAGAATTGTTATATACATTCTTGGTAGGAATGTAATAATATACAAGTGTGAACTTTAAGCCTTAGAATGTTTAAATTGAAACTGGGATTAGGAAAATGCTGCAAATTAGATTTAATTGAAAAAAAAGTGTTTACAAACTTAATCAAAATTTATGAAACGTATCATAAATAAATTTGAAAAGTAAAAGTGAAAACTAATTGGATAAACAAATATGAGCTAAAAATGAAATGACTATAAATAAAGTCATGACATGTAAATTGTTTATGAAATAAACGAATGTTGCAATAAATGGTTATAATTAAAGTTGTGATAACTTTAAACTCGATTGATGTCTTATAAAAGGAGTTAAGCCTTTATAAATTGGTAATAAACTTAAGGAAATTTCTTAAGAAATGATTCGCAAAAAAATGTAGTATTAAATGAGAAATATTACATGTGAGAATGAATGTATTTTAAAACGAGGAGAAATATTAGCAATATTATGAGAATCAATACATTAATGTTTTATATTAAATGGAGAAATTTTGTGAAGTAAATATTAAAGTATGAAGTGATATTTGTGTTAATCAATGAGATTAGAAATCAATTTAATTGAAATGTAATTGTGATGAAACAAATTGGAATAGTTATATAAGTTGTTGGTATATTGTTTTATTCGCAAAACTAATTTGATCCGGATTTGAGTACACAAGTTCTATGTAAAGTACACCACTTCATGTTAGTATTTTTCATTCGATTCTTGATAGCGAATATTTGATATGGATTTTTGGTTTGATTCTAGAATTCTCTATTATAGTATATGCCAATGCAGGAAGAATGATGGTTTCTAGTCAAGAAACCTTATCGAAGTCCGCATTAGGGAAGCTAAATGAAAAATACTAGTTCTAAAGCAAACTTGTCTGATCGAGCGAGCGATCGAATATGATTTTGCGAAATGATGACATATGTACATCTTATGTTCTAATATTATTGATATGATTTGACTCTGAAATTGAAAGTTGTTAGGTTGAATATCTTTGTAATTTAAATTGGAATTTTTCTTGTATGCAAAACTACTATTAATTTAAAACCATTTTACAAACTATTTTCTTTAATTTTTCTTATACAAACTATCTTATTCTATTTTATTTACAAAACTATTTTACAAACTATTTTATTTACAAACTATTTTGTTTACAAAACTATATACAAACTATTTTATTTACAAAACGATTTTACAACTACTTTATGTACAAAACTATTCTAAATTCGAAACCTTTATAAAGCAAAGATGTTCAAATTTCATATGGCTTTTCATACAGCGAAATTGATTTTGGAAAAATTTTGATTCTTGTATAAGGCGGACGTTATATAAGTATAAGGTTATTTTGAAAACTGTTGATTTTGGAAGTTATTCGATCTGAAGAGAAAAATCCTATATACCACAGAATTTATATAAGAATGATTTGATATATTCGAGACTATTTATTTTGGAAAGTATTCGATTTGAAAATGAAATCTTGTATGTAATGGAATTTATATAAGTGTGATATTTGAAGTTATAATTTTGGAAGGGTACTATATATAGTATGATATATTTTAAAGTAAAAGGTATGGAGCGGTACCCTCCATGAAGAAGTATAGTATGATATGCTTCGACCCAGATGGACTTGGGGAATCCAGGAATGGATTCGACCGATAATCCCTAATATACTTGGGTGAATTCATAAATGGATTTGAACCAATATGGTTGTCTGGACTTAAACTCATGACTTCCCTGATTTTTTTAAGGTAGATCGTTCTTTAGTTTACCCAATGGAGGTGCTTTCGATCCTGGGGTCTGTTGTTTATGGATCTTCCGGGAAGGAAATGTATCCATTTCGTAAATCATTGAATCTGCAGTTACCCTTGCAGTAGGGGTCGATGTTCCCTTTTTTACGAAATGACTACGCTATTTTTTTGAAATCCAAAAGGTGGAAGGATCTTCTAGAAAGTTTTGTGTCCATTGCGTTAACACTGGATCAACAGCGGGTCACTGCTATCGTAACAACATCATTTGACATTAGATTTTGAGCAGTACTTCTCATACCTATTTTTAAGTATTTTTCACTGGGTATTGAAACAGGTCTACTAAGTACTTGGAGATTTCTAGCCTTACGCCTGATTAACGTACGACCAGAGTCTACAAGAACGAGGATAAACCTGTTAAGACATCGAGTTATAAAAGTATTTTGATAGCATTATATAAAGGATATTCTAGTCAATTTTTTCTTTTCTAAATACTTTAAAATGTTTAAAATTTTGTCTATTTATATACAACATGGTTTACCAGGGTTGTAAATATCGTGAGAAATTATTAATTCAATAAAACATATTTAAAGTAATTGATTATTGATTTATTAATAATGTTTGAAAAGTATCTTGAGATAAAACTAATAAATTTATAAATAATGGATTTAAGGTTTTCAATAGCTTCTTTGTAAATATTATAATGATGTAAATAATTATTTTCAGATAGTTTACATATATTTATAAAGATGTTATTTAAAATATTTAAATGGTATTTATAAATGAAGCAAGAAATTTTACAGGCGAATTTTTGTAAAGTATTAAAGTATTTAAGATGACTGATTTGCAAATGAAGTTTTCAAATGAATATTTCAAGTAAAATTTATATAAGTTTATTTGAATTTATAATTTAAAGATATTATATAAAAGGAAAAAAATTGATTTGCGAAGTTTATTTATAATAATACACTTGACAAATAAATTTGAATCTCTATTTTGGAAGTAAAGTTTGAAATATTTACTTGATTTTGAAGTATTAATGTGACGACCCAAAATTTTGAACATTTGAAAATTGAAATATTTAATTGATTTTAAATATTTGGAAGTTATTTTAACTTGAATTTCGAATATAACTATGAATTTGGCAGTTAAACTTTTTGAATTTAATTATTGAATTTGGGTAAAAATTTTGAATCTTCAATTTTAAGTCGGATAAAAATATTTAAAAGGCTTAGAAAATTCATATTGATAATACTGAAGATAATGGAAGCTTTAGAATTGAATTTGGGAATGTTTTGATCAGTTTTGAAATTTATCATTTAAATCGGTATTTAATAATAGTCTTTTGAGGCATGGTCTCGGAATTCGACAAAACCACTTCTATTGGATCCGTAATATTGTATTATTATCGGATTTAAATTTTTGTAGCATTTGGAGTAATCGTTTTGCCATACGGTAGATAAACGCGCTAAATTTATGTCCACAATTCAATTTAATAACTGGTCCAAAAGGCTATCTTCTCTATACTATCGAATTTAGACTCGAAACCTTTTCCATTTCATTCGAAACAGGGTTTAACATCATAAATGCCAGGCGGCATGCATTGATAGGAAATTGAGATTTTGAGTCACGATTTTGAGATGGTTTAAATTTAAAATTTAAATATAATACATATAGTTATACTAGACAAAAAAATTATTTACTATGGCCACTTGTCTTCTAGGTCGCGACATTTGTCGTGCATGTAAGGGATTTTTGTCACACGCGTTTGATTCAAAATAATATATATATATATATGTATGTATGTATGTATGTATGTATGTATGTATGTATATGTATATGTATACGATAACAAAAGAAATTATCTTCGTCCGTTATTAAAAATATGGCCGCACAGAATCAAGATCAATGGCCTCCTCAAGCAAATCGAATTCTTTCAAAATCGCGAGTTTCCCTCTTCCTCTTCTGTTCGAAACCAACCCGCCTCCTCCTTCATTATCGAACGACAAATCTAACCTACCTTTCTCCTTCAATCCATCCACGATGAATCATGCGTCTCAATCTGGAGATTCATGGCCGCAGATTGATTCACGATCGAAGCTATAGGTTTGCGCTAGGTCAAGGCGAGGGTAGCAGTCGGAACGTGGTGATTAGGGCATGCATCGATCGGAGCCTCGCATTGTAGTAGGAAGTGATGGGAAATTCATCGATTTGGGGGCGTCAAATTTGTCGAGTCGCGCAGGGCATTGGCTGGGTTTTAGTCGCGGCAGTAAGGGAAGTGGAGGCGCGTCATTTAGGGTTCGATTGGTGTCTCGACGTCGCGAGCAGCTCTGCGATGATGCCTAGGGTTGGCGATGTTTTGGGTGATACAATGGAGTCTTCACAGCGGCGACGATCTCGAGCTATAATCAAGGTTGACGCGGTTCGCGATTTTTACAAAAAGGTAATTAGCTTTTTAATTTTCATATTGATTTAAATCTAGAAAAGTATATATACACACACGATTTCTGGTATAAAAAGTAGACATATATATATATAATACCGATAGTAAAACTTATGCAGTAATAATATAAATATGCAGTAAGGTATATTTACAGTAAGGTATTTATTTATTTAGTTTTTGAATTGATATATATATATATATATATACACACACACACACACATATATATATATATACATATATATATACAAGATTCATATACGCATTTGAAATCAACCAGTATTTTAAAATAATATATGTACCGATTAATTTATCTAGTTACTAAAAATAATTTATTAAGGTAAATTTAGTTTTAAATTTGATTTTTAGTTAAATAAATTTATTATAAAGGAATTTGTTTAAAATTTAAAAAGTATTAGTTTAAAATCAAAATTGTTAGTTAATTTAATTTATAAAAGGAAAATTTGTTAAATTTTAATGATTTGTTTAAAATAAAAATCATTGGTTAATTAAATTTATTAAAAAGGAAATAAATTTTTCGATTAGTTCGAATATTAATAAATTTATATAATTTTTATGCAAGGTCAAAACCATGAAATCAAGTCGGAATTGGATTGGATTGCAAAACAAAAGCAAATGTGAGATCTTCTCACTCAATCGGATTTTTTGATTTAATTTTAGATAGTTAAATTTAAAATTGTTGATTGTGCGGTTGGATGATAAATTTTTATAAGTTGTATTAGATTAGACCCTATGCGCCGCATAATAGCGGAGGATGTTATATAAACCCGTATACCGCGATATTCCACCTCGAAGTGGAATTGGTATTATATATGTATTTGGAGTGATTGATTTTCCGCATTATATAGAGGATGAGACCATATGCGCCGCATAATAGCGGATGACATTTAATAAATCTCATATACCGCGATATTCCACCTCGAAATGGAATTGGTATTTAATTGTTGTGCTAACATTTGTGGATGCAGGAAAATAGATAGGAGGGATCCAACTGGATTCCTCAAACATTTGAATTTGTTTCGTATGTTGTGTGTTGATTTATTTATAATCTGTGTGTGATTATATTGTGATTGAAATCGTTGAAGGCTATAGTTTAGCCGAATATATTTTCGGTATCGTAGGATACCAGAAATAAATAAAATTGGATTTTTGAAATTCAAGTAGCAACTCTATAGTAAAATTTATTTTTAAGAATTGGATAAATTTAAAAGAAGGAATTTTAAAAGGATTAAATTTTATTTTTAAAATCCTATTGAACAAATTCCAAAATATGGGAAAGAATTTTTAAGTAATATTGTTTAATAGTTGAAGAATTTATTTAAAATTCGGATTTTAAATAGTTTGGACAAATAAAGGGGTTTATTTTAAAAAGGTAACAAATTTTAGAAATCAATTTGAAAATTGATTTGGTGTTTAAAAATAAATCTTTGGGAAATCGGTTTGGAAATAAATTTGATGTTTGGAAATAAAATTTGGAAATAAAATTGGAATTTGATTTGGTGTTTTGGAAATAAATTTAGAAATCAATTTGGAATTTGATTTGGTGATTGAAATAAATTCTAGAAATTAATTTGGAATTTGATTTGGTGTTGAAAGTGAGTATTTGGAAATCTATTTGAAAATCGTATATCAATGGATATTTGGAAATTTAAATTCAAAATGGGAATTTATAAAGCAAAGGGAAATTTGTTTTAAAAATAAATATTGGTTTATTTTTAAAACCGTGGAAAAGAAATTTACGGATTTGGAATGTAAATTTAAAATAAATCAAGAAGGATCTATTAATTGATTTTAATGAACTATTTTGAAATGGAAGGTGTATTTTCCCTAGAAAGCCGAGTATGTTTTAAAGTAGCTTTCAAAATTAAAAGTTTTGAAGTTGGTTTTAAAAAAGGATATTTGTGGAGAAATTATTTGCTTAAGTTTTTTTAAAAATCTTTAAAGTAAAGATTTATTTAATTAATTTTAAAAGTCATTATTTAAAGATTTAATGGATATTTGATTTAGAAAATGGTTATTTAAATAGTTATACTCTATCTAGTAATCTTATTCTAAATTATTTTGGACTTAAGTTTGTATGAGAATTAGTATAATATTTTCGTAACTAATATTTAAGCAAGTTTTTTTTAAATAGTTTATTTTAAATATTTCCAAGTATATATGTTTGGATAAGTAATTTGAATTATTTTAAAGTATTCAGACTCAGCATATTTTCGGTGGAAATAAATATTTGGAAATTCATTCCACGTAGAGAAAATGATTTGAAAATTTGTTTTCAAAGGATTGAAATATGGAAAGTAATTTGAAATTTGTTTCAAAGCGTTGAAGTGTGAAAAATATATCTTGCGAAGATATTTTGAAAATAAATAATTGGGAAAAATTATTTGAAATCTGGTGATTGTTGTGAATGTTGATTGATAGTTAAATAACCGACTATCAATATTGGCCTTTAAACGACGTTTGAATTTCGATGCGACTAGGGGTCGGATTCCAAATGGATATTCAAAATCCACATTGAATCTTTGTGATGGATCTTCTGTTTAAAAGATCAAAGTGGAAAATTGTTGTTATTTATTTAAATTCTAAATGTAACACTTATTTTTAAAAAATAAGCGCTAGTTATTCGGATTAGCCGGGAGAGGACTTTGTGTCATAAAACTCATTTCGAATAATGATAGGACGAAATGGGATTGCATTTGAAGATGGTGTTGAAGACCATGTATTTTCGAAAACAAAAGGATTACCTGTTGAATGTCTCTGCGCTGAGTTGCTTCGGTATAGAGATTTTATCACCCTTTGTGATAGGGATTCCGGACGTGATTAGTGAATATCCAAATTGCAAGGGCTTCTTTGGAAGTGCATTCGGTTCTGTTTGATCCCGGAACGGACATGTATGGATGTGTGTCTGACATTACACTTTGAGATGTAAAGCTGGTTTCTATCAATTACATTTCTGTTGGTGGGGGAGAATTTATTCTCTTAGCTTAACACCCTTCTCTGAGATGTACGAGCTCGGAGGTTATGTAGTTGATGGTTACTAGTGATACATTCCCAATTTGGTAATGTGGCATACAAAGTGCTGTTGATCATTTGTTGATCGAAGCATGGCTTTGTGAAAAGTGTAGCTTTGTGGACGAGACTTCATCGGATCTCACAACCCTGAATGGTCGAAACAGGAAAGTTGCGACAAGGTTATTTGGGGCTAGCACCCCCTGAGGGTATTCCCATTTCCTTCTGGAAACAGGTTGTATCATGGTATGGAGCCTACATATTTAACCTATGTGGTTGCTGCAAATTTATTACTTTGTGATTGTTGCTTTATGCTTGAGGATCCTCAGATAAAGGTCGGTTATGACTGGTGGATGGCATACACATGACAGTTAGTTACCTAGTTACAGAGGTAACCCGGCCTTGTGTTGGCAGAGAGCTGGTTAAGTTCTCTGGGAGTCCCTCCAGAGGCGTACCCATGTGGCCCAGAAAGTTCCTTAGCCAGACCATTTGTTGGAAATCCACGGTTTTAGTTGTAGAACATGCCATCTAACATGGTAGCTATAGTAGGCATACTATAATGGTACGTATGCTGACTAAGATTAATATTATACTTGCAAATGTTTTCCACTATGCACAAGTGATGATATTAAAAAGAATTTTGCGTATCAAGCATGTTTGACTATCATAAGGAGAAATCTCCTCCAATTATGCGCTTGCATTGTGTGTGTGCGGGGAGGCCTTATGGTAGTTTCATTTTCCAAAAGCATAGTGGATTTCTATTCCTTTTTTTGTGAAAATAACTATTTTTAAGATCTCACACTAGTCCCATGACTGACCTGGAGTTTATTGTTCCCTTTCTAGACTCTAAGTGCCCATAATTTTCCACACGGACAGCCTAGAGTCAGGTTATCATTATTCTGGAGCAAAGCCAGAAAAAGTATGCTGTGGAGGTTAGCAGAAAGCTGGATGGCGAGGCGTATCACTATTATATAATATTTCTTTTCTGCTGTTTGTTGTGTTGTTGTAAACTCTGATGATGTATTGTAATAACTGATATAGTGCTTTTGTTTTAAAGATTATTCATTTATCTATTATATTTGTTCCGCTGCGAAATGTGAGATTCCGTTGTTGTTTCTCTTCTCTTCTTCTATCTTCTTCTTCTTTAACCCCAACGGTTCGGTTTTCCAGCATTCGATTGTTCGGCATTGGATACAGTGGACGTATTGATGTCGACTTTTAGGATCGAAAACCTGGGTCGTTACAAAGTGGTATCAGAGCATTTGGTTAAGCGACATCCTTGGCTCTGGTAGGGATTACTCATTTGAGATAGAGTCAGTAATACTCTAGAATGAGTTGAGTGTAATAATAGATATGGGCGCGTATTTGTTAGTGAATATAAAATTGTTTTATATTGTGATGATTGGTTTGATGAGTGGTATATGGATTCTGGTCAATACAAGTAATTAACGTTATTTATAGGGATCTGTAAACACTTGTACAGAATAATTCGACACAATATTAGTTTAAAATCGGGTAAATGAAATAATTTTACCCAAACTATTTTTGTATATAAAAGAAATAATTTTTCGTAAATTATTATAGCTGTGTATGGTTGATTGTTTGTTTGGAAGTGATAATATTAAATTATTATCATTAATTATTGAATAAGAAGTTGAAATCATAACTTAAAGCAGAGGAATAAAATCCATGTACAAATGGGATTTGTAAATATAAATTGTAAATGTGATTTATAATTTGAAATAGAATTCCAGAGAAATATTTGAAAGAATTTGAAAGGATTTGAAAATTTTGAAATTTGGAAAAGATTAAATTCCCTTGGAGTTTGGAAATCGTCTTTTTTGAAAAAATGTTTTGGAGGGATAAAAGCACTAAACTCTTTTCGGTAGCTGGAAAATAACTTCGGTGATGACTTCAGCATCATCGATGTTCATTTTCGAGTTTCCAGGAGAGGAATTGCTACCAAATTTTAAAAAATTGAATTTTTTTTGCAAAACTGGGTTTAGTTTTGGGAATTCAAAAGATAACTTGAATTGATTTCAAAATTGATTTTGAAATGTTGGAAAGACTCTGGAATCTGATGAAAATAGTTATGGAATAAAATTTATTAAGGTGGAAAATAAAATTATGAATGAATAAATGAATTTACAATTGCAAGTAAATGAAAGTAAAATTGAATTTGATGTGTAATAAACAAAGTGAAGTATTGAAATAAAATTAGTAAGTGAAAATAATTGAGGGAATGACCAAATAAGTATGATTTGAAATGAATTGAATTCATATGGAATTGAAAATTCAGTTTAAATATAAGTGGTTACAAACCAAAGTGGTGAATTGGAAATAAATATAAGAAGTATATGGAATGTTTATATTGAACTTAAGAAATAAATGGCAAAGTTCTTAAGTTATAATTTGGAGTTAAGAAAATGTTCTGAATTAATAAGTGAATGAAGATTTAACTGGAAGTAGTGAAATGGAAATTGTGAATAAGTGTATTGAAATGAAAATCAAATGTGAATAAAAGAAAAGTAATTGATAAAGCTAATAATCAATTGGAATTAATATGTAGGATGTACGTATATTATTTTCGCATAGTGATTTGATACAAAATTCGAGCACAGAATTTCGAGATAGTTATATCAATCCGAGTTGGGATTTTTCACTCGATTTTCGACGACGAACCTAGATATGGATTTTTTGGTTGATTCTGGAAATTCTCTATCATAGTTTACAGCCATGCAAGGAGAATGGAGGTTTCTGATCAAGAAACCAGATCTGAGTCCGCACTAGAAAGTTGGGTGGACGATACTAGTTAGGAAGTGAAATTGTGTGATCGAGTGAGCGGTTGAATTTGATATTGCATACGAGTGATATAAGTGCATCGTATGGATTTGAATGAAATGAATATTAAAATTTTTGTAAAGAAATGTGCAAAATAAATTTGAATGTTGTAATTGGGCATTATTGTTAAGTAAGATATACAGGTGTTATAAAGGAAAAGGAAATTGGGATTTTTGATTTTGAAGATAATTTAAATTGTTCGACAAAAGGTTTGTATTTAAATTTCTATATGAAATTTGATGATTTTCTTGTCTAGTCGATTGGCATTTTGTTTTCTTTTGAATCTGGGGGCCCCGTGTTGCCATTATAGAGTCGTACCGAGCTAGCCGCGCAAAGGAGACGCTGGCGAAATTTTTCAAAAATTTAGGGAGTTAGAAAATTTTTAAGAAAATTATGAAAGTTAAAAATTTGAATTTAAATTTGAATTGTTAAGCAAACAATATTGTTTGAAACTTATGGTTGATTTTGGAAAGTTAGTTGAAGCGATAATGGGTTGTTAATAAAAAGGATTTGCTTTCGCAAGTTAACAAAACTGTTTGGTTTTGCGAAAATGATAAACGGATTGAGGATCATTCTTGTTAATTATAAATTTCGGGACGAAATTCTTTTAAGAGGGGAAGAATGTGACGACCCAAAATTTTGAACATTTGAAATTGAAATATTTAAATATTTGGAAGCTATTTTGACTTGAATTTCGAATATATGGGTAAAAAATTTGAATCTTCAATTTTAAGCCGATTAAAAACATTTTAAAGGCTTAGAAAATTCATATTGATAATACTGAAGATAATGGAAGCTTCAGAATTGAATTTGGAAATGTTTTGATCAATTTTGAAATTTATTTTTTAAATCGATATTTAAAAATAGTCTTCCGAGGCGCAATCTCGGAATTCGACGAAACTAGTTCCATTGATCCGTAATATTGTATTATTATTGGATTTCAATTTTCGTAGCATTTGGAGTAATCATTTGGTCATACGATGGATAAACGTGCTAAATTTATATCGAAAATTCAATTTAATAACTGGTCCAAAAGGCTATCTTCTCCATACGATCGAATTTGGACTCGAAACCTTTTCCATTGCGTTCGAAACAGGGGTTTAACATTATAAACGCCTGTCCGCATGCCTCGATAGGAAATTAAGATTTTGAGTCACGATTTTGAGACGGTTTAAATTTAAAATCTAAATATAATACATATAGTTATACTAGACAAAAAAATTATTTACTTTGGCCACTTGTCTTCTAGGTCGCGACATTTGTCTTGCACATAAGGGATTTTTGTCACACGCGTTTGATTCAAGATAAAAAAAATTATATATATACGATAAGCAAAAAAAAAAAAGAATTTTTTTATCTTCGCTCGTTATTAAAAATATGGCCGCATGAAATCAAGATCAATGGCCTCCTCAAGAAAATCGAATTCTTTCAAATTCACGAGTGCCCCTCTTCCTCTTCTGTTCGAAACCGAGCCTCCTCCTCCTTCATTATCGAACGACAAATCTGACCTACCTTTCTCCTTCAAACCATCCACGTTGAATCGCGCGTCTCAATCTGGAGTTTCATGGCCGCAGATTGAATCGCGATCGAAGCTGTAGGTTTGCGTTGGGTCAAGGCAAGGGTAGCAGTCGCAACATGGTGATTAGGGCATGCATCGATCAGAGCCTTGCATTGCAGTAGGAAGTGATGGGAAATTCACCGATTTGGGGGGATCGAGTTTGTCGAGTCGCGTATGGCAGTGGCTGGGTTTTAGTCGCAGTAGTAAGGGAAGTGGAGGCACGTCATTTAGGGTTCAATGGGTGTCTCGACGTCACGAGCAGCTCCGCGATGATGCCTAGGGTTGGCGATGTTTTGGATGACACGATGGAGCCTTCACAGCGGCGACGATCTCGAGCTATAGTCAAGGTTGACGTGGTTCGTGATTTTTACAAAAAGGTAACTAGCTTTTCAATTTTTTCAAATTGATTTAAATCTAGAAAAATATACATACACACACGATTTCTGGTATAAAAAGTAGATATATATATACACATAAAATATCGGTAGTAAAACTTACGCAGTAATAATATATATATGCAGTAAGGTATATTTACTATAAGCTATTTATTTATTTAGTTTTTGAATTGATAAATACACACACACACACACACACACACACACATATATGTACTAATGATTAATTTATCTAGTTACTAAAAATAATTTATTAAGGTAAATTTAGTTTTAAATTTAATTTTTAGTTAAATAAATTTATTAAAAAGGAATTTTTTTAAATTTAAAAAGTATTAGTTTAAAATCAAAATTGTTAGTTAATTTCATTTATAAAAGGAAATTTTGTTTAAATTTTAATGATTTGTTTAAAATAAAAATCATTGGTTAATTAAATTTATTAGAAAGGAAATAAATTTTTCGATTAGTTCAAATATTAATAAATTTGTATAATTGTTATGCAAGATCAAAACCGTGAAATCAAGTCGGAATTGGATTGGATTGCAAAACAAAAGCAAAGGTGAGATCTTCTCACTTAATCGGTTTTTCGATTTAATTTTAAATAGTTAAATTTAAAATTGTTGATTGTGTGGTTGGATGATAAATTATTATAAGTTGTATTGGATTTAGACCCTATGCGCCGCATAATAGCGGATGATGTTATATAAACCCATATACCGCGATATTCCACCTTGAAGTGGAATTGGTATTATATATGTATTTGGAGTGATTGATTTATCGCATTATATAGAGGATGAGACTCTATGCGCCGCATAATAGCGGATGACATTTAATAAATCCCATATACCGCGATATTCCACCTCGAAGTGGAATCGGTATTTAATTGTTGTGCTAACATTTGTGGATGCAGGAAAATAGGTAGGAGGGATCCAATTGGATTCCTCAAACATTTGAATTTGTTTCATATGTCGTGTGTCGATTTACTTATAATCTGTGTGTGATTATATTGTGATTGAAATCGTTGAAGGCTATAGTTTAGCCGAATATATTTTCGGTATCGTAGGATACCAGAAATAAATAAAATTGGATTTTTGAAATTCAAGTAGAAACTCTATAGTAAAATTTATTTTTAAGAATTAGATAAATTTAAAAGAAGGAATTTTAAAAGGATTAAGTTTTATTTTTGAAATCCTATTGAACAAATTCCAAAATATGGGAAAGGATTTTTAATAAAAGGATTTTTAAGTAATATTGTTTAATAGTTGAAGAATTTATTTAAAATTCGGATTTTAAATAGTTTGGAAAAATAAAGGGGTTTATTTTAAAAAGGTAACAAATTTTAGAAATCAATTTGAAAATTGATTTGGTGTTTAAAAATAAATCTTTGGGAAATCGGTTTGGAAATAAATTTGATGTTTGGAAATAGAAGTTGGAAATAAAATTGGAATTTGATTTGGTGTTTTGGAAATAAATTTAGAAATCAATTTGGAATTTGATTTGGTGATTCAAATAAATTCTAGAAATTAATTTGGAAATTGATTTGGTGTTGAAAGTGAGTATTTGGAAATTTATTTGAAAATCGTATATCAATGGATATTTGGAAATTTTAAATTCACAATAGGAATTTATAAAGCAAAGGGAAATTTGTTTCAAAAATAAATATTGGTTTATTTTTAACAGTGTAGAAAAGAAATTTATGGATTTGGAATGTAAATTTAAAATAAATCAAGAAGGATTTATTAATTGATTTTAATGAACTATTTTGAAATGGAAGGTGCATTTTCACTGGAAAGCCTAATATGTTTTAAAGTAGCTTTCAAAATTAAAAGTTTTGAAGTCGGTTTTAAAAAAGGATGTTTGTGGAGAAATTATTTTCTTAAGTTGTTTTAAAAATCTTTAAAGTAAAGATTTATTTCATTAATTTTAAAAGTGATTATTTAAAGATTTAATGGATATTTGATTTAGAAAATGGTTATTTGAATAGTTATACTCTATCTAGTAATCTTATTTTAAAATTATTTTGGACTTATGTTTGTATGAGATATTAGTATAATATTTTCGTAACTAATATTTAAGCAAGTTTTTTTAAAATAGTTTATTTTAAAAATTTCCAAGTATATATGTTTGGATAAGTAATTTAAATTATTTTAAAGTATTCAGACTCGGCATATTTTCAGTGGAAATAAATATTTGGAACCACGTGGGGAAAATGATTTGAAAATTTGTTTTCGAAGGATTGAAATGTGGAAAGTAATTTGAAATTTGTTTTCAAATTGTTGAAGTGTGAAAAATATATCTTGCAAAGATATTTTGAAAATAAATAATTGGGGAAAATTATTTGAAATGTGGTGATTGTTGTGAATGTTGATTGATAGTTAAATAACCAACTATCAATATTGGCCTTTAAACGGCATTTGAATTCGTTGC
Source organism: Allium cepa (assembly GCA_030765085.1). Classification (NCBI taxonomy): domain Eukaryota; kingdom Viridiplantae; phylum Streptophyta; class Magnoliopsida; order Asparagales; family Amaryllidaceae; genus Allium; species Allium cepa. The sequence goes on from CM060944.1 coordinate 351,022,926, forward strand.
GATCGGGGGTCGGATTCCAAATGGATATTCGAAATCCACATCGAATCTTTGTGATGGATCTTTTGTTTAAAAGATCAAAGCGGAAAATTGTTGTGATTTATTTGAAATCTGAATGTAACACTTATTTTAAAAAAATAAATGCTCGTTATTCGGATTTGCCGGGAGAGGACTTTGTGTCATAAAACCCATTCTGAATAATGATATGACGAAATGGGATTGCATTTGAAGATGGTGTTGAAGACGGGTATTTTAGAAAACGAAAGGATTACCTTTTGAATGTCTCTACACTGAGTTGCTTCGGTATAGAGATTTTATCACCCTTTTTGATGGGGATTCTGGACATGGTTAGTGAATATCCAGATTGCAAGGGCTTCTTTGGAAGTGCCTTCGGTTCTGTTCGATCCCAGAACGGACTTGTATGGATGTGTGTCTGACATTACACTTTGAGATGTCAAATTGGTTTCTATCAAATACATTTCAGTTGGTGGTGGAGAATTTATTCTCTTAGCTTAACACTCTTCTCTGAGACGTACGAGCTCAAAGGTTATGTAGTTGATGGTTACTAGTGATACATTCCCAATTTGGTAATGTGGAATACGAAGTGCTGCTGATCATTTGTTGATCGAAGCATGGCTTTATGAAAAGTGTAGCTTTATGGACGAGACTTCGTCAGACCTCACAATCCGGAATTGTCAAAACAAGAAGGATGCAGCAAGATTATTTGTGGGTAGCGCCCCCTAAGGGTATGTCCATTTCCTCCTAGAAAGGGGTTGTATCATGGTATGGAGCCCAGATATTTAACCTATGTGGTTGCTGCAAATTTATTACTTTGTGGTTGTTGCTTTGTGGTTGAGGATCCTCGGATAAAGGTCGGTTACGACCGGGGGATGGCATACTCATGACAGTTAGTTACCTAGCTATAGAGGTAACTTGGCCTTATGTTGGCCGAGAGTTGGTTAAGTCTCGGGGCGTCCCTCCAGAGGCGTACCCATGTGGCCCAGGAAGATCCTTATCCTGACCATTTGTTGGAAATTCAATCATCAATACACGCCTTGTACGGTTTTAGTTGTTGAACCTGCCACCTAACATGGTAGCTATAGTAGGCATACTATAATGGTACGTATGCTGGATAAGATTAATATTATACTTGCAAATGTTTTCCACTATGCACTAATGATAATATTAAAAAGAATTTTTCGTATCAAGCATGTTTGACTATCATAAAGAGAAATCTCCTCCAATTGTGCGCTTGCATTGTGTGTGTGTGGGGAGGCCTTATGGTAGTTTTATTTTCCAAAAGCATAGCGGATTTCTTTTCCTTTCTTTGTGAAAATAACTGTTTTTAAGATCTCACACCAGTCCCATGACTGACCTGGAGTTTATTGTTCCCTTTCTAAACTCTGGGTGCCCATAATTTTCCCTACGGGCCGCCTAGAGTCAGGTTATCATTATTCTGGAGCGATGTCAGAAAAAGTATGCTGTGGAGATCAGGAGCAAGCTGGATGGCGAAGCGTATCACTAGTATATAATATTTATTTTCCGTTGTTTGTTGTGTTGTTGTAAACTCTGATGATGTATTGTAATAACTGATATAATGCTTTTGTTTTTAAGATTATTCATTTATGTATTATATTTGTTCTGGTGCGAAATGTTAGATTCTGTTGCTATTTCTGTTCTCTTCTTCTATTTTCTTCTTCTTTAACCCTAACGGTTCAGTTTTCCGGCATGCGATTGTTCGGCATTGGATACAGTTGATGTCGACTTTCGGACGTTGAAAAATTAGATCGTTACAACTAATAGTAGATTTATTGGTTTATTTACTATTTGATTTTGTATTAAACCATAATAAGCGTTTTCCACGATTTGAATAATCATTTTAAAACAAGTGTGTAAAATTAATTGTGAAGATATGAAATTTTATACTTTGATTTAGAAATTTAATGTAAGATTTACGGAACTTTATTTTAAAGCTTATTATAATGTTTTGATATAAATTTGTAACATTGTTTTGGACTTTAGAAAAATCTTTGCATAATGCTATGTGGATGTTTTCAATATATCTTATTTTTTACTAAGTGAATGAGGTTAAATGTTTTAATTGAACTTTTAGATATATTGCAATATTTCTTTTCTCTTCAAGGGCGAATACCAAAAACTTAAATTTTTATTCAATAACCGAATTAAATTATAAACTTAAATAAGGAAATAGAAGATTATGTAATATTTTTTTTGAAATGATTCATTAATGACTTAAATCTTTAATTGAAACCAAATTATGTAAGTGATTGACCTTTATATAAATAAATAAATGAAAGGTAATGATGAAAAAAACAACCAATCGAACAAACTTAAATAAATTTAAAATTCTTGTTGTTTGGTTGATGGGAAGTTTGGGAAAGAATACTTCTAGTTGTTGAGGTTGTATGACTAATCTATTAAGTAACTATCTAAGGCGGTTGAGCATAGGGTACACTTGATAGTTTATTTATCACCTTGCATGATTAAAAGTTTCTGAACTAAACAGACCACTGGTTTTGGCTGCTATGGATGTATGATGGATTCTTTGGTTGCATAAATGGTTGTATTGTTTGTTTGATTATGTTTTATATTGATTTTCTTTTGTTGCAAATTGAAACAAATTAAATATCTCTCTAATGTATAATTCTCACTATTTTGGATTATATAAGTGAAATATAGGTTTATGGAAGCAATAGTTACTGCTTTTGGTTTCATAAATAAAGTTGTTTTTCCAACAAATAGGTATGTTTTCGGATTACGGTTCTATAGCGATATTTTATTGTTATCCCACGGTTTGAGATATTTATTTTTGAGAGATGATATGTAAGTTTATTATTGATATTATTATTTTTTCGGACCTAACCATGTAAAGGAGATGCTGCCGAAATTATTCGTGGAAGTTGAGTCATTTTCAAATTTATAATAAACTTAAATATGTAAGTTAAATTGTTTATAACTTAATTATTTTGAATAAAATATTTCAAATTCCTTGATTCCATCTTGTTCCATTTCGAGGACGAAAAGTTTGGAGTGAGGGAGACTATAACAACCCGTATTTGTGATAATTAAAAATATTAAATTTAATAAGGTTTTGGACTTTAATATTGTCATAAATTAAAATTTATGATTTATTAAATTGAGTCTTATTAGATTAGAAATTTTGACCTTAAGATAAATCTTAAAACATCTAATTTTAATGAGATAAAAGATGGTAACATGTATTGACATATAATTTGCTAATATTGATTGAATGTAGTTGACTACTATACTATATTAACATAATTTTAATCAATTTAAATAATAAAGGTTAATAAGGAATAGAATAAATGATGTATAAATTGATGTAATCATATGTTAGTAATTGCAATTGGTTTTATTATGCAGTATGAAATCAATTATTTTGTACATAAATTTATTAACCTTTGTTAGTAAACAATAAGTTAATAGATATGGATTATTAATGTATAGCCATTGTTTATTTATTATCTTATTAATAAATCCATTATAAATGTGTTTGGTAATTAATGGAGAATTGATGTAATTGAAATATTACAATTGATATAAGAAGAAAAATTAACTGTTGAGTGATGAGTGTAACAAAATAAAAAGTTATGTTAATCAATTTCATAAGGGAATGGTTGATTTGATAATAAGAATGTAAATCAAAATAAAAGGATTTTTTGGAATTTAAATATATAATGAACGGGTTTTATTACGGTTGTAAATAAATATCGGAATTAATTAAGTATATAGATATTGGGTTTAACATGAAAAATTGTATTTCAAAGAAAACAATTGGATTAATTATCTTCTATGTATTAGGGTATGTTTTGAGATTAAATTACTGTAATTAATAGTAATCATATCTTGCCATTAATAAGAAATAGAAGTAAATGGTAATAAATTGATGATATGTGCAACTTATGTTTTTGTATAAAAAATATAATGATAATTTCAATAAGATTACGTTCAAATTGTGAGTACTTAAATTTGTTACATATACAATGATAATAGGAAATCAATTGATAAAGAAACGACATGGTTGTATGAAGTATTATTTCTATGACTCTTTAACGGGATAATCTTTAAATATAAGTTGGTTTTAAAGGGGGAGGTGTTAACTGTAAATTAATGTGTAATAAAAAGAAATATGTTTCAATAAAAATAGAAGAAAAGGTTGGTTTTTTGAAAAGAATATTTTTATCAAATAAACTGAATATTTCATTTGTGAATGTAAATTTAATTTCATTAAAACAAAGAATTGAATTTTGTTGTATGTTTCTAGTTGGAATATTTGATTTATTTAAATATTCAAACTTGATTTGAGTTCAATTTATAAAAAAAATGGTAAGATAACAACTAGAAGGTTTGGTTAAAATTTTGATTTGGAATAGTTAGCATATTTACATAGGAAATTTATTCCGTTTCAAATTTGACTTTGGAGTCTCAGTTCATCTTTTAGTGTGTGGGGTGGCGGTCCTCGTTATGTTAATTGCAATGTTTAATTTTATTTACTGCGTACTAAATAAAAATACATATATGTGTGTAAATTTGAGCTTATTTGGGTTAATAAAATATGTTAAATTGAACTGTTTTTTAGTATATTAGATTTTTGATTTCTATGTACGGTCTACGTTCTCAAATTTAAATCGTCATTTTCATTCATATTTTTTACTATTACTTTCTTTTATTGAATACATGCCTCTTTTGGTTTTCCAGTAAGTTTTATTTACTTGCACGCGAGCCTGTCTTTGAAATGTTTCATATGTATTGATGAAATTAATTGAGGTAGCACATGTTTTGAAATTTTATACCAAAAGATTTGCTTGCTATGTAAACATGTATTATCAAATTCCAACGTGTGTCTTTCATCTTTTGTTAATTACCTACATGTTAGGCTCTTTTTATTTTGCAAATTTACATCTTCTTGTATTCTTCCCTTTCAATTTCCTAACATGCTTTACCCTTACTCGTTTCCTATCTCATAAATCTCTTCATCTAACTTTCCATTTCCAAAACGTGCTTCCATTATTTCTTTTGCCTAAAGTTTTCTTTCTCTTATTTAAAAAAAAGAAAAAAAACGAATGTGAGCAACTTATTTTCATGAAGCCAATCTTTTCCATTTGTTTACAAATCCATTTCCTAAAGCCTCCTTCCTCCATGTGTGAGCCATCGTGTCATTTTTTTTTGTTGATTCTCCAAAATTTTGAAACATGAGCAGGCTTCAAAATTCTTAATGTGAGTAACTAACTTGTTTTATTTTATTATTAAAATGTGTGTACATGGTTTTTTATTTCACTTCCATAATATTCTTATAACTTGAATAACTTCCGCATATGAACTCCGATTAATATGCGGTTTCTTCATTTGGGTTCGCATCAAAATTCCAAACAACATGAAACTAGTTTGGTTGAATTTAGAGATCGTTGAAGTTTTGGGCTTTTATTGGATTTTCAGTTGACTATAAATCAAAGATGAGTGATTAAACCCACTCACGCAATACTAAAAATTCCATTGGAAGTTAAATAAAATATATGATGTGATATACAAATTTTTTATTATTGTTTGTTGATTTAAGTTGACATTTGAATTGATATTGAATCTAAATTGACATTTAATTTTATATTGGAGTTTAATTGATAGTTAAACCCCGATATTGATAACTGTTATATGTTGAAATATATTGGTTGATTTGGATGTTGTTTGCAATGGATGCTTATTGATTGATATGTTGTATGTATGGTTGTTTATTTATTTTAGTATATCCTTATTATCACCATGTACATTATTGACATCATTTAAATGGTCCTCTGAATCATTTTAGAGCTGGATAATTAAGACATTTAAATCGTGGGTTGAAATGATATATACCCATACAATTTCTTGAATTTGGTTTTTTTTATTAAAACTGAATTATTTAAAAGTTTAAGTTTCTTAATTTAAACTTCGAGTTTATTTTAAATAAAGTGGTTAAAATTGGTATTTCGAGTTATCTGAAATCTCGTAAGTTGTTGCACTCACATTGTACACTTTATAGGCGATGAAAAATCCGGTAACATCTATGAAGCCATTGCATTGATATTTTCATTTGAGATTGATTTGACTTACAAAGGAATTTTTATAGTTCTGACTCGAGTGTATTGTTTTTCATTATGCTCGGGTCAGCCTGATTTTCAACGTTGAAGACTATTTTCTAGTGGACGAAGATGAAGATTTGGTATATTATTGCTATTTATTATTCCACTATATTCTATGTTCTGCTGCATTATTTGTTTATTTATGATGTATGTATAACTCTAATTTGAATTTGTAAAAGTGTAATCAAATGTTATTTGTAAAACAGCTTCATGAACTGTTTATTTGATTATTATATTTTGTCATTCCACTGCGAGATTCTATGTTTTGTTTTTTCTTTCCTTTTTTTCTTTTTTTTCTTATTTACCATCTTAACAATCCTCTCTTTTGAATAGTTTAAGTTTGACATGTGTTGTTTATTGTCGATTTGAACCGTCCAAAAAGATGGGTCGTTACACATATTCCAAGAATGAAGATATTTGAAGATGGAGATATTGAGACGAATAATAATGAAGGACTACTTGTTGATTAATTAGGGTTAAACTTCTGATTCATTATATTGTAGCAGTGGTCTCTTTGTTATGAAAAACCTCAAAACCACAAGGGCTTCTCCCCTAGTAACGACCGTGGAAAGTACCTTCGGTTTCATTCAAGCCCAGAACGAATTTGTATGATTGAGTGTCTGGCCTCGCATTCCAAATCATAAAAAATGATCTCTATCAAAGTATATTGGTCGATGGCGGAATAGACGTCTTCTCTTAGCTAAACACCCTTTACCGAGACTTACAAGCTCAAGAAGTTTACTTTTATGGAAATCGGTCATGTGAATGTGTAATGGCAATATGGCATTCAAAGTGAAAGAAGATGTGCTATGTGAAAAGGTAATCGTTGGCTCAAGCCTCGTCAATCAGAAATGATCGAAATAGGGTTAGATGCGGCAAGGCTAAGTAGGTCATTCCCAACTAGAGTATGATCATCCCGTTATAGATATATTTCTTCCCGCTATGACACTCGGGATGTAAATTAATGTGTTTTGTATGACAGAGCGCGCTTGATTAAAGGTCGGTAATGACGGGGGGATGACATTTTTGGTACTACCTAGTTATAGAGGTATGCCGGTCTTGTGTTGGTAGAGGATCTTTGTGATGGTTCCTTGGGACATCCATCTAGAGGTGTACCCGTCGGAAGGTATTCCCTTCACCTGGTCATTTGTATGGAAATCCATTCTCCAATAAGACCCTGCGGTTTTGTTTGTATTAGCGTAATGAATAGCCTCAAAATGTTATGTGGGTAACCATTTCGGATAAGATTAATAGGTTTATTTGCAAATGTTTTCAAGGAATGTCATTAGAAATAATATCAAATGTTTTGATATATAAAAGTGTTTTTAGTTATCATGAGGTAAAAATCCGTCCATGTTTATGTGCGGGCGTGGTCTTATGAGATACTCTTTCTTTTCAAAGAACTTAATTCAAAGGCTAATATATGACACTAACATTTATTATTGAGTTTTCTCACACTGGTTTATCAAGCCTGATCTGGTTATTTTCAATACTCGGGTCAGATCCGAGTAGTTTCATGTTTATTCAAAGGCAGTTGAAGTTTCCAAAGGACAGCTGGAGATATTCATCTATGTATGACATATTTTATTATTCGCTTTGCGTTGTCTGTTTTTTTTTTATCAGCAATTGTAAGGATAGATGTTTATAACTGTCTAAGTTGAATTTAGGTTAGTATTTGATATATGTATTTTGAAAGTTTTCCGCTGTAAAGATAATTGTTCAATATTATATTTTATTCCATTCGTGTGAGATTTTGTTCTGTCTATTTTTCTTCATTACCCTTCATGTTCCATCTTTTCGTGCAATTTGAGTTGGACATGTGTGATTTATTGTCGATTCAAAGCGTACGGGAAAACGGTCCGTGACAGAACTATAGTTGCAATCGTAAAGTCCATGGTAACCCACTATCGTAAGATCTGGACGTAATCATAATCTAGGTGGGCATCCCCATATACCCCTTCTCTAAAAGCACATTAGAAGCCTCTGAATTATTAATGATCCCTTTACACATGTCTCCATAGTGGAACTCAATTGTTATTCCATCACAGCTATCTCCATAGTAGAATACACATGCAAATTCTACTCACAAGCCCTCATTATTGAAATCGTCCTTATGGATCACTACCACAACTCCCATCATTGAGTCATCATCATCGGCATGCCTCTCAACCCCTATCGTAAGTCATCGTGTTGATGTGTTATGCCATTGCTTCACTAGTCATCACAATGACATCAAAGTTGCCTTAAGTCATCTTGAAGTTGTTCGCCTTTGCTCAAGAACAAACTCCAAAAGTTCATATTTTGACTTGGGTCATTTTTGAGGAAAACCAAAGTCATCAACCTGAAAACCAAAGCATTAACTGTAAAAACCCAAGGCAACCCAATAATTCCCCCCATTCCTTTTCTGCTTAGAATTTCTTTGGTTCGGTTTCGAAAAGTACCCCCTCTATCCTGAAGTCAAACTCGAAGTGTCGCAATACACCCCCAAACAAGATTTTCTGACCGGCCACCAAGCACAACATCACCGAATGCATGTCTGGTGCTCCCAGTGCTAACTTGAAGCACTAACCGAGCACACCATCGCTAGATTTAAAGCACACCTGAGCAGAATTTCTTAACCAATCCCCAAACAAATTCTACCAAACAAAAATGATGTAGATTTCCCAAAATGCAACGTTGCATCGATTTCATCGGTACGCTCCATTCTTTGATCTGTGTGCCTTCCCCATATATTGATATGACTTCTAGCATCCTAGAGCTTGTCAATTGAAGTCTTGTTCTATGCTCTCTACCGCTAATTATCTCCAACCATTCAAGCATACACAGAAATACCCAACACACACAAATTAACATTTAAGCATACAAAACACACAACAAATCATAGCAACCAACATATACTCTATCTATAACATAGCTTAACATCTATCAAGGCAGTCACTGATCCAAATAACATGATTAGAATACCAAGGAACACCTTATTCACGTTTTTACTATTGGTAAGATTTTAAAATATTTTTTTGACTTTAAAAATGGATCCAAAATATGCTAAACCTATAGATACAAATATAATAAGGCATGAGATGATAAATCACTCACCAAACTATCTAAATCTAAGTTTTGCATGAAAATCGAGGTGAATCCAAGTATGAACAACCAAGACTCAAATTCATTCCTAAAAAAATAGATTTGAAAATCTCCAATTCATACCCTTACTAATCTATGATTTAAACTTGATTTAGAGAAAAAAAGTGGAGGTGGGTTAATGGTGGCTTAGATCTATTTAAGAGATGAAAAAAATGATTTGGGGAAGGTTATTTTGGCTTCTAATAGTGTAAAACCTAAAATTGGTTAGTGAGCCTATGCTCGGTCTCACTAACTACCCATTAAGCTACTCTAAAAACTGCCAAACTGAAAACAGCCATATCTCATAGCCAAAAAGTCCAAATCAATATATGACCACTCTATAGAAAGTGAAACCATCGTATCTTTCGAATGGAAGTGGTCTCGGGCCTAATTCAGCTTATATCAAAATTTATAGCCACTGTAAGTTTTTAGGTGGATAAATAGCCCCAAATGTTGGCGTTGAGGCACGTATGTCAGCTCAGGTCGTAGGGAATGTAGACGTGAATGCACTATTCCAATAATTCATGGAAAATCTAGTCCAGTGGCATGTTCAATGGCAAGTGCCATTGCAAGCCCCGCAAGTTCCAAAGGGCTTGGTGCCTGCTGTTAGAGATAACTTTACTAAGATGAACTAAGACTTTTGAAGCTTGGGTGGAGAGATGTTCGATGGAACAAAACTAGTTTTAGAAGCAACTGGTTGGTGGAAGATGTGTGAAAGAATTTATGATGACTTAGAAGCCCAAAAGGGAAATTTCGTGTCTGGGCAGTTTAAAGGACTGGTTGTATTTAGTGGGAAATGTGATGGTGGATGTTCCTGAGCAAGAAATTACTTAGGAGAGATTTATGGAGATGTTTGAAGAGCAAATCATTCCTGGCTCGAAATTTTTAGTTATATTCCAAGAGTTTGTTGAGCTGCGAGAAGGAAGCGTGTCGATTTCGGAGTACATGCATAAGTTTAAAACTTTATCGAAGTATGGGGTAGACTTGATTAGAACACCAAGGAAGAAGGTAGAGAAATTCATTCTTGGGTTAAACCCGAAACTAAGTGATAAGACCATAGCCCATCTAGCACTTCCATTCAATGAAGTGGTGGACATGGAAAGATGTTATGAGTTGATGTAAACAAGGAGAAGAGTTGTGAGTCTAAAAGCTTTGGTTAAAAAGAAGAAGAGGTTTAACCCATATCAAAAGGGGAAGAAGGGCCAACAGCCGAAGGGCATGGCTTAGTTTGGAGCAAGGATGGAGGTTTTTGAAGTCACTTACTGCAATTTTAAGCAAGTAGGGGACTATGCTTTAAAGCGTCTAAGGCTGATGGGAGAGAAAATGGTCAAGTGCTTCACTTGTGATAAGCCTGACAATTAAAAAAAACTATCCAAACCTTAAAGCATAGGTCTTTGCTTTAGAAGGGTCCAAGGGAAGTCCATCTGCCGAAAGGTAAGATAAGAGCAAGATCTTGGAAGGTATGAATTTGATTTATGGTATTTCAGTTATATTACTCTTTAACATAGATGCTACACATTTATTATAGTAAAATACTTAGTTGATAGTCTTAGGCAAAGGATGACCTATTTAGTTACCTTCATTTGTGTAGTGAGTCAGATAGGGGGATACGCCACTCTTGGATTTTGATGAATTGACTTAGAAATAAAGTTAGATGGGTGTATGTTTTGTGTAATACTTACGTATTTGAATTCATAGCCTTTGGAATTATTTTGGGGATGCATTGGTCAGAGCATTATGACATAAATATATATATTATGCCAAGAGGATAGTAGTACTTAGACATCTTGAAGCAAGAGAGTAATCATAGCTCTTGATGAATCAAGACTGAAGGGATAAGGAGGAGTGGTTGCCTTAGTCTCGGAGGAAGCATAAATAAGAGAAGTACACGTGGTGGGAGAATTTTTAGATGTGTTTGAACCAGTTTTGGATTACCACCCATGAGAGCTATTGAGTTCCAGATTAAGTAGATACTGGGTGTTTTACCATTTAGCCAACCCCTTAGTATAATGCCTCCAAAGGAGATAGAGAAGTTAAAGAAGCAACTAGTGGACGTGGAAGACAAGAGCTTTCTAAGGACGAGTAATTCACATGGGGTGCCTCGGGTATGTTTGTGGAGAAGTCCGTTGGGAATTTAGGATTATGCATTGACTACCGAAAGCTGAATGAAAAGATTGTGAAGAATAGATATCTCTTGCCAATGATAGATGATTTGTTTGATGTGTTGAATGGAGCCATGGTGTTCTCACAGCTAGATTTGGCTTTTTGGTTTTCATTTACTAAGGGTAGCGGAGGAAAGTGTACCATTGACTGCTTTTAGAATGAGATATGGTTCATATGAGTAGCTAGTAATGTCGTTTGGACCAACTAATGCACATGCGCTCTTTGTGGATTTAATGAATCGGATTTTTTGAGATCAGTTATACTGATATGTGTTGGTGTTCATTGATGACATCTTGGTATTCTCAAGAGCATAAGGTTCACCTAAGGCTCGTGTTGGAGACATTAATACAACATAAATTAATGACGAAAATTTTTAAGTGTCATTTATGGAAAAGGGAAGTTAAGTTCTTAGGACATGTAGTTTCAAAGAGAGGCCTGACCATAGACCCTTCGAAAGTAGAAGCGATGAATGGATGAAAGAGATCCAAGACAGTTACAGAGGTTCGGAGTTCCTTAGACTTAGTCGGTTATTACCGAAGATTCATCAAGGACTCCTCTCGGTTAGCAGTGCCAATGACAATACTTAATCGAAAATATGAGAAGTATATGTGGACTGAGGAGAGTGAGACGTCATTCTGAGAGTTGAAACATCATTTGGTGAATGCTCTAGTTTTAGTTATACCTAAGGGAAATGAAGATATGGTCGTTTATATTGATGCTTTAGGTTCGAGGTTAGGAGCAATGTTGCTATAAAGAGGCAAAGTAATAGCTTATGCATATGGGCAGAGAGACCCTATGAAGTTCGGTATCCCACAAATGACTTGGAGTTGGTAGATGTTATATTCGCATTGAAGTTTAGAGATGTTACCTTTTAGGAGAAAGGTCTTAGCAATTTACTGGCCATGAGTCCTTAAGATACTTATTTTCTCAGAAGGAGTTGAACACGAGCCATTAGAGGTAGTTGTAGTTTTGGGCATATTATGGCTTAGAATATACCCAGTAAAGAGTAATAAGGTTGCGAATGCATTGACCTAGAAGCGACAGAGTTATATTTTAGCAATAATTGAGGAATGGAAAGTGTTAGAGACATTAGCTTCCTGCAATGTACACTTTCGATCGAGTGATGGTTTGAGTAATGTTTTTGGGGTATTATCGTGCTTAGAAGTTAAATTAGCTCTCATGGATAGAATTGCCGACAAGAAAAGGGAAGATCCACTCTGTGCTGAAAGAGTTAGGTGCCTAGAGTCCGAAATAGAGGCAAATGAGCTGAAGGGATTCGGGGTTGATAAAAAGGGTAGGCTTTGGAAGAATGGAAGGTTGTATATTCCCAACGTCGGAGGCCTTTGAAAAGAAGTCTTGAGAGAGTGCCATCATTCAAAGTTTTCGATTCACCCAACTGGTATCAAGATGTACCGAGACATGAAGAGGAGCTTCTTCTAGGATGGAATGAAAGAGATGTTGGAGAGTGGTTGAAGATGTGTTTCACATTCCAATAGTTTAAGGTAGAGCATTAGAAGTCTAGTGGACTTTTATAGCCTTTGGAAGTTCCAATATAGAAATTGGACTCGATTTCTATGAATTTTGTAGATGGCTTACCAAGATCTAGGACTAGGAACGAAAGCATATGGGTTATATTTTATAGACTAACTAAGAGTACCCATTTTATCCTAATGAGAGATACGAGGATGACTGCAAAATTAGTCGAGATATACTTGAAGACTATAGTGAGAAAGCATTAAAATAAAGATGTGGAGCTTGTAAGGTTCTAGTGGAGTGAGAAAAAAGAGGATTGTACTTGGAAAATAGAAGATAAATTCAAGAGGACTTATCCCAAGTCATTTGTTTAGCTTGATGTAACGACCCATATTTTACATATCGAAGGATCGTAAAATATTATTATTTAATTCATATGAGGTTGCAATGACTCCAAAACTTGGAAAAATGACTACTAGGGCCATTTTTCATACTTAGAATTTTTATCAAACATTTTGGACCTAGAAATTCTTATAAGGCCTATAACTTTTGATAGGGACTGAATTACGGTCTTAAACGGACTTACCATTTAGGAGATATGGCCGTTTTAATTTCTGTTTACTGCTAGACAGGTTAATAGGAAATTTAATTGAGCCCATACTTAGGCCTACTAATCAATTTTGGGAATTGTTCCTAATTTGGGGAGATGTGACAGAACTAGATCATTTCCCACTTTCCCAAAACAATTTCAAATATCCATTAGCCCTAATTTCATTAAAAAGTTCATCTTTTTTTACCAATCTTAGACTAATCCATCACTAGAAGGGTAATTAGTGAAGGTAGATCATAGATTCATCATTTTGTGCTTTGGATTCGGATTGTTGGTGTTCATATCAGATTCCTGGGATCAAAGTGGCAATTTGGGTATTAGTTAAGTGGTTATCGATCTCTCACCATCCTATGCTTGTCCATATAGTTAAATTTGATGTTTGTGATATGATTTCCATGCTAAAACGATTTTAAACTTTATTTAACTTATAAAATTGTTTATAGCCAAATTTGAAAAGATTAAAATGGAGTTTAAATGGTTTTACAACCCCTTTTGGATTTTATTATAATTTTAATGCAAAACTAGATCTAGGCTAAACCTTGTATGTCTCATTTTAGGACTGATTGTTTGTGTTTGGTGAACGGATATGGAAGATGGCTGCTATTATTTGTGTTGTTTTGATATGGTTTGTTAGTAGATTACTTAGGAAGTGGTCGTCAATTTAGGGAAAATGAAGGCAAATTGCTTAGAATTGGTCGAAACTTGGAGGAGGGGCTCTAGAGGATAGGGGGATTGTGTACTTCAAGTCATAGCATAATTAGAATTAGTTAAGGTGGCTAACCATGGATTGGCATCGACTTGAAATGTAGTAAGTGAATTCAGCTCGGTGCAAGGAGTTGCTTCGAGATAGGATTGATGAAACTTCGAGAAAAGCTACAGGGAATAGGAGAGTGGAGTTTCAAGAGTCAAAACTTCAATTTTTGGCTAAGTACAAAACAAGGTGTCGGCTGCTTCAGGTGGGTGTCGATCTCTTTTCTTGGCTTCATGTGGGTGTTAGGGACTTCGAAGCTTGAGGAATAGACCAAGGGGGTTCCAAGCATGCAAAAGGACGAGTGATCGGTGTGGAAAGTACTTAGCCAAAGTTTGGCTAAGTAGTGGTTAAGAATTCATATAAGTACCGACCTCTTTTGGTCAGTACCGACATGAGTTTATGAGGCCTATGAGGGCCAGGATTTTAGAAGAGAGAGTGGACGTCCGACGGGTCCTGCTAAAGGTGTTTGTATGTTAGCTTGAGGTTCGATGGCGATGTGGTAGCATGATAAAGGATGGTAGCTTTGTGAATTTGATGATGGTAACTCGATGATGAATGGAGTTATGCTCTAACAACGATGGCCCGATGTTGAATGCAGTTGTACCGAGTTCCTTTATTACATGTTTTACTTTACTTTCTTCGCTTTTATTCTCTACAACATTCATTTGGATGTTTGGGCCATTTTTGGTTCAAACATTTTTGCACACCAGGTGGAGGCACACTTAAACTTGCTAATCCAAGAACTTGGATATTGAAGATGGTCAGACAATCAACTAGGAAGGTTGTGACTGTTGGAAATCAATAAAGGGGCAACCAAGAGGCATCCTCCGGATCTCACCCCCATCAATATATATATATATATATATAACCAGGGATAAGATGGAAACCATGATGAACAGGCTGCAGGCAAGGATGATAGCATGAAAGGAACAGATGATGGAGAACTTCTTCAAAAGTATGGGACAAGAAGGAACAACTGGAGTTGTTGCAACATGGAATTAGAGACCAGAAGTTGGAGCATAAATAGCTAGAAATCGGGCAGAACAACCCGGTATGAACCTCGAGACAAACTTGGGGATCAGCACCGACCCCCGAATACGAGTTGGTATCGACTCCCAAGAACTCGAGGACTTGGGTCATCCTTCCCCGGGAAGGAATGATACACTTCCAAGAATTGAAATGGAGCATACGAACGTGACTCGGAATGCAGAGGCATGACCAGAGGAGTACGTATCGGAATTCCCACATGTAGTCAAGGGGCAGGAAGGAAATGTAAACTTGGGAGTTCCTATGGATGACAACAATAGGCTTGCTAAGATGGTAAGGCAAATTATGAGGGGTGAATTGCCCAACCAGAACATAAAAGATACGAATAGAAGTTTGTTTACTCCAGACTTCCTATATGCATGGAATCCATCGAAATTCAAACTTCAACCATTAGAGACATATGACGGAACGTTAGACCCTATAGTTCATTCGATGAGGTACATCTTGCACATGAGGGTGTTGAGGGCATCGGAGGATGTCATGGGACGATGCTTCCCTTTATATCTTACAGGTTTTGCAGCATGATGGTTTAGGTAGCGGCATAAAGGTTCCATTAGCACATGGGCCTAGCTGGTGAACAGATTTTTGAAGCAATTTCAGGTCTGTATCTCAAGACCGAAGAATGTGATAACGCTAGCAAGCATGAAGCAGAAAGCCAGAGAGACCCTCGGTAGTTTTCTGACAAGAATCAACATAGTAGTGGCTGCGATGGGTAAACCCTGGAGCTTTCAATGCTTTTGATGGCAGCAGTTTTAGGAATAGCCATAAAGATTGGTTTTTAAATTTCTTTAAAATGAGATCCATCGATGGATCTAGTGGAATTCTATCATGAGGCTGAGAGGTTTCTACAGCAGGAGGACGTTGAAGTTGATGAGGAAGAGGGTAATGCTTTGGATAGTGGAGGACCACCTAGAGAAGGATCCAACAAAGGTAAAGGAAAGATGGATGATCACTTTGAAAGATCAAAGTGACAAAGGAGAGAACCAAGATTCACTTCTTTTACATATTTAAATGAAACGTTGGAATGAATCTACCTAGATACTAGGGACATATCCCTTATTGAAAACAAGCAAGAAAAGAACCCAGGGTCAATAAAAGAAAGTCAGGAAAGTACTGCCCATTCCATGAGCTAGATGGACACAATACGAATCACTACAGGCATCTACGGGATCTGATAAAGGAACATATAAGAGATAACTAGTTACAGTAGCATGTCAGAAATTGAATTTCTGTGACGAAACCAGAGCAGCCATCAACCACAGCAAATAGAAATGGCCCTAGATCAGGGGCAAGGCTGGTCATCTCTTGATCGGATGGTCAAAGAATCAGGTTCAAGTATCGCACTATATTCCCTTTTCATCAACAAGCAGCATAATAATACATCCTTGAATGGCTTTATTGGTCTCGGACAACCATCACCCACCTTGAATGGCTATCGGTCTCGAACAACCCAGGATTTGACTATTAGTCTCAAGCGACTACAATTTTGATTATCAACCTTAAACAGCCACGTGTTTAGCTGTCGACCTTAATGGTCGCGAATTTGATCGCTGATCCAAAAGGATCGCAGACTCAACTATTGGCTTTGAACAACCAAGAATTTGACTAACAATCTACACTGATCACGGATTTAATCACTGCTCTTGAATGTTCACAAATTCTACTTACGATCCAAAGAGATCTCGAACTCAACTATTACCCTCGAATAGTCCTCGATTCAACGACCCCTAAAGGCTATTTAATTATCGTCCTTGAATGGCCATGGATTCAACTAATGACCTAGAGAGATCAAAGCTTTGAATAGATATTTGACTTAATAAAAGCATTCGAATGCTTTATAATTGAAATAGAATTGGTAAGTTATGAATAAACCAGGGACGATTTTGAAATGTAATAACTCTGATTGGAGCTAGAACGATAATGATATAAATCTCGAATGAACATGGGATGATTTTGATAGGTGATGTAATGACTTCGAATGAAATCGAGACTGCGATAATTTATTGACAACACTTAGGCATAGTCTACAGTTTTAGGCAGAGTCTCCTAATAGGCTGTAATGACTCTGAATGAAATCAAATGAACACTTAGGCAGATTCTATAGTTCTACAAATCGAGGAACTGGACGATTCATCAAGATTGAAGTAGCCAGAAATCTCAACTATCAAAGATTGGCATCGTAATTGTTCTTAAACAAAGCACACCTTTCATTTGCAAGGCATGCTTTAGAGGTCAAGTGTTAACCCGCCTTTTGACCAGGCAGTATTCGGACAAACCCGACAAGTTGGACTTCGAAGTTATCGAAGCAGAAAGCCCAAAGAGATAGCCTAGGAGTCGAAAAACCAAATGTGGACAAGGTCGTAGGAAAAAAGCCAAAACAACTCAAGACAACTCAACTATGGGATCCCTAAGTTAGGTACCGGTACTGCATCACAACTAGGGTGGACCGCATCTTCTGCCTACATGTTTATCTTGATGCTAATGCCCTATTTTCAAAGTCGTTTTGTTGAATCAATTTAATTCTCTATCGATCTCCACAAACACTTGAAATTATAGCTTTATTCTCCCACAACTCCATCATTTGGACATTGGAACAAGCTAATATTGATGCAAAAAACTATGGAATCTCAAAGCTAACTACAAGATGATCTAAGATGAAGAATCGAAGATAACAAATCTGGCCAACTTGGGGATCAATCCTTTGTACCGACTCTTTCCTAAGGGTCAGTACCACTCCTAGTTCTTGATGACGTGGTGCATACTTTTGGGAGAGAATTAGTCTAAAGTAGGCACAATGGCTTGGAGATATTTCTGAGCGAGATTTTAGTTCCTACCTCTATAAGTAGAGTGGTAGGGCTCATTTGTAGGATCTTTTGGCCTAACTCTTCGATACTTATATTCTTGTAACTCTGAAAATCTAGGTGTGAAAGTTGTATTGAGTCCTAAGAACTTCCGCCCCCAAGTCAAAAATAAGTAATAAAATTATTAAGTAGATGTAGGCCAGAGTTTGTCGAACCACTATAGTACTTTGTGTGTTCCTTTATTACCTTTTTTACTTTACTTTCTTCACTTTTATTCTCTACTACATTCATTTGGGTGTTTGGGCCATTTTTGGTTCAAAGAGCAGGTCTATATGGGATGCGATGGTAGTGTAGAGGACGAATTGGAGAGAGCTTCTCGTATCATATATGGATACTTATGCTTATTCCACTGTGTGACACTGTGAAGCCTGGACAGTGTTTGTCTATTATATATTGGAGATAGTTTGAGTTTAATATCCATTGTATAAACTCTATTCTAATTTTGTATAACTTTGTGAACTTGTGCACTCTAATATTGTGGTTCATTTTAGTTATTATCGTTTCTCCTGTTGTATATTTATGATGTATATTATATTTTATTTGATGCGTTGTGAGATGTACGATAGGTTCTATGATGTTTTGTTTCTTTTCTACCCTTGACAGTTGTTTTACATAGACCGAGCATCGCAGCATCTAGTTATATTAGGTGCTTGAGGTATAGGACGATCGTCACATTTAGGATTAGAGCGAGGTTACACAATTAAACTAAGTTGATATCGTAATCTAGTAGAGATAGGGAAGGAGTAACTTGTGAAGTAAAAGCCCTACTAAAGCCCACAAAACCCCTTCTATAGTACGTAGTGCTCTTCGGCCGCTATGCTATTTCAATTTAACGCTAGGAAACAGTAAATCCGCTTTAAGCCCCGTTATTTTCTGCTACACCCACTAAATCTAGGATTTTTAGCACCCTCTTTAGCAATATTAATATATAAAGATTAATTTGACTAGTTATCTTATAAACCAAATCAATGGACTTAGGGTAAAGACCTAATTTTGAGGCATAAGTGGTTAATATAAGTTAGAAATCTATTGTAGTCCTCAAATCTAGTTTGTATAAATCATGATATTCTTCTGTTCTGTTATATGCGATTAGATAATATTTCTTTTCCCTACACAAATGAAGTGAGAACGAGAATAAATTAACTTTAAATATTTATTTTTATGTTTAATGAAGTTTTTTGTCCCTCCTCTATTTTCCACTATATCCCCGCTTAATTCCCACTATAATTTTTGCACCTCCACCACTATAAAACCGCTAAGCACTTCAACTACACAGGGAGTAATTACTGCAGAAGTGATTGGGAGTATATATACACACGAAAGGGAGCGTACATGTTATATATTTTAGTTTTCAAAACTATATGTGTATATATATATATATATATAATTTGTAAGTTGCATGCATGCACGAGTACCGTTGGTGCAGTTTTCTTTATGAGAGACTAACCATTCTTATTACAGATCAAGAATGAGATAGAATACAAGAAGCGCTACAATAAACTCCATTTTTGGAGTCCAATAAGAAGTGGGTTCGTGGCCTACTAACCTTTACTTGTAGGTGATGTTCAACATGATGATGGCGAACATACTATGAAATGCCAATGCGGCCACTCCGAATGTTGCTATAGGTGGTGGTTCTCAAGTGTATGCTCTTAGAGTCAATTTTGCTTAGCCGAATGAGGATTTTCCAATCTTGATGGAAAATCATTTCAAAGAATGAAATCGGTTATGGAAGTCAAGGATTGGTTGGATCCTCCAAAAGGATTTTTGATGACCTTGAATTGGATGCTGTGATGAGGAGGTTGACTTCCTAACAACTTTAGAGGAGATCCATGAACTAGTGGAATGCATTAAAGTTTGTACTCCTAAGGATCGATTTACTTGAGACCAGTCAAAACTCAATTCAAGAGAACTTCATTTTGGCTGCCCAAAAGTCGGTGCTATTCAAGAAGTTTGTAGAATTGAAGCAAAGGGACATATTGGTCCTCGAATATGTGGTGGAGTTTAAGGCCATGTCTAAGTATGGAATGTCTTTTATTGATATTGCACTGAGGAAGAATGAGAAGTTTCATTCGGGTTTGGAAGGCTATTTAGGGAAGAAGTTAGTGAGTCATGTCTATGAGCCATTTAAGTGACTCGTCGAGAAAACTCTTTGTCGGAGAGTTTGTACCCCAAGTCCAAACAAGATGCTATGGTTAAGGAAGTGCCAAAACAACAACAAGGTGGTGGAGGCAAGAAGAAATGGAATGGGTAAAGGAAGTGGTTTCAAGGAAAGAATGCTCAGAAGAAATCAAAGTGGGATCCTGTCTACTATAGTTGTGGAGATAAGGGCAATTTGATTAGAGACTGCAAATTTGATGGAAAGAAGAAGTGCTACAACAGTGGCAAGTATGGACATATGTAGAAGAATTTCCTAGAACTAGTGCAGCTGAAGCAAGTGGTGAAGGCACATGCTTTGGATACCGTCCCGACTTTGTGGAGTGCTCCCTTAAAAAAGGAAAAGGGGAAGAGTATCGATATTAAAGGTTTGTTTTCAATTTATGGTGTTTGCATACGTGTTTTATTTGATATCAAGGCCTTACATTCCTTCATATCTAGTGGTTTGGTAAATAGAATAGGATTGAGAACCATAATAGCTAATCAACCTTTAGTACTAAAAAAATCTACCAAAGGGCCAGAGGCGCCACTTGTCTTTGTATGGTCTATCGTTGTTTGACCATATCGAGTCATGGATCCTCTTTTTTTGTGATTATTTTATTTTGTACTTCATTGGGTTCGAGATTATCTTAGGGATGGATAAGCGGAGGAAGTATGTGGTAATGGTGGACTATAAGAAGTTGTTGGTGACAATTAGGGTTGAGGAGGGGTAAAAGTTAGAGATTAGGTGCCTGCCATAGGATGGGATTATGGTTGGCTTTCTATACTCACTCAGGGTCCCATATAATGAGTTGTCATTTGTGCCTATTGTTAAAGAGTATCCGAATGTGTTCAAGGAGGTGAATGGATTAGCATCATCCCGAGATATTGATTTCCACATAGACTTAGTGAATGATCCTAGACAGTAGTTATGCCTTGGAGGCATATGCATCCAAAGTGTAGAGGGAGTTAGTGATGCAGGTGAATGGCCTATTGAGGTGAGGTTTCATTCGTAGGAGCATATCTGAATAAGGTACACCTATAGTACTCACCATTGTGGCAGATAGCTCGCTGAGGTTGTCTATAGATTACCGTGAGGTGAATAAGGTAACAAGGAAGAACAAGTACTCACTCCTGCATATTGATGACTTATTCGATCAGCTCCATGGTGTGAAGATGTTCTTTTAGTTGGATCTTATGATAGGATTTCTGTAACGACCCAGAATTTTAATTAATTAAAATTTGAATATTTAATTAATTTTAAATATTAATGAGTGAAATTTATAAGTCGAATAAATTTTATTTCAAATAATTGGATTTAATTGAATAATTAAATCAATAATTTAATATGTGAAAATACAGAAATAAATGAGAATTGGGTTAAATATGATTGAAAATGATTTGTAAAATTTTATTATATCATATTGGAGTTAGAATGATGTTATAGAACTTTTAAAATCGAATTAAAAGTTAATTTGTGAAAATTGAATATTTTAATATTTAATCGACTAGTGAAATTAGCCATTTTTCGAACAGTCTCAGAATTGGACGAAACCAGTTTCATTGTTCCGTAATAGTTTTTTATTATTGGATTTCAATTTTCGTAGCAATCGGAGTTGTCGTTTGATCGTGGCAGCTCGAAACGCATCGAAATTGTTTTAATATTAAATTGGCGAGTTAAAATAGTCATTTTTCAAAAAGTCTTGGATTTCGACGAAACCAGTTTCATCGGATCCGTAATGTTATATTATTGTATGGTTTCAAATTTCGTGTCAATCGGATTTGTCGTTTGTCCGGTGCAAGCTAAAACGCCTAGAAAATCGTTTAATCGGTTTAATTTTAAATTGAACGTTTATTGCCATAACTCGCACAGATGACCGAATTAGCTCCCGAAACATGTTCCATTGCGTTCGGAACGTGGGGTAAACCTTAGAAACGCCAACCGGCACGCTTCGTTTGGAGTTCGGAAATTCCGGGTGAATAGTAAATTGAAAATTTTCTATAAAAGCACCCACACTTCTCTCATTTGCATAAGAAAATGTCAAACCCTAAACCTAACAGTAGCCGCCACTATCTATTTTGATGGCTAAGAATTCACCTTCTTCTCCCTCAATTATCTTCAAATCTACACAACGATTCGACGAACTTCCTACTACAAGATTGTAGAGGACAATGTGATCTATCATATCAACGGTCGAGATCGTATTTAGTGGATCGTGGTGGCCAGAAATCAAGTGAAAAGGGGCCACGTTCATCTTCGTTTTGCACGAAGGAGAGTCGACCGAGCTTGCCCCTGTCATGGCCGAGAGTCGAGCACGAGTCAAGCGTTAGAATGGAGTAATCTGATCATCATCAATTCAAGCGTGGGGGTCGCATAATTAAACCCTAATTTTGTAAAGCGGGTTCGGCATATTACTGGGGACGAACGTGAGTTTGGGGGAGAAGATGAAGCGCACGGTCCTGATGTTGAGGGGGTGAGATCTACGGCCAGTAATTGATGTAGGTTAAAATAGAAAATAAAAGTTGTAAATTTGTAAATATAAATTTGTATAAACTTGTGAAATTCATAACTTTTTCATACGAGGTCGAAAACACGCGAAACCAGTTGCGTTGGAATCGTATGGACGAGCATTACGCTATGAAATCGGATTGGAGTCGTTTGGAGTTAGTGAGAATTTCGGGTAAAATTAAACGTCCGTTTAATTTTGTTCGAAATAAATCGCTAAAACGAAATTGAAATCAAGGTGAGAACTTCTCACTCAATCGAATCGGTTTCAATTTTTATTTTAAATAGCTAGATTTAAAATTCTTGAATGCATGTTTGAATGATGGTTGTTATCTATTGATTGTTAAAGTAGACATTATACGCCGTTAGTAAGCGGATGTTATTTATTAAAAACATATACCGCGAATATTTCATAAACAGTGAAATTGGTATTATTTATGTACTTGGATTTGATTTCCCGCAGTATATAGCGGATGAGACCCTATTGCGCCGTCTATTAAGCGGATAATATTTTAAATCCTATATACCGCGATAATTTCGTACTCGAACGGAATTGGTATTGTGCTAACATCATTGGATGCAGGAAAACAGGTTGGAGGGATCCAACTGGATTCCTCAACAGTATTTATTTGATTATGGATATTTTGATATTCGTTGATTATCATATCGATATATGATGTCGTTGTAGTCGTGATTGACTATTTGGTGTGTAGCATCATTGGGCCAAATTTTGGAATTTTAACATGATTTTTAAAGTGATTTTTGAAGAGTATACGTTTATAAAATATTTTTGGAATTGATCCATTATAAATAAATAAACGTATAATTTTAATGTTATAAAATTATGATTTTTGAGAAATATAGTTAAAAACTGATTTTTGTAAAAATATGGGGTTAATGATTTTATAAAATGGTTTAAATCGGGATTTTTTGAATTTATTATAAAAAGTTTAATATGTAGGATTTATGAAATTTGATTATTTTATAAATCAAAATGGTGAAATTATAAAGGAGATTAAAGACGTTTTTAAAATAATAATATAAATTGATTTATATAAAAGATTATAAATTGATAATTTATAAATTAAAATATTTGAATTATAAAACGAGTTTTTATAAGTGTTAGAATGAATTGTGAATGAATTTCATAAATGAATGAAATTTATAGAATTATAAACGGTGAAGTTATAAATGGAATTTTATAAGCAGTAGGTTTATAAAATTTGTGAAGATATTAAAAGGAATAGATTTGGGTAAATAAATGAATCTTATAAGTTAGAAGATTTATAACTTGGGAAGTTTAAAAGAACGATTTTTGTAAACAAATAAATTATAAGTATTTGACTTATAATATGAATTTTTAGTATATCATTGAGATATGAATTGAGATAGGTTAATAAAGGAATTTATAAAAGGAGTTGATATAAAATAAATAGAAATAGAATTTATAAACATTGTTTTATAAATCCGCAAATGACTTATTTTGATAAGTAAATTGTATAACTTATTTATGGAGTTATATTCACGTTTTAGACAGTGAATAATCCTTTAAAATAAAATGAATAGAAATGATGAAATTTGTTAACGTAGTATATTCACGTTTTTGAATAGTGAATATTATGTTAAAGAAAATGTTTTGGATGTGATGTTTTAAATAGAATTAAAACGATCTAACGATTTTTTAAATGTATTA
This sequence comes from Allium cepa, assembly GCA_030765085.1. Classification (NCBI taxonomy): domain Eukaryota; kingdom Viridiplantae; phylum Streptophyta; class Magnoliopsida; order Asparagales; family Amaryllidaceae; genus Allium; species Allium cepa. The sequence continues at coordinate 351,047,444 of CM060944.1, forward strand.
AGATTCGAAACCATAGATTTCAACATTCATTGTTGAAATAGACGTTTTCGAGAAATAGAAGGAAATGGTGGACTATAACACTGTTGTTATAGTAAATGATTTCCGAAAGGAAATGTTTTGTATAGTATTGGGATTTATATATCTATTTTAATTTCGAATCCATATAGTAGTGATTTTGGGTTGTCGTAACGATGTTTTACGCAACATTCGTTTAGGCCCAAATAAATATGTTTAAGAGAATGATTTCCTTAGAGAATGAAATATATACTTTATTTCGATTTAAGTATATTGAATATTTTCCAAGTGTAGAAAATAAAAGGATTTGTGAATTACTTATTAAATAAGTATGGAAATGTTTTCCAATATAAAGTGAATATTTTGAGAATTTATCTTTTTGAAGATAAATTGAAAATGAATAATTGAAATCGTATATCAGTAGATATTGTGAAATATAAATTCAATATGGAATTTATAAAAGAAAGTGGAATTTGTTTAGAAATAAATATTGATTTATTTTTGACATATTGAAATTATATATCTTGTAAAGATATTTTTGGGAAATAAATAATTTGGAAAATTATTTGGAATGTGGTGATGTCGTGCATATCCATTGATAGTTCAATAACCGACTATCAATATTTACCTTTGAAAGGTATTTGTTGTGATTTGCTGAATTTGAATGCCACACTTATTTTTAAATTATTGCTCTCATTATTCAAATTACCCCTTCCGAATAGTGATACGACGTGATGGATAGCATTGATGACCGGTGTTGAAGACCGGGTATTTGCGAGAGCGAAAGGATGACCTGTCGATTGACTCTGCACCGAGTTGCTCCGGTATAGAGTTCTCCATATGTGATGGGGAATCCGATCAGGATTGTGGATATCCGGATTGCAAGGACTTCTTTGTAAGTGCCTTCGGTTCTGTTCGAGCCGGAACAGACTTGTATGGATAGTGTGTCTGACATTACAAATTGAGATATAAAGCAGATTTCTTTCAAATATATTTCTGTTGGTGGCGGAGAATTTATTCTCTTAGCTTAACACCCTTCTCTGAGACGTATGAGCTCAGAGGTTATGTAGTTGATGGTTATCAGCGATATATTCCCAATTTGGTAATGTGACATGCTGAGTGTTGCTGTGAAATGATCATTGTGTTGATCATTTGTGATAGGATCATTTGTTTGATCGTTTATCTCAGTGATCATTTCTATGATCATTTGTTGACCCAAAGCACAGCTTTTGTAAAAAGCGTGGCTTTTTGGACGAGACTTCGTCGAGCCTCACACCCCGGAATGGTCAAAACAGGAAAGATACAGCAAGGTTATGAGGGTAGCTCCCTTTAGGGTATGTGCATTTCCTTCTGGAAAAGGGTGGTATCATGGTATGGAGCCCAGATACTTACTCATGTTGAAACACTTTATTATTATGGTGTGATGTTGATTACGAGCGCTCGGTTAAAGGTCCCAAAGGACCGGGGGATGGCATACTCGGTCAGTTGTTACCTAGTTTGAAAGGTAACCTGGCCTTGTGTTGGTAGAGATCCGGTTAGGTTCTCGGGGACGTCCTTCCAGAGGCATTCTCCTGTGGCAATGGGAAGTTCCTTGGCCTGACCATTCGTTGGAAATCCAAAGAAACAATACGATCTTGTACGGTTTTAGTTTTATAACCTGCTATGGAATGTGGCGGTAACCTGCTATTGAACATAGTAGCTATAGTAGGCATACGATAATGGTCGTATGTTGGCTAAGATTTATATTCTACTTTCGAAATTGCTTTATACACTATGCACTAGTAATAATATCAAATGTTCTTTTTAATGCGTATCAAGCATCTTTGACTATCATAAGGAGAAATCTCCTCCGATTCTGCGTTTGCATATGTGTGTGTGCGGGAGGCCTTATGGTAGTCTCATTTTTAAAAGCATTGCGAATTGACTTTAAAAATATTCCTCTATTTTGATTTTAAAGATAAATAAACTGTTTTGAGTTCTCACACCAATCACATGACTGACTCGGAGTTTATTGTTTTCCTTCGTAAACTCTGGGTGCCCACCAATTTCCACACGGGCAGTCAAGAGTTAAGGTTTATCAGGATATTCTGGAGTTGCTGGAGGCAAGCTGGATGGCATGGCGTATTACTAGTATATAGTATTTCTTTTCCGCTGTTTGTTGTTGTTTGTTGTTGTACACTCTGATGATATGATGTAATGTAATGTGATGTAATGTAATAACTGATATAGTTCTTTGTTTAAAGATTATTCATTTATTTATTATATGTTGTTCCGCTGCGATTGTGAGATTCTGATGTTGTTGTTCTGTTGTTTTCTTTATGTTCCGTTCTATTTTCTTTTCTCTCTATTTTCTATCTTTTTCTCTCTTCTTCTGCCTTTTTCTTCTTCTTTAAAACCCTAACTATTCGGTTTTTTCGGCAACGAAAAATCGCGTACGTTACATTTGGTATCAGAGCATATGGTTAAGTGACAACCATGGCTCTGTTGGGTATTACTCATTAGAGATAGAGTCAGTAGTGCTCTAGAATGAGTTTGAGTGTAATAATAGCTATGAGAGCGTATTTGTTAGTGAATATAAAATTGTTTTATATTGTGATGATTGGTTTGTTGAGTGGTATATGGATTCTGGTTAATGCGAGTAATTAACGTTGTTGATAGGGATCTCTAAACACTTGTACAGAACAATTTGACGCGATATTGTTTTAAATTGGGTAAATGAAATAATTTACCTTGATTATATTTTATATATAAAGGAATAATTTTTCATAATTATCAAAGTGTATATAAGTAGATTGTTTGGTTGTTGAATAAGTTAAATAAAAACATCTAAATAAAAGAATAATTGTATAAGTAAAAAGAATTATAAGTATGAAATTATAATTAAAGTAATTTGCAATTGTGAAATAAACTTATATATATATATATATATATATATAAGAAGTGAAACTATATGAATATATTTATGAATATGAGTTATAAATAAAAATATGAGTTTGAATAAGTAATGAAATTTGACTTTGGTAAAGGCTAAATAAAAATTTACTTAGAATTTGGAATCTGAAATTGATTTATAAGTGGGAATTTAAGTTAAGTAAAAACCAAGTGATGTTTATAAAATGAGGTATAACTTAAGAAATGTTGAATGAAGTTGATATTGGTATCAAAGTAAATTAATAAAGTTAAGTGATAGATATGAACTTAAGTTATGTAAATGAAATTCAACTTGAAATGGTTAAATGAATTAGCAATTGAATTGAATTAATGGATTAAATGTTAATCAATTGAATGTAAATTAAGTTGATATGAAATAATGAATGTAAGTATTAATTCATTAAAATCTAATGTTATTGGAAATTGAAAAATTGAATGAAAATCAATTTAATTAAACCAATTGAAAGTGATGGTGTTAAACCAAATTGAATGAATATAAGTAAAGGAATTTGGTTGTAATTAATATACTTTGGTTGTTATATGATTGTTAGTTGATTGTATATAATTCATTAAGTGTTAATGAAATTGAGTTAATGAAATTGAAATCTGAAATAATTGAAATTCAATTGGAAGTTAAGTGAATCTTAAATAGAATTGAATTTGATTTGGAAGTGAACCAACTTAAATATGAATTAGTGAATATAAACTAACTGAAAATGAATGTTAGTAAAAACATCCACTGTTAATGAATCAAATGTGATTAAATTGAAAACCTAATTCATTGAATATTAATGAGAATATGAATGAATATTTATTGGTTATGAATGTTAGTTGGATGTTAGTTGGTTGATGGTTGAATATATTGCTTTTACTGCATTTGCTATGTTGGCATATATAGTTATTATGTTGATATATGTTGTATATCGATACTATTGTCTATATACATGTTTCTCATTTGGTTGTTGAGTGTTTAGTAGGTGCGGATCGCGTTTGCTTCGCATTTGGAGCTCGCTTTCGCGCTATATTAGCCGTATATGCTCGCTAATAAAATATAAGGTACATATCTCGGATTACATACAGTACTTTTACACTTTTTTCCCTGCGGGATGCCTCATTACTTGATGAGATGTATATTTGTGATATATATACTGTCATTTTTTTTCGGATCGAGCCACGCAAAGGAGACTATGGCGAATTTTTTCGAAAATTTAAGGCGTTAGAAAATTTTGAGAAAAATTGGAAAATTTGTGAAAACTATAACTTTGATTTGGAATTGAAAGTTAAACAATAATAATTGTTTTTGAAAAGATAACTAAGTATGATTTGAAAACTTAGTAAAGTACTGTAAGAGGTTTAACTATGGATTTTGGAAAGTTGATAGATTCTGTAACTTTTCTTACTTGTTAATTTCGAGGACGAAATTCTTTTAAAGGGGAAAGTATGTAAGGACCCAGAATTTTAATTAATTTTAAATATTAATGAGTGAAATTTATAAGTCGAATAAATTTTATTTCGAATAATTTGATTTAATTGAATAATTAAATCAATAATTTAATATGTGAAAATACAGAAATAATTGAGAATTGGGTTAAATATGATTGAAAATGATTTGTAAAATTTTATTATATCATATTGGGGTTAGAATGATGTTATAGAACTTTTAAAATCGAATTAAAAGTTAATTTGTGAAAATTGAATATTTTAATATTTAATCGACTAGTGAAATTAGCCATTTTTCGAACAGTCTCAGAATTGGACGAAACTAGTTTCATTGGATCTGTAATAGTTTGTTATTATTGAATTTCAATTTTCATAGCAATCGGAGTTGTCGTTTGGTCGTGGCAGCTCGAAACGCATCGAAATTGTTTTAATATTAAATTGGCGAGTTAAAATAGTCATTTTTCAAAAAGTCTCGGATTTCGACGAAACCAGTTTCATCGGATCCGTAATATTATATTATTGTATGGTTTCAAATTTCGTGCCAATCGGATTTGTCGTTTGTCTGGTGCAAGCTAAAGCGCCTAGAAAATCGTTTAATCGGTTTAATTTTAAATTGAACGTTTATTTTCATAACTCGCACGGATGATCGAATTAGCTCCCAAAACATGTTCCATTGCGTTCGGAACACGGGTTAAACCTTAGAAACGCCAACCGGCACGCTTCGTTTGGAGTTCGGAAATTCCGGGTGAATAGTAAATTGGAAAATTTTCTATAAAAGCACCCACACTTCTCTCATTTGCATAAGAAAATGTCAAACCCTAAACCTAACAGCAGCCGCCACTATCTATTTTGATGGCTGAGAATTCACCTTCTTCTCCCTCAATTATCTTCAAATCTAAACAATGATTCGACGAACTTCCAACTACAAGATTGTAGAGGACAATGTGATCTATCATATCAACGGTCGAGATCGTATTTAGTGGATCGTGGTGGCCAGAAATCAAGGAAAAAGGGGCCACGTTCATCTTCATTTTGCACGAAGGAGAGTCGACCGAGCTTGCCCCTGTCATGGCCGAGAGTCGAGCACGAGTCAAGCGTTAGAATGGAGTAATCTGATCATCATCAATTCAAGCGTGGGGGTCGCATAATTAAACCCTAATTTTGTAAAGCGGGTTCGGCATATTACTGGGGACGAGCGTGATTTTGGGGGAGAAGATGAAGCGCACGGTCCTGATGTTGAGGGGGTGAGATCTACGGCCAGTAATTGATGTAGGTTAAAATAGAAAATAAAGTTGTAAATTTGTAAATATAAATTTGTATAAACTTGTGAAATTCATAACTTTTTCATACGAGGTCGAAAACGCGCGAAACCAGTTGCGTTGGAATTGTATGGACGAGCACTACGCTATGAAATTGGATTGGAGACGTTTGGAGTTAGTGAGAATTTCGGGTAAAATTAAACGTCCGTTTAATTTTATTCGAAATAAATCGCTAAAACGAAATTGAAATCAAGGTGAGAACTTCTCACTCAATCGAATTGGTTTCGATTTTTATTTTAAATAGTTAGATTTAAAATTCTTGAATGCATGTTTGAATGATAATTGTTATCTATTGATTGTTAAAATAGACATTATACGCCGTTAGTAAGCGGATGTTATTTATTAAAAACATATACCGCGAATATTTCATAAACAGTGAAATTGGTGTTATTTATATACTTGGATTTGATTTTCCGCAGTATATAGCGGACGAGACCCTATTGCGCCGTCTATTAAGCGGATAATATTTTAAATCCTATATACCGTGATAATTTCGTACTGGAACGGAATTGGTATTGTGTTAACATCTTTGGATGCAGGAAAACAGGTCGGAGGGATCCAACTGGATTCCTCAACAGTATTTATTTGATTATGGATATTTTGATATTCGTTGATTATCATATCGATATATGATGTCGTTGTAGTCGTGATTGACTACTTGGTGTGTAGCATCATTGGGCCAAATTTTGGAATTTTAAAATGATTTTTAAAGTGATTTTTGAAGAGTATACATTTATAAAATATTTTTGGAATTGATCCATTATAAATAAATAAACGTATAATTTTAATGTTATAAAATTATGATTTTTGAGAAATATAGTTAAAAACTGATTTTTGTAAAAATATGGGGTTAATGATTTTATAAAATGGTTTAAATCGGGATTTTTTTGAATTTATTATAAAAAGTTTAATATGTAGGATTTATGAAATTTGATTATTTTATAAATCAAAATGGTGAAATTATAAAGGAGATTAAAGACGTTTTTAAAATAATAATATAAATTGGTATAAAAGATTATAAATTGATAATTTATAAATTAAAATATTTGAATTATAAAACGAGTTTTTATAAGCGTTAGAATGAATTGTGAATGAATTTCATAAATGAATGAAATTTATAGAATTATAAACAGTGAAGTTATAAATGGAATTTTATAAGCAGTAGGTTTATAAAATTTGTGAAGATATTAAAAGGAATAGATTTGGGTAAATAAATGAATCTTATAAGTTGTAAGATTTATAACTTGGGAAGTTTAAAAGAACGATTTTTGTAAACAAATAAATTATAAGTAATTGGCTTATAATATGAATTTTTAGTATATCATTGAGATATGAATTGAGATAGGTTAATAAAGGAATTTATAAAAGGAGTTGATATAAAATAAATAGAAATAGAATTTATAAACATTGTTTTATAAATCCGCAAATGACTTATTTTGATAAGTAAATTGTATAACTTATTTATGGAGTTATATTCACGTTTTAGACAGTGAATAATCCTTTAAAATAAAATGAATAGAAATGATGAAATTTGTTAACATAGTATATTCACGTTTTTGAATAGTGAATATTATGTTAAAGAAAATGTTTTGGATGTGATGTTTTAAATAGAATTAAAACGATCTAACGATGTTTTAAATGTATTAAGATTCGAAACCATAGATTTCAACATTCATTGTTGAAATAGACGTTTTCGAGAAATAGAAGGAAATGGTGGACTATAACACTGTTGTTATAGTAAATGATTTCCGAAAGGAAATGTTTTGTATAGTATTGGGATTTATATATCTATTTTAATTTTGAATCCATATACTAGTGATTTTGGGTTGTCGTAACGATGTTTTACGCAACATTCGTTTAGGCCCAAATAAATATGTTTAAGAGAATGATTTCCTTAGAGAATGAAATATATACTTTATTTCGATTTAAGTATATTGAATATTTTCCAAGTGTAGAAAATAAAAAGGTTTGTGAATTACTTATTAAATAAGTATGGAAATGTTTTCCAATATAAAGTGAATGTTTTGAGAATTTATCTTATGAAGATAGATAGAAAATGAATAATTGAAATCGTATATCAGTAGATATTGTGAAATATAAATTCACTATGGAATTTATAAAAGAAAGTGGAATTTGTTTAGAAATAAACATTGATTTATTTTTGACATATTGAAATTATATATCTTGTAAAGATATTTTTGGAAAATAAATAATTTGGAATATTATTTGGAATCTGGTGATGTCGTGCATATCCATTGATAGTTCAATAACCGACTATCAATATTTACCTTTGAAAGGTATTTGTTGTGATTTGCTGAATTTGAATACCACACTTATTTTTAAATTATTGCGCTCGTTATTCGGATTACCCATTCCGAATAGTGATACGACGTAATGGATTGCATTGATGACCGGTGTTGAAGACCGGGTATTTGCGAGAGCGATAGGATGACCTGTCGATTGACTCTGCACCGAGTTGCTCCGGTATAGAGTTCTCCATATGTGATGGGGAATCCGATCAGGATTGTGGATATCCGGATTGGAAGGACTTCTTTGTAAATGCCTTCGGTTCTGTTCGAGCCCGGAACAGACTTGTATGGATAGTGTGTCTGACATTACAAATTGAGATATAAAGCAGATTTCTTTCAAATATATTTCTGTTGGTGGCGGAGAATTTATTCTCTTAGCTTAACACCTTTCTCTGAGACGTATGAGCTCAGAGGTTATGTAGTTGATGGTTATCAACAATATATTCCCAATTTGGTAATGTGACATGCTGAGTGTTGCTGTGAAATGATCATTTCGTTGATCATTTGTGATAGGATCATTTGTTTGATCGTTTATCTCAGTGATCATTTCTATGATCATTTGTTGACCCAAAGCACAGCTTTTGTAAAAAGCGTGGCTTTGTGGACGAGACTTCGTCGAGCCTCACACCCCGGAATGGTCAAAATAGGAAAGATGCAGCAAGGTTATGAGGGGTAGCTCCCTTTAGGGTATGTGCATTTCGTTCTGGAAAAGGGTGGTATCATGGTATGGAGCCCAGATACTTACTCATGTTGAAACACTTTATTATTATGGTGTGATGTTGATTACGAGCGCTTGGTTAAAGGTCCCAAAGGACCGGGGGATGGCATACTCGGTCAGTTGTTACCTAGTTTGAAAGGTAACCCGGCCTTGTGTTGGTAGAGATCCGGTTAGGTTCTCGGGGACATCCTTCCAGAGGCGTTCTCATGTGGCAATGGGAAGTTCCTTGGCCTGACCATTCGTTGGAAATCCAAAGAAACATTACGATCTTGTACGGTTTTAGTTGTATAACCTGCTATGGAATGTGGCGGTAACCTGCTATTGAACATAGTAACTATAGTAGGCATACGATAATGGTCGTATGTTGGCTAAGATTTATATTCTACTTTCGAAATTGTTTTATACACTATGCACTAGTAATAATATCAAATGTTCTTTTTAATGCGTATCAAGCATCTTTGACTATCATAAGGAGAAATCTCCTCCGATTCTGCGTTTGCATGTGTGTGCATGCGGGAGGCCTTATGATAGTCTCATTTTTAAAAGCATTGCGAATTGACTTTAAAAATATTCCTCTATTTTGATTTTAAAGATAAATAAACTGTTTTGAGTTCTCACACCAGTCACATGACTGACTCGGAGTTTATTGTTTTCCTTCCTAAACTCTGGGTGCCCACCAATTTCCACACGGGCAGTCAAGAGTTAAGGTTTATCAGGATATTCTGGAGTTGCTGGAGGCAAGCTGGATGGCATGGCGTATTACTAGTATATAGTATTTCTTTTCCGCTGTTTGTTGTTGTTTGTTGTTGTACACTCTGATGATATGATGTAGTGTAATGTGATGTAATGTAATAACTGATATAGTTCTTTGTTTAAAGATTATTCATTTATTTATTATATGTTGTTCCGCTGCGATTGTGAGATTCTGATGTTGTTGTTCTGTTGTTTTCTTTCTGTTCCGTTCTATTTTCTTTTCTCTCTATTTTCTATCTTTTTCTCTCTTCTTCTGCCTTTTTCTTCTTCTTTAAAACCCTAACTATTCGGTTTTTTGGGCAACGAAAAATCGCGTACGTTACATTTTCACCAGTTTAGGGTAATGAATGAGAGCGTGTCGATCACCGCATTTCGTACGCCATCTAGTTTTTATGAGTGGTTAGTTATTCCATTTTGGCCAATCAATGATCTGGCATACTTTGTTGATCTCATGAACTGTGTCTTCAAGGATCGGCTCAAAAAGTTTGTGCTTGTGTTCATGGATGATATCCTATTCTATTCTAGGATGGAGGAGGAACACAAGGCACTTTATGATTATGCTTGAAGTGTTGAGGAAGCACTAGTTGAAAGAGAAGTTTTTGAAGTGTCACTTTTAGAGGAGTGAAGTGAGATTCTTGGGCCATGTCATATTTGAGCAGGATATTACCTGCCAAGGTGACGGTTGTCACGATTAGAACCAACCCAAGAATTCTACTGATGTGAGAAGCTACCTAGATTGGTGATAAACTGTAGACATTTTATCAAGGACTACTCGAAGATAGCAACACAGTTAACCAATTTGACTAAGAAGAATCAGACTTTTGCTTAGGACGCAAAGTGCATGCATGCGTTTGTAAGTATGAAGGAGAGTTGACGAGTGCACCGGTGTTTACTATTGCAAGCATGAATGAAGAGATGATGGTAAACACTAATGCTTATGGTGACGGATTGGGTGTGGTACTAATGCAAGGAGGTAAGGTTCTCGCCTACATTAGTCGACAGCTGAAACCGCATGAGAGGAAGTATCCGACTCATGATTTAGAGTTGGCAGCGATAGTGTTTGCTCTGAAGATGTGAAGGTACTACCTATTAAGAGAGTGGTTCGAGCTATTCATTGACCATAAGTCATTGAAGTAGCTCTTCTCCTAGAAGGACCTCAACCTTCGTCGGCAGCGGTGGTTGGAATTTTTGGCCTCCTACAACTTTGAAATTTTCTACACTCTCGGTAAGGGAAATGTAGTCGCCTATGCACTTAGTGGTAGACATGCTAGTTTGGGAGCGATGTTCCCAAAGTGGAAGTAGTTAGAGTATATTGTTGGCTATGACTTCAAACCTTATTGTGAGTTAGAGCCAAAGATGTTGGCAGTTATACTATAAGACCTACTTTGATTGTGCTGATCGGAACAGTCATAGGCGAGATTCTAGACTAGTTGAGATCATGGAAAAAGTAAAAAAGGAGTAAAGTTTGAGGATATGAAGTTGTACGTACTTGACCAAGATCGTTGGCTCCGTAAGTATGGGAGATAGTTTGTTCTCGATGTATATGGATTGTGAATGAGGTGCTACGAGAGCGCCATCACCCTAAATTGACTATACATCCAGATGGTAATAAGATGTACCATGATATGAAGTAGACATATTATTTGGGAGGGGATGAAGAAGGATATCAGAACATTCATCTCGAAGTGTATGAACTGGCAATTAGTGAAAGCAAAGCGGAAGAAGTTAAGTAGATTGATGCAACCGCCTAAAGTTACTAAGTGAAAATGGAAATAGGTATTAATAAATTTTATTGATGGATTACCAAAGAACAAAGGAGGGTACGATGGTATTTGGATCATAGTCGAAAGATTGATGAAGAGTGGCTGATTCGTACCCGTTAAGCCTACTAGAATAGCATCCAAGTTGGCTGAGTTGTTTGTGAAATGGGTGGTGTGATTCCATGGTGTGCAAAGATCATTATGAGTGACTGAGACCCTTGATTGACTAGTGGGTTTTAAAAGAGCTTACAATAGGGGTTAGGAACAGAACTGCAACTCAGTACAGCTTATCACCTGCAAATCGATGGGTAGACCGAAAGGGTGAATCAGATATTAGAGGATCTCTTGCGAGCTTGCATTCTTGATTTCAGAGGCTTGTAAGATGATTGCTTACATATGGAGGAGTTTGCATACAACAATAGTTATTGGTCTAGTATCGTTATGTCACTGTATGAAGCATTGTATGGCTGACCATGCAACGCTCATTTATGTTGATGAGAAGTGGGCGAGAAACTAATACTTGGTCCAAATATGATTAGAGCGAACTTAGAGAATATTGAGATCATTTGAAAACAATTGAAAGTTGTTTAAGATAGGTATAAGAGCTATGTCGATAAAGACGTAGAGATTTGGAGTTCTTTATCGGCGTTATGGTATTATATTTCTCGGTTGAATAATGTTATTCGATTCATTAGTAAAGGGAAGTTGATATCAAGATTCGTAGGTCCTTTTTTGATAGTAGAGAGGATTGGGAACTATGAATATAAGGTCGATTTTCCTCAGAAAATGGAGGGCAAGCACAACGTATTCAACGTTTCTCACTTGCGAAAGTTGGTGCATTGGCCATGAAAATTGCACCTGATTAACTGATGATATCGAGATTGAACTAGAAGCTTCGAGACCTCATAGGCTGATTCATATTGTCGGATGCGATATGAAACAACTTAGGAGAAAGAAGATGGAGTTGGTGAAGGTTCAATGGGTGAAAGCGAAGGCGGTTGCTCTGGGAAACCAAGGAGAGCATGAGAGCTGCATATCTGGAACATTTTGTATGGTAAAGCCTGCTATTTATCGTATTTACTTTCACCTTTGATATCATATAGGATAGTTTAGTATCTCGCATGTTAAAATTGGTTTATCTATACTATTGATTACATTATCACTTGTTTATTATGATTCATGGTTATGTGTTTTTATTAGGCATGCGAGGTAACTACAGTTGACTATTCTTTGATTTGTTTAGGGATTTCGGGTGCAAAATTTCTAAAGAAGTAAGAGTGTAACGACCCTATATTACATATCAGAGGATCGTAAAATATTATTATTTAATTCATATTAGGTCGTATAACTCAAAAACTATAGGAAATGACTAGTAGGGACATTTTCCATACTTCGAATTTTTATCGAACATTTTAGACTCAAAAATTCTTGTAAGGTCTGTAACATTTGATGGAGACTGAATTAAGGTCTGGAACTACTTTCATTAAACTAGGCTTATGATTTCGTTTTTCGTAGAGTGGTCATAATAGGAAAACGGACTTACCGTTTAGAAGATATGGTTTTCTAAATTCTATTTGCTATTGGATAGATTAGTGGGCAATTAAACTAAGCGCACACTTAGGCCCACTAATCATTTCTGGAAATTGTACCTAATTGGGGGAGATGGGATAGATTTAAATCATTTTCCACTTCCCCAAAACAATTCTAAACCTCCATTAGTCCCAAATTCATTAAAAAGTTTATCTTTTTTTATTAATCTTAGCCTAATCCACCAATAAAAGGGTAATTAGTGAATAGGGGTCATAGATTCATAATTTTGGTGATTTGGATTTAGATTACTATTGTTCATATCAGTTTTGAGGATCAAAGTGGTAATTTGGTAATTATGTGAGTGATTATTGATCTCTCACCATCATATGCTTGTCCATATAGTTAAATTTCATGTTTTTCAATGTTAAAATGATTTTAAACTTTAACTTAACCTCTAAAAATTTTTCTGGCCGAATTAGAAAAGATTAAAATGGACTTTAAATGGTTTTACAACCCCTTCTGGATCATATTGTCATTTCAATGCAAAACTAGATTTAGGCTAAATGTTGTATACTGTCATGTTGGACGATTGCTTAAGTTTGGTGAATGCACGTGGATGATGGCTGCTATATTTGTGTTGCTTTGACAGGATTTGTTAGTGCTTTTGGATTATGTAGAGAGTGGTCGTCGATTTGGGAAAAACGAAGGCAAAATTGCTCGGAATTAGATGAAACTTGGAGGAGGGGCTTTGAAGGAAAAGGGATCTTGTACTTTATGTTGCAACTTGATTGAAGTTTTTTAAGGCAACTAACCAGAGATCAACATTGCTCTTAGATAGGGTAGGTGAAGCAAGTGAATTCAACTCAATGCCAGGAGTTGCTTCGATTTAGGATTGGTGAAACTTCGGCCAAAGCTTTAGGGAATAGGAAAGTGGAGTACTAAGAGCCAAAACTTCAATATTTGGCTAAGTACAGAACTCAATACCGCTACTTCAGGTCGATAGCCACCTCTTTTCTTGGCTTCAGGTGGGTGCTGGGGATTTGGGACCTTAAGGTGTAACAACCCGATATTTTCAACCATTCGCATCCACACATGTCGGACTTGAATTGCTCAAAATACTGCATTGTAAATAAATTAGGAGCAAATGAAATACAATCACAGAATCACAGACACAGAAATATTAGAATAACTCGCAGCGGAAATTAAAATACCATAGTAGTTCATGAAGCTACTATAACAAACTCTCAAAACATAATACATAATATCAGTCTGAAACATATACAATAGAAATTTCAAATACATAGAAGTTTATAAATACCAGAGCTGAAATAGAACAATTGAAACTGAAAGGGAATAGATAACTATACAAGCAGAATCTCCAGCGATTCCTAGCTCCAGAAAAGAAATTCAAAGCTAAGCTGTAAATACTCAGGCTGACCCGAGCGTAAAGTAAAACACAAAACACTCGAGTCAGGACATACATACTTATATCATGTAAACCAGATCAAGTGAACTATAGTAATAATGCACAATAACTTAAAGGATGCTTGGGATCACCCATCCTCTAAGGATCAGTTAAACCATAAATTAAATACACCCATGGTTAAAATTCCAAAAGGACATGTTATACTTCTAAAGCAAATAACATTCCAAAATTTAATATCATTTCAAATCCATTTTAAAATATCAAAATAACATATCTTTCCAGAACCGCATTCATTTTTATTTAATTTAAATACCATTTCAAATCACATTTCAAAATGGTTTATATATCACAGCAAATATCCAATTAAACTAATTAAATATTCTAATTAAACCAATTAAATATTTCAATTAAACCAATTAAATATTCCAATTAAACCAGTTAAATATTCCATTTAAACCAATTAATATTCCATTTAAACCAATTAAATATTCCATTTAAACCAATTAAATATTCTAAACCAATTAAATATTCCATTTAAATCATTTAAATTGAAGCTATTATATTTAATAATCAAATATACAATTCTCAAAATTTTACAATTTTCAGAATTCATTTATTTACTTCAATTTATTAAAACAGTGAAATTTCAAGTTTTGCAGCATTTAGAAAATGCTACGGTAAATTTACATTTGAAACAAATCATTTTAACAAAGACAGCATTTATAGATATGCTATAATAGGTTATAGTTTAGTATCTACATATACAGCACTTACAAAGTGCTATAATAGCCCTTAGTTCAATTTAGTCTTTTAGTTCATTTATATCAATTACAGCATTTACAAAATGTTGTAATTCTTTTACTTCAGAAATGATAGCATTTCAAAAATGCTGTTAATTGAATTCCAAGTTTTCAATAAACTTTCATAACAATTAACCTTTTATTTAAACAAGTTTTAACTTATAAAAATCATATCTTCACACTTTTAAAAATGATCATTTAAATACCCTTTTAAGTCATGATTTCATAAAGTGAAATTTCACAATTTAATATCAAATTTTAATAATTCACTTATAAAAATCAATATACCATTTCATAAAATTTTCATTTACTTATTCTTTAAATTTACCATTTTATAAGTTGAATTTAAATTCCATTTTTATTTTCATAACTTAACCTTTATTTTTAAAATACATTTCCCGTTTTACAAGTTAAGTTATAATTCAAATTTCATTTTTCTCATTCATTTATTTAACTATTTTTAATTCATAAGAAAAATAAATAACACTTTATAAAATAATTTTTAATTCAAATTTAAATCAATTTATCATATTTTCTTACTTAATTTAAACTATATTTATAAACAAAATCATAAACTCCAAAATTTACTTATATTTCAAATTCTACTTTACCATTTATTTGTTTTACTTATTTAACTTGTAGAAAATCACTAATATTTTAAAAAATAATTTTTAATTTAAATTTAAATCAAAATATCATAATATTTACATTTCTAAAATACTTTCAAAATTTCAGAAATATATATATTAACCACGGGTCTGTATATAATAATTTTCTAACCTAAATCAAATGATACGGATAATATCATTTCAATTCGTAATTTACAAAGGAAAAATCCGGGTTTATCATTTCAAACCAACAATCCCAACTAAATGACAATAAATAAAAATCGTTCAGGCCTATCATTTCAGCCCATAACGATTTTTCCCTATTCTAAAGTCCCTTCGTGTATATATCATTTCAACCCATGGTGATTCTATTCTATAGGGAACTTGCACTACAAGAAAATATATTATTAATAACACCATATAATAATGCATTATTCTAAAGCGTTATTGTTTACCTTTAAATATTTGTTTTTTCACACAATTTGTTTTGTATGTACATATGCAATGGTTTGGCCCCAAATTTTCGTCTCCCTCCCATACACCCAATTTCGCCTCCCTTCCAAAACACACCCAATTTCGCCTCCCTCCTAAAATAACACTCAGCAATTTTCGTTCCCCTTCTATAACAAACTAACTCTAATTGAAGTTCTACTCCATCTCACGCAGCCGAGCATTTCGAAATCAAGAGAGAGAAAAAAAGTAGTCGACTATTTTTTTTCATTCCCTTTCAAATCAAAATCACATTTTTCCCTCCTCCTTCATTTTCAGTTCAAACGAAATCGAACGAAGAGGAAATTAAAAAAAGAGGAGGGAATCGAGTGTCACTTGCGATTGAAGGCAAGCCAAGCAAAGATGACAAGGGGCAGAAGCGGCTGCGAATTAGGGTTCGAGCGCCGCGATTTTGGTTCCAGACGTCGACTGCGGTGGCCAAGCGCAGTTTGTCTCCATAGTTTGGGGAGGTGCGGTGAAGCAGAGGAGGTCGCGGCCTGATCGCGTGCGAAAGGGGTTGTGGTCGCGAGTGCCGTATGGAGTGGTCGCGGATGATGCTGGCAGGGTTTTGTAGAGTCGAGGCTAGGGGCGCGGTGCTCTGATGGGGGTCGGCGACGTTGATTTTCGGGTGGTTGCGCGAAGGAGTTGAAGGCAGCATGGGGTGGAATCTGCGAATGTTTGGGATGACTCGCGATGGTGGGCAAGGGTTGCAGGCGATGGGCAGTGCCTCGTGGCTGAAGCCGGTGGTGGTGAGCGATTGGAGTTGGCTGCTGATCGAAGATGAGGCTGATATAAGTATGATTTCATGAGGGAGGAATGTGATGGGTTCGATAAGGTGTTATGACTGCTGGATGCAAGGTAGGCCGAGGCTGAGGAGATGCAGGCGTAGGGGAAGCGAGTTCATGGGTTGCTTTCTTGAGCCAGGCAGGTGATAGTCTTTGAATTAAATTTGAATTAGTATGTTAATTATAGTTTTAAAAGAATAATAAATCCCCCGAGTCCATTAAAAACTAGAAGAAATAACGATATTTTGACACAAGCAATCAATACGTCGGCAGGGAAAAAACAGAAAGCAAGTTGTGAAACTAAGAGAGCAAGGAGACCAAACAGACAAATTCCAAAGTAACCCTTCCCTTCGATCTAGTATTAATCACAAAGTGTTCTGGGTATTTTCTTAGCAAAGTCAAAAGGCTAAACCATGGTCTTCCTTTACTCTCGCTTTGTGGCCAGTCTTCTGATGTTAAATACCTTCTTACTCTGCCATGATGCCATACTTTCCCATATTGTTCATAAAGCTGTATTTATTACAATCATATTATGGAAACAGTAGTGATACTAACATTACATAATATTCCTAGTCAAAAGCAACTAAATAGATTGATCATACAACAAAATCTTCTAAAATTCACAAGCAGGAAGAATAGAAAATGTTGGATTTGATTAGATGTTGAGCAATGCTATGCAAAATCGAAAAGACAGCGAGATTTAGTTAATAAAGTACGCAATAAGTAGTTAAGAAAAGTTATTCTGAGGTGAGGCAATGGTAGCAGGAAGAGCATGCAAAGGTGTGCTAATGTGGGGTAAAGGCATCACAACATTGTTGGAATATGTAATGGCTCAACTCGGTGAAACTGCATATGCACTTGGTTTATTAATGCACACATAAATATATGACAAGATAAGTAGATAATTTCTTGAATGTATGCATTGTGTGCATTGTTGTGTGGTGATATCAAGCAGAGATGGATGGTGATAAATTCATGAATGCGTAGTGTGTTGAAACAATGGAGAGTGCCTTACTGTTGATGGGATTTGAGGCTGAGTTGGAGCAATAATTGTTGAGCACCTAACGTGGACCTGAAGTGGATGAGCGTTAGATATCAACTTTAATCTATTGAATTCTACGTGTTTCAGACTTCGATATAAATACCAACTTCAGTGCTTTGCTAAGTGGACACAAATATGTTAATATGTGAGATTAATATGTAAGTTTGCATATATTATGTATGAAATGACTTGGGAATTTTACATGAATGTTTGAGCTAATTGTATAGGTTAACTAAGAAATAAGCTTTTCTTTTTGTGCGACTAAAAATCCATTAATTTACTAATATATTTTGGATTAAAATATAGGTGGAAGCAAGAGCATTAGGGAGTTTGAGGAACAAAAGATTGGTGAATTTGCTAGGATTATCTTGTCAATGAAACGAGAGGCTTCTTGTTGCTGAATTAAATTGGCTAAGTATCTCTTTCACTGTGAGTTGGTTTTATTTTTTTTAGTCATATCTGTTTTAACCTTTTGATATCATCATATTTTTAGAACATGCAAGTAGATGATACCAATGCAATTATGTACTACCCTTTGAATATTTTTGTCATCTACATTTTGTTGAATATGCGCTTATATGATTTTTGTTTGATGATAATAAACATATATACATTCGTTTAAATGTATTTGTTAATATATTATTCTATTTTTCACAGTTTAAATAAATATTTGTTGAATAAAATAAATTACACAGAATTTGAATTCAAACGGATATTTTATTCAAATAAATATTTATTACAACTTTGAATAGTACAATTTCAAGCTCTCACTATAACTATACAACTTTGATTACAATTACATCACATTACATATTTACAGTTCACCTCACTACATATCACTCACACTCGTATTTATCTTCAACTGCATTCCAGTTTGAATCCAGCATCTGAGCAATCTGCAAAAATATAAACTAACGCAGTAAAATTGAAAAATAAATATTTTTGCAATTCAAAAATAAAAGATAATTTTTGAAAATATGATTTGCCTCAGTTATTTGGGTTGTTCGTCATAATTTAAATTTGAATTCATCATACACGAACAACTTGTGACATACACAGTGTATTACTGTATATGCCACAAGGCCATGCACGCCGATATATACACTTGATTGATTTACAGGGACAGGGACAGGTGAGCACAGGTCAAACCCAAATGAAAAACCGGGTTCAACTCATGTGCAATAACATTGAAAATCACGACTTTCAGCACAAGGTCAAACCCGAGTTTTTAAAATTGGATTCAACACAAGGCTACAAAAAAAAGAATGCAAAGCTTAGACTCCAAGATTGCACCAATGGAAAACATGTCACTGCATCATTAATGTCATCACAGTCATCACAATGAACACGTATACTCAATGCAACATGATCAACTCACATGTGTGAAACCATAAGAGAATGCAAATTACCAACTACATGCTGGAGTACAAAGAAGACAGTGGCAACATCAAAATAAAAAAAAATTAGCTGCAACATGAAGAGAGTCATATGTGCAAAGGTCAGACCAAACATGAAAGCTACATGAAGTATGCAAGTTCAACCTCTTCATTAAACAACCAAACCAACATGATACTGTTCAATATCCAAGACTCAAGAATGCATCACCATGACACAGTTCCAAACTATATAGAGCTGTGACAACCAAGAACTCAACGAACAAGATATCAAGTGATACAAGGTCAGGGAAGCAACCAGAATGAAGCAGAGACAAGTAATGCATAAAAAGTGCACAGCAACCATCAAGTAGTGTACATAATACAACTACCACAATGACCAAAAGTGTACAGCAATGCAAGTGAAGACAAAACAACTCAAAGGCAAATGCATGTACAAAATGTAGTGAATGCAGACAGTAAACCAGTGTCAATATAAATGCAAGTGAATGCAACTCAAGGAGATAGTCGACCAACAGTATCAAACTCATGTATGCAACAGCAACAAAGAAACAGACATGAAGCAACAAACTACACAGCCAACATGACCCAAATGCCAAAGCTCAATGAAGACCACTAGTAAATGCAACTACAAGATGAATCATGAAATGCAACCAAACCAGACACCAGAGCAACTAAAGTGAAAATGATTCAAGCAACAGTGCATAACAAACCAAGCAGTGGTTAAGTGATGATACAAGCACTTACACAAGATGAAGCAATGCCACTGATTTTACAACAAACCAAAATAAGATGATATGCACTAACAAATACTCAAACCAGACTATATCAACTCAACAACAACAAAATGCACAAGAACAAGATATGAAATGTCTAATCCAGTGAATAGCATGAAAAAAAAAAGTCAAGGGCACATGAAGGCCGAGAATAAATTCAAGCCGAGCATTGCAAATATACAAGTATGAAATGGTCAGGGTATCAGAAGTCAAAGCCGAGAAATTCATCACGAAATCAACAGTACAGAGAATTTTAAAACCAAGTCAATCATCTCAAAGCACATGGTAAACAAATGTCTCGAATTCAAAGCATATTGCAATCGGGTCAAGAGAGAGATTCACGGAGATAGTCAAGCATCTCAAAATTCAAAACCGAGAATTACAAACCAAGTCGACCGAGAAGTTTCAAATATATACGCATGTGAATCAGTCAAGGAAAATCTCAACCATCAAAGTGAAATCAAACGGCCGAAGACAAATTCAAATATATTTATGCGAACGAGAAAATAGGGTAACGAATCCTATATAAGCCCAAAATCATCATCGGCAGAAGGCATGAGTTCGAATACAAAAATCAAAAAGGAACAGAGCTAAAAATCTTACCCGAAGCAACAAACGAACTCATCAAAGCAACCGAAGTAAGCAATAAGGATTCGATCGAACAAGACGACTTGCAATTAATCACTGATTCGATCAACTTAAAGTCGGTGCTTCAAAATAGCCCTAGACCTCAGAGCTAAGAGAAAGCCGCAAATTTCCAGAGAAAAGAATATCAAGCACGGGCCCTAATTTTCAGATCGAAGAACGAAGACGCATGCTGCCATTATTTTTCGCAACAAAGAAATAAAAGGGATCGGGCTGGAGAATAACAAAGAAGAAAATAAGGAACGGGTTTAATGAAATAAGTGGGCCGGCCTTATTTTCTAAAGTTTTTAGTTTATAATTAGGGTTATTTTTTAATTAGGGTTATTTTTAGGGTTTAGGGTTATTTATTTATGTGTCTTTTAATTATCGTTTTTATTTTTCGAATCAAAACTTTGTAAATCACCACCTAGGGTTTAGGTAGTGTTAGATTGTCTAGTTAGAATTAGTTCAGTGAGCAAGGTGTGCGAGTTTGTAAAGCTCTATAGGCGGGAGCAAAGTTTGCGAGTAAGCGAAGCTCTATAGGCGGGAAGCAAAGTTTGCGAGTAAGCGAAACTCTATAGGCGGAGCAGGGTGTGCGAGTCTAGTAGAGTGTTTGTAAGCGGGAGCAAATGTTTGCGAGCAGGGTGTGCGAGTCTAGTAGAGTGTTTGTTAGCGGGAGCAAATGTCTGCGAGTCTAGTAGAGTGTTTGTAAGCGTGATACTGTTTAATTCTAATAGAAATCTGTAAATGCAGAAGTAGGCAGGGGTTGCCGAAGCTGGTTAAATTTTGTGTGTGGTTTACTTTTCAGCATATTTATTTCTGCAGTTTATTTCTGTGTTTAAATCGAGAAAATTTGTTATAACCCTATTCACCCCCCCCCCTCTAGGGTTAATCTAGATCCTACAAGTGGTATCAGAGCCCGGTATTTTGTTTTTAACTCTAGAGTCATGAATTCACCAGATAATAATTTTGTTGAGGGTCGTTTCAATATTATTCCTTCTATTTTCGATGGAACAGATTTTTTGAATTGGAAATTGAAAATGGAATTTTATTTAAAATCTGTTAATATTAAATGTTGGGATATTATTGAAAATGGGTGTGATTTAACAAATAAGGAAATTATCTCGATTAATGCTCTTGCTATGCATATATTATATTCTCATATTAATCGTGATAATTTTTATTTCATCTCTCATTGTGAAAATGCACAGAAAATTTGGAAAATTCTCGATGCAATATATGGTGCAAAAGTCAACAGCAATGAGAAGTCCTTCACAACCGACTCAGTTAAAGAAATATGCTTAACGGGATTGGTAAATAGCAGTTGTGATGAGGAGGATGATAATGGAGCAGCCAAGCTGGCATTATTAATGAAGAATTCAAAAAGGAAATTTGCAGCCACGTGGAATAAAAGCGGTAGCAGTGAAAGTGAGAAAGCAGATATGTGCCTTCATGGGAATATAACCAATAGCGACGACGACGAGCCAAGCAAGGTATCAAAACTTACTCACTCTGAATTACTTATTTATGTTCACGAAGAGAATGGCTGTTTTGAACGACTTAGGGAAAAATACGCTAAACTTGAATCACAAAAAGACACTTTGATAGAATTAAATGAACAACTTGACCAATTAGTTAAAACCTATCAAAGTAGGATCCCTAAGTGTGATAAGTATCCAACATTTGAAGAAGAAATTAAGAAATCAGAAATTAAAATGAAATCACTTGAAAATGAAATTCTGATTTTAAAAATTGAAAATACTAGAAGAGAGAATTCTATTAAAAAGTGCACACAATTGTTAAACGAAAATGAATCTCTCAAAATACAAGTCCAACAATTGTCAACGACTTTAGAAAATTTTTCCAAAAGTGAAAAATCGTTGAATATGTTAATAGGAAAACAAACTGTCAATATTAATAAACAAGGACTTGGATATAGTCACTCTGAATATGTTAGAAATGAGATTAATCAAGAAAATTCAATGTGCACGATTTGTAGAAATTATGGACACAATCATAATAATTGTTGGTATAGACCCAAACATGTGAAAACTATACCGATTTGGGTTCCAAAAGGCACAAATATAAAATCTTTGAAAGTCAAACAAATTTGGATGCCAAAAGGAACATATATAAATAGTTTTGGGTCTCTAAAAACATATTTTTCATATTCTGCCACTAACAATCATGGACCTATAAAAACAAATACGTCACATAAATCTGTTATCGTGTAGGTGTGGTGGCAGGCTAAGGAACAACAACAGTGTTCTCTAGATTTCGGCTGTTCCAGAAACACAACGGGCGACAAAGCAAAGTTCCTTAGCCTAGTATAAAGGTGACAGAATCACAATGGGCAATCACGAAAAAATTATCGTAAAGGTAAAACAGGTAAAATTGTTTTTAACGATATATTGAATGTGATTATCTGCACCATACTCTAAATTAAAATCAGCCAATATTGAGATGAACAAAAGATGATGATTTTGATGCTATGATTTTTCAAAATATTGAACAACCATCTTTAAATAGAATCACTTGGAGTAATTATGATGGTTGACTGATTCGGACTTAATTGATATTTTATTTTGACTTGTTCTTACTTTGATTTGTGCTTAAATGATGACCAATCATATTTTCAACCTTGAACTAATCCATATAAATTTGTTCGGTCAAACGTTGGTTACTCATGCTACACGTAGATATATTTGTTTTGACATTTTTTGGTCACTGCTTGTAAATTTGCACGATTTCAAATTTCATGTGAAAGTTGTTAAAAAGGATTTTGAGAAATTGTTGAAACTTCAAGAAATTGTTTTTGAAATAATTATGATGTTGATTGACTGTTGATTACTCTGAATATAACTGTTTATCCTAAGGTGTCTGAAATTAACACTATGATATTTGTTTGAGTGTTAACATAGCTTCACTTCAAATTTTATTCTGAGATAATTTGTTGAAATTTCACAATTTGGTCTTTGACATCCAACGAGTGAATATTGAGTGAAATTTAAATTCAGATGCAGATTACACTGGTAATATAGGTGATAGAAAAATTACTAGTAGAACGTGATTAATTTTTTGAAACATTCATTTGCTGCATCGTTTTTCAAAAAAAAAAAAATCTGCATATTTTTCACTTGAAATAATTTTCAAATAGCAGAAAATTTTCTTATAAAACCCCCTCGAGAAAATCATGTTTGACCATATTTACAGATTAGTCATTTTTGAAAAATTGATTTTATAATTTTTGAATTTGATTTTAAATTTTGACTAATCTAACTCCCTAATGATTATCGAAAAAATGAATAGTGATTGAAAAAGTGATGAGTGTTGATATTTATCACATATTATAACTCGAGAAAGTATAATTAGAAAATTTCTTTAGAAATTCATAACAAGAGTTATAAAAACTTTTTGTTGGGTAAAAATTCCATGACCATTTCTATTTCTATCATCTTTCTATCAACCATCACTCATCAAGATCATATTTAGTATGTAAATTTGTGGTAGTTTACAAAGGAAATCATTTGTTCTTCAATATCTTTAAATTTGTGAAGGAAATTATTTGTGCTTCAATTTATTATATTCTTTAATAAAAATAAATATCGAAAGTATTCACTCTCATTTAAAAGTCCTCACGGTTATGCATGGGTGAATTACTTGGATTTTTGATTATGTGCTTCCATGCTCATTTAAAAGTCCTCACGGTTATGCATGTATGGAACACATATCAAAATTAATTGATTTAATAGACAAGTTGATTCTAATCCCATTTAAAAGTCCTCACGGTCATGCGTGGTTAGAAGATACTTGATTTCATTTTTTAAATTAAATTGGAATACTACTAATCTCATTTAAAAGTCCTAATGGTTATGGATGGTTAGTAGATATTCAAATTTCCTGAAATAAATATACCACAAATAGACAGAACTGTATGATTTTTTTGATGAATTTATCCCCATCATTTCTGAAAGTGGAATATGCGCCTAACAAGGGTAATTATTATTTTTGTTTGAGTTTTATTGAAATTTGATATTTATATTCAATTGAGTTAAATGTTTGATTCATGTCTGTCACTTCATCCCTATTTTTATAACACTGTTATTCTTTTGCTGATAATAAAAGGGGAGAGAAAAGTTAAGATTTTGTCAAATAGAATCAAGCAAAGGTCAAATAATTTTCCATTTGCATATAGGCTCATTTATATATTTTTATTTGTATGCATATATGTAGGGGGAGTATTGTGTAGAGAGGAGCATTTAAATAGGGGGAGCAAATTGATCGATCAAATACATTTAATACATTCAAAATCTTAAATATATGTTTGCTATCATCAAAAAGGGGAGATTGTTGAATATGCGCTTATATGATTTTTGTTTGATGATAATAAACATATATACATTCGTTTAAATGTATTTGTTAATATACTATTCTACTTTTCACAGTTTAAATAAATATTTGTTGAATAAAATAAATTACACAGAATTTGAATTCAAACGGATATTTTATTCAAATAAATATTTATTACAACTTTGAATAGTACAATTTCAAGCTCTCACTATAACTATACAACTTTGATTACAATTACATCACATTACATATTTACAGTTCACCTCACTACATATCACTCACACTCGTATTTATCTTCAACTGCATTCCAGTTTGAATCCAGCATCTGAGCAATCTGCAAAAATATAAACTAACGCAGTAAAATTGAAAAATAAATATTTTTGCAATTCAAAAATAAAAGATAATTTTTGAAAATATGATTTGCCTCAGTTATTTGGGTTGTTCGTCATAATTTAAATTTGAATTCATCATACACGAACAACTTGTGACATACACAGTGTATTATTGTATATGCCACAAGGCCGTGCACGCCGATATATACACTTGATTGATTTACAGGGACAGGTGAGCACATGTCAAACCCAAATGAAAAACCGGGTTCAACTCACGTGCAATAACATTGAAAATCACGACTCTCAGCACAAGGTCAAACCCGAGTTTTTAAAACTGGATTCAACACAAGGCTACAAAAAAAAGAATGCAAAGCTTAGACTCCAAGATTGCACCAATGGAAAACATGTCACTGCATCATGAATGTCATCACAGTCATCACAATGAACACGTATACTCAATGCAACATGATCAACTCACATGTGTGAAACCATAAGAGAATGCAAATTACCAACTACATGCTGGAGTACAAAGAAGACAGTGGCAACATCAAAATAAAAAAAAATCAGCTGCAACATGAAGAGAGTCATATGTGCAAAGGTCAGACCAAACATGAAAGCTACATGAAGTATGCAAGTTCAACCTCTTCATTAAACAACCAAACCAACATGATACTGTTCAATATCCAAGACTCAAGAATGCATCACCATGACACAGTTCCAAACTATATAGAGCTGTGACAACCAAGAACTCAACGAACAAGACATCAAGTGATACAAGGTCAGGGAAGCAACCAGAATGAAGCAGAGACAAGTAATGCATCAAAAGTGCACAGCAACCATCAAGTAGTGTACATAATACAACTACAACAATGACCAAAAGTGTACAGCAATGCAAGTGAAGACAAAACAACTCAAAGGCAAATGAAAGTACAAGATGTAGTGAATGCAGACAGTAAACCAGTGTCAATATAAATGCAAGTGAATGCAACTCAAGGAGATAGTCGACCAACAGTATCAAACTCATGTATGCAACAGCAACAAAGAAACAGACATGAAGCAACAAACTACACAGCCAACATGACCCAAATGCCAAAGCTCAATGAAGACCACTAGTAAATGCAACTACAAGATGAATCATAAAATGCAACCAAACCAGACACCAGAGCAACTAAAGTGAAAATGATTCAAGCAACAGTGCATAACAAACCAAGCAGTGGTTAAGTAATGATACAAGCACTTACACAAGATGAAGCAATGCCACTGATTTTACAACAAACCAAAATAAGATGATATGCACTAACAAATACTCAAACCAGACTATATCAACTCAACAACAACAAAATGCACAAGAACAAGATATGAAATGTCTAATCCAGTGAATAGCATGTAAAAAAAGTCAAGGGCACATGAAGGCCGAGAATAAATTCAAGCCGAGCATTGCAAATATACAAGTATGAAATGGTCAGGGTATCAGAAGTCAAAGCCGAGAAATTCATCACGAAATCAACAGTACAGAGAATTTTAAAACCAAGTCAATCATCTCAAAGCACATGGTAAACAAATGTCTCGAATTCAAAGCATATTGCAATTGGGTCAACAGAGAGATTCGCGGAGATAGTCAAGCATCTCAAAATTCAAAACCGAGAATTACAAACCAAGTTGACCGAGCAGTTTCAAATATATACGCATGTGAATCAGTCAAGGAAAATCTCAATCATCAAAGTGAAATCAAACGGCCGAAGACAAATTCAAATATATTTATGCGAACGAGAAAATAGGGTAACGAATCCTATATAAGCCCAAAATCATCATCGGCAGAAGGCATGAGTTCGAATACAAAAATCAAAAAGGAACAGAGCTAAAAATCTTACCCGAAGCAACAAACGAACTCATCAAAGCAACCGAAGTAAGCAACAAGGATTTGATCGAACAAGACGACTTGCAATTAATCACTGATTCGATCAACTTAAAGTCGGTGCTTCAAAATAGCCCTAGACCTCAGAGCTAAGAGAAAGCCGCAAACTTCCAGAGAAAAGAATATCAAGCACGAGCCCTAATTTTCAGATCGAAGAACGAAGACGCATGCTGCCATTATTTTTCGCAACAAAGAAATAAAGGGGATCGGGCTGGAGAATAACAAAGAAGAAAATAAGGAACGGGTTTAATGAAATAAGTGGGCCGGCCTTATTTTCTAAAGGATTTAGTTTATAATTAGGGTTATTTTTTAATTAGGGTTATGTTTAGGGTTTAGGGTTATTTATTTATGTGTCTTTTAATTATCGTTTTTATTTTTCGAATCAAAACTTTGTAAATCATCACCTAGGGTTTAGGTAGTGTCAGATTGTCTAGTTAGAATTAGTTCAGTGAGCAGGGTGTGCGAGTTTGTAAAGCTCTATAGGTGGGAGCAGAGTTTGCGAGTAAGTGAAGCTCTATAGGCGGGAAGCAAAGTTTGCGAGTAAGCGAAACTCTATAGACGGAGCAGGGTGTGCGAGTCTAGTAGAGTGTTTGTGAGCGGGAGCAAATGTTTGCGAGCAGGGTGTGCGAGTCTAGTAGAGTGTTTGTGAGCGGGAGAAAATGTCTGCGAGTCTAGTAGAGTGTTTGTAAGCGTGATACTGTTTAATTCTAATAGAAATCTGTGAATGCAGCAGTAGGCAGGGGTTGCCGAAGCTGGGTAAATTTTGTGTGTGATTTACTTTTCAACATATTTATTTCTGTAGTTTATTTCTGTGTTTAAATCGAGTAAATTTGTTATAACCCTATTCACCCCCCTCTAGGGTTAATCTAGATCCTACACATTTATGTTTGATTACATTTATGTTTGATTACTAAAATAAAGTGAAACTCCCCACGATATTATTGTCAGACTTCCAAATTATCCTAAACTGGCACAGGTTATTAGTACTTCTGATCGAGCAGTGTAGCATTTTCCACTAATTTTTATAATAGCACCTACTATATCTTAATTTACACTATTGATTACCCATGCAACACTACTGATCTATTTGAATCAAACGTTAAGAAAATGCCAACTGGAGAAAAAAAAAATCCAGTAATAAATGACTACAGAATGAAGTAAGAATAATTGGTCGGTACATGAAAGCCGAATGGTAGAAGCAACTGACGACAGTATGTTGCCATTTGAATCAGATAATAGTGTATTAGTGTGTATTTAGATAGCGTTGTTTAATTTTCTACGGGTAATATTTAAGTACATGTTAAAATTCAAATAATACTACTCTGTTTCTAACCACTTACTTCTAGGTATTATTTTTATTTTTGCCTCCCTATTATCACGGCCTATTTAGAAGTAATTCATAGATACATACATATAGATTCTCAAGCCTAAAATCATTGACCGTTTGGAACTTGTCTTTTGTTCCAAACTGAAACATTCTTAAATGTTAGTGATGGCATTTAGCCTAAATACTAACATTAGTTCTGCTCAATTATGTTATTTTGTTCACCGATGGAATGAAATTGAAATTGGATTTAACAAATCGTCACTTTGATGAATTTCAGAGAAAATATTGGATTAAATATGTCTTCTTACATGGCATGATTGAATATTATTTTCTCTTTTAAAAACTATGCAATATGCAGTATGCAAGACCACATATGACTGCGTATCATTGTATTCGACAATATGTATGTCTCTTGTTCGTAGGGTCTTATATCTGGAATAAATCCAGCCAGACAGTCACATGGAAAATCTGTAATTGTTCTAGAAAGAGAAAGCAGTTATATTGGGACTTTGATTGATGATCTTGTTACTAAAGACCTCCATGAGCCATACCGGATGCTGACTAGGTAGCATTTTCAAATTTGAAGTATAATGTGTGGGCTCTATATTAGCTGCATTAGATATCTTTCAGAGTATTTGTTATGAATTTAAGAACAAAGAATTAGATCTTAACTATCCTAATGACATTAACTGATTATTTTAAAAAAATGATCCGTGATTCCTGTTTTACTGATGATGAAAGCTTTTTATTTATTTTTATTTTTCCTAGCCGATCAGAACACTGATTGCTTCTCCGTGCCGACAATGCAGATAGTCGATTAACCCCTCTGGCTCGCGAGATTGGTTTGATAGATGATAGGCGTTGGGAACTCTATGTATCTAAACAATCTCGTGTAGGATCTAGATTAACCCTAGAGGGGGGGGGTGAATAGGGTTATAGCAAATTTTCTTGATTTAAACACAAAAATAAACTGCAGAAATAAATATACTAAAAAGTAAATCACACACAAGATTTACCCAGCTTCGGCAACCCCTGCATACTGCTGCATTCCCAGATTTCTATTAGAATTAAACAGTATCACGCTTACAAACACTCTAACAGACTTGCAAACCCTGCTACCGCCTATAGAGTTTTGCAAACTCGCAACCCCTGCTTACTGAACTAACTCTAAATAGACAATCAGACACAACCTAAAACCTAGGTGGTGATTTACCTAAACTCTTTGATTCGTAAAAATAAAAATAAAAACAATAATTAAGAACAATAGAAAATAACCCTAAACTAATTAACAATATTAATAAAAGCCTATAATTAAACAAAACCCCCTTTTATTTTTAAGACCGGCCCACTTCCTTATTTCACCCGATCCTCTTTTATCTCGTTCGTGAGAAATAATGGCGGCTTCGTTCTGATTAGGGCTTCGTTCCCTTTTGTTCCAGTTAGGGCTTCGGCTCTTTGTTCCAATTAGGGCTTCGGTTTCTTCAATTGATCTGTGATTTGTTGCCCTAGCTCGCTGCTTCTCTGATGGTTGACTTTTGCTTGTTTGCAGTTGCTCGATCGAGTTCGATGCTTGTGAATTCGGCATGTACTGTCTCTTTTTGCTTTTCTAAATTGATACTTGAACTCGATGGAAATAAATGCCGATGATGATTAGGGTTTTAATAGGATTTGATTTCCTATTTTTGCGTTCGACTGATTGCTTCAAAAATTCTTGCTTTGCCGTTCGATTACGCTTTGATGCTGAGGATTAATCTGACTTTGTCAATTTCGTATTTCTAGTAACTTGATTCACACGGCTTTGAATTGATTTCGTGATTTGTGATATTTGACTTTGTCACACGCATATCTTCGACTGTTGATTTTGGGTATGTGAATCCACTACTCTGTATTAGCTTCGGTCATCACCATTGCTTTTATATTTTCTCTGCTGCATACCACTGCATTTCACTGTGTTACATTTGTAAGTCTGCATTGTTATTCTTCGACTTTGGCACTGATCCATGATTTCGACTTGGACTTTGCATTGAGTACATATGATGACATCCACATGCTACTTGCTTTATTCTCGGCCTGAACATTTGCATTTCATCCATACATATATGCTCACTGTCTTTGTATACATTTTGCACAGCTGAACTTGTGTTGTCTTTGATGTTGTTGAACTTGGTATTGCTGCATCCATTGTAGCTTGCTGTACATATGAACTTGCAGTTTTCTGTCCACCTGTATCATGCTTGGCTTTGTGTAGTTGATGTTGTACACTGTCTTGTGCATTTCCCCATTCACTGTTGCTGTGCAGTTGCAATGCCTTGCTTGGTCTCTGTTACATGCTTGCTGTTGCATGCTTGTGATATTCATGTTGATTTGATGATGCTGGTATTTGTAGTTGTTTATTTGAGTCAGTGCTTCACCATACTTGTTGTTGCAGTATTCAAGTTTCTTGTACTTGTGCTACTTTCACTGTGTCACTTGAGGTCTTGCACTGTTTCATGCATGTACTCTGAGCTGTTTATGCATTTGCCACTGAGCTTGATTCATGCTTACTGTCACTACTGCTTCGAGTCAGTTTCATGGTCACTTATGCAGTTTGGAGCTTGCCACTGACTTTGGTTCTTCGCTTGCATCGTTGTAGTTGCATTTATGTCACGTAGTTGCATACTTTGACTTGATGCTGCATATATGTTTGTTGCAGTCCCTTTTTGCTGTTGCTATCCACATTGAACTGCCTTTGATGCACTTTTGAACTTTGTTGCAACTTGGTCTTGAGTTGTTTGATCTGAACTTGACGTTGTATTCACTGGTCAGTGGTGTTCATTGTGATGATTTGGCTTGTAGCACTTATGCAGTCTTCACTGTTGCTGTCTGATGCTGTCTTGATTTTGCTGCTTTCACTTGTGTACATTTTCGAGTTGCACACTGCTGCTTGTACTTGTAGTCTTGGCCAGTTGACTGTTGCTTTGAGTTGTTCATTGCTTGGTCTCTGTTGCCTTGAATTTCTGGTTGGAGCTGTGCACACGAGTTGGCGAGGCAATGCACACGTGTATGAATGTACACGTGTGTATTGCAGCCACTTATGATTACCTGTCCCTGTAATATCTATGTGCACGACTTTGTGATGAATTCAAGTGTGAATGATGACGAACAACCCAAATAACTGAGGCAAACGATATTTTCAAAATCATCGTTTCTTTCAAATTTCAAAAATATTTCTCTTTCAATTTTACTGCGTTTGAAAATATTTTTGCAGATTACTCAGATGCTGGATTCAAACTGGATTATAGTTGAAGACAAAAATATGAGTGTGAGTGATATGTAATAAGGTTTTGATGTAAATGTGAAATGTCATGTATTGTAGTCAAAATTGTATATGTATAGTGAGAGCTTGAAATTGTACTATCAAAGTTGTAATAAATATTTGTTTGAATAAAAATTTCTGTTTGAATTCAAAATCTGTTTAACTTGTTCTGTTTGAATTCAAATTCGAATTCTGTGTAATTTAATTTTATTCAACAAATATTTATTTATTCTATAAAAAATAAAATAGTACATTACCAAATACATTTAAATGAATGTATATATGTTTATTATCATCAAACAAAAATCATATAGCGCAAGGCGCATATTCAACAATCTCCCCCTTTTGATGATAACAAACATATATTTAAGATTTTGAATATATCAAATGTTATTTGATAATTTCAATTTTCTCCCCTTATTTGAATGCTCCCTCTCTACACAATACTCCCCCTACATATATGCATAGAAATATATAAATGAGCCTATATGCACAGTGAAAATTATTTGACCTTTGCTTGATTCTATTCGACAAAATCTTAACTTTTCTCTCCCCCTTTTGTTATCAGCAAAAGAATAATAGTGTTATAAAATAGGGATGAAGTGATAGACATGAATCAAACATTTAACTCAATTAAATATAAATATCAAATTTCAATAAAACTCAAACAAAAATCATAATTACCCTTGTCAAGCGCATATTCCACTTTCAGAAGTGATGGGGATAAAAATCATCAAAAATCATACAATTCTGTCTATTTGTGGTATATTTATTTCAGGAAATTTGAATATCTACTAACCATGCATAACCGTTAGGACTTTTAAATGAGATTAGTAGTATTCACAATTTTTAAAAAATGAAATCAAGTATCTTCTAATCACGCATGACCGTGAGGACTTTTAAATGGGATTAGAATCAACTTGTCTATTTAATTAATTAATTTTGATATGCGTTCCATACATGTATAACCGTGAGGACTTTTAAATGAGCATGGAAGCACATAATCATAAATCCAAGTAATTCACCCATGCATAACCGTGAGGACTTTTAAATGAGAGTGAATACTTTGGATATTTATTTTTAATTGCTGAATATAATAAGTTGAAGCACAAATAATTTCCTTCACAGATTTAAAGATATTGAAGAACAAATGATTTCCTTTGTAAACTACCACAAATTTACATACTAAATATGATCTTGAAGAGTGATGGTCGATAGAAAGATGATAGAAATAGAAATGGTCATGGAATTATTACCCAACAAAAAATTTTATCACTCTTGTTATGAAATTCTAAAGAAATTTTCTAATTATACTTTCTCGAGTTATAATATATGATAAATATCAACACTCATCACTTTTTTAATCACTATTCATCTTTTCGATAATCATTAGGGAGTTAGATTAGTTAAAAAAAATTATCATTTAGAATCAAATTCAAAAATCAAA
Organism: Allium cepa; assembly: GCA_030765085.1. Lineage (NCBI taxonomy): Eukaryota > Viridiplantae > Streptophyta > Magnoliopsida > Asparagales > Amaryllidaceae > Allium > Allium cepa. Next base: position 351,080,829 of record CM060944.1, read on the forward strand.
TTTTTAAAAAAATGATTAGTCAACCTCTATAATTCCCAAATCTAAACGTAATTTGAAAAATCTGTCTTCGGGGAGAGGTTTTGTGAAAATATCAGCAAGTTGAGTTTCTGTTGAAATATATTCAATGCAAATGTCTTCTTTAGCAATGTGATCTCGAAGAAAGTGGTGTCTCACATCAATGTGTTTTGTGCGAGAATGATGGACAGGATTATTTGACAAATCTATATCACTCTTACTATCACATTTTAATGGAACTTGTTTATAGACTAAGCCAAAATCAGAAAGAGTTTGCATCATCCATAGAATTTGAACACAACAACTTCCCAAAGCAATATATTCTGCTTCAGTGGTGGATAATGCAACACAATTCTGTTTCCGACTTGACCATGAGACTAATGAATGTCCTAGCATGAAACATGTCCCACTAGTGCTTTTTCTGTCAACTAATGAACCAGCATAATCAGCATCGGAATAACCTACTAAATCAAAATTTTCACAAGAAGGGTACCATAGTCCAAATTTGTGTGTGTGTGAAAGATATCTCAAAATTCGTTTAGTAGCTTTTAAATGAGATTCTTTGGGATTAGCTTGAAAACGTGCACACAAGCACACAGAAAACATAATATCAGGTCTAGAAGCAGTAAGATAGAGAAGTGAACCGATTATCCCTCGATATTTCTTTTGATCAATTGCAATTCCTTTCTCATCTTTGTCCAACTTTGTTGATGGGCTCATAGGAGTTCTCAATGGTTTGGAATTTTCGACTCCAAATTTCTTCAATAGCTCCAACACATATTTGGATTGTGAAATGAAAATACCATCTCTACTTTGCTTAATTTGAAATCCAAGAAAGTATTTCAATTCACCAACCAAACTCATCTCAAATTTAGCCTGCATGACTTGTTCAAAATTCTCACACAAAAGCTCATTAGTAGCACCATAGATAATATCATCCACATAAATCTGAACAATCAAAAAATCACTTTCTTTATGTAATAGAAACAGAGTCGTGTCAGCACTTCCCTTTTTAAAACCATTTTCCAAAAGATATGTACAGAGGCAGTCATACCAAGCTCTTGGTGCTTGCTTAAGACCATATAATGCTTTTTCTAGCTTATACACATGATTTGGAAATTCATGATTTTCAAAACCGGGTGGTTGTTCAACAAAAACTTCTTCTTTTAAATCACCATTCAAAAAGGCACTTTTTACATCCATTAGTTTAAGTTTGAAACCCTTGTAACATGCAAAACTTAGCAAGATTCTAATGGCTTCTAACCTAGCAACTGGAGCAAATGTTTCATCAAAGTCTATGCCTTCTATTCGGTTATAACCTTTTGCAACCAACCTAGCCTTGTTTCTAATTACATTTCCTGATTCATCAAATTTATTTTTAAACACCCATTTAGTCCCTACAATTGGATAGTCATTAGGCCTAGGAACTAAATTCCAAACTTTGTTTCTCTCAAATTGATTAAGTTCATTTTGCATTGCTAAAATCCAATTTTCATCATTAAGAGCCATTTCAACAGAATCAGGTTCAATTTCAGAAATAAAACCACTATGACAACAAAACGCACACAAATTTTCATCAAATGAGGAACGAGTACGTATACCTTCCGTAGGATCACCAATAATTAATTCAGGAGGATGATTAGGTTTGAACCTTAATTTATCAGCATCAACAGTCCTTCTTTCAGTTTTCTCACTAAATGTCCCTTCTTCAGTGCCTTCAGGATCTACTCCATCGTCAACCATCCTTTCAGTCGTTTTTTCCAGATCAGATTCATCAAATTTCACATTGATTGACTCAACAATTGTCTTTGTTCGTTTGTTATATATCCTGTAAGCCTTACTCCTTGTTGAATAGCCCATGAAAATTCCATCATCAGCCTTTGATTCAAATTTTCCAAGTTGATCACCTGTGTTAAGAATGAAACAAGGACACCCAAATATACGAAAATAAGAAATGTTAGGTTTCCTTTCATGCCACAATTCATAAGACGTTTTGCCAAGTATTCGTCTAATCATTACTCTATTCATTACATAGCACGAAGTATTCACTGCCTCTGCCCAAAAGATTAGAGGTAGCTTATACTCACTTAACATGGATCTAGCCAATTCCTGTAATGTACGATTTTTCCTTTCAACCACCCCATTTTGTTGAGGTGTTCGTGGAGCAGAAAATTCATGTTTTAAACCATTTTCTTCACAAAAATTTTCAAATTCAAAATTTTCAAATTCGCCTCCATGATCACTTCTCAAGGTTTTAATTGTAACTCCTTTTTCATTTTTAACAAGTTTTGCAAATTTTGAAAAATATTCGAAAGATTCAGAATTTTTGGCTAAAAAGTAAACCCATGTAAATCTAGAATAATCATCAACCAATAACGTTTTCCATTCAAGCTTGAAATTTCATTTGGTCCAAATAAATCCATGTGAACTAGTTCAAGGACCCTTGATGTGCTAACAATGTTTTTAGGACGAAATGATGATCGACTAAGCTTGCTCAAGGAACATGCTTTACACACTTTATTATTTTTAAATTTCTGATGTGGTAACCCTCTGACTAATTCTTTTGATTCGAGTTTTTCTAAGAGACTCATGCTAGCATGTCCAAGTCTCCTATGCCATAAATATGCCTCTTCGTCAGTGGCTACCAAACATCTAGAAAGATTTAGATTATCAAATGAAAGTGAGTAAACATTCCCTTTTCTTTTGCCCATAAAAACAATGTTATTAGAAGATTTATCAATGATTTTGCAAGTATCACTATCAAAAATCACGTTCATACCTTTGTCACATAGTTGGCTAATAGAAATGAGATTGTGATGCAGATTTTCAACGTATAAAACATTAGTCAAGGAAAAAATACCGTTACCAACTTCACCTTTGCCAATAATCTTACACTTGCTATTGTCTCCCATGATCACATTTCCACCTTTAAAATTCTCTAAGCTAAGGAACTTTGATTTGTCACCTGTCATATGTCTAGAACAACCTGAATCTAGAAACCATTCTTGTTGTTCCTTAGCCCGCCAACAGACCTACATAAGAAGAGAAGAAGATGACCTAGAGAAACTCTTAGGTCCAATGTTATTAGTGATAGAAGCATTGTGAATAAACAATCCCTTTGGAATCCATACTTGTTTAGTCCTTTTATTTTTATTCCAATAAACATGAAATTTGTTTGTAGAATTCTTAGGAACCCAAACTTGTATAAATTTTGTGTTCTTGTTCCTATGACTATAATTTTCAACATGACATCTAAATATTTCACATCTATCAAAGACATTCTTATATTTTGCATTATCATCAACTTGTGTTTTCCCAAAACCTAGTCCTTTTCCGTTGTTAGCAAAAATTTGATTTCCCAATAGCATGTTGAAAGATTTTTCGCCTCTTGAAAAGTTATTCAAAGATTTCTCAAGATTTTGGACTTTGGTTTTTAATGTTGAGTTTTCAGTAACAAGTGAGGTGCATCGATTAATAAAATCCTTTCTCCTAGTGTCGATGGTTTCCTTAAGATTCAAGTTTTCATTTTCAAGACTTTCAAAGTTATTCCTCAGTTTTGATAATTCTGAATCTAAAATCTTACATTTTTTACATTCTAGGTTTTGAATATTTTCAATTTCAGTTTCTAACCTAGAATTTTCATGAACAAGTTCTCTCCTATCAGATTTTAGTTTTTCAATTTTAGATTCAAGAGTATCAATCATTTTAGTAAAATCACAACACATTGAAACAAGTTCTTTATAAGAATAGTTACTTACCTCACTAGATTCCTCTAAGCTTGCTTCTGAATCCGATTTTGACATAAGACACAAGTTAGCCTCCTCTGAGCTATTATTCGAAACTTCCTCTCCTTCTTCATCATCCCAAGTTGCTGCAAAGGCCTTCTTTTTCTTTTTCTTTCCTTTGTTGTTTTTGAGAAGTGGACATTTTTGTTTGAAGTGGCCAGGCTTCTTGCAGTTATAGCATGTCAATTCATTATCGGAATCGTCAGAATTCTTTGACTTATTACCACTTATTTTCTTCTTTCGTGACTTGAATCTTGACCATTTTTTAAGATTATTGACAGCCATTGCAAGTTCTTCAATTGGATCTTCTTCTTCTTCATCGCTTTCTTCTTTGCTCTTTAAGGCAATCGTCTTCTTCTTTGGTTCGGAGTTGTTGCATTCTTCCTTTGCTTTTAGCTCAAGCTCATATGTCATCAAGTTGCCAATCAACTCCTCCATGCTTAGTTTGCTCAGATCTTTCGATTCTTGGATTGCTGTGACTTTTGCCTCAAAGTTCATTGGTAAAACTCGTAGTATCTTCCGCACAAGCTCTACCTCAGTGAATACCTTCTCAAGCGCTCTAGCATTGTATACCAAGGTTGAAAAGCGTCCAAACATATCCTTTATGCTCTCGCCTTTGTCCATCATAAAGTTTTCGTATTCATTGCTGAATAGGGCTAGCCGAGACTCCTTGACTTGAGAAGTTCCTTCGTGTGTCACCTCCAAAGTATGCCATATTTCCTGTGCTGTTGTACAATGAGAAATTCTATTAAATTCATTTTTATCAAGAGCACATATCAAAGCATTCATGGCTTTAGCATTTGTTGTTTTCAATTTCTTATCGTTAGCATCCCACCTATCCTTAGGTTTAGGAATCTCAGTATCACCAATGATTATAGTGGGGGGTTTATAGCCAGTTTCAATAATATCCCAAACTTCATAATCAACAGAACTGAGATAGATACCCATCCTAACTTTCCAATAAGCATAATCGTTCCCGTTAAACATGGGTAGCCTAGCAATAGATTGCCCCTCAGAAAAAGCATTATTTTGTAGACTCATGACTCTAGAGTTAAAAAAAAATATACCGGGCTCTGATACCACTTGTAGGATTTAGATTAACCCTAGAGGGGGGGTGAATAGGGTTATAGCAAATTTTCTTGATTTAAACACAAAAATAAACTGCAGAAATAAATATACTAAAAAGTAAATCACACACAAGATTTACCCAGCTTCGGCAACCCCTGCCTACTGCTGCATTCCTAGATTTCTATTAGAATTAAACAGTATCACGCTTACAAACACTCTAACAGACTTGCAAACCCTGCTACCGCCTATAGAGTTTTGCAAACTCGCAACCCCTGCTTACTGAACTAACTCTAAATAGACAATCAGACACAACCTAAAACCTAGGTGGTGATTTACCTAAACTCTTTGATTCGTAAAAATAAAAATAAAAACAATAATTAAGAACAATAGAAAATAACCCTAAACTAATTAACAATATTAATAAAAGCCTATAATTAAACAAAACCCCCTTTTATTTTTAAGACCGGCCCACTTCCTTATTTCACCCGATCCTCTTTTATCTCGTTCGTGAGAAATAATGGCGGCTTCGTTCTGATTAGGGCTTCGTTCCCTTTTGTTCCAGTTAGGGCTTCGGCTCTTTGTTCCAATTAGGGCTTCGGTTTCTTCAATTGATCTGTGATTTGTTGCCCTAGCTCGCTGCTTCTCTGATGGTTGACTTTTGCTTGTTTGCAGTTGCTCGATCGAGTTCGATGCTTGTGAATTCGGTATGTACTGTCTCTTTTTGCTTTTCTAAATTGATACTTGAACTCGATGGAAATAAATGCCGATGATGATTAGGGTTTTAATAGGATTTGATTTCCTATTTTTGCGTTCGACTGATTGCTTCAAAAATTCTTGCTTTGCCGTTCGATTACGCTTTGATGCTGAGGATTAATCTGACTTTGTCAATTTCGTATTTCTAGTAACTTGATTCACACGGCTTTGAATTGATTTCATGATTTGTGATATTTGACTTTGTCACACGCATATCTTCGACTATTGATTTTGGGTATGTGAATCCACTACTCTGTATTAGCTTCGGTCATCACCATTGCTTTTATATTTTCTCTGCTGCATACCACTGCATTTCACTGCGTTACATTTGTAAGTCTGCATTGTTATTCTTCGACTTTGGCACTGATCCATGATTTCGACTTGGACTTTGCATTGAGTACATATGATGACATCCACATGCTACTTGCTTTATTCTCGGCCTGAACATTTGCATTTCATCCATACATATATGCTCACTGTCTTTGTATACATTTTGCACAGCTGAACTTGTGTTGTCTTTGATGTTGTTGAACTTGGTATTGCTGCATCCATTGTAGCTTGCTGTACATATGAACTTGCAGTTTTCTGTCCACCTGTATCATGCTTGGCTTTGTGTAGTTGATGTTGTACACTGTCTTGTGCATTTCCCCATTCACTGTTGCTGTGCAGTTGCAATGCCTTGCTTGGTCTCTGTTACATGCTTGCTGTTGCATGCTTGTGATATTCATGTTGATTTGATGGCTGGTATTTGTAGTTGTTTATTTGAGTCAGTGCTTCACCATACTTGTTGTTGCAGTATTCAAGTTTCTTGTACTTGTGCTACTTTCACTGTGTCACTTGAGGTCTTGCACTGTTTCATGCATGTACTCTGAGCTGTTTATGCATTTGCCACTGAGCTTGATTCATGCTTACTATCACTACTGCTTCGAGTCAGTTTCATGGTCACTTATGCAGTTTGGAGCTTGCCACTGACTTTGGTTCTTCGCTTGCATCGTTGTAGTTGCATTTATGTCACGTAGTTGCATACTTTGACTTGATGCTGCATATATGTTTGTTGCAGTCCCTTTTTGCTGTTGCTATCCACATTGAACTGCCTTTGATTCACTTTTGAACTTTGTTGCAACTTGGTCTTGAGTTGTTTGATCTGAACTTGACGTTGTATTCACTGGTCAGTGGTGTTCATTGTGATGATTTGGCTTGTAGCACTTATGCAGTCTTCACTGTTGTTGTTTGATGCTGTCTTGATTTTGCTGCTTTCACTTGTGTACATTTTCGAGTTGCACACTGCTGCTTGTACTTGTAGTCTTGGCCAGTTGACTGTTGCTTTGAGTTGTTCATTGCTTGGTCTCTGTTGCCTTGAATTTCTGGTTGGAGCTGTGCACACGAGTTGGCGAGGCAATGCACACGTGTATGAATGTACACGTGTGTATTGCAGCCACTTATGATTACCTGTCCCTGTAATATCTATGTGCACGACTTTGTGATGAATTCAAGTGTGAATGATGACGAACAACCCAAATAACTGAGGCAAACGATATTTTCAAAATCATCGTTTCTTTCAAATTTCAAAAATATTTCTCTTTCAATTTTACTGCGTTTGAAAATATTTTTGCAGATTACTCAGATGCTGGATTCAAACTGGATTATAGTTGAAGACAAAAATATGAGTGTGAGTGATATGTAGTAAGGTTTTGATGTAAATGTGAAATGTCATGTGTTGTAGTCAAAATTGTATATGTATAGTGAGAGCTTGAAATTGTACTATCAAAGTTGTAATAAATATTTGTTTGAATTAAAATTTCTGTTTGAATTCAAAATCTGTTTAACTTGTTCTGTTTGAATTCAAATTCGAATTCTGTGTAATTTAATTTATTCAACAAATATTTATTTATTCTATAAAAAATAAAATAGTACATTACCAAATACATTTAAATGAATGTATATATGTTTATTATCATCAAACAAAAATCATATAGCGCAAGGCGCATATTCAACATCTCGTATAGTGGAGGAAAAAGCACGCCTGAAAAGCGTGCGCATATCAGGTTGTCATCCCTATTATTTTATACTGGCTAAATCACTTGCAATCTTTATCTCTTTCACTCATGGAACGAAATTTTTCATAATAATTTATAATAAATGAACAAAAACTACTTAATATTATCCTTAAATATCACGCAATGAACATATATTTAGAATATTTACAATAAATGAACAAAAAGTACTTGATATTATCCTTAAAATATTCATTCTGAGGTAAAATTAGCGAATGCTAGGAGGATTGGTGAAGAACATTATAAATTCTTCTATCAGCTAAAATTAAAGGATACCTTTTGTTGTTTCAGATTCTGTTATTATGTCAATAAACATAACATTGCGTTTAAAGCAATATTTTTTTCCTCTTTATCGATTTCCCACTAAGATATCACTGATATGAAGTTTGTATTTTACAAAATTCAGGGGGAGACTTTGCTGCGGAGGTTAGTCTTCTGTCTGGTCAACCAGAGAAAGACTCTTCTACGCTTGAGAGCATATTAAAGAAATCACACATTGAATATGAAGTCCTTGATAAACATGGGTATGGAAACAAACTTCTGAATAGGAGCGAGAAAGATTGTGTAAAAATTGATATCAAGTACGAGGGTTTCATTCTACGTCAACAAAGCCAACTCAAATAGGTCAATTAATACCTTAATTATTTATTCCAACTTGGTTATTCTTAATAAAACGTCCTTAAGGTTAACACAGAAGTTCGGAAGTAGCATCTTTGTCCTAAATTAGATTTGTTTTGGTAGAATTAGAGGATCTGTCAGCAATGGATATTGATTTAAGGGGTGTTTTCCCCACATGCCTAAAAAATAAATTCAGCCGTTTGAATGCAATAATGATTAAAAACAGTGGCTGTATGTTTTCCTGCATTTGACCTTCATTGGCAAACTATGGCAATCAAAAAACCTTTTTAGTAATCAAACGTAAATGTAGATGACAAAACACTTCAGTGAATGCGCTATTCTGAGGTGAGGCAATGGTAGCAGGAAGAGCATGCAAATACGTAGTTATGTTATTATACTTGAAATCCAGTACTATACTCGGTTCGATAAACATTGATAAAAATGGAAAGTTAAGTTGTGTCAGTTTGAAACTAATACCTTTTATATTCTCATTGAAATTCATTACAAATAGGGAATCCAATATCCAAATTCCCATACAAAAAAGATGGGATTTCTTATTCTATTATATACATGTCACACGGTATGTTCATTTTGAAATGTTCCAAACACCCATCCTTTATAAACATTGTGAGTATGTTCATTACTGTATCTACACATTTTATAGCGGTATATATATGTTATAACTATATGACATAAGTTCATGCACTTGCTTTAATGTTTGTACATTGCAATGAAAAATATATATCACATTTCTATCTGAGCATGCACTTGTTTTAACATTTTCTGTTTTTTTTGTGTTAACTTCGCAGGCTTATTTGGAAGGAAGCAAGGTCCTTAGTACGCAACTAGATCGGATCTTGCATGTTGGAACTCTGTAACGTTTGTACACTTATTAAATTGACATTATTTTCTGTTTCTCTGTGTTAACTTGCAGCGCTGCAGACTTGTGTTTTATTCAATGGTTATGCACTTGCTTTAATGTTTGTACACTGTAATGAAAAATATATCACATTTCTTTCTGAGCATGCTCTTGTGTTATATTTGTTGATTATAATCTTTATTACTTTATGAAGATTTAGTTTGATTGCCATTATTAAAATGTAATATATAGGCATAGCTCTTGAAAAGTGTATCTACGATTTTTATAGTGGCATATATGAGCTGTAAAAGAATTTATCAATACTATAACATGTTGATTTAATAGCGTGAAATGACCGCTATTGAATAAATATTTTATAGCGGCAAAATGGTGTTATAAAGATTTCAAATTCCGTTGAGATTTAGCTATATTATAGCGGCTATAATGAGCTACTGAATTAACGTACCATAGTGGCGAATTTGCGTTATAAAACTAAGCTCAACCATAGCGGCATTTTTTGTGTTATAAATATTCAACAGTTTTTTATAACATGTCGATCTACAGCGCTTATCAAACCGCTATGGTTGTGATTAATAGCGGTTATATGCCGCTATAAAAGACACTTTTTGTTGTAGTGTTGCAGTGTGATAAACTAATATAAATAAACAGAATAGCATTATATAACAGTAACAGATGATATAACAAGTGTATAAATACGGGTGAACATCATATGATCATAACTGTGACGACCCGGGTTTTGATGGCGATTAATTGGGTAATTAACCAAATTTTGAATTATGGAAAATATTGATTTTGTTAGTCAAACAAATACAATTATAACAATTAGAATATCTGGATATATACGTAAAGTGATTTAAAAACAATATTAGATATTGTTTTATAAATCTTTGGATACGATAACAATACACAAATAAATGTATGCATGTATGTTATATGAAATAGGTATGAACACAACCATATATGTGCAGGATAGTGAAAAATACCAATGCAAGAAAAAAAAAAGATAAGTGCATAACCATGTATACACATACAAGAGAATGTGTATGCATATCTATATATCAATTCAGGTAGTAATATGTGTAAACATGGTAGAAGAAACATTATCATGACTTGAATTAAATGCAAGCACACAACCTCATAAATACATATCTTTTCCAGCATACAAAACATTATATCAAGTCAAACAAATCAGCATAAAAATAAATCAAGTCGACATGTCAAATAAGAATTTCTGCTCAATAAAAAAAGAAAAAATAAAAAGCAAACAAAAGCTTGCTGTAGAAGGCAGCCTACTTCTCTATATATGCCTCTACAATTGCCTCAGTTCTTTCATTCATTCGAACTAATACCAGTAAAAGATAAAGCAACATTCTCATTTTAAAAAAAGCAAAGTATAGAATCTGCCATTAGGAAAATCAACTCAATAAAAGTCAGATTCAATAAATCTAAACCAGAAGAATAATAAGAGCAAGAGTAAGCAAAGCCTAAACCTGAAGCTTCAGATCATTTCAATTAAACATGAAAGTTCCAAAAGTAGAGCCTGTTCTTCTGTTCTTTGAACAGGTGAGTATTTCAACCCAGTTCACTCTGTTTATTTTTGAGATGCCTGTGAGTAAACTTTTAAATTTAAAACTTAAATAACTTGTGAAATTCTATGTGACGATGTCTTTGCATATTTGTATGTATGGATGCCTCTGTATATTTTCTGTGATTTTAAAATACCTCTGATCGTAGTTCAAGTTTCTGCCTTTTTACCTGCAAACATGAATCCCCTGTAGAATTGATGCATATGACATATGTTTGAAGTAACTTGTGATGTATGTTTGAGAATGTGTTTGCATGATTGTCTTAAGTTTTGAAACATGTTTATATGAATGAGGATACTGTGTGAATGCTTGGATATTCATAATGATCATCTCTATTTTAAGTTTCAGAGATTTAAACTTTGATTAAAATTTAAAACTCTTCATACTCTTATCTCTTTAGACTAGGTATTAAATCAAAGTATGTTGGTTTAAAACTAAATTAAGATTTAATAATATTTTTAAGAATAAAACATAGAAATATTATCTGGAAGAAATAAAAAGAACAGGGAAGCTTAAGATATGTTAAAATTCAAGTGCAAAGATCTGTCAATTTATATATATAATCTGAATTCTTTTTCCAAACTAAGATTTTTAACACCAAAATCTTGATTTTTAATATTGGATTTAATGAGCAATTCAAGTTTGACTGGAAATGGGTTTTCGAGAATATTCTGATGATCTAGGTAACTGGGGAGGTTGGGGTTCCTGCTGGAGCTAGTCTAGTGATATGGGTGTTTGGCAAAAATAGGTAGGGGTGGCCACGACCTTGGTGGTAGTGGTGGCGATCGCTTTTATTTTGTAAACCGAGTTTTTATGATGTGTGAACATGGGGTCGCCGCGCCTCCCCTCGTGCATCGGGCTGCACGAAATTCCGGGAGGAGTTAGGCGAGAGTGTGTTAGGGACGTGGTCGGAGGGATTAAACTGCTGATGGTCAACGTTGAGGTCGCGCGTTGATTTTGTGATCAGAGGTTGGGTTCGAAAGCTCATGCCTTGTTCGATTTTTGATCGATGCTACTATCGAGTTGTGGTTGAGTTGAGCTTGTTATCGAGGGCGATTATGACTTACTGGAGGCTTCGTCGTTCGCCAGAGCTCCGGCGCCGCCTTGTGCACGTGCACGGCAAAGGAACTGTGTCAGGTGATGGTTCGCGTGGAGAGATGGGGAAGAACTCGAGCACAGGAGGTTTTTGCGTGGGTCACTCATCTGGTTCGAGAGGGTATGGTTTAGCAGTTTTTACTAAAAAAAAGAGAGGGAGAATAAGAAGCTATGTGCAGGGAAGACTCGAGTGATTTGGGTAGGTGGCTCGAAGTGCTATTCGAGTTAAGGCATGAGATTCTCGAGGATTTTTTTTCTTCACTGTAGTATTTTATAAGAAGGTTAAGTAAACTGTTTTCAATAAGTCTTAAACACTGTAAGCTTAGTGAAATGTTTAAAAAATTGAGTTAAGTCCATAATACGAGTTTTAAGTATTTATTTTAATTAAGTAATCAAGTTAAGTTCAGTATAGAAATTATTAACATTTAAGTTTTATAGTTAATTATTAATTGATTCTCAAATTTAAAAGAAGACTTATAAAATGTTAATTAAAATTGAACAATTAATATTAATTAATTATTTTTGGAAGTAATTAAGAATGATTAATTATCAATAAATTATTTTAGAAAGTAATTAAGGATAATTATATTGTAATTATAATTAGAGTTTGAATTAATTAATGTTTAAGTGATTAATAAATTTGTAATTAACTACTTAAGTTAATTAATGAATGATTAATAGTTAATTAATTAAGTAATTAAAGTTAAATAACTTGATTAAGAAGTAATTAATTAAATAGTGTGAAAGAGCAGGGGTTGTCTCGAGCTTTACTCGAGTAAACGTTCCGTTTACTTCGGGTTCCAACTTCTTTGTGGATAAAACAGCCTCGAACCTTTAAGTTATTTTGTTAAAAGTTTCAATATTGACAAATTTAAAACTGAGATTTGATTTAAAACCACTGATAGAGTGATTAAGTGATTAAAAATGTAAATTAACTTATACTTGTAATTAAATTAATAACTTTAATTAAATTTGTAATTAGAAATTGATCTTGTGTTTAAATCAATTTTAAACTTAAGAATTTTAATTAATTGCTTAAAGTTAATAAACAATAAATGGTAGTTAACTTAAGTGATTAATTAGGATTAAATGATAAATTAATTGATAATAAATGATTATTTAAGTAATTAGTGATAATTAAATAAGTAATTGACTTTTAGATAACAAATAAATTAAGGTTAGTAATAAATAATTAAGAAAATTAATTAACTGAGTAATTAAGTAATAATCAATAAATTTAATAGGTTAATTAATTAGAATCAATTAAACAAAATTTTAATGATTTATCCCTAAGAGTTAAGTAAATCAAACTAAATTAAAGAATTGTTAATGAAGGACGTTAACTTAAGTTATTATACAATTAATTAATATTAATAAATTAATTTAGGATAATCATTTATGGAATGTGATTAAGTATAATTACTTGATGGAAGTAATTAGATAATGATGTAAATCTTAATGTAATTAAGGAATAATTAATCAAGGAGGATTAATTAAGATGAATGATTATGGGATGATTTATCAATTGGGTTGAAATTAATTAATAAGCAGGACTTAAAGGTGATTAATTTAATTCAATTATGGTTAATTAGGTTTATTCGAGATGGTGTGATTGATTTATCTTGCCGATGTATGATTGAATGATGATTAAGTGCCCTAAATTGATTGATACCCTTGATAGGAAATGATTTGTGATATGATGTGTTGGGTGGAAAATGATATTGTGGTTATCCGTCAATGATAAATTGCTGAGTAAAAAGGGTGACATATTTTATTTAAAGTTGAATGGCATTTCATTTGAATGACATGTGTTAAGGTGAACTGATTTCAAAAAGACCGGAGTCGGGTATTAGTTAATACCTGAAACCACTTCGATTCTTTATGAACTTGATACGTGGAATCAATAGGGTGTTATAGAATGATTTAGGTGAATTGGACTATATAATCTAAGTTCTGGCACTTAATTGCTTTGTGAAATAAGTGATGTCTATTGAAACTTGTGAAGTTGTAAATAGATATAAATACCCGGGTTTATATGAGTTGTATACTTTCGTATTCCATGTTAGATGGGTTTACTCATGCTGGTTTCCAGCCTGACCCGGGTGTTACTTTGACGTAATGCTCGGGTCAGACCGAGTATTACAGATTTTCAGGTAAGGACGTTCTGGAGCTCAATAGACGAGCTGGATGGCAGGAACGTACGGAGTATTTTTGATTATCTGAGACATGTTGATTTGTATATGTCCAATGTTTGAGTATATGTGTAACGCTGATGTATTAAAATGTAATCAACAGATATAGTATTCTTTTGTAAACTTTTATTATTATATTTTATCCGCTGCGAATGTGAGATGTTGATGTTTTCTGTTCTTCTTCTATCTCTTCCTTCTTTTTCATAACTATCTAGAACTTTCGGGATCGAAAATTCCGGGTCGTTACAATAACATAGGCAGTATAACATGATAATATAGTCTACAGATTCACCGGGTGTCAATTTACTACTTATATAAGTACAGAATGTCTGGTGAGAAATACTCACCTCTACAAGCTGGAGATAACAACCAAACACACAATAGAGATCCAAAAGGCACGAAAACACAACTACAATTCAAGTGAGGGAGAGCCAAAGCTATATGTCTTGTCACATATCAACCAAAACAATATAAAATACATGAATATACAACTCGAATATTATTAAACAAGACTAGAAATACATGCACAACAAATAACCAAATCACTTGCACTTGCTTTCAACTACCCTATGCTCGGCCATAGTTTAAAAATGCACAGCCATGGTGTGAATTTGGATCGGGTATGTGTTCAATAGGGTCGGCCATAACATGGATATGAAGTAGTAGAAGTGGGTATGCATGCACAACACAAGTCAAGGCAACCAAATGAATTTCTGTGCAACCTAAGTCTCGACCATAGGCATGTATAGGCACGGCCAGGCCTGGTAGGGTCAGGAGATGATGTGGCAGTGGTTTTGGATCAGGTATGGGCGGGAGAAAGTGGTGCAAAGGTTTGCCAAGGGGTTGTATGAGGTGATGATGGTCATAGGGGAGCTCGGCTAGCATATAGAAGTAGTGTTTGCTAAATTTTTTTGTGTAGCTTCATCAAAGATGGCCACGGCCAGTTGGGTTAGAGGATATGTAGGTGACTGCAGCTAGACAAAGGGGTGATGGAGGTGGTGGTGATGGTGGAGGCTAGAGGCTGAGCATCATAGTGAAAGCAAGTGTAAGATCAATACATAAAACAAGGAGAAAGAGTAAAAAAAGAATGAAATATTTACCAAATTTTTTTCATGATGGAGGACAAAAATTTTGGAAGATGAGAAACTATTTTTGCGTGAGAAAATGAGGGAATAAGTGGTTGAAGAAAATGATATGGACGGCAAAAGTTAAGGCAGGTGTTGATTGAAATTGAAAAGGAAAAATGAAGGTGAAAAGACAAGGCATATAAAAGGTCAAAAACTCTTCAAATTTCTTTTTCTTTTTAACATTTTAAACATATGAAAAATTAATATAAATAAAATAAAAACACAAAAAATAATGTATAAATAAAAATAAATAAACAAATTTTAGATAAATATAAATAAATTAAGAAAATGGCTTAAAAATAGAAACTAGGTTTTAAAAATTGAAAATAAATACAATAATTTTGAAAAATTATAACACCACTTTTAAAAATGTTTTAAAATAAAATATATACCTAACATGCCATATTACACACATATATACAAATTAGAAAAAGATTTGACAAATAAAAATATTATTTATATAAATTAAAATAGACAATTTTATTAAATAAATCAATTTATATACAATGTTGTAAAAAGCATAACTTTCACAATATAAATCGGATTTCAACGAAATGAAAAGAATTATTCTTAAAATTTAATCTATTTTCATAAAATATAAAATTAAAAAATTCAAATTTTTTAATTTTAAATTTAAAAGTCAAAGTTTGACCAGATTAACCAAAAATCCACTTTTTTGGAAAATATTCTATTTATTCATGTTTGAAATTATAATTCACATAAAATAAACATTTCTATTTAAAATAACAAAATTTATACATTTTAATAAATAAAATAAAAATTTTAAATTAGGGGTTTCAATTTAAATAATTAACATAAACAATTAAAATAATTCACAAAATACTTTGTTGTTACACTCTCCCCCACTCAAATCTTTTCGTTCTCGAAAAGAACGAACAAGGAAAATAAGGAAAAGCAAGATAGAAAAAAATAGCACCTGAAAGAAATTCCGGATTCGAAGCACGAATGCTCTCCTCCGTTTCCCAAGTACAATCCCAATAATCAGTACTTCATAGTACTTTGATCAGACTAACAGATTTTCTTCTTAGCTGCTTCGTAGCACTGTTGACAATATGAAGTGGCTTCCTCTCGACAGTCGGATTGGGCTCAATATCCGAACTTTCAAGAGCAGAAGGTTGAAAGAAAGAGATGGGTCATGATGATACCTGCGAAGATGTGAGACGTGGAATACATCATGCACTCAAGAAAGCTTCTTGGGCAAATCCAAATGATAAGCCAAAGAACCAACTCTTTCCACAATGTAGAAAGGACCCTCAAAGAGGAAGAAGGTAGAAATAGCTAGAAGGAAAAGTGGGTTGAAAGACAAGGATGAACCATTATTTTAAAACCATATAAATTTCAATTTAAATTTTTTATTTATAACATTTTAAACATTTTATAATATGATGAATAGTCATTTGATTCAAATTTGTTAGTTCGAAGTAAACACTATTTAAAACATTTTAAATTATTTAGACAAGTAAAATAAATGATATAATACTTTATCAAAATACTTTTATAACTCGATGTCTTAACAAGTTTACTTTCGTTCCTGCAGGCTCTGGCTATGCGTTGATGGGGCGCAAAGCTAGAATTCTCCAAGTACTTAGTAGACTTGTTTCAACACCTAGTGAAAATACTTGAAAAAACTTTTAAAAATAAATATGGAAAGTACAATCCAAACAAAACAACCAAACCAAAACATGTCAATCATGGATCACGGATACACAATGGTTATGCCTGGATCCCCCAGGAAACATCCGTACCCTCAAGCTCTCGCAGCCCCTGCGGATTACACTACCAAGCGACCCAATAGATCGCAGATACACAATGGTTACGCCTGGATCCCCCAGGAAACATCCGTACTCTTAGGCTCTCGCAGCCCCTGCGAATTACGCTATGCAATCGTGCTCGTAAGACCATGGAGATCGCCATGGAGTTCGATGGACACTCGAGTATCATATCCGAAAAACCCAAACCAAAGAGCATAATATCGATAGAATGAATCCACAGTGTGGCCACAAAGAGGATATCAAGCAGAAGGCACTTTCCATATCTTTACTTCGAAAATATGTATCATATAGTAACTTTTCAAATCACTTTCAAATATCATACCTATATAAAGTCCATCATATATAAGATTCCATTTTCAAATCAAATTCTTTCTAAAATCAATAGTATATCAAATCATACTTATATAGACTTTGATTATATAAGATTTCTCTTTCCAAATTGAGTATGAGTACCTTTTCCAAATCAACAGTTTTCGAATCAATTTCATACCTATACAAATCCATTTTATATAAGTTCGATAACTCCCAAATCACAGTATTTAGTAAAACAAGGTTCTCAATTTCAATTCTTTTCAATACCAATTCAGTTTCAAAATCATATATGATTTCGTCAAACCATTTCTTCCAAATTATACATATTCAGTTTCAAAGTTTCTCAAAACAATAGATTGAGAAAATAATCAAAATTTCCAAATATACAAAATTTAGGTCGAAAAATTCATTTCCAAAACATCGTATAAATACTGGGTTAAATTTTCAATCCATTTTCAAAACTAGGTATTTACCTCAAAATCAATTATACCAAAATGATTTCCAATCTTAATCCCTTTAAAACCCTTTAAACTGTTTATTTCTATTCAAAAGATCAGTTTACCTTTTTTAAACTATTTAAAACTAAATTTTATTCAAAACATTCCAAAACTAAATTCCATATCAGTATAATTCAAAATAGTTTTATTCATTTACTTAACAAAATAGTTCAACTCGTTTACCTAATCGAATGATTTATATTTTCCTTTCCAGGATTACTTAGCTTTGAAACTAAACCTTGATTTGGAAGTGCTCGAACTTTTTTAAAAAATAGTCGAAGAAACCAAATTTTCAAATCCAAGAGTTGGAAATCAGCAACAAATCAATAAATCAATTCCAATAGATAAGGTTATACCAAAACAATCTGAAACTCGAAGACTGAACACCGGCTTACTTTAAATCATTTCAAATATATATATATATATATATATGTATGTATGTATGTATGTATGTATGTATGTATGTATGTATGTATATACATATATCTTTCGAATATCAAACCATACTTCAAAATCTGAAATCAAAATCGGTTTCACAAAATCACTCGCATAGCAAAGCTACTAGAGTGGCCTCTCCCCCACTTAGAAACTCAAAAATCAATGTCAACGATGCATGCATTCACCACGAAATTGTTTTCCAGCGACATAAGTGAGTTCTGGACTTTTATTTTCTTGAAACTTCTTTGAAATCTCTTTTGAAATCATTGGCTTTCATTCCAATACATTTGAAACTTTTTTATTCGAAGAAATATCTTTAAATCATATTATTATTATATATTTCCAAAATCTAAAAACCGATTTCAAAACACCAGAGTTCGATTGCTCGAAATTCAAATTCAAAACCCTTCAGTTATAAATCATTTTTATTTAAATCATATTTCTTATAAATTTTCAAATTTTCAAATCCTTTCAAAGTTTCAAATTCCCATTTTCAAAAGATATAAAATCATTATTGAAAACATTTCACTTTTATATACAAAATAGGGTCATCCTTATTAAAATAATGATTTCGATGTATGCACAATTTCAACATACAACCAAACACAAATTTCCAAGGAATGATTCAAGGATAGATTTCAGAACAAATAGAGATTCGAATTTAGAGAAACTCTAATCAAATAGAATTCTGGTTCGAAGATAAGCTCGAACAAAGATAAGATAATTTAATTACCCAATAGATGATAGATAAGCCAATATTAATCGCGGGCAACCTTAACCGGTCAAACGTGACTTCAGGAATATAACCAATGCAAAATAAGGCAAATCGACATTCGATCGCCAGAGATAGAATCCGGGTAGAGCAGGAGATAGATAGCATTGTAAACCGAGGATATAGGAATCTCCGGTGAATCAATGCTAATTGTAAAGGAGTTTCACCCCTTTACAAATTATTCAAGGATTTGCGGAATCACCGATCTTTATAGAGGCAATTCCAAAGTGGAGTTATGGAATTCCCCAGAATCAAAAGGGTAAAATAGAGAAGACAAGATTGGATTTCAGAACAAGTGGGAGCGTTCCAAAGTTCAAGGAATCCCAATCGATAAGAATCCTTACCAAGAGATTTCTAACAAGGCGGATACAGAAGGAATGAAGTTTAGAAATTCTTGGCTTAAAAATAAGAAAAAATTTATACCAAAATAATCTTTGAAACTCCTTTAAAAAATCATTTGGAAATCATTTTATACTTCGAAAATACATTCTCTCACAAGGAAATGATTTTGAGATTGATTTCATTCATTCTAGAGTATTTCTACCCAATCTCTAATGAGTTTTTGCTCTACAGGCTATGGTTTGCCTAAAAACCAAAGCTCTGATACCAACTGTAAAAACCCGATATTTTTAGCCATTCGCATCCACACATGTCGGACTTGAATTGCTCAAAATACCGCATTGTAAATAAATATGGAGCAAATGAAATACAATTACAGAATCACAGACACAGAAATATCAGAATAACTCGCAGTAGAAATTAGAATACCATAGTAGTTCATGAAGCTACTATAACAAACTCTCAAAACATAATACATAATATCAGTCTGAAACATATACAATAGAAATCTCAAATACATAAAAGTTTATAAAAACTAGAACTGAAATAGAACAACTGAAACTGAAAGGGAATAAATAACTAGACAAGCAAAATCTCCAGCGATTCCTAGCTCCAGAAAAGAAATCCAAAGCTAAGCTGTAAATACACAGGCTGACCCGAGCGTAAAGTAAAACACAAAACACTCGAGTCCGGACATACATACTTATATAATGTAAACCAGCTCAAGTAGACTGTAGTAATAATGCACAATAACTTAAAGGATGCTTGTGATCGCCCATCCTCTAAGGATCAGTTAAACCATAAATTAAATACATCCCGTGGTTAAAATTCCAAAAGGGTATTTTATACTTCTAAATTAAATAACATTTCAAACTTTAATATCATTTCAAATCCATTTTAAAATATCAAAATATCATATCTTTCCAGAACCACATTCATTTTTATTTAATTTAAATACCATTTCAAATCACATTTCAAAATGGTTTATATATCAAAGCAAATGTTCCAATTAAACCAATTAAATATTCCAATTAAATCAATTAAATATTCCAATTAAACCAATTAAGTATTCCAAATAAATCAATTAAATATTCCAACTAAACCAATTAAATATTCCATTTAAACCAATTAAATATTCCAATTGAACCAATTAAATATTCCATTTAAACCAATTAAATATTCCATTTTAACCAATTAGATATTCCATTTAAAACAATTAAATATTCTATTTAAACCAATTAAATATTCCATTGAACTCATTTACAAGTGAAGTTATTATATTTAATAATCAAATATACAATTCTCAAAAATTTACCATTTTCAAAATTCATTTATTTACTTCAATTTATCAAAACAATGAATTTCAACTTTTGCAGCATTTAGAAAATGCTACGGTAAATTTACATTTGAAACCAATCATTTTAACAAAGATAGCATTTACAGATATGCTATAATAGGTTTTAGTTTAGTTTCTACAACTACAACACTTACAAAGTGCTATAATAGCCCTTAGTTCAATTTAGTCTTTTAGTTCATTTATATCAATTACAGCATTTACAAAATGCTGTAATATCTTGTACTTCAGAAATGATAGCATTTCAAAAATGCTTTTAACTGAATTCCAAGTTTTCAATAAAATTTCATAACAATAAAAATTTATTTAAACAAGTTTTAACTTATAAAAATCTGATCATTTAAGTACCCTTTTAAGTCATGATTTTATAAAGTGAAATTTCATAATTTAATATCAAATTTTAATAATTCACTTATAAAAATCAATATACTATTTCGAAAAAAAAATCATTTACTTATTCTTTAAATTTACCATTTTATAAGTTAAATTTAAATTCCATTTTTATTTTAACTTAACCTTTATTTTTAAAATACATTTCCCATTTTACAAGTTAAGTCATAATTCAAATTTCATTTTTCTCATTCATTTATTTAACTATTTTTAATTCATTAGAAAAATAAATAACACTTTATAAAATAATTTTAAATTAAATTAAAATCAATTTATCATATTTTCTTACTTAATTTAAACTATATTTATAAACAAAATCATAAACTCCAAAATTTACTTATATTTCAAATTCTACTTTACCATTTTTTTGTTTTACTTATTTAACTTGTAGAAAATCACTAATATTTTAAAAAATCATTTTTAATTTAAATTTAAATCAAAATATCATAATATTTACATTTCTAAAATACTTTCAAAATTTTAGAAATATATATATGTTAACCACGGGTCTGTATATAATAATTTTCTAACCTAAATCAAATGATACGGATAATATCATTTCAATCCGTAATTTACAAAGGAAAAATCCAAGTTTATCATTTCAAACCCGCAATCCCAAGTAAATGCCAATAAATAAAAATCGTTCAGGCCTATCATTTCAGCCCATAACGATTTTTGCCTATTCTAAAGTCCGTTCGGGTATATATCATTTCAACCCATAGTGATTCTATTCTACAGGGAACTTGCAGTGTGATAAACTGATATAAATAAACAGAATAGCATTATATAACAGTAACAGATGATATAACAGGTGTATAAATAGGAGTGAACATCATATGATTATAGCATAGGCATCATAACATGATAATATAGTCTACAGATTCACAGGGTGTCAATTTACTACTTATATAAGTACGGAATGTCCGGTGAAAAATACTAACCTCTACAAGCTGGAGATAACAACCAAACACACAACAGAGATCCAAAAGGCATGAAAACACAACTACAATTCGAGTGAGGGAGAGCCAAAGCTATATGTGTTGTCACATATCAACCAAAACAATATAAAAAACATGAATATACAACTCAAATATTATTAAACAAGACTAGAAATACATGC
Source organism: Allium cepa (assembly GCA_030765085.1). Classification (NCBI taxonomy): domain Eukaryota; kingdom Viridiplantae; phylum Streptophyta; class Magnoliopsida; order Asparagales; family Amaryllidaceae; genus Allium; species Allium cepa. Next base: position 351,103,017 of record CM060944.1, read on the forward strand.
ACAACAAATAACCAAATCACTTGCACTTGTTTTCAACTACCCTATGCTCGGCCATAGGTTAAAAATGCACGGCCATGTTGTGAATTTGGATCGGGTCTGGGTTCAATAGGGTCGGCCATAACATGGATATGAAGTAGTAGAAGTGGGTATGCATGCACAACACAAGTCAAGGCAACCAAATGAATTTCTATGCAACCTAAGTCTCGCCCATAGGCATGTATAGGCACGGCCAGGCCTGGTAGGGTCAGGAGATGATGTGGCAGTGGTTTTGGTTCAGGTATGGCCTGGAGAAAGTGGTGCAAAGGTCGGCCAAGGGGTTGTATGAGGTGGTGATGGTCATAGGGGAGCTCGACTAGCATATATAGGTAGTGTTGGCTAAAAAAATTTGTGTAGCTTCAACAAAGATGGCCATGGCTAGTTGGGTAAGAGGAGATGTAGGTGATTGCAGGTGGACAAAGGGGTGACGGAGGTGGTGGTGATGGTGGAGGCTAGAGGCCGAGCATCATAGTGAAAGCAAGTGTAAGATCAATACATAAAACAAGGAGAAAGAGTAAAAAAAAATGAAATATTTACCAAATTTTTCTCAGGTTGGAGGCCGAAAATTTTGGAAGATGAGAAACTATTTTTGCATGATAGAATGAGGGGATAAGAGGTTGAAGAAAATGATATGGACGGCAAAAGTTAAGGCAGGTGTTGATTGAAATTGAAAAGGAAAAATGAAGGTGAAAAGACAAGGCGTATAAAAGGTCAAAAACTCTTCAATTTTTTTTTCTTTATAACATTTTTAAACACATGAAAAATGAATATAATTAAAATAAAAACACAACAAAATAATGTATAAATAAAATAAATAAATAAATTTTAGATAAATATAAATAAATTAAGAAAATTGGTTAAAAATAGAAACTAGGTTTTAAAAATTGAAAATAAATACAATAAGTTTTGGAAAATTATAACATCACTTTTAAAAATGTTTTAAAATAAATTATATACCTAACATGCCATATTACACAATATATACAAATTAGTACAAGATTTTATGAATAAAAATATTATTTATATAAATTAAAATAACAATTTTATTAAATAAATCAATTTACATACAATGTTGTAAAAAGCATAACTTTCACAATATAAATCGAATTTCAACGAAACGAAAAGCATTGTTCTTAAAATTTAATCTATTTTCATAAAAAAATATAATTCAAAAATTCAAAAATTTAAATTTTAAATTTAAATGTCAAAGTTTACCAGATTGACCAAAAATCGACTTTTCTAGAAAATATTCTATTTATTAATGTTTGTAATTATAATTCACATAAAATCAACATTATATTTAAAATAAATTTTTTTATCCATTTTAATAAATAAAATAAAGTTTTTAAATCAGGACTTTCAATTTAAATAATTAAAATAAACAATTAAAATAAATCACAAAATACTGGGTTGTTACATAAGGAATGGAGCAAAAGGGTTCCAAGCATGCAAAAGGAAAAATGATAGACGAGGAAAGTCCTTAGCCAAAATTTGGCTAAGTAGTGGTTAGGAATTCATACCAGTATCAACCTCTTTTGGTTGGTGCTGACACGAATTTGTAAGGCCTGTAAGGACCAAACTTTTAGGGGAGACGATGCTCTGCAAGTCGTGCTGAAGGTATTTGTTTGTTCGCTTAGGGTTAAGTGATGTGGTAGCATGATGAAGGAAGATAGTTTCAGGACTTCGATGATGGTTACACTACGGTGAATGAGGTTACATTCCGATGATGATGGCTCGATGTTGAATGAAGTCGATAGATGATTTTCCATAAAGGGCGGGTTCTAGGAAGGGTGACCCATGGATAGAAATTTGAATGGTTCTATTGTGGAAATAAATGAATTTGGAACGGTTCCTTAAGGATGAATGGAAACTAGATAGAGCAAGGAAAGGGCTCAGATACGCGTGTTAATGAATTGTTGATACTTAGATTGTTTGATGATGTACTCGAATGCAAGATTATTGTGAGGACGCTTATTAGGTACTTGGAATGGCTACCCTAGATCAGTGGAATGGATCCATGTACCCTGGACTAGTGGAATGGATCCGCATACGCTGGACTAGTAGAATAGGTCTAGTGTCAACTTTAGGTTGTTAGCGAGTACACTGAAAACTAGGATTTTTACATTAATTCCTTATAGAGTAATGGTCATACGAATTATCATATATCCAAGTATTAAGTGATAATGAGAATTGTTTGATGGATACTTTGTTTACTTTGGTTATTCTTCCCTTAATCTTTCACTCTAGGCATGTCATAAGACGTAGGTATTGTGGATGTGGATACCTAGACACCCATTGTTGTACTTAGGCTGTGGTATACGTTTTTGATATTTGTATAGTAACATATTATGTTTGTTAATTTGCTAACTCTTTTGTTGCAAGGATACGCAAGTATGGTTCATATACCTTTTTTCCTTACTATATCGACATTTATAGTATTTTGAGGTTTCTTACCGGTCACACCAGATTGTTGTCTGACTTGAGGTTTTATGTTTTGCTTCCTATTATCTCTAGTACACTTAAATGAGTAGACTAGATAACAGGTTTAGGTGGTACGCGGTGGTAGTGCAGAGGATGAGCTGGAGAGAGCTTTCTCATATCATATGGATACTTATGCATATACCAATGTGCGACACTGTGAAGCCTAGACAGTGTTCGTCTATTATATATTAGTTTTATTTTATTATTTTTTGAATAAACTCTATTATCATTTTGTATAACTTTGTGAACCTATGTACTCTGATATTGTGGTTAATTTTAGTTATTATCGTCATATTTTGTTTGATGTGCCATGACATATACGAGAGGTGTAACATCCCCTATCTAGAGACCCGAAGCTAAGCGCTACAGATGCTACAGTAATCTATAGTATTATCATCCGGTGACCGAATACGGTAATGTTAAAGGTATTCATAATATCAGAAGCAATTGAATATGAATTAAATCATCACAGATTAAAACATTTATATGATTACATTTCAAAATAACATTTCAAATCCAAGTTACATAATCCCAAACATTTCCTAGGTTCAGATCAAATATAATTATTACATAAATACGCCAAGAGCGTTATATGAAGATACCCTCTTGGTTGATCAGGGTACTAAATAGTCAACGGACTTAATACAACATAGAAGAATAAAAACAAAACAACTCCTAAATATAGCTAGCTTCAACCTCCTTCTCATCTTCAAAAGCTTTATTTGTCCACGTACTAAAACTTGAAAATCCTCAATCCTCAGCCTACTCAAACGAACTTGAGCACATGAGAGTTTAAAGGGAAAAACATAAACATTGAGTCAAACATAAAGCCTGGTGTTAATAATACTATACATCTCGGTTATACGATATTAAGTAAGACCACGCCACTTAGAGGAATGGGTTTCCCCTCACTAATATCCTTATAAAACATATCTTTTGCAAATCTTAATCCTGCAACCAAAATTGGTTAAAACAAAAATATCAACATCATGAAAAATATAAATTAGGTAACAAACGGACTATCTGTCCGAACAATATAGTTTTGTTTGGCTAACTACTAACCTTTGGCTGACCTGGGCCTACCAGAAAAAATAAACAAATAATCTAACTTATATTAGATAGTCCACTTCTGGACAATCTGTCTCTAACTTAATTCTCCAGGGTCAATTGATCTTAATGGTTTTGCGGGCTCACCAATAACCTATTTTCTCTCTGTATATTCCTTTTTGTGTGTAACATCATTTTAGTCTTACCTATGACAAAAACCTATACACTGGAATTTTGGAGTAAATTAGCTAGGGGCTAATAGCTAATGTATAATGCGTGATCCTATACCAGTCATTTTACTTAGGGTTAACTACCCATAAATTTTCCTTGAAAACATTTTCTCTCAAATTGATTTAAACCTTTAAATCATTCTTTAAATAATGAAAACATACTCTATGCTTTACTCAAATCACCTTGCCATGTTATATATACTTTATAAAAAACTTTGTTGATGAAAACATTTAAACCTCTGAAGGTACCCTTTTCGAATTCATTGAAAGTATCCCTTTCAAAACCAAGTAAACCACTTTGATTTTTTACCTTAGGCTGAAGGCCAGAACATACCCTTTTGAAACCATTCATAATCACCTTTCGAAAACATTGAAGTCATCCCTTTCAAAGGCTTTAAAACCTTAGACATCCTATCTCTAAAACACTTAACTTTGCCTTTCAAAAACATTAGAAACCTTCCTTTTAAACCTTTTGAAACCATTGGGAAATTACCCCTTCGAAACCTTCCTTTAGAACTTTAGAAAGCATTAAAATCCTTTGTAAACATCAAACCTTTTGAAAGCATTTGGGTCCAAGTGAAAACATGTGGAAACCGTTTGAAACCATTAAAACCTTTCCTTTCCAAACCTTTGGGTTCTATCTTTAATAAAACAAAAGGGTCATAAAACAACTAGGTCAAAAGCACTCTTTCGAAAGTAACTCCTAAGTAAAGAAGTGATGGTGCCGAAACCAACCTTTCGAAAGCATTGGAGAAGTGGCTTGATTTTAAAAACAAAGTATCCTTTCGAAACCATTTGCTTCGAAAGGTAGAAAGCGGCAGCAAGGGGTTTCAACCCATTTGAAAGCATTTACTTAAAACAAGAGGAGCAATCTCATTCGAAACCATTCCTTAAATTAATTTGACCTAGTCAGAAGCTAACCAAGTCGAAAGCATTCCTTTCGAAAGCAAAGCAGGTGCATTTCCACTTGAAAGCAAAGTAGCGCTTCGACCCCATCGGAACCACTTGTTTCGACCCAATACCTTCCGTCCATATCCAATTCGCTATGTACCAAATCATTGATACTATGTGCGTTGGTTACGATGGTGATGGAGGCAGAAGTACTCAATCGAAACCTAAGTGCTGAAAGTGGTGAAACATGTAAAATCTGATTTTTAGCTTTTTAAAGTTATCTTTTCAACTAACCTGCCTTGTTTGTCAAAATATTATTGGTTGATAATTTTCTTTTCTAAATTTTAGAAATAACTAATTAAATTATTTACAAAATACCCCTTCTACTTTTATAAATATATAAAACATTTAAGTCCTACAACTCAAATAATTTTATATATTCATTGAAAAACTTAGGAAAATTCTACAAAAATTCCTATAAATCATTTTTAAAATGTTTTCTAACGTATATTAATTTCAAACCCAAAACATACATAATTTAGCCGTAAATAATTTTAAACCCAAATATCCATTTTCCTTAATAGAATCCACATTAATTCAAAAAATTATGAAAATTGAAACCCATCTCTAAAATATCATTTTTGATCTAAATCTAAAATCGCAAGGCATTTGCATGTCATTTAATAGGGTTTTCACATTAAAACCTATCATAAATCCATAGAAATATCATAAATCATTAACAAGCATATATATCCAGTTTAACAATTAAAACATGGAAAATAAAATTGCAAAATAATTTGGATTTCATCCCAAAACCAAGAACAATAGAAAACATGAGATGTAGTCATTATTCATCGTAGCTTTGTGATTAAGGAGTTGAGGTTTGATCTTGGGCTATAATGATTTGATTTTCTCTTTAGATTATCTTCCTCTTGTTCTTGCTTAATGGTGGCCAGCCTCTATTTTTAATTTTGATAATGAATATATAGAATGAACATGGCTTAAGGGTTAGGGTATTAGAATGTGTCTTTTGCTTGTTTTTCCCCTTATCTATTTCATTCTAATTTATTTTAGTTTATTAGTTAACATGGCACGGCTATCCCTACTAATCACAAATCTCAATCCCCTAACCATTACATCATTTTATTTAATTTAACTAATTAAATGTCCTAAATCATATTACTCAAACTTTGGGTTATTACTGACTCCCATCCTTAAAGAATTTCGTCCTCGAAATTACAGTAAGGTACACAACAAAACAATTAAAAAGGTAAAACGTACCATTAACAAATCAGGATAAGCATCTCTAATCCTAGTCTCAATCTTCCAAGTGTAGTCTCTCTCATCCTCGCTCCACTGGACTTTAACTAATCTGATCGTCTTATTCCTTAGCCTCTTCTCAACTCTCATGACTATACGAACTTGCCTTCTTACTATAATTAGGTTCTGCTATACTACTAAGTCCTCTAACACATTTGGTGTTATAGTAGTCTCTAGATCTCTAATACACTTCCTTAGATGAGAAACATGAAAACCATCATGGAATCTTGTCAAACTGTTCGGTAACTCTACTTTATATGCGAGTTTCCTGATCCTCTCTATAGTAGAAAATGGTCCTAAAAATCTCGGTGTCAATTTCCTGATTTCCTAAATCGAATTACACCCTTCAGTGGTGACACTTTAGTAAAATTATGATCTCCAACAGAGAACTCGAAATCTTTCCATCTTCTGTCAGCATAACTCTTCTGCCTATACCGAGCTTTCTTCATCCTAGCTTGAATTAACTCAATCTTTTGTGCAGCTTCTCTAACTAAATTCGGACCAAGAACCAACCTATCCTTGGTCTCTAATCAACAAAACTAGTGATTTGCATGGCCTTCCATACAAAGCTAAAAATGGTGCCATCCCAATACTAGCCTGATAACTGTTATTATACGAAAACTCGACTAAATGTAGATGGTCTTCCCATGATCCCCCAGAATCTAGCACAGAAGCTCGCAACAAATCTTCTCAGACTTTGTTAACTCTTTTCGTTTGCCTATAGGTCTGTAAATGATAAGCGAGACTCATCTTGAGCGTAGTTCCTAAAATCTCCTGTAGACTCTTCTAGAACTCGCTAGTGAACAAGGAATCTCTATCACTTATTACGCTACTAGGACTTCCATGAAGTCTAATTATATTCTTCATAAATAACTGAGCTAAAACAGGTGTCGTCCTAGTTGACTTAACTAGAATGAAGTGGGCACTCTTGGTTAACCTGTCCACTACGACCCATATACTTTCACTTCCTCTATTAGATCTTGGTAACCGCTCTATAAAATCCATAGAAATAGAATCCCAATTCCATACCGAAATATCTTAAGGCTGAAGTAACCCACTTGTTTTTTGAGTTTCGGTCTTTACCTGTTGATAGTTCAAACACTGCTTCACCCATAAGCCTACATCCCCCTTCATACCTTCTCAGAAGAAACTCATATTCATGTCCTGATACATCTTAGTTCCTCCTGGATGAATAATGAACATTGAACGATGACATTCCTTGAGAACCTCATTTCTTATGTCTCCCACATTTGGAACACATAACCTTCCTTTCTTCCTTAACCACTCATTCTGCTCAAGACTAAAATTCTTTAAGTCATCACTCTCCATTCCACCCCTCAACTTCTTGATCCATTTAACTAACACTGGATCCTCCTTCTACTTAGAAGTAATCTTTTTGATCATCATCGGTCGAACTTCTAAACATAACAACACAACAGTTTCCTTACTAGATCTAGATTTAGACCTCCATTGTATTCTACTTGTCGTCAACGCTTCCAAATCTTTCCAATCAGCTATCGTCGCTAACACTGCATTCTAATGTTTTCTACTAAGCGCATCTGCAACCTTATTGCCCTTTCCTGATCTGTACTCAATACCAAAGTCATAAGCAGCTATAAATTCCAACCATCTCTGTTGTCTTATATTCAACTCCTTTTGAGAGAATAAATACTTCAATGACTTATGATCCATATAAAGCTCAAACCTCGCCCCCTAAAAGACAATATATCCACACCTTCAATGCAAATATCGCCGCAGCTAAATCCAAATCATGCTTTGGGTATCTAAGCTCATGCGGTCTAAGCTATCGAGAAGCATATGCAATCACTTTACCTCTTTGCATTAACACAATTCCTAACCATGTTCCACTTGCATCTGTATATACTACCAAATTCTGATTTCCTTCAGAAACAATGAACACAGGTACATGAGTCAATAAGTATTTCAAGCTCTGGAATGCTTCCTCACACTTATTGGTCCACACAAACTTCACTTATCATCGGTGCTGCTATCTGCGAAATATCCTTAATGAACCTCCTATAATATCCAGCCAATCCAAGAAAACTCTTTATCAAAGTCACTCTCTCGTGTCTCTTCCAATTATTCACTGCTTCAATCTTTGTCAGATCTATAAACAACCCTTTATCTGAGACTACATGACTAAGAAACTTCACTTCCTTCTTCCAGAAATAAAACTTCGAAAACCTCGCCTTTAGCTGATTCTGCCTTAGCTTCTCAAGCACGACTCTAAGATGAACTTCATGCTCCCTTTCATCTATATAGTATATCAAAATATCATCTATGAATACCAACATGAACCTATCCAAGTACTCTCGGAAAATTCAGTTCATCAAATCCATAAAGAATGCTAGGGCATTAGTTAGTCCGAACGGCATCACTTACCATTCGTACAATCTATATCTAGTTGGCCGTCAAAGGAATATTATCCTCTGCTACTCTAAGCTGATGAAAACATGTTGCTTAATCCAATTGAGAAAATACAGTGGCTTCACTCAATTGATCGAACAAATCGTCAATTCTAGGTAGAGGATATTAATTCTTTATCGTCTTATCATTCAACTTACGATAATCGATACATAAACTCAATAATCCGTCCGGCTTCTTAGCAAACACTACGGCTACTCCCCAAAGTGAACTACTTGGCCTAATAAAATTCTTGCCTTTCAAATCTACTAAATGCACCTTTAGCTTCCTCATCTCGGTAGGTGTCATCCTGCTTGGCGGTCTACTCATTGGTTCTGCTCCAAGTATCAAATCTATCTAAAAATCAATGGCTTGTTTCGGTGGCAACCCAACGGCAGATTCCAAAACATCCATGAATTCTCTAACCAAAAAAACTCGATTTACTTATCTTCTACCTCCATCACACCAAACAAAGCATTCACCCCACAACTAGGATTTTCTACAGAGTATGTAATCAGATCACTATAGTCAGGGTGTCTAAGCGATATTTTCCTATCATGGAAAAACATCCTAGCATCGTACTTACTTAGCCAATCCATACCCAAAATAATTCCAAACCCTACGAAGTCAAACACATGAAAACTGCAAATAAAGGAATGACCTCACAAATCAAACTCTAGATGGCCACACTTCATCTCAAGTGTCGCATACCCTCCTATCGGATTTGCAACCCTCAAGTAAGTAACTAAATATGAGGGTTCTATGCTAAAGCTTTTCTACCAAATAACGAGATATAAAGGAATGCAATGCATCGGTATCAAACAGAACACTAACTGACATTCCATGAATCTAAAGCGCACCTCCCAACAAAGCTTTCCCTTTTTCCTCTGTCGTTGGCCTCGAGGTTGCTGGCTCCAATGCACGCACCTTGCTCTTCCCATCCTTAGAAGTCTCCTTGCACCGGTTCCTATAATGTCCAATTTGATCGCAGTTGAAACACCTGATATTCATTTTCTTCACTTCTCCTGACATATATTCATTAGCATAACGCCCTTTCTTATCTCATATAAAGAAGAAAAATTATGACTTTCCCTTCTTAGCAGCTCCACCCTTCTGAACTACTTTCTCATGGAAGAACTTCCTTTTCTGAATCTTCCCCTCTCGGGCTTCCTTTGCCTTGTTTCTCTCTAGAAAAGTAAGCATCTCCTCATTCATCAGAGCCATTTCCACTACAACATCACATGGATCTCAGATATGCGGTAATGTAGCCTTTGCCAACTCAGGCTTCAACCCCCTTATGAACTTCTCGTTCCTCTTAATCACAGTGTCTATGGTGGCATAACCATACCTTGCCAATTCCTCAAACCTTGTAGCATACTCCAACATAGTCATCTCTCCCTGCTCCAACTCAGCAAACGTTCTGAGCAAGGTAGACTTCGCCATCACAGATATGAACCTCTCCTCGAACCTCCTCTTAAACTCAGCTCGTATCATCATCTCTTCATTCACTCCAACCATCACACTATTCCACAGGTATAAAGCTGCTCCTTGAAGCTATCTCGAAGCAAGCCTTCGCTTTTGCTCATCATTGAGCCCAAAATATGCAAAGATTCTCTCATAATGCAGCAACTGGTTTTCTACCTCAATAGCATCTTCAGTTTCGATGAATGGCTTTCCTCCCAGCCTAGCACAGTCTTTACTCAAAATAGCATAATTGTTGACTATCGGAACTTCTTGATTCCCTACTCTAGATTTCCTCCAACCACTCCAGCAACAACACCTGCCTGCATCATGTTGACAAAGAACTGATACATAGCTCCCATGTCAACTTGCGAGACTCCAATACCCACATTTCCATTTTGTGCCTGACCTGGGTTCCTTCTCGTATTTGGTCTGGCATTTTCATTTGTTGTGGTACTCCCCCCTCCAAGGTTAACTCTTCCACTTCTGGCATCCATATATGTATTCAAGCTTCGTAAGATACAGAAGAATAGTCTAAGAGAGATAGAAGAATAGAGGTATAACGTATACATATATATAGAAAATACAAGTACGTTACTATAGCGTTATCCCATATCCCAATTTTATCTCTAATTCCTTAGGATTATCTTTTCAAAAATCATTTTAATTCAAGGTTTTCCTTAACCTATGCTTTGATACAAAGTTGTAATATCCCCTATCTGGAGGCCCGAAGCTAAGTGCTACAAATGCTGCAGTCATATATAGTATTAACTTTCGGTGATCAAACACAGTAATATAAATGGTATTCATAATATCGAAAGCACTTGAATATGAATTAAATCATCACAGATTAAAACATTTTTCTGATTACATTTCATTTCCAAGTTACATAATCCTAAACGTTTTGCAGTTTCAGATCAAATATAATTATTACATAAATACGCCAAGAGCAACATATGAATATGCCCCCATTGGTTGATCAGATTACTAAATAGTCATAACAAACTTAATACAACACAGTGGAATAAAAAATAACTCCTAAATATAACTAGCTTCAGCCTTCTGCTCGTCTTTGGAAGCTTTATTCGTCCACTTACTAACACCTAAAAATCCTCAACCCTCAGCCTACTCAAATGAATTTTGAGCACCGAGAATTCAAGGGGAAAAGCATAAATTTAGTGTCAGACATAAAGCCTGTTGTGAACAATACTACACATCTCGGTTATACAATATTAAGTGAGACCATGCCGCTTAGCGGAACAGGTTTCCCCTCAATAAGGTCCTTTTAAAACATATCTTTTGCAAATCTTAATCCTGCAACCAAAACTGGTTAAAACAATAATATCAATATCATAAAGGCATATAAATCAGGTAAAAATGGACTATTTGTCCAAACAATATAGTTTTCTTTGGCTAACTACTAACATTTGGCTGACTCGGGCCCACTAGACAAAATAAACAAATAACCTAAGTTCTGTTAGATACACCTCTTATGGATGGCTCGTTCCTAACTTACTTCTACAGGGTCAACTGATCCTAATGGTTTTACGGGCTCACCAATAACTTATATTCTCTCTGTATATTATTTTCTATGTGTAACATCATTTTAGTTTTACCTGTGACAAAGCCCTACACACTGGTATTTTGGACTAAATTAGCTAGGGGCTAATAGCTACGGTATAGGGCGCGATCCTATACCAGTCCCATCTGGTATTCTAATATCTGACTCATTTTACTTAGGGTTAACTACTCATAAATTTTCCTTGAAAACCTTTTCTCTCAAATTGATTTAAACCTTCAAATCATTTTTCAAAACAACAAAAATATATTTTATGCTTTACTCAAATCACCTTGCCATGTTATATATACTCTACACAAAATTTTATTGATGAAAACATTTAAACCTCTGAAAGTAACCCTTTCAAATCCATTGAAAGTATCCCTTTCGAAACTAAGTAAACCACTTTGATTTATGACCTTAGGCCAAATGCCAAAACATAGCCTTTCGAAACCATTCATAATCACCTTTCAAAAACATTGAAATCATCCCTTTTGAAGGATTTAAAACCTTAGACATCCTATCTCTAAAACACTTAGCATTGCCTTTCAAAAACATTAGAAACCTTCCTTTTAACCTTTTGAAACCATTGGGGAATCATCCCTTTGAAACCTTCCTTTAGACCTTTCGAAAGCATTAAAAACCTTTGTAAACATTAAATCTTTCGAAAGCATTTGGGTCTAAGTAAAATATGTAAAAACATTTCGAAACCATTTAAAACCTTTCCTTTTGAAACCTTTGGGTTCTACCTTCAACAAAACAAAAGGGTCATAAAACAACTAGGTCAAAAGCACTCTTTCGAAAGAAATTCCCAAGTAAAGAAGTGATGTTGTCGATACCAACCCTTTAAAAGCATTGGAAAAGTGCCTAGGTTTTAAAAACAAAGTATCCTTTCGAAACCATTTGCTTCAGAAGGTAGAAAGCGGCAGCAAGGGGTTTCGACCCCTTAGAAAGCATTTCCTAAAATAAAAGGCGTAACCTCATTCAAAAACATTCCTCAAATTAATTTGATGCAGTTGGAAGCCAACCAAGTCGAAAGCATTCCTTTCGAAAACAAAGCAGGCGCATTTCCACTTGAAATCAAAGTAGCGCTTCGACCCCGTCGGAAACACTTATTTCGACCCAATACCTTCCATCTATATCCAATTCACTATGTACCATATCAGTGATACTATGTGCATTGGTTTCGATGGTGACGGAGGTGGAAGTACTCAATTGAAACTTAGGTGCCGAAAGTGGTGAAATGTGTAAAAAGCATATAAAATCTGATTTTTAGCCTTTTAAAGTAATCTTTTCAACTAACCTGCCTTATTTCAAAATATTATTGGTTGCTAATTTTATTTTCTAAAATAACTATAAGCGCATGGCTTAAAATTCTAGTACGTGACGAGTATGGGTCGATCCGTAGGAATTTGTTTAGATTTTTAAATTTCTATTCAATCATATTAAGCCAAGTTTTGAGAGTGCTAAGGTAAAAAAAATTGTAAAAACTAACAAAAGCTAGAATGGATAAAAATACGAGAGTTTGAAGGCAATTTGAAGATAAATCCACTTACTTGATCACATAAATCAACACAACATGAAATCATGATGTCTCTTTTTGGTCATTGGTGAATTTAATTGATGTGTTTATTATAAGTGTGGAATATTTGTGCTACTAATTAGCCCAATATAAACCATCAAACTATAACACACCCATTAAACCACTTTCTAACTCTCATGAAAATGATGATGAAGTTGAAAATAAAATCTATTCTAAGCATGGCCAATTAATTATTGATTAGAAATATAGACCATCAAATTTTGATTTTAAAATGCACTTCATTACCATAATTATATGTAGATAAAGAGGTAATTTATGTTTTTGTTTGTTCAACATAGCCTGTTTGATGTCAACAACATATGTTATCAAATTCAAAGCTAAAAACAAGTTAAACCACATCAAATATTTCCATCAAGCAAAAAAAGAGGTCACAAGTTATCAAAATGTTGAATCTACATGATAAGAGAGCTTCAATACCCCTAAATTGAAGGGGTTTAGCCTCTCATATTTGTTATCAATTCAACAATTGTAGATTGCAACATGAATCAAAAACAAAAGGAAAATGCAAGCTAAGTAAAAATAAAGCTAATTAACATAAAATAAAAGCTAATCTACTTGCATAAATAAAAAGATCTACACTACTAACATGAAAGGAAAAGGCATGTAAATTAAAAAAAAAGAGCAAGAATTCTGCATTAAAAGAAAATTACATAAAAGAAAAATGGCTAAGTAGATATGGAAGAGAAAAGAGAGCTTTGTTTATTTTTGAGCCTCATACTAAACTAAAGAGGAGGCTAAGGAGGCTAAGGAGATCAACTACATGAACATATGGGTAATACAAGCCTAAAACCCTAATGCATATTTTTAGGAACTATTCAAACTATCCTTTTAGGAAGTATGACGACCAAGTTATCATTAGCATGGGATAATCCTCCATTTAAATGTGCATGTAACTTTAATGGCCATTTAGCATGTGCATTAGCTCCTAATTGGTGATCATGGTAAGTGGGTAGGTGAGGTCCTTCATGATTCATGAAATGAATTATTTATGTCTTCATTTGCTTGTATTCTCTTGTGCACGCATATTTTCCATGAAAACCTCTTCCATTTGAATCCAAATTTCTATAAAATAACATAAAAAAGTCCAAGTAAAAATTCTCAAATTAATATATGCACAAAATGACCATTTTGCCGCTATATGAAGATGAATAAATAATGATTTGAAAATAATTGAAATATTGATTTAAACATGTTAAAATACCCTATATGATCGTTGTTTAATTAAATTCGGCTAAATATGGAAGTAAAAATATGCACATTTACGTGCACATCAAATACCCTCACACTTATCATTTTATTTGTCCTCTAATAAAGAGAAACTAAGATAAATCCATTTTTATAAGGAACACGATTGCATTGAGCGTATGCAATAAGTCGTTAAACCTCTAGGTGTCCCTAGCAGGACGAGTGTTGTCTCGTGAGGGTTTTCAACGAATACTATCCACAAAATCCAAATGCAAAGTAAAAAATTCCTTAATGTAAGATTTATTTACAAAGATATGGATGCAGGTTTCTGAAAATATTTATAATGAAGAATTTACTTTTAAATTGACACAAATAAGTTAAATATAAGTCATGGTCATTATCAAGAAATTTAAGTTCTTTTACTTATCAAAATTTCCAGTAAATACTAAGTTATCAAAACAAATAGACTCGAATTTGGCTAGTTGTTTCGATTGATAACATAGTGCACCTATGAAATGAATCCTTAGTTGATAATCAGAGTTTTTCAAAGTGGTATTTTTATATCTTTTGACTAACAAGTCAAATCACATAAGTTAAAAATAGTGCGTTGATTTCAATTGCTCACTCTCTCTTATTTGAAAATTTTATTGACGTTATCAATATTTACATATGCCTAACTCAGAAAACTGAGGCCAGATATATCACACATGCACTGCCTTTCGGGCTTACGTGAGGGAAATACAAAGCATGGCGAGTGAATATACAAGTGTGTACACCTATCAACTGTAGGTATTATTAATAAAAGAATTTTTATATACATACACCTAACTCAACCAAATTGAGGCCATATATACCGATCGTGCATTACCTTTCGGGCTTGCGTGAGAAGGGTATAGAGCATGGCGAGTGTACACACAAGTGTATACACATGAACCTAGGTGTTAATAAAATACACAAATATGCACAAAAAAATTTGTTATGTATTTTTTTGTTTTTTGAAGAGAGAATTTTGTGAAATCATCTTAGCACCATTTAACTTAAAAGATTTAAAATGTTATCGTCTTTACATTAAATCAACCACTTATTAAACAAAGATTTCAATTAGATATACTTCATAATTATCGCCATGAACCTTCCAATATACTAGTTAAACCATAGTTACTAGTAATCAAACTTCATTTTTATTTTTGTTGAGACAAATAAATTTTCAAAAATTTCAATTTAATAACCAAAAACATAAATTTATCCTATAGTGTTTCTTCAAAAATAAATCCAAAATGCAAAAAAAGGAAAATTGTTTTTAAGATTTTTGTTTTTTTAATTAATTTTTGTTTTTGAGTTTTGCAAAAAATGAACCACTAAAAAGTCAAAAAGAAGTTAAGACTCCCCTCACACTTGATGTTGACTGTGTTCCCACAGTCAACCCAAGTGTAAGGAGAAAAATAAAAATAAAAACATGACCTATATTTACGTGAAAATGAAAAGATTATTGTTTACAACACATCAGAAAGTATATCATTAAAGAGTAAATGAAACGGTCTTTTAAAGACCAATTCATTTGTCTCAAGTATGCGAGACACAACTGAAGCTCGGAAAACCAAACCATAAATATTTCAAAGTTGAATGTTAATTTGGAAAAACGAATTTCGTTTTACTAAAAATCGCATGACTTGTTTTATTTTCGATGATTTTTAGGGTAGATAAAACAATTGATTGAAGTTCAAATTTATTTTCACAAAATTTAATTTCAAGCTCAACATTGACAAATTCTTCAAAATTATTGATTTCAAAATCAAAATGGTGATTTAAATCTTCCCCATTAGAATTTAAGAACTCGTTTTTGAAAAGTTCAAAATATTTATGTTCATTAAATTCGTTTTCCTTTGTTGAATTATTTACAACTTAATTGCATATATCATGTTCAAAATCCAAAGTTATTGTATTCAATTTTTCGAAGTCAGAAAAAGGAAGATTGAATTTTAGATCGAGTTTCTCAACCTCAAAAGAATTGAAATCCAACTCAATTATCGCATTTTCAACAACTTCATTAAGATTGTCATTTCAATTTCAAAAGTTTTTATTTGAAAATCGTCAATTTTGGTAAAAAGTTGTTGTCATTTAATTCGTCACACGGTGGGATTCGATTTTGCTCCTCACATTGTTTCAGATATGCTCCAAACAACAAATTCGTATGTTCTTTGTGAATTTCGTCCATTTGCTCAACAAAATAAAATTTATAATTATTAACTTGAGAATTTTCGATTTGAACTTTTTGAGAACAAAATTTTCACCAAAACTGAAACAACTCTTATTGCCAAAATCATTTAATATTTTTTTTCCATTTTCTTCTTGATTTGAAATTCGTTTTAGAATTCAAAAATGAATTAGCATGGGTTATCCTCGAAATCATTTGAATTTTGAAGTGAATTCAAATTTTGATTATTTTGAAATTCTTGACTTGAGTTGTTGCACAAATATGAATTACACAAATAAATTATCCTTTGATCATTTTGTGTTGAGAGTTCAAGTAAAGACGAAATCATTTCAATAATCTTTTCAAGATTTAAAGGTTGGTCATCATTTTGAAAACTTGGCGCAAAATCCAAATTATTTGTACAATAGTTGTTATTGAAATATCCATAAGAATTTTGTGTAAAATTATATGGATTGTATTGATTTTCACAACTATTGAAAAATCCATGTGAGTGGGGAAATTCAGATATTTTCAAAAGTTTTTTCTTTTACAAAGGAAACGAAATAATATTTACCAAAGGAAAATTGATTTTTTTTTTTTTTGGTTTTACAAATTTTTTTCTTTTTTGAAAAGATTTTTTTCTCTACAAAACTAAGTTTTTTTTTTAATTCGATTTTTTCATTCTTGATTTGAAGGAAAATTTTCGATGGATTTAAAACTAAATTAAGAGATATTTACAATTTTTTTAGTTTTTGAATTTTTAATTTTTTTCCTTTTTTTTTAAAATATGCATGAACTAATGCAACTAAATGAATGCAAATGACTTAGTTACAAATTTTCTATCCTAAGTAGCTCCTAACCCAAAATTGTATAATCACACTTTGTCTTAGTTCAACTAGAACATTCTCTGCCAGGTAACGGGCAGGAGTTATCGAGGTACCACGAATCACCGTAGCAATGTAGTCGAAGGTTTAAGTATCTTCAAAGAAACAGTCGGTATAATTTTTACGAATCACTATAATATTTATAACTGATTTTGCTCTTCCATAGCCTAAACACCAAGAAATTAAATTGTCAAAAGATGATAACTTGCCAAAATACAATTAAACTCTAAGTAAGCTCACGAAACCCTTATGTTCGATGTCTAACCATTATTATTAATCAAATTCTAAGATGAAATGCAATTTATGCGCTAAGAAATGGATGATGAAATCTCCCACCTTATGTGGATTTGGGTGTCGCCCTTAGAAAATAAAAAAAAGATGAGATGAATGCAAAACAAGAATTAAACGTTAATTAACAATGCAATTACAATGAAATTTGGTTTTGTTTTTGATTTTTTTTTTAGGAAAATTCAAGCAACTAACAATGCAAAGGAAATAAAAACAAGAGATAATGACACGATACTAGCGTGTAGAATTATCAGCAAATTATTTTAAAAGTAGCGATTTTTTTAAATATACCAGCAAGCAAGGCAATTATTTTTAGTAAACGGCTCCTTACTTTATCTACTTTGACAACCTAAAATTATAAACAAGATATATATGCGCTTTTTTTAATAAGTTTATCAAAGAAGAAATTAAAATAAGTGAAAAACAAAATAAATAAAAACTAAAACAAGTGAAAAAATGAAAACTAAAACAAGTGAAAAAAGTGAAAAAATGAAAACTAAAACAAATGAAAACTAAAAAAAGTGAAAATAAGACAAATTGAAAATAAAACAAATTGAACCATGTTTTCTCTTTCTTTTTTTAGGAGAGAAGAAAAAAACTTAAAACTTAAACAAGTTAAATAAATAAACAAACACAGCTCAGCCCAAACATTTCCTTAATCAAATTAAAAAATTAAACACACGCAAGTAAAATTAATCCGCAACCATCAAATTTTACTCAATCGAAATTCTCAGGAAAAGGAAAAAATAAATCGCAACCCTAAATCGAGTTTTGGAATTCTCGTGAGCGTTCGAGGTGATTGCGATGGCTAATCGATTTTGGAATTCGATGGCATGGAGATTCAGTCGTGGGTTCGAGGCGATTGCAGGCATCGATTTTGGGCAGTGAATTAGTTGCGGTGGTTTCTGGTTGAATTTAGAAGTGAGTGGATGCGAAGTGATCGCTGGCTATCGTGTATTGGGTTTTTTTGTTGTGGATGTTTATGGATTGTTCGGGTGTTGTGGGAACTGGTTGTAGAGGGAGGCGATTGCGGAGATGAGGAATCGTGGTTGAATGGCGATGAAGGTTGTGGTTTGAAGGCGGTGGCGATGGTTGAGGCACGGTTTCAGGCGAGTTGCTAATGATGGTCAAGGTCGACAAAGTTATGGAGGATGGATGTGCTGTCGGAATGTTGGTCAGTATGGTGATAGGTTGAACGATGTATGTCAGGTGATTTTTTTGGGCCTTTTATTATTATTATTGGTTGAAATCAGCGTATGTGGTGATTGCGGCTTCGGGGTCTGTGATGGAGGCTTCCGTCTGCACATGTAATTGGTTTTGAAGTTGGTAGTAATTGGTTTTAGGGATGGGATGGTGAAGGATGATTACTGCAGTTGTGGCACTGATGTACATAGCGGGGTATGTTGGATGATGTATGAGGAAGAGGCAAGCTAAGTGTTGTTATGTTGAAGAAAGAAGCAGTGACAGGGGACTGATAGTTGATGAAGGGGAATAGTAGTGTGGTAGAATAGGAGGTCGGAGGTTGATAGAATAGGAGCATAGTGCTTAGTGATGGAGTGGTTTTGAGAGATGCAGTGTTGAATGATAGTGTATGGTGGCTATGGTTGATTGTGGAAGGTGGAGTTTTGGTTCGCTTAGTTACAACAGCAAGATGGTGCTACGTGTTATGAAGTTGTGATATGTGGTAGGTACTGGTGTAATTGTAAGATGGTAATTGGTGTGAAATGGTATGATGATGAAGGGTGATTTGGAGATGATGACTTGTATATGAACTGAAATGATTGTATGGATGTGACTGACTGGTGATGTTTGGCTGGAATGTGATGGCAGAAGTTATTAGATGGTTAAAGAGGAAGTGTAGAAATGTATGAAGGCAGTAATGTAGATGTGGTTTGTATGTGCTAGGTTGAGGTGGTGATGCACTGTGTATGTGCAGTGATGTTGTTTTAGGGAATGTTGCAATGTGATGAATGAAGAAAGTTTGGAAGGCAGTGTGGTTGAACTGAAATGATGAAGGGGAAAGCTGCTATGAGTGGTATGAGGGAAGTTGGAGATTATGTTGACTGGTTGTATTGTATGTTATGTGGTTTGTGGCACTGTTGTATAAGGCAGTAATGGAAGAGACAGTGGAGTTGCTGCTTATGTGATCAGGGCAGAGATTATGTTGACAGAGGATGTGCACTGTGCACTGATATGCACAGTGTCGATATATCATGGTTGTGTAGCATAGTAGAAAGGATAACTGGTTGTATTGCAGTGGGAAGTTGCACTGATAGGTGATGAGCACTGGTATGTGAATGTAAGTAAGGTGGTTGAACTCTGATGGTCAGGGAAGTAACAGTTTGAAGTTGAAGCTTTGGTTGAAGCAGAAGTGTACTGGGGTGAATTGAAGTGCAGTGTAATAGTGGTAGGGAAGTGTCTGAGGCAGTGTGTTAGCAGTTGTATGGTTTGAGTATGGTAGTGAAGGAATGGAGCAAGTGGTGATTGGTAGTTCTTCGGCAAGTGGGCAGAGCAATGTAGTGTTGTAGGGGGATGTGCAAGGATGTATGAACTGTGGTTAGGGGTGGCTGAAGAAGTGGTGATGATGTATTGTTGTATGAGTAGTAGTTGCTTGACAGAGTGGATGGAAGGCAGAACAGAAGTCAGGGATGGCAGAATTGTTGGTGAGGAACAGTGAAGAGTAAATCGATGACAATGAAAATATAATGCATAGTGCTGTGCACAGTAAATGCAATGCAAATGAAAATGTAATGCAATGGAAATCAACACAGAAATTGTGAATGAGAATGGAAATGAAATAAAATATATATTTTTAATTGTGTATGTTTTGTTTAAATAGAAATGCAAATAAAAGACAACAGCAAGCAAACAAATCAAAATGAAAGCAAAATTCACACAATAAACACACAACATTTTTTTTTCAAAATGCAAACAAACACACAATAAAATCAAAAAAAAAATAATTCGAAAAATAGAAATTAAAATCAAAGCAATTTTCCGGCATCGCCAAAAACTTGTTTAACGAATAGTTTTCTATCTGTTTAGAAAATAGCCAAAAAAAATTAAACAAAAATAACCGCAAGCGCACGGCGTACAAGTCTAGTACGTGCGAGTACGTGTCGATCCGTAGAGAATTGTTTAGATTTTTAAATTTCTATTCAATCAAATTAAACTAAGATTTGAGAGTATTAAGCTAAAAAAAATTGTAAAAACTAACAAAAGTTAGAATGGATAAAAAATATGGTAATTTGAAGGCAATTTAGAGATAAATGTACACTCATGATCACATAAATCAAAACAACATGAAATTATGATATCTCTTTTTTTGGTTATTAGTGAATTTAATTGATGTGTTTATCATAAATATAGAATATTTCTGCTATTAATTAGCCCAATATAAGCCATCAAACTATAACACGTCCATTAAAACACTTTTTAACTCTCACAAAAATGACAATGAACTTGAAAATAAAATCTATTCTAAGCATGGCCTGTTAATTGTTGATTAAAAATATAGACTATCAAATTTTGATTTTAAAATTCACTTCATTACCATAATCACGTGTAAATGAAGAAGTAATTTTGTGTTTTTGTTTGTTTAAGCATACCCTATTTGGCGTCAACAATATGGACTATCAAATTCAAAGCTAAAACAAAATGTTAAACCACATCAAATCTTGCATCAAGCACAAAAGGAGATCATAAGTTATCAAAATGTTGAATCTACATGATAAGGGAGCTTCATTACCCCTAAATTGAAGGGGTTTAGCCTCTCATATTTGTTATCAATCAAACAATTGTAGATCTCAATATAAAACAAAAACAAAAGGAAAATGCAAGCTAAGTAAGAAGAGAACTAATTAACATGAAATAAAGCTAATCTACTTGCATAAATAAAAAGATCCACACCACTAATATGAAATGAAAATGCATGTAAATAAAAAAAGTAAGAATTAAAATTGCATTAAAAGAATATTACATAAAGGAAAAATGGCTAAGTAACCACGAAAGAAAAAAGAGAGATTTGTTTATTTTTGAGCCTCAAACTAAACTAAAGAGGAGACTAAGGAGGCTAAGGAGATCAATTATATGAACATATGGGGTATTTATACAAGCCTAAAACCCTAATGTATTTTTTTGGAAACCACCCAAACCACCCTCTTAGGAAATGCGACCGCCAGGTTATCATTAGCATGAGATAATCCTCCATTTAAAATGCATGTAATTTAATGACCATTTAGCAGTGATCATGGTAAGTTGGTAGGTAGGGTCCTCCATGATTCATGAAATGAATTATTTCCATCTTCATTTGCTTGCATTCTCTTATGCATGCATATTTTCCATGAAAACCTCTTTCATTTGAATCAAAAATTCCGATAAAATAACATAAAAATGTCCAAGTAAAAATTCTCAAATTAATATATGCACAAAAATGATTATTTTGCCCCTATATGAAGATGAATAAATGATGATTTGAAAATAATTGAAATATTGGTTTAAACATGTTAAAATACCCTATATGATCAATTATTTAATTAAATATTATTAAATATGAAAGTAAAAATATGCACATTTACGTGCACGTCATAAAAGCACTACCAAAATTTCAGAAATAACTAATTAAATTATTTACAAAATACCCCTTCTCCTTTTATAAATATATAAAACATTTAAGTCCCATAACTTAAATAGTTTTACATATTCATTAAAACACTTAGGATAGTTCTAAAAAATTCCTATAAAACATTTTGAATATGTTTTCTAACATATATTAATTTCAGACCCAAAACATATATAATTTGCCATAAATTATTTTAAATCCAAATATCTATTTCTCTCACTAGAAAATTTATATAAAATCCACGTTAATTCAGAAATTATAAAAATTAAAACACATCCCTAAAATATCGTTTTCGATCTAAATCTAGCATTTGGATGTCAGTTGATAGAGTTTTCACATTAAAACATATCATAAAATCCATATGAAATATCATAAATCATCAACGAGCATATATATCCATTTTAACAATTAAAACATGGCAAATAACTTTGCAAAATAATTCGGATTTCATCCCAAAACCGAGAACAATAGAAAACATGAGATGTAGTCATTATTCACCTTAGCTTTGTGATTAAGGAGTTGCGATTTAATCTTGGGTTATATTGATTTGCTTCTCCCTTTAGCTTATCTTCCTCTTGTTCTTGCTTAATGGTGGCCGACCTCTATTTTTAATTTTGCCAATGAATGTGTAGAATGAACACGGATTAAGGGTTTAGGGTATTAGAATATGTCTTTTCACTATTTTTCCCCTTATCTAACTTCCATTATTTATTTCATTCTAATTCATTTTAGTTTATTTGTTAACATGGCACGGCTACCCCTACTAATCACAAATCTCAATACCCTAGCCATTACATCATTTATTTAATTTAACTAATCAAATGTCCTAAATAATATTACTCAAACTAAGGGTCGTTACAAGAGGTTCTGTGATGTTTTCTTTCTTTTCAACCATTAACAATCATCCTACATCAATTAGATACCACAGCAGCGCACTATCTAATTATATTGCATGTCGGATGTATAGGGCGATCGTCACGCTTAGCATAGATGTTTCTATATATGTTATAGACCATATATATGTTGATATTTATAGTTGGTTTTTTCTCTATATTAGTAGATGCACTGATATAAAAAATTTCATGACACATGGGTAGGGAACTTATGTATTTATGCTAACGTAAGCATGGGAAAATTTTGTGAATCACTATTGTACCTTATTTGAATTTCGAAGATGAAATTCCTATAAAGGGGAAGCCTATAACACCCTAAATTTTAATAAATAATTAATGTGTAATTAATTAAGGAAAATGTGGGTTTGGATAGTATATACGGTTGAGAATGAATAAAATTAATGGGCCATAAGGCCGGTGGCCCAACTTACTAAAAAAAGGTATAATAAAACAAAGAACCCTTATTTGATTCATGCATTCTCATTTTACTAAAACAAAAATGTAAGCTGGCCTGATGAATTAAAAGGATAAAAAGAAGAAGAAAAGCTAAGGAACTTAGAGAAACTAAAGATCTAGCAAATCTAAAGGCTTAGGTGTGCAATACTACACCTTATTTACTATTTTCATTGTTGTTTGAGTTTGATTTTAATTATATGCGACAAGGCTCATATGTATAAGTTGTTTATATGAGTTAACCAATGCTTTAATGGATGTTTTGGTGATAAAATAGCTATACAAGAGGAAGTTTAGCTATGTGTCCCTACTCTAATGATATGGAAATTGAATATGATGATATGAACATGATTTTAGAGATGAATTATAAGTTAGAAGATTTTCCCATATCCAAATAATTATATATGAATTTGTGGCGCAATCCACGAAATAAGTACATAAGGGAAAATGGTAAATAATGGCAATATGGATATAAATGGACTAAAGAATACATTCACATATTCTAGAATCTTTGCAAGCAAATTTCCTTATTAAAGTAAGCAATTTTGAAAGCTTTATGTGAAAGCCATGACTAGATATTAAGCAAACCAAGACCTATTATGCGTGCAAATTATGCGACTAAGTTGTAAGGGGGTAAGATCCAGTAAAATACTATAAAAATAACATAAAGGACACTTTCACTAACTAAAAGTAGAGGCCAGGCTAATCTGGAGGTGACGCATGTAAAGGGAAGTGTTGAACGTGTGCAGATGTCAGACTTTACTATGGCAAAAATTAAGTGGCAAACAAGAAGAAAAGTTGTGGTAGGATTACACCTGATTCGAAAGCTAATATAAACTGATAAGAAGACTAAGAAAATGTCTACGTATAATAAACAAGACGAGTATGGTAAAAAGCCGGAGGAGAGTGCCGAATGTGGAGGCTAGAGTTGGAGGATGATACGGATGCAACATACGAGAGCAGGTGTTGATGAAGGATGAAGGGGTGCCGGGAACAAGTGTGATGAAGAGGCATGGTATTAGAACGAATCCGAGAATGTTCCAGGCTTCCCTAAATGAGACCGATGGTATTGTATCCAAGACTTACCAACTTTAGGAGGAAATTCAATCATAAGACGAAGCTTTTAGTGTTAAGGTGTTAGATAGAAACCGAAATCCAAATTAATACATTAAAAATAAAAATTAATATAAGGCATGTATGGCATCTGTAAGCCTATTAACATCATTAAATGAATAAAATGGTATAAAGCTTGTAAGGCATCTGAAAGAATATTAAATGAATAAAATGGTGTAAGGCCTGTGTGGCATCCAAAAGCCTATTTACAGCACTAAACAATAATGAGGTGTAAGGCTTATGTGGCAACCCATTGTCCAAAAGATGACATTGTATACAATGATGAGGCTTAAGGCCTGTGTGGCAACCCAATGTTCAAAAGTGATATTGTATTCGATAACTAGGTATGAGTTATGAGTGACAACTTCGTATCTAGAAGACACTAGATTTTGGTAGCAAGGCATTAGGCCCAATGCCCAAAAAGTATTCGATTACGAGTTGTAAGACATATATGGCAGCCTAATGTCCATAAAGTGACATTGTATTCAGTAACATGGTGTAAGGCTTGTGTGGCAATAAAGGTCTTAGATGACCATAATCTGAAATGGTGGTGTAATCCAAAGGGTGAAGCTGACATAACTTCAGTGCTGGCTATAAGGCTTTGTGGCATCCCTATGACTAAACTAAGTATGCAAATTAAAAAAGCAAGGCGTAAGGCCGTTATGATAGCTGAAAGCTAACAATACGAAGACAGGATAAGTAAGGCATAAAGCCTTTGATCGAAAGAAAAAGTAAATGCTACCTACAGTAATGGTAAAGGCATATAGCCTTCGTGACAGCCGATATTATGGTTTCCTTAATATTCCTAAGTAGTAGGATAAGGCTTGAGTGGAAAAATAAAAGACTAAGTTGAATCCTAGTCTTGAAGTCATAATAAGTATAGGGAATACTTAATATTTGATATAACTTATGTTGTTATTCATATTGATGAATCAAGTTTGTTGAATAGTGAGGAGAAAACTCGTTCTGTGGTTAGCGATGTCTCCTCACTATATGTTATGTTTAGGGTAATGTATTAATAATACTAGACCTTATGTCTGACCATGTTTGTATTATTATTTTTTCCATAAACTCATGGGTACTCGATTAAGTGGTTTGAGCTTAGGCAGGTAAGTTGGGATGGAGAAATAAACATACTGAAGGCGGGAATATGAGGCTTGTTTGCACATAAAAGTTGCTTTGATTTGTGTTGCATAAGTGTTCAAGTCGACATCATCGTATGACAGGCATGACACTTTATTTACGTTCTATTATTTTTGAATCCTACATTGGCATATTTTGGGATTTAAAAGGAAAGAATGTTTAAAGACCATTATGATATTTATATGTAATGCTAATATTTAGTTGCTTTGTTTACTTAGACCATTGCTTATATATTGAACTCAATTTTTTCACTTGAAAATAATTCTAGCAATGACTACACCATTAATTAAAAATAATTTGGTCTGTAAATCGAATCCTAAGTGTGCATCCAAATTTCATGACTAAGTAATAAGGGGACAAGATCCTATGTAGTGCTGAAAAATTAATATAAAGGACAATGTCACTAACTCAAAGTAGAGGCAGGACGAATAGGAAGGAAACACGTGAGAAGATGTGTGTTGGCATGATCATATTTGTCGACATGGGAATTTATACAGGCCTTATTATGTGTAACAAAAGGAGAGGCTAAGCCTAAGGGGCCATACCAATGGTATAACACCTAAAACGTAAATGAACTAAGAAAGGCTAAAGCAAGTCCTAAGTAAATGAACTAAGTAAGAGCATAGCCGAAGGTGATGGTTGATGGTTCTAAATGAAGTTTCCAGATGAAGGTGATCATAAAGGAAGATTTTCGAAGGTGTTCAAAACAAGAGTGTGTAAACAAGGCTTCCCTATGACGAAAGTCGAGTGTAGTGATTTGATAGCCGAGACCTGTTGACTTTCAAGGAAAGTTAATACCGAGACCTACTAGATTTTAGAGGAAATCTAATATAGGGTCCTAAGGGTTAAGATGGTCAAAGGTTGTAATTAGAGTTTTCTAAAGCGTTATGTGATGCAAAAATAGTTTTGAGGATTATGCTGGACAAAGATAGGCTGGGAGCCTAACAAGGCTTAATGAATAGCTAACCGTGAACTAATAAATGAATAATTTGGTGACGTAGTGAAAGTAAAAGATAGCTACAAAATAAAGTAATAACCTAATAATAATGCAGGTTCGGAAAAGCTATTAAGGTTGAGTGGGAAACCTCACCTGAATGCACCTACTTTAAGGGGTAGGGTTCGATATTCGACTTCTAAAGAAACGTGGGACGACTAGGTGGGTTATACGCTTTTGCTAGAGTGGATGTTACTCTCTTATTGGTTTCAATCCTAAGTAAATAAGATTTATCGAAACTACTAATGGTTGTTCTTTGCAGTGTAAAGATAAATATAAAGAGGCTGCTTAGGCTTGTATTTTGCAGTATAAAGATAAAAATAAAGACACTGCTTAGGGTTGCACTTCGCAGTATAGAAATAAAGGTAAAGAGCCTACTTGGGTTTATACCTTGTAGCATAAAACAAATAAAAGAATAACCGAGACCGTTTGGGGTTGTACCTTACGCTATAAGAGATATAGAGAACAAAACTAATGATAGTTTCAAAAGTAGTATTGTCGAAACATGTATGTGATCACATGTTAAGTATCGTGTTCGCCCAGACCCTAAACCCAAGATAGTTTCAGGTGAATTTTTTTTGCAATGTGTTATGTGTATTTAAATTAACATATTTTGCCGTGAGATTATGACTTATTAATGTCGTATGTTGATTTTTTTGACCGAGGCTAGTGTAGGGGAAACCCATTTCATTCTTTAGCAGCATGGTTCCACTTGCGGAGGAACTTAGAAGGGAAATGATATTATTCATGCTAGACTTATGTCTGACTTATGTGTTTATTTTTTCCCCTATAAACTCACAGGTACTCATTTGATTAGGATGATTTTATAGGATTTCATAGTATATATATTAGCCAAAGGTAGGACAATTATCGAGACTTTACCGAAGATGAAGATGGGCAGGAGGCTTATTTTCATTTTCCTTCGTCATAGCATTAATTTGGCTATATAATTTATATATTTTAAGTCCAGGAGACTACAAGGATTTTACATCTTTAAATGTTAGATCTTCGAGGCTACTATGCAATGATTAATACTTTAGAACTACGTAGGTAAGATTTGGAATTTGAATTATGTAAAGACAATTATTTATTTTGAAATTTATTTAGTTATTCTATGTGCTTAAAACTTTGATAAAAATACTATTCCTATTACGTCGTCGAATGATAATTTTAAGGTAATTGCAGCGCATTGGGGTTCCATCTTTGTGTCTCTGTATGGATGATGTTAGACTTATTAACCCACTCTGTTTGCCCATCATTTTATGAATGGTAAATAGTACTTTCTACATCTTGCTAACCAATACATCTTGCAAACTCTTCAATAATAATTCACTAGTAAATAAATGATCCTGATCACTTACAATATTAGTCGATATTCCATGTAATCCCACCATATTTTTCAGAAACAATTTTGCCAAACATTGTGTCATTCTTGGTTACTTAATAAGGATAAAGTCTGCACTCTTGATCAGTCTATCACTATTAATCATATGCTTACATTTCCCATATTCAACCTTGGCAACTCAACTGAAAAAAATCCACTTATACAGAATCCCATTTCCACAGTGGTACTTCAAAAGGTTAATGTAATCGGCTTGGCATATGATGTCCAGCTTTTACTTATTGGCAATTCATACATTACTTTACCCATAAGCCTACATCTCACTTCATTCCTTCCTGGAAGAAATTCCTCTTCATATTCCAGTACATCTTTGTACCTCCGGGATGAATAGTAAATTTCAATTAATGACATTCTCTAAGAACTTTTTCCTTAGTTTATCCTCATTAGAAACACATAATCATATCTTATTTCTTAAACCTCCACTTTGGTCATGTGAAAAGTCCTTCAAATCGTCAATCTCTGTACATACTTATAGTCCCTTTACAAGTTCAACTAGTTATGGATCGTCTTTTTTCTTTGCTGCAAGTCAATTAATTAATACTAGTCAAACTTCTAAGCAAGTGATCATTGTGATACATTGGCTAGAACTAGCTATTGATCAATAAATAGGGATTTTATGTATAAATCCACAAGAGACCCTTTATCTTTTCCTCTATATCATGGAATGTCTTATTAGCTTGCTGCATATGAGTTTTAAGAAGAAATGTTTTGATTTCCATTCTATGTGTAAAAAACCTGAGATTATTGCCCTCATGTTTGCTGATGACTTACTGATATTTTCTAAATCTAATATTAAGTCTATGACTAACAGTTCTCAAACCCTTAACTCCTTCTATCTAATATATTGTTTAAAAGCCATCTTTTGCAAATCTAAATGATAGATGGCATTCCTCGTGATAAATCCATGACTATTGCTCATCTTTCTTCTATTCTGATCGCTTTAGGTATCATTTCATATCTTGGTGTTCCTATTAATATGTAGAAGATTTCAACTAAACAATGCATGCCTATGTATGAAAATTTTAATAAGAAGCTAAGTTCATGGCCTTTTAATAAGTTAGCATCTGCTGGTAGGCTTGTTATTGCCAAATCCATAGCTACCTCCTTGTGTTCATATTTTTCTAGCCTTTACATTCTCCCTGCAAAATTGATTGCAATGATAAACTAGGCTTTAAACCACTTAATATTGCATGCAAATCCTCATTCTAAGAAACTTATTCCAATCTCTTTCAACAAAATTACTCGGCCTTATGATAGTAGAGGTTTTCGTGTTATGGACCTTAAACTTTGGAACAAGGAAGCAATTTCAAAACACATAGATAGGTTATTAGAGAATAAAGACCTTCTTTCCTCTTGGCCCCATCCTAACTTCATCAAAAGGTCATACATTAGGACTATGGATACTCCTCCTGATTGTGCTAGTTCTGAAAAAATTTATTAAGATGTAGAAATTATCTTCTTCCTCTTTTTCAAAGCAGAATATCCAATCCACTTCTTTCTGGCACTCTCCATGGTTTTGTAAGGGTTTCATCCTTTCTCCTTCTCTACACCATGGTTTAAGATTTTTGTCTAGGATTCCTGAATAAGCTATAGTCCTATCCTATTATAATAAAGGTTTCATAAATCTACCACATTCCAGTTCTCAAATTACTAGGTAGATCTGGGATAAAATTTATAACTCTTTATATTAAGACAATGTTGGTATCTCTAAATGGAATGATAAAGCTCACTCAACCAACTCAGTTTACAAGGCTTTAGCATCTCAATCTCAAATCCCATTATTCCTTTGGCATTCCAGAATTTGGTCCAGCAAATCTAATCAGAAGGAAAACATGATGCTCTGGAAAATAATCAGTAATGCGAACCATACCCAGGGCAACTTAGTTCCTAGAGGTCTTGGCATTATTTCTTGTTGTACTTTATGCAATAAAAAACCAGAATATAACTAGCATATTTTGAATGCTGTTACAACTATACAATATGGCAATTGTAACGACCCAGAATTTCTGTCATTTGAAATTCATATATTTAATTGATTTTAAATATTAACAAGTAAAATTTGTAAGTCAAATAATTTATATTTCGAATATTTAGATTTAATTTGGTAATTAAATCGATAATTTAATATTTGAAATTTCAGAAAAATTTGGAATTTGGGTTTAATGTGATTAAAAATGATTTATAAAGTTATATTAAATCATATTGGAGTTAGAACAATGTTTGTGAACTTTTAAAATTAAATTAAAAGTTAATTTGTGAAAATTGAATATTTTAATATTTAATTGACGAGTTAAAAATAGCTATTTTTCAAACAGTCTCGGATTTTGAAGAAACTAGTTCCATCGGATCCGTAATGTTATATTATTCTAGGATTTCAAATTTCGTGTCAATCGAACTTACGGTTTGTCCGGGGCAAGCCAAAACGCATAGAAATTTGTTTAATCGATTTAATTTAAATTTGATCGTTTATTTCCGTAACTAGCACAGACGATCGAATTGGCTCTCGATACCTATTCCATTGTGCCCGGAACGCGGGGTAAACCCTAAAAATGCCAGTCATCGCGCGAGATTTGGAGTTCGGAAAAATTTCGGATGAATAGTAATTTGTGAAAATTTCTATAAATGGACTTGTTTTATTTCATTTGCAAACATCACAGCCCTGGGGTTTCATAGCCGCCAGCCTCAATGTCAATGGCCGAGAATTCACCTCCTCCCTCCTCTATTTTCTTCTAATCCGTCAGCATTCATCAAAAATTATCAACTACAAAGTTGAAGAGCATCGAGAGTATTAGCTATCCAACGGTCATGATCGGAATTGGATTAACGAGGAGACTGCTAAGGGGCCGCGTTCATCACCGGTTCGTGCTCGATTTTCGAGCTAAAGGCGAGCCCGAGCTCTACCTTGTTGCGGCCGAAGGTACACGAGTGATGGGCTTCGAGGTGGAAGATGTTGATCGAGCTGAAAAGTGGTGTGGTGGTCGCGTGAATTAGGGGTAGATGGCGGCCGTGGGTTCCTTGTTACCGGTAGACGAGCGTGAGTGAAAGAAAGGGGGAAGATAGAGATAGCGGCCCAGATTTGTTTACTCAAGATCCAACGGTTCTGATGCTGTAGGGTTTAAAAATATAATAAAAATGTAAGTTTGTTTATATTATAATTCGTACGAACTTTAAAAATGTGTAACTCTTTCATACGAGGTCAAAAACGCACGAAACGAATTGCATTGGATCCGTATGGACGAGCACTACGCGATGGAGCTGGTTTGGAGTCGTTTGGAGCTAGTGATAATTTCGAGTAAAATTAAACGCGTGTTTAATTTTATTCGAAACAAACGCTACAACTGTTATCGGAAACTCAAGGTGAGAACTTCTCACTCGATCGAATTGTTTCGATTTAAATTTTAAATAGTTAGATTTAAAATTGCTTGATTGTATGATTGGATGATAGTTATTATCTGTTGTATTGAAATAGACCCTATACGCCGTATATTAAGCGGATGTTATTTATTAAACACATATGCCGCGATAATTCCAACTTGATATGGAATTGGTATTATATATGTACTTGGAGTTGATTTCCTGCATTATATAGCGGATGAGACCCTACTGCGCCGCATAATAGCGGATAATATTTTATAAATCCCATATACCACGACATTTCACCTCGAAGTGGAATTGGTATTGTGCTAACATGTTTGGATGCAGGGAAACAGGTTGGAGGATCCAACTGGATTCCTCAATTGATTGAATTTGTTTCAATATTGTGTGTTGATCTATTTATAATCTGTGTGATTATCTTTGTGATTGAAATCGTTAAAGGCTAAATTTTAGCCGAATATAAATTGGTATCGTTAGATACCGAAAATAAGTAAAATGAGAATTTTCGAAATTTAAGTTGAAAATTTATAATTTAATTTAATTTTGAGAATCGTATAAATTTGAAGGAAGGAATTTTTATAATGATAAAGTTTTATGTTTATCTTATCGAATAAAATTCCAAAATATGGTAAAAGGGCTTAATAAATGGATTTGATAATATTATTCAAAGGTTGGAAATTTATTCAAAATATGGATTTTAAAGAGTTGGAAAAAATAAAAGAATTTGTATTCTTTAAAAAGGAAATTATTTTTAAAAGAAATAAATTTAGAAATCCATTTGGGAATTGATTTTGGTAATTAAAAATAGATATTTTGGAAATCCATTTGGAAATTTATTTGGTGCTTTGAAATGAATTTGGAATCAATTTGGAAATTAATTTGGGGTTTAGTAGAAATTGATTTCAATTTGAAATTTGAGTGAAATTCACTTAGTGTTTAATTTCTTGGGAAATCAATATGGAATCTGATTTGGTTTTTTTTGGAAATCAATTGAAAACTGATTTTGGTGTTGAAAGTGAATAATTCAAATCGATTTGAAAAATCGTATAAAAAGGGAATATTTGGAAATGTAAATTCACAATGGAAATTTATAAGGGAAATTTGTTTTAAAAGTAAATATTGATTTATTTTTAAAAGTGTGGAAATAAATTTACAAATTTGGAACGTAAACTTAATAAATTGGTAAGGATTTATTTAATTGGGTTGAATGAACCATTTTAAAATGAAAGCGTATTCTCCCTGGGAAGCCGAATAAGAATTTCTGAATAGCTTTGAAAAATATATATTATTCATATATATAAAATTCTAGTATTGGTTTTGGAAAAGATACTTTGAAGAAATTTACCTCTTAAATTATTTTAAATCCTTTAAGTAAAGATTTATTAAATTGTTTATAGAAATGATTATTTCTAAGATTTAATCGGTAATTGTTTTAGAAAATAGTTATTTAAATAGTTATACTCTATTTACTAATTTTATTCTAAAAAAATAGTTTGGGTTTAAGTTTATATAATATAGGTATTATATTTTATAACTAATATTTTAATTAGAGTGTTTAAAGAAAAAAAGTTTTATTTAAAAGTGTTTTCTAGAGATATTTTTGGATAAGAAACTTTCAATTATTTTAAAATATTTGAACTCGGCAGATTTCCAGTGAAAATGAATAACTATTTGTCAGTGTTTCCATCTAAGGAAATTGATTTGA
Organism: Allium cepa; assembly: GCA_030765085.1. Classification (NCBI taxonomy): domain Eukaryota; kingdom Viridiplantae; phylum Streptophyta; class Magnoliopsida; order Asparagales; family Amaryllidaceae; genus Allium; species Allium cepa. The sequence continues at coordinate 351,136,318 of CM060944.1, forward strand.
AATTTGTTTTCAAAGATTAAAAGGTGAAAAATAATTTGAAATTTGTTTTCAAATGGTTGAAGTGTGGAAAATATAACTTATAAAGATATTTTGAAAATAAATAATTTGGGAAGATTATCTGGAATCTGGTTATGTTGTGAATATTGATTGATAGTTAAATAATCGACTATCAATATTGACCCTTAAAGGGCTATTTGTTGTGAATTGGTTGAAATTGAATGCTACACTTATTTTTAAATTTTTGCGCTCGTTATTCGGATTACCCATTCCGAATAGTGATACGACGTAATGGATAGCATTGAAGACCGGTGTTGAAGACCGAGTATTTGTGAAAACGATAGGATGGCCTATCAATTGTCTCTGCACCGTTAGCTACGGTATGGAGATTTCCTTTGTGATGGGAAATTCAATCGAGATTGTGAATACCCGGATTGCAACGACTCCTTTGGAAGTGCCTTCGGTTCTGTTCGAACCCGGAACAGACTTGTATGGTTACGTGTCTGACATTACATTTTGAGATATAAAGCAGATTTCTTTCAAATATATCTCTGTTGGTGGCGAAGAATTTATTCTCTTAGCTTAACACCCTTCTCTGAGACGTACGAGCTCAGAAGTTTTGTAGTTGAAGGTTATCAGCAATATACTCCCAATTTGGTAATGTGGCATGCTGAGTGTTGCTATGTGATGATTATTTATTGATCATTTATTGATCAAAGCGTGGCTTTGTGAAAAAACGTAGCTTTGTGGACGAGACTTCGTCAGATCTCACACCCCAGAAATGGTCGAAACAGGAATATGCGGCAAGGTTATGAGGGTCGCTCCCTTTAGGGTATGTCATTTCCTTGTGGAAAAGGGTGGTGTCAGGTGTGGAGCCTTGATGCTTAACCTATGTGGTTGTTCCAATCTCATTTTCTGTGTGGTTGTTGCTTTGTGATCGAGGGCCCTCGGATAAAGGTCCCAGAGGGCCAGGGGGTGGCATATTCGTGTAGTAGTTACCTAGTTACAAAGGTAACCCGGCCTTGTGTTGGCAGAGAGCTGGTTAAGTTCTTGGGACGTCCCGCCAGAGGCGATCCCATGTGGCAGTAGGAAGTTCCTTAGCCTGACCATTTGTAGGAAATCCAAAGAAACAATACGAGCCTTGTACGGTTTTAGTTGTAGAACCTGCCATTTAATATGGTAGCTATAGCAGGCATAATATAATGGTACCTATGCTGGCTAAGATTTATATTATACTTTCGAAATGTTTTTATCACTATGCACTAATAATAATATCAAAAATGATTTGTTTTGCGTAGTAAGCATCTTTGACTATCATAAGGAGAAATCTCCTCCAATTCTGCGTTTGCGTTGTGTGTATGCGGGGAGGCCTTATGGTAGTTTCATTTTCCAAAAGCATTGCGGATATTTTTCACTTCCCTTGTTGTTGTTGTTTTAAAAGATAAATAACTGTTTTGAGTTCTCACACCAGTCCCATGACTGACCTGGAGTTTATTGTTCCCTTCCTAAACTCTGGGTGCCCATAATTTTCCACACGGGCAGCCTAGAGTCAGGTTATCAGGTCATTCTGGATTCATAAGTGCTATGGAGCTCAAGTGGCGAGCTGGATGGCGAGACGTATTACTTGTATATGATATTATCTTTCCGCTGTAAATTTACTTGTAAGGACATGTTTTTACAACTGTCCATTATTTTGTTGTGTTGCATATTGTTGTTGTACACTCTGATGATAATGTAATGTATTAACTGATATAGTTCTTTGTTTTAAAGATTATTCATTTATCTACTATATGTTATTCCACTGCGTTATGTGATATTCTGATATTGTTTCTGTTTTGTTTTTTATTTCTTCTATCTTTTTCTTCTACCTCTTCTTTTTAACCCTCATGGTTCGGTTTTTCGGCATTCGATTGCTCGGCAGTTGATACTGTGGATGTATTAATGTCGACCTTCGGATCCCGATAAAATCGATATGTGACAGCAATTTATTCTAGTTCACTTAAGGCTTCATAATCTCAGTTCAAAGACAAAGGTGGAATGGTATAATGTTTTTAACGCTATAAAATGGAAAAGTATAATAGTGGAATTCTTATTCGTTATCCCAAAAAAATCTTTTTACGCGATATGGGTTGAAAGGAACAATTGTATATTTAAGAAAGAAAGCAGTCCTAAAGTTATCTTAATTCGAAATTTTTTTAAATGAGTGTTGTTGTATATTTGCTTAGGGTTTTGAATATGTTGCACTGTTGCTTAGTGTTCCCGTAAGTTGAGTTTGTTTAGGCAGTTGTTCTCCTTTGATATGTATATTTTTTTTAATTTTTATTGCCTTAGTAGCCTGTTACTAGGGAATTTCCTTCTTTCTTTATAAAATCCAACAGGGGCTGTTCCCTTCCTGTTAGCTTTGCTAAAAAATGTAATTTTTTTAATCAGTTTTATACAAATATCAAATTAAAAACATTAAAAATATATAGATAATTTAATATAATTCAAGCTCAAATTACTTTGAAAGATAACAAATCCACATACAATGTCATTCTATAGGGATTATATGATATACCATATATAAATTATAAAATGAAGATACATACCTTAGAAAATTTGGCCTTTAAGTGCACCTTGTTTAAAGAGATCTCCTAGATTCCGAAAGAACTATTCCACCAAATCTTGCAACATCCTAGACTACCATTTGTTTTAATTTTTGTTGATGTTAATTTGTATGATAGATATTCGTCTATAAAATGGAAAGTAGGAGACGCTTATGACCATAGATTAAGGGAGGGAAGAAGAGAGATCAAAAGGTGAGGGTATGGGTTTGTCTAAATATAGAAAGGAAGCCTTTTACTCTTTCTCCTTTTGCTAATTCTAGATCCATATCTAAAATTCAAACTATCTCAACTCCTCCTTTTTCTCTTCCTAGGTCAACCATATAAAAGGCCTTCTTGGGCCAATAAACAACCTCACCTGCTTAATTATTAATGATATTTAAATCATACTTAAACATGTATCAATATCATATATCAATATGTACAAATATACCTTTTATATACTCACTTAATAAATTACTAATGGCATATAGAAAATACTAATAGCATATATGTTATACCAACTTTTCGAAATGCAGTAAGATATGAAAATTAGTTAACAAATGAACTACGAAGTAAAATCAAGTGGGCCAAGCCAAAGCATAGCGGGCCACTTAGGAAGGACGGGCCAGATGAACCACAAACTAAGTTGTGCAGGACCAAACATATAGCATAATAAACTCATACAAAACTCTAAGATGAAGAGCAGATCAAGTATCTTAAGATGCAACTGCGCTAATATACCACAACAAAGCAACAGGATAATAAGGCAAAAAAATCGCCGCAAATACAAGTCAATGTCATACGAGGTCAAATACGCGTAGTTTTAAGCTAGCTCGGTTGTATAGAGATAAATTGCAATTCGTTGTCATATTAATAATCCACTTGATCACTTGAGTGCTAAATGTTAAAGCAGATCATTATATAAAGAACTAAGAAACTAAACCAAACAAAGCCAAGCAACGCCGTATTGCCATACTCATGTTTCATGACCCAGTTGATTACAAGTTTCTTAATGTAGAAGCAAGCAATCTTTGTATGATAGCCAATGCAACACCAATGCTGGTCAAAGAGGAGCGAGGCAAGCCAAATAAAGAATAACTGCACCACGCTTGAAAACTGCTCCAATTCTAATAGGAAAAGCCACACCAATATGCAAAGCTAGCCAATTGCATCCCTATTGAAATCGAGTTCGTGGCAACCGTACTGTATTGGAACAATTTGGAATCATAAACTTCATACTACGCCAATGAGAAGTGAGGTCTCAACGTGCATACTCATCTTAAACCACATTACAAAGCCACTTCAAACTACACAGCCTTTATGACTGTGGAGCGAGCCACGGTCCCACATTGGAGCAAAATCCAGATGATGGAAACCGATTGCAACCTTTATATTCATCTCAAATTGGAACTGCGGTATATCTATTTAAATAACGACTATCCCTAAGTAGAGATGTGGCATAAACTAAAACTAACATCTAAATTAGCATGTCTGCACCGCAATTTTATATCACATAACAAAGCTACAAAGATGACCCACCATCCTAAGGAGACATTGAAGGAATGAGATTGCAATGCAATCCAATACCAATACCAAAGCGATAAAGCAGTGCTGCAATTTTGAAAGAGTTATGTCCAAAGCTAATGAACTGCACTAGACATATCCTAACCTTCTAACAATTCTAAACCTAGACTTGCACTGTGCTTACTGAGGACTCTTTAGGCAATACCATGAGGAATAAAAATCATACCGAGGGTTGCATACAGGATTAACCAAGCATCACTCCATCGCAGTTCCTCACTTGTTAGAAAAAAGCAAAGGTGTAAGCGACCATTATCAAGCGACTTGAACATATCAACATCAAGAGCATGCCATAACAAATTCATACATATATTGAGCTAACACCATAGGGTAGTATCATACAAAACGCGTTGTTTCGCTCTATATGCATCAATAATGCCCCAGAAACAAAGCAAAGGAATAACTCTCAACATCTTCATGGTTAGAGTGCTAAAAATGATGCAAATGCACTGAAGAAAAGAGGGATGTCTCATTACACTCTCATTCACACATAAGGGTGGTATACAGGACATTTTCCTTCTGTATCAGAAGCTCATGATCCATTAAAATTTGGGTGTTTCCCGCATCAATTCCATGCATTCCTACTTCAAATCAAATCTTCCTGCTAATAGCAAATTTCCCGCCCAAAGACATCACCAATCCTCACATGTTTAAAGCAAGCAGTAGAAGTACGACATGTGTAAAGATCTAACGGGGGAAGGGAAGCATGAAGGGTAACTCTATTAGTTCACCAAAAAGCTAACCTATAAATAAAGAAACATTGTAGTAGTATGGATGGGTTCTTTTTCTGATTTCCAAAGAAAAGGTACTATGAAAAAAAGATTCTCTACAACAATGCAATAATGTAAAATGTTAAATGATAAATGAAAGAATAGAAGATGGAATTTTCCATAGATATAGGATTTCTTGAAATCTGAACCGCATAAATCTCAGTGTCTTTATTTATTAATTGCATTTTCTATTTTATTCTCCGGGTCGATTTGGTTATGGAATTTGATAGTAAGAATGGTTAAATTGAAAGAGGCACTCCAACAAACGATTGGCTATAATTATGTAAGTACATAACAACATAATTATTACTTCAAGGCACGTTTGATATAATTCAAATTCACTAATTCATAATCGCGGAAGTATTTAGCATTATAATTACTCTGTGATCATCTTAGGTGCTATGGGATGAAAATATCACCAATATTTTAGCGTTAGAAGAAGGGAAGAACCTTCATCTAGTTTCCTTTTGGCCACTACATTAACAATCACAACGAGCATGGATGTGGAAGAAGTTTTCATCCATAAGCCAATTCAATAAAGGTGCTCAAATCCATGGCATTCAGCGTCACCTGGTACCACACAAATAGATACACAGTAGAACACCTCTATGTATTTTGCCCTTACTATTCATGATCTAACTTTGCAATCCTTACTATAAAAAAATACTATACTTTGAGCAGAAGTCTCATAGTATTTACCATTTCACCTATATCTACTATTATCTATGCATATTAATCGTGCTTCCGAAAGTAAGTTATCAAAGATCAATCCTCTATCTTACTTGTTGGTTATAATCCATTTTGAAATCTAATTTAAAAAGAAACACTTCATAAAATATGGATTAGAACCTTTCCAATAGAGTGCAGGGAAAAATATTTATCATGCAGGGATAATTGCCGAATCGTTGTAGATTTATAATACACTCTGGTTTAGTTAGCATTATTCCTATAGTTTTCAAACTAACTAAAAATAAAAATAAAAAACCATGTCCATCAATGCAAATCTGCCCTCATCGGTCCGTAGGTCATCGGCAACGCCCTCCAGCTCAGCTAATTACGCTTTTGATGAGCAAAAACGACACTCTTAATATTGAGAACAGTTATACTAAACTAAGATGCACAAGGGAAAGAATTTTAAAACGAAGCTCATATATGCCCGAAAAATGGCATGACCCAAAATAGATGCGAATCCCCAAAATTCATCAAGGAGAGCCACCTCATATCCTTTCGCAGTTCACCGCTAATGCTCATTATCCAAGCCAAGCACATGATTACTAGATAAGAACGACAATCTTAGCACTGAGAACATTGAAACTGAATACAAACACTTGGAATCATATAAACACAATTAGGATTTTCAACCAAAATATTGCGTTGGAGGTAGGGATATTAGACAACTCGAACCAGCTGCCGAAACAAAACTGCGCAAATGCAGCCTGACATTTCAGCCAAACAACTAAAATGGTTATAAGGATATTAGGCGATCCAAGCTAGTATAATAATCTCTCTATGTTATTTAATGTAACGTAGCCACACAAGATGCAAGGATATTGGACAGCATGAACCAGTACAAAAAAACATGCGCATGAATTAAGAAGGTCGTAAATACATGACCAGACTTCACATTCAAAATGCAGTCCACCCCTAAATAGCAGAGTGGACTGTGCCAAGCCTACGAATGTGAAATTTCCCTTAAATAGTGGGACAGGTCATACCAAGCATGCAGCAAAAAATGCACGTCAAAAGTTCAGTCAGGATCCAAAACTGCATAAGAAATTAATCTGAAATATGGCAAGGAAAGAGAATGCATGGAATGTACTACAACCAGCAGATCAGGTACGATTCCAGAAATAACGGCAAACATCAGAGACTAATATCTTCTCATATTACTTAGCTTTATTTATACTCACTAAAACCTACACATGATTACATGTTCCACACGTTTACACACACTTTGTAGGAAAAGATGGTTGAAAATAATCACAACATGAGTTACATTAAAAAATTAAGTTCATAAGCCTATAATTCATAGCAAAACAAAACAATGTTAAGAATCTAATTTGGACTCAAAAGAAGCATAAGCTATGATTCTTCTATGGCGACATGATCTTCGACCCTCTAACATTGCACGTTGCGTGAGCTACCTTTGAGATGGGAAGCCGGAGACGAATCATCTAACTTAGTAATAATAACCGATGAATGACTAGGAATAAAGCGAACATAATTGGCTCGAGTATCATAGTTAGTGCTGGACCAGGAATCGCCATAATCCTTCAAATCAAAGACGTGATCTGCATGATTATATAAAAAGGTTAAATCAAGTTCGAGCTAGAGATAAGAGAAAAAGTCAATCAAACGCTTTACAACAATGTCTTCCATGACCCTCCTGACTCCCTCATTATAAATTACCCCCATCAAGGAAGCCTTATCCAAACTACCAAAATAAGTTGGAGGACCCACACCTCATAGTAACGGGAACTCGACCAAGGGTGTCTGTATTAGATTAGGATTCCAAGGAAGCAATTTTGTTTTCATGAATATTCACATGCTCCATAGCCACCGTCCTACTCTGTTTAATATAATCAGAAGGCTGCTCTTTCATCTTCTTCGGTCCTAGAGCAGGGCCTAAAAAATTCATGCATAGTAGAGTTATAATGCGAGCTACTACTCCCAATATACTTTGATTCCTTTTTATGAAAACTCTCTAACTTATTAAACTTGACCTTATAATAACTTTTTAAATCATTCTTTCATTTAAGAACAATATCAGGATCTGCCCTCGGAGGAGGTGCATGAGCAATATAAGGCCTAAAAACTACACCTGGAGCCAAGGCGGCGTTAGGATCATCTTCGATGCTAATTTTCTTTGCGATATACTTAAACAACTCCTTGACTGTGCGTTCTAGAGCCTTAACCTCATCCTTGTATACTATCCTATATGCATTCGTAGGATCCTTAGCAAACCTTCCAATTCAGCGATACGATTCTAAGAGACTTAAGCCTTTTCTCCAATTCTTCTATCTCTGAACATTGTTTAGTAATGCAAGTATATTGCCTTATGTTAGCCTACTTAGACTCTTTCAACTCCCGCTCCAGTTCATCAAACCATGTGCACAGCTGCTCATAAATTTCATTAGCAACTGATTCCCTCTACTCAATAAGACTTATGATTGTAGCCCCAAAATCTTTGATCCAAATTTCATAATCCCCAATGACTGTAGAAGGAGAAAGATCTTACAAGGGAAGAGTATGGTGGTAGCCCTAGTGGGAGAAATAGTTGTAGTCTTCGAACAATGTATGACCAAAAATGAATCAATAAGCAAGGAAAGAAAAATAATAATTGTAATAGAAGGATTACAAGGGAGTACGCATACAGTATGCAAAAGTGTTTCATTTGAACAATAATTACATAATATATTAAATGGAAGAACCCTGTTTTTTTTTGCGCCTAAGTCTAGCTTTAAACCACGGTAAGTGGGGATGTCCTATGGAGAGATATCCACTTTCTAGGATGGAGCCCCTCTTGTGCAGTACTAAATCTTATAGCACATCCCTTTCGTGAGTAACATGTGTAATTTTGGATAAAAGGCCTTGAGTATCATTCCTTAATTGGGTAGCAATTTGCTCCAATTCATTTTCCCTTCTACATTCCATGGTCGTCCTCATCAATATTCTGTCCATGGCATGCCATTCTAAAGCCTTAAATTGTTGAATTAAACTAATTCCTTCACGTGACTTTGATAAAAGGGGATTATCAATACTTAATGTTTTTTCCTAAAAGAATGAAGCAGGAATTTAAACATTGGGTACCAAATGTAAATTTCATTAATAAACTTCCATGCTTACAAAATGCCATCCAAATAAAAGACATGCGTAGTTTTATCATAGCAAAAAACATTTTTCAAAAAAGGAAGGAAAAAGAGAAACTTAAGAGTTGGAAGGGTCGGATGTTTACTTCTTCAATAACTATAGATCGTGGTGGAACAGTCTTGGACTGCACTTCTAAAATAGGAGGATCCTTGCCTCTATTGGAATCATTAGATATGTATCAACCTGCATTCCTTCGGAAGAAGAAATGGGAAGGTTATCACGCTCCTGAACCCATTTCCATTTGTAGTATCCTAGGCCTCGATAACTAGATGTGGCTTTTCCAAGAAACTCAAATCAACTTCTACGTTCTCTGCACTGGGATTTTTTGCAAAGAAATGTCTCTTCACATGAACATAAACGTCATAAAGAACATTATAAGAAATTTTGTTTAGAACTTTCTCCATTTTATAGAGCTTCTATTCTAATCTGCTTACTTTCTTATTCTGCTACTTGACATCTTGTTCCATATCCTTAACCTTCTTGAAAGACGCCTCCATTTGTGTTTGTAATCTTCCCCTTATATTTCCTGCTTCAATGTCCAAGGGGACGGTGTCCAAATCACATCTTAATTGCAAGTTATTTTGCTCCCACTTCAAGATTTCTTTCTGGGCAGTAGTAAGAGCCAGCTCTAAATTACTGAGCCTGTTATGCAGTTCCATCCCAAGGGCAATGAGCTAAAAGCATGAAGATTATAATAAACAATAATACATCCGAAACCATAATTGAATAAAAGCAACGTCATAGTGTGTTAACCTGGACATTTAAGTCCGAAAAGACTTCAACAGAAGGCAAACTAGAAGCACGTAACGGAGAAAGGGTCGGTGTGGTAAAGTCGTCAATAAGTAAACGACCCATCCTCTCAACCAAGTCAAACACCATACACTCTCCCGAAATGGCCAAGAAATGTGAGGAGGGCAGAAGTATGCGAATGGGCAGCATAGGAGCTGTAATGCACATCAATGAACTTAGGGGATGAGGTGGAGGATCATCCACCCTTGATTGCTTTTGTACACTCTCGTGTGCAAAAAGAACTTCTCTAGTCTTTTCTTCTCTTTTCCTCTTCTTCGTAGTAAAAGCACCAATAAGTGAAGATATTGAACCTATGTAGTAAAATGGACAAAGTTAATACATACAAAGCTTTAAACTTTGATGAATAATAAAATGCAAACACACACACACACACATGTATATACCATGTGGAGTAGAAACATCAAAGTAATACGTAAAAATGGATCTATAAAACTGGTGATGCTTGCGTAGAAAATTGTCCTTGTATAGTAAATCTTTAGTGAAGAGATGTGACCCCTTACGGGCATCATTAGATAGCCTTAACGCATCTGTCTTGTGCTGTGAAAACAACTTATTTTCCTCTTTAATGAAATAGAGACGGTCCGCTAAAAGAGAAGAAGATCCAAATCAATGCAGGAAAGGAAGTTAAAAGAAAAAAGAAACATGAAGAGAAGTGAGAACAGTGCTAGGCTCTTGGATGGAAAAGGCAAATCCATTCAAGTTAGAAACAAAAAAGAACCGATCTGCCCATCTATAAGTTTTACAAGGAGAAGAGGATAAAAGGGATTTGGTGGCCTGACTGACGAAAAATCATATGCATCTCAAAGTATGGTTCTCCATTATAGAATATAGGAAGGTTAATTCTCTTAAAGAAGGAAGAGTCAAATTCTTAGCATACAAGATATAGGTGTAGGTCAGAAGGTAATAAGAAACCGGAGCTAATTGAATGAGAGATAAGCCGAACATCGCCTGCTATTCCTTAAGAAGGGTGTGGAGAGGAAAATAAAGGTAACATCTAATATGCTCAGATTATACGGAAACATGCCCTTTAGGGGGGCAAATGAATGCAATCAAAGGTTAAGGAAACCCTAAATTCGTAACCGCTAATCCCAAAACTAGCCAAGATCCCCTCCACTCGACTGCTCTTACGAATGGCCTAAGGAATTCAATAAAAGAAAAATCATGACTGGAAGACCAGGACGATCTTCGAAGGTCATCAATAACTAAATTAAGTAGAAGAAATAAATTACTCGTAAAACAAGATAGTAGAAAATGGGGTTCCTTATAGAATTTTAAATGAATTAATCAAGGAATCTAATCAAGGATTTCATCGGTCAAATTAAAAAAAAAGTAAACAAGATCATACATGTAACTGCTCGAACTTGAAAAAAAAAACCAAACTAACCCAAAGATCAACTTAGAAGACGCCTAACAAACAATGGAATGAGTAAGAAAATTCAACTTACAAATGAATTTGGGATCAATTTGAAGTGAAATGTGAAATCTATGTTTCTCCTATAGTTTTTTCTATCTCAAACTGGTAAAAGAAGAAGCAATAAAGAAGAAGTAACATTTATTAATTAACAAATGAAATCCTTACCTCAAACCCAAAAGCACTATGAAACCACGGTCATTGGATATCTATCATTTACGTGAAACTAAATATATTCATTTGAGATATGAAACGATTTGTATGACAACGGTTAGAAAAAGAAACCAACCATAATGGAACATGTGTACAGTGCATTGAATGTAAGATGACTGATTGGATGACTCAAAAATTGGGTATGGATTAATATGTCTTCCTTAATAGGTATTAACACGGACTTGGGGGGCAAGTGTTATCTCCACTTTTCGAGATGCAATAAGATATGAAAATTGGTTAAACAATGAATTGTGAAGTAAAGTCAAGAGGGCCAAGCTAAAGTGCAGTGGCTCACTAAGAAAGGAGGGCCAGCTAAACCACGAACTAAGTTGTGAAGGACCAAACGCATAGCATAATAAACTAGCACTACGACTCTGAGACGAAGAGCAGATCAAGTATCCATAAGATGCAACTGGACCAGTATACCACATTAAAGCAATGATATAATAAGGCCAACAAAATCACTATAAATACAAGTCAAGATCATGTGAGGATAAATATGCACAGTTTTAAGCTAGATCGGTTGAATAGAGATGAACTGTATGTCAAATATGTGCAGTTTTAAGCTAGCTCGGTTGAATAGAGATGAACTGCACTTCATTGTCATATTAACAAGTCACCTGATCACCTAAGTGATAAGTGTGAAAGCGGATAATTATGTTAAGAACTAAGCAACTAAACCAAATAATGCCAAGTTGCGCCGTATTTCCATACTTATGTTTCATGACCTGGCTGATTACAAAATTATTAATGTAGAAGTAAGCAATCTTGGTATGATAGCCAATGCAACACCAATGCCGATCATAGACGACTGAGGCAAGCCCAAAAAAAAAAAGAATAACTATGCCATGCTTGAAAACTACTCCAATATCGATAGGAAAGGCCACTCCAATATGAAAATCTAGCCAATTACATCCAATCTAAAATCGAGTTCGTGGCAACCGAAATGCACTGGCATACTTCGGAAGCATAAACCTCATACTGTACCAATGAGAAGTCTGGTCTTAGGGTCCGAACTTATCCTAAACCACGTGATATAGCCACTTCAAACCGCGCCACCTTTACGATCATGGACTAAACTACAGTCCCCACATTGGAGCAAAATCCAAATGACGGGAACCGATCTGCAACCTTAATATTCTTCTCAAATCGGAACCGCGAAACTTCTATTTAAATGACTATCCCCAAGCAAAGATGCGGCACAAACTAAAACTAACATCTAAATTAGCAGGTCTACGCTGTAATTTTGTATCACATAATAAAACTACAAAGATGCCCCACCATCCTGAGGCAGCATTGTAGGAACGAGACTGCACTGCAATCCAATACCAATGCCAAAGCGACAAAGCTGTGCCGTAATTTTAAGAGAATTTTGTCAAAAGCTAATGAACTGCATTAGACATATTCCGCCTTTCTAACAACTCTAGACCTAGACCTGCATTGTGCTTACTAATGACTCTTTAGGCAGTACCATGAGTAATGAAAAGCATTTCATGGGCATCGTAAAGGATTATCCAAGCATCATTCACTGCAATTCCTCACTTGTTAGAAAACGGCAAAAGCGCAAATGGCCATTATAAAGTGACTTGCACATATCAACATCAGGAGCAGCCTAGAATAAAATTCACATAGATATTGAGCTAACACCATGGGGCAGTATCATACAAAAGGTGCAGTTCTGCTCCATATGTATCAACAACGCCACAAAACCAAGGAATAACTCTCAACATCTTCATGGTAAGAGTGCCAAAAATGACGCAGTTGCACTGAAGAAAAGGGGGATGTCTCATTACACTCTCATTCATACATAAGGGTAGTACAAAGGCCATTTGCCCCTCAGATCAAAAGTGCATGGTCCATTTAAATTTGGGCATTTCCCATCTCAATTCCATGCATTCCCACTTCAAATCAAACCTTCCCGCCAATAACAAATTTCTCAACCAAAGACACATCACCAATCCACACATGCTTAAAGCAAGCAGCAGATGAATGATGCATGTAAATATATAATAGGGGAAGAGAAGCATGGAAGGATAACTCCATCAATTCACCAAAAAGCTCCACTATAAATAAAGAAACATTGTAGCAGTGTGGGGGGGGGATGGTTCTTTTTCTGATTTCCAAAAAAATGTACTATGTAAAAACGATTTTGTACAACAATGCAATAATTTAAAATGTCGGATGATGAAGAAAAGAATAGAAGATGGAATTTTTCATGGATCTAGGATTTCTAGAAATATGAACTACATAAATCTCTGTGTCTTTATTTATTTATTGCATTTCTATTCTATTTTCTGGATCGATTTGGTTATGAAATTTGATGCGAAGAATGGTTAAATTGAAAAAGGAATTTTGACAAATGGTTGGAATGCTACTTCCTCATTATGTAAGCACACATCAACATAATTATGACTTCAAGGCACATTCGATATCACTCAAATTCGCTAATTCATAATCGTGGAAGTAATTAGCGTAATTAGCACTATAATTACTCTATGATCATCTTGGGTGTTATGAGACAAAATATCTTACCAATAATTTACATTAAATAAATAAATAATATTTCATAAATATTAATTAATTTAAATAATTTATTACAATTACAAAATAATTAAATCGTGAGGTATTTCGGAGAAATCAACAACAAGGTTGTGCGACCCACAGGTGTAAAATTCAGCCACCGATTAATATCGCACAATTCAAACATTAACTTTTACACTCACATTAATATTAGCAAAATTAAATTTCAAAATTTAAGAGATACCTTTTAGTAACGACTATTTTATTCCAATTTTCTGCATCGTTACTATATCACATTAGGACCTATGCAATTTGGTTTTGTTAAAAATTTCAATATCATCGATATTCAGCTGGGTTAGTCCATAAACGAAGTCCTTTGTTAAATAATAATATTTATTATTGTAACGTACCGCCTTTTTGTACACTTTAAATCGACGATAAACCACACACGTCAGACTTAAACCATACAGAAGGGAGAAATGTTATAGGGTAAATAAGAATAACCAAAGAAAGGAAAAAAAATAGAATCTTGCAGCGGAACGATAAAATATAATAATCAAATAAACAGTTCATGAAGCTTTTTTACAAAAACATTTGATTATACTTATACAATGCATATTAGAGTTACATATAACAGAGAATAATCAATAACAATGCAGCGGAATAAAATGGTGTAGTGGAATATAATAAATAATAGTAATATAAATCTTCGTCTTCGTCCTCCAGAGTTAAAGTCTTCGAATCCCGAAATGCTCAGGCTGACCCAAGCGAATTGAAAAGACAAAACACTCGAGTCATAACTAAAAGATCTTATGTAATTTAAATCAATAGTAAATAATATGAGTGGAACGACGTCAGAGATATTTATGGGGTTTGACATCTCCTATCCATTGTCTAACATGATTGCAGTAACTTAAGGGATGCTAGGGATTCACATCTCATAAGGATCCGTTAAACTATTTACTATGTAGTAATTTTCCGTTGTTATAATAATGTCTATTAATAAAATAAACTTAAGGGATGCTCGGGAAGCCACTAGAGGATACCACACGGGCTACGGGAGAAAACCAAACTCGTACAAGGCGCGATAGGGTAGGTGACACGGCACAACTAGGCAATGCCAGGGTAGATATACCAATTACGTTTCTGGGCCGGTGGTAACACGTAGCGCGTAGCGCGCAGCTACCGCCCACCTCGAGCCACACCCCCAAATAAAAAAAATCAAAAGTGGTCACAGAATCAATCCAAAGGTCAGAGTATAATATCGAAGGGATGTGTCCGATCAAAGGTTCTATCTCATTAGCCCGTCAATCGCTACTGTTTTAGCCACCTTATGCCAACTCACGGGAGTCGGGTCCACGTATTTACCTCAAAGGAAACGCCGCCACCATCCTACTTCATTCTGGAATCTCCACCACGTACACGGTGTTTAAAGTGGTTTTCAGAGTTGGCGGAGAGTATGACAACTTCCGATCCCGGTCTCTTCAAGAACCAAACGTTAGTATAACACCGCGGACATTTTAAAATAAATATACTTCAAAACCAGGATATAATATTCATTTCAAAATCATAAAAATACGATATCATTTTCATTTTTAAAAACCAAATCAATATGATATCATTTTTATTTCAAATCAATATAATATCATTTTTTTCAATTATATCCCTTTTAAAAATCAAAGCACTTCCAAATTATACACTTAGAAACCAAACATTGAAATTGTAATACCTTTAAACCATATTGCTTTGAATTCATAACTTCAAAGCACTTCGATTTCGATAAAACATTTCAATTTCAATAATTTTCAAACTTTGAGCAGAACTATGGTTGATAATTACGATTCAACAATTCAATGTGATATTATTTAGTTTTGAAATAGTTTACATAATAACTCCAATATCATTTTAAATAAACTCAAATTACGAATAACTAAATCTTTCCTTCAATTCATTTATACTTGAAATAGTCATTTAATTACCTAGACCCCAAAATCAAGTTATAATAATTATACATTTTAAAATTTTCAATTTAATAAATTTCACATCAACCCTTTTTAGTTTACTTCTTAAATAAATTCAATTCCATATAATCTCAAGTTTATCTCAATTTCAAATCAAATTTGTTCGAGAAAAATTCTTTAAAAAATTACTTCACATCAATTTCACATTTATCTTCCAACCTTAATTTTTTTTTCTTTTAAATCATTATAACCTCTATATTAAAATATGATTTAAATACTTAACCATATTATCTTTAATAAAATCAAACTCTATTATTATTCTTGTTTTTGTAAACAATTCTATACACAGCTTAAATTCAAGAATTTAACTATATATAAAATAATATTTATATAACATCAAAAATAAATATTTACTAAACCGTATCTCTCTATCCAAAACCATAGAAATCATTTAGAAATCATTTCAAAATATTTTTATTTATAGACCATGGTGTCTGTATAAAATTTTCTACCCTATGGTCAAGTGATACGGATATTTATCATTTCAATCCGCAATTTAAAATAAAAATACGGTTGTATATCATTTCAAACCGCAATCCCGAATCAATAATAACAAATCAATAAAGAACTTGAAGATTTTGATGATATAAATAAAACAACCATTCATCCATCATAAAATCATACATCCATCACAATCATCATCCAAAACAATCAATCAATATCAATATATAATTGATAATATATAATAGGTAATTAACTGGCATTTATTCAATAATAAATTAAATAACGATTTAACTTAAATAAATGCGATTAACTGAGATGATGATTTAAAATACATAAAACAGCCATAAATAAATTCATAACCATAACATAAATTAAATTTACGAACATAAGAAATTTTAGAAGTTGTGAGTGGGTTAAAACACTCATCTTTTGAATTTAAATTGAATTCAAATCCAATTTAAACCCAAAAATTTGACAGTCTCCGAATTCATCCAAACCTACGTTAAAATGTTCGGAATTCCAATACGAACCTAGCGGAGAAAACCGCGCATGAAGCAGACCACGTATGCAAAAGTTATTAAGATTTGAACATTGTAATTAAAAATTAAATTATATTCAAGTAAACAAACAAACCCACTTTCTCCAAGCCACGTCACCAAAGCAATAACACCCTGCATATTGCGTGAACCCTAAATTCCCAGCTCAACCGTGTAACCACGAAGCCGCCGTTCCTCAAATCAATACCACCACGTGCACGCCTCACCGCGACCATGGCCGATGGTCGCCGCCCTCCCTCATAGCTCAGCACCTCCGGCCGCGTCCTCCTCGAGTCACGCGACTCAAAAATTCGCACAGCCGCCGCCACGAAATTTAGCCTTAGGTTGAATTTTTTCTGAAAATCCGACCGTCAATTTGCCAAACAAACCACGCCGATGAGCTCCTCTCGGATCTCTCTACCCGACGGTGCCTTCAATTTGTCGATCAACCGCAGTTGATTTCGACGAAATGGATGGCCGAAAATTCTCCGATGATTACAGATCAAACGGTGAATCAAAACCAAAAAAGAACTGCAGATCCGAGATGCGTACATCGAGAGCTTTGATATATAATTTTTGTGAAATTTTTTGAGGAGTTTGAAATTTCACTTTGATTTTGAAATTGCAATGGGATTTGGAATTGTCTACCATTGAAATAAGAAGGTGAAGAGGGATTGTACGCACAGACAAATGAGAAATAGAGGTGGGCTAGGGTTTATAACAGGGTATGTATAGATAAAGTTGAAATAGAATATATGGACCGGTTGGATAACGTGTTGAACGATGAATGACCCGAAAAGCCCGTTTTGACTCCGGAACGAAATTGGATCAACCCATATATCAAAATAAATGTTTAAAAATATTTTAAACGTAATGGAAAAGGTTTCAAGTCCAAATTCCATCGTATGAAGAAGTTATGCTAAAATCAATATTTTTCAAATTGATTTTAATCGATTTCAATTTCATTGATTTCAAAGCGTTTCATGTTCGGACGATTAAACGACAAGTCCGATCGCTACAAAAATTGAAATCCTATAGTATTTTACCGTTACGGATCCGATGAAACTGGTTTTGCCGAAATCCGAGTCAGTGGCCAAAATGGCTATTTTTACATAAATTAAATAAATTAAAAATTAATTAATTAAATAAAACTTTCAATTTCAATTCTATAATTGATGATTCTTATCATTTTTAATTTCTTAAACAATTTCAGTAATTTAAACAAATTCAGATGTCTCTTTAATGTCTACTCAATCATCAATTTCAGCGTTAAACTTTCAGTTTCATTATATTTAGAAATTATAAACTAAATTTTCAATAATTCCATTTAATTGATTTTTCATTCTATTATTCATTCTATTAGTATCAAATAGATGAAACTAACATTGGATTCATAGTTTATTACGTAAATATCTCCAAATTTCATCTAAATTTATATTTACATAATATTTTAATATTTAATTTCATTTTATTGCAATTAAATCCAATTATTGTAGTTCGAATCTCAATAAATTAATAAATCTTTATTTCCATTCTTGTATTCAACCAATTTTCATATTATAAATAGAATTTAATTCCGGTTACTTATCATTAAATTCATTTATTATTGATTACATTCCTATTAAATAAAAATTTATTCCAAAAATTGATTTGATTTAATTGCCCTCTTTACTAGGTCTATTATACTAAATAAACCTAGTTACATTTAGTTTTATATCCCATTACACAAGTATCCCCTATATACATCTTAGATTTATATAAATGGTTATATTTCAAAATGTGAAATCATGTCCATTACACATAATAATTAAGGTTTAACCCAATTAATAAAATTTCGTTAGTCCCATCCTTTTTACCAATTATTTAACTTATAAATAAATTTACATTTCTATACATTTACGTTCACACTTCCATTATTATATATTGCAATCATTAAAGTAACGTTTATCGTCAACAACAAACATTATGAATACTTATCAACTTGCATCAACCGTATTACATTAATTTACATTCAATTACTATTCAATATATATTAATTCATTAATAAATTTAGTATTTACGTTTGTTTTCTTACATTTGATTATAGCCTAGTATAACATTTACATTAATCCCATTTCATTCAATCCATTAATTATTAACCCTAAATTATCATTGGTTATATCTTGATGCATTAATATTTCCCAATTTCATCTCAATTCCATTTACGTAATATTCAAACATCAAATTTCGTTTAACTCTAATTAATCCACTTTATTACACTTATTAAAAATCTTGGTTCCCATTCTGACTTTATTATCAAACAACAACTATCATAATTACTCTCTAGCATTAATCCTATTAACTCCAAATTATTACGTATTATTTTATCAATTTTCTTTAACCTTATTACCTAAATTTACGTTCAGTAACCATTAAGCAATATTATTTCATTGGTAAATTCAACACTTACTTTTATTTACTTATTTCCCATTTTAACCAAGTGTAATAATTTACACTACTACACTATTGGAATTTCACTCCAATTTCAATAATTAGTTTTAAATAGCCCTTGCCATAATTCGTTCTTACCATTTACTTCAATATAAATTACAAATTTTTTATTTCTTTCTAAATTTTTTAACGAAAATCAAATTAAATCAACAGATTTTATTTATCAAAATTTACGGGTCATTACAATTATTAATAGTACTAACTGGGCCAAAGATTTTGACTTTAAGTTAACAATACTTGATTGTGATACTAACCTCATACAACTGAAGATGGCTTCTCGGTCCTCTCTATACAACAGAGCATTTTCTTTTATTTAACGAAATGTTATAGCGAACTTGTGTCGAATAGTGTTTCACTTCCTATGCTTTAATTCAGACCCAATTGACTTGTCGTTATTCAACTATGATTAAAGTGGAGTACCTACATTGAAGTTTAATAGTATTCTCAAGTCGAGAGAACTATGTAATATTGTCACTTTGAGATTTCATGTTTGATATAGTTGTTATTAACCAACTAGAAGCTCTCGGGTGAGTTATTCCATAGTTATCCAATAATTATCAATACATAACCTAGTGGTGCCCCCAATTGCCATGGGTAGTGCATTGCCCAACATATGGAGAGAGTTACGTACTCTGGTGTCAACGGATATATCGACATCCTTTCTCGAAACATCTTGACTAGAAATATTTAAAATAATATGTTATATAATATTGTGATAATTTTCTCATGGTTACAACTCCTTGCAACTATTATCACAAAACATATCGTAACGGATTTTCTATAAATAAACTTAAATTAAATATTTAATTAATATATCATAATATAACAAGTGTATAATAAAAAATAAATACCTTTATTATGAACAAGATTGGTTATGGAGTTGGAAATATGTAACAAGTTATATAATTGCTCCTAGAGCATACCACTAACTCACTCAATTTCCCAAGTGCATTTGGGGTCAATTATGGAGTCTTAATCCCATTAGCTCAATCATTTTTCTTAAAATGATCGGGTTAGTCCCTTAGTGAACAGAACTGTTATATTGTCTTAATTATCTGCTCTGTTAATCAACATTTCTCCATCGTAGATAAATTACCTTTATCATGTAGAACTTCCAAAGTATCTTTCTCAACTTCTAGTGAGATCTAGGTTCTTTCATGACTTATGCCACAATAATTTTATCATATAACATGTCATGGAATTCTCAACATTTGCAGTTACCCCTAGCTCAGTTGTAAATTTTGTTAGAACCTCAATTGTTGGGTTTTAATGACAACAACTATACAATTATGCCAAAGAATCTCTAAGCTAATTTGTAGGTACATGAGCATCAAAAAGAGATAAATAAATATGTTCAACATGAAGATACATGGTACAAAAAAAGGATGAAAGTATGTTTATGAAGATACAAGAAGAGATATACACGATAGAGACAAGACAAAGGTGACAAACAAAGTATGATTAGTTATAGAGTGTCGTGTCTAGAGTTTGCAAATGTTAAATTCTTCTCAAAATGGTATACGCACATATACATTCATATTTTAAATGAAAAATCAAGTTTTTGAAAAATCGCATGAAGCGGGGATCGAACTCGAGTCGCTAGTTTAAAAGGCAAGTGCTCTAACCAGATGAGCTATGAAAACTTTTGTTTGTTAATAGAATTAACCGGCTGAATAATACCATTCAAATGGCTGAATGTTGAAATAAAGCATAAATTTTTATGCAGTTTCAACCGGCTGAATGATTTCATTCAGACGGATGAATTAGGACTGAATTTGCCTATTTCCTTGCTGGTTTTGATTTTAACAAATTCAAAAAGGCTGAATTATTATTTCAGTCGGCTGAATATTTATAATGGCTATTTTTATGAAAAGACACTTTTCTTCACTAAACAGAAATATCTTCAAATCAATAGTTGCACCTATTTCTTTTCAATGTTACCTTTCATGAATGATTGCAACTTTTTAATCTCTATAAATAAAGTTTAGAATTCAACAAACAAAAAACTTAATTGATTTTAATATTCTTGAATTCTTATCTCTTATTCTATTTTCAATTTGCACTCAAATTACATACAATATCTGTCGTTGATCACTCTATCTTCCACAATTCTCATGCACATTACACTATATATCATAAAGGAGAAGATTATAGGAAGATTGTACTCAATTGACTTATTAATGCTATTTAAAGAGCATACTATAGTCAGACACTTTTGTTTATTTGTAAAGAAGTCATATTCGGTTGCTCAGGTGGTAGAAGTCCTATTCGGTTGCTTAAGCGGTAGAAGTCATGTTCAGTTGCTCAAGCAGTGTAAACCTATTCCTCCGGGTTAAGTGAGGGTTGCTAGTTTAATTCTAAAAGAATTTTGGGATTGGATGTAGAACGGGAGTTCGAACCAGTATAAAAATCTCTGGTGTCATTTGCTTTACTGCTTTAATAATTTACTTACTTAATTATTATTCTGCACAAGTAGTTTATCAGATTACACGATCCTATAGCACCGTCACTTTCATTTGATATCAGAGCACAGTAATTTTCAATTGGTATCAGAGCACTTTCATTTGGTATTAGAGCATAGTAACTTTCATTTGGTGTCAGAGCCTGGAATTCTATCGATCGTCACAACATCATAGAATAATGGCTAGAAAAAAAATCCAATCAAAATACAACAAGCAAAAACTCTGTCAAAGCCACTAATGAGGACTACAAAAAGGTACTTTCTAATTTACAAATTTCAGTAAAAGATAATATAAATTAGTTAGTATAAGCGATAAGATTTCAAAGCTTAATTTTATTATTTTAGAAAAAATGAAATCTGTCAGAAACTGAAAAATGAGAAATTAAATTTAGAAAATCAACATGGTGTTTTGAAAAATAATTTTGAGGCTCTTAAAGATTTTCTAGATGAACAACATACTTTGATTGAAAGAGATAAAGAATTTTTTTTAAAAATAAATTACGGATTTGAAAATACAAAATGATTTATTACAGTTATCTTTAGATAATTTTAGAATCTTAAATTTTTCTTCTCAAAAATGAGAACTGTACATTAAAAAGGAGAACTCTGAATTAAACAAGCAAATTGAAATTGATATTTTGAATAACAATAATTTTTCTTTTGAAAATAATAATTGTGACTTTAAAGCTAAATTTGATAAACTTAACACCAAAGCCACAAAGTTTAATAAAGGTAAAAACGATTTGAACATGATTTTTTTTAGTTCTAGACCTTTACATGATAAAACTGGTTTAGGATATAATAAAATTGATCATAGAAATAGCACTAGATACGCTTTCATGTATAGTAAAAATGTTAGTGCTAGTACTAGATTTCGAGTAAAGTCTAAGTCTATTTTTTATATAAATTCAAATACTGTTATGACCAATGATGTTTATAATTTCTCTAGTAGTACAAAATCATTGACGAGAAATATGAATAAAGATTATCTAAGTATTTGGGTTCCTGTTAATCGGAAAAATAGAGAAATATACGTTAATGATTATTTTGACATGGCAGTTAATAATGAAAATTATATTTGTAAAGGTTCAACGACAACTAAATGGATATGGTTTCCCAAGATGTAACCCCCCCAGACCAAAACATAGTAAGTGGGTACCAAAAATGATTATTATTTATTGTAGATACTCAGAGAAAAGGAAAAGGATAGATTTTGAAATTTTAAAGGATGTTCCATACGTTTAATAGAATTACGTGCTTACAATGAAATATGGACTTCAACAAATATGGTAAAATCTATTTTTTTTCATAATTAATATTGAGTTTATTCCACTATTTACAATATATTTTATAAAATTTATTTTATTCCCTCGTTCTTTTTGATAAGGACAAAGAGGGGGGAATTCATATGCATATTGATAGAGGAAAATATTATACATAGGGGGAGATGTTATACGTAGGGGGAGCTTTAAACATATTAATATTGTTTTATATATAGAATGAATATTTAAAAAAAAATTATATAGTTGTCATCATCAAAAAGAGGGAGAATGTTAGAACCTCAATTGTTGGATTATAATGACAACAACTATACAATTATGCCAAAGAATCTCTAAGCTAATTTGCAGGTACATGAGCATCAAAAAGAGAAATAAGGACATTCAAAATGAAGATACACAGTACAAAAAAGAATAAAAGTATGTATATGGAGGTACAAGAAGAGATATACGTGATAGAGACAAGACGAAGGTGACAAACAAAGTATTATTGTCTAGAGTTTACAAATGTTAAAATCTTCTCCAAATGATATACACAAATATACTTTCATATTTTAAATGAAAAATCAATTTTTCAAAAAATTGCATTAAGCGGAGCTCGAACCCGGGTCGCTAATTTAAAAGGCAAGTGCTCTAACTAGATGAACTATGGCAACTTTTGTTTATCAATAGAATTCAGCCGGTTGAATAATACCATTCAGACGGCTGAACGCTGAAACAAAGCATAAATATTTATGCAGTTTCAGCCAACTGAATGGTTTCACTTAGCCGGCTGAATTAGGCTAGAATTTTCCTTTTTCCTTGCTGGTTTCGATTTTAACAAATTCAGAAGGCTGAATTATTATTGAATATTTACAACGACTATTTTTATGAAAAGACACTTCTCTTCACCAAATAGAAACATCTTCAAATCAATAGTTGCACATGTTTCCTTTCAATGTTACCTTCCATGAATGATTGCAACTTTTTAATCTCTATAAATAGAGTTCAGAGTTCAACAAACAAAAAAACCTAACTGATTTTAATATTCTTGAATTCTTATATCTTATTCTATTTTCAATTTGCACTCAAACTACATACAATCTCTGATCGTTAATCACTCTATCTTCCCCATTTCTCAAGCACATTACACTATATATCATAAAGGAGAAGATTATAGGAAGATTGTACTTAACTGACTTATCAGTGATATTTAAAGAGCATACTACGGTCAGACAGTTTTGTTTATTTATAAAGAAGTCATGTTCGGCTTCTTAGGCGGTAGAAACCCTATTCGATTGCTTAGGCGGTGAAAGACCTATTCGGTTGCTCAGGCGGAGTAAACCTATTCCTCTGGCTTAAGCGAGGGTTGCTAGTTTAATTCCGAAGAAGTCTGGGACTGAACGTAGAATGAGAGTTCGAACCAATATAAAAATCTCTGGTGTCATTTGCTTTACTGCTTTAATTATTTACTTGCTTAATTATAATTCCACACAAGTAGTTCATCCATATCATATAATCCTATAGCACAACCACTTTCATTTGGTATCAAAGCACATTAACTTTCAATTGGTATCAGAGCACTTTCATTTGGTATCAGAGTATAATAACTTTCAAATTTGTGCATTTATTTATATATACATTGCTTTTATTATTATGTATATTCAAGAAGATGTACATAGCCTGGTGATTGAATCAGCCACAGTCTCTCATTTGGAACATTTACAACTTAAGGCTCCTAAACTAGGTTGAACATGAATTTAGGATTAACATATAATATTTGATGACACTTATGAAGTTCGAGTCTGAACACTTCTTTATAAGAAATTCACTGCTTCTATAAAAAATTCTTTAGTATTTCATAAATACTCGAGAATGTTCTTAACAACCGTTTAATGATTTTATTTATGATTTAATACTCGCCCAATGTGCCAATTACATAAACGATTAGACAACATAGCATATATGATCATTTCTATTGTCGATGTATAAGAAAAAAATCATACGCTACATATTATAACCCAACATCCTTTTATACTGATTATAATACTATGTCATTTTCAAATCGAATACTGATGGCTAAACAACCAAACTAAAACTAATTTTAACATAGGTACATCATTGACGATTAGTAGTAATATATTGTTTACTTATAGTTTAGAAAAATCTTAGAAACTTTTAGTGTTCATTCTTACAGGCATACGCTTCTCCACAATTTGATTGAAGCTAAACTGTTTGATTTCTTTATCAAATACTTACTCAATTCTGATGCTTTTCAAATGATACTTTCATATCAATTCTTGGATCTTATCCGAAATCCACAAGCTCCGTTATTGCTTCCATTGACTTTAAGACGCTTTGGTGGTTATGTCCAAACCGTATATTCGAAATCATTATTTAGAATTTTTGTTTCAACATAAATGTCCCAAAACTCAAAATTATACTGGGTGATAATTTTGTGAGTGAAATTCGAATTAACTTAAGCTCATTGAATGATGAATATGTTATGTTAATTTCAACAATTGAAATTTATCATTTTATTCTAATCAATGTTGCTTATTATATTCCAACTACATTGCTCTTCTTCTTCTTCTTAAAGACATATTTGAGGCCGATTGATCATATCACTCGGGTATGACTATCAAAATCATATTTTGATAATGTACGTAGAATCCATTATGAATTTGCGCATCATGCCATATGGCAGAGTCAATACTCTTAATAGCTTACTGACAATTGAGGAAATTATTTTTCCTAAAATTGATGAGAAAATCATAGTTTCTCTTAAAATGTGCAAGAATTCTTACAAGGCATTTTACTGTTTGTATCCGTTTAGGCTTGGTTAATTTCATTTCATCTTTCATAGTCATTTTATCTTTGGATCGTAACCAAATCCATTTTACTACCAATAATTTCTTAAAGAAATTATTTCGTTATGAAGTTGGTGTTTCTTGAAACAACAATTTCATAATGAAATTATTTCTTTAAGAAATTATTAGAAGTAAAATGGATTTGGATATGATCCACGAAAACAACAATTATTTCTCAGACCATGGAATAGAGATTCTAAAATATTTTATGAACTGCCTTTATATATTTTTAAACTTATTTAGTTTTCAGTTTGTGAAACTTATGTTTATAACATAAATTGGTCAACCGATGTTGGTTGGTCCCAAACTCCTTTGGTGTGGCCCATACAAGTTTCCTCACGAGAAAATATTACATGTAGTCTTTCGACTCGCACAACCTATAGACTCCTTGACCTAGGATGTATAGGGGTTTCTCATCAACTCATATCTTGTATGCTCTTGTAAACTATGCTTTGGATGAAATTAAATTTAACATATGTACCAATTCTTAAGTACATTGGTCTTATAGAAAGAAGTTAACTTAGCTTCACTCATCATTAATCATACTTTATCCAAAAAGTCCAACTACTTCGTATCGGTACATCGTGGTGTATCATAGGGAGGGTTGAATTTTGAGATTGAATTTTATTCATTTTTTGGTACTTTTGGAACCTTTTTCCAATATACTCACCTATTTGATCAAATCGAATTCTTTTACTTCATTTGCATGTTATGTTTTCTACTTTCATTTTATATACAATGAGCTTATCATAAATATACAGCTTGTGTATCAAATACACGTGTTCATTTCTACAATAATTCATTTGTGAATTCAATGAAGAAAGTGGATTCGTTTTGGTATCATTATACTTTGAACTGCATACAACAATATGGATAAATCCGAAGAGCTCACTAACTCTTTTGTTGCTCCCACTAAATGGATGCTTTGCCCTTAATTATTTGAGATACAATTCACTAGTACCATATGGTTCATATGATTATTGTGTTATTTCTCAAGGATAAGACTTAGTCCATAATTCCAAAATAATTGTAGAAATTTCATATGTATTTGTATTTTTTATAGCTAATAAGTCATTGATATTATAAAACAATACCGTTGGATTTATTTCATAACGAATATTCATAATATTCTTAACAAAATAAAACTATGTTTGTTTTCAGTTACTGAGAATAGTTATTATGTCATAAATAATATTTAGTATATTTGTGAAAAAAATTCATTTCTTGATGCATCTAGAAACAAGTGTTATATGGCAAGCCCCTACTATTTTCGCTATCACTATAATAGCGTATGAAATATGAAGCTCCATTTAATTGCTTAATTTATTTCACCCACTATAACTAGTTTACAGTCGAGAGCTTCAGATCAAATATATTGAACTCTAAGAAATAACTCTCATAGGAAATAATTCTCTAAATGAAAATATGTTTGGAGTAGAAATCGTGAAGTAGAGGTGACCATTCATTCTCCTCATCCCAACCGTGCCTATGTTACATCAACTCTCAAACATTCGTTTTTTTACAAATGGTCAAACCATTCAAAAGGAAACCCTTACTACAAGACTGCATCAAACTCTTTACAAAATTGCATTTTGCCATCCTTCACATTTAAGGATATTGAATAAGTTACACTTTACGTAGACTGGTTAAACTAACATTTTAGCAATTAAATTCCTGGGTCCATCTTGTAGCTCTTAGTCTAGTGCTTCATCTGACACGACATGATACTCATTGTAATTAATCATATTGAGGACATGATCTCGCATTATGTTTACTTGCTCATTTCAAATGAAACAATTTTGTTGGGATTTTGTACATTACAAATGTGTATGTTCACCATACAATTTTTGTATATGAGTAAATATGGATAAATATCCATATTCTTGTATTGCTTTAGAGTTCAAAACTCATAAAGACAATACATAGTCTCTAGCAAATACATACCTACTTACCAAGGTATGTACTTGTATTATTTAGCTCTTCTATGGGTGTTGAAGCGACAACATGCTAAAGTTTAAGTAGTAAGTATGTTTTATATTTCTTTGTTAATTCTAATTTCGTTCACTTGTATAATTCATTGATAAACAACTTTATGAATTTCATTAGTTGCACAAATTTATTGATGTAGATTGTTTTAACTTTATATAGCATATGTTCTTACAATATTAGAAAATTTAAACGTATTCATTTTATTTTTCTAATAAGGCTCCTACTAGATTTTATATTCCTCAAAACCCTAAGAGAAATATAAATCTTTCGATTTCTCTAGTGAGTGTGAATACTTAGTTGCTTTGGGATTCTAGACTTGAGTTTGCTCAACAAATCATAAGCCCATAAGTGATGTATGATTCTTTATCAGTTATATCATGTATAACTCCTAACTGTGGTATTTCCCCTAATCTCGACCTTGACCTTGAGTAGACAACAAATCGAGAGAGATTATTCACTCTTAACTACCATTTTATAATAGGCTAAATATAATGCTTGACTTTTGCTCAACAAATACATGCATGTACCTTACCTTGTCTAGGCAATATATTAATAGTGTTATACATAATGGTTGTAGCTTGAATTTGCTCAACAATTAGTGCACATGCAAGTAATCTATTAATATATAAAATATAAAGGGAAAAACTATATATTAAAGATTAATAATCTTTAATATACACACACAGTGAGTGATATCAATTTAAGTAATATTTGTTTCTTATAAAGAACCCTCGTGATTCAAATGTCAAACACATTTAAAATCTCGGTATATATACTTTACGTATGAACTTACTTCGAAAATCTTTTTTGGGTTTATTTCATTTCCATTTTCATTGTTTTATACATATATAATTATACAAGTTCGATTTGTTTATAACTATTATCTTCTAATTAATTTATATAATGGATATATGTACTTATTAATTAAATCATATTTCATTAATTTTAATTCTTATTCACTAAATGATATTTAATTAATTTATTTTAATTGAATAATATTAAATTAAATTAATTTATGTAAAATTTCTAAAATTTTATATTATTCATCTTAAACCATTTAAGATAAATAATCAATTGCAACATTTATAGTTTGTTTATACATACATATCAATATAAGTATATAATTTAATTAATCAACTTTTAATTAATTTTATTTAATAAATTCATTTATTATATTTAATTTTTTAACTAAATATTCAATTCTTCGAATATTTGATATTATTCATCTTAAACAAATTTAAGATAAATATACAACTATAACAATTATTGATACATACATACATACATACATACATATATATATATATATATATATGAGTGTTTAATCAATTAAACTTTTAATTCATTATTTCTTTAATTTAATTAATCAAATTAGTTAAATATATTTATTAAATTCAAAATTAATTATTATTTTTTCCAAACTAATTTTGGGAATTAAAATTTATTTTATAACTTTTATATAAAGTCATTTTATGTTTTAAATTTAAATTAAAATGCAATTTTCAAGTCTAATTTGAAAATTACCTCAAGGCCCAAATAAGTTTGGGTCTTACATCTTGGTTGACCTTTTGGACTTACTCCACCCATTGGGCCAAGATAGTGGGTAGGAATAGAAGAATGCTTGATTATTCAACCCTAAGCTGAACACTACTATTTTAGACACACATCCGATAAGTAGGTTTTATTAGCCTTAAATGTTGCCTAATTAGACCGCATAAACCATTTGGGCTCTGATACCATTGTTGGAACTGAGTCGATCTATAATGGGTGAAATAAGGAGATTTCAAAAAAAAATTCCCTATTAGATTTTAATGTACTAATGATGTCTAATATTTACACTAGATCCTAGTTGTTTTAAATAAAATCATATTTTATTCAATTATTTTGGTTTAGCAAATAAACTAAACGAATAAAAGTAATAATGAGTATATCATTACATAATCATGTGTGAATATATAGCGTGTGATGCAACATGGTGATGTGTATGTAGTCAATGTATACTTGTATAGATGTGGGACATCTAAAACGTATACATTCGCCATTTATATGCACATTAGTTATCTCAAAATATTGCTTAAATATACATTAAAATTATATAATTTCAAATTTATTTATTTATGTATTAAATAAAATAAACGTTAAAATGTTTGACTAGATTTTGACCAAGTCAATAAAATTTGAAATCAAACTAAATAACTAAAATACCTAATTTTGACTTCGTAAAATATTTTAAATTAAGACCTACAACTACAATAATCAATTAAAATATCTTTTAATTATTTAATATATATTATAAATTATCTTTACCACCAAAAACAAAAATAAATTTAAATGCATAATCTATTGATAAAATTCATAAAAGAATCAATGCATGTATTTTGTAACAAATAAATATTAAAATAAAATATATAATTATTTTCTTTTCGGTTATGTTTAATTTTTTAATTAAAATCCAAAATTAATTATTATTTTAATAACTAAATATATATAAATACATATATATTATTATTATAAACATTGTTTAAATAGTTATTATAACATAAGTATAAGTATTTTATTTTAAAAATAAGATCAGCCAATTTTTTTTAAACAGAACATATTTATATATTATTTTATAAACATTTTAAATTCATATTATGGATATGTATGATTTTAAAATAGTAAAAAAAAACTTTTCTTATTAAAAAATAATTTAGTTTATTTAGTTAATAAATAAATAATACTATACATGGCTAAACTAAAAAATGTAACTTTTTAATTAATTGTATACAGATTAAATCAACAACATCGAACCACATATGGGTAATTTGATATAATTCAAACTCAGACTAATTTGGAAGACAGCAAATGCACATACAAAATCATTCTATAGGGATCATATAATATATTAGATATAAATTATAAAATGAAGATATATACCTTAGAAGAAATGCTTTTAAGTCGCCTTGTTTGCAAAGATCTCCTAGATTTAGAAAAAACGATCCACCAGACCTTGCAAAACCCCAGAGACCACTTGTGTTAAGCTATAGATTTGTGGCTATATGATGGAAATGGGAGATGTCATGACCATAGATGAGGGGAGGGAAGAGGAAAGAATAAGAAGTGAGGACATGGGTTTGTTTATATAAAGAAAGGGGAGGATACTGATTCTCCTCCATTTACTAATTCAAGACACACACACACACACACACACACACACACACATATATATCAAAAATTCATACCACCTCAACCCCTCCTTTTCTATCCATTGGTTGACCATATGAGAGGCCTTCTTGGCCCAATAAACAAATTCAACCATTTAGCAATTAATGACATTTTAAATCGTATTTAAACATGCATAGATATCATGTATCGATATACGTATATAACTTTGATATACGCACCAAATTAATTTACTAGTGGCATCTAAAAAGTACTAATAGCATCCATTACATCAAATAAATAAATAATTAATATTTTATAAATATTAACTAATTTATAATAATTATAAATTAGTTAAAATGTGTGGTATTTCAAAGAAATCAATAATGCGGTTATGTGACTCGTAGGTTTAAATTCAGTCAACGGTTATATCGAATAATTCGAATTTTAACTTTTACATGTCATCTTAGCTTGTGGTATGGTAGTTTTGGTCGATTTACAATTTAAGCAGTGCCTTTTAGCAGTGACTATTTACACTAGTTCTTTTTGTCAACACTATATCATATTAGGACTTATCGAATTTGGTTTTGGACAGAATTCCAATATCATTCATATTCAACTTAGTCTATAAACAAAGTCCTTGCTTCAATAATGAAATTTATTGTCAAACGTATTACTTTGGCTAGAGAAGTTGACTATATGTTGACTACAGTTGACCGTGATACTAACCTTATACGACTGCGATGATGAAATACTCTATTGAATAGTGTTTCACTTCCAATACTTCAACTCATACTAAACTATAGTCACTCGAAGGTCTATATGGCATAATTTAACTATAATTGTAACGACCCAGGATTTTTATTAATTAAAATTTGAATATTTAATTTATTTTAAATATTAATAAGTAAATTTATAAGTCAAATAAATTTTTATTTGAATTATTGAATTTAATTGGATAATTAAATCGATAATTTAATATGTTAAATTATGGAAATAATTGAAAATTGAGTTAAATATGATTGAAAATGATTCGTAAAATTTTATTTTATCATATGGAAGTTAGAATGATATTTTAGAACTTTTAAAATCGAATTAAAAGTTAATTTGTGAAAATTGAATATTTTAATATTAAAATCGACTAGTGAAAATAGTCAATTTTTGGACAGTCTCAGAATTGAACGAAACCAGTTCCATTGGATCCATAATAGTTAGTTATTACCGGATTTCAAATTTCAGGTCAATCGGAGTTATCGTTTGAGCGTGGCAGCTCGAAACGCATCGATTTATTTTTAATTTTAATTTGGCGAGTGAAAATAGCCATTTTTCAAAAAGTCTCGGATTTCGACGAAACCAGTTTCATCGGATCCGTAATGTGATATTATTGTAAGGTTTCAAATTTCAAGTCAATTGGATTTACCATTTGTCCGGTACAAATTAAAACGCCTAGAAATCGATTTAAATCGGTTTAATTTAAATTGAGCGTTTACAGCCATAACT
Source organism: Allium cepa (assembly GCA_030765085.1). Lineage (NCBI taxonomy): Eukaryota > Viridiplantae > Streptophyta > Magnoliopsida > Asparagales > Amaryllidaceae > Allium > Allium cepa. The sequence continues at coordinate 351,168,786 of CM060944.1, forward strand.
CGCACAGATGTCCGATTTAGCTTCCGAAACCTGTTCCATTGTGTCCGGAACGCGGGATAAACCCTAGGTACGTCAATTTCGGCGCGTAAATCGGAGTTCGGAATTTCCGGATGAATAGTGTCGTTCGATTCTCTATAAATACACCACCACTCTTCATAATTTTATAAAAAAAAATAACTAAACCCTAATTCATGTTGCTAGCCGCCACTATCAGGTTGAAGGGCCAGAATTCAATCTCTTTCATCCCTCAATCTCTCTCAATCCATCGACTTTTACAAAAACTTGTCAACACGAATATTGTAGAGCATAGGAAGGCCTTTCAATCCATACGGAGATGATGGAAATTGGAGCGACGTCGTGCCCAGTATCTTGCCGCGTTCGTGCTGGTTGTGCACGCATCTCGAGGGTAGAGGGGGAGGCCGAGCTTGCCTAGGTCGTGGCCGAAGGTAGCTCGTGTGTGGAGCTTCGAGACGGCATCACTTGATCGTGTTCTAATGTAGCGTGGTGGTTGCAAAGTCAAACCCTAATGGGCGGCTTCATGGGTTTGGTTTACTGGAAGGAATACGTGAGAGGAAGAAGCAACAGGGACGGGCCTGATGTGGGGAAGCAAAGATCAAGGGCTAGGATAGGATGAAGGTTGTAAATATAAAGTTAATGTTGTAAATTTGTTAATATAAACTCGTGTAACTTCAAAAATTCATAACTTTTTCATACGAGGTCGAAAAAATGCAAACTCAGTTGCGTTGGAATCGTATGGACGAGCACTACGCGATGGAGTTGGTTTGGAGTCGTTTGGAGTTAGTGAGAATTTTGGGTAAAATTAAACGCGCGTTTAATTTTATTCGAAATAAAAGCTGAAAACGAAAATAAAATCAAGGTGAGAACTTCTCACTCAATCGAATCAGTTTCGATTTTATTTTAAATAGTTAGATTTAAAATATTTGAATGCATGTATGAATGATGATTGTTATCTATTGATTGTTAAAATAGACATTATGCGCCGTTAGTAAGCGGATGTTATTTATTAAAAACATATACCGCGAATATTTCATAAACAGTGAAATTGGTATTATATATAATAGCAATATATATATATATTGGCATATGTATATATTGGAGTTATTGATTCCCCGCATTTTTTAGCGGATGAGACCCTATTACGCCGTTATTAAGCGGATAATATTTAATAAGAACATATACCGCGATAATTTCGTACTGGAGCGAAATTGGTATTGTGCTAATGTTTTTGGATGCAGGAAAACAGGTTGGAGGGATCCAACTGGATTCCTCAACAGTTTTTATTTGATTTCAGATATTTTGATATTTGATGGATTTTCATATTGATATATGATATCGTTGTAGTCGTGATTGACTATTTGGTGTGTAGCATCATTGGACCCAGATTTTGGGATTTTAAAATGATTTTAAAAGTGATTTTTGAAAATATACTATATTTTTAGAGTTGATCCATTTTAAATAATTAAACGATATAATTTTTAATGTTATAAAAATTATGATTTTTGTGAAATATAGTTAAAAGCTGATTTTAGAGAAATATGGATTAATGATTTTATAAAATAGTTTAGATTGGATTTTTGAATATATTATAAAAGTTTAAATATAGGATTTATAAAATTTGATTATTTTATAAATCAAAATGGTGAAATTATAAAGGAAATTAAAGACGTTTTAGAATAATAATATAATTTGATTTATATTAAGAGATTTATAAATGGATATTTATAAATTGAAATATTGACATTATAAAACGAGTTTTTATAAGTGTTGGAATGAATGGTGAATGAATGTCATAAATGAATGAAATTTATAGAATTATAAACTGTGAAGTTATAAATGAAATTTATAAATAGTAAGATTTATAAATTTGGTGAAATTATTTGAAGAATAGTTAAGTAAAATAAATGGATCTTATAAGTTATAAGATTCATAAATTGGAAAGTCTTTAAAAGAACGATTTTGTAAAATAATCGTTTTATAAGTATTTAACTTATAATATGAATGTTTAGTTCATAATTTAGTTATAAACTGGAATAGGTTAATAAAAGAATTTATAAAAAGGAAGTTTTTATGAATAAATAGAAATAGAATTGATAAACATTGTTTTATAAATTCGCAAATGACTTATTTTGATAAGAAAATTGTTGAAACCTATTAAAGGAGTTATATTCACATTTTTGAATAGTGAATAATCCTTTGAATTAAAATGAATAAAAGCATGAAATTGGTTAACGTAGTTTATTCACATTTTTGAATAGTGAATAATACGTTAAAGAAAATGTTTGAATGTGATGTTTTAAATAGAATTAAAACGATCTAACGATGTTTTAAATGTGTTGAGATTCGAAACCATAAATTTCAACATTCATTGTTGAAATAGACGTTTTCGAGAAATAGAAGGAGATGATGGACTATAACACTGTTGTTATAGTAAATGATTTCCGAAAGGAAATGTTTTGAATAGTATTGGAATTTATATATCTATTTTAATTTCGAATCCCTATACTAGTGATTTTGGGTTGTCGTAACGATGTTTTACGCAACATTCGTTTAGGCCCAAATAAATATGTTAAGAGAATGATTTCCTTAATAGAATGAAATATATACTTAATCTCGATTTAAGTATATTGAATATTTTCCAAGTGTTGAAAATAAATAAAATTTGTGAATTACTTATTAATAAATATGTAAGGAAATGTTTTCCAATATGCAGTGAATATTTAGAATTTATCTTTTTGAAGATAAATTGAAAATGGATAATTGAAATCGTATATGCATGGATATTTTAAAATATAAATTCATTATGGAATTTATAAATGAAAAGTGGAATTTGTTTAAAAATAAATATTGATTTATTTTTGAAGTATTGAAATTGTATATCTTGTAAAGATATTTTGGAAAATAAATAATTTGGAAAATTATTTGGAATCTGGTGATGTGTGCATATCCATTGATAGTTCAATAATCGACTATCAATATTTCCCTTTGAATGGGTATTTGATGTGATTTGTTTGAATTTGAATGCCACACTTATTTTTGAATAAGCGCTCACTATTCGGGTTAACCGGGAAAGGACCATGGGGTCGTATAACCCATTCCGAATATGTGATACGTCGTTGTGAATTGCATTGAAGATCGGTGTTGAAGACCGAGTATTTGTGAAAGCGATAGGATGACCTATCGATTGCCTCTGCACTGGGTAGCTCCTGGTATAGAGATTCCTTAAGTGATGGGAAATTCGATCGGGATTGTGAATACCCGGATTGCAAGGGCTTCGTAAGAAGTGCCTTCGGTTTTGTTCGAGCCCGAAACAGACTTGTATGGATTGTATGTCTGACATTACAAGTTGAGATATAAAGCCGATTTCTTTCAAATATATTTCTGATGGTGGCGGAGAATTTATTCTTTTAGCTTAACACCCTTCTCTGAGACGTACGTGCTCAGAGGTTATATAGTTGAAGTTATCAGCGATATATTCCCAATTTGGTAATGTGACATGCTGAGTGATGCTGAAATGATCATTGTGTTGATTATTTGTGATAGGATCGTTTATTTGATCGTCTATCCTTGTGATCATTGTGTTGATCATTTGTTGACCCAAAGCATGGCTTTTGTATAAAGTATGTTTTTGTGGACGTGAATTCGTCGAGCCTCACACCCCGTGAATGGTCAAAACAGGAAAGAAGCAGCAAGGTTATGAGGGGTAGCACCCTTTAGGATGTGTCCATTTCCTTCTGGAAAAGGGTGGTATCATGGTATGGAGCCCAGATACTTACTCATGTTGAAAACACTTTGTTATGATTGTGTGAATTGATTACGAGCGCTCGGTGAAAGGTCCCAAAGGACCGGGGGATGGCATATTCGGTCAGTTGTTACTCAGTTAGGGGTAACCCGGCCTTGTGTTGGTAGAGATCCGGTTTGGTTCTCGGGGATGTCCATCCAGAGGCATTCTCATGTGGCAATGGGAAGTTCCTTGGCCTGATCATTCGTTGGAAATCCAATTCCCAATACGAAATTTGTACGGTATTAGTTGTAGAACCTGCCATTTACTTATGGTGGTCACCACTGTTTAGATGGTAGCTATAGTAGGCATACGATAATGGTCGTATGTTGGCTAAGATTTATATTCTACTTTCGAAATGAATTTTTCTCTACACTATACACTAGTAATAATATCAAATGTTATTTTAAATGCGTATCAAGCATCTTTGACTATCATAAGGAGAAATCTCCTCCGATTCTGCGTTTGCATTGTGTGTGTGTGCGGGAGGCCTTATGGTAGTCTCATTTTTAAAAGCATTGCGAATTGAAATAAAAATATTCCTCTATTTTTGATTTTTAAAGATAAATAAACTGTTTTGAGTTCTCACACCAGTCACATGACTGACTTGGAGTTTATTGTTTTCCTTCCTAAACTCTAGGTGCCCACCAATTTCCACACGGGCAGTCAAGAGTTAAGGTTTATCAGGATATTCTGGATATTCAGGAGTTGCTGGAGGCAAGCTGGATGGCATGGCGTATTACTATGTAGTATTTCTTTTTCCGCTGCATTGTTGTTTGTTGTTGTACACTCTGATGATATGATGTAATGAAATGTAATGAAATGTAATAACTGATATAGTTCTTTGTTTAAAGATTATTCATTTATTATTATATGTTGTTCCGCTGCGAATTGTGAGATTCTGTTGTTGTTCAGTTGTTTTCTATTCCGTCCTATTTTTCTGTTCCCTCTGTTTTCAAATTCTCTATTCTCTTTTCTTTCTATTTTCTATTTTAAAATTTTCTATTTTCTCTCCTCCCTATTTTTCTATCTTCTTCTCTCTTCTTCTTTCTTTTTCTTTTCTTAAATTCTTTTTAAAACCCATAACATTCCGGTTTTTCGGCAACGAAAAATCGGAAACGTTACAATAATCAAATTAGAGTATCCATATTGAAATTCAACATTATTCCCAAGTTGAGAGAACTGTGTAATATTTTCGCTTTGAGATTTCATATTTGACATGGTTGTTATTAACTAACTGGAAACTGTCGGGTGAGTCAGTCCATAGTTATCCAATAACTATCAATACGTAAATCCTTGGTGTCTCCCACAACCATGAGCAATGAAATATCCAATACTGATTACATAATCTGGTCTCAGCAGATGTATCAATATCCTTTTGCAAACATCTTGACCTAGAATATACAAAATAGTATGTTATTTAATATTGTGATAATTTTACCATGATTACAACTCCTTATAACTATTATCACATGACAATTCATTTTAGGATTCTCTACTAAATATACTTAAATTAATTATTTCATTAATTTATCACAATATAACAAGTATATAATAGTACACAAATATCTTTATTACAAACAAGATTGGTTAGAAAGTTAGAAATATGTAACAAATTACATAATTGCTCCTAGGGCATAGCCCTAACTCTCTCGAACTTATAACCTAACAAGTCATGCTATAATGGTCACATCTCATTCCTAGAGTTACATAGTCTCTTATTGGATTCACAAACCTCGGAGAATTAACAAGGTATATTAGTTCAAGATTCAATCTACATATCGAGCATTTAGATATAAAAGAATGAGATGCTCTAATATATTAAACAATAATTTAACATGTATGCTATGTATTTGAAGAATACCTCCCAACATGAACCTTTTTTTTCTTTAGCAGTCAATCTGGAAGTGGTAGGCTCCAACGCATAAACCTTTCCCCTCTTTGCTTTGATCGGCTCAAAACATTCTATCTTGAAGTTCCCCAGCTTATATAATTAAAGCATCTTGGTCCTTTCTTGTCCATGACCTTCTTGTTATCACCAGCATGACACTAATTGGCAAAGTTCCCTTTCTTATCGCATTAAAAACAAGTCACTTTCGATTTTCCCTTCTTGGAATCTCCACCCTTTCGAGTTTCTTCTTTCTAAAGGACTTCCTCTACTTAACCTGAAACCCACTTGACTTATCTTCCTCTACCAAATAATTATTCTTCCAATCAAAGCAAGAGAATCTTCATTCCTCATAGCCATGTCCATAAAAACGTTATATGGATCTCTTAGGTGTAGTACTGTTGCTCTAGTCGTTCTTTTAAAGCAATGCGTTAATAATGGCCTACCCATACCTTGATAGCTCATTAAACTTCGTCACATACTCTAAATTGGCGTATTACCTTATTCTAATTTTGAAAATTTCCCGATCAGAGTAGACTTTGCTGCTGCAAGCAAGAACTATTCCTCGAAACTTCCTCTAAAATCAGCCTAAGTCAATTCGTCTTCCAGTACATCCATCATCAAAGTATTCCACCAATACAACATAGCTTCCTACAACTGCCTAGAAGCTAGTCTCTATTTCTACTCATTATTCAAACTGAAATCAGTAAAAACCTTTCACAATGAATTGACCAATCCTCCACTACAACGGCATTTTCCACAGCCATAAATGACTTTCCACCTAGAGTGGTGTGGTCTCGACTTAACGGTGAAAGTTATTGTAAGCAGCGACTTCAGGTGTGATGGCTTCCACATTACCAACATTTCCTCCATTTATCTAACCAGCTGCTCCGGCCTACATCATGTTTACAAATAACTAGTACTTCGTCCCCATATTAGCTAGTGTGGTTCCAACACCTATATTTTCATTAGCATTTGTAGTTCATTTTTCATTTCCTCTTGCATTAGGTTAAATGTTTCCATTAGTCATGTGCTTCCACCTCCCAAGTTAAGTTATATCCATAACTTATTTTCTTGTAATCTACATACATGTCTTCATGAGAATCAAAAGAAAGGACTAAAGAAGGATGGAAGAATTTGATATGGAATACATACTTATATATACATATCAAATAACAAGTACGTGAACACAGCATTTTCACATTCCCTGGTTTAATCTTTCTATTTCATTTGGGTTATTTTTAGAAATCTTTCTAAGTTTTAAATAAACTTATACTATGAAACCAATTTGTAACATCCTCCACTTTAAGACCAAAAAATATACTCTAATGATGTCACAATCATCTTTAATATTATTTTCCAATAACAAAATGAGATCAATTATTATGTCATTAACATCAAGATCACAAGAACTCAAAAAATTCATAAAAAAATTAATTCATTCATTGCATGTTAATTACATAACCCCATGATTACATCATTAAGATAAAATATAATAACTACGAAATATTATTCAAAGAGTGATATATGATGATGCTCCTTGAACGATCAGAGTCGACGGTTATACATCTGTCTTTACATACAAACAAAAGTAGTTATACCACTCTTAGAAATAAAAGTAAACTATGTCTTTGGAAGCTTTATTCATCTTAGAACTGGAAACCCTACTCCCGACCTACTCAAATATGTGCCCGAGAGTTCAGGGGAAAATCAAAAACTTTGGATCGAACAAAATGTCCAGGGCGTAAATAATATTAGTCCATCACAAATAAAAATAGATACATAGTGAGGCCGTACCATTGAGCAGAATGGATTTTCTCCTCACTAGTATATTTGCAATTAAAATGTCAAATATAACATTCATTGGAAAGGAAGTGATAGGCTTAATGCATTATGCTTTCCTCATCTACCTGCAACCGCAATGGTTAGAACATAACATAGATATCACACATGATGAGTCAAAGATGAATAAGCCAATATTCAATAGGGTTTAAGGGTTACATATTCTCTACATCTACCTATCCTATCATGCATCAATACATCGATTAGTTTTCCTATGGCCATTATAAACCTATTAGTTTTCATAGGCTAAAAATTCCTATAAGGCTAACTCATGCAAAAACAAGATAATCCATAATAATCTTCCATTCGCATAAGTGTACTAAGATTATCCCGCGACAAAAGAAAAATTATAATAGTCTTGTGTTCCGATAATGATGCCGGGATAGTCATGACAGAAGAAAAAAATAGTGTGTATCTTCACTCGATTTCCGTGTGCTCAAACAAAATTTTAGCTTCTATGTTGCCAAAGCCCTGAGCATTAGTATCATTGACCTTAATAGTTGTAATGACATGTAATTTTCGATAATTAAAGATAGTTAATATAATAAGATTTTGTAATTTAAAGTTGGGAGAAATTAAAATTTAAGATTTATAATGGGAATAATAATAGAATGGTAGTTAATAATGTTAATTTAAGTTAATTATTTGAATGAAATTCTAATCAACTGAAATGATTTAAGCGTTATACTTGGTTATAAATTGAATATAAGAAAACAAGTGTAAATATTAGATCGATTAATGAAATAATATAATTAATAGAAATTGAATAAAATCAGTGTTGGGTAAGTAATTATAATATTTGATTGTAAATAATATACTTATTGATGTGACCAAAAGTTAACGGTGACAAACTATTATATGTTACCTATTTATTTAACCTGTTAAGTTAAATTGAAAATCAATTGAAATTAATTCCCTTAATTAGTGCAGTTAATGTAGATTAAATTGATCATTATAGAATATTAATTATATAGGATTGTAACCAATATAATTTTTTATCATAATATGACCATCGATTTGAATAAAAAGAATGGAAATCAAATTTAATCAATTTTTGGAATTTAAATTATAATAATTGAATTTATTACAATTAGATGCAATTGAGTACAATGTCAATAGAAATTAAGATGAAATTGTAGATTATTAATGTAGTAAGAGATAATCTAATATTAATTATATTCTTAGGGTAATAATTGGTTGTATAGTAGGATGAAAAGTCAAATTAATGGATCTGTTGGAAATTTAATTCATAACTACTGAATTTATTGAAATTGAAACTAAAAACTTTAAATTGTGAAATATTTAATAATAAATTGATATAGAATTTTTTTAAGGGATTATAAGTTACTAAAGTAATTCAAAGTGATAGAAATTGTAAATGTTTAAATTTGAACTAAATAGGTGATTTAATTTAATTTAATTTAACAATAATCTATTTAAACTAAATAGGTGATTTAATTTAATTTAATTTAATAATAATCTATTTAATTAATGTGAAAATAGCCATTTGGCCACTGACTTGGATTCGACGAAACCAATTTTAGCGGATCCGTAATGGTGAATTATTGTAGGATTTCAAGTTTCGTAGCAATCAAACTTGTCGTTTGATCGTACGGACTCGTAACGCTAGAAATTAATTTAATTGAAATCAATTTGAAATAAGCTAATTGGAAGCTAACTTCTTTATACGATGGAATTTGGACTTGTAACCTGTTCCATTGAGTTTAAAATTATCGAAAACGTATGGTTTGATATTTGGGTTGACCCATTTTCGTTTCGGAGTCAGATGGTGCTTTTCGGGTCGTTTATCGTTCAATGTATAAATCAATCTGGTCCATTCTTTCTGTTTTCAGCTTTGCCTATAGATAGCTTGTTATACACCCTAACTGTTTCTTATTCCATTTGTCTATATGTACATTTCATCTGTCCACTTCTCCTCCTCAATGGCAGAAACAGATTTAAAGTTCAAAACCTTCAATCCAAATTCAAAATCAGTTTCAAAAATGAAACTTCTCCAAGATATATCGAATTTTATATCGATTTGAAGCTCTCAACGAGTGCTAGTCAAATCTGCAATCCGTTTTTCGATTTGGATCTCTATGTTTATGGAAATTGATGATTAATTATTGGCCGTCCATAGGGTTCCGATCAACGTCGATGGATCGTCAAATCATAGGCACCGTTGGGTGGAGAGTGCCTCATGCAGTGCATCTATGGTGCTCACATGGTCAGATATCGGCCAGATCGTTGGCTAAAAATCAAACTATGGTTCAATTATTTCAGTGGTTTCTCGTTCTAGAGTGCACGAGGCATGCATGGGGCAGTTCGCGAGCCGGCGATGTGATCGGTGGAGGCGCCATGGAAACCGTGATGGCCAGGCATGGGCATAGGGGTGGACGACGTATCAGTTATGGTGGCGTCTGGTTAAGATGCGAACGGCGTTGTTTGTTGGTTAGGGTTTCACTGGGGCTGTGACGTGGCAAAACGTGAGTGGGGATCTTTTCTTCTATTTTATTTTATGTAGATTCAAATTCGATTGTTCTAACATTAATAACTTTTGCATACGAGGTCTGTTTCATGCATGGTTTGTTTCATTGGGATCGTATTGAAATTCTAGACATTTGACACTGATTTGGACGAATTCTAAGACTGTTCAAATTTGGACTCTAAATTGGATTTTAATTCGATTTAAAATCAAAGGTGAGTGTTTTAACCCACCTACAACTTCTAAAATTTCTAATGTTAGTTAAATTAAATTTGTGATATGATTAGGAATTTATCTATAGTTGTTTGGTATATTTAAATTATCATTCCAGTTAATTTGAATTTATTTTGAATAAATTGTCTTTTAATTTATTACTGAATTTAAACAGCCAAGTTAATTACCTATAAATAATAATCTGTTAATTGTTGATATTTATTGGTTGAATTAAATGATGATTGTAATGGATGTTGATTGTTGATATTTGATGATTGGATGTTATGTTAAATTTATATATATATATATATATATATATATATATATATATATATATATATATATATATATATTGTTATCACTCTGCAAGTTCCCTTAATTATTATTAGACAATCATTATAGGTTGAAATGATATATATCCGAACGATCTGTAGATTAAGGAAAAATCATCATGAGTTGAAAAGATAGAGTCGAGCGATTTTATGGATTTTTATATTAACTCGGGATTGCATGTGGAAATGATATATATATCCGTAAATATAAAATAATTGCGGATTGAAATGATAAATATCCGTATCACTTGACCTTTGGGTAGAGAATTATGTATGGAAACCGGATTGGTTAAATTTATATGATTTCAAACCCATAGTTTTCTTGAATTTAGTTAAATGATGTTTTGAAATAAAATTTGATTACATAAATCGAATTATTATCAAAATCAAAGTTTTACGTTAAAAATGGAATTGGTTTAAAAGAATTGTTTAAAGGAATAAAATTGAAACCTTAAAGTTGATTTTGAAGTACAATGGAAATTTATTGGCATTGAGTTATTAAAATTGTTTGAAATATAACTTTGAAATATATTGAAATTGGAGTAATCTAAATTGATATTTCTAACATGGATTGGAAGCGATATTGAATCAAATATTTTATTGAGAATTAGAAGTGGAAAATTTGAAATTGGGTTTTGGGATATTGAAATGGTCCAAATGGATTAATGAAATAAATAGTTTAAATTGATATAAATTTCAAATTCATATTTTTAATATAAATTGTTTTAAAATATAATATTTTAAAGACTTTAATTATTAATATTTTCAAATTTTTAAACTAATTAACCTATTTTAACTTATTTTAAATCAAACTAATCTATTTTAAAGCTATTTAATCTATTTTAATTATATTTAATCTATTTTAATTATATTTAATCTATTAACTATCTTAAATCAATTTAACAAGTATCGTTAATATATAATTAAACTATTTTAGAATATTTTATAACTATTTAAACTATCTTTAAATTTTCAAACTAAGTAGAGGGAAGGTGTTTATATTAAAATTTATTGGTTTGAAAGAATACGGTTAAATGATGTTATAACCTAAGTTGGAATTTAAATGTTATAATTAATTGAATATGATGATTTTGAAGTAAGGATTTAACCTAATTGGAAATATGATTTTTGAAAGAAATTATGATTTCGGAAATAATATAATCAAAGGTGAATACAATTTCAAGTGAATATGATTGTGAAAGTGATATGGTTCTGAGAATATGATATTTCGATATAAAATGTGAATTTCCCTTCTGAAATGTAAAAGAACCATCCGGTGTGAGATAAGCGTTTAGTTGCTAAAGAGACCAGGATCGGATATTGTCATACTCTCTGACAATACTAAAAACCACTTTAACAACTGTGTACGTGATGGAGATTCCAAAAATGAAGTAGGATGGTTTGGTGAACGATTACTATATAAGGTATGATGTGAACCTCACTCTCGTAAGTCGGCTTAGATGTAACTAAAATAGGAGCTATACTGAGCCAAGGGAGGTCATTCCTCCGATCGGGCACCTTCCTCAGATACTATATTCTGCCTTTGCGACTGATTTGGTGGTCACCCTCGATTTTGATTTGGGAGTGTGTTCAAGGTGGACGGTAGTAGCTGCTATGCATTACCACCAATATGGGAGTGCAATTGGTATATCTACCCTGGCATTGCCTCGAGTGCCATGTTCACATGCCCTAGTGCACCTTCTACGAGTTTATTTTGCGTTGTACCTATGGAGTGCTCCCTGATAGCCCACCTATGGGTGGATTTTACAGTATCTGTATAGACTACGGCATTATAAAAATGTGTTGAGGGGGATATGGGTAATGCCTTAACGCTATTTTAATATTTTACTTTAATGTAGACACTATTATAATAGCGTATTGTACTACATTGTAGATTGTTTAATGGATCCTTAAAAGATGTGAATCCCGAACATCTCTTAATTTACAATATTCACATTAGACACTGAATAGGAGATGTCAAACCCCATAAACATCTTTGACGCCGTTCCACTCATATTTATTTACCTTGATTTAACTTACATAAGATCTTTTAGTTCTGACTCGAGTGTTTTGTTTTTTCAATTCGCTTGGATCAACCTGAGCATTTCAGGATTGAAGACCTTATTTCTAGAGGACGAAGATGAAGATTTATATTATTTATTTATTTATTTATTTATTTATTCTGTTGCATCGTGTTGTTTCGCTGCATTCATTTAGTTATTCATGTTTATGTAACTTTGATGCTTGTGTTGTAAAGAATAATCAAATGTATTTATAAAACAGCTTCATAAACTGTTATTTGATTATTATATTTTGTTGTTCCACTGCAAGATTCTGTATTTGTTTGGTTTCTTGCTCTTTTTCTTATTTACCCTGTAACAATCTGCCATTTTGAACGGTTTAAGCTCGACGTGCATGTTTGCTTAAAACGTCCAAAAAGGCAGATCGTTACAATAATCGTGGGCCTTAATTGACTACATTGTGAGTCGCAACCCCGATACCAATCCGTACAACATAAGTCTATTTATAAACATCGGACAAGTAATTTCTATTGATTAGTTCTAGGCATCTTAACACAATTTGATCTTCCAGATCTCGTGGATGAAATTATATTCACACACGAGTTTAGTCCGACCATACTGCGACGATCCACATTTCGAAAGGTTTAAATCGACAATAATTCACACATGTCAAACTTAAACAATCCGGAACATAGATAATTAATTGGGTTAATCAATAAAAAGAAGAAAAGAAGAAGAAAACAAACATAGAATCTCACAGCGGAACAATAAAATATAGTAATCAAATAAACAGTTCATGAAGCTATTTGCTAAACATTTAATTATAATCTATACATATTTGTCAGAGTTATATATATACATCAGGGATAAATAAACAACACAGCAGAATAGCAAGATGCACGGGATAATAATAATAGTGATATACCAAATCTTCAATACGCTGAAAACTCAGGACCAATCTAAGCGTAATGAAAAGACAAAACACTCGAGTCAGGACTAAAATACTCCTAAGTAAGTCAAATCAATATAAATAAATATGAGTGTGACAGCGTCAAAGATGTTTATAGGATTTTACATCTCATATCCAGCGTATAACATGCATGCAATAACTTAAGAGATGTTATGGGATTTTCCATCTCCTAAAGATCCATTAAACTGTTTATATATAATAGTATACGTTATAATAGATAATGTCTTTTAGTAAAATAAATATCAAAATAGCATTAAGCCTTTACATTGATGCACCTTAACACATTTTTATATGTATACCAAAATCTTAATGGGCTGGCATAAGGGTAAATATGACAAGGCACGTGAGGCAACACCCAAGGTAGAATTCTACCAGTTTACACTTTCCGGCTGGTCGTAACCCATCCGTGGTCGATCGCAACAATCAATCCAAACAAAAAGGGTGCACCTAGCGAGTACAAAATCATGATAGTAATATGAGTAATCAATGTCGCTAGAGGTAGCAAACCCTGTTGGCCAGATATAGGCTCATGTTTTAGTCATTTTAATTATGACACAAGGGTCAAGGCAATCCATCATCGTTCCCTTACTTCATTCCAGTAAACATTCACCAATTCAACCATTACATTTTGGATATCACCCACCTCATTGGTTCTTCTACATTTCGAAAACAGTTCGTACTTGATATCAAAATATCATATTCACTACAAAATCAAATTCATTTTAAAATCATCATATTCACTTCAAAATCATATTTTACTTCGAAGTCATCAATTCAGTTCGATATTTCTACTTCACTTCAAAATTTGTTTCGAATTAAAATCTAGGTTATAAATTCACTTTAACCTTATTCACATTTAAATCAAGATTTAAATATAACATCCCGCCTTTTTTGACCAGTTTGAATTTATAGAAAATAGTTTAAATAGTTTTAAAATAATTCAATAGGTAAAATAATTTAATAAAAAATTAAGTATTAAAAATGGTTTATATAGTAAAATAATTTTGAAATCAAAATAATTTGAATATTTAAAGAATATAGATTTTAAATTGTTTATACCAAAATAATTTTCAAAGGCAAACCAGTTCACTTTCCCAATTTTCCAATTCAACTCCATTCCAATTTTCATTTCGATTTAATGGATTTAATTCCGGTTTCACGTCGAATTTAACCTCGATTCCAAATTTATTTCAATTCTAACTCCAAATTAATTTCCAATTCCAAATCCAAATTAATTTCAATTCCAATTCTTAATTAATTTAAATTCCAACTCAAAATTAATTTAAACTCCAATTTTAAATTAATTTAAATTCCAATCTCAAATTAATTTCAACTATAATTCCAAAATAATTTAAATTCCAATTTCCAAATTAATTTAAATTTCAATTCCCAAATTAATTTCAACACAATTCTCAAATTTAAACTATTACGATATATATCCATTTTGAGTTCAATTTCCGAAATATCGGTTCAAAACACTTCAATCAAAATTACCTTCAATATCCAATTTAAAATCCAAATCTTCAATTATGATTCAATTTCGGGCTTAATTTTGAATTATCGTTTTATATTACTTTTACTTAGCAATATTCAAAAATACGAATAAAAGTCCAATCTTTTAAAATAAATCAATTTCTGAAATTCACAGCATATTTCGATTATAACTTCAAAATCTCACCTTCAATTATTTAGAAAATTCTTATTATCAAATTTAAATTTCAACACTTTGAGCTCAAGTTCGAAAATAGTTCAATTTCCATAAATTCGATTTTTATTTCTTAAAATCAAATCATTTAAATACTTTCAAAACAAAAATTTTAAAATCATTTAATTTAACTAATCCGGTGTCTATATATAATTTTCTATCCTATGACCATGTGAATCGGTTATTATAATTCAATTCATTTCAATCCAAAATAAATGCCATAGGGATATATAATTTTAACCTATTTCTCAATTTATTCGAAATAATTCAGTTTATAATTTTATATACTGTAAATAATATACAGGATGATAACAAGATATATCAAAATAAATAAACATCCAAATATCAATTAATACCATCCATCACAACCAATCATCCAAACAGTCAATAAAATTCGCGACATTTTCATAATTTTCAATATCGGGTATTTTATGGGCAATTAAATTCTAATTCAATTTAACTATTAATTCAAATTCCATCAATTAATTTAGACATCAATTTAAATGTCAATTAAACTTATCAAACAACAATCAAAAAACTTCAATCACTTTATGGTATAAATTTAACTACATAAAAATTATTTCAGTCAATTGTGAGCGTATAAACCCTCACCTTCCTACTTAGAACTGAAAATAATTTCAGCTTAAATAAACGTCAATCCAATGTCAAGCTGTAGATGATATCGATACGATTCCCCTGCAACTCGCTTTGCTCGAAACAAATCTCATAGGAAAAGGATATGATTTAACTAATATTGATATGATTTAAATTTTAATAACACTATTTTACAAAATAAAAAAAGCATGCTACCTCTCTCTCACACAAGTCTTCCTAGCCATGATTTTTTTTTGGAGGTACGATTTCAAAAGAGAAGGGGAAAGGAAGATAAAGTAGTAGAATGAAAGTTGGGGGCTTGCATGATTTAGGGAAAAGGTGTGGATATTTATCATTATTAATTTGAAAATATCTGCCGTTTAATATCCAAAATATCTCGAGTTCCAAACGAAGCATCCCGCTTGATGTTCATAATGTTATACTCCTCGAACGCAATGGAACTAGTTTTGAGGCTTAATTTGCTCATATGTGGAAGATAGCTTTTCAAAGTCGATTTATTTTATCGTATTTCTTAAATTGATTTCTATGCATTTGAAGCTCGCATGGCCAAACGACAAGTCTGATCGCTACGAAATTTGAAATCCTAAAATAACTCATTATTACGGATCCGACGAAACTGGTTTCATCGAACTCTGATACAGTTTCCAAAATGACTATTTTGAAATCGTTAATTAAAATATAAAATTTCCAATTTTCAATTATTCACATTTAAAGCCAATTTTAAATGTTAACCATCTTCATTCATGTTTAAAAAAAATTAAATCAATTTTCAAGGCCATTTTCATTCTCATTAAACCCGGAATTTCGTTATTTACCTAGTTTCAACATAAATTTAAACAATTTAATTATCCAATAAATCAAATTAAAAAATCCTCAAATTTCAAATAAATTTTAGTTATATACATTATTTTATTCTACCTAAATAATTCATATTTATTGCTCAACTTCAGTTATGATTATAAACACTGTTAATACATAGAATTCCATTTCAATACTGATTATTGCCCAAATCATCGAAATTGTAATTTCAAAATTTTATCCAAACTCAAATTCAATAAATTACAACGATAAGTCATTAAAAATTTTCTCTGACCATTTTTATTCAATAATTATATCAAATTCTATAATTTAAAATAATTAAAAATATGGGTCGTTACGTACTCCCCCACTCAATTTCGTCCCCGAAAAGGCGTTGAGTAAAGAATTTAACATACAACATATATGTTATTCAAATAATCACTTATAACGTTAGAATCTTATTAGAAAACCTTTACTATGTTTCAACTATGCCATTTCGATCGGCTTACGGAAATTACAAGTTAGTTATCTGTAACGACCTGCTATTTCTAACCATTCGCATCCGCACATATCGGACTTGAATTTCTCAAAACAACAGATTGTTTTATATTTGGCAAAACTTAGTATATACATTAAATAAATCAATCATAAAGTCACAGAAACAGCGTAATATAACAATATGCAGAGGAATAGTTAAATAGTAGTTCATGAAGCTACTATATAAACAACAAAGTTTAAAGTAAAATAAAACAGAATCTCAAGTACAAATGAATCTCTAATACATAAGCAACCGACAAATCTGGACATAAGTGACTGGAATAAACTGAAAAGACTAGAAGTTGGATAGGTAGATGGATCTCCAAGCAAAGCTCCAACTCCAAAGGTGGGTCTCAAATGCTGTGACACTCGGTCTGACCCGAGCATAAAGCAAAACACAAAACACTCGAGTCAGGATTAGCATTCTTATATAGTAAATTCAACTCAAGTGAAATATCAACTGAAATACAAGTAACTTAAAAGATGTTTGGGATTTCCATCCTCTAAGGATCCATAGAACTATACACTATGTAGTACAATATGCTATTATATTATGTCTATAGTATAGTTAACTATTAAAATAGAGTTAAGGCATTACCCATATCCCCCTTAACACATTTTTATATACTCTCATAGTCTATGCAGTACTATAATTCCTCCGTAAACTGGAGGGCTATCAAAGGGCACTCCATAGATATGGTACAAAACAAACTCATAGAAGGCGCTCTAGGACATGTGAACACGGTACTCGAGGCAATGCCAGGGTAGATATACCCATTGCACTCCTGGACAGGTGGTAACGCATAGCAGCTACTACTGCCTACCTCAGACACACTCCCATAATCAAAATCGAGGGGTAGCCACCAAATTAATCACAAAGCAATAGTATAGTATCGAAGAAATGTGCCCGATCGGAGGTGCGACCTCACTTGGCCCGATATGGCTCCAGTTTTAGTCACGTCTAAGCTGACTCATGAGAGTCCGGGTCACGTCATACGTTATACAGAAATCATTCGCCAAACCATCCTACTTTATTTCTGTAATCTCCACCACATGCACAGTTTTTAAAGCGATTTTCAGTATTGGCAGAGAGTATGACAATATCTGATCCGGTCTCTTTAACAACCAAATGCTTATTTCACACCGGGTGGTTCACAATATATCAAAATATCATATTTGATTCCAAACCGTATCACTTTCGAAATCCTATTCACTTTCAAACTATATTCACTTTCAAATTCATATTCACTTCAAAATCATATCACATTCAAAATCATATTTACTCTCAGCGTCCTATTCATTTTTGAATTAATCGATAAGATAGGTTAATTAAATCCATGTTCCAAAATCATCCTATTACTCAAATATGTCATTTTAAAAAGATATTAATTCCAAATACCAACTTACGTTGTATCATCATTAAGGATTTAAATATAAATACTTCGACATTACACACTCTGAAATTTTAGTAAATAGTTTAGGTAATTATAAATAGCTTATATAGTTTAAAATAGTTTAAATAAATTTTAAAATGGTTTAAATAGTAAAGAGTGTTTAAATTGATTTAAAATTTAATTTAATTAATTTTAAAATGATTTAAATAGATAAATTATTGGTTCAAACAGATTTAAATTATATTAAGTAGATTTTTAAATAGATTAAATAAATTTAAACTAGATTAAATATATTTAAATTATATTAAATAGATTTAAAGTAGATTTAAAGTAGATTAAATAAATTTAATTAGTCTAAAATAGGTGAAATAGATTAAATTGTATTAAATAGGTTACAATAGATTTAAAAATAAATTAAAATAGTTTAAACTAATAAAATAGTTTAAATTATTTAAAATAGATTTCAAAGTTATATCCAAACAATTCCAATAACTCAATTTCGGTAAATTCATTTATATTCAGCGCTTTAACCTTGAAATTCCAATTTTTTAAAATCCTTTGAACTATTTATTATCAATTCCCTTTTCAGCATTAACACTTGGATTTTCAGCATTAACACTTGGATTATCGAAATTACTTCAGTCTATATAAATCAATTTATTCTACAAAAATACTAGTTAACTGAATTCAAAATTTTCAAAGGTCCAAAATCATTTAATTTAACCAATCCGGTGTCCGTATATAATTTTCTACCCTAGGGTCACGTAACACGAATATCTATCATTTCAATCCGCAATTACAATTTTACGGTTGTATGTCATTTCAAATCGCAATCCCGAATTAATTAAAAACCATAAAATCGCCTGAATCTATCATTTCGACCCATAACGATTTATCCCTAATCTATAGATCGTTCGGGTATGTATCATTTCAACCCATAGGGAACTTGCAGTGTTATAGCAGTATAAAAATACAACATCCAGTCATCCAATATCAACAATCAAACATCCATCAAAATCATCATCCAAATCAATCAATAAACATCAATAGATAACTGAAAATCAATAACAGAAATTAGTGTGACAATTAAATTAAATATTAAATTAAACGCTGATTAAATGCAATAAAATTCAAATTTAACTAGAATGACAATTTAAATATACCAAACATCAACCAATCAATTCCAAATCATATCATAAATTCAATTTAACTAACATAAGACAATTTAGTAGTTGTGAGTGGGTTAAAGCACTCACCTTTGGACAAATCGATTTGAAATCCAAATTAGGGCCCAAATTTGAACAGTCTCGAATTCGTCCAAACTAGCGCCAGAATGTTCGGAATTTCGATATGATTCCAGTGGAACAAAACCGCATGTGAATCGAACCTCGTACGTAAAAGTTATTAAGGTTAGAACGTCTGAAATTCAAATAAAAACAAATAAATAAATAAATAAAGTAAATATCTACACTCGTTACCTGCCACGTCACTCATCACGAAACCTTAATACGTGTATAATCGTTCGCGGAAACCCCATCAGTGACTCACAGCCGCCACGCCAATTTCATAGCCACACCTCCCACCGTCCATGCCTCGGCCATCAGGCCTCACCGTTAACCTAACCTCCTCAGGCCGATCCCCTACATGCCGCACGAGATACCTCAGGCTAGTGAACCCTCTCCGCCGTTGCTAGCAATCACCGGCCAATCCAGGTGAAAACATAACCCTATAGATGCGAACGAGCCCATGGATGCACTCGGCTCGATGACATCAACCGATCTATAGCCGCAGTGACGACCCAGAATTCTGGTATTTGAAGTTGAAATATTTAATTGGTTTTAAATATTTGAAAGTTAGTTTAACTTGAATCTCAAAAATCACTATTTATTTGGCAATTAAATTATTGAAATTAATTATTGAAAGTTGAGTAAAGTATTAAATCTGGAATTTAAAGCTTGTTAAAAATAACTTAAAGACTTATAAAATTTGTATTAACAATACTAAAGGTAATAAAAAATTTAAAATCGAACTTAAAAACGGTTTGTTTAGTTTTAAAAATATATCATTTAAATTGATATTTAAAAATTGCCTTCCAAGACACAGTCTTGGAATTCGACGAAAGCAGTTCCATTTGATCCATAATAGTGTATTATTATCGGATTTTAATTTTCATAGTGTTTGAAGTTGTCGTATGATCGTACGATAGGTAACACGCTGAAATTAATATCGAAAATTTAATAAATAGTTGGGTCCTAAAGCAATCTTCTCCATACGATCGAATTAGAACTCGAAACCCTTTACATTATGTTCGGAATAGGGGTATAACATTATAAACGCCTGGCGGCATGCCTCGATAGGGGTTCGCGATTTTAAGCTACGTTAATCGAGACGATTTGAATTTAAATTTAAATTTAAATATAAATAATATAATTGAATACTGTTGCAAGCGCTGATAGTTTACTCCCTTACAACACTTGTCCTTCCTATCAACACACGTCTTCTTTGAAGGAAAATAAAACAAAACAGTTGTTTGAAAAAGGCCAAACATTTTACTTCAATCCAGGTGTTCCTCTTTTAAAAAAAATAGAATAGCCTACAAATCCTCTTTAAAACTTCTTCAGAAATTAAACCATTCAAGGAAAATGGCAGAACAAAGAGAATTAAAATCAAAACAAAATCGAATCGCTCGTTAAAACAAAAGGGGAAAAGGCATGAAGGAAATCACATACATCGCAATCAGATCTTCGACTACGAACCCGAGGCGGCAATTCACCTGGACGTCGAAGGGTAGTGGACCGATCTCGTGTGTGTTGTCGCGATGCTGGGTGAAGGTGCGTCGTTTAGGGGAAAGGCGTGAATCGCGGTATCGATTTCGGGTGTGCGATCTGGGTATGGTCGAAGCAAAGGTGGAGGAAGTGTCACGATTTCCTTGCGAGCTTCGGCCGAGGGGTGTTGGGTATGGTTGACTCGAGCTCGGTGCAAACGCTGGCGAGGTGATGGGCATGGACACGATGTTCATACGCAAGGAGTTTGGGAGGGGTTGAGCAGGGTTGTCTAGTGAGGTATTTTTGTTGTTTTATGTATGAGTATATGAAATCAAAAATAAAAATAAATATGTTACAATAAGTATAAACATCTCTGTTATTAATTTAATACCTATATATATATATATATAACATTTTGAAAAAAAATATAGGAAGTAGATTTTACTCTATATTAGTATATGTGAGAAATAAAATAAATATACATAAACATATTTCAATTTACTAGTTTATTTTAAAATAATTTATTAAGGTGATTTATTTTTTTAATAAACTTATTTAGTTATCTTAATACTAAAAGATTTTTAAAAGGGAAATTTAGTCCAAAATTTAAATTGTTTGCTTAAATAAAATCTTTAGTTAAGTATTTATAAAATGGGACAAATGGTTCAATTATTTCGAATATTTTTAAATCGTAGATTATTTATACAAGGTCGAAAATCATGAAGCCAGTCAGGATTGAAGTGGATTGCAACGAAAATAAAGCTGAGTTAATCTCACTCATATGGATTACCCTTTAGAATTTAAATAGTTAAATTTAAATTATTGGTTGTTTGATTGCACTGATAATTGTTTCAGTCTGGATGTGGTAGTATATATATAGTAGTATGTGTGTGTGTGTGTGTGTGTATTGGAGTGATTGATTTCCCGCATTAAATAGCGGATGAGACCCTATGCGCCCCGCATAATAGCGGGTGACCTCATATACCGCGATATTCCACCTCGAAGTGGGATTGGTATTTTATATTGTGCTAACATCTATGGATGCAGGGAAACAGGTTGGAGGGATCCAACTGGTTTCCTCAAAATTTTGAACTTATTTCATGTTCTGCGATATAATTTATTTATAATCTATGATTGATAATATTTGTAATTGAAATTATTAAATGCTATGGTTTGGCCGAATATATCTTGGTATTTTAAGATATCAGAATATAAAATTGGATTTTTGAAAGGAAATTGAAGTAGAGAATTTTGAGTAAAATAATTTTAGAGAATTAGATAAATTAAACAAGGAATTTGGAAAAAGGATAAAAGTTGATTTTTGGAATCTTATTGAATAAATTCCAAGTATGAAAAAAAGATTTTTAATAAATGGAAATAAATGGATTTTGAGAACTTAAGTAGTATTGTTTAAAAATTGAAGAAATTATTTTAAATTTAAGATTTAAAATGTTTGGGAGAAATAAAAGAAGAATTTTAAAATTAATATTTCATAATTTAAATTAGATTTAAAATCATAAATATAGAAGTAAATATGGAATTGATGGGTTTTAAAATAAATTGGGTAAGTAAAGGAATTTGTTTTAAAATGGAGTTGGTTTTGAAAATCGCTTTAAGTACTGATTAAGTATTTGAAACTATGATTTAAAAGGAGAATGAGACTATGAAATTTATAAAATGGGTTTATAAAATGGAATAAGATATCAGTGGATATTTGGAAGTATAAATTCACGATGGGAATTTATGAAGGAATGGGTAAATTGTTTTAAAAATAAATAGTGATTTGTTTTTAAAGGTGTGAAAGAAAAGTGATTTCATGAAAAGCCAAGTACGTTTTCAAGCATATTTTTAAGTTTAAGTTAAAAGTTTTTAAAGTTGTTTTAAAAAGAAGGTTTTTCTGAGAATTATTATTTAAGCTGTTTAAAATCTTAAAGGCAAATATATAGTAGTAATTATTTTTAAAGGTAAATTGGTATTATGATTTAAAAAGATAATTATTAATATTTATATATTATAAAATAGTTTTATTTTAAAGATAGTTTGGCTAAAGTTTTTATTTGAAAACTTGTATAGAATTTCGTAATTTATATTTTAAATTTAGTTTTGGTTTAAGTTTTACATGAGTAGTTATTATAAAATTTCATAACTACCATTTTAAATAAAGTTTCTTAAGTAGTTTTTTTGTTTTTTTAAAATGTTTTAAAGTATATATGTTTTGGATAAAGTGTTTTTAATTATTTTAAAATCTAAGTATTAAGACTTGGGAATTTCAGTGGAAATAAACAATATTTGAAAATTTATTCCGCGAAAGGAAGTGATTCAAAAACTGTTTCAAAGTGTTGAAGTGGAAATATATCTTGCGAAGATAGCTTTGAAATAAATAAGTAATCTAGGAAATTATTAGTGTCTGATGGTTGTTTGTGAATATTATTTGGTAGTTGAATAATCAAATAGCAATATTGACCAATGCGCTGATCGTTTCGAAGAGACGGGGATCGGGATTTATTTCCCGAAAACCACTTCGATCCGATTTGAATGTTTTCGTGAGGAAGACAAGAGAAAGGGATCAAAGATGGAGCAGTTAAGTGCAAGAGATAATCACTACTAATCTTGAGAGTGATTCCAAAATGGATGTAGTAGGAGTAGTGCCTTCGGTTCCGTTCAAACTCGGAATGGACTTGTATGGATGAATGCTTTCAGAACATCATCAAGAGGAGAGGAGCATTCTAAGTGAATGTGTGCTAAAAAGGTAACGCAAAGCCTCGAGCCTCATCAACCGAGAATGGCTAAAACAAGGGAGATGCAGCAAGGCTAAGTGGGTAGCAATCTTAGGGTAAGGTCATCCCTGTCTAGAGGTCCCTTTTTATTCGGCTGTGTGGGAGGTTGCTGATCCCAACTGCCTGGTGATCTTATTCGGGATATCCAGTAAGGGGTAGTCTGGTCTTGTGTAGCAGGGGATCAGGATGGATCCTCGGTACGATGATCTAGACCACGTACTATGACGGGCCGTACCCTAGTAGCCCTGCCATTGATGGAAATCCATTTTCCCTACATGCATTTACGGTTTTGTTTGTAGAACCCAATTTGTGGCTAGTATTGCTGGAATTTAATGAACATAACAATTTCAGCTATTTGAATAAGTATTTGCACATAGACACTATTATAATATCAGAGGATTTGATAAGAAATGTTTTGGTTACGTAAGGTAAAAACATTAATAAGACTACTTTATTTATGGCATGGTCTTACGAGATACCTTTGATTTCCAAAAGGATTTTGAAACTTTAATAATCCAATTGAGTGTGTTTTCTCACTCTGGTATTCCAGACTGACTCGGGTTTATTTAACTATAATGCTCAGGTCAGACCGAGTATTATAGAATAAAGGAAAGGATGTTGTGAAGCTCAAGAGACGAGCAGGATGGTAAGACGTATCACACATATTTGATGTATATCCCGATGTGTCTGATTAACTGCATGGTCAGTTTTGTGAAGATAGGTTAATATAACTGTCAAGTTGTGTGTTATACTTGTTGTACTCTGATGTTGTAATATATAAACAGATATTGTTCTTTTGTTTAAAGATTAGTCATTTATCTATTATATATTGTTCCGCTACGATTATGAGATTCTGATATTGTTTCTATTTCTTCTTCTACCTCCTTCTTCTTTAACCCTAATGGTTCGTATATCCGTTCACTTTGAGTTAATATGATGGAGAATAGTGTCGACTCAAGGGGAACGGTTTTACGGGCTGTTACTACCGTTGATCATCGCCAAGATGACAATCTGCCACTAAAATCGAAACCCTAGTTTCGACGGCCGAGAATGATCGATAACTTCTAGCCAACTAATGAATCCAATCGAAAAATGGATATTACATTTGAGTCACGCTCGTCGAGTGCTTCAAAACGATATGTAATTTGGTATGGTTTAGAGGGATTTTATTTTGAAGTTGAATTTTGAATTGAAATTGAATTGAGGAATTTGTTTGGTTTGTCTGCCATTGAGAAGGAGAAGTAGACACATGAAATGTACGTACATGCAAATGAAAATAAGAAGTAGCTGGGGTTTATAAAAGACTATTTATAGGTAGATCAGAAATAGAAGTGAATGGACACGATTGATTTGAAAGTTGAACGATAGATGACCCGAAAATCCCGTTTCGTTCCAGAAGTGAAAAGGGTTCATGCCATATAAAGTAACTACAATTGTAGCATATTAATGTGATAAGATGCAAACCAATGTTAACTATGTTATTAGAGTAAAAAGTTGATTGAATATAAAGATTGAAATGAAATTAAAACAATTCATTGGAATTTAAATTTTATTAATAAAGTAGTTAATATTTGGCTAGCATTTTAAATAATTAATTAAATTTAAATTCCAATGAATTGTTTTAATTTCATTTCAATCTTTATATTCAATCAAATTTTACTCCTATAACATAGTTAACATTGGTTTGCATCTTATCGCATTAATATGCTACAATTGTCAGCTTTATTTGTATTAACTACTATGTTTCCATTTATATTGAAATTTTGTCAAATTTACACATTAATTAAAATTTAAGATCCAATTGATTTATTTATCTGAATTCAAATCTTTTATTAAATCAATTATTTCCTTATGAATATAATTTACATTTATATATATTTTATTGCATTCATAGATTGCAGTTATTGTCTTAAACCACGTCAATGTAACATTTAATTCCATTCAATTATAATTGATTTCCAATTTAATAGAACAGACTAAATAAATATGTAACATATAATAGTTTTCCACCATTTACTTTTAGTCACATTAATAAGTTATTATTTACAACCAAATATTACACTTACTTACCTAACACTGATTTTATTCAATTACCGTTTGTTATATACTAGTTCATTAATTTATACAACATTTGCATTTATTTACTTATATTCATATTATAACCAAGTATAACATTTAAATCATTTCAATTGGTTGGAATTACATTAAACTTGTTAATAATTAACTTAAATTTACATTATTACATTTCATTTTAGTTATTATTTCATTCATACATCACAATTTTTTTATTTCACTAATATTAAATCGCAAAAATTTATTTAATTTACAAAATTTTAATTATCGAAAATTACGGGTGGTTACACTCTCCCCCACTCAAAAGTTTTTGTCCTCGAAAAGGAAAAAGAAGGAATTAGGGAATAAAAATATATTATTAAAAATTTAAATTTATAAACAATTAATTTACATAATTAAATAAGTTATATAGAATATATCAATTTATAACCATTAAATCCTTTAATATTCAAGTTAAAAAGGTTGGAAAACATTTCACAAAATTTTCCTAAGTCCAAAATTCACGAAAAATTTCAGCAGAGTCTCCTTTGCACAAGGAGGTTTGGGAGAAATAATAATGTAACGACTTGCTATTTCGAACCATTCGCATCCGCATATGTCGGACTTGAATTGCTCAAAATGTCAGATTATTAATTTATATTTGGCAAAACTTAGCATATATAGTAAATAAATCAAACACAGAATCAAAGATACAGAGTAATATAATGATAAGCGGCGGAATAAATAAATAGTAGTTCATGAAGCTACTATAAAACATCAGAGTCTGAAACAAAACACAACAAAATATCTCAAATACAAATGATTCTCTAATACAGAAGCAACTGACAAGTCTGAACATAAGTGACTGGAATAAACCGAAAGCTGAAAGCTGGATATACAGATCTTTAACTAAAGCTCCAAAATCCAAAGGTGAGTCTTAAATGCTGCAACACTCAGTCTGACCCGAGTATAATGCAAAACATAAAACACTCAAGTCAGGATTAACATTCTTATATTAATAAATTCAACTCAAGTGAAATGTCAATTGAAATACAAGTAACTTAAAGGATGCTTGGGATTTCCATTCTCTAAGGATCTGTGGAACTATCTACTATATAGTAATATACGCTATTATAATATGTCTATAGTAAAGTAAAAGTATTAAAATAGCATTAAAGCATTACCTATATCCCCCTTCACACATGTTATATAATGTCGTAGTCTATACAGATACTATGAATTTCACCCACGGGTGGGCTATCAGGGAGCACTCCATAGGTATGACACAAAACAAAGTCGTGGAAGGCGCGATAGAGCATGTGACAAGGCAATCGAGGAAATACCAGGGTAGATATATCATTTTCACTCCCGGACTGGTGGTAATGCATAACAGCTGCTACCGCCCACCTCGTGACACACTCCCAAATCAAAGGTGCACCCATTCAGATCACAAAAGCAATAGAATGGTATCGAAGAAATGTCCCCGATCAGAGGTGCGACCTCACTTGGCCCGGTGTAGCTCTTGTTTTAGCCACATCAAGTTGACTCACGGGAGTCAGGGCTAGGTAAATACCATATAGAATCGTCGCCAAACTATCCTACTTTATTCTGAATCTCCACCACGTACATAATTGTTAAAGTGGTTTTAGGTATTGGCAGAGAGTATGACAATATCTGTACTCGGTCTCTTTAACAACCAAATATTTATTTCACACCGTGGTCATTTCATTTCAAATAGTTCATACTTCATATCAAAATATCATATTCATTTCAAAATATATCAATTCGATATCATTATTCACTTTATATCATATTTTTTTCAAAATCATAACACTTTCAAAAATTATAACACTTTCAAAATCATAGCACATTTGAAATCATTACACCTGCGAAATCGTAACAATTTTAAATCATAACACTTGCAACTCACACAGTTTGGATATTGAAAATAGTGTGTGTGTGTGTGTGTGTATTAAAATAGTTCTAAATTAGAATATTTTATATATTAAAATAATTTATATATTAAAATAGTTTATATATAAAAAAAACTTTATTTAATAAAATAGTTTCCTCCAATTTCACAGATCGATTCAAATCATCTTCAATTCCAAAATTCAACTTAAATAAATTTTGGTTTAATTATTTAAATTTAAAGATCAAAGATTTAAGTTTAAATGTTCAACCATTTACAATATAAATTTAATTTTTATTTCAACATTTAACTTTAATTTATTCAAATTGGAATGTATTCACTTAATCTTTTTAGTAATAATTTATTAAAAATCCCAATTTATAAATTTAAATCAATATTGAATATTAAATCTCAACTTTATTTAAATTTGAGAATATTCATTTAATCCTTTTTTATCAAATCAAGTTATAAATCATATTTTCAAAATTTCAAAATCAATAAGTTCAAATAAATCTTATTTATATTCAATTATTAACCAATTTAAATTCCAAGTCAACATAATTTTATCTTCCTAACCTTTATTATTATTTTTAGTTATAAAATATTTAATTTTAAAATATTAATATAAATTTAAGTAAATATTTAAACATATTATATACTAATTAAATTAAATTTTTATTAAATTAAATCTTATTATTAAATTTATTAAATCTATTTTTATATATTTTAAAATAATAAAATTATAAGTAAAATTCTTAAAAATTATATTTTCAAAACTAACTTATAAATTTGAAATTTCCAAAAACATATAAATTTAAAATCTAAGATTTAAATACATATGAAAACATTTATATATTATATTTTAAAAAAATCCACATTTATTAAAACCCATATATTTCCTTTTCAAAACTTTGAAAATCATTTTCAAAATATAGGCCAACGTTGTCCGTATGTAATTTTCTATCATATGGTCAAGTGATGCGGATATTTATCATTTCAATCCGCAATTTAAATATTTACGCGTATATATCATTTCCAACCGCAATCCCAAAATTCAGATAAATGAAAATCACTTGGGTTTATCATTTCAACCCATAACGATTTTCCCCTATTCTACAAAATCTTTCGGGTATGTATCATTTCAACTCATAGTGAATTCTAAATTAATAGGGAACTTGAAGAGTGAGAAAAAATATGATAAAATATAATAAATCAATTAAAGACCTATCGTCGGTGATAAATTAAATAAAATATATACAAAAGGATATGGTGTCACGTATCACAGGTGAAAATTTTGTAGATAATGGCTTTAACAATTAAATAACTAGCAATTCATATTTAACATCATACTTCAATTATCGTTTCAAGTGACATCAACTTTACTAAATATAAGTATGTCAATCGTGAGTGATTGCTCACCTTTCAAGGCTAGAGAAACAATAGGAATGGGAGGCAATGGATAAGGATGTGCACACGGATACGGATACAATACATGGAACATCGACAAGCTAGGAATTGCTGTGGAAAATTCGATATCTAGAATGTAAGTCAAGATGAGCAAGAGATCGACGAAACAAAATATTTTTCATATATATAAATTTTCAAAAAAAAACATATATTTAAAATAAAATATATTTATTTCAAATCAATATTTAATCCCACCATACAAAAAATATCTATATATTTTTAATAACCGAATTCACATATATTTACACATAAACTAATGTACATGAACATATATACAAATATAGCATACATATATACATATACTTTTAAAATGTAACATATACAGAAGGTTGCAAAGCTAGTAACCTGACAAGATAAAGGATCAAACACTCCTCATTATTTGATTCGTACATATATAAAGTATTCATAAACAGAATAAGAGAACTTTACTATATTTATATAACTAAAAAGAGGCTATAACAAATATAAACCATGTATATAATACTATATTATAAACTGATTTTATAAATATATATATATATATGTGTGTGTGTGTGTGTGTGTGTATAAACATACATCATTAATATAGCATGCATATGTATATACTAACTATAAAAGAAATCTACAAACAAAACTTTATAAACCCAATATATAGGAACATACATATAATAGATATCTTATGTAAGCTTATATATGTAACGACAATTTCATAAAACATATTTGAACTCATACGTATATATATACACACGTCATTGTATACCACTTGTATAGCTCATATTGTAACGTCCCGGAGGTTTTCGACTTCCGAAAATTCAACATCGATACTCACTTTATCGACTGCCGAGAATTCGAAGGCCGGAAACCCGAAATGTTATGGTTTAAGAAAAAGAATTTAAGAGAAGAGAAGAGAAAAAGATAGAAGATGGAGAGGAAAGAAAATAGAAAATAGAACAGAAAGAAAACAACAGAACAACATCAGAATCTCGCAATTCGCAGCGGAACAACATATAATAATAAATGAATAATCTTTAAACAAAGAACTATATCAGTTATTACATTTTATTACATTTCTTTACATCATATCATCAGAGTGTACAACAACAACAACAAACAGTGCAGCGGAAAAAGAAATACTATATAACTAGTAATACGCCATGCCATCCAGCTTGCCTCCAGCAACTCCAGAATATCCAGAATATCCTGATAAACCTTAACTCTTAACTGCCCGTGTGGAAATTGGTGGGCACCCAGAGTTTAGGAAGGAAAACAATAAACTCCGAGTCAGTCATGTGACTGGTGTGAGAACTCAAAACAGTTTATTTATCTTTAAAATCAAAATAGAGTAATATTTTTAAAGTCAATTCGCAATGCTTTTAAAAATGAGACTACCATAAGGCCTCCCGCACACACACACACAATGCAAACGCAGAATCGGAGGAGATTTCTCCTTATGATAGTCAAAGATGCTTGATACGCATTTAAAAGAACATTTGATATTATTACTAGTGCATAGTGTAGGAAAAATTCATTTTGAAAGTAGAATATAAATCTTAACCAACATAGACATTCCGAACTATGCCTACTATAGCTAACTATGTTCAATTGCAGGTTACCGCCACATTCCATAGCAGGTTATACAACTAAAACCGTACAAGTCTCGTATTGTTTCTTTGGATTTCCAACGAATGATCAGGCCAAGGAACTTCCCATTGCCACATGAGAATGCCTCTGGATGGACATCCGCGAGAACCAAACCGGATCTCTACCAACACAAGGCCGGGTTACCCCTAACTGAGTAACAACTGACCGAATATGCCATCCCCCGGTCCTTTGGGACCTTTCACCGAGCGCTCATAATCAATTCACACAATCATAAAGTGTTTTCAACATGAGTAAGTATCTGGGCTCCATACCATGATACCACCCTTTTCCAGAAGGAAATGCACACATCCTAAAGGGCGCTACCCCTCATAACCTTGCTGCATCTTTCCTGTTTTGACCATTCACGGGGTGTGAGGCTCGACGAAGTCACGTCCACAAAAACACACTTTATACAAAAGCCGTGCTTTGGGTCAACAAATGATCATAGAAATGATCACAAAGATAGACGATCAAATAAACGATCCTATCACAAATAATTAACACAATGATCATTTCACAGCAACACTCAGCATGTCACATTACCAAATTGGGAATATATCGCTGATAACCTTCAACTACATAACCTCTGAGCTCGTACGTCTCAGAGAAGGGTGTTAAGCTAAAAGAATAAATTCTCCGCCACCAACAGAAATATATTTGAAAGAAATCTGCTTTATATCTCAATTTGTAACGTCAGACATACAATCCATACAAGTTTGTTCCGGGCTCGAACAAAACCGAAGGCACTTACAAAGAAGTCCTTGCAATCCGGATATTCACAATCCTGATCGGATTCACCATCACATATGGAGAACTCTATACCGTAGCTACTCGGTGCAGAGTCAATCGACAGGTCATCCTATCGCTCTCGCAAATACCGGGTCTTCAACACTGATCTTCAATGCAATTCACAACGACGTATCACATATTCGGAATGGGTTATACGACCCCATGGTCCTTTCCCGGTTAACCCGAATAGTGAGCGCTTATTCAAAAATAAGTGTGGCATTCAAATTCAAACAAATCACAACCATTACCCATTCAAAGGGAAATATTGATAGTCGGTTATTGAACTATCAATTGATATGCACACATCATCAGATTTCCAAATAATTTTCCAAATTATTTATTTTTCAAAATATCTTTACTAGATATATAATTTCACATTTCAAAAAAATAAATCAATATTTATTTTTAAACCAATTCTCCTTTTCATTCATAAATTCCATAGTGAATTTATAATCCAAAATATCTATGAATATTCGATTTCGATTATTCATTTCAATTTATCTTCAAAAAGATAAATTCTCAATATTCACTTCATATTGGAAAACATTTCCATACTTATTAAATAAGCAATTCACGAATTTTATTTCTTTTCAACACTTAGAAAATATTCAATATACTTAAATCGAAATTAAGTATATATTTCATTCTTTAAGGAAATCATTCTCTTAAACATATTTATTTGGGCCAAAACGAATGTTGCGTAAAACATCGTTACGACAACCCAAAATCACTAGTATAGGGATTCGAAATTAAAATAGATATATAAATCCCAATACTATACAAAACATTTCCTTTCGGAAATCATTTACTATAACAACAGTGCTATAGTCCACCATTTCCTTTTATTTCTCGAAAACGTCTATTTCAACAATGAATGTTGAAATCTATGGTTTCGAATCTCAACACATTTTAAAACATCGTTAGATCGTTTTAATTCTATTTAAAACATAAAATCTAAACATTTTCTTTAACAAAATATTCACTATTCAAAAACGTGAATATCCTACGTTAACAATTTCATCCTTTCTATACAATTTATTTTAAAGGATTATTCACAGTCAAAAATGTGAATATATCTCCATTAATAGGTTTCAACAATTTACTTATCAAAATAAGTCGTTTGTGAATTTATAAAACAACGTTTATAAACTCCATTTCTATTTGTTTTATAACTTCTTTCTTTATAAATTTTCTTTATTAACCTATTCACTTTATATCTCAATTATGAACTAAAAGTCCATATTATAAGTTAAATGCTTATAAAACGATTATTTTACAAAAATCATTCTTTTAAACTTCATAATTATAAATCTTATAACTTATAAGATTCAATTATTTATCCAAATCTATTCTTTAATAACTTTACAAAATTTATAAATCTTACTATTTATAAATTTCATTTATAACTTCACCATTTATAATTTTATAAATTCCATTCACTCCTGCAATCCATTTTCACTTCATTCAAACACTTATAAAAACTCGTTTTATAATTCAAATGTTTTAATTTATAAATATCAATTTATAAATCCTTTATAAAATCAATTTATACTATTATTTTAAAACATCTTTAATCTCCTTTATAATTCCATCATTCTGATTTAGAAAATAATTAAATTTTATAAATCTTATATCTTAAACTCTTTATAATAAATTCAATAAATCCCAATTTAAACTCTTTTTATAAAGTTATTAACCCATATTTTCAAAAATCAACGTTTAACTATATTTCTCAAAAAATCATAATTTTTATAACATTAAAATTATATCGTTTATTTATTTAAAATGGATCAATTCCAAACATATAATATATTTTCAAAAATCACTTTAAAAATCATTTTAAAGTTC
This sequence comes from Allium cepa, assembly GCA_030765085.1. Lineage (NCBI taxonomy): Eukaryota > Viridiplantae > Streptophyta > Magnoliopsida > Asparagales > Amaryllidaceae > Allium > Allium cepa. The sequence goes on from CM060944.1 coordinate 351,202,615, forward strand.
CAAAACTTGGGCTAGTGATGCTACACACCAAATAGTCAATCACGACAAACAACGACATCATATATCGATATGATAATCTATCAAATATCAAAATATCTAAAATAAAATATAAACTGTTGAGGAATCCAGTTGGATCCCTCCAACCTGTTTTCCTGCATCCACAAACATTAGCACAATACCAATTCCGCTCCAGTACGGCATTATCGCGGTATATGGGATTTAAAATATTACCCGCTTAATAGACGGCGCAATAGGGTCTCATCCGCTAAACAAATACGGGAAATCAACAACTCCAATATATACATATACCAATATATATATATTGCTATTATATATAATACCAATTTCACTGTTTATGAAATATTCGCGGTATATGTTTTTAATAAATAACATCCGCTTACTAACGGCGCATAATGTCTATTTTAACAATCAATAGATAACAATCATCATTCAAACATGCATTTAAATATTTTAAATCTAACTATTTAAAATAAAATCGAAACTGATTCGATTGAGTGAGAAGTTCTCACCTTGATTTCAATTTCGTTTTAGCGATTTATTTCGAATAAAATTAAATGGACGTTTAATTTTATCCAAAATTCTCACTAACTCCAAACGACTCCAATCCAATTCCACCGCGTAGTGCTCGTCCATACGATTCCAACGCAACTGGTTTCACGCGTTTTCGACCTCGTATGAAAAAGTTATTAATTTTCAAAGTTTTACACGATTTAAACTAAAATTTACAACATATTTAACCTAACTTTTAATCACAGCCGCTGGATCCATCAACATGCCATCACGACCGCACACCCCCCCATCTTCTCCTTCCTCTTTCACGTTTCCAGTAAATGAACACGCACATGAACCCACTCATCAAATACTAGGGTTTCAATTTGCACCTCCCACAAGCCACTTCAACTCGATCAGGTAGTTCCATGTCGAAGCCCCTAACTCCCTCTACCTTCGGCCCATGACCGGCCACGTGCGGCCCCCCATTGCATCTCGAAAAGCGTGCCGACCGTGTGCACTTCATAGCCAAATTCTGGCGAATCCTGACCTCCGATGATGATCTTGACCGTTGGATAGATGGATCTTGGCATGCTCTACAATTTTGTAGTTGAGGGTTTTGTCTAAAAGTTGATGGATTTCGAGAAATCGGGGGGAGAACGTGGGTGTTTTCTGGCCATTGAAAAGGAGGGGGCGGCTGTGCAGTTGAATTAGGGTTAGGTTTTTTTTTTTTAGAGTGAAGGGCTATTTATAAGGAATTTTCGAACACTATTCATCCGGAAATTCCGAACTCCGATTTACGCGCCGTAACCAGCGTTTCTAGGGTTTACCCCGCGTTATGGACACAATGGAACAGGTTTCGGAAGCTAATTCGGATATATGTGCGATTTATGGCAGTAAACGTTCAATTTAAATTAAACCGATTTAAACGATTTTCTAGGCGTTTTAATTTGTACCGGACAAACGGTAAATCCAATTGACACGAAATTTTAAACCATACAATAATATCACATTACGGATCCGATGAAACTAGTTTCGTCGAAATCCGAGACTTTTTGAAAAATGGCTATTTTAACTCGCCAAATTAAAATTAAAAATAATTCGATGCGTTTCGAGCTGGCACGATCAAACGATAACTCCGATTGACACGAAAATTGCAATCCGGTAATAACTAACTATTACGGATCCAATGGAACTGGTTTCGTTCAATTCTGAGACTGTTCAAAAATTGACTATTTTCACTAGTCGATTTAAATATTAAAATATTCAGTTTTCACAAATTAACTTTTAATTCGATTTTAAAAGTTCTAAAATATCATTCTAACTCCAATATGATAAAATAAAATTTTACAAATCATTTTCAATCATATTTAACCCAATTTTCAATTATTTCCATAATTTAACATATTAAATCATCGATTTAATTATTCAATTAAATCCAATTATTCAAATTAAATTTATTCGACTTATAAATTTACTTATTAATATTTAAAATTAATTAAATATTCAAATTTTAATTAATAAAAATTCTGGGTCGTTACAATCTTCCCCCCTTAAAAGAATTTCGTCCTCGAAATTAACAAGTAAGAAAAGTTATAGAATTTATTAACTTTCCCAAAAATTCATAGTTAAATTTTTTATAATAACTTTACTAAGTTTCAAATCATACTTAGTTATCTTTTCAAAAACAACTACTATTGTTTAACTTTCAATTCCAAATCAAAGTTATAGTTTCCAAAATTTTCCAATTTTTTTTAAAATTTTTCTAACGCCTTAAATTTTCGGAAAAATTCGCCATAGTCTCCTTTGCGCGGCTCGATCCGAAAAAAAATGACAGTATATATATCACAAATATACATCTCATCAAGTAATGAGGCATCCCGAAGGGAAAAAATGTAAAAGTACGGTATGTAATCCGAGATATGTACCTTATTTTTTATTAGCGAGCATATACGGCTAATATAGCGCGAAAGCGAGCTCCAAATGCGAAGCAAACGCGATCCGCACCTACTAAACACTCAACAAACAACATGAGAATCATGTATATAGACAATAGTATCAATATACAACATATAGTAACATAATAACTATATATGTCAACATAGCAATTGAAACAAAAGCAATATGTTCAACCATCAACTAACTATCCATAACCAATAAATATCCATTTATATTCTCATAATATTTCATGAATTGGTTTTCAATTTAATCACATTTGATTCATTAATAGTGGATGTTCTTACTAACATTCATTTTCAATTAGTTTATGTTCACTAATTCATATTCAAGTTGATTCACTTCCAAATCAAATTCAATTCTACTTAAGATTCACTTAACTTCCAATTGAATTTATTCAATTACTTTAGCTTTCAATTTCATTAACTTAATTTCATTAACACTTAATGAATTATATACAATCAATCAACTAACAACCATATAACAATCAATGTATATTAATTACAACCAAATTACTTTGCTTACAATTGGTTTAATTAAATTGATTTTCATTCAATTCAATTTCTAAAGTTGAATTTCATTTAATAACTCAAGTTTATATTTATCACTTAACTTTATTAATTTACTTTGATCTCTTAAGTTATATTTCATTTAACTTTAAATTCATTTTTATTTACAACTCATATTAATAAATATATTCATATAGTTTCACTTCTTATATATATAAGTTTATTTCACAATTGTAAATCACTTAAATTATAATTCAATTCTTATAATTCTTTTGCTTATACAATTATTCTTTAATTTATATTTATTCAAACAACTAAACAATCCACTTATATACATTTTAATAATTCTGAAAAATTATTTCTTCATATATAAAATATAATCAAGGCAAAATTATTTCATTTACCCAATTTAAAACAATGCTGTGTCGAATTGTTCTATTCAAGTGTTTAGAGATCCCTATCAACAACGTTAATTACCCGTATTAACCAGAATCTATATACCACTCAACAAACCAATCATCACAATATAAAACCATTTTATATTCACTAACAAATACGCTCTCATAGCAATTATTACACTCAAACTCATTCTAGAGTACTACTGACTCTATCTCTAATGAGTAACACCCAACAGAACCATGGTTGTCGCTTAACCATAAGCTCTGATACCAAATTGTAACGTCCCGGAGGTTTTCGACTTTCGAAAATTCAACATCGATACTCACTTTATCGACTGCCGAGAAATCGAAGGCCGGAAACCCGAAATGTTATGGTTTAAGAAAAAGAATTTAAGAAAAGAGAAGAGAAAAAGATAGAAGATGGAGAGGAAAGAAAATAGAAAATAGAACAGAAAGAAAACAACAGAACAACATCAGAATCTCACAATTCGCAGCGGAACAACATATAATAATAAATGAATAATCTTTAAACAAAGAACTATATCAGTTATTACATTTTATTACATTTCTTTACATCATATCATCAGAGTGTACAACAACAACAACAAACAGTGCAGCGGAAAAAGAAATACTGTATAACTAGTAATACGCCATGCCATCCAGCTTGCCTCCAGCAACTCCAGAATATCCAGAATATCCTGATAAACCTTAACTCTTAACTGCCCGTGTGGAAATTGGTGGGCACCCAGAGTTTAGGAAGGAAAACAATAAACTCCGAGTCAGTCATGTGACTGGTGTGAGAACTCAAAACAGTTTATTTATCTTTAAAATCAAAATAGAGTAATATTTTTAAAGTCAATTCGCAATGCTTTTAAAAATGAGACTACCATAAGGCCTCCCGCACACACACACACACAATGCAAACGCGGAATCGGAGGAGATTTCTCCTTATGATAGTCAAAGATGCTTGATACGCATTTAAAAGAACATTTGATATTATTACTAGTACATAGTGTAGGAAAAATTCATTTCGAAAGTAGAATATAAATCTTAGCCAACATAGACATTCCAAACTATGCTCACTATAGCTAACTATGTTCAATAGCAGGTTACCGCCACATTCCATAGCAGGTTATACAACTAAAACCGTACAAGTCTCGTATTGTTTCTTTGGATTTCCAACGAATGATCAGGCCAAGGAACTTCCCATTGCCACATGAGAATGCCTCTGGATGGACATCCCCGAGAACCAAACCGGATCTCTACCAACACAAGGCCGGGTTACCCCTAACTGAGTAACAACTGACCGAATATGCCATCCCCCGGTCCTTTGGGACCTTTCACCGAGCGCTCGTAATCAATTCACACAATCATAAAGTGTTTTCAACATGAGTAAGTATCTGGGCTCCATATCATGATACCACCCTTTTCCAGAAGGAAATGCACACATCCTAAAGGGCGCTACCCCTCATAACCTTGCCGCATCTTTCCTGTTTTGACCATTCACGGGGTGTGAGGCTTGACGAAGTCACGTCCACAAAAACACACTTTATACAAAAGCCGTGCTTTGGGTCAACAAATGATCATAGAAATGATCACAAAGATAGACGATCAAATAAACGATCCTATCACAAATAATCAACACAATGATCATTTCACAGCAACACTCAGCATGTCACATTACCAAATTAGGAATATATCGCTGATAACCTTCAACTACATAACCTCTGAGCTCGTACGTCTCAGAGAAGGGTGTTAAGCTAAAAGAATAAATTCTCCGCCACCAACAGAAATATATTTGAAAGAAATCTGCTTTATATCTCAATTTGTAACGTCAGACATACAATCCATACAAGTTTGTTCCGGGCTCGAACAAAACCGAAGGCACTTACAAAGAAGTCCTTGCAATCCGGATATTCACAATCCTGATCGGATTCACCATCACATATGGAGAACTCTATACCGTAGCTACTCGGTGCAGAGTCAATCGACAGGTCATTCTATCGCTCTCGCAAATACCGGGTCTTCAACACCGATCTTCAATGCAATTCACAACGACGTATCACATATTCGGAATGGGTTATACGACCCCATGGTCCTTTCCCGGTTAACCCGAATAGTGAGCGCTTATTCAAAAATAAGTGTGGCATTCAAATTCAAACAAATCACAACCATTACCCATTCAAAGGGAAATATTGATAGTCGGTTATTGAACTATCAATTGATATGCACACATCACCAGATTTCCAAATAATTTTCCAAATTATTTATTTTCCAAAATATCTTTACTAGATATATAATTTCACATTTCAAAAAAATAAATCAAGATTTATTTTTAAACCAATTCTCCTTTTCATTCATAAATTCCATAGTGAATTTATAATCCAAAATATCTATGAATATTCGATTTCGATTATTCATTTCAATTTATCTTCAAAAAGATAAATTCTCAATATTCACTTCATATTGGAAAACATTTCCATACTTATTAAATAAGTAATTCACGAATTTTATTTATTTTCAACACTTAGAAAATATTCAATATACTTAAATCGAAATTAAGTATATATTTCATTCTTTAAGGAAATCATTCTCTTAAACATATTTACTTGGGCCAAAACGACTGTTGCGTAAAACATCGTTACGACAACCCAAAATCACTAGTATAGGGATTCGAAATTAAAATAGATATATAAATCCCAATACTATACAAAACATTTCCTTTCGGAAACCATTTACTATAACAACAGTGCTATAGTCCACCATTTCCTTCTATTTCTCGAAAACGTCTATTTCAACAATGAATGTTGAAATCTATGGTTTCGAATCTCAACACATTTTAAAACATCGTTAGATCGTTTTAATTCTATTTAAAACATAAAATCTAAACATTTTCTTTAACAAAATATTCACTATTCAAAAACGTGAATATCCTACGTTAACAATTTCATCCTTTCTATACAATTTATTTTAAAGGATTATTCACAGTCAAAAATGTGAATATAACTCCATTAATAGGTTCAACAATTTACTTATCAAAATAAGTCGTTTGCGAATTTATAAAACAACGTTTATAAACTCCATTTCTATTTGTTTTATAACTTCTTTCTTTATAAATTTTCTTTATTAACCTATTCACTTTATATCTCAATTATGAACTAAAAGTCCATATTATAAGTTAAATGCTTATAAAACGATTATTTTACAAAAATCGTTCTTTTAAACTTCATAATTATAAATCTTATAACTTATAAGATTCAATTATTTATCCAAATCTATTCTTTAATAACTTTACAAAATTTATAAATCTTACTATTTATAAATTTCATTTATAACTTCACCATTTATAATTTTATAAATTCCATTCACTCCTGCAATCCATTTTCACTTCATTCAAACACTTATAAAAACTCGTTTTATAATTCAAATGTTTTAATTTATAAATATCAATTTATAAATCCTTTATAAAATCAATTTATACTATTATTTTAAAACATCTTTAATCTCCTTTATAATTCCATCATTCTGATTTAGAAAATAATTAAATTTTATAAATCTTATATCTTAAACTCTTTATAATAAATTCAATAAATCCCAATTTAAACTCTTTTTATAAAGTTATTAACACATATTTTCAAAAATCAACCTTTAACTATATTTCTCAAAAAATCATAATTTTTATAACATTAAAATTATATCGTTTATTTATTTAAAATGGATCGATTCCAAACATATAATATATTTTCAAAAATCACTTTAAAAATCATTTTAAAGTTCCAAAACTTGGGCTAGTGATGCTACACACCAAATAGTCAATCACGACAAACAACGACATCATATATCGATATGATGATCCATCAAATATCAAAATATCTGAAATCAAATAAAAACTATTGAGGAATCCAGTTGGATCCCTCCAACCTGTTTTCCTGCATCCACAAACATTAGCACAATACCAATTCCGCTCCAGTACGGAATTATCGCGGTATATGGGATTTAAAATATTACCCGCTTAATAGACGGCGCAATAGGGTCTCATCCGCTAAACAAATACGGGAAATCAACAACTCCAATATATACATATGCCAATATTTATATATGTTGGTATTATATATAATACCAATTTCACTGTTTATGAAATATTCGTGGTATATGTTTTTAATAAATAACATCCGCTTACTAACGGCGCATAATGTCTATTTTAACAATCAATAGATAACAATCATCATTCAAACATGCATTCAAATATTTTAAATCTAAATATTTAAAATAAAATCGAAACTGATTCGATTGAGCGAGAAGTTCTCACCTTGATTTCAATTTCGTTTTAGCGATTTATTTCGAATAAAATTAAACGGACGTTTAATTTTATCCAAAATTCTCACTAACTCCAAACGACTCCAATCCAATTCCATCGCGTAGTGCTCGTCCATACGATTCCAACGCAACTGGTTTCGCGCGTTTTCGACCTCGTATGAAAAAGTTATTAATTTTCAAAGTTTTACACGATTTAAACTAAAATTTACAACATATTTAACCTAACTTTTAATCACAGCCGCTGGATCCATCAACATGCCATCACGACCGCACCCCCCCCCATCTTCTCCTTCCTCTTTCACATTTCCAGTAAATGAACACGCACATGAACCCACTCATCAAATACTAGGGTTTCAATTTGCACCTCCCACAAGCTACTTCAACTCGATCAGGTAGTTCCATGTCGAAGCCCCTAACTCCCTCTACCTTCGGCCCATGACCGGCCACGTGTGGCCCCCCATTGCATCTCGAAACGCGTGCCGACCGTGTGCACTTCATAGCCAAATTCTGGCGAATCCTGACCTCCGATGATGATCTTGACCGTTGGATAGATGGATCTTGGCATGCTCTACAATTTTGTAGTTGAGGGTTTTGTCTAAAAGTTGATGGATTTCGAGAAATCGAGGGGAGAACGTGGGTGTTTTCTGGCCATTGAAAAGGAGGGGGCGGCTGTGCAGTTGAATTAGGGTTAGGTTTCTTTCTTTTTTTTTTTTTAGAGTGAAGGGCTATTTATAAGGAATTTTCGAACACTATTCATCCGGAAATTCCGAACTCCGATTTACGCCGTAACCAGCGTTTTTAGGGTTTACCCCACGTTCCTGACACAATGGAACAGGTTTCGGAAGCTAATTCGGACATATGTGCGAGTTATGGCAGTAAACGTTCAATTTAAATTAAACCGATTTAAACGATTTTCTAGGCGTTTTAATTTGTACCGGACAAACGGTAAATCCAATTGACACGAAATTTTAAACCATACAATAATATCACATTACGGATCCGATGAAACTAGTTTCGTCGAAATCCGAGACTTTTTGAAAAATGGCTATTTTAACTCGCCAAATTAAAATTAAAAATAATTCGATGCGTTTCGAGCTGCCACGATCAAACGATAACTCCGATTGACACGAAAATTGAAATCCGGTAATAACTAACTATTACGGATTCAATGGAACTGGTTTCGTTCAATTCTGAGACTGTTCAAAAATTGACTATTTTCACTAGTCGATTTAAATATTAAAATATTCAATTTTCACAAATTAACTTTTAATTCGATTTTAAAAGTTCTAAAATATCATTCTAACTCCAATATGATAAAATAAAATTTTACAAATCATTTTCAATCATATTTAACCCAATTTTCAATTATTTCCATAATTTAACATATTAAATTATCGATTTAATTATTCAATTAAATCCAATTATTCAAATTAAATTTATTCGACTTATAAATTTACTTATTAATATTTAAAATTAATTAAATATTCAAATTTTAATTAATAAAAATTCTGGGTCGTTACACATATACTATAAACAAGTTATGTCAGACTTATATAATATAGTATTGTAACCTATGTAATAATATAACTTATATACAATGTGTAACATATATAGAATATATGGCTTATATATTTTTGATTCATATGTACATAAAATATCAGTTATAGATAAATAAGTATAGCTACATATAAACACCTATATAACTCCCAGCACAATGAGAGGGAAAAGGCAAGATACATGCATATATCGGCCAGAGGGGAGAAACAAGGAGGAGAAGGCCATGGTGGCGGGATGTTGTTGTTTGGCCGACGATGGCTGTCGGCTTCAAGGTGGCAGGGTCGAGGTGTATAGGGCCGAGTGGGCGGTCACGTTGTGGAGGAATGGCATGGAGGTTATGGAGGTTCAGAGGTAGCTAAGGGAAAACGACAAAAAAAGGTGAAGGCTCGACACTTGCTGGTGGAGAGAAGTTAGGCGTGGAGGGCTGTGATCACTCGGGTATGGAAGGCAGAATGGTCTTGAGGTAGGAAAGTGGGTTGCAAGTGGGTATTGGGTAGGGTTGACTTGCCTAATAGGGGAAAAGAAGAGGGTGGAGCAAACGCGTGGGCAAGGGGAAAGAAGAACATTAGGTAGAGAAGATAAATATGCTATAGGACAAATGGGGGTGCTTTGCATATAACTATTTATATATTTTTTTTTCCAGAATGGAAAGGAGCAGAACAAATAGAAAATGAAACGAACCAAAGTTATTGAACACAAAGAATAGCAATGGCTATGAAATGAAAAAAAAGGCAAAAATATAAATTGGTGATGGCTATACATTTCACGGTGGACAATGAAGGGATAGGAAACCAAAAAGACTCGGTTGCGGAACCGGTACGCTAGGCGTTTCGCATGTTGCACCACACAACAGACTCCAAAATACACAAATGAGCTTACTGCGAAGATCAGCACGACGAGACGATCAAAAGGTACATAAATATCATCTATACGATCATCCTATCAAAAGCCGATATTCGGTACCGAAAATGCTGTTGAAACGTCGAAAATAAGATAAATGGAGAAATGGTAGTCCATGACGAAATGAAATATGATGTTTCACTCAGAAGATGGTAAACATTTTTAGTATGTAAAAATATTCAGGTTTAAGAAATATATTATTATCATCAAATATTAACAGACTTAAAGTTTAAATAAATTTACACAACAAAATAAACTTCCATATTCTTTGATGAAAATCTGACATTTTCTACGTTTAAATAGACGCATACCAACTTACAAATTTTTATTTTCAAATTCAACCATTTAAAATTTCACAAAAATTTAGTTAATTACATTATAAAAATCGTTAGAATTTACGGGTCATTACAAATAATATCAGGAATAACAAAATATATCATATTTTCAAAAAAAAAATCCTAACCATGGGAAAACAATAAAATATTGCTAGAAAACCGTAATCCCAGAACGTACCTTTTTGTCAGAAAAATAACGCTTATTTTATGAAACCAAAAGCAGTGGCAATTGCTTCCATAACCTGTATTTCCCTTATATAATTCAAAGGAGTTAATAATTATGTAAAAGAGAAATATTTAAGTTGTTTCAATTTGTCACAACCAAATCAATGCAACATGAAATAGTCACAAGTAACACAACCATACAATCATCACATGCAATCAAAGAAATCAACCATCCATCCATAACAATCAAAACAAAGGATTTGTTTGGGTTTAGAAACTTTTAATCGTGTAAAATGATAAATAAACTACTAAGTATACCATACACTCAGCAATCTTAGATAAAATTCAAATAGATCATTTATACATTCTACGCAGTAGAAGTATCCTTTCCCAACCAACCCATAAGTCAAACAAACAATAATTTCAAATAATATTTAAGTTTTATTCTTATTACTCTTTCTTTTTCACATTATTTACTATTCATTTTCGTTTGTTCATACAATGCTTGTTTAGTTTCTTTACATTTATCACTTACAAAATTCATTTTCATTCATTTATACAATACCGTTTTTCTTTTCATTACCTTACATTCATTGCTTACATAAGTTATTTCCATTTCAATTATTAGATTATTTATTATATAAATATCTTTACAATTAAATCATCATTAATGGATTATTTCTTTTTCACATTCATTCTTCCATATATATAGTATTATTGAATATCAAATCCATTTCTAAATCATTTCAATGTTTGCTAAAGTTATAATCATTCTATTAACATAGTGCTTATTTTAATTATAATTGGCTTCAATATTACTTTAAGTTTATAATTATTTACTTACAGTATTCACCTTTAGTATTCAATCTGATTATAAATAGCTTAAAATGTTATCTTAAGTGTATAATCCTTTTTTCCTACATTACTCACTTTATTACATTTAATTAGTGACATTTCAACTATTAATCCTAAGTTTATAACAAGTGGAAATTAGCCACAAAGGTCCCTTTAGCAAGTGCAATTAGTTTCCAGGACACACAATGAAATGATTACTTTTAAGGACAAAATGAAACATAATTGGTTTGTAAGGCTTAAAAACCTAGAAATTATGTCCTTGAAAGTAATTAGACAACCGGCTTTGTTCTTAAAAGTAATTATTCTACTAACTTTGGCCTTGAAATTAATTTCTGTGGACGTGTGTCCTAGAAACTAATTGGATTGTAAAGTTTGTCCTTCTAGTGAAATTCCCCTTATAACAATTTATAACAACAATATTCTTATTTATAAAAGTAATTCCCTTGAACACTTTTATTTACTAAAGTTTACTTGCATAATATTATATTTCATATTCTTATTAACATTCCAACTTTTTAATATTTTGGTAAGTTATATATATGTTTCTAAGAATGCAATAGAAAGTTGCACAAGTAATCATATTTATTTTATTAACAAAATGTTCAATAGTTACATTTCTTTATTTCCATTCCTTAAATTTATAAATGACAATCTTTCATTTCTTTATATCTCATTAATTTCTTAACATCAAATTTCTTATTTTACATCTTAGCAGCTTCCTAACATTCAAATAGTTAAGATTTCATTTTATTACATTAGCTGAAAAGTACTAATTATCATAAAATTTAAGAACTAAGGTCTAGGTTATATTTTCAAATTATTTTAAGTAATATACGTATTCAATCATTTATAGATCAAATCATATTTAGAAATTCAAAATTTAAGATTCATTTATCAAAACAAGGTGCAGTAAAACTACTTCAACCATCCACCCACTTTGAAACTCGAAAATAAACGTGGATGATGCATACACGCATCACCGAAATTATTTCCCAGCGACAGAGAAGGGAGTACAACACTTTTTCCTTTAAAAGTTCCCTTTTTTTGAACTTTCTTTCAAATCATCTTGAAATATTCATATCAGAAACTACTTCTAAATAATATTAATATTATATTCCAAAATCTTTTGAAAGAAATTTTCAAAATCCAAAACTTAAGTTCTCAAATTCCAATTTATATCCATTTTATTTGTAAATCTTATTTTTCATCAGTATTTATAAAATTCCACTACCTACAAACAAATATATAACAACCAACTATATCATTTATAAAATTTATTATTTGATATATAAAATATATAATAGGCAAAATTATTTCATTTACCTATATTTCAAAACAAATGTTGTGTCGGTCTGCCCTATTAAGTGTTTAGAAATTCCTATCGATGCCTTAGCGTCCTATGTACCGACCAGAATTTATAAATACAAAACGGAACAAATTAACACAATATAAAATCATTTATAACATAAATATGCACTCACATATATACGCTTCACGACTCTTCTAGGGTATTACTACCCTATTTATAAAAAGTCAGACCCCACAAAGCTAAGGTTATCGCTAAACCAAAGCTCTGATACCAACTATAACGACCTGCCTTTTTGAACGTTTTAAGCAGACATACATGACAGGCTCAAACCATTCAAAAGGGCAGATTGTTATGGGGTAAGTAAGGAAAAGAGAAAGAAATAAAACAAATACAGAGTCTCGCAGTGGAATGATAAAATATAATAATCAAATAACAATTCACGAAGATGTTTTATAAATACATTTGACTATTCCTTTACAATACAAAATCAGAGTTACAGAAATAGGAAGAAATAAATAATAAATGCAGTGGAACAAGATGATGCAGTAGAATACATACAATAGGGAATATGTAACGACCCGTTAAATTAATAATATTTAATAAATTAAATTAATATAATTTCTAATTTGTTTAAGAATAAATGTAGAAATTTGGTATAGTAGTTGTAACCTAGTGTAACAATAAAATTTTATGACAATAGATTTGGATAATGTAATTTGTCACTTTTTGTTAAAATTAAATTTTAAGAAATCAATGAATGTTGAATTGAGAATATTAATAAAAAAATATTAACTAAAATGAGATTCATTAATACAAAATCAGTAGTGAAGATGTCACCTTTGGTTGTAATAAAGGTGAATGCTATTAGTGGATGTCAACACTTAATAAAATTTATTTAGAATAAAAAGAATTTAAATGCATGTTTGAATAGAGTATTAAATTGATAGATTAAGCGTAAGTAATTAGAATTTAACCCTATAAGATATGGAACTGAATGTATGAATATAATTTTTTAGAAATAGTTAATTAACAACTTATTTGTGCATACCCAATTTAATATAAATAACAAAAGGGCTAGCACTTGATGTGCCTAAGTATTAATATATTGGAACTATAATAAAATAGAGAGTTTGGTAGTAAATAGAAATAAAAAGACCGTTATTAACTAATAAATTAATAAATGGATTCTAACAATAGGTAGTAATTAATGCGTGTATATTGGGCATTTGCGGATTACCAATTTTTCTACCTATTCATATAATTTATTTATGTAAATCTAAACCTATGGCAACATTTTGTTAATAAATGTTGGAAGTGAATTTGAATATATCAAAGGATAACAAGTGTTTAGGTTAACCATTTATTTTATTTAGTTAAGAAGGGAAATAGATTGAAATAAAGCTAATTTAATTTTTTTGGTTGTTAATGGGTATAGTTAAATAAGGAGAAGTTATAGGAAATAAAACGCGCACTTATGAGATGTAATATAATTCCAAAGTTATTTATACCCACAAATAGGTTAATTACTGTATAGAAAGAGTCTAAATCAATAAACGAATTTATTAAGATTACATTTACAATTTTATAACCTTTATGCTGATTTAAGTTCAATTAATTTATTTGATTAAATAGTGCAGTAGCGTAGTTTTGTGCGGTAGTTGAAATAGCTAATTCTTTTAGGTGAAGTTAAGGCTAATTCTATGTATATATTTGACCTATTGTTGATATAGATTCTAGGAAGCAGGATCTATTAATTAAATGGAGCATTAGATTCAATAATTGCATTTATTGCATAAATAAAGAGAATATAACGGTTAAATTTGGCGTTATTGAAATTAAAAAGGAATGGGGGAATAATAATTTGAAATCATTGCAATAGATATTAATTTAAGGTTACCTTAAATAAATTAAGGTAATAAATGGAGGATAGTGTAAATATCTTTATAATACGATGATTTGTGTCGTTAGGGTAGTTTTGATTTGTCACTTAAGATGGAGGATTTTTATAAAATGTAATAAATGCAGTTTAAATTAAGGCATTGACGTTTGGGTATTTAAGAAGTGATAAACTAAAATTTATTTATTTATTTGAAAATTTGAAATCCAATTTGTGGATTTATTGCAAATAAGTGAAATTTGTGTTTAACCATTACATCGATAGGAATAAATTAAATTTAAGGTTATATTAATAAAATTTGGACTAGAGAAATGATATGAATCGGTTTTAGAAGCCTTAAATATAAAATGGGAAGTAGACGAGATTTCACGTTACAACCATTTTTAAAAATCCTAATGTATGTAGAAATATTAATGAAATATAACGTAAACCAATGTTGAATCAAAAGAATAGAGTCAACACTTATTTATTCATTTAATGTGATATAACTACGAGTATGATTTATTGCAAATTACATGGAAATATAATATATAGGACATTACCTAAAAAGGAAGAGTAGATAAAATTTATGATAAACATATTTGTATATGAAGGTTATTGATTTAAGGAGAAATTGGGCAAGTTTTATGTAATTGGGTTAAGTGCAACCTTTAATAGATAAATTTAGTGCAATTAAAGAAATTGACATTTAATATTTCGATAACTTAAAATTTGATGGGATAAGAACATTTGGGTAATGAAGGGATGACAAATATTAGCTATGATTCTAGAAGGAATTAAATAGATAATGGGAAGATTAAAATCAGGTTCTAAGCAATAATTATTAAATAACAGAAGTTTAGGAGTAAAGTGAGATAATTGAAAATTTTAATCATTCATATAAGTCATTTGTTTATTAATATGAGTTAGCTAATAAATTTAACTTGGGCAATACCTATATATTGGAAACACATTTGTAAAGTGTAATTAATTGAATTTGGTGGATTGGGAATGAATCCAAGGTTATAGGAATTGATGTAATACTACACAAATAAAAGGTAACTGCATAAAATCAATGTTTCGTAATAAATTGTAATTGATAATTAAGTAGGAATGGGTTTGAATTTGACAAAAAGGAAAATTTATTATTTGCTTACCCATCTATTCAATCTATTAAATTTGATCAGATCCATTTGCAATTAAACGAATTTATTTACAAGTTAGTATGTATTTAGCTGATAACTATAAACCAATTAGGGCAATTGGGTATATATATTACCGGTTAAGTTATATAAGATAATGGTTGACTTAATTAAGGGAGTTTATGTAATAATTTCATTTATTTTGTAAGTGGAAATAAAACGTTAATGATAACAAGTATTCAAAATTTACCATCTATTTAGTATATTAAGTATAATTGATAATCAACTGCAGCAAGTAATAAATAATAAATACGTAACGTTAAATGAAGTAATATTTGAAATTTAACATTTAGAAACTATGTAAATATAAGTGCAGATGAAATTGGAGATATTTACATATTGAAATATGAATCCAATGATAAATCAATCTAATTGACAATAAATAATGGAAAGTAAATTTAATTAAATTTTGGAAATTTAATATATATATATATATATATACAGTTATAAACCCTAGCTCCATCCTATTGTCATTTGCTGTATATTCATTTCTTCATCTCCTTCTCCTCCTCAAATGGTTGCAAAACCTAGATCTACTTCAATCCAAATTTCAATAAAAATGCAAACACTTCAGAAAAATTCCACAAAAAAATATATGTTAATGTTCTCGAGGCACGTAATCTACTGGTGCAATTCGTTTTCTGTTTTGAACATTCGTTTGACCAGAATTAATTCAAACAGTCCGTGACCATTCATCATCGTCGTCGCAAACTTAGTCGAATCGTCAAACCCTTTCTAGGTTTTGTAGAGTGGACGATGGGGATCGCATCTATATGGTTTTTGTGTCGATTCAACGGTTAGATCGTCGTAGATCTTCGATTAGGGTTTCTGGAAGGGGGCTGCGTGTGTTTTTGGGAATAAAAGGAGTGACGTGACACATATATTTGTAAGTGATGAATGTGTGTCGTTTTATTTATTTTCAATTTTGAATTCAATCATCATTTTTCGCCATAACTTTCTCATACGAAGTCGGATTCACACGAAATTTCTTTTGTTAGGATCGTAATTTAATTCCGGATTTGATGACGCTGGTTTGGACGAATTCCGAGAAGGGCGAATTTTGGATTTAAATCGAATTTAAATTCGATTTAAATTCAAAAGGTGAGTGTTTTAACCCACTCACAACTACTAGAAGCTTTTATGTTTGTTTAAATTAATTTTAGAAATGAATAGAAATTTATTTATGAGTATTTGGCATGTTTATTTTATTCATATTTGTTGAATTGCATTTATTAATTTAACTGTTAATTTAATTAATTTATTGCGTATAAATTTACAGTTAAAATTTATTTGTTTGTATATGAACTGCTAGTTAACAGTTATATAATTTATTACTGAATATAGACTGTAGATTAATAGCTGTTAAATTTAATTTGAATAAAATTGCCAGTATTACCTGTTATGTAGTACCAAAAATAATATTGTTATTGATTGATATTGATTGATGATTGCGATTTGGATGATGGATGATGTTGATGAATGGATGTTTATTGTATATCATTAAATTGCAAATTATCATGCATATTTCATTTCATTCGGGATTGTGGTTTGAAATGATATATAACCGCAAAATTTTATATCTTTTAAATTGCGGATTGAAATGATAAATATCCGTATCACTTGACCATAGGATAGAAAATTATATACAGGCACCGCGGTATATATATAACTATTTAAATGTGATTTCTATGGTTTGGATGGAATACGGTTTATAATAATCTTAAATTTTATATTGTATAAATATTTTTCTTCCATATATATATATATATACATATGAAGTTGAAAATTTTGAAATTAAAAGGTGTATAAAAATCTTTATTAAAAATGGAAGAAAATTAAGAAAATGGAGTTTAATAATTTATATCATATGTTTAAATGTTAAGTTTGGAAATTTTAAGATATGATATTTATAATTGGATTTTCCCCGAAATAAATGAATATTCTAGTATAATTTGAATTGGGAAAAATATATATATTTTATTACTAGAAATTGAAGTCTTATTATTTATGGATTTTATATGAATATTCAAGACTAATTAATAGAACAATTGATCTGTTGAAAGAATAAAATCCAATTTTAGTTTGAAATATTGTTACTCAAAATGGATATACGTATATATGAATAAATTGAAGTGGTTTTGGAACTTGAGAGAGATAATATAAATTTTGGTTTAGACTTTAATAAAGAAATGTATTTGTAAAGCCATGAGAACTATTTTCTTTACAAAGTAACATTTAAGTTAAACCATTTAATTCATATACCGTTGAATGTCCAAACCATTCAAGTTCTAGAAGTTATGGTTTTAAATTATGAATTTCGAAAAATTATGCTTTGAAAAGATATTTGGCTTTCAGACGTTATAAATTTTAAAGCATTATGATTTTTGGAAAAGATTTATATTTGGGATAAATGATATCATATTGTTTGGGTTTTAAAATGATATCGTATTCATAATTTTAAGATGGAAATGTTTATTCTGGTTTTAAAGTATAAACTATTTTTAAATGACCGCGGTGTTATAATATCGATGGGTTGGCAAAGAGACCGGGATCGGATATGGACATACTCTCTGTCGATACCGAAAACCACTTTGACTAATCGTGTACGCGGTGGAGATTCCAGAATGAAGTAGGTGGTGGCGACGTTTCCTGTAAGGTAAATACGTGGACCCAACTCCCGTGATTGGCATAAGGTGGCTAAAACAGGAGCTATTCCCAGGCCAATGAGGTCATTCCTCTGATCGGACACTCCTCTTCGATATTATACTATGACTTTGGATTGGTTCAGTGGCCACTTTTATTTGATTTTGGGGAGTTTGTTCGAGGTGGGCGGTAACTGCGGCTACGCGTTTCCATCAGCCTGGGTACGCAATTGGTATATCTACCTTGGCATTGCCTTGTTGTGCCGTGTCACCTACCATACCGAGCCTTTACTACGAGTTATGTTTTGTACCATACCTATGGAGTGCCCTCTGACGACGCCCAATACGGGGGAGATTACGGTACTGTATAGACTATGGGAATATATAAATGTGTTAAGGTGGAAAATGTAAAGCCCTAACGCTATTTAAAAGTAAGTTTATTTTATAAATAGACACTACTATAATAGCGCAATATACTACATAGTAAATAGTTTAACGGATCCTTAGGAGATGTAAATCCCGAACATCTCTTGAGTTACTGTACTCATATTTATTTCTGTTAATTTAACTCACATAAGATCTTTTAGTCTGACTCGAGTGTTTTTGTCTTTTCAAATTCGCTCGGGTCAGTCCGAGCGTTTCAGGATCGAAGACTTTAGCTTTGGAGGACGAAGACGAAGAATCCGTATTTTTATTATTTATAGTATTGCACCACACTCATACTGTTCCGCTGCATTGATTGTATTGGTATGTGTAACTCTGATATTTATTGTGTAAAGAATAACAAGTGTTTGTAAACCATTTATGAACTGTATATTTATTATTATATTTTATCCTTCCGCTGTGAGATTCTGTTTTGTTTTTATTTCTTCTCTGTTTTTCTTATTTACCCCATAACAATCCGCCCTTGCGTATGCTTTGAATTGGCACGTGTGTCGGTTTAAAGTGTGCGAAAAGGCGGGATGTTACAGTTGGTATCAGAGCTTTGGTTTAGCGATAAACCTTGGCTTTGTGGGGTTTGACTCTTTATTAATAGGGTAGTAATACCCTATGGGAGTCGTTGAGTGTATATATATATGAGAGAGCGTATTTGTTAGTATTAATAAAAGATTTTGATATTGTCTTAATCTGTTCCACTTTGTATTTATAAATTCTGGTTGATGCATAGGACGCTATGTCATCAATAGGGATTTCTAAACACTTAATTAGGACAGACCGACATAATATTTGTTTTAATATAGGTGAATGAAATAATTTTGCCTATTATATTTTCTATATATAAAAATATTTTTATAAAGATATATATATATATTTGGTTGCTATAGATTGGGTGTTAGGTAATAAAATATTTATAATAATTGAAGCTAAGCTGAAATTATAATAAATCAAATTGGAGATTTTTGAACTTAAGTCCGGGATTTTGAAATCTGCTTTCAAAGGATTTATGAAATATAATGATTTGGTTTATAAATATTTTCTTATATAAATATTTAGTATAATTCGAAGGAATTGGTTTAAAGAGGATTTTGAAGAAAATAAGTTTGTACTTTCCTCTCTGTCGCTGGAAAATAATTTCGGTGATGACGGCCGCATCATCGACTTTCATTTTCGAGTTTCGAAGGGAAAGGCCACTGTAGTAAATTCTACTGCAGATTTGTTTTGAAATTATTTAAAATTTTAATTGTTTAAAGGTAATTAGAGATATAAAAGTTGTAAGAAATTAATTATCTATTATTTTAAATAAATTTTGGAATTTGACCCGGTATTAATTCTTGAATTTCCATTAATTAGTTGTAAAAATTTAGGTTAGTGAAATAAAAGAAGTAATCAATGAATTCAAAGGGTTGAGATTAAACTGGTATAAGTTCTTTTGCTTTTTCTTTAACATAAATAACTTACCAAGTATAAAAAGTTGAAATGTAAATTAAGAGTGGAATAGAATATTATGCAAGTAGAATTTTTGGAAATAATGAAGTATTCAATAAATTACTATTATAAATAAGAAGTTAATGGTATTAACTTAAGTGATGATTGGAATTTTACTAAAATTAAAGGTTGTATTATTAATAGGTGATTTTAACCGTAAGAAAGTAAAAATGAAATTCCTTAATTTATAAAGTTTGATTGTAGGGTTATTAACTTAAGTACGCCTTAATTTCCCCCTATTCTAATATAATAGAAAGTAGGAAAAATATAAATGACTGCAATCCATAGTTAATGAATGAGTAAAATCTTTCACTTATAGGAATGCAAGTTATAAGGTTAAGTAATTTTAGGTTTGTGAAATAAAGGTTAAGTAATTTGGTTGTTGGGTTGAATTGTTATTGTTTGATTTATGTTGTTGGGTAAGGAATTTGAATTTGTCGGATGAATAAATAATCTATCTATGTTCCATCTAAGACTGTTGAGTAAAGGATGCACTTGATAGTTAATTTCATTTCATACAAATTTCAAGTTTGAACCAAACAACTATTTGTTTGATGGATTAAATGGTTGCTTTGTTTGTGTATGTATGTTGTTTGTAAGGTTGATGGTTGTTGAATTGTTTGGTTGATTAATGATTGAATCCACTTGAATAGTTCACTTTAAAATAAATATTTAACCTTTTAGATTATATAAGTGAATACAGGTGATGGAAGAAACTGCTACTGCTTTTGGTTCCAAAATAATAAGCGTATATTGCCCGACAAATAGGTACGTTTTCGGATTACATTTAAAGCGCTATTTTTCCCGTGTTGGGATATAATATTTTGATAATATATGTAATATATTTGTATATTTTGATATTATATTTTCTCCCGAGCCTCACCGTACAAAGGAGACTCTGCCAAAAAATTTCGTAAATTTTGGACTTAGAATTTTGTTGAATATTTTCCAAATTTTAATGATTTAAGTATAAAAGGTTGTAATGATTATAAACGGGTATATCTCATTAAAGGAAATTTATCCGGTAAATTATTGTTTATAAGTTAATATTTGAAATAAGATGTACTGTTTATTCTTCCTTCTCCCTTCTTTTTCCTTTTCGGGGACGAAACGTTTTGAGTGGGGGAGATTGTAACGACCCGTTAAATTAATAATATTTAATAAATTAAATTAATATAATTTCTAATTTGTTTAAGAATAAATGTAGAAATTTGGTATAGTAGTTGTAACCTAGTGTAACAATAAAATTTTATGACAATAGATTTGGATAATGTAATTTGTCACTTTTTGTTAAAAGTAAATTTTAAGAAATCAATGAATGTTGAATTGAGAATATTAATAAAAAAATATTAACTAAAATGAGATTCATTAATATAAAATCAGTAGTGAAGATGTCACCTTTGGTTGTAATAAAGGTGAATGCTATTAGTGGATGTCAACACTTAATAAAATTTATTTAGAATAAAAAGAATTTAAATGCATGTTTGAATAGAGTATTAAATTGATAGATTAAGCGTAAGTAATTAGAATTTAACCCTATAAGATATGGAACTGAATGTATGAATATAATTTTTTAGAAATAGTTAATTAACAACTTATTTGTGCATACCCAATTTAATATAAATAACAAAAGGGCTAGCACTTGATGTGCCTAAGTATTAATATATTGGAACTATAATAAAATAGAGAGTTTGGTAGTAAATAGAAATAAAAAGACCGTTATTAACTAATAAATTAATAAATGGATTCTAATAATAGGTAGTAATTAATGCGTGTATATTGGGCATTTGCGGATTACCAATTTTTCTACCTATTCATATAATTTATTTATGTAAATCTAAACCTATGGCAACATTTTGTTAATAAATGTTGGAAGTGAATTTGAATATATCAAAGGATAACAAGTGTTTAGGTTAACCATTTATTTTATTTAGTTAAGAAGGGAAATAGATTGAAATAAAGCTAATTTAATTTTTTTGGTTGTTAATGGGTATAGTTAAATAAGGAGAAGTTATAGGAAATAAAACGCGCACTTATGAGATGTAATATAATTCCAAAGTTATTTATACCCACAAATAGGTTAATTACTGTATAGAAAGAGTCTAAATCAATAAATGAATTTATTAAGATTACATTTACAATTTTATAACCTTTATGCTGATTTAAGTTCAATTAATTTATTTGATTAAATAGTGCAGTAGCGTAGTTTTGTGCGGTAGTTGAAATAGCTAATTCTTTTAGGTGAAGTTAAGGCTAATTCTATGTATATATTTGACCTATTGTTGATATAGATTCTAGGAAGCAGGATCTATTAATTAAATGGAGCATTAGATTCAATAATTGCATTTATCGCATAAATAAAGAGAATATAACGGTTAAATTTGGCGTTATTGAAATTAAAAAGGAATGGGGGAATAATAATTTGAAATCATTGCAATAGATATTAATTTAAGGTTACCTTAAATAAATTAAGGTAATAAATGGAGGATAGTGTAAATATCTTTATAATACGATGATTTGTGTAGTTAGGGTAGTTTTGATTTGTCACTTAAGATGGAGGATTTTTATAAAATGTAATAAATGCAGTTTAAATTAAGGCATTGACGTTTGGGTATTTAAGAAGTGATAAACTAAAATTTATTTATTTATTTGAAAATTTGAAATCCAATTTGTGGATTTATTGCAAATAAGTGAAATTTGTGTTTAACCATTACATCGATAGGAATAAATTAAATTTAAGGTTATATTAATAAAATTTGGACTAGAGAAATGATATGAATCGGTTTTAGAAGCCTTAAATATAAAATGGGAAGTAGACGAGATTTCACGTTACAACCATTTTTAAAAATCCTGATGTATGTAGAAATATTAATGAAATATAACGTAAACCAATGTTGAATCAAAAGAATAGAGTCAACACTTATTTATTCATTTAATGTGATATAACTACGAGTATGATTTATTGCAAATTACATGGAAATATAATATATAGGACATTACCTAAAAAGGAAGAGTAGATAAAATTTATGATAAACATATTTGTATATGAAGGTTATTGATTTAAGGAGAAATTGGGCAAGTTTTATGTAATTGGGTTAAGTGCAACCTTTAATAGATAAATTTAGTGCAATTAAAGAAATTGACATTTAATATTTCGATAACTTAAAATTTGATGGGATAAGAACATTTGGGTAATGAAGGGATGACAAATATTAGCTATGATTCTAGAAGGAATTAAATAGATAATGGGAAGATTAAAATCAGGTTCTAAGCAATAATTATTAAATAACAGAAGTTTAGGAGTAAAGTGAGATAATTGAAAATTTTAATCATTCATATAAGTCATTTGTTTATTAATATGAGTTAGCTAATAAATTTAACTTGGGCAATGCCTATATATTGGAAACACATTTGTAAAGTGTAATTAATTGAATTTGGTGGATTGGGAATGAATCCAAGGTTATAGGAATTGATGTAATACTACACAAATAAAAGGTAACTGCATAAAATTAATGTTTCGTAATAAATTGTAATTGATAATTAAGTAGGAATGAGTTTGAATTTGACAAAAAGGAAAATTTATTATTTGCTTACCCATCTATTCAATCTATTAAATTTGATCAGATCCATTTGCAATTAAACGAATTTATTTACAAGTTAGTATGTATTTAGCTGATAACTATAAACCAATTAGGGCAATTGGGTATATATATTACCGGTTAAGTTATATAAGATAATGGTTGACTTAATTAAGGGAGTTTATGTAATAATTTCATTTATTTTGTAAGTGGAAATAAAACGTTAATGATAACAAGTATTCAAAATTTACCATCTATTTAGTATATTAAGTATAATTGATAATCAACTGCAGCAAGTAATAAATAATAAATACGTAACGTTAAATGAAGTAATATTTGAAATTTAACATTTAGAAACTATGTAAATATAAGTGCAGATGAAATTGGAGATATTTACATATTGAAATATGAATCCAATGATAAATCAATCTAATTGACAATAAATAATGGAAAGTAAATTTAATTAAATTTTGGAAATTTAATATATATATACAGTTATAAACCCTAGCTCCATTCTATTGTCATTTGCTGTATATTCATTTCTTCATCTCCTTCTCCTCCTCAAATGGTTGCAAAACCTAGATCTACTTCAATCCAAATTTCAATAAAAATGCAAACACTTCAGAAAAATTCCACAAAAAAATATATGTTAATGTTCTCGAGGCACGTAATCTACTGGTGCAATTCGTTTTCTGTTTTGAACATTCGTTTGACCAGAATTAATTCAAACAGTCCGTGACCATTCATCATCGTCGTCGCAAACTTTGTCGGATCGTCAAACCCTTTCTGGGTTTTGTAGAGTGGACGATGGGGATCGCATCTATATGGTTTTTGTGTCGATTCAACGGTTAGATCGTCGTAGATCTTCGATTAGGGTTTCTGGAAGGGGGCTGCGTGTGTTTCTGGGAATAGAAGGAGTGACGTGACACATATATTTGTAAGTGATGAATGTGTGTCGTTTTATTTATTTTCAATTTTGAATTCAATCATCATTTTTCGCCATAACTTTCTCATACGAAGTCGGATTCACACGAAATTTCTTTTGTTAGGATCGTAATTTAATTCCGGATTTGATGACGCTGGTTTGGACTAATTCCGAGAAGGGCGAATTTTGGATTTAAATCGAATTTAAATTCGATTTAAATTCAAAAGGTGAGTGTTTTAACCCACTCACAACTACTAGAAGCTTTTATGTTTGTTTAAATTAATTTTAGAAATGAATAGAAATTTATTTATGAGTATTTGGCATGTTTATTTTATTCATATTTGTTGAATTGCATTTATTAATTTAACTGTTAATTTAATTAATTTATTGCGTATAAATTTACAGTTAAAATTTATTTGTTTGTATATGAACTGCTAGTTAACAGTTATATAATTTATTACTGAATATAGACTGTAGATTAATAGCTGTTAAATTTAATTTGAATAAAATTGCCAGTATTACCTGTTATGTAGTACCAAAAATAATATTGTTATTGATTGATATTGATTGATGATTGCGATTTGGATGATGGATGATGTTGATGAATGGATGTTTATTGTATATCATTAAATTGTAAATTATCATGCATATTTCATTTCATTCGGGATCGTGGTTTGAAATGATATATAACCGCAAAATTTTATATCTTTTAAATTGCGGATTGAAATGATAAATATCCGTATCACTTGACCATAGGATAGAAAATTATATACAGGCACCGCGGTATATATATAACTATTTAAATGTGATTTCTATGGTCTGGATGGAATACGGTTTATAATAATCTTAAATTTTATATTGTATAAATATTTTTCTTCCATATATATATACATATGAAGTTGAAAATTTTGAAATTAAAAGGTGTATAAAAATCTTTATTAAAAATGGAAGAAAATTAAGAAAATGGAGTTTAATAATTTATATCATATGTTTAAATGTTAAGTTTGGAAATTTTAAGATATGATATTTATAATTGGATTTTCCCCGAAATAAATGAATATTCTAGTATAATTTGAATTGGGAAAAATATATATATTTTATTACTAGAAATTGAAGTCTTATTATTTATGGATTTTATATGAATATTCAAGACTAATTAATAGAACAATTGATCTGTTGAAAGAATAAAATCCAATTTTAGTTTGAAATATTGTTACTCAAAATGGATATACGTATATATGAATAAATTGAAGTGGTTTTGGAACTTGAGAGAGATAATATAAATTTTGGTTTAGACTTTAATAAAGAAATGTATTTGTAAAGCCATGAGAACTATTTTCTTTACAAAGTAACATTTAAGTTAAACCATTTAATTCATATACCGTTGAATGTCCAAACCATTCAAGTTCTAGAAGTTATGGTTTTAAATTATGAATTTCGAAAAATTATGCTTTGAAAAGATATTTGGCTTTCAGACGTTATAAATTTTAAAGCATTATGATTTTTGGAAAAGATTTATATTTGGGATAAATGATATCATATTGTTTGGGTTTTAAAATGATATCGTATTCATAATTTTAAGATGGAAATGTTTATTCTGGTTTTAAAGTATAAACTATTTTTAAATGACCGCGGTGTTATAATATCGATGGGTTGGCAAAGAGACCGGGATCGGATATGGACATACTCTCTGTCGATACCGAAAACCACTTTGACTAATCGTGTACGCGGTGGAGATTCCAGAATGAAGTAGGTGGTGGCGACGTTTCCTGTAAGGTAAATACGTGGACCCAACTCCCGTGAGTTGGCATAAGGTGGCTAAAACAGGAGCTATTCCCAGGCCAATGAGGTTATTCCTCTGATCGGACACTCCTCTTCGATATTATACTATGACTTTGGATTGATTCAGTGGCCACTTTTATTTGATTTTGGGGAGTTTGTTCGAGGTGGGCGGTAACTGCGGCTACGCGTTTCCATCAGCCTGGGTACGCAATTGGTATATATACACTGGCATTGCCTTGTTGTGCCGTGTCACCTACCATACCAAGCCTTTACTACGAGTTATGTTTTGTACCATACCTATGGAGTGCCCTCTGACGACTCCCAGTACGGGGGAGATTACTGTACTGTATAGACTATGGGAATATATAAATGTGTTAAGGTGGAAAATGTAAAGCCTTAACGCTATTTAAAAGTAAGTTTATTTTATAAATAGACACTACTATAATAGCGCAATATACTACATAATAAATAGTTTAACGGATCCTTAGGAGATGTAAATCCCGAACATCTCTTGAGTTACTGTACTCATATTTATTTCTGTTAATTTAACTCACATAAGATCTTTTAGTCTGACTCGAGTGTTTTTGTCTTTTCAAATTCGCTCGGGTCAGTCCGAGCGTTTCAGGATCGAAGACTTTAGCTTTGGAGGACGAAGACGAAGAATCCGTATTATTATTATTTATAGTATTGCACCACACTTGTAACGACCCAGTATTTTCAACCATTCGCATCCGCACATGTCGGACTTGAATCATTCAAAATACTGCGTTGTAAAATAAATTTGGCAAAACTCAAGATATACAATAAATAAATCACAGAATCACATACACAGATATCAGAATCTCGCAGCGGAAATTAAAATTTAGTGGTTCATGAAGCCACTGATACAACTTTACAAAACAGAACTTACATTGTCTATAATACTCATTACAAAATTTAAAACATAAATAGAGATAGAGTCTTCAAAGTCTTGAATTCCAGAAAAGATAAAGGCTGAAACAACTTCCAACAGCACGAATGATCTACTGAGTGTCCTAGCTACGGAGAAGAAACTGAAGCTGCAACTCAGGCTGACCCGAGCGTACAATAAAACAAAACACTCGAGTCAGGACATACATACTTATATAATGTAAACTAAATCAAGTGTAATGTAATATATAGCAAGTAACTTAAAGGATGCTTGGGACCGCCCATCCTCTAAGGATCCGTTAAACTATTTACTATGTAGTATATTGCGCTATTATAATAGTGTCTATACTAAAATAAACATACTTTTAAATAGCGTTAAGGCTTTACATTTTCCACCTTAACACGTAATAGTCCCAGTAGTCCATCCAATATCATAGCTCCTCCTACTCGGGAAGCAACTAGAGGATACCACACGGGCTACGGGAGAAAACCAAACTCGTACAAGGCTCGATATGGTAGGTGACACGGCACAACTAGGCAATGCCAGGGTAGATATACCAATTGCTATCCGGACCGGTGGTAACGCGAAGCCGCAGCAACCGCCCACCTCGAACAACACTCCCAAATCAAGGGTGCACCCAAACAATCACATAAGCAATAGAATGGTATACGAAGAAGTGCGTTCGATCAGAGGAGCTACCTCATTAATCCGAGAATCGCTCCTGTTTTAGCCACCTTATGCCAACTCTCGGGAGTCGGGTCCACGTATATACCTTTCAAGAAACCGTCACCACCATCCTACTTCATTCTGGAATCTCCACCGCGTACACGGTTAGTCAAAGTGGTTTCGGTATCGACAGAGAGTATGTCCATATCCGATCCCGGTCTCTTTGCCAACCAAACGTTATTATAACCCGTGGCCATTTAAAAACAGTTTATACTTTTAAAACAGAGTAAACATTTCCATTTCGAACTATAAATACGATATCAATTTAAAACCAAAACAATATGATACCGTTATATTCAAATATAATTCTTTCCAAAACCATACTGCTTATAATATCCGGAGACCAAATATTTGAATTATATCTTCAAAAGACAATATTTTGGAAACTTTACTTCAAACCATAACTCCCAAACACAATGGTTTGGACATTCAACGGTATATAGAATAAATGGTTTAACTTTATGGTTACTTTGTAAAGAAGATAATTTACATAGCCTTTCAAGTATATTTCTTTATTTAAAGTTTTAAACCATAATTTAAATATCACTTTATGTTCCCAAAACATTACAATTCCCATATATATATTAAATTGGAGTATTTACTATTCAAAACTAAGTTTGGGTTTTATTCTTTCACAAATCAATGTTTTATTATTTAGTCTTGAATATTCCCATAATTTCCATAAATAAACTCTAAATTTTTAGCCATTAAATTTTTCCAAAATTTACTTAATACCAGAATATTCATCTTTAATTTATTAAGGAAAATCCAGTTATAAATATTATGTCTTAAGCTTTTCCAAAACTTAAGATAAAATAAAATTTATCAAATTCCATAAAATTTAAAACAATCAAATTCTAGATTCTGTAGCACTTAGGAAATGCTACCTAAAGCTACGGGTAAAACTAGTCCAATTTCAAAAGAATAGCATTTAAATGCTGTAGTAGATTATAAATTTGATAAATATTTCCAAATATAACTTATTTATCTATTTATTTATTAACTGAAACTTATTCTTTCAAAAATCCAGAATTTCCAAATAAGTTATATTCCAAACTTTTATTCAAATATTTATTTATTTATTAACATTTATAAGTTATTCAAAAATCAATATAAAATCCTTTAAAGATATTAAATCAAATATTTAACTTCCAGAATAACTTTAAATATTTCAGAAAATATTATAAGGACCACGGGCCTGTATATAGTTTTCTAGCCTAGGTCAAGTGATACGGATGTATATCATTTCAATCCGTAATTTACAAAACCCCGGGTTCTATCATTTCAAACCCGCAATCCCAAGTTATCAGATAAACAGTTAACGGCATAATTTAACAATAGTAATCATTTAGGCCTATAATTTCCGCCCATAACAATCTATATATAACAGGGAACTTGCAGTGGTGATTTAAACAGTAAATAAACAATAATAAAATATAACTGCAGAATATCATACAACAGATAATAACTGATGAGGTGTCAATTTAAATGGGGTTCATCATTCTATATCACACTACAGACAG
The DNA here is from genome assembly GCA_030765085.1 of Allium cepa. Classification (NCBI taxonomy): domain Eukaryota; kingdom Viridiplantae; phylum Streptophyta; class Magnoliopsida; order Asparagales; family Amaryllidaceae; genus Allium; species Allium cepa. The sequence continues at coordinate 351,232,516 of CM060944.1, forward strand.
ATAATAGTGAAATACAAATTTACACATACACTTGCAATAATTTACAAAATATAAATTCGTATGTCTGGTGAGAAATACTCACTTGAGAGTTGCAGAAAATTTTTGAATTTAAAAACGACGATTCACCGGTACCGACCGACAGAGAGTAACAATAAAATTTTCTCGGATGTCGCCTAGATTCAAATCTAGAACAAAAGTAGAAAAATAGAATACACGACTTAGAATTTTATGGTCAAATCAAAATAGAACGAGAATGACTTGACTTGCTCGACCACTCCACCGTGTACCGTGACCAAAAACATACCCTAAAACGGGAACCGGGTTAACCCAAAATTTACGACAAAATTTCTAAAGATTGACTAAACAATATGATGACATGGATACGTGCATGCACGTATATCACTTCACTGCTGCCTAACATCTTAATTCTTAGATTTACGCTTCCCAGACTCAAGCTTGCATGCACACTCCCTATCTTCCAGTTTCACCATATTTCTCAGCTGCTTGAGTTTAGTCCCTTTTAAATCTGGACTTAGCTTCATCTATTCAAACCAATTACAGCCTATACCCAGACCTTACAAATAAAATCAGACAGATCTCCATCATAAACTACTTTCCATTTTCACTGCACCAGGCCACTGCTGCTACCATCAGCCTTTGCACGTATACTACCATTTGCATTGATATGCACAGATGAAAAGATGCACGCATCAAATTTTTATATGTTGCTTAAATCTATTCCACTTGGTCTCCATCTCCTACTGCAGATCAATCTTAACCTTTCCAATATGCTTCCAGTTTGGTCAAAACTTCTCAACTTCGACAGGCATAACCACTACTCGAGCCACAACCCATCTGCTTCGAGTCAGACCCGGCCTTGCTTCGAGTCACAAATCATTCTGCTTCGGGTTAAAACCATCTTGCTTCGAGTGAAGTCTGAAATGTTGAATCGCTTACAATCCCAGGAACACTGTCCTTTTCTGGCCTTCACTGCCACTGCCTCCCATACCCCTGCCTTCACCAGTATCCATCCACCTCCTATACCCCATTCTAATGTGTCAGACCCATCGGGCCTGGACCTGAGTGCCCCTGCTGTGCACAGACCTTGTGCACGTGCACACCTTCTCCTGTTACAAATGTTCAACCCTGAACAATACACACCCCAGTTTTGGCCATCTCTTCTTCTTAACCTTTGGCACATATGCAAACTTAATCTGAAACTCACCCCAAGTATTTGTACCTGCCCACCATGTATTTACTTTCTACTGCAATCTGATCACTTCTACTCCAGGCTTCATTACCCAAATCAGATCAGATGAAAGTCTATACCACTAACCAACTTCCCCAGATCTGCCTTTCTACCACACTGAAGCTTTGTTTGCAATTTCTTTGTAAAACATGTCCATCTCCTATTCTACTTCAATCACACCCATTACTCCTTCAGACAACACAGTCCTAAGTACATATGCAGCAAATCTAGGAATGAGCTCATGGTGATACTCAACCATGTTTGAAAATGCAGACTATGGATATAATATGAATCTGGAACAGCTTACACGTACATAGATGCAAACTCCTATCCACACGAAGACTTACTCAATTTCAGCCTATTTTCTATCAAATCTTCTATATACTTGCCAAAACACCAGCCTCTGCAATCTCTATCCCTATGCACCTCTCTTTTCACTATTGCCTTACACTCAACAAATGAAACTTGTAGGCTTAACCACTAAGGTTGGACAGGAAACCTATCAACACAGGCTTCTACCTAAAACAACTTAGTTTCAATATTCCAGACAAACACATGCCTAAGCACTCTACCTAGCATTTCAGATTCAACCCTTATATGCAATCAATCCCTTCTATGTACTCTATCACTTGGACTTCCAGTTACTCTACAGATCAACTCACATCCTAGTCCTAGATTTCCTACTTAATTCATGCAACTCAAACCCAGATTTTTGATAAAAATATGCAGACCAGAGATGTGGCACGGCCTAAACAAACACTGAGTGGCCGAGCAAGTCATCAAGAGAAAAAGGAAAAAGAAACTAAAGAAGAAAGTAGACAGATCAACTGTTACCTGATGAGGCCTTGGATGAAGGAAAGAGGTGAAGTCAGAGAACCTTTAGATGCAGAGGGATGGAGATATATTTATAGGCAAGGCTTGCGAGATGTGGGGAAGTAAATAGACAGGTAAAATTTTCCATAAACCAAAACGTAAGATGTAATTGATGAAATGAAACGAATATGAGGAGGTATAAGTGCGTGATTTACTGCTTATTGGCTACCTTCAGTTTCCTATTGATAAATGTTAGCACACGTGATATAAGCTTTTGGCAGTTCAAAACTGGATTAATGCATTGATTTTGGTTTTATGGCTTGCGTGATTATAGTTGGATGACTGATGAATGGCAGGGGAAAAAAAATATGTGTGCACGGTTTCAGTAGTAAAGTTTGATGAATGCCTATACATGTGATAGAAGAATTAAACAAGGAAGTTAGCAAATGCGTGATCAAAAGGAACGTTACTTCATGTTGGTTTTCAAAGATCAGTTATCAAAAGAAGTAAATATATTTGAAATGTGAGTTTTAAATTGGGTGCGTGATAAGAGGAACGTGATTTATGTATACGTGCTTTTCACCATCAGCTTGCAAAAGGAATGAATATACTGGACGTGAATTCGAGGCCCCTGATTTGTAGTATGTTAGAACAGGGGTGGATGAAACTGTATGAATGCATGCGTTACTTTAGGGAAGAAATAAGTTATATAATGTTTCGAACGTTACTATATGCGTGGTCCATTTTATTCTAGTTAAAGATTTTCCTTTGATTTTAGGTTGATATTGTTAATTGTAAGTGGGGAAAATTTTTATGTAGAAAAGTATATAATTTATATTTAAACCAATCTGTCAGTTAAAATGACGTAACGCTGCCAAAATCTCTGACTGATATTTTTCTTCAAAATTTTCCGAAAACTTGATTTTTACACTACGTTAAACAGACGCAGTCTAAAACATCAAAAATATTTATAAAAATAACATTTTAAAAACACACGTTTTATTACGTTGTTTATACCCTATAATTGACGCGTCTTTTAAACGCGAAATCCAACTTTTCAAACTTAGCTTAAAATTTTGCAGTTATTATTTAAATTTAATGACACATAAAATTTTCAAAAATATATCTCAAAATTTAAATATTTAACTATATTGTTAAACCCAATTTATAAAATATATTATTTAAAAATTAAAAATAAATTAAATAAATAACTAGCTGAAACTTGGGTTGTTACACTCTCCCCCACTTAAGAACTTTTCGTCCTCGAAAAGGAGCGAAAGAAAAAGGAAACAAAGGAAGAATAAGCTAGACAGATAAGTACCTTAAACGAATAGTTCTGGATTTAAAGCACGAAGAAAAACTCTAGCATTGGATTTACCCTTTCAATTGACCGTGAGCCTAGGGTGCTCAGGCCCTAATGAGTAACAAAGATTAGAGACTGGTATAAGCAATAGCCTTCCCATTCTGTAGCAGATAGGAAACCAAGGATACTCAAAGATTGTTTGAACATAAGAAAATAAATTTGAAATCATAATGCCTTTGAAATCATAATACTTTGAAAGTCATTAAGATTTTATAGATATTATCATTTGGAAATACTACTAAATCATAACATTTTAAAAAAAATCTTCATTTACTCAATTATAATTTTCCAAAACATTTTATTTTTAGAACAGCAGCACTTAAAATATGCTACAGCAGATATAATAATATTTCTAATTAGTTAAATTTCTGAAATATTCATCTGGATATCATTTACTTATATTTTATAAAACAACTTTTATGAATGGAATGTCCAACCTCATTTATTAAGTCAAAGTCCCTTATTTTACTTAACTCTTAATTTTAACCAATAAACTAACACTTTATTTGAAATTCCTATTTACCTCCATTAATCTTTTATAACTAAAATTTAAGTATATAACATTTATTATAACCACTCAAATTTTATTCCTAAAATTCTTTTATATTGTATATTATCCAAATTCATTTTTAACTTTTGAAAATCAAGGTAAGTTATATGAAATTGAGTATTATACAACTAAAACTTCCAAATTCAATTATCTCCAGTTGGAACTTTTTATTCCAAATTTTATTTTCCTTTTATTGAAATTTCTTAAGATAAAATTTTAAGAATTAAATTTCTGATTCCCCTCAAACCATTTAGAGATATATATACATAATATGTCAACCAAATTTAAATTATATATCTATATATATTAAGTCATTTTTAGAAATTCAAATCAATTAAAATCTCAAAGTAACACTGTAGCCAGACTACAGAAATGGTCTTTTCACTTCGAAACTCGAAAATGAATGTCGATGATGCTGCAGTCATCACCGAAATTATTTTCCAGCGACAAAGAGAAAAGCACTAAATTTTTAAAATTCTTTGGAACGAATTTCTATTCGAAAATACTTTAAATAATATATCCCTTTTAAAAAAAAAAAAAATTAAACCCAAGGTTTGAAATCATCAGAAATTGAATTCTCAAGTTCTTGTTTTAAGTTCATTTCTGTTTCCAAATTAATTTATAACCATTGTTTATACTAAATCATTTATATTAGACAAAACACATGGCTATCAAAACCATAAAATCAAATTATTATCTCTTGACAACTGGTTAGATTAATTATAAAATTCTGAAAATTATACTTATATATATATATATATATTTTATTTTCAAATATAGAAATAAATTTTTCAAAACAAAGATAAAGATTCAAATTTTGATGAACTCAAATAATTCAAGATAAGTTGAAATCAGAAGATCTGATAATTATATACCCGAATAAGGGACTGGGTAAGTCTATATAAATCGCGGACAACCTTGACCGGGTCAACCGTTACTTAAGGAGTCAGATCGATGTGGTTGAGTAAATCCACACTTGATCTGAAGAGATAGAGTTCAGAATAAGCAAAGATACTAGCATATAAACCGAGGATAAATATAAATCTCCGGTGAATTAATGCTAATGGTAAAGGAGTTTCACCCTTTATTAGAATAATGGCGAGACCGCCAATTCACTACAAAGATCATCCGAAGTGGAGTTATGGGATACTCCAGAATCTAAACAAGATGAAAAAGTGAGGGACATGAATGAACTTTTGGAACCACAGGGAATGTTCCAAATTTCGAAAAGGAAGAGATTCAAGCTCGAATGATGGTGATTCTGTAAATCAAATTTACCATACATTCTAAGTTTTGCCTAGAGCCAAAGCTCTGATACCAGCTGTAACGACCCAGTATTTTCAACCATTCGCATCCGCACATGTCGGACTTGAATCATTCAAAATACTGCGTTGTAAAATAAATTTGGCAAAACTCAAGATATACAATAAATAAATCACAGAATCACATACACAGATATCAGAATCTCGCAGCGGAAATTAAAATTTAGTGGTTCATGAAGCCACTGATACAACTTTACAAAACAGAACTTACATTGTCTATAATACTCATTACAAAATTTAAAACATAAATAGAGATAGAGTCTTCAAAGTCTTGAATTCCAGAAAAGATAAAGGCTGAAACAACTTCCAACAGCACGAATGATCTACTGAGTGTCCTAGCTACGGAGAAGAAACTGAAGCTGCAACTCAGGCTGACCCGAGCGTACAATAAAACAAAACACTCGAGTCAGGACATACATACTTATATAATGTAAACTAAATCAAGTGTACTGTAATATATAGCAAGTAACTTAAAGGATGCTTGGGACCGCCCATCCTCTAAGGATCCGTTAAACTATTTACTATGTAGTATATTGCGCTATTATAATAGTGTCTATACTAAAATAAACATACTTTTAAATAGCGTTAAGGCTTTACATTTTCCACCTTAACACGTAATAGTCCCAGTAGTCCATCCAATATCATAGCTCCTCCTACTCGGGAAGCAACTAGAGGATACCACACGGGCTACGGGAGAAAACCAAACTCGTACAAGGCTCGATATGGTAGGTGACACGGCACAACTAGGCAATGCCAGGGTAGATATACCAATTGCTATCCGGACCGGTGGTAACGCGAAGCCGCAGCAACCGCCCACCTCGAACAACACTCCCAAATCAAGGGTGCACCCAAACAATCACATAAGCAATAGAATGGTATACGAAGAAGTGCGTTCGATCAGAGGAGCTACCTCATTAATCCGAGAATCGCTCCTGTTTTAGCCACCTTATGCCAACTCTCGGGAGTCGGGTCCACGTATATACCTTTCAAGAAACCGTCACCACCATCCTACTTCATTCTGGAATCTCCACCGCGTACACGGTTAGTCAAAGTGGTTTCGGTATCGACAGAGAGTATGTCCATATCCGATCCCGGTCTCTTTGCCAACCAAACGTTATTATAACCCGTGGCCATTTAAAAACAGTTTATACTTTTAAAACAGAGTAAACATTTCCATTTCGAACTATAAATACGATATCAATTTAAAACCAAAACAATATGATACCGTTATATTCAAATATAATTCTTTCCAAAACCATACTGCTTATAATATCCGGAGACCAAATATTTGAATTATATCTTCAAAAGACAATATTTTGGAAACTTTACTTCAAACCATAACTCCCAAACACAATGGTTTGGACATTCAACGGTATATAGAATAAATGGTTTAACTTTATGGTTACTTTGTAAAGAAGATAATTTACATAGCCTTTCAAGTATATTTCTTTATTTAAAGTTTTAAACCATAATTTAAATATCACTTTATGTTCCCAAAACATTACAATTCCCATATATATATTAAATTGGAGTATTTACTATTCAAAACTAAGTTTGGGTTTTATTCTTTCACAAATCAATGTTTTATTATTTAGTCTTGAATATTCCCATAATTTCCATAAATAAACTCTAAATTTTTAGCCATTAAATTTTTCCAAAATTTACTTAATACCAGAATATTCATCTTTAATTTATTAAGGAAAATCCAGTTATAAATATTATGTCTTAAGCTTTTCCAAAACTTAAGATAAAATAAAATTTATCAAATTCCATAAAATTTAAAACAATCAAATTCTAGATTCTGTAGCACTTAGGAAATGCTACCTAAAGCTACGGGTAAAACTAGTCCAATTTCAAAAGAATAGCATTTAAATGCTGTAGTAGATTATAAATTTGATAAATATTTCCAAATATAACTTATTTATCTATTTATTTATTAACTGAAACTTATTCTTTCAAAAATCCAGAATTTCCAAATAAGTTATATTCCAAACTTTTATTCAAATATTTATTTATTTATTAACATTTATAAGTTATTCAAAAATCAATATAAAATCCTTTAAAGATATTAAATCAAATATTTAACTTCCAGAATAACTTTAAATATTTCAGAAAATATTATAAGGACCACGGGCCTGTATATAGTTTTCTAGCCTAGGTCAAGTGATACGGATGTATATCATTTCAATCCGTAATTTACAAAACCCCGGGTTCTATCATTTCAAACCCGCAATCCCAAGTTATCAGATAAACAGTTAACGGCATAATTTAACAATAGTAATCATTTAGGCCTATAATTTCCGCCCATAACAATCTATATATAACAGGGAACTTGCAGTGGTGATTTAAACAGTAAATAAACAATAATAAAATATAACTGCAGAATATCATACAACAGATAATAACTGATGAGGTGTCAATTTAAATGGGGTTCATCATTCTATATCACACTACAGACAGATAATAGTGAAATACAAATTTACACATACACTTGCAATAATTTACAAAATATAAATTCGTATGTCTGGTGAGAAATACTCACTTGAGAGTTGCAGAAAATTTTTGAATTTAAAAACGACGATTCACCGGTACCGACCGACAGAGAGTAACAATAAAATTTTCTCGGATGTCGCCTAGATTCAAATCTAGAACAAAAGTAGAAAAATAGAATACACGACTTAGAATTTTATGGTCAAATCAAAATAGAACGAGAATGACTTGACTTGCTCGACCACTCCACCGTGTACCGTGACCAAAAACATACCCTAAAACGGGAACCGGGTTAACCCAAAATTTACGACAAAATTTCTAAAGATTGACTAAACAATATGATGACATGGATACGTGCATGCACGTATATCACTTCACTGCTGCCTAACATCTTAATTCTTAGATTTACGCTTCCCAGACTCAAGCTTGCATGCACACTCCCTATCTTCCAGTTTCACCATATTTCTCAGCTGCTTGAGTTTAGTCCCTTTTAAATCTGGACTTAGCTTCATCTATTCAAACCAATTACAGCCTATACCCAGACCTTACAAATAAAATCAGACAGATCTCCATCATAAACTACTTTCCATTTTCACTGCACCAGGCCACTGCTGCTACCATCAGCCTTTGCACGTATACTACCATTTGCATTGATATGCACAGATGAAAAGATGCACGCATCAAATTTTTATATGTTGCTTAAATCTATTCCACTTGGTCTCCATCTCCTACTGCAGATCAATCTTAACCTTTCCAATATGCTTCCAGTTTGGTCAAAACTTCTCAACTTCGACAGGCATAACCACTACTCGAGCCACAACCCATCTGCTTCGAGTCAGACCCGGCCTTGCTTCGAGTCACAAATCATTCTGCTTCGGGTTAAAACCATCTTGCTTCGAGTGAAGTCTGAAATGTTGAATCGCTTACAATCCCAGGAACACTGTCCTTTTCTGGCCTTCACTGCCACTGCCTCCCATACCCCTGCCTTCACCAGTATCCATCCACCTCCTATACCCCATTCTAATGTGTCAGACCCATCGGGCCTGGACCTGAGTGCCCCTGCTGTGCACAGACCTTGTGCACGTGCACACCTTCTCCTGTTACAAATGTTCAACCCTGAACAATACACACCCCAGTTTTGGCCATCTCTTCTTCTTAACCTTTGGCACATATGCAAACTTAATCTGAAACTCACCCCAAGTATTTGTACCTGCCCACCATGTATTTACTTTCTACTGCAATCTGATCACTTCTACTCCAGGCTTCATTACCCAAATCAGATCAGATGAAAGTCTATACCACTAACCAACTTCCCCAGATCTGCCTTTCTACCACACTGAAGCTTTGTTTGCAATTTCTTTGTAAAACATGTCCATCTCCTATTCTACTTCAATCACACCCATTACTCCTTCAGACAACACAGTCCTAAGTACATATGCAGCAAATCTAGGAATGAGCTCATGGTGATACTCAACCATGTTTGAAAATGCAGACTATGGATATAATATGAATCTGGAACAGCTTACACGTACATAGATGCAAACTCCTATCCACACGAAGACTTACTCAATTTCAGCCTATTTTCTATCAAATCTTCTATATACTTGCCAAAACACCAGCCTCTGCAATCTCTATCCCTATGCACCTCTCTTTTCACTATTGCCTTACACTCAACAAATGAAACTTGTAGGCTTAACCACTAAGGTTGGACAGGAAACCTATCAACACAGGCTTCTACCTAAAACAACTTAGTTTCAATATTCCAGACAAACACATGCCTAAGCACTCTACCTAGCATTTCAGATTCAACCCTTATATGCAATCAATCCCTTCTATGTACTCTATCACTTGGACTTCCAGTTACTCTACAGATCAACTCACATCCTAGTCCTAGATTTCCTACTTAATTCATGCAACTCAAACCCAGATTTTTGATAAAAATATGCAGACCAGAGATGTGGCACGGCCTAAACAAACACTGAGTGGCCAAGCAAGTCATCAAGAGAAAAAGGAAAAAGAAACTAAAGAAGAAAGTAGACAGATCAACTGTTACCTGATGAGGCCTTGGATGAAGGAAAGAGGTGAAGTCAGAGAACCTTTAGATGCAGAGGGATGGAGATATATTTATAGGCAAGGCTTGCGAGATGTGGGGAAGTAAATAGACAGGTAAAATTTTCCATAAACCAAAACGTAAGATGTAATTGATGAAATGAAACGAATATGAGGAGGTATAAGTGCGTGATTTACTGCTTATTGGCTACCTTCAGTTTCCTATTGATAAATGTTAGCACACGTGATATAAGCTTTTGGCAGTTCAAAACTGGATTAATGCATTGATTTTGGTTTTATGGCTTGCGTGATTATAGTTGGATGACTGATGAATGGCAGGGGAAAAAAAATATGTGTGCACGGTTTCAGTAGTAAAGTTTGATGAATGCCTATACATGTGATAGAAGAATTAAACAAGGAAGTTAGCAAATGCGTGATCAAAAGGAACGTTACTTCATGTTGGTTTTCAAAGATCAGTTATCAAAAGAAGTAAATATATTTGAAATGTGAGTTTTAAATTGGGTGCGTGATAAGAGGAACGTGATTTATGTATACGTGCTTTTCACCATCAGCTTGCAAAAGGAATGAATATACTGGACGTGAATTCGAGGCCCCTGATTTGTAGTATGTTAGAACAGGGGTGGATGAAACTGTATGAATGCATGCGTTACTTTAGGGAAGAAATAAGTTATATAATGTTTCGAACGTTACTATATGCGTGGTCCATTTTATTCTAGTTAAAGATTTTCCTTTGATTTTAGGTTGATATTGTTAATTGTAAGTGGGGAAAATTTTTATGTAGAAAAGTATATAATTTATATTTAAACCAATCTGTCAGTTAAAATGACGTAACGCTGCCAAAATCTCTGACTGATATTTTTCTTCAAAATTTTCCGAAAACTTGATTTTTACACTACGTTAAACAGACGCAGTCTAAAACATCAAAAATATTTATAAAAATAACATTTTAAAAACACACGTTTTATTACGTTGTTTATACCCTATAATTGACGCGTCTTTTAAACGCGAAATCCAACTTTTCAAACTTAGCTTAAAATTTTGCGGTTATTATTTAAATTTAATGACACATAAAATTTTCAAAAATATATCTCAAAATTTAAATATTTAACTATATTGTTAAACCCAATTTATAAAATATATTATTTAAAAATTAAAAATAAATTAAATAAATAACTAGCTGAAACTTGGGTTGTTACAACACTCATACTGTTCCGCTGCATTGATTGTATTGGTATGTGTAACTCTGATATTTATTGTGTAAAGAATAACAAGTGTTTTTAAACCATTTATGAACTGTATATTTATTATTATATTTTATCGTTCCGCTGTGAGATTCTGTTTTGTTTTTATTTCTTCTCTGTTTTTCTTATTTACCCCATAACAATCCGCCCTTGCGTATGCTTTGAATTGGCACGTGTGTCGGTTTAATGTGTGCGAAAAGGCGGGATGTTACAGAATAATAATACAATCTTCATCTTCATCCTCCAAGAATAAGGTCTTCAACCCTGAAATGATCAGGCTAACCCGAGCGAATTGAAAAGACAAAAAACTCGAGTCAGAACTAAAAGATCTTATGTAAGTTAAATCAATGGTAACTATGCATGTGACGGCATTAGAGATGTTTGCGAGGTTTGACATCTCCTATCCAATGTCTAACGTGAGAGCAGTAACATAAGAGATGTTCAGGATTTCCATCTCCTAATGATCTGTTAAACTATCTAATATGTAGTACAATACGCTATTATAATAGTGTCTATAGTAAAGTAAAGTAATAAAATAGCGTTAAGGCGTTACCCATTTACCCCTTAACACATTTTTATAACGTCATATTCTATAGAAAAACTGTAAACTCCACCCGCAGGTGGGCATTCAGGGAGCACTCCATAGGTACGACACAAAAAAAATCGTAGAAGGTGCCCAAGGGGATGTGAACACGGCACTCGAGGCAATGCCGGGGTAGATATACCAATTGCACTCCCAGACTGGTGGCGATGCGTAGTAGCTACAACCGCCCACCTCGGACACACTCCCATTATCAAAATCGAGGGATGACTACCAAATCAATCACAAAGCAATGGTGTGGTATCGAAGAAATATGCCCGATCGAAGGTGCGACATCACTTGGCCCGGTATAGCTATTATTTTAGTCACATCTAAGCTGACTCACTGGAGTCAGGGTCGCGTCATACCTTATACAGAAATCTTTCGCCAAACCATCCTACTTCATTTCTGAAATCTCCACCACATGCACAGTTGTTAAAGTGGTTTTCTGTACTGGCAGAGAGTATGACAATATTCGATCCCGATCTCTTTAACAACCAAACGCTTATTTCACACCGGATGGTTCATAATTTATATCAAAATATCATATTCGATTCCAAACCGTATCACTTTTGAAATCCTATTCACTTTCAAACTATATTCACTTTCAAATTCATATTCACTTCCAAATCATATCACTTTCAAAATCATATTTACTCTCAACGTCGTATTCATTTTTGAATTTATCGATAAGATAGGTTACTTAAATCCTTGTTCCAAAATCATCATATTACTCAAATATGTCATTTGCAAAAGGTATCAATTCCAAATTCCAACTTAGGTCGTATCATCATTAAGGATTTAAATAAAAATACTTCAACGTTACACACTCTGAAATTTTAGAAAATAGTTTAGGTAATCATAAATAGTTTATATAGTTTAAAATAGTTTAAATAGATTTTAAAATGGCTTAAATAGTAAAGATTGTTTAAATAGATTTAAAATTTAATTTAATTAGTTTTAAAATGATTTAAATAGATTAATTATAGGTTGAAACAAATTTAAATTATATTAAGTAGATTTTAAAATAGATTAAATAAATTTAATCTATATTAAATAGATTTAAATTATATTAAATAGATTTAAAGTAGATTAAATAAATGTAATTAGTGTAAAATAGGTGAAATGGATTAAATTGTATAAAATATATTGTAATAGATTTAAAAATAAATTAAAATAGTTTAAATTGATAATATAGTTTAAAATAGTTTAAAATAGATTTCAAAGTTATATCTAAACAATTCCTATAACTTAATTCCGATAAATTCATTTATATTCAACGCTTCAACCATGAAATTCCATTTTTTTAAAATCCTTTGAACAATTCATTAAATTAATTCCCTTTTTAGCATTAACACTTGGATTATCGAAATTATTTTAGTTTATGTAAATCAATTTCTTCTTCAAAATACTAGTTAAATGAATTCAAAGTTTTCAAAGATCCAAAATCAGTGAATTTAACCAATCCGGTATCCGTATATAATTTTCTACCCAAGGGTCAAGCAATATGGATACTTATCAATTCAATCCGCAATTTACAACTTTATGGTTATATTTCATTTCAAATCGCAATTCCGAATTAATTAAAAAACCATAAAATCACTTGAGTCTATCATTTCTACCCATAAAGATTTTTCCCTAATCTATAGATCATTTGGGTATGTATCATTTCAACCCATAGGGAACATGCAATGTTATAGCAATATAAAATTAAAACATCCAGTCATCCAATATCAACAATCAAACATCCATCAAAATCATCGTCCAAATCAATCAATAAACATCAATAGACAATTGAAAATCAGCAACAGAAATTAAATTAAAAATTAAATTAAATATTCAATTAAACGCCGATTAAATGCAATAAAAGTCAAATTTAAATAGAATGACAATTTAAATATACCCAACATCAACCAATCAATTCCAAATCATATCATAAATTCAATTTAACTAACATGAGATAATTTAGTAGTTGTGAGTGGGTTAAAACACTTACCTTTGGATTCAAATCGATTTGAAATCCAAATTAGGGTCCAAATTTGAACAGTCTTAGAATTTTCCCAAACTAGCTTTAAAATGTCTGGAATTTCGATATGATCCTAGTGGAACAAATCGCGTGTGAATCGGACCTCGAACGTAAAAGTTATTAAGGTTAGAACGTTTGAAATTCAAATTGAAAACAAATAAATAAATAAATAATATCTACGCTCGTTACCTACCACGTCACTCTTCACGAAACACTAATACACGTATCGTCGTTCACGAAAACCCTACCAGTGACTCACAACCGCCACACTAATTTCATCGCCGCTCCTCCCACCGTCCATGCCTTGGCCATCAGGCCTCACCGTTAACATACCCTCCTCAGGCCGACCCCCCACGTACCGCACGCAACGCTTCAGGCCAGTGAACCACCTCCACCGCCGCAAGCCATCACCGGCTAATTCAGGCAAAATCGTAACCCTATGAACGAGCCCATGGATGCACTCAGCTCGACGACAGCAACCAGCCTATAGCCTCTGATCGTTGTCAGGATGGCAATCGCCGTTAAAATCGAAACCCTAGTTTCGACGGTTGAGAATGATCGACAATTACTGGCCAACATGTGTCTCCAATCGAAAAACAGACAATATATTTGAGTTGCGCTTGTCGAGAGCTTCAAATCGATATGTAATTTGGTATGGTTTGGAGGGATTTGATTTTGAAGCTGAATTTTGAATTGAAATTGAATTGAGGAATTTGTTTGGTTTGTCTGCCATTGAGAAGGAGAAGTAGACAGATGAAATGTATGTAGAGGCAAATGAAAATAAGAAGTAGCTAGGGTTTATAATGGACTATTTATAGCTAGATCTGAAATAGAAGTGAATGGACACGATTGATTTGAAAGTTGAACGATAGATGACTCGAAAAGCTCGTTTCGTACCCGAAACGAAAATGGGTCATCTCATCTATCAAAATAGATGTTTTTGATATTTTTAAACTCAATGAAATAGGTTTCAAGTCCTAATTCCATCATATGAAGAAGTTAAGTTAAAATCATCTTATTTCAAATTGATTTCAATTGATTTCAATTAAACTGATTTCTAGGCGTTTCGAGTCCGTACGATAAAATGACAAGTCCGATCGCTACGAAACTTGAAATCTTACCATAATTCACCGTCACATATCCAATGAAACTAGTTTTGTCAAAATCCGAGACAGTGGCCAAAATGGGTATTTTCACGTTAATTAAATAAATAAATATTAAATCAAATTTATTACTTTTTATATTCAGATAAATTAACTAGCCATTTTTATATCATTTTTGATTACATAGACATTTACAATAATTTAAAACAAATTTAAATATCAAATTTAGTGTTAAATATTTCACTAATTACAGTGTTCAATTTCAGCTGTATTTAAATCCAATAATTCATTAAATATGAATTCCAATGAATTGTTTTAATTTCATTTCAATCTTTACATTCAATCAACTTTTTACTCTAATAACATAGTTAACATTGATTTGCATCTTATCACACTAATATGCTCCAATCGTCATCTTTATTTGTATTAACTACTATATTTCCATTTATATTGAATTTTTGTCAAATTTACACATTAATTAAAATTTAAGATCCCGATTGGTTTATTTATCTTGATTCAAATCTTTTATTAAATTAATCATTTCCTTATAGATATAATTTACATTTATATTTATTTTATGACATTCACATATTGTAGTTATTGCCTTAAACCACATCAATATAACATTTAATTCCATTCAATTATAATTGATTTCCAATTTAACTTAACAGACTAAATAAATAGGTAACATATAATAGTTTGCCACCATTTACTTTTAGTCATATTAATAAGTTATTATTTACAACCAAATGTTATAATTGCTTATCTAACACTGATTTTATTCAATTATTGTAACGACCTAGAATTTCTGTCATTTGAAATTCGTATATTTAATTGATTTTAGATATTAACAAGTAAAATTTGTAAGTCGAATAAATTTTATTTCGAGTATCTAGATTTAATTGGATAATTAAATAGATAATTTAATATTTGAAATTATAGAAATAATTGGAAATTGGGTTTAATGTGATTAAAATTGATTTGTAAAGTTGTATAAAATCATTTCAAACAGTTTTGGATTTCGACGAGACCAGTTTCATTGGATCTGTAATGTTAAATTATTGTAAGATTTCAAATTTCGTGTCAATCGGATTTACAGTTTGTCCGGGGCGAGCTAAAACGCACTGAAATCGATTTAAGTGAATTTTAAATTTAAATAGTCGATTTGAAAACCTATCTTTTAAATACGATCGAATTGGCTCCCGATATATGTTCCATTGCGTTCGAAATAGGGGTAAAACATTATAAACGTCAGGCAGCACGCTTCGTTTGGAGTTCGGAAAAAATTCGGATGAATAGTGTCACGTAATTTTCTATATAAGGCCATAACTTTTCACTTTTGCAAAACATTTAGGGTTCCAAGCTTCAGGCCGCCATCCTTATAATCAATGGCCGAAAATTTCAATTTCTTTCTCTTCTATTTTCTTCCGATCCGTTAATCGATTCGTAAAACTTCCAACTGCAAAAATATAGAGCGAGTCGAGATCTTCGATATGAGCGGCTATGATTGACATCAATGCGGCGGATCGTTGGCAAAATGGCTACGAACGGCCGAAGTTCGTGCACGAATTTAGAGTGAAACGCTCGACCGAGCTTCACGTCGTTTGGTCCGTGGGTGAGTCTCGCATAGTCGCACGTACCGATGGTCTTTGATTGACCTGAAGATTATCGTGGAGATGGCGAAAATTCGAAGCTCGGTGGCGGCTATGGGTTATACGGTTGGGGTTTTCACGTAAGGAGAAGAAGGAAAAACGCAGCCTGGATCTGTTTGTAACACAATGGCCGAGTTGGTTAAGGTTTTAAAGTTAAAAATAAAAGTTGAAATTATTATATTATATAATTCGTATAATCTTTGAAAAGCTATAACTTTTTCATACGAGGTCTATTTCGCACGAAATGAGTTGCGCCAGGTTCGTATTGTCGAATACTACGCGATGGAGCTAGATTGGGATTGATTAGAGCTAGTGTGAATTTTGGGTAAAATTAAACGCACGTTTAATTTTATTCGTAATAAAATGCTGAAACCGCTATTGGAAGCAAGGTGAGAACTTCTCACTCAAACGAATTTGGTTCGATTTAAATTTTAAATAGTTAGATTTAAAATTGCTTGGTTGTGTTGATTTTATACTTTGATGATAAATTTCTATCTGTTATATTGAAATAGACCCTATACGTCGTATATTAAGCGGAGGTTATTATATTAAACACATATACCGCGATATTCCACCTTGAAGTGGTATTGGTATTATATATGTACTTGGAGTTGATTTTCCGTACTATATAGCGGATGAGACCCTATTGCGCCGCATAATAGCGGATAATATTTTATATAAATACATGTACCGCGATATTCCGTCTTGAAACCGGATTGGTATTGTGCTAACATTTGTGGATACAGGGAAACAGGTTGGAGGGATCCATCTGGATTTCTCATATAATTGAATTTGTTTCAATATTGTGTGTTGGTTATTTATAATCTCTGTGTGATTATCTTTGTAATTGAAATCGTTGAAGGCTAAAATTTAGCCGAATATAATTTTGGTATCGTTAGATGCTGGAAATAAATAAAAATTTGATTTTTGAAAATTCTAGTTGAAAGTTTATATTAAAATTTATTTTTGAGAATGGGATAAATTTAAAAGAAGGAATTCTAAAATAATAAAGTTTTATTTTTAATCTTATTGAATAAAATTTCAAAATATGGGAAAAGCTTTAACAAATGGATTTCGGGTAAAATTATTCAAAGGTTGAAGAATTTATTCAAAATACGGATTTTAAAGAGTTTGAAAAATAAAAGAATTTGTTTTCTTTAAAAGGATTTTTTTTTAAAAGGAAATAAATTTAGAAATCCATTTGGGAATTGATTTTAGTGATTGAAAATAAATCATTTGAAAATCCATTTGGAAATTTAGTTGGGGTTTTAAAAAGAATTTGGAATCAATTTGAAAATTGATTTGGGGTTTAGTAGAGTTGATTTCAATTTGAGATTTGAATGAAATTCACTTGGTGTTTAATTTCTTGGGAAATCAATATGGAATTTGATTTGGTTGTTTTTTAAATTGAAAATTTGAATTATTGTTGAAAGTGAATATTTGAAATCGATTTGAAAATCGTATATCAATAAATATTTTGGAAATATGAATTCACATGGAATTTATAAAGAAAAGGGAAATTCATTTTAAAATAAACATTGATTTATTTTTGAAGCGTGGAAATAAATTTACGGATTTGGAACGAAAATTTAAAGTAAATCGATAAGGATTTATTTAATTGGTTTAAATGAACCATTTTTAAATCAAAGTGTATTCTCCCTGGAAAGCCGAATAAAATTTCTGAATAGCTTTGAATATATATATATATATATATATATATATATATATATATATATATATAATTCTAGAATTGGTTTTGAAAAGGATACCTTTAAGTAAAGATTTATTAAGTTGATATAGAAATGATTATTTCTGAGATTTAATCAATAATTATTTTAGAAGATAGTTATTTAAATAGTTATACTCTATCTACAAATTTTATTTTGAAAATTAGTTTGGACTTAAGTTATATGTAATATTGGCATTATATTTTTATAACTAATATTTTAAGTAAAGTGTTTAAATAAAAATAGTTTTATTTCAAAGTGTTTTCTCGATATATTTTGGACAAGTGTTATAAATTATTTTAAAGTATTTGAACTCGGTAGATTTCCAGTGAAAATGAATAAATATTTGGAAGTGTTTCCGCGTAAAGAAAGTGATTTGAATTTTTTTTTCAAAAGTGGTGAAGGTGAAAGTGATTTGAAATTTGTTTTCAAATGGTTGAAGTGTGGAAAAATATATGTTGTAAAGATATTTTTGGAAAATAAATAATTTGGGAAATTATTTGGAATTTGGTGATGGTGTGCATATCTATTGATAGTTAAATAACCGACTATCAATATTTACTTTTAAATGGGTATTCGTTGTGATTTGCTTGAATTTGAATGCTACATTTATTTTAAAATAAGCGCTCATTATTCGGTTTAGCCCAGGAGAGGACCTTTGGGTCATGAATCCCATTCCGAATAGTGATACGTCGTAATGGATAGCATTTGAAGACCGATTTTGAAAACCGGATATTTTGAGAAACGGAAGGATTACCATCGAATGTCTCTGCATCGGCTGATCTTCGATATAGAGATTTTATCACCCTTTGTGATGGAAGTCCGGACGTGATTAGTGAATATCCGGATTGCAAGGGCTTCTTTGGAAGTGCCTTCGGTTCCGTTCGATCCTGGAACGGACTTGTATAGATGTGTGTCTGACGTTACAAATTTGAGATGTAAAGCTGGTTTCTATCAAATACATTTCTGTTGGTGGCGGAGAATTTATTCTCCTAGCTTAACGCCATTCTCCGAGACGTATGAGCTCAGAGGTTATGTAGTTGATGGTTACTAGTGATACATTCCCAATTTGGTAATGTGGCATATGAAGTGCTGCTGATCATTTGTTGATCAAAGCATAGCTTTTATGAAAATGTAGCTTGGTGGACGAGACTTGCTTGTCTTAGTGAAATGTGATGGGGGGTTCTTGCTTCGCTTTAGGTGGTGAACGGGAGACTCTTACCCCTACACGTCCTCTTTACGGGGTTGGTTAGGTGTAACCCGTGATAGTCGAAAGGCTGGCCGTAAAAGCAAGTTTTGGGTACCAGTTTAGCCATGGTGGATCTGGGATGGTTGCAAAGCCTACCGATCGTCATTGCCTCGGGTCTTATAATTTGGTATCCGAGCATTTGGTTAAGTGACAACCTTGGCTCTGATGGGTGTTACTCATTAGAGATAGAGTCAGTAGTACTCTAGAATGAGTGTGAGTGTAATAATAGATATGAACGCGTATTTGTTAGTGAATATGAAATTGTTTTGTATTGTGTTGACTTATCAGTTGATTTGTTTATAGATTCTGGTCGGTGCAGTCTAGCTAACTGTATCGATAGGAGTTTCTAAACTCGTAAACGAGATAAACCGACATAGTATCATTTTAAAATAGGGTAAATGAAATAATTTTACCCAGACTATTTCGTAAATAAAAGGAATGATTTTCCGAAAATTATTATGGTTGCTTGGTTGTTAGGAAGTGATAATATTAAATTATTATCATCGATTATTGAATAATAAATTGAAATCATAATCAAAAGCTGAGAAATAAATCCATATACAAATGAGATTTGTTAATATAAATTGTAAATGTGATTCATAATTTGAAATGGAATTCTAGAGTAATATTTGAAAACAAATTTAAAGAATTTGAAAGTTTGAGATTTGGGAAATTTAAATTCTTTGGAGTTTGAAAATGGTTTTCAAGGGTTTTGGAAAATTGTTTTGAAGGGAAGAAAGCACTAAACTCTTTTCGGTCGCTGGAAAATAATTCCGATGATGATCGCGACATCATCGGTGTTCTCTTTTTCGAGTTTCCAAAAGAGGAATTGCTGTTGAATTATAATTAAATGGAAGTTGTTTGTGAAATTGAGTTTGGTTTTGGAAATTCAAAAGCTAATTTGAATAGATTTCAAAAATAATTTTTGAAAGATTGAAAAGACTCTGGAATGTTATATAAAATGTTTATGGAATAATAAATAAGTTTGGATGACTTAGGAAATTCAGATTTAAACTGAAATTGACCTGAGTTAATTGGAATAAAGATGAATTTCAGAAGTCTAATAGACTAAATGATTGGAATACAATTATTAAGTTGGAAAATAAATTGTGAATGAATAAATAAAATTTGCAATTGCAAGTGCAAGAAAATGAAATTGAATGTTGAAATTCATTTCGAATTTGTAAGTCAATAGAACTGGAATTGGAATTGAATTTGATTTGTGAAAAACAAAGTGAAGTATTAAACTAAAATTAGTAAGTACAACTAATTGAAGAATGACTAAATGGATAAGGTTTAAAATGAACTGAATCCAATTTTTTTTTTTTATGAAAGTAAATTGTATTCATATAGAATTGGAAATCCAGTGTAATATATGTAAGTGAAACCAAATGATAAAATGGTTAAACAATTCTGTTAAACAAAACGAGGTATAAATTGGAATAAGTGATGAAATTTGACTTTGGAAAAAGTAAATTGAATTTACTTTAGAATTGGAATCTGAATTGGATTTATAAGTGGAAATGTAAATTAAGTTAAACAAATGATGTTTGAAATGGAATATAACTTAAGTAATGTTGAATTTATTTTGGTATCGAAGTAAATTGATAAAGTGAAGTGATGAATATGAACTTGAGTTATATGAATGAAATTCAACTTTATTTGTTAAATGAATTAGCAATTGAATTAATAAATGGATTGAATATTAATCAATCTAATGTAAATGAATTGATATGGACTAAAGGATGTAAATGTTAATTCATAAAAAAACTAGTAAATTTGAAATTTAATAATTAAATGGAAGTCAATTTAATATCAACCAATTGGAATTAAAAGTGTTAAACCAAATTGAATATAAATTTAATAATTTGGTTATGTTGGTTATGATTTGGTTGTTATATGATTGTTAGTTGATTGGATAAAATTCATTAAGTGTTAGTGAAATTGAATTGATAAATGGAAAGCTATGTAATTGAATTTGAATTGAAAGTGAACTAATGTGAATTGGTTGTAAGCAATATAAAATTTGTATCGAAACCTTATAAATTGCTTATGGGAATTATTTTGATTGCATTGCTTATGAAAATTATGTGTTTTCTTATGAAAATTAGTGAAATGTAAATAAATTTCCTATATATGTCACTTACATGTTTAAATTGAGTAAGTATAGGTACCGGGGCTGTAGTTGGCAGGATTTGGTCACGCTAAAATGCTAATAAATAACTGCTTTGCTTAAAAATGCTAAAAAGATACGCCTACGCAATAAAAATAGGAAATATGAACTGTTTTTCTGTTTTTTGACCGTGTGGGTCGATGTATATATATTTATATCTATGGTGATATTGCAAAAGCTTCTCCGTACAAGGGAGACTCTGCCAAAATTTTCCGTAAATTTTGGGAGTTAGAAAAAAATTTGAAAATTTTTAGAAATTTTTTGTTAACGAAAAGTCAATTTCTAAAATGAAAATGTAGGAATTGAACTAGAAAAGTGTAACCATCGGATTTTGGAGAAGTTAAGAAATTAAAATGAATCTGAAATCAAGTTGGAACGGTTTGTTTTTGGGAAAAAAATTAATGGATTTCAAGATTTTTTCTTACTTGGCAATTTCGAGGACGAAATTCTTTTAAGAGGGAAAGTTTGTAACGACCCAGAATTTCTGTCATTTGAAATTCGTATATTTAATTGATTTTAAATATTAACAAGTAAAATTTGTAAGTCGAATAAATTTTATTTCGAATATCTAGATTTAATTGGATAATTAAATCGATAATTTAATATTTGAAATTACAGAAATAATTGGAAATTGGGTTTAATGTGATTAAAATTGATTTGTAAAGTTGTATTAAATCATATTGGAGTTAGAATGATGTTATAGAACTTTTAAAATTGAATTAAAAGTTAATTTGTGGAAATTGAATATTTTAATATTTAATTGACAAGTGAAAATAGTCATTTTTCAAACAGTCTCGGATTTCGACGAGACCAGTTTCATTGGATCCGTAATGTTAAATTATTGTAATATTTCAAATTTCGTGTCAATCAAATTTACGGTTTGTCCGGGCAAGCTAAAATGCACTGAAATCGGTTTAAGTGAATTTTAAATTTAAATAGTCGATTTGAAAACCTATCTTTCAAATACGATCAAATTGGCTCCCGGTATATATTCCATTGCGTTCAGAATAGGGGTAAACATTATAAACGCCAGGCGGCATGCTTCGTTTGGAGTTTGGAAAAAATTCAGATGAATAGTGTCGTGTAATTTTCTATACAAGGCCATAACTTTTCACTTTTGCAAAACATTTAGGGTTTCAAGCTTCAGGCCGCCACCCTTATAATCAATGGCCAAAAATTTCAATTTCTTTCTCTTCTATTTTCTTCCAATCCATTAATCGATTCGTAAAACTTCCAACTACAAAAATATAGAGCGAGTCGAGATCTTCGATATGAGCGGCTATGATTGAAATCAATGCGGCGGATCGTCGGCAAAATGGCTACGAACGGCCAAAGTTCGTACACGAATTTCAAGTGAAACGCTCGATCGAGCTTCACGTCGTTTGGGTCGTGGGTGAGTCTCGCGTTGGCGCACGTATCGATGGTTTTTGATCGACCTGAAGATTATCGTGGAGATGGCAAAAATTCGAAGCTCGGTGGCGGCTATGGGTTATACGGTTGGGGTTTTCACGTAAGGGAGAAGAAGGAAAAACGCGGCCTGGATCTATTGGTAACAAAATCGACGGCCGAGATGGTTAAGGTTTTAAAATTAAAAATAAAATTTGAAATTATTACGTTATATAATTCGTATAATCTTTGAAAAGCTATAACTTTTTCATACGAGGTCTGTTCCGCACGAAACGAGTTGCGTCGGGTTCATATTGTCGAATACTACGCGACGGAGCTAGATTGGGATTGATTGGAGCTAGTGTGAATTTTGGGTAAAATTAAATGCACGCTTAATTTTATTCGGAATAAAATGCTGAAACCGCTATTGGAAGCAAGGTGAGAACTTCTCACTCAATCGAATTTGGTTCGATTTAAATTTTAAATAGTTAGATTTAATATTACTTGATTGTGTTGATTTTATACTTGGATGATAAATTGCTATCTGTTATATTGAAATAGACCCTATACGCCGTATATTAAGTTGAGGTTATTATATTAAACACATATACCGCGATATTCCACCTTGAAGTGGAATTGGTATTATATATGTACTTGGAGTTGATTTTCCGCATTATATAGCGGATGAGACCCTATTGCGCCGCATAATAGCGTATAATATTTTATGTAAACCCATGTACCACGATATTCCATCTTAAAACGGGATTGGTATTGTGCTAACATCTGTGGATGCAGGGAAACCGGTTGGAGGGATCCCACTGGATTCCTCAAATAATTGAATTTGTTTCAATATTGTGTGTTGATTATTTATAATTTCTATGTGATTATCTTTCTAATTGAAATCGTCGAAGGCTAAAATTTAGCCGATTACAATTTTGGTATCGTTAGATACCGGAAATAAATAAAAATTTGATTTTTGAAAATTCAGGTTGAAAGTTTATATTAAAATTTATTTTTGAGAACGGGATAAATTTAAAAGAAGGAATTCTAAAATAATAAAGTTTTATTTTTAATCTTATTGAATAAAATTTCAAAATATGGGAAAAGCTTTAACAAATAGATTTCGGGTAATATTATTCAAAGGTTGAAGAATTTATTCAAAATACGAATTTTAAAGAGTTTGAAAAATAAAAGAAATTTTTTCTTTAAAAGGAATTTTTTTAAAAAAGGTAATAAATTTAGAAATCCATTTGGGAATTGATTTTAGTGATTGAAAATATATCTTTTGAAAATCCATTTGGAAATTTAGTTGGGGTTTTAAAAAGAATTTGGAATCAATTTGAAAATTGATTTGGGGTTTAGTAGAAATTGATTTCAATTTGAGATTTGAATGAAATTCACTTGGTGTTTAATTTTTGGGGAAATCAATATGGAATTTGATTTGGTTGTTTTTGAAATCGATTGAAAAATTGAATTGTTGTTGAAAGTGAATATTTGAAATCGATTTGAAAATTGTATATCAATAGATATTTTGAAAATGTGAATTCACATGGAATTTATAAAGAAAAGGGAAATTTGTTTAAAAATAAACATTGATTTATTTTTGAAGCGTGGAAATAAATTTACGGATTTGGAACGTAAATTTAAAGTAAATCGGTAAGGATTTATTTAATTGGTTTAAATGAACCATTTTGAAATGAAAGTGTATTCTCCCTGGAAAGCCGAATAAAATTTCTGAATAGCTTTGAAATATATATATATATATATATATATATATATATATAATTCCAGAATTGGTTTTGAAAAGGATACTTTGGAGAAATTAACTTCTTAAATTGTTTTAAATCCTTTAAGAAAAATTTATTAAGTTGATATAGAAATGATTATTTCTGAGATTTAATCAATAATTGCTTTAAAAAATAGTTATTTAAATATTTATGCTCTATCTACTAATTTTATTTTGAAAATTAGTTTGGACTTAAGTTATATGTAATATCGGTATTATATTTTTATAACTAATATTTTAAGTAAAGTGTTTAAAGAAAAATAGTTTTATTTCAAAGTGTTTTCCTGATGTATTTTGGATAAGTGTTATAAATTATTTTAAAGTATTTGAACTCGACAGATTTCCAGTGAAAATGAATAAATATTTGGAAGTGTTTCCGCGTAAAGAAAATGATTTGCAATTTTTTTTCAAAAGTTGTAAAGGTGAAAAGTGATTTGAAGTTTGTTTTCAAATGGCTGAAGTGTGGAAAAATATATCTTGTAAAGATATTTTTGAAAAATAAATAATTTGGGAAATTATTTGGAATCTGGTGATGGTGTGCATATCTATTGATAGCTAAATTGCCGACTACCAATATTTACCTTTAAATGGGTATTTATTGTGATTTGCTTGAATTTGAATGCTACACTTATTTTAAAATAAGCGCTCGTTATTCGGTTTAGCTGGGAGAGGACCTTTGGGTCATGAATCCCATTCTGAATAGCGATACGTCGTAATGGACCGGTGTTGAAGACCGGATATTTTTGGAAACGGAAGGATTACCATCGAATGTCTCTGCATCGGCTGATCTCTGATATAGAGATTTTATGTGATGGAAGTCCGGACGTGATTAGTGAATATCCGGATTGCAAGGGCTTCTTTGGAAGTGCCTTCGGTTCCGTTCGATCCCGGAACGGACTTGTATGGATGTGTGTCTGACATTACAAATTTGAGATGTAAAGCTGGTTTCTATCAAATACATTTCTGTTGGTGGCGGAGAATTTATTCTCTTAGCTTAACACCCTTCTCTGAGACGTACGAGCTCAGAGGTTATGTAGTTGATGGTTACTAGTGATACATTCCCAATTTGGTAATGTGGCATACGAAGTGCTGCTGATCATTTGTTGATCAAGCATAGCTTTTATGAAAAGCGTAGCTTTGTGGACGGGACTTCGTTGGACCTCACAACCTGGTAATGCTTAAAACAGGAAAAATGCAGCAAGGTTATAGGGAGTAGCGCCCCTTAGGGTATGTGCATTTCCTTCTGGATAGAAGTGGTATCATGGTATGGAGCCCAGATACTTAACTTATGTGGATATCGCAAATATATATGACTTTGTGATTGTTGTTGTTATTGAGGATCCTCGGATAAAGGTTGTTTACAACCGGGGGATGGCATACTCGTGTCATTAGTTACCTACTTTTGCAGAGGTAACCCAGCATTATGGTGGCAGAGATCCAGTTAGGTTCTAGAGGCGTTCCCATGTGGCAGTAGGAAGTTCCTTGGCTTGACCATTTGTTGGAAAATCCAAAGAAACAATACGCGCCCTGTATGGTTTTAGTTGTAGAACCTACCATTTAAGATGGTAGCTATAGTAGGCATAATATAATGGTACCTATGCTGGCTAAGATTAATATTGTACTTTCGAAATGTTTTCCTGCACTTTGCACTTATAGTAATAATATCAAAGAAATTTGCGTATCAAGCATGTTTGACTTTCATAAGGAGAAATCTCCTCCAATTCTGCGTTTGCATTGTGTGTGTGGCGGAAGGCCTTATGGTTGTTACATTTTCTAAAAGCATTGCGGATCTATTTTAAAATATTTCTTTGTTTGTTTTTAAAGATAAACTGTTTTAAGTTCTCACACCAGTCCCATGACTGACCTGGAGTTTATTGTTCCCTTCCTAAACTCTGGGTGCCCATCTTTTTCCACACGGGCAGCCTAGAGTCAGGTTATCAAGATATTCTGGAATTCAGAAGGTGATGTGGAGCTCAAGAGGCGAGCTGGATGGCGTATCAACTAGTTTATAGTATTTCTTTTCCGCTGTTTGCTGTTGTAAACTCTGATAATGTAATGTAATGTAATAACTGATACAGTTCTTTTGATTTGAAGATTATTCATTTATCTATTATATGTTGTTCCGCTGCGACCATGAGATTCAGATATGGTTTTCTGTTGCTTCTTCTTTTTCTTCTTCTACCTCTTCTTCTTAAACCCTAAGGGTTCAGTTTTCTGGCATTCGATTTTTCGGCAGTTGATACAGTGGACGTATTAATGTCGATATTCGAGAGTCGAATATCTCGTTCCTTACAATTATCGTTTGTTATATACTAGTTCATTAATTTATACAACATTTGCATTTATTTACTTATATTCAAATTATAACCAAGTATAACATTTAAATCATTTCGATTGATTGGAATTTCATTCAACTTGTTAATAATTAACTTAAATTAACATTATTACATTTCATTTTAGTTATAATTTCATTAATACATCATAAATTTTTTTTATTTCCCTAATATTAAATCACAAAACTTTATTTAATTTACAAATTTTAATTATCGAAAATTACGGGTTGTTACATATATATATATACACATCAGGGATAAATAAACAATACAGAAGAATAACATGATGTAGGGGATAATAATATTAGTAATATACCAAATCTTCGTCCTCTAGAGAATAATCTTCAATAAGCTGAAAACTCAGGACTAACCCAAGCATAATGAAAAGAAAAAACACTCGAGTCAGGACTAAAATACTCTTATGTAAAACAAATCAATATCAATAAATATGAGTGTAACAGCGTCAGAGATGTTTATGGGATTTTACATCTCCTATCTATTGTATAACATGCATGTAATAACTTAAGAGATGTTACGGGATTTTCCATCTCCTAAGGATCCGTTAAACTATTTATGTATAATAGCATACATTATAGTAGACAATGTCTATCAGTAAAATATATATCAAAATAGCCTTAAGGCTTTACATTGATCCACTTTACCACATTTTTATAGGTAAATCAAAATCATAATGAGCTCGCATAAGGATAAATATGACAAGGCACGTGAGGCAATGCCCAAGGTAGGATTCTACGAGTTTACCCTTTCTGGCTGGACGTAACTCATCCGTGGCCGACCGCGACAATCAATTCGAACAAAAAGATTGCACCCATCGAGTACAAAATCATGATAGTAATACGAATAATCAATGTCCCTAGAGGTAGCTAACCTTGTTGGCCAGACATAGGCTCTTTTTTTAGTCATTTTAATTATGACACAAGTGTCAAGACTATCCATCATCATTCTCTTACTTTATTCCAATAAACATTCGCCAATTCAACCACTATATTCTGGATATCATCCACCGCGTACATAGTTATTAAAATGGTTCTAATATTGAACGCCGTTTTACACAGCGGTTGGTTCTTTACATTTAGAAAACAGTTCGTACTTGATATCAAAATATTATATTTGCTACAAAATCAAATTTATTTCGGAATCATCATATTTTATTTCGAAGTCATCAATTCAGTTCGATATATCTATTTCACTTCAAAATTTGTTTTGAATTGAAATCTTGGTTATAACTTCACTTTAACCCTATTCACATTTAAATCCAAGATTTAAATATAACATCCCGCCCTTTTGACTAGTTTGAATTTTTTAGAAAATAGTTTAAATAGTTATAAAATGGTTAAATAGTTAAAATAGTTTAATAGAAAATAGTTTGAGTATTAAAAATGGTTTATATAGTAAAATAGCTTTGAAAATCAAAATAATTTGAATTTTAAAAGAATATAAATTTTAAATCATTTATATTAAAATAATTCATTTAAAAATAGTTTCAAAGGCAAACCGGTTCACTTTCCAAATTTTCCAATTCAAATCAATTCCAATTTTCTTTTCGATTTAATCGACTCAATTTTGATTTCAAGTCGAATTTTACTTCGATTCCTAATTCATTTCAATTCCAATTCCTAATTTCAATTCCAAATCCAAACTAATTTCGATTCCAAATCCAAATTAATTTCAATTCCAATACCAAATTAATTTAAACTCCAATTCCAAATTAATTTAAATTCAATCTCAAATTAATTTCAACTCCAATTCCAAATTAATTTCAATTTCAATTTCCAAATTAATTTAAATTTCAATTCCAAATCAATTTAAACTCAGTTCTCAAATTTGAACCATTAAGATTTGTATCCATTCTGAGTTCAATTTCCAAAACATCGATTCAAAACACTTTAATCAAATTTACCTTCAATATCCAATTTAAAATCCAAATCTTCAAACATAATTTAATTCCGAGCTCAATTTCGAAATATGATTTTATATCACTTTTACTTAACAGTTTTTTCAAAAGTCTGAATAAATGTCCATTCTTTTAAAACAAATCAATTTCTGAAATTCACATCATATTTCGATTGTAACTTTAAATCTGAATTTCGATTATTTAAACAATTCCTATTATCAAATTTAAATTCCGACACTTTGAGCTCAAGTTCAAAAAGAGTTCAATTTCCATAAATTCGATTTTTATTTCTTAAAATCAAATCATTTAAATAATTTCAAAACAAAAATTTTAAATCATTTGATATAACCAATCCAATGTCCGTATATAATTTTCTATCCTATGACCAAGTGAATCGGGTATTCTAATTCAATTCAGGAAGGATATGTATCATCTCAATCCAAAATAAATGCCATAGGTATATATAATTTCATCCTATTTCTTAATTTATTCGAAATAATTCAATATACAGTTTTATGTACTGTAAATAATATACAGGATGATAACATGATATGTCAAAATAAATAAACATCCAAATGTTAACCAATAGCATCCATCACAACCAATCATTTAAACAGTCAATAAAATTCGCAACAATTTCATAATCATCAATATCGGGTATTTTATGAGCAATTAAATTCTAATTCAATTTAACTGTAATTCAAATTCCATCAATTAATTCAAATGTCAATTCAAATGTCAATTAAACTTATCAAACAATAATCAATAAATTTGAGTCACTTCATGATATAAACTTAACTATATAAAAATTATTTCAGTCAATTGTGAGCGTATAAACACTCACCTTCCTATTTGAAACAAAAAATAATTTCAGCTTCAAATAAATGCCAATCCAATGCCAAGCTATAGACAATGTCGATACGATTCCCCTACAACTCGCTTCGCTCAAAACGGATCTCATAGGAAAAGGATATGATTTAATTAATATCAATATATTTTAAATTTTAACAACATTGATTTACAAAATAAAATAAAATAAAATACCCTATCTCTCTCTTACGTGAGTCTTCCCAGCCGTGATTTTTTTTGGAGGTTGCGATTTCAAAAGAGAAGGGGAAAGGAAGATAAAGTAGCAGAACAAAAGTCGGCGGCTTGCACGATTTTGGGAAAGGGTGTGGATATTTATTATTATTTAATTTTTTAAAGTATCTACCATTTAACGTCCAAAATATATCGAGTCCCAAACAAAGCATGCCGCTTGACGTTTATAATGTTATACCTCCATTCCGAATGTAGTGGAACTAATTTGAAGGCTTAATTTGATCGTATGCGGAAGATAACTTTTCAAAGTCAATTTATTTTATCGAATTCCTTAAATTGATTTCTATGCATTTTAAGCCCACACGGCCAAACGACAAATCCAATCGCTACAAAACATGAAATCCTGTAATAACTTATTATTATGTATCCGATAAAACTAGTTTCGTCGAAATCCAAGACAGCTGACAAAATGGATGTTTTGTACTCGTTAATTAAAATATATAATTTTCAATTTTCAATTGTTCACATTTAAATCCAATTCTAAATGTCAACCATCTTTATTTATGTTTAAATAAAATTTAAACCAATTTCCGATGCCATTTTCACCAAAATTTCATTATTTGCCTAATTTCAACACTAATTTAAACAACTTAATTACTCGATAAATCAATATTAATAAATCCTCAAATTTCAAATAAATTTTAGTTATAGATATTATTTTATTCTACCTAAATAACTCACATTTATTGTTCAACTTTAGTTATGATTATAAACACAATCAATACATAGAATTCCATTTCAATACTGATTATTGCCCAAATCACCGAAATTGGTTATTTCAAAATTTTATCCAAACCAAAGTTCAATAAATTACAATAATAAGTCATTAAATTTTATATTTAACCATTTTTTATTCAATAATCATATCAAATTCTATTATTTAAAATAGTTAAAAATACGGATCGTTATGTGTACCCGATAGAACAACCTTACTTGGTCATCAGTTTCCAATCCGCTAATGTCATAAATATTTGGTGATATCATATGAGTGATCATGTCAACAATTCACATAGCATAAACATAATCGATCAAGGTACATAGTTGAAGATATAAAGTTATCGTCTACTATATAAATATATTCTCATGATAGCCATTTACACATAATCACATATTACCAATCATGTAATTTATTTTGTATAAACTCAGTTAATTTTAGGCTGAATTTTCCTTTTTCAATTTCTTTTATAAATATTTTCCAAGTTCACAAATTCAACAAAACCCACTTTTGGGTACTAGGAGAAGCCCAGCCCAAAACCTATATGTTATTTAGTATAAAACAGGGTTATCCTATTTTTAAGGCTATCGCATGTCTAACATTCTACCACAAGTATAAGGCTATCGCATGTGTAACAAATTAGATTTCAGTCATTTGAGTTTGAAATATTAAATTGATTTTAAACATTAAAAAGTTAATTTTATAAGTTAAATAGCTTAAAATTTCAAATATAGGGATTTATTTAAAGCGAATTTAAATGAATTAGGGATCTTATTTGAATTTAGTATAAATAAATATGATGGAATAATAGAAAAAAATTAAAACTTAGATTTAAAGTGATTATTTGGTTTTAATAAAAATTTGTTTTAATTAACGTGTGAAAATAGCCTTCTGAGGTACTGTTTTGGATTTCGATGAAACTAGTTTTCTTGGATCCGTAATAGTGAGTTATTGTATGCCGTCGAATTTCATGGTGGTCGGATGTATCGTTTGATCGTGCAAGCTCAAAGCACATAGAAATTAATTACTTGAATTTAATATAATATAATTCTATTTTGGAATCTAACTTCTGCATATTATCAAATTAGATCCCGATAATGGTTCCTTTGAGTTTGGAATAGGGGTATTTAGTATACAACGCTAGTCGGCACGCCTCCATAGGGGTTCGAAATTTTGAAGTTCTTTGAATGAATATTTTTTAATTAAATATTGCATAACCTAGCATACCTCACCCTATCCCTTCCTGTTCAAGCCCATACCCATACATCCTTAACCCATACCTTTTCCTACTTTATAAATCGCTCTCTTCCTTTTACAAAGCAAGTTTCACGCTTTAAAAACAAGAAGAAAAAATAGGGTCAATCATTAAAATTACAAATCAATAGTACATAATTTCTAAAATATGAAGATTGAATCTTTGGGTTAATTTATGCGAGATCTTCATTTCATTATCTATTTCATGGGGTGCAGTCTTGATTCATGGACTCGACAATTTGGGTTAGGAAGCAAGGGCTTGATATTTAGGTGTTGTGGCCGTCGTTTGGTCATTTGGATATGAGATTCGGGTTTGTCAAGGGAAGATGTGGTGGTGATGCAACTTTGATGAGATTCGACGCCTTGATGACGGTTACGTTGATCTAGAAAAGGCAGCAGGTCATGAATTTCAAGGGGCACTCGAGGGGATCTTGATGGGTCAAGCATATGGAGATTGGAGAGTGAGAAGCTATGGCGATGTCGGCTTGAGGTTTAAAGGTCCGGAGCTCTATATCGTAGGTGGAGATGCACGGCCATGTCACTGTGTATGTTGGTGCGAAAAGCAGTTTCTGGATGTGTATGTTGGTAGTTTCTGGATTTTGGAAAGAAATGTTTTTGGGATGATAGGTGACTAATTAATTTGTTAATGAAGTGATTAGGGAATCTAATGTATAATTTAATTTTAAAATCTTATAAAATCCATATCTTATTCATTTTAGATCCAAATTTAACGCAATTTGTCGCGCTAATTCGTAGAAGCGAATACTACATTATGGAATTGGATTGGTGATGTTTGGAGCTAGTGGAATTTTACGCTGAATTCGATGTTTGGGTGTTTATTTATTGATTTTTTGGCCTTGATGAATTGTTGCTTTTGAAAGCGGTCAATATATGAAATCAATTGTAGGGGAACAAGTTGTCGGGATCCAACGGGATTCCTCACCACTACTGGTTATATATATATATATATATATATATATATATATATATATATATATATATATATATATATGAGTTGTGATGCAAGAAGGAACAAGTTGGAGAGATCCAACGGGATTCATCGCCATTGTTGGAATATTTTCCATAGTATTCCTGTTATATGAATTTTTGACAATTAAACCTGATTGTTGACACTATGGGTAAAGACATTGTTATAGGCTCGAACTTAAAACTTGTAGTGATAAAAAATCAATATCGATATTGGTTAAGCGTTTGGTAGTTATTGCCTCAAATTAGTATTTCAAAAATGCTACTGCCATTTGAGTTGGAATTTATTTTGAGACAGGAAATGATTTTAAGTCTTGAATTGGGTTTTGAATTGGAATTTCTAACCTTTTGATCTGTCTTTTCTAAGTTATTTATTATATGAAGTATTGTTTTAAAATTGTTTATTTATATTTAAATATTGTTTGAAAATTGTTTATTTATACTTAATATTATTTTAAAGTTATTTTTATCAATATTTTAATATTTTGAAAAGTCGATTGTTTAAATATAATATGGTTTGGAATTAATAATAATGATTATTAGTAATATTTTAGAAATTAATTATTATTATTTATAGTATGGTAATGATTAATTATTATTGTTTTATTCATAATGTTTTAAAATTATTAATTATTATTTTTAAGATGTTTTAAGGTTATAATTATTATTTATTTATAATATTTATTATTATTAATAATAATTATTATATAATAATGTTTTGAAGCAAATGGTTATTATTTATTTGTAAATGTTTTCACTATTTATAAATAGAGTTTTATACATAGATTTGGGTTTCATAAAAGGAGTTTTATAAAATGGTTTGGAGGCTTAAAGGAAGATAATTACCAATCAAAGTTAAAAGAAGGATTTTATAAATGGTTTTAGATATTTATAAAAGAATTATATAAATGGGTTTATAGAATTATAAAAAGAATTTTATAATTAGTTTTATGGGTTTATAAAGTGTTTATAAATGGTTTAAGAAATGACTTAGTAATGTTTGTAACTGTTTTTTTGGGGATTTATAAATAGTTTATAAGTAGTTTTAGAGATTTATAAAGAGATTTATAAATGATTTTAGAATTGTATAAAAAGGAAAATCTTTCTCTGTTTTGGGAATATACTTATACAGTTGGGATAAGTATATAAATACATTTTCTAAATTGTGAAAGTGTTATGTTTGACAATATACTTATACCGCTGCAAAAAGTATATGGATATTTTCCAAGTATTAGAAGGAATATAAAGGATTTAGGGACATAACTTTGTAAAAGTATCTTGATGCATTATTTACAAAATGATTTAATTTAATGAGAACATTAATTAAAGAGGCTAGTGGTTGCTTATGTGCTTAACTGATGTTGGTTTTCCCTTTGGAAATAAATCCCTAATTTGGATGTGCATTTGTTGATAGTTAAATAACAAACTATCAAATATGGAACCTGTTAGCACCAGAATTGGTCGCTAATACCCTTAAGAAAGATTGTGTAGAGAGATTAATGAAGAAAGTAAATTAGAACAAAAGAATAGTGTAACTCAATGCAAAAAGAACAACAAAAACGAGAACATAAGATTTAAAGTGGTTCAGCGTAATTGCCTATGTCCACTTTGAAGTTAATCTTTACTGCTTTACTCAACAATTGATTACAGATATAATCCATACACCAACTATTTGAATGCAACTGCTAAGTAAAAAGGATAAGTCTTGAACGAGTCTTGAATGTGGCAGAGTCTCCCCGGTGTTCTCGAAAAAAGGGTCCATTTTCACTGCGCCCCTGCCTCTCTATTTATAGACGAAGATAGGCTGGACTTCCTTCACGGGCTCAAGGCCGAGGTGACTTGGCCCATGTAGGGCTATCTCAAGCTAGTTGGTCCATTCTTGTCGAATCATACCTAAATGCTAAAACATGTCGACTGCATCAAACCCGTATATCTTCAGGCTCTTCTTGGTCAGTATCTTGTCTAGTGCTAACGATAATATCTTCAATTGTAGTTTTGTAGCCGGACCAGGTGTCGGGTAACACTTGCCCTCCAAAGTGTGTAGTGTGAAGCAACATGACATGCTTTGAATCAACGAGTATTCCTTGTTCATAGAAACAAATCCATCATGTTTCCTGAATAGTCGTTATTCTTCAATTTTATCCTCCCAGGGTGTCGTATCCTTCTTTGGTCATCATGATGCTTGGTCGATTCCTAATATTATAAATCCAGGGTTATGGTTCATCAGTGGCCATCCGTGTCCGGTTCTACAGTGCTAGTACGCTTCGGCTATTTGATCCAGTCTTTTCTTAATAACCTTATGTGAGAATTCAATTCCCTGTTGATTTCAAGAAGTCAAACTTTTTTTCGGATGTACACATGCATGTTCGGGTACATGTTCTTGCCATTGGCTATCGGATGCGTTTTATATGCTCATAAGTCGTCGCCAATTCCATCTAGTTTAATGGTAAATCAATTGCGATTCCTTATTTGTATTTTTTGTGAAATAAGAGTTGTAATCAGCCACTTGATGAGAGGGGACTTCAAGTTTTATATGGACGACGACCTCAGAGCAGTAAGCAAGGGCGAATAGAGTACGGCCAGTCATGGACTCTTGTTTGGAGTTCGTCCGCCTATTTATCTCTAGCCTTTTCCAAACCTCTCTTTAGTACAGACTTTATGATTTTGGTCACAGGTTCAACCTGTCCATTTGCAGTTATAATAGATCATGGAAGGTCATAAGGACAGATGACATTATGGATAATGAAGTTGATTATTTTCTTCATCTTCGTCGTTGTTAAGAGTTCTTCATCTGCCCATTTGGTGAAGTAATCAACTGCTATGATGGTGTATTTCGCACCACCTTTAGGATCGGTAAGAAGATTATTTTAGTGCCCCTAAGTGGCAAATAGCTATGGACGAGCCATTTGAGTAATTTCCATCGGCGGGGTTCCTGGATTTTTTGCAAACATCTTGCACTTGTTGCATTGTCCAGCATGATCAACCGCATCTGGATTGATAGTTGGCCAGTAATATATGTAGAAGAGTATTTTCTTTATCATGGTTTTCCCTTGATGTAAGTACCGCATTCTTCTTCATAGACTTTGCTCAAGATATCATCATGGGCGATACATCGAAGCATGGGGATGGATAAACTCCTTTCTACACACGACTTATTCTTGGATGATTTGGAGTGAAGATTTGAGGAGGATCTGTCGTTTTCCATTCCTCTGTTCAGTAAGAATTCCTCATTGCAGATAGTCTTTGATAGGAGTCAACCATGACACCTTTTCTGGCTCTGTCTCCAAGACCTAGCCGATCTCCATCTGTTAATGCTTGGAATATTAAATATTTCAATAGAAACAATGTATATCCGTTGCGCGTCCCTAAAACTGGCCACTTGGCCAGTGACTAAACTCTTTTCATTTTGTTCGCTGAGTATGTATGTAATGATGTAATACGTGAAGTCGGTTAGTAGCCCTTGGACCTGGCTTAGATAAGGAGGAAGACAATTCCCCCAAGCAAGATCAACTTCCTTAACTTTGTATACTATCAATCAGGAATCACAAAAATATGCAAAGTTTCCACTCCAAATCCTCCAGCAAGTTTGAGGCTTGCGGTCGAGGCTTCATAATAAGCATCATTGTTTGTTATAGGGAAATCGAGTTTCAGGACGTAACAGATCGATCGTTCCTCGAGAGTCATTAACATGACTCCTACGCCATAATAGTGATCACTGGATGCTTCATCCGTGTACATTTTCCATCTGTCAGTTGGTTCTTTACTGCCCTTCGAGTAGTCATCTGATGCAGTGAATTCGGGTGTGAGGTCTGCTAATTTCCATCCTTGGATAGCCTTTCGAGGGAAATAAGTAGTATCGAATTGGCTTAGTTCGATATTCTATTTAAGTAGTCTTTTACATGTCTCAGGTCGTTGTATGCCCTGTCGCAACGGCTGGTAGGCATAGACGTTGATGGAGTGAGCCTAAAAGTAAGAGTGGAGCTTTCATGATGAAATCAATAGATATTGTGCTAGCTTTTGTAGCTTCGGGTTGATATCCAATGCATGTCTCGCGATAGTTAATGAAATCACATATGAATGTCAGAATGGGTCCAAGGGAACATATCATCATTTATTCAGAAAAATCTAACTAATTCTTTTATCATCACTGCACTGAGTTATGATCCAATATTCAGCACTCGAAAAGGGTCGCCATGGCTGGCTGTAATGTTGACTGTCAGCTTAGCAAGTGCAATCCCAGATTCTTTGAGCTCAGATGTAACTATTTTGCATAACATTCAATGTGAAATATGGTTGGGACGGTCAACGTTGATGGTTACTCTAGTCGAATCCTAGAGTCTTATCATGAGTTATTAAGTCTCATAGTGAAGGACTATGAATGCCCAAATCGATTATCAGCAAATGGCCAAAGATCAGGCTTAAAAGCACGTTGAAGGAAATGTCAAATAGGGGTCAGCCTCGAGTTGAATGCAGCTGCATAGCGAGATCTTGTTATGAGTTTGAATTTGCTTATTTATTCGAGTAACACACTTTCTATTCAATGCATTCATGATCCTTTACCCGTCCTTTGGGTTGGAGTGACAGTCAGTTGCCTACGAGCCTAGGTATCGATTTAATGATTCTATCTCTAGGCATCCTTTCGGTCGTAGCCTTGAGTAGTTGTAAGCACTATATATAAGTTTCCACATTGAGCTACTGCAGGCAGTCTTTGGATGACCATACGTCTGCCCTAGTCTCGGGTTGAAAAATGCACTGCATGGACGGTTGAGTCTCGCCCTAGCTATGTTTATATTCCCACCTAAACTCCAAAGACACAGAGTTGATTGGTGAATAATCGGTTCACATTCATCTTGCTTATCGCTCGTGCCCCTTGGTCTAGGGCATATACCATTAAGTAGGAAGACCAGCCATGCCCACTTTAGTTTTACTCTCTTTCCCGTTGAATCGTGGGATTAGGTAAGTTGATGGGAGGCTGGGTCTCGCATATCTTGGATTGTATTGTGGTTTTTCATTCCAAGTGGAATACTTCGATGCCTCACCAATTTCAGGGCGTAATTAGAACACTAGACAGTCAGCCACGTCCACTTTGATTCATGTTCTGTAATCAGATCTCGGGGTAAAGTTGGCTGAAGTGTAGTCGGGTCATGCTCATCCAGCTTCATACTCCTCCTGACGGATTGAAGGAGGGTGCTGGAGAATTTTTGACCAAGTCTTCATGGTTTACCCTCCTTTCCACACTCTGGAGGTCATAGTTTTTCAAGGAATATCAGTGGCACATTCGTATGTGCTTGGTGCGCATCGGTATTGACCCTCGATCTGAGGTATGATATAGTCGGTCGTCTGTAGCTTTGGATGCCGTTTCGATTGGTTCTGTATTGAGGCCTCCCTGCAGTTGTTGCCTTAAGTTGTAAAGAACAACAAGCTAGAACTATAGTAAGCTGTCATATTTAGCTTTTGGTGATTTGTACTCCTGCTCTCAGCATTGATCTGGCCAGGCCACTAATCGATGGTTGAACTCCATCCTTAGCAAGTTAATACTCCTCCTGTCGGTTTCAGGCCGAAGGTTGCGGAATAGAGAACAGTCGGAATCCACTCATCAATTTATCGATGTTTATGCACCACTATGTATTCTGATGACTTAGTGTTATTCTCCCCCCAGTCGACACACGCCCAGTTTATGTTCATGTTTTGGTCCACACTCTGGGGACTTGGAGATTTGTCGAACAGTTTATGCTATATTCCATAGTTTGGGACGTAGAGATTTTTGTCAATTTGTTTATACTCTAGTCCGCACTCAGGGTCTTAGAGTACTCTAATTTGCTTCAGGAACTTAGATATTTTTCTCAAGTCGTTTATACTCTAGTGCGCACTCTAGGGACTGATAATCTACACTTTGGGGATTTAGAGGTTTTTAAGTCGTTTATACTCTATTCTGCACTTAAAGGACTGAGAGTACTATAATCCACTTCAGGGACTTAGAGGTTTTTAAGTTGTTTATACTCTAGTCCACACTCTGGGGACTTAGAGGTTTTTAAGTCGTTTCTATTCTAGTCCGCACTCTGGGGACTTAGAGTACTCTAGTCCGCACTCTGTGGACTTAGAGGTTTTTAAGTCGTTTATACTCTAGTCCACACTCAAGGGACTGAGAGTACTCTAGTCCACACTCTAGGGACTTAGAGGTTTTTAAGTCGTTTCTACTCTAGTCCGCACTCTGGGGACTTAGAGTACTCTAGTCCGCACTCTGTGGACTTAGAGGTTTTTAAGTCGTTTATACTCTAGTCTACACTCAGAGGACTGAGAGTACTCTGGTCCACTTCAGGGATTTAGAGGTTTTTAAGTCGTTTATACTCTAGTCCGCACTCAGGGGACTGAGAGTACTCTGGTCCACTTCAGGGACTTAGAGGTTTTTAAGTCATTTATACTCTAGTCCACACTCAGGGACTGAGAGTACTCTAGACCATACTCTGGGGATTTAGAGGTTTTTAAGTCGTTTATACTCTAGTTCGCACTCAGGGGACTTAGAGTACTCTAGTCTGCACTCTGGAGACGTAGAGTTTTTTAAGTCGTTTATACTCTAGTCCGCACTCAGGGGACTTAGAGTACTCTAGTCAGCACTCTGGGGACGTAGAGGTTTTTAAGTCGTTTATACTCTAGTCCGCACTCAGGGGAATTAGAGCACTCTAGTCCACACTCTGGGGATGTAGAGGTTTGTATGTCGTTTATACTCTAGTCCGCACTCGGGGACTTAGAGTACTCTAGTCCGCATTCTGGGGACGTGGAGGTTTGTAAATCATTTATACTCTAGTCCGCACTCAGGGGACATAGAGTACTCTAGTCCGCACTCTAGAGACGTAGAGATTTTTAAGTCGTTTATACTCTAGTCCGCACTCAGGATACTTAGAGTACTCTAGTCTGCACTCTGGCGACGTAGAGTTTTTTAAGTCTTTTATACTCTAGTCCGCACTCAGGGGACTTAGAGTACTCTAGTCAGCACTCTGGGGATGTAGAGGTTTGTAAGTCGTTTATACTCTGGTCTGCACTCAAGAGACATATTCTAGTCCGCACTCTGGGGACGTAGAGGTTTTTAAGTCGTTTATACTCTAGTCCGCAATCAAGGAACTTAGAGTACTCTAGTCCGCACTCTAGGGACGTAGAGGTTTTTAAGTCGTTTATACTCTAGTCCGCACTCAGGGGACTTAGAGCACTATAGTCCGCACTCTGGGGACATAGAGGTTTTTAAGTTGTTTATACTCCAGTCCACACTCAGGGGACTTAGAATACTCTAGTTCGCACTCTGGGGACGTAGAGGTTTTTAAGTCATTTATACTCTAGTCCGCATTCAGGGGACTAAGAGTACTCTAGTCCGAACTCTGGGGACGTAGAGGTTTTTAAGTCGTTTATACTCTAGTCCGCACTCAGGGGACTTAGATTACTCTAGTCCGGACTCTGGGGACGTAGAGGTTTGTAAGTCGTTTATACTCTAGTCCGCACTCAGGGGACATAGAGTACTCTAGTCCGCACTCTGGGAACGTAGAGGTTTTTAAGTCGTTTATACTCTAGTCCGCACTCAGGGGACTTAGAGCACCCTAGTCTGCACTTTGGGGACGTAGAGGTTTTTAAGTCGTTTATACTCTAGTCCGCACTCAGGGGACTTAGAGTACTGTAGTCCGCACGCTGGGGACGTAGAGGTTTTTAATTCGTTTATACTCTAGTCCGCACTCAGGGGACTTAGAGTACTCTAGTCCGCTTCAGGGACGTAGAGGTTTTTAAGTTGTTTATACTCTAGTACGCACTCAGTGGACTTAGAGTACTCTAGTCCGCTTCAGGGATGTAGAGGTTTTTAAGCCGTTTATACTCTAGTCCGCACTCAGGGGTATAGTCCGCACTCTAGGGACTTAGAGATTTTTATTGAGAGCGGTTGTATTTCCACTCTTTAATTTGTATTTCATCTACCGTATCGAGGCTAATGTTGTCAAATGAACGATCGAACCACATTTGCTCATGGAATGGGATTTTGCCCCCAGCATGAGGGACGAAGCTTGAAAAATGGACGGTTCATTCTCGTTCTCTTGGTGATTATAGCTCTTCCAATCAAGTCAAGGAATGAGATATGTGACAAATGGTTGGATCACATCTATGCTGGGTTAGATAGTCAAATCTCACACAATTTGCTTCGTATCTCTTTCTAGAAAATAAGGATAATAGATTATTGAGTAGAAAAAGTAAGTTGCATATGTTCCAAGGTGCAGTCGTGTCCATGTATTGAGAGCGATGGTTAATGAATAGGCAGTCCACCACAACTACTTCAAGTTGGGCTTTTGAAAACCTTTTGTGTTCAAGGTAGGATTTGATGTGTAGATGATCAAATCACGTCCACTCTAGATAGATCCCGGCATCACTGAGCTTGACGTGAGGCATCTGTATTTTGTCGAACTTTGTTCTATGACTCGATTTAAGTGGATGATTGGGCCATACTCATTTCAAGCCTTGCTTAGGCCTTTAATTCAAATGTGGAGGTCGACGAATGGATAATTAGTCGTGTTCACTTTGTATTGGGCTCTAATCGTGATGAGCTTTTCAATCTCTAGTCCATAGCCCCAAATCGAAGGCATATGGTTGATGGTGAGCGGTCGAATCATGCTCGTCTTGATGAAACTCCACAGGCCTCGACACGGTTTGCGTGGATTGGTTGGTGGAAAAATCTGAGTACTTGGTCACCCACATCGTTTTGAAAGTAGTTTAGTTCAAGTTAGTCATAGTTCATGGAACAATTGAAAAATGAAAATAGATATAGAAATGGAAATAATTCAAAGAAGATTGAAATAAATCTCGTTGATAAGTGAAGCAGCATCTGTGCTCACTATTCGAGTTTGCCCCTGGCTTCTTTCAAAGGGATGTCGACCGTCGGCTGTCCAATTGATAATCATAGCCCTTTATTAATAGGCATTGGATGTTCGCTGCCTGCCATTTTACAGGACTTTGTACATACTATTGAAGCTTTCCTTTCCAGATTGGCTTTTCGAACACACCTCGAAGGTGTTTTCTCGAGGATGGTTTCCAGTACCACTCTAAGTCGCGAGTCTTCAAGTAGAGGTTGTCAATTGAATCTTTCAAAGAGCATATGAGTCGAATTTT
The DNA here is from genome assembly GCA_030765085.1 of Allium cepa. Taxonomy (NCBI): domain Eukaryota; kingdom Viridiplantae; phylum Streptophyta; class Magnoliopsida; order Asparagales; family Amaryllidaceae; genus Allium; species Allium cepa. The sequence continues at coordinate 351,274,736 of CM060944.1, forward strand.
GAGGTCTTGTTTTGTCTACTAGGATCGGCATCCTTTGCCAATGGGCCTTCATTGTTATTTTTCCTAGTTTGTTCCGCTCCTCCACACTTTAGTTTAGATTCATTTTTGTCATAGAAACGATCCATGGTCGTAGGAGGCTCTCCAGCTAATTAGCGGCCAAATTATATTTGGAGGTAGACTCTCCTCAAACGCGATCAGTATGACATCCTTTATAGCATTTGGAATAAATTGTTAGAGCGAAACGTTGGTCCGCTTGGAGTCATTAAATTTGAAGTGCTGGTTCAGTGAAGAATGGTGCTTGGAGTCGTCTTGGCATTTGCCTAGAGTCATATCATCTATGTTCTCCAACCTTTGGTAGTATCGTCTGAGTAGCGGTTGCTTGTCCATTCCCTTATTGTCGTTCAAAAGCTATCGCTTGATCGTCTGTGCCCTGCTCGATCATGGGATGTAAGGGAAGTGGGCATAATGTTACTTTATTAAATTGAGTTTTGAATTCACTATCTGGAGGCACTATGTTGCGGCTAGAGATCATATAAGAGACCTGTGTAACTTAAGTTTGGATCGGCCTGGATGCCGCTCGGCTTGGACTAGGTCGCTCGGCCTACTCCCGCTCGGCATGCACTCGTTCGGCATGCACTGGGTCGCTCGGCATACCCTCGCTCGACATGCACTGGGTCGCTCGGCATGCTCTCGCTCGGCATGCTGTGGGTCGTTCGGCATGCTCTCGCTCGGCATGCACTGGGTTGCTCGGCATACTCTCGCTCGGCATACACTGGGTCGTTCGGCATGAGCTGGGTCGCTTGGCATGCATTGGGTCGCTCGGTATACTCTCGTTCGGCATGCACTGGGTCACTCGGCATGCTCTCGCTCGGCATGTACTGGGTCGCTCGGCATACTCTCGCTCGGCATGCACTGGGTCGCTCGGTATACTCTCGCTCGGCATACTCTCGCTCGGCATACTCTCACTCGTCATATGCTTTTTCAGGGGCGATCAGCATACACTTTTTCTAGGATGATCGACTGAATTGCCTTCAGAGGAGGGTCGGCCTTCATTCAACTTGAGCGCAAACTTACGTCGTGCCATCCCCAGATGTTGCGTACCTCAGTGAATCCAATCTACGGCTATGAGCTTCCTTTAGATTTCTTTCAAATTTGAGTAGAATAGGAAGTTTTCAAGTAAACAACTGGATCTATGTCGCGAATATGGAAATCCACTAGTAGATGATGAGATCCAATCAAGCTGAGAATTCAAGTCTCAATGAAAGCACCAAAATGTTAGCACCAGAATTGGTCACTAACACCCTTAAGAAAGATTGTGTAGAGAGATTAATGAAGAAAGTAAATTAGAACAAAATAATAGTGTAACTCAATGCAAAAAGAACATCAAAAACGATAACATCGGATTTATAGTGGTTCAGCGTAATTACCTACATCCACTTTGAAGTTAATCTTTACCGCTTTACAAAACAATTGATTATAAACACAATCCATACACCAACTATTTGAATACAACTGCTAAGTAAAAAGGATAAATCTTGAATGAGTCTTGAATGCGGCAGAGTCTCCCCAGTGTTCTCGAAAAAAAGGTCCCTTTTCACTACGCCTCTGCCCCTCTATTTATAGACGAAGATAGGCTGGACTTCTTTCATGGGCTCAAGGCTGAGGTGACTTGGCCCATATAGGGCAATCTCAAGCCGGTTGGTCCATTCTTGTCGAACCATACCTAAATGCCAAAACATGACGACTGCATCAAACCCGTATATCTTCAGGCTCTTCTTGGTCAGTATCTTGTCTAGTGCTAACGATAATATCTTCAAGTGTCATTTTGTAGTCGGGCCAATGTGCCAGTAAACGAACCAAAACATAACTTTGGGAATATATAGGAGAAACATGTGAGTTATATAGAATGGTCATCTATGGTGATGTTGTACTATGTGTATATATCTCATTTCGTTTTCCTAGGACAAACGATAAGGAAATTCGCCCACAAATAGTTAGGAGGTGACCTTTGCTCTTATCTTTGACTATTTATTTCCTAAAGAACCGAGGTTGAGTTTACTAGAAACTACGAAGAAACCAGGATCGGATATGTTATCCGAAAACCACTTCGATCCAATTCAAGCGTTTCGAAGTGAAGACATCTTAAAGATGATGGAATTGAAGATGGAGCTCTCAAGCAATTCGTTCAATCCAAGAATGAACTTGTATAGATGAATGTTGGCATTACATTGTTGCCTGAAGGGAAGTGTTAGCATACCAAGTGGAAAGTATTATATAAAAGGTAAAACATAGCCTCAAGCCTCATCAACTGGGAAATTTAAAAAATAGGCATGCATCAGGGTAAAGTGCGTCGCTACCATCAGGGTATGGTCATCCTAAGATCTAAATCGATTATTATCTACTAATGCATGTTTCGGGGCCCATTAATATAAGAGGTGATTACATTCGGTACTACTAGTCAAGTGGTAGGCCAGTCCTGTGTGGCAAGGTTACAAGATGTTCTTGTCAGACCTTAGTGCATTTTATCTACTGATGTACCATCGGAAGGTAGTTCCTTACCTTATCATAGTATGGAATCCATTCTCCAATATGGGTTTTATGGATTTAGTTGCAACCAATTATGCTGAAACGTGATATGTAAGCATTTCAGCTATATTCATATTTTACTTTGACCCCTAGATTTTATTATAATACCAATGGATTTTCTATAGAAAATGTTTTGGTTATCGTAAGATAAAAACCCGCCCATTTTATATGCGGTGTGGTCTTACGAGATAACTTTGTTTCCAGAAAAAGTTGAAACACTAAAATTCAATTGAGGTGTGTTTTTCTCATGCTAGTTTCTAGACTGACTCGGGTGTTGTTTTATTATAATGCTCGGGTCAGACGAGCATATTACAGATTTAGTTTGGGTGCTTGGAGCTTCAGGAAACGAGGTGGAGCTTTAGGAAACGAGCTGGAGCAACCAAGACGTATTCACGTATATAGTTGTTTTCCACTGCATTAATTATTAGCAATTGTGAGAACAAGTTGTTATAACTATTCAGGATGAAATAGGTTAGTATACTACGATTGATATATGTATGTATATGTATTACAGTTTGCTTTTGTGTAAAGATTTGTTGTATATTATAGATTATTCGTTCTACTGTGAGATTCTGCGTTATTGGTTTTTTTTTCCTTTTCCACTTCTTCCTTCCTTTTTCTTTTCCCTAACTATATGCCTTTCCATTCAATTTGAGTGGGTCATGTGTGGTTGATTGTCCACTTAAACTGTATAGAAAAGTGGGTCATTACATTATGGCATAAGAGCTGAAGGTTAAGCTAGAACCTTGGCTTTGGGGGATTACTTATTTGAGATTGGGCCAGTAGCACCTTAGAATGAGTTTTCGTGTATGTATATATGTGCATGTATTTGTTAGTGATATAAACATGTTTTATATCGTGTTGATTGATATGTTGAGTGGCTTATGGATTCTGTTCAATACGAGTAATTAACGTTATTGATAGGGATCTCTAAACACTTGAACAGAGCAATTCGACATAGTATTTTTTTGAAATTGGGTAAATGATATAATTTTACCTTGATTATAATTTATATATAAAGGAATAATTTTTGAGAAACTAATATTGTATATAGGTTGTGTTTGGTTGTTAGTGAATAATAATATTTGATTATTATCATTTGTTTTTTGTTTTTTGTTGTTCTAATAACTAAACAAAGATAAACATTTGTAAAATGAGTTATATAATAAAGTGAACTTGTGAATATGAATTAAAGAGTATTGATTATAATTAAAATAATCAACATTTTTGAAATGATATTATATCAGAAGTGAAACTATATATAAGGGAAAATTATAAATATGATTTGTAAATAAAAAGATCTAAAAGCTGAGAATTTGAGAATTTAGATTTCAATGATTTTGATAACTTGTTTTTCAAAGGTTTGGAAGAATAATAATAGTGTTATTTTGATGAAAATATTTTGATTAGAAATATCTTGAAAGGATTTAAAGGAGATAAAAAGCACTGAGCTCACTTCGGTCGTTTGGAAATAATTTCGGTATTGACTGCAGCAGCATCGACGTTTATTGCAATGACCCGATTTTTCGATGCCCGAAAATCGACATCAATACGTCCACTGTATCAAATGCCGAACAATCAAATGCCCAAAAACCGAACCATTAGGGTTAAAGAAGAAGGAGGTAGAAGAAGAAATAGAAATAATATAAGAATCTCACAATTGCAGCGGAACAATATATAATAGATAAATGACTGATTTTTAAAAACAAAAAGAACTATATCCATTTATACATTACATTATCAGAGTACAACAAAATTCACAACACTCAACTGGACAGTTATCATAACCTATGCTCAGAAAACTGACTCGACGGATAATCAAAAACAGCAGAATATAAATCTACAGAAATACGTCTCATCATCTGGCTCATCTCCTGAGCTCCACAGCAATCCATCCAGAATTTGTACTCTATAATACTCGGTCTGACCCGAGCATTATAGTTAAATAACACCCGAGTCAGTCTGAAAAACCAGCGTGACAAAATACACTCAATTGGATTATTAAAGTTTCAAAATTATTTTAAAATCAAAGGTATCTCGTAAGACCACGCCACAAATAAACATGTCGGGTAACCAAAACTTATCAAATCCGTCTGATATTATAATAGTGTCTATAGAAAGTAAAATAGAATCTAGCTGAAATGCTTGCATCTCACATTTCAGCATAGTTGGGCACAATTAAAACCGTACATGCACTTATTGGAGATTGGATTCCATACAATGGCAGGGCTACTGGGGTACCGCCCGTCATAGTATGTGGTCTAGATCACCATACCGAGGATCCACCCTAATCCCTTGCATTACAAGACCGGAGTTACCCCTTACTGGATAGTTAGAATATGTTCACCCCGCGGTTGGGATCAGCAACCGCCCACACAGCCGAAATAAAGGGACATCTAGACAGGGGTGACCTTACCCTAATTGTATCTAGCCACTTAGCCTTGTGTGCACCTTCCCTGTTTTAGCCATTCTCGGTTGATGAGGCTCGAGGTTAAGCGTTACCTTTTTAGCACATATTCACTTAGAATGCTTATTGTCCTCCTGACGATGTTCTGAAAGCATTCATCCATACAAGTCCATTCTGGGTCCGAACGGAATTGACGGCACTACTCCTACTACATCCATTTTGGAATCACCCTCACGATTAGTAGCGATTAGCTCTCGCACTTTTCTGCTCCATCTTCAACTCCAAGCTCTTGTCTTCCATACGAAAACGTTCAAATCAGATCGAAGTGGTTTTCGGGAAATAAATCCTAATCCCGGTCTCTTCAAAACGATCAGCGCATTGGCCAATATTGATAGTCAGTTATTTAACTATCAAATAACATTCACAAACAATCATCAAACCATAATAATTTCCTAAATTATTTATTAATTTCAAAATATCTTTACAAGATATATTTTGCTACACTTTAACTTTTGAAAATATTTTTTAAATCTCTTTTCTCTTTTGGAATAAATTTCCCAAATATTGTTTATTTCCACCAAAAATCACCAAGTCTAAATACTTAGATTTAAAATAATTTAAATCACTTTATTCTAAAAATATACTTTAAAACATTTAAATTAAAACTACTAAAACACTTTATTCAAAAAATATACTTTAAAATTATTTAAAATAAAAACTACTTAAAACACTTTGTTTAAAAATGCTAGTTATGAAATTTTATTCTAATTTCCAAGTTAAACTTAAGCCCCAAACCATTTTAAAAATAAATAGAAGTTTTATATAAGTATAAATATTAGAAAATCCCTTTTAAAACATAATACTAATTTAACCTTTAAATACTTACTACTAAAATAAATTTGAATAATATTTACTTTAAAATTATAAAACAAGTAAAATAATAAATATTCTAAAACATTTCTATAAAACAATTTTTTTTAAAACCTTAAACTTATAAATAAAAAGTCTCCTTTAAAATATACTTGGCTTTCCAAGGAAATACACTTCCCATTTCCACACCTTTAAAAATAAACCACTATTTATTTTTAAACAAATTACCTATTCCTTTATAAATTCCCAACGTGAATTTATATTTTCAAATATCCATTGATATCTTGTTTTACCTTATAAACCTAGTTTATAAATCCCATAGTATCATCTTTTTTTAAATCACAGTTTCAAACACTAAATCAATTTTCAAATTGATTTTCAGAGTTAACTCCATTTAAAATAAATTTCTTTACTTATCCAATTTTATTTCAAAACTCATTAATCCAATATTCATACCTATATTTATGATTTAAATTTTATTTAAATAAGAAAAACCAATTTCATATTTGATTTCAAAATTCACCCTTTATTTCTTCCAAATCATTTAAAATCCGAATTTTAAATAAATTCTTTAACCTTTAAACAATATTACTTAAGTTCTCAAAATCCATTTATTTCCATTTATTAAAATATTTTCCCCATACTTGGAATTTATTCGATAGGATTTCAAAAATCAATTTTTACCTTTTAAATTCCTTTTTTTAGTTTATCCAAAAATAACTTTTACTTAAAATTCTCTATTTTAATTTCCTTCCAAAATCCAAATTTTATATTTCTAGTATTTCAAAATACCATAATATATTCGGCCAAACCATAGCCTTCAATAATTTCAATTAACAATATAATCAATCATAGATTATCAACAAATCATATCACAGCATATGAAATAAATTCAAACAATTTGAGGAATCTAGTTGGATCCCTTCAACCGGTTTCCTGCATCTACAGATGTTAGCACAACAATTTAAAATACCAATCCCACTTCAAGGCGGGATATCGCGGTATAAAGGGTCATCCGCTATTATGCGGGGTGCATAGGGTCTCATCCGCTATATAATGCGGAAAATCAATCACTCCAATACACACACACACACACATATATATATATATACACATATATACACACACAATATCACACAACAGATAAATTATCCAATTTATCCAAGCACATTCAATAATTTAAATTTAACTATTTAATTTAAACAAAACAATTCGATTGAGTGAGAAATCTCACTTCTGCTCTTTTTATTTTGCAATCCATCCAAATTAGCTTGCTTTCTACATGTTTTCTGGCCTTGTAACAAACATTATATAATTTTATTAACACTGGGCAAAAATTAAGTGATTAATTATCATTTGAATTTAGATTCAAAAATTATTTATCAATTTAACTAATAGTTTGCTTTTAAACTGATAATTTAATTTTAAACAAATTTTCCTTTTAATAATTATTTCTAGCAACTAAAAAAATTAAATAAGTTAATAAAACAGGTTAATCATCCTAATATCTATTTTTAAGATTAAATAGTAAGTGAAAATATATGTGTATTTTATTTTATTTGTTATTTACTTATTTTTCTCTCGAAACTACACATACTAAAATAACCTGAATACATCAACCTTTATATAAACTCTACATATTCCTCTTTCAAAATCCAATATATATATTTCTCTATCCAAAAAGAGCTTCTGGTTTTTAAACTATATATATATATATATATATATATATCGATCTGTATAAATATTTATATATATTAAATTAAAATAAACAAAACTACCTCAAACCACACAGCTAAAAACTTAGAACGCTCAAGCTCACGCCTGACCACCGCTATCACCACCACTGATGAAGCCGCATCGCCAACATCGCCACTGAGCTCGAGCATTCCCTCACCTTTAGTTTCCAACTTCCACGAAACCCTTCACCCTTCGAACCTCGCTAAAGTTTGTCTACAGCCGTGCCTCCTACCGTTCCACATGCTTATGATCGACGTCGAGCACGAGTTCACCGTGAACGAGAACTCCACCTCGATGCTTCAGCCTCCTCCCACATTAACTTTCCCCAACACATGATCATCTTAGCTCCAGAAACAACTTTTCTACCCTATCTAATCGAAATCGACTTTGGCTCGAGGATCTGATTTAGGGTTAATTCATATGTGAAAAGAAAACGGGGGAAATGGTGATCTGACTGAGAAGAAGGGCTTGCAATTTTCAATTTTAAAATGTTTCAGCCACTATCATTTTGACTTGGAAAAGGAGAAATAAAAATGATGGCTCAATGTATATTTTTTTATATTTTATGGGCTGTAGATTAAAAAAAATTCTAGCGCGTGCGAGATATACAGAATAAAAGAAACATGTGGCTAAAAATTTCAATACGTGTTAAATTTGTCGATTGAATGTGGATATATATATATATATATATATTCAATTAAAATTCAAATTCAAATCATCTTAAAAATGCAATTTAAATTTTTGAACTCCTATCGAGGCATGCCACTAGGCATTTATAATGTTAAACCCCTATTCCAAACGCAATGGAAAAGGTTTCGAGTCCTAACTCGATCGTATGGAGAAGATAGCTTTTTGGACCCAATTTTTATATTAAATTTTCTATTTAATTTCAGCATTTTTAACTACCGTACGATCAAACGATAACTCCAAATGCTACGGAAATTGAAATATGATAATACATCACTATTACGGATCCAATGGAACTGGTTTCGTCGAAATCCGAGACTATGCCTCGGAAGGTTACTTTTAAATATCAAATTGAACGATATAAATTTAAAACTGAACAAAACACTTTCAAATCTCGTTTAAAAAATTCTATTACCTTCAGTATTATCAATATGAATTTTCTAAGCCTTGGAAATATTTTTAATCAGCTTAAAATCCAAGATTCACTATTTAAACCAATTTCGAATTATTAAATTCAAAAATTTAATTGCCAAACAACAGTGATATTTGAAATTCAAGTTAAACTAACTTTCAAATATTTAAAATCAACTAAATATTTCAATTTAAAATGTTTAAAATTTTCGGGTCGTCACATTTATTTTTGGATTTCCAAGAGAGGAATTGCTACCATATGAGATTTTTCTTGGTAAAACATGTTTTGATTTAAATCCCAAAAATATGTTTTATTATACAAAAAGATATATATATATACATATATATATATATATGTATATGTATGTATGTATTATTTAGAACTAGAGTTGAAATAAAACAGAATGTTGAAATTTTGAAAATTCTTATCTAAATATTTTGTTGAAATGATAAGAAATCGGTTTTGTAAGTTATAAACCGAGGAATAATAAATTAAAACAAAGTTTTAAATTATTAAATAGAATGTTAAGAAAAGAAAATTGGAAATAAAACTTAAGGAAAGTTAAATGAAATCATTTTTGAAATGAAATTGATTGTGAGTTGGAATAAATTAATAAAATTGAATAATGAAATGGGTTAAATGAAATTGAATTTGATTTAAAATGGATGTGGACTCAAGTGGTGAAGCGATAATGAACATGAGAAGTGTTATATGAACGTTTATAGTAAACTCAGGTAAAATTTGATGGAATGGCTCTTAAGTGATATTAGTATTGAAAGAATATAAAAAGTAATAAGTGAATGTGAATTAAGCAATGTGAATAAGATTAAGAATAAATGAAGGAAAATAAAATAATCTGAATAGAGAAAGATTGGGATATAAGGATAAACCAATAGAAATAAATACGTAAGTTGTACATATATTATTTTATGTGCATAACTGTTTGATCTAGATTCGGGTACATGATTTCGAGATGATTTACATCGGTCTGAGTTAGAATTTTCACTTGATTCTTGATGGCTAACAATGCATATGGATTGTTGATTGATTCTGATATTCTTTATCATAGTATATGGTTATGCAAGGAAAATGATGGTTTCTAATCCAGGAACCAAATCTGAGTTCGTACTAGAGTGGTCATGTGAACGGTACTGGTTCGAAAGTGAAATTGTGTGATCGAGCGAACGATCAGATTTGATATTGCATACGGATGATATATGTATCATACGGTCTTTAATAAATTAAACATTGACATTGGAAAATGTAAATTGATATAGTTATGAACTAATTGGGTGGATGCTATTTGTTTGAAGGTTTCATATCTACATTTGCCACATTTGCATATGGTTATTGTATAGTCTATGTTATATATCGATATTACTTTCTATATACATGTTCTCATTGGTTGTTTAGTAATTAGTAGGTGTGGATGGCGTATTCCTTGGATTTGGAGCTCGTTTTCACATTATATTGATTGTATATGCTTGCTAATACAAATAAAAAGTACACATCCCGGTTTACATATCGTATCTTTATGTTTTTCCCTATGGGATATCTCATCCTAGAAGATGAGATTTATATTTATAATTATATATAAATTGTAAATTTTCTGATTGAACCACGTAAAGGAGTTGTTAGCGAAATTTTCTATAAATTTAAGGCGTTAGAAATATTTTGAGAATTTTGAAAAAGTATTTTTGATAACTAAGATTTGATTGTTTATGTTATAAATTGGAATGGTATTAGTTAATAATTATGAATGAATTTAAAGATGTAGAAAAGGTAATCGCAATGGTTCGACAAGTTGATTTCTGAAGTTAAAGGCTTAAAGGATTTGGTAATCTATTTCAAGTAATTGGTTTTGAAAAGTCAATGGGTTTGAGTCATTTTTCTTACTTGCTAATTTCAAGGACAAAATTCTTTTTTAAGAAGGGAAGGATATAACAATCCAGAATTTCTTTCATTTGAGTTTGGAATATTTAATTGATTTTAAACATTGAAAAGTTAATGTTATAAATTAAACAGCATAAAATTTCAAATATAGGGATTTAGTTGAATAGTGAATTAAAATGATTAAGATAACTAAATAATTAACCTTGGATTTAATATGAATTAGGGATCCTATTTGAAATAGTATAAATAAGAATGGAATAGTAAAAAATTTGAAATTTAGATTTAAAGGTGATTTATTTGGTTTTAATAAAAAAGCGTTTTAGTTAACCTGCGCAAATAGACTTCCGGGGCACTGTCTTGGATTTCGATGAAACAAGCTTCATTGAATCCGTAATAATGAGTTATTGTATGCCGTCGAATTTCATGGCGGTTGGATGTATCGTTTGGTCTTGCAAGCTCGAAACGCATAGAAATTAACTGCGGGAATTTAATATAATTCGATTTTGAAATCTAACTTCTTCATATTATCGAATTAGGTCCCGGTAATAGTTCCTTTAAGTTTGAAATAAGAATATTTAGTATACAACACCAGTCGGCATTCTTCCATAGTAGTAACTTAAGAGATGTTCGGGATTTACAACTCCTAAGGATCCGTTAAACTATTTACTGTGTAGTACAATATGATATTACAATAAGTCTACAGTAAAGTAAAAGTATTAAAATAGTTAAGGCATTACTCATACACCCGTTAACACATTTTTATATATTCCCATATTCTATAAGGTACCATACTTCCTCCATAAAGTGGAGGGCTATCAGAGGGCACTCCATAGGTATGGTACAAAAAAAACTCGTAGAAGGCGCGCTAGGGCATATGAACATGGCACTCGAGGCAATGCCACGGTAGATATACCAATTGCACTGCCGGACCGGTGGTAACGCATATCAGCTATTACCGCCCACCTCGGACATACTCCCATATCAAAATTGAGGGATAGCCACCAAATCAATCACAAAGTCAAAATATAGTATCGAAGAAATGTGTCCGATAGGAGGAATGGCCCCACTTGGCCCGGTATAGCTCCTGTTTAGCCACATCAAGCTGACTCATGGGAGTCAGGGTCACGTAAATACCTCATACAGAATCATTCACCAAAGCATCCTAATTTATTTCTGAAATCTCCACCACGTATCCAGTTGTTAAAGTGGTTTTCGATATTGGCAGAGAGTATGACAATATCCAATCCCGGTCTCTTTAACAACCAAATGCTTATTTCACACTGGATGGTTCTTTTACATTTTAAAAAGTCAATTGTCAATTGATATCAAAATATCATATTCTCAAAACCATATCTCCTTCGAAATTATTTTCACTTCAAAATCTCATCACATTTGAAATCATCATTTCCAAAAAATCATATTTTCTTTCAAAAATTATATTTCCAAAATAGGTTAAATTCTTGTTTCAGAACTACCATAATCAATAAATATGTCATTTAAATCCCAACTTAAGTTATAATATCATGTAACCATATTCACTTTGAAAATCGAGGATTTAAAATATAAACACATCTACTGTATTGTTTGAAAATTTAAAAAATAGTTTAAATAGTTATAAGTAATTAAAATGCTCTAAAATAGTTTAGTTATAGATTAAAGATACTATTAAATTGATTTGAGATAGTTAAATAATTTTAAAATAGATTAAATATAATTAAAATAGACAAAATAACTTTAAAATATATAATTAGATTTAAAATAAGTTAATATGGGTTAATTAGTTTAAAATAAATTAAATGGTTTAAAATAGGTTAAAATGATTCAATATAGTTAATATAAGTTAAAATAGTTTAATAGTTTGAAAATCTTAATAATTAAAGTCTTTAAAATTATATATGTTTAAAACAGTTTATATCAAATGTGAGTTTGAAATTAATATCAATTTAACTATTTTCTTTATTCCAACATATCTGGACCATTACAATTCCAAATCAACAAAACCCAATTTCGAATCTTTAATTCAAATTCTTTCCGATCCATGTTTGAAAATATCAATTTAAATTATTCCAATTTCAATACATTTCAAAGTTATATTTCAAACCAATTCAATAACTCAATTCCGATAAAATTTAATTTATACTAAAAAATTCAACTTTAAACTTTCAATTTAATTTCCTAAAGCAATTCCTTTAAACCAATTCACATTTCAACATAAAACTTGATTTTTCAATAATAATTCAATTTATATCAATTAAATTTTATTTCAAAATATCATTTAACTAGATTCGAAATCAAGGATTTAAAATCATTTAATTTAACCAATCCGGCGTCCGTATATAATTCTTTTCCCTAGGGTCAAGTGATACGGATATTTATCATTTCAATCCGCAATTGAAAATTTTACGGTTATATATCATTTCAAACAGCAATCCCGAATTTAATATTAAAATACATAAAATCGCTCGAGTCTGTCATTTCAACCCATAATGACTTTTCCCTGATCTATAGATCGTTCGGGTATATATCATTTCAACCCATAGTGATTTTCCTAATAATAACTAAGGGAAGTTGCAAAGTGATAGCATTACACAAATCAAATATAGCATCCAATCATCCAATAATAAATTCAAACATCCATCATAATCATCATCCAATTCAACCAATCATTGTAACGACCCAGAATTTTTAGAAATTAAACTTTGAATATTTAATTAATTTTAAATATTAATAAGTGAATTTATAAGTCAAATAAATTTTTATTTGAATTATTGAATTTAATTGGATTATTAAATCGATAATTTAATACGTTAAATTTTGGAAATAATTGGAAATTGAGTTAAATATGATTGAAAATGATTTGTAAAATTTTATTTTATCATATGGAAGTTAGAATGATATTTTAGAACTTTTAAAATCGAATTAAAAGTTAATTTGTGAAAATTGAATATTTTAATATTTAAATCGACTAGTGAAAATAGTCAATTTTTGAACAGTCTCAGAATTGAACGAAACCAGTTCCATTGGATCCGTAATATTTAGTTATTACCGGATTTCAATTTTCGTGTCAATCGGAGTTATCGTTTGATCGTGGCAGCTCGAAACACATCGATTTATTTTTAATTTTAATTTAGCGAGTTAAAATAGCCATTTTTCAAAAAGTCTCGGATTTCGACGAAACCAGTTTCATCGGATCCGTAATGTGATATTATTGTATGGTTTCAAATTTCAAGTCGATTGGATTTACCGTTTGTCCGGTACAAATTAAAACGCCTAGAAATCGACTTAAATCGGTTTAATTTAAATTGAGCGTTTATAGCCATAACTCGCACAGATGTTCGAATTAGCTTTCGAAACCTGTTCCATTGTGTCCGGAACGCGGGATAAACCCTAGGAACGTCAGTTTCGGCGCGTAAATCGGAGTTCGGAATTCCTGGATGAATAGTGTTCGTTCGTTCTTCTATAAATAGCCCTTAACCCTTTAGAAAAAAAAAATTACAAAACCCTAATATGCGCAGCCGACACCCCATCAACCAATGGCCAGAAAACACCCAACTTCCACCTCGATTATCTCCTCATCCGTCGAAAATTAGCCTTAGGTTTCAACTAGAAGATTGAAGAGCATGCCAAGATCCATCTATCCAACGGTCATGATCGTGTTTGGAGCTTCGGATTGGCGGCAAATTGGGCTCAAAGGCCTGGAGTTCGGCCTCGAACTGCGTGCTACAGGGGTGGCCGAGCTTCACTAGCTTGGGGCCGAGTATAGCTTGTGGAAGGAGCTTCGAGATGAAGGTGGTTTGATGTGATTTCGTCGAGAAATGAGGTCGAATTTCTAAAACCTAATATGGAGTGATGGGTTCAAGTTTGCGGCCTCAACCTGTAGGGTGAACGTGAGGGAGAAGAAGGGTAGGGACGGCCCAGATTTGCTTGAGAAGGAATGGACGGTGGATGATGGATGTGGGTTTTATTTTTTGTAATTTATGTTGTAATTAAGTTATAAAATCGTGTTTAAACTTCAAAAATTCATAACTTTTTCATACGAGGTCAAAAACGCGTGAAACCAGTTGCGTTGGAATCGTATGGACGAGCACTACGCGATGGAGTTCGTTTGGAGTCGTTTGGAGTTAGTGAGAATTTCGGGTAAAATTAAACGCGCGTTTAATTTTATTCGAAATAAATCGCTAAAACGGAATTTAAAATCAAGGTGAGAATTTCTCACTCAATCGAATCAGTTTCGATTTCATTTTAAATAGTTAGATTTAAATTATTTGAATGCATGTTTGAATGTTGATTGATATCTATTGATTGTTAAAATAGACATTATACGCCGTTAGTAAGCGGATGTTATTTAATAAAAACATATACCGCGAATATTTCATAAACAGTGAAATTGGTATTATAAATAATATCAATATATATATATTGGCATATGTATATATTGCAGTTGTTGATTCCCTGCATTTTTTAGCGGATGAGACCCTATTGCGCCGTTATTAAGCGGATAATATTTAATAAGAACATATACCGCGATAATTTCGTACTGGAACGAAATTGGTATTGTGCTAATGTTTTTGGATGCAGGAAAACAGGTTGGAGGGATCCAACTGGATTCCTCAACAGTTTTTATTTGATTTCAGATATATTGATATTTGATGGATTTTCATATTGATATATGATATCGTTGTAGTCGTGATTGACTATTTGGTGTGTAGCATCATTGGACCCAGATTTTGGGATTTTAAAATGATTTTAAAGTGATTTTAGAAAGTATACGTTTTATAAAATAATTTTGGAATTGATCCATTTTAAATAAATAAACGTTATAATTTTAATGTTATAAAAATTATGATTTTTGAGAAATATAGTTAAAAGCTGATTTTTGAGAAATAAGGGCTATTGAGTTTATAAAATAGTTTAATCGAGATATTTTAGAATTTTTGTGAAAAGTTTAAATATAGGATTTATAAAATTTAATTATTTTATAAATCAAAATGGTGAAATAATAAAGGAGATTAAAGAAGTTTTAAAAGAATAATATAAATTGAATTATATTAAGAGATTTATAAATGGATATTTATAAATTGAAATATGGACATTATAAAACGAGTTTTTATAAGTGTTTGAGTGAAGTGAAAATGAATTTCATAAATGAATGAAATTTATAGAATTTTAAACAGTGAAGTTATAAATGGAATTTTATAAACAGTAGGTTTATAAAATTTATAAAGTTATTGAAAGAATGAATTTGGGATAAATAAACAATCTTATAAGTTATAAGATTTATAATTTGGGAAGTTAAAAGAACGATTTTGTAAAATAATCGTTTTATAAGCATTTGACTTATAATATGAACTTTTAGTTTATAATTGAGTTATAAACTGGAATAGGTTAATAAAAGAATTTATAAAAAGGAAGTTTTTATAAATAAATAGAATGGAATTTATAAACGTTGTTTTATAAATTCGCAAACGACTTATTTTGATAAGTTAATTGTTGAAACCCATTAATGGAGTTATATTCACGTTTTTGACTGTGAATAATACTTTAAAATAAAACGAATAAAAGGATGGAAGTTGTTAACAAAATATATTCACGTTTTTGAATAGTGAATAATATGTTAAAGGAAATGTTTTGAATGAGATGTTTAAATTGAATTAAAACGATCTAACGATGTTTTAAAATGTGTTGAGATTCGAAACCATAGATTTCAACATTTATTGTTGAAATAGATGTTTCGAGAAATAAAAGGGAATGGTGGACTATAACACTGTTGTTATAGTAAATAATTTCCAAAAGGAAATGTTTTGTATAGTATTGGGATTTATATATCTATTTTAATTTTGAATCCCTATACTAGTGATTTTGGGTTGTCGTAACGATGTTTTACGTAACATTCGTTTTGGCCCAAATAAATATGTTGAAGAGAATGATTTCCTTAATAGAATGAAATATATACTTAATTTCGATTGAAGTATATTGAATATTTTCCAAGTGTTGAAAATAAATAAAATTTGTGAATTACTTATGAATAAATAAGTATGGAAATGTTTTCCAATATAAAGTGGATATTTTGAGAATTTATCTTTTTGAAGATAAATTGAAAAGAAAATTGAAACGAATAATTGAAATCGAATATTCATTGATATCTTGGAATTATAAATTCACTAAGGAATTTATAAAAGAAAGTGAAATTGGTTTAAAAATAAATATTGATTTATTTTCGAAGTATGAAATAATATATCTTGTAAAGATATTTTTGTGAAATAAATAATTGGAAAATTATTTGGAAACTGGTGATGTGTGCATATCCATTGATAGTTCAATAATCGACTATCAATATTTCCCTTTTGAATGGGTAATTGATGTGATTTGTTTGAATGTGAATGCTACACTTATTTTTGAATAAGCGCTCACTATTCGGGTTAACCGGGAAAGGACCATGGGGTCGTATAACCCATTCCGAATATGTGATACGTCGTTATGAATTGCATTGAAGATCGGTGTTGAAGACCCGGTATTTGCGAGAGCGATAGGATGACCTGTCGATTTACTCTGCACCGAGTTGCTCCGGTATAGAGTTCTCCATATGTGATGGTGAATCCGATCAGGATTGTGAATATCCGGATTGCAAGGACTTCTTTGTAAGTGCCTTCGGTTTTGTTCGATCCCGGAACAGACTTGTATGGATTGTATGTCTGACATTACAAGTTGAGATATAAAGCCGATTTCTTTCAAATATATTTCTGTTGGTGGCGAAGAATTTATTCTTTTAGCTTAACACCCTTCTCTGAGACGTACGAGCTCAGAGGTTATATAGTTGAAGTTATCAGCGATATATTCCCAATTTGGTAATGTGACATGCTGAGTGATGCTGAAATGATCATTGTGTTGATTATTGTGATAGGATCGTTTATTTGATCATCTATCTTGGTGATCATTGTGTTGATCATTTGTTGACCCAAAGCATGGCTTTTGTATAAAGTATGTTTTTGTGGACGTGACTTCGTCGAGCCTCACACCCCGGAAATGGTCAAAACAGGAAAGATGCAGCAAGGTTATGAGGGGTAGCACCCTTTAGGGTATGTACATTTCCTTCTGGATAGAGGTGGTATCATGGTATGGAGCCCAGATATTTAACCTATGTGGTTACTACGAATTTATTACTTTGTGGTTGTTGGCTATCGGGATCCCGTGAGAAAGGTCGTTTACGATCGGGGAATGGCGTGCTCGTGTCAGTAGTTACCCAGTTAGGGGTAACCCGGCCTTGTGTTGGCAGAGTTCCGGTTTGGTTCTCGGGGATGTCTTTCCAGAGGCATTCTCATGTGGCAATGGGAAGTTCCTTGGCCTGACCATTTGTTGGAAATCCAAAGAAACAATACGAGACTTGTACGGTTTTAGTTGTATAACCTGCTATGGAATGTGGCGGTAACCTGCTATTGAACATAGTTAGCTATAGTAGGCATACGATAATGGTCGTATGTTGGCTAAGATTTATATTCTACTTTCGAAATGAATTTTCCCTACACTATGCACTAGTAATAATATCAAATGTTCTTTTTAAATGCGTATCAAGCATGTTTGACTATCATAAGGAGAAATCTCCTCCGATTCTGCGTTTGCATTGTGTGTGTGTGCGGGAGGCCTTATGGTAGTCTCATTTTTAAAAGCATTGCGAATTGAAATAAAAATATTCCTCTATTTTGATTTTTAAAGATAAATAAACTGTTTTGAGTTCTCACACCAGTCACAAGACTGACTTGGAGTTTATTGTTTTCCTTCCTAAACTCTGGGTGCCCACCAATTTCCACACGGGCAGTCAAGAGTTAGGTTTATCAGGATATTCTGGATATTCAGGAGTTGCTGGAGGCAAGCTGGATGGCATGGCGTATTACTTATATAGTATTTCTTTTTCCGCTGCACTATTTGTTGTTGTTGTTGTATACTCTGATGATATGATGTAATGAAATGTATAAAATGTAATAACTGATATAGTTCTTTGTTTAAAGATTATTCATTTATTTATTATATGTTGTTCCGCTGCGAATTGTGAGATTCTGATGTTGTTCTGTTTTCTTTCTGTTCCGTTCTATGTTCTCTATTCTCTTTTTCTTTCTATTTTAAAATTTTCTATCTTCTTTTCTGTTTTCTCTTCTCTCTAATTTCTACTTTCTATTTCCTTTTCCTTCTACCTTCTTCTCTTCTTTTTCTTTTCCTAAATTTTTCTTAAACCCCTAAGGGTTCGTATTTTCGTTCATCTTGAATTAAACAAAGGAGATTAGTGTCTATTCAAGGAGTACGGATTTACGGGTCTTTACATTTGGTATCAGAGCTTATGGTTAAGCGACAACCATGGTTCTGTTGGGTATTACTCATTAGAGATAGAGTCAGTAGTACTCTAGATTGAGTTTGAGAGTAATAATAGCTATGAGAGCGTATTTGTTAGTGAATATAAAATTGTTTTATATTGTGATGATTGGTTTGTTGAGTGGTATATAGATTCTGGTTAATACGAGTAATTAACGTTATTGATAGGGATCTCTAAACACTTGTACAGAACAGTTCGACACGGTATTGTTCTAAATTGGGTAAACGAAATAATTTTACCTTGATTATATATTTTATATATAAAGGAATAATTTTTCAGAATTATTAAAGTGAAAATAAGTTGATTGTTTAGTTGTTTGAATAACCTAAATAAAAGAATAATTGTATAAGCAAAAGAATTATAAGAATTGAATTATAATTAAAGTAATTTACAATTGTGAAATAAACTTATATATATAAGAAGTGAAACTATATGGATATATATATATGAATATGAGTTGATATAAAGAAATAAAATTCAACTTTTGAAATTGAATTGAATTAATGAAATGAATGTTAATCAATTAAATGTGAATTAAGTTGATATGAAATAATGAATATAAGTGTTAATTCATTAAAATCTAATGTTATTGAGAAGTTGAAAGTTTGAATGAAAATCAATTAATTAAACCAAACTGAATGAATATAAGCAAAGGAATTTGGTTGTAAAGAATATACATTGATTGTTATGTGGTTGCTAGTTGATTGATTGTATATAATTCATTAAGTATTAATGAAAGTGAATTAGTGAAATTTAAAGCTATGTAATTGAATTCAAATTAGAAGTAAATAAATTTGAATAGAATCGAATTTGATTTGGAAGTGAACCAACTTGAATATGAATTAGTGAATATGAACTAATTGAAAATGAATGTTAATAAGAACATCCACTGTATATGAATCAAATGTGATTAAATTGAAAACCAATTCATTGAATATTAATGAGAATATAAATGAATATATATTGATTATGAATTTGTTGAATGATAGTTGGTTGATGTTTGCATTTGTTGCTTTTGTTTCAGTTGCTATATGTATATCGATACTATTATCTATATACATGATTCTCATATTGTTTGTTGAGTGATTAGTAGGTGCAGATCGCGTTTGCTTCGCATTTGGAGCTCGCTTTCGCGCTATATTAGCCGTATATGCTCGCTAATAAAATATAAGGTACATATCTCGGATTACATACCGTACTTTTACACTTTTTTCCCTTCGGGATGCCTCATTACTTGATGAGATGTATATTTGTGATATATATACTGCCATTTTTTTTTCGGATCGAGCCGCGCAAAGGAGACTATGGCGAATTTTTCCGAAAATTTAAGGCGTTAGAAAAAATTTGAAAAAATTGGAAAATTTTGAAAACTTTAACTTTGATTTTGGAATTGAAAGTTAAATGATATAGTTTGTTTTTGAAAAGATAACTAAGTATGATTTGAAAACTTAGTAAGTATTGTAAGAAGTTTAACTATAAATTTTGGAAAATTAATAGGTTCTGTAACTTTTCTTACTTGATAATTTCGAGGACGAAATTCTTTTAAGTGGGGAAGATTGTAACGACCTAGAATTTTTAGAAATTAAACTTTGAATATTTAATTAATTTTAAATATTAATAAGTGAATTTATAAGTCAAATAAATTTTTATTTGAATTATTGAATTTAATTGGATTATTAAATCGATAATTTAATATGTTAAATTTTGGAAATAATTGGAAATTGAGTTAAATATGATTGAAAATGATTTGTAAAATTTTATTTTATCATATGGAAGTTAGAATGATATTTTAGAACTTTTAAAATTGAATTAAAAGTTAATTTGTGAAAATTGAATATTTTAATATTTAAATCGACTAGTGAAAATAGTCAATTTTTGAACAGTCTCAGAATTGAACGAAACTAGTTCCATTAGATCCGTAATATTTAGTTATTATCGGATTTCAATTTTCGTGTCAATCGGAGTTATCGTTTGATCGTGGCAGCTCGAAACGCATCGATTTATTTTTAATTTTAATTTAGCGAGTTAAAATAGCCATTTTTCAAAAAGTCTCGGATTTCGACGAAACCAGTTTCATCGGATCCGTAATGTGATATCATTGTATGGTTTCAAATTTCAAGTCGATTGGATTTACCGTTTGTCCGGTACAAATTAAAACGTCTAGAAATCGACTTAAATCGGTTTAATTTAAATTGAGCGTTTATAGCCATAACTCGCACAGATGTTCGAATTAGCTTTCGAAACCTGTTCCATTGTGTCCGGAACGCGGGATAAACCCTAGGAACGTCAGTTTCGGCGCGTAAATCGGAGTTCGGAATTCCCGGATGAATAGTGTTCGTTCGTTCTTCTATAAATAGCCCTTAACCCTTTAGAAAAGAAAAAAAAATTTACAAAACCCTAATATGCGCAGCCGACACCCCATCAACCAATGGCCAGAAAACACCCAACTTCCACCTCGATTATCTCCTCATCCGTCGACAATTAGCCTTAGGTTTCAACTAGAAGATTGAAGAGCATGCCAAGATCCATCTATCCAACGGTCATGATCGTGTTTGGAGCTTCGGATTGGCGGCAAATTGGGCTCAAAGGCCTGGAGTTCGGCCTCGAACTGCGTGCTACAGGGGTGACCGAGCTTCACTAGCTTGGGGCCGAGTATAGCTTGTGGAAGGAGCTTCGAGATGAAGGTGGTTTGATGTGATTTCGTCGAGAAATGAGGTCGAATTTCTAAAACCTAATATGGAGTGATGGGTTCAAGTTTGCGGCCTCAACCTGTAGGGTGAACGTGAGGGAGAAGAAGGGTAGGGACGGCCCAGATTTGCTTGAGAAGGAATGGACGGTGGATGATGGATGTGGGTTTTATTTTTTGTAATTTATGTTGTAATTAAGTTATAAAATCGTGTTTAAACTTCAAAAATTCATAACTTTTTCATACGAGGTCAAAAACGCGCGAAACCAGTTGCGTTGGAATCGTATGGACGAGCACTACGCGATGGAGTTCGTTTGGAGTCGTTTGGAGTTAGTGAGAATTTCGGGTAAAATTAAACGCGCGTTTAATTTTATTCGAAATAAATCGCTAAAACGGAATTTAAAATCAAGGTGAGAATTTCTCACTCAATCGAATCAGTTTCGATTTCATTTTAAATAGTTAGATTTAAATTATTTGAATGCATGTTTGAATGTTGATTGATATCTATTGATTGTTAAAATAGACATTATACGCCGTTAGTAAGCGGATGTTATTTAATAAAAACATATACCGCGAATATTTCATAAACAGTGAAATTGGTATTATAAATAATATCAATATATATATATTGGCATATGTATATATTGCAGTTGTTGATTCCCCGTATTTTTTAGCGGATGAGACCCTATTGCGCCGTTATTAAGTGGATAATATTTAATAAGAACATATACCGCGATAATTTCGTACTGGAACGAAATTGGTATTGTGCTAATGTTTTTGGATGCAGGAAAAAAGGTTGGAGGGATCCAACTGGATTCCTCAACAGTTTTTATTTGATTTCAGATATATTGATATTTGATGGATTTTCATATTGATATATGATATCGTTGTAGTCGTGATTGACTATTTGGTGTGTAGCATCATTGGACCTAGATTTTGGGATTTTAAAATGATTTTAAAGTGATTTTAGAAAGTATACGTTTTATAAAATAATTTTGGAATTGATCCATTTTAAATAAATAAACGTTATAATTTTTAATGTTATAAAAATTATGATTTTTGAGAAATATAGTTAAAAGCTGATTTTTGAGAAATAAGGGCTATTGAGTTTATAAAATAGTTTAATCGAGATATTTTAGAATTTTTGTGAAAAGTTTAAATATAGGATTTATAAAATTTAATTATTTTATAAATCAAAATGGTGAAATAATAAAGGAGATTAAAGAAGTTTTAAAAGAATAATATAAATTGAATTATATTAAGAGATTTATAAATGGATATTTATAAATTGAAATATGGACATTATAAAACGAGTTTTTATAAGTGTTTGAGTGAAGTGAAAATGAATTTCATAAATGAATGAAATTTATAGAATTTAAACAGTGAAGTTATAAATGGAATTTTATAAACAGTAGGTTTATAAAATTTATAAAGTTATTGAAAGAATGAATTTGGGATAAATAAACAATCTTATAAGTTATAAGATTTATAATTTGGGAAGTTAAAAGAACGATTTTGTAAAATAACCGTTTTATAAGCATTTGACTTATAATATGAACTTTTAGTTTATAATTGAGTTATAAACTGGAATAGGTTAATAAAAGAATTTATAAAAAGGAAGTTTTTATAAATAAATAGAATGGAATTTATAAACGTTGTTTTATAAATTCGCAAACGACTTATTTTGATAAGTTAATTGTTGAAACCCATTAATGGAGTTATATTCACGTTTTTGACTGTGAATAATACTTTAAAATAAAATGAATAAAAGGATGGAAGTTGTTAACAAAATATATTCACGTTTTTGAATAGTGAATAATATGTTAAAGGAAATGTTTTGAATGAGATGTTTAAATTGAATTAAAACGATCTAACGATGTTTTAAAATGTGTTGAGATTCGAAACCATAGATTTCAACATTTATTGTTGAAATAGATGTTTCGAGAAATAAAAGGGAATGGTGGACTATAACACTGTTGTTATAGTAAATAATTTCCGAAAGGAAATGTTTTGTATAGTATTGGGATTTATATATCTATTTTAATTTTGAATCCCTATACTAGTGATTTTGGGCTGTCGTAACGATGTTTTACGTAACATTCGTTTTGGCCCAAATAAATATGTTGAAGAGAATGATTTCCTTAATAGAATGAAATATATACTTAATTTCGATTGAAGTATATTGAATATTTTCCAAGTGTTGAAAATAAATAAAATTTGTGAATTACTTATGAATAAATAAGTATGGAAATGTTTTCCAATATAAAGTGAATATTTTGAGAATTTATCTTTTTGAAGATAAATTGAAAAGAAAATTGAAATGAATAATTGAAATCGAATATTCATTGATATCTTGGAATTATAAATTCACTAAGGAATTTATAAAAGAAAGTGAAATTGGTTTAAAAATAAATATTGATTTATTTTTGAAGTATGAAATAATATATCTTGTAAAGATATTTTTGTGAAATAAATAATTGGAAAATTATTTGGAAACTGGTGATGTGTGCATATCCAGTGATAGTTCAATAACCGACTATCAATATTTCCCATTTGAATGGGTAATTGATGTGATTTGTTTGAATGTGAATGCTACACTTATTTTTGAATAAGCGCTCACTATTCGGGTTAACCGGGAAAGGACCATGGGGTCGTATAACCCATTCCGAATATGTGATACGTCGTTATGAATTGCATTGAAGATCGGTGTTGAAGACCCGGTATTTGCGAGAGCGATAGGATGACCTGTCGATTTACTCTGCACCGAGTTGCTCCGGTATAGAGTTCTCCATATGTGATGGTGAATCCGATCAGGATTGTGAATATCCGGATTGCAAGGACTTCTTTGTAAGTGCCTTCGGTTTTGTTCGATCCCGGAACAGACTTGTATGGATTGTATGTCTGACATTACAAGTTGAGATATAAAGCCGATTTCTTTCAAATATATTTCTGTTGGTGGCGAAGAATTTATTCTTTTAGCTTAACACCCTTCTCTGAGACGTACGAGCTCAGAGATTATATAGTTGAAGTTATCAGCGATATATTCCCAATTTGGTAATGTGACATGCTGAGTGATGCTGAAATGATCATTGTGTTGATTATTTTGATAGGATCGTTTATTTGATCGTCTATCTTGGTGATCATTGTGTTGATCATTTGTTGACCCAAAGCATGGCTTTTGTATAAAGTATGTTTTTGTGGACGTGACTTCGTCGAGCCTCACACCCCGGAAATGGTCAAAACAGGAAAGATGCAGCAAGGTTATGAGGGGTAGCACCCTTTAGGGTATGTACATTTCCTTCTGGATAGAGGTGGTATCATGGTATGGAGCCCAGATATTTAACCTATGTGGTTACTACGAATTTATTACTTTGTGGTTGTTGGCTATCGGGATCCCGTGAGAAAGGTCGTTTACGATCGGGGAATGGCGTGCTCGTGTCAGTAGTTACCCAGTTAGGGGTAACCCGGCCTTGTGTTGGCAGAGTTCCGGTTTGGTTCTCGGGGATGTCTTTCCAGAGGCATTCTCATGTGGCAATGGGAAGTTCCTTGGCCTGACCATTTGTTGGAAATCCAAAGAAACAATACGAGACTTGTACGGTTTTAGTTGTATAACCTGCTATGGAATGTGGCGGTAACCTGCTATTGAACATAGTTAGCTATAGTAGGCATACGATAATGGTCGTATGTTGGCTAAGATTTATATTCTACTTTCGAAATGAATTTTCCCTACACTATGCACTAGTAATAATATCAAATGTTCTTTTTAAATGCGTATCAAGCATGTTTGACTATCATAAGGAGAAATCTCCTCCGATTCTGCGTTTGCATTGTGTGTGTGTGCGGGAGGCCTTATGGTAGTCTCATTTTTAAAAGCATTTCGAATTGAAATAAAAATATTCCTCTATTTTGATTTTTAAAGATAAATAAACTGTTTTGAGTTCTCACACCAGTCACATGACTGACTTGGAGTTTATTGTTTTCCTTCCTAAACTCTGGGTGCCCACCAATTTCCACACGGGCAGTCAAGAGTTAGGTTTATCAGGATATTCTGGATATTCAGGAGTTGCTGGAGGCAAGCTGGATGGCATGGCGTATTACTTATATAGTATTTCTTTTTCCGCTGCACTATTTGTTGTTGTTGTTGTATACTCTGATGATATGATGTAATGAAATGTATAAAATGTAATAACTGATATAGTTCTTTGTTTAAAGATTATTCATTTATTTATTATATGTTGTTCCGCTGCGAATTGTGAGATTCTGATATTGTTCTGTTTTTTTTCTGTTCTGTTCTATGTTCTCTATTCTCTTTTTCTTTCTATTTTAAAATTTTCTGTCTTCTTTTCTGTTTTCTCTTCTCTCTAATTTCTATTTTCTATTTCCTTTTCCTTCTACCTTCTTCTCTTCTTTTTCTTTTCCTAAATTTTTCTTAAACCCCTAAGGGTTCGTATTTTCATTCATCTTGAATTAAACAAAGGAGATTAGTGTCTATTCAAGGAGTACGGATTTACAGGTCTTTACAATCATTATCAACAATTAACATATTATTATGTACAGGTAACTAGTGGCAATTTAAATTCAATAATAAATTAAATGACAATTTAATTCAAAATAAATTCAAATTAACAGGAATCGCAATTTAAATGTACCATATAGCCATAAATAAATTCTTAATCACATCATAAATTTAATTTAACTAACATAAAAAAAATTAGAAGTTGTGAGTGGGTCAAAACACTCGCCTTTGAATTTAAGCCAAATTTAAATCCAAAATATGCCCCAGATATGAACGGATTCAAAATTCGCCCAAACTAGCGTCAAAATATTTGGAATTTCGCTACGATCCTAGCAAAGCAAACCGCGTATGAATTGGATCTCGTATGTAAAAGTTATGCTAATTTAAAACATTCAAATAATTAAAATAAAATAAAAAGATATAATTACTCACCACGTCCTACATTACAGAACCCTAGCAACCGTTTCTGGAACACACACGTGCGAATTCATGAAGCCTCCCCATCCAATCTTGGTCATCACCACCGTATCTCGCATCGCCCACCACGCCACCACCCGGTTCGACCACGACCACCGCATCATTCCATCACGAACCCCCACGATCCCCAGTAAGCGGCGAATGGCCGAGCCTAGGAGCAGCAGCCGCCATTGGCCTTGAACCCTAATCAAATTTTGCCAACGATTTAGACATCGATTTCAACCATGAACTACATCAATTAACAACACTCTGTCCTCTCTACACATCCATACCCCTGATTCGTCGATCGGACGAAGTTCATCAACGCTCAATTGAATGGCCGTGAATAGTTTATCGATTTCAGGCATCGAAAACAAAATCGAAAAACTAGCAGTAGATTTGTCACGTCCCGCCATTTTGTACCATTCAAATCGACAATAATCCACACATGTCAGACTTGAATGATGCGAAATAATAGATTGTAAATAAATTTAGAGCAAATGAAATCAAATACACAGAATCACAGACACAGAACAATCATAATAACTCGCAGCGGGATGTAAAAATAACATAGTAGTTCATGAAGCTACTATAACAGAGTCTCAAAACAAATACATAATATCAGTCTGAAAACAACATAATAGAAATCCCAAATACATAGAAGTTCACTAATAAATGAGATAAACTAGAACAGCTGAAACAGAAATAGATATAAATGTAGATAGGCAGAAACTCCAACAAAGACCAGCTTCAGAAAGAGAATCCAAAGCTGTGAATACTCAGGCTGACCCGAGCGTAAACCAAAACACAAAACACTCGAGTCAGGACAATATATACTTATATAATGTAAACCAACTCAAGTGAACTGTAATAAAGATACTAGTTACATAAAGGATGGCTGGGACCGCCCATCCTCTAAGGATCCGTCAAACTATTTACTATATAGTAATATTGCGCTATTATAATAATGTCTACAGTAAAATAAACATACTTTAAAATAGCATTCTGGGCTACCCATATCACCATTCACACATAATAGTCCCAATAGTCCATCCAGTATCAGCATATCTCCAGATCGGAAGACTGCCCTAAATACTCCATGGGCTACGAGAGAAGAACAAACTCGTAGTAAAGGCTCAGTATGGTAGGTGACACGGCACACAAGGCAATGCCAGGGTAAATATACCAATT
Source organism: Allium cepa (assembly GCA_030765085.1). Taxonomy (NCBI): domain Eukaryota; kingdom Viridiplantae; phylum Streptophyta; class Magnoliopsida; order Asparagales; family Amaryllidaceae; genus Allium; species Allium cepa. Next base: position 351,302,539 of record CM060944.1, read on the forward strand.
ACGCACACGGGCTAGTGGTAACGCAGCAGCCACATACGCCTACTCCGAACAACATTCCAAAATCAAGGGGTGCACCCAATCGATCACAACAGTAATAGAATGGTATCGAAGAAGTGTGTCCGGCCAGAGGTGCTACCTCCTTTGGCCCGAGATCGCTCCTACTTTAGCCACCTTAAGCTAACTAGCGGGAGATAGGTCCACGTAATGTACCTCAGTAACGTCGTCACCATCCTACTTCATTCCGGAATCTCCACCGCGTACACAGTTGTTAAAGTGGTTTTCGGTATCGACAGAGAGTATGTCCATATCCGATCCCGGTCTCTTTAACAACCAATCGTTATTATAACCCATAGTTATAAATTTAAAAATGGTATTTATATTTCAAAAATCAAATATCATTTAACAATTCAATATCATTTCAAATCCATTTCAAAATATCAAACTTATCATATCATTTCAAAACCACATTCAATTTATTCAATTTAAAATACCATTTCAACTCACATTTTAAAATAGTTTATATTTCAAATCGAATTACTTCATTTAAATCATTAAAATGAAGTTATTACGTTTAATAATTAAATTATTAAATTTCCAAAATTTTAAACTTTTCAAAATTCATTCACTTAAATTTATCAAAACAGTGAAAATTCATCTTTCGCAACATTTAGGAACTGCTATGGGAAGTTATGTTTAAAACAGTTCAATTTAACAAAAAGGCAGCATCTAAAATGCTGTAATAGAGTTACTTTAGTTCCAAATAAAACATAGTTAAATTTAGCAATTACAGCACTTACAAAGTGCTATAATATCCCTTTGTTAAAATTTAGCCTTTTGGTTCATTTATATCAACTACAACATTTACAAATGTTGTAATATCATTTACATTAGAAATAATAGCATTACAAAAATTGCTGTTAATTAACTTTCAAATATCCAATATAATTTCATAAAATAATTAAATTTTTATTTAAACCATTCAAACTTATAAAATCATATATTTTCACTTTTATAATCATCATTCAATTTTCCTTAAATTCATGATTTTATAAAGTTAAATTTTCATTCAAAAATCAATATTTAACAATAATTTACTTATTAAATTCCAACATTCAATTTCAATTCATATATTTAAAGTTTTAACTTAACACTTAAGTTTTAAATTTTCAAATATAACTTAATTTCATTTTTCTTTACTTACCTTCAAAATTCACTATTAAACAAAATTCATAAATTCCAATTTAAGTTATATTGCAAAAATTCAACTTAATTATTCATTTATTTAACCTTTTTAACTTTCTTCAAAAATCATTCATATATTAAAAAAATCATTTTAATTTCATTTTAATTCAAAATATCATAAATTTATCATATTTCACATTTAATTAAATTCCATTTAATTAAATCAAAATTTCCAAAATAACTTACATTTCAGATTTTCTAACTTTTCCATTAATTTATGACTTATAAATTCTTAGAAAATCAATAATACTTTACAAAAATCATTTTTAATTATGTTTAAATAAAAATATTATAATATTCACATTTCTAAAATACTTTAAAAATTTTAGAAAAGTATATTTTAACCATGGGTCTGTATATAAATTTCTACGCTAGGTAAAGTGATACGAGTAATATATCGTTTCAACCCGTAATTTACAAAGAAAACCCAGGTTTTATCATTTCAAACCCGCAGTCCCAAGTAAATGGAATAATTTGAAAATCGTTCAGGCCTATCATTTCAGCCCATAACGATTTTCCTTTATTCTAAAGTCCGTTCGGGTATGTATCATTTCAACCCATAGTGATTCTAATCTAAAGGGAACTTGCAGTGTGATAAACTGATATAAATAACAGAATAGCATCATATAATAGTAACATATGATATAACAGGTAAATAAGCATGGGTGAACATCATATGATCATAACATAGCAGATATAATATGGTGATGCATTTTACAGATTCAAATGTGATCGATTTACTAGTCATATAAGTATAAAACTGTCTGGTGAGAATAACTCACTGGTATAAGCTGGAGATGAAAAAAACGAATGCACAACTGAGATCCAAAAAAGCACGATAGCATGAAAAAGATTCGAGTGGGAGAGCCAAAGATTAATTTCATTGAATACAATTCAAACAAAACAATATAACCACATAAGTTTTCAACCCAAAATATAGTAAAACAATGTTAGAAATGAATGCACAAAACAAAGCTAAAAGCTTTTCACTTGCTTTCAAACTTCCCTAGGCTCGGCCATAGGTTAGAATACATGGCTAAGGCATGGGTTTTGATCTGATTTAGGGTCCAAACAGGGTCGGCCTACATGGGTTTGATGATGGTGCAAACATAGGTGATATGAAACAACAAGCTAAGGCAACACAAGGCAACACAACCTAGGATTCATGCAACATATAGGTTCGGCCAATGCAACAAGGGCACGGCCAGGTTCAGGTACGGTAAGGGGATGACGTGGCAGAGGTGTCAGGTCAGGTAGGGGCTGGTGGTGGTGATGTAGGTGGAGGCCAAGGGGGTGTTTGTGGTGGTGGAAGGCTAGTGTGTTCGGCTATGATATTTCAAGAGGAGTTCGTGCATTTGGTGGTGGATCATCAAACTAGGGTGGCTCGGCATGGGATGGTCAGTGAGAAGGAGGTGGTGGTGACTGGCTCAGGTGGTGGTGGAGGCGGCACATCTGATGGAGATGGAAGGTCGATCCTAAAGATGGAGAAAGCAAGTGCAAATTCAAATCAAAAACAAGTAAAAAACAATGAAAAAGAACTAAGATTTACCAAATTGCAAAGAATAATGGCCGAAATTTTTTTTCTGAGTTGAGAGGAAAGTATTCACGTGAAACTGAAATGGAGGAATCGGCTGTAAGAAATGAGTTAAGGCAGCAAAAGTTGAAAAGATGTTGGTTGAAATGTGGAAAGACAAGAAGACAAAATGCCTTAAGCAAATAAAAAGTCACAGACTCTTCAAATAACCATATTTCTTTTGGAATTTTTGAATAACTAAGATATATATATATATATATTCAGATAAAAACATGAAAATTTAGTAAATAAACAAAAATAAATAAATACATATTAATTATAAATAATTAAATTAAGAAAAAAGCAAAAATTGCCAACTAGGCTAGAAAATTTGAAAATAAATGAAATGAACTTTGGAAAAATTTTATGTACTTGAAAATATTTATAAATAAAGATAAGAACACAAAATAAAAATGCATTCACAAAAATAAATAAATAAATTTTAATTAAATATAATTTAAATGAAGAAAATAGCAGAAAAATGGAAACCAGTCTTTAAAAATAGCAAATAAATGCAATAAATTTTGGAAAAATTTTACTATCACTTTAAAAATATTTATAAATGAAATCTTACAAGTAAAACAAACTTAAAGTAATTTCAAACAAAAATAAAGCCAAATTTACATTATATTCAAAAATCTAGGGTTGTTACATTCTCCCCCACTCAAATCTTTTCGTCCTCGAAAAGAACGGGCAAGGAAAATAAAGAGAAACATGATAGAAAAACAAAATAGTACCTGAAACGAATAATTCTGGATTCGAAGCACGAATGCTCTCCTCCATTTCCCAGGAACAATCTCGATTGTTAGTACTCCACTGTACTTTGACCAGATTAACAGATTTTATTCTGAGCGGCTACGTACCTCTATCGACAATACGAAGTGGCTTCCTCACGACAGTCAGATTAGGCTCAATATCCAACTATCAAGAGCAGAAGGCTGGACAATAAGAGATGGATCATGAAGATGTCGGTGAAGATGCGAGACATGGAATACATCATGCACTCCAAAAAGCTTCTCGGGCAAATCCAAACGATAAGCCAAAGAACCAACTCTTTCCACAATGCGGAAAGGACCAATGAACCTAGAAGAAAGCTTCCCTCTACGACCAAAGCGAATGACATTCCTCAAGGGATAAACCTTAAGGAACACCTGATCACCAATAGAAAATTCCAAATTCCGCCTACGCCTATCAGCATATTTCTTCTGCCTATCCTGAGCGGCTCTCAACCTCTTCTTAATCACCTCAACTCTCTCAGAAGCTTCCAAAATCACATCAGGACTAAGAACCAAATGATTACCGGATTCAATCCAGCAAGATGGAGATCTATAAGGTCATCCGTATAGAGAAGCAAATGGAGACATTTTGAGACTGGCCTGAATGTAAAGATGGAATGAGATAGATAAAAAGATTAAGAATAGACTAAAAAAAGAAGATAAGATTATACTTGATAGCTATTATTGTAGGTGAATTCGGCAAGATGGAGATGATCTTCCCAAGATCCTCCATAATCGAGCACACAAGCACGAAGAAGATCCTTAAGAACCTGATTCACTCTTTGCGTTTGACCGTCGGTCTGTGGATGGTAAGCAGTGCTCAGATTCAGACGAGTACGCAGAGATTCCTGAAAAGCCTTCCAAAACTGACTGGTAAAGATAGGGTCACGATCACAAACAATACTGAGAGGAACACCATAGAGACGAACAATCTCTCTCATGTAGATCTCAGATAAGCTAGAAGCAGAACGAGTAGACTTGACCGGAATGAAATGAGCGGACTTGGTCAATCTATTAACAATAACGCAGATACTCTCATTACCCCTCTGAGTCCTCGGTAAACCATCGATGAAATCCATGGATACCTGTTCCCACTTCCAATTGGGAATCTCAAGGGGCTATAATAAACCATGGGTCTTTTGGTGATCGGCTTTGACTTGCCGACAAGTCGCATACCAACAACAAAGATAGAGATAAGAGAAGAAAGAAAGGCTTACTTTGATCGCAGTGATCTTGACTGGATCAATAGAAACTCCATTACTAGAAACAATATGTCCAAGACATCATACTTCATCCTTCCCGAAATGACATTTAGAAAATTTAGCCTTCAAGTGATGATTTCTAAGAGTCTCTAGAACATATTTCAAATGCGACTCGTGCTCTTCCTTGGTCTTAGAGAAGACAAGGATAACGTCAATAAAGACTAGCACAAATTTATTAAGCACGGCACGAAAGACACGATTCATCAAATCAACAAAGTAAGCAGGAGCATTAGTCAAACTGAAAGGCATGACTAACCATTCATAAAAACCATTCTCAGTGCGGAAAGCAGTCTTGGGAATGCTATCCTCGGCAACCCTGAGCTGATGAAAACTAGTGGCAAGATCAAGCTGCGAGAAAACTATGGCACCATGAAGCTGATCAAACATGTCATTGATACGAGGCATTGGATATCCGTTTTTCATAGTGAGCTTGTTCAGCTCCCTATAATCAATACACATCCGAAGAGAACCGCCAGACTTGGTGACAAAAACCACCGCGGCTCCCCATTCAGAAAAACTAGGCCTAATCAGACCTTTGGAAGACAAGTCCTCAATTTGCTTTCCCATCTCAACCTTCTCGGGGGGTGCCATTCTTCTAGGAGGAAGAACAACAGGTCGAGCACCAGGAATAAGATCAATCTGAAAATCAATTTCCCGCTTTGGAGCCAAAGAAGTGACTTCACCAAATACATCGGGATATAATCTAACCACAGGAGTCGAATCAAGATCACTGGGAGAGGAATCCAGAGAATAAATAAAGTTGCCAGCAAAATCCTGAGGCAAGCGGCACTGAATAATCAAGGAATTCCCTTGATCATCAACAAGATGAATAGTCCGGGCTTTACAAGAGATACGAGCATCATGATTCACTAACCAATCCTGACCAAGCAATAAATCAAAAGCATCGAAGCCCAAAACATAAAAATCACCACAAAAGCGATGATCAGAATGGAGAAGTTTCACTTCTTACCAATCCGATTAAGGTTAGCAGGACCCCCAATAGGATTTGAAACACATAATGGAACAGAAGCATACTCAGGAGATAGGAGATGCTCAAACCTATCACACAAATCAACAGAGATAAAACTATATGAAGCTCCAGTATCAAACAACACACGATCAGGATGATGGAATAAAGTAAATGAACCCTGGAGAGTACCTTGGTCATCACTAGGAGCAAGAGCAGGTGGAGGAACAGGAGATGATGCAGAAGTGACAGCAAATATACCAGAAGGATTACCCCTCTGCTGGGTAGGGCAGTCCTTCTTAAAATGACCAAGCTGGAGACAGATATGGAAAGATCACGCCTAGCCAACTGAAAAGGTGGAGGAATAACAGCACCAGATAAAGTAGGATAGCTATTGGCATAGTGTCCCTTCTGATCACACCTAAAGTAAGTGATAGAGGAGAGATCAACTGGTTGCCTCTGAGCAGGAGCAAATGATGAAGATCCCAAACTAGAACGCTTCTGCCAATTCTTCTTCTGCTGCTGGAAATTAGACATACGCTTCTTGGAATTAGCAGATGAAGACTGAGCACAGAAACAGCAGGACCTTTGGATGTGGGGTTCTCATAGAGAATAGCCATATCCATAAGCTGGGTGAAAGAACCATGAACATGAGAAATAAGGCGACTATAATACTCTGGACGAGCACTAGCAATGAATTTCTCATTTTTCTTGAAAGGGGTGTCAATAAGGCTAGGACCGAACTTGGAAAGTTCATTGAACTTCCTCTCATACTCAGTAAAAGACATGCTACCATGCTTAAGATCCATAAACTCACGATAAAGCTGAGATTTCTCGGCTTCTGGCATCCATTTTTCCACAAAAGCCTCCTTGGAAAAGAGATTCAGAACAAGCCTAAGATAGATTCAAAAAAAAGGGAAAAATAGGAACAAAATTCAAGATAACACAAAGGATACCTAAACTGCTCCTAAGTAATATCAGCTTCGACGGTGTTAGCCTTAACGGACTCCCACCAATCTAAAGCAGAATCACGCAACTGCCAAGCTGCTAACTGACGCTTCTGGGCATCGGTAATCTCAAGACCAGTAAATATCCTCTCAAGACTCCACAACCACTGCTGAGCCTCAATGATACTCTCTGAACCTGTGATTGGGGTTCCACCAAGTTGAGGTAATTCCTTACAATGAACAGTGAATCGAACACGAGCAATAGGTTTAGGAGCTGGGGCAATACCACGAGCCCTACCTCTGGCATTTCCTCGATTCATCCTGAAAAATATCAAGAATGAATTTAGGACAGGATGAAGACAAGCCAAAGATAAATTAAGATAAGACTAGAGAATACACTTGGATGAATATCCAAAAGAAAGAAAATCTAACAATGTAGATACGAAAGAAAGGAAGTCGAAAAACATTTGAAAATCCTCTAAAACAAGAAAATTTTATATATCAAAATAATCTTCGAAAAATCTTTTGAAAACATTTTGAAAAATCATTTTATACTTTGAAAATACGTCTCTCACAAAGATATGATTCTGAGATTGATTTCACTCATTCTAGGGTAGAAATACCCTATCTCTAATGAGTTTTTGCTCCGCAGAGGCAACGGTTTGCCAAAAACCAAAGCTCTGATACCAACTGTCACGTCCCGACATTTCGTACCCTTCAAATCGACAATAATCCACACATGTCAGACTTGAATGATGGGAAATAACAGATTGTAAATAAATTTGGAGCAAATGAAATCAAATACACAGAATCACAGACACAGAACAATCAGAATAACTCGCAGCGGAATGTAAAAATAACATAGTAGTTTATGAAGCTACTATAACAGGGTCTCAAAACAAATACATAATATCAGTTTGAAAACAACATAATAGAAATCCCAAACACATAGAAGTTCACTAATACATGAGATAAACTAGAACAACTGAAACAGAAATAGATATAAATGTAGATAGGCAGAAACTCCAGCAAAGACCAACTCCAGAAAGAGAATCCAAAGCTGTGAATACTCAGGCTGACCCGAGCGTAAACCAAAACACAAAACACTCGAGTCAGGACAATATATACTTATATGATGTAAACCAACTCAAGTGAACTGTAATAAAGATACAAGTAACTTAAAGGATGCCTGGGACTGCCCATCCTCTAAGGATTTGTCAAACTATTTACTATATAGTAATATTGCGCTATTATAATAATGTCTACAGTAAAATAAACATACTTTAAAATAACGTTCCGGGCTACCCATATCACCCTTCACATATAATAGTCCCAGTAGTCCGTCCAGTATCAGCATATCTCCAGATCGGGAGACTGTCCTAAATACTCCATGGGCTATGGGAGAAAAACAAACTCGTAGTCAAGGCTCGGTATGGTAGGTGACATGGCACACAAGGCAATGCCAAGGTAGATATACCAATTACGCACACGGGATGGTGGTAACGCAGCAGCCACATACGCGCACCTACAACAACACTCCAAAATTAAGGGGTGCACCCAATCGATCACAACAGTAACAGAATGGTACCGAAGAAGTGTGTCCGCCAGAGGTGCTACCTCCTTTGGCCCGAGATCGCTCATATTTTAGCCACCTTAAGCTAACACACGAGAGTTAGGTCCACGTAATGTACCTCAGGAACGTCGTCACCATCCTACTTCATTCCGGAATCTCCACTACGTACACAGTTGTTAAAGTGGTTTTCGGTATCGACAGAGAGTATGTCCATATCCGATCCCGGTCTCTTTAACAACCAATCATTATTATAACCCGTAGTTATAAATTTAAAAATGGTATTTATATTTCAAAAATCAAATATCATTTAACAATTCAATATCATTTCAAATCCATTTCAAAATATCAGACTTATCATATCATTTCAAAACCACATTCATTTTATTCAATTTAAAATACCATTTCAACTCACATTTTAAAATAGTTTATATTTCCAATCGAATTACTTCATTTAAATCATTAAAATGAAGTTATTACATTTAATAATTAAATTATTAAATTTCCAAAATTTTGAACTTTTCAAAATTCATTCATTCACTTAAATTTTTCAAAACAGTGAAAATTCATCTTGCGCAGCATTTAGGAAATGCTACGGAAAGTTATGTTTAAAACAGTTCAATTTAACAAAAAGGCAACATCTAAAATGTTGTAATAGGGTTACTTTAGTTCCAAATAAAACTTAGTTAAATTTAGCAATTATAGCACTTACAAAGTGCTATAATATCCCTTTATTAAAATTTGGCCTTTAGGTTCATTTATATCAACTACAGCATTTACAAATGTTGTAATATCATTTACATTAGAAATAATAGTATTACAAAAATTGTTGTTTATTAAATTTCAAATATCCAATATAATTTCCATAAAATAATTAAGTTTTTATTTAAACCATTCAAAATTATAAAATCATATATTTTCACTTTTATAACCATCATTTAATTTTCCTTAAACTCATGATTTTACAAAGTTAAATTTTCATTCAAAAATCAATATTTAACAATAATTCACTTATTAAATTCCAATATTCAATTTCAATTCATATAATTAAAGTTTTAACTTAACACTTAAGTTTAAAATTTTCAAATATAACTTAATTTCATTTTTCTTTACTTACCTTCGAAATTCACTTTTAAACAAAATTCATAAATTCCAATTTAAGTTATATTGCAAAAAATCAACTTAACTATTCATTTATTTAACCTTTTTAACTTTCTTCAAAAATCATTCATATATTAAAAAAAATCATTTTAATTTCATTTTAATTCAAAATATCATAAATTTATCATATTTCACATTTAATTTAAATTCCATTTAATTAAATCAAAATTTCCAAGATAACTTACATTTCAGATTTTCTAACTTTGCCATTAATTTATTCACTTATAAATTCTTAGAAAATCAATAGTATTTTACAAAAATCATTTTTAATTATGTTTAAATCAAAATATTATAATATTCACATTTCTAAAATACTTTAAAATTTTTAGAAAAATATATTTTAACCATGGGTCTGTATATAAATTTCTACGCTAGGTAAAGTGATACGGGTAATATATCATTTCAACCCGTAATTTACAAAGAAAACCCGGGTTTTATCATTTCAAACCCGCAGTCCCAAGTAAATGGAATAATTTGAAAATCGTTCAGGCATATCATTTCAGCCCATAACGATTTTTCCTTATTCAAAAGTCCGTTGGGGTATGTATCATTTCAACCCACAGTGATTCTAATCTAAAGAAAACTTGCAGTGTGATAAACTGATATAAATAACAGTATAGCATCATATAACAGTAACATATGATATAATAGGTAAATAAGCATGGGTGAACATATATGATCATAACATAGCAGATATAATATGGTGATGCATTTTACAGATTCAAATGTGATCGATTTACTAGTCATATAAGTATAAAACTGTCTGGTGAGCATAATTCGCTGGTATAAGCTGGAGATGACAAAAAAAAAAATTCACAACTTAGATCCACAAAAGCATGATAGCACGACAAAGATTCGAGTGGGAGAGCCAAAGATTAATTTCATTGAATACAATTCAAACAAAACGATATAACCACATAAGTTTTCAACCCAAAATATAGTAAAACAATGTTAGAAATGAATGCACAAAACAAAGCTAAAAGCTTTGCACTTGCTTTCAACCTTCCTTAGGCTCGACCATAACTTAGAATACATGGCTAAGGCATAGGTTTTGATCTGGTTTTGGGTCCAAATGGGGTCTTCCTACATGGGTTTGATGATGGTGCAAACATAGGTGATATGAACAACAAGCTAAGGCAACACAAGGCAACATAACCTATGATTCATGCAACATATAGGTTCGGCCAAGGCAACAAGGGCATGGCCAGGTTTAGGTGGGGTCAGGGGATGACGTGGCAGAGGTGTCAGGTCAGGTAGGGCTGGTGGTGGTGATGTAGGTGGCGGCCAAGGGGGTGTTTGTGGTGGTGGAAGGCTAGTGTGTTCGGCTATGCTATTTCAAGAGGAGTTTGTGCATTTCGTGGTGGATCATCAAACTAGAGTGGCTCGGCATGGGATGGTCAATGAGAAGGAGGTGGTGGTGACTGGCTCAGGTGGTGGTGGAGGCGGCACAGCTGATGGAGATGGCAGGCCGATTCTAAAGATGGAGAAAGCAAGTGCAAATTCAAATCAAAAACAAGTAAAAAAACAATGAAAAAGAACTAAGATTTTACCAAACATCTGCAAAGAATAATGGCCGAATTTTTTTTCTGAGTTGAGAGGAAAATATTCACGTGAAAGTGAAATGGAGGAGTCGGCTGTAAGAAATGAGAAGGCAGCAAAAGTTGAAAAGGTGTTGATTGAAATGTGAAAAGACAAGAAGACAAAAGGCCTTAAGCAAATAAAAAGTCACAAACTCTTCGAATAACCATATTTCTTTTGGAATTTTTAAATAACTGAAATATATATATAAATTCAGATAAAAACATGAAAAATTAGTAAATAAACAAAAATAAATAAATAAATATGAATTATAATAATTAAATCAAGAAAAATAGCAAAAATTGCCAACTAGGCTAGAAAATTTGAAAATAAATGAAATGAACTTTGGAAAAATTTTATGTACTTGAAAATATTTATAAATAAAGATAAGAACACAAAATAAAAATGCATTCACAAAATTAAATAAATAAATTTTAATTAAATATAATTTAAATGAAGAAAATAGCAGAAAAATGGAAACTAGTCTTTAAAAATAGCAAATAAATGCAATAAATTTTGGAAAAATTTTATTTTCACTTTAAGAATATTTAGAAATGAAATCTTACATGTAAACCAAATTTAAAATAATTTCAAACAAAATTAAAGTCAAATTTAAATTATATTCAAAAATCTAGGGTTGTTACAAGATTTGACTTACACTCACTAAGAGCTTCAAATCGATATATAATTTGTTAAGGTTAGAGGAATTTGAATTTTTGATTTGATTTTGAAATTGAATTTGAGGGTTTGTGAGTTGGAATTTATTTTTGCCATTGGAAAGGAGAAGTGGATAGACGAAATATACGTACTGAAACGAGGAATAAAAATATAACTAGGTTTTATAACAGGCTATTTATAGGCAGATTAGAAATAGAAATGAATGGACAAGATTTGATTTGGATTTTGAACGGTAAAAACGACCCGAAAAGCCCATTCTGTCTTCCGAGCGAAAATGGATCAACCCATATATCAAAATAGATGTTTTTGATTATTCTAGACTCAATGGAACAGGTTTCAAGTCCAAATTCCATCGTATAAAGAAGTTATGTTAAAACTAGCTTATTTCAAATTGATTTCAATTGATTTTAATTAAATTGATTTCTAGGCGTTTCGAGTCCATACGATCAAATGACAAATACGATCGCTACGAAACTTGAAATCCTTCAATAATTCACCCTTATGGATCCGATGAAACTAGTTTTGTCGAAATCCAAGACAGTGGCCAAAATGACTATTTTCACATTAATAAATAAATTTATACTAAATTAATTAAATCACTTTTTCAATTCAAATTTAACTATTTACAATTTCAATCATTTATGTTTACTTAGTAATTTATACTCCTTTAAAATAAATTTCCATATCAATTTATTATTGAATATTTCACAAATAACAGTGTTTAATTTAAATTTCAATGATACAATAATTATAAATTAAATTTCCAATAAATTAATTTGTTATGATTTCAATCCTGTTATTTAATCAATTATCATCTCATGGATATAATTATCATGGTTTATATCTTATTACACTAATATTTTGCCCATTTCATCTTTATTTACCTTAACGTAATATTTTATTACATTTAATTTCAATAAATTTTATTAAAATTTAAATCCCGATAATTTGATCAACTTGATTTCAAGCTTTATATTAAATCATTCATTGTTCTATGTATACATTTAACATTGGTTTCATCTAATTACATTAATATTCTACAGTCATTATCTCAAATCCATTTAACGCTATATTAAATTTCATTTATTGCAATTTATTTCAAATTTTATTTTTAACAAGTTAACCAAATAGGTAATAAATAACAATTATCACCATTTGTACATTTAACTACATTTTTAAGTTTATTATCACAAACACATATTTTAATTACTTACCTAATACTGATTTTATGCAATTACATTAATTAGATACAATTTCATAAATTAGTACAATATTTACGTTTGTTTTTCTTATATTCAAATTATAACTAAGTATAACAATTGAATCACTTCAATTAATTGGGATTTCATTCCATTTTATTAATAATTAACTTTAGTTAACAATGTTACGTTTCATCTTAGTTATTATTTCATTATTAAATTACAAATTTTTATTTCTTTCAATATTAAATTACCAAAATCTTAATAAATCAACAAATTTTAATTATCAAAATTGACGGGTCGTTACAAATGGGAAGCTAGGGCATGAGATTTTGGGTGGTGTGGTCGTCATTTGGTCATTTGGACATGAGATTAAGGTTTGTCGAGGCGAGATGTGGTGGTGATGCAACATTGACGATGTCAGGTGCCTCGATGGTGGTTGCGTCGATTTAGGAAAGGAAGTAGGTCATGAATTTCATGGGGCATTCGATTGGAGTTTTGAAGGGTCGAGCGTGCGGAATTTGGAGAGATAGAAGCTATGGGGATGCTGGTTTGAGGTTTAAAGGCCCAGAGCTCCGTGTCGTAGGTGGAGATGCATGGCCATGTCACTATGTATGTTGGTGGAAAGAGCAGTTTTTGGATTTGGGGATAGAAACGTTTTTGGGATGATTGGTGATTAATTAATTTGTTAATGAAGTGACTAGGGAATTTAATTTATGATTTAATTTTAAAATTTTATAAAGTCAATATCTTGTTCATTTTAGATCCTAATTGAACGCAGTTTGTCACATTGAATTAATAGAAGCGAATACTACATTATGGAATTTTATTGGTGATGTTTGGAGCTAGTGGAATTTTACACTGAATTCGAATGTCGTTCGAATTCAGACGAAAACCAGAACACATCGGCGACAACTGGAAGAATGGTGAGCTAAACTCGCCTTTTTGGTTAACCAGTAATGTTATATAGTTGATAAAAATTATTGATTGGATGTTTGGATGTTTATCTATTAATTGTTTGGCTTTGATGAATTATCGCTTTTGAAAGTGGTCACTATATGAAATCAATTGTAAGGGAATATCTTGTAGGGATCCAACAAGATTCCTCACCACTATTGATTTTATTTGTGCGTATATGCTGATATATATGAGCTGTGATGCTCGGAGGAACAGGTTGGAGGGATCCAATGGGATTCCTCGTCATTAATGAAATATTTTCTATAATATTCATGTTATACGAATTTTTGAAAATCAAACTTGATTGTTGACACTATGGGTTATGACATTGTTATATGCTCAAACTTAAAACCCTAGTGATAGAAAATCAATATCAATATTGTTTAAGCATTTGGTCATTATTAGCCTCAAATTAGTATTTTAAAAATGCTATAAACTGCCATTTGAGTCGGAATTGTTTTTTGGACAGGAAATGATTTTTAATCTGGAATTGGGTTTTAGAAATATTTTATTCAAAAGATTTAACTTCTAATTTACTCCAACCTTTTTATCTGTCTTTTCTAAGTTATTTATTATATCAAATATTGTTTTAAATTATTTATTTGTACTTAAATATTGTTTGAAAATTATTTATTTGTACTTAATATTATTTGAAAGTTATTTTTATCGATAATTCTAATATTTTGGTCAATTGTTTAAATAATTAATATGCTTTGGATTTAATAATAATGATTATTAATAACATTTTGGAAATTAATTATTATTATTTATAGTATTGGTAAAGATTGATTATTATTGTTTTATTAATAATGTTTGAAATTATTAATTATTAATTATTATTTTTAAGATGTTTTAAGGTTATAATTATTATTTATTTACAAAGTTTATTATTAATAATTATTATTATATAATAATGTTTTGAAGCAAATGGTTATTATATATTTATAAATGTTTTCGATATTAAATAGAGTTTTATAAATAGATTTGGGTTTTATAAAAGGAGTTTTATAAAATGGTTTTGAGATTTAAAAGAAGATAATTACAAGGAAAGAAAGGGCTTTATAAATGGTTTTAGATATTTATAAAAGAATTTTATAAATGGGTTTATAGATTTATAAAAAGAGTTTTATAAATAGTTTTATGGGTTTATAAAGTGTTTATAAATGATTTGAGAAATGATTTAGAAATGTTTGTAAATATTTTTTTAAGATTTATAAAATAGTTTATAAATAGTTTTATAGATTTATAAAGGGATTTATAAGTGATTTTAGAATTGTATAAAAAGGAAATCTTTCTTTGTTTTGTGAATATACTTATATAATTGAGATAAGTATATAAATACTTTTTATAAATTTTGTAAGTGTTATGTTTATGAATATATTTATATTGATGAAATAAGTGTATGGATATTTTTCAAGCATAGGAAGGAGTATAAAGGATTTAGGGACATACCTTGTAAAAGTATTTTGATGCAAATATTTACAAAATGATTTAATTTAATGAAAAGATTAATTAAAGAGGCTAGTGGTTGCTTATGTGCTTAATCGGTGTTGGTTTTCCCTTTGGAAATAAATCCCTGATTTGGATGTGCGTTTGTCAATAGTTAAATAACCGACTATCAAATATGGACCCAAAACATAACTTTGGGAATATCTTGGAGAAACACGTGAGTTATATGGCACGGTCATCTTTGATGATGTTGTACTATGTGTATAAATCTCATTTCGTTCTCCATGGACAAATGATAAGGAAATCCATCCACAAATGGATAGAACCCCGTTATCTTTGGTTGTTTATTTTCGAGGTCGAGTTTACTGAAAATTATCGAATGTTGTTTCAAAGAGACGAGATCGGACATGTTATCCAAAAACCACTTCGATCCAACTCAAGTGTTTCGATGCGAATTCATCTTGAAGATGATGGAATTGAAGATGGAGCTCTCAAGCATTTAGCTCAGTCCCAGAACTCACTTGTATGGATGAATGCTGGCATTGCATTGTTGCTTGGAGGGAAGTGTTTGCATTCCAAGAGGAAAGCGCTATATAAATGGTAAAACGTAGCCTCAAGCCTCATCAATCGGGAAATAACAAAAATCGAGCATGCAGCTGGGCCAAGTGGGTAGCTCCCAGGGTATGGTCATCCAAAATCTAGATCGATTACTATCTACTCATGTGTGTTTCGAGGACCATAAACGAAAGAGGTGATCATATTTGGTACTACTGGTCAAGTGGTAGGCCAGTCATATATTGCAAGGGTACAATATGTTCTTGTCAGACCCCCTATGTATTTTATTTAGAGATGTACCATCGGAAGTTTAACATGTTATTGCATGTATAAGGTTATCCCATATATAGAAATCGCAAGTATAAGGCTATCGCATGTATAGCTATCACAAGTATAGCTATCGCAAGTATAGATATTGCCAATATAAGGCTATCGCATATGTGTGTGTGTGTGTGTGTCGCAAGTATGGCCATCACAAAGGTTATCGCTTGTATAGCTATCGTACTTCTTAATCATAGTTATCGCATGTTTAGATCATGAGCTATCACATCTCTAGACCATATGTTATCTCTCTAGATCACATGTTATCACATATCTAGATCACATGTTAACGCTTTGCTAGATTACATGTTATCGCATGTAAAATTTTAGTGTTATCGCACATATAGAAACAAAGTTATCGCATGTATAAAAATAGTGGTATCGCACATGTAGTTATCACATGTCTAAATTGAGCTATTGCATCTCTAAAATGGCAGTTTTGTAATTATCTTTAAAATTGTTTTTTTAAGTAATTACTTTTCACAAAATCTTTCGATATGTTAAATTTTCATTCGTCGCCACATAAGTTTACAGATTTCATCTTGGAAAATTACAAGAAAAAATTCTTCTTCTATTTAAACCCTAATTGATACCATAATTAATTAACTAAATTATGTTTATATTTCAATTTTATCTTCACCGAATAAATCATATCAATTCAAAAATTCATGGGAAAAACTTCCTAAAATTATCAAAAGTAAGATTTTATATTCGTACCTTATATATTAGGGTAAAATAATTATTTAACAATTTGAAAACATATTTCCATATTCAAGTCAAAAGCATTTCATGTTCATTACATAATCCCAAAGTACGTTAACCATATTCAGCGAAATATAATTATTACATTTAGGCAAAGAGCGGCATATGAAGATGCCCCTTGGGTTGATCAGAGTATATAGTAAGGCTAATAGATCTGCCTTTACAAATAAATACGCAGCGGAAAAGATAACTCTAAATAACTACTGCCTCTTGCATGCCTCCGGAAGCTTTATTCATCTAAGAAGAAAACCTTAAACCTCAAACTACTTAAAATCAATTGAGCACCCGAGAGTTTAAGGGGAAAACATAAACTTCGAGTCAGTTATAAGGCCTGGTATGAATAATAATCTAACATCTCAATCCTTTTAGATATTTAGTAAGACCATGCCGCATAGCGGAATGGATTTTCCCCTCACTAGTATCCTAAAAGCTTTTTAAAATCGTATTTTATACTCCTGCATCCACAATGGTTAAAACATATATTTTCCAAATTTTACGATGATATGCATACTTGAAAGCATTTAGGATTTCCCATCCCATATCCCATATTAATTAGACTAACCATCTAAGTTTCATCTGATTATCTGTCTTATAATTTCAAAGTCTACCCATCCCATTTTAGATTTTATTTGCATAAAAGGGGGCCATTCATCCCACGTTTATTTTTACTTAAGATGGTGTGGACCGTCTATCTCACATCCAATAGTTTTCCTAAGATGACTAAGAACCCTTATTTTAATTATTTGGAGACTATCCATCCCCTTCATGATGTTAACTATCCATCAAACATCCCATAGTTTTCCTAGGTTGACTATGAACCCATCATTTTAATCATATAGAGACTATTCATCTCCAACCTGATGTTGACTATCCATCAAACATCCCATGGTTTTCCTAGGATGACTGTGAACCCATCACTTGGCTACTTAACTCATGTTATCCACATGAATCTAATTATCCATTGCTATCCACAAGGCCAACCTATTTCCCTTAGTATCCCTAATTTAGGTTACATTCCAATCATTCCATGTTATCTTCATAGTTAACCTATTTCCATTAGTATCCCTAACTTAGGTTATATTCGTTTATAATTTACATTGGTATCCCCCAATGACTGAGTCAAAACATATAAGTGCTGATATGCACAACTATTGTATTGAACTCATCAAACCTACCCTGATATCCCCAGGGTTAAACAACATTAATAACATAAGGTTAAAAGGAAACAACTTTTCAACCCCTTCGAAAGTATCCCCTTCGAAAGCTTTACTTTCGAATCTTTCGAAAGCATCCTTTCAACCCTTCGAAAGCACAACCCATAAATTTTTTTAAACAATAGGCTCCTGCCTTTATAACAATTTAAACCCCATTTCGAAACCTTTCGACCAAGTTAATATATAAGGGTAGAAGCATAGCTTCAAAACCACTTGAAAGTATCCCTTTCGAAAGCATTGAAGGTTACCCTTAAAACCCTTGAAAAGCAAACCTTTTGAAACCATCAACCTTTTGAACCCATTGGAATTCAAACCTTTTGAAATCATTGAAAATTCAAAACCATTGGAACTCAAACCTTTCGAAACCATTGGGTATATACTTAAAAATGTTACTTTGAGTCATAGGTGAAATGTTCTCTTTCAAAACCATTCTCTACTTTATAAAATGTTGGGGAAGACAATTGAACCTTTTGACAACGTCGGAAGCATCAGCTTTCGACCCTTTCGGAAGGTTTGGGAAGCGGCTGTATTTATAAAAATAGTTGAACCTTTCGTCAATGTTGAAAGCTCCTGCTTTTGACCCCTTCGAAAGGTTTAAACAAAAATAAAGGCGGCGGCTCTTTTCAAAATCCTCTTTGAAACAACCTTTCGTAGCTCAACCTTTTGACCTTGTCGAAATGTCTCTTAAATCCTTTTGACCTTGTCGAAAGGTCCTCTAAAAGCAACCTTTTGAAACCAAATATTTCGAACTTGTCGAAAGGTTCTATAAAAAACAACCTTTTGAAACTAAACCTTTCGATCTTGTCGAAAGGTCTTGTAACGACCCATAAATTTCGACAATTTAATTTGTTTATTTAATAGGATTTTTGTAATTTATTTTAGTAGAAACAATAAAGGGGGATAAATAAATGTTAAATTGAAGGCTAAAATAAATTATGTAAACGGTGATTTAAAACCTATTTATAGAAATTGGAATGAAATTCAAATGAATTAAGTAGAAAAAGATTTCTACCTAGATATAAAATTTAATATGAGAAATTAATGAAAATATTAAATTGATTTAATGCAATAAAAGAGTGTAAACGGTAATTGAAATAAATTAAGGAATCATGTTAGTACAAGTTAATAATTTATGGCTTGAATGAAATTCCAATTCAGTAAAATCGTTTAAATGTTATGATTTGATTTTAAATATGAGAAAAACAAATGTAAGGATTTGATTAATATATATGTTATTCATTCAGGGTATTAAATAAAATTGGGAATCCAATTGTAATTAATGGTAATAATGTTGGTAGTAGCTAATAAATTAAATTTCAATGCAATACGCATAAATGAATGTAATGAAATGAATGTATATAAATGTATACTAGGTTGTTTATCAAATAGAAGGAAAGAAAAGTAAATATTGAATTTGATTGATGAATAAATATACATTGAATAGAAGTTGTATGTAAAGTTAATGGTAATTGTACAAAATCAATATAAGATAATGAATTGCAATAATTGTGGGTTGATAATAAGGTGTGAATGGGAAAGTGATTGTTATATTAATTGAATGGAATTCAAATTTGATGGCAAGGTAAATGGGTATTTGGTAATAAATTTAAAACGGACTTAAATAGTGAATTTATCTAATTACTATATAATAAATAATGATTGAATAAAAACCTACACCTGTAAATATCTATAATATTCGAGGGAAATAACAAACTTATAATTGTGGGATTGAGAGTTTTACCACAACTATATGAGTTATATACATAGTTCGTTCAATTAAATCAGAAACCATTGCAATAAATGTAAATTTAATGTTATGCAATTGAGATAAACGGTAACAAATATTGTAGGGTACCTACTTATCTAGCCTGTTAATTTAGTATGGGAAATTGTGATAAAACTAAAATCTAATCATTGGTTGGTTAATGTGATTTTGTTAAAAATGGTAATTTCATGAAACATGCATTTAAGGGCGTGAAACCAAGTGAACCAATTTATTTAGAATAGTTAATCGTGATTAAAGGATATAAATTTGCTAAGTTATAATGAATGGAAAATGAAGGTTATTAACTAAGGAAGAAATAGGTAATAATTGCATTTATTTATAAGTGGAAATAAAACGTTAATGATAACAAGTATTTAATATTTACCATCTATTTAGTATATTTAATTATAACTGATAATCAACTAAAATAAATAATAGATAATTATTACATTAACGTTAATTGAAGTAATACTTGAAATTTAATATTTAGATATTATGTAAATATAAATTTAGATGAAATTGGAGATATTTACGTAATGAAATATGAATCCAATGGTAAATTCATCTATGTGACAATAATAAATGGAAAGTAAATTTAATTAAATTATTGAAAATTAAATTTATAATTTGATGTAATAAATGAAATTTGGGAATTTCAAAATTTTAATTCGACAAGTTAAATTTTGTTTAAATTAGTATAGATGATTGAAAAATTTATAATAATAAGAATCGTCAATTATCAAAGAGGAATGGGAAATTCGATTTAATTGACTAATTTTTAATTTATTTAATTAATATAAAAATAGCCATTATGGTCACGGACTCGGATTTTGACGAAACCAATTTCATCGGATCCGTAACAGTAAATTATTGTAGGGTTTCAAGTTTCGTAGCAATCGGACTTGTCGTTTGATCGAACGGACTCGAAACGCCCTGAAATCGATTTAATTGAAATCAATTTGAAATCAATTTGAAAATACTGGTTTCAGCATAACTTCTTCATACGATGGAATTTGAACGTAAAATTTTTTCCATCGCATTCAGAATAATTTAAAATACCTATTTTGATATATGGGTTTACCCAATTTCGTTCCGGGGTCAGAACGGGCTTTTTGGGCCAATTATCGTTCCGCACGTTTGTTTATCGGATCCATCTACTCTATCTCTAACCTATCTATATAAACCCAGTTAGAAACCCTACCTCCATCTATTCTCATTTGTTTGTGCGTTCATTTCATCAGTTCCTTCTCTTCTTCCAATGGCTAGAAACCCTAGATCCAATTTCAATTTCAAATCAAAAGCTGAAAATTCAATCACCTTAGAAAAATTCCAAAAAAATATATGTTGAAGTTTTTGACGAGTGCAACTCAGATCTGCAATTTGTTTCTTGATTGGAGTTATCGTTTACTCAGAATTTTTCGTTTATTTTCGGCCGTACATCACGTCGTCGCAAGAATTCGTCAGATCGGGAAAAGCTTTCTGGGTATTGTGGAGAATGCCGCGCGCTGTCCATCAACGTAGCTCGTTCGTCGTTACAACGGCTGGACCGTCAAAGAAGTGCGATTAGGGTTAATGTGGGTGGCGGCCGGCCGTGACAAGGAGGGGCCGGACCTGGGGGGTTGCGTGCGGCTTGACGAGGGGAGCATGGAGGTGGTGGTCGGCGAGGCTACGGCGGCCAGTAGGGCTAGCAAACGTTGGTCAACGCGGAGGTCAATGGGTTCAGGTTCGTGAGTTTGTTTCTGGAGCTCGGTTGAAACCGCATGAGGGAGAGAGAGTGGTTGTGTGGTGATGACGTGGCATAGATTAGGTTATTTACTTTGTTTTAATTTAATTTAATTTTCAAATCGTTTTATTCGAATAACTTCTGCATACGGTGTCCGATTTACACGAGATTTTTTTGTTAGGATCGTAATAAAATTCCAGACGAGTTGACGCTAGTTTGGACAGATTTGGAGACCGTCGAATTTTTGGGTCTAAATCGGATTTAAATTCGATTTAAATCCAAAAGGTGAGTGTTTTAACCCACTCACAATTTGTAAAATTTCTTATGTTTGTTAAATTGATTTTAGATATAAGTAGAAATTTATTTATGACTGTTTGGCATGTTTTATTCATTATCTTTGTTAAATCGCATTTATTTAATTTGACTGTTATTAATTTTATTATTGCATATAAATTTGACAGTTAAAATTTATTTATTTGCATAAAACTTCTAGTTAAACAGTTATTAAATTTATTATTGAATATAAACTGTTAGTTAATACCTGTTATTTATTACCTGTTATATTTTATATGCTCTATATTGATGATTGGTTAAATTGATGATGATTGAAATAAATTGGTTGATGATTGATATTGGGTGAATGGATGATGTGTTCTATATTATATAAACTGCAAGTTATTATGCATTTTCATTCATTCGGGATTGTGGTTTGAAATGATATACAACCGCAACTTTTATTTTTAAATCGCGGATTGAAATGATAAATATCCGTATCACTTAACCATAGGATAGGAAATTATATACAGGCACCGCGGTATATATATAAAATTATTTTGAAATGATTTCTGTGGTTTGGATAGGATACGGTTTAATAAATGTTAAATTTTGAAATTACATAAATATTATTTTATAATTATACATATTTAGTTAAATTTTGAATTTAAGCTATGTATAATCTGTTAAATGAAAATGAATAAGTTGAAATGGAGTTGATAATTTATATTATATGATTAAGTATAGGTTTAGGATATAGAGTTTAAATGATTCAAATAAATTTAGATTGAAAGGTAAATTAGAAATTTAATTGAGATTGAGCGGATTTAAGAATTAAAATCTATAAGTGATGTAGAACCTTATTTAGCTTGAAATTTTAAAGGTATGATTTTTATTACTGAAATTTTATTTCAAGATAAATTAAATGAATATTTCTAGTATAAATAAATTTAAGGCAATATTTAGTTATAGGAATTTTGAGTATTTTATAAATGATTATGGATTTACCATGCAAATAATCAAGACTAAATAAGAGAACATTGATTTTGTTGAAAGAATAAATTCCAACCTTAGTTTTGAAATTTTTATACTCAAATTGGATATATATATGTATGTATGTATGTATGTATGTATGTATTGTAATTGAAGTGGTTTTGGAAACTGAAGGTGAAATTTAAATTTACGGTTTAGACTTCATTTAAAAGAGAATATATTTGTAAAGTCATGGAAATTATTTTACTTTACAAAGTAGTTTTAAAAGTTAAACCATTTAATTTTACATGCTGTTGAATATCCAAACCATTTAAGTTTTAGAAATTATGGTTTAAAGCTATGAATTTTCGAAGTATTATAGTTTGAAAGTTATAATTCAATGTATGGTTTCCGATTATTATAAGTTTGAAAACAATATGATTTTGGAAAAGAAATATATATTGGAAATAAAATGATATTTATATTAATTTGGGTTTTTATAAAAATAATATCAAATGAGTTTGTTTTGGAAAGAAAATGATAATGTATTTATGGGTTTTGAAATGGATAATTATATTCTGGTTTTTGAAAGTATAATTAATTTTTAAATGACCGCGGTGTTATAATAACGTTTGGTTGTTGAAGAGACCGGGATCGGAAGTTGTCATACTCTCTGCCAACTCCGAAAACCACTTTAACAACCGTGTACGCAGTGGAGATTCCAGAATGAAGTAGGTTGGTGGAGGCGTTTCATGTAAGGTAAATACGTGGACCCAACTCCCGTGAGTTGGCATACGGTGGCTAAAACAGGAGCGATTGACGGGTTAATAAGGTAGCACCTTTGATCGGACACATCCCTTCGATATTTTACTTTGACTCTTGGATTGATTCGGTGGCCACTTTTGATTTTATTTGGGGGTGTGGCTCGAGGTGGGCGGTAGCTGCGCGCTACGCGTTACCACCGACCCGGAAGCGTAATTGGTATATCTACCCTAGCATTGCCTAGTTGTGCCGTGTCACCTACCCTATCGCGCCTTGTACGAGTTTCTATTTGTATCGTACCTATGGAGTGTCTTCTCATAGTCTCCCGATGAGGAGATATGCAGGCACTGTATAGACTATTGGCATTATTTGTGTTAAGGGCTATATGGGTAGCCCCTTAATGCTATTTAAAAATAAGTTTATTTTACAATTAGACACTATTATAATAGCGAAATATACTATATAGTAAATAGTTTAACGGATCCTTAGGAGATGTAAATCCCGAGCATCTCTTGAGTTACTGCACTCATATCTATTTCTGTTAATTTAACTCACATAAGATCTTTTAGTTCTGACTCGAGTGTTTTTGTCTTTTCAAATTCGCTCGGGTCAGTCCGAGCATTTCAGGATCGAAGACTTTAGCTCTGGAGGACGAAGACGGAGATTTCTATTATTATTATTAATTATATTCCACTACACTCATATTGTTCTGCTGCATTGTTATATGGTATGTGTACTCTGATATGTATTGTATAGATAAAATCAAAGGTTTTGTAAAACAGCTTCATGAACTGTATATTTTGATTATTATATTTTATCCTTCCGCTGTGAGATTCTGTTTAGTTTTCTTTCTTCTCTGTTTTCTTATTTATCCCATAACAATCCGCCCTTACGTATGGTTTGAATTGGCATGTGTGTCGGTTTAAATCGTGCGAAAAGGCAGGACGTTACATCTGGTATCAGAGCTTTGGTTTAGCGATAAACCTTAGCTTTATGGGGTCTGACTCTTTATTAATAGGGTAGTAATACCCTATGGGAGTCGCTGAGTGTATATATATGAGAGAGCGTATTTGTTAGGTTAATAAAAAGGTTTTAATATTGTGTTAATCTGTTCCGTTTTGTATTTATAAATTCTGCTTGATGCATGGGACGCTATGACATCAATAGGGATTTCTAAACACTTAATAGGACAGACCGACATAATATTTGTTTTATATAGGTGAATGAAATAATTTTTCCTATTATATTTTCTGTATATAAAATAAAAAATTTCAAATGATATCTATATTTGGCTGCAATAGATTGGTTGTTAGGTATTAAAGTGTATGAATAATAATAGAAATAAGATTGAATAATAAAGTAAATGAAATTTGGAAATTTAGAACTTAAGTTCCGGGTTTTGAAATTTTTCAAATAAATTTTGGAATATAATAATATTGTTTATAAGTATTTTTGATATAAATATTTAATATAATTTGGAAGAAGTTGTTTTAAAGAAGATTTTGGAGAAAATAAGTTTTGTACTTTCCTCTCTGTCGCTGGAAAATAATTTCGGTGATGGCGGATACCAACTGTGACGATCCGTCTTTCATTCCACAGAAAAACGTATCATCAATAAGAAAAGAAAGAGATAGAAATAGAAAGATAGAAAGAAAAGAAACAACAATCATCAGAATCTCACAGCGGAAACGAACAAAATATAATATTACATATATCCCTTACATAATTTACATATCAGAGTTCACAAAATGATACTACTCCATTACATTAGCTATTCATAAGAGTTTCCCAACCTATACAACTCAAAACATAACACCAAAATGTCCCTACAGCGGATATAGATAGATAGTACGTCTGGATTCCAGCTCTAGCTTCCAAAACATATGCTAATCCAAACCTAATCACTTGGCTACTCATAAAAATTTGAGTACCCAAGAGTTTATGAAAAACAAAATAAACTCCGGGTCAGACATGGGTCTGGTGTGAGTAAATCAGTTAAAGTTGCTTAACTTTAAAAAATCATTTTGAAACAAAAGGTATCACGTAAGACTTCCCACAAATAAACACGGGTAAGTTTTTACCTTACGCTAACCAAAACATTTGATAGGAAATTCAGTGATATTATAATAGGGTCTAGGGTTTTCAAGTAAATAGAAAATAGCCGAAATTGTTACATCTATTAAATTCCAGCTACTAGCCACAAAAGTGGGTAATACAATCAAAACCGTATAATCTCGTAGGGAAAATGAGTTTCCATCAATGGCAGGGCTACTGGGGTACCGCCCGTCACAGTACGGGGCCTAGATCACCGTACCGAGGATCACTCCCGATTCCCTGCAACACAAGGCCGGACCCATCCCTTACTGGATAGTTCCGAACAAGACAACCCCGCAGTTGTTGCCAACAACTGCCCACACAGCCGAATATATAATAAGGGACTTTTAGACAGGGGTAAATCTCACTCTCAAGTGGGGGCTACCCACGAAGCCTTGCTGCACCTCCCCTGTTTTAGCCATTCCCGGTTGATGAGGCTTGAGGCTACGATTACCTTTATAAAGAACACATCTCTTAGAATGCTCATCGTCCACCTGACGATGATCTGAAAGCATTCAATCCATACAAGTTCGTTCCGGGTTCGAACGAAACCGAAGGCATTATCTCGTTACACTCATTTTGGAATCACCCTTATAGTTAACGACGATAACCCTTGCACTCTGATTCACCATCTCGAATCTATAAGTACTATTCCGTCAAACTCATTACGGAATCACCCACAGAGTTATACTGACGTATAGCCCTTACACCTCGAGTCTTCACTCTTCACATAAGATTCACGACCTAACGTTATTTGGAATCGATGTGGTTTTCGGATATCCAAATATGGAAACCCAATCCCGGTCTCATCGAAATCCAAAGCGTGTCTTTTAGGTCCAAGTTGTTTTAAAGGTTTAAACAATTCAATTCAGATTTAAACGTAGCATCACATAACACTATCAACAGATAATAACCAATATCTATCACAGATATACAACATCTTATCACATAATATCACTCAACTATCATTCAATAGATATCAACCATATTCAGATATCAATTCGAACTATCATCCACAAGCAAGCACTACTTAATTCATATCATAATTAATTTAATTAATTTAAATTAATTAAGTGATTAGGTAATTAATTTAATTCACTTTAAATTAATTAGAGATAGTTAATTTAATTCAGTTTAAATTAATTATATTGGTATGAGTTGAATCGTTGCTTATGTATGATTGGATGACATTGATTGTCTTGAATGTTGTGTGATCTCAGTAATGAGATAAGTATGGTTGTGTGATATGAATGCTTGGTTGAATTGTGATTATCAATTTGGAATGTTGATATATGGATTATCTATTATGATATGGATTATATGAATTACCTGTTATTTGATAATGTTGATTATCAATTGTGGCCTGTGAATTATCTATTCTGTGTATATATAGATAGTTGAATTTAATTGTTTTAAAACCTTTAAAACAACTTGAACCTAAAAGACACGCTTTGGATTTCGATGAGACCGGGATCGGGTTTGCTACATTACAGCGTGATAGGGGGTTCTCGCTTCGCGTTAGGTGGCGAACGGGAGACTCTTACCCCTACATGTCCCTTTTGGGTAGTATAAGGCCCTGGGTTGGTTGCGAGTCGAGAGGCTGGCCGTAAAAGCAAACCCGAGGTACCAATGGGAGCCACGGCGGGGCTGGGATGGTTGAAAAGCCTACCGGTCGAGTGAGCCGCTGTCGATGGTTGCAAAGCCTAGACTTTCAAACCTTGAATTTTGAATTCAATTCAAAAATACAAACTTGAGTTTGATTTTAAACTTAAACTTTTCTTTAAACATAACTTCAGATTTTAAATTTTCAAAACCCAGATTTTAAAAGTTTAAAATCCATATTTTTAAAAACATACACAGTTTTACTGTGTACCCTGTAATCTACAGGTTGACCCGAGAAATCAAATTTTTGCTTCGAGTTTCCCTCTCATTTTCTCCGAGTTTCACAACAACCTGCTTCGAGTTATCTTCCTATTTGCTCGAGCCATCTCTGCAACACACCCAAAACAAAACTTCACCAGAATATCTCGTCGCCGTGCATATGCACGGCGATTCTCGTCCACTTTGATCACCAGGGACGATCAATCCATAACTAGAAATCCATCGAAGTCCTAATATCATCACCAAATAGAGTAGTAAATCAGAGAATCGAAATCTTAACCAAATTCGAAACCTGGAAAATCTCCAGTATCAGCCAATCACCCAATATCAATCACCCAATATCATTCAACATCCAATATCAATCACTCAATATCAACCATCCAATATTAATCAATCACCCATAGCAGAATTGATTAACTCTTAATCAATTTAATTAATCTCTAATTGAATTAATACTATCCTTTAATCATTTGGATTATCCTAACTTCTGCTTCATTTATTTATTACAAATCAAATTCATTAATCATCTTGAAATGATCTTCCTAATTAATTTTCCTCAATTAATTATCCTTAATTACCTTCGAGTAATTATCCTTAACCATATTCAGTAATTAACCTTTAATTATTATCATTAGTTACAATAATTAATGATCCTTCATTAATTAATTAACTATAATTAATTACATTAATCCTTAATTAATTACAATTAATTAATCACACTTAAATTATTTACTTTAACTAATTACTTACATTAATTATATTAATTAATAATTCTTATTAATTAATAATCCTTTAATTAATTAAATAATTAACTTGTAATTAATCATCTCATTAATCATAAACAGTAATTAACAATTTATGATTACTTATCTTAATTAATTAACTTCTTAATTAATTATATTAATCCTTGATTAATTAATCCATTTAATTAATCTTTAAATTACTTCATTAAGTAATTATTATTCAATTAAATTAGTTAACAAATCCTTAATTAATTACTTTAATAATTAATTACAATTTTAATTAATTACACTTAGTAATCAATCTTAAGTTAAATTCATTAATTAATTAATCACATTGATTAATTAACTATATAATTAAGTAATTAACTCTTAATTACTTACATAAGTAATTATCTCTAATTACTTCCTTTATTAAATATTAATTACTTTCTTAACAATAATTAATTCCATCATTAAATAAATCTTAACTAATTAATTACTCCATAATTAATTAATTTTAAAACAATTATATTAATTAATTCTTAATTAATAACAGTAAGTGATTATCCATCAATCACTTCCAATTAATCTCTCACATGAGTAACTTCTCTAATTACTTCCATAAGTAATTATTATTACATTCAAAAATTTAACCATTGATTACTTCATTAAGTAATCACACTTAGTTAATCCATAATTAAGTGATTTTTTAAAATTAAATAAATAATTAATTAATTATTTAAAATTAATTAAATAATTAATTAACTTCTAAATTTTAAGAAAATCTTTAATAAATTAAGATAACCATAAAATTTAAATCAAACTTATCTTATTAACAAAACATGTTAAATACGTATTCTTAAGTTAATTATCCCAATAATTAACCTTATTTATTTTCATAAATAAATTATTTGAATTAAATCACGTTTTAACACTTAAACAAATTATTCAAATTAGATTTTCAAAATCACAATCACAACCTTATTTGAAAATAAGGGATTTAAAATCAAATTAAAATACTTTAATTAACCATTTAAAACATATCTATTTAAAATAAATTTTGAAAACTTTGTTATTAAAAGTATTACTTCAAAAATTAAAACTTAGGTTTAATAATTAAATTCAAATTACTCTTCTATATTTGAATTTTTAAAACTTGATCAAGATAATTATTTTCAAAACAAATACTTAAAACATTTTAAATTTAAAATATAAATTCAACTTTCATTTTAAAATAACAAATAAATCCTTAGTTTCTACATAAACTTATCCATAATTTAGTTTTTGAATTTTTACATTGTTCCACTCGAGTTTATTATACGATCTAGTATAAATTATATGTTTAAAATTACCAACTCAAATACACAACGCTGAAACAAACAACAACCCAAAACTCGAGCAAGTCACGGCAAAAACACGCGACTATATCACATACTAGATAGTTATAAACACCTGTCTAGTATTTACAACATAATACAATCTCAGAGACAAATCACAAAACACACAGCGGAATACTAATATCTAACGCAGAAGCCTCCTGCTCCATTGCTCCTCCAATATTCATCAAAGCTAACCCGAATCCTAACCTGAATCCCTTGGCTGAGACAGAACTTAAGCTTTGTATGCAAACTGTTTTTTTTCAAGAATCAAAACTGCTATGATTGAAATTTCTCTGTCTCCATTTGGTTTAGTGAGTGACTTCACAATTTTAAAAAGTGGATTTAAATTATCTGTGCATGTGTTCTGATAAGAGTAAGCTTGTTGGATTGATCTTGTTTTGTGTATACATGTGTAAATATGTATATGTTAGATTTATTAAATTCCAGCTACTAGCCACAAAAGTGGGTAATACAATCAAAACCGTTGGCACTTATTGGATTTTGGATTCCATACAATGGTAGGGCTACTGGGGTACCGCCCGTCACAGTACGTGGCCTAGATCACCGTACCGAGGATCACTCCCGACCCCCTGCAACACAAAGTCGGGCCCGTTCCTTACTGTACAGTTCCGAATAAGACAACCCCGACGGTTGTAGCTATTCAACCGTCCACACAGCCGAAATAAAAGGGACCTCTAGACAGGGGTAAATCTTACTCTCCAGTGGGTGCGACCCACGAAGCCTTGCTGCACCTTCCCTGTTTTAGCCATTCCCGGTTGATGAGGCTTGAGGTTACGATTACCTTTATAGGACATATCACTTAGAATGCTCATTGTCCACCTGACGATGTGCTGAAAGCATTCAATCCATACAAGTTCGTTCCGGGTTCGAACGAAACCGAAGGCATTATCTCGTTACACTCATTTTGGAATCACCCTCAGAGTTAACGACAATAACCCTTGCACTCTAAACCACCATCTCGAATCTATAAGAACTAATTCCGTCAAACTCATTACGGAATCACCCACAGAGTTATACTGACGTATAGCCCTTACACCTCGAGTCTTCACAAAGCTCCACTTTGATTCACGACCTAACGTTAATTGGAATCGATGTGGTTTTCGGATTCCAAATATGGAAACCCGATCCCGGTCTCATCGAAATCCAAAGCGTGTCTTTTAGGTCCAAGTTGTTTTAAGTTTAAAACAATTCAATTTAATTATCCATATACACACAGATAGATACTTCACGTCATCATAATAGATAATCAATATTATCATAAACAGGTAATCATCACAAATTTATATTCTATATTACCATCATCCATAGATAACTCATACCATCACAATGCAACCAATGCATCCATAACACACAACACTATTTATCTCATGTCTGAGATTCAAACCATTCAAGTCAAATCAAATCATCCATTCATAAGCAAGGATCCATAATCACATCATCCATAATTAATTTAAAATAAATTAAATTAATTACTTCTATCTCTAATTAATTTAAAGTGAATTAAATTAATTACCTATCTTTAATTAATTTAAAATGAATTAAATTAATTACTTCACCATTTAAAACTTGCTTACTTAATCCCTTAATTGATTACCAATCAATTAAATAATTATCCTCAAATTAATCACCTTAATTAATCACCTTTGATTAATTATCCCTTAATTACATTCAAGTAATTATCTTTAATTAATTTTACAAATTAATTATCCTTAACCAAAATCAGTAATTAACCTTTAATTACTTCATTAATTAATTAATTATAATTAATTACATTAGTCCTTAATTAATTACATTAATTAATTAATTTCTTAATCACTTATCATTGATTAATTAATCCTAATTAATTAATCCTTAATTACATCATTAATCATATTAATTAATGATCCTTAATTAAATTTAAATTAATTACTTATTTAAATTAATTACATTAAGTAATTAACCTTAATTAAACCATAATTATAAATCATTTTTGATTAATTACATTTAGTAATTAAACACCCTTAATTACTTCTTTAATTACTCCAAAATTAATTACAATTAATAATTAATTATATTTATTAATCATCCTAGATTAATTTCATTAGTAATTAAATACTCTTAATTAATTACATCACTTAATTATTTCAAATAACTTAATTAATAAATGCTTAAATTAATTACACTAAGTAATTAATTATTAATCACTTTCACAAAGTAATTATCCTCATTATTATTTACACAAAGTAATTAATTCCAAAATACCATACTTTAATTAATTACTTCCAGTAATTTACTTAATTTAATTTCTTCTCTAAGTAATTATTCCTCATTGATTACTTATAAATCCATTCAATGATTATTCTAAATTAATTAAACTTAATTAATTAATTTAAACTAATCCAATTAATAAATTAATTACAAAGAGTAATTAATATCTTTAATTATTTCCATAAAGTAATCGTTCTTAATTAAGTTTTATAATTGATTATTTAAATTAATTAATCCAATTAATTATTAAAATTAATTACACAACTTAATTAATAAATAATCACAAGTTAATGACCTTCATTAACTTATTAACAAATTATTAATTACCTTTCTTAAGTAATTAACTTAAATTAACTACAAATTTAATTAATCTTAATTAATTTATTTCAAATCTTTAATTAATTAAACAAATTAATTAATTAAATTATTTAAATTACCTTACTAATTTAATGAAACAAAAATCATTAAAAATTTAATTTACTTTAAAATAAAACATTACTTATTAATGATTACTTTATCATTAACAAAGTAACTTAAAACAATTTAACTTAAAATTGTTTCAAATTATATTTTAAACTTAAAATTTAAAAAGAAATCAAACTTAACTTAACAAAGATTTTAAAACATTTCAAAAACCCTTTAAAAAAACTTATGCTAAAGATTTTCTTATTTTATAAAGAAGTTTAAAAACCCAAATTCATTTTAAAATACAAACCATAATTTAAATAAACTTTAACATTCAAAGTTGTTTTTAAACAATTTAAATTTAACAACTTATTTCATTTCAAAACATTGTTTTTCAAATTGAAGTTTGATTCCAGATTTAAACTTATGTTTAAATCTCTAATTAAATCTTAAGGATTTATTTTTTTTCTTTTATTTCAGATTTATTTAAACCCTTTTTAAAGTTGTTTAAATATTTTGTTTAAAAGTTTAAATTAAATTTCAAACCTGGATTCAAATCTCACTTGAAATTCATACCTTAAATTTGATTTAAATTCTGTCTAAACCTTCATTCAGATTTTTAAAACAATTTTGAATTGAAAATAATCACTGATACTTAAGATCGAGGCGTTAGGTGGCGAACGGGAGACTCTTACCCCTACATGTCCCTTTTGGGTAGTCAGTAATTGGCTCGAAGTAAGTGGGTATATGACTCGAAGCAGGCAAGCTTTTAACCCGAAGCAAAATTCTGTTTTCTCGGGTCAACCTGTAGTTTACAGTCATACAGTAAAACTGTGTTGTTTTTTTTAAATATGGATTTTAAGATTTTAAAATCTGGATTTTCAAATTTTAAAATCTGTAGTTATAGATTTTAAATAAGGTTTAGGTTTAAAATTTAATTCAAGTTTGAATTACTAATTTGAATTTAAATTCCAGGTTTTGAGTTGAAACCTGTTTTTCTGTTTTCTTTAAAACTGAGATTTTAAAAAATTTAAAATCTATAAATTTATGTTTAAGCAAAGTTTGAGTTCAAATGCAATTCAAGTTTGCATTACTGATTTGAATTCAAATTCCAGGTTATAAAATAAAAATAAAAGTTTAAATTTTAACTTAATTAACTATTTTATTTTGGGTAATAGTTGATACTTTTTAATAATGAAGTTTTTAAAATGGGACTAAGATTTAAGAATTAATCTGGAAATCTAAGCTTAAACCTGAACTCCAGTTTTAAATTTAAAAAAAAGATTTAAATTGGAAGTTTTAAACTAAAAATGAATTGAAACTTCTAAAATTTCGAAATGAATTTAACTTCAAGTTCTTATGATTTGATTTTTAAGACAAGCCTTTGAATTGTCCTGAAATTTAAATAAGTTTTAAATTATTTAAAACTTTGATAAGTTTTAAAAAATTTCTATTTAAGCTTGAATTTAAATTGAAATTTAAAAAGGTAATTTCATAAGTACTTTATTTTGAATTAAATTGTTTTAAACATAATTAAGTTATGTTTATGAAATTTTAAATTAAGAATTATATTTCAGGATTAATTTAATTAATAGGATAATTAGGATGGATTAATTAATTTAATTAATTAATTAAATTTGGGATTAATAATTGATTAACGATTAATCAATTATAATTAAGATCATTAATTAAAATTATTAATTAATGTTGAATGAATGTAATTAAGTTTTAATTTAAGGTTAATTAGTTTAATAATTAACTTTAATTAATAAATGATTAAAGATGATTTAAATGGTAATTAATTTAGGTTAATTACTTTATAAATGAATCTGAGAATGGTTAATGAGGTCATTAACCATGATTATTTAACAATTAATTAATGTAGTTAATTTTTATAATTAATTAGATTAATTAATTTAATGATAATCAATTATGAATGGTTTAAGTATAATTACTTGATAAAGTAATTAGGAAATTAATTACTTAATGTAATTAATTTAGTTTAATATGACTTTTTAATTTTAATTAATTAAGTTTAATTAATTTTAAACACTTGAGTTTTAAAAATAATTACCTTATGTAATTAATGATTTGGGTAATTACTTAGTTAAGTAATTGTTTGATAATTACAGATTGTAATTAAGTGGAGATGTTTAATTTTGAGATAGTTTGGATTAATTATTTAATAATTAATCAAATAATTAATTGACAAATTAATTAAGAAATTAATTTAAGGAATAATTAAGGATCATTAATTATTTTAATTAATGATGTAATTAATGATGATTAATTATGATTAATTAATCAATAATAGGTAATTAAAGGTAATTAATTGATTGTCTAATTAAGGATTAAGGTAATAGTAATTAATTGATTGTTTAATTACGGATTAAGGTAATTAATTATAATTAATTAATTAATTGAGTAATTAAAGGGTTAATTACTATTTTATTTGAGGTTAATTAATTTGTAAAATTAATTAAGGATAATTACATGAATATAATTAAGGGTAATTAATCAAGAGTGATTAATTAAAGTAATTTATGATTGATTAATTGATTGTAATCAATTAAATAGTCAAGTAAGCAAGTTATAATTTAGTGAAGTAATTAATTTAATTTATTTTGAATTAATTATAGATGAAGGAATTAATTTAATTCATTTTAAATTAATTAGAGATAGAGATAATTAATTTAATTCATTTTAAATTAATTATATTATGGTATGAGTAAATCTTTGCTTATGGATGAATGGATGTCATTGATTGACTTAGATGCTTTGTGATCTCAGTGATGAGATAAATGATATTGTGTGGTATGAATGTTTGGTTTGCATTGTGATGTTAACTTAGATTATCAATTGGGATGTTGATATATGGAATATCTATTCGATATTGATTATGTGGGTTACCTGTTATGTGATAATGTTAATTATCAGTTATGATTTATAAGTTATCTATCCGTGTGTATATAGATAATGTATTGAATTGTTTTAAAACTTTAAAACAACTTGGACCTAAAAGACACACTTTGGTTTTCGATGAGACCGGGATCGAGTTTCCATATTGGATATCCGAAAACCACATCGATTCCAAATAACGTTAGGTCGTGTATCAAAATGGAGCTTTGTGAAGACTCGAGGTGTAAGGGCTATACGTCAGTATAACTCTCTGGGTGATTCCGTAATGAGTTTGATGGAATAGTACTTATAGATTCGAGATGGTGATTTAGAGTGCAAGGGTTATTGTCGTTAACTCTGAGGGTGATTCCAAAATGAGTGTAACGAGATAATACCTTCGGTTTCGTTCGAACCCGTAACGAACTTGTATGGATTGAATGCTTTAAGAACATCGTCAGGTGGACGATGAGCATTCTAAGTGATATGTCCTATAAAGGTAATCGTAGCCTCAAGCCTCATCAACCGGGAATGGCTAAAACAGGGGAGGTGCAGCAAGGCTTCGTGGGTAGCCCCCACTGGAGAGCAAGATTTACCCCTGTCTAGATGTCCCTTTATATTTCGGCTATGTGGGGCGATTACTAGCTAGAATCGCTGGGGTTGTCTTGTTCGGAACTGTTCAGTAAGGAATGGTTTCGGCTTTGTGTTGCAGGGGAGTGGGAGTACTCCTCGGTACGGTGATCTAGGCCATGTACTGTGACGGGCGGTACCCCAGTAGCCCTGCCATTGTTGGAAACCCAATTTCCCTACGAGACCTACGATTTTGATTGTATTACCCACTTTTGTGGCTAGTAGCTGGAATTTAATAGATGTAACAATTTCGGCTATTTCATATTTATTTGAAAACCCTAGACACTATTATAATATCATCGGATTTCCTATCAAATGTTTTGGTTAGCGTAAGGTAAAAAAATTTCCATATTTATGTGTGGGAAGTCTTACGTGATACCTTTCTTTTCAAAAAGGTTTTTGAAAGTTAAGCAACTTTAACCTGTTACTCACACCAGACCCATGTCTGACCCGGAGTTTATTTTTGTTTTTCATAAACTCTTGGGTACTCAAATTTTTATGAGTAGTCAAGGGAATTCAGGTTAGGATTCAGGATTAGCTTTGACGAATTGTGGAGGAGCAATGGAGCAGGAGGCTTCTGCATATAGATATATATATAGAGTTTTCCGCTGTGTGTTCTCTGAGTTGTTGTATTGTGTTGTATAACTAGACAGGTGTTTATAACTGTCTAGTATATGAGTTGTATATCTGTGTACTCTGATATGGTTGTAAACTATGTAATATTTATGTTATTAATATAATTTATTCGTTCTGCTGTGTAAGATTCTGATGTTGTTTCTTTCTTCTCTTCTTTCTATTCTCTTTTCTATTCCTTTCTTTCTTAAAGATGATGCGATTTTCCGGGAGTGGAAAGTCGGGTCGTCACCCTTGACCCAACTTCCTATCTCCAGGAAATCGCATCGCTAATAAGAAAGAAAGGGATAGAGAATAGAAAGAAAGAGAAGAAGAAGAACCAACACATCAGAATCTAAACAGCGGAACGAATAAATTATATTAATACATAAAATATTTACATAGTTTACAACCACTATCAGAGCACACAGATAATACATCACATACTAGACAGTTATAAACACCTGTCTAGTTATTACAACTCAGTACAACATCACAATTAACTCAGAGATACCAAACACAGCGGACTACTATATAACTACAACGCAGAAGCCTCCTGCTCCATTTAATCCTCCATAATTCGTCAAAGCTAACCCGAATCCTAACCTGAATCCCTTGGCTACTCGTAAAAATTTGAGTACCCAAGAGTTTATGAAAAACAAAAATAAACTCCGGGTCAGACATGGGTCTGGTGTGAGTAACAGGTTAAAGTTGCTTAATTTTCAAAAACTTTTTGAAAGAAAAGGTATCACGTAAGACTTCCCACACATAAACATGGAAAAGTTTTTACCTTACGCTAACCAAAACATTTGATAGGAAATCCAGTTATATTATAATAGGGTCTAGGGTTTTCAAATAAATATGAAATAGCTGAAATTGTTACATCTATTAAATTCCAGCTACTAGCCACAAAAGTGGGTAATACAATCAAAACCGTTGGCATTTATTGGATTTTGGATTCCATACAATGGCAGGGCTACTGGGGTACCGCCCGTCACAGTACGTGGCCTAGATCAACGTACCGAGGAGTACTCCCACTCCCCTGCAACACAAAGCCGGACCCGTTCCTTATTGAACAGTTCCGAACAAGACAACCCCGCAGTTGGTGTACATCCAACTGCCCACACAGCCGAAATAAAAAGGGACCTCTAGACAGGGATCAATCTTGCTCTCCAGTGGGTGCGACCCACGAATCCTTGCTGCACCTCCCATGTTTTAGCCATTCCCGGTTGATGAGGCTTGAGGCTACGATTACCTTTAGAGGACACATCTCTTAGAATGCTCATCGTCCACCTGACAATGTTCTGAAAGCATTCAATCCATACAAGTTCGTTCCTGGTTCGAACGAAACCGAAGGCATTATCTCGTTACACTCATTACGGAATCACCCACAGAGTTAACGACGATAACCCTTGAACTCTAAACCTATATCTCGAATCTATAAGTACTATTCCGTCAAACTCATTACGGAATCACCCACAGAGTTATACTGACGTATAGCCCTTACACCTCGAGTCTTCACTTGCTCCACTTAGATTCACGACCTAATGTTAATTGGAATCGATGTGGTTTTCGGATATCCAAATATGGAAACCCGATCCCGGTCTCATCGAAATCCAAAGCGTGTCTTTTAAAGCCAAGTTGTTTTAAAGGTTTAAAACAATTCAATTATCTATATACACAGATAGATAAATCATAGATCCACAACAGATAATCAACATTATCATCATAATAGATAAACCATATTATCACTATCCAAAAAGATAATCTATATCAACATCACAATACAACAAATGCATCCAAATCACTCAACATTATCTATCTCATATCTGAGGTTCAAATCATCCACAGCAATCAACACTATCCAACCATATAAGCAATGATTAACCATATCAAATATAATTAATTTAAAATGATTTAAATTAATTACATTATTCCATAATTTTAAAGTAAATTAAATTAATTACTTTACCAATATCATCCTTGCTTATATCACTATTGATAATTTATCAATCAAATAATTAATCTTCATCCAATTATTCATTTTAATTAATCATCCCTGATTAATTAACTCTAAATTACATTCAAGTAATTATTTACTAATTAATTTCTCAAATTAATTATATTTAACCAAATACGATAATTAACCTTTAATTACTTCCTTTATTAATTAACTATAAATTA
Organism: Allium cepa; assembly: GCA_030765085.1. NCBI lineage: Eukaryota > Viridiplantae > Streptophyta > Magnoliopsida > Asparagales > Amaryllidaceae > Allium > Allium cepa. The sequence continues at coordinate 351,341,315 of CM060944.1, forward strand.
ATTACATTACTTCTTAATTAATTACTTTAATTAATTACCTTTAACCATTTATTATTGATTAATTAATCTTAATTAATCAATCTTAATTACATCATTAATTATAATAATTAATGATCTCTAATTACATTTTAATTACCTTATTTAAATTAATTACTTTAAGTAATTAATCTTAATTTAAACCATAATTGTTAATCACCCTTGATTAACCGAATGCAGTAATTAACTTCCCTTAAATTACTTCACCAAATAAATTAATTACCCTTAATTAATTTAATTAATTTTAAATTAATTACCTCATCAAAATAAATCTTGCTTAAATAACCATTAATCAAGTAATTAATTAAGAAATTAATTAATTTGGTTTAATATAGTAATTAAGTTAGTTAATTACTTAGAGTAATTAATTTAAGGAATAATTAAGGACCATTAATTATTTTAATTAATGATGTAATTAAAGTTGATTAATTATGATTAATTAATCAATAATAGGTAATTAAAGGTAATTAATTAAGGATTAATGTAATTAATTATGATTAATTAATTAAGTAATTAAAGGTTAATTACTGTTTTGTTGAGGATAATTAATTTGTGAAATTAATTAAGGATAATTACGTGAATGTAATTAAGGGTAATTAATCAAGAGTGATTAATTAGGATGATTTATTTGAATGATTAATTGATTGTAATCAATCAAATGATTGAGTAAGCAAGATTTTTTATTGTGAAGTAATTAATTTAATTTATTTTAAATTAATTATAGATGAAGTAATTAATTTAATTCCTTTTAAATTAATCAGAGATAGAGATAGTTAATTTAATTCATTTTAAATTAATTATAGGATGATGAGTAAATCATTGCTTACGGATGAATGGTTGAACTTGATTGTCTTGGATGCTTTAAGATCTCAGTAGTGAGATAAATAATATTGTGTGATATGGATGATTGATTGTATTGTGATGATAACATAGGTTATCTATTGTGATGATGATATATGGTATATCTATATGATATTGATGATGTGAATTACCTGTTATGTGATAATGTTGATTATCAGTTATGATTTATAAGTTATCTATCTGTGTGTATATAGATACTGTAATTGAATTGTTTTAAACCTTTAAAACAACTTGGACCTTAAAAGACACGCTTTGGTTTTTGATGAGACCGGGATCGGGTTTCCATATTTGGATATCCGAAAACCACATCGATTCCAAATAACGTTAGGTCGTGAATTCAAAGTGGAGCTTTGTGAAGACTCGAGGTGTAAGGACTATGAGTCATTATAACTCTGTGGGTGATTCCGTAATGAGTTGACGGAATTAGTTCTTATAGATTCGAGATGTTGAATCAGAGTGCAAGAGTTATTGTCGTTAACTCTGAGGGTGATTCCAAAATGAGTGTAACGAGACAATGCCTTCGGTTTCGTTCGAACCCGGAACGAATTTGTATGGATTGAATGCTTTCAGAACATCGTCATGTGGACGATGAGCATTCTAAGTGATGTGTCCTATAAAGGTAATCGTAGCCTCAAGCCTCATCAACCGGGAATGGCTAAAACAGGGGAGGTGCAGCAAGGCTTCGTGGGTCGCACCCACTGGAGAGCAAGATTGATCCCTGTCTAGAAGTCCCTTTATATTCGGCTGTGTGGGTGGTTGCTAGCTACAACCACAGGGTTGTCTTGTTCGGAACTATTCAGTAAGGAATGGGCCTGGCTTTGTGTTGCAGGGGATCGGGAGTGATCCTCGGTACGTTGATCTAGGCCACGTACTGTGACGGCCGGTACCCCAGTAGCCCTGCCATTGTATGGAATCCAAAATCCAATAAGTGCCAACGGTTTTGATTGTATTACCCACTTTTGTGGCTAGTAGCCGGAATTTAATAGATGTAACAATTTCGGCTATTTCTTATTTATTTGAAAACCCTAGACACTATTATAATATCATCGGATTTCCTATCAAATATTTTGGTTAGCGTAAGGTAAAAACTTTTCCATGTTTATGTGTGGGAAGTCTTAAGTGATACCTTTCTTTTCAAATGGTTTTTAAAATTTAAGCAACTTTAACCTGTTACTCACACCAGACCCATGTCTGACCCGGAGTTTATTTTTTATTTTCATAAACTCTTGGGTACTCAAATTTTTATGAGTAGTCAAGGGTGATTCAGGTTAGGATTCAGGTTAGCTTTGACGAATTGTGGAGGAGAAAATGGAGTAGGAGGCTTCTGCGTTAGATATTAGAATTCCGCTGTGTGTTCTCTGAGTTGTCGTATTGAGTTGTATAACTAGACAGGTGTTTATAACTGTCTAGTATGTGTTGTATATCTGTGTGCTCTGATAATGGTTGTAAACTATGTAATATTTATGTTATTAATATAATTTATTCGTTCCGCTGTGTAAGATTCTGATGTTGTTTCTTTCTTCTCTTCTTTCTATTCTCTTTTCTATCCCTTTCTTTCTTCAAGATGATGCGATTTTCCGGGAGTGGAAAGTCGGGTCGTCACACTTGGTATCAGAGCATTAGGCTGAGTGAATACCTAGGCTCTGAAGTATATCTTTCTTAGGGAGCGTTGGGTTGAGTGAATACCTAGGCTCTGCAGTGGTGTCTATCTTGAGAGACCATATTTGTAATTTTTATATATAATATATATTTATTTCTACCTATCGGCTGGGTTACCTGTTCAGGTTATCCAATATAAGTTATAAAGGTAGATGGGGTAGTATTATGTGTAACACGATTACTACCATTTGTTGGAGTTTGAATGTTTGAGGTTGGAAGTGTATATGTTGAGACTGTAGGCCTAATACCGTCTCGAGTAAGTTCTGTAGTTTGGTGTAGAATTTCATTAATCTTTGAAGGTAACCTGTTAAGGTTCGGAGGTAATTCTCTAAAGTTGGTGAGTAGAATTTGGATCTGTTGGTTGGACAGAAGCAAGTGATGGTATTTTGAATACCTCGGGAAGTAGTAGCTGAGTGATGAGATGCAGTGACTATGGATGTTCCCGAAGAAGTTTTCTTTGGAACAAGTTAAAGAAGTGAGTCTGCTTTGGTGTTGTGGCTGTGATCAGCCGGAGTTTCTGTTTGCTTTGAAGTCCGAGTTTCTTGGAGAGCTTTTGATTTGGAATTCTTTGGCATCTGTGGCAGCAGTGTAGTTTGGAGTGTTCTCGGTGTTGGCAAGAGATCTTCTGGCTTAGCAGTTTTTCTGAAGTGGAGTTCAGAAGCAGCTGAGTGGGCCCGTTTCTTTGATGGGTTGGCTAGTTGAGTGTAAGCTGTTCTATTTGCTTTAGGGAGAACAGTTTTCCTTGGATTTGGTTTGGATGGATCGCAAAAGTGACTTGCGATTGTTTGAGTGTTCTCTTGGGTTATCTGAATTTTTCTGAATATCTTCAGGAAGTCAGAGTTTGGTTCACATATGGAGATTGAGTTGGTGTAGCAGCTCGGAGTTTTGGAGGAACTCCTGAATGATTCTTATGGATTTGTTGAACCATATCTCTGGGGTGTGTTGTCCAGTTTGTGCTTGTGTTCTTCTTCAGCCTTCTCTTCTACTTCGGATCAGAGTTGAGCAGCGGAAGCAGTTTGGAAGTGTATCTGCTTTTCTTTTCCCGCTCAGGAGAAGAAGTTGTCGTCTTCTGATGTGAGGAGTAAAGGTTGAGTTCTTGGTTTTGGTTGATCTTGAGGAGATCATTTTGTTGAGTTGAGTGGTCTAGTTGTTTCTAGAAGTATCAACGAAGGTTGAGCTGATCATTAAGTTTGTAGACAGCTCCGGATTGTCTGAAGAGTTTTTATGGATAAGAGGCGGAGGGATTTGGACTCTGAAGTCGGAGTTGGATAAGTTTTCTCTGATAGTAAGTGAGCTATAAGTTTGGGTAAGTTTGAGAAGCTAGCTCTGAAGTGTTTTGGATCTTTGCTGTGATCTTGGAGGTTAAGTGATTGATCTTCAGGATTGGATTGCCGGTTTGGATAACTGGGATTCGATGAGTTTCACGTATCTCTGAGGGAGTACGTGTATGATCTATCTCTGGTTTTGGAACCAGTAGTTCTAGAGTTTTGGTTATTGAGTCGGACTCATTTGCAGTCTGATATCTTGTCTAGTATTATAGATTTAGTTGTATAGGAGCTTTGTAGCTTCATAGTATTGTTTGTTTGGATTCTTTAGAGCGAGTATCCCGATATATATATATACCTGGGGAAACTCGATAAAATTTTATCCAGAATTTGTCTGGATAATTAGATTTGTTTGATTGGTTGTTTGATTGTCAGCATATGTTTGATATATGCTTATGTTTAAAATTAAAATTTAATAAGATTATTAAATTACCTTTGTTTTAAATTTCGAGGATGAAATTCTTTTAAGAAGGAAGGATTGTAACATCCCGGAATTTTTAACAATATCAATTTAATAATCTGTAGTTAAAATTAAATTGATATTGATATTTTGATAATAATTATTCAGATAAAATTAATAATCTTCTCTAATAAATATTTAAATTGGTTATTTATCTTTTTAAAATAATAAATTGATTTCTATTTTCAATATAAATATATGGTTCATATTTTAAATAAATTGGTATTGTTTTAAATTTAGAATAAATTCAACAAAATGATTTCATGACTTAATAAAATGGATTATTTATTTAATAAAAGTATAATTTCTTGAAAAATGATTTTAATTTAATAATAAGAGATTTATAAAATAATATTAATATTGTATTGACTTTATGAATAAGTTTTGAAAAAGATTTGTAATTTTTATTTCAAATTGAATTTTTATTTATAACTTAATTTGAAATTGTTTGGTTTGAATTTGGTCTGAATTTAAATTCAAAAGTATAAATCTTAATTGTTTAATTATTTTAATTTAACATGTGTAAGTTTTATAAACATAGTTTGTTCTTATTTCTTTTATAAATACATACACATGTTTAAAAATAAACTAACATATTAACTTAGGATTACACACACATTAGTTTGTAAAATTAAAAACTAATTACTTTTAAAAGAGAAAACAAGTGTTAAATTAATATGCATTCAATTTGACAAGTGTTGTTAAGTTTGACATGTGTTAAATTTTTAGTTTTTCTTTTTGTTTTCTTTCATTAAAATCTGAAATACATTTAGTTTAGTTGCATTCTTCATTTCATATTACATTGTCATTCTTCCTTAATCAAAAGAAAAGATCAAATTCATTTTCATATAAAAAAATTCAGAAAAATCTGCATATTCAAAATATAACATCTGCATCTAAACATCCTCAAATCCACCTTCGCCTAAAATTCAAATCACAAGCCTGCATATATATATCCATAAACAAATCTGCATATTCAAATCTACACTTCATTTCAAAATCAAAATGAAGCCTGCATGTTTTCCTGCATTCTGTTTAAATCCTGGAATGAATTTGAAGACATGAAAGTCTCTGCCTTCATGTGAAGATTTAGCAACTTAATCTACCTGCATGCAAGCATTTTAATCAGTGAACAAATAGGCAAACTGCATATCAAATTCAAAACTTGAAGTATATCAGAGTCAAGCCTGCATTTTTGGTGATTTCTGCAAAACTCAACTGAGCTTTGCATTCTTATGGTGAGTAACATTTAAATTTTTAAACTGTAATCAGGTTGCTTGAGTAAAATTTTGTTTGTGTGTTTGATTGTGATTATGTATGCATGTTTATTATATACTGCAGTATACCCAGATCATCTTCCAATTAAAGAATCCCCTATAATTGATCTAGTTTGAGATAGTATTTGGGTGCTAGAATAGTCAAAAGAAGTTGTTTACCATAGATTAGGATTCAAATTATAAAGTAATGTGTTTTTATTTTCTTAAGTTAAGATTTAAATTTTTAGGTGAGTTAAATACAGGGTGTATCTCTGTAAACACATGCAATCACATTATATGTTGTTCTTGATCAAAATCAAACACATCAATATTTAAATGCAGTTTCATAAACTTAATGTATTAATAAAAACTTGATTTTTAAATCAGTTAGTAGTATTTCTAGGTTTTTGTTACAGTAACAGTTGTTATTGAACAATAATATGAATTGGGGCAAATTCTTGAAATCTGTAGTTTAAGAAAACTCAGAATTCTTTTGAGTTATAGAGTAAGGATCATAAATCCTTGGAAAAATCTGAGAAGTAATTAAAGTTTGCTAGAATGATTGCAGTTTTGGATTTTTAGAACTTAACCCTAGTTTTGAATGGGTTTGTGCTTTGAGTCAGGTTGAAGAGTAGGATTGACCGAGTGTCTTGATATCTGGGAAATGGGAAGTTGGTGTGTAGATAGGTTCGAAGCCGGAGAGGGTGGACCTCAGGTGGTCGGAGTAGCGCGAGGATGCCGTTGACAGGTTTGGAGTAAAAACCTGTATAAAATTTTCCAGGTTTGAATGTGGGGGGGTGAATTTTGAATTCTTGTTTATCTGTTCTATTTGGCGATTATGTTGGCGGATGGATGAGTTGCTGGTTGTTTTTGGATCATCTAAGATGATGGGCAGAGGAGGAGATCGCCGTGCATACGCACCGCGACAAGTTTTCTGATGATCTATTTTTGGGTGTGGGATGTTGCAGGGAATCTGTGAAGATGGCTCGAAGCAGGTAGATGTTTGACTCGGAGTGGAGAGGCTTTAGACCCAAAGTAGGAATTTAGTTTCTCGGGTTACTTTGCAACTTGCTAGTTTCAGGTTGCAGACCTGTTTTCTTTTAAATCTGGATTTTAAATATTTAAAATCTAAAGTTTATGTTTAAAGAAAAGTTTAACTTTAAAATCAAATTCAAGTTTGAATTTTTGAATTGGATTCAAATTCCAGGTTTTGAAACCTGATTTACTGTTTTTTTTTTTTAAATCTGAGTTTTCTTTTTTAACTTTTTAAATCTGCAGTTTATGTTTTGAGCAAAATTTAAGAGTAAATTCAAATGCAAGTTTGAATTTCAGATTCAAATTTAAATCCCAGTTTTGAAATAGAATAAAATGTTTTCAGAAATTTAACTAAATTTACTATTTGTGTTGATAAAATAGTTTAAACTTCGTAATAATGAGATTTTTAAAAATGTGAGCAAGATTTAAAGATTGATTTTAAATATGGAAGTTTAAATTTAAAAATAAAGATCAGTTTTAAATTTAATAGAAGATTTGAATTGAAAGTTTAAATTAAGAAAGAGTTGAAATTTCTAAAACATTGAAATGAAATTCAACTTCAAATTTTATGACTTCATTTTAAGATAAACTTTTGTTTGTCCTGAAATTTAAATAAGTTTTAAATTTCTTTCAAACTTCACAAGTTTAAATTACTTTTAAATTTAAAATTTTATTTAAACTGGAATTTAAAACGAGTTCAAAAAGCACCTTGTTTTAAATAAAATTGTTTTAAACATAATTAAGTTATGTTTATTTTGAAAATTTGATTAAGAATTATGTTTTAGAATTAATTAATAAGGTAATTAAGATTAATTAATTAATTAAATTAAATAAATTAAATTTGGAACTAATAATTGATTAATAATTAGTCAATTTGGAATTAAGATCATTAATTAAGTTATTAATTAATGATAAATGAATATTAATTATGTAATTAAGTTTAAACTAAGGTTAATTAATTTAATAATTAACCTTGAATTAATGAATGATTAAAGATAATTTAATTTGTAATTAATTTAAGTTAATTACCTTATAAAATAATTTAAGGATGGTTAATGAAGGTCATTAACCAGGATTATTTAACAATTAATTAATATGGTTAATTCTTATAATTAGTTAGATTAATTAATTAAATAATAATCAATTATAAATGGTTAGAGAGTAATGACTTGATAAAGTAATTAAGAAATTAATTACTTAATGTAATTAATTTAATTGAATGAGATTGTTTAATTTAATTAATTAAGTTTAATTAGTTTTAAAAACTTGGGTTTTATAAATAATTACTTTATGTAATTAATGATTTGGTAATTACTTAGTTAAGTAATTGTTTAATAATTACATGATTGTAATTAAGTGGAGATGTTTAAGTATGAGATAATTTGGATTAATTATTTAGTAATTAATCAAATAATTAATTAAGAAATTAATTAATTTGGTTTAGTATAGTAATTAAGTTAGTTAATTACTTAGAGTAATTAATTTAAGGAATAATTAAGGATCATTAATTATTTTAATTAATGATGTAATTAAAGTTGATTAATTATGATTAATTAATCAATAATAGGTAATTAAAGGTAATTAATTAAGGATTAATGTAATTAATTATGATTAATTAATTAAGTAATTAAAGGTTAATTACTGTTTTGTTGAGGATAATTAATTTGTGAAATTAATTAAGGATAATTACATGAATGTAATTAAGGGTAATTAATCAAGAGTGATTAATTAGGATGATTTATTTGAATGATTAATTGATTGTAATCAATTAAATGATTGAGTAAGCAAGATTTTTTATTGTGAAGTAATTAGTTTAATTTATTTTAAATTAATTATAGATGAAGTAATTAATTTAATTCATTTTAAATTAATTAGAGACAGAGATAGTTAATTTAATTCATTTTAAATTAATTATAAGATGATGAGTAAATCATTGCTTATGGATGAATGGTTGAACTTGATTGTCTTGGATGCTTTAAGATCTCAGTAGTGAGATAAATAATATTGTGTGATATGGATGACTGATTGTATTGTGATGATAACATAGGTTATCTGTTGTGATGATGATATATGGTATATCTATATGATATTGATGATGTGAATTACCTGTTATGTGATAATGTTGATTATCAGTTATGATTTATAAGTTATCTATCTGTGTGTATATAGATACCGTAATTGAATTGTTTTAAACCTTTAAAACAACTTGGACCTTAAAAGACACGCTTTGGTTTTCGATGAGACCGGGACCAGGTTTCCATATTTGGATATCCGTAAACCACATCGATTCCAAATAACGTTACGTCGTGAATTCAAAGTGGAGTTTGTGAAGACTCGAGGTGTAAGGACTATGAGTCATTATAACTCTGTGGGTGATTCCATAATGAGTTGACGGAATTAGTTCTTATAGATTCGAGATGGTGAATCAGAGTGCAAGGGTTATTGTCGTTAACTCTAAGGGTGATTCCAAAATGAGTGTAACGAGATAATGCCTTCGGTTTCGTTCGAACCCGGAACGAACTTGTATGGATTGAATGCTTTCAGAACATCGTCAGGTGGACGATGAGCATTCTAAGTGATGTGTCCTATAAAGGTAATCGTAGCCTCAAGCCTCATCAACCGGGAATGGCTAAAACAGGGGAGGTGCAGCAAGGCTTCGTGGGTCGCACCCACTGGAGAGCAAGATTGATCCCTATCTAGAAGTCCCTTTATATTCGGCTGTGTGGGTGGTTGCTAGCTACAACCACGGGTTTGTCTTGTTCGGAACTATTCAGTAAGGAATGAGTCCGGCTTTGCGTTGCAGGGGGTCGGGAGTTATCCTCGGTACGTTGATCTAGGCCACGTACTATGACGGGCGGTACCCCAGTAGCCCTGCCATTGTATGGAATCCAAAATCCAATAAGTGCCAACGGTTTTGATTGTATTACCCACTTTTGTGGCTAGTAGCTGGAATTTAATAGATTTAACAATTTCGGCTATTTCTTATTTATTTGAAAACCCTAGACACTATTATATTATCATCGGATTTCCTATCAAATGTTTTGGTTAGCGTAAGGTAAAAACTTTTCCATGTTTATGTGTGGGAAGTCTTACGTGATACCTTTCTTTTCAAAAGGTTTTATAAAAGTTAAGCAACTTTAACCTGTTACTCATACCAGACCCATGTCTGACCCGGAGTTTATTTTTGTTTTTCATAAACTCTTGGGTACTCAAATTTTTATGAGTAGTCAAGGGTGATTCAGGATAGGATTCAGGTTAGCTTTGACGAATTGTGGAGGAGCAAATGGAGCAGGAGGCTTCTGCGTTAGATATTAGAATTCCGCTGTGTGTTCTCTGAGTTGTCGTATTGAGTTGTATAACTAGACAGGTGTTTATAACTGTCAAGTATGTGTTGTATATCTGTGTACTCTGATAATGGTTGTAAACTATGTAATATTTATGTTATTAATATAATTTATTCGTTCCGGTGTGTAAGATTCTAATGTTGTTTCTTTCTTCTCTTCTTTCTATTCTCTTTTCTATCCCTTTCTTTCTTAAAGATGATGCGATTTTCCGGGAGTGGAAAGTCGGGTCGTCACACTTGGGTATTGTAACATCCCGAAATTTTTAACAATATCAATTTAATAATCTGTAGTTAAAATTAAATTGATATTGATATTTTGATAATAATCATTCAGATAAATTTAATAATCTTCTCTAATAAATATTTAAATTGGTTATTTATCTTTTTAAAATAATAAATTGATTTCTATTTTCAATATAAATATATGGTTCATATTTTAAATAAATTGGTATTGTTTTAAATTTAGAATAAATTCAACAAAATGATTTCATGACTTAATAAAATGGATTATTTATTTAATAAAAGTATAATTTCTTGAAAAATGATTTTAATTTAATAATAAGAGATTTATAAAATAATATTAATATTGTATCGACTTTATGAATAAGTTTTTAAAAAGATTTGTAATTTTTATTTCAAATTGAATTTTTATTTATAACTTAATTTGAAATTGTTTGGTTTGAATTTGGTCTGAATTTAAATTCAAAAGTATAAATCTTAATTGTTTAATTATTTTAATTTTTAACATGTGTAAGTTTTATAAACATAGTTTGTTCTTATTTCTTTTATAAATACATACACATGTTTAAAAATAAACTAACATATTAACTTAGGATTACACACACATTAGTTAGTAAAATTAAAAACTAATTACTTTTAAAAGAGAAAACAAGTGTTAAATTAATATGCATTCAATTTGACAAGTGTTGTTAAGTTTGACATGTGTTAAATTTTTAGTTTTTATTTTTCTTTTCTTTCATTAAAATCCGAAATACATTTAGTTTGGTTGCATTCTTCATTTCATATTACATTGTCATTCTTCCTTAATCAAAAGAAAAGATCAAATTCATTTTCATATAAAAAAATTCAGAAAAATCTGCATATTCAAAATATAACATCTGCATCTAAACATCCTCAAATCCACCTTCACCTAAAATTCAAATCACAAGCCTGCATACATATATCCATAAACAAATCTGCATATTCAAATCTACACTTCATTTCAAAATCAAAATGAAGCCTGCATGTTTTCCTGCATTCTGTTTAAATCCTGGAATGAATTTGAAGACATGAAAGTCTCTGCCTTCATGTGAAGATTTAGCAACTTAATCTACCTGCATGCAAGCATTTTAATCAGTGAACAAATAGGCAAACTGCATATCAAATTCAAAACTTGAAGTATATCAGAGTCAAGCCTGCATTTTTGGTGATTTCTGCAAAACTCAACTGAGCTCTGCATTCTTATGGTGAGTAACATTTAAATTTTTAAACTGTAATCAGGTTGCTTGAGTAAAATTTTGTTTGTGTGTTTGATTGTGATTATGTATGCGTGTTTATTATATACTGCAGTATACCCAAATCATCTTCCAATTAAAGAATCCCCTATAATTGATCTAGTTTGAGATAGTATTTGGGCGCTAGAATAATCAAAAGAAGTTGTTTACCATATATTAGGATTCAAATTATAAAGTAATGTGTTTTTATTTTCTTAAGTTAAGATTTAAATTTTTAGGTGAGTTAAATACAGGGTGTATCTCTGTAAACACATGCAATCACATTATATGTTGTTCTTGATCAAAATCAAACACATCAATATTTAAATGCATTTTCATAAACTTAATGTATTAATAAAAACTTGATTTTTAAATCAGGTAGTAGTATTTCTAGGTTTTTGTTACAGTAACAGTTGTTATTGAACAATAATATGAATTGGGGCAAATTCTTGAAATCTGTAGTTTAAGAAAACTCAGAATTCTTTTGAGTTATAGAGTAAGGATCATAGATCCTTTGAAAAATCTGAGAAGTAATTAAAGTTTTCTTGAATGATTGCAGTTTTGGATTTTTAGAACTTAACCCTAGTTTTGAATGGGTTTGTGCTTTGAGTCAGTTTGAAGAGTAGGATTGACCGAGTGTCTTGATATCTGGGAAATGGGAAGTTGGTGTGTAGATAGGTTCGAAGCCGGAGAGGGTGGACCTCAGGTGGTCGGAGTGGAGCGAGGCTGTCGTTGACAGGTTTGGAGTAAAAACCTGTATAAAATTTTCCAGGTTTGAATGTGGGGTGGTGAATTTTGAATTCTTGTTTATCTGTTCTATTTGGTGATTATGTTGGGGGATGGATGAGTTGCTGGTTGTTTTTGGATCATCTAAGATGATGGGCAGAGGAGGAGATCGCCGTGCATACGCACGGCGACAAGTTTTCTGATGATCTATTTTTGGGTGTGGGATGTTGCAGGGAATCTGTGAAGATGGCTCGAAGCAGGTAGATGTTTGACTCGGAGTGGAGAGGCTTTAGACCCGAAGTAGGAATTTAGTTTCTCGGGTAACTCTGTAACTTGCAAGTTTCAGGTTGCAGACCTGTTTTCTTTTAAATATGGATTTTAAATATTTAAAATCTGAAGTTTATGTTTAAAGAAAAGTTTAAGTTTAAAATCAAATTCAAGTTTGAATTTTTGAATTGGATTCAAATTCCAGGTTTTGAAACCTGATTTACTGTTTTTTTTTTAAATCTGAGTTTTCTTTTTAAACTTTTTAAATCTGCAGTTTATGTTTTGAGCAAAATTTAAGAGTAAATTCAAATGCAAGTTTGAATTTCAGATTCAAATTTAAATCCCAGTTTTTAAAATAGAATAAAATGTTTTCAGAAATTTAACTAAATTTACTATTTGTGTTGATAAAATAGTTTAAACTTCGTAATAATGAGATTTTTAAAAATGTGAGCAAGATTTAAAGATTGATTTTAAATCTGGAAGTTTAAATTTAAAAATAAAGATCAGTTTATATTTAATAGAAGATTTGAATTGAAAGTTTAAATTAAGAAAGAGTTGAAATTTCTAAAACATTGAAATGAAATTCAACTTCAAATTTTATGATTTCATTTTAAGATAAACTTTTGTCTGTCCTGAAATTTAAATAAGTTTTAAATTTCTTTCAAACTTGACAAGTTTAAAATACTTTTAAATTTAAAATTTTATTTAAACTGGAATTTAAAACGAGTTCAAAAAGCACCTTGTTTTAAATAAAATTGTTTTAAACATAATTAAGTTATGTTTATTTTGAAAATTTGATTAAGAATTATGTTTTAGAATTAATTAATAAGGTAATTAAGATTAATTAATTAATTTAATTAAATAAATTAAATTTGGAATTAATAATTGATTAATGATTAATCAATTTGGAATTAAGATCATTAATTAAGTTATTAATTAATGATAAATGAATATTAATTATGTAATTAAGTTTAAACTAAGGTTAATTAATTTAATAATTAATCTTGAATTAATGAATGATTAAAGATAATTTAATTTGTAATTAATTTAAGTTAATTACCTTATAAAATAATTTAAGGATGGTTAATGAAGGTCATTAACCAGGATTATTTAACAATTAATTAATATGGTAAATTCCTATAATTAGTTAGATTAATTAATTAAATAATAATCAATTATAAATGGTTAGAGAGTAATTACTTGATAAAGTAATTAAGAAATTAATTACTTAATGTAATTAATTTAATTGAATGAGATTGTTTAATTTAATTAATTAAGTTTAATTAGTTTTAAACACTTGGTTTTTATAAATAATTACTTTATGTAATTAATGATTTGGTAATTACTTAGTTAAGTAATTGTTTAATAATTACATGATTGTAATTAAGTGGAGATGTTTAAGTATGAGATAATTTGGATTAATTATTTAGTAATTAATCAAATAATTAATTAAGAAATTAATTAATTTGGTTTAATATAGTAATTAAGTTAGTTAATTACTTAGAGTAATTAATTTAAGGAATAATTAAGGATCATTAATTATTTTAATTAATGATGTAATTAAAGTTGATTAATTATGATTAATTAATCAATAATAGGTAATTAAAGGTAATTAATTAAGGATTAATGTAATTAATTATGATTAATTAATTAAGTAATTAAAGGTTAATTACTGTTTTGTTGAGGATAATTAATTTGTGAAATTAATTAAGGATAATTACATGAATGTAATTAAGGGTAATTAATCAAGAGTGATTAATTAGGATGATTTATTTGAATGATTAATTGATTGTAATCAATTAAATGATTGAGTAAGCAAGATTTTTTATTGTGAAGTAATTAATTTAATTTATTTTAAATTAATTATAGATGAAGTAATTAATTTAATTCATTTTAATTAATTAGAGATACAGATAGTTAATTTAATTCATTTTAAATTAATTATAGGATGATGAGTAAATCATTGCTTATGGATGAATGGTTGAACTTGATTGTCTTGGATGCTTTAATATCTCAGTAGTGAGATAAATAATATTGTGTGATATGGATGATTGATTGTATTGTGATGATAACATAGGTTATCTGTTGTGATGATGATATATGGTATATCTATATGATATTGATGATGTGAATTACCTGTTATGTGATAATGTTGATTATCAGTTATGATTTATAAGTTATCTATCTGTGTGTATATAGATACTGTAATTGAATTGTTTTAAACCTTTAAAACAACTTGGACCTTAAAAGACACGCTTTGGTTTTCGATGAGACCGGGATCAGGTTTCCATATTTGGATATCCGTAAACCACATCGATTCCAAATAACGTTACGTCGTGAATTCAAAGTGGAGCTTTGTGAAGACTCGAGGTGTAAGGACTATGAGTCATTATAACTCTGTGGGTGATTCCATAATGAGTTGACGGAATTAGTTCTTATAGACTCGAGATGGTGAATCAGAGTGCAAGGGTTATTGTCGTTAACTCTAAGGGTGATTCCAAAATGAGTGTAACGAGATAATGCCTTCGGTTTCGTTCGAACCCGGAACGAACTTGTATGGATTGAATGCTTTCAGAACATCGTCAGGTGGACGATGAGCATTCTAAGTGATGTGTCCTATAAAGGTAATCATAGCCTCAAGCCTCATCAACCGGGAATGGCTAAAACAGGGGAGGTGCAGCAAGGCTTCGTGGGTCGTATCCACTGAAGAGCAAGATTGGTCCCTGTCTAGAAGTCCCTTTATATTCGGCTGTGTGGGTGGTTGCTAGCTACAACCACGGGGTTGTCTTGTTCGGAACTATTCAGTAAGGAATTGGTCCGGCTTTGTGTTGCAGGGGGTCGGGAGTGATCCTCGGTACGTTGATCTAGGCTACGTACTGTGACGGCCGGTACCCCAGTAGCCCTGCCATTGTATGGAACCCAAAATCCAATAAGTGCCAACGGTTTTGATTGTATTACCCACTTTTGTGGCTAGTAGCCGGAATTTAATAGATGTAACAATTTCGGCTATTTCTTATTTATTTGAAAACCCTAGACACTATTATAATATCATCGGATTTCCTATCAAATGTTTTGGTTGGCGTAAGGTAAAAACTTTTCCATGTTTATGTGTGGGAAGTCTTAAGTGATACCTTTCTTTTCAAATGGTTTTTGAAATTTAAGCAACTTTAACCTGTTACTCACACCAGACCCATGTCTGACCCGGAGTTTATTTTTTATTTTCATAAACTCTTGGGTACTCAAATTTTTATGAGTAGTCAAGGGTGATTCAGGTTAGGATTCAGGTTAGCTTTGACGAATTGTGGAGGAGCAAATGGAGTAGGAGGCTTCTGCGTTAGATATTAGAATTCCGCTGTGTGTTCTCTGAGTTGTCGTATTGAGTTGTATAACTAGACAGGTGTTTATAACTGTCTAGTATGTGTTGTATATCTATGTACTCTGATAATGGTTGTAAACTATGTAATATTTATGTTATTAATATAATTTATTCGTTCCGCTGTGTAAGATTCTGATGTTGTTTCTTTCTTCTCTTCTTTCTATTCTCTTTTCTATCCCTTTCTTTCTTAAAGATGATGCGATTTTCCGAGAGTGGAAAGTCGGGTCGTCACACTTGGTATCAGAGCATTAGGCTGAGTGAATACCTAGGCTCTGAAGTATATCTTTCTTAGGGAGCGTTGGGTTGAGTGAATACCTAGGCTCTGGAGTGGTGTCTATCTTGGGAGAGCGTATTTGTAATTTTTATATATAATATATCTTTATTTCTACCTATCTGCTGGGTTACATGTTCAGGTTATCCAATATAAGTTATAAAGGTAGATGGGGTAGTATTGTGTGTAACACGATTACTACCATTGGTTGGAGTTTGAATGTTTGAGGTTGGAAGTGTATCTGTTGAGACTGTAGGCCTAATACCGTCTCGAGTAAGTTCTGTAGTTTGGTGTAGAATTTCATTAATCTTTGAAGGTAACCTGTTAAGGTTCGGAGTTAATTCTCTAAAGTCGGTGAGTAGAATTTGGATCTTTTGGTTGGACAGAAGCAAGTGATGGTATTTTGAATACCTCAGAAAGTAGTAGCTGCGTGATGAGATGCAGTGACTATGGATGTTCCCGAAGAAGTTTTCTTTGGAACAAGTTAAAGAAGTGAGTCTGCTTTGGTGTTGTGGCTATGGTCAATCGGAGTTTCTGTTTGCTTTAAAGTCCGAGTTTCTCGGAGGGCTTTTGATTTGGAATTCTTTGGCATCTGTGGCAGCAGTGTAGTTTGGAGTGTTCTCGGTGTTGGCAAGAGATCTTCTGGCTTAGCAGTTTTTCTGAAGTGGAGTTCAGAAGCAGCTGAGTGGGCCCGTTTCTTTGATGGGTTGGCTAGTTGAGTGTAAGCTGTTCTATTTGGTTTAGGGAGAATAGTTTTCCTTGGATTTGGTTTGGATGGATCGCAAAGTGACTTGCGATTGTTTGAGTGTTCTCTTGGGTTATCTGAATTTTTCTGAATATCTTCAGGAAGTCAGAGTTTGGTTCACATATGGAGATTGAGTTGGTGTAGCAGCTCGGAGTTTTGGAGGAACTCCTGAATGATTCTTATGGATTTGTTGAACCATATCTCTGGGGTGTGTTGTCCAGTTTGTGCTTGTGTACTTCTTCAGCCTTCTCTTCTACTTCGGATCAGAGTTGAGCAGCGGAAGCAGCTTGGAAGTGTATCTGCTTTTCTTTTCCCGCTCAGGAGAAGAAGTTGTTGTCTTCTGATGTGAGGAGTAAAGGTTGAGTTCTTGGTTTTGGTTGATCTTGAGGAGATCATTTTGTTGAGTTGAGTGGTCTAGTTGTTTCTAGAAGTATCAGCGAAGGTTGAGCTGATCAGTAAGTTTATAGACAGCTCAGGATTGTCCGAAGAGTTTTTGTGGATAAGAGGCGGAGGGATTTGGACTCTGAAGTCGGAGATTTTATTTTGGATAATTTTTCTCTGATAGTAAGTGAGCTATAAGTTTGGGTAAGTTTGAGAAGCTAGCTCTGAAGCGTTTTGGATCTTTGCTGTGATCTTGGAGGTTAAGTGATTGATCTTCAGGATTGGATTGCCGATTTGGATAACTGGGATTCGATGAGTTTCACGTATCTCTGAGGGAGTACGTGTATGATCTATCTCTGGTTTTGGAACCAGTAGTTCTAGAGTTTTGGTTATTGATTCAGACTCGTTTGCAGTCTGATATCTTGTCTAGTGTATAGATTTAGTTGTATAGGAGCTCTGTAGCTTCATAGTATTGTTTATTTGGATTCTTTAGAGCGAGTATCCCGATATATATATACCTGGGGAAACTCGATAAAATTTTATCCAGAATTTGTCTGGATAATTAGATTTATTTGATTGGTTGTTTGATTGTCAGCATATGTTTGATATATGCTTGTGTCTAAAATTAAAATTTAATAAGATTAGTAAATTACCTTTGTTTTAAATTTCGAGGACGAAATTCTTTTAAGGAGGAAGGATTGTAACATCCCAGAATTTTTAACAATATCAATTTAATAATCTGTAGTTAAAATTAAATTGGTATTGATATTTTGATAGTAATTATTCAGATAAATTTAATAATCTTATCTAATAAATATTTAAATTGGTTATTTATCTTTTTAATAATAAATTGATTTCTATTTTCAATATAAATATATGGTTCATATTTTAAATAAATTGGTATTGTTTTAAATTTAGAATAAATTCAACAAAATGATTTCATGACTTAATAAAATGGATTATTTATTTAATAAAAGTATAATTTCTTGAAAAATGATTTTAATTTAATAATAAGAGATTTATAAAATAATAATAATATTGTATTGACTTTATGAATAAGTTTTGAAAAAGATTTGTAATTTTTATTTCAAATTGAATTTTTATTTATAACTTAATTTGAAATTGTTTGGTTTGAATTTGGTCTGAATTTAAATTCAAAAGTATAAATCTTAATTGTTTAATTATTTTAATTTTTAACATGTGTAAGTTTTATAAACATAGTTTGTTCTTATTTCTTTTATAAATACATACACATGTTTAAAAATAAACTAACATATTAACTTAGGATTACACACACATTAGTTTGTAAAATTAAAAACTAATTACTTTTAAAAGAGAAAACAAGTGTTAAATTAATATGCATTCAATTTGACAAGTGTTGTTAAGTTTGACATGTGTTAAATTTTTAGTTTTTCTTTTTCTTTTCTTTCATTAAAATCTGAAATACATTTAGTTTAGTTGCATTCTTCATTTCATATTACATTGTCATTCTTCCTTAATCAAAAGAAAAGATCAAATTCATTTTCATATAAAAAAATTCAGAAAAATCTGCATATTCAAAATATAACATCTGCATCTAAACATCCTCAAATCCACCTTCACCTAAAATTCAAATCACAAGCCTGCATACATATATCCATAAACAAATCTGCATATTCAAATCTACACTTCATTTCAAAATCAAAATGAAGCCTGCATGTTTTCCTGCATTCTGTTTAAATCCTGGAATGAATTTGAAGACATGAAAGTCTCTGCCTTCATGTGAAGATTTAGCAACTTAATCTACCTGCATGCAAGCATTTTAATCAGTGAACAAATAGGCAAACTGCATATCAAATTCAAAACTTGAAGTGTATCAGAGTCAAGCCTGCATTTTTGGTGATTTCTGCAAAACTCAACTGAGCTCTGCATTCTTATGGTGAGTAATATTTAAATTTTTAAACTGTAATCAGGTTGCTTGAGTAAAATTTTGTTTGTGTGTTTGATTGTGATTATGTATGCATGTTTATTATATACTGCAGTATACCCAGATCATCTTCCAATTAAAGAATCCCCTATAATTGATCTAGTTTGAGATAGTATTTGGGTGCTAGAATAGTCAAAAGAAGTTGGTTACCATAGATTAGGATTCAAATTATAAAGTAATGTGTTTTTATTTTCTTAAGTTAAGATTTAAATTTTTAGGTGAGTTAAATACAGGGTGTATCTCTGTGAACACATGCAATCAAATTATATGTTGTTCTTGATCAAAATCAAACACATCAATATTTAAATGCAGTTTCATAAACTTAATGTATTAATAAAAACTTGATTTTTAAATCAGGTAGTAGTATTTCTAGGTTTTTGTTACAGTAACAGTTGTTATTGAACAATAATATGAATTGGGGCAAATTCTTGAAATCTGTAGTTTAAGAAAACTCAGAATTCTTTTGAGTTATAGAGTAAGGATCATAGATCCTTGGAAAAATCTGAGAAGTAATTAAAGTTTGCTAGAATGATTGCAGTTTTGGATTTTTAGAACTTAACCCTAGTTTTGAATGGGTTTGTGCTTTGAGTCAGTTTGAAGAGTAGGATTGACCGAGTGTCTTGATATCTGGGAAATGGGAAGTTGGTGTGTTGATAGGTTCGAAGCCGGAGAGGGTGGACCTCAATGATACCTTAATAGGATCATGATCAAATCTATAAGTTGTTTTATACTAAATACAATTGAAATCAAAGGTTTACTTCAACCTGTTTTAAACCGACTTCATGATACTTTATATATTTATTTATAATTTAAATATTTTTCCTTTAAAATCTTTATATTAAATTTGTATTTAGTAACCTCTTTCTTTTATTTATTTTAATATGATCATTAAATGAATATAACAGCTATATACAAATAAAATCATATGTATATTATTTCTATATTCAATTCTACCTTAAAATGTTTATTTTTGAAATTTCCAAATTCAAATTAAAAATCAACGTATATAAACTGTATATATTTAAATACTTCTACTTATCACAATTTATTTATTTAATTATCTGGAATCAGTATTTCAATGGTTTAAAATTGATTAATTATCAAAATCAAATGTCATTTAAGTACTTAATTGTTTTACATGTGTTCATGAGATGCCTTAGTATGATTACACATGTACATAAGTATTTTAAATAAATTTTAATTTAATTTTTAAATGTAAATATAACCTTACCCTTTAAATTTACTTTATTACTAAAGACTTATATGTGTAAATATAAATTTACTTTAAAGAAAGTATTATAATACTAATTACAATACAAATAAATCTTATATATGTAATTTAAAATCTAAACATCTATATTTATACAATCATTTTAAATTTAAAACACTTTGAAGAAAACAAAAAGAAAACTTTGATTAAATCCTTATGTTTATACAATTTATACTATTATATTATAAGTTCTTGATGTAATATTATATATAAAGTTAATAAATTCTACTTTATTTATATGGTTTTTATTCTTGAGTTCTATTTATTTATATCTAAATACATATAAACAATCAATTATTATTCGTTTGAAATAAATAACAATCTTTACCAATTTACAAATAAATAATGAAGGAGATTATTACCTTTTATTTACTCAATTTATAAATTAGTAATTTCAATAGTTTAAATTAGATAATTATTCAATTATTTAATGTCCTAAAAATCCGGGTTATCACATTCCTCCCCCCTTAGAATCTTTTCGTCCTCGAAAAGGAACGAAGCCAGATTTATTAAAATGCTTGTAATCAGATAAATTCTCTTTGATTATTTAAAACACTTTTAAAGTCTATATAGTATTATAATTTAGTTTTTATGAAGATAGTTTTTATAACTCGATGTTTCAACTAGTCCATCTTTGTTCTCACAGAAATTCGGTCATACGTTGATCAGGCGTACGACTGAAAATCTATAAGTACTTAGCAGACTCATTTCAACATCCAGTGAAAATACTTTGAAAATAATTTTTATTGAAAATATAGAAATCAGTTTTTGAAAATAGAGGATATATCTTTGGTGAGAATGCTCTGGAAATCATCACCCCCATTAAATAAAGTTTAATTAATTACATAAATTAATTGATTACCCTGAACCCATTCCCAATTTCAAGATTTAATTCCAATTTGAATCCATTTCAAACTTGTCTTTAATTTAATTTTCAATTTGGTTGTAATTCTATTACCACTTAATTCTTACTATTACTTTTAGTTTAATTAATACTACAACCAATTT
The DNA here is from genome assembly GCA_030765085.1 of Allium cepa. Classification (NCBI taxonomy): domain Eukaryota; kingdom Viridiplantae; phylum Streptophyta; class Magnoliopsida; order Asparagales; family Amaryllidaceae; genus Allium; species Allium cepa. Next base: position 351,362,793 of record CM060944.1, read on the forward strand.
CCTTAATATAATAGATAATCTATTTCTTATATAAGATTCATTTACTTTTGAAATCATTTAAAAACATTTATATAAGAAAATAACAAGTACGCTCTCTCATATTTATACACTCAACTCATTATAGGGTACCACTTACCCTATCCTTAATGAGTAATCCTCAATTATTAATTACTCCTGATTAATCCCTTTTAGTAATTAATTAACTTAATTACTTTATTAATCCAAATTAATTATTCTTTGATTTATTACTAAGTAATTAAATTCAAATTACTTACAATATCAAGCATCTTCTATTAATTACATCTTGTAATTTTCCAATCAATTACTTCACTAAGTAATTCAAATTAATTACATAAAATCTTATTTCCAGATATTAACTACCTCATTAAAAATTCTGTAAACAAGTTCAGTTGATAAACTTTTCATTTTATAAAAATTATTTATTTTGAAAACAAGAATTCAAATTCATTTTGAATTCATAATTTAAACTAGGTATCAACTTTTGGTTAAACCCTGCTTTGCTTCTTTAAATTAAATCTAGTTTAATCTTAAAAACCTACATACTGTCAGGTTTCAGAAAACCTGAAACTAACATACTCGAGCAAAATCTAATTTACTTCGGATCTCATCCTAATTTTCTTCGAGTAAATACTCGAACTACCCGAGGCATACCCGAGTACAACTCACCAATACTATAAACCCATTCCAAAATCCTTTACCAGTAAAAAGAAGTGCACGGTGCACGTGCACCTTGACGTCGATCATCTCCAGCCTCTCACCATGGCTTCAACTCCTCGACAACCACCTATGCTTCAACCTACGACCACCAAATCGTCACTATCCACCTAAAATTCAAATCGTACCTCTACGCCCAAACCTGGGAACATGGAATCCTCAAAGCTCAAACCTGTCAACGGTCCAAACTATGACCTCCGACTACCGTACAAGCTGCAACTTCGGCCATAGCTTCGATAGTTCACCAGCTTCCATCACCCAAAAACATAAGACACTCGATCAATCATTTAAGCCGTGACGACCCATTAATTAAGTATCCTAAAATCTAGGGTTACAGACAAGAAATCAACGTCACTGCTTCCTTGGTGATTTGCATCACCATCGCATATTTTTCCCAGGTCCATTGGTTACTCCTCTACCCTTTGGAAGAATTTCGATACCCCAAAATTTAAAAATCAACTGAGGTCACCAATTTTCCCATTTCCGTTTAACAGAGAACAACATCCATACCTCTTAATTAAAAATGCTGATTTTTATATTGAAATTCCTATTTTTGCTTTGTATTTTCATTTATATTACTGAACATCATAATTTACAAAGTTTGATTTTCACTTTGTATATCAAACACTGCTGTTATGCTTTTCTTTTTAGTTCCAGAGACACTCAGATGGATTTTGGCTTAAATAAGTTTTTAAAGCATCAATCTATGATAAATCACACAACCTTTGCTTATAAACTAAGTCCTATTAACATTTGTTTGAGGAGAAAGTGAATTCAAATTTAAATCAGGGAAACTAAAACTTAAACAGAGGATACTTATATGGAAACAAAACATGCATACTGCAGACTTCATCAACAAACATACATACCATAAATTTAACCACAGAAATAACAGCAACTATGTTTTATACTTAACCTTTTAAAAATAAAGTTACTCACTAACCACTCATTTAAAAATTATGTTATAGTTATCAAAATTCATGAATTTTCGACATAAACCAGATTTTATATTCAATGCAAGAAATTTAGGCATAAAAATTTTCTGAAAAAAAAAACAACTTTATTGTTATTTCTTGTTTTCACTTCTTTACTCAATATTTCTTCTTGCAATTCTCTTTAAAATGAAATTGTATTATCCAGAACAATTTCCCTATTAAAATTCTTGCCTAGTATTGTCTGTATAATGAGAAATTAAGATTTAAAAACCAAATTTTTAAGGCTGCATCAGGGAACATAGATTTGCAACATATATTCTGGCATACTTATTCAATAACCATATTTCTATCTATATACAGACATATCTTCACCATGCAAACAAGTTTTCATAAGTCATTTCAATGATAAATCACAGGCATCATGGTTGACAGGTTTAAACATTAATAGTGGAAGCAGTTACTCACCTGTTTTCCTTAGAAACAGAGAAGGCTTTTTTTCCTCTTTTCCAGGCTTTGAAAAACTACAGATCAATTTTGCTGATGAAAATTGATTCTTGAATGCCAGATCTCTGATTTTAAATGCTGAACTAATGTTTAACTTGCTGTGTTGATCCTAATCTTAGATTTGATTCGCTGGTTTGAAGTTGCGGATGAATTTGAATTCTTCATTTTAGTTGCATGTTGAAACGTTTGTGAAGAGCATAAATTTGCAGGTCTGATTTTGCTTTTAGTTTGAAAATCTCAAGATTTGGAAAGAGTTTCCTGGTTTGCCATTAAATTTGGTTAAGAAAAAGCAAACAAAGAAATGAAAGTTTTGAGAAAATTAGTTTTCTTCTTTAAAACATTTATAAAAATAAAATAAAATGAATATACCACTTGTTCATACACGAAGCTTTGCTGCACCTCCCCTGTTTTAGCCATTCCCAGTTGATGAGGCTTGAGGCTACGATTACCTTTAGAGGACACATCTCTTAGAATGCTCATCGTCCACCTGACGATGTTCTGAAAGCATTCAATCCATACAAGTTCGTGTATGAGGAATAGTTACTAGAGAAGTGGTATTTTCTGGATACCTTCGAAGATGGTGATTTAAGTTTAGGATAATCTTCCTGGAACAATTTCTTCTAGACAATAATAGTCTATTTAAATGATGAGTTAAGAAATTTTGTAACTCATTTTAACCTTGATTTAGTTAAATCTTAAGTTTGTTAATAATGTTATAATAATTAAAGTGGATGAAGTATTTCATCATTAAACTTAAGAACTTTTGTTAAAGAAATTTGCATAGTAGGTTAATTCCTATATGGTTTGAAGTGATTTAAATGATGAAATTAAACAAGGTGTTATTTATTTAATGCATTAAGGATGGCTAATTAATGAAATCGGTTCAGAAATTATTTATTTATTTATACTATTAAGGAAATTAGTAATTGGTTTTAGTAATTAAATTTAAGGGACTAATTTATAAATGTGATTAACTAATTTAGTTATTAATTAAAGGATGATTAATTTATTTAGAGTTAATCCCTTAATGAAATTAAATGATAATTACTTAATGAAGTAATTACAGAATAATTACTTAATGAAGTAATTACAGAATAATTACTTAATGTCATTAATTAAGGTGGGCAATTGAGGGACAATTACAAAATGTAATTTATTAAAGAATAATAGTTTAATGTCATTAATAAGAGTAATTAATGGGAATTCCTAAATGATAATCGCTTAATGGAAGTAATTGAGGATCAATTACTTAGTGTAATCAGTTAGAGTATGGATTAATTAAAGGACTAATTAAAAGGTTAGTTAATTAATAATGAAAGGTTAATTAATTAATAATTATAGAATAATTGATCAAGGTAATTAATTAAGGAATTAATTACTCAGTGAAATTAATTAAGTAAAGTAGTTAATTTAAGTTAATTAATTAAGTAAAGGTAATCATTTGATTTTGGGTTAGGTATAATTACTTAAGATAATTAATGAGGTGTATTGAAGTAATTAATGGATGATTACCGGATGTAATTACTTTAAAATAAATTACTTGATGGGGAGTAATTAAAAGATAATTACTTTATGGAAGAAATTAAGTAGTAATTACTCATTAACTAATGAACATAATTTAAGGATCATTAATTAATGTAATTAATGAAGTAATCAATCTTGCTTATTAACGATGGAATGATAATGAGTGTTTGGGACTGGTTGATATCTCTGATATGAATTGCTTTGTGATATGATATGTTGGATGGATGATGATGATGTGATTATCTATCAATTATGTATTGATGTGTTAAAATGTTGTCTGGTAATTAAAGTTGAATTGTAATTAATTGGATAATTTGGGTTAAGATGACATTGGATTCGAAGAGACCGGAGTCGGGTATTAGTAGATACCCGAAACCACTTCGATTCTTTATAGATTGATATGTGGAATCAATATGCTAATATGGGATGATTTAAGTAAATTGGACCATTTAAACTAAGTTTTGCACTTAGAAATTGATGTGTGGAATAAGTAATGTTTGTAACAGCTGGTGAAGTTGTAAATTGATATAAGTTACCCGGGTTTATATAAGTTGTATACTTTTGTATTACATGTTAGATGGGTTTACTCACGCTGGTTTCCAGCCTGACCCGGGTGTTACTTTGATGTAATGCTCGGGTCAGACCGAGTATTACAGCTTTTCAGGTAAGGACGTTCTGGAGTTCAGGAGGCGAGCCGGATGGCAGGAACGTACGGAGTGATTTCCTCTGTGTATATTATTGCCGATTAACTGGGACATGTTTTCAAATTTGTCCTATGTTGTGTAATAGTTGTAACTCTGATGTATAAATGTATAAGTGTATTGTACAGTTCTTCTTTGTAAAACTGATATTATTTATTATTATATTTTGATCCGCTGCGAATGTGAGATTTCTGTGTCTTGTTTCTGTTTCCTTCTTCTTTCTCTTTTCTTCTTTTCCTAACTATCTGGAATTTTCGGGATCGAAATTTCCGGATTGTTACATTTTGGTATCAGAGATGAAGGTTAAGCGAGAACCTTGGCTCTGGTGGGATTACTCATTAAGGATAGGGTAAGTGGTACCCTAGAATGAGTTGAGTATATATATATATGAGAGAGCGTACTTGTTATTTTCTTATATAAAGGTTTTTAAATGATTTCAAAAGTAAATGAATCTTATATAAGAAATATATTATCTATTATATTAAAGAAATTGGTTGTAGTATTAATTAAATTAAAAGTAATAGTAAGAATTAAGTGGTAATTACTTGTTTATGTAAACATTTCTCTTTTTTTTTCTTCAAAAACTTAAGAGAAATTTCAGTTAAGAGATCTATAATCAAAAACTTGAACCAAGTTCCAAAATCTGCAAATTTGCTTCTTCAAACCAAACCTGTCAATTTCCCCTCACAAACAAATTTGATAACCTATAATCTCCTCAAACCTGAAAAGAAGAAGAAAAAAAACATGTATAAACCTGTAACTCTTCAAATCATCAAACTGAAGTGCAAGTCAAAACCTGAAACAAATCTGCTACTTAAAAGAACTGCATACATTATTTTGGAAACCTGCAGTCCACTGTTTGAAAACAACATCCTGCTTGCATGCATTTTGTTTTCTGAAAGCATACATGCAAAATGAAATCTGGGTAGCCTACATATTTGCTGGAAAGCATTCAATCAAGCATGCATCAGGAAAGGCTTTTCCAGGAAATAAGTTGCTCTGCTCAGGAAATAGGTGAGTAACCTCACTCTTTAATAAAATTAAAGTATGAAATCAGTTGCTTGTTATTTCTGAAAATATGCATGTTTGAATGCCCTTTTTTAATTCATTACTGGTATATATATATATATATATATATATATATATATATATATATATATATATATATGAAGGTATATTGTAGTGCATGTTGCAGTTTAATTATTTTCTGTACATGGATACTCTGCTCAAGGAAATCAGTGAGTAACAATTTGTTTTCTCTAACTAAACTTAGTTAATAATTAGATGCTTGCTATCTTTAAAACTCTGTGTGTTTGCAAGTCATATTTTAATGTTTATTACTGGTATAACATATGAGTTTGAAGTCATACATGTTGATGTGAATTTATCTTTCTGTAACTCAAGATTTTAGGTTTGGGAATTGCTAAAAATATTTACTCCATTTAAATTGATGTATGTTAAGTTTTAACATTTAAATCAAAACATAATTGTTAACCTTGTTTACAGTTTAAAATTTACTTAATATGAAAATTTTCTGTAATGGTATTTGTAAATTCAGAGAGTACGGAACCAAATTTTTGAAAATAGGAATTCGACCTTCCAGATTCTTTGATTTGAGATTAGAAACCGATTTCATGATCAAAGTTATGAATTTTTAAAAAAAATTAGAAATTATAGTTTGAAAAGGGTTTTATCCCTATTTGTCTGTTGCTCGAAATTACTGATCACCGCAACATCATATGTTGACGGAGCCTTCTCAAATTTGGGGAAATGATTGATGGAGTGTGGGAGAAGTAGAGGCCGGAGGTGGAGTTCTTCTGGTGGTCGGAGTACGGTGGTTGAGGCGATTTCCAGTTCGACATTTCTGTATTTTTGAGCTCGAATGCTCAAATTCGATTTAGGGGTTCTTCAGATTCTCTGTTGGTCGGGAACGTGTTGGAAGGTGATGAATGACATGCGTGGATGGTCGCGAGGTGTAGGTGGTGGTTGTTGCGGCGGTGCAGGTGCACGAATTTATGGCTTGCATTCTGTGTTTTGGGGAAGAAGGATTTCTCGAGTGATGTCCGGGGTGTTGCGTGCTTTTGCTCGAAGCAGAGGTGTGGGTGACTCGAGTATTTGAGATGAGGTCTTGGGTAGTTTGAATGTTACAGGTTTTAGTTTAAACCTGTCATGCTGTAAGTTCTGTAAATGCAAATGAAAGCTACATGAGTTTTACTCGAGTTTATTTAGCGTTTACTCGAGTGAATCCTTTGAGTTCGGGTTAGTTTGCAGTTAAAAAATTTGTCATGTTTCAAATTTTAAAGCTGAAAATTTAAATCATTTAGCAAAGATTTAAAATGTGTTTTAAATCTAATCTGTATTATGGATTCAAGTTTTGATTTGAATCATAGTTGTAAATGATTAAGTTTTAAATTCAAATTTGTTTAAATGATCTTTAAAAGGGTTTATTGTTTAGAAATGTTTTAAAGGAATTTGAATTTAAATTTGAAATTGAAATATAAAAGAGTGTGTTAAACAAGTTTAAATTTGATTCAAATCTAGTATGAACCTTAGGTTTAAAATAAATTTAAGTTTTATAAATTTGAAGTGTTTAACAAATTTGAATGAATAAGAAATTTTAAATGTTTTGAATTTAAAAAGGAATTTGTTTTAACTCTTGAAAATTTCTTTATAAGAAAAGTATTATTTATTATTCAAAAGTTTTAAATTTTTTTTTTTTAAAAACTTGTTAATGTTAAATTATAATTTAATAATTTGTTTTTCATTTAATTATCAGGGTAATTAAATGAATAATTAATTTATTTAATAAATTAATGAAATGAATAATTACTCAAAGTAATTAAGGGTTTAAGGTTAATTATTTTTAGAATAATTAACTTGTAATTAAGAATAATTAATTAAATAAGGTTTGATTATAATTAATGATTAATAATTAATCAAGTAATAAAGGATTAATTAAGTTTTTGCTAACACTTAATTAATTAAATAATTAAGGGTTAATTAATGAGTTATTAATGATTAATTAATTTGAAATTAATAATGACTTAAAATAAGTTAATTATTTCAGATAAGTAATTAATAAATTGTTTAATAGTTAATGAAGGTCATTAACTGAGGATTTTTTTAATTAAATAATTAATATGATTAATTTTAATAATTAATTAGATTAATTAATTTAAAGATAATCGTTTGAGTAAATTATTAAGTATAATTACTTATGGAAGTAATTAAGGAAATTAATTACTTATTGTAATTAATTGAGTTTAGTTTGATTAGATTAAGTTCATTAATTCAGTTTAATTAATTTAAAATAATCATTGAAGGATTATGGAGTATAAATTACTTATTGTAATTAAATAAAGAGAAATTTCTTAGAGAAGAAATTAATGGGTAATTACTGTATGTAATTAAGTGAAGGTGATTTGATAATTAAAGTAATTTAAGTATAATTACTTGGTGAATCAATCAAGGGATTAATTTGAGATAATTAATTAAGGAGTAATTAATTTATTTAGTAAGTAATTAAGGGTAGTTAATTACTGAATAGGGTTAATCAAGAGTGATTAACAATTATAGGTTAAATTAAGATTAATTTCTTGATGTAATTAATTTAAATAAGGTACTTAATTAAATTGTAATTAGAAATCATTAATTAATATAATTAATGATGTAATTAAGATTGACTAATTAAGATTAGTTAATCAATAATAAGTGATTAAAGGTAATTAATTAATATAATTAATTAAGGATTAATGTAATTAATTATAGTTAATTAATTTGTGAAGTAATTAAGGTTAATTACTGAATTTGGATAAGTATAATTAATTTGTGAAATTAATTAAAGGATAATTACTTAAATGTAATTAGGAATAATTAATCAAAGGTGATTAATTAGAGTGATTAATTGGAAGATGATTAATTTATTAATTTGTAATTAATTAAAGGTTATGTAAGCAAGATTTTTATTGATGAAGTAATTAATTTAATTCATTTTAAATTAATTAGAGAATGATGTAATTAATTTAATTCATTTTAAATTAATTATATTTGGTATGATAAATCATTGCTTACATGGTTGGATAATGTTGTTTGCCTTGATTGGTTTGAATCTCAAATATGGGATAAATAATGTTGAGTGATATGGATGCATTGGTTGCATTGTGATGATGATTTGGATTATCTTTTGATAATGATGATATGGTTTACCTGATGTGATGATAATATTGAATACCTGCTGTGAATCTGTGATTTATCTATTGGATGTAAAGATAATTGAATTGTTTTAAAAACTTTAAAACAACTTGGCCTTAAAAGACACGCTTTGGATTTCGATGAGACCGGGATCGGGTTTCCAAATAAATTAATTCTCCTTAATTATCTCTAATTAATCCCTTGATTTATTTATACAAAATAATTTGTTCCAAATTACTTTCACAATTCCACCTTCCACTAATTACAACCAGTACTTATCATTAATTAATTCACTAAGTAATTATACTTCATCAATTACATTAAGTAATTATTATCAAATTATCGAGTGATCAAAATTAATTAAACTTAATTAATTAATAAACCAACTACATTAAACTCCATTAATTGCATTAAGTAATTAATTTCTTAACTACTTCCATTAAGTAATTAAACTTAAATAAATTCCACAACTGATTATCATTTAATTATTTAATCTAACTAATCGCATTAATTAATTGTTAATAATCTTAAGTTAATGACCATCATTAATCATTAATCATTCTTTAATTACTTTTATCAAGTAATTAACTTACATAAATCTGTAACGACCCAACTTCCAAACTCCAGGAAGTCGCATCGCTAATAAGAAAGAAAGGGATAGAGAATAGAAAGAAAGAGAAGAAGAAGAACCAACACATCAGAATCTAAACAGCGGAATGAATGAATTATATTAATACATAAAATATTTACATAGTTTACAACCACTATCAGAGTACACAGATAATATATCGCATACTAGACAGTTATAAACACCTGTCTAGTATTTACAACATAATACAATCTCAGAGACAAATCACAGAACACACAGCGAAATACTAATATCTAACGCAGAAGCCTCCTGCTCCATTGCTCCTCCAATATTCGTCAAAGCTAACCCGAATCCTAACCTGAATCCCTTGGCTGCTCGTAAAAATTTGAGTACCCAAGAGTTTATGAAAAACAAAAATAAACTCTGGTTCATACATGGGTCTGGTGTGAGTAACAGGTTAAAGTTGCTTAACTTTCAAAAACCTTTGAAAAGAAAGGTATCACGTAAGACTTCCCACACATAAACATGGAAAAGCTTTTACCTTACGCTAACCAAAACATTTGATAGGAAATCCGATGATATTATAATAGTGTCTAGGGTTTTCAAATAAATAAGAAATAGCCGAAATTGTTACATCTATTAAATTTCAGCTACTAGCCACAAAAGTGGGTAATACAATCAAAACCGTTGGCACTTATTGGATTTTGGATTCCATACAATGGCAGGGCTACTGGGGTACCGTCCGTCACAGTACGTGGCCTAGATCACCGTACCGAGGAGTACTCCCACTCCCCTGCAACACAAGGCCGGACCCATTCCTTACTGAACGGTTCCGTACAAGACAACCCTGGCAGTTGTCGCGATTCAACCGCCCCACACAGCCGAATATAAAGGGACTTCTAGACAGGGGTAAATCTTGCTCTCAAGTGGGGGCTACCCATGAAGCCTTGCTGCACCTCCCCTGTTTTAGCCATTCCCGGTTGTTGAGGCTTGAGGTTACGATTACCTTTATAGGACATCAAATATTAGAATGCTCATCGTCCACCTGACGATGTTCTGAAAGCATTCAATCCATACAAGTTCGTTCCCGGTTCGAACGAAACCGAAGGCACTATCTCGTTGCACTTATTATTGGAATCACCCTCAGAGTCAACGACCATAGCCCTTGCACTCTGATTCATCATCTCGAATCTATAAGCACTATTCCTTCAAACTCATTACGGAATCACCCACAGAGTTATACTGACGTATAACCCTTACACCTCGAGTCTTCACTTGCTCCACTTAGATTCACGACCTAACGTTATTTGGAATCGATGTGGTTTTCGGATATCCAAATATGGAAACCCGATCCCGGTCTCATCGAAATCCAAAGCGTGTCTTTTAAGTCCAAGTTCTTTTAAGTTTAAAACAATTCAATTCTAATTATCTATATACACACAGATAGATACTTCATATCATCATAATAGATAATCATCAATATTATCATAAACAGGTAATCATCACAAATTGATAATCTATATTATCATCATCCATAGATAACTCATACCATCACAATGCAACCAATGCATCCATATCACACAATACTAATCTCATATCTGAGATTCAAACCATTCAAGTCAAACCATATCATCCATTCATAAGCAATAATCCATAATCACACCATCTATAATTAATTTAAAATGAATTAAATTAATTACTTCTACCTCTAATTAATTTAAAGTGAATTAAATTAATTACCTATCTTTAATTAATTTAAAATAAATTAAATTAATTACTTCGCCATTTAAAACTTGCTTACTTAACCCTTAATTGATTTCCAATCAATCAAATAATTATCCTCAAATTAATCACCTTAATTAATCACCCTTGATTAATTATCCCTTAATTACTTTCAAGTAATTATTTTTAATTAATTTTACAAATTGATTATTCTTAACCAAAATTAGTGATTAACCTTTAATTACTTCATTAATTAATTAATTATAATTAATTACATTAATGCTTAATTAATTACATTAATTAATTGCTTCCTTAATCACTTATCATTGATTAATTAATCCTAAGTAATTAATCCTTAATTACATCATTAATCATATTAATTAATGATCCTTAAATTTAAATTAATTAATTAATTAATTACATTAAGTAATTAACCTTAATTAAACCACAGTTATTAATCATACTTGATTAATTACATTTAGTAATTAAGTACCCTTAAGTACTTCCTTAATTACTTCTAAATACATTTAATAATTAATTATATTTATTAATCATCCCTGATTAATCTCATTAGTAATTAAGTACTCTTAATTAATTACATCACTTAATTATTTCAAATAACTCAATTAATAAATGCTTAAATTAATTCCATTAAGTAATTAATTATTAATCACTTCACAAAGTAATTAATCCCGAATATCATACTTAAATTAATTACTTCCAGTAATTTACTTAACTTGATTACTTCTCTAAGTAATTATTCCTCATGATTACTTATAAATCCATTCAATGATTATTCTAAATTAATTAAAATTAATTAATTAATTTAAACTAATCCAATTAATAAATTAGTTAAAAAGATTAATTAATATCTTAATTATTTCCATAAAGTAATCATACTTAATTAAGTTTCATAATTGATTATCTAATTAATTAATCCAATTAATTATCAAAATTAATTACATTGATTAATTAATAATTAATCACAAGTTAATGGTCTTCATTAACTTATTAAAAAAAAATTAATTACCTTTCTTAAATAATTAACTTAAATTAATTACAATTTTAATTATCCTAAATTAATTTATTTCAAATCTTTAATTAATTAAACAAATTAATTAATTAAATTATTTAAATTATCTTACTAATTTAATGAAATAAAAATCATTAAATTTTTAATTTACTTTAAAATAAAACATTTCTTATTCATGATTACTTAATCATTATCAAAGTAATTTAAAACAATTTAACTTAAAATTGTTTTCAAATTTTTTTTTTAAATTTAAATTTAAAAAGAAATCAAACTTAACTTAAACAAAGTATTAAAAACATTTTAAAATCTTTTTAAAACTTATGCTAAAGATTTTCTTATTTTATAAAAGAAGTTAAAATAAATTTAAACCCCAAATTCATCTCAAATACAAATCATATCTAAATATGTTTGAACAACCAATTTGTTTAAACATTTAAATTTCTTTCATAAACAAGCAACATATTATACTTGGGTTTAAATTTAAAGAAAAAAAAAGTTACTCACCTGTTATTGCAAGAAACAGAGCTTTGATTTTTGAAAAACTTGAAAATGCAGGCTTGAACAATCCAGACTTCTTCTTTTTTATATTTTTGAATTTAACTTACATGTAGCCCTTTTGAACTAGCTGTTAACACTTGCATGCAGGCAACATATGCTTTGCTTCTTGATTTTGAACTTTCAGTGCTTGAATTGCAACTAATGGAATCACCCTTAGAGTCAACGACCATAGCCCTTGCACTCTGATTCGCCATCTCGAATCTATAAGCACTATTCCGTCAAACTCATTACGGAATCACCCATAGAGTTATACTGACGTATAGCCCTTACACCTCGAGTCTTCACTTGCTCCACTTGGATTAATGACCTAACGTTCAATTGGAATCAATGTGGTTTTCGGATTCCAAATATCAGCCGGAGAGGGTGGACCTCGAGTGAGCCGCTTAATCATTAATCTATACGGAGGGATTTGGACTCTGAGATTTAATTTTGGATAAGTTTTCTCTGATAGTAAGTGATCTATAAGTTTGGGTAAGTTTGAGAAGCTAGCTCTGAAGTGTTTTGGATCTTTGCTGTGATCTTGGAGGTTAAGTGATTGATCTTCAGGATTGGATTGCCGGTTTGGATAACTGGGATTCGATGAGTTTTACGTATCTCTGAGGGAGTACGTGTATGATCTATCTCTGGTTTTGGAACCAGTAGTTCTAGAGTTTTGGTTATTGAGTCGGACTCGTTTGCAGTCTGATATCTTGTCTAGTGTTATAGATTTAGTTGTATAGGAGCTTTGTAGCTTCATAGTATTGTTTGTTTGGATTCTTTAGAGCAAGTATCCCGATATATATATATATATATACCTAGGGAAACTCGATAAAATTTTATCCAGAATTTGTCTGGATAATTAGATTTGTTTGATTGGTTGTTTGATTGTCAGCATACGTTTGATATATGCTTGTGTTTAAAATTAAAATTTAATAAGATTATTAAATTACCTTTGTTTTAAATTTCGAGGACGAAATTCTTTTAAGGGTGAAGGATTGTAACATCCCGGAATTTTTAACAATATCAATTTAATAATCTGTAGTTAAAATTAAATTAATATTGATATTTTGATAATAATTATTCAGATAAATTTAACAATCTTCTCTAATAAATATTTAAATTGGTTATTTATCTTTTTAAAATAATAAATTGATTTCTATTTTCAATATAAATATATGGTTCATATTTTAAATAAATTGGTATTGTTTTAAATTTAGAATAAATTCAACAAAATGATTTCATGACTTAATAAAATGGTTATTTATTTAATAAAAGTATAATTTCTTGAAAAATGATTTTAACTTAATAATAAGAGATTTATAAAATAATATTAATATCGTATTGACTTTATGAATAAGTTTTGAAAAAGGTTTGTAATTTTTATTTCAAATTGAATTTTTATTTATAACTTAATTTGAAATTGTTTGGTTTGAATTTCGTCTGAATTTAAATTCAAAAGTATAAATCTTAATTGTTTAATTATTTTAATTTTTAGCATGTGTAAGTTTTATAAACATAGTTTGTTCTTATTTCTTTTATAAATACATACACATGTTTAAAAATAAACTAACATATTAACTTAGGATTACACACACATTAGTTTGTAAAATTAAAAACTAATTACTTTTAAAAGAGAAAACAAGTATTAAATTAATATGCATTCAATTTGACAAGTGTTGTTAAGTTTGACATGTGTTAAATTTTTAGTTTTTCTTTTTCTTTTCTTTCATTAAAATCTGAAATACATTTAGTTTAGTTGCATTCTTCATTTCATATTACATTGTCATTCTTCCTTAATCAAAAGAAAAGATCAAATTCATTTTCATATAAAAAATTCAAAAAAATCTGCATATTCAAAATATAACATCTGCATCTAAACATCCTCAAATCCACCTTCACCTAAAATTCAAATCACAAGCCTGCATACATATATCCATAAACAAATCTGCATATTCAAATCTACACTTCATTTCAAAATCAAAATGAAGCCTGCATGTTTTCCTGCATTCTGTTTAAATCCTGGAATGAATTTGAAGACATGAAAGTCTCTGCCTTCATGTGAAGATTTAGCAACTTAATCTACCTGCATGCAAACATTTTAATCAGTGAACAAATAGGCAAACTGCATATCAAATTCAAAACTTGAAGTATATCAGAGTCAAGCCTGCATTTTTGGTGATTTCTGCAAAACTCAACTGAGCTCTGCATTCTTATGGTGAGTAACATTTAAATTTTTAAACTGTAATCAGGTTGCTTGAGTAAAATTTTGTTTGTGTGTTTGATTGTGATTATGTATGCATGTTTATTATATACTGCAGTATACCCAGATCATCTTCCAATTAAAGAATCCCCTATAATTGATCTAGTTTGAGATAGTATTTGGATGCTAGAATAATCAAAAGAAGTTGTTTACCATAGATCAGGATTCAAATTATAAAATAATGTGTTTTTATTTTCTTAAGTGAAGATTTAAATTTTTAGGTGAGTTAAATACAGGGTGTATCTCTGTGAACACATGCAATCAAATTATATGTTGTTCTTGATCAAAATCAAACACATCAATATTTAAATGCAGTTTCATAAACTTAATGTATTAATAAAAACTTCATTTTTAAATCAGGTAGTAGTATTTCTAGGTTTTTGTTACAGTAACAGTTGTTATTGAACAATAATATGAATTGGGGCAAATTCTTGAAATCTGTAGTTTAAGAAAACTCAGAATTCTTTTGAGTTATAGAGTAAGGATCATAGATCCTTGGAAAAATATGAGAAGTAATTAAAGTTTGCTAGAATGATTGCAGTTTTGGATTTTTAGAACTTAACCCTAGTTTTGAATGGGTTTGTGCTTTGAGTCGGTTTGAAGAGTAGGATTGACCGAGTGTCTTGATATCTGGGAAATGGGAAGTTGGTGTGTAGATAGGTTCGAAGCCGGAGAGGGTGGACCTCAGGTGGTCGGAGTGGCGCGAGGCTGCCGTTGACAGTTTTGGAGTAAAAACCTATATAAAATTTTCCAGGTTTGAATGTGGGGGGGTGAATTTTGAATTCTTGTTTATCTGTTCTATTTGGTGATTATGTTGGGGGATGGATGAGTTGCTGGTTGTTTTTGGATCATCTAAGATGATGGGCAGAGGAGGAGATCGCCGTGCATACACACGGCGACAAGTTTTCTGATGATCTATTTTTGGGTGTGGGATGTTGCAGGGAATCTGTGAAGATGGCTCGAAGCAGGTCGATGTTTGACTCGGAGTGGAGAGGCTTTAGACCCGAAGTAGGAATTTAGTTTCTCGGGTTACTCTGTAACTTGCAAGTTTCAGGTTGCAGACCTGTTTTCTTTTAAATCTGGATTTTAAATATTTAAAATCTAAAGTTTATGTTTAAAGAAAAGTTTAAGTTTAAAATCAAATTCAAGTTTGAATTTTTGAATTGGATTCAAATTCCAGGTTTTGAAACCTGATTTACTGTTTTTTTTTTAAATCTGAGTTTTCTTTTTAAACTTTTTAAATCTGCAGTTTATGTTTTGAGCAAAATTTAAGAGTAAATTCAAATGCAAGTTAGAATTTCAGATTCAAATTTAAATCCCAGTTTTTAAAATAGAATAAAAAGTTTTCAGAAATTTAACTAAATTTACTATTTGTGTTGATAAAATAGTTTAAACTTTGTAATAATGAGATTTTTAAAAATGTGAGTAAGATTTAAAGATTAATTTTAAATCTGGAAGTTTAAATTTAAAAATAAAGATCAGTTTTAAATTTAATAGAAGATTTGAAAGTTTAAATTAAGAAAGAGTTGAAATTTCTAAAACATTGAAATGAAATTCAACTTCAAATTTTATGATTTCATTTTAAGATAAAATTTTGTTTGTCCTGAAATTTAAATAAGTTTTAAATTTCTTTCAAACTTGACAAGTTTAAATTACTTTTAAATTTAAAATTTTATTTAAACTGGAATTTAAAACGGGTTCAAAAAGCAAACTTGTTTTAAATAAAATTGTTTTAAACATAATTAAGTTATGTTTATTTTGAAAATTTGATTAAGAATTATGTTTTAGAATTAATTAATAAGGTAATTAAGATTAATTAATTAATTTAATTAAATAAATTAAATTTGGAATTAATAATTGATTAATGATTAATCAATTTGGAATTAAGACCATTAATTAAGTTATTAATTAATGATAAATGAATATTAATTATGTAATTAAGTTTAAACTAAGGTTAATTAATTTAATAATTAATCTTGAATTAATGAATGATTAAAGATAATTTAATTGTAATTAATTTAAGTTAATTACCTTATAAAATAATTTAAGGATGGTTAATGAAGGTCATTAACCAGGATTATTTAACAATTAATTAATATGGCTAATTCTTATAATTAATTAGATTAATTAATTAAATAATAATCAATTATAAATGGATAGAGAGTAATTTCTTGATAACGTAATTAAGAAATTAATTACTTAATGTAATTAATTTAATTGAATGAGATTGTTTAATTTAATTAATTAAGTTTAATTAGTTTTAAACACTTGGGTTTTATAAATAATTACTTTATGTAATTAATGATTTGGTAATTACTTAGTTAAGCAATTGTTTAATAATTACATGATTGTAATTAAGTGGAGATGTTTAAGTATGAGATAATTTGGATTAATTATTTAGTAATTAATCAAATAATTAATTAAGAAATTAATTAATTTGGTTTAATATAGTAATTAAGTTAGTTAATTACTTAGAGTAATTAATTTAAGGAATAATTAAGGATCATTAATTATTTTAATTAATGATGTAATTAAAGTTGATTAATTATGATTAATTAATCAATAATAGGTAATTAAAGGTAATTAATTAAGGATTAATGTAATTAATTATGATTAATTAATTAAGTAATTAAAGGTTAATTACTGTTTTGTTAAGGATAATTAATTTGTGAAATTAATTAATGATAATTACATGAATGTAATTAAGGGTAATTAATCAGGAGTGATTAATTAGGATGATTTATTTGAATGATTAATTGATTGTAATCAATTAAATGATTGAGTAAGCAAGATTTTTTATTGTGAAGTAATTAATTTAATTTATTTTAAATTAATTATAGATGAAGTAATTAATTTAATTCATTTTAAATTAATTAGAGATAGAGATAGTTAATTTAATTCATTTTAAATAATTATAGGATGATGAGTAAATCATTGCTTATGGATGAATGGTTGAACTTGATTGTCTTGGATGCTTTAAGATCTCAGTAGTGAGATAAATAATATTGTGTGATATGGATGATTGATTGTATTGTGATGATAACATAGGTTATCTATTGTGATGATGATATATGGTATATCTATATGATATTGATGATGTGAATTACCTGTTATGTGATAATGTTGATTATCAGTTATGATTTATAAGTTATCTATCTGTGTGTATATAGATACTGTAATTGAATTGTTTTAAACCTTTAAAACAACTTGGACCTTAAAAGACACGCTTTGGTTTTCGATGAGACCGGGATCGGGTTTCCATATTTGGATATCCGAAAACCACATCGATTCCAAATAACGTTAGGTCGTGAATTCAAAGTGGAGCTTTGTGAAGACTCGAGGTGTAAGGACTATGAGTCATTATAATTCTGTGGGTGATTCCGTAATGAGTTGACGGAATTCATTCTTATAGATTCGAGATGGTGAATTAGAGTGCAAGGGTTATTGTCGTTAACTCTGAGGGTGATTCCAAAATGAGTGTAATGAGATAATGCCTTCGGCTTCGTTCGAACCCGGAACGAACTTGTATGGATTGAATGCTTTCAGAACATCGTCAGGTGGACGATGAGCATTCTAAGTGATGTGTCCTATAAAGGTAATCGTAGCTTCAAGCCTCATCAACCGGGAATGGCTAAAACAGGGGAGGTGCAGCAAAGCTTCGTGGGTAGCCCCCACTTGAGAGCAAGATTTATCCCTGTCTAGAGGTCCCTTTATTTTCGGCTTAGTGGTGCGGTTGTTGATCACAACTGCGGGGTTGTCTTGTTTGGAACTGTTCAGTAAGGAACGGGTCCGGCTTTGTGTTGCACGGGAGTTAGGGTGGCTCCTCGGTACGGTGATCTAGGCCATGTACTGTGACGGGCGGTACCCTAGTAGCCCAGCCATTGTATGGAATCCAAAATCCAATAAGTGCCAACGGTTTTGATTGCATTACCCACTTTTGTGGCTAGTAGCTGGAATTTAATAGATGTAACAATTTCGGCTATTTCTTATTTATTTGAAAACCCTAGACACTATTATAATATCATCGGATTTCCTATCAAATGTTTTGGTTAGCGTAAGGTAAAAACTTTTCCATGTTTATGTGTGGGAAGTCTTACGTGATACCTTTCTTTTCAAAAGGTTTTTTAAAAGTTAAGCAACTTTAACCTGTTACTCACACCAGACCCATGTCTGACCCGGAGTTTATTTTTTTTTTTTCTCATAAACTCTTGGGTACTCAAATTTTTATGAGTATTCAAGGGCGATTCAGGTTAGGATTCAGGTTAGCTTTGACGAATTGTGGAGGAGCAAATGGAGCAGGAGGCTTCTGCGTTAGATATTAGAATTCCGCTGTGTGTTCTCTGAGTTGTCGTATTGAGTTGTATAATTAGACAGGTGTTTATAACTGTCTAGTATGTGTTGTATATCTGTGTACTCTGATAATGGTTGTAAACTATGTAATATTTATGTTATTAATATAATTTATTCGTTCCGCTGTGTAAGATTCTGATGTTGTTTCTTTCTTCTCTTCTTTCTGTTCTCTTTTCTGTCCCTTTCTTTCTTAAAGATGATGCGATTTTCCGGGAGTGGAAAGTCGGGTCGTCACACTTGGTACCACGTTGTAACGACCCAACTTCCACACTCCAGGAAGTCGCATCGCTAAGAAGAAAGAAAGGGATAGAAAAGAGAAAAGAAAGGAAAGAAAGAACAGACCACATCAGAATCTCACAGGGGAATCGAATAAATTATAATATATCACATAATACTTTACATAATATCATATACATCAGAGTTAAACAGCTAATACAACAAAAAGTAGACAGTTATAAACATCTGTCTAGCAATTACAATCCAAGTATATCAGAGAAACAGATACAACTGAAACACAGCGGAACCACTAAATATATCTACACGCTGAAGCCTCCTGCTCCATTATTTCCTCCAGAACTCGTCAAAGCAACCCTGAAACACTTGACTACTTATACGTAATATGAGTACCCAAGAGTTTAATAAAAAAGAAAATAAACGCTCAGGTCAGACAGGGGTCTGGTGTGAGTAAACGGGGTTAAAGGTTGCTTAACTTTAGAAAATCCTTTGAAAACAAAAGGTATCACGTAAGACTTCCCACACATAAACATGGAAAAGTTTTTACCTTACGCTAACCAAAACATTTGATAGGAAATCCAGTGATATTATAATAGTGTCTAGGGTTTTCAAATAAATAAGAAATAGCCGAAATTGTTACATCTATTAAATTCCAGCTACTAGCCACAAAAGTGGGTAATACAAACAAAACCGTAGGGTCTCGTAGGGAAAATGGGTTTCCATCAATGGCAGGGCTACTGGGGTACCGCCCGTCACAGTACGTGGCCTAGATCACCGTACCGAGGAGCCACCCTAACTCCCCTACAACACAAAGTCGGACCCGTTCCTTACTGAACAGTTCCGAACAAGACCACCCCGCAGATTGGTCGTCACCAACTGCCACACAGCCGAAATATAAAGGGACCTCTAGATAGGAGTAAATCTTTCTCACAAGTGGGTGCGATCCACGAAGCTTTGCTGTACCTCCCCTGTTTTAGCCATTCCCGGTTGATTAGGCTTGAGGCTACGATTACCTTTATAGGACATATAAATCTTAGAATGCTCATCGTCCACCTGACGATGTTCTGAAAGCATTCAATCCATACAAGTTCGTTCCGGGTTCGAACGAAACCGAAGGCATTGTCTGGTTACACTCATTTTGGAATCACCCTCAGAGTTAACGACGATAACCCTTGCACTCTAAATCACCATCTCGAATCTATAAGCACTATTCCGTTAACTCATTACGGAATCACCCATAGAGTTATACTGACGTATAGCCCTTACACCTCGGGTCTTCTCTTGCTCCACTTAGATTAACGACCTAACGTTTAATTGGAATCGATGTGGTTTTCGGATATCCAAATATGGAAACCCGATCCCGGTCTCATCGAAATCAAACGCCATTTTAATGTCCAAGTTGTACTTAAGGGTTTAAATAATTAACTTATTTCAATATTATCTAATTCACATAGATAGATAAACTACATATCACAATAGATAATCACATTCATCTCATCAACAGATAATCTGTATCATTATCACTAACAGATAATCATCACAACCAAATAATCCATCACAAACCATCATGCTTAAACCAATCATCCATATCATATAAATACAACTAATCTCATTACTGAGATCACAACCATTCAACCAATAATATTCATAAGCAATGATTTACTAACCAACAATTATAATTAATTTAAAATGAATTAAATTAATTACAACCATCTCTAATTAATTTAAATTAAATTAAATTAGTTACCATATTTAAATCGTGCTTAACATCCATTAATTAATTAACCCAGTTAATTAATTATCCACTAAGTATTTAACTTGATTAAACAACTTTGATTAATCATTCACTAATTACAATAAGTAATTAGTCTTTAATTAATTTTATAAATTAATTAACCTTAATCATAAGTAATTAAACTTTAATTACTTCATTTATTAATTAATTATATTTATCCTTAATTAATTACAATTAATTAATCACTTATTAAATTAATTATTACTTAATTAAACAATCCTTAATTACATCATTAATAATTAATGATCTCTAATATTTAAATAAATTACTTAATTAAAATTAATTACATTTAGAAATTAATCTAATTATTAATCACCTTGATTAATATTAAATTAAGTAATTAACTATCTTTAATTACTTATTAATAAATTAATTATCCAATAATTAATCATTAATTAATTCCTTAATTAATTACTAAAGTAATTATCCAAATTACTAATTACATTCCAGTAATTATCATTATTACTTCTCTGAGTAATTCTGCTCCACTAAATATATTAAATAATTACACTCTAAAAACCATTAGATGATTTATTTAAATTAATTAAAATAAATTAATTAACTTAATTAAATCACATATCAAAATTAATTACAATAAGTAATTAATTCCTTAATTACTTTAACAATTAATTATACTTAACCAATTACAATTAATTATATTCAATTAATTAATCTAGTTAATTATCAAAATTAATTTCATTAATTAATTACTAAATTATCCTTAGATAATTATCACCATTAATTAATTAACATTTCATTAATTACATACTTAAGCAAAATTTGAATTAGATTAATTATAAATAAATCATTTCCAATTAAAATTAATCTAAACCATTATTTAAAAGTCAAATAATTAAGTAAAATCTTTAATTATTTTAAATGTTTTCAAAATAATTTAATTACTTATTAAATGACTCATTTATATTCAAAATATATTAAAACAATACATTTCTAATTTAAATTCAAATTCCATTTAAAATTCTAATATTTAAAATGTTTAACTATTAAACATTAACCCAAATTTAAATAATTATAAACCTTAAAATAAAATGAGTGTTAAAAACATTCATTACTTAAATATAAGAAAGGTTTTAAATAAATTTACTTGATTAAAATAAATTAAGCTTTGAAAATAAATTGATTATTTCAACTTCAAATTTAAATTAAACACTTCATATTTTAATTCAAATACTTTCAAATACTAAAGGAACTAAATTCTTTTCAAGTTTAAACTTATTTGAAATCAATTTCTTCTAAACTTTTGAATATGTTCATTCATTTTTAAATTTACAAACTGCTGAATTCAAAACTGGTTTCTAAGTAACTTGAAAAAAACAATTCTTAATTTGATTTCAAAACAAATTTAAGTTTTGCTTAAACATTTAAATCTGTTTATACTTAAAAACTTACAAAAACTATTTAAATCTAATTCTGGTTTAAAACAAACCTGAAACTGTTTTATACTTGATTTCAAAACAGAATTTTAAACTTGTTAAATTTAAGATTTCATTTTTAAAATCTTTTGATCTCAAAGCTACATTTGAATTCAGATCCAAGTATTACCTGAATCAAGTTTTCAACTTAAAATGTGAATTTACTCAAAAATTTAAACTGCAAAACTTCTCAGGCTTAAACCTGAAACAGTTTTAAATTTTGATTTAAAACTGGATTAAAACTTGTTTAAATTTTAGATTTTCATTTTTAAAAATTTGAATTCAAAACTTTATTTGAATTCAGTTTCTACTTCTACCTAATATCAAATTCCCACTCTAAAATTTAAATCTCATTCAACATTTTTTTTTAAAAAAAACTGCAAAACTCTCTGTTATAAACCTGTAACAATTCTACCCGAGTAACCCATTATTTTACTTCGAGTTACTACACCCATTGCTTCGAGTCAGAAGCAAAACTACCCGAGTTCTACTTCGAGTCAAAACCCTGCACCACCTCACAAAGTTCATCGGAACTTTACCTACACACAATGCATATGCACCAACATTCTGGCCATCACCAGCCACTCTGACCAACTCCACCAAGTCTCCGACCAACTCCTTATCTGATCACAACCTCCAGACATCCCCCAAGCAGCTCAAATCAAAATCAAGTTGGACAAGCCAACCTAGAATTATCACTGTATTCAAACCCAAACCTGTCATCATCTCGCCTCCGACCATCATCTTCACTGCAATTCCGGCAGATGGTCCATCTACAACCCATCTGCAACCTCAACAAACCCCACTCCTATTCGATGCAACATAGTGAATATGCAAACCCTCCAAACTTCAACACTCCAACCCTTAAACCAGGGTTTTGAAACCTGGGAAAAACCCAATTTCACATCTCCTCTCTCTCTCTCTGATCCTCCATCACCAACTCTATTCCATTCTCACATCAATATACCACTAATCATGAAACATCTTAAATCCACTAGCTTACAGGCATCTTCCAAATTCCTAATTTTATTAGCTAATACTACATTTCATTTTAAAAAGTGAAATTTGTTTACACTTTCTGATTTCTAACATACTTCAATGTTATAATCTTGATAAAATAATTTCAGATGTTTGGTACTTCTTAATTAAAACAATAATTGTCAGTATTTGTTACAGAGAAAAAAAATAGGCTTTCATTTTAGCTAAATCATGATTTACAAACCTGCATCTAAACTAAACTTACACATTTTGTTCACAGATCAATTCTAACAGAGAACTAAACTCAGAGATAAAGTTTTTATTTTTAAATCTTAGTAAAAAATAAAACAAGCAGGTATGCAGATTCATAGCATCAGCTACACACATATACATATTTACACATGTATACACAAAACAAAATCAATCCAACAAGCTTACTCTTATCAAAACACATGCACAAATAATTTAAATCCACTTTTTAAAATTGTGAAGTCACTCACTAAACCAAATGGAGACAGAGCAATTTCAATCATAGCAGTTTTGATTCTTGAAAAAAAACAGTTTGCATACAAAGCTTAAGTTCTGGCAATTTTTGTTTAGCTTTGATTTAAAGAAAAGAACTGTTTTTAAAATTAAAGGTTTACTCACATTTAATTTGAAGATGCAGAGCAAATTTAGCTGCAAATTCATTCCTGGATCTGTTGAAACTGCATGCAGAAATCTGGGTGCAAATTTGAAGATGAAGTTGCTTTTATCTTGTATTTGTATGCACGCAGACCTTTATCTTCATTTGCTAGAGTATGACATTGATCTTGCAAATTGATGTTGAGGATTGAAGCAGATTTGATTGAAGATGTATGCGGATTTTAGATTGCAGATATGAAGTTTGATTTATATTTTGATTTTGCAGATTTGTAGTTTGATTCTTGAACATGAGTTAAAATTTTGGGTTTTGAAATTCCTTTTGCAAAATCTGGTTTTTCAAATTTTCAATTGAAGAAAAAGTGTTTTAACCAAATGCTTTTGTTATGTTTCTATCAATATAACTTAAATTTTAAGAAAAATAAATAAGCTTACCACTTGTTGTATTAATTTTTATGTGATTGCAAGTGTCCATTTTATTAGTTAAATGATTAACACATGCATATCAATATTTAAAAGAAATTTCTAAATTTATACTTGTATTTGAATTTGTCTCAAACCATTTCTAATTTATTTTATGTAACATTACCTTGGGTTTGCTACATTACAGCATGATAGGGGGTTCTCGCTTCGTGTTAGGTGGCGAACGGGAGACTCTTACCCCTACATCTCCCTTTTGGGTAGTATAAGGCCCTGGGTTGGTTGCGAGTCGAGAGGCTGGCCGTAAAAGCAAACCCGAGGTATCACTGTCAGCCACGGTGGGGCTGGGATGGTTGAAAAGCCTACCAGCCGAGTGAGCCGCTTCCCGATGGTTGAAAAGCCTAAGGACGTGACGGTGGTATCAGAGCGTTAGGTTGAGTGAATACCTAGGCTCTGTAGTGATGTCTATCTTGAGAGAGCGTATTTGTAATTTTAAATATAATTATATATATATATATATATATATATATATTTATCTATTTCTACCTATCTATTGGGTTACCTGTTCGGGTTTTTCCAATATAGGTTATAAAGGTAGATAAGGTAGTAGTGTTTGTAACACGATTACTACCATTGGTTGGAGTCTGATGTTGAGATTGGAAGTCTATCCGTCGAGACTGTAGACCTAGTACCGTCTCGAATAAGTTTTGTTGTGTTGAAGTATTTCATCGATCTCTGAAGGAAACCTGTTAAGGTTCGGAGTCATCTTTGAAGTACAAAGTTTGATGAGTAGGGTTTGGATCTGTTCGGTTGAGCTGGAGCAAGTGAAGGTATCTTGATACCTCAGGAAGTTGTAACTGCGTGATGAGATGCAGCGACTATGGATTGTTTCCAAAGATGTTTTCTTAGGAACAAGTTTGGGAAGTGTGACTGTCCCGAAGTTGTGGCTGGATTCAGCAGGATGTTGTGGTGTTTTCTGTTTGCTTTGAAGTCCGAGTTTCTCGAAGAGCTTTGGATTAAGAAGTTTGGCATTGGCGACAGCCGTGCAGCTCGGAGTGTTCTGTGAGCCGACAGAGAGGTCTTAGCCGAGTAGTTTTTCTGGAAATGGAGTTCTAGAGCTGATGAGTGAATCCGTCTCTTCAATGAATTGACTAGACCAATGAAAGTTGTTCTGTTTGGTAAAGAGAGAACAGTTTTATTTGGAAATTTATCTGGGTTGATCGCAAAAGTGACTTGCGATTGTTTGTGTGTTCTCTTAGACGGTTGGAGATTTTATGGATGTCTTCTGGAAGACAGAGGTTTATCAGCATTGGGAGATTGAGTTTTCTTATCGACTAGAATTCCAGGAGTAGAACCAGTGGTTCTGTTTAGTTGGAGAATGATTCCTAGAGATGGAGTTTGATGAAGTAACTCAGTTTTGGAGGAATTTCTAAGTTTTCTTTATGGATCTGTAGAACTATATTTCTGGAGGTAATGTCCAGTTGGTGCTTGTGTTCCTCGTCAGCATTTTCTTATCTACTTCAGATCAGAATTGTGCAGCAGAAGCAGTTTGGATATGTTTCTGATTGTCTTTTCCAGATCAGGAGAAGTTTGTGGTTTTCTGATGTTTATGGAGTAGAATTGTGTTTTGGTTTTGGATTGATCTTGAGGTGATCATTGTGTTGGGTTGTTTTTAGTTCTGATTGTTCTAGAGGAATCAGCAAGGGTTAAGCTGATCATTTTGGATGTTGGCAGCCTAGGATTTGTCTGAAGGCTTTTGTAGATAAGGGAAGGAGGAATTTGGAATTCGAAGTTGGAGACTTCATTGTTGTTGGAGTTTTCTCTGATTCAGGAGCTATAAGTTTTGGTAAGACTGGAGAAGCTAACTCCGAGATGTTTTAGATCTCATCTGTGTTTTGGTTGAATTGGTATTTGGTTTTCAAGATTGAATTGTCAGTTTGGATAACTGGAATTCGATGAGTTTAACGTATCTCTGACGGAGTACGTATATGGTCTATCTCTGGTTTTGGAACCAGCAGTTATGGAGTTTGGTTGTAGAGTCAGACTCGTCTGAAGTCTGATATGCTATCTAGTTCTGTAGTTATAGATGAATAGGAGCTCTCTAGTTTAATAGTATTGATTGTTTGGAATCTATAAAGCGAGTATCCCGATATTTATACCGTGGAAACTCGTGAAAGTTCTATCCAGAATTTTTCTGGATAATTAGATTTGTTTGATTGGTTGAATTGATTGCTATGGTTGTTAGCATATCATTGGTATATGCTTGTGTTTTAAAATTTAATCCTTTAAATAGATTATTAAATTACCTTTGTTTTAAATTTCGGGGACGAAATTCTTTTAAGGGGGAAGGAATGTGATGACCCGGAATTTGAAAGCAATATCAATTTAATAATCTGAAATAAAAATTAAATTGATTTAATAATCTTTGTAATAAGATTTGAATTAATTTAATAATTCAATAAAATAAATAGTAATTGATAGATTTTATCTTTTTAAAATCTAATATTTGTTTTATATTTATAATATATATAGAATATTGTATATATTTTAAATAGGTATTGTTTTAAATGAATCCTGTTTTCTATAAAATATATATCTTTAGTAAAATTGGAAATTATGATTTTATTTAAAAGTTAAACTTTTTAAAAGCTATTTAATAAATAAAATAAGGTTTTAAATACATAAGATAAGTATTGAAATAATTTAAAATATTTTAACTCAAGTTTAAAATTTAAATAAATAACAATGAGGTCATTTTGAGTTTCTTTTAAATATAATGTGATAATAAATAATTTATTAATAAAGAAATAATTTCTTTTATAAGTTATTTATGATTATTAAATATTGTTATTTCTAAAAATATAATAATACATTGTTTTAACAAATAAATCTTTAATAAAAATAATTGTTTTCCAAAATTCAAATTTGTAAGTGTGTTTGTAAAATAAACTAGATTTCAAAATTTATTTTTGAACATGAATTCAAAGTTTTAAATCTAAAGTATAATTGTTTATATTTTTTTTTTTTGAATCATTTGTATAAGTTTAATATTTATTCATTTTAAAATTTATGTACGTGTAAATAAATACATGATTAACCAATTAATTAATACAAGCTTACATTTATCCTATATTAACATCTAGAAAAATACAAATTAACATTGAATGAATGATAATTATTTAAAAAGACAAATGTATGCATATTATGTCATTTTATACAAGTGTAAATAAATAACCAAGAGTTTTGACAAATGTTAGAATGTAAGACAAGTGTCACTTAAATTTGGTTTTCTTTTATTTATTTGTGTAATAAAGTTTAATTTCAGTTTTTATATATAAAACAAATTCTCTTTCATTTCTATTTCTTTTCTAGATCTAAAAAAAAAGAATCACATTCTCAAAAACTTAAATCTGAAACAAAACTTCTCATTTATCAAATTTAAAACAAAATTCCTGAAATCATATTCAAAAAGCCTCAGTTCAACATGAAATCAACTTGCATTCTTCAACCTAGGTTGAACAAATGTTTGCATTTTTTTTCAAACTATAGCATGCATGTCAGTTGTAAATTTGGAGATAAAGCAAGAACCCTGCATTTCAGTTGAAACAAATATACATGCATTATTTCAAAATCTGGAAATCATCATGCCAACATCTTTTCAACTAAAGCAAGTCAGTTACAAAGCAATTTGCAGCATGCATACAGTTTTAAGTAAGGAACAATTCAAGATTTAAGAAAATGAAGCTTTCCAGTTTTATAAAGCAAGTCTCTTTCCAAATTTCACAGCTCTACACATCAAGAAAAGGTGAGTAACATTTTAATTAATGAAGTTTAAACATTTTAGAAGTTGCTTGAAGATTTTCATGTTTCGGTATGAATGATTTATGCTCTTGTGTAAGTTGTTTTTCTATAGAAGTGTTTGAGTAACTTGAACATGATGTCTCTGTATTTTCCTTTCCAGATGCAAGGATCTATGTAAACACCATTATCACATATTGCAACATATGTTAGTGTTTTCAAGGATCTCAAATGTGTCTATTAAACTTAAAATCAAAGTTTAAATTGTGTTCAGGTTTAGAAAAAATAAATTAAGTAACAGTAGTACTTGATTTATAAAGCAGAAAATCAAACTCTGTAAATTTATGAATTCAGTAATATGAAATAGAAAAAAACAAAGCAAATTATGAAATTTCAATATAAAAATCATACTTAATAAATTATAAGTTCAGTACTATGAATTTAATACCTAGATCAAACTATGATTTTTAGGACTAAAAGTAGGATTTTTAGTTAAGGGTTAGGGTTACAGTTCTGTGTTGAACTGTAAAGGGAAATTTTGAAATTTTAAGGGATCTGAGCAAATGTAAGGGTTGGGATTCTTCAGGTAGGTGGAGGAGCTGTCATTGATGAATGAAAAATTATTAGGTGATGTTGAAAATCAATAGGAAGACAGCGGGTGTGATTTTATTACCGGTAACCCTAGTTTCAACAAGGGGGTTTGTTTTCCTCGTGGCAATCTGAAGGAGTGATCGAGTTGTCTAAGTTTCTAGGGGATGATAGCAGGTTGATGGGTGAACTAGTGGCCGGGGTCACTGCCATTCCGATGGTCAAGAGGTGGAGAAGAAGTCGAGTTACAGGTTTGGGTGAAACCTATTTTCTCTGTTCCAGGTTTGAATAGGAACTCGAATTTGATTTTGGACTATAGAAGAGTGGATTGATGGTTGTGTTGGAATGAGAGGTTGGACGCCGGCGTAGGGAAGCCACCAGAGGTGGCTGGTGATTGCTGGAGGCACGGTTCACGTTCACCGTGCAAAATCTTTGATCCTGTTGATTTCTGGGTATAGGAGTGTTTGAACTCGAAGTGTAACTCGGGTGCTTTTTTATTTTGCTCGAAGAAATGGCCTGTCTGAATCGAAGCATTTTGAGGTGGGCTCGGGTAACTGTAATATTACAGTTTCCTGTAGAAACTGTCTGCAGTTTTAAGAAATTTAAATCAAAAGTTTAAGTGAAGTTAAGTTTTTAAATCTGAGTTAGGTTTAAAGCTAGTTGTATTATAGATTCAAATGATTTTGAATCTCATAAGTTTTAAAAATTTAAAAGAGGTTTTCAGTTTTAAAAAAAATAATAGGAAATTGACAGTTTGCTGGAAATTTTAAATTTCATTTTAAATTTGAAAGCTAATTTTAAATTAGCAGTTTAAATTCAAATCTAAGTCCAAATTTCTTAAGGATTTTTAAATCTTCAAGTTTTTAAAATGAATTTGTATTTTTAAATAAGGAGGTTAAAATCAAGGTGTAAAGCAAGAGTAAATTCAAGTTTAAATTCAAAATAATTTAAATAAAGAATGGTTTCAAGTATATTGAATTTAAAATCTGATATTTAAATAAGTTAAAAAAAATTGAATGATTTTCAAACAAGTTTAAATTTAAATTTTTTAATTAGGAGTAAATTGTTTTCAAACAAATATTTATAAACTTGATTTCCCTTTTGAAATAATAATGTATTTTTAACTTAGTTTTTAATTAAATTAAGTATATTAAGACTTATCTTATATAAGTTTTAATCA
This sequence comes from Allium cepa, assembly GCA_030765085.1. Taxonomy (NCBI): domain Eukaryota; kingdom Viridiplantae; phylum Streptophyta; class Magnoliopsida; order Asparagales; family Amaryllidaceae; genus Allium; species Allium cepa. Next base: position 351,392,942 of record CM060944.1, read on the forward strand.
TAAGTTTTAAATGTTATTTATATTTATTCTAAAAAGAAATATAAATGAATTCAAGTTGGATAATGCTTTAATAAATATCATTTTTGAAATTTAGATTCAAAAATGGAATTTGAATTTAAACTTTAAATTGCAATATTCTAAGTACACTTGATACTTATATAACTATTAATAAGGAATGGTTTATCTTAAATTATTAAGATATTAAATAATTAAATAAATAAGATAATGAAGAAGTAACTTATTTATTTAATTTATTTAATTAGTAATTGGGATTAATTTAAATTAGAATTAATTAAGAAGTAATTAAAGAATAAATAATAGTTAATGATGGTCATTAACTAAAGTTTATTTAGTAATTAATTAATATGATTAATTTTCAATAATTAATTAAATTAATTAATTAATGTTAATAAATTATGAAATTTATTTAAGTTAATTACTTAAATGAAAGTAATTAAGATATTAATTACTTAATGTAATTAATGGAGTTTATTAAGGTTGGTTTAAATTAATTAATTAAGTTTAATTAATTTTAAACATGAGATTTGATAATAATTACTTGATGTAATTAATGGGGTGACTCAGCAAAGTAATTAAAGGTAATTACTGGATGTAATTAGTGAATAATGATGGAGTTGTGAAAATAATTTAGATTAAATTATTTTGTATAATTAATCAAGTGATTAATTAAAGAAATTAATTGAGGAATAATTAATTTGATAAGTAATTAAGGGTAGTTAATTACAGAATGAGATTAATCAAAGGTGATTAATAATTATGGATTAAGTGAGATTAACTACTGAAAGTAATTAATTTAATGAAGTAATTAATTAAGAATCATTAATTAATATAATTAATGGTGTAATTAAGATTGATTAATTAATATTAATTAATCAATAATAAGTAATTAAGGACAATTAATTAATTGTAATTAATTAAGGTTAAATATAATTAATTATAGTTAATTAATAAATGAAGTAATTAAAGGTTAATTGCTGTATTTGGTTTAGAGTAATTAATTTTGTGGAATTAATTAAAGTATAATTAATCAGGAATTGATTAATTAAGATGATAAATTAGAGGTTAATCAATTAATTAATGATGATATAAGCAAGATTTATATTGTGTGAATAATTAATTTAATTCATTTTAAATTAATTAAAGATGATGTAATTAATTTAATTCATTTTAAGTTAATTATAGATAGTATGGTTATAGATCATTTCTTATGAATGGTTGTTATTGGTTATCTTGAATGGTTTGAATCTCAGAAATGATATTAGTAATGTTGATTGATATGGATGCATTGGTTGCATTGTGATATTGATATGGATTGTCTTTTAATAGTGATAATGTAGATTATCTAAGGTTATGATAATGATAATTATCTGTTGTGAATCTATGAATTATCTATTTGTGAGTATATAGATAATATGATTGAATTTGTTTTAAACTCTAAAACAACTTGGACCTAAAAGACACGCTTTGGATTTCGATGAGACCGGGATCGAGTTTCCATATTTGGAATCCGAAAACCACATCGATTCCAATTAAACGTTAGGTCGTTAATCCAAGTGGAGCGAGAGAAGACTCGAGGTGTAAGGGCTATACGTCAGTATAACTCTGTGGGTGATTCCGTAATGAGTTTGACGGAGTAGTACTTATAGATCCGATATGGTGATTTAGAGTGCAAGGGTTATCGTCGTTAACTCTGAGGGTGATTCCAAAACGAATGTAACGAGATAATGCCTTCGGTTTCGTTCGAACCCGGAACGAACTTGTATGGATTGATGCTTTCAGAACATCGTCAGGTGGACGATGAGCATTCTAAGAGATGTGTCCTTTAAAGATAATCGTAGCCTCAAGCCTCATCAACCGGGAATGGCTAAAATAGGGAAGGTGCAGCAAGGCTTCGTGGGTAGCTCCCACTGGAGAGCAAGATTGATCCCTGTCTAGAGGTCCCTTTATATTCAGCTTAGTGGGCAGTTGGAATTGCGCACCAACTGTGGGGTTGTCTTGTTCGGAACTATTCAGTAAGGAATGGGTCCGGCCTTGTGTTGCAGGGGAGTGGGAGTACTCCTCGGTATGTTGATCTAGGCCACGTATGTTATCCCGCTTTTTGGCAAAGCCGTGATACCAAAAGATTGGTCGAAAACGGGAAACAGTTCATCTCAGAGATTGGATATACTTCACTTAGCTATGGATATCAATGAATTTTGCCCGAGTCCGGATCAGGCCACAATTGATAGGACACGACAAGAAAGGTTGTAGGAGCCATCATTTCAAGTTTCAAGTCAATCCGAGTTCGTATGCTCAAGATATGATGGATTCAGTGTGAAGAGAAATAGTCATTGTCTGGTTCGAAACCATGAAGTTCGAACCCATCCTTTTCGAACCCATCCTGTTCGAAACCATCCACGCCCTCTCCTTCGAACCCATGCTGTTCGAAACCATCCACGCCCTCTCCTTCGAACCCACCTAGTTCGAACCCATCCACGTCCTTGCCTTCGAAGCCATGGAGTTCGAACCCAAGCCACGTTCGAACCCATCAGCTAGCACCTACCTCGACTCCATCGCCTTCGAATCCACCACAGTGGCCTACCTTCGAATCCATGACTTCACTCGGCCTCACATCCTCACTTCGAACCCATCGAGTGACCCAGTTCGAACCGATCAAGTTCGAACCCATAAGGATTCCTGGATTCGAATCAGTCACGTTCGAAACCAGGAACACTTCCTATTTCGAATCCACCGAGTCAATTGGTTTGGATGACGTGTTCGCCGTAGTTCACGGAGTCGAAGCGGTCCATTCGGGGATAAGTTAGGATCGATTCGAAAAATGCGCGCCACGTCACTGCAAGCCCACGTGCACTGATGGATTCGAAATGATGGGTTCGAAATCATGGGTTCGAACGACCCAGCCAACCGAAAATGCCAATTTCGAACCGAGCGTATCTCCTTAACCACACATCCAAATGCAACCAAATTTTCACAGTAGTTTCCATATGAGGTAAAGATTGTTCCTGCCAAGTTTCAGCTCGATTGGACCATTTCTTGATGGGTTCGAAATCACTTCGAACCGATGTCAGATCGAGACGAAACTTGGTGGGGTCGGTCGCGTGGGCCCACTCACGTGCCAGAAGGAGTCTCACGAAATTTCAGCAAGATCTGGGCCTCCAACGCCTATAAATAGCACCCTGAAGCCTTCAGAAAGGGGGGCTTCGGAGAACTTCTGCCATTGAACGCCAAGACTCTGCCGGATTCAAGTTTAACTATCAGAATCGTTGTTGTATTCAGATTTCAAAGCAATTGTCAGCTGTAATCCATTGTAATCGATTGAATCGAGCAAAGCAATGAAGAGAAACCCTTCAAAGTGGACGTAGGCACGAACGCCGAACCACTATAAATCCTGTGTTTGTGATTGTTGCTTGCGAATTACTGCGATTTGTTATCTAGAGCTGAATTCTATATTGATTGTTGCTGAGTTCTGTGTTGATTATTATCAAGTTGAGCACGTAAACGGGTGCTTTCGTGATATTGGGTGTTTGTGACCAATTTTGGCGCAAACAACGTACTGTGACGGGCGGTACCCCAGTAGCCCTCCCATTGTATGGAATCCAAAATCCAATAAGTACCAACGGTTTTGATTGTATTACCCACTTTTGTGGCTAGTAGCTGGAATTTAATAGATGTAACAATTTCGGCTATTTCATATTTACTTGAAAACCCTAGACCTATTATAATATCACTCGATTTCCTATCAAATGTTTTGGTTAGCGTAAGGTAAAAACTTTTCCATGTTTATGTGTGGGAAGTCTTACGTGATACCTTTCTTTTCAAAAGGTTTTTGAAAGTTAAGCAACTTTAACTTGTTACTCACACCAGACCCATGTCTTACCCGGAGTTTATTTTTGTTTTCATAAACTCTTGGGTACTCAAATTTTTACGAGTAGCCAAGGGATTCAGGTTAGCTTTGACGAATATTGGAGGAGCAATGGAGCAGGAGGCTTCTGCGTTAGATATTAGTATTCCACTGTGTGTTCTGTGATTGTCTCTGAGTTGTATTTTGTTGTAAATACTAGACAGGTGTTTATAACTGTCTAGTATGTGTTTTTATCTGTGTACTCTGATAGTGGTTGTAAACTATGTAATATTTTATGTTATTAATATAATTTATTCGTTCCGCTGTTTAGATTCTGATGTGTTGTTTCTTCTTCTTCTCTTTCTTTCTCTTTTCTATCCCTTTCTTTTCTTATTAGCGATGCGACTTCCTGGAGTGTGGGAGTTGGATCGTTACAGCGGCCGCATCATCGACTTTCATTTTCGAGTTTCGAAGGGGAAAGGCCACTGTAGTAGTTTTACTGCAGATTCATTTTTGAAAAATATATAAATTTTGAATTGTTTTAAATATAATTAGAGATATATAAGTTGTAAGAATATATTTATCTATTGTTTTTAAAATAAATTGAAATTTAACTGGTATTAAATTCTTAAATTTCCATTAATTAATTGTTTCAATCATTGTAGTGAATTGAAACACAGATAATTAATAAATTAAAACCTCTAAAGGAAATAAGAGATTTAATGACAGGTTATAAATGTTATTAAATGAAATTTGAAATTATAACCTACGAAATAAAGGATATTATTATTGAACGTTAAAATTAATCATAAGTAATGAGGAAACTTGTGTAACTTTCAAGTACATCCTTTAAAAACATATATAACTTACCAAATATTAAAAGTTGAAATGTTTAATATGAAATGTAATGAAAATTATACAATTAAAAGTAGGTAATGAAGTATTCAATGAATTTGCTATTATAAGTGAGAATATAATGTTATAAACTTAAGTTATGATTGAAATTTTAAAGGTAAGTAATTCAAATAGATGATTATCAACTTAAGTAAATAAAATGGAAATGCTAAGAAATTAAATGGGACATGAACACTATTGATAAACAAATGTAAATAAATGAGGGCATGCAATAAATGAATAAATAATTATAATGAAATAAAAAGAACTGGCATGACCTGAGTTAATGGGAATGAATAATAGTAAGTAGTAAGTGAAAATCAATGGATGTAATATAATAAAGAGAAATTGTAAACTTAAGAAAATGGTTGCAGTTATTTCTAAATAAAATTGAAAGAAATAAATGAAAATAAAAAGAATAAACCGTTATATGAATGAAAAGAATCAAACAACAAATGTATGAATGGAATAAATAAGAATAGACTAAATCTATTGCTGAAATTGTGTTTGTCGTGGTTGTGGTTGTTGGGTAAGGAAACTTTAATTTTGTTGGGATGGATGAATAATTCATTGTGTTTAATCTAAGACTGTTGAGTAAATGACGCACTGGATGGTTTATTCTTCATTCCGTACAATATAAAGGTTTTGAACCCGAACAACTATTTGTTTGTTTGGTTGAATGGTTGCTTTGAATTTGTTGTGTATGCTGTTGTTAAAATTGATGGTCGTTGTATTGATTTGTTGTTAGTAATTAAAACCACTTAAATACTTCACTTTACATAAATTGTTAACCCTTTGGATTTTATAAGTGAAATGCAGGTTATGGAAGCAATTGCTACTGCTTTTGGTTCCATAAATTTAGCGTAAATTGCCCGACAAATAGGTACGTTCGGATTTCGGTTTATAGCGCTATTTTATATATTTTCCCGTGTAGGGATATATTATTTTGAAAAATATTTGTATATAATTGTTATAATTGATATTATATTTTTCTCCCGAGCCTCTCCGTACAAAGGAGACTGTCAAAATTTTCCGTAAATTTTGGACGTAGAATATTTTGAAAATGTTTTCCAAACTTTAGTAATTTAAGTATAAAAAGATTTAATGGTTATGAATTGAGATATTGTATCTAAATTAATTAATTAGTTTTATAAATTTTGTTTATAAAGTTAATGTTTGAATAAGGTATATCGATTTCTTAGTTCTTCGTTTCCCTTCTTTTCCTTTTCGGGGACGAAAAGTTTTGAGTGGGGGAGAGTGTAACGACCCATAAATTTCGACAATTTAATTTGTTTATTTAATAGGATTTTTGTAATTTATTTTAGTAGAAACAATAAAGTGGGATAAATAAATGTTAAATTGAAGGCTAAAATAAATTATGTAAATGGTGATTTAAAACCTATTTATAGAAATTGGAATGAAATTCAAATGAATTAAGTAGAAAAAGATTTCTACCTAGATATAAAATTTAATATGAGAAATTAATGAAAATATTAAATTGATTTAATGCAATAAAAGAGTGTAAATGGTAATTGGAATAAATTAAGGAATCATGTTAGTACAAGTTAATAATTTATGGCTTGAATGAAATTCCAATTCAGTAAAATCATTTAAATGTTATGATTTGATTTTAAATATGAGAAAAACAAATGTAAGTATTTGGTTAATATATATGTTATTCATTCAGGGTATTAAATAAAATTGGGAATCCAATTGTAATTAATGGTAATAATGTTGGTATTAGCTAATAAATTAAATTTCGATGCAATACCCATAAATGAATGTAATGAAATGAATGTGTATAAATGTATACTTGGTTATTTATCAAATAGAAGGAAAGAAAAGTAAATATTGAATTTGATTGATGAATAAATATACATTGAATAGAAGTTGTATGTAAAGTTAATGGTAATTGTATAAAATCAATATAAGATAATGAATTGCAATAATTGTGGGTTGATAATAAGGTGTGAATGAGAAAGTGATTGTTATATTAATTGAATGGAATTCAAATTTGATGGGCAAGGTAAATGGTATTTGGTAATAAATTTAAAACGGACTTAAATAGTGAATTTATCTAATTACTATATAATAAATAATGATTGAATAAAAACCTATACCTGTAAATATCTATAATATTTGAGGGGAAATAACAAACTTATAAATGTGGGATTGAGAGTTTTACCACAACTATATGAGTTATATACTTAGTTCGTTCAATTAAATCAGAAACCATTGCAATAAATGTAAATTTAATGTTATGCAATTGAGATAAACGGTAACAAATATTGTAGGGTACCTATTTATCTAGCCTGTTAATTTAGTATGGGAAATTGCGATAAAACTAAAATCTAATCATTGGTTAGTTAATGTGATTTTGTTAAAAATGGGTAATTTTATGAAACATGCATTTAAGGGTGTGAAACCAAGTGAGCCAATTTATTTAGAATAGTTGATCGTAATTAAAGGATATAAATTTGCTAAGTTATAATGAATGGAAAATAAAGGTTATTAACTAAGGAAGAAATAGGTAATAATTGCATTTATTTGTAAGTGGAAATAAAACGTTAATGATAACAAGTATTTAAGATTTACCATCTATTTAGTATATTTAATTATAACTGATAATCAACTAAAATAAATAATAGATAATTATTACATTAACGTTAATTAAAGTAATGCTTGAAATTTAATATTTAGATATTATATAAATATAAATTTAGATGAAATTGGAGATATTTATGTAATGAAATATGAATCCAATGGTAAATTCATCTATTTGACAATAATAAATGGAAAGTAAATTTAATTAAATTATTGAAAATTAAATTTATAATTTGATGTAATAAATGAAATTTGGGAATTTTAAAATTTTAATTCGACAAGTTAAATTTTGTTTAAATTAGTATAGATGATTGAAAAATTTATAATAATAAGAATCGTCAATTATCAAAGAGGAATGGGAAATTTAATTTAATTGACTAATTTTTAATTTATTTAATTAATATAAAAATAGCCATTTTGGTCACGGACTCGGATTCCGACGAAACCAGTTTCATCGGATCCGTAACAGTGAATTATTGTAGGGATTCAAGTTTCGTAGCAATCGGACTTGTCGTTTGATCGTACGGACTCGAAACGCCCTGAAATCGATTTAATTGAAATCAATTTGAAAATATTGATTTCAGCATAACTTCTTCATACGATGGAATTTGAACGTGAAACATTTTCCATCGCGTTCAGAATATTTTAAAATACCTATTTTGATATATGGGTTTACCCGATTTCGTTCCAGGGTCAGAACGGGCTTTTTGGGCCAATTATCGTTCAGCACGTTTGTTTATCGGATCCATCTACTCTATCTCTAACCTACCTATATAAACCCAGTTATAAACCCTACCTCCATCTATTCTCATTTTTTTGTGCATTCATTTCATCAGTTCCTTCTCTTCTTCCAATAGCTAGAAACCCTAGATCCAATTTCAATTTCAAATCAAAAGCTGAAAATTCAATCACCTCGGAAAAATTCCAAAAAATATATGTTGAAGTTTTTGACGAGCGCAACTCAGATCTGCAATTTGTTTCTCGATTGGAGTTATCGATTACTCAGAATTTTGCTGTTTATTTTCGGCCGTACATCACGTCGTCGCAAGAATTCGTCAGATCGGGAAAAGCTTTCTAGGTATTGTGGAGAATGTCGCGCGCTGTCCATCGGCGTAGCTCGTTCGTCGTTACAACGGCTGGATTGTCAGAGAAGTGCGATTAGGGTTAATGTGGGTGGCGGCCGGCCGTGACAAGGAGGGGCCGGACCTGGGGGGTTGCGTGCGGCTTGACGAGGGGAGCATGTAGGTGGTGGTCGGCGAGGCTACGGCTGCCAGTAGGGCTAGAAAACGTTGGTCAACGCAGAGGTCAATGGGTTCGGGTTCGTGAGTTTGTTTCTGGAGCTCGGTTGAAACCGCGTGAGGGAGAGAGAGGGGTTGTGTGGTGATGACGTGGCATAGGTTAGGTTATTTACTTTGTTTTAATTTAATTTAATTTTCAAATCGTTTTATTCGAATAACTTCTGCATACGGTGTCCGATTTACACGAGTTTTTTTTGTTAGGATCGTAATAAAATTCCAGACGAGTTGACGCTGGTTTGTACAAATTTGGAGACCATCGAATTTTTGGGTCTAAATCGGATTTAAATTCGATTTAAATCCAAAAGCTGAGTGTTTTAACCCACTCACAATTTCTAAAATTTCTTATGTTTGTTAAATTGATTTTAGATATTAGTAGAAATTTATTTATGATTGTTTGGCATGTTTTATTCATTATCTCTGTTAAATCGCATTTATTTAATTTAACTGTTAATTAATTTTATTATTGCATATAAATTTGACAGTTAAAATTTATTTATTTGCATAAAACTGCTAGTTAAACAGTTATTAAATTTATTATTGAATATAAACTGTTAGTTAATACCTGTTATTTATTACCTGTTATATTTTATATGTTCTATATTGATGATTGGTTAAATTGATGATGATTGAAATAAATTGGTTGATGATTGATATTGGGTGAATGGATGATGTGTTCTATATTATATAAACTGCAAGTTATTATGCATTTTCATTCATTCGGGATTGTGGTTTGAAATGATATACAACCGCAACTTTTATTTTTAAATTGCGGATTGAAATGATAAATATCCGTATCACTTGACCATAGGATAGGAAATTATATACAGGCACCGCGGTATATATATAAAATTATTTTGAAATGATTTCTATAGTTTGGATAGGATACGGTTTAATAAATGTTAAATTTTGAAATTACATAAATATTATTTTATAATTATACATATATAGTTAAATTTTGAATTTAAGCTATGTATAATCTGTTAAATGAAAATGAATAAGTTGAAATGGAGTTGATAATTTATATTATATGATTAAGTACAAGTTTAGGATATAGAGTTTAAATGATTCAAATAAATTTAGATTGAAAGGTAAATTAGAAATTTAATTGAGATTGAGCGGATTTAAGAATTAAAATCTATAAGTGATGTAAAACCTTATTAAGCTTGAAATTTTAAAGGTATGATTTTTATAACTGAAATTTCAAGATAAATTAAATGAATATTTCTAGTATAAATAAATTTAAGGCAATATTTAGTTATAGGAATTATGAGTATTTTATAAATGATTATGGATTTACCATGCAAATAATCAAGACTAAATAAGAGAACATTGAATTTGTTGAAAGAATAAATTCCAACCTTAGTTTTGAAATTTTTATACTCAAATTGGATATATATATATATTGTAATTGAAGTGGTTTTGGAAACTGAAGGTGAAATTTAAATTTACGGTTTAGACTTCATTTAAAAGAGAATATATTTGTAAAGTCTTGGAAATTATTTTACTTTACAAAGTAGTTTTAAAAGTTAAACCATTTAATTTTACATGCTGTTGAATATCCAAACCATTTAAGTTTTAGAAATTATGGTTTAAAGCTATGAATTTTCGAAGTATTATAGTTTGAAAGTTATAATTCAATGTTTGATTTCCGATTATTATAAGTTTGAAAACAATATGATTTTGGAAAAGAAATATATATTTGAAATAAAACGATATTATATTAATTTGGGTTTTAATAAAAATAATATCAAATGAGTTTGTTTTGGAAAGAAAATGATATCGTATTTATGGGTTTTAAAATGGATAATTATATTCTGGTTTTTGAAAGTATAATTAATTTTTAAATGACTGCGGTGTTATAATAACGTTTGGTTGTTGAAGAGACCGGGATCGGAAGTTGAAGAGACCGGGATCGGAACTCACATAAGATCTTTTAGTTCTGACTCGAGTATTTTTGTCTTTTCAAATTCGCTCGGGTCAGTCCGAGCATTTCAGGATCGAAGACTTTAGCTCTGGAGGACGAAGACGGAGATTTCTATTATTATTATTATTAATTATATTCCACTATACTCATATTGTTCCGCTGCATTGTTATATGGTATGTGTACTCTGATATGTATTGTATAGATAAAATCAAATGTTTTGTAAAACAGCTTCATGAACTGTATATTTTGATTATTATATTTTATCCTTCCGCTGTGAGATTCTGTTTATTTTTCTTTCTTCTCTGTTTTCTTATTTATCCTATAACAATCCGCCCTTACGTATGTTTTGAATTGGCATGTGTGTCGGTTTAAATCGTGCAAAAGGCGGGACTTTACAGGTCTCATAAAAAAACCTCCTGAAAATAAACCTTTCAACCTTGTTGAAAGGTCCTGAACAGGCAAGTGATTTTCCTTTTCAAATCAAAAGTAAACTAAAGGACCATCTCCTTTGAAAGCAACCCTTCGACATCTTACCTTTCGATTTGGTCTAATTCACTGCATACCACCTGAATGATATCATGTGCATTGCTTACGACCTTATTGGCCAATGAAGTCGAAAGTCTCGGTCACGAGGTCTAAGTCCAAAGGTCTGCCAAAGAAAGCAGAACCACTTTTTTTCTTGGTAAAAGCTGATTTTTGCCAAAATAAGTAAAAAAATTATAACAAACTTACCTGCTTGTAAACATTTGATTGGCCATCACAAACTTTTAAATAATTTGGAAAATATTTGCCGCATTTTCTTAGAATAAATCAAATTAACTTTTAACAAATAAGCTCTTCCTCTTATAAAATAATTAAATCATTTAGGTCATCCATTCGAAATAATTTAATTTTCATACAAAATCACTTAGTAAAAATACCAAAAAATTCTAGAAATTCACTTTCATCATGTTATCTAACATATTAAATTTTTAGACCCAAATTCTTAATATATTTTTTCCAAAATAATTTATAAACCGAAATTACCAAATTTTCCTTTGAAAAATTATAATAAATTCTCTATGGATGGGAAAATTATAAAAATTGAAATCCAACTCCAAAATTATGCTTTCTATAACATATAATTTTCCCATGGAATTTAAAAATCATTTCATCTCGGTTTTGCTCTAAAACCGTGTACATCTTTTTATTAAACAACCTTGTTTAAATACATATAAATCATAATCAAGCATATCATCATTCAGTATATCATAAAAACATATTTATTCCTAAATTCGAACCCATATGATGATAAAATCAAAATAGAGATGTAAAAAATTATTATTTACCTTATATTGGATAAAGAAATTAAAATTTGATTGAGATTGATTTCTCTAGCTTGAAACCAAAGCTTTAAGTTGATTTTTATCTTCTCTTCTTTCCTCCTAATTGCCGGCCTTGCTTGCTTCTCACGGTTGTAAATTTTTGCTTTGGTAAAATGAACGTGTATGACCTAATGAGAATGGTATAAGGGTGGGAAATATAAGCGGTTATTTACCCTAATGCCCTTATGTTTAATTAATTAATCATTTATAAGTTCGTTTAGTTAAATGAGCATGGAATCTCCTTAACTACATTATTCTATTTAATTTATCTAGTTAAATGTCCTTAATAATGTTAAACAAAAATTAGGGGTGTTGCACTCTAAGTTCTGTTAAAACTATATCGTGACATTATTATCATATACAATGTAATGGGATTCTCAACAGTTGGAATTACCATACGCTCAGTCATAAATTTTGTGCATTCGTATTCATATGCATTATTTTTATTGCGACGCTATTCAAGGTGATGTACTTAGTCTTTATCATTGAATCAGCCACGGTATTTTATCTGGAATATTTCCAATTTAAAGATTCTTAACTTGAATTTATTGTTGACATATTATACTCAATATCACTTGTGAAAATTTGAGTTTAAACATTCCTTCATAAGAAGTTTGTTGTTTCTGCAAATAATTCTCTAGTATTTCATACATACACGAGAACACCTCAAACAATCATTTAGTGGTATCAATTTGGATTTAATGTTTGCTTCTTGTATCAAACACACAAACAAATTACAATATCATAGACAACATAGCATGTATGATATTTCATATTGTTGATGCATGAGGAATCCATCTTACATTTTATGTATTAAACATTTTAAGAAGGTTTCCTTGCATATTGATTTAGGACATTTCCAGTATCTTTTATACCTATTATAAAAGTCCTTATCTTCAAATCCAACATCGAGTATTAAACAACAAAGGCTAATTTTAACATTAATATTTTGTTAACAATCAGCATTGAGTTGTTTACTTATAGTTTAGAAATATCTATGTACCTTTTAACATTCTTTCTTATCAACACACGCTTGCTTTGCATTTTGTCCGATAATCAAACTATTTGATATCTCTATCAAAACACCGGTTCAATTTTCATGCTTTTTTAAATGATACTTTCATGTATATTCTTGGATCATTCCAAAAACTCGTAAACTCAATAAAGCTCCCATTGACTTCGTGACACTTTGGTTATTATGTGTAACTAGTTTACTTTAAATCACTATCTAGAATTTTTTGTTTCAACACATGCATACCAAAACGTAAAGTCGTAACATGCGATAATTTTGTGAGTAGAATCTGAATTAACTTGAGCATGTTGAATAACGAATCTATTGCACTAATTTCAACAATTGAAATTCATGATTTTATTCTTATAATGTGCTCAGTATATTCCAACAGCATTTGTCTTTCTCTTAAAGATATTTTTGCGGCCAATGGATCATATCCCTTTGGGTACGACTATCAAAATCGTAATCTGATAATGTGCTTGGAATATATTTTAGATTTGCACATCATACATACCATAGAGTCAACACTCTTAATGGTTTAAGTAAACAATCGAAGATTATATATTTTCGACATTGATAATAAATTCTTAGTTTCTCTTCTATGTGTTAGAATACTTATTAGACACTCCAATACGATGTTTTCGTTTAGGTTAATTATTGTCATTTCATCTCATGTAATCAGTTTTATATTTAGATCGTATATAATTCCACTTTACTACCAATAATATTTCAAAGAAATTCCTTTACTATGAAGTCGGTATTTCTTGCAACAACAATTGTTTCTTAGTGCAACAGAATGGACATTCGTAAACATTTTATCAGTTTCCTTATATAAAATTGATTTTGCATTAGTCACAATATATTTATGTTCATAACACAAATTATTCATCTAATAACTATCGATCCCAAAATTCTCTTGGGACGATTCATGCAAGATCCCTTATGCACAATTATTACGTGCAGTCTTTCAACTCGCATAACCTTCCAACTCCTTGGCCAAGGATATACATGGGTTTCTTATAAACCCTTATCTTATGTGGTTTTGTAAAATATTCTTGGGATGACATTGATTCTAACCTCGTGTACTAATCTTAAGTACATATCTTAAAGAAAGAATTTTAATTCGATTTTACTCATAATTAATCATACTTCATTCAACAAGGTTCGATTGCACCTTTTTGTTACATCATTATGTATCATACGGAGAAGTGACTTTTAAGACTGAATCTTTATTCAAATGAGGTACATATGAAATCTTTTCAATATACTCACTTATTTGATCAAATCAAATCATTTCTATCACATGTTATATTATTTATTTCCATTTTATATTCCATGAGCTTATCACATACATTGATATGCATATCAAATATACATGTCCATGTATATGATAACTCATCGGTGAATATGACGAAGTATATGGAATCGTTTTGGTATTAATAGACTTACAATTGCTACATCTATATGCATCAATCTAAAGAGTTTATTAACTCTTATGATGCTCCCACTAAATGGGTGCATAGCCTTTAATTGTTTGAGATATAATTAACTAGTATTATATGATTCATAATCATATAATAAAAATTATTTCTCAAAACTACGGTTTAATCTATAATTCCGAAATAATTGTAAATAATTTTAGATACTTTTGTATTTTCCTTGCAGCGCTTTTGTTATGAAAATAAATTCCACATCATAGTTTTATTTCATAATGAAATTCATAATATTCGCGTTCAAATATAACTATGTCCATTTTTCAATTAACACCAAAAAATAGCCATTATTTTATAAATAATGTACGGTATGTTTTACAAAAATAATTTTCATAACTTGATGCAATTGATAAGTGCTATGTGGCATGCTCCTACTATTTACGTCATTATTATAATAACATAATAAATTTGGAGGCTATATTTCACTTAGTATAAATTATTCATTTCATGTATTGCAACAAGTTTACAGTGGAGAGTTCTTTGATCAAATATCTTTAACTCAAAGAAATAAATCTCATAGAAACAATTTTCTATACGTAAATACATTTTGGAATAGAAATTGTAATTCTCGTTCCAATGCTAAATATCAGTTATTATTTCAATTCACGTTTTCGATGTTTCTTTATGAAGTAGAAGTGACCATTAACTCTCATAATCCCAACTGTACCTTAAATCATATTTACTCTTGTACACTCATCTTTCTTTCTAAATGGACAAACCATTTAAAAGAATACCGTTACTACAACATCATAATGAACTCTTTACAAAAGCGCACTCAATCATCCTTAACATTTAAGGACATCAAATATGTCGCACTTTGTGTAAACCGATCAAACTAACATTTCAGTGATCGAGTTCTTAGATCTATCTTGTAGTTTTGGTGTAGTGTTACATCTAATACAATATGATCTTTGTCGTAATCAATCAAATTGAGTACTCTATCTTATAGTACAGTCTATTTGCTTACTTCGGATGAGAAAACTTCATTAAAGTATCATACATTACGAACTGTGATCATTCCCCATATCACACGTATATGCTATAGTATATGGATCAAATATCCATAATCTTGTATTGCTTTAGAGTCGAAACTCAAAGAATGCAATACATGGTCTTGACCAAATAAACATGTAAGCGACCAAATTATGAATGTATTTAGTAGTTGTGAAATTAGGTGCTTGTATGGGTACTGAAACATCAACATGCAAGAAACACTTATTAGCAAGTAAATGTTATATTTATATTTGTCAACCTTTAATTAAGTTCATTTGTATATCTAAATTGATAAACGTTTTATCAATCATATTAAATGCATAAATTTATTAATGTAGATTATTGTAATATTGTATAGCATATGTTCTTATAATAGTAGAAAGGTTAAATGTTATCATTTCATTTTTCTATTAAGGCTTCCTCTAGTATTTTATGTTTCACCAAACCCTAAGTCGAAACATGAAAGTCTTTCAACTTCACTGGTGAGTGTTAGGACTCGTATGCCTTGGGATTCCAACCTTAAGAAAAGTTCAGCAAATCATAGGCCCGCGTACGATGGATAACTCCTTATCGATTGTACCACATACAACTCCTAACCAGTGGTACTTGTCCTAATCCTGCCTTTACCTTGAGGAAAGCTCAATAAGTAAAGTGGAATTATTCCCTCGGACCTATCGTTTCGCGACGGCCTAAGTATAATGCACACACCTTGAGGAAAGCTTAACAAATATGTACAGTTATCTTACCTCGTCTATTCAATATATTAATGGTACTACACATAACCTTCCTAGCTTGAGGAAAGCTCAACAGCTAAAGAGTATGCAAGTAATCTATTAACGTATAAATGATAAAAGACAACTTTATATTGAAGATTTATAATCTTTAATATGTTATATTGAGTGATATCGACTTATGAAATAATGTATTTCTTACGAAATACCCTCGTGATTCATGTATCGGGCACATCAGAAATCATAGTATACGTACTGTACATATGTATTTATTACTTAAGTCCATTTAGGGTTACTTAATGTTCTACCTTTAATTTATTCATCATATTATATAGGTTTTATTATTATAAATTTTTTATATTTCATACTACTTATAATTGTCTTATGTATAATATTATATTGATAAAATCTTATTTAATTAATTAACATCTTAATTAATTTTATATTATTTTAATATAACACTTATATTAAATATTTATTATATACTATAACCATTATAGTATTACACATACACCTTATATATGTGTATGTTCATTAAATTAATTAACCTTTAATTATTTATTTAATTAATTAACCTTTAATTAATTAATTAAATTATATTAATTCCAAATTCAATTTATATACATACATGTATACTTATGTTATTTTAAACATTTTAAAACAACATAACATGGTCTGTAATATGTAATACATGTATACATTTATTAATTGATTAATTTATTTTATTAATCTTATTAATAATTTTAAATTTTCAGAATTAATATTTATTTTCAAACATTTTGAAATTTCTATTATATTATAACTTTTATAGTATTTGTATATCTTATTTTAAATTTGAAATCTTATATTTAAAATTTAAAATCTTATATTTTAGTTTTCACACAATTTTGAAATTTAGCCCAATGCCCAATTCATATTTGGACCTTTTCTATTAGGGGCAACTTTTGGACTATAAGCTTAATAGTTAAACCTAGCATGACTAATTTAGACCGCATATACTATTGGGCTCTAATACCATCGTTGGAAGTGGGCTAGCCTGCAGCGGAAATTATGGATGAATTTCAAATAAAATTCTCTTACTTACGAAGTTCAATTTATTTAGAACATTTCCAAAATTTATTTAAATGAAATATCTTATTTTATTTAAATGTATAAGTAATATAGTTTTATTTAATTTATATATTAATATATATAAATACACACATATGTATGTATATATAATATACATATATGTATGTGTGTGCATGTGTAACATGGTAACCCGTGCAAGGTATAATATGCCCGTGCATAGATGTTAGGATTTACATTGCAATGGACATGTTAGATCATTTGATATGTAATTTATTTTTTCCAAATATATGTGTATATATATATAAACTATTTTTTTGCAGACAAAATAAAATATTATTATTTTGTACAAGCAATTGGATTACACTGGCCGTACCACTTACAATAATTATTATAGGTTTGAGATCACAGACATCTCAGCGACATCTTAGGAAAATGAAAGGAATGGGAGCAAGGCAACTACTAATCGACTGATAAGAAATTAAGCTAATCCTCCTGTGTAGAGGAGGATTCATACTCATCACCATATGAGTCAGTCCCAATAATGTTAACATACTTACTAAACAGAAGCGCAATCTTGGGATCATAAAGTACATTATCCTCATCAAAAATCCATCTCATATCCCAAGTTGCATCCTTTAATATCTCATCATTATGCTTACCATATTTACCTTCAACTGCATGAGAAAGCGCATCACTGGAAATATGATAGAATAGAGATCTATACTCGCCTTCTTGAGAAGAAGTGAACTTGAAGTAAGTGTCAGACAATGGGGAATAGCTATCAGAGTTCTAAGGTGGACCCACATTTTTCCATCAGAGTTCCAACCACTATTACCATAGATAGAATGAGGGCTAGAGCAAGCAGAAATAGCATCCAAGGACATAAGGGTAATGTGTTTGGGGACTCAAACATGCTTCACAACTTTAGAAAGCAGGTACTTCTGTTTTGGCTTCAATTCAACCTTTTCAACGAAAGGGATCGGCATAGAATTGAGCGGATGCTTGCATCCAACAACTAAGTGACCAAAAGACTTACAATTTGAGGATATATGAGGTTTCCACTTGTATCCCACCTCTACCATTGCAATTACACATAGCGCAGGCTCAACCGGCAATATAGATGGTAATAAATTAACTGGCTTGACCTCAATCAGTGCTCTAGCACAACCCAATCTTTCCCTTCTCATTATAGATTCGTCAAAACATACCAACTCACCAATAAAGTTCGAAAACCAATCGATACCGACTATTGATTGAAAAACATATGGTATATAAGAGAATTGACCCAAATCGGTATAAATAGCACATGTTTATGAGTAGCATCGATTGAAGAAGAATATTTGCTGACAATGAATGGTTACCCATGATAATGATTGGATCGGCTTCAAGAATACAAATTCGTCCTCTTTGCAAGAGAAATGAAAGTAGAACATAGAGTTATTATATCATATTGTGATTTTACCTCTCAATTTCCACAATTGCACAAGATTAGATTTCACGACCGAAAAAGGTAGATTGTCACCTAGAAAAAATCCAACAAATGTTCGTGCCAAAATAGAGTACCAACTTCAACAATCTCCGAAGGAGGAATGTTAACACCATTTACTATATGAAGTTCGAATTGTCTTGGGGAGTACACACCGACATTATGCGGTTTAGAGGAGAATAGAGAGATTCAAGGCTTAGGTGCCACAATAGTTAAAGGTATAGATTTATCAACAATACTATGTCTAACTGGAGATGGAGGAACTGACATTTAGAGTTTGAATGTAACTCAGCATGAGCACTGCTAGGAGAGACAGTAGCTGAATGTTGACTCTCATAAAAGACACAAGAAGTAGGTGGCTCAGGGGGGAGGAGAACTAGTTCCAGGAGATGTAAACAATTTTCTAGTACCAACAAACTCAATACAGGGATCAGCAGCCAAATTTATATCAGCAGAGTCACGATTAAGACAATTACGTACATCAACAGACTCAATACTAAAAGCACCTATTAGATTAACAAAAGTAGAGGCACTACCTAATTCCATATCATTTGAAGAAGTGAGCAAATCCAAAGATTTAAGCTCAAGCGAGGTGCAAGGATCCAATGCACGTACACTTGATGAAGTAGCATGAGCTTCATAAACATGGCCAGATCTAGTTTGGGAAATCGATGTCGCGAATCTAGATTTTTGTTTTTTGGTCTTCGCCATTAGGACAGAGATGTGTAAAGATAAGAGAATAGAAAGGGAAAGACAAAAACGAAGATGGCCGAATAGGTGAAAAGCGACAGTGAAGAGAAAGGAAGAAGCGAGCCTAATTTGGAAGATATTCGCCTGATGAACAGCCACCTAGAGCTATTGATCAAATTAAAAAGAATTTTATCTCCTTTTACTCCTCTATATATATAAACTATTACTTATGTATAAATATTATAAATATATATACATATGTTAAGTTTGTTTAAATAATTTATATAAATGTAAAACATTTAGATATATGCATGTATATACGTATGTATATACAAAATTTATAGATAAAATATTAATACACACTGTAACGACCCGCAAATCCGTACCCCTAGAGTCAACACTATTCTACATCAATCAACTCAAGATGAATGGAAATACGAACCATTTGGGTTAAAGAAGAAGAGGTAGAAGAAGAAAATATAAAACAACATCAGAATCTAACCATCGCAGTGGAATAAAATATAACAGATAATAAATGATCTTTACACAAAAACAAATATATCTGTTTATATATTACATCATCAATGTACATCAATTACATAACACACAATTGGACAGTAATCATAACCTGTACTCACACAACTGAATACACAATAGAATATAAATCAAGTACGGAAGTACGTATCACCATCCAGCTCGTCTCCAGAGCTCCACAGTGTCCATTCCTGTATTCTATAATACTCGTTCTGACACGAGCATTATAGTTAAATAACACTCGAGTCAGTCTGGAGTACCAGCGCGAGAAAACCACACCCAAATTGATTATTAAAGTTTCAAAAATCCTTTGAAAATCAAAAGCATCTCGTAAGACCACGCCACAAATAAACATGTCGGGTTTTTACCATACAATAGCTAAAACCCTTTTTATTAAAATTCTTTGATATTATAATAGTGTCTATAGAAAGTAAAATAGAATCTAGCTGAAATGCTTGCATCTCACGTTTCAGCAATAGTTGGGCATAATCAAAACCGTACGGGCACGTAGGGAAAATGGATTTCCAACTAATGACTAGGCACTGAGGTACCACCTGTCACGTTACCTGGTCTAGATTATCATACCGAGGATCACTCCCGACCCCCTGCAACACAAGAACGGGACTACCCCTTACTAGATAATCTCGAGTAAGATCACCCCACGGTTGGGATCAGCAACCGCACCACTAAGCTGAAATAAAAGGGACATCTAGACATGGATGACCTCACCTGGAAATGGGTGCTACCCACCAAGCCTTGCTGCATAACCCCTGATTTTCAGTCATTTCCGGTTGATGAGGCTTGAGGCTAAGCATTACTTTTTTTTAGAACGTTTCACTTAGAATGCCCATCATCCACCTGACGATGTTTCGAAAGCATTCGTCCATACAAGTCTGTCCCGGGTTCGAACGGAACCTAAGGCACTATTCCTACTACATCCATTTTGGAAATAACCTCAGGATTAGTAGCGACCAACCCTTGCACTTCACTACCCCATCTTCGATTCTAAACTCGTTTTCCACGAAAACGTACAAACTGGATCGAAGTGGTTTTCGAGAAATTAATCCCGATCCCGGTCTCTTCGAAACGATCAATGCATTGGCCAATATTGATAGTCGGTTATTTAAGTATCAATTAACATTCACAAACAACCATTAATCATAAATAATTTCTCAAA
This sequence comes from Allium cepa, assembly GCA_030765085.1. Classification (NCBI taxonomy): domain Eukaryota; kingdom Viridiplantae; phylum Streptophyta; class Magnoliopsida; order Asparagales; family Amaryllidaceae; genus Allium; species Allium cepa. Next base: position 351,414,076 of record CM060944.1, read on the forward strand.
TTATTTATTAACCTCAAAATATCTTCGCAAGATATATTTTAATTTTCAATCCTTTGAAAACAGTTTCAAACCATACTTTTCTCATAAAATAAATTTTCAAATATTTATTTCCACTGAAAACACCAAGTACAAAGCTTTACATTTTTAAAAAATAATTTAAAACTCTTTATTATAAAATCATTTGAATCGTTTAAAATAAAAATTACTTTAATATTTATTCAAAATATATACTTTAATAATATTCAAAATGAAACTACTTCAATACTTTATTAAAAATATATACTATAGGAATATTTTAAAATGTGGTTACTTTATAAAATATAAAACTAGATTTTCTCCTTTAAAACAAATACCAAGTCACTTTTAAATAATTAATGCTATAATAGATTAAAAGAAAATACTTACTTTAGAATTTAAACATTTAGAAATAATAAATTTTCTAAAACATGCTTTTCAAAACGACATTAAAACTTTTAAAAATTTACTTTGAAACGTACTTGGCTATTCAGGGAAATATACTTCTCTTCACATCCATTTTAAAAATAAATCACTATTTATTTTTAAAAGAAATTTCTCATTCCTTAAATAACTTCCATTGTGGATTTATTCCTCCAAATATCCACTAATTTATTACTTTACTTTTATAAACCCAGTTTATAAATTTCAAAGTCCCATTCAACTTTAAATTTCCAATTTCAAACACTTCAATAAATTTCCAAATTGATTTCCAATTTAACCCATTTGAAATAAATTTCTTTACTTACTCAATTCATTTCAAAATCCATTAATTATAGACTTTATTTTTTTTCTTTTTCGTCTTGATTTTAAATCCATTAACTGAAACACACCTATTTCAGATTCCAAATTTCTTCTTTATTCTTTCAATAGTTTAAATCTTAAATTTAAAATAAATGCTTTATTCCTTTAAATAATAACACTGAATTTTAAAATTCATTATCTTCCTGTTTATTCAAAATCCGCTTTTCATATACGGAATTTATTTATTAGAATTTTAAAACCACTATTATTCTTATCCAGTTCATTCTTAAATTTATTTAAATTCTCTATAATTATTTTACTTACCAATTCTCTTCTTTTATTTTCTTTTCAAAAATCCAATTCTATATATTTTGATAACTCAGTGTACCGAAATATATTCAAGCAAACTATAGCATTAAATATTCCAGTTATCAATAATATTCATGACAGAGTATCGAATATTCATAACAGAGAATATTAAACCATATAAATAATTTTGAGGAATCCAGTTGTGTAACAACCCAGGAATTAGTAGCAATTAATTATCGTCACTAGGTGATTAAGTCGTTCGCTAATTTCTATTGGAATTTTATTAGGTTAAAATTCTTTTAGAAATTTGTTGCAACATGTTAAGGGCTTTAAAAATTTATTTCGGCCCACAATTGTTCTATGGGGCGGTGTTAATTATCTAAGGCCTTTAAACCATTCTTCACGACTCATTTACAATTTCAAAACCCTAAACATAAACGTGCGTAAGGAAAGAAAAAAATGGCGGCCTCAGAAATTTTCTTCGTTCGATTGGAAATGAGGGCTTTCGCTCCTCCGTTTCAAATTAGGGATTCAATTCGTGTTGCTTCGTTCTGGGTTGCTTGCCGATCAAATCTCGTGCGCATCAAAGCAAATGTGAGTGATTTCATTTCACTCACTTCTAATTCATTCTATAATTAGCGAATTTGTTAATTGATTTATTCCGCAGTTTAATTTGTTCGACGTTGATGATTTTGACTTGGTTTGTTTTCATGGCCATTACGACACTGGTTTTCTTTTGATTTCGGTCATTTGATTTTTGGTGTTGATCTTGTTCCTCTATACTTGCTGTTTTTGCCACTATGTCTTTTCTGCCTTTTTCAATTTAATTAATTAGTTTGGTTTTGATTATGTGGTGATGATTTTGGGTTGTTCGACGATTGGTTATCCTTCGACCCTTATGTTATGATTTGGATAACCTCGACACTCTCTGTTGTAGTTTCACTCTGCATTCATGGGTTTGCACTGTACTGTATTTGTTTTGAAAAAGCAATATATTTGTCATTTGCTTCGGCACTGCACCTGTTTCTTGATTGTGATACTTGTACATTGGTTACTAGTTCATGTTTGTATACATGTTGATGCCAGTTGCATCTGTTGTGTAGCTTATCCCTGTGTTGCGCTATGCTATGCTGTGTCACTATTTTTCTATCACGTTGTTGACATTATTTGAATCAGCTGCATGTTTGGTTCGTATGAATCTAGCATGACATGAGCCTTGCCTCTGTTCCCCGATGCTTTAAATTTTCTTTATGTTGCCTGGCCTTTTCATTGTTGAGGCGCTGTCACTGATGTTGGCTTGCCTTATTCATTTCTTAGTAGCACTCTAGCTCATTTTACTTTGTCACTCCCCATGTAATTTGCAGTTGCATTTTTGGTTTGCACTGCCATGGGCTCGAGACTAGTACTGCTTGATGTATGCAATTGTTTTGGAGCTGATACATGACGCATTGCGGTTGACATAGAACTGCAGCCGTGTTGAGTCATTGACTTGACTTTCTTGCATTGTGTGGTGGTTGTACTGTGCAGTCATGTACATGTGTGTCACTTGTTGTTGCCCTTGCTTGACCCAGTTTTATTCTTCTTTGAGTCTGTTGTGCTTTCCATTGCATTGACCTTGTAACCGTGTCAAATTGCCTTCCCTGATTCCCTGATGGGTTGCTGCATTAATGTTTGAACATCCACTATTTGGTTCACCACTTATGCTTTGAGTCATGTTGAACTGTTTATCTACCTTCGCATTGGGTCACTTGTTAGGAACTGTTGCCTTGCATTGATGCCTTGTCTTCATTGCATCTGGTCACCATTGCATTCATATGGTGGTGTGATGTGGTGCCATATCTTGGTGCCCTCACCCTCCTTCTATTTTGTACCTGCACCACTGTTTTATGTTTTTGGCTGCAGTTGTTGTCACCTTTTCTTGACCACTTTGGCATTTCTCTGCCTTGTTCGAACTTGTTGGGTTGTTGTTGCTTGAGATAGTCAACCACTTCAACTCACTGGGTTGAAGCTTTCCACTGTTGCCACTAGCTTATTGCACTTGTTTGCACTATGAGTTCTTGTGTATTGGCCTTTGTGCCTTGTTGCTATTTCTGTATATGTTGTTGTGGCGAGGCAGTGTACGCTTGCGTGCACTGCAGCCATACAGTATCGATAATTTTAATGGATAGTTGAACCTTCATTGATTTTGGTTCGTTGATATTTGGGTACATCGTCACTGTAGTGGCAAGGCAGTGCACGCGTGCGTGTACTGCAGCCCTACTCGAATTAATATTTTAATTGAGGTTTCAATGTTTTGAACTGTTTTGTTTATTCAAATTCAAAATTCTTATTTGGCTTAATTTGCTGATTTGTGTTTAACCCTGTTACGTGCTATAGTTATCGTTATCTGATTTCTTTATTTAAGGATCAGATAGACGAGATTTATTGCGACCGTCGTCTATTCATTATTTAATTATTATTGCTTCTGTGCACTAATAACTGAGTTTGAATTAGACTGACCCGCGTATTATTTTCTTTTGAATGTAATACTCGGGTCAGACCGAGTATTTACAGGTTGTGGATATCTTACTTTGAGTTGCTGCTTGAGTTGTGAAGTCTCCTCATGTCTTTTGGAGTAGTCGTCGTCATGTTTAGTAGTCAGTATATTTGTATAGGCTGTTGTATATCCATGTATATTATTCACGATAATGTACTTGTATATGTAACTTCCAGAGTCGACAGTGTAGTTGTATCATATGTATTGTATCACGTGTATATCAACTGACATCAGTTATATATATATATGAGACTTTCTGTTATATTTGTGTTCCGCATTTACTTTATCTGTGTTATTCTTATATATATTGTCCTAACTATTATGAACCATCGTAGTTCGTTTTATACTAGAATTGGGTATGTCGATGGGAGTAAATAAATAGGAGATGAGAAACAAAAATATATACCACTCCTATCGAGATAACCAATACTAGTGTATGGCCTAACTACGGATGGCCACTCCTATCCAGCCTTATTCTTCGTAATAACAGACAGTATTTCTTTTAATACTCTTTGTTATTGTGAGCATAGAGGTGGGGCGTCACAAGTTGGATCCCTCCAACATGTTTTCCTGCATCCACAGACGTTAGCACAACATAAAATACCAATTCCACTTCGAGGTGGAATATCACGGTATATAGGTTTAAATATAAAATCATCCGCTATTATGCGGCGCATAGGGTCTCATCCGCTATATAATGCGGGAAATCAATCATTCCAAGATGTATTATATACTATAATATAGCACATCAAATCAATTCAACCATTCAATCAATTATTTAAATTTAACTATTTAAATTTAAATAGAAATCCAGAAGAGTGAGATTAACTCACATTTTATTTTTGTTCGACAATCCACTCCAATCTCGTCTTGATTTCACGATGACATTAGACCTTGTACAAACATTTATATGGTTTATTAACATTCGAAACAATCGAACAACCCAATTATCCTTAAAAAAATTATTTAATCTAATAATTAAATTTTAAACTAATTCTTTTCTATAAAAATCCTTTAGTGACTAAAAATAATTAAATTGGTTAACAAATAAATCATCAAAACCATTTTTTTTAAAATATCCAAGTTCATTATAAACCCCTCAACATTTTTAAAAATTCCTGTTTCTTTCCAACTTTGTTAATCTAAACAAATTTTGTTTCCTGTATAACAACGGTATAAATATATCTACTGTATTTTCACTCCCTTATAAATCTATGCATACATTTATTAATTGAAAAATAAATAATAAAAATACAAAAACCTTACTGTACTTGTGAACGCAAGCTCGGCAAGCCCCTCCCCGACACCATCGCGGAGTTGTTCACGAGTACGAGATCTTGCCTCCAACCTGCAGAGACTCGAAATCCAAGACTTCTCCCTCCAGAAATCGCAGCCGTCCAAAACCTCACCGCGAGCAGCGCACACCAATCCACTGTTCGAGCTCGAGCTCGAGCTTCCCTCATTGCCTACACCGCTCATACGATCGAGACCGATTTGAAATCCTACCCAGAGCCGCCGCCTCGAGACTCCACGTCTCGCCCAACCATCGCGACCCGATAAACCAAATCGAAACCCATCGCCTCCTTCCAAAGCCAGTTTGTCAATCTTTTTTTTTGTACGAACGAATTCGTGTGAAGAAGGGAAAAGGGGAAATGGGGTTTTCGATTTCGTGAAATTGGAAGAAAGGGAAAGAATATGATTTCGATTTTTAGGCTTCGCCAATAACCTTGAATTTGAACGAGAAGAGAGAGAGGTTTCGTTTTTCCTTTTTCTGAGTGAAGAATAATATCTACTTTTTATTTTCTTTATCAAACGACGAAGCATATTAAAGAAGGTAACACGAGCTTTTAAATCTCTATATGTGCTAGCTACAGTATTCAATGCAATTTCATCATCCATCTTTAAATTTAAATTCAAATTTAAATTGTTGAGAAAACGAAGCCCAGAATCCCGATCACCAATCGAGGCGTGCTTTGCTAGGCGTTTATAATGTTATACTCCTATTCCGGACGCATTGGAAAAGGTTTCGAGTCCTAATTCTATCGTATGGAGAAGATAGCTTTTTGAACTGAATTATTAAATTGAATTTTCGATATAAATTTCGACGCGTTTATCTACCGTACGATCACACGACAACTCCAAATGCTACGAAAATTGATATCCGATAATAATTCAATATTACGGATCCAATGGAAGTGGTTTCGTCAAAATCCAAGACTGCACCTCGGAAGGCTATTTTTAAATTCAATTTAAACGATATAAATTCAAAACTGAACAAAACACTTCCAAATTCAATATTAACACTTTTACTATCTTCTGTATTATCGATATATATTTTACAAGCCTTCAAATTGTTTTTAACAAGCTTAAAACTGGAGATTCAATATTTTACCCAATTTTCAATTTTTAAATTCAAAAATTTAATTATCAAATAAATAGCGATATTTGAATTCAAGTTAAAAATTAACTTTAAAATATTAAAATAAATTAAATATTCCGATTTCAAATGTCCAAAAATTCCGGGTCGTCACATTCCTCTCCCCTTAAAAGAATTTCATCCCCGAAATTATACTAGTTAGAAACAATGATTCGGTACCCATTACTATTTTCCAAAACCAAACAGTTTTATCAACATGCCATAACATATCTTTTATTAAAGACCCACTATTTCTTCAACCAACTTCTTAAAACCTTCCATAGTTTCCAACAACATTATTTACTTAATTTATTCAAACTTAAATTTAAATCCAAATTTAAATTATCAAAACTTTCTCAAAAATTTTCTATCTCTTTAAATTTTCGAATTTTTTTTCAGCTTCTCCTTTGCGCGGCTAGCTCGGTACAACTACAAAATGCCTCTACGGGCTCCCAAATTCCAAAAGGAAATAAAATGCCAAGTGGCTAGATCAAAAACCCAATCAAATTTCATATAGAAATTTAAACACATACCTTTTTGGTCGGGCAATTCAAATTTATCATCTGAAATCAAAACCAATTTTCCTTTCCCTTTATAATACCTGCATATTCTATTTAGCAATAATATCCAATCCTAGTTTTTAAAATCATTTTATACATTTCCATATAGAGGTTTTCATATCTACTTCTATTCAAATTAGTTTATCCCATTTTCATATGAATTCAATTTAACTCTGAATATAAAATTTCATCTTCCATTTATAACCGATTCATATCATTATTTTAAATTAGTTTCATTCACTAATTTATTTTAATTTGAAATTTGAAATCGTTTTGTCGTTAACACAAATTTTTCCCAACAATTTTCAAAAAATTCCAACTCCCAAAATTTTCGAAAATTTTTGGCAGAGTCTCATTTGTACGGAGGAGCTTTCGCAATTTGACAAAAGATATAAATATATATACATCGACCCACCCAGTTGGAAAAACAAAAATAGTTCATATTTCCTATTTTTATTGCGTAGACATACCTTTATTTAGCATTTTTAAGCAAGTGGCTTATTTAATTAGCATTTTGCGCGATCAAATCCAGCCCAACGACTTCCCTGAACCTGTACTTGCTCAACTAAAACATGTAAGTGTCATATATATGAAGTTTAACAACATTTCACTTATTTGCAATAGTTAAACACATGAATTCTAAAAGCAATGCACACTAAACACTTTTCGTAAGCAATTTATATAGTTTTAATACTAATTCAACTGTTTTCAATTAATTCATATACCATTTTCATTCAATTCGCATGGTCTACATCCCACTTGCTTACATTCAATTCATTTTTAATTTTTAACAAACCCATATTATTCCAATTGATTTAAAAATTAATTTTATCCACCTCTGTTAATACATTTGCTTTCGTTTACGATAGAATGACTAATTTTCCGTGCAAATTTGATGTTATTCATGCAAATAACAATTACTTAAGCTTATAACCATTTTAAATTGATTCCAACTCAGTTTATTATTTAATTCCTTCTATTTTAGTTCATTCACAACCATTTTATTTAGCTCGACACATTCTATTTTAATTTTATCCCTTTTCAATTTTATTCACGATCCATTCATTTATGTTTCATTCCATATTTGTCTTCATTTCATTTGAGACCATTTTATTAAGCTTGAACCATTCCATGCTTATATATTGATAACCATTTTCCAATTTAAATTTACCCAAGCTTTTATTTAATGGACTTTCACCCTTACTCGAAGCCAAGCTTCCACTAATTTAAACTTAAATTAATTTACTTCAAATTATTCAAATTTCATACTAAAGCTCATTTTAATTTCACACATAATTTTTTTTTATTAGGCAACATTTTCAATTATATTTACTTCACTAACGATTCAAGTCGAATTTGATTTATAACTCAAGTTTTATTTCCAAACTTCAATATTAACTCATAAATTCAGCTTCAATTTAATTACATTAGGTTCCATTTACATATTTCATTAACTAATTTATTATCTAATTAGTTCTCCCCCTAATTCAAGTTTTGATTTTTGTTTTGTTTTCCAAATCATCAAACAATATTTATTTTGGGTTTTCTATTCCACTTTTTGATTTTATAAGTCACAACTTATTATTTTACACATTTCCATTCATTCTAGGCTTGAATATATTCATCTTTTATTTTAACTCAAGTACGCTTATTTATAACCCAAGCATATTTTTTTTCCATGGATTTTTAATTCTTTTATAAGTTATTCTAATTCATTCATTCCAACTTATTTCTTATCCAACTTACTTCCATTTATTTAAGTAAGAATCTAATTCCATTCAATAACTCTACTGAACTTTTATTCCAATTCAATTCTATTTTAACTCAGATTTATTTGATTCAATTTGATTCAATTTTCTTCATCAATCCAAGTTAATTTCATTTTTAACTTTTCACTTTAAATTTTAATTCCAACATTCAAAACTCATATTTCCTGTAACGATCAGGTATTTTCAACCATTCGCATCCATTATAAGTGTATTGGTAGACACTCATGCCGGAATTGAATTGCTCAAAATACCGCATTGTAAATAAAATTTTGGCAAACCTCATAATATACAGTGAATAAAATCACAAATCACAGACACAGAGTAATAATAATGCAGCGGAAGAAAAAGAGATCGTAGTTCATGAAGCTACTATATAAAATATAAGATACATCAGGGTTAAATAAGATACAACCGAAGAGTAACAAGATATATCAGGTACAAATCAGATACATCACTGAAACACTGGATACTGAAACAAAATAGATGGCTGGATCTTCAAGGAAAGCTCCAACTCCGAAGGTGAATCTTGAATGCTAACTCAATCAATTTGACTCGAGCGTAAAGCAAAACACAAAATACTCGAGTCAGGACATAAATACTTATAAACTGTAAATCAACTCAAGTGAACAGTAACAAAATGCATCAGTAACTTAAAGGATGCTTGGGACCGTCCATCCTCTAAGGATCCGTTAAACTATTTACTATGTAGTAATATACGCAATATACGGTAGTGTCTAATCAGTAAAGTATAATCATATAGAAAATAGCGTTAAGGGGATGGTGAACCTTAACGCGGTCGGATCTTTAAAACCAAAATCGTAGTGGGCTCGATATAAGGATATGACACGGCACGCAAGGAAATGCCAGGGTGGATACACCGTTTGCACTCCCGGACCGGTGGTGACGGCAAGCCAGCAGCTTCCGCCCACCTCGAACAATACCCCCGAATCAAAAGTGGCGCCACCAAATCGAATCACAACAGTAATAGAATGGTTTCCGATGGAGCATGCTCGATGAAAGGGTGCGACCCATTGTGTAGCCCGGTATAGCTCCTGTTTTAGTCATATATGCCAACTCACGGGAGTTGGGTTCACGTAATATACCTCGAGAACGTCGCCACCATCCTACTTCATTCTGGAATCTCCACCGCGTACACAGTTGTTAAAGTGGTTTTCGGTATTGGCCGGCTATAAGACAATATCCGATCCCGGTCTCTTTAACAACCAATCGTTATTATAACCCGTAGTTATAACTTTAAAACAATATTTTATACTTCAAAATAAAATATCCTTTTCAATCCAAGTCTTTATCAAAATAAAGATTAAATCATTTCCAAAACCATTTCAATATATCTTCGTAAAATATCTTTCAATTCAAATATTTATCAAAATAAATATCAAGTCATTTCTAACCATTTCAATATATTAAATTTTCATACCCTTTCAACGCTACCTTTCAAACCATTTTAATATATCAAAATATCACAACCTTTCAAAGCTTCAGTTCTAAAATATCATATCTTTCAGAACTTCTTTTTAAATCATGTTAATATCAAAATGTCTTATCTTTCAAACTCCGTTTTTCAAATCATTTAATATCAAAAATATCATATCTTCCAAAACTTCGTTTCAAATCATTTTAATATATCAAAATATCATATCCTTTCAAAACTTCGTTTCAAATCATTTTAATATATCAAAATATCATATCCTTTCAAAACTTCGTTTCAAATCATTTTAATATATCAAAATATCGTATCTTTTCAAACTTCATTCATTTCAAATCATTATTCATTTTATTCAATCTAAAATACCATTTCAATTCATATTTCAAAACAGTTTATATTCCAAAAAAATTTTTTATCATTTCAACGAAGTTGTTATGTTTAATAATTAAATTATTAAATTTCCAAAAATTTCAACTTCCAAAGTTTATTTATTCACTTAAGTTTATCAAAACCGTGAAAAATCACTTTTCGCATTATTTAGAAAACTTATACGGAAAGTTACATTCAAAACAGTTCAATTTAACAAAAGACAGCATTTTAAAATGTTATACTAGGTTTACTTAAATTTCGAATAACTTAGTTAAATTCAAAAATTATAGCACTTACAAAGATTGCTATAATAGCTTTTAATTCAATTTAGCTTTTTAGTACATTATCATCAACTACAGCGTTTACAAATGCTGTAATATCATTTACATTGTAATTAATAGCATTTCAAAAATGCATTCAATTAACTTCAAATATTCAATAAAATTTCTCAACCAATTATATTTTTATTAAAAACATTTTTTTACTTATAAAATCGTACATTTTCACATTTATAAACATCATTTAATTTTCCTCAAGTTCATGATTTTATAAAGTTAAATTTCCATTCAAAAATCAAGATTTAATAATAATTCACTTATTAAAATGCAATGTTGAATTTTTAAAATCCATTACATTAAATTTCAACTTAACACTTAAGTTCAAATTATCAAATATAACTTTGTTTTATTTTTATTTACTTAACTAAAACTTCACTTTTACGTCAATTTCATAAATTTCCAGTTTTAGTTATATTTCAAAATTTCAACTTACAATATTCATTCATTTCACATTTCAACTTTATTAAAATCATTAGTATGATATAAAAATCACTTTAAATTTATTTAAATTCAAATTATCATAAATTTATCATAATTTCATATTCACTTAAATTTCCAATTATAATTAAATCAAAATTTCCAAAATAACTTACGTTCAAAATTTCTAACTTTTTCACTAATTCATTTCACTTACAGTTATTCAGAAAATCAATAATAATTTACAAAAATCCTTTTTTTATTAAATTTAAAATCAAAATATTATAATAATTAAATTTCTAAAATATTTAAAATTTTAGAAAAACATATTTTAACTACGGGCCTGTATATAATTTTCTACGCTAGGTAAAGTGATATGGGTAATATATCATTTCAACCCATAATTTACAAAGAAAATCCGGGTTTTATCATTTCAAACCCGCAATCCCAAGTTAAAATAAATTAAATAAATAAATCAGGCCTATCATTTCAGCCCGTAGTGATTCTATTCTAACAGGGAACTTGCAGTGTAATCATATACAGGAATAATATAAACAAGGTCAATATCACAACGTACAGTCACATATCAGATGTCAGGTGAAAATTAACAGTTTTAACATGGTAATAACATGGCATAGCATATCATATGATCATCATTAACTTGCATAAACATTACTAAACACTTGTCATCAATTCACTTTTCATAAGTATAAATGTCAGAGTGAGAAAGACTCACTTTTTCAAGCTGAAGACCAAAACAACAAACACAAGAGCGGTTCCAAAAGTATGACAAGCATGATATAGCACGACTTTTGATTTGAATGAATGGAGAGCCTTGATATTTATCTTGTAAACAATAACCAAAACAAGACAATACACACATAAATATTCAACGCAAAACAATGTTGAAACACTGAAAATACGAAGCAACAAAGGAATAGATTACTTGACCTTCCTTTAACCATTAAAATGCTTGGCCTAGGAGGTTCTTGGGTTCATCCATGATGATGATATAGCTCAGATTTGGCACCATAACTCACGGCTAGAAGGAGTATGGAGTGGTAGGGTTATAACATGAAGCATACAATTGATCAAGGCAACATATATGAAGTTTTTGAGCACAACAAGGCTCGGCCTTGGGTCAAGTGGAGCTTGGCCATACTTGTACAGGTTTGGAAAGTAGATGGAGGGGTGTGGGGAGGTCTGGAAAAGGTGGTGGCGGCGGCCAAGGTGGTGGATGAAGATATGAAGTGATAGGGTGGCTATCATGAATGTTTTAAGGCTTTATGCATTGTTTTTGTGGAGTTTTGGTTCATGGAGTCTTGGCCATGTCAATTTCAGATCTGGACAGAGGCTAAGATGAAGTGTAGTGGTGGTAGCAAGGTGGTGGTCGTGGCTAGAGGTGGTGGCCATGGTGAAGTATGAAGGTAGTGAAGTAATAGTGGTGGCTAGTGCATTGTTTTGGACATTATTTGCAAATTTTGTGGAGTTTTGTCACCAAGGGAGGTGTGGCCATGGATGGATCTGAAATGATGGCTGGAGATGATGCCAAGGAAGAGTGGTAGGGGATGGTGGAGAGTATGGTGGTGATGGTGGGTGGTAGAGGCCAATCCAGAAAGCATAGAAAACTAGGCAAAATACATAGAAAATGAGAAGAAAAAGGTAGAAAAAAGATGTAGCCATTACCAGATTTTTTCTCAAGATGGAGGCCATGATTTTTAGGGTTTTGGAGCTTGAAAATTCGTGAATAATATGAGGGATTTGGCTGCAAAGGATGAGGAAAGGAATGGCTAAGATAAATTGATGTATTAATTGCAAAAAGAAACGGATAAAACGCCTTTACGTTTCAGGCTTTTAAGATCTTTTAACTTTCTTAACCTTTTGCATTTCCTTTTCTTTTTAATTTTATAAAAACAAAATAAACTCAGAAATGTTATTTAAAACCGAAACTAAGTAAGAATAAAATAAAAATAAAAAATTTTAAGTAAAATAGGAAAAGGAAATAAGAAATTGCTTAAAAATAGCAACCCTGACATAAAAATTACAAGAAGATCTCCAATGACTTTGGAAAATTTATTACTTCATAAAAAAATATTAAAACAAAAAATTTGAATTAAAAATGGTTTTAAAACATTTTCAAGGTAAAATAATAATTTAATTTTTTATTAAATAGAATTTTAAATAAAGAAAAATGCATTAAATACCAAACTAGGCTTTATAAATTGAAATAAATTCAAATAAACTTTAGAAAAATTATATTATCATTTTAAAAATACTTAAAAGTCAAAATATACATAATATAACATATTGTCACATATTAAAATAAAATATAACCAAGAAGAAGTAATTTATACAATTTAAAATAGTCATTGTTAAATAACCCTATATACGCACAATATTGTAAAGGGTATAACTTTCACAATTTACATCCAAATTCAATGAAACGAAAAGTGGTGTTCTTAGAATTTTATGTACTTTCATAATAAAAGAAAAAAAAATTAAATTTTTAAACTTTTAAAATTTTAAGTTGAAAGTCACAGTTTGACTAATTTGACCAAAATCAGCATTTCAGGCAAATATTCAACTTACACAAGTTTGGAATTATAACTCATAAAAAATCAAGATTATATTTAAATAATAAATTTAATCATTTCAAATAAGAAAAAAATAAGTTTTTAAATCAAAATTTTACATTAAAAATAATTAAATATACAATAAAATAATTACAAAATACAGGGTTGTTACACTCTCCCCCACTCAAAACTTTTCGTCCCCGAAAAGGAATGAGGTATGGAAGGGCACTGAAAAGATAGAGTGAAATAGGATTAAGATAAGATGACAAGAAGATTGAAATTATACCTGATAACTGTTGTTATAGGTAAGTTTAACAAGGTGGAGATGATCTTTCCAAGATCCTCCAGAATCAAGAACAGAAGCACGAAAAAGGTGGATTCAAAATAATTACCAAAGGTCTATCAAAGATTATAGAAAGATGCCTATACCAGTCTATAGCAAGATAAGGATGATAAGGACAACCAAAAGATAGTTTGAAAAACAAAATAAGGAAATGAATTTGAAAGCATGGAAATTTCAACTTAAATAGAGAATAAATCTTAACACAAGTTAAATAAATCTTAACTATCTCAAATTTCATTATCTTATTATCCAATCATCTAAAATTAACCATTTTTAAAACCATGGGTTTGGAAAAATAATCATTTATTACACTCACAATGTACTTAATAAATTTTATTCTTCTTTATTCCAAGTAAAGATTAGATTTATTCCTCTCAATATATTTATCACTTATGTTAAACATACTTACACTTCTTATAACAACTTTCTTTTAATCTTAGTTCTTTTAACATTGTTTTATTGTAAGTTATTCAATTACCCCTTTTTATTTTATTTATCTCTATTAATCATTTTATAATTAAAATTTAAGTGTATAACATTTATTATAACCATTCAAATTTTATTTATAAAATCTATTTATATCGTATATTATCCAATTACATTTTTAACTTCTGAAATTTTGGTAAGTTATATTTGAATGCAATTGTATTATACAAATAAAATTTCCAATTCAATCATTTCAAGCTTAAATCATTTATTCAATTTTTTTTTCTTTTTATAATTGAAATTATTCTTTAAAAATAGAATTTAAGAATTAAATTTCCGATTTCTTCAGACCATTTAGAGATAAGAAATAATATATATACATATATAATATGTCAAATCAAATTTCAATCATATATCTATATATATATATATATTATAAATCAAGTCATATTTTAGAAATTCAAATCAATTTAATTTTCCAAAACAAAGCTGTAGCAAGACTACAGAACAGTCTCTTAACTTCGAAACTCGAAAATGAACGTCGATGATGTCACGATCATCACCGAAGTTATTTTCCAGCGACAAAGAGAAGAGCACTAATTTTAAACCTTTAAAATTCTTTGAAAACAAATTCTATTCAAAATACTTTAAATAATATAACCTTTTAAAACTTTAAACCAAAGTTCGAAATAATCGGAATTCAAATCCTCAAATTCTTGTTTTAAATTCATTTCATTAAGTTCCATAAATTTACTTATATATCAAAATTTATTTCATTAACCAATTTTTTTTTTAAATATATTGTGTCCGTTTGTTCTGTCAAAGTGTTTTGGAAATCTTATCGATAGCGTTGATCAGACGTATCGATCAGAAACCCAACTCAACATCAACAACTCAAACAACACAATATATAAAACATTTTAAATTTTAAATACTAGTTTACAAATACACTATACATGAATAGGTTTTCAAAGAAGGATAGAGATTCAAATTTTTTTGATTAACACAAATCAAAGGAGATTATGATTTAAAAATAAGTTGGAAACAAGGATGACATGATTAAATAACATAATAGGAAGATGGATAAGCTTATATAAATCACAGGCAACCTTAACCGGGTCAACCGTGACTTAAAGAATAAGATCGATGTGGATTTTCTAGGGTAAATCTACATTCGACCTCAAGAGTTAGAGTTTGGAATAACAAAAGATATTAGCATCTAAACCAAGGATAGATAAGAATCTCTGGTGAATCGATGCTAATTGTAAAGGAGTTTCCCCCTTTTTTCAATTCAATTTGAAATTGGCGTGACCGCCGACTCACTAGAAAGATCATTCAAAGCGGAGTTATGGAATGCTCCAGAGTCAAAAGAAGATGAATAGTGAGGGATACGAATGGATTTTGGAACCGTAGGGAACGTTCCAAAATTCAAGAGGATTGAGTCAAAAAGGAAGAGATTCAAAATCGAATGAAAGTGATTCTATAAATACATTCACTCCATATGCTGAGTTTTGCCTAGAGCTACCAAAGCTCTGATACCAACTGTAACAATCAGGTATTTTCAACCATTCGCATCCATTATAAGTGTATAGGTAGACACTCATGCCGGAATTGAATTGCTCAAAATACCGCGTTGTAAATAAAATTTTGGCAAACCTCAGAATATACAGTAAATAAAATCACAAATCACAGACACAGAGTAATAATAATGCAGAGGAAGAAAAAGAGATCGTAGTTCATGAAGCTACTATATAAAATATAAGATACATCAGGGTTCAATAAGATACAACCGAAGAATAACAAGATACATCAGGCACAAATCAGATACATCACTGAAACACTGGATACTGAAACAAAATAGATGGCTGGATCTTCAAGGAAAGCTCCAACTCCGAAGGTGAATCTTGAATGCTAACTCAATCAATCTGACTCGAGCGTAAAGCAAAACACAAAACACTCGAGTCAGGACATAAATACTTATAAACTGTAAATCAACTCAAGTGAACAGTAACAAAATGCATCAGTAACTTAAAGGATGCTTGGGACCGCCCATCCTCTAAGGATCCGTTAAACTATTTACTATGTAGTAATATACGCTATATACGGTAGTGTCTAATCAGTAAAGTATAATCATATAGAAAATAGCGTTAAGGGGATGGTGAACCTTAACGCGGTCGGATCTTTAAAACCAAAATCGTAGTGGGCTTGATATAAGGATATGACACGGCACACAAGGAAATGCCAGGGTGGATACACCGTTTGCACTCCCGGACCGGTGGTGACGGCAAGCCAGCAGCTTCCGCCCACCTCGAACAATACCCCCGAATCAAAAGTGGCGCCACCAAATCGAATCACAACAGTAATAGAATGGTTTCCGATTGAGCATGCTCGATGAAAGGGTGCGACCCTTTGTGTAGCCCGGTATAGCTCCTGTTTTAGTCATATATGCCAACTCACGGGACTTGGGTCCACGTAATATACCTCGAGAACGTCGCCACCATCCTACTTCATTCTGGAATCTCCACCGCGTACACAGTTGTTAAAGTGGTTTTCGGTATTGGCCGGCTATAAGACAATATCCGATCCCGGTCTCTTTAACAACCAATCGTTATTATAACCCGTAGTTATAACTTTAAAACAATATTTTATACTTCAAAATAAAATATCCTTTTCAATCCAAATCTTTATCAAAATAAAGATTAAATCATTTCCAAAACCATTTCAATATATCTTCGTAAAATATCTTTCAATTCAAATATTTATCAAAATAAATATCAAGTCATTTCTAACCATTTCAATATATTAAATTTTCATACCCTTTCAACACTACCTTTCAAATCATTTTAATATATCAAAATATCATAACCTTTCAAAGCTTTAGTTCTAAAATATCATATCTTTCAGAACTTCTTTTTAAATCATGTTAATATCAAAATGTCCTATCTTTCAAACTCCATTTTTAAAATCATTTAATATCAAAAATATCATATCTTCCAAAACGTCGTTTCAAATCATTTTAATATATCAAAATATCATATCCTTTCAAAACTTCATTTCAAATCATTTTAATATATCAAAATATCGTATCTTTTCAAACTTCATTCATTTCAAATCATTGTTCCTTTTATTCAATCTAAAATACCATTTCAATTCATATTTCAAAACAGTTTATATTCCAAATTTTTTTTATCATTTCAATAAAGTTATTATGTTTAATAATTAAATTATTAAATTTCCAAAAATTTCAACTTCCAAAGTTTACTTATTCACTTAAGTTTATCAAAACCGTGAAAATCACTTTTCGCATTATTTAGAAAACTTATACGGAAAGTTAAATTCAAAACAGTTCAATTTAACAAAAGACAGCATTTTAAAATGTTATACTAGGTTTACTTAAATTTCGAATAACTTAGTTAAATTCAAAAATTATAGCACTTACAAAGATTGCTATAATAGCTTTTAATTCAATTTAGCTTTTTAGTTCATTATCATCAACTACAACGTTTACAAATGCTGTAATACCATTTACATTGTAATTAATAACATTTCAAAAATGCATTCAATTAACTTCAAATATTCAATAAAATTTCTCAACCAATTATATTTTTATTAAAAACATTTTTTTACTTATAAAGTCATACATTTTCACATTTATAAACATCATTTAATTTTCCTCAAGTTCATGATTTTATAAAGTTAAATTTCCATTCAAAAATCAAGATTTAATAATAATTCACTTATTAAAATGCAATGTTGAATTTTTAAAATCCATTACATTAAATTTCAACTTAACACTTAAGTTCAAATTCTCAAATATAACTTTGTTTTATTTTTATTTACTTAACTAAAACTTCACTTTTACGTCAATTTCATAAATTTCCAGTTTTAGTTATATTTCAAATTTTCAACTTACAATATTCATTCATTTCACATTTCAACTTTATTAAAATCATTAGTATGATATAAAAATCACTTTAAATTTATTTAAATTCAAATTATCATAAATTTATCATAATTTCATATTCACTTAAATTTCCAATTATAATTAAATCAAAATTTCCAAAATAACTTACGTTCAAAATTTCTAACTTTTTCATTAATTCATTTCACTTACAATTATTCAGAAAATCAATAATAATTTACAAAAATCCTTTTTTTTATTAAATTTAAAATCAAAATATTATAATAATTAAATTTCTAAAATATTTAAAATTTTAGAAAAACATATTTTAACTACGGGCCTGTATATAATTTTCTACGCTAGATAAAGTGATATGGGTAATATATCATTTCAACCCATAATTTACAAAGAAAATCCGGGTTTTATCATTTCAAACCCGCAATCCCAAGTTAAAATAAATTAAATAAAATAAATCAGGCCTATCATTTCAGCCCGTAATGATTCTATTCTAACAGGGAACTTGCAGTGTAATCATATACAGGAATAATATAAACAAGGTCAATATCACAATATACAGTCATATATCAGATGTCAGGTGAAAATTAACAGTTTTAACATGGTAATAATATGGAATAGCATATCATATGATCATCATTAACTTGCATAAACATTTTATATTACTAAACACTTGTCATCAATTCACTTTTCATAAGTATAAATGTCAGAGTGAGAAAGACTCACCTTTTCAAGCTGAAGACCAAAACAACAAACACAAGAGCGGTTCCAAAAGTATGACAAGCATGATACAGCACGACTTTTGATTTGAATGAATGGAGAGCCTTGATATTTGTCTTGTAAACAATAACCAAAACAAGACAATACACACATAAATATTCAACGCGAAACAATGTTGAAACACTGAAAATACGAAGCAACAAAGGAATAGATTACTTGACCTTCCTTTAACCATTCAAATGCTTGGCCTAGGAGGTTCTTGGGTTCAGCCATGATGATGATATAGCTTAGGTTTGGCACCATAACTCACGGCTAGAAGGAGTATGGAGTGGTAGGGTTATAACATGAAGCATACAATTGATCAAGGCAACATATATGAAGTTTTTGAGCACAACAAGGCTCGGCCTTGGGTCAAGTGGGGCTTGGCCATACTTGTACAGTTTTGGACAGTAGATGGAGGGGTGTGGGGAGGTCTGGAAAAGGTGGTGGTGGCGGCCTATGGTGGTGGCCAAGGTGGTGGATGAAGATATGAAGTGATAGGGTGGCTATCATGAATGTTTCAAGGCTTTATGCATTGTTTTTGTGGAGTTTTGGTTCATGGAGTCTTGACCATGTCAATTTCAGATCTAGATAGAGGCTAAGATGAAGTGTAGTGGTGGTAGCAAAGTGGTGGTCGTGGCTAGAGGTGGTGGCCATGGTGAAGTATGAAGGTGGTGAAGTAATAGTGGTGGCTAGTGCATTGTTTTGGACATTATTTGCAAATTTTGTGGAGTTTTGTCACCAAGGGAGGTGTGGCCATGGATGGATCTGAAATGATGGCTGGAGATGATGCCAAGGAAGAGTGGTAGGGGATGGTGGAGAGTATGGTGGTGATGGTGGGTGGTAGAGGCCAATCCAGAAAGCATAGAAAACTAGGCAAAATACATAGAAAATGAGAAGAAAAAGGTAGAAAAAAGATGTAGCCATTACCAGATTTTTTTTCTCAAGATGGAGGCCATGATTTTTAGAGTTTTGGAGCTTGAAAATTCGTGAATAATATGAGGGATTCGGCTGCAAAGGACGAAGAAAGGAATGGCTAAGATAAATTGATGTATTAATTGCAAAAAGAAACGGATAAAACACCTTTACGTTTCAGGCTTTTAAGATCTCTTAACTTTCTAAACCTTTTGCATTTCCTTTTCTTTTTAATTTTATAAAAACAAAATAAACTCAAAAATGTTATTTAAAACCAAAACTAAGTAAGAATAAAATAAATAAAAAATTATTTTAAGTAAAATAGAAAAAGGAAATAAGAAATTGCTTAAAAATAGCAACCCTGACATAAAAATTACAAGAAGATCTCCAATGACTTTGGAAAATTTATTACTTCATAAAAAAATATTAAAACACAAAATTTGAATTAAAAATGGTTTTAAAACATTTTCAAGGTAAAATAATAATTTAATTTTTTATTAAAATAGAATTTTAAATAAAGAAAAATGCAGTAAATACCCAACTAGGCTTTATAAATTGAAATAAATTCAAATAAACTTTAGAAAAATTATATTATCATTTTAAAAATACTTAAAAGTCAAAATACACATAATGTAACATATTATCACATATTAAAATAAAATATAACCAAGAAGAAGTAATTTATACAATTTAAAATAGTCATTGTTAAATAGCCCTATATACGCACAATATTGTAAAGGGTATAACTTTCACAATTTACATCAAAATTCAATGAAACGAAAAGTGGTGTTCTTAGAAATTTATGTACTTTCATAATAAAAGAAAAAAAATTAATTTTTAAACTTTTAAATTTTTAAGTTGAAAGTCACAGTTTGACTAATTTGACCAAAATCAGCATTTCAGGCAAATATTCAACTTACACAAGTTTGGAATTATAACTCATAAAAAATCAAGATTATATTTAAATAATAAATTTAATCATTTCAAATAAGAAAAAAATAAGTTTTTAAATCAAAATTTTACATTAAAAATAATTAAAATATACAATAAAATAATTACAAAATACAGGGTTGTTACATTTCCTTCCTGATTTAAAAATCACCTAAATTTATAAGCTTACAACCTATCTAATCAGGATTTTTAAACACCCGGCCTTTGGTTTCAAATCATTTGAAATCACCATTATCTCAAAATCGCAATTTTCAAAATTTTAAACCAATCCTGTTTTTATCCCCAAAAAATTTCCTTTGAAATTTCAAAAAATAAACTAGTTCTTCTGAACAAATCAATTTGGTAGCAATCCGTCACTTAGAAACTCGAAAATGAACATCGATGATGCTGCAGTCATCACCGAAGCTATTTTCCAGCGACTGAAGCAAATTCAATGCTATATCCCTTCCCAAATTTTTTTTGAAACAATTTCTTTTCAGAAATACTTTTAAAACAATAATGCTATTATTTTCTTCAAAATACTTCGAAAAACACTTCCAAAATCTCCGGAATTTTAAATTTTCAAATTCTGGCTTAAATCAAATTTTAACTATAATTCATTTGTATAATTTATGGTCATCCAAATTCCCATTCGATTATATTTCAGTTTACAAATCACGTTTATAATTCATATTTATAAATTCCATTTTATAAGTGAATTTATTTCCTTAATCTTTGGTTATATTTTCAGTTTTTTTTTAAATTTCCACACAATAATGATAATAATTTAATATTATCATTTGTAACAACTAAGCAACCATATATTAGCTAGAATAGTTTATAAAAACTTTTCTTTTATATCAAAATATATTTTGGGTAAAATTATTTCATTCACCCACATTTAAAACAATACCGTGTCAATTTATTGTGTCAGGTGTTTATAAACTCTTCTCGAATAGCGGCCAACTTACTCGATCAGAATTCATATTTCATTCAACCAATAAGTCAATACGATATTTAAACAATTTATATTCACTAATAAATACGCGCTCAAACCTATTAATATGCTCATGCTCATTCTAGAGTACTACTGACTCTATTTGAGTAATTTCCACCAGAGCCAAGGTTGTCACCAACCTAAGCTCTGATACCAAACGTAATGACCCACAAATCCATACCCCTTGAGTCAACACTATTCTACATCAATCAACTCAAGATGAATGGAAATACGAACCATTTGGGTTAAAGAAGAAGAGGTAGAAGAAGAAAGTAGAAAACAACATCAGAATCTAACCATCGCAGCGGAATAAAATATAATAGATAATAAATGATCTTTACACAAAAACAAATATATCTGTTCATATATTACATCATCAGAGTACATCAATCACATAATACACAATTGGACAGTAATCATAACATGTCCTCACACAACTGAATACACAGCAGAATATATATCAAGTACAGAAGTACGTATCGCCATCCAGCTCATCTCCAGAGCTCCAGAGCTCCACAGCGTCCTTTCCTGTATTCTATAATACTCGGCCTGACCCGAGCATTATAGTTAAATAACACCCGAGTCAGTCTGGAATACCAGCATAAGTAAACCACACCCAAATTGATTATTAAAGTTTCAAAAATCTTTTGAAAATCAAAAGCATCTCGTAAGACCACGCCATAAATAAAAATGTCGGGTTTTTACCTTACGATAGCTAAAACCCTTTTTATTAAAATTTTCTGATATTATAATAGTGTCTATAGAAAGTAAAATATAATCTAGCTGAAATGCTTGCATCTCACGTTTCAGCAATAATTGGGCACAATCAAAACCATACGGGCGCGTAGGGAAAATGGATTTCCAACTAATGACTAGGCACTGGGGTACCACCTATCACGGTACCTGGTCTAGATCAGCATACCGAGGATTTCTCCCGACCCCCTGTAACACAAGATCCGGACTACCCCTTACTGGATAATCCCGAGTAAGATCACCCCACGGTTGGGATCAGCAACCGCACCACTAAGCCGAAATAAAAGGGACATCTAGACAGGGATGACCTCACCCGTAAATGGGTGCTACCCACCAAGCCTTGCTGCGTAACCCTTGATTTTCAGTCATTTCCAGTTGATGAGGCTTGAGGCTAAGCGTTACCTTTTTTTAGAACGTTTCACTTAGAATGCCCATCGTCCACCTGACGATGTTTCGAAAGCATTCGTCCATACAAGTCCGTCCCGGGTTCGAACGGAACCGAAGGCACTATTCCTACTACATCCATTTTGGAAATATCCTCAAGATTAGTAGCGACTAGCCCTTGCACTTCACTACTCCATCTTCAATTCTAAACTCGTTTTCCATGAAAACGTACAAACCGGATCGAAGTGGTTTTCGAGAAATTAATCCCGATCTCGTCCTCTTTGAAACGATCAGCACATTGGCCAATATTGATAGTCGGTTATTTAACTATCAATTAACTTTCACAAACAACCATCAATCATAAATAATTTCCCAAATTATTTATTAACCTCAAAATATCTTCGCAAGATATATTTCTATTTTCAGTCCTTTGAAAACAGTTTCAAACCATACTTTTCTCATAAAATAAATTTTCAAATATTTATTTCCACTGAAAACACCAAGTACAATGCTTTGCATTTTTAAAAAATAATTTAAAACTCTTTATTATAAAATCCTTTGAATCATTTAAAATAAAAATTACTTTAATATTTATTCAAAATATATACTTTAATAATATTCAAAATGAAACTACTTCAATACTTTATTAAAAATATATACTATAGGAATATTTTAAAATGTGGTTACTTTATAAAATATAAAACTAGATTTTCTCCTTTAAACAAATACCAAGTCACTTTTAAATAATTACTAGTATAATAGATTAAAAGAAAATACTTACTTTAGAATTTAAACATTTAGAAATAATAAATTTTCTAAAACATGCTTTTCAAAACGACATTAAAACTTTTAAAATTTACTTTGAAACGTACTTGGCTATTCAGAGAAATATACTTCTCTTCACATCCCTTTTAAAAATAAATCACTATTTATTATTAAACGAAATTTCTCATTCCTTAAATAACTTCCATTGTGGATTTATACCTCCAAATATCCACTAATTTATTACTTTACTTTTACAAACCCAGTTTATAAATTTCAAAGTCCCATTCTCCTTTAAATTTCCAATTTCAAACACTTCAATAAATTTCCAAATTGATTTCCAATTTAACCCATTTGAAATGAATTTCCTTACTTACTCAATTCATTTCAAAATCCATTAATTGTGACTTTATATTTTTTTTCTTTTTCGTTTTGACTTTAAGTCCTTTAACTGAAACACACCTATTTCAGATTCCAAATTTCTTCTTTATTCTTTCAATAATTTAAATCTTAAATTCAAAATAAATGCTTTATTCCTTTAAATAATAACACTGAAGTTTAAAATTCATTATCTTCCTGTTTATTCAAAATCCTCTTTTCATATACGGAATTTATTTATTAGAATTTTAAAACCACTATTATTCTTATTCAGTTCATTCTTAAATTTATTTAAATTCTCTATAATTATTTCACTTACAAATTCTCTTCTTTTATTTTCTTTTCAAAAATCCAATTCTATATATTTTGATAACTCAGTGTACCGAAATATACTGAAGCAAACTATAGCATTAAATATTCCAGTTATCAATAATATTCATCACGGAGTATCGAATATTCATAACAGAGAATATTAAACCATATAAATAATTTTTAGGAATCCAGTTGGATCCCTCCAACATGTTTTCCTGCATCCACAGACGTTAGCACAACATAAAATACCAATTCCACTTCGAGGTGGAATATTGCAGTATATAGGTTTAAATATAAAATCATCCGCTATTATGCGGTGCATAGGGTCTCATCCGCTATATAATGCGGGAAATCAATCATTCCAAGATGTATTATATACTATAATATAGCGTATCAAATCAATTCAACCATTCAACCAATTATTTAAATTTAACTATTTAAATTTAAATAGAAATCCAAAAGAGTGAGATTAACTCACATTTGATTTTTGTTCGGCAATCCACTCCAATCTCGTCTTGATTTCACGATGACATTAGACCTTGTAAAAACATTTATATGGTTTATTAACATTGGAAACAATCGAACAACCCAATTATCCTTAAAAAATTTATTTAATCTAATAATTAAATTTTAAACTAATTCTTTTCAATAAAAATCCTTTAGGAACTAAAAATAATTAAATTGGTTAATTGAACAAATAAATCATCAAAACCATTTTTTTAAAAAATATCTAAGTTCATTATAAACCCCTCAACATTTTTAAAAATTCCTGTTTCTTTCAAACTTTGTCAATCTAAACAAATTTTGTTTCCTGTATAATAACGGTATATATATCTACTGTATTTTCACTCCCTTATAAATCTCTGCATACATTTATTAATTAAAAATAAATAATAAAAATACAAAAACCTTACTATACTTGTGAACGCAAGCTCGGCAAGCCTCTCCTCGACACCATCGCGGAGTTGTTCATGAGTACGAGATCTTTCCTCCAACCTACAGAGACTCGAAATCCAAGACTTCTCCCTCCAGAAATCATAGCCGTCCAAACCTCACCACGAGCAGCGAACACCAATCTGCTGTTCGAGCTCGAGCTCGAGCTTCCCTCATTACTTACACCGCTCATACGATCGAGACCGAGTTCGAAATCCTACCCAGAGCTGCCGCCTCAAGACTCCACGTCTTGCCCAACCATCATGACCCGATAAACCAAATCGAAACCCATCGCCTCCTTCCAAAGCCAGTTTGTCGATCTTTTTTTCATACGAATGAATTCGTGTGAAGAAGGGAAAAAGGGAAATAGATTTTTTGATTTCGTGAAATTGGAAAAAAGGGAAAGAATATGATTTCGATTTTTAGGCTTCGGCCATAACCTTGAATTTGAATGAGAAGAGAGAGAGGTTTCGTTTTCCCTTTTTCTGAGCGAAGAATAATATCTACTTTTTATTTTCTTTATCAAACGACGAAGCGTATTGTAACAACCCGCATATTTATCGATTTTATATTTAAATATTTTATCGTTCGTCGGATTTTGGTCCGAAAAGCTACTTTTTGCAAACAGTCGAATTGAGACTCGAGACCACCCCCATTGAGTTCAAAATGATGTTTCGACCTTTTTGAGTATAAACTTCGATATGTTTGGAGATAGTAGAATTTTGACCTTTTTCACTTAGGGCTTTGGTTTGGGCTGAACCCATCTTACTAACTCAGCCCCAACCCACTCCAACTCTTCATTACTTCATTTCATATTCCTAACACTCAAGCTTAAGCAAAAATGGTGGAAGAGAATGGGAATTAGAAACTCCAAGCCCTAGTTCCTCTTGCTAGCTCAAGTTCTTGCTCCAAAATCAAGAGAACCCATTAGTAAGCATCTCCTTCTTCTTCTCCAACTCATTCTCTCTTTGATTTCAGAAAATTCCTAAACCTAATTTAGGAAATGTTTCTCTTTTAAGCTTAGATTGAAGCTTCTTGAGTTGTTATTGAAGGGGAATTGATCTTAGCTTGTTTTTAAAGCTTCTCCTTCATTGATTTGGGTTCAAAGGTGAGATTTTTATCTCACATCTATGCTTATATTTATCTTCGATTGTTAGGTATGAATTCCTAACACTTATTCGTGTGCATTTGCTTTTGGTTTGGATTGATTTGGTGAAAATTCCAATTTTTAGTGTTTTGAGTTCAATTCGTTAAAAATCCTAACTTTGATGTTTGAACATGTTTTTGGTGATGCATCGAGGAGCTTATAGGGCCGGGTAGTCGATTGGCATAAACCCTTAGCGCCGTTGCTCGAGCGAATGCAATTTGATCGAGATTTGCACCTCATTTGAAATAGGGCATGGGAGTGCTGGCAACAGGTTCGGCCGACCGAGCCCCTGGGCCGGTCGACCGACCTATAGCCCAGGCACTTCCTGCCTCTGTTTGGAAGTGCTAGGTACAGGCTTCGGCCGACC
This sequence comes from Allium cepa, assembly GCA_030765085.1. Lineage (NCBI taxonomy): Eukaryota > Viridiplantae > Streptophyta > Magnoliopsida > Asparagales > Amaryllidaceae > Allium > Allium cepa. Next base: position 351,440,891 of record CM060944.1, read on the forward strand.
GAGCCCCTGGGCCGGTCGACCGACCTGGTTCCCCGAGCACTTCCAACCCCTGGTTCGGTCAACCGACTCAGGGAGTCCGGTCGACCGACCTGCTACTATTTGCCAACTATGCCTATTTTTCCTAGTTGCTTGAATTTCCAACTTTAATCGATTCGTGTTGTTTTCTATTTGTTGTTATCATGTATTATGACCCTGATGACTCCTTTTTAGGGATTTTTGAATATCCATTTCGATGGATCCTTTATCGATTTCTTTGGATTTTATTTACATCTTCGTATGTGAATTTTAGTGATTGATTGTTCCTACAATCTTCTTTGTGATTTGTCACTTTAAAAATATAAAGGTTTTCTATACTAGTAGTAAATATCAAAACTCTTTCTTCAAATGATTTCAACACTATTTTATTACAAAGCTCATTTACTTAAACCATTTTCCAATCTATTAGTATATACAAGCCTTTACCTTACTCGTATGAGAAATCTAATTAAACGGCTTAGTAAAATGAGTGGTATGAAACGCTTGCGTTTACTTCGTCGGTTAATTCTTGGACTTGTTCGATCGAAACTCTTGTGACAATTTTCTAGTGGAGATCTACAATTTGTTCGTAAATATTTAAGTTAAGCTAGTGGTTATGGGACATGAAGCTAAGCTCATATGTTTACTAGCTTACTGTAATCGACACTTCTCTTTGATCATGACGATCATTTTATGTTTTAGACTAGCATTGTGCAATGTCTTTGAGATTTGGTTCATCGGATGTCACGCTGTACGACATCGTTGTTCCCTTTGATTGTGTTTTGGTTCATCGGATGTCACGCTGTACGACGTCGTTGTTCCCTTTGATTGTGTTTTGGTTCATCGGATGTCACGCTGTACGACGTCGTTGTTCTTTTTGATTGTGTTTTGGTTCATCGGATGTCACGCTGTACGACGTCGTTGTTCCCTTTGATTGTGTTTTGGTTCATCGGATGTCACGTTGTACGACGTCGTTGTTCTTTTTGATTGTGTTTTGGTTCATCGGATGTCACGCTGTACGACGTCGTTGTCCCCTTTGATTGTGTTTTGGTTCTTCGGATGTCACGCTGTACGACGTCGTTGTTCCCTTTGATTGTGTTTTGGTTCATCGGATGTCACGCTGTACGACGTCGTTGTTCCCTTTGATTGTGTTTTGGTTCATCGGATGTCACGCTGTACGACGTCGTTGTTCCCTTTGATTGTGTTTTGGTTCATCGGATGTCACGTTGTACGACGTCGTTGTTCCCTTTGATTGTGTTTTGGTTCTTCGGATGTCACGCTGTACGACGTCGTTGTTCCCTTTTATTGTGTTTCTGGATCGTCGGATGTCACGCTGTACGACGTCGATGCTCCGAATTATTTGATTTCTAGATTTCTTGTGTTGAATTCTGGAATTCATGTTTCACCCACTTTTACGATTGGCATTGATATATATGTCATTTATTGTGGCTTGGTGAATGAAATTAGGAGTATGACATTCCTTTTTATCTTGAGTAGATCTTTGCGATATTGATTAATCTCTTATTGATTTTTCAATTACTTATATATCACAGCTTGGCATTGTGATTATTATACGTTTAGTCATATTTCTTATTCTATATCATTTCATCTGATATTTATAGCTAGATTGATCCATTTATTATTTTCTTATTAAATAATACTCGGGTCAGACCGAGATGTTACAGGTGCTTCTGCTTGACTTCTCATCCAGGATCATTACTCTGACTTTTGGCTAACTACATAGATTAGTAGTTTATTTTGTTGTATACATTTGAGATACAGACACTATGATGTATACTTATTCTTTTATCTAGCACTTGTATCTATTCTTTTTGATATTGTGGATCTTATTTGACCACTACTCTGATGTACACTTTCATGTGTTATATTCATATCTATTTCCGTCTTTGTGATATGAATTATCTGTGACTGATTTGTGTTATGTTTATTTCTATATTTGTTTCCGAAGACCTTTATAGCCACTGTGTAGTAGCTTTGAGTTTGTGTCGGTATGTCGGATTTCCTCTTGATAAAGAAGTGCATATTATACTATCCGGCATATCGGTACTCGCACAAAGCAATTATACAGATGGTCGCTCCTCAACAGCCTTATTCTCCGTGCTAGTCGACAGCATTACTCCGTAGTGTTCTTGGCTAGCGTGGGTATAGAGGTGGGGCGTCACAGCTTGGTATCAGAGCCAAACTTCGGAACAATATGGAATATTATAACAAGGATCATCGTCCTAAGTCCATCTTAGGAGTCGTGCTTTAGGATTTAATTCGAGTCTTCGTACCGATTCATCCTATTTTCCTTATGATTCCTTGTTTTATCTATCAAGATTGCTTGATATTCATTTGGTGAATAACCTTTTTCTCCTTCTTTCTTTTCTAAAGGAAGAGAAATGGTTAGACCATGTCGTCCCAGCGCCGGTCAATCTAGTGTTGCTCCCCAGGATGGAGTATTTATGTCTGCCCAGCAGCTTCTTGATCTAGTAAAGAATGCTCAAGCTGCCGGTCCCAATCCAGAGCCTACTCATCCTAGATCCGGTTTTGCACGCTTGTGCAGAGACTACACCGATTTGGGTGGAAGGCCATTCATGGGATCCGAGAGTGTTATAGAAATTCAAGCTTGGCTCAAATTATGCGATCGCATCTTTTCTCGCATGAACCTTATTGATCTACATCGAGTCCAGGTGGCTTCTAGCATGCTCCAAGAAAGAGAATTAGATTGGTATGAGCTTTTAATTTCTGAAATCGTTGAAGCGGATCTCACTTGGGAGCAATTCCGAGAAAGATTTGAATTGAAATTCGTGCCGGAGGCTGAAAAAGTAACTTTAGCACGGCGTTTTATTGACCTTGTTCAAGGTGGATCTTCTGTGACAGACTATGTCGCATCTTTCGAATCTCTTTCCAAATATGGGGTTGAAAACATTAACACCCCATTGAAGAAAAATCAGAGGTTTTGTCTATGGCTCGAATAAGAATCTTAAGAAGCCATTGCTTTTGAAACTTGAGGTTTCATTTGATCAGCTTATTGATATCGCTCTTCGTCTTGAAGAGGCCGATAGAGAAAGCGATATTGAAGTTGTGCGTGCCAAACAAAACTTCAACAGTAACATGAAGAGGCCTATTAAATTCGAAGGCCCCAATCCCATTAAGAAAGGGAAGCAACAAAATCTGGTAGCAAAGTCTCCTATCTCTAGTCGTGGACGATGCTACAGTTGTGGTTCCACGGACCACTATGCAAAGGAGTGCCCGAAACCTCTCTTTTGCCGTTATTGCAAAAGTTCGGGTCATCTTATATCTACATGTCCCATTCTTCAAAGCAGGAGAGAGGGAGAGCTGAATATTGTGCAAGCTCCTGGTAACACTTCTCGTGGTCAAGGTATTTCTCATTCAATCCTTGATGACATTTGCTTTGTGATTATCTTGTTCGTGTTCTTTTTGATATGGGTTCCATCTCACTATTTTATATCAAAAGAACTTGTAGATTCTTTTTCTTTAAACATTTTGGGCTTGATGACTTCTTTGAGGATTGTGAATCCGGATGGTAGATCTGCAACACTCAATTTGTCTTTATTTATGTCGAAATTATTTTATGTGATTTTTCTGTCCGAGCCGATTTTTACTTAGGCTTCGGAATTTACTTTTGTAAGGATTGGTTTAATTATTATGAGGCCATATCCTTTGTCCCGTGTGGACCATTCATCTTTGACATTTTCAATCTGTTAAGCAGATTTCTATTTTTCCTTTATGATTTTGAATTAAAAATTGATGGCATCATTTTATTCTTTAAGCTCACATGTTGAGTAGAGCGTTATTTCTCTCATTTGGGTAGTTGTGAATTTTCCGGAATCTTTGAGCTTGTCTTAGGATTATCACCTAAGTAATCTTTTGTGTGGTGCTAAGGTCTTTTCAGTTTGACCTTACCACCAGTTTTCATTTGCTACGAGTTGCGGAAGTTGGCATTCCACTTATCGCATTCCGCACTTGTTATGATTCCTATGAATGAATTATTATGTCATTCGGTTTGTCCAGCTTATTTCATCCATTTTATAAATCGAATATTCTATGAATATTTCGATGAGACCATTCTTGTATTTATTGATTTTGTGATTGTATTGCCCTTTGAGTGCTTTAAGAATTCTGGTCGATGCGCCTGATCAACGTTATCGATAAGAATCTCCTAAACGCTTTGATGAGACAGTCAGACACGATATATTGACTTGTAAAAATGTAAATTTTTGTAGAAAGATTATTACATAAAAATAAAAATGTAATTTTGAAAGTTTTAACTTTTCGTAAAAGAGGATTATTTAAAAGAACCATTCCTTTCGATACTCTTATTCTTGTGATTCCTGAAGGGGAACCAAGACTTTGCTATTTGTACCGATACTAGTCGTATTGGTTTGGATGCCGTTCTCTTGCATATCGAGACTAGATATGCCACTCATGATCTAGTGCTCGCGACTATTGTTTTTACTTTTGGGAATTTGGCATCATCATATTTGGATGAGAAATTTGTTCTCTACCTCGATCATAAATCTTTGGAATATTTATTTTCTCATAAGGAACGTCATGTCGACTCGGGTTCCTGGCATCTTATGATCTTGACATTCTGGAAATCGTGTTGCCAACGCGCTTTGTCGTAGGCAACAAGTGGTTGATTCTTTGATGATGTCTGAATGGAATTATCTCTTTATCAAGTTCATCGGACGTTTTGATATACTTCGTTTTATTGAGCTTTATCTCATTCCTTTTATGGGCTAGTGTCCGGTGTTCTTTTATGGTTTTCGGTTCATCGGATGTACTGTTATTATACTACATCGATGTTCCGTCTTATCTGTATCAATGGATGTACCATTATTATACTACATCATTGTTCCGGTTTATTGGTTCATTGGACGTACCGTTTTTGTACTACGTCAGTGTTCCAAATTATTCGAGTTTCTAGTTTCTCGGGCGTACCGTTTCTGTACTACGCCGTTGCACTGGCGCAATTTTCTGCTATTCTTGATGTTTTCTGCGTCTTTTAACTATGGAAATGCTTTTAGGTTTCCTATTTTTATTATTGAGCCCGGTGTTATTGAGGGGATTGAAGTTTCACCAAATTTGACTTTTGAGCAACATTCTATTCGCATCATTGCTTCGAAGGTTGAGCGCCTTCGATATAAAGATATTCTTTTTGGTAAAGTTCAATGGTTCTCAAATCCTAAGCATTTCTCTTGAGAAATCTTGAGAATTCATCGAACGAAAACTTTCGGATTTATTCCTTCGTGCTCTTTATGGTGGACTTCTTGATTTAAATTTTCTTTTGTGTAGATATGCGTCCATGGTTGTTACTCTTATTTTCCTCTTAAGTATCGCGAGGACGCAATTTCTTTAAGGAGGGGAGTTTGCAACAACCCGCATATTTATCGATTTTATATTTAAATATTTTATCGTTCGTCGGATTTTGGTCTGAAAAGCTACTTTTTGCAAACAGTCGAATTGAGACTCGAGACCACCCCCATTGAGTTAAAAATGATGTTTGTCGACCTTTTTGAGTATAAACTTCGATATGTTTGGAGATAGTAGAATTTTGACCTTTTTCACTTAGGGCTTTGGTTTGGGCTGAACCCATCTTACTAACTCAGTCCCAACCCACTCCAACTCTTCATTACTTCATTTCATATTCCTACCACTCAATCTTAAGCAAAAATGGTGGAAGAGAATGAGAATTAGAAACTCCAAGCCCTAGTTCCTCTTGCTAGCTCAAGTTCTTGCTCCAAAATCAAAGAGAACCCATTAGTAAGCATCTCCTTCTTCTTCTCCAACTCATTCTCTCTTTGATTTCAGAAAATTCCTAAACCTAATTTAGGAAATGTTTCTCTTTTAAACTTAGATTGAAGCTTCTTGAGTTGTTATTGAAGGGGAATTGATCTTAGCTTGTTTTTAAAGCTTCTCCTTCATTGATTTGGGTTCAAAGGTGAGATTTTTATCTCACGTCTATGCTTGTATTTATCTTTGATTGTTAGGTATGAATTCCTAACACTTATTCGTGTGCATTTGCTTTTGGTTTGGATTGATTTGGTGAAAATTCCAATTTTTAGTGTTTTGAGTTCAATTCGTTAAAAATCATTACTTTGATGTTTGAACATGTTTTTGGTGATGCATCGAGGAGCTTATAGGGTCGGGTAGTCAATTGGCATAAACCCTTAGCGCCGTTGCTCGAGCGAATGCAATTTGATCGAGATTTGCACCTCATTTGAAATAGGGCATGGGAGTGCTGGCAACAGGTTCGGCCGACCGAGCCCCTGGGCCGGTCGACCGACCTATAGCCCAGGCACTTCCTGCCTCTGTTTGGAATTGCTGGGTACAGGCTTCGGCCGACCGAGCGCCTGGGCCGGTCGACCGACCTGGTTCCCCGAGCACTTCCAACCCCTGGTTCGGTCAACCGACTCAGGGAGTCCGGTCGACCGACCTGCTGCTATTTGCCAACTATGCCTATTTTGCCTAGTTGCTTGAATTTCCAACTTTAATCGATTCGTATTGTTTCCTATTTGTTGTTATCATGTATTATGACCTTGATGACTCCTTTTTAGGGAATTTTGAATATCCATTTCGATGGATCCTTTATCGATTTCTTTGGATTTTATTTACATCTTCGTATGTGAATTTTAGTGATTGATTGTTCCTACAATCTTCTTTGTGATTTATCACTTTAAAAATATAAAGGTTTTCTATACTAGTAGTAAATATCAAAACTCTTTCTTCAAATGATTTCAACACTATTTTATTATAAAGCTCGTTTTCTTAAACCATTTTCCAATCTATTAGTATATACAAGCCTTTACCTCACTCGTATGAGAAATCTAATTAAACGGCTTAGTAAAACGAGTGGTATGAAACGCTTGCATTTACTTCGTCGGTTAATTCTTGGACTTGTTCGATTGAAACTCTTGTAACAATTTTCTAGTGGAGATCTACAATTTGTTCGTAAATATTTAAGTTAAGCTAGTGGTTATGGGACATGAAGCTAAGCTCATATATTTACTAGCTTACTGTAATCGACACTTCTCTTTGATCATGACGATCATTTTATGTTTTAGACTAGCATTGTGCAATGTCTTTGAGATTTGGTTCATCGGATGTCACGCTGTACGACGTCGTTGTTCCCTTTGATTGTGTTTTGGTTCATCGGATGTCACGCTGTACGACGTCGTTGTTCCCTTTGATTGTGTTTTGGTTCATCGGATGTCACGCTGTATGACGTCGTTGTTCTCTTTGATTGTGTTTTGGTTCATCGGATGTCACGCTGTACGACGTCGTTGTTCCCTTTGATTGTGTTTTGGTTCTTCGGATGTCACGCTGTACGACGTCGTTGTTCCCTTTGATTGTGTTTTGGTTCTTCGGATGTCACGCTGTACGACGTCGTTGTTCCCTTTGATTGTGTTTTGGTTCATCGGATGTCACGCTGTACGACGTCGTTGTTCCCTTTGATTGTGTTTTGGTTCATCGGATGTCACGCTGTACGACGTCGTTGTTCCCTTTGATTGTGTTTTGGTTCATCGGATGTCACGCTGTACGACGTCGTTGTTCCCTTTGATTGTGTTTTGGTTCTTCGGATGTCACGCTGTACGACGTCGATGCTCCGAATTATTTGATTTCTAGATTTCTTGTGTTGATTTCTGGAATTCATGTTTCACCCACTTTTACGATTGACATTGATATATATGTCATTTATTGTGGCTTGGTGAATGAAATTTGGAGTATGACATTCCTTTTTATCTTTAGTAGATCTTTGCGATATTGATTAATCTCTTATTGATTTTTCAATTACTTATATATCACAGCTTGGCATTGTGATTATTATACATTTAGTCATATTTCTTATTCTATATCATTTCATCTGATATTTATAGCTAGACTGATCCGTTTATTATTTTCTTATTAAATAATACTCGGGTCAGACCGAGATGTTACAGGTGCTTCTGCTTGACTTCTCATCGAGGATCATTACTCTGACTTTTGGCTAACTACTTAGATTAGTAGTTTATTTTGTTGTATACATTTGAGATACAGACTCTATGATGTATACTTATTTTTTTGTCTAGCACTTGTATCTATTCTTTTTGATATTGTGGATCTTGTTTGACCACTACTCTGATGTACACTTTCATGTGTTATATTCATATCTATTTCCGCCTGTGTGATATGAATTATCTGTGACTGATTTGTGTTATGTTTATTTCTATATTTGTTTCCGAAGACCTTTATAGCCACTGTGTAGTAGCTTTGAGTTTGTGTCGGTATGTCGGATTTCCTCTTGATAAAGAAGTGCATATTATACTATCCGGCATATCGGTACTCGCACAAAGCAATTATACAGATGGTCGCTCCTCAACAGCCTTATTCTCCGTGCTAGTCGACAGCATTACTCCGTAGTGTTCTTGGCTAGCGTGGGTATAGAGGTGGGGCGTCACACGTATTAAAGAAGGTAACACGAGCTTTTAAATCTCTATACATGCTAGCTACAGTATTTAATGCAATTTCATTATCCATCTTTAAATTTAAATTTAAATTTAAATTGTTGAGAAAATGAAGCCAAGAATCCCGATCACCGATCACCAATCAGGCATGCCACTGGGCATTTATAATGTTATACCCCTATTCCGGACGCATTGGAAAAGGTTTCGAGTCCTAATTCGGTTGTATGGAGAAGATAGCTTTTTGAACTCAATTATTAAATTGAATTTTCGATATAAATTTCGGCGCGTTTATCTACCGTACGATCACACGACAACTCCAAATGCTACGAAAATTGAAATCCGATAATAATTCAATATTACGGATCCAATGGAAGTGGTTTCGTCAAAATCCGAGACTGTGCCTCGGAAGGCTATTTTTAAATTCAATTTAAACGATATAAATTCAAAACTGAACAAAACACTTCCAAATTCAATTTTAACACTTTACTATCTTCAGTATTATCGATATAAATTTTACAAGCCTTCAAATTATTTTTAACAAGCTTAAAAATGGAAATTCAATATTTTACCCAATTTTCAATTTTTAAATTCAAAAGTTTAATTATCAAATAAATAGCGATATTTGAATTCAAGTTAAAAATTAACTTTAAAATATTAAAATAAATTAAATATTCCAATTTCAAATGTCCAAAAATTCCGGGTCGTCACACACACACACACATATATGCATATTATTATAATGTATCTGTTTAAATATAAATAAGTTATTTAAGTATTAAAATTATATATATGTATGTATGTATGTATTTATGTATGTATGTATGTATATTTTTTTTATTAGACATGAATAATATATGTACCAATACATATATATAATGATAAAATAATTTTATAATTCAAAATAATATATATATACACACATAAATATAGTTATGCTATAAAAATATATATATTAATTAACAAAAATTTTTTTTTTTGTAAATTATAGATGGCGTGCACAACACAAAAAATTTATTATTTTAAAACATATTTTTAATTGAATATTCATTTAAAATTTCATGAAATATTAATAAAAATTATTTTTGAAACATATTTTAATTTTCCAGTAAATCGTATATGATATTTTGAAGTTTGGAATTTGTTTCATATTTGTTCGATCAGGTTTTATTTTTTTATTAATTTTTGGCCTATTATAATACCTATTTTTTAAAATAAAAAATGATTTTTAAATTTTTATTTCCTGTTCGAGAGCTTATCTTGTGATAAGTTAATTTTATAAAATTTAAAAAATAATTTTCGTAACATATTTTATTTTATATGATTTATTTATGTAGTATTGATTTAAATAATATTAAACAATAATAAAAAATTATAAAATTTAATTTTTTTTGCTATCAAAAATTACGATTACTATATAGTTATATGTATAAAATTAATGATCAATTTTAACCATAGAATCATATTGTAATTAAATATAAAACATATGTGTATAAAACATAATATATATATATATATTAATAAAATAATAATTAATATATAAAATAGGCAGCTATACAGATCTAATATATAAAAAATTGATTTTTTTTCTAATTCATATGTATATACATACATATAACCAAACTAACTTGTGACAACATTAATACATATCAGAATCTTCACTTAACTAACAATATAATAATAATATACACATAATGAAATATTATTCAAAAGATTATAAACTATAAATCAATGGAAATCATACCTAAGGACCAAACCTTGAAGCATACCTTTAAAAGATGAACTCTCGTCTTTAAAACCTTTTCCGATTCGGTAGATTGTTGGTCCTTGAACCGTTGACCTTTAACTATCGGATAACAACTGAGTTGATTTGATTTGAGCTTAGGATATTAGAGAGATGAGAGAGGGTAGGTCGATCAGTAAAGGAATGTAGATGGAGGCTCTAAATAGAAGTTTTTTATCAAACGAAGGAAAAGATGTTTAAATAGAGGAAGGAAAGGAAAGAGTTTAGGATCGTATCTTTTACTCAATCTCCTTCCATCTTAGTCACTCATTCACTCCTTTTTAGCCCATCAAATAGCCTCCTCTAACCCCTTTATCCAGTCGATCCTATCAACCCATGTTGGGCTATAAACCCATTTAGAGTCCAAATGAATATTTTGCATTTTAAATCTAATTTAAAACGCTTATTGATATCATATATTGATTAACATATTTATAACTTTTATAAATACATTTAATACTCATCTATTAAATCAAAATCAAATTCATAAACAATGTTTAATCTAATCAATTTATAAAAATTATAAACTAATTAAATACTATGGTCAAAGAAGAATTCATCATTTCAGTTGTGTGACTCGTTAGGTGTAAATTTGGTCTGCGATTAATATCGAACTATTCAAATATTAACATTCACGCTTCACTTAGTAGATGATGTGACATATTGGCCAAATTTAGTGCTTGTTTGATTTTGGTAAAATCCAATCGCACTTTGTTAAGTATTATCTGCTTATGACTTTTATTTTACCAATTCTCTTTGTCAAAAGTATATCACTTTGAACTTATGAAATTTGGTAATGGTCAAAATCTAATATCCTTCATATTCAGCTCTATAATCCAATTGGTTCAATAAAAACAATTATTATTGATTGAAATGCTCTGGTCAAAGACTTTGACTTTGACTTGACTATGATACTAACCTCATATAACCAAGAAGACGAATCCTCTCTTAAATAATGCTTCACTTCCATACTTCCACTCGACCTAACTATAGTTATTCGATGGATATTATGCCATGATTTGACTATAATTAAAGCAAAGCTTTCATATTGAAGACTTCTCAAGTTGAGAGAACTGTGTAAATCGGTCACATCGATATTTTTCGTTTGACCTTGTTATATTAACCGACAGAAAACTATCGAGTGAGTCGTTCCATGGTTATCCAACAACTATTAATACATAACCTCTTGGTGCCCCTAACAATCATGAGTAATACAATACCCAATATTTGTAGAGCGTTACGTATTCTAGTCTTAATAGATACATCGATATTCAGTCTCGACGCATCTTGACTAGGAGCATTTAAAATGGTATATTTATTTTTATTACGATAAATTACTCATGGTTACAACACTTTGTAACTACTATCACAAAACATATCATTTATGGATTTTCTATTAAATAAACTTTTAATTAAATTAGTTAATTAAATATAACACATTATATCAAGTATATAATAGAAAGATAACACCTTTATTTCAAACAAGATTAATTAACGAGTTAGATATATGTGACAAATTACATAATTTCCCCTAAGGCATACCCCTAACTCTTTCACCTACTACATACACTATCAGTTTTGGTTGTCAATTAGGCCTTGCACTTTCGTATTTCGGTTGCCACATAAGCTTTACCCTTACACTTTCGTTTGTGGATGTCATCAAGACCTTAATCCTTCGCTTTCGATTCCTTGACTATCACATCGGACCTTACGTCATCTACCACATCCTTAGCTGCTGCACCAAGCCTTACACCAATTGCTTTTGTGTTTTGAATGCCAACTTAGGCCTTACTCCAACACTCTTGGCTACGGTTGCCACATTAAGCCTTATACCAATGCTTTCGGTTGCCACTTAGGCCTTACACCTAGCCTTTCATTTATGGAGTCAATTAAAGCCTTACTCCTTCGGTTTCATTTCCTTGACCGCTACATTAGACCTTACATCATCTACCGAATATCGATTACTTGCCCAACATGTTATACATTAGGCTTACTAGTTTTAGTCATCCTAAGCCTTAGCATAAATTACTTCCTCGGGAAGTCAATTAGTTCCAGTTTTAATATCTTACCGAGAGCTAAACTATCATTGGTAATCACTACCCTAGGTCTCGTCTGGGGAAGCCCAACTTAATTAATTTAATTAATATAAGAAATCACAAGGTTTCAAAAATCATCTCTTTTACCCAAAGTTCCACTACACCCTCATTTCCCACTTCGGCCTTCAGTCAGTACCCTCAATTTAATATCCCTAGACTTATACTTAGCGTTTTTTTAGCTTTTTTTACTTAGGTCTTTATATTTAAGGTTCTAATTCATTTACTCTCTGTTTGGCTCCACTGCCTTTGGTTCTAGCTCTTGGTATATGTTAAGAACATGCATACTTTATATCTGACACCATCTTTACACGTGTCGACTTCTTATTCATTTGAGTTATTCATTTCTTACTGTTATTTAATATTTTCCTGACATGTTCATCACATATCGTGGAACTGGTCTATTAACCAATTATTAAACACTTTATTCAATTAAATTACCTCACGGCCCCAATTATGTGCCTTTCGACACCTATTAAATCCCCTTTTGGCCTAGTGCATTTTCTTTCAGAAAGCACTTATTTTATTCCTAGAACATCTTAGACATGAGTGTTCTTTCATAAAATTTTTCGAACTCCCTATTTCTAACCAGTTTCCATAATAAATGGTCCTTAAATAATCCATATAAATTCATTTACTTATGAGAAAATTCTATAAATCAAAACCCACCTCTAATAATGTGTTCCTGACGTCATATTCATTTTTTGGATCATTTAAATCACTAGAAGCATACAAAATGACCATAATTAGATTCAATTGTGGGTAATTATAAAGGAAAATGGGATTAGAAAATATATTATTCACCTAAACTCCTAGTTGAAAGATGTTTGTAGCTCCCATCGCTTTGATCTTTTTTTTCCTCTTCTCTTGCATAGGCTGGCACCATTAACGCTTCAAGCTATTATTTAAATTTGAGTGTAGAATGAAATGAGAAGAGCATGATGAAATAATTTGAAAAGTCATGCAATAACCTTCAAATAGGTCGCCGACACAGCATCACCCTTTCTCATTTAATTCATTTTAGTTAGTTTCTATAAATACTTTGTCCATAAGTAACTATATACCTAAATACATCCACATCATATTAGTATTTGAATCTTTATCCTATTAATAAGTAAACATAGGATCAAAATAAAATAAGAATAATATATATATATATATGTTTGTGTATGTATATATATTTACATTTAATTTTAAAATAACATTATTATATATATAATATTCATATATTAATACTAATGGCTAAAAAGATTTAATTAGTTTATATCTGTATAGATATAAATTTAATTATTTAATTGTTAATATATATATATATATGTGTGTGTGTGTGTGTGTGTGTGTGTGTGTGTGTGTGTGTGTATAACATCATTGATTAACCATGACATTATACCTACTTATTAACCGCAAGTCGCAATGGTTAATTATAAATATATGACACATGTTCCCATATTGTCCTTCGATCAGATTATTATACTCAATATAGTTATACTATTCATATTGTGAATATGAACACACTAAAATACTAATACATAAAATTAAACCAAATTAAATCGATAACAACAAAATAAATGAAAAGTTTAATAAACAAATTAATCAAATTAAAACTATACACCATCTTTTGTTAAACAATACTAAATATGATTAAGTATAAAACTATTATTCGTATAAACATAAAATACGATCTTGTGTAAATTAATTAAAAAAACCATTTGAAATCCACTCTTTTAACCTCACTGTCAAAACGCTTGATCAGACAAATATGCCACTACATCTATATAGCACTGACTTTACACAAATAATTACTTTACATGTTACTCTTTGTTAAGCCTGAAAAACCTTTATGAATTAAATAATTTAAACACAACCTACTGTGTGGTGTCGGTTTCATCCAAAATATAACATTATTTGCGATCCTAATTCCTTTTTACTAACCAAAGTGATAAAATTCATCATTATTTCATAATGATAGTACACAATATCAACTTTACACAAATCATTACTTCATATTACTTTTTGTTGAACATTTAGAAAAAACCTTTAAGGATTAAATCATTTTAAACACAAGCTACTGCATGGTGTCAGTTTCATCCAAAATATAATATGATTTGTAATCCTAATTCCTTTGTACTAACTGTTGTGATAAAATTGAACATTATTTCGTAATGAAATATTACATAATGTCAACTTTACACGAATAACTAATTTCCATGTTACTCTCTGATATCCTAAAAAAAACTTATGTATTATATCATTTGAAATACTAGCTACTGAGTGATGTCGGTTTCATCGAAAATACAACATGATTTTTGATCCTCATGCTTTTTTATTGACCAATGTGATAAAATTCAACATTATTCATAATATGATACTGCATAGTATCAAATTTATACAAACGATACTTTACATGTTACTCTTTGATAATCCAAAAAACTTTTAAGGATTAAATTATTTTAAACACAAGCTATTGAGTGGTATCGGTTTTATCTAAAATATAACATGATTTGTGACTCTAATGTCTTTCTACTAACCAATGTGATAAACTTCAGCATTGTCTCATAATATGACACTATATAATATCAACTTTGCAAGAACCATTCTTTTATGTGCTACTCTTTGATTATCCTCAAAAAACTTAATGGATTAAATCATTTTAAACACAAACTATTTTGTGGTGTCGGTTTCATCTAAAGTATAATATGATTTGCGATCCTGATGCCTTTTTACTAGCCAATGTGATAAAATTCAACATTATTTCATAATATGACATATTATCAAATTTACACAAATCATTAATTTACATCATGTTACTCTTCGATAATCCTAAAAAAAACTTTTATGGATTAAATTATTTTAAACACAAGCTACTACGTGGTGTCAATATCATCCAAAATATAACATGATTTGCGATCCTAATGCCCTTTTACTAACTAATATGATAAAATTCAACGTTGCCTCATAACATGACAATACATAGTATTAACTTTATACAAATCATTCGTTTGCCTCTTCTCTTTCTTCTTTGTGTGAAGTATCATCGCTTGGTTCTTCGGGTTGTTGTTCTTGTTCTTGTTCTTCATTTGTCTTTTCAAAACTTTATGTTAAAATGTTTAAAACTTTTTTCAGTAAAACACCATAAAATTATCTAACACACACACACACACTACATCATAACCTTGTTTTCATTGATTAATTCTTTTTTTCTTTTTGTTCTTCTTTCTCTTTTTACTACATATTTTTTCTAAATTTCGTTTGTCTCTTCTACAGTTTTACTCAACGGCATCAACTTTGAAGTTGTGGTTAGTGACGACGCTATATGTGTTAGCGTAGAAATATGAGGCACTGTAGTTGGAGACGACGAGGATGGTGATGACGACAGTCGAGATGCGACCGATTTTCTCATAATAGCCATTTCTAAATTTTCGAAAGCCATAATTTTGATCGATTTGACAGCGATAATGGAGAGTGAAATTGATAGCTGAAAAGTGGGAATAGATATCTTTTTTATTTTATTTTGAATTTGGGCCGGGCTTTTGTCCTTGTGGAGGTAATTTAGATAGCGTGCCTTAGGTTTTGATTTTACGTTTCTATTTGTCACTTGAACAAAATTTTCTAATTTTACTTTTACATATGCACAATATCAATCATTAGAAACATCATAAAATTTATGACTTAATGGTGAAAATAGTTTGTCAATTCAATATTTTTACAAAGGGGGTTTTATACTCAGAAAAAAAAAGTTGAAGAAAAATTTAGTTTAGATACAAGAAGTTTGCATTTTAGGCTGAAGGACACTTTTAGGTTAAATCACAGAATGATAGTTGCAACTATCATTTTCCGTTCACACTAACAATGTCATTTGGGCTAAAAAACAAACTTGTTTTCACCGAGACTATTTTTTTTCAACTTCTTCCATGTGCCTATCTTCTTGTTCTATAAATGGTTAGTGTATTTTGAATATTTGAAATTTAAATAAGACTTGAAGTATTAAAGTGTGTGCGAGAATAATGGCTTCTAACGAATAATGTAAATAGATCCGATATACATAAATTATTGAAAAAGGGTATTTTGTTTAGTCAATTCTATCAATCCCTTTATTTTGCCTTTTGCACTTGGTTATGTAATAAAAAAAATTACAGTGTCCAGTTAACCATTATGAAGCTTTATCTGAACTCTAATGTTAATGTTAATATGACATCTCATGTTTAAATCTAACTTTTCATTTATTGTTTGTAAACAATGAAGGAAGAAGTTGAATATGATGTTTTTGAAGAAGACGACGTTAAAAAAAACGATGTTATTGTGTTTTAGATCTAGGTTTATTATTATTTTCTTTCTAATCTTGCCTTGTTGTTGTTGTTACTTCTCCATCTGTTTGACAGCTTGGCACAGAATTCGGTCTGCTGTACTGTTAATATACGGAAATGATATGTCTTTTTTTTTCTTCTCCAACGCATCCATTTTGGTTAGGGGGTTGAAAGGTTTTAATGAGGCATATCATAGAAGTATATGCTATCTTATTAATTTAATAAAGTACCTTTTTCAAAATCTTGCCTTGTTGTAAGACCGACAAGGGATGGAGAGAAACCTAGTCCATGGATTGCTTGAAATGTTAGAAAACCCATAACGTGCTAACCAGCACTGTATAGTGTAAACGTAACATTCCGCATAAAGATGAAAGTAAGACGATTCGAGATATCAGACTGAATAATGATTAGAAAATAAATCAGGGGTTTTGTCTGATTTTACCTGTTGCTTCTTGAATTTGAAAAACAACTAACCGGACGGTTGGATGTGCACTAAGCAGTGAAGTCCTGAGACAATAAAGTTAAAGAGGTCCGGTATAGCAAGTTATCTACAGAGCTCTGTCTACTCTTTTCCCAAAGTTTCTTTCCAATTATTAAAACCCTGGGAAAAAATAACTTCCAAACTTCCTTCGGTTGAAAGAAATAATCCCCTTTTTAAATTTGAAGCTATCAAATCTTTCTCAAGATCTACAAACGCGTGCTTGCTAATCTTCGATCGATTGGATACAGCAAAGATGAATAATCTTCAATCGGTAAGTACTGGATCTTCAACTCTAGACCGTTGCATCGGTTTCTATATAACTATGTTATCTTGCATTTATAGATGTTGGAAAATTTAGTGGAAATAAGGTTGGGGAAATATAATTTGGTTGTGTTAAAATATTGTTTGAAATTATGCATATCGAGCAATAGTTACCCAAACTTCGTGGAAGAAACCTTTCATATGGCTTTTGACAACAATAAAATAATGGAAGTGGATCAGTGATTTCCAAAGCAATGTTTTGTGAAATATAAACATATTAGTACTTTAGGGCACAATATACATGATAAAAATCAGTGGCATTTCAAACTCAACTAACAGCTGAAGGCATATATTTTACAGGGACGGATTGATGTAGGAGGTTTAACATGTTTGGAAATGACACAGTTTGTGTGTGTTACGTAAAATATAATTTTAGCATTGTGAGTGAGGTTGGGTAGAGCAGGTGAGGAGTAGGAGCTTGTGGGGGAGGCGATTAGCTGAGATTGGCCTTAGAATCTTATTTTTTTACAAGGAGGCCTAGAAAAGGGAGCAAATTGTGCCATGATCAGATGATGGAGAGCAGAAGTTTTATAGCAGTAATAAGGGAAAGGTGGAATTGTGTTCGATACAATACATGATACCAGTTTAATAGATATAGTTTGTGTTGCACAAAATTAAATTTAGGGGTCACATTGCTTTTAATATGTGATTACATGAAACGAATGAATCTTTATCTGAATATGGCATTTCTTCTTTTCTAAGATGCAACAATTCAACCGTTTGTTCATATGAAAAATCATTAAATGTTATTTTCAAAGATATGTCATATATGCATTGACAAAAAATATGTGCTTATTATTTCATTGAAGCTTACATTTAATAGTTGATTTTTGAAATGCAAATGGTTAGACCAATGCAAATATGGTTATATTGAAACTGAGATTAGAGTTTGCAATAAAAAGAAATACCATGACATTTTCCACAATTCATCTCTTTCTTCCCCAAATCAATACCAACCAATCACAACCGTATACTCTTCCACCTTGTTGCCACATCGCGATGACCCCTTCTAGTCGGCGTCTCGCCAACTTGTTTGTTCCATTTTCTCCTAGTTGATTTCCTTCTCACCATGCCTCATAGCCTCCACCATAGCCATTCATATCCGCATCTTTGTCTTCTCTTCCTCGCCGCAGGCACCACACCTCCTTGTGGCACCTTTCTCTCTTTTTTTTCTCCTTAATCTTCACCTCCAACAAATTCGACGTTGGGTACGAAATGCTATATAACAGCAGCATTATACAAAACTGCTACGAAAATAGCATCATACAATTTCAGCAACAGCTATATACTATATGAAAATCATCAATGAACACTGGCGTAATGGTAGGACATATATAATCATCAATGTTCAAAAAATGCTATATGGAAACTGCAGTATGCAAAAATAAAATTATGGAGAAAAATACTAAAAAAAGATAGGTATGCCAATACTATTTTTTTTACATAGATTCAGTTGTTGAATTGAAATGTTATATAATATAGCTTCATAAAATAGCTAATTCTTCAAATGCTATTTACAGATAACATTATAGATATAATGCAATGAACCATCGCCAAAAGTGCTAGATAAAAATCAAATACATAAAATCATCAACCTAATTAATTACATTAAAGTCAATATGAACTTATCGATGAAACATAATCATAATACAATCCAAATCCACAAATAAAAAAATTCATTAAATACTATGCTTTTACAGAATTTCAACAATAAAATGCTAAATGCAAGTAATATTACAGTTGTAATATTCATTATATTAATAAAAAAATAATTCAATTTATAGCATTACTACCATAACGTCCATCTTCCTTCCGAAATTCACCATCGTTCTTCCTCTAGCCATCTTCACCATTGTTCATCAACTTGCTCGCTCAATTTCACCCTCACTGTTGCTCCTCATCAATACCTTCGTCCAATTTCACCCTCACCATTTCCACCTCCATCTTCTTCACCATCTTTTTCTTCATCACCATCGTCAACTACCTTCGTCCAATTTCACCTTCACCATTGCCACCTCCATCTTCTTCACCATCTTTTTCTTCATCACCACTGTCAACTACCTCCTTCCAACTGCCAGCACAACAACCCCATCAAAAAAATGTGGTCTCCGTGCATAATACAGCACCTACCAAGAATAGATGAAGAAGTAAACTCTCCATTGCATTTCAAGAGTTCCCCATAACATCTTATCTAGAATTGATCTCCCTTTAATAAGCTCTAGGAGTAGGCGCAAGACTCCACCTATTTAAAAGGTCGTGATATAGGTGCAAGGAGTTTGCAGTGGTTGGTGTGCTATTTAGATCTATATACCACTGGGTCCACTTACACAGCAGATTTACTGAAATATATACAGTTGCATAGGAATGCAGGTTTCTACCTCCAAAAGGACATATGTCATGAAACAGGGTTGGGATATTCAGGAAGATATTGATGATAATATTGTAATAATGGATAACCTGACCATACCTTTCTAAGTACATGTGCAAAAATAAGAAATGATTAACTTATGATTTCAGCTGCATACTATTTTCAGTCCTCATCTTAAGTGCTATATACACCTGTAACAGTTCAATGACTGATTATTTTCTCGTAATCTTTATTGGTCTGTAGGTTGGAATATCTACAAGGTTTAATCAATGGTGGACTGGTGTTCCTTTCATTACTTCTGGTATAGTAATAATCTGTGGGTTCATCTATCTGGTGTGCCTACTGTTTGGTTACGACTCCTTCTACCATGTATGCTTCTTGCCATCCACAATTATTTCTAAGTTTGAAGGTGGGTCTTTCCGAAAAGGACAATAACATAAATTATTAGCATGTTGTATTAAAAATGTAAAATCAATAAAATTTGATCTTGGGAAACGTACTGTTCGACCTTTTGGGCAATAGTTGGATCATTTTCTTACCTATTGTTATTGGCTGAACACTTAACATGACTCCCTTATCAATTCTCTGTACTCCCATATCAATTCTCTGTAACAAAAGCACTGTTCCTGTGTAAAGGAAATTAGTTTACTTCTCATCTCTCAACTATCAGTAGATGCAACTGACTACATACAATATTAAGATTCATCAATATTCATGGTTTCTATCGTTATCAAAGTTACATAAATACCTTTATAATTTTTCAAAATTTATCACAACCTACATCACGTGCTTGCATGCACACATTGTTGTCTGTGTCGTATACTAGCTCTCTACTAAAAACAATACTATTAATTTACATATCAGGTTAGAGGGTACACATGTTCTGCTCCTTAATTAGATATAGATTAGAAGTTCCATCAACAATTCCAATGTTTTTTCTGCTCCTTTTAGTTTTCCTTTTCTGTTCTTTTTCCCTTTTTTTTCTTGCATTTTACAGTTATCGATCACATTTCCTTCTAATTTCATGCTCACGGAATATGGCATTCCCTGCAGTGGCATGTAAACTAAAAGGATTGTCCCCTCAAAATTTTGTCGTTCTATTTTTATGTTATTTCTGGCGGGAAAGTTTCTTGTTAATGGAGCTTAACGCCACCATATACATTTTTTCATAATTGAGGTCTGCATCAATTTTGAGGTGAAATTTGGACGAGTATGCTACTTTTGGGATATTCTTTGGACATAAAAAATTGGATTTTGTTATTTTTTTTTTCACAATGACCTTTCTTGTATTTTCTGATACAAGATATTGACATAAATTCCCTACCATTGTGCCAGTGTACAGAATTTTCACGTCAGTGCTCTTTCATGGATCTATACTGCATCTTGTTTTCAATATGTTGGCTCTCATACCTCTGGGTACAGAACTGGAGAGGATTATGGGATCAGTCCGCCTTTTGTATCTTATCTTATTGCTTTCCATAAGCAATGCTTTATTCCATCTTTCTGTTGCTTCACTGATAGCTTATAATCCTGTAATGCCCTATCCTCTTTTCTTGAATGAGTGTGCCATTGGCTTCTCCGGAATCCTGTTCTCAATGATTGTTATCGAGACAAGCTTGAGTGGAGCGCAGTCCAGAAGGTTTGGCATTTTTTACACAGCTTGAACAGTGTTATATTATTTTTTCCCTGTAAACAAAAACCTTTTATTTTAGCGTACATGAGGGCGTACCATGGCAATTGATCATTAACAACTACACATGTTTTAATCTGAAGGAGTAACTGTCTAATCATATTTAGTAAGCAGTGGCGAGTGCTTATTTCTTAATCAAACTCAATATAGTTTTGGGTCAGTGATTGAAGTATTTAAACAAATATTTACTACACGGTATTTATATATGATTTGTGCCTCCTTTGTTTCCCTTTTTTTGCAGTGTTTTTGGCCTCTTCAATGTGCCTGCCAAATGGTATGCTTAACTATTTCACAGATGGTCAAAATTTTATTAGCATTTCTTTACGTATATCTTATGAAGCACTGTGGTGTTTAACAGGTATGCTTGGATCCTATTGATAGTATTCCAACTACTAGCAAGTAATGTTTCATTACTGGGACACTTGTGCGGCATTTTATCTGGATTTGCATGTCTGTTCTGACCTCTCCCTTTCCTGATATTGTAGGCTTTTTGGTCTAAAACAAGAACTTGATTAATTATACTTATGTTCTCTTTTTGACTAGATTCTTACGGATTTTTCAACCGTTTGTTACCTGGATCATCATTTTATACCACTATTGAGAGCACATCGATATTAGTAAGCTTTCTGAAGCACTCAAGCTAACTTTATACACATCGAAACATAGTTTATATGATATGCTACTTAGAACAGGAGATTTTGTTTATATATTGGATAGTGTTGTAAATTGATTTTGTGTTCTTTCAATGTGCTTGTTTTAAAAGGAAATGGTAAATTTTATTCAGAACCCTATTAGCTTTTGACACCAACGCTTTTTTGACAAATTACCCTCATCTAGAATCTTTCATATATTTCAAACTTAATTTGGAAATCCGTAATGATAATTGAAGATGAAATATCAATTTAAATAGGTTGCCTTCTCATATATATATTTTATATATATATATATATATATATATAAAATATATATATGAGAAGGCAACCTATTTAAATTGATATTTCATCTTCAATTATCATTGTGTATATGTATATATGTATATATAAACAATTTAAGTCAAATGATGTGAAAAACTTATTTTGGATCTACTTTAAACTTGAATTGTGTTTCGTCTAGTTTAGTTTTTGGATACACTTTAAATTGAGTTTAATAAAATCGATAAATATCCAAACCCTTAAAAGTTTATCTTCCTTTGATTTGTACTTAAGGTCAAACCTATGCAATTAAAGCCCACCTAAGCCCCGTAAAAGTGAAGCTAAAGCACTTAGCGATTTTTAACTGCTATGCTTTTCTAACTTACGCTCTTAAATAACAAATCCGCTTATATCCCCGATATTTACCGTTAAATCCACTAAATCAAGATATTTTACGATCTATTATAGTAGTTTTAATATAATCCATTTTTTTGGTTTTGTTTTGTTTTTTTGTTTTTACTTTGTTCTCTTCTAAACTCAATTAACAAAGGTATGGTATATGCCCAAGTTAATAACCCAAACGCTCAACACAAGTTGAAGTAATATTTCTAATTCGAAGTTTGAATAATGTTTTTCCCTGTATTGGCGACGATTTGAAACTAATTATGAATTTATTTTGGCAATTGGATTTTGTTTCGAATATAGCTTTTTGCATCGCTGCTATATGCGCTATATCCTCACTATATTCCGCCCTATAGTTTTTTGCACATTCACCGCTATGAAACTTTTGAATGCAATTGCTCAGGATCAAACTTAGCGTAAGTAGACGGAGGGAAAAAAAACAAACTGTGTCTTAAAGAAGGAGGGGGGGGGGGGGGGGGGGGGGTTGAAAGGGGGAAAAAGTTTTGATTTGTGGTTGAAAATCGATTAATGGATTTTAAATAGAACACACGGAATGAGATGGGTGTATTTGTAAATGGATTGAACGGGCAAAGGATGTATAATGCATACTAAGGCAACTTTATAAACGTTGGCAAACTAGGTCTTTTTATGCCAAAGTTTTCTTTGTTGATCCTAAGTTCGAAAACAGCACCTGAACAGAAATATTTTATTCTACCATTGGTAATGCATAACTTGCATGTTCTGTAGAACCATTTTACATATTCAGTTAGTTGATTCTTCCTTTTCTTGTTGTTCAGTCATCTTGCATTAGACGACCTGGATTCATTCTGTGCACTGGTGGGGCTACATATGGAAATCTTCCAACAAATACAAATTCAAGTTCACCATCAAGGTATTAATGCTTTCTTAGTTGAGTACTTCGTTGAGAATTCCCTGAATAGTTTCTCAGAGCTTAAAATTGATACATTTGAAGCTTAAATCTATGTTCCAAATAGTGGTCAGCTACAGCATTTGACGTTCCTAGGCACCTAGGCTCTTCGGTAATACGTGTGTATGTGTAGAGACACACACACATATAAGTTACCATTTGAGATCAGGCAGTTCGAGAAAATTATTAAAAACGTGCAACTTTAAAGGGGAGAGAGCTCCTGAATCATAAAACCAAAAACCTACGTAATATGATACTATTAAACTTGATTCAAGGGTTTAAAACTGCAATTTTTGACTTTATTGTCTTAGTCAATATATTCACTTAACTATCACAATTGAATGTTGAGTTGATTACCATGCTAGTGCAACATCGAACCAACTAGGGTTGTCAACGAGTACTCGAGAAATCCGAAACTCGTCCGTATTTGTATCCGAAATATGAAAAATTATCCGATGTCCGAAAAATGGATAGGGATGTGGATATGGCCACGTCTGCATCCGATAATTATCCGTCCGGTTTTTTTATCAAGATTATAGTTTTTTTTGGTATTTTGTACATAATATGATTGTCATTTACTATATTTTCTAGGTAAAAAAAAATTTAGTATGTGTATAAAAATCAATGTTAGGTTAAAAAAAATTAATATGTGTTTAGAAATCAATATTTGCTGCTTAAAATGATTTTTCTTAGCATATTTATTTATTTTTTATATATTTAGTGCTAAAATGGATTTATAATAAATCAAAATTTTCAATTTATTCATTTAGATTTATTAGTTGTGAACCGGTCGAAGAATATCTTATAAATATCCGATATCCATATGCATCCGTGGATATTGATAACCGATATCTGAAAATGATTTCGGATACGGATATGGCACTATTGGATCAATATCCGACCGTTTACAGGCCTAGAACTAACATCGTTGGCCATGGCGTGGAGGTATATTAACTAGCTTGTATTTTACGAGTTGTATAGCACTTCCCCTTGGTGGTTTATGAATATTCACCCTTTTGAAATTGATTATATTTATTTGACTATGTTTGTGTGTTCTCTTTCCACATTATAGTGGTTTTAGCTCTGGAAGCTTATGGAGAAATATTTCTACCTGGATGCCTCAGAGGGAAACAGCTGAAGTAAGGATCATTCACTTTGTCCCATTATGCCTCAAATGAATAATGATCTAATTGAACTATTACATATCCTTTTTTTGTGTTGCGTTTCGTCATTATGTTTGTCTTAATTTATTTTATAGTATGGTCAAGTAAGCTTGGTTTATTGTTATTCACATTCTGGTACCTAAAATGCATAGAAATAGCATGATTCATAAGCATAGCGCTAACATCAACCAGTCTTTATGAGGACACATGCAAACCTTTTGAAGCTTTATTCTGAAATTGTGAACTACAAATCGTTAATGTTATCATCACGTACTTAATGCTTAAAACAAAATAAGGGGTTATTTTTTTCCCGAATCTATTAAAAATGTATCACAAAATATTCAGCCAGCAAAACTGGTAAATAGGCCCGAGGTAACAGCTGATCCAAGTATATAGTTGTACTTTCTTCCAGCTTAGTAATTATGATCAAATTTTGTCAAATCAGATTGATAGCATGCTTAGACATATAACTAAATGTTAATCATGTAGCCAGCACAAGATTCCAGATTTCCTGGAAGAGGAAGAACACTTGCTTCTACTCAAATTCAAACCAACTCTACACCTGAATCTGATGTAAACTTACAAGCTAGACTCTTGGACAACTCTTTACTGCAAAGTACTGGACCACAAGTATCAGATACAAGGTGATCAATGTTTATACTTTACGTTTTAGCTATTCTGCATGCATATTTTTGTAGCAACCAAAACAAATTCTTCAAATCTCCATAAAATGACCAAATGAGGGTCAGAAATATCACAAAATATTTTAGAATTAAGTTTTGGGCTTTGTATGGAGCATGTGTATATTCGATTCTAGAATTATAGATGGTTTTATCTTGATATATCCAAAGTTGGCATGATGTACTTGACCCTTTTTTTTAACTAACAAATATTCAATGCTTTACTTAATAAATGAGATGCATGTTGGCATACTTGTAGTGTATGGTGCCCCTTTGATTATCATAATGGCTGATTCATCAAGGGAAGTTAATCTCTTCATCAACTGTTTCAAGCTACTGCTGATTAAATTCATATCTCTCCATAATGTGACAATAAAATTCCTGAAATTTTATTTTGACTGTCTCAAATTAAATCGAGTTAAAACTCAAATCTCAATTTAATGAGTCCCTTCTCAATAGTCACCAAAACATTATCAACTTTGTCAACCTTTTACATATGTTGTGCCAAATCTTTCCCTTTATTAGATTATCGAGTTGTAAAATGTTTGAATTAGTACTCGAGCAATCCTTGTTCCAGATCACCAAATGGTAGGGACATTCTTTTCAAAATAATTGGTTACTGCTCAAGTAGCTTTCACTGTATGATCGTGACATCATGTCTCTAACTCCTATGGGTTAATGAATCATGCAAATCTTGCTTCCAAATAGAGCGCAAAAAAAAAAAAAAAAAAAAAATTATCTTCTTTCTTGTCTGAACAAGCAAAGTCTTTTCTATGTTGTCTAGTGCTCGCTTGAATATATCCTTAAATCACGATCGTCTCTTTTAACACACCCTGCAGACAATTCCTTGTTACTTGTCATAAAATTTTCAAACATTTCGTGCTCATGTAATAATTTTTATCCCTTGTATATTATTCTGAAAATTGTGTCGCAATATTCATGTATGGACCAGTGAATGCTGAACAGTAAATATGATGTATGTATTCATAACCTTTTTGGTGCAAAGTTCCTATTGGAAATTTGACAGAATAATCTTATTCCCTAGAGCACCTAAAGTGAATCCTTCCAGTTTATTTTATGTACAAACAGGCATTTAGCTCCAAGCACTGGAGTTGGTGAATTAACTTCACAAAATCAGGTTCACAAATGTTAACATGATATTGAATACCATAATTTGAAAATTATATCTTGCCGAATAATGTTATATTCATATGCATTAGGGTCCAGACAAATTCGAAGAAGAGTTAAAGAAACTAATCTCAATGGGTTTCGAGAAGGTAGTTGTATATACTTATTGTTTTATACTAGTGTATATACACAAAGTGTTCTTCATATAGAAGCATTTTCATGCAACAACCCTACAGCAAATTTTTGTCAAAAATCTCTATTAATTACTCCATTGTATACACTCTCTGGCAGTAGCATTTACATTTTACACACTTTAGACTTTATACTTTAGCCCATCCCAGTTCGCAGCTATTCACAACCCCATGAAAACAGCAGAATGATGCATACAAGCCCGATGCTGTTTTCTTCCCTTCTTTTCAGTATGAAGTTAGACTTAACCCTATTCTGAAAGAAAACCACACTTGAAGGACGATACATACTGTGATTTTGACACTTATATAAGAAAAATATTGACTGCTTATAGCATCTTTAGGTCCACCAATATTAAACTACTAATATATTCCAAAATTATGTATATATTTTTTCCAGAATAAGCAAAACAGTATTATATTGTTCAAAATGACTGGATATCATGTGATTTAATTTGTGATTGCAATTTAAAGTGAATCTGGTTGATGATCATTTGATTTTTAACTTATGTGTGTGATTGCAATGGATTTTAAACAGATCCAAGCAGAGGTTGCACTGACTGCTGCGGATGGAGATCCAAACGTTGCCATTGAAATTCTCATGACTCAGAAGGTAACAACAATTAACTGTTTCTATTGTCTACTTTTTCATAGCTATTCCCCTTGCCATCTTTATCTCATGTGCTGTGTCTACAAAACTGCAGAATTGAGCATGTATAAATCAGCAAAATTGCAAAATATATTCACTGGTAGTTCATTACAGTTTACATCAAGAATTGAAGACGACTGAACAGTAGCTTTTATTCCAATGGCATAGTACAGACCTTAAAAACAATATCTTATGCTTTCAAATATTTGTCCTTAACCAAAATGTGTAGTTTGATTTCACCAAGTTGGTGGCCATGGATGTAAATTTGTAACTAAAAAAGATGTTCAATTTACTGTTATTCGTCGGTGTAAGATACTTTTGCTGAACATTGTGTGTTCAGAAAAAGAAAAAAAAAATCACTGAAAAATGTCAATTTAAACTAACAATGCTGGCAATTTGATGTCTTTATCTTTGCTTCAAGATAGCTTGTTTATCTGGTAATTTTGCAATCTTATGAGCTGATTTCTAATATACATTTTTTCGAGATCTCATTTATTTTTAACTTCTAGGAACTGGAAATAATTCAGCGGTATGTATTTTTAAACAATTTGTATGTCCTTTGGCACTCAAAAGCAAACGTACTGCTTTTGCTTTTAGCAAAAGCGTATTTATTTTTAAAAAGTTAAAAATACTGCAAGCAAGTGGAAGTGAATGGACGATTATCTCCTTGTGGCAACCGACCTGTTTATTTCATAGTTCCTTTGCTCGCTGTGTACTTATTTTTAATTGTTACAACACATTATCAGCTTAAGTTGCACGGGTAGTGTTTTCTTTCTTTTTCCTTTTTATCTTTTATGTATTACGATAATGTTGTATGTCAAAAGTTTTTTGTTTGTAGTAATTAAACTAGTTATTATTTAGTATGTCAAATAAAGATGTGATAAAACTTTTATTTCTAAATATACCACAACTTAATAAATTTATGAAGTAACGTTCTAGGAATGAATTTTATTTTTACCGTATTGCTGTTTTGAAGCAGTGTTATCCGAGATGCAAAAGTATTAATTTTTTTTTTATTCATATCAAGGTTGTAAAAAGCGTCAAGTGGACATTAGATGACAAGCATGAAGTACGGATTAATTATTTAGACTAGGATCAATCAACGATTAATTGGAACTAATCATTTGTGGTAATCTCATGTATTTTGAATAGTCTTTTAGTATTCGGTTTAGTATTGACGAATTCAAATTAAAAACTTGGAGGTTTTGATGAGTTTGGGGTAGTCAAGAAGACAAGACCACCTAAACTAACACGTAGATACTTATAAGAAGCATCAAAGCTCGACTAGTTGTCAAACAGTTTCAATAAATTTGTTTAGATGTTTAGATGATGCAGTAAGGCCCTTCAAGGCGGCAAGTCTCGCCTAGCGTCTTGGTGAGACCTCTGCGGACGCCTAAGCAGATTTTAACAATAGAGATAACATTTAACATTTACTTCTTACAGTCAATTATACAGAAATACAGTAATTCCTAAGAAGCTGACTTACATGAGATAAAATGACACATGGGACCCACATCTTATGTTTATCCCTCTTGTCATATCTTCTTTGGTAAGTACAATCTACTTGCTATTTTTTATTATGTAGAAAAGTTCTTAATTATGGATGCTCACATGCGTGTGTTAGAAGTGATCCAGATCTTAGATTTTTAGAATCCACATCGTTCCCATTTTCTCAACCGTTGGATGTATTGCTTAACAATCGTTTAACTTTACTACGGCATCCTTCTCGTGAAGGAGAACCATCGAATTTATTTTAGAATGTCCTACTCATAATCCTTTTGTTTCTCCCCTAAGATTGTATTTTTAATCGTTGTTAATATTCTAAAAATGAACTAAAAAAAATTCGTTAATTTCTTATGAAATATAGTTAATATATTGTTGCACAATCATTCTCCACATGATAATATCTTAATTCATTGGCTATCGAAGTGAAGTAAGCTATGCATTTTATTTACAAAAATACTAGTCTTACAAACAAACTTGTAAGTAATGTCAACCTACTAGAAAGAAACACATATGTGGGACCCGCTGCAAGATGCACATGAGTTTTCCTCCCTCGCAGTTAAGAGCATTCCCAATCTATTAGATCATAGTAAATCCATTCACCCCATATTACTCATAACCCACTCCTACCCATCCCCAACCGAAACAAATACAACCCCAACACAGGAAAAAAATATCACTTTAACCGACTTTTAAAAAGCCGACTAAGGCCAAGGACGTGAATTGCAAATCTTCACCGTTCGATTACAATCCAGGTGCCTTGGTTTGTCAAATCTCAAACGTCCCCTTAGCCGGCTTTTACAAAGCCGACCAAGGAAGACGAAAATAGCCGGCTATTTAGAAGCCGGTTGTTCTTTTCCTCTACCACATTCCAACCCTCTCTCTTCTCCTCTCTTTCTTCTACCACCATTCACAAATTTTTCAGCAAGGAGGAAAAAAGTAGAAAAAATGAAAAGAGAGTGGAATCGTATTCGAGGTAACGATAGTAGAAGACCGATTTCGAGAAACGAAGAAAACATCCCCGTTGAAGAAGATATCAATGTCCCAATAACCAGCAGAGGAGGTCGACCATCTCGTCAATCAGATGGAAATACCATAGTTAGATGAAGAAAATTGGCCAGATACACGCGAGATGTGGTTCTCGATCCTGATATCGATCAAAATTTAGGAGTTGATAAGGATTTGACAAAATTTTGTGTTCTTGCTAACAACGAAGTACACATAAGCACGTCGTTGAAGATTCTGTAAGATATCTAATTTTAAATTTTACATACAGTTAGATAAAATTATAGAATGTCGATTTAAGATACAAATTATTTAAAATCAGGCTCGTTGTGATCGCATCCGTGACTCTTAGCCTAGTGTCATCCGTGTTTATAGAACTATTCGAGCAATTGACGCCAACAATGTTAGTGACAATTTTCTACGGAACATTGGATTTGAAGATTTCTAGAATACACATTGTTTTAATTACTCCATTTGTAGAACTACAATTGGTGATTCATCAACATCTCCCCCACTATTAACTTGTGGGATACTTAATGTAACCCATGTGTAGATTGAACAGGCAGTTGTTGTTGTTTGATCAATTCTCATTTTTTACATCCCCAATTCAAGCTCTCTCTATCTTATATCCTCATAATGTCGTTCTTTTGTGTCAATGTACCATTCCTACTGATTCATATACTCGGGAGGTGGGATAGGGTTCTAGATGGAGATGGATTTGGATTTGAAGAGTGGATGGAGTATAAATTGCAGTATGAACTATAACCAGTTGACTCGTATTCTATTTATTATGTATTGAAACTTCAGAAGTCTATCACGAGTACATAGTGATCGATTTAATTCTTTCCAGTCAAAGTTCAAATCTCATGTGACTACAGTTACATTTAGAATCTTGTCAATGATTAAGCGAATCATTATCTCAGTCCAACTACATACTACATTGTCACTACAGTGTAAAATTGGAATCCATTAAGTGAAAATCACATCATTGTCTAAAAATGCTGCTTTCTAGCATGCAAGTGCAGACTAAAGGTAGAATATTTGTACTAAATGATCAACTCAAAATATTTTCAACGTTCATTAAAAATTTTAAATGCCAAATATACGAATCTTTGCAGAGTGTTGCCACATAAGGGTAATGATAAAAACCAAATCTCATGCCAAAAATCAGATTCAAATCCAAGTTCGGTTCTCATTCTTTATTAATAAGCGGATGAACAATATAAGCATTAACTAAAATTTTAACTAAGAATATCATCTTTCAAAATGAAGAACACAACTTCCGATATCTTTTATATATTTGCAATACATAAGCAGGTTATAGAAGTAGGATACATAATTAAAATACAATACCAGAATAGATAAAGCAAATACATAAGCAGAATACAGAAAGAAAATACAATAGCAGGATACATAAATGGATATAGCAACATATTCATATTATGGCTATGGATCTACTCTCCAGTGAATCCAGAACATATAATAATTGTAAGCTTCGTGGCCAATGAAACAATCGTCATATAAGATATGATAATATGAATCACACTTAGCACGATTGCAATTTGAAGGATCTTCGTATTCCAGTTCTTCTATAACTTTGTGGCACCGTTAAAATTCAACATTTAATTGCTCCCAACAAACTAACATATCATCATATGTGCGGTGACAAATACATTTTGGGTGGTTATTGTAATTTTCATGCAACATTAACCACATTTGCAGTGATACTAGGTCATACGATTGTATGGTTGATTTTGTGAGAATAAATAGCTCATTCGGTAACCAATATGAGTTCGACATTACGATAGTACAAAGTATAGAAGATGAGGAGTAATGACTCTTCTAGTGGGTGCTATATATAAGTAGTATGCAACTATCAAAACAAAACCACAATCCACATGCTAACTATATCAACGGTCTATTTGTCGAACATGGTAGTTATCCAAGAGTTGTAAACAAACACACCTTCTCCAAAACAAAACAACAATCTGCATGCTAACTCCATGAACCGTCCATTTGTGCCATGTGGCAGCCATCCTAGTGTCGTCGTAAACAAACACACCTTCTCTAATAAAAAACCAAAATCCACATACTAGCTCCACCAAACATCCATTTATGATACGTGGCAGTGATCCAAGCACCATAAAAAACGCACCTTCTCCAAAAAAAACCACAATCTACGTGCTAAATCCATTAACCATCCATTTTTGGCACGAGGCATGATCCAAGCATCATAAATAAACACACCTTCTCCAATACATAACAATTATCCACATGCTAACTCCACGAACCATCCATTTGTGCCACGTGGCAGTCTACCAAGCGTCGTAATAAACAAACACACTTCTCCAAAAGAAAACCACAATCCTCGCTCTATCTCCACCGACCGTCCATTTGTGACACATGGCAACGATCTAAGCGTTGTAAACAAACACAGCTTCTTCAAAACAAAACCAT
Source organism: Allium cepa (assembly GCA_030765085.1). Classification (NCBI taxonomy): domain Eukaryota; kingdom Viridiplantae; phylum Streptophyta; class Magnoliopsida; order Asparagales; family Amaryllidaceae; genus Allium; species Allium cepa. The sequence continues at coordinate 351,473,428 of CM060944.1, forward strand.
AATCCACATGCTAACTCCACGAACCGTCCATTTGTGTCACGTAGCAGTATCCTAACGTTGTAATAAACAAACACATCTTCTCCAAAATAAAACCATAATCCTCGTGCTAGCTCCAACAACCGTCCATTTGTAACATATGGCAATGATCCAAACATCGTAAACAAACGCACCCAATTTAAAACTAACCACAATCCACATGTTGACTCCACTAACCGTCTTTTTGTGCCATGTGGTAGTCACTCTAGCATCGTAATAAACAAACACACCTTCTCCAAAAGAAAACCACAACCCTCGTGCTAGCTCCAGTAACCATCTATTTGTGATACGTGATAGTGATCTAAACATCGTAAACAAACACACTTTCTCTAAAAAATCAAAATTTGCGTGCTAACTCCATGAACCGTCCATTTGTGTCACATGGTAATCATCCAAACCACTCCAATTTCATTTGAACTCACCCTATAAAGAGGGGTTAAAGACTAACAATATTATACTCATTCACTCTTCTAAATTCATCATAATTTATCTTCTACATAAAATGAGTAACCTAAAAAGAATGTTTTGCTTCTCATCCTCATCTTCATCTTCGGATAATTTCATCGAACATTGTGCTATTCAACTAAACACGTTTACTTGTGAAGTGCTGGATTTAATAACACTTAAAAATTTGAAAGCTTTTCTTCAAAGCAAGGGGGTAGCGTTCCAAGAAGGAGGGACTTACGAAAAGAAAGAGACTACGCTTTTGGCCACAACCAACTAATTACATATCACTTAAAAAAACCCATTTACTGCAATGCAGATTTACGACGAAGATTCTGCATGTTAAAGACTTTCTTTAATCGGGTTCTCGATAAATTTACTGATAAAAACATATCTTTCACCCATAGAAGAAATGGAGTCAATGAAGTTGGAGTTTCCCCACTACAAAAGGTTATAAATGCACCACACATGATATCTTATGGAACTTCTGGTGATTCACATAATGACAAGGTGAGGATTGGAGACTCAATGACAATCTTGTGTTTGAAAGAATTTTGCAAACCCGTAGTTTTATAATTTGATGAAGAATATCTATGGTCCTTAACCCCTCATGACATTGAAATATTGTTAGCAATGAGAGCTAAACGCAAATTTTTGGGTATGTTAGGTAGCTTAGATTGTATGAATTGGAGGTCGAAACTGTCTGGTTGCTTTGTAAGGACGATACACAGATCACTTTAAAAAGGCAACTCTAGTATTAGAAGCAGTTGCTTCTTTTGATTACATATATGGCATGTTTTTTTTAGAGCACTGGGATCTCTTAATGATATTAACATCCTATGATAGTCATATTTATTTAATGATCTATGCAAGGGTGTAGCACCCCCATGTAATTATAGAATAGGGGAAAATGATCACTCCATTGGTTATCACCAAGTAGATGGAATTTATCCAAAATAGAAAACACTTGTGCAAGCCTTCAAAAAAACCAAGTAATGCAAAAGAAGCCAAATTCACTAAAGAACAAGAGAGTTTGAGAAAAGATGTTGAATGTGCATTTGGAGTGCTTCAAGTAGGTTTCACATCTTAAGAAAAGAGGTATTCTAGCATGATCCCATGGTATTATCTGATATCATCCATTGTTATATTATTTTGCATAACATGATTGTCGAAGAAGAACACGGTGGACATAAGCTTCAACTTAAGAACTATCTGGACATTACTGTGGCATTTCAGGAAAAACCTTACAAAGACCCAAATATCTTTGTCGAACACATGCAAAGAATTGAATACATCGAAGATCCACAAGCTCATCTCAATTTAAGGAAAAAACTAGTGGAACACTACTGGAAAGATATAGGAAACCATTAGTTGAAATGATGTTTAGATTCACTGTTTATCTTCTTATCTTGTTGTATGATTCAGTTTTCTTTCTGTATCCGTAGTTGATGTATTGTAGTTATGGTTTATTTGAATATTTTTTATGTATTGTAATTTCACTCTTGACATATACTTTAAACATAAAAGCAACCCAATGTTATCAAGGTACAACGATGTGAATAATAATAACAATAACAATACAAATAGAAGGTACAAGATACAAAGTAATAAAATAATTTCATATAAGCCTCCTTGATGTCTATGATACTCCTCAATTTTCTTCTCTATATACAACATTTGCATTGGATTGAGTTCATTTAGGTTGCAATTTAAAAGAGCCATATCATTATATCTTTGTTGCCAAGCTAATTCTTCATTTCTTAATGCCATCTCATCGATTCATAATCTTTATTTATCAACATGATGTTGTTGTTTATCCATTTCCCTCTCAAGCCTCTTCATTTCTTTTAATTCCATATACGATTTGTATGCATTTTCAACGGTAGCCATACGCTCAACAATCGATTCATAGTGTGCGATGTAATCAGTGGTGGTTTTCTTCTTCCCCTTATACTTTCCCAAAAGCCTACTCCTTGTACTAGCGCTAAAGAGTGTGTCATCCTGTGCATTGGAACTTCCAAGAATGGATTCATCACTCATCTTTCTAGAAAGAAGGCGCATTACCGAGTGTTCTCATTGCACTTGATTCCATTTGTCCTCGGTTTAGAGAAAGTTGTAAAAATGTTGTGCGTTGAACAGTTGGTTATTATGTTCAGCCATATACAATGCGTTAGCTTCATTAAGTTGTAGATGACGAAAAATTATTAAAACATGAAATGGGAAAAGTAGTTCAAAATTGGAATTAAAAATCTAAAATCATTACCAAATCCAAGTCATTTTCCCCACTTTGTTCTCTTGTATGCGACCTGACTATTATTTCTTTACATCATCGACAAGTGAAATTTATTCTTTTTCATTGAGTTTTAAATGATTCAATGGTTATTGGAAGATTATTAGGATGTCGAAGGTTGAACAAATTGTAAATAGACACATTGAGATTGGTCCATGCCTTTCTTCTTATCTTTAGGACATTCAGCCCAACAGATTGCTAACTCGAATTGCTCGTTCGGTGGCCATTTTTGTGGTTTATGGCCATTTGGTAACGGATCCACATTTCTATATTTAGGGATTTATAAATATCGATTCTTGTTGGTTGTGTTTTCCTTCCTCGAGTGGTAGACGAATTATGGATCCTACAAGCATCATTTTCAGTAGTTTCATCAAGCTTGAATTGCAATTCTTAGTTTCTACAATCGTAATCCTCGAAATGATTGTTCAAATTTCTTATCACATTTTGAGTTTGGTAAGGCACCATTAATCAATGTTCATTATTGGGAGACATGTAATTTGAGTCATAGTTAAAATTTTGTTGGAATGAGGAACTTCGGGAGTAATTTGAATTTTGGGAATTTTGGTAGTGATTCACAGTTGTTAGGAATAATATGAATTTTGATCTTGTGGAGAATGATACGAATTTAGATTTTTTGTGAGAAACCAAAATTGGAATTTTGGTTTTATTGTTGAGGATTTTGAAAATGATATTGAGTTTTATTATGTTAAGAATGGAACATATTTTGATTATATTAAAGAGGGTTTTGATTATCATGTTTGTGTTGTGATAGAAAAATTGGGATATGAAGATGGATGAGATTTTCCTCTTTCATTTTTTGACATTATTGTAATTGTAGATGGAGTAGTTGAAGTTGTTTAGGGGAATGGTGTAATTAAAATTGTAAATGTGTTAAAATACATATAAGGGAAATGTGGTAGCAGCCAAAAAATTGATTGTTGCCATTTAGTCGGCTTTATTTTGACCGCTGTCATTTAGCCAGCTTTAATAAAGCCGGCTAAATAGAAATAATCAATATTTTGACTGTTGCCATTATATGTATATAGCCGGCTTTTATAAATCTGGTTATATACTTGCCTTCCAAGGTTGTCTTAGCAACCCGCAAACGAGATTTGCCTCCCCACAAAGGGTAGGTCAACTCTCAATCGTGACATGGTTGGGATTTGTCTAAGAATTTCTTGAAATCTTTTAAGTAAGAGAAGCATTGTTCTTTTTATTTATTCAATTCTTTCATTGTCTATTCCCTTTAATATTCGTTTTTCACATTTGGTTCTTAAAAAATTATTTTAACTTCAATCTTGCTATTTTTTTTAAAGAAAATGAGCGATTCTCAAGTGGAGGATAACACTCGTATAATTTTATTCTACATTCAACAAAAGAAGCCGTCAACAAGTCTACTAAGTAATAATCCCCACCCCACCCCTTGCCCCCAGTATAAATAAGAAAATGAAAATTTTTCCCAAATCTAAGACCTGACACATGAACCTATAAATAAACATGGGTTTAGATGAATGATAAAATGAAATAAAATTACATGCTAATAGAACTGAGTGCCACTACGAGAATCAAGCAAATAAACCAAATCAATCGATGGTAGTCAGATGGTGTAAAACCCCTAATTTTAAATAACATTATTCAGGAGATCTAATTAGATAAACTAAATAGAATAACATAAAGATTAAAGTGATTAAGAGATTGAGATTTGTATAATTATAAAGTAGCCGTGCCTTTGGAATGAATAAAAAAACGAAAGTTTAACATGAAGTAAGTAGAGAAAATAAGATAAGGGTAAAATAGGAATAAGTTATATTCTTATATCCTAAACCCTTATCCCACTTTCATTTACAACATTCACAAACTAAAAATAAATACAAAACTTGGCCAGCCACCATTAGAAGGTAACAAGGGGAAGATAAGCAATATTTCAAGAAGGAAGCTTAAGCTAATTAATCGAAGAACAAATCTCAACTTCCTTACCAAACAAGCTGAAGGTGAATTATAGGTTACATCTCGTTTTTATGATTTTCGATTTCTAGTTGAGATCCAAATTTATTTTGCAAATGGTTAAACATGTTTTGATTGTTTAAATGGACATATATGCTTGTTGATGATTTATGCTATTTCATATAGATTTTATGATAAGGATTAACTTGGAAAATCTATTAAATGACATCTAAGTGCCTTTGAAATAAGTTCGAAATATTAGTTTAGAGATGGGTTTCAAGTTTCATAATTTTCTGAATTAACGTGGATTTATTATGAATTTTCTAGTAAAGAAAATTATTAAATTGGGTTTAAAATTAATTTTAGCTATTATATGTTAGCTCTGGGTCAGAAATTTAAATATGTTAGAAAATATATTAAAAGTAATTTATGAGAATTTTCCTAAGTGTTTTATTAGGTATATAAAATTATTTAAAGTATGAGACTTAAATATTTTATATGTTTATAATAGGAGAAGAGACGATTTGTAAATGTTTTAATTATTGATTTCTGAAATTCGGTAACATTTTTAGAAAAGATTTTGAAAAGAAATTGGGAACCAATTAGATGTTGACAAATAAGGCAGGTTAGTTAGAAAGATGTTACTTTAAAAAGTTAAAATTCAGTTTTTGTAAAGGATTGTTGTTTTCGCCACTTTCGGCAGTACCTTTCGACCCCATACTACCGCCTCTAAACTAATCGAAACCATATACATGGTATCAATTCTTTGGTATGTAGTGGATTGGAGAAGGACAGCAGGTACAGAGTCAAAACCATGCTTCCGAATCGAAGCCTTTGATTTGCTTTCAAAAAAGATATCGCTTGCCTTGCTTTTAAAAGAATGCTTTCGGAAGGGTTTTAATATATAGCTTTTGAAGGAGGTTGCTGCCTTTTGTTTTAAAATAAGCTTTTCACAGGGCCGAAACCCCTGCTACCGCATTCTACCTTTCGACCCAATTGAGGCTGCATATGCCTTCAAACATTGGTTTCAAAAGGGTGTTTTTGCTTTTAAATAAGAAGCCACCCCTCCATGCTTTCGATGGGTTTGGTTTCGACACCATCCACTTTCTTTTATTTAGGATAAATGCTTTCTAAAGAGATGCTTTCATCCAAGTTCTTTTAAGACCCTTTGTTCTATTGAGAGTTAAACCCATAGGTTTCGAAAGGAATGGTTTTAAATGGTTTTGAAGCTATGTTCCACAAACTATTACTTGAACCCAATGCTCTCGAAAGGTTTGTTTGAGTAAAGGACTTTAATGCTTTCGAAAGGTTTATAATGAAGGTTTCGAAGGAGAGGTTCCCCAATGTTTTCAAAAGATACTTTAAGTATTTTAATGGAAGATTTCCAATGCTTTCGAAAAGCAAGTTTAAAGTGTTTTGAAAAGAGGATGTCTAAGGTTTATAAAGTTTTCAAAGGGATACCTTCAATGAATTTGAAAGATTATTTTAAAAGGTTTCGAAAGGTATGCTTCGGTCTTTCCGCATAGTGTTTCAAGATACAGTAGTTAACATATTTTGGAAGGGGTACTTTCAATGGATTTGAAAGGGTTGTTTAAAATTTTTAAGCAAAGGTTTCTAATGGTTTACCTTTGCCTCATGACCTAAAAGATTTTAAGTTAAAAAGAGAATTAACTTACGTTGGAGGGATAGATAACCCCATTATATTTCATCAACATTGTTTTGTGTAGAGTATTTATAACATGACAAAGAGATTTGTGTAATGCAAAGAGTATATTTTCCTTATTTAAGTATGATTTAAGGGGTTAAATCAATTTGAAAAAAATGTTTTTAAGGAAAATTTGATAGGGTAGTTGACCCTAAGTAAATGACTCGGATATTAGAATACTAGATGAGACTGGTATAGGTTCGCGCCATATGGTTTAGCTAGTAGCCCCTAGCTAATATAAGTCCAAAATTCCAGTATGTAGGGCTTTGTCACGGGGAAGACTAAAATGATGTTACACACAGAAAAGAATATGCAGAGTAAAGATAGGTTATGGCGAGCCTGCAAAAACATTTAGATCAGTTGACCCTGAGAGAAGTAAGTTAGGGACAAACCATCCAGGATTGTGTCTACTAGAAGTTAGATGTTTTATTTTGTCTGGTAGGCCTGAGTCAGCTAAAGGTTAGTAGTTAGCCAAACAAAACTATATTGTTCGAACAGATAGCTTATTGATTACCTAATTTGTCTGCATATATAATATTGCTATTATTACTTTAATCAATTTGATTGTAGGATTCTGATTTGCAAAATATATGTTTTAAACGGGATATTAGTAAGGGGAAACCCGTTCCACTAAGCGGCATAGTATCACTTAATATCTGATAATCGAGATGTATAGTATTATTCACACTAGGCTTTATGTACGAATCGAAATTTATGTTTTCCCCTTAAACTCTGGGTGCTTAAAATATGATTTGAGTAGGTTGAGAGTTAAGGTTTTTCAGGTTTAGTAGGTTGGGCGAATAAAGCTTCCAAAGACGTGCAGGAGGCAAAGCTGGTTATATTTAGGAGTTAATTTGCTTTATTTCTGCTGTGATGTATTAAGACAGTTATGTCTATTTAGTACTTTGATCATCCAAGGGGGCATCTTATATGTCGCTCTTGGCATAATTTGTAATAATTATATTTGATCAAAACCAGGAATCGTTTGGGATTATGTAAATGAATATGAAATATTATTTTGAAATGTAATTAGAAAAGTTGTTTTAATCTATGTCGATTTTATTTCATATTCAAGTGCTTCTGATATTATGGATACCATTAACATTACCGTATTTTGTCATCAGAAGTTAAAACTATATATGACTGTAGCATCTATAGTGCTTAGCTTTGAACCTCAGGATAGGGGATGTTACAGATGACATGACTAAAGATTCGTAAGGATACAAATAAACTTCTAGAAGTATGGTAGTATGATCGAAGATCCACAAAGTAGCCGGGACCATTATACTCATCCCGAGGAAGCAAAAGTAGGGGACAAAGCGATCATGCCTCTATGAAGGGACCAAAAAGGGTCCATGTTCCACAAGCATAGCATACTGATCTCCAAAAACTTCTAGATCTGAAAAAAATCAACAAAACATGAATCCAACACATATATATGTACATAATTGAATTATATACATATCTGTGCGTGTAACGCAAGACGAAAGCACGATATGAAACTGAATCAGTCATTAATCAAGATAGGTTGTACGAAAGGTTATCTTCATTGAAAGTATCAACTATATCGTTACTTAATGTATTGTTGTGTATCCCGCCGTTATGAGCAATTTTATCCCTTAAGATTTCAATGCAATTTTTTTTACCCTTTTTCAAGAAATTCTTGAAAAATATATTTCTGGTTGGTTTATAGCTACGTTTGCAACCCAATTGCTAATGAATTGCATAATAATGCAAATCTAATTGTTGTATGAGTGTTGAAATTATTAAACATTCTTTGATTTTTTTCAAACCATATATACCAACATGTTATACTAAAGAAGATGTGGATTAAAATTCTATAATTTTTGGTCCATTTGAATCTAAGTCTATTCCAATTATGTTCCAATAAAACTTGCATTTAAAATCAATGTTGGTTATGATGAAGTCAAATATGTTAAAGGTGTATACAAGAATAGAATAAGTGAAAGGACATTAATAATATAAATGTGTTATGTTTTCTAGGTTTAGATTGAGAAAAGGCATATATTTTATGTATATTTTTTTCTTTAGAAATTCGATAGTATTTAATTTCTTATGAATGATTATCCACATGTGCAACTTTTCTTTTAGAGAAGCACTTTCCAAATGAATTTAAAGGTGTTTGGTTTGGTCCTTAAGAAATTTAAAAATTCGTGCACCAAATATGAGGAGTGAATTTTCTTTTATCCTAACATCAAATTTTATTATTGCTCTCGTTATCTTAGTTATGATAATCTAACTTGGTATAAAGCAAAACAAATTTGGTTAAGGTAGTGCCTTCAAGGGCATGATTGAAAGTAAAGTCCATGGAAATTCAGTTATGAGGACTGAAGACTTCTAAAATTAAGACATTTTTGAAATTATAGATATCAAATAGCTCTTTGTATTCTACTCTTAGCCGAATTGCAGAAATATAGCTTTTGTGCCAAAAAGTTGTGTTGTTTCCTGAGTGAACTATATTATTGTAACATCCCGTATCTGGAGGCCAAAAGCTAAGCGCTATGGATACTGCAGTCATCCACAGTATTAACTTTTGGTGATGAAATACGGTAATGTTAATGGTATCCGTAACATCAGAAGCACTTTAATATGAACAAAATCATAGATTTTCAAGAACAATAATTTCAGTGATTACATTTCAAATAATATCATATCCAAGTTACAAAAATCCTCAAACTTAATCCCCGACAATGATCAAATATAATTTACAACAATACACCAAGAGCAACATATGATGTTGCCCCCTTAGATGATCAAAGCGCTATAGACATAACTATCTTAATACACAACAGAAATAATTTAAAATAAAATTCCTAATTTAGCAATTCTTCAGCCACCTACTCGTCTTTGGATGCTTTATTCGCAAAAATATGTTAAAACCTAAACCCTCGGCCCACTCAAATCAATTTTTGAGCACCCGAGAGTTTAAAGGGAAACAAAAACTTCAAGTTAGAAATAAAGCCTAATATGAATAATTTCTGTTACATCTCTGTTTACTGATATATAGTGAGACCACGCCGCTTAGTAGAACGTGTTTCCCCTCACTAATATCTCTTTTCAAAACATATATTTTGCAAATCCTTTCTTGTAACCAAACTGGTTAATCAACTGATAATAATAATAATATAGCAATATCCATTATGCTAAAATAGGAAATAAATGGACTATCTGTCCGAAATCTGAGCTAACTGCTCTTTACTGGACTAACAGTTCTAAAACTAACTATGATAAAATAGCAATATCCTTTATACTAAATAGTGGACTATCTGTCCATAAAATAAGTAAAAAGGGCGGACTAACCGCTCTTAAGAAGTAACAAGGTCCGTTATACTAACAAATGAACTAACTGTTCATATCTGGCCTAACTGCCCTTGTCTGGACTGTCTTCTAGGCTGACTGCCCTCAAAATGGACCGGTTCCCGAATTTAAATGAGTTAACTCCCCGAATTTTCTTTGGGTTAAATATCCTTCAATTTTTCCTTGAAAACCTTTTCAAAATGATTTAGTCTATCAAATCATATATCATATATATATATAAGGAAAATATTTCTTTAGCTTTACTCTAAGCTATTTTTGCCATGTTATATATACTTTACTCAAAATAATGTTGATGATGTTTAATAAGGATTATCTATCCTTTTAACATAAGTTAAAGTCCTTTATAGCTTAAAATTCTTAGGCTATCTGCCTAGTCATTATATTCGAAACCTTTAAACAACATTTTGAAAATATTGAAGGTAACCCCTTCGAAACCATTAATAAAACCCTTCGAAAGCATTGAAGGTAACCCCTTCGAAACATTTAATAAAACCTTTCGAAATCATTGAAGATAACTCCTTCAAAACTAATAAAAAGCCTTCCTTCTATAAGCTTTAACATATTACATCTGCCTTTAAATCCTTTAAACCTTAGCCTTTCGAAAATATTGCAAAACCATATCTTTCGACATTGTCGTAAGGTTTCTTTTCGACCTTGTTGAAAGGTCTACTTTCAACTTCGTCGAAAGCCTTTACCTTTTGACCTTGTTAAAAGCTTGGGGGAACCACCCCTGTGAAATCAGTGATAAAACCTTTCAAAAGCATTGAAACTTAAAACCATTTGAAGACATTGGTTTTAATTTAAAACAAGTGGAAACCTTTCGAAACCATTCGAATTTGAGTATTTTGAAACCTTTAAAACGTTTCGATTTAAAACATTTGGATCCTACCTTCAATTAGAGAAAAAGAATCAAAAAACATTAGAGTCAAAATCAATTGCTTTGGAACCTTTAGCTAAACCTTTTGAAAGCATTCGAAAACAATGAACTGTTGGTGTTAGGACCAACCCTTCGAAAGCAATGAAGAGGAGACAAATTTTAGGAAACAAAAGATTCCATTCGAAAGAAACTGATTCGAAAGGTAGGAAGCGGCAACTATACTTTCGACCTTGTCGAAAGGTTTCAATTAAAATAAGAAAGCAACCCAGTCGAAACCTTCTTTTAAACCATTTGACATTGTCGGAAGCTCTTTGTCGAAAGCTAGCAGGCATATTTTCCTTAAAATCAAAACAAAGCTTCATCTCGTTCGGGAGCTCTTACCTTTAGTACATAAACCTTTCGACCCCTTCCAATTCACTACGTACTAGTTGTCCGATATCATGTGAATTGGTTATTGACCTAGTCGAAAGGTTTGATACCTTTCGACCATGTCAGAAGGTTTGGGATAGAGGCGGATCCTTACTGCCAAAAGAGTTGAAATAGTAAAAAGCCTATTTATTTGTATTTTAAAATTGTCCTTTTGTACTTAATCTGCCTTATTTATCTAAATATGATGGTTATCAGATTTTTATATTCAAAAATGCTGCCAACTTACTTATTTGTAAATTTAAATAAATTTAAAAAATCCCCTTTCTCCTTTATAATTATATAAAGCATTTAAGTTCAATACCTTAAATAATTTTATATAACTATTAAATCACCTTAGAAAAATCTGGAAAAATTCCAGAAAATCATTTAGTATATGTTTTACAACATATAAAATTTCATGTTTTCCGTAAATAATTTTATATTCCAAGTTATCATTTTCTTCCTTAGAAAATTCATAATGATTCCACAAAAATTCAAAAAAAAAAAAAAAATCTGAAAATTGAAACCCATCTCTAAAATATCTTTTTAGAACATCATAAAAATTCGCAAGGCTAACAGATGTCATTTAATAGGGTTTTCATCTTAAAACACGTCATAAGATATATATGAACATTAATAAATCATCAACATGTATATATAATCATTTTATCATTCAAAAGCAAGGAAAATCTTTGCAAAATTATTCGAATTTAATCTTAAAACCAAAACCATAAAAATTTTGAGATGTAAACATTATTCACCTTTTCTTTAGAGATTAAGAAGCTTGAGATTTGAATGGGTTTGATTTGAATTTGCATTTCCTTTAGCTTTTCTTTAGTTTCCTCTCCGCCTTTCCTTGTTAATGGTGGCCGACCTTGATTTTGAAAATTTTGAAATGAAATAAATGTGTATATAATACACGGCCTAAGGAAGGAATTATAGGAACGAACTTTTTCCCACAAAACCCCGCCTCTAATTCATTTTAGACCCTTCTTTAATTCATTAGTTAAAAAGGCACGGCTACCTTAATACAAATCAGATCTCAATTCCCTAATCAACACATTATTTTATTTAGTCTATCTAACTACATCTTTTAAATAATGTTATTTAAAATCTAGGGTTTTACAGACTCCCCTCCTTAAAGAATTTCGTCCTCAAATTTACAATAAGGCATACAAAACGAACAAGAAGGTAAAATATACCATCAAACAAGTAAGGATAAGTATCTTTAATCATGCTCTCATCCTCCTAAGTACAGTCTCTGTCCTCGTCACTCCACTGGACTTTGACTATTCTGACCGTCTTCGTTCTACGCCTCTTCTCATCTCTCACAACAATGCAAACTGGCTTCATCATTATGGTCAAGTCAGGATCTACCACTAAATCATCTAGCACTGTCGGTGCAATCGCAGTCTCCGGGTCTCTAACACACTTTTTGAGATGAGAAATATGAAAAACATCGTGGACACCTGCCAAGATGCTCGGTAACTCAAGTCTATACGTGAGTTTTCCAATTTTCTCAAGAATAGGAAAAGGTCCAACAAACATAGGAGATAACTTCCCCAACTTCCAAAATCTAAGCATATCCTTCATCGGTGATACTTTGACGAAAATCTGGTCTCCAACTAAGAACTCCAAATCTTTCCATCTTTTTTCTGCATAACTTTTCTACCTAGACTAAGCCTCCTTTATTCTAGCCCGAATGACCTCACTCTTTTCTACAGCCTCTCTAACCAGATCTAGACCAAGAATCAATCTATCCCTGGTCTCCAACCAATATACGAGAGATTTGCATGGCCTCCGATGCAAAGCTTCAAATAGTGCCATCATAACACTAGTCTGATAACTATTGTTATATGAAAACTCGACTAGATGCATATGGTCTTCCCATGATCTCCGAAATCCAGAACACAAGCTCTTAACAAATCTTTCAAGATCTTGTTAACCTTTCCATTTTCCCATCTGTCTGCAAATGGTAAGCGATACTCATTTTAAGCTTGGCTCCCAAAACTTCCTGCAGACTCTACCAAAACTCGCTAGTGAACAAGGAATATCTATCACTAACTATATGCTAGGAACTCTATGCAGTCTAACCACATTCTTCATGAACAACCTTGCTAAAATAGGTGCCATCTTCGTTGACCTAACTAGAATGAAATGTGCACTCTTGGTCAACCTGTCCACTATATCCCACATACTTTCATTTTCCATGTTCGACCTTGGAAACCCACCAATGAAGTCCATATAAATAGAATCCCACTTCCACACTGGAGTATCTAACAGCTGAAGCAAACCACTTGGTTTCTTGTGTTCGGCCTTTGGCTGCTGGCAATTCAAGAACCGCCTTAAACAAAAACCAATATCCCGCTTCATTCTTTCCCAGAAGAAACTCCTCTTCATATCCCGATACATCTTGTTACCTCCCGAATGTATAGTGAGCTTCGAACGATGACTTCATCTAAGACTTCCTTCCTTATGTTTCCTACACTCGAAACACATAATCTTCCTTTCCTTCTCAACCACCCATTCTGGTCAACACTGAAATCTTTCAAGTCATCTCTCTTGGCTCCTTCCTTTAGCTTCCTCCTCCATCTGCTTAGAAGCAACCCGTTCGATCAACACTGGTCGAACTTCTGAACAAGACAATACAACTGTATTTCCACTAAACCCAGCCTCAGATCTCCACTGTAATATGCAATTTGCTAATGCTTCTACGTCTTTCCACTCAGCCATCGCTAATATTGCATTCTGATGCTTCTTGCTAAGTGCATCTGCAACCTTGTTGCCTTTCCTTGGTGTGTACTCAATCCTAAAATCATAAGCGGCTATGAACTCTAACCATTTCTGTAACTTCATGTTCCGCTCCTTCTAAGAGAACAAATACTTCAACGACTTATGATCCGTATATGACTAAAATCTTTCACCTAAAAGGTAATGTCTCCACACCTTCAAAGCAAAAATTACTGCAGCTAATTCCAAATCATGCGTTGGATATCTGACCTCATGTAATCTTAGCTTTCGAGAAGTGTAGGAAATCACTTTACTTCTATGCATTAACACAGCTCCTAATCCAGTTCCACATGCATTGGTATAAACTACCGAATCCTGATTTCCTTCTGGAACAACCAACACAGGTGCATGGGCCAATAAGTCTTTTAAACTCTGGAATGCCTCCTCACACGTATTGGTCCATACAAATTTCACATCCTTCCTTATCAGTCTGGTCATCGGTGCTGCTATCCGTGAGAAATCCTTAATGTACCTCCGGTAATAACCAGCCAACCCAAGGAAACTCTTAATCTTGGTTAATGTCTAGGGTCTCTTCTAACTATTCACTGCCTCGATCTTAGTCGGATTCACTGATAATCCTTCCTCTAAGACTACATGACCAAGAAACTTCACCTCCTTCTTCCATAAGTGGCACTTTGAAAACTTTGCTTTTAGCTGATGCTGCCTCAGCATCTCAAGCACTACTATATGATGAACTTCATGCTCTATTTCATCCTTAGAGTATATTAAGATATCATTTATGAAAACCAGCACGAACTATTCAAGTGCTCTCGAAAAATTTGGTTTATCAAATCCACAAAGAAAGCCGGAGCATTCATCAGTCCTAATGGTATAACTAACCATCCTTACGACCCATATCTGGTCCTGAATGCTGTCAAAAGCATACTACCCTATGCTACCTTGAGCTGATGGAAACCTATTGCCAAATCCAACAGAGAAAATACCTTTGCTCAACTTAGCTGGTCAAACAAAACATCAATCCTGGGCAATGAATATCGATTTTTTATCGTCCTCTCATACAAACTTACGATAATCGATACATAGCCTCAACGATCCATCTGGCTTCTCAGCAAACACTGCCGCTGCACCCCATGGCAAACTGCTTAGCCAGACAAAACTTTTGCCTTCCAAATCCACCAACTGCACCTTCAACTCCCTCATCTCTTAAGGGGTCATCCTGCTTGGCGGACTACTCACTGGTTCTACTCATGGAACCAAATCTATCCAAAACACAAAGGCCCTCTTCGGTGGTAATCTAACTACATGCTCAAACACATCTATGAATTCTCTAACCACGAAAACTTGGCTCAACTCATCGTCTGAATCCAAAGCACCCAACAAAGCAAAAACTGCACCGTTAGAACCTCCTACTGTGAAAACAATCCGATTGCTATAATCAGGTTTTCTAAAAGATACCGTCCTATCCTGGAAAAATATCCTAGCATCGTACTCACTTAACCGATCCATACCAAGGATAATCTCGAACCCCACAAAATCGAACACATGCAAACTGCACACAAAAGTATAATCTAATTGGTCAAACTCAAACTGGTCACACCTCAACCCTAGAGTTGAATACCCTTCTACCGGATTCGCAACCCGTAAGGAAGTAACTAAATATGTGAGTTCAAGGTAAAGCTTATCTATCAAACATCTAGATATAAAAGAATGCGATGCACTGGTATTAAATAAAATTCTAAAAGACATACCATGAATTTGAAGTGTTCCTCCAAGAACCGCCTTCCCATTCTCCTGGGCTGTTAGCTTAGAAACAGCAGGCTCCAATGCATACACCTTACCCTTACCGTCTCTAATGGGCTCTTTGCACTGGTTCTTGTAATGGCCTATCTGGTCACAGTTGAAGCACCTGGCATTCTTCCCCTTAGCTATATCCTTTGCTTTCTCTAAGCGGCAATCATTAGCAAAGTGCCCTTTTGTTGTCGCATTTATAGCAGACAACCGTAGACTTTGCTTTTTTGGCTGCTCCATACTTCCGAGCACCTTTCTTGGGAAAGAACTTTCTCTTCTAGCCTTGCCCCACCTAGACCCCTTTTCCTTGCTCTTCTCCGGAGACTCAAAAACTTCCTCCCGCCTCAAAGTCATCTCTACAATAATATAAGAAGGATCTCTAAGGTGGGAAAAAATAACACTAGCCAAATCCGACTTCAATCCTCTGATAAACTTATTGTTTTGCTTCAACACTGTATCCACTAAAGCATAACCATACCGGGCCAACTCTTCAAACTTCCTAGCATAATCAGCAAGATACATCTTACCCTGCACCAGCTCAGCAAACTGCCTAATCAAAGCTGACCATGCTATTACAGACATAAACCTCTTCTAGAATCTCCTCTTGAAATCCTCCTAGGTTACTGTCTCCTCATCAACTGTCGCCATTACACCGTTCCACCAGAACAATACTGCTCCCTGAAGCTGCCTGGACGCTAATCTCCTCTTCTGCTCATCATTGAGCCCTAGATCTGCAAAAATGCTTTCGCAGTGCAACAACCAATTCTCAACTTCAATGGCATCCTCCGTTCCCACAAACGGCTTCCCCTAGATTCATGTAATCACCACTCATTTTAGTGAAATGATTAACTACCGAAACTTCCAGAACCCTTGCTCCTACAGCATTTCTTCCTAACACTCCGGTTGTAACTCCTACCTGCATCATTTTCTTGAAAAACTGATACATGGCTTCCATTGACCCATGGCACTTCTGCACCAACATTCTCTGCCCGACCTTAGTTTCTCTCAACATTAGGTCTGGCATTCCTTTCGGTGCCTCCCCCTCCTTGGTTAACTCTGCTTCTTCTACCATCCATATCTGTATTCAAATCTCATGAGATATAGAAATATAACCTAATCAAAGCTAGATGAATGAAGATAAAGCACATATTTATATATAGCAAATATAAGTACATTATTATAGCGTTAACCCAACCTCAAACTTTCTCTAATTCCTTCGGATTTTTGTTTTCAAAAATTTTTTAGTTAAATTTTTCATGAACCTATACTCCAATACCAAGTTGTAACATTCTGTATCTGCAGGCCAAAATCTAAGCGCTATGGATGCTACAGTCATCAACGGTATTAACTTCTGTTGACGAAATAAGGTAATGTTAATGGTATCCATAATAACAGAAGCACTTGAATATGAACAAAATCACAAATTTTTAAAAACAATAATTTCAATGATTGCATTTCAAATAATATCATATCCAAGTTACAAAAATACCCAAACTTAATCCCAGGCAATGATCAAATATAATTTACAACCATACGCCAAGAGCGACATATGATGATGCCTCCTTGGATGATCAAAGCAAGATAAACAGAACTGCGTTAATACACAGCGAAAATAAAATTAAAATAGAATTTCTAATTTAGCTATCCGTCAGCCACCTACTCATCTTTAGATGCTTTATTCGTCAAAATCTGCTAAAACCTGAAAATTAAACGCTTAGCTTACTCAAATCAATTTTTGAGCACCCGAGAGTTTAAGGGGAAACAAAAATTTCGAGTCAGACATAAAGTCTGATATGAATTATTTCTGTTACATCTCTATTTCTGATATATAGTGAGACCATGCCGCTTAACGGAACGGGTTTCCCCTCACTAATATCTCTTTTTAGAACATATTGTAAATCCTTTCCTGCAACCAAACTGGTTAATCAGTTGATTATAATAATAATATAGCAATATCCATTATGCTAAAATAGGAAATAAATGGACTGTCTATCCGAAATATGAGCTAGCTGCTCTTTACTGGACTAACCGTCCTAAAAATGATTATTCCAAAATAATAATATCCTTTATGCTAAATAATGGACTATTTGTGCATAAACCATGTTAAAAGGGTGGACTAACTGTTCTTAAGAATCAACAAGGTCGGTTATGCTAGCAAATGAACTAACTGTTCAGATCTCGGCTAACTGCCCTTATCTGGACTAACTGTGCTCTGGGATGACTGTCCTCAAAATGGATTGACTATACGAATTTAAATGAGCTAACTGCCCGAATTTTCTTTGGGTTAACTACCCTTCAATTTTTCCTTGAAAACCTTTTTAAAATGATTTAGTCCGTCAGAACATATATATACAAGGAAAATATATCTTTAGCTTTGCTCAAGCTATTTTTTCCATGTTACAGATACTTTACTCAAAATAATGTTGATGATGTTCAATAAGGATTATCTACCCTTTCAAAATAAGTTAAAGTCCTTTATAACTTAAAATTCTTAAGCTATCTGCGTAGTCATTATATTCAAAACCTTTGTTTAAAACCTTTAAACAGCCTTTCGAAAATATTGAAGGCAACCCCTTCGAATGCATTGAAGGTAGCCCCTTCGAAACCTTTAATAAAACCTTTCAAAAACATTGAAAGTAACTCCTTCAAAACCAAATAAAAGCCTTCATTTTATAAGCTTTAAAACATATGACATCCGCCTTCAAAATCCTTTAAACCACAGCCTTCCGAAAACATTGCAAAATCATATCTTTCGACCTTGTCGGAAGATTTCATTTCGACCTTGTCGGAGAGACTACTTTCGACTTCATCAAAAGCTCTTACCTTTCGACCTTTTTGAAAGCCCGGGGAACCGCCCTATGAAATCATTAAAAAACCATTCGAAAGCATTGAAACTTAAAACATTTCAAAAACATTGGGTTCAATTTAAAACAAGTGGAAACCTTTTGAAACCATTCAAAGTTGACTACTTCAAAATCTTTAAACCGTTTCGATTTAAAACATTTGGATTATGCCTTCCAGTAGAGCAAAAGGGTCATAAAAACATTTTAGTCGAAAGCAACTGCTTCGAAACCTTTCGACAAAACCTTTCAAAAGCATTCAAAAAAACAATGAAGTTTTGGTGTTGGAACCAACCCTTAGAAAGCAATGGAGAAGAGGCAAATTTAGAAAACAAAAGATTCCATTCGAAAGTAACTGATTCGAAAGGTAGGAAGCGGCAACTACACTTTCGACCTTGTCGAAAGTTTCAATTAAAACAAGAAAGCAACCCAATTAAAACATCTTCTTTCAAACTATTTGACATTGACGGAATCCCTGTCGAAAGATAACATGCGTATTTTCCTTAAAATCAAAACAAAGTTTCATCTCTTTTAGAAGCTCTTACCTTTCGTCCCTAAACCTTTGGACCCCATCCAACTCACTACGTACCAGTCGTCTGATACCATGTGCATTGGTTATTGACCTAGTTGAAAGGTTTAATACCTTTCAACCTTGTCAGAAGGTTTGGGATAGAGGTTGAACTTTACTGCCGAAAGAGTTGAAAAAGTAAAAAGCCTATTTATTTGTACTTTAAAATTGTACTTTTGTACTTAACCTGCCTTATTTTGTTTAAATCTGATTGGTTGCCAGATTTTCATATGCAAAAATGCTGCTGACTTCCTTATTTGGAAATTTAAACAAATTAAAAAAAGCCCATTTCTCCTTTATAATTATATAAAACATTTTAGTCATGTACCTTAAATTATTTTATATAACCATTAAATCACCTTAGAAAAATCTAGAAAAATTCCATAAAATCATCTAGTTTATGTGTTACAACATAAAATTTTTGGACCCAAATAATAATTATTTTTTCTATAAATAATTTTACATTCCAAATTATCATTTTCTTCCTTATAAAATTCATAAAAATTCCATAAAAATTCATAAAAATATAAAAAATCAAAACCCATCTCTAAAATATCTTTTAGATCATCATAAAAATTCACAAGGCTAACAAATGTCATTTAATAGGATTTTCATCTTAAAACACGTCATAAAATCTATATAAACATTAATAAATCATCACTATGTATACATAATCATTTTAACATTCAAAAACATGGAAAATCTTTGCAAAGATTATTCGGATTTAACCAAAACCATAAATTTTTTGAGATGTAAACATTATTCACCTTTTCTTTACAGGTTAAGGAGCTTGAGATTTGAATGAGTTTTATTTTAATTTTCTTTTCCTTTAGCTTTTCTATAGTTTCCTCCTCTCCTTTCCCTATTAATGGTGGTCGGCCTTGATTTTGAAAATTTTGAAATGAAATGAATGTGTACACAATACACGACCTAAGGAAGGAAATATAGGAATGACCTTTTTCCAATAATACCCCTCCTCTAATTCATTTTAAATGCTTCTTTAATTCATTAGTTAAAAAAACAGCTACTTTAATGCGAATCTAATCTCAATTCCCTAATCAACACATTATTTTATTTAGTTTATCTAACTAAATCTTCTAAATAATGTTATTTAAAATCTAGGGTGTTACAATTATTGATTTCAAGGTTGAACATATTGGTATATTTTAAAATGGATTTCCAAAACCGAAGCATGTTGTTAGAGTTCGTAGTTTCATGGTGAAGGTTGTGGGTTCCATTATAAAATTGATTCAATATCATTTCATTTTATATAAAGTTCTTATTAGTATTCTTAAATTTCCAAAGCTATTTTCCTAGTAACGACACATTAAGGCTGTGAAGATTTGTGATTTCTAACCCTTCCTTCTCTTTGGATTAGCACACCATCTCCTAATTAGCTAGACATTTGATACTATTATAGAAATTATCTCCTCTATAAAGGAAGTTTCTTCCTATTTTATCTATTTTGTTTATAACCCAATTTGGAAAGAGGTAGAAAGATATCCAGTATATCATAGGGCTAAAAGGATAGAGCTAAATTAAATAATTCTACCTGCCTTGGATAAAATCTGTTGTTTTAGTTAACTAGTTTTTTATTAATTTTTTTGATTATTATTTG
This sequence comes from Allium cepa, assembly GCA_030765085.1. Taxonomy (NCBI): domain Eukaryota; kingdom Viridiplantae; phylum Streptophyta; class Magnoliopsida; order Asparagales; family Amaryllidaceae; genus Allium; species Allium cepa. The sequence continues at coordinate 351,494,036 of CM060944.1, forward strand.
CCAATCTTCCTTTTTAATTTAGTGGGTCTTGTTGAAAACCCTAAATATTGTATAGGAAATTTCATTGTATTATATTTAAATGTGTTGGCGGTAAGACTTTCAATGTTATCAATGTCATTCAAAACTAAAACAAAGCTCTTATCAAAGTTAATCTTAAGCCCTAATAGGATTTCGAAATTGTATAAAATAAATTTAAGCACGTCAATGTGGTAAGTTGGATGTGAGGTAAAAAGCATGGCATTATTTGCAAATTGTAGGATCAAACGGCCTTTACTAGTGATCTCGTTACCAACTCAGAACCCTATTTGTAATAGATAGTTTTATAATCCTATTGAATATATCTGGTGATACTCAATGGCATTAACATGATCTCTATGATATTACATTTTTTTTCCTCTTCCTATAATTCCTCCTTTAGTCATCCTCGTACCCTTGGTCCACCTTCAGCTTTCGAGTATTCCTTCGGTTAATGGAGTAAAGTGAACACCTCGTAGCTTTCTTACTTAAAGTTTATTATTTTTTAGTTTATGATCCTCAGTTGAGCATACACTAGGAACCGTCTTCTACACATCTAACATTCACTTTACAAGTGTGACTACTGATTTGTTTAACTTAGTACTCTTTGGCCATTATAAGGTAATTACTGACATATTCATCATAAATTATGGATCCGGTCTCTTGACCAATTAGTTAATACTTTATCAAACTAAATTACTTTTCAACCTCAATTAATTGCCTTTTGGCTCCATGTTACAACCCTTCGGCCAAGTCTAAATCCTCCTGAAAATCACTTATTTGATTTCTAGAAAATTGTAGAAAACTTAGTCATGATTAGTTTGCATAATTATTCAAACTCCTTACTTCTAAGCACTTTCCCTATTTATACAACACTTAATTAATTCATATCATTTTATTTACTTAAGGAAAAATTCTATAAATCAAAACCCATCTTTCAAAGCATGTTCATAATATCATTAATTTTTTAGGTCAAATGGATTATAGAAATATAAGAAACAATCAATCTTAATTTATTCGTGATCATTATAGGGAGGAAAATGGGATTAGAGAATATATTATCACCTAGACTTCGTGATTAATTTTCGTCTTTGGTTCCCTTGGATTTTATCTTCTTTAATCTTCTTTTTCTTATTTATGAAGCTACCACCATTAATTTGCGATGCTTTCTTATTTTATTTTATGAGATTACACAAATGAGGAAAAAGGGTGGTTACACTTTTGTTTATAATAGATTGGGTTGCAATAAAACCTATTTGCTTAGTATTAAATAACTAATGTGTAACATGACTAAATAAATGTACCTCAAATATTCACTAGCCATCATACTTATTTTGCCCCTTAGTTATTTTAGTTAATCATTTAATTAATTATCCGTTAATCTATGGGGCTTTACAGCCTCCCCCATTATATAAATTTTGTCCATGAAATTCAAATAAGGTACATTAATGATTCTCGTTCCCAATTATGCCTATCCTAGCATACACATACACACACAAGTTCCCAACCATGTGTCATGGAAAAATGTGCTAGTCAATCTACTAATACATAGCAAAAGAAACCATCATATCATATGTACATGATTTAAAACATACATAACAACCATACCCGCTAATCTAAACAAACTACTCAGGATATGTCCCCCAAACCTTATCTTTGGTTTTCCAAGCACAATATTCCCGGTCCTCATTAACTTCACTTCTTTTTACCGAAGCTTCTTTATTACTTGTTCCAAAATCTAGACAGGTCTTCTAATATAAGTCATTTTTGGCTCAACAACCAAATCATCCATTACTCTCGGACCTTCTACTGCCTTGGGGTCTCTAATACACTTCCTTAAATATGAAAGATGAACACATTATAAACCCCAGCTAATGTAATCGGTAGCTCACGTAGGGAAATGGGTCATCTATAACACAATGTAGAATGGATCATAAGGATATTTATATACTAGAAGGGGTGAAGTGTGTATTTCAACTACTTATGAATTTAAAACTTTATCTACTCAATATGCAAATAGATACAATTAATCACGAAATAAGTAAGTAGTAAAGTAATATGCAATAAAATAAATAACATTAGGGATTTTTATAATGGTTCAGATTGACCAATCCTACACCCAGTTTTGAACTGTACCATACAAAGTTTCACTATCATCACTTGCTTTCCATGGGTGGCAAGAACACCTTTACAATCTTTATTTCGTAGGCTATAAGATGCACTCTCTTAATTTACCAGGCTAAAAGATCACCCTCTTGATTTTATAGGCTACAAGAACACCTTCTTCTCTTTACAATCAAAAGTAGAGTATCCCAAATAGTTGTATCTTCAACTCAAATTCTTGCAGATTCAGTTTAGTGATTCTATAGACTTCCAGTAGCAACATATCTTTGAACTCTCTAAGGAGAGGATGAAATTAGAGACATAATGATATGAATTCAAGTACAAATTCTCTGATCTTTTATGGTTTTCAAATCCTTGAAGAATTGAAATGAAAGAGTACAGATTTATAAAGAGAGTAGAAGAATATTTAATGTATCTTTCTCACAAATGTATGCAAATGAAAGAGTAAGAGAAAAATGAGAATGTTGTGTTTAAATATCGTTTTCTAGAGCCATTAAATAGTGGTTGAAGAGACTATCTACTGGTGAAGAAGTGGAGGGAAAATCCCTTCATTTGAATTTTTAAAAACAGAAAAACGGTCAGTATGTTAACATAATTAGGAAGGATATATCGACATATATGTGGATATGTCGACATACTTAGGTGGGATATATTGACATACATTTGTAAATTTTATGATTTCAAAGTACTTCATTTTTTTAGATACTCTGTGATTCGATTAAGGTCAAAGGTTGATGTTCTTCAAGTGTAATTGCCATGAGGTCTTTAACAAAGATTCTAAGATTTAAATAACTACTCATCACTTCAAATACCTCTGTAGTTACAACATTTGCATTTCATTCTTTTTCAATCGGTTTTGTTCTTCCATTTACTCTGATTAATCTTCATATATATAATTCATTTGTTTCCAATTAGTTCTGTTTATCTCTATAAAATGTCTCAATAATGTATTTGAAAGTACCGCACAACTCGAAGATATATTAGTAGTAATATTTATATGGTTGTTCATCAAAATCTTTACTTAAGGTATTAATAGTCTCCCTTTTCTTAATGATGACAACCACATAAATATTCGAGAGATAAAATATAATATTTTTATATTTGACTCCCTATTACTCTATGCACTCCCTCTATCATTTTTCCTAGTATATTTATACATTTTCTCTCCCTTTGTCATCAACAAAAAAGGCGAAAAGGAATTTCTTGAGCACAACTAAACAATATGTATGGAGTTTGTGTGTGTATATATATATAAATGTATATAAACAAAACCTATGAGGGGAATAAAAATCAATACAAAGCATGAAATAAATTTATCAAGTAAAACATTTAAAATAAGAGAAGTTTTAGTGTTGCTGACGTTGCCGATATCAATAACATATCCTTTTGAATTATATCCAAAGATCACAATCTCACTTTGTATATAATGTCGCTCGCCATCTATGAATTTCTTGTTATATGCTTTGAACATCTGCTATCCGGTATCCATTGTTTGATACCTAAAAAGGTAAGATATGCAAACCGGTATCCTATTTTATTTTGGGGTCCATGGGTTTAAGGTTTGGGAAGCCAAACCCATAAAGAGTTTGAATGACCTTTCAAAATATAATCATCAGATAAATAAACTTTAGTAATAATTATCAATATATTTTTCTTTCTCATTATTATCTAACCTTCTAGGAACCCATAAATTAATGAACTTATTTGGGGGTTTTAACTTTAATTTTTTATGTTTTTTGGAACTTGGTAGCCTTAACAAATCTAGTACTTTGAGTACTATTTTTCTTTAATTTAGACTTAGGGGTGTATCCAAGTCAATGTTTATTATTAGTGGGTTTAAATGCAGATAATATATTTTCTACATTATCCTTCCTTTCGTTAAATTTATCAACATCAGATTTCATTTTATCAATATCCTAATTATGATTAAAAATAACATTATCTAGAGATGTTATTTTCTCATTTAGATCAGTGATTTCTACTTCATTGAAAGATTTTTTTTAATTTTAAGGGTTCATTTTCACTTTTCAATTTTTCAAAACTTTCAAATTTTAAATGCTTTCTATCATTAAGCTTTTAAGTTTCATCTTCTAGACATTTTTTCTCTTCTGTTAACATTTCGTTAAACATTTTTAATTCATCTAGCTGTGCTAAACTAGTCTTGTACTTTTTTCTAAGCATTTTATATCCCTTATACATATCATTTAAAATATTTATAAATTCTTCTTTTAAAATTCCATACATAGTCATCATTTTCCATGAGGCATAAGTTGGCATGTTCAGTTTCTGAATCACTATCATTTGATGATGTATCTAAATCATCCTATGTTGCATTGAAAGCATGTTTCCTCTTCTTATCAAAAGTGTTTGAAGAGTAATTTGATTTCTTTAGGTTTGGGCAATCTCTTTTTAAATGGCCGACTTTATCACATTCGAAACACTTAACAACATTTCAATTTCTGGAATTATCTGTATAGTTGTTAGTTTTTCGAAGTTTGTTCATTCTACTATATTTCAAGAATTTCTTGAAGGTCATAAAATCGATTTTCTCATCGTCATCATCTGGTTCATGATTTTCGTTTGTAGCATTAAGTGCCAATGATTTCATCTCATTTTATTGATTCTATTTTCTAACCTTTAACTGTACTTCACAGGGCATTAGAATACCAATTAAATCTTCTATTTTTATAGTATTAGTATCATTGGCTTCTTTGATTGCCAGAATCTTCTGATCTCATTCACTTGAAAATGAATTCAAGATCTTTCTGACTTGATCCTCTTCAATAACATTCCTTCTTAATCATATTAATGCATGTAGTATATCCTAAAATCTAGAAACATATCAGAAACGGATTCATTTTGTTTCGTTCAAAATAGTTGAAATTGATTAGTTAACTTGGATATCGTTGTCTACTTAACTTTGCTAGTGCCTTCATGTGTAACTTGCAGTGTTCTCCAAACTTTGCATGCATTTTGACTAATAGACACTCTGTTCAACTCATTTTTATCCAAGACACAAAATAAAATATTCATAGCCTTTGAATTATCGAGTACTTATATCTTTTGGTCACTGGTCCACTGTGCATAATTCATTTGGGACTCAATGTACTGTGTTTGGATAATGTTTCAAATATATAAACCATTAGATTGCAAATAAATACTCATCATGTAAGTCCAGTAAATGTAATTATTATCATTAAATAGTGGGGGTCTAGCAGAACGTTGTCCTTCTACGAAAGTGGTAGAGAATGTGTTACTAGTGTTATTAGCCATTTATATTTTTCAAAAATCAAGTTATGAATTTTTGAAAAATAGAGGTTTTGTTACCTATTGTGGGAAAATGGTTTGTCAAGAACACAATATGGAATGGACTAAAGACAATTTATACACTAGAGGGGGTGAATTGTGTATTCGAACTATTTGCTTATGAATTTAAAACTTTATATACTCAAACTGCAAATAGAAACAAATAGTCATATAATAAGTAAGTAGTAAAGTAACATGCAGTAAAATAAATAACATCAAGGTTTTTTATACTGATTCGGATTGACCAATCCTATATCCAGTCCTTTACTACACCAAATAGAATTTCACCATCACTACTTGCTTTCCACGAATGGCAAGGACACCTTTACAGTCTTGATTTCATGGGCTATAAGATGCACCCTCTTGATTTACCAATCCACAAGACCACCTTCTTGATTTTATAGGCTACAAGAACACCTTTTCTCCATACAATCAAAAGTAGAGTATGCTAAGTAGTTGTATCTTCAATACAGATTTTTACGGATTAGTAAAATGATCCTATAGACCTCAATAGCAACATGTCTTTGAATTCTTTGAGGAATAGGATGAAATCAGAGAGAGAATGATATGAATTCAAGTACAAATTTTCTAATTTTTTGTGGTTTGCAAATCCTTGAAGAATTTAATTGAAAGAGTACAGAATTGCAAAGATAGTGGAGGAATCTTTAATGGATCTTTCTCACAAATGGTCGATACCCTGTAGCAACAAAGAAACAACTTTTCCCATCAATCTCCTGTGGTCATCATCTAATTTAAATTCTTTGATGGCTTCCTGGTAGCTACAAGAAGAAGCTTTGGTGTGATGGTGACCCTGCGAATCTTTTTTACGTTCCTATTTCGTATTCTCTTCAACAGTTTCTATCAATCTTTTCGTTCTTAACTTCAGTGAATTTGAAATTTTACATGAATAAATTGGTTAACGAAATATAAAGCTAAAATTAAAATTGTATCCATTTGTCTTTTCTTTGGGGTCTGATATATTCTACGAATAGTTAGTTATCCTTTGAACTAACCAATGCCCCTGCATATTTCATAGACCGAATAACCCGAGTATTTCGTAAAGTGTTGAATAAATTCAATGTCATATTTGTTGATGAAATTCTGATTTGGTAAGCCAAATGCAGAATAGATATTTAGTTTGATCTGATAAACCATTTCTCTGTCCTTCTATTTGTTCATTTGTTCTTTGGTTGTCTCTCTATCTAGCAAATTTCGGGAATGAAATTTTCTTAAGGGTGAATCTGTAACGATCCCAATTTTGATCATCATCTTTAATTTGGTAATTAATATAAAATTTTGAATTAAATTGTGAATTATTTGATATTTTCCAAATTAAATAAGATATGTGCCTGTTTATTCATATAAATAGATTGTGATTTGAAATTTGAATTATTCCAAAATAAATAATATATGTTGTTTATTTATATATATATATATATATATATACAAATTGATTTTTAATTTGAATTTTGAATTTGAAACTCAAAAAAATAAATATTTTAGAAAATAAATTGAATTTAAAAACTCTATAATTTGAAACTAATAGAAATTTGTTTTCGGATTAATATATATATGTATATCTATATTTTGGAAGTTATATTTTAATTCAATATAATAATTTTCTAAAAAAACTAATATAAAGATTAATTGAACATTTTTAATACTAGTATTTTCCTATAGTTATTAAAATAAGTAAAACAACTTGAGTTTAATTTTTAAATAAGATTAATACAAGGTTTAATGATTCTTTCTTTTAAAAGTTATACAAGTATAATTATATAAGTTTAAAATGAGATTAATAAAAAGGTTAATCTTCTTTCTTTTGAAATTATAGTTTGTACATATGTTATAATTTATTAAACAAGGGTTTAAACGTAAAAAATAGTTGTTTTAACAAGAGTAAAAGAAATAGATACATGTATTAACAAGTGTAGGTGTTTTAACAAGAATTTGAACAAGTGTTAGCTTAATATAATTTGAAAATTTAAAAGTGGCAAATATGTTTTAAAATTGGAAAAAAATAATATATAATGCTTAAGAAAGGAACGAGCTTCATTTTTCTCTCTTCTCAAATGTTTCTTTCATTTAAAATCTGGAAACAAAAAAATATAACAGATCAAAAGAAAAAAAAGAGAAATCAATATCAAGAAAACAGATCAACAATTTAAAGCTACAAATAAATCAAGCAAGCTAACAAGTTCAAAGTTCAACTCATCGACTAAGTAGCAAACCATCATCAAAAAAAATCTGGTTCCAGATAAAAGAACAGAAGTCCGTCCTCTCTGTTTTCAAGTGCAGGTGAGCGAACTTCCAATTTAAAAACAAAATCTATTTATGTATGTTGTTGTTTGTATTAAATAATCAAAGTAATATTGTTTGCATAGATGAATTAAAGTGTTTATATGAATATGATCATGATAAAATGCATGTGCATGACCGTATGTATGTATATTTATATATCTCTGGTGTATTACTGTCTCTAACCCAGAATAAAAATTCAATTTCTCTTTATATCATAGATTTTAAGCTTAAATTTCTAAATGAAAACTGTTTGTATAAATGTAACATCATTAATTAAAACAGTTTTAAAGTAAAATATTTAGTAAATAATTTGAAATTTGAAGATACAGTAAAGAATCAACTTAAGCCAAAAAGTCATGTATTAAATTACCATGTTTTGATTATGTAATCGAATTAGCATTCGAAAATGATGAATTTTAATAATAATATTGTGACTTTTAAATTTGGGATTTGTGGGAAATTTTGGGTTGAACGGGAGTTGGGTTATGATAAAATTCAGGCAAAGCAAGCATTAATGGTGGTCGGGAATTGGTCAGGAAAATGCTCGGTGGAGGTGAAGCTCGAGAAAAATGGTGTGGGAATTTATTAGTCACCGTGGTGGTGTATCGGCGATGAACTAGGGTTCGTCGACTTATTTTGGTCGATGCCAAAATCAAGGCGACTACGTCGCCATGAGGTAACCGAAGGTGACCGGTATGGGTTGGATCGACATGCCGTGGTGTGGCGAAGCCTTGGACGGAGTGGCGTGAGTTCAGGTGATCAGAAGCGATGGCCAGAGGTGGTTTTACCGATTAGGTTCAAGTTCTAGATTTCTTCGAACTAGCTCGTTTTTGATCCCATGCCAGATCGTAGGAGCTGGGTGGTCGTGGTGATCGGAGGGGTTGTTGGTGATGTATCGAACGCCACGACGATGGTCGGAAGTCATTCAGGCGGTTGACACGTGCACAAGTTATCAATGGTGTCAGGTCATGTGGTGCTGTGTTGAACTCGGGTTTTCTCTCGGGTAAACGATGTGGTGGCTCGAGTTTTATTCCAGGATGTTTGAGTAGCTAACATGTTTTAATAGGTTGTTAAAGTTTAAAATTAAAACAAAGTTTAAAATAAAGAAGTAGGAGTTTACTCGGGGATGGACCCAAGGATTTTGGTGGTTCGCTCGGGGATTTCGCTCGTTTGACTTAGGTCTGGGAATTATGGGTAATAACAAGTTTTTAAATTTTAAAACTTGGAATAGTTTAAACAATTTCTTAACCCATTTCTTTTTGAATAGCAATAAATGTTGATTTAAGTTAGGATTAATTAAGATTTTAAAACAAATTATTTTAAGTTTAAAGTGTTTTATATATATACATATCCTTATTTTAAATTTATTTTAAATAAACTTAATAATGTAATTAAGTGGTTAATTAAGAAGATTAAATGTTTTTAAAGGTTAATTAACCTAAAGGTGTAAGTTAATTGTTTAATGATGAATTTATTTCAAAGGATATTAAATAATATTTAAATGTTAATTAACTAAAGTAATTAAAAGAATAATTACTTAGTGAAAGTACTTAAAGAATAATTACTTATCGTAAGTAATTTAAGCTTAATTAAGTAATCAAAGGTTAAGTACTTAATAATTAAAGGTTAATTAATTAGTGTAATTAATCGAGGTGATTAATTAATGGATAATTTGTTTATGAGGTTTATTAAAGAATAATTAATTAAAAGATAATTGTAATTAAAGGTTAATTAATTAAAGGTTGATTAATAATTAAGGGATAATTACTTTGTGTAATTACATTAAAGGATAATTAATCAATAAAGATTAATTAATGTAAGTAATTAAATGTAATTAATTACTTAATTAAAAGTAATTAATTAATTAATTATTAAAGTTGATTAATCAAGTAATTAAAGGATAATTACTCAATGTAATTAATTTGTGATTTATTAATATAAGTGATTAGGGATAATAACTTATTGTAATTAATTAAGGATAATTAATTAAAGAATAATTAAATAATTAAGGGTTAATTATTTAACGATTAAAGGCTGATTGATTTATTAATTAAGGTTGATTAATTAATGATTAAAGGTTAATTAATTTCAGTAAAGGTTAATTAATAAATGATTAAAGGATAATTAATTTAAATGGTTTGAAATTAATTAATCAGAGTTTGGTGATTAATTCATAAGTAATTAATTTATATTAAAATTAATTATAATCAAGTGATTGGTTAATTTGCTTATGGATGATTGAATTCTATTAAATGCTTTGAATTGTTTGTTATCTCTGATGTGTATTGTTTTGTGATGTGTATTGTTTTGAATTGAGCCGTGAACTCTGATTTATTTATCTGTAATGAATTTACTTAATCTGTGAATGAAAGATAAGCGTTATAGGGTTATACCACTCATCAATATTGTTGTGCTTGAATTGATTTTGGTTGTGATATGATATTATTGTATATAAAACCCCTAGACTACACCACACACACAAATTTGGATTTCACAAGGATTTGGATAAGTCACAGATATTTGAATTTAATATTATTTCATTCAAAATGATGAAATGGTTTTAAAAGTTGAATTTTGAATCCAATTGATTTGGAAATGAAATTGAGTTGAATATGAAAAGCTTTCGGAAAGGAAGTTCTAAAATTGAAATTTAGTTTAATTATAATATATCTTGTTTAAGTTTTGAAATTATTTTGGAAATTATAGTTTGAAAGGGTTATACAAGTTATACACTATATATGTGGATTTAGAACTATTTTAAATAAATGTTTTTGGGAATTTAAATTTAATTCAAATAGAACTTGCTGGGAGTACGGCAGTTCGCTGATTTTCCAATGTATACTTTGAAGGGCTATAACTTAAGTAAATATAATTGGATTTTCCTAAAATGAAAAGAATTTTTTTTCAAATGATAATGGTTTTCATATAACGAAAGAATTTCCAGTTTTGTTGGAAGGATTTCAAGTTATTGGTGAATCAAATTGAAAATAGTTTTGAAAACTATGAATGATTCTTTGTTAAAGATTGGTAAGCTTTGTTTTCAAAGTGAGGAGGATCTTAAAGGTGTATCTTTCGTCTAAAAGATTAAAAGTGGAAATTTGTTTAAACCATTCAAAGAAAGGTTTTGGGCTAAAAGTTGCGACTTAACTAAGATCCCAATATATTGATATGTTTTTAAAACAAGTGCTCATTATTCGGTTCAACCGGAAGAGGACTTTATATCATAAAACCTATTCCGAATGATGATACGACGTAATGGATAGCATGTGAAGACGGTGGTGAAGACCGGGTATTTTTGAGAACGATAGGATTACGTGTCGAATGTCTCTGCACTGAGTTGCTCCGGTATAGAGATCTCCATATGTGATGGGGAGTTCGATCAGGATTGTGAATACCGAGATTTGCAAGGGCTTCTTTTGAAGTGCCTTTAGTTCCATTCAGAACCAGGATGGACTTGTATGGTTGTATGTCTGACATTACACTTTGAGATATAAAGCTGATTTCCATCAAATACATTTCTGTTTGGTGGCTGAGAATTTATTCTCTTAGCTTAACACCCTTCTCTGAGACGTGCGAGCTCAGAGGCTATGTAGTTGATGTTACTAGCAATATATTCCCAATTTGGTAATGTGGCATGCTAAGTGTTGCTGATCATTTGTTGATCGAAGCATGGCTTTTGTGAAAAGCATAGCTTTATGGACGATACTTTGTCGAACCTCACAACCCAAAAATGGTCGAAATAGGAAGGATGCAGCAAAGTTATGAGGGTCGCACCCTTTAGGGCATGTGCATTTCCTTCTGGATAAAAAGTGGTATCATAGTATGGAGCCCAGATATTTAACTTATGTTGTTGTTGCAATTTATTGGTGTTGAGGCCTTAGATAAAGGTCGGTGACGGCCGGGGGTGGCATACTCGTGACAGTTAGTTACCTAGTTACAGAGGTAATCCGACCTTGTGTTGGCAGAGAGCAGGTTAGGTTCTCGAGGAGTCCCTCTAGAGGCATACCCATTCGTTGAGGAAGTTCCGTAGCCCGACCATTTGTTGGAAATCCAATCACCCAATACGCGCCTTGTACGGTTTTAGTTGTATAACCTGCCATCTAATATGGTAGCTATAGTAGGCATACTATAATGGTACGTATGCTAGCTAAGATTAATATTATACTTTCGAAATGTTTTCTGCACTATGCACTAATAATAATATCAAAAGAATTTTCGTGTATCAAGCATGTTCGACTATCATAAGGAGAAATCTCCCCCAAGTGTGCGATTGCATTATGTGTGTACCGGGAGAACTTATGGTTGTTTCGTTTTCCAAAAATATAAAGAATTTCTTTTTATTTCTTTTTATTTGTGTTTGTTCAAGATAAACTGTTTTTATTTTCTCACACTAGTCCCATGATTGACCTGGAGTTTATTTTTCCCTTTCTAAACTCTGGATGCCCATAATTTTCCACACGGGCAGCCTGTTCAGGTTTTCATATAGTTGGATTGTAGATGTAGATTAGATAGCATTCAGTCTTTGGATTTTGGCAATCGCATTGTGCACCGAGTTGCTGCAGTTCAGCTTGATGGTGGTTTGAGCTTCTGGTTTGGAGTTTGGAGTTTGGAGCTTGGCATTGAAGATGTTGTTTTCTGCTGCTATTGTTGTCTTATTATTTCCACTGTTGTATCTATCTCCGATAGTGTTGATCATTTCATTTGTATCATTGTTATATCAAATGTTGTGTATTAATAAAATTTCATTTTGTTTCCGCTGTGTTGTTGTAAGCTCCGGCGAACCAGACTCAACATTTGAATCAATGGCATTCGAATGTGGGTGATGTATTTGGGTGTCGATTTTCGAAGGTCGAGTCAGGGTCGTTGCAGTGTATGGAAATGAAAGAGTAAGAAAAAAATGAGAATTTGTATTGAAATTTCATTTTCCAGAGCCATTAAATAGTGGTTGAAGAGACATGACTATTGGTAAGGAGGTGAAGGGAAATTTGCTTCATTTGAATTTTTAAAAAACAAAAAACAATCAGTAGTTAACATAATTGGGAAGGAAATGTCGACATACATGTGGAAATGTCGACATACTTGGGTGGGACATGTCGACATATGTGTTAATTTTATGATTTCAAAGTACTTCATTTTTGTGGATACTTTGTGATTCGATTAAGGTCAAAAGTTGACGATCTTCAAGTATAATTGTCATGGGGTCTTTAACAAAGAATCTAAGATTTATACAACTACTCATCACTTCAAATACCTCTGTCGTTACAACATTTGCATTTCATTCTTCTTCAATCTGTTTTGTTCTTCCATTTGCTTTGACTAATCTTCATATATATAATTCGTCTGTTTCCACTTAGTTCTTGGTTATCTCATAAAATATCTCAATAATATCTCAATAATAATTCGTCTGTTTCCACTTAGTAGTAATATTTATATGGTTTTTCATCAAAATCAACACTTAAGATATTAATAGGCTCCCTTTTTTTTATAATGACAACCATATAAATATTCACCAAAATTAGATTTTACCAACTATTTGAAGAGAATTGATATAAATATTCATTGCTATCGGGTACCACTTATAATAGTAAAATTAGATTTTACCAAAAAGATGTATAAGTGATAAATTCAGCCAATATGTCACACTACTAGTTAAGGTGATGTGCAAACGTTAATATTCGAATTGTTCGATATTAATTGATGATAGAATTTGCACCTTTGAGTTACATAACAATAATGATTAACACTCTGAAAATACCACATGATTTAATTAATTTGTAATCATTGTAAATTAATATTTATGAAATTTTAGTAATTAAGTTTTATTTTATTTGTTTTAATACCATTAGAATTTAATAACGTGTGTATATAATAGTTATATACACACGTATTGATATACAATATCGATAGAATTGCTAAGTGGTTTTAGGGATTTTTTTAGGCCTACGTTGCCTCTTTTATTGCTGACCATGCATAATGAGGGGAAGAGGATTTGATGCGATTGATTGAGAAAATAAATCAAGAAGGTTTTAAAGAAGGGAATGAAAGGTTTCGATGTTTCCTTTAAAACACAATTTCATTCATTCATTGATTTCTATAGATAATTTTTTTTTGCTCTCCTCTCCTACTTCTATTATGGTCGAAATCCAAGGCCTCCCAAACATGAAATTTTCAAAAACTAAGTCTAATAAAATCAAGTTAAATAAAGCAGTGCTTTAGATTTTGCAACTTCTGGAAATGATTCATCGTTAATCTATGAGTTTTATTAGTCATTCATGCTGCGTTTTTTTGGCTACATCTTGAGGTAACATTATAATTTTATTTATTCATATGTTCATTAAGTTTACATGATTTAGATCTTATATTTATACATCTCATATATTTATACGTTGCTATTATTTAGATCCATCTTATGCTACACTTTAATTGATTATATGTCCATCATATTAATATATTTTTCGATCCTTCTCATGCTTCATCTCATTTAATTATTTATTATATTATTTTTATAGTTTAGATATGAACCTTTATAAAACGAATTTATATGTACCTAGGTTGTCCTATCTATTTTGTTATTGCTAAGGAAATTATCATTTAACAAATAATAATTTTTGATTGAAAACCAATTTCTAATTAATTGATATAATTTTATTACTTCTTATACACACACATACACACACAAAAATATGAATAAACAACATACGTTGTGTATTTGAATTCTCTTTGGAACTCGAATGCATGTTTTACATGTTTGTTATTTTGAATTTAATTTATTTTGTTATTGTTTACTTGTGTTTAAAAGGTGTTTTAATTAGGAAAAACATAAGTGGACTTTTGTGCAAAACATCATATACCTTTGGAATCCTCTTTAAGTTAAAGTTTATTTTCAATTTATTACTTTAATTTCAAAACATATATTTGATTATAAACTTTATATGTACACAAATACCCATACATCTATGTGTAATGTGTGTTGTTTTAAATTTAAAACATGGTTTGCAATTATTTATGTCTATGTATATGTATAAGTGTTTGTTGGTGTTGGTGTTGAAGAGTATGTATGTCAACTAGATGGAAGAGTATGCAATCCTTTTCTTTATTATTAGTGTTGAAGACATTTATCAAGTGCATTTAGGATGAGAGAAACAATATGATTTTAATAACAAAACCAGCAAGGATGTACTCGTGCATGTGTTGCAGCATGAAATATTCAAAGGCTTTAGGGAATCTAGTTTTGCTTTTGATAGCAACACGTCCCATATCCGGCTCTGATACTTTTTGTTCTCCTCTTTTCTATGTTTTCCTTTATGTTCTATTTTATTGTTTAGCCAGGGTGTTTTTTTATTTTGTTTTTCTTATTTTCCTTGGGTTCATAGCTTGTTGTGACCTGTTTGTTTTTTTGCTTAGCTGTGCAATAAAACGGGTAGCGGTCCAGTCAACCTCGCTAGCTCTGCTAAAAAAGATGTGTGTTAGTTTAACTCAAAATTCATAAAATGGACATCTGTGTAAAACTAGAAAATTTAGTTCTAAACCCTTCCTTAATTTAAGCTAGATTTATAATCATTAATTTTAGATTTCAAAACATATAAAATAGTTCAACTTAATTTAACATGTGCATATGCTTTAAATCAGAACTTTGGACAGTAAAGGCATATATAAAGGAATAACTGGGTTTGTTGAGGTGTAAATCCTGACACCTACATACGGTCACATTAGTTATGTACATTTCGTATTTGAAGCACATGCACTATAGACATATAAGTATACTTGATACACTTATAAACAAAAAAGCTTTTTATTTTAAATTATTTAAATAAAATATAAAATTTATTTTTAAAAAATATCAGATTAGATCTAATAAATCCGTTAGGCTTCATAGGCCCAATATATCCAAACTAGGAATTTTTTTGAACTCTACCTATCTTACCCGTTTTCGACTAGCCTAGATCCATCGATGGTATCAGAGCCCAAATGGTATATGCGGTTTAATTTAGTAGTATTTGGGATAACTTATCAAATCCTTTCCATTTAGTAGGATATCTAGGAAGGTTGCGTCAAGGGTTGGATTTGGATAACAAATACACTGCCCTACCTAACTACTGCCTAAGGCGAAGGATGAAGTAAGCCCAAAGGTTATCATCCGCATAAAGGATCGAAATGATTTTAGGCCTTAAGCTGATTTTCAAAATCTGTTTAAAATTTAAAAGATATTTTGAATTCAAAAGTTAAATCTAAAATATAAAATAAATCTTATCAATGTTATAAAATATTTTTCAATTTTTTTTTTAAAATTTATAAATTAATTCCTAATTTTTTCCTTGGTTTTTTGATTAGTCTAATTAATTGAGTAAATAACTAATTAAATGTTAATTAATTAAATTAGAACATGTATAATGATATACGCGTGTTTATCTTAAAATGTTTAATGTATATAATAATAAAATTTTCGAAATTAATAAGTTTTGTATTAACTAATTTTTTTAATTAATTTAAAATTAACAAAATGTTAATTATCAAAATAAAATATACACATATAATGATCTATGTGTATATATAAAACTGTATGTGTTATAATTAATATTTATTTTAAATTATTTATGATGAATAAAATAAAATTTTAATTTTTAAAATAATCTAATTAATTTTTTTAATTAACTTAATAAATTAAAATTAATTAAATTTGATTTAATTAATAATATACATGAAAATGTTATATGCGTTAATTAAATTATAAAAGGTTATAAATATATTAAACTTGTATAATATGAATGATATTATAAGTGGAAGTGCAAGAAACCTAACTTAGGTTTAAGGATTGAGTACATACGTTTTGTGCATATGCTTTGATTTTAGATATGTTCGACACTTGAATCACATGGTATTTCATAATAAATACATTGTTTCCTAAGTTGATGTCATTCAAAGAATATATATATATATATTTAAGATTAGGAATCCTTTACATTAATTGTCCTCTACTAGTTATATATTAATAGATTACTTGCATACTCTTTGGTTGTTGAGTTTCCTTAAGCTAGAGATGTTATGTGTAGTACTATTAATATATTGACTAGACGGGGTAAAATACATGAATGTATTTGTTGAGTTTCCTCAGGGATGTACATTATACTTAGGCCATAATGAAATGGTGGGTACGAGTGTATAATCTCTTTTGATTTGCTAAATTCCCTCAAGCTCGGGATGAGATTAGGACAAAGACCATAGGTTAGGAGTTGCATGCAATACAACCATTAAGGTATTATCCATCGTCGTATACAATACAACCGACAATGTGCCATTCATTGCATGCGATCCTACAATTTGTTGAGTTTCCTCATGGTCAGAATCCCAAGGCAAGCGAGTCCTAACGTCCACCAGAGAAAATTATGTTTTTCTTAGGGTTTTGAGAAACATAAAAGATCTCATGGAAGCCTTATTAGAAAAATGGAATGGTAACATTTAACCTTTCTAATATTGTAAGAACATTTTTATATAAAGTTAAAATAATCTATATCGATAAGTTTATGCAATTAATATAATCCATAAAATGTTTATCAATTAAAAATATACAAATGAAATGAATCAACATTGACAAAAAATATATAAATATACACTTACCAACAAATCTTTTGGCATGTTTTAATTTTATGACCCATGCAAGAACCAATTTATACACTAAATACATTTGTAGCTCGGTCACTTTGGTGTATATTTGCCTTGGACTGCGTATTATCTTTTATAAGTTTTGGACTCTAAAACAATACAGGATTATAAATATCTGATCCATAACTAATCATACATAAATGTTATATGGTGAATAATGGTTATTCGAAATGTGCGAAATTCGATGAAATTAATTTATTCGGAATAGGCAAGTAAACCATAATGTTAGGGATGGCAATGGGGTGGTCTAGGGTCCAAACCCGATCGACCCGCCGCTGTTTTAGTCTGTCCAGACCCGCCCCATTAGGTCATTGGGGCGGGTAGACCCGTGACCCGTTCTTGAGTGCTCCGGGTCTAGGGTCGGGTCGGGGCTCGGTTGACCCCCCAACCCGACCCGCACTACTAACATCTCATGAAACTGCTTTATTACTATAATGATTTATTAATCTTCTTAGATATAAGTGATTCTAACATGGATATTAAAATGTTCCAATAAATAATCTATATAAAAAATTAGAGTATTAAGTTGTGTCATTGATAATTATACAATAACATACGTATATATTTTCTGAATTGTTATTGTACACATGATTTTTACTAACTTTCCTTAGACACGTTGTTATTTGTATTTCATGTATTATTTGGTGATAATGAGTATAAACAAATAAATATATGTAAGTTGGTACACAATTTTGAATCAATACTTGAGACTCATCGGGTCTTGGGGAGGGTCGGATCTACCCTGACCCGTACGGGCCCTAGGTACGGGGCAAAATTCCAGACCCGCACCGGGTCTACAGGGTGGGTCTGGGGTGAGTTCTAAAAAATCCGGGACGGGTATGGGGCACTAAAAACCTGCCCCAACCCGCCCCATTGCCATTCCTACATAATGCGAGATCATGTATTTAATATGATTGATTACAATAAGGATGTTGTCTATTAGATGTAACATTATACCCAGAGCTACAAGATGTACCTAGGGATTTAATCATTGAAATGTCAGTTTGATTAGCTTATATAAAGTGCTACTTATTCAGTACCCTTTAAGGTTAAGGATGAACGTACGCATTTTGTATGGTGTTCGTTACAGTCTTGTAGTTAAAGTTTCCTTTTTAATGGTTTGATCATTTTAAAAGGAAAGAAAATGTATGAGGGTAGATGTAACTTAGGCGTGGTTCGGATGGAGAGATTGAATAATCAACTCTACTTCAAGAAGAGACATTGGAAATGATAATTTTATAAAATATGTAACAGCCCAAAGATTTTAACGAATATTTTATTCTTTTATTTATAAACTTTGAGACTTTATTTTTCAAAAAGTTGAATTTTAAAATTTAATTATCAATAATCATCTAAGATTTTATTAATATAAGAAAATTTTGCTTTGTCCATAATTATATTCGCGCACTTAGTTTAGTTATTTTTCTTGTTTCAAGATCGAAATCAGTTTGCCTCATCTTCCAATATTTGATCGTGCCTGCTGTACGCTGTTTCCGGTGAGGTTACCGTAGTTTTGAATCAAAATCTTCAGCTTCGTAAATGTGAGTATTCTCAACTGACACACGTACTTATATAACTGTAAATTAATAACAAGTGTAATTGTAGAATGATTTTATTTCATTTGACTGTGATAAAAATTGATGATGTTAAAAATCCTGTTATTAAACCGATACATCATCAGTTATATTATTTACTGTTTATTTATGCTGTTACACTATTTATTTATTTACTGTTTATCACACTGCCAGTTCCCTGTAGAACAGAATCGTTGCAGGCTGAAATGATAGGCCTGAATGACATTTATTTATTTATTTATTATTTATTTATTATTTAACTTGGGATTGCGGGTTTGAAATGATAGAACCCAGATTTTTTTGTTAATTACGGATTGGAATGATATATTATCCGTATCACTTGACCTAGGTTAGAAAATATTATACAGACCCGTGGTTATGTATATATATATATATATTTTTTCTGGAAATATTAAATATTTTTAAATTAGAATGTTATAATATTTTGTTTAAAAATGGGATTAAAAATGATTCTTATAAGTATAGTGATATTATACAAGTTAAAATGTAAATAAATAAATGTTCAGAATTTTAAGTATAAATTATTTTGTAAATTTTGATTTGTAAAATAAAATGGAATTCAAATTAAGAAATAAATTATGATGTTTTGGCATAAATTTGAATATAATTAAATAAATAAAGGGTAAAGTTGTCTATGAATTAAATAGTTAAATAAAGTGAATACTTTAAAAATGGAAGTTGGAATATAACCAAATTTAGAAATGTAAAGGGGTTTAGAAAAGGTAAGTTAAGGAATTGATTAGAAATTAAGTTTTATTTTTGAAGTGGTAATTGAACTTAATTATTAAGTAAAATTTATAGAGAATTTTACACTTGATTTCAATAAATAAAGTATAGAGAAGTTAGATATATATTTTGAAAATTTTACTTTATAATAATCATAAATTATTGAGTAATTTAAATGACTATTCAAAGGTGGAAATTATGATTATATAAGCTAACTTGGTTTAATTTAAGGTTAATTATTGTTGAAATTATATTGAAGTCTAAAAATTTAATTTTAATCAAATCTATTGTAAAGGATATTACCGCCCTTCGCAAGTGCTGTAGTTGATACGAATGAACTAAGGCTAAAACTTTGGGATTTATATGGGATTTTGTAAGAATTATAAGTTCACCTTTAAATAGTTTTAAATGTAGTATTTTGATTGAAATATAAACTATTTTGGATTTTATAACCACGGGAAATAATAACGTTAGTTGTTAAAGAGACCGGGATCGGATATGGGCATACTCTCTGTTGATACCGAAAACCACTTTGACAACCGTGTACGCGGTGGAGATTCCAGAATGAAGTTGGATGGTGGTGACGATTCTTTGAGGTATGTGCGTGGACCCGACTCCCGTGATTTGGCATAAGGTGGCTAAAACAGGAGCGATTGATGGGCTAAGGAGGTAGCACCTCTTATCGGACGCACTTCTTCATATGCGATTCTATTACTTTTGTGATTGTTTGGTGTGCACCTTTGATTGGGAGTGTTGTTCGAGGTGGGCGGTAGTAGCAGCTACGCGCTACCACCGGTCCGGAAGCGTAATTGGTATATCTACCCTGGCATTGCCTAGTTGTGCCGTGTCACCTACTCTAGCGAGCTTTATACGATTTTGGTTTTGTACCATACCTATGGAGTGCCCTCTGACGACGCCCAATACAGGGGAGATTACGGTACTGTATAGACTATGGGAATATATTATGTGTTAAGGGGAATATTGGGTCACTCCTTATCACTATTTAAAAGTAAGTTTATTTTACTAATAGACACTATTATAATAGCGAAGTATTACTATATAGTAAATAGTTTAACGGATCCTTAGAGGATGGGCTGTCCCAAGCATCCTTTAAGTTACTTGCCTTTATATTACAATTCACTTGAATTAACTTACACTGTATAAGTATGTATGTCCTGACTCGAGTGTTTATGTTTTATTTTACGTTCGGGTCAGCCTGAGTTTCAGTTCAGACCTCTTTCTCCGAAGCTAGGACTTCTGAAGATTATCCCTTTTCAAGCTACTGCCAAGTTTATATTCAGTTCTTATTTTAGCCCTTGTATCAAGACAATTTAATATTGAGATTTTCTGTGGAGATTTCAAACTATATTTGGTTTAAGACTATGTACTTTATACTTATTTTGAGACTATTGATAGTGGCTTCATGAACCACTAAGTTATTTTTAAATTCCGCTGCGAGTATTCTGATTTTCTGTGTCTGTGATTCTGTGTTTTGATTTCATTTGCCCCAAATTTATTTATAATCTATTGTTTTGGACTATTCAAGTTTGAAAAGTTTTAATTTATTGTCGAATTTGAATGGTACAAAATAGTGGGTCGTTACAGTTGGTATCAGAGCTTTGGTTTTTAGGAAAACCATAGCCTGAGGATCAAAACTCATTAGAGATAGGGTAGAAATACCCTAGAATGAGTGAAGTCAAATCTAGAATCCTTTCCTTGTGAGAGAACGTACTTTTAAAATATAAAATGATTCTCAAAAAGATTTTCGAAGAAGTATTTTGATATATAAACTTTCTTGTTTTGAAATAAAATTTTCAAACTACTTCTTTCCCTTTCTCCATCTTATAGTTGGGTCCTTTGTGAAATGCCTGTTTTAGTTAAACTTTATCCTATATAATATATATTTGCCTTTATTTTTCCTCTGTCCTTAAATTCATTCTTGATTTCTCAGAATGAATCGAGGAAATACCAGAGGAAGGGGACGAGGTGCTGACCCAGCTCCTACACCCGCTGCCCCAGTTAGGTTCTCTAAGCTTTGCAAAGAATATACCGAGCTTAGTGGAACCAAGTTCACAGGGTCTGAAATTATCATAGAAGCTCAATAGTGGCTGAGAGACTTGGAGAGAATCTTCTCCGGTCTCGTAATCACTAATGCCCAGCAGCGACAATTAGCAGCTTGGCAATTAAAGGGAGCAGCTTTGGATTGGTGGGTGTCCATTACAGCTCACACTGCTGAGACTGACATCACTTGGGAACAATTTAGGTATCTTTTTTTTCGGTTGACCAAGTGTGGTTCGGTTTCCTCCCTTTTGAAATCTATCTTATATCTCTTATCGTGCTTTAGGGATGCTTTCCTCGCGAAATGGATGCCCGAAGCGGGTAAGTCTCAGCTATGTCGAGACTTTATGGATTTGAAGCAGGGCGATATGTCCTTGACCGAGTATGAGAGAAAGTTTAATGAGCTATCGCAATATGGCCTTAATCTGATAGACACCCTACTGAAGAAGAACAAGAAATTTATCGCTGGTGCACGCCCCGAGTATTACGATCGCCTCATTACCCACGTGCATGGTACGTTTACAGCTCCGATGGACATGGCTGTCCGGTATGAGAATCCTACCTCCAGGGCTCCTCCAGCTACCCTGCCTGCCCCATCTCAGTATTCTAGAAGTTCCAAGAAGAGGAAGCCTCATTTTCAGCATCGATAGAAGAATAAGAATAGGACTCCAGTGTTGGGATCGTCTTCGTCATCCCAGAGGCGGCCTGTGGATCTATCTACCATTACTTGCTACCGATGCGATCAGAAAGGACACTACGCTAATGGTTGTCCTACCTTGGGTGATGCGATTCCACCTCCCGCTCAGTCGACTAGGCGAGACCTTTGCCACATTTGCCTTCAGCCGGGACATTTCAAGAGAGACTTCCCTACACAAAAGAAGAGCACGACATCAGGGATTTTCGCTGTCACTTCTACATCCTCTCCAGCTCCACAGCTTGCACCTGCGCCTACTCTCGCTCCTAGCGATTCTCAAGGTACTCTCTAGGGTTCTTTTACCTTGTATTATTTTCCTGTACGGGTTCTCTTTAATACCGGAGCTTCCCAAAGTTTTATCTCAGTAGACCTCTGTAATAAATTTGAGAATCTTCTTTCTCCCGAGTTTTCCTTTGTGCCTCTATGTGTTTCAAACCATATCGGTGGTGCTGCGAACCTTAGTAAGGTTTGTAGGAATGTGAAAATCTTTCATGATAGCTATCAGTTCACCGGTGACTTCTATGTTTTGGGGTTTGACGCTTTCGATCTACTGCTTGTGGGTTATTGGTTAGATAGTCATGATGCTCATATCTCATGTAGTGCTCAAATTGTTTCCCTTAAGAATGATTTTGGAAATTCCTTAAAGATCCAATGTAGTTTTCCCCAGGATTTCGCTGGTAGCTTCATTTACTCTCTGGATACTTTTCCTGGTGATATTGAGTCCATTCCTGTGGTTAGACTATTTCCCGACGTATTTGGGGAAGTCATTTCCCTACCTCCGAAGCAAGAAATTGATTTCTAGATTGACCTTATTCCTGGAGCACGACCCGTAGTTCTTCCACCCAGAAGAATGGCACCCCAGGAGAAGATCGAATTAAGGAAACAAATCAAAGACTTGTCCTCTAAAGGTCTGATCAGACCTAGCTTTTCAGAATGGGGAGCAGCCGTAGTTTTCGTTACCAAGTCGGATGGTTCCCTCCGGATGTGTGTTGATTATAGGGAGCCGAATAAGCTTACTATGAAGAACAGATATCCGATGCCTCACATAAATGATATGTTTGATCAGCTCTATGGAGCTACTGTTTTCTCTCATCTTGATCTGGCAACGGGTTTCCACCAGCTCAGAGTTGCTGAGGAGAGCATTCCCAAAACTTCTTTCCGTACTGAGAACGGGTTCTTTGAATGGCTAGTTATGCCTTTTGGGTTGACTAACGCTCCTGCCTTCTTTGTCGACTTGATGAATCGTGTCTTTCGCGATGTGCTCAATAAATTTGTTCAAGTCTTTATTGATGATATCCTGGTGTTCTCTATGACCGAGGAAGAGCAAAAATCTCACTTGAGCTTTGTGTTGGGGACCCTTAGGAGTCACCAATTAAAAGCTAAATTCTCTAAATGTAATTTCTTGGAGGAGGTAGTCCGATATCTCGGACATATTGTCTCTAGTGAATGAGTTTCTATTGATCCAGTCAAGATCGCTGCGATCAGAGATTGGGACGAACCTAAGATTTCGATTGATATTCGTAGTTTTCTAGGCCTTGCCGGTTACTATCAGAGATTCATTGAGAACTTCGCTCGGATCTCTTCACCCCTCACCGCTCTAACTCGAAAGAATTTTAAGTTTGTTTGGAGCGATAAGTGTAAAGCGGCATTCCAAGAGTTAAAGAATAAGCTTACTTCTGCACCAGTGCTTACCATTCCGAATGGAAATGAGAGATTGACGGTATACACCGATGCTTGTCGCGAGGGTTTGGGAGAGGTATTGATGAAAGATGGGAAGGTGATTGCCTATGCTAGTCGTCAGTTGAAGAACCATGAGGCAAATTACGCTGCTCATGATTTAGAATTGCTGGCTGTTGTCTTTGCGTTGAAGCTTTGGAGACATCATCTCTTGGGGGCAAAGTTTGACCTTTTCACCGATCATCGGTCTTTGAAATATATCTTCACCCAGAAGGATTTGAATCAGAGACAAGTTCGTTGGCTTGAGTTTCTTGCTTCCTATGACCTTGACATAAACTATACCCCTGGGAAAGCTAATGTTGTGGCAGACGCATTGAGTAGAAAGAAGTCCTTGTTGTGTCAGCTTATTGTTTCTTCTCCTCTTTTGGATCGTATCAAGGCTAAGCAGGATGGGGATGTGATGCTTAGAAGTATGAAGGAGAATGTTCGTAGCAGAGGCGGTAGAAATTCTAATGGTAGTGGAGCTCTGATTGATGATGAAGGGATTTTGAGGATTAATAATAGGATTTGTGTCCCGAATGTTGATGGCTTGAGGTAGGAGTTACTTCGGGAACATCATCAATCCAGACTTTCCATTCATCCTGGGGTAGCAAATATGTACCAGGATTTGAAGAAGCTCTATTGGTGGAGGGGTATGAAGCGCGATGTCTCTATCTTTGTTAGTAGGTGTGCGACTTGTCAGCAAGTCATGACGGATCATCAAAAGACACCGGGTTTGTTGCAGCCTCTGGAGGTTCCCGATTGGAAGTGGGAGCAAGTTTCTATGGATTTTATAGATGGTTTACCGAGATCTAGGAGGGGAAATGAGAGCATATGGGTTATCGTGGATAGACTGACCAAGTCCACTCATTTTATTCCGGTCAAGTCTACCCGTATGGCTTCGAGCTTATCTAAGAGTTATATGTGGAAGATCGTTCGCCTCAATGGTGTTCCCCTTAGCATTGTTTATGATCGAGACCCTATCTTCACTAGTCAATTTTGGAAAGCTTTCCAAGAATCCTTGGGTACTCGCCTGAATTTGATCACTGCTTACCACCCATAGACTGATGGTCAAACGGAAAGGGTGAATCAGATTCTAGAGGATCTTCTTCGTGCTTGTATTTTGGATTATGGAGGATCTTGGGAAGATCATCTCCATCTTGTGGAATTCACCTATAACAATAGTTATCGGGTATAAATTACAATCCTCTGTCTTATCTTATCTTAATCCTCTATCTATCTCATTCTATCTTTTCAGGCTAGTCTTGAGATGTCCCCGTTTGCTGCTCTTTACGGGCAACCCTGTAGATCTCCATCATGTTGGATTGAATCCGGAAATCGCTTGGTCCTTGGTCCCGATATGATTTTGGAAGCTTCGGAGAAAGTCGAGGAGATTAAGAGAAGGCTAAGGATTTCTCAGGATAGGCAGAAGAAGAACGCTGATCGTCGAAGAAGGAGTTTGGAGTTTGCGGTTGGTGATTTAGTTTTTCTTAAGGTCTCTCTCTTAAGAAATGTGGTTCGGTTTGGGCGTAGTGGGAAGCTTGCTCCTAGGTTCATCGGTCCATTCCGCATCTTGGAAAGAATTGGGTCTCTTGCTTATCGACTGGAATTGCCCGAGAAATTTGCTGGAATACACAATATATTCCATATATCCCACCTTCGACGCTGTTTACATGATCCATCTTTTATTATCCAGCCTTCTGCTCTTGATAGTCTGGATATCGAGCCTAATCTGACTATTGAGAGGAAGCCACTTCGTATCGTCGATCGAGATACGAAAAAGCTAAGAAGAAAATCTATCCGCCTGGTTAAAGTGCAGTGGAGCACTGATGAACCGGATTGCATCTGAGAAACGGAGGAGAACATTCGTGCTTCGAATCCGGAATTATTTGTTTCAGGTACTTTGCTCTATTATCTTATCTTCCTTTGTTTCTTTTCGAGGATGAAATGTTCTGAGTGGGGTAGAGTGTAACAGCCCAAAGATTTTAACGAATATTTTATTCTTTTATTATAAATTTTGAGACTTTATTTTTCAAAAAGTTGAATTTTAAAATTTAATTATCAATAATCATCCAAGATTTTATTAATATAAGAAAAATTTTCTTTGTCCATAATTAAATTCGCGTACTTAGTTTAGTTATTTTTCTTGTTTCAAGATCGAAATCAGTTTGTCTCATCTTCCAATATTTGATCGTGCCTGCTGTATGCTGTTTCCGGTGAGGTTACTGTAGTTTTGAATCAAAATCTTCAGCTTTGTAAATGTGAATATTCTCACCTGACAAACGTACTTATATAACTGTGAATTAATAACAAGTGTAATTGTAGAATGATTTTATTTCATTTGACTGTGATAAAAATTGATGATGTTAAAAATCCTGTTATTAAACCGACACATCATCAGTTATATTATATACAGTTTATTTATGCTGTTACACTATTTATTTATTTACTGTTTATCACACTTCCAGTTCCCTATATAATAGAATCGTTGCGGGCTGAAATGATAGGCCTGAACGACATTTATTTATTTATTTATTTATTATTTAACTTGGGATTGCGGGTTTGAAATGATAGAACCCGGATTTTTTTGTAAATTACGGATTGAAATGATATATTATCCGTGTCACTTGACCTAGGTTAGAAAATATTATACAGACCCGTGGTTATGTGTATATATATATATATATATTTTCTGGAAATATTAAATATTTTTAAATTAGAATGTTATAATATTTTGTTTAAAAATGGGATTAAAAATGATTCTTATAAGTATAGTGATATTATACAAGTTAAAATGTAAATAAATAAATGTTCAGAATTTTAAGTATAAATTATTTTGTAAATTTTGATTTGTAAAACAAAATGGAATTCAAGTTAAGAAATAAATTATGATGTTTTGGCATAAATTTGAATATAAGTAAATAAATAAAGGGTAAAGTTGTCTATGAATTAAATAGTTAAATAAAGTGAATACTTTAAAAATGGAAGTTGAAATATAACCAAATTTAGAAATGTAAAGGGGTTTAGAAAAGGTAAGTTAAGGAATTGATTAGAAATTAAGTTTTATTTTTGAAGTGGTAATTGAACTTAATTATTAAGTAAAATTTATAGAGAATTTTACACTTGATTTCAATAAATAAAGTATAGAGAAGTTAGATATATATTTTGAAAATTTTACTTTATAATAATCATAAATTATTGAGTAATTTAAATGACTATTCAAAGGTGGAAATTATGATTATATAAGCTAAATTGGTTTGATTTAAGGTTAATTATTGTTGAAATTATATTGAAGTCTAAAAATTTAATTTTTAATCAAATCTGTTGTAAAGGATATTACCGCCCTTCGCAAGTGCTGTAGTTGATACGAATGAACTAAGGCTAAAACTTTGGGATTTATATGGGATTTTGTAAGAATTATAACTTCACCTTTAAATAGTTTTAAATGTAGTATATTGATTGAAATATAAACTATTTTGGATTTTATAACCACGGGAAATAATAACGTTGGTTGTTAAAGAGACCGGGATCGGATATGGGCATACTCTCTGTCGATACCGAAAACCACTTTGACAACCGTGTACGCGGTGGAGATTCCAGAATGAAGTTGGATGGTGGTGACGATTCTTTGAGGTATGTGCGTGGACCCGACTCCCGTGATTTGGCATAAGGTGGCTAAAACAGGAGCGATTGACGGGCTAAGGAGGTAGCACCTCTTATCGGACGCACTTCTTCGTATGCCATTCTATTACTTTTGTGATTGTTTGGTGCGCACCTTTGATTGGGAGTGTTGTTCGAGGTGGGCGGTAGTAGCAGCTACGCGCTACCACCGGTCCGGAAGCGTAATTGGTATATCTACCCTGGCATTGCCTAGTTGTGCCGTGTCACCTACCCTAACGAGCCTTATACGATTTTGGTTTTGTACCATACCTATGGAGTGCCCTCTGACGACGCCTAGTACGGGGGAGATTACTGTACTGTATAGACTATGGGAATATATTATGTTTTAAGGGGAATATTGGGTCACTCCTTAACGCTATTTTAAAGTAAGTTTATTTTACTAACAGACACTATTATAATAGCGAAGTATTACTATATAGTAAATAGTTTAACGGATCCTTAGAGGATGGGTGGTCCCAAGCATCCTTTAAGTTACTTGCCTTTATATTACAATTCACTTGAATTAACTTACACTGTATAAGTAGGTATGTCCTAACTCGAGTGTTTATGTTTTATTTTACGTTCGGGTCAGCCTGAGTTTCAGTTCGGACCTCTTTCTCCGAAGCTAGGACCTCTGAAGATTATCCCTTTTCAAGCTGCTGCCAAGTTTCTATTCAGTTCTTATTTTAGCCCTTGTATCAAGACAATTTAATATTGAGATTTTCTGTGGAGATTTCAAACTATATTTGGTTTAAGACTATGTACTTTATACTTATTTTGAGATTATTGATAGTGGCTTCATGAACCACTAATTTATTTTTAAATTCCGCTGCGCGTATTCTGATTTTCTGTGTCTGTGATTCTGTGTTTTGATTTCATTTGCTCCAAATTTATTTACAATCTATTGTTTTGGACTATTCAAGTTTGACAAGTTTTAATTTATTGTCGAATTTGAATGGTACAAAATAGTGGGTCGTTACAGTTGGTATCAGAGCTTTGGTTTTAGGCAAACCATAGCCTAAGGAGCAAAACTCATTAGAGATAGGGTAGAAATACCCTAGAATGAGTGAAGTCAAATCTATTGTCCTTTCCTTGTGAGAGAACGTACTTTTAAAATATAAAATGATTTTCAAAAAGATTTTCGAAGAAGTATTTTGATATAAAAAACTTTCTTGTTTTGAAATAAAATTTTCAAACAACTACTTCCCCTTTCTCCATCTTATAGTTGGGTCCTTTGTGAAATGCCTATTTTAGTTAAACTTTATCCTATCTAATATATATTTGCCTCTATTTTTCCTCTGTCCTTAAATTCATTCTTGATTTCTCAGGATGAATCGAGGAAATACTAGAGGAAGGGGACGAGGTGCTGACCCAACTCCTACACCCGCTGCCCCAGTTAGGTTCTCTAAGCTTTGCAAAGAATATACCGAGCTTGGTGGCACCAAGTTCACAGGGTCTGAATGTGACAGCCCGCAAATCCGTACCTTTTGAGTCAACACTATTCTACAACAATCAACTTAAGTTGCACATAAATACGAACCATTTGGGTTAAAGGAGAAAATGTAGAAGAAAAAAATTAGAAAACAACAACAGAATCTAACCATCGCAGCGGAATAAAATATAATAGAGAATAAATGATCTTTACTCAAAATCAAATATATCTGTTTATATATTACATCATCAGAGTACATAAATCACAGTTCAACAACAACAACATATAAATGGATACACAGCAACGCAACACAGCGGAATATATATATAAACAAGCACGGAAGTACGCAGCGTCATCCGGCTCGTCTCCTGAGCTCCACAGCATCATATCCTGTATCCTATAATACTCGATCTGACCCGAGCATTATAGTTAAATAACACCCGAGTCAGTCTGGAATACCAGCGTGAGAAAATCACACCCAGTTGATTATTAAAGTTTCAAAAATCCTTTGAAAACAAAAGCATCTCGTAAGACCGCGCCACAAATAAACATGTCGGGTTTTTACCTTACGATAGCTAAAACACTTTTTTTGTAGAAATCCTCTGATATTATAATAGGGTCTATATACAAATACTTATAAAATAGACGAAATTGTTACATTATTAAATTCCAGCTACTAGCCACAGAGTGGGTAATACAAACAAAACTCGTACAAGGCTCGTAGGGAAAATGGATTTCCAACTAATGACTAGGCACTGGGGTACCACCTCTCACAGTACGTGGCCTAGATCACAGTACCGAGGAGTACGCCCGCTCCCCTGCAACACAAGACCGGGACTACCCCTTACTGGATAATCCCGAGTGAGATCACCCTGCGGTTGGGATCAACAACCTGCCCACTAAGCTGAAATAAAAGGGACATCTAGACAAGGATGACCTCACCCTGCTTGGGTGCTACCCACCTAGCTTTGCTGCATAACCCCTGATTTTCAGTCATTCCCATTTGATGAGGCTTGAGGCTAAGCGTTACCTTTATAGAACATATTCCTTTGAATGCCCATCGTCCACCTGACGATGTTTCGCAAGCATTCATCCATACAAGTCCGTCCCGGGTTCAAACGGAACCGAAGGCACTATTCCTACTACATCCATTTGAAAATATCCTCAGGATTAGTAGCGACTAGCCCTTGCACTTTACTGCTC
Organism: Allium cepa; assembly: GCA_030765085.1. Taxonomy (NCBI): domain Eukaryota; kingdom Viridiplantae; phylum Streptophyta; class Magnoliopsida; order Asparagales; family Amaryllidaceae; genus Allium; species Allium cepa. Next base: position 351,524,526 of record CM060944.1, read on the forward strand.
CATCTTCGAATCCAAAATCGTTTTTCACAAAAACGTACAAACCGGATCGAAGTGGTTTTCGAGAAATAAATCTCGATCCCGGTCTCTTCGAAACGATCAACGCATTTGGCCAATATTGATAGTCAGTGATTTAACTATCAATTAATATTCATAAACATCCATCAAAATAAATAATTTTTCCCAAATTATTTATTAACCTCAAAATATCTTCACAAGATATATTTCTATTCTCAAAACCCTTTGAAAACAGTTTTCAAAACTGTCTTCCCTTCTCAGAATAAATTCCAAGTATTTCTATTTCCAATGGAATCCCAAGCACAAAACTTTAGATTTTTAAAATAATTTTAAACACTTTATTGTAAAATATATTTGACATTCAATTTAGAAAAATTTACTTTAATACTTAATTTATAATAATACTTTAAAAAAATATACCAAATCATTCTTTAAATAATTATTACGATAATAGATTAAACAAAATACTTACTTTGGAATTTACTTTTAAACACTTAAGTTAAAACTACTTTAATAATTTACTAAAAATACATACTATATAAACATTTGAAAATAAAGTTACTTAATAAAATATAAAACTAGACTTCTACTTTGAAAAACAAAAATAAACAAAATACTAAGTTACTTCTTAATAATTACTGCTAAAATAGATTAAAAGAAGATACTTACTTTAGACTTTTAATATTAGAAATAATAAATTTTACAAAACTTGCTTTCTTAAAAAAATAACTTTAAAACATTTAATTTATTTTTACAAATTTATTTTAAAACATGTACTTGGCCATCCAGAGAAAATTCCAACTTCACTCACTTAAATCAATTTCCCAAATTGATTTCCAATTTATTTTATTTAGAAATAAGTTCCTTTAATTACTCAATTCATTTCATAATTCATTAGTTATGGACTTATTATTATTGCTATTATTTTCCGTTTGATTTTAAATCCTTTAACTGAAATATACCAATTTCAGATTTTTCCCATTTCTTCTTTATTCTTCTTAAATAATTTAAACCTTGAATTTTAAATAAATGGTTCAATCATACTGAAGTTTAAAAATTCATTAATCTTCTGTTTATTCAAAATTTCCCTTCCATATACAGAATTTATTTATTAGAATTTTAAAACTATTATTATTCTTATCCAATTCACTTTAATTTATATACATTCTTTATAATTATTTCTTAAGAGTTCACTTCTTTTATTTCCTTTCAAAGTCCAATTCTATATATTTGGATAAAACAGAGTACCGAAATATTCAAGCAGACTATAACATTCAATATTCTAATATAATTCATCACAGAATATCAATTAATCACAGCTGTGGGTGTTTAATAATTTAAATAAATATTGAGGGATCCAGTTGGATCCCTCCAACCTGTTTTTCCCTGCATCCACAGACGTTAGCACAATATAATGCATCAATTCCAAAATATACCATACAATAGCATATCAATCAATTCAACCATTCAAACAATTATTTAAATTTAATCATTTAAATTTAAATTTAACTGAGTGATATTAACTCACCTTTGACTATGCATGGCCATCCACTTCAATTTTATTTTGGATTTCCTGATGTTTGACCTTGAATAAATATTTACACAATTTATCAATATTCAAAATCATCGAATGATCGATTACCATTAAATAAATTTAATTAGTGAATGATTTAATTTAACAAATCCTTTTAATAAATTATTTTTAGTGACCAATTATAATTAAATAGGTTAGTTAGAAAATAATTTTCCATAATCCATTACTTTAGAATTAACTAGTAAGTTTTAGAATGTGTGCATGTATACCCTTTTATTTTCTTATTTTTAATTTTGAACTTCATATGTACTTAGAAAATAATCCATATAGATTTAAAAATCTAATTCTATATAAACTCTATAACATTTTAAAAAAAATTCCCCTTTTTTTTCAAAACCTTATCTATAAATGTATTTTCCTTTTTATCTATATATACTTAAATCTAAACAGATTAGTGTATATATATATTTAAATCAAAATGGATAGGGACACATTATATTTGTATTACATTTTCCTTTACCACAGATTTAACACTTGTCTATCTATATATTATATATTTTATTTCCTTTTCTTGTCTGTTCTATTTATTCTATTTAAATATAAATATATTGAATAAATTTTTTTTTCCAAAATCCTGCCTATATAGAAAAAAAATTGTTTGAAATCAACAACCTAAAATCCAAAAACTAATTAACATGAAAAAAATTCCTCATTGAATCCTGTATATAAATATATTCATATAAATTTTAAGGAAAACAAAAAAATACCTTACAACGCGATATAGTCTGAACCAAACTCCTCATCGACCCACGCGACTTCGATCCTACCGCCGCCTGCCCTCCTAATCGTGACGACGTCGCGTTTATCTACCGATCACGCTCAAGCCACAGCCTCATGATGGCGAACCATCGTACGCAAACCTCCCCTATTGCTCCGCTTTACGCGCCTCGACTCACAACCCCCCCGATGCAACTCCCTTCGTGCTCCGACACTCAACAGCGTCGTCGATCCTCCCTCGATCGCCTCGATCGATAGCTCCAGCTCGAATGAAAGAGAAGGGGGAAAAAGGAAGTCGCGATTTGGTTTCGATCTGAAAGAAGTGGGGCGGGTTGGATTTGGATTTTGATTTGAGAAGGGGGTTTTGATTTCGAACAGAGAGATTTGGTTTTGATTTTGTAATGTAAAAGAAGCGACATTTTTATTTTATTTTTCTGAACGATGAAGGACACTCGCGTGATAAAAAATAACAACGAAGGGAACAGGAATAGACGTCATCGTACTAGAAGCTGAGAAAAAGGAGACAAGATTTGAGGGAAATTACAGTGATGGTGATTAGAATTCGGCTGAAGGGAAATTTGATAAGTAAGAATATAATATATTTGAATTTAAATTGTCTCGATACAATTCAACGTCTTTATATATCGTATGTTCACACAATAACTTCAAATGCTACGAAAATTGAAATCCGGAAATAATTCAATATTTCGGATCCAATGGAACTGGTTTCGTCGAATTCCGAGACTGTGCGTCAGAAGGCTATTTTTAAATTCAATTTTAAAACGATAATAAATTTCAAAACTTAACAAACCATCCTTAAATTTGATTTCAACACTTCTATTCTCTTCAGTATTATCAATACAAATTGTATAAGCCTTCAAATTATTTTTAATAGGCTTAAAATTCCAGATTCAACATTTTACTCCACTTCAAATTATTTAATTGAATAATTTAATTATCAAATAAATTGTAATATTCATAATTCAAGTAAAAATTGATCTATTGAATATTTAAAATCAATTAAATATTCCGATTTTAAATGCTCGAAAATTCCGGGTCGTCACATTGAAAGTATCATAGAAGCTCAGCAATGGCTGAGAGACTTGGAGAGAATCTTCTCCGGTCTCGAAATCACTAATGCCCAGCAGCGACAATTAGCAGCTTGGCAATTAAAGGGAGCAGCTTTGGATTGGTGGCTGTCCATTACAGCTCACACTGCTGAGACTGACATCACTTGGGAACAATATAGGTATCTTTTTTTTCGGTTGACCAAGTTTGGTTCAGTTTCCTCCCTTTTGAAATCTATCTTATATCTCTTATCGTGCTTTAGGGATGCTTTCCTCGCGAAATGGATGCCCGAAGCGGGTAAGTCTCAGCTATATCGAGACTTTATGGATTTGAAGCAGGGCGATATGTCCTTTACAGAGTATGAGAGAAAGTTTAATGAGCTATCGCAATATGGCCTTAATCTTATAGACACCCCGCTGAAGAAGAACGAGAAATTTATCGCTGGTGCATGCCCCGAGTATTACGATCGCCTCATTACCCACGTGCATGGTACGTTTACAGCTCTGATGGACATGGTTGTCTGGTATGAGAATCCTACCTCCAGGGCTCCTCCAGCTACCCAGCCTGCCCCATCTCAGTATTCTAGAAGTTCCAAGAAGAGGAAGCCCCATTTTCAGCATCGACAAAAGAATAAGAATAGGACTCCAGTGTTGGGATCGTCTTCGTCATCCCAGAGGCAGCCTGTGGATCTATCTACCATTACTTGCTACCGATGCGATCAAAAAGATATGTAATTTATCCTTAATAGCTTTAAATAAATATAACTGTAGGCATCAGCGCCCTCAAATTTCGCTGCCAAATAAATGAAACTTCTCCATTCCACTTGACCATAGATCGCAGTCTACCGATGTTACGTTGCCTTCCCGACAAAATCAAGCATAGACCGTTGACACTCACCGTCACACGATTTCCGCTATGGTCCACAGTAAATTGCAACGACATTGAGTTACACTGTCGTCACAGCATAACCCAAATGCCTCTGTAGGCATCAGCACCCTCGAATTTTGCTACCCAATAATCCTCAGGAACTTCAGTTTGTACTGATTTCCTCACAGTTGCCACTTTAGAGCCTCCCCCCTTTGAGGCTCAAGGCAGTACCAACCTATGGTACTCCTGAGAAGTTCATTTCAAGGGAGCACCTTTTTCTCCAGAGCCATTTTCAAAACACTTTATACTATACACATATAGTATCTTCCAAATCATACACCTATTATGAATCCCATATAAATCTCCTTTACTCAAAATCAATTACCCCAAAATCGATAATTCTCAAACTAGGCTTTCCAAATTTCCAAAATTGATTTTTCTTCAAAAATCAAAAGCCTTTCAATGTCCATAGGTTCCAAAAACCTTTTCCCAAAATCATTCTCATAAGATCCTTTATATGTATATAGATATTTATAACTTTAAAAAATTTTGGATCACTTTAAACTTGTATAAATTCCCTTTTAATACTTCAAATACTTTCAAAAACCCTTTTCTTCGGGCTATAGATTCTACAAGGGAAGATTTATCTTATATAACAAAGATATATAACTTTGTTTATTCCAAATTAAATATTCAAATTTGATTACTCTTTTATAAAATTATTAACCATATTACTTTTCTGCAAAATGAGTTCTAATCATAGAAATAACCAATTTCCACTTTATTCCATCATATATTTCAAAAAAAATATACTTTTCATTTCAAAAATCATTTACAGTTCTTATCCACAAATTTCCAATATTAATTTCATTTAAACCCGTATGATGTACACATATCATCCGTATGCTATATCAGTCTGATCGCTTACTCGATTACACAATTTCACTTTCAAACTAGCATCGTCCACCCGACTTTCTAGTGCAGACTCTGATCTGGTTTCTTGGTCAGAAACCATCATTTTCCTTGCATAATCATAATTATGATAGAGATTTTCAGAACCAATCAAAAACCCATATCCAGGTTCGCCGTCGAAAAGTGAAAAATCCCAACTCGGATCGATATACTATCTCGAAATTCTATGCTCGAATCTAGATCGAATCACTATGCGAATAGAATAATATACGTACATCCTACGTATTAATCTTCATTGATTATTAGCTAATTCAATATTCTTTTCTATTCACCTCCCTTTGTGATTTCTATTCACTTATTCACAGTTGCTCCAATCCTTATTTGGATTATCACTTCAATTCTTATCTCAATTGGAATTTAATCATAAAACAGTTTGCACTCTGACCAGCTTATATTTAGAAAATAGCTTGAAAATCTTAAAAATAGATAAGTTGTTGAAAAATAATTATTAGTTTGTAAAATATCTGTAAAATAGTTAAGTAATTGCAAGATACTTGGTAAATATTTATAGAATATTTAAGTGATTGCAAAATAGTTGTAAAATAGTAATTAGTTTATAAAACAATTGTAAAATAGTAAATAGTTCCAAAAGTAGTTATAAAATAAGTATAAGATAGTTTGGGGTTTAAAAAGAAAGGTTGTATATATAATAAATAGCTTGGAAAAACAGCTTTATATTAAAACAATTTATTTTGAAAATAGTCCAGAGCCAAACTGTTCAATTCGCAATCTCCATTCCCATCAATTCAATTTAAATTTCCACTTCCATTTAAATTGACTCAATTCCAATTTAAATAACTTCAGTTTCCATTGAACTTGATTTAACCCCAATTCAAGTTGAATTAATCTCAATTTCCAATCAAATTCCATTTGAATTTTAAACCTATTCATCTTTAATTACAATTCCAAAAATTTCAAATAAATTTGGACTAATTTCAAATTGAACCCACTTCAATTCCAAATCTTCTCAATTCCTATTTGAATTAATCCCAATTCCAATCTCCACTTTTTAAATCATCTCTAATTATATAAATACAAGTTAAATTTTCAAATGTTGATTTAATTCCCTTAAATCAAATTAACCTTTACTTACTTATCTCGTGTTTTCAAGTAAAAGTTCAGAATGCTTTAAACATTTAATTTTGAGTCTAAATTTTCAAATTCTATTTTAAATTATCTTTACTTCTTCTTAAACTTATTTCTAGGTTCAAATAATAATTCAAATCCTTTTCAAACAATTTAATCTTTGAAATCAAATTTATTACCCAATTTCAATTTTGAAACCAATCCTTAACAATTTAAATTTCCATAAAAAGTTCCTTTTGAACATTTAAATCTTAAATTCAACCATTTATATCAGTAATGGATATATATTATTCCAATCCATTTCTTAATTCATTTTAAACTACGAAATTCACAATTTCAAAATTATTGATAATAATAGGATGATATTGGGATAAATAAACGTCCAATTTATATAAAACATCCATCACCCATTTAACTTCCCTAAGTTAAATCTCAATTTCATCTTGAAATTTCCAATTCAGGTTGTTCATTCCAAACTTATTTAACTTTTTCTAAGTTAAATTCAATTTAATCTCATTAACCTTGCCCAATTTGAATCCTCACTTCAAATTTCAAATTTCTGTCAATATTCTTTCTTACTTATAAGTTCAAAACTTATATCACTTTCGGTTTTTACATCACACTTCAAGAAAATCAAAACTCAACACCTTAGAGTTTATTCCAAATCATTTTTAGTATTATGTATATCCATCCATATATACATATTTACTTCTTGGCCCACCAAGCCATTTTTTTAAAATTTAAACCACCTTTGGTTCTAATTCAAAACAGTTTTCTTTAGAGCTTTCAAACAACTCTTAATTTAAAATAAGATCACATTCGAAATATTCTGAATAATACTATTTATTATTTCTCTTAACATTTTGAAAAGAATTTCAAATGTTTTTAGACTTAAGATTCAAAACTTCTCAATTTACATCCTTTCTAATTTACAAGTTATTCTCATCTAATGGTTACTTCGTTAAAACATTTTATTATTTATTGGAAAACGATCATCCCATTATTAAACACAATAACCATTTTATTTTCTGGTTTGAAACTAATTCTAATTCATCTTATTGGTATAGTTCATTCTTTCAATTCCCATTTTGACATATATATATATATATTTATCACTTAATTCTTATTCAATTTCAGTATCCAACAATCCATTTATTGCTTTATATATAAATATAAATTTTTATAAAAATCATTCCTTAAAACCATTTTTAAAACCTTTATATAAGGAAATAACAAGTACGCTCTCATACACACACACACATACATACATACACTCAACTCATTCTAGGGTACCACTGACCCTATCCTTAATGAGTATGCCCACCAGAGCCAAGGTTCTCGCTTAACCTCGCTCTGCTACTAAATGTAACGGCCCGAAATTTTCAACTCCGAAAATCCCAAATTGTTAGAGAAAAGAAGAAGAAGATAGAAGAAGAAACGGAAACAAAACACAGAATCTCACATTTCGCAGCGAATCAAAATATAATATCACATAATAACAGTTATACAAAGGAAAATTGCATCTGTTAATTTACATCAATATATCAAAGTTATAGCCATTGCACAAACACTGGACAGTTAAAATCAACCTTCCCAGGTAAACAATAATATATCACAGTGGAATACACTACATACGTTCCTACCTTCCAGCTCGCCTCTGGATCTCTAGAAAGTCTTTACCTGAAATTCCGTAATACTTGGTCTGACCCGACCATTACATCAAAGTAACACCAGGGTCAGGCTGGAAACCAACGTGAGAAAACCTATATAATATGAAATACCAAGCTAAATAACTTAAGTGAATTATCAAGGTAACTCGTACTTTTCTACAAGTTCTTATAGTCAAACATTTATCACACACATCTGTTTCAAGTTAAATGTCCATGTTACTCAATTCATTCCATTTCAGCCTGTATAATTTCACACATCCAAATTATAAATAATTTAGTTTACTAATCGAAGTGGTTTCGGGTATTAATGATACCCGACCCCAATCTCTTCAAATCCCAAATCATCTTAACCCAAGTTATTCAAGTGAAATACAATTCAAAATTCAAATGCAGGGTGTCACCTTTACACAGTAATTCATCATCGATAGATACCCATATTATCATAGTTTAAACTAAATATATCATATCACATAGCATCACGATTCACATATCAGAGATATCAACTAATCTAAGGCATCCAATATTATTCAGCCATCCATATGCAGATTTATTAGATATAAATAATTCCTAATTAATTTGATTAATCTTTAAATCACTTAGATTACCCTTAAATTTTTCTTACTTAACATTAATTAGTTACAACCATTAATTAATCCTTTAATCATCTATCCAAATTAATTAGCCATAATTACTTTCATTAAGTAATTATCCCTGTGACGACCCGGAATTTTTGGATGTTTGAAATCGAAATATTTAATTGATTTAAAATATTTAAAAGTTAATTTTTAACTTGAATTCAAGTATCACCATTTATTTGGGTAATTTAATTATTAAATTAAATAATTTGAAGTTGGGTAAAATGTTGAATCTGGAGTTTTAAGCCTGTTAAAAATAATTTGAAGGCTTGTAAAATTTATATTGATAGCGCTGAGGATAGTAGAAATTTTAAAATTGAATTTAACAGTGATTTGTTCAGCTTTGAAATTATATCGTTTAAATTGAATTTAAAAATAGCCTTCCAAGGCACAGTCTCGGAATTCGACGAAACCGGTTCTGTTGGATCCGTAATATTGTATTATTATCGAATTCCAAATTTCGTATCTTTCGGAGTTGTCTTGTGATCGTGTGATGAAATTTATATCGAAAATTCAATATAATAACTGGGTCCAAAAAAAGCTATCTTCTCCATACGATCGAATTAGGACTCTGAACCTTTTCCACGGCGTTAGGAATAAGGGTATAACATTACAAACGCCTAGCGGCATCTGTGATAACCTGGATTTCTTTGGCATTAGATAATTGTATTGAAAATACTGATTTGTAGATTAAACAAATAAATTTGATATTATTCATATCTACATACATATATTTGTGTTAAATTGGAATTTACAATTTATATATAAATTTAGAAAAGGCTTTATTAATTTACAATCATATTCATTAATTAGGAAAAACTAATTTAAAAATCTTTTAAAATAAATGAAATAATAATAATACAAGTGTTTAATTATGAAGCAATTGTTAACATGTGTAAGAAAATTAATAATGTATTGACACATGGTGTTAAATTGTACAAGTGTCCATTTCTTTTATTTTCTTTTTCTTTAGTTCAAAAAAAATCATAATAGACACTTTATAAACCTTCATTCCCTTTCTTCTATTTCTTTTGCTATCTTCACATTTTCTAAACAAAGAAGCTTAACCTGCAAACTACTTTTAAAACAGAGATCAAAACCTGCAAAACACTCTACAAACCAAAATCAAAGTCCTGTAGCAAATTCTCAAATCAAAATCCAAAAAAAACCCTGTAACCTTTTCAATATCAAACTATAATTTCCTCAAGCATGCAACCTAGAAGAACAATGTGAAGCAAATCAAGCAACATTTTCAAGTTTCCAGTGTGTTAGGCGTAGCAGTAACCAAGCTTTTCAAGTCTTTCTGTTCAAAAGTGTTCTCTTCAACAAAGCAAAGTTTCCAAGTCTTCCAGTTTGCAACTTCTAGCATTCAAGCCTCTGCATCTTTAAAAAAAATGGTGAGTAAACTCGACTTGTTTTAATTTAAACCTAGATGCATGAGTTGAATTTAGAAGCATGATGAAAATTTGTTTGCATGCAGTTGAAATCATTATGTTTGAATGAAAATCTGTGTGCATATGTGAATTTGTCAAAGCTCATCTCTGTTTAAATATACAGAGTATAAATTTAGATAATAATTCTGATTCCTCTTGTTCTAATCATTGTTAGAACTAGATATTTAACTAAAATATGTTAGTTTAAGATCAAACGAGGATAAGAAAATATTTTTAAGATTTAAAAATAAAAATAGTGTCTGAAAAAAATAAAGAACGGAGGAACATTTGGTTTATGTTAAAAATCAAACTGTCAGGTGAGTTGACCTTAGATTTTAAATAGTTTTAATTAATGATTCGAGAAATGCATGTGATAAATTTACATAAGAAGGGATAAATTGTTTTGCATAATGATTTTATCTGGTTAAATGTTTCAAAACTTCAAAAGCTGTTCCCTGTCTTCAATCACAGGTGAGTAACACTTTTTTTAAAAAGAAAAGCAAATCTTAAGTATGGATATCAGTTACATTAATCTCTGTGATAGTTAATTTTATTGTGTGGATGTATATGATTGAATTGATTTGTGTATGAGAATGTATATATATTTATATATATGCTTACAGTGTCTCTGTACTTTACTGTATCTTGTTTTATAAGCTTAGATTTGTTCAAAATCCATTACTAATTGATCTGTTCCTTGTTAGGATGTAGGATTCAAACAAAAGTTGTTTGTTGTTTATAAATTAAGTTTTAAAATTCTATTTAAGTCAAATTTAAATTGAAATTCCACTGGAAATCAAAAGCAATAGTATAAGCCTAAGATAAGTAAAATTCAATTATCCCGATTCATCAATTCAGGAACATCAATTGAATCTTCAACTAAAAACATGATTTTTAAGTATTAAATCATAAATTTTAGTAAAGAGGTATAGGGGTAGTTCTGGTTTGACCAGAAATGATATTTTGAGTAGTCACTGATGATCTAGATGGTCTGGAGGGTCAGCGTCTTCTATGGTGATGTAGTGATGATCAGTGAATCAGGTAAAAATATCAAAAAGGTAATTAATGATCGGTGGCTATGGTAGTTTATCTGGGAGGTTTGTAAATCTAGTTTGAATAGGTTATACATTCTTGATCGGAGCGATGGCTCTAGTGGACCGAGTGCCACCGTATTTTGGGAATTGCAAGATGTGGTATTGGCGAAGGTGCTGCTTGATTTTCAGGTGATCTGGTGGCCGGAGATTGGAGTTGGCGTTTGTTCCAGGTTTAGTTGGGTTCTAGAATTGTGCTAGAAGCTCATTTTTTGATTTCGAGCTGCTACTAGAGATCTGATGATTGGGATAGAGTTTGGGAATGATGGTCGATGGGAGGAAGTCGACGTGGTTGCTCAGAAGTGGCGGCATCGTTGGTGCAGGTGCACGACGATGAGGATGTGTCAGCAGTTGATTTGGGAAAGTTAGGTACTCGAGTTTCCTCGAGTAGTTTGTGTGAATTACTCGAAGATGTGTGGATGTTGACCCGAAGTTAATTAAGCAATGGCTCGGGTTATTTTTGTGTGTTCCAGGTTTTTAAAGAAACCTGTTCTGTTATTTTCCTTTTAATTTTAAAACAGAAGTTTTAAAATGAAAAGTAAAGGCTTAAACAAGTTTTAAATCTAGTTTTAAATCTAATTTTAGTTTAGTTTGAATCTCAGTTTAAAAATAAAATAAAGTTTTTAAAATTTAAATTATTTTAACAACCTTAAATGTTTTAATAGTTTTAATTTAAAAATGAAGTTTTAAAATGTAAGTAAAGTTTTTAGGTTAAGTTTAATCTGGATTCAATCCAAATCTGTATTCTAGTTTCGAAATAAAGATAGTTTTAAATTTAAATTGTTTTAAATAACTTTGAATGTTTAAAGTTTATTTTGAAATGATTTGACTTTAAAATGGATTTGGTTTAAATTATTTTTAAATTCTTTTATAAGGTAGTATTTCTTTAACATGTGATTTAAAAAGGTTTTAAAAATTGTTTTTAAACTTTGTTAAAATTAATCTGAATTTCATTTTAAAGCTTAAATTTAAAATGAAATTTAAAAGTAAATTTGAAAGAAAATTATTTTTAAATGCTTTTGATAATGATAATTTGACCATTAATAAGAATAAATATTTATCTTAAAGATAATTAAAATTTAATGATTTATGATCCATTAAATTATTTAGATAATTAAAATGGATAATTAATTTATTTAATTAATTAATGATTTGAATTAACTAATTAATAATTAAGAGTTTTAAATGAATTCATTAAGGTTTAAGATTAATTAATTAAGGATTAATGTAATTAATATGGACGGGTAAAGGTTAATTAATTTGTGTAATTAATTAAGTTAAAGTGGTCAATTCTAGTTAATTAATTAAGTTTAATTAATTAAAGGTAATCATTTGATGTTGGGTTAAGTATAATTACTTAAGGTAATTAATGAGGTGTAATTACTTAGTGAAGTAATTAGTGGATAATTACTTGATGGAAAGTAATTAAACGATAATTACTTGGTGGAAGAAATTTAGTTATAATTACTTAGTGTAATTAAAGGATTAATTAGTATATTTAATCAAGGAATTGGTTTAACTGATGGAGTAATAAAGGAAAGTTAATTTCTGATTGTGATTAATCAAGGTTGATTAATGAATGGAATTAGGTTGAAGGTTAATTATTAAATGAAATTTAAGAATAATTAACTAATGAGAGTAATTAGAGGATCATGGAATGAATTGCTTTGTGATATGAAATGATGAATGGACGGTGATAATGGAATTATCTATCAATTATGAATTGTTGTATAAAAGTGTTATCCGGTAATTAAAATTGAATTATATTTAATTGAATAACTTGGGTTTTGATGATATTGGATTCGAAGAGACCGGAATCGGGTATTAGTAAATATCCGAAACCACTTCGATTCTTTATAGATTGATATATGGAGCCAATAGGCTCAAATGGAATGATTTAAGTGAATTGGGCCATCTAATCTAAGTTTTGGTACTTAGAAATTGATATGTGAAATAAGTGATGTCTATAACAACTTGTGAAGTTTGAAATTGATACAAGTTACCCGGGTTTCTTTTAAATTTGAACTTAGTATTTCAAATTATATGGGTTTACTCACGCTGGTTTCCAGCCTGACTCGGGTCTTACTTTGATGTAATGCTCGGGTCAGACCGAGTATTACAGATTTTCAAGTAAGGACGTTCTGGAACTCAAGAGGCGAGCTGGAGGGCAGGAACGTATGAAATGTTTTCCGCTGTGATATGTTATTGTATAACTAGGACATGTTGTTTTAAACTGTCCAGTGATTGATAATGGTTGTAACTCTGATGTATAATAATATAAGTGTACCTATACAGTTCTTCTTTGTAAAACTGTTATTTATGTGATATTATATTTTGATCCGCTGCGAATGGGAGGTTTCTATGTTTTGGTGTTTCTGTTTCTTCTTTTTCTTCCATCTCTTCTTCTTTTCACTAACTATCTGGAATTTTCGGGTTCGAAATTTCTGGATTGTTACATTTGGTATCAAAGCAGAAGGTTAAGCGAGAATCTTGCCTCTGGTGGCATTACTCCTTAAGGATAGGGTCAATGGTACCCTAGAATGAGTTGAGTGAATATATATATATATATATATATATATATATGAGGGCGTACTTGTTATTTTCTTACATAAAGATTTTTAATGATTTTATATAAGAAAATATTTTGATATATAAAGAAATATTCTTTCTAATAAATATTAAGGCAATTGGTCGTTAAATTATTAGAATTAAATTAAGAAGTAAAAGAAATACAACCAAACTGAAATTGAATAAAGATAAGTTTGAAATGGACTCAAACTAAAATTAAAATCTTGAATTTGGAGAAGAATTTTCAGAATAAGATAATAATGAATTGATTTCCAGTTGTAATAACCTTGGTTATTATCCTAAAATAATAAAAAGTTTTAAAGAATTAAACTTAGTTGGGTATAACTTCTACACTGAAGTAGGTTTTAAAATTGTGAAGTTTTAAAACCTAAGTTTAGAAACATTTGAATTATTTCAAAATATTAAAAGGAAGAATAAATATTCAGATTATTTTGAATGTGATCTCTATTTAAAATAAAAGTTGTTTGGGAACTTTAAAGGAATTTGTTTTGAGTTAACCAAAGGTGGTTTAAAATTTAAAGTATGGCCTGGTGGGCAAAGAAATAAAATATGTATATATGTGTGGATATACTTAAGTATCAAAGATGATTTGAAATAAACTCTAAATGTTGAGTTTTAAATTTGGAATGAGATGTGATACCCAAAGTGATCAATTTTGAACTTAATAAGTGGGAAGGTTATTATGTGAAGTTTAAAATTTGAATTGGGAATTCAAATTGAGTAAAATTGACTGGATTAAGTAAATTGAATTTAACTTGGGAAAAGTTAAATAAGTTAATGAACAACCTGATTTGGAAATTTCAAGATGAAATCAGGATTTAACTTGGAAAGTTAAATGGTTAATTTGAATTGGGAGTTTGTGTGATCTCAAATTGGGTTTGAGATCCGAAAATTGGAAATGGATGAATGTTTTAAAATAATTGGATGATATTACCCTATTGTTATTAATAATCTTTAAACTGTGAATTGGATTTGTTTAAAGAAATAGGGTGTGGTAATATACCCATTTTTAAGGTGAAATGGAATCATTTTGGACTTAAGATTTGAATGTTTAAGATAAAACTTCAAAGGTTTGGTTTCAAAATTGAAATTTGATGATAAATTGAATTTCAAAGATTTAGTTGTTTAAAAAAAGAGATTTGAATTATTATTTGAACTTTGAAATAAGTTTGAAATGAAATTTGAATTCAGAATTAAATGGTTTAAAGATATAAGTTGATTTGATTTAAAGGATTAAATCGATATTTAAAAATTTAACTCGAATTTATATAATTCGGGATGGTTTAAACTTGAAATTTGAATTGAATTAGTTCAAATTAAATTTGATTTGAATTAATTAGAATTGTGATTGAAGATGGAGAAGTTTAAAATTTTAAATGGAAAATTTGAATTGGATTGATTTGAAATGAAATTGAAGTTGAATAAGTTCAAATTCAAATGGGAATTGGGATTTATTCAAACAGGAATTGAGATGATTTGAAATTGAAGTGGGTTCAATTTGAAGTTAGTCCAAATTGATTTGAATAATTTGGAATTGTAATTAAAGTTGGATAGATTTAAAATCAAATGGAATTTGATTTGAATTTGGAAAGAAATTGAGATTAATTCAACTTGAATTGGGAATAAATCAAGTTCAAGGGAAACTGAAGTTACTCAAATTGGAATTGAGTCAATTTAAATGAAGGTGGAAATTTAAATTGAATTGATTGGAAATGGAGGTTGGAAATTGAACAGTTTGACTCTGGACTATTTTCAAAATAAATTGTTTTAGTACAAGTCTATTTTTCCAAACTATTTACTATACAACTTTTCTTTTTAAACCTAAAACTATCTTATACTTGTTTTACAATTATTTTTGGAACTATTTATGTAACGACCCGTATTTTTACGGATCGAACGATCGTAGAATTGTTGTTCGTAAGTCTTAAGTCGAAAGTCTTAAGTCGAAAGTCTTAAGTCGTAAGTCTTAAGTCGTAAGTCTTAAGTCGTAAGTCTTAAGTCGAAAGTCTTAAGTCGTAAGTCTTAAGTCGTAAGTCTTAAGTCGTAAGTCTTAAGACGAAAGTCTTAAGTCGAAAGTCTTAAGTCGTAAGTCTTAAGTCGAAAGTCTTAAGTCGAAAGTCTTAAGTCGTAAGTCTTAAGTCGTAAGTCTTAAGTCGTAAGTCTTAAGTCGAAAGTCTTATGTCGTAAGTCTTAAGTCGTAAGTCTTAAGTCGTAAGTCTTAAGCCGTAAGTCTTAAGCCGTAAGTCTTAAGCCGTAAGTCTTAAGCCGTAAGTCTTAAGCCGTAAGTCTTAAGCCGTAAGTCTTAAGCCGTAAGTCTTAAGCCTTAAGTCGTAAGCCTTAAGTCGTAAGTCTTAAGTCGTAAGTCTTAAGTCGTAAGTCTTAAGTCGAAAGTCTTAAGTCGTAAGTCTTAAGTCGTAAGTCTTAAGTCCTAAGTCTTAAGTCGAAAGTCGAAAGTCGAAAGTCTTAAGTCGTAAGTCGTGGGTCTTGATGAGTCGTGACCGACTTAAGGGGGCATACAAGTTAAGGATTTCAGCCTATAAATAGGAGTGCCTATCTTCATTTTTGGAATCCGGATTTTGAAGCGACGAAGTGCTGCCATTTTGAGAGCTCGACTACAACACTTCTTCACTTCTTTTCTCCACTTTAATCTTGTGCTTCCATTCATCTAGATTGAAGATCAAATCGAAGATCCAAGAGTCAAAGTTGAAGGTCTACATCCATCGAAGAGAGATTTCATCGTTTGAAGGGAAATCTTGTCGAATCAAGCTAGATCCTTTGCTGTCCAGATCTGAAGTTGTTATCTTTTAGGGTGTTTAGGTGATTCGGTGAGTGGTAGTTATCTCTCACACGGACCCAAAGGAGTATATTGGATCGGTGGCTTGTTTATGAGTTAAAGATAGAGATTTCTTGCATTTTCCTTAAGTCTGCATGTAGATCCATTGTCTATGAAGTTTTGGATACCCATTTTGCTACATGTTAACTTATATAAGTTTATTCATCAAGTTTTAGAGATATTTGCTTATAATTCATACTTGTTAGATTTGGACATTTTAATTACGAAATTGCCATTCTTGTATAATTGCTTATTAGATCTTGTTTGAATGTTTGACTGCTTGGATTAATGATTGATTTGATTGATAGATTGTTGCAAATTAGCTAATAGTTGATTTGGACAAGTTGGTCGAAGATGATTCAAAAGCTAAGTGGAGAGGCTCTTGAGTGGTGAAAGTAGCTTGTGGCATATGAAGCGGATGTTAAAGTTCATATGGATAGATTCGATGATGATGGACTTTGCTATGATGCGATGAAGCAAAGCATGATGTGAGATAGCCTTGATTTAATCCAGACGGGATCATCCCAAGCATGTTGATAACTCGATGATGCGGTTCGAGTTGGTTGATAATGGTGGGCTCGAGAGGCGCTTGGGCTAGTATGAGAATAGTCGTTGAGGAGGATGACTAGGAGGCTGAGATTTCATCGTTGTTGAAGGTTCTAGCATGCTCAAAGCAAGAGTACGTTGGGCAGATTCGATAGTCCCAAACACGGGCTGCGACGACGTGCTAGTACTCTGGGTAGTTGCAAAAATTCCTAGGCACGGGCTGCGATGACGTGCGGAGTTGTGTCTAGAACCGGGGTTGCCATTAGCCCTTGACTGACGGCTGAAAGAATGTGCCGGTCATTCAATTAACGATGGTATCAAGGCAATGATAACAATGATAGCCAGGGTCATGGATGTTTGGTTGTATTATCTCTCGGTCTCAAGAGCGATGTTTTGTGGGTGCTTATCTGATCTTGGTTTAGGCCTTGGTGGTTTGTACTTGGAAAACATCGACCTTGACTCGAGTGATAATTGCTTTACTTTAATTGTCTGCTTTGCTATGTTTGTTCTGCTTAGTGTGTCTGGGGGCTATCACTGTAGAAAGAGGTGGAGTGGGATGGTTGGATTCCTATTCCTTTGTACCCTTTATACTCTTTTGGTATGTTTGATAGTTGATTTACTGCTCACTAAGACTTTTGTCTGACTCAAGGTTTTATGTTTAACTCTTATTACCTTGGGCTGTTCATCCATGTTGGGATGGGAAGACTAGGTAGCAGGTGACAGGCGCTGTTCTTAGTGACTAACGCTGTTGATGACGAAGACGAGCAGGAGGCTTTTGCATATTGTTTTCTTACTATATGTACTGGGTATTCCGCTGTTTGTATGATTCTCTGAGTGTTATGTAGTGAGGCTTGATGTATTGGCTATTCAGATATTTGTATCAAATTGTTATGAGCTTATATGATGAGACTTCTGTTAGAGCTTCACTATGTATACTTTCTATTGTATTTTATCCATGCGCTATGAGTCATACAATAGACTATTCTGTGTTTACCTTATCCTAACGATCATCCGTGGCTGCCTGGCACACTTTACAGCGCACTATTTCCTTGTATGGTGCGGGAGTCATGGATGGTCGTCACATTTGGTATCAGAGCTTTGGTTAATCGATTTTAGCCAACGCTCGCTGACGTAACTACGTATGAGAGACGTAATTGTAATTTTGATGGATGATTACTATATATATAATATAGTATCTTAGAAGGATTTGAACTTCTTATGCAGTTGTTTCTCAGGGTATATTAATCATTTCTTTTCGATATTAGGAATGAGTCGAAGAGGGAGACCAGCTGCTAGGGGAGGCCATGCTGTTGAGGGGGCTGCTGATTATGCTTCTATGTTCGAGGCTATGATGACTTCGATCATGAGAAGGATGCCAGCTCCGGGGCCATCGGTAGATGTTGGAGTTCAGGTTCAAGCTCCAAGACCAGTGGATTTTGCTAAGCTTTGTAAGGACTATACTGCTCTTGGAGGGAAGGTTTTCTTGGGAACAGAATCAACCATAGAAGTCCAGAGATGGATAGATGCTTGTAGAAGGATCTTTGGTGACTTGGGAATTGAGGATGTGACTAAGAGGAAGCTTGCATCAAGACAGCTTCAGGGAAGAGCTTCTGATTGGTGGAACTCTATCACCATTGATACTCCAGAGGAAGAGATCACTTGGGAGCAATTCCAAGTCAGATTTGAAGCTAAGTTCATTTCTACAGCTCAGAAATCTGTTTTGTTTAAGAAGTTTGTGGAGCTCAAGCAAGGTGGAAGACCAGTTCTTGAGTATGTTTCTGAGTTTGAAGCTTTGTCCAAGTATGCTCGGTCATATATTGAATCCCCTTATCAGAAGAATGAGAAGTTTGTGACAGGCCTGGACAGTTATCTTGGGAGGCAGTTGGTGGATCATTTGGACGATCCGTTTGAGAAGCTTGTGGAGAAGGCTCTCAGGCATGAGAATCTGTTTCCTAAGGAAGGATCTGTTGTTGTTGTGACCAAGGAGCAAGGTGGAAACAAGAAGAGGAAGCAGCAGCAGCAGAAGGGTAAGAATGGTCAAAAGAAGCCGAAGGGTGAAGTGACCTGCTATAATTGCCAGCAGAAGGGCCATCTCTCCAGGGATTGTAAGAATCAGAAGGCGCCGGCGAAGTGCCATAACTGTGATAAGCCGGGGCATTTCAGGAAGAATTGTCCGAAACCAAGGAAGGACAAGCAGATTGTGCAAGCTTATGCTTTAGGGGCTGTTCCATCATCTTCGAAAGCTCCTACTGCAGAAGAGAAGGGGAAGAGTGTGGTGGTTCAAGGTACTCTTTCCATTTGTGGTGTTCCAGTTAGAGTGTTGTTTGATACTGGGGCGTCGCATTCCTTTGTTTGTAGTGAACTTGTAGGCCGGTTGGGTTTGGAACCGGATATTGTTGACAGACCATTGGTTGTGACTAATCCAGTTGGGGTTCGTCATGTTTGTGTATGATATGCCGTGGTCTAGTTGTATCGAGTCATGATTGCTCTTTTGTTTGTGATTGTTTTGTTCTGAACTTTGCGGGGTTCGGAATTATTTTGGGTATGGACTGGCTTAGGAAGTATGCGGCAAGGGTTGATTGCAAGAGGCTGGAGGTGACAGTCGAGAATGTGGAGGGTCGAAAGGCTGTGATACGATGTAAGCATGAAGAAGGCGTCTTCATGAGCTTCATGTATTCGCTGGTTGTTCCACGGGATGGACTGTCATCGGTGCCTATCGTGAATGGATTTGAGGATGTCTTTGACGAGGTCAAAGGGTTACCGCCGCATAGAGAGATCGAGTTTCGTATCGATCTAGTTGAAGGAGCCAGACCTGTTGTGATGCCGCTTAGGCGAATGGCGCCTAGGGAACAGCAAGAGTTGAAGGTGCAAGTTGATGACCTTTTACAGAAAGGATTCATTCAGCGTAGTGTGTCCGAATGGGGTGCACCAGTTGTGTTCGCAACCAAAGCGGATGGATCGTTGAGGTTGTGTGTGGACTATCGTGAGCTGAATAAAGTGACTAAGAAGAACAAGTATCCGTTGCCGAGAATAGATGACTTGTTTGATCAGCTTCACGGAGCTAAGGTGTTTTCTTAGATGGATTTGGCAACGGGATTTCACCAGTTGAGAGTGGCAAAGGATAGTGTGTCGAAGACTGCTTTTAGGACAACATCCGGTTTCTATGAGTGGCTGGTAATGCCGTTTGGATTGACCAATGCACCCGCATATTTTGTTGATCTTATGAATAGAGTGTTCAGGGATCAGTTGAACAAGTTTGTACTTGTGTTTGTGGATGATATTTTGATTTATTCCAAGACTGAAGAAGAGCACAAGACGCATTTGCGTATTGTTTTGGAAATCTTGCGAAAACATCAGCTGAGGGCTAAGTTTTCGAAGTGTCACTTCTGGAAGAGTGAAGTGAGGTTCTTAGGCCATGTTATCTCTGGAAATGGAATAGCGGTTGATCCCGCTAAGGTGGCAGCAATCCAGGATTGGGTTAGACCTAAGAATGTATCTTATGTGAGAAGTTTTCTTGGATTAGCAGGATATTATCGTCGATTTATCAAAGACATTTCCAAGATAGCTGCACCATTAACAGGGTTGACGAAAAAGAACCAAGTGTTCAGATGGGATGCTAAGTGTGAGCAAGCTTTCAGAATCCTGAAAGAGCGATTGACAAGTGCTCCTGTTTTGGCTATTCCAAGTGGAAATGATGAGATGGTGGTTTACACCGATGCATGTGGTACTGGACTTGGAGCAGTGCTAATGCAGAAGGATAAAGTTGTTGCATATGCAAGTCGACAACTGAAGCCGCATGAAAGGAATTATCCGACTCATGATTTGGAGTTAGCGGCGATTGTATTTGCTTTGAAGATGTGGAGACATTACCTATTGGGAGTTCGATTTGAGTTGTTTACAGATCATAAGTCATTGAAGTATCTTTTCTCCCAAAAGGATTTGAATCTTCGACAGCAACGATGGTTAGAGTTTTTAGCATCATATGATTTTGGTGTAGCCTATACTCCGGGAAAAGGTAACGCAGTGGCAGATGCGTTAAGTCGAAGACATGCAGGTTTGGGAGCCATGTTTTCGGAATGGAAGAGTCTTGAGTATTTGGCTAGATTTGACTTCAGGCCTAGATGTGAATTGGAACCTGAGATGTTGACAAACTTATCGATAAGACCTACTCTAGTGGAAAGAATTGGCGAGAGCCAAAAGCGAGACGATAAGCTTGTCAAGATTATCCGTGATTTGGAATCTGGATTGGACCCAGAGAAGGATAAAGGATTCGAGGTCGATCAAGAGGGTTGGCTTCGGAAACAAGGACGACTGGTTGTTCCCAATATAGATGAATTGAGAAATGAAGTTTTGAAGGAAAGTCATCACTCAAAGTTGACAATTCATCCAGGTGGAAATAAGATGTATCGGGATATGAAGAGAACCTATTACTGGGAAGGTATGAAGAAGGATGTTGGAAATTTTATTTCCAAGTGTATGAACTGCCAGTTGGTAAAAGCCGAACAGAAGAAGCCAAGTGGATTGCTTCAGCCATTAGAAGTTCCTACATGGAAGTGGGAGCAAATATCGATGGATTTTATCGATGAACTACCTAGAACCAGAGCAGGAAATGAAGGGATTTGGGTCATCGTAGATCGTTTGACTAAGAGTGCAAGATTTATTCCTGTTCGATCAACTAGGACTGCATCGAAATTGGCTGAGTTGTATGTTAAGTGGATATTCGATTCCATGGTATTCCAAAGAGTATAGTGAGCGATCGAGACCCATTGTTCACTAGTGGATTCTGGAAGAGCTTCCAGGAAGTTTTGGGAACTGAATTGTGTTTGAGTACAGCTTATCACCCCCAAACAGATGGTCAGACCGAGAGAGTCAACCGAGTTTTGGAAGATCTTCTCCGAGCATGTGTTTTGGACTTCGGAGGATCATGGGAAGATCATCTTCATTTGGTGGAATTTTCATATAATAACAGTTACCAGTCAAGTATTGGTATGGCACCATATGAGGCATTGTATGGAAGACCGTGTAACTCTCCGACATGTTGGTTGGAAACTGGAGAAAAGCTGATACTTGGGCCCGAAATGATTCGACAGACTTCAGATTGTATAGAGACCATTCAGCGACGAATGAAGGCAGTCCAAGATCGTCAGAAAAGTTATGCCGATAAGCGTCGAAAAGATTTGGAATTCGACGTAGGAGATATGGTTTTTGTGAAGATTTCTCCACTAAAGAATGTTATTCGATTCGGGAACAAAGGAAAATTGACTCCGAGATTTGTTGGACCATTCCCGATCGTCGAGCGAATTGGAAAGCTCGCTTATAAGTTGGAGTTACCAGAAAAGATGTCGGGTGTGCACAATGTTTTTCACGTGTCGTATCTACGGAAGTATGTGCACGACCCAAATACAGTGGTTCCTGCTGATAGCTGTGAAGATTTGGAAGTTGATCCAGTTATTAGAAGACCTCGTAAGCCGCTTCGTGTTGTGGAAACTGACACGAAACAGCTTAGGAGGAAGGTAGTCAAGTTGCTCAAGGTACAATGGAGTGATGATGTTAACGACTGTACATGGGAGGAGGAAGAGAGGATGAAGGCAGCTCATCCTGAACTCTTCGAGGTATGACCCTAAGGTGTCGTGACATCTCATGAATTTGTAACTTGTTCTAGTCTTAGAATTCTGCATGCTAGGCTAGTAATTGGATGCATGGTTTGTTGATTGCTATGGATGGTAGGCATGCAGAATAGTTTTGATTGCTCTTGTTTGTTTGGAATTTCGGGGGCGAAATTCCTAAGGGGGAGAGAATGTAACGACCCGTATTTTTACGGATCGAAGGATCGTAGAATTGTTGTTCGTAAGTCTTAAGTCGAAAGTCTTAAGTCGTAAGTCTTAAGTCGTAAGTCTTAAGTCGTAAGTCTTAAGTCGTAAGTCTTAAGTCGAAAGTCTTAAATCGAAAGTCTTAAGTCGTAAGTCTTAAGTCGTAAGTCTTAAGTCGAAAGTCTTAAGTCGAATGTCTTAAGTCGTAAGTCTTAAGTCGTAAGTCTTAAGACGAAAGTCTTAAGTCGAAAGTCTTAAGTCGTAAGTCTTAAGTCGTAAGTCTTAAGTCGAAAGTCTTAAGTCGTAAGTCTTAAGTCGTAAGTCTTAAGTCGTAAGTCTTAAGTCGTAAGTCTTAAGTCGAAAGTCTTAAGTCGTAAGTCTTAAGTCGTAAGTATTAAGCCGAAAGTCTTAAGCCGTAAGTCTTAAGCCTTAAGTCTTAAGCCTTAAGTCGTAAGCCTTAAGTCGTAAGTCTTAAGTCGTAAGTCTTAAGTCGTAAGTCTTAAGTCGTAAGTCTTAAATCGTAAGTCTTAATTCGAAAGTCTTAAGTCGTAAGTCTTAAGTCGTAAGTCTTAAGTCGTAAGTCTTAAGTCGAAAGTCTTAAGTCGAAAGTCTTAAGTCGAAAGTCTTAAGTCGTAAGTCGTGGGTCTTGATGAGTCGTGACCGACTTAAGGGGGCACACAAGTTAAGGATTTCAGCCTATAAATAGGAGTGCCTATCTTCATTTTTGGAATCCGGATTTTGAAGCGACGAAGTGCTGCCATTTTGAGAGCTCGACTACAACACTTCTTCACTTCTTTTCTCCACTTTAATCTTGTGCTTCCATTCATCTAGATTGAAAATCAAATCGAAGATCCAAGAGTCAAAGTTGAAGGTCTACATCCATCGAAGAGATTTCATCGTTTGAAGGGAAATCTTGTCGAATCAAGCTAGATCCTTTGCTGTCCAGATCTGAAGTTGTTATCTTTTAGGGTGTTTAGGTGATTCGGTGAGTGGTAGTTATCTCTCACACGGACCCAAAGGAGTATATTGGATCGGTGGCTTGTTTATGTGTTAAAGATAGAGATTTCTTGCATTTTCCTTAAGTCTGCATGTAGATCCATTGTCTATGAAGTTTTGGATACCCATTTTGCTACATGTTAACTTATATAAGTTTATTCATCAAGTTTTAGAGATATTTGCTTATAATTCATACTTGTTAGATTTGGACATTTTAATTACGAAATTGTCATTCTTGTATAATTGCTTATTAGATCTTGTTTGAATGTTTGACTGCTTGGATTAATGATTGATTTGATTGATAGATTGTTGCAAATTAGCTAATAGTTGATTTGGACAAGTTGGTCGAAGATGATTCAAAAGCTAAGTGGAGAGGCTCTTGAGTGGTGAAAGTAGCTTGTGGCATATGAAGTGGATGTTAAAGTTCATATGGATAGATTCGATGATGATGGACTTTGCTATGATGCGATGAAGCAAAGCATGATGTGAGATAGCCTTGATTTAATCCAGACGGGATCATCCCAAGCATGTTGATAACTCGATGATGCGGTTCGAGTTGGTTGATAATGGTGGGCTCGAGAGGCGCTTGGGCTAGTATGAGAATAGTCGTTGAGGAGGATGACTAGGAGGCTGAGATTTCATCGTTGTTGAAGGTTCTAGCATGCTCAAAGCAAGAGTACGTTGGGCAGATTCGATAGTCCCAAACACGGGCTGCGACGACGTGCTAGTACTCTGGGTGGTTGCGAAAATTCCTAGGCACGGGCTGCGATGATGTGCGGAGTTGTGTCTAGAACCGGGGTTGCCATTAGCCCTTGACTGACGGCTGAAAGAATGTGCCGGTCATTCAATTAACGATGGTATCAAGGCAATGATAACAATGATAGCCAGGGTCATGGATGTTTGGTTGTATTGTCTCTCGGTCTCAAGAGCGATGTTTTGTGGGTGCTTATCTGATCTTGGTTTAGGCCTTGGTGGTTTGTACTTGGAAAACATCAACCTTGACTCGAGTGATAATTGCTTTACTTTAATTGTCTGCTTTGCTATGTTTGTTCTGCTTAGTGTGTCTGGGGGCTATCACTGTAGAAAGAGGTGGAGTGGGATGGTTGGGTTCCTATTCCTTTGTACCCTTTATACTCTTTTGTTATGTTTGATAGTTGATTTACTGCTCACTAAGACTTTTGTCTGACTCAAGGTTTTATGTTTAACTCTTATTACCTTAGGCTGTTCATCCATGTTGGGATGGGCAGACTAGGTAGCAGGTGACAGGTGCTGTTCTTAGTGACTAACGCTGTTGATGACGAAGACGAGCAGGAGGCTTTTGCATATTGTTTTCTTACTATATGTACTGGGTATTCCGCTGTTTGTATGATACTCTGAGTGTTATGTAGTGAGGCTTGATGTATTGGCTATTCAGATATTTGTATCAAATTGTTATGAGCTTATATGATGAGACTTCTGTTAGAGCTTCACTATGTATACTTTCTATTGTATTTTATCCATGCGCTATGAGTCATACGATAGACTATTCTGTGTTTACCTTATCCTAACGATCATCCGTGGCTGCCTGGCACACTTTACAGCGCACTATTTCCTTGTATGGTGCGGGAGTCATGGATGGTCGTCACAATTTAACAATTTCTTTTCAACTATTTTATAAACTAATTACTATTTTCAACTACTAAGTACTATTTTATAGCTATTTTGCAATTATTTAAAATTTCTATAACTATTTAACTATTTTCCAATTATTTTACAATTACTGAACTATTTTACAGCTATTTCACAAACTATAAATTGTTTTTCAACTACTTATCTATTTTTAAATTTGAAATGGACAGAGTTTAAACTGTTTATGGATGAATACCCAATTGAGATAAGAATAGAGGTGATAATCCAAATGGGATTGAAGCAGTTGTGAATAAGTGGATGAAAATTAAAGTGAATGTGAATAGAAAGGGAATTCATTTGATTAATAAATCAATAAAGATAAATATGTAAGGATGCACGTATATTATTCTATTCGCATAGTGATTTGATCCAGATTCGAGCACAGAATTTCAAGATAATTATATCGATCCAAATTGGGATTTTTCACTCGATTTTCGACGGCGAACCTGGATATGGATTGATGATTGGTTCTGGATATTCTCTATCATAGTTATGACTATGCAAGGAGAATGACGGTTTCTGATCAAGAAACCAGATCTGAGTCCGCACTAGAAAGTCGGATGGACGATACTTGTTCGGAAGGGAAATTGTGTGATCGAGTGAGCGATCAGATTGATATAGCATAAGGATGATACGTGTGCATCGTACGGGTTTGAATGAAATTGTTACTGGGAATTTGTGAATAATAATTGTAAAATGTTTTTGAAATGAAAGGTATATTTTGTGGAATATATGATAAAGTAAAGTAGAAATTGGATATTTCTATGGTAAAAATTTACTTTATGAAAGTATGTTATATGGTTAATGACTTTATAGAGTAATCAAATTTTAACATTTGATTTGGGATAAAAAAAATTATGTATCTTTGTTATATATAAGATAAATCTCCCCTTGTTGAATCTATAGCCAGAAGAGAGGGGTTTTTGAAAGTTTTTGAAGTATAAAAGGGGTTTTATACAAGTTTGAAGAGATCCAAAGTTTTAAGAAGATATATATATATATATCTATACATATACGTATAAAGGATCTTATGAGAATGATTTTGGAAAAGGTTTTGGGAACCTATGAATTTGGAAAAGGCTTTTTGATTTTTGGGTAAAATCAATTTTAGAATGTGGAAAGCCTAGTTTGAGAATTATCGATTTTGGGATAATCGATTTTAAGAAAGGAGATTTATATGAGATTTATACTAGGTGTATGATTTGAAAGATACTATATGTGTATAGTATAAAGTGTTTTGAAAATGGCTTTGGAGAAAAAGGCGCTCCCTTGGGATGAACTTCTCAGGAGTACCATAGGTTGGTACTGCCTTGAGCCTCTAAGGGGGAGGTTCTAAAGTTGATCCTGTGAGGAGTTCAGACAAACTATTTCCTGAGGATTATTGGGTAGCGAAAGTCGAGGGCGCTGATGCCTACAGAGGCATTTGGGTTATGCTGTGGCGACAATGTAACTCGATGACGCTGTGATCTACTGGGTGGACCATAGCGGAAATCGTGTGGAGGTGAGTGTCAACGCTCAATGCTTGATTTTTCCAGGAAAACAACGTAACATCGATAAACTGCGATCTATGGTCAAGTGGAGTGGAGAAGTTTCATTCTTTTGGCAGCGAAATTCGAGGGCGCCGAGGCCTAAAGTTATATGGGTTTTTGCTGTGATAGCAACGTAACCCCAGTTGTAGCTGCGATCTGTAGCGGGTTCCATGGTGTAATCGAGGGACGCTGAGGCCTACAGTTATCTATGGATTTTGTCGGGATGGCAACGTAACCATCGGGTTAACTGCGACCATGGATGGGGGTGATGATTTGCAGAGCATTCTCACCAAAGATATTTCCTCTACTTTCAAAAATGTTTTCTATATTTTCAATAAAATTATTTTCTAAAGTATTTTCGCTAGGTATTGAAAACGGATTTACCAAGTACTTATAGATTTTCAGTCCTACGCCTGATCAACGTATGACCGAATCTCTATGAGAATAAGGATGGACTTGTTGAAACATCGAGTTATAAAAAGTATTTTCATAAAAACTATTTTATAATATTATGTAAATTTTAAAAAGTGTTTTAAAATGATCAAAGAATAATTTTTCTGATAAATAGTATTTTAATACAAATTCTGGTTTCATTCCATTTCGAGGACGAAAAGATTCATAGGGGGGACGAATGTGATAACCCGAATTTCTTTGGCATTATATAATTGTATTGAAAATACTAGTTTGTAGATTAAATAAATAAATTTGATATTATTCATATCTACATATATATTTGTGTTAAATTTGAATTTAAAATTTATATAAATTTAGAAAAGGCTTTATTAATTTACAATCATATTCATTAATTAGGAAAAATTAATTTAAAAATCTTTTAAAATAAATGAAATAATAATAATACAAGTGTTTAATTATGAAGCAATTGTTAACATGTGTAAGAAAATTAATAATGTATTGACAAACGGTGTTAAATTGTACAAGTGTCCATTTCTTTTATTTTCTTTTTCTTTAATTCAAAAAAAATCATAATAAACACTATATAAACCTTCATTCCCTTTCTTCTATTTCTTTTGCTATCTTCACATTTTCTAAACAAAGAAGCTTAACCTATAAACTACTTTTAAAACAGAAATCAAAACCTGCAAAACACTCTACAAACCAAAATCAAAGTCCTGTAGCAAATTCTCAAATCAAAATCCAAAAAAAACCCTGTAACCTTCTCAATATCAAACTATAATTTCCTCAAGCATGCAACCTGGAAGAACAATGTCAAGAAAATCAAGCACTATTTTCAAGTTTCCAGTGTGTTAAGCATGGCAGTAACCAAGCTTTTCAAGTCTGTCTGTTCAAAAGTGTTCTCTTCAACAAAGCAAAGTTTCCAAGTCTTCCAGTTTGCAACTTCTAGCATTCAAGCCTCTGCATCTTTAAAAAAAATGGTGAGTAAACTCCACTTGTTTTAATTTAAACCTGGATGCATGAGTTGAATTTAGAAGAATGATGAAAATTTGTTTGCATGCAGTTGAAATCATTATATCTGAATGAAAATCTGTGTGCATATGTGAATTTGTCAAAGCTCATCTCTGTTTAAATATACAGAGTATAAATTTAGATAATAATTCTAATTCCTCTTGTTCTAATCATTGATAGAACTAGATATTTAACTAAAATATGTTAGTTTAAGATCAAACCAGGATAAGAAAATATTTTTAAGATTTAAAAATAAAAATATTGTCTGAAAAAAATAAAGAACAGAGGAACATTTGGTTTATGTTAAAAATCAAACTGTCAGGTGAGTTGACCTTAGATTTTAAACAGTTTTAATTAATGATTCGAGAAATGCATGTGATAAATTTACATAAGAAGGGAGAAATTGTTTTGCATAATGATTTTATTTGGTTAAATGTTTCAAAACTTCAAAAGTTGTTCCCTGTCTTTAATCACAGGTGAGTAACACTTTTTTTAAAAAAAGAAAAGCAAATCTTAAGTATGGATATCAGTTACATTATTCTCTATGATAGTTAATTTTATTGCGTGGATGTATATGATTGAATTGGTTTGACCAGAAATGATATTTTGAGTAGTCACTGATGATCTAGATGGTCTGGAGGGTCAGCGTCTTCTATGGTGATGTAGTGATGATCGGTGAATCAGGTAAAAATATCAAAAAGGTAATTAATGATTGGTGACGATGGTGGTTTATCTGGGAGGTTTGTAAATCTAGTTTGAATAGGTTATACATTCTTGATCGGAGCGATGGCTCTAGTGTACCGAGTGCCACCGTATTTTGGGAATTGCAAGATGTGGTATTGGCGAAGGTGCTGCTTGATTTTCAAGTGATCTGGTGGCCGGAGATTGGAGTTGGCGTTTGTTCCAGGCGTGGTTGGCTTCCAGAATTGTGCTGGAAGCTCGTTTTTTGATTTCGAGCTGCTACTAGAGATCTGATGATTGGGATAGAGTTTGGGAATGATGGTCGATGGGAGGAAGTCGACGTGGTTGATCGGAAGTGGCGGCATCGTTGGTGCATGTGCACGACGATGAGGATGTGTCAGCAGTTGATTTGGGAAAATTAGGTACTCGAGTTTCCTCGAGTAGTTTGTGTGAATTACTCGAAGATGTGTGGATGTTGACTCGAAGTTAATTGAGCAATAGCTCGGGTTATTTTTGTGTGTTCTAGGTTTTTGAAGAAACCTGTTCTGTTTTTTTTCTTTTAATTTTAAAACTGAAGTTTTAAAATGAAAAGTAAAGGCTTAAACAAGTTTTAAATCTAATTTTAAATGTGATTTAAGTTTAGTTTGAATCTCAGTTTAAAAATAAAATAAAGTTTTTAAAATTTAAATTATTTTAACAACCTTAAATGTTTTAATAGTTTTAATTTAAAAATGAAGTTTTAAAAATGTAAGTAAAGTTTTTAGGTTAAGTTTAATCTGGATTCAATCCAAATCTGTATTCCAATTTTGAAATAAAGATAGTTTTTTAATTTAAATTGTTTTAAATAACTTTGAATGTTTAAAGTTTATTTTAAAATGATTTGACTTTAAAATGGATTTGGGTCAAATTCTTTTATAAGGTAGTATTTCTTTAACATGTGATTTAAAAAGGTTTTAAAAATTGTTTTTAAACTTTGTTAAAATTAGTCTTAATTTCATTTTAAATCTTAAATTTAAAATGAAATTTAAAAGTAAATTTGAAAGCAAATTATTTTTAAATGCTTTTGATAATGATAATTTAACCATTAATAAGAATAAATATTTATCTTAAAGATAATTAAAATTTAATGATTTATGATTCATTAAATTATTAAGATAATTAAAATGGATAATTTATTTATTTAATTAATTAATGATTTGAATTAACTAATTAATAATTAAGAGTTTTAAATGAATTCATTAAGGTTTAAGAT
Source organism: Allium cepa (assembly GCA_030765085.1). Lineage (NCBI taxonomy): Eukaryota > Viridiplantae > Streptophyta > Magnoliopsida > Asparagales > Amaryllidaceae > Allium > Allium cepa. Next base: position 351,555,003 of record CM060944.1, read on the forward strand.
TAATTAATTAAGGATTAATGTAATTAATATGGACGTGTAAAGGTTAATTAATTTGTGTAATTAATTAAGTTAAAGTGGTTAATTCTAGTTAATTAATTAAGTTTAAGTAATTAAAGTAATCATTTGATGTTGGGTTAAGTATAATTACTTAAGGTAATTAATGAGGTGTAATTACTTAGTGAAGTAATTAGTGGATAATTACTTGATGGAAAGTAATTAAACGATAATTACTTGGTGGAAAAAATTTAGTGATAATTACTTAGTGTAATTAAAGAACTAATTAATATAATTAATCAAGGAATTGGTTTAACTGATGGAGTAATAAAGGAAAGTTAATTTCTGATTGTGATTAACTAAGGTTGATTAATGAATGGAATTAGGTTGAAGGTTAATTATTAAATGAAATTTAAGAATAATTAACTAATGAGAGTAATTAGAGGATCATTAATTAACGAAGTTAATGGAAGTGATCAATCTTGCTTATGAACGATTGAATGATGATAAGTGCTTTGGATTGATTGATATCTCTGCTATGAACTGCTTTGTGATATGATATGATGGATGGACAGTGATAATGGAATTATCTATCAATTATGAATTGCTGTATAAAAGTGTTATCCGGTAATTAAAATTGAATTATATTTAATTGAATAACTTAGGTTTTGATGACATTGGATTCGAAGAGACCGGAGTCGGGTATTAGTGAATATCCGAAACCACTTCGATTCTTTATAGATTGATATGTGGAGCCAATAGGCTGAAATGGAATGATTTAAGTGAATTGGACCATCTAATCTAAGTTTTGGTACTTAGAAATTGATATGTGAAATAAGTGATGTCTAACTTGTGAAGTTTGAAATTGATACAAGTTACCCGGGTTTTCTTTTAAATTTGAACTTAGTATTTCAAATTATATGGGTTTACTCACGCTGGCTTCCAGCCTGACCCGGGTGTTACTTTGATGTAATGCTCGGGTCAGACCGAGTATTAAAGATTTTCAGGTAAGGACATTCTGGAACTCAGGAGGCGAGCTGGAGGGCAGGAACGTATGGAGCATTTTCCGCTGTGATATGTTATTGTATAACTAGGACATGTTGTTTTAAACTGTCCAGTGATTGGTAATGGTTGTAACTCTGATGTATAATAATATAAGTGTACTGATACAGTTCTTCTTTGTAAAACTGTTATTTATATGATATTATATTTTGATCCGCTGCGAACGTGAGGTTTCTGTGTATTGGTGTTTCTATTTCTTCTTTTTCTTCTATCTCTTCTTCTTTTCCCTAACTATCTGGAATTTTCGGGTTCGAAATTTTCGGGTTGTTACAGCATCCCTCGATAGGCGGTCGGGATTTTAGGTTGCAAAATCGAGAAAATTTAAATTTGAATATTATATATATATATATATATATATCTGTGTGTGTGTGTGTGGACTGGTCAAATTATTCACATCAGTTGAAAATAATTTCACATCAGAGCTTTTGGTCTCCTCTTTAAAAACTGCAGCCCTTCTCGCATACGCCAATGCCATTTCTTGTCCCCTCTCCTCTTCTTTTTAAAAGCAAGCAAGCCGTTCAACAAATTCTAAAGTAAGCGAAAAAAATGGCTGTTAAAATCGCGTCCCCTCTTTACTCTTCCTTTCCCTTTTCTATAACTTCATGGAATTGAATAATGGCCGCATTCAAATAGAATTCGAAACCCAAATTCGATCGTTCGAATTTCAAGTGCTGCCGATCTTAGGGGCAACTCAAATAGGGCTTCACAAATCGCATTGCTACTGGGAGGATCGTAAGGCATGTCATGTTCGAGGTGAAAGGTAGCTCGCGCGCATGCCCGAGCAAGGGGAGATGCGAGGCTGGGTTCATCGATAATCCCATTGAGCAGTAGAGTTTCGACGGTGGTGATGTGCGTCCTTCCAGGCAAGTGGATGTTCGATTGCTTGAACAGCAGGTCATGGGTTCGCATCGCTTTGTCGGTCAAGATGTTTTAGGGAAGGTACTATCTCTGGTTCTTAGCATAGGATTTGTGAATTTAATAAAAAATCTAAAACGAAATTATAAAAGAGAAAAAAAGTAAAAAAGAGAAGTTATTTACAATAAGGTAGATTACTGCTATTTACAGAAACAGGAAACAAATTTTAATATTTTTATATATAAATTTTGAAATAAAAAGGGAATTTTAAGATGATGTAAAGTTTATATATATATTTGATCATCGGTATAGACTATTTTTTTAACTCGTATATAGGTTATTTTAAAATGGAGGCTAATTTGTTTAATAAACATGTTTAATTATTTTAGTCATTAAAAAAATATTTTTTAAAAAAAGGCATTAGTTGAAAAAAAAATTTGCTAAGTTTATTTTTAATAATGGATCTGGTGATAAATATATTCAACTAACTTATTTAATCTAGTTTAGTTACTAAAAGAATTTTTCTAGAAGGAAAATTATTAGTTTAAAATTAAATTATTAGATTAAATAAAATTCTTAAATGATAATTGGTTTGTCCGATTGTTTCAAATATTAATAAATTGTATAATGTATATACAAGGTCAAAAACCGAGGAAACCAAGGCAATATTGAAGTGGATTGCAAATAAAAAGTAAAGGTGAGTTAATCTCACTCATCTGGGTTTTATTTAAATTTAAAATGGTTAAATTTAAATAAGTGGTTGAATGATTGAATTGATTTGATGTGCTATATTATATATAGTGGTATATATATAGTATATATTGGAGCGATTGATTCCCCGCATTATATAGCGGATGAGACCCTATGCGCCGCATAATAGCGGATGATATTATATTAATCCCATGTACCACGATATTCCACCTTGAAGTGGAATTGGTATTGTGCTAACATCTGTGGATGCAGAGAAACAGGTTGGAGGGATCCAACTGAATTCCTCAAAATTATTTAGATTGTTCTAATAATTCTGTGTTATGATTATTTGATATTCTTTGATGGACTATATTGATAATTGGAATATTGGATGTTGTGTTTGATTGATTATGTTTGGGTATACTGAGTTATCAAAATATATAAAATAGGATTATTGAAAAGAAAATAAAAGAGGGAATTTTTAAGTTAAATAATTAAAGAGAATTGAATAAATTTGAGAATGAACTGGAAAAGAATAAAAGGTGATTTTTAAATTCAAATAAATAAATTCCAAGTATGGGAAAGGGGATTTGAATAAAAAGGGAAAATAAAGAATTTTAAAACTTAAGTGATGTTATTCAAAGGAATAAAAGAATTTACTTTAAAATTCAAGGTTTAAATTTATTTGGAAGGATAAAGAAGGAATTTTGGAAATCTGAAATTGGTATTTTTCAGTTAAAAGATTTTAAGTCATAAGTAAGAAATAAAAATTTTAAGTTAATGGGTTTTGAAGTAAATTTAGTAAGTAAAGGAATTTATATCAAAATGGAGTAACTTGAAAATCAATTTGAAAATGGATTTAAGTGTTTGAGACCTCTTCTTGTATATCAATGAGATGGGATAAATAAAACAAGTTGCTTTTGCTTTCTCCTCCATGTCAGTTCTTACAAATTATATTTGATACCACACCAATTAACAGGAAGGTACTGTCTCTGGTTTTTAGCATAGGATTTGTGAATTTAATCAAAAATCTAAAACGAAGTTATAAAAGAGAAAGAAAAGAAAGAAAAGAAAAAAAGAGAACTTATTTACAGTAAGGTAGATTACTGCTGTTTACAGAAACAGGAAACAAATTTTAATATTTTTATAGATAAAGTTTGAAATAAAAAGGGAATTTTAAGATGATGTAAAGTTTATATATAAATTTGATCATCGGTATAGATTATTTTTTAAACTTGTATATAGGTTATTTTAAAATGGAGGCTAATTTGTTTAATAAACATGTTTAATTATTTTAGTCACTAAAAAAATATTTTTTTTAAAAGGAATTAGTCAATTTTTTTCTTCTAAGTTTATTTTTAATAATGGATTTGGTGATAAAATATATTCAATTAACTTATTTAATGTATTTTAGTTACTAAAAGACTTTTCTAGAACGAAAATTATTAGTTTAAAATTAAATTATTAGATTAAATAAAATTCTTAAATGATAATTGGTTTGTCCGATTATTTCAAATATTAATAAATTGTATAATGTATATACAAGGTCAAAAACCGAGGAAACCAAGGCAATATTGAAGTGGATTGCAAATAAAAAGCAAAGGTGAGTTAATCTCACTCATCTGGGTTTTATTTAAATTTAAAATGGTTAAATTTAAGTAATTGGTTGAATGATTGAATTGATTTGATGTGCTATATTATATATAGTGGTATATATATAGTATATATTGGAGCGATTGATTCCCCGCATTATATAGCGGATGAGACCCTATGCGCCGCATAATAGCGGATGATATTATATTAATCCCATGTACCGTGATATTCTACCTCGAAGTGGAATTAGTATTGTGCTAACGTCTGTGGATGCGGGAAAACAGGTTGGAGGGATCCAACTGAATTCCTCAAAATTATTTAGATTGTTCTAATAATTCTGTGTTATGATTATTTGATATTCTGTGATGGACTATATTGATAACTGGAATATTGGATGTTGTGTTTGATTGATTATATTTGGGTATACTGAGTTATCAAAATATATAGAACTGGTTTTTTGAAAAGAAAATAAAAGAGGGAATTTTTAAGTTAAAAAATTATAGAGAATTGAATAAATTTAAGAATGAACTGGAAAAGAATAAAAGGTGATTTTAAACTTCTAATAAATAAATTCCAAGTATGGAAAAGGGGATTTGAATAAAAGGGAAAATAAAGAATTTTAAAACTTAAGTGATGTTATTCAAAGGAATAATATAATTTACTTTAAAATTCAAGATTTAAATTTATTTAGAAGGATAAAGAAGGAATTTGGGAAATCGGAAATTGGAATTTTTCAGTTAAAAGATTTTAAATCATAAGTAAGAAATAAAAATTTGAAGTTAATGGGTTTTGAAGTAAATTTAGTAAGTAAAGGAATTTATATCAAAATGGAGTAACTTGAAAATCAATTTGAAAATTGATTCATGTGTTTAAGATTGGAATTTTAAAAGGGGATGGGACTAAGAAATTTATAAGCTGGGTTTATAAAAGTAAAGTAATATATCAGTGGAAATTTGGAAGAATAATTTCACAGTGGGAATTTATTAAAGGAATGGGTAAATTTGTTTAAAAATAAATAGTGTTTTATTTTTAAAAGATGTGAAAGAGAAGCGTATTTCCCTGGATAGTCGAGTACGTTTCCAAAACAAATTTTTAAGTATAAGTAAAAAAATTAAGTTGTTAAAAGTATGTTTTAGGAAAGTTATTATTTCTAAATGTTTAAATTTTAAAGTAAGTATATTTTTCTAATTCATTATAGCAGTAATTATTTAAAGGTGGCTTGGTATTATGTTTTAAAAGTTAGAAATTTGATTTTATATTGTATAAAGTAGCTTTATTTTAAATATTCTTAAAGTACATATTTTTGAATAAGGTATTAAAGAAGTTTTTATTTTAAATGTTTTAAAGTATAGTTTATAATAAAGCGTTTTAAATTATTTTAAAAATCTAAAGTATTGTACTTGGTGTTTCAGTGGAAATAAATATTTGGGAATTCATTCCATGAGAAGAGTGTGGTTTGAAAACTGTTTTCAAAAAGGTTTGAAAGCGGTAATATATCTTGTGAAGATATTTTGAGATTAATAAATAATTTGGGAAATTATTTATGTTGATGGATGTTTGTGAATGTCATTTGATAGTTAAATAACCGACTACCAATATTGGCCAATGCGCTGACCGTTTCGAAGAGACCGGGATCGGGATTTATTTTCTGAAAACCATTTCGATCCGATTTGTACGTTTTCGTGTGGAAAACAAGAGTTTGGATACGTAGGTGGAGCAGTGAAGCGCAAGGGCTAGTCGCTATTAATCCTGAGGTGATTCCAAAATGGATGTTGTAGGAGTAGTGCCTTCGGTTCCGTTCGAACCCGGGATGGACTTGTATGGATGAATGCTTTCAGAACATCGTCAGGTGGGCGATGAGCACTCTAAGTGATATGTTCTAAAAAGGTAACGCTTAGCCTCGAGCCTCATCAACCGCGAATGACTGAAAATCAGGGGATATGCAACAAGGCTAAGTGGGTAGCACCCATTAGGGTGAGGTCATCCCTGTCTAGATGTCCCTTTTATTCGGCTTAGTGGTGCGGTTGTTGATCCCAACCATGGGGTGATCTTACTCGGGATTATCCAGTAAGGGGTAGTTCCGGTCTTGTGTTGCAGGGGATTGGGATTAATCCTTGGTACGGTGATCTAGGCCACGTACTATGATAGGTGGTACCCCAGTGCCTAGTCATTAGTTGGAAATCCATTCTCCCTACGCGCCTGTACGGTTTTGATTGTGCCCAACTATTGCTGAAACGTGAGATGCAAGCATTTCAGCTAGATTCTATTTTACTTTCTATAGACACTATTATAATATCAGAGGATTTTGATAAAAAAGTGTTTTAGCTATCGTAAGGTAAAAACCCGACATGTTTCTTTGTGGCGTGGTCTTACGAGATGCTTTGATTTTCAAAGAATTTTTGGAACTTTAATAATCAATTTGAGTGTGATTTCTCACGCTGGTTTTCTAGACTGACTCGGGTGTTATTTAACTATAATGCTCGAGTCAGACTGAGTATTATAGAATATAGGAAAGGATACTATGGAGCTTTGGAGACGAGCTGGATGGCGATACGTACTTCCGTACTTGTTTTAAATATTCTGCTGTGTTGATTAGCTGTGTATTCAGTTTTGTGAGGACAGGTTATGATTATTGTCTAGTTGAGTGTTATGTGTACTCTGATGATGTAATGTATAAACAGATTTGTTTTTTGTGTAAAGATCATTTATTATCTATTACATTTTGTTCCGCTGCGATGGTTAGATTCTGATGTTGCTTTCTATTTTCTTCTCCTACCTCTTCTTCTTTAACCCTAACGGTTCGTATTTCCGTTCAACTTGAGTTGATGTGATAGAAAATAGTGTTGACTTAAGGGGTACGGGTTTGCGGGTCGTTTGACTTGGTATCAGAGCTTAGGTTGGTGATAACCTTAGCTCTGGTGGGGATTACTCAATAGAAATAGAGTCCGTAAGTACTCTATAATGAGTTTGAGTGTATTAATAAATATGAGCGCGTATTTGTTAGTGAATATAAAATTGTTTTTATATTGTGTTGACTTATCGGTTGGGTTTTATGGATTCTGGTCGATGTGTGGGACGCCATGTCATCGATAGGGGTTTCTAAACTCTTGAACAAGATAAACCGACGTAGTATTATTTTAAATAGGGTAAATGAAATAATTTTACCCAAATTATTTTTGTATATAAAGGAAATAATTTTTCGTAAATTATTATAGTTATATATGGATGCTTGGTTGTTAGGAATGATAATATTAAATTATTATCTTTGTTGTGTAAAATTGAATAAGATACTAAAATCATAACCAAAAGCTAAGAATAAATTTATATACAAATGGGATTTGTAAATGTGATATATAATTTGAAATAGGATTCCAGAGAATAATTTGAAAATAATTTGTGATGAAAATTCAAGAGTAATGTTTAAATATGAATTGATAGGGTTTGGAATTTGGAAATTTGGAAAATTTATATTCCTTCGAATTTGAAAATGGTTTTCAAGGGTTTTGGAGAAATAATAGTAATACTATTTGGGAAATATTTTTGAATTGGATATGAAATCTGGTGAGATTTGGAATTTAAAGATATTTGAAATGTTTTGGAAGGATAAAAGCACTAAACTCTTTTCGGTGGCTAGAAAGTAACTTCGGTGATGACTGCAGCATCATCGATGTTCATTTTCGAGTTTCCAAGGGAGAAATTGCTACCAAATTGTTTTAAATTGGAAATGTTTGCAAAATTGGGTTGGTTTTAAAAATTCAAGGAATAATTGGATATGCAATTGAATTATGGGTTTCAAAAATGGTTTTTGAAATGTTGAAGTTTTGGTTTGGTGAAACCGTTTTGATTTGTAATGCAAAGGAATATTTGGTTTGGATATAATTGATTTCAAAAAAATGATTTTGAAATATTGAGTAATCGATTAAAAGAGACTCCGGAATTTATTTTAAAAATGTTTATGGATTATAAAAAGATTTGGAAATTTTTAAGTTTGAAAATTTCCTGGAATGGAATTAATTAACTTGTAAAAAGGTTAATGAGTTAGAAGAGTAAGTCGAATTAAATGAACTTAAGCTAATTTTAATAATAGATTGTGATTGGATTTGAATTAAAGTTGAAATATAATTCAAATGGAGTTGTATCACGTAGTTGATACATTAAATGAAATTAAGCTCTTACTTAATAAAATTGAAATGAATATAAGTTCGTTTGGTTCAAAAATGAATCGTATGCAAGCAAGTGAGTTGTAAATCACTTAAATTGAATAGTATGAGTTGAGAGTTGTTTGAAAGCAATTGAAATAAGTGTCGAAACCTTACATATGTGCTTATGAAATTATATAACATGCATTGTTATAGAATCCATGTTTTAGCTATTTAAATATAGGTGAAATGCTATAAACTTCTTATATATATAGTGCTTATGTGTTTAAATTGAGTAAGTACAGTGCCTGAAGGCCGTTTGGCAGGATTTTGGTCGCGCTAATTGCTAAATAATAAGCCGCTTGCTTAAAAATGCTAAATAGAGGTACGCCTACGCAATAAAAGTTAGTAAATATGAACTATTGTTTGTTTTTTTTATTTTTCCGACCGGGTGGGTCGATGTATATATATTTATATCTCTTGTCAAATTGCAAAAGCTCCTCCGTACAAAGGAGACTCTGCCAAAAAATTTCGAAAATTTTGGGAATTAGAAAAAAATTTGGGAAATTTTTTGTTAGCGACAAAACGATTTCAAATTGGAAATTGAAATAAATTAGTGGATGAAACTAATTTAAAATAATGATATGAATCAGTTATAAATGGAAGATAAAATTCAATATTCAGAGTTGAAGATATATTGAATTCATATGGAAATGGGAGAACCAATTTGAATAGAAGTAGATATTAACTAAAGTGGTGAAGTGAAAATAAATATAAGAAGCGTATAAAATACTTATATTGAACTTAAAAAGAAATGGTAAAATTCTTAAGTAATATGGGTGTCGGGAAAATATATTGAATATGCATTTAAGCGAAGATTTAATAGAAATCAAAATGAATATGAATAAAAGAGAATGGATATAAATACGTAAGATGTACGTATATTATTTTTATTCGCATAGCAATTTGATCCAGATTCGAGCAAAGAATTTCGAGATAGTTATATCAATCCGAGTTAGGATTTTTCACTCGATTTTGACGGCGAACGCTGGATATGGATTTTGATTGATTCTGGAAATTCTCTATCATAGTTTTGACTATGCAAGGAGAATGACGGTTTCTGATCAAGAAACCAGATCTGAGTCTGTACAAGGAAGTCGGGTGGACGATACTAGTTCGGAAGTGAAATTGTATGATCGAGCGAGTAATCGAATTTGATATTGCATATGGATGATATATGTACATCGTACGGGCTTGGATGAATAAATATTGAAATTTTCTAAAGGAGTCAATAAAATGATTTTGAATGTTGTGATTGGATACTATTGGTATGTAGGATATACATGTATTATAAAGGAAAAGAAAAATTGGTTTTGATTTCAGAAGATAAATTTGAATTGCTCGACAAAAAGGTACGTGATCAAATTTCTGTATGAAATTTGATTGGGTTCTTGATCTAGCCACTTGGTGTTTTGTTTTTTTGGGAATTTGGGATCCCATAGAGGCATTTTGTAGTTATTTCGAGCTAGCTGCGCAAAGGAGACGCTGGCGAAATTTTTCGAAAATTTAGGGAGTAGAAAAAATTTGAGAAAATTTTGATAATTCAAAATTTGGTTTTAAATTCAAATTTGAATTGTTAAGTAAGTAATATTGTTTGGGACTTATGGATAAGTTTGGAAAGCTAGAAAAAGGGTTAGTGTGTCTTTAATAAAAGATTGTTTTGAGAATTATTTGGAATTGTTTGGTTTTGGGGTTAAGTAAATGGGTATTGGACCATTCTTCTTAACTAGTAATTTCGGGGACGAAATTCTTTTAAGTGGAGGAATGTGATGACCCGAAATTTTTGGATGTTTGAAATCGGATTTTTAATTGATTTTAAATATCTAAAAGTTAATTTTTAACTTGAATTCAAGTATCACCATTTATTTGGGTAATTTAATTTAATTTGAAGTTGGGTAAAATGTTGAATCTGGAGTTTTAAGCCTGTTAAAAATATTTTGAAGGCTTCTAAAATTTATATTGATAGTGCTGAGGATAATAGAAGTTTTAAAATTGAATTTAACAGTGATTTGTTCAGTTTTGAAATTATATCATTTAAATTGAATTTAAAAATAGCCTTCCGAGGCACAATCTCGGAATTCGACGAAACCAGTTCTGTTGGATCCGTAATATTGTATTACTATCGGATTCCAAATTTCGTTGCTTTTGGAGTTGTCGTGTGATCGTACGATAGGTAAACGTGCTGAAATTTATATGAAAATTCAATATAACAACTGGGTCAAAAAACGCTATCTTCTCCATACGATCGAATTAGGACTCGGAACCTTTTCCATGGCGTTCGGAATAGGGGTATAACATTATAAATGCCTAATGGCATGCCTCTATAGAGGGTCGGGATTTAAGGTTGCAAAATCGAGACAATTTAAATTTGAATATTATATATATATATATATATGTGTGTGTGTGTGTGTGTGTGTGTGGACTGGTCAAATTGTTCACATCAGCTGAAAATAATTTCACATCAGAGCTTTTGGTCTCCTCTTTAAAAACTGCAGCCCTTCTGGCATACGCCAATGTCATTTCTTGTCCCCTCCCCTCTTCTTTTTAAAAGCAAGCAAGCCGTTCAACAAATTCTAAAGCAAGCGAAAAAAAATGGCTGTTAAAATTGCGACCCCTCTTTACTCTTCCTTTCCCTTTTCTATAACTTTACGGAATTGAATAATGGCCACATTCAAATCGAATTCGAAACCCAAATTCAATCGTTCGAATTTCAGGTGCTGCCGATCTTAGGGTCAACTCAAATAGGGCTTCGCAAATTGCATCGCCACTGGGAGGATCGCAAGGCATGTCGTGTTTAAGGTGAAAGGAAGCTCGCGCACGTGCTCGAGCAAGGGGAGATGCGAGGTTGGGTTCATCGATAATCGCGTGGAGCAGTAGAGTTTCGACGGTGGTGATGTGCGTCCTTCTAGGCAAGTGGATGTTCGATTTCTTGAACAGCAGGTCGTGGGTCTGCATCGCTTTGTCGGTCAAGATGTTTTAGTGAAGTGTTAAATATAGGGTGTAATTGTTTCTTTTTGTTAAACTTTCCTATTATAAACTTTCCCGGTTTAACTATTTGGTGTGATATATAAACACCTCTTCTTGTATATCAATGAGATGGGATAAATAAAATAAGTTGCTTTTGCTTTCTCCTCTATGTCTGTTCTTACAAATTATATTTGATACCAAACCAATTAACATGGTATCAGAGCCGATGGTTTGGTGGGACCAATATGATGCAGCATTGACCTAAGTATGCTCCATTATGTGGTATGAGCTCGGGATTCTCATTTATTTGGAGTTATAAGTTAGAACGCGGCCTGCTCCAACCATGTGAAAGAGAACTCTTTGTGAAACAGCTTGGCCCAACTGCTAGAGGTGGTAGCGACCTAATCTAAACTGCTGGAGGTATTAACGACCTTATCCAAGTGTTTGGGGACTCTGTATAACTTCAAGTTGAATTGAGAAAATGCTCGCCAAGGTGGAGATCTGTTAGGGGTGGCTCGCATTGTATTAGAGTGGGTGCATAGATTGGAATATGATGAGTCCCACATCGTAGGGTATTCTAAAAGAAATCAGCATATATATGGGATTGGTAGCATGTATATACAAATCATGGACATAACCAGGTTGAATGCTTTTCAGATGCTGATTGGGCAGGTTCTAAGATAGATAGAAGATCTACAACGGGGTTTTATGTCTTTGTTGGAGGAAACTTAATATCATGGAAAAGTAAGAAGCAAATGTTGTCTCACGTTCAGGTGCAGAATCAGAGTATCGTGCTATGGCAAAATCTGTGTGTGAGATAGTTTGGATATATCAACTCTTGAATGAAATAGGACTGAAAACTATTATTCCAGCTAAATTATGGTGTGATAACAAAGCTGCTATTTATATTGAATCTAATCCTGTGTTCCATGAATGAACCAAACACGTAGAGATTGACTATCATTTTGTTCGGGATAAAATACAAGATGGTTTAATATCTACAGAGTATATGGAGACTGAAGAGCAGATTGCAGATATCTTCACCAAAGCTTTGAATGGAGTCAGAATTAATTACTTGTGTAATAAGTTGGGCCTGATTAACATCTATGCTCCAACTTGAGGGGGAGTGTTAAATATAGGGTGTAATTGTTTCCTTTTATTAAACTTTCCTATTATAAACTTTCCTGGTTTAACTATTTGGTGTGATATATAAACACCTCTTCTTGTATATCAATGAGATCGGATAAATAAAATAAGTTGCTTTTGCTTTCTCCTCTATGTCTGTTCTTACAAATTATATTTGATACCACACCAATTAACAGGAAGGTACTGTCTATGGTTTTTAGCATAGGATTTGTGAATTTAATCAAAAATCCAAAACGAAGTTATAAAAGAAAAAAAGAAAAAAAAAGAGAAGTTATTTACAGTAAGGTAGATTACTGCTGTTTACAGAAACATGAAACAAATTTTAATATTTTTATAGATAAAGTTTGAAATAAAAAGGGAATTTTAAGATGATGTAAAGTTTATATATAAATTTGATCATCGGTATAGATTATTTTTTAAACTTGTATATAGGTTATTTTAAAATGAAGGCTAATTTGTTTAATAAACATGTTTAATTATTTTAATCATTAAAAAAATATTTTTTTAAAAAGGAATTAGTTGAATTTTTTTTCTAAGTTTATTTTTAATAATGGATTTGGTGATAAAATATATTCAACTAACTTATTTAATCTATTTTAGTTACTAAAAGATTTTTTCTAGAAGGAAAATTATTAGTTTAAAATTAAATTATTAGATTAAATAAAATTCTTAAATGATAATTGGTTTGTCCGATTATTTCAAATATTAATAAATTGTATAATGTATATACAAGGTCAAAAACCGAGGAAACCAAGGCAATATTGAAGTGGATTGCAAATAAAAAGCAAAGGTGAGTTAATCTCACTCATCTGGGTTTTATTTAAATTTAAAATGGTTAAATTTAAGTAATTGGTTGAATGATTGAATTGATTTGATGTGCTATATTATATATAGCGGTATATATATAGTATATATTGGAATGATTGATTCCATGCATTATAAAGTGGATGAGACCCTATGCGCCGCATAATAGCGGATGATATTATATTAATCCCATGTACCATGATATTCCACCTCGAAGTGGAATTGGTATTGTGCTAATGTCTGTGGATGCAGGGAAACAGGTTGGAGGGATCCAACTGAATTCCTCAAAATTATTTAGATTGTTCTAATAATTCTGTGTTATGATTATTTGATATTCTGTGATGGACTATATTGATAACTGGAATATTGGATGTTGTGTTTGATTGATTATATTTGGGTATACTGATTCATCAAAATATATAGAACTGGATTTTTGAAAAGAAAATAAAAGAGGGAACTTTTAAGTTAAATAATTATAGAGAATTGAATAAATTTAAGAATGAATTGGAAAAGAATAAAAGGTGATTTTAAAATGCTAATAAATAAATTCCAAGTATGGAAAAGGGGATTTGAATAAAAGGGAAAATAAAGAATTTTAAAACTTAAGTGATGTTATTCAAAGGAATAATATAATTTACTTTAAAATTCAAGCTTTAAATTTATTTAGAAGGATAAAGAAGGAATTTTGGAAATCTGAAATTGGAATTTTTCAGTTAAAAGATTTTAAATCATAAGTAAGAAATAAAAATTTGAAGTTAATGGGTTTTGAAGTAAATTTAGTAAGTAAAGGAATTTATATCAAAATGGAGTAACTTGAAAATCAATTTGAAAATTGATTCATGTGTTTGAGATTGGAATTTTAAAAGGGGATGGGACTAAGAAATTTATAAGCTGGGTTTATAAAAGTAAAGTAATATATCAGTGGATATTTGGAAGAATAAATTCACAGTGGGAATTTATTAAAGGAATGGGTAATTTTTTTTTTTTTTTTTTGCAAAGCAAGCCGGTTTTATAGTGGGCCGTCCACTTTTATTACCAAAGTAATAACATTGAAGTACAGGAGAAAGGTAGAAGCACCTAATCTACTATGGAATATGAAAACTTAGCACAGGTACGTGACAGACATGTCACAGTAGCTAAAATAACCTAGTAGAGGGCTCCTCCGTAGAGGAAGCATCACCATCATCAGAGGGGTCTAAAGGGACATTCCCACAAAGACCAGCGAAAGATCTGAATAGGTTGGCAAGACATGGGTCGTATCCCGTAGCATCAGGAGAGAAAATGAAAGATCGATTCCAAGACGAATCAGCTAGCATGTCGGAATTCCTGCTTGCATACTCACCTTCCAAGTCTAGAACTAAAGAATCACCCGAAGGCCGGTAGAAAAGGCATCGAAGGTCCGTCTTCTCATCAGAAACAAACCTGAAGTAAGAGTCAGTCACTGGGTTAAATCGGAAATCAGATGAACGATCAACCCAACATCTCTCTGAATCATCCCAATAAATCCGCGAAGAAACATCAACAGGAACAGAAGGGGCATCAGAAGGGACCACAGCAGATAAAGGCGAGGCAGGCCTAACCGCAGAAAGAAGCGGTCCCGGAACAGACAAGGGAGTCACAGGAGTGGGGGTGACATGGGAGACAGCCTTAGGGATCCATTTCTGGTGCGGGGGACGAGGCAGAGGCATCTTCGGAGGAGGCACGGAGGATTTGGATTGCAGGCAGGCAGTAGAAAGGTGGCCAAAAGAGTGACAGGTGGAGCAAATATCAGGAACCCAACCATATCGAACACGGACCTCAGCAACATGCCCAACAGCAAGCTGGACAGGAATAAAATCAGGAAGAGGCTGGAAAGGTGAAATCTTAATTAACGCTTTAGCATACATCAATTTTTCTCTGGCAACCGTGTTGCTGTCAAAACATCTCAATTTACCAACGTTGCAAGCTAACCAATTCAACCCAAGCAATGGTTGAAGAGCAGAGGGGATTTGGGAGAAGAACACCCAAACGGGGATGGAAAGCACCTGCTTACGAGCTCGAGCCACAGTCGGAGACCAAGGAGTAATAATAAAGGGCCTACCAGCAAAGAAGGATGGTTCAGCACCAAGAACAATGCGACGATCCTCAGACGATGAGAACTTGAGGAAATATAAGGAATCAATTAGCTTAACATGCAAGTTGCCACGCAGCTTCCAAGCCTTACGCAAATCCAAAGCCGGATTACGAAGACGGTGATTCGGATCAAGAAAGAATCCAACCAAGTAGTCAGACCAATAATCAACACCTGCTTGGAAAACCGAAGGAGGAGGGATCTTCACTCCATCCACATCAACAATATCAAATTCGATTGGAATGTAGTCACCGGCATTACGAGGCAGCGAGTTAAATAGAGATGACCAAGGCTTTGGACAAGTAGGGGGAGAAGCAGATGGACCAGGATCAGTGACAGCAGGAGGCTGGGTAAGAGACGCAACAACCTGCGTAGCATCAAGATTATTATCACATAACTGAGGACCAATATCCATTGAAGCAATATCACAAGCACCAACGGTGCATTGCCCAGGAACAACTTCGGAATCCACACCCACACTGTCTTTAGACAAACAACAAAACCCCACATCACCGTGAGCACCAGAAGACTCACGCGACCCCAAGCCACAAAGAGGATTTACGTTCAAAAAAACTTTATCAGTGGGAGACGCACTGGACTCTCCAGTCGAATGCAATTGGCAGCGAAAATCACCTGAACCAGATGGGACGAGGCCAGCAACCTTGCCAATAGGATTACAGTTGGAACGTACACAAGTAGGTAGGGTCGGAAAATCAGAGAGTGACAGCAAGGACGAATTGGAAGAAGGTGCTACAGCAGCCATAAGCTTAAAGCAACGACCAGAGCGGGTAGAGGAGGGAGAGAGAAGGCAAGGGGTTGAGGACATTTGAGGAGAAACAACGATGAAGAAAAGAAGCGAAGGGGGGGGGGCTGAATTATCACCAGGTCGCGAAGACCATAAACACGGCGGCCATTTTCACTGAGAAAAGTTTTGAAAAAGTTTTTTTCAAAACTTTGGGGCCAAGGAAACTATGTTTGCCCTGGCCTTCGGTTAGCCGGTTTTATAAGTGGCCGTGCACTATGTCTCATTATTGTGGCCGCTGGGATTCGAACCGGTGCCACTACAACCATATGTAGCAACTCCACTATGTCTTAACCACTGGACCACTAGAACTTGACTATGGGTAAATTTGTTTAAAAATAAATAGTGTTTTATTTTTAAAAGATGTGAAAGAGAAGCGTATTTCCCTGGATAGTCGAGTACGTTTTCAAAACAAATTTTTAAGTATAAGTAAAAAGTTTTAATTGTTAAAAGTATGTTTTAGGAAAGTTATTATTTCTAAATGTTTAAATTTTAAAGTAAGTATATTTTTCTAATTCATTATAGCAGTAATTATTTAAAGGTGGCTTAGTATTATGTTTTAAAAGTTAGAAATTTGATTTTATATTGTATAAAGTAGCTTTATTTTAAATATTCTTAAAGTACATATTTTTGAATAAGGTATTAAAGAAGTTTTTATTTTAAATGTTTAAAAGTATAGTTTATAATAAAGCGTTTTAAATTATTTTAAAAATCTAAAGTATTGTACTTGGTGTTTCAGTGGAAATAAATATTTGGGAATTCATTCCATGAGAAGAGTGTGGTTTGAAAACTGTTTTCAAAAAGGTTTGAAAGTGGAAATATATCTTGTGAAGATATTTTGAGATTAATAAATAATTTAGGAAATTATTAATGTTGATGGATGTTTGTGAATGTTATTTGATAGTTAAATAACCGACTATCAATATTGGCCAATGCATTGATCGTTTCGAAGAGACCGGGATCGGGATTTATTTCCTAAAAACCACTTCGATCTGATTTGTACGTTTTCGTGTGGAAAACAAGAGTTTGGATATGAAGGTGGAGCAGTGAAGTGCAAGGGCTAGTCGCTACTAATCTTGAGGTGATTCCAAAATGGATGCAGTAGGAGTAGTGCCTTCGGTTCCGTTCGAACCCGGGATGGACTTGTATGGATGAATGCTTTCAGAACATCGTCAGGTAGGGGATGAGCATTCTAAGTGATATGTTCTAAAAAGGTAATGCTTAGCCTCGAGCCTCATCAACTGGGAATGACTGAAAATCAGGGGATATGCAGCAATGCTAAGTGGGTAGCACCCATTAGAATAATGTCATCACTGTCTAGATGTCCTTTTTATTCGGCTTAGCGTTGTGGTTGCTGATCCCAACCGTGGGCTGATCTTACTCGGGATTATCCAGTAAGGGGTAGTTTCAGTCTTGTGTTGTAGGAGATTGGGAATAATCCTCGGTACAGTGATCTAGGCCACGTACTGTGACAGGTGGTACCCCGGTGCCTAGTCATTAGTTGGAAATCCATTCTCCCTACGCGCCTGTACGGTTTTGACTGTGCCCAATTATTGCTGAAACGTGAGATGCAAGCATTTCAGCTAGATCCTATTTTACTTTCTATAGACATTATTATAATATCAGAGGATTTTGATAAAAAGTGTTTTGGCTATCGTAAGGTGAAAGCCCGACATGTTTATTTGTGGCGTGGTCGTACGAGATGCTTTTGATTTTCAAAGGATTTTTGAAACTTTAATAATCAATTTGAGTGTGATTTCTCACGCTGGTTTTCCAGACTGACTCGGGTGTTATTTAACTATAATGCTCAGGTCAGACCGAGTATTAGAGAATACAGGAAAGGATGCGGTGGAGCTCAAAAGATGAGCTAGATGGCGATACGTACTTCCGTACTTGTTATAAATATTCGCTGTGTTGATTAACTGTGTATTTAGTTTCGTGAGGACAGGTTATGATTACTGTCCAGTTGAGTGTTATGTGTACTCTAATGATGTAATATATAAATAGATTTGTTTTTTGAGTAAAGATCATTTATTATCTATTATATTTTGTTCCGCTGCGATGGTTAGATTCTGATGTTGTTTTCTATTGTCTTCCTCTACCTCTTCTTCTTTAACCCTAACGGTTCGTATTTCCGTTCACCTTGAGTTAATGTGATAGAAAATAGTGTTGACTTAAGGGGTACGGGTTTGCGGGTCGTTTCAATCCCATAGATTAATTATCCTCAATTAATTAACCGTTAATTATTAATTAGTAAATTTTAATCTTTGATTACTAATTAAATTAATTAACCCTTAACAAATTTATCCTTAATTACTTACATTAAGTAATTATCAATTAAGTAATTAATCTCTAATTTACCAATTTTATTTATAACTCTTAAAAATAATAATTAATTAATCCTTAATCATTAATTAATTAATTTCTCCTTAATTATTTCGTTAATTTAATTTATCATTAATTATCAAAGACCTTCATTATTCTTTAAGATAAACCATTTACCTTTACTGATTACTTAATTATGATCAACACAAAATTTAAAACATTTTACCTTTTTAAATAAACTACTCAATTTCATATCTCACTTAAGTTTAAAAATAACTTAAGAATTCATCTCAATAAACTTAAGTTAAACAAAACATACCACTTTCTTAAAACATAAATTATAAAAGAAAATTTAATTTATGTTTGAAATCTTAAAACTTGTTTATATAAAACTTTAGACCTGTTATAAGCATTGCTTCGGATCCAACCCGGTATACACTCGAGTCCAAACCCTAGCATTTCATTTTTTTTATATTCCATAACTTAGTTTCAGTTTAAAGTTAAATCATGTTATCATGCAACACTCGCTAACTCGAAAATTTTCTCGAGCAAAACCCCTTTAGCCCGAGTTCCTTCCCGAGACAAAAATCCATCTTCCCAAACCTTAAACGAAACCAGATACACCGATATTCGTATGCATGTGCACCAGAGCTATGACCATCTCTGGTCATTGCCAAGGCCACCAGCATGACATCGATGAACTTCCCCATCGATTCCAACCACCTGAGCTACGAGACGAACACGGAAACAAAATTGGACATACAGGAACCCATCTGGAACTAGCTTCCTCGACCAAACTCAGATTGCCGATGACAACTCCGTCCTCCATCGTCCATGCCACCAAGATCTTAGCTTCCCCTCAACCTCCAGCCTCGTTTTCCCCCAGTCCAGAGCAACTCGACACAATGTCGATGATGATATAGTCCTGAAAATCCAGTCAACCAAAACCCGACTTAAAACCCTAAACTGCTTGGTTGCGCCCACCACGGCTAATTATAAAATCATTTGCCATTTTTCCCTCCATCACTGACCCACTAGCCACCTCTGATAAGAATCCCGACCACTCTTTTTATGTAGGTCGTCGGAATTCGAAGATTATCTCTTTTTCGATCAACTCGAAATTCCCATCTGAAAACATTCATAAAATTTTTAATTTTTATATCGAAATTCCTCAATTCCTATAACTAATTTGTTTATGAATTCAATTTATGGAATTTTGAACATTGGTTTTTGATTCATTTATGTTCATTACTGTAAATTTCCAATTTTTAAAATATTTACTAAATAAATATACTTGTAATCATTTTTAAAATTGGTATTACATCGTTATAATCACTTCTTGTTTGAAAATCGAATTCCAAAATCAATTAGATGTGATGATCTGGTTTTTTTCCTCTCTAGAATGGGTTTCAAATCCTGTTAATATACCAACAGATATATATATATATATATATATATATATATATATATATATATATGTACACAGTCACATATGAATATACATATTTATACCTATTAAAACATATTTCACAACTTTACTCAACGTTGACCACATGCAAACCATTTATCACCAATTTACCTCAAGTTTTCTACATGGAACAGAGTTTAAAAACAGATTAAGGCTCTGTTTACTCACCTGCTTTGAACAGAGAAACCTGCATTTGTTTTTTTGAAAACTTTGATCTGACCTCTGAACTTGATGTTGATCTGTTCTGCCTTGTGTTTTGAATTGAATTTGGATTGATCTTGCTTTTTTTTCTTCAGGTTTTGAAATTGTGAAGAGATATCTTGAATTCCTTTGATTATGCATTTTTTTTACTTTAGAAATTTAACTGATAAAAAAAATGTAAGACAGGTATGAAGATGTTTATATAACTTAATCTTCTCATTTATTAATTATTTTGAAATAATAAAAAGAGATTAAGGACACTTGTACAATTTTGATAACACTTATCACTAAACACATTTCTTTTGCTTATATTTGTTATTTTACATGCATTATACATTTACAAATGTTAAAAAAAACTTATTTAATATATCTCTTATAATTTATATGTAAAATTCTATATCATATTTCCTATTTAATTCAATATTTATATATGTATGTGCATAATTATATTTAAACTTTATCATTTTAGTTTAGATTTGTACAATATAAAATCCAATGATACACTCATAGATAATTATATATACATACACTATTTTTTGAAATGTAGAGTTTGTTTTAGAATTTATTTATTTTTAAGATGTTTGAATTTCAAATCCAAACTTTTATTTGCCATCTACTGATATACATACATATATACAAACATATATTGTGGCTTTGTTGTAGTAAAGATATATAACTTATCCCTAATAGCTTTAAATAAATATTGATTTTAAACCATAGCTAACCATTTACAACATTAATATACACATTAAAATAGAAAAAATATTTATTTGTAAAAGATAAATTCTGCCAAATTATATAATAATAAAGAAGATCATTAAACAAATATTATCAAATTTCAATAATTATATCAGGAGATTATTAAATGAATATTTATCCATATATTTATAATTCATCATTTATTATAGTTCAAATTCATCTATATACATATCCAGATATATATATATATATATATATATATATATATCAGAATTTCATTTGTTCAATTAACAAAAAAGTATTTTAATAATTTTAATCCTGTTTTCCAATTAAAAGATTCCTAAAAATTTGGGTTATCACATTACATGTTTTGGAAATTATAAATTTATAAGTTAATTTTTAAAATGTAAATAATGAAATTTTACTATAATTTTTTTCAAATATATAAAATAAGATTTAAAAGAAGTTAATAATAATAAGACTAATACAATGATAATTAATAAAATTTAATTTAATTTATTAAGTATCTATAATATGTTTAGAATATTTACTTAAAATTTATATTAATATTTTTAAACTGATTTTTTTCATAACTTTAAATAAATAGAGGTTGGGAAGATAAATCAAATTTGACTTGAAATTTAATTTGCTTAATAAGTGAATTTAAATAAAAATTGATATGTATTATTGATTTTGAGGTTTTAAAGATAGAGAATTTATAGTTCGATAACTTGATTTTGAGTAAAGGTGATTAAATGAATATTTTCAAATTTAATAAATTGAAATTGAATATTTAGTTTTGATCTAAATGTGTAATTTGAGATTTTATTTAAATGTTTATAAAAGTGATCAGGTGAATAATTTAGAATTAAATATAACTGAAGCAAGATATTTAATTATTGGTTTTAATAAAACTTGTAATTTGAGACTTTATTTAAATATTATTAGGAATGATTAAGTGAATAATTCAAATTTGAATAGAATTAAATTTGAATTTTTGAAATGTAAATGAGGTTTATTCAATTGAGTTACTGTAAATTGTTTGAATATTTAACTTCGGAACCTATTGAATTGAAAGTGGTTTAAATATGTATTTCAAATCTGGATTTAAAATCGATAAATCAAAATCGTTTTAATGAGAATTTAAAATTGAGATGGATTTGAATTGAATTTGGGAACTAAAAGTTGATTTGAATTTATTTATGAAATTAGAAGAAATAAATCTTACTTGAAACTATTTCAATATATATACTATTTTTAATATATAAATTATTTTAATCTACAAAATATTTCAACTTATAAACTTTTTTTAATTTATAACTATTTCTATATACATAAACTATTTTCGATATTTAAACTGCTTAAGCTGAAAATTTTATGATTTAAAATTTAATGGATTTAAATGCGAATATTTTGTAAGATGGTTTAAACTATTTTGTCATTAGGATTTCGAATGTAAATATGATTTCGGAAGTGACATGATTTCGAAAATGAATATAATTTCGAAAGTGATTTGATTTTGAAATGGATATGAAATTTTATATGTATTTCAAACTGTTTGAAACTATAAAACAACGACGGTGTGAAATAATCGTTTGGTTGTTAAAGAGATCGGGATCAGATATTGTCATATTCTCTGCCGATACCGAAAAACACTTTAACAACTGTGTACGTGGTGGAGATTCCACAATGAAGTAGGATGGTTTGGTGATGATTCTGTATGACGTATTTACGTAGCCCTGACTCCCACAATTCAGTTTGATGTAGCTAAAACAAGAGTCATGCCGAGCTAAGTGAGGTCATTCCTCATATCGGGCATGTTTCTTCGATACCATTCTTTTACTTTGTGATTTGATTAGGTACACCTTTGATTTGGGAGTGTGTCTTGAGGTGGGCGGTAGTAGCTGCTATGTGTTACCACCAGTGCGGATCCGCAAAATGGTAGTATCCTACCCTGAGCATTGCCTCGCGTGCCTTGTCACATGCCTTATCGTGCCTTCTAGGAGTTTGGTTTATGTCGTACCTATCGAGTGCTCCCTGATAGCGTAGCGGTTTGGTGAAGTTTACAGTACTGTATAGACTACGACATTATATAAAACATGTTAAGGGGATATGGGTAACGCCTTAATGCTATTTTAATAGTTTACCTTACTATAGACATTATCTATGTAGCGTATTGTACTATATATGTAGATAGTTTAATGGATAGATAAAGGATGGAAATTCCAAACATCCTTTAAGTTATTTTGCATTTCAGTTGACGTTTCACTTGATTTGAATTTACTGGTATAAGAATGTTAATCGTGACTCGAGTGTTTTGTGTTTTGCTTCATGCTCGAGTCAGACAAAGTGTCACAACATTTGGGACTCACCTTTGGAGTTTGGAGCTTTGCTTGAAGATCCGCCTTTATCTATTCACTTTCCAGTTACTTCAACAGTTGTTTTGTTCTGACTTTTCATTTATATTTGTATTAGTCACTTCTCTGTATCAGATATCTGTTGTATTTTAGTTTAAACTCTGATGTTTATATAGTAGCTTCATGAACTACTATTTATTTATTTCCGCTACTTATTTTCAAATTACTCTGTGTTTGGGATTCTGTGATTTATTTATTTACTGTATATGCTAAGTTTTGTCAAATTATATTGTTTTGAGCAATTCAAGTGAGACAAGTGTGGATGATTGTCGATTTGAACGGTTCGAAATACCAGGTCGTTACAAGTGGTATCAGAGCTCTATTTTAGGAAAAACTTAGCATAAGGAGTAGAACTCATTAGGGATGGGGTAGTGATACCCTAAAATGAGTAGAATCAATTATAGAATCATATTCGTTCGAGCTTGAAATTATTCATTAGGATCCTCCTAGATTAGGATTTCTTTCGGATTTTGGAACTATCCCTTTTTTTTAAATCATTATTATCGTTTTTCCAATTCGTGTTCTTTTGATACTCGAGCATCCCATAGCTCTATCTCTGTTGGTCTCTGTAGTAAATTTGCGCACATATTGCCACCTCAATTGGCAATTTCATCCTTTGAAGTGAATCATTCCATCGACAATCCTGCCAACGTTCGTATGATTTGTAAAGAGGTGAAACTCCCTTACAATGGGCATCGATTAACCGGAAATTTATATATCCTTGGTTTAAATGCTGTTATCTCTTGCAAAGCCCGAACCATTTCTCTAGTAGACGACGATGGCAATTCTTTTATGGTCAAATGTCAATGCCTCTAGATTAAGTAGGTAGTTCTATCTTTTCTTTTAATGTTCAACCTAATGATCTTGACTTACCCGATAGTCAAGGATTATTCTGATGTTGGTGAAGTCACTCCTCCCTTTTAAGCGGAAATCTGAATTCTGCATCGATTTTATTTCTGGAACTCATCCTGTTGTCCTTTCACCTGAAAGAATGGTTCCTATAAATGATTAGTCATGGCCTATGGATTAACCAATGCACCTGCCTTCTTCGTCGATCTCATGAATCGCGTTTCTCGGAATGTTCTCAACCAGTTGTCCTGGTTTTCATTGATGATATTCTCATCCTTTCTGGGTCTCGATTGACTGGTTAAGGTCGCCACGATTAATATAAGTCTATCCATCTTTTCCTCTTTTGCAATTATTTGTCTTATCTCCCTTACGAGCCTATCTTCTTAGTTGAAATTATTTTTGATTAGTGTCCCTCTAATTTGAATCTCTATCCTTGTTTTCAGATCCACCCTTGAATCATCCTGTAAGGGAGTGTATTTGTAATTGATATAAAATATTTTATATTGCGTTGTTTGAATTGTTAAGTTGATTTGGGGTTTCGATCGATTCGTCTGGCCAAGGCTATCGATAGAAATTCCAAAACACTTGAACAGAGTGAAAGGACACGATATGGTTTTCATAATTGGAAAATGAAATAATTTTATGTATTTTGTATATATAAGTATAATTTTCTGAAATTAGATAATTAAATGAATTGGTTGTTAAAAATGATAATACTAGATTATCATTATTGTTTTGCAACATTCCTAAACCATTTACTTTTGTCGTATATTATAAGGAGTTGAATTTTTTTAAAACCGGGTTTATAAATCTGTTTTACAAATGAAATGAACTTAAATTGATAATTTGAGAATTTATTTTCTAGTGCTTTTCTAAATTTGGTTTACAATGTTTTGAAAAATATTATTATTTAAAAGTATTTTAGAATGAAAATTTATTTCCAAAGAACTTTAGGGTCAGTATTCTTCTATTCTGTCATTGGAAAATAATTTCGGTGATGACTGCAGCATCATCGATATTCATTTTCAAGTCTCGGAGTGGAGAGACCACTTAGTAGCTTTGCTACACCTTTTGTTTTGAAAATGGGTTTAATTTGAATTTCTTGAGTATGATTTGATGTAAAAAATAGATATATGTATATATCTATTTCAAAATGGTTTGAAGAGAAACTGGGAATTTAATTCCTAAGTCTTATGTAAAGTAATGGTTTTCAATTATGGAAATGAATTAAAATTTTGAATAATTGGAGTGTCTAAAATGAGAAATGAAATTAAACAATTTTAAACAGTTGAACTAGGATTAAATTAATTTGTATAATACTCAATTGCATTCCAGAACATGTATAACTTACGTGAAATTTTCAAAAAGTTCTAATGTAATGTGAATATGTAATTGAATAACATATAATATAAATGTAAGTAATAGGACATCTAAAAATTAAATTTTGTTAAAGGAATTTTTTTAAATAAAATTTTAATTGTTATAATGAATGTTGTACCCTTAATCTATGTTATAAAATATGTTAAGTGAAAAATTAAATAATAAATAGAGCATGCTATTTAAATAAATAAACATGAACTTAAGAATAGTTGAAATTAGATTTTTAAGTGGAATCAACTTAACTGAAGATAAATGGATAAAACAAATGAATTAAATAAAATAAATTTTGTTTTGAAAGAAAATTTATGTGATAAATGTTAATAAATTGAAAGTGAACTTATTGAATGCAAATATAATGAATTGAAATCAACCAAATGTGAATTCAATAACTATTTAGTAATTGAATAAAATGGATTGAAACCAAATCTATTGAATATTAATCAATTTTAAAAACAATGAAATTTATAGGGTTTCGTGTTAATTGTTGTATTTTTCTTTTTTTGTTGTTCCTATTCTCCTACCTCGTTCCTTTTCAGGAATGAAAAGTTCTAAGTGGGGGAGAGTGTAACGACCCATAAATTTTAACGATTTTTATAACGTAATTAACTAAATTTTTCATGAAACATACATAATAAAATTTTGAAATGAAATTTTGATATTTGGATTACATCTATTTAAAAATAAATGGTGAATTTGTATTGGATATTATATAAGTTAGTTCTGTTATGTAATTTTCAATTCCAATTTGAATCGGTTGAATTTGATTAAAAACAAAATATTTTTGAAATCTGAATGTTTTTATATAATAAAAACGTAAATAATTTTCTGAGTGAGACGTCATATTTCACTCTGTCAAATTTTAATTTCTCTAGCTCTGTTTATCTTGTTTTCGACGTTTTAGCAGCATTTTTGACAGCGAAAAATCGAGTTTTGATCGGATGGTCATCTCTCTGATATCTATGTACCATTCTATTCATCTCATTATGCTGATCTCCATAGTATATTCATTTTGCATTTCGGCGTCTGGTACGTGGTGAAATCTGCAAAATGGTTAGCCGTGTCGGCACCGTTTTAGCCATTTTAGTTATTGTGACTACCCGGAATTTTGGCAATATTATTATAATAAGTATATGATTATAATTAAGTATTTGGTGGTTTAAGCTTAAAAGAAAAATAAAAATAAGGATTTATTGTAAAAATAGAAGTAAATATATAAGGTAACTTATATGGTTTTATGAAAACATAAATGAATACATAAGGTAATTCTAGAATATATATATATTATGGAATACATGTGTGAATGCAAGGAAAATACAAATATCTATGTACATAAAAAAAATATCTACATACATATCAAATAGGATAAGTATGTAAACAGGATGGGAAACATTTGCATTAAATGATATCAATTCTAGGACAAAAACAAGTCGTTTCGCAACTTGTAAAAAATCATTTCAGTTTTTGTAAAGAGAAAAAAATCTTCTTGGTCAATGAAACAAAACTCTGACCAAAGAAACCAAGTATGTACCAGTAAAGCCTACCCTGTATAAAACCCGTTTTCTATATATATATATATATATATATATATATATATATATATATATCTCTTTTTGTTCCACTTCGTTCAAGGATATCATATCAGAGAAACACATAAGCACTACTATCTTGTAACCTTAAACAACAAGTTCATCAATCAAACAAGAAGATCAAAGGGAATTCAGGCTAGTAGTTTTTCAAAAGCAAGATTTATTCTCTGCTCAAACTTTTACGGTGAGTGAACAAATTATTTTAAGACTTAAGTATGATTAAATCTGTGTGTATGATTCATGAATAATATTGTGCTTTGCTTATGTATTTTCTTTTAAGTTTTAACTCTGTATATATCCATATGATTATACTATGTATTTTTGTTATGACCTGTTCTTCTGTGTTTCAAGTTACAGAGTGAAAGTAAACTAGAAAATTTAAATACATCTTCATCCAACCTTTGTTAGGCTTAAAGTATCAAACAAAACAAGTTTGTTTAAACTTAAATTATGGCCTAGAACTTGTTTTAAGCTTGATAGTGAAATATTGACTCTGTAAATTCAGTTTTACAGTGAAAAAGACAATCATATGATAAATTCGAATAGTTTAAAATATTAATTCGATTATATAACTTGAATCGTCATTAGGAAATAGGATTTTTAAAATGAAAATGGTGATTTTTAGTTAAGTATGTTAAGAGCAGTTCTTAGTTGAACAGAAAATGCTTTTTTACCAATTTCCAACGATCGAACAAATATTAAATGTTGAAATTTTGCACCAAGCAAGTTTGGCAATCGATGAAGTTGGGAAAATTCTTAAATGATTTTTCTATTGCAAGAGATGATAGAACGAGGCAAGATTAGGGTTTAACTTTCGTGTTTGTCGTGGTTTGGAACCAAGTTGATTTCGTCTCCTCTGAACGATCGAGCTGCTCGAAACTCTAAGGAAGTGTAGTGTAGGGGATTGGCGAGGTGAGGCCGAAGTCGTAGCGCATCAGGTGGTCGGCGTGAGTGAGGCGAAGCAAATTTGTTGGGTGAGCTCGAGTTCCAAGTTTCGAATGGAATGCTTGATTTCGATCTGGGATTTTTGGCATCGTGTTGATCTTTGCAATCGAGTGTAGGGGTGATACACAACTTGACGGAGGTAGCATAGTTCGCCAGAGTGCCGGCGAAGCGCCGTGCACGTGTACGGCACTGGAATGGTGTTAAGAGGTTTTGGTGGTGAACGACACGAGTAGGTGCTCGAGTAAATGAAGAGCTTGCTTCGGGTGGGGACCCGAGTGCATGAACGTGCTTACCTGTTCTTGTAGTTTAAACTTAAACTTTAACTTTAACTTAACTGGAAAAAAAAGAAAAGTAGGTGAAGAAGGAGAAGGGACTCGAAAGGATAGTGGGAGAAACTCGAGTGTTTACTCGAGTAAACCTAGGGATTCTCTCGGGTTTTGGTTTCAAACTTGCAGTATAATAAAAGTAAAGTTAAGCTAATCATTTTACATGTTTTAAGTATTTATGACTTAATTAATGTTTGATAATTTAAGTAAAGAATTTATTTTAAGTTTTAATTATTTAAGTAAATACTTAAGAATGTTTTTTAAAATTCAATTAATACTTTAATTAAGTAGTTAGTGTAAGATAAGTTTCAAATTTAATTAACATTAAAGCTTTTAAAGTTAGTAACTAGTTTACTTAGAGTTATTAAGGAAGATTTTAAAATGTAAGATACATGATTTCTATTTACTTAGGTTATAGTGTAAGAAAATTAAGAATGGTAATTAATTTATAATTGAAATTAATTAAGTGAATTGAGATTTTTTTTAAATTTGTTATTGAAGATTGATTAACAAATGGTTAAGTGTTTAATTAATTTGAAATTAAGAATTTTAAATTAACTACTTAAACTTAATTAATATATGATTAGTAGTTAACTAACTAAGTAATTTAATTAAGAATTAATAATTGATTAATTAAGTAATTAGTGATAAATAAATGGATAATTAAATTTTATCAATTAATAATTAAGGTTATTAATAATTATGGAGTAATTAATTAAGTAATTAAGCTTTAATAAATTGATTAAGAAGTAATTAATTAATTAAATGGTATGAAATGGAATAATTAATTATTAATGATTTATCGAGCAGGATTAAAGATGCTTTCTTATGGATGAATGTATAAGTAGAATATCCGGATTTGTGATATCTATGTGGTAATATTCTATGCTACTCTGTGATATGCTTGGAATATTTCTATGATGTTTGAGTATGATTTATCTGTGATAAATGATATGTGAATTCAAAGTGTTGAATTAAATTGTTTAAACAATTAAACAACTTGACCTTTAAAATGGCGTTTGGATTTCGATGAGACCGGGATCAGGTGTCAGTTATATTACCCGTTCTTACTACGAGACCCTACGGTTTTGATTATATTACCCACTTTTGTGGCTAGTAGCTGGAATTTAATGAATGTAACAATTTCGGCTATTTTCTATTTACTTGAAAACCCTAGACACTATTATAATATCACTGGATTTCCTATAAAATGTTTTGGTTAGCGTAAGGTAAAAACTTACCCATGTTTATATGTGGGAAGTCTTACGTGATACCTTTATTTTCAAATGGTTTTTGAAGTTAAACAACTTTAACCCGTTTACTCACACCAGACCTATGTCTGACCCAGAGTTTATTCTGTTTTTCTTAAACTCTTGGGTACTCAAATTTTATGAGTAGCCAAGTGATAGGTTTTGGATTGTTGAGTTCTGGAGGAGCTTGGAGCAGGAGTCCAGACGTATCTATCTACTTAGTTCCGCTGTGTTAGTTGATGTATGTTATATTTTGGGATGTATGTAATGGCAGATATATATATGACTGTCTTGTTTGAATGATGTTGTGTAACTCTGATATATGTAAAACTATGTAATAGTTATATGATGTATTATATTCTGTTCCGTTTCCGCTGTGTGATTCTGATGTTGTTATTCTTTCTGTCTATCTTTTCTATTTCTATCTCTTTCTTTTCTTATTGATGATATGTCTTTCTGTGGTCAGAAAGATGGGTCGTCACAGTTGGTATCAGAGCGTAAGTTGAGATAATACCTAGGCTCTGGAATAGTATCAATCTTGAGAGTGTGTATTTGTATATTATATAACTATATACCTATCTAAATTTGTTGAGTTACCTGTTCAGGTTGCCAACATGAGTTCTGGAAGGAGAGGCAGAGGTAGGGGTAGCACCTCGACCGATAATGGACGAAGTCAAACTACTAGTGAGGCTGTAGATCCAGTACCGCCTCAGGTTAGTTTTTCTACTTTGTGCAAGGACTTCACCAACCTTGGAGGTAAACCATTTAAAGGTTGAAAGACTATAATTGAGGTCCAAGCTTGGCTACTCTCTTGTGAGCGGATCTTTAAGAGTATGAAGTTGTCTGATGATAAGAAAAGGGAAATGGCTTCATGGAAATTACAGGAAGGCGCTGCAGCCTTGTGGGATGCAGCGGTAGCAAATATCTCTGAGGGCGACATTTCTTGGGAAAGATTTAAAGAGTTGTTTGAGGAGAAATTCATGCCAACAGCAAGAAAAACTCGTCTGTACCGGGATTTTCTGAATTTGAGGCAGGGATGCATGACTATATCTGAGTATGAGACCAAATTCAATGAAATTTCTTGCTATGGACCAGGGCTTATAGATACTCCTCTCAAAAAGAACGAAATATTTGTGCAAGGATTGAGGTCGGAATTTCATGAGAAGATGACGGTGCATTTGAAAGGATCTTTTATTGAGTTAATTGATATGGCTCTGAGATATGAGGATTTGATGAACAAGAAATCAGTGGCACCAGTAGCAGCATCGGGAGGGAATTCCGCTAATTCAAATAAGAGAAAGTTCAATCTCAATTGGAGGAAGCAGAACAAGAAGAAGCCTGGAAGTAATAACGGACCTCGCAAATGTTATATACATCAACAAGAAGGTCACTTGGCGAAAAAGTGTCCTAGGAAAGGATCTCAGCAACGGCAGCAGCAGTCGCATTATAGTGGACCGAGTTCGGCTTTGGTTCAGAGATCTCTATGCTTCAATTGTCACCAACCAGGTCATATGATCAAGGATTGCCCGTTACTTCATAAAGCTTATCAGAATAAGGTTTTTGCTTTGGAGGGTGCACCGTTAACGTCATCGAAAGGCAAAGGAGTATTGGAAGGTATATTACTTTTAGATGGCAAGTATATGAAAGTTTTATTTGATTCGGGTGCTTCTTTGAGTTTTATTTCTCTAGAATCTGTAGAGAAGCTCTTTCTTACCCCTAGTACTGTTGACCATCCCATCTTTGTATCTAATCATATAGGAGGGGCAACCAAATTAGATATGATCTGTAAGGATATAAGATTTCCTATTTGTCCCATAGTTTTTCTTGTAACCCTTATGTATTAGATTTTATGGGGTTTGACCTTATATTGGGAATGGATTGGCTCGATAAGTATAAGGTTGTCCTGAATTGTGATGAGAGAACAGTTTCGTTGGAAATCGATCTGGGTAGAATTGCTAGAGTGACGTGTGATAATTCTAAAATTCACTTGAGTTGTCTTTTGCATGGAGTTGAGACTTCTCAAGAGAAGGTTGAAGATATCGATGTGGTCCAAGATTTTCCTGATGTATTCGAGGAAGTCAAGTGTTTACCTCCGCATCGAGAAATAGAATTTCGCATTGATTTGGTTCCAGGAGAAGTACCAGTGATTCAGCTTAGTAGGAGGATGGCTCCTAGGGAGAGGAAGGAGCTAGTTAAGCAAACTCAGGATCTTTTGGAGAAGGGATTGATTAGGCCTAGTTTTTCTTGTTGGGGTTCTGCTGCGGTGTTTGCACCAAATCGGATGGATCATTAAGGTTTTGTGTTGACTATCGAGAGCTGAACAAAGTGACCATTCGAAATAAATATCCTCTTCCTCATATTGATGATCTATTTGACCAGCTGCATGGAGCTTCTGTCTTTTCTCAACTGGATTTAGCTTCAGGTTTCCATCAGTTAAGGATAGCTGAGGACAGTATTCCCTTAACTGCATTTAGGGGACCCAATTGTTTCTATGGGTGGTTGGTTATGCCTTTCAGGTTAACCAACGCTCCTCCTTACTTTGTCGACCTGATGAACTTAGTCTTTCGAGATGCATTGAATAAGTTCGTTCTGGTGTTCATCGATGATATTCTGGTCTACTCTAAGACTGAAGAAGAGCACAAGCAGCATTTGAAGATAGTGTTGGAGACACTGAGGAGGCATGTTTTGAAGGTGTAATTCTCTAAGTGCTATTTTTGGAAATCAGAAGTCAAATTTTTGGGGCACATTGTTTCTGGAGAAGGAATCTCTGTAGATACAGCGAAGGTTGAGACTATTCTAGAGTGGAACCAGCCGCAGACACCGACTGAAATTCGTAGTTTTCTGGGTTTAGCTGGCTACTACCGGAAGTTTATCAAGGATTATTCTAAGATTTCTTCACATTTGACCAAGCTGACAACGAAAGGAGTTAATTTTAAGTGGACACCTCAGTGTGAAGAAGCTTTCCAGGAGTTGAAGACGAGGCTAACCAATGCACCTGTGCTAGCTATTCCGGATGGGAAGAGAAAATTTAAGGTTTATACAGATGCTTGTATAGTTGGACTGGGAGTAGTTCTGATGGAAAATGGTAGAGTTATTGCGTATGGGAGTCGGCAATTGAAGCCACATGAAAGAAACTACGCTACAAACGATCTAGAGTTGTTGGCCATTGTTTTTGCTTTGATGATCTGGAGGCACTATCTTTTGGGAGAGAAGTTCGAGTTATTCACGAATCATAAACCGTTGAAATATCTTTTCTCTCAAAAGGATCTTAATCTAAGGCAGCAGCGATTGGTCGAGTTTCTAGCATCATATGATTTGGATATTCTGTATACCCCGGGAAAGGCGAATGTTGTGGCTGATGCTCTTAGCAGGAATGCAATTCTGTCTCTTTTGAAAGTGGTTCCATCTCTTATGGAAAGGATTTCGAGCAAGCAAGAATCAGATAGTAGATTAAGAAGAATCATCAGGAAAGTTAAGAAGGGTCAGTGTTCCAGTTTCAAGATTGATGACCAAGGGACACTGAGGATCAACGGAAGGATCTGTATTCCCAATTTCAAGGAATTGAAGCAGGAGATCCTATCTGAAAGTCATCGCTCCAGGCTAAATATCCACCCAGGAATCTCAAAGATGAATAAGGATATGAAGAGAGTCTTCTGGTGGCCAGGTATGAAGAAAGATATTGCTAGATCGTAAATAGTTGTGCTATCTGCCAGCAAGTTAAAGGAGATCGGCGGAAGTTAGCGGGATTATTACAACCTTTAGAAATTCCGATGTGGAAGTGGGAGATGATTTCGATGAATTTCATCGACGGTTTGCCTAGAACCAAGAGAGGAAATGAAGGAATATGGGTGATTGTGGATCGTCTAACTAAGAGCGCCCATTTTATACCGGTTAAGGCAACTCATACTGCAGCTTCTCTAGCAGAGATTTTCTTGAGAAAGATAGTCATATTGCAAGCTGTTCCAGTTAGTATAGTAAGTAATCGTGATCCTATCTGCACCAGAAAATTCTGGGAGGCTTTGCAATCAACTTTTGGAACGAGTTTGAGATTGAGTACAGCCTATCATCCTCAGACAGGTGGGCAGACGGAAAGGCTGAACCGTATTCTTGAGGATATGCTGAGAGCTTGTGTTTTGGATTTTGGTGGATCGTGGGAAGACCATCTTCATCTAGTGGAATTCTCATATAATAATAGTTACCGGACGAGTATTAAGATGGCTCCTGTAATGCCCCACCCCGAGACCCACCTTAGCAAAGAGAATTAACAAGTAATTCTGTCTACTAAAGCGGAGAATAGGGCTGGTTAAGTGCGACCATCTATAATTTTGTCTTAAACATCTATTGAATACGTCGATAAATGCAATATAATTTTTTTTGCAACTCAAGTGGATCGACATACCCAGTTAATGCTTAATCCAAAACTATAGGTGGCTAACGGATCTATCAAAACAAAATACAATAACTGAATGTAAATCACATCACAGAACAGTAACCAACATCATATATACACATATACACAGATATATGTTTAATATAATACAATATGAATACAATAAAGGTGGTACTCAACCACACCATATACATTGAATCAAATATAATTACATCAGAGTATGCGGAAGAACAGAAATTGCTAAAGAAAAAGGAGAGCTGATATCCAGCATCAACTTCAAGCTAAGTCCAATAGATGATACCTGAAACAACTCGGTTTGGGTCAGTCTAGCTACACAAATCAGTTAATATCGGTAATATGAAGCAGAATAGATATGAAGATACTTCTTCTCGAAAGAGAAGAATGAATTGATAAACTCATAAGCTCAACACTTAAGTACCAAGCGCTACTTAAGTGAACAAATACTTCGAAGGAGGTAACTCAAATCAAACACAAGTGCCTCATATCATCGGCGACATCCTAAAATGTCTACATGGTTTCCATGAACCATATTTCCTCAAAAGGAGAAACATCAATAAAAACTCTCGCTAAAATGGCAAACATAAAACATTCTAAAATAGGGTGATCCAAAACTCAATTATAGATGAATCTCGAAATTCATTTATACCTCATCTCATCGGTGTAAATGTATACAAATCTCAATCTCAAGTCACCAAAATGGCAAAACCCAGAATATCCAATAAAATCATGAAATTATCAAAACTCATAACTCAAGGAACTCGATAAGAGTTTAAAACATCATAATTGATATCACCATATATATAACATCTCATATAGCACTAGGCTATCGATGTAATAAAACATCTTAAAAAGGTGAAATCATAATAAAATAAGAAAACTCAAAAAATCCGGATTCGCCAAATCTCCGATTGCAATGCCAAAGCAATGCTGCACGTGCTAAACTCAGACGGCCGAAGCCTCAGACAAGGTCGCTAACACCTCTCAAAGCAGTTCGTCCTCATGACAAGGTTGCTGACACCTCTCCAAGCCGTTTTGTCAACCCTAACAAGGTCGCTAACACCTCCTAAAGCAATTTGTCCTCATGACTAGGTCGCTGACAGCTCTTCAAGCTGTTTTGTCAGCCCTAACAAGGTCGCTAACACCTCCCAAAGCAGTTTGTCCTCATGACTAGGTCGCTAACACCTCTCAAAGCAGTTCTGTTAGGTAAACATCGTGAATGTGTCACAAACTCACGGATAGGAACCCGAAAAGTGTTAGCGTGTGTCCCATACCACACATTCGTACTTAGCGGTTTACCACCCGTTAGTCGATGCCACACTAGAAACATCATAAAACTCAGAAAATTATATCTCGCCCAGTCTCATTGGCGAGTGATAAAGAGACACTATACTCGTCTCGTCTCATCGACAAGTATTAAATGGCATCGTAACTTGTCTCATCTCATCGACAAGTGAAAACATCGTGATGGTTACTCATAAACCATAAATCTCAAAGTAGAAATCTCAAACTATAAAACTTGCCAAATATTGGCCTTCCCAAATAATTCCTGAATATATGAATTATAATCTCAAACACCCGCCATAAATTAGCTAAGTAACTCAAAAATCATAACCTGGATAGTTTCGATCGTACAAGTCCGAAATTAACCGAAATAGTAAACGCACGTGTCTCATACCACGTGTTTTACTAAATCATTTAATTCTCTTTCTCATACGTTCGAATAGTATATAAATGTATATTTTAAATTTAAAATAATTTATTTGAGAAAACAAGCTTTTAAAACCATTTTCCGAAATCAATTTTGAAGACGATATTTGAAAATTCCCTTATTATGGAGAATAAATAGATTTTATAGATTAAAACAATACTATATAATAATTTCACAAGCCAATTTTTTTGAAAAACACTTTAAAATGCTTTATAAAAGCCGTGCACAAAATCTAGAGAGAAAACCCAAGAATTAGGGAAAATATCAAAAATGGTGGAAATTATTCTAAATATAAACACCACTGAAATCAAACTATGATCACTAGTTCGACAGCAGGTTTGGACCTGAAAACAGAGTCCAAATGACATGAAATTTTGCATTAATATATACTAACAGCCCTACTCTAATCTGCAAAAAGACTGATCCAATTCCGACTTGAAATGAAGATTCTGCGTCGCTTCGAAGTCGGACTAAAACCACAATAAACTGCTGTGTAAAAATAGCGCAAATGTTCAACTTCGACGATGAGTTCGAAGGGGAACTGAACCCAGATCTTCATGAAATTTGATAGGAACATAGACTAATACTTCTACTACAATGTGCAATAAGAACCGTTCGATTCGGACTTGAAACAAAGAAGTGGCGCCGTCTCAAAGTTGGACCGAAACTAGGATTTTCAGTTTATTCAAAACAGCGCAAAGGTCCGACTTCGGCAACGAGATCGTCATAACTAACCAACCCAGATTTTTATGAAACTATACAAAAGAATAGATCATCACTTCGTCTTTCCAATAAGACCAAGAATGGCAGATTCCGACATCGGACGTTCCCAGGATGGCGTCGTAAAGTCGGGGTTCTGCGTTGAAAACAACGAGAGAAAAGAAGGCCGGTAGCTATGCACTAATAGGCCAGAGACGAAAAACCACAATTTTGACATAGTAAACTTTAAATTCTGGCAAAATGAATAAAATAAAAGTTGTATCTTAATTTCTAAGCTTTTCGGAATGACCAATATTATCAAAATCGGTTAGGAAATGAAGAAGTTATGATCAAATTCGTTTCAGCTTCAATGACAGAGCAAATATTGGATTTGCTCTCGGGTTAGCAGTAGAAAAATTGGATTTTGACATGGATAACATCCAAATTATAGAAAATACAAAACATGAAAGTTGTAACACATGAAATATGCTTTCTGGAACATCCAAAATTACCAAAATCAGTTTGGAAACGAAAAAGTTATGATCAAATATGTTTCAGCTTCAATGACAGAGCAAATATTGTATTTGCTCTCAGGTTAGCAGTAGAAAAACTGAATTTTGACATAGCTAACATCAACTTACAGAAAACACAAAACATAAAAGTTGTTTCACATAAATTAATCTTTCCAGAACATCCACAATTATCAAATTCCGATAAACAATGAAAAAGTTACGATTAAAACAATTTTCAGATTTAAATTTCGCATCTGCTGTCATTTTAGCATCGGGATAGCGTCATTAGAAGCAACTTTCGACCATTTAAAGCTCAAAATTTAACAAAATACAAAACAATAAAGTTATAGAAGACAAGCTAAGCCTTCCAAAACATCAAGAATCGTTAAATTTGGATATCACATTAGAAAGATATGCTAAAATTACCAACAATATTAAGCACAGTTTTCCAATGACAGAGCAGTAAGTTAATATTGGGGTTTTCGATACTCTATGCTCAAAATTTGCGAAAGTGTTTAACATGAAAGTTATCACACTTTCTTCAAGCTTTCCATAACATAAATTAAAATAAAATTCTGATTTAAAACGAAAAAGATATGCCTAATTTACTGACAGTGATTCACAAATGAACATGCAATAAAAATAAAATTGAGATTTCTAACCTTGAAATCTCAATCTATGCTAGAAAATGTGAGTTTTCAACTCACCTTGAATTAGAGATGATCAAATCTCAGATTTTTTCTGAAATAAGCAAGTTTTGAGGAGAATAAAGCTTCCAACAACCTGTAGAAAATTAGAACAGCACGTGCAAAAGGAAATATAAAAAGAATCAGAAAACCCTCTTCTCAAATAAGAATTTTGATGAAATAGCAATGTTTTGGAATGAAATTATCTTTTGATTCTCTTTAGATTTGATAATAAAAACAATTTATTGAAGAGTATTTGGAGATTTAAAAGCCTGTCTTTGAAAAAAAAAAAGAGAAATTTGTTTACTGCTTCTATTTCCAGGTGAGCAGGAAGAAAGAATGAGATGTAGATTGTACGTACCGGTTAATTTCTCATTTTTTTTTTCTCATTTTTGGTTTTAGCCTAATGGGCTTTTGGACCCAAAGATTAAAAGAAATCAAATAGGCCTAAGTTTCAATTCATACTTAAACTAAAATACATATATTCACACATATGTAATTAACAAAGGCCATTTTCTTTCAAATTTTCCTACAAATAAAATTGTAAACTTACATAAACATGAAATAAATTATTTTACATTATAAAAGGATTAATTAAATATTTTTTATTTTTTTAATAATTACTATTATTAAAATTCTTTATTTTCACAATAATACACAATTTTCACCAAATAAATGTAAAAGTTTACATTTTTAACTTCTAAAATTCAACAAAAATCATTTTCTTATCTAGAAATATATTTCCCACCATATCCAAACTTTATTTATAGCCAAAACTCACTTTGAAACCAATTTTCCATCATTTTACTTAATTAAACACCCTTTAAAAAAAATTAAATACTTCATTTAAAAATTATTAAAAGAAGTAATTGGAAATAATTAATAAAATTATTGTATTTTCTCCAAATAAAATCACATTTCATTCATTATTAACTCAATCAAACAAAATAAATTTTTCAATCTTTATTTTCACATTTTATTTTCAAAGTTCATTGTTATTTTTTTTTCCAAATAAACAGATTAAATCTCTAATTTATTTTAATTCACCATATTAAATTATAACTTCCGTTATAATTTAACATTTACAGGTAATCTCCAAAACCAAGGTTGTTACAGACTCCCCTCCTTAACAAAATTGCGTCCGTGCAATTTTTAGAGGAAAAGGCTGTAAACAACACAAAAATTCAATCGAAAAGGACAAAAGACAAGCTTGAAACTCAAGCCATTCATACTCTCAACATAGAATGGTAGAGAAAAATAATGAAAAAATTGGTTAATCCAATAGCCCATCAAATGCTAATATAGTGATTAGCAAACCATCGAATTTTCCAAGCAACTCGAAAGAATTTCGAACATCTCCCATCTCGAATTAAAACTCAATAAAATGCTCAACAAATAGTCAATCGAAAATGATTGATTACTCAAAATTCTATGAATAGAGTTGGGACTAAAGTCACACAAACCCAATCTCTAAGCAATAAAGAAGATCAACAGCAAGATTTTCCACACGATAATACGGAAAGAACATCCTCACAACAAGATAAACACAATAGACAAGATTGATAAATCACAAGATGGCTTCTCACAAGGCCACCAAACTCGAACGACCACGAAATATGCATGTCGTTGATATTAGCTCAGGGATAGAATATACTCAAGAAACAAGAATATGAGCTCAAATTACTTTTCAGTCCAAGATATTTAGAATTTTTTTTTCCAACATCTTTTAAATTTTAAATCTGCATTTTCAACATTTGAAAATTTTAAAACTCTTTACTATATTACTTAGTAAGTAATATAAAATTCAAATTAAAAGTCCAAATTTCTTCTCTTACTTCAAAATTAAGTTTCAAAGAATTTTGTAAATCCATCATAGTATTCCTCAAAATAAAGTAAGGGTTTAAATTCCCTTTACTCTTTTTATTAAATCGCTTAAATGGTTTAACACAATCTTCAAATCCTCTTATAACTCTTCTCTTAAAACATCCAATGTATATAATATAAATTCTAAAATCTCAAAATATACTTTCAATAAAGTATAGCTCAATAATTTTCTCACATATTTTCATCTTTATAATTTCAAAATAAATATATAAATAAATGCCATTGCCTCGCCACTGAATCTCTAATAAATGGATATGTCTGTTGGCTGCAGAGTCGATCGAACGATCAAAACTGCCTCGCCACTCTGATACTCGTCTCTAAAATCAATGGCTGCAATTACCATTCAAAAATAAATTTAATATTTAATCACAAATATTATTTTCAAAATCTCAATTTTTAAAACACAAACCATCATGTCTGATTGTCTCATCATAGCATTTAGGAGATTCCTGTCGATAACGTTGATCAAGCGTATCGACTAGAACTCTTAACTACTCATGGACAACCCAACACTCTCAAATTATTTCTATAAAAGAAGTACTACTCATGTAAATATATTCTCAAAATATTCTTTGATTTTTTTTTATCTCAAAGCTCAAATTTCTCTTTAAAACTCATATTTATATAGCTTCAAAACTCAAACCAAAGAACATTAAGAGAATGCATCAAGATATTCCCAGAATACTCGATTCTCAAAATCAATAGAAGGAGATAGAGTGTTCATCAATCTTACGATGTCACGAGCCACTCCCAAAAATCATCAAGATACAGGATAAACAAGATATTCTTCTCGAAGGAAAAGAAGAAACAATCCACGAGTCAGTCGGAATAATGCTAAAGGATAACATTGATTGAGTATATGAAAAGAACACTCAAATGAAGCTGAATGATAAACTCAATCAAACTCGCACAATCTAGAAACTCACCTCATTCCTTAGTGGATGTCCTCGTGGAAGGATAACCGAAGAGCTAAGAGCCAGGAATAAGGTTATCTCAACACTCGATTGACCGATTGGATGTCAAATCCAAAAGGACTCACAAAACTCAACAAAGTCACCTTGACTGGAATTCGAGATATATCATCACATCTCGATACTCAAGAGTGAATTCAGAAACCTTGGAATCATCATTAACGTTCCAAAGTGATAGAATTAATAAAACAATCAAAATAGGAAACCTAAATATACAATAGGATCCTATAAAACAAAGGATTGGACTTAAACATCAAATAAGTCCATCCATCTCAAATCAGATACATCTCAAGATGGTGAGTAAAAAACAAATACTCACTAAAACAGCAACAAATAAATAACTCAGAATGCTCACAAGAAGCCAATCGTTGTGGATCCCTTCAATAGGATTCACAACTCTCAAAGGAATGCAACAAGAATGCTCAAAGAAATTAATCAGCTCCATCGATACGAACTCACTCGTATCGACAAAAATAAGAATCTAATAATCCCAAATAAGATTTTATATAAGATAAGATGACATCAAACTCTATTATGGAATACTACGAAATACAATTTATATTCCTAGACATATTCCATCTCAACATATCCCAAAACTCGAAAAAGAATCAAAGCACGATTCGAAAACAAGCTCGAAGAAAGGACAACGATTCACTCGTATTGTACTTCGATGTATCGTGATATACGTACTATTCTGTGTTTATTCTACTTTGTTCTGACCACAGCTCTGATACCATGCTGTAACGCCCCACCCCGAGACTCACCTTAGCAAAGAGAATTAACAATTAATTATGTCTACTAAAGCGGAGAATAGGGCTGGTTAAGGACGACCATCTATAATTTTGTCTTAAACATCCATTGAATAAGTCGATAAATGCAATATAATTTTTTTTTTGCAACTCAAGTGGATCGACATACCCAGTAAATGCTTAATCCAAAACTATAGGTGACTAACGGATCTATCAGAACAAAATACGTTACTTAATGTAAATCACATCACAGAACAGTAACCAACATCATATATATACATATACATTGATATATGTTTAGTACAATACAATATGAATACAATAAAGGTAGTACTCAACCACACCAAATACATTGAATCAAATATAATTACATCAGAGTATGCGGAAGAACAGAAATTGCTAAAGAAAAAGGAGAGCTGATATCCAGCATCAACTTCAAGCTAAGTCCAATAGATGATACCTGAAACAACTCGGTCTGACCCGAGTATAAATACATGGTTCAGTCTAGCTACACAAATCAGTTAATATCGGTAATATGAAGCAGAATAGATATGAAGATACTTCTTCTCGAAAGAGAAGAATGAATTGATAAACTCATAAGCTCAACACTTAAGTAACAAACGCTACTTAAGTGAACAAATACCTTGAAGGAGGTAACTCAAATCAAACACAAGTGCCTCATATCATCGGCGACATCCTAATATGTCTACATGGTTTCCATGAACCATATTTCCTCAAAAGTAGAAACATCAATAAAAACTCTCGCTAAAATGGCAAACATAAAACATTCTCAAATAGGGTGATCCAAAAATCAATTATAGATGAATCTCCAAATTCAATTATACCTCATCTCATCGGTGTAAATGTATATAAATCTCAATCTCAAGTCGCCAAAATGGCAAAACCCAGAATATCCTATAAAATCATGAAATTATCAAAACGCATAACTCAAGGAACTCGATAAGAGTTTAAAACATCATAATTAAAATCACCATATATATAACATCTCATATAGCACTAGGCTATCGATATAATAAAACATCTTAAAAAGGTGAAATCATAATAAAACAGAAAACTCAGAAAATCTGGATTCGCCAAATCCCCGATTGCAATGCCGAAGCAATGCTGCACGTGCTAAACTCAGACGGCCGAAGCCTTAGACAAGGTCGCTAACAACTCTCAATGCAGTTCGTCCTCATGACAAGGTTGCTGACACATCTCCAAGCCGTTTTGTCAACCCTAACAAGGTCGCTAACACCTCCCAAAGCAATTTGTCCTCATGACTAGGTCGCTGACACCTCTCCAAGAAGTTCTGTCAGCCCTAATAAGGTCGCTAACACCTCCCAAAGCAGTTTGTCCTCATGACTAGGTCGCTAACACCTCTCAAAGTAGTTACATTAGGTAAACATCGTGAATGTGTCACAAACTCACGGATAGGAACCCGAAAAGTGTTAACATGTGTCGCATACCACACATTCGCACTTAGCGGTTTACCACCCGTTAGTCGATGCCACACTAGAAACATCATAAAACTCAGAAAATTATATCTCGCCTAGTCTCATTGGCGAGTGATAAAGAGACACTATACTCGTCTCATCTCATCGACAAGTATTAAATGGCATCGTAATTTGTCTCATCTCATCGACAAGTGAAAACATCGTGATGGTTACTCATAAACCATAAATCTCAAAGTAGAAATCTCAAACCATAAACTCGCCAAATATTGGCCTTCCCAAATAATTCCTAAATATATGAATTATAATCTCAAACACCCGCCATAAGTTGGCTAAGTAACTCAAAAATCATAACCCGGATAGTTTCGATCGTACAAGTCCGGAATTAACCGAAATAGTAAACGCATGTGTCCCATACCACGTGTTTTAATAAATCATTTAATTCTCTTTCTCATACGTTCGAATAGTATATAAATGTGTATTTTAAATTTAAAATAATTTATTTGAGAAACAAGCTTTTAAAACCATTTTTCGAAATCAATTTTGAAGACGATATTTGAAAATTCCCTTATTATGGAGAATAAATAGATTTTATAGATTAAAATAATACTATATAATAATTTCACAAGCCAATTTGTTTGAAAAACACTTTAAATGCTTTATAAAACCCGTGCATGAAATCTAGAGAGAAAACTCAAGAATTCGGGAAAATATAAAAAATGGTGGAAATTATTCTAAATATAAACACCGCTGAAATCAAGCTATGATCACTAGTTCGACAGCA
This sequence comes from Allium cepa, assembly GCA_030765085.1. Taxonomy (NCBI): domain Eukaryota; kingdom Viridiplantae; phylum Streptophyta; class Magnoliopsida; order Asparagales; family Amaryllidaceae; genus Allium; species Allium cepa. The sequence continues at coordinate 351,598,529 of CM060944.1, forward strand.
GGTTTGGACCTGAAAACAGAGTCCAAATGACATGAAATTTTGCAGTAATGTAGACTAACAGCCCTACTCTAATTTTCAAGAAGACTGATCCAATTCCGACTTGAAATGGAGATTCTGCGTCGCTTCGAAGTCGGACTAAAAGCACAATAAACTGCTGTGTAAAAACAGCGCAAATGTTCAACTTCGACGATGAGTTCGAAGGGGCAACTGAGCCCAGATCTTTATGAAATTTGGTAGGAGCATAGACTATTACTTATACTACAATTTGCAAAAAGAACTGTTCGATTCAGACTTGAAATGAAGAAGTGACGTCGTCTCAAAGTTGGACCGAAACTAGGATTTTCTGTTTATTCAAAACAGCACAAAGGTCCAACTTCGGCAACGAGATTGTCATAGCAAACCAACCCATATTTTTATGAAACTATACAAAAGCGTAGATCATCACTTTGTATTTCCAAAAAGACCAAGAATGGCAGATTCTGACATCGAACGTGCCCAGGATGGCGTCGCAAAGTCGGGGTTCTGCGTTGAAAACAACGAGAGAAAAGAGACCAAGGCCGGTAGCTATGCACTAACAGGCTAGAGACGAAAAACCACAATTTTGACATAGTAAATTTTAAATTCTAGTAAAATGAATAAAATAAAAGTTTTAGCTTAATTTCTAAGCTTTTCGGAATGACCAAGATTATAAAAATCGGTTAGGAAACGAAGAAGTTATGATCAAATTCGTTTCAGCTTCAATGACATAGCAAATATTGGATTTGCTCTCGGATTAGTAGTAGAAAAATTGGATTTTGACATGGCTAACATCCAAATTATAGAAAATACAAAACATGAAAGTTGTATCACATGAAATATGCTTTTTGGAACATCCAAAATTACCAAAATCGGTTTGCAAACGAAAAAGTTATGATCAAATATGTTTCAGCTTCAATGACAGAGCAAATATTGGGTTTGCTCTCAGGTTAGCAGTAGAAAAACTGAATTTTGACATAGCTAACATCAAAATTACAAAAAATACAAAACATAAAAGTTTTTGAACATAAATTAAGATTTTCGGAACATCCATAATTATCAAATTCCAATAAACAATGAAAAAGTTACGACTAAAACAATTTTCGGATTTAAAGTTTGCATCTGCTGTCATTTTAGCCTCGGGACAGCATCATTAAAAGCAACTTTCGACCATTTAAAGCTCAAAATTTAACAAAATACAAAACAAGAAAGTTATAGAAGACAAGCTAATCTTTCCAGAACATCAATAATCGTTAAATTTGGATATCACATGAGAAAGATATGCTAAAATTACCAACAATATTAAGCACAGTTTTCCAATGACAGGGCAGTAAGTTAGTATTGGGGTTTTCGATACTCTATGCTCAAAATTTGCTAAAGTATTTAACATGAAAGTTATCACACTTTCTTCATGCTTTCCATAACATCAAACAAAATAAAATTCCGATTTAAAACGAAAAAGATATGCCTAATTTACTGACAGTGATTCACAAATGAACATGCAATAAAAATAAAATTGAGATTTCTAACCTTGAAATCTCAATCTATGCTAGAAAATGTGAGTTTTCAACTCACCTTGAATTAGAGATGATCAAATCTCAGATTTTTTCTGAAATAAGCAAGTTTTGAGGAGAATAAAGCTTCCAACAACCTGTAGAAAATTAGAACAGCACGTGCAAAAGGAAATATAAAAAGAATCAGAAAACCCTCTTCTCAAATAAGAATTTTGATGAAATAGCAATGTTTTGGAATGAGATTACCTTTTGATTCTCTTTAGATTTGATAATAACAACAATTTATTGAAGAGTATTTGGAGATTTAAAAGCCTATCTTTGAAAAAAAAAAAAAAAAAATGTTTACTGCTTCTATTTCCAGGTGAGGAGGAAGAAAGAATGAGATGTAGATTATACGTACCAGTTAATTTCTCATTTTTTTCTTATTTTTGGTTTTAGCCTAATGGGCTTTTGGACTCAAAGATTAAAAGAAATCAAATAGGCCTAAGTTTTAATTCATACTTAAACTAAAATACATATATTCACACATATGTAATTAACAAAGGCCATTTGCTTTCAAATTTTCCTACAAATAAAATTGTAAACTTACATAAACATGAAATAAATTATTTTACATTATAAAAGGATTAATTAATTTTTTTTTAAATAATTACTATTATTAAAATTCTTTATTTTCACAATAATACACAATTTTCACCAAATAAATGTAAAAGTTTACATTTTTAACTTCTAAAATTCAACAAAAATCATTTTCTTATCTAGAAATATATTTCCCACCATATCCAAACTTTATTTATAGCCAAAACTCACTTTGAAACCAATTTCCATCATTTTACTTAATTAAACGCCCTTTAAAAAAAATTAAATACTCATTTAAAAATTATTAAAAGAAGTAATTGGAAATAATTAATAAAATTATTGTATTTTCTCCAAATAAAATCACATTTCATTCATTATTAACTCAATCATACAAAATAAATTTTTCAATCTTTATTTTCACATTTTATTTTCAAAATTCATTGTTATTTTTTTATCCAAATAAACAGTTCAAATCTCTAATTTATTTTAATTCACCATATTAAATTATAACTTCCGTTATAATTTAACATTTACAGGTAATCTGCAAAACCAAGGTTGTTACAGCTCCTTATGAAGCTTTGTATGGAAGACCGTGTAGATCCACATCCTGTTGGATAGAGTCGAGAGATCGTCTTGTGCTTGTACCAGATTTGATCCGTGAAGCTTCTGCGAAAGTTGAGCTTATTAAGAAGAGAATGAAAGCTGCTCAAGACCGTCAAAAGAAATATGCAGATAAAAGGCGAAGGCAATTGGAATTTGAGATTGGAGATTTAGTTTTTGTCAAAGTTTCCCTGAACAAAGGAGCTATAAGATTCGGAAAGACAGGAAAACTTGCCCCGAGATATATTGGTCCATTCCAGGTGCTGGAAAGGATTGGTGCTGTGGCTTATAGAATTGAATTGCCAGAACGGATGTCTGGAATTCATAATGTATTTCGTGTATCCCATCTAAGAAGTTTGTCCATGACCCATCACTGGTTGTAGAACCAGTAGTCCAGGAAGATTTGAAGGTCGAGCCAAACTTGACTGTGGTCAGGAACCCTGTTCAGATTGTTGGTCAAGACGAGAGGAAACTCAGGAGAAAAGCAGTGAAGCTTGTTAAAGTGCAGTGGAGCGAGGATCCCAGAGATTGTACCTGGGAAACTCTGGATAGCTTTAGGAAAGCCTATACGGATTTGTGTCCGCATAACTAGTGATGTTTGTTAGGATAAACTGTTTGATTGTTTGCTAATGTATGGATGATATGTATGTTTGGGTTGTTGATATAAAAGCTTTTGAATTATCTTTTGTTTTAAATTTCGGGGATGAAATTCTTTTAAAGGGGAGGAATGTGACGACCCGGAATTTTGGCAATATTATTTTAATAAGTATATGATTATAATTAAGTATTTGGTGGTCTAAACTTAAAATAAAAATAAAAATAAGGATTTATTGTAAAAATAGAAATAAATATATAAGGTAACTTATATGGTTTTATGAAAACACAAATAAATACATAGGGTAATTCTAGAATATATATATATATATATATATATATATATATATATATACTATGGAATATATGTGTGAATGCAAGGCAAATACAAATATCTATGTACATAAAAAAATATCTACATACATATCAAATAGGATAAGTATGTAAACAGGATGGGAAACATTTGCATTAAATGATATCAATTCTAGCACAAAAACAAGTCATTTCGCAACCGGTAAAAAAATCATTTCAGTTTCTATAAAGAGAAAAAAATCTTGTTGGTCAATGAAACAAAACTCTGACCAAAGAAACCAAGCATGTACCAGTAAAGCCCACCCTGTATAAAACCTGTTACCTATATATATATATATATATATATATATATATATTCCAGTTCGTTCAAGGCTAACATATCAGAGAAACACATAAGCACTACTATCTTGTAACCTTAAACAACAACTTCATCTATCAAACAAGAAGATCAAAGGGAATTCAGGCTAGCAATTTTTCAAAAGCAAGATTTATTCTCTGCTCAAACTTTTACGGTGAGTAAACAAATTATTTTAAGATTTAAGTATGATTAAATCTGTGTGTATGATTCATGAATAATATTGTGCTTTGCTTATGTATTTTCTTTTAAGTTTTAACTCTGTATATATCCATATGATTATACTGTGTATTTTTGTTATGACCTGTTCTTCTGTGTTTCAAGTTACAGAGTGAAAATAAACTAGAAAATTTAAATACATCTTCATCCAACCTTAGTTAGGCTTAAAGTATCAAACAAAAAAAGTTTGTTTAAACTTAAATTATGGCCTAGAACTTGTTTTAAGCTTGATAGTGAAATATTGACTCTGTAAATTCAGTTTTACAGTGAAAAAGACAATCATATGATAAATTCGAATAGTTTAAAATATTAATTCGATTATATAACTTGAATCGTCACTAGAAAATAGGATTTTTAAAATGAAAATGGTGATTTTTAGTTAAGTATGTTAAGAGCAGTTCTTAGTTGAACAGAAAATGCTTTTTTACCAATTTCCAGCGATCGAACAAATATTGAATGTTGAAATTTTGCACGAAGCAAGTTTGGCAATTGATGAAGTTGGGAAAATTGTTAAATGATTTTTCTATTGCAAGAGATGATAGAACGAGGCAAGATTAGGGTTTAACGTTCGAGTTTGTCGTGGTCTGGAAAAAAGTTTATTTCGTCTCCTCTGAACGATCGAGCTACTCGAAACTCTAGGGAAGTGTAGTGTAGGGGATTGGCGAGGTGAGGCCAAAGTCGTAGCACCTCATGTGGTCGGTGTGAGTGAGGCGAAGCGAATTTGGTGGGTGAACTCGAGTTCCAAGTTTCGAATGGAATACTTGATTTCGATCTGGGATTTTTGGCATCGTGTTGACCTTTGCAATCGAGTGTAGGGGTGACACACAACTCATCGGAGGTAGCGTAGTTCGCCAGAGCACCGGCGAAGCACCGTGCATGAGTACGGTAATGGAATGGTGTTAGGAGGTTTTGGTGGTGAACGACACGAGTAGGTGCTCGAGAAAATGAAGAGCTTGCTTCGGGTTGGGACCTGAGTGCGTAAGCGTGCTTACCTGTTCTTGTAGTTTAAACTTAAACTCACCTGGAAAAAAAAGTAGGCGCAGAAGGAGAAGGGACTCAGAAGGATAGTGGGAGACACTCGAGTGTTTACTGAGTAAACCTGGGGATTCTCTCGGGCTTTGGTTTCAAACTTGCAGTATAATAAAAGTAAAGTTAAGCTAATCATTTTACAAGTTTTAAGTATTTATGACTTAGTTAATGTTTGATAATTTAAGTAAAGAATTTATTTTATGTTTTAATTATATAAGTAAATACTTAAGAATGTTTTTTAAAATCCAATTAATACTTTAATTAAGTAGTTAATGTAACATAAATTTCAAATTTAATTAACATTAAAGCTTTTAAAGTTAGTAAGTAGTTTACTTAGAGTTATTAAGGAAGATTTTAAAATGTTAGGCACATGATTTCTATTTACTTAGGTTATAGTGTAAGAAAATTAAGAATGGTAATTAATTTATAATTGAAATTAATTAAGTGAACTGAGATTTTTTAAATTTGTTATTAAAGATTGATTAACAAATGGTTAAGTGTTTAATTAATTTTAAATTAAGAATTTTAAATTAACTACTTAAAGTTAATTAATAAATGATTAGTAGTTAACTAATTAAGCAATTTAATTAAGAATTAATAATTGAATAATCAAGTAATTAGTGATAAATAAATGGATAATTAAGTTTTATCAATTAATAATTAAGCTTATTAATTAATAATTATGGAGTAATTAATTAAGTAATTAAGCTTTAATAAATTGATTAAGAAGTAATTAATTAATTAAATGGTATGAAATGGAATAATTAATTAGTTAATGATTTATCGAGCAGGATTAAAGATGCTTTCTTATGGATGAATGTATAAGTAGAATATCCGGATTTGTGATATCTATGTGGTGATATTCTGTGACACTCTGTGATATGCTTGGAATATTTCTATGATGTTTGAGTATGATTTATCTGTGATAAATGCTATGTGAATTCAAAGTGTTAAATTAAATTGTTTAAACTATTAAACAACTTGACCTTTAAAATGGCGTTTGGATTTCGATGAGACCGGGATCGGGTGTCAGTTATTATTATCCGAAAACCACATCGATCCAAATTAAATGATAGGTCGTGGCATCTCAAGTGAAGATTGAGATAGGGTTTCATAGTGCAAGGGTTATCGTCGTTAATCTGAGGGTGATTCCAAAATGAGTGTAATGAGATAATGCCTTCGGTTTCGTTCGAACCCGGAATGAACTTATATGGATTGAATGCTTACAGAACATTGTCAGGTGGACGATGAGCATTTTGAGAGATGTATTCTCTAAAGGTAATCGCAGCCTCAAGCCTCATCAACCGGGAATGACTTAAACAGAGGAGGTGCAGCAAGGTTAGGTGGGCATCACCCAAGCAGGACGAGATATACCCGTCTAGATGTCCCTTTATTTTGGCTGTGTGGGCAGTTGTTGGCCACAACTACAGGGTTATCTTGTTCTAGACTGTTCAGTAAGGGTTGGTTCCGGCCTTGTGTTGTAGGGGGTTGAGAGTGATCCTCGGTACGGTGATCTAGGCCCCGGATTGTGACGGGCGGTACCCCAGTAGCCCTGCCATTGATGGAAACCCATTCTTCCTATGAGACCCTACAGTTTTGATTGTATTACCCACTTTTGTGGCTAGTAGCTGGAATTTAATGAATGTAACAATTTTGGCTATTTTCTATTTACTTCAAAACCCTAGACACTATTATAATATCACTGGATTTCCTATAAAATGTTTTGGTTAGCGTAAGGTAAAAACTTACCCATGTTTATGTGTGGGAAGTCTTACGTGATACCTTTATTTTCAAATGGTTTTTGAAGTTAAACAACTTTAACCCGTTTACTCACACCAGACCCATGTCTGACCCAGCGTTTATTCTGATTTTCTTAAACTCTTGGGTACTCAAATTTTATGAGTGGCCAAGTGATAGGTTTTGGATTGTTGAGTTCTGAAGGAGCTTGGAGCAGGAGTCCAGACGTATCTATCTACTTAGTTCCACAGTGTTAGTTGATGTATGTTGTATTTTGGGATGCATGTAATGGAAGATATATATATATATATATATATATATATATGACTGTCTTGTTTGAATGATGTTGTGTAACTCTGATATATGTAAAACTATGTAATAGTTATATGATGTATTATATTTTGTTCCGTTTCCACTGTGAGATTCTGATGTTGTTATTCTTTCTTTCTATCTTTTCTATTTCTATCTCTTTCTTTTCTTATTGATGATACATCTTTCTGTGGTTAGAAAGACGGGTAGTTACAGTTATGCATCTTTTCATTTTTCCCAGAGAAACTAGTAGCCATTGTTATTAACAATTTCCTAAATTCAAGTGGTGCTTGACTTTTTCTATTCTCTGTTTGATATTTATTTCTGGTTCTTTGATGAACTTCTAGTCTTTTCCTTTCCAACTTTCGTTCAAAGAAAATATATAATAAAATAAAGGTTACATATAAATCACTTGAAACTCATACATCTTGTTAGCACTAGAATTGGTCACTAACACCCTTAAGAAAGATTGTGTAGAGAGATTAATGAAGAAATTAAAGTTAAACAGAGAACAGTATGCTAAATAAAATGCGGAAAACAAGAACACCAGATTTATAGTGGTTCGGCGTAATTTTCTACGTCCACTTTGAGGTTAATCTTTATTGCTTTTCTTAACAACTAGTTACAGATACAATTTGTTCACCACCTATTTGAATACAATTGCTAAGCAAAAAAGATAAGTCTTGAATGAGTCTTGAATGCGGTAGAGTCTCCTCAGTGTTCTCGAAAAAAGGTCCATTTCATTGTGCCTCTGCCTCTCTAGTTATAGACGAAGATGGGTTAGACTTCCCTGCTGGGCCTAGTAGCAAGATATCTCGGCCCAAAATGAGTGACTTCTATGTGCCGAGCCACAAATGTCGAGCGGCAAATGCCGAGCCATGTCACCAAGCCGAATGAAGCAATAAGTTGAGTGAAGTGTGTAGGCCAAACGAGATCCGACGCCGATTGAGGGGAGATGCCAAGCGGCATGCTTATGCTGAGCGAGGCCATGTGCCGAATGGGGCTGGAATGCCGAATGGGGCTGGAATGCCGAACGAGGCATGAATTCCGATCGAGACTGAATGCCGAAGGAGGTTCATGCCGGTCGAGACTGAATGCCGAACGAGGTCATGCAGTCACGACTGAATGCCGAATGAGGTTATGCCGGTCGAGACTGAATGCCGAACGAGGTCATGTGTCGAACGATCCTGCTATGCCAACCGGGTCCTGATGCCGAACGAGGTTGTTTGCCGAACGACCTCCTTATGCCGAATGGAGCTTGGATGCCGAACGGTGCTAGATGTGCCAAACGGCCCTTTATGCCGAACGAGGCTTCCACTTCAAGTCTTTGTTTACCTGGTCAAGCCACCGGGTAACGCTTGCCCCCCATAGTGTATCATGTGGATGAACATGATACACTTTGAACCTTGATTTCTCCGTGCCTTGCTTTGAGCCCTTATTCTGAATGCCGGTCGAGGCAATGCATGCTGAACGACATACTAATGTCGAGCGACATCCAAATGCCGAAAGACATACAAATGCCGAATGACCTGAATGCCAAGCGAGGGATGTGTTTGACCGGTTCTACTGGTCGCTGTCCCTTCGACTTCTCTTCTCTCTATATAAGATGATGCTCTTTCTTATTCTCCTTTTTACTTTCACCTCCGCTTTCCAGTACTTATGAACTTTGCATCTTAAGAGACTTCAGAGAATTACCTACTCTCCCCTTCTCAAACACCATACATTGCCTCACTTCCTTCCCCAATCAGTCGAACCTAATTAAAACCGCGTTCCCCACTCCAGAATCTCCCCAAGTCCTCGATTCACTTCACAGGTAAAAACCTTCCCCCCGAAACACTTTACCTTGATTAGGGAACCTTGCACGAGATTCGAACTCGTGAATCTCTGCAGAATCGAGGTCAGTGGTAGTCGCGTGGAGCAGGAGGTGTTAAGGGTGAAGCCTAGGTTTTTTAAAGGAGTTTAAGGCTAAGAGGAGCGGAGGAGAGAAGAGGATGATAGAGATGCATGAAGGAGGAAGTTGGTGGAAGACGTATTGAGGTGGCTCGGCATGACTTCTTTATGCCGAGCGATGGAGGGGAAGTATTATAGTTAAATTGGAGTTTAAGGTTTAGTTTGCCGAGCGATGCGGCTTGGCATGGCCATGGCTCGGCATTATTACTTCATGTCAAACGAGGTAGGAGGGAAAGAAGAGGAGAAGTAGGAGCTGGGTAGAATGTCGAGCGATGCGGCTCGGCGTGAATGTGGCTCTGCATGACTCCTTTATGCCGAACGATGAGAGGATAGTTGGGAGAGTGGCGTGCCGAATGGCATGGCTCATCATGTTTGCGGTTCGGCATGTCTTGTCGCATGCCAAACGGTGATGATGAGTGGTAGGTGGGTGTTGTCGTTGAGGATAGAATGCCGAACGAGGTGGCTCGGCATAATTGTGGTTCGACATGACTAATTGAATGTCGAACGATGAAGTGATTAGGTAGGAGGGTTGTGTACAACAGCAACACCAGTCGAACATAATGCATAATTGACTCAACACATGTTTTATGCCTGAACATAGGATAATGAACAAGGACAAACTCAAACAACAAAGCATATCGAACAATCCGGACTGATAAATCCCATGTTTAAACAACTGAAAACTTGGAATTTAACTTGCTTAACAGTTAGTAACCTTTCAAATGCAGTGACGATGTCGAGTTCGAAATATAAACCATCTTACGACAAGCTTTCGTAGACGGTCAGGCATGACGGTCTTCGAAGACGACAATACAAAGCTTAGACTTATTTAATCAATCCAGTGTCTTTTCACTGCTCGAAACTTACAATTGAATGATCGCACTAGTTCACACACCACACGGGGGGAATATTTATGTTGTTAAGTCCAATGTCGATTGTTTTTCAAGTATAGTTCAAATAGGTGCCTTGTCAGATTCAATCTTCATAGAGATGTCTAGGAAATCTAGCTCCGCTACGATCTCGAACAGACCTGGGCCATCCTCACGACAAGAAGTTGTAGGAACTTCAAACCCGTCAACTACCCCTGCTCAAAACTTACCAAGCCCTGCGACGGGATCTGTTGACTTGGCTCCCGACGCTCTGGATGCAGCAATTTTCTTAGACGACCCAGTCGATTGATAGGCCTCAAAGATTAATGAAAGTACACTCCATCGGATATGCTCTGTCCACGGAATCCCCTTCGACGACGTATTAGTTCCATCGGGGCATGATCGTCTGCACTTGCCCCCAGCCAGATATACAGCTTGTAACAGATTCATGTTCTGGGCTGGCAGCGTGTCGAGGCGTGTTGCAGTATATCGAGATTTCCCCATCGCAATTGCATCCGAGCAGCCACGCATTCATATACGGCACTTGCATCCTCTTCATGAGTGTCCTCTTCAGGCTTCCGACTCCGGATAATATCCGATACATCTATCGCATCAAGAGACGGTTGGATAGCCCGTCTTTCATGTTTCTCGAGCCGCACAGCAAATGCCAAATCTTAACTGGGGTATGGAGTAAATTTGCCCATTATAAATAAGAGTGGTTCTATGTACGCTGTCCTCCCGGCTTCACGAGGAGATGGGTGGAAGAATGTAAGCCTTTTTCCTAGACCAAAACTCTTGTTCGGACGAAGATGTACCTTTTCTAACTCTTCTTCCATCTTTTTAGGTATTAACCCACGTCCCGAGGTCCCCGGATATTCCGAAGCTGTCGAAGCTATCCAAGCCATTCCTGCTGAAGACCGGGACATCAGAACTCTCATTTCGAATGAGTCGCTCATGAAATTTGGGTTGCTGGTAGAAGGTCGTCGTCGGATAAGCCTCCCCAAGGTGTTTCCGTACCCAAGCCTGCTTCGGGCAAAGGAAAGAAGAAGGCCGAGTCCTCAGCACATAATGCCCCTGAGACGCCAGAGGAAGGGGAGATTAAAGAAAACGAAATGCCCGAAGTACAGGGAAAAAATGTTAGTCCACCTAAGGACCCAATAGTCGAAGTCCATGACATTGAAATGACGCCTTCCCCTTCGAAGAGGAACAAGAAACTGACTTACAAGCTGAGGAAGAAAATAGTCGGCGGAACTTCTAAAGTTACTCTTGTTCCAATGGAGAAAGAAGCATTCTCGCAGCACTTGGAAAGTTCTCTGAAAGGCCTGTTGAACCTCTCCATACCTGAAGATCTGCTCAACTACGATATCGACGATTTAGAGGCCCTTAAGCTTCATTCGCCCGTGAGAGGTGATACAAGTGCTCAAGCCCAAAACCAGGGAGAAAAAACTCCTGTTAGTAAAGAAACTAGTCTGTCGAGGGGAAACACTAGGACACACACAAACACATGCACTTCACCTCGCACTTAACTTTCTGTCATCACTCTGCTATTTGCTAACTTGTCATTATTTAAATTCTGTGTACGTGACATGGGGCATACACATGGACTTGACCGCCTTCGCGGTTCATTGATTTTTCACCAATCCTGCCTTGATTCGGGTTCCGGCAAGCGTCGAGATAGAGATGACTACGGTGATCGAGACTACCACCGCCGAGAATCGTCCTACCAGAGAAAATTTTACAGTCAATCCTCCTACCCTTGTGATACTCCTTCTCAATCGGAGCATAGCAAAGATAAAACTGAACATAAGGGGTCTCAGTCTGAGGCTCATCGAGGTCAACACTCTGGTTTATCAAGTACCAGGCAATCTTGAGATCCCGACAGAACACCTGCAGTCTCCAAGCAGACTCCTCTTGCTCCTGCATCTGATCCGTCGGTCGCTGAGCGATTTGCTGAGCTTAAAGCCTCATTTCCAAAGATATGCTTGGATGGCTTGAAATTCCTTCCGGTAATTCACCAGATTCCGGGACATGTCAAGCAAAGTGCCATCGCCTGTACAAATGACGTCTATGTTCAGCACGATGCGTTTGTGCACTTAGCCTAAAAAGTTTCAGAAGTTTCCATAGAGCATCAGCATGAGATCGATCACCTGAAGCTTGAAGCTATCCATGAAAAAGACATTATCAAAGCTCAGGACGAAGAGCTTGCTTCTTACAAGTCTCAGCTTGATTCCGCCCAGCAAAGCGCTAAAGGCACTGCCGAAACCGTCACTCGTCTGGAGTCAACTCATAAAAAAGAAATTGACGAGGCGGCCCAACGCTGTGGGGCCCTAGCTTTAGAGAAGGACTCGGTGCAGAAAGAGAGGGATGCATTTGGCCTCCGAGTCAAAGAACTAGGGGAGCAACTCCGCAAAGAAAGAGAAGAGAAGATTGCTTCATAAGAAGTGTCACAACGATATTGCGACGAGATAGTTGCTACCCGACTTCTAAAGGCGAAGCTTGATGATGAACTTTCTAAAGTTGGGATGCTAAAGGATGTGGCCCATGAAGAGGGCAAGAAAATAGCGTCTGCGGAGATTGACTCTCGCTTGGAGGCGGCTAAAGAGGCTGGTAGGGAGGAGGTCAAATGCATGTTCGACCCATTGATTGCAGAATTCAACGCCCGCGTCCTCATGCATCGAGACTTAACTTTTCTGGGAGAGGGCTACCTCGAATCCCTAGCTGAGGTGTGGGAAACTTTCATAAAAATCAGGAAGGTCGAACTTGGCACCGAGGAGGTCGATGAGGATGCTTTAATAAAAGAATTCCTTAAGGGGAACAAGCCTTCAGACCTGTTTATGGAGAAAGCTCTTTACTGCAAAGACTCCCCCTCATCGAAAGGGAAAGATGTTATTGTCTGTCCATCCGGGATCGAGTCTCCAGCTCAAACCCCTACTCAGTCGGCCGATCGGCCGATTCTTGATCAATTCGAGTAGCATCTCGGTTACGACCTGGAGGACCCTAGCCTCGATGTTTGCATTCTGTCTCCCATTCCAAAGGGTGAGACCCCTTGGACGTCTGAGAGCCTGCCAGAACCTGGTAGATAACCCTTCACTTTAACATTCCATAAGTCTTCATTTTTCATGAGTGACTATTGTATTCTAATGCTTGTTTTTCATGATTTTGTGCAGGCCGTTCTGATCCCGAGCCCACTCCGAGGAGCGATGCCGCCAAGGAGGTGAAGGAAAAAACAAGTGAGGCTACTCACGCAGGGGAGGCTTCCAGTCTAAATGCTCAGGTGATCGGAGCGCTTGATTAGGATAAGTCCGAGACTTCCTCTCCCATCGATGGGAGTTATGAAATCGAGATTACAGACGCCTCTGAACATACATCTAAACTGAGCATGAAGGAGAAACTTGAGAAGAAGAAGAAAATGACGGTCGAAATCAAAGTCGAGCCTCAAGTTATGGACCTGGACGATCCTTTGAACAAGCCGTTGAAGGTCATCCTCCCTGGCGGGTCCAGGCCAGTGGAAGTTTCCCATACTTCTTCAGTTGTTACCTCCCCATCAAAGAAAATTATCAAGGGCAAACACATGGGAGAGAAGTTGTCTGGGAAAAAGTCGAAGAAGTAATCGTTACTCTCGTTCAACAAGAGTTGGTTTAGATCATGTAATTATTTTTATTTATTTTTGTAGTCCATGTAAATAGACTTTTGACTCCAAACTTAGGAGGAGTTGTAGTTGAAATTTATTTTTGAATAAATAAAGCCTAGTTCTTTTGTCTTTCGAAAGACTTTTGTCATTCGGCTTTCTGTGTAATTGCGGTTGAAACCCAAGCTATTATGAGTTACATGAACTTCTCAATCTATCTTCATATAACTCTGAAATTCTTTGGAGTTGTTCACCCTGTATTCCATGCTTCAAACACTTAGAACATTTTTTAGTCCGTACGCCGGATACTTGATGACTTCAAGTCATTCATGTTCCGATCCTCACTCTAGGGACTTAGAGATTTTTAAGCTGTTTATACTCTGGTCCGCACTCGGGGGACTTAGAGTACTCCAGTCCGCACTTAGGGGACTTGGAGATTTTTAGTCGTTTATATTCCAGTCCACACTCTGAGGACCCCGAGTACTCCAGTCCGCACTCTGGGGACTTGGAGATTTTTAAGCCGTTTATACTCTGGTCCACACTCGGGGGACTTAGAGTACTCCAGTCCGCACTCTGGGTACTTGGAGATTTTGAGTCGTTTATATTCCGGTTCACACTCAAGGGACTCAGAGTACTCCAGTCCGCACTCAGGAAACTTGGAGATTTTTAGTCATTTATACTCTTTTCCGCACTCTTGGGACTCAGAGTACTCCAGTCCGCACTCTGGGGACTTAGAGATTTTGAGTCGTTTATACTCCGGTGCGCACTCAGGGGACTTAGTGTACTCCAGTCCGCACTCTGGGACTTGAAGATTTTGAGTCGTTTATACTCAGATCCACACTCAGGGGACTCAGAGTACTCCAGTCCACACTCAGGGGACTTGGATATTTTTAGTCGTTTATACTCTAGTCCGCACTCTGGGGACTTAGAGTACTCCAGCCCGCACTTTGGGGACTTGCAGATTTTTAGTCGTTTATACTGCGGTCCGCATTCTGGAGACTCGGAGTACTCCAGTCTGCACTTTGGAGACTTGGAGATTTTGAGTCGTTTATACTCCGGTCCGCACTCAGGGGACTCAGAGTAATCCAGTCCGCACTCAAAGGACTTGGAGATTTTGAGTCGTTTATACTTCGGTCCCCACTCTGGGGACTCGGAGTACTCCAGTCCGCACTCTGGGGACTCAGAGATTTTGAGTGCTCATACACGTTCATATGTCAGACAGAATAATGTACTTCTTAGTTGTTTGTCACAGAGTTATCATACACAGAAACATCAACAATCCATGGGAAAAGTGGCTTCAAGCCTTTATTAATGCAAATGAGCTAAATTGTCTTATTACATGCCGTAAATTAAGAATAAAAACATGCTGGAAATAATTGCAACTGAAATATGAAAGAAATGAACTAAGTATAATAATGCCGCAAATGCTCATTATTCCAGGCTTGGGGAAGTGTCACATCATCAACGGTCGCTGGCTTGAAAGTTGCTTCTCCAAGCCTCCGTTCAATGACGTATGGACCTTCCCATGCAGGGCTCATATGTGACGGAACTGGGAAAACTCGTTTCAAAACAAGGTCACCCACACCAAAAATTCTCGTTCGGACTTTTTCATTATAATATCGAGCGACTCGGTGTCTGTATGCGGCCGCTCTTAAATTAGCTTCTTCATGTTTTTCGTCAATGAAGTCCAGTGATTCCAACATAAGTTCCTGATTCGACTCAGAGTCATAATGAGTTACCCGATTTGATGGAACTTCAAGTTCTACGGGTATAACAGCTTCCATGCCATATGCTAATGCGAATGGAGCGTGGCCAGTAGCGAACTTGTGGGTGATTCTATAAGCCCAAAGCGCTATTGGAAGCTCATCCACCCACTTGCCTCTAGCCTTTTCCAAATGCCTTTTCAGTATAGATTTGATTATTTTGTTCACGGCTTCCACTTGTCCATTGGCTTTCGGATGAGCAACTGCTGTAAACATTTTCTTAATACTATATTTTTGGCAAAATTCTTTGAACTCCTTGCTTTCGAATTGAGTTCCGTTGTCTGTAATGATGGTTAGTAGAAGGCCAAAATGGCATATAATATTTCGTACAACGAAATTAATGACTTTTTTTGGTGGTGATAGTGGCCAAAGGTTCTGCTTCTGCCCACTTGATAAAGTAATCGATCGCAACTATCACGTATTTCGCACCACCTTTGGATATGGGTAAGGAACCGACTATGTCGATCCCCCACATTGCAAATGGCCAGGGACAAACCATTTGTGTGAGTTCCGTTGGCGGGGCTCTCAGGATTTTCGCTTGTCACATCTTCTCCCATAGTCTGTGACATCCCGATTTACAGTCGGCCAATAGTATCCATAGCGGAGCATTTTCTTCGCTAACGTCTGCCCCCCAGTATGGTCACCACATTCCTTGATAGATAAATCTTAGTTAAAAGAGAAATTTGATAATTCCTTCTTAAAAGCTTCTTTAATTACAAAACTAAGCAGACAATAATAAGACTGTAAATAAACGGGAGCTTCTTATATTTCATACTTTAAATATTCTATATTATTAAATATATGCTAGTATATTTATCCAGAATTGTATATTTAAATTAAACTTTCAACGTAGTTTAATTTCAACTTTTTGATACTATAACCATTGACTACATACATCCTAAATGTAAGTTTGTTAAATTATATAATAACAATCAGTAAATATTTATTAAATAATTCACATGCTTGCATTTTGTTCCAACTTTGGCGACTCCTTCCAAAAAAGTTATGCTCATTGTTATTGAAAATCCAAAAATCTTACGATTTAAATCTCATTTTAACTCGGCTCTCTATCTTTATGATTTGATTTACATATCAACTCAAGCTCAAATAAAACCATAATTGAGAAAAACCATTCGGTTCAAAATGTTATATCCCATATATTTATTTGGACAAAAAAACTCACTTTAATGTTTTTTAAACAATTAACATATGGATTTTTGATTCTACGATTTTCAATTGAAAGTTTGAACTTTATGATTTACGATTTGGATCCTAATTTGAAAACCTTTGTTGTGATAACATAAACCTCCGAGGTAGTGTAGTTCATTAGGACATGTGGCACTCACATACAAGGTCGAGGTTCGATCCTCGTCAACTACATATTATTGTACTAAACCTCAAATATATGCATACTGTTGTTCCACCAGTGTACCAAAACAGAGACCAATATGTTATAAACTCGTCATACAAGTTTACAAATCAGATTTCCACTACTTTGAAAAACTGTATTAGTAATTTTGAATAATAACTATGTTGTGATTAATTTACAACAACAAACTATAGCAATAACAACAACAAATTATTGTGTTGAACTATTGCGATAAGCGTTGTACTACTTCGCTAATACAGCACAACGTTGATACGGAAAGATTACAGAACGATGTATAAGTAAACAGAAATCAAACAGGATGATGAAGGAAATTTCGTCTGAGGCGTGTCGTAACAATTTCCTTAAAACTTTATTTAAAGTCTCCCAAGATACAACAGACGTGTTCTGCTCGACATTGTGATGTGTACGATCTTTTATGTGATATGCAGAAGCGCACATATTATAGAAATTCGAAAATGAGGCGGAAGAAGAGAAAATTTAGAGTATTCAACTGATCAGGTTTCCTTCTCCTCTTATAGGATAATTCCCAACGGTTATGTCTGTTGGGAATAGCCGCATCTCTTCGTCTACATAGGCCAAAAACTGTCGGTTTGCAACATTCGCGTCTCTTCATTTGCAATGGCTAAATGTTGTCGCTGTTTGCAACAGTCGTATCTCTTCATTTGCAACGGCCAAAAACTGTCGCGGATTGCAACAGTCGCTTCTCTTCATTTGCAACGGCCAAAAATTGTCGCGGTTTGCAACGGTCGTGTCCGACAGTCTGCAAGAGGCATTTCCATTCAAATACACTAGTCGCTTCTATTTGAATTTAAACAGTAGAAAAATGTTTACTTCTGTGCAGCAAAAATATAACACAGTCCACTCTTATTAGACCCACACCCGGCTCGGTTCGGTACGGACGGCCGACGGTGTGCGCGCACATGTGTGTTAGTTCATGCTTATATAGGTTCTCCCCCTTGCCCAAAATTACCTAACCCTGAGGGCCAATATGGGTTTGAGGGAAGTAGTATATACACATGAATGCTAACTTATTTTTTGCAATGTGGGACAATATTTCATTCATCTTATAGAGATCTCTAACCTATTCTTCCTGGAAGTTTCCAATCGAAACTTGGTTATCTAGGTCTTTAGAACAAATAAAGAAAGAAGAGAAAAGAAAACGCGCTAACTTGCTCCTAGTTCCACTCCCTTTTATTTCTAGGATATAACAAATCAAAAAAAAAAGGAATTCAACTACAGCTTAAGATAAAACCTTCATAGTAGAGCCGAACTTCTTAAGCTTCTCAATTTCCATCTTTGTATTTGCCTGCATTGGCAATAATTTTGACAATTTAGCACCATGGAAGTAAAAAAAGAAGTTGAAACGGTATTTAATAATTGTGATGTGTATAATTGTATACTTTGGTTTGAAGAGCATTATTTAGCCTTTTCTCTACTTCAGTCAATTAAGATTGATATTTGGCAAGAGTTTGCTCCAAGCTCATTATAGATTATTGTGTCTTAGAAATGAGCCCCTTTGACATCTCGACTTCTGGTTCACTTTCACTAAGAAGATTCTGTATTATAAAATATGCAACTAATTATTATGTCCATATTCAAACACTCTCATAATGCTTCAGAAAATCATCAGGCTATTAACCGCTTTGATGATCGTACTGTTAAATTTTATACCTGAATTCCAACATGAAGAAAGAGGCGAAACCCTAGGAGAACGGAGGACCAGATGAGATTCTTGTATGGTGGTGATGAAGTCGTTCGATTTTGAAGAGGAAGAAGGAATCATGGAGGAAGAAGAAGCAACGATAAGAGGTCGAAGACATGATGATTTCGTTTGGCTAGGGCATGTGATTTGAGCGGTGGAAAGTTTGTCGAACGAAATAATTGAAGCGGTGATTTGCCGAATGAGATATTTCGTTCGGTATTTTATCGAATGAAATTTTTCGTTCGACATTTTATTGGCGGTCCGAATTTTTTACTCGGCGTTTTGTCGTACCAAATGGCGCCGAACTAGATGCATGCCAAACCAAACCCCAGGACCGCCATATAGCAGCAAGCTCTCCTCATTTCTTCACTCTATAAATAGGGGAGCTTCCGGATAACAATGGCGGCCGAAATTGAGAGCTAATTTCAGAGCCATCCTAGAGAACTGAAACTCTGTAGAATTTTGCATGTATTATAAATTCTTCTCATGTATAGCCTCCAAAAGTGAATCAATCTTGTAACTCTAACCTTTCAATGATTAATAAAATATCCTCTCCTGAAGTGGACGTACACTGCCTAGCGGTAGTGGAACCACTTATAAATACTACTGTTATTTATTTTTTCTGCACAGCATAGATCAGTGACTGTCTGTTCTAGTGTTCGTCTTTTGTTTATTCCGTCTCACTACAATCACGGTCCAGTTTTTTCCACTACATTGGGTTTTTATTCCCTTATACTGATCATCTGAAGGGATTTTCCCCAAAAGTCTAGTATCGGAGCTGCAAGGTTGATTGATGAGTGTTAGACGCTATGGTAGGAGATGAAGCGACTCCAGTTGTTACAAGGCCATTTACTAGAGGGATGTACATCGCCTCAGGTTCATAATTGGCAATTGAGAAATGGAATGGGGATAAAGACTTCAAGAAGTGGCAATGGAGGATGAAGGTTGTTCTAATGAGGAATGAAGTGCATCCAGTATTGTTTGCCCCTGAGGAGTTGACGGCTAACATCCCTATCCAAAAAGGAAGGAGATGGAGAAATAGGAGTTTACTACTTTACAATAGCTATGCGAGAGAATGTTATCTCAGAGATTAGCGGTGAGACTACTGCTAGGGGCATTTTGACCAAGCTAGAAAATCTCTACTTGAAGAAATCTTTGACTAACCGTCTGATATTACTGAAGATATTTTTCACCATACGAATAAGAGAGGGTACTGTAGTGAAGGAACATCTTAATTTCTTTGATGAACTCATGATGAAGATGAAGAATGTTGACTTGAAGATGGATGAGAAGTAAATAGTAATGATTCTTTCGTGTTCTCTTCCGAAGTGATACACAAGTTTTGTTAACAGTCTTATCTTCGCTAAAGATACATTGACAATGGAAGATGTGAAGTCAAGCCTTCTATCTGAGGGATTGAGAGATCAGATAAAGGAGATAAGTGAAGTAAGTAGAGGTGGAAGTAGTAGTCACGCCTTGTTTGTTGAAAGAAGTAGAGAAGATAAGAAGAATTGGCACTTTAGAGGGCGTTCCAATTCCAGGAAGCCCATTAACGGTAGGAGAGGAAAGTCTAAGGACGAGAAGTGCTTTATCTGCAAAAACCTGGTTAGTGGAAAAAGGATCGTCCAGAATTGAAGAAGATGGATCTTCATCATTTGCGGTGGAGAAGTCTGTATCTGACGATGTGTTTTCTACAGAGGATCAGATGTCTCAAACAATTGAGTGCTAGACTCAGGAGCGTCTTTCCATATGACGCCTAATAAAGATTACTTCAATTCTTTCGTTGACGAAAAGGAAGCTCTATTCTTATGGGTAATGATGCTAGCCGTAGAGCAATGGGTAAAGGTACATTGAGGATCAGGATGTTTGACGGAGTGATATGCACTTTGACAGGTGTCCGATATGTTTTAGGTCTTTGGAAATCCCTAATTTTTTTAGGACAATTGGCATCTTTGGGATGCAAGGTAACTATCGAGAAGGATAGTCTGAAGGTTTTAAGAGGTGCACTAGTTCTTATAAAAGGAAATGTGTTCTTAAATCTATATTTGCTAAAAGGAACCATAATTCTTGGAGAGTCGTGTATTGGAGTAGATAGTTCTCGTGCTTTAGATGCCACAAAGCTTGGCATCTCAGGTTGGGTCATATTTCAGAGAAGAGCTTAGAGTTGCTTCGAAGAAAGAAGATGATCAAAGGAGAAAACTTCGACAAGATGGACAGTTGCTAGGAGTGTGTGTTAGGCAAGCAAACAAAAGTATCTTTTGGAGTTGGACTCTATAGATTGAGGCGAATACTTGATTACGTGCATACAGATGTTTGGGGACCGGTTGATAATCCTTCTCTTGAAGGAGCAAAGTATTTTATCTCTTTCGTTGATGACTTCTCTCGGAAAGTATGGGTGTATGTGATGAAGGCTAAATTAGAGAGATTTGAGAAGTACCAAGGCTGGAAAGCGCTTGTTGAGAACCAATCCGGTTCTAGGTTGAAGGTGCTGAGATCTGATAATGGGGGTGAATTTGTCTCTAGGGAGTTTCACGACTTTTGTAGACAACATAACATTCAGAGACATTTCACTACACCCGGAGATCCGCAATCCAATGAGGTTGTAGAAAGGATGAACATGACTCTACTGGAGAAGGCTCGTTGCTTGAGATTGACGGCGGGCTTGTCTATAGGCTTTTGGACAGAGGCATTATCGATTACGGCACATATCATAAATCGAATTCCATGCTCAACCATAGATGAGAAGATTCTAAAGAAGAAGTTGAGAGGTAAAGTAGTGTATCTTGGTTACTTTCGAATTTTTGGATGTCCTGTATACGTTATGGTGATGATAAGTTGAAGGTTAGAGCATACAAGGGCATACTAATGGAATACACCGATGGTATCAAAGGGTATCGAATTTGGAACCCTACTGATCGGAAGATTGTTCATTACAGACATGTTACTTTTGATGAGTCTGTTATGTTCAATCCAAATGAGAAGCTACCTACCACATCAGAAGATTCTGATAAGCCTAAAGAGATGGAAGAAGTTCCCGTATTTCAGCCAAATAGTAGAGTTGTTGTTGATGCTGTCGAGGAAAACGCGGTTGATGAATCATCATAGGATAGTCCAAAGGCACCTTCTAGTAGTGCTAGTGATGTGCATGAATTTAGAGGAAGTTCAGTTCAAAGTGGAGCTGAAAGGAGTTTATGCGAAGCAATACCTATCCGGGTCAGTCGTTGGACTATTAGGCCTCCCGAAAGGTATGGTGATTGGCAGTTTTCGAACCTTAGCCTTGGTGATCAGTTTTACTGTGCCCTACATGTGGTTCATGAGGAGCCGCTTGACCTTGATGAAGCTTTAAAGTCATGTGACAGTTCAAAGTGGATGTGCGCTATGGAAGAGGAGTTAGAGTCGTTGAAGAAGAATAAGACTTGAGATTTGGTATCACCTCCTCAAGGAAGCCAAGCCATAGGTTGCAAGTGGGTATTCAAGGTGAAGTATGATGGGAGATACAAGGCTATACTGGTTGCTAAAAGGTTTTCACAGAGAAAGGGGTTGGAGTATGATGAGATATTCTCTCCAGTAGTGAGGCATACGTCCATCCGTATTTTGCTCGCTATCGTCGTAGCTCATGATTTGGAGCTAGAGCAACTGGACGTGAAAATCACTTTTTTGCACGGAGATTTGGATAAGACCATCTACATGAAATAGCCAGAAGGATTTGTTGTAGATAAGAAAGAAAATTGGGTTTGCAAATTGAAGAAGTCATTGTATGGACTTAAGCAGTCGCCTAGACAATAGTCAAGAGGTTTGATTTTTTATGCTTTAACTTGGTTTTGATCATAGCATCAAAGACGCTTGTGTGTACTTCAAGTATATAAAGAATGGTAGATGGGTGTACCTACTCTTGTACGTGGATGATATGTTGATTGCTTCCAAGGATAAGGCTGAAATCGATAGTTTGAAGCTAAAGCTAAAAGCGGAATTCGAAATGAAGGACCTTGGAAAAGCAAAGAAAATTTTGGATATGGAAATCCAAATGGATAGAAAGTTAGGACTTTTGAACCTCAATCGAAAGGAGTACATTCGAAATATGCTTGCTCGGTTTTGCATGGAAGGGGCAAAAATAACTAGCACATCCATGCCTTTGCACATACAGCTTTCTAGTAAATGCTCTTCGATCTTAGAAAAGGACAAGGCGTATATGATGAAGGTTCCATATGCAAGTGCAGTTGGCAGCTTGATGTATGCCATGGTCTGCACCCGGCCTGGCATTGCATAGGCAGTTGGATTGGTGACCAGGTTCATGGCGAATCCAGGAAAGACGCACTGGAAAGCAGTGAAGTGTATCTTCAGATACCATAGAGGAACTGACTTATCTTTGGCGGCAGAGGAAGAGATTTCAGTTTGGTTGGATTTTGTGATTCCGACTCTGCCGGTGATAGAGATCGAAGAAGTCAACCTCCGAATATGTGTTCACAATTGGTGGGATAGTGATCAATTGGAGAGGGAGGTTGCAGACGATTGTGGCTTTGTCTACTACAGAGGCAGAGCTCATAGCTGCGGTTGAAGAAGCTAAGGAGGCGCTTTATTTGTGGCGAATGTTGTGTGATTTGAGCTTCGTATATGATGGTGTGGATGTGTACTGTGATAGTCAGAGTGCAATTCACTTAGCTGAATATCTGACTTTCATCTCGAGGACGAAGCATACTGAGGTGAGAGAATCGTTCCTTGTCTCGATGAGTGAACAGAAGTTAATTCTTCTTCAGAAAGTTCACACAAAAGAGAATGCAACAGACATGTTTACCAAGTCGTTGCTTGTTGCTAAGTTCGAGCATTGCTCGGACTTGATTCGCTTAATGAAGTGTTAGGTGCCACAGGGTGCCACGGGGGGAGAGTTGAGATGGTTCATGGAGACGTTTGTTTTCATGGTAGAGATAAATAGGTTCTTCATGGACTGGGTACTTCGATCACTCTGTTAACGGGCGGTGGCCTTACTGGTGTTCGTTGACAAAGTGTAATGGATGATGGCATTGCCAAATCTCATTAAGTGTCCATTGCTTGGAGCATGAAGGTGTAGGTGAAGTTGAAAGGATTGTTTGGAAATCTGGATCAAGGTGGAGATTGTTAAATTTGATACGTGAATTCCAACATGAAGAAAGAGGCTAAACCCTAGGAGAACGGAGGATCGGACGAGATTCTTGTCTGGTGGTGATGAAGTTGTTCGGTGTTGAAGAGGAAGAAGGAATCGCCAAGGAAGAAGAAGCAATGATAAGAGGTTGAATACGTGATGATTTCATTCGGCTAGGGCATGAGATTTGAGCGGTGGAAAGTTTGCCTAACGGAATAATTGAAACGGGGATTTTCCGAACGAGATATTTCGTTCGGTGTTTTGCCAAACAAAATTTTTCGTTCGGTATTTTATTGCCGGTCCAAATTTTTTGCTCCGTGTTTTGCGGAATCAAACGGCACCGGACCGGATGCATACCGAACCAAACCTCGGGACCGCCATATAGCAGCTACCTTTTCTCATTTCTTCACTCTATAAATAAGGGATCTTCTGAACAACAATGCCAGCCGAAATTGAGAGCTAATTTCAGCCAATTTCAGAGTCATCTTAAAGAGCTGAAACTCTGTAGAATTTTTTCTGTATCATGAATTCTTCTTATGTATAGCCTTCAAAAGTGAATCGATCTTGTAACTCTAATCTTTCAGTGATTAATAAAATCTCATTTCCTAAGTGGACATACACTGCCTAGTGGTAGTGGAAACACTATAAATACTGGTGTTATTTATTTTTTCTGCATTGTATAGATTTATGACTGTCTGTTCTGGTATTCATGTTTTGTTTGTTCCGTCTCACTACAATCACGATCTGGTTGTTTTCCACTGCGTTGGGTTTTTATTCCCTTAGAATGATCATTTGAGATTTTCCCCAACACATACCAGTAGCACTTCTTCATGTAATATTCCTGCACATCCAATTAACATTCCATTTAGTCCCTCATCATACACAGCTATTCAAAACATTCACTCACTACCCCTTATGATCTTATCAATACTTCATCCTCTAACAATCTTTCCTCAGATTTGATTCATGACCTCAGTACTTCAAACATAACCTCCTCCAACCAAGTTCATTCGAATAAGCAAAAATCTCGCATGCGAACTATTCCCACTGAATCTCAACCTCAAAGAGAAGATAAACTAAATTCTTCTATAAAAATATATCTCAAACAAAATGTGATACTTTATCGTTTTATTATGTATTATATTATCAGTTTGTAGAGACATTATCGGTCAATATAATATGAAGGTTTGAACAAAATATTTACATTTTTCACAAACTGATTAGTTGTATAAATACTTATTTGCATGAGATATATATAAACATAACTAAGCTGTCGTTTAAGGTAATATATATAATCATTCATATGATTTTGCAGCATTTTTCTAATATATTTATATAATTTTGGTCATTGAAAAAAAAAACATAAGAAATAAAAAGAACCAACAACATCAGAGGTTTTTAAACAACTGAAATGAAAGTGAACACCAGCCTCAACCCACATTGACCAACATAGTTTTCCTACACAAAGCACACTACAGGCAACGCACGTTGCATATAGAGTACTTATTTAATACACATCATGTAAACTGCAAATTCAAATGCCAACCCTTTTTTGTTCAAGTAGAATCCCTTTCTTGTCTTGAATCTTAGCCTTCCTTCACATTGTCAGAGGTGTCAGAACTCTCCACCTCCAACATAATTGCTATGCCAGTAAGGGTTTCACAAAAATCTGCATGCCAACCCTAAGTCTGGTTTTCAGTGAAGAAAATAACAACAATAACAACAATAATAGTGCTACAAAACCAATGGGTACATTTATATGTTTGCATGCATACAAGGAAAACATAACCGCTTGAAGTGTTGGTCGACATTGCCAATAGGACCATATAATGTTAAATATTTATCGTCTCCTACAAAACAACTCTTGCGACTTCAAAGTGAGACATGTATCCTCACAGTATTCATATCAGTTTTTTCTTTACATAGCTGAAGGTAATATTTATACCATTAGACTAGTTCCATTACTACTAGTTATTTTCATGCGACCTATTAAACTTTCATGCAGTTCCTAGTCGCCTAAATGTTCTTGTTTTTTGAACTAAAAACCAGCACTTAAATTTAAAGTTGCTTATTCCATAAATAAAATCATAAAAATGTAATGGAGCCCACAAAATAAATCATGGTTTCTATTTTATAAAATAAAAAATGTAAACCTTTATAAGTGAAGGGGGTTAAGAATCCAAATGTCCAAGAAAATAAAGTGCATATACCACTACTAAAAAAAGCTAATTTAAAGGCTGAAAATTTCAATCTTTAACTACACAGTTCGGTCTCTGCATAATCCTTAAAGACCAATTAAAGACCAATAGTTTCAGCCATGGTTTCTCAAGTCTCAATCACTACAAGAGAGACCGACTATTCCAACGGCTTCCAGCCGTTGACGGTCGTTAGTAGCCGTTGGAATAGCGTTCACGCTTTCCAACGGCTTCCAATGGAAGCTACGGGGCTATTTCAACGGCATTTTCAACGTCTACCAACGGCAATTAGCCGATGGACGCTGTTGGAAACCGTTGCAATAAAATGACCAAAAAGCCGTTTGTAGCCGTTGGTAGCCGTTGTGTAACGACCCGAAATCTTTCGATCCCGAAAATTGCAGATAGTTAGAGAAAAGAAGAAAGAGAAAGAAGAAGAAACAAAAAAACACAAACTCAGAATCTCACATTCGCAACGGATAAAATATAATAGCAAATAAAATAACAGTTTACAAAGAAGAACTGTATCAGTACATTTACATTTTTACATCAGAGTTACAACAGTACTCAACACTGGACAGTTTAAAACAGCATGTCCTAATTACACAATAATATATCACAGGGGTAAAGCATTCCATACGTTTCAACCCTCCAGCTCACCTCCTGAGCTTCAGAACGTCCTTACCTGAAAATCTGTAATACTTGGTCTGACCCGAGCATTACATCAAAGTAACACCCGGGTCAGGCTAGAAACCAACGTGAGTAAACTCATCCAACTTGGAATATAAAAGCAATCAATTTATATAAACCCGGGTAACCTATATCAATTTACACTTCACAAGTTGTTATAGACATCAACCATTTCACACATCAATTTCTAAGTGCCAAAAACTTAGATTTAAATGGTCCAATTTACTTAAGTCATTCCATTTCAGCCTATTAGATTCTCATATCAAATTATAAGAATCGAAGTGGTTTCGGGTATTTACTAATACCCGACTCCGGTCTCTTCGAAACCATTGTCATTTTTAACCCAAGTTATTCAAGTGGAATACCATTCAACTTTTAAATTCAAGATGTCACTTTTATACGGCAATTCATCATTTAGATAAACACATTATCATTGTCTACCAAAACATATCATATCACAAAGCAATTTATAACAGAGATATCAACAAATCAAGGGCACTTATCATTATTCAATCATTCATAAACAAGATTGATCACCACCAAAATTAATTTAATTACCTCTAATTAAATTAATTACCAATCTTTAATCACTAGTTTACCCATTACTTAACATTAATCAATTACAAAATAATTAATTAATTACAAATTAATTAATTAATCATCTATTAATTATCCATCTTAATTAATCACCGTTGACTAATTATACTTTAATTACAATAAGTAATTGATTCTTAATTAATTTCACAAATTAATTATCTTTTACTCATCACATAAAAAAAATCCCTTAATTACTCTTATAAAGGAATTAACAATGATTCATTACATTTAACCTTACTTAAATAAATTTTTCTCTATAATCACTTTCTTTGATTAATTATCCTAAATTAATCTCACTCATTAATTAACTAACCATAAATAAATTTTCTTTAATTAATCAACCTTTTTTTTTAGTTAACCTTTAGTTATTCTCATTCAACACCCTTAATTAATTACGTTCGGTGATTAATTATTCTCTAACTACTCTCATAAATTAATCTTAATTAATCACCTAAATTGATTAACTATAAATTAATCCCACCAATTATTGATTAACCCTTTAGTCAATACCTTAATTAAATAATTATCCCTAAACTTATTTAATTACATTTCCCTATTTATTTAAAATAAACTTTTTAAAGGGTATAAATAATGCAATTCTTCAACTCGAGAATAATTCTATTCCAATCCTAATAGAATCCAAACCTTAAAGATTTTCAAATTGAAATGGTTGATAACTTGTATATACTTAATCAAGTTTGCATATAAAAACTTGTTATTTCTTAAAACCTGTTAACAAAACAAAGGACCCGAGCCCATTCATGTTTTATTTGAACCGATACTCGAGTTTCTCCTCTCGTCACGGCTTCATTTTTTTCTATAAAAAAATTAGATGTTAAAACTTCAACCTGTTTTCACGGTTACCTGCTAACGTACGCGAAGTACTCGAGCCCAACTTCAACCATCACGAATCCAACTCCGAGGAAAACATCGAGCAAATATCTTCCTTCCTCCTCATATTCTTCTTCTTCCCCAAATTCGTTCGGCCGTGCACCATCATGTGACATGCACACAACTTCCAACGCCACCTACTTGCCATCGGCCAGCCCCGCGAACCATCCTCGACCACCCTACCTCAAACTTCCATTCCAAATCCAGACCGACACATCATAGCGAAATTTGGTCACTCAGTCCAAATTCTGGAACCCAATGTTCTAACGAAATTCATCATCATTCGATGATTTCGTTCCCCAGATCCATCGCTCTTTGAACCCAAGCCTCGCCTCGATTCACCAAAGTGATTTCCCTGGTCGCGATTGCCTCCTACCCTATCATCACGTCACAAAAATTCCTGGTAGCGTCGCTGCCAAAACGTGCTCGAAAACCCTACTTCCCCTTCGTATGATCACCATGGTCGACGAGAAAATTTACCAGTATTTTTCCTTCCATCAGCAACTTCCTAGCCACCTTCGACTTCGACCCGGCCTCCATCCATTGTGCCGATCATCGGAAATCGATTGATTTACCCAAAACGATCATCTCAAGAATACACACTAATTCCCAAATTAAAAATCATGATACATACGTCAAAAATCATGATTATCTATAGTGAATTCAATTCTGCAATCAATTCATAAAATTGAGATGATAAAATTTTGACTCAAAAAAAAAATTCCACCGAAAATTTTAAATTTCCGTGCCAAATATCCATTTTAAATTCCAGTAAACATTTTTAGGTGTGATGTTACATGATTTAGAACACTTTTCATTTACAAATCAAAAACTAACAGTGGTTCGATACTGAGATAATGAATTTAAATAGAAATAAACACTCTTTAATCACAACAGAGACTATATCAATGCAATATACAGGCAATAGATACTGACACACATGCATACTTCCATTTCCATTCAGATACTTGGGCCAACATATGATTCCATTCACATACCAAAGTGAAATCGAGGATTAAAAACTGTTTATCCATTTTATGTTTACTCACCTGAACTATGTACAGAGGAGACCTGGATGGTTGAATTTGATTTCTGACAGCTGGAAAACTGATCTAGTTTGAATTAAATTTTGATTTGGAAATGCCCTTGCTTCCTGTAATTTGATATGGTATCTGATCTTATTTTGATTTATTGAGTTGTTCTGAAATTGATCTCCAGGTTAGAGATGTTGTTGATGATATAGTTGAATTGTAATTGTTTGATTCAATTCCTAGCTTTTATTTGTTTTTGAAAGGTGAGGGTAGAAGAAAATGATAGAGAGGAGAAAAAATATATATCATATAATCCCCTTTTTTTAATTGGAAATAAAATAAATGACACTTTTCATTTTCCTTGTTTAGTTTGCTAACACATGCTCTTAATAATAATGATAAGTTAACACATGTTACTTTATGGGTTTGAGACCTTAACACTTGTTACTTAACTTCTTAATTGAATTACATTTGTCTTTTCATTTATATTTATCTTTAAAGGAATTTAAAAAAACTTTAAAAAAAAAAATGATTTCTTAATTAACTAATATAATTTATAAATGCTTTACTAATTTTAAATAAATAAAACTTTTAAGAGAAAATAAGATAAAACCAATTATCTTTTATATAAAATCATATATAATATCCTCAACTCATTTTTAAATGCTACATCAAAAAGCTTTTGCATTTATTCCTATTAAATATATACTTTTCCAAATTTCTAAAATTAAATTTTCCTTTAAAGAGAATAATATAAAACAAATCTTATTTTTAAATAAAAACTCATTCATAATTTTAAATCCAAACTATATTATTATTTTTATTTTAAGATATATATTCCTTTAAATTCCATTTTTACATTCAAATTCAAAATCAATCTATAATCATAATTTAAAACATCACATTATTAATTTATTGGTTATTTATATTCGCAAATAACAATTTCATCAATTTTAAACAATTTAATTAAGAGATTTTCACACTTTAAATTTCTCGAAATTCCGGGATATCACATTTCTCCCCCCTAAGAATCTTTTCGTCCCCGAAAAGGAACGAAGCCAGAATTATTAAAATGCTTAAATTCAGATAAATTTTTCCTTGATCATTTTTAAAACACTTTTAAAATCCATATAATATTACGAAAAGATTTTTTATAAAAATATCATTTTATAACTCGATGTTTCAACAAGTCCAACCATGTTCTCATAAAAATTCGGTCATACGTTGATCAGGCGTAGGACTGAAAATATATAAGTGCTTGGCAGACCCATTTCAACACCCAGTGAAAATACTTAAAAAATAATTTTATTGAAAATATTGAAAGCATTTTGAAATCGAGGAAATATCTTTGGCGAGAATGCTCTGGAAATCATCACCCCCATCCATGGTCACAGTTACATTCCAGAGTTTCGTTGCCGTCGCAGCAAAAGTCCATGTAACTGCAGACTCTCCGCGGCATCTCGATTACGCCATGGAACCCACACAACAGATCGCAGTTACACCCAGGGTTACGTTGCCGTCACAGCAAAAGTCCATGTAACTGCAAGCTCTCAGCGGCCTCTGATTTTCGCTGTCGAAATGAAACCTCTCCACTCCTACATAGGTCGCAGTCTGCCGATATAAAATCAAACACAGACTGTTGGCTCTCAGCGGCACACACGACTTTCGCTATGTTATACCATAGGTCGCAGTTACATCCTGGGTTACGTTGCCATCGCAGCAAAAGTCCATGTAACTATTGGCTCTCAGCGGCACACACGACTTACACTATGGTATACTCAACTCATAATCCTCAGGAACTAGTTTCGTCCGGACTCCTCGCAGGATCAACTTTAGAACCCCCCTTGGGGCTC
Source organism: Allium cepa (assembly GCA_030765085.1). Lineage (NCBI taxonomy): Eukaryota > Viridiplantae > Streptophyta > Magnoliopsida > Asparagales > Amaryllidaceae > Allium > Allium cepa. Next base: position 351,629,464 of record CM060944.1, read on the forward strand.
AAGGCAGCACCACCCGGTGGTACTCCTGAGAAGTTCATTTCAAGGAAGCGCCTTTTTCTCCAGAGCCATCATCAAAACATTTTATACTATACATATATAGTATCTTCAATCATACACCTAGTATGATCCCATACAAAGCTCCTTTACACAAAATCGATTATTCTAAAATTGATAATTCTCAAATTAGGCTTTCCAAATTCTCATATTGATTTTACCCAAAAAATCAAAAGCCTTTCCAAATCCAAAGGTTCCCAAAACCTTTTTCCAAAATCCTCATAAGATCCATTGTGTATATATATATATACACAAATATATATAATTTTTGAAAACTTTGGATCATTTCAAACCTGTATAAAACTATTTTTATACTTCAAACATTATCAAAAACCCTTTTCTTCTGGCAAAAGATTCAACAAGGGGAGTTTCGTTTTATAAAACAAAGATATTTAACTTTGTTTACTCAAAATCAAATATTCAAATTTGATTACTCTTTCAATATCATTTTCATTTCAATCCGTACGATGTACACATATCATTCGTACGCCATACAAATCTGATCGCTCACTAGATCACACAATTTCATTTCCGAACTAGTATCGTCCACCCGACTTTCTAGTGCGGACGCAGATCTGGTTTCTTGATCAGAAACCGCCATTCTCCTTGCATAGTCATAACTATGATAGAGAATATCCAGAACTAATCAACAATCCATATCCAGGTTCGCCGTCGAAAATCGAGTGAAAAATCCCACTCGGATCGAAATAACTATCTCGAAATTCTGTGCTCGAATCTGGATCAAATCACTATGCAAATAGAATAACAAACGTACACCCTACTTATTTATCTTTATTGGTTATTAGCCAAATCAATTCTCTTTCTATTCATATTCACTTTAATTTTCATTCACTTATTCACAACTGCTTCAATCCCATTTGGATTATCACCACTATTCTTATCTCGATTGGGTATTTAACCAATAATAGTTTGAACTCCGACCAGTTTATTTAGAAAATAGCTTGAAAATTTTAAAAATAGATAAGTAGTTGAAATATAATTACTAGTTTGTAAAATAGGTGTAAAGTAGTTAGAAGATAGTTAAAATAATTATAGAAATTTTAGACAATTGCAAAATAATAGTAAGATAGTAATTAGTTTATAATAGTTAAAATATAGTAATTAGTTTATAAAATAGTTGGAAAATTGTTAAACAGTTCAAAAATAATCGTAAAACAAGTATAAGATAGTTTGGCTTTTAAAAGAAAGGTTGTATATATAATAAATAGCTTGGAAAAATAGGTTTATATTAAAACAATTTATATTAAAAATAGTCCAGAGTCAAAACTGTTCAATTCCCAATCTCTATCCCCAATCAATTCAATTTAAATTCCACTTCCATTTAAATTGACTTAACTCCAATTTAAATAACTTTAATTTCCATTGAAAATTGATTTAACCCTAATCCAAGTTGAATTAACCTCAGTTTCTTTCCAAATTTAACTTTATTCAACCTTGATCTCAAATTTTGCTAATTCAAATAAATTTTAATTGAACTAGTTCCAATTTCAATTCATTTCATTTCCAGTTTGAATTGATTCCAATTTCAAACTCCATTTCCAAATTAAGTTGAATTATTCCTGATTTCCTCCCAAATTCAATTCAAATTCCATTTGAATATAAAATTATTCAACTTTAATTACAATTCCAAATTATTCAAATCAATTCGGACTAATTTTAAATTGAACCCACCACAAATTTCAATCTAATTCTATTTAAATTTTCCATTTGAATCTTATACTCATACATCCTCAATCACAATTTCAATTACTTCAAATCAAATTCAATTTGTACTAATTCAAATTTCAAATTTAAACCTTCTCGAATTATATAAATTCGAATGAATACTTCAAATGTTGATTTAATTCCTTTAAACCAATTTACCTTTTTGTCCCAACAATGGATTACCATACTCCATTTCTCATTCATTTAAACAAATCCATTTCACAACTTAAAGATTTTTAACAACAATAGGATGATATCATTTAATTCATCTTAAAACATTCATCAATTTACAATTTCCAGATCTCAAACCCATTTTGAGATCACACAAACTCCCAATTCAGATTAACCATTTAACTCCCCAAATTAAATTCCAATTCCATCTTGAAATTTCCAAATCATGTTGATCATTCCAACTTATTTAACTTTTTCCCAAGTTAAACTCAATTCACTTAATCCAGTCAACCTTGCCCAATTTGAATTTCCTTTTCAAATTTTAAACTTCACATAAATAATCTTCCCACTTATTAAGTTCAAAAACTTATCACTTTGGGTATCACATCTTATTCCAAATTCAAAACTCACCATTTAGAGTTTATTTCCATCCACCTTCGATATTATGTATATCTTCATGTATACATATTAATTTTTTTTACATACCAAATTATACTTTAAAATTTTAAAACCACCCTTGGTTTTTAATTCAAAACAAATTCCTTTAAATCTTTAAACAACTCTTGTTTGCATCAAACTCTCTTATTCAAATAATATTACTTATTATTTCTTTTAATAACTTGAAACCAAATTTCAAATGTTTTTAAATCTTAAGATTCAAACTTCACAATTTGACACCCACTTTTATTTATATCCTTCCTAATTTACAAGTTTATTCTCCTTTTTAAATGGTTACTTCCTTAAAACATTTCATTATTAAATACAACAACCATTTATTTCTTGGTTTGAAACCAATTCTAATTCATCTTATTCTGAAATACTTTTCCAATTCAGGATTTCAAATTTTAGTTTTGAATTCATTTCAAACTTATCTTTATTTAATTTCAATTTCAATTTCAATTTGGTTGCATTCTATTACTTCTTAATTTAGTTCTTACTATTACTTTTAATTTAATTAATACTACAACCAATTTCTTAAATATATTAGATAATCTATTTCTTATAGAAGATTTATATACTTTTGAAATCGTTTAAAAACCTTTATATAAGAAAATAAAAAGTACGCTCTCTCATACATATATACACTCAACTCATTCTAGGGTACCACTTACCCTATCCTAAATGAGAAATCCCCAACAGAGCCAAGGTTCTCGCTTAACCTTCAGCTCTGATACCAAATGTAACGACCGGAAATTTTTCGATCCCGAAAATTCCAGATAGTTAGAGAAAAGAAGAAAGAGAAAGAAGAAGAAACAAAAAAACTCAAACTCAGAATCTCACATTCGCAACGGATAAAATATAATAGCAAATAAAATAACAGTTTACAAAGAAGAACTGTATCGGTACATTTACATTTTTACATCAGAGTTACAACAGTACTCAACACTGGACAGTTTAAAACAACATGTCCTAATTACACAATAATATAACATAGGGGTAAAGCATTCCATACGTTTCAACCCTTCAGCTCACCTCCTGAGCTCCAGAACGTCCTTACCTGAAAATCTGTAATACTCGGTCTGACCCGAGCATTACATCAAAGTAACACCCGAGTCAGGCTAGAAACCAGCGTGAGTAAACTCATCCAACTTGGAATATAAAAGCAATCAATTTATATAAACCCGGGTAACCTATATCAATTTACACTTCATAAGTTGTTATAGACATCAACAATTTCACACATCAATTTCTAAGTGCCAAAAACTTAGATTTAAATGGTCCAATTTACTTAAGTCATTCCATTTCAGCCTATTAGATTCTCATATCAAATTATAAGAATCGAAGTGGTTTCGGGTATTTACTAATACCCGACTCCGGTCTCTTCGAAACCATTGTTTTAACCCAAGTTATTCAAGTGGAATACCATTCAACTTTTAAATTCAAGATGTCACTTTTATACGGCAATTCATCATTTAGATAAACACATTATCATTGTCTACCAAAGCATATCATATCACAAAGCAATTTATAACAGAGATATCAACAAATCAAGGGCACTTATCATTATTCAATCATTCATAAACAAGATTGATCATCTCCAAAATTAATTTAATTACCTCTAATTAAATTAATTACCAATCTTTAATCACTAGTTTACCCATTACTTAACATTAATCAATTACAAACTAATTAATTAATTACAAATTAATTAATTAATCATCTATTAATTATCCATCTTAATTAATCACCGTTGACTAATTATACTTTAATTACAATAAGTAATTGATTCTAAATTAATTTCACAAATTAATTATCTTTTACTCATCACATAAAAAAAATCCCTTAATTACTCTTATAAAGGAATTAACAATGATTCATTACATTTAACCTTACTTAAATAAATTTTTCTCTATAATCACTTTCTTTGATTAATTATCCTTAATTAATCTCACTCATTAATTAACTAAACATAAATAAATTTTCTTTAATTAATCAACCTTTTTTTTTTAATTAACCTTTAGTTATTCTCATTCAACACCCTTAATTAATTACATTCGGTGATTAATTATTCTCTAACTACTCTCATAAATTAATCTTAATTAATCACCTAAATTGATTAACTATAAATTAATCCCACCAATTATTGATTAACCCTTTAGTCAATACCTTAATTAAATAATTATCCCTAAACTTATTTAATTACGTTTCCCTATTTATTTAAAATAAACTTTTTAAAGGGTATAAATAATGCAATTCTTCAACTCGAGAATAATTCTATTCCAATCCTAATATAATCCAAACCTTAAATATTTTCAAATTGAAATGGTTGATAACTTGTATATACTTAATCAAGTTTGCATATAAAAACTTGTTATTTCTTAAAACCTGTTAACAAAACAAAGGACCCGAGCCCATTCATGTTTTATTTGAACCGATACTCGAGTTTCTCCTCTCGTCACGGCTTCATTTTTTTCTATAAAAAAAATTAGATGTTAAAACTTCAACCTGTTTTCACGGTTACCTGCTAACGTACGCGAAGTACTCGAGCCCAACTTCAACCATCACGAATCCAACTCCGAGGAAAACATCGAGCAAATCTCTTCCTTCCTCCTCATATTCTTCTTCTTCCCCAAATTCGTTCGGCCGTGCACCATCATGTGCACATGCACACAACTTCCAACGCCACCTACTTGCCATCGGCCAGCCCCGCGAACCATCCTCGACCACCCTACCTCAAACTTCCATTCCAAATCCAGACCGACACATCATAGCGAAATTTGGTCACTCAGTCCAAATTCTGGAACCCAATGTTCTAACGAAATTCATCATCATTCGATGATTTCGTTCCCCAGATCCATCGCTCTTTGAACCCAAGCCTCGCCTCGATTCACCAACGTGATTTCCTTGGTCGCGATTGCCTCCTACCCTATCATCACGTCACAAAAATTCCTGGTAGCGTCGCTGCCAAAACGTGCTCGAAAACCTACTTCCCCTTCGTATGATCACCATGGTCGACGAGAAAATTTACCAGTATTTTTCCTTCCATCAGCAACTTCCTAGCCACCTTCGACTTCGACCCGGCCTCCATCCATTGTGCCGATCATCGAAAATCGATTGATTTACCCAAAACGATCATCTCAAGAATACACACTAATTCCCAAATTAAAAATCATGATACATATGTCAAAAATCATGATTATCTATAGTGAATTCAATTCTGCAATCAATTCATAAAATTGAGATGATAAAATTTTGACTCAAAAAAAAATTCCACCGAAAATTTTAAATTTCCATGCCAAATATCGATTTTAAATTCCAGTAAACATTTTCAGGTGTGATGTTACATGATTTAGAACACTTTTCATTTACAAATCAAAAACTAACAGTGGTTCGATACTGAGATAATGAATTTAAATAGAAATAAACACTCTGTAATCACAACAGAGACTATATCAATGCAATATACAGGCAATAGATATTGACACACATGCATACTTCCATTTCCATTCAGATACTTGGGCCAACATATGATTCCATTCACATACCAAAGTGAAATCGATGATTAAAAACTGTTTATCCATTTTATGTTTACTCACCTGAACTATGTACAGAGGAGACTTGGATGGTTGAATTTGATTTCTGACAGCTGGAAAATTGATCTAGTTTGAATTAAATTTTGATTTGGAAATGCCCTTGCTTCCTGTAATTTGATATGGTATCTGATCTTATTTTGATTTATTGAGTTGTTCTGAAATTGATCTCCAGGTTAGAGATGTTGTTGATGATATAGTTGAATTGTGATTGTTTGATTCAATTCCTAGCTTTTATTTGTTTTTGAAGGGTGAGGGTAGAAGAAAATGATAGAGAGGAGAAAAAATATATATCATATAATCCCCTTTTTTTAATTGGAAATAAAATAAATGACACTTGTCATTTTCCTTCTTTAGTTTGCTGACACATGCTCTTAATAATAATGATAAGTTAACACATGTTACTTTATGGGTTTGAGACCTTAACACTTGTTACTTAACTTCTTAATTGAATTACATTTGTCTTTTCATTTATATTTATCTTTTAAGGAATTTAAAAAAAAAACTTTTAAAAAAAATGATTTCTTAATTAACTAATATAATTTATAAATGCTTTACTAATTTTAAATAAATAAAACTTTTAAGAGAAAATAAGATAAAACCAATTATCTTTTATATAAAATCATATGTAATATCCTCAACTCATTTTTAAATGCTACATCAAAAAGCTTTTGCATTTATTCCTATTAAATATATACTTTTCCAAATTTATAAAATTAATTTTTCCTTTAAAGAGAATAATATCAAACAAATCTTATTTTTAAATAAAAACTCATTCATAATTTTAAATCCAAACTATATTATTATTTTTATTTTAAGATATATAATCCTTTAAATTCCATTTTTAAATTCAAATTCAAAATCAATCTATAATCATAATTTAAAACATCACATTATTAATTTATTTGTTATTTATTTTCGCAAATAACAATTTCATCAATTTTAAACAATTTAATTAAGAGATTTTCACACTTTAAATTTCTCGAAATTCCGGGATATCACACGTTGCTAATCTGGGTGAAATTTTTTTTATAACAGCGAGTCATTTACCTTTCAGCCACACATAATCAGTATATATCCATTTCCACTACATTTCACATATATATCACATATCCAACAAATTATACCACAAACAATATAAACAACCAAAAATTAACATCAAACATTACATTTTCAAACCAAACTTCAAGTCAATATGTACATAAACAACAAAACCCTCACCAATACCAACTCCAATCCATATTCAAGTCAAAATATACAATGCAAACACTTAAACCTTACCACCTCAAAGTCAATATATACACAATAACCATCAAACACAATCCTCAACACCTCAAAGTCAATATATACAATAACCAACCACAAAGACAATAATTATCATACCTCTCAAGCATCATCCTCACCTTCGGAAGCACTAGACGATGTAGGGAAGGAACCATGCCTATGCGCGTACTCTGCTAAACGTTGATTCAGCTGCTCCATTTGTATAGCGCGAAGACAGTCCTGCTCTTGCAGCTGCTCAACCATGGCTCGAAGCTCTTTTATTTCTACTTTGTCACACGCCTTTTGAGCTGCCCGAACCTGCAAATAGAATGTGAGATGTTCACATTTGTATTATAATCATTTTCTTAAGCAATGCATATTTTAAAATATAGAAACGTAAATGACGTGATCTTAACCAATGCATATACCACAAGGAAATGCATATTTTATTAAATGATAATGATGCAGGATGGTAAATCACGTATATGTTAGATTTAACTCAGGTAGAAATCATCATATGTATAGTTTATCTATAGGTTAATTTATTAAATACAATATTGCAATGTTTATAAGATTACCGCTTGGTTTTCATAGCCATAGCGTCTATTCCGCTGCGTCGGATTCATGATATAACGTCGAAAATATTATCTTGCTACTCTACCGTCAACTCATCGTGATCCGATTCTGAAAGCAGCTTTACCTATGCCTCCTGAAACTTTGCCTAAAATAAAAAACAATTACAGGTTAAAAGTAGTAGAATAGGATTTAAACTTATCGATATTAATAAAATAAGATTTAAAATATGCATACATATGCATCCGTCGTCTTATCATCCTCATCCCACTGATATGTAATATTGCTAGCATTGTCTACTTGTCTTGATGCGTGGGTGTGGGTAAATACCTCCATCATAGACACGCGACGTCCAAGCGATCTTTCCTGCAATAAATAATTTATATATTTTAATTTTTCATAGCTAATTACTGAACTGATTAATATACAAAATGTAATAACGGTTTAGATTCGTAATTGATAAATTTACCAAGTCCTCACGGTGATGCTGAAAAGACTTGGATCCGCCACGATGCGTTACAGGATTCTTACTTCTATTGGCGGAGTTCCTCTCCGACTCCATCTGCAATTTAAATTGAATATTATATTTAATAATTGCGAAATAATTAACTATGTATTTGGTAGATTTACCTTGAACTCGTCGGTCTCCCACCAACTCATCCAAGAATCCCATACGGAAGCGCCCATCTAGTTCGGTTTCTTCCCTGATTTTTTAAGAGCTGACATTACCTTCCTGTAATTTTTGACGACCTTCGAATTCCAGTGGCGCTGAACCATGGCGACATGGGCTCCGCCAAGTCCACTTGCCCCTGTACAAAGAGAAAATCTTACTAATTGTTCATTTATACTTATTCATATAGTAAAGTGGTATAAACTCACCAGAAAATTCTGCCAGATGGCTCCCTGACTTGGTCAGGGATCTTACTCCACTTAGGCCAGCAATCTATCATCCTGCTCATATGTAATTGCTTGGAAATGCCAAGCACAACTCCTGAGGGCTCCAAATCAAATCCCCTATGTTAAATATAAAACAAAACTTTAGACAAGTATATATATGTATGAACAAATTTATATTGTTATCATTTTAATTTTGATACTTACTCTCCATCAGCCTTCGGCTGCAAATATACAAGTGATCGAGCCGGAGGCTCACCACTACTCTCGCCGGCCGAGCGAGAAGAGCTACGACGTCTGGAGCCTAGCATAATACCTGTTGAAAGTTTAATTTTTAATTATAGACATAGATAAAATGATGATGACATCTGGTGCATGTAATAAAGTCATTTTAATTGGTAGTGCATGTAATGATGATGATGATATGTGATGCGTGTGCGTGAATAATTGTAAAAATTACCGGATACTACTCGGTCCTTGTCATTTTTTGATTCAGACTCGGTCTCGTGTTCTATATCGTTTTCCTCTACACTCTCAAATGCTTCGACTAATACATTTGTTTCATCATTAAATTGTCCAAAACCAGTTTGATCGTCTGTAAGTTTGATTTCAACATTTTCCTCGATATCTGCTTGATAGGCTTGTTCTTTTGGAATATTCTTTCCATTGAATGTAAATCTCGCCTTGGTTTTAAAAACCGCAAACCAATCCGCTTTATCCCTTTTTAGAGATGGATAAGGGGCATAATAAACTTGTATGGCTTGTTTGGCTAGTACAAAAGGATCGTATTGCTGATAACGGGAGGTATGTTTTATTTCTATAAGATTATAATTTGGATGCACGTTAATACCAGAACCTGGAACATTGCTGAACTAGTTACATCTAAACAAAAAAAACTTCCTTTGCAGGTCTTATAAAATATGTCAACTGCAAAATATGGGTTAACACGCCATAAAATCATGTGTATGATTATTAGGATCATCACTGCCTTTAACAAATACACCAGCATTGTTTGTTAATTTTCAGCACTGTATTCTTTGGTGTTGAATTTATATCCATTAACGAAAAATATTGGATACGTTTTAACTTTCCTTTTCGGTCCCAATGCCAAATGTTTAATCCTTCATCGACCACATTATTTGTAGGATCACAAACGTAGTTCGAAAACCAAGTAGCGAAATTTTTGCTTAAATTGCCGTTTGGATTTTGTGATTCATAAACACTGCAAAAAAACATAATATATTGCTTTATTATTAATTTACACATGCAGTATTAAATTAAATTTATCAAAACTTGTAATCTGATAATTACCTAATAAATGGTGCAACTTCTGGACAATTAAGAAGAATATATGTATGTGCTACATGGTAATTTCTATCATCTAACTATACTTCTACACATTTTCCAGCATGTTGACCATGTTGTTTAAAAATAGATAACATTGCTTCAGAAGAAGAATCTTGTTCAACAGCCTCATCATTACGTGCAACACTTTGAAATGATAAATTCATATATCATTGAAATAATGAGAGAAAAAGAACGATACTTCTTCTTCGATATATGATTTGCAAATCGAACATTCAACTCGAGCTTTTTGTCTCACTTTTTTCTTTAAATGATTTAAGTATCTAATAAAAAATATTTCATATCAATATTGGTTTTTATTCATAGTTAAATTAACATTTACGTACTCCGTATTAATAACATACCTCTCGAATGGATACATCCATCCATATTTCTCAGGACCTCGAAGATGAGCTTCAAATGGAAGATGAACAGGTAAATGCTCCATTACATTGAAAAAAGCTGGAGGAAATATTTTCTTCAGTTTGCAGAGCAGTATAGGGATTTCTAACTCAAGTTTACGAAGACGGTCAACTTTTAACGTAGTTGAACAAAGCTCCTCATAAAATAAACTAAGTTCTGTTATAACCTTCCAAACTTTTACGGGTAACAATTCTTCGAAAGTGACGGGCAACAAATTTTGCATCATTACATGACAATCATGGCTTTTCATCCCACTCTTCTTCCTTTCTTATAGTCGACACATCTACGAATATTAGATGAAATTCCATCAGGAAATCGTAATCCTTCCACCCATTTTAACAATACTTTAACTTGGTTGTTATCTAGTTCATAATATGTTTTGGTTTTTTAGTGTCATTTGGCTTCATATGAAGCTCAGGACGATTACATATTTCTTCTATATCACGTCTTGATTTCAGACCGTCCTTAGTCTTGCCCTTAAAATTCAAAAGTGTATTAAACACATTATCGAATACGTTTTTCTTGTTATGCATCACGTCAATGTTATGACGGATTAAGAGATTTTTCCATTAAGGCAACTCCCAGAATATACTCTGTTTGCACCAATTATGAAACGTCGATTTACCTTGGATTTCAGTTTGCTGCCCGGTTTCATGTATCTTTGGATAATCTTTTACAAGTTCATATATATCTTCACTTGACCAAATCGTTGGTGGTTGTAAAGTCTAATGTCTATTAGCTATGAAGTTTTCTTTGTCCCTTCTAAAAGTATGATTCATATAGAGAAAACGTCAATGACAATCAAACCATGAAATTTTCTTCCCATGTCGTAAAGAAAATACTCGTGTTTCTTCCATACAGTAAGGACAAGCAAAACGATCGGCTGTACTCCAACCCGAAAGCATTGCATATGTTGGAAAATCGCTAATAATCCGTAACAAAGAAGCGAACATCCAACAAAAAATTGATACGTCGTATGTTTCAACTCCTTCATACCACAATATTTTCAACTCTTCGATTAGTGGTTGTAAGTAAACATCGATACCCTGTGTCGGATCATCAGGGCCAGGGACGACAATTGTGAGAAACATATATGGAGTTTTCATACACATCCACGGGGGTAGATTGTAAGGTGTAATGATTATAGGCCAAGATGAATATTTAGAATCAAACTGAGAAAACGATGAAAACACACCAGTACACAAATGTAACAACCCTAGATTTTGCATATAATTTAAATTTGACTTTATTTTATTTTAAAATTATTTTAAACTTGTTTTATTTCAAACATTTCATTTTAAAAATATAAATGTTGATTATTATGTGTATTATAATTTCAAACTTGTGTAAGTTGAATATTTTCCTGAAATGTTGATTTTGGTCAAAATAGTCAAATTTTGATTTTTTTACTTAAAAATTTAAAAAGTTTGAAATTATAAAAAAAATTAAATTTTTTATGAAAATAGATTTTATAACATGAATACTACTTTTCGTTTCGTGAAAAACGGATTTAAATTGTGAAAGTTATATTGTTTTCAATATTGTGTGTACATTGAATTATTTAACAATTTTCTTTATGTTAAATTTTATAAATTATATTTTTAATTGTCAAATAATGTTCTAATATGTGTTATATGACATGTTAGATATATATTCTATTTTTAAAAATATTTTTTTTTGTGATGTTATAATTTTTCCAAAGTTTACTGTGTTGGTTTCTTTTTTTTTAAAAGGCTGTTTTCTTATTTTCTGCTATTTTCTTCATCAAAATTATATTCAAATTTAATTTTATATATTTATTTTGTAAATTCATTTTTATTTTGTGTACTTATCTTTATTTATAAATATTTTTCAAGTATACAAAAATTTTCCAAAGTGCATTGAATTTATTTCTAATTTTAAAGTCTACTTCGCAATTTTAAGCCATTTTCTTAATTAAAATTCTATTTAATTAAAATTTAATTATTTATTTTATTTTAGGAATGATAATTAAATTATTTTATTTCAAAATTTTTCTTTAGAATATTTTTAAAATGAAGTAGATATTTTTCCAAAGCCATTGATGTTTTAATTGTAATTTTTGAACCCTGTTTTCAATTTTTAAGCAATTTCCTTGATTCTTTTTATATTTTCTTTAAATTTAATTATATATTTTTATTTTTTTTCACTTTGTTTTGGTTTTAGATGTACTTGCTGAAGTTTATTTTGTTTTACTTGATTTAAAAGAAAAGGAGGCATGGAAGGTTTTAAAAGCTAAGAAACATAAAGTCGTTTCACCATTTCTTTTACCGTTTCTTTTTCAATCAATACACAATTTATTTTGGCCGTACCTTTCTCTATTCTTTTCAGCTGCATTCTCTCATCTTTTTCACGTATTTTCAAAGCTTCTCAACCCTAAAAAAAATGGCCTCCATCTTGCAAAAATTTGGTAAAATCTTCTTCTCTTCTCTTGTTTTCTAGTTTTTCTATGTGATTTTGCAACTTGTTCTCAACTTCATGGCTCCACTCCTCCTCAACCAGATCTAAGCCAACCTCCACCACATTATTCTCTGATCATCATCCACCCTAGATCACCACCATGGCAGGCCAAGCAAACCCAAGGCAAGCACCACCACCAAATCCACAAATCCATCACCTATGCACTCAAGCTGACCTAGTTTTGGTACCATCACCTTCATCCACCTTTTGCCGCCACTTCTACCACCACCACGACCTCTGACCTGACCTCCACCCTCTGCCACATCACCCACCACCACCTGGACCCACTGGCCATCCCCCTAGAGCCTATGGCCGAACACATTTATAGCATAGAAGTGATGAATTTGCCTTGTAGTTCTTGTTTTGTTGCACCTATGTCCATCCACCTTTGCACCATTACTTCCAAGCTATGGCTGACCCTTATGAGCCCAAGACCTAATCCTAACCCACTCCTTAGACATGTATTTCAGATCTATAGCTGAAGCATAGGCGGTAGAAAGAAAGTGCAAAAACTTTGGCTTTGTTTTATGCATTTAATTCTAACATTGTTTTATTGAATTTGGGTTTGAAAACTTATGTTATTTGTTTGTTTTGTTTGAATGTTTGCAAGGCTATTAGCCTTGTCTCTCCCACACTCATATCATCATCGTGGCTGAGAAAACGAACCCCTTAGTCGAGTTTTTGAATGGTTGTAGCAAGGTCAAGTTATCATGTCTTTGTTGCTTTACGATTTCCAATTATTTCTATATTGTTTTGGTTGAATATTCATAAGTTATATTGTCTTGTTTTGGGGTTGTTTACAAGATGATATCTTGGCTATTTCTCTCCACTCAAAATCAAAGGTCGTGCCTTCTGGATCCGTTGTGTCATTCAAATTAATATCTCCAGCATAAAAATGTGAGTATTTCTCACCAGACATTATGTACTTATATAAGTAGTAAATTGACACCCTACGAATCTGTAGAACTATAGTAACATGTTATAACTGCTTATATTATTATCATATGATGTTCACACCTATTATTACACCTATTATATTATATGTTACTGTTATTTCATGTTATTCTGTATATTTTATCAGTTTATCACACTGCAAGTTCCCTGTAAATTAGAATCACTATGTGTTGAAATGATACATACCCGAAAGGACTTTAGAATAGGGAAAAATCGTTATGGGCTGAAATGATAGGATTGAACGGTTTTTATTTAATTTATTTTAACTTCGGATTGCGGGTTTGAAATGATAAAACCCGGATTTTCTTTGTAAATTACGGGTTTAAATGATATATTACCCGTATCACTTTTCCTAGTGTAGAAAATTATATACAGACCCGTAGTTAATATATGTTTTCTAAAAATTTGAAAATTATTTTAGAAATGTAAATATTAAAACATTTTGATTTAAATCTAATTAAAAAGGATTTTTGTAAAATATTATTGATTTTTTGAATAATTGTAAGTAAAATGAATTAATGAAAAGTTAGAAAATTTTGAACGTAAGTTATTTTGGAAAATTTGATTTAATTATAATTGGAAATTAAATTGAATATGAAATTATGATAAATTTATGAAAATTTGAATTTAAATGGATTCAAAGTGATTTTATATCATATTAATGATTTTTAATAAAGTTGAAATGTGAAATGAATGAATACTTTAAGTTGAAATTTTGAAATATAACTAAATTGGAAATTTATGAAATTGACTTAAAAGTGAACTTTTAGTTAAGTAAATAAAAATAAAACTAAGTTATATTTGAGAATTTAAACTTAAGTGTTAAGTTAAAATTTAATGCAATGAATTTAAAATTGAACATTGCAATTTAATAAGTGAATTATTATTAAATCTTGATTTTTTAATGGAAATTTAACTTTATAAAATCATGAACTTGAGGAAAATTAAATGATGTTTATAAATGTGAAAATGTATGATTTTATGAGTTAAAAATGTTTTACATAAAAAAATATAATTCGTTGAGAAATTATATTGAATATTTGAAGTTAATTGACTGCATTTTTGAAATGCTATTAATTACAATGTAAATGATATTACAGCATTTGTAAATGTTGTAGTTGATGATAATGAACTAAAAAGCTAAATTGAATTAAAAGCTATTATAGCAATTTTTGTGTAATGACCCCGAATATTATATAAATTTAAATTGATAATTTATATAATTTTTTAATTTAAATTGTATAGCTAATTGGAAATTTAAGCGAGTTTCCCCAAATACAGATAAATTCTGTATAAATCATTTAAACTTTAATATTGTATATATATGTATTTGAGCATATATGAGTAAATTTAAAATTATATATATATATATATTTGATTTGAATTTAAATACTATATATGTATGTGTATATAGAAAAATATAAAACAATAATTATTTAAAGTAAAATTCATGATAAATATTTAAACTAAAAATAGAAGTAAAATAAATATTTGAGTTATAAATAGAGATAAATAAAAGTTAAGTATGTAACCAAACAAACATATACATTCAAATAAGAAAGGAAAACATCTATGTACAAACAAAGTTATAGGATAAATATAAAGCAAAAGTAGAAATACCAACAAACAAAAATATACACATTTTCAGCTGAGACAAAGTAAAAAGAACAAGTAAAAGAAAGGCAAGAAATAAATATAAACAAAACAATTTAAAAATGTATATGTAGCTGTAAATATGCAGGCAAGGCAAGACAAGAGGAAAAATAAAATAAAAAGTACTTGCACAAAATCAAATAAGATGTTATAACATACAAAGGGGAGCATGAACAATACATAGCATGCTTTCATTAAATTCCACATGCTCTGGTAACATCAAAACAAGACTATCAGCCCCCAAATAAAAGTATATTTCTGATAAAGGTACAAAGGAAGTTATGGCCTACCTGTAACAAATATAATTCTCCTCTAGCCTTCCTTTATATATCAACTTATTTAACTTCAGTTCGTTCAAAACTAAGAAAAATATAAAGCAAGCATCACTTTAAAATCTGAAACAAAACTTCAACTAAAACAAACCTCAAATCAAATGCAAGCAAGAGGATCAAAAGAAGACTAAATAATATCAAGCTCTGTTCATTTCTAAACCAAGTGAGTAACTTATTCTTTTTAGATACTTTTAAAATATAAAACTGTTGCTTATATATATATAGGTATATCTGTGAGTAACTTCATATTTTAAATTAACCTAAGTTTTAATCTAGCTGCCTGAAGAATATTAGAGATTTGGTTTGTGTGAAAAATATATGCATTGCACTGAATTTTGGTGAGATGAAGCCTGCATACTGTTATTTGGATATACCTCTGTTTATGGATTTCTAAACTCTAGGATAATTCAAAAATCATTACAGCTTAATCTATTGATTGTTAGGACAAAGCATATAAACAAAATATGTTTGGTTGAGTATAAAGTAGATTTTTAAATTTAATTCATGTTAAACAAAGTTGATTTGCTCTGGGAAAAACTCAAGAACAGTACAAAGTTAGTACAAGTGACATTTTCAAACATCTTGGATTATCGATTCAAGTTTACAAACTGATTTCTTAATCAAAATTAGGATTTTTAAAGCTTAAATCGAAATTTTCATATGTGTGATGAGAGAGCAGTTCCTAGTTGAACTAAAATTGCTTTTTAACAAATTCCCAGTGATCGAACGATTTTAAAATGTTGAAATTTTGTATGAAGCTTGCTTGATCTTCGTAGAATCCAGGAAAAATGGAAAAAAAATTATCGAGTGCATAAATTTTTGTGATGAATCGAATTTAGGGTTTAATGTGAATTTTGGGTTCGGCCTGATTCTCGTTCTCGCGTGGAGTCAAGGAGGGATCGAGTTTGGTGGGATTTTTAGAGATGGTGGTGTGGATGTAGACGAAGGTCTGGATCGAGTTTTGGTCGGATTGAATGTATGGATAGTATGTCTGACATTACAAATTGAGATATAAAGCTGATTTCTTTCAAATATATTTCTGTTGGTGGCGGAGAATTTATTCTCTTAGCTTAACACCCTTCTCTGAGACGTACGAGCTCAAAGGTTATGTAGTTGAAGGTTATCAGCGATATATTCCCAATTTGGTAATGTGACATGCTGAGTGTTGCTGTGAAATGATCATTGTGTTGATCATTTGTGATAGGATCATTTGTTTGATTGTTTATCTTTGTGATCATTTCTATGATCATTTGTTGACCCAAAGCATGGCTTTTGTATAAAGCGTGGCTTTGTGGACGAGACTTCGTCGAGCCTCACACCCCGGAATGGTCAAAACAGGAAAGATGCAGCAAGGTTATGAGGGGTAGCTCCCTTTAGGGTATGTGCATTTCCTTCTGGAAAAGGATGGTATCATGGTATGGAGCCCAGATATTTACTCATGTTGAAACACTTTATTTATGATTGTGTGATGTTGATGACGAGCGTTCGGTTAAAGGTCCCAAAGGACCGGGGGATGGCATACTCGTGTCAGTAGTTACCCAGTTAGGGGTAACCCGGCCTTGTGTTGGCAGAGATCCGGTTTGGTTCTCAGGGACGTCCTTCCAGAGGCGTTCTCATGTGGCAATGGGAAGTTCCTTGGCCTGACCATTTGTTGGAAATCCAAAGAAACAATACGATCTTGTACGGTTTTAGTTGTATAACCTGCCATGGAATGTGGCGGTAACCTGCTATTGAACATGGTAGCTATAGTAGGCATAAGTGCGGAATGCCTATGCTGGCTAAGATTTATATCTTTATTTTCGAAATGATTTTTCCTACACTATGCACTAGTAATAATATCAAATGTTTCTTTTAATGCGTATCAAGCATCTTTGACTATCATAAGGAGAAATCTCCTCCGATTCTGCATTTGCATTGTGTGTGTGTGCGGGAGGCCTTATGGTAGTCTCATTTCTAAAAAGCATTGCGAATTGATTTTTAAATATTTTTTGATTGTTTTAAAAGATAAACTGTTTTTGTTGCTCACACCAGTCCCACGACTGATCCGGAGTTTATTGTTTCTTTCCTAAACTCTGGGTGCTCATTATTTTGTACACGAGCAGTCTAGAGTTTGGGTTTTTCAGATAGTCAGGTTTAGTAGATTATCTAGAGTTAGTTCAGTCTTTGGACCACACCAGTCTTGCTTAGCTTGGTGCATCGTTATTGGGAGTTCGAGTTATTGCTGGATTGGTTCTTGGAAATGGAGTTGCAGTTCTCGGAGTTCTTTTTTGAAGACTATCTTAGAGTTATATTGTTCCGCTGCTAGATGTTATCTATTTTTTTTTCTTTTCCGCTGCTATTTATTGTATCATATCTCTGATGTATATTGATATCTACTGGATCATCTGTTGTATCAGATATTTTATCAAAGCTGTATATCAATGTATTATTCTTTTATTCCGCTGTGTTATTTACTTAATGTTGTTATAAGCTCCGGCGAATCGGATTTGAACGGTCGAATCTATGGCATTCGAATACGATTTGAAGTATGGATGTCGATTTTTGAGCGGGCAAGATCCGTCTCGTCACATTTGGTATCAGAGCTAAGATTGAACTTTAGCTCAGGAGTATAACACATTAAGTAACTCATTAGAGATAGGATGAAGTAAATCCTAGAATGAGTAATCCCTAAGATATCCATTTGAATGCCTCAGTAAATTCTCTTACTATCTACTGATAGTGAGTATGAGTGCAAGAAGAGGACGAGATAGGGGACAGGGCAATACGACTATAATTGGTCAATACTCTGTAACAACGGTGGAAACAATTTTCTTCTCAATTTTCCTTTGATTCGTTTCCAAATTTCTTTTGATTGCTTCGTGACAGCTCCAGAAAGAAGTTTCGGTGCGGTGATGCTCTACGAATCGTTGTAGGAAATTTTTACTTTGTATCTTCATCAATTTCTTATCAGTTTTTCGTTTTAAACTTTAATGAATTTGAAATTTAGAATTGAAAATTTTAAATAAATTGAAAATTTTAAATTGAGTTAAATTGGTTAATGGAATATGAAGGATAAATTTGAATAGTATCGATAAAACGATTTCGTTTAAAACTAAATTTGAAATTCTATTATAATTTCTTGTATCTATTGTTGATATTCTGATTTGGTGAGCCAAATGCAGAACTGATATCCAGTTTGATCTGAAAAGATATTTCTCTATCTTTCATCTATCTTTATTGTTTTCGTGTCTACGAATTTCGAGGACGAAATTCTTTTAAGGGGGTAAGTCTGTAACGACCCCGAATATTATATAAATTTAAATTGATAATTTATATAATTTTTTAATTTATATTGTATAGCTAATTGGAAATTTAAGCGAGTTTCCCCAAATACAGATAAATTCTGTATAAATCATTTAAACTTTAATATTGTATATATATGTATTTGAGCATATATGAGTAAATTTAAAATTATACATATATATATATATTTGATTTGAATTTAAATACTATATATGTATGTGTATATAGAAAAATATAAAACAATAATTATTTAAAGTAAAATTCATGATAAATATTTCAACTAAAAATAGAAGTAAAATAAATATTTGAGTTATAAATAGAGATAAATAAAAGTTAAGTATGGAACCAAACAAACATATACATTCAAATAAGAAAGGAAAACATCTATGTACAAACAAAGTTATAGAATAAATATAAAGCAAAAGAAGAAATACCAACAAACAAAAATATACACATTTTCAGCTGAGACAAAGTAAAAAGAACAAGTAAAAGAAAGGCAAGAAATAAATATAGACAAAACAATTTAAAAATGTATATGTAGCTGTAAATATGCAGGCAAGGCAAGACAAGAGGAAAAATAAAATAAAAAGTACTTGCACAAAATCAAATAAGATGCTATAACATACAAAGGGGAGCATGAACAATACATAGCATGCTTTCATTAAATGCCACATGCTCTGGTAACATCAAAACAAGACTATCAGCCCCCAAATAAAAGTATATTTCTGATAAAGGTACAAAGGAAGTTATGGCCTACCTGTAACAAAATATAATTCTCCTCTAGCCTTCCTTTATATATCAACTTATTTAACTTCAGTTCGTTCAAAACTAAGTAAAATATGAAGCAAGCATCACTTTAAAATCTGAAATAAAACTTCAACTAAAACAAACCTCAAATCAAATGCAAGCCAGAGGATCAAAAGAAGACTAAATAATATCAAGCTCTGTTCATTTCTAAACCAAGTGAGTAACTTATTCTTTTTAGATACTTTTAAAATATAAAACTGTTGCTTATATATATATATATATATATATATAGGTATATCTGTGAGTAACTTCATATTTTAAATTAACCTAAGTTTTAATCTAGTTGCCTGATGAATATTAGAGATTTGGTTTGTGTGAAAAATATATGCATTGCACTGAATTTTGGTGAGATGAAGCCTGCATACTGTTATTTGGATATCCCTCTGTTTATGGATTTCTAAACTCTGGGATAATTCAAAAATCATTACAGCTTAATCTATTGATTGTTAGGACAAAGCATATAAACAAAATATGTTTGGTTGAGTATAAAGTAGATTTTTAAATTTAATTCATGTTAAATAAAGTTGATCTGCTCTGGGAAAAACTCAAGAACAGTACAAAGTTAGTACAAGTGACATTTTCAAACATCTTGGATTATCGATTCAAGTTTACAAACTGATTTCTTAATCAAAACTAGGATTTTTAAAGCTTAAATCGAAATTTTCAGATGTGTGATGAGAGAGCAGTTCCTAGTTGAACTAAAATTGCTTTTTAACAAATTCCCAGTGATCGAACGATTTTAAAATGTTGAAATTTTGTATGAAGCTTGCTTGATCTTCGTAGAATCCAGGAAAAATGGATAAAAAATTATCGAGTGCATAAATTTTTGTGATGAATCGAATTTAGGGTTTAATGTGAATTTTGGGTTCGGCCTGATTCTCGTGCTCGCGTGGATTTAGGGAGGGATCGAGTTTGGTGGGATTTTTGGAGATGGTGGTGTGGACGTAGACGAAGGTCTGGAAGGAGGTGCGGCGCGTTCTGGTGGTCGGAGTTCAAAGCGCGGCGCGATGACAGGTTTTAGAGGTGAGGTCTGTTCGTGTGTTCCACGTTTGGCCAAACCACTCGATTTTGATTTCGAGTTATTTTGTGGATTTTGTTGGTCGCGAATGGATCTGAAGATGATCGTTGATGTGAGGAGATTGTCGCGGTTGAACGGAGTCAGCTGCGATGATGGTGCACGTGCACATGGGCATTGGCGTATCTGGTGGTCATCACGTTAAGGAAGATGAAGTGTTTTCAAGGGGGGGTTCTCGGGTATCTCTCGAAGTAAAGAGGTAGGCGACTCGAAGTAGTGTACTGTCTCGAGTTTGTTGTTCCAGGCATTTTAAGAACAGAAGCCTGTTCTTCTGTTTAAATTCAAGTCTGGGTTTGTTAAATTAAGTAGGATTTAAACTTAAGTTTAAATCGAGATTTTAAAACCTGGACTAAAAGTGAAATTCAAATACAAGTTGAAATAAATTCAGTTTTAAATTTGAAGGTGTTTTAAACAAGTTTAAATTCAATTTAAATTTGGTTAAAGTTCTAAATGGTAAATCATTTTGAATCTTGTATTCAAAATGTGATTTAAATTTAAATTTAAAAAGGGTAATGTTCTACACATTAATATTTATTTAATCATTAATAAAGAAATAAATTACCTTAGAGATAATTAAGGTATTAAGTGATTCAATTAATAAGATAATTAAGGAATGATTTATTTATCGAATTTATAAATTAATGATTTAGATTAATTTATAATTAGGGATTAATTTAAAAGTAATTAAGAAATTTTATTAGTTAACGAAGATAATTAACTAGGAATTATTAAGTAATTAAATTAATGTGATTAATTTTGATGATTTATTAGATTAATTAATTAAGATAATCAATTGTAAATTGTTAATTACTTAATGAAAGCAATTAAGGGGTTAATTACTAATTGTAATTGAATTTGAATATTTTGATTAAATTAATGATAAAGATAAAATGGTAATTCATGATTTGTTATTATGAGATAATTACTTTATGGTAAGTAATTAAAAGTTAAATTTCTTTAACAAATTAATTAGAGTTAATTAATTAGGAAATTGGTTTAAAGGTTGATTTAATTAATGTGATAAATTAAGAATAATTTAATTAATTAAAGTGTTTGATAAATTAATTGATATTAAATGATTTGTAATTAGTTAATCAGAAGTTGATAATTAATTCATAAGTAATTAATTTAATTGGAAATAAATTGAATTATTTAGGATTAAACAATTAATTAATTTTGCTTATAAATGTTTATTGAATACTTGACCTTACTTATGAATGATTGTATTGTATGAGATACCTTGAATTGTTTGCCCTAACTGATCTGTGACATTTTGTTCTGTGGACTGAACTGAGTATTTATTCATTTATTGATGATACATTTGTATATTATCTACGATTCCGTGAATGAGCGATAAGCATAATAGTTATATCGCTTATCAACTATATTTCTGTGTTTTAATCTGTGATGATTGAATTATGTTGCACTATTGTGATAAACCCCTGGACCACACCATACACACACAATTTTGGATTTCATGAGGAAATCAGTTAAATCGCAAATTTTTGGAAAAAGTTTGAAAGTTGAATATTTAAATTCAAATGTTTTGGAAATGGAATCGGAATAAATGTGAAAAAGTTTTGGAAATGGAATTTCAAGATAAAATGTATTTTTAAATTACTTGATTGAGTTTTGGAATTTAAATACTTTGATTTAAATTTGAATTCAATATTTAAATTGAATTCTGTAATTTGAAACTAGGGATTAACGATATTATACTAGTCATTATGAGTTAAACCATTTTTAAAGTATTATTTTTGGAAATTTGAATTAACCCAAAGATTGTAACTTGTATAAATGATATTGGGTTTTTCCGAAATAAGACTGTTGTTTCTAAATGATAAAAAGCTTTCATAGGAGAAACGAATTTCAAATTATATAAAAGAGATTTCAAGTTTAAACTGAAATAGTTTACCAAGTTATTGACGAATATTTGGAAATGAATTTTGAAAGTGAACATTTGGGAACGGTTTGACAGCTATGAGATAAATCTTTAATTTAAAGATTTTAAACGAGTTAACCCAAATGAAATGGGAAATTGTTTTGAAATCCGTAAATGGAATTCTGTGAAATAAATCTTTTGTTTAAAAGATTTGAAATGGTAACTGGTTTAAACCATTTGAAAGAAAGTTTGAATTATTAAGTTGTGACTTAATTGAAATCCCTTATCCATATGTTTTAAATGTTGCGCTTACTATTCGGGTTAGCCGGGAAAGGACCTTTGGGTCGTATAACCCATTCCGAATATGTGATTCGACGTTATGGATAGCATTTGAAGACCGGTGGTGAAGACCGAGTATTTGCGAGAGCGATAGGATGACCTATCGATTGTCTCTGCACTGAGTCGCGCCGGTATAGAGACTCCCTAAGTGATGGGAAATCCGATCGGGATTGTGAATATCCGGATTGTAAGGACTTCTTTGTAAGTGCCTTCGGTTCTGTTCGAACCCAGGACAGACTTGTATGGATAGTATGTCTGACATTACAAATTGAGATATAAAGCTGATTTCTTTCAAATATATTTCTGTTGGTGGCGAAGAATTTATTCTCTTAGCTTAACACCCTTCTCTGAGACGTACGAGCTCAGAGGTTATGTAGTTGAAGGTTATCAGCGATATATTCCCAATTTGGTAATGTGACATGCTGAGTGTTGCTGTGAAATGATCATTGTGTTGATCATTTGTGATAGGATCATTTGTTTGATCGTTTATCTTTGTGATCATTTCTATGATCATTTGTTGACCCAAAGCATGGCTTTTGTATAAAGCGTGGCTTTGTGGACGAGACTTCGCCGAGCCTCACACCCCGGAATGGTCAAAACAGGAAAGATGCAGCAAGGTTATGAGGGGTAGCCCCCTTTAGGGTATGTGCATTTCCTTCTGGAAAAGGGTGGTATCATGGTATGGAGCCCAGATATTTACTCATGTTGAAACACTTTATTTATGATTGTGTGATGTTGATGACGAGCGCTCGGTTAAAGGTCCCAAAGGACCGGGGGATGGCATACTCGTGTCAGTAGTTACCCAGTTAGGGGTAACCCGGCCTTGTGTTGGCAGAGATCCGGTTTGGTTCTCGGGGACGTCCTTCCAGAGGCGTTCTCATGTGGCAATGGGAAGTTCCTTGGCCTGACCATTTGTTGGAAATCCAAAGAAACAATACGATCTTGTACGGTTTTAGTTGTATAACCTTCCATGGAATGTGGCGGTAACCTGCTATTGAACATGGTAGCTATAGTAGGCATAAGTGCGGAATGCCTATGCTGGCTAAGATTTATATCTTTATTTTCGAAATGATTTTTCCTACACTATGCACTAGTAATAATATCAAATGTTTCTTTTAATGCGTATCAAGCATCTTTGACTATCATAAGGAGAAATCTCCTCTGATTCTGCGTTTGCATTGTGTGTGTGTGTGCGGGAGGCCTTATGGTAGTCTCATTTCTAAAAAGCATTGCGAATTGATTTTTAAATATTTTTTGATTGTTTTAAAAGATAAACTGTTTTTGTTGCTCACACCAGTCCCATGACTGATCCAGAATTTATTGTTTCTTTCCTAAACTCTGGGTGCTCATTATTTTCTACACGAGCAGTCTAGAGTTTGGGTTTTTCAGATAGTCAGGTTTAGTAGATTATCTAGAGTTAGTTCAGTCTTTGGACCACACCAGTCTTGCTTAGCTTGGTGCATCGTTATTGGGAGTTCGAGTTATTGCTGGATTGGTTCTTGGAAATGGAGTTGCAGTTCTCGGAGTTCTTTTTTGAAGACTATCTTAGAGTTATATTGTTCCGCTGCTAGATGTTATCTATTTTTTTTCTTTTCCGCTGCTATTTATTGTATCATATCTCTGATGTATATTGATATCTACTGGATCATCTATTGTATCAGATATTTTATCAAAGATGTATATCAATGTATTATTCTTTTATTCCTCTGTGTTATTTATTTAATGTTGTTATAAGCTCCGGCGAATCGGATTTGAACGGTCGAATCTATGGCATTCGAATACGATTTGAAGTATGGATGTCGATTTTTGAGCGGGCAAAATCCGTCTCGTCACATTTTGTAAGTGCTATAATTTTTGAATTTAACTAAGTTTATTTGAAATTTAAGTAAACCCTATTACAACATTTTAAAATGTTGTCTTTTGTTAAATTGAACTGTTTGAATGTATCTTTCCGTAGCGTTTTCTAAATGCCACGAAAAGTGAATTTTCACTGTTTTGATAAACTTAAGTGAATAAATGAACTTTGGAAGTTGAAAATTTTGGAAATTTAATAATTTAATTATTGAACATAATAACTTCATTTTAATGATTAAAAATGATTTTTTTTGAATATAAATTGTTTTGAAATGTGAATTGAAATGGTATTTTAAATTGAATAAAATGAATAATGATTTGAAATGAATGTGGTTTTGAAATTTTGATATATTAAATGATTGAAATGTGGTTTGAAAAGATATGATATTTTGATATATTAAAATGATTTGAAAATGGAGTTTTGAAAGATATGACATTTTGATATTAAAATAATTTGAAAGGAAGTGCTGAAAGATATGATATTTTGGAAATGAAGCTTTGAAAAGTTATGATATTTTGATATATTAAAATGTTTTGAAAGGAAGTTTTGAAAGGATATGATAATTTAATATATTGAAATGGTTAGTAATGACTTGATATTTATTTCGATAAATATTTGAATTGAAAGATATGGTATGATGATATATTGAAATGGTTTGGAAATGATTTAATCTTTATTTTGATAAAGATTTGGGTTGAATTGATATTTTATTTTGAAGTATAAATATTGTTTTAAAAGTTATAACTACGGGTTATAATAACGATTGGTTGTTAAAGAGACCGGGATCGGATATTGTCTTATAGCCGGCCAATACCGAAAACCACTTTAACAACTGTGTACGCGGTGGAGATTCCAGAATGAAGTAGGATGGTGGCGAGGTTCTCGAGGTATATTACGTGGACCCAACTCCCGTGAGTTGGCATAAATGACTAAAACAGGAGCTATACCGGGCTACACAAAGGGTCGCACCCTTTCATCGAGCATGCTCCATCGAAAACCATTCTATTACTTTTGTGATTCGATATGTGACGCCACTTTGATTCGGGGGTATTGTTCGAGGTGGGCGGAAGCTGCTGGCTTGCCGTCACCACCGGTCCGGGAGTGCAAACGGTGTATCCACCCTGGCATTACCTCGCGTGCCGTGTCATCTCCTTATATCGAGCCCACTACGATTTTGGTTTTAAAGATCCGACCGCGTTAAGGTTCACCATCCCCTTAACGCTATTTTCTATATGATTATACTTTACTGATTATACACTACTGTATATAGCGTATATTACTACATAGTAAATAGTTTAACGGATCCTTAGAGGATGGGCGGTCCCAAGCATCTTCTAAGTTACTTGTACTTTTACTACAGTTCACTTGAGTTGGTTTACATTGTATAAGTATGTATGTCCTGACTCGAGTGTTTGTATTTTTATTTACGCTCGGGTCAGCCTGAGTATTCACAGATTTGGATTTCCACTTTCTGGAGATTGAAATCGCTGGAGATTATCTACTTGTCAAGTTTTATCTTTTCAGTTCGGTTGTTCTATTCAGCTTGCACTTGGTTATCATATTTAAACTTCTGTTGTACTTTATTTCTTCTGTTATATCTTATGTAACTCTGATATATTTATATAGTAGCTTCATGAACTACTATCTCTTTTACTTTCGCTGCATTATTATTACTCTGTGTCTATGATTTGTGATTTTTATTTACAACGCGGTATTTTGAGCAATTCAATTCCGGCATGAGTGTTTACCTATACACTTATAATGGATGCGAATGGTTGAAAATTCCGGGTTGTAACAGTTGGTATCAGAGCTTTGGTAGCTCTAGGCAAAACTCAGCATATGAAGTGAATGTATTTACAGAATCACTTTCGTTCGAGTTTGAATCTCTTCCTTTTTGACTCGAGTCCTTTGAATTTTGGAACGTTCCCTGCGGTTCCAAAATCCATTCGTATCCCTCACCATTCATCTTCTTTTGACTCTGGAGTATTCCATAACTCCGCTTCGAATGATCTTTTAGTGAGTCGGCGGTCACGCCAATATCAAATTGAATTGAAAAAAAAAGGGAACTCCTTTACAATTAGCCTCGATTCAACAGAGATTCTTATCTATCCTTGGTTTAGATGCTAATATCTTTTGTTATTCCAAACTTTATCTATTGAGATCGAATGTAGATTTACCCTAGAAAAATCCACATTGATCTTATTCTTTAAGCCATGGTTGACCCGGTAAATGTTGCCCGTGATTTCTTTAAGCTTATCCACCTCCCTATTTTGTTATCTAATCATCTTGTCTTTTGTTTCCAATCTATTCTTCCAAACATTTTGAATTGTACTTGTATATCTATGTTTTGTTTTATATATTGTGTTGTTTGAGTTATTGATGTTGATTTGGGTTTCCGATCGATTCGTCTGATCAACGCTATCGATAGGATTTCTAAAACACTTTGACAGAACAAACTGACACAATATTATTTTAAAAATTTGGTTAATGAAATAAATTTTGATATAAGTAAATTTATGGAACTTAATAAATTTATTTAAACTAATCATTTGAAATGATAATACTTGATTTATCATTTATAGTTTTATAAATGAATTTTAAATAGTTGTTTATAAATTGATTTGGGAATTGAAATGAATTTAAATCAAGAATTTGAGAATTTAATTTCGGATGGTTTCAAACATTGTGTTTAAAATTTTAAAAGGATATAT
The DNA here is from genome assembly GCA_030765085.1 of Allium cepa. NCBI lineage: Eukaryota > Viridiplantae > Streptophyta > Magnoliopsida > Asparagales > Amaryllidaceae > Allium > Allium cepa. Next base: position 351,657,310 of record CM060944.1, read on the forward strand.
TATTTAAAGTATTTTCGAATATAAATTTGTTTCCAAAGAATTTTAAAGTTTAAAATTAGCGCTCTTCTCTTTGTCGCTGGAAAATAAATTCGGTGATGACTGCAGCATCATCGACGTTCATTTTCGAGTTTTGAAGTGAAGAGACTAATCTGTAGTCTTGCTACAGCTTTGTTTTGGGAATTTAATTGATTTGAATTTCTAAAATATGACTTGATTTATATAGATATATGATTTAAAATTGATTTGACATATTATGTATATATAATTACTTATCTTCAAATGGTTTGAAGGTAATCGGAAATTTAGTTCCTAATTTTAGTTTGAAGAATAATTTCAATTATAAAAAAAATCAAAAATTTTGAATAAATGATTTAAGCTTGAAATGATTAAATTGGAAAGTTTTATTTGTATAATACACAATTTCATTCCAATATAACTTACCTTAATTTTCAGAAGATGAATATGTAACTGGATAATGTACAACATAAAATGGATTTTATAAATAAAATTTGAGTGATTATAATAAATGTTATACACTTAAATTTTAGTTATAAAAGATTAACAGAGGCAAATAGAGAAAAAGAGGAATTTAAAGAGTTTTATTTAAATAACTTAATAATCAAATTTGATGTAATATAGAAACTTAAATCTAACCTAGAAATTTTAATAAAGGTTAATTCTTGGAATGAATATGTTATATAATGAATAATGTATATTTGAATAGAAAGAAAAATAAATTACATTTTAATGGGACATTTTGTAATAAAGTTTATTTAACTTGGTATCATAGTTTAATTGATGTCTAAATTTGTAAAGAAATTTGATTGTTATATTTGCTATGATAAATATTTTATTTATGTAATAGATATGTCTTGAAAAATAAATAATTATGGCTTAAATAGAAAAATGTATTTAATATCACTAAAATTAGATAATTAAGAATTTGGTTTCTAAATGGAAATTTCATGTGTAACTTATTGAAGGAATATCTTATTATGAAATGGGTATTTTAAATAAAGTGTTAGATTATTTGTTAAATTAAGAGTTAGGTAAAATAATGAACTTTTGACTTATTAAAATGAAGTATAGTTTATTTGGATATTCCATTCATAAAAGTTTGTTTTTAATAAATCATAAGTAAATGATATCCAAATGAATATTTCTGAAATTGAACTGATTGAAATACTAATATATCTACCGTAGTACTTTAAAAAGTACTGTTATTTTTGAAAATACAATGTTTTGGAAATTTTATAATTGAATGAATGAACTTAGAAATGTTACAATTTTGAAATTAATATTATTTAACCTTGAATTTAAAATGGTTAAAATGAAGATTATTTTAAAAGTGTTATGATTTTAGTAGTATGATTTCCAAATGATAACATCTCTAAATGGTTATGATTTCAAAGCATTATGATTAAAATTTATTTCCTTATTTTGGTTTTCAAACTATCTTTTAGTTGTCCTCATTTCCCTTATCTTGCTTCAGACTGGTATAGGCATCTTTCTATAATCTTTCTGTTTAGAAATCTTTCTATAATCTTTGATAATCCGCACCTTGCGAAACTTACCTATAACAACAGTTATCAGGTATAATTTCAATCTACTTGTCATCTTATCTTAATCCTATTTCACTCTATCTTTTTTCGTGTTTTTCCGTACCTCATCCCTTTTCGAGGACGAAAAGTTTGTAGTGGGGGAGAGTGTAACAACCCTAGATTTTGCATATAATTTAAATTTGACTTTATTTTATTTTAAAATTATTTTAAACTTATTTTATTTCAAACATTTTATTTTAAAAATATAAATGTTGATTATTATGTGTATTATAATTTCAAACTTGTGTAAGTTGAATATTTTCCTGAAATGTTGATTTTGGTCAAAATAGTCAAATTTTGATTTTTTTACTTAAAAATTTAAAAAGTTTGAAATTATAAATTTTTTTATTTTTTTATGAAAATAGATTTTATAACATGAATACTACTTTTCGTTTCGTGAAAAACGGATTTAAATTGTTAAAGTTATACTGTTTTCAATATTGTGTGTACATTGAATTATTTAACAATTTTCTTTATGTTAAATTTTATAAATTATATTTTTAATTGTCAAATAATGTTCTAATATGTGTTATATGACATGTTAGATATATATTCTATTTTTAAAAACATATTTTTTGTGATGTTATAATTTTTCCAAAGTTTACTGTGTTGGTTTTTTTTTTTTTTTAAAGACTGTTTTCTTATTTTCTGCTATTTTCTTCATCAAAATTATATTCAAATTTAATTTTATATATTTATTTTGTGAATTAATTTTTATTTTGTGTACTTATATTTATTTATAAATATTTTTCAAGTATATAAAAATTTTCCAAAGTGCATTGAATTTATTTCTAATTTTAAAGTCTACTTCGCAATTTTAAGCCATTTTCTTAATTTAAATTCTATTTAATTAAAATTTAATTATTTATTTTATTTTAGGAATGATAAGTAAATTATTTTATTTCAAAATTTTGCTTTAGAAAAAATGAAGTAGATATTTTTCCAAAGCCATTGATGTTTTAATTGTAATTTTTGAACCCTGTTTTCAATTTTTAAGCAATTTCCTTAATTCTTTTTATATTTTCTTTAAATTTAATTATATATTTTTATTTTTTTCACTTTGTTTCGGTTTTAGATGTACTTGCTGAAGTTTATTTTGCTTTACTTTATTTAAAAGAAAAGGAGGTATGGAAGGTTTTAAAAGCTAAGAAACGTAAAGTCGTTTCACCGTTTCTTTTACCGTTTCTTTTTCAATCAATACACAATTTATTTTGGCCGTTCCTTTCTCTATTCTTTTCAGCTGCATTCTCTCATCTTTTTCACGTATTTTCAAAGCTTCTCAACCCTAAAAAAAAAATCATGGCCTCCATCTTGCAAAAATTTGGTAAAATCTTCTTCTCTTCTCTTGTTTTCTAGTTTTTCTATGTGATTTTGCAACTTGTTCTCAACTTCATGGCTCCACTCCTCCTCAACCAGATCTAAGCCAACCTCCACCACATTATTCTCTGATCATCATCCACCCTAGATCACCACCATGGCAGGCCAAGCAAACCCAAGGCAAGCACCACCACCAAATCCACAAATCCATCACCTATGCACTCAAGCTGACCTAGTTTTGGTACCATCACCTTCATCCACCTTTTGCCGCCACTTCTACCACCACCACGACCTCTGACTTGACCTCCACCCTCTGCCACATCACCCACCACCACCTGGACCCACTGGCCATCCCCCTAGAGCCTATGGCCAAACACATTTATAGCATAGAAGTGATGAATTTGCCTTGTAGTTCTTGTTTTGTTGCACCTATGTCCATCCACCTTTGCACCATTACTTCCAAGCTATGGCTGACCCTTATGAGCCCAAGACCTAATCCTAACCCACTCCTTAGACATGTATTTCAGATCTATAGCTGAAGCATAGGCGGTAGAAAGCAAGTGCAAAAACTTTGGCTTTGTTTTATGCATTTAATTCTAACATTGTTTTATTGAATTTGGGTTTGAAAACTTATGTTATTTGTTTGTTTTGTTTGAATGTTTGCAAGGCTATTAGCCTTGTCTCTCCCACACTTATATCATCATCGTGGCTAAGAAAACGAACCCCTTAGTCGAGCTTTTGAATGGTTGTAGCAAGGTCAAGTTATCATGTCTTTGTTGCTTTACGATTTCCAATTATTTCTATATTGTTTTGGTTGAATATTCATAAGTTATATTGTCTTGTTTTGGGGTTGTTTACAAGATGATATCTTGGCTATTTATCTCCACTCAAAATCAAAGGTCGTGCCTTCTGGATCCGTTGTGTCATTCAAATTAATATCTCCAGCATAAAAATGTGAGTATTTCTCACCAGACATTATGTACTTATATAAGTAGTAAATTGACACCCTACGAATCTGTAGAACTATATTAACATGTTATAACTGCTTATATTATTATCATATGATGTTCACACCTATTATTACACCTATTATATTATATGTTACTGTTATTTCATGCTATTCTGTATATTTTATCAGTTTATCACACTGCAAGTTCCCTGTAAATTAGAATCACTATGTGTTGAAATGATACATACCCGAACAGACTTTAGAATAGGGAAAAATCGTTATGGGCTGAAATGATAGGCTTGAACGGTTTTTATTTAATTTATTTTAACTTAGAATTGCGGGTTTGAAATGATAAAACCCGGATTTTCTTTGTAAATTACGGGTTGAAATGATATATTATCCGTATCACTTTTCCTAGTGTAGAAAATTATATACAAACCCGTAGTTAATATATGTTTTCTAAAAAATTTAAAATTATTTTAGAAATGTAAATATTAAAACATTTTGATTTAAATCTAATTAAAAAGGATTTTTGTAAAATATTATTGATTTTCTGAATAATTGTAAGTAAAATGAATTAATGAAAAGTTAGAAAATTTTGAACGTAAGTTATTTTGGAAAATTTGATTTAATTATAATTGGAAATTAAATTGAATATGAAATTATGATAAATTTATGATAATTTGAATTTAAATGGATTCAAAGTGATTTTATATCATATTAATGATTTTTAATAAAGTTGAAATGTGAAATGAATGAATACTTTAAGTTGAAATTTTGAAATATAACTAAATTGGAAATTTATGAAATTGACTTAAAAGTGAACTTTTAGTTAAGTAAATAAAAATAAAACTAAGTTATATTTGAGAATTTGAACTTAAGAGTTAAGTTGAAATTTAATGCAATGAATTTAAAATTGAATATTGCAATTTAATAAGTGAATTATTATTAAATCTTGATTTTTGAATGGAAATTTAACTTTATAAAATCATGAACTTGAGGAAAATTAAATGATGTTTATAAATGTGAAAATGTATAATTTTATGAGTTAAAAATGTTTTACACAAAAAAATATAATTCGTTGAGAAATTATATTGAATATTTGAAGTTAATTGACTGCATTTTTGAAATGCTATTAATTACAATGTAAATGATATTACAGCATTTGTAAATGCTGTAGTTGATGATAATGAACTAAAAAGCTAAATTGAATTAAAAGCTATTATAGCAATTTTTGTAAGTGCTATAATTTTTGAATTTAACTAAGTTTATTTGAAATTTAAGTAAACCCTATTACAACATTTTAAAATGTTGTCTTTTGTTAAATTGAACTGTTTTGAATGTATCTTTCCGTAGCGTTTTCTAAATGCCACGAAAAGTGAATTTTCACTGTTTTGATAAACTTAAGTGAATAAATGAACTTTGAAAGTTGAAAATTTTGGAAATTTAATTATTTAATTATTGAACATAATAACTTCATGTTAATGATTAAAAATGATTTTTTTGAATATAAATTGTTTTGAAATGTGAATTGAAATGGTATTTTAAATTGAATAAAATGAATAATGATTTGAAATGAATGTGGTTTTGATATTTTGATATATTAAATGATTGAAATGTGGTTTGAAAAGATATGATATTTTGATATATTAAAATGATTTGAAAATGGAGTTTTGAAAGATATGACATTTTGATATTAAAATAATTTGAAAGGAAGTGCTGAAAGATATGATATTTTGGAAATGAAGCTTTGAAAAGTTATGATATTTTGATATATTAAAATGTTTTGAAAGGAAGTTTTGAAAGGATATGATAATTTAATATATTGAAATGGTTAGAAATGACTTGATATTTATTTTGATAAATATTTGAATTGAAAGATATGGTATGATGATATATTGAAATGGTTTGGAAATGATTTAATCTTTATTTTGATAAAGATTTGGGTTGAATTGATATTTTATTTTGAACTATAAATATTGTTTTAAAAGTTATAACTACGGGTTATAATAACGATTGGTTGTTAAAGAGACCGGGATCGGATATTGTCTTATAGCCGGCCAATACCGAAAACCACTTTAACAACTGTGTACGCGATGGAGATTCCAGAATGAAGTAGGATGATGGCGACGTTCTTGAGGTATATTACGTGGACCCAACTCCCGTGAGTTGGCATAAATGACTAAAACAGGAGCTATACCGGGCTACACAAAGGGTCGCACCCTTTCATCGAGCATGCTCCATCGGAAACCATTCTATTACTTTTGTGATTGGATATGTGGCGCCACTTTGATTCGAGGGTATTGTTCGGGGTGGGCGGAAGCTGCTGGCTTACCGTCACCACCGGTCCGGGAGTGCAAACGGTGTATCCACCCTGGCATTGCCTCGCGTGCCGTGTCATCTCCTTATATCGAGCCCATTACGATTTTGGTTTTAAAGATCCGACCGCGTTAAGGTTCACCATCCCCTTAACGCTATTTTCTATATGATTATACTTTACTGATTATACACTACTGTATATAGCGTATATTACTACATAGTAAATAGTTTAACGGATCCTTAGAGGATGGGCGGTCCCAAGCATCTTCTAAGTTACTTGTACTTTTACTACAGTTCACTTGAGTTGGTTTACATTGTATAAGTATGTATGTCCTGACTCGAGTGTTTGTATTTTTATTTACGCTCGGGTCAGCCTGATTATTCATAGATTTGGATTTCCACTTTCTGGAGATTGGAATCGCTGGAGATTATCTACTTGTCAAGTTTTATCTTTTCAGTTCGGTTGTTCTATTCAGCTTGTACTTGGTTATCATATTTAAACTTCTGTTGTACTTTATTTCTTCTGTTATATCTTATGTAACTCTGATATATTTATATAGTAGCTTCATGAACTACTATCTCTTTTACTTCCGCTGCATTATTATTACTCTGTGTCTATGATCTGTGATTTTTATTTACTGTATATTCTGAGATTTGCCAAATTTTTATTTACAACGCGGTATTTTGAGCAATTCAATTCCGGCATTAATGTCTACCTATACACTTATAATGGATGCGAATGGTTGAAAATTCCGGGTTGTTACAACAAACGTAGTCTTACGTTACGGCTCTCCGCTGTGAAATACGGATATTTCTTATCAAAATACTTTCATGCTTCTCCATCAGATGGGTGTGTTAACGTACCTTTTTCAGATGTTCTCACACTATTCCATTTCATATGATGCGCAGTTATAGATGATGCATATAACCTTTAAATTCTATGAGTGATATGTAAACGCTTGTGTGGAACTTCTTTTCCTTTTTTTCTTGGTTTGTATCTTTATTGATTACATATTTTACAATTCCGAAGACTGACATCATCTTTCCAAAACAACATGTAACCATTTAGACATGTATCAATTTTTTGATACGGCAAACCGAAAGATGACATAAGTTTTTTCACTTCATAATTATTTTCGCACATTAAATTATCTGATGGCATATGGCGTTTAGCGGCTTGTATAACAGCCGTAAATCCAGCTTCTATGAGGTTGTACTTTGATTTCATTGCAATGTACTCTACAGTTGCCGATAATTGAGTGCCGCTAGTACATCCATTCCAAAGAGGTTTCTTTGCAGCATCCAATAAATCATATATATTTTTCGCTCCAACATTTGGTTCCTCTTCGACGTAAACATCGTCGTTATTAATTTCAACAGTAGGGAACATTGATCGTGCTGCATCTTGAACCATATGTTTTATGAGATTCGTCGTACTAACTTCATCACTAATGACCTCTATTGACTGTTCTTCGTTACGTGTTATAATTTCTCCATGATGATCCCACACCAAATAATTGGTTACGAAAGCATATTGGCGCAAATGAATGATAACCATATTCGGTACTAAATGCTTCAATAATTTGCACCTACTACATGGACAACGAATTTCTACGCCGTTTCCAATATTACTTAAAGCAAATTTGACAAACACATTTACCCCGTTAAGAAAATGTTTACTTATTGAGCCTCCCATTTCTCTTCTTTGATACATCCAGCTCCGATCAGTAAAATAATTGACCATTTTTTCTACTGTAAAACCTATGATCAATAGTAAAAAAATTATTAATCAAATTCGATAAACACATTTAGATTTTACTGTTTTTTATAATCCATTTTCGTTTATATACAAAGTTATATTTCTTGATATTTTGTTCACATTTTTGTACCTTTTATGATGGTCGGTCATCCTACTTCCCATTACAAACACAATAGTAATTACATTTCTTAAATCATATCATTATAAATGATTTTTCAAAATTTCGACAGCACTTCCTCCGTATTCCTTGCATCGTACACATATGCATGTACACAAGGAGCGAAAAGGAAATGCCGTCGAAATTTTGTGAACCGTTTACAACGATATGATTTACGAAACGTAACTAATTTATAGTGTTTGTAACTTGTCCAATACAGGGACAAATCCAACAGATACTGTATAAGATGAATATGAATATATGTTTTGCAATAAAAATGAATATTCATACAACGATCATATACAACACTTGTCAGACGGGGCCAAAAATTCACTAAGGGATTTAAATTTTGTTTATATGTTACCGTTTTATTAAATATATAAAATAAAGCATATTATGCATTATTGTATTTATATTCTACTATTTTACTAAATATACAGTAAATTATATGATTTTTACTATTTCACAAAATATATAATTCATGTGTATATATATATATACTAAATTATATACTTATCTAATGCTAATATATTTTGTAAAAGATATAGTTCATGTTCGTAAAATATTCGACTAATTCATGTTTGCCTAATATTTTACAAAACATACACAGAATAATTTAAATCAATCCTAACTAATCTAACGCTAACTCAAATGCGCATTTACACTAAATTATCAACATTTGTATATATGTTCATAATATATATACACAAATAATTTGGACATTTGGATGGTAATAATTGTAATTAGCACTTAGTTTGGTATAATAAACAATCGATGGGCCTTTAGATACAACTATAACAACAAGTTAACGAAAAATTAGAAAAACTTAAAATTTTAGGGTTTTAGGCAAAACCTGATTTTGGAGATATATGTGGATGGAGAGAGGCTGCTGGCGTTGATTGATGGCGTCAGAGTGGCTGCCGGTTGCGTAGGGAAGCTGGGAGCAAGAAAGGAGGAGGAGTGGAGGAGGGTTTTGGTGTTTTTGGGGAGGAAGAGAATAATGATTCAGCTCACGGCCTCGCTGCAGGTTTACATGAATATTTCCAAAGGCTTCTAATGGCCGCAAACGACTATTTTTCCAACAGTTACCAACGGCTACCAATGGAAAGTTAAAAAATAATGAGCCGTTGGTAGCCGTTGGAAAATCCCATTGGCGGCCGTTGGAAACTTATCATGGCTAGATACTGTAGTTCTAGTAGTGAAAAAATATTTGAAACTGTACATTCAGTCTTAAAATTTAAACTTACATTTTTTAAGACAGAATTTTAAAGACCGAGATATAATTAGTGATAAGTCTTAATGTAACAACCCAGATTTTTCGACGTTTAATTTGGAATATTTAAATGATTTTGAATATTGAATTTGAATTTTAGATTGATTTTGAGTATGGAAATTTGAGTTTTTATTTATAAAATAAATTCAGAATTTAAACAGAGCGATTTATTAGATAATTTAATTATTGAAGTTTATAATTGAATATTGGTTAAATTATTGCATCTTAAGTTTTAAGCCCGATAAAAATAATTTAAAGGCTTGTAAAATTTATATTATTAATAATAAACATAATAAAAGTTTTAAAATTGAATTTAAAAGTGATCTATTCAATTTCAAAAATAGTTTTTTCAAATTGACATTTAAAAATAGCGATCTGGTGCACAGTCTCGGATTTCGACGAAATCAGTTCCATTGGATCCGTAATATTGTATTATTATCAGATTTCAAATTTGTAGCTTTTGGAGTTATCGTTTAGCAGTAGAAGATATAAACGCGATGAAATTTATATCGAAAATTTAATATAATAATTGGGTCCAAAAGGCTATCTTATCCATACGATCGAATTAGGACTCAAAACATTTTCGATTGCATTCAGAATAGGGGTATAACATAATGAACGCCTAGCAGCATGCCTCGATAAGACATCGAAATTTTAAGTTGCTAAAATGAGATATTTTATAATTAAATAAAGATATATAGGGTCGAATCGAAGTCGATTCAAAGCCAACAACATATGTACCCAAGCCCCTTTACGTTCAATCACGTCTTTCCTTTTCTTTTCAGATTCAAATCACATATACCTCTTTCCATTTTAAAGTCGCGTCTATCCTTTCTTTCCTCGTTTAAATCAGAACGAAAACGAAAAGAAAAAAATGAATCTGCGATGATGTTGAGGGAAATGCGACTGGAAAGGGAGCATGCGATTTCGAAGGCACTGGAGGACAAGTAAGTTTGCAATCACCGTGAGCATCTGCAGACGTGGACGGGGCTAGAGGTTTGGGTCGAATTGTGAGCAACGGGAAGGAGACGTCGACGCTGAGGGAGGAGAGCTCGTACTCGAGCATTTTCATGCAAGTGGAGGATCGGGCTATCGCATTTGGAATTAAGGCAAGGTGGCTGGTGGGCCGGGCGTTTCTAGGAAGTCACGTCATCACGAAGTTGTCAAGGGAAGGTCGCGAGAGTGTGGACTGGGCGATTGATGCTCGCGAAAGGTTCGATCGATGTCCTGTGGCATTCATTTTGATGCGGGTAGTCGCGAATTCAAAGAGGAAGCAGGTCGAGTTGTTTGACGACAGTGGGTCAAGGCAATGTTGTTTGGCGGTGACGATAAATTAGGGGGATAGATCCAAATAGAACAGAAGTAAGTAATTTTGATGTCAGAAATTAAAGTAATTTATTTTATATACGTATTCTTATAAATGTTACAATTTATGCATACGGGGTCGAAAAAAATAAATAAATCATGGAATAAGCCGTATTTGGTATGTAGCAGCGGAATATACGCAATGAAATACAGATTGGAAACAGATTGCAATTAAAAATCAAAGGAGATTAAAATCTCATTCATTTGGATAGCTAGTATAATTGACTAATGTTGAATTTAAATTATTAGTTGTTTGGATGAATTTATAAATTTTTATCTTTTGAATGTTATATATATATATCTATATATATATATATATATATATGTATGTATGTATGTATATATAGTAATATATACACTAGTATTTGGAGTGATATTCCCGCACATTATAGCAGATGAGACCCTATGCGCCTCGCATAATAGCGGATGATCCTACATACTGCGATATCCCCTTCGAAGTGGAATCGGTATTATTTTATGTTATAATAACATCTGTGGATGTATAAAAATGGGTTAGAGGGATCCAACTGGATTGCTCAAATATGTTGTTTATTTTTCATATGTAGTTATATACGGATTATGTAGAATAATCTAGTATAGATTATTATAGTGATTGAAATTATTGGATGCTATTGTAGCGATTGCCTGAATTTTAATATTTTAAAATACCATAAATATATTTTTAAAATTTAAGGAATTAAAGGAATTTTTGATATAAAAATATTTATATTGGAAAATGAATTATTTTTAAGAAAATGGAACTGGGAATAATGTATATTGATTTTGGATTGTAAGCAACTATTCGTAAATGGTTTAAAATAAAGATTTTAAAAATTAATTATATAAAGGAGTTTGTAAATGGTATTTTGTAATAGAAAAGGAGTTAAAATCAATGTTAAAAATAGATCGAAGGTATAAATGAATTTATATAATGGAATTTTATAAATAAAATTTGTTTCATAAAAAGGTAAAACCAAAGGGGTTATAAAATTTATGAACGATGTTTATGATTAAAGGAATTCGATATTAGATGATAATTGAAAATATAAATTCATAGGGTGAATCTATATTAAAATATGAAAACAGGGTTGAGAAAAATAATAGATTCTATTTTTGAAATGAAAATGGTTAGGGAACCGACAATGGATCGATATGTTATGGAATCGGGAGAAAGTTATAAATTAAACTGGTTATTGAGATTTTAAAGTATATTTTTATTTTTCAGAAGTTAAGTTCATTTTTCAAAGGGAAAACTTTATTATCTAAAACTATGCAATTTTAAACTAGTTAGTATTGGAATACATCGAAAAATATGTTTATAAATATTTAATATTTATTGCAATAAAAATTTAATTTTACAAATCAGCTTAGTAAGTTGATTTGTTTATTTTTGAAAGAGATATTGACGGTTTGTTAAAAGTGTTTAATACTTTAAATAATAACTTTAAAACGTATTCAAAAAAATAAAAAAATTATTATCCTTTTAAAAATGCCCTTTACATATATAGCTTGAAATGATGGAAAATTTATTCATAAATTTCTCTCGAGATGTGTAAACAGGTTTTATTTTAAAGATGAGATCTTATAAGAGAAACCTTATAAAGGGAATTCTAGAGATTTAGGAAATTTCAAATGTTAAGATGCGATAAATTCGGAAAGAATTTTAATTCATTTAAGGAAGTTATAAATGGTTGATTGGGATTGTAAATAAGTATAATCAGGCTCGTAGGAAGCATTTATTAAAATTCCGGTGTCTTATTAGATAAGTTATGTAATATTTCCAAGTTAAAGATTAAAATGATTCCGGAAATTATACGTATAAATATTTTCCTAAGTATGGAAAGGAAGGTTTTGGGAATATGTTTAGTGGGATCGGATTTGGGATAGAAATATTTCTAAGTGTTATAAAAATTGAAGTTGGAAATATTTCTAAGTATTGAAAATGGTGAAATATCTGTTTTGGATCCAAGTGTTTGAAATTATTTTCAAATATAGAAATATTGAAAGAGATTGAATATATATCCTTGTGGAGATGTTTTGAAATAAATATATTTTTTAGAGATTTATAAAATAAGGCCTAATGTCTATCTATGGATGTTTATTGATAGTTAAATAACGGACTATCAATATTGACCAATTTCCTTAATCGTTTCGAAGAGAGCGGAATTGTATTTAATTATCTGAAACCCACTTCGATCCGGTTTGAACGTTACGGATGGATACCATAAAGATGATGAAGACAGTGATTCGGTTTGTCCAAACCCAGGGCAAATTGTATGGACGAATGCTATAAGAACATCGTCATTGGAGGACGATGAGCATTCTTAGAAGAATTGTTCTTGAAAGGTAAGGCTTAGCCTCGAGCCTCATCAACCGGAAATGACTAAAACAGAGGAGATGAGGCAAGGCTAAGTGGGTCACACCCAATTAGGATATGTTATCACTTTTTTAGATGTCATCGGAAACCTATATATTATGGATATGGTTGTGCATGAAAGAAGGAGCGCTCTATGGTAAGGGTGGGTACACTCGGGGTGATAACATATTCAGTCTATCCAGGTTAGGGGTAAGCCGGTCTTGTGTAGCAAGGGATCCCGGCGAGGTCCGCGATACATTGTTCAAGATGGGTATTATGATGGGCGGTACCCAAGTGGCCCAGTCATTCGATGGAATTCATTCTCCAATAAGCGTCGTACGGTTTTGATTGTGCCCAGCTATGCTGAAACGTGAGATGCAAGCATTTCAGCTATTTTCTATTTACCTGGTTTAGACACTATTATAATATCAAACGATTTTGATAAAAAAGTTTTGGTTATAGTAAGGTAAAAACCGATCTAGTTTATTTGTGGCATGGTCTTACGAGATACCTTTGTTTTCAAAGGATTTTGATAAAAGTTAATAATTCAAATTGAGTGTTTTCTCACGTTGGTTTTTCAGACTGACTTGGGTGTTATTTTATTATAATGCTTGGGTCAAACCGACTATTACAGATATAGGATAGGATGCTATGAAGCTCAAGAGATGAGCTGGATGACAAAGACGTATCTCCGTACTTGATCATATTTCCGCTGTGTGGGGACAAGTTATTATAACTGTCCATCTTGATTGAATTATTGTACTCTGATGATTGTAAGTATATAAATTGTTATAGATTTTTTTGTATAAAATCTATTATTATATATTATATTTTGTTCCGCAACGATTGTGAGATTCTGTGTCGTTGTTTATCTTCTTCTATCTTTTCTTTTTTTTACCCTAGTTATTCGCTCTTTCGTACAATTTGGGTTGAACTGGAGTGATTTATTATGAACTCAAAGAGTATGAAACTACAGATCGCTACATTTGGCATCAGAGCTGAAGGTTAAGCGAGAACCTTGGCTTTGATGAGAATTACTCATTAGAGATAGAGTCAGTAGTACTCTAGAATGATTTGAGTGTATTAATAGATATGAGAACGTACTTGCTATCGGATATAAAATGGTTTATATTGTGTTGATTTATTGGTTGAGTGGTATAAAAATTCAAATCGAATAGTGGGACTCCAGTTAAATCGATGGGAGTTTCTGAACACTTGAACACGATAAACTGACATGGTATGGTTTTGAAGCGGGTAAATGAAATAATTTTATCCAAACTATATTCTGATATAAAAGAATAATTTTTTGAAAATTATTATAGTGGTGTGTTTGGTTGTTATTATATAATCAAGGGAAGATTTTATCAGCATGAATTATACAAGTGGTTTAAAAACTAAAAATGAATCCAAACCAAAAATTGGAAGAATGAAATCCCGGAGATTTTTGGAAGTATTTTCCAAAGTATTTCGAAATAAATAATTGTAATATTATTTTGGAAATATTTTTGAGAGAAATTTGTTTTAAATGGATTTTTGAAGGTAATAATAGCACTGAACTCACTTTAATCACTGGAAAATAATCCTGGTGATGACTGCGCAGCATCATCGGTATTCATTTTCGAGTTTCTAAGTGGCAAATTGTTACCGAAATTGATTGTTCGTATTTGTTGGCCAAACAAATATTGTTTTGGAAATTCCGAAGGGAATTTGTTTAGATGAATTAAAATTAAAGTGTGATTTGGAATATTGAGATTTCAAAATGATTTGAAATAAATACCGGGTGTTTTAAAAATTCTAGAATCCAGTGGAAGATGATATTTATAAGGAGGGAGGTGTGAAAATTGAAGTTGGTATAAAATTTAAAGTGAGAAACCTGAAATGGAATTCAACTTAAGTTAAGTCGAGTAAATTAAATTTTTGAAAGTTAATTGATTAGATTTGAATCGAATTAATATGGTGTATTAATGAATGAGAGTTAACTTAAGTAAAGTAATTGAAATATGTAATGAAATAAATGGTGATATGAAATTGAATAAAGTAAAAATAAATTTTCTTGGAGTGAAATTTAATTTAAGTATGGAAAATTAGAATATGGTTTTGAAATATTGGTTAAAAGGAATTGAAATTTAAATAAAAGACGAATTGGATTTGAATCATATGAAATTGAATTAAATATGAAAATATGAATTATAAAGTGACTATATAACTATAGGTTATAAAATTTGAATTGGATTAGAAATTATGTCGAATTGAAGTAAATATAAATTTTGAATTGTGAAATACAATAAAACCATATGGATAAAATTTTGAATGAAATAAAATTCAAGTGAAGAATTGGGATTGTGAATTAATAAATTAGAATAGCTTATGAAAAAATGAAATTAATGGAATAAAAATATATTTTTGCTATAAATAAATGTACAATCTCAAGTTAAAATAAAATGTGAATATATTCGAGTATAGAATTGATGGAAATGAGAAAAATAAGCTGTGCAACTTATGAAATTGAAAAGTGAATAGAAAACCAAAATAAAAATAGTTTGATATTTTGGAAAAGAAATAAAAATCCAAACTTGAATTTAAAATGAATTTAAACTCAAGTAACTCAAAGGAAGCGATTTTTGAGATAAACATCAGATATTGAGTATAAATTTGAAGTGAACTAATTAGATAATTAATTAGTTAAATGATTATGAAGGTGAAGAATTACTTGGTTAAGTTAAAATTAGATTGTGGATTAAAGATGGATATTGGAACAGAACTTGGGTTGTAAATAAAATTCGACTTAAATGGTAAGCGAATTAATTGTAGTTGGAAATATTGTCGAATAAAATAGAAATGGTTTAAAATAGTGATGACCTGAGTGTGAATAAATTGAATGTGGTCTTGGATATGAATTGAATAAATTCGAGAATAAATTCAAGTATGGAATTGAAATTTGAAGTAGATTAAATGAATAAACTAATTAATTATTTAATTAGCAAATGAAATGGAAGCTTGACTCAAATAAATTTGTGAAACGGTTATGAAGTAGTGAGAATGGTTCTGAACTCAATAAAATGAGTTTGAATGTAATGAATGTGGATATGAATGAAATGTAAGTGAGTTAATGTAAACAAATCTGAACTATAATAAAATTAAATATAAATTGATTTGGAATCAATTTAAAATAACTATAGACCGGAATGGTTATTTGATTAAATGGATAGCTCCGAAATTGTATAGAAAAGTTATTGTTTGATACAAACTAAATTAAATAAAATTCTATGAATAAATAGAATGTGAATAAATTGATTTTAAATCAATTAGGAATGGATATGAGTTTATTTGGTATAAAATAAATTGAATGCATGTAAAATGAGTTGTAAATCATTTAAATTGAATGAAATGGTATATGAATTGATTGGAAGTGATTAAACGGGTGTTGGAACCTCAAAATTGCTTATAAATATATGTTAGCATGCATTTTTATAAAATCTATGTTTTTTAACTATTTGAATGAATGAAATGTTATTAAATTTCATGTTTTGGTACTTATGGATTTAAATAGAGTAAGTACAGGTACCCAGAGGGATTATTTAGTTGGATTTGGATTGCGAAATTGCTTTTGAAAATGCTTAAATAAGATACGTTTTCGGATTAAATACTGCGAAAGTATAAAATATTGATATATATTTTGTTTTCCAACCATGTGGGTCGGTGTATATATATTTATCTCTCTCGTCATATTGCAAAAGCCTCTCCGTATAAGGGAGACTCTGGCAAAAAAAATTAGAAATTTCGGGTGACGGAAAAAATTTGAAAATTTTTGGGAAATTTTTGCTCACGGAAATCGATTTCGAATTTATAATCAAAATAAAGGATTTTGGTTTAGGATGGAGAACTAATTATCTTGAATGAAGGAAAAACATTAGAAAGGTGAAATATCGAATTTTAACTAAGTGAGTTTTAATAAGTTAATGGGTTTGGGGCGTTTTTCCTACCTTAGCAATTTCAGGGACGAAATTCTTTTAAGGGAGAATGAATGTAACGACCCAGATTTTTCGATGTTTGATTTGGAATATTTAAATGGTTTTAAATATTGTGTTTGAATTTTAGGTTGATTTTGTATATGGAAATTTGGGTTTTTATTTATAAAATAAATTCAGTATTTAAATATAACGATTTATTGGATAATTTAATTATTGAAGTTTATAGCCGAATATTGGTTAAATTATTGTATCTTGTGTTTTAAGCCCAATAAAAATAATTTAAAGGCTTATAAAATTTATATTAATAATATTGAAGATAATAAAAGTTTTATAATTGAATTTAAAAGTGATCTATTCAATTTTAAAAATAGTTTGTTCAAATTGACATTTAAAATTAGCGGTCTAGGGCACAATCTCGAATTTCGACGAAACTAGTTCCATTGGATCTGTAATATTGTATTATTATTGGATTTCAAATTTCATAGCTTTTGGAGTTATCGTTTAGCAGTACGAGATATAAACGTAGTGAAATTTATATCGAAAATTTAATATGATAATTGGATCTAAAACGCTATCTTATCCATACGATCGAATTATGACTTGAAACTTTTTCCATTGCGTTTGAATTAGGGGTATAACATTATGAACATCTAGCGGCATGCCTCGATAAAACATCGAAATTTTAAGTTGCTAAAACGAGATATTTATAATTAAATAAAGATATATAGGGTCGAATCCAAGTCGATTCAAAGCCGACAACATATGTCCCTAAGCCCCTTTATGTTCAATCACGTTTTTCCTTTTCTTTTCAGATTCAAATCACATATACCTCCTTCCATTTTAAAATCACATATATCCTTTCTTTCCTCATTCAAATCAGAATGAAAAAATAAGGAAAAAATGAATTCGCGATGACGTTGAGGGAAATGCGACCGGGAGGGGAGCATGCGATGGCGAAGGCGTAGGAGGACAAGTAAGGTCGCAATCGCCACGAGCATCTAGAGGCATGAACGAGGCAAGAGGTTTGGGTCAAATAGTGAGTAAGGGGAAGGCGACATCGACGCCGAGGGAGGAGAGATCGTACTCGAGCGTTTGCGTGCGAGTGGAGGATTGGGCTATCGCGTTTGGATTTAAGGCAAGGTGGTCGGTGGACCCGGCGTTTCTGGGAAGTCGCGACATAACGAAGTTGTCAAGGGAAGGTCGTGAGAGTGTGGAGTAGACGATTGATGCTCGCGAAGGGTTCGACTGATGTCCTATGGCATTCATTTTGATGCGGGTAGTCACGAATTCAAAGAGGAGGTAGGTCTAGGTGTTTGACGACAGTGGGTCAAGGCAACGTCGTTTAGCGGTGACGATGAATTAGGGGGATGGATCCGAATAGAATAACAGTAAGTAATTTTGATGTCATAAATTAAACTAATTTATTTTATTATATAATCATACTCTTATAAACGTTGCAATTTATGAAAAAATAATAATGGAATAAGTCGTATTTGTTCGTAGCTATGGAATATACGCAATGAATTCAAGATTGGAAACATGTTACAATTAAAAATCAAAGGAGAGTACAATCTCACTCATTTGGATAGCTAGTATGATTTAAAAATGTTGAATTTAAATTATTAGTTGTTTGGATGAATTTATAAATGTTTATCCATTGGATGTTAAATATATATATATATATATATATATATATATATATATATATATATATATTGTAATGTATATACTAGTATTTAGAGTGATATACCGCACATTATAGCGGATGAGACTTACGCGCCCCGCATAATAGCGGATGCCCCTATATACTGCGATATCCCCTTCGAAGTGGGATTGGTATTATTTTATGTTACCGGATTCCTCAAATATGTTATTTATTTTTCATATATAGTGATATATGGATTATGTAGAATAACCTAGTATAGATTATTATAGTGATTGAGATTATTGGATGCTATTGTAGCACTGGTCTGAATTTTAATATTTTAAAATACCATAAATATATTTTTTAAATTTAAGGAAGGAATTTTTGATATAAAAATATTTATTTGGAAAATGAATTATTTTTTAGAAAATGGAATTAGGAATAGTGTATGTTGATTTTGGGTTGTACGCAACTATTCGTAAATGGTTTTAAATAAAGATTTTAAAAATTAATTATATAAAGGAGTTTGTAAATGGTATTCTGTAATATGAAAAGGAGTTAAAATCAATGTTAAAAACAGATTGGAGGTCTAAATGAATTTATATAATGAAATTTATAAATAAGATTTGTTTCATAGAAAGGTAAAACCAAAGGGTTATAAAATTTATAAACGATGTTTATGATTAAAGGAATTCGATATCAGACGATAAATGGAAATATAAATTCATAGGGTGAATCTATATTAAAATATGAAAACAGGGGTGAGAAACAATGGGGTGAGAAACTTAGTTATTTTTTCGCTGTGTGAGGACAATTATAACTGTCCATCTTGATGTATTGAATTATTATACTCTGATGATTCTAAGTATATAAACTGTTACAGATTCTTTTATATAAAATCTGTTATCATATATTATATTTTGTTCCGCTGTGATTATGAGATTCTGTGTTGCTATTTATCTTCTTCTATCTTTCTTCTTCTTTACCTTAGTTATTTGCTCTTTTGTACAATTTGAGTTGAACATGAATGATTTATTATCAATTCAAAGGGTACAGAACTGTGGATCTCTGCACTTAAATTACAAATATATTAGTTTTGTATAGCTTGTACATTCTTAATAAAACATATAAATCTATTACTTTTTAGAAATGGTAAAGCACATGGATCAAACTCTAAAAGGCAATACATCTTTTAAATAATACAAATAAGATCCATTAAATACCCAAATACATGGTTCAAGATCCATTACATACTCAAATACACTGTTACTAAACAATTAAAATATGTTTCTTAATTGACTCATCAACATTGTAAATATGGGCACTCTCGTTTCAAAAGAAACCCAAACACACACCCATGCGCTCCACATTCGCCCGAAGACAACAATTGGAAGCTAATCACACACGATTTCCCATTGAAGCTTCTCCACGTCAGTCCCCGTGCCTAGACGAGCTACTCTGGAAGCTTCCAGGCTCAAGCACGAACCTTCGGATCTGCGAAACAAGAATAAACAATCGCCGGTGCAATCAATTTGCAATGGAAACTCGGATCGTCCCAATCTGTTTATGCAGGCAGTAAAGGATGTGAGGAAGGCGATTTGGGTATTGATGCCGGTAATATCAAGTAGGATCCGACCTAGTGGTGAAAGACTTGTTAACCATGGCTTTGTAGATCCTTCTTTTCTAAAAGTTTCACAATCCATACCAAGGCAGCACTTTGAGCATCAAAAACAATGTACACCCATTAGAGAACCGATAGATGTAAACTGCATATATATCTAAGTCTTCAACCTATTTGAATCGAAGAAAAGATTTTCAAGAAACAAAGAGCTATTTCATGAAGTTAGATGAGCATGCGAATATATCTATTTGGATTGATGATCAGGAAAGAGGAGAAAAGTGATGGGTTTATTTACTGATAGTTTACCGTCAATCAAACTGTATTGCTTCAAGGTCGTAGTTTTAAAAGTCTGATCGGTTGAACCGTTAAAACCGTTTTAATTGTATATAAAAATTTAAATATTAATTTTGTATTTAATATGATTAAATTAACTTAATACAAGAATTAGAGTTATGAAATAAACCATACAGTAGAAATAATAAAGCATTACACCACAAGCATGGCACAAGTCAAAAGAATAATCATAAAATGTGCTTATTTGCTTGTTACTTCAAGTCCAACGTAGGCCACACAATAATAATTATCCTATATTTCAGCAATAGATGAATGAGCATTCATCGCTTGTAAAGGCAGTGGCATTTGAGTGCTTTTCTCACGCTGCTTTAATGGGTCCTTCTTACATGGATCTGCATAAAATAAGCATTCTTTTCATTTTGTTCAAAAATAAACTGGATTATTTTCCCTTAGACCCCGGTTTTCACAGCTATATTGCGGTTCAGTGGAAGTTGAGGGTTGATTAGCTTCTGGGCCTTAATGGCTCACGGTCCGGGTCTGGTTTTCAAAACATTGATTTTAGTACATGAGGAAGTGTGAAAGTTTATATGTTAAAAAGAAGAAATGGAGATATTTTATGTGTTTGGGCCTTAAATGAAGGAAGCGGTCACATTTTCCTTTTCTATGAAATTTATTAATTTCTAGAAAAGAACTCAAAAATTATCACACGGATCATTAATCGTAACCGTTGGATTTAAGAAAATTAGGAAATCTCAACCATTGCATATTTAGTTATCTAAACACTAATTAAAGACCAAAATTCAATAATTGAGCAGTCTTAAGTTATACAGACCGATTATGACTATTTTTAGTTTTTAATATATAAAATTAAAAACCAATTTTTTTCAGTTATTAATTAGTCTTTAATTAAAAACCGCAAATTTTCAATTTCTAATTTCCAGTCTTTAATCAATATATTTTTGTAGTGGTAAAATTACATAAAATGTCAAATACCACAATCTTAGTAAATAAAGACTTGAGAACTTTGTTTACTCTTTTCAATCCAAGAACTCAATGCATACAAAACTAGAAATTAAAAAGCAAATATTAACCAACTAGCAGTAAAGAAATGACTAAATAAGCAAACTTGAGGAACCCAAAGAATTAGTGGTAGCTTATGTTTCGCTATCTTATTGTTAAGTAAGCAACGGCTGTTAATTTGGCTTCTAAGAGCAATAAAAGAGATGGTTCATTTACATTAGCAAGTAAGTGCACAAGTAGAATGTAATAATCAGAAGCATGCATGCATTGCAAAACAACATGTATGAATGTGGCATTTAAACAGGCAGTATACCCGGGTAAATATTGTTGACAATTCTAAAGAGATGAATGAAATATGCTTTAGTCCCACATTGGCAAAATGAAAGATTAAATCGTATATATATATATATCCAATTTTTCAGCAGTTATTTCTGAATGCAATCTGGTTCAGAATCCTAACCAATGGTGGGTAGATACAGACGCTGCTCGTCATGTTTGTTCTGAGAAATCCATGTTCTCCACTTACAACAAACTCGATCATGAAGAAAAGTTGTACATGGGCAACTCTGCAGTGTCAATGATTGAGGGAAGCGGAAAAGTGATTCTCAAGTTCACATCTGGTAAGACTATTACGCTGAATGATGTGCTTCATGTTCCAGACATTCGCAAGAACTTGATCTTTGGACCTGTACTCTCGAAGAAAGGCTTCCGAATGGTCTTCGAATCAGATAAAGTTGTTCTGTCTAAGGCTGGAATCTATATAAGGAGAGGATACTTGTGTGATGGCCTATTTAAGGCTAATGTAGCCGTAATTGGCAACAATAATGTATGTTGTAATTCTGAAATGAATAAAAAGGAAGTTTCTTATGTTGTCGAGTATGATGCTCTATTATGGCATGAAAGATTAGGACATATAAACTTTCGAAAGATGAAAAAACTTGCAAATCTGGATTTAATTCCACAATTTCAAGTAGATAAAAAATACAAATGTGAGACATGTGTAGAAGCAAAAATGGTTAAGAAACCATTTCATACTGTTGATAGAAGTACTGAACCGTTACAAATGATTCATACTGACTTATGTGATTTCAAAAACTTACCTACAAGAGGTGGGAAAAAGTATTTTATCACATTTATTGATGATTATACACGATATTGCTACGTATATCTTTTAAATAGTAAAGATGAAGCAATTACATCGTTTATAAAATATAAGGCTGAAGTAGAAAATCAACTAAATAAAAATATCAAGATATTGAGGTCTGATCGAGGTGGAGAATATGAGTCGCCGTTTGAACAATTTTGTGCAGAAAATGGAATAATTCATCAAACAACAGCACCATATTCGCCACAACAAAATGGTATAGCCGAGAGAAAGAATAGAACATTAAAAGATATGATTAATGCCATGCTCTTAACCTCTGGCCTACCAACAAACTTGTGGGGGGAAGCTTCTAATCACATATTAAATAAGGTTCCTCATAGTAAAACGGGAAAAATTCCATATAAATTATGGAAAGGACATCTACCAAGCTTCAAATACCTCAAAGTGTGGGGGTGTTTAGCAAAAGTTCATATCCCGCCTCCAAAGAAGGTCAAACTTGGACCAAAAACTGTAGATTATTACTATTTAGGACCAGCCCAAAATAGTAGTGCATATAGATTTTTGGTATTCAAGTCTGATATACCTGATATTCATGTACATGGAATCAAGAGATGCATCATTCTATGAAGAAGTGTTTCCACACAAAAAGAATGAAGGGAATAATATCCCTAAAAGGACACGAGAAGAATCAAATAGCCCACATGAAGATGAAACTCATCGTGAAAGTGATGGAGTAGAACCAAGAAGAAGTGTAAGGGCTAGAACTTCTAAATCATTTGGTTCGGATTTTTATACATATGTGTTAGAATACGAACCTCAAACGTACAAGGAAGCCATGTCATCTTCTGAATCTTCATGTTGGAAAGAAGCAATTCAAAGTGAGATCGATTCAATCCTAAATAATAAAATTTGGGAAATTGTTGACATTCCACCTGGAATAAAACCTATTGGCTGCAAATGGATTTTCAAGAAGAAAATGAAACCAGATGGCTCTATTGATAAATACAAAGCCAGATTAGTAGCCAAAGGATATCGTCAAAACGAAGGTATAGACTTTTTTGACACATATTCACCGGTTATACGAATAACCTCAATAAGAATGCTAACAGCAATTGCATCCATCTACAATCTAGAAATTCATCAAATGGATGTAAAGACAGCATTCTTAAATGGAGATCTCGATGAGGAAACCTACATGGAGCAACCCGAAGGATTTGTATCCAAGGGAAATGAAAACAAAGTCTGTAAATTGGTAAAATCACTATACGGACTCAAACAAGCTCCAAAACAATGGCACGCAAAATTTGACAGTGTCATGATGAGAAATGGTTTTCGTATAAATGAGTGTGACAAATGTGTTTATTATAAACAAGTTGGACAATCATATGTGTTTGTTTGTTTATACGTGGACGATATGCTAATCTTTGGTCCTAACATTAAAGTTATAGAGACCATAAAGAAATTGCTTATCAACAATTTTGATATGAAAGATTTAGGAGTTGCTGACATTATTTTGGGAATCAAAATAATAAGAACGCCTAATGGAATATAATTATCTCAGCCACATTATGTAGACAAAATAATTGAGAAATTCCAACATTATGGAATTAAAGGAGTAAGAACACCTTTTAATCCATCGGAAGTACTGCATAAAAACTCTAATGAAAGTGTAATGCAACTAGAATATTCCTGTGTAATAGGATGTCTAATGTATCTCATGAATTGCACGAGACCAGATATAGCTTATGCAGTAAGTCGACTAAGCAGGTATACAAGTAATCCAGGGAAGGAACACTGGAAAGCACTAATAAGAGTGTTGGGATACTTGAAGAATAGCACAAATTATTCTTTGCATTACGAAAAATATCCAGCTGTTCTAGAAGGATACAGTGATGCAAACTGGATTGCAGATTCAGAGGAATCAAAATCCACAAGTGGTTATGTCTTCACTCTTGCGGGAGCAGCAGTATCATGGAAATCAACGAAGTAAACATGCATAGCTTGATCCACTATGGAATCAGAGTTCATTGCATTAGACAAAGCAGGAGAAGAAGCAGAATGGCTTCGTCATTTCTTAGAAGATATTCCTTTATGGCCTAAACCTGTAACGGCCATATGTATTCACTGCGACAATCAAGCTGCGCTAAGTAGAGCGAAAAACTTTGTGTATAATGGCAAATGACGACATATTCGTCGACACCATAACACAGTTAGGCAGTTACTCTCTAATGGAACTATCTCCATTGATTATGTAAGAATAAATGATAACCTAGCAGATCCATTTACAAAAGGGTTATCAAGAGAGAAAATAGACTGCGCATCGAGGGGAATGGGTTTAAAAGCCTAAACCAACAAGAGTTATCTTATACGGAAACCTATCCTAGCGATTGGAGATCCCACAGACTAGGATCAATAGGCAAACCAGTTCTGAATAACTCAAAACGTAATGCATTTTCTGGACATAGTCCATTCCATTCCTATGGTGCAAAACATAAATGCATGCCTACAGAAGTATTAAAAGGTTAAAGCTATGCTTTTTAATGATGACCATATCTTGTAAAATAACAAGTGGGTATATGTAGGATACTCCTTATGGTTGCGATCACCTATGTTAGTGTGAGCGGGGTCGGCTCTATGAGAATATTAAAGGCTTAAATTCTCCATATACGCTCGCAGAACCAAATTTGTTCAGGACCGAAATGAACACAACCAAGAGATTGGATGAGAAGGGAAACAATGCTTTGTTAATCTTATTGTCTGGTTATACAATAACGGCAAACGGTTCAAGATGAAATAATTCACCGATTAGCCAAGTATATCTGATAAGTGTTAACAAAGGAAAGTTCAAAGTGATACATCTACTTATCTTTCAAAAAGCATTATTCCATATGTAGTCTGAGATATTCCACTTTGTGTGGGGGAAAAGTATATTGTCATTCATGTGGGGGATTGTTGACAATTCTAAAGAGATGAATGAAATATGCTTTAGTCCCACATTGGCAAAATGAAAGATTAAATCGTGTATATATGTAGGATCCTCATTCCCTATATTGGCCCTTAGGGTCAGGTAATTTTGTGCGAGGGGGAGGACCCAAATCTGATGAACACGCACGCACACCGCCCGCCCGTCCCATACCGAACCGGGTCGGGCCGTGCTCGGGCTTGGGCTTGGGTTTGGGTTTGGGTCTACTATGAAATCTTATTTTTGCTACAGAAAACACTGCAATTTTCAGTGGGATTTTTATTTGGCTACACGTGCTCGGCCCATTTGAATTTGAATTGAATACGGGTGCGACCCGTTGGAAGAATGAAGGGATGCCGTTTTTTTCCAGAAAGGATATATTATGAACGGACGCAACCATGACCGTTCGGCAACTATAAATTGGTGACGAATCCTGATCAAAAAGTTCACGAAAAATTTACAGTTATTCTTCTTCCCCGCCAGTTCATTTCTGTTGCCATCGTCATCTCAGCCTGACGTGCTCCTTACGGTCTCGCGCAGTTTCGTCGGTTGTACCCTGGGAGACTTCTGATAAAGTCTTAAGGCGATTGTCACGACAAGCCTCCGACGAACTTTGATACTCTCATTGCTTTCTATTACAAAATACCATTGTTGCACTGCAGCAGTTTTTTAATTTTGTAACACTTTATTGTGTTGCTGATTGTTGTTGTAACATATTGCATTCTGTAGCAACACAGACAGACTGTTGCGTTCTGTTTTGAACCACATAAACCTACAAATATAACAATGCAATTCAAAGGAGGAGAAAGATGTGAGAGAGGCCTTAGCACATGCCTGTGCAACAAGAAGTTTGAGATACCTTTGAAAAAGGATCGGAGTAGGAACAAAAACTCATGCCAGCACTGGACTGCGACCCTTCTTAAATAACAGATTAGGCATATAGAGCAATTCAAATACTTTAATATTAGTCTGGAAGATATCTCCACTGAAATGTAGAGGAAGAACATAAAAGATACTCACAACTGAAGCTTTCTATATGAAACAGAAATATCCCCTGCATTATTACCAACCTCTGGTTAAATTCGATGCTTGCAAAATCCAAATTATATGTTCACATTGACACAAATTGGCTCATGGTAGAATCTGCGTTATCATTCAAAGTTATTTTAAAAACAATGAACTTTTGCAGTGAATTGCCTAATATATTATTTTAACAACCAAGTGTTTAAGGACGATTAATAATAATTATTTAATTAATTAAATAATGGATTTTTGGAATTGAAAATGAATGATCTGAGTTTATTTTAGAATAATGAATTTTTATAATGAGATTGTTACAGATGATTTAGAAACTAGATAAGAAATATTTTATTAAATATTAAGGATTGAATATAAACAGATAATTTAATTGTGATTCAACAATTTATTTAATAGAAAAATAGACACAAGTAAGAAGTTGCAAAAAAAATTAGTTTCAGGGACAATAAGTTTGCTTTTTAGTCCGAAAGACACTTTATAGTGTAAACAGGAAATGATAGTTACACTATCATTCTTTGATTTACACCAGCCTACAAAGTAAACTTCTTGTCCTTGAAACTAAATTTTTCTATGACTTTTTCCTTTGAAATATGAAAATACGTAATTAATTACTTAAATATCATTTTGTATGCATGAAGTTTAATTTTACCAGAGAAAAGAACTTTTTAATAGAGTTAAAATTAATTCGTGAAAGATTTAAATAAAATAATTAAATAAATAAATAGAATTATAGAAAATAATTTTTGTGTAATAAATAATGGAATGGAGGATTAGAACATAATTTAGCATAATAGAATTGCTTTAGTAACTGGGCTTGCATATGATTTGTTTCATGAGAAGAAAAAGAAGAAGAAAAGAGAATAAATAAGCCTTGTCCCAACAACTTAAACACTATCCTGATGTTTTCGTTTCTAGAGATATCAAATTTCCAAACTTCTCTTTCCATTTATACATACAACCACAACATTTATGTTTTTCCATTTTAGAAAAGGATGATAGCACCAAAGCTCTACCTCTATACAAATTCGAATTAAATTCAAAATCAATTATATAAATTTCAACAACTCAAAACCAGGCTTGTCGATTATTCTACACTACTTAGCAATTAGGAAATCAAGTAGTTGATTATCTATTAAGGTGGAAGCAAATTACAACGAAAGGAAAGGAGAAGAAGGAGAGAGGAGATAGCTTTGTAAGTGGAAATCTTCGATCAACGTGAGTGTTCTTACTTACACCACTATGTTTTAGCTTGTTTATTCAATGGTAAGTGGAGAATTTGAGTTGTTTATAGGTTCTGTTCTATCGTGTGTGAGTGTCGAGTGTTATGCGAGGGTGTGCAATATATGTTGTGCGTGTGTATGTACAGTGTGATGTGTGTGTGCACGTAGAATGTTGTCCGTGTGAATGTGCAGTGTACTGTGCGTGTGCGTGCAGAATGTTGTGCAACTGTGTGTAGTGTGTTGTGCGTGTTTGTGTGTAGTGTGTTGTATTTGTGTGTGTGATTGTGTTTAGGTGTAGCTGTGTCAGTGTGTGAGTGTGGGTGTGTAGATGTGTCTGTGTCTCTGCGTATGTGTGCAGCTATGTGTGGGTGTTGTGTGTGTATGCAGCTATATGCGAGTGTTTTGTATGTGTGCAGCTATGTGTGAGTGTTTTTTGTGTATGTGCAGCTGGGTGTGAGAGTTTTATTTTTGTGTGTGTGTGAAGAGTAGTGTGTGTGAGTACAAGTTTGTATGTATCGGTGTAATGTGAAATTGTGTGTGTGTGTCGTGTAAATGTGAATGTGTGGGTGAGGTTGAGTATGTGCAGTGTTGTGTGTTTGTATGTACATGGGTTTGTATGGTCCTGTGTTTGTAAGGCTGTGCATGTGTGGGTGTGTTAAGTCTGTGTGTGCATGTGTGAGTAAATGCATCCATGTCTTAGGTTGAAATCTAACATTTTGAAATGTTATAATTTTGTTTACTAAAGTTATTAAAAACTACGTATAAATTAGTGACACTTTGTAATCATTTGAGGCCAAGTGAAAATGCAGAGCTATTGATATGTGAACCTTGGCATATATATTTTTGAAATCATGGATTTTATATGTGTGTGTGTGTGTTGTGTGTGTGTGTGTAAACAGTGGAACTAAGAAGTTGATAAAAGGAGTAGAATTCTTGTATTATGCAATTCATAGGTCTGTGCAATTGTGTGTTATATATGTGGTGTATTTGTGTAGCCCTGTGTGTATGTGTTTGTGTATGTGTTGTGCATGTGTTTGTGTATATGCAGTGCGTGTGTTTGTGTATATGTTATGTGCGTAAGTGCCGAGCGTATTGTATAATCTTTTGTTGTGCTTGTAGTGTAATGTTGTGTGTGTTGGTGTGTAAGTACGTGAGTGGGTAGCAAGTGAATGTTAGTAGACATGCATTATTTCACACAAAAGCAAGTGCCTGGTCCATGCGAACTATTAAACCAAAGTAAATATATTTTAATAAATATACTTAAACTTTAACACACACACTATGTTTATTGAATCAATAAAGTAAATTTTATTGTAGTATTGAATGAAAAATTAAATAGGTTAATAAATTCTTATTTATCAAATTATCAAATGTTCTTATAAAAATTAGTAAAGATTACACAACTTATATTATAGAGGTTTAAGAGAAATTCTAAGACACTATTTAATCGGATATTATCGATTAAACAATGTTTTCTTTGATAGAGTAATTATTATGTTTTCCTTCTTAGTATTTATTATTATTCCTCTACTATAATTGTTTTGCATATATGAATGATTGCATTTAGTTATATTTCTCTGGTTCTTCTTCAGACTTGTTATATATAATGTTGTGGAGATTGAGTGTAGTTTACGAGCATTGAATAAATGATTGAACATCATGCAATGGTATAGGACATCGATGTGATACTTATTTTGTTATTCATTGTAAGTAGATGCCACTCAAGTGACAGGAACTGAGATATTTGATTTTATACTTACGTGAGGTAATGCTTGGTGTAGAGCAAAGTCATATACTCGGTGTAGAGCAAGTTTATATGCTCGGAGTAAAGCAAGTTTATAGACGTAGAGTACCCATATGTATGTTGTCTATTATGAAGTGCTCTTGGATATGATTAGAAGTTAGCGGAAACCAGATTGACCA
This sequence comes from Allium cepa, assembly GCA_030765085.1. NCBI lineage: Eukaryota > Viridiplantae > Streptophyta > Magnoliopsida > Asparagales > Amaryllidaceae > Allium > Allium cepa. The sequence goes on from CM060944.1 coordinate 351,687,205, forward strand.
GTGTCCACCCTAACGGCCTGATCATGGGGTCGTGCCCCAGATAAATGACACTTTGGTTATGTATATTGGATATGCATCATGAGGTATTGAGAAATGCATAGTAACCTAAGGCGTAATAGCCTTTAGGGTGGTGTAGCTCTAACCCCTTTAGTCACGAAGGCCAGAATTACGTTACCATAGGGGCGTGATTCAAGTCATGAAATATAGAGCGTAGTCTCGCAGCATGTTCATAACATGTAGTGGACCGAGCCACGATACTGGTTTGGTAACTGAAGACTGTAGGAGCGGAATCGAACGGTGTAGCCATGTGCTCCTGGAGCAGGCAGCGTAGCTATCAATCTCCCTTCTGCTTCTACTTAGAATGGTGGATAAGTACATATTATGTATATACCTTACCTAAGTATTAGAGCAGATCTAAGTAAGTAACTTAGGTGCTCTTGGAGATGGTAGATAGCCATGTTGTGGTTTGACAAAGTGATGTAACCTAGATATTATGAGATTATTGGGTGGTGTAACCCAAACAATATGATTTGATGTCCCGTCACTATTTAATTCTACATGAGAAGATGAGATTATATCTGGATAGATGTTCAAAGTACGGTGGATTCTCATGTTATTATTGTATATGATTTTACTAATAGGTGCCAATTTTATATTGATGATGTTGTTTGTTATTTGAGATTGAGAGATATATTTGGGTAATGTCATGTGCTAGCCCGACTATACTTGGTGATATCTCACTTGGTATTGATTTTCGGGTTTTGATTATGATTTCAAGACATGGATGATTTACCCAAAAGATACTATTTCTGTGATTTATTTATTACTATGATTCTATATGGGTGATGACATTATTATGCATAGTTTTGTGAATTCTGATAGGATACCATTTGGGGTTGTTTAAGATACTATTAATATATATACACACACATTATGGCTACTATTTAAGGTATTATCATGGAGTCACTGTATTATTATATTCATTGTATACATAGTTCTATGTAATTATTGTCCTTTTGATTTAGACATAGTTTAACCCGTGCGTTATTTATAATACTCGGGTCAGTCTAAGACATTTTCGGTTCAGGGACACTAAGATCGGCTTTTATATTGGGCATAGCTACGGCTAGTAATTTAGTATAGTAATTTATTATTTTGTATTTTATTATCTCTTGTATGTTTATTCTGGAGATGTGTATTGGGTAGACATTGTATACTGTGTACTATATATTTTCATTGCGACCGATTCTATGATCTCTGATGTTTATTGAGTATTGTGTATTGTACTATCCTGGAGACACATGTTTATTGCTTTGTGCTGATATTAAATACGTATGGTGAGTTATTTATTCGATGTTTAAACACGTATCAGTATTAGCCCAAGAGAATATTCACGAGTGTACCTCATTTTTCCTTATCCTCTGTATTATCCGACATTATAATTCTGTAATACTCTTGGATAGTCTGGATATAGAGGTGGGGATGTTACAATTATTTTACTTTTGTACACTATGGTTGGGAGAGTCCAAAACTCCTAATATACAGGTAATACATACGGCACACAGCACATACCTTTGTATACAAGATTATTTGGTTCGTCTTGCAAACAACAAGAGACCACATTCATGTACAAGTCAAAGCCAATATCTAATTTCTATGATACTATAATGCATTAATGAAAGCATCAGGATCATGTGACCTCTATATAGAAGCACCATACAGTATTTACTGAGTATTAAGACATGCAAATGCATAGTACATATGACAACAGTAAATTTTCATAAATGTGAGTACTATGTAAAGGGGTGAATATGGATTTATCATTAGGTCTCTAGTGTAGCACATAATCATTTTTTTAGAATCCATAAACAATGGATCTACCATATGAAATCCTCACTCAGTCGCGAGCAAAAACATGCAATGCATTTGGATAAAATTTTGCAACCGTTGATCCAAAAAAGCTGTAATTTAGTCATCTTACTAAGTTAAAATAAATAGCATCAAGTGCATTGTACTACACTGCATTGTTGTAAATTCATAACACATCATCATGTATAGAGGAAATATGGATTCAATGGGTTGGAGAATGCCAAAAAGAATATGTTAAAGCAAAAAAGTTACCACGGACAATGCTCAGCCCACAAAAATAAAGGCATTCTACACAAGCTCAAAAACAATGGAGTTTCAATAATACATATCAATATCAGAGCATGGAGCTTTTAATTACTTGATATATACTTTAATACTATTAATTTAATGGAGATGCAAGGCTATTTTCTTATATCCGGGTTAATATATTACAAGTTTATCAACTCATTTTCCTCCATTGAGTGTTTCTTGTACATCGAAATCTGGCATATGCTTTAAGGAATTAATGAATTAACATACAAAAATTTAGTACTTGAACTATAGTCTAAAAATGAATATATCAGCAACATTATCAAGATTTTTGAACCACTGACTATGCACCCTGAATCTATTTCATATGAGCTTGATATAAACAGAACAAAATCTTAAAGGATGAGCATTTATTTGTCAGATTAAGCTAAAAGAGTCAATAGATTGAAAGCAAGGTGTCAAAGAATTACAAAACTATCGATGTCCTCAGTTTCATGACTATCAATTAAATTAATGGATAAAGGTAAAAATCAAATCGATACCTATCATATACCTCTTGTAAAAATTGATATAACTAATCCTAAGATGTCTGAGCAAGATAGAAAAGGGGTAGACCTTGCGAAAGAGAGGGGGAGAGGCGGAACAAAAGAAAGAGAGGGGCATGATTAGGGCATCAGAACACATTAATTTCATTTCTTTCCCTTTCGTGTATTTTTTGAAAAAATAACTTGAGAGTAGCGTATTATCTCGGAATGGATGTGGTGTAATTTGAGCAGCGTACTTAAGGGGTCAAACAATATTTACAAAAAAATAAGGGAACTTTGTAATGGACTTGAGCCATGGCAAAATTGCAATGTTTTGTAGCTGTTGCTATAAATTTCGCAACGGCTCAAAACCATTGCAAAATTGCAACGGTCCAAAATTGTTGCAAAATTTTCACATTGAGGCATTGCGAAACTGTCGATATGGTGTAGTGTAAGGTTAAACAGAAAATATCGAAGTGGTTAATTTACACAGTTCCCTTGACGTAAGAATACTGTTGATGTTCAATTGGAAAGCTCTATTTTGATTATAGTTAAAGCATCACACAATATCCACCGAACGATTGTAGTTGGGTCGAGTGTAAGTATTGGAAGTGAAACACTATTCAAGAAAGGATTTGTCTCCTTGATTATATGGGGTTAGTATCACGGTCAACTTAAGTCAACTCAAAAGTCAAAATCTATGGCCGGAGTAGTTTGGTTAATAACAATTGTTATTATTGAACCAAGGACTTTGTGCTTGGACTATAAAGTTGAATATGGATTGTAACACTCCACCTGTATAACCATGCTTTCCAAGAGTATTATTAGGTAATATGGAGAATAAGACGACATTAGGCTGTTACGTATGAATATTCAACTGTAACACCCTACCCATACATTCATACCATCCAAGAGTATTATTGGGTAATACTATCAAATATTACGGAGAATGAGGCGATATTGGGCTGTCACATGTGAATATTCTCTTGGGTTAACACTGGTACGTATTTCAAAAATCATAAACTGCTCGCCTATACGTACATAGTACCGGCATAAAGGAATAGACACATGTGATTCCAGGGTAGAACAATACATAATATAAAATAAACCACTAAGATCATAAAGTCATCAACGCAGTGATAACATATAATATAGAATATACACGAGTCCAAGTAGGTCTACAAACATAGTCAAATGCCTACTATCATTAAAATTATACATACATGACCAATATATACATGTCAACAACACATGAACGTATGTAGCCACAAATATACAAAATGATAAACAAATACTCTATCCACTATCCATGCCCAACATCCACAAACTGGTTAACTCATCCCTGAAGTTGAAATGTCCTAGATTGACCCGAGTATTATATAAATGACACATGGGTCAGACTATGCCAAAATCAAAGGATCAATTTATGTATGGAACTCGGTGTAGACTGGATAAAATAATAACGATGTAGTAACACCATCAATAGTTTAAAAAAATGATTGCAACGTCAATCACAACCCATGCAGAGGAAAATGACATCACCTATATAAATTAAATCAAACAAAAAATCAAGGAAATAATAACAAATGGGTGAAATAATCCATGCATCCAAATATCATTAACAAAAATAATCACAACAACATAGGATATACTCTCAGCAATTCCCCGATTATCTCTCAGATAATCATAAAGTAAACATACCCAAGGTCCGTCTCATCCAATAAATATATATAACAGATAAATATCACCCAAATCAAACAATAGGGAATAGAAATAAGGCAAAACCCTGGTATCTAGAGTCATCTCTCAAATAACCATATAAAAGGGAGGTACATGGTCCAATTCCATGCTCCCAATATCACTTGTTATCCTCGATAGCTATATAATGTATGTGTACGGGGTTACACAACTGTATCGACTCATAAATAAACCAAAAGATCAATAACCATATAATACTCATCTACACCTTCAACCTCACAGTAATAGTCTTGGCTCTCAACCAATGAAATAATCATACGATCTCTCAGACCTCTATTAACCCACTCGATAGTATCGTGGATAATCATCGGGACTCTCAGTCTTATGTGCTCTCGGCATCATAAATACCTAATTTGGCATCGGTCTCAACTAGTGATCAGATCAGCTCTCGGCCGTAAACATGTATATGCGAATAAGTAGGTGTCTATAGCTTATTATGCTATCTCATTAATAATAACCAAATGAAGACTTACTGCTCTCAGCCTGCTCCAGGAGCCTTTCTCACATGCTCACAGCGTTATTCCTATAGTCTTAGTTACCTTGACGACAATCGTGACCCAATATCCATCTAGTCCAAGACTAAGCTATGCATTGATCACGACCCTATAAGTGCCCTTAATGTAACAGACAGCTACCCTAAGTGACACAGGGGCAGTGGTGCTCAACCATATACACAAAAGGATGTGTTACGGATCTGGGGAACAACCCTGCAATCAGCCTCTATGATGCATACTAGCCAATCAAGTTTACATCCCTCCATATAATAGGAGCATGCACATAAGGTAGACACCATTATGGCATTAATTGCAGCATATGTAAAATAGAAAAATTGACAATGTTTAATGGACAATTTTCTATCGTAGAAAATAGCCGAAAAAATTAATTAAAAATTAACCACAAGCTCATGGCGTACGATTGTAGCACGTATGCGAGTATAGGTCGATCCATAGGAAATTGTACTGATTAAAAAAAATTCTATTCAATCAAATTAAACCAAAGTTTAGAATGTTGTTAACTGCAAAAATTACAAAAAATTAACTACTACAAAAGTGAATGAAAACTATGAGACTAAAAGACAATTTAGAGATAAACCACACTCATGATAATATAAATCAACAAAATGAAATTATGATCCATCTTTTGGTCATCGGTGAATTTAGTTGATATGTTTATCTTAAGTATGGCATATTTATATTAATTAGCCCAACATAAACTATTAAACTTTAACATAACCACTAAACCACTTGTTAACTCTCATGAAAAAGTTAATGAATTTGAAAATTAAATATATTCTAAATATGATTTATTCACTATTGATTAGTTATATAGACCATCAAATTTTGATTTTAACATTCACTTCATTACAATAATTATACGTAGATGAAGAGGTAATTTTCTTTTAAGCATAATCTAATTGGTTTCAATAACATAGGCTATCAAATTCAAAGCTAAAAAAAAAAGTTTAACCACATTAAAAAGATTCATTGAGCACAAAAGGATATCAAAAATTAGCAAAATGTTGATTCTACATGATTAAGAGAGTTTCATTACCCCTAAATTGAAGGGTTTTAGCTTCTCATATTTGTTATCATTTCAACAAATATAGATTGAAACATGAAACAAAAACAAAAGGAATATGCAAGCTAAGTAAGAAGAGAGTTAATTAAAATAACAAGAGAATTAATATAGGTTACTAACATAAAAGAAAAGAACATGAAATAAAATAGCATGAATTAAAACTGCATATGGGAAAAACATAAGAAGAAAAAATGGTTAAGTGGCCATGAAAGAGAGTTTTTATTTATTTTTTAGCCTAAAACTAAACTAACAAAAGAGAAGGCTAAGAGCTTGATTACATGAAAAAAAGGGTATGTATACATGTTTTGAAACCCTAATCTTATTTTTTGGGACTACCCAAATTGCCGTTGAGGAAGTGTGGTCATCAAGTTATCATTAGACTCTAATTAATCCACCATCAAATATGCATGTAACTTTAATAAACACTAACTTGTGCATTAGCTCCTAATTGAAGATTAAGGTAAGTGGGAAGGTGGGGTCCTCCATGATGCATGAACTGAATTATTTCCATCTTCATTCCTTTATTTTCATCTTTGTGCATGCATGAATACAAGAAGCCTCTAGTAATTTTCATCCAATTTTCCTACAAATAAAAATAAAATGTGCAAATAAATATTCTAAAATTAATAAATGCACAAAAATGTTCATTTTACCCTATATGAAGATGAATAAATTATTATTTGAAATTAATATAAATTTTGGTTTAAACATGTTAAAATACCCTATATGCTCATTTATTAAACTAAATACGGAAGTAAAAATAAGCACATTTATATGCACATTAAATACCTTCACACTTATCTTTTTATTCGTCCTCGAATAAACTAAAACTAAGACAAATCCATTTTCGTAGGGAGGACGATTGCATCGAGCATATGCAACAAGCCGTTAAACCTCTAGGTGTCACTAGCGGATACTACCCACAAAATCCAAATGCAAAGTGAAAATTTTCTAAATGAAAGATTTATTTACAAAGATATGAATGCAAGTTTTTAAAAATATTTACAAATGAAGGATTTACTTTCAAATTGAAACGAATAAGTTAAATATGAATTCTGGTCATTATCAAAAAAATTAAGTCCTTCAACTCATAAAAATTTTCAACAAAAATTAAGTTATCATCACAAATAAACTCTAGTTTGGCTAGTTGTTTTGATAGATAACATAATGCAACTATGAAATAGACCCTTAGTTGATTATCAAAGTTTTTCAAAATGGTAATTTCACTTCGTTAATGGCGTCTGCTTCGTCCTCAAATCCGAATTTTTTTAACTCACAATCGCTTTCTCTTAATCAAACTCGCTTTGATTCATCTTTTCCTTTTTGGGATCGTTCTCCTTATACAAAGCGATCTTATGCTCAGGTCGTAAAAGGTCCTAACAATACTGCTTCTCTCGACCTCCTTCGGTATCGAAAAAGAAAAAATTGGATTGAATCAAGAAAGGGGTTTAAGCATTGTTTTCGATGTGGTGAATTTTCCCATATGGCAGTCGATTGTCGCGATCCAATCCGCTGTTTTTTCTGTGGAATGTTTGGCCATAAGCAGTTCTCTTGTTCGAAGAAAACTAAGGCTTCTATATTGGAGAATAGGAGCATGGATCAATTTTTTCTTGCTAAAGGTTGTTCAGATCTCAAGAAGAACTCTTCCTCGTTGAAATCTGATCTAGCAAATGTCAGCCATGAAAAAAACTCCTGTTTATTAAATCTAAAGCTTATAGAATCGGGGCCGCAACTTATTGACCATGGATTCCAATTCACCTTGAAATGTATGATGCTCAAAAGAATTTTACTGCATAATCTTTGGCAACAGAGAACAGAGGGAATTCAGCTTTTAGAGGATCTATTCTCTCACTTTGATGTGATTAACTCTCCTAACATCGGTAAGGATTATAAAGACAGTTTTGAAGGCTCAGAAGAATACATTGGCAAATCAGAAATATCGTCTATAAAATTTGATGTTGCAAGGTGGTTTTCGATGATTTTTTGGGTAGAAGCAAATATGAAATGCGGCCCACTGGCTTTTTCTAACAAAGGCGATTTTTTTGAGTTCGATCCAATGCTTACAGATTTCTTTGTTATTCAATATTCTAAGAATCCAAACCCTTTTGCTCCTATTAATGCAAACAATGCTAGCTTGGATGTTGCAGTAAAGAGTAATACAGATGATATACTTTGTGATTTCAACCGCGTCAAGGAAGTTGTGGGTGAAGAAATCAATGCTTTTGAAGGAAATATGGTCATAGCTGAGTCTTTAGTGGGAATGAATTCGAGCAGTTCTTTAAGCGTTGTAGACTGTAACACTACTTTTCCCCTGAGTCATGCGGCGGTGAATTCTATGGCGGCTTCGAGTTTTTATTCTAAGAATCTTTCAGTAGAGGTCTCAAATATTTTGTTAGATAAAAGAATGGAGTGCAGTAGTAGTTCTGTTCCCATGTCAAAGAAGAGTAGGAGTAAGAAGTCCATAGTCTCTTCTGGATCTATCCGTCGGAGTGCTAGGATTCGCGGCAGTCAGTCGCGGCCTATAGGTGAGTTACCTGGTTCGAGTGCCTTAAATAGCGCTACGGATTCAGGCTCAGGTATGATTTCTATTTTGGGTAGTACGTGTTCTACATACGCATTAGGTAGTTTATCTTCTGCTGAGTTTAGCCAGTTAGCCCATAATACATCTTTTATTTTCTCTGATATCAAGATGGATAGGGAGTTTATTAGACGTAAGGAATTAGAGAGGGCTAGATCTATTGGTTTATGAGGATCATTAGTTGGAACATTAGAGGCCTAAACGACTTGAATAAGTTTGATAAGGTTAGAGCGTTTTTTAAAGATTATTCGATTGACATTGCTTTGCTTCAAGAAACCAAAATTTATTGTCCTGATGTTAGATTTTTTAGAAGATTAGGTGGATTTCATTTTAGAAAATGGGTTTTCTTACCTTCTGTGGGTACTTCAGGGGGTTTAATGATAGGGTGGCGGGATAATTATTTTTAATTACTTCAATGTATTGTTAAACAGCATTCTCTTCATGTTATTATTCTTAATCTTTCTGATAATTCTTTTTTAACTATTTCAAATGTATACGGTCCTAATTCTAAAATTAATCGTAGAATTTTATGGAATGAATGCCTTAATTTTAGATCCTTTGCACCGGGTCTTTGGATTTTGGGAGGTGATTTTAATGTTACGCGTTTCATTGGTGAGCGTTATCCTAGGGAATGGGACTACTCTACAATGGAGGAATTCGACCATTTTATTATTAATTCTAATTTGATTGAAATTCCCCTTTCTAATAGAGAGTTTACTTGGAATAATGCTAGAGAGTCTCCATCCATGGCTCTTCTTGATAGATTTTTTGTTAGTGATGAAATCGAAGGCAAATTCTCAATCTGTAGAGTCAATGTTTACCTTATACATACTCCGATCATTGTCCAATTATTCTTACTTGTGATTGCCATAGAGTTATTATTAACAATTTTAAATTTGAAAAGATGTGGCTGTTGAAATCTAACTTTGTGAATCTAGTTAAAGGTAAATGGGTTTCTTTGAGTTTCCATAATATCAGAAATAAGGATAATCATGCTAAAGCTTTCGTTTCTAAACTTAGGGACCTTAGGAGTTTTCTTAAAAATTGGAACAAAAATGTTTTTGGAAACCTAAAAATTAAAAAAGAAAATATTCTTAATGAAATGCTTAAAATTAATAGGTTAGAAGAATCTAGATCTTTAAATATAGGTGAACGTAATGTTCTTGCTAATTTAAAAGATGAATTAAATTCTATTTTAGAAAAGGAAGAGGTTATGTGGAAATAGCGATCCAGAATTCAATAGATCAACGAAGGTGATAATAATACCAATTTTTTTCATAATATAGCTAATGGTAGAAAATGTAGTAATACAATTAACTCTATATTTGTTAATAATGTAGAGTTAGTTGATCAAAGTGATCTTAACAAGGCTTTTACAGACTATTGTAAGGATATTTTTGGTTCTAAAACCAATCATAGAATCAATGTTAGATGGATAGATCTGTATCCACCTGATTCTATTATCGATTTATCAGAGTTAGATAATCCTTTTACTGAAGAAGAGATTAGAAAAGCAATAAATGACATGCCAAGTGATAAATCTCCGGGACCTAACGGGTTCCCTATTTTATTTTATAATACTTTTTGGGACGTTTTAAAATTTGACTTAGTTAATATGTTCAATGATTTTACAATGGTAATTTGCAATTAGGGAGATTTAACTTCGCAAACGTTATTTTGTTACATAAAAAAGTAAGCGCTAAAAACTTAAAAGATTTTAGACCTATTTCTTTGATTAACTGTTCAGTTAAAATCATTTCAAAAGTCCTAGCTAATAGACTTAGTAAAAGAACGAACGAATTAATCGATTGTTCTCAATTGGCTTTTACTAAAGGGAGAAATATCACTGATGTTGCGGCAGTTGTCCAAGAATATATTAATTACTGTTGTAAGAATAACATAACTTGTGCGATTTTAAAACTTGATTTTGCTAAAGCTTTTGATTCGGTAGATTGGGATTTTTTTGTTGATATTTTTCATGCTAGAGGTTTTGGTCATAGATGGACCGATTGGATTTTGACTTTGCTTAGAACTGAAAACTCTAGTATTATGGTTAATGGTATTTTAGGCAATAGAATACAATCTAAGAGAGGTTTAAGGGAAGGGGATCCCTTATCACCTTTATTGTTTAACTTAGTTGCTGATGTTTTTGCTAAAATTATTAAAAGAACAGTGGATAATATTTCTCTTGGTAGTGTAGGCAATGAAATTTCGCGTAATGGTTTATCGGTCCTTCAATTTACGGATGATACTTTACTTTTTTCTTCCTATCTTCCTAGTCATATCATTACCCTTAAGTTTATCCTTTATAGTTTTGAACTTTTATCAGGTCTTAAAATTAATTTTGACAAAAGTTCCGTGTTAGTTTTAAATGATTTTGATAAAGTTCAAAACTTAGTTGCTAATACTCTTAATTGCAAAATTATGAACTTTTCTTTTGATTACCTTGGTTTTGTGATTAGACCCACCAAACTTAAACATGACGATTGGTTTATTATCGTTGATAAAATTAAAAATAAGATTTCTAACTAGAATGGGATATTCCTATCCAGAGCAGGTAGACTAGTCTTAATAAATTCGGTTTTATCAGCTCTTCCGATGTATTGGATGTCCTTACATTTGTTCCCGGATTGGGTTATTGATAAAATCGATAAGATTAGAAGAGATTTCTTATGGGGTGGCGAAAACTCTAATAATAATACTAAATGTCTTGTAAATTGGGACACCGTCTGTAAGGCCAAAGAGAAAGGTGGTTTAGGTGTTATTAATTTGCATAATATGAATTTGTCTCTGTTAGGTAAATGGCTTTGGAAATTTAAAGATGTTAATGATAACGCTATTTGGAAAGAGATCATTTCTAAATATTACTATTATGGAAATAGCAATTTATATCAAATTGATTCTCCTGTCACTCATAACATATCTAACTTTCGGAAAAACATTCTAAAATGTAATGAGATTTTTAACTTAGGATTAAACACAATTGTTCATTCTGGTAATCGTACCTCGTTTTGGCATGACCGTTGGATTTTGATATTGCCTCTTAAGATAGAATTTAAGGATCTATATGAAATTTGTAACTTTAAATATGCTTTAATCAATGAAGTTATTCTCCTGATAATGATCCTCCTCGGAATTTCAATTTTAACGGAATTTTAGTTGATTCAACTCTTAGACAGCTTTCTTTGCTTTACGCCAGATTAAATCTCTATAATATTGATAACGATAATGATTCTATTAGTTGGGAATGAGATAAGAGTAAGAAATATACATCTAATTCTTTTTTCAGATTCATTAATTTTTCGGGTACAATAAATACTTCATTTAAATATATGTGGAAATCTAATTCTCCTCCCAAATCTAAAATTCATATGTGGTTAATTCTTCATGGAAAACTTAATACAATTGAATTTTTAAACAGAAAAAATATTCAAAATGATAAAAAAATGTTATTACTGTAATATTTATCTTGAGGACACTAATCATTTATACTTTAATTGTATGGATTCTAGTTACATTCTAATTAATACTCTTAAAATTTTTAACTTTAATATAACAACTAAAATTTCGGATTGTGAATTCTATTGGAATAATTATAGATTCAAGTTTAAAAAGAATATTAGATTTTTATTAGACACTTTATTCATTATTATTAATTGGTTTATTTGGTTTGAAAGAAATCAAAGAAATTTAAATAACAATAATTGTCATTTAAACAAATTGATTTTTACAATTTATTCATTTTGTTTTAATTGGATCTCTAACCTAAATATAAATTAGCAAAAAATATCCTTTTCAAAACGTACCTTAATAAAGTTAATCATAATATCATTTTTTTTAAACTCAACAACAATTTTTTTAACATCAATAATAGTATTATTAATATTTTCTCTAATTTAGATGATGATATCACTTCTAATCATAACTTAATTATGATTAAAGATTCATAAGATAGATCTATCTTAATAATTTGTTCTAGTATTTGTTTTATATTGGTTTCTAGGTATTTCATTTATTCTGTTATTGGCCAATTGGTCTTATTTAGGTTTTTAAATCCTTCCTTTTAAATACATATATATGTATATTTATTATGTAAATATACATATATATGTATAGTTCTAATTTTTTCTTTAGTCATCTTCCAGTTATAGGTATGGGTGATAGAAAATCAGGTTCATTTAGCAGGTTTCCTTTCTTCAAATTGCTGGACATCAAAGGGTAGAGAGGTTACCAGAGCAGGGTATCTTCATCCAGGAAGATTTATTCCTCGGTTTGGTACCCCCTTTCTACTGTTCAGAGGTGTCAGAGCGGTTTCTCTTTTCAGCAGATCCATTTCAGTGCATATGCTTACTCACCAGAGCAGAGTATCCACATCCTGGAGAATATATTCTTCAGTTTGGTACCCCCTTTCTATTGTTCATAGACTTCAGAGTGGTTTCTCTTTTCAACAGACCCACTTCAGTGCAGCTGCTTATTCACCTCTTCCGATTCAGTTGGTTGGAGTTTCCTCACTAGTCTGGGTCTTTATCTTATAGCTTTTGTTTTTCCGCTAGTTTCCTAGGTACTTCTAACACCTTGATATCGGGCGGTGGCCATGCCGAAGCTCGATATTGGGTTGTGATGGATGGTGGCCTTGCCGAGACTCATCTTAGGAGTAGCTAAGATTTGCTGTATGTGTTTTTGGTTGTTGTTACCTGCCAGGCATGTTAGCAGCACCATATATTCGTGTTATATATATATTTGCATGTGTGCTCTCCTCTAATCGTAGAGGATCACACATTTTTCTCAAAAAATGGTATTTTCACTTCTTTGAATAACAAGTCAAATCAAATAAGTAAAAATAGTGCTTGGATTTAAATTGCTTACTCTCTCTATTTTTTAAAATTTTATTGATATTAACAATATTTACATATGTCTAACTCAGAAAACTGAGGCCAGATATATCACTCATGCACTGCCTTTCGAGCTTATATGAGGGGAATACAGAGCATGGCGAGCGTACGTGTAACGACCCAGAATTTCTAGTCGTAAATTTTGAACATTTAATTCATTTTAAATGTTAAATGTGGATTTTGAATTGATTTTGGAATAAGGATTTTGTTAACAAATAGAATTTAGTTGTAATTTTGAATATGGAAATTCAATTGGATTTGAATAATAATAATTTAATATTGGAATTGGGATAATTGGTGAATCTGGGTGTAAATAGATTCTAAAATTTATTTTTAAGTCTATTTGGATTTAAATAATGATGTTGGACTTTTGGATGAAACTAAAAGTCGATAAATTAAATTTGGGATTTTATATTAATTTAATAATGGAATTTAATATAATATAATAATGAAAATAATCAGATTTTGGTTCGAAGTGAATCAGGATAGTTTCTAATGTAATTATAAAGTCTATGATTTATTATAAAGTTAGTAAAATTTTAAAAGTGAAATTTTAAGTGATTTTGAAAATCGCTCGAATTCATTAACGAGTTAAAATAGCCTTCCGGGGCACAGTCTCAGAATTCGACGAAACCAGTTCCATTGGATCTGTAATAGTTAGTTATTATCAAATTTCAATTTTCGTAGCAATCTGAGTTGTCGTTTGACCCTGGCAGCACAAAACGCATAGAAACTATTTTAATCTATTTAATTTAAAATTGATCGTTTATTTCCGTAACTCGCACATATGATCGAATTAGCTTCCGAAATACGTACCATTGTGTTCGGAATGCGGGTAAAACCTTATAAACGACAGGCGGAATGTATGATTTGGAGATCGTTTGAAAAAGTTGCTTTAAAATGAATTTAATATTAAATTAATAGTATACGTATATGTATACGCGCAAAGTTGAAACCCTAGCCCTATTTTCACCGGTCGCCACTCCTTTTACTCCAATGGCCGAAATTAGTCGTTCATTTTCCTTCAAAATCTTCTTATCCCTGCATCTGTACGAGAAAGTTCTAACACGAAGTTCGTAGAGGGCTTTGAGATCTACGATGTGTACGATAGTGATCGGGATTAGAGTTGTGGATCGCCTCAATTTCCTCCGCGTTCGATCAACGTTCAAGCTCATCGTTTGAGAACTTTGATTGACCGAGCTCCACCTCGTTTCAGCCAAAGGTAGTATTGCCGATGGGCTTTGATTTGGCGGTCATTGATCGAGTGCTGGATGATCTGGGTAGGTGCGGCATCTAGGGTTGGAGGCGTGCATTTGGGTTACTCGGTCTGGGATGTGAACGAAGAGGAGGAAGAAGTATTGGGTGGCCTGGATGGATCTCTGAACGAACGGCTATGGTATAAAAATAAAAATAATAATAAAAGAAAAGTTGTTTTCAAATTAGATGCAAACTTTGTTAAACCATAACCTGTGCATACGTTATCAGATTTCGACGTAACCGGCGATGCCGGGCTCGCAGCGACGAGTACTACGCAGTGGAGCAATTCTGGGATCATTCAGAGCAAGTAAAAAAATTAGGTTAAATCGAACGTCGTTCGATTTAATTTAAAATTTGAAAGCTCGTCGAAAATGCAAGGTGAGTTAATCTCACTCACATCTGGATACCAGTTAATTTTAAATAGCTAATATTTAAATGTTTGATTGGTTGTTTAGCTGAATATGATAATTATTATCAGATTGAATCGATATTTATTAGTTGTGCTAATATTTGTGGATGCAGGGAAACAGGTTGGAGGGATCCAACCGGATTCCTCACAAATAGGAATTTTATTTATATTCTGTGATATATCTCTTGATAAATTTATTTTATCTACGAGTCTGTGAATGAAGATAAGCGTTATGGATTATACCGCTTATTGATGTTGATATGATTGAATCTGTGATGGTCGATGTTGTGCACTATTGTGTTAAACCCCTGGACTACACTATACACACACGAATATGGATTGCACGTGGAAATTGGTTAAGTCCCAGGTTTTTGAAATAATTTTAGAATTGAATTTTTGAATCCAAATGATTTTGGAAATAGATCGGATTTAAAGTGAAAAAAAACTATTGAAAAGGAATTTCAAAAAAATAAAAGTTATTTTTGAATAACTTAATTTAGTTTTGAAATTTGATTTAAATTTGAATTAAAAAAATTTGAAATTGAATTCTATGTTGAGAACTTATGATTTTAAAAAGGTTATATATGTTTACATGAATTTAAACCATTTTAGAAAGTGTTGCTTTGGGAATTTAAATTAACCCAAAGATTTTAACTTGTATAAATGAAATCGGATTTTTCCGAAATAAAAACTATTTGTTTTCAAACGATATAAGCTTTTATATAAGAAGTGAATTTCCAATTTGCATTAAAGGAAGTTCAAGTTGAATTGAAAATGGTTTTCCAAGTTATGAGTGAATCGTCGAAAACGATTTTGGAAGCTATAAGTTAAATCTTTGATTTAAATATTAAATGAGCTAATCCAATTGAGGTGGAAATTGTTTTGAAATCTGTGAATGGATCTTTATGAAATTGGGTGAACTTTGTGAAATGAATCTTTTTGTTTAAAGATTTTAAATGGTAATTTGTATAAACCATTTGAAAGAAAGTTATGAATTTTAAAGTTGTGACTTAATTGAAATCCCATATCCATATGTTTTTAAATATTACGCTCATTATTCGGTTTAGGCGGAAGAGGTCCTTTGTGTCATATAACCCATTTCGAATAATGATACGACGTTATGGATAGAATTTAAAGACTGGTGGTGAAGGCCGGGTATTTGCGAGAACGATAGGATAACCTATCGATTGTCTCTGCACTGAGTAACTACGGTATAGAGATTCCCTAAGTGATGGGAAGTCCGATCGGGATTGTGGATACCCAGATTGCAAGGGATTCTTCGGAAGTGCCTTCGGTTCTGTTCGAACCCGGAACAGACTTGTATGGATGTGTGTCTGACGTTACACTTTGAGATGTAAAGCTGGTTTCTATTAAATATATTTCTGTTTAGTGGAGGAGATTTATTCTCTTAGCTTAACGCCCTTCTCTGAGACGTACGAACTCAGAGGTTATGTAGTTGATGGTTACTAGTGATACATTCCCAATTTGTAATGTGGCATATGAAGTGCTGCTGATCATTTGTTGATCAAAGCATGGCTTTGTGAAAAAGCGTAGCTTTGTGGACGAGACCTCATCGAGCCTCACAAACCGGTAATGGTCGAAATAGGAAAGATGCGACAAGGTTTCAGGGGTAGCTCCCCTAGGGTATGTCCGTTCCTTCTGGAAAAGGGTGGTATCAGGTATGGAGCCCTGATATTTAACCTATGTGGTTACTGCAAATACTTTTCTTTGTGGTTGTTGGTGTAGAGGATCCTCGAATAAAGGTCGAAAACGAACGGGGGTGGTATATCTTAGGTTTTACTTCCCGGGAAGGGGGTAACCGGCCTTGTGTTGGCAGAGAGCTGGGTAGGTTCTCGGGACGTCTCTCCAGAAGCATACCCATGTGGAAGTACGAAGTTCCTTAGCCTGACCATTTTTTGGAAATCCAATAAAACAATATGCGTCATGTACGGTTTTAGTTGTATAACCTGCCATTTACTTATGGTGGTCACCACTGTTTAGATGGTAGCTATAGTAGGCATAGTTCAAAATGTCTATGCTGGCTATGATTAATATTATACTTTCGAAATGTTTTCTGCACTATGCACTAATAATAATATCGAAAGGATTTTGCGTATTAAGCATGTTTGACTATCATAAGGAGAAATCTCCTCCAATTCTGCGTTTGCATTGTGTGTGTGGCGGGAGGCCGTATAGTAGTTTCATTTTCCAAAAGCATAGCGGATTTCTTTTCTTCTCTTTTCCTTGTGAAAAATTGTTTTTGAGATCTCACACCAGTCCCATGACTGACCTGGAGTTTATTGTTCCCTTTCTAAACTCTGGGTGCCCATAATTTTCCACACGGGCAGCCTAGAGTCAGATTATCGTTATTCTGGAGCGAAGTCGAAAAAGAGATGCTGTGGAAATCGGTAGCAAGCTGGATGGCGAAGCGTATCACTAGTATATGTTATATTTTTTTCCATTATTTGTTGTTTTAATACTCTGATAATGTAATGTGATATAATGTAATAACTGATACAGTTCTTGGTTTTAAAGATATTTATTTATCTATTGTATATTGTTCCGCTGCGAAATGTGAGATTCTGTTTATTGTTTCTGTTCTTCTTCTATCTTCTTCTTCTTTAAACCCTAACGGTTCGGTTTTCTGGCATTCAACTGTGCGGCATTCGATACAGTGGACGTATTGATGTCGACTTTCGGACGTCGAAAAATCGGGTTGTTACAATGTGGTATCAGAGCATTTGGTTTAACGACAACCTTGGCTCTGTTGGGTGTTACTCATTAGAGATAGAGTCGGTAGTACTCTAGAATGAGTTTGAGTGTAATAATAGATATGAGCGCGTACTTGTTAGTGAATATAAAAAATTGTTTTTTATACTGTGTTGACTTATCGGTTGAGTGTTTATGAATTCTGGTCGGCACGGGAAGTACAACCGTATCGATAGGGGTTTCTAAACTCTTAAACAAGATAAACCGACATGGTATTGTTTTAAAGTGGGGTAAATGAAATAATTTTATCCAAAATCATATTTTGATATAAAGGAATAATTTTTCTAAAAATATTATGTATATTTGGATGTTTGGTTGTTAATATTATAATCAAATATAAGAATCTAAAGTTTGAAAAGGTTTATAACCAAATAAAATTCTATAAGTATGATTTATCCAAAAGAAGAATAATTAAATTTGAATTAAACCAGAATTTAAATATCGAGATTTTTTAAAAGGGTTTAAAATGAATTTATAACAAAGGTTTGGGAATTTAAAAGTTGTGGAATGATTGAAATGTTTTCAAAGTGTTTGAAGGCAATGATGGAGTATTATTTTGGGAAATAGTTTTGAATGAGAATTGTTTTGAAAGGAATTTGTAGAAAGTAAGAAAGCACTGAACTCGCTTCAGTCGCTGGAAAATAATCCTGATGATGATGGCCACATCATTAGAATTCATTTTCGAGTTTCTAAAGTGATGGATTGCTTCCATAGTAATTGGGTATGATATCTGATTAGATTTGTTTGATATACAAGGTGTATTAGAAATTTCAAAGGGGAAATTTGTTTTGGTAAAACCAAGTGTTTTGGAATCTGGAAATTTGATTTTATGTACCAAGTAGGTATGAGTTGATTATTATTTCAAAATGGTTTTGAAATAAAACGGGTAATTGAATTATGGAAACACTATTTAAATAATGTGAAAAGTTAAGATAAATCAACTATTAAACCTATAAAGTGAAGATGATTTGAATAAGAAAGAAAAATGAAAATTTTACTCCTGGAATTAAAATTTAACTTGAGAAAATGGTGGTGAGTAAAATATATTTGAATTTAACTCAGGATAAGTTAAATAAATTGGAATCGGAATTGAATTAAATTGGATATAAAGTTGAAATGTAAAATGACTATAATTGAGTAATGAAAATTTATATCCTTAAGTTATTAAGTGTTATATTGATAATCTGGAATTGTGATTATAAGATGAAAATAACTCAAATGAGCAATATAAGCTTTTAAGTAAATAAGTTGGTGAACTTATAAATAGAAAATGGAATTATAATCACAAATGGGAAATAGTTGAATGGTATGGTGAATTCAAACTTAATCCTAAATGAAAGGTAAAGTAAGATAAGACAAAGGAAAAATATAAGATGTGAATGGACTTAAGTTAGAAAATAAGTTTTAAACTTATATATTAGAAAGTAAAATTTTAAATTGAATAGAGAAATAAAATTTGACCAAATTGGATTTAATTTAAGTTAAAAAGAAATTAAGTTAAATTTGGATTGAATTGAAATCAAAATTTAGTTGTGTTATAAATAATATTGAATGAAATTCAATTCTTATTTAAGTAGTAAATGAAGTGGAATGAATTTAAGTTGGATAAATAAAAATTTAGTTAAACTTGAATTAGAATTAGAAAAGAATTGAATTGAAAGAAAATTTAATTAAGTTGAAAGGATATTGTATGAATAAAATTCTGACTCAACTAAATTTAAAAGAATAGGATGAAGATGAATTTAGTGTAAACTAAATTAAATGGAATTTGTATTGGCGTGGATGAAATTTTGGTAGTTTGTTAAGAAAATTTTGAAAGAAAAATAAAAATCAAGTTCTGATATAGGATTTAATTTTGGCGATAAAAAGTTGAGAATGTGAATGTATAATGGAATTAGATTATAATAGTGATGGTTTGAATTATAAATAAATTCAAATGAGTGAAATGATTTAAAGTGGTCTCATTGTTAATAAAATAAATTTTAATGGATTGAATAACTAAACAAATTGAGTTAAAATTTGTAATGGATTGGAATTTGATGGGATAAGAATCAAATTTAAAATAAAAATAAATATGATGCAAGAAGAAATTGAGATATTTTGGAATTGAAATAACTTAAGGAAATAGTGGAATGTTGTTATCAAACTTATGAAATGGTCTTGAATGAAATTTATTTAGATAATAAAATTTTAATGCAAGCGAAAGAATTTTAATTTATTATATTGTGATGAGATAAGAATGTATGAGTTGTATATAACCCAGAATTGAATAATATTAATATAAACCTATATAATGAATTGGAAGTGTAAGAATAAGAATTTAATTTTGATAATGGAATAAAAACGAGGATGTCTGGGTTGTTAATAATTTCGAAAGGAGTAAAAATTAATATAGTTTGAGTTGGAATTAATTAAAATGGTTATAAACTTCAATGATTGTTGTTTGCTTGAATGACATCAAATTTGCATTGAGTTAGTCATTTTGTTGTAAACAAAGCTAATAAATTAAGGAAAGTAAATGAAGTTAGTTTGAATATATTAGATTGAGATGAATTAATTGAAATTGGTATAAGCTTATGTAATTGTTGTTTGTATAAACAACATTAGAATTTGCATAAGAAAATAGTCGTTTTGTCGTAAATGGAAGTAAATTGATTTGAAAAAGTGAATAAAATTGGTTTTTAAATCAATTGGAATGGATTGAAATTTGACTAAGTGGATTTGTATATAAATGCAAGTGAATCATAAAGAAATGCAAATGTATCAAATTTGAAATAAAGATTTGATTGTAAATTAATTTGGAATTGAATTGAAGTAAATATAAATTGTATGTAGAAAACTTGAATGTAAATCATTCGAGTGGAATAAAATGAAGTTTGGATTTGTCAGGAAATTAAAATGGTGATTGAAATCTTTGGATTGCTGTTAAAATATGGTTAACATGTTAAATTATGAGTTTTATTTGTTTAAACTATGTAATTGATGTGTTTGGATAGTTTAATGAATAGAATGTTAATAAATTCTCATATTATTAAAAACCGATGTGTTTCTTTAAGTAAGTACAGGTACGGGAAGCGATCGATAGAGTTGAAGTGCGTATATGCAATATAATTAGCCGTTTTCTTTTAAAATGCTAATCAAAAGGTACGCCTACGCAATATAATTGGGAAATGATATATATATTGTGATATATTTGGTTTTCCGACCGTGTGGGTCGATGTATATATATTTATATCTATTGTGATATTGCAAAAGCTCCTCCGTACAAGGGAGACCCTACCAAAAATTTTCGGAAATTTTGGGAGTTAGAAAAAAAATTGAGAAATTTTGAAAATTTAAAACGTGAATTTAAATTTTTAAATTTGAAACGTTAGGAAAACAATGTTGAATGGGTCTCTAATAGAAAGATTTATTTTGAAAAGTTGAAATTGTTTGGTTTTGGGAAAATGATAAATGGGTTAAGGATCATTCTTCTTAACTAGTAATTTCGTGGATGAAATTCTTTTAAGAGGGGAAGGATGTAATGACCCAGAATATCTAGTCGTAAATTTTGAACATTTAATTCATTTTAAATGTTAAATGTGGATTTTGAATTGATTTTGAAATAAGGATTTTGTTAAATTAATAGAATTTAGTTGTAATTTTCAATATGGAAATTCAATTGGATTTGAATAATAGTAATTTAATATTGGAATTGGGATAATTGGTGAATCTGGGTGTAAATAGATATAAAAATAGATTCTAAAATTTATTTTAAGTCTATTTGGATTTAAATAATGATGTTAGACTTTTGGATGAAATCAAAAGTCGATAAATTAAAATTGGGATTTTATATTAATTTAATAATGGAATTTAATATAATATAATAATGCAAATAATCAGATTTGGTTCGAACTGAATCAGAATAGTTTCTAATGTAATTATAAAGTCTATATGATTTATTATAAAGGTAGTAAAATTTTAAAAGTGAAATTTTAAGTGATTTCGACGATTTTGAAAATCGCTCGAATTCATTGACGAGTTAAAATAGCCTTCCGGGGCACAATCTCGGAATTCGACGAAACCAGTTCCATTGGATCTGTAATAGTTAGTTATTATCGGATTTCAATTTTCGTAGCAATCGGAGTTGTCGTTTGACCCTGAAAGCTCAAAATGCATAGAAACTATTTTAATCAATTTAACTTAAAATTGATCGTTTATTTCCGTAACTCGCACATATGATCGAATTAGCTTCTGAAACACGTTCCATTGTGTTCGGAATGCGGGCAAAACCTTACAAACGTTAGGCGACACGTGTGATTTGGAGATCGTTTGAAAAAGTTGCTTTAAAATGAATTTAATATTAAATTAATAGTATACGTGTGTGTGTGTGTATACGCGCAAAGTAGAAACCCTAGCCCTATTTTCACCGGCCGCCGCTCCTTTTACTCCAATGGCCGAAATTAGTCATTCGTTTTCCTCCAAATTCTTCTTATCCGTGCATCTATACGAGAAAGTTCTAACACGAAGTTCGTAGTGGGCTTTGAAATCTACGATGTGTACGGTAGTGATCAGGGTTAGAGTTGTGGATCGCCTCAATTTCCTCCGCATTCGATCAGCGTTCAAGCTCGTCGTTTGAGAACTTTGATTGACCGAGCTCCACCTCGTTTCGGCCAAAGGTAGTATTGCCGACGGGCTTCGATTTGGCGGTCATTGATCGAGTGCTGGATGATCTGGGTAGGTGCGGCATCTAGGGTTGGAGGCGTGCGTTTGGGTTATTCGGTCTGGGATGCGAATGAAGAGGAGGAAGAAGTATTGGGCGGCCTGGATCTTGGATCTCTGAACGAACGACTATGGTATAAAAATAAAAATAATAATAAAAGAAAAGTTGTTTTCAAATTAAATGCAAACTTTGTTAAACCATAACATGTGCATACGTTACCAGATTTCGACGAAACTGGCGACGCCGAGATCGCAGCGACGAGTACTACGCAGTGGAGCAATTCTGGGATCATTCGGAGCAAGTAAAAATTTAGGTTAAATCGAACGTCGTTCGATTTAATTTAAAATTTGAACGCTCGTCGAAAATGTAAGGTGGGTTAATCTCACTCACATCTGGATAATAGTTAATTTTAAATAGCTAATATTTAAATGTTTGATTGGTTGTTTAGCTGAATATGATAATTATTATCAGATTGAATCGATATTTATTGGTTGTGCTAATATTTGTGGATGCAGGGAAACAGGCTGGAGGGATCCAACTGGATTCCTCACAAATAGGAATTTTATTTATATTCTGTGATATATTTCATTGATAAATTTATTTTATCTTCGAGTCTGTGAATGAAGATAAGCGTTATGGATTATACCGCTTATCGATGTTGATATGATTGAACCTGTGATGGTTGATGTTGTGCACTATTGTGTTAAACCCCTGGACTATACTATACACACACGAATATGGATTGCACGTGGAAATTGGTTAAGTCACGGGTTTTTGAAATAATTTTAGAATTGAATTTTTGAATCCAAATGGTTTTGGAAATAGATCGTATTTAAAGTGGAAAAAAATTTTGAAAAGGAATTTCAAAAAAATAAAAGTTATTTTTGAATAACTTAATTTAGTTTTGAAATTTGATTTAATTTTGAATTAAAAAAATTTGAAATTGAATTCTATGTTGAGAACTTATGATTTTAAAAAGGTTATATTTGTTTACATAAATTTAAACCATTTTAGAAAGTGTTGCTTTGGGAATTTAAATTAACCCAAAGATTTTAACTTGTATAAATGAAATCGGAATTTTCCGAAATAAAACTATTTGTTTTCAAACGATATAAGCTTTCGTATAAGAAATGAATTTTCAATTTGCATTAAAGGAAGTTCAAGTTGAATTGAAAATGGTTTTCCAAGTTATGAGTGAATTTTCGGAAAAGATTTTGGAAGCTATAAGTTAAATCTTTGATTTAAAGATTAAATGAGCTAATCCAATTGAGGTGGAAATTGTTTTAAAATCCGTAAATGGATCTTTATGAAATTGGGTGAACTTTGTGAAATGAATCTTTTTGTTTAAAGATTCGAAATGGTAATTTGTTTAAACCATTTGAAAGAAAGTTATGAATTTTAAAGTTGTGACTTATTTGAAATCCCATATCCATATGTTTTTAAATATTACGCTTATTATTCGGTTTAGCCGGGAGAGGACCTTTGTGTCATATAACCCATTCCGAGAAATGATACGACGTTATGGATAGTATTTGAAGACCGGTGGTTTGCGAGAACGATAGGATAACATATCGATTGTCTCTGCGCTGAGTAGCTATGGTATAGAGATTCCCTAAGTGATGGGAAGTCCGATCGGGATTGTGGATACCCGGATTGCAAGGGCTTCTTCGGAAGTGCCTTCGGTTCTGTTCGAACCCGAAACAGACTTGTATGGATGTGTGTCTGACGTTACACTTTGAGCTGTAAAGCTGGTTTCTATCAACTACATTTCTGTTTGGTAGCGGAGATTTATTCTCTTAGCTTAACACCCTTCTCTGAGACGTACGAGCTCAAAGGTTATGTAGTTGATGGTTACTAGTCATACATTCTCAATTTGGTAATGTGGCATACGAAGTGTTGTTGATCATTTGTTGATCAAAGCATGGCTTTGTGAAAAAGCGTAGCTTTGTGAACGAGACCTCATCGAGCCTCACAAACCGGTAATGGTCGAAACAGGAAAGGTGCGGCAAGCTTTCAGGGGTAGCTCCCCTAGGGTATGTCCATTCCTTCTGGAAAAGGGTGGTATCAGGTATGGAGCCCTGATATTTAACCTATTTGGTTACTGCGAATACTTTTCTTTGTGGTTGTTGGTGTAGAGAATCCTCGGATAAAGGTCGCAAACGACCGGGGGTGGCATATCTTAGGTTTTACTTTCCGGAAAGGGGGTAACCGGCCTTGTGTTGGCAGAGAGCCGGGTAGGTTCTCGGGACGTCTCTCCAGAGGCGTACCCATGTGGCAGTAGGAAGTTCCTTAGCCTGACCATTTGTGATCCAATAAAACAATACGCGCCCTGTACGGTTTTAGTTGTATAACCTGCCATTTACTTATGGTGGTCACCACTGTTTAGATGGTAGCTATAGCAGGCATAGTTCGGAATGTCTATGCTGGCTAAGATTAATATTATACTTTCGAAATATTTTCTGAACTATGCACTAATAATAATATCGAAAGGATTTTGCGTATTAAGCATGTTTGACTATCATAAGGAGAAATCTCCTCCAATTCTGCGTTTGCATTGTGTGTGTGGCGGGAGGCCTTATGGTAGTTTCACTTTCCAAAAGCATAGCGGATTTCTTTTCTTCTCTTTTCCTTGTGAAAATTTGTTTTTGAGATCTCACACCAATCGTATGACTGACCTGGAGTTTATTGTTCTCTTTCTAAACTCTAGGTGTCCATAATTTTCCACACGGGCAGCCTAGAGTCAGGTTATCATTATTCTGGAGCGAAGTCGAAAAAAAGATGCTGTGGAGATCGGAAGCAAGCCGGATGGCGAAGCGTATCACTCGTATATGTTATATTCTTTTCCGTTATTTGTTGTTGTAACAGTCTGATAATGTAATGTGATATAATGTAATAACTGATATAGTTCTTGGTTTCAAAGATATTTATTTATCTATTGTATATTGTTCCGCTGCGAAATGTGAGATTCTGTTTATTGTTTCTGTTCTTCTTCTTCTTTAAACCCTAACAGTTCGGTTTTCCGGCATTCGACTGTGCGGATACAGTGGACGTATTGATGTTGACTTTCGGGCGTCGAAAAATCGGATTGTTACAGTACGCACAAGTGGGTTCACCTATCGACTGTAGGCATTATTCATAAATAAAATTATATATATACACCTAACTCAGATAAACTGAAGCCAGATATACCGATCATGCATTGCCTTTCAGGCTTACGTGAGAAGGGTATAGAACATGGCGAGTGTACACACTTGCGTGTGAACACAAGACTCTATGTGCCAACAATAAAAAAATATACATATATACAAATATATATTTTTTGTTTTTTTTTTGTTATATATTTTCTTGTTTTTTGAAGAGAGATTTTTACAAAATCATCTTAGCATCATTTAACTTAGAAGATAAAAAATGTTATATCATTAACTTTAAATCCACCACTTTTTTAAACAAAGATTTTCAATTAGGATATACTTTATAATTATTACCCATGAACCTTTCTATATACTAGTTAAACCAAAGTTACTTCTAATCAACCTTTATTTTATTTTTGTTGAGACAAATAAATTTTCAAAATTTTCAATTTAATAACCAAAAACATATACTTTTACAATAATGTTTCTTTAAAAATAAATTGGAATGCCATAAAAATTATTTTTAGATTTTTTTTTGTTTTCTTAATATATATATATGTATATATATATTAAAATTTTGAGTTTGCGAAAGAAAATAAAAAATAAACAATGAAAAATCAAAAATGCCGATGAGACTCCCCCACGCTTAATTTTGACGGTGTCCCCACATTCAATCCAAGTGAAAGGATAAAAATAAAATAAAAATAAAAATATGACCTATATTTACAAGAAAATGAAACGACTATTATTTACATGACATCAAAAAATATACTGTTAAAGAATAAATGAAATGGTTATTCAAAGACCAAATCATTTGTCTCGTTAAATTTGAGAGACGTGGCTTAAGCATAGAAAATCAAACCATAAAAGATTTCGAAGTTGAATGTCGATTTGAAAAAACGAATGTTGTTTTATTAAAAATCTTGTTAGTTGTTTTATTTTCGATGATTTTTGAGGTTGATAGAGCAATTGGTTGAAGTTCAAGTTTATTTTCATCAAATTGAAATTCAAACTTATTATTGAAAACTTCTTCGGAATTATTAATTTCAAAATCAAAATGGTGATTTAAATCTTTCCCTTCCAAATTCAATAACTCGTCTTCGAAAAGACAAAAAAAATGTGCTCACTAAATTTGTCTTCCTTTGTTGAATTATTCACAAATTCATTGCATGCATCATATTCAAAATCCAAAGTTATTGTATTCAGTTTTTCAAAATCGAAAAAAGGAAGATCGGAATTTAAATTTGGTTTCACACTCTCAAAAGAATTGAAATACAACCCAATTACCAAATTTTAAACAATTTCATTAAGGTTGTCGTTTTTAATTTCAAAAGTTATTATTTGAAAATCGTCAATTTTGTGACTCGTCACATGATGAAATTTGATTATGTTGCTCACGTTGTTTCATCTATGTTTCAAACAACAAATCCGTGTGATCTTCATGAATTTCATCCATTTCCTCACTACAATCAAATTTATAATTATTAGTTTGAGAATTTTCAATTTGAAACTGTTAAGAACAAAATTTGTCAATTGCAACATAGTTGAAATTATTCTCATTACCAAAATCATTTAAAAAGTGGTTCACATTTCCATTTTGACTTTGAATTCATTTTGAAATTTGAAATTGTGTTGGCACGAGTTATAATCGCAATCATTTGAATTTTGAAGAGAATTCAAACCTTGTATATCTTGAAAACTTTGACTTGAGTTATTACACAAATATGAATTATACAAATTATTTATCCTTTGATCATTTTTTATAGGGAGTTCAAGTAAAGATGAAATCGTTTTAATGTTATTTTCAAGATTAGAGGGTTGGTCATCATTTTGTAAATTTTGTTGTTTAAAATTCAAATTGTTTGTATAATAGTGTTTATTGAAATATCCATAGGAATTTGGTGTGAAATTATATTGATTATATTGATTTTTATAACCATTTTAAAATTCTAGCGAGTAAGAAAATTCGGACATTTTCAAAAATAATTCTTTAGTTTTTTTTTTTTTTTTTTTGAGGTTGATGGTAAATTTTCAAAGGAAAGGATTTAAAAAATAAGTCAGGGAATATTTAGAATACTTTATTTTTGGATTTTGATTTTTTTTTTAAAAATATGCATGAACCAATGCAACTACATAATGCAAGGGCATAATTACAAAAAAATTGCCTAAGTAGCTCCTAACCCAAAATTGTATAATCACACTTTGTCTTAAATCAACAAGATAGTTTTTAACCAGGTAACAGACAGGATTTATCGGTACACCACGAATCATCGTAGCAATGCAACCGAAGATTTAAATACCTTCAAAGAAACAATCAGTATAATAATTACGAATCATCGTAATATTTATAGCTAATTATTGCTCTACCATAGCCTAGACACCAAGAAAATAAATTATTCAAAGAAGACAACTTGTCAATATACAATTAAGCCATATGTGAGCTTGTGACATCCTTAAGCCAAAGGTCTAATCGTTATTATTAACAAATTCTAGGATGAAATGCAAGTTGTGGTCCAAGGAAGAGTGATGAAATCCCCCACCTTATGTGGATTGGGGTATTGCCCTTCGAAAATAAAAATAAGATGAGATTAATGCAAAGCAGAAATTAAATGTTATTTAACGATGCAAATACGAATGAAATTTGTTTTTGTTTTTATTTTCTTAACTTTTTTAAAAAAATATGAAAGCAACCAACAATGCAATTTAAATAAAACTAGAGATGAGAGCATGATACCATAGCGTGTAGAATTATTAGCAATTTTTTTAGCAGTGATTTTTTTATAAGCAAGCAAAGCAATTAATATTTTTTTGGCAAGCTAATCTCCTCCTTTTGATTTTCTGCTTCTGCAACCTAAAACTAACAACAAGATATATATATATATATATATATATATATATATAGTTTATATATATATACTTAGACCAAGGGAGAAACTCAAAACAATCAAAACCAAATTCACTTGCCAAAACCAAATTCACTAAACAAATGAACCCTAAAACAATTCATTTCTTTTTTAAATAAGAAAAAAACTTTTTTCTCTTTTTTTGTTTTTCAAATGAATTCACTGTAAAAAAAGTTCAACTGCAAATATCAAGCCCAATACGATTTCTTTGATTCACAATGTGTGTGTGTACATACACACACACTCACCCCACAAAAGAATAATACCTTCAAAATCGAATTTCCCTGTTAAATGAGGAATTAAAACTATCATTGCTTTGATTTACAACATTTTTCAAATTCCCCAATTCATAATCCCGCGAATTCTCAATTTCGTCAGATGTGCTCAATTCGAATTCAATCGAAAGATAGAAAGATGTCTTCGCAGGTGGAAGTCTGATCGAGGGTTGCAATGGATTGATCGGGGATTGATTTGGGTGCTCTAATTTTGTGACTTCGGGTTTGTGGTTTCGAGATTGATTGCAGGTGATTGTTTGACCAGAGTTGAGGTTTCGGGGTTTGTGGGGGTAGGAAGCAATGTACTGAATATGGTGGTTTGTGATGAATATGGTGGTTTGATAAGATGGTAAGGTTGTTGTAGTTTGAATTTCAAGGTGTCGATGATGTTGTAGAATGTGGTCTGTTGTGATAATGTGAGGACGTTGAGTTTGCTGGTGATATGGTTTTTGTTTCTGTGAAGGGCAGTAAAGTATAGTTAATGGTTTGTAAGTGTTGTGAAGTTGTAACAGATGATGGAGTTTGATGGAAATGGTTGGTTGCCGGTGGAAATGTGCACAGTAAGGTGATGGAGGTGTTGATGTAATATGTGATGTATGAACTGGGCAAAGCAGAAGATGTATGTCAGGGGAAGTACGGCAGCGGTGAGTTATGGTGATGACTGGTATATCAAGGAGGGAAGGCAGGGGATGTAACAAAGTTCGGTTGTGAAATGTGCAGGCATTTGCAAGAAGAAGGCAGTAGTGTGGTGAGGTCTGATGAAAGGAAGGCAGTAGTGTATGATGGCAGTTCTGTAAGTAGGAAGTGGGTAAATGGTAGTGACATTTGTTGATATGCACCAGTAACTGAATGATGAAGTGAAGTGATATGACAATTCGTAAAATTGTGGAACTGAGCAGTGATGAAGTGAAGGAGGTGGGAAGAACTATTTTGATAGGAAATGTGATGTCAACAAGCAGTTTTGGTGGTTAAAGTAGGAAGACGGAGTGGTAGTTTGAAAGTTGTAAGGTTGTAAGGCAAGTAGAAATTTAATGAATGTAAGTTGGTTGTTTGGTGATGTGGAAGAACAGTGCAGGGGTATGGCTGTGGCAGTGGAGCAGTAAAGAGAATGTTTGGAAAAGAAGATGTACGGGTGCGTGAGGTAGATGTTAGATGGCTTGTTGTTGAAGTAGCGCAAGCGTGGCATGGTGCAGCAATGGACTTTGTGGTAGCACAGTTTGATGTGTGGAGGGCAAGTTGTATGTATGGTAGTATGGGAGGTATATGGCAGGCAATGATGTATACAGGAGGGAGTTTGTGGAAGTATGGGGTTGTTGTGAAGATTGGATGATGTAATGGCAGAGGGTTGTTGGGAAGGATGTGTGAACGGTATGGCAGTCGATTATTATCAGCAGTTGTGCACTTCACTGGTAGTTTGAACTGTTGATTTGGCAAGTTTGTTTTGGTCAGTTTGTGGGTTTGAGGGAATTTTGGAGTTGTGCCAAAGTAGGATTTTGCAAGGAATAGTGAATGCCTATGCACTGGTATGCACAGAGAATGGGGTTGGTGGTTTGTATGTGAAGCAGGGTTGGTAAGCAGTGAAGCACGGCGTATATTTTTTTTAAACAGAAACTAAAAGTGTATACAAATGCAAATGTAAATGAAATGAAGTGTAATTGAAATGTAAACAAAACTGAAGATGAAATGAAATGCAATGTTTTTTCATAAAGAAGATTATTGATTTTTTTTTTAATATCAAATGCAAAATGAAAGTGTGAAAATAACAATGATCCAAAGACTATAATGCAAACTAGAATGGAAGTTCAAGTAGAAGTGTGCAAAAAAAAAATTCAAATAGAAATGCAAATGCAAATGCAAAACAAACAACAACAAAAAGTACACAAATCAAATCACACAACAAACATACACACAAAATATATTTTTGTTTTTTTAAATGCAAATAAACATACAAAATAAAGAGGTTTTTGGACTCAGGGAAAAAGTTGGAGAAAAATTTAGTTTCAGGTACAAGAAGTTTACGTTTTAGGCTGAAAGGTACTTTTTAGTGCAAATCACAGAATGATAGTTGCAATTATCATTTTCTATTTACACTAAAAAATGTCATTTAAACTAAAAACAAACTTGTTGTCTTTTAGACTAAATTTTTTTGCAACTTCTTTCATGTGCCTATTTTTCTACAAAAAAAAATCAAACAAAAATAATCCGAAAAATAGAAATAAAATCAAATCAAGTTTCCTAGAAACGGTGTCAAAACCTTGCTTAACGGACAATTTTCTATCGGATTAGAAAATATCCAAAAAAATCAATTGAAAATTAACCACAAGCGCACGGCGTATGATTGTAGCACGTATGCAAAATACGGATCGATCTATAGAGAATTGTATTGATTTTAAAATTTTATATTCAATCAAATTAAACCAAAGTTGAGACTATTGTTAACTACCAAAAAATTGCAAAAAATAACCACTATAAAAGTGAATGAAAACTATGAGATTAAAAGGTAATTTAGAGATAAATCCACTCTCATGATCACATAAATCAACAAAATGAAATTATGATCTCTTTTTTGATCATTAGTGAGTTCATTTGTTTATCATAAGTATGGCCTATTTGTGTCATTAATTAGCCCAACATAAGCCATCAAACTTTAGCATAACCATTAAACCACTTATTAACTCTCATGAAAATGTTAATGAATTTGAAAATAAAATTTATTCTAAGCATGATCTATTCACTATTGATTAGTAATATAGACCATCAAATTTTGGTATTAATGTTCACTTCATTACCATAATCATATGTAGATAAAGAGGTAATTTGTAGGGCTGTCAACGGGTCGGGTCGGGTTCGCGTCGGATCAAGTCGGGTTCGGTTGATTTGAAATGGGTCAGGTCTACTCGTTTATTAAACTGGTCAGAAATAGCTCAACTCAAACCCGACTCGATTATAAACGGGTTGACCCTCCCTGTGTAACATGATTATAAACGGGTCGGGTCGTAAACTGGTCAGGTCAAACCGTATAAAGGTATAAACGGGTTATAAATGGGTCGTAAACGGGTCAAATTCGGTTTCATGGGTCGGGTTGGGTTATAATCGGGTCGGGCCAACCCATATAAGTATAAACCGGTTATAAATGGGTCAAATTCGAATTCACGGGTCAACTCGAAACCCACCCATTTATAAACGGATCAAATTCGGGTTGACCCGATAATGACCCGCCCACTTAACTAGGTCGGGTTAACCTGCTAGTTTCCATGTAATCTTTGGGTCGTGTTAGAAATTGACACCCCTAGTAATTTGTATTTTTGTTTGTTTAAGCATAGCCTATTTGGTGTCAATGACATAAGCTATCAAATTCAAAGCTAAAACAACGAAGTTTAACCACATCAAACATTTCCATTAAGCACAAAAAGAGATCAAAAATTAGCAAAATGTTAAATCTACATGATTAAGAGAGCTTCATTACCCCTAAATTAAAGGGGTTTAGCTTCTTATATTTGTTATCATTTCAACAAATGTAGATTGCAACATGAAACAAAAACAAGAGGAAAATGCAAGCTAAGTAAGAAGAGAGTTAATTAAAATAATAAGAGAATTATTCTGTGCTACTAACATAAATGAAAAGAACATGAAATAAAATTAAAACTGGCTAACTGACAGTTTATATGCAATAATAAATTAAAACTGGCTAACAGGCAGTTTACATGCAAAAATAAATAAATAAAAATTTAACTGGCAGTTTATATGCAATGAATAATTAAATAAAAATTTAATTAAATAAATGCGATTTTACTGAGATGATGAATAAAAATATGTCAAACAGTCATAAGTAAATTTCTACTCATATCATAAATCAATTTAACAAACATAAGAAATTTAGAAGTTGTGAGTGGGTTAAAACACTCACCTTCTGAATTTAAATTGAATTTAAATCCAATTTAAACCCAAAAATTTGACCGTCTTAGAATTCATCCAAATCATTGTCATCAAGTCCGTAATTTCAATACGATCCTAACAAAAGAACCTGCGTGTAAAATGGATATCGTATGCAAAAGTTATGACAATAATTGCGATTGAATTTCAAAAAAAAAAAATAACAAAAGAGAACACCCTTTACCTATAGGCCACGTCAGCATTCTTCTCCATCCTGCTATCTCCAGGACACGCACGAACAGTACACGTGCACGATACTGATCCTACCGAAACCCTAGAACCTCGTTCGAATCGAAGACGCCGCCACGTGCGATTGTCGCACGACACGTGATGGCCAGCCGCGTCCTCCCCTTGCGACCCCAACCTTCACGATCTCGAATAGGGGCAGCCGCCGCACCAAATTTCACCACCTAGGTCGAATTTTTTCCGAAAATCCGGCCGTCGATTCGACGCAAAAACCACATAGACCGACTCCCCTCAGTCCCCTCTACAAAACCCAGAAACGGTTCGTCGATCCGTCGAGTTTGATTTCGACGTGATGAACGGCCGAGACTTCTTCGATTTTTACCGATCAAACGACAATCCAAAACGGAAAACGAATTTCACCAGAAGATTACGCACTTAGAGAGCTTCAACATATATTTTTTTCAGATTTTTCTGAGGACTTTGAAATTTATGCTTTGGATTTGGTTTGCAATTGGATCTGTAAATATAGAATTTTGTCTGCCATTGAGGAAGAAGGGGAATAGAATGAATTTATGTACAAACAAATGAGAATTAAGGAGGGTAGGGTTTATAGCAGGATATTTATAGAGAAAGTTGAAATAGAATAAATGGATCGGGTTGAATACGCGTTAACGACAAAGTGTCCCAAAAAGCCCGTTCTGACCCCGGAATGAAATTGGATAAACCCATATATCAAAATAGGTGTTTTAAAATATGTTAAACGTAATGGAAAAGGTTTCAGGTTCAAATTGCATCGTATGAAGAAGTTATGCTCAAATCAAAAAATTTCAAATTGATTTCAATTGATTTCAATTTATCAATTTCAAGGCGTTTCGAGTCTGTACGATCAAACGACAAGCCCGATAGCTACGAAACTTGAAATCCTACAATAATTCACCGTTACGGATCCGATGAAACTTTTTTCGTCGAAATCCGAGTCAGTGGCCAAAATGGCTATTTTTATATTAATTAAATAAATTAAAAATTAATTAATTCATTAAATCAAACTTTCAATTTCAATCTTATAAATCGACAATTCTCATAATTTTTAATTCCTTAAACATTTACACTAATTTAAACAAATTTCTGTCGATTTAAAATTTATAAATTCTTCAATTTCATTAAATTCAACAATTATACGTTTAATTTCCAAAAATTAAATTTGATTTACTCCCTCTTATTATTCCATCAAATCTTATGCTATAATTATCATGATTTACATCTTAGTGTGTTAAAATTTCCAAATTCATCTAATTTCAACTAACGTAGTAATTAATCTCATTAATATACATTAAAGTTCAATTAATTCCAATTGATTTCCCTTTTAATTATTTACCCAAATAAACGGGTAACTTATAATAAATTCATTGACCAAATTAATTAGGTAATATTCAAATAATTGTTATCAAAACCTTTTATTACACGTAGGAATTCACTATTCACAAACAAATGTTATAATTCTTGTATGGTATTGATTTTATTCAAATTATTACGTATTACTTCCTTAGTTAATAACTTTTGAATTGATTCCTCGATTCCCAAATTTATATTATCGTAACATTTCCTTTAGATTTATTGCAATGATTTCCAGTTTAGTTGAATGAATTAAATATATATGTATAACTCATAATAATTTGTGGTCACAACTCTTAATCACATTTTATAAGTTTATTATTTCCACTCCAATAATCATCATTTATATATATATATATATATATATATATATATATATATATATATATATATTAATTCAATATTTAAGTTCGTTTTCCTATCTTAGATTTATTACCAAGTATACATTTACTCTATTCCAACAAATTGGAATTCCATTCAATTACTATAAACAATCATTTCCCTATTCATGCTTTATTATTAACCCACAATCATTGCATTTATTATTTTATATTGATTTCATTCTTTTATTACACCATTTATTACTTTACAAAATAAAATAACATTTAAACTCATCAATATAATACCAAATTTCATTTTAAATCCAATTGATTTACATTAACTCCATTCCATAAATCTACATCCAATTACTACCTTAAAATAAGTTTACGTTTCTATAAATTTCCATTCACACTTCCATTATTATATTAATAACCATTAAAGTAACGTTTATTATCAAAAACAACATTATAATTACTTAACATTTAAATGAACTTTATTTCCAAATACACTCTAGTTTAACAACCTCTAAACATTGTATTACTTCTCACATCAATGTAACTTTTATTTATTTTATTAACATTTATTTCAAATTCCATCAACTAATTAAACAGGTAACTTATAATATATGCTTACCTGTCAAATATTTCAGCAATTGTCATATTCTGAATGGAGTTAGCATTAATTTCAAAAATTATCTAAATTTTACATTAAGATAATATTTAATTACCTTTAATGAAATTAAATGCCCAATTTATTTAATGCAATAAATTTTGACCTTTACCCATTTAATACATTCATTAATTATCATTAAAGTAACCTTTAATGGCTTTTATTTTTAAACCTTACTCAAGTGCAACAATTACACTTTCCATATATAAATTTTGTAACCAAATTTACATTTATTTTTCTTATTTTAATTAATTACCAAATATTCCTATTTACACTCAATTATAGCTTTGCAATCTTAACAATCCATAAATTGTCAATTGCCTACTATATACATTAATTACTATTAAATGTTCTCCATAAATTTATTTACTTGGTTTCAAACTTTTTATTCATCAATTACTGCCTTATAAATAAACTTACGTTTCTATTCAATTTGCATTATTTCCAATTAATTGCAATATAAATTTTAAATTGCAAATTTTAATTTCATTTGCTACATCTAATTTCTAACATTCGTTCCAATATAAATTATAAGATTTTTTTTCTTCTTTTCCTTCTAAATTTAACAAAAATCTTATTAATTTAACTCATTTTAATCATCGAATTTTACGGGTCATTACACTCTCCCCCACTCAAAACTTTTCGTCCTCGAAAAGGAAAAGAAGGGAAAAGAGGAACATATAAATCAATATATATTATTCAAATATTATTCATAACACTTATTTTATAGAGTAGGATAATTTTATATAAAATATATAGATTTATAACTAATTAATTCTTTTATATTAAAATTTATAAAGTTTGGAAACATTTTCAAAATATTTTCTAAGTCCAAACTTTTACGAAAAATTTCGGCGGTCTCCTTTGTACGGAGAGGCTCGGGAGAAAATATAATATCAAATATAACAAAATATCACATATATTTTCCAATATAATATATATCCTAACATGGGAAAATAATATAATAACGCTATAACCCATAATCC
This sequence comes from Allium cepa, assembly GCA_030765085.1. Classification (NCBI taxonomy): domain Eukaryota; kingdom Viridiplantae; phylum Streptophyta; class Magnoliopsida; order Asparagales; family Amaryllidaceae; genus Allium; species Allium cepa. The sequence continues at coordinate 351,723,586 of CM060944.1, forward strand.
AAAAACGTACCTGTTTGTTGGGCAATTAACGCTTATTTTATGGAGCCAAAAGCAGTAGCAATTGCTTCTCTACCCTGCATTTCACTTATATAATCCAAAAAGGCTAACAATTATATAAGATGAAATATTTAAAGTGGTTTCAACCATCAACAAACAAATCAATACAACATCAAACACTTGCAACAAGGCATACAACCATAGAATCAATCATTCATTCATATCAAACAAACAAATAGTTGTTCGGGTTCACAACTTTAAATTGTACAGAATGAAGATTAAACTACTAAGTGTACCCTTTACTCAACAGTCTTAGGTGAAACTAAATAGATTATTCATACATCCAAACAATTTTAAAGTTTCCTTACCCAAACAATCGTAAACCAAAATTAAACAATATTTCCATTTCATTCTTATTAATTTCATTTCATATATTTGTTGTTTGATTTCCTTTTTATTTATACAATGATTTATCTTTTAATTTACATTTATTTCTAACAAACTTTTAATTTCATTTACTCATTCAATGTTTGTTTCATTTATTTTCACTTATTACTTACAATTACTCATTTCCATTAACTCAGGTCATGCCAGTTCCTTTTATTTTATTATAATTATTCATTCATTTATTATTGCATGACCTCATTTATTTACATTCATTTATCAATAGTATTCATGTCCCATTCAATTTCTTAGCATTTCCATTTTATTTATTTAAGTTTATAATCATCTATTTGTAATACTTACCTTTAATTACATTTACTTATAGTAAAATTTCAATTATAACTTAAGTTTATAACATTAAATTCTCATTTATAACAGCAAATTCATTGAATACTTTCATTACCTCAAGCTTTACTTGGAAGATTTCCCATTACATTTTCTTATTAACATTATAACTTTTATTATATGGTAAGTTATATATATGCTTTAAGAATGTAATTGAAAATTATATAAATTTATCTCATTTCTTTAATTTAGTCTAATATTCAATAATTTAGAGGTTCAATAATTATATCCTTTGCTTTTATTGATCATAAATTTCAACTTCCCTGTTTTTTCATTTATAACCTATCATTTAATCTCTTATTTTAAATAGAGGTTTCAATTCTAAATTTAGTTACATTTCATTTCACTACAATAATTAAAACTATTAATTAATGGAAACTTAAGAATTTAAATACCAGGTTAATTTCAAATCATTTTAAAATAATAGATAAATGTATACTCCCACTTTGAAACTCGAAAATGAATGTCGATGATGCGTGCACTTATCATCGAAATTATTTTCCAGCGACGGAGAGGGGAGTACATAACTTATTACTTTCCAAAATTTCTTTTAAAACATTTTTTTCAAATTACATTGAAATATTTATATCAGAAAATACTTCTAATACAATTATTATTATATTTCAAAATCATTCAAAAGAAATTTCAAAACACCGGAACTTAAGTTCTAAATTTCCAATTTCCATTTATTTTATTTCAATCTTATTTCAACTATTATTTATAAATTTCCTTACCTAACAACCAATATAATACAACCAAATAACCTTTATAAAATTTACTATATATATATAGAAAATATAATAGGCAAAATTATTTCATTCACCTATGTTAAAAACCAAATATTATGTCGGTCTGTCCTATTAAGTGTTTAGAAATCCCTATTGATGTCATAACTTCCCATGCATCAACCAGAATTTATAAATACAAAACGGAACAAATTAACACAATATTAAAACCTTTTTATAACACTAACAAATACACTCTCTCATATATATACACTCAGCGACTCCCATAGGGTATTACTACCCTATTAATAAAGAGTCAGACCCCACAAAGCTAAGGTTTATCGCTAAACCAAAGCTCTAATACCAGATGTAACGTCCTGCCTTTTCGCATGCTTTAAATCGACACACGTGCCAATTCAAACCATACGGAAGTGCGGATTGTTATGGGGTAAATAAGAAAAACAAGAAAGAAATAAAACAAAATAGAATCTCACAGCGGAAGGATAAAATAGAATAATCAATATTCAATTCTTAAAGTTGTTTACAAAATATTTAATTTTACTTATCCAATATATATCGGAGTTATACATACCATAGAATATCAATAGTGCAGCGGAATACGATAATGTAGTGGAATAATATAGTAGATAATAGTACTACTAATTGTCGTCTTCTTCCTCCAGAGCTAAAATCTTCAAATCCTGAAACGCTCGGACTGACCCGAACGAATTGAAAAGACAAAACACTCGAGTCAAAACTAAAAGATCTTATGTAAGTTAAATCAACAGAAATAAATATGAGTGCAGTAACTCAAAAGATGCTCGGGATTTACATCTCTTAAGGATCCATTAAACTATTTACTATGTAGTATATTTCGCATTATAATAGTGTCTAATTGTAAAATAAACTTATTTTTAAATAGTGTTAAGGAGTGACCCAATATTCCCCTTAACACAGTAATAGTCCCAGTAGTCCATCTAGTATCAGCGCATCTCCAGATTGGGGGAGTACCATAAATACTCCACGGGCTATGGGAGAAAACCAAACTCGTACAAGGCGCGTTATGGTAGGTGACGCGGCACAACTTGGCAATGCCAGGGTAGATATACCAATTACGCTTCTGGGTCAATGGTAACGCGTAGCTGCTACTACCACCCACCTCGAACAACACCCCCAAATCAAAGAAATCAAAAGTGCCCACCGAATCAATCCAAAGGTCAAAGTATAATATCGAAGGGATGCGTCCGATCAAAGGTGCTACCTCAATTAACCCGTCAATCGCTCCTGTTTTAGCCACCTTATGCCAACTCACGAGAGTTGGGTCCACGTATTTCCCTCAAAGGAAACGCCGCCACCATCCTACTTCATTCTGGAATCTCCACCGCGTACACGGTTGTTAAAGTGGTTTTCGGAGTTGGCAGAGAGTATGACAACTTCCGATCCCGGTCTCTTCAACAACCAATCGTTATTATAACACCGCGGTTATTTCAAAATAATTTATACTTTAAAACCAGAATATAATATCTCTTTCAAAACCATATAAATACGATATCATTTATATTTTTAAAACCCCAAATCAATATGATATCATTTTTATTTTATAAATATCCCTTTTCCCAAAATCATAATATTTCAGATATATATATCTTAAACCCCATAGCTTTGAAACAAAATTTCTAATACTTAAATGGTTTAAGTATTAAACTGCTTTACATAACAAAATAGCTTTTTAAATTTCACAAATAAATTCCAAATATAGGTTTAAATTCCCAAATAAACCATTTCAATTTTCATATATTTCAAAGCTTTTAATTATTCCACCATTTCAAAACTTATTCTTTGATAATTTCATATATATCAATTTCAATTACTATTATTTAGATTTGAAATGTTTACTTAATAAATCAAATATCATTTAAGTAACACCTTTAAACTTCAAATAACAAGATATTCTCTCAATTTAATTTATTTTGATAATGTTCATTTAAATCGGCATGATATTCATTTAAGGCCTCTAAGCCAAAATCAAGTTATAAAGATCATACCTTTTAAAACCCCACATTAATTTAAATTTCAAATAAATTTTATTCGAGGATACTTCTTAAATACCTTAATTCAAAGCAACTTCATATTTATCTTCCAACATTTATTTTATTTAAGACATTAAAAACTCCATTAATAAATTTAAATAAATACTTAACCTATTATATCTAAATGAAATTTAACTTTTATTTTTAAACTTCTTTTATTCTTTAAACCAAATTTATACATAGCTTAAATTCAAGCGTTTAACTATATATAAAAATAATATTTAAAAATATCAAAAATCGATATTCATTAAACCATATTCTTTCCAAAACCATAGAAAATCATTTCAAAAATAATTTTATATATATACCGCGGTGCCTGTATAAACATTTCTATCCTATGGTCAAGTGATATGGATATTTATCATTTCAATCCGTAATTTAGAATAAAATTTATGGTTATATATCATTTCAAACCGTAATCCGTAATGAAATGAAAATGCACAATAACTTGCATTTTATACAATATAAAATACAATATTCATTCATCCAATATCAATCATCAATCATTTATAACAATCATCATCCAATATAAACAATAACATCACTATCGAACGGATAATAAATAACAAGTATTAACTAGTAGTTTATATTCAATAATAAATTAAAACTGTCTAACTGGCAGTTTATATGCAAAAATAAATAAATAAAAATTTAACTGGCAGTTTATATGCAATGAATAATTAAATAACAATTTAATTAAATAAATGCGATTTAACCAAGATGATGAATAAAAATATGCCAAACAGTCATAAATAAATTTCTACCCATATCATAAATCAATTTAACAAACATAAAAAAATTTAGAAGTTGTGAGTGGGTTAAAACACTCACCTTCTGAATTTAAATCCAATTTAAACCCAAAAATTTAACCGTCTCAGAATTCGTCCAAACTAGCGTCATCAAGTCCGAAATTTCAATACGATCCTAACAAAAGAACTCGTGCGTAAAATGGATATCGTATGCAAAAGTTATGACGATAAATGCGATTGAATTTCAAAAAAAAAATATAACAAAAGAGAACACCCTTTACCTATAGGCCACGTTAGCATTCTTCTCTACGCTACTATCTCCAGGACACGCACGAATAGTACACGCGCACGATACTGATGCTACCAAAACCCTAGAACCTCGTTCGAATCGAAGACGTCGCCACGTGCGATTGTCGCACGATACGTGATGGCCAGCCGCGTCCTCCCCTTGCGACCCAAACCTCCACGATCTCGAACAGGGGCAGCCGCCGCACCAAATTTCACCACCTAGGTCGAATTTTTCCAGAAAATCTGGCCGTCGATTCGACGCAAAAACCACATAGATCGACTCCCCTCAGTCCTCTCTACAAAACCCAGAAATAGTTCGTCGATCCGTCGAGTTTGATTTCGACGTGATGAACGGCTGAGACTTCTTTGATTTTTATCGGTCAAACGACAATCCAAAATGGAAAACGAATTTCATCAGAAGATTATGCTTCGAGAGCTTCAACATATATTTTTTTCATATTTTTCTGAGGACTTTGAAATTTATGCTTTGGATTTGGTTTGCAATTGGATCTGGAAATATAGAATTTTGTCTGCCATTGAGGAAGAAGGGGAATAGAATGAATTTATGTACAAACAAATGAGAATTAAGGAGGCTAGCGTTTATAGCAGGATATTTATAGAGAAAGTTGAAATAGAATAAATGGATCGGGTTGAATACGCGCTAATGACAAAGTGGCCCAAAAAGCCCGTTCTGACCCCGGAACGAAATTGGGTAAACCCATATATCAAAATAGATGTTTTAAAATATTTTAAACGCAATGGAAAAGGTTTCAGCTTCAAATTGCATCGTATGAAGAAGTTATGCTCAAATCAAAAAATTTCAAATTGATTTCGATTTATCGATTTCAAGGCGTTTCGAGTCCGTACGATCAAACGACAAGTCCGATCGCTACGAAACATGAAATCCTACAATAATTCATCATTACGGATACGATGAAACTTGTTTCGTTGAAATCCGAGTCAGTGGCCAAAGTGGCTATTTTTATATTAATTAAATAAATTAAAAATTAATTAATTCATTAAATCAAACTTTCAATTTCAATCTTATAAATCGACAATTCTCATCATTTCTAATTCCTTAAACATTTACACTAATTTAAACAAATTTCTGTCGATTTAAAATTTATAAATTCTTCAATTTCATTAAATTCAACAATTATACGTTTAATTTCCAAAAATTAAATTTGATTTACTCCCTCTTATTATTCCATCAAATCTTATGCTATAATTATCATGATTTACATCTTAGTGCGTTAAAATTTCCAAATTCATCTAATTTCAACCAACGTAGTAATTAATCTCATTAATATACATTAAAGTTTAATTAATTCCAATTGATTTCCCTTTTAATTATTTACCCAAATAAACGGGTAACTTATAATAAATTCATTGACCAAATTAATTAGGTAATATTCAAATAATTGTTATGAAAACCTTTTATTACACATAGGAATTCACTATTCACAAACAAATGTTACAATTCTTGTATGGTATTGATTTTATTCAAATTATTATGTATTACTTCCTTAGTTAATAACTTTTGAATTGATTCCTCGATTTCCAAATTTATATTATCGTAACATTTCCTTTAGATTTATTGCAATGATTTCCAGTTCAGTTGAATGAATTAAATATATATATGTATAACTCATAATAATTTGTGGTCACAACTCTTAATCACCTTTTATAAGTTTATTTTTTCCACTCCAATAATCATCATTTATTATATATATATATATATATATATATATATATATTAATTCAATATTTAAGTTCGTTTTCCTATCTTAAATTTATTACCAAGTATACATTTACTCTATTCCAACAAATTGGAATTTTATTCAATTACTATAAATAATCATTTTCCTATTCACATTTTATTATTAACCCACAATCATTGCATTTATTATCTTATATTGATTTCATTCTTTTATTACACCATTTATTACGTTACAAAATAAAATAACATTTAAATTCATCAATGTAATACCAAATTTCATTTTAAATCCAACTGATTTACACTAACTCCATTCCATAAATCTACATTCAATTACTACCTTAAAATAAATTTACATTTCTATAAATTTCCATTCACACTTCCGTTAATAATCAGTAAAGTAACGTTTATTATCGAAAACAACATTATAATTACTTAACATTTAAATGAACTTTATTTCCAAATACACTCTAGTTTAACAACCTCTAAACATTGTATTACTTCTCACATTAATGTAACTTTTATTTATTTTATTAACATTTATTTCAATTTCAAATTCCATCAACTAATTAAACAGGTAACTTATAATACATGCTTACCAGCCAAATATTTCACCAATTGTCATATTCTGAATGGACTTAGCATTAATTTCAAAAATTATCTAAATTTTACATTAAGATAATATTTAATTACCTTTAATGAAATTAAATTCCCAATTTATTTAATGCAATAAATTTTGACCTTTACCAATTTAATACATTCATTAATTGTCATTAAAGTAACCTTTAATCGCTTTTATTTTTAAAACTTACTCAAGTGCAAAAATTACACTTTCCATATATAAATTTTGTAACTAAGTTATAACATTTACATTTATTTTTCTTATTTTAATTAATTACCAAATATTCCTATTTACACTCAATTATAGCTTTGCAATCTTAACAATCCATAAATTGCCAATTGCCTACTATATGAATTAATTACTATTAAATGTTCCCCATAAAGTTATTTACTTGGTTTCAAACTTTTTATTCATCAATTACCGCCCTATAAATAAACTTACGTTTCTATTCAATTTGCATTATTTCCAATTAATTGGAATATAAATTTTAAATTATAAATTTTAATTTCATTTGCTACATCTAATTTCTAACATTCGTTCCAATATAAATTATAAGATTTTTTTTCTTCCTTTCCTTCTAAATTTAACAGAAATCTTATTAATTTAACTCATTTTAATCATCGAATTTTACGGGTCGTGTAATAACCCGCATATTTATCGAGTTTGTATTTAAATATTTTATTTAAATATTAACTCGTTAATCGGATTTTGGTCCGAAAAGCTACTTTTTGCAAACGGTCAAATTAGGACTCGAGACCACTTCCATTGAGCTCGAAATGTCGTTTACAACTTTTTTAAGTATAAACATCGATAGGTTTGGAGTTAGTGAAATTTCACTAACTTTTCCCTCTTTGGACTTTGGGTTAGTTTAGCCTATTAAGCCCAAGTTCCAACCCTCTTCTCCTCACTCTTCATAAATTTCCTAACTAATCAAGCTTTGGCATTAATGGTGGAGGGAATGGGAAATTAAAATTCCAAAACTCAAATTCAATTGCAATCCATCTTTCTACTCCAAATTCAAGAAGAAGACATTGGATTCAAGCTTCTTGTGCTTAGATAGAAGAAGGATTGATTCTTGCTTAATTAAAACTTCATTTTCATTGATATTTGGTGCAAAGGTGAGATTTTTATCTCACAATTCTAGCCTATAACTATATTGGACTGTTGGGAATGATTCCCTATCATTTTTGCATGCATGTTAGCATTTGGTTTGGATCGGATTGGCGAAAAACTCCAATTTTTAGCGTTTTGTTGAATTTTCTGCACTTGAGTCGTTCTGGCCATTTTTAGGTCGTTCGGAGTTAAGTCGTTCGTCCATAGGTCGTGAGTCGTTCACGAGTTAACCCTAGGTCGTTCTGGCCATTTTTAGGTCGTTCGGAGTTAAGTCGTTCGTCCATAGGTCGTGAGTCGTTCACGAGTTAACCCTAGGTCGTTCTGGCCATTTTTAGCTCATTCGGAGTTAAGTCGTTCATTCATAGGTCGTGAGTCATTTACGAGTTAACCCTTAAGTCGTGCAGCCCTTCAGTCACGCAACCCTTAAGTCGGTTACGAGTTATCCCGATAGGTCGCTGGACACTTAACTCGTAGGTCGTTGGACCTTATCTCGTTAGGTCGCTCCTGGCCTAACCCTTAAGTCGTGCAACCCTTAAGTCGTTGGGCCCTTGAGTCGTTAGGTCGTATGACCCATGAGTCGTTAGGTCGTATGACCCTTGAGTCGTTAGGTCGTATGACCCATGAGTCGTTAGGTCGTGTGACCCTTGAGTCGTTAGGTCGTATGACCCATGAGTCGTTAGGTCGTATGACCCTTGAGTCGTTAGGTCGTATGACCCATGAGTCGTTAGGTCGTATGACCCTTGAGTCGTTAGGTCGTATGACCCATGAGTCGTTAGGTCGTGTGACCCTTGAGTCGTTAGGTCGTATGACCCATGAGTCGTTAGGTCGTATGACCCTTGAGTCGTTAGGTCGTATGACCCTTGAGTCGTTAGGTCGTTAGACCCTTGAGTCGTTAGGTCGTTAGACCCTTGAGTCGTTAGGTCGTTAGACCTCATTTTGTCTTCACTAGGTCGTACCGTTTTGGTCGGGGCGCTGCCCCGCACCCCGCCGGGGGCGCTGCCCCCTGGACCCCCGCGACCTGACCGGGCAGGTCGAACCCCGTAAGCGGTGGCGTTGCCCCCGCACCCCCACCTTGGGGAGTTGCCACCCCCCTGGACCCCCCCTCCGTAGGCGATCTTATCTGAAAAACATTCAACAGAACTTGCTTTGTTGAGATGCTGAGTTGACCATTCTTCGAGACAAACCATCTCTGGTTATCTCGGCCACGTTTGGTCGTTGGGGAACTTCCACTTTGATGCTTTTGAGCTGATTTCCTTGGATTTTATTCACATCTCCGAATGTGATCTTGGTGATGATTGTTTCTACAATCTCTTCTGTGATTTGTCATTTTAAAAAAATATAAAGGTTTCAATACTAGTAGTAAATATCAAAACTCTTTTAACAAACAATTTCAACTCTATTTTTAATAACAAAGCTCTTTTCCTAAACCGTTTTCCAATCTATTAGTATATACAACCCTTTACCTCACTCGGATGAGAAATCTAATTAAACGACTTAGTGAAACAAGTGGTATGAAACGCTTACGTTCACTTCGTCGGTTAATTCCTGGACTTGTTCGATTGAACCTCTTGTGACAATTTTATTAGTGAAGATTTACAGTTTGTTCGTAAATATTTAAGTTAAGCAAGTGGTTATGGGACATGAAGCTAAACTTCTATATTTACTAGCTTAGTGTAATTGACACTTCTCGTTGATCATGACGATCATTCTGATGATTTAGACTAGCAACTGTGCGATGTCTCTTGTTGCGAGGTTAGACTAGACACCACTTGTGTGATTCCACTCACACATACCTTTTTGCTTTTTGGTTAGTCTGGACCTTAATCTGTGTGATTCCATTCACACATGTGGGGTAGCTCCCCTTGGTCTTCGGACCGTCATGTGATAGGCCTCTTTCTCTTTTCTATGATTTCTGGACTTCTTGCATTGATTTCTAGAATTTACGTCATTGACTTGTTATGAGTACAAGTTTGGGGTATGATGCCCTTTCCGAATCTTTGAGAAGATTCTTGTGATATTGATTATCTCTTATTGATTGATCTTCTGTTGATCATTATTTACATACTTATAGCGGTATGTCATTATGGATGTTTATGTTTATGCCATATCTTTTATGTTATCTCATGTCATCTGATATTTATAGCTAGACTGATCCGTTTATTATTTTCTTAAATAATACTCGGGTCAGACCGAGATGTTACAGGTGCTTCTGCTTGACTTCTTCCCAGGGATTCATCACTCTGACTTTTGGCTAACTGTTTAGATAGCAGTTTTTGTTGTATACACTTGAGATATAGACTCATAGTTGTATTCTTTTGTATAGCACGTGTTGCTATTCTTTTGTATTATCGTGGATCTTACTGACCACTACTCTGATGTACACTTTCATGTGTTAGTTATATATTCATATCTTCTTCCGCCTTTGTGATATGGATATCTGTGACTGATTTGTGATATGATTATTTCTATGTTTGTTTCCGAAGATTATTTATAGCCACCGTGTGATAAGCAATTACATGGATGGTCGCTCCTCAACAGCCTTATTCTCCGTGCTAGTTGACAACACTACTCCGGAGTGTTCTTGGCTAGCGTGGGTATAGAGGTGGGGCGTCACAGGTCGTTACAAAATCTCAGGTATATTACATGAACAGCTGAAATTATAATGCTATCAGATTCAATAAATTTGATATTTCAACATATATATTTCACCTTCTATTAAACGATATTGTTTACAACGAACATGAGAAGAATCTTTAACTGCCAAATTCACATATTCCAGGAAATTTCGATTCGCACAATTAGACGTAAGTAATTAGTATATAGCTAACCTTATATATCTTATTCTTGAATAATATATTCACTTAGTGCATTTTAAAAAAAATATTTGCTTACATTATAGATAAGGATGAAAATATAGTCGAATAATTCATTAGTCGGGCATTATATTATCAACTAAGAGATGGTAACTGGGAGAAAATGCAAGAGACCTAAAGGAAAATTATACGATAATATTAAATTTCAAAATATTCCATTCTCGATAATGTTAAATTTCAAAATATGACATGTACACTCTTATGATCTTACCATTTATTGATTTGTTAGCATTTTTTCCCCTTTTAATGAGCCAACATTTGGGAGATGAAACTGAAAAAATGAAAAGGAGTCAAAAACCGAGGGATAAAATTACTGCTCTTCAACGGCTTGTTTCTCCATATGGAAAAGTATATATTTTTAAGAGATTCATCTAGGAAAAATTAAAATTACAATTTATTTGAAGTTTAATTTTATTTTTTGAAATTACAAACCTGCAGACAGATACAACGTTGGTACTTCTAAAAGCAAGCATCTACATTAAAACTCTTCACGACCAAATTCGGGTCACCGAAAAGCATGGTCAACCATAACGACACCTACTCCCTCCCCGAAGAGTGCAGCCTCTACCAAGTCGTACAAGTGGTCCGGTCTTGTCGTCTGGCCTGTAACAAACATTTGCATCAATTGGTTAGTACCTTAATTTGCTAAGCGAGGAATCAATACACTTACATCAATAGAAAAAAATAACATGGTAGTATAAATTAATTTCTAAGATAAACTTTACAAAATTTTAGGAGATTATTTTAATTATCAGTCAGATTTTAATTTCTTACTCTAAATAATGTACCTTAAAAGACCTTAACAATGGAGGTCACAGTGAGTGTATCAAGGCAAATTATTCATTTAATTAGGCATTGATGTTCCCAAAAAAACATATGTAAAGGTATCTTTAACAGTATAAACTTACTGCAGAGTAATAAAGATGAGTAGGCTGCTTCCAGAACTTCAACTTCTGAAAATCAAAATTGATATACTTTGGGTAATGCTTGGAGAAAAATCATAAAATATTAAGACAGAATATATCAAGCCAAGCCAATCTGATCAAGTCCAATTGACAAAAACCTAAAAAGTCAATGAGTAAACCTTTACTGCTAACTACAATCAACTGCCATTAGGATGAAGATGATGATTTAGATGATGATGAGGCACATATGGCCGAATGATTATTCAAAATAACCAATATTTTCTTAAGTAAAAAAAGAAACGGTAATATTTAAAATCACCTCCTCTAATATTAAAAGAACTGCGAAAAATCCAAACCTTGCTGTTGTTTAAAGCAAGACGAAAATCTACTGCTTCCAACGACGGTTAGCCTACTTTTAATCATCGGCGATTACCTAATAGTGTGTATTGTAGCTCGATTCGACCAAGACGATGCTCAAAACTTGGAGTTGGGTTCCATTGTGCAATTGAACTCGGATGTGGAGATAGCGGAGAAAGGGAATGGACTAGGTTTATGGTGGAGAAAGTGGAGAAAGGGAAACACTTGATTTTCATTTGGGATCTTGGGGTAAGAATTGGAATTTAGGGTTAGGTAAAAACAAGGCTATGCGGGGGACGAAAATTAATCAGATCTGGAGTAAGCAGGAAACGAAAATAAGGAGGAAATATGGGTGAGAAGCAAGAAATTATTGCCCTAACCATTGATATTAAAAATAACCAAAATGAGATGAAAAATAAACATTTTTTTAACTTTTTACGTTTGAACTTTAGAAAAATTTCAAAATTATTTTTAAATTTTATGGATACTTTTATATTTACTTTAGAAAATTTTAATTTTTTAAAATATTAAATATTAAATGCAATAGTTAGTTATAATTATTAAATAATAAATATTAGTTATTAGTCATTAGTTATTAAATATTAGTCTTAACTATTAGTTATTTTAAGGAAATTTTTTAACGGTATTTGTTAATTATTAAAAATTATTTATTTAATATTACATATTAATTATTAATTATTAATTATCAGTTGTTACTTTTACTTCTTAATTGCAACTGAATATTGATTATTAAATACTAAGTATTATGTATGTATATTCATTATTACGTAGGTATTAAATATTTTTTATTAACTATAAATTACTAAATATTAACTATAATTCTCTAATTATTGATAATTAATTGTAATAAATTATTACATGTAAAAATGATTGTTGATTATAGATAATAATTAATTATTTATTAATAATCATTGGTTATAAATAATAAATAATTATCTATATACGTTTTCATTTATAAATTATTAACTATAACCTACCATTTATAAATTATTCAAGTAGGTATTAAATATTTGTTATTAGTTATGAATTATTAATTATTATAATATTCTAAGAAATACTAAACATATTTAGAAATTTAATGTAAACCTATGAGTAAAACTACGTTTAAAAAAGTTGTAACTAATTAATACATAGTTTGCAAATAATAATGTTTTACAACATTTTAAAACGGCTGTTAAAAGGGTACTATGGCAATGTTTTAGAAAACGTTGTAAAAAGATTTTATTTTACAACCGTTCTAGATAAAGGTTGTAAAATGTCATATTTTATAATGTTTTCTAGGAAAACGTTGTAAAATACATATTTTTCTGCAGCTTTTTCATAGAAAACATTGTAAAATATGACTTTTTACAACTTTTTAAATACAAGCGTTGTAATAAGCTATTTTTGTTATAGTGTTATCATTAGTCTCTAATTAATCCATCATCAAGTATGTTTATAACTTTAACATCCATAACTTGCATGTTAGCTTCTAATTGTATATTAAGGTAAGTGGGTAGGTGTGGTTCTCCATAATGCATGAGTTGAATTATTTCCATCTTCATTCCTTTGTTTACATTATTGTGCATGCATGAATACATGAAGCCTATTGTAATTCCCATCTATTTTTCCTATAAATAAAAATGAAATGTACAAATGGATATTCTCAAATTAATAAATGCACAAAAATGACCATTTTGCCCTTATATGAAAATGAATAAATGATGATTTGAAAATAATTTGAATTTTGGTTTAAACATGTAAAAATACCTTATATGCTCATTTATTTAATTAAATTATATTAAATATGGAAATAAAATACGCAAATTTACATGCACATCAAACAATTTACTTTTCGTAACTTCACGTTTGCTTCACTTTCATTTTTGCAACCACAAAAATCAAGTATATATTTATTCATGTTTTCAAGTTACCAAACATTTCTTGTTTAAAAATATTCGGATACTAATAAAAATCTTCCTTCTGTACATATTTTACAAAATTTCCAAAATCACTTAACAAATCAAGAATAATTATAAAAGCTATTTCATAATTTTCTATAATTAAATCATACTTTAAATTATATTTATAAACCTCAAAAATTTCTTTTCAGTTCAAACTATACATTATAATACATAGCATTCACTATGTATTCAAAATCTCTAATAGCTCATATTATAAATCATCTAATAACACTTCAAATTTATTTAATAATCTACTATAATTAAATACTATTTCAAAATAAATTTTTAGTTAATTAAATTCCATTTAATAACAGATTTTGAGTTATATTATATGGTTTGAAATATAAAATAATTATTTCAATCGATATTTATAATCAATCAAATCCCAAACAAACATCTCAACAAAGCAATTCAACCAAATCAGGATTATACGTATATATCAAATACAAATTTTTAGATATCGATTGTGAGTTAGAAAACTCACTAATATGATGCTTAGGTGAATTGTTTGACCAAGATATTCGATTGATTGTATGATATTGGTTTTGTGTGCATTGGATTATTAGAAATGCGAAGAAGATGTTGTCCGTTTGCATTTTAATTTGTGTAATTTATTTATATTGTGTGTGGATATTGTTTGGATGGCGGGAGTTCGATGTGATTCGGCCACTTGATAAAAATTTATATTGATGATATATTGATGATTTTGGATGATTTTGTTTCATAATTCATAGATTTGGGATATTCGATTACTTTTTTGGTTTTAAATATTTTTTGAGTTTCGATGAATTATTTTTGGTTTTACAAAATTAAGTTGAAGTATGTTTATAAATAACTATTAGTACCAGAATTGGTCACTAACACCCTTAAGAGAGATTGTGTAGAGAGATTAATGAAGAAATTAAAGTTAAACAGAGAACAGTATGCTAAATTAAATGTAGAAAACAAGAACACCAGATTTATAGTGGTTCGGCGTAATTGCCTACGTCCACTTTGAAGTTAATCTTTATTGCTTTACTTAACAACTGGTTACAGATGCAATACGTACACCATCTATTTGAATACAACTGCTAAGTAAAAAGGATAAGTCTTGAATGAGTCTTGAATGCGGCAGAGTCTCCTCTGTGTTCTCGAAAAAGGGTCCATTTCACTGTGCCCCTGCCCCTCTATTTATAGACGAAGATGGGTTGGACTTCCCTGATGGGCTTAGTACCAAGATACCTCGGCCCATAATGAGTGAGTTCTGTGTGCCGAGCCACAAATGTCGAACGGAAAATGCCGAGCCATGTCTCCAAGCCGAAGAGGTAGTATGTTGAGTGAAATGTGTAGGCCGAACGAGATCCGATGCCGATCGAGGGGAGATGTCGAACGGCATGCCTATACCGAGTGAGGCCATGTGCCGAACGAGGCTGGAATGCCGAACAAGGCATGAATGTCGAGCAAGGTTGGAATGCAGGTCGAGGCTGAACGCCGAACGAGGTTCATACCGGTCGAGACTGAATGCCGAACGAGCTTCATGTCGGTCGAGACTGAATGCCGAGCGAGGCTGTAATGCCGAACGATGCTGGAATGCCGAACGAGTCATGAATGCCGAACGAGGCATGAATGTCGAGCGACCTTACAATACCGAGCGACCTTGCAGTGCCGAGCGACCTTGTAGTGCTGATCGAGCTGGAATGTCGAGCGATCTCCCTATGCCGAACGAGGCTTGGATGTCGACCGGTGCTAGATGTGCCAAACGACCCTTTATGCCGAACGAGGCTTCCACTTTAAGTCTTTGTTTACCTGGTCAAGCCACTGGGTAACACTTGCCCCCCAAAGTGTATAATGTGGATGAACATGATGCGCTTTGAATCATGATTTCTCTGTGCCCTGCTTTGAGCCCTTATTCTGAATGTCGATCGAGGCAATGCATGCCAAACGACATACTAATGTCGAGCGACATACAATGCCGAACGACATACAAATGCCTAATGAGGGAGGTGTTTTGACCGGTTCTACCGGTCGCTGTCCCTTCGGCTTCTCTTCTCTCTATATAAGCTGATGCTCTTTCTTCTTCTCCCTTTTACTTTTACCTCCGCTCTCCAGTACTTACGAACTTTGCCTCTTAACAGACTTCAGAGAATTAACTACTCTTCCCTTCTCAAACATCATACGTTGCCTCACTTCCTTCCCCAATCAATTGAACCTAATTAGAACCGCGTTCCCTACTCCAGAATCTCCCCGAGTCTTCGTCTCACTTCTTAGGTAAAAACCTTTCCCCGAAACACTTTACCTTGATTAGGAAACCTGGCACGAGATTCGAACACGTGAATCTCTGCAAAATCGAGATCAGTAGTAATCGCGTGGAGCAGGAGGAGTTAAGGGCGAAGCGTGGGTTTTTAAAGGAGTTTAAGGCTAGGCGGAGTGGAGGAGAGAAGAGGATGATAGAGATGCATGAAGGAGGAAGTTGGTGGAAGACGTACTGAGGTGGCTCGGCATGACTTCCTTATTCCGAGCGATGGAGGGGAAGTACTATAGTGGAATTGGAGTTAAGGTTTAGTGTGTCGAGCGATGCGGCTCGGCATTGCCACGGCTCGGCATGATTACCTCATGCCGAACGAGGTAGGAGGGAAAGTAGAGGAGAAGTAGAATCTGGGTAGAATGCCGAGCGATGCGGCTCGGTGTGAGTGTAGTTCGGCATGACTCCTTTATGCCGAACAATGAAGAGGGCTGTTGAGAGAGTGGCGTGCCGAACGGCATGGCTCGGCATGTTTGCAGTTCGGCATGTCTTTCCGCATGCCGAACGGTGATGCTGAGTGGTAGGTGAGTGTTGGTGTTGAGGGTAGAATGCCGAGCGAGGTGGCTTGGCATGATTGTGGTTCGGCATGACTAGTTGAATGTCGAACGATGAAGTGGTAGGTAGGAGGGTTGTGTACAACAGCAACACCAGTCGAACCTAAGCATAATTGACTCAGCATATATTTTATGCCTGAACATAGGATAATGAACAAGGACAGACTCAAACTACAAAGCATATCGGACAATTCGGACCGATAAATCCCGTGTTTAAACAACTGAAAACTTGGACTTAACTTGCTTAACAGTTAATAACCTTTCAAACGTAGTGACGATGTTGAGTTCAAAATATGAATTGTCTTACGACAAGCTTTCGTAGACGGTCAGCGATGACGGTCTTCGAAGATGACAATTCGAAGCTTAAACTTATTTCATCAATCCAGCGGCTTTTCACTGCTTGGCACTTACATTTGAATGATCGCACTAGTTCACACACTACACGGGGGGAATATTTATGTTGTTAAGTCTAATGTCGATTGTTTCTCAAGTATAGTTCAAACAGGTACTCCATCAGATTCAATCTTCATTAAAGATGTCTAGGAAATCTAGCTTTGCTACGATCTCGGATAGACCTGGGCCATCCTATCGACAAGAAGTTGTAGGAACTTCAAATCCTTCAACTACCCCTACTCAAGACTTACCGAGCCCTACGGCTGCATCTGTCGACTTGGCTCCCGACGCTCTGGAGGAAGCAATTTTCTTAGATGATCCAATTGATTATCAGGTTTCAAGGATTAACGAAAGTACACTCCATCGGATATGCTCTGTCCATGGAATCCCCTTCGACGATGTGTTAGTTCCATCAGGGCATGATCATCCTCACTTGCCCCTAGTCGGATATACAGCCTAAAACAAATTCATGTGATGGGTTGGCAGCGTGCCGCCATTCAACTCTTTTCTCCGAGTCGTGTTGCAGTATATTGAGATTGCCCCATCGCAACTGCATCCGAACAGCCAAGCATTCATATACGGCAATTGCATCTTCTTCATGAGTGTCTCTTCAGGCTTCCGACTTTGAGCGATATCCGATACATCTATCACATCAAGAGACGGTCGGATAGTCTATCTTTTATGTTTCTCGAGTCGCATAGCAAATGTCAAATCTTAACTGGGGCATGGAGCAAGTTTGCCCAGTATAAATAGGAGAGCTTCTATGTGCGCTGTCTCCCCGGCTTTGCGAGGAGATGGGTGGAAGGATGTAAGTCTTTTTCCTGGACCAATACTCATGTTTGGTCGAAGATGCACCTTTTCTAACTCTTTTTCCATCTTTTCAGGTATTAACCCACATCCCGAGGGCCCCGGATATTCCGAAGCTGCCGAAGCTATCCGAGCCATTCCCGCCGAAGACCGGGACATCAAACTCTCATTTGGAATGAGTCGCTCATGAAATTTGGGTTGCTGGCGGAAGGTCGCCGGATAAGCCTCCCCCAAGGTGTTACCATACCCAATCCTGCTTTGGGCAAAGGAAAAAAAAAGGCCAAGCCTCAGCACATAACGCCCCTGACACGCCAGAGAAGGTGGAGATTAAAGAAACCGAAATGCCTAAAGTATAGGGAGAAAATGTTAGTCCATCTCGGGACCAAAGAGTCGAGGTTCATGACATTGAAACAACGCCTTCCCCTTCGAAGGGAAGAAGAAGCTGACATACAAGCTGAGGAAGAAGACAGTCGACGGAACTTCTAAAGTTACTCTTGTTCCAGCGGAGAAAGAAGCTTCCTCGCAACACTTAGAAAGTTCTCTGAAAGGCCTGTCGAACCTCACCATACCTGAAGATCTGCTCAACTATGGTTTCGACGATCCAGAGGCCCTTAAGCTTTATTCGCCTGTGAGAGGCAATATAAGCGCTCAAGTCTAAAACCAGGGAGAAAAAACTTCTATTAGTAAAGAAACTGGTCCGTCGGGGGGAAACACTAGGACACACAAACACATGCACTTCACCTCGCACTTAACTTTCTGCCATAACTCTACTATTTGCTAACTCGACGTTATTTAAATCCTGTGTAGGTGACATGGGGCGTACGCATGGACTTGGTCGCCTTCGCGGTTCATCGATTTTTCACCAATCCGGTCGGGATTCGGGTTCCGGCAAGCGTCGAGATAGAGACGACTCCGATGATCGAGACTACCACCGCCAAGAATCGTCCTACCGTAGAAAATCTTATAGTCGGTCCTCCTACCCTCGTGATCCTCCTTCTCAATCGGAGCATAGCAAAGAGAAACCTGCACATAAGGGGTCTCATCCTGAGGCTCATCGGGATCAACACTCCGGTTCCTCAAGTACCAGGCAATCTCGAGATCCCCACAGAACGCCTGCGGTCTCCAAGCAGACCCCTCTTGCTCCCGTATCTGATCCATTAGTCGCTGAATGACTTGCTGAGCTTAAAGCCTCGTTTCCAAATATATGCTTTGATGGCTTAAAATTCCTTTCGGCGATTCACGGGATTCTAGGGCATGTCAAGCAAAGTGCTATCGCTTGCACTAACGACGTCTATGTTCAGCACGATGCGTTCGTGCACTCAGCCGAATTTTTTTTAGAAGTTTCCATAGAGCGTCAGCATGAGATCGATCGCCTGAAGCATGAGGCTATCCATGATAAAGACATTATCAAAGCTCAAGACAAAAAGCTTTCTTATCACAAGTCTCAGCTTGAAGCCGCCCAGCAGAGCGCTAAAGATACTGCCGAGGCCGTCAATCGTCTGGAGTAACTCATAAAAAAGAAATTGACGAGGTGGTCCAACGCTGTGGGGTCCTAGCTTTAGAGAAAGATTCGGTGCAGAACGAAAGGGATGCATTTGGCCTCCGAGTCAAAGAACTGGAGGAGCAACTCCGCAAAGAAAGAGAAGAGAAGACTGCTACCCAAGAAGAGTCGCAACGACATTACGACGAAATCGTTGCTACACGACTTCTAAAGGCGAAGCTTGATGATGAACTTTCTAAATTCGGGATGTTAAAGGATGAAGCCCGTGAAGAGGGCAAGAAAATAGCATCTGCGGAGATTGACTCTCGCCTGGAGGCGGCTAAAGAGCCTAGTACGGAGGAGGTCAAATGCATGTTCGACCCATTGATTGCAGAATTCAACGCTCGCGTCCTTATGCATCGAGACATAACTTTTATGGGAGAGGGCAACCTCGAATCTCTAGCTGAGGCATGGGAGACTTTAATAAAAATCAGGAAAGTCGAACTTGGCACCAAGGAGGTCGATGAAGATGCTTTAATAAAAGAATTCCTCAAGGGGAACGAGCCTTCAGACCTGTCTACGGCGAAAGCTCTTTACTACAAAGGCTCCCCCTCATCGAAAGGGAATGATGTTATTGCCAGTTCATCCGGGATCGAGTCTCCAGCTCATGCTCCTACTCAATCGGCCGATCGGCCGATCCATTTGAGCAACATATAGGTTATGACCCAGAGGACCCTGGCATCGGCGTTCACATTTTATCTCCCATTTCATAGGGTGAGACCCCTCGGACAGCTGAGAGTCGGCCAGAAGCTGGTATGTGACACTTCATTTTGAAATTCCAAGAATCGTCATTTTTTGACGAGTGGTCATTGTATCCTAATGTTTTTTTCCATGATTTTGCGCAGGATGTTCAGATCTCGAGCCCACTCCGAGAAGCGATGACGCTAAGGAGGTGAAGAGAAAAATAAGTGAGGCTACTCATGCAGGGGGGCTCTCGGTCCAGATGCTCAGTGATTGGGGCGCTTGACGAGGACAAGTCCGAGACTTCCTCTCCCATCAATGGGAGTCATGAAATCGATATTACAGGCGCCTCAGAACAAACAGCTAAAATGAGCATGAAGGAGCAGCTCGAGGAGGAAAAGAAAACGACGGTCGAAATCAAAGTCGAGCCTCAAATTGTGGACTTAGATGATCCTCTGAATAAGCCGTTGAAGGTCATCCTCCTTGGCGGATCTAGGCCAGTGGAAGTTCCCCGTACTTCTTCGGTTGTTACCTCCCCATTGAAGAAAATTATCAAGGGAAAACGCATGGGAGAGGAGTCGTCTGGGAAGAAGTCGAAGAAGTAATCGTTACTTTCGTTCAACGAGAGTAAGTTTAGATTATGTAATTATTTTTATTTATTTTCGTAGTCCATGGAAATAAACTTTTGACTCTGAATTTTGGAGGAGTTGTAGTAGAAACTTATAAAGCTTAGTTCTTTTATCTTTCAAAAGACTTTTATTATTCAGTTTTCTGTGTGATTGTGGCCGAAACCCAAGCTATTGTGAGTTACATAAACTTCTCAATTTATCTTCATATAACTCTGAAATTTTTTGGAGTTGTTCATCCTGTATTCCATGCTTCAAGCACTTAGAATATTTTTTAGTTCGTACGTCGGGGACTTGATGACTTCAAATCATTCGTGTCATGGTCCGCACTCGGGGGACTTAAAGAATTCAAACCATTTATACTTCAATCCGCACTCCGAGGATTGAGGGGACTCTTGTCCGTACTCCGGAGACTTAGATATTTTTAAGACATTTATACTCTGGTCCGCACTCAGGGGAATCAGAGTATTCCAGTCGGCACTCAGGGGACTTAGATATTTTTAGTCGTTTATACTCTGGTCCGCACTCAGGGGACTCAGAGTACTCCAGTCCGCACTCAGGGGACTTAGAGATTTTGAGTCGTTCATACTCAGGTCCGCACTCAAGGGACTCAGAGTATTCCAGTCCGCACTCCGGGGACTTGGATGTTTTTAGTCATTTATACTCCGGTCCGCACTCAGGGTACTCAGAGTACTCCAGTCCGCACTCGGGGGACTTGGAGATTTTGAGTCGTTCATACCCCGGTCCGCACTCAGGGGACTCAGAGTACTCTAGTCCGCACTCAGGGGACTTGGAGATTTCGAGTAGTTTATGCTCTAGTCCGCACTCTATGGACTCAGAGTACTCCAGTCCGCACTCAGGGGACTTGAAGATTTTAAGTCGTTTATACTCTGGTCTGCACTCTGGGGACTCAGAGTACTCCCGTCCGCACTCAGGGGACATAAAGATTTTTAGTCGTTTATACTCCGGTCCGCACTCAGGGGACTTAGAGTACTCCAGTCCGCACTCCGGGGACTTGGAGATTTTGAGTGATCATGCGCGTTCATACGTCAGACAGAATAATGTACCTCTTAGTTGTTTGCCACAAAGTTATCATACACAGAAACATCAACATTCCATGGAAAAAAAATGGCTTCAAGCCTTTATTAATGCAAACAAGCTAAATGGTCTTATTACATGTCGTAAACTAAGAATAAAAACATGTTGGAAATAATTACAACTAAAATATGAAAGAAATGAACTAAGTATAATAATGCCGCAAACGCTCGTTATTCCATGCTCGGGGGAGTATCGCACCATCAATGGTCGCTAGCCTGAAATTTCCTTCTCTAAGCTTCCATTCAATGACATATGGACCTTCCCATGCGGGGATCATATGTGATGGGACTGGAAAAACTCGTTTCAAAACGAGGTCACCACATCGAAGATTCTTGGTCGGACCTTTTCATTATAATATCGAGCGACTCGATGTCTGTATGCGGCAGCTCTTAAATTAGCTTCTTCGAGTTTTTCATAAATGAAGTTCACCGATTCCAGCAAAAGATCCTGATTCAACTCAGGGTCATAATAAGTTACCCGATGTGATGGAACTTCAAGCTCTACGGGTATAACAGCTTCCATGCCATATGCCAATGCGAATGGAGTGTGGCCAGCCGCGGACTTGTGGGTGGTTCTATAAGCCCAGAGCGCTGTTGGAAGTTCATCCACCCACTTGCCTCTAGCATTTTCCAAATGCGTTTTCAATATGGAATTGATTATTTTGTTCACGGCTTCCACTTCTCCATTGGCTTTCGGATGAGCAACCGCTGCAAACTTTATCTCAATACCATATCTTTGGCAAAACTCTTTGAACTCTTTGCTTTCGAATTGAGTTCCGTTACCTGTAATGATGGTCCATGGAAGGCCAAAACGGCATATAATATTTCGTACAACGAAATTAATGACCTTTTTGGTGGTGATAGTGGCTAAAGGTTCTGCTTCTACCCACTTGGTGAAGTAATCGACCGCAACTATCATGTATTTCGCACCACCTTTGGATATGGGTAAGGAACCGACTATGTCGGTCCCCCACATTGCAAACGGCCAGGGACTAACCATTTGAGTGAGTACCGTCGGCTGAGCTCTCGGGATTTTTGCATATTTCTGACATTTGTCACAACTTCTCACCTAGTCTGCAGCATCCCGATTCACAGTCGGCCAATAGTATCTGTAGCGGAGGTTTTTCTTTGCTAATGTCTGCCCCCCAGTATGGTCGCCACATTCTCCTTCATGGACTTCCTTCAGGACTCGTTTTATCTCATCATGGGCTATGCAATGGAGTAAGGGGTTCGAGAATCCCCTCCGATACATTACCCCGTCCTGCATTACATATCATGAAGCCTTAAGAAGGGCTTGTCGTCTCTCGCTCCTTCTTTCGGATACGACCCCATGTAACAGGTATTGCTTGAATGGGGTCATCCATGATTCCTTCTTGATATCTGTTTCTAACATGAAATCTACCTCCATCATATTTATGCTCGGAACAGGTAAGGTTTCAATGGGAAACAATCCCATTTGCTGCGCATCGCCAGTGCTCACAAATTTTGCCAACGAATCAGCTACTCTGTTTTTCTCATGCGGGACATGTGAAATATCATAATACTCCAGATTCACTAGCAGCTCTTGAACCTGTGCCAGGTATGGGGCAAGTCTCTGCCCCTTTGCTTGATAGTCCCCCGAACTTGGTACACCACCAGTTGTGAGTCACAAAAGATTTCAACCGATCTTATCCCCAATTCTCTGATAAGTCTCAAGCCAGCAATCAATGCTTCATACTCGGCTTCATTATTGGTTTCTATGAATTTGAGCTTCAAAGCGTAGCAAACTGATCAGTTTTCAAGAGTCACAAGAACTATGCCAGCCCCCGAGCAACGGTCGTTAGATGCCCCGTCGATGTTCAACTTCCATTGAACGGGAGGTATGACATTGTGGCCGTTTGATCCGTTTGACATGGTGAATTCAGCAATGAAGTCTGCTAGCGCTTGCCCTTGTATGGCCCTTCGTGGCAGGTAGGTAATATCGAATTGACTCAAGTCAATATTCCATTTTAACATCCTTTCAGAGGTTTCTGGTCGTTGGAGTATCTGCCGTAAGGGTTGATCAGTGTAAACACTGATTGAGTGTGCCTGAAAGTATGGACGAAGCTTGCATGATGCAATCACCAAGCAGTAAGCTAGTTTCTCAATCTTAGGATAATTTCTTTCTACCCCCTTCAAATGTTTACTAACATAATATACCGGCTTTTGAACTCGGTCCTCCTTGCGAACCAAAGTCGTACTGATAGTGTGTTGGGATACAGCAAGGTATACATACAGCATTTCATGGTCAATTAGTTTTGATAGCACCGGGGGACTTTCTAAATGTCTAACCAGAGCTCAGAATGCTTCCTCACAGTCGGATGTCCACTCGAAATTTCTCTTTCCTTTCTTTATCACATTGAAGAAAGGAATGCATTTATCCGTAGTTCTGGGTATGAATCGACTCAGCGCGGCCACCTTTCCATTCAAGCTTTGTACTTGCTTTATAGTCCTGGGCACTTGTATGTCCCGAATAGCCTGAATCTTCTTCGGGTTAGCTTCAATTCCCACACATTCACAATGAAACCCAAGAATTTTCTTGACGCAACGCCAAAAGAACACTTTAAAGGGTTTATTTTCATCCCATAATGCCTGAGTATATCAAACATCTCTGCTAAGTCTCGAATGTGGTCGTTTGACTGTCGTGACTTCACGAGCATGTCATCCACATAGACTTTCATCGTTCTACCAAACTGATCTTTAAACATTCGGTTCACCAAACGCTGATAAGTTGCTCCCGCATTTTTCAATCCGAAGGGCATCACAACATAGCAATATAACCCAACGTCCATGACAAAACTGGTGTGTTCTTGATCTGAAATGTGCATTGGGATATGATTGTATCCCGAGTATGCATCCATAAATGGCAGTAGTTCATGGACGGTCGTTGATTCAACCAGCTGGTCGATTCTAGGTAAAGGGAAACTATCCTTCGGGCATGCTTTGTTTAAGTCAGAATAATCAACGCAAGTTCGCCACTTTCCATTCGCTTTCCTCACTAGCACAGGGTTAGATACCCATTCAGAGTAGAGTGCGTCCCGGACGAACCCATTGCTTTTGAGTTTGTCCACCTCCGCCCTGAGGGTGGTGAACCTCTCTGGGTCCATGCCTTTCCGTTTCTATTTTACTGGGACGTACTTGGGTCTATATTCAACATATGACTCGCAACAGTGGAAGAAATCCCCTACATATCGGAATGTGTCCAAGCGAAAACGTCTAGGTTCGCTCGGAGGAAATCAATAAGATCCTCGGCCAATGATGGGTCGAGTTGCGATCCAATCTTAAGAACTCATGACGGGTCATCCCGGCTAACTGGAATGTCAATCGTCAGCTCAGCCGGTGCTGCATTTGCTTCCTTGGGTCCCCCATCATCATCTCTCGGATCTATGTCTCTATAGATCCGAGAATGTTGCCCGAGCCAGGGATCGGGCACTACTTGTCAACTGTCAGTGTTTTGGATGCGGACGGAGCTGTCCGCAATCTTTCCTTTCTCTCTTCGATGAGCCTCTCTCAGCTTTGCCACATAACATGCACGACCGGTCGCCTGATCGCCATGCACTACACCGACTCCTTTGTCCGTCGAAAATTTTAATGTCAAACACCATGGGGCCAAAGTTGCCTTAAATTCCGCCAGGGATGGACGACCCAGAAATACATTGTATGGAGAGTCAACATCCAACACTATAAATGGTAGGATTCGCGCCCTCCTACGCTCATCCTCTTCCAGTTCAACTGGTAACTCGACATACCCCATCGCGTGAGTCGCTGCACCATTAAAGCCATGGAAACGGCCTTTAGATGGCTTCAAGTCTTTTGTCTCCATCTTCATTCGGTCATATGCCTTTTTGAAGATGATGTTGATGGAGCTTCCACAATCCATCAAAATTCTTTTGACTTGCTGGCCCGATTATCGCAGATATGACCATCGGGTTGATGGTAGGAGCCTCTACCTAGTCTGCATCTCGACTCCTAAACATTATATCGTCTGTCATCATGCGTTGTTGTTTTGCGGGGGTTCCATCTTCCACATTCGAACAACATTCATAATCCGCATGCCTCAAGGAGGTAGCATATCGTTCCATCTCCTGCCAATTCTTGCCTGCAGGGTGAGGTCCTCCGACTATAGTGTTTATGATCAATCTACCCACGGTTCGGGCAGGTTCCTACGGATGGCGTGGAGCCGGCCCCCGTCCTGGGTCTGAAGTTCCTTTCCCACCCTCTTGTGGGTTCTTAAAAAATTACTGCAGCTTTTTCTGCCTGATCAACTTTTCTATGGCGTCATAGAGGTGTCTACACTCCTCGTTATTATGCCCGTGAGTCTCACGGAAGCGACAGTACTTCCCCGTCCGCTTGTGTTCCTCTGTGGACTCCTTGGTGTGGCTTTCTGTATTGAAAGGTGTTACAGGTTGATAGATAAATATTTTCAAGAGAGGTATTCAGGGGGGTGTATTCATTGTAGGTAGGAATCCTCGGCTTCCATTTCCCTGTTTCTCTTTTCTTTACAGGATTTCCTTTTTCGGACCCTTTAGATTGGCCAGGCTTGTTCTGGACGTTGACTTGAACCTTTCCTGAGTTGTCGTCGGCTTGCTTTATAGCGATGTTACTTTTCACAGTCTCCTGAGCAGGCCATGGTGCCTTATCTCACCTGGTCCACCTGGCTTCCTCCCTTCTTATGAATTGATGAGCTTTCGAATAGAATCGCTCCAACGTAGTTGGGGGCTTTCCCGTCAACCAATCTCCAAACTCCGAGCCTGGATCTACACCTCGCATTACCGCCATTAAAATTGCATGGTCCTTATGGTTGCTAACTTCAGTGGCCGCAACGTGAAATCTTTGCAAGTATGCTTTCTTAACGTCCAGCCTTTTGTACGCTTTAAACCGACAATTAACTACACACATCAGACTCAAAACATACAAAAGGGAGAATTATTGTTTGGGGTAAATAAGAAAAGGGAGAAAGAAAGAAAACAAAACAGAATCTTGTAGCGGAACGACAAAATATAATAATCAAATATACAGTTCACGAAGCTGTTTTACAAAATATTCGATTATACTTATACAACACATATTAGAGTTACACATACCAGAGAATAATAAATAATGCAGTGGAACAATATGAATGTAGTGGAATAATATGATAAATAATAGTAATACAATCTTCGTCTTTGTCCTCCAGAAATAAAGTCTTCGAATCCTGAAATGCTCAAACTGACCCGAGCGAATTGAAAAGACAAAACACTCGAGTCGGAACTAAAAGATCTTATGTAAATAAAATCAACTGTAAACAATAGGAGTGGAACGGCGTCAGAGATGTTTATGGGATTTGACATCTCCTATCCAGTGTGTAACGTGGGTGCGGTAACTTAAGAGATGCTCGGGATTCACATCTCCCAAGGATCCGTTAAACTATTTACTGTGTAGTAATATTTCGCTATTATAATAATGTCTAATAGTAAAATAAACTTACTTTTAAATAGCATTAAGGGGTTACCCATATAGCCCTTACCACGTAATACTCCCAGTAGTCCATCCAGTATCAACGCATCTCCAGATCGGGAGACTACCCTAAATACTCCACGGGCTACGGGAGAAAACCAAACTCGTACAAGACGCGCTAGGGTAGGTGGCACGGCACAACTAGGCAATGCCAGGGTAGATATACCAATTATGCTTCCGGGCCGGTGGTAACGCGTAGCTACCGCCCACCTCGAGCCACACCCCAAAATCTAAAGAATCAAAAGTGGCCACCGAATCAATCCAAAAGTCAAAGTATAATATCAAAGGGATGTGTCCGATCAAAGGTGCTATCTCATTATCCCGTCAATCGCTCCTGTTTTAGCCACCTTACGCCAACTCAAGTAAGTCGGGTACACGTATTTACCTCAAAGGAAACACCGCCGCCATCCTACTTCATTCTGGAATCTCCACCGTGTACACGGTTGTCAAAGCGGTTTTCGGAGTTGGCAGAGAGTATGACAACTTTCGATCCCGGTCTCTTCAACAACCAAACGTTATTATAACACCGCGGTCTTTTCAAAATAGTTTATACTTCAAACCAGAATATATTATTCATTTCAAAACCATATAAATACGATATCATTTCCATTTTAAAACCAAATCATTATGATATCATTTTTATTTCAAATCAATATAATATCATTTTATTTCAAATATATCCCTTTTCCAAAATCATAGCTCTTCCAAATTATACACTTCGAGCCAAACATTTAAAATTTTAACACCTTTAAAACAAATACTTTGAAAATTCATAACTTCGAAACATTTCAATTTGGATATATTTCAAGGCTTTAAATATTACAAAATTTCAAAACTAGATTTGGATAATTTCGTTCCAACAATTAAATTTTCTATTATTTAGTTTTGAAATATTTTACATAATAAATCCCTTATCATTTAAATAAAAATCAAATTACAAATAACTAAATATTTCCTTCAATTCATTTATACTCGAAATACTCATTTAATTTCCCTTGACCCCAAAATCAAGTTATAATAATTATACCCTTTAAAATTTCCGACTTAATAAATTTCACATTAACCTTTTTGAGTTTAATTCTTGAATAAATTTAATTTCAAATAAATCTCCAATTTATCCCCCAACCTTAATTTATTTAAATCATTTTACACTCTGTATTTAAATTTAAATTTAAATACTTACTCACATTTATTTTAATAAAAACCAAACTTTATTATTAAACTTAAATTTTTATTTAACAAACTTATACATGGCTTAAACTCAAGCAATTAACTATATATAAAATAATATTTATATAATATCAAAAAAATCAATATTCATTAAACCATATATTTCTTTCCAAAACCATAGAAATCATTTTCAAAATACCTTATATATAGACCACGGTGTCTGTATAAAATTTTCTACCCTATGGTCAAGTGATATGGATATTTATCATTTCAATCCGTAATTTAAAATAAAAATGCGGTTATATATCATTTCAAACCGCAATCCCGAATGAACAAAAAATGCAGAACAACTTGCAGTCTATAACAATATAAAATACAGCATCCATTCACCTTATATCAATCATCAACCATTTATCACAATCATCATCCAATTCAAACAATAACATCAATATAGAATAGATAATAAATAACAGGTAATTACTGGCACTTTATATTCAATAATAAATTAATTTAACTGGCAGTTTATATGCAATAATAAATTGAATAACAATTTAATTCAATAAATTCAATTTAACTGGACTGATGATAAAAATATACCAAACAGCAATAAATAAATTTCTAATCACATCAGAAATTAATTTAACACACATAAGAAATTTTAGAAGTTGTGAGTGGGTTAAAACACTCACCTTTTGAATTTAAATTGAATTTAAATCCAATTTAAACCCAAAATTTGAACAGTCTCATAATCCATCCAAACTAGTGTCAAAATATCCGGAATTCCAATACAAACCTAGCGGAGAAAATCGCGCATGATTCTGAGTCCGTATGTGAAAGTTATATGGATTAGAACATTTGAATCTCAAAATTAAATTAAAAACAGAATAAATAACGTACACTCATTTCTTGCCACGTCAACATCTTCAACCTGCACACGTGAATCCACATGTTCGAACCCATCCAGGCACCATGCAAACGCCCTTGACCACGACTTTGACCTGCCACGGCTCTCGCCTATAGGCCGCCATCGCCCACGCCGTCACCACCAGTGGCTTGCCCACGACGAGCTGCACGCGATGGTTCCCACCTCGGGCCTTCCGGCCCCCCAATTCACCTCACCACCGCCGGCTATAAATGCCCTAATAGAATTGTCTACGGTGATCTAGCCGTCGATATCGCCCATGAATAACTCCGATCGAATCCCCGCGACGATCTCTACCCAACGGTACAAGCAATTTGATGATCCATCAATGTTCATGGGAACGTAATCAACGGCCGATATTTGTTCATAAATTTCTGGACGAATGGCGGTTTAGTTTGGAAAACGAATTATAGATCTGAGATGCGCTCGTCAAGAGCTTCAAATCGGTATATAATTCGATATATATTGAGGAGTTTCAATTTTTGAAGTTGATTTTTGAATTGAAATTGAATTGGAAATTTAGGGTCTCAGTCATAGAGGAAAAAGAGAAACATAAGTTCTGTACATACAGAAACGAGGAATAAGAAATGAATTAGGGTTTATAACAGGGTATATACAGGTAGGGTTGAAAATAAAAGAACTGATACGAATGGTTTGGATCGTTGAACGATAAATGGTCCAAAAAGCCCGTTATGACTCTGAAACGAAATTGGGTCAACCCATATATCAAAATAGATGTTTTTAAATATTTTAAATGCGATGAAACATGTTTCAAGTCCAAATTACATCTTATGAAGAAGTTATGCTCAAATCAAGTTATTTCGAATTGATTTCAATTGATTTCAATTAAATCGCTTTCTAAGCGTTTCAAGCCCATACGATCAAACGTCAAGCCCGATCGTTATGAAACTTGAAATCCTCCAATAATTCACCGTTACGGATCCGATGAAACTGGTCTCGTTGAAATCCGAGTCAGTGGCCAAAATGCCTATTTCTAGTTAATTAATTAAATAAATATTAAATAAATAAAAATCAAATCTTAAATTCCAATCACAAAATTTACAAATTTTATCATTTTTTATTTCCTACACCATTACAACCCTTTAAACAATTCAGATATCAACTTAAAGTTAATAAATTTACCCATTACCGCATTTAGTTTCAAATTAAATAAATTTATTAATTATTAATTGAAATCTCAATAAATCTGCTTATTTGATTTAAAATCTTGCTATTCAATAAATTGACATCTTATGGGCATAATTAACATTGACATATACTACATTTCATTAATGTATGTTTCATTTCATATTAACTCCCATTAACGTAATATTTTATTTCATTTAATTTCAATAATCCATTTATTACAGCTCAAAATCCAATAAATTAATCAACATGAATTTCAATTGTTTTCATTCAATCAATTGCCATATTGTGGATAGAGTTTACATTGGTTACTTCTTGTTGAATTAACAATCTTCAATGATAAATCAGATCAACCCTTACTGCACAAATTAAGTCAATTAACTGCCATTGATTTCACATTAAATTTTAAATTACATTTATTTGCAATTAATTCAATTATTAACTTTAAATTCCAATAAATTAATAAATCCTGAATTTCCATTCCTTTTATTCAACCAATTGTCATACTATGAATAAAGTAAATGTTATTTCCCATTATTAACTAAATTCACATTAACAAAATATTTAATTTAGATTTATTGCAATTTTTACCACATTTAAATTAACAGGCTAAATAAATAGGTAACATAAAATATTTGTTATCATTTACTTTCAATCACACTTATGAGTTATTATTCCCAAATAATTGTTACAATTGTTTTTACATCACACAAATTTCATTCAATCATCATTAACATATTATTTAATTATATTTATTGAAATTTATTTCCAATTTACTAAATACAATCAACTATAACCTTACCATTGTTTCAATTAAACTAGGATTGCACTAAATTAGTTATTTATCAATTGGCATTAACATTACTACCTTAATTTCCATTCAGTTACTATTAATCAATATATTATTACATTGGTTAATTAAATGCTTATTTTTATTTACTTATTTTACAATTTATACCCAAGCGCAACAATTAACACTATTTCTTTATTTGGATTTCACTCCAATTGTCAATAATTAATTTTAATTACCATTGCTACATTTCATTTTTAACATTTACTTCATTATAAATTATTTAAAATTTTATTTCTTTCTAAATTTAATTACAAAGATCTAATTAAATTAACCAATTTATTTATCAAAATTTATGGGTCGTTACACTCTCCCCCACTCAAAACATTTCGTCCACGAAAAGGAAAAAGGAGGGAAAAGAAGAATTAAGAAATCAATATATCTTACTTAAAATATTAAATTTATAAACAAGTAAATTTACCAAACTAATTAATTTAGATAAAATATACCAATTTATAACCATTAAACCCTTTTATACTCAAATTAATAAAGTTTGGAAAACATTTTCAAAATATTTTCTAAGTCCAAAATTTATGGAAAATTTCGGCAGAGTCTCCTTTATATAAAAAGGCTCGGAAGAAAATACAATATCAAATATAACAATATACAGCATATATTTTCCAAAATAATATATATCCCAACCCAGGAAAAATAATATAATAACGCTATAAACCGTAATTCGAGAACGTACCTATTAGTCGGACGCTTATATTATGAAACCAAAAGCAGTAGCAATTGCTTCCAGAACCTGCATTTCACTTATATAATCCAAAAGAGTTAATAATTATATAAAATGAAATGTTTAAAGTTGTTTCAACCATAAACAAACAAATCAATATAAACAACAATCATTCGCAACCAACAGCATACACATCATATACAAATCGACCATTCAATCAAAACAAAACAATTGGTTGGCTCAGGTTAAGACACTTTAAATCACATATAATGACAAATAACTATGAAGTATTCCATTTGCTCAACAGTCTTAGATAAAACTCGATAGATTATTCATACATCTAAGCAAATTTTAAAGTACCCTTGCCCAACAACCATAAACCAAACAAACAATAGTTTCAAATAGTAGATCAAATTCATACTTATTAATTTCATTTCATACATTTGTTGTTTGATTTCCTTTTCATTCATATAATGATTTATCTTTTTAATTTACTTTTATTTTCTTATAGTTTTCATTTATTTACCTTTATTCATATCATGTAAATTTCCTTTTATTGTATTACCTTCATTTATTCACTACTTAATCTCATTTATTCACTACTTAATCTCATTTATTCATTTATTTATAACACTTACCTTTCAATTATACTTAAGTTTATACCAATTACAACATCAAATTCTTATTTATTAAAGAATTTCATTGAATACTTTCATTATTTCAAATTTTTACTTGTATAATATTCTATTACAATTTCTTATTAAACATCATAACTTTATTATTGGGTAAGTTGTATATATATGCTTTTAAGAAAGCAATTGAAAGTTATACAAGTTTTCTCATTTCTTTTAATTTAATTTAATGTTCAATAATCATATCCTTTGTCTCATAGGTTACAAATTTCAAATTTCTTTTAATTTTATTTATAACTTAGCATTTAATCTCTTATTTTAATTAAAGGTTCCAATTATTAATTAATTACATTCCATTTCACTACAATAATTGAAGCTATTAATTATCAGAAACTCAAGAACTAAATACCGGGTTTAATTTCAAATCTTTTAAAATAATAGATAAATATATACTTACAACTTATATATATCCAATTATATTTAAAAAAATTAAAAAATTATATTTGGTTATCAAAATAAATCCGTAGTAAAACCACTACAGTGCCCTTCCCACTTTGAAACTCGAAAATGAATGTCGATGAAGCGTGCACTTATCACCGAAATTATTTTCCAACGACAGAGAGGGAAGTACATAACTTATTTCCTTCCAAAATTTCTTTAAAACAATTCTTTCAAATTATATTGAAATATTTATATCAAAACATACTTTCAATAATATCATCATTATATTTCAAAATCATTCAAAAGAAATTTTCAAAAACCCTGGGACTTAGATTCGAAGTTTCCAATTTCATTCATTATAAGTTGAATCTTATTTCCAAACAATATTTATAAATTTCACTACCTAACAACCAATATATTACAACCAAATATATATCATTTATAAAAAAATATTTTATATATAGAAAATATAATAGGCAAAATTATTTCATTCACATATATTCAAAACAAATAGTGTGTCGGTCTGTCCTATTAAGTGTTTAGAAATCCCTATTGATGTCATAGCGTCCCATGCACCAACCAGAATTTATAAACACAAAACGGAACAAATTAACACAATATTAAAACCCTTTTTATAACACTAACAAATACGCTCTCTCGTAAACATACACTCAATGACTCATTATAGGGTATTACTACCCTACTAATAAAGAGTCAGACCCCACAAAGCTAAGGTTTATCGCTAAACCAAAGCTCTGATACCAGATGTAATGTCCAGCCTTTTTGTACGCTTTAAACCGACGATAAACCACACACATCAGACTCAAAACATACAAAAGGGCGAATTGTTAGGGGTAAATAAGAAAATGAAGAAAGAAAGAAAACAAAATAGAATCTTGCAGCGGAACGACAAAATATAATAATTAAATATACAGTTCATGAAGCTGTTTTGCAAAATATTTGATTATACTTATACAATACATATCAGAGTTACACGTACCAGAGAATAATAAATAATGCAGCGGAACAGTATGAATGTAGTGGAATAATATGATAAATAATAGTAATACAATCTTCGTCCTCCAGAAATAAAGTCTTCGAATCCTGAAATGCTTAGACTGACCCGAGCGAATTGAAACGACAAAACACTCGAGTCAGAACTAAAAGATCTTATGTAAGTTAAATCAACTGTAAATAATATGAGTGGAACGGCGTCAGAGATGTTTACGGGATTTGACATCTCATATCCAGTGTCTAACGTGAGTGCAGTAACTAAAGAGATGCTCACAATTCACATCTCCTAAGGATCCGTTAAACTATTTACTATGTATTAATATTTCGCTATTATAATAATGTCTAATAGTAAAATAAACTTACTTTTAAATAGCGTTAAGGGGTTACCAATATAGCCCTTACCACGTAATAGTCCCAATAGTCCATCCAGTATCAGCGCATCTTCAGATCGGGAGACTACCCTAAATACTCCACGTGCTACGGAAGAAAACCAAACACGTAAAAGGCGCTCTAGGGTAGGTGATATGGCACAACTAGGTAATGCCAGGGTAGATATACCAATTACGCTTCCGGGCCAGTGGTAACGCGTAGCGTGAAACTACCGCCCACCTCGAGCCGCACCTCCAAATCAAAAGAATCGAAAGTGGCCACCAAATCAATCCAAAAGTCAAAGTACAATATGGAAAGGATGTGTCCGATCAAAGGTGCTACCTCATTAGCTCATCAATCGCTCATGTTTTAGCCACCTTATGCCAACTCACGGGAGTCGGGTCCACGTATTTACCTCAAAGGAAACGCCGCCACCATCCTACTTCATTCTAGAATCTCCACCGCGTACACGGTTGTTAAAGTGGTTTTCGGAGTTGGCAGAGAGTATGACAACTTCTGATCCGATCTCTTCAACAACCAAATGTTATTATAACACCGCGATCTTTTCAAAATAGTTTATACTTCAAACCAGGATATATTATTCATTTCAAAACCATATAAATATGATATCATTTCCATTTTAAAAACAAATCATTATGATATCATTTTTATTTCAAATCAATATAATATCATTTTATTTCAAATATATCCCTTTTCCAAAATCATAGCTCTTCCAAATTATACACTTCGAACCAAACATTTAAAATTTTAACACCTTTAAAACAAATACTTTGAAAATTCATAACTTCGAAACATTTCAATTTCGATATATTTCAAGGCTTTAAATATTCCAAAATTTCAAAACTAAATTTGGATAATTTCGATCCAATAATTAAATTTTCTATTATTTAGTTTTGAAATATTTTACATAATAAATCCCTTATCATTTAAATAAAGCTCAAATTACAAATAACTAAATATTTCCTTCAATTCATTTATACTTGAAATACTCATTTAATTTCCCTTGACCCCAAAATAAAGTTATAATGATTATACCCTTTAAAATTTCCAACTTAACGAATTTCACATTAACCTTTTTGAGTTTAATTCTTGAATAGATTTAATTTCAAATAAATCTCCAATTCATCTCCTAACCTTAATTTATTTAAATCATTTTACACTCTATATTAAAATCAAAATTTAAATACTTACTCGCATTTATTTTAATAAAAATCAAACTCTATTATTAAACTTAAATTTTTATTTAACAAACTTATACATAGCTTAAATTCAAGCATTTAACTATATATAAAATAATATTTACATAATATAAAAAAAAAATCAATATTCATTAAACCACATATTTCTTTCCAAAAGCATAGAAATCATTTTTAAAATATCTTATATATAGACCGCGGTGTCTGTACAAAATTTTCTACCCTATGGTCAAGTGATACGGATATTTATCATTTCAATCCATAATTTAAAATAAAAATACGGTTATATATCATTTCAAACCGCAATCCTGAATGAACAAAAAATGCAGAACAACTTGTAGTCTATAGCAATATAAAACACAACATCTATTCACCCAATATCAATCATCAACCATTTATAACAATCATCATCCAATTCAAACAATAACATCAATATAGAACAGATAATAAATACAGGTAATTACTGGCAGTTTATATTCAATAAAAATTAATTTAACTGGAAGTTTATATGCAATAATAAATTGAATAACAATTTAATTCAATAAATTCAATTTAACTGGACCGATGATAAAAATATACTAAACAGCAATAGATAAATTTCTAATCAGATCAGAAATTAATTTAACACATATAAGAATTTTAGAAGTTGTGAGTGAGTTAAAACACTCACCTTTTGAATTTAAATTGAATTTAAATCCAATTTAAACTCAAAATTTGAATATTCTCAGAATCCATCCAAATTAGCGCCATAATGTCCAAAATTCCAATACGAACCTAGCGGAGAAAACCCCGCATGAATCTGAGTCCGTATGTGAAAGTTATATGGATTAGAACATTTGAATCTCAAAATTAAATTAAAAACAGAATAAATAACATACACTCATTTCTTGCCACATCAACATCTTCAACCTACACACGCGAATCCACACGTTCGAACCCATCCAAGCACCACGCAAACGCCCTTGACCGCAACTTTGACCGGCCACGGCCCTCGCCCTATAGGCCGCCATCGCCTATGTCGTCACCACTAGTGGCTTGCCCAAGACGAGCCGCACGTGATGGTCCCCACCTCGAGCCTTCCGACCCCCCAACTCACCGCATCGCCGCCGGCTATGAATGCCCTAATCGAATTGTCTACGGCGATCTAGCCGTCGATATCACCTACGAACAACTCCGATCGAATCCCCTCGACGATCTCTACCCAACGGTACAAGCAATTTGATGATCCATCGACGTTCGTCGAAACGTGATGAACAGCCGATATTTGTTCATAAATTTCTAGACGAACAGTGGTTCAACTTAGAAAAGGAATTACAGATCTGAGGTGTGCTCGTCGAGGGCTTCAAATCGATATATAATTCAATATATATTGAGGAGTTTCAATTTTTGAAGTTGATTTTTGAATTGAAATTGAATTGGATAATTTCGGGTCAGCCATAGAGAAAGAAGAGCAACAGAAGTTCTGTACGTACAGAAATGAGGAATAAGAAATGAGTTAGAGTTTATAACATGGTATATATAGGTAGGGTTGAAAATAAAAGAACGGATATGAATGGTTTGGATCGCTGAACGATAAATGGCCCAAAAAGCCCGTTCTGACTCCGGAATGAAATGGGGTCAATCCATATATCAAAATAGATGCTTTTAAATATTTTAAACACGATGGAAGGTTTCAAGTCTAAATTCCATCGTATGAAGAAGTTATGCTCAAATCAAGTTATTTCGAATTGATTTCAATTGATTTCAATTAAATCGATTTCTAGGCGTTTCAAGCCCATACGATTAAAAGCCAAGCCCAATCGTTATGAAACTTGAAATCCTCCAATAATTCACCGCTACGGATCCGATGAAACTAATTTCGTCGAAATTCGAGTCAGTGGCCAAAATGGCTATTTTCCAGTTAATTAATTAAATATTAAATAAATAAAAATCAAATCTTAAATTCCAATTCCAAAATTTGCAAATTTTATCATTTTTGATTTCCCGCACCGTTGCAACTCTTCAAACAATTCAGATATCAATTTAAAGTTAATAAATTTACCCATTGCCGCATTTAGTCTCAAATTAAATAAATTTATTAATTATCAATTGAAATCTCAATAAATCCGTTTATTTGATTTAAAATCTTGCTATTCAATAAATTGACATCTTGTAGGTATAATTAACATTGATTTATACAACATTTCATTAATGTATGTTTCATTTCGTATTAATTCCCATTAACGTAATATTTTATTTCATTTAATTTCAATACTCTATTTATTACAGCTCAAAATCCAATAAATTAATCATCATGAATTTCAATTGTTTTCATTCAATCAATTGCCATAGTATGGATAGAGTTTACATTGGTTACTTCTTATTGAATTAACAATCTTCAATGATAAATCAAATCTACCCTAACTGCACGAGTTAAGTCAATTAACTGCCGTTGATTTCACATTAAATTTCAAATTCCATTTATTTGCAATTAATTCAAGTATTAAATTTAAATTCCAATAAATTAATAAATCTTGAATTTCCATTCCTTTTATTCAACCAATTGTCATATTATGAATAAAGTAAATGTTATTTCCAATTATTAACTAAATTCACATTAACAAAATATTTAATTTAGATTTATTGCAATTTTTACCACATTTAAACTAACATGCTAAATAAATAGGTAACCTAAAATATTTGTTACCATTTACTTTCAATCATGCTTATGAGTTATTATTCCCAAACAATTGTTACAATTGTTTACATCACACAAATTTCATTCAATCATCATTAAACAACTATTTAATTATATTTATTGAAATTTATTTCCAATTTACTAAATACAATCAATTATAACCTTACCATTGTTTCAATTAAATTGGGATTGCACTAAATTAGTTATTTATTAATTGGCATTAACATTACTACCTTAATTTACATTCAGTTACTATTAATCAATATATTATTGCATTGGTTACTTAAATGCTTACTTTTATTTACTTATTTTAAATTTTATACCCAAGCGCAATAATTAACACTATTTCTTTATTTGGATTTCACTCCAATTGTCAATGATTAATTTTAATTACCATTGCTACATTTCATTTTTAACATTTGCTTCATTATAAATTATTTAAATTTTTATTTTTTTCTAAATTTAATTACAAAGATCTAATTAAATTAACCAATTTATTTATCAAAATTTACGGGTTGTTACACTTTCAATGACTCTCCCGGAGCTTAGATTACACTTGATAAGGACATCACATCCTCGAGTAGCATATCATGAATTGTTCTACAAATTTCAATGCCAACTCGTCAAAGCTGGATATTGACCACAGAAGAAGTCGGGTAAACCATATAGTGGCGATTCCTGATAAAGTGATTGGGAAGCACCTACACTTGGTCGCATCATTTGCTCGGGCAGAATCCATCATCCATTCATACCTCATTATATGCTGTCTGGGGTCAGTCTTCCTTTCATAGTCTGATATAGTTGGCTTACTAAACTTCTTGGGATACTCGGCCTGTAGGATAGTATCTGTGAAGGGAGTATGACTCATGGATACTCCCCAATCTTCGTTGGTCAAGCCTTTGTTCACTCTCATTAATTGCCTGACCATGGCTGATAAGTCCAAAGTTTGTATGGAGGATGGAAGGTTGGGTTCCGTTCCACGGGACCGCTCGGGTTGATGTCCCTTCTACTGGCGATCGGCCAAACGTACATCTGCCTGTGCAGCTTCAGTCTTACGGCGTCTACGCCTAGGAGGTTCATCAGTTTAGGTCGAGCTATCAAACGAAGAATGAGGAGCAGGGTTACCTCCAACATTCTAATGCTGCTGCTGAGTCAGCTGAGTCATGAGATTAGCGTTGGCCTGGATCTACTCAACAAGTTGCCTTCTACTTTCCCTGAGTTCCCTCACCAAATCATTGAACTTTGTCCTGGTGATGACTTCCGTTTGAGTTTGGGCGATAGTCCCTGCACCTAAATTTGCTTGTTGATTGCAAGGTCCAACTTGTTGCACGCTAGCAGTCTCGTGGACGTCCGCATTGTGAGAGGCTGATCGAGTACATGGTCTTCCCATAGTAGAGTTGTTGGTCGAAACTATAAATAGATTCGACGGGCGTCCTATGAGTGGGTCGGATCTCCTTCGGTGGATTTTTCAATCCAGTAGCTACAAAGTAGATCCTATCGGCCTGAGAATTCGTTTCTCAGTGAAAGCACCAAAATGTTAGCACCATAATTGGTCAGTAACACCCTTAAGAGAGATTGTGTAGAGAGACTAATGAAGAAATTAAAGTTAAACATAAACAGTATGCCAAATTAAATGCGGAAAACAAGAACACCAGATTTATAGTGGTCCGGCGTAATTGCCAACGTCCACTTTGAAGTTAATCTTTATTGCTTTACTTAACAACTAGTTACAGATACAATCCGTATACCAACTATTTGAATACAACTGCTAAGTAAAAAGGATAAATCTTGAATGAGTCTTGAATGCGGTGGAGTCTCTCCGGTGTTCTCGAAAAAGGGTCCATTTCACTGTGCCTCCGCCCCTCTATTCATAGACGAAGATGGGTTGGACTTCCCTGACGGGCTTAGTAGCAAGATACCTCGGCACGTAATGATTGACTTCTGTGTGCCGAGCCACAAATGCCGAACGGAAAATGCCGAGCCATGTCTCCAAGTCGAACGAGGCAGTATGTTGAGTGAAATGTGTAGGCCGAACGAGATCCAATTTCGATCGAGGGGAGATGCCGAACGACATGCTTATGCCGAGTGAGGTCATGTGCTGTACGAGGCTGGAATGCCGAGCGAGGCTGGAATGTCGGTCGAGGCTGAACACCGAATGAGGTTCATACCGGTCAAGACTGAATGCCGAACGAACTTCATGCCGGTCGAGATTGAATGCCGAACGAGGCTGGAATGCCGAACGATGCTGGAATACCGAACGAGGCATGAATGCCGAGCGACCTTACAATGCCGAGAGACCTTGATGTGCCGAGTGACCTTGCTGTGCCGATCAAGGCTGGAATGCCGAGCGAACTCCCTATGCCGAACGAGGCTTGGATGCTGAACGGTGCTAGATATGCCGAACGACCCTTTATGCCGAACGAGGCTTCCACTTCAAGTCTCTGTTTACCTGGTCAAGCCACTGGGTAACAATAACTAAAATTGGTTAGTAAATAAAATGATTCCTTGAAAATTAATTTGGATATAAAAGTTGTTTGTGAATGATAAATATTTTATTGCTAACTATTACAATATAAAGTGAAGATTTTGAGTTATATTCTCTGGTTAGAAATAAATATAATTTATTTATTTTGTAATTTATAAATTTATTTTGACATAGTATTTAGTTATAGTGGATTATTAAATAAATTTAAAGCAATGTTAGAAGATTTTCAGTATGAGACGTTAGAGATTTTGCATATATAGTGAAGGTTTTAAATTATGAAGTATAGTTTGAAATGGAAAGACTAATTTTGAGGTTTATAAATATATTTTAAAGCATGATTTAATTATAGGAAATTATGAAATAGTTTCTATAATTATTCTTTATTTATTAAGTGATTTTGGAAGTTTTGAAAAATATATACGAAAGGTTTTGGGAATGAAATTTATTAACTAGATCTTATACTATAATTACAAAGTGAATGTATTATTTAATATACATATTTGGTACCTATTTCTAAGTATTTAATTTTGTTTTAAACGATCCACTATTAAATATTGAGCTGTTGCTTGTTACACTTTTTTTAATTTGAATAATCTATTTTATATTACTCCTTTGATTATTTTTCTCTTGTATATTGAATTGGATTATATAAATGATTAACCGTTGATGTTGAGTTGTTTAGTGATTTGGTATGATATGGTGACGGCGTCCTTCTTTGTGATTTTTTTGTTGATTTCTAATTCTGTGTGATGAGAAATCTGAATAAATGGAGTTATAATATTGTTTGGGATGGGGTATTCGATAATATTTCTCTAGTTTTTCTTTGAACTCGTTATATAGAATATTTGGAGATTGAGTGTAGTTTATGAGCAGTGAATAAATGTTTGAGTATCACGCGGTGGTATGGGACGTTGTTGTGATATTTAGTCGATTATTCATTGTAAGTAGATGTCGCTCTAACAGGGTCGAGTATATATGGTATTATATTTAAGGTGATGCTCGTTGATAGTGAGCAGGCTGAGAGCCATAAGTATATCTATCTTATGTTTATGATCCCATTATATGGCGAGGAGTAAACCAGATTGCATAGTATCCATCCTAGACCTAATTACGAGGTCCCTCCCTAAAGTCATGACACGTCTTTTTGTGTATATGGTTGAGAGCCAAGACCGATAGGCACTTCCCCCGTGTCAATTAGTCCAGCAGTCTGTTACCATTAGGGGCACTTGTAGGGTCATGACCACCGCATAGCATAATCTTGCACTAGATGGATATTTGGTCATGATGGTCGTCGAGGTAACTAAGCATATAGGAGCAGCACTGAGAGTGTGTGAGGAAGGCCTCTAGAGCAGGCTGAGAGTTGTCAGTCTTCTGTCTGGTTATTATTAATAAGACAGCATAAGATGCTATAGACGCCTATTTATTCACCTATGCAAGAACGTTATGTTTACAACTGAGAGTCGATCTAATCGTTTGTCGAGACCGATGCTAAATTAGATATTTATGATGCCAAGGGCGTATAAGATTAAGGATTCTAATGATTATTCACGATACTGAGAGTCGAGTGGGTTAATAGAGATCCGCGAGATCGTATGATTATTTCATTGGCTGAGAGCCAAGACGATTACCATGAGGTTGAAGGTCTAGACTATTATTATTCAGTTATCAATCTCATGGATTGTGTTTGAGTCTATATAGTTGTGTAACCCTGCATACATCAATTATATAGCTATCGAGGATAGCTAGACATGCTTAGAGCATGGAATTAGACCTTATACCTCTCTTTTACATGGTTATTTGTGAGACGACTCGAGCTACCGAGGGTATGCCATATTCCTATTCTGTGTTGTTTGATTTGGGTGATATTTGTGTGTTATATGTATTTATTGGGTGAGAAGGGCCTCAGGTATGTCTATTTTAAGATTACCTAAGAGATAATTGGGGCATTGTTGGGAGCATGTCCTATGTTGGTGTGATTAACTATGTTAATGATATTTGGATGCATGGATTATTTCACCCTTTGATATTATTTCCTCAATTTATTATTTGACTTGATTTACATGGGTGATGACATTTTCCTCTGCATGGGTTGTGATTAACGTTGTGATTATTGTTTCAAATTATCGATGGTGTTACCACATCATTATTATTATATCCAGTCTATACAGAGTTCCATATGTAAATTAATCATTTGATTTAGATATAGTGTAACCTGTGTATTATTTATATAATATTCGGATCAGTCTGAGATATTTCAGGTTCAGGGATAAGTTAACCAGTTTTTGGATGTTGGGCATAAATGGTGGATAGAGTATTTGTTTATCATTTTGTGTATTTATAGTTATATATGTTCATGTGTTGTTCTCTCTCTCACACACACACATATATAGATATATATTGGTTATGTATGTATATTTTTGATGACGGTGGGCATTTGACTATCTTTATAGGCCCACTTAGACTCGTGTATATTTTGTATTATATGTTATCGCTACGTTGATGACTCTATGATCTATGTGGTTTATTTTATATTATGTATTGTTCTATCCTAGAATCGCATGTGTCTATTGCTTTATGTCGATACCGTGTACGTATAGGCGAGCTGTTTATGATTTTTAAAATACGTACCACAGTTAACCCAATGAAATATTCACGTGTAACGACCCAGTGTCGCCTCATATTCCTTATTATCTGACGGTATTATCAGTAATACTCTTGGATAGTACGAGCATAGAGGTAGGTTGTTACATGGATGATATTCGTATTTTGACCATTACCAAATTTCATAAGTCCTAAATAATATAGTATGGACAAAGAGAATTGGTGTAAATAATCGTCACTATCAAGTATTGCTTATAATAAGAAAAAATGGATTTTACCAAAAGTGGTTTAAGCGATAAATTCGGATAAAATGTCACACTACTAGCCAAAGTGACAAGTAAACATTGATATTTGAATTGTTTGATATTAACCATTGACTGAATTTATACCTTTAAGTCGCACAACCATAATGATGAATTCTCTGAAATGCACATGATTTAATTAAT
Source organism: Allium cepa (assembly GCA_030765085.1). NCBI lineage: Eukaryota > Viridiplantae > Streptophyta > Magnoliopsida > Asparagales > Amaryllidaceae > Allium > Allium cepa. The sequence continues at coordinate 351,767,917 of CM060944.1, forward strand.
TTATAAAATGTAGTAGATTAATTAATGCTTAAGAAATATTAATTATTACTTACTTTAGTTGATGTTTGGAAGTTGTTTATAATTATTTGAATGCATTTATAAAATTTATATTTGCGTGCATTGATATACGATATCGATATAATTTAAAACAAATTGAAATAAAAAAATAATTGCATGAAGTGATTTATAGAAATTTTATGTCATTTGATGGTTTGTAATTTCAACTATACCATACAAAGAGAGAGGAGTGGAGAGAGAGATAATCAAAGGAATTAATTAGGGAAGTTTTAATTAAAAAGGAGAAATGTTTCATCCTGTAACGACCAGCCAATCTGTGCAGTTCAAGCTGACAATAAACCACAAATGTTCAACCTAAATCGAATGGAAGGACAAATAGTTATGGGAAAGAAAAGGGAAAGAAGTAGAGAAGAAGAGAAGAAAGGGAAAAAACTAAAAATAAATAAATATAGAATCTCACAATCGCAACGAAACAATGTATAATATAATATCAATGAATTTTTACGAAGAGAAACTGTTATATACATACATCCATCAGAGTGCAACAACAATCACAATTATTAGCTTGGACAGTTATAACAATCTTTTCTCACTATTGCTGATAAGTTCAACAATTTAGTAGAGGAAATAAATATATAGAAGAATACATCTTGAAGCCCTCTAACTCGTCTCTTAAGCTTAATGCATCCAAAATAATCTGTAAATATACTTGGTCTGACCCGAGCATTATAATAAAATAACACCTGAGTCAATCTGGAAAACCAGCATGAGAAAAATACACCCAACTAAATTTTTAAGTTGTAAAAACCTTTGGAAACAAAGGTATCCCATAAGACCACGCCGCATATAAACACGGATGATTTTTTACCTTATGATACCTAAACATTCCATATGAAATCCTCTAATATTATGATAATGTGTAGAATACAAATACTAATTAATCATAGCCGAAATTGTTACATTATTAAATTCTAGCATAACAGGTATACAACTAAAACCATAAAGGCTCATATTGGAAAATGGATTCCATACAATGACTGGGATACTGGGGTATCTCCCATCACAATGCATCTTTAGATAAAATAACACTGAGAACCTTGCCTGGATCGTCTACCAACACAGGACCGACCTACCCCTGATTGGATAGTACTAAATATGATCAACCCTCCATTAATGGGCCCCGAAGCATACAAATGAGAGATAATGGCGACTCTAGATACGGATGATCATACCCTACTTGGGAGTGACCCACTTAGCCCTACTGCATCTCCTCTGTTTTAGTCATTTTCGATTGATGAGGCTTGAGGCTACGTTTTACCTTTATATAGCACTTCCCACTTAGAATGCTAATACTATCTTCCAAGCAATAATGCAATACTAGCATTCATCCATACAAGTTCATTCTAGGACTGAACGAAACACTTGAGAGCTCCATCTCCAAGTTCCCATCATCTTCAAGATGTCTTCACTTCGAAATGCATTTGTTGGATCGAAGTGGTTTTCGGATAAAAAATCCGATCCCGGTCTCTTCAAAACAACTTTTTGATAATTTCCGACAAACTCAACCCCGGTTCTTTAGGAATTAAATAGTCAAAAATAAGATCAGAGACACATCCTAACCGTTGGTGGACATATTTCCTCATCATTGTCCTAGGAGAATGAAACGAGATTTATACGCATAGTACAACATCATTGGAGATGATTATTGTTGAATATGCGCTTTGCGCTATATGATTTTTGTTTGATGATAATAAACATATATACATTCATATAAATGTATTTGGTAATGTACTATTTTATTTTTTCATAGTTTAAATAAATATTTGTTGAATAAAATTAAATTTCACAGAATTTGAATTTGAATTCAAACAAAACAAGTTAAACAGATTTTGAATTCAAACAGGAATTTTATTCAAACAAATATTTTGTATAGTATGTATTTGGTTAGATAAATATCTGTTGAATAAAATAAATTACACGGAATTTGAATTTGAATTCAAACAGAACAAGTTACACAGTTTTTTGAATTCAAACGAATATTTTATTCAAACGAATATTTATTACAAACTTGAATAGTACAAATTCATGCTCTCACTATACATATACATTTTTGATTACAATCACATCACATTTACATTGATAACCTCACTACATATCACTCACACTCGTATTTATCTTCAACTTCATTCCAGTTTGAATCCAGCATCTGAGCGATCTGCAAAAATATAAACTAACGCAGTAAAATTGAAAATAAAATATTTTTGCGATATAAAATAAAACGTGAATTTTAAAAATGATATTTGCCTCAGTTATTTGGGTTGTTCGTCATCATTTAAATCTGAATTCATCATACACGAACAACTTGTGACATACACAGTATATTACTGTATATGCCACAAGGCCGTGCACACCGATATATACACTTGATAATGCTACAGGGACAGGTGAGCACAGGTCAAACCCAAATGCAAAGCCGGGTTCAACGCACGTGCAATATATTTAAAATCACGACACAAGCACAAGGTCAAACCCGAGCTGCAAAACTGAGTTCAACACAGGGCAGGTGCACAGTTACAACCAACTACATGCAAGAGGCAATAAAGACCAATCAGTAGCATGCTAACAAATTATCAAACTTCACAAGCAATGACTCGTGCAATGACCAAGAAATGACCAAACAAAGCCAGTTCAACAAAGATCAAGTCATGGAGTCGCAGTCACAATGAAACTGCAGTGGAAGTAATGATTGTAATGCAACACAGTGCAAGCAAACAATGAAAGAGAACCAGGTTAATACAATCTACAGCATAAACAAGACTTGTACACAAGGCTTGGGGGCACTGGAGCATATGATGCAACTATAATGCAACAACACCATAAGTATACAAACATACCAGATCAATGAAACAGAATTCATCACAGTGAAACCAGACCACAAAGAAAAAGCAACAAGGAAAACAATCGATCAAGGCTACACACGACAATGTTCACAAATGCAAAAAGAAAGTCAATGATCAAGCAAGTCCAATTCGAATTCATGATAGCAGACAACTCAAATTCCAAATGCATCTGTACATGAATACAGCTCGACTACAACAGCCAGTCAAATGATTAAATAAACAAATGAATGAATGCAAAAGCAAACAGTTCAAAGCTTCAAACTGCATCAGTGACCAACTACAGGAACAACAAGGTGATCAAACAAACAAAGACCAAAGCTACAACCTCACATGAAGACCAAATGTCCAGACAACATCATAATGCAACATGAAGTCAATGAAGACCAAATACAACATGACCAAAAGTGTATGCAAACAGTCAGAGAAATGTACAGAGACCAGGTACAAATAACAACAAGTCAAGGCCGCAACTAACATATCCAACTAGAAGAACAACTACAAAACCATAAAGCTACAGCATCAAGCAGACTGCAACTTCACAGCAATCATATCAAGTTCGGCATCAGGATGAGAAGAACCAACAGAACAACCATGTATCAATAACAATGCAACATAGTGACAATCACAAGCATCACAACATATTCAAGTTGAAGCCGTGAATGACACAAATACAGGCAGTGAAGAATACTGAAGTGAATGAAGATTAGTTAGCAGGTGAAAGTGCAACAGGAATGCAGACAGTGGCCGAAGCCAGTTTACAAAATATCGAAGTCAAAGAAGAATTCATGAATGTATATTGAAAGTAAAAATTCAAGTGCGTATGCAGTATTGACAAAGTCAAAAATCAACACCGTGATGAGCACGGCAATTCAATGCCGCAATTCAAAACCGTGTCAATCAAGCAATCGAGGATTTACACGAATGAATAGGTCAATAAAAAAATCACGAGCATCCAAGTATAATCGAATGGCCGAAGCACAAAATTGACAAATTCAAATAAATATATACGATCGAAGATTCAGGAAATTAAATGCATATATAACCCAATCATCATCGGCAATCAATATCCATCGAATTCCAGAAAGCACAAAATCAGTAAAAGCAAAAGCATTACATACCGAGCAAGAAAGGAATTCGATCAACGAGCAAGCCGAACAATTCACAATTTCAAAGTTAACCACAATCGAATATCAGAGAACAAGCGACGCAAGCCATCAAATCAGAATCGAGCATCAGAGACGAAGCCCTAATTCGAGAAAGAGCCGAAGCCCTAATTCAACAGAGAGAGGCCGACATTTTTTCACAAGAAAAAGAAAGGAACGGGTTGAAAGAATAGTGGGCCGGCTTAATTATTAAAAGGGGGTTTTGTTTTTTTGTTTTGGGCTTTTATTAATATTGTTTTTTTTAGGGTTATTGTTTTTGATTTATTGTTTTTTTTATTTTACGAACCAAAAAGTTAGTAAATCACCACCTAGGTTAGGTAGTGTCAGATTGTCTATTTTGAATTAGTTCAGTGAGCAGGGAGTGCGAGTTTGCAAAGCTCGATAGGCGGGAGCAGTGTTTGCGAGTGAGCGAAACTCTATAGGCGGGAGCAGGGTGTGCGAGTCTAGTAGAGTGTTTGTGAGCGGGAGCAAAAGGGTCTACGAGTCTAGTAGAGTTGTTGTAAGCGTGATACTGTTTAATTCTAATAGAAATCTGTGAATGCAGCAGTAGGCAGGGGTTGCCGAAGCTGGGTAAATTTTGTGTGTGATTTACTTTTCAGCATATTTATTCTGCAGTTTATTTCTGTGTTTAAATCGAGAAAATTTGCTATAACCCTATTCACCCCCCCCCTCTAGGGTTAATCTAGATCCTACAAGTGGTATCAGAGCCCGGTATATTTTTTAACTCTAGAGTCATGAGTCTTCAAAATAATGCTTTTTCTGAGGGGCAATCTATTGCTAGGCCACCCATGTTTAACGGGAACGATTATGCTTATTGGAAAGTTAGGATGAGTATTTATCTTAGTTCCGTTGATTATGATGTTTGGGATATTATTGAAACTGGCTATAAACCTCCCACTATAATCGTTAGTGGTACTGAGATTCCTAAACCTAAGGATAGGTGGGATGCAAACAATAAGAAATTGAAAACGACAAATGCTAAAGCCATGAATGCTTTGATATGTGCTCTTGATAAAAATGAATTTAATAGAATTTCTCATTGTACAACAGCACAGGAAATATGGCATACTTTGGAGGTGACACACGAAGGAACTTCTCAAGTCAAGGAGTCTCGGCTAGCCCTATTCAGCAATGAATACGAAAACTTTGTGATGGACAAAGACGAGAGCATAAAGGATATGTTTGGACGTTTTTCAACCTTGGTATACAATGCTAGAGCGCTTGGGAAGGTATTCACTGAGGTAGAGCTTGTGCGGAAGATACTACGAGTTTTACCAATGAACTTTGAGGCAAAAGTCACAGCAATCCAAGAATCGAAAGATCTGAGCAAACTAAGCATGGAGGAGTTGATTGGCAACTTGATGACATATGAGCTTGAGTTAAAAGCAAAGGAAGCACGCAACAACTCCGAACCAAAGAAGAAGACGATTGCCTTAAAAATTAAAGAAGAAAGCGATGAAGAAGATCCAATTGAAGAGCTTGCAATGGCTGTCAATAATCTTAGAAGATGGTCTAGATTCAAGCCACGCAAGAAGAAAACAAAGGGCAATAGGTCAAAAGATTCCGAAAATTCTGATAATGAACTGATATGTTATAACTGCAACAAGCCTGGCCGCATCAAACCAAAATGCCCACTTCTCAAAAACAACAAAGAAAAGAAAAAGGCGAAGAAGGTATTTGCAGCGACTTGGGATGATGAAGAAGGAGAGGAAGCTTCGGATAGCAGCCCAGAGGAGGCTAACTTATGTTGCATGGCAAAATCAGAATCAGAAGCAATCTCCGACGAATCTAGTGAGGCAGGTGAGTTTTCTTATAAAGAACTTGTTTTTATGTGTTCTGATCTTACTAAGGTAGTGGATACTCTTGAATCTAAAATTGAAAAACTGAAATCTGATAGGAGAGAATTTGCTCGTGAAAATTTTAGGTTAAAAACTGAACTTGAAAATATTCAAAACCTAGAATGTAACCAATGTAAAATTTTAGATTCGGAACTATCAAAAATTAGGAATAACTCTGAGAACCTTGAAAAAGAAAACTTGAGTCTTAAAGAAAACATTGACACTAGAAAAAAGGACTTTATAAATCGATGCACCTCACTTGTCGCTGAAAATACAACATTAAAAACCAAAGTCCAAAATCTTGAGAAATCTTTGAATAACTTTTCAAGAGGCGAAAAATCTTTCAACATGCTATTGGGAAATCAAATTTTTGCTAACAATAGAAAAGGACTAGGTTTTGGAAAATCACAAGATGATGATAAAGGTAAAAGTGCTGCTCGATCTGAAATAATTGGAAATCATGTTGAAAATCATAGTCATAGGAACACAAAATTTAATCAAGTCAATTTAATGAGCACGTTCTGTAAAGAATTTGGACATAATCGAAATAATTATTGGTATAAACCCAAACACGTGAAAACTATACCAATTTGGGTTCCAAAAGGCACAAATATAAAATCTTTGAAAGTCAAACAAATTTGGGTGCCAAAAGGAACATGTATAAATAGTTTTGAGTCTCCAAAAACATATTTTTCATATTCTGCCACTAACAACAATGGACCTATAAAAACAAATAGGTCACATAAATCTTTTATCGTGTAGGTGTGGAGGCAGGCTAAGGAACAACAACAGTGTTCTCTGGATTTCGGCTGTTCCAGAAACACAACGGGCGACAAAACAAAGTTCCTTAGCCTAGTATAAAGGTGACAGAATCACAATGGGCAATCACGAAAAATTATCGTAAAGGTAAAACAGGTAATTGTTTTTTAAATGTGATTATCTGCACCATACTCTAAATTAAAATCAGCCAATATTGAGATGAACAAAAGATGATGATTTTGATGCTATGATTTTTTTTTAAAAAAATAATGACTAACCATCTTTAAATAAGAATTACTTGGAGTAATTGTGATGGTTGACTGATTCGGATTTAATTGATATGATTTTTTGACTTGTTCTTATTTATGACATTAATTTGTGCTTAATTGATGACCAACCAGATTTTAAATTTTTGAACTAATTTATATAAATTTGTTCAGTCAAATGCTGGTTACTCATGCTACATGTAGATATATTGGTTCTGACATTTTGATCACTGCTTGTAAATTTGCATGATTTCAAATTCATAAGAAAAAGGATTTTAAGAAATTGTTTTTGAAATAATTATGATGTTGATTGACTGTTGATTACTCATGAAAATAATTGTTTATCCTCTGGTTTCTGAATTTATCATCATGATATTTATTTTGAGTGTTAACACGGCTTAAATTCAAAATTCAAAAGAATGATGTTTTGAAATTTTTGGTGCACATCTCATGGCTTGATTCAACAAGTGAATATTGAGTGAAATTTAAATTCAGATGCGGATTACACTGGTAATATAGTTGATAGAAAAATTATTAGTGTAACGTGATTAATTTGTGAAACATTTATTTGCTGCATCGTTTTTTTTTAAAGAAAACATCTGCATATTTTTCACTTGAAATAATTTTCAAATAGCAGAAAATTTTCTTATAAAACTTCCCTCAAGAAATCATGTTTGACCATATTTACAGCTTAATTATTTTTGAAAAATTGATTTTATAATTTTTAATTTGATTTTAAATGACAAGTTTGACTAATCTGACTCCCTTTGATTATCGAAAAGATAAATAGTGATTGAAAAAGAGATAAGAGTTGATATTTATCATATATTATAACTCAAGAAAGTATAATTAAAAATTTCTTTAGAATTTCATAACAAGAGTTATAAAAACTTTTTGTTGGACAATAATTCCATGACCATTTCTATTTCTATCATCTTTCTATCGAACATCACTCATCAAAATCATATTTAATATGTAAATTTGTGGTAGTTTACAAAGGAAATCATTTGTTCTTCAATATCTTTAAATCGGTGAAGGAAATTATTTGTGCTTCAATTTCTTATATTCAGCAATTAAAAATAAATATCCAAAGTATTCACTCTCATTTAAAAGTCCTCACGGTCATGCATGGGTGAATTACTTGATTTTTTGATTATGTGCTTCCATGCTCATTTAAAAGTCCTCACGGTTATGCATGTATGGAACGCATATTAAAAATAATTGATTTAATAGACAAGTTGATTCTAATCCCATTTAAAAGTCCTCACGGTCATGCGTGGTTAGAAGATACTTGATTTCATTTTTTAAATTAAACTGGAATACTACTAATCTCATTTAAAAGTCCTAACGGTTATGCATGGTTAGTAGATATTCAAATTTCCAGAAATAAATATACCACAAATAGACATATCTATATGAATTTTTGATGATTCTATCTCCATCACTTCTGAAAGTGGAATATGCGTTTGACAAGGGTAATTATGATTTTTGTTTGAATTTTATTGAAATTTGATATTTATATTTAATTGAGTTAAATGTTTGATTCATGTCTATCACTTCATCCCTATTTTTATAACACTGTTATTCTTTTGCTGATAACAAAAGGGGGAGAGAAAAGTTAAGATTTTGTCAAATAGAATCAAGCAAAGGTCAAATAACTTTCAATTTGCATATAGGCTCATTTACATATTTTTATTTGTATGCATATATATAGGGGGAGCCATATATGTAGGGGGAGTATCACATATAAAGGAAGCATTCAAATAGGGGGAGCAAATGAAATTATCAAATACATTTAATATATTCAAAATCTTAAATATATGTTTGTTATCATCAAAAGGGGGAGATTGTTGAATATGCGCTTTGCGCTATATGATTTTTGTTTGATGATAATAAACATATATACATTCATATAAATGTATTTGGTAATGTACTATTTTATTTTTTCATAGTTTAAATAAATATTTGTTGAATAAAATTAAATTTCACAGAATTTGAATTTGAATTCAAACAAAACAAGTTAAACAGATTTTGAATTCAAACAGGAATTTTATTCAAACAAATATTTTGTATAGTATGTATTTGGTTAGATAAATATCTGTTGAATAAAATAAATTACACGGAATTTGAATTTGAATTCAAACAGAACAAGTTACACAGTTTTTTGAATTCAAACGAATATTTTATTCAAACGAATATTTATTACAAACTTGAATAGTACAAATTCATGCTCTCACTATACATATACATTTTTGATTACAATCACATCACATTTACATTGATAACCTCACTACATATCACTCACACTCGTATTTATCTTCAACTTCATTCCAGTTTGAATCCAGCATCTGAGCGATCTGCAAAAATATAAACTAACGCAGTAAAATTGAAAATAAAATATTTTTGCGATATAAAATAAAACGTGAATTTTAAAAATGATATTTGCCTCAGTTATTTGGGTTGTTCGTCATCATTTAAATCTGAATTCATCATACACGAACAACTTGTGACATACACAGTATATTACTGTATATGCCACAAGGCCGTGCACACCGATATATACACTTGATAATGCTACAGGGACAGGTGAGCACAGGTCAAACCCAAATGCAAAGCCGGGTTCAACGCACGTGCAATATATTTAAAATCACGACACAAGCACAAGGTCAAACCCGAGCTGCAAAACTGAGTTCAACACAGGGCAGGTGCACAGTTACAACCAACTACATGCAAGAGGCAATAAAGACCAATCAGTAGCATGCTAACAAATTATCAAACTTCACAAGCAATGACTCGTGCAATGACCAAGAAATGACCAAACAAAGCCAGTTCAACAAAGATCAAGTCATGGAGTCGCAGTCACAATGAAACTGCAGTGGAAGTAATGATTGTAATGCAACACAGTGCAAGCAAACAATGAAAGAGAACCAGGTTAATACAATCTACAGCATAAACAAGACTTGTACACAAGGCTTGGGGGCACTGGAGCATATGATGCAACTATAATGCAACAACACCATAAGTATACAAACATACCAGATCAATGAAACAGAATTCATCACAGTGAAACCAGACCACAAAGAAAAAGCAACAAGGAAAACAATCGATCAAGGCTACACACGACAATGTTCACAAATGCAAAAAGAAAGTCAATGATCAAGCAAGTCCAATTCGAATTCATGATAGCAGACAACTCAAATTCCAAATGCATCTGTACATGAATACAGCTCGACTACAACAGCCAGTCAAATGATTAAATAAACAAATGAATGAATGCAAAAGCAAACAGTTCAAAGCTTCAAACTGCATCAGTGACCAACTACAGGAACAACAAGGTGATCAAACAAACAAAGACCAAAGCTACAACCTCACATGAAGACCAAATGTCCAGACAACATCATAATGCAACATGAAGTCAATGAAGACCAAATACAACATGACCAAAAGTGTATGCAAACAGTCAGAGAAATGTACAGAGACCAGGTACAAATAACAACAAGTCAAGGCCGCAACTAACATATCCAACTAGAAGAACAACTACAAAACCATAAAGCTACAGCATCAAGCAGACTGCAACTTCACAGCAATCATATCAAGTTCGGCATCAGGATGAGAAGAACCAACAGAACAACCATGTATCAATAACAATGCAACATAGTGACAATCACAAGCATCACAACATATTCAAGTTGAAGCCGTGAATGACACAAATACAGGCAGTGAAGAATACTGAAGTGAATGAAGATTAGTTAGCAGGTGAAAGTGCAACAGGAATGCAGACAGTGGCCGAAGCCAGTTTACAAAATATCGAAGTCAAAGAAGAATTCATGAATGTATATTGAAAGTAAAAATTCAAGTGCGTATGCAGTATTGACAAAGTCAAAAATCAACACCGTGATGAGCACGGCAATTCAATGCCGCAATTCAAAACCGTGTCAATCAAGCAATCGAGGATTTACACGAATGAATAGGTCAATAAAAAAATCACGAGCATCCAAGTATAATCGAATGGCCGAAGCACAAAATTGACAAATTCAAATAAATATATACGATCGAAGATTCAGGAAATTAAATGCATATATAACCCAATCATCATCGGCAATCAATATCCATCGAATTCCAGAAAGCACAAAATCAGTAAAAGCAAAAGCATTACATACCGAGCAAGAAAGGAATTCGATCAACGAGCAAGCCGAACAATTCACAATTTTAAAGTTAACCACAATCGAATATCAGAGAACAAGCGACGCAAGCCATCAAATCAGAATCGAGCATCAGAGACGAAGCCCTAATTCGAGAAAGAGCCGAAGCCCTAATTCAACAGAGAGAGGCCGACATTTTTTCACAAGAAAAAGAAAGGAACGGGTTGAAAGAATAGTGGGCCGGCTTAATTATTAAAAAGGGGGTTTTGTTTTTTTGTTTTGGGCTTTTATTAATATTGTTTTTTTTAGGGTTATTGTTTTTGATTTATTGTTTTTTTTTATTTTACGAACCAAAAAGTTAGTAAATCACCACCTAGGTTAGGTAGTGTCAGATTGTCTATTTTGAATTAGTTCAGTGAGCAGGGAGTGCGAGTTTGCAAAGCTCGATAGGCGGGAGCAGTGTTTGCGAGTGAGCGAAACTCTATAGGCGGGAGCAGGGTGTGCGAGTCTAGTAGAGTGTTTGTGAGCGGGAGCAAAAGGGTCTGCGAGTCTAGTAGAGTTGTTGTAAGCGTGATACTGTTTAATTCTAATAGAAATCTGTGAATGCAGCAGTAGGCAGGGGTTGCCGAAGCTGGGTAAATTTTGTGTGTGATTTACTTTTCAGCATATTTATTTCTGCAGTTTATTTCTGTGTTTAAATCGAGAAAATTTGCTATAACCCTATTCACCCCCCCCCCCCCCTCTAGGGTTAATCTAGATCCTACAATTATGCCATATAACTCACGTGTTTCTCCTATATATTTCCAAAGTTACGTTAGGTTCCAAATTCAATAGTTGATTATTTAACTATCAAATAACAAACATTCAATCAAGAATTTAATTCCATAGGGAAAAACCAACATTTGTTAAGCACCAAGAAACACTATGCCTCCTTTAACAAATTCTTCCATTAACTCAAATTACTTTGTAAATATTTGAACCAAAATGCTTTTACGAAGATTCATTTACCACCCTTCTATTTTCAGTGCTTGAAAAATATTCATATACTTATCTCAACGGTATAAGTATCTTTATCAAACACTGAGGAAGATTTCCCTTTTATCCACTTCTAAAATCGTTTATAAATCTCATTATAAATTTTTAAAACCCTTTATAAGCCATTTATTATTATTTCTCAAGTCATTCATAAACCATTTTTATAAATCCATACAACTATTTATAAGGCTCTTATCATAACCCTATAAGCCCATTTATAATTTTCCTTTATATTTATCTAAAACCATTTGCAGATACCTCTTAATATATTATAAATGATTTTCCTTTAAGTCTCCAAAACATTCTATAAACTTCTCTTATAAGCCCAAATCTGTTTATAAATCCTTATTTATAAATCACGAAACATGTATAAATAAATAATAATCATTTGCTTTAAAAAACTATTTTATAATAATGAACATTATAAATAAATAAGTATTAACTTTTAAACATCTGACAAATAGTAATTTAAAAATTTCAAAACATTTTTAATAACTGATAATAACCTTACCTTCAACATTTTTTTCAAATAAAAATAATTAATTTCCAAAACTATACTGAAAAATAATCATACTTAACTTCAAACCATATTAGTGATTTAAATAATTAACTTCCAATTATTTAAAAATACCGGAAGCTCACTTTAAAACAATATTAGTATAAATGACTAACTTTTAAACATAAATATTCTTCTTTGGTAACAATCCGGATTCAATCTCCCACATAATCCTTTCCAAATTTACAAAGCTATATTTATAAATCTCTTTATTTATGCACTCCATTTATAACTTTATTTTTTTTATAAATTTCACTTATTCGTAAAATTCATTAAAAACATCGATCACCATCCGTTTTTAACGTGTCTCCAAGTGGATAAATTCCTTTCAGTTTATAAATTATCATTCAATAATCCTAATTCACTCTCACTTTCAATTTCCAAATCAGAGTCAACTATTTTCTAAAATCAACTTCCATATCTTATAATAAATCCACTATTTGATTTATTTCACCCATTTGTTCAATAATAATAATTTCCTTCGATTTATAACACCGTTTGTAAATCCATTCTTTAATTAACAAAACATGATTTTACAAATCTTTATTTCATTTGTGAAACATCACTTTATACAAAGCGATTAATAACATTTATATCCAATATTTTCTATTTTCTTTTTAAACTATATATTCTCGTTATAAAAGACGGACTTAATTTACGATATAAAATCTTTATCCACAACTCAAAATTTTCATTTAAAATATTTTATAAAACTATAAATCTATAATTTTTCAAAATCATAACCTTTATTTTAGAAAAATTATTTAAACGTATAAAATTTCTCTTCTTTCCTCCTAACCTTCCATGGCAGAAGACAAAAAAGTGGATTCCAAAATATTTCAACTCCAAATAAAAAGACATCAAATATAATAAAAGACAAGTTGTTCTTCCATCTTTTGCAAGGATTGAGTATGAATATTGGATTTCTAAGGATATTACTTCATTCAAGGTGCATTCTCTTGACAACATCTTAAGATAATAATTCTAATTTTATTTATTCATCGTCCACCGTGTTCATATACATATTTCATCTCATCTGTATATTTGTATATTTGGTTATATAGATTAGATTCTCTTTTACTGCATCTTAATTAATTAAATATGTTCACCATGTCATTTTGATGTGGATTTGCTTTAAGATGTACTTTGATTACTTACCTACTGATCTTGTCATCATTAGATCTACATCATATGTTTTCACGTTTAATTAATAGTTCATATTGTCTATATAGTTTAGATTTGGAATCTTTGCAACACATAAATGTACATATACATACATATACATATATTTGTGTGTGTGTGTGAGATTCGTCCTATCTATTTTTGTTATGGTTTTAAATTTGCTGTTTAAATTAAAAAAATTGGTTGAAATCTAAGTTTTAATTAATAGTATAATTCTATTGTTGATACGAATAGAAAACAGTATAGTTTATCAATGTTTGTATATGTGTGTGTATTTCGTATTCGTTATTTTGAATATAATCTTTTGGTTATCACATACTTATATTTGAAAGTTCAAAAAATGCTTTATAAACTTGATTGGACTTTTGTGGAAAATATCACAAACCCTTATATTTTCTTTTAAATTAAAGTTAGACTTCAATTTGTTGCTTTGTTTTAAAGTATATTTCAAATTATAAATTGTTTCATACAGATGTTGTTTTAAGTTTAAAAAATCAATTACAGTGATTTGTATATGTATGTTTTTATATAGATACGTACATCATACATACATACATACATATATGTGTGTGTGTAACTTAAGGTTTATAAAATGGACGTTTATGTAAAATCATAATTTTAATCTTAAACCCTTTCTAACCTTGAAACTAGATTCAAAATTGTTGTTTTTAATTTGAAACTTATATATTAATGCGAAACTTAATTTTAACACATTTTATATGTATGTATTCATATGTATATATAAGCTCTATTATATATATGTAAGTATATATGTATTTCAAATAATAATATGGACAACAAAGGCATATATAAAGGAAACATCATCCATGCACACTTCACATAAGTTGCACTTATAAAATATGCATCAAAGTATACATTTAGATATACTCATATTTCATGCCATGTTTAAATTGATCATCAATGACATTTAACAAATCATCAATCTAATCATAGAGAGAGAAATGAAAGGTTTCTCCCTTCAATTAATGCTATATATTTTCTAAATTGATTGTACAAGCATTAGAGAAAGAAATAAAAGGTTTCCTTCTCAAATTAATTTTAATAAGTAATCGCTACATATATGGGCATATTGATGCTTTATCTAAATTTATATCAAATTCAAACTCTTTCAAACTAATTAAACAAAATAAAGGATTTTATTTAAAACACCTTTTAGATTGGATCTAAAATCCCTATAGACTTCATGGACCCAATAGATCAAAAGAGGATTTTTTTTTTGAAATTTGCCCTTTGACTCCACTACGAGCTGGCCCAGTTCCATCAATAATGAGTAGAGAGTAGGTTAGGACATTTGAGAATGATATGGTTGAACATATGCAGAATTTGAAATGAAAATTGAGTGGTTAAACTCAAATGGATTGAAACGGTATTCACTGCCTCAAAGTTTGTCCATCAAACATGAAGCAATACTCATCCAAATGGTGAAAGACGTACAACAAGGACGCAAACCCAAGCTGAGAGATGATAGTGCGATGTGTCTTGGTGACATGGAACAAAATGTTCAAAAGAAGAGAAGAAAGTCAAATGAGAGGAAGAGAAGGTGGTGGGATGAATTCCACCATGTAAAGTCTCCCATCTGAAATGGCTCTCGGCCATAGCAGACATTCAGATTTTTGAATTTTCTATTAAAACGTTTGAATTGTAGAAATCCGATTCCAACAACATTATTGTGTAAATATGAGGGATTTAGATGCTTAGATGGTTGTCATAGGCATCTGAAAATTAGATCAGGCGTCTGAATCTATTTTTGACGTCTGAACTACCGTGGAATTAAACACTTTATTAGAGTTTTGAAATGTTGAGATTTCAGGAGTTCGAGTTTGTTTTAGGGACCCGCGAGATGCTCGGAGGGTCCAAAGTGGCTTGAAGCAATACAATTAGTTCAAGAACGGTATGCTAAGTCTTGAAAAAATATGCGGTTGGTGCTAAGCAACATAAAGGCTAAAGTGATTGTTCGAGATGTGATTCATATCATGGTTTTATAGAATGGTCCAATGACTTTGAAATGATATGGTAGGGTATTGCGGTATACAATTGCATACAATGTTACATGTCCAGAGTAAGTCCATATCCCTTGGCTATGGCCTTAGAATTTGATATTTAAAGACCATTTGGAGAACAAGGCATGGTTGTCTCAATTGCTTATGTTAGGTGACATTAGTTCAAAGATAGGGGACATTCTATCCTGGTAACAATGTCTATAATCTTTGACTATTTTGTATCAAGGGTTATTGGCTTTGGATTACTTGTCCTGAGTCCACTTGATAAACAAATGGTTGCGGCTAGGCACACATATATCGATTTGTGTTCGATACAGTTACAGGTGGTGGATGATGCGGTAAAGTGTCATAGTTGGTGTTGCATTGATGGCTATGCTCAGTGGGTCTTTGTCTTATCGCGGGACCCAGGATTTACTAACCTAGTGCATGGAGGTTAAGACACGTTTGGTTGCCATGGTGATTAGTAGTTACTAGACTTATCATGTATTACATAGTATTGCAGTAGAAATGCGCTAACTTGTTGGATGCACCTAAAGATGCATGTTGAAGTATGGTTTTATTATCTCGTATTATACCATTTGCTATCATACATGATATATTAGCATATTGATAATCATGATAAATAGTGATATTTTCTTTTCATCGGAGTTTATGTCTGATCCTCTCTATGTGTTTCTTTTGTATCTATTCCTTAAATAAGTTGACTTAGAGGAGAGATTCTTCTAGTTAGAGATGAATTAAAGAGCTATAGTCGTTATTGGTATTATCATATATATCCCGTATAATTTGGATGTTGACATATTAGACTCTTTGCATCGTGAGACAAGTTGTGTATGGGTTTGATGTACTATTTAGGCTTCATTTGCATTTGAAAAATGACCTATTATGGTATTAAATGTTATGTCTCACTTATGTGATATGCATTAAGTCTATTACATGTTTCTATTGGTATTATATTTATTCCTTCCACTGTGAGATGATCAATATATATTATGGTAGGCATGCTCTGTTTATTTAAATACTACCTCACAAACCATAATCTATGATACTTATGGAACCCCAATGCATTTGTACATGGATTATAGGTGCCATAAATGGCTTGTCACTACAACTATTCTCGGTGAAATTACGAACTTGAGTTATATTGGCCCAGATGACAGTTATGTGTTTACCATAAGTAAAGGACACGATAAATTGATAGTCTTGTACGTCGTATCAAGTAGAAGATTGATTATCATATACAATGAACAATTAGCTAAGCTCCAAATAAATAGAATACATTTTTCCAACTTAGTAGTTTTTTGTGGTTTGCATGAAATATAATGACTTGCTCATAGGTCAGATGAGATAATTTCCATGCATGAGAAGCTACAATCTCATCCAACTGCATGAGTGAGCAAGCGAGCAAAATAATTCATGTTTAGTTTTCTAGCTCTAATTTTGACCTTTATTTTTCTTGAAAAAATCCAATGATTTACATTATGATCATGTCAAATAAATTTTAACTCAAATGTTATTGTACACACAAACATAAATGATATAAATGAAACCAAATAGTATCTCACTTTTGTTACAGGCTATGGAATAAACCAAGGTATTTTTTTGTCTCACCAGTAATTGGCTGCTAAAACTATTTTGAGGCATTTGTAAAGAATAAAATCAACTATAGCTCCCATTAAAGAATAAATTTTGCTTACACAATCTCTCTCCACATACAATTTGTCTTGTTTCTTCGATTTTCTTTGTGTTATTCGTAGTTGTAGAGAAATCCTTATAGGAGTGGTTTTGAAACTAATATATATATGAAATATACCATTTTTTTTCATAATCATGTAACTATGCTCTCAAGTATATATGGAATAAACCTTATCTATGTCAACTAGTTTCATGTACAATAAACATGTACTAAACCCAATGAAAAGTTTTAGGATTTTTTTTTGGTTTATTGAAAATAGTTTGAATCTTTGGGGTTATGCTATGATGTTCCATAAAGTGCAACACTTGCATGATATTTAGTAATATGAACTTGTACACATGAATATAAAAGTAATGATGTACCTTTGGACACTTATCAAATACTACTAGTATATCAGATGGTTTATTTATATATTTATTTGGTATTTTATCATGTTACTGAACTTTGTGCACAATAAAATACACAGCACATTAATCATTTTTCTATGAAACTTCAAAATCAAGATTGATTTTTCATAATATATGAAACATGTGCCACCGAAATCTTTATTCAAACAATTTATAAGCTAATACAAGTATATAAAGCAAATAATTTTGTATATTTCTTTTGAAAAATCTCCCAAATCCCACAAACCTCTAAATTCACTGTGGTTTGAGGTAGATGTTGTGATTTAGGGTTTGGAATCCGTAGCAAATCAATTTGCATTATAAAAATCATCCTCACTCGCTCATCTGATGCTTATCAATATTGTGCTAATCAACCATGCAATGCTTGTAGAAGCAAAAGCACGACTTGATTGTTGATTGTCGTTGCACCTGGTATCGGTCGCGGTGGTTTTCTTGACGTGGAAGTTGATTTTTCTAACTCTAAATTTGAGCGCGTAAACTTAGAAGTGGGAATGAAATAAAATGCAGCCGGTAAATGAGAAAGTGTGGGAAATGAAAACATACCCTAAAACTACAAATATTCCACCGATTATGATTTATTTAAAAATTGGCAAATAATCAAACATTATTTGTGTTCAAAATTTATTAAAAAATGTGTGTGTGTGTGTATTGTTATAATGCCTTTTTAGACATACTCATGCTTTTTAATGTTTTTCGTTTGTAATGCTTGTTGGAAATTGAAAAATATAAAATATCAATGTTAACCCACTTTTGAGCCAAAACGGATTTCAACTAGACTTACAAGATCAAAATGAGAAAGAAACAACTTGAAAATTGACAAGCATACTTAGATGGAGCAAAGAAATAGCTCGGAGAAATTTCACCCCAAGATGCACAAAGTACACAGTGTAGGTTGCGAAATTATGAATCTTTAGGCTAAATAAACATTAGAACGGCCCAAGGAGGTGTGAATAGTGTTTTTCTAACATTTGTAAAAAAAATTAAATTTCTTTCAAGTTTAATGTTAAATCACTAATTTTCAACACAGAATTGTATCAACAATCAATCACAGATAAAATAAAAGCAGTAAAGTAAAGTAGAGAGTTAGAGAGATGACACTAGGGATTTTATATTGGTTCGGATTTCTTATACATTCTATCACGTACAATTTCTTGTACAGATTTCTTTTTAAATGCCATTCTTTAAATGGGCAGAAGGCAAACCCAAGTACAATCTCGATTCCGAGGCTATGAGACACATCTTCCTGATTTTCTGGGCTTAGGGTACACCCACTTGATTTGCATGGGCTACAAGCACGTCCAATCGAATTTTCAGGCTACCAAGCACACCCACTCAAATTTCTTAGCTACTAAGTACACTCAATTATTTGAATGGGCTATAATCACATCGAAACAAATGCAAATAGAGTTTGATGGTTTTTCTAAAGATAATTTCTTGAACTTTGGATGTAATAGATCCAATAGCCTCTTGGTTAGCACTTTAATCTTTGATTTGAGAGAGAGATGATTTCAAAATAGCAAGAAAGTAATATTGAATCAATACATGAAAGTATGAATTGACTAAATTTGATTTTGAAGAGAATTTGATATAATTTCAATAGAGTTTTCAAGAGAGTAAGAGGATAGAAGAAGATAAGAAATCAGTTGTTTGAAAGCCCCAATATATAGAGAATAGACAAACATGTCCATTTGCGAAGAGTTATGACGAATTGACACTTCATTTAAGAATTTGAATTACAAATTTGCGGTATGTATGGCGGTATACCTACAGGGTATATGTTAACACTCCCTTTGAAAATTGAATTTTTTTAAAAAATATTTTGAAAATATTATGCTTTGTAAAATATTTCGATGCTTTGTAAAATAATTTAAACATAGTTTATAAACATTTTAGACATAGAAATTTTTTTATGAAATATTTCTAAAATATATTATTAATTTAAAATATGAAAGATTTTAAAATATATTTTGATTAGAGCTATAAATGCCTTAGAAAAATATTTAAAAATATATCTTCGTAAAAATGGGAGTGGCTTGAAATTATGTCTTGTATAAAGTAAAAGTCTTAGAGTATATTTGGTCAAAAGTATATATAATAATTTTAAAAGTATGAAAACTTAAAAGTATATTGAAATCATAAAACTTAAAAATATATTGAAACCATAAAAACTTTTAGAATATAAAACTTAAAATATATTCAGCTAAAAATGGTTTAAAATAATTTGAAAATAGAAGGTAGATTAAAGAGATCTACTAGATACTTTAATATAATAAGCTATAACTCTATATACAAAACCGTAGTCTTGATATCTTCATATCTTCTTATCTTTTTATCTTGATTTTCAAACTCACGAGTCTCCATGTCTATCTCTTGAATCTCTATATCTACTTCTTGAGTCTTTATATTATATAGTCTTCGATTCAATACCTATCTAATATCCTGCACTATATATTACTTAACTTGATAAAACATTAGCATCTACATTTTATACGATCGTATATGGTCATTATTGTCAAAACCAATAACTAAGGTACTAACAGTCTCCTCCTTTTTGATGATGACAACCATGTATATGATATATATTACAACTCCTCCTGAGTTACTTAACTCCCCCTTAATATATGCTTAGATATTTCATATTTTTCGCTCCCTTTGTTATCAACAAAAATGGATAGAAAATAAAAACTCCTCCTTAATAAAATATTTATAAATTCTAAAATCGGTATCATTAAAATGAAAGCCATAAAGATTCTGGATATATACATATACTAAATTAATACATATAAAGTGATACAATATGATGCAAACAGCAAAGACTATAAATAATGAAAACATAATTATTCCTATTAATTTTAAGTGAGGAAAATAATTAGTTGTGACATATGAAGGTTTAATAAAGAGAAACATAAGAAATGCTAGATGTAATTCATGGTATATCATAGAATTAAGATATATATTAAATAATAAATACAATAAATAAATAGGATAATGCAATCTTTATTTTATATAATGATCAATTTTGAATCATAGCCTGATCATAGTATTTAATAAGTGTAACTATGTGTATGATCAAACTTATGCTTTGAAAATAATTGAAGTAAACATTATTTTATTCTTATATATAGTGTTTATTTTTAAAAAGACATGATAATTTATAATAATTTTATGTAATCTTATATGCAAAGTATAAGTGAGATATGTAGAGTTGAAAAATCATTAAAAACATCATATAAATTTAATAATAATAATAAAAAGAACCTGGAAATGGCAGTAAGATGGTTGATCATATGTTTCGGTATCATTGCCATCCTGAAAATTTTCTTCTTCAGAGAATATCATGTTACGATCGATCATATAAAAGGTCACCATAGTCATTTTTTCCTCTTTCTCATCTTATGGTATGCAATACCTGAAGGAATAGAACCTATTTGTATTGTTATCCATGCTATATGGGATCTGTATGGTCAAATCTTTTAGAAATCAAACCTAATATTTTTAAGAGTTTGTTTATGATCAAGAATGTTTAAATCATGAAAAAGTATAAATGGTTTCATATGATGAAAAACAGAATGAAAAATGAGATACTCTAATAAATTTTTTATTTTCAAATCATGATTTAACACTAGTAGAGTTTTAAAATCTATTCATAACACTGTCATGTGTAAGATAATGTGACATAATGTATTTTATGTTACATTGATTGTTTAAATTACAAGTGCATTAATGGATTACACGTGTAAAGACACTTGGCATCATGCATGTATACAGTGATCTTTCTAAATGACAAATGTAATGACCCATGTTATTTTGCATGTATGTTACTATTTATTTATACGACAAGTGCCATATGATGTGGCGCATTCCTATTGATGGAAGAAATCTATAAATAGAGCTTTATTCACATATTATAAATTCATTCAATTAATTTCATGAAGCCATAAAGTTAATATCTCATGATAAAGTTAGTAAGAAACAAGAGTGAAAGAAGTAAAATCAACATTATAAAAGTTCAAATCATGGAAGAATATATGCTTTTTCCATTTAGTACAGTCGTGATAAATGATTATTGAGATGTCATTAGAAAGGAACCACCTAATGAAAGTCATTTGGGAAAAGGTATAACCAATCACGAAGAGGCACGACCATTTTAAAAAAAATTAAAAACTAAAAGCATAACTTGGCAGTTGAAGTGTCTATTAGATTTTAACAAAAAGAATGAAAATGTTTCGTTAATTTAAAATGCTCAGAATTTTTTACATACTTATATATATACTAATTATATTTTGGAAAATAACTTTTTGATGTTAAAAAATTTGTGTAAAAAATAAATAAAAGTTCAAAATTGCAATGACCCACGTCAGAAGTATAACTGTTGTAACCACCAAATGGCTGTTTATTTGAAAATATTAAAACAGTGAACTTTCAAATTTTGATATGAAATTTTTTACATAAGTAAATTGGAATATATATTATCATATAAATAAATTTCATGTAAAAATATACAATTTATAATTTTTGAGATTTTCCAGAAGATTACTGCGTGTAACATTTTGTTCGTCATTTAAAAAGCGTAGTCAATTTGTATGAAAATCAGGAAAACATTAATTATTTAAATGTTTTAAGATTTTTTATTTTGTTAACTAACTAATAGTTATTTGGAACATATTTTTATTATTGAATAATTTATTAATTTTAAGACCATAAAAATTCAAATTTTGACTCCATAATTTGAAAATATAGTCGTTGTAACTTACTAAATATCTATTCATTCAAAAATAATAAAATAGTTAGATTTTGAGTTTTGGCTTCAATTTTTTTTACGGAATCAAGTATATCCATTTAGTATTCGTGTAGAAAAATTCATTATAAAATTATTAATTTATAATTTTTGAGATTTAAAACATACTACTGCATTCAGTATTTTCTATCCATTTTTCAAAGTGTGTAGTCAGCTTTGTAAAAGTATAACAAAATTTAAAATTTAATATTCTACTTTGAATTTTTTTTAAACTTTTAATGCATAATAATATAATATAATTTTTAATTGATAAATAATCTAGAATATTTATACATAAAATCATAAGGCATTTCAAAAACTAAAGCATCTTTTCAATTTCAAAAACTACCCGTTATTTTTGGAGGAAAAACTTGGTTTCTACTTATTTAAACCTTTCTGGTTATTTGGAAAATAGAAGAAAAACTAAAATGCCTTTCTACTTAAAGATATAATTAAGAAGTAATGTATAAAAATTAAAAGAAGATCGATATTGCTGACGTCCTCTATTCTAATATTACATTTTCTCAATCTAAAGGTTTGTCTTTAAGCATATATATATACATAACACACACACATACATCTCTATTGTTTCTCTTCTGGTCTCTTGATCTTCCATCATGTCTTTTGAACATCCATTGTTTAGAATCTATTTGTCCTTCTTGATTTGATTATCAAATTTATGTTCGCTATTAGCCACATAACAAATGTGTTCCTACAATTCATTTCTTTCAAAATATCATGTGACTTTTCATAATGATTAGTTACTAATCTATTAAAAAATGACATATTTGTTTTACAAATTTGTTTTTCTATAAAAGTGTTAAAAATAGTACTAGCAATATTACTTGCCATTTAAAATTTTCAAAAACCAAATTATGAGTTTTTGAAAATCCAGCGTTCTGGTACCAAATGTAGGTTGCGGAATTATGGACCTTAAGGCTAAATAAACACTTGAGGGGAGTGAATAGTGTTTTCTTACTTTTGTAAATCATTTTAGATTTATTCTAAGTTTAATGTTAAATCATAGATTTTCGAGACGAAATTATATCGGCAATCAATCAATGATGCAAACACAGATAAAATAAAAGTAGTTAAGTAAAGTAGAGAGTTGGAGAGACGACAACAAATATTTTATACCGGTTCGGATTTCTCTTATATCCAGTCTCTACTTTTTAAATGGGTAAAAGGCAAGCCCAATTACAATTGAGGCTACAAGACACACACTCCTAATTTCCAGGCTCAGAGTATACCCACTTAATTTGGACGGGGTACAAGCACACCCACCCGGATTTCCGGGCTATCAAGCACACCCACTTGGATTTCTGAGCTACCAAGCGTACCCAATTGATTTGAACGGGCTACAATCACACTCAAGCAAATGCAAAAGAGTTTGATGATTTTTCTGTAACGACCCGTAAATTTCGATAACTAAATTAGTTAATTTAATAAGATTTTGTAATTAAATTTAGAAAAAAAATTATAATCTGTAACGAAATGAATGTTAAAAATGTAATGCAGCAATGGTAATTAAAAGTAATTATTGACAATTGGAATGAAATCCCAATAATGAAATAGTGTAAATTATTGCACTTGGTTATAAGATTGAAGATAAGTAAATAAGGGGAAAGTGTTGTATAAATAAATGAATTTGCATAATAAATGGTAATTGGATGAATTCAGTATTATGTAAGTAATTATAAAAATTTAGTTGAGTATAAAATAAACTTAAGAGTAAATTAAAGGTTATGATAACAATTATTATAAATTACATATTTAATTGTCAATGAAATTAATTGGAAATCAATTACATTTAAATGTAAGTAAATGTTCATTAGTGTGAGTTAGGACAGTGATTGTAAAGTGTGAATGTAATAATATGAATGGAAAAGTATTTTTTTGTTCATAAGATAATATAAAAGAATGAAACCAAGTTGAATAAATTAATTGAGATATTAATTATAATAAACGTATATTTCGACAAATTAAATATAATTGAAAACAACAGTTAATATAAAGGAAAGATGAAAATGTAAATATATTAATGTAATGAAAGACATACAAATATTAACTAGGTTCATAGAGTAATAAGAGACTTGATAAAAAGGATTAGAATTGAATCAAATCAGTTAATTGCAATTAATTATAATTAAATGGAATTCAATTCGCAATAAATGAAGAAACACTGCGACAATTGATATTTGGTTGAATTGAGAAATTATTGATGTACTGGTATATAAACCAACGTTAATGTTACCTATGAGATGATAAGTTACTAATTTATTTCGTAACTAGGTTGAGAAATCAAATAAATAGATTTTTGGAATTTCAATTGATAATTAATGAATTTACTGAAATTGAAATTTGATACCATAGTTGGTGAATAAATTAACTTTAAATGGATATAGAAATTTGTTATAAGGGAATCTAAATTACTAAAGTAATCCAAGATGATAAAAATTATAAATTAGAGAATTTGAATGAAACATTGATTTAATTTAATTTAATATGTATTTATTTAATTAGCTGAAAAATAGCCATTTTGGCCACTGACTCGGATTTCGACAAAACTAGTTTCATCGGATCCGTAACAGCGAATTATTATAAGATTTAAAGTTTTGTATCGATCGGACTTGTCGTTTGATCGTACGGGCTCGAAACGCCAAGAAAACAATTTAATTAAAATCAATTGAAATCAATTTGGAATAAGATGATTTTACCATAACTTATTTATACGATGGAATTTGGACCGAAAACATGTTCCATCGATTTTGAAATAATTAAAAACATCTATTTTGATATATGGTTTGATTCTGCCTTCGTTCCGAAGGCAGAATGAGCTTTTCGGGTCGTTTATCGTTCCAACCCAAATCCTATCCGATCGGTTATGTCTATTTTAACCTACCTATTTATATCCAGTTATAAACCCCAGCCATTTCTCATATTCATTTGTATGTAAGTACAATTCAATTGTCCACTTCTCCTTCTCAATGGCAGACAAAATAGAACCAGTTCCAAATCCAATTGCAATCCAAAATCAAATCAAAAATTTCAAACTCCTCAATACATATCGAATTATATATCGATTTGAAGCTCTCGACGAGTGCAGGTCAAATATGTGATTCGTTTTTCAATCTAGGTTTTTGTGTGGTCAGAATTAGGCAATTTAGTTTCGGCCATTCGTTGCTAGGATGTGAGATTTCGGCGGTGGATCGTCAAATTTAGGACGATCAGGAGGTATTGGATGGCAGTGGGTGACCTGTAGAGCAGATCCATGGGTTCGACTTGGGTCCTGTATGACCTAATTTGCCTCGATTGGCATGAGTAGGGCAGCGATGGCGCATCAACTATGAGGGGCCAGAGTCGTGCACGCTTGGCCATGGGGCGCGACGCTGGGTGTAGAACGTGGTGGCGACTTTCGATGTGGACGGCGGCGTGAGTTTATCGACGATGAATGAGGGTATTGGTGGCGGCTACAGGTTCGTATGCGATGTTAGGGTTCGGTGCTGTTCTCTTGGTAGTGACGTGGTGCTTGAGGATAGGTTGGTGTTTGTTTTGTTTTCTTTTATTTTAATTTCAATTTCATTCGTTTCGATCGTAATAACTTTTGCATATGAGGTCGAAATTACACATGGTTTTCTCTGCTAGGATCGTATTGAAATTCTAGACATTTTAGCACTAGTTTGGATGGATTCTGAGATTGTTCAAATTTTGAGTTCAATTGGATTTAAATTCAATTTAAATTCAAAAGGTGAGTGTTTTAACCCACTCACAACTTCTAAAATTTCTTATGTTTGTTAAATTTAATTCATAATGTGATTAGGAATTTATTTATGATTGTGTGGTATATATTTAATCATCATCTTATTTAAATTGAATTTATTTGAATTAAATTGTTATTTAATTTATTATTGCATATAAACTGCTAGTTAAATACCTGTTATTTATTGTCAGCTTCTATATTGATATTTATGGATTGTTTTGGATGATGATTATGATGATTGTTGATTATTGGTTGAACGGATGTATAGTTTATATTATTATAAATTGCAAGTTCGCTATGGATTATTATCAATTCGGGATTGCAGTTTGAATTGATATACAACCGTAAATTATTAAATTGTGGATTGAAATGATAAATATCCGTATCACTTGACCATATGATAGAAATTGTATACAGACACCGTGATCTATAAAAAAAATATTTTTGAAATGATTTCTATGGTTTTGTAACGAAATATATGGTTTTTATAAATATTGATTTTTGATATTATATAAATGTTATTTTATTCTTGGTTTTAAGCTATGCATAAATTTGTTTCATTATAGAATAAGTTTAATAATAAAGTTTGATTTTATTAAAATATAATATGCTTAAGTATTTATTTAAATTATATTTTAATATAGAGTTTATAATGATTTCAATAAATTAAGGTTGAAAGATAAATTAAAAATTGATTTGAAATTTTATTTAATTGAGAATTATATTTAATAAAAATCGATTTGGAACTTATTGAATTTGAGATTTTAAAGAATATGATTTTATAACTTGATTTGGTTTAAGGTGATTTAAATGAATATATCAAGTTTGAATAAATTCAGGGCAATATTCAATTATTTTGAACTTTGGAGTTTATTTAAATGATATTGGCTTTATTAAGTAAATATTTTAAAACTAAATAATAGAAAACTGGATTATATATATATATATATATATATAAAGTTATCAAATTTAGTTTTGAAATATTGAATTTGAAAGCTTTGAAATCTATTGAAATGGTTTATTTTGAGGCTCGAATCTATATTTGAAATTGATATAAATTGAAATGGTTTATTGAAAACTGAATTGAGTTGAAATTTATGAATTGAGATCTGATTTAAATTGAATTTTTGGATTCAAGTTGATTGGAATCAATTTGTGAAGTCGACGAAATTATTTTACTTTACAAAGTAATTTTAAATTTAAAACTATTTTATTCTATATACTATTTGAGTATATAGACCGTTCAAGTGGTGGAAGTTATGGTTTAGAAGCTATCAATTTCAAAGTATTATGTTTTGAAATATTATATTTTCAAGTGTTTGGTTTCGAAAATGTTATAACTTTGAAAGTGCTATGATATTTTGGTTCTGGAATATAAACTATTTTGAAATGATCGTGGTGTAATAATAACGTTTGGTTGCTAAAGAGACCGGGATCGGAAGTTGTCATACTCTCTGCCAACTCCAAAAACCACTTTAACGACCATGTACGCGGTGGAGTTTCCAGAATGAAGTAGGATGACGGCGGGTTCTATTGAGGTACATACGTGGACCCGACTCCCGTGAGTTGGCATAAGGTGGCTAAAACAAAAGCGATTGACGGACTAAGAAGGTAGCACCTTTTATCGGACACACTCATTCGATACCATTCTATTACTTTGTGATTGATTGGGGCCCCTTTTGATTTTGGGGGTGTGACACGAGGTGGGCGGTAGTAGATGTTATGCGTTACCACCGGTCCGGAAGCGTAATTGGCATATCTACCCTGGCATTGCCTAATTGTGCTGTGTCACCTACCCAAGCGCGCCTTCGAGTTTGGTTTTCTCCTGTAGCCTGTGAAGTATTTAGGGTATCCTCCCGATCTGGAGATGCGCTGATACTGGATGGACTACTGGGACAATTACGTGTTAAGGGCTATATGGGTAACCCCTTAACGCTATTTAAAGTAAGTTTATTTTACTATAGACATTATTATAATAGCGTATATTACTACATAGTAGATAGTTTAACGGATCCTTAGGAGATGTGAATCCCGAGCATCTCTTAAGTTACTGCACTCACGTTAGACACTGGATAGGAGATGTCAAACCCTATAAACATCTCCGATGTTGTTTACACTCATATTTATTTACCGTTGATTTAACCCACATAAGATTTTTAGTTCTGACTCGAGTGTTTTGTCTTTTCAATTCGCTCGGGTCAGTCTGAGCATTACAAGATTTGAAGACTTTATTTTGGAGGACGAACTCGAGGATATTATTATTATTATTATTATATACTATATTTGTTCCACTACATCATGTATTCCGCTGCATTATTTATTATTCCCTGGTATGTGTAACTATGATTTATGTTGTATAAGTATAATCAAATAATGTGTAAAACAGCTTCATAAACTGTTATTCGATTATTATATTTGTTCATTACGCTGTGAGATTCTATTTTATTTTATTTTATTTCTTTCTCTGCTTTTCTTATTCACCCCAATAACGATCCGCTCTTTTGTATGGTTTGAGTCTGACATGTGTGGTTTATCGTCGATTTAAAGCGTACAAGAAGGCGGGATGTTACATTTTCCAAAGACAATTTCTCGAACTTTAGATAAAATGGATCCTATAACCGCTTGGATGACATTTTGATCTTTGATTTGAGAGAGAAATGATTTCAAAATAGCAAGAAAGTAATATTGAACCAATACACAAAAGTATGAATTGATTTTATTTGATTTTGCAAAGAATTTGATATAAGTTCAATAGAGTTTTCAATAGAGTAAGAGGAGAGAAGAAGATAGTAAATTAGTTGCTTGAAAATTCATTTGAAAGCCTCTATGTATGGAGAATAAACAAACATGTCCATTCGCGAAGAGTTACGAGGAATAGACATTTCATTTCAAAATTTGAATTTCAAATCTACGGCATGTATGTCGACATACTCATATGGTATATGTTGACATATCCATTTGAAAATTGAATTTTTTTTTGTTTTTAAATATTTAAAAATCTTTTGCTTTATAAAATATTTTGATACTTTATAAAATAATTCAAACATAGTTTACAAATATTTTAAGCATAGAAAACTTTTTGTCGGTATTTATAAAATATATTATTAACATAAAATATTAGAGATTTTAAAATATATTTGGATTAAAACTATAAAGGTCTTCGAGAAATATTTAGAAATATATCATTGTAAAAAGGAGAGAGGCTTAAAATTATATCTAGATTAAAGTAAAAGTCTTAGAATATATTTGGTCAAAAGTATATATAATTATTTTAAAAGTATGAAAACTTAAAAAGAAAATTAAAATATAAAACTTAAAATATATTTAATCAAATGATTTAAAATAATTTAAAATAGAAGATAGATCAATGAGTGATATCAGGGACTTGAACAAAATAAGCTATGACTCTATATACAAAACCATAGTCTTGATATCTTTATATCTTCTTATCTTGATCTTTGAACTCATGGGTCTTCATATCCATCTCTTAAATCTATATCTCTGTCTCTTAAGTCTTTATACTGTACAGTCTTTGATTCAGTTTTTGTCTAATATCCTACACTGTATGCTACTTGATAAAACATTAGTATCTATATTTTACATTATCGTGTATGGTTGATGTTATCAAAACCAATAACCAAGGTACTAATACACAAGTCGGCACCGACATGTTCATGTCGGTGACGAGTTGATTTTGCCCCATATTTGTGACGACCCGCCTTTCTAACCCCAGAAAGACGTATCATCATAAAGAAAGAAAGGGGTAGAAATAGAAAAGAATAGAAAGAAAGAATAACAACATCGGAATCTCACAACGGAATGGAACAAAATATAATACATCACATAACTATTACACAGTTATACATACATCAGAGTTATACAATATCATATAACAAGACTGTCATATACATATATGTCCATACATACATCCAAAATACAGCATAAACTAATTACACAGCGGAACTACGTATATAGATACATACGTCTGGTCTTCTTTCCAAAAGTCCCTCCAGCAAATCAATACTCCAAATACCTATCACTTGGCTACTCATAAAAATTTGAGTACCCAAGAGTTTATGAAAAACAAAATATAAACTCCGGGTCGGACATGGGTCTGGTGTGAGTAAACGGTTTAAAATCGCTTAACTTTGAAAATCATTTGAAATAAAAGTATCACGTAAGACTCCCCACAAATAAATACGGGTAAGTTTTTACCTTACGCTAACCAAAACATTTTATAGGAAATTCAGTGATATTATAATAGTGTCTAGGGTTTTCAAGTAAATAAAAAATAGCCGAAATTGTTACATTCATTAAATTCCAGCTACTAGCCACGAAAGTGGGCAATACAAATCAAAACCGTAGGGTCTCGTAGGGAAAATGGGTTTCCAATAATGGTAGGGCTACTGGGGTACCGCCCGTCACAGTACAGGGCCCAGATCACCATACTGAGGATCACTCCCGACCCCCTACAACACATGGCCGTAACCATTCCTTACTGAACAGTCCCGAACAAGATAACCCGCAGTTGTGGCCAACAACTGCTCACACAGCCGAAATAAAAAGGGACATCTAGACAGGGGTATACCTCGTCCTGCTTGGGCATGACCCACCTAACCTTGCTGCATCTCCCTTGTTTTAGCCATTCCCGGTTGATGAGGCTTGAGGCTGCGATTACCTTTATTGAACATTATTCTTAGAATGCTCATCGTCCGCCCGACGATGTGCTGAAAGCATTCAATCCATACAAGTTCGTTCCGGGTTCGAACGAAACCGAAGGCATTATCTCGTTACACTCATTTTGGAATCACCCTCAGAGTTAACGACGATAACCCTTGCATTCTGAAATACTATCTCGATCTCCAATTGACAAGTCACGACCTATCGTTTAATTTGGATCGATGTGGTTTTCGGAGAATCAAAGTTGATTCTTCTGATCCCGGTCTCATCGGAATCCAAACGCCATTTTAAAGGCCAAGTTGTCTATTTAGTCTTAACAGTTCAATTCAATATTAAGAATACACATAACAGATATCACAGATAAATCATATACAGTTATCACATCAAATCACAGAATATCATCAAACAGATATCAAAGTCAATCAAACAGAATTACCAATTCATACCAACACAGCTTGGTTTACTTAACTTAATTAATTGCTTAAGAATAAACTACTTTATTCTGCTTAATTAATTACCGATTAATTAGCTTATTGATGATCAATTAATTACTTAGTTAGTCATTAATTATTAATTTATTAATCATCTAATCTTTAATTAACCATTTAGTTAATTAACTTTTATTCATTAATTGTTACTTAATTACCCAGTTAATTAATTTATTCTTAATTATTAATTAATAACTTCCTTACTAAAAATTAATTACTTATTTAATTATCACAAATTATTTAATTAATCATTTATTATAAATTTTATTAACTATATAATCCTTAATTAATCACTTAAGTTGATTACCATTTATTTATTAATTAACCTTAAGTAATTAATTTAAACTTTCTTAAGTTAAACTGATAAAACCCAAGATTAATTCCTAATTACAGATTTAATTAAAAGTTATTAATTTAATTTCATGTATAAATTAATTTACATTCTAATTACTTTATATTAATCAACTATCTTTACAGACTTTCCTTAATAAACTTTTAAATCAAGTACTAACCTAACATTAACTAATTGCTTTATTAACTTAGTTATACAAAATACTTAAAACAAAATTATGCACGTCCATTAAGGAGTAGACCCGAGGCAGCACCACCCCTTACTCGAGAAAGTCTCGAGTTCCCCCGTGTCTTCCCCGCGTCTCTCTTTCCCATTCCACCTTCTTTTTCTTTTTCCTGTTTCTTTTCTTCTTCTCATTTTTTTTACTTAAGTTATAAATGAAACAGCTACAATATATATATTCTAACGCGCGCAACCCAGAAAATACTCGATGCAAGAACCAATTTGACTCGCGCAAGAGTACGCGATGGTCACGACAACCCAACCGTACATCCCATCGCCACCGTGCACGTGCACGGTGGTTCGCCTCACCTCCGATGACCCACGACCACTCCAACAAACCCTAATTTGATCGAGCACTCGAAAACAATACCCAAATTTCCAAATTCAAGTCGAAAACGAAAAAATGACCTGAAGCTCGAACTGGTCGTACGAACACACCGGGATAAAAACGCCTCGGTCCATTAACGACGACCACCTGAGGCGATGGTACTTCACCTAAACTTCGATCACATTCACCCCTAACCACTCCTGGAATCGCGTTCAACTCGATTACCATATGGAGCCGAAAACAAATTTTTTACAGAGCATTGAAAACGTAAGAACTAAACCCTACCTTTGATTCAAACCCAAAATCCCTTCGTTGAATAATTTTTTTAGCATTTTTCTTGTGACAATACAACTTCAATCCTACTTCATACTAAATTCCATCAATCAAAATTAACCCAATCGACAGATATTGACAAAAATCAATTTCGGCTTCTTTTTAAACTGCTCTTATTATCTTTGCTTAAAATCATAATTTTAATGTTAAAAATCCTAACTTTGAGTATGAAATCAAAATATGTTATCGAATTCACAAATGGAAACATTCGAATTTTGACCTTTGATTTCTTTTACCTGTAACTTGAATAAACAATATTTATAAAATACTGTAAAACTCCAAACAAGGTTGCAGGCCTTTGATTTAAGATAAACAACTTGAATTAGCAACAATACCTAAGTTTAAAACATTTATGAAGAAGTGTTTACAAATTTCTCCGCTTTACTTTGTTCAGATACTCAAAATTCTGAAGAACGGCTACATATACTACTAGAGCAACAGGAAGTACTCAGGATTACTTGTTTAAAGCAGGCATTAAAGCACATATCTTTTGTAAGTTACATATACAAGTTTAAATTGAAAATAGTAAGTTTACTCACAAAAACATGATTTAACAGAGGGTAGTTTTCAGTTTCCAGACGAACACAGAATTGAAACCAGATATATAGGTCATCATATTATCATTAACATATCATACACACACATGAACTTAAAACTTAATTAAAAGTTTGTTTACTCACCAAAAATGATTTAACAGAGAGTAGGATTTGGTCTTCTTCCTAGATGAACACAGTGAGTTTTGCTTTCCAGGCTTCCAGTTGAATTTCAAACTTCAGTCATTAATGTTGTTGATGTTAAACAAGTTTGTTTGTATTAAATTCAGGTTGTAGTTTTTTTTTTGTGACTTCAGTTTCTTTTTGATGAATGAAATGAAATGCATAAGATGATATATAGGGAAAGTTTACAGGCTGATGATATTGAGGCAAGATATTTTAATGTACTAACAATATTTTTTAAACAATTCGGCCCGAGATTTTTTTTCTAAATGTAGGCTGAAATGGAAAGAAAGTGCGCTGCATTAATTATTTTTGTCTTGTTTATATTATCCTACTTGTTCTTATTTTCTTTTCCAGGTTTGTTCAACTTGATTTTCTAAGTATATTTAGCTATATATTGCCTTGTCTTATTGTAGAAGCTTGCTCATTTATATATGTTTGTACAACTAGATTTATTTTGTGAGCAAATATATATAACTTGTCTTGTTTTAATTCTCTTAAGTGTGCATTAACATGTTACTTAACTAAGGTATGTTTTTCACGTCAATGTTTATTATATCCTATATTTGTTTATACTTATATCTATTGACAGTTCTCTTGTTTTTAATATATATGTAGATGTTCATAAGCATATATTTACATTTATAACCATATTTGAGTTGTACTATGTTTTAAAGTTATAAGATTCAATTTTTTTCCAAACCATGTAATTGTTTAAATATCTAAAAAAAATATTTTTTTTACTTTTTAAACATTAATAAAATTTTAAAACTCTTTATTTTATATTTCAGACCATATTCATTTTATTTTCTCATGTTTAGATATTGATAAGGTCTATTTCACCTATATTAAAACACATATTTATAGCTGTTTTGAAAATAATAAGTTTATATTTCATTTAATCTGATTAAATACCCATTGATAAAATGTTGCTAAATTTCCGGGATGTGACATTCCTTCCCCCTTAAAAGAATTTCGTCCCCAAAATTCAAAACAACAGTTAACTCAAAAGGTTATATATTAATAATCGATACATACATATCATCCATACAATAACAACAATTAACAGTCTACTCTAACAAACATCACTAGTTATCCAGACATAAATCTAGATAAGCTTTCCTAAAACTATCGAGAGTTTCCCAGGTACAATTTCTGGGATCCTCACTCCACTGCACCTTGACGAGCTTCACCACTTTGTTCCTGAGTTGCTTCTCGTCTTGATCCACAATCCGAACTGGATTTCTGACCACAGTTAAATTGGGTTCTACCTCCAAATCTTCTTGAACTACCGGTTCTACAACCAGTGATGGATCATGAACAAATTTCCTCAAATGCGATACATGAAACACATTGTGTTTGCGTAAAAAATGGTCGCAAACACCCAAAGTCGTATGAGTTGGTTGATTTTATGTTGTATTTAGTGATTTGGGTGATTTATGCAAATATATAAAAAGCAGGGACTAAACTGTAAAAGACACACAGATTTATAGTGGTTCGGCCAGAACGTGCCTACGTCCACTTTATATGTTATTCTCCTTTTCTCTTTAGATCACAAGTACAAAGCTTTGATTACAAGTATCTAAAGTTGTTTGAGAGTTCCTTCCAGGCTTGAGCTCTCAAACTTGTCTCCCATTGTTGTACCCCTGCCCCTCTATTTATAGAGTGAGGCTGGGGGCAGGGGTCTTGGATGTTTATAGCTGCTGGTGGGCTTGGGCTGAAGCAATCTGGACTGGCAATTATCTGGTTCGGCGAAGCTTGGTCCGGTCTTGAGTGTGTGGTGCTGGACCGGTAGGACGTTGGTCCGGTATGCACATGCAGGTGGGTTTGGTTCGGTACGTAGGAAGTGGGTTTGGTTCGGCATTGATGGAAATGGGTTTGGTTCGGTATTGATGTGGAGTGGCTCTGATCCGGTGATGGTGGTTGCTAGCAGGAGTTGGTCCGGTGAGGCTGATGCCGAATGAACTTGTGTTGAGAATGCCGGATGGGCATCTATGCTTGAATTGCCGAATAAGGCTTTGCCGAATGAAACCTTAAACTTCTTAATACCGAATGAGCTTTTGCACTTGGGTTATGAATGAAATCTTC
Source organism: Allium cepa (assembly GCA_030765085.1). Taxonomy (NCBI): domain Eukaryota; kingdom Viridiplantae; phylum Streptophyta; class Magnoliopsida; order Asparagales; family Amaryllidaceae; genus Allium; species Allium cepa. The sequence goes on from CM060944.1 coordinate 351,803,644, forward strand.
GACTTGTATACGCTTGCTGGCTGCTTCTTCGTGGTGGAAATGCACACAACATTGATATTCCAGTTTTGACCAAAAAAATGGGATAACACATTGTGAATCCCAGACAACCGCGCTGGCAATTCAATCCTGTATGCTATAGCTCCAATTCTTTCCAACACTCGAAATGGTCCAATGTATCTCGGAGCAAGTTTTCCTGTAACGTTTGCGGATTTTCGTTGCCGAAAAACCGAAATGTTATGGGTTTTAAAAAGAATTCAATAAAAGAAAAAGAAAGAAGAAGAGACAGAAGAAATAAGAAGGTAGAAAATGGAGAGAGAGAAAAGAAAATAGAAAAGGTAGAACAGAAAATAGGAAAAGAAAACAGAAAATTAGAAAATAGAATAGAAAAGAGAAAAGAGAACAGAAAATTTTAAAATAGAAGAAAAAGAGAATAGAACGGAATAGAAAACAACAGAACAACATCAGAATCTCACAATTCGCAGCGGAACAACATGTAATAATAAATGAATAATCTTTAAACAAAGAACTATATCAGTTATTACATTTTATACATTACATTTCATTACATCATATCATCAGAGTGTACAACAACAACAACAAACAAACAGTGCAGCGGAAAAAGAAATACTATATACTAGTAATACGTCATGCCATCCAGCTTGCCTCCAGCAACTCCAGAATATCCTGATAAACCTAACTCTTAACTGCCCGTGTGTAAATTGGTGGGCACCCAGAGTTTAGGAAGGAAAACAATAAACTCCAAGTCAGTCATGTGACTGGTGTGAGAACTCAAAATAGTTTATTTATCTTTAAAATCAAAATAGAGGAATATTTTTAATTCAATTCGCAATGCTTTTAAAAATGAGACTACCATAAGGCCTCCCGCACACACACACAATGCAAACGCAGAATCGGAGGAGATTTCTCCTTATGATAGTCAAAGATGCTTGATACGCATTTAAAAGAACATTTCATATTATTACTAGTGCCTAGTGTAGAGAAAAATTCATTTCGAAAGTAGAATATAAATCTTAGCCAACATACGACCATTATCGTATGCCTACTATAGCTACCATCCAAACAGTGTTGCGACACCATAAGTGAATGATAGGTTCTACAACTAATACCGTACAAGTCTCGTATTGTTTCTTTGGATTTCTAACGAATGATCAGGCCAAGGAACTTCCCATTGCCACATGAGAATGCCTCTGGATGGACATCCCCGAGAACCAAACCGGATCTCTACCAACACAAGGCCGGGTTACCCCTAACTGAGTAACAACTGACCGAATATGCCATCCCCCGGTCCTTTGGGACCTTTTCACCGAGCGCTCGTAATCAATTCACACAATCATAACAAAGTGTTTTCAACATGAGTAAGCATCTGGGCTCCATACCATGATACCACCCTTTTCCAGAAGGAAATGGACACATTCTAAAGGGCGCTACCCCTCATAACCTTGCCGCATCTTTCCTGTTTTGACCATTCACGGGGTGTGAGGCTCGACGAATTCACGTCCACAAAAACATACTTTATACAAAAGCCATGCTTTGGGTCAACAAATGATCAACACAATGATCACAAGGATAGACGATCAAATGAACGATCCTATCACAAATAATCAACACAATGATCATCTCAGCATCACTCAGCATGTCACATTACCAAATTGGGAATATATCGCTGATAACTTCAACTATATAACCTCTGAGCACGTACGTCTCAGAGAAGGGTGTTAAGCTAAAAGAATAAATTCTCCGCCACCAACAGAAATATATTTGAAAGAAATCGGCTTTATATCTCAACTTGTAATGTCAGGCATACAATCCATACAAGTCTGTTCCGGGATCGAACAAAACCGAAGGCACTTATAAAGAAGTCCTTGCAATCCGGATATTCACAATCCTGATCGGATTTCCCATCACTTAGGGAGAACTCTATATCGGAGCAACTCGGTGCAGAGTCAATCGACAGGTCATCCTATCGTTTTCGCAAATACCGGGTCTTCAACACCGATCTTCAATGCAATTCACAACGACGTATCACATATTCGGAATGGGTTATACGACCCCATGGTCCTTTCCCGGTTAACCCGAATAGTGAGCGCTTATTCAAAAATAAGTGTGGCATTCAAATTCAAACAAATCACATCAAATACCCATTCAAAGGGAAATATTGATAGTCGACTATTGAACTATCAATTGATGTGCACACATCACCAGATTCCAAATAATTTTCCAAAATATATATTTTTCCAAAATATCTTCACTAGATATATAATTTTCACACTTCAAAAATAAATCAATATTTATTTTTTTAAACAAATTCTCCTTTTCATTCATAAATTCCATATTGAATTTATAATCCAAAATATCTATGAATATTCGATTTCGATTATTCATTTCAATTTATCTTCAAAAAGATAAATTCTTAAGATATTCACTTTATATTGGAAAACATTTCCCTACTTACTTATTCATAAGTAATTCACAAATTTTATTTATTTTCAACACTTAGAAAATATTCAATATACTTCAATCGAAATTAAGTATATATTTCATTCTATTAAGGAAATCATTCTCTTAAACATATTTATTTGGGCCAAAACGAATGTTACGTAAAACATCGTTACGACAACCCAAAATCACTAGTATAGGGATTCGAAATTAAAATAGATATATAAATCCCAATACTATGCAAAACATTTCCTTTCGGAAATCATTTACTATAACAACAGTGTTATAGTCCATTATTTCCTTCTATTTCTCGAAAACGTCTATTTCAACAATAAATGTTGAAATCTATGGTTTCGAATCTCAACACATTTTAAAACATCGTTAGATCGTTTTAATTCTATTTAAAACATTCACATTCAAAACAATTTCTTTAACGTATTATTCACTATTCAAAAACGTGAATATACTACGTTAACAAATTTCATCAATTCTATGCATTTTATTTCAAAGGATTATTCACGGTCTAAAAACGTGAATATAACTCCATACATAAGTTATAATAATTTACTTATCAAAATAAGTCATTTCGAATTTATAAAACAACGTTTATAACTCCATTTCTATTTATTTATAAAAACTTCCTTTTTATAAATTCCTTTATTAACATATTCCAGTTTATAACTCAATTATAACTAAAAGTTCATATTATAAGTTAAATACTTATAAAACGATTATTTTACAAAATCGTTCTTTTAAAGACTTTCCAAATCATAAATCTTATAACTTATAAGATTCATTTATTTAACCAATCCATTCTTCAATTAACTTCACAAATTTATAAATCTTACTATTTATAAATTTCATTTATAACTTCACAGTTTATAATTCTATAAATTTCATTCATTTATGAAGTTCATTTTCACTTCATTCAAACACTTATAAAAACTCGTTTTATAATGTCAATATTTCAATTTATAAATATCCATTTATAAATCTCTTAATATAAATCAATTTATGTTATTCTTTTAAACGTCTTTAATTTCCTTTATAATTTCACCGTTCTCTTGATTTATAAAATAATTAAATTTTATAAATCCTACATTTAAACTTTTCACAATAAATTCAAAAATCCAATTTAAACTCTTTTATAAAATCATAAATCCCATATTTCTCAAAAATCAACTTTTAACTATATTTCACAAAAATCATAATTTTTATAACTTTAAAAATTATAACGTTTATTTACTTAATATGGATCAATTCCAAAAATAAAGTATATTTTCAAAAATCACTTTAAAAATCATTTTAAAATCCCAAATTTGGTCCAATGATGCTACACACCAAATAGTCAATCACGACTACAACGATATCATATATCAATATGAAAATCCATCAAATATCAAAATATCTGAAATCAAATAAAAACTGTTGAGGAATCCAGTTGGATCCCTCCAACCTGTTTTCCTGCATCCACAAACATTAGCACAATACTAATTTCGCTCCAGTACGAAATTAACGCGGTATATGTTTTTAATAAATATTATCCGCTTAATAACGGCGCAATAGGTTCTCATCCGCTAAAAAATGCGGGAAATCAACAACTGCAATATATACATATGCCAATATATATATATATATTGATATTATATATAATACCAATTTCACTGTTTATGAAATATTCGCGGTATATGTTTTTAATAAATAACATCCGCTTACTAACGGCGTATAATGTCTATTTTAACAATCAATAGATATCAATCAACATTCAAACATGCATTCAAATATTTTAAATCTAACTATTTAAAATAAAATCGAAACCGATTCGATTGAGTGAGAAGTTCTCACCTTGATTCCAATTTCGTTTTAGCGATTTATTTCGAATAAAATTAAACGGACGTTTAATTTTTACTCAAAATTCTCACTAACTCCAAACGACTCCAAATCAACTCCACCGCGTAGTGCTCGTCCATACGATTCCAACGCAACTGGTTTCGTAATTTTTCGACCTCGCAGCAAAAAGATATTGATTTTACAAGTTTATACAAATTTTTATACACAATTTACATAAACTTTTAAACCTAAACTAATTATCACCGTTCGTTTTTGATCAAAGCAATCTGGGCCGTGAGTTTCATCTCCCCCATCACCTCCCAGGTTCTAACACGCAACCGAACCCATCTCTCTCTAACTTTGACCGGCCACCGCCCCTTCAACCTTCGACTTGTCGACGATCAAACGACATCACCTCGAAGCACGTCGCGACACCCACCTACGGCCAGAACGCGGCAGAGCTCGGCTCCCCATGCGCCTCGAAAACTGCGCGCGAACTACCCACGAACGCGCCTAAAATTCTCTCTCCACGGTGCATCGTTTTAGATCATAGCCGTTCAACTTGAAGCTCTCATCGAGCTCTATAACTTCGTAGTTGATACTTTCACTAATCGATTTGTGGATTGGATGAAAAAGGAAGGAGAAGATAGGTGTATATCGGCCATTCACTGCTTGCTGGCGGCCGTGCTTTGTAAACTAGGGTTTTTATCTTTTTTTTTATTTTTTTAAGAATTTGGGGGTATTTATAGAGAAAAAATCGAACACTATTCATCCGGAAATTCCGAACTCCGATTTACGCGCCGTAACCAGCGTTTCTAAGGTTTACCCCGCGTTCCGGACACAATGGAACAGGTTTCGGAAGCTAATTCGGACATCTGTGCGAGTTATGGCTATAAACGCTCAATTTAAATTAAACCGATTTAAATCGATTTCTAGGCGTTTTAATTTGTATCGGACAAACGGTAAATCCAATTGACACGAAATTTGAAACCTTACAATAATATCACATTACGGATCCGATGAATATGGTTTCGTCGAAATCCGAGACTTTTTGAAAAATGGCTATTTTGACTCGCCAAATTTAAAATTAAAAATAATTCGATGCGTTTCGAGCTGCCACGATCAAACGATAGCTCCGATTGACACGAAATTTGAAATCCGGTAATAACTAACTATTACGAATCCAATGGAGCTGGTTTCGTTCAATTCTGAGACTGTTCAAAAATTGGCTATTTTACAGTCGATAATTAAATATTAAAATATTCAATTTTCACAAATTAACTTTTAATTCGATTTAAAAAGTTCTAAAATATTGTTCTAACTTCCATATGATAAAATAAAATTTTACAAATCATTTTCAATCATATTTAACCCTATTTTCAATTATTTCCATAATTTAACATATTAAATTATCGATTTAATTATTCAATTAAATTCAAAAATTCAAATAAAAATTTATTTGACTTATAAATTCACTTATTAATATTTAAAATAAATTAAATATTCAAATTTTAATTAAATAAAATTCTGGGTCGTTACAATCTTTCCCCCTTAAAAGAATTTCGTCCTCGAAATTAACAAGTAAGAAAAGTTATAGAATTTATTAATTTTCCCAAAAATTCATAATTAAACTTCTTTACAATAACTTTACTAAGTTTTCAAATCATACTTAGTTATCTTTTCAAAAACAACTACTATTGTTTAACTTTCAACTTCAAATCAAAGTTTAAAGTTTTCAAAATTTTCCAAATTTTCTCAAAATTTTTCTAACGCCTTAAATTTTCGGAAAAATTCGCCATAGTCTCCTTTGCGCGGATCGATCCGAAAAAAAAAATGACAGTATATATATCACAAATATACATCTCATCAAGTAATGAGGCATCCCGTAGGGAAAAAAGTATAAAAGTACGATATTTAATCCGAGATATATACCTTATATTTTATTAGCGAGCATATACGGCTAATATAGCGCAAAAGCGAGCTCCAAATGCGAAGCAAACGCGATCCGCACCTACTAATCACTCAACAAACAACATGAGAACATGCATATATGACAATAATCTCAATATACAACATATATTTCCATAACAACTATATATGCCAACATAGCAATGCAAATTCAATAGCAATAGATATTCAACCATCAACCAACTAAATACTCATTCATATTCTCATTAATATTCAATGAAATGGTTTTTCAACTTAAATCATATTTGATTCATTAACAGTGGATGTTTTTACTAACATTCATTTTCAATTAGTTCATATTCACTAATTCATATTCAAGTTGGTTCACTTCCAAATCAAATTCAATTCTATTCAAATTTATTTACTTCTAATTTGAATTCAATTTACTTTAGCTTCCCACTTCATTAACTACTTAATGAATTATATACAATCAACTAACAACCATATATTAATTACAACCAAATTCTTTTGCTTACAATTGGTTTAATTTAATTGATTTTCATTCAATTATTCAACTTTCTAATAACATTAGATTTTAATGAATTACACTTATATTCATTATTTCATATCAACTTAATTCACATTTAATTGATTAATATTCAATCCATTCATTCAATTCATATTCAATTACTAAAGTTGAATTTCATTTCATAACTCAAGTTCATATTTATCTCTTAACTTTATTATTTTACTTTGATACTAATATCAACTTCATTCCATATCACTTAACATATATTTCATTTTATAAACATCACTTGGTTTTACTTAACTTAAAATCCTACTTGTAAATAAATTCAGATTTCAATTCTAAAGTAAATTTCCATTTAACTTTAAATTCACCCTTATTTACAACTCATATTCATATAGTTTCATTTCTTATGTATATAAGTTTATTTCAAAATTGTAAATCACTTTAATTATAATTCAATTCTTATAATTCATTTGCTTATACAATTATTCTTTAATTTAGATTATTCAAACAACTAAACAATCAACTTATATACATTTTAATAATTTTGAAAAATTATTTCTTTATATATAAAATATAATCAAGTAAAATTATTTCATTTACCCAATTTAAAACAATACTGTGTCGAATTGTTCTGTACAAGTGTTTAGAGATCCCTATCAACAACGTTAATTACTCGTATTAACCAGAATCTATATACCACTCAACAAACCAATCATCACAATATAAAACAATTTTTTTATTCACTAACAAATACGCTCTCATAGCTATTATTACACTCAAATTCATTCTAGAGTACTACTGACTCTATCTCTAATGAATAATACCCAACAGAACCATGGTTGTCGCTTAACCATCAGCTCTGATACCAAATGTAACGTTTGCGGATTTTCGTTGCCGAAAAACCGAAATGTTATGGGTTTTAAAAAGAATTCAAGAAAAGAAAAAGAAAGAAGAAGAGACAGAAGAAATAAGAAGGTAGAAAATGGAGAGAGAGAAAAGAAAATAGAAAAGGTAGAACAGAAAATAGGAAAAGAAAACAGAAAATTAGAAAATAGAATAGAAAAGAGAACAAAAAATTTTAAAATAGAAGAAAAAGAGAATAGAACGGAATAGAAAACAACAGAACAACATCAGAATCTCACAATTTGCAGCGGAACAACATATAATAATAAATGAATAATCTTTAAACAAAGAACTATATCAGTTATTACATTTTATACATTACATTTCATTACATCATATCATCAGAGTGTACAACAACAACAACAACAAACAAACAGTGCAGCGGAAAAAGAAATACTATATACTAGTAATACGTCATGCCATCCAGCTTGCCTCCAGCAACTCCAGAATATCCAGAATATCCTGATAAACCTAACTCTTAACTGCCCGTGTGTAAATTGGTGGGCACCCAGAGTTTAGGAAGGAAAACAATAAACTCCAAGTCAGTCATGTGACTGGTGTGAGAACTCAAAATAGTTTATTTATCTTTAAAATCAAAATAGAGGAATATTTTTAATTCAATTCGCAATGCTTTTAAAAATGAGACTACCATAAGGCCTCCCGCACACACACACAATGCAAACGCAGAATCGGAGGAGATTTCTCCTTATGATAGTCAAAGATGCTTGATACGCATTTAAAAGAACATTTCATATTATTACTAGTGCCTAGTGTAGAGAAAAATTCATTTCGAAAGTAGAATATAAATCTTAGCCAACATACGACCATTATCGTATGCCTACTATAGCTACCATCCAAACAGTGTTGCGACACCATAAGTGAATGATAGGTTCTACAACTAATACCGTACAAGTCTCGTATTGTTTCTTTGGATTTCCAACGAATGATCAGGCCAAGGAACTTCCCATTGCCACATGAGAATGCCTCTGGATGGACATCCCCGAGAACCAAACCGGATCTCTACCAACACAAGGCCGGGTTACCCCTAACTGAGTAACAACTGACCGAATATGCCATCCCCCGGTCCTTTGGGACCTTTTCACCGAGCGCTCGTAATCAATTCACACAATCATAACAAAGTGTTTTCAACACGAGTAAGCATCTGGGCTCCATACCATGATACCACCCTTTTCCAGAAGGAAATGGACACATCCTAAAGGGCGCTACCCCTCATAACCTTGCCGCATCTTTCCTGTTTTGACCATTCACGGGGTGTGAGGCTCGACGAATTCACGTCCACAAAAACATACTTTATACAAAAGCCATGCTTTGGGTCAACAAATGATCAACACAATGATCACAAGGATAGACGATCAAATAAACGATCCTATCACAAATAATCAACACAATGATCATCTCAGCATCACTCAGCATGTCACATTACCAAATTGGGAATATATCGCTGATAACTTCAACTATATAACCTCTGAGCACGTACGTCTCAGAGAAGGGTGTTAAGCTAAAAGAATAAATTCTCCGCCACCAACAGAAATATATTTGAAAGAAATCGGCTTTATATCTCAACTTGTAATGTCAGGCATACAATCCATACAAGTCTGTTCCGGAATCGAACAAAACCGAAGGCACTTACAAAGAAGTCCTTGCAATCCGAATATTCACAATCCTGATCGGATTTCCCATCACTTAGGGAGAACTCTATACCGGAGCAACTCGGTGCAGAGTCAATCGACAGGTCATCCTATCGTTTTCGCAAATACCGGGTCTTCAACACCGATCTTCAATGCAATTCACAACGACGTATCACATATTCGGAATGGGTTATACGACCCCATGGTCCTTTCCCGGTTAACCCGAATAGTGAGCGCTTATTCAAAAATAAGTGTGGCATTCAAATTCAAACAAATCACATCAAATACCCGTTCAAAGGGAAATATTGATAGTCGACTATTGAACTATCAATTGATGTGCACACATCACCAGATTCCAAATAATTTTCCAAAATATATATTTTTCCAAAATATCTTCACTAGATATATAATTTTCACACTTCAAAAATAAATCAATATTTATTTTTTTAAACAAATTCTCCTTTTCATTCATAAATTCCATATTGAATTTATAATCCAAAATATCTATGAATATTCAATTTCGATTATTCATTTCAATTTATCTTCAAAAAGATAAATTCTTAAGATATTCACTTTATATTGGAAAACATTTCCCTACTTACTTATTCATAAGTAATTCACAAATTTTATTTATTTTCAACACTTAGAAAATATTCAATATACTTCAATCGAAATTAAGTATATATTTCATTCTATTAAGGAAATCATTCTCTTAAACATATTTATTTGGGCCAAAACGAATGTTACGTAAAACATCGTTACGACAACCCAAAATCACTAGTATAGGGATTCGAAATTAAAATAGATATATAAATCCCAATACTATGCAAAACATTTCCTTTCGGAAATCATTTACTATAACAACAGTGTTATAGTCCATTATTTCCTTCTATTTCTCGAAAACGTCTATTTCAACAATAAATGTTGAAATCTATGGTTTCGAATCTCAACACATTTTAAAACATCGTTAGATCGTTTTAATTCTATTTAAAACATTCACATTCAAAACAATTTCTTTAACGTATTATTCACTATTCAAAAACGTGAATATACTACGTTAACAAATTTCATCAATTCTATGCATTTTATTTCAAAGGATTATTCACGGTCTAAAAACGTGAATATAACTCCATACATAAGTTATAATAATTTACTTATCAAAATAAGTCATTTCGAATTTATAAAACAACGTTTATAACTCCATTTCTATTTATTTATAAAAACTTCCTTTTTATAAATTCCTTTATTAACCTATTCCAGTTTATAACTCAATTATAACTAAAAGTTCATATTATAAGTTAAATACTTATAAAACGATTATTTTACAAAATCGTTCTTTTAAAGACTTTCCAAATCATAAATCTTATAACTTATAAGATTCATTTATTTAACCAATCCATTCTTCAATTAACTTCACAAATTTATAAATCTTACTATTTATAAATTTCATTTATAACTTCACAGTTTATAATTCTATAAATTTCATTCATTTATGAAGTTCATTTTCACTTCATTCAAACACTTATAAAAACTCGTTTTATAATGTCAATATTTCAATTTATAAATATCCATTTATAAATCTCTTAATATAAATCAATTTATATTATTCTTTTAAACGTCTTTAATTTCCTTTATAATTTCACCGTTCTCTTGATTTATAAAATAATTAAATTTTATAAATCCTACATTTAAACTTTTCACAATAAATTCAAAAATCCAATTTAAACTCTTTTATAAAATCATAAATCCCATATTTCTCAAAAATCAACTTTTAACTATATTTCACAAAAATCATAATTTTTATAACTTTAAAAATTATAACGTTTATTTACTTAATATGGATCAATTCCAAAAATAAAGTATATTTTCAAAAATCACTTTAAAAATCATTTTAAAATCCCAAATTTGGTCCAATGATGCTACACACCAAATAGTCAATCACGACTACAACGATATCATATATCAATATGAAAATCCATCAAATATCAAAATATCTGAAATCAAATAAAAACTGTTGAGGAATCCAGTTGGATCCCTTCAACCTGTTTTCCTGCATCCACAAACATTAGCACAATACCAATTTCGCTCCAGTACGAAATTAACGCGGTATATGTTTTTAATAAATATTATCCGCTTAATAACGGCGCAATAGGGTCTCATCCGCTAAAAAATGCGGGAAATCAACAACTGCAATATATACATATGCTAATATATATATATATATTGATATTATATATAATACCAATTTCACTGTTTATGAAATATTCGCGGTATATGTTTTTAATAAATAACATCCGCTTACTAACGGCGTATAATGTCTATTTTAACAATCAATAGATATCAATCAACATTCAAACATGCATTCAAATATTTTAAATCTAACTATTTAAAATAAAATCGAAACCGATTCGATTGAGTGAGAAGTTCTCACCTTGATTCCAATTTCGTTTTAGCGATTTATTTCGAATAAAATTAAACGGACGTTTAATTTTTACTCAAAATTCTCACTAACTCCAAACGACTCCAAATCAACTCCATCGTGTAGTGCTCGTCCATACGATTCCAACGCAACTGGTTTCGTAATTTTTCGACCTCGCAGCAAAAAGATATTGATTTTACAAGTTTATACAAATTTTTATACACAATTTACATAAACTTTTAAACCTAAACTAATTATCACCGTTCGTTTTTGATCAAAGCAATCTGGGCCGTGAGTTTCATCTCCCCCATCACCTCCCAGGTTCTAACACGCAACCGAACCCATCTCTCTCTAACTTTGACCGGCCACCGCCCCTTCAACCTTCGACTTGTCGACGATCAAACGACATCACCTCGAAGCACGTCGCGACACCCACCTACGGCCAGAACGCGGCAGAGCTCGGCTCCCCATGCGCCTCGAAAACTGCGCGCGAACTACCCACGAACGCGCCCAAAATTCTCTCTCCACGGTGCATCGTTTTAGATCATAGTCGTTCAACTTGAAGCTCTCATCGAGCTCTATAACTTCGTAGTTGATACTTTCACGAATCGATTTGTGGATTGGATGAAAAAGGAAGGAGAAGATAGGTGTATATCGGCCATTCACTGCTTGCTGGCGGCCGTGCTTTGTAAACTAGGGTTTTTATCTTTTTTTTTATTTTTTTAAGAATTTGGGGGTATTTATAGAGAAAAAATCGAACACTATTCATCCGGAAATTCCGAACTCCGATTTACGCGCCATAACCAGCGTTTCTAAGGTTTACCCCGCGTTCCGGACACAATGGAACATGTTTCGGAAGCTAATTCGGACATCTGTGCGAGTTATGGCTATAAACGCTCAATTTAAATTAAACCGATTTAAATCGATTTCTAGGCGTTTTAATTTGTATCGGACAAACGGTAAATCCAATTGACACGAAATTTGAAACCTTACAATAATATCACATTACGGATCCGATGAAACAGGTTTCGTCGAAATCCGAGACTTTTTGAAAAATGGCTATTTTGACTCGCCAAATTTAAAATTAAAAATAATTCGATGCGTTTCGAGCTGCCACGATCAAACGATAGCTCCGATTGACACGAAATTTGAAATCCGGTAATAACTAACTATTACGGATCCAATGGAACTGGTTTCGTTTAATTCTGAGACTGTTCAAAAATTGGCTATTTTACAGTCGATAATTAAATATTAAAATATTCAATTTTCACAAATTAACTTTTAATTCGATTTAAAAAGTTCTAAAATATTGTTCTAACTTCCATATAATAAAATAAAATTTTACAAATCATTTTCAATCATATTTAACCCTATTTTCAATTATTTCCATAATTTAACATATTAAATTATCGATTTAATTATTCAATTAAATTCAAAAATTCAAATAAAAATTTATTTGACTTATAAATTCACTTATTAATATTTAAAATAAATTAAATATTCAAATTTTAATTAAATAAAATTCTGGGTCGTTACATTTCCCGTCTTTCCGAATCTTATAGCACCTTTAATTAGGGAAACTTTAACAAAAACCAAGTCTCCGATCTCAAATTCCAATGGTCTTCGTCTTCTATCAGCATATTTCTTCTGACGATCTTGAGCAGCTTTCATCCTTTTCTTGATAAGCTCAACCTTCGCAGAAGCTTCTCGAATAAGATCGGGTCCGAGCACAAGACGATCCTTCGATTCAATCCAACAAGATGGGGATCTACACGGTCTTCCATATAAAGCTTCGTAAGGAGCCATCTTAATACTTGCTTGATAACTGTTATTATAAGAGAATTCCACTAAATGAAGATGGTCCTCCCAAGATCCTCCAAAATCTAAAACACAAGCCCGCAGCATATCCTCAAGAATACGATTAAGCCTCTCCGTCTGTCCGTCCGTTTGAGGATGATAGGCTGTACTCAATCTCAAATTTGTTCCCATTGCTGATTGCAGAGCTTCCCAGAATTTACTGGTGAAAATAGGATCATGGTCACTTATTATACTGACTGGAACACCATGCAATCTAACTATCTCCTTCAAAAAAAATTCCGCCAGAGAAACCGCAGTACAAGTTGCCTTAACTGGTATAAAATGGGCACTCTTAGTTAAACGATCCACAATAACCCATATACCGTCATTTCCCTTCCTGGTTCTAGGCAATCCGCCGATAAAACCCATCGAGATCATCTCCCATTTCCAATTTGGAATTTCCAAAGGCTGCTTAACCCTACTGATTTCTGTTGATCACCTTTAAGTTGTTGGCAGATGACACGACTATTCACAAAAGCAGCTACATCTTCCTTCATGCCCTTCCACCAAAAGACTCTCTTCATATCTTTGTACATCTTCGAGATTCCCGGATGAATATTCAATTTGGAACGATGACCCTCTAACAACACTTCATGCCTTAGATCCCTATCATTTGGAACACAGATTCTCCCGTTGATCCTTAATGTTCCTTGGCCATCAATTTCAAAAATGGGACACTGACCTTTTCTGACTCTTTTAATGATCCTCCTCAACATCTTATCAGATTCTTGCTTGCTTGAGATCCTTTCAATAAGAGATGGAACCACTTCCAGAAGAGATAGAACCGCGTTCCTGCTGAGAGCATCAGCTACAACATTTGCTTTTCCCAGAGTGTATAGAATATCCAAATCATAGGATGCAAGAAATTCAGCCCACCGCTGTTGCCTCAGATTAAGATCTTTTTGAGAGAATAGATATTTCAACGGTTTGTGATCCATGAACAATTCGAATTTCTCTCCCAAAAGATAATGTCTTCAAATTTTCAAAGCAAAAACAATGGCTAGCAGTTCAAGATCGTGCGTAGCGTAGTTCTTCTCGTGTGGCTTCAATTGCCTACTAGCATACGCGATAACCCTTCTGTTCTGCATCAGAACTGCTCCCAAACCCACCATACAAGCATCAGTATAAACCTCGAATTTGCTCTTCCCATCCGGAATAGCAAGTACTGGTACACTAGTTAGCATTGTCTTCAATTCCTGAAAAGCTTCTTCACACTGAGGTGTCCACTTGAATTTTGCTCCTTTCCTAATCAGCTTAGTCAGATGTGAAGAAATCTTGGAATAATCCCTGATAAATTTCCTGTAGTAGCCAGCCAATCCCAGAAAACTGCGAACTTCTGTCGGTGTCTCTGGCTGTTTCCATTCCAGAATAGTTTCAACTTTCGCTGGGTCTACAGAAATGCCTTCACCAGAAACAACGTGCCCTAAAAATTTAACTTCCGATTTCCAGAAATGGCACTTCGAAAACTTCGCCTTCAGCACATGCTTCCTCAGATTCTCCAATACAATCCTCAAATGCTCCCTGTGCTCTTCTTTGGATTTGGAGTAGACCAAGATATCATCAATGAATACCAGCACGAACTTATTCAACACATTCCTAAAGACTCGGTTCATGAGGTCAACGAAGTAGGTAGGAGCGTTGGTTAACCCGAAAGGCATAACCAACCACTCAAAGAAATAATTCGGTCCCCTAAATGCAGTCAAGGGAATACTGTCTTCAGCTACCCTCAACTGGTGGAAACCTGAAGCTAGGTCTAGTTGAGAAAAGATAGAAGCACCATGCAACTGGTCAAAAAGATCATCGATGCGAGGAAGAGGATATTTATTACGAATAGTCACTTTGTTCAATTCTCTATAATCCACACAGAACCTCAATGATCCATCCGATTTGGTCACAAACACTGCCGCCGAAACCCAACAAGAAAAACTGGGTCTTATCAACCCCTTCTCTAAAAGATCTTGAGTCTGCTTAATCAACTCTTCTCTCTCCCTAGGAGCCATTCTCCTACTGGGCTGAATTACCAGCACAACTCCTGTAATCAAATCAATTCGGAACTCTATTTCTCGATGTGGTGGCAGACACTTAACTTCTTCAAATACATCAGGAAAATCTTGAACCACGTCGATATCTTTAATCTTCTCTTCAGAAGTCTCAATTCCATGCAAAAGACTACTCAAGTGAATCACAGAATTATCACACGACACTCTGGCAATTCTACCCAGATCAGTTTCCAACGAAACTGTTCTTTCATCACAATTCAAAACGGCTTTATACTTATCCAGCCAATCCATTCCCAAAATAAGATCAAATCCCTTAAAATTCAACACATACGGGTCACAAGAAAAACTGTGGGATAGATAAGAGATCTTCAAGTCCTTACAGATAGTGTCTAATTTGGTCACCTCTCCTATAGGATTAGATACCAAGATAGGACTGTCTACAGAACTAGGGGTAAGAGAGAACTTTTCAACAGAGTCTAAAGAAATAAAACTCAAGGAAGCACCCGAATGAAACAAAACTTTAATATATTTTCCATATAAAAGTAAAGTACCTTCTAATACTCCCTTTCCCATCGAAGAAGAAGATGGTCCGGCTTCCAAAGCAAAAACTTTATTCTGAGGCGCCCTCTGCAGAAGTGGACAATTCTTGATCATGTGTCCTGGCTGATGACAATTAAAGCACAACGATCTCTGTACCATAGCTTATCCTGGGCCACTCTGATGTGGTTGCTATTGTTGCTGCTGGAATCCCTTTCTAGGACACTTATTTGCCAAATGTCCCTCATGTTGACAAATGTAGCACTTGCGAGGTCCGTTGTTATTCCCGGGTTTCTTCTTGTTCGGCTTTCTCCATTTAGGATCGAACTTTCGCTTATTCGAATTAGTGAAATTCCTACGTGAAGCTGCAACTGGAGCCACAGATTTCTTACCCATCAAACTTTCATACCTCAATGCCATGTCAATCAAATCAACAAAAGATCCTTTCAAAAGCACCATCAATTTTCCATGGAATTCAGGCCTCAATCCTTGCACAAATTTCTCATTCTTTTTAAGAGGAGTATCGATGAGTCCTGGACCATAACAAGAGAGTTCGTTGAATCTGGTTTCATACTCCGAAATAGACATACTGCCCTGCTTCAAATACAGAAAATCCTGATACAATTGGGTTTTCCCTGCCGTTGGCATAAACTTCTCTTCAAACAACTCCTTAAATCTATCACATGAAATTTCAACCTCAGAAATATTTGCAATTGTTGCATCCCACCATGCTGCTGCACCACCTTGCAATTGCCACGATGCCATTTGTCTCTTACGCTCATCAGACAATTTCATGCTCTTGAAAATACGCTCGCAAGAGCGTGGCCAGGCTTGAACTTCAATTATTGACTCTGAACCTTTGAATGGTTGGCCTCCGAGATTTTTGAAATCTTTGCATAAAGCTGCAAAACTAACTTGAGGCGGTACTGGATTGACAGCCTCACTAGCATTTTGACTCTGTCCATCATCTGTTGAAGTACTGGCCCTAACTCTACCTCTTCTTCCGGAACTCATGTTGGCCACCTGAAAAGGTAACTCAACAAATTTAGATATACTTATATAATTATATGAAAATACAAGTACGCACTCTCAGGATAAATATAACACAAGAGCCTAGGTACTCGCTCGACCTAGTGCTCTGATACCAACTGTGACGACCTGCCTTTCTAACCCCAGAAAGACGTATCATCATAAAGAAAGAAAGGGGTAGAAATAGAAAAAAATATAAAGAAAGAATAACAACATCAGAATCTCACAGCGGAATGGAACAAAATATAATACATCACATGACTATTACATAGTTATACATACATCAGAGTTATACAATATCATATAACAGGACTATCATACACATATATGTCCATACATACATCCAAAATACAGCATACACTAATTACACAGCGGAACTACATATATAGATACATACGTCTGGTCTTCTTTCCAAAAGTCCCTCCAGCAAATCAATACTCCAAATACCTATCACTTGGCTACTCATAAAAATTTGAGTACCCAAGAGTATATGAAAAACAAAATATAAACTCCGGCTCAGACATGAGTCTGGTGTGAGTAAACGGTTTAAAATTGCTTAACTTTGAAAATCATTTGAAATAAAAGTATCACGTAAGACTCCCCACAAATAAATACGGGTAAGTTTTTACCTTACGCTAACCAAAACATTTTATAGGAAATTCAGTGATATTATAATAGTGTCTAGGGTTTTCAAGTAAATAGAAAATAGCCGAAATTGTTACATTCATTAAATTCCAGCTACTAGCCACGAAAGTGGGTAATACAAATCAAAACCATATGGTCTCGTGGGGAAAATGGGTTTCCAACAATGGTAGGGCTACTGGGGTACCGCCCGTCACAGTACGGGGCCTAGATCACTGTACCGAGGATCACTCCCGACCCCCTACAACACAAGGCCGGAACCATTCCTTACTGAACAGTCCCGAACAAGATAACCCCGCAGTTGTGGCCAACAACTGCTCACACAGCCGAAATAAAAAGGGACATCTAGATAGGGGTATACCTCGTCCTGCTTGGGCATGACCCACATAACCTTGCTGCATCTCCCCTGCTTTAGCCATTCCAGGTTGATGAGGCTTGCGGTGCGATTAACTTTATTGAACATTATTCTTAGAATGCTCATCGTCCGCCCGACGATGTGCTGAAAGCATTCAATCCATACAAGTTCGTTCCGGGTTCGAACGAAACCAAAGGCATTATCTCGTTACACTCATTTTGGAATCACCCTCAGAGTTAACGACGATAATCCTTGCATTCTGAAATACTATCTCGATCTCCAATTGACAAGTCACGACCTATCGTTTAATTTGGATCGATGTGGTTTTCGGAGAATCAAAGTTGATTCTTCCGATCCGGTCTCATCGAAATCCAAACGCCATTTTAAAGGCCAAGTTGTCTATTTAGTCTTAACAGTTCAATTCAATATTAAGAATACACATAACTGATATCACAGATAAATCATATACAGTTATCACATCAAATCACAGAATATCATCAAACAGATATCAAAGTCAATCAAACAGAATTACCAATTCATACCAACACGGCTTGGTTTACTTAACTTAATTAATTGCTTAAGAATAAACTACTTTATCCTGCTTAATTAATTACTGATTAATTAGCTTATTGATGATCAATTAATTACTTAGTTAATCATTAATTATTAATTTATTAATCATCTAATCTTTAATTAATCATTTAGTTAATTAACTTTTATTCATTAATTGTTACTTAATTACCCAGTTAATTAATTCATTCTTAATTATTAATTAATAACTTCCTTATTAAAAATTAATTACTTATTTAATTATCACAAATTATTTAATTAATCATTTATTATAAATTTTATTAACTATATAATCCTGAATTAATCACTTAAGTTGATTACCATTTATTTATTAATTAACCTTAAGTAATTAATTTATACTTTCTTAAGTTAAACTGATAAAACCCAAGATTAATTCCTAATTACAGATTTAATTAAAAGTTATTAATTTAATTTCATGTATAAATTAATTTACATTCTAATTACTTTATATTAATCAACTATCTTTATAGACTTTCCTTAATAAACTTTTAAATCAAGTACTAACCTAACATTAACTATTTGCTTTATTAACTTAGTTATACAAAATACTTAAAACAAAATTATGCACGTCCATTAAGGAGTGGACCCGAGGCAGCACCACCCCTTACTCGAGAAAGTCTCGAGCTCCCCCGTGTCTTCCCCGCGTCTCTCTTTCCCATTCCACCTTCTTCTTCTTTTTCCTGTTTCTTTTCTTCTTCTCATTATTTTTTTTACTTAAGTTGTAAATGAAACAGCTACAATATATATATTCTCATGCGCGCAACCCAGAAAATACTCGATGCAAAAACCAATTTGACTCGCGCAAGAGCACGCGATGGTCACGGCAACCCAACCGTACATCCCATCGCCACCGTGCACGTGCACGGTGGTTCGCCTCACCTCTGGCGACTCACGACCACTCCAACAAACCCTAATTTGACCGAGCACTCGAAAACAATACCCAAATTTCCAAATTCAAGTCGAAAACGAAAAAACGACCTGAAGCTCGAACTGGCCGTACGAACACACCGGGATAAAAACGCCTCGGTCCATCAACGGCGACCACCTGAGGCGATGGTACTTCACCTAAACTTCAACCACATTCACCCCTAACCCCTCCTGGAATCGCGTTCAACTCGATTACCGTATGGAGCCGAAAATAATTTTTTTACAGAGCATTGAAAACGTAAGAACTAAACCCTACCTTTGATTCAAACCCAAAATTCCTTCGTTGAATAATGTTTTTAGCATTTTTCTTGTGACAATACAACTTCAATCCTGCTTTATACTAAATTCCATCAATCAAAATTAACCCAATCGACAGATATTGACAAAAATCAATTTCGGCTTCTTTTTAAAACTTCTCTTATTATCTTTGCTTAAAAATCATAATTTTTATGTTAAAAATCCTAACATTGAGTATGAAATCAAAATATGTTATCGAATTCACAAATGGAAACATTCGAATTTTGACCTTTGATTTCTTTTACCTGTAACTTGAATAAACAGTATTTATAAAATACTGTAAATCTCCAAACAAGGTTGCAGACCTTTGATTTAAGATAAACAACTTGAATTAGCAACAATACCTAAGTTTAAAACATTTATGAAGAAGTGTTTACAAATTTCTCTGCTTTACTTTGTTCAGATACTCAAAATTCTGAAGAACGGCTACATATACTACCAGAGCAACAGGAAGTACTCAGGATTACTTGTTTAAAGCAGACATCAAAGCACATATCTTTTGTAAGTTACATATACAGGTTTAAATTGAAAATAGTAAGTTTACTCACAAAAATATGATTTAACATAGGGTAGTTTTCAGTTTCCAGATGAACACAGAATTGAAACCAGATATATAGGTCATCATATTATCATCAACATATCATACACATACATGAACTTAAAACTTAATTAAAAGTTTGTTTACTCACCAAAAATGATTTAACAGAGAGTAGGGTTTGGTCTTGCTTCCTAGATGAACACAGTGAGTTTTGCTTTCCAGGCTTCCAGTTGAATTTCAAACTTCAGTCATTAATGTTGTTGATGTTAAACAAGTTTGTTTGTATTAAGTTCAGGTTGTAATTTTTTTTATGACTTCAGTTTCTTTTTGATGAACGAAATGAAATGCATAAGATGATATATAGGGAAAGTTTATAGGCTGATGATATTGAGGCAAGATATTTTGATGTACTAACAATATTTTTTAAACAATTCGGCTAGAGATTTTTTTTCTAAATGTAGGCTGAAATGAAAAGAAAGTGTGCTGCATTAATTATTTTTGTCTTGTTTATATTATCCTACTTGTTCTTATTTTCTTTTCCAGGTTTGTTCAACTTGATTTTGTAAGTAAATTTAGCTATATATTGCCTTGTCTTATTGTAGAAGCTTGCTCATTTATATATGTTTGTACAGCTAGATTTATTTTGTGAGCAAATATATATAACTTGTCTTGTTTTAATTCTCTTAAGTGTGCATTAACATGTTACTTAACTAAGGTATGCTTTTCACATCAATGTTTATTCTATCCTATATTTGTTTATACTTATATCTATTGACAGTTCTCTTGTTTTTAATATATATGTAGATGTTCATAAGCATATATTTACATTTATAACCATATTTGAGTTGTACTATGTTTTAAAGTTATAAGATTCAATTTTTTTTCCAAACCATGTAATTGTTTAAATATCTAAAAAAAAATATTTTTGTACTTTTTAAACATTATTGAAATTTTAAAACTCTTTATTTTATATTTCAGACCATATTCATTTTATTCTCATGTTTAGATATTGATAAGGTCTATTTCACCTATATTAAAACACATATTTATAGCTGTTTTGAAAATAATAAGTTTATATTTCATTTAATCTGATTAAATACCCATTGATAAAATGTTGCTAAATTTCTGGGATGTCACAATATTCTTCCACTCCAACTTTGTATGAGTAATTGTTTGCTTCTTTCACATGTGATCGACTGGTTTTCAAGAGTTGTGGATGACCTATTTCAAGAGTTGAAGAGTTAACAACTGAAATGGTAGAATAAACAAATCAATGAAGGAACGACTATACAAATCAACCAACAATTGATGGAAACAACATGGAACGCCGCTAAAAGAGGGGAGATAAAAGATGTAAGAATGTTCGAAGTAATTCAAACTAAGGGAACATGTCGGTACAAACATGTTTAAGGAAGTACCGACATGTTTGGTTAACTCGGGTGATTCTGCAATTTGGCACGTGACTTTGGGCTGATCTTTGGACTCTGCTCCAAGTGGACTTCTGATCCAACATGACTGTTTCTCTGTAAACACCAGCTAACTTGCAACCAATGAGAGATCTTTCTACTGGATCTCTTCCCTGATCTTTAGCTCTTTACTCTGGATCTGATCTCTAAACCATTGGAGACCTCTTCTTCTTCTTCTTCACTCCTATCCTCTACTTCTCAAACTCTTTAGAAACTCCATTGCAAGTTTGAGATTCACTAGATAGTGGTCAGATCTGATATAACTAGTTGTAATTCGGTGAGATAACCACTAATAAAAGAGATTAAAGTGGATGTAGGTCGGAGATTGCGCAGAACCACTATAAAAATTCTTGTGCGTTTTTCATTGTCCTGTTATTATTACTTGCTTGATCTGGGATTTCTACTACTTTTACATCTATTATAAACTAACTGACGCTTTCATCTGATTTCTGTGTATTGATCCATTTTTGGGATTCACAGTCACAGAATCACTATTTTGATGTATTGCTAGGCATAGACGATCTGCGCACACACCTAGGGCCCCTATTAAAAGAAACCTCAAATGTCATAAAATATTTTTATATAAGTTGCCAATTTGAATCATGGATAATAATGTTTGTAGTTGAGTGGTTGAGATGTTAACTTTATGCTGTGAGTGTTAGCTTCAAATCCAAAGGTCACATATAAATTTATATGTTTTGAAATATTCAATTTTTGCACTAGTTACACAATTTTATTTGGTTTCAAATTTTTTTTGGCGTCGGACCCCAGTTTGCCAAGGCTTACCCTTCTTCCTTGGTCGTTCATTTACTCAATTTATTTGAAGTTGTGCTGCAATAAATTAATGATAAATAATACAATTGATGTAAAGTTACAAAAGGTATAACATGCACATAAAGGATGTTAAACACAAAAAAAATTAAAATAAAATAAAATCACAGATTAAAGCCAAATTTCGTACCAACATGCATATAAATGTGTTAAAATGAGTGAAACAATTGAATGTTAGAAAAAATGTCAAACGAATCGAAGGAGAATATACATGTAGCAATATTCAACACTTGGTAAGCAATTTCATGAACAACATCATAAATTTTTTTTAATGCCAAATGTGCAAATGGAAACCTCGAAAGCTGGAAATTACCTTCATTAATTATCTACCAAATTCATCATAACTAAGTTGTATGCAATCAAAGTATGAAATTAAGTACATCCCAAACTAGGCAGGGTTACGAATGTTAAAAAACGTCCATCTTGGCATATCTCATTCCATTTCCACATCAAAATCGAAGACAATGGAGGTCTAATTCAAGGATACTAAACCCCGTGCACAATATATTTATCCACCATTAATTTTGATATTTTTCTATATTTAACAATGTCTGTCGTAGCTGCAAATGCTATAGAGACACATAAATAAAATGTAAAAATAAAGTAGCTTACAATTAGCTTTATGTTGTGACAAAGTGAGTCAATTTTAAAAGGAATAGTATTATTATACACAACTTTTCTTCTTCTCTCATCCCACTCTTCTTTTAACCACTAATTTTTTATAAAATACTTTTCGCTTTTGTACACCTACCTTTCGGTTTCTTAATTTTTATAAGAAAATAGAGATTCATTTTTTTATTTTCTTAAAAATATAACCGTAAACAACAATCGTAAACTCAACTCTCATCAACTTCAATCATTTTTTCTACAAAGTTTTATCAATTTGAAATTTGATTATAAACTTGTAGCTAATCCGATAAATTTTGAACCTTAATATACGAGGATGTTAGACGATTTAATTTGAAAACCCTTTCCAAAGGATAAAATACGAAGATATGGTAAAGACAGCTTGTAAAGAAGAAAAAGCAATTGCTCAAACTAATAATTAATTTTGAATTGATATACTCCATAAAGTTTATAGACTTTAATCATTTGTGTAAGCAATTGCAATGGTTTTTTTAATATTATTTTAATATTCTTTAAGTGGTACTAGGGAATGTATTAGTGGTGTCCACAAAAAAGCAAACTGTAAAAAGTTACTAGTAGCTATACATCTCAGGAGTAATGCGAAGTTTGAAATAACAAAAATACGAACGATATACTAGATTGATTGTTTCGTCTTGGAATTTGAAGTAATTGATTAATTTTTCATATAGACATTTTTCTTTGTTAATGCTGTTTCAACCAGCTCTAATGGTCAGATTTATGCACCTAAGAGATCCCGCCATTAAATCATTATCGCCCTAAGGCCCGTTTCATAGTTTTGTAGCACCGTTATGAGAGGTTTTGAGAGTACCATTTTTGACCGTAAATGATCGTGGGGTTTTGATTGGTTTACATGAAGTGCTGTTATACTCGATTAATACATGCTTGAGAGTTCAACATGCATCAGCTGTAAAAGTTAACTACTTCGTCGTCTCTCTATTCTTCTCATATTTGACATATATATTGAAAATCGAAAATACAAATTTCATCTCTAAACCAAAAACACTTGCTCAAATTTTGTGCTTGAAAACCCTCCATTGAAGATGTACTCCAAACCCCCCGCGAACAAGAACAATCAACGAAGACAAAATGCTCCATTGAAGATGTACTCCAAACCCCCCGCGAACAAGAACAATCAACGAAGACAAAATGCTCCATTGAAGATGTACTCCAAACCCCCCGCGAACAAGAACAATCAACGAAGACAAAATGCCTGCTACTAATAAAAATCAATTAGTGCAATACCCAAACTACCCCTTCTCGAAATAAAAACCCTCTTCTTCCTTTCCTTTTCCCCAAACCCACTTCTTCTTCCACATAATTATTCCTCAATCAATTTAATCAAGGAAATTCGCCAAGTACTCTTTTTCCGTCGGTATTATCCAACTCCTCCGATCCGCTCACCCGCCTCAAATCTAATGACTATATTAACACCTACACCCTTTAACGTAACACTTTCACTTCTCGCCTTCATTTTTACATAATTTGCATTAATCTCCTTTTCTATCCAATGAATACTCCTATTAAATGTGTTTGCAGCAGGAAGACGATGAGATGCTCGTTCCCCATTCCGAAATCACTGATGCGACCCAGGCAATGGACGGAGGTTAAATTCTCATCTTCACTTGATTTTTTTTTCTTTTCAGTTCACTCCTCACACTTGTAATTTTTTGGTTTTCCTCCAATGGATAACGACCCGGGATAAATTGTAAATAATCTAACCTCATGCATATGATGCTGTTTTAGATCTTTATTTTGCTACAAGTTGCATTCTTTGGTACAATTATCAGTTGACATATGGGTTGATGAATATACACTGGCAGATCAAAGAATATAGCTAGCTCAATCATGGACAGATCCTTCAATAAATGATTACATATTTCTAGATGTTGTTGATGGAAGTGTTCAGTTTGTTTTTATGTGTTTTATTACTGTTTTGTGTGCTCATATATATGTAAATATGTAGCTATCATGTGATTGTTTTATATGCAGTTCAATTTGCTGTTTTTGTGCAGTTTCATCAGCAGTGTATGTAGTTGAACTATGTAGTGTGATTGCTAATATTTGGTTATTCCCTCACCTATATGTATCAAAGTGATTACAAGTGATCTTTTCTGTGTATGAAAATTAGTAATCATGTAGTCGTAGGTGATATCTTAGCTGACAACAGATTTACATGATGTATGGAGTTGTGTGTATCTTGGTTTTTTATGCTGATGGAAAAATTGATATATGATAGTGGCACAAGTGGATACTGCAACTACTGCTGAGAGCAATCCACAACAATCTGATGATACTCCCACTACTTCAAGATTTACATGGAAAATTGATAATTTCTCGAGACTGCACTCAAAGAAGCACTATTCTGAAACTTTTATGGTTGGTGGTTATAAATGGTATGCTATGATTATTAAATTACGCTTTTTGATGAATTCAAGTTAAGAAAATATTTTGAAATCATCATGTTTATCTAGTAAAGTACTATCCCAAGAGGACTATTTTGGAGGAACAAATTAAAGTATAAGTTACAGAAATGAACTATAACAATCATGTTTAATCAATCATCATCATCATCATTATTAGGAGAGTGCTTATCTTTCCAAAGGGGAATAATGTAGATTACTTGTCAATGTATTTGGATGTTGCTGACTCCGCAAACCTTCCTTATGGGTGGAGTAGATCTGCCCTGTTCAGCTTGTCTGTTGTTAATCAGATAAATGGGAGGCAAACGATAAGAAAAGGTACCAATTTTCAGTCTGTACTTTTTAACTCAATTTATTGCTTTGCAATTGAATTGCTATTCTTGTAGAATCTGTAATAGCAAGATGGCTTATTTGTTTTATCAAGTCATTGCATATCACGCGATGCTTATAACATGAGCTTATACATTATAATATTCCTTTTAAGTAAAAGTGAAAGGTGATTGTACCCATAAAGATGAATCATACAACTTTTCACCTTCTAGTATTACACATCACAGTAAGGAAAGCACAATTTTTTTCCCTTTTCAGATCTTGTGACATTTCTATTCCTCTAGATCAATACATTATCATGTCTAAACAATTATTAAGTTGTTTCTATTGTATACATATTTACTATGTTTGACCTGTCAAATCTGGAGGTCTATTATATTGACATATTATCGATATAATTTTGATGATATTGTCGTTGATTATTTATTAAAAGCTGAAAGTTTGACAGCTAAAGGCTTCCTTATTTTCTTGTTCAGAAACACAACATCAGTTTAATGCTCGTGAAAGTGATTGGGGTTTCACATCATTCATGCCTCTAAGTGATCTATATGATCCTGGTAGAGGATATATTATGAATGATACTTGTATTATAGAAGCCGAGGTCGCTGTACGTAAGGTGATTGATTATTGGAATTATGATTCAAAGAAGGAGACAGGGTATGTTGGGCTTAAGAATCAAGGAGCTACTTGTTATATGAACTCTCTTCTTCAGACTTTATATCATATCCCCTACTTCAGAAAGGTACCTGTCATCTCATGCTTCCTTTTTGTTGCATAATGGCTTGTTTGTAAGTCCACGAAAATCACCTATTTTGATTTCAGTCCGTCAAAATTTGATACCTGCTGCCGGAACTCCAAATGTTTACTTGCCTTGTTGCTTTCTGACGATTTATTATTGTTTCTTTTCTTGATATAAAATAAAAATTAATACCAATGTTCAGTTTGACGAACTGATATTGAAATAACGATGATTTTGCATATATAACAAGTTCTCCATATAAACGTCATACGGTATTTCCTTTTTCAGGCTGTGTACCATATGCCTACAACAGAAAATGATATGCCATCTGGTAGCATACCACTGGCTCTGCAGAGCCTGTTTTATAAGCTTCAGTATAGTGATAGCAGTGTCACCACAAAAGAACTCACAAAATCCTTTGGATGGGACACATACGATTCTTTTATGCAGCACGATGTACAGGAACTCAATAGGGTTCTGTGTGAGAAACTGGAAGACAAAATGAAGGTTTGACCTATGAATGGGTAACTTTATATGTATATGTATGTATATGTATATATGTATGTGTGTGTATATGTATACTTGGATGTGCCATGCTCACAGCTGTTTGAAGATTGCATTTAATTTTTTTCATGTGAACATACGAAGGCTTTGTAGTTGTCTTCTTGCATGTGCTGTCGGTAAAATTTTTAGAATGCCCACAAGATTTGGAAAATATAGAGTTTTGTTCCACCCAAATTGTTGGGAAAGTATCCAAATATCTAAATGATACAAGCCTTTGTCAAATATTACGACTATTTAAATTAACTACAACGTTGGATGCCAAGATTGTTTCTACCCTATATTATAGAATCTGTCTATTATATAATATTATATAATGCAAATGCATCACCTTGCTGAAGCCTTTTTACAATCTCAAAAATACCCTTGCATATTTTTTCTTGACAAAAACACCTTTACATAAATTATTTATGATAATTAGATGGTTCTTTATAATTTCAGAAGAAAACGCCAAGATCCTGTTTAACTCAAAATTTTCCCATCCTCAATTCAATGTTCATTTTCATTTGACACCAAATTCGTATTCACTAAAACCAAAAATATTTAAATACCATTTTGATTTTCTTCAAGAATTTATTTTCTATTTGATAATGATAATAATATTCAATTTTATATGCACGTGTGTTGCATGTGCCAGAGTACTGTTATTCAAAATTTTCCTGCTTGAATGCCAATACTGAATCATACTTGTTGATCTTGTAGCTTGAAAGAACCAACTCGCTAGCACCCTAACATTTGATGATTGTGTAATATTCACAATAAAACTGCTATGTATATATCCTGGGCATATAATTGAAAACTACTAACTAAAATAAAACCTCCTGAAAATAAAGCTTTTATAGCGTATATATGTGAGCAGTCAGCCAAATTATATTAGTGGATTGTAAAATCAAACTGAAAGGTCAGGAGCGGAATTCTCCCTCTCTATTACTCTGTTTTTTTTCCTTCAAGTTTAAGCAAAATGAATCTTTACTTGATTTTCCTCTTTAAGTGATGCTAGGAATCAGAAGGTTTGCTTATGTGCACAAGAATTGGCATGGCATTATCTGCGGTTACAAGTTTATATGCTCAATGTTTACCTTAGTAAATTGTACTATAATTATGACTTCAGACTGATGAGGGTTGAGATCAAGATTGTAGTTAGGAAATCCACTTATTAATCCACATATTATGCTTGTCATCTTGTATACGCTTTTAATGATGAACTCTACCAGAATTGACTTTTATCACACGTATGCCCAATTACTTTACTATAGCTCACTCCCCCGATGTATAAAATTTATCAGTGGTTGTAATACTACCAGATCAAAGTTAAGATATACAGCTGACCAAAAGAGCAGGCTATCATGTTGTTTTGTGAATATTATTTTTAATAATAGTTGTAATACCTTTGGCGTCGCACTTTTTTGGTCTCAGCGTGAATTACCAAAAACGCCCCTCAAATACCAAATCTTAATATCACTTAAAAATAGGATCTAACAATCAAACTTCCACTACATGTGATTTCAACGCAAAAACATGACTAAATATTTGTGTAAACATATAGAATTTGTAGAAAAACAATTTATGCGCGAAGCGTTTGCCGTAACGCTTGTTAAGAATAATGGAGGTGTTTTATGTTGTGTAACTATGTCTGTATATCATCACAGGGGACTGTAGTTGAAGGAACGATACAACAATTATTTGAAGGGCATCATATGAATTACATTGAGTGTATTAACGTTGACTTCAAATCAACAAGAAAGGAATCATTTTATGGTGAATTTCTAAGTAAATTGTAATACATTAATTCATGTTTTATCTGCAACATTTGATTTCAAACTTTCTCTGTGTAGATCTTCAGCTAGATGTAAAGGGCTGCAAGGATGTTTATGCTTCTTTTGACAAATACTGTGAAGTTGAACGACTAGAAGGTGATAATAAGTACCAAGCCGAGCACCATGGTTTGCAGGTTAGTTTTTTATTGTTTGCTGCATATGTGCTGCAAATGCTCATTATATAACTTGTAATACTCCAAATTTAAGAAAAGGACGATATTAAAGTTTTTTTTTGTTGTTGTTGTTGTTGTTGTTGTTGTTGTTGTGGGGGAGGTGTTCATGTGAGGGATTTTAACCATGGAGGATGAAGTTCCCTCACCCATATTTAAGCAAGCTTCTCCAAAACGTGCCTTGTAACCAGACGTTTTGTTGAACTATTTTTGGCATCTTGCCGAGTAGAGATAAATGAATGTATGTAACTGAATATTCAAAAAATAGCTGTTCAAGGGATTTTAATTCGACGAGTGCTAACCAAGTGTGTAAGAATCTCTTACTTTGCCAGTCGCATTTTGTTTTGTGAAAATTGCTTCCTTTCAATTTGCAATGAAAATTTTGACGATTCGATAGAATACCCACTAGTTTGTTGCATTCTAAATGTATTCATTCTTTCTCCATATGTATTTTCTTGATTGGTGAATGATAGCAAGTCTTACCTATAAACAAAAAGCCAACTCCATACTGAACATGTGGTTTGGCATGTATGCGCGTGTGTTTACTTTATTCAGTGACAGAGCCATACTAAAGTAATGTGGTTGACAGCATAATAGTTATTGGGCTTATGGGAGGTAGCCCACTAGATGCACTTAATAGTGTTTTCAATTTTCAATAGCAGTCATAGACAAACATTAACAAAACAAATATACAATAATACTATACAAATTGTTGAGATTTTATTGTAAGCACATTTCAGTGACTGTCATGGTTGGAAGACAGAGATAGAAGGGAACGGGAGGTATTCTTCCTGATATTATGCTGGTTCAACTCTGAAGTTTGTTTTAAATTCAAACCATACAACTTTATATGTTAATGTCAATGTTCTTTTTCTTTTTTAAATACCGGTGCTGACATTTACCACCCAGCAGCAAATCAGTTCTGTCCATTTCTCCATTATGCCATTAATATGGTATAGCGAGGACTCAAGCCCGGAAAAAGAATCATAAAATTTTGTTTCCCTTTTAGCAATTCATGCACTTCAAGTGTATTTAAAATATACTTTTCATTATCATGTCCACATATTGTGTTCCATCTACCACAGTGACGTATTTCTCAAATTAACATTGTTAAAAGAACATTTAACTAGCCAATGAACAATTTGTATCAATCAATCGGACTGTGGATTTATTTTCCTCTTTCTCAGTTCATCACTTGCGCTTATTTTTAACATGTTACGTTGATATTCTCATGTACAACTGTATTGTAAAATTGCATGATTATGTTTCCCTTTATATTGTGATTACAGGATGCAAAGAAAGGTGTTCTATTCATTGATTTCCCTCCTGTGTTGCAACTTCAGCTAAAACGCTTTGAATATGATTTCATGCGAGATGTGATGGTGAAGGTTAGTGCTAGGTTCAACTTATTTTTATCTTAGGGTTCTGTTATATCATCTTAGCACACCAACACACAATGCGTGAATGTAAGCGGCTTATATGTGAATCTGAAGATTTGGTTTGAAGAGAAATCCTCTTGTCATGGGAAGGGCAGAGTGACTAAAGTTGATGGAGGATGGTTGAAATTAGGGTTTTGGTTGTTAACTGAAATGGAAATAGAAGTGTAGTAGGCTAAACTGACATTATAGTCTATTCCCTGGACATTGTTGAAAATGGGGAACTTTATTTTAATTAATTAAATAGCAAAGATGTCTCGTGCTGTATTTCTATTTTTAAATTACGTTTTGGTCATGTTTTAGATTAAGTTAATGCCATAGACGGTGTTAAACTTAAAAAAATTAGTATTTTAAGGAATCATCAGCAGTCAGAAACTTAGCTCTTTTTCCCTCATTCTACTTCTTTTATTTCCTTAACAACGAGGTGGTAAATGGTCCAATTCTCTCCACTGCAACACTAGGTTATTAGTTTATAAATTGATGCTAGTGATAAGATTGATCAAACTCACATATATTTTATGAACATATGTGTTTTGTGTTCATCTATTTGACTTTAATTTGTTTTTTCTCCCTTTTGTCATTTTTCGGGGTACCAAGATCCATTTCTAGGAGGTTGATACTGACTATTCAATTTGCAACACAGATAAATGATCGTTATGAGTTTCCCCTGCATTTGGACCTTGATAGAGAGGATGGAAAATATCTGTCCCCTGATGCAGACAGAAGCGTTCGCAACCTTTATACACTACATAGGTAACAGTCCAGTTTTGACAACATTGCGTGCTATTTATTTTATGCATGTGTATGACTATGTCAAAAATTCAAACCCTTTCAGAACCATATTTTAAATTAAAGGTCGAAATAAATATTTTAGATAACTTACATCAACTTATGGTTTTGAAGGAGTTAGGCTTGGAATAATCTATAGTTTGGCGAAGATGATTTGCTTGACAATAACATCATACCTACAGAAAAGTAGCTAAATCCGAGACCTATGGACTAAAAACCATGACGGAGGAATGAGCAATCAAACGACGGCGAAGTTACATATTAGCTAGTAGACCTGTAGCTCAACAACTTGTAATAGAATTATTACATTTTATGTGACAACCCACTATTTTTATCGTCCAAATCAGTTACCAACGTTGTCAAAATATGCTTACAACTAATTTCAGATATTAAAAGCGGTGGACCGTGTTATAAATAAAATTAAAAAGTCTAAAACAATGAATACAAAGGGAAAGAAACCTCACAGCGGAATTAAGCGCATTTCATATACATTATCTCGACAATTTAAATATCATACAGATTTTATAAATTACATCACATTTATATTTACGGATACATTTATCATCATTGAGCAACAATAATATAACTATGGTGTAAAATAATATACCAAGCAAAGCATTTTGCAGATATAACATATTTCTTGACCTTTGATCCATTCTCTACTCACCGACCGCTATTGTACAATTGCATGAAAAAAAGAAAAAAAATGCTTCAACTATGTTTGGATTGGTCGAATTTCTATATATCCCAGCCCAACCTAAGAGATTCGGTGGCTATTGCATAGAAAAGACCGTGTACGTATCAAATCCACGTATTTCTGTTTTCTTCTCTTCTTCTACATCCAAATACTTGTTAGCACATAACAACTGTGACATTAATGCAACCATTGCAACTAATACAACCAATGTGAGTAGAAAACAATACTCCTACTCATTCATCACACAAATCATCATATATGGTAACAACAATAATAACACAATCATCAAACATCAATACTCATGTCAACCCCAATTATCAAATAAGAAAATAACAACACAAATATACTTACATACTAATCCTTGACCATAGTAATACATCACCAATGCAAGTATGAGTCATTAAATGTGTACTAATCGTAGTTACCAAGGTGCACGCGCCTAGGCTTAAAAAAGGTTCAGGCGCACGTTGTGTGCCTTTTTGCAGTTTGCGGCCATTTGTTCAAAATTCAAATTTTAGTTGATAAAATAGCTAAATAAAAAATTTAAATAGTTAAATGAATTATGAAATATGGTTTAAAATTTAATTTGTAGCTAGTAAAATAGTAGATCAAACTTGTATAAAAGGCACACAAAAAAGCACAACGCTCACAAAGCTCAAGGCTCAAGGCTTGCGCCTTGCGTCTTAGCGTCCTAACTATTGTAGTACCAATCACTTCACAATGGTAACACAACATCAATCATTAAGTAACCATAATTTACCATCTATCTATCATATAGTAGTAATGATGGTAAATCATCGCATATCTAATGCGATCATCATCATCAAACAAACACCATATATTGCATCCATCCAAATATGGTATGCACAACAATTATTTTCCTACACGTATACAAATCATTTTACTATTGTTTATTATGAAAACAACTTTGTTTATCTTAGGACTAATAATACTTCGATAAAATACTTCAAAAATACTATCATTGAACAATGACAAAAGTTGTTCACATACAGAAATACGGTGGATGTTATCATTGCACTGATTCAGAAATGATCATCACAAACTTACTCAAATCAAATGTATAAGCGCTAAATAAAACATAACGAGACAGAGTTTGAAAGAAAAAACAACTTATTCATAGCTAAAGAAGCTTTATAAACCAAAGCCGGGACAGTACCCGCACAACAATGGCCTATATATATGTATGGAATCAAAAAGTAAAACAAATCACAACCTAAAAACAACAACCAAGTATACCTCCTTTTCTTCTTCCTATCCTTCTTTCGCTTTGGAGAAGTTGAGGTTAGCCTCTTGTCAGATCTACCTTTTCTTCCCTCGGCCAGGTAACTCTTGGGATTCGTATCCCAATCAATAGCCACTTCCCGAAAATT
Source organism: Allium cepa (assembly GCA_030765085.1). Lineage (NCBI taxonomy): Eukaryota > Viridiplantae > Streptophyta > Magnoliopsida > Asparagales > Amaryllidaceae > Allium > Allium cepa. Next base: position 351,837,410 of record CM060944.1, read on the forward strand.
CGGGAGCCTCAAATTAGACGGTTCTCGTCACCGGAGTAGATGGAATAACAAGTGGCGGCATGGGCAAAAAAACCGAGAGATGGGAAGGAACATCATCCATCTTTTCCTTTTTAATTTTTCTAATCTTCTTGACTTGTAAGGTCTTCTCTAGCATCGATGACCCAGATTTATGCTCGGTGATGCCTATAATAACTATTGTCTTCATAGCCCCACATCACATTAAGATCGTCTGTAGGCTCTTCATTCAGCGCACAGATCATTTCGACATCGGGACCCGGAGCGGACCCAGCCGAGGAAATTGGAATTAGAGACGGGGCAGATGCAAATAACAGATTCGGTTATTGACGCTTGAGTATCCAAAACTACATTTCCTTATGGTAAAGGGACTAGCGCAGGTGGATCTGAAACTTGAAAAAGTGAAAACATAGATTATAGACATCGACGAACGTCATCTGAGCCTTCTCAAACACATGAGAGATTAGTGATATACCTCCAAGAGAAGCATGAGTCCTTTTGAAAGGTGTCCACGTATAACTACACTTAATGAGCGGGGACAAAGCATGCAACTCTGGAACAAACTCAGACAATGAATAACCAGGCTCCTTGGGATATAGTGACATCAATAGTGGTTGTTGGTCTCGAAATAGCCGCGGTAGTTGAAGTCATTGATATACTAAAAGGAGTAGTAGTAGACTCATAGGTAAAAGGGACTCATAGGTAAAAGGCCCTAATGTGGAAGAAATGACGACATTGAAAGTAATCGCCATTACGATAGAGTCCTTTCTGGGAACTCCTTAGAAGCGGGAGTTGAATTTTCGTCCAAATCTTTAGAGCTATATTCAGGAAGGACCCCAGCAGACACATCAGCTGCCTCAGCTTCCAACACAATTTTGCGTACGACAAGTGCATCCAAATCATCTAAAAGGTCATATTTTAGCTTATCTTCATCGACCTCAACATCATCTGAGTGTTCTCATTCTTGGTAGACTATCTCCTCCCAGACCATAGTTAAGGTCGGTCCTGGGTATCCCTTACCAAGCCACCTCAAATTCCCAAACTTGACGACTTCGCATAGAAGCGAATCAGAGTAGGCTCTATTTGAGATTTAATTGTCCTCGGCAGTTTCTACACAAGTTTCTTCATCCTTTTGTGCTTGCCGAGCATCGAGCAATTGCTTTACTACTGAGCCTAACCGAGATCGTCATTTTCTCTTTCGTTTTGGCTTCTAATGAAGCCCTCAGTTGCTGAATTTTTGAAGCCTGCCCGTCAAGGACTTTTTGAAGTCATTTTTCAAAGTGAAATTATCTTATGCTGTCAAGGGTGCCGTCGAGGCACCGTTGAGCGTCAATTAGGCACTATATTGCAATTTTAACGCTTCACCTTTCTCTTATATTGCAATTGTAACGCCTCATCTTTCTGTTGTAGCGCTTTATTAACGCATCGCCTTTCTATTGTAGCGCTTTATTTCGTCCTTTGTCCGAGGCACCTTCTAAGTGCGCTGTGCTTTTCTTGAGACACCAGAAAATAAGCATTTTTAGTGTAAGTTTATTTTTTACTTGACTAAACTAAATACACTTACGATAAATCATCTTGTTGCTAGGTTTGTTTATTGTAGATCTTTGTATTTCAAGAATTTCAATGCTTGAATCGTTTTTCTATGCCTTTTTGAAAATATACAAACAACGAGTTAATAAATAATGACGATTCTTCTTTATATTTGAGAATAAAATTTACTCTTTAGTTTTTTAGTTCTTTGAAATTTGGCTTTACTAATTTCTTGATTTTTTTATCTTAATTGTGTTAGCCTTTTGAAAGTTATTTTCAAATAATTTCTAAATCTAATACAATATAACTAACTATAAATTGAAATTTATATTATTTGGTAATATTGTATTTGAGCTTTTAAGATTATTTGGTATTTAAATATTCAATTATTGCCATGACACAAACTTTACGAACATAAATTTTTTGCTTCAATAAATTATATAAGTACTTGATTCATATTTAAATTTGTTGAAGGAATATTTAAGTGTATACACACAGATATATATGCATAGCTTATGGTAAACTAATAAGTAGTGATCATCTAATCAACATTAGTATGTTTTAGTAAATAGTCAGTTTTTTTTGTTATTATTTAATGCGAATATTGTTTGTGCAAAATGTATGTGACGAATGCTTATTTTTGTCCATGCTTCATCTGAACTCCGCTTAAACTTTAAATCTCATTTTAGCATCCAACGCTCCACTCCACCTCGATCAGCATAGAAATTATGACTCTTGTGATGCGCTGTCTCAATCCGAGATTCTGTTGCAGCTAAGATTTTTTTTCGAAATTTTTTCTCCCCTTTTCTAACTTCTCCATATTTTTGGGATTTCGTAAGTTCATCTATTTTCTTGTCTAAATTGTGAATGATGCACTTATTATCTTGCTTCAACAACTCCTTACCTTGAAGAGCTACAGTCTTTTCTCCGTTAACTTAGGAAAGGCTCTTTGCATCACGATAAGCTATAGATTTGAAACAGTTTCTGTCACTGCAAAGCAGGAATGAGAATTTGATCTTTGTCAGGTCTTCGGTTGGAGGGATCAGAAGTGGCAGACTTGGACGGTTGGGTAGGCTGCTTGGATTTTTAGATGTTATCGGCTGCGAGGCAAGTGATGCTGAAGTAGGCGCAGTTGGAGCTCTGGATGAAGGAACGTGATCGAGTTTCGGCGAGTATTGATCCATACTTACGGGCAAAGGAGAGCAAAATCTATGTTGTTGTTAAGGAGATGTCCTTCCCGACCCTCTATCACGATTGTCGCTGCGTTTGTAATCTCTCTCGCTTTTCCTGTTCTTTTCTATTACACGTTGCTGAGTCGGATTAATGTGACAACACACGGTGTCAACATGGGAAATTGGGCCTACGATAATTGGTAGAGTAATCTTGGAGTTCAACGGAAAGGTGTTGACGCCCCCATTGAACCTGAGAAGAAAACACAACCGAGTTAAAACTAGAAAATCCAGGAATAACACAAGAAGTGTGAATGTGTGACGACTTTAGTGTCATGAAGTGATAATGTGTCCTAGTGCCCCACGGACAATGCTTATGAATTTTACCAATGGGAGGCATCTCCGTGTAGCAGTCGAGGACTCGTCTTTAGTAAGACGGACGAGGAACCTATATCACTAAGGTTGATGTTGTCAAGGCCATATGAAAAGATTATATTCAGTATACTCTCGAGTGAGCCATATATGTCACCGGTTGGAGGAGCTGATGTTTCCTCCTCGATTGGAGCTTGATGTGGCTATGAAACTGGATGGGATGGAATGATTTTTAGCTTCGGACGACAGAGAATAAGTGACACTTGACCGTTACCATCTGTCTTTCCAACGGACTTGTTATCCAGATCCAGGTTTAGGTCCTCACTGTCGCCCCATCGTCTTCATTATCGTCGTCATCATCATTGTCATCACCACCGTCATCTCCTCCTGCGATGTCATTACCATCGCCCTCCACTTTCTCTTCTTGATTAATTGGAGAATGTTGAACGGGATGAGTCTCTTGGTCTTCTTCAGCTTGGAGCTCGATCTTGGCCTCTTGAGTGGACTGAACACCTCCATAAACATTTGGCACGAGTCCAAGACTACGATCGTTATTCAAAAGATGAAGTGCATCATCATTTCATCCGTCAGAAGAAATCTTATTCTTCACTCTTCAACATGAATTAGCTTGTAGATATTGAAGAGTGCGTGCCAATGCTTCACTGCACGGTCTGCTTGGAATATATGAAAATTCATGAAATGACAATGTTAATGATTGAATGGGGGGTTAACTCCATTAAAATGAACTATGATAGTAGAACATACGTCCTGACAGCCATTTCTGGGCAAAACCAGATGTGCAACACACAAAGAAGTACCCATCTTTGAAATACCAAGTTTTTTTCAAAGACTGATGATGATGCGACAACCAGATGGTTCTAAATAAGCGAGAGGACTTCCTTTACGCCTTTTGAAGCTGTATAAATAACGAATCTCCTCCAATGTGGGCACCCTACCCAAATGATGGAGACATACCATGTGCATGCTGTTTAACGAAGCGTAGCTGTTTGGATGAAGCAGGACGTAGGCAAGCTTCATAAACCAAAGCACAAGCTAGATTAAGTGATTGAAAGGATGGACGCATTCAGAAAGATACATATACCGATTGCAAGCAGTGTAGCTCGCAGGCAGTTTGTGAACCTGGTGTAAGAGCTTTGGAACCAGAACGTCTTCTAGAGGGATGTTGTGTCTTCCATAAATTCTTTTAACACTCGCTTCATTTAACTTGGACGCAAGGGAGTCTAGAGGATTATCTAGAATTATAGCATCTTCAAGATCGATATCGAAGGCAACCCCTATGAACGCTTAATCCACCGTCACAAAATGAACTACCTCTAGAGATTGCATTGTCAGACGATGAGGTGATTGAGGCCGGAAAGACGATGAAATAGACGGCGCTGAAGATGTTGAAATAGAATCTGACGCAAATGAAATTAAACATTGATGATGATGGACCTGTACCCATTGCAGAGATACACAAGGAGCGTTTGCGATCCATAACAATTGAAAACTTTACAGATAAGTAAAGTCAAGTAGGATCTAACTTTGACATTCATGCTGAAATAAAACCCTTCGCGGTCAATGTATAAGACCTAATGGATGCCAACATGTAATGACCGACTGGATCTTATACATTGACGGGGGCAATGATATACAATTCAATCTATGTAGTGTATGTCATGTGTCTAGAGCACGGTGAATGCGAACACACCATGTAGATAGCTCGCTCGTACGGACAAACGAGCATCGTCGCACAACGGAATCGTGCGTTGGATTTTACCCATTATCTTACGATTTATGATAATAAAGCCGTCGTTCGGAGCGACTTGGAATTTCTCATAACTGGGACATCAGAGTGAAATGTCTAATTTAAAGCAGTGATGAGAAAGCAAATTAGATGTCGGAGTGCGTTCGATGTGATTGTTTTTTAAAACCGTTCCATCGGAGCTCGACATCGATCCACACTCGATCAAAATTCACAAAACTTTATTCTATTCCTCATTTAACTCAAAATAACTTAACAAAATTCTAAAACATTATGGCCACTTAAGAAACTCGAGACGTTGCCATGCCAAACATGAAGTCGACTCAGAGCAAGATAAAAAATGAAATACTCAAGTCGAACTCTAGAAATTTTAAGGAAAACTCTGGGTCAATCTCGAGATTTCAAGTGCACTTCAAGTTCAAATTGTGTGTGAAAGTCATGGTCGAGTTAAGTGAGGAAAGTCCAAAATTCAATCATGACATAGTATGGTTAACATTCACCAATGGATGCTGGCAACTCCATGTGGCACCACCTACCTTGGCATGGAAGCAATGAATAATGGTGGCCTAAAAGCTTGAATCCAAATTGGGGTTCGAAACGATTTGGGAACAAGTCAAGTGGATCTAGGGTCAATCAATTTAGGCGATTGACGGCAACAGCGTTGTCCGAAAGCGGCCGACGTCTAGAGTAGGAGGCGACGATTGGTTGAGGTTGAAGTTAAGAATCGACAATGGCTGGAAGCAATGAGCCGAGCTTAGAAATGAAGAGGCAAAGGCAAACACGAAAAGCAGGAGAAGGAAAATTGCTTAAGTACCAAGTCGCTCCCAATATTCGTAGTGAAAATAGGCACCAAGTCAAGAGCCTTGACTCGGTACTGACTTGTAAAAAAAAAAGAAGAAAAGAAAAAAAAATGGAAAACAATGAAAAACAAAAATAAGCAATGCAAGATGAAAACACAAAACACTCCGGAGATCAAAATCCTACCCGATCAATTAAAAGAAAGGACTTTCGAAGACTTTCCAGAATTCGAATGACAAAATTGAACTGCACACTTCAACTCTTATATCATCCAAAGGATATGATTCGATAACTGTTCAGAGTGATATGACGATTCAGAGAAGGCACACTGTTTTGTGAAAACATTCCAGAGAATGGAAACATATATTCAAATAGGGGTTTGAAGTCGATGCTTTGTCTCGATCCAAAACATACATTGTTAACATAAGTTGTACTGGGTGCCAAATATTATTCAACTTTTGGATCAAGCTATATTCGGACGAGTCAGGACCATTGAATGATGGTGAGATGAACCAAAGATCCCGAATCATGACTTTGGAAAAAAGATTTCGACTAGAGTTCAGAGATCAATGCAGGACCTTGCTTGCCACTTGATGACATCTTGCTAATTTCCAGACGAGCCAAGTGGTGAAGATTAAAATTGCAAAATCATAACTCTAACTCTCAAGTCCGTACTAAGTCATAAAGTCGACTTAGCACAATTGCTTCAAGGAGATTGAAGACTGAACCAAAGACAAAGCAAAGTACATAGCTTAAGGAGGCGAGTTAGGGCATTGCATTCAAAAGAACAACGAAACAAAATCAAATAATTAGAAAGATGGAGAATTTATGACCTGCCACCGAGTTGTGAGGCACAACTCGATACCGAGATGATGATTTGGCTATGATCTCCCTCTTGAAGCTTCTCATGAACGTGGAGAATGTGGGTAGCAATTATCGGAGCCAATTCGCCTATTGACTTCTATATATAGGAGGATATGAGCACAAAAATGAGATTTTTTTTTACTTAATAAATTTATTAATTTTGCCTCGAGACTCTTAGATTCTTACCACTTATAAGGATTCAAGTTGTAAAATCACAGTTGTAAAGAACTTAAAAAATCATTAACAAAGTTTAAGTGGACGTAGGTCAGAGTATTTACCGAACCACTATAAATTCTCTTGTGTTTCGTTTTTTCATTAATCTCTACTTATAATATGATAACGTGCGTCTAATTTTTGGTGCAAACACATATCGCCGTCCTTTTGCAAACGATCTCAAATTCATCAAATCCAGTGTAAAATTGTTTGGAATTTCGCCACGAGCCCAATAAAAGAAATCACACGTGAATCAGAGTTCGTATGCAAAAGATATGTTGATTAGATGATACAGGTTTAATTTGTAATAAAAAATTATTTAGGGGCTTAATTAAAAATTTCATATTGTCATCGAAACTCCAACATCACCGATTCAATAACTTTGATCGTCGTTTACTGCGCCTCATTGCCGTCGTTCAACTCTAAACCGTCTCCCATCGACTCGACTCGACTCGGCGAGCTCTCCCCTCCAGTACCGTCGTCGGTCGAGATTGCCTCTGGCATTGCAGTCATTCAGCAGTCCTCATGACTTCCCCTTTGAATGCCAGCGCTTTGGTGACCCATTCGTGAAATCGAAACATGATATGAACTCATCTGGTCAAGCACTATCCAATTCCATCAACAATTCCATCGATTGCCGCCTGAATCAAAAGTTCCCTAATCAAATCCTAATTCGGCCTTCATCTAATTTTGAACACGATTTGCCGATGATCTGAGCCTTTTTACAACAAACGAACATCATCTGTCAATTTCATTTGTCGAGAGCTTCGCAACAATGTATAATTTGATGGGTACCCGACACTTTGAATTTTGAAACAATTTGTAATTAGCGACCACTATAATGATATTAAGAAGAATTTTGGAATTAAGGAGGAGAGATTGATGTGTTGGCCGCCTCCTAGGATTTATAAGCGCTATTTATATAGGCAATGAGACGGGTTCAGTCATACATAACCATTTGGCCCAAAAGTGACTATGTACCATAGTTAAACACTGTAATGTCTCTATTTCGCAAATCGTAATTCCAAACCTATCAAAATTATTTACCATATTGATCAGCTGGAAAAGACCTTTGCAACGGTTATAAATACAACGTTCAATTCACCCTTTTCTTATTAAAAAGGCACTTTCAATTTATTCAATCTTAACTGTGTCGAATTTACCGGTCATTACATTTTAAATTATGATGTCAACGCCTGCTTATGTGGAATTGCTATACACCCTCGTCATCTTTATCAACTTTCATTTAACACATCATTTATCTGTTTTTCATCAACTTTCATTTTAACACATCATTTATCTGTTTTATTTCTGCAAATGAGATATATACGGTTAGTGGGATTATAGTTTGTTTTTGCTGCTGCTGTTATTCTCTACTTTATTGACAACTTCTATTTGCACCTCAATTGTTGCTTTTCCTCTCCATGAAAACTCAAAATTTTATGTTGACACAAATATCCCTAATATAATTTCAATTCAATTTTTTTTCGAGCTGTCAGAATTATGTTGAAAGTAAAATTTGTTATTTGTTAATCTCAAAACTATACATTTTCAGAATTTAACAATATAAAACACTAAAATTTGAGATCTAAATATCTGAAAGTTGCAATTAATTAATCTAAAATTTAACAAATTTGAGATAATAAAGTTTCTTGACAAATCAAACGATGTTGAACATTCAGTGTTTGGATGAATTGTTCAGGTTTTGAGAAAGGGTTAGATTGTGGGATTTTTGAATAAAATGGGAGGGAAAGGAAAATAATGTAAAACTTGCGAAAAAAATAGAGTATCGTTCTTTATGTCACCAGCAGTTAATTTTGTCCTTTGTGCTATAATTTTTAGCAAATTAGACATTGTAATAAATGAGAATTGATAATTATTTCATCGTTCCTGCTCCTCTTTAACCTTATCCATTTCTTCTTTAAACCTTGCATACATGTTCTACATTATTTTTCGGTGATATGGGTTTGTTTTATTCATGCTTAAGCTCTGCAATTTTTTTTTGGTGATATGGATTTGTTTTGTTCACACTTAAGCTTCAGACATCTTTTGCAGCTGTATACAAAACCGTGACTTTATTAGCAATAGTAATTATCTATGAATTGTATGGCATCTTTTGCTTAAATATTTTTGTTTCAAGTACGTTGGATTTTTTTTTCCTGTCTTTGTTTGCGTAGTTTAGGTTATAAATTGATTGCGACTGCAAAATGAGCCGGTTATTCTATAGCTGAAAAAACGAGGTGCTTTTTTTATGCTATGGACATGGATGTGTAATCTATGTTTCATTGTGTGCAGTGTTCTTGTTCATAGTGGCGGCGTGCATGGTGGGCACTATTATGCTTTTATTCGACCAACTCTATCGGATCAGTGGTGCGTATACAGTTCCTTGCTCATTTCCTTCTGTTCTTTTGTATATGTTTAACAATTAAACTTCGATCTATTTTAACTACATGATACTCACCGTATTTCCCAGTCACATGTTGTGATTTATTTCCAAAGCCGTAATATACTGATTTAATATTATTATGGATAAGCTTATTATCATTGTATGCTACTTTCGTTTGACTCATCCATATGCTAATACAAATTTGACAAAAGGTATCGAGTTCTGTTATATTTAACTATTTGTTTTGCAGGTTTAAGTTTGATGATGAGAGAGTAACAAAGGAAGATCCAAAGAAAGCTCTAGATGAGCAATATGGTGGAGAAGAAGAGGTTATCCAGATTGATTGTATACATAAATCCATGAACTGTTTATGTATAATAAACTATGATAAGAAAATTATCCTCAGCTTCTCATTGTTATTTTTGAACAGTTGCCTCATACGACTCCTGGATTCAACAATGCCCCATTTAGATTTACAAAGTATTCAAATGCATATATGCTTGTATATATCCGTGACAGTGACAAGGATAAAATAATATGCAACGTAGACGAGAAAGATATCGCTGAGCACCTTAGAGTAAGTGAATAGTGAAAAACTTTATTGGGCAAATCACGTATGATAGTTATATAAATATCAATGTTGTTTTGTAGGTAAGACTGAAGAAAGAACAAGAAGAAAAAGAACACAAGAAGAAGGAGAAAGCCGAGGCTCACCTTTATACGATCATTAAGGTTTATGCGTATTGACTAAATCTTGCATGTTCCCATTTGATGTCTACCGTCTACTAATACTGCGTCAAAATTATAGGTTGCCCGTGATGAAGATTTGAGAGATCAAATTGGAAAGGATGTATATTTTGACTTAGTGGATCATGATAAGGTTCGGAGTTTTCGTATTCAGAAACAAATGCCTTTCCACTTGTTTAAGGTATGATTAAGCAGCTGCTTTGCAATTTTTTTTAAGGTCACCAAGTTCGCATGTTAAGATACTCACTTAGGAGTCTTATTACAGATAATTTTCCAACCCTGATTGAGAAATTTAAGGCGTTTTATAAGATTTACTCTTTACATAATTTATTTTGTTTTTAGATGTTGAGATAGAAAGAAGCTGAAAGTATAACTATGAAACCACAGAATGTTATGCAAGCTTAAACATGAGTTTCTGCTGTAAGAGCTGACTTTGTAGAATGCTTTAAACACCAAGTATTTTTTGCTTTATTTTTTTAAAGAAACACGAACTCAGTTGCAAATACATCATGTGTACTGATTGCAGAAACATAAAATAAGAAATTCCAGCTGTTTATAGTTAGTGTTTGCATTTTACGTCAGTGTTACAGTTGCCCAGGTATTGCTTACCATATTGAATTAAAAAAAGATGGCATATTTGAACTCTCAAACTTATACAAACATGTTCACTATTAATAAAAGAAATTGGTTATTTAAATTACAAGGTATCAACCAGGCTTGCCGTTTCAGCCGTTATTGAATTTACAAAAATACTCTTTCAATGTTTCTCATTCTAATGTTTAAACATCTAATGAAGATGTTTAAGTGTGCTTGAGGATGCTGTCCGCATATTAATACACTTCCTTACAAATGAAAGGATTTGCTTGTATAAAATTTTAACCATGCTTGCCATTTCAACCATTATTGAATTTACATAAATACCCTTTCAATACTTATCATCCTAATCTAATCTAAACATTTTGAGCGAAGATGTTTACATTTGCAAGTGGAAGCACAGAGTCCACATGTTAATACACTACCATGCATAAAGACAGCGTTACTGTATTCCAGCTTTATAATTTTGAAATACTATACAGGAAGAAGTAGCAAAAGAATTTGGCATACCCGTGCAATTTCAGAGGTTTTGGTTATGGGCACGGCGTCAAAACCATACATATCGTCCCAATAGACCATTGAACTCTCACGAGGAAGCTCAAACTGTAAGCGTAATGTTTATGATATTTTCCACTGTCAGTTTGTTTAGGGACAACGATGATTTCAATCTTGTTCACAGAGTCTTTTATGCAGTCAGTCTTGAATTTAAATGTCACTATTTCCTTTGCTTTGACTGGCTGCACAATTGTTTTTTGACCCTGCTCTATGTAGTCATTTTCAACATGATAATTAACTAAATATTCTTCTTGTAGGTTGGGCAGTTAAGGGAGATATCAAATAAGCTACATATTGCTGAATTAAAGCTATTTCTAGAAGTGGAGCTTGGACCGGTATAGTTAATGCTTCATTTTTCAAACGCTAGAGTTTAAACATATCCTTTGTAATGAAAATATTCACGTTACTGATTATATACAATTTACCTTTCATGTAGGATGAAACTGATTTTTCTATAATTAACATAATAACTATAACTATTATTATATAATATATATAGGATCTCATCCCTCTTCCTCCACCTAGTAAAACTAAGGAAGAAATACTTCTCTTTTTCAAGCTATATGATCCTGAAAAGGAAGAAATGAGGTATGTTGCCTCTTTGTCAGTCGATATAGAACCAAGCTTAATTATTTATTGCATTTTGAGATATGCATATGTGTGTGTGTATATATATATGTATAATGTTTTATTTATGCTATCATGTTTAGGTATGTTGGAAGGCTTTTTGTTAAGGGTTTAGGGAAGCCATCAGATATTCTCAATAAAATGAAGGAAATGGCAGGTTTTCTTTCAAATGAAGATATTGATCTTTATGAGGTAACTTATCATCTATGTTGTAGCAATTATATTCAAATGATAGACAATAAATATTTCTGATTATCAGTCTTGACTCTCGACTGCATTAATTTTTTTTTTAAACCCAGGAAATTAAATATGAACCGACTGTAATGTGTGAACCCATTGATAAGAAGCTCACGTTTCGTTCTAGCCAGGTTTATATCAACATTCTCATTTTGCTATTTATTATAAAATTGAACTTTCAACATCAATAGTCCTACTTTTAGCTTGAAGATGGGGACATAATATGCTTTCAAAAGTCTCTTGCACCGGATAGTGAAGACCAGTATCGTTTTCCGGATGTTCCATCTTTCTTAGAGTATGTTCATAATCGGCAGGTATGATAACCCAACGATGACATAAGTTTTCGAATATTACTTTGCTTTTAAGTTGCACTAAAATTCGATTTGCCACATCAAATGCATTGGGAACTTATTTATTCTGAACATATGTCTTGGTAGTTTGGATGATCCTTTTCTTCTCTTTTTTTCATAATAAATATGATACAACTCACTATCAGTGTTATTAAGGCGAGCGCCTAGGCGCGCCTAAGGTGCAGAAAGGCACATGCATAGGGTTTGCGCCTTTATAGGAAATGAGGTGCGTGATCTACTCAAGGCATCCAAAAGCGCTCTTTTTGCTGAGATGTCTAAGCTCCCAGGCGCCTAAAAGCGTGCCTTGTGTTGAACTTGAACATCTTTATGATCTCTAGTCTTTTATTGTTGTAATTTCTATGTTTTTGGTGTTGTAACTTGAATTTGACATCGTTTTGGTCAAGTTTATCATTTGTGATTCGTTTTTATTAGCTCATGCTTTCTTATTTGCAAAAGATTGGTTATAAACATGTTTTAACGCTAAAATTATCATTTCTAATGGTAATTTATAGTGCAGTTTTTTTGGAGCAAAAATACGCGAAGTTGTATAAAAGGTGCAGAAAAGCCCAAGGCGCAAGCTTGGGGCCCTTTTGCGCCTTAGTGCATTAACTACCTTGCTCACTATGAATGGGAATTATAGGTTTACATGTTTGTATGCACGTATGTATGTTTTTGTGTGTATGTGTTTGTGTATATATTGGAAGATTTATATCATGCTACCTTTTTCGACATAGGTTGTTCATTTCCGTTCGCTCGAGAAGCCCAAAGAGGATGATTTTTGTTTAGAGCTGTAAGTGTGAACCTTACATTTTCTTTGAATAATATTTGGTGTCTTCTTTGCTAATGCTAAGCTTCATCAGGATATCAAACTGATTTCACATGCTTTTATCTTTTTCTTCATCAGGTCAAAGTTACACACGTATGATGATGTTGTGGAAAGAGTTGCCGGGAAACTTGGTTTGGATGACCCATCAAAGATAAGGCTTACTTCTCACAATTGCTATTCTCAGCAGCCTAAACCTCAACCAATCAAGTATCGAGGAGTTGAACGCCTTTCTGACATGCTGGTACATTATAATCAGGTAGTTTATGTTCCAAATTTAGAACTATAAACAATTATAAGAAGTATTGCAACATTGCAAGTGAATTTCTCTGAAATTTTTTCTTTCCGTATAACATTCTTAATTTTTTTATTCACGTGCTTATCTTAAAACAATTCGACTTTTGTGGAAAACGAGAATATATTAAACTCATATCGGGCATGTAGATGTACTTAACTAAAGTGATGAATCGTGAAATCTGTTTCATTTGTTCACAGACATCTGATATACTGTATTATGAAGTATTGGACATGCCTCTTCCTGAACTACAATGTTTGAAAACGCTGAAAGTGGCTTTTCATAGTTCTCTGAAGGACGAGGTTAGTTCATTTCATGTTGATGCCTGGTTGTACTGTCGGAATTTATGGATTTAACGGATGGCTTTTCTTGTTCTTTCCAGGGGGTAGTTCACAGTATTAGACTGCCTAAAAATAGCACGGTTGGTGATGTGATTAATTACCTTAAGGCAAAGGTTAGTTTCTAGCATTATTTCAATTTGGTGTGTCCATGCTTTATGTTAAAAGCATCAAATCTCAAAATTAATTTGTCAGTATCAGTAAGCAAATGCCATTTTTTTTCATCTTGACAGGTTGAGCTATCTCATCCTAAAGCTGAACTCAGATTGCTTGAGGTCTTCTATAACAAGATCTATAAGGTATCTCTGCACTTTTCCAAGACCGATAATTTCCTATAAATTATAATAGGGTTATAACTCTCCAGGAGTCACTAAAAACTTGCACAAATATGTATTGTGCTGCCCAACTGACATCCATGCATCCGATACCTGACGTCATACTTAACCCATAGCATTTTGAAGCTTCATGTATCATTTTTTTCCTAGTCATAAAAAAAAAACTGTGGTATGGTTGGGTCCCTGTATTGTTGTCTTTTTTGCAAAGAGTACTTAAATAAGTATGGCTGTTATGGTAACGGTAAATTTACCATTACCAGTCAATCGGTTACCATTTTAAAGTAAAGTCGGTATACCAGTACAATCGGTATGGTAATGGTAAATTTACCATTTTTTAGGTAAAACAATGGTAATATTTTTTCAAAACCAGCGTTAATGGTAATTTACCTGTCCATTTATAATACATTGATATTCATGTAAGATGTTGTTTTAGGGGCATTTAGAAGCAAGTGAATAGTTCATTTTATTTCGGTAATTCAACTTAAATGATGATAAATATACTTCTTTTTTATGTTCTTTGTTAAGTGGCCCAATGAGATATAAAATGAAACATCGTTTGGTGTAAAATAATGTCAACTTATTATTTTTCTAGACAAATGGTATTACCAGCGTAACGGTTACCTATTTTTCGGTATACCAGTTATCGGTATACCAGTCATTTGGTAACGGTAACGGTAAACAATTTTAGCCTACCAAAAACGGTACGGTAACGGTATTCACAAAATGGTAATGGTAACCATTACCATAACAGCCATATTAATAAGTGTTAGTAAAAGTAGAAAGCAGTTATGCCTTGGTGCGTGATGTATAATGTACAATTACTTAGACAGCTCAGTTTATGGGTAAAATAATATATGTTAATTGTGACCACATTTGTTTTAAATGTGTAGGCTTACTGTGAGTTTTGTTTCATGTATAGTTGGATTCAGATATATTGGGCGCTTAGTTTAATGACCAAGTTTTGGATACAGTCTCTCCAATAATTGGGGTAAGACTGCATACAACTAGCGCACCTCATACCCCACTCGACTGGGAGCCTTGTGCACTTGGTATAGAGCGACGATGATGATTATTGCAAGAAATGGTTTTAGTAATTAGTTATTACTAGAAATATGTCTGTTTGCAAAGAAGCTTGAATGCTTATTGCTGATTACCTATTGGAGTGTTTGTTTTACAAGTAGAAGTTTCTTTCTTAATGTGGAATTATAAGCAGTAAGTGTAGAGAACTGTTTACGATATAATAAGCATATACTGCTCGAACCCACCAATTGTCTTACAGGTTTTCTAGTTATGTTTAGAATTAATCACTTTTATTTTAAAGTGTTTTCTGGTTACTATTGCAAGTGTTTTCTAAAAATATTTGGCAGCTTTGCTTTGTAAGGTTTTCACATTGGTACCCCTTATAATAGTCTACTTTGTATACAGAATTATTAACCTATTTTGAATCAATGTGTGCAGATATTCCCACACAATGAAAAAATTGAAAACATTAATGATCAGTACTGGACATTGCGTGCAGAAGAGGTATGTAGCCTTTTTTATGTTAATTTTTGCATTTTGTTTGGTGATGTAAAAAATGAATCGACTTCATGCTGTAATAATCCAACGTTGAACATTTCCCCAATACTTGCGAATCAATGAAAAACATAAAACAATCAATATCTCGTGCAATCAATAGTAATAATAGCAAGGCTATGCAGGTAAAGCGCTCAACGGTTTCATTGCGATGAATATGCAAAAAGCCATAGTGAGTATATAGTGGGAAATAATAGAGATGAAAAAAGTTATATTCAAGCCAAAGTTCAATTACCAAAATAAATTTATTATTAATCTCACATTGTTGGTGTATAAAAAGAACATTGTTTATTCGGGTATAACAAAACCCAAGAATGTCTTGGTCTATATAATTTATATTTCAAGTTATAAATAAAATCTAATTTGTATTGGGAGCTTAGATCTCAAACTTGGGCGTATGCCATAGCTTTGTTGATTGAGTTTAAAAGAGAATTAGATAAACTAAGTTTTTATATAAAATAATGCTAAAACGAGTGCTAAATACTCTGGTTTAGCGGTAAATAGTAGGGGTTTAAGCGAGTCTGCTATTCTAGTAAAACGTAGTGGTCGAAAAGCTCTAAGCGCTTTAACATGTTTTTGTGGGGAGTTTAACTGTATAGTAATAAGGTATAATAAACACAAGAGACGTATTTATACTTGTTCCCCATCACGAGGTTGAGTACATCTATTTTATATGTTCTTATCACCCTTTTTAGATCAAAAGGGCTAATCGTGCAATATAGCTTAGGGAATAATAAGGTATAGTGGCAGCTTTGACGATCCTTGACTTCTGTGTGTATTAATAGCCATAAGTTGAACCGAAACTCCAGTATCTTCCAGATATTCGAAATTTCCGCTTTAATTTCGGTTTGCAAATTTCGGTAACTTTTGATACTATCTTTTATGTATATACATTATAAACACTCGATCCTAATTTTACTACTAATAAAGAGTACTCATCGAATAGATTTACTCGGTGTTTTTTAAATTTTTTGAATATACCATTTTACATCGCATAGAGAAATAATATTCAAATACGAGGATATAGGCTGTTATTTCTAAGTATAACTGTTAGTCATCATGGAGAACTACAGTGAACGTTCGCAAGATGAAGTATCCGAGTGTACTTTGTTGTCCGTAATTTAGGTGGGAGTTCATTGGTCGAAAGTTTTGCCTGATTTCGAGTTAGTATGAAGAAGTCATTGCAGTCTGAAGCAAAAAATAGCGGCTTCTGCCTAGGCGGAGTTCAAATATGAGGATGTAGCTTGTTATTTTGTAAGTACAACTATTAGTCACCATGGAGAACTACAGTGAGCGTTGAAGTGGGGATATATAGCTTTTCTAAGTACAACTATTAGTCACCATGGAGAACTATAGTGTGCGTTCATAAGATGAAGCATTCGAGTGTGCCATATTGTCCGTAATTTAGGTTGGAGTTCATCGGTCGAAGTTTCGTTCGATTCCGAGTTAGTATGAAGTTATTGCAGTATGAATAAAAAACTAGCGATTTATGCCTAGGCGGAGTTCAAATGCGGGGATGCAGCATGTTATTTTCTAAGTACAACTGTTAGTCATCATATAAAACTACAGTGCATTCAGAAGATGAAGTATCCGAGTGTACCATTTTGTCCGCAATGTAGATGGAGTTCATCATTTGAAGTTTTGTCCGACTCTGAGTTACTATGAAAAAGTTATTGCAGTCTGAAGGAAAAAAATAACCGCTTCTGCCTAGTGGGAGTATGTAACATGTTATTTTCTAAGTACAACTATTAGTCACCATGGAGAACTACAATGAGCGTTGAAATGATGACATAACATTTTATTTTTAAGTACAAGTGTTAATCGCCATGGAGAACTATAGTATACGTTCATAAGCTGAAGTATCCGAGTGTTCTATATTGTCCGTAATTTAGGTGGGAGTTCATCGGTCGTAGTTTTCCATGATTCCAAGTTAATACGAAGAAGTTATTGCAGTAGGAACAAAAATATAGCGGCTTCTGCCTAGGCGGAGTTCAAATGCAGGGATGTAGCATGTTATTTTCCAAGTACAACTATTAGCCACCATGGAGAACTACTGTATACGTTCACTAAATGAAGTATTCGAGTGTACCATATTGTCCGTAATTTAGGTGGGAGTTCATCGGTCGAAGTTTTGTCTGATTCCGAGTTAGTATGAAGAAGGTATTGCAGTCTGAAGAAAAAAATAGCGACTTTTGCCTGCGCGGAGTTCAAATATGAAGATATTTTCTAAGTACAACTATTGGTCACCATGGAGAACTACAGTGAGCGTGATTGTTCCATCGGTTGAAGTCTCGTTCGATTCCGAGTCAGTATGAAGAAGTTATTGCAGCATGAACAAAAAATAGTGGCTTCTGCCTAGGTGGAGTTCAAATTCGTGAATGTAGCATGTTATTTTCTATGTACAACTGTTAGTCACCATGGAGAACTACGGTATAAGTTCATTGGATGAAGTATCCGAGTGTTCCCTATCGTAATTTAGATGAGAGTTCATCGGTCGAAGTCTCGCCTGATTTTAAGTTAGTATGAAGAAGTTATTACAGTCTGAACAAAAAAGAGCGGCTTTTGCGTTGAGGGAGTTCAAATATGAGGATGTAGCAAGTTACTTTCTAATTAAAACTGTTTATCACCATGGAGAACTATGGTATATGTTCATAAGCTGAATTATCCGAGTGTTGCATAATGTCCGTAATTTACGTAGGAATTCATCGGTTGAAGTTTCGCTCGATTCCGAGTTAGTATGAATACGTTATTGCAGTATGAATAAAAAATAGCGCTTTTGCCTAGGCAGAGTTCAAATACGGGGACGCAATCTGTTATTTTCTGTAAAATTGTTAACTACAATATACGTTCATAAGCTGAAGTATCCGAGTGTTCCATATTGTCCGTTATTTATGTGGGAGTTCATTGGTCGAAATCTCGTCTGATTCCGAGTTAATAGGAAGAAGTTAATGCAGTCTGAACAAAAAAAGAGCGGCTTCTGCCTATGCGATGTTCAAATATGGGGATGTAGCATGTTATTTTGTAAGTACAACTGTTCATCTTCATGGAGAATTACAGTATGCGCACACAAAATGAAGTATCCGAGTGTTCCATATTGTTCGTAATTTAGGTGAGAGTTCATCGGCCGAAGTCCCTCCCGATTCCAAGTTAGTATGAAGAAGTTTTTGCAGTATGAATAAAAAAACAGCTGCTTCTGCTTAGGTGGAGTTCAAATATGGGAATGTAGCATGTTATTTTTTAAGTAAAATTGTTAATCACCATGGAAAACTATGGTATACGTTCTTAAGCCGAAGTATTCGAGTGTTTCATATTATCCGTAATTTAGGTGGGAGTTCAACGGTTGAAGTTTCGCCTGATTTCGAGTTAATAAGAAGAAGTTATTGCAGTCTGGAAAAAAACAGCCGCTTCTGCCTAGGCGAAGTTCAAATGCAGAGATATAGCTTATTATTTTCTAAGTACAACTGTTAGTCATCATGGAGAACTACAGTGTGCGTTCACTATATGAAGTACCCGAGTGTTTCATATTGTCCATAATTTAAGTGGGAGTTCATCAGTCGAAGTCTCACCCGATTCCGAGTTAGTTTGGAGGAGTTATTGCAATCTGAATAAAAAATGGATGGTTTCCGTCTAGGTGGAGTTCAAATATGAGGATGTAGCATGTACTTTTCTAAGTACAACTATTAATCACCATGGAGAACTACGGTATAGGTTCTTAAGCTAAGCATTCGAGTGTTATATATTATCCGTAATTTAGGTGGGAGTTCATCGGTCGTAGTTTCGTCTGATTTCGAGTTAGCATGAAGATGCTATTGCAGTATGAAAAAAATAGCGACTTATGCCTAAACGGAGTTCAAATATGAGCATATAAGATGTTATTTTTTAAGTGCAACTGTTAGTCACCATGGAGAGCTACGTTATACATTCACTAGATGAAGTATCCGAGTTTTTCTTATTGTTTGTAATTTAGATGAGAGTTCATCGGTCGAACTCTCGCTTGATTCCGAGTTAGTATAAAAAAGTTATTCTAGTCTGAACAAAAAAAGAGCAGCTTCTGTCTAGGGGGAGTTCAAATATGATGATGTAGCCTGTTATTTTATGAGTAAAACTGTTAATCATCATAGAGAACTGTGGTATACGTTCATATACTAAGTATCCGAGTGTTCCATACTATCCGTAATTTACGTGGGAATTCATCGGTCGAAGTCTCGCTCGATTTGGAGTTAGTGTGAAGAAGTTATTGCATTATGAACAAAAAAATAGCGTCTTCTGCCTAGATGGAGTTCAAATACTAGGATGTAACCTATCATTTTCTTAGTAAAACTGATAATTACTATGGTGAACTACGATATATGTTCATAAGTTAAAGTATCCGAGTGTTTCATATTGTCCGTAATTTAGATAGGAGTCATTGGTCGAAGTCTCATCTGATTTGGGGTTAGTACGAAGAAGTTATTGTAGTCTGTAAGACGGAGTTCAAATATGGGATGTAGCAGGTTATTTTCTAAGTACAACTGTTAGTCACTATGGAGAACTACAGTGTGCGTTAAGAAGATGAAGTATCCAAGAGTTTCATATTGTCTGTAAATTAGGTGGAAGTTCATCGGTCGAAGTCTCGTCCGATTCCGAGTTAGTATGAAGAAGTTATTGCAATATGAACAAAAAAATAACGGCTTCTGTCAAGTTGGAGTTCAAATGTGGTGATGTAACCAGTTATTTTCCAAGTAAAACTTTTAATCACCATGGAGAACTATGTGATACGTCCATAAGCTGAGATATCCGAGTATTCCATATTATCTGTAATTTGGATGAGAGTTAATTGGTTGAAGTTTCGTTTGATTCTGAGTTATTCCGAAGAAGTTACTGCAGTCCGAACAAAAAATATAGCGGCTTCTGCCTATGCGGAGTTCAAATATGGAGATTCTACTACCAAATCTACTTTCATAAATACAACTAAAAATGCATGCACGTTGTGATTAAATGCAGGCCCACCTGTACGTGCATATATCCAAATAATAACTTTTTAATCGAATAAAATTTAAAAAAAAATTGAAAAATAGAAGTCAAATAAAAAATTATAAAATATACTTAGATAAAAACTAATTATAAAACAGCAAGTAAAACAATAAAAGATAGAGCCCATTGAACCCTGGCCTATTCCTCTTTGTGAACAAGTAGTTGTTTCATTATCTCGTCACTCTTCTTTCTCATTAAACCCATACCCTAGTTTCCTAAACAATGTTACACCTGAAACATACAACCCTAGATCCCAACAACAGCCACCACCATGAATGAAATCCCTTTGGTTTGTTGGACTAGATCTCGAGGAAGAAAATTGACGAAGAAAACTCATGTAAGTTATGATTTTTATTTTTCATTACTTTAATCCGGAACCGGATTTTGCCCCATATTCCTGTCCGGTCCACGCTGTAATCGTAACGGAACAACCGAAATTCCGTCATGTCGGATGGAAATTAAAACCTTTCTGGAAAATCTAACTCAAACCTAGTTTAGTCAATCAGACTATTTTGACAGTCATATTGATTGGTTTTGGTCAACTAAACCTGAAGCAATTGTCCTTTAGCTGGTCAGCCAAACCATCATGGTCGACCGAGCTTGCAATATATTAAATGTTACTTCGAAAATTAATCCTGCTGCAAAATACTGTTTTTTGTAGCAGCATTTAGGCCCCTGATAAACTCATCTATCCCCCACACAATCAATTTGTCTGTCGTTGATATTTGTTGCCATCCTTGCTAATCCCTAGACAATTGAAATCGTATAGGTTTCCTATTGTTGCATTTTTGTTTTTCCTATCATGCCATTTTATTTAGTATTGATATCACATATTTTAACGGTTGCGGCTTAACCCGTGGTAATATGAGTTGGACTCAGTTTCAATTATAAGGATCCAAGTACTGAAAAAAGACATAGGACGTTATTACCATTTGATTGCCTTATGTATTTGCATCATGGTAGCATTGGATGCTAATTCAATCTGGAACCAAGTTCAAAACGGTTATTGGTTCAACGTATATGCAGAAATATTTTTACTACCCCCATAATATTTTGATCCAACCATGAGGTTAATATGAAAATTAGGCCATGAATCCGAGTCATGGCCACGAAAAAAGTGAAATTTAATTATAGTTGGAAAATTTAATATCAAGTTCGAATCTCGATCTTGATAAAAACTTCGTACATTTTTTTCTGTTTTTTTTTCTCTCAATTTATTTATGTTATTTTCAGCATCATTTCATTTTCAAAGCATTCATTATTGATGGTCCTGTTTTACAGTTCTGCATTTAGTATTTTATTATCTGTTTTATTGACGAGTGTTTCTTTTATTAAATATCACATGTAGAGCTAAAAATCGATGATTTAAAATAAATATATTTTATAAGAATATTCTTATATGCATATGCATCATTTGTGCCAAAGTACTATAAAAGTGGAACCTTATATAGCCGTTCTTTCTATTTATTTGCAGATTCCAGAAGACGAGAAAAATATGGGTCCTCATGATCGCTTAATTCATGTTTATCACTTCATGAAAGATCCAAATCAAAACCCGATGGTATGCAATCTGACATGTTATTTATCCAAGCTCCATATTCCAGATCTGAATACAATTTTTTACAGTAGTTACTGGGAGTTTCATGGCTTAATTTAAGCTTATATATAGAAAAACTCCACCAAGTTTTCATTTTCTCTTTCTTTGATTTTAAGCTCAATTTCTTGAAGATCATAGATTTGAGGATTGACAAGTTTCTTTTTTTATTTCCCTTAGTTGTTAATTTTACAAAATTACCGAGCCTATGAGAACCATGTTTTTATATAATTCAGTTCTTTTACGTTTGTGCATATCTGTGAACTTTTTATTGTTTTTATAATTTTTGAGCAGATACAGAACTTTGGGGACCCGTTTTTCCTGGTTATTCATGAAGGCGAAACTTTGGCTGAGGTGAAACCTAGGATCCAGAAGAAACTACAAGTGCAGGATGAAGAATTCTCCAAGGTACTGAACTTTTAATTTATTCTCACATATATTCTGGGAGTTACATTAGGGGCAGTCTTGGCATGGGTCACGGGTTCACCAATCATGGGATCAAGTCTAAAACAGGTCCTGCTGAGCTAATTCCCACAAGGTGACTTAGCTTAAGCCCCTTGCATTATGGGAAACCTTGTGCGCTAGGTTAACTAAGAAAAAGAATTCTAGTTTGTTACGTTGCACACGTGATGATCTAGAACTATACGTGAAGGAAATTGGTGTTATGCTACACGATGGTGATTTATAAAATAACAGTGTCGTGCTTATGGCTACTGTGAAATTAGTCTGGTAAATCAGCTATAGCTTCTGGTATTCATTGTAATTTGGAAAACAGTTTGATTTGGAAACAACATCCTCAACTGATTCATCCATTTGATGGATCAAATATGGGAACAATATGTGCAAAATCTCAAGTCGGATGCTGGAATGTTAGGCCATGTGTTAGCAGAATGATGGTACTTTTTTATCCATCAAATCAGGTGTTATTACAACATCCATAATGGATCACAAGCTATTTTGTGATTTGATACCTGTACGGCCCATTTGGATTGACTAAAATAAGTTACTTTTTAGCCTTTTAAAAGCCAAATTGAATTGGTTTTGGCTTTAAAAAAGCAAAAAAGTAGCTTATTTAAGTCAATCCGTAACGTGACAATGAAATTGGCATGCTATCCTCCACCATAACCAAAATTAGATTCCATTGCCAATGAACCAACCGACCACGATCGCTACAAAATTGTCAAGCCAACTATTGCCAATTCACGTTAAACTTTACTTAATTGTGGAAAAAATTATCTGATTTTTGACATATTTGGGTTAGATGTTTGCATCGTAGCAATCGGGTACCACACATTGTCACATGTGCGGTGAATCACCGTAAAAATAACCTATTTTCTCTTGCCAAAATTCCCACATTGCCAAGATGCAAAATGGAATAAAGGCTTGGTCACCAAATTAATTAATTATTCGTAAAAGTTTTGGATTAAAGTCGAGTTTGCCTAAAAAAACTTTGTTTGCTATTAATTAGTAGTTACATAGTGTGAAGAATGATGAAGTCAAAATACATGGATTACAATGGTTTGATCCGAAGACAATCTTATTCCATGAGTGTTAGTCAGTTAAGTAATTAATGCATGGTCTTTTTTTTCTTTAGCATTCATGATCTGGATGTCCAAGAATGGCATGGGCATAGGCATAATGAAATGATACTGGAGTATGTTTGCAATTAATGATGTTATGAGGCTAGGTTAAGGTCATATAGTGATGACAATGGATCATTTAAAGAATTAGTAAGAACATTCCTTGATGATCTATTGGGTTAGCTATTAATGTGTGGATTTTATGGATTACGGTTTATAACAAAATTAAAATTAAGATAAGGTGAACCACAATAAAAAAAACATACTTGCCTCAGAGGTAATTAAGTATAGTAATCCAAGTCTAGATACAAAGAATGAAAAGGTGTCTATACCGCCCATCCCCTATTCTCCCAGCCTAGAGGAGCTAGGCATGGCATCTTTGCCAAGGTTGTAAAAATCGCTAGGCGGACGTTAGATGGTAAGTATGGACTAGGAATTAACTGTTTAGACGGAGATAAATCGAAGCTAGGAATTTTTTATAACTCGTGTATTTTGGATAAAATTTTAGTATTTGTTTAGTGTCAATCTTAATGCAAATCATTCTAATATCTATCCTATTCTTAAATTTTGATTCTAAAGCGTAGTTGAGAAATATCATTCAATTCATGCTGATATAAGAAGTATGGAAATTAAAATTACAATTTAATTTTTATTGTTTTCGAAACAAATTTGACAATGGAACAAAAAGATTGCTCTAGGTCCTGATGTAGATTCTCAAGCATCAATCAATGTTATAATAATAAATCATTACTATAGATAGACAAGGCAATGCTTTTATATGTTTAAAATGTCATTTGAGAACCCACATAAAGCAAAAAAAAAGAAAAAAAGAAAATAAAATAAAATAGTATATACGTTAAATATTATCCTTTCAGTCCATGATTAGATTCCAGTTCTGACTTAAGATTCGAAGGTTATAGTTTGAATATTATATCGGGAATCATGCTAAGTAAATCTGTAATAACTTTGATGCATTTGTTGGAATTTGGGTCTCTTATATGGAAACTACTATCACCTTCATATCACCATATTACAAGTTTATCATCCACGACCATATATACAATTTCAGTTTGGTTACCAAAATTGACCACCTATAGTAAGTAAAATAAATAATTTTTACCCAGGTCATCCAAAATTGACAAACAACCATCAATATAAATGACGACTTATATATTTAAATGTCATGGAAGTACGTAGATTAACTGCCACCAAAATCAACCAATTATAGATTGCTAAAGGATTGACTAATCTTTTTTGTCGTTCAATGAATGTTGTTCTTAACCTAACACTTAAGAATGTCGAAATTTTCTTGGTCTTGACATGCCAGAGTTGAAGGGGTTTGTCCCCATCCTTATTATTGTCTCTCGTTGTGGAATTGAGCACTGAAATTACGAACTTTATTGTTCAAACAACATTGCTGTTTTGGAAAAAAAAGGCCACATGTATGCTTCGTTCTTTATATGTCGAAGGTGGTTTAGTTGAATGTAGTATCTGTATCGTTTAAGTGTGGTTTTAGTTCAATGTCAAAAAACCGTCCATTCATGTGTGTTCCATTTTCATTCGAGGACACGAATTATTAAAGAATTATTCAAGCTCAGGTTCCTTCGATTTTCAAAGAGTTTGTCATTATTTCTGTGTTTGTCTGGTTCATTCAAACTGTGTTCGAATTTTAATCTCATCTTGTCCGAGCCCAGCGTTTTTTTATGAAGTTTGCACACTGAAGTTTGATCCAATACAACCGACAGACGTCCCTTTGTTATATGTTTGCATCAAAGCAATATATTTACTGCACACTGAAATGCATGCGGTGAATCCCCACTAGAAAATGAAAACATTTTCCTCCTCAGAATGACGTGTAACCTATATTCTTTTGTTTGAAGTATTTGAATTCTAAGAATTCTGAAAAAAAAGGTTAAAAAATGTGAGAACGAAGGGTTTGGTCAAAAGGTTTATTGAAACTTGGTAGGAATTTTGGATTGACCGAATGTACTCATATAATGTACAAAATCTTTTTTTAATATTATTGTTGATTTAAAGTACAAGGATGCATGAGCAAATAAAGCATACAAACCATGATGGCTTAATGGTTAGAAAGTTAAATTTTGTGATGGTATACATAGATAATCGTTTTTTTGACATGGTTCTCTGAATATAACATAGAATCCTTCTGTCGCTCCATTATCAAATAGTTAAGACAGGTGATAGCAGTTTTCTTTTCTTATTTATAACTCACACATGCTTAGATCAATCATGATTGATCTAATTTAGTCGTTCTTTCTATTATTAATATCAAGTTCTGTTAACTTACATTATTCGGTTTGTTAAAACTGTTTTGCTTTTATTTGCACAAAAAATTTAATTTTACCTGAATTATTATTTACCAACTACTGCAAATATTTTGAATGTGGAAATTGTTAGTACACAACTATAATAGTGTGTAAAACCTATTTGATTTCATACCTATCTAGAAAAGTTGATACAGTGAAACAACAAGTATATGTTATCTTAGTCGACTTTAATGAAACACTAGCAACAAAAATTGGTACTGGACAATCAGCCTCAAACAATGTGGAAAATAATACAATAATAAATTTGGCTTGAGATTTTTAAAATCTGATGTTTGTAAAGTCAGGTTTTGCTTAGTTATATATTTAACTGATTGATATATAAACATGTTTTTATATTTAATGTTGAATTCATATACATGGATATACACGATGTAATATTTTACAAGTGTATCAGGTAATGTAACAAAATTAGAAAAAAAATCTGACATTTTAGGGCAAATTAAACAATTTTTTTATCACAAATTGATGCCTAATCAAAAACATAGCAAGGAATCCTTTATGCGAACATTAACATTGAAAAAAAGTGCGATGTAAATCATATAAAATAGCACATAAAATGTTTTTTTTTCCCTTTCCTGTGGTTTACAACAGTTGCACACAGAGTAACCGATTTACGCTCAAGCGAGCATAAGGGAGAAAATAACACAAGAAACTGGAAAAATACATGAAATACATATCCATAAATATCTGAACTCACATGGACAAGCCTGCTGATTGGGAGAATTGTAGGGCTATGGGAGTGTGAGCTACTGAAATCATGATGATGTGTATAAACTGAAATGCAGGGTGAACTAATGATGGAGTGCATGTTGTTTAGTCCGGTGTACTGGTGACGAAACAAGTCACCTATACAGTTTATTTATGGTTAAGGATAATTATAGTATTTTACAGAATTATGTACAGTATACATGGTTTTTTCTTTATTTTTTTCCTTTATTTTTAGGCTATAAAGACAGCATTTGTATTAAAATTCATAAAACCAAGAATCCAATATCGTTATTTGGTGCAATGTCAAGATGAGATGACTTGGAAGTAAATTAAGCTGGATAGATGATATATGTTTACGTCGAGGAAGAGAATCAACAAAACAAAATGTTTACGTGCAGTATATTATAGGTAATAATCAAAATTTCATTTTAAAATTTAAGGGATGCAAAAGGTTATCTGTGTAAGATTTCATAGTAAATAACTTGTTATCAGATGTTAGAATTTACTTTAATACTTATGGCAGAAAGCTAGGTATTATACAAAGTTGTCAAGGAATCTCCAGGCTGGCGCCTAACGCTTTTTTGTGCCTAGGGTTGTTTTAGACGCCTTGAGCATCGCTTTTCCTGCTTTTAGCCAAAAAAAGAAAAAAGTATAGTGCTACTGAAATTGAATTTGGACTTCGAAAAACCACATTCATGTAATATCGATAAAAAAGCATCATAGATTCATCTCAAACCAAATCATGAAGTCGCAATTTAAATCTACAACAGATACTTAATTACTTCAACATAATACTTGGTCTTAAATTGTGACGACCTGCCTTTTTGGACGTTTTAAGCATACACACATGTCGACTCAAACCATTCAAAATGACAGATAGTTATGGGGTAAATAAGAAAAAGAGAAAGAAATAAAACAAAACAGAATCTCGCAGCGGAATGACAAAATATAATAATCAAATAAACAGTTCATGAAGCTGTTTTATAAATACATTTGATTATTCTATTACAACACAAAATTAGAGTTACATAAGACAGACATAAATAAGAAATGCAGCGGAATAACATGATGCAGTAGAATACATATAATAGGTAATAATAATACAAATCTTCGTTTTCGTCTTTCAGAAATAAAGTCTTCAACCCTGAAATGCTCAGGCTGACCCGAGCGATTTGAAAAAACAAAATACTCGAGTCAGAACTAAAATGTCTTATGTAAGTTAAATCAACGGTAAATAAATATGAGTGGAACAGCGTCAGAGATGTTTACGGGGTTTGACATCTCCTATCCAGTGTCTAACGTGAGTGTTAACTTAAGAGATGTTCAGGATTACCATCTCCTAAGGATCCGTTAAATTATCTACTATATAGTATAATACACTATTATAACAGTGTCTAAAATAAAGTATTAAAATAGCGTTAAGGCGTTACACATATTCTCCTTAGCACAATTTCATATATTTCCACAGTCTATACAGTACCGTAATTCCTCCGTAACTGGAGGGCTATCAGAGTGCACTCCATAGGTATGGTACAAAACACTCGTACAAGACGCTTTATGGCATGTGAACACGGCACTTGAGGCAAAGCCATGGTAGATATACCATTTGCGGATCCGGACTGGTGGTAATGCATATCAACTACTACCGTCCACCTTGGAACACACTCCCATAATCAAAATCAAGGGGTGACTACCAAATCAATCACAAAGCAACAGATATGGTGTCGAAGAAATGTGTTTGATAGGAGTAATGACCCCACTTGGCCCGGCGTGCCTCCTGTTTTAGTCACATCTAAGCTGACTCACGGGAGTCAGGGTCACGTCATACCTCATACAGAAATCATTCGCCAAACCATCTTACTTCATTTCTGCAATCTACACCACGTACACAGTTGTTAAAATGGTTTTCGGTATTGGCAGATAATATGACAATATCTGATACCGTTCTTTTTAACAACCAAACGCTTATTACACACCGGATGGTTCTTTTACATTTCAAAAAGTCAATTTACAATTTATATCAAAATCATATTCAATTTCAAATCATATCATTTCAAATTATACACTTTCAAAAATCACATTCACTTTCAAAATCATATTTACTCAAATATGTCATTTCACAAAAGATATAAATTTCAAATTTCAACTAAAGTTGTATCATCATCAAGGATTTAAATATAAATACTTCAACTTTATACAATTTGAAATTTTAGAAAACAGTTTAGGTAATTATAAATAGTTTATATAATTTTAAAATAGTTTAAATTGATTTTAAAATAGTTTAAATAGTAAAAATAGTTTAAATAGATTTAAATTTGATTTTTAAAATGATTTAAATAGACTAAATATAGATTAGATAAATTTAAATTACATTAAGTAGACTTTTAAATAGATTAAATAAATTTAAAATAGATTAAATTAGTTTAAATAGGTAAAATAGATTAAATTGTATTAAGTATGTTATAATAGATTTAAATAAATTAAAATAGTTTTAAGTTGATTAAAATAGTTTGAATTAATTTAAAATAGATTTCGAAGCTATATCTAAACGATAACTCAATTCCGATAAATTCATTTATATTTGCCACTTCAACTTTGAAATTTCAATTTGAATCCTTTGGACAATTCATTTAAATCAATTCCAATTTCAGCATCAACACTTGGATTATCGAAAATACTTCAGTTTATATAAATCAATTTCTATTCCAAAGTACCAGTTAACTGAATTCAAATTTTAAAGAGTCAAAAAATCATTTAATTTAACCAATCCAGTGTCCGTATATAATTTTTTTCTATCATATGGTTAAGTGGTATAGATATTTATCATTTCAATCTGCAATTTAAAATTTTACGGTTATATATCATTTCAAACCGCAATTTCGAATTAAATAAATTTCATAAAATCGCTTAAGTCTATCATTTCAACCTATAATGATTTTTTCTAATCTGTAGATCATTCAGGTATGTATCATTTCTACCCATAGGGAACTTGCAGTATTATAACAATATAAAATATAACATCCAGTCATCCAATATCAAAAGTCAAACATCCATCACAATCATCATCCAAATCAATAACATCAATATATAACTGATAATCAATAACAGGTATCAATTGACAATTTTAAATTCAATATTAAATTGAACGATGAGTAAATGCAATAAAAATCAAATTTAACTAGAATGACAATTAAACCATACCAAACTTCAATTAATTAATTTTTAATCACATCATAAATTAAATTTAACTAACATAAGATAATTTAGTAATTGTGAGTGGGTTAAAACACTCACATTCGATTTTAAATCGAATTAAAATCCAAAATAGGGTCCAAAATCAAATGGTGCAAAATTCGACCAAACCAGCGCCGAAATGTCTGAAATTTCGATACGATCACAGCGGATCAAACCGCGCATGAAAAGGAGTCGTATCTGAGAGATATACAAGGTAGAACATTTTAAACTTGAAATTAAAATAAAATAAAGATATTGAGACCAATAGAATCACGCCACGTCGCTCCTTCTCCCCCGCTCAGATGTTCACCGCAACCCAAAAACGTACCTTGCATACGAAC
Source organism: Allium cepa (assembly GCA_030765085.1). Taxonomy (NCBI): domain Eukaryota; kingdom Viridiplantae; phylum Streptophyta; class Magnoliopsida; order Asparagales; family Amaryllidaceae; genus Allium; species Allium cepa. The sequence continues at coordinate 351,867,816 of CM060944.1, forward strand.
TTTGGCCGCCTACGACTCGTTCCTCCGGCCACCAGAGGACCTCAGACCACCTTCATCTGCTTCGCCTTCCTTCGTCGCACCCGCCTATGTCCCCCACATACTCTCCGACGTCAGAGAGCCGCCATGCCACGACCATCAAATATAGGGTTTTCAAACCCTAAAACTCAAATTCCAGTGGACTCTATTGATGCTAGGCGATGCGACCACCATAGAATGACCCCAAACAGCAAGCACTACGATACCCATATCTCGATTTTGCCAAAAGATTCCCGAATCAAAAATACCCAAATTGAATTAGAGTTTCATGATGCCTAAGCTTTGACCATGATTTCTGGTTGACTTGAGCATTGTTTGCAAAGACAGACACTGATTCGTATCGTTGAGATCTTCGATTTTATGCTTTTTCAAATTTTTTTGATGAGTGATTTTTCAATTTGATTTTGTTTTGCAATTTGAATTTGTAATTGATTTTGGTTTGTCTGCCATTGAAAAGAGAAAAGCAGATGGAATTGTACGTACAGACAAATGGAATAACAATATAAGCAGGGTTTATAACAGGCTATATATAGACAGATCAGAAATAAAAATGGAATAAGAATAGCTAGGATAAATGACCTGAAAAGCCCGTTCCGTTTTCGAAACAAAAATGGATCATCTCATATATCAAAATAGATGTTTTCGATATTTTTAAACTCAATGGAAAATGTTTCAAGTTTAAATTCCATCGTATGAAGAAGTTAGCTTAAAATTAGCTTATTTCAAATTGATTTCAATTGAATTGATTTCTAGGCGTTTCGAGTTCGTACGATCAAATGACAAGTCCGATCGTTACGAAACTTGAAATCCTACAACAATTCACCGTTACGGATCCGATGAAACTGGTTTCGTCAAAATCCGAGTCAATGACCAAAATGGCTATTTTCACGTTAAATAAATTAATATTAAATTGATTGACCACTTTTTTTATTTCTAATTTGATAACCAACAATTTTCATAAATTTTGATTACTTGGCCATTTACACTAATTTAAAACAATTTTACATATCAATTCAGTGTTTAAATTACACTAATTACCGTGTTCAATTTCAACTGTGGTTAAATCCAACTAATATAATTTAATTTCAATAAATTTATTTAATTTGGTTTCGATCTTTTAATTTAATCAATTATTTCTCTACATACGTAGTTAACATTGTTATACATTATTACATTAATATTTTATCATTTTCATATTACTTTTCATTAACGTAATCTTTAATTACATGTAATTGTAATAAATACACTTATTATAACTTAAATTCCAATAAATTGAGCAAACTTGATTCCAATTCTTTTTATTTAACCAATTGTCATATCATGCATAAAATTTTAATTGGTTACATCTTATTGGATTAACATTCTACAGTTATTAATTTAACTTACCTTAACTGCACTAATTAAGTGAATTAATTGCAGTTGATTTTCAATTTTAATTTAACAGGCTAAATAAATAGGTAACATATAATATTTGTCACCATTAACTTTTAGTCGCATTTGTATGTTTGTTATCTACACACAAATGTTATAGTTATTCACACAACATTCATTTTTTCAATTTACAATTTATTACCGACTATTTAATTAATACAACATTTAAATTATCCATTGCTCTTCTAATTCAGTTATAAATTAATACATTCATTATTGCAATAAATTTACGAATTTATAACCAATTATAACCCTTTTTCCTTTTAATTCATTGACTACATTTAAAGCAGTTATCAATTACGTTAAATTAATACGATTTAATTTGATTCCAGCTATATTCTTATTATTATATCACAAATTTTTATTTATTCCAACATTAAATTACAAAACCTTATTAAGTATTTTTAATTATCGAAAATTACGGGTCGCTATATAAATAGAGTTTGTACACTTTCAAACATGCAAATTATAATTTATTTATCTTTTAAGTTTGAATCATTTGAGCATACTGGGTGTACTAGCAAGTATAAACATAGGCACCTCTTCCGATCTCATTCCAAGCTCTAACTTTACCTGATGACTCTGTGTGTGGACCAATGGCAGAGCACTTGTGGCGTTAACCAGTATCGATCTCATACTCGGTTTGCTCCAAGAAGTTAGCCTAGGCATTAGTTGCTGAAGCTTGGACGTACTCCTTGAGTGACTCATCCTTGTTTCTCACCACCCAGTCAACAAGGCATGCTTGTTCACTGCGATATCTAGCATAGTCTCATTCGTATCGAGTTTTCTTTTTCTAAAAATGTTTTTGTAATTATGTGTATTGTATTCCATTAATAAGATATACAATTATACTTCAAATCACTTTAAAAAAATAAAAATTAATTAAAAATTTATCTTTAATTCTTTATTTTGAGTTTTAATTTAAATCAATTTAAAACTTTGAATAAAGTCGTTTCACTTTAATTATTACCCTTTAAAACTTTCTACTCAAACTTCAAAATTAAAATAGTTTCAAATTTTGATTTCATTCAATCAAAATGAAAAAATAAACTAGATAAGATTACAATTAAATTAAAATTTAGCTTTAAACATCATTTTAAACATAATTTGTATAGTTTAAATATTAAGAATTATATAGTTTTTAATTTTTTTTATCAAACATTCAAGAAAAATTAAATTTCTTATTCAGTTTATATTTTATAAAGTTTTAAAATTTGAACCAAACTAAATTTTAAACGACTGTGATTAACCTAAAACTTTGAATTAATTCATTTCACTTGATTATTACTCTTTAAATTCGTTTTAAATTAAATCCCTAAAACGTCAAATTCAATTTAAAATTTTAACTTAAAACTTTACATTCAAAATTCAATTAAATTTTTTAACTTGAAAATTTAAAACTTAAACTTTAGATTTAAAATTCAATTAAAAATTTATGTACTTATTTAAAAAAATTCAATTTAAAATTTAAACTCAAAAATTTGTATTTAGTTTAAAATTTTAACTTAAAACCTTAAATTTAGTTTAAAATTTTAACTTAAAAATTTAAAATTAAAATTCAATTTAAGATTAAAACTTTAAATTCAATTCAAAATCAAAACTTAAAACTTTAGACTTGAAACTTTAAATTCAATTTAAAATTAAAACTTTTAACTCCTAAAATTTTAACTTTGAACTTAGTTTAAAGTTTTAACTAAACTTTTAAATTTAAATTTTAAACTAAGCTAAACTAAACTAAATCTTATAATTTGAATTTAAAATCTATACTTTAAACTAGACTTAATTTTAAAACTTTAAAATGTAGACTTAAATTTAAACTAAACTAAAATTTAAAACTTCAAACTAACTTAAATTTAAAACTTAATTCAGTTTATAACTTTATATTTCATATTTTGGATTTCAGAGTTAAAACAAAAAAGTATATGACGGATTGATCTCGAAGTCGTCATTTGACAGGGGAGAAGGCGGCAGGCTGTGCAGGGTCATCGTTCGGCAGTGGTGGATTTGGGTCGGCTGTGGTGGAAGAATAGTGCTCAAGATCGAGGGTTTTTTTTATGTCATACGAGAAGGTTGATGCCCTATTATGTTCGACAATTGCCAAATATGCCACAATCAGGCTTGATTTCGGGATGAAGCCCTAATTTTTTTAATGAATATCGAAGCATGCTTTTATCTGCACGTCGATTTTAACTCTAGGTCGGCGGCTAGGCGAGCGCTTTAATAACGTATTATATCACTCAATTGTCATGGAACAATAACATTAGAAAGAACTAGAAATACAGAACTATGCACTTGTAACGTTTCATTGGAAAATAATTTGAATAATATTATTTTTATCTCCTTAAGCTCAAATGTGTATAATCTTTGTCTTTCTTTGTACATTCAGAAATATAATACAAACATTTCAAACATGTAAGGTAATATTTGATGCCAACAATTTTCCAATTCATATGAAGAAACTATCATGAAATCCTTCCTACGCATTTGTGTAAATTGTGACATTGTTGTTAGAGTATATACACTTCAAAATGTAAAATATATTATCACACATAAAATTCTCTTAAAAAGAGTGCACGATATTCTATTGTATCGACTCATATTATTGCTCTAAAAATTTCAAGATCTGTAGGTTTGAAAGAACCATTGTGTAGATGCAAATTATATTGTAATAAATAATAAAATTTCTTTATACTGCTTTGATCATCAGTCTATTTAATCATGTAATATGCTTATTATCTACATACATAAACATATCATTTGATATTTATCCAGTAGGAAAAACAAAAGCTTCAAAAGTGTGTGCTGGCAAAGAATCAAGTGCAAATCTTTTAAACTGTTGTTTCATACAAGCAAATTGAACAGTCATAAAAGCTATAGTCTTGCATTTGTAACTTTATTTTGAGCTTTGGTTTTAGGGAGTCACTTCTGTTTCCTTTTCAAATTGACGATAGCATATTGTTGATGTTTTAGGGAATCAAGTTCAAACATCGCAACACATAAATGTTGAGTTCAACTGTCAAATAAGGTGAATAATAATTTCTAAGAAAAAACAGTTCTACGCTGAACCATTTTCATAATATGGTGCATTCAAAATACAAAAAAAATTCCAGAACCATTACGAACACCCTAGTTTCATTGGACATCGGGCGTTCAGCACTTGTTTGGATCATAAAGATCTCTATATTTCATTTTGTTTTCTCTGACTTTTTCTTTCTTTCCCGGCCTTGAGGTATGCTTTTGCATTTTTTGAAGGGCTTCTTCATTTTAACTGTAAAACCCCAATATCCTATTGATAGTGCAAGTGAGTTAGATGAGAGATAAATGCACTTAAACCAGTGAGCTGATGGATAGTTTGTCTTCTATACTTTTGGTGCAGTGGAAGTTTGCATTCGTGTCACTTGGCCGGCCTGATTATCTTCAGGATTCGGATATTCTATCTATTCGGTTCCAGGTACTATGCTTCTCTTTGAATGCTTGCTTGCTCATTCGGTTCCAGGTATATGATATATTTCCTTGTCCATTTTAGAGAAGAGATGTTTATGGAGCATGGGAACAGTACCTTGGGCTAGAGCATGCTGACACTGCTCCCAAAAAACTTCATTTGGCCAATCAGGTATTCCTTTTTGTTTCTTTTTTTTGTTTCTTCTTTTTTTTTTTAAAAAAAAAACAAGCCAATCAGGTATTCACACACAAAAAATTGGCCAGTTATTATGCCACTATGTTTTAGGTTTTATGCAGAATTTTTATAACTGTTCAAAATCTGATACTCTTCTCAAATGCAGAACCGACATGCATATGAGAAACCTGTGAAGATATACAATTGAGAAGCACTGCAAGTATATATATTAATGTATGATAATGGAAGGAGTTCACGAATTTCACTCTCCTGCACCTATGAGATAATTCCATGGTAAATATATGAGTCAGTGACACAATGGTAATTCAGAGTTAAATCTTCTTTGCTTCAGTGTAATTTACATAGAGGGTGTAGTAATTTTACAGAAGTCTGTTTGTTTGTTGTCTATTCCAGCCCAGTATACATTGATCGTATCTTTTTACATATGGGTTTATATGGACAAACTTTGATTGTATACTGTGTAGTTGGTGTTTGGAGAAGTATTTACATATTGTTGGAGGGACTTTTCTATTTTTTGTTTGAATAAATGATATATGGGTTGGTTGTGTTTCATTCTTGTATAATGGATTCATCTTCTTCACTCTATAATTAGCAATGAACATGTAATTTAATTCCATGTTGAATTATTACATTGCGTCCGTTTTAAATTTTGTTTTTAAGATATATAATGTAAGCTATAAGTTATATTTTGATGCTTGTTTCGTTAAGAGTGTAAGACGAAATGATTATGTTCAATACCATTAAGAGAAAGGAACGACATTTGTCAAGTCGGGAAATTTTCGTGTTAAAAAATATTATTTTTGGACGCATTGATAGATTAAGCAGTGGACTTGTGTACTGGTGCATTGGTTCTTAGAGCATCTTCAAGGAATATGGAAGAGTAATGTAAATTAATGCCATATAAGCAATTGACCTTTGTGTTTTGCATCTCAAATGGTAAGTAAACGTGGAATATGATTTATCATGGATGTTGGAAATCAATTTTTGGTTTTTGTATAATTTTACCGGCTTAACATGTATTTTTATAGTATATGCCAATAACTCATAACTGTCCGTGGTAAACGTCTCGATGGTGGTTTTTAAATTTAAAACGGAAAAAGTAAAAAAGATGGATGTATTAAATAATTTTTAAAAGAGAGGGATGCGAAACAAATAAGTTTTAGAAAGAACGTGTCTTTAATTTCCATTTTATTAAACTTGTCTGTAAATACTTCTTTTATTTTTCTTTCAAATACCCCTTTCATCCTCTTTGTCTGTACAAAAGAATGCATTTTTTGGGGTTAAATTTTTCCCATTCATTCCTCTTTCAATTGTTCTTCCCCTGCGTTTTCATATTCCATGAGAACACAACTATAGTTGACCTTTGTTTCTTCACATCTCAAATAGTCATGTTAAGTAAATGTGGAATATGATTTATCATGGATATTAGAAATCAATTTCTAGTTTTAGGCAATGTCGGTAAAAAAATTATTTTTATTCTCACTATATTTCAATGGATTATAAAAGGTTTATCTAGTAAGATGGCTAATAGATGACCAAACAACCTAAAGCAACAAATGGTACAACCAAAGGCTTAAACTAAAACAGCAAAGGAATTTGCATAGTGAACAATGAAAGGCGGGCATCAGATAGTTTGGATGATTTATTACTTGAATTCAATAACTTAATCATTACTAATAAGAACAATTTTATTGGATCTGAAAATGGTTTACATCAAAGATTATAATATACAGCCATTAATTAAATGCCACAATAGCTACCTAAATTAGCACCTTTCTGCATTTTAAACGTTTTAAGTATTTTTGATACCAACCGTGATACTTAATTTAAGTAAAGTAGTCATTTTTATATCCCGGAAATCGAACTCAAGACCTTTACAACTACAATGTAGAGATCTTACCACTTAAGCTAGTGGTCATTGACGAGATAATTTTAATAATTTCAGATTCTTTTTCCCGATAGTTCTAGATTTGGCCTACTGGTACATGTACAATAGGACGCACTACTTATTTATGGTGAGTTCTTTGCAAAGTGAACGAGATTGGCAAACAAGACTGGCGATAACGTGACATGAATGTAGAAAGTCCAACGAAATTAGAATGCGTTTTTCCGCTACGAATAGAGTATGATTATTTATATGAATTTGTATTTATTTATTTTAAATTATTTTTAAGTAAATACTAATAATTGATATTAAATTATAAAAATTAATGCGAATATTATGAAATTGAAAAACATATACATTTAAAAATAAATGGGTACATTAGCATTAAAAAAACTGCAATGGACATAAAAGAAATAAATCATAATATATATATATATATATATATATATATATATATATATATATATATATACATAGACACACGGAAGAAGTTACAAAAAAATTTAGTCTGAGGGACAACAAGTTTATATTTTAGTCTGAAGGACATTTTTAGTGTAAACTGAAAATGATAGTTACAACTATCATTCTGTGATTTACACTAAAAAGTATCTTTCAGCCTAAAAAGGAAACTTCTTGTCCCTGAAACTAAATTTTTCTCGAACTTTTTCCTTGAGCCTAAAAACCTCTCTCTATATATATTTAATAATTATTATATTTGAAAATTAGTCCAAGGCCCAAATCTATTTTATAATTGTATTTGTTTAATTAAAACATTTTTTAATTAGATAATTAATAAATTTGAAAATATATAACTACAATTTATCTTAAACAATTTAAGATATATATACACATATATATGTGACTATAAAGTTGATAAATACACACACACACATATGAATATATATATATATATATATATATATATATTTGTTTTAATTAATTATCCCATTAAGTAAATTATTAGACAATTTTTAAAATATTAATTTATTTTCAAACATAAAAATTGAAAAATATTTATAACATTTGTAAAATTTAAACTTTAAATTCAAAATATTTTTAAAATTTCAAATTGAGTTTTGAAAGTTAGCGCAAGGCCCAAATCTATTTGGGCATTTACAATATGATCAACGTTTTGGACTTCCTCCATCATCGAGTCAAATTAGTAGCTAGAAAGGGGAGAATACTTAATTATCCAAAACCAAGCATGGACACTTGTATTTCAGACACCCAAATGAGTAATTATTATTAGTTGGCCCTAAAGTTGTTAATTTAGACCACATATACCATTATGACTCTAATATCATTATTTAAACTGAGCTGGTCGGAAGTCGATGAAATAGATAAATTTTTGATTTTTTTCTATTTTGGATAATATTAGGCATATGAAGTCTAAAGTTTGAGTTAGATCCAATCTGATTAATTTAAATAAAACAATTTTTTTCTCTAATTTTTATGATTGATTTAATTGATGAATTTAATTGAATATAAATTATATAATTTATTAGCATATGAATATATGCTCATGTGTGTATAAGATGCACACGGAACATAGCATATGGTGTATATGGTTATATATATATATATATATATATATATGTTCAGATTTACATTCACTATGTATATATATTTGGCTTTCACATACATGTTAATTGCCTGAACAAATGGTGTTTTAATATATATATATATCAAAAATATAAATTAATTTTATTAATAATAGTTATAAAATAAGGACTAAATATTAATTTTAAATTTCAAATATCTAAAATTAGATTCAGTAAATAAGATCCAAATTTAAAGCTAAATCTGATATTTGAAATTCAAATTCAAATATCTTAATTGGAATTTAGTATTTGTTTAATAATACACACACACATGCGTGCGTGTTGTAAAACACACATATAAATATTTATGTTTATTTTATGATATATATGTATATAATTTAATGTTTAGATATACATGTAAATATATAATATGTATGTATATGTGTGTGTGTTTCAACCAAGAATTTTTTTGAACTAAAGATAAATTTTACAGTTTACAAATATACAACTAACACAAAAGTGTGCAATGTTTATATATTTATTTTATTAAAAATTTCAGCCGAGAGCCTTTTCTTTAATTCCGAAAACAATTTTTTTTTTTAAATTATTTTCTTGATATTTTCTTTTGGTAAATATACAAAAACGTACATTTTAAATTAGGTAAACAATGTTATACACACACACACACACACACACACACACACATTAAATATTTTTTTAAAAGACTGGCCAAAAGAATTTACATATACATACATACACACACATATAAATATTATTTTTAACGATAATAAATTATAATGATGATGCATTACATAAAAATCAATTTTTAGATTTATAGCTGATATAAAGTCAATAGACTATAATATATATGAAAAGGTGATGTGTATATAACATATATACCATACGATGATTGCTATATATATATTGAATAAGTTAATGAATTATACCTTAGGAGAGAGGGTTGTGGAAACACACGTTGATCCAAACAAACTTCCTAGATATCTTAGATCTACACCCTTTTTTGTAGGAGACGGGCGTACAAAATCTAGATTAATTTTATTCAATTGAATATGTGTTTGAGGCAAGAAAAATGGAAAGAGGGTGGGAGGAGCTAGCGGCCTAGAGATGAAGAGAGGGAGGCTAAAAGTTAGAATGTGATGGCTAATGGTTGAATATACAGTGTGGTATAAAGAGAAATATCTAGCATAACTCTATCTTCCGATTCAAACACAATGCCACCCTTGGCCATCGTCTTCATGCCACATGGAACAAATGCCCTTAATTAACCGAAATATCCAATCAAGCCATTGAATATATATTCAGTCTAAATCTAATTTAAATTATTATCGACATCGTATATCAATACGCAGTATATAACTTTTATATACGCACTCAATAAAATACAACAAGGACCTTTCTAAAGGAAACTCACCCTATATATAATAAATACAATGATAATTACCATTTCACAAATATTAATTGATTTAATTAATTTATAACTACTATAAACGACTAATCAAGCTGTGTTTTCGAGACTGAATAAATTCAGTTGTGTGACTCATAGGCGTGAACTTAGCCAGCAATTAATATTCAAAAAATTTAAATAGTAATGTTCACACTTTACCTTAGTTAGTGGTGTGGCATTTGACTTAATTCATCGCTTAGAAATCTCATCGATAAAATTCAATTTTACAAATTCAAGCGGTAGAATTCTAATATCATCCACATTTAACTCGGTTAGTCTATAAACAAAGTCATTGGTTCAATAATAAAATTTACTTTTAGTTATATTACTCTGGCTAGAGAATCTGACTTTGAGTTGACTATTATTGACCATCATTTAACCTCATACAACTAAGAAAACGAGTTTTCTATTGAATAATGTTTCACTTTCAATGCTTCAACTCAGACCCAATTATGGTTGTTCGAGCCACGATTTGACTATAATCAAAATGGAGTTCCCACATTGAAGTTTAACACAATTCTTAATTCGATAAAACTATGTAACATCGTCACTTCAAGATTTTCCATTTGATCTAGTTGTTAAATGGATACTCTTAAACAACTCATTCCATAGTTGTCCAATAACTATTAGTATGTAACTTCTTGGTGCTCCCAACCTCTATGAGTAATATACTATCTAATATTTGAAGAGCGTTATGTACTCTGATCTCAATGGATGTATCAATATCCTTTCTCGAAACATCTTGATCAAGAATACTTAAAATAATAGGTTATTTAATATTGTGATAATTTTTAATAATTACAACTCTTTGTAACTATTATCACATAACATATCATTTAAGTATTTTCTATCGAATATACTTTAAATTAATTACCGAATTAATTATATAATTATATAACAAAGTCTATTATAGAAATCAAAAATCTTCATTACGAACAAGATTTGTTATAGAGTTAGATATATGTAGCAAATTACATAATTGCCCTTCATGCATACCCCTAACCCTTTCACATTTCTCCTCGATGGATAACACCATACCTAATTTTTCGGACTACATTAAACAATTTACAATATCCCCTTATCAGTACTAATGGAGGTATGCCTTTGTTTACATTTGTGTAGGATAAGCATCGTCTACACCCGTCCAAGGACTGGTCCACCTCTCACTCTCACCGGATTGTTTTGATGATCACGTGCCTATGTTTACTTAAGCGTCGCCACTTGAGGAGCCTGCTCATTCTCCGTAATCCATCCATTCTAGATGAGTTGCACTATTCACATCCAAAATATAATGCCAAATAAAGGCAGTTTAAATTGACTATTTCATATAACAAAATTGACACACTACTAGAAATTCAAATATTTATCTACCTGCTATTATTAATGCCATTTCGACATCCAATAACAAGGCATCAGAATGGAGTCGGGAAGGGCTTACTTATGGAAATTTACCGATGCTCCGGATGCCTTTGACAAGACGTCTATGGGACGTCGGTATGGCTTTGACTCCAACAATACTTACCCCAGTCGACATTCCTCTCCTCTTTCACTTTTCGAAATCGACAAATAGAAAAAACAACAATCTCCACCCCCTTATACTTTTCGACGTTGTCTCCTTCCTCCTCATACCCCTTCGGTACCTCCGCAAGCCTAGATCCTCTCAAGCCTAGTGACACCTCCTTCCGCAACCCGCTGCAAGCCAACCCCTCCACAAGCCACCATGTTCCAAGCCTAGCCGCCACCTCATCGCTGCAAGCCCAAGTTGCCACCTCCTAAGCTTAACATCTCCTCCTAGTCCTCGCACAAGGCTCCAAGCAACCATAAACACCATCCTCCCTCGGTATGATATATTTCTCTATTCAATACTATGATTTGATTTGGTTCATATATGACATAGATTCGTTGGTTTATTTTTGTTGGTATATGATTATTGACATAGGTTCTTTGGTATGATAATTCATATATGATGTCGCTGGAATTACTTTTAAACTATTTTATGATTTATTGTCATTGACATGTATTATTTATGATACCCGTAGATGTTTAATTTGGTCATGTTTGACAAGTACCGTATATGATCATTATATAGATATTCGTTTTGTAAATAAAATGGAAATCATTATTCATCTGATATGTTATTATTAGGATTTGTCTTAGTATTGGACAAGTTATAAACACAATGATATTTATATTTCAAAACTAATACTTCAAATAAAATGGTTAAAGAAATTTTGATAGCACTTCCTTCTTATTCCCCGTGTATGCTTTTCTGCATATGATATCGAAAATAAGGGAAAGTGGTGCCGAAATTTTGTTGATATTTCGATTTGAAATAATTTATGAAACATAAATATAACTGTGTTTGTAATGGGAAATATGATGACCAACCATTTAAAAAATTGTATGGAAGTATATACCTTTGAAATTATTTACGAATTCCATTATTTTATAATAAACTTATAACGCTATTGATATTAATAAAAAATAATAATAATGTTATTGAATGTATTAATAAAATAATTTAAATTAGTAATATTAATGAGAGTACAATACACTAGAATTAATAATGTTATTTAAATTAATGATGAAATTAATAATGTTATACTAGCATTTATCCCTTGCCTAGGAGATATACCAGCAGTTCCTGCAGCATTGGTATGACGACCCGCGAATTCGTACCTTTTGCATCGACAATAAAACACACAAGTCCGACCCAAAAAGCGGAAAGTCATGAGAAATAATAGAAGAGAGAAGAAGAGGAGAGAAGAGAAAACCAAACAGAACAATACAGAATCTCACATCACAACGGAAAACATATAATATCATATTAATGATTTTTACAAAACAGAAACTGTATATAGATACATCAATCAGAGTTCAACAATACATCATTAATCATCAGTCTGGACAGTTATAATAACATGTCCGTACAATTGCTGATAATATAAACAATAACTATGTAGCAGATAATAAACAGATACGTGTATACGAAAATGAAGATCTCCAACTCTCCTGCTAAAGCTCCAAAAGCACCAAATCTGAACCTGTAAATATACTCGGTCTGACCCGAGCATTGAAAGAGAAGAATGCCCGGATCAGTCTGGTAAACTAGCATGAGAAAACACACTCAACTGAATTTATTAAATTACCAAACCTTCCTTTAAAAAAAAGTATATCGTAAGACACGCCCACACATAAACACGGACATGTTTTTATCTTACGATAACCAAAACCTTTCGTATCAAATCGTCTTATATTATAATAGTGTCTTTTGCACAAATAATATTAATCATAGCCGAAATTGTTACACTGATTAAATTCCAACATATAGCTCAAAATGGGTAATACAATAAAATTGGCTGGCACTTAGCAGAGTTTGAATTTCCATAAAAATGACCAGGTGAAGGGACTACCTTCTGATGGGTACACCTCTAGATGGATGTCTCGAGGCACAGAATATCTGCCCTCGACCAACACAAGACCGGCCTACCGCTGTAACCAGGTAGTACCGAATATGTCATCCTCCGACCGTTACCGGTCTTTTCCGAGGGCCCTCATATCATACGAACCACATTAATTTACATTCCGAACGTCATAGCCGGAAGAAATATATCTAGAAGGGGATTATCATATCCTAATTGGAAATGACCCACTTAGCCATGCTGCATCTAACCCTGTTTCGGTCATTTCCAGTTGATGAGGCTTAAGGTAATGATTACCTTTCACATATCACACATCACATTATTTTGAATGCCACATTGCCATTTCCGTTGACTACTAATTGCCTTCCACAAAAATACAACCCTTGAGTTCATATGTCTCAAGAAGGGTGTTAAGCTAAGAGAAGTTGCCTTCTCCGCCACCGTTGATGTACGTTTGTAAAAACCAATGTACGTAATCTTTAGAAATGCAATGTCAGGCACTCGTCCATACAAGTTGTCCAGGAACAGTACAAATCGAAGGTACTTTCCTACCACATAATGTCGGGAAGCCCCTAAGATTAGTAGCGACAGCCCTTACAATGGATATTTCATAACGAAGAGACTACTGCTAGTCGATGTATATTGGAATTTTAACCTCAACGATCAACAAGCAGTCCTCCACTATGAAAATCCTAAATATCAATACCATCACAACATGCACTATCCAACGCATATACATTGGTCCGAAGTGGTTTTTGGATAAACCGATCCCGGTCTCTTTGCACCAATAACGCAAAAGCGTTTCTCAACCTCACACGGATATTAAGTCTCATAGACTTATCACGTCTCCAACTTTCAACTTGCTATTCTTCAGCCAAGAAGAAAGCTCGATAGATTGGAGTAATACTTCGCCCTACACGAATCAACATCCTCAACTGTAACGACCCATAAATTTTAGTGGTTTTATTTATTTAATTAGTTGAATTTTTGTGAAATTTTAAATATTTGAATTTGAAATATAAATTTGATATTTGTAATACGTCTACTTAAATATAGCAAACGGTAAATTTTCATCACATAATATGGAAGTCTATTTTACCACGTAATTTTATTTCAATTTAAACCAGTTAATATTTAATGGTAATAAAATGTTTTCCAAACCTGCATATTTTTCTATAGAAAATTTGTAAATCAACTTCTAAGTAAGATGTCATGTTTCGTTTCTCCAAATTTGGACTTCTAATGCTCCGTTTATCATATTTCTGGAAAATTAGCAGCATTTTCAGTACTGAATATCGACTTTTGTTTGGATGATCGTACTACTAATATCTGTATACCGTTTTGATCGTCTCGTCGTACTGATCTCTGTGGTATATTCAATCCTGTGTTTTGAAGTCCGATGCTCGACGAAATCAGCAAAACGGTTTGTCGTATCGATACCGTATTTTTGTCATTTCGTTTGTAGTCTTTTCAATTGGCAGCTGAGTAGTCCAAACATCACTTGCTTTAATTATTTTAAATTGAATTCACGCGTGCCTTTTTCTATTCTTTTTTTTGGGTAACACAATCTGGTTCGTTTATGTTTTCTAAACAAAATTTATTAAATAATAAAGTATACAAATGTTCTTATTCATTTGCTCTATAATCTTCTTCTGCTCTCTCCACTCCATCTACCTTCCGCATCTTCTCAAGTCATTAGCACCCACCTCATCTGACAACAACGCAAGACTTCACCACTGATCGGCCTTCACCCCTCCGACTTTGCCCACGTGGACAACCCACGTAGCCCCTCACTCACACCCAGTAATCTATCTCACTCGTCTCATCCTCTTCCCCTCTCTTTCTTGCATGAAGCCACCCCATAGATCGGCCATCCCAAGCAACTTCGCCTTCCTCCGTTTTCACACGCCTCAGCCTTTGCAACTGCGACCTCCCTCACTACCGAACCCATGGCCTTCCTCCTCTCTCCTCCAATGTCATCAACTCGCCAGCCTCGGCCTGTGACCACCGCCACTTTTCACTGCTGTTCGACGCAGTGCATGCTTCCCTCAGCCACCCTTTCTTTCGCATAGATGTGTGTGTGTGTGTGTATTATGTTAGGATAGATTAAACATATATACTTTCTGTTAGTTTTATATTATATAGTCTATGTAAGATGTATGCTGTGCAAGTTATACTAGGTGTATATAACTTATATTTGATTATAGTACATAAGTATATCAGATCTGCTATTTTATGTATTGTTTTAAATGTATGTTAATCTTTACATTTTATTTGGATTTAAATATATATATATATATATATATATATATATATATAGATATATATATTATTAAGTAGGCATGCATAAAGATTTGCAGTACTAATTTTATAATATGGTGATGTTTATATAAGTTTCGGCTGCATTTGTTAAGGCATATATGGTACAGGTTAGTTTGTTGATTTGTTAGTATGTATATTCTACTATTGTGAGTAATTTTGTAGGCTATATATATATATATTATATAAGAGATGTAAATATAAGTATATATTAGTCTACATTTTTTTCCTCGGAAACCAGTACTATATTTGTTTAAGTTAAATAAAGTACTATATATATTTTTCTACTTGGTTTAAGAACCTATTCAGGTGCTGTATATTAGCATACATTTGTTGGTTTTCAAATTTATATATGGAGACTTTAATTTATGGGATTGAATTAAATATAAAATTGAAATTTATGTTTAGATTGATTTTGAATATATATATATATATCTAACTATTGATTTTTAAATATAATAATGAATATATTTAAAAATATGTTTATATTTAATAATGTGATCTTGAAGTATATAAGGGTATTGATTATTAAACTATATATATATTGATATTTTGATTATAAGAAATATATATAGAAATTCTTGAAGAATAAAATATAAATACTTTGATCCTTATATATATATATATATATATATATATAAAAGATTATTATATATTAAATATTGATTTTTGGAATTTTCATATAATTGTTTCAAATTAAAATATTGAGAATATAATAATAATGTATCTATTTTAGTTTATATCAAAACTGATTCTGATTAGTTATCATCGTTTTAGTTAACGAATTTCACTCTCCTGCACCTATGAGATAATTCCATGGTAAATATATGAGTCAGTGACATAATGGTAATTCAGAGTTCAATCTACTTTATTTCAGTGTAATTTACATAGAGAGTGTAGTAATTTTATAGAAGTTTATTTGTTTGTTGTCTATTCCAACCCAGTATACATTGATCGTATCTTTTTACATATGGGTTTATATGGACAAACTTTGATTGTATACTATGTAGTTGGCGTTTGGAGGAGTATTTATATATTCTTCGAGGGACTTCTCTATTTTTTGTTTGAATAAATGATATATGGGTTGGTTGTGTTTCATTCTTATATAATGGATTCATCTTCTTCACTCTATAATTAGCAATGAACATGTAATTTAATTCCATGTTGAATTATTACATTGCGTCGGGTTTAAATTTTGTTTGTAAGATATATAATGTAAGCTATAAGTTATATTTTGATGCTTGTTTCGTTAAGAGTGTGAGATGAAATTATTATGTTCAATACCATTAAGAGAAAGGAATGACGTTTGTCTCTAATGAAGTCGAGAAATTTTCATGTTAAAAAATATTATTTTTGGACGCATTGACAGATTAAGCAGTGGACTTGTGTACTGGTGCATTGGTTCTTAGAGCATCTTCAATGAATATGGAAGAGTAATGTAAATTAATGCCATATAAGCAATTGACCTTTGTGTTTTGCATCTCAAATAGTCAAGTAAACGTGGAATATTATTTACCATGGATATTGGAAATAAATTTCTTGTTTTTGTATAATTTTACCTGCTTAACATGTGCTTTTATATTATATGCCAATAACTCATAACTGTCCGTGATAAACTTCTTGATGGTGGCTTTTAAATTTGAAATAAAAAAGTAAAAAGATGGATGTATTAAATAATTTTTAAAGAAAGGGATGCGAAACAAATAAGTTTTAGAAAGATAAACGCGTCTTTAATTTCCATTTTATTAAACTTTACTTGCCTATAAATACTTCTTTTATTTTTCTTTCAAATACCTATCTCATCTTCTTTATCTGAACAAAGAATACATTTTTTTAGGGTTAAATTTTCCCCTTTCATTCCTCTTTCAATTGTCCTTCTCTTGTGCCATTTTCATTCCGCATGAGAACACAACCATAGTTGAACTTTGTTTCTTCACATCTCCAATAGTCATGTTAAGTAAATGTGGAATATGATTTATAATGGATATTAGAAATCAATGTCTAGTTTTAGGCAATGACAGTAAAAAAAATTATTTTTATTCCCACTATATTTCAATGTAGTAAGATGGCTAATAGATGACCAAGCAACCTAAAGCAGCAAACGGTACAACCAAAGGCTACAAACTAAAACAGCAAAGGAATTTGCATAGTGAACAATGAAAGGCGCCTGCATCGGATAATTTGGATGATTTATTACTTGAATTCAATAACTTAATCATTACAAATTACTAACTTATTACTCATTGAAAATTAACGTAGATAATGATATATTATTAACAAATGCAAAGAACGATTTTATTGGGTCTGAAAATGGTTTACGTCAAAGATCATAACATACAGCCATTAATTAAATGCCACAATAGTAACCTAAATTAGCATCTTTCTTCATTTTAAATATTTTTTGATACCAACGGTGATACTTAATTTAAGTAAAGTAGTCATTTTTATATCCCAGAAATCGAACTCAAGACCTTTACAACTACAGTGTAGAGATCTTAATACTTAAGCTAGTGGTCATTGACGAAATAATTTTAATAATTTTAGAATTTTTTCCCCGATAATTCAATATTTGGCCTAATTTATATGTACAATAGGAGCCACTACTTGTTTATGGTGAGTTCTTTGCAAAGAGAACGAGATTGGCAAACAAAACTGGCGATAACGTGACATGAATGTAGAAAGTTCAATGAAAGTAGAACTGTTTTTCCGCTATGAATAGAGTATGATCATTTATATAAATTTGTATATTTATTTATTTTAAATTATTTTTAAGCAAATACTAATAATTGACATTAAATTATAAAAATTAATGCGAAAATTATGAAATTGAAAAGCACATACATTTAAAAATAAATTGGTATATTGGCATTAAAATAACTGCAATGGACATAAAAGAAATAAATGATAATATATATATATATATATATATATATATTTAATAACTATTATTTTTGAAAATTGGTCCAAGGCCCAAATCTATTTAAAAATTGTATTTGTTTAATTAAAGCACTTTTTAATTAGATAATTAATAAATTCGAAAATATATAACTACAATTTATCTTAAACAATTTAAGATATATAATATATACATATATATAATATGTATGTATATGTGTGTGTGTATGTTTCGACCAAGAATTTTTTTGAACTAAAGGTAAATTTTACAGTTTACAAATATATAACTAACACAAAAATGTGTTGTAATGTTTATATATTTATTTTGTTAAAAAATTTCAGCTGAGAGCCTTTTTCTTTAATTCCGAAAACAAAAACCTTTTTTTAATTATTTGCTTGATATTTTCTTTTGGTAAATATACAAAAAGTACATTTTGAATTAGGTAAACAATGTTACACACACACTAAATATTTTTTTTAAAAGACTGGCCAAAAGAATTTACATATACATACATTATGTGTATATATATATTATTTTTATCGATATTAAATTACAATGATTATGCCTATTATTAATTTTATAGCTGATATAAAGTTAATAGACTATAATATATATGAAAAGGTGATGTATATATAACATATATACCATACGATGATTGCTATATATATATATTCAATAAGTTAATGAATTATACCTTTGGAGATAGGGTTTTAGAAACACACATTGGTCCAAACAGACTTCCTAGATCTTTTAGATCTACACCCTTTTTTGTAGGAGACGGGTGTACAAAATCTAGATTAATTTTATTTAATTGAATATGTGTTTGTGGCGAGAAAAATGGAGAGAGGATGGGCGGTGATAGCGACCTAGAGATGAAGAGTGGGAGGCTAAAAGTTAGAATGAAAAATGATGGCTAATGGTTGAATATATAGTGTGGTATAAAGAGAAATATCTAGCATAACTCTATCATCCAATTCAATCACAATGCCATCCTTGGTCATCGTCTTCATGCCACATGGAACAAATGTCCTTAACTAACCAAAATACCCCATCAAGCCATTAAATGTATATTCAGTCTAAATCCAATTTAAATTATTATCGACATCATATATCAATACACAGTATATAGCTTTTATGTACACACTCAATAAATTACAGCTAGGACCTTTCTAAAGGAAACTCACCCTGTATAATAAATACAATGATAATTACCATTTCACAAATATTAATTAATTTAATTAATTTATAACTACTATAAACAACTAAATCAAGTTGTGTTTCCGAGACTGAATAAATTCAGTTGTGTGACTCATAGGCATGAACTTAGCCAGTAATTAATATTTAATAAAATTAAATAGTAATGTTCACACTTTACCTTAGTTAATGGTGTTGCATTTGACTTAATTCATCGCATACAAATCTCATCGATAAAATTCTATTTTACAAATTCAAGCGGTACCTTTGGTTAAAGGTTATTTACACTAATTCTCTTCATCAACATCATATCACATTAGGACTAGGAATTTGGTTTTGGTTAGAATTCTAATATCATCCACATTTAACTCGGTTAGTCTATAAACAAAGTCGTTGGTTCGATAATAAAATTTATTTTTAGTTATATTACTCTGGCTAGAGAATATGACTTTGAGTTGACTACTATTGACCATGATTTAACCTCATACAGCTAAGAAAACGAGTTCTCTATTGAATAGTGTTTCACTTTCAATACTTCAACTTAGATCCAATTATGGTTTTTCGAGCCACGATTTAACTATAATCAAAATGGAGTTCCCACATTGAAATTTAACACTATTCTCAAGTTGATAAAACTATGTAATATCGCCACTTCAAGATTTTCCATTTGATCAGTTGTTAAATGGATACTCTTAAACAACTCATTCCATAGTCATCCAACAACTATCAGTATGTAACCTCTTGGTGCCCCCAGCATCCATGAGTAATATACTAACTAATATTTGGAGTACTTTGGTCTCAATGGATGTATCAATATCCTTTCTCAAAACATCTTGATCAAGAATATTTAAAATAATAGGTTATTTAATATTGTGATAATTTTCTAATAATTACAACCCTTTGTAACTATTATCACATAACATATCATTTAAGTATTTTCTATTGAATATACTTGAAATTAATTACTTAATTAATTATATAATTATATAAAAAAGTTTATTATAAAATCAAAAATCTTCATTACAAACAAGATTTGTTATGGAGTTAGATATATGTAGCAAATTACATAATTGTCCTTCGCGCATACCCTAACCCTTTCACATTTCTCCTTAATGGATAACACCATACCTAATTTTTTGGACTACATCAAACAATTTACAGTATCCCCTCATCGGTACTAATGGAGGTACGCCTTTGTTTACATTTGTGTAGGATAAGTATCGTCTACACCCTCCCAAGGAGTGGTCCACCTCTCACTCTCACCGGATTGTTTTGATGATCACGTGCCTATGTTTACTTAAGCGTCGCCACTTGAGGAGCCTACTCATTCTCCATAATCCATCCATTCTAGATGTAGTTGCATTGTTCACTTCCAAAATACAATGCCAAATAAAGACAGTTTACGTTGACTGTTTCATACAACAAAATTAACACACTACTAGAAAATTAAATATTTACCAACCTGCCATTATTGATGCCATTTCGACATCCAATAACAAGGCATCAGAATGGAGTCGGGAAGAGCCTACCTATGGAAATTTACCGATGCTTCGGATGCCTTTGACAAGATGTCTGTGGGACGTCGGTATGGCTTTGACTCCAACAATACTTACTCGAGTCGACATTCCTCTCCTCCTTCAATTTTCGAAATTGAAAAATAGAAAAAACAACAACCACCTCCCTTCCTTCCACTTTTAGACGCTGTCTCCTTCCTCCTCGTTCCCCTTCGGTACCACCATAAGCCAAAATCCTCTCAAGCCTAGTGCCACCGCCTTCCGCGACCCGCTGCAAGCCAACCCCTCCACAAGCCACCATGTTCCAAGCCTAGTCGCCACCTCATTGCTGCAAGCCCAAGCTGCCACCTCCTAAGCTCACCATCTCCTCCTAGTCCTCGCACAAGGCTCCAAGCAACCGTAAACATCATCCTTCGTCGGTATGATGTATTGCTCTAATTCATTTTTTATTCAATACTATGATTTGATTAGGTTCATATATGGCATAGACTCGTTGGTTTATTTTTGCTGATATATGATTATTGACATAAGTTCTTTGGTATGATAATTCGTATATGATGTCCCTGGAATTGCTTTTAAACTATTTGATGATTTATTGTCATTAACATGGTATTATTAATGATACCCCGTATATGTTTAATTTGGTCAAGTTTGACAAGTACCGTATATGATCATTATATAGATATTCATTTTGTAAATAAAATGGAAATCATTATTCATCTGATGTGTTATTAGTAGGTTTTGTCTCAGTATTGGACAATTTATAAACACAATGATATTTATATTTCAAAACTAATACTTCAAATAAAATGGTTAACAAAATTTTGTTAGCACTTCCTTCTTATTCCCCGTATACGCTCTTTTGCATATGATATCGAAAATACGTGAAAGTGCTGCCGAAATTTTGTTGATATTTCGATTTGAAATAATTTACGAAACATAAATATAATTGTATTTGTAATGGGAAATAGGTGACCAACCAAAAATTGTATGGAAGTATATACCTTTGAAATTATTTGCGAATTCCATTGTTTTATAATGAATTTAACGCTATTGATGTTAATAAAAAAAAATAATGTTATTGAATGTATTAATAAAATTATTTAAATAAATAATAATAGTGGAAGTACAATACACTAAAATTAATAATATTATTTAAATTAATGATAAAACTAATAATGTTATACCATCATCTATCCCTTGCCTAGGAGATATACGAGTAGTTCCTGTAGCATTGGTGTGACGATCCACAAATTCGTACTCTTTGAATCAGAATAAAACACACATGTCCGACCCAAAAACTACAGACTGACGGAAAGTCATGGGAAATTAAAGAAGAGAGAAGAAGAGAAGAGAAGAAAGAGAGAAGAGAAAACCAAACAGAACAATACAAAATCTCACATCGCAATGGAAAAAATATAATGTCATATCAATGATCTCTACAAAACAGAAACTGTATATGGATACATCAATCAGGGTTCAACAATAAATCATTAATCATTAGCCTGGACAGTTATAATAACCTGTCCTTACAATTGTGATAATATAAACAACAACAATGCAGCAGATAATAAACAAATTCGTGTATACGAAAAATGAAGATCTCCAGCTCTCCTACTAAAGCTCTAAAAGCACCAAATCTGAACTTGTAAATATACTCGGTCTAACCCAAGCATTGAAAGAGAAGAACGCCTGGATCAGTATGGTAAACCAACGCACACTCAACTGAATTTATTAAATTACCAAACCTTCCTTTAAAAACAAAAGTATATCGCAAGACACGCCTACACATAAACACAGACATGTTTTTACCTTATGATAACCAAAACCTTTCTTATCAAATCATCTTATATTATAATAGTGTCTTCTGCACAAATAATATTAATCATAGCCGAAGTTGTTACACCGATTAAATTCCAAAATATAGCCTAAAATGGGTAATACAATCAAAATGGCTGGCACATAACAGAGTTTGGATTTCCATAAATATGGCCAGGTGAAAGGACTGCCTTCCGATGGGTAGACCTCTAGGTGGATGTCCCGAGGCACGGAACATCTGCCCTCTACCAACACAAGATCGGCCTACCTCTGTAACTAGGTAGTGCCGAATATGTCATCTCCCGATCGTTATCGACCTTTCTCGAAGGCCCTCGTAGCATACAAACCACATTAATTTACATCTTCAACGTCATAGCGGGAAGAAATATATCTAGAAGGGGATGATCATATCCTAATTGGGAATGACCCACTTAGTCATACTGCATCTAACCCTATTTCAGTCATTTTCGGTTGATGATGCCTGAGGTAATGATTACCTTTCACATACCACACATCACATCACTTTGAATGCCACATTGCCATTTCTGTTGACTACTAATCGCCTTCCACAAAAATACAACCCTTGAGTTCGTATGTCTCAAGGAAGGTGTTGAGCTAAGAGAAGTTGCCTTCTCTGCTACCGTTGATGTACGTTTGTAAAAACCAATGTGCATAATCTTTAGAAATGCAATGTCAGACACTCGTCCACACAAGTTGTCCAGGAACAGGACAAACCGAAGGTACTTTCGTACCATATAATGTCGAGAAATCCCGATTAGTAGCGACAACCCTTACATTGGATACTTCGTAATGAAGAGACTACTGCTACTGGATGTATATTGGAATTTTAACCCCAAACGATCAACAAACAGTCCTCCACTATGAAAATCCTAAATATCAATATCATCACAACCTACACTACCAACGCATATACATTGGTCCAAAGTGGTTTTCGGATAAACCGATCCTGGTCTCTTCGCACCAACAATGCAAAAGCGTTTCTTAACCTCACACAAGTCTCATAGAATTATCACGTCTCAAACTTTTAACTTGCTATCCTTCGGCCAAGAAGAAAGCTCGATAGATTGGAGTAATACTCCGCACTACACGAATCAACATCCTCAACACAAATGATAATCAAGCCTACATAGATGGCTACATACAGTGTACAAATAAATAGTTTCCACATCAAGTCGAGGAACTAAAATGACCAAATTTGATAGTCAGTTATTTAACTATCAAAGCAACAACAATTATCTAGCACTTTACGCAATCACTAGGCCCTTTTAATTAATCTTTTATTAATTAAATCACTTTTAAAATATTTATTTCAAATTATCTTTAAAAAGGATATATTCTCAAAACCATTTCAACCTTTTATATTGGAAAACATTTCCATATACTTATATCAACCGTATAAGCATATTCACAAATCTCTTTAGGAACGCTTAATATTTTTCAAAACACGCTTTATTGGGTCAAAACGAATGTTGTGATCATTACGATAACCCAAAATCATTAGTATAGAGATTCGATAATTAGATGATATATATAAATCCCATATACTATACAAAACATCTCCTTTCGAAAATCATTTACTATAACAACAACGTTATAGTCCGTGCTTTCCTTACTTCTCGAAAACGTCTATTTTAACAATGAATGTTGAAATCTATGTTTTCGATGCTCACACCTTTTAAAACATCTTCAAAGAATTTAATTTCATTTAGAAGATCACTTTTCAAAACATTTATTTAATTTAAAAGATTATTCACCGTCCAAATCATGAATATGATTCATTTACCAAATTCATTACTTCTACACATTTATTAAAGGATTATTCACTGTCCAAAATCATGAATATGATTCCATTAATAAACTTCCATGTTTAACTTATCAAAATAAATTGATTTCAGATTTATAGAACAATGTTTATAAATCACATTTATATTTTATAAACTTCCATATACAAAATTCCTTTATTAACCAATCTCATTTATATCTCATTTACATGCCGAAAATCCAATTATAAGTTAATTTACCTATAAACCATTTATTTACAAATTCATTCCTTTTATAACTTCATCAATTCATAAATTTATAAATCATATTGTTTACTTTTAAGATTCATTTATAACTTCATTTTAACACTTATAAAACTCCTTTAAAATTCCGTTATTTTCATTTATAAAAATATCAATTTTATAAATCTTATGTATAAACCATTTATAATAAGTCAAAAATTATCTAGTTAATTTATTTTACCAAATGGTTATCTCCATATGTTAAAAATCATAATTTGATTCCATTTAAATAACTTCTTCTTTCAATGATTTACAAATCGTTATTAAAACTTATATAACTTCAAAAATCATATTTAAGTATATTTCACAAATCATATTTACGTATATTTGACAAAAATCATAATTTTTATAACATAAAAATTATAACTCTTTATTTATTTAAAATAAATTCATTTCCTTAACAATTCAAAAACTAATAAAACATCTATTTCCAAAATCATTTTGAAATCCTTTTAAATTTGAAATCATCATTTTAATATTTTTAAAATTCCAAAATATGGCCTAATGCTACAAAAGCACTAAATAAGGCGATTCACATCAATTATATCAATCCGGGCATCCAAAACATCATATATCATATGATAACAACATATATCACAATATCTGTACATAAAATCAACACCGGTGAGGAATCCAGTTGGATCCCTCCAACCTGTCACCTGCAATAAATATTCTATGAGAAAAATATATACAATGTCTGCTTAAAGGCAGACGCGCGTATAAAAGGCCATCCGCTCATACACTGGAACGTATAGGGTCTCATCTGCTCCAATAGGCAGGAATATATCCAAATACCAATTTATATACATAAATATAATATCACCTAAACAATCATCAGTCATCATAAAATAAATTTATTCTCATGTATATAAAAATATATATGAGTCAGAAAGAGTGAGTTATACCCACTTTGGTTCCAATAGACGTTGTAGCGTTTTATTTCGAATAAAATTAAACAGGCGTGTAATTTTACCTAAAATTTTCATTATCTCCAATCAACTCCAAGCCAGCTCTAAAATGTAGTGCTCATCAATATGATCCCAACACAATTTGTTTTGTCAATTTTCGACCTCGCATGAAAAAGTTATATTATTTTTAATTTTACACGAATTTATACAATATAATTTACAAATTCCTTTTATTTTATTTTATTTAACCTTTAATAAAATCTGGCCGTTCATTACCAAACACCAAATCGTGGCCGCACTTTCCACTTTCTTCTTCCATGCGATGATCTCCAGGTGACATTCGAAACCATATAGCCTAATGTTGATCGGTCCAAGCACCTCCCATGTTGATCCCAATCCCATCACTCCACCACCCAACGGCTCGCCTACACAATCTCCACCAACGGCCATGTAACAACCCCGATATTTTCAGCTATTCACATCCATACATGTCGAACTTGAATTGCTCAAAATTCCGCATTGTAAATAAAATTTGAAACAAATGAAATCATCACAGAATCATAGACACAGAAATATCAGAATAACTCGCAGCGGAAATAAAATACCGTAGTAGTTCATGAAGCTACTATAACAAACTCTCAAAACAAATACATAATATCAGTTTGAAAACAAATACAATAGAAATTCAAAATACATAGAATTTAACTAATACAAGAGATGAAACAGAACAACTGAAATAGATAGACAATCTAGATAGGCAAATCTCCAGCGATTCCTAGCTCCAGAAAGAGTAATCCAAAGCTAACCTATGAATACTCAGGCTGACCCGAGTGTAAAGCAAAATACAAAACACTCGAGTCAGGACGTACATACTTATATAATGTAAACCAACACAAGTGAACTTTAATAAAGCACAAGTAACTTAAAGGATGCTTGAGACCGTCCATCCTGTAAGGATCCGTTAAACTATTTACTATGTAGTAATATTGCGCTATAATAATAATGTCTACAGTAAAATAAACTTAC
The DNA here is from genome assembly GCA_030765085.1 of Allium cepa. NCBI lineage: Eukaryota > Viridiplantae > Streptophyta > Magnoliopsida > Asparagales > Amaryllidaceae > Allium > Allium cepa. The sequence continues at coordinate 351,894,992 of CM060944.1, forward strand.
TATAAAATAGCGTTGAAAGGGTTACCCATATAGCCCCCAACACGTAATAGTCCCAGTAGTCCATCCAGTATCGGCATATCTCTAGATCTGGAGACTACCCTAAATACTCCATGGGCTACGCGAGAAAAAAAAACTCGTAGTAAGGATCGATATGGTAGGTGACACGGCACACGAGGCAATGCCAGGGTAGATATACCAATTACGCTTCCGGGCTGGTGGTAACGCATAGCAGCCATTACCGTCCACCTCGGAACACACTCCAAATCAAAATCGAAGGATGTACATCAAATCAATCACAAGTAAGAGTATAGTATCGAAGAAATGTGTCCGATGGAGGAGCTGCCTCACTTGGCCCGTCGATCGCTCCTGTTTTAGCCACCTTAAGCCAACTCACGGGAGTCGGGTCCACGTTCATACCTCAAGAGGATCGTCACCACCATCCTACTTCATTTATTATCATTTCAAATCACCTTTCGAATAATTTATATTTAAATCAAAACAATTCATTTAAACCATTTAAAAGTGAAGCTATTAAATTTACAAATCAAGTATTCAATTCCTAAAATTTTAGACAATTCTGAGCTCATTTATTTAGTTAAAAACCTTAAACATTGAAAATTTCATCCTTTCACAGCATTTAGAAAAGCTGTTGTAAGTTGTAATTGAAAACGGTTAAATTCAGCAAAGACAACATTTAAACAAAATTGCTGTAATAGTCTAGTTAATTTGAAAACAGTTCATTTCAGCCTACCGCAGCACTTCTCAAGTGCTACAGTAGCCCTTTATTTAGTTTCAGATTTTAGTTATCTTTCTGCTACCACATCACTTACCAAGTGCTGTAATATCACTTAGTTAGAAATTTAGCCATAGTTCATTTGTATCAACCTCAACGCTTACAAAGTGCTGTAGTATCATTTACTTTAGATTTTAAGTTAACTTCAAAAACGATAGCATTTCTGAAGTGCTGTTATTTAAATTCCAAATTTGCAATGTAATTTCATCAACAAACAAACTTTGATTTTAACCTTTTAAACATTATAAAAATCATATTTTAACATTCAAAAATGTTCATTAAAATACCTTTAACTTATGATTTTATAAAGTAAATTTCCAATAAATAAAATCAAATTTTCAATAATTCACTTAATAAATTTAGGTGTAAAATCTTCTATTCTTGCATTTACTTTACACTTTTAGTCAAATTTACCATTTCATAATTTTAAACTAAATTTCCATTTTATTTATATAACTTAAATTCCATTTTTAAACCAAATTTCACATTTCCAAATTAAATTATATTTCAAATTTCGCTTTTAAGTATTCATTTATTAAACCATTTTAATTTTATAGAAAAATAAATAACACTTTATAAAAATCATTTTAAATTCAAATTAAAATCAAATTATCATATTTTCTTACTTAACTTAAATTCCATTTATAAATAAAATCATAAATTTCAAAATTAACTTATATTTCTAATTCTACTTAAACGTTCATTTATTTCACTTATTTGACTTGTAGAAAATTACTAATATTTCATAAAAATCACTTTTAATTAAATTTAAATCAAAATATCATAATATTTACATTTTTAAAATATTTTAAAAATTCTAGAAAAATATATATTAACCACGGGTCTGTATATAATTTTCTAGCCTAGGTCAAGTGATACTGATCATATATCATTTCAATCCGCAATTTACAAAGAAAATCCGGGTTCTATCATTTGAAACATGCGATCCCAAGTAAATGCAAATAAATAAAAATCGTTCTGGCCTATCATTTCAGCCCATAATGATTTTTCCCTTTTCTAAAGTCCGTTCGGGTATGTATCATTTCAACCCATTGTGATTCTATTCTGTAGGGAACTTGCAGTGTGATAAACAGATATAATTGAACAGTAATAACATCATATAAGAGTAACAGATGATATGACAGGTTTACTAACAGGTGATCATCATATAAATAATATCATAGGCAGGTATAACATGATAATATAGTATGCTACATATTCACTTACGATCAATCACTATTATATAAGTATAAATGTCAAGCATGATTACTCACTTGTTTCAAGCCGGAGATAGCAAGACAAAGCACACAAACGAATTCCAGAAGGCACGATAACATGACTATTGACTTGAGTGGAGTGGAGAGCCAAGTTTTTATCTTGTGAACACCACATCAACAAGACAAATATAAATATAGTTCAAACCAAATATACTTATGATTTCAACATAAAATACATATTGAAACAATTTAAAAATGAAAGCAACTATGAACAAATTGATTTGACCAATGCCTCAACCTTCACATGCTCGGCCCAGGGCTCATGTGTGCTTGGCCATAGTTGTGATTTGGGCTAGGATATGCATGCATGCACGGCTACAAGGAGTTGAAGTGGTGGAAGGAGTTACACATGAAGAATATCAAGGGTTTAAAGCAAATAAGTGGATTTTGGTGCCACTTTGGGTTCGGCCAAAGGACAACTGAGCTCAGCCATTCATGCTACAGGTCTGGGAAGAGGCTAAGGCTAATGATCAGGGTGGTATCATGGTGGTGGTGGAGCAATAGGAGGTGGCCAAGGCAATCTATGGTGGTAGTGAAGGTGCTAAGGTCGGCTATGGCAATAATTGAAGTGTTTGAGGAGTTTTTATGGTGCAACCAACACATGAAAGGTCATGGCCTGGTTAAGACAGAGGGGAAGGATGGTGGAGTGACCGTGGATGGTGGTGGAGTTGGTCGAAGGAGGTGATGGAGGAGTATGGCCGAACGAGACAAGTAGAGGCAAGGCAAACTACAAAGGAAAATTCAATGAAATGAGAAGAAAAAGTGGGAAAAAGAAGACATTACCTTGGTTTTTCTTTTCAGATCTGAACCATGAGTGAAAAGTGAAGTGGGAAAGAGTTATTCACATGAATTACAAAAGAAAATCACGGCTGGAAGCATTGGGAAAGGACAACCCAAAGTGAAAAGGTGAGAAGATGGAAGGTCAAAAGCAAATGAAGAGTTTTTGTCTCTTGAAATTTCCTTTTTCTTTATTCAAATAAAATAAAAATAAAAACCATGTAAATAAAATAAAATTGAATACAAAATAAAGTGAAAATGAAATTAATAAATAAATTTTAGAAAAATATAAGAAAATAGTTAATTGTATGTAAACTAGTATTCAATATTGAAAACTAAATATAACTAGTTTTGGAAAAATAACAACTACACTCTAAAAATGTTTTGAAAATAAAATATATACATAACAAGACATAATATACGTATATATACAAATTAGAACAAGATATGACAAACAAAAATATTGTTTATATAAATTAAAATAAACAATATTGTTAAATAAATCAATTTACACACAATATTGTAAAAAACATAACTTTCACAATATTAATCAGATTTCAACGAAACGAAAAGCAATATACTTAAAATTTAATCTGTTTTCATAATAAAAGATAAAATTCAGAAATTCAAAAATTTAAATTTTATATTTAAAATTCAAAGTTTGACCATATTGATAAAAATCCTCTTTTCTAGAAACTGTTCTATTTATTCATGTTTGGAATTATAATCCACATAAAAATCAAAATTTATATTTAAAATAACAAAAATTATTCATTTTAATAAATAAAATAAAGTTTTAAATCAAAAAATTCAATTTAAAATTATAAAATATACAATTAAAATAATCATAAAATACGGGGTTGTTACACTCTCCCCCACTCAAAACTTTTCGTCCCTGAAAAAGAATGAAGTACGGGGAAAACACAAAAAACATAGAATGAAATTGGAAAGATAAGATGACAAGAAGATTGAGATTATACCTGATAACTGTTGTTATAGGTAAGTTTGACAAGGTGGAGATAATCTTTCCAAGATCCCTCAGAATAAAGAACACCAGCACGAAGAAGATCCTCAAGAAATCTGATTCACTCTTCTCGTTTGACCGTCGGTCTGTGGATGGTAAGCAGTGCTCAGATTCAGATGAGTACCCAAAAATACCCAAAAAGCTTTCCAAACTGACTGGAAAAGATAAGATCACGATCACTAACAATACTGAGAAGAACACCATGGAGATGAACATTCTCCCTCATGTAGATCTCAGGCAAGCTAAAAGCAGAACGAGTAGACTTGATCGAAATGAAATGAGTGGACTTGGTCAGTCTATCCACAATAACTCAGATAAACTAAGTAGTGAGAATTGTAGCAATCCGAGAAAATTCTCAATGAATCTCCGATATAACCGGCAAGGCTCAGAAAACTACGAAATCTCAAAAGAAGTCTTAGAAGTTTCCCAATCCTGTAACAGAATAGGGAGAAATAAGAACAACAGAAAAGATGGAATAATTGAATGACTAAGGAAAAAGAGAAAGAAAGATTTTCATTGATCATAGCAATTATGACTGGATCAATAGAAATTCCATTACTAGAAAAAATATGTCCAAAGAATTGGACTTCATCTGTCCAAAAATGGTATCTAGAGAATTTATTAAGCACAACACGAAAAACAAGATTCATCAAATCAACAAAGAAAGCAGGAGCATTAGTCAAACCAAAAGGTATGAATAACCATTCATAGAACCCGTTCTCAGAGCTCCAGGAATATGATCAACATAGAAATCAATTTCCCGCTTAGGAGGTAAAGCATGAAAGTAACTACTGTGTAGCTAGTTATCACTTAGGATTGTGCAATATGGAATTATACTAACTAGTGCGGAAATAAAATAAGATTCTATAGCAGTGTAAATAAGTAAAAATAAAACAAGCACACCAGGAATTTTTATACTGGTTCGAACTTCCCATTCTACGTCCAGTCCCTGACTCCTTCTGGAATTTCACTAACAACAGTCCTCACTTAACGCAGAGGAACATGATTTCGATGCCTCAACAGTCGTAGAGGACTTCACTTGCCTGAACCGCAGAGCAGGACTTCAACTTATACAGAAGATATTTGACACAGTGTGTACTCAATAACACGAATTTGTCTCTTGATAGTACAATCTTCCTATAATCTTCTCCTTTTGATATATATATATATATATATATATATATATATATATATATATAGATGTATGTGAAGAATATGGAAGTAAATGAATCATTTTGAATAAATTTGAATGCACAAAAGTGTTAGAATCAAAGTAGTATAAGAATAGAAAGAGTTAGATCGATTAGGTGATTAAAACAGACGATTCTAACTTGTTTATATAGAGTATAAAGAGGTACAATCATTCGTGAATAGTTATCATGAAAGAGTATGGACATATCTATTGATAAAAAGTTGTATCTCTTCATGGAAAAGAAATGTCTATTAAAAATATAGCCGTTGTAAGAATTCAGACGTCTGAAAATTAGAATTCAGACTTCTGAAATTGTTAACGTGCAAACCAGAAAGGAAATAGCTCATTTTTGAACCGATTCAGATGTCTGAAATTTTCAATTCAGACGTCTGAATATTGTGGAACAATCATTTTGTTTCAGCATTCAGACGTCTGAATGAAGTATTTCAAACATCTGAATTTAGCCTATAAGAAAATGTATCATAGCTCATTTGGTTAGAGCACTTGTCTTCTAAACTAAGGGCCCGGGTTCGAGTCCCGCTTCATGCAATTTTTGGAAACTTGATTTTTCATTTAAAATATGAATGTATATGTGTGTATACCATTTGGAGAAGATTTTAACATTCGTAAACTCTAGACACGACACTATATGACTAATAATACTTTGTTTGTCACATTCGTCTTGTCTCTATCGTATATATCTCTTCTTATATCTCCATATACATTCTTTCATCCTTTTGTACTTTGTATCTTATTTTGAACGTATTTGATTATCTCTTTTTGATGCTCATATACCTGCAAATTAGCTTAGAAATTCTTTGATATAATTGTATAGTTGTTGTCATTAAAATCCAACCATTGAGGTTCTAACATTCTCCCCCTTTTTGATGATGACAACTATACAATTTTAAAAAAATATTCATTCTATATAAAAAAATATATTAAAATTTTTAAAGCTCCCCCTAAGTATAACATCTCCCCCTAAGTATAATATCTCCCTCTATCAATATGCATATTAATTTCTCCCCCTTTGTCATTATAAAAAAGAGTGAGGGAATATAACAAATTATATAAAATATCTTGTGAATAGTGGGATAAACTCAATATTAATTATGGAGAAAAAATAAAATAGATTTTACCATATTTATTGAAGTCCATATTTCATTGTAAGCATGTAGTTCTATTAAACGTATGGATCATTCTTTAAAATTCCAAAATCTATCATTTTCCCTTTGTTTCTCCGAGTGCCTGCAATAAATAATAATCATTTTCGGTACCCACTTACTATGTTTGGGTCCGGGGGGTTAGGTCTTTGGAAATCATACCCATTTGGGTGTGGTTGAACCTTTATAAATATAATTTTCATTACAAATCACATTCTTATAATAGTTGCTAATATAAAGTTGTTTATCATGATCAATCGTATTAGCTGGAATCCATATCTTAATACTATTAATCATTAGTTTAGTACTTGAAGAATAATTTCTATCATTTCTAGACAAAGTCTATTATGACTATAACTGGTTTTAAAACTATCTTGATTACTAGTACTAGCACTAAAGTTAGTGTACATGAATGCATATCTAGAATTATCTTTACTTTTAGCTTGTTAATAGCCTAAACCGCTTTTATCGTGTAAAGGTCTAGAACTAGATAAAATCATGTTTAAATTGTTTTGACCTTTATTAAATTTTGTGACTTCAGTGTTAAGTTTATCAAATTTAGCTTTAAAGTCACAATTATTATTTTCAAAAGAAATATTACTGTTTTTCAAAATATCAATTTGCTTGTTTAATTCAGAATTCTCCTTTTTTAACGTACAGTTCTCATTTTCGAGAAGAAAAATTCGAGATACTGAATTATCTAAGGATGATGGTAATAAATCATTTTGTCTTTCTATATCCGTAATTTCTTTCGAAAATTTCTCCTTTTCTTTTTCAAACATAGTATTTTGTTCGTCTAGAAAATCTATAAGAGTGTCAAAATCATTTTTCAAAACACCCTGTTGATTTTCTAAATCTAGTTTCTCATTTTTTAATTTCTCATTTTCAAGTTCAACAGATTTCATCTTTTCAAAAATAATAAAATTGAGCTTTGCAATCTTATTTCTTATACTAAATAATTGATTATTATCTTTTCCTGAAATTTGTAAAGCAGAAAGTACCTTTTTGTAATCCTCATTGGTGGCTTTGAAAGAGATTTTGCCTGTTGTATTCTGACTGGATCATTTTCTAGCCATTATTCTATGATGTTGCGACGATCGATAGAATTCCAGGCTCTGATACCAATTGAAAGTGACTATCGTGTAGCTAGTTATCACTTAGGATCGTGCAATATGAAATTATACTGACTAGTGCGGAAATAAACTAAGATAGTACAGCAATGTAAATAAGTAAAAATAAAACAAGCACACCAGGAATTTTTATACTGGTTCGAACTTCCCGTTCTACGTCCAGTCCCGGACTCCTTCTGGAATTTCACTAACAACAATCCACATTTAATCCGAAGGAACAGGTTTACAACCCCTGAACAACAGAACATGATTTCGATGCCTCAACAGCCGAAGAGGACTTCACTTGCCTGAACCGCAGAACAGGACTTCAACTTATACAAAAGATATTTGACACAGTGTGTTCTCAATAACACGAATTTGTCTCTTGATAGTACATTCTTCCTATAACCTTCTCCTTTTGATATATATATATATGTGTGTGTGTGAATAATATGGAAGTTAATGAATGATTTTGAACAAATTTGAATGCACAAAAGTGTTAGAAACAGAGTAGTATAAGAATAGAAAGAGTTAGATCGATTAGGTGATTAAAACAGATGATTCAAACTTGTTTATATAGAGTATAAAGAGGTACAATCATTCGTGAATAGTTATCATGAAAGAGCATGGACATATCTATTGATAAAAAGTTGTATCTCTTCATGGAAAAGAAATGTCTATTCAAAAATATAGCCGTTGTAAGAATTCAGACGTCTGAAAATTAGAATTCAGACATCTGAAATTGTTAACGTGCAAACTAGAAAGGAAATAGGTCATTTTTGACCTGATTCAGACGTCTGAAATTTCCAATTCAGACGTCTGAATATTGTGGAACAATCATTTTGTTTCAGCATTCAGACGTCTGAATGAAGTATTTCAGACGTCTGAATTAAGCCTGTAACAAAAGTATCATAGCTCATTTGGTTAAAGCACTTGCCTTCTAAACTAGAGACTCGGGTTCGAGTCCCGCTTCATGCAATTTTTGAAAACTTGATTTTTCATTTAAAATATGAATGTATATGTGTGTATACCATTTGGTGAGGATTTTAACATTTGTAAACTCTAGACACGACTGTATATGACTAATAATACTTTATTTGTCACCTTCGTCTTGTCTCTATCGTATATATCTCTTGTTATATCTCCATATACATTCTTTCATCCTTTTATACTGTGTATCTTATTTTGAACGTATTTGATTATCTCTTTTTGATGCTCATGTACCTGCAAATTAGCTTAGAAATTCTTTGATATAATTGTATAGTTGTTGTCATTAAAATCCAACCATTGAGGTTCTAACATTCTCCCCCTTTTTGTTGATGACAACCATACAATTTTAAAAAAATATTCATTCTATATAAAAAATATATTAAAATTTTTAAAGCTCCCCTAAGTATAACATCTCCCCCTAATTATAATATCTCCCTCTATCAATATGCATATGAATTTCTCCCCCTTTGTCATTATCAAAAAGAGTGAGGGAATATAACAAATTATATAAAATATCTTGTGAATAGTGGGATAAACTCAATATTAATTATGGAGAAAAAATAAAATAGATTTTACCATATTTGTTGAAGTCCATATTTCATTGTAAGCACGTAATTCTATTAAACGTATGGATCATTCTTTAAAATTCCAAAATCTATCATTTTCTCTTTTTTTCTCCGAGTACCTGCAATAAATAATAATCATTTTCGGTACCTACTTACTATGTTAGGGTCCGGGGGTTTAGTTCTTTGGAAACCATACCCATTTGGGTATGGTTGAACCTTTATAAATATAATTTTCATTACAAATCACATTCTTATAATAGTTGCTAATATAAAGTTGTTTATCATGATCAATCATATTAGATGGAATCCCTATCTTTATACTGTTAGTCATTAGCTTAGTACTTGAAGAATAATTTCTATCATTTCTAAACAAAGTACTATTATGACTATAACTGATGTTAAAACTATCTTGATTACTAGTACTAGAACTAAAGTTAGTGTACATGAATGCATATCTAGAATTATTTTTACTTTTAGCTTGTTTATAGCCCAAACCGCTTTTATCGCGTAAAGGTCTAGAACTAGATAAAATCATGTTTAAATTGTTTTGACCTTTATTAAATTTTGTGACTTCAATGTTAAGTTTATCAAATTTAGCTTTAAAGTCACAATTATTATTTTCAAAAAAAATATTATTGTTTTTTAAAATATCAATTTGCTTGTTTAATTTAGAATTCTCCCTTTTTAACGTACAGTTCTCATTTTCGAGAAGAAAAATTCGAGATACTGAATTACCTAAGGATGATTGTAATAAATCATTTTGTCTTTTCAAATCCGTAATTTCTTTTAAAAATTTCTCTTTTTCTTTTTCAAACATAGTATTTTTTCGTCTAGAAAATCTTTAAGAGTCTCAAAATTATTTTTCAAAACATCCTGTTGATTTTCTAAATCTAGTTTCTCATTTTCAAGTTCAACAGATTTCATCTTTTCTAAAATAATAAAATTAAGCTTTGAAATCTTATTGCTTATACTAAATAATTCATTATTATCTTTTCCTGAAATTTGTAAAGCAGAAAGTACCTTTTTGTAGTCTTCACTGGTGGCTTTGACCGAGATTTTGCCTGTCGTATTTTGACTGGATCGTTTTCTGGCCATTATTCTATGATGTTGAGACAATCGATAGAATTCCAGGCTCTGATACCAATTGAAAGTGACTACTGTGTAGCTAGTTATCACTTAAGATCGTGTAATATGGAATTATACTAACTAGTGCGGAAATAAACTAAGATACCATGGCAATGTAAATAAGTAAAAATAAAACAAGCACACCAGGAATTTTTATACTGGTTCGAACTTCCCATTCTACGTCATGTCCCAGACTCCTTCTGGAATTTCACTAGCAACAATCCTCAATTAACCCGGAGGAACATGTTTACAACACCTGAACAACAGAACATGATTTCGATGCCTCAACAGCCAAAGATGCCTTCACTTGCATGAACCACAGAACATGACTTCAACTTATATAAAAGATATTTGACACAGTGTGTTCTCAATAACACGAATTTGTCTCTTGATAGTACAATCTTTCTATAATCCTCTTCTTTTGATATATATATGTATGTGAAGAATATGGAAGTAAATGAATGATTTTGAATAAATTTGAATGCGCAAAAGGGTTAGAATCAGAGTAGTATAAGAATAGAAAGAGTTAGATCGATTAGGTGATTAGAACACATGATTCTAACTTGTTTATATAGAGTATAAAGAGGTACAATCATTCGTGAATAGTTATCATGAAAGAGTATGGACATATCCGTCGATAAAAAGTTGTATCTCTTCATGGAAAAGAAATGTCTATTCAAAAATATAGTAGTTGTAAGAATTCAGATGTCCGAAAATTAGAATTTAGACTTCTGAAATTGTTGACGTGCAAACCAGAAAGGAAATAGGTCATTTTTGACCTGATTCAGACGTCTAAAATTTCCAATTCAGACGTCTGAATATTGTAGAACAATCATTTTGTTTCAGCATTCAGACGTCTGAATGAAGTATTTCAGACGTCTGAATTTAGCCTGTAACAAAAAGTATCATAGCCCATTTGGTTAGAGCACTTGCCTTCTAAACTAGAGACCCGGGTTCTAGTCCCGCTTCATGCAATTTTTGAAAACTTGTTTTTTCATTTAAAATATGAATGTATATGTGTGTATACCATTTGGAGAAGATTTTAACATTTGTAAACTCTAGACACAACACTATATGACTAATAATACTTTGTTTGTCACCTTCGTCTTGTCTCTATCGTATATATCTCTTCTTATATCTCCATATACATTCTTTCATCCTTTTGTACTGTGTATCTTATTTTGAACGTATTTGATTATCTATTTTTGATGCTCATGTATCTACAAATTAGCTTAGAAATTCTTTGAATAATTGTATAGTTGATGTCATTAAAATCCAACCATTGAGGTTCTAACAAAGCAATGACTTCACTAAATACATCGGGATAGAATCTGACTATAGGAGTCAAAGGAAGATCACCACTAAAGCAATGATCAGAATAGAGGAGTTCCATATGCTTACAAATCCTATTAAGGTTTTATGGAGCCCCAATTGGATTTGAAACATAAAAAGGTACAGAAGCAACTCAGGAAGATACTCAAACTTATCTCAAAAATCAACAGAAAAAAAACTATGGGAAACTCCAGTATCAAATAAAACACGAACATGATACGGAAATAAAAAAAGGTTGCACTGAAGAGTACCTTAGTCATCCCTAGGAGCACTAGGATAGGAGCTGAGAAGATGTAGAGGTGATAACAAATATACCGGAAGGCTTACCCAACTGAGCAGGAGTAGGAACAATAGCACAAGCTTAAGTGGGGCAATTATTTGCATAATGTCCCTTCTGATCACATCTGAAGCAGGTCATAGAAGAAAGATCAACATGCTGCCTCTGAGAAGGAGAAGATGATGAAGATCCCAAACCCACATTCTTGAGCCAATTCTTCTTTTGTTGCTAGAAATTAATCTTTCTCTTCTTAGAGTTGGCAGTGGAAGACTAAGATAAAGGAGTACCAACAACTGCAGGACTCTTAGAAGTAGGGTTCTCATAACGAATAGCCATATCCATAAGCTGGGTAAAAGTGCCATGAACATGAGAAATTAGGCAACCATAATACTCAGAACGAGCACCAGAATTGAATTTCTCATTCTTCTTGAGAGGAGTGTCTATCAGGCTAGGACCGAACTTAGAAAGTTCATTGAACTTCCTCTCATACTCTGAAAAAGACATGCTTCCTTGCTTGAGATCCATGAACTCCCTATAAAGCTGGGATTTCCCGGCTTCGGCTTCCACTTAGCAACGAAAGCATCTATGAAAAGATGATAGATAAGCTTATAAAAGGCATGAAAGAGATAGAAAAAAAGAATTCCAAGAAACACAAGAAGATACCTAAACCGCTCCGAAGAAAGATCAGCCTCGACGGTGTTAGCCGTAACAGACTCCCACTAATCTAGGGCAGACTCTTGCAGCTGCCAAGCTGCTAACTGATGCTTCTGGGCATCAGCAATCTCAAGACCAGTAAATATCCTCTCTAAACTACGCAACCACTGCCGGGCTTCAATAATGCTCTCTAAACCGGAAAACTTGGTACCACAAAGTTGAGAGAATTCCTTACAGAGAACAGTGAACTTAACAGGAGCAACGGGCTGAGGAGCTGGGGCAAGACCCCTACCTCTGGCATTTCCTCGATTCATCCTGAAGAAAATCAAGAATGAGTTTAGGACAAGATATAGAGGAGATAAAGATAAGACAAGATAAAATTCACTTGGATGAATATCCTAAAGAAGAAAAACTAACAAGGTAGATACGAAAGGAAGGAAGTTTAGAAAATTTCCTTTAAAACAAGAAAAGTTTATATCAAAATAATCTTGGAAAATCCTTTGAAAAATCATTTTAAAAATCAGTTTATACTTTGAAAATACGCTCTCTCGCAAAGATATGATTCTGATGTTGATTTCACTCATTCTAGGGTACTCCTACCCTATCTTTAATGAGTTTTTGCTCCGCAGGCTATGGTTTGCCTAAAACCAAAGCTCTGATACCAAATGTAACGACCCGATATTTTCAGCTATTCGCATCCACATTTTTCGGACTTGAATTGCTCAAAATACCGCATTGTAAATAAAATTTGGAGCAAATGAAATCATCACAGAATCACAGAAATATCAGAATAACTCGCAGCGAAAATAAAGTACCATAGTAGTTCATGAAGCTACTATAATAAACTCTCAAAACAAATACCTAATATCAGTCTGAAAACAAATACAATAGAAATTCCAAACACATAGAATTTAACTAACACAAGAGCTGAAACAGAACAACTAAAACTAAAATAGATAGATAATCTAGATAGGAAAATCTCCAACGATTCCTTGCTCTAGAAAGAGAAATCCAAAGCTAAGTTGTGAATACTCAGGCTGACCTGAGCGTAAAGCAATATACAAAACACTCGAATCAGGACATACATACTTATATAATGTAAACCAACTCAAGTGAACTATAATAAAGTACAAGTAACTTAAAGGATGCTTGAGACCATTCATCCTCTAAGGATCCGTTAAATTATTTACTATGTAGTAATATTGCGCTATTATAATAATGTCTACAGTAAAATAAACTTATTTTGAAATAGCGTTGAAAGGGTTACCCATATAGCCCCCAACACATAATAGTCTCAGTAGTCCATCCAGTATCAGCATATCTCCATTTCGGAAGACTACCCTAAATTCTCCATGGGCTACGGGAGAAAAACAAACTCGTAATAAGGCTCGATATGGTAGGTGACACGGCACACGAGGCAATGCCAGGGTAGTTATACCAATTACACTTCCGGGCTAGTGGTAACACATAGCAGCCACTACCTCCCAACTCAGAACACACTCCAAATCAAAATTGGAGGATGTACATCAAATCAATCACAAGTAAGAGTATAGTATCGAAGGAATGTGTCCGGTCGAAGGAGCTACCTCACTTGGCCCGTCGATCGCTCTTGTTTTAGCCACCTTAAGCCAACTCACGGTAGTCGGGTCCACGTTCATACCTCAAGAGGATCATCGCCACCATCCTACTTCGTTCTGGAATCTCCATCGCGTACACAATTGTTAAAGTGGTTTTCGGTATCAACATAGAGTATGTCCATATCCGATCCCGGTCTCTTTAATAACCAATCGTTATTATAACCCATTGTTATAATTTAAAAATCATAGTTTATACTTCAAAATAATGTATCATTTTCAAATTCAAAATCTTTATCATAATAAAGATCAAATCATTTACAAACCATTTCAATATATCAAAACATCATATCTTTTCAAAACTTCATTTTAAATCATTATTTGAATTCAAATCCAAATGTTAAAATTTAAATACCCTTTTAATTCAAAGATATAATTCATTCATTATCATTTCAAATCACCTTTCAAATAGTTTATATTTAAATAAAAACAATTCATTTAAACCATTTAAAAGTGAAGTTATTATATTTACAAATCAAGTATTCAATCCCTAAAATTTGAGACAATTTTGAGCTCATTTATTTAGTTAAAAACCTTAAACATTGAAAATTTCATCCTTCCACATCATTTAGAAAAAATGCTGTAAGTTATAATTGAAAACAGTTAAATTCAGCAAAGACAGCATTTAAACAAAACTGCTGTAATATTTTAGTTCATTTGAAAACAGTTCATTTCAGCCTACCGCAACACTTGTCAAGTGCTACAGTAGCCTTTTATTTAGCTTCAGATTTTAGTTATCTTTCTGCTACCACAACACTTACCAAGTGCTATAATATCACTTAGTTAAAAATTTAGCTATAGTTCATTTGTATCAACCACATCACTTACAAAGTGCTGTAATATCATTTACTTTAGATTTAAAGTTAACTTCAGAAACGATAGCAATTCTGAAGTGCTGTAATTTAAATTTCAAATTTCCAATGTAGTTTCACCAATAAATAAAATTTGATTTTAACCTTTTAAACATTATAAAAACCATATTTTAACATTCAAAAGTGTTCATTAAAATACTTCTAACTTATGATTTTATAAAGTAAATTTCCAATAAATAAAATCAAATTTTCAATAATTCACTTAATATATTCATGTGTAAAATTTTCTATTCTTGCATTTACTTTTCACTTTTTATTAAATTTACCATTTCACAATTTTAAAATAAATTTCCATTTGACTTAAATTCCATTTTTAAACCAAATTTCACATTTCTAAATTAAATTATATTTCAAACTTCACTTTTAAGTATTCATTTATTTAACCATTTTAAATTCATAGAAAAATAAATAACACTTTTATAAAAATCATTTTAAATTCAAATTAAAATCAAATTATCATATTTTCTTACTTAACTTAAATTCCATTTATAAACAAAATCATAAATTCCAAAATTAACTTATATTTCTAATTCTACATAAACATTCATTTATTTCACTTATTTGACTTGTAGAAAATCACTAATATTTTAAAAAATCATTTTTAATTAAATTTAAATCAAAATATCATAATATTTACGTTTTTAAAATATTATAAAAATTCTAGACAAATATATATTAACCAAAGGGTCCGTATATAATTTTCTAGCCTAGGTCAAGTGATACGGATAATATATCATTTCAATCCGTAATTTTCAAAGAAAATCCGGGTTCTATCATTTCAAACGCGCAATCCCAAGTAAATGCAAATAAATAAAAATCGTTCAGGCTATCATTTCAGCCGATAACGATTTTTCCCTATTCTAAAGTCCGTTCAGGTACGTATCAGTTCAACCCACAGTGATTCTATTCAACAGGGAATTTGCAGTGTGATAGACATATATAAATGAACAGTATAACATCATATAACAGTAACAGACGATATGACAGGTTTACTAACAGGGTGATCATCATATAGATAATATCACTGGAAGGTATAACATGCTAATATAGTATGCTACATATTCACTTACGATCAATTCACTATTATATAAGTATAAATGTCAAGGGTGATTACTCACTTGTTTCAAGCTGGAGATAGCAAGACAAAGCACACAAACGAATTCCAGAAGGCACGATAACATGACTATTGACTTGAGTGGAGAGCCAAGTTTTTTTCTTGTGAACACCACATCAATAAGACAAATATAAATATATTTCAAACCAAATATACTTACGATTTCAACATAGAATACATATTGAAACAATTTAAAAATGAAAGCAACTATGAACAAATTGATTTGACCAATGCCTCAACCTTCACATGCTCGTCCTAAGGCTCATGTGTGCTCGGCCATAGTGGTGATTTGGGCTAGGATATGCATGCATGCATGGCTACAAGAAGTTGAAGTGGTGGAAGGAGTTACACATGAAGAATATCAAGGGTTTAAAGCAAATAAGTGGATTTTGGTACCACTTGGGTTTGGCCAAAGGACAACTGAGCTCAGCCATTCATGCTGCAGGTCTGGACAGAAGCTAAGGCTAATGATCAGGGTGGTATCATGGTGGTGGCAGAGTAATAGGAGGTGGCCAAGGCAATCTATGGTGGTGGTAAAGGTGCTAAGGTTGGCTATGGCAATAGTTGAAGTGTTTGAGGAGTTTTTGCGGTGCAACCTACACATGCAAGGTCACAGCCTGGTCAAGACAGAGGGGAAGGATGGTGGAGTGGCCGTGGATGGTGGTAGAGTTGGTCGAAGGAGGTGATGGAGGAGTATGGCCGAACAAGACAAGGAGAGGCAAGGCAAACTACAAAGGAAAATTCAATGAAATGAGAAGAAAACGTGGGAAAAAGAAGACATTACCTTGGTTTTTCTTTTTAGATCTGAACCATGAGTGAAAAGTAAAGTGAGAAAGAGTTGTTCACGTGAATTACAAAAGAAAATCACGGTTGGAAGCATTGGGAAAGGACAACCCAAAGTGAAAAGGTGAGAAGATGGAAGGTCAAAAGCAAATGAAGAGTTTTTGTCTCTTGAAATTTCCTTTTTTATTCAAATAAAACAAAATAAAAACCATGTAAATAAAATAAAGTTGAATACAAAATAAAGTGAAATGAAATAAATAAATTTTAGAAAAATATAGAAAAATACAAGAAAATAGTTAATTATATGTAAACTAGTATTGAAAATTGAAAACAAAATATAACTAGTTTTGGAAAAATAACAACTACACTCTAAAAATGTTTTAGGAATAAAATATATACATAACATGACATATTACACATATATATACAAATTAAGACAAGATATGACAAACAAAAATATTATTTATATAAATTAAAATAAACAATATTGTTAAATAAATCAATTTACACGCAATATTGTAAAAAACATAACTTTCACAATATTAATTAGATTTCAACGAAACGAAAAGCATTATACTTAAAATTTAATCTATTTTCATAATAGAAGATAAAATTCAAAAATTCAGATATTTAAAATTTAAAATTAAAAGTCAAAGTTTGACCATATTGACCAAAATCCACTTTTCTGGAAACTGTTCTATTTATTCATGTTTGGAATTATAATCCACATAAAAATCAAAATTTATATTTGAAATAACAAAAATTCTTCATTTTAATAAATGAAATAAAGTTTTAAATCAAAAAATTCAATTTAAAATAATAAAATATATAATTAAAATAATCACAAATTACAGCAATATCATGAAGCTCGGCCTCCCCATGATCTCGAAAATCGTGTCCAAACGTGTTGCCTTCGAACTGAAATTGCTGTTGATCTACATCGCCATTTCCAATCTTGACCGTTAAAAATATAGATCACCCCATGCTATTCATTTTTGTAGTTAAAAGTTTTTGTTAGTTGTTCATGAATTGAGAGAGATTAAAGGGGGAAGGGGATGAATTTCTGGCCATTAAAGTGTAAACGACGACTAGCCCTAGTGAAGTTAGGGTTTGTAAAATTGAAGAAAATGAGGCCTTTTATAGAAAATTTCACGCACTATTCATCCAAAATTTTTTCGAACTCTAATCGAAGCATGCCGCCTAGCGTTTATCATGTGTTACCCCTATTTCGAACACAATGGAATTTATATCTGGACCCAGTTCCATCATATTTGAAAGATAGGTTTTCGAATCGACTTATCTAAATTAAAATTTACTTAAATAAATTTTTATGCGTTTCAGCTTCGTACGACCAAACTGTAAGTCCGATCAACACGAAATTTGAAATCCTGCAATAATATAACATTATGGATCCAATGAAACTAGTTTCGTCGAAATCCGAGATTATGTCAAAAATGATAATTTTTACACGTTAATTTAATCCATAAATTTCCAATTTCTGTAAATTAACTTTTTAACTCAATTTTGAACGTTTACTAACATCATTCCAATTCAAATGAATTTAATTCAACTTTATATATCATTTTTATTCACCTTAAATTAAAATTTCAATCATTTTCACAATTTCAAATATTAAATCAACAATTTAATTATCCAATTAATCATTATATCCGAAATATAAGATATTCAACTTATAAAATTAACTTGTGAATATTGAAAATCAATTTAGTCTCTCCAATTTCAAATGACCGAAATTCTTGTCTTTACATTCTCCTCTACTTAAAAGAATTTTGTTCTCGAAATTACTAAGTAAGAAAAAGCCACAAAATTCATTAACTTTTCAAAAACAATTCGTTCAAGCTAGATTACGAATTCATTTAAACCTTTTAATTTTTTCAAAATCCATTAGTTAAACTTCTTATAAAAACTTTTTAAAATTTTCAAATCCATACTTAGTTATCTTTTCAAAACCAACTAATATCGTTTAACTTTTAAGATATCAAAATTTTAGTTATCAATTATTTTTCCAATTTTTCCAAAATTTTTCATACGCGTTAAATTTTCAAAAAAATTCGCCATAGGCTCCTTTGCGCGGTTTGATCCCAAAAAAATAACAACATATACATATATATTTCACAAATATACATCTCATCTTCGAGGATGAGGCATCCTGTAAGGAAAAAAAAATAAAAGTCGATATTTAATCCGTGATATGTACCTTATATATTATTAGCGAGCTTATACGGCTAATATAGCATGAAAGCGATCCCCAGATGCGAAGCATACGCCATCCGCACCTACTAAACACTCAACAACAAATGAGAAACATGTATATAGAAAGTAATATCAATATACAACATATACCAATATAACAACTATATATGCCAATATAGCAATGTAATCAAAAGCAACAAGTTCAACCATCAAACAACTATCATCCAACTATCATCCAACAAACCAACATCTATCCAATAAATCCATAACAAAATCAATATTCATTCATTTCTCATTAATATTCATTGAATTGGTTTTCAATTTAATCGCATTTAATTCATTAACAATAGATTTTACTAACATTCATTTAGTCAAATTCAATTAGTTTGCATTCATTAATTACATTCAAGTTAGCTCACTTCCAAAATCGAATCAAATTCAATTCTATTTAGATTCACTTACTTCCAATTTGAATTCAATTATTTAGCTTTCAATTTCATATGTATTTTTATTCAATCAGCTAACATCCATCTAATAATCAATGCATATCCAACATAACCAAATTTATTTAATTTACACTCAACATTCATATTTACTTCATTTACATTCAATTTGGTTTAACACATTTAATTCCAATTAGTTTAATATTCAATTGACTTTAATTCAATTATCCAATTACCAATTTCATAAGCTTTAAGGAATTAACACTTACATTTACTTTCTCTATACAACTTAAGTTCACTTCTAATTTTAATTCAAATTCTATTTTACTTAACTCATTTCATTAGCTTATTTATATTTCTTTACTTGAGTTAAATTTCATTTCCAAAGATCATTTTATTTAACTTTTACTTAAGCCAAATTTCATACCACTATTCAAATTCAGATGTTATTTTTCTTAACAAAATTGTTTAACCATTTTAATATTTGGTTTTACTTACCTTTTCTCATTTTATAAGTTATACAACTTATTTATTTATTTATACTTCCAAATTCATATTATATAATCACTTACCTCTTAAGTTTAATTTTCATTTCAATGACTTATCTAATCCAGTTCAAAACCAATTCACTTTATTTAACTTTCCTTCAGTTAAATTTCAGTTTATATATTTTTATTATACTAACTCAAATTTTGTTTAACTCAACTAAAGTTAATTTTTTTATTTCGTATTATAAGTCCAAATTCGCTTTACTTATATTCATCAATTTCAACTTAGATATAAAATTCAAATTTCTTTATCACATCAAAACTTAAATTTCAATTTACTATTGGTAGCAAATCCATCACATAAAAACTCGAAAATGATACCGATGATGCTACAGTCATCACCCTTATTATTTTCTATTAACAGTAGTGAATTTAGTGCTTATATTCTTTTAAAAATCCTTTGTATATTTATAAATTACATTTATAAATCTTTTATAATTTCACTATTTTACTTCACGTATACAAGATTCATTCCAATTTTATTTATCTTATTTAGATTTATAATAATATAACCTCTTTAAAATTTGAAAAATAATTTTCAAAATAAACGGGATTCAAAATTTTAACTTCTTAATTTAAATTCATTTTTATTTATAACTCACATTCATAAATATACTCATATAGTTCCATTTCTTATATATAGGATTATTTCATAATTGTAAATTATTTTAATTATAATTCCATACTTTATAATTCATTTGCTTATATAATTTATTCTTTTACAATTGTTGTTTTTATTTAGATTATGCAAACAGCTTTTATTAACTTACATATATTTACATTTTCAAACAACCAACAATCAATTTATATACACTATAAAAAATTTTGAAAAATTATTCCTTTATATGTAAAATATAATAGAGGTAAAATTATTTCATTTACCCAATTTAAAAAATAATACTATGTCGACTTGCCTCGTTTAAGTGTTTAGAAGCCCCCATCGATAACATATCGTCCCATATACCGACCAGAATTCATAAACAACTCAACGGATAAGCAAACATAATATAAAACAATTTATAATCACTAACAAATACGCGCTCATTTGTATAATACACTCAAACTCAATCTAGGGTGCTACTGACCCTATCTATACTGAGTACACATCAAAGCCTAGAATATACCAAATCTAAGCCCTAATACCAAACTGACGACCTACAAATCCATACCATTTGAATCGACAATAAACCACACATGTCCCTCCCAAAAAGCATAGACTGACAGAAAGTCATGAGAAAGTAAAGAAGAGAGAAGAAGAGAAGAGAAGAAAGAGAGAAGAGAAAACCAAACAGAACAATACAGGATCTCACATTGCAGTGGAAAACATATAATATCATATCAATGATCTTTACAAAACAGAAACTGTATATACATACATCAATTAGAGTTCAACAATCAAGCACTAATCATTAGCGTTGGCAGTTATAATAACCTGCCCCTACAATTGCAAATAATATAAACAACAACAATGCAGTGGATAATAAATAGATACAAGTATACGAAAATGAAGATCTCCAGCTCCCTTGCTGAAACTCCAGAAGTACCAAATCTGAACATGTACATATACTTGGTTTGACTCGAGCATTGAAAGGGAAGAACACCCGGATCATCATGGTAAACCAGCGTGAGAAAACACACTCCACTGAATTTATTAAATTACCAAACCTTCCATTCAAAACAAAAGTATTTCGTAAGACACACCCATATATAAACACAGACATGTTTTTATTTTACGATAATCAAAACCTTTCATATCGAATCATCTTATATTATAATAGTGTTTGTTGCACAAATAATATTAATCATAGCCGAAATTGTTACATTGATTAAATTCCATCATATAGCTCAAAATGTGTAATACAATCAAAATGGCTGGCACCTAGCGGAGTTTGGATTTCCATAAAAAATGACCAGATGAAGGGACTACCTTCCGATGGGTACACCTCTAGATGGATGTCCCAAGGTACAGAACATCCGCCCTCTACCAATACAAGACCGACCTACCTCTATAACAAGGTAGTACTGAATATATCATCCCTCGGTCGTTATCGACCTTTCCCGAGGGCCCTTATAGCATATAAATCAAATTAATTTACATCCCAAAGGTCATAGGGGAAGAAATATATCTAGAAGGGGATGATCATATCCTAATTGAGAAAGACCCACTTTGCCCTGCTGCATGTAACCCTGTTTTGGTCATTTTCGGTTGATGAGGCCAGAGGTAATGATTGAGTTTCACATATCACACATCACATCACTTTGAATGCCACATTGCCATTTCCGTTGACTACTAATTTCCTTCTACAAAAATACAACCCTTGAGCTCGTATGTCTCAAGGAGGGTGTTAAGCTAAGAGAAGTTGCCTTCTCTGCCACCATTGATGTACGTTTGTAAAAACCAATGTACGTAATCTTTAGAAATACATGTCAAACACTCATCCATACAAGTTGTCTAGGAACAGAACAAACCGAAGGTACATTCCTACCACATCTTGTCGGAAAATCCATAGGATTAGTAGCGATGACCCTTGCAATGGATATTTCATAACGAAGAGACTACTTCTACTGGATGTGTCTTGGGATTTTAACCCCCAAACGATCAACAAGCAGTCCTCCACTATGAAAATCCTAAATCTCAACATCATCACAACCTACATTATCAAAAACATATACATTGGTCCGAAGTGGTTTTCGGATAAACCGATCCCTATCTCTTTGCAACAACAACGCAAAAGCGTTTCTCAACCTCACATAGAAACTAATTCTCATAGACTTAGCATGTCTCCAACTTTCAACTTGCTATCCTTTGGCCTAGAAAAAAGCTCGATAGATTGGAGTAGTACTCCACACTACACGAATCAACATCCTCAACACAAACGATAATCAAGCCTGCATAGATGGCTACGTACTAAGTGTACGACTAAATAGTTTTGACATCAAGTCGAGGAACTAAAATGGCCAAATTTGATAGTTGGTTATTTAATTATCAAAGCAACAACAATTATCTAGCTCCATACGCAATCACTAAGCCCTTTTAATTAATCTTTTATTAAGTAAACCACTTTCCAAATATTCACTTCAAATTATCTTTAAAAAAGATATATTCTCAAAACCATTTCAACCTTCTATATTGGAAAACATTTCCATATACTTATATCAACCGTATAAGCATATTCACAAATCTCTTTAGGAAAGCTTAATATTTTTCAACACACGCTTTATTGGGTCAAAATGAATGTTGCGTAAAACATCATTACGACAACCCAAAATCATTAGTATAGGGATTCGATAATTAGATAGATATATAAATCCCATATGCTATACAAAACATCTCCTTTCGAAAATAATTTACTATAACAACAATGTTATAGTCCATTCTTTCCTTACTTCTCGAAAACGTCTATTTCAACAATGAATGTTGAAATATATGTTTTCGATGCTCACACCTTTTAAAACATCTTCAAACCATTTAACTCCATTTAGAATCACTTTTCAAAACATTTATTTAATTTGAAAGATTATTCACTGTAAAAAATCATGAATATAACTCATTCACCAAATTCATTACTTCTGCACATTTATTAAAGGGTTATCTACTATCCAAAATCGTGAATATGATTCCTTTAATAAACTTCCATATTTAACTTATCAAAATAAATTGATTTCAGATTTATAAAACAATGTTTATAAATCACACTTATATTTTATAAACTTCCATATACAAAATTCCTTATCAACCAATCTCATTTATATCCCAAAATCCAATTATAAGTTAATTTACTCATAAATCATTTATTTACAAATTCATTCCTTTTATAACTTCATCAATTCATAAATTTATAAATCATCTTGTTTACTTATAAGATTCATTTATAACTTCATTTTAACACTTATACAACTCCTTTATGATTCCGTTATTTTGATTTATAAAAATATCATTTTTATAAATCTTATATATAAACCGTTTGTAATAAGTCCAAAATTATCAATTTAACTTATTTTACCAAATAGTTTACTCCATATTTTAAAAATCATAATTTGATTCCATTTAAATAACTTCTTCTTTCAATGATTTACAAATTGTTATTAAAACTTATATAACTTCAAAAATCAGATTTAAGTATATTTCACAAATTATATTTACATATATTTCACAAAAAATATATTTTTTATGACATAAAAATTATAACTCTTTATTTATTTAAAATAAATTCATTTCCTCAACAATTCGAAAATTAATAAAACATCTATTTTCAAAATCACTTTGAAATCCTTTTAAATTTGAAATCATCATTTTAATATTTTTAAAATTCCAAAATATGGCCTAATGCTACAAAAGCACTAAATAAGGTGATTCACATCAATCATATCAATCCTGGCATCCAAAACATCATATATCATATGACAACAACATATATCACAATATCTGTAAATAAAATCAACACTGATGAGGAATCCAATTGGATCCCTCTAATTTGCCTCCTGTAACAAATATACACATGGGAAAAATATATACAATGTCCGCTTCGAGGCAGACGCACGTATAAAAGGTCGTCCGCTCATACACAGGAATGTATAGGGTCTCATCTGCTCCGATAGGCAGAAATATATCCAAATACCAATCAATATATATATTATATATCATCCAAACAATCATCAATCATCACAAAATAAATTTATTCTCACTTATATAAAAATATATGCGAGTCAGAAAGAGTGAGTTGTACTCATTTTGGTTCCAATAGATGTTGCAACGTTTTATTTCGAATAAAATTAAATGGGAGTTTAATTTTACCTAAATTTTCCATTATCTCCAATCAACTCCAAACCAGCTCAAAAATATAGTGCTCGTCAATACGATCCCAATGCAATTTGTTTCGTCAATTTTCGACCTCGTATGAAAAAGTTACGATATTTTAAAGTTTACACGAATTTATTCAATATAATTTACAATTTCTTTTTATTTTATTTTATTTAATCTCTAATCAAATCTGGACGTTCGTTTCTAAACATCAGATCGTGGCCGCACTTTCCACTTTCTTCTTCTATGCGATGACCTCCATGTGACGTTCGAACCCACATAGCCTAATGTTAACCGATCTTAGCACCTCCCGCGTTGATCGAAATCCCATCACTCTACCACCCAACGAATCGCCTACGCAAGCTCCACCAATGGCCACAATATCATAAAGCTCGGCCTCCCCATGATCTCGTGTCCAAACATGTTGCCTTCAAACTGAAATAGCCGTTGATCTACATCACCATTTTTCCAAACTTGACCGTTGAAAATATAAATCTTGCCATGCTCTTCATTTTTGTCGTTGATAGTTTTTGTTAATTGTTCACAGATTGAGAGAGATCAAAGGAGGAAGGGGATGAATTTATGGCCATTAAATTGTAAATGGAGGCTATTCCTAGGGAAGTTAGGGTTTGTGAAAATTGAGGAAAATGAGGCCTTTTATAGAAAAATTTGCGCACTATTCATATGACATTTTTTTCAAACTCCAATCAATGCGTGCCGCCTGGTGTTTATAATGTTTTACCGATATTCCAACACACTGGAATATATATCGAGACCCAATTTCATCATGTTTGGAAGATTGGTTTTCGAGTTGACTTATTTAAATTAAAATTTACTTAAATAAATTTCTACGCATTTCAGCTTTGTACGACTAAACCGTAAGTCCGATCAACACGAAATTTGAAATCCTACAATAATATAACATTATTGATCCAATAAAACTAGTTTCTTCGAAATACGAGACCGTGGCAAAAATGACTATTTTTACACGTTAATTAAATCGATAAATTTCCAATTTTTGTAAATTAACTTTTAATTCAATTTTAAAAGTTTACCAACATCATTCCAATTCAAATAGAATTTAATTCAACTTTATAAATCATTTTTATTCACATTAGATTCAAATTTCAATCTTTTCCACAATTTCAAATATTAAATCAATAATTTAATTATCCAATTAATCGTTATATCTGAAATATAAGTTATTAAACTTGTAAAATTAACTTGTGAATATTTCAAATCGATTAAGTATCTCCAATTTCAAATGACCAAAATTCTGAGTCGTTACAATTGAAAGATAGTGAGATTCAAGAAAATAGCAAAACGAAATGCCGAAAGCAGGAATAAAAATCCTAAATTGCATACCGATGGCTCCTGATCAGCTCCAGATCATATGCTGATCATCGTAACAATGAGATATGCATTTATTTTTTTAAATTTATGTAACATTTTAAATAAATTAAAATAGGCTTATATGATAGTGTACTTAATTCAAATTTCAGTACGAAGAGCATCATAGTGAGCCTACATCTTGGCAATTCTGTTGCAGGACTCACAAGATTAAGTCTACCGATGGGTCTACCGCTAATAGCTAGGTAGATGACACTTCCATGGAGTTTGCGGTATGTTATCCACAAAACTTCATGTACATAGTATTTGCATATATATATGTATATATATACACGTGTATAAAATTCCAATGAATATGCAAAATGCAAAATAGGCAAAATGTCGGGCTAGGATTATGGAGCTTTAAAATCAAGAAGTGGAGATAATAAGAGAGGTTGTAACGACCCATTATTTTGGACCATTCAAATCGACAATAAAAATACACATGTCAGACTTGAATAATTCAAAGCAACAGATTGTTAATATAATTTGGAGAAAATAAAATCCAATCACAGCATCACTGACATAGAATATCAAACTCGCAGTGGAAATAAAATAACCATAGTAGTTAATGAAGCTACTATATACACAGTCTCAAAAAAAAACAAAATACTAGAGTCTGAAAGCAATTACAATAGAAATAACTAATACATAAGCTGAATAGATATAACTAAAATAGAAATAGATGGACAACTAGATAAATATATAATCTCCAGCAAATTCTCTAGCTCCAGAAGATGAAATCCAAAGCTGTGAATACTCAGGCTGACCCGAGCATAAAGAAAAACACAAAACACTCGAGTCAGGACATATATACTTATAAAATGTAAATCAACTCAAGTGAACTGTAATAGAAATGCACAAGTAACTTAAAGGATGCTTGGGATCGCCATCCTTTAAGGATCCGTTAAACTATCTACTATGTAGCAATATACGCTATTATAATAATGTATAAAGTAAAGCAAACTATTTAAAAATAGCGGTAAGGCTCCCATGTCCCCTTTAACATATTTTATAGTGCCAATAGTCTATACAGTACCATTGTACCTCCAGATCAGGTGGCTACCATAGAATATTCCTTAGGTACGACACAAATCAAACTCGTAGAAAGCACGATAGCGTAGGTGACACGGCACAACTAGGCAATGCCGGGGTAGATATACCAATTGCACTTCCAAACTGGTGGTAAAGTGTAGCAGCCACTACCGCCCACCTCGAGCCACACTCCTAAAAAATAGTCAAAGGGTGCACCCAATCAGTCATAATGAAATAGAATGGTATCGAAGGAGTGTGTCCAATTAGAGGAGCTATCTCATTGGCCCGTCAATTGCTTCTATTTTAGCCACCTTATGCCAACTCACGGGAGTCGGGTCCACGTATATACCTCATATAGGATCGTCGCCACCATCCTACTACATTCTGTAATCTCTCCCGTGTACACAGTTGTTAAAGTGGTTTTTTGAAGTTGGCAGAGAGTATGACAACTTTCGATCCTGGTCTCTTTATCAACCAAACGTTATTATAACCCATGGTTATTTATTTCAAATGGTTTATCCTTTCAAATCAAACATGTTCATTTTAAAACCATTTAAATTCAACACCATTATACCTTCAAAATAATATCCATTTTCCAAAGTTGTAACACTTTCAGAAACTATACACTTAGTTATAACACTTAAAAATGTAATAAGTTAGAAACCATAACACTTTGAAAATGTGACCTTATATAATAGCACTTTGAAAATGTTACATTTAAGAAACAGTAGCATTTTTAAAACATAACCTAAAGCAGCAAAGCATTTTAAGAGCATAACTTAAAATAACATAGCATTTTGAAAATGCTACAAATTTTACTAAAATATGTTTAAAACATAACGTCTTCAATTTTATCATAGTTTTATAAAATGTATTTATTATACAAAACATATCCATTTCATAAATCAAATCTATCACTATTATTAGGTTAGACTTAAAATTCCATATTAAATCAATTTAAATTATTAAGTTATATTAAATTTTATATCATAGATAAAATCTTTAAATTTAGTATAAACCATTTATTTACTTAATTTTAACTTATTAGAAAATCAATATATAATATTTAAATCATTTAAATCAAAACTTAAGTTAAAATTTCATATATTAAAATTTAAAATACTTAATAATTTTTAGAAAACTATTATTTTAAAAATTAACCATGGGTCTGTATAATATTTTCTAACCCAGGTCAAGTGATACAGATATGTATCATTTCAATCCGTAAAATATAAAATCTCGGGTTTTATCATATCAAACCCACAATTCCAAGTCAAATAAAATAAAAATCGCTTGAGCTGATCATTTCAGCTCATAATGATTTTTCCCTATTCTAAAGTCCATTCTGGTATGTATCATTTCAACCCATAGTGAGGGAACTTGCAGTGTGAAAAACAGAATATGAAATAAATAGAATAACATAGCATACCATAGCATATCATGTCTTTTGATAAAGCATGTATGGTATAAAGTGATAACATCATATAATATCATATCACATGCATATATGAAACTACTATCATCATAGCATATCACTAGTACAATTCCGCAATCCATCAATTTACTATAATATAAGTACATAGTCGAGAGTGATAAACTCACCTTCTTTGGCTAGAGATGACAATTCAAAACACAAGAACATACCCCAAAAAGCACAAAAAAGCACGAATAAAACTTGAGTGGAAGTAGGGCCAAGATCCAAATCTTGTAAGCAAAGCAAAATAACATACACAAGCAATTGTTTACATAAGAAAGAATTAAACAAACAAAAGAAAATATGGCTAAACAAGTACAAGTGGCACGGCCACTTTGCGTATAGGCTAGCCAACATGAAAACATGGCTCGACCATGATGTTTTAAGGTATGCTTGGCTCGGCTAGAATAGCATAAGGCACGGTTATAGGTAGATGAAAGGATGGCAAGGCAAAAAGGCAATGGGAAGGCAAAAAGATAAGGCACAAGTGCCTTTGGGTTCGACTTAGGCTCAATGGGTTTGGCCCTATGTGCTAAGCTTTGGTCAACGGGTGCAATGGGTCATGGCACATAATACACGGCTAGAGATGGAAGTGGTCACAGCTAGGCATAGCAAAGGTGAGGAAATGTTGGTGGCCGAAGCTAAAGAAGAGGAGTGGGTGATGTAGAGGCTCGGCTAGGGTTTGTAAGCATGGGATGGTGGTTTTTGGGTCTAGGAAGTCATGGGTATGGTGGGAAGATGGTGGAGATGGGTGATGGCTGAGCACATGGTGGTGATTAGGGTAGAGACGAAGTCGGCTAGGGGAAAGATATCATGGCCGAACTATGTTTGAGTAGAAACAAAAGAAAAAGAATAAAATAAAGAAGAAGGATATAGGAAAACTTACTATAATTTTTGTTCAAGAAAGTGAAAATGAGAAAGAGAGGAGGAGAGGAAAGTTTTTACGTGAATGAGTTTGGAAAGGCATCTTTTCAAATGAAAAGGAAATCAAATGTCTCTTAGGAATTTCCTTAATAGCAAAGCCTAATGTCAAAACAAGCTACAAAAACCAAAAAATCAAGCCAAAGCCAAAATGAAATAGAAAATAAAATACTAAAAAATATTTGCATGTAAAACGCTGAAACTTTATAGATTTAAAAAGTATAAATCAGAATTTGACGAACCGAAAAGCATAGAGAATGTTAGAATCAAGTTCAACTTCAAAGAAAAAGAATAGAATTTCAAAATTCAAACTTAAAAATTTCAACTGAAGGTCAAACTTTGACCAAAGTTGACCCAAATTCAAATTTCAAGAAAAATATTTATTTTATTATATTTGGAAAAATTATTCTCAACAAATCCCAAAATTTCATACTAAAATTCCAAATTTTCAAATTTTAAATAATTTAAAATCAAAGTTTTCAGATAAATCTTATTTTAAATATTGGCTAAAATATGGGTTGTTACACTCTCCCCACTCAAAAAATTTCATCTTCGAAAAGGAACGAGATACGGAAAGCAAAAGATAAGATAGAATAACGAATATTACCTGAAATGAACAATTCCAGATTTGAAGCATACATGCTCTCCTCCGTCTCCCAGGTACAATCCCGATCATCAGTACTCCACTGCACTTTAACCAGGTTAACTGATTTCCTTCTCAACTGCTTCGTACCTCTGTCGATAATACGAAGAGGCTTCCTCTCGACAGTAAGGTTTGGCTCAATATCAAAACTCTCAAGAGCAGAAGGCTGGACAACCAAAGATGGATCATGAAGATACCGACGAAGATGCGAGACATGGGATACATTATGCACTCCAATCAGCTTCTCAGGAAAATCCAGGTGAAAAGCTAAAGAACCAATCCTCTCTAAGATATGGAAAGGACCGATGAACCCAGGAGCAATCTTCCCTCTCCGGCCAAACCGAATCACATTTCTTAAGGGAGTGACCTTAAGGAATACCTGATCACCAACAGAAAATTCCAAACTCCTCCTACGCCGATCAGCATACTACTTCTGCCTATCCTGAGCACTCCTCATCTTCCTCTCACTCTCTTCAACTCTCTCAGTAGCTTTCAGAATCATATCAGGACCAAGAACCAAACGTTTACCGGATTCAATCCAGCAAGATGGAGATCTGCAAGGTTGTCCATAAAGAGCAACAGACGGAGACACTGCAATACTAGCCTGGATATAAAGATGAAATGAGATAGGTAAAGGATTAAGACAAGATTAAAATACAAGATTGAGATTATACCTAATAACTATTGTTATAGGTGAATTCAACAAGATGGAGACGATCTTTTCAAGATCCTCCATAATCAAGAACACAGACACGAAGAAGATCCTCTAGAATCCGATTCATTCTTTTCGTTTGACCGTCGGTCTGTGGATGGTAAGCAGTGCTCAGATTCAGGTGAGTACCCAAAGATTCCTGAAAAGCTCTCCAAAACTAACGGGTAAAGATGAGATCTCTATCACAAGAAATACTGATAGGAACACCATGAAGGCGAACAATCTCCCTCATATAAATCTCAGCCAAACTAGAAGTAGAACGGGTAGACTTGACCCGAATGAAATGAGTTGACTTGGTCAATCCATCCACAATAACTGTGACGACGTAGAATATTGGATATTTGAAATTGGAGTATTTAACTGATTTTGAATATTTAAAAGTTAAATTCTAACTTGAATTTCAAATATCACGGGTTGTTGGATAATTTAAATATTGAATTTAATAATTGGAAATTTGGGTAAATATGAAATCGGGAGTTTTAAGCTTGTTAAAATATTTCAAAAGCTTGTAAAATTTTTGTTAATACTGAAGATAAGAGAAGTTTTAAAATTGAATTTAAAAGTGTTTTGTTCAAATTTTAAAATATATCATTTAAATCGTTATTTAAAAATAGCCTTCCGAGGCACAGTCTCGGGATTTGAAGAAATTAGTTCCGTTGGATTCGTAATAGTGTATTATTATCGGATTTCAATTTCTGTAGCGTTTGGAGTTGTCATGTGATCATACAATAGATAAACGCGCTGAAATCTATATCGAAAATTCAATCCAATGACTAGGTTAAAAAAACTATTTTCTCTATACGATCGAATTAGGACTCGGAACCTTTTCCAATGCGTTCAGAATAGGGGTATAACATTATGAACGCCTAGCGGCATGCCTCGATAGGATGTCAAGATTTTGAGTTGCATTTTCATGACAATTTAATGTGAATTTGAATTAAAATATATTGTATATTTTAGTCGACCATCACTGTAGCTTTCTTTCCACGCCCCTCCTCTTATTAGGACGTCTTGCCTGCCTTTTTCAAATTTCTCTAGAGTCCACTTTGAAACAAAAAAAAGAAAGAAAATAGCCGAGCATGTTAAAAACAATCGAATCCTCTTCTCCTTTCCAAATTCATTTACGAAAATCGAACGAAAAAAAGGCAGTAGTTCGAATCCCCGCATCTCCTTCGTCTTCTTCAATTCGAAATTCCACTCCCAAAAATATAAAACCCAATTCGAAAAATTAAATCCAATGTGAATTCAAATCGAATTCGAAAAGCAACCGAAGGATGGGAACAGATCACCATAAATGCTCGCGCAATCGAATCGCTCGAAAGGGGGAGGCGTACAAGCGGAGCTTGTGATTTCATTCTTTGGTTTGGGTATGACGAGCTACGGCGTGCGAGCTGAGGCAAACGAGGAGGGTGGCGAGGTCGCGTGATGTTGGTTCGGCATGCGAATTCGTTCGAAGGAAGATCGTAGGAGACGACGTCGAGTTGTTTGGGGTGCGATCTAGGGTTTTGACGATGGAGGTGGAGTTCGGTTTCTCAGTTGTGTTTGGTAGTGAGGTATTATTATATTTCTTAAATTTATATGTGTATATTTGTATACAGAAAAATTATTATAGTAAAGCAAATTACTGTTGTGGGTACTGGAAAAAAAAGAAAATGGTTTTTAAATATATATAAATTGTTTTATATCGATAAGAGTTTGAAAGTAAAAAGGGATTTTTAAAATGTTTATAGCTTGTTCTTTAGTATGTAGTTTAAAAATATATATACCTATTTTCATTTACTAGTTTATTTTTAAAATAACGAATTATGGAGATTAAATTATTTAATTAGCTTATCTAAATTATTTTAGTTACTAAGAAATTATTTAAAAGAAATTAGTTTAAAATTTAATAATTAGTTTATTAAATCTATTAAATGAAAATTAATTATTTGATTAGTTCAAAATGTTAATAAACCTTATAATGTTATACAAGGTCTAAAATCATGGAGAAACTTGCCGGTTCGAAATGAATTGCAAAAAAAAAATCAAAGATGAGTTAATCTCACTCATTTGGATTACCTTTTAAATTTAAATAGTTAAAATTTAATTATTGGTTGTTTGCTTGAATTGATAATTTGTTATTAGCTTGGATATGATATGTAATATATAGCATATATATATATATATATTGGAGTGATTGATTCCCTCATTTATAGCGGATGAGACCCTATACGCCCGCATAATAGCGAATGACCCTTTATATCGCACTATCCCCCTCGAAGTGTGATTGGTATTTTATATTGTGCTAACTTTTGTGGATGCAGAGAAACAGGTTGGAGGGATCCAACTGGATTCCTCAAAATAATGAATTTGTTTTCATAATCTGTGATATGATTCATTAATTATTTGTGATAGATTATTGATTATACGAGAATTGAAAATATTGGATGTTATGGTTTGATTGAATAGATTTGAGTATATTGAGTTATTAAAAATATATAGATTGGATTTTTGAAGGGAAATAAAGAGAGAATTTTTAAGTAAAATAATTATAGTGAATTTGGATAAATTAAAGAATGAATTGGAAATGGATAAAAGTTGATTTTTAAATTCTAATAAATAAATTCCGAGTATGAGAAAGGAGATTTTTGAATAAATGGGAATAAATGAATTTTAAAAATTAAGTGATATGATTTAAAGAAATGAAGGATTTATTTTTAAATTCAAAGTTTAAAATAGTTTGGGAAAGATAAAGAAGAATTTTGGGAAAAAGTATGAAATTGGTATTTTCAGTTTAAATAATATTTTAAAACATATTAAAGAAGTAAAATATGAAATTAATGGATTTTGAAATAAATTGAGTAAGTAAAGAAATTTATTTAAAATGGAGTAAATTTTGGATATTATTTTAGTTTTTGAAACTGTGTTTTAAAAGGAGGATGGGACTATGGAATTTATAAACTGGGTTTATAAAGTGAAATAAGATATTAGAAGGTATTTGGAAGTATAAATTCAGTGTGGGAATTTATAAAGGAATGAGAAATTTGTTTTAAAAATAAATAGTTGTTTTATTTTTAAAGGTGTGGGAAAGAAATTTACAGGTTGAGACGTAAATTAAATTGGGATAAATCAAGAAGGATTTATAAATGAGTAGACGGCTATATTGGAATGGGAAGTGAAATTTCGTGAAAAGCCAAGTATGTTTTTAAGGCAGATTTTTAAGTATAAGTTAAAAGTTTTAAAGTTGGTTCTAAAAGAAAGTTTAGAAAGAAATTATTATTTAGTGATTTTTTTAAAAAAGTTAATATTTATTAAGCTAATTATATAAGAAAATTATTTTAAAGTTAAACTAGTATTATGATTAAAAAATAGTTACTAAATATTTATACTTTATATAAATAACTTTTATTTTAAAGGTAGTTTTGTTTAAATTTTACTTGAAAATTATTATGGAATTTCATAACTATTATTTTGAATAAAGTCTTTTAAATAGTTTTTATTTTTAGTGTTTAAAGTATATATTTTTGGATAAAGTGATTCAAATTTAAAAAAAAATTCTAAAGTATTAAGACTTGGTGATTTTCAGTGGAAATAAAACAATTTGGTGGAAATTTATTCCGCGTGAGAAAAAGTTATTTGAAAACTATTTTTAGAGGGTTGAAGTATAGAAAAATATCTTGCAAAGATATTTTGAAATAAATAATTTGGAAAATTATTAAGGTCTGATGGTTGTTTGTGGATGTTATTTGATAGTTAAATAACCGACTATCAATATTGGCCAATACGCTGATTGTTTCGAAGTGACAGGGATCAGGATTAATTTTCGAAAACAAATTTTATCCGGTTTGAACGTTTTCGTAAGGAAGACAAGAGCTTGGAGTCGAAGATGGAGCGGTGAAATACAAGGGCTAATTACTACTAATCCTGAAGGTGATTCCAAAAAGGATGTAGTAGGAGTTGTGCCTTCGGTTCCGTTCGGACCGGGAATGGACTTGTATGGATGAATGCTATCAGAACATCGTCAGGGGGACGATGAGCATTCCAAGTGAATATGTGCTAAAAAGGTAACGCATAGCCTCGTGCCTCATCAACTAGGAATGGCTAAAACATGGGGAGGTGCAACAAGGCTTAGTGGCTAGCAACCAATTAAGGTAAGGTCGTTCATGTCTAGATGTCTCTTTTATTCGACTGTGTGGGCGGTTGCTGATCCTAACAGAGGGGTGATCTTATTCGGACTATCCAATAAGTGGTAGCTCCGGCCTTGTATTGCTAGGGATCAAGGGGATCCTCGGTACGATGATCGAGACCAGGTACTATGACGGGCGACACCCCAGTAGCCCTGCCATTGTATGGAATCCAATCTCCAATAAGCGCTTGTACGGTTTTCATTGTACCCAACTATTGCTGAACGTGAGATGCAAGCATTTCATCTAGATTCTATTTTACTTTCTATAGGCACTATTATAATATCAGACGGATTTGATAAAAATGTTTTGATTATCGTAAGGTAAAAACCCGACATCTTTATTTGTGGCGTGGTCTTACAAGATACCTTTGATTTCAAAAGGATTTTGAAAAACTTTTATAATCCAATTGAGTATGTTTTCTCACACTGGTTTTTCAGACTGACTCGGGTGTTATTTCACTATAATGCTCAGGTCAGACAGAGTATTTTAGAGTGCAGATTCTGGATGGACTGCTATGGAGCTCAGGGGATGTGCTGGATGGCGAGACGTATCACACATATCCGACTTATTTCCGCTGTGTATGGAATGCTGTATGTTCAGCTTTGTGTGGACAAGTTATTATAACTGTCCATAATTTTGCTATTATTTGTGTTGTACCCTGATGTTGTAATGTATTATTCAGTTACAGGTTCATTGTATAAAGATCAGTCATTTATCTATTATATATTATGCCACTGCGATTGTGAGATTCTGATATTGTTTGTTTTCTCTTCTTCTACCTCCTTCTTTCGCTTAAAGTCTGGTTTTTCGGCATTTGATTGTTCGGCATTTAATACAGTGGACGTACTGATGTCGATTTTTCGGACGTCAAAAAATCGGTTCGTTAAAGTTGGTATCAGAGCTGAAGGTTAAGCAAGAACCTTGGCTTTGGTGGGGATTACTCATTAAAAATAGAGTCCGTAGTACTCTAAGAATGAGTTTGAGTGTATTAATAGATATGAGCACATATTTATTAGTGAATATAAATTGTTTTATATTATGTCAACTTATCGATTGAGTGTTTATAAATTCTAGTCGGTGCAGTCTGGACAACTATATCGATGGGAATTTCTAAACTCCTAAACTAGGAAAACCGGCACCGTATTGTTTTTAAAAGTGGGTAAATGAAATAATTTTGCCCAAATTATTTTTGTATACAAAAGAAATAATTTTTCTTAAATTATTACAAGTATATATGGTTGTTTGGTTATTAGAGAATGATAGTATTAAATTATTATCAATGTTGATGTGGAAAATTGAATAAAGAATGAAAATCATAATCAAAGGTTAAGAAATTAACCCATACGATAGAATGGGTTTTGAAATGTGAATTATAAATGGGATTTATAATTTTAACTTCCAGAGAAATATTTGAATAAAGATTAGAAGGTTTTGAAGTTTGGAAATTTGGGAAATTTAATTTCCT
Organism: Allium cepa; assembly: GCA_030765085.1. Classification (NCBI taxonomy): domain Eukaryota; kingdom Viridiplantae; phylum Streptophyta; class Magnoliopsida; order Asparagales; family Amaryllidaceae; genus Allium; species Allium cepa. Next base: position 351,931,485 of record CM060944.1, read on the forward strand.
TTGGGTTGAAAATGATTTTCAAAAGGTTTTGGAGTAATAATTGGGATATTATTTCGAAAATATTTTTGAATTGGATATGAAATCTGATGAAGTTTGGAATTAAAAATATTTGAATTTTTTTTAAAAGAGATGAAAGCATCGATCTCTTTTCGATCACTGGAAAATAACTTTGGTGATGACTGCAGCATCATCGATGTTCATTTTCGAGTTTCCAAGGGAGGAATTGCTGCCAAAATATTATAAAATCGGTGTTTGTTTGTAAAAATTGGGTTTGATTTTGGAATGCAAGGAATACTTTGGTTTGGGTATATATGTTTTCAATATTGATTTTGAAATGTTGAGTAAATTGTTTAAAAGACTCTGGAATCTTATTTAAAATGGTTATGGAATATAAATAAGTTTGGACTTATAAAGTTTGGAAATTTTCTTGGGATGGAATTAACCATAGGTTAAACAATGGTAAGTGTGTCAATAAAGCAAAATGGTCGACGAACTAATTAAATGTTGTAAATTAAAGGGATTAAATAATAGAATGTAAATAAGTTGAAACTTATAGAAGTTTAAAATATGAATGGAAATAGAAGGTAATTGAATCTAGTTAAATAATAGTGAATTTGAGAAAAATTCTAAGTAGACTTAATGGAATGGTTATTGAAATAAAATTTATTAGTTGGAAATAAAGTTGTGAATGAAAAAATTTATTTAGTGTAACTAAATGGGAATTGGAACTGAATATTTGAATAATTTTTAAATTTGAATTATGTCAAAATAAATGAGTAAAATAAACCAATTAAGTGAAATGGGTAAATAGAATTGAAACTAGAGTATCTGAATTCATTTTGAATTGGGTTAAGTGAAGATGAAGAATTAATTCGAAATGGACAAAATAATAAGAGTTTGGAAAAAAATGGTTTGAGATAAGATGAATAGAATTCAATATTTAAAAATGAAAGGTAAATTGAATTTAGAATGAAATTGAAAATTTGAGTGAAATAAAAATAGATATAAAGTCTTAAGTAATGGAGTAAAAATAAATATTAAAGTATATATATTTATAATAAACTTAAGAATGGTAAATGGTGAAATTCTCAAGTAAAAATTGAACTGGAAAAATATTCCTAGTTAATATTTAAATAAAGATTAATTAAAGGATGAAATGGGATAATTGAGAATAAGAGTATGGAAAATAAATGTGAATAAAAGAGAATTGATTGAGCTAATAATCAATTGAAATAAATACGTAGGATATACGTATATTATTTTATTCGCATAACAGTTTGATCCAGATTCGAGCATAGAATTTCGAGGTTGTTATACCGATCCGAGTTGGGATTTTTCATTAGATTTTCGACAGTGAACCCTGGATATAGATTTTTGATTGATTCTGGAAATTATCTATCATAGTTAATGGCTATGCAAAGAGAATGACAGTTTGTGATCAAGAAACCCGATCTGAGTCCATACTAGGAAATCGGGTGGACGATACTAGTTTGGAAGTGAAATTGTGTGATTGAGTGAGGATCAAATTTGATATTGCTACGGATGATATGTGTACCTTGTATAGGCTTAAGTAAAACAAATCTTGAAACTTTTGTAAAGAAATAAATAAAATGAATTTGGATTTTGTGATTGGATATGATTACTAAGTAGGATATAGGTGTTTTAAAAGCAAGAGGAAATTGGGATTTTTGATTTTAGAAGATAAATGGAATTGCTCAACAAAAGGTATGTATTTAAATTGTCATATGAAATTTGATGGTTTTCTGATCTAACCACTTGGACTTTTGTTTTCTTTTGAAATCTGGGGGCCCAAAGAGGCATTTTGTAGTCGTACTGATCTAGCCGCGCAAAGGAGATGCTGGCGAAATTTTTCGAAAATTTAGAGAGTTGGAAAAATTTTGAGAAAATTTTGATAATTTAAAATTTGATTTTTGAATTATAATTTGAATGGTTGAGTAAGTAATATTGTTTGGAAGTTATGGTTGAGTTTAGGAAGTTAGTAAGAGTGTTGGTGTGTCTTTAATAAAAAGATTGTGGTGGGAAGTTGTTAAAAATGCATGGTTTTAGGAAAATAGTAAACAGGTTGGAGCATTCTTCTTAACTTGCAATTTCGGGGACGAAATTCTTTTAAGGGGGAGGAATGTGACGACCCGGAATTTTGGATATTTGAGTTGGAATATTTAATTTGTGACGACCCAAAATTTCTAGATATATGAAATTGGAATATTTAACCGATTTTAAATAATTGAAGGTTAGTTTAACTTAAATTTCAAATATCACTATTTATTTGGCAATTAAATTATTGAATTTAATTATTGAAAGTTGGGTAAAATATTGAATCTTCAGTTTTATGCTTGTTAAAAATATTTCAAAGGCTTATGAAATTTATGTTAATAGTGATGAAGATAACGGAAGCTTTAGAATTGAGTTTAAAAGTGTTCTATTCAGTTTTAAAAATATATTATTTAAATTGATATTTAAAAATAGCCTTTCGAGGCACAGTCTCAGAATTTGACGAAACCAGCTCCATTGGATCCGTAATATTGTATTATTATCGGATTTCAATTTTCGTAGCATTTGGAGTTGTCATGTGATCGTACGGTAGATAAATGCGTTGAATTTAAATCGAAAATTCAATATAATAATTGGGTCCAAAAAGCTATCTTCTCCATACAATCGAAATAGGACTCGAAACCTTTTCCATTGCGTTCGTAATTGTGATATAACATTATAAAAGCCTAGTGGCATGCCTCGATAGGAGGTTGAGATTTTGAGTTGCGAATTCAAGACGATTTAAATTTGGACTTAAATTTAAATATAAATGATATAATTTCATTGATTATACTGTAGCAGTTAGGACACGTGCTCTCCCCAAAGACACACATTAAAATTAAAAAAAATTAAAAGTTCTTTCTTCCTCCATTTGTCAAGCATGCTTCAGATTAAAAAAAAAAAGAAAATCTCTACCTTCCCTATTATTTTCCCCAAATCGAACAATTCATTCGCTGTTAAAAATAAAATAAAGTAATAGAATATGGCGCCCCTCTTCGAAAATTTCATTCGAACGAAAATCATAACCCTTTGTATTCAACTCATACGAATTCCGCTCCTCAACTTAAAATGATTCAAATCAAATCATTGAAATCAAATCAGGTTCATTCGAAAAAGAAACTAATAGCATCATGACCGAAATCGATCGCGATTTCGAGTAGGCGCGGCGACGTCAGAGCACGGCAGAGGAAGCAGTAGTGCGTTTGAGTTCAGTCGAGCACCACGATGACCGAGAAGAAGCGCATGCGCTGGGAGTTGGCTCGAGCAATTAATGGCAACGCTAGGGGTTCGTCGATGGCTTCAAGGGGTTCGTGGGTTCGAGTATGCATGGTTGCATGAGATCTGGAATGAGCAGCGAGGTTTGCAGATTTCTCTTTTATTTATATATATTTATATAGATATAGTGAAGAGAAATAATAATGTAGATATAGATATGCATACATATTTTAACCTGAATATATATGTATATAGATATTAAAACTGATAATAACAGTAAAGAATTAAGCAATTTTGCAGTTTTATTTTTTTTATTATTCTTCAGTTTCAATTTTGATGTAATAAATATATATATGATTTTGGGAAAAATAATAGGAACTTTTAAAAATGTTGAAGAGTTTATTTAAGTTGGATTTTTGAATCTACATGAGTTATTTCAAAGTGTGTATATATATGTGATTTCAAAAGAAAAAGAAAAGAATAAATGTACTTATATATATATTGTCACTTACTGTTTCATTTAGAAATAAATATTAAGACGGTTAACTTATTTAATTGCTTTTTAATTTATTTTGGTTACTAAAGATCTTTAAAGGGAAATTAGTTTAGAATTTAGTTATTTGTTAAATTAAATCATTAGTTAAAATTAAAACTATCAAACGGTAATTAATTTTTTCAATCAATTCGAACATTAATAAAACCTTATAATGTTTGTTACAAGGTCTAAAAATCATAGAGAAACAAGCCGGAATGGAAATGGGTTGCAACAAAAAGTAAAGGTGAGTTGCTCTCACCCATTTGGATTACCTTTTAAAATTTAAATAGTTAAATTTAAATCATTGGATGTTGATTGATCTACCTATTGGATGATATATATATATATATATATATATTGGAGTGATTGATTTCCTGCATTTTATAGAGGATGAGACCCTATGCGTCCCATATAATAGCGGATGACCCTTTATACCACGATATCCCGCCTTGAAGCAGGATTGGTATTTTAAATTGTTATGATAACATCTGTGGATGCAGGGAAACATGTTGGAAGGATCTAACTGAATTCCTCGAATGTTTGAATTTCATATTCTGTGATATGATTTATTGATAATCTGCGATAGATTATATTGGTAATTGAAATTATTGAATGCTATGGTTTGGCCGAATATATTTTGATATTTTAAGATATCAGAAATATAAAAATTGGACTTTTGGAAGGAAATTAAAGTAGAGAATTTTAAGTAAAATAATTTTAGAGGATTGGATAAATTAAAAGAAGGAATTTGAAAATGGATAAAAGTTGATTTTTTGAAACCCTAACGAATAAATTCCAAGTTTGGGAAAAGAGACTTTTAATAAATGAAAATAAATGAATTTTGGAAACTTAAGTAGTATTGGTTTAAAAATTTAAGAATTTATTTTAAATTCAGGATTTTAAATGGTTTGGGAGAAATAAAGTGAGAATTTTAAAATTAAGTATGAAATTAGTATTTCGAATTTTAAATAATATTTTAAATCTAAATAAAGGCGTGAATATGAAATTAACGAGTTTTAAAACAAATTTTGGTAAGTAAAGGAATCTATGGTAAAATGAGTTAGTTTTGAAAATTGTTTTGAAAACTGATTAAGTGTTCGAAACTGGAATTGAAGTAAAATGAGATTATGAAATTTGTAGACGAAGTTTATAAATTAAGTGAAATATTTATTAGAGGATAATTTGGAAGTTTCAATTCAGGACGAGAATTTATAAGGAATGGGTGATTTGTTTAAAAATAAATAGTGGTTTATTTTTAAAAGGTGTGGAAGTGTGAAGTGTATTTCCCTGGAAAGCCAAGTATATTTTAAAGGAGATTCTTATGTATGAGTTTAAGGTTTTAAAAATTTGTTTTAAAGAAATGCTTTAGAAAAAATTTATTATTTTTAATTGTTTTATAATTTTAAAGTAAATATTATTCAGATTTATTTTAGTAGTAATTATTTAAAGGTTAAATTAGTATTATGTTTTTTAAAAGATATTTTCTAATATGTATACTTATATAAAACTGTTATTTATTTTTAAAGTGGTTTGTGGCTTAAGTTTTACTTGGAAATCTAGTATAGAATTTCATAACTATTATTTTGAATAAAGTGTTTTAAGTAGTTTTTAAATTTAAATGTTTTAAAGTATATTTTTAGAATAAAGTAATTTGAATTATTTAAAATCTAAAGTATTTAGGATTGGTGATTTTCAGTGGAAATAAACAATATTTGGGAAATTTATTCCGCGAGAGAAAGGTGATTTGAAACTATTTTCAAAAGGTTGAAGTGTAGAAAAATATATTACGAAGATATTTTGAAAATAAATAAATTGGAAAATTATTAAGACCTGATGGTTGTTTGTGGATGCTATTTTATAGTTAAATAACCGACTATCAATATTGGCTAATGCGCTGATCGTTTCGAAGAGATCGGGATCGAGATTAATATTTCGAAAACTACTTCGATCTTGTTTGAACGTTTTCGTGTGGAAGACAAGAGCTTGTAGTCGAAGATGGAGCGGTGAAATGCAAGAGCTAATCGCTACTAATCCTAAGGGTGATTCCAAATGGATGTAGTAGGAATAGTGCCTTCGGTTCCATTCGGACCCGGAATGGACTTGTATGGATGAATGCTTTCAGAACATCGTCAGGAGGACGATGATCATTTTAAGTTAATGTGTTCTAATAAGGTAACGCATAGCCTCGAGCCTCATCAACCGAGAATGGCTAAAATAGGGGAGGTGCACACAAGGCTAAGTGGCTAGCAACCAATTAGGGTAAGGTCATCCCTGTCTAGAGATCCCTTTTATCCGGCTGTGTAGGCAGTTGTTGATCCCAACCGCGGGGTGATCTTATTCGAACTACCCAGTAAGGGGTAGCTCCGGTCTTGTGTTGCAGGGGATCAGGGTGGATCCTCGATACGCTGATCTAGACCAGGTACTGTGACGGACGGTACCCCAATATCCCTACCATTATATGGAATCCAATCTCCAATAAGTGCCTATACTCTTTTGATTGTGCCCAACTATGCTGAAACTTGAGATGGAAGCATTTCAGCTAGATTCTATTTTACTTTCTATAGACACTATTATAATATCCAGATTTGATAAAAATGTTTTGGTTATCGTAAGGTAAAAACCCGTCATGTTTATTTGTGGCGTGGTCTTACGAGATAACTTTGATTTCAAAGGATTTTAAAAACTTTAATAATCCAATCGAGTGTGTTTTCTCACTCTGGTTTTTCAGACTGACTTGGGTGTTATTTGCTCGGGTCAGACCGAGTATTATAGAGTACAGATTTTGGATGGACTGCTGTGGAGCTCAGGAGATGAGCTGGATGACGAGGCGTATTTCCGTAGATTTATATTTCCGCTGTGCATTGTAAGCTGTATATTCAGCTTTGGAAGGATAAGATATTATAACTATCCTGAATTGTGTTGTTGATTTATATTCTAATCTGATGATGTAATGTATAAAAAGATATAGTTCTTTTGTTTAAAGATCCGTCATTTATCTATTATGTATTATTCCGCTGCGTTTGTGAGAGTCTGATATTGTTTCTGTTTCTTCTTCTACCTCCTTCTTCTTTAACCCTAATGGTTCATTTTTCTGGCATTCAATTGTTCGACATTTGATACAATGGACATGTTGATGTCGATTTTCGGGCGTTGAAAAATCAGATCATGACATTTGGTATCAGAGCTGAAGGATTAAGCGAGAACCTTGGCTCTGCTGGGGATTACTCATTAGAAATAGAGTTAGTGGTACTCTAGGACGAGTTTGAGTGTATTAATAGATATGAGCATGTATTTGTTAGTGAATATAAAAATTGTTTTATATTGTGTCGACCTATCAGTTGAGTGTTTATAAATTCTGGTCGATGCAGTTTGGCCCACTGTATCGATAGGGATTTCTAAACTCTTAAAAAAGATAAACCGACACAATATTGTTTTAAAATAGGGTAAATGAAATAATTTTACCCAAATTATTTTTGTATATAAAAGGAATAATTTTTGTAAATTATTATAATATACGGTTGCTTGGTTGTTAAGGAAATGATAATTTTAAACTATTATCATTGTTATGTAGAAATTTAAAATAGGAATTGAACAAAGAATTATGACCAAAGTTAAGAAATAAATTCATATATATATATATATATATATAGATATATATATATATATATATGGAATTCATAAATGTAAATCATAAATGAGATTTATGATTGAAACGAGATAAAGATCCAGAGTAATGTTTGAACATAGGTTGGAGGGATTTGAAATTTGAAATTTTGGAAAAAGTTTAAATTACGTTGAGTTTGAAATGATTTTCAAAGGTTTTGGAAGAATAATGGCGATATTATTTGAGAAATATTATTGAATTGGATCTGATGTCTGGTAAGATTTGGAATTTAAAAATACTTGAAATGTTTTTGAAGGGACAAAAGCACCGAACTCTCTTTGGTCGTTGGAAAATAACTTCGGTGGTGACTGTAGCATCATCGATGTTCATTTTCGAGTTTCCAAAGGAAGAATTGCTGCCTGAATATTTTGGATCGGTGTTTGATTGCGAAGTTGGTTTTGATTTTAGAAATGCAAAGGATTTTGGATAAAGTTGATTTCGAAGGTGATTTTGAAATGTGAGAAATTGTTGAAAACTCTGGAATTGGTTTAAAATGTTGTTGAGTGTTTAAGTAATGGTTTAAACTCTGAAAGTTTAACTAAAAATGCTTATGGATTGTAAACAGATTTGGAAACTTATAAAGTTTGGAAATTTCCTGAAATGGAATTAAATTGTGAAAAGTTAATAAAAGTAAGTGAGAAAACAAAATAAGTTTGAAGGTAAGCTAATTTATTGAAATGAATTAAAAAGAAGTTAGCAAATGGAATTTAAATAAGTGGAAAACTTATGGAAGTTTAAAAATCTGAATGGGATAGAGATAAGTTGGAAATAAATTTGTGAATGAACAAACTAATTTAAATTGCAAGCAAATGAAAATGAAATGGAAATTAGTCAAATTGGACTAAATAAAACAAGGGATTGAAATAAAATTTGTAAGTAAACTAATTGATTTAAATGTGTAATCAAATGAATTAAAATTGAATATTGGGATGATATTTAATTTAAATTGTGTAAAGTAAAGTGAAGTTGTAGGATAAATTCGAAGTGGGCTAAAATAATTTAGGTTTGGAGATAAAATCCAGTGAGATATGTATAAATTAGTAAGTAGAAATAATTGAAGAAATGGTTAATCAAATATGGTTTGGGACAAGATAAATAGAATTCAACATACTAAAATTTGAAAGTAAATTGAATTCAGATTGGAATTGAAAATTAAGGTGAATGAAATAGATAAAGAAGCTTAAGTGGTAAAGTGAAAATAAATATAAGAAGTGTATAAAATATTTATATTGAACTTAAAAGTGAATGGTGAAATTCTTAAGTAAATCATGAATTGAAAAATATTTTGAGTTAAAATGTGAATGAAGGTTTAATAAGGGTGTGTGAAATGATAATTGTAAATAAGTGAATAGAAATCAAAATAAAATGTAAATAAATGAAAGTTGATATAGCTAATAATCAATTAGGATTAAAATGTAGGATGTACATATATAATTTTATTCACATAATGATTTGATCCAGATTCGAGCACAGAATTTCGAGGTAGTTATATCAATCAGAGTTGGGATTTTTCACTCGATTTTCAATGGAAAACCGTAGATTTGGATTTTTGATTGTTCTGAAAATTCTCTATCATAGTTTGTGGCTATGCAAGGAGAATGACGGTTTTCGATCAAGAAACCAGATCGGAGTCCACACTAGGAAGTCGGGTGGATGATACTAGTTCGAAAGTGAAATTGTGTGATCGAGTGAGTGATCAGGGTGGTATTGCGTACGGATGATATATGTGCATCGTACGGGCTTGAGTGAAATAGAAATTGGAAATTTTGTAAAGAAATGTATAAAATGATTTTGAATGCTGTGATTGGATATTATTGCTAAGTAGGATACAGGTGTTTTAAAAGCAAAGGGAAATTGGGATTTTTGATTTCTGAAGGTAAAAATAGAATTGCTCGATAAAAGGTATATATTTAAATTTCGACATGAATTTGATGGTTTTCTGATCTAGTCACTTGGCCTTTTGTTTTCTTTTGAAATCTGGGGCCCATCGAGGCATTTTGTAGTTGTTCTGAGCTAGCCGCGCAAAGGAGACGCTGGCGAAATTTTTCGAAAAATCAAGGAGTGAGAAAATTTTGAGAAAATTCTGATAATTTAAAACTTGGTTTTACATTTAAATTTGAATTGTTAAGTAATGTAACATCCCGCCTTTTCGCACGCTTTAAATCGACACACGTGTCAATTCAAACCATATGGAATGACGGATTGTTATGGGGTAAATAAGAAAATAGAGAAGAAGAAAAGAAAACAAAATAGAATCTTGCAGCGGAACGATAAAATATAATAATCAATATACAGTTCGTAAAACTGTTTTACAAAACAATTGATTTTTCTTTATACAATAAATATCAGAGTTCACATACCAATAAATAACGATGCAGCGGAATACAGTGTGTAGCGGAACAATATAATATATAATAATAATAATGAAATCTTTGTCTTCGTCCTCCAGAAATAAAGTCTTCGATCCTGAAAGGCTCGGACTGACCCGAGCGAATTGAAAAGACAAAACACTCGAGTCAGAACTAAAAGACCTTATGAGAGTTAAATCAACATAAATAAATATGAGTGCAGTAACTTAAGAGATGCTCAGGATTCACATCCTCTAAGGATCCGCTAAACTTTTTACTATGTAGTATATTTGGCTATTATAATAGTGTCTAATTGTAAAATAAACTTACTTTTAAATAGCGTTAAGGGGTTACCCATATATCCCTTAACACAAATAATGCTAATAGTCTATACAGTAACGTAATACCTCCTGATCGGAGGCTACCAGAGGATACTCCATAGGTACGACACAAATAGAAACTCGTACAAGGCGCGATAGGGTAGGTGACACGGCACAACTAGGTAATGCCAGGGTAGATATATCAATTACGCTTCCGGGTCGGTGGTAACGCGTAGCCGCGGCTACCGCCCACCTCGAGCCACACCCCCAAATCAAAGAAATCAAAAGTGGCCACCGAATAAAACCAAAGTCAAAGTAGGATATCGAAGGGATGTGTCCGATCAAAGGTGCTACCTCATTAACCCGTCGATCGCTCCTGTTTTAGCCACCTTATGCCAACTCATGGTAGTTGGGTCCATGTATTTACCTCAAAGGAAACGCCGCCACCATCCTACTTCATTCTGGAATCTCCACCGCGTACATGGTTGTTAAAGTGGTTTTCGAAGTTGGCAGAGAGTACGACAACTTCCGATCCCGGTCTCTTCAACAACCAAACGTTATTATAACACCGCGGTCTTTTCAAAAGAGTTTATACTTTTAAAAGCAAAATATAATATCCATTTCAAAAACTATAAATACAATATTATTTCTGTTTTAAAACCCAAATCTGGTATCTTTTTTTTTTATTTCAAAATATTTTCTTTTCCAAAATCATAGCCCTTTCAAATCTATATAACTTGAACCCATAGCTTTGAAACATACTTCTAATACTCAAATGGTTTAAATATTAAATTACTTCTTATAATAAAATAGCTTTTTTTTCACATAAATCCCAAATATCGATTTGAACGTCCAGATAAACCATTTCTAATTTAATATTTTCAAAGCTTAAAAATTCAATATTTCAAAACTAAATTTTATAATTCATATATATATATATATATATACCAATTTCATTTTCTATTATTTAGTTTGAAATATGTACTTAATAATCTAGTATCCCTTTAAATAAAAATCCAAATTTCAAAATTGAATATTCCTTAATTCATTTAGACTTGATATTTTACTTAAACCACCTTAACCCCGAATTTAGTTTAAAACCATATTCTTTTGAAAATCTAAATTTCAATAAGTTCCAATGGGATTTTGTTATTAAATAAAATTCTTAATTAAATAAAATCTCAAGTCAATTTCAAAGCTATTTTCTCATACTTCATTTATAAAATCAATATAAACTCTATATAAAAATAATATTTAAGTAAATACTTCCCATAATATAATTAAATAAAATCATCTTTATTATTAAATTATTTATACTTTAAACAATTTTATACTTAGCTTAAAATGAAGAATTTTACTATATATCAAATAACCTTTATCTAATATCCGAATCGATATCTCATAAAACTATATATATTTCTTTACCAAACCACAGAAAACATTTCAAAATATTTTTATATACAGACCGCGGTGTCTGTATATAATTTTCTACCCTATGGTCAAGTGGTACAGATATTTATCATTTCAATCCGTAATTTAAAAATGAAAATTTGCGATTATATATCATTTCAAACTGCAATCTCGAATGAAATGAAAAATGCATAATAACTTGCAGTTTATAACCGTATAAAATACAACATCCATTCATCCAATATCAACCATCAACTATTTATCACAATCATCATCCAATTTAAACAATAGCATTAATATAGAACGGATAAAAAACAACAAGTATTAAATAGCAGTTTATATTCAATAACAATTTAAATAACTGTTTAACTGACAGTTTATATGCAGTGAATAATTAATTAACAAATTTAACTGGCAGTTTAAATGCAATGAATAAATTAAATAGCAATTTAATTTAAATAAATGAGATTAACCGAGATGATGATTAAAAATATGCCAAACAACCATAAATAAATTTTAAATCACATCATATATCAATTTAACAAACATAAGAAATTTTAGAAATTGTGAGTGGGTTAAAACACTCATCTTTTGAATTTAAATTGAATTCAAATCCAGTTTAAATCCAAAAATTCAACAGCCTCAGAATCTGTCCAAGCCAGCGTCAAAATCTCCGGAATTTAAATACGATCCTAACGCAAGAAACTGTGTGAAATTCTGATATCGTATATGGAAGTTATTGCAGTTATAAGCTTTGAAGTCAAAATTTAAAATATAATAAAAAAATAAATAAACATTCACCTCTCTCTCTGCCATGTCGCACGTGTCTTCCTCACACGAAACTGCAGCAACCCTAAATTTGCGAACCCTAAAACATCGTATACACGAAACTGCGCCGCCACCATTGCTCAAATTTTACATCATCCACAACCGTCTTCGACACGATTAAGCACCACCGCCATCATACCCTACCACCGCCGCCCCCATACGCCGAGCGCGGCCCACCACGACGCTCCAAAGCGTCGCCGTCGTCGCCTCCTATTTCTGCCAATTTTGGCGAAACCAAGCATCGATAGCATGAACGAACCGTATAGATCTCCTCCCCTCGACGACCTCTTCGATGCTACGCTGCCTGATCGTCGTAAGATCGACGATCTATCGTCCAAATGAATAACCATCAACGAACGACCGAGGCTTCTTCCATTTTTACCGTTCAAACAACAATCCAGAACGAAAAACGAATTTCACCCGAAGATTACTCACCTCGGGAGCTTCAACATATATGTAACGATTCCGATTTAAAGATGAATTTATTTTTGTAATTAAATTTAATTTTTGGGTTAAATTGTGGATTTGTTTGAATTTTTTAAATTTAATTTGAAAACTCAAAATGAATATTTTCAATTGAATTGGAATATATACAAAATTTTGATTTGGAAATTCAAAATAAATTCAAAATGAATTGGATTTACTAATTATACTTTGGAAAAAAAAATAGTATGTATGATTATTTATCTAATGCACAAATTGTGTTTTATCCATTTTCTTTATGAAGTTATAAAAAAGTATAAAGTAAAACATATGTTATAAACTTAATGTTTGATCAAACTATAAATAGAAATAAAAAAAATTCAAGCATATGTGTTCATGATAAAAGTATATAGTCATATGGCAACACAAAATAATAACAAATGAAATGCAAATAGAATTGAATGTGAGTTGTGTAAGCTAAGTAAGAAGTAAATAAAACAAAGTGGCTTGCAAAAGAAGACAAACAAACAAAAAGAAGAAGTACAAAGCAAATAGTATAAGCCTGTAAACAAAAATAGAAGCATGCATTTAATACCATCTATTCTCAGCACAAAATAAATCCTTTCAGCCGAAAAAATGTAAAGATCATTACAGCCTCCAAACTAGAAAAAATATTTCTTTAATCAAAAAAAAATCTGTACAAAACCAATGAGGCCTAACCAGTTAACACCTATTTACACAAACTTTTATTTTCTATATATATATATATATATATATATATATGTATGTATTCATCCTATTCTAGTTGTTCAGTAAAAGTTAAGCAAACCAGGAAAAAAAAGAAAGGAAACTTAACATCATTCAAGTTCAAAGTAAAACAGGATTCAAGAAAAATCTGCAGTCTTCAAACAACAGAAGTCCTCTGTTCTTCCATTTACTGTGAGCAAACTCCTCTCTTTAAATTATTAAACTTGTTACATCTGAATGATCTTTGAAGCATGACCTGAGATGGGCTTAAATGATTATGTATTTTGGTATGTCTGTGTATATTATACAAATGTATGTGTGTATATTTGGATGACGATGCTTTATGTTCTTGATTAACAGGTTTCCAAATCTTTTAAAATCCAAGATCTCATCTTCTAATTCCATATAGATTTTACTAATCAAACAAATATTGTTTAAAATATAAAGATTTTTAATTTAAAAATAGCGATGGGTATAATATTGTTCATATGCAATCAAAAAGGCAAGAAGAATAGTAGAAATGTATAACATGTTGAAATTCACGTATCGAAATCCTATAATCCACTTATATACTCTGAATCACTATTTAAATTCATGAATTTTAAAAGTTAAATCATTAATTTTTGTTTGGGATTGAAAGAGATATGGGTAGTTGAACAATTTACACCTTTCACTCATTTTCTGGTGACCAACGACGAATTAAGCCTCGTGACTTGGCATGAAGGAGGCTGGGGGTTTAGTGATGATCATAAAAATGGTTGATAATTTTATAGATTGTCGTGGAGGATAAACGAGCTTGATTTAGGGTTCGAACTTGTTTTTGGGTCGCTTAGATTTATGAAGCCGCCGCGATGTCCCTAGATGATCGAGTGGTACGTGAATTGGGGGAGACAAGCGTCGATGGTCAGGGAACACGTGGTCGGAGTTGCTGGGCCTCCGGTGGACCGTGGCGATGGCAGGGGAAGTTTTCCGGTGAGGGGTTAGTTCCAGTTTGTACGTTTATGCTCGATTTCGATTTGTGGACAATTTTGAATTTCTGAGTGTTTGGGAAACTCAGGGGGGCCAACGCCGACTTAGTGGTGGGTGGCGACTCGATCGGAGATGGTCGGGGAAGTGGTGCATGTGCACGGCAACGAATTGATATCCGGAAGTTTTTTGGTTCGTGAAGACTCGAAGAGGAACCCATGTTTTCCTGAAGATGGCCCGAGATTTTGGTTTTGCGTGAGTGTTTGTATCCTGTTGATATAGATAATTTATGTTTTAGCTTAAACATAACAGGAAAAAAGAAAAAAGAAGAAGGAAGTATTGTGAGGCACGAGAGATAACTCGGGGGAGGATGGAAGAAACTCGAGTTGAACTCGAGTAAAATCTGGGTAAAGCCCGGGTTCTATTTTCGAAAGGATTTAGCCTAATTAAATTTAAAGTAAATGTTGTTTAGTACTAATGAGGTAATTAATATTTGACAAATTTAAGCTAAGTAACTATTCTACGTTTTTAAATCACTTAAGTAAATACTTAACATCATTTTAATCCTAATTAGTATTTTAATTGAATGGTTAACCTAAAGATAAGAATTTAAGTTAATTAACATTAAAGCTTTTTATAATTGATTTTCAAAGTGTAAGAAAGATTTTTACATGTTACTTAAGATAAACAATTACTATTAATTAATTGTTTGGAAATTAATTAAGAATGATTTTTTTCTAGTTGTAATTAAAGATTTGGCTAACTAACAATTAAATATTCAATTTATTTGTAGTTAAGAATTGTTAATTTGATAATTTAAGTTGGTTAATTATAATTGGCAGTTAATTAAGATAATTAATTAAGGGATAATTGATAAATGAAGTTGATTAAGATTTAATTAATTTATCAAAATTTATCATTGATTTAAATCCATTGATAAAAATAATTATTTGGCTAATTCTTTTAATCCACATTCACCTCGATTGAAAAATAATTAACTATTCCTGTTTTGTTTATGATAATGTGTGATGTAGATTGCTCTGTGCTGAACTGTGATTCACGATTTGTTTCTGTATATTTATGTGAAAAGCCCTTTGCCCGTAAAACATCATTTAAATTTCGATGCAACAGGGAGTCGGATTCCAGTTGGTTATCCGAAACCCACATCAAATTGTAACAATGAATCTTTATGATTGATAAATTTACTTTATCTATGAATCTGTGAATAAAGATAAGCGTTATGGGTTATACTGCTTATCGAGATTGATATGATTGAATCTGTGATGATTGATACGGTGCACTATTGTGTAAAACCCCCTGGACTACACTTATACACACACAAATATGGATTGCACGTGGAAATCGGTTAAGTCACAGATATTTGATTTTTTTAAAATAATTTTGAATTTGAATTTTAAATCCAAACGGTTTTGGAAATGGATTGGGTTTATAGTGAAAAGCTTTTGAAAAGGGATTCTAAAAATGGAACTTATTTTGAATAACTTGATAAAGATTTGAAATTTGAATAATTTGATTCAAATTTGAATTTAAACTCTGAAATTGAATTCTATATTTGGTATTTATGATATAAAACAGTATACAAGTTTATATGGATTTTAACCCATTTTTTTTAAAATGTGGTTTTAGAAAATTGAATTAACCGAAAGTTTTTAACTTGTACAAATAAAAACTAATTTTTCCGAAATGAAAACAATTTATTTTCAAACCATAAAAGCTTTCATATGAGAAATGAATTTCCAATTTGTATTAAAGGAATTTCAAGTTTGAATTGAAATAGTTTTCCAAATTATGGATGAATCTTTGGAAACGATTTGAAAGCTATGAGATAAATCTTTGATTTAAAGATTTAAACGAGTTAATCCAATTGAAACAGAAATTGTTTTAAAATCCATGAATGGATCTTTGTGAAACCGGGTGAACTTTGTGAAATGAATCTTTTTGTTTAAAGATTTGAAATGGTAATTTGTTTAAACCATTTGAAAGAAAGTTTGGATATTAAGTTGTGATATAATTGAAATCCCATATCCATATGTTTTTAAATATTGCGCTCATTATTCGGTTTAGCCAGGAGAGGACTTTGTGTCATATAACCCATTCCGAATAATGATACGACGTTATGGATAGCATTTGAAGACCGGTGGTGAAGACCGGGTATTTGCGAGAACGATAGGATGGCCTATCGATTGTCTTTGCACTGAGTAGCTACGGTATAGAGATTTCCTAAGTGATGGGAAGTCCGATCGAGATTGTGAATACCTGGATTGCAAGGGCTTCTTCGGAAGTGCCTTCGGATCTGTTCGAACCCAGAACAGACTTGTATGGTTGTATGTCTGACACTAAAACTTTGAGATATAATGCAGATTTCTTTCTAATACATATCTGTTGGTGACGGAGAATTTATTCTCTTAGCTTAACACCCTTCTCTGAGACGTATGATCTCAGAGGTTATGTAGTTGAAGGTTATCAGCAATATACTCCCAATTTGGTAGTGTGGCATGCTAAGTGCTGCTGTGTGTTGGTGATCATTGGTTGATCATTTGTAATCAAAGCATGCCTTTTGTGGAAAGCGTAGCTTTGTGGACGAAATCTCATCAAGCCTCACAAACCGGTAAGGGTCAAAACAGGAAAGATGCTGCAAGGTTTCAGGGGTAGCTCCCCTAGGGTGTGACCATTCCTTCTGGAAAAGGGTAGTATCATGGTATGGAGCCCAGATACTTACTCATGTGGGCACTGTAGTATATTTATTACCGTGTGATGTTGTTGGTGTGGAGGTACCTTTTATAAAAGTCCCAAAAGACTGGGGGTGGCATATCTGAGGTTTTATTCCCCGAGAAGTGGGTAGCCGACCTTGTTGGCAAAGGCCGGGTAGGTTCTCGGGGCGTCCTGCTAGAGGCATTCCCATGTGGCAATAGGAAGTTCCTTAGCCTGACCATTTGTTGGAAAATCCATTCATCCAATACGAGCCTTGTATGGTTTTAGTTGTATAACCTGCCATCTACTTATGGTGGCACCCCACTGTTTGGATGGTAGCTATAGTAGGCATAGTTCGAAATGTCTATGCTGGCTAAGATTAATATTATACTTTCGATATGTTTTCCACTATGCACTAATAATAATATCAAAAATGGTTTCGCGTATCAAGCATGTTTGCTATCGTAAGGAGAAATCTCCTCCAACTCTGCGTTTGCATGGTGTGTGTGGCGGGAGGCCTTATGGTAGTTTCATTTTCCAAAAGCATTGCGAATTTCAATCTTTAAAATTCTTTTGTTGTTTGTTTTTAAAGACAAACCGTTTTTGTTTGCTCATACCAGTCTCATGACTGACTCAGAGTTTATTGTTCCTTTTCTAAACTCTGGGTGCCCATAATTTTCCATACGGGCAGTCTAGAGTTTGGTTTTTCAGATAGTCAGGTTTATAGTTTATCTGGAGCTAGTTCAGTTCGTGCACGACTGACCTTGCTTGTCTTGGTGCAACCTTGATGGTGGATCGAGCTTGAAGTTTGGAGTTCTAGCTTTGGAGTTTTTGAATTGGAGTTGCAGCATTGGATTCTATGAAGACTAATCTCATATTGTATCGTGTTCCGGTGTATTCTCTATTATATATTCTCTGATCTTGATGATTATCACTGTATCAAATTGATGTATTGGATATTGTATTCATGTTGTACCGTGTAGTTAATGCCCCACTATTACCCCGCTATAACCCCGCAATATCTCATACGGATTTCTACCGCTATGATTTTTCCATATAGCCTCAAAATATAGCATTTCCGCTTTAATCCCTGCTATTTCCGCTATATCCCGTTATTCCCGCTATATTTTGCTATTTCCGCTCTATCTTCTTTAATAAAATGAATTAAAAAATTGCATTTATACATTATAAAAATTATGAAACTAATTTATTTTATTTAATTTTTAATATATTTTCAGAAATGAAAATACTCTAATATTCTACTAAATTCAATTGTGTTATACAACAGTTTTACATTTATTTAAAGTATATTCGCACATGTTTTTTCGTTTAAAATCATTTATGTACTAATTATAATTCAATTGAATGCTAATTTTTCATTTAATTACCATTTATATATTTGTAAAAACATTAAGTACGAGTTTTATATACTATTTTAGAGCTATCCGATATATCCCGCTATATCCTCGCTGTATCCCCGCTATGACTTTTTGCATCTCCACCGCTTTGACTCTGCCGAGCGCTTTAACTGCACAGATGTTGTATCAGTGATATCATCTTTTATTTTCGCTGTATTATTTATCATCTAATGTGTGTTGCAAGCTACGTTGATACGAATTTGATGTTATTTGTCGAACATCGAGTTCGGGTCGTCACAAGTGGTATCAGAGCTAAAGGTTGAGTATGAACTCTAGCTACGGAGTGTAACACATTAGATGGCTCATTAGAGATAGGGTGAAGTATACCCTAGAATGAGTACAACCAGTGGAACCAAAATCCAAATTTCTCAATCTATTCTCTTTATCTGTTGTTATTCTCTAAGATATTTTGTACGAATGCTTAAATCAGTTTTCTTACTATTCACAGATAGTAAGAATGAGTAGAAGAAGAGGACGAGATAGGGTACAGGGAGGTACCACTTCAACTGGTCAAAGCCCTGCAACGACAGATATTCTCATTCAATCTCAATCAAATTTGGCTGATTTATATCGAAGCTTTTCTAGACTTGGTGGAAAGCCGTTCACAGGCAAGGAAACTGTTATTAAAGCACAAGCATGGATTCAATCGTGCGAAAGGATTTTCAAAGGACTAAAATTGGAAGATGATCAGATGCGATTGATAGCTTCCTGGCAACTCTAGGAAGAGGCTTTAGTTTGGTGGGAAATAGTTATATTGGATGAGCCGGCGGATGAATTTACTTGGAGTCGTTTCAAAGAAGTGTTCGAGCAGCGATATATGCCATCTGCTGGTATCTCTAGATTGTACCAGGAGTTCATGGATTTGAAGCAAGGAAGTTTATCATTTGAGGAATACTTAAACAAATTCAATGTATTATCTCGATTTGGTCCAGAATTGGTGAATGCACCGTTAAAGAAGAATGAAAAGTTTATTCGAGGAATGAACAAAGAGTTTCAGGAAAGGATGACTACTCACATTAAGGAATCTTTTTCTGAATTAATTGATATGGG
The DNA here is from genome assembly GCA_030765085.1 of Allium cepa. NCBI lineage: Eukaryota > Viridiplantae > Streptophyta > Magnoliopsida > Asparagales > Amaryllidaceae > Allium > Allium cepa. The sequence continues at coordinate 351,951,173 of CM060944.1, forward strand.
CTATAGATACGATACTCTGGATAAGCAAAAAGATCCGAAGGAGAATGGAGATACAAGTAATCTGAATTGGAGGAAAAGAAAGTTTGGTGGAAAGAAATCGAGGAAAGATAAAGGAAAGAAGAATATACAGAAGAAAAAGGTGAAAGATGTTACTTGTCTCCATTGCTTAGAGAAAGGTCACTACTCGGATAAATGCAAGAATTCTTGGAATCCAGGAATGAGAGAGCCATTTATGAGGCCAGATCAAGAATCTACGGGATGCTATTACTGTCGCAAGTCAGGACATAGGATCAATAATTGTCCAGCAAAGTAGCAAACTCTAGAAAAGAAAGTGTATGCAATCAGAGATGATTCTTCAACCTCAAAATCTAATTAAGGAAAAGAAATTTTATAAGGTAACTATCTCGTTTATGAATAAATTGTTCAAATTTGTTCGACATGAAAACTACCTTTAGTTGTATTTCTTAGCAAATCGTGAATGAGTTAAATCTTGAATCTGAAATCGTAATCGAATCTATTTTGTCTATTTCATTGGGTTTAGATATATTCTGCGAACGGTTAGTTATCCCTTTGAACTAACCAATACCCCTATATACTTCGTAAATCAGATAACCCAATTGTTTCGTAATTGATTGAATTTGTTCTCATATCAATTGTTGATATTCTGATTTGGTAAGCCAAATGCAGAATAAACATTCGGTTTGATTTGGAAAGATATTTCTCTATCTTTCATCTATCTTTGTTGTCTCCTTGGCAAATTTCGGGGATGAAATTTCTTAAGGGGGAAATCTGTAATGATTTCGATTTAAAGACGAATTTATTTTTGTAATTTAATTTAATTTTTGGGTTAAATTATGGATTTGTTTGAATTTTTCAAATTTAATATGAGATATATACTTATTTGTTTTAAAATTTGATTTGAAAACTCAAAATGAATATTTTCATTTGATTTGGAATATAAGTAAAATTTTGATTTGGAAATTCAAAATAAATTCAAAATGAATTGGATTTATAAATTATACTTTGGAAAAAAATAATATGTATGATTATTTATTTAATGCACAAATTGGGTTTTATCCATTTTCTTTATGAAGTTATAAAAAGGTATAAAGTAAAACATATGTTATAAACTTAATGTTTGATCAAACTATAAATAGAAATAAAAAATTCAAGCATATGTGTTCATGACAAAAGTATATAGTCATATAGCAACATAAAATAATAACAAACGAAATGCAAATAGAATTGAATGTGAGTTGTGTAAGCAAAGGAAGAAATAAATAAAACAAAGTGGCTTGCAAAAGAAGATAAATAAACAAAACAAAGAAGTACAAAGCAAATAGTATAAGCCTGTAAACAAAAATAGAAGCATGCATTTAATACCATCTATTCTCAGCATAAAATAAATCCTTTCAGCCGAAAAAATGTAAAGATCATTACAGCCTCCAAACTAGAAAAAAATATCTTTAGTAAAAAAAAAACTGTTCAAAACCAATGAGGCCTAACCAGATCACACCTATTTACACAAACTGTTATTTTCTATATATATATGTATTCATCCTATTCTAATTGTTCAGTAAAAGTTAAGCAAACCAGGAGAAAAAGTGAAAGGAACCTTAACATCATTCAAGTTCAAAGCAAAATAGGATTCAAGAAAAATCTGCAGTCTTCAAACAACAGAAGTCCTCTGTTCTTCCATTTACTGTGAGCAAACTCTCCTCTTTAAATTATTAAACTTGTTACATCTGAATGATCTTTGAAGCATCACCTGAAATGGGATTAAATGATTATGTATTTCGGTATGTCTGTGTATATTATACAAATGTATGTGTGTATATCTGTATGAAGATGCTTTGTGTTCTTAATTAACAGGTTTCCAAATCTTTTAAAAACCAAGATCTCATCTTCTAATTCCTTATAGACTTTACTAATTAAACAAATATTGTTTAAAATAGTAAGATTTTTAATTTAAAAATACTGATGGGTATAATATTGTTCATATGCAATCTGAAAGGCAAGAAGAACAGTAGAAATGTATAATATGTTGAAATTCAAGTATCGAAATTCTATAATCCACTTATATACTCTGAATCACTATTTAAATTCATGAATTTTAAAAGTTAAACCATTAATTTTTGTTTGGGATTGAAAGAGATATAGGTAGTTGAACTGTTACACCTTTCGCTCATTTTCCGGTGACCAACGGTGAATTAAGCCTCGTGACTTGGCATGAAGGAGGCTGGGGGTTTAGTGGTGATTAGAAAAATGTTTGATAATTTTATAGATTGTCGTGGAGGATAGACGAGCTTGATTTAGGGTTCGAACTTGTTTTTGGGTCTCTTAGATTTATGAAGCCGCCGCGATGTCCCTAGATGATCGAGTGGTACGTGAATTGGGGGAGAGAAGCGTCGATGCTCAGGGAACACGTGGCCGGGGTCGCTGGGCGTCAGTTGGACCATGGCGATGACATGAGAAGTTTTTCGGTGAGGGCTTAGTTCCAGTTTGTACGTTTGTGCTCGATTTCGATTTGTGGGCAATTTTGAATTTCTGAGTGTTTGGGAAGCTCAAGGGGCCGACGTCGACTTGGTGGTGGGTGGCGACTCGATCGGAGATGGTCGGGGAAGTGGTGCATGTGCATGGCGACGAATTGATATCCGAAAGTTTTTTGGTTTGTGAAGACTCGAAGAGGAACCCATGTTTTCCTGAAGATGGCCCGAGTTTTTGGTTTTGCGTGAGTGTTTGTATCCTGTTGATATAGATAAATTTAAGTTTTAGCTTAAACATAACAGGAAAAAAGAAAAAAAGAAGAAGAATGAAGTATTGTGAGGCACGAGGGATAACTCAGGGGAGGATGGAAGAAACTCGAGTTCAACTCAAGTAAAATCTGGGTAAAGCCCGGGTTCTATTTTCGAAAGGTTTTAGCCTAATTAAATTTAAAGTGAATGTTGTTTAGTACTAATAAGGTAATTAATATTTGACAAATTTAAGCTAAGAAACTATTCTAAGTTTTTAATCACTTAAGTAAATACTTAAGATCTTTTTAATCTTTATTAATATTTTAATTGAATGGTTAACCTAAAGATAAGAATTTAAGTTCATCAACATTAAAGCTTTTTATAAGTGATTTTCAAAGTGTAAGAAAGATTTTTACATGTTAATTAAGATAAACAATTACTATTAATTAATTGTTTGGAAATTAATTAAGAATGAATTATTTCTAGTTGTAATTAAAGATTTGGCTAACTAACAATTAAATATTCAATTTATTTGTAGTTAAGAATTGTTAATTTGATAATTTAAGTTGATTAATTATAATTGGCAGTTAATTAAGATAATTAATTAAGGGATAATTGATAAATGAAGTTGATTAAGATTTAATTAATTTATCAAAATTTATCATTGATTTAAATCCATCAATAAAAATAATTATGTGGTTAATTCTTTTAATCCACATTCACCTCGATTGAAAAATAATTAACTATTCCTGTTTTGCTTATGATACCGTGTGATGTAGATTGCTCTGTGCTGAACTGTGATTCGTGATTTGTTTTTGTATATTTATGTGAAAACCCATTTGCCCGTAAAATGGCATTTAAATTTCAATGCGACAGGGAGTCGGATTCCAGTTGGTTATCCGAAACCCACACCGAATTGTAATGATGAATCTTTATGATTGATAAATTTATTTTATCTATGAATCTGTGAATAAAGATAAGCGTTATGGGTTATACCGCTTATCGAGATTGATATGATTGAATCTGTGATGATTGATGCGGTGCACTATTGTGTAAAACCCCCTGGACTACACTTATACACACACAAATATGGATTGCACGTGGAAATCGGTTAAGTCACAGATATTTGATTTTTTTAAAATAATTTTGAATTTGAATTTTAAATCCAAACGGTTTTGGAAATGGATTGGGTTTATAGTGAAAAGCTTTTGAAAAGGGATTCTAAAAATGGAAGTTATTTTGAATAACTTAATAAAGATTTGAAAATTGAATAATTTGATTCAAATTTGAATTTAAACTCTGAAATTGAATTCTATATTTGGTATTTATGATATAAAACAGTATACAAGTTTATATGGGTTTTAACCCTTTTTTTTAAAAATGTGGTTTTAGGAAATTGAATTAACCTAAAGTTTTTAGCTTGTATAAATAAACACGATTTTTTTCGAAATGAAAATAGTTTATTTTCAAACCATAAAAGCTTTCATATGAGAAATGAATTTCCAATTTGTATTAAAGGAATTTCAAGTTTGAATTGAAATAGTTTTCCAAATTATGGAGGAATCTTTGGAAACGATTTGAAAGCTATGAGACAAATCTTTGATTTAAAGATTTAAATGAGTTAATCCAATTGAAACAGAAATTGTTTTAAAATCCGTAAATGGATCTTTGTGAAACCGGGTGAACTTTGTGAAATGAATCTTTTTGTTTAAAGATTTGAAATGGTAATTTGTTTAAACCATTTGAAAGAAAGTTTGGATATTAAGTTGTGACATAATTGAAATCTCATATCCATATGTTTTTAAATATTGCGCTCATTATTCGGTTTAGCCGGGAGAGGACTTTGTGTCTTATAACCTATTTCGAATATTGATACGACGTTATGGATAGCATTTGAAGACCGGTGATGAAGACCGGGTATTTGCGAGAACGATAGGATGACCTATCGATTGTCTCTACACTGAGTAGCTACGGTATAGAGATTTCCTAAGTGATGGGAAGTCCGATCGGGATTGTGAATACCCGGATTGCAAGGGCTTCTTCGGAAGTGCCTTTGGTTCTGTTCGAACCCAGAACAGACTTGTATGGTTGTATGTCTGACACTACACTTTCAGATATAAAGCAGATTTCTTTCAAATACATATCTGTTGGTGGCGGAGAATTTATTTTCTTAGCTTAACACCCTTCTCTGAGACGTACGAGCTCAGAGGTTATGTAGTTGAAGGTTATTAGCGATATACTCCCAATTTGGTAGCGTGGCATGCTAAGTGCTGCTGTGTGTTGGTGATCATTGGTTGATCATTTGTGATCAAAGCATGGCTTTTGTGGGAAGCGTAGCTTTGTGGACGAAAACTCATCGAGCCTCACAAACCGGTAATGGTCAAAACAGGAAAGATGCGGCAAGGTTTCAGGGGTAGCTCCCCTAGGGTATGACAATTCCTTCTGGAAAAGGGTAGTATCATGGTATGGAGCCCAGATACTTACTCATGTGGGCACTATAGTATATTTATTACTGTGTGATGTTGTTGGTGTAGAGGTACCTCGTATAAAGGTCCCAAAGGACCGGGGGTTGCATATCTGAGGTTTTATTCCCTATGAAGGGGGTAGCCGGCCTTGTTGGTAGAGAGCCGGGTAGGTTCTCGGGGGCGTCCCGCCAGAGGCGTTCCCATGTGGCAATAGGAAGTTCCTTAGCCTGACCATTTGTTGGAAAATCCATTCATCCAATACGAGCCTTGTACGGTTTTAGTTGTATAACCTGCCATCTACTTATGGTGGCGCCCCACTCTTTGGATGGTAGCTATAGTAGGCATAGTTCGAAATGTCTATGCTATCTAAGATTAATATTATACTTTCGATATGTTTTCCACTATGCACTAATAATAATATCAAAAATGGTTTCGCGTATCAAGCATATTTGACTATCATAAGGAGAAATCTCATCCAATTCTGTGTTTGCATGGTGTGTGTAGCGGGAAGCCTTACGGTAGTTTCATTTTCCAAAAGCATTGCGGATTTCAATCTTTAAAATTCTTTTGTTGTTTGTTTTTAAAGAAAAACCATTTTTTTTTGCTCATACCAGTCCCATGACTGACTCGGAGTTTATTGTTCCTTTGCTAAACTCTGGGTGATCACAATTTTCCACACGTGCAGTCTAGAGTTTGGTTTTTCAGATAGTCAGGTTTATAGTTTATCTGGAGCGAGTTCAGTCCGTGCACGACTGACCTTGCTTGTCTTGGTGCAACCTTGATGGTGGATCGAGCTTGAAGTTTGGAGTTCTAGCTTTGGAGTTTTTAAATTGGAGTTGCAGCATTGGATTCTATGAAGACTAATCTCATATTGTATCGTGTTCCGTTGTATTCTGTATTGTATATTCTCTGATGTTGATGATTATCACTGTATCAAATTGATGTATTGGATATTTATTCATGTTGTATCAGTGATATCATCTTTTATTTTCGCTGTGTTATTTATCATCTAATGGGTGTTGCAAGCTCCGACGATACGAATTTGATGTTGTATGTCGAACATCGAGTTCGGGTCATCATAATATATTTTTTTTGAATTTTTCTGAGGAGTTTGGATTTTTGACTTTGGTTTTGAATTGGAATTGGATCTGAAATTTTGTTGTCTGCCATTGAGGAGGAGAGAGTTGAGATATACGTACAGACAAATGAAAATGAGGGGAATTAGGGTTTATAACCGGGTTTATATAGGTAGGTCAGAAATTAGAATGGATGGATAAGGTTGGATATACGCGTTAACGACAAAATGACCCAAAAAACCCGTTCTGACCCGGAATGAAATTGGGTAAACCCATATATCAAAATAGATGTTTAAAAATATTTTAAACACGATGGAAAAAGTTTCACGTCCAAATTTCATCGTATGAAGAAGTTATGCTAAATTCAAATTTTCAGATTGATTTCAATTGATTTCAAGGCGTTTCAAGCCCATACGATCAAACGACAAGTCCGATCGATACGAAACTTGAAATCCTATAATAATTCACCGTTACGGATCCGATGAAACTTGTTTCGTTGAAATCCAAGTCAGTGGCCAAAATGGCTATTTTTATATTAATTAAATAAATTAAAACTAAATTAACTAAATCAAATTCCAAATTTCAATTCGAAAATTTTCAGATTCCGTCACTTATGATTCCTCAATCATTTACAGTGATTTAAACAAATTTTAAAATGTTAATTTAGAGATGATTTATTTATAAATTTCAATACTAATTCTCAATTCCATTAAATTCAACATTATAAATTTAATCTCAAATAAATCTATTAAATTCACTTCCATTCTATTATTCAATTTATTGATGTCAATTGGATGAAATTAACATTGGCTCCTTACCTATAACATTAAAAATCTCCAATTTAAACTAAATTTTCAATTAACGTAATAATTGAATATTTAATTTCATTCATTTGCAATTAATCCAATTATTTTAAATTAATCCACTATTTAAATTCAAATTCTAAAATTCATAAATTTTATCATCTTGTATTACTTAAGAAATTTAGAAATCCTTTAAAACCAATTCCTATATCAATTTAAACTGAATAATTTCACCAATTATAGTATTTAACATTCAATTTAATAAATCTAGTTATTTATAATTACTTACAATACATTGCTTTAAACCTGATTTCAATCCTTCCATTAATTACATTAATAATCACTAAAGTAACGTTTATTATCAACCATAAATATTAAAATTTTACTTAACGGACATTGATTGTATAATTTTATAATTTATTACGTATTCTTCATTACTTAACATAACTCTGAATTCATTTCCCATTCTACTAATTTTAATCAATCCTACTTTGCAATCTGTTTCAATTAATATTGTGTGCACTAATTTAGTTATTGCGTTAATTGGATAACATACACCAAAATACATGAACTATTCACACTCTCTAATAATACTTTGCTCCAGTCTGCCATCACATATTGGAAACTGTTGCTTTTAATTTGATAAAGGCAACTTCATATTTATAAATGCTATGTATACATGTAACACTTCTACACAAACACTATTGTAGGGTGAAATCGATGAGCATGAACCAACAAATAAAGCACTTTGAGACAGTAGTTCTGCTTGAATTGAGGGCTCGAATTGGAAAAAAGTGGAAAGAAAAGGAAGTTTAAGGACCACATTTATAAATTTCTATTTATTGTGGATACAAATGGAAATGATTACCTGCTCAACTACTTCGTATCTAATGTCAAGGATATAGTAACTATCGGTGGTCACAGAGAAGCTAATCAATGAGTTGTCTATGCAGCTTCAGATGCATATATTGCTTTCATTATTTTGTATATTTGAAATTAACTATTGTAGCATGTGAGAAATTTTTTAATGAGAAAATTTATTGTCTGGTAGTGTATTTTAGTGAGAAAAGCTTACAATACACTAAGGTTATTGTGTTAATTCTTATTAATATATCATTAAGGTTCCTTTACTCTAATTGATTTCAAATTTTATTATAAACGAAATAAACAGGCAACCTTACAATACACTAAGGTTTATTATTTCCAACAAATTATCATAGTTGCCTACATAATATTTACTCCAATATTTGCACACAACCGTAACTATTTTCATATGCCAAATCCTTATACAATGGTCATTTTATTTTTATATATTATAACATTTATAACTTAAATGTTTACCTTGGTTTTCTTACATTAATAGGGTTTTTATTTCTTACAATATCAATGTTACCAGTTATCCTATTATTTCACCCATTATTTAATTAAAATCTCAATTAAATTTATTTATCTAGATCTCACTCCTTTATTACATCATTTATTACTTTACAAAATAAACAAACATTTAAACTCATAAAAGTAATACCAAATTTTATTTTAAATCCAATAGATTTCCAAAGCAAAGTTTATACGTATTTCAAACAACTATTATAATTAATCCCAGAACATTGGTTTTATTAAATGGCCTTTTATTAATATTTAATTTCCTTAAATTACATTCAGTTACTGTTGACAATGTGTTCTTTCATAAATCAATTCAATACTTACTCTTATATTTTTCCATATTCAATTATATCCAGATATAACACTTACACTATTTCATTTATTGTAGTTTCATTAAATCCATCCAAATTTTAGCTTTAATAACCATTGTTATACTTCATCCTAGTTATTATTCATTATTCGTTTCAATATTATTCCATTAATTACAATAGAAGTAATTAATTAAAATTTAATATCAATAAATTGTTTTAATTTTTTTCAACCAATTACTATAATTTCATACATAATATTGAGTTCATTCAATCACCACTAATTATATCATTTCACTAGTTAATTCAATATTCCCATTTGGTTTCTTATATTAAACTCTAACCAAATATAACAAGCTACATTATTTCAACTAATTTTTCTTTCTTTTTTTATTGTTAATTTTTATTACAATTGCTATATTTAAATTCTAACATTCTCTTCATTATAAATTATAAGATTTTTTTTCTTTCTAAATTTAATTTCAAAATCTTAATTAAATTTGCCAATTCATTTTCCAAAATTTACGGGTCGTTACAAGCAAGTAATCTTGTTTGGAACTTATGGATGAGTTAGAAAGTTAGTAAGAATAATAATGTATATTTAATAAAAAAATAGTGGTAAGTTGTTGAAACTATTTGATTTTAGGAAAATAATAAATGGGTATTGGACAATTCTTCTTAACTAGTAATTTCGGGGACGAAATTCTTTTAAGGCGGGAGGAATGCGACGATCCAGAATTTCTAGATATTTGAAATTGGAATATTTAATTGATTTTAAATATTTGAAGGTTAGTTTAACTTAAATTTCAAATATCGCTATTTATTTGGGAATTAAATTATTGAATTTAATTATTGAAAGTTGGGTAAAATATTGAATCTTCAGTTTTATGCTTGTTAAAAATATTTCAAAGGCTTATAAAATTTATATTAATAGCACTGAAGATAATGGAAGCTTTAGAATTGAGTTTAAAAGTATTCTGTCCAGTTTTAAAAATATATTGTTTAAATTGATATTTAAAAATAGTTTTCCGAGGCACAATCTCAGAATTTGACAAAACCAGTTCCATTGGATAAGTAATATTGTATTATTATCGGATTTCAATATTCGTAGCATTTGGAGTTGTCGTGTGATCGTACGGTAGACAAACGCGTTGAATTTAAATCGAAAATTCAATATAATAATTAGGTCCAAAAAGCTATCTTCTCCACACGATCGAATTAGAACTCAAAACCTTTTCCGTCGCATTCGAAATAGGGGTGTAACATTATAAACGCCTAGCTGCACACCTCGATAGGAGGTTGAGATTTTGAGTTGCAAATTTAGGACGATTTAAATTTGGATTTAAACTTAAATAGAAATAAATAATTTCATTGATTATGCTGTAGCAGTTAGGATATGTGCTCTCCCTGAAGACACACATTAAAATTTAAAAAATTAAAAGTTCTTTTTTCTCCATTTTTCAAGCACGCTTCAGATTAACAAAAAAACTCTACCTTCCCTCTTATTTTCCTCGAATCGAACAATTCATTCGCTGTTAAAAAAATAAAGTAAAAGAATATGGCGTCCCTCTTCGAAAATTTCGTTCGAATGAAAATCAAAACCCTTCGCATGCAACTCATATGAATTCCGCTTCTCAACTTAAAATGATTCGAATCGAATCATTGAAATCAAATCAGGTTCATTCGAAAAAAATTTAATAGCATCGCGATCGAAACCAATCGCGATTTCAAGTAGGCGCAGCGATGTCAGAGCACGGCAGGGGAGGCAGTGGTGCATTTAAGTTCAGTCGAGCATCACGATGGCTGGGAAGAAGCGCGTGCGCTGGGGTTGGCTCAAGCAATTAGTGGCGACGCTAGGGTTCGTTGATGGCTTCAAGGGGTTTGTCGGTTCGAGTATGCATGGTTGCGTGAGATCTGGAGTGAGCAACGAGGTTTTGCAAATTTCTCGTTAATTTATATATATTTATATAAATAACAGTGAAGAGAAATAATAATGTAGAAATAGATATACATACATATTTTAACCTGAATATATATGTATATAGATATTAGAACTGATAATAGTAGTAAAGAATTAAGCAATTTTGCAGTTCTTTAGTTTCAATTTTGATGTAATACATATATATGACTTTGGGAAAAATAATAGGAATTTTTAAAAATGGTGAAGAGTTTATTTAAGTTGGATTTTTGAATCTACATGAGTTATTTTAAAGTGTGTATATATATATATGTGATTTTGAAAGAAAAAGAAAAGAATAAATATACTTATATATATTTTCACTTTCCTTTTCTTTTAGAAATAAATATTAAGATGGTTAACTTATTTAATTTCTTTTTAATTTATTTTAGTTACTAAATAACTTTAAAGGGAAATTAGTTTAGAATTTAGTTATTTGTTAGATTAAATCATTAGTTAAAATTAAAACTATTAAATGGTAATTAATTTGTTTGATCAATTCGAATACTAATAAAACCTTATAATGTTTGTTACAAGGTCTAAAAATCATAGAGAAACAAGCTGGAATGGAAATGGGTTGCAACAAAGAATAAAGGTGAGTTAATCGCACCCATTTGGATTACCTTTTAAATTTTAAATAGTTAAGTTTAAATCATTTGATGTTGATTGATCTACCCGCTGGATGATATATATAGTAGTATATATATATTGGAGTGATTGATTTCTCGCATTATATAGTGGATGAGACTCTATGCGTCCCGCATAATAGCAGATGACCCTTTATACCACGATATCCCACCTTGAAGCGGGATTGGTATTTAAAATTTTTATGCTAACATCTGTGGATGCAGGGAAACAGGTTGGAGCGATCCAACTGGATTCCTCAATTGCTTGAATTTATTTCATATTCTGTGATACGATTTATTGACAATCTATGATAGATTATATTGGTAATTGAAATTATTAAATGCTATGGTTTGGCCGAATATATTTTGGTAATTTAAGATATCAAAAATATAAAAATTGGACTTTTGGAAGGAAATTAAAGTAGAGAATTTTAAGTAAAATAATTTTAGAGAATTGGATAAATTGAAAGAAGGAATTTGGAAAAGGATGAAAGGTGATTTTTTGAAATCCTAAGGAATAAATTCCAAGTTTGGGAAAAAAGACTTTTAATAAATGAAAACAAATGGATTTTGGAAACTTAAGTAGTATTGGTTTAAAAGTTTAAGAATTTATTTTGAATTCAGGATTTAAAATGGTTTGGGAGAAACAAAGGGAGAATTTTAAAATTAAGTATGAAATTAATATTTCAAATTTTAAATCTAAATAAAGGAGTGAATATGGAATTAATGAGTTTTAAAACAAATTTAGGTAAGTAAAGGGATCTATTATAAAATGAGTTAGTTGCGAAAATCGTTTTGAAAACTGATTAAGTGTTCGAAACTGGAATTAAAGGAAAATGAGAGTATGGAATTTATAAACGAAGTTTATAAACTAAGTGAAACATTTATCAGAGGATAATTTGGAAGTTTAAATTTAGAATGAGAATTTATAAGGAAATGGTGATTTGTTTAAAAATAAATAATGGTTTATTTTTAAAAGGTGTGGAAATAGGAAGTGTATTTCCCTGGAAAGCCAAGTATAATTTAAAGGAGAATTTTATGTATGAGTTTAAGGTTTTAAAAAATTGTTTTAAAGAAATGTTTCAGAAATTTTTTATTACTTTTAATTGTTTTATAATTTTGAAGTAAATATTATTCAAATTTATTTTAGTAGTATTATTTAAAGATTAAATTAATATTATGTTTTTTAAAAGAGATTTTCTAATATATATACTTATATAAAACTTTTATTTATTTTTAAAATGGTTTATGGCTTAAGTTTTACTTGGAAATCTAGTATAGAATTTCATAACTATTAATTTAAATAAAGTATTTTAAGTAGTTTTTAAATTTATATCTTTTAAAGTATATTTTTGGAATAAAGTAATTTAAATTATCTAAAATCTAAAGTATTTAGACATGGTGATTTTCAGTGAAATAAACAATATTTGGGAAATTTATTCCGCGAGAGAAACGTGATTCGAAACTATTTTCAAAGTGTAGAAGTGTAGAAAAATATCTTGCGAAGATATTTTGAAAATAAATAATTTGGAAAATTATAAAGACCCGATGGTTGCTTGTGGATGTTATTTGATAGTTAAATAACCGACTATCAATATTGGCCACGGCGTCGATCGTTTCGAAGAGACCGAGATAGGGATTAATTTCTCAAAAGCCACTTCGATCCGGTTTGAATGTTTTCATGAGGAAGACAAGAGCTTATAGTCGAAGATGGAGCAGTGAAGTGCAAGGGCTAATTGCTACTAATCCTGAGGGTGATTCCAAAATGGATGTAGTAGGAATAGTGCCTTCGATACCGTTCGGACCCGGAATGGACTTGTATGGAAGAATGCTTTCAAAACATCATCAGGAGGACGATGATCATTCTAAGTGAATGTGCGCTAAAAAGGTAAGCATAGCCTTGAGCCTCATCAACCGGGAATGACTAAAACATGGGAGGTGCACACAAGGCTAAGTGGCTAGCAACCAATTAGAGTAAGGTCATCCCTGTCTAGAAGTCCCTTTTATTCGGCTGTGTGGGCGGTTGTTGATCCCAACCGCGGGGAGATCTTATTAGGACTATCATGTAAGGGGTAGCTCTGGTCTTATGTTACAGAGGATCACGATGGATCCTCGGTACGCCGATCTAGACAAGGTAGTGTAACGGGCGGTACCCCAGTAGCCGTACCATTATATGGAATCCAATCTCCAATAAGCGCCTGCACGGTTTTGATTGTGCCCAATTACGCTGAAACATGAGATGCAAGCATTTCAGCTAGATTCTATTTTACTTTCTATAGACATTATTGTAATATCAGACGAATTTGATAAAAATGTTTTGGTTATCGTAAGGTAAAACCCGGCATATTTATTTGTGGTGTGGTCTTATAAGATACCTTTAATTTCAAAGGATTTTGAAAATTTAATAATCCAATTGAGTGTATTTTCTCACTCTGGTTTACAAGACTGACTCGAGTGTTATTTTGCTATAGTGCTCGGGGTTAGACCGAGTATTATAGAGTACATATTTTGGATGGACTGCTGTGGAGCTCAGGAGACAAGCAGAATGACGAGGCGTATTTCAGTAGATTTATATTTCTGCTGTGTAGTGTCAGCTGTATATTCAGTTTTGGGAGGACAATATATTATAACTGTTTGAATTGTGTTGTTGATTTATATTCTACTCTGATGATGTAATGTATAAACAGATATAGTACTTTTTGTTTAAAGATCAATCATTTATCTATTATATATTGTTCCTCTGCGTTTGTGGGATTCTGATATTGCTTCTATTTCTTCTTCTACCTCCTTCTTCTTTAACCCTAATGGTTCGGTTTTCCGGCATTCGATTGTTCGACATTTGATATAGTGGATGTATTGATGTCGATTTTCGGACATCAAAAAATCGAGTCGTGACATAATTGATTTTAAATATTTAAAAGTTAAATTCTAACTTGAATTTCAAATATCATGGGTTGTTGGATAATTGAAATATAGAACTTAATAATTGGAAATTTGGGTAAATTATGAAATCAGGGGTTTTAAGCTTGTTAAAATATTTCAAAGGCTTGTAAAATTTATATTGTTAATACTGAAGATAATAGAAGTTTTAAAATTGAATTTAAAAGTGTTTTGTTCAGTTTTTAAAATATATCGTTTAAATCGATATTTAAAAATAGCCTTCTGAGGCACGGTCTCGGGATTTGACGAAATTAGTTCCATTGGATCCATAATAGTGTAATATTATCATATTTCAATTTTTGTATTGTTTGGAGTTCGTGTGATTGTACGATAGATAAATGCACTGAAATCTATATCGAAAATTCAATATAATGACTAGGTTCAAAAAGCCATCTTCTCGAGTTAGGACTCGAAACCTTTTCCATTACGTTTGGAATAGGGGCATAACATTATGAACACCTAGAAGCATGCCTCGTTAGGAGGTCAGGATTTCGAGTTGCATTTTCGAGACAATTTAAAGTGAATTTGAATTTGAATTAAAATATATTGTATATTTGAGCCGACCATCACTGTAGCTTTCTTTCCATGCACCTCCTCTTATTAGAACGTGTCGCCTGCCTTTTTCAAATCGCTCCAGATGTCCACTTCGAACAAAAAAATAGCCGAGCATGTTAAAAACAATCGAATCCCCTTCTTCTTTCCAAATTCATTCACGAAAAATCAAACGAAGAAAATAGCAGTTCGAATCCTCACATCTCCTTCGTTATCTTCAATTCGAAATTCCACTCCCTAAAATATAAAACCCAATTCGAAAACTTAAATCCAATGTGAATTCAAATCGAATTTGAAAAGCAACCGAAGGATGGGACCAGATCGCCATGGACGCTCGCGCAATCGAATCGTCCGAAAGGGGGAGGCGTACAAGCGGAACTCGTGATTTCATTCCTTGGTTTGGGTATGACGAGCTACGGCGTGTGAGCTGAGGAGAACGAGGAGGGTGGCGAGGTCGCTGAAGCTGGTTCGGCATGTGAGTTCGTTCGAAGGAAGATCGTAGGGGACGAGGTCGAGTTGCTTGGGGTGCGATCTAGGGTTTTGACAATGGAGGTGGAGTTCGGTTTCTCAGTTGTGTTTGGCAGTGAGGTATTATTATGTTTCTTAAATTTATATGTGTATATTTATATACAGAAAAATTATTACAGTAAAGCAAATTACTGTTGCATTTACTGGAGAAAAAAGAAAATAGTTTTTGAATATATATAATTTTTTTTATAGATAAGAGTTTGAAAATTAAAAGGGATTTTTAAAATGTTTACAGCTTGTTCTTTAGTATATGTAGTTTAAACATATATATACCTATTTTCATTTACTAGTTTATTTTTAAAATAACGTATTATGGAGATTAAATTGTTTAATTAAATTATCTAAATTATTTTAGTCACTAAGAAATTATTTAAAAGAAATTAGTTTAAAATTTAATAATTAGTTAATTAAATCTATTAAATGGAAATTAGTTGTTCGATTAGTTCAAAATGTTTATTAACTTATAATGTTATACAAGGTCTAAAATCATAGATAAACTAGTCGGTTCGGAATGGACTGCAAAAAAAATCAAAGGCGAGTTAATCTCACTCATTTGGATTACCTTTTAAATTTAAATAGTTAAAATTAAATTATTGGTTGTTTGCTTGAATTGATAATTTATTATCAGCTTGGATGTGATATGTTATATATAGTATATATACATTGGAGTGATTGATTCCTGCATTTTGTAGTGGATGAGACCCTATACGCCGCATGATAGTAGACGACCCTTTATACCGCGATATCCGCCTCGAAGTGGGATTGGTATTTTATATTGTGCTAACATATATGGATGCAGGGAAACAGGTTGGGGGGATCCAACTGGATTCCTCAAAATATTGAATTTGTTTCATAATCTGTGATAAGATTCGTTGATTATCTGTGATAGATTATTGATTATATCGAGAATTATAAATATTGGATGCTATGGTTTGATTGAATATATTCGGATATATTGAGTTATAAAAAATATATAAATTTGATTTTTGTAGGGAAATAAAGAGAGAATTTTTAAGTAAAATAATTATAGTGAATTTGGATAAATTAAAGAATGAATTGAAAAAGGATAAAAGTTGATTTTTAAATTTTAATAAATAAATTCCGAGTATGGGAAAGGAGATTTTTGAATAAATGGGAAAAACTAAAATTTTAAACTTAAGTGATATGATTTAAAGAAATAAAGGATTTATTTTTAAATTCAAGGTTTAAAATAGTTTGGGAAAGATAAAGTATAATTTTAGGAAAAAGTATGAAATTGGTATTTTCAGTTTAAATAAGGATTTAAAACATAATAAAGAAGTGAAATATGAAATTAATGGATTTTGAAATAAATTGAGTAAAGGAATTTATTTAAAAAGGAGTAAATTTGGGAAATTGTTTTAGTTTTTGAAACTGTGTTTTAAATGGAAGATGAGACTATGGAATTTGTAAACTGGGTTTATAAAGTGAAATAAGAAATCAGTGGATATTTGGAAGTATAAATTCACGGTGGGAATTTATAAAGGAATGGCTAATTTGTTTTAAAAATAAATTATGGTTTTATTTTTAAAGGAGTGGGAAATAAATTTACGGGTTGAGACGTAAATTAAATCGGGATAAATTAAGAAGGATTTATAAACGATTAGACGGTTATATTGGAATGGGAAGTGAAATTTCATGAAAAGCCAAGTATTTTTTCAAAGCAGATTTTTAAGTATAAGTTAAAAGTTTTAAAGTTGGTTTTATTAGAATGTTTAGAAAAAATTGTTATTTAGTGGTTTTAATTTTTTTATTTATTAAGTTAATTATATAAGAAAATTATTTTAAAGGTTAAACCAGTATTATGACTAGTTACTAAATATTATACTTTATATAAATAACTTTTATTTTAAATGTAGTTTTGGCTAAGTTTTACTTGAAAATTATTATGGAATTTCATAACTATTATTTTGAATAACGTTTTTTAAGTAGTTTTTATTTTAAGTGTTTAAAGTATATATTTTTGAATAAAGTGATTTAAATTTAAAAAAATCTAAAGTTTAAGACTTGGAGATTTTCAGTGGAAATAAAACAATTGGGTGGAAATTTATTACAAGAGAGAAAAAGTGATTTGAAAACTATTTTTAAAGGTGAGACAACCTGCCTTTCTCTCCACAGAAAGACGCATCATTATTAAGAAAGAAAGGGATAGAAAAAAGAAAAGATAGAGAAGAAAGAAAAAACAACATCAGAATCTCAACAGCGGAAAGATTAAATTATATTAATCACATAATATATTACATAGTATCAATATCTATCAGAGTTACACAGCTTAATATACCTCATACTAGACGGTTATAAACACCTGTCTAGTCATTCAACTCAATACAATACAAACAATGACTCAGAGAACAACACAGCGGAACCATCTATATATCCACACGCTGAAGCCTCCTGCTCCATTGTTCCTCCAGAATTCGTCAAACCTAACCTGAATCCCTTGGCTACTCATAAAAATTTGAGTACCCAAGAGTTTAAGAAAACAAAATAAATTCCAGGCCAGACATGGGTCTGAGTGTGATTAAACGGTTAAAGTTTGCTTAATTTCTGAAAAACCTTTTGGAAGAAAAGGTATCACGTAAGACTTCCCACACATAAACATAGGTAAGTTTTTACCTTACGCTAACCAAAACATTTGATAGGAAATCCAGTGATATTATAATAGGGTCTAGGGTTTTCAAATAAATAAGAAATAGCTGAAATTCTTACATGATTAAATTCCAGCTACTAGCCAAAAAAGTGGGTAATACAATCAAAACCGTAAGGGCACGTAGGAAGAATGGGTTTCCATCAATGGAATTTCATCACAATAAATCTTGCTTACTTAATCATTAATTAAACCAATTAACTAATCATCATCTTAATTAATCAACCTTGATTAATTATCCCTTAATTACATTAAGTAATTAACCCATAATTAATTATACAAATTAATTATCTACAAACCATTAAGTAATTATCCTTAATTACTTCACTAAATATAATTAATTACATTAATCTTTAATTAATTACAATTAATTAATCACTTTATAATCACTTATTATTGATTAGTTAATCTTAATTAATCAATCCTTAATTACTCTCATTAATTTTCATTAATTAATGATACTTAGCTAATTACTTCCATTAATTTATTAACAATAATTAATTACATTATTCCTTAATTAATTACATTAATTATTCAAATTTTAATTAATTACTTCCATTAATCAAGCTTAATCAAACATAAACTGTAATTACCAACCTGTAATTACTTACCTTAATTAATTAACTCCTTAATTAATTATATTAAGCCTTTGATTAATTACACGAAGTAATTAATCCTTAATTACTTCCCATTAAGAAATTCCTTTTAATTAATTACATCCTGTAATTATACATTAATTACTTGCCCAAAGTAATTACACTTATCCATCTCATTAAGTAATTATACTTAATCAATCACCAAATGATTTATGTTTAATTAATCAACCCATTTGATTAACCAAAATTAATCACAGTTATTTGATTGATTACAATTGGGTAATTCATCCCTTAATTACCCCCTTTAAATAAATTAATTAATCTTTTATTACAGATTAATTAATCCATAATTATTAATTAATAAACCTTAATTATCAATTAATAAAACTTAATAACAAATTAATTAATCCTTAATTAATCAGTTAATCAATCCGTGATAACAATTAATTAACCCTAAATAACAATTAATTTAGTCCTTAATTAACTTTAATTGTAGATTAATAACTTCTTAATTATTAATCAATAAAGCCTAATTATTAATTAATAAAACTAAATTTCATATTAAATACTTCTTAATTATAAATTAATTAATCTCAAATCATTAATTAATTAAACTTAATTGTAAATTAATTAACTTCTAATTAATTAACTTATAACTCTTAATTATAAATTATAAATAAGTTAATTAAGTCAACTAATTACTCTTGATTAGTTCCTTAATTAACCCTTAATCATGATTACTTTAATGAATTAATCATATCTAGTTTCCTTTAATTAACTTAAATAAATTTCAAGAAAATAAAACTTCTTTATCTTAAAATAAAACATTTATCTTATAAATACCTTAATTATCATTAACACATTTTTAAACCATTTTATCTAATAATTAATTTTACTTAATTAAATCAAAATTAGGTTTCTAAAATACTCATTTAACTTGATAAATTAAAGTTACTAATGATAACTTACTTTAATGCTTAAACATTATCAAGTGAAAGTTTGAATCAAGTTCCAATTTAAAATTTAAAAAAAAACTTTCTTTTATAAACTTTTAAGATTTCATTTCTAACTTAAGTTTAAAGTTTAAATTAAACAAATTTCAAACTTCTAAAAAAACGTTAAAGAAAACATTTATTTTTATAAGAATAGGGTTTAAAGAAAAACAAGATTCATTTCAAAAGTTTAAAACTTTCTTTATATAAATTTGAAACCTATTTTATAAAATCTTTTTAAAACTTTTAAAAATTCCTTTAATTAATCTGATTCAGTTTCGAACCTGAGTATTACTCGAGCCACTTCCAGTTCCAATTCTTTCTTAAATTCCAAAATTCTAATTTTAATTTAAATTTAAAAACCCTGTAGCCATTAAAAACAGTTAACAGGTTTAAGTATGAATCTAAAGGCTAGACCCCAAATTCACTCGAGTTTTCACTCGAGTCTCCAACACAAAAACATGGTGCTTCACTCGAGACAACTTCCAGTAAAACCCAATCCCCGAAAACAACAGACACGAGAATCAACACCGTGCACATGCACCGTCGCCGAAACCACCTCCAACCTTTGATGATCTCCCCGACATCTCGACAATCGATGCAGCAACCATTCCCGATCATCCAACTACCGTCACAAGCCCTCGATCAAAATTGAGCTACCCAGTTAAAAACTGGAACCACCGCCATGGCCAAAATCCATCTCGATGTCGCTCTTCTGACCATCTGGCGATGAGCATCTTCGGCCACCTCATCTCCGTTCATCCACGAATCTACCCTAGAGTTACATCGAACTCGATGCATTAGAGAAGTGGCAGTACTTCACTTTCCAAGCTAGACCAAAACTAGGTTTACAACCTAGATCACCTTACCGTCGACGCCACTGCCATAAGAAACTCCTCCTGCCATTTTTGCCCAACAACCTGATCACTTAACTAGCTCCAATAGGAACCCTGACCTCTCCAGTCACTAAGATCATCAGAATTCGACCAGAAATCAAATTCCAGACAACCCCAAAATTCACATTCAATACTTCACTTAAAATTATGATTTTGATTTTAAAAATCCTATCTTTCAATGATGATTCAAGATGTAAACTTAAAACAACAAATTTAGTTGACTGATTTTATCATGATAAAAGAATTCCTACTGTATTCTTTTAATTCCAGGAGATTTTCATATTTATTTTACTTAAACAAAATTTTAAACTCAAATTTGTGTTTAAACAAACATATCATGTTTGAAGCTTAAAACCTAACAATGATCTGGTAAGAGGATTCGAATTCTTCTTTTATTTCTACACTCTGTAGTTTTAAAAACAGAGAAGAACTATCAACATAAACATGCACAGTCATACATATTCGTATACACAGATAATATTCTATATATAAACATGCAAGCATCATCACAGAATTACGTAAGAAACCATTATTTCCTACTTAAACATTTTTATTTAAAAGTTTACTCACCTTAAAAGTGCAGAGAGCTTGAATTGTATTGAAAATTTGCATATTGTTGTTGTTAATGATCCTTGAAAATCGAAAACTTTGAAAAGCTTTTGAATACTTGAAACTTCAAAACTCAAAAGCTTGATAAACTATGCTTCTGGTTTCTTGCTTACAGCCTTCTGGTTTGAAGCTTCTGATTTGAATTTTTTTTTGCTTGGCAGGTTTGAAAATTATAGGCTTGCTTGAACTTTTGAAAACAGGATGTTACAGGCTTGTTGTTCGAGATGATTACAGAAAGGTTTGTAAAAAATCTTTGAGCCTTATTAATTTACAGGTTGGAGGAATGCTTTTCTGGTTTGAAAAATTTGTTACAAGCTTTAATCTTGAGGAGTGTTTTGATCTTGTATTACTGGTTTGAGAAGATTACAGACTTGCTTTGAAAATTAGTTTACAGGTTTGCTTTGATTTAGAGGAGATTACAGGCTTTGATTTGCATTTGTTTTAGAGGAGATGTGTTACAGGGTTTGCAAATTTGGTTTGAGAAGAGGTGTTCAGGTTTAAGAAAGTTTTACAGGGTTTGCTTGGAGTATTTTCTGATTTTCTAATTTTGAACTCAGATTTGAAAAAGAAAAATGAAGAGGAAGATAGTGGTTTATATAAGTAAATTTCAGATTTTATTAAAATTAAAAGAAAATTGAAATAAAGGTGACACTTGTCTTTAACTTATATTAATATGCTAACACATGTACTTAAGAGGTTTATAATTTTAACACTTGTAATAATCATATTTACATTAATTTTTTAGATGATTTAAAAAGCTTTTCTTATTAAATTCCTAATAAACAAATATATTTATAAATTAAGAAATGCTTTTCTAATTTTAAATAAATAAAACTTTTAAAAGAAAATAAAATAAAAACCAATTATCTTTTAAATAAAATCATATAAAATCATTTAATCCATTTTTAAATACTAATTCAAAAAGCTTTTGTATTTATTCCTATTAAATAAATACTGTCCAAATTTCTATAAATAATTTCTTTAAAGAGAATAATATAAAACAAATCTTATTTTAAAAAAAAAATCATTCATATAATTTAAATCCAAACTATATTTTTATTTTTATTTTAAGATATATATTCCTCTAAATTCAAAATTTAAAATCAATTCAAATAAATAGAATATCAATTTTAAACAAACACATTATTAATTGTAAATAATTATCCTATTTAAAATCAATTTAAATACACACACACACACACACACACATATATATATATATATTTAAACATACTTATTAAATTTTAAAATTATAAGTCTATTTATAAAATAACAAAAAATAAATAATTACTCTTATTTAAAATCAATCTATAACCATAATTAAAAACATCACATTATTAATTAATTGGTTATTTATATTTGAAAATAACAATTTTATCAATTTTAAATAATTTAATTAAAAGATTATCACATTTTAAATTCCTTGAAATTTTAGGGATATCACATTCCTTCTGCCTTAAAAGAATTTCGTCCTCGAAATTTAAAACAAAGATAATCCAAAGTTTTATTTCATTTCAAGCATTCAGGCATACACATCAGCCATATACAATCAATTAAACAACCAATTTTATCCAAACAATCAATTCAATCCAAACAAACAATACTAGCTATTTGGACACAGATCCAGATAAGCTTTCCAAAATTATCCCGAGTTTCCCAGGTACAAACACTGGAATACTCGCTCTACTGAATCTAAACTTGCTATATTACTAAGCTACTGAGCTCCTACTCATCTAGATCTACAATCTACACAAGATATCTAACCACAGACAATATCTGATCAACAACCAAATTCTTCAGGACTACTGGTTCCAAAACCAGTGATGGACCAAACACGTACTCCCTTAGAGAAACAAGAAATACATTGAATCCCGGTCTTCCAAACTGGCAATTCAACCTTTATAAGCCAAACACTTATCCTTACAAAAACCTTAGAAGAATCCAATATACCTCGGAGCTAACTTCCCATCTTACCCAATCTTATTGCTCCTTTTACCGGAGAAAACCACAACAACAACGAAGTCTCCAACTTCGAATTCCAAATTCCTCCTTCTCTTAACCTCAAAACTCTTCTGACAATTCTGGACTGCCTACAGATCCTTCCCGATCAGCTCAACCTTCGCTGATGCTTCTCGAAACAATCAGGTCCAAGAACAACTCAACCAACTGATCCTCTCAAGATCTAACCAAAACCAAGAACATAAACTCTACTCCACAATCATTAGAAGATGACAACCTACTTCTCCTATCCGGAAAAGACAGAACAGGATCACACGCCAACTTGCCTCAGATCTTGAAAAATTTCCTGCAGAAATCCTCAATCCAACCACTGCAACTTCCGGTTGCTTCCACTTAAGAATAGATGCCACCTTGCTTCCGCTGCACAACTCTGATCTAGAGTAGATGAGAATGCCATCGATGAACATAGGCACAGACTAGACAGCACATCCCAGAAATAAGGTTCAAGAGATCCAATAAGAAAAAACTCAAAAGTTTTCAAGAAATATTGAGCTGCTTCACCAAACCGCATCCTAAGAGACATCCTTCTACCCAGCTGAATTACCGGTAGCTCCATGAACCAAGTCGATACGGAACTCAAACCACAATGCGGGCAAACCTCAGACTTCCCAGAAGACATCCGAAAACTCCCTGACAACTCTATACTCCTACATCCTCTAGGGATGCTTCAAACCCAAGCAAAAGATTATCCAAGATAATCACTCAAACTATCGCATGTCACATTTGCAATCAACCCAGCCTAATTCCAAAAAAACCGCTCTTTCTTTACAAATCAAAACAGCTTATGCTCGACCAACTTTTCCATTGAAGAAACGGGTCGACTCTGTTGCACCTGAATTCCACCTTTAGGAAACTGCTAAGCCAAAAGATCTCTGCTGGAACGCAGAACACTCCCCAGCTGCAACGCTGCCACTGATGCTAAAGACTTCCTAATCCAATGCTTCTTGAGAAACTCGGACCTCAAACCAAACACATACATCCTGTTGAACTCAGTCACAACACCAAGGTAGACACACTTCCTTAAACTCGCTCTAAAAGAAAACACCTTCAGAGACATCCATAGTCACTGCGTCTCATCACGCAGCTACTACTTCCTGAGGTTGCTAAGACACTATCACTTGCTACTACCTAACTGACAAATCTAAATTCTACTCAACCAACTTCAAAGATGAACTTCGAACCTTTAAAAGGTTTCCTTCAGAGATCAATGAAATCCTTACACCATAGCAAAGCTCACTCGAGTAGGTATTAGATCTACAGTCTTGACAAATACTCTTCCACCTCAAACATTCAAACTCCAACCATTGGTAGTCGTGTTACACACACCACTACCCTATCTACCTTTATAACTTACATTGGAAAACCCGAACAAGTAGAATATATATATATATATATATATATATATATATATATATATAGCCATACATAAAAATTGCAAGTACGCTCTCTCAAGAAAGACACCACTCCAGATCCTAGGTATTCGCTCAACCTATGCTCTGATACCAAGTGAGACGACCCGCCTTTCTCTCCACAGAAAGACGCATCATTATTAAGAAAGAAAGGGATAGAAAAGAGAAAAGATAGAGAAGAAAGAAGAAACAACATTAGCATCTCAACAGCGGAACGATTAAATTATATTAAACACATAATATATTACATAGTATCAATATCTATCAGAGTTACACAGCTTAATACATCTCATATTAGACAGTTATAAACACCTGTCTAGTTATACAACTCAATACAATACAGACAATGAATCAGAGAACAACATAGCGGAACCATCTATATATCTACACGCTGAAACCTCCTGCTCCATTGTTCCTCCAGAATTCGTCAAACCTAACCTAAATCCCTTGGCCACTCGTAAAATTTTGAGTACCCAAGAGTTTAAGAAAAACAGAATAAACTCCGGGTCAGACATGGGTCTAGTGTGAGTAAATGGTTAAAGTTGCTTAATTTTTGAAAAACCTTTTGAAAGAAAAGGTATCACGTAAGACTTCCCACACATAAACATGGGTAAGTTTTTACCTTACGCTAACCAAAACATTTGATAGGAAATCCAGTGATATTATAATAGGGTCTAAGGTTTTCAAATAAATAAGAAATAGCTTAAATTGTTACATGATTAAATTTCAGCTACTAGCCACAAAAGTGGGTAATACAATCAAAACCGTAAGGGCATGTAGGAAGAATGAGTTTCATCAATGGCAGGGCTACTGGGGTACCGCCCGTCACAGCACGTGGCTTAGATCACCGTACCGAGGATCCACCCTAAATCCCCTGCAACACAAGGCCGGAACCATCCCTTACTGGACAGTCCCGAACAAGACAACCCCGGTGGTTGTAGCTATTCAACCGCCTACACAGCCGAAATAAAAGAGACTCTAGACAGGGGTTCATCTCATCCTACTTGTGCATGACCCACTTAGCCTTGCTGCACCTCCCCTGTTTTAGCCATTCCCGGTTGATGAGGCTTGAGGCTACGATTAACTTTAGAGAACACATCTCTTATAATGCTCATCGTACACCTGGCGATATTTTAAAAGCATTCAATCCATACAAGTTCGTTTCGGGTTCGAGTAAAACCGAAGGCATTATCCCGTTACACTAATTTTGGAATCACCCTCAGAGTTAACGATGATAACCCTTGCACTTTGAATCTTCATCTTCACTTGAGTTCACGACCTATTGTTAATTTGGATCGATGTGGTTTTCGGATATCCAAATCTGGAAACCCGATCCCAGTCTCATCGAAATCCAAAACGCCATCTTTTAGGTCCAAGTTGTTTTAAAGTTAAAACAAATCAATTCAAATCATTATCTATATTCACACAGATAGGTAATTCACAATAGATAATCCATATTATCATCACAAACAGATAATCCATATTATCATCACAAACAGATAATCCACATTATCATCATACTTCAACCAAAGCATCTCATATCATATATCACACATATCTCATCAGGGATATCAAACAATCAAGGCATTCAATATCAATCAGCCATTCACAAGCAATGATATATTAATCACACTATCTATAACTAATTTAAAATGAATTAAATTAACTACTTCATCTCTAACTAATTTAATATAAATTAAATTAATTTCTTTCATCATAACAAATCTTTCTTACTTAATCACTAATTAAACCAATTAACTAATCATCATCTTAATTAGTCAAGCTTGATTAATTATCCCTTAATTACATTAAGTAATTAACCCTTAATTAATTATACAAATTAATTATCTACAAACCATTAAGTAATTATCCTTAATTACTTCAATAACTATAATTAATTATATCTTTAATTAATTACAATTAATTAATGACTTTATAATCACTTATTATTTCTTAATCAATCAATCCATAATTACTCTCATTAATTTTCATTAATTAATGATTCTTAATTAATTACTTCCATTAATTTATTAACAATAATTAAGTACATTATTCCTTAATTAATTACATTAATTAATTAAACTTTAATTAATTACTTCCATTAATCAATCTTAATCAATCATAAACTATAATTACCAACCTGTAATTACTTACCTTAATTAATTAACTCCTTAATTAATTATATTAACCCTTTGATTAATTACACTAAGTAATTAATCCTTAATTTTTCCCATTAAGAAATTCCTTTTAACTAATTACATCCTGTAATTATACAATAATTACTTACCCTAAGTAATTACACTTATACATCTCATTAAGTAATTATACTTAATCAATCACCAAATGATTTATGTTTAATTAATCAACCCATTTGATTAACCAAAATTAATCACACTTATTTGATTAATTACAATTGGGTAATTCATCCCTTAATGACCCCCTTTAAATAAATTAATTAATCTTTTATTACAGATTAATTAATCCATAATTATTAATTAATAAACCTTAATTATCAATTAATAAAACTTAATAACGAATTAATTAATCCTTAATTAATCAGTTAATCAATCCTTAATAACAATTGATTAACCCTAAATAACAGTTAATTAATCCTTAATTAACCTTAGTTATAGATTAACAACTTCTTAATTATTAATTAATAAAGCCTAATTATTAATTAATAAAACTTAATTTCAAATTAAATACTTCTTAATTATAAATTAATTAATCTCAAATCATTAATTAATTAAACTTAATTGTAAATTAATTAACTTCTAATTAATTAACTTATAACTCTTAATTATAAATTATAAATAAGTTAATTAAGTCAATTAATTACTCTTGATTAGTTCCTTAATTAATCCTTAATCATTATTAATTAAATGAATTAATCATATCTAATTTCCTTTAATTAACTTAAATAAATTTCAAGAAAATAAATCTTCTTTATCTTAAAATAAAACATTTATCTTATAAATACCTTAATTATCATTAAAATATTTTAGAACCATTTTATCTAATAATTAATTTTACTTAATTAAATCAAAATTAGGTTTCCAAAATACTCATTTGACTTGATAAATTAAAGTTACTAATGATAACTTACTTTAATGCTTAAACATTATCAAGTGAAAGTTTGAATCTAGTTCCAATTTAAAATTTTTAGAAAAACTTTATTTTATAAACTTTTAAGATTCCATTTCTAACTTAAGTTTAAAGTTTAAATTAAACAAATTTCAAACTTCTAAATAAAATGTTAAAGAAAACATTAATTTTTATAAGAATAGGGTTTAAAGAAAAAAAGATTCATTTCAAAAGTTTAAAACTTTCTTTATATAAATTTGAAACCTGTTTTAATAAACCTTTTTAAAACTTTTGAAAATTTCCTTTAATTAATCTGAGACAGTTTCGGACCTGAGTATTACTCGAGCCACTTCAAGTTCCTATTCTTTCTTAAATTTCAAAATTCTAATTTAAATTTAAATTTAAAAACCCTGTAACCATTAAAAACAGTTAACAGGTTTAAGTATGAATCTACAAGCTAGACCCCAAATTCACTCGAGTTTTCACTCGAGTCTCCAACACAAAAACACGGTGCTTCACTCGAGCCAACTCCCAGTAAAACCCAATCCCCTAAAACAACAGACACGAGAATCAACATCGTGCACATGCACCGTCATCGGAACCACCTCCAACCTTCCATGATCTCTCCGGCATCTCGACAATCGATGCAGCAACCATTCCCGATCATCCAACTACCATCACAAGCCCTCGATAAAAATTGAGCTACCCAGTTAAAAACTAGAACCACTGCCATGGCCAAAATCCACCTCGAAGTCGCTCCTCTGACCATCAAGCGACCAGCATCTCCGGCCACCTCATCTCCAGTCATCCATGAATCTAACCCCAGAGTTACATCGAACTCGATGCATCAGAGAAGTAGCAGTACTTCACTTTCCAAGCTAGACCAAAACTAGGTTTACAGCCTCGATCACCTTACTGTCGACGCCACTGCCATCAGAAACTCCTCCTGCCATTTTTGCCCAACAACCCGATCACTTAACTAGCTCCAACATGAACCCCGACCTCTCCAGTCATCAAGATCATCAGAATTCAACCAGAAATCAAATTATTCCAGACAACCCCAAAATTCACATTCAATACTTCACTTAAAATTGTGATTTTGATTTTAAAAATCCTATCTTTCAATGATGATTCAAGATGTAAAGTTGAAACATCAAATTTAATTGATTGACTTTCTCATGATAAAAGAATTCCTACTGTATTCTTTTAATTCTAGGAGATTTTCACATTTATTTTACTTAAATAAAATTTTAAACTCAAATTTGTGTTTAAACAAACATATCATGTTTGAAGCTTAAAACCTAACAATGATCTGTTAGGATTCGAAATTTTCTTTTATTTCTACACTCTGCAATTTTAGAAACACAGAAGAACTATCAACATAAACATGCACAGTCATACATATTCTTATACAAGATAATACATCTATATATAAACCTTCAAGCATCATTACAGATTTACGTAAGCAACCATTATTTCCTACTTAATTTTTTTTATTTAAAAGTTTACTCACCTTAAAAGTGCAGAGAGCTTGAATTGTATTGAAAATTTGCATACTATTGTTGTTAATGATCCCTGAAAACTGGAAACTTTAAAAAGCTTTTGAACACTTGAAACTTCAAAACTGAAAAGCTTGATAAACTATGCTTCTGGTTTTCTTGCTTACAGCTTTCTGGTTTTAAGCTTCTGATTTGGAAAAAAAATTTGCTTGACGGTTTGAAATTTACAGGCTTGCTTGAACTTTTGAAAACAGGATGTTACAGGCTTGTTGCTCGAGATGATTACAGAAGGGTTTGTAAAAAATGTTCCAGCCTTATTAATTTATAGGTTGGAGGAATTCTTTTCAGGTTTGAAAATTTTGTTACAAGCTTTAATCTTGAGGAGTGTTTTGATCTTGTATTACTGGTTTGAGAAGGGTACATACTTGCTTTGAAAATTAGTTTACAGGTTTGCTTTGATTTAGAGGAGATTACAGGCTTTGATTTGCATTTGTTTTAGAGGAGATGTGTTACAGGGTTTGCAAAATTTGGTTTGAGAAGAGGTGTTCAGGTTTAAGAAAGTTTTACAAGGTTCGCTTGGAGTATTTTCCGATTTTCTGATTTTGAACACAGATTTGAAAAAGAAAATGAAGAGGAAGTTAGTGGTTTATATAAGTAAATTTCAGATTTTATTAAAATTAAAAGAAAATTGAAATAAAGGTGACACTTGTCTTTAACTTATATTAATATGCTAACACATGTAGTTAAGAGGTTTATAACTTTAACACTTGTAATAATTCATATTTACATTATTTTTTAAATGATTTAAAAAGCTTTTCTTATTAAATTCCTAATAAAAAAATACATTTATAAATTAAGAAATGCTTTTCTAATTTTAAGTAAATAAAACTTTTAAAAGAAAATAAAATAAAAACCAATTATCTTTTAAATAAAATCATATAAAATTATTTAATCCATTTTTAAATGCTAATTCAAAAAGCTTTTGTATTTATTCCTATTAAATAAATACTCTCCAAATTTCTATAAATAATTTCTTAAAAGACAATAATATAAAACAAATCTTATTTTTAAATAAAAAATCATTCATATAATTTAAATCCAAACTATATTATTATTTTTATTTTAAGATATATATATTCCTTCAAATTCAAAACTTAAAATCAATTCAAATAAATATAATATCAATTTTAAACAAACACATTATTAATTGTAAATAATTATCCCATTTAAAATCAATTCAAATACACAGATATATATATATATATTTAAACATACTTATTAAATTTTAGAATAATAAGTCTATTTATAAAATAACACAAATTAAATAATTATTCTTATTTAAAATCAATCTATAACCATAATTAAAAACATCACATTATTAATTAATTGGTTATTTATATTTGAAAATAACAATTTTATCAATTTTAAACAATTTAATTAAAAGATTATCACATTTTAAATTCCTTGAAATTCCAGGATATCACAAAAGGGTTGAAGTGTTGAAAAACATCTTGCGAAGATATTTTGAAATAAATAGTTTAGGAAATTATTAAGGCCTGATGGTTTTTTGTGGATGTTATTTGATAGTTAAATAACCGACTATCAATATTGACCAATGCACTGATCGTTTCGAAGAGACCGGGATCGGGATTAATTTCTCGAAAACCACTTCGATCTTTTTTGAACATTTGTAAGGAAGACAAGCGCTTGGAGTCGAAGATGGAGCGGTGAAATGCAAGGGCTAATCGCTACTAATTCTGAGGGTGATTCCGAAATGGATGTAGTAGGAGTAGTGCCTTCGGTTCTGTTCGGACGAGAATGGACTTGTATGGATGAATGCTATCAGAACATCGTCGGGAGGACGATGAGCATTCTAAGTGAATGTGTGCTAAAAAGGTAACGATAGCCTCGAGCCTCATCAACCGAGAATGGCTAAAACAGGGGAGGTGCAACAAGGCTAAGTGGCTAGCAACCAATTTGGGTAAGGTCATCTCCGTCTAGATGTCCCTTTTATTCAGCTGTGTGGGCGGTTGCTGATTCCAACCATGGGGTGATCTTATTCGGACTATCCTGTAAGGGGTAGCTCCGGTCTTGTGTTGCAGGGGATTAGGGGGATCCTTGGTACGCTGGTCTAGACCAGGTACTGTGACAAGCGGTACCCCAGTAGCCCTGCCATTGTATGGAATACAATCTCCAATAAGCGCCTGTACGGTTTTGATTGTGCCCAACTATTGTCGAAACGTGAGATGCAAGCATTTCTGCTAGATTCTATTTTACTTTCTATAGACACTATTATAATATCAGACGGATTTGATAAAAATATATTGGTTATCATAAGGTAAAAACCCGACATCTTTATTTGTGGCGTGGTCTTACAAGATACCTTTGACTTCAAAAGGATTTTGAAAAACTTTAATAATCCAATTGAGTATGTTTTCTCACGCTAGTTTTCCAGATTGACTCGGGTGTTATTTCACTAAAATGCTCGGGTCAGACCGAGTATTATAGAGTATAGATTCTGGATGGACTGCTATGGAGCTCTATGGATGTGTTGGATGACGAGACGTATCACACATATCTGACTTATTTCCGTCGTGTATGGAATGCTGCATGTTTAGCTTTGTGTGGACAAGTTATTATAACTGTCCATAATTTTTCTGTTGTTTTTGTTGTACCTTGATGTTGCAATGTGTTATTCAGTTACACGTTCTTTGTATAAAGATCAGTCATTTATCTATTATATATTGTTCCGCTACGATTGCAAGATTCTGATGTTGTTTGTTTACTCTCCTTCTACCTCCTTCTTCTTTCCCTTCCAGTCTGGTTTTCTAGCATTCGATTGTTCGACATTTAATACAGTGGACGTATTGATGTCGATTTTTCGGGGATCGAAAAATCGGGTCGTTACAATAACCCAAATACTCTCATTTCCCCTCCTAGATCTCAGTAATCCATCAATAAAATCCATAGAAACCTGTTTCCATTTTCAATTGGGAACCTCAAGCGGCTGCAATGAACTAAGGGTCTTCTAATGATCGGTCCTGACTTGCCGACAAGTCGCACACCTACTAACAAAGATAGAGATGTCACACTTCATACCCTTCCACCCATATAGCTTCTTCATATTCTAATACATCTTCATCACTCCTGGATGAATAGAAAGTCTGGATTGATGATTTTCTCAAAGTAACTTTTGCCTCAATCCATCTACATTCGGGACACAAATCCGATTATTAATCCTCAAAATCCCTCTATCATCGATCTGAGCTCACTACTAGCCTGGCTACTACCAACCCTGCTACAAACATTCTCCTTAATAAGCCTAAGCATCCCATCCTCATCATGCTTAGCCATGATACGATCCATAAGAGGAGAAGAAGAAACAACAAGCGACACAACATCGCCTTCTTCCGACTCAAAGCATCGGCCACAACATTAGCCTTCCCAGGGGTATAGCTAATGTCGAGGTCATAAGAAGCAAGGAACTTAAGCCACCAAACCTGACGCTGATTCAAATCCTTCTGGATGAAGATATACCTCAAAGACTAATGATGCATAAAGAGCTCAAACTTAGTACCCAAAAGATGATGCCTCCAAAGCTTCAAAGCAAAAACCACAGCAAGCAATTCCAAATCATGGGCAGCATAATTGGCTTCATGGGTCTTCAACCGACGACTAGCATAAGCAATAACCTTCCCATCCTGCATTAGAAAAGCTCCTAAACCCTCATGACTAGCATCAGTGTATATCATTAATTCCTTATTTCCATTTGAAACGATAAGAACTGGTGCAAAAGTAAGCTTACACTTTAACTCATTGAATGCAACTTTATTATTTATCATTCCATATAAACTTAGCATTCTTACGAGTCAAAGTAGTGAGAGGTGAAACAATCCGAGCAAAATTCTCAATGAATCTTCGATAATAACCTGCATGGCCCAGAAAACTACGAATATCAGATGGAGTCCTAGGAGTTTCCCAATCCTGTAATAGAATAAGAAGAAATAAGGACCACAAAAAAGATGAGTGATTTATTACAAAGAGAAAAGAGAAGAAGGACTTACATTGATCGCAACGATTTTAACTGGATCAACATAAACTCCATTACTAGAAACAATATGCCCGAGAAATCGGACCTCATCTTTCCAGAAATGGCATTTCGAGAATTTATCCTTTAACCGATGATTTCTAAGAGCCTCAAGGATAATTCAAATGTGACTCATGCTCTTCCCCTGACTTAGAGAAGACAAGAATATCATTGACAAAGACTAGAACAAATTTGTTAAGAACATCACGAAAAACACGATTCATCAAATCAACAATGAAAGCTGGGGCATTAGTCAAACCAAAAGGCATAACTAACCATTCATAGAAACCAATCTCGGTACGGAAAGCAGTTTTGGGAATACTTTCCTCGACAACTCTGAGCTGGTGAAAACCTATGGCAAAATCAAGCTGAGAGAAAACAGTAGCTCCATAGAGCTGATCAAACATACCAATGATAAGAGGCATAGGATATCTGTTTTTCATAGTGAGCTTGTTCAGCTCCCTATAATCAACACACATCCTCAAAGAACCATCAGACTTAGTGACGAAACCACTGCTACTCCCCATTCAGAATGATAGGTCTGATTAGACCTTTAGAGAACAAGTCCTCAATTTTCTTTCTTAACTCAACCTTCTCACGGGGTGCCATTCTTCTAGGAGGAAGAACTACAGGTC
This sequence comes from Allium cepa, assembly GCA_030765085.1. Taxonomy (NCBI): domain Eukaryota; kingdom Viridiplantae; phylum Streptophyta; class Magnoliopsida; order Asparagales; family Amaryllidaceae; genus Allium; species Allium cepa. Next base: position 351,985,037 of record CM060944.1, read on the forward strand.
GAGATCCAGGAATAAGATCAATACACAAATCGATTTACCGCTTAGGAGGTAAAGCAGTAACTTCACCAAATACATCGGGATAGAGTTTAACCACATCAGTCAAGTCAAGATCATACGGAGAAGAGTCAAGAGAATAAATAAAACTGCCAGCATAATCCTGAGGCAAACGGCACTGAATCACCAAAGAATGACCAAAATCATCAACAAGGGAAACAGTTCGGGTTTTACAAGAGATAACGGCTTCATGCCTCTTCAGCCAATCACCTCCAAGAAATAGATCAAAAGCATCGAAACTCAAAACATAAAAATCACCAGAAAAACGATAGCTAAAATAGAAGAGTTTCACCCTTCTACAAATCCTACTAAGGTTCACAGGACACTAATAGGATTTTTAATGCACAAAGATTCAAGAGCATTCTCAGGAGAAAGGAGATGCTTAAACTTATCACAAAAATCCATAGAAATAAAACTATGGGAAGCTCCAGTATCAAATAAAACACGAACAGGAAAATGAAACAAAGAAAAGGTGCCCTGAAGAGTATCTTGAGTATCACTAGGAGCTGGTGGAGTAGGTGGAGTGGCCGAGGTAATAGCAAAAATACCTAGATGGCTTGCCCTTCTGCTGAGTAGGACAATCCTTCCTGAAGTGGTTAGGCTGCAAGCAAATATGACAGGGATCACGCCTATTCAGCTTAGCGGGAGGAGGAACAACAGCTCCAACTGAAGTAGGGCAACTATCGGCATAGTGTCCCTTCTGATCACACTTGAAGCAAGTGATGGAAGATAGGTCAATATGCTGCCTTTGAGAAGAAGAAGATCCCAAACCAGGAGTCTTATTCCAATTCTTCTTCTGCTGAAAGATAGGCTTTCTCTTCTTAGGGTTACCAGAGAAAGGCTAGGATGAAGGAGCACGAGCAACAGAAGGATCCTTAGAAGTAGGATTCTCATATCAAATGGCCATATCCATCAAACCAGTGAAAGGGTTATGCATATGAGAAATGAGACTGTCATAAAACTCTGGGCGAGCTCCAGCTATAAACTTCTCATTCTTCTTAAGAAGGGTGTCAATCAGGCTAGGACCAAACTTGGAAAGTTCATTGAACTTCTGATCATACTCATAAAATGACATGTCTCCCTGCTTAAGATCCTTAAACTCCCTATATAACTGAGACTTCCCTGCTTCGGGCATCCACTTCACCACAAAAGCATCCTTAAAGCACGATATCGAAACATAAGAAAGATTCCAAAAGGAGAAAACTGAACCAAATTCAAAACTAACATAAGATGATACCTAAATTGTTCCCAAGAAATATCAGCCTCAATAGTCTGAGCCATAACAGACTCCCACCAATCCAAGGCCGCTCCCTTCAACTGCCAAGCTGCCAACTACGGTTCTGAGCATCAGTGATATCAAGATCGGAGAAAATCCTCTCTAAACCCTTCAATCACCGTTGAGCCTCGATAATGCTCTCAGATCCAGTAAACTTGGTACCGCCAAGCTCAATGAATTCCTTACAGAGAGTAGTGAACCTAATGGGTGCAACATGCTCAGGAATTGGGGCAACACTACGACCTCTACCTCTATCATTCCTACGATCCATCCTGAAAAATCAAGAATGAATTTTAGGACAAAGGTAACTGAGAAACAAAAGACAAGGTTCAACAAGAATGGAAATCCCACTCAAAGAATCTAATTAACAAGGTGGATAAGGAAAAGAAGGAAGTTTAGAAAAGTTAGATTTTAAAACAAGAAAAGTTTACATCCAAAATAACCATTAAAAATCTTTTAAAATCATTTTATACTTTGAAATACGTTCTCTCACAAGGGAATGATTCTAAGATTGATTTCACTCATTCTAGGGTATTTCTACCCTATCTCTAATGAGTTTTTGCTCCACAGGCTAAGGTTTGCCTAAAACCAAAGCTCTGATACCAAATGTAACGACCCACTATTTTGGACCATTCAAATCGACAATAAAACAACACATGTCGTACTTGAATAATTCAAAACAACAAATTGTTTATATAATTTGGAGAAAATAAGAACCTATCACAGAATCACAGACATAGAATATCGGAATAACTCACAGTGGAAATAAAATAACCATAGTAGTTTATGAAGCTACTACATACAAAGTCTCCAAAACAAATACAAAATACTAGAGTCTGAAAGCAAATACAATAGAAATCCAATAATACATATGCTGAATAGAAATAACTGAAATAGAAATAGATGGACAACTAGATAAATAGATAATCTCCAATAAATTCTCTAGCTACAAAAGATGAAATCCAAAGCTGTGAATACTCAGGCTGACCCGAGCGTAAAGCAAAACACAAGACACTCGAGTCAGGATATACATACTTATAAAATGTAAATCAACTCAAGTGAACTGTAATAGAAATGCACAAGTAACTTAAAGGATGCTTGAGATCGCCCATCCTTTAAGGATCCGTTAAACTATTTACTATATAGTAATATACACTATTATAATAATGTCTAAAGTAAAGTAAACTATTTAAAAATAGCATTAAGGCGTTACCCATATCCCCCTTAACACATTTTATAGCGCCAATAGTCTATACAGTACCATCGTACCTTCAGATCGAGAGGCTACCATAGAATACTCCATAGGTACGACACAAATCAAACTCGTAGAAAACACGATAGGGTAGATGACACGGCACAACTAGGCAATGCCAGGGTAGATATACCAATTGCACTTCTGGACTGGTGGTAACGCGCAGCAGCCACTACTGCCCACCTCGAGCCACACTCTTAAAAAAAATCAAAGGGTGCACCCAATCGATCATAAAGTAATAGAGTGGTATATCGAAGGAGTGTGTTCGATTAGAGGAGGTACCTCATTGCCCCGTCAATTGCTCATGTTTTAGCTACCATATGCCAACTTATAGGAGTCGGGTCCACGTATATACCTCATATAGGATCGTCGCCACCATCATACTTCATTCTGGAATCTCCACCGTGTACACAGTTGTTAAAGTGGTTTTTAGAGTTGCAGAGAGTATGACAACTTCCGATCCCGGTTTCTTTAACAACCAAAGTTATTATAACCCATGGTTATTTATTTCAAATGGTTTATCCTTTCAAATCAAACATATTCATTTCAAAACCATTTAAATTCAGTACCATTATACCTTCAACATAATATCCATTTTTCAAAGTTGTAACACTTTCAAAAACTATACACTTAGTTATAACACTTAAAAAAATGTAACAAGTTAGAAACCATAACACTTTGAAAATGTGACCCTTACATAATAGCACTTTGAAAATGTTACATTTACGAAATAATAGCACTTTAAAACATAACCTAAAGTAGCATAGCATTTTAAAAGCATAACTTAAAATAACATAGCATTTTGAAAATGCTATAAATTTTACTAAAACATGTTTAAAACATAATGTCTTTAAATTTATCATAGTTTTATAAAATCTATTTATTATACAAAACATATCCATTTCATAAATCAAATCTATCACTATTATTAGGTTAGATTTAAAATTCCATATTAAATCAATTTAAATTATTAAGTTACATTAAATTTTATATCATAGATAAAATCTTTAAATTTAGTTTAAACCATTTATTTACTTATAAAATTTTAACTTATTAGAAAATCAATATATAATATTTAATCATTTAAATCAAAACTTAAGTTAAAATTTCATATATTAAAATTCAAAATACTTACTAATTTTTAGAAAACTATTATTTTAAAAATTAACCATGGGTCTGTATACTATTCTTTAACCTAGGTCAAGTGATACGGATATGTATCATTTCAATCCGTAAAATATAAAATCCCTTATTTTATCATTGCAAATCCGCAATCCCTAGTCAAATAAAATAAAAATCGCTAGAGCCTATCATTTATGTTCATAACGTTTTTCCCTATTCTAAAGTCCGTTCAGATATGTATCATTTCAACCGATGGTGAGGGAACTTGTAGTGTGAGAAACAGAATATGAAACAAACAGAATAACATAGCATAACATAGCACATCATGTGATAAAACAAGTATGGTATAAGGTGATAACATCATATAATATCATATCACAGGCATATATGAAACTACTATCATAGCATGTCATTACTATAATTCCACAAGTCATCAATTTAGTATAATATAAGTATTTAGTCGAGAGTGATAAACTCACCTTATTTGGCTAAAGATGACAATTCAAAACACAAGAACAAACCTCGAAAAGCACGACAAAGCACGAATCAAACTTGAGTGGAAGTAGAGCCAAGATCCAAATCTTGTAAGCAAAGCAAAATAACATACATAAGCAATTGTTTACACAAGAAAGAATTAAACATAAAAAAGCAAATATGGCTAAACAAGTACAAGTGGCTTGGCCACTTTGCATATAGGCTAGCCAACATGAAAATATGGCTCCGCCATGATGTTTTGAGGCATGCTAGGCCCGGCTAGAATAACATAAGGCACGGTCATAGGTAGATGAAAGGATGGAAAGGCAAAAAGGCAAGGGGAAGACAAAAAGACAAGGCACAAGTGCCATTTGGGTTCGGCCTAGGCTCAATGGGTTCGGCCCTATGTGCTAAAGTTTGGTTGAGTGGTGCAATGGGTCATGGCCCATCAATACATGGATAGAGATGGAAGTGGTCACGGCTATGCATGGCAAAGGTGAGGAAATGATGATGGCCGAAGCTAAAGAAGAGGAATGGATGATGTAGAGGCTCGGCTTGGGTTTGTAAGCATGGGATAGTGGGTTTTTGGGTCTAGGAAGTCACGGCTATGGTGGGAAGATGGAGGAGATGGGTGATGGCCGAGCACATGGTGATGATTGGGGTGAAGATGAAGTCGGCTAGGGGAAAGATGTCATGGCCGAACTATGTTAGAGTAGAAACGGAAGAAAAAGAATAAAAGGAAGAAGAAGGATATAGGAAAACTTACTGTAAATTTTTGTTCAAGAAAGTGAAAATGAGAAAGAGAGGAGGAGAGGAAAGTTTTATACGTGAATGAGTTTGGAAAGGCCTCTTTTCAAATGAAAAGGCAATCAAGTGTCTCTTAGGAATTTCCTAAGCCCACAAGCAAAGCCCAATGTCAAACCAAGCTAAAAAAAACCAAACAAAATCAAGCCAAAGCCAAAATGAAATAGAAAATAAAATACTGAAAAATATTTGCATGTAAAACGCTGAAACTTTGCAGATTTAAAAAGTATAAATTAGAATTTGACGAAATGAAAAGCATAGAGAATGTTGGAATCAAGTTCAGCTTCAAAGAAAAAGAATAGAATTTTAAAATTCAAATTTACAAATTACAAATGAAAGTCAAACTTTGACCAAAAGTTGACCAAAATTCAAATTTCAAGAAAAATATTTATTTTATTATATTTGGAAAAATAATTCTCAACAAATCCCAAAATTTCATTGTAAAATTCTAAATTTTCAAATTTTAAATAATTTAAAATCAAAGTTTTCAAATAAATTTTATTTAAAATATTGGCTAAATATGGGTTGTTACAGTGGTGGATGTAAATGTATTTCATACACTCACTAGAGCTACTACAGAAAGAGCGGATCGTAAGCCCCGCTACGATAATATTCCAAGGGTACATAATATCTTAAATGTTCGTTATATACATATGATATTTAGTATATATGTAGAAAAAAAGTCATCATCTTCCTTTTCCGGCTTCATCGACCCTTCTTTTTCTACTATCGTATATCCTTTATTTTAACCGCTTCTCCATCTTATGCCTCCGCTTCCTCCGTTGCTTGTTGCTTCCCAAATCAGATGTCTAGGGCTTCGTATTCTTTAGCTAAATTAGGCGTCTCAACTGGACTTTCACCTCTGAATCCACTGACTGATGTCACCGCCACTTCGCCATCCTTCTTGTATTCTAGCCGAACTTTCAAGCTAGCAATGTCCTTTATGTCAGTTTTACCCTTTTTGGAAGGTCGTCTGTCCTCATCGATGAACTTTTTCCCCCATGGTCTTATCAAACTCAAAATCTTTTACTAGTCTCCTTGTTGACCTAGCTCCTATGTGAATGTCATCCGTGTATCATCCTGATGAGGTATTTCCTATAAGCAAAATAAATAAGTCTTCTAGTTGGGTATTTTATAATTATGATGTGATCAAGGTTATCGATGAAGACCCTATTTCTAATTCAATTGGCGATAATGGTGGACTTTGTGTAAAGTCTTTTAAGGAAAATGCCAAATCGTCTTGTATGAATCCTATCCTCATTTGGACTTCACTCACTAGGAAGCAATCTGATAATTCCAGTAGCTATACACCGAAACAATACCATATAGACTTTGTGGATAAGCCAATCTTCCCTCCTATTGATGTTACTGATGCATGCATATCATTTTGGTAGGGCCACTTGGTTGTCTTCTTCCTTGACGATTCACCCGTTTATGGTGTGATGAAAAATCAAATGATTAGTGCTTGGAGATTGAGAGCAAAAATTAAAGTTAAGTGTGACAAATCAATGTACATTCTGAAGTTCTCATGCCCTCATGTGAGAAGGTGTATTTTGGAAATGGATCCAATTATAGTTGACTGAAAAGCCTTTATTACTACTCAATGGAGCCCTTCTATAGGTTTGGCTCATGGGCAAGTCCTTACTATTTTCAATATGGGTTTGTCTGTCCAATATCCCATCCATTTTCTAAACTCTCCAAGGTATTAATTTGTTGGTTAATCATATTGGTGAACTTATTTTCTTTGACATATCCACAGAGAGATGTCATAGGCTTGAGTTTGCCAAAGCCCTAGTTGAGATAACCCTATCAAAGTAAATATCGACACGTATTCCAATCTTATTTGATAATAACAGGACTTCCTACATTGATGTTTTGTATTAATAGAAGCCTTATATTTATGAAATTTATCACTGCTTTGGTCCTGTTACATGAATCAAATATTTCATTTCATCCGGGAAAAGCCATCTCTTTCTCCACAATGTCTTTGCCATTTGATCCAATAGCGTTCCGTTAGATAGGAAGAGATTTGATAAATACTGATAACTCTCGGATGGAGTATTAGAACGGAAAGATCCATTAGATAATGAACTATTGGTTCTAAGCCATCTCTGGCGATGAATCAACAATTCGAAGTGCTTTTCTTGCGTATTCTTGATGAACCAGTGTCTAGATATAGATGTAGAAGAATCTGAACTCATTAGTTTACCCCCATCTATCTGAATGATTGGTCTCAACTCAGGAGGAAGGACTGGTAATAGACATAAAACCATCCATTCTGGTTCTACATTTGTTCGGATAAAATGTTTAGCTAATTCCATGCGTCTAACCAAAAAATCCTTTCTTCTTCTAATTTTTCTATCTTCCCATTCGTTTCCAGCGGATTCTTCGTCTCCTAATTCCTTCCATTCTACCAGCCACCTCTACATGCCCCTATTTAGATTCACCCCTTTTACTAGTGAAGGTCCCCTTTCCTAAGCCCCTAGCTTGTCGGTGGAGAGTAAAAGAAGCAAGTAAAAATATTTTGACAAAGAAGTCATGATATAGATTGTTACCCTTATAGTGGACGAGTTTAACCCCAAGCTTAGATGTTGATGTTCCCTCCATGGTTTTTGTGGTGGAGCCTCTATATGCCATAGGTTCAACTGAGACTGCCCTTCTTCCATTTGAGTGAATTGAGGGGAAGAAGTTTAGATTCATCGTGGTATCCTTATGAGATACTCTCCTTAAGATAAGTACTTTCTCATGTATACATCCATACAGATTGGTGAGAACAGGCATTTGCATTGTGCGGTTACTGGATATGAGCTTATCCTCGTTATTGTAGGGAGACCATGATAGCACAATCGGAAGATACTATTAGATGATAGTTGGGATATGGCTTTCTTGTACTGCTAGGAGTCTGTGGTTTTCATTTTAAAACTTACCAGACATTTCTGCAAATATATTGACTTGTTAGGACCCTCTATCAAGGGAATGTAGCTTGATAACTTGTTTATTTTTTTTAGTTGTAGAGTAGCATGTCCTTACACTTCTTATATTTGTAAAGTGGTACAACCATTATAAAATCGGCTTGTCTGTGCAAAATAATAATACTTTGTTTTGCCTACAAATAAACATTTATAGTATTCTATATGTATATATAAATTGGTTTCAAATCCTAATAATCAAACGTATACATATTCATCTTATGTGAATGCTTAGTATAATAATTTAACATAATCCTTGTAACAACCCGCATATTTTACGATTGAATATTTAAATATTTTATTTAAATATTTCATCGTAAGTCAGATTATTGTCCGAAAAGCTACATTTTGTAAAAGGTCGAATTTGGACTCGAGACCACCACCATCGAGTACAAAATGACATTTGCGACCTTTTTGAGTATAAACTTCGATATGTTTGGAGTTAAGGGAATTTTGCTACTTTTTTCACTTAGGGCTTTGGTTTAGTTTCAGCCCATTAGACCCAAGCTTCACCCCCTTTTCTCTTCATTCCTTTATAATTTCCTAATGCTCAAGCTTTAGATAAAAATAGGGGAAGAGAGAAAGAATTAGAATTCCTAAGCCCTAGTTCCATTGTAAATCCAAGTTCTAACTCCAAATTCATAGAAGTACCTTTGGTAAGCCTTCTCTTCTTCTTCTCCAACTCATTCTCCTTTCAATTTCATAAATTCCTAAACCTAACTTAGGAAATGTTTCTCTTTTAAGCTTAGATTCAAGCTTGTTGGGTTGGAATTGAAGAGTGATTGTTCTTGCCATTGCTCTATAGCTTCTTCTTCATTTGTTTTGGGTTTAAAGGTGAGATTTTTATCTCACATCTATGCCTATATCTATCCTTGTTGTTAAGTATGAATTCCTAACACTTATTCATATGCGTTTGCTTTTGATTTGGATAGCTTTGGTGAATATTCCAATTTTTGGTGTTTTGAAAGCAAATTTTATGAAAATCCTATTATGGATATTTGGATGTTGATATTCGAGGCATATCAAAGAGCCTTTAAGGCTGGATTGTCGCTTGGCATAAATCGTTAGTCGTTGTTGCTCGTCCGATCGCTTTCGATATTCGTTTTGGCCATTTTTGGCCTAGGTTCAAGAAAGGTCCGAGAAAGAGGTTTCAGACGTCTGAATGCTCCTTTTCAGACGTCTGAATATGATATTTTTAGACGTCTGAATATGATACTGGGAATTTTTATTCCCCAGCGTTCAGATGTCTGAATCAAAGCTTCCAGACGTTTGAATTGGTTCGAATTGTACCAGAGAAGAAATAGGCTAAAAATTGGCATTTCCAGATGTCTGAATTTATAGGTTCAGATGTCTGAATTATGTTCTGGAAAATATTTTATTTTCCAGATTCAGACGTCTGAATCATACCTTTCAGACATCTGAATCTGCTTGTTTTTGCCTGTTTTGCCTATTTAGCTTGAGTTTCCAAATTTAATCGATTCGTGTTGCTTCCCTTTCGTTGTTATCATTTATTATCGACTTCGATGACATTTTCTTCGGGATTTTTGGGAATATCCATTTTGATGGATTCAGTGTCGATTTCTTTAGGTTTTATTCACGTCTTCAAATGTGAATTTCGGCGATTGATTGTTCTACAATCATTTTTGTGATTTGTCACTTTAAAAATATAAAGGTTTCAATACTAGTAGTAAATATCAAAACTCTTTCATCAAAACGATTTCAAAACTATTTTATTACAAAGCTCGTTTCTTAAACCGTTTTCCAATCTACTAGTATATACAAACCTTTACCTCACTCGTATGACAAATCTAATTAAACGACTTAGTAAAATAAGTGGTATGAAACGCTTACGTTTACTCCGTTGGTTAATTCTTGGACTTGTTCGATTGAATCTCTTGTGACAACTTTCTAGTGGAGATCTACAATTTGTTCGAAAATATTTAAGTTAAGCCAGTGGTTATGGGACATGAAGCTAAACTCGTCTATTTACTAGCTTAGTGTAATTGACACTTCTTGATGATCGATGATGATCATTTTTGTGATTTAGACTAGCGTTGTGCGATGCCTCTTTGTCTGCGAGGGAGACTAAACCCCGTTTATTGTGGAGGTTCGACTCAATTTGGTGGGGTAGCGACCCGTGGTCTTCAGGCCGTTTTGTGGAGCCTCGGCATGAAATTAATAGTTAGCAACCATGGAATAGCGTTCCGTTTTGTGATACACGTGTTGGTGAGCTTTCATGCTCCCGTTTTGTGATAGGCCTCCCCTTTTTTGCGATTTCTGGATTTATATTGATGATTTCTAGAATTTGTGTTTCACCAATTTTCGTGATTTACATTGATAAGTTTTATCAATATTTGTGCATTGGTGAATTTGTGTGTCATTAACTTTTGTGATTGCATTGATATAATTGTCAGTATTTATGGTTTGGTGAACAAAAATAAAGAATATGACATTCTTTTCTGTGTTTTGAGATTTCTTGAGATGTTGTATGATTTTCGTGTTGTCTAAGGTATACTCGTCATTGAAAGACATTATTGTTATCATACGTTTTTGTCACAACTCATATTCTATCTCATTCTATCTGATATTTATAGTTAGACTGATCTGTTTATTATTTTCTTATTAAATAATACTCGGGTCAGACCGAGATGTTGCGGATGCTTCTGTTTGATTCCTCATCTGGGATTATTATTTTGACTTTTAGCTAACTACTTAGATTAGTAGTTTATTTTTTTTATACATTTGAGATATAGACTCCATGATGTATACTTATTCTTTTGTGTAGCACTTGTAACTATTCCTTTGTGATATTGTGGATCTTGTTAGACCACTACTCTGATATACACTTTCATGTGTAATATTCATATCTGTTTCCGCCTTCGAGATATGAACTTCTATGACTGATTTGTGTTATGATATTTCTATATTTGTTTCCGAAGATTTCATGTAGCCACTGTTAAGTATCTTTGAGTTTGTGTCGATATGTCGGATTTTCTCTTGAGATTAAAAGTTATATTTTTATCTGGCATATCGGAATTCCCACGAAGAAATTATACAGATGGTCGCTCCTCAACAGCCTTATTTTCCACGCTAGTTGACGGCATTACCCCGTAGTGTCCTTGGCTAGCGTGGGTATAGAGGTGGGGAGTCACAGCTTGGTATTAGAGCCAAACTTCGGAACAATGTAGAATAATTTAACAAGGATCATCGTCCTAAGTCCATCTTAGGAGTCGTGCCTTAGGATTTAATTCGAGCCTTCGCACCGTCTTATCCTATTTTCTTTTGTGATGCCTTGTTTTATCAATCATTATTGTTTGATATCCATTTTGTGAATAACCTTTGTATTCTTCTTTCTTTCTTTCTTAAAGAAGAGAAATGGTTAGACCTGGCCGTCCCAACGCTGGTCAATCTAGTGCTACTCCCCAAGATGGAGTATTTATGTCTGGTCAATCTAGTGTTACTCCTCAAGATGGAGTATTTGTGTCTGCACAACAACTTCTTGATCTTGTAAAGAATGCTCAAGTAGCCAGTTCTATTCGGGAGCCTACTCACCCTAAGTCTGGATTTGCACACTTGTGAAACGATTATATGAACTTGGGTGGGAAGCCATTCAAAGGTTTTGAAACCATTATTGAAGTCCAAGCTTGGCTAAGAACATGCGATCGAATCTTTTCTTGCATGAATCTTATTGATCTTCACCGAGTTCAGGTGGCCTCTAGTATGCTCCGAGAAAGAGCATTAGAATGGTATAAGCTTATGATTTCTGAAATAAATGAAACGGATCTTACTTGGGAGAAATCCCAGGAACGATTCAAATTAAAGTTTGTACCAGAAGCTGAGAAGGTGACATTGGCTCGTCGTTTCATAGACCTTGTTCAAGGTGAATCCTCCATGGCAAATTATGTCACATCATTCGAGCCACTTTCTAAATACGGGGTCGAATACATAAACACCCTATTGAAGAAGAACCAAAGATTTGTCTATGGCTTGAACAAAAATCTCAAGAAGCCATTACTTCTAAAATTAGAAGTTGCTTTCGATCAACTTATTGGTATCGCTCTTCGACTTGAATAGGTAGATAGAGAGAGTGATGTTGAAGTTGTTAATGCCAAACCAAACTTCAACAACAACAAGAAAAGGCCTAATAAATTCAAAGGTCCTTATCCCAATAAAAAGGGGAAACAAGCATCTCTGGTAGCGAAGACTTCTGCCTCTAGTGCTGGGCGATGCTACAATTGTGGTTCTAAGGACCATTGTGCGAATAAGTGTTCAAAGCCCCGCGCTTGTCGCTATTGCAAAAGCCCAGATCATTATTTATCTACATGCCCCAAACTCCAAAACAAGAAGGAGGGAAAGCTTAATGTGGCACAAGCTCCTTGCAACACTTCTCGTGGTCAAGGTATTTCTCATTCTATTCTTGATGGGATTATTGTGTTTCGTGATCATCCTATTCGAGTTCTTTTTGACACGGGTGCGTCCCATTCTTTTATATCAAAGGAACTTATTGATAATTTTTCTTTAAGTGTTGTTGCTTTAATGACTTCTTTGAGAATTGCGAATCTGGTTGGTGGATCTGCAACAATTAGCATGCTTTGTAAAGATGTCGAGATTATTTTGTGTGATTTTTCTTTCCGAGACGATTTGCATGTCATGCGTTACTTGGGCTTTGGAATGATTTTGGGAATGGATTGGCTTAACCGTTATGAAGCTCATATCCTATGTCCTGTGCGGACTATTTATCTTCGACATCCACAATCTGTTAATAAGATTTCTATTGTTCTTAAAGATTAGGATTCCACTTTGGCAGCATCCTTATATTCTCTAAATCTTCGTGATGACGATAATGATGAGGAAGATGTCATTTATCTTATTCACGTTGTTCGTGAATTTTCCGAAATATTTGAGCTCGTTTTAGGATTACCACCTAAGCGAGCAATTGAGTTCAGAATTAATCTAATTCCTGGAGCTTTACCTATTACTCGTCCTCCTTATCGAATGTCCAATAAAGAGAATGAGGAGATGCGCAAACAATTATCCGAATTGGAGACGAAGCAATTTATCCGTTCTAGTTCCTCTCCTTGGGGAGCTTCCGCTATTTTTGTGAAGAAATCCGATGGTACACTTAGGATTTGCGTTGATACCGCAAGCTTAATGATCTTACTATCAAGAATAAATATCCTTTACCTCGGATTGATGATGTATTCGATCAACTTTGTGGTGCTAGAATCTTTTCACAATTGGACTTGGCAACCGGTTTTCATCAGCTTCGTATTACAGAGGATAGCATTCCTTTGACATTGTTCCGCACTTGTTATGGATCTAACGAATGGCTTGTTATGCCATTTGGTTTAACGAATGCTCCGGCTTATTTCGCTGACCTTATGAATCGAGTTTTCAAAGACTTCCTCGATCGATTTGTTCTCATCTTTATTGATGATATTCTTGTGTATTCAAAAACCGAGGAGGAACATGAAAAGCATCTTTGGATTGTGTTGGAAACTCTTAGGAGTAATAAATTAAAAGCAAAATTTTCTAAATGCCACTTTTGGCAATCTCGTGTGAAGTTTCTCGGTCATATTATTTCTGAATTTTCGAAATTTCCATGGGAAGCGTATTTAAGAAGGAGTAGGCATGATCATATGTGGCTGAAGGTAAGATATAGTTTGACTAAAAAGTGCGACTGAGTGAATGTTTCGTGGGCTGAGGTGAAAGGATGGTCAAGTCAATGTACATTATTTAAATTTCAAAAATATCTAGCTACAAATTTCCAAATCCAATCGAGGTGTGCCGCCAGGCGTTCGTAATGTTATAACCCCATTCCAACGCAATGGAACAAGTTCCGGGACCAAATTCGATCGCATGGAGAAGATAGTTTTTTGAACTCAATTATCATATTATATTTTCGATATTAATTTCAACGCATTTCTATCTCGTACGATCAAATGATAACTCTAAGTTCTACAAAATTTGAAATTCGATAATAATACACTATTACGGATCCAATGGAACAAGTTTAGGTTAAATTTGAGATTGCTTCTTGAAGGCTATTTCTACTCCTTAACTTAAAACGAGTAAATTTTAGAATTAGTTAAATCACTTTCTAAAACCAATTTAAATGTTTCATTATCTTTATTCTTATCAATAGAATTTAAATAATCTTTGAAATAATTTTTATCTAACTTCAAACTCAATATCCCATTATTTAACTAATTTCAGTTATTATATTAATAATTTTTTTGTTAGCAAGGCCAGCCGGTTTTTATTGTGGACCGTCCACATTTTATTACAACAAAGTAATAAATACAAATAAAGAACGGGAGTTAGGCTGATCACCTAAACTACAAAGACGGTTTTATAGTAGGCCGACCACTAACAACTCTTACATAGGCACCGCGCAGGGTGCACACTATAACATTCATGTTGCACAAGGCAATCACAAAACAAAACAACAACTAAGACATACATGATGCAAAAGGCAGTCCCAAAAACGGACACCAACTTAAACACAAAAGCTTTGGAACAGACTACAAAAAATCCTACATAGCAAAGATGCACAGAGCTACACCAATCCTTACATTGCGAATGCACGAAGGTTGACAAAACCAAGAAGGAAAACAGAGGCGTTGAACCATTATAGAAAACCAGAGAAATGACCAACATTACATCAACACAATTACACATATTGGAGTGGAACATACCATCACAAAATCGGGAGGATCACCATAGCAAAGACCATCATAGCAATGCTAAGACCAGTAAATCACTACAGAAACAAAACCAAAAGGCACCACAGGAAGAGCACGAGAAAGCAATAATCTGAAAGTCAAGAAGCCAAAAGTAAAGCTAACAACCAAGAGAAAACTGCCCAATTGCCAAATCACAAGCAAGCATCTGAAAGACTCTCCGTTGCCGAAGCAATCGCCGAGAAGCCAAAGGACTCCTATAAAGAAGCGACAAGGCAGAAAAAAGATCCGATCGCCAACAAAGGACCCAAACACTGACAGAAGAAGCGACGTAGAAACCCTCCACCCTGAACCAAAAAATGACCAAAAAGGCGAAGCAAACAAGGAGCAACAATGGCAGAAGCACCGCACGAAGCCACCTAGCACTAGAAAAAATTCACCAAGACAAATCGATCAACACAAAAACACAAGACCAGAAAACAACACAAACCCGATTCGATACATAGCATCAAAAAGCCGACAACAACCCAGCCCGAAAGAGGATAAGATCCAGAGCGAAGACGACCGAAACCAAAGCGCCTCCCCAAAACAAAAAATTGCCACTTCCGCTGCAGGCAGTCTCCAAGGGCAAAATGAACTGAGACAAAGCAAGGTGGGAAGATCCGAAACTAGGACCAAAGAAATCCAGCCAGAAGAAGGTCGAAATCGGAACGTAGACGCGAGGTAGGGAAAGCAAGTCGATTGCAACCGAGAAAGAAAAAAAGGGATAATAGAAGGAAAGGGTTGCAAGTAACAACAATAGGAAAAGCCGGGGTTAAGGGAGAACAGAGCGAAAATTTAGGGAGAGAAAAGAAGAGGACGAACTGAAAAATAAGGGGCGGCGGGAAGAAAAACCCTAGTCCCATTGATGAAGACTTGCAACCAAGTTGAATTGTTCTGACAATTTGTTAATTACAGTTGAATATATTAACAATTAAATTATCAAATAAATCATTATATTTGAAATTCAAGTTACTAAATCCATAAAATTAACTTTTAATTATTTAAAATTAATTAATATTCCAATTTGAAATAACTAAAATTCCGGGTCGTTACACTTAGTGTTAGCATCAGAATTGGTCACTAACACCCTTGAGATAGATTATGTAGAGAGATTAATGAAGAAAGTTAATTAAAACAGAGAATAGTATGCTAAATAAAATGCAAAGACAAGAACACTGGATTTATAGTGGTTTGGCGTAACTGTCTACGTCCACTTTGAAGTTAATCTTTATTGCTTTACTCAACAATTGATTACAGATACAATCCATACAACAAATACTTGAATATAAATGCTAAGTAAAGAGAATGAGTCTTGAATGCGGCAGAGTCTCCCTAGTGTTCTCGAAAAAAGGTCCTTTTCACACGCCCCTGCCTTTCTATTTATAGATGAAGATGGATTGGACTTTCCTCATCGGCCTAGGAGTAAGATACCTCGACCCGTAGTAAGTGACTTCTATACGAATAACCAAAAATGCCAAACGGCAATTGCCGAACCACATATCCAAGCCGAACGGCATTCGTATGCCGATCGAGGAAGATATGCCGAATGGTATCTGCATGCCGAACGGGACAGTGTGCCGAGTGAAGAATGTAGGCCGAATGAGGTCTATGCCGAACGAGACTTGATGCCGGTCGAGGGGAGATGCCGAGCGAGGCTTCATGCCAAACGGCCCTTGATGCCTGTCGAGGGGAGATGCCGAGCGAGGCTTCATGCCAAACGACCCTTGATGCCAGTCAAGGGGAAATGCCGAGCAAGGCTTCATACCGAACGACCCTTCAATGCTGAGCGAGGTGCTATGCCGAACGAGACTTGATGCCGGGAGAGACTCCACGCCGAATGAGGCTCTATGCCGAACGACCCTTTCCGTGCCGAACAAGGTGCTCTGCCGAACGGCCCTTTGCATGCCGAACGAGGTGTTGTGTCGAACGGCCCTTTCCATGCCGAACAAGGTGCTGTGCCGAATGGCCCTTTCCATGCCGAATGAGGGAAGATGCCGAGCGACCTCTCAATGCCGAACGAGGCAAGATGCCGAGCAAGATTCTATGCCGAACGAGGATCTATGCCAAACGAGGGGAGGTGTGCCGAACGACGCTTTGTGCTAAACGGTTCTTTGTGCCGAGTGATGTGCTTGCTTGGTGAAACACTTGTTACCGGGTCAATTGCCTGGGTAACACTTGCCTCCCAAAGTGTCTCGTGTGAGACAACATGACACGCTTTGAATTAATATCAAATTCCCTCTTCTATTTTGTAATATACACAAAAATGTTCCAAATGGATGCCTAGCGAGTCCTTCGGCAAGTCACATGCCGTTCGACATAAGTATGTCGAACCATCGAGATACCTTGACCGGGTCCACCGGTCAATACCTGTTCAACTCCTCCTTTCTCAATATAAGCCACTACTCCTCCCTCTTCTCCCTTTTACTTTTACCTCCGTTCTACCTAACTTACGAACTCGTCTTCCACCAGACTTCTGCGAACTATTTACCCTTCCCTTCTCTTCTCGAACCCAATACGTTGCTTCACCTCCTTCCTTAATCAATGAATCTGATTAGAATCATGTTTCCTACTCCAGGATCTCCCTAAGCTTCGAGTCATTTCTTTGGTAATGACCTCTCCTTTAAACACTTTATCTCGACTAGGAAACTAAGCACGAGATTCGAATTCATGAATCACTGTAAAATCGAGGACAGTAGGAACCATGCGGATGAGGACAACGAATCAAGGTTAGAACATGTCTTAGGGCTAGGTGGAGTGGTGGAAGGAAGAGAAATGGCTGTGGCTCGGCATTACTATCGCGTTCCGAACGATGAAGAAAGATTGGAGGAGTGCAACGAGTCATGCCGAACGGAAAAGAAAGAATACGAGGGAAAAATGAGTGCTGTTATGCCGAACGACGAAGAGAGGACGTTGTGAGGGATGGGCATTGGACTTATAAGGCCGAGTGGTGTGGCTCGGTACGATCGTGGCTCGGCATGACTCCCACATGCCGAACGAGGAAATAAGAGAGAAGTGAGGGTTGAACCTAGAGTGCTGAGCGAGGTGGCCCTCTATGATCATTGCTCGGCATGATTCCTGCATGCCGAACGTTGAAGGGCGAGTGAGGTGAGATTAGGTGATTACTTAGTCGAGTCTCTCTAGCATCGTTTGGCATTAGGTCTTAAAGTGGACAACAATAACCATAACCATTCTAACTTAAACGTAATCCATGTTGACTTGACTTACTTATCATGCCTAAACATATGAAAAAGACAAGGATAAGGACTTAAGCAAATAAACATATCGACCACTCCGGACTGACAACTCTCCGTCTCAAGAACTATAAATCTGAATTTAACTTGATTAAAACAGATAATAATCTTCAACGTACAGTGCCTATGTCCAGTTCAAAACATAAACCACCTTACGACAAGCTCTCGTTGACGGTCAGCGATGATGGTCATCGAAGATGATAGTTCGAAGCCTAACTTTATTTCATCAACTCTATGACTTTTAATTTCTTGGCACTTATACTTTCATGAATGCACTAGTTCACACACAACACGGGGGAGTATTTTTGTCGTTAAGTCTAATTTAGATTTTTTTTCAAGTATATTTCAAAAAGGTATTTCATCAAATTCTTCGCACATCAGAGATGTCTAGGAAATCAAGTTCTGCCACGATCTCGGAGAGACCAGGCCATCTTCTCAACAAAAAGTAAACGGGACTCCAAATCCGTCGACTACTCCTACTCAAGACATGCCGAGCCCTACGATCGCATCCGTTGACTTGGCTCCTGATGCCCTGGATGCAGCGATCTTTTTAGACGATTCGATAGATTCTCAAGCCTCGAGAATTAACGAAAGTGTAACGACCCGATATTTTCAGCCCATCCACACATGCCGGACTTGAATTGCTCAAAATACCGCATTGTAAATAAATTTGGAGCAAATGAAATACAATCACAGAATCACAGACACAGAAATATCAGAATAAATCGCAGTGGAAATTAAAATACCATAGTAGTTCATGAAGCTACTATAACAAACTTTCAAAACATAATACATAATATCAGTCTGAAAAACATGTACAATAGAAATCTCAAATACATAGCAGTTTATAAATACCAGAACTGAAAGAGAACAACTGAAAGTGAAAGGGAACAGATAACTAGACAAGCAGAATCTCCAGCGATTCCTAGCTCCAGAAAAGAAATCCAAAGCTAAGCTGTAAATACTAAGGCTGACCCAAGCGTAAAGTAAAACACAAAACACTCGAGTCAGGACATATACACTTATATAATGTAAACCAACTCAAGTGAACTGTAGTAGTAATGCACAATATCTTAAAGGATGCTTGGGATCGCCCATCCTCTAAGGAACAGTTAAACCATAAATTAAATACATCCCGTGGTTAAAATTCAAAAATGTTATTTTATACTTCTAAATCAAATATCAATTTCAAAATTCAATATCATTTCAAATTCATTTCAAATATCAAAATATCATATCTTTCCAAAAACACATTCATTTTATTTAATTTAAATATCGTTCCAAGTCACATTTCAAAATTGTTATATTTCAAACCAAATTACTTCATTTAAACCATTAAAATTTGAAGTCATTATATTTAAAGTCAAATATTTAATTCTCAAAATTTTAACCCTTTCAAAGTTCATTTATTCACTTAAATTTAATTAAACGGCGAAAATTCAACTTTCACAGCACTTAGAAAATGCTACGGAAAGTTATGTTTAAAAACAATTCAATTAGCAAAAGACAACATGTAAAATGCTGTAATAGGTTTAGATTTCAATTAAAACTTTAGTCAAGTCCAGCAACTACAACACTTACAAAGTGCTGTAATAGCCCTTAGTTCATTTTAGCCATTTAGTTCATTTCTATTAGTTACAGCATTTACAAATGCTGTAATATCCTTTACATTAGAAATAATAACATTTCAAAAATATTGTTAATTAGATTCCAAATATTGAATATAATTTCACAAACAACTAAATTTAATTTAAATCATTTTAAACTTATAAAATCATATAATATCACTTTTAAAATAATCATTTAAATACCCTTATATTCATGATTTTATAAGGTTAAGTTTTCATTCAAAAATCAATTCAATAATAATTTACTTATATAATTCAACATTCAATTTCAATTCTTTATAATTAAATTTTTAACTTAATACTTAAGTTTAAATTTCCAAATATAACTTATTTTTCATTTTATTTACTTAACTTAAAATTCATTTTTAAACAAAATTCACAAATTTCCAATCTAAGTTATATTTCAAAATTCAACTTAAACATTCATTTATTTAACCTTTTTGTTATCCCAATTTTTGGACAAAACTGGAATATCCATGTTGAGCGCGTTTCCACCTCGAAGAAGCAGCCAGCAAGCGTATACAAGTTGAAGATTTCATTCATAACCCAAGTGCAAAAGCTCATTCGATATTAAGAAGTTTTAAAGTTCATTCGGCGAAACCATACAAGAACCCATTCGGCAAAGCCCCATTCGGCATTCAGAGCACACTGATCCATTCGGCAATCATAACGACAAGGTTAATTCGGCAATCCATGCCTAAGGCCATTCGGCATTCCCATTCGGCATTCCCAACAAGATCCATTCGGTAGTACCGAACCAAACAACCCCCAAGCCATGCCGAACCAAAACTCCACCTCTATGCTCCACCGAACCACATGCCACCGAGCCAGGTGACTACCGGACCATCCCCTTCCTATCACTACCGAACCATCCATCGCCGAACCATGCTCCTACCACCGAACCATACTCCTACCACCGAACGAGCTCCACTCAACCTACCACCGGACCAACCTACCACCGGTCCAGCCATCCTTCTCTCCAAGCTCCATGCCGAATGAAGCCTCGCCGAACCAGAAAGTTTCCAGTCCAGATTGCTTCAGCCCGGGCCCACCAGCAGCTATATACATCCAAGACCCCTGCCCCCTACCTCACTCTATAAATAGAGGGGCAGGGGTACAACAATGGGGAACAAGTTTGAGAGCTCAAGCCTGGAAGGAACTCTCAAACAACTTTAGATACTTGTAATCAAAGCTTTGTACTTGTAATCTGAAGGAAAAAAGGAGAATAACATATAAAGTGGACGTAGGCACGTTCTTGCCGAACCACTATAAATCTGTGTGTCTTTTACAATTTAGTCCCTGTTTTTCATATATTTGCATAAATCATCCAAATCACTAAATACAACATAAAATCAACCAACTCATACGACTTTGGGTGTTTGCGGCCATTTTTCACCAAACATTTTGGTGCTTTCACTGAGAAGGACCAGCTCCCGCTACATCGGATAGAAGTTGAATTTGAAAATCTAAGAGTTCAGATCTAAGAGTTATGACGAGACAAACAAGTAGAAGGCAAAGGCCAGAGAGAAGTGAACACCAAGGAAGTCAAGAGGCTTCCTCAGGAGGGAATCAAGTGTCGATCTTCATCACTAGGGATGAGATGGAGGTCATGATGAGAAGACAGGAAGAGATGATACAGAACTTACTTCAACAAATTGGGCAAATTGGAGCACAAATCCAAGGAGCAACTAGAGTTCAGAACGGAGCAGAACCATCTGGCGCAGCACCAGAGCTAGGGGGCAACCCCCAAGCAGCAGACGACTATCAATCAGGCGTCGATCCCGCATGGGGGCACCACACTTGGAGCCAGTTAATCCAATCACAGAGAGTGAGATAGAGGCCTCTGAGCAACCAGGTAAGGAATGAACGCCCAGCCAGGGGGCAGGTAAAATTCCCTCATGAACACGGGGGCAGGTCGAAAACGATGAACAAGTCGCAAAACTCTCACTAGCACGGTTAAATCATTTACACATGCGAGCGATCGCGCACGATCCATAGGCATGCTCTGAATGACTATAGACCGCACCATAGTAAGAGTTTACACTTTGACATCCTCGTCTTGCTCCTGCTTTGACTTTGATTTGAACGTTCCTACTGTGGAACTCGTATGACTATTGCTTTAACATTTACAATTCCATGGAAAAATTATTTACTTGTATGCCCGTTGGATCGCGAACGGTCCACGAGCACCTATTGCATGGCAACGAACTGCCGAAGTCTTTGATTCGAAAAATTCTCCCAAACATTGACTCCAACACTGATAATATTAAGTCCCCCCCGGGCACACTCATTCGCCTCGAACGGCACCCGACTTCGAACAGTCACAATTCGCCTCGAACGGCACCCGACTTCGAACAGTCACAAATCGCCTCGAACGGCACCCGATCGCGAACGATCACAACTCGCCTCGAACGGCACAACTCGCCTCGAACGGCACAACTCGCCTCGAACGGCACAACTCACCTTACCTCAAATGGCTCGATCGCGAACGGTCGTCATTTGAGGTCCGCCACTTGATCACTGACTGTTACACCTTACCTCAAATGGCTTGATCGCGAACGGTCGTCATTTTAGGACAGTCACTTGACCGCACACTGTCGCACCTTACCTCGAATGACTTGATCACGAACGATCGTCATTTGAAGTTAGGCGCTTGACCTTGAACGGTCATATTTCATCACAAATGGCTCGATTGCGAACGATCGACGCGTGGACTTACATGCTCGACCGCGCACTGTCGCACTTTACCTCGAATGACTCGATCACGAACGATCGTCATTTGAAGTTAAGCGCTTGACCTTGAACGGTCCCCACTCGACCGCGCACTGTCGCACCTTACCTCGAATGACTCGATCCCGAACGGTCGTCATTTGAAGTAAAGCGCTTGACCTTGAACGGTCACATTTCACTGCAGATGACTCGATCCCGAACGATCGACGCACGGATTTATGCGCTTGACCACGCACGGTCGCACTTCGCCTCAAATGACTTGATCACAAACGATCGTCATTTGAAGTTAGGCGCTTGACCATGAATGGCCGCGCTTCATCCCAAATAGCTCGATCCCGAACGGTCGTCATTTGGTGCCATATAAAATATCAAGTTCTTTACAGGTTGATGACAGGATATAACATCCAGCTCATGGCATTACAAAACACGCCTTCCTACCGCAAGGCATATTTTGGGGGGCAAAGTGTTATCCCAATTTTTGGACAAAACTGGAATATCCATGTTGAGCGCGTTTCCACCTCGAAGAAGCAGCCAGCAAGCGTATACAAGTTGAAGATTTCATTCATAACCCAAGTGCAAAAGCTCATTCGATATTAAGAAGTTTTAAAGTTCATTCGGCGAAACCATACAAGAACCCATTCGGCAAAGCCCCATTCGGCATTCAGAGCACACTGATCCATTCGGCAATCATAACGACAAGGTTCATTCGGCAATCCATGCCTAAGGCCATTCGGCATTCCCATTCGGCATTCCCAACAAGATCCATTCGGTAGTACCGAACCAAACAACCCCCAAGCCATGCCGAACCAAAACTCCACCTCTATGCTCCACCGAACCACATGCCACCGAGCCAGGTGACTACCGGACCATCCCCTTCCTATCACTACCGAACCATCCATCGCCGAACCATGCTCCTACCACCGAACCATACTCCTACCACCGAACGAGCTCCACTCAACCTACCACCGGACCAACCTACCACCGGTCCAGCCATCCTTCTCTCCAAGCTCCATGCCGAATGAAGCCTCGCCGAACCAGAAAGTTGCCAGTCCAGATTGCTTCAGCCCGGGCCCACCAGCAGCTATATACATCCAAGACCCCTGCCCCCTACCTCACTCTATAAATAGAGGGGCAGGGGTACAACAATGGGGAACAAGTTTGAGAGCTCAAGCCTGGAAGGAACTCTCAAACAACTTTAGATACTTGTAATCAAAGCTTTGTACTTGTAATCTGAAGGAAAAAAGGAGAATAACATATAAAGTGGACGTAGGCACGTTCTTGCCGAACCACTATAAATCTGTGTGTCTTTTACAATTTAGTCCCTGTTTTTCATATATTTGCATAAATCATCCAAATCACTAAATACAACATAAAATCAACCAACTCATACGACTTTGGGTGTTTGCGGCCATTTTTCACGCAAACACTTTTAATTTATACAAAAATCATTAACACTTTATAAAATCATTTTAAATTCTTTTTTAATCAAATTTTAAATCTATTTATCATATTTTTCTACTTAATTTAAATTCCATTTATAACCAAATCATAATTTCCAAAATAACTTATATTTCAAATTTCTAACTTTACCATTAATTTATTTCACTTATAAATTTGTAGAAAATCACTAATACTTTATAAAATCATTTTTAATTAAATTTAAATCAAAATTTCATAATATTTACATTTTTGTAATATTTTAGAAAAATATATATATTTAACCACAGTCTGTATAAAATTTTCTAACCTAAGTCCAATGATACAGATAATATATCATTTCAATCCGTAATTTACAAAGGAAAAATCCAGGTTCTATCATTTCAAACCCGCAATCCCAAGTAAAGGCAAATAAATAAAAATTGCTTAGGCCAATCATTTCGGCCCATAATGATTTTTGCCTATTCTAAAGTCTGTTCGGGTATGTATCATTTCAACCCATAGTGATTCTAATCTAAAGGGAACTTGCAGTGTGATAAACCGATATAAATAACAGAATAGCATTATATAACAGCAACAGATATTATAACAGGTAAATAAGCATGGTTGAACATCATATGATCATAGCATAAGCAGTTACAACATAATAATAATATCTATAGATTCACAGGATGTCAATTTACTACTTATATAAGTACGGAATATCTGGTGAGAAATACTCACCTCTACAAGCTGGAGATAACAACCAAACACACAAACTAAGATCCACAGAGGCACGAAAGAACAACTACGATTCAAGAGTGGGAGAGCCAAAGCTAATTTCCTTATCAAATTTCAAACAAAACAAAGTACAATATGGATTACAAACCAAAATATTATAAAACAATGCTAGGAATAAATACACAACTCAAAGCTAACGCTTTTGTACTTGCATTCAACATCATATGATTCAGCTATGGGCTATAAAAGCACTTTAATGTGAGGTAGAAGAGGTATATGTGTGCATATGAGGTAGAAGAGGTATATGTGTGCATGAATAAACAAATTCAAGGCAAATACATGGATTTCAAGGCCATCAAAGGTCTCGGCCAAGCATGGATGGACAAGGTCAGGTCTGGGAAGATCAACTACAGGTGTTGCAGAGGTCTAAGGCTCAGGTTGTGGCTGGTGATGGTGGTGTATGGGTCGGCCAAAGCATGATTGGAGTGGTGGAGACAAGGGGAGTTCGGCTATGGTGAATCAAGTGGAGTTTTTGTCAAAAATTTGGTAGATCTTCAACTTGGAGGGTCTAAGCCTTGGAAGGTCAGTGGAAGGAGGGGATCATGTCTGGTGTAGGTAGTGGTGGAGGCAGCCAAAGTGCTGGAGTAAGGAGGGGTCGAACATAAGAGATGAATGCATGTGCAAAAATCAACAAAATCAAGTAGAAAATGTAAAAAGAAATGAAAGTTTTACCAAAATTTTTCTTCAGGTGAAGGCCGAACTTTTTGAGAGTTTGAGAAAGTTTTTTTCATGTAAGAAACTGAGGAGAAGTCAGCTGAAAGAAGGTGGTATGATCAGTAATTGAATGGATGTGGTGATTGAAGTGAAAAGGTAAGTTTGAATATGAAAAGACATGCATATTAAAGGTCAAAAACCTTTCAGATTTCCATAATTCTTTTTGAAATTTTAAATACATGTAAAATACATATAAATAAAGATAAAAATACAAAAATATAATGAATTCATAAAAATAAATAAATAAATTTTAAATAAATATAATTAAATTTAGAAAATAGCTAAAAATTGGAAACTAGGCTTTAAAAATTGAAAATAATTCAATAAACTTTGGAAAAGCTGTAACATTACTTTAAAATATGTTTTAAAATAAAATATATACCTAACATGTCATATAACACATATTAGAACATAATTTGACAAATAAAAATATTATTTATATAAATTAAATAGACAATTTTACTAAATAAATCAATTTACATACAATATTGTAAAAAGCATAACTTTCACAATATAAATCGGATTTCAACGAAATGAAAAGCAGTATTCTTGAAATTAAATTTATTTTCATAATGAAAGATAAAATTTCAAAAATACAAATGTTTAAATTTTAAATTTAAAAGTCAAAGTTTGACCAGATTGACCAAAATCCACTTTTTTGGAAAATATTCTATTTATTCAGGTTTGAAACTATAATTCACACAAAAATAAAAATATACTTTTAAAATAACAAAATTTATCCATTTTAATAGATATAATAAAGTTTTTAAATCAAGAGTTTCAAATAAAATAATCAAAATAAGCAATTAAAATAAATCACAAATTCAGGGTTGTTACACTCTCCCCATTCAAATCTTTTTGTCCTCGAAAATAACGAACAAGGAAAATAAAGACAAAAAAGATAGACAAAACAAATAGTACCTGGAAAAACAATTTCGAATTCGAAGCACGAATGCTCTCCTCCGTCTCCTAGGTACAATCTCGATCATCAGTACTTCACAGTACTTTGACCAGACAAACAGATTCCCTTCTTAGCTGCTTCGTACCTCTGCTGGCAATACAAATTGGCTTACTCTCGACAGTCAGATTAAGCTAAATATCCAAACTATCAAGAGTAGTTGGATGAACAAAAAGAGGTGGATCAAGAAGATACTAGAGGAGATGTGAGACGTGGAATACATCATGCACTCAAGAAAGTTTCTCGGGCAAATCTAAACGATAAGCCAAAGAACCAACTCTCTCCATAATACAAAAAATACGCTCAAAGAAGAAGAAGGTACAAATAGTTAGAAGGGAGAATAGGTTGAAATAAAAGGATGAACCATATTTAAAAATATATAAGTTTCAATTTAAAAATTTTATATTTAACATTTTAAACATTTTATTATATGATAAATAGTCATTTGATTCAAATTCGATAGTTCGAAGAAAACAATATTTAAAACATTTTTAAATTATTTAGACAAGTAAAATAAATGATCAAAATATCCATTATATAGTATACTTTATCAAAATACTTTTATAACTCGATGTCTTAACAAGTTTACTTTCGTTCCTGTAGACTCTGGCTATGCGTTGATCAGGTGCAAAGCTAGAATTCTCCAGGTACTTGGTAGACTTGTTTCAACACCTAGTGAAAATACGGGAAAACCTTTTAAAACAATAGATATGGAAAGTACAATCCAAACAAATCAACCAAACCAAACATGTCGATCATGGATCGCGGATACACAATGGTTACACCTGGATCCTTCAGGAAACATCCGTACCCGTAGGCTGACTACCGCAGCCCTGTGATTACGCCATGAAGACTAGTAGTACTGCAAATACACAATGGTTACGCCTGGATCCCCCAGGAAACATCCGTACCCTTAGGCTCTCGCAGCCCATACGGATTACGCTACCAAGCGACCCAACAGATCACAGATACACAATGGTTACGCTAGGATCCCCCAGGAAACATCCGTACCCTTAGGCTCTCGCAGCCCCTGTGAATTACGCTATGCAGTCACGATCATAAGACCATGGAGATCGCCATGGAATTCGATGGACACTCGAGTATCATATCCGGAAAACCCAAATCAGAGAGAATAATATCGATAGAATGAATCCACAATGTGGCCACAAAGCGGATATCAAGCAGAAGGCACTTTCCATATCTTTAGTTCGAAAATACGTATCATATAGTACCTTTCAAAATTGTGACTCCCCACCTCTATACCCACGCTAGCCAAGAAAATTACGGTGTAATGCTGTCCACTTGCAACGGAGAATAAGGCTGTTGAGGAGCGACCATCCGTATAATTGCTTTGTGCGAGCACCGATATGCCAGATAAAACATAAGAGGAAATCCGACGCACCGACACAAACTCAAAGCTACTACACGTGGCTATAATGTCTTCGAAAACAAACATAACACAAATCAGTCACAGACATCCATATCACAAAGGCGGAAAAGATGTGAATATAACACATGAAAGTGTACATCAGAGTAGTGGTCAAACAAGATCCACAATATCACAAAAGAATAGCTACAAGTGCTACACAAAAGAATATGGATACATCAATGAGTCTATATCTCAAATGTATACAAAAAAAACTACTAATCTAAGTAGTTAGCCAAAAGTCAGGGTGATAATCCCAGATGTGAAGTCAAGCAGAAGCACCTGTAACATCTTGGTCTGACCTGAGTATTATTTAATAAGAAAAGAATAAATGGATCAGTCTAGCTATAAATATCAGATAAAATGAGATAGAATAAGAGATATGACATAACATATGATAACCATAAAGCCATACTGTGATAAGTTTGAAATTGAAAATCAACAAGAGATTAATTCAATATCACCAGAATCTTCTCAAAGATAAAAAGGAATGTCATACTCAATATCTTCATTCACAAAAAGTTAATGACACACAAATTCACCAATGCAAAAAAATTGATAACACATATCAATGAAAATCACGAAAATTGGTGAAACACAAAATTCTAGAAATCATCAATGGAAATCCAGAAATCACAAAAAGGGGGAGGCCTATCACAAAACGGGAGTATGAAAACTCGCCAACACGTGTATCACAAAATGGAACGCTATTCCATGGTAGCTAACCATTAATTTTGAGCCGAAGCTCCACAAAACGGCCCGAAGACCATGGGTCGCTACCCCACCAAATTGAGCCAAAGCTCCATAGAAACGGGGTTTAGTCTCCCTCGTAGACAAACAGACATCGCACATTTGCTAGTCTAAATCACAAAAATGATGATCAATGATCATCAAGAAGTGTCAATTACAGTAAGCTAGTAAATATAAAAGCTTAGCTTCATGTCCAATAACCACTAGCTTAACTTAAATATTTACGAACAAATTGTAGATCTCCACTCAAAAATTGTCACAAGAGATTCAATCGAACAAGTCCAGGAATTAACCGACGAAGTAAATGCAAGCGTTTCATACCACTTGTTTTACGAAGCCGTTTAATTAGATTTCTCGTACAAGTGAAGTAAAGGTTTGTATATATTTTAAAATGACAAGTCACAAAAATGATCGTAGAAACGATCAATCACAAAAAATTCACATATGAAGACGTGAATGAAATCCAAAGAATTCGATTCCAAATTCATCAAAGTGGAAATAGCATGCGGCCTAACAGAGAAACACAACATGGCGCGGCCTAGGCATGGCGCAACCTAACATGGCGCAACCCAAGTTGGTTGCGACCAAAGGTGGGCCGACCTAATTGCAAGGCGAGAAGAGTAAAGCGAACGACCTATGTGGTCAGCGACCTAAGGAGCTAGTGGCACAACAGGCCGAACGACCTACGTGATGCAACGACCTAAGAGGAATAGGCTGAGCGACTTAAGGGTTGGAATGACCTAACAGGCCAAGCGACCTAAGGTATAGTGCGACCTAAGGAGCAGAAGAAGGCCGAGCGACCTAAGGCACTAACGGCATAAATGGCCGTGCGACTTAACACAAACGACCAACACATAGGGACAAGCAACGACCTAAGTGATAAAAAGGAGGCCGAGTGACCTAACAACCTATGGGTTAAGACCTATGGCCGAGCGACCTAACAACCTATGGGTTAAGACCTATGGCCGAGCGACCTAACTGTAGGCCGAGGGTGGTGCAAGCTGAACGACCTAGGGATGAAACGACCTAATTTGCCGCGACCCATAGAGGGAAGGCCGAGCGACCTAACAACTTAAGGGGGTAAAAAAGGCCGAGCAACGACCTAAGGGTGGAGCGACCTATAGGGGAGCGACCTAAATGCAGGCCGAGAATTCTTCATGTGCAGGCCGAGCGACCTAAGGGTTTTGAAGCTCAAAACTCACTCAATTTGCAAACGATCGAGCACGAACGCTAGGGGATTATGCCTATCGGCTACCCGGTCCTATTGGCTCCTCGATTCATCACCAAAAACGTGTTCAAACATCAAAGATTGGATTTTTAAAGATTTGAACCCAAAACACTTGGCATTTTCACCAATTCAATCCAAATTAATAGCAAATGCACATGAATAAGTTCTAGGAATTCATACCTAACAATCAAAGATAGTTATAGACAAAGATGTGAGATAAAAATCTCACCTTTACACAAAATCAATGAAGGAGAAGCTTGAAAGCAAGGAAGAATCAACGGGTTCTCTTTGAATTTGGAGTTGGATGTTGGATTTGCAAATGAACTAGGGCTTGGAGTTTTAATTTCCCATTCCTTCCTCCATTTTTGATGAAGCTTGAGTGTTAGGAAATGAAAGTAAAGTTATGAAGGGAAGGGGGTTGAGTTAGAATTAATAGCTTAGGCTAATGGGCTAAAGCAAACCCAAAGTCCAAAGTGAAAAAGTGGCAAAATTCCACTAACTCCAAACATATCAAAGTTTATACTCAAAAATATCGCAAATGGTGTTTTGGACCCAATGGAAGTGGTTCCGAGTCCTAATTCGATCGTATGCAAAAAGTAACTTTTCGGACTAAAATCCGACTAACGATAAAATATTCAAATAAAATATTTAAATGTTCAATCGTAAAATATGCGGGTTGTTACAGACTCCCCTCCTTAAAGAAATTGCGTCCTCACAATATTTAAGAAGAAAATATGAGGTAACAACCATGAAAGCATATCAACACAAAAGGAATTTGAATAAGAAATTCACCTCAAAGAGCACGGGAAAGTAAGTCCGGATGTATTCGGTCGATGACCTCCCTATATTCCCAAGAGCAATCCTTAGGATTTGAGGACCTTTGGACTTTAACAAGCGGAACACCTTTATTTTGAAGGCGCTTGACCTCCGAAGCAATAATGCGAATAGGATGTTGCTCATAAAGTAAATTAGGTGAAACTTCAATTTCTTCCACAACACCGGGCTCAAGAATAGAATCGGAATCTCGAAGGCATTTCCGTAATTGAGAAACATGAAACACGTCATGAATAGTAGAAAACTGAGCCGGTAATAAAAGGCGATAAGCCACGGAACCAATACGTTCGGTGATGGGAAATGGACCAATATATCGAGGTGCTAACTTTCCCGATCGATTGAAACGTACAACACTCTTTATAGGTGAAACACGAATAAACACAAGATCTCCCACACAAAATTCTAATTTCCTTCTCCGGTTATCGGCATAGGATTTTTGTCTACTTTGGGCTTCTTTCATCCTATGAGGAGTAAGGTCAATCTTTTCTGTGGAATCACGAATAAAATCTGGACCTAAAACCAGCCTCTCACCGGCCTCAAGCTAACAAGAAGGAGATCGGCATGGCCTTCCAAAGAGTACCTCGAAAGGTGCCATACCAATACTAGACTGGAAGCTATTATTATAGGAAAACTCAACAAGAGAAATATGATCTTCCCAACTTCCACCAAAATCAAGAACACATACACGAAGAAGATCTTCAAGAGTTTGATTCACATGCTCAGTTTGTCCATCGGACTGAGGATGATAAGCGGTGCTAAAATTAAGCTTCGCTCCCAAAGCTTTTTGAAGACTCTTCCAAAATCCACTAGTAAATAATGGATCATGATCACTAACAATAGAAGTAGGAACTCCATGTAATTTAACAATCTCTTTAATAAAGAGTTTGGCCAAAAGAGGTACGGTTCGATCGGACCGAACATGAATAAAATGGGCGGATTTAGTAAGTATATCAACTCTCACCCATAAGCTCTCATGACCCGAACGAGAACGGGGAAGGCCATCTATAAAATCCATGGAAATTTGATCATACTTCCAAATTGGAATTTCTAAAGGTTGCAATAACCCACCGGGCCTTTGGTGTTCGGCCTTAATGAGTTGGCAAGTCACGTAACACTTGACAAAGTTAGCAATATCAGGTTTCATTCCCTCCCAATAATAAAGTTGCTTCATGTCCGCGTACATTTTACTACTACCGGGATGAATGGTAAATTTAGAACGATGAGAATCTTCTAAAATATCTTTACGAAGATCACTAACATTTGGCACGATAAGTCTACCAAATTTTCGAATGCCGCCACGAGAATCAATATCAAAATCTTTCCAACCTTCAATATCAATTTTATCCTAAAATTTTGGCTAAGAAGAGCCAATTCGGGATCTACCTTTTGAGCTTCAATAATGCGGTCTAAAAGAGAAGGATGAGCCTCAAGGCTACATAAAACAAGAGATGAACACAAATCAGAAACACGATCTCGAATCTGACAAGTGGATAGAATTCCGAGATCATTCCATTCAGATATCATCATAGAAACAACCGCTTGTTGCTTTCGACTAAGTGCATCAGCAACAAGATTTCCCTTTCCGGGGGTATAAAGAATATCAAGATCATAAGCTGCATGAAATTCGAGCCAACGTTGTTGACGCAAATTTAGTTCCTTTTGAGAAAATAGATACTTCAAAGATTTATGATCGGTATAGAGAACAAATTTCTCTCCCAAAAGATAATGACACCAAATACGAAGTGAAAACAATAGCCGCGGGCTCTAAATCATGAGTGACATATCTAGTCTCGGATGGCTTCAATTGCCTAGAAGCATAAGCAATAACACGTTCTCTTTGCATAAGAACGACACCCAAACCAACGCGACTAGCATCGGTACAAACAACAAAATCTTGATTCCCCTCGAGAATAACAAGAATAGGAGCATCAGAAAGGATTCTTTTAATTTCTGAAAAGAAGCTTCACATTTGCTCGACCAAATGTATTTAACTCCCTTCTTTGTCAAGCTAGTAAGAGGCACGGAAATTTCGAAAAAGTCCTTCATGAAAGGCGATAATAACCTGCCAATCCAAGAAAGCTACGGATTTCCGTCACACTCTCCGGTCTCTTCCAATTTTAAATCGCTTCAATCTTTGAAAGATCCACGGAAATTCCGGATTCGGAAATAATATGACCGAGAAATTTCACACGAGTTTGCCAAAAGTGGCATTTAGAAAATTTTGCTTTCAATTGATTGCTCCTAAGAGTTTCCAATACAATCCGAAGATGCTTTTCATGCTCCTCCTCGGTTTTTGAATACACAAGAATATCATCAATAAAGATGAGAACAAACCGATCAAGGAAGTCTTTGAAAACCCTATTCATAAGGTCAACGAAATAAGCCGGAGCATTCGTTAAACCAAATGACATAACGAGCCATTCATAAGATCCATAACGAGTATGGAACGATGTCAAAGGAATACTATCCTCTGCAATATGAAGCTGATGAAAACGGTAGCTAAGTCTAATTGTGAAAAGACTCTAGCACCACTAAGTTGATCAAATAGATCATCAATCCGAGGTAAAGGATACTTATTCTTGATAGTAAGATCATTAAGCTTACGGTAGTCAACGCAGAGCCTAAGTGTACCATCAGATTTCTTCACAAAAATAGCCGAAGCTCCCCAAGGAGAGGAACTAGAGCGAATAAATTGCTTCGTCTCCAATTCGGATAATTGTTTACGCATCTCCTCATTTTCTTTATTAGACATACGATAAGGAGGACGAGAAATAGGTTGAGCCCCAGGGATGAGATTAATTTTGAATTCGATTGCTCGCTTAGGTGGTAGTCCTAAAACGGGCTCAAATATGTCGAAAAATTCATGAACAACGTGAATAAGAGAAACAATATCCTCTTCATCATCATTATCGTCATCATGAGGATTTAAATAATATAAAGATGCAACCAAGCTGGAATCCGAATCTTTAAGATCAATAGAAATATGCTTAACAGATTGAGGATGTCGAAGATGAATAGTCCACTCAGGACATAGGATTTGGGCTTCATAACGGTTAAGCCAATCCATTCCCAAAATCATTCCAAAGCCTAAGTAGCGCATAACATGCAAATCGGCTCGGAAAGAAAAATCACACAAAATAATCTCGACATCTTTACACAGTAAACTGATTGTTGCGGGTCCACCAACCAGATTTTCAATTCTCAAGGAAGTCATTCAACACAAAACATCCAAAGAAAAAGTATCAACAAGTTCTTTTGATATGAAGAATGCGACGCACCCGTATCAAAAAGAACTCGAATATGATGATCACGAAATAAAATAATGCCATCAAGGATAGAATGAAAAATACCTTTACCACGAGATGTGTTGCCAGGGGCTTGAGCAACATTAAGCTTTCCATCCTTCTTGCCTTGAAGTTTGGGACAAGAAGATAAATAATGATCCGGGCTTTTGCAATAGCGACAAATACGAGGCTTTGGACACTTGTTCGCATAATGGTCCTTAGAGCCACAATTGCAGCATTGCCCACTACCGGAGGTAGAAGTCTTTGCCACCGAAGTTGATTGCTTCACTTTCTTATTGGGATAAGGAACCTTGAACTTATTAGGCCTTTTCTTGTTGTTGAAGTTCGATTTTGCACCCATAACTTCAACATCACTCTCCCTATCTGCTTCTTCAAGACGAAGAGCGATATCAACGAGTTGATCAAAAGAAACTTCTAACTTTAGAAATAATGACTTCTTAAGATTTTTATTCAAGCCATAGACAAATTTTTGGTTCTTCTTCAATGGGGTGTTTATGTATTCGACCCCATATTTGGAAAGTGACTCAAATGATGCGACATAGTCTGTCACAGAGGATTCACCTTGAACAAGGTCAATGAAACGGCGAGCCAAAGTCACCTTCTCAGCTTCTGGCACAAATTTTAATTCGAAGCGTTCTCGGAATTTCTCCCAAGTAAGATCCGCTTCATTTATTTCAGAAATCAGAAGCTCATACCAATCTAATGCTCTTTCTTGGAGCATTCTAGAGGCCACCTGAACACGGTGAAGATCAATAAGATTCATGCGAGAAAAGATTCGATCGCACGTTCTCAGCCAAGCCTGGACTTCAATAATTGTTTCAGAACCTTTGAATGGCTCCCCACCCAAATTGGTAATCGCCACACAAACGTGCAAATCCAGACCTAGAGTGAGTAGACTCCGGATTAGATCTGGCTGCTTGAGCATTCCTTACTAGATCAAGAAGCTGTTGGGCGACATAAATACTCCATCTTGGGAGTAGCACGAGATTGACCGGCGCTGGGACGGCCTGGTCTAATCATTTCTCTTCCTTAAGAAGAAAGAAGGAAGAAGAAAAAGGTTATTCACCAAATGAATGTCAAGCAATCTTGATAGATAAAAAAGGAATCATAAAGAAATTAGGATGAATCGGTACGAAGACTCGAATTAAATCCTAAAGCACGACTCCTAAGATGGACTTAGGACGATGATCCTTGTTAGATTATTCAACATTGTTATGAAGATTGGCTCTTATACCAAGCTGTGACGCCCCACCTCTATACCCACGCTAGCCAAGAACATTACGGTGTAATGCTGTCAACTAGCACGAAGAATAAGGCTGTTAAGGACCGACCATCCGTGTAATTGCTTTGCGCGAGCACCGATATGCCAGATAAAACATAAGAGGAAATCCGATGTACCAACACAAACTCAAAGCTACTACGCAGTGGCTATAATGTCTTCGGAAACAAACATAGAAATAAACATAACACAATTCAGTCACAGACATCCATATCACAAAGGCGGAAAAAGATATGAATATAACACATGAAAGTTTACATCAGAGTAGTGGTCAAACAAGATCCACAATATCACAAAAGAATAGCTACAAGTGCTACACAAAAGAATATGGATACATCAATGAGTGTATATCTCAAATGTATACAACAAAAATTACTAATCTAAGTAGTTAGCCAAAAGTCAAGGTGATAATCCCAGATGTGAAGTCAAGCAGAAGCACCTGTAACATCTCGGTCTGACCCGAGTATTATTTAATAAGAAAACAATAAACGGATCAGTCTAGCTATAAATATCAGATAAAATGGGATAGAATAAGAGATATGACATAACATATGATAACTATAAAGCCATACTATGATAAGTATGAAACTGAAAATCAACAAGAGATTAATTCAATATCACCAGAATCTTCTCAAAGATAAAAAGGAACGTCATACTCAATATCTTCATTCACAAAAAGTTAATGACACACAAATTCACCAATGCACAAAAAATGATAACACATATAAATGAAAATCATGAAAATTGGTGAAACACAAAATTCCAGAAATCATCAATGGAAGTCCAGAAATCACAAAAAGGGAGAGGCCTATCACAAAACGGGAGTATGAAAACTCACCAACACGTGTATCACAAAATGGAACGCTATTCCATGGTAACTAACCATTAATTTTGAGCCGAAGCTCCACAAAACGGCCCGAAGACCATGGGTCGCTACCCCACCAAATTGAGCCGAAGCTCCATAGAAATGAGGTTTAGTCTCCTTCGTAGACAAAGAGACATCGCACATTTGCTAGTCTAAATCGCAAAAATGATCATCAATGATCATCAAGAAGTGTCAATTACAGTAAGCTAGTAAATATAAAAGTTAAGCTTCATGTCCCATAACCACTAGCTTAACTTAAATATTTACGAACAAATTGTAGATCTCCACTCAAAAATTGTCACAAGAGATTCAATCGAACAAGTCCAAGAATTAACCGACGAAGTAAATGCAAGCGTTTCATACCACTTGTTTTACGAAGCCGTTTAATTAGATTTCTCGTACGAGTGAAGTAAAGGTTTGTATATATTTTAAAATGATAAATCACAAAAATGATCGTAGAAACGATCAGTCACAAAAAATTCACATACGAAGACGTGAATGAAATCCAAAGAATTTGATTCCAAATTCATCAAAGTGGAAATAACATGCGTCCTTACAGAGAAACACAACATGGCGCGACTTAGGCATGGCGCGACCTAACATGGCGCGACCCAAGTTGGTTGCGACCTAAGGTGGGCCGACCTAACTGCAAGGTGAGAAGAGTAAAGCGAACGACCTATGTGGTCAGCGACCTAAGGAGCTAGCGGCACAACAGGCCGAATGACCTAAGTGATGCAACGACCTAAGAGGAATAGGCCGAGCGACTTAAGGGTTGGAACGACCTAACAGGCCAAGCGACCTAAGGTATAGCGCAACCTAAGGAGCAGAAGAAGGCCGTGCGACCTAAGGCACTAACAACAAAAATGGCCGAGCAGAAGAAGTCGGAGATTTGATTTTGGATAAGTGTTTGGTCTTCAGGATTGGATTGTCAGTTTGGATAACTGGAATTCGTTGTGTTTCACGTATCTTTGAGGGAATACGTGTAAGATTTATCTCTGGTTATAGAATCAGCAGTTCAGGGAGTCTTGGTTGTTGATTCAGACTTGTCTGTAGTCTGATATCCTGTCTTGTTTTGTAGATCTAGGTGAGTGAGCTCTGTAGCTTAGTAGTATTGTTTGTTTGGATTCTATAGAGCGAGTAACCCGGTATTTATACTTGGGGAAACTCGAGAAAATTCTATCCGGAATTTTGTCTGGATAGTTAGATTTGTTTGTTTGGATGAATTGGTTGCTATGATTGTTAGCTTATGATTTATATAAGCTTGTGTTTTAAAATTAAATCTTTAATTAGATTATTAAATTACCATTGTTTTAAATTTCGAGGACGAAATTCTTTTAAGGGGGGAAGAATGTGATATTCCGAAAATTTTGGCATTATCAATTTAATAATCTGTGTAAAAATTAAATTAATTTGATAATAATCGTCAATAAGATTTGAATGGATTTAATAATCTCCTTTTAAATAAATATTTAACTGATAGTTTATCTTTTAAAAGCTAATTTAAATTATTTCTATTTATAATGTATATATGTATATATTGGTATATATTATAAATAGATAAGTTTTTGTTTTTAAATTTAATAGATAAAGCTATGTTTTCTAATTCTATTATTTTTGATAATTTGGAAATTTAATATTGAATAAATAATAATATGTTCTATTTACTCAAGATCAAGCTATTTGTTTAAAAATAAATTCTAGCCTACGTTTAAATTTAAATAAAAGATTTGTTTTGTTCTTTTTACTTTAGCTTTATAAAATAAGCAATTTATTTATGTAGTGATTTCATTTATGGATCATTTTAAATTAACAATGAATGACTTTTAAATAATAGCAATAAATGAAATATTTTTAAAATGGATTTTTAAATGAATCGAAATTTGCTATTTTAAACTTATGTGTATATATACACATATTTTGGAAAGCTATGATTTAAAATAAAATCTTTCAACAATGTTTAAAAATAAAACAAATTTTATAAATATGAAACATAAGTATAGGGTTATAAAAATAAGTTTGAAAACATAAACTTAAGGAATTGTGATAGTAACACAAGGATAAGAAATAATAAGTAAATAAAGTAATAACCAAAGCAAATGACTAAACCAAATTTTGAAATGTGTATGTAAAATACAAAAGCATGTAATCATGTCTGTAATATAGTTATGTTAGCAACTAAACAAAATAAAATAAAATGCAAGGCTAAGCAAAGAAAAATGAATATCTATGTAAAATAATAAAAATAAACATGGCAAAGTCAAGTTAACAACGCAAAGTAAAGTAAATATGCAAAGAGTAGTATAAATATGAATGTAGCCTGTTAAGAAAAAAAATACAAAGCAAAGAAAATGTAAAAAAATATCTGAACATAAGATTGTATTAGTAGGAACCATATAGTACATTAGCTTTCATCTCAGCACCAACTTAAGTCAATTCGAAATCTTATTGAGCATCTTAGCCCATATTTGATAAATATCTTGCCTGATACAAACAAGAACATAATTATATCTGCATGTGCTTAACCCAGTTATCACCTTCCCCTATAAACTTCTATATATGCATACCTTCTTCTTTAGTTCGTTCAATATAACATATCCAACCTGAAACAATGGCAAACATTTTCATTTATACAAACTCAAGTAATATTACAGCTGAAGATAGGCAAGAAATTTAGGAAGATCACAGCAAACAAACAGTTTCTAGTTTCAAATTATTCTCTGTTATTGTCAGGTGAGTAACTTCAAATTTTAAATAACTTAAGTAGTAATCTGGTTGCATAGAGTTTCTGGAAATATTATGTTTGAATTCCAGTATATATATTGGCGCTTTCTCTGTATTTATATAGGAATGAATGATATCAATGTTCTGTTTAATTCTGGGTACTCTCTGTTCATATTTCCAGATTCTCATTTGATTTTAATTCGACATCTTGTGATGTAATCCTTAATTAAGCTTAAGTTTCAAGTGAAACTTGTGTATTTCATCACCAAATTTAGTTTCAAAAATTTTATTTTAGTAAAAGAAATATTGTTTGTCTCTGGTAATCAAAATAACAGACCAATCGGTAAATAAGTGAAAATCCCAACATCATGATTCAATGATTCAGGCATGCAATCTGGAACACCATCCAAACTTATGATTTTTAAAACTAAAGCTAAAATTTTTAGTTAAGTATTGAAAGTGTAGTTTGGTTTTGAACGAAAGTGGGTTATTGTCGATTTGTGGGTGATCTAGTGGACCGGAGTGCTCGGGGTTCTTTGTGGTGAGGGACAAGTGATTGGAGGGTCGAGGAAAAATGGCGGTAGATGGTGCAATTAGGCGTGGTGGCGACGGCGACGAAATGCTTTCTGTAAACCTAATTTTTTTTTGACTGGGTTGTTGTTTGGGTCTGTTCGTTTTCCCTGGTGCATCGAGTTCAACGGGGGTTTGCGTATGGGTAGAGGGGTGAAAGGCGGAGTCGTGGCCGGTGGTGGTGGTTTTCCAGGTTTGGGAAGGGGTGGGAATGGTGTTTCCAGGTTTTGCTTTTACTGCTCGTTTTTGATTTGAATGTGGTGTTGGATTTTGGGTAGTCGTGATGTTATCTGGTGGTAGTTGGCGACGTGTTGGAGTTCGTGTAGATGGCCGGAGGTGGCTGGGGCCACGGTGCACGTGCACCGTGCCATTGAAGGCTGGGTGTTTGTTTTTTTTCTGTATGCAGGGTTTTAACTCGGGACATACTCGAGTTGTTCGAGTATATGACTCGAAGTAGGGGAGTGGAGGACTCGAAGCAGACCTGGGTGCACTCGAGTAAATGTTGTTTCAGACTTTTGTAACCTAGAAGCAGAATTTGATTTGAACCTATTTAAAAATAGTAATGGATTTAAACCAAGTTTAAATCTAGTTTGAAGCATGAATTCAAAGTTTTACTTGAATTCAAATCTGAAATAAAATAAAGTTTAAAAAAAAATGAAATATGGGTTTTCTTTCAGGTTTAAAAACCTGACAACTTCAGGTTTTAAAATTCAATGGTAAAATCTGAAACAAAATTTAAACTGTGTTTGAAATTTTAAAAGTTCAAAGTATAGATTCAAATGAATTTTTGAATCTAAGTTTTTAAAAAATGAATTGGATTGTAAATCAAGAATTAAAAATCAAATTCTTAAAAAGCAAGTTAAACCCAAGTTTTAAATTCAAGGTGAAACTAATGGATTCAAGTTTTTCTCGAATTCAAATCTGAAATTTTAAATCAGTTTTTTTAGTTAAATATATAAAACCAGTTTAAATAAAATAGTTTTGAAAAGTAAATTTGTTTCAAAATAATATTTGAATTGATTTTGGGTATAGTTCCTTTTATAAAGGAATTTACGAATGGAAAGTAAATAAATGGTTTTAACTTAAATTTGCAAGTTAAATATTAATGTATTTTGGTAATTTAAATTAAAATTAAGATTTAAGTAGTTTAATTTAAAAGTCTTCCTTATATAAGTACATATGTAAATAATAAATGTTATTTACATTTATTTAAAAGATTATAAAATTGAATTTAAATTTGGGAAATGTTTAAATAATAATCATTTTGAATCTTGAATTCAAATGATATTTGAATTTAAATTTAAAATGTAATGTTAAATACACTTTAATATTAATGAAATTATTAATAGAAATGAATTACCTTAGAGATAATTAAGGTAATAAAATAATTTAATTAATAAGATAATTAAAGAATGATTTATTTAATTAATAATTTAGATTAATTTATAATTAGAAATAATTGATAATGTTTAAATCTAAGATAATTTCTTAAAAAGTAATTAAGGAAATGTCATCAGTTAGTGATTAACTAAGAATTATTAAATAACTAATTAATGTGATTAAATTTAATAATTAGTTAGATTAATTAATTGAGTTAATCATTTGTAAATTGTGAAGTAATTACTTAATGGAAGTAATTAAGAGATTAATTACTTTTTGTAATTAATTTTTGGTGAAATGATTAAGTTAAGTTAATTAATTTAGTTTAATTAATTTAAGAAAATCATTTGATAAATTGATAAATGTAAACTTAGTGTATTCAATGGAGCATAATTACTTAAGGAAGTAATTAAAGTTAATTACTAAATGTAATTAGTAAAAGATGATGTGTTAATGAAGTAATTTGGGTAATTACTTTTGAAATTAATCAAAGGATTAATTAAAGGAGATAATTAATTATGTGATAGTTAATTTATTAATATGATTAATTAAGGGTAGTTAATTACTGGTTGATATTAATCAAAGGTGATTAATAATTGTGTTTAATTAAAGATTAATTACTTAATGTAATTGATTAAATCAAAGTAATTTAATTTAAAACTAAATTAGAGATCATTAATATAATTAATGATGTAATTAAGAACTGATTAATTAAGGAATAATTAACAATGTGGTGGTTAATTAAGAATAAATGTAATTAGTTATATTTAATTAATAAATAAAGTAATTAAATGTTAATTACTATGAATGATTTAGGATAATCAATCTGCGAAATTAAATAAAGACTAATTACCTATTGTAATTAGTGAATGATTAATCCAAGGTGTTTAATCAAGATGAATATTTAGAGGATGGTTAATTAATTTGATTTATAATAAATTAATGGTTGTATAAGCAGGATTTATAGATGAATTAATTAATTTAATTTACTTTAAATTAATTAGTGATAGAAGTAGTTAATTTAATTCATTTTAAATTAATTACAAATGATATGATTATAAATCATTGCTTATGGATGAATGATATTGATATTTCATTTGATGATTGTGAATTCAGATATGAGTAATATCTAGGTGATATGGATGCTTGGTTTAAATATGATAATATTTAATTATCTGTTTAGATGATAATATTGATTATCTGTATGTGATGATGATATGATTATCTACTGTGATATTATGAATTATTCATCTGTGTATATTGATTATATTGTATTGAACTGTTAAGACTAAATAGACAACTTGGCCTTAAAAGACACGTTTTGGATTTCGATGAGACCGGGATCGGGTTTCCTTATTTGGAACATCCGAAAACCACATCGATTCCAAATTAACGATAGGTCGTGAATCTGAAGTGAAGATGAAGATTCAGAATGCAAGGGTTATTGTCGTTAACTCTGAGGGTGATTCCAAAATGAGTGTAACGAGATAATGCCTTCGGCTTCGTTCGAACCC
Source organism: Allium cepa (assembly GCA_030765085.1). NCBI lineage: Eukaryota > Viridiplantae > Streptophyta > Magnoliopsida > Asparagales > Amaryllidaceae > Allium > Allium cepa. Next base: position 352,027,083 of record CM060944.1, read on the forward strand.
GGAACGAACTTGTATGGATTGAATGCTTTCAACACATCGTCAGGTGGGCGATGAGCATTCTAAGATATGTTCTATAAAGGTAATCGTAGCCTCAAGCCTCATCAACCGAGAATGGCTAAAACAGGGGATGTGCAGCAAGGTTAGGTGGGTCATGCCCAAGCAGGACAAGGATACTCCCCTGTCTAGATGTCCCTTTATTTTCGGTTGTGTGGGCGGTTGATTGCAACAACTGCCGGGGTTATCTTGTTCGGGACTGTTCAGTAAGGAATGGTTCCGGCCTTGTGTTGCAGGTGGTCGGGAGTGATCCTCGGTACGTTGATCTAGGCCACGTACTGTGACGGGCGGTACCCCAGTAGCCCTGCCATTGTATGGAATCCAAAATCCAATAAGTACCAACGGTTTTGATTGTATTACCCACTTTTGTGGCTAGTAGCTGGAATTTAATAGATGTAACAATTTCGGCTATTTTCTATTTACTTGAAAACCCTAGACCTATTATAATATCACTGAATTTCCTATCAAATGTTTTGGTTAGCGTAAGGTAAAAACTTTCCCATGTTTATTTTTGGGAAGTCTTACGTGATACCTTTTGTTTCAAAAGGATTTTCAAATTTAAGCAACTTTAACCTATTACTCACACCAGACCCATGTCTGACCCGGAGTTTATTTTTGTTTTTCATAAACTCTCGGGTACCCAAATTTTTACGGGTAGCCAAGGGATTCAGGTTAGCTTTGACGAATTCTGGAGGAGCAATGGAGCAGGAGGCTTCAGCGTTGTAGATATATATATAGTTCCGCTGTGTTGATATCTCTGAGTCGTATTGTTTGAGTTGTATCGTGTTGTATCAACTAGACAGGTGTTTATAACTGTCTAGTATGTGAGGTATTATCTGTATAACTCTGATTGATGTTGTATATAATGTAAATACTTATGTAATTATTATAATTTATCCGTTCCACTGTGAGATTCTGATGTTGTTTTTCTTTCTTCTCTATCTTTTCTATTTTCTCATCCCTTTCTTTGTTCAAGACGATACGGTTTTCTGGCCGTAGAAAGCCGGGTCGTCACAGTTGGTATCAGAGCGCTAGGTTGAGTGAATACCTAGGATCTTGAGTGATTTCTTTCCTGGGAGAGCGTATTTGTAATATATATATATAATATATATATATATATTTATTTCTACCTATTGTTGGGTTACCTGTTCAGGTTTTCCAATGAGCTATAAAGGTAGATAGGTAGTGGTGTGTGTAATACGACTACTAATGGTTGGAGTTTGAGTGATTGAGGTGGGAAGTGTAATTGTCGAGACTGTAGACCTATTACCGTCTCGAGTGAGCTTTAAGTGGTGTAAGGATTTCATGATCTCTAAAGAAAATCTGTTAAGATTCAGAGTTCATCTTTGAAGTGTAAGAGTTTGGATGAGCTAGAGTTTGGATCTGTCGGGTGAACAGAAGCAAGTCATGATATCTTGATACATCAAGGTGTAGTAGCTGTGTGATGAGACACAACGACTATGGATGTCTCCGAAGATGTTTCTTTGGGACAAGTTTAGAAAGAGAATCTGCTTCGGTGTTGTGATTGTGTTCAGCTGGGAGTTTCTGTTTGGTTTGAGGTCCGAGTTTCTCGAAGAGCTTTGGATTAGGAAGTGTTATCCCGCTTTTTGGCAAAGCCGTGATACCAAAAGATTGGCCAAAAACAAAGGACAGTTCGTCTCAGAGATTGGTTGCACTTCTCTTCGCTATGGATATCGATGAATTTTGTCCGAGCCCGGATCGGGCCGCAATTGATAAGGCATGACAAGAAAGACCATAGAAGCCAGCATTTCAAATTTCAAGTCAATCCGAGGTCATATGCTCAAGTTATGATGGATTCAAGTTAAGAAGGTGCACATTGCTCGGTTCGAACCCATCATGTTCGAACCCATCATATTCGAACCCATCGTGTTCGAAACCATCGTGTTCGAAACCATCTATTTCGAACCCATCATATTCGAACCCATAGGAAGAGGCGACATTCGAATCCATCTAAGGAACTCCCTACTTCGAATCCATCACAAATTCGAGTCCTTCCTATGCTTCGAATCCACCACAGCTTCGAATCCATTAATAGCTTCGAACCCATCACAGCCTCGACTCCATCAGACACCTTCGAATCCATCCATCATCTTCGACTCCATCACTCACCTTCGACTCCATCGACTTCGACAACTTCGAATCCACTCCATCGATTCGAAGACGACCTTCGAATCCAACAAAGCGGCTAAGCTAGCACGAACATGGATCGGCTCGAAGACAGGCGCGCCCCAATCGATTCGAAGTATTCGCTTCGGCCATGCATCGATTCGAACGAATCGATTCCATCGATTCGAACCGATCATAACTCCCAATCTACTGATCCAAATCCCATGAAATTTTTACAGAAGTTTGTCTACATGATGAAGAACGTCCACGCCAAGTTTCATCGCAATTGGACAATTTTTTGATCGATTCGAAGTTCACTTCGAATCGATCCCAAACTGGGCACGCACTTCAAGAACGCGGGCCTGTGGGCCCCCCGTCACGTGCCAAGCAGCCTCTCCATGATTTAGGCGGGATTTTGGCCTTTCACACCTATAAATAGAGCCCCTGGTCATTCAGAGAAGGGGTCGGAGAATTTGGAGAGAAAGAGTACGCCTAAACGCTGCCAGAATCACTCCATACCACCATCTTGGCTGCTGATTTCGAATTTAAGTCTGTTGTCTGCTGTAATTTGCTTCAAAACACTTGTAACCTTCAAGTATTAAGCAATAAAGTGATCAAACTTCATAGTGGACGTAGGCGCATCGTCGAACCACTCTAAATTCTTGTCTTCTATGCAATTTACTTTTCTATAACTTGGAGTTTTTGTTAGATAATTTTCATTTCCAATTTAAGTTCTTCACTTATTATCTCTTCAAAGACTTCCGAAGGGTGTTGCCCAATTTTGGTGCAAACAGGAAGTCTTCTGGCTTAGCAGTTTTTCTTGAGATAACTTCAAAAGCAGCGGAGCTGTTCCATTTCTTTGATGGATTGGCCACATAAGTGTAAGCTGTTCTGATTAGTAGAGAGAGCAGTATTTTTGGAATTAGGCTGGATTGATCACAAAAGTGACTTGCGATAGTTTGAGCGTTCTCTTGAGTTTCAAGATTTTTCTGGATGTCTTCAGGAAGTCAGAGTTTTGCTAACATCAGGAGATTGAGTTTGGTATCGACGGGATTTCAGAAGTGATACCGATGGTTCAACTCAGTAATATGATGATTTTTGAGTTTGGTGAAGTAAATCAGATTTTGGAGGAACTTTAGAATTTTCTTTTTGATTTGTGGAGCCCTAACGTTGGAATGTGTTGTCCAATCTGTGTTCGACTTCAGCATTTTCATCTGTTCAATCAGAGTTGCGCAGTGGAAGCATGATGGAAGCTGTTTTAGTTTGGAAGCAATTAGATGTTGCAATGTTTGGATTAAAGAGTTCTACAGGAAATTTTTCATGATCTAAGGCCAGATTAGAGTGCACCTATTTTATCTTTTCTAGATGAGAGAAGTAAGTTCTGCTTTCTGATTTAGAATAGAGTTTTTGTTCTGAGTTTTGGTTGATCATGGAAAGATCATTTTGTTGGATTATTTTGGTCCAGTTTGATTCGAGAGGCATCAGCAAGAGTTGAGCTAATCGGTAAAGATGTAAACAACCCAGGATCGTCTGTAGAGTTTTGTGGATGAGAGACGGACGAATTTGGATTCCGAAGTCGAAGATTTGATTTTGGATAAGTGTTTGGTCTTCAGGATTGGATTGTCAGTCTGGATAACTGGAATTCGTTGTGTTTCACGTATCTTTGAGGGAATACGTGTAAGATTTATCTCTGGTTATAGAATCAGCAGTTCAGGGAGTCTTGGTTGTTGATTCATACTTGTCTGTAGTCTGATATCCTGTCTTGTTTTGTAGATCTAGGTGAGTGAGCTCTGTAGCTTAGTAGTATTGTTTGTTTGGATTCTATAGAGCGAGTAACCTGGTATTTATACTTGGGGAAACACGAGAAAATTCTATCCGGAATTTTGTATGGATAGTTAGATTTGTTTGTTTGGATGAATTGGTTGCTATGATTGTTAGCTTATGATTGATATATGCTTGTGTTTTAAAATTAAATCTTTAATTAGATTATTAAATTACCTTTGTTTTAAATTTCGGGGACGAAATTCTTTTAAGGGGGGAAGAATGTGATATTCCGAAAATTTTGGCAATATCAATTTAATAATCTGTGTAAAAATTAAATTAATTTGATAATAATTGTTAATAAGATTTGAATGGATTTAATAATCTCCTTTTAAATAAATATTTAACTGATAGTTTATCTTTTAAAAGCTAATTTAAATTGTTCCAATTTATAATGTATATATGTATATATTGGTATATATTATAAATAGATAAGTTTTGTTTTTAAACTTAATAGATAAAGCTATGTTTTCTAATTCTATTATTTTTGATAATTTGGAAATTTAATATTGAATAAATAATTATATGTTCTATTTACTCAAGATCAAGCTATTTGTTTAAAAATAAATTCTAGCCTAGGTTTAAATTTAAATAAAAGATTTGTTTTGTTCTTTTTACTTTAGCTTTATAAAATAAGCAATTTATTTATGTAGTGATTTCATTTATGGATCATTTTAAATTAATAATGAGTGACTTTTAAACAATACCAATAAATGAAATATTTTTAAAATGGATTTTTAAATGAATCGAAATTTGTTATTTTAAACTTATGTATATACACACACACATATATTTTGGAAAGCTATGATTTAAAATAAAATCTTTCAACAATGTTTAAAAATAAAACAAATTTTATAAATATGAAACATAAGTATAGGGTTATAAAAATAAGTTTGAAAACATAAACTTAAGGAATTGTGATATTAACATAAGGATAAGAAATAATAAGTAAATAAAGTAATAACCAAAGCAAATGACTAAACCAAATTTTGAAATGTGTATGTAAAATACAAAAGCATGTAATCATGCCTGTACTATAGTTATGTTGGCAACTAAACAAAATAAAATAAAATGCAAGGCTAAGAAACGAAACATAAATATCTATGTAAAATAATAAAAATAAACATGGCAAAGTCAAGTAAGTATGCAAAGAGTAGTATAAATATGAATGTAGCCTGTTAAGAAAAAAAAAATACAAAGCAAAGAAAATGTAAAAAAAATCTGAACATAAGATTGTATTAGTAGGAACCATATAGTACATTAGCTTTCATCTCAGCACCAACTTAAGTCAATTCAAAATCTTATTGAGCATCTCAGCCCACATTTGATAAATATCTTGCCTGATACAAACAAGAACATAATTATATCTGCATGTGCTTAACCCAGTTATCACCTTCCCCTATAAACTTCTATATATGCATACCTTCTTCTTTAGTTCGTTCAACATAACATATCCAACCTGAAACAATGGCAAACATTTTCATTTATATAAACTCAAGTAATATTACAACTGAAGATAGGCAAGAAATTTAGGAAGATCACAGCAAACAAACAGTTTCTAGTTTCAAATTGTTCTCTGTTATTGTCAGGTGAGGTTCTTCAAATTTTATATAACTTAAGTATTAATCTGGTTGCATAGAGTTTCTGGAAATATTATGTTTGAATTCCAGTATATATATTGGTGCTTTTCTCTGTATTTATATAGGAATGAATGATATCAATGTTCTGTTTAATTCCGGGTACTCTCTGTTCATATTTCCAGGTTCTCATTTGATTTTAATTCGACATCTCGTGATGTAATCCTTATTTAAGCTTAAGTTTCAAGTGAAACTTGTGTATTTCATCACCAAATTTAGTTTTAAAATTTTTATTTTAGTAAAAGAAATATGGTTTGTCTCTGGTAATCAAAATAACAGACCAATCTGTAAATAAGTGAAAATCCCAACATCATGATCCAATGATTCAGGCATGCAATCTGGAATACCATCCAAACTTATGATTTTTAAACTAAAACTAAAATTTTTAGTTACGTATTGAAAGTGTAGTTTGGTTTTGAACGAAAGTGGGTTATTGTCGATTTGTGGGTGATCTAGCGGACCGGAGTGCTCGGGGTTCTTTGTGGTGAGGGATAAGTGATTGGAGGGTCGAGGAAAAATGGCGGTAGATGGTGCAGTTAGGCATGGTGGCGACGGCGACGAAAGGCTTTCTGTAAGCCTAATTTTTTTTGACTGGGTTGTTGTTTGGGTCTGTTTGTTTTCCCTGGTGCATCGAGTTCAACGGGGGTTTGCGTATGGGTAGAGGGGTGAAAGGCGGAGTCGTGGCCGATGGTGGTGGTTTTCTGGTGGTCGGAGTTTGAGGCGCGGTGAAGTTTCCAGGTTTGGGAAGGGATGGTAATGGTGTTTCCAGGTTTTGCTTTTACTGCTCGTTTTTGATTTGAATGTGGTGTTGGATTTTGGGTAGTCGTGATGTTATCTGGTGGTAGTTGGCGACGTGTTGGAGTTCGTGTAGATGGCCGGAGGTGGCTGGGGCCACGGTGCACGTGCACCGTGCCATTGAAGGCTGGGTGTTTTTTTTTTTTTTCTGTATGCAGGGTTTTAACTTGGGACATACTCGAGTCGTTCGAGTATATGACTCGAAGCAGGGGAGTGGAGGACTCGAAGCAGACCTGGGTGCACTCGAGTAAATGTTGTTTCGACTTTTGTAACCTGGAAGCAGAATTTGATTTGAACCTATTTAAAAATAGTAATGGATTTAAACCAAGTATAAATCTAGTTTGAAGCATGAATTCAAAGTTTTACTTGAATTCAAATCTGAAATAAAATAAAGTTTTAAAAAAATGAAATATGGGTTTTCTTTCAGGTTTAAAACCTGACAACTTCAGGTTTTAAAATTCAATGGTAAAATCTGAAACAAAATTTAAACTGTGTTTAAAATTTTAAAAGTTCAAAGTATAGATTCAAATGAATTTCTGAATCTAAGTTTTTAAAAAATGAATTGGATTGTAAATCAAGAATTAAAAATCAAATTCTTAAAAAAGCAAGTTAAACCCAAGTTTTAAATTCAAGGTGAAACTAATCGATTCAAGTTTTTCTCGAATTCAAATCTGAAATTTTAAATCAGTTTTTTTAGTTAAATATATAAAACCAGTTTAAATAAAATAGTTTTGAAACGTAAATTTTTTTTCAAAATAATATTTGAATTGATTTTGGGTATAGTTCTTTTTATAAAGGAATTTACGAATGGAAAGTAAATAAATGGTTTTAACTTAAATTTGCAAGTTAAATATTAATGTATTTTGGTAATTTAAATTTAAATTAAAATTTAAGTAGTTTAATTTAAAAGTCTTCCTTATATAAGTACATATGTAAATAATAAATGTTATTACATTTATTTAAAAGATTATAAAATTGAATTTAAATTTGGGAAATGTTTAAATAATAATCATTTTGAATCTTGAATTCAAATGATATTTGAATTTAAATTTAAAATGTAATGTTAAATACACTCTAATATTAATGAAATTATTAATAGAAATGAATTACCTTAGAGATAATTAAGGTAATAAAATAATTTAATTAATAAGATAATTAAAGAATGATTTATTTAATTAATAATTTAGATTAATTTACAATTAGAAATAGTTTAAATCTAAGATAATTTCTTAAAAAGTAATTAAGGAAATGTCATCAGTTAGTGATTAACTAAGAATTATTAAATAACTAATTAATGTGATTAAATTTAATAATTAATTAGATTAATTAATTAAGATAATCATTTGTAAATTGTGAAGTAATTACTTAATGGAAGTAATTAAGAGATTAATTACTTTTTGTAATTAATTTTGGTGAAATGATTAAATTAAGTTAATTAATTTAGTTTAATTAATTTAAGAAAATCATTTGATAAATTGATAAATGTAATTACTTAGTGTATTCAATGGAGCATAATTACTTAAGGAAGTAATTAAAGTTAATTACTGAATGTAATTAGTAAAAGATGATGTGTTAATGAAGTAATTTGGGTAATTACTTTTGAAATTAATCAAAGGATTAATTAAAGGAGATAATTAATTATGGGATAATTAATTTATTAATATGAGTAATTAAGGGTAGTTAATTACTGGTTGATATTAATCAAAGGTGATTAATAATTGTGTTTAATTAAAGATTAATTACTTAATGTAATTGATTAAATCAAAGTAATTTAATTTAAAACTAAATTAGAGATCATTAATGTAATTAATGATGTAATTAAGAATTGATTAATTAAGGAATAATTAATAATGTGGTGATTAATTAAGAATAAATGTAATTAGTTATATTTAATTAATAAATAAAGTAATTAAATGTTAATTACTTTGAATGATTTAGGATAATCAATCTGTGAAATTAAATAAAGACTAATTACCTATTGTAATTAGTGAATGATTAATCAAAGGTGTTTAATCAAGATAATATTTAGAGGATGGTTAATTAATTTGATTTATAATAAATTAATGGTTGTATAAGCAGGATTTATAGATGAAGTAGTTAATTTAATTTACTTTAAATTAATTAGTGATAGAAATAGTTAATTTAATTCATTTTAAATTAATTACAAATGATATGATTATAAATCATTGCTTATGGATGAATGATATTGATATTTCATTTGATGATTGTGAATTCAGATATGAGTAATATCTAGGTGATATGGATGCTTGGTTTAAATATGATAATATTTAATTATCTGTTTGGATGATAATATTGATTATCTGTATGTGATGATGATATGATTATCTATTGTGATATTATGAATTATCCATCTGTGTATATTGATTATATTGTATTGAACTGTTAAGACTAAATAGACAACTTGGCCTTAAAAGACACGTTTTGGATTTCGATGAGACCGGGATCGGGTTTCCATATTTGGAACATCCGAAAACCACATCGATTCCAAATTAACGATAGGTCGTAAATCTGAAGTGAAGATGAAGATTCAAAATGCAAGGGTTATTGTCGTTAACTCTGAGGGTGATTCCAAAATGAGTGTAACGAGATAATGCCTTCGTCTTCGTTCAAACCCGGAACGAACTTGTATGGATTGAATGCTTTCAACACATCGTCAGGTGGGAGATGAGCATTCTAAGAAATTTTCTATAAAGGTAATCGTAGCCTCAAGCCTCATCAACCGGGAATGGCTAAAACAGGGGATGTGTATCAAGGTTAGGTGGGTCATGCCCAAGCAGGACAAGGATATTCCCCTGTCTAGATGTCCCTTTATTTTCGGCTGTGTGGGCGGTTGATTGCAACAACTGCCGGGGTTATCTTTATCGGGACTGTCCAGCAAGGAATGGTTCCAGCCTTGTGTTCCAAAGGGTCGGGAGTGATCCTCAGTACGTTGATCTAGGCCACGTACTGTGACGGGCGGTACCCCAGTAGCCCTGCCATTGTATGGAATCCACAATCCAATAAGTGCCAACGGTTTTGATTGTATTACCCAATTTTGTGGCTAGTAGCTGGAATTTAATTGATGTAACAATTTCGGCTATTTTCTATTTACTTGAAAACCCTAGACCTATTATAATATCACTGAATTTCCTATCAAATGTTTTGTTTAGCGTAAGGTAAAAGATTTCCCATGTTTATTTTTGGGAAGTCTTACGTGATACCTTTTGTTTCAAAAGGATTTTCAAATTTAAGCAACTTTAACCTGTTACTCACACCAGACCCATGTCTGACCCGGAGTTTATTTTTATTTTTTCATAAACTCTCGGGTACCCAAATTTTTACGGGTAGCCAAGGGATTCAGGTTAGCTTTGACGAATTCTAGAGGAGCAATAGAGCAGGAGGCTTCGGCGTTGTAGATATATATATAGTTCCGCTGTGTTGATATCTCTGAGTCGTATTGTTTGAGTTGTATCGTGTTGTATTAACTAGACAGGTGTTTATAACTGTCTAGTATGTGAGGTATTATCTGTATAACTCTGATTGATGTTGTATATTATGTAAATACTTATGTGATTATTATAATTTATCCGTTCCGCTGTGAGATTCTGATGTTGTTGTTCTTTCTTCTCTATCTTTTCTATTTTCTCATCCCTTTCTTTCTTCAAGACGATACGGTTTTCTGGGCGTAGAAAGCCGGGTCGTCACATCAACAAACAGTTTCAAACTTATATAATCATATTACTTTATACTTTAATCATACCAAACTAAACTTATATTCTTTATCGAATACCTTATACCTTTCGAAATTACTTAGCTTTGAAAAGTTAACCTTGATTTGGAAGTGCTCGAACCTTCAAAATAGTCGAAGAAATCATAATTTCAATCCAAGAATTGGAAATCGCCAACAAATCAATAAATCAATTCCAAAAGATAGGTTTATACCAAAACAAATCTGAATCTTGAGGACTGAACACCTGCTTACTATACATCATTTCATATATATACACACACACACATATATCTTTAAAATATCAAACCATACTTCAAAATCTGAAATCAAAATTTGGTTTCACAAAATCATTCGCATAGCAGAGCTACTAGAGTGGCCTCTCCCCTACTCAATAACTCGAAAATCAATGTTGATGATGCATGCATTCGTCACCGAAATTATTTTCCAACGACATAAGTGGGGTCTGGACATTTTTTGTTTTCTTGAAACTTCTTTGAAATCACTTCGAAATCATTGGGATTTGTTCAAATACATTTGAAACATTTTTATTCGGAGAAATATCTTAAAATTATATTATTATTATATATTTTCCAAAATCTTAAAACCAATTTCAAAACACCAGAGTTCGATTCCTCGAACTTCAAATTCAAAACTCTTCAATTATAAATCATTTTTACTTAAATCAGATTTCTTATGAATTTTCAAAATTTCAAATCCTTTCGAAATTTAAAATTTTCATTTTCAAAGGTATATAATCCTTATCGGAAACATTTCACTTTTATATACAAAATAGGGTCATCCTTATCAAAATAATAATTTCGATGTATACACAATTTCAAAATACAACCAAACACAAATTTCTAAAGAATGATTCAAGGATGGATTTCAAACCAACAGAGATTCAAATTTAGAGGAACTCTAATCAAACAGAATTCTGATTCGAAGATAAGCTCGAATGAAGATGAGATAATTTTTAATTACCAAATAGGAGATGTAAGCCTATATAAATCGCGGGCGACCATAACCGAGTCAACCATGACTTCAGGAATATAACCAATGTAGAAATCTAAGGCAAATCGACATTCGATCGCCAGAGATAGAATCCGAGTAGAGCAAGGATAAATAGCATCGTAAACCGAGGATACAGAAATCTCCAGTGAATCAATGCCAATTGTAAAGGAGTTTCACCCCTTTACAAATTATTCAGAGATTGGCGGAATCACCGATCTTTAGAGAGGTCATTCCAAAGTGGAGTTATGGAATGCCTCAAAATCAAAAGGGTAAAATAGGGACGACAAGGCTGGATTTCAGAACAAGTGGGAGCGTTCCAAAGTTCAAGGAATCCAAACTGGTAAGAATCCTAACCAAAAGATTCTAACAAGGTGGATACAGAAGGAATAAAGTTTAGAAAATCTTGGTTTCAAAATAAGAAAGATTTTCTACCAAAATAATCTTTGAAAATCCTTTAAAAATCATTTAGAAATTATTTTATACTTCGAAAATACGCTCTCTCACAAGGAAATGATTCTGAGATTGATTTCACTCATTCTAGGGTATTTCTACCCTATCTCTAATGAGTGTTTGCCCCGCAGGCTATGGTTTGCCTAAAACCAAAGCTCTAACACCAAATATAACAACTCGATATTTTCAGCCATTCGCATCCACACATGCTAGCCTTGAATTGCTCAAAATACCACATTGTAAATAAACTGGGAGAAAATGAAATACAATCACAGAATCACACACACAGAAATATCAGAATAACTCATAGCGGAAATTAAAATACCATAGTAGTTCATGAAGCTACTATAACAAACTCTCAAAACATAATACATAATATCAGTCTGAAAAACATATACAATAGAAATCTCAAATACATAGGAGTTTATAAATACCAGAACTAAAATAGAACAACTGAAACAGAAAGGGAACAGATAACTAGACAAGCAGAATCTCCAGCGATTCCTAGCTCCAGAAAAGAAATCCAAATCTAAGCTGTAAATACTAAGGCTGACCCAAGCGTAAAGTAAAACACAAAACACTCGAGTTAGGACATATATACTTAATAATGTAAACCAAATCAAGTGAACTGTATTAGTAATGCACAATATCTTAAAGGATGCTTGGGATCACCCATCCTCTAAGGATCAGTTAAACCATAAATTAAATACATCCCGTGGTTAAAATTCAAAAATGTTATTTTATACTTCTAAATCAAATATCAATTTAAAAATTCAATATCATTTCAAATTCATTTCAAATATCAAAATATCATATCTTTCCAAAACCACATTCATTTTATTTAATTTAAATATCCTTCCAAGTCATATTTCAAAATGGTTATATTTCAAACCGAATTACTTCATTTAAACCATGAAAATTTGAAGTCATTATATTTAAAATAAAATATTTAATTCTCAAAATTTTAGCCCTTTCAAAGTTCATTTATTCGCTTAAATTTATTAAATCAGTGAAAATTCAACTTTCACAGCACTTAGAAAATGCTACGGAAAGTTATGTTTAAAAACAATTCAATTAGCAAAAGACAACATGTAAAATGCTGTAATAGTTTTAGATTTCAATTAAAACTTTAGTTAAGTCCGGCAACTACAACATTTACAAAGTGCTATAATAGCCCTTAGTTCATTTAGCCATTTAGTTCATTTCTATCAATTACAGCATTTACAAATGTTGTAACATCCTTTACATTAGAAATAATAACATTTCAAAAATGCTGTTAATTAAATTCCTAATATTCAATATAATTTCACAAACAATTAAATTTTATTTAAATCATTTTAAACTTATAAAATCATATATTTTCACTTTTAAAACAATCATTTAAATACCCTTATATTCATGATTTTATAAGGTTAAATTTTCATTCAAAAATCAATTTAATAATAATTTACTTATATAATTCAACATTCAATTTCAATTCTTTATAATTAAAATTTTAACTTAATACTTAAGTTTAAATTTTCAAATATCACTTATTTTTCATTTTATTTACTTAACTTAAAATTCATTTTTAATAAATTTGCAATCTAAGTTATATTTCAAAATTCAACTTAAACATTCATTTATTTAACCTTTCAATTTATACAAAAATCATTAACACTTTATAATATCATTTTAAATTCATTTTTAATCAAATTTTTAATCTATTTATCATATTTTTCTACTTAATTTAAATTCCATTTATAACCAAATCATAATTTCCAAAATAACTTATATTTCAAATTTCTAACTTTACTATTAACTTATTTCACTTATAAATTTGTATAAAATCACTAATACTTTATAAAATCATTTTTAATTAAATTTAAATCAAAATTTCATAATATTTACATTTTTGTAATATTTTAAAAAATATATATATTTAACCACAGTCTATATAAAATTTTCTAACCTAAGTCCAATGATACGGATAATATATCATTTCAATCCCTAATTTACAAAGGAAAAATCCAGGTTCTATCATTTCAAACCCGCAATCCAAGTAAGTGCAAATAAATAAAAATCACTCAGGCCTATCATTTCAGCCCATAATGATCTTTCCCTATTCTAAAGTCCGTTCGGGTATGTATCATTTCAACCCATAGTGATTCTAATCTAAAGGGAACTTGAAGTGTGATAAACTGATATAAATAACAAAATAGCATTATATAACAGTAACAGATGTTATAACCGGTAAATAAGCATGGGTGAACATCATATGATCATAGCATAAGCTGTTACAACATAATAATAATATCTACAGATTCACAGGGTGTCAATTTACTACTTATATAAGTACGGAATGTCTGGTGAGAAATACTCACCTCTACAAGCTGGAGATAACAACCAAACACACAAACTAAGATCCATAAAGGTACAAAAGCACAATTACGATTCAAGAGTGGGAGAGCCAAAGCTAATTGCCTTGTCAAATTTCAAACAAAACAAAGTACAATATGGATTACAAACCAAAATATTACACAACTCAAAGCTAACGCTTTTGCACTTGCATTCAACATCATATGCTTAGCTATGGGCTATAAAAGCACTATAATGTGATGGTTTTGGATCAGTTTTAGATCAAGTTAAGGTTACATAAGTCGGCTATAACAACATATGAAGTAGAAGAGGTATATATGTGCATGAATACACAAATTCAAGGCAAATACATGGATTTCAAGGCCATCAAAGGTCTCGGCCTAGCATGGATGGACAAGGTCAGGTCTGGGAAGATCAACTATAGGTATTGTAGAGGTCCAAGGCTTAGGTTGTGGCTGGTGATGGTGGTGTATAGGTTGGCCAAAGCATGATTGGAGTGGTGGAGACAAGGGGAGTTCGGATATGGTGAATCAAGTGGAGTTTTTGTCAAAAATTTGGTAGATCTTCAACTTGGAGGGTCTTGGCCATGGAAGGTTAGTGGAAGGAGGGGATGATGGCTGGTGTAGGTGCTGGTGGAGGTGGCCAAAGTGTTGGAGTAAGGAGGGGCCGAGCATAAGAGATGAATGCATGTGCAAAAATCAACAAAATCAAGTAGAAAATGTAAAAAGAAATGAAAGTTTTACCAAAATTTTTCTTCAGGTGAATGCCGAACTTTTTGAGAGTTTGAGAAAGATTTTTTCATGCAAGAAACTGAGGAGAAGTCAGCTGAAAGAAGGTGGTATGGTTAGCAATTGAATGGATGTGGCGATTGAAGTGAAAAGGTAAGTTTGAATATGAAAAGACATGCATATTAAAGGTCAAAAACCTTTCAAATTTCCATAATTATTTTTGAAATTTTAAATACATGTAAAATACATATAAATAAAGATAAAAATACAAAAATATAATGAATTCATAAAAATAAATAAATAAATTTTAAATAAATATAATTAAATTAAGAAAATAGCAAAAAATTGGAAACGAGGCTTTAAAAATTGAAAATAATTCAATAAACTTTGGAAAAATTGTAACATTACTTTAAAAAATATAAAATATATACCTAACATGTCATATAACACATATTAGAACATAATTTGACAAATAAAAGTATTATTTATATAAATTAAAATAGACAATTTTACTAAATAAATCAATTTACATACAATATTGTAAAAAACATAACTTTTACAATAAATCGGATTTCAACGAACCGAAAAGCAGTATTCTTGAAATTAAATTTATTTTCATAATTAAAGGTAAAATTTCAAAAGTACAAATATTTAAATTTTAAATTTAAAAGTCAAATTTTGACCAGATTGACCAAAAATCCACTTTTCTGGAAAATATTCTATTTATTCAGGTTTGAAACTATAATTCACACAAAAATAAAAATATACTTTTAAAATAACAAAATTTATCCATTTTAATAAATATAATAAAGTTTTTAAATCAAGAGTTTCAAATAAAATAATCAAAAGAAGCAATTAAAATAAATCACAAAATTCAAGGTTGTTACAGAAAGCGCTCTTCGACGCATATGCTCGGTGCACGGTATTCCTTTCGATGATGTGTTGGTTCCATCAAGGCAAGATCATCCTCACCTCCCCCCAGTCGGATACACAGCCTGCCTATGCAGTTAATGCGCTCGGTAGATTCAAAGCGGTGGCGGTGCAAAAATTCATAGCGGGGATATAACGAGGATATAGCGGGATATAGCAGATGGCTCGAAAATAGCATATAAAACTCGTACTTAATATTTTTACAAATATATAAATGGTAATTAAATGAAAAACTATCATTCAGTTGAATTATAAATAATACACAAATCATTTTAAATAAAAACATGTGCGAATATACTTAAATAAATGAAAAGTTGTTATATAACATAATTGAATTTGGTAGAATATTAGAGTATTTTCATTTCTAAAAATATATTAAAAATTAAATCAAATAAATTAGTTTCATAATTTTATAATGTATAAATGCAAATTTTCAATTCATTTTATTAAAAAAGATATAGCGGAAATAGCGGAATATAGCGGAAATAACGGGATATAGCGGAAATAGTGGGGATTAAAGCGGAAAGGCTATATTCTTGGGCTATATGGAAAAATCGTAGCGGTAGAAATCCGCTATGAGAAATAGCGGGATTGTAGCGGGGTAATAACGGGGAATTAACTACACAGCAACCTGCAATAGATTTATGTGTTGGGTTGGTAGCGTGCCACCGTTCAACTCGCTCCTCTTTGATCTGTTACAGTATATTGAGATCTCTCCATCACAACTACATCCAAACAGTCATGTATTCATATATGGCATGTGCATTCTCTTATGAGCATACTCTTCAGGCTCCCGACTCCTGGCGATATCCTTATATTTATTGGTTCAAGAGACAATCAGACAACCTGTCTTTTGTATATCTTGAACCACACAACAAGTGTCAAATTCCGACCAGGGCGTGGAGCAAATTCTCCCGGTATAAGCAGGAGTGGTTCTACGTGCACTGCCCTTGGCTTCGCAAGGAGATGGGTAAAAGGAAGTAAGTTCCTTTTCTAGATTAACACTTGCAATCGGTGGTGATTGCTCCTTTTCTTACTCTTTCTCTACTTCTACAGGTATTAGCCCATGTCCTGAAGGCTCCGGGTATTCTGAAGCCATTGAGGCTATTCAAGCTATCCCCGTAGGAGACCGGGACATTATATCTCTTATTTCGAATGAATCGCTCTCGAAGATTGGGCTATTGGCAGCAGGCCGCCAGATAAGCCTTCCTCCAGGTGTCACCATAACCGGGTTTGCTTTGGGCAAAGGAAAGAAGCAAGCCGGGCCCATAGCTGGTGACACCCCTGACACATCTGAGGAGGGGAGATTAAAGAAGCTGAAACGCCCGAAGTACATGGCGAGTATGTTGGCCTCGCTCGAGAGCCGATAGTCGAGGTGCACGATATCGAAGTAACAACTTCCCCTGTGAAGGAAAAGAAAAAATTTGACTTACAAACCGAGGAAGAAGATAACGGGCGAAACTTCTAAAGTCACCATCACTCCGGTGGAGGGAGAGCCTTCTCCTCAACGCTTAGAGAGTTCATTGAAAGGCCCGTCGGACCTTACTATTCCTGATGATCTGCTTAACTACGGCTTCAATGATCCTGAAGGGCTTAAACTTCATTCTCCCGCAAGAGGCGATGCAGGTGCTCAAGCCCACATTCAGGGAGAAAAAACTCCCATAAGTGGAGATAACGAAACTGGTCCGTTGGGGGGAAACACTATGACACACACGGACACGTGCACTTCACCTTTGCACTTAAATTTCTACCTTCACTCTACTCTTCTGTAACTTGTTGTTATTTAGATTCCATGCAGGCGATATGGGACGCACACACGGACTCGATCATCTTCGTGGGTCATCTGTCTTTCACCACTCTGGACAGGATTCGGGCTCTGGAAGACGTCGAGATATAGATGATGACGGCGGTGGGGATTATCACTCCTGAGATTCATCATCTCGAAAGAAAACTTATCATCAGCCTTCATACCATTATAATCCTCCTTCTCATTCGGAATAAGGCAGAGAGAAATACGGCCATAAGGGGTCCCAATCAGTGGTCCCCTGCGATCAACACTCTGGTTTATATAATACACGGCAATCTCGAGTACCTCATAAGAAAACTGAACTTTCAAAGCCACCTCCTCTGCTCCTACAACAGATCCAACGATTTGGAGAGGCTAGCCGAGCTTAAGGCTAAGTTCCCCAAAATCTGCTTCGATGGTCTGAAGTTCCTCCCGACGATTCATCACATTCTGGGACACGTCAAACAGAGCGCTATTTCTTGCAACAACGACGTTTATGTTCAACATGACGTGTTTGTCCATCTAGCTGAAAAAGTCTCAGAAGTCTTTGTGGAGCGTCAACACGAATTTGTCCGTCTGAAGCTCGAAGCCATTCACAATAAAGACATTATCCAAGCTTAGGATGAAGAGCACTCTTCGCACAAATCTTAGCTCGAAGCCGCCCAACAAAGTGCTAAAGATACCACGGAGGCCATCAATCGTCTATAGGCAACTCATAAGAAAGAAATTGATGAAGCAGTCCAATGCTGCGGGCCCTTGGCTTTAGAGAAGGATTCAGTTCAAAAGGAAAGGGACGCGTTTGCCCTCAGAGTCAAAGAGTTGGAAGATCAACTCCACAAAGAGAGAGGGGAAAAAACCGCTGCCCAGGAAGAGTCGTAATGATATTGCGACGAGATTGTTGCTACGCGACTCCTGAAGGCAAAGCTCGACGACGAGCTCTCTAAGGTCGGGTTGCTGAAGGATGAAGCCCGTGTAGAGGACAAGAGAATAGCATCCATGGAGATTGACTCTCACCTTGAGGCGGCTGCATAGGCTGGCAGGGAGGATAATAAGTGCATGTTCGACCCACTTATAGCAGAATACAACGCCCGTGTCCTCATGCATCGGGATTTAACTTTTCTTTGCGAGGGCTACCTCGAGTCTCTAGTCGAGGCATGGGAGACTTTGATAAAGATCAGGAAGGTCGAGCTGGGTACCGAAGAGGTTGACGAGGAGGCCTTGGTGAAAGAATTTCTTAGGGGGAACGAGCCTTCAGACTTGTCTGTAGTGAAGGCCCTTTACTGCAAAGGCTCTTCCTCATCAAAAGGAAAAAGTGCCATCACCGGTCCGTCTAGAATCGAGTCTCTAGCTCCTCCTACTCAATCGGCTGATCGGCCAGTACTTGATCCATTCGAGAAACACGCTGGTTATGACCCAGAAGACCCTGGCCTCGGCATTCATGTTTTATCTCCCATTCCAGAGGGAGATACTCGTCGGACGGTTGAGAGCCAGCAAGAAGCCGGTATATAACTCTTCTTCTTAAAGTTAAAAGAGCTGTCGTTTTCGACAAGAGGTTATTGTATTTTAATGTTTGTTTCTTGTGATTTTGCGTTGGTCGTTATGATCTTGGACCAACTCCGAGGAGCGATGACAGCAAGGAGGAGAAGGGGAAAGGGAGCGAGGCTACTCACGCGGGAGAGACTCTGGTCCAGATGCTTAAGTGATTGAGACGCTTGACGATGACAAGTCCGAGACTTCATCTCCTATCGAAGAAATTTATGAAATTGAGATCACAAGAGCCTCTGGACACACTTTAAAAATAAGCATGAAGGAGCAGCTCGCGGAGGAAAAAAAAAGACAGCTGAAATCAAAGTCGAGCCCCTAGTCATGGACCTAGATGATCCTTTAAACAAGCCTTTGAAGGTCATCCTCCTTGGTGGGTCCCAGCCACTAGAGTTCCCTCGTTCTTCCTCAGTTGTTACCTTCCCATCGAGCAAAGCTTCCAAGGAAAAACGCATACGGGGGAGTCGTCAGAGAAGACGATGGAGGAAAAGTCATCAAAGAAACCAAAGAAGTAGCTGTTACACTCATTCAACGAGAGTCAACTTAGATTATATAATTATTTTTATTTATTTTCATAGTCAATGTAGATAGACTTTTGACTCCAAGTTTTGGTGGAGTTGTAGAACCTCATTTTGGATGAATAAATAAAACTTAGTTCTTTTGTCTTTCAAACGATTTTTACTGTTCGACTTCCTGTATTGTTGTGGTCGAAACCCAAGCTCTCGCGAGTTACGTAAACTCCCAATTCATTTTAGTATTACTCAGAGATTCTTTGGAATTGCACATCCTCTATTCCATGCATCGGTTACTTAGAATATTTTTAAGTCCGTACGCCGGGGACTTGATGACTTCCAGTCAGTTGTACTCTAGTTTGCATTCCGGGGACTTGGAGAATTTTAAGCAGTTTATATTCTAGTCCACACTCAGGAGACTCGGAGTACTCCAGTCCGCACTCAGGGGACTCGGAGATTTTAAGTCATTTATACTCCAGTCCGCACTCAGGGGACTCAGAGTACTCCAGTCCGCACTCAGGGGACTCGGAGATTTTAAGTTATTTATACTCTGGTCTGCACTCAGGGGACTCAGAGTACTCCAGTCCGCAATAAGGGGACTTGAAGATTTTGAGTCGTTTATACTGGCCCGCACTCAGGGGACTCGGAGTACTCCAGTCACACTCAGGGAACTTGGAGATTTTAATTCGTTTATACTTTGGTCCGCACTTAGGGGACTCAGAGTATTCCAGTCCGCACTCAGGGGACTTAGAGATTTTAAGTCATTTATACTCTGGTATGCACTCAGGGGACTTAGAGTAATCAAGTCTAAACTGAGGGGACTAAGAGATTTTAAGTCGTTTATAGTCTGGTCCACACTCAGAGGACTCAGAGTACTCCAGTTCGCATTCAGGGGACTTGGAGATTTTGAGCCGTTTATACTCTGGTCCGCACTCAGGTGACTCAGAGTACTCCAGTCCATACTCAGGGGACTTGGAGATTTTAATTCATTTATACTCTAGTCCGCACTCAGGGGACTCAGAGTACTCCAGTCCACACTCAGGGGACTTGGAGATTTTAAGTCGTTTATACTCTGGCCCATATTCAGGGGACTCAGAGTACGCCAGTCCGCACTCTGGGGACTTGGAGATTTTAAGTCGTTTATACTCTGGTCCGTACTCAAGGGAATTAGAGTACTCCCGTCCACACTCAGGGGACTCGGAGATTTTAATTCGTTTATACTTTGGTCCGCACTCAGGGGACTCAAAGTACTCCAGTCCACACTTAAGAGACTTGGAGATTTTAGGATCGTGGATGGTCGATTCACGTCCACCGTGAGTTGACAAGCGAGGTTGATAGATGGATGGATCCATCCTCCTCGAACTTGTTTTGAATAAGGGAAAGCTCGTTAGGAGGACAGATCCACCCTCGTCGAAACCGTATTTATGAACTTATATTCCAATTCGCACTCTGGGAATCTGGAGTTCGTAAGAGGATTGTCATGTATCAATCCAATTTGGTCTCTAGTGCGATGGCTTGCCCCAAGCTCGGGTTTTTCTTGACGAGTGACCGGTCATTTCACAGTCACTCCCTCTTTAAGAAAATCCCTCCGTATGACGGAATTTAGCTCTTCGTGTATTATGATAGTTGTATGACATATTCAATAGATCACAACTTTGGTGCAAAGAGATGGCATTTTATTGTTGAAATAAGAAAATATGGAAAAATCGGATGCCTAATTACAAATTCAAGTTTCGGAATGCAGAAACAAATTGCAAATGAATAGTATACTAAATAATAAAGCCTGTCATGTGTAGCAGTGGCGAAGATCCTCGCTGTTGCAGGCTTTTGACAAAGTAGGACCGCCAATGGTTGCTAATTTAAATGTGCCATTTCCGAGCTTTTTTTCAATCACGTATGGCACTTTCCACGTTGGTTTCGTGTGCAAAGGTACCGAGTTGATTCTTTTGTGGACAAAATCACCGAGTTCGAAGATTTGGGATAAGACCTTGACATTGTGCAATCGGGGGACCTTCGATACACGACTGCTCTCAAGTGTACCTGATCCCCTTGAACGACTCCAACTCCATTGGCGGTAGGAAAATTTAAAGCTAGAAACCACGGAGCAATAATAGCCCTGAATTCAGCAAGGGGCGGTCGGCCCAAGAAAGCATTGTATGGCGAGTCTATGTTCAGTACAACAATTTGCAACATCCGGACTCTCCAGCATTCTCCAGTTCCCAACTCTGCTGGCATTTTCACCATCCCAATGGGTCTGGTCGCATTCTCGTCGAAGTCATAAATATGGAGTTGACAAGGCTTCAAATCTTTGGCCTCTATCTTCATTTGGTCATAGGCTCGCTTAAATGTTATATTCACAGAACTTCCACTGTCAACCAAAATCTTCTTCATCCAAGCATGACCTACTTGAGCTGATATGACCAGTGGATCAGTGTTGGGGCTCCGACCCCGTCAGTATCTCTATTTCGAAACACGATGTCGTCGGTTATCATTTTCTGTCTTTTGGTCGGGGCTCTATCCTCAAAATTACTACAACATTCGAAATCCATACGCCTAATGGATCTGGCATACGATTTCCCTTCTTTCAGATTTGGTCTGCTGGATGAGGACCACCACTAACCACATTTATTACCAATCTCCCGCCATTACGAGCGGGTTCCTCCTGTCCTGCCTGGTTTGGGATACGATTTTGATTTGATGGGCCCGCACCTCTCGACTGCGGGACCTGCATAAACTTTTCTAGCTTCCTTTCGCTTATCAATTTCTCAACGAGATCTTGCAAATGATGACACTCGTTTGTATTATGTCCATAGCTTTCGTGAAATCTGCAAAATTTGCCTATTTGGATTTGTCTCTCCGATGACTGCTTTGGAGCAGGTTTCTTGTATTGGATAGTGTTACATGTTTGTAGATATGGATGTTTTTAGAGGAGTGTATTTGTTGTAAGTCAGAATCCTCGGATTCCATTTCCCTGCTTCTCTTTTCTTTTCAGGATTTCCTCCTCTGGACCCTTTAGATTGTCCAGGCTTGTTCTGGACATTGACTTGAACCTTTCTTGAGTAGTCATCGGATTGTTTTACGGCGATATTTCTTTTTACGGTCTCCTGTACATGCCCTGGTGCCTTATCTCGCCTTGTCCACCTGGCCTCCTCCCTTCTTATGAACTGATGAGCCTTTGAGTAAAAATGCTCCAGCGTAGTTGGAGATTTCCATGCCAACCAATCTCCAAACTCTGAATTCGGATC
The DNA here is from genome assembly GCA_030765085.1 of Allium cepa. NCBI lineage: Eukaryota > Viridiplantae > Streptophyta > Magnoliopsida > Asparagales > Amaryllidaceae > Allium > Allium cepa. The sequence continues at coordinate 352,049,809 of CM060944.1, forward strand.
CACTCCTCGCATTACAACCATTAAAATTGCATGGTCATTAGCGTTACTAACTTTAGTAGCCGCAACATGAAATCTCTATAAATACTCTTTCAATGGCTCCCTCGGAGCCTGGATCACACTAGATAAGGACATATCATCCTTGGGATGAGTGTCATGTATCCTGAAATGTTCCAAAAATTTCATCGCCAATTCGTCGAAGCTGGTTATAGAACATGGGGGAAGTTGAGTGAACCACATGATGGAGACTCAAAGTAATTGGAAAGCATCTACACTTGGTCATGTCATTTTCTCTAGGCGAATCCATCATCCATTCATATCTCATCACGTGCTGCCTAGGATCGGTCTTTCCTTTGTAGGCCTGGAAAATTGGCATGCTAAACTTCCTAGGGAACTCGGCTTGTAGAATAGTATCCGTGAATGAAGTATGACTCCGGGATATCCCCCAATCTTCATTGGTCAAGCCTTGATTCTCTCTCATCAATTGTCTGACCATAGATAATAATTCCAAAGTTTGTATGGAGGATGGAAGGTTGGAATTTGTTCTACCGAACCGCTCAGGTTGGTGTCTCCTTGTTGGTGGTCTTACAAACGTGTATCTTGGGGACCAGCTTTATTGGGGTCATGGTGAGCCGGACGGCCAGTCCCTATAATGACCCAGAATTTGACCGCTTAAAAATATATTATTTAGAGTGATTTTAAATATGAAATATAAATTTTTTTTGATTTAAACAATATTCGATAGGATTTGGAAGTAGAAACATACATAAAAATAGTAACATTTGCCTATATCGACAAAAGTGACAGAATGCTGATTTCAGAAAAGTATGTTTCAATTGTTAAATAAATTATCTTAATTAATTTATGAGTGTTTATATTTTTAAATAGCATTATACAAATTTATTTTTATATTTGGTTTACATAAATAAATAGTTTAACTAAAACGTCAAAATGTGACCGTAAAACATTTTGTCGAAAAACGATGTGTTATCGATTAAAAGTTGTCGCAACGTCGTCGCCCTTTATTTTCTTATATAGAAGCATATATTCAAATAGTAAGTATTAATTAATTCTCTAAACATGTTTACTTTTATAAAATAAGATTAGAAAACTTCTAGAAGTCATTAGTAAAAGAAAGTAAGAATTAACAAAAGTGAGAAAACTAAACATCAAATCACATCAAATCAAAGCCAATATAATTATGATATTCTTTACTTAATTTTTAAGTGAATAAGATATAAAGTAAAAAATGAAAGGATGATATTAAGTTTTGAAAAAGTGGATATTGCTTTAGGTTGAAGTAAGGTTAGTCTAGTAATTTGGTAAGAGGTTATTTTGGTAAAATTACTACTTCTTTCTTTTTCTATAAATATCCACCTACTTCTTCACTTTCATTCACATTTATTCTTCTTCTTTTCTCAAGCTTCTTCATCTTCTTCCTCTTCTCTTTAATGGCTTCCAAGCCATAGAAAAAAATTAGAAAGAAATAATGTCAAAATATTTATAAAATATTCAAAAGAAATAAATGTCCATTCTCTTCAAATCAAACTCCTCTTTTCTCCATACTTTACCTCTTCTTCTCTCGGCCATAACTTCCTCAAAATCGAATCAAAATACAAAATTATTTTTTTCAAATCATGTAATTTTCTAATGGCTACAACTTTTTAGTTTACCACTTTGTCTCATTATGAAGAAAATCATGTCGAAAATCCACTTCTTTCAAGTGCATTTTCTGGCCCAGTTTTTAAGCCAGAGAATAAGGCATTTTGTTTTGATAATAACTTGATCATAAAAGATACAAATTAAGAACTTCTTTTTCTTAAAACATATAAAATGCTAGTGGCTACAACTTTAATGATGATTATATTTTTCAGTTTTGAGGTTTGTTATACCTGAAACTCAATTCTTTGAAGTACATTTTTGGGCTTTATTTTTGTGAATTCAAGAATAGCTCTTTTTCTTTCGATCATATCTTCCTCAAAATTAATCAAAATCAAGAGATTCTTCTTTTAAATTCAAGAGAAAAGAATTTTCAACAACTTTTCTGTTAACAAGTTTTTCAAATTTTGAGAGTAAAAGAGTCAAAAACAAGAGAGAATATGACCTATTTTTCGGGTCTAATTTTGAGAATTCAAGTTCAAAGCTCCACCACTTCTTCTTTATACTTTCGGCCAACTTCCATCTCAAGCCTTGGTCAAGCACTAGGAAAGTGGAATTCGAGCTTATATTCATTTGGTTCCGAAGCACGATAGGAAGTATGCGTTAGATCTTAAGTTCCTTGCCTTAAAGTTTGAAGGAGTGGAATCCAAAGTAAGTTATTTCTTATTTTATGTTCATTAAAACCATTGCTAGGTTGAAAGAACTTTAAGTGTTAAGTTGTTTGAAAACCCTTGTTAAATGCTTGTTTACTTTGTTTTCTAGAAAAATGGTTTGATTTCCTTGCTTGATATTATGTTTGGATGATTAGTTTTTAAAACTTAGAAGTTAAATACTTAACGGGGTATGCGGAAACGACTAGTACATGTGTTTCGTCTGTGAGATCCATGGAGACTTGGGCAAGGGACGAAACATGTCGAAGTGAAAGCCTGGATGCTGCAAAATAAATATCAAACCGTTAAAGTGTTATAAATATTTGATAGAATGAAGCATTGTTTATCATTTATTATTGCTTTTATTTCATTGATTGATTGTTTGAATTAGACTGGACTAGTTTATGAGCACTGTTATTATTATTGATTGTTGACCTAGCTCGACCAGTTTATAAGCAATTTATTATCCATATGCATGGGCTGGGTAGAAAATAATTGTAGGCTAACACCTTGTGATTTATTTCATAATTTGACTATAAGGTGTTTAGCGGTAATATTTGGCTCACTTCAATTTAATGAATTGTTTTGAAAATTGGTTTTCAAATGAAATTGTTGTGAAAAGTTTTCCCTTTCAAAGAAATAGAAATGTTTGGTAATGAATATTTTGAAGTTATATTATATAAAAGTGATTTATATAATGAATGGTTTTATAAAAGTGTTTTATAAAACGGAAAGAATTTCGAGCACTAAACCCGTTGGTTTTAAGATGATTTTTGAGCAGATTTGGGAAATAAAAATTATTATAAATTTGAAAGTACCTGTGAGTATTAGTGTGAAATGATTTATCGCTTCGGGATATAAAATGATTCGTTATGTTACCAATGATTCGGGTAACCCGTAATTAAAAAGGTGGGCATGTGTTTTTGGTATAGTTCGCTTTTAGAATAGAGGGATATACTTATTTATCGATCGTATTAAGGCTGGGACCCAGTTGTCTTGTTATTGGGAGAAACCTCCCGATCTGGTTGCATATGGTTTGACATGTTTTTATTACAATATTTTAAATTTCTAAATAAACTTTTCAAAAGTGATTTGATTTAAGATCCCAAAGTAAAGTATAATTTAATATAAAGGATATATATATATTTCAAAAAGTTTTGAAATAAAAATTTGAGAATAAAGTCCATAGAGATAATTTCCGTAAAGGTAATTAAATTTGAAAATCTAAATTTAAAGATTAAGCCTAAGTGGGTAGTTTTGGAATTGCATATTTGTTTGTTGCATCGTAGGCTCCATGAGTCCTATTTGCGATAGGAGAACTACGTTGGCTTGATCCTGTATCTAATTGGGAACTCAATTAGATAGGGCTACGTAGGCAGTCATAAGTGATAGTGATGCAGCCCCTAAAATAATATAACCTTTTCATGTTTATCTGTTAATGGTTGTTGTTTATCTCGTGTTATTGTATTTTTCCTGCTTAGTATTTTATTCCGCATTTGACACTTATTGAGTTAGTAGGAATGGCTATTGCTTTCTCTCTTATTAGAGTTATGCAGCGTTAGATTTATTAGTATTTGATTTGTATATAAGCACAGCTAGTGGAATTAATAAATAAATTGATTACTCTGATAACTAGTAAAATTGAAATTTTATCCTATACATTTAATAATGTTGAATATTTATCAAATATGGTGTATTAAGTTGGTATTTTTCATTAATAGTTTTAGAACAGATGGATTTTTCGGCAATTTTAACTGGTCCGAAAATCTAGGTCGTAACACGTGGTATCAGAGCTTAGGTTAGGTGCCTAAGTAAAATTCATCTAGGGTTAGAATATCAACCTAAGATTTTTAAAAATGAAACTACCTTAATTTGATAAGTAAAATGGACAGGATAAGGCACCGTACCTTCGGCCGAGGTTATGGGTGATAGTACTATTTGCGGTGTGCTTAACTTTCGTTAATTGTTTGTTTTTTCGTGATATTGTTTCGTAGTTGTAATTTCGGGGACGAAATTCTTTTAAGTAGGGGAGAATGTAACGACCCAGAATTTGATCGCTCTGAAATATATTATTTAGAGTGATTTTAAATATAAAATATAAAAGTTTTTATGATTTAAACAATATTCGATAGGATTTGGAAGTAGAAACATACATAAAAATAGTAACATTTGCCTATGTCGACAAAAGTGACAAAATGCTGATTTCAGAAAAGTATGTTTCAATTGTTAAATAAATTATCTTAATTAATTTATGAGTGTTTATATTTTTAAATAGAATTATACAAATTTATTTTTAAATTTGGTTTACATAAATAAATAGTTTAACTAAAACGTCAAAATGTGACTGTAAAACATTTTGTTGAAAAACGACGTGTTGTCGATTAAAAGTTGTTGCAACGTCGTCGCACCTTTATTTTCTTATATAGAAACATATATTCAAATAGTGTAAGTATTAATTAATTTACTAAACAAGTTTACTTTTATAAAATAAGATTAGAAAACTTCTAGAAGTCATTAGTAAAAGTAAGTAAGAATTAAAAAAAGTGAGAAAAAGTAAACATCAAATCACATCAAATCAAAGCCAATATAATTATGATATTCTTTACTTAATTTTTAAGTGACTAAGATATAAAGTAAAAAATGAAAGCATGATATTAAGTTTTGAAAAAGTGGAGATTGCTTTAGGTTGAAGTAATGTTAGTTTGGTAATTTGGTAAGAGGTTATTTTGGTAAAATTACTACTTCTTTCTTTTTCTATAAATATCCACCTACTTCTTCACTTTCATTCACATTTATTCTTCTTCTTTTCTTAAGCTTCTTCATCTTCTTCCTCTTCTCTTTAATGGCTTCCAAGCCATAGAAAAAAATTAGAAAGAAATAATGTCAAAATATTTATAAAATATTCAAAAGAAATAAATGTCCATTCTCTTCAAATCAAACTCCTCTTTTCTCCACATTTTACCTCTTCTTCTCTCAGCCATAACTTCTTCAAAACCGAAACAAAATACAATTTTTTTTCAAATCATGTATTTTTCTAGTGGATACAACTTTTTTGTTGACCACTTTGTCTTATTATGAAGATAATCATGTCGAAAATTCACTTCTTTCAAGTGCATTTTCTGGCCCAGTTTTTAAGCCAGAGAATAAGGCATTTTGTTTTGATCATAACTTGGTCATAACAGATCCAAATTAAGAATTACTTTTTCTTAAAACATATAAAATTTCAGTGACAACAACTTTTATGTTGATTACATTTTTCAGTTTTGAGGTTTGTTATACCTAAAACTCAATTCTTTGAAGTGCATTTTCGGGCTTTATTTTTGTGAATTCAAGAATAGCTCTTTTTCTTTCGATCATATCTTCCTCAAAATTAATAAAAATCAAGTGATTCATTTTTTAAATTCAAGACAAAAGAATTTTCAACAACTTTTCTGTTAACAAGTTTTTCAAATTTTGAGAGTAAAAGAGTCAAAAACAAGAGAGAATATGACCTATTTTTCGGGTCTAATTTTGAGAATTCTAGTTCAAAGCTCCACCACTTCTTCTTTATACTTTCGGCCAACTTCCATCTCAAGCCTTGGTCAAGCACTATGAAAGAGGAATTTGAGCTTATGTTCATTTAGTTCTGAAGCATGGTAGGAAGTATGCGTTAGATCTTGAGTTTCTTGCCTTAAAGTTTGACGGAGTGGAATCCAAAATAAGTTATTTCTTATTTTATGTTCATTAAAACCATTGCTATGTTGAAAGAACTTTTAGTGTTAAGTTGTTTGAAAACCCTTGTTAAATGCTTATTTACTTTGTTTTCTAGAAAAATGGTTTGATTTCCTTGCTTGATATTATGTTTGGATGATTAGTTTTTAAAACTTAGAAGTTAAATACTTAATGGGTTATGCGGAAACGACTAGTACATGTGTTTCATCTGTGAGATCCAGGGAGACTTGGGCGAGGGACGAAACATGTCGAAGGGAAAGCCCGGATGCTCCAAAATAAATATCAAACCGTTAAAGTGTTATAAATATTCGATAGAATGAAGCATTGTTTATCATTTATTATTGCTTTTATTTCATTGATTGATTGTTTGAATTAGACTCGACCAGTTTATGAGCACCGATTATTGTTGATTGTTGACTTTGGTCGACCAGTTTATAAGCAATTTATTATCCATATGCATGGGCTGGGTAGAAAATAATTGTAGGCTAATACCTTGTGATTTATTTCAAAATTTGACTATAAGGTGTTTAGCGGTAATATTTGGTTCACTTCAATTTAATGAATTGTTTTGAAAATTGGTTTTCAAATGGAATTGTTATGAAAAGTGTTCCCTTTCAAAGAAATAGAAATGTTTGGTAATGAATATTTTGAAGTTATATTATATAAAAGTGATTTATATAATGAATGGTTTTATAAAAGTGTTTTATAAAACGGAAAGAATTTCGAGGACTAAACCCGATGGTTTTAAGATGATTTTGAGCAGATTTGGGGAATGAAAATTATTATAGATTTGAAAGTACTTGTGAGTATTAGTGTGATATGATTTATCGCTTTGGGATATAAAACGATTCGTTATGTTACCAATGATTCGCGTAACCCGTAACTAAAAAGGTGGGCATGTGTTTTTGGTATAGTGTGCTCTTAGAATAGAGGGATATACTTATTTATCGATTGTATTAAGGCTAGGAACCAGTTGCCTTGTTCTTGGGAGAAACCTCCCGATCTAAATGCATATGGTTTGATATGTTTTTATTACAATATTTGAGATTTCCAAATAAACTTTTCAAAAGTGATTTGATTTAAGATCCCGAAGTAAAGTATAATTTGAATATAAAGGATATATATATATATATATATATATATATATATATTTCAAAAAGTTTTGAAATAAAAATTTGAGAATAAAGTCTAAAGAGATAATTTCCGTAAAGGTAATTAGATTTGAAAATCTAAATTTACAGATTAAGCATAAGTGGGTAGTTTTGGAATTGTATATTTGTTTGTTGCATCGTAGGCTCCATGAGTCCTATTTGCGGTACGAGAACTACGTTGGCTTGATCTTGTATCTAATTGGGTACCCAATTACATAGGGCTAAGTAGGCAGTCACAAGTGGTAGTGATGCAGCCCTTAAAATAATATAACCTTTTCATGTTTATCTGTTAATGGTTGTTGTTTATCTCGTGTTATTGTATTTTTCCTGCTTAGTATTTTATTCCGCATTTGACATGTTTATTGAGTTAGTAGGAATGTCTATTGATGTCTCTCTTATTAGAGTTATGCAGTGTTAGATTTATTAGTATTTGATTTGTATATAAGCACAACTAGTGGAATTAATAAATAAATTGATTACTCTGATAACTAGTAAAATTGAAAATTTATCCTATACATTTAATAATGTTGAATATTTATCAAATATGGTGTATTAAGCTGGTAGTTTTCATTAATAGTTTTAGAACAGATGGATTTTTCGGCATTTTTATCTGGTCCGAAAATCCGGGTCGTCACACATGGTATCAGAGCTTAGGTTAGGTGCCTAAGTAAAATTCATCTAGGGTTAGAATATCAAGCTAAGAATTTTAAAAATGTAACTACCTTAATTTGATAAATAAAATGGATAGGATAAGCCACCGTACCTTCGACCGAGGTTATGGGTGATATTACTATTTGCGGTGTGCTTAACTTTCGTTAATTGTTTGTTTTTCGTGATATTTTTCTTAGTTGTAATTTCGAGGACGTAATTCTTTTAAGTAGGGGAGAATGTAACGACCCAGAATTTGACCACTTTAAAATATATTATTTAGAGTGATTTTAAATATAAAATATAAAAGTTTTTATGATTTAAACAATATTTGATAGGATTTGGAAGTAGAAACATACATAAAAATAGTAACATTTGCCTATATCGACTAAAGTGACAAAATGCTGATTTCAGAAAAGTATGTTTCAATTGTTAAATAAATTATCTTAATTAATTTATAAGTGTTTATATTTTTAAATAGCATTATACAAATTTATTTTTAAATTTGGTTTACATAAATAAATAGTTTAACTAAAACGTCAAAATGTGACCGTAAAACATTTTGTCGAAAAACGACGGGTTGTCGGTTAAAAGTTGTCGCAACGTCGTCGCACTTTTATTTTCTTATGTAGAAACATATATTCAATTAGTGTAAGTATTAATTAATTCACTAAACATGTTTACTTTTATAAAATAAGATTAGAAAACTTCTAGAAGTCATTAGTAAAAGTAAGTAAGAATTAACAAAAGTGAGAAAAAGTAAACATCAAATCACATCAAATCAAAGCCAATATAATTATGATATTCTTTACTTAATTTTTAAGTGACTAAGATATAAAGTAAAAAATGAAAGGATGATATTAAGTTTTGAAAAAGTGGAGATTGCTTTAGGTTGAAGTAACGTTAGTTTGGTAATTTGGTAAGAGGTTATTTTGGTAAAATTACTACTTCATTCTTTTTCTATAAATATCCACCTACTTCTTCACTTTCATTCACATTTATTCTTCTTCTTTTTTCAAGCTTATACATCTTCTTCCTCTTCTCTTTAATGGATTTCAAGCCATAGAAAAAAATTAGAAAGAAATAATGTCAAAATATTTATAAAATATTCAAAAGAAATAAATGTCCATTCTCTTCAAATCAAACTCCTCTTTTCTCCATAATTTATCTCTTCTTCACTCGGCCATAACTTCCTCAAAATCGAATCAAAATACAAAATTCTTTTTTTCAAATCATGTATTTTTCTAGTAGCTACAACTTTTTTGTTTACCACTTTGTGTCATTATGAAGATAATCATGTTGAAAACCCACTTCTTTCAAGTGCATTTTCTGGCCCAGTTTTTAAGCCAGAGATAAAACCATTTGTTTTGATCATAACTTGATCATAACAGATTCAAATTAAGAATTTTTTTAAAACATGTAAAATTTCAGTGGCTACAACTTTTGTGTTGATTGTGTTTTTCATTTTTGAAATTTGTTATACCTGAAACTCAATTCTTTGAAGTGCATTTTCGCGCTTTATTTTTTTGAATTCAAGAATAGCTCCTTTTCTTTCGATCATATCTTCCTCAAAATTAATCAAAATCAAGTGATTCTTTTATTATATTCAAGAGAAAAGAATTTTCAACAACTTTTCTGCTAACAAGTTTTTCAAATTTTGAGAGTAAAAGAGTCAAAAACAAGAGAGAATATGACCTATTTTTCGGGTCTAATTTTGAGAATTCAAGTTCAAATCTCCACCACTTCTTCTTTATACTTTCAGCCAACTTCCATCTCAAGCCTTGGTCAAGCACTAGGAAAGTGGAATTCGATCTTATATTCATTTGGTTCCGAAGCACGATAGGAAGTATGCGTTAGATCTTAAGTTCCTTGCCTTAAAGTTTGAAGGAGTGGAATCCAAAGTAAGTTATTTCTTATTTTATGTTCATTAAAACCATTGCTAGGTTGAAAGAACTTTAAGTGTTAAGTTGTTTGAAAACCCTTGTTAAATGCTTGTTTACTTTGTTTTCTAGAAAAATGGTTTGATTTCCTTGCTTGATATTATGTTTGGATGATTAGTTTTTAAAACTTAGAAGTTAAATACTTAACGGGGTATGCGGAAATGACTAGTACATGTGTTTCGTCTGTGAGATCCATGGAGACTTGGGCAAGGGACGAAACATGTCGAAGTGAAAGCCTGGATGCTGCAAAATAAATATCAAACCGTTAAAGTGTTATAAATATTTAATAGAATGAAGCATTGTTTATCATTTATTATTGCTTTTATTTCATTGATTGATTGTTTGAATTAGACTGGACTAGTTTATGAGCACTGTTATTATTATTGATTGTTGACTTAGCTCGACCAGTTTATAAGCAATTTATTATCCATATGCATGGGCTGGGTAGAAAATAATTGTAGGCTAACACCTTGTGATTTATTTCACAATTTGACTATAAGGTGTTTAGCGGTAATATTTGGTTCACTTCAATTTAATGAATTGTTTTGAAAATTGGTTTTCAAATGGAATTGTTATGAAAAGTTTTCCCTTTCAAAGAAATAGAAATGTTTGGTAATGAATATTTTGAAGTTATATTATATAAAAGTGATTTATATAATGAATGGTTATAAAAGTGTTTTATAAAACGGAAAGAATTTCGAGGACTAAACCCGATGGTTTTAAGATGATTTTTGAACAGATTTGGGAAATGAAAATTACTATAGATTTGAAAGTACTTGTGAGTATTAGTATGAAATGATTTATCGCTTCGGGACATAAAACGATTCGTTATGTTACCAATGATTTGGGTAACCCGTAACTAAAAAGGTGGGCATGTGTTTTTGGTATAGTCCGCTCTTAGAATAGATGGATATACTTATTTATCGATTGTATTAAGGCTGGGACCCAGTTGCCTTGTTATTGGACGAAACCTCCCGATCTGGTTGCATATGGTTTGATATGTTTTTATTACTATATTTGGGATTTCCAAATAAACTTTTCAAAAGTGATTTAATTTAAGATCCCGAAGTAAAGTATAATTTGAATATAAAGAATATATATATATATTTCAAAAAGTTTTGAAATAAAAATTTAAGAATAAAGTCCAAAGAGATAATTTCCATAAAGGTAATTAGATTTGAAAATCTAAATTTAAAGATTAATTCTAAGTGGGTAGTTTTTGGAATTGCATATTTGTTTGTTGCATCGTAGGCTCCATGAGTCCTATTTGCGGTAGGAGAACTACGTTGGCTCGATCCTGTATACGTAGGCAGTCACAAGTGGTAGTGATGCAGCCCCTAAAATAATATAACCTTCTCATGTTTATCTGTTAATGGTTGTTGTTTATCTCGTGTTATTGTATTTTTCCTGCTTAGTATTTTATTCCGCATTTAACATGTTTATTGAGTTAGTAGGAATGACTATTGTTGTCTCTCTTATTAGAGTTGTGCATCGTTAGATTTATTAGTATTTGATTGTATATAAGCACACCTAGTGGAATTAATAAATAAATCGATTACTCTGATAACTAGTAAAATTGAAATTTTATCCTATACATTTAATAATGTTGAATATTTATCAAATATGGTGTATTAAGTTGGTAGTTTTCATTAATAGTTTTAGAACAGATGTATTTTTCGGCAATTTTAACTGGTCCGAAATTCCGGGTCGTCACAGTCTCCACATGAAACGACCCGACTTTCTTACCATAGAAAATCACATCATTTTTAAGAAAGGATGGGATAGGAAAGAGAAATGACAGAGAAGAAGAAAGGAACAACATCAGAATCTAAACCGCGGAACGAATAAATTATATTAATCACATAATACAATACATAGTATCATATATATCCGAGATACACAGTTAAAACAACACATACTAGACAGTTATAAACACCTGTCTAGTTATACAACTTAATACAACACAAAGACAGACGACTCAGAGAGCACACAACGGAATACTATATAGCTATACGCAGAAGCCTCCTGCTCCATTGCTCCTCTAGAATTTGTCAAGCCAACTTGAATTCCCTTGGCTACTCGTAAAAATTTGAGTACCCAAGAGTTTAAGAAAAACAGAATAAACTCCGGGTCAGACATGAGTCTGGTGTGAGTAAACGGTTAAAGTTGCTTAACTTTAAAAACCTTTTGAAAGAAAAAGTATTACGTAAGACTTCCCACACATAAACATGGAAAAGTTTTTACCTTACGCTAATCAAAACATTTGATAGGAAATTCAGTGATATTATAATAGGTCTAGGGTTTTCAAATAAATATGAAATAGCCGAAATTATTACATTATTAAATTCCAGCTACTAGCCATAAAAGTGGGGTACCGCCCGTCACAGTATGTGGCCTAGATCACCGTACCGAGGAGTACGCCCACTCCCCTGCAGCACAAAGCCGGAACCATTCCTTACTGAATAGTTCCGAATAAGACAACCCCGGCGGATGTACCTATTCAACCACCCACACAGCCGAAATAAAAGGGAACTCTAGACAGGGGAAAATCTTACTCTCAAGTGGGGGCTACCCACGAAGCCTTGCTGCACCTCCCCTGTTTTAGCCATTCCCGGTTGATGAGGCTTGAGGCTACGATTACCTTTAGTGAACACATCACTTAGAATGCTCATCGTCCACCCGACGATGTTCTGAAAGCATTCAATCCATGCAAGTTCGTTCTGGGTTCGAACGAAAGCGAAGGCATTATCTCGTTACACTCATTTTAGAATCATTCTCAGAGTTAACGAACATAACCCTTGCACTCTGAACCTTCATCTCGAACCTGAAAGTACTATTCGTCAAACTCATCACGGAATCACCCTCAGAGTTATACTGACGAATAGTTCTTACACCTCGAGTCTTTACTCTTCACAATAGATTCACGACCTATCGTTAATTAGATCGATGTGGTTTTCGGATATCCAAATATGAAAACCTGATCCCGGACTCATTGAAATCCAAAACGTATCTTTTAGGTCCAAGTTGTTTAAAGTTAAACAATTCAATTCAACTATCTATACACACAGATAGATAATTCACAAGTCACAATTGATAACCACATTATCAAAATAAACAGATGATCCATAACAAAATAGGTAATCCATATCATCATCACAATAGATAATCTATATTACCATTGTAGCAGCCCAAAATTTTTACTAGCACTTTATTCTTTTATTTATAAAACCTTGAAATTATTATAATATAAATTTTTAATTTGATAAAATCATTTTCCAAAATTCTAAATATAAAATGAAAGTTTCTGAAATTTTTAACTTTGTTTAAAGGATAACTCTAATTGCAATTTTAATAAAAGTTGGATTATCTACTTCCTTTAAAAATTTGTAATATTTTGTCCATTTGAATAATAAATCGCGTTGTAAATGGTGATAGGAATCAGAGAAGAATGTAACCAAAATTTTATCATTTATTTGAGTAATAAATGTAAAAACTGTTAAATTACGTGTTTGAAAGGCATGTTATTTGATGAAATAAATAACGTATAAAGAGGAAAGATTATTAATTCAAAAGTGTTACCTTTGTATAAAATTTGGGTGTATATTTTTGCATGGGTTCTTCGCATTTTAAAATTCATACCGCAATATATATATATATATATATATATATATATATATATATATATATAAATCGGTTAGAGGATTTCTATAACCAAACATTACACTTCTCATAACATTCATTTGTTTTAAAATTGGGTATAAAATCTTTATCCAAGAACCGTTCCAAATCTTGCCAATAATTTTTATTTTCTTTGCCGTTACTTTTCTAAATTCACTCAACCTATTTAATTGCAAAACACGCAACCTTTTAAATAATGCAATGCATTGTAATCATTCTCTTCCTTTTACGTTCTAAATTTAAAGAGTCTAACCGTTCTTTTATCAATCAATGCAAATAATTATTTCTTGCCATACTCCCTCCTGCAATCAACTCTTCTTGCCTAAATTTTTTTTAATAACGCTCAAATCTTCATTTATTTCTTGACCGGTCTCTCTCACAATCAAGGCACTATCAACGCACGCAAATTTTATTTGCACGGTACAACTTTGAACCCATTATGGAGCTACTATTTAAAACCATAATCTGCTTAATAATCAAATGCATAAGCCGTGCAACAGTTTCACTATATAATTAAAATTTTAAAACTGAATATCATTAATACATGCGTAGAGATGGGTATGGGAGCATGATGTTTGCGGTCATTTATGTAATGAGTTGATTTTCAAAAATTCTTTGCATAAATGAAACACGTTCAAATTTATCATTCTTGCCGTTTCCCCTGATCATTGCAAGCCTCCTATTTGTAGCACGTTCAAGAATTGATTGCATGTCGTTCCTGCTTCCCCTAAAATCAAGACTTCGCTCTGTTAATGTTCAAAACGAATTATATTTCTTGCCCAAAATTTATCACTTACCTTTAATCTCGCAACTCCCTGGTTATAAATACAAAAGCCCTCGTCCTTCAAATTCATTCATCTCTTTGGGTTCACTCTCAAGCTTCTTCAGGTAATAATGTCAAACCTTCTTTTCCTTTTTATTTTTTTTCTCCTGGTTTCCTTTTTCCCACTGTCCACCGAAAGATTCGTCCATACATCACCACCAATCGGCCTGCACCCCATTTCATTTTCTCCTCCTTCTTCATTATTGTATTGTGCGAGAACTTCATTTATCATTTTATTATCCACTTATTTCTTTGCCTAACTAATGAAGTTTCCATTGCTGGATTTGTGTTTCGGGTTACTCGGCTATTCATATATTTTAAGCAATAAGCTATAATTTTCAGCTTTAAGGAACAGAGTTAACCATTTTTAATATATATATATATATATATATATATATATATATATATATATATATATATATATATATATATATTAATTACTGATGCTAATAATATAACATCAATTCATGATACAAAGTGCATGTGTGCATGCTTTTTGATATGTAGGGCCGTGCCCTCTTGTAGCAGCGATAGCAAGTGAATCCTGTTAAGTGTAGTTGTGTAGGAAGGAAAAATTATTCTGAGTAATACTAGAAAAAAGGGGTTTAATTATTATAAAAGGAGGTTCAGTGCTTTGCGTGCGTGAGTGGGGGAATTTGGCAAGCTTTGACATGCAATAGGGATTTGTTATTCATACGTGCATTTTTTTCTTCTCGGTTTGAAAAAAAAATTTATTTAATAAATAATGGGCAGGCCGAGTTTGTTTTGGTGAGTTGAGTCATGCGGTGGAGCGGTCGAGTCAAGTGATTCTATTCGCCCAGTTTGTTTCGAAATTCCATGTTAAAATTTTACGTAGATTTGATTTATAATTGTTTCTTTTTTTTCCTTTTTCAAAGAATAAAAAAATCTGGTCGCAGCCTCCGCAACAAATTTGATCGTGCTTCAGTGCATTTTTTTTATTCAAGTGTTACCATCGTTTTGAATCAAATCTTCGACGGCATTCAGGTGAGTATTTCTCACCAGACAAACGTACTTGTATATATGTGAATTAATCACAAGTGTAATTGTAAATCCATTTTATTTAAATTTTATCTGCCTGTGGTATAAACTTATGATGTTAAAACCCCATTATTTAATTGACACATCATTAGTTGTATTATTTATTGTTATATTTTGCAGTTATACTATTTATTATTTACTGTTTAAATCACACTGCAAGTTCCCTGTAAAAATAAAGATCATTATAGGCTGAAATGATAGGCCTGAACAACATTTATATTTCATTTATTTATTTAGTCATTTTAACTTGGGATTGCGGGTTTGAAATGATAGAACCCGGTTTTCTTTGGAATTTACGGATTGAAATGATATAGTATCCGTATCACTTAACCTAGGCTAGAAAATATTATGCAGACCCGTGGTGTTATATATATATATATATATATGTGTATTTTTGTTAAATGTTTAAATAATTCTTTGTTTAAAAATTGGATTCAAATGATTTTTATATGTATAATATTATACTAGTCAAATATGTAAATAATATTAGAATTCAAAGTATGGGTTTAGTTGAAATTTGGACTTGTAAAACAAGTAGAATTTACGTTAAGAAATAATTTATGAAATTTGGTATAACTTGAATATAAAGCGGATAAAAATAAGTTAAGTTTTATATGATTTAAATAGTTTGATTTGTAAAAGATGGAAATTGAAATTTAACTTGATTTAGATATGGAAGGCTATTTTTGGAAACAAAGGTAAGGTAAGAAATTAATTGGAAATTTGTTTATTTTGGATATGGGAATTTAATTAAATTATAAGTAAAATTTATATAAATTTTTGCACTTGATTTTATTAAGTAAAGTATAAGAGAAGTTAGATATTTATTTATAAAATATACTTTATAAATCATAATTTATCGAGTAATTTAAATGACTGTTTAAGAGGTGGAAATATGATTTATAAATTAAATTGGGTTAATTATTGTTGAAACCATATTGAAGTTAAAATTTTAGGTCACTCAAATGAACTAAGGTATTACCTTGGAGATATATTGGATTTTTACTTTCGCTTCACCTTTTCAATATAGCATTTGATTCAAATATAACTAATTTGGAATTTATAAACCACGGGTAATAATAACGTGGGCTGTTAAAAAGACCGGGATCGGATATGGACGTACTCTTTGTCGACACCGAAAACCATTTTGACAACCATGTACGCGGTGGAGATTCCAGAATGAAGTAGGATGGTGGTGATGTTTCCTTTGAGGTAAATACGTGGACCCGACTCCCTTGAGTTGGCATAAGGTGGCTAAAACAGGAGCGATTGACGGACTAATAAGGTAGTACCTTTGATCGAACGCACTTCTTCGTATGCCATTCTATTACTTTGTGAGTGTTTGGTGCGCACCTTTGATATGGGAGTGTTGTTCGAGGTGGGCGGTAGCTGCGCGCTACGCGTTACCACCGGTCCGGAAGCGTAATTGGTATATCTACCCTTGCATTGCCTAGCTGTTCCGTGTCACCTACCCTAGCGCGCCTTATACGATTTTGGTTTTGTACCATACCTATGGAGTGCCCTCTGACGACGCCCATTCCGGGGGAGATTACGGTACTGTATAGACTATGGGAATATATTATGTGTTAAGGTGGAAAATGTAAAGCCTTAAAGCTATTTTAAAGTAAGTTTATTTTACAAATAGACACTATTATAATAGCGAAATATTACTACATAGTAAATAGTTTAATGGATCCTTAGAGGATGGGCGGTCCCAAGCATCCTTTAAGTTACTAGCTTTATATTACAGTACACTTGAATTTGCTTACACTGTATAAGTATGTATGTCCTGACTCGAGTGTTTATGTTTTATTTTATGCTCGGGTCAGCCTGAGTTGCAGTTCATTCTTCATTCCAGAGCTAGGACTTCTGCAGATCACTTTTCAAGATGCCGACAACTTTCTTTTCAATTCTTTATCTTATGAAATCAAGACTATTAGATATTGAGATTTTCTATTGTCGTTTTAAACTATATTTGGATTTAAAGACTATGTACACTTTATTTGTTTTGAGACTATTAATGGTGGCTTCATGAACCACTAAGTTATTTTAATTCCGCTGCGAGTATTTTGATTTCTGTGTCTGTGATTCTGTGATTTGATTTCATTTGCTCTTAATTTATTTACAATCTATTGTTTTGAACTATTCAAGCTTGACATGTTTTAATTTATTGTCAAATTTGAATGGTGCAAAATAGCTACAGTTGGTATCGGAGCTTTGGTTTAACCATAGCCTGAGGAGCAAAAACTCATTAGAGATAGGGTAGAAATACCCTAGAATGAGTGAAGTCAGATCTAGAATCCTTTCCTTGTGAGAGAACGTATTTTAAAAGTATAAAACGATTTTCAAAAGGGTTTTTCAAAGAAGTATTTGATATAAAAACTTTCCTGTTTTAAAATAAAAATTTCAATTACTTATTTCCCTTTCTCCATCGTACATAATTAGGGCCTTAGTTAAATGCCTGTTCCAGTTAAACTTTATCTTATCTAAAATATCTTGACATCTATAATTTACTCTGTCCTTAATTTCATTCTTGATTTCTCAGGTTGAATCAAGGAAATATCAGAGGTAGGGGATGAGCTGATGCCCCAGCTCCTCCACCCGCGGCCCCTGTTAGATTTACCAAGCTGTGCAAAGATTATACTGAGCTTGGTGGCACCAAGTTCACGGGGTCTGAATCCATAATAGAAGCTCAACAGTGGCTGAGAGACTTAGAGAGAATCTTCTCCTGTCTCAAAATCACAAATGCCCAACAGAGGCAATTGGCGGCCTGGCAGATGAAAGGAGCCGCTTTAAATTGGCGGCTGTCAGTTACTGCTCACACCAATGAGGCTGACATCACCTGGGAGCAATTTAGGTATCTTCTTCGGTTGTTCAAATTTAGGTTGAATTTCCCCATTTTCGAAAATTTTCTTATCCTTCTTATCGTGCTTTAGGGTGGCCTTTCTGGTCAAATGGATGCCCAAAGCGGGTAAGTCTCAGTTATATCGATACTTTATGGATCTAAAGCAGGGCGATATGTCCTTCACGGAATACGAGAGGAAATTTAATGTGCTCTCGCAGTATGGCCTGAATTTGATAGACACCCCGCTTAAGAAGAACGAGAAATTTATCGCTGGTGCTCGCCCCGAGTTCTACGATCGACTTATTACCCACGTGCATGGGACGTTCACCGCTCTGATGGACATGGCTCTCCGATATGAGAACCCTACCTCTAGGGCCGCTCCAGCTGCCCATTCTGCACCGTCTCAGTCTTCTGGAAATTATAAGAAAAGGAAGTCCAACTTCTACCGTCATAAGAGGAATAGGACTCCAGGGCTTGGATCATCGTCTTCTTCATCCCAGAGGCAGCCTGTGGATCTATCTACCATTACTTACAAATGATGCGACCAAAAGGGACACTACGCAAATAGCTGTCCTACCTTGGGTGCTGCTATTCCACCTCCCGCTCAGTCGGCTAGGCGAGACCTCTGCCACATATGCCTTCAACCGGGACACTTCAAGAAAGATTGCCCTACCCAGAAGAAGGGCATGGCATCAGGAATCTTTGCGGTGACTTCTGCATCCTCCCCAGCCCCATAGCCTGCACCTGCTCCAGCTCCTAGCGATTCTCAAGGTACACTCCAAGGTTCTTTTACCTTGCATTATTTTCCTGTAAGAGTTCTCTTCGATACCGGAGCTTCCCATAGCTTTATCTCAGTAGACCTCTGTAATAAATTTGAAAATCTTCTGTTCCCCGAGTTTTCCACTGTACCTTTATGTGTTTCAAACCCTATCGGGGGTCCGGCGAACCTTAGTAAGGTTTGTAAAAATGTGAAACTCTTTCATGGTAGTTATCGATTCACTAGTGACTTCTATGTTTTGGGGTTCGACGCTTTCGACATACTGCTTGGAGGCGATTGGTTAGATAGTCACGATGCCCATATCT
Source organism: Allium cepa (assembly GCA_030765085.1). Lineage (NCBI taxonomy): Eukaryota > Viridiplantae > Streptophyta > Magnoliopsida > Asparagales > Amaryllidaceae > Allium > Allium cepa. The sequence goes on from CM060944.1 coordinate 352,069,053, forward strand.
CTTGTAGTTCTCGTACTGTTGCCCTTAAAGATGATTTTGGCAATCCATTAGAGATCCAGTGTAAATTGCTTCAGGGGTTCGCTGGCAGCTTCATTTATTCTCTCGATACTTTCCATGGTGATATTGAGTCCACTCTGGTGGTTAAATTATTTCTCGACATATTTGGTGAAGTCACTTCTTTACCTCCAGAGCGGGAGATTGACTTCCGGATTGATCTCATTCTTGGAGCACGACCTGTAGTTCTTCCACCCAGAAGAATGGCACCCCGGGAGAAGGTAGAATTAAGGAGTTAAATTCAAGACTTGTCCTCAAAGAGTCTAATCAGACCGAGTTTTTCAGAATGGGGAGCAGCCGTGGTCTTCGTCACCAAATCAGATGGTTCTCTCCGGGTGTGTGTTGATTATAGGGAGCTGAACAAGCTCACTATGAAAAACAGATATCCTATGCCCCGCATCAATGATATGTTCGATCAACTCTATGGAGAAACTGTTTTCTCTCAGCTTGATTTAGCCACAGGTTTCCACCAGCTTAGGGTTGCTGAGGAGAGCATTCTCAAAACTGCTTTCCGTACTGAGAACGGGTTTTTTGAATGGCTTGTTATGCCTTTTGGCCTGACCAACGCTCCTGCCTTCTTCGTCGATTTGATGAATCGTGTCTTTCGCGATGTGCTTAATAAATTTGTTCTAGTTTTTATTGATGATATCCTTGTGTTCTCCAAGTCCGAGGAAGAGCATAAATCTCACTTGAGCTTTGTGTTGGGGACTCTTAGGAGTCACCAGTTAAAAGCTAAGTTCTCTAAATGCCATTTCTGGGAAGAGGAAGTCCGATTTCTCGGACATATTGTCTCTAGTGAAGGAGTTTCTGTTGACCCAGTCAAGATCGCTGCGATCAAAGATTGGGAAGAATCCAAGACTCCTACTGATATTCACAGTTTTCTGGGCCTTGCCGGTTACTATCGTAGGTTCATTGAGAACTTTGCTCAGATTTCTGCACCTCTCACTGCTCTAACTTGGAAGAATGCTAAGTTTATTTGGAGCGATAAGTGTAAAGCGGCATTCCAAGAGTTAAAGGATAAGCAAACTTCCGCACCAGTGCTTACCGTTCCAAATGGAAATGGGAGATTAACAGTTTTCACCGATGCTTGTCGAGAGGGATTGGGAGCAGTATTAATGCAAGATGGGAAGGTAATTGCCAATGCTAGTCGTCAGTTGAAGACCCATGAGGCTAATTATGCTGCTCACGATTTAGAATTGCTGGCTGTTGTCTTTGCGCTGAAGCTTTGGAGACATCATCTCTTGGGGGCTAAGTTTGACCTTTCCACTGATCATCAGTCTTTGAAATATATCTTCACTCAGAATTTAAATCAGAGACAAGTTCGGTGGCTCGAGTTTCTTGCTTCTTACGATATCGACATCAACTATACCCTTGGAAAAGCTAATGTTGTGGCAGATGCGTTGAGTAGAAAGAAGTCCTTGTTGTGTCAGATTTTTGTTTCTTCTCCCCTTTTGGACCATATCAAGGCTAAGCAGGATGAGGATAGGATCATCAGATTGATCAAGGAGAATTTTCGCATCAGGGTTGGTGGTAGTAGTCTTGACGGTAGTGGAACTCAAATTGATGATAAAGGGATTTTGAGGATCAATAATAGGATTTGTGTCCCGAACGTTGATGGTTTGAGACAGGAGTTACTTCGGGAACATCATCAATCCAGACTTTCCATACATCCTGGTGTAGCGAAGATGTATCAGGATTTAAAGAAACTTTATTGGTGGAAGGGTATGAAGCATGATGTCTCTATCTTTGTGAGTAGATGTGCGACTTGTCAGCAAGTCAAGGCAGATCATCAGAAGACACCGGGTTTGTTGCAGCCTCTAGAGATTCCGAATTGGAAGTGGGAGCAAGTTTCTATGGATTTCATCGATGGTTTACCGAGATCTAGGAGGGGAAATGAGAGCATATGGGTTATTGTGGATAGACTGACTAAGTTCGCTCATTTTATTCCAGTCAGGTATACCCGTACGGCTTCGAGCTTATCTGAGATTTATATGAGGGAGATCGTTCGACTCTATGGCGTTCCCTTTAGCATAGTGTGCGATCGAGACCCTATCTTCACTAGTCAATTTTGGAAAGCGTTCCAAGAATCCTTGGGTACTCGTCTGAATCTGAGCACCGCTTACCACCCACAGACCGACGGTCAAACGGAAAGGGTGAATCAGATTCTAGAGGATCTTCTCCGTGCATGCATTTTGGATTATGGAGGATCTTGGGAAGATCATCTCCATCTTGTGGAATTCACCTATAACCATAGTTATCAGGTATAAATTCCAATCCTCTGTTCTTATCTTATCTTATTCCCTATCTATCTCATTCAATCTTTTTAGGCTAGTCTTGAGATGTCCCCTTTTGCTGCTCTTTACGGGCGACCCCGTAGATCTCCATCCTGCTGGATTGAATCCGGAAATCGCTTAGTTCTCGGTCCTGAGATGATTTTGGAAGCTTTGAAAAAGGTTGAAGAGATAAAGAGGAGGTTAAAGATCGCTTAGGATAGACAAAAGAAGTACGCGGATCGTCGTAGAAGAAGCTTAGAATTCGCTGTCGGTGATCTAGTTTCTTAAGGTTTCCCCTTTAAGAAATGTGGTTCGGTTTGGGTGGAGTGGGAAGCTTGCCCCTAGGTTCATCGGGCCATTTCGCATCTTAGAAAGAATTGGATCTCTTGCTTATCGACTGGATTTACCCGAGAAATTTGCTGGAGTACACAATGTGTTCCATGTCTCCCACCTTCGTCGCTGTCTTCACGATCCATCTCTTATTATCCAGCCTACTACTCTTGATAGTTTGGACATCGAGCCTGACCTAACTATTGAAAGGAAGCTGCTTCGTATCGTCGATCGAGGTACGAAACAACTAAGAAGAAAATCTGTCTGACCGGTCAAAGTGCAATGGAGCACTGATGAACGGGATTGCACCTGGGAGACGGAGGAGAGCATTCATGCTTCAAATCCAGAATTATTCGTTTAAGGTACCTTGCCCTTTTATTCTATCTTCCTTTGTTTCCTTTCTTCGTTACTTTTCGAGGACGAAAAGTTCTGAGTGGGGGAGAGTGTAACAGCCCAAGATTTTTACTAGCACTTTATTCTTTTATTTATAAAACCTTGAAATTATTATAATATAAATTTTTAATTTGATAAAATCATTTCCCAAAATTCTAAATATAAAATGAAAGTTTCTGAAATTTTTAACTTTGTTTAAATGATAACTCTAATTGGAATTTTAATAAAAGTTGGATTATCTACTTCCTTTAAAAATTTGTAATATTTTATCCATTTGAATAATAAATCGCTTTGTAAATGGTAATAGGAATCAGAGAAGAATGTAACCAAAATTTTATCATTTATTTGAGTAATAAATGTAAAAACTGTTAAATTACGCGTTTGAAAGGCACGTTATTTGATGAAATAAATAATGTATAAATAGGAAAGAGTATTAATTCAAAAGCGTTACCTTTGTATAAAATTTGGGTGTATATTTTTGCGTGCGTTCTACGCATTTTTAAAATTCATACCGCAATATATATATATATATATATATATATATATATGGATAAATAAATCGGTTAGAAGATTTCTATAGACAAACGTTACACTTCTCATAACATTCATTTGTTTTAAAATTGTGTATGAAATCTTTATCCAAGAACCGTTCCAAATCTTGCCAATAATTTTTATTTTCTTTGCCGTTACTTTTCTAAATTCACTCAACCTATTTAATTGCAAAACACGCAACCTTTTAAATAATGCAATGCAGTGTAATCATTCTCTTCCTTTTACGTTCTAAATTTAAAGAGTCTTACCGTTCTTTTATCAATCAATGCAAATAATTATTTCTTGCCATACTCCCTCCCGCAATCAACTCTTCTTGCCTAATTTTTTTTAATAACGTTCAAATCTTCATTTATTTCTTGACCTGTCTCTCTCACAATCAAGGCACTATCAACACACGCAAATTTTATTTGCACGGTACAACTTTGAACCCATTATGGAGCTACTATTTAAAACCATAATCTGCTTAATAACCAAATGCATAAGCCGTGCAACAGTTTCACTATATAATTAAAATTTTAAAACTGAATATCATTAATACATGCGTAGAGATGGGTATGGGAGCATGATGTTTGCGGTCATTTATGTAATGAGTTGATTTTCCAAAATTCTTTGCATAAATGAAACACGTTCAAATTTATCATTCTTGCTGTTTTCCCCTGATCAATGCAAGCCTCCTATTTACAGCACGTTCGAAAATTGATTGCATGTCGTTCATGCTTCCCCTAAAATCAAGACTTCGCTCTGTTAATGTTCAAAACGAATTATATTTCTTGCCCAAAATTTATCACTTACCTTTAATCTCGCAACTCCCTGGTTATAAATACAAAAGCCCTCGTCCTTCAAATTCATTCATCTCTTTGGGTTCACTCTCAAGCTTCTTCAGGTAATAATGTCAAACCTTCTTTTCCTTTTTATTTTTTTCCTCCTGATTTCATTTTTCCCACTGTCCACCGAAAGACTCGTCCATACATCACCACCAATCGGCCTGCACCCCATTTCATTTTCTCCTCCTTCTTCATTATTGTATTGTGCGAGAACTTCATTTATCATTTTATTATCCACTTATTTCTTTTCCTAACTAATGAAGTTTCCATTGCTGGATTTGTGTTTCGGGTTACTCGGCTATTCATATATTTTAAGCAATAAGCTATTATTTTCAGCTTTAAGGAACAGAGTTAACCATTTTTTAAATATATATATATATATATATATATATTAATTACCGATGCTAATAATATAACATCAATTCATGATACAAAGTGCATGCGTGCCTGCTTTTTGATATGTAGGGTCGTGCTCTCTTGTAGCAGTGATAGAAAGTGAATCTTGATAAGTGCAGTTGTGTAGGAAGGAAAAATTATTCGGAGTAATACTAAAAAAAAAGGGTTTAACTATTATAAAAGGAGTTCAGTGCTTTGCGTGCGTGAGTGGGGGAATTTGGCAAGCTTTGACATGCAATAGGGATTTGTTATTCATACGTGCATTTTTTTTCTTCTCGGTTTGAAAAAAAAAATTATTTAATAAATAATGGGCAGACCGATTTTGTTTTGGTGAGTTGAGTCATGCGGTGGAGCGGTCGAGTCAAGTGATTCCATCCGCCCAATTTGTTTCGAAATTCCTTGTTAAAATTTTACATAGATTTGATTTATAATCGTTTCATTTTTTTTCCTTTTCAAAGAATAAAAAAATACGGTCGCAGCCTCCGCAACAAATTTGATCGTGCTTCTGTGCATATTTTTTTATTCAAGTGTTACCATCGATTTGAATCAAATCTTCGACGGCATTCAGGTGAGTATTTCTCACCAAACAAACGTACTTGTATATCTGTGAATTAATCACAAGTGTAATTGTAAATCCATTTTATTTAAATTTTATCTACTTGTGGTATAAACTTATGATGTTAAAACCCCATTATTTAATTGACACATCATTATTTGTATTATTTATTATTATATTTTGGAGTTATACTATTTATTATTTACTCTTTAAATCACACTGCAAGTTCCCTGTAAAAATAAAGATCATTATAGGCTGAAATGATAGGCTTGAACAACATTTATATTTCATTTATTTATTTAGTCATTTTAACTTGGGATTGCGGGTTTGAAATGATAGAACCCAGTTTTCTTTGGAATTTACGGATTGAAATGATATAGTATCCGTATCACTTAACCTAGGCTAGAAAATATTATACATACCCGTGGTTATATATATATGTATTTTTATTAAATGTTTAAATAATTCTTTGTTTAAAAATTGGATTTAAATGATTTTTATATGTATAATATTATACTAGTCAAATATGTAAATAATATTAGAATTCAAAGTATGGGTTTAGTTGAAATTTGGACTTGTAAAACAAGTTGAATTTAAGTTAAGAAATAATTTATGAAATTTGGTATAACTTGAATATAAAGCGGATAAAAATAAGTTAAGTTTTCTATGAATTAAATAGTTAGATTTGTAAAAGATGGAAATTGAAATTTAACTTGATTTAGAAATGGAAGGCTATTTTTGGAAACAAAGGTAAGGTAAGAAATTAACTGGAAATTTGTTTATTTTGGATATGGGAATTTAACTAAATTATAAGTAAAAAATATACAAATTTTTGCACCTGATTTTATTAAGTAAAGTATAAGAGAAGTTAGATATTTATTTATTAAATATACTTTATAAAAATCATAATTTATCGAGTAATTTAAATGACTATTTAAGAGGTGGAAATATGATTTATAAATTAAATTGGGTTAATTATTGTTGAAACCATATTGAAGTTAAAATTTTAGGTCACTCAAATGAACTAAGGTATAATTTTGGAGATATATTGGATTTTTATTTTAATTTCACCTTTTTCAATATAGCATTTGATTCAAATATAACTATTTTGGAATTTATAAACCACGGGTAATAATAACGTGGGTTGTTAAAAAGACCGGGATCAGATATGGACATACTCTCTGTCGATACCGAAAACCATTTTGACAACCATGTATGCGGTGGAGATTCCAGAATGAAGTAGGATGGTGGTGACGTTTCCTTTGAGGTAAATACATGGACCCGACTCCCGTGAGTTGGCATAAGGTGGCTAAAACAGGAGCGATTGACAGACTAATAAGGTAGCACCTTTGATCGGACGCACTTCTTCGTATGCCATTCTATTACTTTGTGATTGTTTGGTGCGCGCCTTTGATATGGGAGGGTTGTTCGAGGTGGGCGGTAGCTGCGTGCTACGCGTTACCACCGGTCCGGAAGCGTAATTGGTATATCTACCCTGGCATTGCCTAGTTGCGCCGTGTCACCTACCCTAGCGTGCCTTATACGATTTTGGTTTTGTACCATACCTATGGAGTGCCCTCTGACGACACCCATTCCGGGAGAGATTACGGTACTGTATAGACCATGGGAATAATTTACGTGTTAAGGTGGAAAATGTAAAGCCTTAACGCTATTTTAAAGTAAGTTTATTTTACTAATAGACACTATTATAATAGCGAAATATTACTACATAGTAAATAGTTTAACGGATCCTTAGAGGATGGACGGTTCCAAGCATCCTTTAAGTTACTAGCTTTATATTACAGTACACTTGAATTTGCTTACACTGTATAAGTATGTATGTCCTGACTCGAGTGTTTATGTTTTATTTTACGCTCGGGTCAGCCTGAGTTGCAGTTCATTCTTCATTCCAGAGCTTGGACCTCTGTAGATCACTTTTCAAGATGCCGGCAACTTTCTTTTCAGTTATTTATCTTATGAAATCAAGACTATTGGATATTGAGATTTTCTATTGTCGATTTAAACTATATTTGGATTTAAAGACTATGTACATTTTATTTGTTTTGAGACTATTAATGGCGGCTCCATGAACCACTAAGTTATTTTAATTCCGCTGCGAGTATTCTGATTTCTGTGTCTGTGATTTGATTTCATTTGCTCTTAATTTATTTACAATCTATTGTTTTGAACTATTAAAGCTTTACATGTTTTAATTTATTGTCAAATTTGAATGGTACAAAATAGTGGGTCGTTACAACTATCATAATGCAACCAAGCATCCATACCACACAACATTACTTATCTCATTTCTAAGATTACATCCATTCAAAACAATCAATGTCACCCATTCATACATAAGCAATGATTTACTTAATCACAACATAATCAATTTAAAATGAATTAAATTAACTATCTCTATCTCTAATTAATTTAAAGTGAATCAAATTAATTACTTCATCTCTTAATTAATTTAAAATTAATTAAATTAATTACCTTCATCAAAATAAATCTTGCTTACTTATTCATTAATTAAACCAATTAATTTATCATCATCTTAATTAATCAACCTTGATTAATTAACTCTTAATCAAATAATTAATTCTTAATTATTCTCATTAATCATATTAATTAATGAACCTTAATTAATTACTTCCATTAATTAATTAGCTATAATTAATTACATTATTTCTTAATTAATTACGTAAATTAATCATGCTTAAATTAATTGCTTTCAATTAATCAACTTTAATAAATATAAGCAGTAATTAATTATTCTTAATTACTTCTTAATTACTTTATAAATTCTTTGATTTATTATACCAAGTAATAAACCCTTAATTACTTTAACAAGTAATTATCCATTTAAAAATTACTTCCCCATAAGTAATTTCACTTATCTCAGTTACCCCTGAAATTTATCAATTACTTATCTTAAGTGATTAGCCTTATCAAAACTTATTAAGTAAACATACTTAATCATTTATCAAGTGACTATATTTAATTAATTAACGAATTAATTAACTTACTTGATCACAACACCCCATAAATTATAATCGAGTAATTTATTCCTTAATTACTCTTTAACCAAATTAATCTTCAATTTATAGATTAATTATCTTCAACTATTAATTAATAAATCTCAATTATTAATCAATTCTTTAATACAAAGTAATCAATCACTAATTACTTTTATAATTAATTAATTAACCTTAATTAACTAATTAATTACCTCTTAATCGTTAATTAATAAAACTTAACTATTAATTACTAACCTTAATTATAAATTAATTAATTCATAATTAAAATTAATCAATCTTTAATTACAATTAATTATCCTTAAATAATAGTTAATTAATTCCTAATTAACTTGTATTATAGATTAATAACCTTTTTAATTATTAATTAAGAAAACCCAATTAAACTTAATTACTAGTTTAATCACTTAATTAATTAATAATTAAATTAATTAATCATTAGTCATTAATTAAATCATCATGATTATTAGTTAATTAAATTAATAATCATAATTAATTAATTACTTAATTAACCCCTTTAAAATAATTAATTAAATTAATTAACTAAATCTAAAATTCTTAATCAACTTAATTAATTACAAATCATTAACACTTAATTATTTTTCAAGTTAAAACATTATCTCTAAATAACCGTGAAATGACTTTACTTAACTTAATTTCATAAATTAGTTTAAGATATAAAGTAATCATCAATTGCTTACCCTTAATTATTAATTAACAGTTCCTTAGTTAATCAATTATTTAAAACATAATTGTTTAATTAATAAATCATTATTCACTAACTAGTTTCGAAAATCATTTCCTTAAAATTCCCTTTTATATTTCAAAATAAGTTTTTAAAATAACATTAAGGTTTTTAACTTAAAACATTTAAAACCAATTCATACTAATTCATTTTTAAAAGCAAATCAATTCAAAGAAATGGATTTTTAGCTTAAATTATTTAAAGTTTAAAACTTCTTCATTTTAAATTTAAAAATCTGGTTAAATGTTCACTTTGGGTCCAACCCATTAATACATGAACCAAGAAACAAGTATACTATTTTTTTCTTTTAAAACAAATTTGACTTTAGAGTTTAAAAACTGTTTTAATTAAAACTTAAAAAAACTGTTAAACATAACAGTTAAACCCACATGCAAAAACTCAGGAACCACTCGAGACACAACCCATAATACACGAGTATTTCCTCGAGTCATCTTCCTTATATCCCGAGTCCTACTCGAGAAAACAAACGAACCCAAAACGAAACTCACAGACACACACAACCCATCTGTGCAAGTGCACCGGCGCCGGAATCGCCTCCGACCAACGCCGACACCACCGACATGTCACCCAAGCACCCTGCAAACCCCTACGACCAATAGAACATCACTTCTTTCCTCGATTCAAAATCGAGCTCCTCAGGGTGAAAATGAACCCAAACCATCATCAGGAAATTCCCCTGAACCCACGCCACCGGTCAACTATAATCTCAACAACTCCGGCCATAGATTGCTGACCCACCGCACTTCCTTTTCCTAAATTTCCTTCAGGCTCGATGCGAATATGAAGATGCAGTAGCCAAAATTCCGAAGTTCAACAGAACTAGGTTTAAAATCAAAATCAAGCAATTTCAACCTTCACAGAGATTTACAAATTCTTCAACAATTTTTCCCACCCTTTCTGATCCTACCTCAACCTCCACCAAGAACCCCGAGAAATCCAGATGCAAGGATCATCAGATTTAGACCAAAACCAAAATTTCAGGAAACCCCCAAATACTCACTTAATACAATTTTTAAAATTGTTATTTTCTTTCCAAAATTCATAATTCCCAGTGATACTTTAGTTTAAAAAATTATTTTAACCAAATTCAACACTTGATTTCAAACATTGATAATAATTTGTTACTGCATAATTTGATTTCCAGGTAAATTTCAAAAATCAGAGACTTTGTTCTATTTTTGGTTCTTAGTTTAATCTTAAACTAACTTATTTGTTTAAATCTAAGACTTAACAATTGTTTACATAGAATAGCTTGAAGATTTAATTTTTTTCTCAGATTCTACAGTAAAGTACAGAGAGGAAAAAAATGAAACCAACATGCACAGTTTCAACTAAACAAAACCAATTGCATCTTTATATCTATACAGAGGCAAACTCATATAAATATCATCACTACTTATTTGCAATATATAATTACTACTTTAACTTTTTTTTTGTAAAATGTTTGCTCACCTTTTTAAGGAGATGCAGAGGTTTGATAAGTTGGAAATTTGCCAAAATGCCTTGAACTGGAACTTGCAAAAACATTTGAACTTGAAGCTTTAAAAAAAAACTGGAGTACTTGCTATGCTTTTAACTTGAAGATGAACCCTCATTTGAAACATAAATTCTTAATCCCTTTAATTTGTTTTAAACTGGAATGTTTCAGGTTTGCTCTTCAGATTTGGCTCAGGTTGCCTCTTTAAAACTTGCATGCATTTGAAAATTTGCAAATACTTGAAATGTTTGAAAACATACTACAGACATGCAGTTGATTTGGAGGAAATATCAGGTTACGTTTGAGGATTGTTTGAATTGAGGAGCTTTAGATTTTAATTTGAGGATTGTTTTGAAGATTTACTGATTTTGGAATGAGTAAAAGTTGCATGGATATTCAAGTTTCTTTTAGGCATGATCACAAAATTTTAAAGAAAAAGAAAAATAAAGAAAGGTGGTGTTTATATAGGTAATTTTCAGATTTATTAAATTAAAAGAAAAATAAAAAAAATAATGGACACTTGTCTTAAATTTACATTAATGTTTAACACTTGTTATTTAAATGATTCCTAACTTAACACCTGTCAAATTGAGTTTATTTTAATCCTAAAAGATATTTAAAAGCCTTTTATATTAAATTCCTAATTAACAAACATGTTTTCTTAATTTAAAAATGCTTTTCTAATTATATTCCTAGTTAACTAATACATTTATACATTTATAAATGTTTTCTAAATTTATATAAGTACAATCTTTAAAAGAAATGAAACCAAATATAATTTAAATAAAATTATATACAAATTGCAAACTCATTTTAAAAATGCTATTTCAAAAGCCTTGTATTTATTCTTATTGAATAAATACAATTCCAAATTTCTAAGATAAATTTCTATAAAAAGAAAAATATAAAACAAATCTTATTTTTAATTAAAAACATCATCTATATATTTTAAACTCAAACTATATTAGTATTATTTTCATTTAAGATGTACGTATATTCCTTGAATTCAAATTTATATTCAATTCAAAGTCAAATTTGAAAATCAAACCTAAAAATCAATTTAAATAAACATAAATATCTATTTTTAAATATGCTCATTTTTATTTACAAATAATTTATCCTATTTAAAAAATCAATTTAAAATACACAGAAATAAATATATTTAAACACACTTATCAATTATGAAAACAATAAGTCTATTTAGAATTTACTTATACAAACAAAATTATTATTATTATTATAAAACCAATTTATGGCCATAATTAAGACATTATATTATTATTACTTGGTTATTTATTTTTGAAAATAATAATTTTATCGCTTTTAAATAATTTACATAAGAGATTATCATATTTTAAATGCCTGGAAATTCCAGGATATTACATTCCTCCCCCCTTAAAAGAATTTCGTCCTCGAAATTTAAAACAAAGATAATCTATAGTTTTATTTATTTCAACCAATTCAAACATTCATATCAGCCATACACTATCAATCAAACAAACAATTTCATCCAATCAACCAATTTATCCCATACAAATAAATAACGCTAGCTATCCGGACATAGATCCGGATAAACTTCCTTAAATTATCTCGAGTTTCCCCAGTATAGACACAAGGATACTCGCTCTACTAAATCCAAACTAGTTACACTGCTAAGCTACTGAGTTCCTACTCAGCTAGATCTATAATCTGCACAAGATACCAGACCACAGACAAGACTAAGCAACAACTAAATCCTTCACAGAACTACTGGTCTCAAAACCAGTGATGGACCAAAACATGTACTTCCTCCGAGACACATGAAATATATTGAATTCCAGTCTTCCAAACTGGCAATTTAACTCTTCAAACCAAAGCACCGATCCTTACAAAACTCAAAAGAATCGAATATACCTTGAAGCTCACCAAATCTTATTGCTTCCTTTACCAGAGAAAATCTCAACAACGTCCAAGCCTCCTACTTCGAATTCCAAATTCTTCCGTTACTTAACCTCAAAACTTTCTGGATGATCCAGGCTGCCTGCAGATCCTTCCTGATCATCTCAACCTTCGCTGATGCTTCTACAAACAAACTGGATCAAAACAACTCAACAAACTGATACTCACAAGATCAATCCAAAATCAAAACCATACTTTACTATCAACAATAGAAAACAACTTCTCCTATCTGGAAAAGACAGAACATAATCACTCGCCAACTTGCCTCAGATTCTGAAAAATTCATTCATTAGAAACTCTCTAATCCAAAACACTGCAATTCCCAGTTGCTTCTACTCAAGAACAATAGCCACCTTGCTTCCGCTGCACAACTCTGATCTGGAGCAGATGAAAATGCCGTCGAATGAACACAGGCACAGACTAAACAGCACATCTCGGAAATAAGGTTCAACAGAAGTTCCAAGAAATACAGAGCTGCTTCACCAAACAATCAACCTAGAAGACAACCTTCTAACCAGCTGAATCACTGGTATCACTCTTGACATCAAGTCGATTCAGAACTCAAACTCTAATGCGGGCAAATCTCTAACTCTCCTGAAGATATATCCGGAAAATCTTCAAGAACTCCACAACTTCTACATCCTCTAGAGATGCCACAAATCCAAGCAAAAGATTATCTAAGATAATCACCAAATCATCGCAAGTCACTTTTGCGATCACCCAATCCAATATCCAAGATACTGTTCTCTCTCCACTAATCAGAATAGTTTATCCTTGACCAACTAATCCATCGAAGAAACAGATCCTCACCGTTGCTTCTGAATTCCTCCTCCAGGAAATGCTAAGCCAAAAAGATCTTCCTGCTGGAACATAGAACATTCCCGAGCTGAACCGCTAACACAGATGCCAAAGACTTCTTATCCAGAGCTCTTTCAGAAACTTGGACCTCCAACTAAACACATACATCCTGCAGAACTTAGCTACAACTCCAAAGTAGACACACTTCTTAAACTTGTTCCGAAAGAAAACATTTTCGGAGACATCCATAGTCACTGCTTCTCATCACGCAGCTACTACTTCCTGAGGTTGTCAAGATACCATCACTCGCTTCTGCCTAACCGACAGATCCAAATTCTCAAAAATTCGCTCACACGAGCGAAATCAAACATACACTTCAAAGATGAACTCCGAACCTTAACAAGTTTCCTTCAGAGATCAATGAAATCCTACACCAAACTGCAAAGATTACTCGAGACGGTATTAGGTCTACAGTCTCGACAAATACACTTCCAATCTCAAACATTCAAACTCCAACCATTGGTAGTGTGTTCACACACCACTACCCCATCTACCTTTATAACTTATGTTGGAAAACCCGAACAGGTAACCCAACAGATAGGCAGAAATATATATATAGTTATATATAAAATTTACAAGTACTCTCTCTCAAGAAAGACACCACTACAGAGCCTAGGTATTCACTCAACCTAATGCTCTGATACCAACTGAAACGACCCGACTTTCTTACCACAGAAAATCGCATCATTTTTAAGAAAGAAAGGGATAGGAAAGAGAAAAGATAGAGAAGAAGAAAGGAACAACATCAGAATCTAAACAGCGGAACGAATAAATTATATTAATCACATAATACATTACATAGTATCATATATATATATCAGAGATACACAGTTAAAACAACACATAGTAGACAGTTATAAACACCTATCTAGTTATACAACTCAATACAACACAAAGACAGACGACTCAGAGAACACACAGCGGAATACTATATAGCTATACGCAGAAGCCTCCTACTCCATTGCTCCCCCAGAATTCGTCAAGCCAGCCTGAATTCCCTTGGATACTCGTAAAAATTTGAGTACCCAAGAGTTTAAGAAAAACAGAATAAACTCCGGGTCAGACATGCGTCTGGTGTGAGTAAACGGTTAAAGTTGCTTAACTTTAAAAACCTTTTGAAAGAAAAAGTATCACGTAAGACTTCCCACACATAAACATGGAAAAGTTTTTACCTTACGCTAACCAAAACACTTGATAGGAAATTCAGTGATATTATAATAGGTCTAGGGTTTTCAAATAAATATGAAATAGCCGAAATTGTTACATTATTAAATTCCAGCTACTAGCCACAAAAGTGGGTAATACAATCAAATCCGATGGCACTTATTGGATTTTGGATTCCATACAATGGCAGGGCTACTGGGGTACCGCCCTCACAGTACGTGGCCTAGATCACCGTACCGAGGAGTACGCCCGCTCCCCTGCAACACAAAGTCGAAACCATTCCTTACTGAATAGTTCCGAATAAGACAACCCCGGCGGATGTAGCTATTCAACCGCCCACACAGCCGAAATAAAAGGGACCTCTAGACAGGGGTAAATCTTACTCTCAAGTGGGGCTACCCACGAAGCCTTGTTGCACCACCCCTGTTTTAGCCACTCCCTGTTGATGAGGCTTGAGGCTACGATTACCTTTAGTGAACACATCACTTAGAATGCTCACCGTCCACCTGACGATGTTTTGAAAGCAATCAATCCATACAAGTTCGTTCCGGGTTCGAACGAAACTGAAGGCATTATCTCGTTACATTCATTTTGGAATCACCCACAGAGTTAACGACAATAACCCTTGCACTCTGAACCTTCATCTCGAATCTGAAAGTACTATTCGTCAAACTCATCACGGAATCACCCTCAGAGTTATACCGACGAATAGTTCTTACACCTCGAGTCTTTACTCTTCACAAGAGATTCACGACCTATCGTTAATTTGGATCGATGTGGTTTTCGGATATCCAAATATGGAAACCCGATCCCGGTCTCATCGAAATCCAAAATGTATCTTTTAGGTTCATGTTGTTTAAAGTTAAACAATTCAATTCAACTATCTATACACACAGATAGATAATTCACAAGTCACAATTGATAACCACATTATCAAAATAAACATATGATCCATAACGAAATAGGTAATCCATATCATCATCACAATAAATAATCTATATTACCATCACACTGCAACCAAGCATCCATACCACACAACATTACTTATCTCATTTCTGAGATTACATCCATTCAAGACAATCGATGTCACCCATTCATATATAAGCAATGGTTTACTTAATCACAACATAATTAATTTAAAATGAATTAAATTAACTATCTCTATCTCTAATTAATTTAAAGTGAATTAAATTAATTACTTCATCTCTTAATTAATTTAAAATTAATTAAATTAATTACCTTCATCAAAATAAATTTTGCTTACTTATTCATTAATTAAACCAATTAATTTATCATCATCTTAATTAATCAACCTTGATTAATTAACTCTTAGTCAAATAATTAATCCTTAATTATTCTCATTAATCATATTAATTAATGAACCTTAATTAATTACTTCCATTAATTAATTAACTATAATTAATTAAATTATTTCTTAATTAATTACATAAATTAATTATGCTTAAATTAATCGCTTTCAATTAATCAACTTTAATAAATATAAACAGTAATTAAATATTCTTAATTACTTCTTAATTACTTTATAAATTCTTTGATTTATTATACCAAGTAATAAACCCTTAATTACTTTAACAAGTAATTATCCATTTAAAAATTGCTTTCCAATAAGTAATTTCACTTATCTCAATTACCCCTGAAATTTATCAATTACTTATCATAAGTAATTAGCCTTATCAAAAATTATTAATTTAACATACTTAATCATTTATCAAGTGGCTATATTTAATTAATTAACAAAATAATTAAGTTACTTGATCACAACACCCCATAAATTATGATCGAGTAATTTATTCCTTAATTACTCTTTAACCAAATTAATCTTCAATTTACAAATTAATTATCTTCAACTATTAATTAATAAATCTCAATTATTAATCAATTCTTTAATACAAAGTAATCAATCACTAATTACTTTTATAATTAATTAATTAACCTTAATTAACTAATTAATTACCTCTTAATCATTAATTAATAAAACTTAATTATTAATTAATAATCTTAATTATAAATTAATTAATTCATAATTAAAATTAATAAATCTTTAATTACAATTAATTAACCTTAAATAATAGTTAATTAATTCCTAATTAACTTGTATTATAGATTAATAACCTTTTTAGTTATTAATTAAGAAAACCCAATTAAACTTAATTACTAGTTTAATCACTTAATTAATTAATAATTAAAATTTAATTAATCATTGGTCATTAATTAAATCATCATAATTATTAGTTAATTAAATTAATAATCATAATTAATTAATCACTTAATTAACCCCTTTAAAATAATTAATTAAATTGATTAACTAAACTTAAAATTCTTAATCAACTTAATTAATTACAAATGATTAACACTTAATTATTTTTCAAGATAAAACATTATCTCTAAATAACCGTGAAATAACTTTACTTAACTTAATTTCATAAATTAGTTTAAGATATAAAGTAATCATCAATTACTTACCCTTAATTATTAATTAACAATTCCTTAGTTAATCAATTATTTAAAACATAATTGTTTAATTAATAAATCATTATTCACTAACTAGTTTCGAAAATCATTTCCTTAAAATTCCCTTTTATATTTCAAAATAAGTTTTTAAAATAACATTAAGGTTTTTAACTTAAAACATTTAAAACCAATTCATACTAATCATTTGTAAAAGCAAATCAATTCAAAGAAATGGATTTTTAGCTTAAATTATTTAAAGTTTAAAACTTCTTCATTTTAAATTTTAAAATCTGGCTAAATGTTCACTTTGGGTCCAACCCATTAATACTTGAACCCAGAAACAAGTATACTATTTTTTTCTTTTAAAAAAAATTTGACTTTAAAGTTTAAAAACTGTTTTAATTAAAACTTAAAAAAAACTGTTAAACATAACAGTTAAACCACATGCAAAAACTCAGGAACCACTCGAGACACAACCCATAATACACGAGTATTCCCCCGAGTCGTCTTCCTTATATCCCGAGTCCTACTCGAGAAAACAAACGAACCCAAAACAAAACCCACAAACACACTCAACCCCCCTGTGCAAGTGCACCGGCGCCGGAATCCCCTCCGGCCAACGCCGACACCACCAACACGTCACCCAAGCACCCTGCAAATCCCTACGACCAACAGAACATCACTTCTTGCCTCGATTCAAAATCGAGCTCCTCAGGGTGAAACTGAACCCAAACCATCATCAGGAAATTCCCCTGAACCCACGCCACCGGTCAACTATAATCTCAACAACTCCGGCCATAGATTGCTGACCCACCGCACTTCCTTTTCCTAAATTTCCTTCAGGCTCGATGCGAATATGAAGATGCAGTAGCCAAAATTCCGAAGTTCAACAGAACTAGGTTTAAAATCAAAATCAAGCAATTTCAACCTTCACAGAGATTTACAAATTCTTCAACAATTTTTCCCACCCTTTCTGATCCTACCTCAACCTCCACCAAGAACCCGGAGAAATCCAGATGCAAGGATCATCAGATTTAGACCAAAACCCAAATTTCTGGAAACCCCCAAATACTCACTTAATACAATTTTTAAAATTGTGATTTTCTTTCCAAAATTCACAATTCCCAGTGATACTTTAGTTTATAAAATTATTTTAACCAAATTCAACACTTGATTTCAAACATTGATAATAATTTGTTGCTGCATAATTTGATTTCCAGGTAAATTTCAAAAATCAGAGACTTTGTTCTATTTTTGGTTCTTAGTTAAATCTTAAACTAACTTATTTGTTTAAATCTAAGACTTAACAATTGTTTACATAGAACAGCTTGAAGATTTAATTTTTTTCTCACATTCTACAGTAAAGTACAGAGAGGAAAAAAATGAAACCAACATGCATAGTTTCAACTAAACAAAACCTATTGTGTCTTTATATCTATATCGAGGCAAACTCATATAAACATCATCACTACTTATTTGCAACAGATAATTGGTACTTTAATTTTTTTTTTGTAAAATGTTTACTCATCTTTTTAAGGAGATGCAGAGGTTTGATAAGCTGGAAATTTGCCAAAATGCTTTGAACTGGAACTTGCAAAAACATTTGAACTTGAAGCTTTAAAAAAAAAACTGGAGCACTTGTTATGCTTTGAACTTCAAGATGAACCCTCATTTGAAACATAAATGCTTAATCCCTTTAATTTGTTTTAAACTGGAATGTTTCAGGTTTGCTCTTCAGATTTGCCTCAGGTTGCCTCTTTAAAACTTGCATGCTTTTGAAAATTTGCAAATACTTGAAATGTTTGAAAACATACTGCAGACATGCAGTTGATTTGGAGGAAGTTTCAGGTTTTGTTTGAGGATTGTTTGAATTGAGGAGCTTTAGATTTTAATTTGAGGATTGTTTTGAAGATTTTCTGATTTTGGAATGAGTAAAAGTTGCATGGATATTCAAGTTTCTTTTAGGCATGAACAAAAAACTTAAAGAAAAAGAAAAATGAAGAAAGGTGGTGTTTATATAGGTAATTTTCATATTTATTAAATTAAAATAAAAATAAAAAATAATAATGGACACTTGTCTTAAATTTACATTAATGTTTAACACTTGTTGTTTAAATGATTCCTAACTTAACACTTGTCAAATTGAGTTTATTTTAATTCTAAAAGAAATTTAAAAGCCTTTTATATTAATTTCCTAATTAACAAACATATTTTCTTAATTTAAAAATGCTTTTCTAATTAAATTCCTAGTTAACTAATACGTTTATAAATGTTTTCTAAATTTATATAAGTACAATCTTTAAAAGAAATGAAACCAAATATAATTTAAGTAAAATTATATACAAATTGCAAACTCATTTTAAAAATGCTATTTCAAAAGCCTTGTATTTATTCTTATTAAATAAATACAATTCCAAATTTCTAAGATAAATTTCTATTAAAAGAAAAATATAAAACAAATCTTATTTTTAATTAAAAACATCATCTATATATTTTAAACTCAAACTATATTAGTATTATTTTGATTTAAGATGTATGTATATTCCTTGAATTCAAATTTATATTCAATTCATATTCAAATTTGAAAATCGAATCTAAAAATATCTATTTTTAAATATGCTCATTTTTATTTACAAATAATTTATCCTATTTTAAAAATCAATTTAAAATACACAGAAATAAATATATTTAAACAGACTTATCAGTTATGAAAACAATAAGTCTATTTAGAATTTATTTATACAAACAAAATTATTATTATTATTATTATAAAACCAATTTATAGCCATAATTAAGACATTATATTATTATTACTTGGTTTTTATTTTTGAAAATAACAATTTTATCACTTTTAAATAATTTAAATAAGAGATTATCATATTTTAAATGCCTGGATATTCCGGGATATTACACCACACGTGCTCCAGCTCCTATGTTTCCAGTTCATGTTTGAGTGTGGTCTCCAAGATGTAAGTGATCCCTAGTTGATCGATCAGTAGCACCTGCTTGTGCAGTTTCCATTTTGCGGCGTCTACGCCTGGGAGCTTCATAGAATGAAGTCGAGCTATCAGATGAAGTGTAAGGAACAGCGCTATCTACAGTATTATGATGTTGTTGCTGAGTAAGCTAAGTCATGAGGTTAGCATTAGCTTGAATTTGTTCAACAAGTTGTCTTCTTCTTTCCATGATTTCTCTCATCAGGTCGTTGGACTCCGTCCTAGTAACACTTCCATCTGGTTATGAGCTCCGACAGTCCCTACGTCGGGATTGACTTGCTGATTGCTAGGTCCTATCTGTTGTACGCTAACAGTCTCGTTGACGTCTGCGTTATGAGAGGCTGATCGGGTATGTGGTCTTCCCATAGTAGAGTTGTTAATCGAAACTCTGAGTAGATTCAACGGACGTCCTATGAATAATTTGGATCTCCTTCGGGGGATTTATTCAATCCAGTAGCTACAAAGCAGATCCTAACGGCTTGAGAATTCATCTCTCAGTGAAAGCACCAAAATGTTAGCTCCAGAATTGGTCACTAACACCCTTGAGATAGATTATGTAGAGAGATTAATGAAGAAAGTAAATTAAAACAGAGAATTGTATGCTAAATTAAATGCAAAGACAAGAACATCGGATTTATAGTGGTTTAGCGTAACTGCCTACGTCCACTTTGAAGTTAATCTTTATTGCTTTACTCAATAATTGATTACAGATACAATCCGTACACCAACTACTTGAATACAAATGCTAAGTAAAGAGAAGGAGTCTTGAATGCGGTAGAGTTTCCCCAGTGTTCTCGAAAATAAAGGTCCTTTTCGCTATGCCCTTGCCCTTTTATTTATAGACGAAGATGGGTTGGACTTTCCTCACGGGCCTAGGAGAATAATACCTCGGCCCGTAGTAAGTGACTTCTGTACACCGAGCCACAAATGTCAAATGACAATTGCCGAACCACATATCCAGGCCGAACGGCATTCGTATGCTGATCGAGTAAGATATGCCGAATGGTATCTGCATGCCTATTGAGACTGTGTGCTGAGTGAAGAATGTAGGCCGAACGAGGTCTGTGCCAAACGAGACTTAATGCCGGTAGAGGGGAGATGCCGAGCGATGATTCATGCCGAACGGCTCTTGATGCCGGTCAAGGGGAGATGCCGAGCGAGGCTTCATGCCGAATGACCCTTGATGCCGGTCGAGGGGGGATGCTGAGCGAGGCTTCATGCTGAACGACCCTTAATGCCGGTCGAGGGGAGATGCCAAGCGAGGCTTTATGCCGAACGACCCTTTAATGCCAAGTGAGGTGCTGTTCCGAACGAGACTTGATTCCTGTAAAGACTCCGCGTCGAACGAGGCTCTATGCCGAACGACCCTTTCCATGCCGAATGAGGTACTGTGCCGAACGACCCTTTCTATGTCGAACGTGGTGCTATACCGAATGGCCCTTTCCATGCCGAATGAGGGAAGATGCCGAGCGACCTCTTAATGCCGAACGAGGTAAGATGCCGAGCGAGAATCCACGCCGAATGAGGCTCTATGCCAAACGAGAGGAGGTGTGCCGAACGATACTTTGTGCTGAACGGTTCTTTGTGCCGAGCGATGTGCTTGCTTGGTGACACACACGTTACCGGGTCAATTGCCCGGGTAACACTTGGCTTCAGTAAAATCTAATTTTACTTTAATAAGTGTTAACCGGTTATGAATTTTATTTAACACTAACTCTCTACCTCAAAACTATACAAGTTTGAACATATGGAAATTGGCAATGATCAAAATTCCAATATCGTTCATATTCAACTCTATAGTCCAAATATAAAGTCCTTGGTTCAATAGTTACTATTACTATTAACCGAAATGCTTTGGCTAGAGACTTTGACTTTAAGTTGACTTCAGAGTACGATGATACTAACCCCATATAACTGAAAAGATGAATCCTCTCTTGAATAGTGCTACACTTTCAATCCACTCGACTTAATTATAGTCACTCGATGGATGCCTTGCCATGATTTGACTATAAGTAAAGCAGAACTTTCATATTGAAGATTGATATTATTCTCAAGTTGAGTGAACTATGTAAATTAGTCACATCGATATTTTCCATTTGACCCTATTTATATTAAACAACAGAAAACTATCGAGTGAGTTATTCCATAGTTATCCAATAACTATCAGTATGCAACCTCTTGGTGCCTCTAGCAACCATAAGAATACATTGCCCAACATTTGAAGAGCATTATGCAGGCTAGTCTCAACAGAACTATTGATATCTGGTCTTGGTACATCTTGACTCGGAATATTTAAGTATATTTATTCTTATTGTGATAAATTACCCAAGGTTACAACACTTTGTAACCACTTTCACAACATATACCATTGATTTTCTATTAAACATACTTTTAATTAAATTAATTAATATAACTAATTATATTAAGTATATAATAAAAAGAAAATGCCTTTTATTCTGAACAAGATTGGTTATCGAGTTAAACATATGTAACAAATTACATAATTGCCCCTTAGGCACACCCCTAACTCTTTCAATCTTCCACTTGCGCTTGGGTCAATTATGGAATCTTATTCCAACTTCTCCAATTCATTTCCTCAAAACCTATTGGGTCAGTCCCTCAGTGAATACTGTTATGTTTTATTAACAACTCTATCAATCAACTCTCCCTAATACCGCTAAACGTTTTATCATATGGAACAATTTGAAGTATGTCTCTTTAAGTTCTGTTACAAACTATATGGCGACACTGTTACCATATAACAATGATATAGGATTCTCAATATTTGGAATTACCCTCAGCTCAAATATAATTTTTTGCATTTATTTATATATATTGTTTTTACTACGACATAATTCAAGTCGATGTACTTAGGATTTTTCAATGAATCAAATATAGTCTTTCACATTTCTAACTTAAATTTTCTTAACTTGAATTTATTACTGACATATTATACTCAATATCACTTACGAAGTTTAAGTCGGAACACTCTTTCATAAAGAGTTCATTGTTCTTGTAAAATATTTTTTAGTATTTCGTAAACATAGAAGAACGCTCCAAACTACCATTTAATGATATCAATTTTGATTTGATATTTGCCTAATGTACCAAATACATAAGCAAATACCAATATCGCAAACAACATAACATGTATGATAATTCCTATTGTCAATGCATAAGGAATCCATCTTAGATGTTCTGTATTTAATATTTTAATAAGATGTCCTTGCATATCGTTTCAGGACATTCCCAATATCTTTTGTACTTACTATAAATGACATCATTTGTAAATCCAATGTTAAGTATTAAAATAACTAAAACTGATTTGAACAGAAGTACATCATTAACATTAGGAGAGTATTGTTTACTTATGACTTAAAAATATCTATGTACCTTTTAACGTTCTTTCTTATGAACACACACTTCCTTTGCATTTTGACCGATAATCAAATTATTTGATACATCTACCAAAAAATTTGTTCGATTTTGATGCTTTTTAGAACGATACTTTTGCATCCATCCTCTGATCGTATCTAAAAATCCCATAAACTCAATATTGCTCCCATTGACTTCGAGATACTTTGGTTATTATGTGCAAACAGTCTAGTCTAAATCTATATTTTTAGAACTTTCCTTTTCAAACCATATGTACCAAAACATAAAGTCATACTAGGCGATAACTTTGTAAGTAAATTCTAAACCGACTTGAGCACTTCGAACGGTGTATCTATTACATTAATTTTAACAATTGAAATTTATAGTATTATTCTTATCAAGTGGCTCACTATATTTCAACTACATTCGTCTTTCTTTTCAAGACATGTTTACAGTCAATAGATCATATCCCTCAACTATCAAAATAATTTTTTGTAATGCTTGGAATTTATTTTGGATTTACACATCAAACCATATTATAGAGTCAGCAGTCTTAATGGTTTAGTTAAACAATCGAGGGTTATTTATTCATGACATTGACAAGAAACTCACAATTTCTCTTTAATATATAAGAATACACATTAGATATTCTAATGAATTTATGTTCATTTAGGTTCAATTTCATTTCGTTCCTGATAATCAGTTCTGTTATTGATCTTATCCAAATCCATTTTTATATACCGATAATTTCCTAAAGAAATTTCGTTGCTAGAAATTGGTATTTCTTGAAACAACGGTTGTTTCTCTGTGCAACGAAATGAGCATTTATAAACATTTTATGAATTGGCTTATATAAATTCGATTTTGCATTAGTTCATAATATATTTACGATCACAACATAAATTAGTCATCTAATGACTATAATTCCTAAAATTCTCTTGGGACAATTCATATAAGTTCCCTTACATACAGTTATTACATGCAATCTTTCGATTCGCACAACCTATCAACTCCTTGGCCTCGGATACATAGGGTTTTCTTATAAATTTTTGCCTCATACGATTTTGTAAGCTATTCTTCAGATGAAATTAATTTTAACCTTTTGTACTACTATCAAGTATATATCTTATAGAAAAAGTTTAACTCAACCTCGCTCATCATTAATTGTGCTTTGTCCATTAAAGTTTGATTACTCCTTATCGATACATCATTATGTATTATAGGGAGGAGTGACCTTTGAGACTGAATCTTTATTCAAATTTGGTGTATACAGAAGTCTTTCCAATATACTCATATATTCAATCAAATTGAATCTTTATATTTTAGTATACGTTATTTTATTTACTTCCGTTTTATACTCTATGAAATTATCATAAACATACTACATGTGTATCAAATAAACCGTCGATGTCGATGAAAACTCATCGGTGAATATAATGAAGAATGTGGAACCATTTTGTAATAATAGACTTGCTATTGCGGAAATCAATATGTATCAATCTAAAGAGTTCATCACCTCTTATGACGCTCCCACTAAAGGGTGCAAAGCCCTTTATTGTTTGAGATATAATTGACTGGTATCATATGATTCATAATCATATAAAAAATTATTTCTCAAAAATATGGCTTAGTTTATAATTCCAAAATAATTGTAAATAATTTTAGATGCTTTAGTATTTTCCAATCACCTTTATAGTGAAAACAAATACCATATTATATTTTTATTTCATAATGAATATTCATAATATTCACATTGAAATATATTTATTTCTATTTTTCAGTCAACACCAAAAAATTATCATTATTTCACAAATAATGTGTGGTATATTTTACGAAAACAATTTTCACAAATTCATGCAATCGATATGTGTTATATGGAATGCTCCCATTATTTCGCCATTGCTATAATAATACTAAATTCAAAGGTCCATCATTCACTTAATATACATTATTTATTTTATATATCGCAATTATTTTAACGAGGAGAGTTCTTTGATCAAATACCTTGAACTCAAAGAAATAATTCTCATAGAAATCAATTTCTATATGAAAATACATTTCGAAACAGAAATCATATGTCTTATTCCAATGTTAAGTATTAATTATTATCATCAAAATTCGCGTTTTCGATGTTTCTATATGAAGCAGAGTGACTATTCACTCTATTCATCCTAACTGTACCTTAGTTCACATCTACTCTTGTACACTCAATTTTTTAAATGGTCTAACCATTTAAAATAATATGCTTACTACAACATCATGACGAACTCTTTATAAAAGTGCACTCGATTATTCTTAACATTTACGGACATCAAATATGTTGCACTTTGCGTAAACTGATCAAATTAACGTTCCAACGATTGAGTTCTTAGATCTATATTGTATTTTTGGCTTTGTATTACATTTAACACAATGTGAACAATTTGTAATAAATCAAATTAAATACTTGACCTCGCAGTAATGTTGATGGCTTATTTCGAATGAACTAACTTCAACGAAGTATCGTACATTGCGAACTGTAACCATTCCCTACATAACACTTATATGTGATAGTATATAGATCAAATATCCCATCCTATATTGATTTAAAATTTGAAACTCATAGAATGTAATACATGGTCTTGACTAAATCAACGTGTAAACGACCAAATTATGAATGTATTTAGTCGTCGAAAATCAGGCGCATATATGTGTATTGAAATATTAACTTGCAAGAAGCATTTATTTGTAAGTATATGTTATATTTCTATTTGTTAATCTTCAATTTAGTTCATATGTATATCTTTAGTGATATACTTTTTATCAATCATACTAAATGCACAAATTTATCATTGTAGATTATTATAACCTTATATAGCATATGTTGTTACAGTATTAAAAAGGTTAAAAGTTATCATTTTATTTTTCTAATAAGGTTTCCACTAGGCTTTTTAGTTTTGTCAAAGCCTAGGTTTAAACATAGAACTATTTTGGCTTCACCAGTGAGTTTTAGGACCCGTCCATCTTGAAATTTTAATCTTTAGTTCTCAACAAGTCATAGATGAGACAACCCCGGCTTTCGACTCTCATCTGATGCGCCAAAAACAGATAGCGTCGATCTAAACCATCATCTAACTACCCAATAAACGCATAATATGACAACAAGATAAAGCACTACTTATAAAGTAATCAACTGAGATATAATAGGATCAATATAGTCAATATCATAAGTAAAATCAGAGTGGTGAATAGATATTTATTAAACTGACGTACTCTAATCATCTTGCAATATTACATCATAAGGTATACTCATAAAGGTTTTTTCCTATTTATTCTTTCCCAATTTTTGTTCAACATCCACCCGCCTTATAATCTGATTATATAGAGAAATATACATATACAAAAATAAAATAGAAATGGAAAGTAGACTATGTCATCGTACCAATGTAACTGCCTACATACCCATTACAGGATCAAGCCCAAAGTAGTTCTTCTTCTATCAAAACCAAGGCAATATTCCTCCTAATCCACGTAAGGATTAGATTCACTTGTCTACTTCACATAGATCTAAACGACACACTCTGTTTGGTTAAATCCTATTATGGCGATATATGAACACCAGGTAAGGTTGTACTCTATGGTACTACTTGTTGCAGTACCAATATGTACAATAGAGTAATAGTGCGCTACCTAAGATCTATTGTCTTATACCGCATTGACGTTTAGTCTACTCCATATGTATCTAAAGCGCATACTCGGTTTGGATTAGATCCTATTATGGACGACATTTGAACACCAATTAAGGATATACTCTACTTGTTGCGGTTCCAATATATACCATAGAGTAATAATGCACTACCCAAGATCTATTGTCTTATACCCCATATCTAAAGGTAGCCATCATCAACGAAATAATCCATAAAAATTCTTTTATAGGTATAAGTAAAGTATTTTCTCACTATACTTTTATGTTATGTAATTATCTTCCAATATAGCTAACTCTTTTCTTTTGAAAATCCCAAACTTTCAACTTAGGAAATCATTATTAGATATCTAGTATGGAAGTTTTAGTATATAAAATTATTTTTCCAAATCATTTTATCGATCTCAAAAATATTTTATGACTCAAAATTTATAGTGCTTGCATTGAAAAATGTTTAGTTTGAATTTATAAATTTTGTCCAAAAACATAAGTCAATTTGTAATAACATTTTATGGTAGTAAATATTCAAAATTTACAAAGTTAATACAATGAAATTTGTAGATGTTTAAACTAGATTTCCAAAAAGATAGATTTCAATAAAATCGTTTCACAGAATCAAAAGTTATTATCAATATACATTAAGGTGTTTTTGGATGGTCTTCATATTCATTTCGACCTATGAATATGCTCAACTTTGCAACTCGATTTGAGATATGAAAACATTCTAATTTTGTAATGACTCATAATTTTATCACTTTGAATTGGAATATTTAATTAATTTAAAATATCAAATAATTGTTTAAAATGCACTACTTTCTTTTACAATTCCATGAGCGTGTAACATCCCTAAATTTTTGATAAAATTATTCAGAAAATTTAATTAGATAAATTAAATAGAATAATGGTGATAATGTAACAACCTGCATATTATACGATTGAATATTTAAATATTTTATTTTTTAAATATTCATCGTTAGTCGAACTATTGTCCGAAAATCTACTTTTTGCAAACGATCAAATTAGGACTCGAGACTACCCCCATTGAGTTCAAAATGATGTTTGCGATCTTTTTGAGTATAAACTTTGATATGTTTGGAGTTAGTGAAATTTTGCTACTTTTTCACTTAGGGATTTGGTTTTGTTTCAGCCCATTAGACCCAAGCTTCACCCCTCTTCTCTTCATTACTTCATTCCTATTTCCTAATACTTAAGCTTTAGCATCAATGGAGAGAGGAAAGGGAAATTAAAACTCCAAGCCCTAGTTTTCCTGTGCAAATCAAGTGCTAGCTCCAAATCCAAAGAGAAGCTATTGGTAAGCATCATCTTCTTCTTCTCCAACTCATTCTCCTTTCAATTTCAGAAATTCTTAAACCTCACTTTGGGTATGTTCTTCTTTTGATCTTAGATTCAAGCTCATTTGGGTTGTGTTGGAGTGTGGTTGATTCTTCTTTTGCTTTCAAGCTTCTCCTTCCTTATTTTTGTGAAAAGGTGAGATTTTTATCTCACATCTATGTCTATAACTATCTTTGATTGTTAGGTATGAATTCCTAACTCTTGTTCATGTTCATTTGATTTTGGTTTGGATTGGATCGGTATATATTCCAACTTTTGGTGTTTTGAAAGCAAAATCTATGAAAATCCTTTTATGGATGTTTGAACATGTTTTTGGTGATGCATCGAAGAGCCTATAGGCCCGGGTTGCCGATTGGCATAAATCCCTAGCGCCATTGCTCTTCGTGAATTGGTTGGGTTTGCACGTCATTTGTATAGGCAGAAAAACTGCCTAGATTCCAGTCAGTCGACTGGACTTTGAATCCAGTCGACTGGCTGTAGCCAATTGGCGTACCAAAGGCAGATAACAGAGACAGGAGGTCTCTGTTTCCTGCAGTCAGTTGACTGAACTCATTGAGCCAGTCGACTGACCTGCTCTTAATTGCCTATTATGCCTATTTTTGCCTATTTTGTTTATGATTCCAATTTTTATCGATTCGCTTTGATTCCTAGATGATGCTATCAATTATTTGACTTTGATGACTTCTTATATGGGATTTTTGGAAATATCCATTTTGATGGATTTGATATAGATTTCTTTGGAATTAATTCACGTCTTCGTATGTGAATTTTGGTGATTGATTGTTTCTACAATCATATCTACGATTTGTCACTTTAAAAATATAAAGGTTTCAATACTAGTAGTAAATATCAAAACTCTTTTATCAAAACGATTTCAACTCTATTCTCAACATCAAGCTTGTTTATAAAACCATTTTCCAATCTACTAGCGTATACAAACCTTTATCTCACTTGTATGAGAAATCTAATTAAACGACTTAGTAAAACAAGTGGTATGAAACGCTTGCGTTTACTTCGTCGGTTAATTCTTGGACTTGTTGATTGAACCTCTTATGACAATTTTCTAGTGGAAATCTACAATTTGATCGTAAATATTTAAGTTAAGCAAGTGGTTATGGGACATGAAGCTAAGCTTTTATATTTACTAGCTTACTGTAATTGACACTTCTTGATGATCGTTGATGATCATTTTTGTGATTTAGACTATCTAATGTGCGATGTCTCTTTGTCTACGAGGGAGACTAAACCCCGTTTCTGTGGAGCTTCGGCTCAATTTGGTGGGGTAGCGACCCATGGTCTTCGGGCCGTTTTGTGGAGCTTCGGCTCAAAATTAATGGTTAGCAACCATGGAATAGCGTTCCATTTTGTGACACACGTGTGGGTGAGTTTTCATGCTCCCGTTTTGTGATAGGCCTCCCCCCTTTTGTAACAACCTTGTATTTTGTAATTATTTTATTGTATATTTTAATTATTTTTAATGTAAGATTTTGATTTAAAAACTTATTTTACTTATTTGAAATGATTAAATTTATTATTTAAATATAATCTTGATCTTTATATGAGTTATAATTCCAAACTTGTGTAAGTTGAATATTTGCCTGAAATACTGATTTTGGTCAAAATAGTCAAACTGTGACTTTCAACTTAAAATTTTAAAAGTTTAAAATTTTAATTTTTTTCTTTTATTATGAGAGTACATAAAATTCTAAGAACACCACTTTTCGTTTCGTTGAAATCGGATGTAAATTGTGAAAGTTATACCCTTTACAATATTGTGCGTATATAGGGTTATTTAACAATGACTATTTTAAATTGTATAAATTACTTCTTCATGGTTTTATTTTATGTTAATATGTGATAATATGTTATATTATGTATATTTTGACTTTTAAGTATTTTTAAAATGATAATATAATTTTTCTAAAGTTTATTTGAATTTATTTCAATTTATGAAGCCTAGTTGGTATTTACTGCATTTTTCTTTATTTAACTTTCTATTTAATAAAAATTAAATTATTATTTTACCTTGAAAATGTTTTAAAACCATTTTTAATTCAAATTTTGTGTTTTAATATTTTTTTATGAAGTAATAAATTTTCCAAAGTCATTGGAGATCTTCTTGTAATTTTTATGTCAGGGTTGCTATTTTTAAGCAATTTCTTGTTTCCTTTTTCTATTTTACTTAAAATAAATTATTTATTTTATTTTATTCTTACTTAGTTTAGGTTTTAAATAACATTTCTGAATTTATTTTGTTTTTATAAAATTAAAAAGAAAAGAAAATGCAAAAGGTTTAGAAAGTTAAGAGATCTTAAAAGCCTAAAACGTAAAGGCGTTTTATCCGTTTCTTTTTGCAATTAATACATCAATTTATCTTAGCCATTCCTTTCCTCATCCTTTGAAGCCGACTCCCTCATATTATTCACGAATTTTCAAGCTCCAAAACCCTAAAAATCATAGCCTCCATCTTGAGAAAAAATCTGGTAATGGCTACATCTTTTTTCTACCTTTTTCTTCTCATTTTCTATGTATTTTGCCTAGTTTTCTATGCTTTCTGGATTGGCCTCTACCACCCACCATCACCACCATACTCTCCACCATCCCCTACCATTCTTTCTTGGCATCATCTCCAGCTATCATTTCAGATCCATCCATGGCCACACCTCCCTTGGTGACAAAACTCCACAAAATTGCAAATAATGTCCAAAACAATGTACTAGCCACCACTATTATTTCACCACCTTCATACTTCACCATGGCCACCACCTATAGCCATGACCACCACCTTGCTACCACCACTACACTTCATTTTAGCCTCTGTCCAGATCTGAAATTGACATGGCCAAGACTCCATGAAGCAAAACTCCACAAAAACAATGCATAAAGCCTTGAAACATTCATGATAGCCACCCTATCACTTCATATCTTCATCCACCACCTTGGCCACCACCATAGGCCCCACCACCACCTTTTCCAGACCTCCCCACACCCCTCCATCTACTGTCCAAACCTGTACAAGTATGGCCAAGCCCCACTTGACTCAAGGCCGAGCCTTGTTGTGCTCAAAAACTTCATATATGTTGCCTTGATCAATTGTATGCTTCATGTTATAACCCTACCACTCCATACTCCTTCTAGCCGTGAGTTATGGTGCCAAACCTGAGCTATATCATCATCATGGCTGAACCCAAGAACCTCCTAGGCCAAGCATTTGAATGGTTAAAGCAAGGTCAAGTAATCTATTCCTTTGTTGCTTCGTATTTTCATTGTTTCAACAATGTTTTGCGTTGAATATTTATGTGTGTATTGTCTTGTTTTGGTTATTGTTTACAAGACAATATCAAGGCTCTCCATTCATTCAAATCAAAAGTCATGCTATATCATGCTTGTCGTGCTTTTGGAATCGCTCTTGTGTTTGTTGTTCTGGTCTTCAGCTTGAAAAAGGTGAGTCTTTCTCACTCTGACATTTATACTTATGAGAAGTGAATTGATGAAAAGTGTTTAGTAATATAAAATGTTTATGCAAGATAATGATGATCATATGATATGCTATGCCATGTTATTACCATGTTATTACCATGTTTAAACTGTTAATTTTCACCTGACATCTGATATATGACTGTATATTGTGATATTGACCTTGTTTATATTATTCCTGTATATGATTACACTGCAAGTTCCCTGTTAGAATAGAATCATTACGGGCTGAAATGATAGGCCTGATTTATTTTATTTAATTTATTTTAACTTGGGATTGCAGGTTTGAAATGATAAAACCCAGATTTTCTTTGTAAATTACGGGTTGAAATGATATATTACCCGTATCACTTTACCTAGCGTAGAAAATTTTATACAGGCCCGTAGTTAAAATATGCTTTTCTAAAATTTTTAAAATATTTTAGAAATTTAATTATTATAATATTTTGATTTGAAATTTAATAAAAATAAAATTTTTGTAAAATATTATTGATTTTCTAAATAATTGTAAGTGAAATGAATTAATGAAAAAGTTAAAAATTTTGAACGTAAGTTATTTTGGAAATTTTGATTTAATTTTAATTGGAAATTTAATTGAGTATGAAATTATGATAAATTTATGATAATTTGAATTTAAAAGAATTTAAAATGATTTTTATCATATTTATGATTTTTTAATAAAGTTGAAATGTGAAATGAATAAATATTTTAAGTTGAAACTTTGAAATATAAATAGAATTGGAAATTTATGAAATTGATGTAAAGTGAACTTTTAGTTAAGCAAATAAAAATAAAACTAAGTTATATTTGAGAATTTGAACTTAAGTGTTAAGTTGAAATTTAATGTAATGGATTTTAAAATTGAACATTGCATTTTAATAAGTGGATTATTATTAAATCTTGATTTTTGAATGGAAATTTAACCCTGTAAAATCATGAACTTGAGGAAAATTAAATGATGTTATAAATGTGAAAATGTATGACTTTATAAGTTAAAAATGTTTTAATAAAAATATAACTGGTTGAGAAATTTTATTGAATATTTGAGGTTAATTGACTGCATTTTTGAAATGATAGTAATTACAATGTAAATGATATTACAGCAATTGTAAATACTGTAGTTGATGATAATGAACTAAAAAAAAAGCTATTGAAAAAAACTATTATAGGAATTGTTGTAAGTACTATGATTTTTGAATTTAACTAAGTTTATTTGAAATTTAAGAAAACTCTATTACAACATTTTTAAACGTTGTCTTTTGTTAAATTGAACTGTTTTGAATGTAACTTTCCGTAGAGTTTTCTAAATGATGCGAAAAGTGAATTGTCACTGTTTTGATAAACTTAAGTGAATAAATGAACTTTGGAAGTTGAAATTTTTGGAAATTTAATAATTTAATTATTAAGCATAATAACTTCATTGAAATGGAAAAAAAAGAATTTTTGGAATATAAACTGTTTTAAAATATGAATTGAAATGGTATTTTAGATTGAATAAAATGAATAATGATTTGAAATGAATGAAGTTTTGAAAAGATACGATATTTTGATGTACTATAATGATTTGAAAATGAAGTTTTGAAAGGATATGATATTTTGATATATTAAAATGATTTGAAACGAAGTTTTGAAAGATATGATATTTTTGATATTAAATGATTTGAAAAACGGAGTTTGAAAGATAGGACATTTTGATATTAACATGATTAAAAAGAAGTTCTGAAAGATATGATATTTTGGAACTGAAAGGTAGTGTTGAAAGGGTATGAAAATTTAATATATTGAAATGGTTAGAAACGACTTGATATTTATTTTGATAAATATTTGAATTGAAAGATATTTTACGATGATATATTGAAATGGTTTTGGAAATGATTTAATCTTTATTTTGATAAAGATTTGGATTGAAAAGGATATTTTATTTTGAAGTATAAAATATTTTTAAAGTTATAACTACGGGTTATAATAACGATGGGTTATTAAAGAGACCGGGATCGGATATTGTCTTATAGCCGGCCAATACCGAAAACCACTTTAACAACCGTGTACGCGGTGGAGATTCCAGAATGAAGTAGGATGGTGGCGACGTTCTCGAGGTATATATTACGTGGACCCAACTCCCGTGAGTTGGCATATATGACTAAAACAGGAGCTATACCGGGCTACACAAAGGGTCGCACCCTTTCATCGTGCATGCTCCATAGGAAACCATTCTATTACTGTTGTGATTCGATTCGGTGGCGCCACTTTGATTCGGGGGTATTGTTCGAGGTGGGCGGAAGCTGCTGGCTTGCCGTCACCACCGGTCTGGGAGTGCAAACGGTGTATCCACCCTGGCATTTCCTTGCGTGCCGTGTCATATCCTTATATCGAGCCCACTACGATTTTGGTTTTAAAGATCCGACCGCGTTAAGGTTCACCATCCCCTTAACGCTATTTTCTATATGATTATACTTTACTGATTAGACACTACCGTATATAGCGTATATTACTACATAGTAAATAGTTTGACGGATCCTTAGAGGATGGGCGGTCCCAAGCATCCTTTAAGTTACTGATGCATTTTGTTACTGTTCACTTGAGTTGATTTACAGTTTATAAGTATTTATGTCCTGACTCGAGGGTTTTGTATTTTGCTTTACGCTTGGGTCAGATTGATTGAGTTAGCATTCAAGATTCACCTTCGGCGTTGGAGCTTTCCTTGAAGATCCAGCCATCTATTTTGTTTCAGTATCCAGTGGTTCAGTGATGTATCTGATTTGTACCTGATGTATTCTGTTACTCTTCTGTTGTATCTTATTTAACTCTGATGTATCTTATATTTTATATAGTAGCTTCATGAACTACTATCTCTTTTTCTTCCGCTGCATTTTTATATACTCTGTGCCTGAGATCTGTGATTTTTATTTACTGTATATTCTGAGGTTTGCCAAAATTTTATTTACAACACGATATTTTGAGCAATTCAATTCCGGCATGAGTGTCTGCCTATGCACTTATAATGGATGCGAATGGTTGAAAATACTGAGTCGTTACACCTTTTGTGATTTCTGGATTTCCATTGATGATTTCTAGAATTTGTGTTTCACCAATTTTCGTGATTTTCATTGATATGTGTTATCAATATTTGTGCATTGGTGAATTTGTGTGTCATTAACATTTTGTGAATGAAGATATTGAGTATGACATTCCTTTCTATATTTGAGAAGATTCTTGTGATATTGATTAATCTCTTGTTGATTTTCAATTACTTACTTATCACAGCATGGTATTGTGATTATTATACGTTTAGTCATATCTCTTATTATATATCATTTCATCTGATATTTATAGCTAGACTGATCCATTTATTATTTTCTTGTTAAATAATACTCGGGTCAGTCCGAGATGTTACAGGTGCTTCTGCATGACTTCACATCTGGGATTATCACCCCGACTTTTGGCTAACTACTTAGATTAGTAGTTTTTGATGTATACATTTGAGATATAGACTCATTGATGTATCCATATTCTTTTGTGTAGCACTTGTAGCTATTCTTTTGTGATATTGTGGATCTTGTTAGACCACTACTCTGATGTACACTTTCATGTGTTATATATTCATATCTTTTTCCGCCTTTGTGATATGGATGTCTGTGACTGATTTGTGTTATGTTTATTTCTATGTTTGTTTTCCGAAGAATATATATAGCCACTGTGTAGTAGCCTTGAGTTTGTATCGGTATGTCAGACTTCCTTGTACTATCCGACATGTTGGTGCTCGCACAAAGCAATTACACGGATGGTCGCCCCTCAACAGCCTTATTCTCCGTGCTAGTTGACAGCATTACACCGTAATGTTCTTGGCTAGCGTGGGTATAGAGGTAGGGCGTCACAGTTGGTATCAGAGCCAAACTTCGGAACAATGTGGAATAATCTAGCATGGATCATCGTCCTAAGTCCATCTTAGGAGTCGTGCTTTAGGATGTAATTCAAGTCTTCGTACCGATTCATCCTATTTTCTTTATGATTCCTTGTTTATCTATCAAGATTGCTTGATATTCATTTGGTGAATAACCTTTTTTTTCTTCCTTCCTACTTCTTAAGGAAGAGAAATGGTTAGACCAGGCCGTCCCAGCGCCGGTAAATCTCGTGCTACTCCCCAAGATGGAGTATTTATGTCTGCCCAGCAGCTTCTTGATCTAGTAAGGAATGCTCAAGCAGCCGGATCTAATCCGGAGACTACTCATCCTAGGTCTGGATTTTCACGTTTGTGCAGCGATTATACTAATTTGGGTGGGAAGCCTTTCAAATGTTCAGAGACTATTATTGAAGTCCAAGCTTGGCTGAGATCATGCGATCGAATCTTTTCTCGCATGAATCTTGATTATCTTCACCATGTTCAGGTGGCCTCTAGTATGCTCCAAGAAAGAGCATTATATTGGTATGAGCTTCTGATTTCTGAAATAAATGAAGTGGATCTTACTTGGGAGAAATTCCGGGAACGCTTCGAATTAAAATTTGTGCCAGAAGCTGAGAAGGTGACTTTGGCTCGCCGTTTCATTAACCTTGTTCAAGGTGAATCCTCTGTGACAGACTATGTCGCATCATTCGAGTCACTTTATAAATATGGGGTCGAGTACATAAACACCCTGTTGAAGAAGAACCAAAGATTTGTCTATGGCTTGAATAAAAATCTCAAGAAGCCATTACTTCTAAAGTTAGAAGTTTCTTTTGATCAAATCATCGATATCGCTCTTCGACTTGAAGAGGCAGATAGAGAAAGTGATGTTGAAGTTGTAGGTGCCAAACCGAACTTCAACGACAAGAAAAGGCCTAATAAGTTCAAAGGTCTTTATCCCAACAATAAGAAAGGGAAGCAAGCCTCTCCGGCAGCTAAGACTTCTACTTCTAGTAGTGGGCAATGCTACAACTGTGGTTCTAAGGACCATTATGCGAATAAGTGTTCAAAGCCTCGTATTTGTCGCTATTGCAAAAACCCGGATCATTATTTATCTTCTTGTCCCAAACTTCAAGGCAAGAAGGAGGGAAAGCTTAATGTTGCTCAAGCCCCTGGCAACACATCTCGTGGTAAAGGTATTTCTCATTCTATCCTTGATGGCATTATTTTATTTCGTGATCATCATATTCGAGTTCTTTTTGATACTGGTGCGTCCCATTCTTTTATATCAAAAGAACTTGTTGATACTTTTTCTTTGGATGTTTTGTGTTTAATGACCTCTTTGAGAATTGCGAATCCGGTTGGTGCATATGCAACACTCAGTTTATTGTGTAAAGATGTCGATATTATTTTGTGTGATTTTTCTTTCCGAGCCGATTTGCATGTTATCCGCTACTTAGGCTTTGGAATGATTTTGGGTATGGATTGGCTTAACCGTTATGAAGCCAAAATCCTATGTCCTGAGTGGACTATTCATCTTCGACATCCTCAATCTGTTAAGCAGATTTCTATTGATCTTAAAGATTCGGATTCCAGCTTGGTTGCATCCTTATATTCTTAAAATCCTTATGATGACGATAATGATGATGAGGAAGATATTATCTCTCTTATTCACGTTGTTCGTGAGTTTTCCGATATATTTGAGCCTGTTTTAGGATTACCACCTAAGCGAGCAATCGAGTTCAGAATTAATCTCATCCCTGGAGCTCAACCTATCACTCATCCTCCTTATCGTATGTCCAATAAAGAAAATGAGAAGATGCGCAAACAATTATCCGAATTGGAGACGAAGCAATTTATTCGCCTAGTTCCTCGCCTTGGGGAGCTTCGTCTATTTTTGTGAAGAAATCCGATGGTAT
Organism: Allium cepa; assembly: GCA_030765085.1. Taxonomy (NCBI): domain Eukaryota; kingdom Viridiplantae; phylum Streptophyta; class Magnoliopsida; order Asparagales; family Amaryllidaceae; genus Allium; species Allium cepa. Next base: position 352,106,823 of record CM060944.1, read on the forward strand.
CCTTAGGCTTTGCGTTGACTACCGAAAGCTTAATGATCTTACTATCAAGAATAAATATCCTTTACCTCAGATTGATGTTCTATTTGATCAACTCTGTGGTGCTAGAGTCTTTTCACAATTAGACTTAGCTACCGGTTTTCATCAGCTTCGATTGCAGAGGATAGTATTCCTTTGACATCGTTCCGTACTCATTATGGATCTTATGAATGGCTTGTTATGCCATTTGGTTTAACGAATGCCTCGGCTTATTTCTTTGACCTTATAAATAGAGTTTTCAAAAACTTCCTCGATCGGTTTGTTCTCATCTTTATTGATGATATTCTTGTGTATTCTAAAACCGAGGAGGAGCATGAAAAGCATCTTCGGATTGTGTTGGAAACTCTTAGGAGTAATCAATTGAAAGCAAAATTTTCTAAATGCCACTTTTGGCAATCTCGTGTGAAGTTTCTCGGTCATGTTATTTCCGAATCCAGAGTCTCCGTGGATTCTTCAAAGATTGAAGCGATTCAAAATTGGAAGATACCGGAGAGTGTGACGGAAATCCGTAGTTTTCTCGGATTGGCAGGTTATTACCTCCGTTTCATAAAGGACTTTTTCAAAATTTCTGTGCCTCTTACTAGTTTGACAAAGAAAGGTGTTAAATACATTTGGTCGGACAAATGTGAAGCTTCTTTTCAGAAATTAAAAAAACTCCTTTCTGATGCTCCTATTCTTGTTATTCCCGAGGGGAATCAAGATTTCATTGTTTATACCGATGCTAGTCACGTTGGTTTGGGTGTCGTTCTTATGCAAAGAGAACGTGTTATTGCTTATGCTTCTAGGCAATTGAAGCCAGCCGAGACTAGATATGCCACTCATGATTTAGAGCTCGCGGCTATTGTTTTCGCCTTTTGTATTTGGCGTCATTATCTTTTGGGAGAAAATTTATTCTTTACACTGATCATAAATCCTTGAAGTATCTATTTTCTCAAAAGGAACTTAATTTGCGTCAACAACGTTGGCTCGAGTTTCTTGCAGTTTATGATCTTGGTATTCTTTATACCCCCGGAAAGGGAAATCGTGTTGCCGATGCACTTAGTCGAAGGCAACAAGTGGTTGTTTCTATGATGATATCCAAATGGAATGATCTCGGAATTCTATCCACTTGTGAGATTCGAGATCATGTTTCCGATTTATGTTCATCTCTTACTTTATGTAGCCTTGAGGTTCATTCTTCTCTTTTAGACCGCATTATTGAAGCTCAAAAGCTAGATCCCGAATTGGCTCTTCTTGGCCAGAATTTTAGGGATAAAATTGAAATTGAGGTTTTGAAAGATTTTGATATTGATTCTCGTGGCGGTATTCGAAAATTTGGTAGACTTATCGTGCCAAATATTAGTGATCTTCGTAAAGATATTTTAGAAGATTTACATCATTCTAGATTTACCATTCATCCCGGTAGTAGTAAAATGTACGCAGATGTGAAGCGACTTTATTATTGGGAGGGAATGAAATTTGATATTGCTAACTTTGTTAAGTATTGCATGACTTGCCAACTCATTAAGGCCGAACACCAAAGGCCCGGTGGGTTATTACAACCTTTAGAAATTTCAATTTGGAAGTGGGATCAAATTTCCATGGATTTTATAGACGGGCTTACCCGTTCTCGTTCAGGTCATGATGGATTATGGGTGATAGTTGATAGACTAACTAAATCCACCCATTTTATTCCCGTTCGGTCCAATCGAACCGTTCCTCTCTTGGCCAAACTTTTTATCAAAGAAATTATTAAATTGCATGGAGTTCCTACTTCTATTGTTAGTGAACATGATCCATTGTTTACTAGTGGATTTTGGAAGAGTCTTCAGATAGCTTTGGGAACGAAGCTTAATTTTAGCACCGCTTATCATCCCCAGTCCGATGGACAAACTGAGCGTGTGAATCAAACTCTTGAAGATTTTCTTCGTGCATATGTTCTTGATTTTGATGGAAGTTGGGAAGATCATATTCCTCTTGTTGAGTTTTCCTGTAATAATAGCTTCCAATCTAGTATTGGTATGGCACCTTTCGAGGCGCTCTACGGAAGGCCATGCCGATCTGCTTCTTGTTGGCTTAAGGCCGGTGAGAAGCTGGTTTTAGGTCCAGATATTATTCGTGATTCCACAGAAAAGATTGATATTATTCGTCATAGGATGAAAGAAGCCCAGAGCAGACAAAAATCCTATGCCGATAACCGAAGAAGGAAATTAGAATTTACTATGGGAGATCTTGTGTTTATCCGTGTTTCACCTATGAAGGGTGTTGTACGTTTCGGTCGATCGGGAAAATTAGCGCCTCGATATATTGGGCCATTTCCTATCACCGAACATATTGGTTCCGTGGCTTATCGTCTTTTACTACCGGCTCAGTTTTCTGCTATTCATGACGTGTTTCACGTTTCTCAATTGCGGAAGTGCCTTCGAGATTCCGATTCTATTCTTGAGCCCGGTGTTGCGGAAGAAATTGAATTTTCACCTAATTTAACTTATGAGCAACATCCTATTCGTATTATTGCATCGGAGGTCAAACGCCTTCGAAATAAAGATGTTCCGCTTGTTAAAGTTCAATGGTCCTCAAATCCTAAGGATTGCTCTTGGGAATCTAGAGAATTCATCGAGCGAACACATCCGGGCTTACTTTCTCGTACTCTTTGAGGTGAACTTCTTATTCCGAATTTCTTCTTTTGTGTTGATATGCTTTTATGGTTGTTACTTTTTGATTCATTTATTTCTTAAGATTGCAAGGATGCAATTTCTTTAAGGAGGGGAGTCTGTAACAACCCGCATATTTTACGATTGAATATTTAAATATTTTATTTTTTAAATATTCATCGTTAGTCGAACTATTGTTCGAAAAGCTACTTTTTGCAAACGATCAAATTAGGACTCGAGACCACCCACATTGAGTTCAAAATGACGTTTGCGATCTTTTTGAGTATAAACTTTGATATGTTTGGAGTTAATGGAATTTTGCTACTTTTTCACTTAGGGCTTTGGTTTTGTTTCAGCCCATTAAACCCAAGCTTCACCCTTCTTCTCTTCATTACTTCATTTCTATTTCCTAATACTAAAGCTTTAGCATCAATGGAGAGAGGAAAGGGAAACTAAAACTCCAAGCCCTAGTTTTCATTTGCAAATCAAGTGCTAGCTCCAAATCCAAAGAGAAGCTATTGGTAAGCATCATCTTCTTCTTCTCCAACTCATTCTCCTTTCAATTTTAGAAATTCCTAAACCTAACTTTGGGAATGTTCTTCTTTTGAGCTTAGATTCAAGCTCATTTGGGTTGTGTTGAAGTGTGGTTGATTCTTCCTTTGCTTTCAATCTTCTCCTTCCTTATTTTTGTTAAAAGGTGAGATTTTATCTCACATCTATGTCTATAACTATCTTTGATTGTTAGGTATGAATTCCTAACTCTTGTTCATGTGCATTTGATTTTGGTTTGGATCGGATTGGTATATATTCCAACTTTTGGTATTTTGAAAGCAAAATCTATGAAAATCCTTTTATGGATGTTTGAACATGTTTTTGGTGATGCATCGAAGAGCCTATAGGGTCGGCTTGCCGATTGGCATAAATCCCTAGTGCCATTGCTCGATCGTTCGCGAATTGGTTGGGTTTGCACGTCATTTGTATAGGCAGAAAAACTGCCTAGATTCCAGCCAGTCGACTGGACTTTGAATCCAGTCGACTGGCTGTAGCCAATTAGCACACCAAAGGCAGATAACAGAGACAGGAGGTCTCTGTTTCCCGCAGTCAGTCGACTGAACTCATTGAGCCAGTCGACTGACCTGCTCCTAATTGCCTATTATGCCGATTTTGTTTATGATTCCAATTTTTATCGATTCGTTTTGATTCCTAGATGATGCTATCAATTATTCGACTTTGATGACTTCTTATATGGGATTTTTGGAAATATCCATTTTGATGGATTTGATATCGATTTTTTTGGAATTAATTCACTTCTTCGTATGTGAATTTTGGTGATTGATTGTTTCTACAATCATTTCTACGATTTGTCACTATAAAAATATAAAGGTTTCAATACTAGTAGTAAATATCAAAACTCTTTTATCAAAACGATTTCAACTCTATCCTCAATATCAAGCTTGTTTATAAAACCGTTTTCCAATCTACTAGCATATACAAACCTTTATCTCACTCGTATGAGAAATCTAATTAAATGACTTAGTAAAACAAGTGGTATGAAACGCTTGCATTTACTTCGTCGGTTAATTCTTGGACTTGTTCGATTGAACCTCTTACGACAATTTTCTAGTGGAAATCTATAGTTTGTTCGTAAATATTTAAGTTAAGCTAGTGGTTATGGGACATGAAGCTAAGCTTTTATATTTACTAGCTTACTGTAACTGACACTTCTTGATGATCGTTGATGATCATTCTTGTGATTTAGACTAGCAAATGTGCGATGTCTCTTTGTCTACGAGGGAGACTAAACCACGTTTCTATGGAGCTTCGGCTCAATTTGGTGGGGTAGCGACCCATGGTCTTCGGGCCGTTTTCTGGAGTTTCGGCTCAAAATTAATGGTTAGCAACCATGGAATAGCGTTCCATTTTGTGATACACGTGTTGGTGAGTTTTCATGCTCCTGTTTTGTGATAGGCCTCCCCCCTTTTTGTGATTTCTGGATTTCTAGAATTTGTGTTTCACCAATTTTCGTGATTTTCATTGATATGTGTTATCAATATTTGTGCATTGGTGAATTTGTGTGTCATTAACTTTTTGTGAATGAAGATATTGAGTATGACATTCCTTTCTATCTTTGAGAAGATTCTTGTGATATTGATTAATCTCTTGTTGATTTTTAGTTACTTACTTATCACAGCATGGTATTATGATTATTATACGTTTAGTCATATCTCTTATTCTATATCATTTCATCTGATATTATAGCTAGACTGATCCGTTTATTATTTTCTTGTTAAATAATACTCGGGTCAGACCGAGATGTTACAAGTGCTTCTGCATGACTTCACATCTGGGATTATCACCCTGACTTTTGGCTAACTACTTAGATTAGTAGTTTTTGATGTATACATTTGAGATATAGACTCATTGATGTATCCATATTCTTTTGTGTAGCACTTGTAGCTATTCTTTTGTGATATTGTGGATCTTGTTAGACCACTACTCTGATGTACACTTTCATGTGTTATATATTCATATCTTTTTCCGCCTTTGTGATATGGATGTCTGTGACTGATTTGTGTTTTGTTTATTTCTATGTTTGTTTTCCGAAGAATATATATAGCCACTGTGTAGTAGGCTTGAGTTTGTATCGATATGTCGGACTTCCTTGTACTATCTGACATGTTGGTGCTTGCACAAAGCAATTACACGGATGGTCGCCTCTCAACAGCCTTATTCTCCATGCTAGTTGACAGCATTACACCGTAATGTTATTGGCTAGCGTGGGTATAGAGGTGGGGCGTCAAAGATAAGGGGTTGAGATTTGAATAAAACATACAGGGCCTTGCTTAATAATAAAATAAATGGGCTTTAATTGGGTTATTAGCCAATTAAATTACACATAGGCATATTAGAAAAATGGCCACTTCATTATACACGGCTATACACTTCTCACTCTTGTCCATTCACGTTCATTTTTTCTCAAATCAAAAATAAATGCAAAAAAACCTAAGGAGCCAGCCATTATCAAAGAGGAAAATTAAATCTAAAGCTAAGGATCAAGGCTAGGAAGGATTAATCAATAACAAATCTCAAATTCCTTAGCGTATCTAAGGCGAATAATTATTTATTCCATCTCCTTTTTTTATAATCATACGATTTTGGATTTAAGATTTAATTTCATTTCTACGATGTTTTGTATGATGATATGCTTAAGTTATTAATTGTTTGATTTAACAATTCATTTATATGTAAAATTCGCACGATTTTAGGGAAAAAACCGAGGGTTATTGATTTTAGAATGCCATGAAATTTTTTTACGTTAAGTAAAACATGATTTTGGAGATGGGTTTTAATTTTCATAATTTTCCAAGCTATAGAGAATTTATTTTAATTGTAATGTATTTAAAAAAATTTAAAGCAACCAATCAAAGTTTTACAAATAGGCAAGCTGTTATAAAACAATTACTAAAAGTAGTTAAATTTCAATCTTTAACTCCAAAAAGTTGGTTCCGCCTCAAATAATAGTTCCTTTTGACTCCATTGACTCTGCACCGTCTCAATCGAAATCATCCCAGTCGAAACTCACATATTCAAAACTAATACACAAGGTATCATTTAGATGGTACATTGTGGATTGGAGGAAAGATGAAATCCATGGAGTCGAAAGGAGTGCTTTCGATGGGGTTGAAATCCTGTTTGGTTTTCAAAAGTTAAGTATTTGGTTTGTTTTGCTTAGAGCTTTCGACCCTGTCAAAATGTATGTTTTTGAAAGGAGTTTACAGATAGCTTTCGAAGAAGGTTTTTGTATAATGTTTAAAGTATTATCTTTCGAAAGGATGCCTTTGTTTTTAAATAAGCGCTTTTGAAAGTAATGGTTTTGACCAAGTCGAAACCCAGCCGCTAATTTTCCTTTCGACAATATTGAAGCCATCAATGCTTTCGAAGATTTATCTATGTTTAAACCTAAGCTAGGCCATTTCCTAAATGTTTGGATGATGGTTCCGAAGGCAATAGGTCGAAAGGGGGTTTCGACTCTATCCTTCATGGTTTTAAGTTAAAGGTTTGTGCTTTCAAATAGATGGTTTCGACACCACTAATTTTTCCCTAAAATTTTTTTTATAAGAGTTTCGAAAGAGATAGTTTCGTATATGACCACTATGACCCAAAAGATGTTTTTAAAGAGTAAATCCAATATTTCAAAAGGGGTACTTTCATGTGTTACGAAGCTATGTCTTAAAGAATGTTTTGATGCCTTCAAAAGGTATATTTAGTTTCGAAAGAGATTAATTAACAAGGGCTTTGAAAGGTATTTTGTGTTTTGAAAAGAGTTTTTCATTGCTTTCGAAGGAGGTTATCTAGAGATTTCGAAAGAGATGTTTTAAGATTTCAAAACATAAACCCAATCTCAATTTAAAGGAATAACCATGGCATAAATAAATAAAAGAGTTTTGAAATGAAGCTTTTGAAGAAGTTTTCCTTGGTTAAAAGGTTTATCCAGGATATATATATATAGTGATGACCTGCAAATCCGTACCCCTTGAGTCAACACTATTCTACATCAATCAACTCAAGGTGAAGAGAAATACGTACCATTTGAGTTTAAGAAGAAGAGGTAGAAGAAGAAAATAGGAAACAACATCAGAATCTAACCATCGCAGCGGAAATAAAATATAATAGATAATATATGATCTTTACACAAAAACAAATATATCTGTTTATACATTACATCATCAGAGTATACATAACTCACAACTGGACAATATTCATAGCCTGTCCACACAATCTGAATACACAGCGGAATATTTAACACAAATACGGAAGTACGTATCGCCATCCAGCTCGTCCCATGAGCTCCACAGCATCCTTTCCTGTATCCTATAATACTCGGTCTGACCCGAGCATTATAGTGAAATAACACCCAAGTCAGTCTGGAATACCAGCGTGAGAAAACCACACTCAAATTGATTATATCATGCTGTAATATAGCAAACCCGATCCCGGTCTCTTCGAAACGATCAGCGCATTGGCTAATATTGATAGTCGGTTATTTAACTATCAATTAACATTCACAACAACCATCAAACATAAATAATTACTCCTAAATTATTTATTAACCCCAAAATATCTTCGCAAGATATATTTCCATTTTCAGCCCCTTTTTGAAAACAGTTTTCAAACCACACTTTTCTCATGAAATAAATTTTCAAATATTTATTTCCACTGAAAACACCAAGCACAAAACTTTAGATTTTTAAAATAATTTAAAACACTTTATTATGAAATATCCTTTAAAACATTTAAATTAAAAATTACTTTAACACTTGTTCAAAATATATATACTTTAAGATTATGTAAAATAAAACTACTTTGTACAATATAAAACTGAATTTCTAACTTTTAGACATAATACCAAGCCACCTTTAAATAATTACTGCTATAATGAATTAGAAAAATATACTTACTTATAAAATTTAAACATTTAGAAATAATAAGTTTTCTAAACATACTTTTAAACAACTTAAAACTCTTTACTTATACTTAAAATTTGTTTGAAACGTACTTGGCTATTCAGGGAAATACGCTTCTCTTTCACATCTTTTAAAAATAAATCACTATTTATTTTTAAACAAATTTACCCATTCCTTTATTAAATTCCCAACGTGAATTTATTCTTCCAAATATCCACTGATATATCACTTTGCTTTTATAAACCCAGTTTATAAATTTTAAAGTTTCATTCTCCTTTAAATTTCCAATTTCAAACACTTAAATCAATTTCCAAATTGATTTCCAATTTACCCCATTTTGAAATAAATTCCTTTACTTACTCAATTATTTCAAAACCCATTGACTTCAGATTTTTATTTCTTTATTATGATTAAAATCTTTTAATTGAAAATACCAATTTCAGATTTCCCTAAATTCCTTCTTTATTTTTTTTCAATAATTTAAATCTTAGATTTAAAATAAATGCTTTATTCTTTAAATAATAACACTTAAGTTTACAATTCATTATCTTCCTATTTATTCAAAATTCCCTTTTGATACACGAAATTTATTTTCTAAAATTTTAAAATCACTTTTACTTCTTCAAATTCATTCTTAAATTTATTCAAATCCCCTATGATTATTTTACTTAAAGATTTTTCTCTTTTATTTTCCCTTTTCAAAAATCCAATTCTATAGATTTTGATAACTTAGTATACCGAAATATATTAATTTCAACCATAACATCCAATATTTCTAATTATCAATATAATTCATCACAGAATATCAAATAATCATGATACAGAATTATTAGAACAATCTACAAAATTTTGAGGAATCCAGTTGGATCCCTCCAACTTGTTTCCCTGCATCCACAGATGTTAGCACAATACCAATTCCACTTCGAGGTGCAATATCGCGGTATATGGGATTTATATAATATCATCCGCTATTATGCAGCGCATAGTGTCTCATCCGCTATATAATGCGGGAAATCAATCACTCCAATATATACTATATATTACTATATATAATATAGCACATCAAATCAATTCAATCATTCAACCAATTATTTAAATTTAACCATTTAAATTTAAATTAAACCCGAATGAGTGATATTAACTCACCTTTGCTTTATATTTGCAATCCACTTCAATATTGCCTTGGATTTTCCGATTTGACCTTGAATAAACAATTTATATGATTTATTAATATTCGAACAAATCAAACAAACCCATTTACCATTTGATAATTTTAATTTGAACTAACAACTAAATTTTAACATAATTTTCCTTCTTCTCTTTTTCTTTTTTTTTAAAAACTTTTAGTAATTAAAATCATTAATTAGGTTTACTAACAAATTAAATCACCATAAACCATAATATTATTTCATCTTTTCCAAAAATCTGTCCTGTTATATCTTCTTTTATGATTACCTATACATATATAATTGAATCTATATATTTTTCAGAAATGGATATTTCCTTTAATGTAAAATTTAATAAAATAGAGTTTTGTCTTCTATACATATTTTTTTTTTAAAACAAAGGAAGTCAGTCATACCTCACTGCTTGGTCGAAACAGCGATGCCCTTAGAAAAAAATCGAGCCCAAGCCCTAGCCTATCGCCGTTGAAATCACCTCCTCCCACATCCCGCTGCCTCCATGAATGGAATCGCCACCTTCCCAATCCATGCGCACGCGAGCCTCCCCAGAACTTCACGCGATGCCTACACCGGTTGCCCACACCCCCATCTCAATCCACTACAGCTCAACGACGAACCCCCCTCAGGAGGTCTTACCTCACAAAAATCGACGACGGCGAGCCCTAACGAAAACATCCCTCTAACCCAGCGGCCTCCCCCTATGCATGCTCCACGTGTACGCAAACCACCGGCGCTCGCATCCGTGACAGTTGAAATGGATCTTCGATTATGAGGTTGATTTCGATTTCGGCTCGAGTACGCTGAAAGGCGATTTGATTTTGAAGGGGAGATTTTGTTTAGTTTGGCCCCTTTTTTCCCATTATCTGAAAGAAGATATGCCCTTGCTTTATAAAATTGAAGAGTTGAGTCTTCGAGAGGAAGATAGGCTGACTAGGAGATAATGACGTTTGACTTTGAATATATATTATAATATTAAAAATATCTCGTATATGGCAACATAAAATCCCAAACCCCTATCGAGGTATGCCGCCAGACGTTTATAATGTTATACCCCTATTCCGAACGCAATGGAAAATGTTTTGAGTCCTAATTCGATCGTATGGAGAAGATAGCTTTTTTAACCCAGTTATTATATTAAATTTTCAATATAAAATTCAGCGCGTTTATATGTCGTACGCTCACACAACAACTCCAAACACTACGAAAATTTAAATCCGATAATAATACAATATTACAGACCCAATGGAATTGATTTCGTCAAAATCCAAGACTGTGCCTCGGAAGGCTATTTTTAAATATCGATTTAAACGGTATTTTTTAAAACTGAACAAATCACCTTTAAATTCAATTTTAACACTTTTATTATCCTCAGCACTATCAATATAAACTTTACAACCCTTTAAATTATTTTTAACAGACTTAAAACTTCAGATTCAACAGTTTACCCAATTTCAAATTATTTAATTCAATTAATTTAATTATCAAATAAGTAGTGATATTTGGAATTCAAGTTAAAAACCTTTCAAATATTTAAAATCAGTTAAATATTCCAATTTCAAATGCTCAAAAATTCCGGATCGTCACATTCCTCCCCCCTTAAAAGAATTTCATCCCCGAAATGACCAGTTAAGAAGAATGGTCCACATCCCGTTAACTATTTTCCCTAAAACCATTCAGTTTCAAACACTTCCCACCACAATCTTTTTATTAAAGACACACTATCCCTCTTACTAACTTTCCAAACTCCTCCATAGTTTTCAACAATACTATTTGCTCAATCATGCAAATTTCAATTTAAAACCAAATTTTGAATTATCAAAATTTTCTCAAAAAATTTCTAACTCCCTAAATTTCCGAAAAATTTCGCCAGCATCTCCTTTGCGCGGCTAGCTCGGTACAACTACAAAATGCCTCTACGGGCTCCCAAATTCCAAAAGAAAACAAAAGTCCAAGTGGCTAGATCAAAAACCCAATCAAATTTCATACAGAAATTTAAAGTCGTACCTTTCTGTCGAGCAATTCAAATTTATCTTATGAAATCGAAACCAATTTTCCTTTCCCTTTATAATACATGCATATCCTACTTAGCAATAATATCCAATCATAGCTTTTAAAATCATTTTATACATTTCCTTACGGAAGTTTTCATATCTACTTTTATTCAGATTAGTTTTCCATTTCCATATGAATTCAATTTATCTTCAACTCTGAATATTGAAATCGTTTTGTCGCCAACAAAATTTTTTCTAACTCCTAAAATTTTTGAAATTTTTTGGCAGAATCTCCTTTGTATGGAGGAGCTTTTGCAATTTGACAAGAGATATAAATATATATACATCGACCCACACGGTCGAAAAAACAAAAACAGTTCATATTTCCTATTTTTATTACGTAGGTGTACCTTTGTTGAGCATTTTTAAGCAACGGCTTATTATTTTAGCAATTAGCGCGTCCAAATCCAGCCAAACGGCTTCCCGGTACCTGTGCTTACTTAATTCAAACATGTAAGTATAAAATATAGGGAGTTTATTTATGTTTCACTCATTTTCAATAGCTAACACATGGAATAAGCAAATGCATACTAAACAATTCTTATAAACTGTTTTAAGATTTCGACACTAATTCGAATAGCTTCCAACCAAATTTTTATTTAGTTAGAATTTTTTATTGTTCAATCGCTTATATTCAATTCCTTTTTAATCCAAACGAACCCAATTCACTTCAGTTGATTCCAAAATCAATTTTTATTAAAGTCTCTTCACATATTAACTCATTTACAAGCCATACACCTGCATTTCATTCCATTTCCGCAATTGTTTCATTCAAAGACATTTTATTAAGCTTGGCACATTCAATACTTATAAGTTAATAACCATTTCCCAAATTAATTTAACCCAGACTTCTATTTAATGGACTTTCACTTTTACTCGAAGTCGAACTTCTATTAGCTTTAAACTTAAGTTAATTTACTATCTTCAAATTATATCAACTTCAAACCTAAGTTCACTTCCATTCAGATTGATTCTCATCAATCAAATTCCATTTAATTCAGTTAGACCATCCATTTTAATTTTAATTTTAATTTTAATTTTAATTCACATTCTCAATTTATAAAAATAATATCCAAGCACATATTTAACTCATTTATACTCGAATTGGATTTTATTCGTAACTCAAATCATTTCTATTATAATCCAGTTTCATTTTATTTTTACAACATCTCCATTTATTTTAATTCATTATCAATCCAAATTGAATTCTATTTATAATTCGAATTTATTTCCAAACTTCATTATTAACTTATAATCCATTTTATTTAACCGAGTTAAATTTTATTAACATACTCTATCAAATAATTTATTTAGCTAATTAGCTTACTTCCAATTTTTAGATCAATATTCGATTTTATTACAAAAATCACTTCATTAAATTTTCCAGATTTCAATTTCTTTTTCATAATTCCAGTTTGGATTTTCTTTCATTTTCCAAAATTCCAACACTTTTATTTCGGCTAATTTATTCCCTTTTTACATTTTATAAGCTATCACTTATTAATATTCTCACTTCTTCATCCATTTACAGTCAATCACATTTTCACTTTACTGTTAGTTAAGGATTATACTTTATTCCAGTGCTTTTCAATTCTTTTATAAGCTTCCGAAGCTTATTTATTTAAATCAGAATTTTATTCCATTCAATATTATCTATAACTCAACTGGATTTATTTCAGTTCAATTCTATTTATCTTAATTTCAGTTAAATCTAGCATCATACCATTCCCTTTAATCCACTCAATCCACTTGAATTTAAATTAAGTAAGAATTTACTTTCACTTAATATCATTACATCTCAATTTATTTTATTTCAATTTCATCTTAATCCAAATACATCTGGGTTTTACTTTCAGTTTAATTCAATTTATTTCAATCCAATTAAATTTTATCTCCTAATCCAAATTTAATTTCTACTTTCTCATTTAATCATACAAGTCATTCCAATCTTTATTTGTTTAAAATATTATTATCAAAATATCCAAGTTATATACCAATTTAAGAATATATTTCTTTTATATCAAAATATATTTTGGGTGAAATTATTTCATTCACCCACATTAAAAACAATACTGTGTCAATTTATCGTGTCAGGTGTTCATAAACTCTTCTTGAATAGCGGCTTACTCTTTTATTTTAAAATTTTAGAAATACTTTTGAATTCACATAATTCTATTAAAATAGTTTTTTATAAAAATACTTCTTATAACTCGATGTCTCAACCAGTCCATCCTTGTTCTCACAGAAATTCGGTCATACGTTGATCAGGCGTAGGACTGAAAATCTATAAGTACTTAGCAGACCCATTTTCAACATCCAATGAAAATACTTGGAAAATAATTTTATTGAAAATATTGGAAACGTTTTTTTTGAAAACAGAGGAAATATCTTTGGTGAGAATGCTCTGGAAATCATCACCCCCATCCATGGTCGCTGTAACATCCTGGGTTATGTTGCCATCGCAGCTAAAGTCCATATAACTGTAGGCACTCCGCGCCCCTCGATTACGCCATGGAACCCATAACAGATCGCAGTTACATTCCAGGGTTACGTTGCCATCGCAGCAAAAGTCCATGTAACTGTAGGCATCAACGCCCTTGATTTTCGCTGTCAAAAATGAAACTTCTCCACTCCCACATAGGTCGCAGTCTACAGATGTAAATAAAACACAGACTGTTGGCTCTCAACAGCTCACACGAATTTCTCTATGTTACCATAGGTCGCAATCTACCGATATAAAATCAAACGTAGACTGTAGGCTCTCAGCGGCACACTCGACTTTCGCTATGGTCTGTAGTAAATCGTAGTGACATCGAGTTACACTGTCGTCACAGCATAACCTAAATGCCTCTGTAGGCCTCAGCGCCCTCGACTTTCGCTACACACTACACATAATCCTCATGAACTAGTTTTGTCCAGACTCCTTCCAGGATCAACTTTAGAATCCCCCTTAGGGTTCAAGGTAGTATCATCCTGTGGCACTCCTGAGAAGTTCATTTCAAGGGAGCGCCTTTTTCCCCGGAGCCATTGTCAAAACAGTTTATACTATACACATATAGTATCTTCCAAATCATACACCTAGTATGAATCTCATATATATCTCCTTTTCTCAAAATTGATTATCCTAAAATCGATAATTCTCAAACTAGGCTTTCCAAATTCCAATATTGATTTTACCCAAAAATCAAAAGCCTTTCCAAATCCAAAAGTTCCCGAAACCTTTTTCCAAAATCCTCATAAGATCCTTTATATATATATATTTAAAAAAACTTTGGATCATTTCAAACTTGTATAAAACTCCTTTTATACTTCAAACACTTTCAAAATCCTTTTCTTCCGGCAACAAATTCCACAAGGAGAGATTTATCTTATATAACAAAGATATATAACTTTGTTTATTCAAAATCAAATATTTAAATTTGATTACTCTATAAAGTCACTTACCATTTTACTTACTTCCATAAAGTGAATTTTTACCATAGAAATATCCAATTTCCACTTTACTTCATCATATGTTCCATAAAATATACCTTTCATTTCAAAAACCATTTCACATTTCTTATCCACAAATTTCCAATATCAATTTCATTCAAATCCATACGATGTACACATATCATCCGTATGCTATACAAATCTGATCGTTCACTCGATCACACAATTTCACTTCCGAACTAGTATCGGTTATCCGACTTCCTACTGCGGACACAGATCCGGTTTCTTGATCAGAAACCATCATTCTCCTTGCATAGCCTAGCTATGATAGAGAATATCCAGAATCAATTAACAATCCATATCCAGGTTCGCCGTCGAAAATCAAGTGAAAAATCCCAACTCGGATCGATAAACTATCTCGAAATTCAATGCTCGAATCTGGATCAAACCACTATGCGAATAGAATAATATATGTACATCCACGTATCTATCCTCATTTGATTTTTTAGCCAAAACAATTCCCTTTCTATTCACTTTAATTTTCATTCACTTATTTACAATTGCTTCAATCCCAATTGGATTGTCACTTTAATCCTTATCTCAATTGGTTAATTTAATCATAAACAGTTTGCACTCTGGTCGGCTTCAATTTAGAAAATAGCTTGAATTTTTTTTTAAAATAGGTAAGTAGTTGAAAAATGATTATTAGTTTGTAAAATAGCTGTAAAATAGTTAAATAACGATAAAATAGTTGGAAAATAGTCAAATAGTTATAAAATAGTTAGATAATTACAAAATAGTTTAAAATAGTAATTAGTTATAAAACAGTTGAAAAATAATATTTAGTTAATAAAACAGTTACAAAATAGTTAAATAATTCCAAAAGTAGTTATAAAATAAGTATAAGATAGTTTTGGGTTTAATAAGAAAGGTTGTATATATAATAAATAACTTGGAAAAAAATAGATTTGTACTAAAACAATTTATTTTAAAAATAGTCTAGAGTCAAACTGTTCAATTCCCAACCTCCATATCCAATCAACTCAATTTAAATTTTCACTTCCATTTAAATTGACTCAATTCCAATTAATTCAAATTAAATCCAATTTGAACTAATTCAATTCAAATTTCAAATTTAAACCATCCCAAATTATATAAATTCGAGTTAAATTTTAAATGTTGATTTAATCCTTTAAATCAAATCAACTTATATCTTTAAACCATTTAATTTCGAATCCAAATTCCGTTTTAAACCTATTTCAAGGTCAAATAATAATTCAAATCAACATAATATTAAAAAAATTTATATCCACTAACAAATACACGCTCATATCTATTAATACTCTCAAACTCATTCTAGAGTACTACAGACTCTTTTTAACGAGTAATCCCACCAGAGCCAAGGTTCTCGCTTAGCCTTTCAGCACTGATACCAACTGTGATGACCCACAAATTCGTACCCCTTGAGTCAACACTATTCTACATCAATCAACTCAAGGTGAACAGAAATACGAACCATTTGGGTTTAAGAAGAAGAGATAGAAGAAGAAAATAGGAAACAACATCAGAATCTAACCATCGCAGCAGAAATAAAATATAACATATAACAGATGATCTTTACACAAAACAAATATATCTGTTTATACATTACATCATCAGAGTATACATAACTCACAACTGGACAGTATTCATAACCTGTCCTCACAATCTGAATACACAGCGGAATATTTAACACAAATACGGAAGTACGTATCGCCATCCAGCTCGTCCCATGAGCTCCACAGCATCCTTTCCTATATCCTATAATACTCGGTCTGACCTGAGCATTATAGTGAAATAACACCCAAGTCAGTTTGGAATACCAGTGTGAGAAAACCACACTCAGATTGATTATATCATGCTGTAATATAGCAAACCTGATCCCGGTCTCTTCAAACGATCAGCACAGTGGCCAATATTGATAGTCGGTTATTTAAATATCAATTAACATTCACAACAACCATCAAACATAAATAATTTCTCCTAAATTATTTATTAACCCCAAAATATCTTCACAAGATATATTTCCATTTTCAAACCCTTTTTGAAACCAGTTTTCAAACCACACTTTTCTCATGAAATAAATTTCCAAATATTTATTTCCACTGAAAACACCAAGCACAAAACTTTAGATGTTTAAAAGAATTTAAAACACTTTATTATGAAATATCCTTTAAAACATTTAAATTAAAAATTATTTTAACACTTATTCAAAATATATATACTTTAAGAATATGTAAAATAAAACTACTTTGTACAATATAAAACTGAATTTCTAACTTTTAAACATAATACCTAACCACCTTTAAATAATTATTGCTATAATGAATTATAAAAATATACTTACTTATAAAATTTCAACATTTAGAAATAATAAGTTTTCTAAACATACTTTTAAACAACTTAAAACTCTTTACTTATACTTAAAATTTGTTTGAAACGTACTTGGCTATTCAGAGAAATACGCTTCTCTTTCACAGCTTTTAAAAATAAATCACTATTTTTTTTAAACAAACTTACCCATTCCTTTATTAAATTCCCTCCATGAATTTATTCTTTCAAATATCCACTGATATATCACTTTTCTTTTATAAACCCAGTTTATAAATTTCGAAGTCTCATTCTCCTTTAAATTTCCAATTTCAAACACTTAAATCAATTTCCAAATTGATTTCCAATTTACCCCATTTTGAAATAAATTCCTTTACTTACTCAATTATTTCAAAACCCATTGACTTCAGATTTTTATTTCTTCATTATGATTTAAAATCTTTTAGCCGAAAATACCAATTTCAGATTTCCCCAAATTCCTTCTTTATCTTTTTTTAATAATTTAAATCTTAAATTTAAAATAAATGCTTTATTCTTTAAATAATAACACTTAAGTTTAAAATTCATTATCTTCCTATTTATCCAAATTTCCCTTTTCATACACGGAATTTATTTATTAAAATTTTGAAATCACTTTTACGTTTTCAAATTCATTCTTAAATTTATTCAAATCCTCTATGATTATTTTACTTAAAGATTTTTCTCTTTTATTTTCCCTATTCAAAAATCCAATTCTATAGATTTTGATAACTCAGTATACCGAAATACATTAATTTCAACCATAACATCCATATTTGCAACGATTCGAATTTTTAAACGGTTAATTTGAGATATTTAAAATGGATTTAAATATTTAATTTGAACTATGAAGTAATTTTTAATAGAAAGGTTTGGTTTTATTTAATAAAAAGGATTTAGAATTTAAATATAGCAATCTATTGAATAAAATATTTATTTAAGTAGTATTTGGATATTGGGTAAATATAAAATCCGGAGTTATAAGCATGTTAAAAATACTTTAAAGACTTGTAAAATCTATATTGATAATAAAAGGTAATAAAAGAGTTAAAATTGAATTTGGAAAAGATTTGTTCAATTTTAAAAATATCGTTCAAATTAATATTTTCAACAAATAGCCTTCCAAGGCACAGTCTCGGAACTCGACGAAACCTATTCCATTGGATCCAAAATATTGAATTATTATCGGATTTAAATTTCGTAGCTTTCGGAGCTATCGTGTGATCGTACGAAATATAAACACCTAGAAAATAATTAATTGAATTAATTTTAATAGTCGATCTAAAAAGCTATCTTCTCCATATGATCGAATTAGGACTCGAAACCTTTTCCATTGCATTCGAAATAGGGGTATAACATTATAGACGCCTAGCGGTATGCCTCGATTGGATGTCGAGACTTTAAGTTGCTTTTATCGAGACGTTTGAATTTGAATTTAATATTTATATATACCTTAGTCAACGCAGTCGAAATTCTTTTCCATCAGCCACTTTTCCATTCCATCAGAACGTTGTAGCTCGTTTTCCTCCATACGCTTCCTATTTTCTTTAAAATGCGTGCTTCTCGTTTCTTTCTTCAATCAGAAATAAAATTAAATTAATGGCCGCCTTCTTTCCTTCATGATCGCGGAATAATCCCTCCCTATATTTTAATTTATGAAGTCTTCTTCGTTTTCCTTTTTCTTCCTTAAAGCCAAATTCGACGGCATAATAAAAATAGCCCTAACTCGAATCGAATCAAAATAGGGACGTGCGATCGAATCAAAGCACACGCGCAAGGTTTGCCTGAGATTGATCGCGACTCCCATTCTCGGCCAAATTGATTTTTTGCGACTGAACCCTGATCGCGAGAGGGAGCTCGAGCTCGAACTCGAGATGTTTGGCACAAAGGGACGTTGGAGGAGGCGGCGTGGCTAGGGCAGCGTGGATGTGAGCGTCTGTGAGAGGCCGTGATTGTTTAGGAATGTTCGATTTCATATGGGCAGCGACTCGTCTCGAGGTCGCTTTGATCTGTGAAGGCCGTAGGCGAAGTTGGCAAGGAAGTCTCGATCGTTTGAGGTGGTCGTACGGTGGTCGCACAGTCGCATTTGGGGTGGAGTCGAGATTGCAGTCGCGTATGAGAGGCCAGGCTAGGGTTTCTGTGCGCAGTGAGGTATTTCTCTCTTTTTATTTGAAATTTAGATTTTATTGACAGTAAGTTAGGGTTTTGATTTTGAAATTATTTTACTGTTAAATAGTTTTAAATCTTAAATTACTCCTAGTTTAATTTAATTATATGTGCATACAAAGAAGGGAATTTTTACAGTAAAGTTAAAATCTTTTCTGTTTTAAATTTAAAATATAAGTTAGGAAGATAAATTTGTTTTCTTTAGGATAAAAATATATATATTTAGGCAGATAGAAACATCTATATAGAAAACAAATTTTTATTATACACGCATATTTAATTTGTACAGTAAAACGAAAATTATATATATATATATATATATATATATATGTAGGACTTTGAAAAAAAATATAAAGATTTGATTTCTAAAATAAATATAAGTCATTTTGGTATAAGTAATTACAAAGAAGAAACTAAAATAAATATATACCTCTACATTCTAAATATTTCTAGTTCATTTTAAAATAATTTAATTAGGGTGATTAATTTGTTTAACTACTTGTTTAATTATTTTAGTTACTAAAAGATTTTTTAAAAAAAAAAGGAGAGTTAGTTTAAAATTTAATTATTTGTTGAAACAAATCATTAGTTAAAATTAAATTATTAGATTAAAATAAATTTATTTAAACGGAAATTAATTGTTCGATTTGTTCGAATATTAATAAAATCGTATAATTGTTTATATAAGGTCAACAGTCGGGAAATCGGGTCAAGATTGGAACGGATTGCAACTTAAAAGCAAATGTGAGATTTTATCACCCATTTGGATGCCATAGATTAAATTTAAATGTTAAATTTAAATCATTGGATGTGCTTGGTTGATTTATAATAATTTATTCACTGGATGGTATTATATATATAGTAGTATATATATATATATATATATATATATATATTGGGATGATTGATTTTTCCGCATTATATAGAGGATGAGACCCTATACACTGCATAATAGCGGATGATGTTATATAAACCCATATACCGTGATATTCCACCTTGAAGTCGAAGTAGTATTTTATTTTGTGCTAACATCTGTGAATGCAGGGAAACAGGTTGGAGGGATCCAACAGGATTCCTCAAAGATATTTATTTATTATATATATATATATATATATATATATATATATATATATATGTTGTCATATGACAGGATGGATGAATTAATATGGAATTGCATGCGAATTAAATTATATAGTGTTAAATAACATGGAAATTGGAATTCGGTAAATTTCTAAATACCATAAATAATTTAATTGAAGGAAGTTAAAATGAAACTTAAATTAAAAGAATATTTATTTAGGATTTGGATTTACTTCTATTGAGAATAAAGTAAAATAAAAAGAATATTTATTACTTTGGTTATACTTAAATTGGTTAAAGTTGAGTTTTGGGAAAATATTAAACTTTATACTAAAGACCTGAAGAATTATTGGAATCGATGAATGGATTCGAAGTAAAGAATTTTTTTATTAAGAAATAGAAATAAAAGAACTTTATTAAGGAATGAAACGGAATTTGTTAAGGAACAATATGGGATTGTATTGAAGAATACAAATTATAAAGATAGGATTTTTGAATAAAATTGTTTTTATAAAACTCAGGTAAGTTATAAAATTTATAAACAGGGTTTATAAATGAGGTAGGAAGATATTAGTAAATATGTAAAGAGATAAGTCAGGACGAGAAGTTATATAGAGTTATAAAATTTGTTTTGAAAGGAAATAGTAGAATATTTCCAAAGGTGGAAAAATGAGAATATGGTCGTTGAGACAGAAATCAAGAGTAATTTATGGATGGATATTGGATTTTCGAAATAATATAAATTTGTTTTAAAAGGGAATATTTTAAAATTTTTTTTACTATACTATATAATTTGTATAGAATTATTATCCCGATTTAGAATATTCCGGCTTGGTTATTTTAATGCTTAGTATTTAATAAATTCTAGTTTTCTAAATCAGTTTTGTAAATCCGTCAATAACTGGGTATGACTTTAATATTTATATTTGGTTTACCATAAACCATAATTTGAAAATCAAACCATTATTCTTTGATTTTTGAGAATTTACAAGTAAATGTGTATATTGATTTTTGAGAAAGAAATAAGAAAATAAACGAATGTTTTCAAGAGTTGAATATAAAACTCAAGTACGAAATATTCCGACTATGGGAAAAAAAGATTTAAATGGTTCCATGAAAATAAAAGGAGTTTGAAAACTGTTTTAAAAGGGTTGAAATATGAAGATAATATCTTAAGTAGATATTTTGAGAAAAATAATTTGAGGAAAATTATTTAAGAGTTGATTGTTGCTTGTGGATGATTATTTGATAGTTGAATAACCGACTATCAATATTGGCCAATGCGTTGATCGTTTCGAAGAGTCCGGGATCAGATTTAATTATCCGAAAACAACTTCGATCCAGTTTGAATGATAACGAATAAAGACGTGAAGATGATAAAGACGGTGATCCGGTTTGTCCCGACCCAGGACAATTTGTATTGACGAATGCTTTCAGAACATCGTCAAGGGGATGATGAGCATTCTAAGTGGGACTCGTTCTTGAAAGGTAACGCTTAGTCTCAAGCCTTATCAATCGAGAATGGCTAAAACAGGGGAGGTGCAGTAAGGCTTGGTGGGTAACACCCACTTCAGGGTGAGGTCATCCATGTATAGATGTCCTTTTTTATTTCGGCTTAGTGGGTGGTTGGTCACGCCAACCATGAGGTGATCTTACTCGGGATTATCCAGTAAGGGGTAGTCATGGATTTGTGTTGTAGGGGGTTGGGAGTGATCCTCGGTACTCTGATCTAGACCAAGTACTGTGACGGGCGGTACCCGGTACCCTGCCATTGTATGGAATCCAATCTCCAATAAGTGCCTGTACGGTTTTGATTGTACCCAAGTATTACTGGAACGTGAGATGCAAGCATTTCAGCTAGATTCTATTTTACTTTCTATAGACCCTATTATAATATCAGACGAATTTGATATAAAATGTTTTGGCTATCGTAAGGTAAAAACCCGACATGTTTATTTATCGCGTGGTCTTACGAGATGCTTTTGTTTTTCAAAGAACTTTTGAAACTTTAACAATCCAACTGAGTGTGTTTTTCTCACGCTGGTTTTCTAGACTGACTCGGGTGTTGTTTTATATGATGCTCGGGTCAGATCGAGTTAAACAGGATCAGGTTAAAAGCTAAGGAGCTCAGGAGACGAGCCGGATGGCAGAGCGTACTTCCGTATTTGACTATTATTTCCGCTGTGTATGGACAAGTATTGAGTTGTCTCTGTATGGATGTTGTTGTACTCTCATGATGGTATGTATATGTATAACAGTATAGATTTCTTTGTATTTAAAAGCTGTTATAATATATTATATTTTGTTCTGCTGCGATTGTGAGATTTTGATGTTGTTTTTTTCTTTTCTTCTTCTACCACTTTCTTCTTTAAACCCGAAGACTCTTACTTTTGTGCCACTTTGGACTGAATTGTTGTGTTATTTGGCCAGCTCAAAGGGGTACGGATTTGCGGGCCTTTATAGTTGGTATCAGAGTTGAAAGGTTAAGCGAGAATCTTGGCTCTGGTAGGGATTACTCATTAGAGATAGAGTCAGTAGTGCTCTAGAATGAGTTTGAGCGTATTAATAGATATGAGTGCGTATTTGTTAGTGAATATAAAATGGTTTTACATTGTGTTGATTGATTTATTGAGTGGCATATGAACCTTCGTCGGCACAGTCTGCACAGCTGTATTGAAGGGGTTTCTAAACACTTGAATAGAACAATTCGACACAATATTGTTTTCGAAAGGTGGCGAATGAAATAGTTTCACCCAAAATATATTTTGATATAAAAATAAATAATTTTATGTAAATTATTATATATAATTAAAGTGTTTGGATGATAGTTCTACAGAAAAATAAGATTATAAAGATTTAAAATGGCTTATATAACCAAGGAGAGTATGGGATTGAATTTTTGGAGATAAAATTAAAAGTGAAGTTAAAATGAGGATTTAACTTGGGTTAAGATGAAGATTTAATTTTTGAAATTTAACTAATAATGAAAAATAATAATAATATAAATAAATTGGTGAAGTAAATAAAATTTAGAATGTAAATGAATTGGATTGGAAAATTTTAATAGAAATTAAATTGGGTTGAGATTAACTTAAGCTTAATAATTGGATTTAAATTTAAGATTGAAATGAAATGAATTGACATATGGATGATATTAAATGAAATTAAGTTATTATTTAATTAAATCCAAGTGAATTAGTGGATTAAAGAGAATAATATGATGCTCAATTTAACGAAAGTTAACTTGAACAAATTGAATTGAAATAAAATTCAGTTGTGCTATAGATGATGTTAAATAAATTAAATTTTTACTTAAAAATGTAACGGTAAGTTGAAATGAGAGTGAATTGGAATAAATATGTTCCGATAGCTTATAAAGGAAATTGACAACCCATTGATTTAGAATATTTTTAGTTATAAATGAGTGTTCAATCTCGAGTTAAAATGAAATATGAATATATTCAAGCTTAAAATGGGTAGGAATATGAAAAATATAAATGTGTAACTTATAAGAGAGAAAAATATGGAGAAGTAAAATAATAATCCAAAATAAAATTGTTTTGTATTTGGAGAATGAAATATAAATCCAAACTTGAATTATAAAATAAAATTGAACTCAAGTAAAATAATAAGATGATTTTTGAAGATAAAAATCCAATATGGAATTGGAAGTGGGAGTGAACTAATTTGGAATAAATTGGTTAATTGAATATGTTAATGAGATTTAAATTGGTTAAAATAGAAGTTGGATTATGAGGTAATAATGGAGTTGGGAATGAACACGAGTTATAAATAAAATTCAACTGGGATTGGTAGTGAATTAAATATAAATGGAAATGTTGTGGAATTGGATTGAAATAATTAAAATAAAGATGGTTTGAATTTGCAAATAAAATCCAATTCGAGTATAAATGAGTTAAAAATGACCTTGTTAATAAGAAAATAAATTCGGATGAATTGGGTATGGAAATTTGAAATTTAAATGGATTATGAGAATGGCTAATTTAATTAAATGGAATTTGATTAGATGAGGATCAAATTTAAAATGGAAATGAACTTAACTATGAAGTTGGAATAAGTAAATTAACTTAAGTTAAAAATAATAGAAGCTTGGCTTCGAGTAAGGGTGAAGGCCATTAAGTCAAAACTTGGGTGAATTAAATTTGGGATATGATTATTAATTTATAAGCATGGAAGTTCGAGCTTAATAAAATGATTTGAATGGAACCAATGCGGAGATGGAATAAAATGCAAATGTATGGTTTGTAAATAAATTGGAGTGGAATGGACTTCAAAATGATAAGTAAATTGAATTAAATTAGTAGGTGGAATGGATTTGGTAAAAAAATCAAATCAAGGATTTAAAATGGAGATTGTTTACAAGGAAAATAAACTTGGGTTATGGGATTGAAATAAGTTGAAGAAAATAAATAACTTAAGCAAATAATTGAATAGAAGCTCGACTTAAGTAAATATGTTAATGGTTACTTAATGGGATGTTTCCAAGCTGAATAAAGTGGTTTCGAATGAAACCGATGCAAACATATTAAATAAAATACAGTGTATGGTTATGAATAAGTTAAAATTAAAATGAAACTCATATAAATTGAGTTAGAATCAATTTAAAATGGTTATGAGCTCAAGTGATAGTTTATTTTCATATATCTCGTCGAATTGTATAAAAATTGATTATCGTTTGTCGTAAACAAGATCAAATAAAAATCCAATGGATTAATAGAAATAAATAAAGTGGATTTTGGAATCAATTGAAATGAATATGAGTTGTTTGGACATAAAAATGAATTGAAGATAAGCAAGTGAGTTGTAAATCACATAAGTTGAATGCAAATGGTATATAAATTGGTTAAAAGCAATTGAACTAGTTGGGAAATCATACAAATTGCTTATGGAAGTTATTTAGAATGCATTACTTTTAGTATTGATGTGTTATAGTTGCTTATATGAGTAAAATGTTATAAATTTCATAGATATGTTGCTCATATGTTTAAATTGAGTAAGTACAGGTACCGGAGGCTATTTGGCTGGATTTTGGAACGCGCAAATTGCTAAATAAATCAGCCGCTTGCTTAAAAATGCTAAACAGAGGTACGCCTACGCAATAAAAGTTAGGAAATATGAATATTGCTTTGGTTTTTGTTTTTCCGACCATATGGGTCGATGTATATATATTTATCTCTCTTATAAAATTGCAAAAGCTCCTCCTTACAAAGGAGTGCCAAAAATTTTTAGAAATTTTGGGAGTTAGAAATTTTTTTTGAAAATTTTTGGAAAATATTTTTACTAACGACAAAACGATTTAAAATTGGAATTGGAATAAAGGATTTCGAAATTAGAATTGGAAAACCAATTGTTTGGGTAAAGGGAAAGATTAGGATGGGGAATAACAAGTCCAACTAAGTAACTTTTAATAAGGTAGTGGGTTAGGGCATTCTTCTGCCTTAGTAATTTCGAGGATGAAATTCTTTTAAGGGAGGAGGAATGTAACGACCCGAATTTTTAAATGGTTAATTTGAGATATTTAAATGGATTAAAATATTTAATTTGAACTATGAATTGATTTTTAATATGAAAAGTTTGGTTTTATTTAATAAAAAGGATTAAGAATTTAAAAATAGCAATCTATTGAATAAATTAGCTATTTAAGTAGTAACTGGATATTGGGTAAAATATAAAATCCGGAGCTATAAGCTGTTAAAAATATTTTAAAGACTTATAAAATCTATATTGATAATAATAAAGGTAATAAAAGAGTTAAAATTGAATTTGGAAATGATCTGTTCAATTTTAAAAATATCGTTCAAATTAATATTTAAAAAAGCCTTCCGAGGCATAGTCTCGAAATTCGACCAAACCCGTTCCATTGGATCTGAAATATTGAATTATTATCGAATTTCAAATTTCGTAGCTTTCGAAGCTATCGTGTGATCGTATGAAATATAAACGCCTAGAAAATAATTAATTGAATTAATTTTAATAGTCGATCTAAAAAGCTATCTTCTCCATACGATCGAATTAGGACTCGAAACCTTTTTCATTGCGTTCGAAATAGGGGTATAACATTATAGACGCCTAGCGGCACGCCTCGATAGGATGTCGAGACTTTAAGTTGCTTTTATCGAGACGTTTGAATTTGAATTTAATATTTATATATACCTTAGTCAACGCAGTCGAAATTCTTTTTCATCAGCCACTTTTCCGTTCCATCAAAACGCTGTAGCTCGTTTTCCTCCATACGCTTCCCATTTTCTTTAAAACGCGATGCTTCTCGTTTCTTTCTTCAATCAGAAATAAAATTAAATTAATGGTCGCCATCTTTCCTTCATGATCGCGAAACAATCCCTCCCCATATTTTAATTTATAAAGTCTTCTTCGTTTTCCTTTTTCTTCCTTAAAACCGAATTCAACGACATAATAAAAAAATAAAAATAAAAGCCTTAACTCGAATCTAATCGAAATAGGGACGTGCGATCAAATCAAATCGCACGCGCAAGGTGTGCCTGAGATTGATCGTGACTTCCATTCTCGGCCAAATTGATTTTTCGCGACTGAACCCTTATTGCGTGAGGGAGCTCGAGCTCGAACTCGAGATGTTTGGCACAGATCGACGTTGGAGGAGGCGGCGTGGCTAGGGCAGCGTGGATGTGAGCGTATGTGAGAGGACGTGATTGTTTGGGAATGTTCGATTTCGTTGGGTAGCGACTCGTCTCGAGGTCGCGTTGATTTGTGAAGGCCGTAGGCGAAGTAGGCGAGGAAGTCTCGATCGTTTGAGGTGGTCGTACGGTGGTCGCGCAGTCGCATTTGGGGTGGAGTCGAGATTGCAGTCGCGTATGAGAGGCCGGGCTAGGGTTTCTGTGCGCAGTGAGGTATTTCTCTTTTTTTATTTGAAATTTAGATTTTGTTGACAGTAAGTTAGGGTTTTGATTTTGAAATTTTTTACTCTTAAATAGTTTTATATCTTAAATTAATCCTAGTTTAGTTTAATTATATATGCATACAAAGAAGGGAATTTTTACAGTGAAGTTAAAATCTTTTCTGTTTTAAATTTAAAATATATGTTAGGAAGATAAATTTATTTTCTTTAGGATAAAAATATATATATATATTTAGGGAAGATAGAAACATCTATATAGAAAACAAATTTTTATTATACACACATATTTAATTTGTACAGTCAAACGGAAATTTTATATATATAGGACTTTGAAAAAAATATAAAGATTTGATTTTTAAAATAAATATAAGTCATTTTGGTATAAGTAATTACAAAGAAGAAACTAAAATGAGTATATACTTCTACATTTTAAATAATTCTAGTTCATTTTAAAATAATTTAATTAGGGTGATTAATTTGTTTAACTTACTTGTTTAATTATTTTAGTTACTAAAAGATTTTTTAAAAAAAAAGGAGAGTTAGTTTAACATTTAATTATTTGTTGAAATAAATCATTAGTTAAAATTAAATTATTAGATAAAAATAAATTTATTTAAACGGAAATTGATTATTCGATTTGTTCGAATATTAATAAAATCATATAATTGTTTATATAAGGTTAACTGTCGGGAAATCGGGTCAAGATTGGAAAGGATTGCAATTTAAAAGCAAAGGCGAGATTTTCTCACTCATTTGGATGCCATAGATTAAATTTAAATGTTAAATTTAAATCATTGGATGTGCTTGGTTGATTTATAATAATTTATTCACTGGATGATATTATATATATAGTACTGTGTATATATATATTGGGATGATTAATTTTTCCGCATTATATAGCGGATGAGACCCTATACGCCGCATAATAGCGGATGATGTTATATAAACCCATATACCGCGATATTCCACCTTGAAGTGGAATTGGTATTTTATTTTGTGCTAACATCTGTGGATGTAGGGAAACAGGTCGGAGGGATTCAACAGGATTCCTCAAAGATATTTATTTATTATATATATATATATATATGTTGTCATATGACATGATGGATGAATTAATATGGAATTTCATGCGAATTGAATTATATAGTGTTAAATAACATGGAAATTAGAATTCGTTAAATATTTAAATACCATAAATAATTTAATTGAAGGAAGTTAAAATGAAACTTAAATTGAAAGAATATTTATTTAGGATTTGGATTTACTTCTATTGAGAATAAGGTAAAATAAAAAGAATATTTATTACTTTGGTTATACTTAAATTGGTTAAAGTGGAGTTTTGGGAAAAAATTAAACTTTATACTAAAGACTTGAAGAAATATTGGAATCGATGAATGGATTTGAAGTAAAGAAAAATTTTATTAAGAAATAGAAATAAAAGAACTTTATTAAGGAATGAAATGGAATTTGTTAAGGAACAATATGGGATTGTATTGAAGAATAAAAATTATAAAGATAGGATTTTTGAATAAAATTGTTTTTAAAAACTCAGGGAAGTTATAAAATTTATAAACAGGGTTTATAAATGAGATAGGAAAATATCAGTAAATATGTAAAGAGATAAATCAGGACGAGAACTTATATAGAGTTATAAAATTTGTTTTGAAAGGAAATAGTAGAATATTTCCGAAGGTGGAAAAAATGAGAATATGGTCGTTGAGACAGAAATCAAGAGTAATTTATGGGTGGATAATGGATTTTCTAAATAATATAAATTTGTTTTAAAATGGAATATTTTTTTTTAAAAATTACTATACTATATAATTTGTATAGAACTATTATATAGATTTAGAATATTCCGACATGGTTATTTTAATGCTTAGTATTTATTAAAATAAATTCTAGTTTTGTAAATTAGTTAATAACTGGGTATGATTTTAATATTTATATTTAGTTTACCCTAAACCATAATTTGAAAATCAAACCATTATTCTTATTTTATAAGTCTAGATGTTTTCAAAAATGTTTTAAAATCCAATTATAATCCTCTTGAGATGATAAGCGAGTTTATTAAATGGGATAAGATTTAGGAGAAAAATCTTGTAAGTGGGGTTATGGAAGTTTAAATAAATTACCAAGTATAAGATAGGAGTTTCCTGAAGGTGAAATAAAGTTTGCAAAGCAAAGTGGGGCAATTGGGTTTGAGAATTTACAAGTAAATGTGTATATTAATTTTTGAGAAAGAAATAAGAAATAAACGAATGTTTTCAAGAGTTGAATATAAAATTGAAGTAAGAAATATTCCGACTATGGGAAAAAAAGATTTAAATGGTTTCATGAAAATAAAAGGAGTTTGAAAACTGTTTTAAAAGGGTTGAAATATGAAGATAATATCTTAAGTAGATATTTTGAGACAAATAATTTGAGAAAAATTATTTAAGACTTGATTGTTACTTGTGGATGATTATTTGATAGTTAAATAACCGACTATCAATATTGGCCAATGCGTTGATCGTTTAGAAGAGTCCGGGATCGGATTTAATTATCCGAAAACCACTTCGATCCGGTTTGAATGATAACAAATAAAGACGGTGATCCGGTTTGTCCACACACAGGGCAACTTGTATGGACGAATGGTTTCAGAACATCATCAGGGGGACGATGAGCATTCTAAGTGGGACTCGTTCTTGAAAGGTAACGCTTAGCCTCAAGCCTCATCAACCGGGAACGGCTAAAACAAGGGAGGTGCAGCAAGGCTAGGTGGGTAGCACCCACTTAAGGGTGAGGTCATCCCTGTCTAGATGTCCCCTTTTATTTCGGCTTAGTGGGTGGTTGGTCGCGCCAACCACGGGGTGACCTTACTCGGGATTATCCAGTAAGGGGTAGTCCCGGCTTTGTGTTGTAGGGGGTCGGCAGTGATCCTCGGTACTCTGATCTAGACCAGGTACTGTGACGGGCGGTACCCCGATAGCCCTGCCATTGACGGAATCCAATCTCCAATAAGCGCCTGTACGGTTTTGATTGTGCCCAACTATTGCTGAAAAGCGAGGTGCAAGCATTTCAGCTAGATTCTATTTTACTTTCTATAGACCCTATTATAATATCAGACGAATTTGATATAAAATGTTTTGGCTATCGTAAGGTAAAAACCGGACGTGTTTATTTGTGACGTGGTCTTACGAGATGCTTTTGTTCTTCAAAGGATTTTTGAAACTTTAATAATCCAATTGAGTGTGTTTTTCTCATGCTGGTTTTCCAGACTGACTCGGGTATTGTTTTATATGATGCTCGGGTCAGACCGAGTTAAACATGATCAGGTTAAAAGCTAAGGAGCTCGGTAGACGAGCTGGATTGCAGAGCGTACTTCCGTATTTGACTATTTTTTCCGCTGTGTATGGACAAGTATTGAGTTGTCTCTGTATGGATGCTATACTCTGATGATGGTATGTATATGTATAACAGTACAGATTTCTTTGTATTTAAAAGCTATTATTATACATTATATTTTGTTCCGCTGTGATTGGGCGACTCTGATGTTGTTTTTTTCTTTTTCTTCTTCTACCACTTTCTTCTTTAAACCCGAAGACTCGTACTTTTGTGCCACTTTGGACTGAATTGTTGTGGGATTTGGCCAACTCAAAGGGGTACGGATTTGCGGGCCTTTACAATATTTCTAATTATCAATATAATTCGTCACAGAATATCAAATAATCATGATACAGAATTATTAGAACAATCTATAAAATTTTAAAGAATCCAGTTGGATCCCTCGAACCTGTTTCCCTGCATCCACACATGTTAGCACAATACCAATTCCATTTCGAGGTGGAATATCGCTGTATATGGGATTTATATAATATCATCCGCTATTTTGTGGCGCGTACGGTCTCATCTGCTATATAATGCGAGAAATCGATCACTCCAATATATACTCTATATTACTATATATAATATAGCACATCAAATCAATTCAATCATTCAACCAATTAATTAAATTTAACTATTTAAATTTAAATTAAACCCAGATGAGTGAGATTTACTCACCTTTACTTTATATTCGCAATCCACTTCAATATTGCCTTGGTTTTCCCGATTTGACCTTGAAAAAACAATTTATAGGATTTATTAATATTCGAACAAATCAAACAAACCAATTTACCATTTGATAATTTTAATTTGAACTAACAACTAAATTTTAAGCTAATTTTCTTTCTTATCTTTTTCTTTTTCTTTTAAAAACTTTTAGTAATTAAAATCATTAAATAGGTCTACTAACAAATTAAATCACCATAAACCATAATATTATTTCGTCTTTTCCAAAAATCTATCCTGCTATATCTTCTTTTCTGATTACCTATACATACATAATTGAATCTATATATTTTTCAGAAATAGGTATTTCCTTTACTGTAAAATTTAATAAAATAGAGTTTTCTTCTGTACATTTTTTAAAAAACAATGGAAGTCAGTCATACCTCACTGCTTGGTCGAAACCGCGATGCCCTTAAAAAAAAAATCGAGGCCAAACCCTAGCCTATCGCCGTTGAAATCACAACCTTCCACATCCCACTGCCTCCATAAATGGAATCGCCACCTTCCCAATCCATGCGCACGCGAGCCTCCCCAGAACTCCACGCGATGCCGACACCGGTTGCCCACACCCCCATCTCAATCCACTGTAGCTCAACGACGAACCCCCTCTAGAGGTCTTACCTCAAAAAAATCGACGGTGGCGAGCCCTAATGAAAACATGCCTCTACCCCAGCGGCCTCCTCCTACGCGAGCTCCACGTGTACACCACCCACCGGCACTCGCATCCGTGACAGTTAAAATTGATCTTCGATTGTGAGGTTGATTTCGATTTCGGCTCGAATACGCTGAAAGGCGATATTATTTTGAAGGGGAGATTTTGTTTAATTCAACCCTTTTTTTCCATTATCTGAAAGAAGATAAGCCCTTGCTTTATAAAATTGAAGAGTTGAGTCTTCGAGAGGAAGATAGGCTGACTAGGAGATAATGACGTTTGACTTTAAATATATATTATAATATTGAAAATATCTAGTATATGGCAACATAAAATCCCAAACCCCTATCGAGGTATGCCGCCAGTCGTTTGTAATGTTATACCCCTATTCCGAACGTAATGGAAAATGTTTCGAGTCCTAATTCGATCGTATGGAGAAGATAGCTTTTTGAACTCAGTTATTATATTAAATTTTGGATATAAAATTCAGCGTGTTTATATGTCATATGCTCACACAACAACTCCAAACACTATGAAAATCAAAATTTGATAATAATACAATATTATGGACCCAATGGAACTGATTTCGTCGAAATCCGAGACTGTCTCGGAAGGCTATTTTTAAATATCGATTTGAACGATATATTTTTAATACTGAACAAATCACCTTTAAATTCAATTCTAACACTTTTATTATCCTCAGCACTATTAATATAAATTTTACAAGCCTTCAAATTATTTTTAACAGGCTTAAAACTCTAGATTCAACATTTTACCCTATTTTAAATTATTTAATTCAATTAGTTTAATTATCAAATAAGTAGTGATATTTGGAATTCAAGTTAAAATTAACCTTTCAAATATTTAAAATCAATCAAATATTCCAATTTCAAATGCTTAAAAATTTCGGATCGTCACATACACACACATATATATTGATGATTTCAAGGATAATAATCCACAGATGTTGGTATTATTTTGTTGTTATGATTACTTCTTCATGTGTTTATTTATATTGTAATTAGCCTATAATTGTACATTGGGGAGGGCAGGATAACCAGTTAGATTGTCCCAATAATGAATTTAACTTAAGTAATGTTAAAAATCTTAATTCAAGATATTGGCAGGGGCCAATAGGTTCACATTAAGCCCATGAAAATCGTATATATCAAAATATTGGCAGGGGCCAATAGGTTCATAGTCAGCGCATGAAAACTATGATTTGATATTAACAGCGGCCAATAGGTTTATAATTAGCGCATGAAAACTATATCTGGATTAAGATATTGATAGTTTATCAACTGGTTCCTTGTTAGCCCATGAAAACTAGGATAAGAGAAAAGGTATTGGAGTCACCAATAGGCTCTTAGTGATCCCATGAAAACTATGAAACTGGATTAATAGTCCATAAACATTTAACAGGTTAATAGTAATCCTTGAAATTATAATTGAGATAGATAGTCAATGAATGGGGATGGGTAATCCAAACTTGATTTAATTATTTTGCTTACCATCATAATATTTTTAAATATTATATTTTAACCATTGTGGATGCAGGAGCATAGTATATGGTTTTACAAATGTTTTAGGATACCAGTGAAGGGAAACCCCATTCCTCTAAGCAGCGTAATCTCACTAGATATCTTAATAGTTTGAGATGGTAGATTATTATTCATACCAGGCTTTATGTCTGACTCGAAGTTTTTGTTTTTCCCTTAAAATATCGGGTACTCAATTGATTTTGAGTAGGCTGAGAGTAAAAGTTTCCAGTGTTCTTTTTATATGAATAAAGCTTCTGAGGACGTGCAGATGGCAAGCTTGTGATTAGAGTATTTTATTTCCGCTGTCTGTTTTGATTATAAAGGAAATTTTGTTTTAGTGCTTTAATATATACTGTGATCAACCGAGGGGCATCTTCATATGTCGCACTTGGTGTATTTTGTATTATTTATATGTTATCTGAACGTGGTCTATGTAATGGGATTATGTAATCAACTTGGAATATTTTGAAATGGAATGTGGAATTCATTGTTGGTTTAAAATTTTCCATATTCTTGTGTTTCTATGTATCAATGTATCTAATATCGTCATATTTCGTCGTCGATAATTGATAACTATGGATGACTACAACATCCGTAGCTGTTAGTTTTGGGCCTCTAAGTAAGGGAT
Organism: Allium cepa; assembly: GCA_030765085.1. NCBI lineage: Eukaryota > Viridiplantae > Streptophyta > Magnoliopsida > Asparagales > Amaryllidaceae > Allium > Allium cepa. Next base: position 352,141,063 of record CM060944.1, read on the forward strand.
ATTACAAGTTGTTATTAGAGCATAAGTTTATGAAAATTTAAAAGAAAATTAAACCTAAAATATTTTTGAAATGTAATCTAATAAATCAGATAATAAGATTGAGGTTTGGGTTAACGCTATAGGAACGTTCTTGTATTTGATGTATAGTTATATATACATAAGTACGTATTCCCCACTCTCATAGGTCGTTCTTCTGTATCTTACCAAGGCTCGTACGTAGATTTATGATAATGGAGATATGGAAGCAGGAAACGGAAGTGGAAATCTTGGTGGAGGAAGCACCACAACTAATGAAAATGCTCAACCCACTATCAGAAGAAACCCGGGTCGACCAACTAATGCTAGTAATCAAAATGTTGATTCCAATGTGGGTGCTAGAAATCCACCAATAGATATGAGGGCTATGTATTAGTTCTTTGTTGGTTTAATGCAAGCAGGAGCTGCGGCCAGAGTTGTCGGAAATATAGGAGGAGCGAATCCTATGGCTCCAGTTGGGAATAATTATGCTTTGCTGTGTAGAAATTACACTAGCTTAGGTGGAAGCCATTCTTGGGGATAGATTACACAAGTTTGGGTGGAAAGCCATTCTTGGGGTTGGAGAGTGCCATAGAGGTCGAGAATTGGCTATTGCATTATGAGCGTATATTTACCGATTTGGGTCTAAATGATAGGAAAAAGAGAAGACCGACCTCTAGACAGTTGCAGGGGTCAACATTTCACTAGTGGAATAGTGCTACTATCGGAAAACTGGAAAAGTAATTGACTTGGGTTGTTTTAAAACAATATTTGAGCATAATTTTGTACCTAAGTTTGCTAAATTGGAGCCGATGAGGAAATTTATGGATCTAGTTAAGGAAGAGAAATCAGTAGTTGAGTATGCTTCTAAGTTTAAAGAGCTGTCTCGATATGGATATGCTACTATAGATACTGACATCAGAAGGAATGAGACGTTCATTCGGCGATTAAGGCCCGAGCTAGCTAGAGCGACCATGACACATGTCCGTGATCCTTGTAATGGTGGTAGAGATGGCCAATTCGCCATAAGGAGTTACTTGCTGATTTTACTAAAGCGAAGTTAGTGGAAATTCAGGGTTCTCAAGGGAAGAAGAGAAAGTTCTTTAAGAAAAAGAGCCTAGAATGGAGATACTGCTAAAAAGTCAAAGTCTAAGATAGTTTCTATAAATGTGACAAGAAAGGTGACTCTGCAAATGGATACCAGTTAGAAATTGGGAAGAAAGCTGCAAACAAGAAGAACGAGTGCTTCAACTGTGATCAAGTTGCGCATTACAAGAACCAATGTCCAAATCCAGTCAGGGCGGATAAAGGAATTTTTTTCTATTGCAACAGCTAGGCCTACTGTAGCAAATAAGGGAAAGACTCTGATGGAAGGTATACTTTTGATTCACAGTATATCTTGTTAGAGTACTTTTTGAAACCGGTGCATCACATTCATTTATGTCTTAGTGTTTAGTTGATAGATTATGTTTAGAACCCACCTATCTTGTTACTTCCTTAAGGGTTGCAAATCCAATAGAAGTGTATCCAACTCTAGGGTTGAGATGTGACCAACTAGAACTTGATTAGTTAGGTCATAGATTTTGCATGCAGTTTGTATGTTATCGATTTCATAAATTTTGGGATCATTTTGGGTATGGATTGGTTGGGTAGGTATGAGGCTAGAATATTTTGCCAAGATAGGGTGATATCACTGAGATACTCCAATAGTCATAACCAAGTATTATTCTCAGTAGTGAATGCTGACTGGAGTGCTAGTACTTTGCTTAGTGCTATGATGGTAGGAGATGAATTAAGTCAGGTTCGGGTAGCAAGAGAGTTTGTAGATATCTTTTAACCGGTCACCAAACTATCACCAAAACAAGCTATAGAGTTTAGAATATATGTTGTGCCCGGATCCGAACCTGTGAGTAGACCACCTAGCAGAATGACACCTACTGAGATGAGGGAATTGAAGGTGCAGCTAGTGGATCTTGAAGGAATGAATTTTATTAGACCTAGCAGTTTGCCTTGGGGAGCAACCGTGGAGTTCATAAAGAAACCAGATGGATTGCTGAGGATGTGCATCAACTATCATAAGTTAAACGAAAAGACAATTAGGAATAACTATCCTTTCCCAGAATAGATGATCTCTTCGATCAGTTGAGTAGAGCCAAAGTGTTTTTCCAGTTGGATTTGGCGATAGGTTTCCATCAGTTAAGAGTAGCGGAGGCAATATTCCTTTGACAGCATTCGAACTAGGTATGGTTCATATGAGTGGTTGGCGATGCCATTTGGATTGACGAATGTATCTGCTTTTGTTTTGGATTTGATGAACCAAGTTTTCCAATAGTAGGTGGATATGTTTGTACTAGTATTTATAGATGGCATTCTAGTATACTCTAATGATGAGAGAGAGCATGAAGTTAGTGCTTGAGACGCTTAGACAGAATCAGCTAAAGGAGAAGTTTACCTAATATCATTTTTGGAAGAAAGAGGTTAAGTTTCTTGGTCACATGGTTTCACAGAAAGGATTGTCAGTTGATGCAGATAAGTTCGAAGCTGTGAATAATTAGAAGATACCAGAGACGGTGACTAAGATCAAAAGTTTTCTTGGACTTGCTGGTTACTCCAAGAGATTCATTTAGGATTTCTAGTGGATAGCAGCACCTTTAACTAAGTTTATCAAAAAGGAGGTGAAGTTTATTTAGTTCGACAAATGTGAGGAAGCATTCCTTAAGTTAAAACATTTGTTGACCAATGCACCCGTGTTAGTAGTTCCAAACGGAAACCAAGAGTTGGTGGTTTATACTGATGTATGCGGAAATGGATTGGGAGCAGTGTTGATGTAGAATGGTAAAATTATTGCCTATGCTTCATGACAGCTTAGACCACATGAAGTCAGATATCCTACTCGTGATTTGGAATTGGCAGATGTGACCTTCACATTAAAGATTTGTGGACATTATCTCTCAAGGGAGAGGTTTGAGCTTTATGCCAATCATAAGTCTTTATGGTACTTATTCCTTCAGAAGTAGTTGAATATAAGACAACAGAGGTGGCTGGAGTTTTTCGCTGCTTACGATTTTGGCATAGAGTATACACCAACGAAAGGTAATAAGGTAGCAGATGCTCTTAGCAGAAAACATCAAAATGTGGTGTTAGCTATGTTGGTGGAATGGAAAGATTTGCAAACTTTGGCTAGTTGTGGTGTGCAGTTAAGGCCGACTTCTGGTACCAGTCAAAGTGTCACCATGTTGTCTTGTTTAGAAGTTCGATCATTATTGACTGATAGAATTTCTTCTACGTAGAAGGAGGATCCAATATTGCCAAGAAGATCAGAAGGCTTGAGATTGGAATTAAGATCAATGATCTAAAATATTTTAGCCTTGACCAAAGAGGATGGTTAAGAAAGAAGGGACGGTTGTGCATTCCGAATGTAAAGGACTTGAGGAAAGAAGTTCTTAGAGAATGTCATCGGATCAAGTTTACGATTCATCTTGGAGGGACCAAAACGTATCAAGATATGAAGTGGAGCTTCTATTGGGAAGGCATGAAGAGGGATGTTGGCTTGTGGGTTAGGCAGTGTCCAAATTGTCAACAAGTGAAAGATGAACATCAGAAACTGATGGGTTACTTCAGCCTTTGGAGATTCCAGTTTGAAAATGGGATTCAATATCTATGGATTTTATAGACAGGTTACCAAGATCAAATAGAGGTAATAAAGGTATATAGGCTATAGTTTAACTAAGAGTGCCCATTTCATTCCAGTTAAGTCAACCAGGACGGTACTTGTTTTAGCTAAATTGTTCATGAAGAACATAGTTAGACTGCATGGAGTTCCTAGTTGTTTAGTCAGTGACATAAATGCTTTGCTCACTAGCGAATTCTGGAAGAATCTACAGGAGGTATTAGATACCAAGCTTAATATGAGTACGACATATCACCTTTAGATAGATAGGTAGATGGAGAGAGTCAACAAGGTACTTGAAGATTTATCGAGAGATTGTGTTTTGGATTTTGGTGGATCCTGGGAGGATCACATACATTTGGTTGATTTTCCTATAATAATAGTTATCAGACTAGTATAGGAATGGCACCGTTCGAAAGTTTGTATGGAAAGCCATGCAAATCTCCCGCATGTTGGTTGGAGATTGGGTACAGATTAGTCTTAGGTCCAGATTTGGTTAGGGAGATGTTGGAGAAGATTAAGTTAATCCGAGGAAGGATGAAGGAAGCTCAGTCTAGACAAAAGAGTTACGCGAATAAGAGGCGTAAAGACCTAGGATTCTTAGTTGGAGATAAGTTTTTCGTTAAGGTATCACCAATCAAGGGTGTGGTACAATTTGGGAAGTCAGAGAAGTAAGCACCGAGATATATAGGCCTATTTTTGATTATAGAGAGGATTGGAAAGCTTGCATACAGAGTCGAGTTGCTGAGCAGTATGGTAGGTGTCCATAATGTATCTTATGTGTCTCATCTTCATGAGTATGTGCATGATCAAGAGACTATTATTGCTCTGACAAGGTTGGAAGACTTGATAGTAGAGCCTAATTTGACAATTGTTAGACAACCAGTCCATGTTGTAGCTAGAGATGAGAAAAGATTAGGGAATAAGGCAATCAGGTTGGTGAAAGTTCATTGAAGCGATAACGAGAAGGACTGTACTTGGGAGATAGAGGATAGGATTAGAGTTACTATCTTGATTTGCTTTGAGGGTATGTCTATATTAGATTTTTACAGATATGCTAGTATAATTGTTAGGAGTTGTTACAAATGATTGCTATATTTAGTATTTAGTACTTATTGAATTTCGAGGATGAAATTCTTTAAGGGGGGAGCTTGTAACATCCCTAAATTTTTGATAACATTATTCAAGAAATTTAATTAGATAAATTTAGTATAATAATGGTGATAAGGGGATTGATATTTGAATAAAACATATAAGGCCGTACTTAACAATAAAATAAATGGGCTTTAATTGGGTTATTAGCCAATTAAATTACACATAAGCATATTAGTAAAATAGCCACTTCATTATACATGGCTATACACTTCTCACTCTTGTCCATTCACGTTCATTTTTCTCAAATCAAAAATAAATGCAAAAATATCCTAAGGAGCCAGCCATTATCAAAGAGCAAAATTCAATCTAAAGCTAAGGATCAAGGCTAGGAAGGATTAATCAATAACAAATCTCAAATTCCTTATCATATCTAAGGTGAATAATTATTTGTTCCATCTCTTTTTGTTTTATAATCATATGATTTCAGATTTATTTTCATTTCTATGATGTTTTGTATGATGATATGCTTAAGTTATTAATTATTTGATTTAAACAATTCATTTATATGTAAAATTCACATGGTTTTAGGGTAAAAACTGAGGGTTATTGATTTTAGAATGCCACAAATTTTTTTATGTTAAGTAAAATATGATTTTGGAGGTGGGTTTTAATTTTCATAATTTCCCAAGCTATAGAGAATTTATTATGAATTTCTAAAGGAAAATATAATATAATCGGGTTTAAAATTTATTTCAAGTATTTTAGGAAAAAATTGGGTCTAAAATTTTAATATGTTTGATTACACGATGAAATTGAATTTTTGGTTCAATATTGGCAGGTAATCTCCAAACCAGGGTTGTTACAGACTACCCTATTAACAAAATTATGTCCTCGCAATTTCTAGAGAAGAATTTGTATTATTAAAATCTCTTCTTTTACAAAAATGCACTATTTTCACAATGAAATGAAAAATTCTATATTTTTTTTTCTTTTAAAATTTAACAAAAATACTTTTCTCACTTAGAAAAATATTTCAAACCATTTCCAAGCTTAATTTATAACCAAAACATATTTTTAAACCAATTCCACTTTTTATTTAATTCATAATATTAAATTATAATTATTGAATTTATGGGGTTTTTTTGGATTTCTCATAATCAATTTGCTATGTGAAATAAATTATTTTAAAGAAGGGACTTATCTGCAAATGTTGGTTTTGCAAAAGTGAAGTGCTTAAACGTTATATTTCTTTGATTTAGATCTGATTAAATGTGGCAGTTTTAATTGTAAAGTATTAGAAATTTTTTAAAGAAACCAATCAAAGGTTTACAAATAGGCAAATTTTAATAAAGCAATTACTAAAGGTAGCTAAATTTCAGCCTTTAACTTTGAAAAGTTGGTTCCGCCTCAAATAGCAGTACCTTTCGACTCCATTGACTCTACCCAATCTCAATCAAAGCATCCCTTTTGAAACCTACATAGTCGAAACCAATACACAAGGTATCACTTAGATTGTATGTAGTGGATTGGAGGAAAGATGAAAGCCATGGTGTCAAAAGGAGTGCTTCCGATGGGGTCGAAACCCTGTTTGGTTTTCAAAAGTCAAGTATTTACTTTGATTTGCTTAGTGCTTTCGACGTAGTCGAAACGTATGTTTTCGAAAGGAGTTTATAAATAGCTTTGAAGGAGTTTGCTGTATAATGTTTAAAGTATTAGCTTTCAAAAGGATACCTTTGTTTTTAAATAAGTGTTTTCGAAAATAATGGTATCGACCAAGTCGAAACCCAGCCATTAATTTTCCTTTCGATTATATTGAAGGCATCAAAGCTTTTGAAGGGTTATCTCTATTTTAAACTAAGCTAGGCCATTTCCTGAATGATTTTGAAAAGGGTTGAGGGTTCTAAAGGCAATGGGGTCGAAAGGGGGTTTTGACTCTATCCTTCGAGGTTTTAATTTAAAGGTTTATGCTTTTGGATTGATGGTTCCGATACTACCAATTTTTCCCTATTATAAGGGTTTCGAAAGAGATACTTTCGTCTACGACCACTATGACCCAAAAGATGTTTTAAAGAGTAAAACCAATACTTACAAAAGGGGTACTTTCATGTTTTTTGAAGTTATGTTTTAAAGAACGTTTTGATACCGTCGAAAGGTATATTTGGTTTTGAAAGTGATTGATTAACAAGGGCTTTGAAAGGTATTTTGTGTTTTGAAAAGAGGTTTTCTTTGCTTTCGAAGGAGGCTATCCAGAGGTTTCGAAAGAAATGTTTTAAGATTTCAAAAAATAAACCCAATCTCAATTTAAAGGAATAACCATGGCATAAATAAGTAAAAGAGTTTTGTAATGAAGCTTTTGAAGAAGTTTTCCTTGATTACAAGGTTAAAAAGTTTAACTAGGATACACACACACACAGATATATATATATATATATATATATATATATATATATATATATATATATATATGATTTCAAGGATAATAAACCACAGGTGTTGATATTATTTTGTTAATATGATTACTTCATCATATGTTATTTACATTGTAATTAACCCATGATTGTACATTGGGGGAAGGGCAGGATAACCTGCTAGGTTGACCCAATTGTGAATTTAACTTAAAGTAACGTTAGAAAGCTTAATTCAAGATATTGGTAGGGGCCAATAGGTTCACAGTAAGCCCATGAAAACTGTATATAACAAAATACATTGGCAAGGGACAATAGGTTCATAGTCAGCCCATGAAAACTATAATTTGATATTGGCAGGGGCCAATAGGTTTATAATTAGTCCATGAAAATTATATCCATTTTAAGATATTAACAGTTAGTCAATAGGTTCCTTGTTAGCCCATGAAAACTATAATAAGAGAAAAGATATTAGAGTCACCATAGATTCTTAGTGATCTAGTGAGAACTATGAAATTGGATAGAAATTCCATAAATATTTAACAGGTTTATAGTGATCCTAGAAACTATAATTGCGACAGATAGTTAGAACGAATGTGGATGGGTAATCCAAACTTGATTTAATTGTTTTGCATTTCATCATAATATTTTGAAATATTATATTTTAACCATTATGGATGTAAGAGCACAGTATATGGTTTTACAAAGTTTTAGGATACTAGTGAGGGGGGGAAACCATTCCGCTAAGCGGCATGGTCTCATTAGATATCTAAATGGTTTGAGATGGTTGATTATTATTCATACCAAGCTTTATGTCTGACTCGAAGTTTTTGTTTTCCCCTTAAACTCTCGGGTACTCAATTGATTTTGAGAAGGTTGAAAGCTAAGGTTACCAGGAGTTCTTTTTAAACGAATAAAGCTTCTGAGGGCGTGCAGGAGGCAAGCTTGTTATTAGAGTTCTTTATTTCCGCTATATATTTTGATTGTAAAGGCAAATTTGTTTTAGTTCCTTATTATATACTCTGATCAACCAAGTGGGCATCTTCGTATATCACACTTGGCGTATTTTGTATTATTTATATGTTATCTGAACATGGTATGTGCAATGGGATTATGTAATCAACTTGGAATATTTTGAAAGGGAATGTGGAATTAATCGCCGTTTTAACTTTTTTCCATATTCTTGTGTTTTGGTGTATCAATTTACCTAATATTGTCGTATTTGGTTGCCAAGGATTAATACTTATGGTTGACTACAGCATCCGTATCTGTTAATTTTGGGCCACCAAGTAAGGGGATGTTATAGAGTAGCCTTCATACAGAGGCTTATAAGCAACACTCTTTGATTGATGGTGCCTTACTCGATTAGTAAGACCATTCATGGTCAGTAATTCGACAACAAGATGATTAACAACCCAGTTATTCTTATAACCTGAGTGAGTTCATCTTGTTCTATGTTGTTTAAGCAGCTTGGACAATGTTAATTTGGTAAGAACTACATCTATGATAATTACACCCAACATGGCATCTAAAAAAGAGCTTGAGAAGGAGGTAATGCAAACCCTCAGGTTCGGAATAATTTACGTTACTTATTATATAACGATAATAAGTGATTTATAATGGTTTTAAAAATATATAAACTTGTTTTATAAACTTTGCCGCACTTTGGCAATTTGACATCATATTTTTATAAATGGATTTCATATTATTTAATATGGTTTTTGTGACGCCCCACCTCTATACTCATACTAGCCAAGAACACTACAGGATAATACCGTCGACTAGCACGAAGAATAAGGCTATCGAGGCGCGACCATCTGTGTAATTGCTTTGTGCGAGTACCGATATGTCAGATAGTATTATATGCATTTCGTTTCAAGAAGAAATCTGACACATCAATAACAAACTCAAAACTACTACACAGTGGCTATGTGGTCTTTGGAAACAAATATAACATAAGTATAACATAAATCAGTCACAAATATTCATATCACTATGGCGGAAACAGATATGAATATATCACATAGAAGTGTACATCAAAGTAGCGGTCATACAAAATACAATACATCACAAAATAATAGGTATAAGTGCTAGACAAAAGAATATGTATACATCAAGAAGTCTCTATCTCGAATGTATAAAAACAAAAACTACTAAGCTAAAGTAGTTGGCCAAAAGTCAGATGACGGACCCTGATAAGAAGTCAAGCAGAAGCATCTGAAATACCTCGGTCTAATCGAGTATTATTTAAGGAGAGAATAATAAACAGATCAGTCTAGCTATTTATATCATATAAAATGAGATAGGATAAGAGATATGAAAAAAACGTATGATAACAATAATGCAGTACTATGACAAGTATACATTAGATAACAACAAAAATAATGCAATATCTTAAATTTTCTCAAACACCAAAAAGAATGTCATATTCTTCATTTTGTTCACCAAACAACAAATATTAATAAAGCTTATCAATATAAATCACAAAAATGGTGAAACATAAATTCTAGAAATCATCAATTAGAAATGCAGAAATCACAAAGGGGGAGGCCTATCAAAAGTAGGAGCATGAAAACTCACCAACACGTGTATCACAAACGGAACGCTATCCCATGGTCGTTAACCATAGAGACGGTGCAATGACGTAGTACAACGGTACGTCCGAGGAACCTGAAAATCAAATAATTCGAAACAACGTTGTAGTACAACCGTACGCCCGATGAACCTAATAAGCCGGAACAACAATGTAGTACAACCGTACGCCTGATGAACCAAACGCCATAAAAGAACATGGGTCGCTAGCCCATAAAAAATGAAACGAAGCTCAATAAAACGAGGTACATTCCGCCATGTAGACAAAAAAGACATCACATATCGCTAGTCTAACCATAAAATGATCATCATTGATCAATAAAAAGTGTGAATTACACTAAGCTAGTAAATAAATGAGTTTAGCTTCATTTCCCATAACCACTGGCTTAACTTAAATATTTACGAACAGATTGTAGATTCCCACTCGAAAATTGTCACAAGATTTCAATCGAACAAGTCCAAGAATTAACCGACAAAGAAAACGCAAGCGTTTCATACCATTTATTTTGCTAAGTCATTAGTTTAGATTTCTCATACGAATGAGGTAAATGTTTGTATATGCTAATAGATTGAAAAACGTTTTTAAAAATGAGATTTGTATTAAAAAACATTGAAATCATTTTTTGTGAAAGAGTTTGAATATTAACTAATATTATAGAAACCTTTGTCTTTTAAAGTGACAAATCATAGAAATGATTGTAAAAACAATCAATCACCAAAAATTCACATACGATGATGTGAATCAAAACCATAAAATCCGATATCAAATCCATCAAATGGATACCCCAAAAAATCAAGAAAAGAAGTCATCAAAGTCAATAAAAGTGATAACAACAAATTGGATCAACCAAAAATCAATAAAATGAAAATCCACTCAAAAATAGGAAATTCGGCTGAAATTAATTACATCAGACGTCTAGTGGTTTCCCAGATGTCTGAGTCGAAGGTCTGAAATTTTCTTCCAGATCGACCAGACATCTGGTAATATGCTCAGACTTTTGAGCTGAAAGGCTAGAATTTTTATTCCATAGCTCCAAACGTCTGAGCATATTACCAGACTCTGAGCTGAAGCTCAGGGCAAGATCTTACCTAGTCCAATGATGGCTAAATTGTCTCGGAGGCGTTCGAATGAGCGATTGCTAGGGATTTATGCCAAGCAACAAAACAGCCCTATAGACTCATCAGTACACTTCGAACAACATGTCAAAACATCCACATAAGGATTTTCATTGATTTTGACTTCAAAATGCCAAAAATTGGAAAATTCGCCAAACCGATTCAATTTAAAAGAAAATGGATATGAAATAGATGTTAGGAATTCATACCTAACAACTATCAAAGGTATAGACATAGACGTGAGTTCATTAACTCACCTTTAGACCCAAAAACAACGAAGGAGAAGCTTTAAAATAAAGGAAAGATCAACCACTCTTCAACTTCAACTCTAGAAGCTCCAATCTAAGATCATAAGAAAATATTTCCTTAGTTAGGATTTAGAAATTTATGAGAATTGAAGATAGATTGAGATTGAGAAGATGAAGAGGATGCTTACCTAAGCTTCTCTTTGATTTCTAGAACTTGAATTTGAATTTCCTAGTAAACCAGGGCTTAGGAATTTTGATTTCTTTTCTCTTCCCCCATATTTTCTTTTAGCTTGAGAGTGTTAGGAAATGAAAATGAATGAAGAGGAGAGGAGAGGAGTGGAGTGGGATGTATATGGTAAGGGGTTTGGGTTCACTTATTGGGTTAGTGGGCTAGAATACAACCCAAAGCCCAAACAAAATACTAAAATCCTAATCAACTCCAAACATATCGATGTTTATACTCAAAAAGGTTGTAAACGACATTTTGAACTCAATGGAAGTGGTCCCGAGTTATAATTCTATGGTTTAAAAAAAATTCATGTTTTGGACTTTACATTCAACCAATAATTCTATATTTAAAAAAAACATTTAAATATACAATCGTAAAATGTAGGTTGTTACAGACTTCCCTCCTTAAAGAAATTGTGTCCTCGCAATACTTAAGAAGAAAATAAAGAGTAACAATCATACAAAAGTATAACAACACAAAAGAGAAATTTGAAGTGAGAATTTCACCTTAAAGGGCACGAATGAGTAAGTTCGGATGTGTTCGCTCGATGAATTTTCTAGATTCCCAAGAGCAATCCTTAGGATTTGAGGACCATTGAACTTTCACAAGTCGAACACCTTTATTACGAAGGTGTCTAACCTCCGTAGCAATGATACAAATAGGATGCTGCTCATAAGTCAAATTAGGTGAAACTTCAATTTCTTCAATAACACCATGCTTAAGAATATAATCGGAATTCGTAAGGCATTTCCGTAGTTGAGAGACATGGAAAAAGTCATGAATAGTAGAAAATTGAGCCGGTAATAAAAGGCGATAAGTCACGGAACCAATGCGTTCGGTGATGGAAAATGGATCAATATATCGAGGTGCTAATTTTCTCGAACGACTAAAATGCACAACACCTTTCATAGGTGAAACACGAATGAACACCAAATCTCCCAAGAAAAATTCTAAATTCCTTTTTTGGTTATCCACCTAAGATTTTTGTCTACTTTGAGCTTCTTTCATCCTATGACGAATAAGGTCAATCTTTTTTGTGGAATCACGAATAAAATCTAGACCTAAAACCAGATTCTCACTAGCTTTAAGCCAATAAGAAGGAGATCAGCATGGCCTTCCATAGAGTGCCTCGAAAGGTGCCATACCAATACTAGATTGGAAGCTATTATTATAAGCAAACTCAATAAGGGAAATATGGTCATACCAACTTCCACCAAAATTAAGAACACAAGCATGAAGAAGATCTTCAAGAGTTTGATTCACACACTCGGTTTGTCCATCAGACTGAGGATAATAAGCGGTGCTAATATTAAGCTTTGTTCCCAAAGCTTTTTGAAGACTCTTCCAAAATCCATTAGTAAATAATGGATCACGATCGTTAGTAATAGAAGTAGGAACTCCATGCAATTTAACAATTTCTCTAACATAGAGTTTGGCCAAAAGAGGTACGGTCCGATTAGACCGAACGAGAATAAAATAGGCGGATTTTGTAAGTCTATCTACAATCATCCATAAACTGTCATGACCCAAATGAGAATGGGGAAGACCAGTAATAAAGTCCATGGAAATTTGATCCCACTTCTAAAATGGAATTTCTAAAGGTTGCAATAACCCACTGGGCCTTAACGAGTTGGCAAGTCATGCAACGCTTAATAAAGTTAACCAAATCTGATTTCATTCCATCCCAATAATAAAGTCGTTTCGTGTCCGCATAAATTTTACTATTACCAGGATGAATGGTAAATTTAAAACGATGAGAATCTTCGAAAGCGTCTTTACGAAGATCACTAATATTTTGCACGATAAGTCTACCAAATTTTCGAATACCTCCACGAACATCAATATTAAAGTCTTTCAAACCATCAATCTTATTTTGATCCCTACAACTTTAGCTAAGAAGAGCCAATTCGGGATCTTGCTTTTGAGCTTTAAGGATGCAGTCCATAAGAGAAGGATGAGCTTCAAGACTACAAAAAACAAGAGATGAACATGAATTGGATTCGTGATCTCGAATCTCACAAGTGGATAAAGTCTCAAGGTCGTTCCATTCGAATATCATAATGGAAACAAATGCTTGTTGCTTACGACTAAGGACATCGGCAACACGATTTCCCTTTTCGGGAGTATAAAGAACATCGAGATATTAAGAGCAATGAACTCAAGCCAACGTTGTTGATGAAAATTAAGTTCCTTTTAAGAAAATAAATACTTCAAAGAGTTATGATCGGTGTAGAGAACAAATTTCTCACCCAAAAGATAATGACGCCAATTTATAAGGGCAAAAACAATGGCCGCAAGCTCTAAATCATCAGTGGCATATCTAGCCTCGGTAGGCTTTAATTTCCTAGAAGCATAAGCAATAACACGTTTCCTTTGCATGAGAACGACACCCAAACCAATACAACTAGCATCGGTATAAACAATCAAGTCTTGGTTCCCTTTAGGAATCACAAGAATAGGAGCATCGGAAAGGAGTTCTTTTAATTTCCAAAAAGCAGCTTCACATTTGTCTGACCAAATGTATTTAGCTCCCTTCTTTGTCAAACTAGTAAGAGGTATGGAAATTTTACAAAAGTCTTTTATTAACCGACGGTAATAGCCCACCAATCGAAGAAAGCTATGAATTTTCGCCACACTCTTCGGTCTCTTTCAATTTTGAATCGCTTCAATCTTTGAAGGATCCATGGAAGTTCCAGATTCAGAAATGATATGTCCTAAAAATTTCACATGGGATTGCCAAAAGTGGCACGTATAAAATTTTGCTTTCAATTGATTGCTTCTAAGAGTTTACAATAGAATTCGAAGATGTTTTTCATGCTCTTCCTTGGTTTTAGAATATAAAGAATATCATCTATAAAGATGAGAACAAATCGATCAATAAAGTCTTTGAAACTCGGTTCATAAGGTCAACAAAATAAGCTAGTGCATTTGTTAAACCAAATGGCATAACAAGCCATTCATAAGATCCATAACATGTACGAAACGACGTCAAAGGAATGCTATCCTCTACAATACAAAGTTAATGATAAACCGGTTGCTATGTCTAACTGTGAAAAGACTCTAGCACCACAAAGTTGATTGAATAGATCATCAATCCAAGGTAAATGATATTTATTCTTGATGGTGAGGTCATTAAGCTTGCGGTAGTCAATGCCAAGCCTAAGTGTACCATCAGAATTCTTCACAAAAATAGCTGAAGCTCCCAAGGAGAGGAACTAGAACGAATAAACTGTTTTGCTTCCAATTCAGATAATTGCTTACGCATCTCCTCATTTTCCTTATTGGACATACGATAAGAAGGACGAGTGATTGGTAGAGCTCCAGGGATTAGATTAATTCTGAACTCAATTGCTCACTTAGGTGGTAATCCTAAAACGGGCTCAAATATATCAGGAAATTCACGAACAACGTGAATGAGGGAAATGACATCTTCCTCATCATCATTATCGTCATCGTGAGGGTTTAGAGAATATAAGGATGCTACCAAATTGGAATCCAAATCTTTAAGAACAATAGAAATCTGCTTAACAGATTGAGGATATCGAAGATATATAGTCCTCTCGAGATATAGATGTGAGCCTCATAACGATTAAGCCAACCCATTTTCAAAATCATTTCGAAACCTAAGTAACGCATAACATGAAAATCGGCTTGGAAACATAATCACATAAAATAATCTCGACATCTTTTTAGAGTAAATTAAGGGTTGCGGATCCACCAACCAGATTCGCAATTCTCAATGAAATCATCAAGCCCATAACATTTAAAGACAAAGTATTAACAAGTTCTTTTGATATAAAAGAGTGAGATGCACCCGTGTCAAAAAGAACTCGAATAGGATAATCATGAAACATAATAATGCCATCAAGGATAGAATGAGAAATACCTTGACCAAGAGAAGTGTTACTTGGGGCACAACATTTAGCCTACCCTCTTTCTTGCTTTGAAGTTTAGGGCATGAAGATATAAGATGACTTGAACTTTTGCAATAGCGACAAAAAAGGGATTTCAGACACCTATTAGCATAACGGTCCTTAGAACCACAATTGAAGCATTGTCATGACTAGGGGTATGAGTCTTTGCTACCGAAGTTTCTTACTTCCGTTTCTTGTTGGGATTAGGCTTGAACTTAATATGCCTCTTCTTGTTGTTGTTGAAGTTCTATTTTTGGCACCCACAACTTCAACATCACTTTCTTTATCGGCCTCTTCAAGTCGAAGAGCGATATCTACAAATTGATCGAAAGAAACTTCTAGTTTCAAAAGTAAAGCCTTTTTGAGGTTCTTATTCAACCCATAGACAAATCTCTGAGTTTCCTTTAATGGGTATTAATATACTCGACCCCATATTTAGAGAGAGATTCAAAAGATGCAATGTAATCCGTCACAGAAGATTCACCTTGAACAAGGTCAATAGCGTCGAGAAAAAGTTACCTTTTCATCTTCTGGCACAAACTTCAACTCAAACCTTTCTCGAAATTGCTCCCAAGTAAGATCCGCCTCAACAATTTTCGAAATCGAAAGCTCATACCAATCTAATGCTCTTTCTTGGAGCATGCTAGAAGCCACTTGAACACGATGTAGATGTATAAGATTCATGTGAGAAAAGGTGTGATCGCATGTTATAAGCCGAGCTTGGACTTCTATAACGCTTTTGGAACCCTTGAATGGCCTTCCATTCAAATTGGTATAAACACTGCACAAGCGTGAAAAACTGGATTTAGGATGAGTAGGCTTAGGAATAGGTCCGGCAACTAGAGCATTCTTTACAAGATCTGAAAGCTGTTGGGCAGACATGAATACACCATTCTGAGGAGTAGCACTAGATTGGCCGACACTGGGATGGCTAGGTCTAACCATTTCTCTTATTTAAGAAAGAAAGAAAGAAGAGAAAAAAGGTTATGCTTAGAATGAATATCAAACAAACTTGATTGATAAACAAGGCATCATAGAAATAAAATATGATAGAACGGGTCTAAGACGCAAATTAAATCCTAAGGCACAATTCCTAAGAGAGACATATGACAATGATCCCTTTCATAATATTCTATATTGTTCCTAAGTTTGGCTCTGATACCATGCTGTGATGCCCCATTTATACTCACACTAGCTAGAACACTATAGGGTAATGTCGTCAACTAGCACGAAGAATAAGGCTATTGAAAAGCGACCATCTGTGTAATTGCTTTGTGCGAGTACCGATATGTCAGACAGTATTATATGCATTTCGTTTCAAGAAGAAATATGACACATCTATTACAAACTCAAAACTACTACACAGTGGCTATGTGGTCTTCGAAAACAAATATAAAATAAGTATAACATAAATCAGTCACAGATATTCATATCACTATGGCGGAAACAGATATGAATATATCACATAGAAGTGTACATCAAAGTAATGGTCATACAAGATCCACTACATCACGAAAAATAGGTAAAAGTGCTAGACAAAGAATATGTATACATCAAGGAGTCTCTATCTCGAATGTATAATAATAAAAACTACTAAGCTAAAGTAGTCAGCCAAAAGTCAGTTGACGGACCCTGATAAGAAGTCAAGCAGAAGCACTTGAAATACTTCAGTCTGACCCGAGTATTATTTAAGAAGAAAATAATAAACGGACCAGTCTAGCTATTTATATCATATAAAATGAGATAGGATAAGAGATATGACAAAAACGTATGATAACGATAATGCTATAATGTGATAAGTATACATTAGATAACAACAAAAATCATACAATATCTCAAATTTTCTCAAACACAAAAATGAATGTCATATTCTTTATTTTATTCACCAAACAACAAATATTGATAAAGCTTATCAATATAAATCAAAAAATTGGTGAAACACAAATTCTAGAAATCATCAATTAGAAATCCATAAATCACAAAGGGAGAGGCCTATCAAAAATGGGAGCATGAAAAATCACCAACATGTGTATCACGAACGGGACGCTATCCCATGGTCGCTAACCATAGAGTCGGTGCAACGACGCAGTATAATGGTAAGTCCGAAGAACCTGAAACACAAATAATTCGAAACAAAAACGTAGTAAAACGGTATACCCGATGAACCGAACTCTATTAAAGAATATGGGTCGCTAGCCCATAAAAAATGAGACGAAGCTCAATAAAACGAGGTGCAGTCCCCACGTGGACAAAAAAGACATCACATATCGATAGTCTAAACCATAAAATGATCATCATTGGTCAATAAGAAGTGTGAATTACACCAAGCTAGGAAATAAATGAGTTTAGCTTCATGTCCCACAACCACTGGCTTAACTTAAATATTTACGAACAGATTGTAGATTTCCACTCGAAAATTATCACAAGATTTTAATCTAACAAGTCTAGGAATTAACCAACAAAGAAAATGCAAGCGTTTCATACCACTTGTTTTGCTAAGTCGTTTAATTAGATTTCTCATACGAATGAGGTAAACGTTTGTATATACTAATAGATTAAAAACGGTTTTAAAAACAAGCTTTGTATTAAAAATAACATAGAAATCATTTTTTGTGAAAGAGTTTGAATATTTACTATTAGTATAGAAACTTTTGTATTTTAAAGTGACAAATCACACAAATGAATGTAAAAACAATCAATCACCAAAAATTCACATACAATAACGTGAATCAAAACCATAGAATCCGATATCTAATCCATCAAATGGACACTCCAAAAAATCCAGAAAAGAAGTCATCAAAGTCGATAAAAGTGATAACAACTAACTGGATCAACCGAAAATCGATAAAACAAAAATCCACTCAAAAATAGGCAATTCGACTGAAATTCACAGCATAAGACGTCCGGTGGTTTCCTAGATGTTTGAGCTGAAGGTCTGGAATTTTATTCCAGATCGCCCAAACGGTTGGTAATATGCTCAGATGTCTGAGCTGAAAGGCTGGAATTTTCATTCCGTAGCTCCGAACGTCTGAGCATATACCAAACATCTGAGCTGAAGCTCAAGACATGATTTAGCCTAGGCCAATGATGGCCAAATTGTCTCGGAGGCGATCAAATGAGCGACGATGGCTAGAGATTTATGCCAAGTGACAATCCAGCCTTATAGACTCATCAATACACTCCAAACAACATGTCCAAACATCCACATAAGTATTTTCATAGATTTTGACTTCAAAATGCCCAAAATTGGAAAATTCACCAAATCAAATCAATTCAAAAGCAAATGGACATGAAATAGATGTTAGGAATTCATACCTAACAACTATCAAAGGTATAGACATAGATGTGATTTCAAGAACTCACCTTTAAACCCAAAAACAGCGAAGGAGAAGCTTTAAAACAAAGGAAAGATCAACCACTCTTCAACTTCAACTCTAGAACTCCAATCTAAGATCATAAGCAAATGTTTCCTAAGTTAAAGTTTAGAAATTTCTGAGAATTGAAGAGAGATTGAGATTGAGAAGATGAAGAGGATGCTTACCTAAGCTTGTCTTTGATTTCTAGAACTTGAATTTGAGTTTCCTAGTAAACTATGGCTTAGGAATTTTGATTTCTGTTCTCTTCCCCCATTTTTTTGCTTTTAGCTTGAGAGTGCTAGGAATTGAAAAGGAATGAAGAGGAGTGGAATGGAGTGGGATGTATATGGTAAGGGGTTTGGGTTCACTTATTGGGATAGTGGGCTAGAATATAACCCAAAGCCCAAACAAAATACCAAAATCCTAATCAACTCTAAACATATCGATGTTTATACTTAAAAAAGGTTGTAAACGCCATTTTGAACTCAATGGAAGTGGTTTCGAGTCCTAATTCGACTGTTTACAAAAAATTCATGTTTTGGACTTTACAATCAACTAACGATGCTATATTTAAATAAAACATTTAAATATACAATCGCAAAATATGCGGGTTGTTACAGTTTTATAGCTTAAATAATCATGCTTGAATTGTTTAGTGGAAACAATAAATTTATTTCAATATTCTGTTTACATAAATAAATAGTTTGATAAAAACTTGAAATGTGACCGGCATTCATCTTTCGAATTTTCAACTTTGTATCAAACGAAACTTGGTTCAACGTTGTGGCACACATTTGTAGTCCTATACGTTTTGCAAATAGGAATGCACTTAGAACAAATTACATTAATTTAACTAAAGATTCATTGGGAAATTTTATGATATAATTAGTAAGGAACAGACCAAAGGGGTTTACTTTTGAAAAAGCAAATTACACTTCACCATGTCAAGGCACATGGAGAGGGTTTGGGCTGAAGTGATGGAAGGGAGAGGAGGCACATGGGTGAGGTGAAATTTGTCCTGAAGTGGGAGGGGGCGGTAATTTGGTCTTTATACATGAAGATATTTTTGTGCTTTATACTCCAAAAATCTTCTGAGGGCGGAGTGACTATAGTACTACAATCTTCCGAGCTTTCTTTTTGGCCGAAGGATAGCAAATTGAGAATTGGAAATGTGATAAGTCTATGAGACTTGGTTTCCATATGAGGTTGAGGGCCTCTTATTGATTGCTGGTCCGGAGAGGCCAGGATCGAATTTATCAGAAAACTACTTTAGATTAACGTATGCATTTGAAAGTGCAGATTTATTGAAGATGATGGGTTTTGAAGACAATGATCTTCATGATGTAGGGCTACTTGCCACTAGCCCCGTGATTCCTTATTATATATATATATGTGTGTGTGTGTGTATGTATGTATGTGTGTATGGTGGCAGTGGTGCTTCATTTTGAAAATCTTCGATGCAAGGACGTACGGCTCGTTACTAATCCTAGGAATGATTTTGGATAGGATGTAATAGGAGAGTACCTTCGGTTTGTCTTTTTCCTGGACAACTTGTATGGACGAATATCTGACATTGCATTCTTAAGACCACGTACATTGATTTTACAAATATACATCTGTCTGGTGGTGTAAGAGGTAACCCCTCTTACACTTAACACCCTTGTCGGAGACATACAAGCTCAAAGGTTGTTCTTTTATAGAAGTTAGTGTATTGTTGAAAATGACAATGTGAAATTCAAAGTTGGATTTGTTGCTTTATGAAAGTTAATACATTACTTTAGATCTCATCACTCGGGAATGACAAAAATAGGGTAGAAGCGGCAGGACTATGTGGGTCGCTTCCATTAGGATATGGTCATCACTTTCTAGATTAGCCTCTATAGTTCAGGTATATTATGTATGCTTGTGGCCAAAGATAGATCGAGAACGACCGGGATGATTGGATATTCGGTACTATCTAAGGTAAAGGCAGACCGGTCTTGTGTCGGTAAAGGACCATCTGTTGGTCCCTCGGTACATTTTTCTAGAGATGTACTGTCGAAAGGAAGTCCCTTCCTTGTCATTGTATGGAATCCATTCTCCAATACAAGCCTTTACAGTTTTAATTATAAACCTATTTGTTGGAATTTAATAATGTAACAATTTTGGCTGTGATAAATATGTATTTGTATCCTAGATGCTATTTTGGTATCAAAATAATTGATATGTAATGTTTTGGTAATTGTAAACTCGTTCATGTTTATGTGCGACGTGGTCTTACGAGATACCTTTCTTTTGAAAGGTTTTTATAACTTTAAAATTCAATCGAGATGTGTTTTCTCACACTAGTTTACCAGAATAATTCAGCATTCTTCCTTTTAACGGTCAGGCCAGACCGAGTATATTTACAAATTCAGTTTGGATGCTTTGGAGTTTCCGAAGATGAGCTGGAGGTCTTAAAGTCGTATTCACATATATGTTTATTTTTCGCTATTTAAATTATCAGCATTTGTGCGGAAAGATTATTATAACTATCCAGGCTGATGATTAGTTATTTGTGTAGTCTGATTTGACGTTTGTATATTACAATTTCTCTTTTGCAAAGATCACTGATATATATTATATGTTGCTCCGCTGCATTGTGGGATTCTGTGTTGTTTGGTTTTCTTTCTCCCTTCTCTCTTATCTTCTTTCTTTCCCCTAACCATTTTCCTTTTCATTCAATTCAAGTTGAACATGTGTGGTTTATTGTCAACTTGAAATATATAGAATTGTAGGTCGTTACAATCATGGAATAACATGAAATCATATACTCAAAGGATTTTCTCACCCTATTCTTAGGTGATTGTACTCTTTGATTTAATCTCCTTGATCCTCCTTATTTTCCTTTTCTTTGCATTCCTCAACTAAATTTATTTTTGTTATAGGAAGTTTTTAAGAAACTAAGAGAAGAGAAGGAATGCAAAGATATTTTGGGAAAAGAAGTGTTTTCTCTACCTTCCTCAAATGGAGAGAAGTATCCCTTATTTATAAGTGAAATGTTTTTCATTTAGAACCCTTGGTAATCTAATTTGCAACAAATCCACCCTTCCATCTTAAGCTACTCAATTCCTTTACCATAAGCTACTTAATTTCTTCCATCTCAAGCCACTTCATTCCTTCCATCTCAAGCACTTTATTTCTCCCATCACAGGCTTCTTTATAAAATGATAAATGCACGTGTTAAATTTAGATAATACGTTAGCTTATTTACACTTGTCATTTTATACATAAGAACACTACTTTCTTTATTTCTTTATACACATAACCAATATGTTCAAATATAAATTTATACCGTTGGATATTGATTTCTTCTAATCTCTAATCCATTTGACCAAAATCAAGTTATACATATTTTTTAAGTGAAAACGATATTCTACATGCATTGAAGTTGGTTCCAAAGTCTAATTCCATTTCTTATAGAAATTAATGATTTTGCCCTTTATGTTAAAGTTATAATCTACCCCTTTAATTTAATTATTTAATTTCGTAAAATTATTGGGTGTTATAATAGCACCATGGACGATGGATAACTCCTTATTAGTTGTATCATATACAGCTCCTAACCCTTGGTACCTTGGCCTAATTTCACTTCGACCTTGAGTTTGCTCAATAAATAAAAGTGAAATTATTCGCTCTTACCTAACGCGAAGACCTTAGTATAGTATATGTACCTTGAGTTTGCTCAACGAACGCATATTGTTATCTTATCTCGTCTATTCAATAGATTAATAGTACTACACATAACATCCCTAGCTTGAGTATGCTTAACAACTAAGGAGTATGCAAGTAATTTATTAATATGTATATATATACACACACGGTAGAAGATAACATTATACTGAAGATTTATAATCTTCAAAATATTATACTGAGTGACATTGACTTATGGAATAATGTAATTCTTATTAAATACCTCGTATTAAAGTATTGAACAAATATGCAATCATGGTATACGTACAATATGTACATGTTTATCCCTTAAGTCAATTTAGGTTTCTTTGGTGTTCCACCTTTAATTATACATTCATATTATATAAGTTTTATTACTATATAACTTTTACATTTCATTTTACTTATACAATAGTCTTATTTTAACATTATATTAATCGAATCTTATTTAATTAATTAACAGTTTAATTGATTCCATATTATCTTAATATAACATTATACTAAATATTTATTATATAGTATAAATTTTATAGTATAACACGTATATTATATATATGTATGTATGTTTAATTAATTAATTAATTAACCTTTTAATTAATTAATTTAATTTATTTTTTTAACTAAATTATATTAATTTCAAAATCCATTTATATACATGCATTTATACTTATGTTATTTTAAACATTTTAAAACAACATAACATGTATTAAAATATATAATACATGCATACATTTTTCATTAATGAACTCATTTAATTAATTTATGTATTTTATTAATCTTATTAATAAATTAAAAAAATTGAAATTATTTTATATTAATTTTCAAACATTTTGAAAATTTTATTATATTATAATGTATATCTTATTTGAAATTAAGCTTTTGAATTTAAAATTTTATAATTTTAGTTTGCAAACAATTTTGAAAATTAGCCTAAGGCTCAATTTAAACTGGGAAACTTCTATTAGAGGAAACCTTTTTGGCTCATTATCTATTCGGGCCAGGTTAGTAGCTAGGTATGGCAGAGTATGTGATTACCCAAACCAAATCCTTTGGTACCACCTTTCTTAGACACCATACTAACTAGGCTATAAGCTTAATTAGTTAAGCCTAAAATGACTAACAATCACATAGGCTGTTGGGCTCTGATACCAATGTTGGAATTATGCTAGCCCGTAGTAGAAGTTATGGGTAAATTTCAAAAAAAAATCCTTTATTGGATCTATATTTGGCATATGAAGTCTAATTCATTTAGAAAGTTTCAAAATTTTATTTAAATAAACTATCTTATTTTATTTAAATTTATAAATTATATAGTTTTATTTAAAATATATATATATATATATATATATATATATATATTTGTGTGTGTGTATGTTCATCATATATATATGTGTGTGTATGTGCATGTGTGACATGTGAACTCGTGCGAGGCATAACATTCCCGTATATGGATGTTGGGATTTACATCATAATTGTCATGTTAACTCATCTGATATGTAGTGTACGTTGTCTAAATATATGTATGTAAAAACTATTACTTATATATAAATATTACAAAAATATATGTATGTATGTATGTATATGTTACGTTTGTTTAAATAACTTTATATAAATGTAAAATTATATATATATATGGATATATACATATATGTATATGTATATACATGTATATATAAAATTTATAAATAAAATATTAACAATATATATATATATATATGCATATATTATTATAATGCATCTATTTAAAAGTACAAACATTATTTAAATATTATTAAAACTATAATTTATTTTTTATTTTTTAAACATGAATAATATATGTACCAATATATATAATAATAAAATAATATTCTATTTAAAATAATATACACACACATAAATATATTTATAATACATAAATACGATATATATATAAATAAATAAATATATGTAAATTAAAAAAATTATAATTATTTTATAAATTCCAGATCGTGTGTGCAGTAGAAAAATTGTTATTATCAAGTTATTATTTTAAAACATATTTTAATTCAATAACCATTCAAACATACATAAAATATTAATAAAAAGTATTTTTGAAACATTTTTCAAATTTTAAATTTCCAATAAATCATATATGATATTTTAAAGTTTGAAATTTTTTCCATATTTTTTGATCAAAGTTTCGAAACGGGCATCTGAAAAAGCCCCATCGAACTGTAACGTCCCGGAAATTTTCGACTTTTGAAAATTCAACATCGATACTCACTTTATCGACTGCCGAGAAATCGAAGGCCGGAAACCCGAAATGTTATGGTTTAAGAAAAGAAAAGAGGTAGAAGAAGAGAGAAAAAGATAGAAAATAGAGAGAAAAGAAAATAGAACTGAAAGAAATAACAGAACAACATCAGAATCTCACAATTCGCAGCGGAACAACATATAATAAATAAATGAATAATCTTTAAACAAAGAACTATATCAGTTATTACATTACATCACATCATATCATCAGAGTGTACAACATCATAACAATCAACAACATCAAACGGCGGAAAAGAAATACTATACATAATAATACGCCATGCCATCCATCTTGCCTCCAGCAACTCCTGAATATCCAGAATATCCTGATAAACCTAACTCTTGACTGCCCGTGTGGAAATTGGTGGGCACCCAGAGTTTAGGAAGGAAAACAATAAACTCCGAGTCAGTCATGTGACTGATGTGAGAACTCAAAACAGTTTATTTATCTTTGAAAACAAAAATATAGGAATATTTTTAAAGTCAATTCGCAATGCTTTTAAAAATGAGACTACCATAAGACCTCCCACCACACACACAATGCAAACGCAGACTTGGAGGAGATTTCTTCTTATGTGAGTCAAAGATGCTTGATACGCATTTAAAAAGAACATTTCATATTATTATTAGTGCATAGTGTAGGAAACAATTTCAAAAGTAGAATATAAATCTTAGCCAGCATAGGTACCATTATAGTATGCTTACTATGGCTACCATATTAAATGGCAGGTTCTACAACTAAAACCGTACAAGTCTCGTATTGTTTCTTTGGATTTCCAACGAATGATCAGGCCAAGGAATTTCCCATTGCCACATGAGAACGCCTCTGGATGAATGTCCCCGAGAACCAAACCGGATCTCTACCAACACAAGGCCGGGTTACCCCTAACTGAGTAACAGCTGACCGAATATGCCATCCCCCGGTCCTTTGGGACCTTTCACCGAGCGCTCGTGATCAATTCACACAATCATAAAGTGTTTTCAACATGAGTAAGTATCTGGGCTCCATACCATGATACCACCCTTTTCCAGAAGGAAATGCACATATCCTAAAGGGCGCTACCCCTCATAACCTTGCCGCATCTTTCCTGTTTTGACCATTCCGGGGTGTGAGGCTCGACGAAGTCACGTCCACAAAAACATACTTTATACAAAAGCCATGCTTTGGGTCAACAAATGATCATAGAAATGATCACCAAGATAGACGATCAAATAAATGATCCTATCACAAATAATCAACACAATGATCATTTCACAGCAACACTCAGCATGTCACATTACCAAAATGGGAATATATCGCTGATAACCTTCAACTACATAACCTCTGAGCTCGTACGTCTCAGAGAAGGGTGTTAAGCTAAAAGAATAAATTCTCCGCCACCAACAGAAATATATTTGAAAGAAATCTGCTTTATATCTCAATTTGTAACGTCAGACATACAATCCATACAAGTCTGTTCCGGGCTCGAACAGAACCGAAGGCACTTACAAAGAAGTCCTTGCAATCCG
The DNA here is from genome assembly GCA_030765085.1 of Allium cepa. Classification (NCBI taxonomy): domain Eukaryota; kingdom Viridiplantae; phylum Streptophyta; class Magnoliopsida; order Asparagales; family Amaryllidaceae; genus Allium; species Allium cepa. Next base: position 352,167,176 of record CM060944.1, read on the forward strand.
GATAATCTCTAATCACGTCCGGACTTCCCATCACATAGGGAGTCTCTACACCGTAGCTACTCGGTGTAAAGACAATCGATGAGTTGTCCTTTCGCTTTCAAAAATATCCGGTCTTCAACACCGGTCTTCCAATGCAATTCATAACGACGTATCACATATTCGGAATGGGTTATACGACCCCATGGTCCTTTCTCGGTTAACCCGAATAGTGAGCGCTTATTCAAAAATAAGTGTGGCATTCAAATTCAAACAAATCACATCAAATACCCATTCAAAGGGAAATATTGATAGTCGGTTATTGAACTATCAATGGATATGCCAACATCACCAGATTCCAAATAATTTTCCAAATTATTTATTTCCCAAAATATCTTTACAAGATATATAATTTTCACACTTCAAAAATAAATCAATATTTATTTTTAAACAAGTTCCCCTTTCTTTTATAAATTCCATAGTGAATTTATATTTCACAATATCTATGAATATACGACTTCAATTATTCATTTCAATTTATCTTCAAAAAGATATATTCTCTAAACGTTTCATTTCACATTGGAAAAAAACATTTCCATACTTATTTATTCATAAGTAATTCACAATCTTTTTATTTATTTTCAAAACTTAGAAAATATTCAATATACTTAAATCGAGATTAAGTATATATTTCATTCTTTAAGGTAAACATGCTCTTAAACATATTTATTTGGGCCAAAACGAATGTTGCGTAAAACATCGTTACAACGTCCCAAAATCACTAGTATAGGGATTCGAATTTAAGATAGATATATAAATCCCAATACTAAAAAAAACATTTCCTTTCGGAAATCATTTACTATAACAACAGTGTTATAGTCCACTATTTCCTTCTATTTCTTGAAAACATCTATTTCAACAATGAATGTTGAAATCTATGGTTTCGAATCTCAACACATTTTAAAACATCGTTAGATCGTTTTAATTCAATTTAAAACATCAAATCTAAACATTTCTTCAACATATTATTCACTATTCAAAAACGTGAATATACTACGTTAACCAATTTCATCATTTCTATTCATTTTGTTTCAAAGGATTATCCACAGTCAAAAACGTGAATATAGCTTCATAAATAAGTTATAACAATTTACTTATCAAAATAAGTCGTTTGCGAATTTTATAAAACAACGGTTATAAATTACAATTCTATTTGTTTTATAACTACTTCCTTTTTATACATCTCCTTTATTAACCTATTCGATTTATAACTCAATTATAAACTAAAGGTTCACATTATAAGTTAAATGCTTATGAAACGATTATTTTACAAAATCGTTCCTTTAAACTTCACAATTATAAATCTTATAACTTATAAGATTCATTTATTCACCCAAATCTATTCTTTTAATATCCTTACAAATTTTATAAACCTACTGTTTATAAAATTCCATTTATAACTTCACCGTTTATAATTCTATAAATTTCATTCATTTATGGAATTCATTTTCACTTCATTCAAACACTTATAAAAACTCGTGTTTATAATTAAAATGTTTTAATTTATAAATATCAATTTATAAATCCTTTATAAAATCAATTTATACTATTATTTTAAAACATCTTTAATCTCCTTTATAATTTCACCATTCTCTTGATTTATAAAATAATCAAATTTTATAAATCCTATTTTTAAACTTTTTATAATAAATTCAAAAATCCAATTTAATTATTTTATAAAAAAACATTAACCCATATTTTCAAAAATCAATCTTTAACCGTATTTCTCAAAATCATAATTTTTGTAATTTTAAAAATTATAACGTTTATTTATTTAAAATGGATCAGTTCCAAAAATATTTTATAAACGTATACTTTCAAAAATCACTTTAAAATCATTTTAAAATTCCAAAGTTTGGTTCAATGATGCTACACACCAAATAGTCAATCACGACAACAACGACATCATATATCGATATGATAATCCATCAAATATCAAAATATCTGAAATCAAATAAAAACTGTTGAGGAATCCAGTTGGATCCCTCCAACCTGTTTTCCTGCATCCACAAACATTAGCACAATACCAATTCCGCTCCAGTACGGAATTATCGCGGTATATGGGATTTAAAATATTATCCGCTTAATAGACGGCGCAATAGGGTCTCATCCGCTATACAAATGCGGGAAATCAATAACTCCAATATATACATATGCCAATATATATATTGCTATTATATATATAATACCAATTTCACTGTTTATGAAATATTCGCGGTATATGTTTTTAATAAATAACATCCGCTTACTAACGGCGCATAATGTCTATTTTAACAATCAATAGATAACAATCATCATTCAAACATGCATTCAAATATTTTAAATCTAACTATTTAAAATAAAATCGAAACCGATTTGATTGAGTGAGAAGTTCTCACCTTGATTTCAATTTCGTTTTAGCGAGTTATTTCGAATAAAATTAAACGGACGTTTAATTTTACCCGAAATTCTCACTAACTCCAAACGACTCCAATCCAATTCCATCGCGTAGTGCTCGTCTATACGATTCCAACGCTTCTTGTTTCGCGCGTTTTCGACCTCGTATGAGAAAGATATCAACTTTTGAAGTTACACGAATTAATATTTATAATTTACAACTTAATTTCATTATTTAAAAACCTAAGTTATTATCTACCGTTGGATCTCCTTCCCTTGAATCTAGGCCGTGCGCTTCATCTCTCCTCTCCCTCTCGTTCACGCGTCTTCTACAGATAATACACAACACGCACAAACCCATTAGTCGAAACTAGGGTTTCAATTTTCGACCACCACGCTCGACTAAACTCCATCACACCACAGCCAAACGAAAGCTCATCACCACCACAACACTCGGCCAGAACCACCTTGAGCTCGGCCTTCATCTGTGCACGTATTTCGAGGCCGACCCTATGGCCTTTGAACGCAAATATCCGTTGATCCATAACACCATTCGCGATCTTAACCGTTGAAGTTGTAGTTCTCATTACGCTCTACCACTTTCTAGTTGTAAGTTTCTTGAAACGATTGAAGGATTGAAAGATAAATGAAGGAGAAAGGAGAGTTTTCTGGCCGTTCATATCAATGGAGGCGGCTGCGTTTAGATTAGGGTTTCTTTTTTTTTATTTTTTTATTTATTTTTGAGATAGTGGGCTATTTATAGGAAAATCGATCGACACTATTCATTCCGGAAATTCCGAACTCCGACTTACGCGCCGTAACCAGCGTTTCTAGGGTTTACCCCGCGTTCCGGACACAATGGAATAGGTTTCAGAAGCTAATTCGGTCATCTGTGCGAGTTATGGCTATAAACGTTCAATATAAATTAAACCGATTTAAATGATTTTCTAGGCGTTTTAATTTGTATCGGACAAACGGTAAATCCAATTGACACGAAATTTGAAATCTTACAATAATATCACATTACGGATCCAATGAAACTAGTTTCGTCGAAATCCGAGACTGTTTGAAAAATGGCTATTTTAACTCGCCAAATTAATATTAAAAATAATTCGATGCGTTTCAAGCTGCCACGATCAAACGATAACTCCGATTGACACGAAATTTGAAATCCGGTAATAACTAACTATTACGGATCCAATGGAACTAGTTTCGTCCAATTCTGAGACTGTTCAAAAATTGACTATTTTCACTAGTCGATTTTAATATTAAAATATTCAATTTTCACAATTTAACTTTTAATTCGATTTTAAAAGTTCCAAAATATCTTTCTAACTCCAACATGATAAAATAAAATTTTACAAATCATTTTCAATCATATTTAACTCATTTTTCAATTATTTCCATAATTTCTCACTTTAAATTATTGATTTAATTATTCAATTAAATCCAATTATTCGAAATGAAATTTATTCGACTTATAAATTTCACTTATTAATATTTAAAATTAATTAAATATTCAAATTTTAAATAATTAAAATTCTGGGTCGTTACAATCCAACCTTAGACCCATTCCAAAGTTAGTTGCTGGCTGGTAAAATTAATTTAAAGAGCGATATAAAGATCTATTTATCTGTTCATTCGGAATCCCTTAGCGGAAAGATAAAATATAATATCAAAAACAGTACCCATTTTATTTGAAATTCAAATGTCATAAACATACAACACAATACGTCATAGTGATGCCAAATATCCATTGTGTAATATCTTAAAATACATTAAATTTTTTAAATGGGTACATCAGAGATACAAAAAAACCGTAAGTAGATAAACAGATAACTACCACAAGTCCCTTTATCGCCTTCGCCTTCGTATTCTACATAACCTTCTCTCATAACAACAATGTCTGGTGAATAAAGTCTCGAGTCTTGCTATAAACCATATCCTAACTATATTATAAAATTTTCCAACTACAAGCCCTATGGCTTTTCTAGTCCAATCCTATAACCATTTTCCTTTTTCGACCCAATAACCCATCTTAAACTATAGGCTAAAGGTCATTCCAGTCCCCAAGCATGTATCGTTAATAATGACCTAACAATGTAAGAGATAGTATCCAAGCCACTTAACATCTTTGTAACATGAACTAGGAAGACTCTGATTATTAAATGCCTCATTCACGGCAGGTCCCCATCATTTATTATCTATCCCAAGGCAGCTCCTCTTCGATATTATCTAGCTGATATTGCACGGAATTTCTTCATTCCGCTTAATACTTCTTTTTTTGAGAGAGGCAGACCCTACAATAGCCAGTTGATACCTCAAACCTAAAGTGGATCCTCCTGGAGATATCTTATATTGTGCCTAACTGCTAACCCAACCATTTAATACTTCCTACATAGGGAGGGGGCGGGCCATCAATTAGCCACATAATCCCTTCAACCCAAATAGGTCCTTCATATTAAGACCCATAACTCAAACTGTGACATCTCACATTAGTCCGACCATTTGTAATTACTAGTAGTTAGATTAACTAGGCAGTTTTACCCTATAAAATTTTTGGACTAACCTCGCGCCTCTGTGGATACTTATTATAGGCAATGTCTCACATCAACCTTAAAGTCACACTGTTGGTAGCTAGATTAGCTGGGCAGACTTCAGTGTGCTTTTTGGCTGACCTTGCATCCCTATAATCTAGTCATAATCTATAATCTCTTAACATATTATCACACATCTAACCACGTTCCTTATTCAGGCCATATAAGGAAAAACCCTTATTTCACTTTATCAATCAATTTCTTTCCTAAGGAGGATTTATTGCTAATTATTAACCTATTTACTATGCTACTAGTTATACGTTATATGTACGCGTGCATACACACATACGTGCCTAATATATCTCTAAGCGTACAAAGATTTCACCCTAAACTAATTGTATAAATGTCCAAAATTCAACAACAGAACTTTATATTCCCAATTCCATAAAACAAATATACCATATATCCAATATTCCTAATTCAACAACAAACTTGTATAAAATACAGAACCCATATCAAACTTATTTTATACTAAGATAATAGAACCAGCATTAAGGAAATTTACAATTCAAATCCTTTCACGTTCTATTCAACTTTTTGCATAAAATTGAAAAAGGAAATTTCCATTTGAACTCCGAAAATAGGTAGTGCAAACTACAAATAAAGGAATCCGTACCTTACAAACTATTTCCTAACTTAATTCTTTTCAAATCCCTTAGTCATACCTAAAGAAAAAATAAAAAGAAGAATAGAATGTAAAATACTAAAATTGTAATAAGTACACAATTCCACTATTTAATATAGAATGATTGAGATTCTAACTTAAGAATTAGCATTTCGCTTTAAGGGAATTTTGAGGTTTTAATGTGATTTCTTTGTAAACAAAATTCCCCATGGCATATATCTAATCTAAGTTATACTATACAACTACTAAAATAGAAAAACTAAGAGTTCCACTCACAAAATGTCTTTAGCACTTCCTCTTGGATTTGTTTATGCCAATTTCAAATCTCTTTCAGATCTCTTCTTTTAGAAATATGTAACATGGGAATTGTATACGAATTAGATTAAGAAATTAGGGATTGCGGGAGAATAAGATCTGAAAATTGAATAATAAAATCCTAGAATTTCTTATCCTGGAGAATTTTTTGAATCTTTAAAAAGAATGACAAAGCTTCACTTAGTTCTCAAAATAATTTATGAACAAAAGCGAGGGGCTAGGCTCTTATTTATAGTGGTTAGAAAGCACTAGAGCCGTCGGATTTAAGCCGGTTCAAAATAATAAAATAAGAAGTGTTAATGGTGCAGAAAACCCTAGCCGCCACCACGACCACTGGTCGACCAGTCCCACCAAGGTGGTTGACTGGCCCTAGGCAGTGGCCAGCCGGTTGGTCTATTTAGGAACGATCGACAACATTCTCATGTCGAGAGAATCGTGTAAATTAGTCATACTGATTTTTTTTGTTTGACTTTAGTTATATTAACTAGTAGAAATTATCAAGTGATTCATTTCATAATCGTCCAATAACTATCAATACATGACCCTTTAGTGCCCTAATAGCCACGAGTAATACATTGCCCACCATTTGGATATCATTACATACTCTAATCTCAATGAATGTATCAATATCCAGTCTTGATACATCTTGACTAAAAATATTTAAAATGGTGTATATATATATATTTGTTCTCATTGTGATAAATTACTCATTGTTACAATAGTTTGTAACTACTATCACAAAACATACCATTTATGGATTTTCTATTAAATGTACTTTTAATTAAATTAATTAATCGATATAACACATTATATCAAGTATAGTAGAAAAAACACATTTGATTTCGAATAAGATTGGTTATCGACTTAGATATATGTAACAAATTACATAATTACCCCTAGTGCATATCCTAACTTTATCAATCTCCCACTTACACTTGGTGTCAATTATAGAATCTTATTCCAACTTCTCCAATCGGTTTCCTCAAAACTAATTGGTTCAATCCCTCAATGAACGGGTATACTATTATGTCACCATTATCTACTCAATCAATCCATTCTTTCCAATGCTGATAATATACCTTTATCATATGGAATAATTCAGTGTATGTCTCTCAACTTCCAATGAGCTCTAAGTTCTGTTATGAACTATGTTGGGACTTTTAATTATACAACAATGTTATGGGATTCTCAACATTTGAAAACACCCTCAGTTCAGTTATAAATTTGTGCATTTGTATTTATATACGTTCCTTTTATTGCGGTGCTCTTTAAGGTGGTGTACATAGCTTTTTTCATTGAATTAGCCACAGTCTTTCATTTGGAACATTTTCAAATTAAAGATTCTTAAGTTAAATTTATTATTGACATATTATACCCAATATCACTTATGGATGTTTGAATTCGAACACTTCTTCATAAGGAATTTGTTGTTTTTGTAAAACAATTCTCTAATATATCATAAATACACTAGAACACTTCAAATAATCATTTAGTGATATCAGTTTGGATATGATATTTGCTTCATGTATCAAATGCATGAACAAATCATGATTTTGTAGACAACATAACATGTATGATAATTCCTATTGCCTACGTATATTCAATATTAAACATTTTAATAAGGTGTCACCGCATATTTTGGGGCATTCCAATACCTTTTATATTACTATAAAAGATATCATTTACAAATCCAACATCGAGTATTAAAACAATTAAAGCTGATTGTAACACAAATACATGGTTAATAATTATCTATGTGTTGTTTACTTATGCTTTAGAAATATCTATGTAACTTTTAATGTTCTTTCTTATGAACACACATGCTTCCTCTGCATTTTGACTGATTATCAAACTATTTGATATTTCTATCATAATAATATTCAATTTCGACGCTTATAAATCTTTCTATCATTTCTTAAATCATATCCAAAAGTCCATAAACTCAATATCGCTCCCACTAACTTCGAGACCCTTTGGTTATTATGTGCTAGTATATCATTATTTAGAAATTTCCATTTTAGCATATATGTACCAAACACAAAGTCATACTAAGCAATAATTTTATGTGTAAATTTTAACCAACTTAAGCACATTGAATGGTGAATCTGCTATGTTAGTTTATAAAATTGAAATTCATGGTATTATCAATATATTCCAACTGCATTTGTCTTTCCCTTAAAGACACATTTGCAGCCAATGGATCATATCCCTTTGGGTATAACTATCAAAAATATATTTAGATAAAGTATTTGAACTTTATTTTTGCGCATCATATCATATCATAGAGTATGTACTCTTAATGGTTTAATTAAATAACCGAGGATTATTTATTCTTGACATTGACAAGAAACTCACAGTTTCACTTTAATGTACATGAATACTCATTATACTTTCTAATGTATTGTGTTCATTTAGGTTCGGTCAATTTCATTTCATCCTCTATAATCAGTTTTATTCCTGGATCGTATCCAAATTCATTTTATACCAAAAATTTACCGAAGAAATTCCTTCGTTACAAAGTTGGTATTTTTTGAAATAACGATAGTTTCTTAGTGCAATGGAATGGGCATTCATAAGCATTTTATGAATTACCTTATACAAAACTAATTTTTGCATTATTTCACTATATATTCATGTTCTCAACATAAATTAGTAATCTAATGATTGTCGTTCCCAAAATTCTCTTGGGACGATTCATATAGGATCCCCCACGTACAATTATCATGTGCAGTCTTTCGACTTACATGTCCTTCCAACTCCTTAGCTTAGGATATGTAGGGATTTCATGTAAAACCTTTATCTTATATGTTTTGTAAACTATTCTTTGGATGATATTAATTTTAACCCTGTATACTACTCTTAAGTACACACATATAGAAAGAATTTAACTCAAATTCACTCATCGTTAATCGTACTTTGTCCAAAAAGTTCAGTTACTCTTTATCAATACATCATTATGTATTATAGAAGGAGTGACCTTTGAGACAGAATCTTTATTCATATTAGATGCATGCATAACTCTTTCTAATATAATCAACCATAGAGTCAAACCTAATCATTTCTATAGCATGTTATATTATTTAGTTCCTTTTTATATTATATGAACTTATCATAGAATTATACATGTGTATCATATACACATGTCCATATATGTGATAACTCATCAATGAATAAGACGAAGTACATGGAACCGTTTTGGTATTGATAGACTTATGATTATATATATTTGTATATATCAATCTGAAAAGTTCATCAACTCTTATGATGCTCCCACAAAATTGGTGCATTTATAATTAACCATTATCATATGATTCATTATCATATAATAAAAATTATTTATCAAAACTATGTCTTAGTCAATAATTCCAAAATAATTCTAAATAATTTTAGAAACTTTAGTATTTTCCAATGCAACACTTTTGTTGTGGAAACAAATAACGTATTATAGTTTCGTTTCATAACGAATATTCATAATATTCATATTGAAATATAACTATGTCTATTTTTCAATCGACGTTGAAAAATAATCATTATTTCATAAATAATGTTCGATGTGTTTTATGAAAATGATTTTCCTAATTTGATGCAACCAATAAGTGCTAAATGGTATGATCCTACTATATCCACCATTACTATAATAGCATATTAAACTCAAAGGTCCATCATTCACTTAATATAGATTATTTATTTCAAGTACTGAAACTTTTTTATAATGGAGAGTTCTTTGATCACATATCTTGAATTCAAAGAAAAAAATATCATATAAAATAATTTTCTGTATGAAAATACATTTCTAAATAGAAATTGTATTTCTCATTCCAATATTAGGTATCAATTACTACTATTATTATTACTGTAACGGTCCATCTTTTCGACCATTGAAAGTCGGCACCAAATACATCCATAGTATTCCAATGCCAAACATTTAATCATTGGAAATGCAGATTGTTAGGGCAAAATAAAAGGAAAAAATAGAGGAGACATAATCTCACCATGCAAACGACAACATGTAAGATAACAAAGTCAGTGTAATCCGTCACTCCAAAATACAAGGTACATCAAAGTTAAAACAAACCACATCAGCCTGGACGGTTATAAATTACAATTGTTGATAGGTATATATATAGTAATATAGCGGAAAATAAAAATACCACGGCAGGTGAACATCCAGCTCTACTTCATGAGCTCCATGTCCCACCAATCACAACCTGAAAATATACTTAGTCTGAACCGAGCATAATAATAAAATAACACCTAGATCCGTCTGGAAAACCAGCATGAGAAAACTCAAGTAGTATGATGACCATATAATAATTTTATAAGACCATGCCATTACATGCGGAACTGGTTTTTACCTCACAAGTACAACATCTATACATGAAAGAGTGGAAATAAACAACGAAAAACAAATCTAAAATATAAAGGATGGGTACCAGTAAGAAAAAATTCTCATATTCAAGGAACAAGCATAAATAATATCAAAATCCAGACTTAAAAAAATGGAGAAAAGATCCAAACTGGAAAGAATGGATAAAAAACTTAAAAGAATGGACACAAATAATTAAAAATTGAGAAGAGCTTAAGGCGATTTTCAATGCAATTAAGGAAATAATTCAAAGATTTGAATTAAATAAGGAAAGAGAGTTTTTCCAACAATGACTAGGGGGTGCGCCTCCTTATCGAAAGTATACCTTTAGAAATATATTTGAGGACAAATGATGACCCTTAGAAATGTACAAGCCCGACCCCGCCAACCTTACTGAGTATCCGAGCATTTCACACCACAATGCACAAAACCAAATTCAATCTAGGGCAGGTGTGAAAATACCTTAATGGAAGCAACCCAATATAGCTTTGTTAGTCTGTGAGATGATGGTTTTGATGACAACAACCTTAGAATAGATTATAAAAATATAAATGCTGACATTATAAGTTTAGATATATATGTATATGCAGGATTTAACCATGCAGGTACCAAGAAAGAAGATAGTACAGTATAGAGATTTAAGATATCGAGATAGAAGACTCATGAGTATCAAGATTATCAAGAGTTCAAGATTTCAAGCATAAGTATTTGTATTAGGAATTTTTGTTAAAACTCGTAGAAAAGCACTGGCATCTTAAAATCCAATTTATTCATGGAATGGAATCCACTTCGAGCCTGTTAAAGAAATGGAATCCTAAGTAGGATGTAACCTACGAAAATCTAGTGGAAAATTGTTTTGTATCCACTAATTTTAATTCAAATGATTTTACAAAATTATCTTGTTTTCAAAATGATTTCAAAACTTTCCTTTTAAAAACATCAAAACCCTCTGTCCTAATTTTAAATAATTTTAGCCTCAAAATTATCTTTAATTTCAAAGTCAAATTACTCCTGATTTTAAACTATCTTTTTGAATTATGTATTTAACTTTTATACTTAGATTTAAATATAAAATTATAGTTAAAATCTATATATATTATTCTCTATATTTACTTATGAATTTTAACTATAGTCAAGTATATTTGTAAAGTTTAAAATAGTTTTAATATAAGATAAAGGTTATTTTCAAAGAAAATCAAATAATCAAAAATTGCTTTGGGATGTCGACATGCCTAGGGTAACCATGTCGACATGGTGTCAGTTGAGTTCAAAATTTAAATTTCAAAAGAAGTGTCTATTCGCCATAACTCTTTATGAATGGACATGGCTGTTGTTCTTCTATAAATAGGGGTTAGTTTCAATGAATTTTATATTAGATTTTCTAGTTTTTCACTCCTCTTCTTCTTCCACATTTATTAATACATATTCTTACCATCACTCTGCCGAAATCAACATTGAATCGAACTCGATTACTTCTAGTTTGATTCTCTATCACTATCTCTACAAGATTCTCAGTGCTATTCAGAGTTATAGACTTTTTGTAATCTATTAAGCGAGAAAAGGTGTGATTGTAGCCTTGGAAATCAAGAGAGAAAATGTGTGATCGTAGCCTTGGTAAATCAATTGGGTAAACTCGTGGCCTGGAAATCAAGTATCCCTACCCAGAGGATAGAAATTCTAGAGGGTGTACCTCATAGCCTTGAAACTAAGGGTGTAATTGTACAATTGCTTTTGAAAGGAAATTCGTACTTGTGTTGCGGGACTGGATGTAAGGTAACTCCGAACCATTATAAAATCCGGTGTGTTCTTTCCTTTCCTGCTTTTATTTTATTTCTACATCTGTATTTGTTTCTGTGATTATATCTGTGTTTGTATATTGTATACATCAGTGTCTAAATTAACATAAACCCAACAAGATTTAGTAATTCTTTATTAACACTATTCACCCCCCTCTAATGTTAATCCTAGCCTTAAGATCCGTAATCCTCATTTCTCACAATTGGTATCAGAGCAAGGTTTTCAAAGTTTCATAAATTGATTTTTGAAAAGTTTTCAAAATGGCTACCAACACTGGTATTGTTACTAACACTGGTATCCCCATCACTAGTTCATTTGTAGAGGGTCAGTCTACTATCAGACCACCACTTTTTAATGGCAGTAACTATGCATATTGGGCATGTAGGATGAAAATATATCTACAATCTATAGGATTAGACACTTGGAATATCACACAAACTGAATATTCTGAACCCACAACTAATTTTGCACAGTGGACTGCTGAGCAAAAGACTATTGCACAAAATAATTCTAAGGCGATGAATATTCTGTTTTGTTCACTAGATAGAAATGAATTCAATAGAGTGTCAGTTTGTAATTCACCATATGAAAACTGGAAAACTTTGCAAGTTACTCACGAAGGAACAAGCAAAGTTAAACAGACCAAAATTTCCATGCTCACAAATCGGTTTCAATTATTTAAAATGAATCCTAATCAGTCTATTTCAGATATGTATAGTAGATTACAGGATATTATGCATTCTCTAATATCTTTGGGAAAGGAATATTCTGAAGAAGATCAAGTTAGAAAGATTTTAAATTCTCTAACTCCAGAATGGGATCAAAAGACACTTGCGATCGAAGAGGCAAATGACATTAGTACTTTAAAGATAGAAGAATTAATTGGAAATCTAATGTCGTATGAAGTTCAAATGATCGGGAGAAGAGAAAGTAAAGCATCTGAAAAGAAATCAATGGCATTTAATGTAGTGACCGATGGATCAGATTCAAACAACGATAATGATGAAGAGATAGCCTTTATGGCCAGAAATTTTAGGAAATTCCTGAAATACAGAAAGATGAATAATCTCAAGAGAAACAACCATAAGAATTCTGGAAATCAGAATGTAGTGCCAAATAATGACAAATGTTACAACTGTGATAAACCAGGTCATTTCAAAAGAGACTGTCTGTATCTAGATAGGAAAAATCCTCCTATGAACAATGATCCAGCAAAGAAACGGAAGCGTGTATTTACTGCTACTCTAGATGACTCAGACTCGTCCTCAAGTGATGATGATCAGAAGGCAGATAATTCGAATTTGTGTTTCATAGCTGTTCATGACTCCGACGAATTCAAAGAAACAGACTCAGAAAAAGGTACATGTTTACAATACAATTGGTTGAAATTGCTTGCTTAGAATTAGTTGCTTGATTGTTTGATTGATTGATTTTGAATTGGTGTGTTTTTTGAATTTTAAAATTTATTTTCTATTTTCTATTATAATTTTATTATTTTATTATTATTATTATTATTTTTTAATAGTATAATAATATTTTCTAAAATATATTTGAAGTTTGATAATATTTCAGATATATATATAGGCATTAAAAATAATAATAATGTTTATATATATATATATATATATATATATATATATTAGAGAACTTAGGAAAAATCAATTCATGAAAATTCAAAGGCACATGTCGACATGGGTACCTGAATTTGAATTTCAAAATTTGAATTCAAATGTTTGAATTTCCCTCCACCTTTTCACTTCATTCAATTCTCTGAAAAGCTACCTTTTGACCAGAGAATATGTTCTTTAAGAATCTATTTATTCACTATCTTTTATCATATCTTTTCACTCTCATTTTCAAATTCAAACTCTCTCTTCATAACTTCAAGCTCTCTACTCTCTACTTTAATGGCTTCTTCAAGCAACCCTTCCACCATGAGAATTTCCAGAAAAATCAAAGAGCAATTATTTAATGATCCAGAGGCTATAAAAGCATACAACAATTATGCTAACTATGCCAAAGTCCGTCCCGGAAAATTTGCTATTTTCAACACTAGTACAAAAAGTGCATATTGCTTCGCCTCATTTACATCGGTTGAAGTAAAAACTGATGCAAATAGAACTATTTGCATCAGTTCTATCTTAATAACCGATGCAATTGGTACATGGAAAGCAATAGGTAATAAAAAAATCAAATTTGCATCAGTTCTCACCAACAACCGATGCAAATACGTCGATGCAAATAGTTCTAGTCGCATCGTTTTTAAAGCCAACTGATGCAACTACATGTTGATGGCAAATATATGAAATTTATGTGGGAAATAATGAAAAATTAGCTCCAAAGTTACTACTTTGGACAAATGTACTCCATCCTCCTCAAGAACCCACTTGGAAAAAAAAATTCTTCTCCTCCTCAGAATCTCGGTGCCAGAATATTTATTTTTTCCCCTTTCCATTATTTAAACTCAGCTAGGGAAAAGAAAAAATGTTTGAATTCAAAAATCAATATATAAAAATCTGCTCAATATAAAAACACGAAACAAGCCTTAAAATCTTTCATTCGCGGATAGCTTCATTTTCATATGCATTTTTATGGGTGCGTTGCTTGTCTGGGCTTCGATGGTGGGGACTTCGAACTAAGGCTTCGGTTTGCATCAATTTGAAGGAGAATTGGTGATAATGGATGACGGATTCGAGTTCAGCGAAGAAATTTGTAACGTCCAAGAATTTCTATTTATTTAAAATTCATTTATTTAATTGAATTTAAATATTAATAAGTGAAATTTATAAGTCGAATAAATTTTATTTCGAATAATTCGATTTAATTGGATAATTAAATCGATAATTTAATATGTGAAAATACAGAAATAATTGGAAATTGGGTTTAGTACGATTGAAACCGATTTGTAAAATTTTATTTAATCATATTGGAGTTATAATGATGTTTTAGAACTTTTAAAATCGAATTTAAAGTTAAAATGTGAAAATTGAATATTTTAATATTTAATTGACGAGTTAAAATAGCCATTTTTCAAACAGTCTCGGATTTCGACGAAACCAGTTTCATCGGATCTGTAATGTTATATTATTGTAAGATTTCAAATTTCGTATCAATCGGATTTACCGTTTGTCAGGGGCAAGCTAAAATGCACAGAAATTTAGTTAACCGATTTAATTTAAAATCGATCGTTTATTGCCATAACTCGCATATATGATCGAATTGGCTTTCGAAACATGTTCCATTGTGTTTGAAACGCGGGGTAAACCCTAGAAATGCCAACCGGTACGCTTCGTTTGGAGTTCGGAAAATTTCGGATGAATAGTAATTCGTGAATTTTCTATAAAAGCACCTTGAACATTCACTTTTGCCAAATAAATTATACCCTAGGGTTTTAAAACAGAGCCGCCACTTCTATTATAATCTATGGCCGATATTTCGTTTTCTTCCTCCTCAAATTTCTTCCAATCCGTGAAGTATTTCGACAAACCTCCAACTGAAAACTTGTAAAGCTTCGCGAGCTCTACAATGTGAACGGCTATGATCGCCTATCGTCGCCGCGATCGTTCAAAAATTGGCTTGAGATGCCGGCCGTTCGCACAAAATTTGATGGATCTAGGGTTGACCGAGCTGGGTCTGGTCGTGGCCGTGGGTAGCTCTTGGCGAGGCCTTCGATATGGCATCACTTGATCGTGGTGGAAGTCAAGGATGTGGGTGCGCTCTAAGGTTTGGAGGCGGCATGGGTTCGGTTTACTGGGTAGTTTACACGTTGGGAAGAAATAGAAATGTGCGGCTGTGATTTCCTTGCCTGGAACGTGCGGCTGTGATGGAATTTTTAGGTTAAAATAAAAATAAATTGTAAATTAATTTATATATTAATTCGTACGATCTTTAAAATGTTGTAACTTGTTCATACGAGGTCCGTTTTGGACGAAACCAGTTGCGTTGGAACCATATGGACGAATACTACGCTATGGAGCTGGTTTGGAGTCGTTTGGAGTTAGTGAAAATTTCGGGTAAAATTAAACGCGTGTTTAATTTTATTCGGAATAAAAGCTGAAAACCGTTATTGAAAGCAATGTGAGAACTTCTCACTCAATCGAATTGTTTCGATTTAAATTTTAAATAATTATATTTAAAATTTCTTGATTGTATGCCTGAATGATGATTGTTATCTATTGATTGTTAAAATAGACATTATACGCCGTTAGTAAGCGGGGGTTATTTATTAAAAACATATACCGCGAATATTTCACTGCAAAGTGAAATTGGTATTATTTATGTACTTGGAGTTGATTTTCCCGCATTATATAGCGGATGAGACCCTACTGTGCCGCCTATAAGCGGATAATATTTTTATAAATCCCATATACCGCAATAACTCCGTACCGGAACGAAATTGGTATTGTGCTAATGTCTATGGATGCAGGGAAACAGGTTGGAGGGATCCAACTGGATTCCTCACCAGTATTTATTTGATTATAGATATTGTGATGTTTGTTGATTATCATATCGATATATGATATTTGGATGTCGTGATTGACTATTTGGTGCTGTTGATGATTTTGGTTTTTAAAAGAATTTTTAAAGTGATTTTTGAAAGTATACGTTTTATTAAATTTTGAATTGTTAAAATAAATAAACATTATAATTTTATTGTTATAAAAGTTATATTTTTGGAAAATAATACTTAAGTATAATTTTGGGGTTATATAAATTTTAAATAACGTTTGTAAATTATTAAAAGGATTAGTTTATTTAAATTGAGATTTTTGAATTATTATAAATGGTTTATATAAAAGATTTATAAAATTGATATTTATAAATTTAAAATATAGGAATTATAAAACGAGTTTTTTGTAACCCTAACGGCACGGTTTTCCGGCATTCGATTGCTCGGCAGTTGATACAGTGGACTTATTGATGTCAGTTTTCGAGCGTCAAAAATTCGCAATCGTTATAAAGTTAAGATCTATGATCGAGATTGGGTGAAGCTCGGTGCCCAATAGATAATTGTATTGCTACTGTAATACATGGAGGGGGATACGGTCATGTTTCTACTGGAGGTGACGAGCTCGATGATATTGGTATGGTCAGGTAGAGATTTGGAAGGGAAGCTCGACGGAATCGTTGGAATGGAGTTTAGCAGAGCGTTGCTCTGATTTATCTGTCAAAATTAACACGAAGCAATCTTGCTTTCGTTGCCACTTACATTAAGATATAAGATTTCAGGGTACATGTACCATTGTCTTACCTGCTTAACATTACCTTTTAGAGCATAGGTGTCTGATTGAGTATCTCCATTTGATCTTTCTACTCTTTGTTTCATGTTTATTGTCAACGTCACTAGTAGATTTTCAATTGTTTTCTATGAGTAAAGTATAAAAGTAGGACCTAAGGTTAAATTGAAAAATGTACCGATTTATTGAGGAAAAGATGGAATAAATGTCACTCTTCACCAATGGTATTTAAGTGTCCATTAAGGATACACGTTATATGCATGTGTGTGTTATTCCTGAGTCTGTTATGGTTATTCATGATCAGAGGATAATGATCAGTTAACTTAAGGATGTCTTATGGAGATGGGTTTTTTCAATGGAGATATTTAGGGCTTTTAAAATCAATTTTTTATTATACTATGACGCATGAATGTATTTTCTGAAGTATAATTATTAAATAATGATTCGATGATGCAATAGAAAAGATAGTTTTAGAAGTTTCGTCAAATATGCTTCACCGTATTTGTACTCTTCTTATTTTGATCATTACTGTTGTTTATATGTGAAGTACCTCGGTAGTGTATGTAAACTATTGCAGCGAAGAAAGAAAATATGGTGCACATAATTATGGTAGTATCAACTCCCGAGCTTGTATTGAAAAGGAGAATAGGAGAAAAGGAAAATATGCCAATGTGAACACAATGCAGAAATGCAAACAAGAAAGCAATTCTGGTCTCTCATTTATTACTTGTGAACACAATGAATAGCAGTTACAGTCTGAAAAGTGAAACTTGGATTGATAATGCAAGAGAAGTTTAAGTCTTTTGATCAACTCCATATGTGGCAGCACAGCAGTCTTCTTCCTCCATTTCTTCAGACATTCATAGCAGCAAATATTCATGTCATCTTCATCCGTCTTCTTCATTGCAGTCTTCTTCAAACGTGCATATATAGCAGTAAATATTCCATGCCATCTTCATCCATGTCTTTAGACACTCGTAGCAAAAAACACTTCATGCATTGAATCCACCTGATTTCATCATGATGTTAAAAAAAAGATCATTTTTACTATGTACAAGTTCATGCTATTGGTTATAGACAGTTCAATTGATGCACTTGTTGGGTTACACAAAGTTATTGTACCATAAGATCCACACTTATCATCTAATAAAACTCGTAAGAAGGTATGGCATGATGCTAATTCTTTTTTTTTACTAAGAGAAAGCATATTAGTTCTTACTAACATGTTTATTTGTTGTAAATATTTACTCCCTTTTCTGTTTCTGCAAAGCAATGCAACAAAATTCCCAAATGATGTTGAACTCCATGAACATCACACAAGGACAGACATTGATGAGTTAAAGATTCTGTTTGGAAAGGTCCCTCTTTATTTCATTTTATGTTTCATGCTTTTAATACTGTTCAATTCCAAGTGTATGAACCATTATGCTACTAAAATTGTACTAAATGATTGTACTAAAGATCTGAATTATGCTACTAAAATGAATGCATGAACCATTATTTTGTATAGATTATTAACACTATAATTGAGTGGATAATTTAGAACTATTGAAAGCAATATACCATATTGTTCAAGTAGCTATGCCAAAACTTTGGCTATTATCTATTATGTTTTTTGTATAACCATTGATCTCCTGTTATATTTTTTCATAATTTCCATGTTTGCAGTTATAAACATCATTTGAATATCATCTTAGGAGTGGCTACCGCTTTTGCTGCTAGAGGTATCTTTGGGATTGTAGCCATGTTCAATTTTCAAGACCATTTACAGCAGGGGATTATATGAAGGTAAAACCCAATCTTTCTTTATGGGATTGTAGCCAAAATAAGGCACTTGTTCCATAATGATGGATCACATTCTTGGTTTGTAGCTGTAGCATAATGACATGCTAGCGGAAACAATGAATGCAACATAACTGAACCCCACTAGTCAACATGATGTGTCAGCATGTAAATTTTTGTAGTAAAAAATAACTACCATAGCCATAGGTGACTTGTGTTTACAAAACTTTTCTTAACAGTACTTTATAATTGCAGGCTGGGTCAATTGAAGGGCAAGTCGTGGAAATGGGACTCATAACCACAAGTTTTGATAACTGCTGAGAAATTTACCATCATTTTCCAAACTCGCTATTCTATTCTCGAGTCAGGTGAACATATTTTTTTTTAATTTTTTTGCTCGTTGCATTGTTGTTTGAAGATTTGAAGTTTTAAACAAAATATTAATTCAGTTGTTGCTTCTTCAGTAGACTGAATATTTGATAGTAATAATACATCTGGTTATCACACTCTTTTAAGTTTTGACTGATAAAGAAATTGATATTTTAATATTGGAGCAGGAAGTTTGAGAAGAATGTGAAGAAGAACATGCCTAGATAGAGCTAGAGCTGCTGCATATATTGATAAAGTTTAATGGGCAATAAAAGTGGAGTCAGTAGCAATGGTTTACCTCCAACAAAAGGTCAAATTGCATACAATCTTGGTTGAAGGGGTAAGTTGGAACAGTCTTTATGCAACGGAGGTTCCCAATAAGCAACTCAGTGGTGACGACAGACGAAGAAGAAGAAGAAGAAGAAGAAGAAGAAGAAGAAGAAGAAACAACTCTTCAAATTTTATCGCTTACCACCAAATTTCCTTATCTCAGAGCTCAATTATCTGTCGGTTAATTATCCCTTATCTCAAATTGAATTGCTTCGCTTCGACAGTGTTCGGTGAGAAATAAAGTCAATGTTCATGTTACCTCATAGTTGTTCTGTAAGTTTTTATTATTAATCTGTTTTAGTATATTATACTTCTTCCAAAATATTTGATTTCAGAACATGATTGTTTGACAGTGGCAAGTGAAGGATAATTGTTTGTGACGAGTGGATGAACTTTGCACTTTGCAAATGTGTGTTGATAGTGGCTATTATGCTATGGTTGTTGGATGGAGGATCAGTGGATGTGGGTAAGATTGTAGTTTATTGATGAGGGACTGGAAATGCTATGATGTGGGATGGAGATAGTTTTATTGGTGAAGTGCATAGGGAATAGTAGCAGGCAGTGGGGAGGTTTCAGTGATATTTAGTAATAATCAAACTGAATACACTTTATACTAAGAAAATAATCACCGTGTATTCAGTTTTGAGGACAAGTAATAATCGCTGTGTATTCAGTTTTGAGGCAGTGGGCAGTGGGGAGGTTCCTATATATTTTTTTAGTTGAAAGTTTAAAAAAGAAAAAGAAAAAAGAAGTGAAATGATGTGGTTGCTATCCAGATCATCAAAGAAAAAAGAGGTGAAATGATGGGGATGACTGGATACTGGTATGACAGTCAAAAGTAGTGGCGATGGGTAAATGGTGATCAGGTAATGGGTTAATATTGGGGGTATTTAGATGTATGTTAGAGGAGGTTGGAATGGATGTGGGATAAATGTCAGTAATGGTTAGAGGAGGAGCAGTTGTATGTTGAGTGGAGGTTTAGGCAGAGGATGGTGGGCTATGAAGAAAGTGGGCCGTGCCAGTAGTATGCTTGATGTTTTGTTGGTTGATGAGGTGGAGACAATGGTAGTGCTGAATATTATAGTGTTGTATGAAGGAGGTAGGCAGTGAGGTGGTTAGAGGAGTGGTGAAGTGAATGCAGAGGGCAGTTGCAAAAGATGGTGGCAGCAATGTGGGGATGATAGCAATGTTATGGTGTTTGTGTGTAGTTGCTTAAAGTTGGTTGAAGGTTGTGGTTTGCAGAAGTGTAGTATGCAAAGGGAAGGCAGGCTGGTGGTGGAAAATGATGGATGTATGGGGTATTTAAGGAGTGGCAGTGGTTTGATGTGGTTGGAAATGTGATGGTGTTTGTTGTTGTGGTGAACATGATGGTTGAGCAGCAGTAATGTGTTGTTCGGAGATGTTTGCAAGAAGTACAGGTGGTGGGGTGCAGTTTTGTGATGGATATGGTGATGATTACTAATGAACTGGTTGTAGACTGTGGTGATGTTTGATGTGTATTTGTATGTGGTTCAGGGAGGAAATGTATGCAGGCAGATTGATGGTTTGTATGTGGAGGAGAGTGAAATGAGTGGCTTTGGTTGCATTTATTTTTTACTACTGACTGTCTGATTATGTACCATGGAATTTATTTATGTTTTTCATTCGTTTGTAGAATTATTAAATCTGATTATGTATTTGCCATTAAATTTAATTTTGAATGATAGTAATATTGCATGCAATAATTGTTTGTTATAATCAATAATATATATAGTCTATTTGAGTACTGTAATAATGGTATCTGAGAATGGTTTTTTTGCATCAAGTATAAATAGCTGATGCAATAGAGGGATTAGTTTGCATCGGTTGTTCTAAAAAATCAATGCAATAGAGGGATTAGTTGCATCGGTTTTCATTACAACCGATGCAACATGGGGACTGTGTCCAAGCAACCAACCATGATATTATGCATCAGTTGTTAGTAACAACAGATGCAAAAAGGACCGTTTTGCATCAGTTTTGGAACTGATGCAAAAGTGTTAAGCCTGTTGCACCGGTTGCATATGCATCGGTTGTTGAACTGATGCAAAAGGGGGGTAAACAACCGATGCAAATGGCCTATTTTGTAGTAGTGCAAGATTTTTCTTCTTATGAACTTGATTCTCTTTTTGCAAGCAATTGAGTTCTTAGTCTTATTGATGCTTCTCAAAATGATTTTGTTTGCTATCTAAATCTTGCCAAAATTTTCTATGCTAATTTAAACCGTGAATTTTATCATAGAAATAAGGATGAAATTTGAAGTAGTGTCAAAGGCACTAGAATTGTTTTGAATTGTGATCTTTTGGGTACCATTCTCAATTGCAAGTGTACGGGAATGGATCTTTCTAATTTTAAAATCGATGAAAATGATCGTGAGACATTTCATCACATTTTCGAAGGAATTGATAATTTTAAATTCAAAAATCGAAACTTTCGTCCAAAGGCAAGAATTGTCAATCTTCTTTTGCAACATACTTTGACCCCAAGAACGGGGAATTTTAACAATCCTACTTCAAAAGTTTGCAAAGCTCTTTTTTCTATTTTTGGAAATTATGACATAAATTGGGCGTAAGTTATTTTGGATGAATTTCGTCCTAAGAATCTTGAAATGGGTGAGAATACTTTATACTACGGAATTTTTCTCACTCGGATTTTTAACTATTTTGGAGTGGATTTCAAAGGCATAGAATTTGTTTCTAGAAAAGTTTTCAATCATTCCAACATTTCGCTTATGAAAATTCCTTTTTTTCAACCTTATGAGACCCTTGCCGAAAAAGAAGAGCGATTGGCTCATGAGGAAATGGAAGAAGAGAAAGAAGAAGAAGAAGGGGATGAAATGGAAATTGAAGAAGAAGAAGGATAAAACTCTTTGGAAAGCATTGACTATCCTCCTAATGCATCCACCAAAACCCTTCTCAAAAACCAAAAGACGATTGTTGAGAATCAACGGATTCTTAAAAGATCCGTTAGTAAGAAGTTGGACAAAATTTCATCCAAGATGAACTAGTTCATTTCCCAAGTCAGCAAGAAACTTGGACTATCTTCATCATCATCATCCTCTAACTGGTTTTATCTTTTTGTATCTTGTTGTATTTGTTTTAGTTTGCTTTATTTCGAATGTTCATGTCGCTTGTTGTACACTTAATCGTTGTATTATCGTAGTATGCAATGAAGTGAAATTTCCTTTCTGTTATCTACCTTATCTTATCTCTAGAATAAATGTTAGTATATTATATAAATATATATATATACACAATTATTCACAAAATCAAATTAGTCATAATTTTTCACTAACCCATGTCGACATCCCCTATATGACCATGTCGACATGTACTGGTCAGAAATGACAATTGATTTTGAATTTGAAATTTGAATAACTACCAAATGTCTATTCATTTCAAACGAATTTCTACACCTATAAATACCTGTTTATTCAAGAATTCTTCACCAAAATTTATTTCTTATCATCCATATCCTCTATTTCTTTCACAAATTCAACTATGGCTAATCCTATTCACAATCTATCTGAAAATCTTTAAGAAACCCTTAATTCGTTCAAGAATATTCTCTCGTTTATTCTACGTAACCAGCATCACTTAGAATTGAGTCAACTGCAGATGATCAAGGAACAAGAAAGGCACTTCGATGCGATACGATGGATGATCTCCTCTTTGCACAAGGATGATAAGGAAGCACATCCTCCTGTCTCTCTCACCAATGACAGTTATAATTGGGATGCTATTAAGGCAGACCCAATCTTTGGAGAAGAAGGATGGGTGGAAGTTCCACGTAATGTTTGATTTTTATTTGTTTGCTTTGATTGATTTGGTTTGGATTGATACTCTGTGTGGATAGATTTCTTGATATTGGTCTGAAGTTTGTTGTACAAAACATATATATATATATACACACACACATTGAAATGTATATAGTATTTGATTAGTTATCATGTTCATAAATATAATTATTTCTTAATCTATATATTATATATTCCGTTGTATAATTTATCAATGTAGGTACTGAAGCCCAAGAATCAGGGGGAGTGAGTTTTTTTGTTGATGATAAAGGGGGAGAAATATAAAATAGGGTAGTTAGGAATTAATTAAGGGGGAGTTATTAGTTTTAGAGGGAGTTATTAGGATAGAAATAATATTTTATAAACAAAGGTTGTCATCATCAAAAATGGAGAGATTATTAGTCTGTGAGATGATGGTTTTGATGACAACAACCTTAGAATAGATTATAAAATATAAATACTGATATTATAAGTTTAGATATATATGTATATGCAGGATTTAAACATGTAGGTACCAAGAATGGAGACTGTACAGTATAGAGATTCAAGATATCGAGATAGAAGACTCATGAGTATCAAGATTATCAAGAGTTCAAGATTTCAAGCATAAATATTTTTATCAGGAATTTTTGTTAAAACTAGTAGATAAATACTGACATCTTAAAATCCAATTTATTCGTGGAATGGAATCCACTTCGAGCCTGTTAAAGGGATGGAACCCTAAGTAGGATGGAACCTACGAAAATCTAGTGGAACATTGTTTTGTATCCACTAATTTTAATTCAAATGATTTTACAAAATTATCTTGTTTTCAAAATGATTTCAAAACTTTCCTTTTAAAAACATCAAAACCCACTATCCTGATTTTAAATAATTTTAGCCTCAAAATTATCTTTAATTTCAAAGTCAAATTACTCCTGATTTTAAACTATCTTTTTGAATTATATATTTAACTTTTATACTTAGATTTAAATATAAAATTATAGTTAAAATCTATTGATATTATTCTATATATTTACTTATGAATTTTAACTATAGTCAAGTATATTTGTAAAGTTTAAAATAGTTTTAATATAAGACAAAGGTTATTTTCAAAGAAAATCAAATCACCAAAAATTGCTTTTGGATGTCGATATGCCTAGGGTAACCATGTCGACATGGTGTCAATTGAGTTCAAAATTTAAATTTCAAAAGAAGTGTCTATTTGCCATAACTCTTCATGAATGGACATGGTTGTTGTTCTTCTTTAAATAGGGGTTAGTTTCAACGAATTTTATATCAGATTTCTGGTTTTTCACTCCTCTTCTTCTTCCAAATTTCTTAATACATATTCTTACCATTACTCTGCCGAAATCAATATTGAATCGAAATCGATTACTTCTATTTTGATTCTTTATCACTATCTCTACAAGATTCTCAGTGCTATTCAGAGTTATAGACTTTTTGTAATCTATTAAGCGAGAAAAGTTGTGATTGTAGCCTTGCAAAATCAATCAAGAGAGAAAAGGTGTGATTGTTGCCTTGGTAAATCAATTGGGTAAACTTGTGGCCCAGAAATCAAGTTTCTCTACCTAAAGGATAGAAATTCTTGAGGGTGTACCTCGTAGCCTTGAAACCGTGGGTGTAATTGTACAATTGCTTTTGAAAGGAAATCTGTACTTGTGTTGCGAGACTGGATGTAAGGTAACTCCTAACCAGTATAAAATCCGGTGTGTTCTTTCCTTTACTGCTTTTATTTTATTTCTGCATCTGTGTTTGTTTCTGTGATCACATCTGTGTTTGTATGTTGTATACATCGGTGACTAAATTAACATAAACTCAAAAATATTTAGTAATTCTTTATTAACACTATTCACCCCCCTCTAGTGTTAATCCTAGCCTTAGGATTCGTAATCCGCATTTCTCACAAGCTTGACATCCTTTCGCACTTTGGTTTTACTCATTTTTGACAAAGGATATCAAAGCTCAAAAGTGCAACAAATTGTCTTAAATAGACGAGTAACAAAGAAGATAGTAGAATCGAAACCGATAACTAGGTGATTTGTGTATGGGAATTAAACTATATTCACTTATCACCAATAAATAAATCAAACTTTTAAAACATTTAATTCACACCTGTTCTTGATTTTCACATTTCAATTATTTGTAATAAACTTTAAAAACATTCATTGAAATATTCTTTTAAAGGGACAAATTATAATACTAAGTGTATTAAAATAGGGGTAAAAAAATGTCATTAAAACATGGCTTACTATAAATCCAAAAACATTTGCACTTTTCCTTATTTTTAAGCAATTTCTTTTTAATATTTTCCCTTTTATAAACCAGCATATATAAATTTAAAACAATGTTAATTTATCCTAAGGGATAATTTATTACAACTCTTTTGTAACTTTAAAACTACATTAATTTTCCCGAAAGAAAATAAATCAAATTTTAGATTTGTTTTATAAATTTTAAAACAATATTAATTACCCAAGAAAGATAGTTAATCACATTTATAATCTCTTTTAATAAACCAATCAATTATCTTTAAAGCACCATTTTCAAATTAGTTCATTAACTTTGTAATGCTAAATCATTTAATAACTTTTAAACACTTTATTAAATCTGTTAATTTACTTTAAACTCTTTTTTTGAATCAGTTAATTAACATTTCAAACATCATTAAGTAAAATTATTAATTAAATCAAATATCATTAATCAAAATGATTAACTAAATTCAAACATCATTAATTAAAATGATTAACTAAATTTAAAACGTTATTAATTAAAAATGATTAACTAATTTCAGTTATCATTAATTAAAATGATTAATAAAATTCAAATATAATTAATTAAAATGATTTATTAGATTCAAACATCATTAGTTAAAATGATTAGCTAAAGTTAAAACATTGTTAGTTAAAATGACTAATTTAACTAACATATCATTAATTAAAATAATTAATTAAATCAAATATCTTTAATTAAAATGAGTAATTAAACTCAAATATCATTAACTAAAAAGATTAATTAAATTCAAGTGTTATTACTTAAAATGATTAATTAAATCCAAATCTCATTAATTAAAATAATTAATTAAACTTAAACATCATTAGTTAAAACGATTAATTAATTTAAATATCATACATTAAAGTGATTAACTAAATTCAAACATCATTAATTAAAATGATTAACTAAATTAAAATGATTAATTAAACTTATATATCATTAATTAAAATGATTAATAAAATCTGACATCATTAAATAAAATGGTTTATTAACTTTTATCAAAATACAAGCTCAAGTAAACATACACAAAAGTTTATGGGATGATATTAAATAAATGGCAGTATGGCGAAAATCGCTATAACGACATTTAAACAATTCAATAGTATGTCACAGTTATGTAACAACCCTAGATTTTTGCCTATATATTTTAAATTTGACTTTATTTTATCTTAATTATTTTAAATTTATTTTTATTTCAAATATTTCATTTTAAATATAAATGCTGATCTATTGTTCAAAATAGTATAAATTGGACATTTTACTAAAAAAATGAATTTCTACTCAAAATGTTTGAACTTTGACTTTTAAGATTAAAATTAAAATCATTTTAAATCTTAAATTTTATCTTTTATTGTGAAAATAGATGTAATAACTTGAACACTGCTTTTTGTTTCGCTGAAAACGGAGTTAAACTGTGAAAGTTATGTAAATTTCAATATTGAGTGCAATTTGTTTATTCTGCAATTTTGTTATTTTCAAATTGTATAAATTATATTTTGTCATATTTCATTTTAATCTAGGTCAATATGTTATTGTATGTATATTTTTTTATTATAATAATTTTAAAATAAAGTAAACAATTTTCCAAAGTCAATGGTGATTTATTTGTAATTTCTGGACACCGTTTTGGATCTTTAAGAAATTTCTTTAAATCTTTTCCTATTTTCTTTAAATTTAATTTTTTTATCTGTTAATATTTTATTTTAAGTATATTTTGTCTTTTAATATTTTTAAAGTGATGTTTGAATTTTTCCAAAGCTTATTGAATTTATTTCCAAATTTTAAGCCTAGTTTCCATTTTTCTGCTATTTTCTTTATTTAAATTATATTTAAATTTAAATTTATATATTTATTTGTGAATGCATCTTTACTTTTATGTTTTTATCTTTGTTATAAATATTTTACAAGTCCATATAAATTTTCCAAAGTTCATTCTGTTTGTTTTCCATTTTTCTAGACTAGTTTGCAATCTTGTGCTATTTTCTTATTTTAACCTTATATCATTAATAAATATTTATATATATCTTATATTTTGTTATATTTTAGAATTTGTGACTGAAATCATTATTATTTTCAGTAATGTAAACTTATATGAATAAATAAAGGAAATACCAAAGGTTTTAAAAGCTTTTGAAACGTAAGTCGTTTCTTTTACCGTT
This sequence comes from Allium cepa, assembly GCA_030765085.1. Taxonomy (NCBI): domain Eukaryota; kingdom Viridiplantae; phylum Streptophyta; class Magnoliopsida; order Asparagales; family Amaryllidaceae; genus Allium; species Allium cepa. The sequence continues at coordinate 352,195,253 of CM060944.1, forward strand.
TCTTCATTTACTCTTTGGCAGTTTTTATTTATTTATTAGTCTTTACGTCTTTTGGCTGTATATTACTTTGTTTGACCGTGTATTCCAGTCTTCATTCACTAAAAAAAAATTCCACTTCTCATTCATTCACGGCTAGGAGAAAAAAATTGGGTAATGGCCTCCTCTTTTTGCATTTTTTTCTTCCATTTTTTCCATACTTTTGTCTTGTTTCTTTCTTCTATTTGCATGGCCTCCTCACTATTGCCATGGCCACCACTCTATACATCTATTCCCTGCCATCATCACCACCTACACTCCAGGTCATGACCATATCCGAGCCAACCATGGTGACAAAACCCCTCAAAATCCAACCTATGCCTTGAAAATATCCTAGTTTGAGTCTTGTTGCTTCGCCACTTCATTTTCCACCACCACCACCACCTCTAGCCGCCACCGCCACCTCTGACCAAACCACCACACACCACTCCAACATCATTCTAGATCTGAACTTGAATGGCCAAGCCAAACCACTCCAAGGCCGAGCCCTTTGGTTGACCAAAAACATGCTATTTTGCCTTAAACCCTTCACCTACCCTAAGTGTAGATTCCTCCAATTGTTTAGCCTTCTATCCGCACCTTTTCCATACCCATACCTCATCCAAACCATGCTCAAACCTGACCTTATTGATCCCCTAGGCCATGCAAACAAGCATAGAGAGCAAGTGCAAAGTCTTTAGTTTTGTTTTATACATCTATTTCTAACATTGTTTAAGTATATCTTGTTTTTGAAACTTATGGTTCATATATTTGTTTGTCTCATGTATCCAAGGAGATTTATCTTTGGCTCTCTCAAACTTGAATCATTGTCGTGCCATAGTGATTTTGAAGATCTCAGTTTGTGCTTTTGATCGTTGTCTCCCGCTTATACATGTGAGTAAATCTCACCAGACGTTTATACTTATACAAATGTGAATTGAAACCATTTGAATGTGTAGAACTATTATGTGATGTTATAACTGCCTGTGATTAATTACATATGATGTTAAACTTGTTAAATTTCATGTCCTATCATCTGTTATTATATATATGTTGTTATTGTTCATTTATATCTGTTTATCACACTGCAAGTTCCTTGTAGATTAGAAATCACTATGGGTTGAAATAATACATACCCGAACGGACTTTAGAATAGGGAAAATCGTTATGGGATGAAATGATAGGCTTGAACGGTTTTTATTTATTTTATTTAACTTGGGATTGCGGGTTTGAAATGATATAACCTGGATTTTTCTTTTTAAACTGCGGATTGAAATGATACATATCTGTATCACTTGACCTAGGTTAGAAAACTATATAAAGACCCGTGGTTATTTTATAAAGTATTTTGGATAATTTTAAGTATTTTAAAATATAAATTTATGAAATTTGATTTAAATAGGTTTTTAAATGTTTAAAATAAAGAAATTATGATTTTTCTATGAGGTAAAAATGTAATTAATGAATGGTTAAGTGGGATTATTAAATATAATTTAAGTTTGGAAATTTGGAATTTTGGTTAAAACGATATTTAGGTTATATGAATAAAATAGAAATTTAATTTTATTGGAAATTGGTAAATATGATAATTTGATTAAATTTGGAATTTAAGCGATTTATTAAAGTGTTATTGATTTTTCTATGAATTTAAGTGGTTAAATAAATGAATGTTTAAAAGTGATCTTTTAAAAGTATAACTTGACTTGGAAATGTAAAATTGGTTTTTAGTTAAAGGTTTAAGTTAATAAAAAAAAATTTATTTATTTGAGAAATGGAGGAAAGATTAGTGTTAAGTTGCTTATTTAAAATATGAAGAATTGGAAACTTTTACACTTGAATTTATTTAGTAAATTGTTGAAAATTGGATGTAAGTATAAGAAAATTTATTGTATAAAAATAATATGTTAAATGATATGTTAATGAGCATTTTAAAGGTTAAAATATGATTTTAAAAAAATGTTTATTGGTTTTAAATTGTAGTTTATTATTGGCTGGAAATACACTAAAACCTGGAATTTATTTTTAATAGCATTCAGAAATGCTATAGTTTTCTGAATTGAACTAAAATTGTGTAAAAAGAGCTACTGCAGCATTTCTGAAATGCTGTAGTTGCTGTAATTGAACTTATAGGTTAATATTGGACTCAGGTCTATTGTAGCATTCTCTGGAAATGCTATAGTTGTAACGACCCGCATATTTGTCGGTTTTTTATATTTAAATATTTTATCGATACTCGGAATTTAGTCCGAAAAGCTTCTTTTTGCGTGCGGTCGAATTAGGACTCAGGACCACTCCCATTGAGTTTAAAATGCCGTTTGCAACGTTTTTGAGTATAAGCTTCGATATGTTAGGAGAAAGTTGATTTTTGCTACGTTTTCACTTTGGGTTTGGGTTTGGGCTCAGCCCTATGTTTAACTTATACTCAAATCTGAGCCACTCCTCCCCATTCACCCTCACTTTCTCCTCTTTTCAGTTTTAAAGCATCAATGGTGGGAGAGATGGGAAATTAAAACTCCAAAACCCTAGTTTCCTTTTGCAAATCAAGCTCTAGCTCCAAACTAATAGAAGAACCCATTAGTAAGCTTCTCTTCTTCTCCAACTCTTTCTCTCTTTGATTTCAGAAAATTCCTAAACCTAATTTGGGAAATGTTTCTCTTTTTAGCTTAGAATCAAGCTTCTTGAGTTGGATTTGAAGAGTGGTTGATTCCCCTTTTGCTTTCAAGCTTCTTTTTCAATTGCTTGGGTTCAAAGGTGAGACTTTTATCTCATATCTATGCTTATAATTATCTTCGAATGTTAGGTATGAATTCCTAACACTTATTCGTGTGCATTAGCTTTTGGTTTGGATTGATTTGGTGAATATTCCAATTTTTAGTGTTTTGGGTTCAAACCCTTAAAAATCATAGCTTTGATGTTCAAATGCGCTTTTGGTGATGCAACGAGGAGCTCATAGGGCCGGGTAGTCGATTGGCATAAATCCTTAGTGCCGATGCTCGAGTGGTTGCGAATTGGTTGTGATTGGCCATAGTATTCGATGGGCTAGGAAAGGACTGGGAACAGGTTCGGCCGACCGAGCCCTGTGGTCGGTCGACCGACCTGCTACTAAGGTGCATAGGCACCTTTCTGTCTCTGGTCCGGTCGACTGGCTACAGGGCTCAGCCGACCGACCAGCTTCCCGAGACTTTTTTGGAACAGGGTCCGGTCGACCGAGCTCTGTAGCCGGCTGACCGACCTGTTGCAATTTTGCCTATTTCGCATAGTTGCTTGAATTTCCAACTTTAATCGATTCGTGTTGTTTCCTATTTATTGTTATCACTTATTATGACCTTGATGACTCCTTTTTAGGGATTTTTGAATATCCATTTCGATGGATTCTTTATCGGTTTCATTGGATTTTTATTCACATCTTCGTATGTGAATTTTAGCGATTGATTGTTCCTGCAATCTTCTTTGTGATTTGTCACTTTAGAAGTATAAAGGTTTCTATACTAGTAGTAAATATCAAAACTCTTTCTTCAAATGATTTCAACACTATTTTCGTACAAAGCTCGTTTCTTAAACCATTTTTCAATCTATAGTATATACAAACCTTCACCTCACTCGTATGAGAAATCTAATTAAACGACTTAGTAAAACGAGTGGTATGAAACGCTTGCGTTTACTTCGTCGGTTAATTCTTGGACTTGTTCGATTGAATCTCTTGTGACAATTTTATAGTGGAGATCTACAGTTTGTTCGTAAATATTTAAGTTAAGCAAGTGGTTATGGGACATGAAGCTAAACTCTTATATTTACTAGCTTAGTGTAATTGACACTTCTCGTTGATTATGACGATCACCTTTGTGATTTAGACTAGCAATGTGCGATGTCTCTTTGTCTACGAGGGAGACCAAACCCCGTTTTGTGGAGTTTCGACTCAAACTGGTGTGGTTGCAACCCATGGTCTTCGGGCCGTTTGTGGAGCTTCGGCTCAATTTGTGATGGTTAGCAACCATGGAATTAGCGTTCCGTTTGTGATACACGTGTTGGTGAGCTTTATGCTCCCGTTTGTGATAGGCCTTCCCCCCCTTTTTTGTGATTTCTTGATTTCTTGAGATAATTTCTAGAATTTGTGTTTCACCAATTTTCGTGATTTCTATTGATAAGTTTTATCAATATTTGTGCATTGGTGAATTTGTGTGTCATTGACTTTTGTGATTGACATTGATATAATCGTCAATATTTGTGGTTTGCTGAACGAAATAAGGAGTATGACATTTCTTTGGTTCTTGTGTAGATTTTGTGATATTGATTAATCTCTTGTTGATTTTCAATTACTTATATATATCACAGCTTGGCATTGTGATTATTATGTGTTTAGTCATATCTCTTATTCTATATCGTTTCATCTGATATTTATAGTTAGACTGATCCGTTTATTATTTTCTTATTAAATAATACTCGGGTCAGACCGAGATGTTACAGGTTCTTCTGCTTGACTTTACATCCGGGATTACCTCCTTGACTTTTGGTTAACTACTTAGATTAGTAGTTTTTTTGTAGTATACATTTGAGATATAGACTCCATAATGTATACTTATTCTTTTGTGTAGTTCGTGTAACTATTCTTCTATGATATTGTGGATCTTTTTAGACCACTACTCTGATGTACACTTCCTAGTGTAATATTCATATCTATTTCCGCCTTTGTGATATGAATTGTCTGTGACTGATTTATGTTATGTTTGTTTCTATATTTGTTTCTGAAGATATTATAGCCACTGTGTAGTAGCTTTGAGTTTGTGTCGGTATGTCAGATTTCCCTCTTGATAAAGAAATGCATGTTATACTATCTGACATATCGATGCTCGTGCAAAGCAATTACACGGATGGTCGCTCCTCAACAGCCTTATTCTCCGTGTTAGTTGACAGCATTACATCGTAGTGTTCTTGGCTAGCGTGGGTATAGAGGTGGGGCGTCACAACTTGGTATCAAAGCCAAACTTCGGAACAATATGGAATATTATAACAAGGATCATCGTCCTAAGTCCATCTTAGGAGTCGTGCTTTAGGATTTAATTCGAGTCTTCGTACCGATTCATCTTATTTTCCTCATGATTCCTTGTTTATCTATCAAGATTGCTTGATATTCAATTTGGTGAATAACCTTTTTTCTTCTTCTTCTTTCTTTCTTAAGGAAGAGAAATGTCTAGACCAGGCTGCCCCTGAGCCGTACCATCTAGCACTCCACCCCAGGATGGAGTTTTTATGACTGCTCAACAGCTTCTTGATTTAGTGACAAATGCTCAAGCAGCTGGAGCTAACCCGGAACCTACTCACCCAAAGTCGGGATTTGCATGCTTGTGCATCGATTACACTAATTTGGGTGGGGATCCATTCAAAGGTTCCGAAACTATTATTGGCTAAGGTCATGCGATCGATTCTTTTCTCGCATGAATCTTATTGACCTTCACCGAGTTCAGGTGGCCTCTAGTATGCTCCGAGAAAGAGCATTAGACTGGTACGAGCTTCTTAATTCTGAGATTAATGAAGCGGATCTCACCTGGGAGCAATTCCGGGAACGCTTCGAGTAGAAATTTGTACCAGAAGCAGAGAAAGTGACATTGGCTCGACGATTTATAGACCTTGTTCAAGGTGAGTCCTCCGTGACTGATTATGTCGCGTCCTTCGAGTCGCTTTCCAAATATGGGGTTGAATACATCAACACCCCTTTAAAGAAAAACCAGAGGTTCATCTATGGCTTGAACAAAAATCTCAAGAAGCCATTACTTCTAAAATTAGAAGTTTCTTTCGACCAACTCATTGATATCGCTCTTCGTCTTGAAGAGGCGGATAGGGAGAATGATGTTGAAGTGATGGGTTCCAAACCAAGCTTCAACAACAACAAGAAAAGGCCCAGTAAATTCAAAGGCCCTTATCCCAATAAGAAAGGGAAGCAAGCAACCTCCGTGGCAAAGACTTCTTCCTTTGGTCGTGGGGAATGCTATAATTGTGGTTCGAAGGACCATTATGCGAACAAGTGTCCAAAGTCTCTCTCTTGTCGCTATTGCAAAGGTCCCGGTCATGTTATATTTTCATGCCCCAAGCTTCAGGGCAAGAAGGAGGGAAAGCTTAATGTTGCTCAAGCCCCTGGAAACACATCTCGTGGCCAAGGTATTTCTCATTCTATTCTGGATGGAATTATTTTATTTCGTGATCATCCTATTGTTGAGTCACAAGCTTTATGAAAGGTTTTGATTTCTGACAAATAAGGCGATTGATTTCTGACAAACAAGGCGATCGACAAAAACAAGGTCAATAGAGCTATATATGGTACTCTAGATTATAGGTTGATTATTTGTTGTTGTAATAGTAATAAATTTGTTAAAATGTATCCTCAAATAATCATGCATATCAAGGGAATCAATATATATACGAATAATTTATAAGTTGAATGCAGTTGCACAATTCAATGTGCAATTTAACAGGCACCGGTTGACCGGTCAATATATGTGCGGTCGACCGTTCCTGTGTAAATTGCACAGTGAACGTGCACACATGCACATAACGTATATATATTTGAATTCCTGTCTACCGGTCCATTTTTGACCTGTCGACCGTTTTTAAACAGAAAGCATCTTTTCCAAAAGACACTTCTCTTCTCCAAAGGTTGCATCTCCTATCTTTCATCAATGATCATAACTCTTAATGGCAACTGTTCACAAAGAGTTACAACTATTTTTCTCTATATATACTCATCTAAATCATTGATTCATAAAAAAAAAAGTTTTTACAACGATTTCATATATTCTTTTAATCTAATCTCTGATCTCAATACTGTATTATAAAAGCTCTAAATTATTTATTGAATCTTTGAAACTATTTCATATCCTTTGATTCAATAATATACTTTCTTTAATCTTTACAAAACATCATTCATATTCTTTGAGGATAAGATTATAGGAAGGGTGTACTACTAGTGACAAATCCGTGTTTTCAAGAACACAAGTTGTCAACAACAATTGTATTTGTTCTTTTGTTGAAGTCCTCTGTGTTGTAAGAGGCAAGTGTTGAAGTCCTCAGTGTATTAGAGGCGTGAAATCCCGTTCGGTTGTTCGGGTATTGTAAACCTGTTCCTCCGGGTGAAGCGAGGTAGTTAATAGTGAAAATCCAGATAGAAGTCTGGGACTGGACGTAGGACGGTGCTCCGAACCAGTATAAAAATCTCTGGTGTGATTTTTCTATTTTCTATTTACAATGCTATTATCATCTATTTCCACATTTGTATTGTAATCCTTATTACACGATCCGTGTATACTATATTAGCACATATAATTGTATACACACCGCACTTTCAATTGGTATCAGAGCCAGGTCATCATATAACCGTAACACAGTTATTTGATATATTCTTGTAATATGGCAAATAACGCAAGTACTAGAACTCAAAACACCACTTACACAGAAGGGCAATCGACACAAAGACCTCCATTTTTCAATGGTCTTAACTACAGTTATTGGGCAACACGTATGTCATTCTTTATGCAATCAAGTAGCTATGATGCTTGGAATGCTACTCAAAGAGAAATAGTAAATCCAACAACTGATTATTCAGAATGGACTGTGGCTGAGAAAACGGCAGCAGCCGTAAATGCAAGAGCAATAAATATGTTGTTCTGTGCATTAGACCAAAATGAATATAACCGTGTTAGTATCTGCACTACTGCATATCAAATTTGGCAAACGCTAAAAATCACTCATGAAGGTACTAACAAGGTTAAACAAGCCAAAATAGCCATGCTGAAAAGTCAATTTCAAAATTTCAAAATGAAACCAAATGAAACAATCAATGACATGTATTCACGGTTTCAAACTATTCACCATGCACTTATTGGGTTAGGACAAAAGTATTCTGATTTTGATGTTGTTTCAACAGTCCTACATTCTCTGACTAATGAATGGGAAGGAAAAGTATTAGCAATTGAAGAAGCTAATGACCTTTCCGTCATGAAGCCAGATGAATTGATAGGAAATTTAATGTCCTATGAAGCAAATTTGCAGGCTAGAAAAGAACAGAAAGAAGAAAAGAAAAATGTAGCATTTCATGTTGAGAAAGATGAAAATGAATCAGATTCTGAAGATGAAGATTTGGCGTTCATTGCTAAAGGTTTCAAAAAATTCCTAAAATATCGAAAAGCCAGTCGCTACAATAAAAGGAAACCTGGATCAAATAAACCATCTTCATCTGCTATAGAATGTTTCAACTGCCATAAAAAGGGACACATGCAGAAGGATTGTCCAGAACAAAAGAACAAGTCAGAAAATGACAAATTCAAATATAAGAAGGACAAATCAAAGAAACGAGCCTTCTCAGTAACATGGGATGATTCAGAGTCATCTTCATCAGAAAGTGAAAGTGATTCGGAGAATGAACAAGCTAATGTTTGCTTTATGGCAACAGAAGATGAGGTACAAATTCCTACATTTGATGAATTACTTGATATTAATGCTGAATTGATAGTCAAATATAAAGACTTAAAACGTCAATTAAAAGTAGTCAAAGCAGATTTAAGTAGAGCAGAGTTTGAACGAGATATGTTAAAAGATGAGAAGAAAATATTAGAAGAAGAACTTGAAAATATTCAAGAATCATCATCTAATGTTGACTCTCAAATATCTCTTTTGAGTCAAGAAATAGAAGCTCAAAAAGAGAAAAATAATGCTCTCACTACTGAAAATCATGAACTTAAAGCAAAAGTCAAAATTCTAGACCTAGAAAAAGCTAGTTTACAAACAAAGTTTGATGACATTACTCAAAATGTTTCTAACTTTAACAAAGGTCGAGAAAATTTGACTAAAATCATTGAAAGTTCACAATCTATTTCAGATAAACAAGGTTTGGGATATAACAAACATGAAACTAAGAAACATCTTAGAAATAAAAGGAAGAAGAAAGTACAAAAAACTGAAGCTAAGAAAAATCTTAGTTTATTATATTTCAAACCAAAACCAGTTGTGAAATTTCAAAAGAGAAATGTCAAGACTATCAAAATATGGGTTCCTAAAACAAATAATAATTTGATTAGGAACAAATACATTCAGCAATTCATGAATAATGTACATTTTAATAACAATTATATATATAAAGGGGATACCGGACCCAAATGGGTTTGGACTCCTAAGACCTAACTCTTAGGACCCTATAAAAAGTGGGTACCATGAACTTAATTCTATTTTTTGCAGGTCCCACTGAAGAAAAGAGGAAAGTGGATATTGGACAGTGGTTGCTCAAAGCATATGACGGGAGACAAGAGCTTATTAACAAATATTAAAAACTCAGATGGTGGCTCAGTCACTTTTGGAGACAATTCAAAAGGTTATATCATCGGCAAAGGCGATGTGAGCAATTGCTGTACATCTAACTTACCTCTTATTACTAATGTCATGCTAGTTAGAAATTTAAAACACAATTTACTTAGTATTAGTCAATTATGTGACAAGGGTTTTATAATTTCCTTTTCAAATAATAAGTGTAGTATTTTAGATAAAGACCATAATTTGGTTTTTGAAGGTTATAGAGACAGAAATATATATATTCTAAATATGAATATTAATCATAATTCAGATATGTGTCTTGTGGCTAATGACAATGATCCATGGCTATGGCACAAACGTTTCTGTCATATAAACTTCAGAACTATTGACAAGCTAGCCAAAAACAATCTAGTTAGAGGACTACCCAAAATGAGTTTTAAAGTTAACAACATTTGTGATGCATGTCAATTAGGAAAATTGACCAAATCATCGTTTAAATCCAAGAAAGTCATATCAACATTACAACCACTTGAGTTACTGCACATGGATTTATTTGGACCTACTAGAGTTCAATCAATAAATCACAGTCAATATGTGCTTGTAATTGTTGATGATTTCTCTCGTTATACATGGACAATTTTCTTAAAAAATAAAAGTGATACTTTCGATCATTTCAAATCTTTCGTCAAAAGAATTCAAAAATCAAAAGGGATTAAAGTTAAAAATATAAGAAGTGATCATGGCGGAGAGTTTGAAAATAATGAATTTGAACATTTTTGTACAAAGAAAGGTATATATCATAATTTTTCGTTTCCCAGAACTCCACAACAGAACGGAGTAGTAGAACGAAAGAACCGAACTTTACAAGAATGTGCAAGAACATTATTGAATGGAACCACCTTACCAAAACATTTCTGGGCAGAAGCTGTCGCAACTGCCTGTTATGTTCTAAATCGTGTGTCCATAAGACCTCTTACCAAGAATACTCCTTATGAATTGTTTAACAAAAGAAGGCCCAAAATCTCATACTTCAAAGTTTTTGGTTCCAAGTGCTTTATTTTAAATACGAAAGACCAGCTTGGAAAATTCGATCCAAAAGCCGATGAAGGAATATTTGTCGGTTATTCGGAACGAAGTAAGGCCTATCGGATATTTAATAAACGAACCAAAACTATTGAAGAATCACTTCATGTCTCTTTTGATGAAATTTATCAGCATCCTCACACAATATCAGATGATGACGAAGTCATTGATAATCCAATCATCTCAAATACTGATTCTGACTCAGAAGTAATTATTGAGAATACTCCTCAAATATGTGAATTACAATCACCACCAAGAATATTAATAGACCATCCGGCCCAAAATATAATAGGTGAAATAACATCACATGTCAGAACAAGGAGTCAACTCAATCAAATGGGTCATGTCGCTTTTCTCTCAAATATCGAACCCAAGAATCCAAAAGAAGCTGCTACAGATGATTACTGGATCATTGCCATGCAGGAAGAACTAAATCAGTTTGAGCGCAATGACGTTTGGGAACTTGTTCCGAGACCAACTGATCAGTCAGTAATTGGTACTAAATGGGTCTATAAAAATAAGGCTGACGAACAAGGAAATATCACCAAAAATAAAGCAAGATTAGTAGCACAAGGATACAATCAGGAAGAAGGTATCGATTATGAAGAAACTTTTGCACCAGTTGCTCGACTAGAAGCTATTAGAATTCTATTATCTTTTGCTTATCATCATAATTTCAAACTTTATCAGATGGATGTCAAAAGTGCTTTTCTCAATGGATTTATCAAAGAGAATGTCTATGTCGAACAACCTCCTTTATTCGTACATGAAAAATATCCTGACCATGTGTTCAAACTTAAGAAAGCTCTGTATGGTTTAAAACAAGCACCTCGTGCTTGGTATGAACGATTACGTAGCTATCTTATTAATTCAGGATTTGAAATAGGCAAAGTCGATCAAACTTTGTTTATTAAACATTCTCGAAAAGATATTCTGGTTATCCAAATATATGTAGACGATATCATCTTTGGTTCAACAAACGATAAACTCTGCAAGGAATTTGCAAATATTATGACCAAAGAATTCGAAATGTCTCATATGGGAGAACTATCTTATTTTCTTGGACTTCAAATCAAACAACTTTCAAACGGTATTTTTATCAATCAAGAAAAATACTGTGAAAATCTTATCAAACGCTTCGGATTACAAAATACATCTGGTAAACCAACTCCTATGAGTACAACTACACATCTTGAAAAAGATGAAAGTGGTAAGAATGTTGACCAGAAATTATATCGAAGCATGATTGGTTCTCTTCTTTATCTTACAGCTAGTCGTCCAGATATATTAATGAGTGTTTGTTTATGTGCTCGTTTTCAAGCCGATCCAAAGGAATCACATTTACGAGCAGTGAAACGTATAATTCGTTATCTTAATAATACCAAAGATTTTGGTCTTTTCTATCCAAAAGAATGTCCATTTGAATTAGTATCATATAGTGATGCTGATTTCGGTGGCTCACGAACAGATAGAAAAAGTACAAGTGGTACATGCCATTTTATTGGAAAATCACTTGTCTCTTGGTTTAGTAAGAAACAGAATTGTGTTTCACTATCAACATGTGAAGCTGAATATATATCAGCGGCTCTCGCTTGTACTCAAGTACTATATATGCAACAAACACTTCAAGATTTTGATATTCATTTATCAAATTCTATTATATACTGTGATAACACAAGTGCTATAAATCTTTCTAAAAATCCAGTGAATCACTCTCGAACTAAACACATTGATATCCGTCATCATTTTCTTCGAGATAATATTGAAAAAAGAAATATATGTCTTGAATATGTCCATACTGAAAATCAATTAGCAGACATTTTTACTAAGCCGCTGCTCGAATCTAATTTTATTAGATTACGAAGAGAGCTTGGATTAATTTCAAGAAAAAATCTTGACTAAGCAATTACTAATGTACACCTTCTCTTTTGGTTATTCTCTTTGATTATAATTTTTTGTTTAAACTAAACTAATGTCTTTTCTCCTGGTAACCGTATCTTTTACTTAACCTATTTTTTATATTAAATATTAGCCATTGCTTTATTTAATGGTTAAAATCTATTTACTCATTTTATAAATTCAGTTTTAAAAACAAAGCTATTTTTAGATTTACAATAAAATTTCTGCTTATATTTTCGTGGTTAAAAGTTATCATTAACTCTCATCCATAAAAGTATATATAAGAAACTTATATATATAAGCTTGAAAAATTTTTTTTATTCATCTTTACTTCTTATCTAACCATAGTACTATATTCAACTTACACTATGGCTCATATTTGTGACAAATGTGCGCAAGAATCTCACATTTCTATTACAAGCTCTGAGTCGGACGAATATTATTCTCCTACTACTCCAAAACAAAAATCGAGCTGTCATCATCAATGCTCTTATATGTCTGATAAAACTCCAAATTCAAAACGAGTTAAAAGGACACTATTCTATTCTCCTCGAACCAAAGCTCAAATTGATGAGATACACCACTACCAAAAACATCAGATAGACCTTCAGAGACAACTCCATTACGGGCAAAGTCAACTTTATCACGAGCAACAACGGACATCGGCACGATTGTCTGTTTTAGAAAAGTTGGCAACATTTTTCTGCGGTTCCAACAAACATGACGTACATGAACCAATGCCATCTAGGCCATCAACATCTAAAAGTCCTAACTCATGGGATCGGAACTATGAAAAGAATGAAGGAGCTCAGAAACAATGGAGTCCATGGTCGAATCGTATTGAAGGAAACAACGATAATTCTAATGACGAACTTTCTCATTAGATTTATATATAGTTGTTATATATTTATCTATCTCTTGTATAATGATGGTTATATTTTGTATTATGTATAAAATATAATATATATATATATATATATATATATATAGGTTGATATATAATAAAAAAAACTTGAAAAAGAATCCTATATGCACACAGACCAGGACCGGTCGACCACCCATTTTATTGCCGGTCGACCGTTTACTCTCTGGTTGAAAACGGTCGACCGGCCAAAATTTGTAGGTCGACCGGTTACGCATTTTTCAGTTTTTTATATATAACCCTATACGTTACTTTACCCTCTACCCTCATTCACTCTCTACTCAAACTATTCTCTATCCCCAAATCACAAACCCTAGTTCCCATTCTTCAATTCCCAAATCACAAATCCTCCAACAATGGCTCCTCCTCAAAAGAAATCAAAGAAAGGAGCAATCTCTGAAACTTCATCTCATACCATCTCCGTCAAAAAATGGCTTCAAACTCCAATTGCTATAACACGATGGAATCAAATGACAAATTACAAGTTTCATCCGGGATCTTTTATCAAATTTGATGATTTCACAGCTTACGGAGTTCGAAGGTTAGCCGATAATGCCAACATTACTCCATTGATAGATTTTTCGGCAAATAGTGTGGAGATAAATCATTTAATGATTAAATTATTTTACGCCAACATGAATCTTGATGAATATCAACCTGATAATCCAAACGGCGTCATCTGGTCTATGGTCTGTGGAAAACAAATTTTTCTTACTCATGCTAGAATTGCCTCTATACTTGGCATACCAAATTGAGGCGAAGAATTTTCATCTACCTTCTGCGAAGTTTTCACCCGAAATAGTACAAGTCATCAGTTTATAGAAGACAATAGTGATGGCACTAAGTCTATAGGACTTCGACCGACAGCAAGGTTACTTCATCGGGTCTTGATGCATTCTCTTTTTCCTAGACTTGGAAATTATGATGCAGTGTACAAAGAAAACTTCAAGGCACTCTATGCTATCTATGGTGAAATCCAAATCAATTGGGTTCACATGCTTTTTGATGAAATTCTCAAGGTAAATAATTCAACCCGGCCTCATTTCTTCTATAATGAATATATCATGAGACTTTTGTTAGCTTGTGGGGTCAATCCTCCTGATTCTGCAACTTCAACACCAAAATGCATTGATTCCATAACCATCAAAAGAATGAAGCTTCCTCCACCTTATCTTGAGATTATGCCTTTTGAAGAATGGCAACAACGAGGACCGAGAAAACAAAGAGCAACTTCCTCTCGATCTCGTCCCGATGAGGTGAAACTTTTAAGATCAAAGTCATCAACAAAAGAATCTCTTGAAACCATTGCGCGTAATCAATTTCTGCTTGAATCTCGTCTCAAGCGTATGGACTCTAAAATTGATAAGCGCTTCAATAAGGTCAAGTCGTTCTTCGGTATGCTATGGGACGCTATATCATGTTCCTCATCCACCTCTGTTCAAGCACAAGATCCAGGAAAACGTCCTGCTGCTCCGGTTTTCACATGGACATCATCTGACGAGGGCGAATCGTCTAGAGGGAACAATGATGAGGAAGAAGAGGAAGAAGATGAAGATGATGATGATGACGACGATGATGAAGAGGAGATTCGATCTGCTTCATCCTAGATTCTATTATGTTTTAGCTCTTTAAAAACATTTTTCGACACTTGTACTAAATAGTGTCGTTATTTATGCTTTTCAATTAACATTATGTTCTGTAGTAAACTCTGTTATGTCTTTGATGTGTTAATGATTTATTTTTCTATGCTTATTATATTCATTCTACGCATATCATATTCTAGTGATCTGTTACTCCTTTTTGTCGATGACAAAGGGGGAGAAAGGGCTAACAATTGCTTGCAGGAAAGAAATCACATACTCAGGGGGAGATTCAGATTTGCAGATATATATATTGTCATCAATCAAAAAGGGGGAGAATGTTGAGTCACAAGCTTTATGAAAGGTTTTGATTTCCGACAAATAAGGCGATTGATTTCTGACAAACAAGGCGATCGACAAAAACAAGGTCAATAGAGCTATATATGGTACTCTAGATTATAGGTTGATTATTTGTTGTTGTAATAGTAATAAATTTGTTAAAATCTATCCTCAAATAATCATGCATATCAAGGGAATCAATATATATACGAATAATTTATAAGTTGAATGCAGTTGCACAATTCAATGTGCAATTTAACAGGCACCGGTCGACCGGTCAATATATGTGCGGTCGACCGTTCCTGTGTAAATTGCACAGTGAACGTGCACACATGCACATAACGTATATATATATTTGAATTCCTGTCTACCGGTCCATTTTTGACCTGTCGACCGTTTTTAAACAGAAAGCAACTTTTCCAAAAGACACTTCTCTTCTCCAAAGGTTGCATCTCCTATCTTTCATCAATGATCATAACTCTTAATGGCAACTGTTCACAAAGAGTTACAACTATTTTTCTCTATATATACTCATCTAAATCATTGATTCATAAAAAAAAAGTTTTTACAACGATTTCATATATTCTTTTAATCTAATCTCTGATCTCAATACTGTATTATAAAAGCTCTAAATTATTTATTGAATCTTTGAAACTATTTCATATCCTTTGATTCAATAATATACTTTCTTTAATCTTTACAAAACATCATTCATATTCTTTGAGGATAAGATTATAGGAAGGGTGTACTACTAGTGACAAATCCGTGTTTTCAAGAACACAAGTTGTCAACAACAATTGTATTTGTTCTTTTGTTGAAGTCCTCTGTGTTGTAAGAGGCAAGTGTTGAAGTCCTCAGTGTATTAGAGGCGTGAAATCCCGTTCGGTTGTTCGGGTATTGTAAACCTGTTCCTCCGGGTGAAGCGAGGTAGTTAATAGTGAAAATCTAGATAGAAGTCTGGGACTGGACGTAGGACGGTGCTCCGAACCAGTATAAAAATCTCTGGTGTGATTTTTCTATTTTCTATTTACAATGTTATTATCATCTATTTCCACATTTGTATTGTAATCCATATTACACGATCCGTGTATACTATATTAGCACATATAATTGTATACACACCGCACTTTCACCTATTCGAGTTCTTTTTGATACGGGCGCGTCCCATTCTTTTATATCAAAAGAACTTGTTGATACTTTTTCTTTGGATGTTTTGTGTTTAATGACTTCTTTGAGAATTGCGAATCCGGTTGGTTGATCCGCAACAATCAGTTTATTGTGCAAAGATGTCGAGATTATTTTGTGTGATTTTCCTTTCCTAGCCGATTTGCATGTCATGCGTTATTTAGGCTTTGGAATGATTTTGGGAATGGATTGGCTTAACCGTTATGAAGCTCATATCCTATGTCCTGAGCGGACTATTCATCTTCGACATCCTCAATCTATTAATCAGGTTTCTGTTATTCTTAAAGATTCGGATTCTGCTTTGGTTGCATCTTTATATTCTTTAAATCCTCGTGATGACGATGATGATGATGAGGGTGATATTATTTCTCTTATTCACGTCGTTCGTGAATTTTCCGACATATTCGAGCCCGTTTTAGGATTACCACCTAAGCGAGCAACTGAGTTCAGAATTAATCACATTCCTGGAGCTCAACCTATCACTCGCCCTCCTTATCGTATGTCCAATAAAGAAAACGTGGAGATGCGTAAACAATTATCCGAATTGGAGATGAAGCAATTTATTCGCTCTAGTTCCTCGCCTTGGGGAGCTTCGGCTATTTTTGTGAAGAAATCCGATGGAACACTTAGGCTTTGCGTTGACTACCGCAAGCTTAATGATCTTACTATCAAAAATAAATATCCTTTACCTCGGATTGATGATCTATTCGATCAACTTAGTGGTGCTAGAGTCTTTTCACAATTAGACTTAGCTACTGGATTTCATCAACTTCGTATTGCAGAGGATAGCATTCCTTTAACATCATTCCGAACTCGTTATGGATCTTATGAATGGCTTCTTATGCCATTTGGTCTAACGAATGCTCCGGCTTATTTCGTTGACCTTATGAATAGAGTTTTCAAAGACTTCCTCGACCGGTTTGTTCTCATCTTTATTGATGATATTCTTGTGTATTTAAAAACCGAGGAGGAACATGAGAAGCATCTTCGGATTGTGTTGGAAACTCTTAGGAGTAATCGATTAAAAGTAAAATTTTCTAAATGCCATTTTTGGCAATCTCGTGTGAATTTTCTCGGTCATATTATTTCCGAATCCGGAATTTCCGTGGATCCTTCAAAGATTGAAGCGATTCAAGATTGGAAGAGACCGGAGAGTGTGATAGAGATTCGTAGTTTCCTTGGATTGGCAGGTTATTACCACCGTTTTATCAAAGACTTTTCTAAGATTGTCGTGCCTCTCACTAGCTTAACGAAGAAAGGTGTTAAATACATTTGGTCGGACAAATGTGAAACTTCTTTCCAGAAATTAAAAGAACTCCTTTCTGATGCTCCCATTCTTGTTATTCCCGAGGGGAATCAGGATTTCGTTGTTTATACCGATGCTAGTCGCGTTGGTTTGGGTGCCGTTCTTATGCAAAGAGAACGTGTTATTGCTTATGCTTCTAGGCAATTGAAGCCTGCTGAGACTAGATATGCCACTCATGATTTAGAGCTCGCGGCTATTGTTTTCGCTCTTCGTATTTGGCGTCATTATATTTTAGGAGAGAAATTTGTTCTTTATACCGATCATAAATCCTTGATGTATTTATTCTCCCAAAAGGAACTTAATTTGCGTCAACAGCGTTGGCTCGAATTTCTTGCTCCTTATGATCTTGATATTCTTTATACCCCCAGTAAGGGTAATCGTGTCGCCGATGCTCTTAGCCGTAAACAACAAGCTGTTGTTTCTATGATGATATCCGAATGGAACGATCTCGAGATCTTATCCACTTGTGAGATTCGAGACCGCATATCCGATTTATGCTCATCATTTGTTTTATGTTGCCTTGAGGCTCGTCCTTCTCTTTTAGACCGCATTCTTGAAGCTCAAAGGCTAGATCTCGAATTGGCTCTTCTTGGCCAAAATATTAAGGATAGAATTGATATTGAAGGTTTGAAAGACTTTGATATCGATTCCCTTGGCGGCATTCGGAAATTTAGTAGACTTATCGTGCCAAATATTAGTGATCTTCGTAAAGATATTTTAGAAGATTCTCATCATCCAAAATTTACCATTCATCTCGGTAGTAGTAAAATGTACGCGGATATGAAGCAACTTTATTATTTGGAGGGAATGAAACTTAACATCGCTAACTTCGTTAAGTGTTGCATGACTTGCCAACTCGTTAAGGCCGAGCATCAAAGGCCCGGTGGGTTATTGCAACCTTTGGAAATTCCAATTTGGAAGTGGGACCAAATTTCCATGGATTTTATAGATGGCCTTCCCCGTTCTCGTTCGGGTCATGATAGCTTATGGGTGATTGTTGATAGACTTACTAAATCCGTCCATTTTATTCCCATTCGGCCTAACCGAACCGTACCTCTTTTGGCCAAACTCTTTATTAAAGAAATTGTTAAATTGCATGGGGTTCCTACTTCTATTGTTAGTGATCGTGATCCATTGTTTACTAGTGGATTTTGGAAGAGTCTTCAAAAAGCTTTAGGAACGAAGCTTAATTTTAGCACCGCTTATCATCCTCAGTCCGATGGACAAACCGAGCATGTGAATCAAACTCTTGAAGATCTTCTTCGTGCATGTGTGCTTGATTTTGGTGGAAGTTGGGAAGATCATATTTCTCTGGTTGAGTTTTCCTATAATAATAGCTTCCAATCTAGTATTGGTATAGCACCTTTCGAGGCACTCTATGGAAGGCCATGCCGATCTCCTTCTTGTTGACGTGAGGCCGGTGAGAAGCTGGTCTTAGGTCCAGATTTTATTCGTGATTCCACAGAAAAGATTGAACTTATTCGACATAGGATGAAAGAAGCCCAGAGTAGACAAAAATCCTATGCCGATAACCGAAGAAGGAAGTTAGAGTTTTCTGTGGGAGATCTTGTGTTCATTCGTGTGTCACCTATGAAAGGTGTTGTGCGTTTCAACCGATCGGGAAAATTGGCGCCTCGATATATTGGGCCATTTCCTATCACTTAACGTATTAGTTCCTTGGCTTATCGCCTATCATTACCGGCTCAGTTTTCTGCTATGCATGACATGTTTCATGTTTCTCAATTACGGAAATGTCTTCGAGATTCCGATTCTATTCTTGAGCCCGGTGTTGTGGAAGAGATTGAAGTTTCGCCTAATTTAACTTATGAGCAGCATCTTATTCGAATTATAGCTTCGAAGGTCAAACGTCTTCGAAATAAAGATGTTCCGCTTGTGAAAGTTCAATGGTCTTCAAATCCTAAGGATTGTTCTTGGGAGTCTAGAGAGTTCATCGAGCGATCACATCCGAACTTACTTTCCCGTGCTCTTTAAGGTGAACCTTTTATTTCAAATTTCTTTTGTGTTGAATATGCTTTTATGGTTGTTACTTTATGTTCTCTTCTTAAATATTGCGAGGACTCAATTTCATTAAGGAGGGGAGTCTGTACAACCCGCATATTTGTCGGTTTTTTATATTTAAATATTTTATCGATACTCGGAATTTAGTCCGAAAAGCTATTTTTGCATATGGTCGAATTAGGACTTGGGACCACTCCCATTGAGTTTAAAATGCCGTTTGCGACCTTTTTGAGTATAAGCTTCGATATGTTTGGAGAAAGTTGATTTTTGCTACTTTTTCACTTTGCGTTTGGGTTTGGGCTCAGCCCTATGTTTAACTTATACTCAAATCTGAGCCACTCCTCTCCATTCACCCTCACTTTCTCCTCTTTTCAGTTTTAAAGCATCAATGGTGGGAGAGATAGGAAATTAAAACTCCAAAACCCTAGTTTCCTTTTGCAAATCAAGCTCTAGCTCCAAACTAATAGAAGAACCCATTAGTAAGCTTCTCTTCTTCTTCTCCAACTCTTTCTCTCTTTGATTTCAGAAAATTCCTAAACCTAATTTGGGAAATGTTTCTCTTTTTAGCTTAGAATCAAGCTTCTTGAGTTGGATTTGAAGAGTGGTTGATTCCCCTTTTGCTTTCAAGCTTCTTTTTCAATTGCTTGGGTTCAAAGGTGAGATTTTTATCTCACGTCTATGCTTATGATTATCTTCGAATGTTAGGTATGAATTCCTATCACTTATTCGTGTGCATTAGCTTTTGGTTTGGATTGATTTGGTGAATATTCCAATTTTTAGTGTTTTGGGTTCAAACCCTTAAAAATCATAGCTTTGATGTTCAAATGCGTTTTTGGTGATGCAACGAGGAGCTCATAGGGCCGGGTAGTCGATTGGCATAAATCCTTAGTGCCGATGCTCGAGTGGTTGCGAATTGGTCATGATTGGCCATAGTATTCGATGGGCTAGGAAGGGACTGGGAACAGGTTCGGCCGACCGAGCCCTGTGGCCGGTCGATCGATCTGCTACTAAGGTGCATAGGCACCTTTTTGTCTCTGGTCCGGTCGACTGGCTACAGGGCTCGGCCGACCGACCTGCTTCCCGCGACTTTTTTGGAACAGGGTCTGGTCGAGAGAGCTCTGTAGCCGGCCGACCGACCTGTTGCAATTTTGCCTATTTCGCCTAGTTGCTTGAATTTCCAACTTTAATCGATTCGTGTTGTTTCCTATTTATTGTTATCATTTATTATGACCTTGATGACTCCTTTTTAGGGATTTTTGAATATCCATTTCGATGGATTCTTTATCGGTTTCGTTGGATTTTTATTCACATCTTCGTATGTGAATTTTAGTGATTGATTGTTCCTACAATCTTCTTCGTGATTTGTCACTTTAAAAGTATAAAGGTTTCTATACTAGTAGTAAATATCAAAACTCTTTCTTCAAATGATTTCAACACTATTTTCGTACAAAGCTCGTTTCTTAAACCGTTTTCCAATCTATTAGTATATACAAACCTTTACCTCACTCGTATGAGAAATCTAATTAAACGACTTAGTAAAACGAGTGGTATGAAACGCTTGCGTTTACTTCATCGGTTAATTCTTGGACTTTTTCGATTGAATCTCTTGTGACAATTTTATAGTGGAGATCTACAGTTTGTTCGTAAATATTTAAGTTAAGCAAGTGGTTATGGGACATGAAGCTAAACTCATATATTTACTAGCTTAGTGTAATTGACACTTCTCGTTGATCATGACGATCACCTTTGTGATTTATACTAGCAATATGCGATGTCTCTTTGTCTGTGAGGGAGACCAAACCCCGTTTTGTGGAGTTTCGACTCAAATTGGTGGGGTAGCAACCCATGGTCTTCGGGCCGTTTGTGGAGCTTCGGCTCAATTTGTGATGGTTAGCAACCATGGAATTAGCGTTCCGTTTGTGATACACGTGTTGGTGAGCTTTATGCTCCCGTTTGTGATAGGCCTTCCCCCCTTTTTTTTGTGATTTCTGGATTTCTTGAGATGATTTCTAGAATTTGTGTTTCACCAATTTTCGTGATTTCCATTGATAAGTTTTATCAATATTTGTGCATTGGTGAATTTGTGTGTCATTGACTTTTGTGATTGACATTGATATAATCGTCAATATTTGTGGTTTGATGAACGAAATTAGGAGTATGACATTTCTTTGATTCTTGTGTAGATTTTGTGATATTGATTAATCTCTTGTTGATTTTCAATTACTTATATATATCACAGCTTGGCATTGTGATTATTATGTGTTTAGTCATATCTCTTACTCTATATCGTTTCATCTGATATTTATAGTTAGGCTGATCCGTTTATTATTTTCTTATTAAATAATACTCGGGTCAGACCGAGATGTTACAGGTTCTTCTGCTTGACTTTACATCCGGGATTACCTCCTTGACTTTTGGTTAACTACTTAGATTAGTAGTTTTTTTGTAGTATACATTTGAGATATAGACTCTATAATGTATACTTATTCTTTTGTGTAGTTCGTGTAACTATTCTTTTGTGATATTGTGGATCTTTTTAGACCACTACTCTGATGTACACTTCCTAGTGTAATATTCATATCTATTTCCGCCTTTGTGATATGAATTGTCTGTGACTGATTTATATTATGTTTATTTCTATATTTGTTTCTGAAGATATTATAGCCACTGTGTAGTAGCTTTGAGTTTGTGTCGGTATGTCGGATTTCCCTCTTGATAAAGAAATGCATGTTATACTATCTGACATAGCGATGCTCGTGCAAAGCAATTACACGGATGGTCGCTCCTCAACAGCCTTATTCTCCGTGCTAGTTGACAGCATTACATCGTAGTGTTGTTGGCTAGCGTGGGTATAGAGGTGGGGCGTCACAACAGTGGTCTGCAGTCTTTGCTGAAATCAAATTTCAACCTCGTTTTGAAATCTGAGCTACCGCAGCATTTCTGGAAATGCTGTCTTTGCTGTTTTAAACTAAAAGTTAACTAAAACTGAGTTTTAACAGTAGTTTTTAAGTGTCGTCTTTGCTGAATTAAAATGTTTTCAAGTATAACTTATAACAGCTTTTTTAAATGCTACGAAAGGCTGAAATTTTAATAAATATGATTTTTGACTTAGTAAATGAGCTCAGAATGACTTGAAACTTTGAAATTTGAATACTTGATTTGAAAGTATAATAATTACAATTATAAAATGATTTTAATTGAATTAAATTGATGGAATATAAATTATTTAAAAGGTGATTTGAGATGATAATAAATGAATGTTATCTTTGAATTTAAAGATGTTTAAGATATGATATATTGAATGATTTGAAATGAAGTTTTGAGAAGATATGATATTTCGGTATATATTAAATGTTTGAAATAAAGTTTTTGAAAGTTATGATATTTTGAAATTAAAATAATTCAAAAATGAAGTTGGAAAGATATGATATTTATGTATTAAAAATGATTTGAAATGACTTGATATTTATTTTGATAAATATTTGAATTTGAAAGATATGGTATGTTGATATATTGAAATGGTTTAGAAATGATTTAATCTTTCTTTGATAAAGATTTGGATTGAAAGTATATTTTATTTTGAAGTATGAAAATATTGTTTTAAAGTTATAACCACGGGTTATAATAACGATTGGTTGTTAAAGAGACCGGGATTGGATATTGTCTTATAGCCGGCCAATACCGAAAACCACCTTAACAACCGTGTACGTGGTGGAGATTCCAGAATGAAGTAGGTTGGTGGCGGCGTTTCCTGTAAGGTAAATACGTGGACCTAACTCCCGTGAGTTGGCATAAGGTGGCTAAAACAGGAGCGATCGACGGGTTAATAAGGTAGCACATTTGATCGGACACATCCCTTCGATATTATACTTTGACTTTTGGATTGATTAGGTGGCCACTTTTGATTTTATTTGGGGGTGTGGCTCGAGGTGGGCGGTAGCTGCGCGCTACGCGTTACCACCGACCCGAAAGCGTAATTGGTATATCTACCCTGGCATTGCCTAGTTATGCCGTGTCACTTACCCTATCGCGCCTTGTACGAGTTTGGTTTTCTCCCGTAACCCGTGTGGTATCCTCTGGTGGCTTCCCGATCAGGAGGGACTATGATATTGGATGGACTACTAGGACTATTACGTGTTAAGGGCTATATGGATAACCCCTTAATGCTATTTAAAAGTAAGTTTATTTTACTATAGACACTATTATAATAGCGTAATATACTACATAGTAAATAGTTTAACGGATCCTTAGAAGATGGGCGGTCCCAAGCATCTTCTAAGTTACTTGTACCTTTACTACTGTTCACATGAGTTGGTTTACATTGTATAAGTATGTATGTCCTGACTCGAGTGTTTGTATTTTTATTTACGTCGGGTCAGCCTGAGTATTCACAGATTTGGATTTCCACTTTCTGGAGATTGAAATCGCTGGAGATTATCTACTTGTCAAGTTTTATCTTTTGCGGCATGTTGTTCCTTTCAGCTCTTGTATTAGTAGACTTCTATGTAGTGAGACTTCCTTTGTACTTTATTTCTTCTGTTGTATTTTATGTAACTCTGATATTTTTATATTGTAGCTTCATGAACTATTATTTCTTTTACTTCCACTGCATTATTATTTCTCTGTGTCTGTGATCTGTGATTTTTATTTACCGTATATTCTGAGATTTGCCAAATTTTTATTTACAACGCGGTATTTTGAGAAATTCAATTCCGACATGAGTGTCTACCTATACACTTATAATGAATGCGAATGGTTGAAAATATCGGGCCGTTACATTTGGTATCAGAGCTTTGGCTCTAGGCAATACTTAACATATATGGTAAATTTATTTACAGAATCACTTTCATTCGAGTGTGAATCTCTTCCTTTTTGATTCGATTCCTTTTGAATTTTGGAACGTTCTCTGCGGTTCCAAAATACATTCTTGTCCCCACTATTCATCTTCTTTTGATTCTGGAGTGTCCCATACCTCCACTTCGAATGATCCTTAGAATGAGTCGGCGGTCTCATCAATCTTTGAATGACTTGTAAAGGGGTGAAACTCCTTTACCATAGGCATCGATTCACCGGCGATTTATATATCCTCGGTTTAGATGCTAGTATCTCTTGTTATCCTGAATTCTATCTCTTGAGATCAGAAGTAGATTTGCCCCAGAAATCTACATCGATCTTTTTCTTGAAGTCACGGTTGACCCGGTTAAGGTTGCCCGCGATTTATTTAAGCTTATCCACCCCCCTACTCTGTTATTTAATCATCATGTCTTTTGTTTCCAATCTATTCTTCCAAACATTTTGAATTGTACTTGTATATCTATGTTTTGTTTTATATATTGTATTGTTTGAGTTGTTGATGTTGATTTGGGTTTCCGATCAATTCGTCTGATCAATGCTATCGATAGGATTTCCAAAACACTTTGACAGAACAAACTGACACAATATTATTTTAAAATTTGGTTAATGAAATAAATTTTGATATATGATTAAATTTATGGAACTTAATAAACTGATTTAAATTGATTATTTAAAGTGATAATACTTGATTTATCATTTATTGTTCTATAAATGAATTTATAGATAGTTATAAATTGATTTGGGAACTGAAATGAATTTAGAACAAGAAATCTGAGAATTTAATTTTCGATGGTTTCAAACCTTGTGTTTAAAGTTTTAAAGGGTTATATTATTTAAAGTATCGAATAGAAATTTGTTTTCAAAGAACTCGAAAGTTTAAAAATTAGTGCTCTTCTCTTTGTCGCTAGAAAATAACTTCAGTGATGACCGCGGCATCATCAACGTTCATTTTCGAGTTTCGAAGTGAAGAGACCGCTCCGTAGACTTACTACAGCTTTGTTTTGGTAAATCAAATTGATTTGAGTTGAATTTCTAAAATATGACTTGATTTATAATAAATAGAGATATCATTTAAATTTGATTTGATAAACCATGTACATACCTTTAGTTATCTCTAAATGGTTTGAAGAAATCCAAAATTTAATTCTTAAATTTTATTTTTAAAGAATAATTTCGATTATAAAAAGAAAATCAAAAAAAATTGGATAAATAATTCAAACTTGAGATAATTGAATTGGAAAGTTTTATTTGTGTAATACTCAATTGCATTCCAATATAACTTACCTTAATTTCAGAAGTTAACAATGTAATTGGACAATATACAATATAAAAAGATTTTATAAACAAAATTTGAGTCGTTATAATAAACGTTATACACTGAAATTTTAGTTTGAAAAAAAAAGAGATTAACAGAGGTAAATAGAATAAATGGGTAATTGAATAATTTGCAATATAAAATAATGTTAAAAGAACTAAGAATAAAAGAAAGCAGTTATAATAAGTGTAAGTATATGTAACAGCCCAAATTTTAGCAATATTTTATTCTTTATTTATAACTCTGGGGTTTTATTTTTCGAAAATTTGATTGTCTAAATTTTATTATAAATAATCACCCAAGATTTTTATTAGTGTGAAAATTCTAAAATTCTTATTTGGGTTAAAACCTAACATTTTTTTTTTGAAGTTATAAATCTTAGTTTTTTTATTTTTAATCTTTTGGTTTAATTTAATATGTTCGTAACAACATTTATTTCACCTTTTGTTCTTTAAAAAAAATTGATTTTATACTTTTAAAAATTTAATATTTTATATTTTACTTATATACATTTTTGAATATAAATTTCTTAGTAAACGTGTAAACAAATCATATTTTTATATAAGTAATAAATTTCCAAAACTTTGTGTATAAATAAACTGTTTAATTTCACGTCTAAAAGGCGCGTTATTTGATGGAATAAATAATGTATATATACATACAAGAAAACGTATAAAATTTAAATCCATTGTTTTCATTTTTTTGGACAAAAATCACTGCGTCTGTTGTACGCATTCTACGTTTTCTTTTATACGTATATACAACAGTTTATTTCTTAAATGTTAAGTAAATCAAAAGGATATAAACAAATCATATTTTAATTAAGTAATAAATTTTCAGTTAATAGTGTAAATAAGCTATTTAAGATACACGTTTTAATTTGTACAATTTAGTTGGCATACAAATGGTATGAATTTGAAGTAATATTATAACCTATATTTACTACATAAGAAAAACGTACAAATTTAAAAGCGTTTCTTTGTTATAAATTAGGCGTATATTTTTACGTCAGTTTTACGCATGTCTCATTTTCTTACCTTGGATAACAATAAAATTTATCCGTAGGCGTATTTTTTTTAAGTGGGAAAGAAATAAATTCCCTAACCATTCAATTAGTTTAAAATGTTTGCCTTGGATTCATGCGGAAATTTTTCTACTCTTTCCAATTGCCTCTCGTTTAAAATTGGTATAAAATCTTTAAAATCCAATCCGGTTCAAAATCAACTTTCCTCCTGCCTTTTTCTTTCGCCATTATCAACGCGTGTTTGATTATAAAACACGATTCATTTCATACTTCTCTACCATTCCTAAAGCAATTTATTTCATACCGTTTCCTCCACTCAATCAACGCAAATTACTCCCTTTAAATATAAAATCTGCCTCACCATTTACATGCAAATTATATTCACTTTCCTTTTGCCTTCTGATTTAATAGGAACGTGATCCACAAATTACTAACCATTCCAAAATCTTTAAATTTCTTTCCATTTTTCCCTTGATGCACGCAAGCTTTTCTTTAAATGCTAAACACGTTTTCTTCCTTGCTTTAAAATTTGCATGCCTTGATTTTTGCTTTCCCACTTTAACAATTGTGTTGTCACAAATAAATACAGACCACGTATCAAATTTCATCTGCATCTCATTTTGGGTTCCTCTCCTTCTTCCTTGCTTGTGAGCAAAGCATCAGGTAATGACCGAATTATTTTTCCTCCTTTTTTTTCTCTTTTCTTCATTGTTCTGTTCAAATTTTTGGCTCTACTATTTCACCACATGACACCTACCCCCTCCACAATCAATAGCACCCTCCACAGTATAGACAGATTCTTGCTTATATCATTTATAAACACGTTGGAAAAGGATATAGGTGGCATCGCTGTTTTACTTCAGGTTTTAAATCGGTAAAAATATTCTCCTCAGCTTTGTTCGTTCAAGGTCTTAACGTTAATAAGTATTTTGGTTTGAGAAAAAATTCATTTGGCTAAGGCCTTGAAAAAAATCATTTGCTCCACTTGTACTCTAAGATAGAGTAAATATGTTTGCACCACTTTTATAAAAATAGAAAATAAATGTTATCACATGTTAGACCATGCGTGTTTTGTTAGTCACCTATGCTCTAGGAGAATGAGAAAATATTATTCAGGCACCACTTTTCTTTTATATATATAAAAAAAAGTAATAATAATAAGAATAAATAAATTAGATATATATAATATGTATAAGGAAGCATATATTTTTTGTGTGGGTTAAAACATTCGTATGATGTATATTTTAAAAGTTATTTTATAATGATAAAGTTTTAAAAAAGTTTTAAAAGTTATTTTAACTCTTCAGTGTATAATATATATATATAATGATAAAGTTTTAAAAGTTATTTTACACTTGTTGTTTCATATAAAAATGCATGACAGCTTATATATATATATATAACTCGTTGTTGAGTATATTAAGTGCATAAGAAAGTATAAAAAGGTATTATATATTCTCAACTACATATACGTTTGCAGTATAGTTATGTTATTAGCTTTTGAATATAAATATATAGCAAGAGTTTTTATATAACTGAATATTAATAAATATATAAGGTTGTTCTCCGTGTTTATATTAAAACTGAAATTTTAAAGTCACATATTTTGTTATAAGTGTATTGTTAAATATTATATTTATAGTCTTAACGTGTATTGTAATAAGTGTACTGTATACTATATTACATTACTATAAATAGTATAATTTAAATATAGTCTAGTTTAAATGTATAATGGATATATGTTGATTATACAGAACGTATGGTCAATAGTTGTTTCTAAACTATTTATATTTTTGGAAAACGTATGTATATAATTTTAATGAGTCTCAAAGTTAATAATAGTTAAGCAAATAATATTTTGGGATTTTATATATTTTGTTTCGGTCTACATCAAGCAGTTTCTAATCTATTTTCATCGATCTCTATTTATCGGCTCTGTTCGTCCTATTGGTGCCAATCTTGTTCATTTTGGAAATTCGTTCTTGGATCCATAACCCATTTCAAATCTCTCTAGCCTCGAAAGGTGAGTAATCACTCACGATTAACATATTTTTATTCATTAAATTTGATTTCAATTGAAACGACAATTGAAATATGCTGCTGTAGTTATTTAAATTTGTTATATATGCTATTATCTGGAACTGTTCACCTGCGGGATATGACACCATATCCTGTTGTTTATATTATATTTTTATTGATGATATATGCTTATTATTTTATTGTATTTTCTGTTATCACTCTGCAAGTTCCCTGTAGTTTAGAAATCACTATGGGTTGAAATGATACATACCCGAACAGACTTTAGAATAAGAGAAAATTATTATGGGTTGAAATAATAAACCCAAGCGACTTTCATTTAATTGAATTTGAGATTACGGGTTGAAATGATATCCACCCGTATATATTTAGTATACGGATTGAAATGATAAATATCCGTAGCACTTGACTATATGATAGGAAATATATACAGACACCATTGGTCCATATAAATATTTTGAAAATAATTTCTATAATTCTGGAAAGAAATATATGGTTTAATAAATTTGATTCTTAAGATATTATATAAATGAAAATTGTATATATGGATTTAGTAGTAACATTTGATTTAAATTAGATTGATTTAATACATATAATATGGTTAAGTTTTTATGTAAATCTATATTTCAAATAGATTCTCTTGTAATAAATTGAATAATTAAGATTGGGAGATAAATTTGGGTTTATAAAAATGGTATTTAAATAAGGATTTATTTAATTAAATCGATTTGAAATTTTTGAATGGAAAATTTAAAGGGTATGATTTTATAACTGGATTTTTGATTTAAATGATTTAATGAATATTTCACGTTTAAATAAATTAAAGAAAATATTGAGTAAAATGTAATTTAAGGTTACTTAAATGATATTGAATCTAAAGGGAGTATTTGAAGACTAAATAATAATGAGGTTAAATCGAGATCTATATGAAACTGTTATATAGAACATTTAAATATTAAAGCCTTGAACTATATTGGAATTTAAATGGTTTATGTTGAGATTCGGATCTGTATTTGAAATTAACGTAGTTGAATTTGTTATTTAGCAACTAAATTGAATTAAAATGAAAATTTAGGTTGAACTAAATTTGAATTTATTATTTAGAAAACTAAATTGAATGAAAATTTAGATGAAACGTTGAAACTTAAAGTTTTGAAATATATGGAAATATAAAGGGGTATTTGTGATTATAAATCCGAATTTGAGATCGATAAAATTTATGTGGTTATTTTAGAAATTGAGTTGAATTTAAATTGATAAATTGAGATTGAATTTAATTTGAATGGGGAGGTCGGGTTGATGTTGGAACTATTTGTTAAGTTGAGGAAATTGAAAATACTTTACTATATAAATTATCTAATATATAAATACTATTTTGGGAAATATAGAGATATTTGAAGCGAAAATGAGATTTGGTTTTGAAGTATAAAATAAGCTGAAATGACCACGGTGTTATAGTGTATATTTCTACCTTGTAGAAAGTTCCATGGACCCTTAGAGGATGGTTATCCCAAACATCCTTTAAGATTATTTGTATTTCAGTTGATATTTCACTTGAGTTGGATTTATTGATATAAGAATGTTAATCCTGACTCGAGTATTTTGTGTTTTGCTTTACGCTCGGGTCAGACTGAGTGATACAGCATTTGAGACTCACCTTTGGAGTTCAGAGCTTCATTTGGAAATCCAACTATCGGTTCAGATTCCAGCCTTTCCAGTTGATTGGTTCAGAGAAGTCATCTATTGCATTGGAGACTTCATTGCATTTGAACTATTCGGTTGTATTTTTCTAACTCTGATGTATATAGTAGCTTCATGAACTACTATTCTTTATCTATTCCGCTGCATTATGTTACTCCGTGATCTGTGATTGATTTATTTACTGTATATTTTAAGTTTTTCCAAATTTTAATTAACAATTCGGTATTTTGAATTATTCAAGTCGGATATGTATGGTTTTATTGTCGATTTGAATGGTCCAAAATAGCGGGTCGTTACAGTTGGTATCAGAGCTTTGGCTCTAGGCAAAACTTAGCATATATGGTAAATTTATTTAAAGAATCACTTTCGCTCGAGTTGAATCTCTTCCTTTTGACTCGATTTCCTTTGAATTTTGGAATGTCCCTCGGTTCCGAAATTCATTCTGTCTCTCCCTATTTATATTCGTTGGATTCCGGAGTATCCCATAACTCCACTGAATGATTTGTGAAGGGGGTGAAAACTCCTTTTAAATTGGCATTGACTCATCGAAGATTTTTGTATCCTCGGTTTACGATGCTGCTATCTCTTGTTATGCCGAATTCTATATCTCTTGCGATCGAATGTCGAATTGCCTCAGAATTCTACACCGATCTAATTTTGGAATCACGGTTGACCGGTAAAGGTCGCCCGCGATTTAAAGAAGTATATCCATCTTCTATTTTGTAATTTAATTATCGCATCTTCGATCAAGTCTATCTTCGAATCAGAATTCTATTGATTTGACTTCCTCTAATTCAAATCTCTATCTTTGTTTAAAATCCATTCTTAAAATTATCCTCTGAAAATTGGGTTTGTTTGCATTTTTGAAATTGTTTTATATATCGAAATTATTATTTTGATAACTATGATTTTATTCTATATATAAAAGTGAAAATGTTTTCGATAAGGATTATATACCTATATATAAAACAAATAAGAAATGTTATTCTATATAAAAGGGTTTTGAAAGGATTTGAAATTTTGATAAAATATAAGAAATTGATTTATATAAAAATGATTTATAGCTGAAGTGTTAAATTTTGTAACAACCAGGTATTTTCAACCATTCGCATCCATTATAAGTGTATAGGTAGACACTCATGCCGGAATTGAATTGCTCAAAATACCGCGTTGTAAATAAAAATTTGACAAATCTCAGAATATGCAGTAAATAAAAATCACAGATCACAGACACAGAGTAATAATAATGTAGCGGAAGTAAAAGAGATAGTAGTTCATGAAGCTACTATATAAATATATCAGAGTTACATAAGATATAATAGAAGAAATAAAGTACAACAAAAGTTTAAATATGATAACCAAGTACAAGATGAATAGAACAACCGAACTGAAAAGATGAAACTTGACAAGTAGATAATCTCCAGCGATTCCAATCTCCAAAAAGTGGAAATCCGAATCTGTGAATAACTCAGGCTGACCCAAGCGTAAATAAAAATACAAACACTTGAGTTAGGACATACATACTTATACAATGTAAACCAACTCAAGTGAACTGTAGCAAAGGTACAAGTAACTTAGAAGATGCTTGGGACCGCCCATCCTCTAAGGATCCGTTAAACTATTTACTATGTAGTAATATACGCTATATACAGTAGTGTCTAATCAGTAAAGTATAATCATATAGAAAATAGCGTTAAGGGGATGGTGAACCTCAACGCGGTCGGATCTTTAAAACCAAAATCGTAGTGGGCTCGCTATAAGAAGATGACACGGCACGCGAGGCAATACCAGGGTGGATACAACGTTTGCACTCCCGGACCGGTGGTGACGGCAAGCCAGCAGCTTCCGCCCACCTCGAACAATACCCCCGAATCAAAGTGGCACCACATATCAAATCTCAAAAGTAATAGAATGGTTTCCGATGGAGCATGCTCGATGAAAGGGTGCGACCCTTTGTGTAGCCCGGTATAGCTCATGTTTTAGTCATTTATGCCAATTCGCGGGAGTTGGGTCCACGTAATATACCTCAAGAACGTCGCCACCATCCTACTTCATTCTGGAATCTCCACCGCGTATACAGTTGTTAAAGTGGTTTTCGGTATTGGCCGGCTATAAGACAATATCCGATCCCGGTCTCTTTAACAACCAATCGTTATTATAACCCGTAGTTATAACTTTAAAACAATAATTTATATTTCAAAATAAAATATCATTTCAACCCAAATCTTTATCAAAATAAGGATTAAATCATTTCCAAAATATCATATCTTTTAGATCTTCTTTTCAAATCATTTTAATATCAAAATATCATATCTTTCAAAAACCACATTTCAAATCATTTTAATATATAAAAATATCATATCTTTTCGAAAACCACATTTCAAATCATTTTAATATATCAAAATATCATATCTTTTCGAAACCACATTTCAAATCATTATTCATTTTATTCAATTTAAAATACCATTTCAATTCATATTTCAAAACAGTTTATATTCCAAAAAAAAATCATTTTTAATCATAAAAATGAAGTTATTATGTTAAAAATTAAATTATTAAATTTCCAAGATTTTCGACTTCCAAAGTTCATTTATTCACTTAAGTTTATCAAAACAGTGAAAATTCACTTTTCGTGGCATTTAGAAAACGCTACGAAAAGATACATTCAAAACACTTCAATTTAACAAAAGACAACATTTAAAATGTTGTAATAGGGTTTACTTAAATTTCAAATAAACTTAGTTAAATTCAAAAATTATAGCACTTACAAAAATTGCTATAATAGCTTTTAATTCAATTTAGCTTTTTAGTTCATTATCATCAACTATAGCATTTACAAATGCTGTAATATCATTTACATTGTAATTAATAGCATTTCAAAAATGCAGTCAATTAACTTCAAATATTCAATATAATTTCTCAACCAATTATATTTTTATTTAAAACATTTTTAACTTATAAAATCATACATTTTCACATTTATAAACATCATTTAATTTTCCTCAAGTTCATGATTTTACAAAGTTAAATTTCCATTAAAAATCAAGATTTAATAATAATTCACTTATTAAATTGCAATGTTCAATTTTAAATCCATTACATTAAATTTCAACTTAACAATTAAGTTCAAATTATCAAATATAACTTAGTTTTATTTTTATTTACTTAACTAAAATTTCACTTTTAAGTCAATTTCATAAATTTCCAATTTTAGTTATATTTCAAAATTTCAACTTAAATATTCATTCATTTCACATTTCAACTTTATTAAAAATCATTAATATGATATAAAATCACTTTAAATTCATTTAAATTCAAATTATCATAAATTAATCATAATATTCAATTTAATTTCCAATTATAATTAAATCAAATTTTCCAAAATAACTTACATTCAAAATTTTCTAACTTTTTCATTACTTCATTTCACTTACAATTATTCAAAAAATCAATAATATTTACAAAAATCATATTTTTATTTAATTTTAAATCAAAATATCATAATAATTAAATTTCTAAAGTATTTACAAATTTTAGAAAAACATATTTTAACTACGGGCCTGTATATAATTTTCTACGCTAGGTAAAGTGATACGGGTAATATATCATTTCAACCCGTAATTTACAAAGAAAATCCGGGTTTTATCATTTCAAACCCGCAATCCCAAGTAAATAAAAATAAATTGAAAATCGCTCAGGCCTATCATTTTAGCCCATAATGATTTTCCCCTATTCTAAAGTCCGTTCGGGTATGTATCATTTCAACCCATATTGATTCTAATCTAAAGGGAACTTGCAGTGTGATAAACTGATAAAATATACAGAATAGCATAAAATAACAGTAACATATAATATAATAAGTGTAATAACAGGTGTGAACATCATATGATAATAATATAAGCATATATATAACATGATAATATAGTTCTACAGATTCACAGGGTGTCAATTCACATTTGTATAAGTATAAACATCTGGTGTGATTTACTCACCTGTATTAGCTGGAGATGACAAACAACTACACACAACAAAGATCTTCGAAGGCACGAAAGCATGAATATTATTTGAGAGTGGAGAGCCAAAGATTTATAGCCTTGGATATATTCAAACAAAACAAATATATGAAACATAAGTTTCAAAAACAAGATATGCTTAACAATGTTAGAAATAAATGCATAAAACAAAGCCAAAGCTTTTGCACTTGCTTTCTACCGCCTATGCTTCAGCTATAGATCTGAAATACATGTCTAAGGAGTGGGTTAGGATCAGGTATTGGGCTCATAAGGGTCAGTCATAGCTTGGAAGTAATGGTGCAAAGGTGGATGGACATAGGTGCAACAAAACAACAACTACAAGGCAAAATTCATCACTTCTATGCTATAAATGGGTTCGACCATAGGCTCTAGGGGCATGTCCAGTGGGTCCACGTGGTGGTGGGTGATGTGTAAGAAGGTGCAGGTCAGGTCAGAGGGGGTGGTGGTGGTGGAAGTGGCGGCAAAAGGTGGATGAAGGTGATGGTACCAAAACTAGGTCAGCTTGAGTGCATAGGTGATGGATTTGTGGATTTTGGTGGTGGTGTTTGCCTCTGGGTTGCTTGGCCTACCATAGTGGTGATCTAGGGTGGATGATGATCAGAGAATAAAGTGGTGGAGATTGGCCTAGATATGGTTGAGGAGGAGTGGAGCCATGAAGTTGAGAACAAGTTGCAAAATCACATAGAAAAACTAGAAAACAAGAGAAGAGAAGAAGATTTTACCAAATTTTTGCAAGATGGAGGACATGATTTTTTTTAGGGTTGAGAAGCTTTGAAAATACGTGAAAAAGATGAGAGAATGCAGCTGAAAAGAATAGAGAAAGGTACGGCCAAAATAAATTGTGTATTGATTGAAAAAGAAACGGTAAAAGAAACGGTGAAACGACTTTACGTTTCTTAGCTTTTAAAACCTTCCATACTTCCTTTTCTTTTAAATCAAGTAAAACAAAATAAACTCCAGAAAGTACATATAAAACTGAAACAAAGTGAAAAAAATTAAAAATATATAATTAAATTTAAAGAAAATATAAAAAGAATTAAGGAAATTGCTTAAAAATTGAAAACAGGGTTCAAAAATTGCAATTAAAACATCGATGGCTTTAGAAAAATATCTACTTCATTTTAAAAATATTCTAAAGCAAAATTTTGAAATAAAATAATTTAATTATCATTTATAAAATAAAATAAATAATTAAATTGGAGAAAAATAGAAAAGAACAAAAGAAAATGTTTAAAAATTGAAAACTGGGCATGGAAATTACAAGAAAAATACTACTAGCTCTAGAAAATTCCTACCTCACTTCAAAAATAATAAAATACAAAAACATACATAAAATAACATATCAATACATATTACAAAAAAAATATGGCAAAGAAAAATAAATTTTATACTATTTAAAATAACAAAATTGCAGAATAAACGAATTGCACTCAATATTGAAATATACACAACTTTCACAATTTAAATCTGTTTCCAACGAAACAAAAAGCAGTGTTTCTAAAATTTTATGTACTTTCAAAATAAAAGAAAAAAATTTAAATTTTCAAACTTTTAAAATTTTAAAATAAAAGTCAAAGTTTGACTATTTTGACCAAAAACTCACTTTTTGGAAAATATTCTTTTTAGTCATGCTTTGGAATGATAATTCATATCAAAACTAAAGTTTATCATTCAAAATAAATAAAATAAGTTTTTAAATCAAAATTTTCATTAAAATAATTAAAATATACAAATAAATAAATCACAAAATACAGGGTTATTACAAATTTGAAATTCGAGAATTGAATTCCGGTGTTTTGAAATTGGTTTAAAGATTTTTGAAATTATATAATAATACGATTTGAAAGTATTTTCTAAATAAGAAGTGTTTCAAATGACTCAAACGAGTTCCAATGATTTCAATGAAATTTTAAGGAAGTTTTAAGAAAATAGAAATCCAGAACTCACTTTGTCGTTGGAAAATAATTTCGGTGATGAGTGCACGCATCATCGACATTGATTTTCGAGTTTCGTAGTGGGGGAGAGGCCACTCTAGTAGCTTTGCTATGCGAGTGATATTGTGAAACAAATTTTGATTTCAAATTCCGAAGGATAATTCGATATTCGAAAGATATATGTTTGTATATTTAAAATGATTTAAAGGAAACCGGTATTCAGTTCTCGAGTTTCGGATTTGATTTGGTATAATCCTATCTATTTATTATTGATTTTCAAGTCTTGAATTTGGAAATTTGATTTCCCTAACTATTTTGAATGTTCGAACACTTCCAAATCGTGATTAAATTTTCAAAGCTAAGAAATTTCGAAGAGTATAAAATGTTTGATAAAGAATATAAATTTGGTTTTGAAATGTTTTGAAAAAAAAATAGTTTTGAATAATGGTTTTCAGAAAGGTAAATTGGATATTTCAAATAGAAATAGATAGTTTAAATGTTTTAAAAAAAGGGATAATTATAAATTTGGAAACTATTTTGAGTATAATTGATTTTGGGAAAATATTTGGTTTTGAAATTAAATTGGAATTAAAAACCAATACTTATATGGTGATTTTGGAAATGAATTTGTTTGACTTGAATTATTTTAATTTGAAAAATGGGATAATTTTCCAAACCTGTTATTTTGGGAACTTTCAAATTTAGATATTTAATTTGGAAGAAAATTTGGTGAAATCAAATATGATTTTGAGACTGAATTGATATTGAAATGATTTGAAATTTGAGAACCTTATATTATTAAGCACTTGATTTGGGAGTGGTCCAACTTACATAAAATGGATTGTATAAGTATGAAGTTGATTTGAAATCTATTGATTTGAAAGGTACTCAATTTGGAAAGAGATTTTATATAATCGAAGTCTATATAAGTATGATTTGATCTACTATTGATTTTGGAAAGTATTCGATTTGGGAAAAATTTAATCCTATATATATGGACTTTATATAAGTACGATATTTGAAAGTGATTTGAAAAGGTACTATATGATATATATTTTCGAAGTAACGATATGGAAAGTGCCTTCTGCTTGATATCCGCTTTGTGGCCACATCGTGGATTCATTCTATCAATATTATTCACTCTGATTTTTGGTTTTCCGGATGTAATACTCGAGTGCTCCCACCGTGGCGTAACCCATGGTTTTTTTTCTCTCACGACTGCATAGCGCAATTGCCTGGCTGAGTCTGGCCTAGGGGTACGGATTGTTTCCTAGGGGATCCAGGCGTAACCATTGTGTATCCTGCAATCTGTGTAGGTCGTGAATAGTAGCGAAACTGCCTGGCCGAGATAGCCTAGGAGTACGGATTGTTTCCTGGGGGACCCAGGCGTAACCATTGTGTATCCTGCACTCTACTAGTCATCATGGCGTAACTCGCAGGGCTGAGAAAGCTTACGGATACGGATTGTTTCCTGGGGGATCCAGGCGTAACCATTGTGTATCTACGAACCATGGTCGGACAAAGGTTTTGGTTTGGTTATTTTGTTTGGATTGTACTTTTCATATCTGTTTTAAAGGTTTTTCAAGTATTTTCACAGGATGTTGAAACAAGTCTACTAAGTACTTGAAGAATTCTAGCTTTGCGCCTGATCAACGCATGGTCAGAGTCTGCAAGAACGAGGATAAACTTGTTGAAACATCGAGTTATAAAAGTATTTTCGAAAGGAAAATTTATTAAAATAGTATTTTATTATAAAATTATTATTATAAAGGTATTTATTATAAAAGTATTTTTCCCAACAAAGAAATTTTGAATTAATATTTGAAATTTAAATTCTTATGGTTCTAGATTAATTATTCGTGCCCGATACTATTCCTTGCATCTACCTTATCTGCTCAGTTTAGTTATTCACCTTGATTATGTTTTCCAAATCTACCTTCCTTCCTTGTTGGATATATCCTTTTTAAATATTGCTTATTTGTATACTACATTGTTTAATAGAAAATTTTAGTGTTATAAATATTTTGAAGTTATTAATTTAATAAAACATGTTTAAATAAAATGATTATTGATGTATCTATAATGTTAAAAGTATCTTAAGATAAAGTAGTAAAAAAAATGATTTCCAAGTGAAGTTTTCAAATGAATATTTTAAGTAAAATTTATTCTTTATCTTGTCTTTCAATCTATTTTCTTTCTGGTTGTTTTAATTCTCCTACCCCCTTCCTTTTCGGGGACGAAAAGTTTTAAGTGGGGGAGAGTGTAACAGCCCAAATTTTAGCAATATTTTATTCTTTATTTATAACTCTGGGGTTTTATTTTTCGAAAATTTGATTGTCTAAATTTTATTATAAATAATCACCCAAGATTTTTATTAGTGTGAAAATTCTAAAATTCTTATTTGGGTTAAAACTTAAC
This sequence comes from Allium cepa, assembly GCA_030765085.1. Taxonomy (NCBI): domain Eukaryota; kingdom Viridiplantae; phylum Streptophyta; class Magnoliopsida; order Asparagales; family Amaryllidaceae; genus Allium; species Allium cepa. The sequence goes on from CM060944.1 coordinate 352,234,212, forward strand.
ATTTTTTTTTAAAGTTATAAATATTTAAATTTTTAATTTTTAATCTTTTGGTTTAATTTAATATGTTCATAACAACGTTTATTTCACCTTTTGTTCTTTAAAAAAAATGATTTTATACTTTTAAAAATTTAATATTTAATATTTTACTTATATACATTTTTGAATATAAATTTCTTAGTAAACGTGTAAACAAATCATATTTTTATATAAGTAATAAATTTCCAAAACTTTGTGTATAAATAAACTGTTTAATTTCGCGTTTAAAAGGCGTGTTATTTGATGGAATAAATAATGTATATATACATACAAGAAAATGTATAAAATTTAAATCCATTATTTTCATTTTTTTAGACAAAAATCACTGCGTCTGTTGTACGCATTCTACGTTTTCTTTTATACGTATATACAACAGTTTATTTCTTAAATGTTAAGTAAATCAAAAGGATATAAACAAATCATATTTTAATTAAGTAATAAATTTTAAGTTAATAGTGTAAATAAGCTATTTAAGATACACATTTTAATTTGTACAATTTAGTTGGCATACAAATGGTATGAATTTGAAGTAATATTATAACCTATATTTACTACATAAGAAAAACGTACAAATTTAAAAGCGTTTCTTTGTTATAAATTGGGCGTATATTTTTACGTCAGTTTTACGCATGTCTCATTATCTTACCTTGGATAATAATAAAATTTATCCGTAGGCGTATTTTTTTAAGTGGGAAAGAAATAAATTCCCTAACCATTCAATTAGTTTAAAATGTTTGCCTTGGATTCATGAGGAAAATTTTCTACTCTTTCCAATTGCCTCTCGTTTAAAATTGGTATAAAATCTTTAAAATCCAATCCGGTTCAAAATCAACTTTTCTCCTGCCTTTTTCTTTCACCATTATCAACGCGTGTTTGATTATAAAACACGATTCATTTCATACTTCTCTACCATTCCTAAAGCAATTTATTTCATACCGTTTCCTCCACTCAATCAACGTAAATTACTCCCTTTAAATATAAAATGTGCCTCACCATTTACATGCAAATTATATTCACTTTCCTTTTGCCTTCTGATTTAATAGGAACGTGATCCACAAATTACTAACCATTCCAAAATCTTTAAATTTCTTTCCATTTTTTCCTTGATGCACGCAAGCTTTTCTTTAAATGCTAAACACGTTTTCATCCTTGCTTTAAAATTTGCATGCCTTGATTTTTGCTTTCCCACTTTAACAATTGTGTTGTCACAAATAAATACAAACCACGTGTCAAACTTCATCTGCATCTCATTTTGGGTTCCTCTCCTTCTTCCTTGCATGTGAGCAAAGCATCAGGTAATGACCACTGGAAAAGGATGTAGGTGGCATCGCTGTTTTACTTCAGGTTTTAAATCAGTAAAAATATTCTCCTCAGCTTTGTTCGTTCAAGGTCTTAACGTTAATAAGTATTTTGGTTTGAGAAAAAATGCATTTGGCTAAGGCCTTGAAAAAAATCATTTGCTCCACTTGTACTCTAAGATAGAGTAAATATGTTTGCACCACTTTTATAAAAATAGAAAATAAATGTTATCACATGTTAGACCATGCGTGTTTTGTTAGTCACCTATGCTCTAGGAGAATGAGAAAATATTATTCAGGCACCACTTTTCTTTTATATATATAAAAAAGTAATAATAATAAGAATAAATAAATTAGATATATATAATATGTATAAGGAAGCATATATTTTTTGTGTGGGTTAAAACATTCGTATGATGTATATGTTAAAAGTTATTTTATAATGATAAAGTTTTTAAAAAAAAATTAAAAGTTATTTTAACTGTTCAGTGTATAATATATATATATATATATATATATATATATATAATGATAAAGTTTTAAAATTCCTTTTACACTTGTTGTTTCATATAAAAATGCATGATCGCTTATATATATAACTCGTTGTTGAGTATATTAAGTGCATAAGAAAGTATAAAAAGGTATTATATATTCTCAACTACATATACGTTTGCAGTATAGTTATGTTATTAGCTTTTGAACATAAATATATAGCAAGAGTTTTTATATTACTGAATATTAATAAATATATAAGGTTGTTCTCTGTGTTTATATTAAAACTGAAATTTTATAGTCACATATTTTGTTATAAGTGTATTGTTAAATATTATATTTATAGTCTTAACGTGCATTGTAATAAGTGTACTGTATACTATATTACATTGCTATACATAGTATAATTTAAATATAGTCTAGTTTAAATGTATAATGGATATATGTTGATTATACAGAACGTATGGTCAATAGTTGTTTCTAAACTATTTATATTTTTGGAAAACGTATGTATATAATTTTAATGAGTCCCAAAGTTAATATTAGTTAAGCAAATAATATTTTAGGATTTTATATATTTTGTTTCGGTCTACATCAAGCAGTTTCTAATCTATTTTCATCGATCTCTATTTATCAGCTCTGTTCGTCCTATTCGTGCCAATCTTGTTCATTTCGGAAATTCGTTCTTGGATCCATAACCCATTTCAAATCTCTCTAGCCTCGAAAGGTGAGTAATCATTCACGATTAACATATTTTTATTCATTAAATTTGATTTTAATTGAAATGACAATTGAAATATGCTGCTGTAGTTATTTAAATTTGTTATATATGCTATTATCTGTAACTATTCACCTGCGGGATATGACACCATATCCTGTTGTTTATATTATATTGTTATTGATGATATATGTCTGTTATTTTATTGTATTTTCTGTTATCACTCTGCAAGTTCCCTGTAGTTTAGAAATCACCATAGGTTGAAATGATACATACCCGAACAGACTTTAGAATAGGAGAAAATCATTATGGGTTGAAATGATTAACCCAAGCGATTTTCATTTAATTGAATTTGGGATTACGGGTTGAAATGATATCCACCCGTATATATTTAGTATACGGATTGAAATGATAAATATTCGTAGCACTTGACTATATGATAAGAAATATATACACACACCGTTGGTCCATATAAATATTTTGAAAATAATTTCTATAATTTTGGAAAGAAATATATGGTTTAATAAATTTGATTCTTAAGATATTATATAAATGAAAATTGTATATATAGATTTAGTAGTAATATTTGATTTAAATTAGATTGATTTAATACATATAATATGGTTAAGTATTTATGCAAATCTATATTTCAAATAGATTCTCTTGTAATAAATTGAATAATTAAGATTGGGAGATAAATTTGGGTTTATAAAAATGGTATTTAAATAAGGATTTATTTAATTAAATCGATTTGAAATTTTTGAATGGGAAATTTAAAGGGTATGATTTTATAACTGGATTTTTGATTTAAGTGATTTAATGAATATTTCACGTTTAAATAAATTAAAGAAAATATTGAGTAAAATATAATTTAAGGTTACTTAAATGATATTTAATCTAAAGGGAGTATTTCAAGACTAAATAATAATGAGGTTAAATCGAGTTCGATATGAAACTGTTATATAGAACATTTAAATATTAAAGCCTTGAACTATATTGGAATTTAAATGGTTTATGTTGAGATTCGGATCTGTATTTGAAATTAACGTAGTTGAATTTTTTATTTAGCAACTAAATTGAATTAAAATGAAAATTTAGGTTGAACTAAATTTGAATTTATTATTTAGAAAACTAAATTGAATGAAAATTTAGATGAAATGTTGAATACTTAAAGTTTTGAAATATATGAAAATATAAAGGGGTATTTGTGATTATAAATTCGAATTTGAGATCGATAAAATTTAAGTGGTTATTTTAGAAATTGAGTTGAATTTAAATTGATAAATTGAGATTGAATTTAATTTGAATGGGAAGGTCGGGTTGATGTTGGAACGATTTGTTAAGTTGAGGAAATTGAAAATACTTTACTGTATAAATTATCTAATATATATAAATACTATTTTGGGAAATATAGAGATATTTGAAGTGAAAATGAGATTTGGTTTTGAAGTATAAATTAAGCTGAAATGACCATGGTGTTATAATGTATATTTCTACCTTGTAGAAAGTTCCATGGACCCTTAGAGGATGGTTATCCCAAACATCCTTTAAGATTATTTGTATTTCAATTGATATTTCTCTTGAGTTGGATTTATTGGTATAAGAATGTTAATCTTGACTCGAGTGTTTTATGTTTTTCTTTACGCTCGGGTCAGACTGAGTGATACAACATTTGAGACTCATCTTTGGAGTTTGGAGCTTCATTTGGAAATCCAACTATCGGTTCAGATTCCAGCCTTTCCAGTTGATTGGTTCAGAGAAGTCATCTGTTGCATTGGAGACTTCACTGCATTTGAACTATTCGGTTATATTTTTCTAACTCTGATGTATATAGTAGCTTCATAAACTACTATTCTTCATCTATTCCGCTGCATTATATTACTCTGTGATCTGTGATTGATTTATTTAATGTATATTTTAAGTTTTGCCAAATTTTAATTAACAATTCGGTATTTTGAATTATTCAAGTCGGATATGTATGGTTTTATTGTCGATTTGAATGGTCCAAAATAGCGGGTCGTTACAGTATATTTAACATAAGTGATAAATATATTGAGCGGAATAATTTTAATTTTAATTAGGAATAAAGAAGAATAAAATTTATTAAGAACATTGTGAGTGTAATAAATGATTATTTTTCAAACCCATGGTTTTAATAACTGTTAATTTAAGATGATTGGATAATAAGATAATGAAATTTGGGATAGTTAAGATTTATTTAACTTGTGTAAAGATTTATTCTCTATTTAAGTTGAAATTTCCATGCTTTCAAATTTATTTCCTTATTTTGTTTTTCAAACTATCTTTTTGTTGTCCTTATTATCCTTATCTTCCTACAGACTGGTATAGGCATCTTTCTATAATCTTTCCGTTTAGAAATCTTTCTATAATCTTCGATAATCTTTGGTAATCATTTTGAATCCACCTTTTTCGTGCTTGTTTTCTTAATTTTGGAGAATCTTGGAAAGATCATCTCCACCTTGTTAAATTTACTTATAACAACAGTTATCAGATATAATTTCAATCTTCTTGACATCTTATCTTAATCCTATTTCACTCTATCTTTTTCTGTGATTTTCCGTACCTCGTTCCTTTTCCAGGACGAAAAGTTTTGAGCGGGGGAGAGTGTAACAACCATACATTTTTGCCTATTTTTTTTAAATTTGATTTTATTTTATTTTAATTATTTTAAATTTATTTTTATTTCAAATATTTCATTTTAAATATAAACGCTGATCTATAGTTCAAAATAGTATAAATTGGACATGTTACTAAAAAAATGAATTTCTACTCAAACTGTTTGAAATTTGACTTTTAAAATTAAAATTAAAATTAAAATCATTTTAAATCTTAAATTTTATCTCTTATTATGAAAATATATGTAATAACTTGAACACTACTTTTTGTTTCGTTGAAAACGGAGTTAAACTGTGAAAGTTATGTAAATTTCAATATTGAGTGCAATTTGTTTATTCTGCAATTTTTTTATTTTTAAATTGTATAAATTATATTTTATCATATTTCATTTTAATCTAGGTCAATATGTTATTGTATGTATATTTTTGTATTATAATAATTTTAAAATAAAGTAAACAATTTTCCAAAGTCAATGGTGATTTATTTGTAATTTCTGGACACCGTTTTGGATTTTTACGCAATTTCTTTAAATCTTTTCCTATTTTCTTTAAATTTAATTTTTTTATGTGTTAATATTTTATTTTAAGTATATTTTGTCTTTTAATATTTTTAAAGTGATGTTTGAATTTTTCCAAAGCTTATTGAATTTATTTCCAAATTTTAAGCCTAGTTTCCATTTTTCTGCTATTTTCTTTATTTAAATTATATTTAAATTTAAATTTATATATTTATTTGTGAATGCATCTTTACTTTTATGTTGTTATCTTTGTTATAAATATTTTTACAATTCCATATAAATTTTCCAAAGTTCATTCTGTTTGTTTTCCATTTTTCTAGACTAGTTTGCAATCTTGTGCTATTTTCTTATTTTAACCTTATATCATTAATAAATATTTATATATATATCTTATATTTTATTATATTTTCGAATTTGTGACTGAAATCATTATTATTTTCAGTAATGTAATCTTACATGAATAAATAAAGGAAATACCAAAGGTTTTAAAAGCTTTTGAAACGTAAGTCGTTTCTTTTACCGTTTCTTCATTTACTCTTTGGCAGTTTTTATTTATTTATTAGTCTTTACGTCTTTTGGCTTTATATTACTTTGTTTGGCTGTGTATTCCAGTCTTCATTCACTAAAAAAAAATTCCCCTTCTCATTCATTCACGGCTAGGAGAAAAAAATTGGGTAATGGCCTCCTCTTTTTGCATTTTTTCCATACTTTTGTCTTGTTTCTTTCTTCTATTTGCATGGCCTCCTCACTATTGCCATGGCCACCACTCTCTACATCTATTCCCTGCCATCATCACCACCTACACTCCAGGTCATGACCATATCCGAGCCAACCATGGTGACAAAACCCCTCAAAATCCAACCTATGCCTTGAAAACATGCTAGTTTGAGCCTTGTTGCTTCGCCACTTCATTTTCCACCACCACCACCACCTCTAGCCGCCACCGCCACCTCTGACCAGACCACCACACACCACTCCAACATCATTCCAGATCAAAGCTTGAATGGCCAAGCCAAACCACTCCAAGGTCGAGCCCTTTGGTTGACCAAAAACATGCTATTTTGCCTTAAACCCTTCACCTGCCCTAAGTGTAACTTCCTCCACTTGTTTAGCCTTGTAGCCCCACCTTTTCCATACCCATACCTGATCCAAACCATGCTCAAACCTGACCTTATTGATCCCCTAGGCCATGCAAACAAGCATAGAGAGCAAGTGCAAAGTCTTTAGTTTTGTTTTATACATCTATTTCTAACATTGTTTAAGTATATCTTGTTTTTGAAACTTATGTTTCATATATTTGTTTGTCTCATGTATCCAAGGAGATTTATTTTTGGCTCTCCCAAACTCAAATCATTGTCGTGCCATAGTGCTTTTGAAGATTTTAGTTTGTGCTTTTGATCGTTGTCTCCAGCTTATACATGTGAGTAAATCTCACCAAACGTTTATACAAATGTGAATTGACACCATTTGAATGTGTAGAACTATTATGTGACGTTATAACTGCCTGTGATTAATTACATATGATGTTAAACCTGTTAAATTTCATGTCCTATCATCTGTTATTATATATATGTTGTTACTGTTCATTTATATCTGTTTATCACACTGCAAGTTCCCTGTAGATTAGAAATCACTATGGGTTGAAATGATACATACCCGAACAGACTTTAGAATAGGGAAAATCGTTATGGGCTGAAATGATAGGCCTGAATGGTTTTTATTTATTTTATTTAACTTTGGATTGCGGGTTTGAAATGATAGAACCCGGATTTTTCTTTTTAAACTACGGATTGAAATGATACATATCTGTATCACTTGACCTAGGTTAGAAAACTATATACAGACCCGTGGTTATTTTATAAAGTATTTTGGATAATTTTAAGTATTTTAAATATAAATTTAAGAAATTTTATTTAAATAGGTTTTTAAATGTTTAAAATACAGAAATTATGATTTTTCTATGAGTTAAAAATGTAATTAATGAATGGTTAAATGGGATTATTAAATATAACTTAAGTTTGGAAATTTGGAATTTTGGTTAAAACGATATTTAGGTTATATGAATAAAATGGAAATTTAATTTTATTGGAAATTGGTATATATGATAATTTGATTAAATTTGGAATTTAAGTGATTTATTAAAGTATTATTGATTTTTCTATGAATTTAAGTGGTTAAATAAATGAATGTTTAAAAGTGATCTTTTAAAAGTATAACTTGACTTGGAAATGTAAAATTGGTTTTTAGTTAAAGGTTTAAGTTAATAAAAAAAATTTTAGTTTATTTAAGAAATGGAGGAAAGATAAGTGTTAAGTTGCTTATTTAAAATATGAAGAATTGGAAACTTTTAAACTTGAATTTATTTAGTAAATTGTTGAAAATTGGATGTAAGTATAAGAAATTTATTGTATAAAAATAATATGTTAAATGATATGTTAATGAGCATTTTAAAGGTTAAAATATGATTTTTAAAAAATGTTTATTGGTTTTAAATTGAAGTTTATTATTGGCTGGAAATACACTAAAACCTGGAATTAACTTTTAATAGCATTCAGAAAATTGAAGTTTATTATTGGCTGGAAATACACTAAAACCTGGAATTAACTTTTAATAGCATTCAGAAATGCTATAGTTTTCTGAATTGAACTAAAATTGTGTAAAAAGAGCTATTGCAGCATTTCTGAAATGTTGTAGTTGCTGTAATTGAACTTATAGGCTAATATTGGACTCTGGTCTATTGTAGCATTCTCTGAAAATGCTATAGTGGTCTGCACTCTTCGCTGAAATCAAATTTAAACCTGGTTTTGAAATCTGAGCTATCGCAGCATTTCTGAAAATGTTGTCTTTGCTGTTTTAAACTAAAATTTAACTAAAACTAAGTTTTAACAGCAGTTTTTAAGAGCTGTCTTTGCTGAATTAAAATGTTTTCAAGTATAACTTATAACAGCTTTTTCTAAATGCTACGAAAGGCTGAAATTTTAATAAATATGATTTTTGACTTAGTAAATGAGCTCAGAATGACTTGAAACTTTGAAATTTAAATACTTGATTTGAAAGTATAATAATTACACTTTAATTGAATTAAATTGATGGAATATAAATTATTTAAAAGGTGATTTGAGATGATAATAAATGAATGTTATCTTTGAATTTAAAGATGTTTAAGATATGATATATTGAATGATTTGAAATGAAGTTTTGAGAAGATATGATATTTCGATATATATTAAATGTTTGAAATAAAGTTTTTGAAAGTTATGATATTTTGAAATTAAAATGTTTCAAAAATGAAGTTGGAAAGATATGATATTTATGTATTCAAAATGATTTGAAATGACTTGATATTTATTTTGATAAATGTTTGAATTTGAAAGATATGGTATGTTGATATATTGAAATGGTTTAGAAATGATTTAATCTTTCTTTGATAAAGATTTGGATTGAAAGGATATTTTATTTTGAAGTATGAAAATATTGTTTTAAAGTTATAACCATGGGTGATAATAACGATTAGTTGTTAAAGAGACCGGGATCGGATATTGTCTTATAGCCGGCCAATACCGAAAACCACTTTAACAACCGTGTACGCGGTGGAGATTCCAGAATGAAGTAGGTTGGTGGCGGCGTTTCCTGTAAGGTAAATACGTGGACCCAACTCCGTGAGTTGGCATAAGGTGGCTAAAACAGGAGCGATTGACGGGTTAATAAGGTACCACCTTTGATCGGACACATCCCTTCGATATTATACTTTGACTTTTGGATTGATTCGGTGGCCACTTTTGAATTTATTTGGGGTTGTGGCTCGAGGTGGGCGGTAGCTGCGCGCTACGCGTTACCACCGACCCGGAAGCGTAATTGGTATATCTACCCTGGCATTGCCTAGTTGTGCCGTGTCACCTACCCTATCGCGCCTTGTACGAGTTTGGTTTTCTCCCGTAGCCCGTGTGGTATCCTCTGGTGGCTTCCCGATCAGGAGGGACTATGATATTGGATGGACTACTGGGACTATTACGTGTTAAGGGCTATATGGGTAACCCCTTAATGCTATTTAAAAGTAAGTTTATTTTACTATAGACACTATTATAACAACGCAATATACTACATAGTAAATAGTTTAATGGATCCTTAGATGATGGGCGGTCCCAAGCATCTTCTAAGTTACTTGTACCTTTACTACAGTTCACTTGAGTTGGTTTACATTGTATAAGTATGTATGTCCTGACTCGAGTGTTTGTATTTTTATTTACGCTTAGGTCAGCCTGAGTATTCACAGATTTGAATTTCCACTTTCTGGAGATTGAAATCACTGGAGATTATCTATTTGTCAAGTTTTATCTTTTGCGGCCTATTGTTCCTTTCAGCTCTTGTATTAGTAGACTTCTATGTAGTGAGACTTCCTTTGTACTTTATTTCTTCTGTTGTATTTTATGTAACTCTGATATTTTTATATAGTAGCTTCATGAACTACTAGTTCTTTTACTTCTGCTGCATTATTATTTCTCTGTGTCTGTGATCTGTGATTTTTATTTACCGTATATTGTGAGATTTGCCAAATTTTTATTTACAACGCGGTATTTTGATCAATTCAATTCCAGCATGAGTGTCTACCTATACACTTATAATGGATGCGAATGGTTGAAAATATCAGGCCGTTACAAGTTATTTTCAACCAAAGTACAATATAAGCAACTTAAGATGCAAATAAATTAATATTGACGAAAAAGCCCTTAGGGTATCTCTATAAATGTCCCCTGCAAAAAAATTGTTACAAACAACATAAATAGTTATATGGGTTCATTGCGAATTAGACATTATCTCATCCATTTTAGAAATGGGATCCAACAAAACAATCAATCAAACAACAATACACTAACATCCAAGCATACAACAATAATCTGTAGCATCATAGATATTATATAGTTTATTTAGAAGTGAGTTAACTCATTGACATTCCACTTATCGCCGAAGCATTCCGATTTGAACTAAAATCAAATGGGCGTTCAATTTAGCACAAAAATTATACAAGCTCCAAATCCAACCTGTAACGACCCGTTAAGTTCGACCATTTAAAATTGTTTGTTTAATAGGATTTTTGTAATTTATTTTAGTTGAAAGAATAAAGGTGGTAGATAAATATTAAAATGAAGGCTAGAATAAATTATATAGGAGTGACTTAGAAACCTATTTAAAGACATTGAATAAAATTCAAATGAATTAAGTAGAGAAAGAAAGAAAAATTCTTACCTGGACATAAAATTTAATATGGGAATATTAAACCAAATTAATGCAATAAAAGATTGTGAACGATAAATTGAATAGATTAAGAAACCCTGTTATTGCAAGTCAATAAATTTGTAAACCCTAATGAACATCTCAAAATTTATAAATTTATTGAAATTTAAGACATAGCATAAGCGTAGAACTATAGGTATGATGACAAACTTTTATAAATTGTCTAATTAAGGGTCAGCAAATTTATTTGGAAATCAAACTCAATTAAGGGTAAGTAATTATGATGGATTGATGGCATAAACGTTACTAATTTTTATCATAGTAACGGAAGTGAAGATGGAAGGCAACTGTAGAAATTTAAATACGTATTAACAATTGAAAGGGACTGTCGATTGAATGGAGTACTTTAGGTTGTCTTACTAAATTTAGAATTTAACATAAGACAAATAGAAATAAATCAATAAACGTATAGATTTTAAGTTTATTATGATGAATTATTTTAGTGATATGACTTAGAATAAATGAAATAATTTGGGTTAATTGGTATTTAATGGAATTAAAGGTTGCAATATTCATAGGTAAGGATTTAGATGAAATAGATTGATGTATGGAATTTAATTGGATAAATGGCAATTAATTCCTTTAATTTGTGCAATTAATATATGTTAATTGATAACGATAAAAAGTTGATTTTTTCAGTGTAACCAACGTAAAATATTATCATAGCATGATACTTGGTTTGAATAGAAGGATTTGATTTAATGTGAAAATTTTTGTTCTAAGTATTGAATAAAATTGGGAAGCAATTTTTTTATGATAATAACGTTAGTATTGGTTAATAAATAGATTTCAATGCAGTAACCAAATAAATGGAATAAGATGAGTATATATTGCATAGAAATGAAATGTAAATTGTCACATTTGGTTGGAGCTAATTTTTAGAAACATATAAATGTTGAATCAGTAAATATTAAATTCCATTTAATATAAGAATTCAAAGGTGGAAGATTTACATTTGGATTGGAAATTTGATAGTTATTAATTAAAAGTGACCATTGAATAAATTTATGCAAACGTGATATAATGTAAATAGATGGGGATCAACTTTTATTTATGTGGTTAAGGGAATTTAATTTCTATAGTATGATAATCGAAATTAATGGAAGTTGGAATAGCTAATTTATATGTTAGTTGAAATTAGCTAGAATGTGTAGATATTGAATGATAGTAAAAAAAAAAAAAAAAAAATTTAAGGGATATAAAAGTTTCAATTATACATGGAAATTCATACTCGCCATAAAAGGTTAATTGAGACCAAAGAAGTAGTATATGAATCTAACCTTCTTTATAAATTTGGATTTATTGCAATAGTTAATTTCATAAAATAAAGGTAAAGCTAATTCAAATTTAACTGGACCATTGTTGGTATAACTTTTGAAGCAAGATTTATTTATGATTTGAGTATTTAATTCAACAAGTGGTATTTACGACAAATGAAATAGAATTGAACGTAAAATATTACGTTATTAAATGGAAATGGAATTTGTAAACATTGAGTGAAATCTTAAACTAATGTTAGTATTCGTCGTATTTACAACAATAACTTTGAATAATAGAAAGGAAGTGAATATAATAAATTAATCAAATTTATAGTGTTGAATTCAATTGGATTGGAATTAATAAATAGTTAAGAAAAATAAGGGTTATTAATAATTTGGAATTTTATTATGGTAAAAAGGCTAATTGCAATCAAGATAATGAGTTGAAATGGAAATCCAATTATTTATTTAGTTAGATTTTGTTGAGAGTATAAGGGTATAAGTTTTAATAATTGGGTTTTAGAATAAAATTTTAAATTTCCTAATAATAAGAAAGTGCGGATATTAACGCTGCAAATTAATATACTTATACATTTTAATTCAAATTCAAGCGTGTTAAATCAATTGGAACTGATTGAATTATCTTAGTAATGAAATTTGGCTAATAATAGAAGTTGAAAAATAAAATTTGTTTTTATGATTTATTTAATTTATTTAATAAATATTAAAAATAGCCATTTTTGTCACGGACTCGGATTTCGACGAAACCAGTTTCATCGGATCCGTAACGTTGAATTATAATAATGTTTCAATTTTCGTAGCGATCGGACTTGTCGTTTGATCGTACGGACTCGAAACGCCTTGAAATTTACGCATTTTGAAATCAATTTGAAATTTTGTTTTTTAGCATAACTTCTTCATACGATCGAATTTGGTCGCGAAACTTTTTCCATCGCGTTCAGAATATTTTAAAACACCTATTTGGATATATAGTTTTAACAAATTTGGCTCCGGAGGTATAGCGGGCTTTTTGGACCATGGTTTGTCACGCACGTTCGCGTATCCAGTCTAGCTACCCTACCTCTAGCCTATCTATAAATATACATCTATAAACCCTAGCTCCTTTCTTTTTCATTTGCTGTAAGTTCATTTCTTCACTCTTTTCTCTTCCCCAAATGTATACATCTCAGATCCAATTCCAGATCCATCCACAGTTCAAAATCAAAAGTCAAAACTCAAAAATTCCAGAAAAAATATATGTTGAAGTATTCGATGCGCGTAATATACTGGTGCAATTCGTTTTTCAATTGGAGCTGTCGTTCATCCAGAATAAATTCAAACAGCCCCAAAACCGTTCATCATCGTCGCACAAAACTTCGTCGGATCGAGATTTGCTTTCTGGGTTTTGACGAGGGAACGGAGGGGAGTACATCTATGTAATTTGTTTGGCAGTTCAACGGCTAGATCTTCGTCAAAAATTGAATTTGGGTTCGGTTGTGCGTTGCCTGTAGCGTGCGTACGGGGGGCTGGTTCGTGCATTTTGGATCTGGGGAGAAGCCTGTGACGTGGCAAGTGAAAGTATGCAATTTTGTATTCCATTTTAGTTTATTTTTTTTTATGATTTCAATCACCATTTTTCGCCATAACTTTCTCATACGAAGTCGGATTCACGCGAGATTTTTTTTGTTAGGTTCGTAATTAAATTCCGGACTTGATGATGGTGGTTTGGACGAATTCTGAGACGGGCGAATTTTTGGGTTTAAATCGAATTTAAATTCGATTTAAATTCAAAAGGTGAGTGTTTTAACCCACTCACAACTACTAGAAGCTTTTATGTTTGTTAAATAAATTTTAGAAATGAATAGAAATTTATTTATGAGCTTTTGGCATGTTATTTCATTCATATCTGTTGAATTGCATTTTTTTGAATGTAACTGTTAATTTAATTGATTTATTGCGTGTAAATTGGCTGTTAGAAATTATTGTTTGCATATGAACTGCTAGTTAATAGTTATGTCAATTATCACTGAATATAAATTGTTAGATTAATAATTGATAAAATTTAATTTGAATAAACTGCCAGTTATCACCTGTTATATATGATCATATATATAATTGTTATTGATTGATATTGATCGATGTTGTGATTGGATGATGGATGTGTTGTTGAATGAATGTTTTATTTGGATATCATTAAACTGCAAGTTAGTATGCATTTACATTTCATTCGGGATTGCGGTTTGAAATGATATACAACCGCAATTTTATTTTTTTAAAATTGCGGATTGAAATGATAAATATCCGTATCACTTGACCATAGGATAGAAAATTATATACAGGCACCGCGGCCTATATATAACTATTTTAATGTGATTTCTATGGTTTGGATTGAATACGGTCTATAAATCTTAAATTTATATTGTATAAATATTTTATTCCATATTTATATACCTATGAAGTTGAAATTTTGAAATTAAAAGGAATATAAATTTCTTTATTGAAAATGGAAGAAATTTAGAAAATGGAGTTTGGTAAATTTATATCCTATGTTTAAATGTAAAGTTGGAAATTATAAGATATGATACTTGTAATTGGATTTTTCCCAAAATAAATAGAAATGGATATTCTAGTATAATTTGAAGTGGAAAAATTCTATATATATATATATATATATTTTACTAGAAATTGAAGTCTTATTAATTATGGATTTTATGTGAATGGTCAAGATTAATTAATAGAATATTGATTTTGAAAGGATAAAAATCCAACTTTAGTTGAAATATTAATGCTCAAAAATGGATATAAATATATATAAAATTGAAATGGTTTTGGGACTTGAAGTAATATTTTGGATTTTGGTTTAACTTTAAAAGAAGAAATATTTGGAAAGCCATGTAATTTATTCTTTATAAGGCAACAGTAAAGTTAAACCTTTTTAATTCGCATACCGTTGAATATCCAAACCATTTAGTTTTGAAAATAATGGTTTTAAAATACTATGGATTTTCGAAGAATTATGTTGAAAGTTACACACAGAATATTGGTTACATGGGATATTAAATAATAAAAAGTGACATAATTTTTGAAAAGGAATATTTTATTTGGGAAATGATATCATTGATTTGGGTTTTATAAAAATAATATCAAAATGAATCTTTTTGGGTTTTAAAGAAGAAATGATATCGTAATATTATGGTTTTGAAATGGATTATATTCTGGTTTTAAAGTACAAACTATTTTTAAAATGACCGCGGTGTTATAATAACGATGGGTTGGCAAAGAGACCGGGATCGGATATGGACATACTCTCTGTCGATACCGAAAACCACTTTGACTAACCGTGTACGCGGTGGAGATTCCAGAATGAAGTAGGTGGTGGCGACGTTTCCTGTAAGGTAAATACGTGGACCCAACTCCCGTGAGTTGGCATAAGGTGGCTAAAACAGGAGCGATTCTCAGGCCAATGAGGTCATTCCTCTGATCGGACGCTCCTCTTCGATATTATACTTTGACTTGGATTGATTCAGTGGCCACTTCTATATTTTGATTTTGGGGAGTTAGTCCGAGGTGGGCGGTAACTGCGGCTACGCGTTTCCACCAGCCTGGATAGCAATTGGTATATCTACCCTGGCATTGCCTAGTTGTGCCGTGTCACCTACCATACCTAGCCTTTACTACGAGTTTCTATTTGTGTCGTACCTATGGAGTATCCTCTGGTAGCCTCCCGATCAGGAGGTATTACGGTACTGTATAGACTATTGGCATTATTTGTGTTAAGGGGAATATTGGGTCACTCCTTAACGCTATTTAAAAGTAAGTTTATTTTATAAATAGACACTATTATAATAGCGCAATATACTACATAGTAAATAGTTTAACGGATCCTTAGGAGATGTAAATCCCGAACATCTCTTGAGTTACTGTACTCATATTTATTTCTGTTTATTTAACTCACATAAGATATTCTAGTCTGACTCGAGTGTTTTTGTCTTTTCAAATTCGCTCGGGTCAGTCCGAGCATTTCAGGATAGCAGATTTAGCTTGGAGGACGAAGACGAAGATTCAGCATTATTTTATATATAGTATTGCACCACACACTCTTTATATTCCGCTGCATTGTTGTATTGGTATGTGTAACTCTGATGTTCATTGTATAAGTGAAATAACTGTTTTGTAAACTGTTTGAACTGTATATTTATTATTATATTTTATCCTTCCGCTGTGAGATTCTATTTTGTTTATTCCTTCTCTGTTTTTCCGATCTACCCCATAACACTCCGTCCTTGCGTATGCTTTGAATTGGCACGTGTGTCGTTTTAAAGTGTGCGAAAAGGCGGGATGTTACATCTGGTATCAGAGCTTTGGTTTAGCGATAGACCTTGGCTTTGTGGGGTTTGACTCTTTGTTAATAGGGTAGTAATATCCTATGGGAGTCGCTGAGTGTATATATATGAGAGAGCGTATTTGTTAGTATTAATAAAAGATTTTGATATTGTGTTAATCTGTTCCGCTTTGTATTTATAAATTCTGGTTGATGCATGGGACGCTATGTCATCAATAGGGATTTCTAAACACTTAATAGGACAGACCGACATAATATTTGTTTTTAATATAGGTGAATGAAATAATTTTGCCTATTATATTTTCTATATATAAAAATAGTTTTTTAAAGATATATATATATATATATATTTGGTTGCTATAGATTGGGTGTTAGAAAATAAAAATATCTATAATAACTGAAGCTAAGTTGAAATTATGATAAATCAAATTGGAGATTTTAGAACTTAAGTCCGGGATTTTTCCAAATATGTTTTCAAAGAATTTATGAAAAATAATGGTTCGGTTTATAAGTATTTTCTTATATAAATATTTCGTATAAATTGGAAGAATTGTTTTAAAGAAGATTTTGGAAAAGAATTAAATTCTGTACTTCCCTCTCTGTCGCTGGAAAATAAATTCGGTGATGACGGCCGCATCATCGACTTTCATTTTCGAGTTTCGAAGGGAAAGGCCACTGTAGTAAATTCTACTGCAGATTTATTTTGAAATTTTCTAAAAATTTTCTTTTATTGTTCTAAATATAATTAGAGATATTGAGTTGTAAGAACTTATTTATCTATTATTTTGAAATAAATTGAGATTTAACCCAGAATTTAATTCTAAAATCTCCCATTAATAAATTGTTAGTGAAATAAAAGTTAAGTAATAAATGAATTGAAACCTCTAATTGAAATAAGAGAATAATTGCAAAGCTATAAAGAGGAATTTGAATACACATGAGACAAAGAGTAATATGGATAAACATTAAATTTAATTAAAGAATGGAGATTTAACTTGTATAAGTTCAATTGCAATTTCCTTAACATAAATAACTTACCCAAACATAAAAGTTGAAATGTTAAATGTGAAACTAGAATTGAATATTTTACAAGTAGGAATGTAGGAAAATGAAGTATTCAATAAATTACCGTTATAAATAAGAATTAAATGGTATAAACTTAAGTGATAATTAAAAATTCTATTGAAAATAAAGTTAAGTATTATTAATAGGTGACATGTTGTAAGATTATTTACTTAAGTATGTTTTAATCTCCCCTATTCCAATATAATGGAAAGTAGGAAGAATTGAAATGACTGTAATCCATAGTTAATAGATAAATAAAAACTTCCACTTATAAGAATGAATGTTAGCAGATTAAGAATTTAAGGGAAATCTTACAAGTGAAGAGTAAGGAAATGAAGATATTCAAATATTTGTTGTTATTAATGAGAATTTATTTTATAAACTTAGGTAATAAAAGGAAACTTAAGTAATAAAAGGAAATACAAATATAATGAATTTTGGGATAATTGGAAAATAAAACTTGTAAGAAATAAAGAAATTCTTCCATAAATGAAGGAATGAAAATCAAACACTGAATTATGAAATAAATGTATAATAAGCTATTTTGGTGTTGATTTGAATTGTTTGGTTGATGTATGTTTGTTGGGTAAGGAATTGTGGAGTTGTTGGATGAACAAATAATCTATCTTTGTTCCACCTAAGGCTGTTGAGCAACGGATGTACTTGATAGTTATTCTTCGTTCGTACAACTTCAGAATTTGAACCCGAACAACTGATTGTTTGTTTGTGGTGTGTGCTGTTTGGTAAAAATGTATGGTTGTTGCATTTGATTGAGTATGAATGATTGAATCCATTTGAATAGTCCATTTTAAAATAGATATTTAATCTTTTGATTATATAAGTGTATACAGGTGTTGGAAACAACTGCTACTGCTTTTGGTTCCAAAATAATAAGCGTATTGCCCGACAATTAGGTACGTTTCCGGATTACGTTTAACGCGCTATTTTATATATTTTCCCAAGTTGGGATATTTTATTTTGGATATATGTGTAATATATTTGTATATTTGGATATTATATTTTCTCCAGAGTCCCTCCGTACAAAGGAGACTCTGCCAAAATTTTTCGTAAATTTTGGACTTAGAATTTTGTTAAAGATATTTTTCCAACTTTAATAATTCAAGTATTAAAGAATAGAATGATTATAAAACAAGTATATTTCATTAAAGGAAATTAATCCAGTAAAATACTGTTTATAAATTAATATTTGAAATAAAATGTACTGTTTTATTCTTCCTTCTCCCTTCCTTTTCATTTTCGGGGACGAAAAGTTTTGAGTGGGGGAGAGTGTAACGACCCGTTAAGTTCGACCATTTAAAATTGTTTGTTTAATAGGATTTTTGTAATTTATTTTAGTTGAAAGAATAAAGGTGGTAGATAAATATTAAAATGAAGGCTAGAATAAATTATATAGGAGTGACTTAGAAACCTATTTAAAGACATTGAATAAAATTCAAATGAATTAAGTAGAGAAAGAAAGAAAAATTCTTACCTGGACATAAAATTTAATATGGGAATATTAAACCAAATTAATGCAATAAAAGATTGTGAACGATAAATTGAATAGATTAAGAAACCCTGTTATTGCAAGTCAATAAATTTGTAAACCCTAATGAACATCTCAAAATTTATAAATTTATTGAAATTTAAGACATAGCATAAGCGTAGAACTATAGGTATGATGACAAACTTTTATAAATTGTCTAATTAAGGGTCAGCAAATTTATTTGGAAATCAAACTCAATTAAGGGTAAGTAATTATGATGGATTGATGGCATAAACGTTACTAATTTTTATCATAGTAACGGAAGTGAAGATGGAAGGCAACTGTAGAAATTTAAATACGTATTAACAATTGAAAGGGACTGTCGATTGAATGGAGTACTTTAGGTTGTCTTACTAAATTTAGAATTTAACATAAGACAAATAGAAATAAATCAATAAACGTATAGATTTTAAGTTTATTATGATGAATTATTTTAGTGATATGACTTAGAATAAATGAAATAATTTGGGTTAATTGGTATTTAATGGAATTAAAGGTTGCAATATTCATAGGTAAGGATTTAGATGAAATAGATTGATGTATGGAATTTAATTGGATAAATGGCAATTAATTCCTTTAATTTGTGCAATTAATATATGTTAATTGATAACGATAAAAAGTTGATTTTTTCAGTGTAACCAACGTAAAATATTATCATAGCATGATACTTGGTTTGAATAGAAGGATTTGATTTAATGTGAAAATTTTGTTCTAAGTATTGAATAAAATTGGGAAGCAATTTTTTTATGATAATAACGTTAGTATTGGTTAATAAATAGATTTCAATGCAGTAACCAAATAAATGGAATAAGATGAGTATATATTGCATAGAAATGAAATGTAAATTGTCACATTTGGTTGGAGCTAATTTTTAGAAACATATAAATGTTGAATCAGTAAATATTAAATTCCATTTAATATAAGAATTCAAAGGTGGAAGATTTACATTTGGATTGGAAATTTGATAGTTATTAATTAAAAGTGACCATTGAATAAATTTATGCAAACGTGATATAATGTAAATAGATGGGGATCAACTTTTATTTATGTGGTTAAGGGAATTTAATTTCTATAGTATGATAATCGAAATTAATGGAAGTTGGAATAGCTAATTTATATGTTAGTTGAAATTAGCTAGAATGTGTAGATATTGAATGATAGTAAAAAAAAAAAAAAAAAAAAATTTAAGGGATATAAAAGTTTCAATTATACATGGAAATTCATACTCGCCATAAAAGGTTAATTGAGACCAAAGAAGTAGTATATGAATCTAACCTTCTTTATAAATTTGGATTTATTGCAATAGTTAATTTCATAAAATAAAGGTAAAGCTAATTCAAATTTAACTGGACCATTGTTGGTATAACTTTTGAAGCAAGATTTATTTATGATTTGAGTATTTAATTCAACAAGTGGTATTTACGACAAATGAAATAGAATTGAACGTAAAATATTACGTTATTAAATGGAAATGGAATTTGTAAACATTGAGTGAAATCTTAAACTAATGTTAGTATTCATCGTATTTACAACAATAACTTTGAATAATAGAAAGGAAGTGAATATAATAAATTAATCAAATTTATAGTGTTGAATTCAATTGGATTGGAATTAATAAATAGTTAAGAAAAATAAGGGTTATTAATAATTTGGAATTTTATTATGGTAAAAAGGCTAATTGCAATCAAGATAATGAGTTGAAATGGAAATCCAATTATTTATTTAGTTAGATTTTGTTGAGAGTATAAGGGTATAAGTTTTAATAATTGGGTTTTAGAATAAAATTTTAAATTTCCTAATAATAAGAAAGTGCGGATATTAACGCTGCAAATTAATATACTTATACATTTTAATTCAAATTCAAGCGTGTTAAATCAATTGGAACTGATTGAATTATCTTAGTAATGAAATTTGGCTAATAATAGAAGTTGAAAAATAAAATTTGTTTTTATGATTTATTTAATTTATTTAATAAATATTAAAAATAGCCATTTTTGTCACGGACTCGGATTTCGACGAAACCAGTTTCATCGGATCCGTAACGTTGAATTATAATAATGTTTCAATTTTCGTAGCGATCGGACTTGTCGTTTGATCGTACGGACTCGAAACGCCTTGAAATTTACGCATTTTGAAATCAATTTGAAATTTTGTTTTTTAGCATAACTTCTTCATACGATCGAATTTGGTCGCGAAACTTTTTCCATCGCGTTCAGAATATTTTAAAACACCTATTTGGATATATAGTTTTAACAAATTTGGCTCCGGAGGCATAGCGGGCTTTTTGGACCATGGTTTGTCACGCACGTTCGCGTATCCAGTCTAGCTACCCTACCTCTAGCCTATCTATAAATATACATCTATAAACCCTAGCTCCTTTCTTTTTCATTTGCTGTAAGTTCATTTCTTCACTCTTTTCTCTTCCCCAAATGTATACATCTCAGATCCAATTCCAGATCCATCCACAGTTCAAAATCAAAAGTCAAAACTCAAAAATTCCAGAAAAAATATATGTTGAAGTATTCGATGCGCGTAATATACTGGTGCAATTCGTTTTTCAATTGGAGCTGTCGTTCATCCAGAATAAATTCAAACAGCCCCAAAACCGTTCATCATCGTCGCACAAAACTTCGTCGGATCGAGATTTGCTTTCTGGGTTTTGACGAGGGAACGGAGTGGAGTACATCTATGTAATTTGTTTGGCAGTTCAACGGCTAGATCTTCGTCAAAAATTGAATTTGGGTTCGGTTGTGCGTTGCCTGTAGCGTGCGTACGGGGGGCTGGTTCGTGCGTTTTGGATCTGGGGAGAAGCCTGTGACGTGGCAAGTGAAAGTATGCAATTTTGTGTTCCATTTTAGTTTATTTTTTTTTATGATTTCAATCACCATTTTTCGCCATAACTTTCTCATACGAAGTCGGATTCATGCGAGATTTTTTTTGTTAGGTTCGTAATTAAATTCCGGACTTGATGACGGTGGTTTGGACGAATTCTGAGACGGGCGAATTTTTGGGTTTAAATCGAATTTAAATTCGATTTAAATTCAAAAGGTGAGTGTTTTAACCCACTCACAACTACTAGAAGCTTTTATGTTTGTTAAATAAATTTTAGAAATGAATAGAAATTTATTTATGAGCTTTTGGCATGTTATTTCATTCATATCTGTTGAATTGCATTTTTTTGAATGTAACTGTTAATTTAATTGATTTATTGCGTGTAAATTGGCTGTTAGAAATTATTGTTTGCATATGAACTGCTAGTTAACAGTTATGTCAATTATCACTGAATATAAATTGTTAGATTAATAATTGATAAAATTTAATTTGAATAAACTGCCAGTTATCACCTGTTATATATGATCATATATATAATTGTTATTGATTGATATTGATCGATGTTGTGATTGGATGATGGATGTGTTGTTGAATGAATGTTTTATTTGGATATCATTAAACTGCAAGTTAGTATGCATTTACATTTCATTCGGGATTGCGGTTTGAAATGATATACAACCGCAGTTTTATTTTTTTTTAAATTGCGGATTGAAATGATAAATATCCGTATCACTTGACCATAGGATAGAAAATTATATACAGGCACCGCGGTCTATATATAACTATTTTAATGTGATTTCTATGGTTTGGATTGAATACGGTCTATAAATCTTAAATTTATATTGTATAAATATTTTATTCCATATTTATATACCTATGAAGTTGAAATTTTGAAATTAAAAGGAATATAAATTTCTTTATTGAAAATGGAAGAAATTTAGAAAATGGAGTTTGGTAAATTTATATCCTATGTTTAAATGTAAAGTTGGAAATTATAAGATATGATACTTGTAATTGGATTTTTCCCAAAATAAATAGAAATGGATATTCTAGTATAATTTGAAGTGGAAAAATTCTATATATATATATATATATATATATATATATATATATATATTTTACTAGAAATTGAAGTCTTATTAATTATGGATTTTATGTGAATGGTCAAGATTAATTAATAGAATATTGATTTTGAAAGGATAAAAATCCAACTTTAGTTGAAATATTAATGCTCAAAAATGGATATAAATATATATAAAATTGAAATGGTTTTGGGACTTGAAGTAATATTTTGGATTTTGGTTTAACTTTAAAAGAAGAAATATTTGGAAAGCCATGTAATTTATTCTTTATAAGGCAACAGTAAAGTTAAACCTTTTTAATTCGCATACCGTTGAATATCCAAACCATTTAGTTTTGAAAATAATGGTTTTAAAATACTATGGATTTTCGAAGAATTATGTTGAAAGTTACAAACAGAATATTGGTTACATGGGATATTAAATAATAAAAAGTGACATAATTTTTGAAAAGGAATATTTTATTTGGGAAATGATATCATTGATTTGGGTTTTATAAAAATAATATCAAAATGAATCTTTTTGGGTTTTAAAGAAGAAATGATATCGTAATATTATGGTTTTGAAATGGATTATATTCTGGTTTTAAAGTACAAACTATTTTTAAAATGACCGCGGTGTTATAATAACGATGGGTTGGCAAAGAGACCGGGATCGGATATGGACATACTCTCTGTCGATACCGAAAACCACTTTGACTAACCGTGTACGCGGTGGAGATTCCAGAATGAAGTAGGTGGTGGCGACGTTTCCTGTAAGGTAAATACGTGGACCCAACTCCCGTGAGTTGGCATAAGGTGGCTAAAACAGGAGCGATTCTCAGGCCAATGAGGTCATTCCTCTGATCGGACGCTCCTCTTCGATATTATACTTTGACTTGGATTGATTCAGTGGCCACTTCTATATTTTGATTTTGGGGAGTTAGTCCGAGGTGGGCGGTAACTGCTGCTACGCGTTTCCACCAGCCTGGATAGCAATTGGTATATCTACCCTGGCATTGCCTAGTTGTGCCGTGTCACCTACCATACCGAGCCTTTACTACGAGTTTCTATTTGTGTCGTACCTATGGAGTATCCTCTGGTAGCCTCCCGATCAGGAGGTATTACGGTACTGTATAGACTA
Organism: Allium cepa; assembly: GCA_030765085.1. Taxonomy (NCBI): domain Eukaryota; kingdom Viridiplantae; phylum Streptophyta; class Magnoliopsida; order Asparagales; family Amaryllidaceae; genus Allium; species Allium cepa. The sequence goes on from CM060944.1 coordinate 352,258,447, forward strand.
TTGGCATTATTTGTGTTAAGGGGAATATTGGGTCACTCCTTAACGCTATTTAAAAGCAAGTTTATTTTATAAATAGACACTATTATAATAGCGCAATATACTACATAGTAAATAGTTTAACGGATCCTTAGGAGATGTAAATCCCGAACATCTCTTGAGTTACTGTACTCATATTTATTTCTGTTTATTTAACTCACATAAGATATTCTAGTCTGACTCGAGTGTTTTTGTCTTTTCAAATTCGCTCGGGTCAGTCCGAGCATTTCAGGATAGCAGATTTAGCTTGGAGGACGAAGACGAAGATTCAGCATTATTTTATATATAGTATTGCACCACACACTCTTTATATTCCGCTGCATTGTTGTATTGGTATGTGTAACTCTGATGTTCATTGTATAAGTGAAATAACTGTTTTGTAAACTGTTTGAACTGTATATTTATTATTATATTTTATCCTTCCGCTGTGAGATTCTATTTTGTTTATTCCTTCTCTGTTTTTCTGATCTACCCCATAACACTCCGTCCTTGCGTATGCTTTGAATTGGCACGTGTGTCGTTTTAAAGTGTGCGAAAAGGCGGGATGTTACACAACCAATCTAATTCCACTGCGTAGCAAATGACAGTGCGAGTACAACACAACTCATCACGTTCAAATCCGACCTCGTGATTATGGATTAATGAGCATTTAGTACATAATTAGTTAAATTTATTACTAACAAAATGTCAATTCCAATCTCCATACTAATTAATTAATCAAATCCGACAACGTTCAAATCCGACCTCTTTATATCTCCATTCCTCCATCCATGGCTTCTTAGCTAAATTCCTAAGTTAAAATTTTGTGTACACACTTCTAAAATCAAGTTTAAACCTTCCTACTTCACTTCGAATATCACTCCTCTCAAAAAACCCGTTTCCCTAAATTAACCTAGGTCGAGCCTAATACTAGCTAAGGCCAAGCCAAACTTATCCCTCCAAGGCCACATAATGTCATGTTTCCAAGTCAATGCAATTTGCTAGGAGTATATTCAAGTTCGGTAGAAGTTTGCCTTGATTTAGTGAAAGTTTGGTGAGTAAAGTTAACGATTTTTAAATAACTAGTTAATTTATTAAAGTTAGCAAATTTATGATGTATATTGGTACATGAATGTTATTTATGATGCGTGCTTGATTATGTCATGATTTGGTTATAATGTGTACGCCAAAGTTTGAGTAGGCAAGAAAGTCTCTATTTTGTATTTTGGGAAAAAGTTAGTCAATGATTATGAAAATTATATATTTCTTATATTAGTGTTGTGATATATGGTGTGGTATGGTTTTCGAAATCAGTTATTCGTTGCATATGGGTTCGTGACATGAAGTTAGCGACATGCTAACCAAAAGCGACATAGAAATCCACCTTTTTGTCGAAAGTTTGATTTTTGATTTCAAAGTGAAAAGTTTTCAATTTTAAAGCTTCGATTTGGTTTTCAAAGTTAAATTTCATGTTTCAACAAGGATAAGAGTTCAAAAGGGGAAGTTTTAAAAGTTAAAAAGTAAAATTTCAAGTTTGAAAATTACGGGTCCGTATAGCGATCGTCGCTATATGCGCAATTCGCAAAAACCAAACTATTTCCAAATCGGAAACTTGTTTCCACCTAGAAACCTTTTGAAAGGTGTTTTCTAACTTTGTTATAAGTTTTAAAGTTTGAAAATAGAGTTTTGAAGTTAATTTTCTTAAAACCCATGTTTTGAAATTATGGGTCCGTATAGCGATAGTCGTTATACGTGCAGTTCGAAAAATCTAACTTTTTTCTTATCTAATCTTGTTTTAACTTGAAATCTTTTTAGAAATTGTTTTCTAACTTTAATTAAGTAACTAGAGACCAATTATTTAGTTATTTATTTATTTTCTGATTAATTAATTAATTAATAAAGGTAATTAATACTTAATCATTGTTAATAATGATTTATAAACTTAAGTGTTAATCAATTTAGTTAATCATGATTGGTTATTTAATTAAATTTAATTATTATTCAGTTTGTAATTAAGGATCTATTAATTATTATTTAATTATTTATTTAAGATAATTTTTAAATAATTATTATTTGAAATGGGGTTTTTATTTAATAAATCTTTGATTAAAGTTACTTATGTTTTAATAAGGTTTAATTACCCTTAATTAGAGATAGTTACTATTTAACAAGGATTTGATTCTTATTTACAAAGGTTTTAAATTATTTTAAAATCGCTTTGGGTTTAAGTAATCGATTTTGTTTTAAACTATTTTCTTTTTGAGTTTGTTTTTAAGTCAAGGGATATATGTGTCGCTTACCCATAAGTGACCCTATATGATCCATTAGCAGAACAAAATACCATTCTCCTATTACAATTAACTTGGAAATTTACTTAGGTTGATTAATTATTATGCATTGACCCCTTATATACCTGTTGTTATGTGAAGCCATGTTAAACTGGGTAAGTAAAACCAAATTAAAAGTACCATTGTGGTTGCTAAGCCTCTGTTTGATTTTGTAAGGATAAATATTTCATTTTTCCTTATTGAAAATAGTTTCAAAATTATTTCATTTTGAAGAATATATTAAAAAAATGATTTGACAAATAGTTTACTAAAGATGTTTTTAACTAATGGAAATAGTTTTCCATGTTATAAAAAGAAGTTTATACTAAGAGTTTTATGAATTTGGAAATTTATAAGGTAATTTATGGTTGAGTATTTAAGCAAAGAAGATTTTACAAATAACAGAGATTTATAAAATGGATTTTCTTATTAAAGGAAGCTAATCTAATTTAAGGTTATTTAGGAAGTCATCTTGAACATGAGGGTTTATAAAGAAGTTTATAAGTGATTTTGGGTATTTATAAAAGAAGTTTTAGAAAATGACCTGGATATTCATAAAGGAAGTTTATAAAAAGGTTTAGATATTTATAAGAAATTTATATAAAAAGTTCGGATATTTATGAAAGCAATTGTTATAAATGATTTGAACATTTATAAAAGAGTTTACAAATGTGTTTCGAAGGTTGGAATTTATTTTGAAATGGATTTGGATTTCAAGTAAAAGTGATTTCATAAATGAAATGGATTTGATTAAAAAAGGATTTATTGAAAGAAATATAAAAAGAATTTGAGATTTGGATTTCTCTAAACTAACCTTTCAAAATTGGTGGTATGGAACATCCATTCCACACTTAACATCGAGGGAATAGTGTTTAGAGTTGTCCATACCTCCAATTTAAACAACGTTTGTTTAATCCTTTTTAACATTATTCGGAAGCATGAAGCTATTCAAAAATGTTTTGTGTATATACTTATGCTTGAGTGATAAGTATATGTATGTTTTAGACAAGCGTATTGAAAATAGATTTATTAAATAAAGATTTGTTTTTAGGCTTAGTGGTTGCTGTGGTAAATAAATCTCAAATTGAATTGGTTGTCATTTGTTTATTTGATAGTTAAAACCGACTATCGACCCAAAGCGTAACTTTGGAAATATCTAGGATAAACACGTGAGTTTTATGGTACAGTCATCTCTGATGATGTTGTACTTTTTGTATAAATTTCGTTTCATTCTCCTAGGATAAATGATAAGGAAATCCATCTACTAACGGTTAGAAGATGATCTATGCTCTTATCTTTGACTATTTATTTCTTAAAGAACAGGGGTTGAGTTTACCAAAAACTATCGAATGTTGTTTCAAATAGATTGGGATTGGATATGTTATCCGAAAACAACCTCGATCCAACTCAGGCACTTCAAAGTATAGACATCTTGAAGATGAAGGAATTGAAGATGGAGCTCTCAAGCTCTTCTTTTAGTCCCAAAACGAACTTGCATGGTTGAATGCTGGCATTGCGTTACTGCTTATAGGGCAGTGTTAGCATTCCAAGGTGGTCTACTAAGAGGAAGAAGGTAAATTCTTGACCTCATGAGCCTCACAAACCGAGAAATGGAAAAAATAGGGTATGCAGCAGGGCTATGTGGTCAGCTACCTTTAGGAGCCGCTATCCCATTCTAGATTGTCCATATTCGAATTATTTTGCACGCAAACACTGTGGCAGTATAAGTGAGACGACCCGACTTTTTCTTTACAAAAAGTCGTATCATCCTGAAGAAAGAAAGGGATAGAAAAGAGAAGAGAAAGAAGAAACAACACAAGAATCTCAACAGCGGAACGAATAAGTTACATTAGTAACAAAAGTATTACATAGTATTACAACAATTATCAGAGTTACATAGACAATACAACACATACTATACAGTTATAAACACCTGTCTAGTTATTACAACTCAATACACACGGAAGACACTCAGAGATACCAACATAGTGGAAAACTATATAACTATACGCAGAAGCCTCCTGCTCCATATGCTCCTCCATAATTCGTCAAAGCTAACCTGAATCCCTTGGCTACTCGTAAAAATTTGAGTACCCAAGAGTTAAAGAAAAACAGAAATAACTCCGGGTCAGACATGGGTCTGGTGTGAGTAATAGGTTAAAGTTGCTTAACTTTGAAAAACCTTTTGAAAAGAAAAGGTATCACGTAAGACTTCCCACACATAAACATGAAAAAGTTTTTACCTTACGCTAACCAAAACATTTGATAGGAAATCCGATGATATTATAATAGTGTCTAGGGTTTTCAAGTAAATAAGAAATAGCCGAAATTGTTACATCTATTAAATTCCAGCTACTAGCCACAAAAGTGGGTAATACAATCAAAACCGTTGGCACTTATTGGATTTTGGATTCCATCAATGGCTGGGCTACTGGGGTACCGCCCGTCACAGTACGTGGCCTAGATCACCGTATTGAGTAGTACGCCCGCTCCCCTGCAACACAAAGCCGGAACCATTCCTTACTGAACAGTTTCGAACAAGACCACCCCGCAGTTGTGATCAGCAACCGCACCACTAAGTCGAAATAAGGGACATCTAGACAGGGATAAATCTCTCTCTTAAGTTGGGGCTACCCACGAAGCCTTGCTGCACCACCCCTGTTTTAGCCATTCCCGGTTGATGAGGCTTGAGGCTATGATTACCTTTATAGGACATATCACTAAGAATGCTCATCGTCCACCTAACGATGTTCTGAAAGCATTCAATCCATACAAGTTCATTCCAGGTTCGAACGAAGCCGAAGGCATTATCTCGTTACACTTATTTTGGAATCACCCTCAGAGTTAACGACGATAACCCTTGCACTCTGAATCTTCATCTTCACTTCAGATTCACGACCTAACGTGTAAAGGCCCGAAAATCCGTACTCCTTTGAGCTGGCAACATTCCACAACAACCCAGCCAAAGAGGAACAAACTTACGAGTCTTTAGGGTTAAAGAAAAAGAAAGAGGTAGAAGAAGAGAGAAAAAAAGGAAAACAACAGAACAATATTAGAATCTCACAATCGCAGCGGAACAACATATAATAAATAAATGAATAATCTTTAAACAAAGAACTATATCAGTTATTACATTACATCATATTACATTACATTTCATCATCAGAGTGTACAACAACAAACAACAACAAACAGCGGAAAGGAAATACTATATACTAGTAATACGCCATGCCATCCAGCTTGCCTCCAGCAACCCCTGAATTCCAGAATATCCTGATAAACCTTAACTCTAGATTGCCCGTGTGGAAATTGGTGGGCACCCAGAGTTTAGGAAGGAAAACAATAAACTCCGAGTCAGTCATGTGACTGGTGTGAGAACTAAAACAGTTTATTTTTTAAAAAATAAAAACAAAGTAGAGGATAATTTTAAAGTCAATTCGCAATGCTTTTAAAAATGAGACTACCATAAGGCCTCCTGCACACACACACAATGCAAACGCAGAATCGGAGGAGATTTCTCCTTATGATAGTCAAAGATGCTTGATACGCACTAAAAAGAAACATTTGATATTATTACTAGTGCATAGTGTAGGAAAAATTATTTCGAAAGTAAAGATATAAATCTTAGCCAACATACGACCATTATCGTATGCCTACTATAGCTACCATCTAAACAGTAGGGCGCCACCATAAGTAAATGGTAGGTTCTACAACTAAAACCGTACAAGATCGTATTGTTTCTTTGGATTTCCAACAAATGGTCAGGCCAAGGAACTTCCCATTGCCACATGGAAACGCGTCTGGAATGATGTCCCGAGAACCAAACCGTATCTCTGCCAACACAAGGCCGGGTTACCCCTAACTGGGTAACTACTAACACGAATATGTCATCCCCCGATCGTTACCGATCTATCTGAGGATCCTCGATTTCCAACAACCACAAAGCAATAAATTTGCAGCAACAACATAGGTTAAGTATCTGGGCTCCATACCATGATACCACCTCTATCCAGAAGGAATGACATACACTAAAGGGGCGCTACTCCCTAATAACCTTGCCGCATCCTTCCTGTTTTGACCATTTCCGGGGTGTGAGGTCTGACGAAGTCTCGTCCACAAAGCCACGCTTTATAAAAAAGCTGTGCTTTGGGTCAACAAATGATCAAAGTAATGATCATCAAGATAAATGATCAAACAAATGATCCTATCACAAATGATCAAACAATGATCATCCCACAGCAACACTCAGCATGCCACACTACCAAATTGGGAGTATATCACTAATAACCTTCAACTACATAACCTCTGAGCTCGTACGTCTCATAGAAGGGTGTTAAGCTAAGAGAATAAATTCTCCGCCACCAACAGAAAGATATTTAAAAGAAATCAGCTTTATATCTCAATTTGTAATGTCAGACATACCATTCATACAAGTCTGTTCCGGGCTCGAACAGAACCGAAGGTACTTACAAAAAAGTCCTTGCATTCCAGATAATTTCTAATCACGTCCGGATTTCCCGTCACTAAGGGTGATAAAACCTCTATATCGGAGATCAGCCGATGCAGAGTAACTCAACGGTAATCCTTCCGTTTTCAAAAATATTCGGTCTTCAACACCGGCCATCAAATGTAATCCATTACGTCGTATCACATATTCGGAATGGGTTATACGACCCCAAGGTCCTTTCCCGGCTAACCCGAATAGTGAGCGCTTATTCAAAAATAAGTGTGGCATTCAAATTCAAACAATCACAACAAATACCTATTTAAAGGTAAATATTGATAGTCGGATTTTTTTTAACTATCAATAAGCATATTCAACATCACCAAATTCCAAATAATTTCCCAAATTATTTACTTTCCAAAATATCTTTACTAGATATATAATTTCCACACTTCAACCATTTGAAAACAAATTTTCAAATCACTTTTCACCTTTACCACTTTTGAAAACAAATTTCAATCATTTTCCTTACGCGGAAATACTTTCATTTCAACATGGTTCATTTGAACCAATTTAGACAAATCCTTACCAATTTACTTTATATTTACGTTCCAAATCCGTAAATTAATTCCCACACTTCAAAAATAAATCAACGTTTATTTTTAAACAAATTCCCCTTTTCATTTATAAATTCCGTAGTGAATTTACAATCCAAAATATCTATGAATATACAATTTCCAAATCAATTTCTAATATTCATTTTCAATTTATCTTTAAAAGATAAAATCTCAAAACATTCACTTCATATTGGAAAACATTTACATACTTATTTAATAATAAGTAATTCACAAATCCATTTATTTTCAACACTTGGGAAATATTCAATATACTTAAATCGAAATTATGTATATATTTCATTCTTTAAGAAATCATTCTCTTAAACATATTTATTTGGGCCAAAATGAATGTTGTGTAAAACATCGTTACGACAACCAAAATCACTAGTATAGGGATTCGAAATTTAGATAGATATACAAATCCCAATACTATACAAAACATTTCCTTTCGGAAATCATTTACTATAACAACAGTGTTATAGTCCACCATTTCCTTATTCCTCGAAAACGTCTATTTCAACAATAAATGTTGAAATCTATGGTTTCGATAGTTAATCCATTTTAAAACATCTTTAAAACAATTAACTTCATTTGATAATATTCATTTTCCCAAAACATATCCATTTTGTTTAATAATATATTCACTATCCAAAATCGTGAATATACTTCACTAACCAAATTCAATATTTTCTACATATTTTATTTCAAGGATAATTCGCTAACCAAAGTCGCGAATATATTTCATTTTATAAACTTCTATATTCAATTTATCAAATTCAATTGATTTCGAATTTATAACCATTGTCTATAAATTCCATTTCTATTTATAAACTTCGATTTCTAAATCTCCTTTATTAATCCAATTCAATTTATATATCTCAAATATATACCAAAAGTCCACATTATAAGTTAAATACTTATAATTCATTTATTTACAAAATCTATTTGTTTTTATAACTTCACGATTTATAAATCAATAAATTTCATTCACTTAAGAATCCAATCATTCTTCATTTTAATACTAACAAAAAAAAATCGTTTTATAATTCCTATATTTTTAATTTATAAATATCAAATTTCAAATCTTTTATATAAATCGTTTTTAAAACAATTCAAAAATCCCAATTTAACTAAACTTATTCTTTTAATAATTTACAAATCATTATTTAAATCTTATATACTTCAAAATCATACTTAAGTATTATTTTCCAAAAATCACAACTTTTATGAAAATAAAATTATAACGTTTATTTATTTTAACAATTCCAAAATATAATAAAACGTATACTTTCAAAAACCACTTTAAAATTCCTTATAAAATCAAAATCATTCTTTTAAAACTTCAAAAAAAATGAATCCGATGATGCAACAGCACCAAATAGTCAATCACGACATCCAAATATCATATATCGATATGACAATCAATAAATATCACAATATCTGTAAATAAATCAATACAGTTGAGGAATCCAGTTGGATCCCTCCAACCTGTTTCCCTGCATCCAAAGATGTTAGCACAATACCAATTCCACTCCATTACGGAATTATCGCGGTATATGGGATTTATAAAAATATTATCCGCTTAATAGACGGCACAATAGGGTCTCATCCGCTATATAATGCGGGAAAATCAACTCCAAGTACATAAATAATACCAATTTCACTGAACTGTGAAATATTCACGGTATATGTTTTTAATAAATAACCTCCGCTTACTAACGGCGTATAATGTCTATTTTAACAATCAACAGATAACAATCATCATTCAAACATACATTCAAGAATTTTAAATATAACTATTTAAAATTAAAATCGAAACCGAATCGATTGAGTGAGAAGTTCTCACCTTGATTTCAATTTCGTTTTCAGCTTTTATTTCGAATAAAATTAAACGGACGTTTAATTTTACCCGAAATTTTTGCTAACTCCAAACGACTCCAATCCAATTCCATAGCGTAGTGCTCGTCCATACGATTCCAACGCAACTTGTTTCGCGCGTTTTCGACCTCGTATGAAAAAGTTACAACATTTTAAATATTACACAATTTAAATTATAATTTATTTACAATTTTATAACCCACACTTAAATCTGGCCATTCGATCTGCTACCATCCAATCTCGGCCGCGAGTTGTGCTTCTTCCTCCCAGGTCGTTCACACGTGCATTTGAACCCATTCAATGGCGTTCTAGGGTTCGAACGCACCCCCTCCACGATTGATGAAACCTCATCACAGCAGCACCACATCGAAGCTCGCGACATGCACTACCTTCGGCCGAAAGTTGCAGGAGCTCGGCCTCCCCTATGGCGCGCAAAACGATGATGAACAGCCGGCCTTTGTGGCGAAATTCTGGTCGATTTATAACACCATTCGCGATCCTGACCGTTGGATCTGTATATCTCAGAGTGCTCTACAAGTTTCATGTTGGAAGTTTGTTGTATCGTTGCACGGATTTGAAGAAATTGGAGGAGGAAGATCTATGATTTTCGGCCATTGGTTATATAAGAAGCGGCCGGCTATGAATTAGGGTTAGGGTTTTAGAATTTTGCAAATGGAAGATATTGAGGTGCTTATATAGAAAATTACGCGAACACTATTCACCCCGAATTTTCCCAACTCCAAACGAAGCGTGCCGGTTGGCTTTACTAAGGTTTACCCCACGTTCCGAACACAATGGAACGTGTTTCGGGAGCAAATTCAGTCATCTGTGCAAGTTATGGCAATAAATGTTCGATTTTAAATTAAATCGGTAAATCGAATTTCTAGGCGTTTTAGCTTGCACCGGACAAATGGTAAATCCGATTGACACGAAATTTGAATACATACAATAATATCACATTACGGATCCGGTGAAACTAGTTTCGATGAAATCCGAGACTATTTGAAAAATGGCTATTTTAACTCGCCAAATTAATATTAAAACAATTTCGATGCGTTTCGAGCTGCCACGGTCAAACGAAAACTCCGATTGCTACGAAAATTGAAATATGATAATAACAGACTATTACGGATCCAATGGAACTAGTTTCGTCCAGTTCTGAGACTGTTCGAAAAATGGCTAATTTCACTAGTCGATTAAATATTAAAATATTCAATTTTCACAGATTAACTATAAATTCAATTTTAAAAGTTATAAAATATCGCTCTAACTCCAATATGATAAAATAAAACTTTACAAATCATTTTCAATCATATTTAACCCAATTTTCAATCATTTCTGTATTTTAACACATTAAATTATCAGTTTAATTATCCAATTAAATCCAATTATTCGAAATAAAATTTATTCGACTTATAATTTCACTTATTAATCTTTAAAATCAATTAAATATATGAATTTTAATTGACAGAAATTCTGGGTCGTTATAGACTTCCCCCCTTAAAAGAATTTCATCCTCGAAATTACCAAGTAAGAAAAGTTACAGAATCTATTAATTTTCCCAAAAATCCATAGTTAAACTTCTTACAATAACTTTACTAAGTTTTCAAATCATACTTAGTTATCTTTCAAATCAAACTATATTGTTTAACTTTCAACTCCATATCAAATTATAGTTTTCACAAACTTTCCCAATTTTCTCAAAAATTTTCTAACGCCTTAAATTTTCGGAAAAACTCGCCATAGTCTCCTTTGCGCAGCTCGATCCAAAAAAATGACAGTATATATATCACAAATATACATCTCATCAAGTGATGAGGCATCCCGCAGGGAAAAAAGTGTAAAAGTACGATATTTAATCCGAGATATGTACCTTATATTTTATTAGCAAGCATATACGGCTAATATAGCGCGAAAGCGAGCTCCAAAAGCGAAGCAAGCGCATCCGCACCTACTAAACACTCAACAACAACATGAGAAACATGCATATATGAAAATAATACCAATATGCATCATATAGCAACATAATAACTACATGTGCCAATATAGCAAATGCAATCAAAAGCAATAAATGCAACTACCAAATCAATATAAATTTACTTCTCATTAACATTTAATGAATTGGTTTTCTAATTTAAATCACATTTGATTCATTAACATTGGATTTACTAACATTCATTCATATCCAATTAGTATACATTCACTAATTTATATTCAAGTTGGTTCACTTTCAATTTGAATCAAATTACTTAGCTTCCAATTTATCAATTCAACTTCATTAACACTTAATGAATTTATATACAATCAATTAACAATCAAATAATAACCAATGTAGATTCAATATAACCAAATTATTAAATTTTACATTTAATTCGTTTCAACACTTTTAATTAGCTTTAATGAATTAACATTTACATCCATTATTTCATATCAATTTATTTACATTCAATTCATTGGTTCAATTCAATTTCTAATTCCTTTAACAAAATAAAGTTCTCAATCATATAACTCAAGTTCAAATTCTTAATGACTTCATTTCATTAATTCACTTATTAATTTACTTTGACACCAAAATCAACTTCATCCAACATCACTTAAGTTATATTCTATTTCAAATATCATTTGTTTATTTTATTAATATCAACATCACTTAATAGGTTCAATAGTTGGTTCATTTTAACTTTTCACATTATCTAGATAAAGTTTCCAGAATTCAATTACCCGGTTTTTTACTCCAAAACCATTTTGAAATTATAATCAACTCAAATCCAATTTCCTGTGGAAGCAATCCATCTCTTTAGAAACTCGAAAATGAATTCTAATGATGTGGCCATCATCATTAGGATTATTTTCCAGCGACCGAACTAAGTTCAGGGCTTCCTCACTTCCACAAATTCATTTCAAAACAATTCTCATCCAAAAATATTTCCTAAAATAATATTCAATCGTTTCCTTCAATACTTTGGAAAACATTTCAACATTCCCAAGAGTTTTAAATTCCCAAACCTTTGTTTTCATTACATTTAAAACACTTTTCAAAATCCCCGGGATTTAAATTCTGTTTTAAATCAAATTTAGTTATTCTTCCTTTGAATAAATCATACTTATAGAATTTTATTTGGCTATAAACCCTTTCAAACTCTAGTTTCTTATATTTGATTATTTCATTAACAACCAAACATCCAAAGATATATAATATATTTAGAAAATTATTCCTTCTATATCAAAATATAATTTTCGGGCAAAATTATTTCATTTACCCGCTTTAAAACAATATCGTGTCAAATTGTTCTGTACAAGTGTTTAGAAATCCCTATAAACAACGTTAATTACTCGTATTGACCAGAATCCATATACCACTCAACAAACCAATTATCACAATGTAAAACAATTTATATTCACTAACAAATACACACTCGTATCTATTATTACACTCAAACTCATTCTAGAGCACTACTGACTCCATCTCTAATGAGTAATACCCAACAAAGCCATGGTTGTCGCTTAACCATATGCTCTGATACCAAATGTAAAAGCCCGAAAATCCATACTCCTTTGAGCTGGAAACATTGCACAACAACCCAGCCAAAGAGGAACAAACTTACGAGTCTTTAGGGTTAAAGAAAAAGAAAGAGGTAGAAGAAGAGAGAGAAAAAAGGAAAACAACTGAACAATATCAGAATCTCACAATCGCAGCGGAACAACATATAATAAATAAATGAATAATCTTTAAACAAAGAACTATATCAGTTATTACATTACATCATATTACATTACATTTCATCATCAGAGTGTACAACAACAAACAACAACAAATAGCGGAAAGGAAATACTATATACTAGTAATACGCCATGCCATCCAGCTTGCCTCCAACAACTCCTGAATTCCAGAATATCCTGATAAACCTTAACTGTAGACTGCTCGTGTGGAAATTGGTGGGCAACCAGAGTTTAGGAAGGAAAACAACAAACTCCGAGTCAGTCATGTGACTGGTGCGAGAATTAAAACAGTTTATTTTTAAAAACAAAAACAAAGTAGAGGATAATTTTAAAGGCAATTCGCAATGCTTTTAAAAATGAGACTACCATAAGGCCTCCTGCACACACACACAATGCAAACGCAGAATCGGAGGAGATTTCTCCTTATGATAGTCAAAGATGCTTGATACGCATTAAAAAGAAACATTCGATATTATTACTAGTGCAGTGTAGGAAAAATTATTTCGAAAGTAAAGATATAAATCCTAGCCAACATACGACCATTATCGTATGCCTACTATAGCTACCATCTAAACAGTGGGGCGCCACCATAAGTAAATGGCAGGTTCTACAACTAAAACCATACAAGATCGTATTGTTTCTTTAGATTTCCAACAAATGGTCAGGCCAGGGAACTTCCCATTGCCACATGGAAATGCCTCTGGAATGACATCCCGAGAACCAAAAAGGATCTCTGCCAACACAAGGTCGGGTTACCCCTAACTGGGTAACTACTGACACGAATATGTCATCCCCCGATCGTAACCGATCTATCCTAGGATCCTCGATTTCCAACAACCACAAAGCAATAAATTTGCAGCAACAACATAAGTTAAGTATCTGGGCTCTATACCATGATACCACCTCTATCCAGAAGGAATGACATACACTAAAGGGGCGCTACCTCCTAATAACCTTACCGCATCCTTCCTGTTTTGACCATTTTCGGGGTGTGAGGTCCGACGAAGTCTCGTCCACAAAGCCACGCTTTATACAAAAGCTGTGCTTTGGGTCAACAAATGATCAAAGTAATGATCACCAAGATAAATGATCAAACAAATGATCCTATCACAAATGATCAAACAATGATCATCCCACAGCAACACTCAGCATGCCACACTACCAAATTGGGAGTATATCATTAATAACCTTCAACTACATAACCTCTGAGCTCGTACGTCTCGGAGAAGGGTGTTAAGCTAAGAGAATAAATTCTCCGCCACCAACAGAAATATATTTGAAAGAAATCAGCTTTATATCTCAATTTGTAATGTCAGACATACAATACATACAAGTCTGTTCCGGGCTCGAACAGAACCGAAGGTACTTACAAAGAAGTCCTCGCATTCCGGATAATTTCTGATCACGTCGGGATTTCCCGTCACTAAGGGTGATAAAACCTCTATATCGGAGATCGGCCGATGCAGAGTAACTCAACGGTAATCCTTCCGTTTTCAAAAATATCTGGTCTTCAACACCGGTCATCAAATGCAATCCATTACGACGTATCACATATTCGGAATGGGTTATACGACCCCAAAGTCCTTTCCCGGCTAACCCGAATAGTGAGCACTTATTCAAAAATAAGTGTGGCATTCAAATTCAAACAATCACAACAAATACCTATTTAAAGGTAAATATTGATAGTTGGATTTTTTTAACTATCAATAAGCATGTTCAACATCACCAAATTCCAAATTATTTTCCAAATTATTTACTTTCCAAAATATCTTTACGAGATATATAATTTCCACACTTCAACCATTTGAAAACAAATTTTCAAATCACTTTTCACCTTTACCACTTTTGAAAACAAATTTCAATCATTTTCCTTACGCGGAAATACTTTCATTTCAACATGGTTCATTTAAACCAATTTAGATAAATCCTTACCGATTTACTTTATATTTACATTCCAAATCTGTAAATTAATTCCCACACTTCAAAAATAAATCGACGTTTATTTTTAAACAAATTTCCCTTTTCATTTATAAATTCCGTAGTGAATTTACAATCCAAAATATCTATGAATATACAATTTCCAAATCAATTTCTAATATTCATTTTCAATTTATCTTTAAAAGATAAAATCTCAAAACATTCACTTCATATTGGAAAACATTTCCATACTTATTTAATAATAAGTAATTCACAAATCCATTTATTTTCAACACTTGGGAAATATTCAATATACTTAAATCGAAATTAAGTATATATTTCATTCTTTAAGAAATCATTCTCTTAAATATATTTATTTGGGCCAAAACGAATGTTGCGTAAAACATCGTTACGACAACCCAAAATCACTAGTATAGGGATTCGAAATTTAGATAGATATATAAATCCCAATACTATACAAAACATTTCCTTTCGGAAATCATTTACTATAACAACAGTGTTATAGTCCACCATTTCCTTATTTCTCGAAAACGTCTATTTCAACAATAAATGTTGAAATCTATGGTTTCGATAGTTAATCCATTTTAAAACATCTTTAAAACAATTAACTTCATTTGATAATATTCATTTTCCCAAAACATATCCATTTTGTTTAATAATATATTCACTATCCAAAATCATGAATATACTTCACTAACCAAATTCAATATTTTCTACATATTTTATTTCAAGGATAATTCGCTAACCAAAGTCGTGAATATATTTCCTTTTATAAACTTCTATATTCAATTTATCAAATTCAATTGATTTCGAATTTATAACCATTGTCTATAAATTCCATTTCTATTTATAAACTTCGATTTCTAAATCTCCTTTATTAATCCAATTTAATTTATATATCTCAAATATATACCAAAAGTCCATATTATAAGTTAAATACTTATAATTCATTTATTTACAAAATCTATTTGTTTTTATAACTTCACGATTTATAAATCGATAAATTTCATTCACTTAAGAATCCAATCATTCTTCATTTTAATACTAACAAAAAAAACTCGTTTTATAATTCCTATATTTTTAATTTATAAATATCAAATTTTAAATCTTTTATATAAATCGTTTTTAAAACAATTCAAAAATCCCAATTTAACTAAACTTATTCCTTTAATAATTTACAAATCGTTATTTAAAGCTTATATACTTCAAAATCATACTTAAGTATTATTTTCCAAAAATCACAACTTTTATGAAAATAAAATTATAACGTTTATTTATTTTAACAATTCCAAAATTTAATAAAACGTATACTTTCAAAAATCATTTTAAAATTCCTCTTAAAATCAAAATCATTCTTTTAAAACTTCAAAAAAATGAATCCGATGAAGCAACAGCACCAAATAGTCAATCACGACATCCAAATATCATATATCGATATGATAATCAACAAATATCACAATATCTGTAAATAAATCAATACAGTTAATGAATCCAGTTGGATCCCTCGAACCTGTTTCCCTGCATCCAAAAATGTTAGCACAATACCAATTCCGCTCTAGTACAGAATTATCGCGGTATATGGGATTTATAAAAATATTATCCGCTTAATGGACGGCGCAATAGGGTCTCATCCGCTATATAATGCGGGAAAATCAACTCCAAGTACATAAATAATACCAATTTCACTATACTGTGAAATATTCGCGGTATATGTTTTTAATAAATAATCTCCGCTTACTAACGGCGTATAATGTCTATTTTAACAATCAATAGATAACAATCATCATTCAAACATACATTCAAGAATTTTAAATATAACTATTTAAAATTAAAATCGAAACCGATTCGATTGAGTGAGAAGTTCTCACCTTGATTTCAATTTCGTTTTCATCTTTTATTTCGAATAAAATTAATCGGACGTTTAATTTTACCCAAAATTTTCGCTAACTCCAAACGACTCCAATCCAATTCCATAGCGTAATGCTCGTCCATACGATTCCAACGCAACTTGTTTCGCGCGTTTTCGACCTCGTATGAAAAAAGTTACAACATTTTAAATATTACACAATTTAAATTATCATTTATTTACAATTTTATAACCCACACTTAAATTGGCCATTCGATCTGCTACCATCCAATCTCAGCCGCGAGTTGTGCTTCTTCCTCCCAGGTCGTTTACGCGTGCATTTGAACCCATTCAATGCCGTTCTAGGGTTCGAACGCACCCCCTCCACGATTGATGAAACCTCATCACAACAGCACCACATCGAAGCTCGCGACATGCACTACCTTCGGCCGAAAGTTAGAGGAGCTCGGCCTCCCCTATGGCGCACAAAACGATGACGAATAGCCGTCCTTTGTGGCGAAATTCTGGTCAATTTATAACACCATTCGCGATCCTGACCGTTGGATCTGTAGATCTCAGAGTGCTCTACAAGTTTCACGTTGGAAGTTTGTTGTATCGTTGCACGGATTTGAAGAAATTGGAGGAGGAAGATCTGTTATTTTCGGCCATTGGTTATATAAGAGGCGGCCGGCTATGAATTAGGGTTAGGGTTTTAGAATTTTGCAAATGGAAGATATTGAGGTGCTTATATAGAAAAATACGCGAACACTATTCACCCCGAATTTTACAAACTCCAAACGAAGCGTGCCGGTAGGCGTTCCTAAGGTTTACCCAGCGTTCCAAACACAATGGAACGTGTTTCGGGAGCTAATTCGGTCATCTGTGCGAGTTATGGCAATAAACGTTCGATTTTAAATTAAATCGTTAAATCAAATCTCTAGGCATTTTAGCTTGCACCGAACAAACGGTAAATCCGATTGACACAAAATTTGAAACCATACAATAATATCACATTACGGATCCGATGAAACTAGTTTCGTCAAAATCCGAGACTGTTTGAAAAATGGCTATTTTAACTCGCCAAATTAATATTAAAACAATTTCGATGCGTTTCGAGCTGCCACGGTCAAACGAAAACTCCGATTGCTATGAAAATTGAAATCCAAAAATAACAAACTATTACGGATCTAATGGAACTAGTTTCATCCAATTCTGAGACTGTTCGAAAAATGGCTAATTTCACTAGTCGATTAAATATTAAAATATTCAATTTTCACAGACTAACTTTTAATTCAATTTTAAAAGTTCTAAAATATCGTTCTAACTCCAATATGATAAAATAAAACTTTACAAATCATTTTCATTCATATTTAACCCAATTTTCAATTATTTCTGTATTTTAACGTATTAAATTATCGATTTAATTATCCAATTAAATCCAATTATTCGAAATAAAATTTATTCGACTTATAATTTCACTTATTAATATTTAAAATCAATTAAATATACGAATTTTAATTGACATCGTTACATAACGTTAATTTGGATCGATGTGGTTTTCGGATATCCAAATATGGAAACCCGATCCCGGTCTCATCGAAATCCAAAACGTGTCTTTTAAGGCCAAGTTGTTTTAGAGTTTAAAACAATTCAATTTATTATCTATATACACACAGATAGATAATTCACAACACAATAGATAATCAACATTATCATTACCAACAGATAATTCACATTATAATCAGATAATCCATATTATCATCCAAATGCAACCAATACATCCTTATCACATAACATTACTCATCTCATAACCGAGATTACAAACCATACCAGGCAACCAATACCAATCATCAAACATAAGTAATGATATAATGATCACACCATTTATAATTAATTTAAAATGAATTAAATTAATTACTTAATTTCTAATTAATTTAAAATGAATTAAATTAATTATTTCATCATTAAAATCCTGCTTTATCTTAACCATTAATTGATTACAAATCAATTGAAATAATCACCAACTCAATATTCAATTCAATTAATCATTAATGATTAACAATTCCCTAATTACAATGAGTAATTAGCTTATAAATTAATTACACACGTTAATTATACTTAACACTTATAAATAATTAACTTGAAATTACTTAATCAATTAATTAACTAAAGTTAATGACATAAATCATTTATTCATTTATAATTATTCCTTAATTAATCAATTCCAAATTACATCATTAATTAATTTATTAATGATTTCTGATTACATTTAATCAATCTCTATATAAATTAATTACATTAAGTCATTAATCTGCAATTAACCACATATATATTCGTCATCCTTGATTAATAACCATTTAGTAATTAACTACTTTAATTACTCATCCCATAATTTAATTACTCTTAATTAATTATCTCAATTAATTCTTGATTAATTTCAAAGTAATTTAAATCTAAATTACTTCTATAATAAATATCTTTAGTTACATTCAGTAATTATTAATTAATTACTTCCATAAGTAATTACAAACCCATTAATTACATAAAGTAATTATCAATCAACCCACAAATGTTTAAATTAATTTAACTTAATTAATCTAAACTAATCACATTAATCAAATTAATTACACTAAGTAATTAATTCATAATTACTTTCATTAAGTAATTAAACCTAAACAATTGGTTATTTTTAATTAATAAATCTAATTAATTATTAAAAATTAATCACATTAATTAATTGTTAAAATAATCTTAAGTTAATTTTCTTCATTAAAATTTCTTAATTACTAAATTAAGAAATTAACTTATTTTAATTATTAATTACAAATTAATTAATATTTAATTTCAATTTAATTAATAAATTCATTAAGTGTTAATTACAATTTTAATTAATCATTAATCCCTTGATTAAATAAATCTTAATCATTAATTAAAATTTAATTAACAATCCTTAATTATAGATTAATTAACCTTAATTAATTAATCTTAAGTCTTTAATTAATTAACTTAAAATTATTAATTACTTAATTAATCATCCACATTATTAATTAATTATGTTTGCGCCAAAAAATGGTCACAAACACCCGATATCGTAAAAGCACCCGTTTATCAACACAGATCAACAATAACAAACACAGAACTCAGATCTAAGAGATTGTAAATGTAGCAAATCACAAATAACGGTAAACAACATAGGATTTATAGTGGTTCGGCGTTCGTGCCTACGTCCACTTTGAAGGTTCTGTCTTTATTGATTCACTTGATGACATTAATCGATTACAGTGGATTACAGTTGATAATAGCTTTGAAATCTGAATACAACAGCGATAATGAAGTATGGAATTCAATCCGGCAGAATCTGGACGTTCAATGGTGGAAGTTCCGAAAGATCCTCTTTTCTGAAGGCTTCAGGGTGCTATTTATAGGCGTAGGAGGCCCAGATCTCGCTCAAACTTCGGGAGACTTCTTCTGGCACGTGAGTGGACCCACGCGACCGACCCCACCAAGTTTCGACTCGATCTGACATCGATTCGAAGTGATTTCGAACCCATCAAGAAATGGTCCAATCGAGCTGAAACTTGGCAGGAACAATCTTTATCTTGTATGGAAGCTACTGTGAAAATTTTGTTCCATTTGGATGAGTGGTTTAGGAGATACGATCGATTTGAATTGGAGTTTTTCGGCTGCCTGTGTAGTTCGAATCCATTCCTTCGAACCCACTCTTTTCGAATCGGTCGGCTCACGTGGCCTTGTGATGAGGTGGCGCACGTCTTTCGAGTCGATCCGGTCTTCTCTCCTTGTTTAGCGCTTCACCTCCGTGAATCTTGTCGTCTTCGTATCGTGGAGTGACACATCATCCAGGCTAGTCCACTTGGTGGATACGAACAAATGAATGTTCCTGGGTTCGAACTCGATCGATTCGAACCGAGGTATCCTAGTGGGTTCGAGCTCGATCGATTCGAACAAGATCGGTTCGAAGTGGCTTGGGTTCGAACCTGGTGTGTTTGAATGGATTCAAACATAGACATACGAAGATGGATTCGAAGTGAGGGTTTGCCCGATGGAGTCGAACTAAGGCATACGAGGGTGGATTCGTACTGTTGCTGTCTTGATGGATTCGAGGCACGGCTATACCTCATGGGTTCGAAGCTGATGGAGTCGAATCAAGGCGCTCTGATGGGTTCGACTCGATGGATTCGAAGTAGGTGGAGTCGAGTCAATGGGTTCGAACATAATCTCTGGCCATCGATTCGAACTATGGGGTATCCTATGGGTTCGAACCGAACAGGGGCTATCTTTCTTAAATTGAATCCGTCAAATCTTGAGCATACGAACTCGGATTGACTTGAAACTTGAAACGCTGGCTTCTACAGCTTTGCCCATCATGTCTTGTCGATTCTGGCAGAATCCGGACTTGGACAAAATTCATCGATATCCATAGCGAAGTGAAGTACAACCAATCTCTGAGACGAACTGTCTTTTGTTCTTGACCGATCTTTTGGTGTCACGGCTGTGCCAAAAAGCGGGATAACATTTGCCCCATAAAACATGCCTTGCGGTAGGAAGGTGTGTTTTGTAATGCCTTGAGTTTGTTGTTCATATCCTATCATCAACCTGTAAAGAATTTGATAGTTTCATATGTTCTCAAATAGCGATCATTCGGGATCGAGCTATTTAGGATGAAGCGCGGCCGTTCATGGTCAAGCGCTTAACTTCAAATGATGATCGTTCGTGATTGAGTAATTTGAGGTCAAGTACGACAGCGTGCGGTCAGGTGGAGGACCTCAAATGACGACCGTTCGCGATCGAGCCATTTAAGGTGAGGTGAGTTGTGCCGTTCGAGGCGAGTTGTGACCGTTCGCGGTCGGGTGCCGTTCGAGGCGAATTGTGATCGTTCGCGATCGTGTGCCGTTCGAGGCGAGTTTGTGACTGTTCGAAGTCGAGTGCCGTTCATGGCGAGTGGTGACTGTTCGAAGTCTGGTGCTATTCGAGGCGAGTAAGTGTGCCCTGGAGGGCTTGGTATTATCGATACCAGGCTCACGTTCGCATGGGTCACTGGATCGTTTGTCAAGCCGATTTATCGCCATCTCAGAGCATGCCTAAGGACCGTTCGCGACCTCGTACATGTGTAAGTAGCTTAGCCATTTCAGAATTATCAGGATCAAATATTTATTTAACAGATGAATTTTAAAAACAGAAATGTCCAAACAAACCAAGTTCAAATGTCCAAATCAACATGAAACAAAAGCAAAGCAAGGATGTCAAAGTGTAAGTTCCCACTACGTAACAATCAATGATCATTCAGAGCATGCCTAGAGATCGTTCGCGATCTCGTACATGTGTGAATGATTTAATTGTGTTAGTGGAAGCTTGCGACTTGTTCATCGTTATTTTAATTAATTAATAACCAAACGATGTCCTAGTTCAGGGTTGCCCCTAGCTGATGTAGACGGTGGCCGCTCTGGCTCCACCGCTGAAGCTCGCCTCCTCACATATTGAAGGAGCATACCGTTCCTGATATGTCCTTCCACCTCGTCCTTCAGATGCCTACAATCATTAGTGTTATGACCATTTAATTCATGAAATACACAAAACTTATCTGATCTCCTTTCGTCAGAAGTTGGATCCCTTCGTATCGGTCTACGATACGGAACCTGCTCTTTGGTATCTTGATAAATTCGCTCCAGACTCTCATTTAGCTCGGCATAAGTGGTGAATCGCGGCTCCCTCCGTTGTCGCTTTGACCTGTCATTATAATCCTCATCCTTTCGTTTTCCTTTATCCTTGCCTGAGTCTTTTTCGATGAGATTTTTGTCTTTAAGCACGTAAACTTCTATTCCCTCTCCTTCCTCTCTTTCGGCATTCGCATCCTCTAATCGTAAAAACTTTTCTGCCTCATTGTAGAATTCCTCTAGATCCACGGGTGGATCTTTAGTCAATGAATTTTTGAACTCTGTGCCGTCAACTATTCCGGACACAGCTGCCATCACCACCATAGACGGATCTGCTCGATCCACCGAAGCTGCTGCTGCATTGAATCGCGCTAGATAACTCCTCAAGGTCTCTCCGGCTTTCTTCTTTAGGGTTTCCAAAGTCATCACGTTATTGGGTCTTGCAATGTGAACCCTGAATTGCCTCATAAATCTCTCAATTAAACCATTCCATGTTCCGATGGATCCATTCTCCAATTGTCTAAACCACAACGCTGCAATATCAGTCAAGTACAATGGAAAGCACCGGGCCATAACCTCCTCTGATGCCCCCAGCACTTTCATATGTCTCATATACTTCGTTAGATGAACCGTGGGGTCTGTTCTCCCGTCATACATGTCTAATGATGGTAACTTGAAATCCGGTGGGTTCCTAGCTCGTCTGATTGCTGGAGTAAAAGGACTCCTATTAACATCCTCCAAATCTTTATTTACCAAACCTCCTCTCATAGCTCTTCTAAACATCTCCGCCAATCTGTCGTTGTCACCAAGATGCAATCTTCGTTCATTACTTTCAACCTTCCCTCCGAGTTCATGAGGGAACTCTGGGATCTGCCCCCTTGACTGAGCGTTCACTCCTCTACTACTCCCAGGCTGCGTAGATACTCCTCTTTGTCTCTCCTAAATTGGATCAACGTTCTCCATGGGTGCGCCTCCTAATCCAGGTGCTATGCCGGATGGTCCTGCTCCGTTCTGGACTCCATTGGCTTCTCTATTCTGTGCTCCAAGCTGTCCTATCTGTTGAAATAAACTCTGGATCAATTCCTCTTTCTTCTTCATCATTGTCTCCATCTCGTCCCTAATGATGAAGATCGACGGTTGATTCGCTCCTGAGGAAGCCTCTTGACTTCCTTGTTGTTCACTTCTCTCTGGCCTTGGCCTTCGGCTTGATTGTCTCGTCATAATTTCTCAAATCTGAACTTTCAAACTTTCTGAATCAACTTCTAATTGGTAGAACTCCTGAGTTCAATTCTCAGTGAAAGCACCAAAATGTTTGCGCCAAAAATGGTCACAAACACCCGATATCGTGAAAGCACCCGTTTATCAACACAGATCAACAATAACAAACACAGAACTCAGATATAAGAGATTGTAAATGTAGCAAATCACAAATAACGGTAAACAACACAGGATTTATAGTGGTTCGGCGTTCGTGCCTACGTCCACTTTGAAGGTTCTCTTTATTGATTCACTTGATGACATTAATCGATTACAGTGGATTACAGTTGATGATAGCTTTGAAATCTGAATACAACAGCGATAATGAAGTATGGAATTCAATCCGGCAGAATCTGGACGTTCAATGATGGAAGCTCCGAAAGATCCTTTTTTCTAAAGGCTTCAGGGTACTATTTATAGGCGTAGGAGGCCCAGATCTCGCTCAAACTTCGGGAGACTTCTTCTGGCATGTGAGTGGGCCCACGTGACCGACCCCACCATGTTTCGACTCGATCTGACATCGATTCGAAGTGATTTCGAACCCATCAAGAAATGGTCCAATCGAGCTGAAACTTGGCAGGAACAATCTTTATCTTGTATGGAAGCTACTGTGAAAATTTCGTTGCATTTGGATGAGTGGTTTAGGAGATACGATCGATTCGAATTGGAGTTTTTCGGCTAGCTGTGTAGTTCGAATCCATTCCTTCGAACCCACTCTTTTCGAATCGGTCGGCTCACGTGGCCTTGTGATGAGGTGGCATGCGTCTTTCGAGTCGATCCGGTCTTCTCTCCTTGTTGAGCGCTTCGCCTCCGTGAATCTTGCCGTCTTCGTATCGTGGAGTAACACGTCATCCAAGCTAGTTGACTTGGTGGATACGAACAAATGAATGTTCCTGGGTTCGAACTCGATCGATTCGAACCGAGGTATCCTAGTGGGTTCGAGCTCGACCGATTCGAACAAGATCGGTTCGAAGTGGCTTGGGTTCGAACCTGGTTGGTTTGAATGGATTCAAACATAGACATACGAAGATGGATTCGAATTGAGGGTTTGCCCGATGGAGTCGAACTAAGGCATGCGAGGGTAGATTCGTACTGTTGCTGTCTTGATGGATTCGAGGCACGGCTGTACCTCATGGGTTCGAAGCTGATGGAGTCGAATCAAGGCGCTCTGATGGGTTCGACTCAATGGATTCAAAAGCGATGGATTCGAAGTAGGTGGAGTCGAGTCAATGGGTTCGAACATAATCTCTGGCCATCGATTCGAACTATGGGGTATCCTATGGGTTCGAACCGAACAGGGGCTATCTTTCTCAAATTGAATCCGTCAAATCTTGAGCATACAAACTCGGATTGACTTGAAACTTGAAACGCTGGCTTCTACAGCTTTACCATCATGTCTTGTCGATTCTGGCACAATCCGGACTCAGACAAAATTCATCGATATCCATAGCGAAGTGCAGTACAACCAATCTCTAAGACGAACTGTCCTTTGTTCTTGACCGATCTTTTGGTGTCACGGCTTTGCCAAAAAGCGGGATAACAAATTAAATAATTAATATTCCATTTAAATTAGTTTAATAATTTAAATGAATCCAATTTCTTAAGTTTTAATCTTAATTTAAGAAACATTTCTTCTCATATAAAGTAATTTGAAACCAATTGTTTCCAAATTTATTTTATACTTTACTTTAAATTTCATTTTAAAACTTTAAGATTTTAAAATGAATACAATTTATTTAAACAAGGTTTTTAAACCAATTTATAATCTTTTTATCTTATATGTTTAAGAACATACCTTTTATAAAGGTTTAAAAGATTATACAACAAATTCATTTTAAACAAATTAAATTTAAAAATTTTCTTTTTAAATTTCAAACTGAAATACAGTTTTAAACTTTTACTCCAGATTTAAACTTAAAACTTTAAAGTTTTACTTACATTTCCATCTTTATTTTTAAATTCAAGTATTTAACCTTTCTAAAATAGTTAAAACAAATTTAAATTTAAAAACTTCTTTTATTTTTAAAACTGACATTAAAGTCAAATTCCAGTTTTTTTTTAAACTGGATTTAAACTTATTTTAAATTTTTATTTCATAAATTAAAACTCATAGTTTAAATTCAAAACCAATGTTCCTTTCTACTGTAAAAGTTTAAAATCTAAATTTAACTTTCCAGATTTAAATTAAATTCAAACATAGATTCATCTACCTGAGCTTCATATTTCTGTTTTCAGATTTTAAACTTTGTTTTAAATTTTCAGTTGCATTTTAAAAAAAATTACTTGGAATTTAAAAACAGAAAAATAGTTTTTTGTTTTGGTTCAAAACATCTTAAACTTCTTGAATTCAAAATATTTCAAACTACAAGATTTAAATTATTGAATTTATATTTAAATTTCAGGTTTAAAATAAAAAATCCCAGTTTGAACTTCAACTTACAATTTTAAACATTACTTTTAAATTTAAATAAAAACATAAACAGTTTCTGTTCTGGTTTAAAATCAAATTAGAATTTAAAATCATTTCAAATTTATTTCAAAGATCCAAAATTTAAACTTATTGAATTCAAATTCAATTCCTGGTTCAACTTAGTTTCAGATTTTTGTTTGCAATTTAAACTTGCTTTTAAACAGAAAAGTAAAACAGGTTTCTGTTTAAATTTCTAAAAACCTGAAACAATCAGGTAACTCGAGCAAAACTAAAATTACTTCGAGTCAAAAGTCCTTCTGCTTCGAGTCATAACTCAATTCTCCCGAGATCATCACGAGGACTGTAACGACCTGGAATTTTGGGTCGCTAAATTTGAACATTTAATTCATTTTAAATGTTAATATGGATTATAAATTCGAATTATGATATAAAAGATTTGGTTACATTAATAAACTTGATTAAGATTTTATATACGATAATTTAATTGAAATTTGAATAATAATGAATAAATATTAGAATTGGGGTAAATAAGTAATTCTGAGAGTAAATGGAGATAAAATTTGATTCTAAAGTTTATTTCGAGTCTAATTGGATTTGAATTATCATTTTGGACTGTTGGAGGGAATTAATTGGCGATAGATTGAATTTGGAATTTTATATTAATTTAATAATAGAACTTAATAATAAAATATTGCCATTAATCAGATTTTAGTCCGGAATGATCCAAAGTGATTTTTAATGTGAATATAAATTTTATACGAGTTATAATAAAGTTAATAAAGTTTTAAAAGCGAAATTTTAAGCGTTTTCGTCAATTTTGAAAATCGCCGATTAAATAGACGAGTTAAAATAGCCTTCTGGGGCACAGACTCGGAATTTAACGAAACCAGTTTCATTGGATCCGTAATAGTTAGGTAGTATCGGATTTCAATTTTTGTAGTAATCGGAGTTGTCGTTTGACCCCGGCAGCTCGAAACGAATCGAAATCGTTTTAATCGATTTAATTTGAAATTGATCGTTTAATCCCGTAACTCGCACATATGACCGAGTTAGCTTACGAAACCTGTTCCATTGTGTCCGGAACGCGGAAAAACCCTAGGAATGCCAGTCGGCACGTGTGAATTTGGTTTCGTTCGAGAATGTTTAAAGTGAATTTAATATTAAATTAATAAGTATATACGCATATATATACATTTTAAACAAACGAAACCCATGTTTCTTTCAGGCCGACGCTTACCACCATTTCAATGGCCGAAATGCGTCGATTTTCCTCTCTCAATCTCTCCTTATCCTCTCGTTAATAGCAGATGCTTTCAACACGAAGATGGAAGAGCATGGCGAGCTCTTCACATTTGTACGGTGGAGTGGTTCACGATGCGACATGGAGCCTAGGCTTTGGGCCGATACAGGGTCGGCTCGTGCTCGATTTTCGAGCCCAGGTGGAGACCGAGCTTGGCGCGCTTAGGGTCGAAGGGGGAGTTGGCTGAGGCGGTTCTCGTGGAGGTAGCTGATCGAGTTATCGATGAGCGAGGAGAGTGCGGTCCGAAGCCCTAATAGGCGATCGTGATGGGTTTGAGTACGTGTTTCTGCCTGTAGCTTGCGTGATGAAGGGTGGACTCGGTTTCGTGATGGCGGCCTGCTGTGTTGGGTATTTGCAAATTGAATTAAAAGAAATTTGTTTTAAAATTTGTTTTAAAACTTTATAAAATCCTAACTAATTCATACGTTATCAGAATTTAACGAAATTTGCGGCGCCGGAATCGCAGAAGCGCGAATTAAGCAGTGGTGCAGATCCGGATCCATTCTGGGCAAGTAGAAATTTGGGTTAAATCGAACGTCGTTCGGTTAAATTTGAATTTCGAACGCTCGCCGAAACCCAAGGTGAGTTAATCTCACTCACATCTGGAATGTTAGCTGATTTAAATAGTTAACATTTAAATATCTGTGTGATTGGTTGAAATGTTTATTTATATCAGCCTGGATTGATATTTATATATGTGATGTGCTAATATTTGTGGATGCAGGGAAAACAGGTTGGAGGGATCCAACTGGATTCCTCACAATGTAGTAATTATTTTTATAATTGATGATGATGCCTGTTATATATTGTGATTGATAAATTTGGGATTAAATTGTATTGTGAAATTGTGGGACAAACTATAAGCCCAGAATGTTAAATTATAAAGAAATTTGGAGTTTTAATTATAAAGAAATTAAATTGGGTTTTAAAAAGGAATTAAGAAATTAATAAATAAGGAATATAAAAAAAATTAGAATCTGCTTGGATGGAAAACTGAAATAAAATTGTATTGGAATATTGCTGGGTAAATTATAAATCCATAATTAATTATAAATGGATAAATTGAACTTTAGAGAAATAAAAGATATTGTTAAATAATGAATTTAAAGGAATTAAAATTTGAAATCTATTTGGAATGAAAATTGAAATTCGGTAAATCTGGAATGATAAACAAAGAGAAACATTATTAGTTGATAAATGTGAAAGTAAAATTATGTTATTAAAATATAAACCTGAATTGAAATAAATTGACAGAATTTATAAGAAGGATTTTGGAATATTTGAGTGAGAATGAGCTTCCCTGGGAAAAACCAAGTTCGA
Source organism: Allium cepa (assembly GCA_030765085.1). Lineage (NCBI taxonomy): Eukaryota > Viridiplantae > Streptophyta > Magnoliopsida > Asparagales > Amaryllidaceae > Allium > Allium cepa. The sequence continues at coordinate 352,287,212 of CM060944.1, forward strand.
GTTTTAGACAGATCTTATTAAAAGAAAGTTTTAAGTTCAAACTTGTTTAAAAGAGTGTTTTTGAAAATTATTATTTTTAAAAGAGTAACTATTTATAAATTAGCAATAGTAAAGTAATGATTCTTTTATAAATAGATTTGTTTTAAAGGGGTAGTTTTGACCGAAGTTGTATTGAAATTAGTATTATGCCTTTTATAACTCTATTTTTAAATTTAGTTTAACTAAAACCTTATTTTTAAATCAAGTTATATCTTATAAAATGATTTTACTTTAAATATTTCGAAATTATATTTTTGAGTAAGTAACTAAAAGTAAATTTACATATTTTAATGTATATTTCAATATGAAATGTTTTAACTGTTTTTAAAATCTAAATGTTTTGAACTTGGTTATTTCCAATGGGAATATAGGGTAAAAGATTTACCTTGTAAAGGAAGAATTTTGGAAAATGTTTTCAAATGAGCTTGGGAAATTTGAAATTATATCTTTTAAAGATATTTGAGGCAAATAGATAATATGGAATATTATTTATTGTGTGATGGATGCTTATGGATGTTGTGAATATAAATAGATAGTTAAATCACCGACTATCAATATTGGACAAATGCGTTGATCGTTTCGAAGAGACCGGGAGCGAGATTTATTTCTCGAAAACCACTTCGATCCGGTTTGTACGTTTCGTGCGAGAAACGTGTTCGGAGTCAAAGATGGAGCAGTGAAGTGCAAGGTCTAGTCACTACTAATCCTGAGGACATTTCCAAAATGGATGTAATAGGAGTAGTGCCTTCGGTTCCGTTCGAACCCGGGACGGACTTGTATGGACGAATGCTTGCGAAACATCGTCAGGTGGGCGATGGGCATTCTAAGTGAAAACGTTCTAAAGGTAACGTGTAACCTCAAGCCTCATCAACCGGGAATGACTGAAAATCAGGGGATATGCAGCAAGGTTAGGTGGGTCATACCCAAGCAGGACAAGATATTTCCCCTGTCTAGATGTCCCTTATATATTTCGGCTTAGTGGGTGGTTGGTCGCCAACCACGGGGTTTATCTTGTTCGGGACTGTTCAGTAAGGAATGATTCCGGCCTTGTGTTGCAGGGGATGAAGGGAGTAATCCTTGGTACGGTGATCTAGGCCCCGTACTGTGACGGGCGGTACCCCAGTAGCCTAGTCATTGTTGGAAATCCATTCTCCCTATGAGCCTTTTACGAGTTTTGTTTGTATTACCCACTTTTGTGGCTAGTAGCTGGAATTTAATAGATGTAACAATTTCGGCTATTTTATAAGTATTTGTAAATAGACCCTATTATAATATCAGAGGATTTCTATAAAAAGTGTTTTAGCTATCGTAAGGTAAAAACCCGACATGTTTATTAGTGGCGTGGTCTTACGAGATGCTTTTGTTTTCAAAAGATTTTTGAAACTTTAATAATCAATTTGGATGCATTATTATCAGCTGGTATTCCAGACTGACTCGGGTGTTATTTCATTATAATGCTCGGGTCAGACCGAGTATTATATGTTCATGTTAGGTTGCTATGGAGCAGGAGAGGAGCTGGAGTCCGAGACGTATTATATGTACCTATATATATATATATATATATATATATCCGCTGCTATGATTGTATGGTATGTCTAATTTGTATTGGTTGATGTATGTGATACTCTGATGATATAATGTATAAAACAGTGATAGTTTTCATTTTGTGTAAAGTTATATATTTACTATTATATTTTATTTCGCTGCGACTGTGAGATTCTGATATTGTTTAGTTCCTTCTTCTTCTATCTCTTCTTCTTTAACCCTAATGGTTCGTAATTCTGTGCCACTTGAGTTAATAGAGGTAGAATAGTGTTGATTCAAGGAGTACGGATTTGCGGGCTGTTACACTTGGTATCAGAGCTTAGGTTGGCGACAACCTAGGCTTTAGTGGGGAAATTACTCATTAAACAGAGTCAATAGTACTCTATAATGAGTTGAGCGTATTAATAGATATGAGAGCGTACTTGTTAGTGAATATAAAATTGTTTTTATACTGTGTTGACTTATCGGTTGAGTGTTTATGAATTCTGGTCGGTGCGGGAAGTACAACCGTATCGATAGGTGTTTCTAAACTCTTAAATAAGATAAACCGACATAGTAACATTTTTAAAATGGGTAAATGAAATAATTTTACCGAAAATTATATTTTGATATAAAAGAAATAATTTTCTGAAATTATTATATATATTTGGATGATTGGTTGTTAATGTCTAAATAAAAAAAGAAACTAAAATTTAATCTGGAGATTTGAAATAGTTATAGTGAAAATAAAATTCTACAAATATAAATTATATAAAAGGAAGAATAACTAAATTTGAGTTGAACCAGAATTTGAATCCCGGAAGTTTTGGAAAGGATTTTAAATAAAATAAAAATAAGAGTTTGGAAATTTAAAATCCTGGGAAAGTTTGAAATGTTTGCTAAAGTGTTTGAAGGTAATGATGGAATATTGTTTTGGGAATTATTTTTATATGGCAACTGTTTTGAAATAAATTTAGGAAAGTAAGAAGCATTGAGCTCACTTCAGTCGCTGGAAAATAATCCTGATGATGCTAGCCACATCATTAGAATTCATTTTCGTGTTTCTAAAGTGTTGGATTGCTACCAAAGTGGTTGGTTATGATATTTGTTGGGATTTGTTGGGTATACCAGTGGTTTTATAAATTCCAAAGAGAAATTTGTTTTAACAAAACCAAGCGTTATGGAAAAATCGGGAGATTTGATTGATATACCAAATAGGTATGTATATTGATATATTTTAAAATGGTTTTGAAATAACACCGGGTAAATTTAAATTCTGAAAAATTATATTTAAATAATGTGTAAAATTAAATGAATTAACTATTGAACTTATTAAGTGAAGTAGATATTAATAAGAAGGAAGAAATGAAAATTTTAATCTTGGAATTTAAAATTTAACTTGAGTAATTGGAAGTGAATAAAATATATTGAAGTAAGTAGAAAATTTGAATATAACTTGGATAAGTTAAATAAATTGGACTTAGAATTAAATTGATTTGGGGGAAATTAAAATGTAAGTTGGCTTTGAAATTGTGGGTCATTGTGAAATGGATTGTACCCATAGGTTATTAAGTTGTATACTTATAATTTGAGATTGAGGATTTAATATTATGTAAGAAGGTAAATGAAAGAAATTTGTATCCTTAAGAATTCAGTAATACACATATATATAATTTGAAATTGTGATTATATGCTGTAAATGGATTCAAATGAGCAATATGAGCTTTAAAATAAAAAGTTGGTAAACTTATATAAATAAGAATGAAATTATAATCACAATTGGGAAATAGTTGAATGGTATGGTGAGTCCAAACTTAATCTCAAATGAAATGTAAATTGAAATAAGGTAAAGTGAGATATAAAGGAAATGAATGAACTTAAATTAGAAAACAAGTTTTGAACTTTTATATGGAAAATTAAAGTTGAGAATTTGAAATTGAATTAAATCTAAATGAATTAAAATTAGATTGAATTGGATTTAACTTCAATCGAATGGAATTGAGATGGAATTAGATTTAATTAAAAACAAGATTCAATTGTGTTGTAAATAAATATGAATGGAATTAAATCCTTATTTAAAGATAGTAAGGGAAAATGAAATGAATTCAAGATGGCTAAATAAATTTAGTTAAAACTTAAATCTAAATTTCGAAAGACTTGAATGGAAAGAAATCTAATTTGCTGAAGGAATATTGTATGAATAAAAGTTTGACTCAACTAAATTCAAAGAGATTATTTGAGAATGAATTTAGCATAAGCTGAATTAAATAAAGAGAAGCTTGAAGGTGAATTTAGTATAAGCTAAATTAAATGAAAATAGTACGGGAACGGGTATAGTTTTGGAAGCTTGTTAATAATTGAAGGGTAAATGGAACCTAGTTCTTGTTTAGAACATTGAAAATGGTCGTATTGTAAATAAGTTCAATATGAATTGGGAAAGAGTATTAAAACCTAATATGGATTAGGTTAGAGACTAATTTAATTACAATTAAATCGAATTTGCATTGTAATGAATAGAATTTTGATAATTGGTCAAAATTTGGGAAGTTAATAAAAATCCAGTTGTAGTATGGGATTTAATTTTGGTAAATAAGTAGTGAAAGTGTGAATGGAAATGGAATTGAAATTATAATTGTGGAGGTTTGAATTGAAAATAAATTTAAATTAGTGAAATAATTTAAAGTGATCTCTTTATTAATATAATCAATCTAAATGAATTGAATAAATAAGCATTACAATTTAAAGTGCATTACAATTTGTAAATGGATTGGAATTTGATTTGGATGAGAATCAAATGAAAATAAAATTTGATTTATAAGAAGAAAATGAAAATATTTGTGATTGAGCTTATAATATTGTCTTGGATAGATTTTGTTTAGATAATAAAAGTGAAATGCAAGTGAAATGAATATTAATTGATTATTGAGAAGTGATATGAATAAGAAGAGTTGTAAATAATATAAAATGAGATGTTATTAATTTGAACTTAAGCTGAATGTTTAAGCTAGTGGGATTAAAATTTGTAAATGGTTTGATTTGGTAGGAATCAATTAAAATGGAAACAAATTGAGATATTATGGATTTGAAATCATTTAAGGAAGATGATGAGATGGTTATTTTTAAGCTTATGAAATAGCTTTAAATAAAATTTTGTTTGCAAAATAAATTTGGATGCAAGCAAATGACTTTTAAGATTGTTATTGTGAGGAAGGAAAAAAAATATAATAAAAATAAAAATAAAAATGATAATAATATAATAAAAATAAACTTAAGATGAATAATAAATTTAAAAAGTAAGAATAAGGATTGATTTAATAATTGAAATGGAATAAGCATGTTTGGATTATGAACCATGCAGAATTGAATAAAATTAATATAAATCTAGACTGGAATTAATTTTAAATGGGTGTAAGCTGAAGTGACAATTAATTGCTTGAATGGCATGAAAATTGCATGTATTCAAAATTGAATTGTTTAACAAGCAATTGAAATTTATTTTTGAATAAATTGAACTAAATTGGAATCTGATTCAAGGAGTTTGTAAATGAATGCAAGTGAATTGATTTAAAGTAGCAAATGAAATGGGTTTTAAATCAACTAGGATGAATTGACATTTGAAAAAGTAATGTTTGCATATAAATGAAAATGGATCATAAAAGGAATGCAAATATTTCAAATTGAGAATAAGAATCGAATTGTGAATCAACTTGGAATTGAAAAGGGATAGGTTGATGTTAGTGAAGCACCTGTTAATCATTTAAATAAAAATGAAGTTTGAGTTTGTAAAGAGGCTTTAAAATGATGTCGGAATTGTGAAATTGTTTTTAAAGGTGGTTAGCATGCATAATTATGAAATTGCTTGGTTTGGCTATGCAATGGATATGTTGGCTTACATTATATTGGAAATGTTGTTATAATGTTCAAATCTGTGAAAACTAATGTGTTGTTGAGCATAGTACAAGTGCGGGAGGCGTTCGAGAGAGTTGGAGCGCGTATTTGAGTTATATTAGCTGTTTGGTATTAAAATTTGCTAAAAAGGTACGCCTACGCAAATATAATTGGGAAAAAGATATATATATATATATATATATATATATATATATATATATTGTGATATATTTTGGTTTCCGACCGTGTGGGTCGATGTATATATATTTATCTGTATCGCGATATCGCGAAAGCTCCTCCGTACAGGAGAGACTCTGCCAAAAATTTTCGAAAATTTTGGGAGTTAGAAATTTTTGGGGTTTTGGGAAAGGTTAAGTAACTTGAGAAGTTATTTTGAAATAACGTTGAAACAAAAGCTTTAGAATATAAATAAAGCAAGTGAGTTTGGATTTGAGCTAAAGAGTTGTGGAAAGTGTATATAAGTTGTAACTAAAGAAGTTTGGGTTAAGTTAAGAATGTAGGAGCATTCTTCTACCTTAGCAAATTTCGGGGATGAAATTTTTATAAGGGGGGAGGAATGTAACGACCCGGAATTTTGAGTCGCTAAATTTGAACATTTAATTCATTTTAAATGTTAATATGGATTATAAATTCGAATTATGATATAAAAGATTTGGTTACATTAATAAACTTGATTAAGATTTTATATACGATAATTTAATTGAAATTTGAATAATAATGAATAAATATTAGAATTGGGGTAAATAAGTAATTCTGAGAGTAAATGGAGATAAAATTTGATTCTAATGTTTATTTCGAGTCTAATTGGATTTGAATTATCATTTTGGACCGTTGGAGGGAATTAATTAGCGATAGATTGAATTTGGAATTTTATATTAATTTAATAATAGAATTTAATAATAAAATATTGCCATTAATAAGATTTTAGTCCGGAATGAGCCAAAGTGATTTTTAATGTGAATATAAATTTTATACGAGTTATAATAAAGTTAATAAAGTTTTAAAAGCGAAATTTTAAGCGTTTTCGTCAATTTTGAAAATCGCCGATTAAATAGACGAGTTAAAATAGCCTTCCGGGGCATAGTTTCTGAATTCAACGAAACCAGTTTCATTGGATCTGTAATAGTTAGTTAGTATCGGATTTCAATTTTCGTAGCAATCGGAGTTGTCGTTTGACCCCGGCAGCTCGAAACGCATCGAAATCGTTTTAATCCATTTAATTTGAAATTGATCGTTTAATCCCGTAACTCGCACATATGACCGAGTTAGCTTACGAAACCTGTTCCATTGTGTCCGGAACGCGGAAAAACCCTAGGAATGCCAGTCGGCACGTGTGAATTTGGTTTCGTTCGAGAATGTTTAAAGTGAATTTAATATTAAATAAATAAGTATATACGCATATATATACGTTTTAAACAAACGAAACCCAAGTTTCTTTCAGGCCGCCGCTTACCACCATTTCAATGGCCGAAACGCGTCGATTTTCCTCTCTCAATCTCTCCTTATCCTCCCGTTAATAGCAGATGCTTTCAACACGAAGATGGAAGAGCATGGCGAGCTCTTCACATCTGTACGGTGGAGTGGTTCATGATACGACGTGGAGGCCAGGCTTTGGGCCGATACAGGGTCGGCTCGTGCTCGATTTTCAAGCCCAGGTGGAGACCGAGCTTGGCACGCTTAGGGTCGAAGGGGGAGTTGGCTAAGGCGGTTCTCGTGGTGGTAGCTGATCGAGTTATCGTTGAGCGAGGAGAGTGCGGTCCGAAGCCCTAATAGGCGATCGTGATGGGTTTGAGTACGTGTTTCTGCCTGTAGCTTGCGTGATGAAGGGTGGACTTGGTTTCGTGATGGCGGCCTGCTGTGTTGGGTATTTGCAAATTGAATTAAAAGAAATTTGTTTTAAAATTCGATTCAAAACTTTATAAAATCCTAACTAATTCATACGTTATCAGAATTTAACGAAATTTGCGGCGCCGGAATCGCAGAAGCACGAATTACGCAGTGGTGCAGATACAGATCCATTCCGGGCTAGTAGAAATTTAGGTTAAATCGAACGTCGTTCGGTTTAATTTGAATTTCGAACGCTCGCCGAAACCCAACGTGAGTTAATCTCACTCACATCTGAAATGTTAGTTGATTTAAATAGTTAATATTTAAATATCTGTGTGATTGGTTGAAATGTTTATTTATATCAGCCTGGATTGATATTTATATATGTGATGTGCTAATATTTGTGGATGCAGGGAAAACAGGTTGGAGGGATCCAACTGGATTCCTCACAATGTAGTAATTAATTTTATAATTGATGATGATGCCTGTTATATATTGTAATTGATAAATTTGGGATTAAATTGTATTGTGAAATTGTGGGATAAACTATAAGCCCATAATGTTAAATTATAAAGAAATTTGGAGTTTTAATTATAAAGAAATTAAATTGGGTTTTAAAAAGGAATTAAGAAATTAATACATAAGGAATATAAAAAAAATTAGAATCTGCTTGGATGGAAAACTGAAATAAAATGGTATTGGAATATTGCTGGGTAAATTATAAATCCATAATTAATTATAAATGGATAAATTGAACTTTAGAGAAATAAAAGATATTGTTAAATAATGAATTTAAAGGAATTAAAATTTGAAATCTATTTGGAATGAAAATTGAAATTCGGTAAATCTGGAATGATAAACAAAGAGAAACGTTATTAGTTGATAAATGTGAAAGTAAAATTATGTTATTAAAATATAAACCTGAATTGAAATGAACTGGCAGAATTTATAAGAAGGATTTTGGAATATTTGAGTGAGAATGAGCTTCCCTAGGAAAAACCAAGTTCGAGTTTTAGACAGATCTTATTAAAAGAAAGTTTTAAGTTCAAACTTGTTTAAAAGAGTGTTTTTGAAAAATTATTATTTTTAAAAAAGTAACTATTTATAAATTAGCAATAGTAAAGTAATGATTCTTTTATAAATAGATTTGTTTTAAAGGGGTAGTTTTGACTGAAGTTATATTGAAATTAGTATTATGCCTTTTATAACTCTATTTTTAAATTTAGTTTAACTAAAACCTTATTTTTAAATCAAGTTATATCTTATAAAATGGTTTTACTTTAAATATTTCGAAATTATATTTTTGAGTAAGTAACTAAAAGTAAATTTACATATTTTAATGTATATTTCAATATGAAATGTTTTAACTGTTTTTAAAATCTAAATGTTTTGAACTTGGTTATTTCCAATGGGAATATAGGGTAAAAGATTTACCTTGTAAAGGAAGAATTTTGGAAAATGTTTTCAAATGAGCTTGGGAAATTTGAAATTATATCTTTTAAAGATATTTGAGGCAAATAGATAATATGGAATATTATTTATTGTGTGATGGATTCTTATGGATGTTGTGAATATAAATTGATAGTTAAATCACCGACTATCAATATTGGACAAATGCGTTGATCGTTTCGAAGAGACCGGGAGCGAGATTTATTTCTCGAAAACCACTTCGATTCGGTTTGTACGTTTCGTGCGAAAAACGTGTTCGGAGTCAAAGATGGAGCAGTGAAGTGCAAGGGCTAGTCGCTACTAATCCTGAGGATATTTCCAAAATTGATGTAATAGGAGTAGTGCCTTCGGTTCCGTTCGAACCCGGGACGGACTTGTATGGACGAATGCTTGCGAAACATCGTCAGGTGGGCGATGGGCATTCTAAGTGAAAGCGTTCTAAAGGTAACGTGTAACCTCAAGCCTCATCAACCGGGAATGACTGAAAATCAGGGGATATGCAGCAAGGTTAGGTGGGTCATGCCCAAGTAGGACAAGATATTTCCCCTGTCTAGATGTCCCTTATATATTTCGGCTTAGTGGGTGGTTGGTCGCGCCAACCACGGGGTTTATCTTGTTCGGGACTGTTCAGTAAGGAATGGTTCCGGCCTTGTGTTGCAGGGGATGAAGGGAGTAATCCTCGGTACGATGATCTAGGCCCCGTACTGTGACGGGCTGTACCCCAGTAGCCTAGTCATTGTTGGAAATCCATTCTCCCTACGAGCCTTTTACGAGTTTTGTTTGTATTACCCACTTTTGTGGCTAGTAGCTGGAATTTAATAGATGTAACAATTTTGGCTATTTTATAAGTATTTGCAAATAGACCCTATTATAATATCAGAGGATTTCTATAAAAAATGTTTTAGCTATCGTAAGGTAAAAACCCGACATGTTTATTTGTGGCGTGGTCTTACGAGATGCTTTTGTTTTCAAAAGATTTTTGAAACTTTAATAATCAATTTGGATGCATTATTATCAGCTGGTATTCCAGACTGACTCGGGTGTTATTTCATTATAATGCTCGGGTCAGACCGAGTATTATATGTTCAGATTAGGTTGCTATGGAGCAGGAGAGGAGCTGGAGTCCGAGACGTATTATATGTACCTATATATATATCCACTGCTATGATTGTATGGTATGTCTGATTTGTATTGGTTGATGTATGTGATACTCTGATGATATAATGTATAAAACAGTGATAGTTTTCATTTTGTGTAAAGTTATATATTTACTATTATATTTTATTTCGCCGCGACTGTGAGATTCTGATATTGTTTGGTTCCTTCTTCTTCTATCTCTTCTTCTTTAACCCTAGTGGTTCGTAATTCTATGCCACTTGAGTTAATAGAGGTAGAATAGTGTTGATTCAAGGGATACGGATTTGCGGGCTGTTACAAGGACAAAAACCCTGTAACCCACTAATCATCACCAACATGCACACACCTCCCTGTGCACCCATTCATCAACTCCGGCCATCACTGGCCACCATCAACGGTCATCTCCCATCGGCCAGTATCCCCACAACTCCTTTTAAACGTCAGATTCTTCAGAATTCAATTCGAATTCGAATTCAAGTTTAGGATCAAAACCTGGAACTGCAGACAGCATACACATCCCCAACCTGTCAACATCATTCCCCCACGAAACTCCGACCACCATCACCTTCCATACTCCGGCGAAGACTTCCCCAAGCCACCATCTACCAATACGCAAATCATGGTTGAACTCGATCAACCGAGGAGATCACATTCAAACAAAAACAGTGACCCAATAAAACTAGGGTTCACCACTGAAAATCCCAAACTAAAACCTCAAAAATGAATTTCAATTCAAACCAATAATTTTCACAACATCCCAGATAACTACATCCCTTCCAGAAGAAATGCCAACACATACAACCCTAAAGATCATCATAACTTCCCCAATTTCCATTTTCAGTGCAAATATAAACTGCACTTCCAATTCCTTTCTAAAAATTGATATCTTGATCTTAGAAATCATGCTTTAGTATAGGGTTTCAATTTATATTACTGATTTGTTAAATCTTCATACTTGAATTTTCACTAATTTAATGTTTGCTCAACTGTTAATAAAGTCCAGAGATGATACTGGGTTATTTTAACCTAAGTAAAATTCTAAACTAAAATTATAATTAAACTAACAATTTTCATTTGAATCTCAAATTTAAATGGTGTTTAGATCAAGAGGTTTAAATTTGAATTGTTCAAGAACTGGGAAGTATAACAGAGTAGACTCTGTTGAAAATAAACAGACATGCATCATACATCCAGAGATACAATCATGTATATACATAAACATACATATTTCAGACATCTATCATGCAACTAAATTTACCTACTTAAATTATATAAAAAATGTAGTTACTCACTTGAATTAAAATGCAGAGCCCAGATTTTGAACATGCAAAACATTCTTTGTTATGGTTTGAAAACAGCCTTTAACTTGCTTTAAAATGGATTTGTTTGCCTTTTACCTTGATTGCTGATGAAGACAACATTTGCTTGTAATTGTTATTTTCCAGATTTTAAAGAATAGATGGATGCAGACATCTTGCTTACATGTAGCTTGCTTGAATGGTATGCAGATGCAAATTCCCCAGGTTGTAAATTGAAGAAAACAAAATGCAGGTGTCTTGCATTTCCAGATTCTAATCACCCAGGTTTTAAAAGTATTTGATTTTGAAATTTTGAGGAGATGAACTTTGCAAATTTGAGGAATGCAATTGATTTTACAGAAAATTGAATAGGTTATCATGATTTTCAAATTTGAGGAATGAAAAGTTTTGATTAGGTTTTTAGTTGGAAATTTTCTCTTAGTTTATGAAATGAAAAATGAGAAAAGAAAGGGAAAAGAAAACATGCAAGTTTAAATAACAATATTTTGATTTAAATTAAAATTAAAGGAAAATTAAAATTAAAATTTTGACACATGGCTAAAATGTTAACACTTGTAAATTACCTTGCTTAAACACTTAACACATGTTAACTCATGTCCTAAATTACTTACAAATGTCTTTTTAAATGTTTTGTTATTTTAATTAAGCGTTAAAGAAAATTAAACTTAATTAATTAGTTTCTTTAACACCTAGTTATGTATATAATTAATTTCTAAAGAATAAAGCAGAGTGTTATTATAAATAATACAATATACAAATAAATCATTTGACAAAGATACTTTTAAACAATTAAAATAAATTTATAAAAGAGGTTGTAACTTAAATGAATACATGTTTCATATTTTAAATTGTATTTTAAATTTCATATTAAATTAACAAATCACATTTTATAAATCAATATTTAAAAAAAAATAACACAAACATTTTTGTAGCTTATTTTAATATTCAACTAAAGTCAAAAATATAATTTAACAAATAAAACATTTATTTTATATATTAAAAATCATATAGTTATTTTATTAAATATTTTTGAAAAGCTTAAATCAAAAATAAATCACAATTCCCAATTTCAAAATATTAAAATTATGATATACTAATTTAACAACTTATCTATTTAAAATAAATATAAATATACATATACATAATTAAATAGAAAATAGATTTATTAGTTTATTAAAAATAAATTCACAAATTAAATATTTAAATAAAGAAGATTATTAAATCAAATCAAATTTATTAACAAAAAGTATCAATTCAATTTAAATTTAAACACAGATTATTAAATTTATATTGTCCAAAATCCCGGGATATTACAATAAGGCCTCAGTGCCAAAATGGGATGGGCAATCCTGCTCATCATGTTAAAAAGGCAGCCGACTCTGTGTGGCAGGGGTATATGACGTTCTTATCAGGCTCCGGTGCATTTTCTAGGGGTGTACCATTAGAAGGTAGTCCCTTACCTTGCCATAATATATAATCCAATCTCCAATACATGTCTTTGCTGTTTTGATTGTAGAGCTTAGTATGCTGGAATTTAATATGGTAATAATTTCAGCTATTTTGATGTTTATTTGAAACCGTGGACATTATTATAATATCTGTAACGACCTAGAATTTTGGACATTTGAAATTGAAATATTTAATTGATTTTAAATATTAAGATGTTGATTTTTTAAGTTGAATTTCAGATATAACTATTTGTTGGGTGATTTAATTATTGAATTAAATAATTGGAAATTTGGGTGAAATATGGAATCTTGAGTTTAAAGCTCGTTAAAAATAATCTGAAGGCTTATAAAATTTATATTAATAATACTGAAGGTAAGGGAAGCTTTAAAATTGAATTTAAAGGGTTTTTGTTCAGTTTTAAAAATACATCATTTAAATTGGTATTTAAAAATAGCCTTCCGAGTAACAGTCTTAGAATTCGACAGAACCAGTTCCATTGGATCCGTAATAGTGCATTATTATCGGATTTCAAATTTCGTAGCGTTTGGAGTTGTCGTGTGGTCGTACGGTAGGTAAACGCTCTAAAATATATATCGAAAATTCAATATAATAATTGGGTCCAAAAAGCTATCATCTTCATACGATCGAATTAGGACTCGAAACCTCTTCCATTGCATTTGGAATAGGGGTATAACATTATAAACGCCTAGCGGCACGCCACGATAGGATGTCAAAATTTTAAGTTGCATTTATCGAGACTATTTAAATTTGAATTCAGTTTAAATATATATATATATATATATATTATATTGACCAGTCAAAATAATTTCACATCATAACTTTTCGCTTTCATTTTGGAATCATTGTAGTTGGTTGTTGCAAGCACGTAGCATCTTATCTTGTCTCCCTCTTTTGCCTTTTTAAAAGCATGAGGCCTTGACGACTGTCTTCTTCAATCAGAGAAAAAAGAATAGTATCGCTCTTCTCCTTTAAATTTAAATCCTTGTAGTCTCCTCTTCAAAATCGCATTTCCCCTACACAACTTTTCAGCCGAGTCAATAATCTCCTCGGCTTATATATATATATATATATATATATATATATATATATATATATATATATATATGTAAAGAGAATGTTGTGTCATCCATTGAAAATCTCATCCCTCTTCTAATTCAAATCGAATCTGAACGAGATTCGATCTTGTCCAAATCTAAAAAAAGAAATTTCAACGCGTTTCCTCGTTCAAGCTAAAGCTTGGGGTTCAAGTAGGGCTTCGAGTCGCGTCTTCCGATGGCGCTCGAGCTGTCTGGTTTTGGAGTTTGTCTTCGCATGCTCGTCGCGGTCGTCGAGGGAGAGCTGATGTGGGTTCGCGCTTGAGTTAGTGGGTTTCGAGAATCGTGGCATTGCTCGCCTGAGCACGAGGGGTGGGTAGCAGAGGTCAGAGCATCTCTGGGATTCGAGGTTGGAGGGCCTGATTCGAGCGATGGTGTCGCGATGCTAGAATTGTCTGAGTTGTTGTCTGTGTTAGGCGGCTATGAGGTATAACAGATATTCTTTTTATTTAATTTAATATATATATATAGAGAGAGAGAAAAGAATTAACTGTTACACAAATATATACACATAAGAAATTTTTAAAAATCAGGTTTTTATTTTTACGAATATAAATATATTAAAGAAGGAAGGTTTTAGCAGTAAAGTAAACAAGTGTTTTGTTATGAATAGAAAACAGAAAAAAAATGTTTTAAATTAAATATATGTATATAGAAAGATATAGGAAAAAATATATAGAAATTTTAAAGTGTTTGAAAAATTTATAAAAGTTAGATTTTTTTTTTTGAAATCTATAATCTATTTTTCATAAGGATATGTAGTGTAAAAATGAAATAAATAAAATAAATATACACCTTTTAACTTAATAGTTTACTTCAAAAATATGTATTTATGTGATTAATTTACTTAATAAACTTATTTAACTACTAAAAATAATTTATTAAAAGGAAAATTAGTTTTAAATCAAATTATTAGTTAAATTAAATAAATAAATAGTAATTAATTGTTCGATTAATTCAGATGTTAATAGATCATATAATGTTTGTACAAGGTCTAAAATCATAAAGGAAATAGCCAGTCAGGATCAGATTGCAAATTAGAAGGGTGAAGGTGAGTAAGTCTCACTCAAATTGGATTACTAATTTATTTTAATCAGTTAAATTAAATTATTGGATTGATTGCTTGAATTGAAAATTTATTATCATTCTGGATATGATATTATTTATTGTAGTATATATGTACATTGGAGTGATTGATATTTCCGCATTACATAGCGGATGAGACCCTATGCGCCCCGCATAATAGCGGATGACCCTCTATACCACGATATCCCACCTTAAAGTGGATTGGTATTTTTATATTGTGCTAACATCTGTGGATGTAGGGAAACAGGTTGGAGGGATCCAACTGGATTCCTTAAAAATATTGATATTTATTTGCATAGTCCGTGATTGTGATTTATTTAATAATCTATGATAGATTATATCGAATATTTAAGCTATTGAATGCTATGCTTTGGTTGAATATATTTTAGATATTTTGAGATATCAAAAGTAAAATATCGGATTTTGGAAAGAAAGAAAATGGAAAGAAAATGAAAAGAAAATGTTTTTCAAAGTAATTAGTTATGGTTATTTAAATTAAGTAATTTAAAAATTTTAAGTTAACTAAAACCTTAGGATTAAGAATTTGCTAAGATAAATAAGAAGATTTAACTTAAATTAATTAAGTTAAGATAATTATATATATGTTAATTATTTATTAATTACAAAGGTTTATTAAAGAAATAGTTGTAATTAGTTAATAGTTAATGATAAAATAAAATGATCTAACCTTAAATTTATTAAAAGTCTTAGGTTAATTTTACTTGTTAATTGTTAGTTAATTCTAGATATTTAATTAAAATAAAATAAAATGGTTTGTAATTAGTTTAATAATAATTTAGCATGATTTGAAAATAATTAATCAATTCTGTTTTAAGTACATTAATGAATTATGTGACTAGTTAATCTAATCTATGAATAGTTTAAATCTGAATGACCTGAAATAAACAGTTAAATATAAAATTTGAGACATTTTATTTGAATAGATATTGCGATGGGATTTTAGGTGATATTTGACATTCTGAAATTGAACTGTTTTGTTAAAAACAATTTGGCTTAAAAGATGGCGTTTCGATTCGAAGAGACTGGGATCAGATATCAGCGATATCTGAAACTACTTCGATTAAATAACTACTTAAATCTTTATGGGTTTGATTTGTAGAATCAAATAGGCTGGAATTAAATAAATTAATTATGTCCGACTATTTTTGAATAAGTAATGCACTTGTTTACTATTTTAAGTAATGAATTTGGCAACAAGTGTTGATTATAATGAGATAAGAACTCGTAATGTTAGACGAGTTACCTTGATTTACAAAGACATTTTTACAACTCTAATATTTCAAATTAAAGAGGTTTACTCATGTTGGTTTCCAGCGTGATTCGGGTGTTACTTTATTGTAATGCTCGGATCAGACCTAGTATTACAGATTTTCAGGTTAGGGCATTCTAGAGCAGGAGACGAGCTGGATGGTAGAGACGTATTGATTTCCGCTGTGTATTAGAGACTGTATAGATAGTATTCAGGGACAAGTTGTTACAACTGTCTAGATTCATTGTACTCTGATATATTGTATGTATATTGACGGTTACAGCTTTTTTTTGTATAAATGATGTTAATTGTATGTTATATTTTATTCCGCTGCAATTGTGAGATTCTGATGTTGTTTCTATTTCTTCTTCCACCTCTTTCTTCTTTTTCCCTTACGGTCTTGTATTTTCGGCGTTCGATTGTTCAGCATGTAATACAACAAACGTATTGATCACTTTCAGAGTCGAAAAAACCGAGTCATGACATTTTGGTATCAACGCTAAAAGGTTAGCGAGAACCTTGGCTCTGGTGGGAATTACTCATTGGAGATAGGTTCAGTAGTGCCCTAGAATGAATTGAGTGTATTATATGAGAGCGTACTTGTTATTTTCTTATATAATGATTTTAAAAATAGTTTTAAAAATGATTTTTATTTAAGCTTAAATTTGTTAAAGAAGTAGTTTTTCTAATTATTATATATATATTAATGTAATTCATTGTTGTTATTAAAATTAAATAAGACCATAAGATTTGAGTGGTAAAGCACATTTAACCAAATAGAAATTTAGGTAAAGATTAACCTTGCAAATAAGCTAAGTAAAAATGGATTCAAATCTGAATTTAAATCCTGAAAATTCAAGATAACTTTCAAAGTGTTTGAAAATAAATTGCCCTAAATTATATTTTTCCAGAAAATTATTATAGAATATATGGGTTCTAGTTATAATATTGGTTATTGGGTCTTTCTAAAGGGATGTTTATTTTAGAATAAACAATAATAGAACAAAGTGAAATGTTATAAGCTGAATTTATAAGTGTGACTTATAAAATCAAAATGGAATTAAAAAAATGTACCTTAAATGGGAAGTTTAAAAATTTAAGTCCCAGAAAAAAAATAATGAACTTGTCAACTGGAATTGGATAAGGAATTGGGTTTAGAATTTTGAAAGTGTGATTAGGAAATAACTGAATTTCAAAATTTTATTTTTTTAAAAAGATTGAACTTTCACTTGAATCTTGAAATAAGTTTAAGTAAGATAATTTAAAATGAATTTTTAAATTCAGAATCAGAATTGAACTATTTAGGACTTGTGTTGTTAAATTAAATATTAAAGGATAATTTGATTTAAGGGATTAAATCAACATTTGGAAACTGAACTCGAATATAGATAAATCGAGGTGGTTTAAAATTTGAAAATGGAATTGGAATTAAGTCAAAGGTGGAATTGAAATGAATTAATTTGAATTGTAATAGAAGTTGAATAAGTTTAAATTCAATTGGGAATTGATTTATATTAGAATGGGAATCGAAGTTAATTCAAATTGAATTGAGATTGGATCAATTTAAATGGAAGTGGAGATTTAAATTAAAAAATTAAATTAAGATGGAGATTGGGAAATTGAACCAGTTTGACTCTGAAATTATTTTCAAATAAATTATTTTAATCTAAACTTTCTTGATTATATTTTTCCAAGCTATTTAATATACAAATTTTATTTTTTAAACTCAACTATCTTATAATAGCTATTTAACCATTTTACAACTATTTAACTATTTTATCACTACTTAACTATTTTAAACTATTCAAACTATTTTCTAAACTTCAAACTGGTCAGAGTGGAACCAATTGATTTTGAAGGGCTTTTGATTTTGGGGAAAATCAATTTTTGGATTTTGGAAAGCCAATATTAAGAATTATCGATTTTGAGATATCGATTTTGAAGTTTATATGAGATACATATAAAGAGCAGGATTTGAAAGATACTATATGTGTATAGTATAAAATGTTTTGAGAATGCTGTGGGGGAAAAGGCGCTCCCATTGAGAGTAGAAACTTATAGTAGGAGTCCACGGGGTGGCTCTACCTTGAACCCTAAGGGGGTTCTAAATTTTGATCCCAGAGGACGTTTGGACTAAACTGTAGTTTCTTTGGATTATGATCGCGGTAGTGAAAGTCGAGGGCGCTGATGCCTACAGAGACATTGGGGTCATGCTGTGACGGCAGTGTAACTCGGTGTAGCTGCGATCTACTGTGTTTCCATAGCCTAAATCGACGAACAGTGATTGCCTAAAGTCTACGTTTGATTTCTCTGGAAGAGCGACGTAACATTGGTAGATTGCGATTTATGAGGACATGGCGGAAGTCGTGTGGCAGTGAGTGCCTACAGGCTACATTAATACTCGACTGATGTAGTCTGCGATCTATGTGGTGAAATTTCATTTGGCAGCGAAAGTCGAGGGCGTTGTTGCCTACAACTACATGGTTTTTGCTGTGTTGGCAACGTAACCCTAGGTGTAGCTGCAATCTATGGCGGTTTCGCTGTGAAATTGAAGGGTGCGGATGCCTAAAGTTTTCTATGGATTTCACCGGGATGGCGACATAATCATCGGGCTAACTACGATCCATGGAGGGGGTAATGATTTCTAGAGCATTCTCACAAAAGTTTTTTCCAAAGTATTTTTGCTGGGTGTTGAAAACGGGTTTACTAAGCACTTATAGATTTTCAATCCTGCGCCTGATCAATATTTGACTGAATTTCTATGAGAACAAGGATGGACGTGTTGAGACACCGAGTTATAAAAAGTATTTTTATAAAGATAATTTTGGTGATGAATAAAAGTGAAAGGTAAATTGAAATAGAAATGGAAATTTAAGTTAAATGAAAATATATATAAAAGCTTTAGTGGTAAAGTGAAAATAAATATAAGAAGTATATAAAATATTTATACTGGGCTTAAATAATATATGGTGAAATTCTTAAATAAATTTGGAGTTGAGAAATATACTAAATTAATATTAGAATGAAGGTTTAATAAAAGTGGTAAAAAGGGAAATTGTGAATAAGTGAATAGAAATAAAAATAAATGTAAAAAAAAGAAAATGGATATAAATAATAATCAATTGGAAATAATATGTAGGATGTACGTATATTATTTTATTCGCATAGCGATTTGATCCAAATTCGGGCACAAAATTTCGAGATATTTATGTCGATCTGAGTTGTGATTTTTTACTCGTTTTTCAGTGGCGAATCCTGGATATGGATTTTTGATTGATCCTGAAGTTCACTATAATAGTATATGGCTACGCAAGGAGGATGGTGGTTTTCGATCAAGAAAACAGATCAGATTTCGCACTAGAGAGTCGAGTGGACGATACTTGTTCGGAAGTGAAATTGTGTGATCGAGTGAGCGATCAAATTTGATATTGCGTACGGATGATATGTGTACATCGTACGACTTAAGAAGCACAAATATTAAATTTTTTGTAAAGAAATGAATAAAATGATTTTGAATTCTACGATTGGATATTATTTCTAAGTAGGATATACAGGTGTTATAAAAGTAAAAGGATAAATTGATGTTTTGATTCCAGAAGATAAATTGAATTGCCCGACAAAAGGTATGTTCTTAAATTGACATATGAAATTTGATGATTTTATGATCTAGCCATTGGCGTTTTGTTTTCTTTTAAAAATTGGGCCCGTAGAGGCATTTTGTCGTTGTTCGGAGCTAGCCGCGCAAAGAAGACGCTGGCAAAAAATTTCGAAAATTTGAGTTAGAAAAATTTTGAGAAAATTTTGATAATTTAAAAATTGGGTTTAAATTTAAAATATGAATGGTTAAGAAACTAGTATTGATTAGGAACTATGGATGGGTTTGCGAAGTTAGTAAGTATGATAGAGTGTCTTTAATAAAAAGATTGTTTTGGAAAGTTGTTAAAACTGTTTGATTTTGAGAAATAATTAGCGGGTGGGGACCATTCCTCTTAACTAGTAATTTCGGGGATGAAATTCTTTTAAGGAGGGAGGAATGTAACGACCCGGAATTTTGGACATGTGAAATTGGAATATTTAATTGATTTTAAATATTAAGGTATCGATTTTTTAACTTGAATTTCAAATATAACTATTTATTGGGTGATTTAATTATTGAATTAAATAATTGGAAATTTGGGTGAAATATGAAATCTTGAGTTTTAAGCTCTTTAAAAATAATTTGAAGGCTTGTCAAATTTATATTAATAATACCGAAAGAAATAGAAGCTTTAAAATTGAATTTAAAGGGGTTTTGTTCAGTTTTAAAAACATATCGTTTAAATTGGTATTTAAAAATAGCCTTTCGAGTAACAGTCTCGAAATTCGACGGAACCAGTTCCATTGGATCTATAATAGTGCATTATTATCAGATTTCAAATTTCGTAGCGTTTGGAGTTATGTTGTGACCATACGGTAGGTAAACGCTCTGAAATATATATCGAAAATCCAATATACTAACTGGGTCCAAAAGGCTATCTTCTCCATACGATCGAATTAGGACTCGAAACATTTTCCATTGCGTTCAGAATAGGGGTATAACATTATAAACACCTAGCGACACATCTCGATAGGATGTTAAAATTTTAAGTTGCGTTTACCGAGATAATTTAATTTTGAATTCAATTTAAATATATATATATATATATATATATATATATATATATATATATTATATTGACCAGTCAAAATAATTTCACATCAGTGGCTAGATGTTGCAGGCACGTAGCATCTTATCTTGTCTCCCTCTTTTCTCTTTTTAAAAGCACGAGGCCTTGACAGCTGTCTTCTTCAATTAGAGAAAAAACAATTGTGTCACTCTTCTCCTTCTCCTCTTAAAAATTGCATATTTCCATCACAACTTTCCAGCCGAAGTCAATAACCTCATCGACTTATATATAAAAAAAAAGAGAATGCTGCCTCATCCATTGAAAATCTCGTCCATCTTCAAATTCAAATCGAATCAGAACGAGATTCGATCTCGTCTAAATCTAAAAAAAGAAATTTCAACGCGTTTCTCATTCGAGCTCAAGCTCGAGGTTCAAGTGTGACTTCACATCGCGTCTTTCGATGGTGCTCGAGCTGCCTGGTTTTGGAGTTTGTCTTCGCATGGTCATCGCGGTTGTGGAAGGACAACTGGTGTGGGTTCGCGCTTGAGTTCGTGGGGTTTTTGGAATCGTGGTGTGGCTCGCTTGAGTACGAGGGGTGGGTATCAATGGTCAGAACATCTCGAGGATTCGAGGTTGGAGGGCGTGATTTGAGCGATGGTGTCACGATGCCAGAATTGTCTGAGTTGTTGTCTGCGTTAGGCGGTTGTGAGGTATAACAGATATTCTTATTATTTAATTCAATAAATAAATATAGAGAAAAGAATTTACTATTCCACAAATATATACATGGAAGGAATTTTTAAAAATCAGGTTTTTATTTTTACAAATATAAATATATTAAAGAAGGAAGGTTCTAGCAGTAAAGTAAATTAGTGTTCTGTTATGAATAGAAAACAGAAAAAAAATTCTGTTTTAAGTTAAGTATATGTATATAGAAAGATACTTGAAAAAATATACAGGATTTTTAAAGTGTTTGAAAAATTGATAAAAAGTCAATTTTTTGAAAATCTATAATCTACTTTTCATAAGGATATGTAGTTTCAAAATGAAATAAATAAAATAAATATACACCTTTTAACTTACTAGTTTACTTTAAAAATATGTATTTAGGTGATTAATTTATTTAATAAACTTATTTAGCTACTAAAAATAATTATTAAAAGGAAAATTAGTTCAAAATTAATTTAATAGTTATAATAAATAAATAGTAATTAATTGTTCGATTAATTCATATGTCAATAAATCATCTAATGTTTGTACAAGGTCTAAAATCGTAAAGGAAATAGCCAGTCTGGATCGGATTGCAAATTAAAAGGGAAAAGGTGAGTAAATCTCACTCAAATTGGATTAATGGTTTATTTTTATCAGTTAAATTAAATTATTGGATCGGTTGCTTGAATTGAAAATTTATTATCAGTTTGGATGTGATATTATATATTGTAGTATACATGTACATTAGAGTGATTAATATTCCCGAATTATATAGCAGATGAGACGTTATGCGTCCCGTTGTAACAACCAGGTATTTTCAACCATTCGCATCCGCACATGTCGGACTTGAATTGCTCAAAATACCGCGTTGTAAATAAAATTTGGCAAATCTCAGAATATATAGTAAATAAAATCACATATCACAGACACAGAGTAATAATAGTGCAGCGGAAGTAAAAGAAATAGTAGTTCATGAAGCTACTATATAAATATATCATAGTTAAATAAGATACAATAGAAGAAATAAAGTGCAACAGAAGTCTAAGTATGATAACCAAGTACAAGCTGAATACAATACTGGAATCAACAGGATAGCTGGGAGTGAAATAGATAAAACTAGACAAGCAGAAAATCTCCAGCGAATCCAATCTCTAGAGAGTGGAAATCCAAATCTGCGAATAATCAGGCTGACCCGAGCGTAAATAAAAATAAAAACACTCGAGTCAGGACATACATACTTATACAATGTAAACCAACTCAAGTGAACTGTAGTAAAAGTGCAAGTAACTTAAAGGATGCTTGGGACCGCCCATCCTCTAAGGATCGGTTAAACTATTTACTATATAGTATATTGCGCTATTATAATAATGTCTAACGGTAAAATAAACATAATTTTAAATAACATTAAGGCTTTACATTTTCCACCTTAACACAAATAATGCCAATAGTCTATACAAATCTGCATATCTCATGATCGGGAGACTACGAGAAGATACTGCATAGGTACGACACAAATAGAAAATCGTAGTAAATGCTCGATATGGTAGGTGACACGGCACACAAGGCAATGCCAGGGTAGATATACCAATTACGCACACGGGCTGGTGGTATCGTAGCAGCCACATACGCCCACCTCGGAACACATTCCCAAAATCGGAGGGCGCCCAAACAATCGCAAAAGTAATAGAATGGTATCGAAGAAATGTGTCCGACCAGAGGAGCTACCCATTTTAGCCCGAGATCGTTCCTGTTTTAGCCACCTTATGCCAACTCACGGGAGTTGGGTGCACGTAATATACCTCAAGAACGTCGCCACCATTCTACTTCATTCTGGAATCTCCACCGCATACACGGTTAGTCAAAGTGGTTTGCAGTATCGACAGAGAGTATGCACATATCCGATCCCGGTCTCTTCGCCAACCAATCGTTATTATAACCCATGGTTGTAACTTAAAATAATATTTTATACATCAAAATAAAATATCCTTTCAATCCAAACCTTTATCAAAATAAAGATTTAATTATTTCTAAACCATTTTAATACATTAAAATATCAACTTACCATATCTTTCAAATTCAAATATTTATCAAAATAAATATCAAGTCATTTCTAATCATTTCAATATATTAAATTATGATATCTTTCAAAACTTCCTTTCAAATCATTTTAATACAATAAAATATCATTTCCTTCAGAACTTCATTTCCAAATTATTTTTAATATCAAAATATCATATCATTCAAAACTTCCTTTTTAAATCATTTTAATATCAAAATATCATATCCTTTAAAACTTCATTTCAAATCATTTAAATATCAAAATATCATATCTTTCAAAACTTCATTTCAAACATTTAATATCAAAATATCATATCCTTCAGAACTTCATTTCCAAATTATTTTAATATCAATATCAGATCTTTCAAAACTCCATTTTCAAATTATTTTAATATCAAAATATAATATCTTTCAAAACTTCAATTTCAAATCATTTAAATATCAAAATATCATATCCTTCAAAACTTTATTTCAAAACATTTTTAATATCAAACTATCATATCCTTCAAAACTTTATTTCAAATCATTTTAATATCAAAATATCATATCTTTCAAAACTTCATTTCAAAACATCTAATATATATCAAAATATCATATCTTTCCAAAGCTTTAATTTCAAATCATCATATAAGTTCAAATCTAAATATTCAAGTTTAAATACCTTTTAAATTCAAAGATATCATTCATTTATTATCATTCCAAATCACCTTTTAAATAGCTTATATTTTAATCAAAATAATTCATTTAAACCATTTAAAATTTAAGTTTATATACTTTCAAATCAAGTATTCAATTTCCAAAGTTTTAAACCATTATGAGTTCATTTACTAAGTTAAAACCGTAGACATTGAAAATTTCAACCTTTCACAGCATTCAGAAAAAGCTGCTGTAAGTTATACTTCAAAACATTTCAATTTAGACCATTTAAACATTTTAAAAATCATATTTTAACATTCAAAGATGTTCATTGAAGTACTCTTTTAATTAATGATTTTTATAAAGCAAACCTTTACAGAAAAATCCAAATTTTTCAATAATTTCACTTAACAAATTCAATTGTACAGTTTTCCCATTACTACATTTGACACCTTACTAACACTTACATTTCAAATTTACATTTCACAAATTAAACTAAATTTTCAATTTATTTAATTAACTTAAACCTTTAAACAAAACCAAATTCCATATTTCCAAGTCAATTTGTATTTAAAATTTCACATTTAAGCATTCATTTATTTAACCATTTCAATTCATAGAAAAATCAATAATACTTTATTAAATCATTTAAATTCCAACTTAAATAAAATTATCGTATTTACCATTTTCAAAAAAAAAAAAATTAAAATTACATTTTATTTATATAACTTAAATATCATTTTTAACCAAAATTCCAAATTTCCAAACTTATGTTATATTTCCAAAAATTCAATTTAACCATTTATTTATTTAACATTTCCACTTATAGAAAAATCATAAAACCTTTATTTAAAACACTTTAAAATCTATTTAAATCAAATTATCATAAAATTTACATTTTAGACCACTTAAAATTTTATATATAACTTAAATGTCATTTTAAAAGCCAAAGTCCAAATTTCCAAATTTAAGTTATATTTCAAAAATCCAATTTAATCATTTAATCATTCAACATCTTTAACTTATAGAAAAAATCAAAATTTCTTATTTAAACATTAAAAATCCAATTTAAATTCAATTCTTATAAATTTACACTTTAAGAATATTTAAAAATATTCAAAATACTTTATAAAATAACCACAGGCCTGTATATAGTTTTCTAACCTAGGTCAAGTGATATGGAAATATATCATTTCAATCCGCGGTTTATAAAGAAAATCCGGGTTCTATCATTTCAAACCCGCAATCCTAAGTTAAAAAAAATAAATAAAAACCGTTAAGGCCTATCATTTCAGCCCATAACGATTTTTCCCTATTCTAAAATCTGTTCGGGTTTGTATCATTTCAACCCATAGTGATTCTAATCTACAGGGATCTTGATGTGTGATAAACTGATATAAATAGTAGAATAGCATGATATAACAGTAACGGATGATATGACATGAAATTTAACAGGTTGAACATCATATATAAATAATCACATGGTAGTTACAACATCATATATTTTTTTCTACACATACAGTTGTTGTTGTTTCACAACTGCATAAGTATAAATGTCGTGTGAGCTTTACTCACCTCAATATGTTGGAGACAGCGAATCAAATGTCACAAACGGATTCCGAAAGGCACGATGACACAACAATAGATTCAAGTGAATGAGAACCAAGCTTATGATCTTGTCACAACCCATAAACAAAACCAAAATAAAGTTATAATTCAATACAACATTAAATTGAAATGACTTTGAAATGAAAAACAATTTGAATGCAACACTTTTTGCCTTGCCTTCTAGATTATTTTGCAGGCCTAGGGATGCATTAGGCTCTGGTTTGGACAAGGTTTGGCTTAGGTTTGAACATAGGAATGCATGGCTAACAAGGCACAGATGTAGAGGAGGTTACAACATAGGGATATGAAGGGACTAGGCAACATAGAGGAGTTTTGGGTCACTTTTGGTTCGGTCTATGTCCCATCTAGGTTCGGCCATTTCAGGTATAGGTCTGAAAAGAGGTAGGAGGTGATGGTTAGGGGTGTGTCAAGGTGGTGGTGGAACAATAGGAGGTGGCCAAGGTCATCTAAGGTGATGGTGATGAAGAGTAGGTGGCTAGGCATGCTTTTTAAGGAGTTTTTGCATTGTTTTGTGGATTTTGCATCATGGGATGATCATGGCACTTGCTGGTCAGAGGAGGAAGGATTTTGGCCGTGTATGATGTGGGTAAGGAAGTGGTGGTGGTTGGTGGAGGAGATGGTGGAGGTGTTAGGCCAAGCAAAGCAAGAGAACAAGGCAAAAACATAGAAAAAGAAGAAGAAAAGTGGAAAAATGAAGAAGGCCATTACCATTTTCTTTCTTAGCCGTGAAAATGAAAATGGAGATGAAGTTTCACGTGAAAAATGATATGATAAACTCACGGCTAGCAATAGGTAGTGTACGGCCAAAATAAGGCAATGAAAAGTCAAGAGAAAGTGAAAAGGTTTTGGCAAATGAAAGGCCTCATGTTATAAAGTCAAGTCTCTTCAAATTTCCTTTTCTTTTTAAATTAAAACAAAGCAAATAAATTTAAGTAAATACAATTTAAAGACTGAAAAAAAGTAAAATGAAACAAAAATAAATAATTAAATTTAAAGAAAATAGAAAAAGAATAAAAGAAATTGCTTAAAAATTGAAAATAGGGTTCAGAAATTACAAATAAATCACTATTGACTTTAGAAAATTATCAACTTCATCTTGAAAATATTCTAAAAGAAAATTTGAAATAAAAATGATTTTTAAACATTTTCAAAATGAAATAAATAATTTAATTTAGAGAAAATAGAAAAAGAACTAAAGAAATTGTTTAAAAAATTCAAAACAGGACTTAAAAAATACAAATAGAATATCACCAGCCTTATAAAATTTCTATTTAACTTTTAAAACAAATAAAAAGTCAATAAATAAATAAATGAGGAACAAAATAAAATGGGAATGAGAAGAAAATAAGTTCTTAAGAAAAATATAAAATAAATAAAGAATTACTTAAATTAATTGAAGCTGGAAATTAGAAATTGTAAACAAATATACAACTGACACTGGAAAATGTCAATTACACTTTAAAAATGTTTTAAAACCAAAATATATTCATTACATGTTATTTTACCCATATAAATATAAATAAGAACATTACATGACCAAATAAAATATTATTTATATAATTTAAAATAAACAATTTTGTTAAATACAGCAAATTACACACGATAGTTAAAAAGATATAACTTTGACATTTTTAATCGGATTTCAACGAAACGAAAAGCAGTGTTCTTAAAATTTTATTTACTTTCATAATAAAAGATAAAAATTCAAAGTTTCAAACTTTCGAATTTTAAATTTAAAAGTCAAAGTTGACCATATTGACCAAAATACATTTTTTGTAAAATATTCTTTTCAATCATATTTGGAATTCTAATTCTCATCAAAATCAAAGTTTATATTTAAAGTTACAAAATTTATCCATTTCAAATAAATAAAATAAAGATTTTAAATCAGAAATTCAATAAAAAATATTAAAATAATCATAAAATACAGGGTTGTTACACCCGCATAATAGCAGATGACCCTTTATACCACGATATCCCACCTCGAAGTGGATTGGTATTTTTATATTGTGCTAACATCTATGGATGCAGGGAAACAGATTGAAGGCATCCAACTGGATTCCTCAAAAATATTTAAATTTATTTGCACAGTCTGTGATTGTGATTTATTTAATGATCTATAATAGATTATATTAAAAATTTCAGCCATTGAATGCTACGGTTTAGCTGAATATATTTGAGATATTTTGAGATATCAAAAGTAAAAGTATCGGATTTTTGAAAGAAAGAAAATGAAAATAAAATGTTTTTCAAATTAATTAGTTATGGTTATTTAAATTAAGTAATTTAAAAATCTTAAGTTAACTAAAACCCTAGGATTGGGAATTTGCTACGATAAATAAGAAGATTTAACTTAAATTAATTAAGTTAAGGTAATTATATATATGTTAATTATTTATTAATTACAAAGGTTTATTAAAGAAATAGTTGTAATTAGTTAATAGTTAATGATAAAATAAAATAATCTAACCTTTAATTCGTTAAAAGTCTTAGGTTAATTTTACTTGTTAATTTTTAGTTAATTCCAGATATTTAATTAAAATAAAATGATTTGTAATTAGTTTAGTAATAATTTAGCATGATTTGAAAATAATTAATTAATTATGTTTTAAGTACATTAATGAATTGTGTGACTAGTTAATCTAGTATATGAATAGTTTAAATTGGAATGAGCAGAAATGAATAGTTAAATATAAAATGTGAGATGTTTTATTTGAATAGATATGGTAATGGGATTTTGTGACAACTCGGAATTTCTAGATTTTGAAAGTAAAATATTTAATTGATTTTAAATATTTGGAAGTTAGTTTAACCTGAATTTCAAATATTGCTATTTATTTGGTAATTAAATTATTGAATTTAATTTTTGAAAGTTAGGTAAAATATATGAAACTTCATTAGTTAGGTAAAATATATTTCAATGGCTTATAAAGTTTCAAATATTGCTATTTATTTGGTAATTAAATTATTTGGTAAAATTTAATTTTCAAATATTGCTATTTATTTGGTAATTAAATTATTTGGTAATTAGTTAGGTAAAATATATTTCAATGGCTTATAAAGTTTATATTTATAATACTGGAGATAATAGAAGTACTAAATTTGAATTTGAAAGTGTTTTGTTCAGTTTTAAAAATATATCATTTAAACCGATATTTAAAAGTAGCCTTTCGAGGCACAGTCTCGAATTTCGAAGAAACTAGTGCCGTTGGATCCGTAATAGTGTTTTATAATTGGATTTCAATTTTCGTAGCATTTGGAATGATCATTTGATCGTACGGTTAGTAAACACGTTGAAATTTATATCGAATTCAATATTATAATTAAGTCCTAAAAGCTATCTTCTCCATATGATCGAATTAGGACTCGAAACCTTTTCCATTGCATTCGAAATAGGGTTATAACCTTATGAACGCTTAGCGGCATGTCTCGATAGGATGTCGAGATTTTGAGTTACGAAAATTGAGCGATTTAAATTTGAATTTGAATTCAAATATAAATAATATAATTTCATCAGAACATTGTAACTAGCACAGACACGTAGAGAAATGTAAAGCACGTGTCCCACTGCCTTTTCAAATTGCGTACAAGTGTTTCCCTTCATTTCTTCTAAAAAAATGGAAATTGGTTTAAAAAGTATTTTATAAACTCTGGTTATCAATTTCGTTCAAAAAAAATATAAGATCACTCTGGAAAATAAATGGTCGAACCAAAATTATAAGTCTCTTCCTCCTACTTTTCCTCGCTCCCAAATTTATTTAAGAAATGCAAAAGGTCATTCGAATCGAAATATAATTATAAGAGGAGATGCGAGTTCGGTCGCGAGGCACTAGAGGGAAGCACGCGCTCGCGCGAGGAGCAGGAGGAGCGGTGGTCGTAGTTAGGGCATGGGCCTCGATTTCGAAATCATGCTGGGTGATGGAGGGTCGCGAGGCGATTTGCTCGAGTGCGACTAGGCTTGGGTAGGTCAAAGTTGGCGCTCGTGATGGCGGTGGCAGGTTCACAAGCGCATGTGAGGTCGAGACGGCTACTGGCATTGGGGGAATGAGTCACGATCTTAGGTGACGCGGTGGAGTTGGAGGGTCATGACTATTTGGGCTAGGGATCGGTGAACTTTTTCGGTTCTGGAAGGGATGATATGTTAGCCCTTCGATCGACCAGCTGGTAATTAAGAGTTATGTAAATTATTGATATATATTGTACATTTAGGTTCCAGTTGGTTATAGAATTTTGAAATTTATTTCCACAGATAAATATATATGGGCCATATTAGATTTGAAAAGATAGTTAATTGTTTAGTTAGTATTGGGTATAGCAGTTAGTTAATTAATTTATAATCAGAAGGAAAAAAAGAGAGAAAAAGTGTGAAATAAAATTTTTAACTGTAAGGTATATAGCAGTTTTAGTGTGCGCATATATATGTATATATATATATATATATATATATGAATTTTACAGTAAAAGAATTACTGTTTTGTATTTATATAAAAAATTATTAGTTTAAAACGAAATCATTAGTTAATTAAATTGATTAAACGGTAATTAATTGTTCGATTAGTTTGAATATTAATAAATCATATGATGTTATACAAGGTCAAAACTGGAAAATCAAGGCGAGTTGAAGTGGATTGCAAACAAAAATCAAAGTTGTGTTAATCTCACTCATTTGAATTTCAATTTAAATTTAAATAGTTAAATTTAAATTATTGGTTGTTGCTTGAATTGATAATTTATTATCAGCTTGGATGTGATATGTTATATATAGTGTATATATGTATATTGGAGCGATTGATTCCCACGTTATAAAGCGGATAAGACCCTATGCGGCCCGCATAATAGCGGATGACGCTATATACCGCGATATCCCCCTCAAAGTGGGATTGGTATTTTATATTATGCTAACATCCGTGGATGTAGAAAAACAGGTTGGAGGGATCCAATTGGATTCCTCAAATGTTGAATTTATTTTATATTCTGTAATGTGATAATATGTGATGGATTATATTGATTATATTAGGAATTGAATTATTCAGTGTTATGGTTTGGTTGAATATATATTGGTATTTGAGAAAAATGAAATATATATAAAGTTTGGAATTTTTTGAAGGAAATAAAAAGGGAAATCTTTAAGTAAAGTGTTATTGTGAATTCAAGTTAATTAAAGGAATGAATTTGGGAAAAAGATAAAGGTTTGATTTTAAATCCTATATAATAAATTCAAGGATGGAAAAAATAGGGATTTTGGATAAATGGGAAAAAGAACTTGGATTTAAAATAAGGAATTAAACAATATTGTTTTGTAAGTACGAAGAAATATATATTTAAAATTTAAGATTTGAATGAATTTGGGAAAATAAAAAGAGAATTTTGAAATTAAGTATGAAATTGGTATTTCCGATTTAAATAAGAATTTAAATTATAAATAATGGTGTGAATATGGGATAAATGGGTTTTGAAATAAATTTGGATAAGTAAAGGAATTTATTTTAAAATGGAGTTGGTTTTGGAAATCGATTTGAAAACATACTAAGTGTTAAAACCGTGAATAAAGGAGAATGAGATTGTGAAATTTATAAACAGTGTTTATAAATAAAGTGAAATATTTATCAGAGGATAATTTGGAAGTATAAATTCAGGATGAAATTTGTAAGGAAAGGGTGAATTGTTTAAAAATAAATTATGGTTTATTTTTAAAGGTATGGAATAGAAGGTGGATTTTCCTGAAAAGCCAAGTATATTTTCAAAATAAGATTTCTAAGTATAAGTTAGAAGTTTTAAAGTGGTTTTAAAAGAATGTTTTAGAAAGAAATTATTATTTAGTGGTTTTAAAAATTTTAAAAGTAAATATTTATTTAGTTAATTATATAAGTTAAATTATTTTAAAAGTTTAAGTAGTATTATGATTTAAAAGATGATTATTTAATATTTATACCTTATAAAATAACTTTTATTTTAAAATTAGTTTTGGCTTAAGTTTTACATTAGAAATTATTATAAAATTTCATAACCAGTATTTAAATAAAGTGTTTTAAGTAGTTTTTATTTTAAATGATTTAAAGTACATATTTTTGAACTAAGTGACTTAAATTGTTTTAAAACCTCAAGTATTAAGACTTGGTGATTTCCAGTGGAAATAAACAATTGAGTGGAATTTATTCCCCAAGAGAAAAGTGATTTGAAAACTATTTTCAAAAGGTTGAAGTATAGAAAATATCTTGCAAAGATATTTTGAAATAAATAATTTGGAAAATTATTAAAGCCTGATGGTTGTTTGTGGATGTTATATGATAGTTAAATAATCGACTATCAATATTGGCCAATGCCTTGATCATTTCGAAGAGATCGGGATCGGGATAAATTTCTCGAAAACGACTTCGATCTGGTTTCAATGTTTTCTTAAGGAAGACAAGAGCTTGAGTCGAAGATGGAGCAGTGAAGTGCAAGAGCTAATCGCTACTAATCCTGAGGGTGATTCCAAAATGAATGTAGAAGGAGTAGTGCCATCGGTT
Source organism: Allium cepa (assembly GCA_030765085.1). Taxonomy (NCBI): domain Eukaryota; kingdom Viridiplantae; phylum Streptophyta; class Magnoliopsida; order Asparagales; family Amaryllidaceae; genus Allium; species Allium cepa. The sequence continues at coordinate 352,319,525 of CM060944.1, forward strand.
CCATTTGCACCCGAAATGGACTTGTATGGATGAATGCTATCAGAACATCGTCAGGAGGACGATGCGCATTCTAAGTGAGATGTGTTCTAAAATGGTAACGCATGGCCTCGAGCCTCATCAACCGGGAATGGCTAAAACAAGGGAGATGCAGCAAGGCTAAGTGGCTAGCAACCAATTAGGGTAAGGTCATTCCTGTCTAGATGTCCCTTTATTTCGGTTGTGTGGGCGGTTACTGATCCCAACCAAGGTTGATCTTATGCGGACTATCAATTAAGGGGTAGCTCTGGTCTTGTGTAGCAGAGGGTCAGGGTGGATCTTCGTACGGTGATCTAGACCACGTACTGTAACGGACGGTACCCTAGTAGCCCTCCCATTGTATGAAACTGTGTAGTTAATGTCCCGCTATTACCCCGCTATAACCTGTAACAACCCGCATATTTATCGGTTTTATATTTAAATATTTTATTTAAATATTTCATCGTTAGTCGGATTTTTAGTCTGAAAAGCTACTTTTTGCATAAGGTCGAATTAGGACTCGGGACCACTCCCATTGAGTTTAAAATGCCGTTTACGACCTTTTTGAGTATAAGCTTCGATATGTTTGGAGAAAGTTGATTTTTGCTACTTTTTACTTTGGGTTTGGTTTTTGGGCTCAGCCCTATGTTAACTTATACTCCAAAACTGAACCACTCTCCCCATTCTCCCTCACTTCTTTCTCTTTTCAGTTTTCTTAGCTTTAATGGTGGGAGAGATTGGAAATTAAAACTCCAAAACCCTAGTTTCCCTTGCAAATCAAATTCCTAGCTCCAAACTCAAGAAGAACCCATTGGTAAGCTTCTCTTCTTCTTCTCCAACTTATTCTCTTACCAATTTCAGAAATTCCTAAACCTAATTTTGGGAATGTCCTTGTTTTTGAGCTTAGATTCAAGCTCAATTGGGCTGTGTTGAAGAGAGGTTGATTCTCCATTTGCTTTCAAGCTCTTCTTGTTCGATTTTGTGAAAAGGTGAGATTTTTATCTCACATCTATGACTATAATTATCTTTGATTGTTGGGTATGAATTCCTAACACTTCTTCATGTGCATTTGCTCTTGATTTGGATTGGTTTTGTGAATACTCCAATTTTTGGGTTTTTAAGTCAAATTTGTGTGAAATCCTTTTATGGATGTTTGATCATGCTTTTGGTGATGCATCGAGGAGCATATAGGGCCGGGTTGCCGATTGGCATAAACCCTTAGAGCCAATGTTCGACCGTTTGCATTTTGGAAGAGTTTGCTCTTCATTTGAATAAGGCTGAAAAACAGCCCAGGCATGATTCAGTCGACTGAAAACTCTGTTCAGTCGACTGATCCTGAAACCCGAAAGTTTCCAGGCATGATTCAGTCGAATGAAAAACTCTGCACAGTCGACTGAAACTGGAAACATAAAGTTTCCTGAACCTGGAAAATTTCCAGGCACAGGGTCAGTCGACTGAAAACTCTGTTCAGTCGACTGAACCTGCTGTTTGAGTCCAATTTGCCTTTTTGGATTGAAATTCCAATTTAAATCGATTCGTGATAATCCTATTTGTTGTTATCATCTATTATGACTTTGATGACTCTTTTTAGGAATTTTTGAATATCCATTTCGACGGATCCTTCATCGATTTCTTTGGATTTTATTCACGTCTTCGTATGTGAATTTTTGTGATTGATTGTTCTTACAATCTTCTTCGTGATTTGTCACTTTAAAAATATAAAGGTTTTCTATACTAGTAGTAAATATCAAAACTCTTTCCTCAAACGATTTCAATACTATTTTAATACCAAATTCGTTTATAAAACCGTTTTCCAATCTATTAGTATATACAAACCTTTACCTCACTCGTATGAGAAATCTAATTAAACGGCTTAGTAAAACAAGTGGTATGAAACGCTTGCGTTTACTTTGTCGGTTAATTCTTGGACTTGTTCGATTGAACCTCTTGTGACAATTTTCTAGTGGAGATTTACAGTTTGTTCGTAAATATTTAAGTTAAGCAAGTGGTTATGGGACATGAAGCTAAACTCATATATTTCCTAGCTTAGTGTAATTGATACTTCTCGTTGATCATGACGATCATCTTTGTGATTTAGACTAGCAATGTGCGATGTCTCTTTGTCTGCGAGGGAGACTAAACCCCGTATTGTGGAGTTTCGACTCAATTTGTGATGGGGTAGCAACCCATGGTCTTCGGGCCGTTTGTGGAGCTTCGGCTCAATTTGTGATGGTTAGCGACCATGGAATTAACATTCCGTTTGTGATACACGTGTTAGTGAGCTTTATGCTCCCGTTTGTGATAGGCATCCCCCCTTTTTGTGATTTCTGGATTTCTTGTGTAGATTTCTAGAATTTGTGTTTCACCAATTTTTCGTGATTTCCATTGATAAGTCTTATCGATATTTGTGCATTGGTGAATTTGTGTGTCATTGACTTTAGTGATTTCTGGATTTCTTGTGTAGTCTTCTGGAATTTGTGCGTCATTGACTTTTGCGATTGACATTGATATTATCGTCAATATTTGTGGTTTGATGAACGAAATAAGGAGTATGACACTTCTTGGATACTTGTGTAGATTTTGTGATATTGAATAATCTCTTGTTGATTATCAACTACTTATATATCACAGCTTGGCCTTGTGATTATTATGTGTTTAGTCATAACTCTGATTCTATATCGTTTCATCTGATATCTATAGTTAGACTGATCCGTTTATTATTTTCTTATTAAATAATACTCGGGTCAGAACGAGATGTTACAGGTGCTTCTGCTTGACTTCTCTCTTGGGATTGATTTCTCTTGCTTTTGGTTAACTACTTAGATTAGTAGTTTTTGTTGTATACATTTGAGATATAGACTCCATAATGTATACTTATTCTTTTGTGTAGATCATGTAACTATTCTTTTGTGATATTGTGGATCTTTTTAGACCACTACTCTGATGTACACTTCCTAGTGTAATATTCATATCTATTTCCGCCTTTGTGATATGAATTGTCTGTGACTGATTTGTGTTATGCATATTTCTATATTTGTTTTCCGAAGGATTTATATAGCCACCGTGTAGTAGCTTTGAGTTTGTGTCGGTATGTCGGATTTCCTCTTGAAATAGAATGCATGTTATATTATCTGACATATCGGTGCTCGCGCAAAGAAATTACACGGATGGTCGCTCCTCAACAGTCTTATTCTCCGTGCTAGTCGACAACATTCACCGTAATGTTCTTGGCTAGCGTGGGTATAGAGTGGGGCGTCACAGCTTGGTATCAGAGCCAATCTTCGGAACAATATGGAACATTATAACAAGGATCATCGTCCTAATTTCATCTTAGGAGTCGTGCTTTAGGATTTTATTCGGGTCTACGTACCGTTCTATCCTATTTTCTTTTATGATTCCTTGTTTTGTCTATCAAGATTGCTTGATATTCAATTTGGTGAATGACCTTTTTCTTCCTCTTCTTTCTTTCTAAAGGAAGAGAAATGTCTAGACCTGGCCGCCCCAGAGCCGTGCCATCTAGCACTCCGCCCCAGGATGGAGTTTTTATGACTGCTCAACAGCTTCTTGATTTAGTGACAAATGCTCAAGCAGCTGAAGCTAACCCGGAACCTACTCACCCAAAGTCGGGATTTGCACGCTTGTGCAGCGATTACACAAATTTGGGTGGGGAGCCATTCAAGGGTTCCGAAACTGTTATTGAAGTACAGGCCTGGCTAAGGTCATGCGATCGAATCTTTTCTCGCATGAATCTTATTGACCTTCACCGAGTTCAGGTGGCCTCTATTATGCTCCGAGAAAGAGCATTGGACTGGTACGAACTTCTTATTTCTGAGATTAATGAAGCGGATCTCACTTGGGAGAAATTCCGAGAGCGCTTCGAGTTAAAATTCGTACCAGAAGCAGAAAAAGTGACATTGGCTCGACGATTTATAGACCTTGTTCAAGGTGAGTCATCCGTGACTGATTACGTCGCCTCCTTCGAGTCGCTTTCCAAATATGGGGTTGAATACATCAACACCCCTCTTAAGAAGAATCAGAGATTCGTCTATGGCTTAAACAAAAGTCTCAAGAAGCCATTACTTCTAAAGTTAGAAGTTTCTTTCGACCAACTCGTTGATATCGCTCTTCGTCTTGAAGAGGCGGATAGAGAGAATGACGTTGAAGTGGTGGGTTCCAAACCAAACTTCAACAACAAAAAGAGGCCAAACAAATTTAAAGGCCCTTATCCCAATAAGAAAGGGAAGCAAGCAACCTCCGTGGCAAAGACTTCTTCCTTTGGTCGTGGGGAATGCTATAATTGTGGTTCGAAGGACCATTATGCGAACAAGTGCCCAAAGTCTCTTTCTTGTCGCTACTGCAAAGTTCCCAGTCATGTTATATCTTCATGCCCCAAGCTTCAGGGCAAGAAGGAGGGAAAGTTAAATGTTGCTCAAGCCCCTGGCAACACATCTCGTGGCCAAGGTATTTCTCATTCTATTCTAGATGGAATTATTTTATTTCGTGATCATCCTATTCGAGTTCTTTTTGATACGGGTGCGTCCCATTCTTTTATATCAAAAGAACTTGTTGATACTTTTTCTTTGGATGTTTTGTGTTTAATAACTTCTTTGAGAATTGCGAATCCGATTGGTGGATCCGCAACAATCGGTTTATTGTGTAAAGATGTGGAGATTATTTTGTGTGATTTTTCTTTCCGAGCCGATTTGCATGTCATGCGTTATTTAGGCTTTGGAATAATTTTGGGAATGGATTGGCTTAACCGTTATGAAGCTCATATCCTATGTCCTGAGCGGACTATTCATCTTTGACATCCTCAATCTGTTAATCAGGTTTCTGTTATTCTTAAAGATTCAGATTCTGCTTTGGTTGCATCTTTATATTCTTTAAATCCTCGTGATAACGATGATGATGATGAGGGTGATATTATTTCTCTTATTCACGTCGTTTGTGAATTTTCCGACATATTCGAGCCCGTTTTAGGATTACCACCTAAGCGAGCAATTGAGTTCAGAATTAATCTTATTCCTGGAGCTCAACCTATCACTCATCCTCCTTATCGTATGTCCAATAAAGAAAACGAGGAGATGCGTAAACAATTATCTGAATTAGAAACGAAGCAATTTATTCGCTCTAGTTCCTCGCCTTGGGGAGCTTCAGCTATTTTTGTGAAGAAATCCGATGGTACACTTAGGCTTTGCGTTGACTACCGCAAGCTTAATGATCTTACTATCAAAAATAAATATCCTTTACCTCGGATTGATGATCTATTCGATCAACTTAGTGGTGCTAGAGTCTTTTCACAATTGGACTTGGCTACCAGTTTTCATCAGCTTCGTATTGCAGAGGATAGCATTCCTTTGGCATCGTTCCGTACTCGGTATGGATCTTATGAATGGATTGTTATGCCATTTGGGTTAACAAATGCCCCGGCTTATTTCGTTGACTTAATGAATCGAGTTTTTAAAGACTTTCTCGACCGGTTTGTTCTCATCTTTATCGATGATATTCTTGTGTATTCTAAAACCGAGGAGGAGCATGAAAAACATCTTCGGATTGTGTTGGAAACTCTTAGGAGTAATCAATTAAAGGCAAAATTTTCTAATGCCATTTTTGGCAATCTCGTGTGAAGTTTCTCGGTCACATTATTTCCGAATCCGGAATTTCCGTGGATCCTTCAAAGATTGAAGCGATTGAAGATTGGGAGAGACCGGAGAGTGTGATAGAGATTCGTAGTTTTCTTGGATTGGCGGGCTATTACCGTCGTTTTATTAAAGACTTTTCTAAAATTGCCGTGCCTCTCACTAGCTTGACGAAGAAAGGTGTTAAATACATTTGGTCGGACAAATGTGAAGCTTCTTTTCAGAAATTAAAAGAACTTCTTTCTGATGCTCCTATTCTTGTTATTCCCGATGGGAATCAAGATTTCGTTGTTTATACCGATGCTAGTCGCATTGGTTTGGGTGCCGTTCTTATGCAAAAGGAACATGTTATTGCTTATGCTTCTAGGCAATTAAAGCCTGCTGAGACTAGATATGCCACTCATGATTTAGAGCTCGCGGCTATTGTCTTTGCTCTTCGGATTTGGCGTCATTATCTCTTAGGAGAGAAATTTGTTCTTTACACAGATCATAAGTCTTTGAAATATTTATTCTCTCAAAAGGAACTTAATTTGCGTCAACAGCGTTGGCTCGAATTTCTTGCACCATATGATCTTGATATTCTTTATACTCCCGGTAAGGGTAATCGTGTCGCCGATGCTCTTAGCCGTAAACAACAAGCTGTTGTTTCTATGATGATATCCGAATGGAACGATCTCGAGATCTTATTCACTTGTGAGATTCGAGACCGCGTATCCGAGTTATGCTCATCATTTGTTTTATGTAGCCTTGAGGCCCATCCTTCTCTTTTGGACCGCATTCTTGAAGCTCAAAGGCTAGATCCCGAATTGGCTCTTCTTGGCCAAAATATTAAGGATAAAATTGATATTGAAGGTTTGAAAGATTTTGATATCGATTCTCGTGGCGGCATTCGGAAATTTGGTAGACTTGTCGTGCCAAATATTGGTGATCTTCGTAAAGATATTTTAGAAGATTCTCATCACTCTAAATTTATCATTCATCCCGGTAGTAGTAAAATGTACGTGGATATGAAGCGACTTTATTATTGGGAGGGAATGAAACTCGATATTGCTAACTTTGTTAAGTGTTGCATGACTTGCCAACTCGTTAAGGCCGAACATCAAAGGCCCGGTGGGTTATTGCAACCTTTAGAAATTCCAATTTGGAAGTGGGACCAAATTTCCATGGATTTTATAGATGGCCTTCCCCGTTCTCGTTCGGGTCATGATAGCTTATGGGTGATTGTTGATAGGCTTAATAAATCTGCCGATTTTATTCCCGTTCGGTCTAATCGAACCGTTCCTCTTTTGGCCAAAATATTTATCAAAGAAATTGTTAAATTGCATGGTGTTCCTACTTCTATTGTTAGTGATCGTGATCCATTGTTTACTAGTGGATTTTGGAAGAGTCTTCAAAAAGCTTTAGGAACGAGGCTTAATTTTAGCACCGCTTATCACCCCCAGTCCGATGGTCAAACTGAGCGTGTGAATCAAACTCTTGAAGATCTTCTTCGTGCTTGTGTTCTTGATTTTGGTGGAAGTTGGGAAGATCATATTTCACTTGTTGAATTTTCCTATAATAATAGCTTCCAATCTAGTATTGGTATAGCACCTTTCGAGGCACTCTACGGAAGGCCATGCCGATCTCCTTCTTGTTGGCTTGAGGCCGGTGAGAAGCTGGTTTTAGGTCCAGATTTTATTCATGATTCCACAGAGAAAATTGAACTTATTCGTCATAGGATGAAAGAAGCCCAGAGTAGAAAAAAATCCTATGCCGATAACCGGAGAAGGAAGTTAGAATTTTCTGTGGGAGATCTTGTGTTCATTCGTGTTTCACCTATGAAAGGTGTTGTACGTTTCAGTCGATCGGGAAAACTAGCGCCTCGATATATTGGGCCATTTCCTATCACCGAACGTATTGGTTCCATGGCTTATCGCCTTTTATTACCGGCTCAGTTTTCTGCTATGCATGACGTGTTTCACGTTTCTCAACTTCGAAAATGTCTTCGAGATTCCGATTCTATTCTTGAGCCCGGTGTTGTGGAAGAGATTGAAGTTTCGCCTAATTTAACTTATGAGCAACATCCTATTCGTATCATTGCTTCGGAAGTGAAACGACTTTGAAATAAAGATGTTCCGGTTGTTAAAGTTCAATGGTCTTCAAATCCTAAGGATTGTTCTTGGGAATCTAGAGAGTACATCGAGCGTACACATCCGGACTTACTTTCTCGTGCTCTTTGAGGTGAACTTCTTATTTCAAACTTCTTTTGTGTTGAATATGCTTTTATGGTTGTTACTATATATCTTCTTCTTAAAATATTGCGAGGACGCAATTTCTTTAAGGAGGGGAGTCTGTAACAACCCGCATATTTATCGGTTTTATATTTAAATATTTTATTTAAATATTTCATCGTTAGTCAGATTTTTAGTCCGAAAAGCTACTTTTTGCATACGGTCGAATTAGGACTCGGGACCACTCCCATTGAGTTTAAAATGCCGTTTGCGAACTTTTTGAGTATAAGCTTCGATATGTTTGGAGAAAGTTGATTTTTGCTACTTTTTACTTTGGGTTTGGTTTTTGGGCTCAGCGCTATGTTAACTTATACTCCAAAACTGAACCACTCTCCCCATTCTCCCTCACTTCTTTCTCTTTTCAGTTTTCTTAGCTTTAATGGTGGGAGAGATTGGAAATTAAAACTCCAAAACCCTAGTTTCCCTTGCAAATCAAATTCCTAGCTCCAAACTCAAGAAGAACCCATTGGTAAGCTTCTCTTCTTCTTCTCCAACTTATTCTCTTACCAATTTCAGAAATTCCTAAACCTAATTTTGGGAATGTTCTTGTTTTTGAGCTTAGATTCAAGCTCAATTGGGTTGTGTTGAAGAGAGGTTGATTCTCCATTTGCTTTCAAGCTTCTTCTTGTTCGATTTTGTGAAAAGGTGAGATTTTTATCTCACATCTATGACATTAATTATCTTTGGTTGTTGGGTATGAATTCCTAACACTTCTTCATGTGCATTTGCTCTTGATTTGGATTAGTTTTGAGAATACTCCAATTTTTGGGTTTTTAAGTCAAATTTGTGTGAAATCCTTTTACGGATGTTTGATCATGCTTTTGGTGATGCATCGAGGAGCATATAGGGCCGGGTTGCCGATTGGCATAAACCCTTAGAGCCAATGTTCGACCGGTTGCATTTTGGAAGAGTTTGCTCTTCATTTGAATAAGGCTGAAAAACAGCGCAGGCATGATTCAGTCGACTGAAAACTCTGTTCAGTCGATTGAACCTGAAACCCGAGAGTTTCCAGGCATGATTCAGTCGACTGAAAAACTCTGCACAGTCGACTGAAACTGGAATCAGAAAGTTTCCTGAACCTGGAAAATTTTCAGGCACAGGGTCAGTCGACTAAAAACTATGTTCAGTCGACTGAACCTGCTGTTTGAGTCCAATTTGCCTTTTTGGATTGAAATTCCAATTTAAATCGATTTGTGATAATCCTATTTGTTGTTAGCATCTATTATGACTTTGATGACCCTTTTTAGGGATTTTTGAATATCCATTTCGATGGATCCTTTATCGATTTCTTTGGATTTTATTCACGTCTTCGTATGTGAATTTTTGCGATTGATTGTTCTTACAATCTTCTTCGTGATTTGTCACTTTAAAAATATAAAGGTTTTCTATACTAGTAGTAAATATCAAAACTCTTTCCTCAAACGATTTCAATACTATTTTAATACCAAATTCGTTTATAAAACCGTTTTCCAATCTATTAGTATATACAAACCTTTACCTCACTCGTATGAGAAATCTAATTAAACGGCTTAGTAAAACAAGTGGTATGAAACGCTTGCGTTTACTTTGTCGGTTAATTCTTGGACTTGTTCGATTGAACCTCTTGTGACAATTTTCTAGTGGAGATTTACAGTTTGTTCGTAAATATTTAAGTTAAGCAAGTGGTTATGGGACATGAAGCTAAACTCATATATTTACTAGCTTAGTGTAATTGACAATTCTCGTTGATCATGACGATCATCTTTGTGATTTAGACTAGAAATGTGCGATGTCTCTTTGTCTGCGAGGGAGACTAAACCCCGTATTGTGGAGTTTCGACTCAATTTGTGATGGGGTAGCAACCCATGGTCTTCGGGCCGTTTGTGGAGCTTCGGCTCAATTTGTGATGGTTAGCGACCATGGAATTAGCGTTCCGTTTGTGATACACGTGTTGGTGAGCTTTATGCTCCCGTTTGTGATAGGCCTCCCCCTCTTTTTGTGATTTCTGGATTTCTTGTGTATATTTCTAGAATTTGTGTTTCACCAATTTTTCGTGATTTCAATTGTTAAGTCTTATCGATATTTGTGCATTGGTGAATTTGTGTGTCATTGACTTTAGTGATTTCTGGATTTCTTGTGTAGTCTTCTGGAATTTGTGCGTCATTGACTTTTGCGATTGACATTGATATTATCGTCAATATTTGTGGTTTGATGAACGAAATAAGGAGTATGACACTTCTTGGATTCTTGTGTAGATTTTGTGATATTGATTAATCTCTTGTTGATTATCAACTACTTATATATCACAGCTTGGCCTTGTGATTATTATGTGTTTAGTCATAACTCTGATTCTATATCATTTCATCTGATATCTATAGTTAGACTGATCCGTTTATTATTTTCTTATTAAATAATACTCGGGTCAGACCGAGATGTTACAGGTGCTTCTGCTTGACTTCTCTCTTCGGATTGATTTCTCTTGCTTTTGGTTAACTACTTAGATTAGTAGTTTTTGTTGTATACATTTGAGATATAGACTCCATAATGTATACTTATTCTTTTGTGTAGTTCATGTAACTATTCTTTTGTGATATTGTGGATCTTTTTAGACCACTACTCTGATGTACACTTCCTAGTGTAATATTCATATCTATTTCCGCCTTTGTGATATGAATTGTCTGTGACTGATTTGTGTTATGCTTATTTCTATATTTGTTTTCCGAAGGATTTATATAGCCACCGTGTAGTAGCTTTGAGTTTGTGTCGGTATGTCGGATTTCCTCTTGAAATAGAATGCATGTTATATTATCTGACATATCGGTGCTCGCGCAAAGAAATTACACGGATGGTCGCTCCTCAACAGCCTTATTCTCCGTGCTAGTCGACAGCATTCACCGTAATGTTCTTGGCTAGCGTGGGTAAAGAGGTGGGGCATCACATAACCCCACAATATCTCATAGAGAATTTCTACCGCAACGATTTTTTAATATAGCCCAAAAATATAGCCTTTCCGCTTTATTCCCCGCTATTTCCTCTATATCCCGTTATTCCCGCAATATTTTGCTATTTCCGCTATATCTTCTTTAATAAAATGAATTAAAAAATTGCATTTATACATTATAAAAATTATGAAACTAATTTATTTGATTTAATTTTTAATATATTTTCAGAAACGAAAATACTCTAATATTCTACTAAATTCAATTATGTTATATAACAGTTTTACGTTTATTTAAAGTATATTCGCACATGTTTTTTGTTTAAAATCATTTATGTATTAATTATAATTCAATTGAATGATAATTTTTCATTTAATTACCATTTATATATTTGTCAAAACATTAAGTACGAGTTTTATATGCTATTTTAGAGCTATCTGCTATATCCCGCTATATCCTCATTGTACCCCCGCTATGACTTTTTACACCTCCACCGCTTTGTATCCGCCAAGCGCTTTAACTGCACAGGTATGAAATCCAATCTCCAATAAGCGCCTATACGGTTTTGATTGTGCCCAACTATTGCTGAAATGTGTGATGCAAGCATTTCAGCTAGATTCTATTTTACTTTCTATAGACATTATTATAATATCAGACGGATTTGGTAAAAAGGTTTTGGTTATCGTAACGTAAAAACCCGACATGTTTATTTATGGCGTGGTCTTACGAGATACCTTTGATTTTTAAAGGATTTTGGAACTTTAATAATCCAATTGAGTTTGTTTTCTCACGCTGGTTTTCCAGACTGACTCGGGTTATGTTATTATAATGCTCGGGTCAAATCGAGTGTTATAGAATACAGGAAAGCATGCTGTGGAGCTCAGGGGATGAGCTTGATGGCCTGACGTATCACACGTACTTGATGTATATTCCGCTGTGCAATGTAACATGTATATTCAACTTGGAGGACAAGTTATTATAACTGTCTTGTGTTGTTTTATTGTTTGATGGTGTATTCTTATGGTGTAATGTAATAAACAGTTACAGATTCTTCTGTACAAAAATTCTGTTGTTATATATTATATATTATTCCCTGCGATTGTGAGGCTCTGATGTTGTTTGTTATTTTCTCTTCTTCTACCTCCTTCTTCTTTCCCTTACGGACTGGTTTTTCGGCATTTGATTGTTCGGTATTTAATAAAGTGGACGTATTGATGTCGATTTTCGGGCGTCAAAAAATCAAGTCATGACACTTGGTATCAGAGCTGAAGGTTAAGCGAGAACCTTGGCTCTGGTGGGGATTACTCATTGAAAATAGAGTCCATAATACTCTAAGAATGAGTTTGAGTGTATTTATAGATATGAGCACGTATTTGTCAGTGAACGTAAAAATTGTTTTTATATTATGTTGACTTATCGATTGAGTGTTTATAGATTCTGGTCGATATGTGGGACGCCATGTCATCCATAGGGGTTTCTAAACTCTTAAACAAGATAAACCATGTTTTAAAATAGGATAAATGAAATAATATTACCCAAATTATTTTTGTATATAAAAAGAAATAATTTTTCGTAAATTATTATAGTATATGTTTGCTTGGTTGTTAAGGAATGATAATATTAAATTATTATCATTATTGTGTAGAAATTGAATAAGAAATTGAAAATCATAGCTAAAAGCTAAGAAATAAATTCATATGCAAATGGGATTTGTAAATGTGAATTGTAAATGTGATTTGTAATTGAAAATGAAATGAAAATTCCAGAGTAATGTTCGAATATGATTTGAAAGGATTTGAAATTTGGAATTTTAGGAAAGATTTAAATTCCTTTGGGTTTGAAAATGGTTTTCAAAGGTTTTGGAGAAATAATAGTGATATTATTTCAGAAATATTTTTTAATTGGATATGAAATCTGGTGAGATTTGGAATTAAAAATATTTAAAAATATTTTAAAGAGTAAAAGCATTGAACTCTTTTCGATCACTGGAAAATAATATCGATGATGACTGCAGCATCATCGATGTTTATTTTCGAGTTTCCAAGAGAGAGATTGCTGCTTGGATGTTCTGAATTGGGATTTGTTTGTGAAATTGGGTTTGATTTTGAATTAAATTGATTTGGATATATATGATTTCAAAATTGATTTTGAATATTTAAGTAATGGCTTAAACTCTGGAATCTTATTTAAAAATGATTGTGAAGTAAAAATGGGTTCAATAACATATAAAACTTGAAATTTGTTACAATAAATTTGACTTGAAGAAGAGTTAAATAAAAGTAAGTGTGGCAGTAAAATAAAGTGGTAAGTAAACCAATTGAAGGAAGTGAATTGAAAGAGATTAATAAATGGGATTTAAATAAATTTAGTAAGATTGTTAAACAAATGGGTAGAGAAACAAATGAATTGAAAATTGAGTATTGGAGTCAATTTGAATTATGTTAAGTAAAGTGGAATTGAAAAATATATTTTAAGTGGATTAAAAGAACAAAGTTCTAAAAATTAAAATTTATTGGAATTTGAAATAAATTAGTAAGTGGAACTAATTCAAAGTAATGTTATGATCAAATATGAATGGAAGATAGTTGATAGAATTCAATATTTAAGAATGGAAATTTAGTCAAGTTGGACTAAACAAAACAAAGGATTGAAAATAAAATTAGTAAGTTAAACAGATTTGGAATTGAATTAAGAAATGAAGATAAAAAATTTGAATTCAGAATGGAATTGAAAATTTAAGTTAAATGTAAATAGATGTGAAAGCTTAAGTGTGAAGTGAAAAAAAATTATAAGAAATGGGTAAAATATTTATATTGTACTTAAGAAGGAATGGTGAAATTCTTACTTAAAATTTGGTATTGGGAAAATGTACTAAGTTAATAATTGAAGGAAGTTAAACAGAAAGTTGTGAAATGGGATAATTCTGAGTGAGTGGATAGAAATTAAGATGAATGTAAAGAAAATTGACATAGCTAATAGTCAATTGAGATAAATACGTAGGATGTACATATATTATTTTATTTGCATAGCGATCTGATCCGGATTCGAGCACAGAATTTCAAGATAGTCATATCGATCCGAGTTGGGATTTTTCACTCGATTTTCGATGGCAAACCCTGGATATGGATTTTTGATTGATTCTGGAAATTCTTTATCATAGTTGTGGCAATGCAAGGAGAATGATGGTTTCTAATCAAGAAACCAGATCTGAGTCCGCACTAGAGAGTCGGGTGAGCGATACTAGTTCGGAAGTGGAAATTGTTTGCTCGAGTGAGCGATCGAATTTGGTATTGCGTATAGATGATATATGTGCATCTTACGGGCTTAAGTAAAGCAAATATTGAAAATTTTGAAAAGGGATTAAATAAAATGATTTTGGAAACTGTGATTGGATAGTATTGCTCAGTAGGAAACAAGAATTTAAAAGGCAAAAGAAAACTGATGTTTTGAATTCAGAAGATAAATTGAATTGCCCGACAAAAAGGTATGTATTTAAATCTCTACATGAAATTTAATGGTTTTCTAATCTAGCCACTTGGCATTTTTTTCTTTTGCAATTTGGGGGCCCGTAGAGGCATTTTGTAGTCGTACTGAGCTAGCCGCGCAAAGAAGACGCTGGCGAAATTTTTTGAAAATTTAGAGAGTTAAAAAAATTTTGAGAAAATTTTGATAATTTGAAATTAAGTTTTAAATTTAAATTTGAATAGTTGAGTAAGTAATGTTGTTTGGAAATTTTGGGAGAATTGGGTAAGTTAGTAAGGGTGATAGTGTGTGTTTAATAAAAAGATTGTTATGGGAAGTTGTTAAAAACTATTTGGATTGGAAATATAGTTAACGGGTTATTTACCATTCTTCTTAACAAGTAATTTCGGGGACGAAATTCTTTTAAGGCGGAAGGAATGTGATGAATTGGAATTTCTGGATATTTTAAATTGAAATATTTAATTGATTCTAAATATTTAGAAGTTAGTTTAACTTGAATTTCAAATATCACTATTTATTTGGCAATTTAATTATTGAATTTAACTTTTGAAAGTTGGGTAAAATATATGAATCTTCAGTTTTATGCTTATTAAAAATATTTCAAAGGCTTATAAAATTTATATTTATAATACTGGAGATAACAAAAGTTTTAAATTTGAATTTAAATTGTTTTGTTCGGTTTTAAAAATATATTGTTAAAGTCGATATTTAATAATAGCCTTTCAAGGCACAGTCTCAAATTTTGACGAAACCAGTTCCATTGGATTTGTAATAGTGTTTTATTATCGGATTTCAATTTTCGTAGCGTTTGGAGTGATCCTGTGATCGTACGGTTAGTAAACGCGTTGAAATTTATATCGAATTCAATATTATAATTGAGTCCAGAAAGCTATCTTCTTCATATGACTGAATTAGGACTCGAAAGCTTTTCCATTACGTTCGAAATAGGGGTATAACCTTATAAACGCCAAGCGGCATGCCTCGATAGGAAGTCTAGATTTTGAGTTACAAAAATCGAGACGATTTAAATTTGAATTTAAATTCAAATATAAATAATATAATTTCATCAAAACACTGTAGCTTGCTCAAACAGGTGGAGAAATCTAAAGCACGTGTCCCTCTGCCTTTTCAACTTGCATATAAGTGTTTTCCCCTTCGTTTCTTTTAAAAAATTGGAAGCTGGTTCAAAAATAATTTTATAAACTCTCGTTATCAATTTCGTTTGAAAAAAATATAAGATCGCTCTGGAAAATAAATGGCCGAACCAAAATTATAAGTCTCTTCCTTCTTCTCTTCCCCTCTCTCAAATTTATTTATGAAATCAAAAAGGTCATTCAAATCGAAATATAATTATAAGAGGACGTGCGAGTACGGTCGCGAGGCATTGGAGGGAAGCACGGGCTTATGCGAGGAGCAGGAGGAGCGGTGGTCGTTGTTGTGGCATGGGGCCACGATTTCGAAATCGCGCTGGGTGATGGAGGGTCGCGAGGCGATGTACTCGAGTGCGACTAGGGCTTGGGTAGGTCGAAGTTGGCGCTCGCGATGGTGGTGGCAGGTTCACAAGCATATGTGAGGTCGAGGCGGCTGCTGGCATTGGGGGAATGGGTCGCGATTTCGATGACGCGGTGGAGTTGGAGGGTCGTGGCTGTTTGGGCTAAGATTCGGTGAACTTCTTTGGTTCTGGAAGGGATGGTATGGTAGCCCTTCGATCAACCAGCAGGTAATTGTTAGTTATATAAATTACTGATATATAACGTACATTTATGTTTCGATTGGTTATAGAATTTTGAAATTTATTTTCACAGATAAATATATATAGGCCATATTAGATTTGAAAAGATAGTTAATTATTTAGTTAGTATTGGGTATAACAGTTAGTTAATTAATATATAATAAGACGGAAAAAAAGAGAAAAAGAGTGAAATAAAAATTTTAACGGTAAGGTATATTGTAGTTTTAGTGTATATATATGTGTATATGAATTTACAGTAAAGGAATTACTGTTTTGTATTTATAAAAAAATTATTAGTTTAAAATGAAATCATTAGTTAATTAAATTTATTAAAGGGTAATTAATTGTTCGATTAGTTAAAATATTAATAAATCATATGATGTTATACAAGGTCAAAAACCGGGAAATCAAGGCGAGTTGAAGTGGATTGCAAACAAAAATCAAAGGTGAGTTAATCTCACTCGTTTGGATTACCCTTTAAATTTAAATAGTTAAATTTAAATTATTGGTTGTTGCTTGAATTGATGATTTGTTATCAGCTTGGACATGATATGTTATATATATATATATATATATATATATATATTGGATTGATTGACTCCCGCATTATATAGCGGATGAGCCCCTATGCAGCTCGCATAATAACGGATGAGACCCTATGCGACCCGCATAACAGCGGATGACCCTATATACCATGATATCCCCCTCAAAGTGGGATTGGTATTTTATATTGTGCTAACATCTGTGGATGCAGGAAAACATGTTGGAGGGATCCAATTAGATTCCTCAAATGTTGAATTTCTTTTATAACCAGTAATGAGATTTATGTGATAATCTGTGATGGATTATATTGATTATACTGGGAATTGAATTATTGAGTGCTATGCCTTGGTTGAATATATATTGGTATTTGAGAAAAATTAAATATATATAAAGTTTGGATTTTTTTTAAAGGAAATAAAAAAGGAAATATTTTAGTAATGTAATTATAGTGAATTCAAATTAATTAAAGGAATGTATTTGGGAAAAAGATAAAGGTTTGATTTTAAATCCTATATAATAAATTCAAGGATGGAAAAAATAGGGATTTTGAATAAATGGGAAAAAGGATTTTTATTCAAAATAAGGACTTAAGCGATATTGTTTTGTAAGTATGAAGAAATATATCTTTAAAATTTAAGATTTGAATGAGCTTGGGAAAATAAAAGGATAATTTTGAAATTAAGTATGAAATTAGTATTTTCGAATTAAATAAGAATTTGAACCATAAATAAAGGTGTGAATATGGGATAAATGAGTTTTGAAATAAATTTGGATAAGTAAAGGAATTTATTTTAAAATGGAGTTGGTTGTGAAAATCAATTTGAAAACCGACCAAGTGTTGAAACTATGAATAAAGGAGAATGAGATTGTGAAATTTATAAACAGAGTTTATAAATACAGTGAAATATTTATCAGAGGATAATTTGAAAGTTAAATTCAGGATGAAATTTATATGAAAAAGGTTATTTGTTTTAAAATAAACAGTGGTTTACTTTTAAAGATGTGGAATAGAAGATGTATTTTCCTGAAAAGCCAAGTATATTTTCAAAAGAAGATTTCCAAGTATAAGTTAGAAGTTTTAAAATGGTTTTAAAAGAATGTTTTAGAAAGAAATTATTATTTAGTGGTTTTAAAATTTTTAAAAGTAAATATTTATTTACTTAATTATATAAGTTAATTTTTTTTAAAGGTTTAACTAATATTTGATTTAAAAGATGATTATTTAATATTTATACCTTATAGAATAACTTTTATTTTAAAATTAGTTTTGGCTTAAGTTATACATGAGAAATTATTATAAAATTTCATAACTAATATTTAAATAAATTGTTTAAGTAGTTTTTATTTTAAATGTTTTCAAGTATATATTTTTTAATAAAGTGATTTAAGTTGTTTGAAAACCTAAAGTATTAAGTCTTGGTGATTTCCAGTGGAAATAAACAATTGAGTGGAATTTATTCCGTAAGAGAAAAGTGATTTGAAAACTATTTTCAAAGGGTTGAAGTATAGAAAATATCTTGAGAAGATATTTTGAAATAAATAATTTGGAAAATTATTAAAGCCCGATGGTTGTTTGTGGATGTTAAATGATAGTTAAATAACCGACTATCAACATTGGCCGATGCGCTGATCGTTTCGAAGAGACCGGGATCGAGATTAATTTTCCGAAAACCACTTCGATCCAGTTTCAATGTTTTTGGGAGGAAGACAAGAGCTTGGAGTCGAAGACGGAGCAGTGAAGTGCAAGGGCTAATCGCTACTAATCCTGAGGGTGATTCGAAAATGAATGTAGTAGGAGTAGTGCCTCGGTTCCGTTCAGACACGAAACAGACTTGTATGGATGAATGCTACAAGAACATCGTTCGGAGGACGATGAGCATTCTAAGTGAGATGTGTTCTAAAAATGTAACGCATGGCCTCGAGCCTCATCAACGGGAATGGCTAAAATAGGGGAGATGCAGCATAAGTGGCTAGCAACCAATTAGGGTAAGGTCATTCCTGTCTAGATGTCCCTTTATTTCGGCTGTGTGGGCGGTTGCTGATCCCAACCGTGGGTTGATCTTATTCGGACTATCCAGTAAGGGGTAGCTCCGATCTTGTGTAGCAGAGGATCAGGGTGGATCCTCGGTATAGTGATTTAGACCACGTACTGTGACGGGCGGTACCCCAGTAGCCCTGCCATTGTATGAAATCCAATCTCCAATAAGCGCGTGTACAGTTTTGATTGAGCCCAACTATTGCTGAAACGTATAATGCAAGCATTTCAGCTAGATTCTATTTTACTTTCTATAGACATTATTATATATCAGACAGATTTGATAAAAATGTTTTGGTTATCGTAAGGTAAAAGCCCAACATGTTTATTTGTGGTGCGGTCTTACGAGATACCTTTGATTTTCAAAGGATTTTGAAACTTTAATAATCCAAGTGAGTGTGTTTTCTCGTACAGGTTTTCCCGACTGACTCGGATGTTATTTTATTATAATGCTCGGGTCAGACCGAGTATTATAGAATACAGGAAAGGATGCTGTGGAGCTCAGGAGACGAGCTGGATGGCGAGACGTATCACACGTACTTGATGTACATTCCGCTGTGCAATGTAAGCTGTATATTCAACTTGGAGGACAAGCTATTATAACTGTCCAGTATTGTGTTATTGTCTGATATTGTACTCTAATGATGTAACATAATAAACAGTTATAGATTCTTTTGTATAAAAATTTCTTTTGTTATCTGTTATATATTATTCTGCTGCGATTGTGAGGCTCTGATGTTGTTTGTTGTTTTCTCTTCTTCTACCTCCTTCTTCTTTCCCTTACGGACTGATTTTTCGGCATTCGATTGTTCAGCATTTAATACAGTGGATGTATGGATGTCGATTTTCGAGCGTCGAAAAATCGAGTCGTGACAAATTTTAGGTGATATTTGACATTCTGTAATTGTACTGTTTTCTTAAAAACAACTTGGCTTAAAAGATGGCGTTTGGATTCGAAGAGACTGGGAACGGGTATCAGCGATATTCGAAACCACTTCAATTAAATAACTACTTCAATCTTTATGGGTTTGATTTGTAGAACCAAATAGGCTGGGATTAAATAAATTAATTAAGTCCGACTATTTTTGAATAAGTAATGCAGTTATATATTATTTTAAGTGATGATTTTGGCAACTAAGCGTTGGTTATAACGAGTTACCTTGATTTTCAAAGACATTTTTAAAACTCTAGTATTTCAAATTAAAGAGGTTTACTCACGCTAGTTTCCAACCTGACCCAGGTGTTACTTTATTGTAATGCTCGGTCAGACTGAGTGTTATAGATTTTCAGGTTAGGGCATTCTGGAGCAGGAGACGAGCTAGGTGGCAGAGACGTATTGATTTCCGCTGTGTATTAGAGAAGGTCTCGATAGTATTCAAGGACAAGTTATTAAACTGTCTAGATTCATTGTACTTTGATATATTATATGTATATTGACGGTTACAGCTTTTTTGTATAAATACTTTAACGACCCAAAATTTTCGATCTCGAGAATTCGACACTAATATGTTCATTGTAGAATTGCCAAGCAATTTAACGTCGGAAATCTTAGACTGTTAGGGTAAAGAAGAAAAGATTTAGAAGAAGAACAGAAAATAAAACATAGAATCTTATATTCGCAGCGGATTAAAATATAATATCAAATAATAGCATTTATACAAAGATAAGCAGTAATTTTCAGATTACGTTCAATATATCAGAATACAACCATTTACAAATAAACTGGACAGTTTAATTAACTTGCCCCATATTACAATCAAATCAAACTCAAATAAACATCGGTAAACACCATATGTCCATGCGATCCAGCTCGCCTCTTGAGCTCCAGAGCATCCTTCTAAAAATCTGTAATACTCGGTCTGACCCAAGCATTGCATCAAAGTAACACCCGATTTGGGCTGGAAACCTACGTGAGTAAACCCATGTAAATTGAAATACTAGGATATAAAACTTATTTGATACCCGGGATAACTCGTACCTTACTACGTGTAACGATCCCAGTTTTAAAGACGAATTTAAATTTATAATTTAACTGAATTTTTGGATTAAATTATGGATTTGTTTGAATTTTTCAATTTTGACAAGATATGTATACTTATTTATTTTTTAAATTGGATTTGAAACTTATTTTAAATATAATTGAATTGGAATTGAAATAAAGTGTTTAAAATAAAATAAAAAGAAACTACTTATTAATATAGAATATAAGTGTATAGAATAAAATATGTGTTATAAATGTAATACTTAAGTTAGAAATATAATTAGAAGATAAATTACAAAATAAAAACATGTACAAATGGAAAAGTAGTCAGTTTAAACTTTGAATAGAAATCTACAAAATATATGCAAACTATCTATGTACAAAAGAATTTAAAGAAAAGACTTGAAGTATGAAGCAAGATGTAAATAAGAAGCAAAGAAATTCAAAGCCTGCAAAAGTAGATTTGTGTACATGGCAAAAGTACATATGAATATGCTTACAAAACAAAGCAGAACTGTGCATACATGATTCAACAGCATGGGTTGTAAACAAAGACACTTGCATTTAGTACCCATGCACAAAAACATCTCCTCAGCATGTCTTGAGATCTTCTCAGCCGAGATAGGATCAAGTTATATCAGTAAACAATTGAAAAAAAAAATCTTTTAGTCAAACAAAGCAAGAAAAAAAAATCTGTACAAACTGTCTTTTTATATATATTTAGGTATGCATCCTATTGTAATCTATTCAGTAAGAGAAGTTAAGCAAACCAGAAGAAAAAGAAATATAAACATCATCATCTAAACTCCAAAATATCATTCAAGTTCAAAGCAAAGCAGGGCTAAAAGGAAAATCAATCTGCAGCTGTCTGAACACAAAAGTGTTCTCTGTTTCAACTGTATTGAGGTGAGCAAACCCCTTCTTTTAAGATCTTACACTTGCATATCTTGATTTGTCTGGGCTTGATACTTAAAATATGCCATGATTACTGTTTGTTCAGTTGATAAGTATGCATGTATATATATAGATATGGGAATGACTGTGTGTGATTTTGTTTGTTCCTCTATTTTAATAACAGGCTTGATAACTTAATATAAATTCATATCTCCCCTTACAATCAGAATCAAGCTATGATATTTGAATGAGAAATGATTGCTACAGTGAAGTATTAATTATAAAAATGGTTTCGAGATTTTATATTAACTAATCATCTCAAAAAAATTTATAGTTTGTAGTGATAATCTAAACTTTGTTCAAAATCATGCATCTAGATTTCAAATTCTAATTACATAAATGGATTCGTATTTAAAACTCACGATTTTTGATAATAAATTCACGATTTTTAAGTTGGGAAATTTCTAGCATTCGCGAGTTGAATGAAAATTGCTTTTTCATCAAATTCCTACAATCGGTGAAATTGAATTCTTCGATTTTTGGTCAGAAGAAGGATTCAGCGTCAAGTTCCATGGGAAAATATTGAAAAAAAATTCTATTGAGTAAATTGATGAATCGAGAGCACTTTAGGGTTTAAGGGTTCAAACTTGTCGACTACCTTCGCGAGGCAATTGGGAAATCTGGGGGGGGATCGGAGGCCATCGCGACTAGGGTGAACGATGCGTGGATGGAAGGAGGTGCTGTGGTCAGAAGGGCGTTGTCTCCGGTGACGTCACGTGATGGGACGAGGCGTTTGGGTTTGATTGTGTTCGAGTGCAGTTCGAACGAATGAGTGAAAATTTGATTTTGGGTTTTGTTGCGTTGAATCGAGTTTGATTTCGAGTATATGGGTAGTTTGTGACTTACCGTCGATGAAGGAGTTCGCCAGAGTGGCGTCGCCGCCGTGTGCACGTGCACCCACGAAGGCGTGTATCAGCTGCAGTGCGAACGTTTGGGGAAGATGAAGCTTATTAGGTTGATGGGGTTTTAACTCGAGTTACACTCGAGAAATTGGGGTAGCATGCTTCGGATTTCACTGGAGCACGCAAGGAATTTTTTTTTTCTGTTGTTTAAATTTAACCGAAGTTTCAATATTGATTTACTAAAAAAAAAGAAAAAAGAAGAAGAAACGTGGGGACGGGGAGAGGTCTCGGGAAAGATAAGGGAAGCACTCGAGTGTTACTCGAGAAAACTGGGGAGATGGCTCGGGTCTTTCTTCCCATGGCTGTAAAACATAATAGTAGACCAAGTAAACTATTTTAAAACAAAATTAAGTGATCATTGATTTATAATTTAGATTTTTACTTAATGATTTAAAGTAATAAATTTAGTAATTAAGACCTAATAATTGATTTCAAAATAATTTATTAATTTAATAATTTGAAAAGGAATAGGAATTAATTTGTAAATTAAGTTAAATTAAAAAGGATAATTTATTATTTAATTTAATTAATTGTTTGGGTTAATTAAATAAATAATTAAAGATTTAATTACTTAATTAAGGTTTAAAGATTTATTAATTAATGAGTAATTACTTAGTTATTGCAAATTTATTTAAAGATAATAAATTAAAGATTAATTTTTAATGAAGAGTTAATTAATGATTTCATTTAAAAGATAATTTATTAAATGTTTTGAAACTAATTGATTTTTAATTTACTGTAACTAGCGAATTTACTAATAGAAATTAATCTGATTTAAATTAATCAGATAATTAAATTGACCCTATTTATGATGTTTGGATTATATTGGATGATGAATTGTTTGATATCCCTGACATGTGATGCTTTGTGTTATATCCTGATTCGTATTGTGATCTGTAATGTAATTAGTTATCTGTGATGTAATTCATTACATGTGATATGTATATCTGTGATCTGTGAATGAAGCCAAGCGTTATAGTTTATATCGCTTATTGGATATATTGTCGTATTTGATCTGTGATGATTGAATGATGTTGCACTATTGTGTTAAACCCTTGAACCACACTCATACACACACAAATATGGATTTCACGTGGAAATCGGTTAAGTCACAGATTTTTAAATAAGTTTGAATTTGAATTTTAAATTCAAATAGTTTTGGAAATAAATTAAGTTTTAATGGGGAAAACTTTTGAAAAGCTGTTTTAAGAATAAAAGTTATTTTTGAATAACTAATAAAGATTTGGAATTTGAATAATCGGATTTAAATTGAAATCGAATTCTATGTTCAGTATTTATGATTTAAAAGGGATTTTACAAGTTATACGGGTTTAAACCATTTTTAAGCGTTGATTTGGAAATTTGAATTAAACCAAAGATTGTAACTTGTATAAATGGAATCAAGGTATTTTTCCAAAATAAAACTATTGTTTCTAAGTAATAAAAAGCTTTCATATGAGTAACGAACTTCCAATTGATATTAAAGAGATTTCAAGTTTGAATCGAAAATAATTTTTCAAGTTATGAATGAATCTTTGGAAACAAGTTTTGAAAGCTATGAGATAAATCTTTGAATTAAAGATTCAAATGAGTTAATCAAATTGAAACGGAAATTGTTTTGAAATCCGTAAATGAATCTTTGTGAAACTGAGTGAACTTTGTGAAATAAACATTTTTGTTTAAAAGATTTGAAATGGTAATTGGTTTAAACCATTTGAAAGAAAGTTTGGAATCATTAAGTTGTGACTTAATCGAAATCTCATATCCATATGTTTAAATGTTGCGCTCACTATTAGGATTAGCCGGGAAAGGACCTTTGGGTCGTATAACCCATTTCGAATATGTGATATGTCGTTATGGATAACATTTGAAGACCGGTGGTGAAGACCGGGTATTTACGAAAACGATAGGATGACCTATCGATTGTGTCTGCACTGAGTTGCAACGGTATAGAGACTCCCTAAGTGATGGGGAATCCGATCAGGATTGTGGATATCCGGATTGCAAGGACTTCTTTGTAAGTGCCTTCGGTTCTGTTCAAGCCCGGAACAGACTTGTATGGATAGTATGTCTGACATTACAAATTGAGATATAAAGCCGATTTCTTTCAAATATATTTATGTTGGTGGCGGAGAATTTATTCTTTTAGCTTAACACCCTTCTCTGAGACGTACGAGCTCAGAGATTATGTAGTTGATGGTTATCAGCGATATATTACCAATTTGGTGATGTGACATGCTGAGTGTTGCTGTGAAATGATCATTGTGTTGATCATTTGTGATATGATCATTTGTTTGATCTATTATCTTTGTGATCATTTCTATGATCATTTGTTGACCCAAAGCACAGCTTTTGTATAAAGCGTGGCTTTGTGGACGAGACTTCGTCGAGCCTCACAAAACGGTAATGGTCGAAACAGGAATTGTGCGACAAGGTTTTCAGGGATAGCTTCCCTAGGGTATGACCATTCCTTCTGGAAAAGGGTAGTATCATGGTATGGAGCCCAGATACTTACTCATGTTGAAACACTTTATTTATCATTGTGTGATGTTGGTTAGAGAGCTCTCGTTTAAAGGTCACAAAGGACCGGAAGTGGTATATCTGAGGTTTCTTATTCCCCGGGAAGGGGGGTAGCTGGCCTTGTTTGGCAGAGATCCAGTTGGGTTCTCGGGGCGTCCTTCCAGAGGCGTTTCCATATAGCAATGGGAAGTTCCTTGGCCTGACCATTTGTTGGAAATCCATTCTTCAAATACGAGCCTTGTACGGTTTTAGTTGTAGAACCTATCGTTCACTTATGGTGGCGCCCCACTGTTTGGATGGTAGCTATAGTAGGCATAGTTCGAAATATCTATGTTGGCTAAGATTTATATCTTTACTTTCGAAATGATTTTTCATACACCATGCATTAGTAATAATATCAAATGTTTCTTTTTTAATGCGTATCAAGCATCTTTGACTATCATAAGGAGAAATCTCCTCCGATTCTGCGTTTGCATTGTGTGTGTGTGCGGGAGGCCTTATGGTAGTCTCATTTCAAAAGCATTGCGATTATAAAAGTTTAAATCTTTGATTGTTTTAAAGATAAACTGTTTTGTTTGCTCACACCAGTCCCATGACTGATCCAGAGTTTATTGTTTATTTTCTAAACTCTGGGTGGTCAAAATTTTTCCACACAGGCAGTCTAGAGTTTGGTTTTTCAGATAATTAGGTTCAGTAGATCATCTGGAGCTAGTTCAGTTTTTTTTTGGATATGAACGAGACTTACTTAGCTTGGTGCAAATCTTGATGGTGGATCGAGCTAGGAGTTTTGGAGCTTTGTCTTTGGAGCTTTTTGGATCAGAGTTGCAGTATTATATTCTGAAAGACTTATTTCATATTGTATCGTGTTCCGCTGTATTCTATGTTGTATATTCTCTGATGTTGATGATTATCATTGTATCAAATTCATGTATCAGATATTGTTTTCATGTTATATCAGTGATATCATCTTTTGTTTCCGCTGTGTTATTTATCATTTAATGGTGTTGCAAGCTCCCGCGAAACGAATTTGATGTTGTTTGTTGGACATCGAGTTTGGGTCGTGACAAATTGGTATCAGAGCTGAAGGTTGAGTAAGAACTTTAGCTACGGAGTGTAACACCTTAGATGGCTCATTAGAGATAGGGTGAAGTATACCCTAGAATGAGTACAACCAGTGGAACCAAAATCCAAATTTCTTAATCTATTCTTTTTATCTGTTGTTATTCTCTAAGATATTTCGTCTGAATGCCTAAATCGGATTTCTTACTATTTACAGATAGTAAGAATGAGTGGAAGAAGAGGACGAAATAGGAGACAGGAAAATACCACTTCAACTGGTCAAAACCCTGCAACGACAGATATTCCTATTCAATCTCAATTGAATTTGGCAGATTTATATCAAAAGTTTTCTAGACTTGGTGGAAAGCCGTTCACTGGCAAAGAAATCGAGGAAAAATAAAGGAAAGAAGAGTATACAGAAGAAAAAGAAGGATGTTACTTGTCTCAATTGCTTGGAGAAAGGTCACTACTCGGATAAATGTAAGAATTCTTGGATGTCAGGAATGAGAGAGCCATTTATGAGGCCAGATCAAGAATCTACGGGATGCTATAAATGCCGCAAGCCGGGACATAGGATCAAAAATTGTCCAGCCAAGAAGTAAACTTTAGTAAAGAAAGTGTATGCAATTAGAGATGATTCTTCAACCTCAACAAGCTGATTTAGGAAAAGAAATTTTATAAGGTAATCTTCTCGTTTACGATTAAATTGTTCGAATTTTGTTCGACACTAGAACTATCCTTAGTTGTATTTCTCAGCAAATCGTAAATGAATTAAATCTTGAATCTGAAATCATAATCGAATCTATTTCTATCTATTTCATTGGGTTTTGGTATATTCTACGAACGGTTAGTTATCCATTCGAACTAACCAATACCCATGTATACTTCGTAGATCGGGTAACCCAATTATTACATAATTGATTGAGTTTGTTCTCACATCTATTGTGGATATTTTGATTCGGTAAGCCAAATGCAGAATAAATATATAGTTTGATTTGTAAAGATATTTCTCTATGTTCCATCTATCTTTGTTATCTCTCTCTGGCGAATTTCGAGGACGAAATTCCTTTTAAAGGGGGAAGTCTGTAACGATCCCAGTTTTAAAGACGAATTTAAATTTATAATTTAACTGAATTTTTGGATTAAATTATGGATTTGTTTGAATTTTTCAATTTTGACAAGATATGTATACTTATTTATTTTATAAATTGGATTTGAAACTTATTTCAAATATAATTGAATTGGAATTGAAATAAAGTGTTTAAAATAAAATAAAAAGAAACTACGTATTAATATAGAATATAAGTGTATAGAATAAAATATGTGTTATAAATGTAATACTTAAGTTAGAAATATAATTAGAAGATAAATTACAAAATAAAAACATGTACAAATGGAAAAGTAGTCAGTTTAAACTTTGAATAGAAATCTACAAAATATATGCAAACTATCTATGTACAAAAGAATTTAAAGAAAAGACTTGAAGTATGAAGCAAGATGTAAATAAGAAGCAAAGAAATTCAAAGCCTGCAAAAGTAGATTTGTGTACATGGAAAAAGTACATATGAATATGCTTACAAAACAAAGCAGAACTGTGCATACATGATTCAACAGCATGGGTTGTAAACAAAGACACTTGCATTTAGTACCCATGCACAAAAACATCTCCTCAGCATGTCTTGAGATCTTCTCAGCCGAGATAGGATCAAATTATATCAGTAAATAATTGAAAAAAAAAATATCTTTTAGTCAAACAAAGCAAGAAAAAAAAATCTGTACAAACTGTCTTTTTATGTATATTTACGTATGCATCCTATTGTAATCTATTCAGTAAGAAAACTTAAGCAAACCAGAAGAAAAAGAAATATAAACATCATCATCTAAACTCCAAAATACCATTCAAGTTCAAAGCCAAGCAGGGCTAAAAGGAAAATCAATCTGCAGCTGTTTGAACACAAAAGTGTTCTCTGTTTCAACTGTATTGAGGTGAGCAAACCCCTTCTTTTAAGATCTTACACTTGCATATCTTGATTTGTCTGGGCTTGATACTTAAAATATGCCATGATTACTGTTTGTTCAGTTGATAAGTATGCATGTATATATAT
The DNA here is from genome assembly GCA_030765085.1 of Allium cepa. NCBI lineage: Eukaryota > Viridiplantae > Streptophyta > Magnoliopsida > Asparagales > Amaryllidaceae > Allium > Allium cepa. The sequence continues at coordinate 352,347,681 of CM060944.1, forward strand.
AGATATGGGAATGACTGTGTGTGATTTTGTTTGTTCCACTGTTTTAATAACAGGCTTGATAACTTAATATAAATTCATATCTCCCCTTACAATCAGAATCAAGCTATGATATTTGAATGAGAAATGATTGCTACAGTGAAGTATTAATTATAAAAATGGTTTCGAGATTTTATATTAACTAATCATCTCAAAAAAATTTATAGTTTGCAGTGATAATGTAAACTTTGTTCAAAATCATGCATCTAGATTTCAATTTCTAATTACATAAATGGATTCGTATTTAAAACTCATGATTTTTGATAATAAATTCACGATTTTTACGTTGGGAAATTTCTAGCATTGGCGAGTTGAATGAAAATTGCTTTTTCATCAAATTCCTACAATCGGTGAAATTGAATTCTTCGATTTTTGGTCAGAAGAAGGATTCGGCATCAAGTTCCATGGGAAAATATTGAAATTTTTTTCTATTGAGTAAATTGATGAATCGAGAGCACTTTAGGGTTTAAGGGTTCAAACTTGTCGACTACCTTCGCGAGGCAATTGGGAAATATGCAGGGGGGATTGGAGGCCATCGCGACTAGGGTGAACGATGTGTGGATGGAAGGAGGTGCTGTGGTCAGAAGGGCGTTGTCTCCGGTGACGTCACGTGATGGGACGAGGCGTTTGGGTTTGATTGTGTTCGAGAGCAGTTCGAACGAATGAGTGAAAATTTGATTTTGGGTTTTGTTGCATTGAATCGAGTTTGATTTCGAGTATATGGGTAGTTTGTGACTTGCCGCCGATGAAGGAGTTCGCCAGAGTGGCGTTGCCGCCGTGTGCACGTGCACCCACGAAGGCGTGTATCAGCTGCAGTGCGAACGTTTGGGGAAGATGAAGCTTATCAGGTTGATGGGGTTTTAACTCGAGTTACACTCGAGAAATTGGGGTAGCATGCTTCGGGTTCCGCTGGAGTACACAAGGAATTTTTTTTTCTGTTGTTTAAATTTAACCGAAGTTTAAATATTGATTTACTGAAGAAAAAAAAGAAGAAGAAGAAACGTGGGGACGGGGAGAGATCTCGGGAAAGATAAGGGAAGCACTGGAGTGTTACTCGAGAAAACTGGGGAGATGGCTCGGGTCTTTCTTCCCATGGCTGTAAAACATAATAGTAGACCAAGTAAACTATTTTAAAACAAAATTAAGTGATCATTGATTTATAATTTAGATTTTTACTTAATGATTTAAAGTAATAAATTTAGTAATTTAGACCTAATAATTGATTTCAAAATAATTTATTAATTTAATAATTTGAAAAGGAATAGGAATTAATTTGTAAATTAAGTTAAATTAAAAAGGATAATTTATTATTTAATTTAATTAATTGTTTGGGTTAATTAAATAAATAATTAAAGATTTAATTACTTAATTAAGGTTTAAAGATTTATTAATTAATGAGTAATTACTTAGTTATTGCAAATTTATTTAAAGATAATAAATTAAAGATTAATTTTTAATGAAGAGTTAATTAATGATTTCATTTAAAAGATAATTTATTAAATGTTTTGAAATTAATTGATTTTTAATTTACCGTGACTAGCGAATTTACTCATAGAAATTAATCTGATTTAAATTAATCAGATAATTAAATTGACCCTATTTATGATGTTTGGATTATATTGGATGATGAATTGTTTGATATCCCTGACATGTGATGCTTTGTGTTATATCCTGATTCGTATTGTGATCTGTAATGTAATTAATTATCTGTGATGTAATTCATTACCTGTGATATGTATATCTGTGATCTGTGAATGAAGCCAAGCGTTATAGTTTATATCGCTTATTGGATATATTGCCGTATTTGATCTGTGATGATTGAATGATGTTGCACTATTGTGTTAAACCCTTGAACCACACTCATACACACACAAATATGGATTTCACGTGGAAATCAGTTAAGTCACAGATTTTTAAATAAGTTTGAATTTGAATTTTAAATTCAAATAGTTTTGGAAATAAATTAAGTTTTAATGGGGAAAACTTTTGAAAAGCTGTTTTAAGAATAAAAGTTATTTTTGAATAACTAATAAAGATTTGGAATTTGAATAATCGGATTTAAATTGAAATCGAATTCTATGTTCAGTATTTATGATTTAAAAGGGATTTTACAAGTTATACGGGTTTAAACCATTTTTAAGCGTTGATTTGGAAATTTGAATTAAACCAAAGATTGTAACTTGTATAAATGGAATCAGGGTTTTTTTCCAAAATCAAACTATTGTTTCTAAGTAATAAAAAGCTTTCATATGAGTAATGAACTTCCAATTGATGTTAAAGAGATTTCAAGTTTGAATCGAAAATAATTTTTCAAGTTATGAATGAATCTTTGGAAACAAGTTTTGAAAGCTATGAGATAAATCTTTGATTTAAAGATTTAAATGAGTTAATCAAATTGAAACGGAAATTGTTTTGAAATCCGTAAATGAATCTTTGTGAAACTGAGTGAACTTTGTGAAATAAACCTTTTTGTTTAAAAGATTTGAAATGGTAATTGGTTTAAACCATTTGAAAGAAAGTTTGGAATCATTAAGTTGTGACTTAATCGAAATCTCATATCCATATGTTTAAATGTTGCGCTCACTATTCGGGTTAGCCGGGAAAGGACCTTTGGGTTGTATAACCCATTTCGAATATGTGATATGTCGTTATGGATAGCATTTGAAGACCGGTGGTGAAGACCGAGTATTTGCGAAAACGATAGGATGACCTATCGATTGTCTCTGCACTGAGTTGCAACGGTATAGAGACTCCCTAAGTGATGGGGAATCCGATCAGGATTGTGGATATCCGGATTGCAAGGACTTCTTTGTAAGTGCCTTCGGTTCTGTTCAAGCCCGGAACAGACTTGTATGGATAGTATGTCTGACATTACAAATTGAGATATAAAGCCGATTTCTTTCAAATATATTTCTGTTGGTGGCGGAGAATTTATTCTTTTAGCTTAACACCCTTCTCTTAGACGTACGAGCTCAGAGGTTATGTAGTTGATGGTTATCAGCGATATATTCCCAATTTGGTAATGTGACATGCTGAGTGTTGCTGTGAAATGATCATTGTGTTGATCATTTGTGATATGATCATTTGTTTGATCTTTTATCTTTGTGATCATTTCTATGATCATTTGTTGACCCAAAGCACAGCTTTTGTATAAAGCGTGGCTTTGTGGACGAGACTTCGTCGAGCCTCACAAACCGGTAATGGTCGAAACAGGAATTGTGCGGCAAGGTTTTCAGGGATAGCTTCCCTAGGGTATGACCATTCCTTCTGGAAAAGGGTAGTATCATGGTATGGAGCCCAGATACTTACTCATGTTGAAACACTTTATTTATCATTGTGTGATGTTGGTTAGAGAGCTCTCGTTTAAAGGTCCCAAAGGACTGGGAGTGGTATATCTGAGGTTTCTTATTCCCCGGGAAGGGGGGTAGCCGGCCTTGTTTGGCAGAGATCCAGTTGGGTTCTCGGGGCGTCCTTCCAGAGGCGTTTCCATGTGGCAATGGGAAGTTCCTTGGCCTGACCATTTGTTGGAAATTCATTCTTCAAATACGAGCCTTGTACGGTTTTAGTTGTAGAACCTATCATTCACTTATGGTGGCGCCCCACTGTTTGGATGGTAGCTATAGTAGGCATAGGTCAAAATGTCTATGTTGGCTAAGATTTATATCTTTACTTTCGAAATGATTTTTCATACACTATGCACTAGTAATAATATCAAATGTTTCTTTTTAATGCGTATCAAGCATCTTTGACTATCATAAGGAGAAATCTCCTCCGATTCTGCGTTTGCATTGTGTGTGTGGGCGGGAGGCCTTATGGTAGTCTCATTTCAAAAGCATTGTGATTATAAAAGTTTACATCTTTGATTGTTTTAAAGATAAACTGTTTTGTTTGCTCACACCAGCCCCATGACTGATCCAGAGTTTATTGTTTATTTCCTAAACTCTGGGTGCTCAAAATTTTTCCACACGGGCAGTCTAGAGTTTGGTTTTTCAGATAATTAGGTTCAGTAGATCATCTGGAGCTAGTTCAGTTTTTTTTTTTTGGATATGAACGAGACTTACTTAGCTTGGTGCAAATCTTGATGGTGGATCGAGCTAGGAGTTTTGGAGCTTTGTCTTTGGAGCTTTTTGGATCAGAGTTGCAGTTTTATATTCTGAGAAGACCTATTTCATATTGTATCGTGTTCTGCTGTATTATATGTTGTATATTCTCTGATGTTGATGATTAATTTATTCAAATGGTGTTGCAAGCTCCCGCGAAACGAATTTGATGTTGTTTGTTGGACATCGAGTTTGGGTCGTGACACTACGAGTTCTTAACTTGCTATAATCAACACTTATTTCACAAATCAATCCCTAAGTACCCTTACTTAGTTTCAATGGTCCAGTTTACTTAAATTATTCCATTCCAGCCTATTGATTTCACACATCAAATCTTTAAAGAATTATTGTAGATTTCAAATCGAAGTGCTTTCGGGTATTTGCTGATACCCGACCCCAGTCTCTTCGAATGCAATGTCATTTTTAATCCAAGTTGTTTAAGGTTTAAATAATTTAATTCAATCCAAAACATTAAGTTCACACAGCATTCATCACAGATAAATAACACAAAATTATCACGGCTATAGCCAAGGTATATCACAACACATAATATCACAGATTATCATACTACAAAAATCAATTCAAACATTTCATACAATCAATCATCTATAAGCAAGTTCTATTGATCCTATGCTTATAATTAATTTAATTAACTCAAATTAAATTAATTACTTATGAATTAATTTCTAACATGCTTAATCAATCAATAATTAATTACAACCATTTGAATTAATTAATCATTCTTTAATTACTTTTATAAATCAATTAATTAATTTTTAACTACTGACTAATTATCCTTTAATTATTAATTAATTAACCTTAATCAATAATTAATTAATCATAATTAGTTAACAAATCCTTAATTATAAATTAATAAATCATTAATTACAAATTAATTAATCTATATTTACTTAATTAATTAACCTCTAATTACTTAATTTAATCTCCAAGTGCTAATTAACTAATCTCTAATTAATTAACTTATAACCCTTAATTATTAATTAATTAATCCTTAATCGTAAATTAATTATTTTCTCTTTACTTACTTCATTAATTTAATTTATCATTTATCACCAAAAACCATATTTAACTTTAAGATAAACCATTATCTTTATTTATTGCTCAATTATCATTAACATATAAATTTAAAACATTTTACCTTTTAATTAACACTTAATTAAACCCTTCAATTTAAGTTTAAAATAACTTAAGAATTTAATTAAATTAATTTAAGTGAAATAATCATAAAACTTTCTTAAATCAATTATTTAAAAAGATTTATTATATAAAGAATTAGATTTAAGAAGTAGTTTAAACTAGATTCATTTTAAATTTTTAAAAACTTGCTTTTATTAAAACATTTCAAAACTGTTATAACATTACTTCGGGTTCAACCCAGAACCCATCTCGAGTCACACTCGAGTCTTCCTTTTTTTAAACTTGTTTGATTTAAACTTTAAACAGTTATCATGTTTAAACACTCACGAATTACTCGAATCTTAACTCGAGCCACGTCCAATCTTCTTGGAGGCCCACCCCAAGACACACCTTCCATCTCTAAAATACAAACACCCAAGCCTTGTGCACGTGCACGCCTGATCGCTGGAGTTCTGACCATCACCGTCACTTCCCACATGTCGGCGACCTTTCCTCAAAGTGTTCGACCACCCAGAAATTCAACCCAAACACAAAATCAAAATCGAACAGACGATCGAACTGGAATATCAGAACATCGACCAAGATCCTCCTCGCTCCAACGACTTCGACCACCAACAGCCATGAATCTCTATGCATGCCCCAACCTCCAATCAAGTCCGGTGCTCCAAAGACGACGCAGTAGCCAAGTTTCTAGCCTCGACCAAAACTGTGCCCAAAACCCTACACTGATGAACTACCGTCGCCACGGTGGACAAAAAAGCCACCTCCCATTTTTCCCATACTCGCCATCTTCCCAGCAACCTTTAGCCACAAAATCGAAGCCTCACCACCCTTCGATCAGCAGCAAAGCCCAAAAATCCCTCGAATTACTTACTTAAAAATTGTGAATTTTCTTTTAAAAATCAAGTTTTCAAAGTCGATTTAAAATATATATATGAATCAGAGAATCAAGATTTTTGAAATTTACATATTTTAAGTATTCCACTATATTTTCTTGATTTCCAGAAATATACAAACTTATTTTACTTAAATTTATTTTTAAAACTTTGATTATGCTTAAAAAAAGATAACGTGTTTGAATTTCTCAGCCTATAAGAGATTATAAGAAGAGAATTTGGTTTTGCTCTAGATTTTGAGCCTGTCAGTATAAAAACAGTGATATGTATATGTATACAGACATGCACACTTTTATTACTTGCATATGTACGTTCAATAACATATACACAACCATGCAAAGCATTTCTCATATCGTAACATTAAAAGATCATCACATGCATCAAGTTTTTAACAGATTTTTAGTTGTTTAGTCATAGTGAAAATCTAAACAGAGGGCCTGGAAGTTTTGAAATCTGGAAACCTGTTCTTGCCTTTGAAACTGGAATTTGTACTAGCTTTGATTTTTGAAACTGAACTTGAATCTTGAATTGAATTTGTTTTAAAAATGAGTTGAAACTTGCCTTAGCTTGAAGTAGTTTGATTGTTGTTTGATTTCATTTCTTTTTCTTCCTCTGGTTTTAGTATACAAGTTTTTTTGTTTCTTAGATTTGATTTGAAAATGAACTGATAAAAGAAGAAAAGAAGTAGAGTAGAGATGAAATATAGCCTTGTATATTATGTGATGATCTTTAATGTTACAATATGAGAAATGCTTTGCATGGTTGTGTATATGTGATTGAATGTATATATGCAAGTAATATAAGTGTACATGTATACCTTTTTTATACTGGCAGGCTAAAAATCTAGAGAAAAAACCAAATTCTCTTCATACAATCTCTTATAGGCTGAGAAATTAAAACACGTTATCTTTGTTTAAGCATAATCAAAGTTTTAAAAATATATTTATGTAAAATAAGTTTTATATTTCTAGAAATCAAGAAAATACAGTGGAATACTTAAAATATGTAAATTTCAAACATCTTGATTCTCTGATTCATATATATACATACATACATACACACACACACACACACACAGATATATATATATATATATATATATATATATATTCTGAATCGACACAGAAAACTAGGATTTTTAAAAGAAAATTCATGATTTCTAAGTAAGTAATTTGAGTGAACTTGCGGGTTGATCAAAAAAGGGATTTTTGGGCTTTGCTGGTGATCGGAGGGTCGTGAGGCTTCGAGTTTGCAGCTAGAGGTTGCTGGGAAGGTGGCGAGTTTGGGAAAATGGGAGGTGGCTTTTTAGTCCACCATGGCGGTGGCAGTTAATCGGAGTAGGGTTTTGGGCACAGTTTTTGTCGATGCTAGAAATTTGGTTGTTGCGTCGTCTCTGGAGCACTGGACTTGATTGGAGGTTGGGGGATGGCAGCGTCAGTCTTCGACGAAGCTGTGGACAGAGATTCGTGGCTGCTGGTGGTCAAAATCGTAGGGGCGAGGAGGATCTCGGTCGATTTTCTGATATTCCAGTTCGATCGGTCTGTTCGATTTTGATTTTATGTTTGGGTTGAAGTTCTAAGTCGTCGGACACTTTGAGTCGCCGACATGTGGAAAGTGACGGCGATGGCCAGAGCTCCGGCGATTAGCGTGCACGTGCACGAGGCCTGGGTGTCTGTATTTTGGAGATGGAAGGTGTGTCTCGGGTTGGGTCTCCAAGAAGATGGGTCGTGGCTCGAGTTGGGATTCGAGTCATTCATGAGTGTTTAAACGTGATAATTTTTGAAAGTTTAAATCAAACAAGTTTAACAAAAGGAAGACTCGGGGGTGACTCGAGATGGGTTTCGGGTTGAACCCGAAGTAATGTTATAATAGTTTTTAAATTTTTTAATAAAAGCAAGTTTTTAAAAATTTAAAATGAATCTGGTTTAAATTATTTCTTAAATCTATTTCTTTATATAATAAATGCTTTTAAATAATTGGTTTAAGAAAGTTATATGATTTATTTTACTTAAATTAATTTAGTTAAATTCTTAAGTTATTTTAAACTTAAATTAAAGGGTTTAATTAAGTGTTAATTAAAAGATAAAATGTTTTAAATTTATATGTTAATGATAATTAAGCAACAAATAAAGATAATGGTTTATCTTAAAGTTAATTAAGGTTTTTGGTGATAAATGATAAATTAAATTAATAAAGTAAGTAAAGAGAAATTAATTAATTTACGATTAAGGATTAATTAATTAATAATTAAGGGTTATAAATTTATTAATTAGAGATTAATTAATTAGTACTTAGAGATTAAATTAATTAATTAGAGGTTAATTAATTAAGTAATTTGTAACATCCCGCCTTTTCGCACGATTTAAACCGACACACGTGCCAGTTCAACCATACGGAAGGGCGGATTGTTATGGGGTAAATAAGAAAAACGAGAAAGAAATAAAAGAAAACAGAATCTCGCAGCGGAAGGATAAAATATAATAATAAAATGTATATTTTATAAATCTGTTTACAAAACATTTATATACTACATATCAGAGTTACACATACCAATAACAATGCAGCGGAATTAAATGGTGTAGTGGAATAATATAGTAGATACTAGAAATACAAATCTTCGTCTTCGTCCTCCAGAGCTAAATCCTCAAATCCTGAAACGCTCGGACTGACCCGAGCGAATTGAAAAGACAAAACACTCGAGTCAGAACTAAAAGATCTTATGTGAGTTAAATCAACAGGAGTAAATATGAGTGCAGTAACTCAAGAGATGCTCGGGGTTTACATCTCCTAAGGATCCGTTAAACTATTTACTATGTAGTATATTGCGCTATTATAATAGTGTCTAATTGTAAAATAAACTTACTTTTTAATAGCGTTAAGGGGTTACCCATATAGCCCTTAACACAGAATATATTCCCATAGTCTATACAGTACCGTAATCTCCTCCGTACTGGGCGTCGTCAGAGGGCACTCCATAGGTATGGTACAAAACAAAACTCGTAGTAAAGGCTCGGTATGGTAGGTGACACGGCACAACTAGGCAATGCCAGGGTAGATATACCAATTGCTATCCGGGCTGGTGGAAACGCGTAGCCGCAGTTACCGCCCACCTCGAACAAACTCCCCCAAAATCAAAAATAGAAGTGGCCACTGAATCAATCCAAAGTCAAAGTATAATATCGAAGAGGAGCGTCCGATCAGAGGTATGACCTCATTGGCCCGAGAATCACTCCTGTTTTAGCCACCTTATGCCAACTCACGGGAGTCGGCTCCACGTATTTACCTTACAGGAAACGTCGCCACCACCTACTTCATTATGGAATCTCCACCGCGTACACGGTTAGTCAAAGTGGTTTTCGGTATCGACAGAGAGTATGTCCATATCCGATCCCGGTCTCTTTGCCAACCCATCGTTAATAACACCGCGGTCATTTAAAAATAGTTTATACTTTAAAACCGGAATAAAATTTTCCATTTCAAAACTATGAATACGATATCAATTTAAAACCCAAAACAATATGATATCATTTTATCCAAATATATTTCTTTTCCAAAATCATACTGCTTTAAAATTTAAAATATCTGGAAACCAAATATTTGACTTATACTTTCAAAGCATAATATTTCGAAATTCATATATTTTAAAACCATAACTTCTAAAACTTGAATGGTTTGGATATTCAACGGTATATAAAATAAATGGTTTGACTTTAAGGTTACTTTGTAAAGAAAATAATTTCCATGGCTTTACAAATATATTTCTTTATTTAAAGTCTAAACCAAAATTTAAATATCACTTTCAAGTTCCAAAACCACTTCAATTTCTATATATACATACATATATATATATATATATATGTATATGTATATATATCCATTTGGAGTATTAATATTTCAAAACTAAAGTTGGAATTTATTCCTTCAACCAAATTAAATGTTCTATTATTTAGTCTTGAATATTTACATAAAAATCCATAAATAAACTCCAATTTCTAGCAATTAAATATTTTCTTCAATTAAATTATACTAGAGTATTCATTTTAAATTTATCTTGGAAAAATCCAGTTATAAATATCATACCTTAAAATTTTCCAAACTTAAACATATAATATGAATTATCAAATTCCATTTCTCAATTTTCCCATTTTTATTTAATAAATTTATACACAGCTTAAATTCAAAAATTTTAACTTCATATGTATATATATAGAAGAATAACCTTTATAAAATATCAAAATTAAAAATTTTTATAAACCGTATCCCATCCAAACCATAGAAATCACTTTAAAATAATTTATATATATACCATGGTGCCTCTATAAAATTTTCTATCCTATGGTCAAGTGATACGGATATTTATCATTTCAATCCGCAATTTAAAAATAAAATTTGCGGTTGTATATCATTTCAAACCACAATCCCGAATGAAACGAAAATGCATGATAACTTGTAGTTTAATGATATACAATAAAACATCCATTCAGCCATCATCAATCAAAATTATTTCAAACATCATCAGTTTAACAACCATCAATATATATACAATATAACAAGAAATAATTGACAGTTATTAACTAACATTTTATATTCAATTAAATTTAACTGTTTAACTAGTAGTTTATATGCAAATAAATAAATTCTAACTGTCAATTAATATGCAATAAATGAATTAAATTGACAGTTAAATAAAATAAGTGCGAATTAACCGATATGCTGAATAAAACATGCCAAACAATCATAAATAAATTTCTACTCATATCTAAAATAAATTTAATAAACATAAAAACTTTTAGAAGTTGTGAGTGGGTTAAAACACTCACCTTTGGAATTTAAATTGGATTTAAATCCAATTTAAACCCAAAAATTTGACGGCCTCCAAATTTATCCAAACCAGCGTCAACAGATCCGAAATTTAATTACGATCCTAACGAAAAAAATTTCGTGTGAAACGGAGTTCGTATGTGAAAGTTATCACAATTAAACGATTTGCAATTGAAATTAAAAATAAACAAAACAAAAATAAAATACTGTGCCACATCCACTCTTCCCTCGTGAAAAACGCGTATGCTTCTTCTTGATTGCTAACTTTGTTCCATAATTTTTCCTTTATTTCGATTTACTTTAATTTTCCTCCTTATTATATGAATGTATGTATTTTTAAAAGGTTTGAAAGAAAAAAAAAAGATTTGAAAAAGAAGAATTGAAAAAAAATGATTAAAATAAGAACTGTAAACGGAAAAGAAGATCTAGATTTGAAAAGAAAGAAGAAAGTTTGAAATAGAAGTAAATTTGAAGAAGAAGAAGAATATTTGAAGAGAAAGGAAAAATTAAAATGAGAGATAATAAGGAGCTTTGAGAAAAACAAGAAGAAAAAAAGAAGAAGAAGAAGAAGAAGAAGAAGAGTTGCATGGAGGCTAGGGTTAGAGTTAGGAGAAACAAAATGTAAAAGAAGAATAAGATGTAGGTTATTTATAATTAGGAAATGAATGTGGAGGGACAGAAATAAATGTAACGCTTTATTTTTTAAAGCTTCAGGCACTAATAATGCATAAGGAAATGTACGTAAGAATGGAAAAGTTTGCAAACGAAAGTTAGATTTTGTATACGTAAAAATGAGGTGGCAAAAAAAATAAATATAATCTAAAAGTCTATGCTCAGGTATTAAACGGAGAAAAAAGAAGAAACGAATCAACTATTAAAAATAAGGTAACTGTTTTAAAATGTTCATGCAACAATTAATAATAATGAAATAAAAATGAAGGGACCATGCACGTTGCACAACCTTTAATTTTTTTTTTGTAACGTAACCAAATTAACTTCATTAACTCAATTAATATTCAAATTTGTACGCATTTAGGTTTTTATCTACGCATAATAAAATATTTATACTTACCTTAAAAATGAAAACGTTCAATTTTGATTTCTCAAAATGATCTTTTATTTCCATCAAAACACCCTTTTTGTTTAACGCAAAACGTGCGTTTCTTTTATTAAATATATTAATTGCAATCAACGTTTCCTTTCCTTTTTATTGAAATATTTGAATTACATTAACTGCAGTTACTTAAAAAGTTAAAATTTTAAAACAGACAATTAAAATGGATAAAAATACAGAACAATTGTTTATTTAAACACGTTTATAAATTTATTGTTTATACACAAGAGTAACAAATATATTATTTTTCTATTCTTGTAATCAGTCTGTAAGCTAAAACATAGTTCAAATCATATATTCCTTTCTTTAAAATCAATCTTTCTATTCTTTATTTTAATGAAATTAAACCTACATTTACAAATGAAACATTCATTTTATCGTTAAAAATCCAAATTTACAACATTAAGTTTTAAATTTTCAATTTATCCAGTGATTAAACTTAATTGCCCATGAAATTCATTTATTTGTTTTTTAAATTCTTTTATTCACTCCATTATCACCAAGTAGATAAATTAACATTGGTTAATGGTCAATATATTGTTATCCTAAATTTTCAACTTACTCCATTAACGTAGTATTTAACATTTTATTCCCATTTAGTTGAAATAACCCTCTTTCCAAAATTTTACTTCAAATAAATAAGCAACTCTTTATATTTCTAAATCAATTACAATAGTTTAACAAATTGAAAGTTAATTGAAAGTTGCTGAATTTATCGATTTCAGAATTTCCCTTAATTTCATACACGTTCAGAAATTATCTATTTAATTAAATTAACAAATCTTTATTTTCAATTAGATAAATTAAATGTTGGATTCACACTATTGCATTCATATTTCCCGTTTCACATTTATCCGTATTAACTATTTCATTTTCTCTTATTGTGAATAACTAACATAATTCACTATATAACATCAGTTTATTTCCTTGCATTAACATACCCCTATTTACACTGATTAGAATAAATTACATTCCTAAGTGCACTCCTATCAATTAAATGTATAAATTAAGGTTCTTTTTTTATAATATACTTCACTCACTATAAAAAATTTACACACTAAATTTACTTTCAATTAATTACTTACATTCTATAACTTACTTTACATATTTTCCGCATTAATTATCTTAATTATCAAAAGTTCAACTTATTCCCCAAAAATTGTCATCTCATAGTTACAACCTACATTGGTTGGTATTTATTCCATTCATCTCTTTAGTTATAGCGTAAATTTCTCATTTATACACATTAAAGTCCATTTAATTTCAACTGCCTCCTAATTTCCATTTATAAGTCTTAACACCCTATATTTTGACAACTTCTAATCATGGTATTACCTCTCATATTATATGTACCCTTTATTTAGTGTATTAACACTTATTTCAATTTAAATTTCATCAACCAAATTAAACATGTAACTTATAACTATTTCCCAAGATATTGCACCCATTGTCATATTCTAAATGGAGTTAGCATTTAATCTCAAAATTCATCTAAATTTTAGATTAAGACAATATTTAATTCTCCTTGATAATATTAAATCCCCAATGAAATCAATATATCCCACTATACATACTTTACGTGTAAAACTCTTAATTTTTCAATTTCACTTATTTCCCAAATCCAAATAGTTACCTAACATAAATCTATGCTTATATTATATTCACGTTCCCCCTTCCGTTATTCTCAAATAAATTACCTAGTAACGTTCATATAAATAAATGCTATGTCAGTTTCCTATTCTATTGCGATATTATATTTATTCATTGCTGCATAACTTCATTTATTTCATTCTTATTACTTTAATTAATAGTTAAAGTAACGCTTATCAATACGCGTCAAATTATTTACAATTTACAAAGTTTTGATAAATTGACCAATTTAGTAGGTAATACATACTATAATTATTATACTCATAAATTAATACTTAACTACTCTGATACCTTACCTATACTTTCTATCTTCACATTCTATTCAGGTACAATACTTACACCAATTTATTTAATGAAAATTTATTCATTTTACAAACAAGTCTCAAATTCCCATTTGTTCAATTATCGTTCATTTCAATATAAATTTATCACTCTTTATTTATTTCTACTAAATTTTAATTTCAAAATTCTATTAAATAACTAAATTAAATCGTCTAAATATCGGGTCGTTACACTCTCCCATACTCAAAACTTTTCGTCCACGAAAGGAGAAAGAAGGGAAAAGAAGGATTTAGAATCTACATATCTTATTCAAAACATTACCTTAAATTTACAATATCTGTTACTCTTCTTAAAATATACAAATTTACAACATTATCTTTTTATACTTAAATTTATTAGAGTTTGGAGAACATTTCAAAATATTTCTAAGTAGTTTCAATCCCTAACAACAAATCAATACACAACCATCCATTTCACGAATAGCATATACATCCAAAACAAGCAACCATTCAATCAAACAAACAAATGGTCGTTCAGGTTCAAAACCTTTAAATTATACGGAATGAAGAATAAACTACTAGCGCATCCTTTACTCAATAGTCTTAGATAAAACTAAGTAGATTATTCATTCACCCAAATCCAATTTTTAAGGTATCCTTGCCCAAACAACCATCAACTAAACACAAATCCAAACAATAATCAAATTAACTTATATAAATTCACCTCGTACTTTAGTTGTTTGATTTCCTTTCTTTTATTCGAACCAAATAATTTTTCCTTTTATAATTTACATTTATTTGTGACAAACTTCAAATTTTATCTTCTCGTTCAGTGGTTGTTTCTTACAATTATTTATTTTTGTTTAATCGGGTCATGTAAGTTTCTTTTATTTGCATTATATTTAATGCACTTCTCAATTTCAATCATTCATTCTATGCTTACACTTATATTATATTTAATTATAGTAACCCTTTTTATTACACTTAAATTCTTAACCTTATAATGTAACATCCCGCCTTTTCGCACACTTTAAACCGACACACGTGCCAATTCAAAGCATACGCAAGGGCGGATTGTTATGGGGTAAATAAGAAAAAAACAGAGAAGAAATAAAACAAAATAGAATCTCACAACGGAAGGATAAAATATAATAATCAATATACAGTTCATGATAACTGTTTACAAAATATTTATTTTACTTATACAATGAATATCAGAGTTACACATACCAATACAATCAATGCAGCGGAAATTTAAAGTGTGGTGCAATACTATAAATAATATAATACGGATTCTTCGTCTTCGTCCTCCAAAACTAAAATCTTCGATCCTGAAACGCTCGGACTGACCCGAGCGAATTTGAAAAGACAAAAACACTCGAGTCAGACTAAAAGATCTTATGTGAGTTAAATTAACAGAAATAAATATGAGTACAGTAACTCAAGAGATGTTCGGGATTTACATCTCCTAAGGATCCATTAAACTATTTACTATGTAGTATATTGCGCTATTATAATAGCGTCTATTTATAAAATAAACTTACTTTTAAATAGCGTTAAGGGGTTACCCATATAGCCCTTAACACAAATAATGCCAATAGTCTATACAGTACCGTAATACCTCCTGATCGGGAAGCTACCAGAGGATACTCCATAGGTACGACACAAATAGAAACTCGTAGTAAAGGCTCGGTATGGTAGGTGACACGGCACAACTAGGCAATGCCAGGGTAGATATACCAATTGCTATCCAGGCTGGTGGAAACGCGTAGCCGCAGTTACCGCCCACCTCGGACTAACTCCCCATAATCAAAATATAGAAGTGGCCACTGAATCAATCCAAAATCAAAGTATAATATCGAAGAGGAGGGTCCGATCAGAGGAATGACCTCATTGGCCTGAGAATCGCTCCTGTTTTAGCCACCTTATGCCAACTCACGGGAGTCGGGTCCACGTATTTACCTTACAGGAAACGTCGCCGCCACCTACTTCATTCTGGAATCTCCACCGCGTACACGGTTAGTCAAAGTGGTTTTCGGTATCGACAGAGAGTATGTCAGATATCTGATCCCGGTCTCTTTGCCAACCCATCGTTATTATAACACCGCGGTCATTTAAAAATAGGTTATACTTTAAAAATCAGAATAAACATTCCATTTCATAACCATGAATACGATATCATTTCATAACCCAAAACCATATTTTATCACTTATCCCAAATATAATTCTTTTCCAAAATCAAAATGCTTTAACTTCATATCGTCTGAAAATCAAATATTTTCAAAGCATAGTATTTTGAAAATCATAATTTAAAACCATAACTTCTATAAAAAAAAACTTGAATGGTTTGGACATTCAACGGTATATGAATTAAATGGTTTAACTTAAATATTACTTTGTAAAGAAAATAGTTCTCATGGCTTCACAAATACATTTCTTTATTAAAGTCTAAACCAAAATTTATATTATCTCTCTCAAGTTCCAAAACTACTTCAATTTATTTATATATACGTATATCCATTTTTGAGTAACAATATTTCAAACTAAAATTGGATTTTATTCTTTCAACAGATCAATTGTTCTATTAATTAGTCTTGAATATTCACATAAAATCCATAAATAATAAGACTTCAATTTCTAGTAATAAAATATATATATTTTCCCAATTCAAATTATACTAGAATATTCATTTCAATTTATTTTGGGAAAAATCCAATTATAAATATCATATCTTAAAATTTCCAAACTTAACATTTAAACATATGATATAAATTATTAAACTCCATTTTCTTAATTTTCTTCCATTTTTAATAAAGATTTTTATACACCTTTTAATTTCAAAATTTTCAACTTCATATGTATATATATGGAAGAATAATATTTATACAATATAAAATTTAAGATTTTTAGAAACCGTATTCCATCCAAACCATAGAAATCACATTAAAATAGTTATATATATATAGACCGCGGTGCCTGTATAAAATTTTCTATCCTATGGTCAAGTGATACGGATATTTATCATTTCAATCCGCAATTTAAAAGATATAAAATTTTGCGGTTGTATATCATTTCAAACCACAATCCCGAATGAAATGAAATATGCATGATAATTCGCAATTTTATGATATTCAATAAACATCCATCAACATCATCCATCATCCAATCAAAATCATCAAGCAATATCAATCAATAACAATTTATATTTGGTAATAGATAACAGGTAATAACTGGCAATTTTATTCAGATTTAATTTAACAACTATTAATCTAATAGTTTATATTCAGTAATAATCTATATAACTGTTAACTAGCAGTTTATAGGCAAACAAATAAATTCTAACTATCAATTAATACGCAATAAATAAATTAAATTAACAGTTAAACTTAATAAATGCAATTCAACAAATATGAGTGAAATAAACATGCCAAATACTCATAAATAAATTGCTATTCATTTCTAAAATTAATTTAACAAACATAAAAGCTTCTAGTAGTTGTGAGTGGGTTTTAAATACTCACCTTTGGAATTTAAATCGAATTTAAATTCAATTTAAACTCAAAATTTTGACGGTCTCCAAATCCATCCAAACCAGCGTCAAAACGTCAGAAATTCCGATACGATCCCAGCAAAACAAACCGCGCGTGAATCCGAGCTCGTATGCAAAAGTTATGGAAATTTGAAAAATGGAAAAATTCTGGTCCTGGGTCGACTTCGGGTTCGACTTCGGTGCGCCGCCTCAATTCCCCGGTGCTTGCTTGGAGTTTTCGCCAAAATGACCCGGAGCGACCCGAGTCATTTTCTTCCTGACCCGAAGTTGCTCTAGGGTTTTCTCCCCTGAAACCCGAAGCGCGACCTGAAGCTGCTGCAGATCCGATTTTTTTTTTTTGAACTGACTGGATCTAGGGTTAGCACCCATTGAAGAAGAAGAGGAGCTTGAAGAAAGTATACGCTCAGATGAAAAGAAATTAGGTGGAGGCTAGGGCTTGTAGCTAGGTTTATATAGAGGGGTTAGAGATAGAGTAGATAGACCGTAGAATGAACGTGCGGAACAAACTATGGCCCAAAAAGCCCGCTATGCCTCCGGAACCGAATTTATTAAATCTATATATCCAAATAGGTAATTTAAAATATTCTGAATGGGATGGAAAAAGTTTCACGTCCAAATTTGATCGTATGAAGAAGTTATGCTGAAAACAAAATTTCCAAATTGATTCAAATTGATTTTAATTAAATTTGATTTCAAGGCGTTTCACGCCCGTACGATCAAACGACAAGTCCGATCGATACGAAACTTGAAACCCTATAATAATTCACCGATACGGATCCGATGAAACTGGTTTCATCGAAATCCGAGTCCGTGACAAAAAAAGGCTATTTTTATATTCATTAAATAAATCAAAATAAATTACAAAAATCCAAATTTTATATTATATTCTAAAATTGTCCAAAGTTTATTACTTATATAATTTAATCAATTTCAAATGATTTAACAAGCTTGGATGTGAATTAAAATTATAAGTATATCAATTTGCAGTGTTAATTTCTGCACTTTCCTATATTTAAGAATTATAAAATTAAATGCTCAAAACCCCGTATATTAGATTTTAACTTTTATATACTCATTCTTTATCCAAATAGGGATGCCACATACTTTGGTTCATGATTCACAATATTATTCTTAAAGTTCATTTTAAATTTCAGTAACGTAATATTTAACGTTAAATTCCCTTTATTTATGCAATAAGCGCAATTATTGAATTTGATACTCAAATTGATTTATAGATTCTGCTTTCAAAAAATCTATATCAACAATTTGGTCTAATTATAAATAGAATAAGTATTAACCTCATCTTATAGAATTAATTATTGCAATAAATCCAATTTACCATATCTTAAATCCAAATTAATAGATAAAGCTTGATTCCTTTATTAACTCCTTTGGTTTTCAATTAACCTTTTATGGTGAATATAAATTCCAATGTATAATTGAAACCTTATTTCCATTTGATTTCACTATTTCATTAAAAATCCTCATATTCCAGCTAAATTTCAACTAACGTATAAATTAGCTATTTCAATTTCATTTAATTGCGATTATCATACTATAGAAATTAAATTCCATTAAATAAATAAATAAATGTTGATTCCCATCTATTTACATTATATTACATTGGTACTTCTATTTACAACTTAGCTTTGTATAAATGTTTGAATGTAGAATCTTGTCTATTTCACGTATTAATTAAGCCTTAAAAATCAATTAATATTATATCCTTGGTCTAACCTCATTTTACCCATATTTATATTAATATATCCTTTGAATTAGGTAAATTACCATTGATTATCTACCTTAACTTATCAGACTCCACTAACGTAATGGTTAAATATTAATTCCATTTGTAAAAAAAAAAACAATCCACAAGATTTGCATTTCACATTGCAAATGAATTCATAAATCTTGGCTTTCTTTTTCTTTGCTTCTTAAATGCCAAATCAAACTACCCTATCATCACTAATTTATGGCAATTAATTGCAATTGATTCTCCATTAAACTACATAAGTTATCCAATTGAAACCTAAGTGAAACGTTTATTTATTTAAAAATCCTACTGTTTAAAAGAGTATATCATCTACGGTATAATTTACATTTGACCTGATTTCTCATATATTTCACACAACAGTGAATTCCAATTTCCACCAACATTATGTTTAATATAAATTGAAAATCCAAATCATTGGTATTTCACAACCTTATTGCGTACATTTACGTATAGTTACACTAAGTCCATACACTGATTCATGAATTCATTAATTAATACACAATTTGCCTTTGTTTTCTTATATTAAGTTTATTACCGTTTTTAAGTACATTCACTATCGAACAATATTCATAAAAAAATTTATCTACACTTATTGCATTGGTTTATTCAACGGTCACCAAATGAAACAATCCTACTATTTATTTTAATATTAAATGAATCCCATTCTAGTAAATATTTTATTAATATTCACTAATTCAACATTTATTGGTTTCTTAACATTAACTTTTAACAAAGTGTGACAATTACATTATCCAAAACTATTGTCATAAAAATTAAATTGTTACATTAAATTCCAATTACTATAACAAATTACTACATTTTCTCAAATAAATCTTAAAGCCTTTTTTTTTCTAAATCAGGTTAGAAATTATATTAATTTAACTCATTTAATATTATTAATTTAACGGGTCGTTACATATAACATCCATTCTTATAGGTAAAGGATTTTATTAATTCTTTGACTAGGGTTTGCAGTCATTTATTTATGTTACCTACTTTCCATTATATTCAACTAGTAGCATTTATATCATACTTAAGTTTATAACCCTACACATCAATCATTATTTATTAAAGAATTTCATTTTATTTACTTAAGTTTTAAAATCACCTATTTATAATACTTACCTCTAATTTTGGTAAAATTTCAATTTATAATCTAAGTTTATAACATTAAATTCTCATTTATAATAGCAATTCATTTAATACTTCATTATTTTCAAAATTTCTACTTGTATAATATTCTATTCCAATTTCTTATTTAACATTTCAACTTTTCATATTTGGTAAGTTATTTGTGTAAAGGAAAAATGCAAAAGAACTTATACAAGTTTTATCTCATCTTTTAAATTAAATTTAATGTTCAACAATATTACTTTTTTTTGTCTCATATGTTAAAAATTTCAAATTTCCCTTTATAACTTTGCATAAATTTCCTTACCTAAATTAGAGGTTTACATTCATTAATTACTTACCTTTTATTTCACTAAAATAATTTAAAATATTAATTAATGGAAATTTAAGAATTAAATACCGGGTCAAATTTCAAATTATTTTAAAAATAATAGATAAATAATTTCTTACAACTTTTATATCTCTAATTATATTTAAAACAATTAAAATTTTAAATAATTTCAAAATAAATCTGCTGTAGAATTTACCATAGTGGCCTTTCCCTTTCGAAACTCGAAAATGAAAGCCGATGATGCGCCGCCATCAACGAAATTTATTTTCCAGCGACAGAGAGGAAAGTACAAAACTTATTTTCTCCAAAATCTTCTTTAAAACAATTCTTCCGGATTATACTGAAATATTTATATCGGAAATTATTTATAACAATATTATTATACTTCAAAATCCTTTGAAAGCAAATTTCAAAATCTCGGACTTAAGTTCTAAAATTTTCAAATTTCATTGATTTTAAATTCAATCTTATTTACCTATTGTATATAAATTTTATTCCTAACACCCAATCTATTGCAACAAAATATATATATATATATATAATATCATTTAAAAATTTATTTTATATATAGAAATTATAATAGGCAAAATTATTTCATTCACCTATATTAAAACAGATATTATGTCGGTCTGTCCTATTAAGTATTTAGAAATCCCTATTGATGACACAACGTCCCATGCATCAACCAGAATTTATAAATACAAAACGGAACAGATTAACACAATATTAAAATCTTTTTATAACACTAACAAATACGCTCTCTCATATATATACACTCAGCGACTCCCATAGGGTATTACTACCTTATTAACAAAGAGTCAAACCCCACAAAGCAAAGGTTTATCGCTAAACCAAAGCTCTGATACCAACTGTAACATCCCGCCTTTTCGCACGATTTAAACCGACACACGTGCCAGTTCAACCATACGGAAGGGCGGATTGTTATGGGGTAAATAAGAAAAACGAGAAAGAAATAAAAGAAAACAGAATCTCGCAGCGGAAGGATAAAATATAATAATAAAATGTATATTTTATAAATTTGTTTACAAAACATTTATATACTACATATCAGAGTTACACATACCAATAACAATGCAGCGGAATTAAATGGTGTAGTGGAATAATATAGTAGATACTAGAAATACAAATCTTCGTCTTCGTCCTCCAGAGCTAAATCCTCATATCCTGAAACGCTCGGACTGACCCGAGCGAATTGAAAAGACAAAACACTCGAGTCAGAACTAAAAGATCTTATGTGAGTTAAATCAACAGGAGTAAATATGAGTGCAGTAACTCAAGAGATGCTCGGGGTTTACATCTCCTAAGGATCCGTTAAACTATTTACTATGTAATATATTGCGCTATTATAATAGTGTCTAATTGTAAAATAAATTTACTTTTTAATAGCGTTAAGGGGTTACCCATATAGCCCTTAACACAGAATATATTCCCATAGTCTATACAGTACCGTAATCTCCCCCGTACTGGGCGTCGTCAGAGGGCACTCCATAGGTATGGTACAAAAAAAAACTCGTAGTAAAGGCTCGGTATGGTAGGTGACACGGCACAACTAGGCAATGCCAGGGTAGATATACCAATTGCTATCCGGGCTGGTGGAAACGCGTAGCCGCAGTTACCGCCCACCTCGAACAAACTCCCCCAAAATAAAAAATAGAAGTGGCCACTGAATCAATCCAAAGTCAAAGTATAATATCGAAGAGGAGCGTCCGATCAGAGGTATGACCTCATTGGCCCGAGAATCACTCCTGTTTTAGCCACCTTATGCCAAATCACGGGAGTCGGGTCCACGTATTTACCTTACACGAAACGTCGCCACCACCTACTTCATTCTGGAATCTCCACCGCGTACACGGTTAGTCAAAGTGGTTTTCGGTATCGACAGAGAGTATGTCCATATCTGATCCCGGTCTCTTTGCCAACCCATCGTTATTATAACACCGCGGTCATTTAAAAATAGTTTAGACTTTAAAACCAGAATAAAATTTTCCATTTCAAACTATGAATACGATATCAATTTAAAACCCAAAACAATATGATATCATTTTATCCAAATATATTTCTTTTCCAAAATCATACTGCTTTAAAATTTAAAATATCTGGAAACCAAATATTTGACTTATACTTTCAAAGCATAATATTTCGAAATTCATATATTTTAAAACCATAACTTCTAAAACTGAATGGTTTGGATATTCAACGGTATATAAAATAAATGGTTTGACTTTAAGGTTACTTTGTAAAGAAAATAATTTCCATGGCTTTACAAATATATTTCTTTATTTAAAGTCTAAACCAAAATTTAAATATCACTTTCAAGTTCCAAAACCACTTCAATTTCTATATATATATATATATATCCATTTGGAGTATTAATATTTCAAAACTAAAGTTGGAATTTATTCCTTCAACCAAATTAAATGTTCTATTATTTAGTCTTGAATATTTACATAAAAATCCATAAATAAACTCCAATTTCTAGCAATTAAATATTTTCTTCAATTAAATTATACTAGAGTATTCATTTTAAATTTATCTTGGAAAAATCCAGTTATAAATATCATACCTTAAAATTTTCCAAACTTAAACATATAATATGAATTATCAAATTCCATTTCTCAATTTTCCCATTTTTATTTAATAGATTTATACACAGCTTAAATTCAAAATTTTTAACTTCATATGTATATATATAGAAGAATAACCTTTATAAAATATCAAAATTAAAAATTTTTATAAACCGTATCCCTTCCAAACCATAGAAATCACTTTAAAATAATTTATATATATACCACGGTGCCTCTATAAAATTTTCTATCCTATGGTCAAGTGATACGGATATTTATCATTTCAATCCGCAATTTAAAAATAAAATTTGCGGTTGTATATCATTTCAAACCACAATCCCGAATGAAACGAAAATGCATGATAACTTGTAGTTTAATGATATACAATAAAACATCCATTCAGCCATCATCAATCAAAATTATTTCAAACATCATCAGTTTAACAACCATCAATATATATACAATATAACAAGAAATAATTGACAGTTATTAACTAACATTTTATATTCAATTAAATTTATAACTGTTTAACTAGTAGTTTATATGCAAATAAATAAATTCTAACTGTCAATTAATATGCAATAAATGAATTAAATTGATAGTTAAATAAAATAAGTGCGAATTAACCGATATGCTGAATAAAACATGCCAAACAATCATAAATAAATTTCTACTCATATCTAAAATAAATTTAACAAACATAAAAACTTTTAGAAGTTGTGAGTGGGTTAAAACACTCACCTTTGGAATTTAAATTGGATTTAAATCCAATTTAAACCCAAAAATTTGACAGTCTCCAAATTTATCCAAACCAGCGTCAACAGATCCGAAATTTATTTACGATCCTAACGAAAAAAAATTCGTGTGAAATGGAGTTCGTATGTGAAAGTTATCACAATTAAACGATTTGCAATTGAAATTAAAAATAAACAAAACAAAAATAAAATACCGTGCCACATCCACTCTTCCCTCGTGAAAAACGCGTATGCTTCTTCTTGATTGCTAACTTTGCTCCGTAATTTTTCCTTTATTTCGATTTACTTTAATTTTCCTCCTTATTATATGAATGTATGTATTTTTAAAAGGTTTGAAAGAAATAAAGAAGATTTGAAAAAGAAGAATTGAAAAAAAAAAGATTAAAATAAGAACTGTAAACGGAAGAGAAGATCTAGATTTGAAAAGAAAGAAGAAAGTTTGAAATAGAAGTAAATTTGAAGTAGAAGAAGAATATTTGAAGAGAAAGGAAAAATTAAAATGAGAGATAATAAGGAGCTTTGAGAAAAACAAGAGAAAAAAACAAAAGAAGAAGAAGAAGAGTAGCATGGAGGCTAGGGTTAGAGTTAGGAAAAACAAAATGTAAAAGAAGAATAAGATGTAGGTTATTTATAATTAGGAAATGAATGTGGAGGGACAGAAATAAATGTAACGCTTTATTTTTTAAAGCTTCAAGCACTAATAATGCATAAGGAAATGTACGTAAGAATGGAAAAGTTTGCAAACGAAAGTTAGATTTTGTATACGTAAAAATGAGGTGGCAAAAAAAAATATAATCTAAAAGTCTATGCTCAGGTATTAAACGGAGAAAAATGAAGAAACGAATCAACTATTAAAAATAAGGTAACTGTTTTAAAATGTTCATGCAACAATTAATAATAATGAAATAAAAATGAAGGGACCATGCACGTTGCACAACCTTTAATTTTTTTTTTTTGTAACGTAACCAAATTAACTTCATTAACTCAATTAATATTCAAATTTGTACGCATTTAGGTTTTTATCTACGCATAATAAAATATTTATACTTACCTTAAAAATGAAAACGTTCAATTTTGATTTCTCAAAATGATCTTTTATTTCCATCAAAACACCCTTTTTGTTTAACGCAAAACGTGCATTTCTTTTATTAAATATATTAATTGCAATCAACGTTTGCTTTCCTTTTTATTGAAATATTTGAATTACATTAACTGCAGTTACTTACAAAGTTAAAATTTTAAAACAGACAATTAAAATGGATAAAAATATAGAACAATTGTTTATTTAAACACGTTTATAAATTTATTGTTTATACACCAGAGTAATAAATAGATTATTTTGCTATTCTTGTAATCAGTCTGTAAGCTAAAACATAGTTCAAATCATATATTCCTTTCTTTAAAACCAATCTTTCTATTCTTTATTTTAATGAAATTAAACCTACATTTACAAATGAAACATTCATTTTATCGTTAAAAATCCAAATTTACAACATTAAGTTTTAAATTTTCAATTTATCCAGTGATTAAACTTAATTGCCCATGAAATTCATTTATTTGGTTTTTAAATTCTTTTATTCACTCCATTATCACCAAGTAGATAAATTAACATTGGTTAATGGTCAATATATTGTTGTCCTAAATTTTCAACTTACTCCATTAACGTAGTATTTAACATTTTATTCCCATTTAGTTGAAATAACCCTCTTTCCAAAATTTTACTTCAAATAAATAAGCAACTCTTTATATTTCTAAATCAATTAGAATAGTTTAACAAATTGAAAGTTAATTGAAAGTTGCTAAATTTATCGATTTCAGAATTTCCCTTAATTTCATACACGTTCAGAAATTATCTATTTAATTAAATTAACAAATCTTTATTTTCAATTAGATGAATTAAATGTTGGATTCACACTATTGCATTCATATTTCCCGTTTCACTTTTATCCGTATTAACTATTTCATTTTCTCTTATTGTGAATAACTAACATAATTCACTATATAACGTCAGTTTATTTCCTTGCATTAACATACCCCTATTTACACTGATTAGAATAAATTACATTCCTAAGTGCACTCCTATCAATTAAATGTATAAATTAAGGTTCTTTTTTTTATAATATACTTCACTCACTATAAAAATTTTACACACTAAATTTACTTTCAATTAATTACTTACATTCTATAACTTACTTTACATATTTTCCGCATTAATTATCTTAATTATCAAAAGTTCAACTTATTCCCCAAAAATTGTCATCTCATAGTTACAACCTACATTGGTTGGTATTTATTCCATTTATCTCTTTAGTTATAGCGTAAATTTCTCATTTATACACATTAAAGTCCATTTAATTTCAACTGCCTCCTAATTTCCATTTATAAGTCTTAACACCCTATATTTTGACAACTT
Organism: Allium cepa; assembly: GCA_030765085.1. Taxonomy (NCBI): domain Eukaryota; kingdom Viridiplantae; phylum Streptophyta; class Magnoliopsida; order Asparagales; family Amaryllidaceae; genus Allium; species Allium cepa. Next base: position 352,374,276 of record CM060944.1, read on the forward strand.
CTAATCATGGTATTACTTCTCATATTATATGTACCCTTTATTTAGTGTATTAACACTTATTTCAATTTCAAATTCATCAACCAAATTAAACATGTAACTTATAACTATTTCCCAAGATATTGCACCCATTGTCATATTCTGAATGGAGTTAGCATTTAATCTCAAAATTCATCTAAATTTTAGATTAAGACAATATTTAATTCTCCTTGATAATATTAAATCCCCAATGGAATCGATATATCCCACTATACATACTTTACGTGTAAAACTCCTAATTTTTCAATTTCACTTATTTCCCAAATCCAAATAGTTACCTAACATAAATCTATGCTTATATTATATTCACGTTCACCCTTCCGTTATTCTCAAATAAATTACCTAGTAACGTTCATATAAATAAATGCTATGTCAGTTTCCTATTCTATTGCGATATTATATTTATTCATTACTGCATAACTTCATTTATTTCATTCTTATTACTTTAATTAATATTTAAAGTAACGCTTATCAATACGCGTCAAATTATTTACAATTTACAAAGTTTTGATAAATCGACCAATTTAGTAGGTAATACATACTATAATTATTGTACTCATAAATTAATACTTAACTACTCTGATACCTTACCTATACTTTCTATCTTCACATTCTATTCAGGTACAATACTTACACCAATTTATTTAATGAAAATTTATTCATTTTACAAACAAGGCTCAAATTCCCATTTGTTCAATTATCGTTCATTTCAATATAAATTTATCACTCTTTATTTATTTCTACTAAATTTTAATTTCAAAATTCTATTAAATAACTAAATTAAATCGTCTAAATATCGGGTCGTTACATAATTAGAGATTAATTAATTTGTAATTAATGGTTTATTAATTTATAATTAAGGATTTGTTAATTAATAATTATGATTAATTAATTATTGATTAAGGTTAATTAATTAATAATTAAAGGATAATTAGTCAGTAGTTAAAAATTAATTAATTGATTTATAAAATTAATTAAAGAATGATTAATTAATTCAAATGTTTGTAATTAATTATTGATTGATTAAGCAGGTTAGAAATTAATTCATAAGTAATTAATTTAATTTGAGTTAATTAAATTAATTATAAGTATGGGATCAATAGAACTTGCTTAGAGATGATTGATTGTATGAAATGTCTGGATTGATATTTAGAGTATGATAATTTGTGACATTCTGTGATGTGATATGCCTTGGCTATAGCTGTGATAAATGTGTGTTATTTATCTGTGATGAATGTTGTGTGAATTAAATGTTTTGGATTGAATTAAATTGCTTAAACCTTAAACAACTTGGATTAAAAATGACAATGAATTCGAAGAGACCGGGGTTGGGTATCAGCAAATACCCGAAACCACTTTGACTTGAAATCGACAATAATTCTTTGTAGATTTGATATGTGAAATCAATAGGCTGGAATGGAATAATTTAAGTAAACTGGACCATTGAAACTAAGTAAGGGTACTTAGGGATTGATTTGTGAAATAAGTGTTGACTATAACAAGTTAAGAACTCGTTGTAGGGTACGAGTTACCCCGGGTTTCGAATAAGTTTTATATCTTAGCATTTTAATTTATATAGGTTTGCTCACGCTGGTTTCCAGCCTGGCCCGAGTGTTACTTTGATGTAATGCTCGACTCAGACCGAGTATTACAGATTTTTAAGTTAGGACGTTCTGGAACTCAAGAGGCGAGCTGGATGGCATGAACGTATGGTGTTTACCGCTGTGTATTTGAGTTTGATTTGATTGTAATATGGGACAAGTTAAATACAACTGTCCATTTTATTTGTAAATGGTTGTAATCTGATATATTGAATGTAACCTGACAATTACTGCTTATCTTTGTATAAATGTTATTATTTGATAATATATTTTGATCAGTTACGAATGTGAGATTCTACGTTTTGTTTTCTATTCTTTTTCGACCACTTTTCTTCTTTACCCTAACATTCTGAGATTTTCGGCGTTCGATTTCTCGGCACTTCTACAGTGAATGTATTAATGTCCAAATCTCGAGGTCGAAAATTTAGGGATGTTACGAATGCTGTTAATTGTATATTATATTTCATTCCGCTACGATTGTAAGATTCTGATGTTGTTTCTATTTCTTTTTCAACCTCTTTATTCTTTTTCCATTATGGTCTGGTATTTCCAGCGTTCGATTGTTCGGCATGTAATACAACGGACGTATTAATGTCAACTTTCAGAGGTCGAAAAAACTGGGTCATGACAATATCACTGGATTTTTATATAAAAATATTTTGGTTATCGTTAAGTGAAAACTTGTTCATGTTTATATGTGGCGTGGTCTTACGGGATGCCTTTGATTTAAAGGTTTTTACAATATTAAAGACTTATGCTTTACGCACACCAGACCCATGTCATACCCAGAGTTTATCTCCCTTTTCCTAAACTCTTGGGTGCTTAAATTTGAATGGGCAGCCAAGTAGTTCGGGTTTTTCCACAGATTTACCTTGGAGGGGCTTGGAGTATGTGGCTTCATCGATAGCCAGTTATTACCTTCTTTTCCGCTGTATTATATATATATATATATATATATATATATATATATATATGGTATCCGTTAGGTAGGGACAGGCTGTTATTCCTAGGTCGGTATGACTTTGATGTAACATTTTTGAAATGACTTTGCAATATATTATGTTGAGTAATACAAAATTGTTTCGTTACGTTATGAGGTTTCGTGTTGTTTAGTTTCTTCTCTTTTATCTATCTTTCTTTAACCCTTAATGACCCATCTTACGGACATCTAAATGATCGTCACATGAATACTGAGGATGCATTAAGGTCTTTGGTAGTATAATAGGCGGATCATTACATTGGTAAAGGGGGCGTTTAACATTTGTTGCAAAATTTCCCTTTCCTTATTTAATTCAAATCTTTGAATGTGTCTCGTAATTTATATCAAGAAGTGTTTGGAGCTCTTCTAGATGTCTAATTATAAGTTTGGATTTTGTTGTTATCTATGTACATCCTTTCATATATGGATGGTTATTCTTATTGTTTCTCATTTTTCTAACATATGGATGTTGTTTTTGTAACGTTTGAGATTTTCGACGCTCGAAAGTCGAACATTAATACGTCCACTGTATCAACTGCCGAGCAATCGAAGGCCGGAAAACCCAACTGTTAGGTTTAAAGAAGAAGAAAAAGGTAGAAGAAGAAGAAAGAAAGAAGAAGCAACAGAAACAATATCAGAATCTCACCAATCGCAGCGGAACACATATAATAGATGTGATATCCCGGAATTTTTGGCAATATAAATTTAATAATCTGTGTTAAAAATTAAATTGATTTGATAATAATTGTTAACAAGATTTGAATTGATTTAATAATCGTCTTTTAAATAAATATTTAACTCATAATTTATCTTTTAAAAGCTAATTTAAATTGTTTCTATTTGTAATGTATATACATATATATTTGTATATATTGTAAATAGGTAAGCTTTGTTTTAAATTTAACAAGTAAAACATGTTTTCTAATTTTAATATTTTTAGTAATTAGGAAATTTGGTATTAAACTATTTAAGTAAATAACTGTATGGTTTAAAATACTTAAGATAAATATTGACTGTTTTAAATATATTTTAGCTTAAGTTTGAATTTAAATAAGATTAACAAAAAGGGTTTATTTTGTTTTTTCTTTAATTTCGCTTGATGGAAATAAGTAATAAAGAGATAATTTCTTTTATGAATTATTTTAATTTAATAATGAGTTATTTTTAAACGATATCAATAATGTAATATTTTTACAAATGGATTTCAATACAAATAGAAATGGTTATTTTAAACTTATTTAAATACATATATGTGTATTTTGGAGAAAGCTATAATTTGAAAGATTAAAAGTAAGTCTTTTAAAAAATGTTAAATTAAAATAAACCTTACTAATACTAACACAAGTATAAAAATAATAAATAAATTTAGTATTTGATAGTTATGTTAAAATAAAAGAGAGCTAAAATACTTAAGTTAAAAGGCTATAACAATAACTAAAACAACTTGATAATATACATGAAGTGTAGAAAACATACTCAGGCAAGTGAAAAGAAAATTTGTTGTCTGTAAAGAAAAGAAATGCAGAAGGTAAGTGTAAACAAAACTTAAGCTAAAAATTTATATCAATAACTAAAGTAACTCTTTATATGTACTTGAGGTAAGTATAAACCAGGGTTGTATATGCGAAGCCCTGTAGAGTTTTGAAATGCAAAGGCATAAGAAAATGTAGTCAGCCTGTAAGAAATTTAGAAGAAGAAAAAAATAAAAGCAAAAGTAACAAAGTAAGAAAAATAAGATGCAGGCAAGAAAAGAATGCAAGCAAGGTAAATAAGCAAAAAATATCTATATATAAAATGAGTAATAGGAGATACAAAGTACTTAAGTATTAAATGCTTCCATTTCTTAGCAGCTAACAAGGTCATTTCGAATTGTATAAAGATCATTTCAGCCTCCTAATACAAAAATCTTGCCTGATACAAACAAATATTGTACCTGTATTAGCTACCCAGATATCACCTACCCCTGTAAAACACTTCTATTTATATGTATATCTTCTCATTTCATTTGTTCAACATAGCAAGCTTTTTTTTACAACTGAAGTTTTATACATCAACAAACAAGAAGTTAAAGGAAGATCAAGAAAACTATTTCTCAGCTTTGTTAAAAGTTCAAACTGCTTTCCAACTAGCTATGCTCTGTCCCTCTCCTCTGATCATATGTGAGTAACATTTTTCTTTGAAATTTAAAGGTTCTAATCTGTGCAAGATTATCTAAGATAAGTATGTTTTTGCATATATAATCATCTGTATATATGGGTAGATTGAAAGTATAATATGCAGGCTGTTGTTTTAAAATACATCTGTTCTTAGTTCAAAATGCAAACTGTGGGTTTCAAAAATCATTTACTCTCTTTCTAATTATTGGTTGAACTTAAAATTCAAACAAAAGATGTTTGTATCATTATAAACTAAGTTTAAAATATTCATTTAAGATTAAAACAACTTAAAAATTGTGTCTAGAAACCCAAATTTTTGAACAAACTTAAGATTAGCCAAATTTCGAACTTCACGAATCATTGATTCAGGTATCTGTGACGACCGCCCATGACTCCCGCACCAAACAAGGAAATAATGCGCTGAAAGGCATGCCAGGCAGCCATGGACGATAGTCAGGGTAAAACAAAACAAAAGAATCTCTATCGTACAACTCACAGCGCATGGATAAAATACAATAGAGAAATATAATATAGTGAAGCTCCATAGAACAGAACATCATCATATAAGCATCACAGTAGTTTTATACAATCATCTACTCAAATCCATACATGAAAGCCTCACTACAAGCACTCATCAAATACAGCAGCGGATACCCAGTACATATAAGAAAATAATATGCATAGCCTCCTGCTCGTCTTCGTCATCTTCAACGTAGAAACTCCAAGCACAGCACCTGTCACCTGCTTACCTAGTCTGCCCATCCCAACATGGATGAACAGCCCAAGGTAATAAGAGGAGACATAAAACCTTGAGTCAGACAAAGTCTTAGTGAGCAGTAAATTAACAATCAAGCATACCAAAAGAGCATAAAGGATAAAAGGAATAGGAACCAAACCATCCCACTCCACCTCTTTCTACAGTGATAGCCCCAGACATACACTAAGGAGAAGCAAGCATAACAACATAGACAATTAAGGTAAAGCGAATACCACTCGAGTCAAGGACGATGTTTTCCAAATACAAACCCCCAAGGCCTAAACCAAGATCAGATAAGCACCCAGAAAACACCGCTCTTGAAGCCGAATGATAATACAACCAAACATCCATGACTCTGGCTATCACTGTTAACCTTGCTTCGAAATCACCGTTAATTGAATGACCGACTCCTTCCTGAGCCATCTGTCAAGGGCTAATGGTAATCCCGGTTCTAGACAAAACTCCGCACACTGCCTTGTGCCTAGGACTTATCTTCTTGGCCCAGAGTACTCGACTACCTTCCTGTAGTCTTTTAGGCGTCCCTATGTACCCTTGCTTTAAGTTTGCTAGAACCTTCAACAACGATAAAGTCCAAGCCTCCTAGTCATCCTCCTCGACGACTATTTTCAACCTAGCCCAAGCTACCTCTTGAGCAGCTCCATTATCAACCAACTTGAACTACCCTTCAAGTTATCAACATGCTTGGAATGATCCCTGCCTGGATTAAGCCAAGACTCACATCATACTTGAACTACCCTTCAAGATATCAACATGCCTCGCTTCATCACATCAAAGCAAGATCTCAACTCAACAACATGGTTTGCCTCATCGCATCATGGCAAAGTTCCATCTCAACATCATACATATGAGCTTCAACATCCGCTACATATGCCTTAAGCAGCTTTCACCATTCAAGAGCCTTCTTCCGTAGCTTTTGAATCATCTTCAATCACCTTGTTCCAAATCAACTACAAGCTAACTTGGAGCAATCAAATCTAACATACATTCAAACATTCAAGCATTCAAACAAGATATATTAAGCAATAACAATTATAATGGCAATTTCGTAATTAAGTGTGCAAAAGTCCAACATATGTGAAATCATGGTTTTTAGCATAGATCTATCAAATCTAAACATGGGTTTTATCTCTAATACTTGATAAATAACTTCTAAAGGTAAACATCTTCAAACATGATGGATCTACATGCAGACTTAAGGAAAATGCGAGAAAACGCTAACTTTAACACATAAAAATATCACCAATCCCATACACTCCTTTGGATCCGCGTGAGAGATAACTACCACTCACCAAATCACCAAAACAACCTAAAATCAATCAACTTCAGATCTGGACAGCAAAGATCAAGGCTTGATCCGGCAATATCTCGCTCCAATCGATGAATTCTAGCTCGAACGGATGAAGATCTTCAACTTTGGCACTTGGATCTTCGATCTCGATCTTCGATCTTGGATGGATGCTAACACTTGATTGGAATGGAGAAAAGAAGATGAAGAAATGTTGTAGTCGAGTCTTCAAAATGGCAGCACTTCGTCGCTTCAAAAACCGGTGCCAAAAAGTGAGCCAAACCCCTCTATTTATAGGCTGGAATCCCCCTTAGCTCGGCCGTCTTCTTAACTCGGAGCTCGCTATTAGGTCGTTGCCGACCTAAAAGACTCCGACCTAACATAGGTCGCTGCCGACCTATACGACTCAACTACACAGCCGCTAACACACCTAAGTCTTAAGTCGTACGACGACTCAGCCAACGTGCCGACCTAACTCTTAGCACAGAACCAACTTAGGTCGCATACGACCTTATCCCTCGACCGACCTAAATCCTACCGACTCACGACCTAAACAACTCAAGAACCCAAGGCCGACCTAACTATAAGTCGACTCAACCAACCACGCGACCTACGACTCATCTCATCCAACGACCTAACACACTGCCGACTTAAAACTCAAGCGACATAACAACAACACGGGCCATACGACCTAACTAGCTGCCGACCTAACAAGAACACGGCATAGCCTAGTGCCGACCTAAGTCCTAGCCGACTCAACAATGCCAAACGACCTAACTATGCTACGGCCTAGCGACCTAACAAAACCATAAGTCGTTCACGACTTATCTCCCATACGACCTAACCCCTTAGGTCGTTCCACAGGCCTAAACCACCATCCTATGAGTCGTTCACCACTGAGTCGGCCCAAACCTTAACTCGGCAACCTTTTAGGTCGTTAGCTCCTAAATCAAACACTCCTATGACCCGTTCACTCCTTAAGTCGGTCATTCCTATAGGTCGCTCTACCGACCTATCTACCTTAGGTCGCTCTCCCGACCTATCTACCTTAGGTCGCTCCACACTAAACTCGGCCAGTTCCTAAGGTCGTCTACGACTTACTATAGGTCGGTCACCATCACTAAGTCGCCTAACTTTTAGGTCGTTGAATTTCTTAACCCGGCTAAGCCTACTAACTCGGCAACACCTATAGGTCGGTCCTCTATGAGTCGGTCACGACTCATCATTTGCACTCGGGTTAACTTCTAAACGACTCAAGCTAGAAGCAACACAAACAATACTAACGACCTGCAAATTCTACGATTTATCGACACGTAAAATACGGGTCGTTACATTCTCTCCCCCTTAGGAATTTCGCCCCCGAAATTCCAAACAAACAACAGCAATCAAAGATATTCCGCATGCCTACCATCCAAAGCAATCAACAAACCATGCAACCAATTCTAGCCTAGCATGCAGAATTCTATGGCTTAGAACAAGCTACAAATTCATGAGATGTCACGACACTTTAGGGCCATACCTCGAAGAGTCCGGGATGAGCTGCCTTCATCCTCTCTTCCTCCTCCCATGTACAGTCGTTAACATCATCACTCCATTGTACCTTGAGCAACGTAATCGTCTTCCTCCTAAGCTGTTTCGTATCGGTTTCAACAATACGAAGCGGCTTACGAGGTCTCGTAACCATGGGATCAACCTCTAAGTCTTCACAGCTATCAGCAGAAACCACCTTAGTTGGGTCGTGCACATACTTCCGTAGATACGATACATGAAAAACATTGTGCACACCCGCCATCTTTTCCGGTAACTCTAATCTATAAGCGAGCTTTCCAATTCGCTCGATAATCGGGAATGGTCCAACGAATCTTGGAGTTAACTTTCCTTTCTTCCCGAATCTAATAACATTCTTCAAAGGAGAAATCTTCACAAATACCATATCACCCACGTCGAATTCCAAATCCTTACGACGATTATCTGCATAACTTTTCTGTCGATCTTGGGCTGCCTTCATTCTTTGCCGAATGATCTCTATACAATCCGAAGTCTGTCGAATCATCTCTGGCCCAAGTATCAACCTTTCTCCAGTTTCCAACCAACATGTCGGAGAGTTACACGGTCTTCCATATAATGCTTCATATGGTGCCATACCAATACTCGACTGATAACTGTTATTATAAGCAAACTCCACCAAATGAACGTGATCTTCCCATGATCCTCCGAAGTCCAAAACACATGCTCTAAGAAGATCTTCCAAAACACGGTTGACTCTCTCAGTCTGACCATCTGTTTGAGGGTGATAAGCTGTACTCAAACACAACTCGGTTCCCAAAACTTCCTGGAAGCTCTTCCAAAATCCACTAGTGAACAATGGGTCTCGATCGCTCACTATACTCTTCGGAACACCATGGAATCGAACAATCCACTTCACGTAAAGCTCAGCCAACTTTGATGCAGTCCTAGTCGATCGAACAGGAATGAACCTTGCACTCTTGGTCAAACGATCTACTATGACCCAAATCCCTTCATTCCCTGCTCTTGTCCTAGGTAGACCATCGATAAAGTCCATCGACACTTGCTCCCACTTCCATGTAGGAACCTCTAACGGCTGAAGCAATCCACTGGGCTTCTTCTGCTCAGCTTTCACCAACTGGCAATTCATACACTTGGAAATAAAATTTCCAACATCCTTCTTCATACCTTCCCAGTAGTAGGTTCTCTTCATATCCCGATACATCTTATTTCCACCTGGATGAATTGTCAACTTCGAGTGATGACTCTCCCTCAGAACTTCATCTCTCAATCCATCTACATCGGGAACAACTAGTCGCCCTTGCTTTCGAAGCCAACCCTCTCGATCGACCTCGAATCCCTTATCCTTCTCCGGGTCCAATCCAGATTCCAAATCACAGATAATCTTGACAAGCTTATCATCTCCCCTTTGCCTCTCACCAATTCTTTCCACAAGAGTAGGCCTTATCGATAAGTTTGCCAACATCTCAGGTTCCAATTCACATCTAGGCCTGAAATCAAATCCAGCCAAATACTCAAGACTCTTCCATTCCGAAAACATGGCTCCCAATCCTGCATGTCTTCGACTTAACGCATCAGCCACTGCGTTACCTTTCCCTGGAGTATAGGCTATACCAAAATCATACGATGCTAAGAACTCTAGCCACCGTTGCTGTCGAAGATTCAAATCCTTTTGGGAGAACAGATACTTCAACGACTTATGATCTGTAAACAACTCGAATCTAACTCCCAATAGATAATGTCTCCACATCTTCAAAGCAAACACAATTGCCGCTAACTCCAAATCATGAGTCGGATAGTTCCTCTCATGCGGCTTCAGTTGTCGACTTGCATATGCAACAACTTTATCCTTCTGCATTAGCACTGCTCCAAGTCCAGTACCACATGCATCGGTGTAAACCACCATCTCATCATTCCCACTTGGAATAGTCAAAACAGGAGCACTCGTCAGTCGCTCTTTCAGGATTATGAAAGCTTGTTCACACTTATCATTCCATCTGAACACTTGATTCTTTTTCGTCAATCCTGTCAACGGTGCAGCTATCTTGGAAAAGTCTTTGATAAACCGACGATAATATCCTGCTAATCCAAGAAAACTTCTCACATCAGATGCATTCTTAGGCCTAACCCAATCCTGGATCGCTGCCACCTTAGCGGGATCAACCGCTATTCCATTTCCAGAAATAACATGACCTAAGAACCTCACTTCATTCTTCCAGAAGTGACACTTCGAAAACTTAGCCTTCAGCTGATGTTTCCGTAAGATTCCTAAAACAATCCTCAAGTGCGTCTTGTGCTCTTCCTCAGTTCTGGAATAAACCAAAATATCATCCACGAACACAAGCACGAACTTATTCAACTGATCTCTGAACACTCTATTCATAAGATCCACAAAATATGCTGGCGCGTTAGTCAACCCAAACGGCATTACCAGCCACTCATAAAACCCGGATGGTGTCCTGAAAGCAGTCTTCGGCACACTATCCTTTGCCACTCTCAACTGGTGAAATCCCGTTGCCAAATCCATCTGAGAAAACACCCTAGCCTCGTGAAGCTGATCAAACAAGTCATCTATTCTCGGCAATGGATACTTGTTCTTCTTAGTCACCTTATTCAGCTCACGATAATCCACACACAACCTCAACGATCCATCCGCTTTGGTTGCGAACACAACTGGCGCACCCCATTCGGACACACTTCTCCGAATGAATCCTTTCTGCAAAAGGTCATCAACTTGCACCTTCAGCTCTTGCTGCTCCCTCGGTGCCATCCGCCTAAGAGACATCACAACAGGTCTGGCTCCCTCAACTAGATCGATACGAAACTCGATCTCCCTATGCGGCGGCAACCCTTTGACTTCCTCAAAGACATTCTCAAACTCATTCACAATAGGCACCGATGACAGTCCATCCCGTGGAACAACCAGCGAATACATGAAGCTCATGAAGACGCCTTCTTCATGCTTACATCGTATCACAACCTTTCGCCCATCCACATTCCCGACTGTCACCTCCAGCCTCTCACAATCAATCCTAGCCGCATACTTCCTAAGCCAGTCCATACCCAAAATAATTCCGAACCCCGCAAAGTTCAGAACAAAGCAATCACAAACAAACGAGCAATCATGACTCGACACAACTAGACCACGGCATATCATACACAAACATGACGAACCCCCCACTGGATTAGTCACAACCAATGGCCTATCAACAATATCCGGTTTCATACCTAACCGGCTTACCAAATCATCACAAACAAAAGAATGCGACGCTCCAGTATCAAACAACACTCTAACTGGAACACCACAAATAGAAAGAGTACCTTGAACCACCACACTCTTCCCCTTCTCCTCAGCAGTCGGAGCTTTTGAAGACGACGGCACAACTCCCAAAGCATAGGCTTGCACAATCTGCCTATCTTTCCTCGGCTCTGGGCAATCCTTCTTGATATGTCCCAGCTTATCACAGTTATAACACTTTCCCGGCACCTTGGGATTCTTACAATCTTTGTAAAGATGGCCCTTCTGTTGGCAGTTATAGCAAGTCACTTCACTCTTCGGCTTCTTCTGGCCATCCCTACCCCTCTGTTGCTGTTGTTTCCTCTTCTTATTGCCACTCTGCTGTGGTTTAGATCCTTCCCTGGTTACAGCAACAACAGATACTTCCTTAGGGAACAAACTCTCGTGCCTAAGAGCTTTTTCCACAAGCTTCTCAAACGGATCGTCCAGATGATCCACCAACTGCCTCCCAAGATAAGCATCCAGACCAGTCACAAACTTTTCATTCTTCTGGTAGGGAGAATCAATATACGATCTGGCATACTTAGACAAAGCTTCGAACTCAGAAATATACTCAAGAACAGGCCTCCCACCCTGCTTGAGCTCCACAAACCTCTTAAACAAGACAGATTTCTGGGAAGTAGAGATGAACTTAGCTTCAAATCTAACTTGGAATTGCTCCCAAGTAATCTCTTCTTCTGGGGTATCAATGGTGATAGAATTCCACCAATCAGCAGCTCTTCCCTGAAGCTGTCTCGATGCAAGCTTTCTCTTAGTTGCATCCTCAATCCCTAAGTCACCAAAGATCCTTCGACATGCATCAATCCATCTCTGCACCTCAATAGTCGACTCCGTCCCCAAGAAAGCTTTTCCTCCAAGAGAAGTATAATCCTTGCAAAGCTTAGCAAAATCCACCGGTCTTGGAGCTTGAACTTGAACTCCCACATCCACTGATGATCCTGAAGCTGGTATCCTTCTCATGATCGAAGTCATCATCGCTTCGAACATAGTTCCATAATCAACAGCTCCTTCATCAGCACGGCTTTCCCTTGCAGCTGGTCTCCCTCTTCGACTCATCCTTAATATCTGTAATAAGAATGATTAGAACACCTTAAGAAACAACTACATAAGGAGTTCAAATCCTTCTAGGCTACTATATTATATATAGTAATCATCCATCAAAATACAATTACGTCTCTCATACGTAGTTACGTCAGCGAGCGTTGGCTGAAATCGATTAACCAAAGCTCTGATACCAAATGTGACGACCGCCCATGACTCCCGCACCAAACAAGGAAATAATGCGCTGAAAGGCATGCCAGGCAGCCATGGACGATAGTCAGGGTAAAACAAAACAAAAGAATCTCTATCGTACAACTCACAGCGCATGGATAAAATACAATAGAGAAATATAATATAGTGAAGCTCCATAGAACAGAACATCATCATATAAGCATCACAGTAGTTTTATACAATCATCTACTCAAATCCATACATGAAAGCCTCACTACAAGCACTCATCAAATACAGCAGCGGATACCCAGTACATATAAGAAAATAATATGCATAGCCTCCTGCTCGTCTTCGTCATCTTCAACGTAGAAACTCCAAGCACAGCACCTGTCACCTGCTTACCTAGTCTGCCCATCCCAACATGGATGAACAGCCCAAGGTAATAAGAGGAGACATAAAACCTTGAGTCAGACAAAGTCTTAGTGAGCAGTAAATTAACAATCAAGCATACCAAAAGAGCATAAAGGATAAAAGGAATAGGAACCAAACCATCCCACTCCACCTCTTTCTACAGTGATAGCCCCAGACATACACTAAGGAGAAGCAAGCATAACAACATAGACAATTAAGGTAAAGCGAATACCACTCGAGTCAAGGACGATGTTTTCCAAATACAAACCCCCAAGGCCTAAACCAAGATCAGATAAGCACCCAGAAAACACCGCTCTTGAAGCCGAATGATAATACAACCAAACATCCATGACTCTGGCTATCACTGTTAACCTTGCTTCGAAATCACCGTTAATTGAATGACCGACTCCTTCCTGAGCCATCTGTCAAGGGCTAATGGTAATCCCGGTTCTAGACAAAACTCCGCACACTGCCTTGTGCCTAGGACTTATCTTCTTGGCCCAGAGTACTCGACTACCTTCCTGTAGTCTTTTAGGCGTCCCTATGTACCCTTGCTTTAAGTTTGCTAGAACCTTCAACAACGATAAAGTCCAAGCCTCCTAGTCATCCTCCTCGACGACTATTTTCAACCTAGCCCAAGCTACCTCTTGAGCAGCTCCATTATCAACCAACTTGAACTACCCTTCAAGTTATCAACATGCTTGGAATGATCCCTGCCTGGATTAAGCCAAGACTCACATCATACTTGAACTACCCTTCAAGATATCAACATGCCTCGCTTCATCACATCAAAGCAAGATCTCAACTCAACAACATGGTTTGCCTCATCGCATCATGGCAAAGTTCCATCTCAACATCATACATATGAGCTTCAACATCCGCTACATATGCCTTAAGCAGCTTTCACCATTCAAGAGCCTTCTTCCGTAGCTTTTGAATCATCTTCAATCACCTTGTTCCAAATCAACTACAAGCTAACTTGGAGCAATCAAATCTAACATACATTCAAACATTCAAGCATTCAAACAAGATATATTAAGCAATAACAATTATAATGGCAATTTCGTAATTAAGTGTGCAAAAGTCCAACATATGTGAAATCATGGTTTTTAGCATAGATCTATCAAATCTAAACATGGGTTTTATCTCTAATACTTGATAAATAACTTCTAAAGGTAAACATCTTCAAACATGATGGATCTACATGCAGACTTAAGGAAAATGCGAGAAAACGCTAACTTTAACACATAAAAATATCACCAATCCCATACACTCCTTTGGATCCGCGTGAGAGATAACTACCACTCACCAAATCACCAAAACAACCTAAAATCAATCAACTTCAGATCTGGACAGCAAAGATCAAGGCTTGATCCGGCAATATCTCGCTCCAATCGATGAATTCTAGCTCGAACGGATGAAGATCTTCAACTTTGGCACTTGGATCTTCGATCTCGATCTTCGATCTTGGATGGATGCTAACACTTGATTGGAATGGAGAAAAGAAGATGAAGAAATGTTGTAGTCGAGTCTTCAAAATGGCAGCACTTCGTCGCTTCAAAAACCGGTGCCAAAAAGTGAGCCAAACCCCTCTATTTATAGGCTGGAATCCCCCTTAGCTCGGCCGTCTTCTTAACTCGGAGCTCGCTATTAGGTCGTTGCCGACCTAAAAGACTCCGACCTAACATAGGTCGCTGCCGACCTATACGACTCAACTACACAGCCGCTAACACACCTAAGTCTTAAGTCGTACGACGACTCAGCCAACGTGCCGACCTAACTCTTAGCACAGAACCAACTTAGGTCGCATACGACCTTATCCCTCGACCGACCTAAATCCTACCGACTCACGACCTAAACAACTCAAGAACCCAAGGCCGACCTAACTATAAGTCGACTCAACCAACCACGCGACCTACGACTCATCTCATCCAACGACCTAACACACTGCCGACTTAAAACTCAAGCGACATAACAACAACACGGGCCATACGACCTAACTAGCTGCCGACCTAACAAGAACACGGCATAGCCTAGTGCCGACCTAAGTCCTAGCCGACTCAACAATGCCAAACGACCTAACTATGCTACGGCCTAGCGACCTAACAAAACCATAAGTCGTTCACGACTTATCTCCCATACGACCTAACCCCTTAGGTCGTTCCACAGGCCTAAACCACCATCCTATGAGTCGTTCACCACTGAGTCGGCCCAAACCTTAACTCGGCAACCTTTTAGGTCGTTAGCTCCTAAATCAAACACTCCTATGACCCGTTCACTCCTTAAGTCGGTCATTCCTATAGGTCGCTCTACCGACCTATCTACCTTAGGTCGCTCTCCCGACCTATCTACCTTAGGTCGCTCCACACTAAACTCGGCCAGTTCCTAAGGTCGTCTACGACTTACTATAGGTCGGTCACCATCACTAAGTCGCCTAACTTTTAGGTCGTTGAATTTCTTAACCCGGCTAAGCCTACTAACTCGGCAACACCTATAGGTCGGTCCTCTATGAGTCGGTCACGACTCATCATTTGCACTCGGGTTAACTTCTAAACGACTCAAGCTAGAAGCAACACAAACAATACTAACGACCTGCAAATTCTACGATTTATCGACACGTAAAATACGGGTCGTTACAGTATCTAACTTGAATCCTTACTGGAAGCGATGATTTTTAAGGTGGGTTTGATGATTTTTAGCGGGGTGGTTTGGTAGCAGTTCGAAGATGATCGGAGTGGGTATTTTGATCGAATTCCAGCGTTATGATGATCTAGGGAGGTCGAGTTGACTCGTGGGGATGGAGGGACCTATGGCGGTCCCAGGAAAAATATCGCGATGGTCGGTCAATGAACATGGTGGCGGCAGGAGGCGTTCAAATTCTGGTGACCTAGTTTTGAGGCACCGTGATTCTTTTACTCGTTCATCGCCATCGATGGACCGAGAGTTACATGGTTTTGAGGGAAGGTAGAGGGAAGAGGGACGAGGCTACGGCCGGCTTTGGGTGGCCTCCGGTGGTCGGGCCGTCGAGCAAGTGGCGTTGACAAGTTTTCGGGGGGGGGGGGGGGGGGGGGGGGAACCTGATTTTGTTTCCAGGTTTGGATCAGGAGCTCATTTTCGATTCGTGCGAGTGGGTGGCTTCGGCGGGGTCGTGATGTCATCTGGAGATGATTGGCGATGGGATGAAGCGCTGGTGGATGGCCGGAGATGGCCAGAGCCACGGTGCACGTGCATCGTGCCCATGGAAGTACTGAAGAGTTTTGTTGGGTGCAGAGTATTTTGACTCGGGAAGTACTCGGGTCACTCGAGTATATCACTCGAAGCAGGGGAGGGTTTGACTCGAAGTACTTTGCTTTGGTCTCGGGTTGAGTTGGTTTGCTACAGATTGTATAAAACCGCCTGTAGTTTAAATTTAAACCAAATTTCAAATAAATTAAATTGTAAGCTAATTGTAACCAAAAGTTAAAACTAGTGTGACGTTAGATTCAAATGAAACTTTAAATCCGTATACCAGATTTAAACAAAGTTTAAATCCAGTTTGAAGTATGAATTCAAATTTATATTTTGAAATCTGAAATAAAGTTTAAAATATTCAAATGGGTTTTCAGGTTTAAAAACCTGACAGCTTCAGATTTTAAAAATTAAATCTGAAACAAAAGTTTTAACAGTAGTTTAAATTCGAGGTTTAAAAGTATAGATTCAAATGGACTTTTGAAACTTAAGGTTTTAATATGGATTTGGATTTGAAATCAAGTTTTTTTAAAAGAAATTTTAAATCAAAGTTTTAAATCAAAGATAAATTGATGGATTCAAGTTTACTTCGAATTCAAATCTGAAAATTTAAATCAGTTTTTAAACATGATTGTTTTAAAAATAAGTTCAAATAAAATAGTTTTGCAAAGTAAATTTGCTTCAAATAAATGTTTAACTTGATTTTGAGAGAATTCTTTTATAAAAGGTTTTTGAATGGAAAGTAAATAAATTGTTTTAACTTGAATTTGCAAGTTAAAATATTAATGTATTTTGGAAGCTTAAATTTAAATAAAGATTTAAGTAGTTGAATTTAAAGGCTTTTCTTATATAAGTTCATATGTAAGTAATAAATGTTGTGTACATTTATTTTAAAAGATTTTAAATTGAATTTAAATTTAGTTAATGTTAAATAAATAATCACTATGAATCTTAAATTCAAAATGGAATTTGAATTTAAATTTAAAATGTAATGTTCTAATACACTTTAATATTAAGGGAGTCATTAATAAAGAAATAAATTATCTTAGAAATAATTTAGATATTAAAATGATTTAATGAATAAGTTAATTAAGGAATGACTTATGTATTTAATTTATAAGTTAATAATTTAGATTAATTTATAACTAGAGATTAATTAAGAAGTAAATTAAGAAATGCTATTAGTTAATGAAGATAATTAACTAAGAATTATTAATTAATTAATTAATTAATTAACGTGATTAATTTTGATAATTAATTAGATTAATTAGATAATCTATTGTAAATTGTTAAATGTAATTACTTGATAAAAGTAATTAAGAGATAAATTACTTATTGTAATAAATTTAGAGGATATGATTAAATTAAGTTAATTAATTTAGTTTAATTAAATTAAGGAACCATTTGATGTTTTGATAAGTGCAATTACTTAGTGTAATTAATGGAGCATAATTACTTAGGGAAGTAATTAGATGATAATTACTTGATGTAATTAATACAAAAAGGATGTGTAAATGAAGTAATTTGGATAATTACTTTTGTAATTAATCAAGGGATTAATTAATAGAGATAATTAATTATGGGATAATTAATTTATTAATATAAGTAATTAAGGATAGTTAATTACTGGTTTGTTATTAATTCAAGGGTGATTAATAATTGTGTTTAATTAAAGATTAATCGCTTAACGTAATTAATTTAAATAAAGTAATTTAATTTAAATATAATTAGAGATCATTAATTAATATAATTAATGATGTAATTAAGAATTGTTTAATTAAGGAAAAATTAATATTGTGGTGATTAATTTATGAAATTAATTAAGGATAAATGTAATTGTTTATATTTAATTAATAAATGAAGTAATTATATGTTGATTACTATGAATGATTTAAAATAATTAATTTGTGGAATTAAATAAAGACTAATTAGTTATTGTAATTAGAAGATGATTAATCAAAGGTGTTTAATCAAGATGAATATTTAGAGAATAATTAATTAATTTGATTTATAATTAATTAATGGTTGTATAAGCAGGATTTATAGATGAAGTAATTAATTTAATTTACTTTAAATTAATTAGAGATAGAAGTAGTTAATTTAATTCATTTTAAATTAATTATAAATGGTATGATTATAAATCATTGCTTATGGATGAATGATATTGATATTTCATTTGATGATTGTGATCTCAGATATGAGATGAGTAATATCTATGTGATATGGATATAAGGTTTAAGTATGATAATAGTGAGTATCTGTTTGGATGATAATATTGATTATCTGTTTATGATGATGATGCGATTATTTATTGTGATATTGTGAATTTCCTATCTATGAGTATATTGATAATACTGAATTAAATTGTTTTAACTCTAAAACAACTTGGCCTTAAAAGATACGTTTTGGATTTCGATGAGACCGGGATCGGGGCTAAAACAGGGGAGGTGCAGCAAGGTTAGGTGGGTCATGCCCAAGCAGGATGAGATATACCCTTGTTTAGATGTCCCTTTATTTTTCGGCTGTGTAGGCGGTTGATTGCAACAACTGCCGGGGTTATCTTGTTCGGGACTGTTCAGTAAGGAATGGTTCCAGCCTTGTGTTGTAGGGGGTCGAGAGTGATCCTCGGTACGTTAATCTAGGCTACGTACTGTGACGGGCGGTACCCCAGTAGCCCTGCCATTGTATGGAATCCAAAATCCAATAAGTGCCATCGGATTTGATTGTATTACCCAATTTTGTGGCTAGTAGCTGGAATTTAATAGATGTAACAATTTCGACTATTTTCTATTTACTTGAAAACCCTAGACCTATTATAATATCACTGAATTTCCTATCAAATGTTTTGGTTAGCGTAAGGTAAAAACTTACCCATGTTTATTTGTGGGGAGTCTTACGTGATACCTTTTGTTTCAAAGGTTTTCAAAGTTAAGCAACTTTAACCTGTTACTCACACCAGACCCATGTCTGACCCAGAGTTTATTTCTGTTTTTCCTAAACTCTCGGGTACTCAAATTTTTACGAGTAGCCAAGGGATTCAGGTTAGCATTGATGAATTCTGAAGAAGCAATGGAGCAGGAGGCTTCAGCATTGTGTGTGTATATATATATATAGTTCCGCTGTGTTGGTATCTCTGAGTTATTTGTTTGAGTTGTATTGAGTTGTATAACTAGACAGGTGTTTATAATTGTCTAGTGTGTGATGTATTATCTGTATAACTCTGATTGATGTTGTAATTATGTAATACTTATGTGATTAATATAATTTATTCGTTCTGCTGTGAGATTCTGATGTTTTTGTTCTTTCTTCTCCATCTTTTCTATTTTCTCACCCTTTTCTTTCTTCATGGTGATACGACTTTCTGGGCTCAGAAATTCGGGTCGTCACAGTTGGTATCAGAGCGCTAGGTTGAGTGAATACCTAGGCTCTTGAGTGGTTTCTTTCTTGAGAGAGCGTATTTGTAATTTTGACATATATATATATTCCTACCTATTGTTGGGTTACCTGTTCCGGTTTTCCAATGAGCTATAAAGGTAGATAGGGTAGTGGTGTGTGTAAACGACTACCCATGGTTGGAGTTTAAATGATTGAGGTCGGAAGTATATTTGTCGAGACTGTAGACCTAATACCGTCTCGGGTGAGCTTTGGGTGGTGTAAGGATTTCATTAATCTCTGAAGGAAACCTGTTAAGGTTCAGAGTTCATCTATGAAATGTAGTTTGGATGAGCTAGAGTTTGGATCTGTCGGTTGGACATGAGCCAGGCATGATATCTTGATACATCAAGGTGTAATAGCTGTGTGATGAGACACAGTGACTATGGATGTCTTCGAAAATGTTTCTTTGGAACAAGCTAAGGAAGTGTGTCTCCTTGGTGTTGTGGCTGTGTTCAGCAAGGTGGTTCTATTTGGTTTGAGGTCCGAGTTTCTCGAAGAGCTTTGGAATAGGACGTTTTCTGGCTTAGCAGTTTTTCTTGGGGTAACATCAGAAGCAGCAGAGTAGATCCATTTCTTCGATGGATTGGCTAGTTAAGTGAAAGCTGTTCTGATTGGTAAAGCGAGAACAGTTTTTCTTTGGAAGTAGGCTGGGTTAATCGCAAAAGTGGCTTGCGATAGTTTGAGTGTTCTCTTGTGTTTCAGAGATATTTTTCTGGATGTCTTCAGGAAATCAGAGTTTTGTCCGCATTTGGA
Source organism: Allium cepa (assembly GCA_030765085.1). Lineage (NCBI taxonomy): Eukaryota > Viridiplantae > Streptophyta > Magnoliopsida > Asparagales > Amaryllidaceae > Allium > Allium cepa. The sequence goes on from CM060944.1 coordinate 352,394,975, forward strand.
GATTGAGTTTGGTATCGACTAGATTCCAGAAGTGGTACCGATGGATCAGCTTAGTAATAGGATGATTTTTGAGTTTGGTGAAGCAGCTCGGGTTTTGGAGGAACTTCTGAGTTTTATTTTTGGATATGCGAACCTTATTTTTGGAATGTGTTGTCCAGTCTATGTTCGACTTCAGCATTTACATCTGTTCAGTCAGAGTGGCGCAGTGGAAGCATGGTGGAAGCTGTTTTAGTTTGGAAGAAATTGGATGTTGCAATGTTTGGATTAGTGAGTTCTGTTTTCTGATTTGGAATAGAGTTTGTATTCTTAGTTTTTGGTCGATCTTGGAAAGATCATTTTGTTGGATTTTCTTGGGTTCAGTTTGTTTCTAAGGACATCAGCAAGGGTTGAGCTGATCAGAAAAGATGTAGGCAGCACATGATCGTCCGAAGAGTTTTGTGGATAAGAGATGAAGGAATTTGGACTCCAAGTCGGAGATTCGATTTTAGATAAGTGTTTGGTCTTCAGGATTGAATTGTCAGTTTGGATAACTGGAATTCGTTGTGTTTCATGTATCTCTAAGGGAGTACGTGTAAGATCTATCTCTGGTTGTAGAACCAACAGTTCAGGGAGTTTTGGTTGTTGATTCAGACTTGTCTGTAGTCTGATATCCTGTCTTGTTTTGTAGATTTAGATGAGTGGAAGTTCTGTAGCATAGTAGTATTGATTGTTTGGATTCTGTAGAGCGAGTATCCCGGTATTTATATTTGGGAAACTCAAGAAAATTCTATCCGGAATTTTGTCTGAATAGTTAGATTTGTTTGATTGGATGATTGGTTGTTATGATTATTAGCATCTGGTTGATATATGCTTGTGTTTTAAAATTAAATCTTTAATTGATTTATTAAATTACCTTTGCTTTAAATTTCGGGAACGAAATTCTTTTAAGGGGGCAGGAATGTGATATCCCAGAATTTTTGGCAATATAAATTTAATAATCTGTGTTAAAAATTAAATTGATTTGATAATAATTATTAATAAGATTTGAATTGATTTAATAATCTTCTTTTAAATAAATATTTAACTCATAATTTATCTTTTAAAAGCTAATTTAAATTGTTTCTATTTATAATGTATATACATATATATATTTGTATATATTGTAAATATGTAAGCTTTGTTTTAAATTTAACAAGTAAAACATGTTTTCTAATTTTAATATTTTTAGTAATTAGGAAATTTGATATTAAACTATTTAAGTAAATAACCGTATGGTTTAAAATACTTAAGATAAATATTGACTGTTTTAAATTTATTTTAGCTCAAGTTTGAATTTAAATAAGATTAACAAAAAGGGTTTATTTTGGTTTTTTTTTCAATATAGCTTGATGGAAATGAGTAATAAAGAGATAATTTATTTTATGAATTATTTTAATTTAATAATGAGTTATTTTTAAACGATATCAATAATGTAATATTTTTACAAATGGATTTCAATACAAATAGAAATGGTTATTTTAAATTTATTTAAATACATATATGTGTATTTTGGAGAAAGCTATAACTTGAAAGATTAAAAGTAAGTCTTTTAAAAAATGTTAAACTAAAATAAACCTTATTAATACTAACACAAGTATAAAAATAATAAATAAATTTAGTATTTGATAGTTATGTTAAAATAAAAGAGAGCTAAAATACTTAAGTTAGAAGGCTATAACAATAACTAAAACAACTTGATAATATACATGAAGTGTAGAAAACATACTCAGGCAAGTGAAAAGAAAATTTGTTGCCTGTAAAGAAAAGAAATGCAGAAGGTAAGTGTAAACAAAACTTAAGCTAAAAATTTATATCAATAACTAAAGTAACTCTTTATATGTACTTGAGGTAAGTATAAACCAGGGTTGTATATGCGAAGCCTGTATAGTTTTGAAATGCAAAGGCATAAGAAAATGTAGTCAGCCTATAAGAAATTTAGAAGAAGAAAAAATAAAAGCAAAAGTAACAAAGTAAGAAAAATAAGATGCAGGCAAGAAAAGAATGCAAGCAAGGTAAATAAGCAAAAAATATCTATATATAAAATGAGTAATAGGAGACACAAAGTACTTAAGTATTAAATGCTTCCATTTCTTAGCAGCTAACAAGGTCATTTCGAATAGTATAAAGATCATTTCACCCTGCTAATACAAAAATCTTGCCTGATACAAACAAATATTGTACCTGCATTAGCTACCCAGATATCACCTACCCCTGTAAAACACTTCTATTTATATGTATATCTTCTCATTTCGTTTGTTCAACATAGCAAGCTTTTTTTTTTACAACTGAAGTTTTATACATCAACAAACAAGAAGTTAAAGGAAGATCAAGAAAACTATTTCTCATCTTTGTTAAAAGTTCAAACTGCTTTCCAACTAGCTATGCTCTGTCCCTCTCCTCTGATCATATGTGAGTAATATTTTTCTTTGAAATTTAAAGGTTCGAATCTGTGCAAGATTATCTAAGATAAGTATGTTTTTGCATATATAATCATCTGTATATATGGGTAGATTGAAAGTATAATATGCAGGCTGTTGTTTTCAAATGCATCTGTTCTTAGTTCAAAATGCAAACTGCAGGTTTCAAAAATCATTTACTCTCTTTCTAATTATTGGTTGAACTTAAAATTCAAACAAAAGATGTTTGTATCATTATAAACTAAGTTTAAAAAATTCATTTAAGATTAAAACAACTTAAAAATTGTGTCTAGAAACCCAAATTTCTGAACAAACTTAAGATTAGCCAAATTTCGAACTTCACGAATCATTGATTCAAGTATCTAACTTGAATCCTTACTGGAAGCGATGATTTTTAAGGTGGCTTTGATGATTTTTAGCGGGGTGGTTTGGTAGCAGTTCGAAGATGATCGGAGTGGGTATTTTGATCGAATTCCGGCGTTATGATGATCTAGGGAGGTCAAGTTGACTTGGGGGATGGAGGGGCCTATGGCGGTCCCAGGAAAAATATCGCGATGGTCGGCCGATGACCATGGTGGCGGCAGGAGGCGTTCAAATTCTGGTGACCTAGTTTTGAGGCACCGTGATTCTTTCGCTCGTTCATCGCCATCGATGGATCGAGAGTTACACGGTTTTGAGGGAAGGTAGAGGGAAGAGGGACGAGGCTACGGCCGGAGTTGGGTGGCCTTCGGTGGTCGGAGCGTCGAGCAAGTGGTGTTGACAGGTTTTCGGGGAGGGAACCTGATTTTGTTTCCAGGTTTGGATCAGGAGCTCATTTTTGATTCGAGCAAGTGGGTGGCTTCGGCGGGGTCGTGATGTCATCTGGAGATTATCGGCGTTGGGATGAAGCGCTGGTGGATGGCCGGAGATGGCCAGAGCCACGGTGCACATGCACCGTGGCCATGGAAGTACTGAAGAGTTTTGTTGGGTGCAGAGTATTTTGACTCGGGAAGTACTCGGTCACTCGAGTATATGACTCGAAGCAGGGGAGGGTTTGACTCGAAGCACTTTGCTTTGGTCTCGAGTTGAGTTGGTTTGCTACAGATTGTATAAAACTGCCTGTAGTTTAAATTTAAATCAAATTTAAAATAAATTAAATTGTAAGCTAGTTGTAACCAAAAGTTAAAACTAGTGTGATGTTAGATTCAAATGAAACTTTAAATCCGTATACCAGATTTAAAAAAAGTTTAAATCCAGTTTGAAGTATGAGTTCAAATTTATATTTTGAAATCTGAAATAATGTTTAAAATATTCAAATGGGTTTTCAGGTTTAAAAACCTGACAGTTTCAGATTTTAAAAATTAAATCTGAAACAAAAGTTTTAACAGTAGTTTAAATTCGAGGTTTAAAAGTATAGATTCAAATGGACTTTCGAACCTTAAGGTTTTAAAATGGATTTGGATTTGAAATCAAGTTTTGTAACGACCCAGAATTTTTATAAATTAAAATTTGAATATTTAATTAATTTTAAATATTTATAAGTGAATTTATAAGTTGAATAAATTTTTATTTGAATTTTTAGATTTAATTGGATAATTAAATCGATAATTTAATATGTTAAATTATGGAAATAATAAAAAATTGAGTTAAAAATGATTGTAAATAATTTGGAAAATTTTATTTAATTATACTGGAGTTATAGAGATATTTTAGAACTTTTAAAATCGAATTAAAAGTTAATTTGTGAAAATTAAATATTTTAATATTTAATAATCGACTGTAAAATAGCCAATTTTTGAACAGTCTCAGAATTGAACGAAACCAGTTCCATTGGATCCGTAATAGTTAGTTATTACCGGATTTCAATTTTCGTGTCAATCGAAGCTATCGTTTGATCGTGGCAGCTCGAAACGCATCGAATTATTTTTAATTTAAATTTGGCGAGTCAAAATAGCCATTTGTCAAAAAGTCTCGGATTTCGACGAAACCAGTTTCATCGGATCCGTAATGTGATATTATTGTAAGGTTTCAAATTTCAAGTCAATTGGATTTACCGTTTGTCCGGTACAAATTAAAACGCCTAGAAATCGATTTAAATCAGTTTAATTTAAATTGAGCGTTTACATCCATAACTCGCACAGATGTTCGAATTAGCTTCCGAAACTTGTTCCATTGTGTCCGGAACGCGGGATAAACCCTAGGTACGCTGGTTACGGCGCCTAAATCGGAGTTCGGAATTCCCGGGATGAATAGTGTCGCTCGTTCCTTATAAATAGCCCCTACCTCTTCATAAAATTAAAATAAATACTAAAACCCTAACCCTAAAGCTAGTAGCCGCCACTTTATGATGAATGGCCAGAAATTTCCCAAATTCAACCCTCAATCTCTCCCAATCTACAAAGAATTAGAAGAAGTATTCAACACGAAAAAGGTGGAGCATGAAGAGAGCTTGAAATCCATACGGATATGATCTTGGTTGGAGCAACAGGGAGTGAGCAAAACGTGGCCGTTCGTGGGCTGTTCATCACGTGCGCACGCATATCTAGGAGGCCGAGTTGGCCATGGTGGTAGGCGTGGGTAGCTTGCGTCGTGCTCTTCGCGATGGTGGTTGTGTGATCGAGTTTCGTTGAGAATTGGAGGAGTAATATTTAACCCTAGTGTTAGCAAATGGGTTCGGCCTCATTTTTCATTTCCTGGAGATGGAACGCAAGGGGGAAGAAGCTATGCACGGTGGTGATGAGGTTGGAGCAAGATCTGAGGGCCTGGATTGCTTTAGGTTATAAATTAGTTAGTTTATGTTGAAATTAGTTTATAAAATCGTGTACAAACTTGTAAATTACATAACTTTTTCATACGAGGTCGAAAAAATGCAAACTCAGTTGCGTTGGAATCGTATGGACGAGCACTACGCGATGGAGTTGGTTTGGAGTCGTTTGGAGTTAGTGAGAATTTCGGGTAAAATTAAACGCGTTTAATTTTATTCGAAATAAAAGCTAAAACGGAAATTTAAATCAAGGTGAGAACTTCTCACTCAATCGAATAGGTTTCGATTTTATTTTAAATAGTTAGATTTAAAATATTTGAATGCATGTTTGAATGATGACTGTAAATTATTGATTGTTAAAATAGACATTATACGCCGTTAGTAAGCGGATGTTATTTATTAAAAACATATACCGCGAATATTTCATAAACAGTGAAATTGGTATTATATATAATATCAATATATATATATTGGCATATGTATATATTGCAGTTGTTGATTTCCCGTATTTTTTAGCGGATGAGACCCTATTACGCCGTTAGTAAGCGGATAATATTTATTAAGAACATATACCGCGATAATTTCGTACTGGAGCGAAATTGGTATTGTGCTAATGTTTTTGGATGCAGGAAACAGGTTGGAGGGATCCAACTGGATTCCTCAACAGTTTTTATTGATTCCAGATATTTTGATATTTGATGGATTATCATATCGATATATGATATCGTTGTTAGTCGTGATTGACTATTTGGTATGTAGCATCATTGGACCCAGATTTTGGGATTTTAAAATGATTTTAAAAGTGATTTTGAAAATATACTATATTTTTGGAATTGATCCATTATAAATAAATAAACGTTATAATTTTTAAAGTTATAAAATTATGGTTTTTGTGAAATATAGTTAAAAGCTGGTTTTTGAGAAATATGAACCAATGATTTTATAAAATAGTTTAAACTGGATTTTTGAGTTTATTATTAAAAGTTTGAATATAAGATTTATAAAATTTGATTATTTTATAAATCAAGAGAACGGTGAAATTTTAAAGGAATTTAGAGACGTTTAAAAGAATAATATAAATTAATTTATATTAAGAGATTTATAAATGGATATTTATAAATTGAATTATGGACATTATAAAACGAGTTTTTATAAGTGTTTGAATGTAGTGAAAATGAATTTCCTAAATGAATGAAATTTATGAAATTATAAACTGTGAAGTTATAAATGAAATTTTATAAGCAATAGGTTTATAAAATTTATAAAGTTATCGAAAGAATGAATTTTGGATAAATAAACAATCTTATAAGTTAAGATTAATAATTTGGGAAGTTAAATGAACGATCTTGTAAAATAATCGTTTTATAAGTAATTAACTTATAATATGAACTTGTAGTTTATAATTGAGTTATAAACTGGAATAGGTTAATAAAGGAATTTATAAAAAAGAAGTTTTTATGAATAAATAGAAACGGAATTTATAAACGTTGTTTTATAAATCCGCAAATGACTTATTTTGATAAGTTAATTGTTATAACTTAGAGATAGAGTTATATTCACATTTTGAACAGTGAATAATTCTTTAAGTTAAAGTGAATAGAAATGATGAAATTTGTTAAGGTAGTATATTCACGTTTTTGAATAGTGAATAATACGTTAAAGAAAATGTTTTAGAATGTGATATTTTAAACAGAATTAAAACGATCTAACGATGTTTTAAAATGTGTTGAGATTCGAAACCATAGATTTCAACATTTATTGTTGAAATAGACGTTTTCGAGAAATAAAAGGAAATGGTGGACTATAACACTGTTGTTATAGTAAATGATTTCCGAAAGGAAATGTTTTGTATAGTATTGGGATTTATATATCTATTTTGAATTCGAATCCCTATACTAGTGATTTTGGGACGTTGTAACGATGTTTTACGTAACATTCGTTTTGGCCCAAATAAATATGTTTAAGAGAATGATTTTCTTAAAGAATGAATTATATACTTAATTCGATTTAAGTATATTGAATATTTTCCAAGGTTGAAAATAAAAGGATTTGTGAATTACTTATGAATAAATAAGTATGGAAATGTTTTCCAATAAGAAGTGAATATTAGAATTTATCTTTTTGAAGATAAATCGAAATGAATTATTGAAATCGTATATGCATAGATATTTTGGAAATATAAATTCATTATGGAATTTATATGTGAAAGTGGAACTTGTTAAAAATAAATATTGATTTATTTTTGAAGTGTTGAAATTATATATATCTTGTAAAGATATTTTGGAAAATTATTTGGAATCTGGTGATGTATGCATATCCATTGATAGTTCAATAATCGACTATCAATAATTCCCTTTGAATGGGTAATTGATGTGATTTGTTTGAATGTGAATGCCACACTTATTTTTGAATAAGCGCTCACTATTCGGGTTAACCGGGAAAGGACCATAGGGTCGTATAACCCACTCCGAATATGTGATACGTCGTTGTGAATCGCATTTGAAGATCGGTGTTGAAGACCGGTATTTGCGAGAGTGATAGGATGAACTATCGATTGACTCTGCACCGAGTAGCTACGGTATTGAGTTCTCCATATGTGATGGTGAATCCGATCAGGATTGTGAATATCCGGATTGTAAGGACTTCTTTGTAAGTGCCTTCGGTTCTGTTCGAGCCCGGAACAGACTTGTATGGATTGTATGCCTGACATTACAAGTTGAGATATAAAGCCGATTTCTTTCAAATATATTTCTGTTGGTGGCGGAGAATTTATTCTTTTTGCTTAACACCCTTCTCTGAGACGTATGTGCTCAGAGGTTATATAGTTGAAGTTATCAGCGATATATTCCCAATTTGGTAATGTGACATGCTGAGTGATGCTGAAATGATCATTGTGTTGATTATTTGTGATAAGATCATTTATTTTATCGTCTATCTTAGTGATCATTGTGTTGATCATTTGTTGACCCAAAGCATGGCTTTTGTATAAAGTATGTTTTTGTGGACGTGAATTCGTCGAGCCTCACATCCCGGAAATGGTCAAAACAGGAAAGATGCGGCAAGGTTATGAGGGGTAGCGCCCTTTAGGATATGTGCATTTCCTTCTGGAAAAGGGTGGTATCATGGTATGGAGCCCAGATACTTACTCATGTTGAAAACACTTTGTTATGATTGTGTGAATTGATTACGAGCGCTCGGTGAAAAGGTCCCAAAGGACCGGGGGATGGCATATTCGGTCAGTTGTTGCTCAGTTAGGAGTAACCCGGCCTTGTGTTGGTAGAGATCCGGTTTGGTTCTCGGGGATGTCCATCCAGAGGCATTCTCATGTGGCAATGGGAAGTTCCTTGGCCTGATCATTCGTTGGAAATCCAATTCCCAATACGAAACTTGTACGGTATTAGTTGTAGAACCTGCCATTCACTTATGGTGGTCACCACTGTTTGGATGGTAGCTATAGTAGGCATAGTTCGAAATGTCTATGTTGGCTAAGATTTATATTCTACTTTCGAAATGAATTTTCCCTACACTATACACTAATAACAATATCAAATGTTATTTTAAATGCGTATCAAGCATCTTTGACTATTATAAGGAGAAATCTCCTCCGATTCTGCGTTTGCATGTGTGTGTGTGCGGGAGGCCTTATGGTAGTCTCATTTTTAAAAGCATTGCGAATTGATTTAAAAATATTCCTCTATTTTGATTTTAAAGTAAATAAACTGTTTTGAGTTCTCACACCAGTCACATGACTGACTCGGAGTTTATTGTTTTCCTTCCTAAACTCTGGGTGCCCACCAATTTCCACACGGGCAGTTAAGAGTTAGGTTTATCAGGATATTCTGGATATTCAGGAGTTGCTGGAGGCAAGCTGGATGGCATGGCGTATTACTAGTTTATATAGTATTTCTTTTTCCGCTGCATTGTTTGTTGATGTATGTTGTTGTACACTCTGATGATATGATATGATGTGATGTAATATGATGATGTTGTAATAACTGATATAGTCCTTTGTTTAAAGATTATTCATTTGTTATTATATGTTGTTCCGCTGCGAATTGTGAGATTTTGTTGTTGTTCTGTTGTTTCCTTTCTGTCCCGTTCTATTTAAAAAAAAAATTCTCTGTTTTTCTAAAAAAATCGTCTATCTTCTTTTCTCTCTATTTTCTATCTTCTCTCTTCTTCTCTTTTCTTTTCTTAAATTTTTTTTTTAAACCCATAACATTCCGGTTTTTGACCTTCGATTTCTCGGCAGTCGATAAAGTGAGTGTCGATGTCGGATTTTCGAAGAACGAAAATCCTTGTTTGTTACATTTGGTATCAGAGCTGATGGTTAAGCGACAACCATGGTTCTGTTGGGTATAATTCATTAGAGATAGAGTCAGTAGTACTCTAGAATGAATTTGAGTGTAATAATAGCTATGAGAGCGTATTTGTTAGTGAATATAAAATTGTTTTATATTGTGATGATTGGTTTATTGAGTGGCATATGAACCTTCGTCAGCACGGTCAGTCAAACTATGCCGAAGGGGTTTCTAAACACTTGAATAGAACAATTCGGCACAGTATTGTTTTAATTGGGTAAATGAAATAATTTTGCCTTGATTATATTTTATATATAAAGAAATAATTTTTCAAAATTATTAAATTGTATGTAAGTTGATTGTTAGGTTGTTTGAATAATCTAAATTAAAGAATAATTGTATAAGTAAAAGAATTATAAGAATTGAATTATAATTAAAGTGATTTACAATTGTGAAATAAACTTATATATATAAGAAGCGAAACTATATGAAATTATATGAATATGAGTTGTAAATAAAGGTGAAGTTCAAGTTAAATGGAAATATAACTTAAGAGGTATTGAATGAAGTGATAAATGTGAACTTGAGTTATGTAATAGAATTCAACTTTGTAATTGAATTGAATTAATGGATTGAATGTTAATCAATTAAATGTAAATTTAAGTTGATATAAAATAATGAACATAAGTGTTAATTCATTAAAATTCAAATGTTATTAGAAGTTGAATAAATTGAAAGAGAATGAATATAAGCAAAGTAAAGGAATTTGGTTGAAATTAATATACTTTAGTTGTTATTTGATTGTTGATTGATTGTATGTAATTCATTAAGTGTTAATGAAATTGAAAGCTATGAAATTGAATTCAAATTAGAAGTAAATAAATTTGAATAGAATTGAAAGTGAATTGGATTTAATTAGTGAATGCAAACTAATTAAAATTGAGAATGAATGTTGATAAAATCCAATGTTGATGAATCAAATATGATTTAGAGTGAAAACCAATTCATTAAGTATTAATGAGAATATGAATGAATTTGTTGAATGTTAGTTGGTTGATGGTTGAATATATATTGCTATTGTTGCATTTGCTATATGACATATATAGTTATTATGAGATATATGTTGTATATTGAGATTATTTGCATATGTGCATGTTCTCATGTTGTTTGTTAAGTGTTTAGTAGGTGCGGATCGCGTTTGCTTCGCATTTGGAGTTCGCTTTAGCGCTATATTAGCCGTATATGCTTGCTAATAAAATATAAGGTACATATCTCGGATTACATACCGTACTTTTACACTTTTTTCCCTGCGGGATGCCTCATTACTTGATGAGATGTATATTTGTGATATATATACTGTCATTTTTTTTCGGATCGAGTCGCGCAAAGGAGACTATGGCGAATTTTTCCGGAAATTTAAGGCGTTAGAAAATTTGAGAAAAATTGGAAAATTTTGAAAACTTTAAACTTTATTTTGGAATTGAAAGTTAAACAATAGTAGTTGTTTTTGAAAAAGATAACTAAGTATGATTTGAAAACTTAGTAAAATATTGAAAGAAGTTTAATTATAAATTTTGGAAAATTAATAGATTCTCTAACTTTTCTTACTTGTAATTTCGAGGACGAAATTCTTTTAAGGGGGAAAGATTGTAACGACCCAGAATTTTTATAAATTAAAATTTGAATATTTAATTAATTTTAAATATTTATAAGTGAATTTATAAGTCGAATAAATTTTTATTTGAATTTTTAGATTTAATTGGATAATTAAATCGATAATTTAATATGTTAAATTATGGAAATAATAAAAAATTGAGTTAAAAATGATTGTAAATAATTTGGAAAATTTTATTTAATCATACTGGAGTTATAGAAATATTTTAGAACTTTTAAAATCGAATTAAACGTTAATTTGTGAAAATTAAATATTTTAATATTTAATAATCGACTGTAAAATAGCCAATTTTTGAACAGTCTCAGAATTGAACGAAACCAGTTCCATTGGATCCGTAATAGTTAGTTATTACCGGATTTCAATTTTCGTGTCAATCGAAGCTATCGTTTGATCGTGGCAGCTCGAAACGCATCGAATTATTTTTAATTTAAATTTGGCGAGTCAAAATAGCCATTTTTCAAAAAGTCTCGGATTTCGACGAAACCAGTTTCATCGGATCCGTAATGTGATATTATTGTAAGGTTTCAAATTTCAAGTCAATTGGATTTACCGTTTGTCCGGTACAAATTAAAACGCCTAGAAATCGATTTAAATCGGTTTAATTTAAATTGAGCGTTTACAGCCATAACTCGCACAGATGTCCGAATTAGCTTCCGAAACTTGTTCCATTGTGTCCGGAACGCGGGATAAACCCTAGGTACGCTGGTTACGGCGCCTAAATCGGAGTTCGGAATTCCCGGGATGAATAGTGTCGCTCGTTCCTTATAAATAGCCCCTACCTCTTCATAAAATTAAAATAAATACTAAAACCCTAACCCTAAAGCTAGTAGCCGCCACTTTATGATGAATGGCCAGAAATTTCCCAAATTCAACCCTCAATCTCTCCCAATCTACAAAGAATTAGAAGAAGTGTTCAACACGAAAAAGGTGGAGCATGAAGAGAGCTTGAAATCCATACGGATATGATCTTGGTTGGAGCAACAGGGAGTGAGCAAAACGTGGCCGTTCGTGGGCTGTTCATCACGTGCGCACGCATATCTAGGAGGCCGAGTTGGCCATGGTGGTAGGCGTGGGTAGCTTGCGTCGTGCTCTTCGCGATGGTGGTTGTGTGATCGAGTTTCGTTGAGAATTGGAGGAGTAATATTTAACCCTAGTGTTAGCAAATGGGTTCGGCCTCATTTTTCATTTCCTGGAGATGGAACGCAAGGGGGAAGAAGCTATGCACGGTGGTCATGAGGTTGGAGCAAGATCTGAGGGCCTGGATTGCTTTAGGTTATAAATTAGTTAGTTTATGTTGAAATTAGTTTATAAAATCGTGTACAAACTTGTAAATTACATAACTTTTTCATACGAGGTCGAAAAAATGCAAACTCAGTTGCGTTGGAATCGTATGGACGAGCACTACGCGATGGAGTTGGTTTGGAGTCGTTTGGAGTTAGTGAGAATTTCGGGTAAAATTAAACGCGCGTTTAATTTTATTCGAAATAAAAGCTAAAACGGAAATTTAAATCAAGGTGAGAACTTCTCACTCAATCGAATAGGTTTCGATTTTATTTTAAATAGTTAGATTTAAAATATTTGAATGCATGTTTGAATGATGACTGTAAATTATTGATTGTTAAAATAGACATTATACGCCGTTAGTAAGCGGATGTTATTTATTAAAAACATATACCGCGAATATTTCATAAACAGTGAAATTGGTATTATATATAATATCAATATATATATATTGGCATATGTATATATTGCAGTTGTTGATTTCCCGTATTTTTTAGCGGATGAGACCCTATTACGCCGTTAGTAAGCGGATAATATTTATTAAGAACATATACCGCGATAATTTCGTACTGGAGCGAAATTGATATTGTGCTAATGTTTTTGGATGCAGGAAACAGGTTGGAGGGATCCAACTGGATTCCTCAACAGTTTTTATTGATTCCAGATATTTTGATATTTGATGGATTATCATATCGATATATGATATCGTTGTTAGTCGTGATTGACTATTTGGTATGTAGCATCATTGGACCCAGATTTTGGGATTTTAAAATGATTTTAAAAGTGATTTTGAAAATATACTATATTTTTGGAATTGATCCATTATAAATAAATAAACGTTATAATTTTTAAAGTTATAAAATTATGGTTTTTGTGAAATATAGTTAAAAGCTGGTTTTTGAGAAATATGAACCAATGATTTTATAAAATAGTTTAAACTGGATTTTTGAGTTTATTATTAAAAGTTTGAATATAAGATTTATAAAATTTGATTATTTTATAAATCAAGAGAACGGTGAAATTTTAAAGGAATTTAAAGACGTTTAAAAGAATAATATAAATTAATTTATATTAAGAGATTTATAAATGGATATTTATAAATTGAATTATGGACATTATAAAACGAGTTTTTATAAGTGTTTGAATGTAGTGAAAATGAATTTCCTAAATGAATGAAATTTATGAAATTATAAACTGTGAAGTTATAAATGAAATTTTATAAGCAATAGGTTTATAAAATTTATAAAATTATCGAAAGAATGAATTTTGGATAAATAAACAATCTTATAAGTTAAGATTAATAATTTGGGAAGTTAAATGAACGATCTTGTAAAATAATCGTTTTATAAGTAATTAACTTATAATATGAACTTGTAGTTTATAATTGAGTTATAAACTGGAATAGGTTAATAAAGGAATTTATAAAAAAGAATTTTTATGAATAAATAGAAACGGAATTTATAAACGTTGTTTTATAAATCCGCAAATGACTTATTTTGATAAGTTAATTGTTATAACTTAGAGATAGAGTTATATTCACATTTTGAACAGTGAATAATCCTTTAAGTTAAAGTGAATAGAAATGATGAAATTTGTTAAGGTAGTATATTCACGTTTTTGAATAGTGAATAATACGTTAAAGAAAATGTTTTAGAATGTGATATTTTAAACAGAATTAAAACGATCTAACGATGTTTTAAAATGTGTTGAGATTCGAAACCATAGATTTCAACATTTATTGTTGAAATAGACGTTTTCGAGAAATAAAAGGAAATGGTGGACTATAACACTGTTGTTATAGTAAATGATTTCCGAAAGGAAATGTTTTGTATAGTATTGGGATTTATATATCTATTTTGAATTCGAATCCCTATACTAGTGATTTTGGGACGTTGTAACGATGTTTTACGTAACATTCGTTTTGGCCTAAATAAATATGTTTAAGAGAATGATTTTCTTAAAGAATGAATTATATACTTAATTCGATTTAAGTATATTGAATATTTTCCAAGGTTGAAAATAAAAAGATTTGTGAATTACTTATGAATAAATAAGTATGGAAATGTTTTCCAATAAGAAGTGAATATTAGAATTTATCTTTTTGAAGATAAATCGAAATGAATTATTGAAATCGTATATGCATAGATATTTTGGAAATATAAATTCATTATGGAATTTATATGTGAAAGTGGAACTTGTTAAAAATAAATATTGATTTATTTTTGAAGTGTTGAAATTATATATATCTTGTAAAGATATTGTGATATCCCGGAAATTTTAGCAATATCAATTTAATAATCTGTATTTAAAATTAAATTGATTTGATAAAATTTTAATAAAAATTTATTTGATTTAATAATCCAATTAAATAAATGTTTAATTTGTAAATCTTACCTTTTAAAAGCTAATAATTGTTTTCCTATTTATAATGTATGTATATATATTTATATATATATGTTGTAAATAGATAAGTTTAATTTGAAGTTAAATGAACAAATAAAATATGTGTTTTTAAATTTCTAATATTCATTTGATAATCTGAAGATTTTTATTTTTATTTAATAAATAACTAATTGTTTAATATACTTAAAGTAATTATTTTAAATTGTATAATTGTATTTCCATAAGATAAACAAGAATTTATTTTATTTCTTTTTAAATATAGCTTAATAATTATAAATTGGAATTATTTGAAATTTAAAATACAAATTGTTTACTAAAACATTAATGTAATTAAATATGTTTAATAGGCTATGTAATTTATAATTTCTTTTATAAGTTATTTAAATTTGTTAATTGTGTTTTTATTTATTTTAATAAATATAGATATGTTTTAAAAGACAAAAATTATTATTGTCAAAATAAATATGTTAATATAAATTAATTTTAAAATTGGATTTTTAATGTATAAATAGCATTTGAATTTGAATTCATTTTGAAATTCAAATGAATAAACATATATGAATAACTATATTTAAATTTTGTAAGTAAGCTTTCATGTTTATAAATTGTTTTACTTCATTTAAAAAGAAATACATATACATTTATTTATGAAACTACTATACATGTATTTAATATAGAAAAGAGGATTTTTATTTATCTTTAAATTGAAAATTTAAAGTAATATATGTATTAAAACATGTGTTAGCATCTTAAGTGATTAATAAGACAAGTGTAATTGAATTAAAAAGCTAGTGTGACAAGTGTCTTCTATTTTTATTTCTCTTCTATTTTTTTTAAATAAATCATTTTTACCTTATATACAACATGTTTTTCTTTACTCTCATTTTTTTCTAATCTTCATTTTTAAAAGATGAATCTCAGTTGAAAACTTATTCGAACATATCTGCAACTCTACTCCCTCTCAAACCATCACAGCATATCATTACAAACTCTTCCCCAAATCTACACATTTTCACAGCAATACAATTCCTGTATGTAAACCTGCATGCATCCTTTCACCTGAATTTTTAAAACATGCATGCCTGCATTTCCAATCAAAAGCAAGATCAGGCTTGAAACTGGAAATCAAGCTTGCCTGCAATTCCATTTAAAAGAAAATAAAATGGGCTTTGCATTTTTCTTGAATCTGGGAATCAAGCAAGCCTCTGTTAAAATCTCAAGTTCAAAATGTAATTGTAAAATCATTTCAATGCAAAAGCATCTGCCTGCAATCCTCTATGCAACCTTTTTCAAGTGTAAAGCAAAGCCTGCATTGAAAATTCATTCAAAAGCAAATGGAAAGTTTCTGCATTCTTTTATGATCTGGAAATCAAGCATATAAAGCCTGCATACAAGCTTTTAAACAAGTTTCAGCAACTTAAAATTTTGAGCTCTGTTTCATCTTCAAATCTCAGGTGAGTAACACTTTTTAAAATTTAAATAAATTGGTTGCTTAAATAAATATGTTGTGTATGTTATTTGGACTGCATGTTGATTTGTTTGCCTGTGCTTATGATTTTAAATATATTACTGAATACATGCATATATAAGTTTGAATATATGTGACTGTGCTTCTTTTGATTTTAGTTCCAGGTTCTGTTTCTAAATAAAGATTAAAAAGGAAAATTCCTTTGCTCTAGTTGAATACTTTGTTAAGATCCAAAAATAATTTTGTTAAAGATGCTATAGTTTAGTTTAAAACTTATCAATTAAAAACCCAAAATTTGTAATCTGCTCTGTAAAATATTGAAACATCAGGGTATAATTAATAAACTTGAAAATTCAAATCTTATAGATGTTAAATGCAGTATTGAAAACTGAAAACCTAAACAAAATAATGATTTTTAGAACTAAAATCATATTGATTAGTTTAAAGTTGAGGCTGCAGTAATCATTTGAACAAAAATTGAGTTTTAGGCAAACTCTGGTAATCTAGTTGATTTTAGAGTTTGGGGTTCGTGAAGGTGGTAGTGGAACGATCAGGGAGCGTGGTAAAAATGCAAGGAAGAGGAATAAGTCTTCGTGGAGGAGATGGGACGATGATGAAGTCTGTAAACCTAAAATTTTGATACTGCAGTGATTTCTTTTGTATGGGGGTTTCAGGTGACCGGGTGCTGAGATTTTTGGGAAGATGGTTGCTAGGGTGTCGAAGAGGCGTTGGACGGCGGTGCCAAGTCTCCGATGGTCGGAGGAGAGAGAGAGAGGAGTTTTCCAGGTTTGGGTTTTAGTCGATATGCTGCTGCCAAGTTTGGATTGAGGGAGTGGAAACTCGAATTTGATTTCGAGTGAATTGATGGGTTCTGATGGTTGCGAAGTGTTTCAGAGTTGAACGCCGATGTGCTTGTGGTCAGGGTGGTGGCCGGAGGTGGCTACAGCCACCGTGCATATGCACGGTGAAGAGGAGATGTCAGGTGATGTTGGGTTTTGTTGTGTTTGTTATGACTCGGGTCGATACTCGAGTTAACTCAAGTTTTGCTCGAAGATTTTGTGGGTTCTACTCGAAGTAGAAAGGGGAAACTCGGGTATATTGAGAGGTTACAGGTTTCTTTAGAAACCTGAATGTTATTAAAACAAAATTTAAAGTAAAATCTGAATCAACTTTTAGAATAAACTTTAAAACTTAAATCTTGAGTATGGATTCAAACTAAGTTTGAATTCCAGTTTTTAGAATGTAATTTAAATTTTATAAATTCAAATGTTTAAACATTTTTAAAAAGGGGTTTAAATGGTTTCAGTTTAAAGTAAAGTTTTAAATAAAAGTAAAGATTTAATTTAAGTTTAAATCTAGATTCAAATTCAGGTTTGAATCATTGTTTAGAAATAAAGGAAGTTTCTAAAATTTAAATTGTTTAAATACAACTTTGAATGTTAAAGCTAATTTGAATATGTTTTGTTTTTAAAATGAAATATGGATTTAAATTTCTTTTAACTTCTTTTTAAAATAAGGAATTCCTTAGTATAGTTTTAAAAAGATTTTAAAATGTTTTTAAACTTTGTTTAAATTAAATTTGTTTCATTTTAAATTTTAAATTTAAAATGTGATTTGAAAACAATTTTGAGTTAAATTGTTTTAAATTACTTTATTAATAATAAAGTAATCATGAATAAGAAATGTTTTATTTTAAAAAGTAAATTAAAGGTTTAATGATTTTTTTTTGTTTCATTAAATTAGTGAGATAATTTAAATAGTTTAATTAATTAATTTGTTTAATTAATTAAAGGTTTGAAATTAATTAAGGTTAATTAAATTTGTAATTAATATTAATTAATATTAATTAATTTAAGTTAATTACTTAAGAAAGGTAATTAAGAATTTGTTAATGAAGGTCATTAACTTGTGATTATTTATTAATTAATTAATGTAATTAAATTTTGATAATTAATTGGATTAATTAATTTAAATAATCAATTAGAAACTTAATTAATTTTGATTACTTTATGGAAACAATTAAAGATATTAATTACTCTTTGTAATTAATTTATTAATTGGATTAGTTTAAATTAATTAATTAACTTTAATTAATTTAGAGAAATCATTAAGTAAGTTGATAAGTAATCATTGAGAAAGAATTACTTAGAGAAGTAATTAAGATAAATAAATTACTGGAAGTAATTAATTGAAGTATGGTACTGTGGGATTAATTACTTTGTGAAATAAATGTGAAGATAATTTCTTTATGAAGTGATTAATAATTAATTACTTAATGTAATTAATTTAAGCATTAATGGATTAAGTCATTTAAAAATGATTAAGTAATGTAATTAATTAAGAGTAATTAATTACTGATGAGATGAATCAAGAATTATTAATCAAAATAATTAATGACTGAATGTAATTAATTTAGAAGTAATTAATTCAATTTTGATTAAGGATCATTAATTAATTAATTAATGATGTAATTTAGGATTAATTAATTAGGATTAATTAATCTAATGGCAAGTGATTAAGGAAGTAATTAATTAATGTAATTAATTAATAAATGAAGTAATTAAAGGTTAATTACTGATTGTGGTTAAGGATAATTAATTTGTGAAATTAATTAAAGATAATTACTTGAATGTAATTAAGGGATAATTAATCAAGGTGATTAATTAAAGTGATTAATTTGAGGATAATTATTTAATTGATTGATAATCAATTAAGGGTTAAGTAAGCAAGTTTTAAATGGTGAAGTAATTAATTTAATTCATTTTAAATTAATTAAAGATAGGTAATTAATTTAATTCATTTTAAATTAATTAGAGATAGAAGTAATTAATTTAATTCATTTTAAATTAATTATGGATGATGTGATTATGGACCTTTGCTTATGAATGGATGATTTGGTTTGACTTGAATGGTTTGAATCTCAGATATGAGATTTGTATTGTGTAATATGGATGCATTGGTTGCATTGTGATTGTATGAGTTATCTATTGATGATGATAATATAGATTATCAATTTGTGATGATTACCTGTTTATGATAATATTGTTGATTATCTGTTATGATGATGTGAAGTATCTATCTGTGTGTATATTGATGGTTTAAATTGAATTGTTTTAAACTTAAAACAACTTGGACCTAAAAGACACGCATTGGATTTCGATGAGACCGGGATCGGGTTTCCATATTTGGATATCCGAAAACCACATCGATTCCAGTTAACGTTAGGTCGTGAATCTAAGTGGAGCAAGTGAAGACTCGAGGTGTAAGGGCTATACGTCAGTATAACTCTGTGGGTGATTCCGTAATGAGTTTGACGGAATAGTGCTTATAGATTCGAGATGGTGAATCAGAGTGCAAGGGCTATGGTCGTTGACTCTGAGGGTGATTCCAATAATGAGTGCAACGAGATAGTGCCTTCGGTTTCGTTCGAACCCGGAACGAACTTGTATGGATTGAATGCTTTCAGCACATCGTTAGGTGGACGATGAGCATTCTAAGATTTGATGTCCTATAAAGGTAATCGTAACCTCAAGCCTCATCAACCGGGAATGGCTAAAACAGGGGAGGTGCAGCAAGGCTTCGTGGGTAGCCCCCACTTGAGAGCAAGATTGATCCCTGTCTAGAGGTCCCTTTTTATTTCGGCTGTGTGGGGCGGTTGAATCGCGACAACTGCCGGGGTTGTCTTGTTCGGAACTGTTCAGTAAGGAATGGGTCCGGCCTTGTGTTGCAGGGGATGAAGGGAGTAATCCTCGGTACGGTGATCTAGGCCACGTACTGTGACGGGCGGTACCCCAGTAGCCCTGCCATTGTATGGAATCCAAAATCCAATAAGTGCCAACGGTTTTGATTGTATTACCCACTTTTGTGGCTAGTAGCTGGAATTTAATCATGTAACAATTTCGGCTATTTCATATTTATTTGAAAACCCTAGACACTATTATAATATCATCGGATTTCCTATCAAATGTTTTGGTTAGCGTAAGGTAAAAACTTTTCCATGTTTATGTGTGGGAAGTCTTACGTGATACCTTTCTTTTCAAAGGTTTTTCAAAGTTAAGCAACTTTAACCTGTTACTCACACCAGACCCATGTCTGACCCGGAGTTTATTTTTGTTTTTCATAAACTCTTGGGTACTCAAATTTTTACGAGTAGCCAAGGGATTCAGGTTAGGATTCAGGATTAGCTTTGACGAATAATGGAGGAGCAATGGAGCAGGAGGCTTCCGCGTTGTAGATATTTAGTCCGCTGTGTTTTGTATCTCTGAGTTAATTGTGATGTTGTATTGAGTTGTAAATACTAGACAGGTGTTTATAACTGTCTAGTATATGTGATGTGTATGCTGTGTATCTCTGATAGATACTGTATATTGTGTAAATACTTTTGATTATTAATATAATTTATTCGTTCCGCTGTTTAGATTCTGATGTGTTGTTTCTTCTTTCTTCTCTTTCTTTCTATTCTCTATCCCTTTCTTTCTTATTAGCGATGCAATTTCCTGGTGATAGGAAGTTGGGTCGTTACAGTGGTATCAGAGCATTAGGTTGAGTGAATACCTAGGCTCTGTAGTGGTGTCTTTCTTGAGAGAGCGTATTTGTAGTTTTGATATATATCTATATATATTTATTATTTCTACCTATCTGTTGGGTTACCTGTTCAGGTATTCCAATATAAGTTATAAAGGTAGATAAGGTAGTGGTGTGTGTAACACGATGACTACCATTGGTTGGAGTTTGAATGTTGAGGTTGGAAGTGTATTTGTGGAGACTGTAGACCTAATACCGTCTGGAGTGAGTTATGCAGAGTGTAGAGATTTCATCGATCCCTGAAGGTAACCTGTTAAGGTTCAGAGTTCATCTTTGAAGATGGATGAGTAGAGTTTGGATCGATTGGTTGGCAGAAGTGTGTGATGGTATTTTGATAACTCAGGAAGTGGTAGCTGCGTGATGAGATGCAGTGACATTGGATTGTATCCGAAGATGTTTTCTTTGGAACAAGTTAAGAAGGTGTGTCTGCTTTGGTGATGTGGCTGAGTTCAGCTAGATGTTTGTGTTTGGCTTTGAGGTCCGAGTTTCTCGAAGAACTTCAGCTGAAGAAGATTTGGCATTGGAGTCAGCAGTGCAACTCGGAGTGTCTTTGTTGGCAGAAGTTGACTGGCTGAGTAGTTTATGAAGTAGGAATTCAGAAGCAGCAGAGTGGACCCAATACTTTATTGGATTGGCTAATTAAGAGTAAGCTGTTCTGATTGGTAAAGAGAGAACAGTTTTATTTGGGAATCGGTCTTTATTGATCGCAAAAGTGACTTGCGATAGTTTGAGTATTCTTTTGAGGTATTGAAGAATTTTCTGGTTGTCTTCTAAGAAGACAGAGGCTTTTCTACTTCTGAAGATTTAGTTTTCTTATCATCTGGATTACAGGAGTGCTACCGGTGATTCAGCTAGTAGAAGGAGGATTTCTCGAGATAGGTTTGATGAGGCAGATCAGGATTGGGGAAACATCTGAGTTTTCTTTGGAGATGATTGAGCCATATTTCTGGGAAATGATGTCCAGTTTGTGTTCATCAGCAGTATCTTCTGTGCTAGATCAGAGTTGTGCAGCGGAAGCAGTTTGGGAATGCTTATGTTTTATCTTTACTGGATGAAAGAAGTGAGTTTGTTCTTCTGATGTTTGAAGAGTGGAGTTGGTGATCTTAGTCTTGGTTAATCTTAAGGAGATTGATGTTTTTTGGTCTGGATTTTTCTTTTTGGGGCATCAGCAAGAGTTGAGCTGATCAGTTTAGATATAGACAACCCAGGATCGTCCGAAGAGTTTTGGAAATAAGAGACGAAGGAATTTGGATTTCGGAGTTGGAGTTTTGTTTGGATCTCTTATGTGTTTTGGTTGGATTGGTGTTTGGTTTTTTAGAATTGAATTGCCAGTGTGAATAACTGGGATTCGATGAGTTTCACGTATCTCTGAGGGAGTACGCGTATGAGTTATTTCTAGAGTTGGAGCCAGCTGTTTAGGAAGGTTTGGTGGTTAAGTCAGACTCGTTTAGTCTGATATCCTGTTTAGAGTTGTAGATCTAGATGAGTAGAAGCTTTGTAGCTTCGTAGTTTAGATTGTTTGGGATTATATAGGGCGAGTATTCCGGTGTATATATATATACCGGGGAAACTCGAGAAATTTTTATCCAAAATTTTATCTGGATAATTAATTTGTTTGATTCGATAAATTGGATGCTTTGGTTGTTAGCATATGATTGGTTGATGAATGCTTGTGATTTAAAATCTATAATTCTAAATGGGTTATTAAATTACTTTTGCTTTTAAATTTCGGGGACGAAATTCTTTTAAGGGGGAAGGAATGTGATATCCCGGAAATTTTAGCAATATCAATTTAATAATCTGTATTTAAAATTAAATTGATTTGATAAAATTTTAATAAAAATTTATTTGATTTAATAATCCAATTAAATAAATGTTTAACTGGTAAATCTTACCTTTTAAAAGCTAATAATTGTTTTCCTATTTATAATGTATGTATATATATTTATATATATATGTTGTAAATAGATAAGTTTAATTTGAAGTTAAATGAACAAATAAAATATGTGTTTTTAAATTTCTAATATTCATTTGATAATCTGAAGATTTTTATTTTTATTTAATAAATAACTAATTGTTTAATATACTTAAAGTAATTATTTTAAATTGTATAATTGTATTTCCATAAGATAAACAAGAATTTATTTTATTTCTTTTTAAATATAGCTTAATAATTATAAATTGGAATTATTTGAAATTTAAAATACAAATTGTTTACTAAAACATTAATGTAATTAAATATGTTTAATAGGCTATGTAATTTATAATTTCTTTTATAAGTTATTTAAATTTGTTAATTGTGTTTTTATTTATTTTAATAAATATAGATATGTTTTAAAAGACAAAAATTATTATTGTCAAAATAAATATGTTAATATAAATTAATTTTAAAATTGGATTTTTAATGTATAAATAGCATTTGAATTTGAATTCATTTTGAAATTCAAATGAATAAACATATATGAATAACTATATTTAAATTTTGTAAGTAAGCTTTCATGTTTATAAATTGTTTTACTTCATTTAAAAAGAAATACATATACATTTATTTATGAAACTACTATACATGTATTTAATATAGAAAAGAGGATTTTTATTTATCTTTAAATTGAAAATTTAAAGTAATATATGTATTAAAACATGTGTTAGCATCTTAAGTGATTAATAAGACAAGTGTAATTGAATTAAAAAGCTAGTGTGACAAGTGTCTTCTATTTTTATTTCTCTTCTATTTTTTTTAAATAAATCATTTTTACCTTATATACAACATGTTTTTCTTTACTCTCATTTTTTTCTAATCTTCATTTTTAAAAGATGAATCTCAGTTGAAAACTTATTCGAACATATCTGCAACTCTACTCCCTCTCAAACCATCACAGCATATCATTACAAACTCTTCCCCAAATCTACACATTTTCACAGCATACAATTCCTGTATGTAAACCTGCATGCATCCTTTCACCTGAATTTTTAAAACATGCATGCCTGCATTTCCAATCAAAAGCAAGATCAGGCTTGAAACTGGAAATCAAGCTTGCCTGCAATTCCATTTAAAAGAAAATAAAATGGGCTTTGCATTTTTCTTGAATCTGGGAATCAAGCAAGCCTCTGTTAAAATCTCAAGTTCAAAATGTAATTGTAAAATCATTTCAATGCAAAAGCATCTGCCTGCAATCCTCTATGCAACCTTTTTCAAGTGTAAAGCAAAGCCTGCATTGAAAATTCATTCAAAAGCAAATGGAAAGTTTCTGCATTCTTTTATGATCTGGAAATCAAGCATATAAAGCCTGCATACAAGCTTTTAAACAAGTTTCAGCAACTTAAAATTTTGAGCTCTGTTTCATCTTCAAATCTCAGGTGAGTAACACTTTTTAAAATTTAAATAAATTGGTTGCTTAAATAAATATGTTGTGTATGTTATTTGGACTGCATGTTGATTTGTTTGCCTGTGCTTATGATTTTAAATATATTACTGAATACATGCATATATAAGTTTGAATATATGTGACTGTGCTTCTTTTGATTTTAGTTCCAGGTTCTGTTTCTAAATAAAGATTAAAAAGGAAAATTCCTTTGCTCTAGTTGAATACTTTGTTAAGATCCAAAAATAATTTTGTTAAAGATGCTATAGTTTAGTTTAAAACTTATCAATTAAAAACCCAAAATTTGTAATCTGCTCTGTAAAATATTGAAACATCAGGGTATAATTAATAAACTTGAAAATTCAAATCTTATAGATGTTAAATGCAGTATTGAAAACTGAAAACCTAAACAAAATAATGATTTTTAGAACTAAAATCATATTGATTAGTTTAAAGTTGAGGCTGCAGTAATCATTTGAACAAAAATTGAGTTTTAGGCAAACTCTGGTAATCTAGTTGATTTTAGAGTTTGGGGTTCGTGAAGGTGGTAGTGGAATGATCAGGGAGCGTGGTAAAAATGCAAGGAAGAGGAATAAGTCTTCGTGGAGGAGATGGGACGATGATGAAGTCTGTAAACCTAAAATTTTGATACTGCAGTGATTTCTTTTGTATGGGGGTTTCAGGTGACCGGGTGCTGAGATTTTTGGGAAGATGGTTGCTAGGGTGTCGAAGAGGCGTTGGACGGCGGTGCCAAGTCTCCGATGGTCGGAGGAGAGAGAGAGAGGAGTTTTCCAGGTTTGGGTTTTAGTCGATATGCTGCTGCCAGGTTTGGATTGAGGGAGGGGAAACTCGAATTTGATTTCGAGTGAATTGATGGGTTCTGATGGTTGCGAAGTGTTTCAGAGTTGAACGCCGATGTGCTTGTGGTCAGGGTGGTGGCCGGAGGTGGCTACAGCCACCGTGCATATGCACGGTGAAGAGGAGATGTCAGGTGATGTTGGGTTTTGTTGTGTTTGTTATGACTCGGGTCGATACTCGAGTTAACTCAAGTTTTGCTCGAAGATTTTGTGGGTTCTACTCGAAGTAGAAAGGGGAAACTCGGGTATATTGAGAGGTTACAGGTTTCTTTAGAAACCTGAATGTTATTAAAACAAAATTTAAAGTAAAATCTGAATCAACTTTTAGAATAAACTTTAAAACTTAAATCTTGAGTATGGATTCAAACTAAGTTTGAATTCCAGTTTTTAGAATGTAATTTAAATTTTATAAATTCAAATGTTTAAACATTTTTAAAAAGGGGTTTAAATGGTTTCAGTTTAAAGTAAAGTTTTAAATAAAAGTAAAGATTTAATTTAAGTTTAAATCTAGATTCAAATTCAGGTTTGAATCATTGTTTAGAAATAAAGGAAGTTTCTAAAATTTAAATTGTTTAAATACAACTTTGAATGTTAAAGCTAATTTGAATATGTTTTGTTTTTAAAATGAAATATGGATTTAAATTTCTTTTAACTTCTTTTTAAAATAAGGAATTCCTTAGTATAGTTTTAAAAAGATTTTAAAATGTTTTTAAACTTTGTTTAAATTAAATTTGTTTCATTTTAAATTTTAAATTTAAAATGTGATTTGAAAACAATTTTGAGTTAAATTGTTTTAAATTACTTTATTAATAATAAAGTAATCATGAATAAGAAATGTTTTATTTTAAAAAGTAAATTAAAGGTTTAATGATTTTTTTTTTTTTGTTTCATTAAATTAGTGAGATAATTTAAATAGTTTAATTAATTAATTTGTTTAATTAATTAAAGGTTTGAAATTAATTAAGGTTAATTAAATTTGTAATTAATATTAATTAATATTAATTAATTTAAGTTAATTACTTAAGAAAGGTAATTAAGAATTTGTTAATGAAGGTCATTAACTTGTGATTATTTATTAATTAATTAATGTAATTAAATTTTGATAATTAATTGGATTAATTAATTTAAATAATCAATTAGAAACTTAATTAATTTTGATTACTTTATGGAAACAATTAAAGATATTAATTACTCTTTGTAATTAATTTATTAATTGGATTAGTTTAAATTAATTAATTAACTTTAATTAATTTAGAGAAATCATTAAGTAAGTTGATAAGTAATCATTGAGAAAGAATTACTTAGAGAAGTAATTAAGATAAATAAATTACTGGAAGTAATTAATTGAAGTATGGTACTGTGGGATTAATTACTTTGTGAAATAAATGTGAAGATAATTTCTTTATGAAGTGATTAATAATTAATTACTTAATGTAATTAATTTAAGCATTAATGGATTAAGTCATTTAAAAATGATTAAGTAATGTAATTAATTAAGAGTAATTAATTACTGATGAGATGAATCAAGAATTATTAATCAAAATAATTAATGACTGAATGTAATTAATTTAGAAGTAATTAATTCAATTTTGATTAAGGATCATTAATTAATTAATTAATGATGTAATTTAGGATTAATTAATTAGGATTAATTAATCTAATGGCAAGTGATTAAGGAAGTAATTAATTAATGTAATTAATTAATAAATGAAGTAATTAAAGGTTAATTACTGATTGTGGTTAAGGATAATTAATTTGTGAAATTAATTAAAGATAATTACTTGAATGTAATTAAGGGATAATTAATCAAGGTGATTAATTAAAGTGATTAATTTGAGGATAATTATTTAATTGATTGATAATCAATTAAGGGTTAAGTAAGCAAGTTTTAAATGGTGAAGTAATTAATTTAATTCATTTTAAATTAATTAAAGATAGGTAATTAATTTAATTCATTTTAAATTAATTAGAGATAGAAGTAATTAATTTAATTCATTTTAAATTAATTATGGATGATGTGATTATGGACCTTTGCTTATGAATGGATGATTTGGTTTGACTTGAATGGTTTGAATCTCAGATATGAGATTTGTATTGTGTAATATGGATGCATTGGTTGCATTGTGATTGTATGAGTTATCTATTGATGATGATAATATAGATTATCAATTTGTGATGATTACCTGTTTATGATAATATTGTTGATTATCTGTTATGATGATGTGAAGTATCTATCTGTGTGTATATTGATGGTTTAAATTGAATTGTTTTAAACTTAAAACAACTTGGACCTAAAAGACACGCATTGGATTTCGATGAGACCGGGATCGGGTTTCCATATTTGGATATCCGAAAACCACATCGATTCCAGTTAACGTTAGGTCGTGAATCTAAGTGGAGCAAGTGAAGACTCGAGGTGTAAGGGCTATACGTCAGTATAACTCTGTGGGTGATTCCGTAATGAGTTTGACGGAATAGTGCTTATAGATTCGAGATGGTGAATCAGAGTGCAAGGGCTATGGTCGTTGACTCTGAGGGTGATTCCAATAATGAGTGCAACGAGATAGTGCCTTCGGTTTCGTTCGAACCCGGAACGAACTTGTATGGATTGAATGCTTTCAGCACATCGTTAGGTGGACGATGAGCATTCTAAGATTTGATGTCCTATAAAGGTAATCGTAACCTCAAGCCTCATCAACCGGGAATGGCTAAAACAGGGGAGGTGCAGCAAGGCTTCGTGGGTAGCCCCCACTTGAGAGCAAGATTGATCCCTGTCTAGAGGTCCCTTTTTATTTCGGCTGTGTGGGGCGGTTGAATCGCGACAACTGCCGGGGTTGTCTTGTTCGGAACTGTTCAGTAAGGAATGGGTCCGGCCTTGTGTTGCAGGGGATGAAGGGAGTAATCCTCGGTACGGTGATCTAGGCCACGTACTGTGACGGGCGGTACCCCAGGAGCCCTGCCATTGTATGGAATCCAAAATCCAATAAGTGCCAACGGTTTTGATTGTATTACCCACTTTTGTGGCTAGTAGCTGGAATTTAATCATGTAACAATTTCGGCTATTTCATATTTATTTGAAAACCCTAGACACTATTATAATATCATCGGATTTCCTATCAAATGTTTTGGTTAGCGTAAGGTAAAAACTTTTCCATGTTTATGTGTGGGAAGTCTTACGTGATACCTTTCTTTTCAAAGGTTTTTCAAAGTTAAGCAACTTTAACCTGTTACTCACACCAGACCCATGTCTGACCCGGAGTTTATTTTTGTTTTTCATAAACTCTTGGGTACTCAAATTTTTACGAGTAGCCAAGGGATTCAGGTTAGGATTCAGGATTAGCTTTGACGAATAATGGAGGAGCAATGGAGCAGGAGGCTTCCGCGTTGTAGATATTTAGTCCGCTGTGTTTTGTATCTCTGAGTTAATTGTGATGTTGTATTGAGTTGTAAATACTAGACAGGTGTTTATAACTGTCTAGTATATGTGATGTGTATGCTGTGTATCTCTGATAGATACTGTATATTGTGTAAATACTTTTGATTATTAATATAATTTATTCGTTCCGCTGTTTAGATTCTGATGTGTTGTTTCTTCTTTCTTCTCTTTCTTTCTATTCTCTATCCCTTTCTTTCTTATTAGCGATGCAATTTCCTGGTGATAGGAAGTTGGGTCGTTACAGTGGTATCAGAGCATTAGGTTGAGTGAATACCTAGGCTCTGTAGTGGTGTCTTTCTTGAGAGAGCGTATTTGTAGTTTTGATATATATCTATATATATTTATTATTTCTACCTATCTGTTGGGTTACCTGTTCAGGTATTCCAATATAAGTTATAAAGGTAGATAAGGTAGTGGTGTGTGTAACACGATGACTACCATTGGTTGGAGTTTGAATGTTGAGGTTGGAAGTGTATTTGTGGAGACTGTAGACCTAATACCGTCTGGAGTGAGTTATGCAGAGTGTAGAGATTTCATCGATCCCTGAAGGTAACCTGTTAAGGTTCAGAGTTCATCTTTGAAGATGGATGAGTAGAGTTTGGATCGATTGGTTGGCAGAAGTGTGTGATGGTATTTTGATAACTCAGGAAGTGGTAGCTGCGTGATGAGATGCAGTGACATTGGATTGTATTCGAAGATGTTTTCTTTGGAACAAGTTAAGAAGGTGTGTCTGCTTTGGTGATGTGGCTGAGTTCAGCTAGATGTTTGTGTTTGGCTTTGAGGTCCGAGTTTCTCGAAGAACTTCAGCTGAAGAAGATTTGGCATTGGAGTCAGCAGTGCAACTCGGAGTGTCTTTGTTGGCAGAAGTTGACTGGCTGAGTAGTTTATGAAGTAGGAATTCAGAAGCAGCAGAGTGGACCCAATACTTTATTGGATTGTCTAATTAAGAGTAAGCTGTTCTGATTGGTAAAGAGAGAACAGTTTTATTTGGGAATCGGTCTTTATTGATCGCAAAAGTGACTTGCGATAGTTTGAGTATTCTTTTGAGGTATTGAAGAATTTTCTGGTTGTCTTCTAAGAAGACAGAGGCTTTTCTACTTCTGAAGATTTAGTTTTCTTATCATCTGGATTACAGGAGTGTTACCGGTGATTCAGCTAGTAGAAGGAGGATTTCTCGAGATAGGTTTGATGAGGCAGATCAGGATTGGGGAAACATCTGAGTTTTCTTTGGAGATGATTGAGCCATATTTCTGGGAAATGATGTCCAGTTTGTGTTCATCAGCAGTATCTTCTGTGCTAGATCAGAGTTGTGCAGCGGAAGCAGTTTGGGAATGCTTATGTTTTATCTTTACTGGATGAAAGAAGTGAGTTTGTTCTTCTGATGTTTGAAGAGTGGAGTTGGTGATCTTAGTCTTGGTTAATCTTAAGGAGATTGATGTTTTTTGGTCTGGATTTTTCTTTTTGGGGCATCAGCAAGAGTTGAGCTGATCAGTTTAGATATAGACAACCCAGGATCGTCCGAAGAGTTTTGGAAATAAGAGACGAAGGAAGTTGGATTTCGGAGTTGGAGTTTTGTTTGGATCTCTTATGTGTTTTGGTTGGATTGGTGTTTGGTTTTTTAGAATTGAATTGCCAGTGTGAATAACTGGGATTCGATGAGTTTCACGTATCTCTGAGGGAGTACGCGTATGAGTTATTTCTAGAGTTGGAGCCAGCTGTTTAGGAAGGTTTGGTGGTTAAGTCAGACTCGTTTAGTCTGATATCCTGTTTAGAGTTGTAGATCTAGATGAGTAGAAGCTTTGTAGCTTCGTAGTTTAGATTGTTTGGGATTATATAGGGCGAGTATTCCGGTGTATATATATATACCGGGGAAACTCGAGAAATTTTTATCCAAAATTTTATCTGGATAATTAATTTGTTTGATTAGATAAATTGGATGCTTTGGTTGTTAGCATATGATTGGTTGATGAATGCTTGTGATTTAAAATCTATAATTCTAAATGGGTTATTAAATTACTTTTGCTTTTAAATTTCGGGGACGAAATTCTTTTAAGGGGGAAGGAATGTGATATCCCGGAAATTTTAGCAATATCAATTTAATAATCTGTATTTAAAATTAAATTGATTTGATAAAATTTTAATAAAAATTTATTTGATTTAATAATCCAATTAAATAAATGTTTAATTGGTAAATCTTACCTTTTAAAAGCTAATAATTGTTTTCCTATTTATAATGTATGTATATATATTTATATATATATGTTGTAAATAGATAAGTTTAATTTGAAGTTAAATGAACAAATAAAATATGTGTTTTTAAATTTCTAATATTCATTTGATAATCTGAAGATTTTTATTTTTATTTAATAAATAACTAATTGTTTAATATACTTAAAGTAATTATTTTAAATTGTATAATTGTATTTCCATAAGATAAACAAGAATTTATTTTATTTCTTTTTAAATATAGCTTAATAATTATAAATTGGAATTATTTGAAATTTAAAATACAAATTGTTTACTAAAACATTAATGTAATTAAATATGTTTAATAGGCTATGTAATTTATAATTTCTTTTATAAGTTATTTAAATTTGTTAATTGTGTTTTTATTTATTTTAATAAATATAGATATGTTTTAAAAGACAAAAATTATTATTGTCAAAATAAATATGTTAATATAAATTAATTTTAAAATTGGATTTTTAATGTATAAATAGCATTTGAATTTGAAATCATTTTGAAATTCAAATGAATAAACATATATGAATAACTATATTTAAATTTTGTAAGTAAGCTTTCATGTTTATAAATTGTTTTACTTCATTTAAAAAGAAATACATATACATTTATTTATGAAACTACTATACATGTATTTAATATAGAAAAGAGGATTTTTATTTAGCTTTAAATTGAAAATTTAAAGTAATATATGTATTAAAACATGTGTTAGCATCTTAAGTGATTAATAAGACAAGTGTAATTGAATTAAAAAGCTAGTGTGACAAGTGTCTTCTATTTTTATTTCTCTTCTATTTTTTTTAAATAAATCATTTTTACCTTATATACAACATGTTTTTCTTTACTCTCATTTTTTTCTAATCTTCATTTTTAAAAGATGAATCTCAGTTGAAAACTTATTCGAACATATCTGCAACTCTACTCCCTCTCAAACCATCACAGCATATCATTACAAACTCTTCCCCAAATCTACACATTTTCACAGCAATACAATTCCTGTATGTAAACCTGCATGCATCCTTTCACCTGAATTTTTAAAACATGCATGCCTGCATTTCCAATCAAAAGCAAGATCAGGCTTGAAACTGGAAATCAAGCTTGCCTGCAATTCCATTTAAAAGAAAATAAAATGGGCTTTGCATTTTTCTTGAATCTGGGAATCAAGCAAGCCTCTGTTAAAATCTCAAGTTCAAAATGTAATTGTAAAATCATTTCAATGCAAAAGCATCTGCCTGCAATCCTCTATGCAACCTTTTTCAAGTGTAAAGCAAAGCCTGCATTGAAAATTCATTCAAAAGCAAATGGAAAGTTTCTGCATTCTTTTATGATCTGGAAATCAAGCATATAAAGCCTGCATACAAGCTTTTAAACAAGTTTCAGCAACTTAAAATTTTGAGCTCTGTTTCATCTTCAAATCTCAGGTGAGTAACACTTTTTAAAATTTAAATAAATTGGTTGCTTAAATAAATATGTTGTGTATGTTATTTGGACTGCATGTTGATTTGTTTGCCTGTGCTTATGATTTTAAATATATTACTGAATACATGCATATATAAGTTTGAATATATGTGACTGTGCTTCTTTTGATTTTAGTTCCAGGTTCTGTTTCTAAATAAAGATTAAAAAGGAAAATTCCTTTGCTCTAGTTGAATACTTTGTTAAGATCCAAAAATAATTTTGTTAAAGATGCTATAGTTTAGTTTAAAACTTATCAATTAAAAACCCAAAATTTGTAATCTGCTCTGTAAAATATTGAAACATCAGGGTATAATTAATAAACTTGAAAATTCAAATCTTATAGATGTTAAATGCAGTATTGAAAACTGAAAACCTAAACAAAATAATGATTTTTAGAACTAAAATCATATTGATTAGTTTAAAGTTGAGGCTGCAGTAATCATTTGAACAAAAATTGAGTTTTAGGCAAACTCTGGTAATCTAGTTGATTTTAGAGTTTGGGGTTCGTGAAGGTGGTAGTGGAATGATCAGGGAGCGTGGTAAAAATGCAAGGAAGAGGAATAAGTCTTCGTGGAGGAGATGGGACGATGATGAAGTCTGTAAACCTAAAATTTTGATACTGCAGTGATTTCTTTTGTATGGGGGTTTCAGGTGACCGGGTGCTGAGATTTTTGGGAAGATGGTTGCTAGGGTGTCGAAGAGGCGTTGGACGGCGGTGCCAAGTCTCCGATGGTCGGAGGAGAGAGAGAGAGAGGAGTTTTCCAGGTTTGGGTTTTAGTCGATATGCTGCTGCCAGGTTTGGATTGAGGGAGGGGAAACTCGAATTTGATTTCGAGTGAATTGATGGGTTCTGATGGTTGCGAAGTGTTTCAGAGTTGAACGCCGATGTGCTTGTGGTCAGGGTGGTGGCCGGAGGTGGCTACAGCCACCGTGCATATGCACGGTGAAGAGGAGATGTCAGGTGATGTTGGGTTTTGTTGTGTTTGTTATGACTCGGGTCGATACTCGAGTTAACTCAAGTTTTGCTCGAAGATTTTGTGGGTTCTACTCGAAGTAGAAAGGGGAAACTCGGGTATATTGAGAGGTTACAGGTTTCTTTAGAAACCTGAATGTTATTAAAACAAAATTTAAAGTAAAATCTGAATCAACTTTTAGAATAAACTTTAAAACTTAAATCTTGAGTATGGATTCAAACTAAGTTTGAATTCCAGTTTTTAGAATGTAATTTAAATTTTATAAATTCAAATGTTTAAACATTTTTAAAAAGGGGTTTAAATGGTTTCAGTTTAAAGTAAAGTTTTAAATAAAAGTAAAGATTTAATTTAAGTTTAAATCTAGATTCAAATTCAGGTTTGAATCATTGTTTAGAAATAAAGGAAGTTTCTAAAATTTAAATTGTTTAAATACAACTTTGAATGTTAAAGCTAATTTGAATATGTTTTGTTTTTAAAATGAAATATGGATTTAAATTTCTTTTAACTTCTTTTTAAAATAAGGAATTCCTTAGTATAGTTTTAAAAAGATTTTAAAATGTTTTTAAACTTTGTTTAAATTAAATTTGTTTCATTTTAAATTTTAAATTTAAAATGTGATTTGAAAACAATTTTGAGTTAAATTGTTTTAAATTACTTTATTAATAATAAAGTAATCATGAATAAGAAATGTTTTATTTTAAAAAGTAAATTAAAGGTTTAATGATTTTTTTTTTTGTTTCATTAAATTAGTGAGATAATTTAAATAGTTTAATTAATTAATTTGTTTAATTAATTAAAGGTTTGAAATTAATTAAGGTTAATTAAATTTGTAATTAATATTAATTAATATTAATTAATTTAAGTTAATTACTTAAGAAAGGTAATTAAGAATTTGTTAATGAAGGTCATTAACTTGTGATTATTTATTAATTAATTAATGTAATTAAATTTTGATAATTAATTGGATTAATTAATTTAAATAATCAATTAGAAACTTAATTAATTTTGATTACTTTATGGAAACAATTAAAGATATTAATTACTCTTTGTAATTAATTTATTAATTGGATTAGTTTAAATTAATTAATGAACTTTAATTAATTTAGAGAAATCATTAAGTAAGTTGATAAGTAATCATTGAGAAAGAATTACTTAGAGAAGTAATTAAGATAAATAAATTACTGGAAGTAATTAATTGAAGTATGGTACTGTGGGATTAATTACTTTGTGAAATAAATGTGAAGATAATTTCTTTATGAAGTGATTAATAATTAATTACTTAATGTAATTAATTTAAGCATTAATGGATTAAGTCATTTAAAAATGATTAAGTAATGTAATTAATTAAGAGTAATTAATTACTGATGAGATGAATCAAGAATTATTAATCAAAATAATTAATGACTGAATGTAATTAATTTAGAAGTAATTAATTCAATTTTGATTAAGGATCATTAATTAATTAATGATGTAATTTAGGATTAATTAATTAGGATTAATTAATCTAATGGCAAGTGATTAAGGAAGTAATTAATTAATGTAATTAATTAATAAATGAAGTAATTAAAGGTTAATTACTGATTGTGGTTAAGGATAATTAATTTGTGAAATTAATTAAAGATAATTACTTGAATGTAATTAAGGGATAATTAATCAAGGTGATTAATTAAAGTGATTAATTTGAGGATAATTATTTAATTGATTGATAATCAATTAAGGGTTAAGTAAGCAAGTTTTAAATGGTGAAGTAATTAATTTAATTCATTTTAAATTAATTAAAGATAGGTAATTAATTTAATTCATTTTAAATTAATTAGAGATAGAAGTAATTAATTTAATTCATTTTAAATTAATTATGGATGATGTGATTATGGACCTTTGCTTATGAATGGATGATTTGGTTTGACTTGAATGGTTTGAATCTCAGATATGAGATTTGTATTGTGTAATATGGATGCATTGTGATTGTATGAGTTATCTATTGATGATGATAATATAGATTATCAATTTGTGATGATTACCTGTTTATGATAATATTGTTGATTATCTGTTATGATGATGTGAAGTATCTATCTGTGTGTATATTGATGGTTTAAATTGAATTGTTTTAAACTTAAAACAACTTGGACCTAAAAGACACGCATTGGATTTCGATGAGACCGGGATCGGGTTTCCATATTTGGATATCCGAAAACCACATCGATTCCAGTTAACGTTAGGTCGTGAATCTAAGTGGAGCAAGTGAAGACTCGAGGTGTAAGGGCTATACGTCAGTATAACTCTGTGGGTGATTCCGTAATGAGTTTGACGGAATAGTGCTTATAGATTCGAGATGGTGAATCAGAGTGCAAGGGCTATGGTCGTTGACTCTGAGGGTGATTCCAATAATGAGTGCAACGAGATAGTGCCTTCGGTTTCGTTCGAACCCGGAACGAACTTGTATGGATTGAATGCTTTCAGCACATCGTTAGGTGGACGATGAGCATTCTAAGATTTGATGTCCTATAAAGGTAATCGTAACCTCAAGCCTCATCAACCGGGAATGGCTAAAACAGGGGAGGTGCAGCAAGGCTTCATGGGTAGCCCCCACTTGAGAGCAAGATTGATCCCTGTCTAGAGGTCCCTTTTTATTTCGGCTGTGTGGGGCGGTTGAATCGCGACAACTGCCGGGGTTGTCTTGTTCGGAACTGTTCAGTAAGGAATGGGTCCGGCCTTGTGTTGCAGGGGATGAAGGGAGTAATCCTCGGTACGGTGATCTAGGCCACGTACTGTGACGGGCGGTACCCCAGTAGCCCCGCCATTGTATGGAATCCAAAATCCAATAAGTGCCAACGGTTTTGATTGTATTACCCACTTTTGTGGCTAGTAGCTGGAATTTAATCATGTAACAATTTCGGCTATTTCATATTTATTTGAAAACCCTAGACACTATTATAATATCATCGGATTTCCTATCAAATGTTTTGGTTAGCGTAAGGTAAAAACTTTTCCATGTTTATGTGTGGGAAGTCTTACGTGATACCTTTCTTTTCAAAGGTTTTTCAAAGTTAAGCAACTTTAACCTGTTACTCACACCAGACCCATGTCTGACCCGGAGTTTATTTTTGTTTTTCATAAACTCTTGGGTACTCAAATTTTTACGAGTAGCCAAGGGATTCAGGTTAGGATTCAGGATTAGCTTTGACGAATAATGGAGGAGCAATGGAGCAGGAGGCTTCCGCGTTGTAGATATTTAGTCCGCTGTGTTTTGTATCTCTGAGTTAATTGTGATGTTGTATTGAGTTGTAAATACTAGACAGGTGTTTATAACTGTCTAGTATATGTGATGTGTATGCTGTGTATCTCTGATAGATACTGTATATTGTGTAAATACTTTTGATTATTAATATAATTTATTCGTTCCGCTGTTTAGATTCTGATGTGTTGTTTCTTCTTTCTTCTCTTTCTTTCTATTCTCTATCCCTTTCTTTCTTATTAGCGATGCAATTTCCTGGTGATAGGAAGTTGGGTCGTTACAGATATTTTGGAAAATTATTTGGAATCTGGTGATGTATGCATATCCATTGATAGTTCAATAATCGACTATCAATAATTCCCTTTGAATGGGTAATTGATGTGATTTGTTTGAATGTGAATGCCACACTTATTTTTGAATAAGCGCTCACTATTCGGGTTAACCGGGAAAGGACCATGGGGTCGTATAACCCACTCCGAATATGTGATACGTCGTTGTGAATCGCATTTGAAGATCGGTGTTGAAGACCGGTATTTGCGAGAGTGATAGGATGAACTATCGATTGACTCTGCACCGAGTAGCTACGGTATTGAGTTCTCCATATGTGATGGTGAATCCGATCAGGATTGTGAATATCCGGATTGCAAGGACTTCTTTGTAAGTGCCTTCGGTTCTGTTCGAGCCCGGAACAGACTTGTATGGATTGTATGCCTGACATTACAAGTTGAGATATAAAGACGATTTCTTTCAAATATATTTCTGTTGGTGGCGGAGAATTTATTCTTTTTGCTTAACACCCTTCTCTGAGACGTATGTGCTCAGAGGTTATATAGTTGAAGTTATCAGCGATATATTCCCAATTTGGTAATGTGACATGCTGAGTGATGCTGAAATGATCATTGTGTTGATTATTTGTGATAAGATCATTTATTTGATCGTCTATCTTAGTGATCATTGTGTTGATCATTTGTTGACCCAAAGCATGGCTTTTGTATAAAGTATGTTTTTGTGGACGTGAATTCGTCGAGCCTCACATCCCGGAAATGGTCAAAACAGGAAAGATGCGGCAAGGTTATGAGGGGTAGCGCCCTTTAGGATATGTGCATTTCCTTCTGGAAAAGGGTGGTATCATGGTATGGAGCCCAGATACTTACTCATGTTGAAAACACTTTGTTATGATTGTGTGAATTGATTACGAGCGCTCGGTGAAAAGGTCCCAAAGGACCGGGGGATGGCATATTCGGTCAGTTGTTGCTCAGTTAGGAGTAACCCGGCCTTGTGTTGGTAGAGATCCGGTTTGGTTCTCGGGGATGTCCATCCAGAGGCATTCTCATGTGGCAATGGGAAGTTCCTTGGCCTGATCATTCGTTGGAAATCCAATTCCCAATACGAAACTTGTACGGTATTAGTTGTAGAACCTGCCATTCACTTATGGTGGTCACCACTGTTTGGATGGTAGCTATAGTAGGCATAGTTCGAAATGTCTATGTTGGCTAAGATTTATATTCTACTTTCGAAATGAATTTTCCCTACACTATACACTAATAACAATATCAAATGTTATTTTAAATGCGTATCAAGCATCTTTGACTATCATAAGGAGAAATCTCCTCCGATTCTGCGTTTGCATGTGTGTGTGTGCGGGAGGCCTTATGGTAGTCTCATTTTTAAAAGCATTGCGAATTGATTTAAAAATATTCCTCTATTTTGATTTTAAAGTAAATAAACTGTTTTGAGTTCTCACACCAGTCACAT
Organism: Allium cepa; assembly: GCA_030765085.1. Taxonomy (NCBI): domain Eukaryota; kingdom Viridiplantae; phylum Streptophyta; class Magnoliopsida; order Asparagales; family Amaryllidaceae; genus Allium; species Allium cepa. The sequence goes on from CM060944.1 coordinate 352,433,183, forward strand.
GACTGACTCGGAGTTTATTGTTTTCCTTCCTAAACTCTGGGTGCCCACCAATTTCCACACGGGCAGTTAAGAGTTAGGTTTATCAGGATATTCTGGATATTCAGGAGTTGCTGGAGGCAAGCTGGATGGCATGGCGTATTACTAGTTTATATAGTATTTCTTTTTCCGCTGCATTGTTTGTTGATGTATGTTGTTGTACACTCTGATGATATGATATGATGTGATGTAATATGATGATGTTGTAATAACTGATATAGTCCTTTGTTTAAAGATTATTCATTTGTTATTATATGTTGTTCCGCTGCGAATTGTGAGATTCTGTTGTTGTTCTGTTGTTTCCTTTCTGTCCCGTTCTATTTAAAAAAAAAATTCTCTGTTTTTCTAAAAAAATCGTCTATCTTCTTTTCTCTCTATTTTCTATCTTCTCTCTTCTTCTCTTTTCTTTTCTTAAATTTTTTTTTTTAAACCCATAACATTCCGGTTTTTGACCTTCGATTTCTCGGCAGTCGATAAAGTGAGTGTCGATGTCGGATTTTCGAAGAACGAAAATCCTTGTTTGTTACAAGTTTTTTTAAAAGAAAGTTTAAATCAATGTTTTAAATCAAAGATAAATTGATGGATTCAAGTTTACTTCGAATTCAAATCTGAAAATTTAAATCAGTTTTTAAACATGATTGTTTTAAAAATAAGTTCAAATAAAATAGTTTTGAAAAGTAAATTTGTTTCAAATAAATGTTTAACTTAATTTTGAGAGAATTCTTTTATAAAAGGTTTTTGAATGGAAAGTAAATAAATTGTTTTAACTTGAATTTGCAAGTTAAAATATTAATGTATTTTGGAAGCTTAAATTTAAATAAAGATTTAAGTAGTTGAATTTAAAGGCTTTTCTTATATAAGTTCATATGTAAGTAATAAATGTTGTTTACATTTATTTTAAAAGATTTTAAATTGAATTTAAATTTAGTTAATGTTAAATAAATAATCAATTTGAATCTTAAATTCAAAATGGAATTTGAATTTAAATATAAAATGTAATGTTCTAATACACTTTAATATTAAGGGAGTCATTAATAAAGAAATAAATTATCTTAGAAATAATTTAGATATTAAAATGATTTAATGAATAAGTTAATTAAGGAATGACTTATGTATTTAATTTATAAGTTAATAATTTAGATTAATTTATAACTAGAGATTAATTAAGAAGTAAATTAAGAAATGCTATTAGTTAATGAAGATAATTAACTAAGAATTATTAATTAATTAATTAACGTGATTAATTTTGATAATTAATTAGATTAATTAGATAATCTATTGTAAATTGTTAAATGTAATTACTTAATAAAAGTAATTAAGAGATAAATTACTTATTGTAATAAATTTAGAGGATATGATTAAATTAAGTTAATTAATTTAGTTTAATTAAATTAAGGAACCATTTGATGTTTTGATAAGTGCAATTACTTAGTGTAATTAATGGAGCATAATTACTTAGGGAAGTAATTAGATGATAATTACTTGATGTAATTAATACAAAAAGGATGTGTAAATGAAGTAATTTGGATAATTACTTTTGTAATTAATCAAGGGATTAATTAATAGAGATAATTAATTATGGGATAATTAATTTATTAATATAAGTAATTAAGGATAGTTAATTACTGTTTGTTATTAATTCAAGGGTGATTAATAATTGTGTTCAATTAAAGATTAATCGCTTAATGTAATTAATTTAAATAAAGTAATTTAATTTAAATATAATTAGAGATCATTAATTAATATAATTAATTATGTAATTAAGAATTTTTTAATTAAGGAATAATTAATAACGTGGTGATTAATTTATGAAATTAATTAAGGATAAATGTAATTATTTATATTTAATTAATAAATGAAGTAATTATATGTTGATTACTATGAATGATTTAAAATAACTAATTTGTGGAATTAAATAAAGACTAATTAGTTATTGTAATTAGATGATGATTAATCAAAGGTGTTTAATCAAGATGAATATCTAGAGAATAATTAATTAATTTGATTTATAATTAATTAATGGTTGTATAAGCAGGATTTATAGATGAAGTAATTAATTTAATTTACTTTAAATTAATTAGAGATAGAAGTAGTTAATTTAATTCATTTTAAATTAATTATAAATGGTATGATTATAAATCATTGCTTATGGATGAATGATATTGATATTTCATTTGATGATTATGGTCTCAGATATGAGATGAGTAATCTATGTGATATGGATGTATGGTTTAAGTATGATAATAGTGAGTATCTGTTTGGATGATAATATTGATTATCTGTTTATGATGATGATGTGATTATTTATTGTGATATTGTGAATTATCTATCTGTGAGTATATTGATAATATTGAATTAAATTGTTTTAACTCTAAAACAACTTGGCCTTAAAAGATACGTTTTGGATTTCGATGAGACCGGGATCGGGTTTCCATATTTGGATATCCGAAAACCACATCGATCCAAATTAACGATAGGTCATGAATCTGAAGTGAAGATGAAGGTTCAGAGTGCAAGGGTTATTGTCGTTAACTCTGAGGGTGATTCCAAAATGAGTGTAACGAGATAATGCCTTGGATTTCGTTCGAACCCGGAACGAACTTGTATGGATTGAATGCTTTCAAAACATCGTCAGGCGGGCGATGAGCATTCTAAGAGATGTATTCTCTAAAGGTTATCGTGACCTCAAGCCTCATCAACCGGGAATGGCTAAAACTGGGGAGGTACAGCAAGGTTAGGTGGGTCATGCCCAAGCAGGATGAGATATACCCATGTCTAGATGTCCCTTTATTTTTCGGCTGTGTGGGCGGTTAATTGCAACAACTGCCGGGGTTATCTTGTTGGGGACTGTTCAGTAAGGTATGGTTTCGGCCTTGTGTTTAGGGGACGGGAGTGATCCTCGATACGTTGATCTAGGCTACGTACTGTGATGGGCGGTACCCCAGTAGCCCTGCCATTGTATGGAATCCAAAATCCAATAAGTGCCATCGGATTTGATTGTATTACCGACTTTTGTGTCTAGTAGCTGAAATTTAATAGATGTAACAATTTCGGCTATTTTCTATTTACTTGAAAACCCTAGACCTATTATAATATCACTGAATTTCCTATCAAATGTTTTGGTTCGCGTAAGGTAAAAACTTACCCATGTTTATTTGTGGGGAGTCTTACGTGATACCTTTTGTTTCAAAGGTTTTCAAAGTTAAGCAACTTTAGCCTGTTACTCACACCAGACCCATGTCTGACCCGGAGTTTATTTCTGTTTTTCCTAAACTCTCGGGTACTCAAATTTTTATGAGTAGCCAAGGGATTCAGGTTAGCATTGACGAATTCTGAAGGAGCAATGGAGCAGGAGGCTTCAACGTTGTAGATATATATATAGTTCCGCTGTGTTGGTATCTCTGAGTTATTTGTTTGAGTTGTATTGAGTTGTATAACTAGACAGGTGTTTATAACTGTCTAGTATGTGTTGTATTATCTGTATAACTCTGATTGATGTTGTAATTATGTAATACTTATGTGATTAATATAATTTATTCGTTCCGCTGTGAGATTCTGGTGTTGTTGTTCTTTCTTCTCTATCTTTTCTATTTTCTCACCCCTTTCTTTCTTCATGATGATACGACTTTCTAGGCTCAGAAATTCGGGTCGTCACAGTAGATAAATGAATATCTCTAAAACAAAGAACTATATCAGTTATTACATTACATCACATTACACTAAATTTTCAAATTTACAACAACAAACAGCGGAAAAGAAATACTATATACTAGTTGATACGCCAAGCCATCCAGCTTGCCTCCAGATCTCTACAGCAACTCCTGAATTCCAGAATATCCGGATAACCTGACTCTAGACTGCCCGTGTGGAAATTGGTGGGCACCTAGAGTTTAGGAAGGGAACAATAAACTCCAAGTCAGTCATGTGACTAGTGTGAGAACTTAAAACAGTTATTTATCTTTAAAAATCAAACTAAGGAATATTTTAAAAGTCAATTCGCAATGCTTTTAGAAAATGTATCTACCATAAGGCCTCCCGCCACACACACAATGCAAGCACAAACTTGGAGGAGATTTCTCCTTATGATAGTCAAAGATGCTTACTATGCAGAATCATTTGATTATTATTATTAGTGCAAAGTGTAGAAAACATTTCGAAAGTATAATATTAATCTTAGCCAGCATAGGTACCGTTATAGTATGCCTACTATAGCTACCATGTTAAATGGCAGGTTCTACAACTAAAACCGTACAAGGCTCGTATTGTTTTGTTTGGATTTCCAACAAATGGTCGGGCAAACGAACTTCCCAAGTAAAATGGAACGCCTTTGAAAGGACGTCCCCGGATCCTAACCGGATCTCTGCTACACAAGGCCGGGTTACCCCTAGCTGGGTAACAACTGACACGAGCACGTCATCCCCCGGTTGTTTGCGACCTTTATTCCGAGGATCCTCTCAACCAACAACCACAAATCAATAAATATGCAGCAACCACGAAGTAAGTATCTGGGATCCATACCATGATACCACTTATAATCCAGAAGGAAATGACATGCCCTCAGAGGGCACTATCCTCAAATAACCTTGCTACCACGATTCCTGTTTCGACCATAACCGGGTTGTGAGGTTCGTCGAAGACTCGTCTACAACGCTATGCTTTTCACAAAAGCCACGCTTTGATCAACAAATGATCAGCAGCACTCAGCATGCCACACAACCACATTGGGAGTATGTCACTGATAACCATCAACTACATAACCTCTGAGCTCGTACGTCTCAGAGAAGGGTGTTAAGCTAAGAGAATAAATTCTCCGCCACTAACAAAAATGTATTTGAAAGAAATCTGCTTTATATCTCAAAATGTAGTGTTAGACATACAATCCATACAAGTCTATTCTGGGTTCGAGCAGAACCAAAGGCACTTCAAAAGAAGCCCTTGCAATCCGGGTATTCACAATCCCGATCGAACTTCCCATCACAAAGGAAATCTCCATACCGTAGCTATCGGTGCAGAGACAATCTATAGGTCATTCTATCGTTTTCACAAATACCCGATCTTCAACACCGGTCTTCAAATGCTATCCATAACGACATATCATTATTCGGAATGGGTTATATGACACAAAGGTCCTCCCCCGGCTAAACCGAATAACGAGCGTTTATTTTACAAATAAGTGTAGCATTCAAATTCAAGAAAATCACAACAAATACCTATTTAAAGGTCAATATCGATAGTCGGTTATTTTACTATCAATGGATATGCACAACATCACCAGATTCCAAATAATTTCCCCAAATTGTTTATTTCCAAAAAAATATCTTTACAAGATATATTTTTAACACTTCAACTATTTGAAAATAAATTTCAATCATTTTCCACCTTTACAACTTTTAAAAACAAATTTCAAATCATTTCCCTACACGGGATATATTCACAAATATTTATTCATTCTCATTTCAAAATGGTTCATTTAAATCAATCAAATAAATCCTTACAGATTTATTTTAAACCCACGTTCCCAATCCATAAATTTATTCCCACACTTCAAAAATAATTTAATGTTTATTTTTAAACAAATTTCCCTTTCCTTTATAAACTCCATGATGAATTTAAATTTCCAAATATCCACTGATATACGATTTTCAAATCGATTTCAAATATGCACTTTCAATTTATCTTTAAAAGATATAATCTCCAAACATTCTCTTCATATTGGAAAACATTTCCATACTTATTTAATAATAAGTAATTCACAAATCTATTTATTTTAAACATTTGGAAAATATTCAATATACTTAAATAACAATTAAGTATATATTTTATTCTTTAAGGAAAACATTCTCTTAAACACATTTATTTGGGTCAAAACGAATGTTGCGTAAAACATCGTTACGACAACCCAAAATCACTAGTATAGGGATTCGAAATTAAGATAGATATATAAATCCCAATACTACATAAAACATTTCCTTTCGAAAATCATTTACTATAACAACAGTGTTATAGTCCACCATTTCCTTCTATTTCTCGAAAATGTCTATTTCAACAATGAATGTTGAAATCTATGGTATCGATACTTAATACATTTTAGAACATCTTTAAATCATTTTAATTCTATTTAAAATATCCCCAAAACATTTCTTTAATATATTATTCACTATCCAAAATCGTGAATATACTTCGCTAACCAAATTCAACATTTCTACACATTTTATTTAAAGGATTATTCACAGTTTAAAATCGTGGATATATCTCTTTTAATATGCTATAATAATTAACTTATCAAAATAAGTCGATTTCAAATTTATAAAACAATGTTTATAAATTCCATTTATAGTTTATAACAACTTCAACTTATAAAATCACTTTATTAACAAATTCTATCCATATTCCATTTACACGAAAAAATCCAAATTATAAGCAAATTACTTATAATTCTCTATTTACAAATTCATTTTTTTTTATAAAATTCAAAATCGTAGATTCTATCCTTTTTATAAATCCATTTATATTATTATTTTAAAACTTCTTTGAAACTCCTTTATAATTTCATCACTTTGATTTATAAAAAATCCAATTTTTATAAATCTTTTTTTTTTTTTTTTTTTTTTTGAATAGACAGCGAGGTTGACTGGACCCCTACCAGTTTATTGATTAAGGAAAAACAAAAAATACAAACGCAACACAAAAACAAAAAGAAACTAGGAGAACTGACAAAGGAAAGAAAAGGAAAACAGCACAAACGAAGACAAAAACAACAGGGAAAACACCACAGAAGGAAATACCACAACAGCAAGACAAAAGGCCATGCAACGGAGAGGCCATGCACAACCAAGGAGGGCTACGACCAAAGGTCAAGATGATGATGGGAGAAACAGTGTCCAGAATGACGTACCCCAAACTTGATCTCTCTCATCAACTTAAGCCAAAAACTCGCAGCCGGCATGGTCACCATCTGGAAGCATCGCATATTCCTCTCCGTCCAAACATTGCGTATATACACTTTCAGCACGAAGAACACTATATCCCATCTACAGGGTCGCCACCGAGTTGCTTTACGCAGAACAGTCCAATCAGCAGTGGAAACACCATGAATTCCGATGACCCCAACTTTGGTCATAAGAGAAATCCACATGTTAGCAAGAAAGTTGCACTCAAAAAGAATATGATCAACAGTTTCAGGGGATGAATTGCAAAAGACACAAAGGTCGACCACATTCATACCAACTGCCAAAAGCTTGTCTCTTGTCATCAATGCTTTGTTAATTGCTTTCCAGAACAACATATTATCAGAACAACTCGTATACGCTGTCCAAACCACTTTGACCCAAATGCAATCAGGTAACTCGTGAATGTTAGCGAGGTGATTGAAGACCGAACTGATGCTATGAGATTTGCCACACCAGGAAAGAGCCTGAACATTATCAGTTAAAACATTGCAGTTTGCCATGCTTCTCCACAGGTTGCTCACAGTTTGATTACTTGTATGCGGTGCACTCAACTTCCCATCTGTTATATAAGTAATAGCCTTTGCATTAGATCCGATGCCGGATTGCTCCTGCTCATGAGCAGTTAACAGTTTAGACAAGATGCAACCATAATTAACCCATGGATCCTTCCAAAAGCTCACAGTACTGATAGGGGATAAATTGAATTTTAGCAATGGAAGTAAAAGCGGTCTTATACTCATTATTTTCCGCCATATCCAGCTGCTACCCTGAGCAACCACCATCGTCCAGAAGTCTTTATCCTTAATCTGATATCTCCATGTCCACTTCACCCACTGACTGTCCTTCTTCTCTAATATGGCATTGACATGAGAGCTAACAGCAGCAATATTCCAAAGTTTTATGTTCTTGATACCAAGGCCACCTTTTCTAATTGGTCTTTCCAAGGTTGAATAAGGAGCAGGTATAATTTTCCTATTGTGAATGGAACCTGTCCAAAGGAATCTCATCATGGCAGCTCTGATCATGTGGAGGAATTTGGAAGGTAGAATGAAACATCTGGCCCAATATACTGTCATCGAAAAACAAACAGCTTTAATCAACACAAGCCTTCCAGCCATGGATAGAAGTTTAGTTGTCCAAGTTGACAACCGACTCGTGATTCTCTCAAAGAGGGGAAGGCAAGCAGATTTGGTAACTCTCGAAGTACACAAAGGCAGACCTAGATAAGTCATGTTATTACTCATTGGTTGCAAGCCAGAAAGAACTTCAATTCTGATCCTCTCAATGTTGTTTAAACCAGCAATAAGAATATGGGATTTGGTAGTGTTTAGTTTGAGGCCAGTGGCCCTGTAGAACTTGTTCAAAATAACAAGAATTTGCTGAATGGACTGGTCAGATGGCTTGGTGAAGATCATTATGTCATCAGCAAAAAGTAGGGAAGAAATACAAAGGGGCTGACATTTTGGATGATACAACACACTTTTGTCTTCAAATTTTGGGGTAAGCATGCAGTTGAGAGCCTCCATGACAATGATAAACAAATATGATGATATTGGGTCCCCCTGCCTCACACCTTGCTTCCCTTTGAAGTGCCCATTAGATAATCCATTGTAACACAGAGAGTAAGTAGGACTGGATATACACACATACACCCAGGCCACGAACACCTTAGGAAAACGCATAGCCGATAGAATACGAACAATAGAAGACCATTGTAAACTATCATATGCTTTACTTAAATCAAGCTTCATCATAGCACGTGGAGAAATATGACTTCTACCATAACCATTAATTAACTCATGAGCTAACATAACATTATCTAATATGTTTCTACCAGGAATGAATGCAGATTGATTTGGGGAAATAATTGTTGGCAGAACTTGAACAAGCCTTGAGGCAAGGATTTTTGAAATGCATTTATAAACAATGTTGCAGCACGAAATCGGTCTGAATGACGCTGCATTAATTGTGGGTTTTACCTTAGGAATTAGAACAAGGTTCGTTTCGTTTACTTCCCTCAACATTTTAAATTTCTCAAAGAAGTTATGAATAGCTGCCAAAAAGTCAGTTTTCACTATTTCCCAGCTATACTTAAAGAACACAATATTGAAACCATCTGGCCCACCGCAGGCGCTCGATTTCAGGGAAAATAAAGCTTTTTTAATTTCATTATCAGATACTTTGGCAACAAGCATGGCCTTCATATCTTCCTGAAGCTTGGGGAGGGGGATATTATTTAGTTCATCAAGTTCTGGTGTAAAGCCAGATCTGTTACCAAGTTGATCAGTGAAGGATTGAAGGAGATAACTGTCAATCTCCCCAGCTGTTGTTAGGAGATTCCCTGCCTCATCCCATAGCATGTTAATACGGCTTCTTGCTCGCTTGTCTTTGATAGATGCATGGAAAAAATTTGTGTTTCTATCCCCTTCAGCTACCCACTTCTGGTGAAACTGCTGCTTCCTCATACTAGCCTCAGTATTAAGAGCTTCATTGAGTTGGAGAAAAAGTTTGGATTCGTTATGAGCGAGGATACGATTGGAGGGATCTTCATTAAGCATATCTTGAGCATGTTTCAGCTGAGTTTTGATAATTTTGATTTGTTGCGTTCCATCCCCATATTTTCCATGAGCCCATTGCTGGAGTGCTTTCCTTGTAGCTTTCAACTTCCTGCATAGAACAAACATTGGATTGCCATAAACATTAATAGACCAAGTTGATGTTATTATATTAGTGTACTCAAGGTCAGAAACCCAAGCATTATAAAATTTAAAAGCTCTTTTTCCTCCAATAGCCATACTAGAAAGGGTAAGGATTATGGGGGAATGGTCAGATAAGATAGGATGAGGCATGAAGGAAGAGATGGTTGGCCAAATAGAGTATGCAGCTGCATTGCAAAAAGTGTGGTCAATATTAGAGAATATTCGAACACCAGAACGGCTTCTGTTATTCCATGAAAATGGAACACCATTTCTAACAACAGGTTGCAGGTCAGCATCAGAAAGGGATATATTCAATAGGGCTATGTCCCTAGGCAGCAGAGGCCGACCACCAAACTTATCTGAAAGGTTCAAACAACAGTTAAAATCCCCCAGAACGAGCCAAGGATGGGTGCTTTGACGTAATGAAGGGAGAGTGTTGAGAAGAGGTTGCCTGGAGGCAATAGCGTTGTGAGCATATATAAAGGTTATATATAAGGATAACTGGGTAGGCAGAAAAATTGCATGGAAGTGCATCATTTGCATGGTGGAAAGAATGAGATTGAGGGAGAAAACAGAAGGGTCATGAACAACAAGGATACGTCCATATGATGCTTCATTCAAGTTGTGGTTGTAATCCCATGTTGGATTTATGTAGTTAGCTGCTTTGATGGATAATGGAAGAGACAGCTTGGTTTCCAAAATGGCAAAAAGCTTGATGTTATGGTCATGGATGATTGATTTAACATGGTCGAGCTTCTCAGAGTTATGGGCACCCCTTATATTCCAAGCAGCGATTTTGTTCGTCATGAAAAACTATAGGGAGAGATGGGACACTCCTGCCTTACTCCTTGTTGAAGGAGGATCTATTCTTGCTGATTTATACTTAGCAGGGAGAGAGGGGGACTTTGTGGATTTGGTTATTTCAGAGGGTGGATCACAAGGGGGAGAGACCCAACCTGGAAGGGTCCCCTTGAAAGTGTACGGGGAGGCGATCGAAATGGGCAGAGGTGGTAATAGTTTTGATGCTGATATTGGGAAGAGAGATAGAATGGAAGTTTCAATTGCTTGCATGAATTCTTGCTCGTGACACTGCTGAGTTATAGTAGTTGCAGTCACCTTTGCATGTGTTACGTTATTGTTTTTGCATGGTTGTTCAGAAGTACATCCAGTTTCATAAGCATTTTCCTCAGTACCCATTGGACTTTTTATCTTGTTTCCATGACTTAGAGATGTGTCAGTTTTCTTGTTTAGCTGGGTTGACTTTGCAATTTTAGGCACTAAATCAGGGGGATCAATAGCACCTACCTCTGTAATTCCGTTCATGTTCCCCATTGTGTTTTCTCCAGCTTCAGGACAGAGCAAAGAAATAAAAGGGTTATGGGACAAAATTGCTTCGGGTAAATCATCAATCTGCACGGCACCCGCACGAAGTAATTCTGAATCCTCATTTGCCTCAACCTCAGTATTATTCAGTGTCTCGTCTGGCTTGTCCTCCTCAGCAATATCACCATTCACTGGAAGAACAGTAGTTATTACCGTTCTATTTTCTTTATCAACTACACACCTTTGGTCATAGTCATTGGACCTAACCTTCCTATAAGGTACCCTTCTCCATCCATTCCTCCTTCCAAATTTATCCTTGTCATCCACATTAGTGGCTTCCTTCTTCTGGTTAACAAACTTATTATCACCAGAATGTACATTTTTGGGTGCCTCCTCATTCTTTGCACTTAAAATTCCCTGAACCATACAGTCCTGCTTGTCATGACCAAATTCTTTGCATAAAACACAAATCTTAGGTTTCCACAAGTAATCAACCTTCACTACTTGCGTATTGCCATCTAACAATTTAACTGAAAACGTCTCTGGTAAATCAAAACTTGCAGTTACCTCAACCATACATTTGGCATACCCTATCCTCTCTAACTTTTCAGTTGCTTCATCCATACAGAGAAATTTTCCTAGTCTTGTTGCTAACCAGTTAATGCCTAAATGAGACCAGCAATAAAGGGGGATATTGGACAGTTTAATCCACACTGGAACAGTTTTGATTGTACTTACACTATTTCCAATGGTGGGATCCCATTCCTTCACTATAAACAACTTGTTCCTCATTACAATCGGATCTGACTGGATGATCTTCCTTCTATCCTCATCAGAGGACAGATTGAAGAGGAACAAGTTCCCATCAGACTTGACTTGAATTGAGCCTTTGAGTTTCCACACCCTCTTTAGATGATTCAAGACTACTAGGTAGGGCAGCGGTTTATCGAGGAAGAATCCAACAAGGTACTGCCCCCAAATCTCATTACCAGCTTGTATAACCTCAGCAGGAGGAACAATGGCTTCCCCATCGAAAACTAATGGAAAATTCACAGGGGAGAATATACCTGCATTGCGCGGCTTAGTCTTGAAAAGGGAACACCAGGGTGAGGCTTGAGAAATAGATGAAGGCATGGTAGGGGAAGCAGAAACAGATGAAAGATTTGATACTGGAACAAGGGAGGGGGTTGGAAGGATAGGAGGAGAATCGACAGGACAGGAGTGACTGATGACAGGACGAGGAGGAAAAGGCGGAGGGTCCAGGGGTCGGAGGTTGAACGAAGTGATAGATGAAATGCACGGACGGTACGTAGGGATGGAGGTGGAAGAGAGAAGCGGGAAAGAAGGATAAAAAGGACGGGGGGGAGAGGCCATGGAAGGAAAAAGGAAATCAGGTGATGTATTTTTATAAATCTTATATATTAAAGCTTTTATAATAAATTCAAAAATCTCTATTTAAACTATTTTATAAAATCATTAACTCCATATTTTCAAAAATCACATTTCAACTATATTTCTCAAAAATCATAATTTTTATAAAATTAAAATTATAACGTTTATTTATTTAAAATGAATCAATTTCAAAATTTAATAAAACGTATACTTTCTAAAAATCACTTTAAAATCATTTTAAATTTGAAAATCATCACTTTAACACTTTTAATTTTCCAAAATAGGCCCAATGCTGCAACAGCACTAAATATAACAATCACAACATCCAAAACATCATATATCATATGATAACAGAATATATCACAACATCTGTAAATAAATCAATACGGGTGAGGAATCCAGTTGGATCCCTCCAACCTGTTTCCCCTGCATCCACAGATGTTAGCACAATACCAATCCCGTTCCAATACGGAATATCGCGGTACATGGGTTTATATAAAATATTATCCGCTATTATGCGGCGCAATAGGGTCTCATCCGCTATATAATGCGGAAAAATCAATTCCAAGTACATATATAATACCAATTCCACTTCAGGATGGAATATCGCGGTGTATGTGTTTAATAAATAACATCCGCTTAATGTATGGCGTATAGGGTCTATTTCAATACAACAGATAATAATTTATCATTCAAACATACAATCAAGTAAATTTTAAATCTAACCATTTAAAATTTAAATCGAAACAGTTTCGATTGAGTGAGAAGTTCTCACCAGATTCCAATAGTGATTTCAGCGTTTATCTCGAATAAAATTAAACGCGCGTTTAATTTTACCTAAAATTTTCACTAGCTCCAATCAACTCCGATCCAGCTCCATTGCATAGTGTTCGTCCATACGAACCCAACGCAAGTCGTTTCGTGCGAATAGGACCTCGTATGAAAAAGTTATTGCATTTTAAAGTTTGCACGATTTAATATATAATAATTTACAATTTCTTTTTATTATTTTATACCTAGAAATGATCTGGGCCGTCCATCCCAATGCCCTAGAATCTAGGCCGTGCTTTTGCTTCTTCCATCTTCCCAGTAACGAACGCGACAAAGAACCCATAGCCGTCACAACTTCGTGAATTATCGCGACCACCCCGATGCGTTTGAAGTCGATCGGTAACCATGGTTTCGAAGCTCATGTTGTTCCTCACCTCCACCTCGAACGCGGCAGAGCTCGACCCTATGATGGCCTCGAAATTCGTGTGCGAACGACGCGCCATTGAATGAACATTTTCGTTGATTCGTTGCTCAAAAATCCATCATCATCGTTGAGATTGTAGTACTCGTTGCCCTCTACGATTTTGCAGTTGAAGATTTCTCGAATCGATTGACGGATCGAAAGAAAATTGAGGAAGAAGAAGACAAGTTTTTCGGCCATTGATTTCTGAAGGCGGCGGCTAGGGTTTCAGAATTAGGGTTTGTGCAAATGTGTATGTTTAAGGTCCTTTTATAGAAAAATGGCAACGCACTATTCATCCAAAATTTTCCGAACTCCAAACCAAGCGTGCCGCCTGCCGTTTATAATGTTTTACCCCTATTCTGAATGCAATGGAATATATATCGGGAGCCAATACGATCATATTTGAAAGATAAATTTTTGAATCGACTATTTAAATTCAAAATTCACTCGAATCGACTTCTACGCGTTTTACCTTGCCCCGGACCAACCGTAAGTCCGATTGACACGAAATTTGAAATTATACAATAATATAACATTACGGATCCGTTGAAACTAGTTTCGTCGAAATTCGAGGCTGTTTGAAAAATGACTACTTTTACTCATTAATTGAATATTAAAATATTCAATTTTCACAAATTTACTTTTAATTATATTTTAAAAGTTCTAAAACATCATTCTAACTCCAATATAATTTAATACAACTTTACAAATCAATTTTAATCACATTAAATCCAATTTCCAATTATTTCAGTAATTTCAAATATTAAATTATCGATTTAATTATCCAATTAAATCTAGATATTCGAAATAAAATTTATTCGACTTACAAATTTTACTTGTTAATATTTAAAATCAATTAAATATACGAATTTCAAATGACAGAAATTCTGGGTCGTTACAAGCTTCCCCCTTAAAAGAATTTCGTCCCCGAAATTACCAAGTAAGAAAAAGTTACAGAATCCACTAACTTTTCAAATATCCATTCAAATTAGATTTCAAATTCATTTGAGTGTTTAACTTTCCCAAAATCCATAGTTAAACTTCTTACAATAACTTTACTAAGTTTTCAAATCATACTTAGTTATCTTTTCAAACCAACCATATCGTTTAACTTTCAACTCAAAATCAAAGTTTTTAGTTTTCAAAATTTTCCAATTTCCTCAAAAATATCCCAACACCTTAAATTTTCAGAAAATTTCGCCAGCGTCTCCTTTGCGCGGCTCAATCCGAAAAAAATGGCAATATATATATCACAAATATACATCTCATCAAAGTAATGAGGCATCCCGCAGGGAAAAAATGTAAAAGTACGATATGTAATCCGAGATATGTACCTTATATATTATTAGCGAGCATATACGGCTAATATAGCGCGAAAGCGAGCTCCAAATGCGAAGCAATGCACAATCCGCACCTATTAAACACTCAACAAACAAATGAGAACGTGTATATATGTAAGTAATATCAATATACAACATATACCAGTACAACAACTACATATGCCAATATAGCAAATGCAACAAAAAGCAATAAATGTAACAAATCCATCCATTAAACAACTATCATCCAACAACAATTCCAATCATCAAATCAATATACATTCACTTCTCATTAATATTCAATGAATTGTTTTTCCATTTAATCACATTTGATTCATTAACATTGGACTTTACTAACATTCATTTTCAATTAGTTTATATTCACTAATTTACATTCAGGTTAGTTCACTTCCAAATCAAATTCAATTCTATTTAAGATTCACTTAACTTCCAATTTGATTTCAATTACTTTAGCTTTCATTTTGATTAATTCAACTTCATATGGATTTCTACACAAATGGTCGGGCAAAAGAACTTTCCAAGTAAAATGGAACTCCTCTGGAAGGACGTCCTCAGATCCTAACCGGATCTCTGCTACACAAGGCCGGGTTACCCCTAGCTGGGTAACAATTGACACGAGCATGTCATCCCCCGGTCGTTTGCGACCTTTATTCCAAGGATCCTCTCAACCAACAACCACAAATCTATAAATATGCAGCAACCACGAAGTAAGTATTTGGGCTCCATACCATGATACCACTTATAATCCAGAAGGAAATGACATGCACTCAGAGGGCGCTATCCTCAAATAACCTTGTTGCCACGATTCCTGTTTCGACCATAACCGGGTTGTGAGGTTCGTCGAAGTCTTGTCCAAAAAGCCACGCTTTTCACAAAAGCCGTGCTTTGATCAACAAATGATCAGCAGCACTCAGCATGCCACACTACCACATTAGAGTATATCGTTGATAACCATCAACTATATAACCTCTGAGCTCTTACGTCTCAGAGAAGGGTGTTAATCTAAGAGAATAAATTCTACGCCACCAACAGAAATGTATTTGAAAGAAATCTGCTTTATATCTCAAAATGTAATGTCAGACATACAATCCATACAAGTCTATTATGGATTTGAACAGAACCAAAGGCACTTCCAAAGAAGCCCTTGCAATCCGGGTATTCACAATCCCGATCGAACTTCCCATCACAAAGGAAATCTCCATACCGTAGCTATCGGTGATCCTATCGTTTTCACAAATAACCGGTCTTTAACACTGGTCTTCAAATACTATTCATAACGACATATCATTATTCGGAATGGGTTATATGACACATAGGTCCTCCCCCGGCTAAACCGGATAACAAGCGATTGTTTTACAAATAAGTGTAGCATTCAAATTCAAGCAAATCACAACAAATACCTATTTAAAGGTCAATATTAATAGTCAGTTATTTAACTATCAATGGATATGCATAACATCACTAGATTCCAAATAATTTCCCCAAATTATTTATTTCCAAAAAATATCTTTATAAGATATATTTTTAACACTTCAACTATTTGAAAACAAATTTCAATCATTTTCCACCTTTACAACTTTTGAAAACAAATTTCAAATCATTTCTCTACACGGGATATATTCATAAATATTTATTCATTCTCATTTCAAAATGGTTCATTTAAATCAATCAAATAAATCCTTACCGATTTATTTTAAACTCACGTTCCCAATCCATAAATTTATTCCCATACTTCATAAATAAATCAATGTTTATTTTTAAACAAATTTCCCTTTCATTTATAAATTCCATGATGAATTTAAATTTCCAAATATCCAATGATATACGATTTTCGATTTCAAATATGCACTTTCAATTTATCTTTAAAAGATATAATCTCCAAACATTCTCTTCATATTTGAAAACATTTCCATACTTACTTAATAATAAGTAATTCACAAATCTATTTATTTTCAACATTTGGAAAATATTCAATATACTTAAATCATAATTAAGTATATATTTTATTCTTTAAGGAAAACATTCTCTTAAACACACTTATTTGGGTCAAAACGAATGTTGCGTAAAACATCGTTACGACAACCCAATACTACATAAAACATTTCCTTTCGAAAATCATTTACTATAACAACAGTGTTATAGTCCACCATTTCCTTCTATTTCTCGAAAACGTCTATTTCAACAATGAATGTTGAAATCTATGATTTCGATAATTAATACATTTTAAAACATCTTTAAATCATTTTAATTCTATTTAAAATATCCCCAAAACATATCTTTAATATATTATTCACTATTCAAAATCGTGAATATACTTCGTTAACCAAATTCAACATTTCTACACATTTTATTTAAAGGATTATTCACAGTTCAAAATCATGGATATATCTCCTTTAATAAGCTATAACAATTAACTTATCAAAATAAGTCGATTTCGGATTTATAAAACAATGTTTATAAATTCCATTTATATTTTACAACAACTTCAACTTATAAATTCACTTTATTAACAAATTCTAACCATATTCCATTTACACGACAAAATCCAAATTATAAGCAAATTACTTATAATTCTCTATTTACAAATTCATTTTTTTTATAAAATTCAAAAACGTAGATTCTATTCTTTTTATAAATCCATTTATATTATTATTTTAAAACGTCGTTGAAACTCCTTTATAATTTCATCACTTTGATTTATAAAATATCCAATTTTTATAAATCTTATATATTAAAGCTTTTATAATAAATTCAAAAATCTCCATTTAAACTATTTTATAAAATCATTAACTCCATATTTTCAAAAATCACAGTTCAACTATATTTCTCAAAAATCATAATTTTTATAACATTAAAATGATAACGTTTATTTATTTAAAATGAATCAATTCCAAAATTTAATAAAACATATACTTTCAAAAAAATCACTTTAAAATCCTTTTAAATTTGAAAATCATCACTTTAACACTTTTAATTTTCCAAAATAGGCCCAATGCTGCAACAGCACTAAATATAACAATCACGGCATCCAAAACATCATATATCATATTATAACAGAATATATCACAATATCTGTAAATAAATCAATACGGGTGAGGAATCCAGTTGGATCCCTCCAACCTGTTTCCCTTGCATCCATAGATGTTAGCACAATACCAATCCCGTTCCAATACGGAATATCGCGGTACATGGGTTTATATAAAATATTATCCGCTATTATGCGGCGCAATAGGGTCTCATCCGCTATATAATGCGGGAAAATCAACTCCAAGTACATATATAATACCAATTCCACTTCAGGATGGAATATCGTGGTATATGTGTTTAATAAATAACATCCGCTAAATATACGGCGAATAGGGTCTATTTCAATACAACAGATAATAATTTATCATTCAAACATACAATCAAGCAAATTTTAAATCTAACTATTTAAAATTTAAATCAAAACAGTTTCGATTGAGTGAGAAGTTCTCACCAGATTCCAATAGCGGTTTCAGCGTTTATCTCGAATAAAATTAAACGCGCATTTAATTTTACCCAAAACTTTTACTAGCTCCAATCAACTCCAATCCAGCTTCATCGCGTAGTGTTCGTCCATACGAACCCAACACAAGTCGTTTCGTATGAAACGGACCTCGTATGAAAAAGTTATTGCATTTTAAAATTTGCACGCTTAAATATATAATAATTTACAATTTCTTTTTATTATTTTAAACCTAGAAACAATCTAGGCCGTCCATCCCAATGCCCTAGAATCTAGGCCATGCTTCTGCTTCTTCCATCTTCCCAGTAACGAACGCGACAAAGAACCCATAGCCGTCACCACTTCGTGAATTATCGCTACCACCCCGTTGCGTTTGAAGTCGATCAGTGACCATGGTTTCGAAGCTCATGTCGTTCCTCACCTCCACCTCCAATGCGGCAGAGCTCGACCCTATGATGGACTCGAAATTCGTGTGCGAACGGCGTGCCTTTGAACGAACATTATCGTTGATTCGTTGCTCAAAAATCCATCATCACCGTTGAGATTGTAGTACTCGTTGCCCTCTACGTTTTTGCAGTTGAAGATTTCTCGAATCGATTGACGGATCGAAAGAAAATTGAGGGAGAAGAAGACAAGTTTTTCGGCCATTAATTTATGAAGGTGGCGGTTAGGGTATCTGAATTAGGGTTTGTGCAAATGTGAATGTTTAAGGACCTTTTATAGAAAAATGGCAACGCACTATTCATCCAAAAAATTTCGAACTCCAAATGAAGCATACCGCCTGGCGTTTATAATGTTTTATCCCTATTTCGAACGCAATGGAATATATATCGGTAGCCAATTCGATCATATTTGAAAGATAAGTTTTTGAATTGACTATTTAAATTCAAAATTCACTCGAATCGATTTCTACACGTTTTAGCTTGCCCCGGACCAACCGTAAGTCCGATTGACACAAAATTTGAAATCATACAATAATATAACATTACGGATCTGATGAAACTAGTTTCGTCGGAATCCGAGACTATTTGAAAAATGGCTATTTTTACTCATCAACTAAATACTAAAATATTAGATTTTCACAAATTTACTTTTAATTCAATTTTAAAAGTTCTAAAACATCATTCTAACTCCAATATAATTTAATACAACTTTACAAATCAATTTTAATCACATTAAACCCAATTTCCAATTATTTCAGTAATTTCAAATATTAAATTATCGATTTAATTATCCAATTAAAGTTAGATATTCGAAATAAAATTTATCCGGCTTACAAATTTTACTTGTTAATATTTAAAATCAATTAAATATACGTATTTCAAATGACAGAAATTTTAGGTCGTTATAGTTTTTGTGAGGTAAAAACCGATCCGCATTTAGCGGTGTGGTCGCACAGAATTATTAAATGTTAGCCTTATTCATTGAGTTTTCTCACATTGGTTTTCCAGACTGATCCATGCGTTATTTTATTATAATGCTCGGGTCAGACCTAGTACTTTTTTTCTAGGTTTTATCGCTGGTAGGACATGGAGCTCATGGAGTAGAGTTGGACGTTCACATGACATAGTATTTTTCTTTCTATTATATCAGCAACTATAAGGGTAGAATTTTATAACTGTCCAACTGATAGGTTTATTTTAAACTATAATGTACTATATATTTTGGATTGATAGTTTTTACTATCTTTATTATATTATATATTTTCAATTTCATTGTGAGATTCTGATTTCCTGTTCACGGTTCTTTTATTTTTTTTATTTACCCTAATCCGCCCTTTCGGCGATTAGATGTTCGACATTTGAATACCATGGACGTATTCGGTGATGACTTTCGATGGTCGAAAAGGTGGGTCGTTACATTTGATATCAAAGCTGAAAGTTAAGTGAGAACCTTGGCTTTAGTAGGGCATGGCTCATTAGAGATAGAGTAAGTGACACCCTATAATGAGTTTGAGAGTATTATATATAAGTGAGTGTAATTGTTATTGTTATAAAAACATATTGGTTAATTGGGGCGCCACGGCGTCGATATAGATTTCTAAACAATCAAACATTGAAAACAAACATGATATTGATTTTTGAAAATTTAGCGAATGAAATATTTTGCCTACGATTATATTTTATATATAAAAAGGAATAATTTTCAAAATTTAGATAGTTATTATGGGGTGTTTGTTTGAAAATGATATTATTTATTATCATAGTTGTTTGATTTTTTGTGTTCAAATAGTTTAGGAGCATCGACTAGTTTTTTGTTAATTAACGCTCGTCTACCTCTGAGTGCATATTTTTTTAATAACGTGAGTGTATTAGAATAAACCCTTTGTAAATTAAGTTTCACAATTTCACAATAGGAAAATAGGCACAGTGAAGAAGTTGCAAAAAAATTGGTCTTAAGGACAACAAGTTTGCTTTTTAGTCTGAAGGACACTTTTTAGTGTAAACAGAAAATGATAGTTATAACTATCATTCTGTGATTTAAAATAGAAAGTGTCCTTCAGCATAAGAAGAAACTTCTTGTCCCTAAAACTAAATTTTTCTTCAACTTTTTCTTTGAGCCTAAAAACCCCATTTGACAATAATGCGTTCGATTATAATGTTAAGCTAGAAGTTGTTTAATATAATCCGTATGGTTAGGTAAGACATTCAGAGAACAAATAATTAAGAAAATTTAACTAGAATAATGGAGGATTATTATAATATGGAATGATTTTACATAAGGGTAATTTTATACAAATTTGATTTATAAAATATTTTTTGAAAAGAGTTTTGAAATTTTAAATCCCAAAGTCGTTTGAAATAATTTCAAAAGGTTTTTGAAAATTTTATGGTAGTAGTACTTGGAATTATTTCAAAATATAAATATTTTTGGAAGATAAATTTTAAGTGGATTGCATTTTCTTTTGGGTAATTCATAGGAAATCATCTCGATTAGTTTTATGATAATAAATAATCTTCTAAGTGATGATCGGATGTTAACTTCGACGAACGTTGTGGCATACTTGGTAAATTATACTCTTTATCATTATGTGACCGAAATGAGTTCAAATACGGACGAGCCTAAAAGGAGTTTTAATAAATAAATGGTCTAAGTTATTTCATATAGAAATATTTGTTGAACGTTTTCTAAAGGAGATTTGAAATAAAAAATGAGAATTTAGTTGTTAAGTTTCCTTAAAGGAAATTGATTTAAATAATTAGATAAATGAAAATTTTAAATTTTGGACAGAACATGGATAATTTAACTCAAGTTTTGAATGGGTTAAATTAGATATAAAGGTTCTAGTAAATTTATTTTATTAAAACCATAATTTTTGTTATCATAAGTGTGAAAACTATTTGGTGATATTAGGTCTCCATTTGAATTTTAAAATTAAAATAAATAGTTGAATTTAATATTTTGTGTATACTCTTAGGACCTAGAAGGGTACTATTCAAGTAGATAGAATGGAGTAAGTTTCTATCTACTGTTTTATAAAGAAATGAATTTATAAAAAACTTATCAACTTAGGAGAAAATTTATGAGGTAATTCATAAAATAACTTTAGTGTTGAATGGTACACTAAATAGAAAATATAATTGATTTAGAAAATGGGTATAATTAAGAAACTAATGAAATTAAGTATGTAAGATATACGAAGATCATTATATCGCATGGTTCTCGATCTAGAGTTTGAACACATAGCTTCCGGGTGATTCACACCGGTTTGAAAAAGATTTCTCACTTGATTCTTATCAGTGAATAATTGATTCGGATTCTTGATGTGATTCTGAAGTTATTTATCATAGTTTATGGCTGTAAGGGGAACAGAAATTTCTGACTGAGGAACTTGGTCGGAGTTTGCCCTAGAGAGGTCGAGTTAGCAATACTAGTTCGGAAGTAGAGGTCTACGTATCCGGAGCAAGTGATCGGATCAAATATAGGGTATGGATGATTTATGTACATTAAACAGGCTTAAGTATATTCGTATACTTAATATGTGAACTAAGGATCTAATAAAAATTCAAAATCTGGTTGTTAGTCATTTGACATTTAAGTGTTAGATTTTTCCTTATGAAATTTGATTAATTGATAATGTTAGCTTATTCCTATACAGAATCTGATTTGATTTGATTGGTTGTGTGATTTTTAAATACCATTATTTATAAAGTTTGAATTGATTAATAATGGTTTTTGGATTGTTTTTTATTAGGACTTAAATCCCAGTGCTTTTGAAAAAGCAATTTCAAACGAATTTGTGGAAAGAAATAAAAAAAAAATATTTTGAAAAATATTGATGAGGTGTTAATATTCCAAACATTTGAAAAGAAATTTTTTGAAACGGTTTATTTTTCAAATATTTTTGGTTATGACTAAACTTAGTCAAAGGGAGTTTTTCGAATCGGAGAACTCGCTAGGTATATTTGTTTTCTCTAGTCGTTATGTGGGAGGAAAAGAATACCACTGGATGCTCCATGTTGTTTGATTCTAGAGTTATACCATGTGTCGTATGAGAATCCCCTCCTTGTCATAATTGATTTTGATTTGAATTGTCTTCGAAGAAAATTTGAAATTATCTTTTGAATATAAAATTCCAGCAAATAAGTTATAAATTTTTCTTTTGAAATAAGTGGATGCATATTATTTTATTATATAATATCCTTTATAATTTTTTCCATGTGGTTGATATGTTGCCTCTGGTTGCATATAGCTTTATTTCACACAGTTGTATATAGATTTATGTCATGCTAGTTTTTGCATATAGAGTTGCGTCATTATTATTAGTTTCACCCTATTATTGTATTGCCTATGAATGGTATATTATTTATGCTATTTGGACTTATATAGTGATAGCTAGTATATTTCTCTGGTGTCATCATGACTCTCTTTTGGATTGTGCAAGTACAGGCAAACAAGTGCACTTGCATTTGCATCAAGATAATGAGTTGCTTACAAAAATTTAAAAATTAAATGCAAAAAGGTATATAGCAGATTTACAAAATTGAATTTTTTTGATGATTTGATACTCCAGATAGGGAGGCCACTTGACTTTAGTTTTCTTTGGTTGTTCGGGGCTAGTAGTGGCAATTTGTTATAGCTTCGATCGAGCCCGCAAAGAAGAGGCTGCCGAAATTTTCAGTAAAATTTTGACATTTAACTACTAGGTTTAATAACTCATTTTAATTAATAATTTTTTTTAAAACCTCAGGGGTTTGCTGACATTCTCTTACTTGGGAATTTCAAGGATGAAATTCTTTAGGGAGAAGGGAGAGAATGTAACAACCCAAAATTTTGGTCATTGAATTTTAAATATTTAATCAATTGTAAATCTTTAAATAATAGGATTTTGGAATTTAATAACTTCAATTCCAATATAGTGATCGTTCAAATATTTGAATTGTGAACTAAATATTAGTTAAATGGATTTAATAATCTTATTTGACTCCTTATAATTAATAAATAACATTGGTCAATTCAATTTGCAAATTTATCAGTAGTAATAAGTAGATCGGATAAATATTGACAAATGGATTGAAAATATAAAATGATATTTAAAATGTGTGAAATTATCATTTTGAGGAAATATCTCAGATTTTATGAAATTAGTGCCATTGGACCAAAATGATAAGATGTTATACGTTGACGAGTTTCACAGCGATTGGACGTACTATGTGATCGTGTGAGCTCGCAACGAGTAGCGGTTAATTTTAAAGAATTAATATAATATAATTTTATTTAAAAATATAAATTTTCTATATAATGAAATCAGGTCTCGATAATTATTCCATTGAGTTCGAAACATGGATAATTGGCTAGGAATGCCAGTGACCACGCCTCGATTGGAGTTCGTCAATTTTCGTTCGTGAATAGTACCATTTAGAGGATCCTATGTATAGGACCCCATACCTTTTCCTTTTTTCTAAAAGCGTAAAAACAAAACCTAGCCACCGTTTCTATTCTTGTAATGATCCAATTTTCCATACAGTTTAAGCTGACAATAAACCACAGATGTCCAATCCAAATTGAACAAAAAGGCCGATAGTTAGGAAAAAGAAAGAAGAAGAAGACGAGAAGAAACTAAAAAATCATAGAGTCTCACAGCGAAACAAATAAATTATAATATATAACCATCCTTTACACAAAAATCATATAATACAAGTATATACAAACATCAATCAGAGTATGCTAACCTATTTCAATCGAACAGTTATACAACCTGTCCTCACAAATTGCTGAATAATATACTACAATGAATGAAGTGGAAGAAAAATTACCATCTACGTGAATACATCTCAGGGCCTCCAGCTCATCTCTTGAAGTTCTAAATATCCAAGTAAACATGGAAATATGCTCGGTCTGACCGAGCATTATAGGAAAACAACGCCTGCGTCAGTTTGGTAAAATCAGCATGAGAACTCAAATCACAAGGAATGTTATTTAATTTAACCTATAAAATCCTTTAAAATCAAAGGCATCTCCTAATACTATGCCGCACATAAACACGGACGGGTTTTTACCTTACGATAACCAAAACCATTATATCAAAAAATCTGGTGATATTATAATAATGTCGAAGGGCTAAAATAATAATAATCAAGTACATGTGGTGATCGTGAGTGTACATCACAACAATACTAGGTATATAATCGAAAAACCGATAAGGCTTGTTCGCTAATTGTGTAGGATTTCCAAGGAGGTGCCCTCAGTACTCCAAGGAACGGCCCTCCTGCACAAGGATCAAAGATATCCTTCAAAGCAGCATATATCCCTAGTGATGTACCATAAGAAAAACATAGCTGGTCTCGCTAAGATCGAGTGCATCTCCCCATGCATGCATAACAACTGTAAGTAACATCTAGGTGGAGCGGACCACACCCTATGGGTTTTCCAACCCCATTGGCCATGCCTTCTATCGTTGGTTTTAGTCATTCCCGCTAATAAGGCTACATTTGACATTCCAGCTTACGCATCGCCACCAAATAGATCATGGAATCCCACATGGATTCCAATACCCCAACGGGCCTCGGAATCACACATAGATTCCCACATCTCAATTAGATCTTGGAATCACACTTGGATTCACATACCTCAACGGGTCTCTGAATCACACATGGATCCAAAACATCTCAATATATCACGAAACTCCTCCATAGAGACGTATATGGATCTCAGAGTGGTTACGGGTTTGAGTCATCTCTTACGAGTACACTCTTCCACTTCCCGGATGCTCCACAAAACCAAACATCGATTTCTGGAATGCTTGATACCGATTCTTTAGGAAATAATTGACAATACATAAGAGCAGGGATCACCCCCAAACCGTTTAAGTGGATGGATCTCCTTATCATTTATCCTAGAATAATGAAACGAGTTTATGCGTACAGTGTAGCAACCCCAATGGTAATTGTAACATATAATCCCGTGTTTTCCCCAGATATTTCCAGAGTTAATTCCTTCGTTGTTAAGTAGGGAATATTTCCCTACCACCAAAATTAAAGGATTACATATTTAGGCCAACATTTGATAGTCGGTTATTTGACTATCAAATAAACAAACATTCAAATAGAAATTATATTTCCCATGAAATCACCAAGCCTTTTTAAATAAATCTTTTAATAATTTAAATTCACATTTCAAATACTAGGAAATCACTCCATACTTATCTCAAGAGGATAAGTATATTCACAAACCACTATATTTTCGATGCTTAGAAAATATAATCATATATTTATCTCAATGGTATAAGTATATTCACAAACCATTTTGCTTTTCAATGCTTAGAAACTTTTCCATATACTTATATAACGATATAAGTATATTCACCAAACACTTAGAAAGATTTCCTATTTTGAAATCATATTTGAATGTTCAAACTTAATGTCATCTAAAATAGAGAAACCCAAAACACAAATCCCTTTATAAAACATTCTTAATAAATCCCAAACCACGTTTATAAAACTTCCCTTTCTTAGATCTTTAAAACATATTTATAAATTATTCTATAAATATCCAAACCATTCATAAACCTCTTCCCCTATTTAATCCAACTCATTAATGGACTCTTTAAGTCAATCAGGTCCTCTTGATAAACCATAGTTATTAAAAATTGTTTTAAATAACAATTTACTCTTTAAACATCTTTCTATTTCATTTTACTCAAACATTATTCAAAATAATACTTTAGAATCTATGTAATAATATATTATATTAATTTCAAACATTAATATGTGTTAATAAATTATTTTCAAACAATATTAATATAATGATTAATAAATTTTTAAACCATTATTAAAATAATAAATAAATAAACTTAAACTAGTATCAATATAAAAATTAACTATCCTTTAAATATAATTAAATAACTTAATTCGATATAATTAATTGACTTTAATTAAAATCTAAAATGAAGATAATCACTTTAAATAATTAATTAAAACATTTCTAAACCATAACTAAATAACTTTAAAAAAAAATACTTAAACTGAAACATTTTAAAACAATAATTAAATAACTTTAAAATAACTTTTAGGAATCATATTAATAAATAATTAACTTTAAACCATTATTAAAAACAATTATTAGTTATCTTTAAAATATTATCACTAATAAGTTATTCCCTTTTAAAATTTTATTACTAGGTAATAATTATCTGTAAATCATATAATAATAATTATGCTTATATTAACTTTCAAAACAAAAGTTATTTTTTTCGAATTTGAAGGAGGCTTAATGATCGCCATGGTACTTAACAAGCTACCATATTATTCAATTAACTTTTCAAGTTAACAACAGATATTTACATAACCAACAACTACGTAAATAAATTCAACACTTAGCCACCAGTGGTTAAATATCATTTATTCAAAGCAAGATATCAATTAATGAAATATATCTAATGTCTAAATCTATAACATAACAGAACGGGGATTTATTCTGCTAATTAAATGTCAAATTAATTTGATTAGCGGAATGGTGTTTTATTCCACTAACATAGGTCCAATTAACATATTCAATCCGATTTAACTCGACGGTATTTTATTTGGCCAAATAACATCAGTATTTAAGGTATATAAATTTAAATCAACGCTATTATTAGAATAACGTGATTTAAATCCTGTCTATTTAAATATGTCATAAATTTTTACATATCCAAAGCTACTAACAGGCTATACTAAAATGTTGCACTCATCCATACGAGTACAATGTATAAATCCTAGTGTTAATCGAATTTAAAATGACAACGTTATGGCAATTTCAAAGATTTGAGCATACTAATATAATTAAACAAAAATTACTCACCCACACAACCCAAACGGGCCAAGCCCAATACCCGTAGCTACACCCCCTTCTTCCCGCAAAGCTCTATCGCCAAATGAAATGAAAGCTTAAAGCCAACCTCGTGCACAGCGTGCACGCATGACCCTTGTAACAACCCGCATATTTATCGATTTTATATTTAAATATTTTATTTAAATATTTTATCGTTCGTCGGATTTTGGTCCGAAAAGCTACTTTTTGCAAACAGTCGAATTGGGACTCGAGACCACCTCCATTGAGTTCAAAATGCCGTTTGCGACCTTTTTGAATATAAACTTTGATATATTTGGAGTTAGTCAAAAATTTGACCTTTTTCACTTTGGGTTTGAGTTTGGGTTCAGCCCACTAGCCAACTTATACTCAAAACTAAACCACTCTTCCCCATTCACCCTCACTACTTCCTCTTTTCAGTTATAAGGCAATAATGGTGGGAGAGATTGGAAATTAAAACTCCAAAACCCTAGTTCCTCTTGCAACCTCAAATTCCTAGCTCCAAATTCAAGAGAACCCATTGGTAAGCATTCTCTTCTTCTTCTCCAACTTATTCTCTTATCAATTTCAGAAATTCCTAAACCTAATTTTGGGAATGTTCTTGTTTTGAGCATAGATTCAAGCTCATTTGGGTTATGTTAAAGAGAGGTTGATTCTCTATTTGCTTTTAAGCTTCTTCTTGTTTGATTTTGTAAAAAGGTGAGATTTTTATCTCACATCTTTGTCTATAATTATCTTTGATTGTTAGGTATGAATTCCTAACGTTTATTCGTGTGCAATTGATTTTGGTTTGGATCGATTTCGTGTATATTCCAATTTTTGGTGTTTTGGTCTAATTTATGAAAATCCTATTATGGATATTTGGACATTGATATTTGAGGCGTATCGAAGAGCCGTTTAGGCTGGGTTGTCGTTCGACGTAATTCCTTAGTCATCGCCATTTGCTCGTTCGATCGTTTCCGATATTCGTTTGGCCATTTTTGGCCTAGGTTCAGGGAATGCCCTGAACCCCAGATTCAGACGTCTGAAACGTAATATTCAAACGTCTGAATATTGTTCTGGGAAGATTTCTATTCCCAGATTCAGACGTCTGAATATATGGTTTCAGACGTCTGAATTGGTTCATTTGGAACCAGAAAGGAAATAGGCTAAAAAGTGCCTATTTCAGACGTCTGGATTCAAGGATTCAGACGTCTGAATTCTGTCTTTGGAAAATATTTATTTTCCAGATTCAGACGTCTGAATCCTTGATTTCAGACGTCTGAATCCTTGATTTCAGACGTCTGAATCTGCACTCTTTTTGCCTATTTGCCTATTTGCTTGAGAATTCCAATTTAAATCGATTTGTGATGATCCTATTTATTGTTATCATTTAATTATCGACCTTGATGACATTTTCTTGGGAATTTTTGAAAATATCCACTTTGATGGATTTAATATCGATTTCTTTGGATTTATTCACGTCTTCGTATGTGAATTTTGATGATTGATTGTTCCTACAATCCTTTCGATGATTTGTCACTTTAAAAATATAAAGGTTTCTATACTAGTAGTAAATATCAAAACCCTTTTCATCAAAACGATTTCAACTCTATTTTCAATTACAAAGCTCGTTTCCTAAACCGTTTCCAATCTACTAGTATATACAAACCTTTACCTCACTCGTATGAGAAATCTAATTAAACGACTTAGTAAAACAAGTGGTATGAAACTCTTGCGTTTACTTCGTTGGTTTATTCTTGGACTTGTTCGATTGAATCTCTTGTGACAATTTTCTAGTGGAGACCTACAATTTGTTCGTAAATATTTAAGTTAAGCTAGTGGTTATGGGACATAAAGCTAAGCTCATATATTTACTAGCTTACTGTAATCGACACTTCTCGTTGATCATGACGATCATCTTTCTGATTTAGACTAGCAATGTGCGATGTCTCTTTGTCTATGTGGAGGACTGTTCCTCATTTTATTGAGCTTCGTCTCATTTCTTACATGGGTCGTACCTATTTAGGTGCGTCGATGTTTCTTTACACATGGGTCGTACCTTTTTAGGTGCGTCAATGTTTATTATGCATGGGGTGTACCTTTCTAGGTGCATCGATGTTTGTTTACTTCGTGGAGCAATCGGCTCAATAAGTCGGGGCATGGGACGTATCTTTCTAGTTGTGTCGATGTTCGTCTATGCATGGGGCGTGTCTTTCTAGGTGCGTCGATGTTCGACTTAGCATGGGGTGTATCTTTCTAGGTGCATCGATGTTAGACATTACATGGGGTGTATCTTTCTAGATGCATCGATGTTTATTTATGCATGGAATGTATCTTTCTAGGTGCATCGATGTTTATTTATGCATGGGGCGTATCTTTCTAGGTGCGTCGATGCTAGAGCATGGGGCGTATCTTTCTAGGTGCGTCGATGTTCGACTGTACATGGGGCGTGTCTTTCTAGGTGCGTCGATGTCCAGTTTGTGGGATTGGCCATCCTTTTCTTGTGATTTCTGGATTTCGTGTGTTGAATTCTGGAATTTATGCTTCACCTATCTTCGTGATTTATATTGATTTGATTTATCAATTATTGTGGCTTGGTGAATGAAATTAGGAGTATGACATTCCTTTTGATCCTTGAGTAGATTATTGTGATATTGATTAATCTCTTGTTGATTTTCAATTACTTATATATCACAGCTTGGCATAGTGATTATTATATGTTTAGTCATTTCTCTTATTCTTTATCATTTCATCTGATATTTATAGCTAGACTGATCCGTTTATTATTTTCTTATTAAATAATACTCGGGTCAGACCGAGATGTTACAGGTGCTTCTGCTTGACTTCTCCCCTGGGATTCATTACTCTGACTTTTGGCAAACTACTTAGATTAGTAGTTTATTTTGTTGTATACACTTGAGATATAGACTCATAGTTGTATTCTTTCGTATAGCACGTGTTGCTATTCTTTTGTATTATTGTGGATCTTTTTGACCACTACTTTGACATACACTTCCATGTGTTAATTATGTATTCATATCTTCTTCCGCCTTTGTGATATGAATTATATGTGACTGATTTATGTTGTTTATTTCTGTATTTGTTTCCGAAGATATTATAGCCACTGTGTAGTAGCTTTGAGTTTGTGTCGGCATGTCGGATTTCCAATTGACAAAGAATTGCATGTTATACTATCTGACATATCGATGCTCGCACAAAGCAATTACATGGATGGTCGCTCCTCACAGCCTTATTCTCCATGCTAGTTGACAGCATTCACCGTAATGTTCTTGGCTAGCGTGGGTATAGAGGTGGGGCGTCACAACCCTCTCGCCCAAACATCAACTCGAGACCACGAGCAAGACCGCCTCTACCGCCTCGTTTATCTGCCACCATCGCCTCACGACCATCGTGCACTGTCAAAACCCATGCACCCCACTCAAAACTGAAGACTTTCCCTAGCTCTGTAAATCTATCCACTGCTACCACCACTAGCATCTACGACCACCTTCGTTGACTCCAACCTGACCGCCACGTCTTACCTAACCTTCGAGCGCCCTAGCATCGAGTTCGAAGCTTCCAACCTCTGCCAACGATGAGATTTTCGAAGCCCAAAATTTTAGTCCTAAAACCCTAATTCGACCTCAACGATGAACCACAGACCACCTAACCATCTGACATCATCCTCTCTGCCTCAGCCATCCCCCCAGCCTACCTCCAGTGCTGCCGCTCCACCCATCTTCACACATTGTCGGAAATTTGAATTCCATCCAAATCTGATCATCTCGTCCCTTATGCCAAACCCCATGCTTAAGAATCAAATAAAGAACACTAAAAATTCTATTTTTTCAAGACGAACAAGGCTATAGAGATAGATTGTCATAATACGATCATCAAAACTCCTCCTTTTTGTCGCCTCTTACTGTATTTTACAAATTCCTTTAAATATATACAACTAAAAATTCCAAAACTATTTTTTTATTAATCTATGGAACAAATACGTAACTTTCTAGTTGGCGACGTATTAAAATTCCTTAGGATTTGAGAGTTATTGATTTTTGAAGAGAAAGAGAGTTTATTCACTAGTTTTGAATTACAGAAGAATGAATGAAAAAGAGATATGTGACGCTATGTATGTCTCCCCTCTGCTCATGTGCCTAAATAAATACGTAGGCAAAACAACAACTATTGATCTAAAGGCAACTATCCTGGAAAGACAAGAAGCGGGGTAGCGTGAAGGACAGACATGGAGAACAAAATGTGGTTGTGCAATGTACTCTACAAATGTTGATTTCTAAAACACTTTTGAGTACCCCATCGCATAATATCGCATCTGTGTATGGGCCGTAAATGACAGAGAACAAAAGACGATTGTGCACGGCACCGTTACACGATCACAAAGCAACGATAAAATAGACAAGTTATTAAATTCTATGAAATCTCAAAATGCCAACATTTGCCGTAAAATTCGTCAAATGAATTTTTACTTATTTTCCCAAAATTAAAATTATGAAAAAATTCTAAAAATGAAATAAAATATACGTTATTAGAATTCAAGTCTAAGTTTGAAATAGGTAATTTATTATAATTTAAATTCAAATCCGAATATTTAAATAATTTAGGTATTCAAACTTGAAGACCCAAAATACGGGTTGTTACAATTCTCTCCATCTAACGGCCATAAATCATCGGCACCGCCAGAGGTTGTTTTAGGCCGAGGCTCCAACTAAGAAAATGTTCGGCTTGATGAGGTGAGTAGAATGGATGGTGGAAAAAACTATGGGTGGTCAGAATTTAAATACGATGTAGATTTGGTTTTGGCGTTCGTTAGTGGGCCTTAAGCGATGCGATGAGGTGTCGACGTCAGGGCTACCTTCGAGTGCGTGTGACAGTCTCCGGCTATGTTTGCTGGCGATGACGTTGGTTTGAGGTAGCGACTGTTGTTTGACCTGGGTAGATCGAGCAATGGGATTAGTTAAGTTAATTGGGGATCAATAATTTAAAGATATAATTAAA
Organism: Allium cepa; assembly: GCA_030765085.1. Lineage (NCBI taxonomy): Eukaryota > Viridiplantae > Streptophyta > Magnoliopsida > Asparagales > Amaryllidaceae > Allium > Allium cepa. The sequence continues at coordinate 352,465,933 of CM060944.1, forward strand.
GATTTAATCATATTCTTTAATTTGTAAATCTTATTATACTCATAACTTGTTCATACAAGGTCCAAATCGAATGCGGTGAGTTGCGTTGTACTTGTAAACGCATTGTCTACGCTATGGAATTGGATTGCTAGGAAATGAAGCTTGTAGAATTTCAAACTAAAATCGAATGCTGACAGAACCAAAATGCATCCGCGATAACTGGAAATTTAGCGAGTTAAACTCACATGTTTGGTTAATCGGTATATTGCATATTAGATAAAAAATTATTTGTTGTCTACTTGGATGTCAATTTATATTATTGTTTGATTGATTGTTTGGATTGGATTCCTATTTTAGTAATTCATATAACTATATATTATTGTTTATTTCTGCCTAGTAGCGGATGGTATAAATAACCACTTTGTTGTAGGGGACAAAAAGAAGAAGTCGGAGTTTTATCGTAGCGAACATGTCATTATGGACTACTTCGACAAATAAACATACATACATATGATTTACAGGGGACCTTTACAGAGAGACCTAAAGGGGTTTCTCGCCATTATTTATTTTCACTATTATCTGCATCTCATTTGTATTCTTTTATTGCTTATATTGATGTTTAGTTAAAATAATTATGACAGTCTATTTGAATTCTTTAAGTGTCATTATAGCGATTTTTTGCTATGTCTTGACTATTGAATATCATCTCCCTATACTCTTGTATGTTGAACTTGAGCTTTATTTTCTCAAAATAGATTTTTAAAATTCACTAATCATTTTGATTAATTATATTTGATTTTAATTAATCATTTTAACTAATGATGTTTGAATTTAATTAATGATATTCAAAATTAATTAATCAATTTAATTAATGATATTTGTGTTTGATTAATCATTTAAGTAATGATGTCTTAAATTTAGTTAATCATTTTAATTAATAATGATTGAATCTAACTAATCATTGTAATTGATGATTTTTGGATTCAATGCTAATTTTGATTAATGATGTTGAAAATTAAGTTAATCATTTCAATTAATAGTGTTTTAAAAGTTAATTGATCGATTTAATAAAAGAGTTTATAGTACATCAACTAATTTAAAAAAGCGTTTAAAGTTACTTAATTGATTTAAAAAAGTCTTAAAGTTAATTAATTAATTTGAAAAAAGTGTTTAAAGGTAATTAATTAAGTAATTAAAACGATTATAAATTTGTATATAAATTATCATTTGATCTAAATTAATATTGTCTAAATTTATAAAGGAATTTAAATTTATTTATTATCCTTTAAGGATAATAAGTGTTGTTTTAAATTTATAAATGCTAGTTTATAAATGAGAAAATCTTCTAATAGAAATTGTATAGAAATAAAGCTAAGTGTAAATTGTTTTAGATTAATCATAAATAATGTTAATAATATTTGTTTTGACACTTGTTTTAATACACTTAGTATTATTATAATTTGTTCTTTTTAAAAGAATATTTCAAAGAGTGTTTTTAATATATTTTACAAATATCTGAAAAGTGAAAATTAAGCCCAAGTATAGATTAAATGTTTTGAAAGTGTGATTAATTTATTAGTAGAAAGCGTATGTGATTTAATTCCCATATACAAATCACTTTGTCATTTCCAATAATCGATTTTTCCATTATCGATTTTGATTCTGCTATATTATTTGTTTTTCACGATGTTTTTCTTTATTCGAGCTTTTTTATCCTTTGTCGAAACTAGCTAAAACTAAAGAGCAGATAAGGTAGGAAAACCCTCCTAGTCATTTTTGTACTTCGTCATTCATAAACAATTTATCGCTCATTTTGAGCATTGTCATCCAACATCAAGAAAAACTAAAACCGAAGGGCGAGTGAGAGCCAAACCATGTGAGTCGCACCTATTAGGGTATATACACATTCATCTAGAGAAGTCGATAGCATGCATGCATTGATGTAAGTATATTCATATGCATGTGGATTTAACTAGGTCCATCTTGGAAGTTCCCGAGAGTGTTAGATGTTTAGCGAGGACTATCAAGTATATTTTGTCTAGAGGTATACTTTCTGTGTAAGAGGGAGCACTCTCCTAGTTATGTTGGATAATTTATTTTTCCTTGTTTCTATATTGAACCTTGGAATCGATCTTTTCATCTTTTGTGTTACATCAATCTAGGATGATTTGTACTAACTTGAGTGTTGCTATCCTTTTTCGAAAATGACTAAACCAAAGAATGGGTAAGGGTTGAAAATTTTCTCTTTCCTTATTTAATTCAAATCTTTGAATAATGTTTCGTAATTTGTATCGAGAAGGGTCTGGTGCTCTTCTCGATGTCTAATTATATTTGTCCATTATATAAGTTTGGATTTTTGTTATTATCTATGTAAATCCTTTCGTTTTTGGATGGTTATTATGACTGTTTCTTATTTTTTTAACATATGGATGTTGTTCTTATGAGGTAAAAACCCGCTTCGTATTTAGCGGCATGATCTCATAGAATTATTAAATGTTAGCTTTGTTACTTGATATTTTTCGTGTTAGTTTTTGAGATTGATTCAGGTGTTATTTTATTATAATGCTTGGGTCAGACCAAGTATTTTTTAGGTTTTGTTGCTAGTGGGACATGGAGCTCATGCAGTAGAGCTGGAAGTTCACATATCATAGTACTTCACTTTCGGCAGTATTATATATACACCTATCAGCAATTGTAAGGTTGGGAATTTTTTAACTGTCTAGCTGATAAGGTTTATTTTAACTCTGATGTACTCTGTATTTTGGAGTGATAGTTTTTACCGTCTTTGTTATATTATATGTTGTCGATTCTGTTGTGAGATTCTAATTCCTCTGTTTTTTGTTCCTTTATTGATTTTACCCTAACAAACTGCCCTTTCTGTTGGAAATGCATATTACATATCTTAAGGCTGAATTAACACTAGAGGGAGGAGGGTGAATAGTGTTGAATTAATTTTATGAATCTTTTTGAAGTCTTTTCAAATTAAATCCAAACAGATGTAATTCACAAACATAGAAACAATCATAGAATCAGACACAGATGAAAATAGTAAATAAAAGCGGTAAAGGAAAGAACACACCGGAATTTTATACTGGTTCAGAGTTACTCTACATCCAGTCCCACACAATTTCTTATGTAGATTTATTTTCAAATATAATGTGGATATTACAACCACGATTTCAAGGCCATGAGATAAACCCTCATGTCTTTGAGTCCAGGGCAAACTCTCATAATTTAACTAGGCTATAAGATCGCCTAATTGATTTATGGGCTACAATCACACCCAATTGATTTACAGGCTACAATCACACCGTTTCCGATGTCATTTTGATAGATAGAGAGACTCGATACACTTCTTTGATTACAAATGATCCTATAACTCTGAATAGCACTGAGATCGTTGAGAGAGAGTGGCAGAGAATAAACCTAGAGATAATCAAGATTGATTCACTTAGGATTTTCATAGAGTTTTATTAAAATATAGGAGAATACTTGAGTGGAGAAGGAGTGAAGAAATGAAGAAAAACTAACTTAAAATTCATTGAAAACAACTAGTATTTATAGAAGAACAACAGTCATGTCCATTCATGAAAGATTATGACAAATAGAAACTTCATTTGAAAATTAGAAATTCGAATTTCTACAATCACCATGTTGACATGGGGAGATGTGGTATGTCGATGTGCCCTAGTAAATTTTGGAAATTGATTTTAGTTTCTAAAAGAGATTTTCTTTCTAAAACTTATCAAAACAATTTCTAAAGTTTGTAAACCATTTTGACAAAGTTTAAACTTATAAAAGAGATTTAAAAAGTAATCATAAAAATATATAATATATAATATAATATTAATATTAATATTAAAAACTAAGTATAGAATATATTTTTGAGATATAAAGATTATAATATTACAAACTAGGAGATAGTTTAAAAAACATGAGATGATTTTGAAATCAAAATATAAAAGATAATAAAAATAGTTTAAGGCAAAAATATTTAAACTGAGAGAGATGACTTTAAAAAAAAAAAAAAAAAAATTTAAATAAATCATTTTGAAAATTTCATGGATTCCATTCCACTAGAGAAGATTGTGGGTTCCATCCCACAATGAGGTCGTAGATTCCATCGCATTATTAAAGCAAGAAGGTGGTTTCCATTCCACGATTAAAATCCAAATAAAGATTTTAGTGCTATTATGAAGTTTTAACTTAAATCTAGACACTATTACTTATCTTGATATCCTGAACTCTTGAAATCTTGAACTCTTGATATCTTCTACTCTTGATACTCATGAGTCTTCAGTCTTGTTTTCTTCAATCTTGAATTGGTCAGTTTTGAACCTTTATATTGTACAGTCTTCATTCTCAGTACCTACATATATATCATGCATATACATACATATCTAGACAAGAATATTAATATTTATATTTTATAACAAGTCCTAAGATTGTTGTCATCAAAACCATCATCTCAAGAGCTAACCATCTCCCTCTTTTGATGATGATAACCTTTATTTATAAAATCTACTCCACCAAACTCCGATTCTACTCCGACTCCTCCTTATTCCAACAACTCCCCTTCAATCTACTAGCTCTCCCTTAATCTAAGCTTGTCTATCCTATTTTATAACTCTTCCCCTTTGTCATCAACAAAAACTAATCCTAAACTACATAAATCTCCTTAAACTAATATTATCGAACTAAATACTAATAATGAAGTATAATTAAGCGAAACGTAAATATAATTTTATTATATATGTATATATATGTTGTTATATTACACATATAAACAAAAATATATACAAATACACACAATATATAAAAACAATAATATAAAAACAATCTAATGAGAGTCTTTGATAATTGGTGACTTGTGAATCGAACAATTTGGGCAATGGAGACAAAAGTTTCCATGTTGTTCGACCAAATTACCATCTTTATCAAAAAAGACTTCTCCAATGCAAATAATTTTATCATCTTTGTCCATTTTTGCTTCTTCTTCTTCTTCTTCTTTGTCTTCCTCTAATGGTTTATGAATATGAATGTTAGAACAGTCATCTTCAATCACGATCGGGTTTGAATGATTATCCATTAGAAATTTTTGCAAATTTCTAATGATTTTGCCATGTTTCTCTTTTTCTTTAGCCATCTTTATTTGCATGACTTACAACTCAGTCATCATTTGCAGAGAGTCCTTCAAAGTTTCCTCTATCTTCATGACTTGTGCTAGTGTAATCCGTTGAAATGGACCAATATTAGGAGAAAGGAAAGAAAAGGTCGCATTTTGGTTTGATTTGGAAGAGGAGGCCCTTATTTTATATTCTCGGAATTTTATTACAGAGAGAAATGAAGTGGAAGGCAGAAGAATTCAAAATATAGAGAATATATAACTACCAAAAAATTTTAGAGGGAAAATCAAAATTTCAGCTTTTACCATTGTATGTCGACATGAGGGGTGGGGGATGTCGACATCCTTATGGAAATTTTGGAAATTTTCTTCATTTATTTAATATATATGTTACTATATCTATATTCTATATCTTAGTTATAGAGAAAATACCTAGTTCTCTTTTAAATTTAGTAAAGGTTGATTGATTCAAGGGTTTGGTCAGAGTATATGCTATTTGATTCTTAGTGTTGAAAATTAAAGAGAACTAATCTCTTTACTTATATTATCTATGAAAAAATGATGTCTAATATCAATATGTTTGTTTCTGGCATTATGAGCAGGATTTTTGGATAAATTTATTGCACTTGTAATGTCATAATAAATTGGTGATTTTGAAATATTTGATCCAAAATCCTTTAAGGTCTGGTACATATAGGATACTTGAGAACAAGCTAAATCAATAGAGATATATTCGGCTTCAGTTGTTGATAGTGAGATAGTATTTTGCTTTTTACTAAACCAGGAAACCAAAGAATGTCTTAAAAAGTGACAAGTTCCACTTGTACTTTTTCGGTCAGATTTACAACCGGCATAGTCAGCATCACAATATTGGATTGAATCAAATGAATCATTTTTATGGTAAAATATGCCGTAGTCTAAAGTGTGTTTAACATATCTTAGGATACGTTTAACAGCTTTTAAATGGGTCTCTTTGTATTGAGATTGGTACCTTGCACAGAGATAGAACTATGCATGATATCAAGCTTACTCGCAGTTATATGGAGTAGCGATCCAAACATTCCCCCATATAGTTTTGGTCGACATCTTTTGACATGTCTTCTTTATTCAAAGCTTCATTGGTTGCCATAGGAGTGGATTTTCCACTCGCTGTGGTCATACCAAACTTATTAATTAGATCCCTAGCATATTCTCTTGACTAATGAAAATACCACTATCTAATTGTTTTATTTGCAATCCTAAAAAGAAAGTAAGTTCACCCATATGACTCATCTCAAACTCTTTTGTCATTATTTCAGAAAACTCTTTGTTCATTTCATTGTTGTTGATCCAAAAATTATATCGTCTACATAAGTCTGTACTAATTGGATATCATTTTTGTTTCTTTTGATAAAAAGAGTACTATCTACTTTACCAATTTCAGAATTTGATTGTAATAGGTAAGATCTTAGTTTATCAAACCAGACTCTAGAAGCTTGTTTCAGACCATATAAAGCTTTCTTTAATTTGTAAACATGACTTGGAAACTTTCATCTTTAAAAAGTGGAGGTTTTTTAACATAAACATCTTCTTTAACAAAACCATTTAAAAATGCACTTTTGACATCCATTTGAAATAATTTGAAATTGTTGTGGTTTGCGAAAGTAAATAGAATTTTAATGGCTTCTTATCTTGCCACAGGTGCAGAAGTTTCATCATAGTCTATTCCTTCTTCTTGACAATAACCTTGCACGACTAACCGAGCTTTATTTCTAACGACCTCACCTTGTTCATTCATTTTATTTTTCTAAACCCATTTAGTTCCTATTATAGTTTTGTCCTTAGGTCGAGGAACAAGTTCCCATACATCATTTTTGTTGAATTGATTTGGTTCTTCTTGCATAGCAAGAATCCATGAATCATCAGATGATGCTTTCTTTGGATTTTTAGGTTCAATAGTTGATATAGAAGCTACATTACTCATCTTGTTTAATTAACTTCTAATTCTAATAACAGCTTCAATATTTCCTAATATATTTTCTACAGGATGATCTTTTAAAAGCCTGATCCTTTTATTAGGATGAACAATTTCACAATTTGTTTCATTTGATTCATTATTTAAAGTAACAAAATCATCTTCATCATTTATTTGAACAAAATCTTTGAAATTTTCATCAAAAGATACATGCATTGTTTCTTCAATGGTGTTAGTTTTTAAATTGAAAACTTTATATGCTTTACTTCTATTATAATATTCCATAAAGATTCCTTTGTCAGATTTAGGATCAAATTTATCCAAATTATCCTTTGTATTTAGAATGAAACATTTATTTCCAAAAACTTTAAAATAAGATACCTTAGGTTTCTTATTGAAAAGAAGTTCATATGATGTTTTATTAGTTAGATGTCTAATTAAAATCCTATTCAAAATATAACAAGCTGTAACGACTGCTTCAGCCTAAAAATTTCTTTGTAATTTACTATCTGAAAGCATAGTTCTTGCACACTTTTGAATCGTCCTATTTTTACACACTACCACTCCATTTTATTGTGAAGTTCTTGGAAAGGAAAAATTATGAGTTATTCCTTTTTTATTACAAAATTCTCAAAATTTTCATTTTCAAATTCTCCACCGTGATCACTATGAATAGTTTTGATTTTTAAAGAAAATTGATTTTGAATTCTTTTGCCAAAAGTTTTAAATATATCAAAAGCATCACTTTTCAGTTCCAGAAAAATTGTCTGTGTAAATCTATAATAATCATCTACAATTACAAAAACATATTTACTGTGATTTATTGGCTGAATTTGAGATGGACCAAACAGATTTAAGTGAAGTAACTCAAGAGGTTTTGAAGTTGAAATCATATTTTTCAATTTAAATGAACTCTTTTTAAGTTTTCCTAATTAATAAGCATCACATATACTATCTACTTTAAAATCCATTTTAGCAAAACCTCTTACTAGATCAAGTTTTGAAAGTCTTGATAAGAGTTTGAAATTCAAATGCCTAAATCTTTTATGCCAAATCCAAGGGTCGCTTGTATTAGCCAAAAGACATAGGTTATTATTTGATATTTTCATACTGAGAATATAAATATTTACCTTCCTAATTCCTTCAAAGATAATATTTGATTTATTATCTTCGATGTGACACTTATCCTTTTTCAAATTTAATTTTGTACTCCTTATCACATAGTTGGCTTATGCTAAGTAAATTATATTTTAGATTCCTAGCTAACAAAACATTAGAAATAGCAGGAATTTTAGAGTTATCGACATTGCCTATGCCAATCACCTATCCTTTTAAGTTGTCTCCAAAGTTGAACAATCCTTCATCTTCATAAATTATGTCATTCAGTATCTCCGAATTACCAGTCATGTGTCTTTAACATCCACTATCAAGTATGCATTTATTTTTCTTGATTTGCACGATTTGTCCATTGAGTGTTGATTCATCAAAAGCTATATAACACATCTGTTCCTACACAATGCACTAATTCGGTAGATAACTTGATTTTATATAATAACAATATACAGACTTATGAGACAATGATGATTTGGACAGTTCAGAACTTGTGTTAATAGAATCTCTAAAATTTCCATTTTAAACTTTTTCAAAATTCAGATTATGATAACTTTGAAAACCAATGCTCTAATACCAAATGTAGGAAATGCGGATTATGGATCTTAAGGCAGAATTAACACCAAGGGGGTGAATAGTGTTTAATTAATTTTATGAAACTTTTTGTTATCTTTTCAAATTAAATCCAAGTGTAACGCCCCCACTCCGAGACCCACTCTAGTAAAGAGTATTACGGAGTAATATCATCTACTAGAACGGAGAATAGAGTATAATGGAATCGACCATGTGCAATCAAGCTATAACTTACTACTTAATACGTCAAATAGGTGGTTTTCTTTTCTCAAGTGGTTCGACATATCCAATAGATATTTATAAAGAAATTACAATGGATAAGAAAAATAGGTTCAGAACAAACATAATACTAAATGATAACATCATCATCATAGAACAGTCACATAACAGTCACAGAACATAGGTACAATATATCGTCAATACAGATCCAAATATCAAAAGGTGGGTACAAAGCCACCGCTCACACATGTGAGTCAAAAATATGTACATAAGAGACTGAATAATCAGAGTATCAAAATAGTGGACAAATATAAAGAGCTAACTATCAGCATAGCAGATAATGTCCAAGCGGAAGCACAGAAAGCTAAGTCCAGAGACCTAACCTGAAACAACTTGGTCTGACCCGAGCGAAAACACTCGGGTCAGGCTAGCTAAATAATCAGTAATAACTGAGATATATAATAATGCGGTATATAAACAAAATAGAACTTCTCCAAAGAGAAGAGTATTATGGGCTTCATGAATATAATGACGATCCCTAATCATCAATAAACGGTAAAAATCTCCAAAGAGAATATCAACAACAAAGTGTGGAATAAATAAAATCGCCTCATATCATCGGCGTAGCCAAAGCTATATAAAGTTGCCCATAGGCAATAATCCCAAGAGTGACCAGAGTCTGTAATCAATGCCCAAGCAAAGATCGGGGCTCCAAAGAGCAATAGGGATATACTGAAAAGTCAATGAAATCGAATACTGAAAAGCAGTGTCCAGAGACACTGTAAATCCACAAAGTAATCGCACTTACATCGTATGGTTCCATAGAACCAACACCGAATGGCGGTAGTCGAATGGATATAAAAATCATCAGATAATACAAGTATTGCACGTGCACCGACCAGAGTCGTTATTGCCAAGTACTATAGAGTTGTGATCGATCACTCGCACAGATGCGGAACGCGCGAGACGACGAGATCCTTCCCAGAAGGATAAAGGCCCAGAGGCACATGCCGAAGAACTGCTCCATAGAGCAGGTGTCCATAGACGGTTGCCCAGAGGCGTGGTGACCCAGAGGTCCAGTACTGGCCGCCCAAAGGCTAATGTGTCACAAACTTCTTGGAGAGGAACACGTAAAGTGTTAACAATGAGTCACATACCCCACGTTCGCACTAAACGGTTTACTAACCAATAGTAAGCTCACACTCCAAACAATAAAAAGTCCAACTCGTATCATCGGTAAACTAGACCCAAAGGTCAAAACGATCAATCGAATAGGTCGAGGATTAACCGAAAAGAAAATACACACGGTTCCATAGGCCGAAGATTTCCTAACCGTTTAAGCACCTTTCCACTTCGCTCGATGTGCTAAAAGTGAGTGCGAGATTTTTATTATAGAAAATAATGGTGCGAAACGGATTTATAATTGATTTTGAAATCACTTTAAAACAGCTTTTGAAAACTCTCCTATTATGGAGTAATTAATTTAATAATTAAAAATAATATTATATAATAATTTCGAAAGCCATTTAGGAGTGAAAAATCCTTTTAAAATAGTTCATAAAAACCCGTGTACGAAATCTAGAGACAAATCTCAAAGAAATCGATAAATCAGAAAATCACTGAAAACCAATATTCGCGTTGGAAAATATTCCGAATGGTTGTGAACCAAAGTTCGACAATTTTTTTTTCTTTTCGGGCCCTCAGCCCGCTTGGGCTGGGGAGCAATCATAAACCCCCAGCCCGCTCGGGCTGGGGGGGTCAGGTTAAACCCCAGCCCGCATGGGCTGGTGGTGATGCAGTAAGCCCAGCCCGCATACGGGCTGGGGATGAACATAGGCCCAGCCCGCATGCGGGCTAGGGAGGAGAACACAAGACTAGCCCGCGCGAGCTGGGAAAAGGGTCCAGCCCCAGCCCCCGCGTGCTGGGGTCTTGAGACCCGCCCCAGCCCACCCGGGCTGGGGTCTTGTGGCCCGCCCCAGCCCGCGCGGGCTGGGGACTTTCGGCCCGCCCCAGCCCGTTTGGGCTGGGGACTTGTGGCCAGTGGCTAGCCCAACTGGGCTAGCCTGCTATGTCTGAGCTGCAGCCTGGGTGCAACCCAGACCCCTGTTTTCAGCCTGTTTTCAGGCTGAAGCATTCCAGCCTGCACAAAATGATGATTAAAGTGATTTTGGAGTGTTTTTTTCAAGTTTTTGGCATCAAATCTCACTAATACCAATCACTAATTACTATATAATGATCACTACGGTATATTAATGGAAACAAAGGGCCAAAGCTTAGCATTACCTTATGAAGCAAATATCACAAACACCTTATGTGCACACCCAAAATGAAAGCAAAGATGATCAACGAGCTATGATTCACATGTTACATAATAAAACATGTGTTACTAAATGATTTATGAAGTCAAAAGAGGATTAAACACATATTAGAAGAGGTTTTTAGCAATATACCTCTCTAGAAAGCAACAATGACCATTATAGCATCAACCCAAGTTAGCAAAAGATGATTAGGAGGCTATAAGATCATAAAAACACATAAAACATGTGTTAACAAACTTATTTCAGAAATTTGAGAGATATAAAAGATGGATTTGAGGTGGGTATTTGCATTACCTTTGCATAGAATGACTTGCATAAGCTAAAACTTGAAGGAGATGAAGATGGAGGCCATTTTCGTTAAGAAAGCTTTAGGAAATGATTAGGGTTTTGATTAGGGTTGAATGAATGAGGTTAGAAGAGTTTGAGATAATTTATAGAGGAGGATTTAGGGTGGGTTATTGGGTTAAGTTTAGTAACCCAATAAGAAGAGGGTTATTTACATGTTTCCAAAAATTAGTCTAAGTGTTCATGTATGTTTATAAAACTCTTTTTTTTTACCCAAACCCATTTTAAAATCTCTCCTAAAATATTTAACTTTCCAAAAATAACATTTTATCCTCATTTTAAAATCCCATATTTCCTATTTAATTAAAATAGCCTTTTTCAAATAAATTTTGTTATTCCAAATCCTTTTACGCTTCATTAAAATAAATAAAAATCCTAACTTTTATTTATTAATTGGTAATGCAAATCCCGGGTTGTTACAGACTCCCCCTTAAGAAAATTGCGTCCCCGCAATTCCTTAAGATAGATGTCGTCTATAACGTCAAATCCACAAAAGAAGTGATAGAGATAAAATAGAGAATTCTTACCCGCAGAAGAAGATGGGAGAAAGCCAGGATAAGAGCGCTCGATAGATTCTCTGGTCTCCCAAGTGTAGTCCTTAGGATTCAGTGACCATTGAATCTTCACGAGTGGAACCTCTTTGTTGCGAAGACGTCTAACCTCCGAATCAAGCACACGGAGAGGTTGCTGCTCCAAAGATAAGTCAGGTAAGATCTCTAAATCAGGCACGACATGCAGCTCAATGATAGAATCAGGATCACGAACACACTTGCGAAGCTGAGAAACATGGAACACGTCATGCATTCCAGAAAAATGAGCAGGTAGAGCCACACGATAAGCAATGGGGCCGATGCGTTCCGTAATAGGAAATGGTCCAACATAGCGAGGAGCCAACTTCCCTGTAGAGCTGAAACGCACAACCCCCTTCATGGGAGAAATCCGAATGAAGACAAAATCACTAATGGAGAACTCAAGAGGCTTCCTACGGTTGTCCGCGTAGGATTTCTGGCGGTCCTGTGCCTCTTTCATTCTCTGACGGATAAGAACAATCTTTTCAGAAGATTCCCGAACTGAATCTGGACAAAGAATAAGCTTCTCGCCAGATTCTAACCAACAAGCAGGAGAGCGACATGGCCTTCCGTATAGAGCCTCGAAAGGTGCCATGCCGATACTAGACTGAAAGCTGTTGTTGTAGGAGAACTCTACAAGCGGTAAGTGATCCTCCCAACTACCTCCGAAATCCAGAATACAACAGCGCAAAAGATCCTCCAAAACACGATTCACCCTCTCAGTCTGACCGTCGCTTTGAGGGTGATAAGCAGTCGAGAGATTCAGCTTTGAGCCCAAAGCTGACTGTAGGCACTTCCAAAAGTGACTAGTGAAAATAGTGTCTCGATCACAGACGATAGAGCTAGGAATGCCATGAAGTCGAACGACTTCCTTCACATATAGCTTGGCAAGCTGAGGAGCAGTCCGAGTGGACTTAATAGGAATGAAATGAGCTGATTTAGTCAAGCGATCGACGATGACCAAAATAGAAGTATGGCCTGACCTCGATCGAGGCAGACCGTCAATAAAATCCATGGATATCTGATCCCATTTCCATAATGGAATCTCTAGCGGCTGAAGAAGACCAGATGAACGCTGATGCTCGGCCTTGATCTGTTGACAAGTCATGCAACCGCTCACATAACTTGCCACATCTCTCTTCAAACCCTCCCAATAATATAGCCGGCAAATATCGGCATACATCTTACTCGAACCGGGATGTATAGTGTACTTAGTGCGATGGCACTCGTCTAGAATGTCACGCCTAAGTGATAAATCAGATGGTACAACAATACGGTTCTTCCTACGAAGACACCGATGAAAATCAAGAGAATAATCCAGCAATGTCTCATCACCGGATCCCGACTCGAGAAGATGAATAAGATGCAATAAGTCTGGATCCTGCCGCTGAGCATGGGCAATGCGATCCAATAAGATAGGACGAGCTTCCAAGCTAAATAATAAGACAAGAGCATCAGAAGATGGAGCTCGATCTCTAATATCACATAAAGATAGAGTCTCAAGAACATTCCACTCGGCAATCATCATAGAAACTACCGCCGAGTGCTTGCGACTGAGCGCATCTGCAACACGATTACCCTTGTCAGGGGTATACTGAATATCTAAATCATATGAGGCGAGAAACTCAAGCCATCGCTGCTGCCTCATGTTGAGATCTCTCTGGCTGAAAAGATACTTCAGAGACCTGTGATCGGTGTAAAGAGTGAAGCGTTCGCCTAATAGAAAGTGACGCCACATCTTCAAGGCAAAGATGATAGCTGCTAACTCAAGATCATAAGTAGGATAGCGAACCTCATTCGGACGCAGTTTCCTGGAAGCATAAGCAACTACCCGATCCTTCTGCATAAGCACAGCACCGAGCCCGCTACCACAAGCATCGGTGTAAACAACCAGATCCTGGTTACTCTCAGGAACCACAAGAATAGGAGCATGAGTGAGAAGTTCCTTCAGTTGCTGAAAGGAAGCTTCACACTTATCATACCAAATAAAGAGAACACCCTTACGAGTCAGCGTCCTAAGGGGAAGTGCAACTCGAGAGAAATCCTTGACAAACCGACGGTAATAACCCGCCAGACCAAGGAAGCTGCGAATATCATGAACGTTCTCGGGCTGCTTCCAATTCTGAATAGCTTCAATCTTGGCAGGATCGACAGAAACACCCTCAGATGGTACAATATGGCCCAAGAACTTGATCTTTCTCTCCCAATAATGGCACTTGGAGAGCTTGGCCTTAAGCTGATGCTGACGAAGAGTATCCAAGACAATCCGCAAATGATGAGCATGCTCTGCCTCGGATCTAGAGTAAATAAGAATATCATCGATGAAAACCAGAACGAATCTATAGATATATTCCCGGAATACTCGATTCATAAGATCGACGAAGAAAGCCGGTGCATTCGTCAAACCGAATGGCATGACCAACCAATCAAAAGAACCATAACGAGTGCGAAAAGCGGTAAGAGGAATGCTATCTTCCACAACTCAGAGCTGATGAAATCCGGTGGCAAGGTCGAGCTGTGAAAAGACCTTCGCACCGCTCAAATGATCAAATATATCGTCTATCCGTGGCAATGGATAATGATTTCTGATGGTCAACTCATTAAGCTTGCGATAGTCAATGCAAAGCCTAAGAGAGCCATCGGGCTTCTTAACGAAGACCACAGCAGCACCCCATGGCGAAGAACTGGACCAAATGAGCTGCTTCGCCTCAAGCTCTACTAACTGCTTCCTGAGTTCCTCATTCTCTTTAGTAGACATCCTCGTGGGAGGACGCCCAACTGGGTGGGAGCCTGGAATGAGATCGATGCGGAACTCAATGGCCCGCTTCGGCGGCAGGCCAGATACTGGCTCGAATGTATCGAGGAAATCCCGAACAACAGGAATACGAGATATGTCCACATCCTCATCTCGTGAATCAAGTGCAAATAAAGTGATATCAGAAATCCTAACATCCTGAAGAGCAATAGCTAATGGAGCGGACGAGTCAGGATGACGAAGAAATAATATCCGCTCCTAACAAATGATTTTGGCGTCGTACTGAGCGAGCCAATCCATGCCAAGAATCATGTCAAAGCCCAAATACTCCATAACGTGCAGATTCGCACGGAAAGAAAATCCACAAAGATCAATATCCATGTCCTCACAAAGCAAGCTAAGGGTCGTGGATCCACCAATGGGATTCACAATCCTTAGTGAAGAAACCAGACAAGTAACATCCAAGGGTAAAGTATCTACTAGCTCCTTTGATACGAATGAGGGAGAGGCACCCATATCAAAGAGAACTCTACAAGATCTACCATGAAATAAAATAGAACCTTCGAGAACGGAAGGATGCGTACCTCGAGGCTGAGCTGAAGATGTAGGAGCCTTGGTAGCATTAAGCTTGCCAGATCTAGGAGGTGCAATAGGACAAGTGGAGATCCTGTGTCCCTCCTTCTTGCAGAAGGTGCAATAGAGAGGTTTGGGACACTTTCGAATAAAGTGATCAGGAGAACCACAGTTGAAGCATTTCTTCGAAGGACGTGTCCCACTAGGCTGAGCAGGAGTCTGGGACTGAGAACGAGTCTGAGGCTGAGTCTGAAAAGTAGAACTATCAGTCTTCTTCTTCTTGTTCCAAGGCTTGGTATTCTGAAATGGACCCCGCTTCTGATTGGAGTTTTTGGAACCCCCACCATCTCCATCACTGTCTCTCTCACGCTCAACCGCTTCAAGGTGAAGCGCTGCGTCAACTAGCTCATCAAAAGGGAGCTTAAGCTGGAGCATAAGCTGTTTCTTCAAATATTTCTTCAGGCCTTCTACAAACTTGAGATTCTTCTTATAAGGAGTGCTGATGAACTCGAGGCCATACTTGGACAGGGCCTCGAAAGATGATGAATAGTCAGCAACAAAGGTCTTCCCTTTCTTAAGGTCAATAAAGCGGCGTGCAAGGGCTATCTTCTCAGACTCGGGGACAAACTTGAGCAAGAAGCGCTCTCGGAACTGATCCCAAGTGAGAGTGGCCTCATCGGTTTCAGAAATAAGGAGCTCGTACCAATCCAAGGCACGACCCTCAAGATGGCTAGAAGCAACAAGAACTCTGTCATGGTCAGGAAGGGTCATACGAGTAAAATTACGCTCACAAACTCTGATCCAAGCCTGGACCTCAAGAACAGTCTCGGAGCCATTGAACGGCTTCCCTCCAAGATGAATAAAGTCGCTGCAGAGGCGCGCAAAAGTAGACTTGCACGGTGCATCAGAAACTGGTGCAGGAGACTGAGAGTGCGACTGAGAGTTACGAACTAGCTCCATGATCTGGTCCGTGGTCATGTATACGCCCTCAGGGTGAGGGTTGCTGAACTGTCCAACATCAGCAGAACGGAGGTTCCTACCTCTACCAGCCATACTGAAAGATAAGGTAAGATTTAGTTAAGCACGATTCAAAGATAGATAATTCATTAAGGAATATTACGGAATATAATAGATTCCTACACATATTCCTAACTTATTTATCTAAAGGTGGATATGTTCAATTTGGATCGTATTATAACGTATTGTACTACGTGTCTGTTCTGTGTTTGTTATGCTTAATTCTGAACCTGCTCTGATACCAAGATGTAACGCCCCACTCCGAGACCCGCTCTAGTAAAGAGTATTACGGAGTAATACCGTCTACTAGAACGGAGAATAGAGTATAATGGAAGCGACCATGTGTAATCAAGCTATAACTAACTACTGAATACGTCGAATAGGTGGTTTTCTTTTCTCAAGTGGTTCAGCACATCCAATAGATATTTATAACGAAATTACAATGGCTAAGGAAAATAGGTTCAGAACAAACATAATACTAAATGATAACATCATCATCACAGAACAGTCACATAACAGTCACAAAACATAGGTACAATATATCGTCAATACAGATCCAAATATCAAAAGGTGGGTACAAAGCCACCGCTCACACATGTGAGTCAAAAATATGTGCATAAGAGACTGAATAATCAGAGTATCAAAATAGTGGACAAATATAAAGAGATATCTATCAGCATAGCAGATAATGTCCAAGCGGAAGCACAGAAAGCTAAGTCCAGAGACCTAACATGAAACAACTCGGTCTGACCCGAGTGAAAACACTCGGGTCAGGCTAGCTAAACAATCAGTAATAACTAAGATATATAAGAATGCGGTACATAAATAAATCAGTACTTCTCCAAAGAGAAGAATATAATGGACCACATGAATATAATGACGATCCCTAATCATCAATAAACAGTAAAAATCTCCAAAGAGAATATCAACACCAAAGTGTGGAATAAATAAAATCGCCTCATATCATCGGCGTAGCCAAAGCTATATAAAGTTGCCCATAGGCAATAATCCCAAGAGTGACCAGAGTCTGTAATCAATGCCCAAGCAAAGATCGATGCTCCAAAGAGCAATAGGGATATACTGAAAAGTCAATGAAATCGAATACTGAAAAGCAGTGTCCAGAGACACTGTAAATCCACAAGGTAATCGCACTTACATCGTATGATTCCATAGAACCAACACCGAATGGCGGTACTCGAATGGTTATAAAAATCATCAGATAATACAATTATTACACGTGCACCGACCAGAGTCGTTATTGCCAAGTACTGTAGAGTTGTGATCGATCACTCGCACAGATGCGGAACGCACGAGACAGCGAGATCCTTCCCAGAAGGATAAAGGCCCAGAGGCACATGCCGAAAAACTGCTCCATAGAGCAGGTGTCCAGAGACGGTTGCCCAGAGGCGTGGTGACCCAGAGGTCCAGTACTGGCCGCCCAGAGGCTAATGTGTCACAAACTTCTTGGAGAGGAACCCGTAAAGTGTTAACAATGAGTCCAATACCCCACGTTCGCACTAAACGGTTTACTAACAAATAGCAAGCTCACACTCCAAACAATAAAAAGTCCACCTCGTATCATCGGTAAACTAGACCCAAAGGTCAAAACGATCAACCGAATAGGTCGGGATTAACCGAAAAGAAAATACACACGGTTCCATAGGCCGGAGATTTCCTAACCATTTAAGCACCTCTCCACTTCGCTCGACGTGCTAAAAAGTGAGTGTGAGATTTTTATTATAGAAAATAATGGTGCGAAACGGATTTTTAATTGATCTTGAAATCACTTTAAAACGGCTTTTAAAAACTCTCCTATTATGGGGTAATTAATTTAATAATTAAAAATAATATTATATAATAATTTCGAAAGCCATTTAGGAGTGAAAAATCCTTTTAAAACCTTTTTATAAGGCCCGTGTACGAAATCCAAAGACAAATCTCGAAGAAGTCGACAAAACCAGAAAATCACTGAAAATATTCTAAGTGTTGGAAAATAGTCCAAAACTGACGCGAACCCAAATTCGAAAAATTATTCGGATCAGCAAACCGAATCCGAATGGCATGAAAATTGGTGGGAACGTAGTCTGACATTCCTACTTCAGAACGCATAAAGAATTACTCGATTCCGACTTGAAACGAAGTCGCAGCGACGCTCCAAAGTCGGACCCGGAAACAGTGAATACACTATTTCAGGCTGAGATCCGGGTCCCTCTTCGACAGCAATTTCGAAGAGTCAAATGAACTCGGATACTAATCAAACCTTCTAGAGATGGAGTTCGGAACTCCAGCTTTCCAACGAGTCCAAAAACGTTGGATTTCGACCACGGATGTGACCGTGGCGACGTCACAAAGTTTCAGTCCCAAAACTGAAAACAGAAAAAAAAACTGCTTTAATTTTTTTTTTTTTTTTTTGATGGTTTTGCGGTGTTTTTTTTCAAGTTTTTGGCATCAAATTTCACAAATAACAATCATTAACTAGCGTACAATGATCACTACACTATATTAATGGAAACAAAGCGCCAAAGCTTAGCATTACCTTATGAAGCAAATATCACAAACGCCTTATGTGCACACCCAAAATGAAAGCAAAGATGATCAAGGAGCTATGATTCACATGTTACATAATAAAACATGTGTTACTAAATGATTTATGAAGTCAAAATAGAATTAAACACATATTAGAGGAGGTTTTTAGCAATATACCTCTCTAGAAAGCAACAATGACCATTATAGCATCAACCAAAGTTAGCAAAAGATGATTAGGAGGCTATAAGATCATAAAAACACATAAAACATGTGTTAACAAACTTATTTCAGAAATTAGAGAGATATAAAAGATGGATTTGAGGTGGGTATTTGCATTACCTTTGCATAGAATGACTTGCATAAGCTAAAACTTGAAGGAGATGAAGATGGAGGCCATTTTTGTTAAGAAAGCTTTAGGAAATGATTAGGGTTGAATGAATGAGGTTAGGAGAGTTTGAGATAATTTATAGAGGAGGTTTTAGGGTGGGTTATTGGGTTAAGTTTAGTAACCCAATAAGAAGAGGGTTATTTACATGTTTCTAAAAATTAGTCTAAGTGTTCATGTATGTTTATAAAACTCATTTTTTTTACCCAAACCCGTTTTAAAATCTCTCTTAAATATTTAACTTTCCAAAAATAACATTTTATCCTCATTTTAAAATCCCATATTTCCTATTTAATTAAAATAGCCTTTTTAAAATAAATTTGTTATTCCAAATCCTTTTACGCTTCATTAAAATAAATAAAAGTCCTAACTTTTATTTATTAATTGGTAATGCAAATCCCGGGTTGTTACACCAAGCAGATGCAATTCACAAACACAGAAACAACCATAGAATTAGACAAATATGCAATAGTAAATAAAAGCAGTAAATGAAAGAACTCGTCGGAATTTTAAAACGGTTCGGAGTTACCCTGCATCCAGTCCCACACAATTCCTTGTGTAGATTTCTTTTCAAATATAATTTTGATAATACAACCTTGATTTCAAGGCCATGAGATATACCTCTTATCTTTGAGTCCAGGGCGAACTCTCTTGATTTAACCAGGCTACAATATCACCTAATTGGTTTACGGGATACAATCACACCCAATTGATTTACAGGCTACCATCACACTGTTTTCAATATCACTTTGATAGATATAGAGACTCGATATACTTCTTTGATTATAAATGATCTTATAACTCTGAATAGCATTGAGATCTTTGAGAGAGAGTGGCAGAGAATCCAATTAGAGATGATCGAGTTTGATTCACTTAGGATTTCGATAGAGTTTTGTTAAAATATAAGAGAATACTTGAGTAGAGCAGAAGGACTGAATAAATGAAGAAAAACTAACTTAAATTTCGTTGAAAACAACTGGTATTTATGGAAGAACAACAGTCATGTCCATTTGTGAAAGGTTATGGCGAATAGACACTTCATTAAAAAAATTGAAATTAGATTTTCAACAGTCACCGTGTCGACATGGTGGGATGGGGTATGTTGACATGCCTTAGTAAATTCTGAAAATTGATGTTTGTTTTTGAAAGAGATTTTCTTTCTAAAACTTATGAAAACAATTTCTGAAGTTTATAAACCATTTTCGATATAGTTTAAATTTATAAAAGAGATTTAGAAAGTAATCTTAAATATATATATAATCTATAATATAAAAGTAATATTAAAAACTAAGTAAAGAATATATCTTTGAGATTTAAAGCTTATAATATTAAAAACTAGAAGATAGTTTGAAAACATGAGATGATTTCAAATATAAAAGATAATTAATATAGTTTAAGGCTAAAATGTTTAAACCGAGAGAGATGACTTTTAAAAATGTTTTTGGAAAAATATTTAAAATAAATCATTTTGAAAATTCCATGGATTCCATTCCACTAGAGAAGGTCATGAGTTTCATCTCACTAAAGAGGTCGTGGGTTCCATCCCACTATTAAAGCGAGAAATGAAGTGCTATTATGAAGTTTTAACTTAAATCTGGACAATGTTACCTATCTTGATATCTTGAACTCTTGAAATCTTGAACCTTCGATATCTTGAACTCTTGATACTCATGTGTCTTCAGTCTTGCAATCTTCAATCATGAATTCATCAGTATTTATAGTTTATAACATGTTCTAAGGTTGTTGTCTTAAAAACCATCATCTCAGGAACTAATATTTTCAACAATTGGATGTTTAGCATTTGAATACCGTGGATGTATTCAGTAATGACTTTCGATGGTCGAAAAGGCAAGTCGTTACAGTAGGCCCCAAACCAACAGAAGAAAACTAAAGCCAAGTGGCCTCTCATATCTAGAGCATAAAATCATCAATCAATTTCAATTTCTAAATCTACTACATACCTTTTTGTGTTTGATTTATATTTTGATAAGCAATTTATTATCTTGATGCAAATGTAGGTACCCAAAAATCAAATAGCATTCTCTCGCTTCCCTATGCTTAGATAATCCAAAAGAGAGTCAGGCTAACAAAAGACCAATATACTAGCTATCTCTATCTTAAGAAGATCAAATAGTGTAAACAATGTAACAATCATATGCAATAAGGCAATACAAAACAACGTATAATATGAAGCAACTCTATATGCAAAAACTAGCTTGATATAAATTTACGTGCAACTTTCGTGTGATATAAAGCCACGTGCAACCAAAAGCAACATAACAAGCATATGCAACCAAAAATAAAGAAATTATCCTATAGAAAATACTACGCTTCCAATCGTTTCAAAAGGTAAATTTTAGAACTAAATGCCCAAAGCTTATATTCATAATATATTTTCAAATTTCCTTCGAAGTGAATTAAATCAAAACCAAAATTATTTATTACAAGGAGAGGACTCCTCCTACCGAAGCATGGCATAACTCTAGAACCAAAACAATATGGAGCATCCAGTGGTATCTGGTTCCACCAAACACAATACTAGAGAGAACGTGTAGTGGCCCTTATCTCCGTACCCTTTTGAGTCGACAATAAATCACACTTATCCAACTCAAATTGAACGAAAATACGATTCATTAGGAGTGAAGCAAAAAAAGATAGAAGAAAACAGAAAACAATGACACAGAATCTCATAATCACAGCGGAACAAAATATAATATAGAATAACATATCTTTATACAAAAGAAACCGTAACTATTAATATACATACATTCATCAGAGTACAACAATCAATACATCAATATGGACGGTTATTATAACTTGTCCCCATCACTGCTGACTATACAACCTGATACACACATCAGAATATAATCAAGTGCGTGATATACGACTTAAATCGTCAAGCTCGTCTCCTAATCCCCAAAGCACCCTAACCTGAATCTGTAATACTCGGTCTGACCCGAGCATTATAATAAAATAACATCCGAGTCAGTCTGAAAAACCAGCGTGAGAAAACAACACTCAATTTAAGTTATTGCTATTATCAAAAATCCTTTTGAAACAAATGTATCTCGTAAGAATATGACACACATAAGTACGATGGGTTTTTACCTTACGATAAGCAAAACATTTTATACCAAAATCATCTGATATTATAATTATGTTTGTAG
This sequence comes from Allium cepa, assembly GCA_030765085.1. Classification (NCBI taxonomy): domain Eukaryota; kingdom Viridiplantae; phylum Streptophyta; class Magnoliopsida; order Asparagales; family Amaryllidaceae; genus Allium; species Allium cepa. The sequence continues at coordinate 352,488,548 of CM060944.1, forward strand.
AAATTAAAGTAGAAAATAGCTAAAATGCTTGCATCTCACGTTTCAACATAATTGGGAATAATCAAAACCGTACAGGCTTGTAGTGGATATTGGATTCCATATAATGACTAGGCTGCTGGAGTATCTCCTGCCACAGTACATCTTTAGAAAACATTACAGAGATCGTACCTAATGATCCCTGCCAATACAGGACCGACCTACCCCTTACTGGATAGTACCGAATATGTTATTACCCTGGGTGTTCCCACCCGAATCGAGCGCTCTCTTTTTCATGCACAACCATATCCACAATTATTTTACGGTATATCTGATGGTACCTAGAAAAGTGGTAACATACCCTACTTGGGTGCGACCCACTAAGCCCTGCTGCATCTACCCTGTTGTAGCCATTCCCGATTGATGAGGCTTGAGACCACATATTACCTATATAATAGCATTCCAACTTGCAATGCTAACACCACCTTCCATACCACGATGCAAATGATAGCATTCATCCATACAAGTTGCTCTGGGGCTGAACAAACTGAATCTCCAAAATCACCATCTCCATTTTCCTCATGATATCACAATTCATAACGCACAAATCGGATCGAAGTGGTTTTCGAATAATTGAATTCGATCCCAATCTCTTTGAAACGATCAACGAATTTGGTCAGATTTGATAGTCGGTTATTTAACTATCAAATAACACGCATAAGTAGTCACTAAGCCCTATTTTATACATTTTCCAAACATCCATTCAAAATATCTTTTCAAAGATATACATATATATATATATAAAGCATTTCTAGTATTTTCCATGTTTGAAAAGAATTTCAAATCCTTATATCCTTGACGGAATATTTTCATCCCATATCAATATTTAGGAATACTTCCAAACTCCATTTTTACTCAACACTTTGGAAAATATTTCTATAATAAAAATCTTGTAGTTAAAATATTTTATATCCTTCTAGTCCAATACTTAGGAAATATTTATAAGTATATTTCCCTAAAGTCACTTATTTCCAATACTTAGGAAAATATTCCATTTATTTTCGATTTTGTCAAAATCTTTTATAATTTATTTGTAACTCCCTTAACTCACTTATACGGATTCTATGAAATTCATTAATTAATTTCCTGTAATATTTCCAAAATCGATTACACTTGTCTGTAATTCCAAATATCCATTTCTAACTTATTTTATGAATTCTAATTCATTTTTCGAAGTTCTCTTATTTCAATGATTCTAAAATTTCCTTAGGTTTCTAGAATTCCACTACAAAGATTTCTCCTATAAAATCATATCCGTTCAATAAACCCCGTTTACAAATCTCAAGAGGATTTTATAAATGAACTACAATCATTTCAAAACTATATATATAATAATCAGCTTTAAATTAATATAATTTTATTACTACAATCATTTTAATTAATATTAAATATTTTAAAAATCCACTTTTCGAAGTATTTTATTACTAAAGCAGCTTTAAATTACATAGTTTGAATAAATAAAATTTCTCTTTTAAACAACTCAACTTCTCGATAAAAGTATATTTTAAAATCCCAATAACCAATTTCAATTTATAAATCCCTCTCTATTCATAACACATCGATTTATTTTCGATTTCCTAACCATTCTCACATTTTCAAAAATAGAATCCACTAGTTTTCCAAAAACCGATTTCCATATCTCGATATAAATTCACACTGTAAATTTATATTTCTAATTTATCAACTAGTATCATTTCTCTTATTTACAAACATCGTTTATAAATTTATAATCCCCTTTCTGAGTACCATTTGTTTAGCTCACTTATAAAATCTTTTTTTATGAATCCATTCCTTAATGAATCCCATTATTTTCCAAATCTATTTTTAATGCCGATTTCAACTTCTTTACATAAATCCAACAATATTACTTAAAAATCATTTGCTAAGTAGAACGACCCTGACACGACCTTCAAAAATCAGCACCCGTACTTCACTTATACTCGAATGCCGCAGATTCAAATGCCGAATCTGGTTCGCCGGAGATTATAACACATTAAGTACAACAACACAACGAAAGAAAATGAATAATATCATTAATACAACAATGAATACAATATTTGATACAATATGATACAACAATATCAGAGACAAATATACAATAGTGGAATATGATAACAACGAAAGATATAACTCGAATATGATCTTCGATAAAGAGTGAATCCAAAATCTGCAACTCCAACCCGAAAGCTCATACCAAAAGCTATGAGGACTCCAATCTGATAAGCTCGAACCACCATCATCGATGACTTAAGCAAGGTCAGTTATCCAAAGATTGAAGAAGATTCCCAAAGACTGAAAGCTATCGAATCTAGACCTACTATTTGATTATATGAAAAAACCAACTCTAGACATGCCCGTGTGGAAAATTGTGGGCACCCAGAGTTTAGGAAGGGAACAATAAACTCCGGGTCAGCCGTGGGACTGGTATGAGCGAACAAAAATAATTTATCTTTTAAAACAAACGACAAAAGAATTTAAAACATTGAAATTTTCAATGCTTTTTGGAAAATGAAACTACCATAAGGCCTCCCGCCGCACACACCATGCAAACGCAGAATTGGAGGAGATTTCTCCTTATGATAGTCAAACATGCTTGATACACAAAAACCATTTTGATGTTATTATTAGTGCATAGTGGAAAACATTTGCAAATATAATATTAATCTTAGTCAGCTTGACATTTCAAACTATGCCTACTATAGCTACCATCTAAACAGTGGTGACCACTATAAGTAAATGGCAGGTTATACAACTAAAACCGTACAAGGAACGTATTGGAGATTGGATTTTCCAACAAATGGTCAGGCTAAGGAACTTCCTATTGCTACATGGGTACGCCTATGGAGGGACGCCCCAAGAACCTACCTGGCTCTCTGCCAACACAAGGCCGGTTTCCTCCCTGCCCGGGAGTAACACCTAAAGATATGCTATCCCCGGTCGTTTGCAACCTTTATCCGAGGATCCTCAACCACAAAGCAACATCACACAGTAATGCATTTACAGTGTCCACATGAGTTAAGTATCTCCGTACCATGATACCACCCTTTTCTAGAAGGAATGGACATACCCTAGGGGAGCGACCCCTGCAACCTTGCCGCATCTTTCCTGTTTCGACCATTTCTGGGGTGTGAGGTCCTGATGCAGTCTCGTCCACAAAGCTACGCTTTTTCACAAAGCCATGCTTCGATCAGCAAATGATCAGTAGCACTTCGTATGCCACATTACCAAATTGGGAATGTATCATTAGTAACCATCAACTACAAAACCTCTGAACTCATACGTCTCGGAGAAGGGTGTTAAGCTAAGAGAATAATCTCCGCCACCAAACAGAAATGTATTTGATAGAAACCAACTTTACATCTCAAAGTGTAATGTCAAACACACATCCATACAAGTCTGTTCTGAGTTTGAACAGAACCGAAGGCACTTCCAAAGAAGCCCTTGCAATCTGGGTATTCACAATCCCGATCAGATTCTCCATCACATATGGGGATCTCTATACCGACGCGACTCAGTGCAGAGACAATCGACGGGTTATCCTTTCGTCCTCGAAAATACCCGGTCTTCACCACCAGTCTTCAAATGCTATCCATATCATCGTATCATTATTCAGAATGGTTATATGACACAAGGTCCTCTCCCGGCTAAACTGAATAATGAGCGTAATATTTAAAAATATATGGATATATGATTTCAGTTAAGTCACAACTTGTTATCCAAAACAAATGGTTTAAACAAATTACCATTTTAAATCTTTTTAAACAAAAAAATCCACTTCACAAAGTTTACCCATCTTTCATGAAGATTATTTCATAGCTTTCCAAAACAATTTTTCCTTTCAAATTGGATTAACTCATCAATCTTTAAATCAAAGATTTAAATCATAGCTTTCAAACCATTTCCAAAGATTCATTCATAACTTGGAAAACTTAAAATCCTTTCAACACAAATTGGAAATTCCTTCCTTATATGAAAGCTTTTATTATATGAGAACAAATAATTTTAGTCTTGGAAAAATCCGTGTAACGACCCGCTATTTTACACTATTCGCATCCTCACATGTCAGACTTGAATAATTCAAAATACCGAATTGTTAATTTAAATTTGGCAAAACACAGATATACAGTAAATAAATAATCACAGAATCACAGACACAGAGTAATAATATGCAGCGGAAGTAAAAGAGATAGTAGTTCATGAAGCTACTATATAAATATATAAGATACATCAGAGTTTACAACAGAAGAGAAATACGATACATCAAATACAAATCAGGATACAATCACTGGAATCATCGAATACTGAAAGCGGAATAGATGGCTGGATCTTCAAGCAAAACTCCAACTCCAAAGATGAGCCTCGAAAGCTGGTACTCTCAGCCTGACCCGAGCGTAAAGCAAAACACAAAACACTCGAGTCAGGATTAATATTCTCATATCAATAAATCCAACTCAAGTGAAATAGCAATCGAAATACAAGTAACTCAAAGGATGTTGGAATCACCATCCTCTAAGGATCCGTTAAACTATCTACTATGTAGTAGTGTACGCTAAATAGATAGTGTCTATCAGTAATATAAAGTATCAAAATAGTGTTAAGGCGTTACCATTATCCCCCTTAACACATTTTTATAAATGTCATAGTCTATACAGCACTGTAAACTCCATCGTAAACTGGTGGGATATCAGGGAGTACTCCATAGGTATAACACAAAGCAAATTCGTAGTGGTCGCGTATATAGGGATACAAGTATGACAAGGCACATGAGGCAATACCCAAGATAGTGAAACTACCGTTTGCCTGATCCGGACTGGTGAGAACGCATCGCCGCAGCGATCGCAACACCGCGAAACAACACTCCTGAAATTCCGAGGGTGCACCAATCAATCACAAGTAATGAGTAGTAGTTACGAAGAAGTGTGTTCGCTCGAGGTGGCTAACCCCATTTGGCCCGGCACGGCTCCTGATTTTAGTCATTTCCAATTTGACACAAGTGTCAAGGCTATCCATTATCGTTCTCTTTCTTCAGTCATCACGTACATCATTCCAACCACTTCATTCTGGATCATCACTCCGCGTATAGTTATTAAAGTGGTTTTCGGTTTAGATAGAGAGTATATCCATAACCGATTCCGGTTTCTTTAATAACTTTCGTGATTATTACACCGATTGGTCGTTTAATACATTTCAAACCAAATCAATCTCAATTTCAGTTAGAATTTATAGATCAACATTTCATTTGTCTTTATAAATCAATTTCCAAAATTTACGTTCAACTTTCCGAATTTCCATTTCAAGTCTTACAATTCAATTTCAACCTTTATTTAAACAATTCAAATATTGATTCAAGTTCGTATATAAAATTTCATTCTGAAATCATTTAAATCAATTAATTCAACACTCAAATCAATTTCAAATTCATTTATCGATTTAATTCAATATTCGTTAAATTAATTTATCCATTAAACAATTTCCATTAAATTTTCATTCCATTAAATCAATTCTCAAGTTCAACTTTCTTATATCAAAACTAACAAATTTAATTAAGTTAAATTCGTCAAATCAATTTCTTTAAAATTACAAGTCTTACGTTAATTCGAACAAATCACATTCATTTCAATAAATCACATTTTATTTCTTGCTAAAGAAATTCTATTTTCACTTATTTATTGACTTCGTTACAAATTACAAACTCAATTAGTAAAGAACTGAATTTCACATAATCGAGACGTTTCAATTTCACTTATTAACTTACTTAAATAAATTTCCAAAACTTAATAAATAAAGAAACTCAATTTCATTTATTAACGAAGTTCAAATACACTTATCCAAAAGTTCAATTTCTCTTATCCAAGAATTCAATTTTTATTCAATTATCAAATAATTCAATCTCATTTAATTATTAAATAATTTCAATCTTAATTACTAATAATTTGAAAACTTAATAATTACAACTTGATTTTAATTTCAAACTTAATTATTAAATCATTTCCACTTAATTAATTTTGAATTCGAACTTAATTATCAAATCATTTCAACTTAATTATAAATTCAACTAAATGATTCCAAACTTAATTATAATTCCAAACTTAATTATAATTTCAAATTTAATTATTAAATGATCTCAAACTTAATAATTTCAAAACTCAATTATTACTAATTCTAAATTATTTATCAATAATTCCAAATTAGTTATTAAATAATTAAATTTCAAACAACGTTCTTCATCAATTACTACGTCAAAATTTGTTTCAGATTTCAATCTTTACATTTTCCTTTCAAAAATTCAAAATCCAATTTCATTTCAAAACTTATTCTTTTATTCGAATAAAATCATTATTTTATTTCTAAATCAAATTATTGACCAATCGGGTTTTTATTTAATTCTCTATCCTAAGTCAAATTCATTTGGGTATTTATCATTTCAACCCAATTCCAATTTAATTCAAAATCAAAGCATAGCAAAGGAAACTTGAGGTGTGATAACAGGGATGGTGTCAAAGTAAATAAACAAGCAATAGCAAACATCAATAGCAATCCAATAATCAATGCAAATAATCCCGAAATAATCGTATTAATTCACCTTGTTGTTTGTGCGAATTAATATAATTATTTCTAGAATCTACACTATCATTTCATGTAGATTAAAGATTACTACATTACGGTTTTTCACTTGTCGTTCAATTTCAATTCTACAACAATTTATCCAATATACGTTCAAGGTTCAAAGTGTAATTTATCAAATTCTACATGTCGATTAACTTAACAATTAAAAGGGGTCATATTATTCAAATTAAGTAATCAAATTCAATACATACGTCAATTCACAAATTTAAGCTATCCTACGTCAAATTCAATTGCATAATATTCATCACTTTATACATTACAATTTTATATCCAATATAAACAACAAACAAACAATCAATTATCAACCAAACTGGATTATTATTGCATATATAACAGATAACGGTGTCAGATGTCAAAGGTGAACTGATACATAAATAACAGTGCAATAAATAACAGCAGTATATTTCAGTTGTCGTTTCAATTGAAATCGAATTTAATAAATAAAAGAATATTAATCGTGAGTGATTGCTCACCTTTCGAGGCTAGAGAAATTTGACAACAGAATGAGCTACGAAATCCAAAGCGACGTTAGATGAACACGATTTGATGAAGACAACAGGCACGACGGGTAAAGCTGATAGACGGGAAAACGACGAGAACTAATCAGAGTCAATTTTGATACATATAGAAAATATTTCATTTATTTTATTATACATTATTTAAATCAAACACGTATTTTTTTATATATATAAAAAAAACCAATATAACATTAAAATGGATACAAAAATAATCAAATCTATACCAATAAAATCAAAATACATATATAATTGACATAATCAATATAAACTTCCATACGTACAATATTTGACATCAATAGGATACTAATAACGTATGCCTATAAAACGGTATATACATAAGCTTAAACAATAAATAAGCGGTTTTAAGTACTGTATTAATTAAGCAAATGATTGGACACATTATCCTTTAACATGCTATATAAACATATATACGTACCCGTACAACCAAGTCTATACTCTTGGTATATGATATAATATTAACATACATATTTATATTATTTCTTTATATAAAAATCAATGCAAACTCTTTCAGGCAACCCAGGTTTAATTCAAACAAAAAAAAAACAACTCGTTATCTGCCCTGACACATACCAACATATAAAATACTTATATTGTATAACATTGAAATCCAAGAATGTAATACTACTAGATATATATGAAATATAAGAAATAAACCCATCTCTAAACCTATGCAGTAACAACAAATATATAAACTCAAACCCATTAACCGCTTAAATATTAAAAAAAAATTAAGCTAACATGTTAAACATTACCTTCTTATGTTATATATATACAACTGCAGGATATACGTATTACATCTTAATCAATGCATGTCCATATATATACTCATTACAAATTATATATTTAAAAATCAATAAAATTTTACTTCAAATATACATAAATATATAAACCATGTAATAGAGGAAACTGTAAAAAACGCAAACGAAATCCATAGGTTGGCTAAATCGACCAGGTCCGTATAAAGCATATGTAAAATACAGTAACAAGGAAAATACAAATCATATATATAACTTCGCATATAACAGAAAGTTAATAAATAAAATAAACTTAAACTGTTATACACAAAAACTACTATGCATACAAATTGACAGTGAATATTTTTATAAACTCACATTTTCGCACAGACTATATATGTAGCAAAAAAATAACTATATTTATATATACTCACCTGAGCTATATACAGAAAAGGCACGAGTTGGACCGGAGGTCATTAAGCTCGCAAACTCGCGAACTAGGCGGAGAGATCGGTCAGATGAGTTGGCTTCGACAACAAGGTGGACGTGGCAAGGATGCATGGGCATGCGGGCCAAGGAGAAGGCCGAAGGGTTGGAGCATGGAGGCGGTGGTCTCGGTCACGTGCAATGGTTTTGGGTGCTCGCCGGGTGTGGCGGCTGTTGTAGCCGGCAGAGGCTGATTATGGTGGAGCACGGGTTGAGGCCGAGGTCAGGAGATTGGATGACATGCTGTTGACGAGGCAGAGTAATGGGCTTGGCCGAAACATAGGGTGGGGATGCATGTGGAGGCGTGTGTGCATGGAGGGCTAAGGTGGTGGAAGCATAAAGGGCGATGGTCGAATGCTGAAGTAGGAAAGTAGGGGTTTCGGCACTAGGATGTGGTGGAGGGAGGCCGAAAAATGAAGGTGGAGAGAGAGGGGTGGAGGGGAAAGGTTGTTGAAGTTTTACACTTTCGGGGATCATGCATATTCAAATTATTATTATTTTTTTAGAACCGAAAAGCAAGGAAATAAGAAGGCACAAAAATAAATATTGTAACATGAAGAGACACTGTCGTTTCATGGTAAATGATAAATGTATCAGGATAGGCTAGAAGGCTGTGCACTTGAAAGGTCAAGCGAGTCGGTTACCGCTCTTGTGTATTCCGCTGTGAACCGGGCTTCAAAACACTGAATTGAATATACCGTAGAGATCAGCACGACGAGACGGTCACAACGGTATAAAGATATCAGTGGTATGATTTAATTATAAAAATTTCAAATTTTCTACTACGGATAATGCATAAAATCGCAGAAAATTAAGATCGACGGAGCCAAAGATGTCCGAATTTGGAAAAACGACAAACTGACAACTTGCTCAAAAGATAGTTTAGAATTTTTCTATGTAAAAATATTTTGGTTTTGAAAACATTTTATTTTCATCGCCTTTTAACTGATTAAATTGACGTAATTTTACGCACGAAATAAACTTTCATATTTTCGGACGAAAATTTACCGGTTTCTATGTTTAACTAGATGCATTCCAAATATTAAATTTTTATTTCAAAATTTTATCGTTTAAAATTTTAAAAATTCAAATAAACCCGTTATTAAAACCGGTTAAAATTTACGGGTCGTTACATTCTCCCCCACTCAAAACTTTTCGTCCTCGAAAAGGAAGGAGGTAGGAGAATTGGAACAAACAGAAAGAAATGGATTGAAAACGGAGTAAAGCAATTAATTCAAACCATATAAATTTCAATTTAAATAAATTTATATTCAACAAATTGTTTTATATTCAAGATTTTCATTAAATTGTCTTGATTTCACATTTATTAACGTTAAGTACAAAAGGTTTCTTCAAATGAAATAGAATTCAAATTCAATTAATTCAAAATACTCACTTACATTGATTTAACTCAATTTATTAACTTTCAACATAAATTTTTTCACTATTAATCATACCTATTATATAACTTATTATTCAATTTATCTCCATAATCATTTTATAATTTAAATTTAAATGAATAAAATTTATTATACGAACTCACATTTTATTTATAAAGACAATTTATTGTATATTATCCAATTTCTTAAATTAACAATTTCAAAGGCCCTAAATTCGAATAGTCATTTATTATAATCATACTTTATTCGATAAATTTAATTCTTCTTTATTTCGAATTATTATTAAATTTATTCCACTAAATACATCTTATCTCATGTTAGGAATAGTTACACTTATTCTAACTGCTCAAATTTATTCAAAAATTCCTTTGATATCATTTTATATTGTATAATATTCAATTACATAGTTAACTTTTGAAAATTAGGAAGGTTATATATAATGCAATTTAGTACTATACAAATAAAATTTTACAATTCAGTTATTTCAAGTTAACATATTTATTCAAAATTTTGGTTCATTTTATATTTGAGATTATCCTTTATCATACATTTAAGAATTTAAATTTCGAGTAACTTCAAATTTATTAAGAGATAAATAAATATATATTATATCAAATCAAATTTTTTTCAAACCATATATCAATATATACTACAAATCAAATCATACTTTTAAGAAATTCGAATCAATTTATTTTCAAAACAAACTGTAGCAAAGCTACATAATAGTCTCTCCACTTCGAAACTCGAAAATGAATGTCGATGATGCGGCCGTCATTACCGAAATTATTTTCCAGCGACAACGAGAAGAGCACTGATTTTAAACATTTTAACTCTTTGAAATGATTTCAATTTTGAAAATATTTTAAAACTATACACTTTAAAACTTTTACATCAAAGTTTGAAATCACCAAAAATTAAATTCTCAAATTCTAATTTAAATACATTTCAAATTCCAAATTAAATTATAACCAAATTTTATAAATTCATCTATTTATTTTATGAAATAGTCAATGATTTATAAAACAATAAATGAAATTTTTTTTTTCACGTTTCGGACAACAGATTAATTAACATTTTAATTTCAGATTTTTTTTTTTTACTTATATATAATATAATCGTTCAAAATTATTTTATTTACTAAATTTGAAAACAATATTGTGTCAGTTTGCTCTGTTCAAGTGTTTTGGAAATCCTATCGATAGCGTTGATCAGACGAATCGATCGGAAACCCAAATCAATATCAACAACTCAAACAACACAATATATATATAACATTTTAAATATTAATTTAGAAATACACTTCCTCGCTCGATGATGCAAAGATGGATTTCTAAATAAGTATAAAGATTTTAAATTTTATGGAAATCAAATCAAAGAGAATTTTGATTCGATAATAAGTTCGAAACAGAAGATAAGATAATTCAATTAACAGAATCGGAAGATGGACAAGCTTACTTAATTCCCGGGCAACCTTAACTTGGTCGACCATAACTTCAAGAATAGGATCGATGCTGAATTCCGAGGCGAATCTATATTTGATTTCAAGAAATCGAATTCAGGTATAGCAGGAGATAGCTAGCATCGTAAACCGAGGATACAGAAATCTCCGGTAAATCGATGTCCATTGTAAATGAGTTTTTTTACCCTTTACAATTCATATGAGGGTTGGCGGAACCGCCAATCCATAATAAAAATCATTTGAAGTGGAGTTATGGGATGCTCCAGAATTAAAAGAAAGCGAATAGTGAGGGACAAGAATGAATTTTGGAACCACAGGGAACGTTCCAAAAGTCAAAGGAATTGAGTCAAAAAGAAGAGATTGAAACTAGAGTGGGAGTGATTCTGTAAATACATTTACCATATATGCTAAGTTTTGCCTAGAGCCACCAAAAGCTCTGATACCAACTGTAACGACCCGCTATTTTACACTATTCGCATTCTCACATGTCAGACTTGAATAATTCAAAATACCGAATTGTTAATTTAAATTTGGCAAAACACAGATATACAGTAAATAAATAATCACAGAATCACAGACACAGAGTAATAATATGCAGCGGAAGTAAAAGAGATAGTAGTTCATGAAGCTACTATATAAATATATAAGATACATCAGAATTTACAACAGAAGAGAAATACGATACATCAAATACAAATCAGAATACAATCACTGGAATCATCGAATACTGAAAGCGGAATAGATGGCTGGATCTTCAAGCAAAACTCCAACTCCAAAGATGAGCCTCGAAAGCTGGTACTCTCAGCCTGACCCGAGCGTAAAGCAAAACACAAAACACTCGAGTCAGGATTAATATTCTCATATCAATAAATCCAACTCAAGTGAAATAGCAATCGAAATACAAGTAACTCAAAGGATGTTGGAATCACCATCCTCTAAGGATCCGTTAAACTATCTACTATGTAGTAGTGTACGCTAAATAGATAGTGTCTATCAGTAATATAAAGTATCAAAATAGTGTTAAGGCGTTACCATTATCCCCCTTAACACATTTTTATAAATGTCATAGTCTATACAGCACTGTAAACTCCATCGTAAACTGGTGGGATATCAGGGAGTACTCCATAGGTATAACACAAAGCAAATTCGTAGTGGTCGCGTATATAGGGATACAAGTATGACAAGGCACATGAGGCAATACCCAAGATAGTGAAACTACCGTTTGCCTGATCCGGACTGGTGAGAACGCATCGCCGCAGCGATCGCAACACCGCGAAACAACACTCCTGAAATTCCGAGGGTGCACCAATCAATCACAAGTAATGAGTAGTAGTTACGAAGAAGTGTGTTCGCTCGAGGTGGCTAACCCCATTTGGCCCGGCACGGCTCCTGATTTTAGTCATTTCCAATTTGACACAAGTGTCAAGGCTATCCATTATCGTTCTCTTTCTTCAGTCATCACGTACATCATTCCAACCACTTCATTCTGGATCATCACTCCGCGTATAGTTATTAAAGTGGTTTTCGGTTTAGATAGAGAGTATATCCATAACCGATTCCGGTTTCTTTAATAACTTTCGTGATTATTACACCGATTGGTCGTTTAATACATTTCAAACCAAATCAATCTCAATTTCAGTTAGAATTTATAGATCAACATTTCATTTGTCTTTATAAATCAATTTCCAAAATTTACGTTCAACTTTCCGAATTTCCATTTCAAGTCTTACAATTCAATTTCAACCTTTATTTAAACAATTCAAATATTGATTCAAGTTCGTATATAAAATTTCATTCTGAAATCATTTAAATCAATTAATTCAACACTCAAATCAATTTCAAATTCATTTATCGATTTAATTCAATATTCGTTAAATTAATTTATCCATTAAACAATTTCCATTAAATTTTCATTCCATTAAATCAATTCTCAAGTTCAACTTTCTTATATCAAAACTAACAAATTTAATTAAGTTAAATTCGTCAAATCAATTTCTTTAAAATTACAAGTCTTACGTTAATTCGAACAAATCACATTCATTTCAATAAATCGCATTTTATTTCTTGCTAAAGAAATTCTATTTTCACTTATTTATTGACTTCGTTACAAATTACAAACTCAATTAGTAAAGAACTGAATTTCACATAATCGAGACGTTTCAATTTCACTTATTAACTTACTTAAATAAATTTCCAAAACTTAATAAATAAAGAAACTCAATTTCATTTATTAACGAAGTTCAAATACACTTATCCAAAAGTTCAATTTCTCTTATCCAAGAATTCAATTTTTATTCAATTATCAAATAATTCAATCTCATTCAATTATTAAATAATTTCAATCTTAATTACTAATAATTTCAAAACTTAATAATTACAACTTGATTTTAATTTCAAACTTAATTATTAAATCATTTCCACTTAATTAATTTTGAATTCAAACTTAATTATCAAATCATTTCAACTTAATTATAAATTCAACTAAATGATTCCAAACTTAATTATAATTCCAAACTTAATTATAATTTCAAATTTAATTATTAAATGATCTCAAACTTAATAATTTCAAAACTCAATTATTACTAATTCCAAACTATTTATCAATAATTCCAAATTAGTTATTAAATAATTAAATTTCAAACAACGTTCTTCATCAATTACTACGTTAAAATTTGTTTCAGATTTCAATCTTTACATTTTCCTTTCAAAAATTCAAAATCCAATTTCATTTCAAAACTTATTCTTTTATTCGAATAAAATCATTATTTTATTTCTAAATCAAATTATTGACCAATCGGGTTTTTATTTAATTCTCTATCCTAAGTCAAATTCATTTGGGTATTTATCATTTCAACCCAATTCCAATTTAATTCAAAATCAAAGCATAGCAAAGGGAACTTGCGGCGTGATAACAGGGATGGTGTCAAAGTAAATAAACAAGCAATAGCAAACATCAATAGCAATCCAATAATCAATGCAAATAATCCCGAAATAATCGTATTAATTCACCTTGTTGTTTGTGCGAATTAATATAATTATTTCTAGAATCTACACTATCATTTCATGTAGATCAAAGATTACTACATTACGGTTTTTCACTTGTCGTTCAATTTCAATTCTACAACAATTTATCCAATATACGTTCAAGGTTCAAAGTGTAATTTATCAAATTCTACATGTCGATTAACTTAACAATTAAAAGGGGTCATATTATTCAAATTAAGTAATCAAATTCAATACATACGTCAATTCACAAATTTAAGCTATCCTACGTCAAATTCAATTGCATAATATTCATCACTTTATACATTACAATTTTATATCCAATATAAACAACAAACAAACAATCAATTATCAACCAAACTGGATTATTATTGCATATATAACAGATAACGGTGTCAGATGTCAAAGGTGAACTGATACATAAATAACAGTGCAATAAATAACAGCAGTATATTTCAATTGTCGTTTCAATTGAAATCGAATTTAATAAATAAAAGAATATTAATTGTGAGTGATTGCTCACCTTTCGAGGCTAGAGAAATTTGACAACAGAATGAGCTACGAAATCCAAAGCGACGTTAGATGAACACGATTTGATGAAGACAACAGGCACGACGGGTAAAGCTGATAGACGGGAAAACGACGAGAACTAATCAGAGTCAATTTTGATACATATAGAAAATATTTCATTTATTTTATTATACATTATTTAAATCAAACACGTATTTTTTTTATATATAAAAAAAACCAATATAACATTAAAATGGATACAAAAATAATCAAATCTATACCAATAAAATCAAAATACATATATAATTGACATAATCAATATAAACTTCCATACGTACAATATTTGACATCAATAGGATACTAATAACGTATGCCTATAAAACGGTATATACATAAGCTTAAACAATAAATAAGCGGTTTTAAGTACTGTATTAATTAAGCAAATGATTGGACACATTATCCTTTAACATGCTATATAAACATATATACGTACCCGTACAACCAAGTCTATACTCTTGGTATATGATATAATATTAACATACATATTTATATTATTTCTTTATATAAAAATCAATGCAAACTCTTTCAGGCAACCCAGGTTTAATTCAAACAAAAAAAAAACAACTCGTTATCTGCCCTGACACATACCAACATATAAAATACTTATATTGTATAACATTGAAATCCAAGAATGTAATACTACTAGATATATATGAAATATGAGAAATAAACCCATCTCTAAACCTATGCAGTAACAACAAATATATAAACTCAAACCCATTAACCGCTTAAATATTAAAAAAAAATTAAGCTAACATGTTAAACATTACCTTCTTATGTTATATATATACAACTGCAGGATATACGTATTACATATTAATCAATGCATGTCCATATATATACTCATTACAAATTATATATTTAAAAATCAATAAAATTTTACTTCAAATATACATAAATATATAAACCATGTAATAGAGGAAACTGTAAAAAACGCAAACGAAATCCATAGGTTGGCTAAATCGACCAGGTCCGTATAAAGCATATGTAAAATACAGTAACAAGGAAAATACAAATCATATATATAACTTCGCATATAACAGAAAGTTAATAAATAAAATAAACTTAAACTGTTATACACAAAAACTACTATGCATACAAATTGACAGTGAATATTTTTATAAACTCACATTTTCGCACAGACTATATATGTAGCAAAAAAATAACTATATTTATATATACTCACCTGAGCTATATACAGAAAAGGCACGAGTTGGACCGAAGGTCATTAAGCTCGCAAACTCGCGAACTAGGCGGAGAGATCGGTCAGATGAGTTGGCTTCGACAACAGGGTGGACGTGGCAAGGATGCATGGGCATGCGGGCCAAGGAGAAGGCCGAAGGGTTGGAGCATGGAGGCGGTGGTCTCGGTCACGTGCAATGGTTTTGGGTGCTCGTCGGGTGTGGCGGCTGTTGTAGCGGGCAGAGGCTGATTATGGTGGAGCACGGGTTGAGGTCGAGGTCAGGAGATTGGGTGACATGCTGTTGACGAGGCAGAGTAATGGGCTTGGCCGAAACATAGGGTGGGGATGCATGTGGAGGCGTGTGTGCATGGAGGGCTAAGGTGGTGGAAGCATGAAGGGCGATGGTCGAATGCTGAAGTAGGAAAGTAGGGGGTTTCGGCCCTAGGATGTGGTGGAGGGAGGCCGAAAAATGAAGGTGGAGAGAGAGGGGTGGAGGGGAAAGGTTGTTGAAGTTTTACACTTTCGGGGATCATGCATATTCAAATTATTATTATTTTTTTAGAACCGAAAAGCAAGGAAATAAGAAGGCACAAAAATAAATATTGTAACATGAAGAGACACTGTCATTTCATGGTAAATGATAAATGTATCAGGATAGGCTAGAAGGCTGTGCACTTGAAAGGTCAAGCGAGTCGGTTACCGCTCTTGTGTATTCCGCTGTGAATCGGGCTTCAAAACACTGAATTGAATATACCGTAGAGATCAGCACGACGAGACGGTCACAACGGTATAAAGATATCAGTGGTATGATTTAATTATAAAAATTTCAAATTTTCTACTACGGATAATGCATAAAATTCGCAGAAAATTCAGATCGACGGAGCCAAAGATGTCCGAATTTGGAAAAACGACAAACTGACAACTTGCTCAAAAGATAGTTTAGAATTTTTCTATGTAAAAATATTTTGGTTTTGAAAATGTTTTATTTTCATCGCTTTTTAACTGATTAAATTGACGTAATTTTACGCACGAAATAAACTTTCACATTTTCGGACGAAAATTTACCGGTTGCTATGTTTAACTAGATGCATTCCAAATATTAAATTTTTATTTCAAAATTTTATCGTTTAAAATTTTAAAAATTCAAATAAACCCGTTATTAAAACCGGTTAAAATTTACGGGTCGTTACAATCCGATTTCATTTAACAAGTTAAAGCCCTTGGGTTAAATTCCCAAATCAATACTTTTTAAAATGGTTTAAATCCATATAAACATATTTATAACTTGTGTAACCTTTTTAATCATAATTTCCAAACATAGGATTCAATTTAACATTTTGAATTTAAATTCAAATCAAACTATTTAAATTTCAAAATTTTATCAAGTTATTCAAAATAACTTCTATCTTTAAAACTCCTTTTCAAAAACTTTTCATATTAAACCTAATTCCATTTCCAAAACCATTTGGATTAAAAATTTATCTTTTAAAGCCATTTTAAAAATCTATGACTTAACCTATTTTCTCGTGCAATCCACATTTTCGATGTGTAAGGTGTAGTCCACGGGTTTTACACAATAGTTCAGCATTATCAATCATCACAGATTCAATCACAGCAATATTCGATAAGCGGTATAGTACTATAACGCTTATCTTCATTCACAAATAAATAATATAAATTTGTCACAGATAAATAAATTACATCACAGATCACACCAAAACAATTCATAACACAAAGCATAATATATCAGGGATATCAAACAATTTAGCATCCAATAGAATCCAAACATCCATAAGTAAGATTAATTAATTACCTGATTAATCTAAATTAGATTACTTACTTATCCTGGTTAATTAACATTAATTAATTACAAACCATATTAATTAATTATCCTTTAATAATAAATTAATTAACCTTTAATTATTAATTAATAATTTAATCATTCTTTAATCACTAAATAATTAGCCTTTAATTATTTAATCATCCTTTAAACAAATTTTCCTTAATTAGTAAATCAATTAATCCTTACCATTAAATTAATTATCCTAAATTATTTACAATAATTAATTAACCTTAAGTTAATTACATAATTAATTAATCCTCAATTAATTACCATTTAATTAATAAAATTACAATAAGTGATTATCCTTAATCACTTAATCAACTTTAATCATTAAATAATTACTTTTAAATTAAGTAATTATCTTTAAATAATCATATTAATTAATTAATCATATTACTAAATAAATAAATAATCCCTTTAATTACATTGAGTGATTATCCTTTTAATTTACTTTCATTAAGTAATTATCATTTAATTACATTCATTAAGTAATAATCTTGAATCACTTAAGACTTCAATTAATTAAAAGATAATCCATTTGTCTTAACAAATTATTGTTATTGTTTTTTTAAAATGCGTAAGATTTCTATTAAAGGCATTACAGCCCAGAGTTAAAGCCCAATACATAGCTCAAGGGTTACATACAATAGAAATTGACAAAATAATCAAACAACTCAAAGTTTCCAAAATTAAAATATCAAAAGACAACTGCTTCTACTTCGTCTTCAGTTTCATGGCGACTGCAGATAGCTTGTACTTGGGGTTTCTGCCGATGGATAGTTCTGATCCGCTTCTTTAATACAAGCTCCGTCTAGTTCCAGTGAGGTAAAAGCCTAATTTTTGATTCTTTTCCTTACCAATCGCATTTCGTTTATAACAAGTTTACTGATCTCTATGCAATTTCGTTGTTTTTCTGAAACAAACAATGATTTCTTTCCTTCCACATGCTCCAAACGGTAACAGTGATAGCAATGCTGGCCAATTTGGTTTTCTCGTCTACTCCTTGCCCCCTCTGAGCCAGGTGACTGATTTCTTCCTCTAAAGAACTTGTTTGCTTTGACAAATTTGTTTGAGTTTTACACAATTTCCACACTTCATTCGAGAATTTGCCGGTAAAGAAAAGGTGTTCATGTGTTTCTTCTTCCTGGTTGCATAGTTCACATTTATTCTCTCATAGGATCCCCCATTTCATGAGTCTATCTTTTGTAAGCAGTCTTTTGAGAATTGCTTTATAAGCCGTAAATGCCATTTTAGGGCTATTGGCATGATTCTAGATGATTTTGCTCCATACAACTTTATTATCTCGGTGCCTTATCTCATCCCAAGCTAATTTAGTAGTAAATTCTTTCCCTGTAGACTTCCATACCCAGATATCATTTTCTCGGCCGCTAAATATTGGCATAAATTGAATTTTTTCTTTGATGTCTTGATTTACTGGCAGAAGTGAGCAATTCCATTAATTATTATTAATTATACTTGTCACTTTTTTGTCTCGGCATCCATCATCAGAAAGGGTATTAAGTCCTAGTATACTAATCAAGGACTCACCTGTTATCCAAGGGTCTTTACACATATCAGTTTCTCTACCCGTGGCTATTTCTTTTACACTGCATAGAGCAAGTGTTTTCCTTATTCTCATGATAGCTTTCCTGTTTGCAGAAGCATTGTTGTCTATGTGCATGCATCATAAATTACCTTTACAGTACCTTCTCCTCATCCATTTACCCCGCATGCCTTTTCCTTTGATGATTCTCTAGGATTGTTTAAAAGTATAAACAAGCCTCATGTCTTTAAGTCTTCTAAGTCCCATACCTCCTTCCTATTTAGGTCTACATAGGTTCTCAAATTTAATTTTATGCATGCCTCCTTTCCATATAAAGTATGAACAAACCTTTTCTATTTTCTACCTTTTCTATTTTCTGCATTGAGGCATCGGGTAATTGGAAAGTTTCTAGCCAAAAGTTAATTTTGGAATTAATAACCGTGTGCACCACTTCAATTCTGCCTACTAGTGATAAAAGTTTGGAACTCCATCCCTGTAATCTGTCCCTTGCCGAAGAGATCAAAACTGCACATTCTCTATCAGTTATCTTGTTGTAGGATGGAGGAACACCTAAATATTTAAAAGGGGGTACTCCTTCTTTCACTTTTAAGTAGTCCAAAATTTTACTTCTCTTGTTGCATGTTTTATTGAAGTAACATTTGGTTTTTTGCTCATTCATTTTAAGCCTTGTGTATCTCTCTAGCTTGCAGAAAATATCTTTTACAGCACTAGCCGATATGTAGCTGGATTTTATACATATGAGCAGGTCATCTGCATATAGTAAGTGGGTCACTATAGGCTGAAAATTGTATATAGGCTGAATTAATTTGTTGTGTGTCGCCAGCTCCATTTGTAATGAGAAATATTCCATGGCAATGGCAAACAAGTAAGGAGAAAGAGGGTCACCCTTCCTGATACCTCTGTTGGAACCTATAAAACCTTTTGGTACTCCATTAATCAAGATTGTGAAGGTTGGAGTAGATATACATTTTTTATTACATTCACAAATTTTGAGGGAAATCCCATAACCTTTAGCATATGAATGATAAAATTTCTATTTATTTTATCATATTCTTTATGAAGATCCACTTTAAGGTAGAATTTATCCGCACCTGGTTTGTTGAAGTTTCTAATCAGTTCATGTGCCATCAATAAGTTTTCAGAAATGCTTCCGCCATTAATGAACGCACTTTGACATTCTGAAATAAGGTCAGGTAAGATGAGTTTCATTCTGTTGCATAGAATCTTACTTAGAATTTTGTATATCACATTACAGCAAGCTATAGGGCGATAGTCTTCAATTTTGATGGGTTATCCTTCTTAGGATATAGACATATAAATGTGTGGTTGATTTCTTTTACAAATTTGCCACTTTGTAAAATATCATGCATTGCCGATAGAATTTCTTCTTTCAGGTCTTCCCAATGGAGGAGGAAGAATTTGGATCCCAAACCATCTGGCCCTGGGCTGGAGTCAATATGTATGAACCGCAAGGCTTCCCACACCTCATTCATGGTGATGTTCTTGGACAACAGCCTTTTTCCTCTGGAATTTGTCATCCTTCTGCTCTGGATCTCTGGTAAGGTGTTATTAACTTCTCCATTGAACATATCATTATAGTATTTTATAGCTTGTTCTTCAAACACAGACCTGTTAACACATTCATTACCATCTTGGTCAATTAGATGATAATTATTATTAGAATTCTGCCTGACTGCCATTTTAGTACATTCATCCCCTTAGTTAGCCACTTTTCCTTAGCTTTCCATTTGAGTTCAATGGCTTTTATTCTAAGAGCTTCTTTTAAACTGCTTTGGTATTGGTAGTATAGCTTCCATGTTTCATCAATAGACTCACCATTATCAATTAGAGATAATATTTCTTCACATCTTACCTGGAGATTATTGATCTGATCATCATTTTTAATTCTATTTTTTTTCCATTCTTTTAGTTGGATCTTAACAGTCTTTAGGATTTGCACGAGTTTGTAGCATTTTGTTCCCTCTTCCCGAGGGATATCATTGATATAAATGGCCTCTGTGTACCCTTCTAATTCATGCCACTGGTTGGAATATCTGAAAGGTTTTCCTTTCTCATGCAAGTTATTCTCTTTTAAGTTTATGAGTATGGGACAGTGATCACTAGTTGAAGGAGGTAAAATATTAACTCTAGTGTTAGAAAGTTTATTTATGCATGCTCCGTTCACTAGTGCTCTGTCAAGTTTACAAGATATTTTCTTACATTCCCCACTTCTCCATGTATATTTCAGGCCACAATGGATAGGTTCCAACAATCCAGCTCCAGTGATGCAGCTATTGAATTCTTCTAATTGGGAAGCTCTTATGGTGAGCCCCCTTTTTTTCCTCTGCTTTAAGTATAGCATTAAAATCTTCCATGACAATCCAAGGCTCGTTGATCTTGCTACTAATGTCTGTGATGGTTTTCCAGAGATGAGTACGATGAGATGCTAGGTTACTTGCGTAGACACAACTTAAAGTAAGATTGAGACCCCCCAAACTAATAGCATTGACAGTTAGTTGTTGATCATCCTTGGCCATAAGTTTGACATATTTTTTTTGTTCCATAAAAGGAGTATTCGACCTTTGCCACCGACATCATTATTATGAATATAATCCCATTAAGATTCTAGTGAATCGGTAAAGAAATTAAGATTGTCCTCAGTAAATTTATTTTCGAAGATACTCAATATAGAAGGAGAATGCTTTCTCCTAAGTTTTAAGAGGTCTAAACGCCATTTTCACTGTTCAGACCTCTTACGTTCCAACTAATTATGGACATTTCATTATAGAAGGTCGACTCCTCAATTTCATAGGAGACACCTCACGACTTGAGCTCGCCTTGTCTTTTACCTCTAATTTCTTAAATTGTGTTGCATATTTTTGGTTGGATTTTGTGTATTTATTTTTGTTATCCTCCTTTGATTCAGATCCAGATTCCATATTATCAAGAACAACAATATTAATCTCTTCTTCTTCTTCTTCTATTGTTACAGATGTATTCCTTGCTGGACTATCTTCCAAGCTATGGGTATGGGCATTTTCCTCCTCCTCTATATTCAATGAATGACCTGCATTCTGGACTGTCTCCTCTGGCTCATCATTATTACCCTCCTGGTCTGTGATTTTCGAAATTTCTTGTTCAGTGTGTATGTTTGTATCTATTTTGGTAGGGTCAAACTGTGTCATATTTTGTTGTAGAAGAACAGTTTGAACAGTTATGACTTTTTGTCTCCATACTTGTTTAATGGGGGTGACACAGTTTCACATAGGTCCAATGTATGACCAAAGCATTTGCAGTTAGTGCAGATAGGTGGGATATGCTCATATTCTAATTCCTGAATGTAGATTTTTCCATGTCTATCTTTAGCTCTCACCTGCTTTTTGATACTGTCACTTGCTTTAATTTCTACAAGGACTCTACATAGTTTAATCTTTTATGTCTAGTGTAGTCATCAATGTCTAGGGGATTACCAATTAAACTCACGATTTTACTGATCCCGCGTGCATTCCGTAGAAATAAGTCTAAGTTCTTCAGTTTCACCCAAACTGGGTGTGATTCTAGCATATCCCT
Organism: Allium cepa; assembly: GCA_030765085.1. Lineage (NCBI taxonomy): Eukaryota > Viridiplantae > Streptophyta > Magnoliopsida > Asparagales > Amaryllidaceae > Allium > Allium cepa. Next base: position 352,511,562 of record CM060944.1, read on the forward strand.
CTCAAGTCCTAGATTAGGTTCCCATTTTTTAGTGAAAATAAGGTTGCTGTCTATGAACCATGGATCCCCATCTAAGACTTTCTTACAACCTGTTTCATTACTGAATTTAATAAGATAAAAACCATTTTCCCTAGGGAAAACACCCCATTTTCAAGAGGGTTTCCATTCTCTTTTGATGTATGCGTTAAGATGGATATAATATAGCTTCTTACTAGTAACATACATGTATATAGAAGTACCCCACATACTTTTTGCAGTATTGAAGACTTCTTCGTCCAGATCAGCATAGGCTCCTTCCTCATCTTCCATAAAGTCAAATTTATTGACCCCACCATCTATGCGTGTGTTTCCAGCAGTATCATCTGCCCATGTTCTGATTCCTCTCCTGATTTCTGGCTTATTGGCAGTAGGGTCCACAAGATCTGGTGTCTTATTCAACTTTTTAGGTCTCGACCCCACCAGATCTGAAGCCCTAGAGATTTCTCCCGTAATTGATGAACCCTGGGATACTGTTGTCGATCCCTGATTCGATTACAGCTTTTATTTTTATGTCTCACCTCTGTCCAACCCGTGTCGTCGGCTTCATTATCCACGGCAATTGGTTGCTTTGGTGGGATATTCGCAGTATCTGCTTTGTCTACCATTAAGAAGAAGACCCTAAAAATATTATATGACATTGTCTTAACAAATTATCACTAACAATCTTTATTTAATAAACCTTAAAATTAATTAAATAAATTAATTTAGATTTTTCAAGTTAGTTAACAATTAAAACACTTCTTCTTAATTACTTTCTTTAATATTATTAAGTTTATTTAAAGTAAACTTTAAAATAAAGTTATACGTATCTTAACATTTTCAAACTTGGTTAATTAGAAATAATTTTATTGAAAAAAACCCATGTAAACCAATTTAAAACTTGGGTAACATTTAATATTTACATAAGAATTGGTTTGTAACAAAATTATTTCAATAAAACTTGATTTTTCTTTAAGGTTTAAAACTATTTTAACACCAAATCATAACCCCGAGCCAATTCTCGTTTTTCCCGAGCCTGGCCCCGAGTTGACTCATATCCATTTCACTTCGAGTATTTTCACGAATTCCTTGAGTTTGCCCTTAGTAACTTCTCGTCTTCCCCAAACCACTATTAACTGATATGACCGACATCCTATGTACGTGTACAGGTGAATTTACCGTCTTCGATCAACGCTACAACTTCCAAAGCATCATTGGTGACCACCTCAATCAACTTGAATGCCCAGATTTTCAAAATCGATTATAAATCAAATTCGAACAAATTTTCGACACTATCAAGAAATATCCCGATCAACAACTACCCCACCAACGACCATCAGATGCCAAGCATCCTTCGCCAACTCCTTGCCATAGCCTCTAGCGCCGATTCCACCTACACCGGCCTTGTTTGATTTGACGGTGATGGTGTAGTTCCCCTGAGAACAGGCTCGACGGAAAACTGATTTTAAACCCTATTTCGCCATTTCTTGATCATTCTGATCATCTCAAAAAATTTCCTTTATTTTTTCTAGCCTCTACAATCCTCCAGCTACCTCCAGAACCAGTCGCGAAATGCCTCCCCCTCCAGTTCGCCAGAAAACGCTGAAACTTCCAAAACTGATCAACTCATAAAACCTCATCAACCAAAATCTTAAAAATCTCAAAACCCATATTAAAATTCAAGATTTTCTCATACAAATCAGATTATGAAATCTAAATATGAAATTTTAATCGTTGATTTTCAACTATTTTTATTATTTTTATTGTAATCTTTTATTTCCAGACTATTTATTAGATATAAATACTTAAAATTATTTTCAAAAATAAAATTACATTGTTATACCCATTTTCGTTTCAGAGCTCATGACCTATAAGAGTTTGAGGAAGAAGAAATTGAATTTTTAAATTTATCTTTGGAAACAAACAGAGGTGTGTTCATTCATATACAGGCATGCACACCATTATTTATATGTATATCCATACATGCAGGCATTTGTCTCAATAACAACAAGCAATCGCATCAAGACAATTCACAGATTCAAGCTTTAAATGGTTAGTTTGCTCACCTTGCTTTGCAATACAGAGGAAAAGATTTTTAAGCCTGGAATTGCTTTTTACTTGAATTTGGAAATTGAACCTGATCTGATCTATTGAGTTTGAGCCATGATTTGATGATGTTGCTCAGATTGAATCAGTTGCAATTGAATTTGATCTTTGCGTTGATCTCGGGTTTTGAGTTGAATTGGTTCCAAACTTTTGCAATTTTGATTTCCAGGTTGAAGCTTGTTAATTGCCTCAAGTTGAAACTAGAAATAGAGACAGTGTCTTTTTATTTTGATCTGGTTGCTTTGAATTTGAATTGCATCTTGGAATCAGGTTTGTGGCCTTCAATTTACCTTTCAGGTTTGATTTTAAACTTGCTTGAAACAGATTTGAACTGGAGCTTGATTTGTTTTCAGATTTGAAACCTTTGTTTTGATTTTCTGGTTTTAAATGATCTTGGGTTATTTTTTAGATTTGCAAATGAGGATTGAAAAATGTTGAACTGTTTTGTTTTTTTTCTTCCCTTCTTTTGGTTGACAGGCTTGTGAAGTTTAAAACTGAAAGAAACTTTTGAAAAAAAATGAGCAACCTGTTTCTTCTTCATTTTGATGTATATTTACTTAATAAATTAAAAAAGAAAAACATTTTTCCACTTGTAATAACAAATCACATTATGCTTACATTTGTTTATTAACATGAACACTTGTTTATGTGTTTATTTTTCCCTCTTACAAATGTCATTTAAAATAATTTTTATGTTTAAATCCCCTTTTAAATAAATTTTACAAATTTTGTTTTTAAACCCATATTCTCCTACGTTTACATGTTTATATGTTATACATTTGTTTTATTCCTTAATTATTAACCTACAAAAGTCATTTGCAATGAAATTTATGTTTATATCCTTGCTTTAAATAAATTTTAAAATTTTGGTTTAAACCTTTTTATCTTATGTTTTTGCACGTTTATATAAATCTTAAGTATTATGCTTTTATATATTTTTTTAGCTATATATTATGAGATAAGTATACAAATTAATTTTGAAATCAATTTATACATTAATAAAAACCGCATATATTTTATACACAAGCATTTAAACTTTCATTTTTAAATTTCAAATTCAAAAATTAATGTACTATCAATTTGTATCTATAAATGAGAAAACAAGTATCCTTTTTATAAATATAAATTTTATTCCAATCAAAAATAATTTTTTATTGCCACATTTTCAAATCAATCCACAATTAAGTTTATAATCAATATATTATTCAAAATATTTATTTCTGAATTTCCAATTACAAATGTTATTTTAAAATCATATTTACATACATTTATATTAATAACAAACAAATATCCATTTAATTTGGAAAATACAAAATAAATTTACAATTTAATTTCAAAAATTAAATTACTTACCAATTTAAATTTGATTTAAAATCGGGATCGTTACATATTCCCCCTTAAGAAAATTTCATCCTCGAAATTTTCTAGGGAGATAACAAAGAACAAATGAAAAATAGGGAAACTGTTTTCCAGATCAAACTGAATAGTTATTCTGCATTTGGCTTACCAAATCAGAATATCCACAATAGATATGAGAACAAACTAATTCCATATTTCACAAGATACTCGAGTCACTAGATCTATGAAATATACAGGGAATTGGTTAGTTTGAAGGGATAATTAATTGTTCGTAGAACATATCAAGACCTCAAAGAATAGATAGATAGATTCAGTCTTCCATAATTTTCAAATTCTAAGTATGGAATTTAAACTCAGGTCGGAATACCTCAAAGTTTACACCGGCCTGTCCATCTTCGGACCTTGATTCTCACAAGAAATTACAACATGATTCGAAAATTGGTTTTAATCGAAATCGTTTTTCAATACAAATCTTCATATTTTGTCGACCAATTTATTTCAATAAAATTTCAATTTCGTTAGAGAACGATAAGCTGATAACGAGAATACGAGATAGGAACTTATCTACCTGATTTATAGGGCCACAATCACATCAAAACTTTTTTCTAGAGCTGCCACGAAGCAATCAAAGAGTTGAAATCGGATCGAAGGAGATTGAGAAGAAAGTTGTTTCCACTGTCGTAGGGTATTGACCATTTGTAGTGGTACTTCCCTGTCCCCTATCTCGTCCTCTTCTTACACTCATACTTACTATTAGTGAATAGCAAGAGAATTTACTGAGGCACTCGGACGGATATCTTAGGGATATACTCATTCAAGGGTATATTTCACCTTATCTCTAATGAGTTACTTAATGTGTTATACCCATGAGCTAAAGTTCAACCTTCAGCTCTGATACCAATTATAACGGTCTAGGCTTTTCAACCATCGATAGTGGCCACTCTCGATTGGTAGGCTTTTCAACCATCCCAGCCCCATCGTGGCATACAATGGTACCCTGCCCTTGCTTTTACGGCCAGCCTTTCGACTCATCACCTAACCGGTTAACCAACCCTTCACCAAGGGCATGTTGGGGTAAGAGTCTCCCGTTTGCCACCAAACGCAAAGCGAGAACCACCTATCACGTTGTATTAAGCAAGGTCAGTCATCCAAAGATTGAAGAAGATTCTCAAAGACTGAAAGCTACCGAATCTAGACCTACTATTTGATTATCTGAAAAAACCAACTCTAGATTGCCCGCGTGGAAAATTGTGGGCATCCAGAGTTTAGGAAGGGAACAATAAACTCTGGGTCAGTCATGGGACTCATATGAGCAAACAAAAACAGTTTATCTTTTAAAACAAACAACAAAAGAATTTAAAACATTGAAATCCGCAATGCTTTTTGGAAAATGAAACTACGATAAGGCCTCCCGCCGCACACACCATGCAAAAGCAGAATTGGAGGAGATTTCTCCTTTTGATAGTCAAACATGCTTGATACGCGAAAACCATTTTGATATTATTATTATTAGTTCATAGTGGAAAACATTTGCAAGTATAATATTAATCTTAGCCAGCATAGACATTTCGAACTATGCCTACTATAGCTACCATCTCAACGGTGGTGACCACCATAAGTAAACGACAGGTTATAAAACAAAAACCGTACAAGGAGCGTATTGGAGATTGGATTTTCCAACAAATGGTCAGGCTAAGGAACTTCCTATTGCCACATGGGTACGCCTCTAGAGGGATGCCCCGAGAACCTACCCGGCTCTCTGCCAACACAAGGCCGGTTTCCTCCCTGCCTGGGAGCAACACCTAAAGTTATGTCATCCCTGGTCGTTTGCGACCTTCATCCGAGGATCCTTAACCACAAAGCAACATCACGTAGTAATAAATTTTTAGTGTCCACATGAGTTAAGTATCTGGGCTCCATACCATGATACCACCCTTTTCTAGATGGAATGCACGTACCTAGGGGCACGACCCCTACAACCTGGCCGCATCTTTCCTGTTTTGACCATTTCCAGGGTGTGAGGTCTTGAACTCGTACGTCTTAGAGAATGGTGTTAGGCTAAGTGAATAATCTCTGCCGCCAAACAGAAATGTATTTGATATAAACCAGCTTTACATCTCAAAGTGTAATGTCAGACACACATCCATACAAGTCTGTTCCGAGTTCGAACAGTACCGAAGGCACTTCCAAAGAAGCCCTTGCAATCCGGGTATTCACAATCCCGATCGGACACCCCATCACATAAAGAGATCTCTATACCGGCGCGACTCAGTGCAGAGACAGTCGACGGGTTATTCTTTCATTCTCGAAAATACCCGGTCTTCACCACCGGTCTTCAAATGTTATCCATATCATCGTATCATTATTCGAAATGGGTTATATGACACAAGGTCCTCTCCCGGCTAAACCGAATAATGAGCGAAATATTTTAAAATATATGGATATATGGATTTCAGTTAAGTCACAACTTGTTATCCAAAACAAATGGTTTAAATAAATTATCATTTTAAATCTTTTTAAACAAAAAGATTCACTTCACAAAGTTCACCCATGTTTCACAAAGATTATTTCATAGCTTTCCAAAACAATTTTCCTTTCAAATTGGATTAACTCATTAGTCTTTAAATCAAAGATTTAATTCATAGCTTTCAGACCATTTCCAAAGATTCATTCATAACTTGGAAAACTTGAAATCCTTTCAACACAAATTGGAATTTCCTTCCTTATATGAAAGCTTTTATTATTTGAAAACAAATAGTTTTCATTTCGAAAAAATCCGTTTTCATTTATACAAGTTAAAGCCCTTGGGTTAAATTCCCAAATTAATACTTTTTAAAATGGTTTAAATCCATATAAACAAATTTATAACTTGTATAACCTTGTTAAATCATAATTTCGAAACATAGGATTCAATTTTAAATTTTGAATTTAAATTCAAATCAAACTATTTAAATTTCAAATTTTATCAAGTTATCCAAAATAACTTCAATCTTTAAAACTCCTTTTCAAAAACTTTTCATATTAAACCCATTTCCATTTCCAAAACCATTTGGATTAAAAATTTATCTTTTAAAGCCATTTTAAAAATCTGTGGCTTAACCAATTTCCTCGTGCAATCCATATTTTGTGTGTGTAAGGTGTAGTCTAGGGGTTTTACATAGTAGTGCAGCATCATCAATCATCGTAGATTCAATTACTGCAATATTCGATAACCGGTATAGTACTATAACGCTTATCTTCATTCATAGATTCACAAATAAATAATATAAATTTATCACAGATAAATAAATTATATCACAGATCACACCAAAACAATTCATAGCGTACAAAGCATAATATATCAGGGATATCAAACAATTTAGCATCCAATAGAATTCAAACATCCATAAGTAAGATTAATTAATTATCTAATTAATCTAAATCAGATTAATTACTTATCCTGGTTAATTAACAATAATTAATTACAAACCATATTAATTAATTATCCTTTAATAATACATTAATTAACCTTTAATTATTAATGAATTAACCTTTAATTAATAATTTAATCGTTCTTTAATCATTAAATAATTAGCTTTTAATTATTTAATTATCCTTTAAACAAATTTTCCTTAATTAATAAATCAATTAATCCTTACCATTAGATTAATTATCCTAATTTCAATAATTAATTAACCTTAAGTTAATTACATAATTAATTAATCCTCAATTAATTACCATTTAACTAATAAAATTACAATAAGTGATTGTCCTTAATCATTTAATCAACTTTAATCATTAAATAATTACTTTTAAATTAAGTAATTATCGTTAAGTAAATCATATTAATTAATTAATCGCATTACTAAATAAATAATTAATCCCTTTAATTACATTGAGTGATTATCCTTTTAAAGCACTTTCATTTAGTAATTATCATTTAATTACATCCGTTAAGTAATAATCTTGAATCACTTAAGACTTCAATTAATTAAAAGATAATCCATTTGACTTAACAAATTATCATTAACAATCTTTATTTAATAAACCTTAAAATTAATTAAATAAATTAATTTAGATTTTTCAAGTTAGTTAAGAATTAAAACACTTCTTCTTAATTAATTTCTTTAATATTATTAAGTTTATTTAAAATAAACTTTAAAATAAAGTTATACGTATCTTAACATTTTCAAACTTGGTTAATTAGATATAATTTTATTAAAAATATCCCTGTTAACCAATTTAAAACTTTAGGTAACATTTAATATTTACAAAACAAAATTGTTTCGATAAAATTTGATTTTTCTTTAATGTTTAAAACTATTTTAACACCAAGTCAATAACCCCGAGCCAATTCTCATTTTTCCCGAGCCTGACCCTGAGTTAACTCACGTCCATTTCACTTCGAGTATTTTCATGAATTCCTCGAGTTTGCCTCGTGTTACTTCTCGTCTTCCCCAAACCACTATCAACTAATACGACCGATATCCTATGTACGTGCACAGGTGAATTTGTCATCTTCGATCAACGCTGCAACTTCTAAAGCTCATCGGCGACCACCTCAATCAACTCGAACGCCCAGATTTTCAAAATCGACCATAAATGGAATTCGAACAAATTTTCGAAACTATCAGGAAATATCCCGATCAACAACCACCCCACCAACGGCACCATCAACCATCAGATGCCACGCATCCTTCGCCAAGTCCTTGCCATAGCCTCTAGCATGGATTCCACCTACATCGGCCTTGTTCGATTTGACGGTGATGGTGCAGTTCCCCTGAGAACGGGCTCGATAGAAAACTGATTTTAAACCCTATTTCTCCATTTCTTGATCACTCTGATCATCTGACAAAATTTCCTTTATTTTTCCTAGCCTCTACAATCCTCCAGCTACCTCCAGAACCAGTCGCGAAACGCCTCCCCCTCTAGTTCGCCAGAAAACGTTGAAACTTACAAAACTGATCAACTCACAAAACCTCATCCACCACAATCTTAAAAATCTCAAAGCCCATATTAAAATTCATGATTTCCGCATACAAATCAGATTATGAAATCTAAATATGAAATTTTAATCACTGATTTTCAACTATTTTTATTATTTTTACCGTAATCTTTTATTTTTGGACTATTTATTAGATATAAATACTTAAAATTATTTTAAAAAAATTACATTTCTATACTCATTTTCCTTTCAGAGATCATGACCTATAAGAGTTTGAGGAAGAAGAAATTGAATTTTTAAATTTATCTTTGGAAACAAACAGAGGTGTGTTCATTCATATACAGGCATGCACCCCATTATTTATATGTATAATTATACATGCAGGCATTTGTCTCAATAACAATAAGCAATCGCATCATGACAATTCACAGATTCAAGCTTTAAATGGTTAGTTTTCTCACCTTGCTTTGAAATACAGAGGACAAGATTTTTAAGCCTGGAATTGCTTTTGACTTGAATTTGGAACTTGAACCTGATCTGATCTATTGAGTTTGAGCCATAATTTGATGATGTTGCTCAGATTGAATCAGTTGCAATTGAATTTGATCTTTGCGTTGGTCTCAGGTTTTGAGTTGAATTGGTTCCATACTTTTGCATTTTTGATTTCCAGGTTGAAGCTTGTTAATTGCCTCAGGTTGAAACTGGAAACAGAGACAGTGTCTTTTTATTTTGATCTGGTTGCTTTGAATTTGAATTGCATCTTGGAATCAGGATTGTGGCCTTCAATTTACTTTCCAGGTTTGATTTTAAACTTGCTTGAAATAGATTTGATTTGGAGCTTGATTTATTTTCAGGCTTCAAACCTTTGTTTTGATTTTCTTGTTTTAAACGATCTTGGGTTATTTTTTAGATTTGCAAATGAGGATTGAAAAATGTTGAACTGTTTTGTTTTTTTTTTCTTTCCTTCTTTTGGTTGACAGGCTTCTGAAGTTTAAAACAGAAAGAAACTTTTTAAAAAAATGAGAAGCCTGTTTCTTCTTCATTTTGATGTTTATTTAGTTAATAAATTCAAAAAGAAAAACATTTTTCCACTTGTAATAACAAATCACATTATGCTTCCATTTGTTTATTACGAATGTCATTTAAAATAATTTTTATGTTTAAATCCCCTTTTAAATAATTTTTACAAATTTTGTTTTTAAACCCATATTCTCCTACGTTTACATGTATATATGTTTTACATTTGTTTTAATCCTTAATTATTAACCAACAAATGTCATTTGCAATGAAATTTATGTTTATATCCATGCTTTAAATAAATTTTAAAATTTTGGTTTAAACCTTTTTATCTTACGTTTTTGCACGTTTATATAAATCTTAAGTATTATGTTTTTATATTATTTTTTAACTATATATTATGAGATAAGTATAAAAATAAATTTTGGAATCGATTTATACATTAATAAGAAACCACATATATTTTATACACAAGGATTTAACTTTCAAATTATAATTTTCAAATATAAATATGTATTCACATATACATATACATATATATATATATATATATATATATTTAAATTGGAAAACAAACTTTCATTTTTAAATTTCAATTCAAAAATTAATATACTATCAATTTGTATCCACAAATGAGAAAACAAATATCCTTTTTATAAATATAAATTTTATTCCAATCATAAATTAATTTTTATTGCCACATTTTCAAATCAATCCACAATTAAGTTTATAATCAATATATAATTCAGAATATTTATTTTTGAATTTCCAATTACAAATGCTATTTTAAAATCATATTTACATACATTTATATTTAAACAAATATCCATTTAATTTGGAAAATACAAAATAAATTTACAATTTAATTTCAAAAATTAAATTACTTATCAATTTAAATTTGATTTAAAATCGGGATCGTTACACTAAAAATCCTTTAAATTATTTTAAAAATCTCTATTTAAAATATTTTTCAAAATAGATAAGTACAAATCCCAAATTTTAATATAAATTTTTCATTTACAAAATCGCCTTTAAATTCCATTTTTAAAATCAAAAGTATTACTTATGGTATTTATAATACCAAAATTTAGGCCAACGCTTAGCATCCAATGATTCAAATCACCACATAATCTATGTCAAAATATTCACACAAATCATATATCACTATATATGCAATTAAAAAAACATGTTTGAGAAATCCAGTTGGATCCCTCCAACCTGTTTTCCTACATCCACATATGATATATATAACATAAAATACCAATCCCGCTTCGAGGCGGAATATCGCGGTAATATAGGGTCATCCGCTATTATGCGGGACGCATAATGTCTCGTCCGCTCCAATAGGTGGGAAATATATCCAACTACTAATATATATAGTACTACATATATAATATCGTCCAACTAACAATAAAATTTTATCAATCCATTCAATCGGCCAGTAAATAATTTAAAACACTTTAAAATACACTAGTCATCCAAACGAGTAAGATTTACTCACCTTGATTTTTAAATTGCCGATCATCCAGATTTTCAATTATCTAAAATCCCAGTTGATTCTGAAAAATCTCAAACCAATTCCAGAATGTAAATTTCACAGCTACGAATCAAATGGGACTGATTTCATGATTTTTGGACCTACAAATAATTTATGAATTATATAAGTTATCGACTTTATATTTACTGATTATTCTTTATTAAATTTAATTAAAAATAATTACGTTACCTTCCTTTTAGAAAAACACGCACCCGCCAGCGTTTACTATTGCCGTCATTCACAGCCGCGACCATTAATGCTGCAAGATCTCCATCACCGCCTTCAACAATTGAAACACCCTACACCATCGCGAACCCCTCCTCTCTACCTCCCCCTACGAGTACGAGTCCCACAACCCTAACACAATCGAACGACATCTCCTCATGCCCTTACCTAACGCGCTCACACGCGTCCACTCCCCAGCCGAACCTCTTCTATCACCGTTTTCCCCTTCCAATCATAAGCACGAACATGCTCCGCACCCTCGCCAGAAACACCCTCCACTGCAGCATCATTAAAACCCCAAACCGAGCACACATCAAAACCCTAAACTGCTCGACTTCGACTGGAAATCGTGACTTGGGAAGGTTCGATCCCTGAACCCTGGAAAGTGATCACTTGAGCTTAATTAAACTGCACCGAACTTAGCCGCCGCACCCCTAAACGATGGTCGCGACCTCGATTATGCCTCCTTCTATCCCTTACCATTGTGCCGAGTCATCCTCTACCCCCTTGCAATCGCGCTAACCAATGCGATTCACTCGCGTGAACTTTTTTGTTTAAGAGTTTGATTTCGTTTTTATTTTTGAACGAGGAGGAAGATAGCTTAAAGTATGACTTTGAAATTTTATTATATTATAAAATTTTCAAAATATATCGTTACTTATAATTTAAAACTCTGAACTCCGATCGAGGCATGCCGCCTGGCGTTCTTAAGGTTATACCGCTATTCCAAACTCAATGAACAAGTTTCAAAACCTAATTCGATTGTATGTGGAAGATAGCTTTTTAATTCGACTATTTAAATTAAATTAAATTAAATTATTTCTAGGCATTTTCAGACTGTGTGACCAAATGGTAAATCCAAATGCTGTGAAATTTGAAATCCAATAATAATATACTATTACGGATCCAATGGAATTAGTTTCATCGAATTCTGAGACTGAGCCCCGGATCGCTATTTTAACGTGTCAATTAAATCGACGATTTCAAAAATTGGCAAATCACTGGAAAATTTAGTTTTAAAAACTTGCTAAACCAATTATAATTCCCAATCCAATATTTAAAACTATTTAAATATTCTTAATCAAATGACAAAAAAAATCCAGGTCGTTACAAAACGAATACACCTAGCTAGTCATCTAAATTAAAAAAACCCCAATTCGTCCAACTTTTGTCATAACTAAGAGTATTTGAAAAAAAAATCTTTTCAAATATCCTGAAATAATATAATAATTTATCAAAGTTTCAAAATAATTTCATTATTGTTTCTTTCACAAATTCTTTCAAATCAAATGCACCCGGGATTTATTTTCTAATAAACAACAATTCAAAAACCTTTATTTATAAATTCAAACTTTATAAACAATGGTATATATAATCACACAACCAATCCATTGAATCAAATCAAATCAAATTCTGTAAAGTAACAAACTAACACTTAACATTATTTAAAATGTTAAATGACAAATAATAAAATCTCAGCTTAGTTTACACTTCCTCAATTGTCCAAGAGTGTAGATATTTCACAAGGCGTACCATTTTGCTCATCCGCCTTTGGTTTTTGCTTAGTCGATTATCTATGCTCCTTTAGACAAAATTGAAAGTCGCTCTCTAAAATTATTGGTTTCTTAACTACACCAATTTTTCTAAATCATTTATATTTTTCATTTAGTATTTTATTAACTACTAACATTATTTATGAATTATTTCATAAATTTTCACCTAAGTTCATAAATATTTTATAAAGACATTTCTTATAAAACAACAATTAAAAAATTACTCCACTGTTTAATTGTATAATGCTCTTATATATCCTAAGAGTATGTTCGAAACTCTAATTTGTTTTTCGTTTCAAAATTTAGATGGAGACCTAAACAAAATATAGGTCTTTTAAAACTAAGCCAACCTTTCGACCTCGTTAACTTAGAGTGTTATAATGAAAGATGTTTATGTGTTAGGTCCAATAACACTAAATAGTTTACACTACTTAGGCGTTTTAACAAGAAGCTATGGTTTTAAATAAACAATGTCCATGAAAACCTCCCTTTCCAATTTAACCCATTTTAAAATTTAAGTCGAAATATCTCTTTTTTGTCCAAGAGTTAAATTTCCATTTATCAATTATTATTCAAAATAACTTTTATTTTAAACTACTTTCCTTTAAGGAAACTTAAGATTAATTATTCGGTTTTTATTTCAAAACTCATTTTTGAAAACACGTTACATTTTCTATATTAATTAACATCAGCTAATTTATCTATTAAAACTCACTTTAGGTTCGTCCAGATTTGAACTTGTTTCGATCATATAATGATAAAGAGAATAATTTACTAAGTGCCCCATAAAGTTCGCCAAATTGAACATCTGATTGCCACTTAGAAGAATATTCAGATTACCACAAAAATAATCAAGGCCGTTTCCTTTAATTACCCTAAGAAAAATGCATTCCACTTAAAATTTCCCTTCTAAAATATTTATATTTAGAAATTCTTCCAAGTAGTATTACCTTTTTTTGAAAAACCTTTCGAAATTATTCAAACGACTCCATGATTTAAATTTAAAAACCTTTAAAAACACATTTCATAAATCAAATTTATACGAAATTATCTTTATATAAAATCATTTCATATTATATTAATTCTCCTTTATTATAATATTTTTTTTCAAAAATTTGTTCTCTAAATGTCTTATCCTACATTTAGATTATATTAAATAATTATCAAAAGTTTACTTTTATCCTAATATTATAACTGAACACCTTATAGTCATATTGTAAATTAATTCACAATGGGTTTGTTTATAAAAAGACAATAAATGCTTAAAAATAAGCTAAGCATAAATAATAAGCAATCAACAAATGAAAATCAATGCTTCTAAATTTAATCGAGCATGACTGATCAAACAACAGTGATAATAAATAAATATTATCACATTCAAATTAGCATACGCACTTCATAGCTATATAAAGTTTGAAGATCATTCCTTTTTATTTATATAAAAATATAAACTAAGGTAAGTATTTCATTTACCAATTTTCTAACGTTAGTATCATGCCCATTTCTCTCATTCAAGTGTTTTGCAATCCCTATCAACATAGCGGCATCCCACGTTTTGACTAGAATTCAAAATTCATACTTAATGGGCAAATTATCATGATACATATATATAGCAATAACAAATACGCTCTCGTATATATATTACAATCAACTCATTCTAGAGTACCACTTAGGCACTTACCTTATCTCTAATAAGATACTCGTTCTAGGGCAATACTAACCCTATCTCTAATGAACCATACCCTATCAAGAAATGGTTCTCGCTTAACCTTCAGCTCTGATACCTAATTGTAACGACCCGTCTTTTCAACCATCGAAAGTCATCACCGAATACATCCTCAGCATTCCAATGCGGAACATCCAATCATCAAAAATGTAGATTGTTAGGGTAAAATAAATCGAACAGACAGAGGAAACAGAATCGTGCAGTGGAAATGACAACATATAATATAACAAAGACAATATAAGTTGTTACTCCAAAATACAAGGTATATCAGTGTTAAAACAAACCTCGTCTGACTGAACAATTATAACTTCCTGGTCTTACAGTTATTGATGGGTGTATATATAGTAAAACTGCAGAAAATAAAAATAATACGATAGGTGAACATCCATCTCTACTGTATGAGCTATGTGTCCCACCAACTACAACGTAGAAATGTAGTCAGTCCGACTCGAACATTATAATGAAATAACACCCCAACCAGTCTGGAAAACCAGCGTAAGAAAACTCAAGTAATATGATGATCGTATAAAAATCCCATAAGGTCACGCTGCTAAATGCAGAATGGGTTTTTCTCTCATAAGTACAACATCCATACATAAAAGAGTGGAAATAAACAATAGGAAACAAATCCAAATGTAAAGGATGGGTACTAGTAAGAACAAATCTCATACTTAAGGAATGAGCATAAATAATATCAAAATCCAAACTTAAAGGAATGGAAATAATCTGTACAACAACCAAACGGGATAAAATTGAAAAACAACTTGAAAAATGGACACAAATAATTAAACATTGAGAAGAACACAAAGCGGCTCTCAATGCAATGAAGGAAACAATTCAAAGATTTGAATTAAACCAGGAAAGAGAGTTTTTCCAACAATGACTAGGAGGGTGCACCCCTTCTTACCAAAAGTATACCTCTAGAAATATACTTAAGGACAAACGATGGGCCTCGAAAATGTACAAGCCAAACCCCATTAACCTTACCGAGTATCCGAGTAATTCACACCATAATGCACAAAATCGAATCCTATCCAAAGTGGGTGTGAAAATACCCTAATGGGAGGAACCCCACATATCTTGACGTCCATTCATGCTTTGGTTTTAGTTATTTCCAACAAAGGATATCAAAGCTCAAAAGAGCAACAAATCGTCTTGAATTGACATGTCACAAAGAAGATAGAAGAATCGAAATCGATTGTCGATAAATAAACTATCGGGAATAAAAAATTGATTTGTATAGGGGAATTAAATCGCATGCACTTACCACCAATAGATGAATCAAACTTTTAAAATATTCGATTCACACTTATGCTTGATTTTCATATTATCATTATTTGTAAAACACTTTAAAAACACTCATTGAAATATTCTTTCAAAAGGACAAATTATAATACTAAGTGTATTAAAACAAGGGTGAAAAACTAATGTCATTAAAACATTGCTTACCATGGATGCAAAACAATTTACATTTAGCTTTATTTTCAAGCAATTTCTTTTAAAAGATTTTCTCTTTTATAAACTAGCATTTATAAATTTAAAACAACGTTTAATTATCCCATAGGATAATTTATATACAACTCATTTATAACTTTAAATTTACATTAATTTTCCCAAAAGAAAATGTTGGAACTTTGTATTTACAATACTTCGTAATTACGATATTTTGACTATGACAACTATATAAGTTACTATGTATACTAACATATTTATTGCAGGAATCAATCAAAGGACAGATTCAAAAGAGCTCCAACACTTAAAGTATGTATTGAGTCTGTGTCTAGTAATAATAGTATGTTAAAATCTCTCCTATATGATATATTGGATGATCATCTTTTCAAAAATATGAAATTCAAATTTCATGTTACATTCAGACGTCTGAATAGCTCATTTCAGACATCTGAATCTGTAATATAGAATATTGTATATTACAATATTCAGACGTTTGAAATGAGATATTCAGACGTCTGAAAATGACCAAAAATGGCCTGTTTGCTTTTTGTTTCAAATATCGTTTAAATTCAGAAGTCTGAAATTTAAATTGCAGACGTCTGAATATTTACAACGGCTATTTTTTTTGAAAAGGCATTTCCATTCATGAAGAGTTGCGACCTTTAATTCAACAGCTTTTGATGATAACTCTTCATGAACAATTACAACTATTTATTTCCTATATAAACACATTACAATCAAGTTTTAAATTCACAATTTCTAATGTTTATTATTCTATTATTGAAATTCTTGATTCTAACTCATTTGTGCTAAAAATATCATTCAAATTCAAATTCTACTTTCTTAATCTTCACGCATTCATACATATATCATAAAGGAGAAAGATTATAGGAAGTTTGTACTATCAAGAGACAAATTCGTGTTATCAAGAACACATTGTGTCAAGTATACTTTTATAAGTTGAAGTCCTCTTCGGCTGTTGAGGCGAAATCCTGTTCTGCTGCTCAGGTCCCTTGTTCGGCTGTTCAAGGGTTGTTGTAAACCTGTTCCTCCGGGTTAAGTGAGGATTGTTGTTAGTGAAATTCCAGAAGGAGTCTGGGACTGGACGTAGAACGGGAAGTTCGAACCAGTATAAAAATTCCTGGTGTGCTTGTTTGATTTTTATTTACTCTGCTATAGTAACTTTGTTTTATTTCCGCACTAATATATTATAATTCCATATAGCACGATCCGCATCCACGGTCACTTTCATTTGGTATCAGAGCATTGTTTCTAATAACCGTTACACAGTTATTTGATATTCTGCTAAAATGGAAAACAACACCAACACTAGTTTTATTGAAGGACAATCCACTGCTCGACCTCCACTATTCAATGGTATGAATTACAATTATTGGGCAACTCGAATGCGTATTTATATGCAAGCTAATGGTTTTGACTCATGGAATATTACTCAAACCGAATATAATATTCCAACAACAGAATATTCTACATGGTCAAACACACAAAGACTAGATGCTACCGCTAATGCCAAAGCTATGAATATGC